>CM028130.1:1287000000-1292000000 GCA_016271365.2 Neoceratodus forsteri
GTACAACGCCTTGGAACCTCTAATACCTTACCTCCCACTTGTACACATTTCTCTCTTTTGGCTCTGTTGCAACACCTTGCAGCACCTCTGATCCATAATTTACCCTACCTCCAACTTGTCACCTACTTCCCTACCTCCCTCCCTATCTTTCAAAATGTCCCTAGACTCTTGTTTGACTGACTCTTTTATGTCTCCTATAGCCACTAAGTTTCTTCTCACCATCTTCCTCTCTCTCTCTGCCTCCCCCCTTTCTCTCACTCCAAGTCCTCACTCAATCCTATCAGTCCCCCACATCCCTACTTTACACCACTCTTCAACCAATTATTCTGCGGCTACCTCCACATCAGCTGCTGTTAGCAGGTTGCACTACCCCATCCGCCGTAGTGCTTCACTCCTTCTCCTACCCACCTACTGCACTTTGTTATGTATACTAAAATTCCAACCTACTCACCCCCTATACTTCTCATTTATTTCCCACCCTAGTCGCTTGCTACCCTGGTATAAGAGCACAAAAATACATTTCTTGATCATCGCTTTACTGCTCCTATCCTCAAGAGACATCACCCCGAACCCTGAGCCCTGCCCTTCGATTACCACAGGATCTGGATCAACTTCTGTTGCTCCTTCCCTGAGCAGCCTGCTTGCCCTCTCTCAGGGCCTGAAAATCCTTAAACTAAACATTCGTAGCCTTCTCCCCAAACTTGATCTACTATAACTCATTGTTGTCTTACTAGCCCCCGATGTTATTATTCTTTCTGAAACGTGGCTAAGTAAAAACATAGGTGATCCGTCCCTCTCCATCCCTGGCTACTCTATAACCAGGCAGAACTGAGCCAGTAGGGGTGGAGGAGTAGCAATTTATGTTTCAACCACCTTGCAATTCACTACCATCCTGGCTACATCGGGCCTATGAGGCTGTCACTCTACAAATATCCCTTCCATTTTCTATCTATCTATCTATATATCTATATGTATATATATAAATCTCGGGTGTCTACTGTGGCCCGGGTCTTCTTCCCTTTGTTACCTCCGAACTCATCAACAACATAGTTTCCCTCGCCAGTTCAGGTGAAGTATATATAATGGGTGACTTCAACCTAAATTGGTTATCCCCCTCTCAAAGCAAAATTTGCAATGATATTGACTCTCTAAACTTGTCGTAACTTATTTCCGAACCTACCCGCCTGAACCATAAAACTGGTAACCATTCCCTAACAGACTGGGCCCTTACATTCTATCCACATGGGGTTATTAAAGCTGGCGCCCTACCAAATGCCCTAAGTGACCTCCATGCTACCTTCATGGTACGCAGAATCCACAGGATAAAAGCCCCCAAAAAACCCTGTACACACGCGTGTACAAATCCTTTAACTTCACTCCACTCCTACATGACCTGGCTCATACTAACTGGGCTCCAACACCCCCCTCCATCTCCATTGATGTAGCCTACAACTACTTTCACAATAAATTTCTGCAGGTCTGGAATAAACACGCCCCTCTGCGTCACTCTAGGGTAAGGAGAAATCACAGACTGTGGATCACCCCATAACTCTTGGCATGCCATAGAGCTAGAGACCAAACTTGGAAAAAACATAAAGTCTCCAAGCTCCCACAAGACTATGATGCTTTGAGAAACCAGTGCAGTAAAGCTACTTGCCTAGCTAAAGCTGACTATTTCTGCTCCACCTTTCAAACTAACATTAATAAACCATCTAAATTCTGGAAGGTTGTTCACTCCCTTTTCTCCCCTCGTTCCTAACCACCCACTCCTCTCCTTAATGTCAACAACACTCTCATCACAGACCACTTTATTGCTTGGGTGTAGCTACCGAATTTAATTCTTATTTAACCTCCTGTGCTTCTGCTCTCCTATCCACACCACCATCTCCTCCGATTGTGGTTCTCCCCCCCCTCACCATACTTACCTTCACCACCACTCTCTTTCTCCTTCACTAAAAACTACCCCTCTAAAACACTTGCAGCTTTGTATGCTCTAAACCCACCCAAAGGCAGTTCACCTGATAGTTTGGACCCTAAACTGCAATACCTATCTGCCCCTGCTATCGCTCTTTCTCTATCTGAACTTCTCAACCCTCTCCTTTGTAACTGCTACCATCCCTTATGTCTGGAAACATGCCATCGTTCTTCCTCTTACTAAGGGCGGTGATCCTTCTGCCCCTGCTAAATAGCGTCCCATTTAATTTCTCCCTACTCTGGCTAAGCTTCAAGAACATCTGGTTCTTTCACAACTATCTACCTACCTCCCAGACACTAACTTTTTTCACTCTGTTCCAATCTGGGTTCTGGAAGCATCACTCCACTGTCACTTCCCTGATTAGACTCACTGACTCTGTCCTCTCAGGGATGGATAGTGGTCATATCACGTCAACCATTTTTGTCGACCTAGCTAAGAATTTCAACATTGTCTCCCATACCCTACTTGTAAACACCCTCTCCAAGGCCGGCCTACCTGTCTCTGCCACAAATTGGTTCAGAGCATACCTGGACAACAGGACACAGTCTGTCAAAACTGGCGACTCCATATCCCCTCCCCTCCCCATTAACACTGGCATTCCACAGGGATCCACGCTGGACCCAATCCTCTTCTCCGCCTTTCTTAATGACCTTCCCTCTGCCTGTTCATCCACCTCAATCCATATGTATGCATATGACATGGTCCTTTTCACCTCAGGTCAATCCCCAGATGATGTGGCTACCAGGCTACAGTACGACTTCAACCAAGTTCAGGTCTGGTTTAGCTCCCATCAGCTGTCCCTAAATGCAAAGAAGACTGTCTCAGTGACATCTGGCACAAGGCAGAGACTCTCTAGGCTCCCCTCATTACCCATCTTCCACACCCTTGATGGGACAATCCTTGAGGACACATCCTCTTTTAGGTACCTTGGGGTGTGACTTGGCCGACTCCTCAACTTCTCTGGCCATGTTGATGCCATCCTCAAAAAGCTGCGCCCCAAGCTTGGCGTGCTATACAGGAACTGTAGCTGCCTCCCACCACTGGCTAGGCATGAACTAATCCAGAAGATGATATTACCTATTTTTGACTACTGTATTTAGTCTACATTGCCACTCCCAAGTCTCCCCTATCCAGACACTCTATTTAGGTCCTTCTGTCGTTTCACTCTGGATGCTGCTCCTCTCACTCATCAGTGCAATCTCTACTACTCCCTCGCTTTCTCATCTCTAGAAAACCGATGCCACTTCCATTGCACTAAATTTGCTTCAAAGCTTTGGTTCGGAACACTCCCTCCTTATCTAGCCTCTTTGCTATCCCTTCTCCCACCATTTGCCCTCTCCCTTAGATCCTATGACTCTCGTCTAATGGTAGTCCCCCATTGGTCAACTACTGTTGGCCAGGTGGCCTTCTTTCATCGCTTCCCCAAAATATGGAATGCACTTCCACAGCGGATCTACCATTCATCTTCTCCCCATTCCATCTCCTCGGTGCTTTACAACTTCCTCTCTAAATTGTTCCTGCGGTTAAACTGCTGCTCCACCTTATCCACATTCACTAGCCTACTTTTTACCTGTTACCTCTGCCTCCTGAGTGCATTTTCCACTTGCCCTCTCCCCCCGTTCCCCCAATCCCTCTCCTTCCTTTACCTTACTTTCCTTAATCCACATCCCCATGATAGCAGACTAATGCACTACTATTCTACCTTGGGGTATTTGCTCACAAGCATTCTAGCACTTACTAGTCACTCAGTCTCTCAAGGTACACAAATCCTAATGCCCATTTTAATTGTTGTTTAGTGATCTTATGTCAGTTTTGTTGTAACCAGTACTATTGCCTGTCATGTTATACAGTATCCTGTATTATCCTTGTTGTATAGTTTTATCAAATCCCCTCATCCCTTTCCCCCCAGGATGCACAGTGAGATGAGCAACCTGTTGTTCAGTGTGCTTTTCTGGTGAAATGTTTCAATAAATAAATACATAAATTTATGTGCTAGGAGCTGTTCGCTTACTCAATGAGCATGAAATCACTTTGATGTGCAAATACTCACTGTCAACTCCCATATTTTCTTTTACGAGTGGGTCATGAACTGTGCAATGGAGTGAAACAGGTTTTTATATCAGGGCAGAACAGAGTGAAACAACTTCATTTAAATTAAGGTTGAAATTAGGGAGATGCAAAGGAGGGAGTCATTTTTTGTGCCTATAAACTACACAGACATACAGAAAAAAAGATTGAGGGGACTTCCTCTTAAAGAGCAACTGTCATGGTATGAGGTAGAAGGTAGGTAACCCATATTGTGAAGTTGTCTTCCCTGGAGTTATTTTATCAATATTTCACCTTTTGTCTCCATTCTAAATAAAGGTTACAGCTTCCGTAAACTCTTGATTGTAATGCCGAGCCAGCTGGTGAGCACTGCAGCCCAACCCCTAAAAACTGCAGTTTTATGACACGATGTCAGGAACAGGGCTGCAAGTGTTCTATAGATACTGTAATAGGAGGCAGGAAAGGGGCGCCACCTAAAATATACTTACATTATCTTTTGCAGCAGGTATACATGTATGGGGCTATGGGGCTAATATATAGCATATATTAGAGCCCCATACATGTATACCTGCCAGCAAAGATAATCTAAGTACATTTAAGGCCTCCCTCCCTCCCCACTCCTATTATAGTATGTATTTTTGTGGGGGCTCAGCCACCAGTCAGCTTGGCACACAAGCCAGAATTTTGGAGGCTGTAACTTTTATTTAAAATGGAGACAAAAGGCAAAATATTGGTAAAATAAGTCCCAGGGCAAGCAACTTCAAAATATGGGTTGTCTGCCTCGACTGTGACAGTTGCTCTTTAAGAGGTATTAAAACAATAATGGCACAGTGATCAGTGTTTATGTAAGAAATAAGACACAAGAAGGTGTGGTTTATGGACTGGTAACAGCATACCCCAGGTGCATAATGAGGCACAAGGCACTTGCACCATGTGCCTTCAGCACCTTGGAAGTGCTCTAATCAGCCCATAAACCATCCCTTGAAGTGATTTTGCTTATAAAAATGGTTACTCTAAGTAACAATAAAAAAAAAGAGTCAAATTGGACAAAACAGGTTTTACAGTTAAGAGTAAAATTTAGTGTACTGTACAGTGTATTGAGCTTGGTAGACAGCAGAGATCCCTTCCCCCCACAATGCTCAGCTTAGGTCCCCTGACTCCCTGTCCTACACAAACACAATGTATGTGATTTTGCTTTGTCCATATCTTGTAATGCTGTCTTTTTAAAAGTCACAAGGGCACTTTTATAGGGAACAAGTGTGTCTCTCTTCAGCCACTGTAGTGCAGAGCATCTTTCCCTTACAGCACGTCTCGCCAAGTGAGTGAATCTTTCAAAGGGAGCCCCTAGGGAGGAGTTGCAGCCCATTTCGAGTGAGCATGTGTTTTAGTTAGGAAGCCACTACTGTGGAGAGCAGCTTACACTTCAGGTGGTAGTTGGGGGAGAGGCAACACAGAGTGCAATGGGGACTGGAGACGAGTTGCAGTGATGACAATCGGTGGGAGAGCCATGGATCGGTAGCCTGTCACAGACTTTTGTGAACAGAAACTAAAATAAAGGTCATAATGGCATTTTAGGTATAGGAACATGTAACTGGGGCTGTTTTAATTTCATGCAGTTCTTGGGAGTGTTTCTGAGGTGGGAAAATGTGGTTCATAACTGTTGAGGCAAGTACTGATTTTTACGTTACTAACAAGGCTGCCAGAACATTTTGCTTCACGATGGTCAGCATGGATTCCTTGCTGCACTGCATCCTGGTGGGCAAAAGTACCAGCTGGCTAAATATGTGCTGATAAGGACATGGCAAATGGTACTTCTTAGTCAATCGGGATGCAGAAATCTCTTAACCCATTTAATAAGAGGTAGTAAACTAAATGTGGACCTCTCCTTTAATAACAAGTCAGAGTTAGTTTATTCAATGACAAACTCACAACTGTCATTTTAATCTCAATAAAATGAATGTTGAGAGCTCAGAATAGTAATTTTGTTGTCAATAAAATTATAGTAGTGACATCATCATCCTACCTTGCATTCTGTTTGATCTGCACTCACAGCAGCAACTGAAAACAAGTGCAGTGTACAGAGGGGGTGGAATGAATTTCTACAAACTTACCCAGGGACAAAATGCAGTACCACTAGCAAAGCACACCATTGGAGGATCACCAGGAGCCAGTCACAGGCCAAGAGGGACTCTGCCCATCCATCTGACCCTCTTCCCCAGCTACTGATTGCTGTCAGTCAACAAACATGCCACCGGGAGCCCTGTACACTGGAGCTCCATGCTGTCCAATCAGGCAGCTGCATTTGGAGAACTGTGGGCAGTGGGAAAACAAGCCCACTAATTTTTAAATATGTGCAGTTCTATTTCACCAGTTACTCTGCAGCGCACCATAGGAGGATCGCCAGGAGCCAGCCACGGGTTGAGAGGGACTCTGCCCTACTGTTAGACCCTCTCCATAGCTACTGATTGCCGCCAGTCAACATGCCACACCACCAGGAGCCCTGTACACCAGAGCTCCATGCTGTCCAATCAGGCAGCTGTATTTGGAGGGCTGTGGGCAGTACAAAAACAAGCCTGCCAATCTTTTAATCTGTGCTGCTCTTTTGTTCACCAGCTGCTCTGCAGTGCACCTTTGGAGGATCATTGGGAGCCAGCCATGGGTCCAGAGGGATTCTGTCCTACAGTCTGATCCTCTCCGCAGCTACTCATCACTGCCAGTTGACAAGCCATGCCACCGGGAGCCCTCTACACCAGAGTTCCACGCTGTCCAATCAGCTGCTGCATTTGGAGAACTGTGGGTGGTGTGAAAAGAAGTCCATCAATCTTTTAATCTGTGCTGCTCTTTTGTTCACCAGCGCACCATCGAAGGATCATTGGGAGACAGCCATGAATCGAGAGGGACTCTGTTCTACTGTCTTACCCTCTTCCCAGATACTGATCACCATCTGCAGACAAGCTACACCACTGGGAGCCTTGTACGCTGGAGCTCCACGCTGTCCAATCAGTGGCTGCATTTGGAGGACTGTGGGCGGTGCAAAAGCAAGCCTGCCAATCTTTAAATCTGTGCTGCTCTTTTGTTCACCAGCTACTCTGCAGTGCATTGTCAGAGGATCACCGGGAGCCAGCCACAAGTTGAGAGGGACTCTGCCCTACAGTCTGACCCTCTCCCCAGCTACCGATCATCACTAGTTGACAAGCCATGCCCCACTGGGAGCCCTGTACACCAGAGCTCCATCCTGTCCAATCAGGTGGCTACATTTGGAGGACTGTGGATGATGTGAAAACAAGCCTGCCAATTTTTAAATCTATGCTGCTCTTTTGTTCAACAGTTACTCTGAAGCAAACTGTTGGGAGGATCTCTGGGAGCTAGCCATGGGTCAAGAGGGACTCTGCCCTACTGTCTGACCCTCTTGCCTGCAACTGATTGCTGCCAATTGACAAGCCATGCCACCAGGAGCCCTGTACAACGGAACTCCACTCTGTCCAATCAGATGGCTGCATTTGGAGAACTGTGGGCAGGGCTCTCCCCCTCTAGTCCACCATACCTAGCAGTTCCACTGCTGGGGTCCTCACGCTATAGGCTGCAGTGCAAAGGGTGTCTACTGTGGGTGTAAGCTGTGGGGGTTGGCCATTGGCCGATCATGCTGCTCCAGTGTTGACCTGTTGCTTGCTGCTCCCCCTGGTATTATTTCCAATGCTGCCTCCTCTGATCACTGTTGAGTGGCCACCATCTCCGTCTACTGGACTCTTCAAATGTTAACTGCTGGCTGCTCCCATCTCACTATCTCATCTCTATTGAACTCTAGACAGGTGCTGTAATAGTCACCACAAATTTATTGCCATTTTATAGACTCTAAGCCTGACTATTTTATTCTTCTGTCTGTTACGATTACTTCCTATTGTTTCTGTTCTAAGCCTGCTTTGGTGTTTATACTGTTTCACTAGGGGTCTGTGTTCACACTGCATATTGCCTGCTGCTTAGTCATTCTTGGTGTACTAGTAAAGGCTTGTGTTTTTTGTTGCCTGGCTCGGTCGGAAGAGTGGCAACTGCGGTTTAACACAAAGAAGTGCAAGATCATGCATATAGAGAAGAGAAACCCTGAAGCCACCTATAGGCTGGGAGGGGAGTTGCTGGCAGTCACAAGGGAAGAAAGAGATTTGGGCGTCATCATCACCGATGACCTGAAATCATCCAAGCAGACCACTAAAGCAGTAGGTAAGGCTAGATGGATGTCGAGGTGCAATAGTAGGGGTATCACAAGTCAGAAGAGGGAGGCAATAATCCCCCTTTATAAGACACTGGTTAGGCCCTATCTGGAGTACTGCGTGCAGTACTGGAGGCCACACCTTCACAAGGACATTAACCAAATTCAGGCAGTCCAGAGAAGGGCAAACAAAATGGTGCAGGGACTGCATCAGAAACATATGAGGACAGTAACTGAGCTCAATATGTATACCCTAGAGCAAAGGAGGGCGAGAGGTGATATGATTGAAACATTCCAGCACCTTAAGGGCATTAACAAGGTGAAAGAGTCTAACATGTTTCAATATAAGAAAAATAGCAGGACACGAGGACACAGCATGAGATTAGAGGGAGGTCAATTAAGGTGTAATGTGAGGAAGTTCTTTTTCACAGAAAGGGCGGTGGATGCATGGAATGGTCTACCTCAGGAAGTGGTGGATATGAATACAGTGCAGGGTTTCAAACAGGCATGGGACAGGCATAACCCATAAGGGAGCAATACAGATGAGTATGAATAGATAGGCTATTGACAGAGCAAAGGCCAATGGCACATTCATAAGGTAGAAAAATAAATGGGCAGACTGGATAGGCCTTGTGGTCCTTATCTGCTGTCAACTTCTATGTTTCTAAGCATTTTGCACTTGGGTACTGACTTGGCTTCTCAACAGCTTTGCTTGGACTTCCCCATATCAGTTATTTTTGGCTTCTTACTGCATTCTTACTGTAACCACTGGAGTCATATGCTAGTTGGTATATTATTAATTCAGAATGCATCCACTATATTACTTTTTAGCATGCCTTGTTTTAGTCTGTGCCATTGTAGTCACATACTTCCTTGTCCCTGCCCCTTGTATCTCTTCCATTCCCAATGAAATTAATTACCTTGGTTTTAAATTCTCTAATATGTTGATTGAAACTGTTCTATCCCTCACCCCAAGGTGGTGCCTCAGACCCAATTACTTAGACATTATTGTAAGGTACTTAGTTAGCCAAGTTCAAACTGTACTACCAAGCTCAGTGCTGCTTTCCTGTCTCACTGTGTCATATAGCCCTCTCTATCTCTTGCAGGTGATGTTGAAACTAATCCAGGCCCTCAGTGTAAGATCAGGCAAAACAGTCTCCATCCATGGTAGCATGCTAAGGATCTGAAGGTGGCACACTTTAATATAAGGAGTCTTTTGGTCAACCTTCCCAAGCTTGAAGCCTGGGTTTCTCACCATGGCTCTGACATCCTTGGATCTCTGAATCCTGGTTAAAACCCTCCATTCACAATTCTATGTACTCCCCTACTTGTTACAACATGCTTTGTGCTGACAGCTCTTTCCTCTAAAAGGGATGGGGGCCTCGTTTTATACTACAAGGTTCACTTAACCTAACTTATCAGCCTACTCCCATATTTACCTCTTGTGAAGTCCTACACTCCTTATTGGTCCTTGGTGGGACCAAGAAGCTTCACATTGTCTGTACTTAAAATCCTCCTAGAGGTGGCAAATCAGGGCTAGCTAAACTGATTGACTACCTGCTCCGTACCATAGGGAAACATTAGGTCATTCTCATGGGCAATTTTAACCTAGGCTGGCTTGGTGCAAACTCAAAGGCCTTCGAGTGACTTTTCAGTAAGACCCACCTCTCCCAACTAACTGACCCTACTAGATAGTTCTCTAAGGGGGCACACAACTTGCTCACTGGTTGGGTTCTAATAGGAAGGACAGGATCACTGCAGCTGGCAACCTTGCTAACTCAATCAGTGACCACTCCCCAGTCTTTTGTGTGTGGAACACCTGCTCCCCCTCCTGCCTTCCTAAAGAGTTAATTCTGAGAGAGTTCTAAGCTCTCAACCCTGATGCCTTCCTTGCTGATCTCAGCTGTATTGGCTGGTCCCCACTGTACTCCTCTGGTGATGTTGATTCAGCTCTAGGTTACTTTACCTCTACTCCAATCTCCCTACAAGAGAAGCAAATTCCTGTTACCAGGTGTCGGGTTAGAGGAAAACCTACAAGAGGGATGCACAGCTCCCTACTCTCCATGCTCAAGGCTGGAGACAAGTGCTGGGCCAAATTCAAATCCTCATCCTTACACCCTGACTGACTCACTTATCGAGCCATGAGAAATGCTTGTAAAAAAGAAATTAGGTTGGAAAAAGCAAGTACTGCAAGGATCTTCATGCTTCGGCCAGAAACCTCAAGAGTTTCTGGTCCCAAATCAAGGAACTCTTGGGTAATAGTACTGGCCAAACCCATCCTGATATGGTTATTAATAATGCCAGCTGTAATAACCCTGTCGCTATTGCTAACGCCTTCTACTCATACTTCTCGAATCTCACTGAATTTGAGTCTCACATGTCATGTCCCTTTGAGGTTCCCCCACCTGCCCTCCCATCCCTCCACTGTACCTTTGTACAGTCTCGTGTAGAGAGGTTGTAAGACTCCAAAAACCCATCTCTCCCTTTGGGAGCATCTGTCCAGATGGCACTGAACCTAAAATACTGTACTCAAGTTGGCCACCCCTCTCCTTGCCTCCCCAGTTATCCAATTCTTTAACCTCTCTCTAACCATCACAAGAAGATGGAAAGTGGCTAAAATAATACCTTGTTCAAAAAAGGGTAATGCCAAATCAATTGATAATTACTGCCCTATTTCAATCTTGCCTACCTTTTGTAAACATTTGAAAAAACTTGTTTCCTCCCAGGTCTCTGACCACCTACAAAAATATAACCCGTTATCTTCAGCCCAACAGCTCACTGCACCTCCACTGCCCTTGTCCAGTTCACTAGTGATACAGTATCTAATATGGACAAAGGCATGCTTTCTGGGGCTATTTTCATTGACCTTACTTAGGCCCTGTCCACACTACACCGAACCCCCCCCCATAATGTTACAGAGGGTCCAAACTGGTACTGCAATGGTTTGCGTTTATATCTGTAACATTACAGGAGGCGTTTTTGTAACCATTGTTGAAACCACTTATGAGGTGGTTTCAACAACGGATATGAAAATGGTTCTGCCTCTGTAACGTTACCAGCTGTTGTGTGGACGCATGAGCATGTAGCTCCAGCATTGCCCTCAGTGCAGCACGAACTGCATTGTGGGATAGGGTGCCGACCGTAATGGTCACACATCACCCACAATGTGGACCGGCTGAAACGGTTCCAAACTGTTATCACGACAGCTCACTGGCAGTGATGGACACACTGTGACAGTTACTGTCTGTAACAGTTTGAAACTGTTACAGGGTTTTAGTGGTGCAGTGTGGACAGGGCCTAAGACATTTGACTTGGTCATTCACACTCTCCTCCAACACAACGTGGCATTTCAAGGAGTTTCCACCCCCACCGCTAATTGATTCTTTAGCTATCTCTGCAACCGTCAAAAATTTGTAATGTTTAACAAGGCCCTCTCTATCCCTGCCACTATTAATGTCAGTGTTCCCCAAGGTTCCATCCTGGGCCAGCTTCTATTTTCTGTCTTTATCAACGATATCCCTAACACCCTTTCCTACTGTCACACTCATCTATATGCCGATGACTTGGTGCTTTACTCTCCAGCTCAAAGTCCCGGATTAATATTAATGTCAGGCCCACCTCCAACTTTCACAAAGTCCAAAACTGACCGATCCAGAACTGCCTCATCCTGAATACTGGCAGAACCCAGGCCATGCTCTTTGGGTTTCCTCAAAAAGCTCAGGCCTGCACAACTGGCCTAGACATCCTCTGTCTTGATGGCTCCCCTGTCTCTGTGGCCGACCACTTCAAATACCTAGGTGTCACCCATGACCCTGCTTTGGACTTCTTGCAGCACATCACAAACATCTGCAAATCTGTTAATGCCAAACTTGGGCTCACCTATAGAGTCTAATATGCCCAGACTCCTGCAGCCTGGGTCACTATAGCCCAGGAAGTCCTACCTCCAGCCTCTGCTATGGGGCTTACCTCTTTGTCCCCTCCCCTGCACCTCTATACCCAATGCTGCTCAATTGATAACATCCTCAGTTCCTCTAAGCATGCCTCACTGGCAACTATGTTCATTCCTGCCAATACAGCCTACACCCTGTGCGCTAAAGATCAGGCCCTCCTGGCTGTATCAATATGCTCCTCTAAAAATGGAAATTCTGTACCTAATGTAATTCTTGATATTCTTGTATATCTTCACCATTCATCACTGGTGGGTTATGCGCCAGAGGCGCTATGACCCCATGGGAGCTTAGAGTTAGAAAAAAGATTTTAGTGGGAGAAGTCACCGCCAGGGGCGGTGCCACCCACGAGGATGATGCACAGCATGCTGATCAAAGCGTAAGCCAGTAACCAACGCAGACTCCTTTCTCACCTCAGTTCTGTCCACCAGACAGAGTGAAAGCAGATATAGAGAAGGAAGAGGACAGGGCAAGGGAGATGGAGAGACAATAAAAGGAAAGGATATAAACAGAAAGGAGATTGAACCAACACAAGAGGAGAGGGAGGCTACCTGAGGGCATGGTACGGGGGGGCACCAACCACTGGGCAGTCCTAGGGGATAGAGAAGTGGAGGGGTAGGGAAAAAGAAAGAAAGAGAGGGAAAAACAAGAATGGTAATGAGAGACTCAAGGGCACATCACTCCCCCAGGGAGTCAGGCTAGATATCAAGGGAGCATCCACCTCCGAACTCCCCAGTCACTTCCACATGAGGGAAAGAAAGGACTGTGTGATATATGAACCAAGTCCAGCAAAATGGACACCAAAGGGAGAAGCCAGAGGCTGAGGCAAGAGGGGGTGCCTCCTAATTACCCCAGGAAGTAGGGTGCCAGGGTCTTTACAGACTGTCAAAAGACAGAGGTGGGGACAGGATCCACCCCAAGGCAGTACCCCATAACGTCAACCCAAGACTTAGTCGATATTACTTCTGGTAACTGATCCCAAGCCAGAGGCAAGGGAGGAGAGGTTTTGGGAGAAGGGAAACTGCCCCAAGTTAATCAGACCGGTTAATCAGAAGAGAAGGAAGACAGGGGGAGGGGTCCCCAAAACCCCCCAGACTCCTCCAGGATCTGCAAGGGACCCGATCAGAAATTCAGATTGGCTCTGGTCCCTGCAACATATGGTAGAATGAAGTCAAGAAAGGGTCCCGAGGAGCCCTCATTAGAAAAGGACAAACAAATTAGAAGAGGTCAAACAACCCCACTTGTACCCCCCCCAAGGAGGGATATTGACCCCCTTAGACAAAGGATTAGCAGATCCAGCAAAGCCAGAAGGCCTCTTCCCACAAGGGTCTTGCTGGAGGGGAGATAGTGAGGTACTGCTCAGAGGTTCAGGCACCAAAGGGGTAGGTGGGCGGGAATCCGTGATAAATGGTGAAGATGTACAAGAAAATCAAGAATTATGGTAGGTATGTAATTTCCATATCTTTCTGTATGTATCTTCACCATTCATCACTGGCGGGTGAGTACCAAGCCCCCCGAAGGGGACCTGGCACTTCCCTGTGGGAAGAACCTCCCTCAGGGGTGAGACGGGGACTCCCATAACCTGGGAGAAGGAAGTGCCACACTAATTCCCACCTCACCCTGCAGGAGAAAAAATGGGCTCCTTGGAAAGGAGAGGCAATCACCCTATGCCAGGCCAAGGGTGATAACCTGAAAAGGTGAAGCCATGCTGCCCATCTTATACAGACTGCTGATCCTGCCAGCCTAGAAGCTACCTCATTAGCGTCGTACAACGCTCTTGAGAGATTCCTCATTAGCTCTAGACCAGAAGCAGAAAGGCAAATGTCCTGCCTGGTTGCCTCTGAGTCAGGCAGAGTGGCTAGGAGCTGTCCTAGCACCATCCATAAGTGCCTAGCATAGGCAGCTATATGGGCCTGATGGGCTGAAATGCAGAGTAGGAGATGCGCTGAGGAGAAAATCTTTCTCCCCCAGCAGTTAAACTCAGCTGAGTAACTCCAGGGGGCGGTTGTGTCTTGGACAACGATGCCCAGAGGGGATATCCAGTAACTCTATCCCTGAGAGGGTGAAGTATGGAACCTAGGGACCCTTGGGGGGGCACGATACCTACACTGGCAGTCCCTCGGGGAAGGAGAGTGGGCAGAGAGGTTCTGCCAGACTTGATGAGACTTTTCCTGAAAAGGAACAAGCCACAGAGGAATGACTACATTTTCTGAGGAGAACTCCCCAAGGAGAGCCCGTGTCACATGAGTAGGATCACAACTTGCAAAAGGAGATATGTGGAGATCCTCCAACAACCTCTGATAGCTGGTGATATCAGCGTCCGAGGACAGGTTGACCGAAGAGTCTTCTTCTTCAGGGGAGGAAGATGAGGACACGGATGAGCTTGATTCAGACTGTGGCACAGCAGGGGCTTCTGGTCTAAAAATGACCTGGTCCAGAGGTCTTAAGTAGCGAGGAAAGCTGTAGCCAAAGCTCTGAACTGGTCCCAAGACAAGGGCCCCGCAGGACCCAAAATGCCCAGGAGAGCAGAAGGGCGAGGCAGAGGATCTGAAGAAGGAGGAGAAATCTGGCGAGTCAGAGGAGGATCCCTGTTAGGGCTTCAGGAGTGTTCACACGACCCCTCCAGAAGGGTGGGGCTGCACAAAGAATCCACAGTAGGTCACACAACCATACAGGTGTGGCCTAAGTGGTGCCCAAAGGAGAAAACCACATAGTGAGGAGACTGGGAACTGTCTGGCCCTTGTGGGCGGCCCCTTACCCCACCTAATGCAGATCCACTCACTGAGGAGAGCGAAAATGCGAGGTATTGGCACTGCGGCTCCTCCCTAAGCCACCAGCAGCCCTCAGAGAGAACCTCTGAGTTACCCCAGGCCTTCTCAAGCCCTCCCCCTCAGAGAGACCTGCTCTTCGTCTATCCCTGAGGTATAGATGTAGGCAACTCTGGAAGAGACACAGACATCTGCAAGCCTGTCATGACCATCCCCGAGTTAACCTCTGATCTAGGAACAGAAATGGCACTGCTCCCAGCTTCAATGCAGGACTCGGCTTCAACAGAGGTGCTGACCTCTGGCTCGGCATCGGATATGGTGTTACTTCCAGACCCAGCACAGTCTCCCGACCCATATCTGCCATCAGCGCTGTCCTTCCCATGGCACTGGAGATGGTGCTGTGAGAGTCCCCGGCACCGCTAATGGCACCAGAAGACTCAGAAAGGGCGGCCTCAGGGGCAGACCCAGTCAGGGAGGTAGAAGAGGACGATACCTCCTGAACTTTGCTACTAGGCCTTGGAGGGTGCCATGACTCCTCAGAGTGGGACAAGCACTCTTGGACAGACCCGTCCTCCCCTTTCAAAGAAGAAGAAGAAGAAGAAGAAGAGATCAGGACAACCAGGAGAGAAGCCACCCAGGCACCCTACCTGATCCAGTGCCGCATGCAGCACTGGTTGTAGGCCCCACTGCAACTTCAACACCACCCTGCTCACCGGTTTCAGAAATGGGGTTAGGAGCCCAAGCAGAGTCGGCAGACAGAGTCAAGGGCCAAACCAGTTTGGAACCAGCATATAGCTCCGACCGCGACATCAGGGGTGGTCGTGGGTCCGAGGAGGCCGCTGACCAAGAGGGGTGCTCAACTGACCCCCGGAGGAGGCCAACTGTCCACCCTGACCCCTCTAACAAGCTGGAGGTGCCAGCGAGGCCGGCATCATTGACGGCTCACGGCCCTCCAGTACATATAGTATCGGAGGGTGACCCGGGGTCCAACGTTCTTGCCTTGGCGTCCCTGGACCGAAGCCATCCTCTGAAGGTAGGAGGTTTCTGACCCACCTTCAATGCATGCGTTTCGAGGATCCGGTGGTCCATGGAGGAAACATGTGTTGCAGTTGTCCATGTTGTGTTGGGGACCCAGGCAAGACAAACATCGATCTTGGCGATCTGATACGGAGACAGACTTGCCACAGGGGCACGGACACATGGGGGCAAGGCCCGCCTTAGACTCTGACAAAGGCCCTGGATCAGACATAATCAACTGCACACAAAATAAAATAAAACACAGTAAAGACATGGCACAGTAGAAAAACACTAAAACAAGAATTAAAATAAAAAGGAATGGTCTCACCTGTCTGCAGACCTACGGCATCAAGTAGACGCAAACAGGACTTTCAGCGACTTCGAGAAATAGACTACGCAATTCAGCCCTTCAGCTCCCATGAGGTGCACTCTCGACAGTGGGAAGCACAGAACTGAGGTGAGGGAGGAGTCGGCGTCAGTTACTGGCTAACGCTCAAGCAGCACACTGTGCGTCGTCCTCATGGGTAGTGCTGCCCACCGGCACAGAGTCCTCCCACTAGAAAATGTTTTCTAGCTGTAAGCTCCCGCGGGGTCATAGCGCCTCCAGAGTATAACCCACTAGTGAGGAATGGTGAAGATACATACAGGAAGACTGAGTGAGCAGGCGTTCACCCATTTTGCCCCTAAAGCCTGGAACTCCCTACCCTCTCTCATTTGAGTCTACTGGTCCCACCTCTTATTTGAAAACAAATACTCAATTATTCTTAGTTCCTCTGATATATGCTCCTGACCGAACTTATTCCTAATGCCACTTTGACACTTGCCCCAGCTCCTGAATTCTCTAATGGATATTATTCATTCTCATTCTTTGTTCATTTTTTTCTCATATGCCTACCCCTGGTTATCAATGTTCTGTCAGTATCAACATAATAAAATAGGTTACTCACTTGTAACAGTAGTTCTAAGAGTGGTGTATGATGTTCATCCACACTTCTGGCAGTGTCCTTTCCCCTTTCATGCTTGCTGGAACATCTTCAAACTGGCTCCTCCCACCACCCACCTAGCATTAACTCCCTTGGAAACACCCTGTGTTGTCAGATCTTGCCCACTGGAAGCAAAAAATCAGTGTGCCACTTGCCAGGGGAGGTCAGGTGAGTCAGTGTGGATGAACATCATATATCACTCCTAGAACTACTGTTACAGGTGAGTAACCTGTTTTTCTATGGATGTACATCTGATGCTATATCCACACTTATGGCAGACTCCTAGCAGTTCTCCGGGAGGAGGGACTAGGTGCACACCCACTATTTAGGGAATAAAGATTGGAGAACAGAGGCCCCAAACCAGCACCCGGGCATGATTCAAAGTCGATGTGGTAGCGGGAAATAAAGGTGTTTGCTGACCTCCAGGTAGTAGCCCTGCAGATTTCCTGGATAGGGACGTCCCTGGAGGCAGCCACTGAGGTAGCTGTATGACGGGTGGAATGAGCCCTTAGCCCCACTGGAGGCTCCCTACCTGCCAACCTATAAACAGAGGTCGATGCAGGATACAATCCACCTGCCAACTGTCTGCTTAGCTGCTGGTCTGCCAGGTGCGACTTCAGTGTAGGTGACAAATAGCTGGTGAACCTCTCCCTGAACTCCAGCTTTGTGCTCCTTATAGTAGGTTAGCGCTCACCGCAGATTCAATGTACAGAGCCTGTGCGCGGCCTCCGAGGTGTGGCTGGTGAAGTACACTGGGAGATTAATCACCTGATTAAGATGAAAATCTGACAACCTTCGGGAGGAACTTCAGGTTGTGGAGAAGAACAACCTTCTCCCTGTGGAAGACCAGGTAAGGAGACGCCACCAAAAGCCCCTGGAGCTCACTGATTCTTCAGGCTGATGTGTGAGACACCAGTGAGCAGTCTTCCATGACAGGTGAGACATTTCGCACCTATGCATCGGTTTGAATGACTTGCCCATGAGCTTTGCTAACACTAAAAAAAGTCCCAAGGTGGTGGTGGTTCATGCACTGGAAGGGAAATGTGTACCAGAACTGGTGTGGCCAGTCCAGAGCCACCAGAATCACCAGTGCCTTGTCCCTCCTCACCTTGAGCAACACTTTGTGGATCAAGGGAAATGGAGGGAAGGCACAGAAGAGGCCCTGGGTCCAGGGCCTCAAGAAGGCATCCCCTGCAGCGTTCTCTTGCTGAGGTGGGCAGGCACAGTACAGCCTCATCTTTGCTTTCTCCCTGGAATCAAACGGATCCACCAGAGTGTTGCCCCACTGGGAGAACAAGCTGTGTATTACCTCTGGGTGGAAAGACCACTCATGAGACATCACGCTCACATGGCTGACAGTGTCCGCCAGCTGACTGGAGGCACCGGCCACATGGATGGCCAGGAGATTGGCCTCCAGGCTGCACATGAGGGTCCAAATGTGGAGAGCTTACCTGCACAGAGGAAGGGAGTGCATCCTGCCCTGTTTGCTGAGGTAGTACATGGTTGTGGTGTTGTCCGTCTGGACCTGAATGACCTGAGCCTGAATATGTGAAGCAAAAGCAGTCAGCACCAGTCGAACTGCCCAGAGCTCCAGCAAGTTGATATGGCATCGGGACTCCTTGGGGTCCAGAGACCATGGACTCTGTGTTCCCCCAGGTGGGCACCTCAGTCCATGACAGAGGCATCGGTTGTTAGGATGACTGTCGGCTCTGGGTGGACAAATGGGATACCTTCCTGCAGATGTTCCAGGACTAACCACCACTAGAGGGCATCCCATATCAATTGGGTTACAGTGACCAACTGGTCGAAGTGGCCCTTGCACTGAGACCATTGTCTGGCCAGCTCCCATTGTTGAGAGTGCATTCTCCAACAGGCCCAATGGACCACACCAGTGCAAGCTCCCATGTATCCCAGGAGGTTCAGGAAGTCCTGAGCAGGGTGCAACTGCCCATCCCAAAATGATCGGGCAAAGGAGTAGAGAGCCCCCACCCTGTCGAGCCCTGGCCCGCAAGAGTCGAGCTCTGCCCCAATGAAATTGATGACCTGCAGGGAAATGAGTTCTGACTTTGCCTCATTGACCCGGAGGCCAAGGGAGATGCAGATCTGAATGGCCAGGTCCCTGGACTGCTCCACCTCCACCCTGGAGGTACCCGCGATCAGCCAGTCATCCAAGTAGGGGTAAACCCGGGCTCCTCAGCACCTCAGGTAAGCTGCTGCCACTGCGGTGCACTTGGTGAAGACCCTGGAGGCTGATGACAGGCCAAAGGGCATGGCCTGGAACTCACAGAGGATTCTCTCTGCCTGGAACCAGCGGTGGGACGGACAGATTGGGACATGAAAAAAATGCGTCCTGAAGATCCAGGGAGCAAAACCACATGTTCTGCTTAAGGGATGGTATGAGCTGAGACAGAGTGACTATCCTGAAAGTGCGTAGCCTGATGAACCTGTTTAGGTCGTGCACATCTCAGATGAGGCACCAGCCCCCCATCCGTTTTGGTACCAGAAAGTACTTGGAGACAAACCCTGGGTGTTCTGGAGGGTCTGAGACTGGAGCCATAACCTTCTTGTGCAGGAGCTGGGCTATGTCATCCCAAAGATCTGAAAGGATGTTGACAGACATGATGTCTTCCCATGGGACGCGGGCTCGGCAGGGTGGGTACGCCTCGAACTCCAGAGGCAGACCCAGACCCTGACTGATCACCTTGAGAACCCACCTGTCTATGGCAACAGTGGACCAGATGGAAAGGAAGTTGAGGAGTCGGTCCCCCACCGGAGGACCCAGGGGAGGCGCGATGGGCATGAGGGAGGCACCCCTCATGCCGTCACTGGGCAGACTGGGAGGCGGAGGAGGGCCGGCTGAAGAGTCACTGGAGCCACGTTCTCCAGGCTTGTGGACAACTGTGGCCACAGACTTCAGCCGGGGATGCCAGGCCTGAGCCTGCTGTCCAGCTTGGGACTGGGCTGGTTTGGCCGTAGGAGTAGATAGGGGATGAAAGGGCTTCTTCTTAGGTTGCTGAGAGCCTTTGGAATCCCTCTGAGTGGATGTCACCGAGTCCAAGGTGGCACTGGACTTTTCGATGCAGGTGAGGTGTCTCTTGACTCTGGGCCCGAACAAGTTGGTACCCAGGATGGGGACATCCACCAGCTTGTGCTGGGTATCCGCCATGAAGGTTGAGATCTGCAGCCAAGCCCTGTGACGCATGGCCACCACAGAACAGGTGCACGAGTCACCGATGTCCATGGTTGTCAGGAGCTGTTTGGCTACTGCTGAGCCCTGGTCCCGAACCGGCATGCCCGTGGTCTGGAGGTCCACTGGGAGATAAGGGAGAACCTCATCAAATGTGTCCAGAAGGGCATGGAAAAAGTGGGCCATCAGTTTCATTTTAATTTTTTTATACTGGATAGGCAAGTGAGCAAAAGCTGCCCATTTTCACAAGCATCCAGTGATGGACAGTATGACATAAGGTTACAACATTATGGCAAATCAGTCAAAGGTTAACAGTATTGGAATTGTAGCAGTTAACGTCAAAGTTTAACAATACTGGAACTGCGGACAGAAGGTTGACAATGCTGGAGCTGCAGGCCAAGTAAGGTACAAGACAGTATAAATACAGACAATACAATATACAATTTTAAAATGAACAGAGAACAGTAACAAGTGCAGTGGCAAAAGTGCTTGGATTTCTCTGACCTGGTGGACCTGGATCCACGAGTGGTGGAAAATATACTGCTGTTTTAGTGGGGAAAACTAGCACTAGGAAGGGAATATCATGAAGAAGGACACTTGCAGATAGTGGTCTGAGAAAGGTGTAGCTTCAGGTGATGTTTAAAAGAAGCCATAGTGAAGAGTTGAGCACCCTTGTAGGAGAGTGTGTTTTGATCTTGTGAGGTATAACAAAAAGGGATGGGAAAAGAGAGGAGAGGGTGGAGGACCTTCTAGTGATCTGAGCGCTGGAGGATTTAGGGAAGAGGGAAGAAATGCTGTCAGGGAGGAGGCCCAAGGATAATTTGTGAAAGAAGGTGACTAATTTGCTGTTGAGTCTGTCCTCTAGGGAGGTCCAAGTAGAGATTCTGTAAAGGTTACAGTGGTGGGTAAGTCTAGAGAGACCGGAAACAAATATGAGGATGTTATGACAGGTGGACCAGAGTTTGAGGAAATTACTCTGATTAAGAGGGGGGAAGTAAACTTGTTTGCCATAATTGAAATGAGGAATCAGGAAACTGGTGACAAGCAGGGTTTTGGATTCTCTGGTTGGAAAAGGCTTCACTCTACAAAGGATGTCAAGCCGTTGGTGGGCTTTTTTTAATTCGGTAATTTACGTGCGAATCGAAGTTCAGGTGACTGTTAAGGAGCAAACCCAAGTATCTGAATTCACTCTTTCGATAGCATTGCCGTCATTGTCAAGGAGAGTGAAATCAAAGGAAAGCGGTTTCTGTGGGCTGGAAAAAACAGATTTGGTTTTCTTAGCATTAAGCAGCAGCCCTTTAGAAATGAACCCAGTGTGGAGACTACTGAAATCACTCTGTAACTTGTTGAGTAGGGAGGAGGGGTCTTTGTCCTTGCTGAAAAGGACAGCATGATCCGCACATAGGATGAGTTCAGTGTTTACACAGATTTCTGGGAGGGAACTGACAACCAGGGAGAAGAGTAGGGGACCCAGTATAGACCCTTGGGGTACTCCAAACTTTATGGGACAAGAGTTAGACAGAACACCATTTATAATGGTTTGGAGGGACCTTGAGCTTAGGTAGTTTTGAAACCAGCTGCAGACTTTGTATGAGAAGTGTAGATTGGATAGTGTGGAGAGTAGGACATGTGTGGTCTACTAGGATGAATGCTTTCATAAGGTCCATAAAGACCAAGCCAGTGTACAATCATTCACCATTTGCTTTTATTGATAAAGCAAGTGAATTTAATGAGGGATATCTCGGTGTTGTGGCCGGCTCTGAAGCCGTGTTGGGTTTCTGTCTGCAGTTTATATGCCTCAAGAAATTCAGAGGTTTGCTTGTGCACAGTGTTTTCAAGAATTTTGGAAAGAGGGGCCAGGAGGGAGATGGGTCTATAGTTAGAGATGTCATCTTTGGGCCTGGTATTGTGGAGAGGTTTTATTATGGAGCATTTCCATTTGAGGGGATATGACCCAGTGCAGAGTGAGTAGCTGAATAGATTTGTGAGAAGAATGGCAACAGAATCGCAGACCAATTTGTGGACCCAGTAGTCAATGTTTTCAAGCCCAATGGAGGGTCTGGGGTCATGCGTCTTGATAGGTTTTACCACTTTAGAGGGCGAGAGTAACGGAAATAGAATTTGGGGTGAGGGTTGGGGGTGGAGAGGGAGGACTGGGAGGGGGAGCGTGGGTAGGTTTGTATTTATCGAGATCACAGAAACAGTGGTTAAAATGGGAGGCAACTTCCATAGGATCAGTGACTGTGAGCCCACTGGAAGAAAGGCCACTCTGTTCGTTTGATTGCTCTCTACCAATGAGGTTGTTGAGGATGTTCCATGTGTGCTTAGGGTTGCCCGAGGAGCTGCATTACTTCTCAGTGAGGTACTGTAGGTGATTTTGGCAGACTGGACAGCAGATTTACATTTGTTGTGAAGAGTTTTGTAATGTTGGAGAAGGTGAGGGGAGCTTATTTTTCTTGTTTTTCATCCAAGCACAGTCTCTTTCCCTCATGAGTTTGCAGAGGTTGGGGGAGATCCATTCATGGCAGTTACTTTTGACCCTGATTTTCTTTGTGGGGATGAGGATGTCACAACTGGCAAGGAATCTTAGCCGGCCCGGTGGCACTGAGGGTTGAGGGGCTGGACGCTACACCACGTGCTATGCCGGTGACCCAGGTTTGGTGATGGACTCGGGTTGCTGGGGGTTGGCATGGGGGAGAGAGGGATTGAGCACCCATCGGTGGCTCTCCCTCTCTGGGGAGGGTTGCACGCATGCCCCGCTGCTCTACTGCCATCTCCCCGGTGAACCCGGGTGTTGGTAGTGCAGCCGGGGCAGCTATAGAGAATGGGAGGGGATGACATTGGCCAAGAGCCCTGGGCAGAGCCATGTAGTGTGCTCTTGTCCCATTGGCCTTCCCCGAGTGCCGGCATCAGCAGAGGGAGGACACAAGAAAGAAGGAAAATATCCTCGTTGAGCTTAGGTGATGATCTCTCCAGCCACACATCCATCAGGCCAAGGGCAGACTCCGCTGTTCAGGTGCACACTCCTCTGAAAGTTGGGAAGGTAAGGGGGAGAATTCCTCGCCCCACTTGGGGGGTTATCTGGGCCTCTAGAAAAAGTACAGGAGTAGCGTTGCACTCTAGGGGCAGACACCGGGCGACTGGAATGTGTGTGTGAGGGGTTTGAAAGAGTGGATCAACTGGGGCAGTAAGGAGGAAAAATAAGTATAAAAAAAAAAAAACAAATGGCAAAGAATCTGCTGCTGAACTCATCAAGGGCATTGTTGATATGTTGATATCCTTTATAGATTCAGTAAATGATCAGCCCGTGGCAAGGGCCGCTTGGTGGAACTTTAAGCGATCGAGTTTTTTAAGCTGTCTGGTTTTGGATGAATTTGGGCTCACGAGGATGGGTTTTTGCAGACCAGCAGCAGTAGACTGCACAGTGGTTGCTGATGGAGTCAGAAAGTACCCCCGGGGAGGTGACGTGAGAGGGTTGAGAGACAAGGATCCAATCCAGTAGGAAATCATTGCCTGTTTTGTAGTTGGTATGTGTGGGGAAAGTGATAAGCTGATGAAGGCATAGGCTGATGACAGATTCCTTGATGGGGAGGGCCTGAGGGGACTGCCAATTAATATTGAAGTCCCCAAGGATTATCCATTCCCTTCCCAGGGGAAGCAATTTTTTAAAGTAAAAAAAAAAAGGGGGGGGGTGCCAGGAGGCAGACAGGTGACACTAATGAAAATTATTTTGTTGCTGAGTAGGAGATAATTGAGAGGGATTCGAGGTTAGGGGTCTTGAGGGGAATTACTAGCTCAGAGGTGGAGAGGTGATTAGCTACCCAAAAGAGTCAGCCAACCCCTCTTTTACCAAGTCTGCCCTTTCTAAAAAGGGCCAAACTTGCCTGGTGAAGGCCAAGAAAGGAGGCAGCATAGACCTTCTTGGCTATGGTCCAGCTTCCTGAACTCCTTATCGGGTGGTTTATTAACATTGCCCATGCTGCTGAGCACCTGAACATGGAATCCGCCACCAGATTTAGCCAAGGGGTGCTCCATGAACCCCAAGGTGGACCTGATAGAGACCGCATACTTGCGGGCCATCCAGGCCGATGGCACAGGGCAGGAGACCAGATGCTGCCACAGCTTAAAAGCAGGGCCAAAAATGTCCTCTGCCCCTGGAAATGTTTACCCAGGAGAATCACCCCGGTCCAGGATCTCGGTGAGCAGGTAACATGCCTGCTTCTGAATGGGCTCCATCTGGAGACCAGTGGACTCAGAGATAAGACTGAGCAGGCCCATGAAGGAAGTAGGACATTCCTCCCTAGAGAGGTCCCCAGTCGACTCCACGTCCACCAGAAGAGAGTGCAAGGAGGAGCCCTCCGCCTCTGAGAATTCATCAGAGGGGCTACCACCACAGTCCCCACTGGCCCTCCGAGGATGGTCGGGGTGACAGTGACCAACAGCAAATGGGGAAGACCCGAGGCTGGGTGGGACTCCTTGGTCAGAGAGCTGGTTTCTGGCTGTTTCAGCAGTGGTGCCACCCGAATTGGTGGAGAAGTCAATGGAGTTCGAGTTGGGACCTGACGGGTCAGCTCCTGCTGAGGCAGGAAAGGCATCTGCCTCTATGGCAAGAGCCATGTGATGGCTGGGGTTGAAGCTGGAACAGGCTTCATTCTGGTAAAAAGAGCTGCTGCCACATCAAGTCCTTGTAGTATAGACGCAACTTGTGCTGAAGCCTCTCCTCACCTGAGGAGGATAAGAACAAAGAGTAGCAGTGACACCACTTTCTCTAGTGCTGAGAACACGGGCATCGATGTGGCCTGCTTGACTTGAGGGATGGAGCGCGGGACCATGACCTTGACCATCAGGAGAACCAATGGTGGGCCTTGGAGGGAGCTGGTGAATGCTGAGAAACCTCTGGGTCCGGAATCTCCTGAGGGAGGAGCAGTGGATCAGCCAGCTGATTCATCCCCTGAGTTAGAGGCAGGATCGGAGTCCTGGATAAGGAGGTATTGGCCTCTTCAGGCAACAGCGAGTCGACAGGCTTAAGAAAAATCTTGGCCAGAAGACTGACTTGCATCTTGACCAACTGGCCCGACTAGGAGAAAGTGGGGCCAGTGGCCTGGGTCGAGGCATCGACCAAAGTCAGAACCTCCAGAGAAGTGGGGGATCAGAGGACCAAGAGCGCTCTCGAGCCAATGATTGATGGCAAGACCATTTCCTGGTCTCCTTTTCAGATTTTGATTTGTACTTAGAGGGAATCTGCCCATGAGTGGGAAAGGCCTGGCACAATTCTTTGAATGTCCCAGTAAAGGAGGCACCCAAGGAGAGCATCAAAAAGGCCTAAGCTGAGGAGGCATGAGCTACAGCCTGAGCCACGGCTTCCTCAAATGCCACAAGTTGCTCAGTGGACCCCACAGCCATGGAGAAAACCTCAAATCAGGAGAGAAGGACTTGCAAGACAGCAAGTCCAAAGCCAGTACGTCCGTGTGAGATGATGTCTAGAATGTAATGCTTGGTGAAAATACGTACAGTGCTCCATATGGCAGCAGCACAAATGTCAGCTGCAGAACATTCTGAAAACAGGTAACAGAAGTATACCACGTGTACAGTGGCCATGCACAGCACCAGGAAGTTCCTTACCATACTTTTTATAACAAACCTCAATGCAGTGAGCCAGCCATTTCAAAAGGCAATGCTTAGTGACGAGTACGCCCTCTCTCCCGGGGTGAATGAGACAAAACCAATGAGAGGACTGTCTGCAATCTTTATTATGATCTAGTTAGAAACGTAGTGTCCTATGTACATCAAGTGCATGGAACAATACCTTATCCTTGTTGGCAAGTTCAGGATAATACACTGGTAGGTGTATGGTCCTACTTTAAGGTAAAGTCAGAAACTGGTTTGGGTAAGAAATGTGATTAGTATGCAAGGTCACCCTGTCATTGTGAAAACTCAGGTAAGGGGGCTCATGCATGAGCCATTAAAGTTCAAAAATCCTTCAGGCAGGAGTTATAACAATCAGAAAAAGAGCTTTACAAGAAAATAAACACATCTATCAAGTTGCAGGAAGCTACTACATGGGAGCCAATGTCAATCTCTCAAGAACAAAATTAAGGTCTCAAGGAGGAACTGGTTTATGAATCAGATGGGGGTGTGTGTGTACAAAATACCCTTAACAAATGCACAGCACACTTAGAGTTGTGCCACCATGCGTCCATCAGTAGGTGCAGGAAAAGCACCGCAGCCAAGTTCACCTTAATGAATAAGTACTGCAGAGTGGAGTCTGATAAAAGACAGGAGGTAGGCCAGTACAGTATCAACGGGACACATAAATGGTACTTGGAATGGGAAGAACACCATATGGAGAAACACTTCCATTTTAGCGAATCGGTGTACCTTGTGGAAATCTTTCTAGCCACCAGTAAGACATCAACCACAAGGGGGACCCCAAAACATGCAATAGCTATGTGTTCAAGAGCCACGTGTGCTGATGCAAGGACAGCAGGTCTGGGTGGACCAGGGATCCCTGTCCTGGGACAGTAGCCCCGACACTTGGGCAACTGGACAGGAGGTTCCACTACCAGATGCTGCAGTTGTAGAAACCATATCTGGTGAGGCAAGAAAGGGGCTACCAGTATCAAGGTGGTCCCAGTCTACTCATAGCTTGACTAGGACCCCAAAATTAGACAGACTGGAGGGAATGCTTTAAGGAACTTCACCCTCCTCCCCCCTTCAGGAAAGGGACATGCATCTTGCCAAAAAACTCCAGGCCCTGGAGCAAGCGAAAAAGTGGCAGTTTTGTGCTGTGTGGAGATGCAACAATGTCCAACTCTGGACGACCCCATCTTGCAAAGACGTCATTCATCATGGAGGTCAGCAGTTCATGTTTGTGTACCCAAACCAAAAACTGACTTAGCCTGTCCACCAAAGCATTTTGGATGCCTGGGAGAAAAATGGCTGTCAAGTGAGGGCTGTGAGAATAAGATAGTGCCCAATGCCATGCTTTCATTGCTTCCCTGCACAGAGGGTATGAGCAAATGCTCCCCGCTTGTTGATATCACTCAGACACTTACTTGTCATTTGTAGTAATGTACAAAATGTTTTTCAGTAAGTTTGTCTCTGTACCCTCCCGGGTCGTGCCTGAAAATAGTCTCGTTAGCTAGTGCACCTACCCGGGTTAACAAAAACTAAATAAATAAATTAATAAAATATACTGCATCACACTGACATTGTCCATTCTTATCAACAGGAGGTACATACGGAGGTGTTCTGCAAACACCCTTCATCTTCAGAACATTAATGTGGAGATCCAAATCTAGGTTGGTCCACTATCCCTGGGTCTGGTACTCTCCTGGGTGGGCACCCCATCCTAATCCGTAGCCATCCATTGTGAGAATCTGCACCGGGGTTGGGGAAAAGAATAGGATGCCCTGCAACAAGTGTAGGGGTTCTAATCACAACAGCGGTGAGTTTTGCAGAGGGGACATGACTAGAACCATCTGTTCCAATGTGTCCATCAACTGATCCCACTGTACCCCAAGTACACACTGTGGAATTTGCTTATGGAGTCGGGTCAAATGGATGGTTACAATGGCACCTGCCATAAGTTCCAGGAGTCTAAACATTCTCCTGGTGGACACACAGTGACTCCTGTAAACCAGAGAGGCCAAATACTGCCCACTGCTGAGTCCAGTATTGCTCCAATGTACTGGAGAATTTGGCAGGGAACGAGGATGGATTTTGGTACACTGACTGACACCCAGGCCCTTGAACAATTGCCGAGCTCTGGATATTGTGTATGGGACCACTTCCCTGGATAGGCTCTGCAACAGTCAATCATCCAGATATGGGAAGACATTAAGTCCTTCCTTCTGGAGGGCTGCTGCCACAACTGCGAAGCTTTCAGTAAATACCCACAGTGCCAAGGATAAACAAAGGGCAAGACTCTGAACTGATAATGACCGTCTTCCAGCAGAAAATGGAGGTACTGCCAGTGGCATGTTCGATTTTGATATGAAGATAAGCATCCTTTATTTATTTATTTATTTTGTTACCTGGGTAGGCCTACTGAGATACAGCTGTCCCTTTTTCAGGGGTGACTCATAATTTATTACATTTAACAAGCAGGCAGAACAATACATAGTCAAGAATACACTGTCAGGAAAAGTCAGATATGACATAGTCAAATACATTAGGTGTTAAACTATACAATCAACCAAACATGGATTTCAACATAAGACACAGAGTTAATAACAATCATAGACTACACAAGGTATGGAAGGGAAACATTAATCAACAGAGCATCAATATGAGACAAAATGATCCAAGATGAGAGGCCATCGTCACATCCAAAGCACACAGCCAATCCCCTTTTTGCAGTAGGGGGATGAGAGCCTGAAGAGACGCAATTCAAAACCTTTTGTATTTGATGAATTTGTTCCAAGTCCCTGATGTTGGCAGGTGAAGGGAGAAACTTTCTCACCCACTTAAGCCCCTGGAGGCAATAATGGAGGGGAAAGAAGTGGGGAGTCAGTAGGTGTCGGGGAGAAAGGACTACCGGAGCCAGAACCTTTGGTTGCCTTGCACCGGGCACCACTGGTAGTGGTACCTGTCAGAGGGCCACTTCCTATACCACAATACTGTGGATGGTAGACACAGTCTCCATAGTCCATGGGTCTCAGAAAAGCACCTCTGCTCCATCCTCTGGTGTTTTGTGTGGTCAAGAACTTCACAGACCTCAGAGTCATTTTGGATGACTGACGGTCTTTTGGGACATTATCCACATCAGATCAAAATAACTTGGAGTCCCTTAAAAGGGGCATTCAGTATGGCCTGCCACTAGTCAGCAGCAGAATCTGCTACCCTAAGCCAGGAATATGTCTGTAGGCAGAAGCCAGAGGCAGCAGCACTGGCAGCAGCATCTGATGCATTATGCTGACCGTAACAGATGCATACCAGTATCCAGACCAGCTGATGTGGCTCTAATAAGTTTCGCTTTTGCAGGACTATCCAGTAGAGTCTGAAAAGTAGTCATGGCAGACTTCCACAGACTATTTTGATACTTATGTAGGCTTGCTAATTTGCAAAATGAAGCCCCAAAGTGGCAGGGCAAAAGGTTTGCTTGTCCATGACAACCAGTCTCCTTGACTCTTTTTCCAGAGACAAAGTACTCATGACTCTAGGGGCCCGAGAGCAATCACAAGCAGCCATGATTACTATAGTCTGTATTTGGCTAGGAAGCATAATAGGGCTTGACAGACACAGCAGGGCACTGCTTGTCAGTATTTCTGGGGACTGCAGGTAAAGTACTAGGCAGCAAAGGTCTTCCAGTGTAGGGTTAATATGAGGCCCTATAATAGTAGGTGCTGCTGTAGCTTCCAAGAACACAATTAAATTCCTTTTACTGGAGTCTTCCTCTTCACCATCAAAACCCATTACATTCTTGATTTGCTTAATTAAAACTTGAAAAGAGGGATCTTCAGGAAGAGATCTGTGGTTGTAAATCACAGAGTCCTCACTGAAAGAGGACAGGTTAGAGCTGCAAGAAAACCATAGAGATCTTCCCCATCTTCATCCTCCAAATCCTCTCAATACCACAGAGGTCAGGAACTGTATTCTACCTTATTGTCATCCAGAATGACGATGGGAGCAATCAATGGAAATGGTGATGGAGGCAACGCCTGTACTAGAGGAGCAACAGGCATTCTTTTAGGTTCCATTGACAATGACATTGCCAAGGGGGGAGGCCCTGTCCATGAGACTGACACTGACGCAGCCAGCATTGGAAACAGTCAAGTTAACATTTTTGAAAACTATGCCAGCATAACCTGGAAGTCAACGACACCTGGTTGTGGGTTCATGACTGCCATTGTCGCTGGGACAGAATCCAAGGATGGAAGTGATGTACAGTCTGTAATAAGTCCAGCAGTGACAGAGCAATGCCCCTACACTGATGTCTCATTGGTTCCATGTCATAATGGCGATCGCCAAATAGCGATCGTCGTTATAGTGAGTGTACATCGCTGAAAAAAACAAAACAGCGATGTACACTCCAAACGAAGACATGCGGGCACACCCCCTTTATTAAAGATTCTCAACTCAAGGGGGGTGCATGTCGGGGAGGAGAAGAAACTTGTAAAATAAATAAATAAATAAATAAATACTCCCGCTCATAAAACACAAAATACTGTGCGCCTCCTCAGCCCCGAACCCTGCACCCTCCCCACTGTGTGCCAGCCACCTGCTACCACATCCTCACGGTCAGCTCAGCAGCTCTCGTCATTACTACCCCCCACATACCTTCTGTTCCATCCCCCGTTCTTCTGGTGCGCCTTGTTGTTACGCCCCTCACTGCCCTTTCAGAGCAGCTCACATGATGAGCGCTGAAACTGAGTCGCTCGTATTCGAGCTGCTCAATTTCAGTCGCCGTTTTGATGGGGTACCGGTCTCAACCATGGTTGGGTGGCGCTGTAGTCAACACTGCTGGAGCAGATGACAACAGAGAGTTACCCTCCTTCAGTGGTGACCACAAACTCATCGGTGAATCATGTGTGTCTGTATGCTTATGGTGGCAGAACAGGAGGGTTTTGACGGCTATTTCTCCTTTTTTTAAGCTTTCTCTGTCATTCTCTCTGACCTTGTCAGCAACAGGGTTGTTGACCACCTAGGTGTCTTTTTCCCTGTGGCAGACTGTCACAAGGGTGAAGCCGGGTTGGATCCTGTGGCCTTCACTTGTGATTCTTTGGCCATAATGGCAAGGAAGTTTTCTAAATCCTTCCTAAGGCATCTCCCTGTAGCTTGGTTAAAGCCCTAGTAGACACTACAGGTTCACACATTGTGGAACCTGCTCAAACACAGCGTGTGCGCGTGCATACACACGCACACACACACACACACACACACACACACACACACACACTGTGAGCATTGTCCTTGCAGATCTCGTAATTGCAGGTATAAAATCTACATAAAAGATTATTTTGATACAGGGACAATGTTGATATGAAAATTATAACTTAGAAATAAAACATATAAAAGAAATTACGGCATTGTTTGTCTGCAGGTCTGACAAGCGGTTGATGGTGGAGGAAAGAACTAAGGAGCAAGGGAAGGGGGCCATCAAGTTTTATAGGCACCGACACTGCATGTCATCGTAGGAAGCCCCCAGCTGTCAAAAGTTTGAGTGGTCCTGATGCTTACAATTACAAAGGTGTGGTCCAATGGAGGAGATGTCCTCGATGAAAATAACAGGATTCATAAAATACAGGGCAGATGAGGTATAGAAAGTATCAGAAACAGAAGCTGTGTTCCTAAGGGAGATATCCCTGAAGGCTTGTTTAAAGGCTGCATGGGGTTTTGAAGTCTGAATGTGAGGCAGTAATAAGCTCCAAATTTATGAGGCCCTCAAACCAAAGGCTTTTTTTGCCTCATGGATGTATTAACATATTTGTGCCTATGGAATGAAGAGTTCAGGTTCTAGAAGAGTGTGTCAACTGGGAGGATAGGTGAACCAGGTACAAATATGAAACTGTCTTGTATGCAAGGAACCTGATGTTGACAGTGTCTTTATTGTCACATGATAGCCAGCAGAGTCTGGAAGCAATGGGATGTTCATAGGTCTTCCATCAGTACAAACCAAGCAATACATTTGTGCAGCACTACTTTACTTCAGAGCTCAGAGGCTGGTGTCAGACTGCAGATTAGGGACCCATAATCAGATCAGAGGAAGCAGTGTCTGCTGTACAATACTGACTCTGGCTTCAGGAGTTAGGGCAGTACCTGACTTAATACAAAATACCAAGTTTCAGGTGGACGTTTTGTATAATAACACCGTTTTTAGCATGAGAGATGAAAGAACAGTGGTGTACCCCCAGATATTTAAAGCTAGCCACACAAACTCATGTGGTTACTGGCTTGCAGGTAAAACACAATTCTCTCTTGTAGAGAGAGGATATCCTACCTTTGCCGAGAAAGCCCTCTAGACATTTAAAAGCACCATCTTCACTGAAATCCCAGGTCTTCCTTATTGTTGCTGCCCAATCAATCTAAACATAGCAAAATAATTTGTGCATTACAGAATACACCAATGATTTTTATATTTCATTTACTGTCATATCCTAGCCATATAAACACACGATAAACATAAAAACATATATGCTCAGTACTATACAGAGTTTTATATGGCTAGTCTGTTTTGCAGACCAGTTCATATTGTAACCAGAAAGCAGAGTGGGCAGTGACCATTTCTCATAAAAAAGCAATGTGAAGTGAGAAATGTGGAACTTTTAAGGCAAAACATGACTGGGTGTTGTGTGACTTCATTTGTTGGTTGTCATGTCTGTAAGAGCAGCAGAAACATTTACCGACTGTAAAAATGAAAGGGTTGAGAAACTCTGACAAACCTTTCCATAACTATCATACTGCATGTGCACAAGCCTAGATTACTGCTTTTAGTTCAAATTTCAAGCTGTACTGTCCACCCCCTCCAGATGCCAAGAGCGAGACTTTTTAAGGTAGTTATGAGTCTTTAAGGGAAGAGAAGGCAAGTGTGCCACAGACAATCGAACTGTCTTAAAGGAGAACTTAAGCCATCTGTTTATCTACAGGGCAAGTAAACAGCATCCAAAAGAGGTACAGACTTTCTGTCCAACATGACATCCAACCACTAATAATTTACTCAATTTACCTTTTCACTGGCACACAGACTTTTGTTTAAACTTATTTGGCATCAGAAAAAAAAAATGTTACCTACCATTACAGCAGATCTTCAAGAGAATCTCCTCCATTGAGCCACATCATGGACCTGTACACCATTGGTGTCAGGACCACCCAGAAATTTTTGTGGGCTGGGGTTGCCCACATCGACATGCCTTGTTGGAGCCTATATAATGTGGGACTCCTCAGCATTTCTCACTTCCCTGCCAGAGACAAACTTGGAGGATCATTGGGCCATCAGGGACCGAAGTGATCAGGACCAAACCGAGCACAAAGGAGAGGATATGGAAACCTGAATAAGGATGTCATAGGGACATCAGAGGAGAAAGAGTGTGGCAGTAGACAGTATAGTCATCCATTACTCTTGAAGATCTACTGCTATGGTAGGTAACTATTTTACATTTTTAGAGGATATCTCATGCAACTGAGCCATTTATGGAATGATTCCTAAACAGTACCAAGCACTGAGGAAGTATAGCAGGACCTAATGATCCTGAGTAAAGAGGCCTTGCAGAGCACTGAGACCAAAGCAGGCACATCTATGAGAGACGATGTCTAGACTGTAGTGTTCAGTGAATGTATGAACAGTACTCCAAGGGGCAGCAGCACATATGTCAGCAGAAGTCCCATTTTAAAAACAAGCAACTGAGGTAGTCACTCCACAGGTGGAGTGAGCACAAACAGGACCAGAAAGCTGCTTGCTGCACTTCTGTTAAAATGTAATACAACTGGCCAGCCATTTGAACAGGCCTTGTTTAGAAATCAGTGAGCCCACCATTATGGGGGCAAAAGCAATAAACAGTTGAAACATAGAAACATAGAAGTTGACGGCAGATAAGGACCGCAAGGCCCATCCAGTCTGCCCATTTCTTTTTCTACCTTATAAATGTGCCATCGGCCTTTGCTATGTCAGTGACCTATCTATTCATAGTCATTTGTATTGCTCCCTTATGCCTATCCCATGCCTGTTTGAAGCCCTGCACTGTATTCATAGCCACTACTTCTTGTGGTAAGCCATTCCATGCATCTACCACCCTTTCTGTGAAAAAGAATTTCCTCACATTCCCCTTTAATCGGCCTCCCTCTAATCTCATGCTGTGTCCTCTTGTCCTGCTATTTTTCTTATATTTAAACATGTTAGACTCTTTCACCTTGTTTATGCCCTTAAGGTGTTTAAATGTCTCGATCATATCACCTCTCTCCTCCTTTGCTCAAGGGTATACATATTGAGCTCCGTTAATCTGTCCTCATATGTCTTCTGATGCAGTCCCTGCACCATTTTGGTTGCCCTTCTCTGGACTGCCTCAATTTGGTTAATGTCCTTGTGAAGGTGTGGCCTCCAATACTGCACGCAGTACTCCAGATGGGGCCAACCTTTTGTATGATCCAGATACCAATGCAGCATCCTATGGATGTGCAGCACATGTACACAGTACTCCATACTATCCATGGGAGACAAAAAGTAAACTGGAAGATCTGCAGTCTGATTTGCTGTTCTTTCAGATATAGTCTTTGGAAGAAAATGAGGACCGGTATATAGGGTAACCCTATCCTTATGAAAAATATTAAATGGCGGATCTTTCAACTAGAGCCTGGAACACTGAGATACATCTAACAGACGTCACTGCCAATAGAAACAGTGTCTTCCAAGAGAGGAACCACAGGCTCAAAAGGAGGTGCAGTGAGGGTCTCTAAGACCAAATTAAAGTCCTATACCATCACCAGATCATGGACCAGGGGTTGCAGAAGGAGGAGGATACCCCTTAGGAATCTATGGGAAACCATCAGCAGTGCCACAATCTTGCCCTCTGCAGGCCATGAAAAGCTGACACTGCGGCCATGTGGACCTTTGTTGAGGAGTACCCTAGTCCTAAGTCCTTAAAGGGATAACAGGTAGCCCACTACTTAAGGAACTGGACACATAAAGGGATCCAGAGTATGCCCAGAATGCTACAGAGAAAAATATTTCCATTTTTGTGAACAAGTGTACTGGGTAAATGGTTTTCTAGCTGTCAAGAGAACATCGGCCACTGCTGGGGAAACCCTGAAGTGTGAGAGAGCTCTGTGACTTCAGGAGTCATGCATGAAGGTGCAGGGATTGAAGATCTGGGTGCACTAGAGCACCCTGCTCCTCTTTCAGATGTCTAGCTTGCAGGGGCGTGGACAGGATGTTCCGCTGCCAATTGCTGGAGAAGGGTAAGACACATTTGTCTGGTCTAATCAGCAGTCACCATTATCAGGGTGGCATCCTCCGCCTGGAACTTGACCAGAACCCTCTGTGTAAGAAGGAATGGGGGAAAAGCATACAGAAACCTCCCTTCCCAAGAAAGGGACAACACATCTCACCAAAAATCTCCCAACACCCAAGCGCACAAGCAGAAATGCATGTTTTGCCTTGCATGGAGATGCAAACAGCCCTATGCCCAGACAACCCCATTTTTCCAAGAGGTTAAGCGTGATAAGAGTTTGAGAGTTCCTATTCATGGCAGAGTGCACAGGATCGAATGAAGTGATCTGCCAGTGCATTTAGGGTACTATGTAGGAACACTACCAGCTGGAATATGTCGCAGCCGTTGACCCACGTCAAACTCTCATTGCCACTCTGCAGAGAGTGTACAAATGAACCCTGTCCTGTTGACTGATGTAGTAAATCACTGACACATTGTCTTTACAAATCAACAGCTGATTCCCTGGAATTTGGGCAGCGAAGGCCTATAGGTCACGCAGAGCAGCCCTCATCTGCAGAGCATTGCTGTGAAACACATTATCCAGGGGACCCCATTGGCCCTGGGCTCTGAAGGGGCCCAAATGAGCACCCCAACCTTAAACTGAAGTGCCCGTAATAACAGTGACTCTTTCTCTAAGTTGAAACAGTCCAACCAACCAGAGCAGGGAACAGTGGAAAGGAGGAATGACCTATAGGAGACGCTGCAGCTCATCCGAGTGCTGAGCCCACTGTGCTCTGAGGAACCATTTCAGGATCCTTATAAGGAGGTGGGTCAGTGGAACAGTCAGGACGGCAAGCCCCATCGAGCTGATTAGTCTTAGCAGACATTGGGCCAACACATAATTGCTTGAGGTAGTATTGCATTAGGTAGGGAAAGGAGGCAGACTGGAAGAGCCACATGGTCCTTACCTGCTGTCACCTTCTATGTTTCTATGAGGCAACCGGCTGTGCCTATGCCACCAGTGCCATGACAGAGTCCCAAGAGCAGAAAAACCCAACCGAGACTCACATCCAGAGTGGCCTATATGTATATTTAAGCCTCTGTCAGGAGGTATGGGCTGACTTTGGTTTGATGACCAGACTGCCCAGTTGGTCAAACAATTCCTGGGTCTGAAACAGTGTATATACAATGACTTCCTGAGATGGGGCCTTTAAGGGCCAATCATCTGTGTAAGGGAAGAAACACAGATCCTCTCTGCAGAGGGCCGCTGCTACCATGGCAAATACTTTTGTAAAGTAATGCAGTGCAGAACACAAAACTAAGAGCAAAACACGAAAATGGTAGTGTGAGCCTTGCAGCATGAAATGCAGGTATTTTCTGTGTGACTTGCGGAGCTTGACATTCAAGTATGTATTTCATGTCCAGAAAAAACATCCAATCCCCCTTTAATAGTAGAGGCAGGAGGGACTGCAGAGAGACTATTCTGAACTTCTTGTATTATTTGCAGAGATTGAGACATAGAAACATAGAAGCACAGAATCTGACAGCAGATAAGGACCACTTGGCCCATCCAGTCTGCCCATTTCTCCCTACCTACACTATTACATCAGACCATATCAGAGCTACAGCTCTTTCTCCTTCCCCCCCTTCCTTTCCACTATGATTCTTCTGTGCTGATCCCATGCATTTTTAACCCCCCCACCTCCTCGGAAGGCTGTTCCAGGAATCCACCACTCTTTCTGTGAAGTACCTCCAGCTTCATAGCATGTCCCCTTGCTCTTGAGCACCTTCTCTTCTGAAAAATACTCCTTCCCTCCTGTACTTTGTTTACCCCTTTGAGGTACAGTGGTCATCACAGAAAAGTTCCGCGGTGCCGAGGTGATACCCTGGTATGTCACTTGTTATTGATGTGGTGGATGGTTTAATGTGGCATTGCAGAATGTTTTATTTATTTAGTTTTTGTTAACCGGGTAGGTACACTAGACAGCATAGCTGCCTATTTTCAGGTATGACCCGGGAGATTACAACAAAGAGTATGTAGACAATAGTAGATACAAGAAAACATCATGGGAACAAGTAGAAGTCAGACATAGTACACTTATACAACATTTCCAGCAATGACAGTACATTTGCAGGAATCTATATGTAGTAACAAAACAGGAATATAAGTGCAAATAACTAACAGTCATTTAACTAGTGAGTAAGTGCTAGAAGAGAGGAACTAGCAAGATTTCCAGGCAGGTTTGAGAGTAGTAGAAGTTGGAGCCGGTAGGCAACTAGGAGGAACCAGTACAGGAGTGGGTGGCTAGAGAACAGGAGCAGGGTTCAGAGCTTAGAAGAGCCATATGAAGCTCCTGTTTGAAGCTGCGTGGAAAAGGGGAGATTCTTAGACTCAGTGGAAGGGAGTTCCGCAGTTTAGGGGCTCAGGTAGAGAAAGCATTCTCCCCCATTTTGGTTTTACATCTCAGTTGGACAAGAAGGGATTTGTCAGCTGCTCTCAGTGGGTAGAAAGACGTCACAGGTTTGAGAAGTAGAGCCAATTTGTCAGGTATCTGGGAGGAGATTATATTCTTTATAAAACAGTAGGAAGTAAACTGCCAGAAGGCTGAGAGGGTAAACCATCCCAGACTGGAGTATAGTGTGCACTGGTGAGTAAGTCTGGATAAAGACAGAGCAAAATGGCAAATTATGTTTTAGCAGACATTCCACCTTTGGAGGAGCCCTCCAGTAGTTGCCGGAAAGGCTAGTAACCCATACGCCAGTTTGGGTCTCAGGATCACCTGTGCAACGACCATCCTCACTGTGGATGTTAAGCTATGTCTCACCTTATATGCCAGCCCAAGTTGAATATTGATGGATTTAATGACTGAGGCTAGGTGCAGGTCAAAATCCAAGGTGCGATCAAGGGTTACTCCCAGGCATTTGAAAGAGGTAACTGTGTTAAGTGGAGAGCCATCAAGTGCTCTGATACTTAATGGCTGGGTGCAGGACCAAATTTTTGAACCTGAACCAAAGAGCATAGTCACCATTTTATTTTTGTTTAAGACAAGCTTGTTTTTCAATAGCCAACTCTGAAAGGTATTGAAGTTACTATTGAGACTCAGGTTGATATCTGAGTGGTTTGAGGAGGATGAGTAAAGAACAAGATCGTCAGCATATAGCAGACCTGAGCAAGCACCAGTGAGCAGTGGAATATCATTTATAAAGACCGAAAACAGGAGAGGACCAAGAATCGAACCCTGGGGCACTCCGATCCAAGTATGAGTAAGAAGGGACTTAGCATCTCTGATCTGGACAAATTGTTGACGCTTTGAAAGATAATTTTGGAACCACGCAGTGACGGAGGTAGAAAAGCCTAAGGATGACAACTCTGATAGGAGCAGCGGGTGGTCAACCAAATCAAACGCTTTTGCAAGATCAACAAAAGTAGCCCCAGTGATAGAGACTTTGTCCATAGTGAGTCTGACATCATTTGTAAACTGTATGAGAGCAGTGGATATACTGTGCCCACGTCAGAAACCATGTTGGTCAGGGTTGAAGAGTTTGAAGGAGTAGACATAATCGGAGACCTGGGTAGCAACAATTTTCTCCAGTATTTTAGAGAGGGTGGCAATAGAGTGGTATTTATCCAGGTTAGCGGTGTCCCCCTTTTTGTGGACCGATACAACTCAAGCAGTCTTCCAGAGGGAAGGGACATGTTCTGTAAGAAGAGACAGGTTGAAAAGTCTAGTCATTGGAGAGACTATAGATGGTGCAATGGTTCTTAGGAATTTTGGTAAGAGTCCATCTGCCCCTGCCGATCCAGCAGGAGAGATGGACTTAAGTAGGTATCAGATTTCAGTCTCAGAGACTGGGCAAAGGGTGAAAGATGAGTTGGAAGGTTTAAGGTTATCCTGCGGAATGACAGGTAAAGGCCCAGGAGGTGCAGTATAGGAGGAAAGGTCAGTGAATCTGGAGTTAAGAGCCTCGACGATAGTAAGCAAGTTACTGCAATTACAACCATCCATGACCATATCAGAGATGGTATTGCACTTGTTTTTCCCCACGAAGGTGCTAACATGACTCCAAAAACCACAAGAGTCACTGACAGAGATACTAAGGAGCTGACGGTAGTAATTGCCCTTAGCAGATCTGATGGAAACCTTACATAGGTTTAGGAGTCTTCTGTACTCTGCCCAATCTGATGGGGACTGGGTTAGCTTAGCTTTGTTCCAGGCTTTATCCCTCTTTTTGAGAGATGACAGGAGTGAAGAATTTAACCAATGGGCAGCAGATCCCCAGATACGGCACCTTTTTACTGGGATATATTTGTCCTGAAGGTTCAAAAGCGTGGTAAGGAGGTACTGAGCAGCACGTTCTGTATTACAAGTATTATATAGCGGAGCCCAGTCCGTGTTCTGTAGCTCCAAGATTAGGGCTTTCTTATCTACTTTAGAAAAATCCCTGAAAATAATTTCTCTGGGGGTGGTTTAGTGGCCCTAGCCTTCCAAACACAGCAAAGTGGGGAGTGGTCACTGATTGAGTCTGGTAAAACTCCAACAGCACTGATCCTCTCAGGCCTGTTGGAGAGGACCCAGTCTAGAAGAGACTGGAGACTGCTGTTACTAGCCTGTGTGGTCAGGAGACAAACCAATTAAGACAGGTATAACCTGCTATGTTCAGCAGCATAGAGACTGGAGTTTTTCCCAAGCCATTCCAGGTTGAAGTCCCCCATAACAATGAACTCTTGTCTACCCTTTAGCGAGGAAAGATAGTCAGTTACCTTAGTCAGGCCTGTTAGTCCATTTTTAGGAGAGTTATAGATGCACACTACATTCAGCTTCTTAGTGAGACCTAAGGTAATAACTATATGAATAGTTTCACATAGGTAGTGTTGACCGGGAGGACCGTAATGTCAAGGTCCTGTCTGGTATAAAACAAAACACTTTACCACCCTTTTTAGCATTTGGACGTTAACATCTGTGAAGTTTATATCCATTGATCCTACATAATGAATCTGGTATATGGGGTTTTAACCAAGTCTCGGTTCAGGGGAGTTGTGAGCAATCCAGGCTTCAAGCTGCGCAAAATTAGCTGACAGACTTCTAATGTTCACATGTGCAAGCCTAAGCCCCTTTTCTGTGAACCAATAAGATGGGTTCTTGGAAGCGATGACATCAGGAGGGCCTGGGTTAGGTTCAATATCACCTGAGAGAGAGAGAGAAATGACATAGGGGTACCCAGGTCTCAATGAGAGAGGTTTGGAGTTTGCCCTCCAGTGGCATATAAAAAGGGGAATGGCTTCGGTAGTCAGCTATACTAGTAAATGGGATACGTTTTAGAAGCCAGGTTTCAGGGATAGAGGTATGACCCCTAATATTTAGATTTGAGAAACAATAGCTCCAGTCCTCAGCTTTATTTGAGTAGCCAGAGTCAGTAGATGACTGGCAGAGAAGATCTACTGAGAGCTGGAGGGCTAGCAGAAGGGAAAATACTCCTACAAAGCTGCAGTAAAGTGAGCTCACCCCCATAGTGTATACTGGTAAGGAAAAGAAGAGACGGTAGAAGGAAAAAGAGAGAAAGCAGCGAATTCAGGACTGGAGAGGGGACAGAAGCAAATGTGCAGTTGACTGCAGGCGTGAGACAGTAACTAAGTCCAAGGATTAAACTATCTAGCAGGCAGAGATCTAGAGCTGCAACTAGAAACCTTATTAAGGCTTTTGCTAAGTGTGGAGATGTTCCCCAGCTTCCTGGGGCAATCCAACAATGAAATTCACAAGCTAGCTGCCTTGAGATCCTCACCCCAGAAGAAATGGTCCAATCATTGAGGGGAAAAAAGAATATCCACCCCAAAGGAACAAGCATTTAATAAGATGTGGGGAAGGGAGAAAATTTGACTCCAGTGTCTCTCACAGGAAAACAAGCTAGGAGCATACATTTAAATCAGAAAGAGTGCCATTAACTCCGAGATTGCAGTTCACTCAGAAATGCCAAAAACACCAGCGAGCTGCAATGCAAGGCACAAATTCAGTTTACAGCTCAGCTGGACAGAGGCACATTTATGTATGTCTGCACAGGGGTTTTTGCGGTCTCTTCTCATCTGCAATAGTGCAGACGTAAGTTGAGGAAGAAATTCAGCCACAGTTCGGAAGGCAGGGAGCCGCTTAAAAAAGGTGCCAGAATTCAAAGCTAGGCTGCCTGAGGACTTGAAATGGAACCTGCTGGCTACAGTACCTTGATAATGTGCACAATGCAGTTCATCATTTGTTCACTAGATGGCAATCGCCAATAACTGCTTGCTGTCCTCTAAGGTGTGATTCCACTTTTGTTTTAAACAAATACAGTGTTCCACTGGCAGATGGTGTTGTAAAAAAAGTTCCTAAGTTGTCATGCTCCCCATAATCCCCAATATTTAAGTAATAAAAAAAACACTGTCCCTGTTAGTGTAGCTGACCCCTCCCTGATCCCCAATCCTGCTCCCCAGATGCCCCAGTATTTAATTAAAGTGCTAGTGTTCTGTGCCTGTTTTGGTTTTGTATATAAACTTTTATCTGAACCATGTAAAATACAGTGGGCGCTGACTGAGCCTTTATCCTGATCGCAACTTTTTTTATCTTAATCTTAAAAACCCTGTTCCCACCGAACCAGTTTTGTTTCTAAAACCCTGGCTGACAGCTTTTGTGAGGAAATAATCGCCTATGCTGATGCCCTATTACTGTTCTACAGTAATTTTCACCATGAGGTGGAGTTGGGGTGGTGGTGATCAGAAAAGGAAGCAGTGCAATTCCTCAGTCTGCTGCCATATGTAGCTCCCCCCCCAGTAGCCCACGGGGAACAACTGGAACAGCTGGACATAAAGTGGCAGGCCTCCTGAAGCACTAGTCTAAAGGAAAATCTATATGCAGTAATGCAAAATATGTGAAGTGTATTGGCAGGGGCAGTGTTATCAGAGCCCACTGCGCACACAATGTTATGTGTTGTTCCTCATTCAGACCTTCCTCCCCGAAAGGGCCAACTGAGGAACACCACATCACATTGTGTGTGCAGTGGGCTCTGATAACACCACCCCTTGTCAATATACTTCACGTATTGACTGAAATAAATGCACTATGGCATTTTCTCGAGGAGGGCAAGCTAGGTAGATGGCTAAGCTTCTGTCAAATAATAAATGTGACTACAGTGCATGGCAAATCAGAATAAGCACAGAGTATAAACGCACTGAGACTGTCAAAGCCTGCTCTGATTTACTGTTCACTGTGTTTCAGACAGAACTTGTGTCAGCAATCCGATATGACTCAGCAATGAAGTGAGCACTGCATACCACAGAGTGACAGGAGTAGGTAACATTTTCCATGGTTCTGCTCACAATCTCTATCATAGAAACATAGAATTTGATGGCAGATAAGGACCGCTTGGCCCACCTAGTCTGCCCATTTTCCTACCTAACAGATAAGCTGCAGATCCTAGTTAACCAACAGCTTACTTCCTCCTACCCCCACTAGGACTGCCTTATGCATGTCCCATGCATTCTTGAAGTCCCCCACTGTTCTTGACCCCACGACCTCCTCAGGGAGGCTGTTCCATGCATCCACAACCCTCTCAGTGAAAAAATACTTCCTCACATTACCTCTGAGCCGTCCCCTTCTATCTTCAAATTGTGCCCCTTGTTCTTGCACATCTCTTTTCTGGAAGATGCTACCCTCTTGGACTTTGTTAATTCCTTGAGGTACTTGAGAGTTTCTATCATGTCCCTCTCTCCCTTCTTTCCTCAAGGGTATACATATTAAGCTCCTTTAGTCTTTCTTCGGTATGTCTTCTGGTGCAGACCCTGCACCATTTTGGTTGCCCTCCTCTGGACAGCCTCCACTCTGTCTATGTCTTTGTGGAGATGGGGTCTCCAGAACTGCACACAGTACTCCAGATGGGGTTTCACCAACTGTCTGTACAGAGGGATAACAGCTTCCTGTTTTCTACTATTGATGCCTCTTCCTATGCATCCCAGTATCCCCCCAGCCTTCCTTACTGCCTTCTCACATTGCTTGCCCACCTTTAGGTCATCCATTTTTTTCCAGCACTCCATCACTCTGAAAATACTGAAGGGATACCTGGGGCCAGATTTTCAAAGGGCCCTTAGATACACACAAGCTGCGTCAAACAAGCACCTTGAGTCAAATTTAGGGGCACCAAATACTGTGCACCATATTTCGCAAGAAAAGCGCTCTCTGTGACAAAGTCCCCCAAACTTGACACAAAATGTCCACTGCGTCAACAAAATGGTGTAAGAGATGAGAATGATGCAAGCTGCACCAAAATAAATGGTGCAACCTGAATAAAAAAAAATGACTCAAGGAACAAAAATGACGCACACTGAGTAAAAACAAATGGTATAAACCGAGTAAAAAATGGTGCATGCCAAGTCAAAAAATGGCACAAGTTGAGTAAAAAATGACTCAAGGATTGAAAAGGATGCAAACTGAGTAAAAAATGGTGCAAAAGATGAGAATGATGCAACCTAAGTAAAACAAAATGGCAGATGAAATGACCAAGACTAAGCCCCCACAATGTTCTAAACTAGTCCTGCAGGAGAATACTGGCCCTTAATTGCAGCACAGTCAGGTCTGATCACCTGTAGTGAGTCTCTTAAGATTCAGTGTCCCTTAGACCAGCTCTAGCTGGTCTAACAGTGACATGCATCATAGGCACAAAGACAGGACTGTCATTCTTTGAAAATCCCAAATAAGGGGATGGTGCATCCTTTATGTGACGCAGGCATCCCTTCCAACATGGTGCAGACATTGTTTTGGTGCAAGCATGGGGTAAGCCACTCTGGTGCATGCAGACCTGTTTTTGACACAAGCACCATTTGAAAATCAGAACTGGTGCAAGGTTTGACGCATCCTTCTCCTAGCGTCAGTTGTTTTTGATGCAAGCACCCTGTGTTATTCTCTGGCTTTTGAAAATTCAGCCCCCTGTCTTTTGAGGTGTTATCACAGCTGTACACAATATTCCTCTTTGCATAACTGTGCAAGTACAGGTAAGTCATGGGCATTTGACAAAATGGGCAAAAGTAGAAAAAAATAACAAGTGGATATATACACAATGTTTTATTTCACAGCCACAAACTAATTAAAATGAATGAGCAAGAACACTTGCACTGTCCCTCTAAGTGTAGCCGACCCCCTCACTGATCCCTAATGCCATCCCAATTATGGTGAAAGAAGTAATACTGAGACATGGGTGTTGCAACACTGGCAAGGGCTTAGTAACTGTTTTTATGCTTGCTTGCATTGGGGATCTTGAGGTGATGTATTGGGTGTGTGTATCTGTGAGCAGCAAGTATCAGAAAAAAAAATTCCTCCCCTTGGTTTCTCACTGATACTTCTTGATTGACAATGTTCATTCTGGAGCATAAAAAAAGTGTTTGTCCCTCAGTTTTTTGGTCATACTTTGTACTTTTCCACATACTGTACATCGGGGAGGTAAGGGGAAAAAAAACACGTTCACTATGGAGTGTTCTCATTATTGGAACCAGCCTACATTCACTTATTGGTCCCCCCCCCCAAAAAAAAGACCAACTCCCGTCGTATTTGTCTCAATGTTTGTGTTTTACTAAAAATCATTATAGGGAAAAAATGGACTCATTTACCCAGTTTTTTTCTCATGCCTAGTGCTTGTCTACATTTGCCTGGGAGGTAGAAATTAAAAAAAAATGTTTGTTTTCTCATTACTTTTCACTGGGTATTTTACACCTGCTTCATGATTGACATGTATCTGGCAGGTAAATAAAAAAATAAAGATTCTTTCCTTCAGTGCCCTATGCACGATTCGCACTTTACTACATTTTCTGGTAAAAAAAAAAAAAAAAGTATAAGGAAAGTTTAAGGAAGAAGGCTAATTTTCAGCTATTCTAGTTTTCAGTTCTGCGACTTCAAAGATGTCAAACAATGATCCTATATTTCTTATTTTGGTTAAGTTACCTCTAACTGAGACATATACAGTAGCTGGATATGATGATTTTTGCCTGTCCTTTTTTCCCCCCAAAACAGAACTGGTTGTGGAGATTTCAGTCTGGCTACATTTCATTCAAACAGCAATGTGGATGTGCCCATTTCAGCTCGGCTAGCTCACATGCTAAAACAGGACTGCATGGCAGATTTCAGGTGGGCTACCTCTTATTGGAACAAAGTAATGGTGGAGCCAATTTCAGTCCGACTACCTTGAGGTCACACACAGTGCTGAAACAAAGCACACACATAACCCCCCATAAAGCAATTAAGCAACATTTGATCAGCTTTTGTTTGTCTGGTGGATTGTTTTGATATAGACTAAGAATATTTGTGGCACCCCAGAATTCTAAAAGAACTAAGGGTAGAACTAGTAACACCACTGACTACTCTATTTAACAAATCATGGGAGGATGGGGTGGTACCTGAGGACTGGAGGAGGGTGGATGTGATTCCACTTCACAAAAGTGGGAGCAGGGCAGAGGTAGGAAACTACAGGCCAGTTAGTTTGACCTCGGTGGTTGGGAGATGGCCATACCTGGCTTTCACGTTCTCCACTACCCCCTTGGGTAACCATAATGGCCTCCTCTTCCTTTTCCCATTGCTAACCTGCTTAATGCATAATTCTGTTGCTCTTGTAATCCCTGTTTTAAATATCGCCCACTGTTCATCCACCAGATTCCCTCCCCATTCCCATTAGTGCTTCTTTCAAGCATATCTCCATTTTCCCAAAGTCTGCCCTACTAAAATCCAGGATACGTGTTTTTGTGCAGTTTGGTTCTACTCCTTCTGTGATTTCAAACCACAGTGACTGGTGGTCACTGTTCCCCAGGTGCTCCACCACTGTTACTCCCATTACACTGTCCCCATTTGTGAGCACAAGGTCCAGTATTGCCTTCTGCAGAGTTGGTTCCATGACCAGTTGCTTAAGGAAGGCACCTTGAAGGGAGTGCAGGAAAATCTGCTCCTGGTTGATGCTGCTGCTGGAAGGCTCCAGTCCACATCTGGAATATTGAAGTCTCCAACCAGCACCATCTTCCCACCGTCTGCCATCCTTTGGACGGCTAGCATCAACTCCCTGTCTGTTTCTTCCTCCTGGGCTGGTGGTCTGTAGACTACTCTGGTGCGGAAGGCTGATCCCATTTTCCTTTCCAGCTTAATCCACAGTCTCTCTCCCCCATTTTGTTCCTCCTGGATCTCTGTGGCCTTTATGCCATTTTTCACATAAAGTGCCACTCCTCCTCCCTTTCTGCCTACCCTGTTTCTTCTGAATATGTTGTAGCCAGGTATGGCCATCTCCCAGTCATGGTTATCATTACACCAGGTCTCTGTGATGGCCACAATGTCCAAGTCTGACTGCACCATGGTAGTCTCCAGATCCTCCATCTTGTTGCTAAGGCTCCTGGTATTGGCACACATGGCTTTCCATGATGTGAACTCCCTGGACCATTTAGCTGTTCTACTCCAGCCCCCTCCCTGGTTGTCCTTTCTTCCTGCTGTCTGCCCTTCTGATGAATTTTGCCCCCTTTCTGCCTATCCACCCCTTTGGTGCTGATCTCCATCTTTTGCACACTGCTTTGTAGAAATATCCCCTCCTCCTGATCACTGGTTCCACTTCTAGCTGTGGGGGGTGGGCAGTTTGGTACCCTCCTTGCTGATCTGCCACGACCCTTATCTAGTTTAAATGCTTGTCTGTGTAGCATTTAAACTTATTATTGAGTGCTTGGAGTCCCCTCCAGGATGGATGCAGGCTGTCAGGCTTGAACAAGCCCCATCCCTCCATGTGGGTCCTAAGTCACCAATGAATCCAAAACCTTCCCCGTAGCATCAGTTCTTCAACCATGAGTTAAAGTTCCTGGTGCGTGCACCCCTATGCTCTCCCATGCCTCTCACAGGTAGTACTTCTGAGAAGGTGACTGAAGTAGCTACTTGCTTGAGACCCCTCGACCAATTTCCTAAACTCTTCCTGACCTTCCTTAGGCTCCCCGTTTGCCAGGCCATTAGTACCTAGGTGGATAATGACATCCACCTCACCCTTTCTTGCTTTCCCGGCGATTCCCAGGATCTTCCTCTCATCCCTCCACCCCGTGTCACTTGGTAGGCACCTCACCTCTCTGTCCTCCCCCTCCTGTGTTCCTAGCTGGATCCCTCTTATGATAGAGTCCCCCACCAGGATTCGCTTTCTCCTCCTCTGGGGTCCACTTCTCTCCCCACTGAGGTCACCTCCTCAGTTGACCTCTATATCCTTTCTTTCCACTTCTCTGGGTACCTCTGTTTGGTTTTCCCATTTTCCAGTGCGGCATATGAGTTCTGGAGTAGAACAGGATTTGGAATGTGTCTCTGCCTGACTGTCCTAAGCCTCACTGAGCCCACTGTCATCCAAGTGTTCCTCGTTCTTGGCATCCTTTGAGGCAGCAACATTGGACTGGGTGGTCTCTGGATAGGGGCGAAGGTACTCCAGACCCAGTTTACTTCCTCTCCGAGTCTGGCTACCTTGTCCCACAGTCCAGAGAGATGCCTGCAGATAGGGCAGCACCTCAACGTCCAGAAGGTCTGCCTGAATATAGCAGCCCTGCATCCACTGCATTGCACCACTCCCCACATTATACTGCACTTATACTGCTATTCTAGTAGTTATCTGTCACTGAAGTTCTCCTTGTAGTTCCCTCTTTATTAGGGGTGGGTGGATAGCAAATAATTGCCGGATATCGGATCTGGATAATCACAAGGTGCTATCCGACCGGGTTGGGTATTTATCAGGTCAGATAGCAGAGGTATTGGTGCCCTTTAATTATCACATTCCTCACCCCATGTCTGCCTGATCGTGACTCGCCCCATCAGTATGTTGGAGTTGTGGGGTCCACTCCTCATTATTATGCCATTTCATTTTTAAAAGAGGGTCAGACAGGATAGAAGGTGGTGCTAAAGATTTTCTTGACTTTAACATGGCTATGAGGCGCGTTTGCTTGAGGATGTACCAGCTTAAAGGAGTCGGAGGAGGAGATATCAGCCCACTGGATGACAGGTCTTGGAGAGCACAGAATCAAAGAAGAAGGCTGGACAAAGAGGATTGCTGATGTGGGAGATGGTGGACTAGAGGGATTGGTGAGAGCTGAGAGAGAGACAGGGACAGATTAGTTTGAATTTGACAGAAAACTGATGTTTTGAAGATGCCCTATGAGTGGGACATTGTGGCTGGATTAGGTAAAAATTTACCTGAAAGCTGTGTGGGATACTTGGTGCCCCAGAACCCTGTTCTTAGATTCAAATTTTGCACTCTGATGCTAGTTCCAGGTCCAAGGGAAAAGGTGTCCTCTCCAAGTAAAGCTCCTAGAACATGGACATTGGCTGTTGGAGTAGGAGTTTACAGTACATAAATGCATTTTGAAGAAAACCAGATCCCCCACGATAACCCAACTAGAATTTACACTGGGCAAATATTTTAGTAGTAGCTCATCAGCTTTTCCTTGCGTTTTTCTGAAATCACACTTTGGTGGCATAATTCCTAAGAGAAAATATAGATGTACAAATTGAGTATCTGACCCGAAATGCAGTGCATTATCCATTTGGATTGGATCGTGTCAGAAAGTGTAAAATCCAACCGGATTTATTTAATCTGATCGGATATCCGCCCATCCCTATTCTTTATTAATTTACTGTCCTGAAACTCCTGCCACAGAACCTCAGATACTTTTTTTTTTTAAAGAAGGAAAACAACAGCAACAAAAAATGAGTCAAAACACTTGTTGTGCCAAGGCCAGTCATAAAAGCAGCAGCCATGGCTGCAGCACAAAAGGCATCATAGACTGATCTGAACAGTTGCTTACTAGCTTCCTGGCCAGGAGTTACAGTTTGCTGGGCAGTATTTTGTCCTGGTCCTCCGGTACTTTTTCAGTCAGGGTGGCCATTGTCTTCCAAAGGCAATTCTGATATTTAATCATATATGCTTGATAGTTAGCAATTCCTAGGACCAGGGAAACAGAAGCAAAAGTGCTCTTCCCTATTACATCCAGCTTCCTTGATTCCTTGTCTGGAGGAAGAAAGCACATGTGTTTGTGTGTCTTGGATCTGTCATGAGCCGCCATAATTACCAGAGAGTCCGTTTCAGGCTGTGAAGAGCAATATGGCTTCACGGCAGGGGGCGGATATTGTTTATCTGCCTTCCTGGAAACTGCTGGCAGCTGAGCAGGCCTGTGCCAGGCTGCCAAAGTACCATCCTCAAGTGAAGAATGCACAGGAGGAATAATGAGCGGCTAAACCTCCAGAACGCACAGATTTTTCTTGGAAAAATCCTCCTCTTTAGCTAGGAATCAAAGGCTAACATGAATCTGTTTAAGGAAGGCTTGGAGAAAAAAGGCATCTTCAGGTGGAAATCTAGTGTTTTTTTCACTCTCCTCCAAGCAAGAAGACAGAGTGGAGCTTGAGTCAACCACATCTATAACCTTTTCCACCTCATCTTTGGCTTCCTCCTCTCCATGAGTTCTGGACTGTATTCCAGTTTGTTGATCGTCATTGGCTGATGGCCGAAGAGGAGATAACTGAAGAAGATCTGATAATGGGAATCCCTTTAACAGTGGCATTTCTGAACCTGGCACAGAGACAGAGACAGAAAACTGAAACACAGATGATAATATTGACAATGGGCAAGCTGGAGGTGCTGATAAAGCAGGTGTTGATGACAGCATCAAGCACTGAAACAACTATGACACTGTTTGATACAATCCCTGCATATCGTCAAGGCCTACAGGGGTTGTCGATGGTGGAGCTGATGACAGGATAGTACTCAACAGCAGAATGGGCTAAGAGTCCCCAGTTCAAGGGTAGGATGAGTTAATGCTGGACCCAAGCCTTGGTATCTGAGAGATAGCTTGGGGGGGGGGGGGAGTGCAGCAGCCCCAAGGCCAGAGCCTGGGACTCATCTTTATCTGCAGACTTACACCATCTTATATGTGCATGGGAACACTCAGGAAAAGTACCCTTTCTTTTCTGTGCTCATCCTTCTCAGAATGGTGGTGCTTTTCTGTTGATTTGGAAAACTTATCTTTTTCTTCAACGATGGCCAGTGCTGGCAGTGGAGATTGCCGTCCAATGGAGAACCAGGAACAGAAGTGGTTGATGACAGTAAAGCTGCCTTTGCTGCAACCTGTTTCTCCATTTCTTTGATCAAGAGAAAGTTTTCTAAAGCTTTCTTGCAATGTCTCCCAGTTACCCGGTTAAAGTCCTGACAAACTGAGCAGGCTTTAATGTTATGGTTCATACCAAGGCAGAGGATACAAATGAAGTGGTCATCATCTTTATAAATCTTAATGTCGCTGCAACTGCAATAATTGAACAGTGGTTTCTTGTCCTTCAGCAGCAACATAAAAGTATTAACATAGAAACATAGACTTTGATGGCAGATAAGGACCGCTTGGCCCACCTAGTCTGCCCATTTCCCTACCTACAGGATAAGCTGCAGATCCTATTTAACCAAACAGCCTATTTCTTCCTACTCCCCACAAAAATTGCCTTATGTCTGTCCCATGCGTTCATGAATTCTCCCACAGTTTTAGACCCTACAAACTCTTCAGGAAGGCTGTTCCATGCGTTCACCACCCTCTCTGTGAAAAAATACTTCCTCACATTGCCCCTGAGCCGTCCCCCCTCTATCTTCAAATTGTGTCCCCTTGTTCTTGCACAACTCTTTTTCCGAAAGATGCTACCCTCTTGCACTTTGTTGATTCCACTGAGGTACTTAAAAGTTTCAATCATGTCCCCCCTCCCCATTCTTTCCTCAAGGGTATACATATTAAACTCCCTTAGTCTCTCCTCGTATGGCTTCTCTTGCGGACACTGCACCATTTTAGTTGCCCTTCTCCAGACTGCCTCCATCCTGTCTATGTCCTTGCGGAGATGGGGTCTACAGAACTGGACGCAGTACTCCAGATGGGGCCTCACCAACTGACTGTACAGAGGAATAACAACTTCCTGTTTTCTACTGGTGATGCCTCTCCCTACACATCCCAGTATCCGCACAGCCCTCCCTACTGCCTTCTCACATGGTTTGCTTACCTTAAAGTCATCTGATATGATTACCCCCAGGTCCCTTTCCATTTTTGTTGTTGTTACTACCCCCCCCCCATTGTGTAATCTTCCCCTGGGTTTTTGTTTCCCAGGTGCATTATTTTGCACTTTTTTACACTGAATCCAAGCTGCCCTACTTCTGACCATTCCTCCAACCTTGCCAAGTCCCTTCTCATCCTTTCCATGCCTCCTTGTGTATCAACCCTATTGCAGATCTTTTTGTCATCTGCAAATAGGCATACCTTTCCTTCCAGTCCCTCTGCAATGTCACTTATAAAGACATTAAAAAGGACTGGATCCAGTACTGAACCCTGCGGTACCCCACTAGTAATCCCTCTTTCTTCAGAGTGTACTCCATTTACAATTACCTTCTGTGTCCTGTTGTCTAGCCAATGTTTTACCCAGGCTACCACCCTGGGACCCACTCCCAGGCTGGTTAATTTGACTATTAATCTTTTGTGTGGGACTGTGTCAAATGCCTTGCTAAAGTCTAGGTAGGCCATGTCCACAACCCCTCCCTGGTCTACTACTTTGGTCACCCAGTCAAAGAAATCAATTAGATTTGTCTGACATGACCTTCCTGCTGTGAACCCATACTGCCTTGGGTCCTGTGCCTCACTGACCTCTAGGCACTCAACAATTCTTTCCTTCAGAAGTGATTCCATCACTTTCCCTACCACTGAGGTCAAACTGACAGGTCTGTAGTTTCCTGCATCTGTCTTGCTCCCACTTTTGTGAAGGGGCATCACATCCACCTTCCTCCAGTCCTCAGGTACCACACAATCCTCCCATGATTTATTAAAAAGGGTAGTCCGTGGTGTCTCTAGTTATCTCAGTAGTTCTTTTAGAGTTCTGGGGTAAATCCCATCAGGCCCCATTGCATTGTCCACTCAGTTTTAGGAGTTCTTTCAGAACCCTTTCTTCTGTGAAAGGACTGGGATCGACCCCCCATCCAGAGGGCTTCTGTTAATTGGATTAGGTACTTCCCCCTCCTCCTCTTTTGTGAATACTGAGCAGAAGTATTCATTCAGTATTCCTGCTTTTACACTGTCCCTCCTGCCCATCCACCATCCATTCTAGTCAGCCTCACTATCCCTCCCTTTGTCTTTCTACGCTCCCTGATGTACCTATAAAAGGTTTTATCCCCCTTCTTAACCAAGTTGGCTATCTTTTCCTCAGTTTGGGCCTTTGCTATTCTGACTACCCTCCCTGCTTCCTTCTGCCTTAACTGGTACAGTTCTCAGTCCTGCTCCTTCTGTGTTTCTATATATATTAAAAAAGCAAACTTAGAAGTAGCAGTGTTAATGAATACTTGCAAAAGTTTGATGGTGTTTCTCAGCAACAGAGTACAAATAAGCAGTTGATGGCAGGAGAAAAGAGGCATGCTGGGGATGCCCACATTATATACATGCCAACTAGGCAAGTCGATTTGTGCAGGGTGGGGCTGCCCACATTTCCAGGTGGTCCTGACGCTGACTGCTTACAGTTCCATGATGTGACTCAATGGAAGGAGATGCTCTCAAAGAAGATCTATAAACTGGATGGAAATTGTTTTATTCTCTTTACTGTAAAGAAGTTAATTTAGTGCTGGTGCAAGGTGAGGGACTGGTGGTACTGGAGACTGAAGCCCTCTGTTTAAGCACAGGATCAGGTATGGTGCATAACTATGACAGTGCAGGATCTCCATACTGTGGCAGATTTTAACATTTGGTAATTGGTAACTCCAAGAACACTAAATGCTCATTTTCACAGAGGACCTGGACAAATAACAACAATTTACATAAGCAATACAAAATACAAGCACATAGAAAACAAAATACATAGAAAATAAAATACATTAGTCAATACAAATACATCAAACACAATAGATTTAGCACCGGTGAATGGCAATGGAAGCCCTCTGTTCACCTAAAGGCCATGCACAGGATGGAAGCTGGGAGGGGAGGTGGTGCGATTAAGCTGGCATCTAGGACACTGGGAAGGAAGTACACCTTGTGTATTGCCAGAGCTGTGCAATGTATACCATCCTGCCTACAAAGGGCAAGGGGCGATACACAGTATGTAGCCATTGTGCGGTGGTTGACTCTCTCAGGAGGTAAATGGCTAGGTCCGAGTGGCAGATGGAGGCACTCTGTGTGCAAACACATGCCTGGTGCTGAGTGGGCAGGTACACGCAAGACTTCCCCATGTTATAATGAAACCGGTGCTGTTAAAATGTAAGAAACTGACAGTGCTGTAGTCTGAACAATTCCACATGCAGTATGTGCAGGCACACTATAGGCTTTCCAACACTGTTATAAAACTGCTGCTTATAGAAGGTGAAACACTTTTGAACATTCTTCTACTAGGAAGCTGACAAGATTTCTGAACTCCAAAGTGGTAAGTGGAACTGCTGGGTGTAGCAACTGCCAGCACTTACCTGCCTCTACACGGTAACGGACTACCTCTGCAGTTGATTAACCTGCATCACGAATTGTGAAATTCAATGCCAAAAAGTGCAAGGCAATGCACACAGGGAACAAGAACCCATGACAGAATATTGGATGTGAGGGGTTTAGCTAAGCACTACTTCAGAGGAAATGGAGCTGGAAGTCATCATAAGCGACTCCCTAAAACAAACTAGCTAATGCAACAAGGCTTACAGCAAGACAACCAGAATGTTGCGGTACATAGGAAGGGACTTCGCCAGCAGGAGGAAAGAGGTAGTACTGCCTCTCTACAGATCACTGGTATGACCTCTTCTGAAATACTGTGCCCAGTTCTGGAATCCCCATCTAAAGGAAGATGGATGGGCTGGAGACAGTGAAGTGTAGAGTAACCAAAATTATTCAGGGCCAACAGGGTAGATCCTAGGAGGATCAGTTTTGGGCACTGAACATGGATTCGCTGGAGGCCAGAAGGGAGTGCGGCAACATGACAGGGACCTTTAAGTTCATGAAAGTAATAAACAAGGTAGACTGTCAAAAACTATTCAGCAAGAATGGCAGCTCAAAAACAAGTGGGTTGAGTAGAAGCTGGCGGGGGGCTGGAGGGATATAAGAAAGTTTTACATTATAAAAAAAAAGTGGTTGAGCCATAGAATAGCCAATTATCAGAGGTTGTTGGCCCAAAAACCATTCATGGGTTCAAGCATGAATGAGACAGAGTAAGGGGCCTAATAGTTACTTGAGGGAGGATAGCAGTAGTGCAGGGAGCAAGGAAGGGCCAGGGCATAAACACTATCGCACACAATAGGTCATGGTGTAGAACAGGGTAAAACAGGTCTACAGCTGAAAGTAGGATTTTGTATCCTAACAGTATGTACCTGTATAAAAATAATATTTTGCGAATGAATGCATGAAACATGAATGAGTGGCTGGACCGATGGTTTTTTCATTATTTATGTTTCTATGAATATCAGAATGCCAGACCCAGAGCCTACTTTCTGGTAGTGACTCTGACTTGTATAGCTCAATGGAAATGGCTTAATTAGTGACAGAAAGGAGGGTGCCAGGGTGCCCCCAAGGAGCTTTCACCCTAATATGGCAAGGACCTTGCACTTAACAACTGTCATTGGATCCAGACCTTTGAGACCAGACCAACATCATGCCTGGCCACCTGGGAGCCACTAGGAACAGGCCCAAGACAATGATGCTGATCCAGGGAAAGGGGATACAGGGGAATTTAATGTAGATCATTGGTAATTCAAGGATCATGTGAGGGGACACACCAGGAGGGTGTGGGGATTCAGAGGGCTTTCCCTCAAGGTAAGCTCCTTACAGCCTTATGGCACAAGAAGGGTCTCCCGAAGTGAGAGGGTCACCTGTAGGGGACATTTGGGGTCCTGTGCTAGAGTGATGCTGCCAGTCGATCTGCTGACAGAAAGAGATAAGACTACTGACTGTTGTACGAGATATGCTTACATTTACTGAGAGGAGATCCCAAGTGGGGATGGGTATTGGAGCTGCTGCTACTGCCAGAGGGGCTGGGGCAATTGCCAGTTACTGCCAGAGGGCAGGGTGGAGTGTATGCAACTCCAACTTGCCCTGCACACCAGCTGGTGAGTAACAGCAGCTGTAAAGTGAGGCATCCATCCATGGAATGACTTCCTGTCTCCAGAGGTGAGACTGACCTGGACTGGAGCAGCCGCTCTCATTATCAGGGGACCCATGGATGCCGCAACAGAGAATCAAGTACTGTTTCTGGCTGAGTGAGCCACCAAAGTCATTCAAGTACAAAAGGATGCTCCCTCCAGCAGCGGATGCTTCCTTCACCACTTGCAGACCCGGTGCTACACAAGGTGTAACCTAATTAGTGAAGTTATAGCACAATGGGAGACTAATAAACTAATTAATGAAGATGGCTTTTGCTACTGTATTTTAAACTAGAGTGCTTGCCTTTAGAAGGACGGACTTTTATAGGTTGATGGAACTGTTCTGGGCTAAGTTAGTAGAGGTGGAGGACATAAGTGGGGTGGAGGAGAGATGGGGGCAATAAAGGGAGCCATCCTTGAGGCATCAAAGGCAAGTCTAAGAACAGTATCTTGAAAAATAAGGAGGCAAGGAGGGCCATCAGGGAGACGAAAGCAGACATGGAGCTGTGTATCGCAGAGGGGGTCAAGAACAGAGAAAAATATTTTTTTTAAATATATCAGTGAAGGAAATGGGGGGGCATTTCATAGCTAGTTGGGGGGTAGGAAGATAGAGGAGGATGAGCAAAAGGCTGCTGTTCTGAATGACTAATTTTGCTTAATATTCATTAAGGAGGACTGCGGTTCCATGCCAGAAAGTGGCATAAAAGTGGCCACTAAGGGAGTCCCGGAAATGAGGCAGCCAATTCTTACTAGTTAGAGGGTCCTGAAACAGCTGGCAGCCTCTAAAATAGATGAGGACCCAGGACCGATGGGATGCATCTGAGGATACCTTGGGAATTAGCAGCAGAACTGGCTGAACCACTGGCTGGGCTGTTCAAAAGCTCACTTGGGTCTGGGGAAGTTCTAAGGGACTGGAGAATGGCAGACATTGTACCACTTCATAAAGGGGGATAGGGAGCAATCAGGGAACTACCAGCCTGTCTGTCTGACCTCCATTGTGGGGGAAGCTGATGGAATCACTAATCAAAGAGGACTTTGTGGACTACCTATAGAGGAATGGGCTCCAGGATAGTAAACAACACGGCTTCATGGCGGGAAGGTCTTGTCAGACTAACCCAATTTTTTTTTGACTGGGTGATCAAGGAAGTAGACAAGGACCATGCAGTAAATCTGCTGTACTTTGACTTCAGCAAGACTTTTGATCCGTACCACCCAAAACGTTGTTCAAAAAGACGGAAGACCTGGGGGTGGCTAAAACCGCAGTGAACTGGGTGGGTAGTTGGCTAGAAGGGAGGCAGCAGCAGGTGGTGGTCAACAGGGTTAAATCAGAGGGGAAAAGGCGGTTATGAGCAGGGTTCCACAGGGATCTGTCCTGGGTTCGGTCCTCTTCAATATGTTCATTAGTGACACTGGTGAGGGAATACAGGGCAAGCTGCGTCTCTTCATAGATTACACAAAACTATGTAGGAGGGTTGCTATTGATGAGGGAATAAAGGATATGCAGAGGGACCAACAAAAACTAGAGGAGTAGTCAAAGGTCTGGCAGTTAAAATTCAATGCCAAAAAAAGGCAAAGTAATGCACCTAGGGAAAAGGAACTCCTCAGAAAGAGTACTGGATGGGTGGGGTGAAACTTAGCACTACAGAAGAAGAACAGAATCTAGAAGTTATCATCATTAACTACCTTAAACAGCCGTTGACATGATTCTTCAAGTCTCCATTTTTGAAATGGAGACCTAACATTACGTAAAGCAGTGTGTTAATTTTTTTGTTAGAGATGTATTATTTTACCTTTTTGTTATGATTTTTCCAGCCGTTGTTCACATGTGCGTTCACTCCCGCTTAGAAGTCTCATTGACATCACATAGGGGAGAGCTGTCATAATGTCTGCTCCTTTATGCAGCGCACAAGTACTATACCGCTTGTCAGCGGCTCTTTAATCAGTACAGAATTTTTGGTTAGTTAATATTAGTGTGTATCAGTTAATATGCTGTCCTTTTTTTACATATTTCTCTGAATCCAGACAGTTTTTTTCAACTGGCTGCTCAGAAACATCTGTAGCAGTCTCTTATGTTGATAAACTGCAGAAATATCCTGTCTCTTCTGTGCTTCTGTATGGCAAAATTGTTTTAAATCTGGCACCCCTTTACATAATCAAGTGTTACAAGACGAGATGTCTGCTATAATGATTAAGAATAACAGGAGTAGCCTTCTTCAGTACCCTGCATGCATGTTCTGTTACTATTGTAGAAAATGATGGATGGATGGACAGACAGACAATCAGAGGCAAAGCTATTGTGATTTCAGAAAGTAAAGGCAGTTGTAATTCCATTCAGCACTTATGGCATCTCCTGCCATGGAATCACAATAGCTTTTCCATTCCTCATTCGACTTTTGGTACGCTTACAATCAAGCATTACACATTTGCTTGAAATTTCGGGTTATATTTCCAGTTTTATTCCATATGATACTGGAAATCTGTAATGGTGTGTTTTGTCCTGTTATACACAATCCTCACTACTAAAACCCTGTTATGGTAACCTATGGTTAACAGAATCCACTTGTGTTGCAGCTCGCCTACGATACATTGTGTGTTCATAACTATGGTTTCACTTCACTCAATGTACATTGCTGGCTCTATTATGAAATGATTCATGCAACGTGGAACTATAGACATCCTCAAAGTACTGCAAAAAAATCTTCTTGTATGTCCACCCTTTATTTACATCCAGAGTGCAAACTTGTACGTAAGGGAGTGAACTCTGGTATTTCTCTACCTGACATCACAAATGCAGCACTGCGCTGTTCTGAAAGCACTACTCGGGCTGCAGCTGTGTATTCATGTTGCACTTTTTAAAATGCAAGTAAATTGGATTTACAAACAGGGGTTTATTTAACTCTAAAAATTGATTAGCGTTTTGCTCATAAAAGTGCTAAATCTTTGTGAAAATGCATAGCTCTTGCCTCACTGTGCTTAACAAATACAGCATTTCTAGAAAATCTATATAAATACTTTCCGTACAGTTAGTATAGTCCCAAGAAAAAAAATGCTAATCAATTATTTAAAACCCTGACAAATCAAAAGAAGAAGCTAAATAAACTAAATAAATTGGAACACAAGCAGAGGGCAGTAGGACACAAATATGAAGATAACGCAAGGTAAAGTCAGGCCTAAAAGACTGAGTTTCAGGAAATATAAAGGGACCCAAAGGGAGGAGGACAGGGAGGTATGCCTTGAATGTCTAAGGGAAGTAGGGAAGGCTGTTAGGAGAGCTAAGGTGCAGACAGAGGAGGGTTTAGCACAGTCTGTGAAAAAAAGGGGAGAAGGCATTTTATAGGCACATCAGCAAAGAAGAAAAACGGGGAGTTCTGAGACTCAAAGGGAGGAGGTAGAGTTTAGGAGGGGGATCTAGATAAAGGTGGAAATATTGAACAAATACTTCTGCTCAATATTAACTAGGAAGGGGGGGGGTCAAGGACCACAGATGGCTAGCAGAGGCAATGGGATGGGGTGGGGGGAGAAGAGGACACCAATCCATTCACAATGGAGAGAGTTCTGGAAGAACTCACAAAGCTGAAGGTAGATAAGGTCATGGGGCCAGATGGCATCCACCTGAGGATATTAAGGGAGCTGCGAAGGGAACTGGCAGTGCCTCATTGGTGTGGTTCCAGATGACTGGAGGAGGGCACATGTGGCCCCACTGCACAAAAGCAGCAGTAGGGAGGCGGCGGGGAACTACAAGCCAGTCATCCTCATCTCAGTGGTGGGAAAGATCATGGAGACACTGCCGAAAGAAAGGATAGTGGCACACCTGGAATCCAGGGTTGCCCAGAATCTGAGGCAGCATGAATTCACAGCAGGAAGGTAATGTCAAATGAATCTGATGCATTTTTTTTTTATTGGGTGACTAGGGAAGTAAATCAGGGAGGGGAAGTAGACGTTACCTACCTAAATTTCAGCAAAGCCTTTGACACCGTCCCACATAGAAGGCTGGTTAACAAGATGGGTAGTCTGGGCATGGGAAACAAGGTGGTGAACTGGGTTAGGAACTAGTTAACAGACAGGAGACAGAGCATGGTGGTAAATGGAGTACAATCTGGGGAGAAGGGGGTGACCAGAGGGGTACAGCAGGGATCAGTACTGGGACCAATCCTGTTCAATGTCTTCATTAGTGACATTGCAGAGTGGCTGGAAGGAAAGGTCTGCTTGTTTGCAGATGACACCAAGATCTGCAACAGGGTGAATACTCCAGAAGTGGTGCAGAAAATAAAAAGAGACATGGAGAAGCTTGAAAGATGGTCTGAGATGTGGCAATTGAGGTTCAATGAAAAAAGGGCAAAATAATGCACCGGGGTAGAGGGAACCCTTGGGGGAGAGCTACAGGTTGGGTGGGGACAAGCTGACTGTCACCAAGGAGGAAAGGAACCTAGGGCCATCATCTCTGATGACCTTAAGGTATCAAAACTGTGCAAAGGTGGCAGGGAGGGCCAGTGACATGCTGAGGTGCATAGGCAGGGGTTTCACTAGCAGGAGGTGGGAGGTGGTGCCGCCATTGTGTAAAACATTGGTAAGGCCTCACCTGGAGTACTGCGTGCAGTTATGGAGGCCACACCTATGCAAGGACATAAACAAGGTGGAGACTATCCAAAGAAGGGTGACAAAGATGGTGCACAGCTTGCACCACAAAACATATGAGGAGAGACTACGGGACCTCAATATGTACTCACTGGAGAGGAGAGAGTGAGGGGACATGATTGAAAAACTTTCAAGTACCTCAAGGGCATAAACAAGGTGCATGTTGGGGACCTTTTCCAATGTGGAAAAAGTACTAGAACAAGTGGGCACAATATGCAATTGGAGAAGGGTTGATTAGGAGGTAATGTGAGGAAGGTTTTCCACACAGAAAGGGTAATTGATGCTTGGAATAGTCTGCCACAGGAGGTAGTGGGGGAAAGCACAGTGGAGGGGTTTAAGCATGCTTGGGACAGGCACAAAGGAACCTTGCAAGGGGAGGGAGGGAGGGAGTGATGAAAAGCAATTGATCACATAGGGTCAGTGGCCACATACAATTTATAGGGTATATGGGCAGACTGGATGGGCCTGGCAGTCCTCATCTGCCGACAGTTTCTATGTTTCTATGTAAAGAAACCATGTCAGTTGCTCTTTTAAACAAACAAGCCAGTGCATCATGGTCTATAGGAAGGCTAACAGGATGCTGGGATGTATCGGGTGGGGTGTTGATAGTCGAAGAAATGAGGTAATACTTCCCTTATACAGACCCCCGGTGAGGCCTCACCTAGAGTACTGCATCCAGTTCTGGAGCCCTCACCTCAGAAAGAACAGGGAGAGGTTGCAAACAGTGCAGCACAGAGTAACAAAAATGATTCAGGGTCAGCAGGGCAGATCCCATGAGGAGCACCTCAAGGCACTAAATATACATTCACTGGAAACCAGTAGGGAGAGGAGAGATATGATAGAGACCTTCAAGTTCCTTAAAGGAATTAACAAGGTAAACTGCAGGGAATTATTTAACCTGAATACCAACTCGAGGTCACATGCTCATGAGTGAAAATTAACAAGAGGGGGGTTCAGGAGGGACATGAGGAAGTACTTCTTCACAGAAAGGGTGTAGGTTTCTTGGAAGAGTCTGCTGGCCAAGCTGGTGAGTGCAAACACAGTCAGGGGATTCAAGCAGGCATGGGACAGAAGGAAGGGAACAGTAATCACCTGGGGCAACAAGACCAGGGAGGAGAATGGGGATAGGAGGGGTAGGGTTAGTACCCTGGAGGAACAATAGGTTCCAATGAAGGTTTCAGGGATTATAGGGATAATGGGCAGACTGGATGGGCCTCGTTTTTTGGTCTGCCTTCGTGGTCTACATTTCAATGTTTCTAGTGGTCATTATGTGTTTATGATGAGAATAAACTATTGCTTTTAATATGATGTGTTTTAAATCTGCATGTAATACCATGTTTATACATACATTTTTACTTTATATGAATGTGACTAATGAACCATACAGAGTAGATCAGGCTTGGAGTTATAACCTCACCCAAAGGTCTATGTGGATTTGAGTTAAACATGAAGAAAAAAGAAGCAATAGAGGACATCATGTGGCTCCATTTGTGTGTGCAGGGCACAACCATTTACAAGGGGTTCCAAAGGTCCTGATGTATGTTTGGGGTCAGGACTAAACCAATTTTTACAGTGCCAACATGGGCAGTGATCAGGGACTGTCATTACAGAAACTGTAGCTTCTTACCTGTCAGTGAAAGTGTGATCTCTGCTTAACCCACACTGTTAAATAACCATGTTAGAGTGATTTATTCCTGTCAAAGTGGAGGTATGAGCTGTACTTGCCCCATGGCTGGGGACCTTGGGTGTGTGGTGACTGTGGGTATTGTGGTAGGGGAGCCGTCTTGCAAGTACACAAGGCACAGAGGGTCACCCTGGGCCATGCCCACCCCAGCTAGTGCCCAGTGAAGGTTGTGGACAGAGGTGTCAGATACTGGATAAGATCAAGGAGTTTTAGAAAAGGGTTATATCAATGATGCAGACAGTGAGGAGTCGTGTTCAAAGCTTTGTCCTCTAACCCCAACTGGGCAAATACACATCAGTGAACTGAAATGACAGCCTTAATGAGGATAGAAAATCTGTTTGCCTTCATAACTGACTCATCAATTTTCCTTGTTTTGTATACAGATTTGCTGATGGCAGCCTTTATATGTACCAACTATTTCCACGTAGTTCTCTGGAGTCACCATCTTGACTGTTTGTGTACCAAGCCTCGCCAGGAATTTAAAGATGGCATTCTGCAATTAATGTGCATGATTTTTAAAGCAGTACCAACAGTAGTACTTGGGGGTGTTTTCATGCTCTCCCATGAAATAAAAGCTATTAGTGGCAGCTGAAAGAAGAAAAGGGGCTTGACACTGGTGTTCCAGAAACCCATGGTGAGCTGAGTGAGTAGGGAAGAAGGCTTCTGGGGGAAGTAGCAAAATAATAAAAAAAGATAAGGGAAGGAATTCTGAAATTTTAGTCAAGCACACACAATTCAAGGTCAGTGCAACAACTGGCTGGCTCACAAATAAAAAAAACTAAAAAAACCTTTTTAAACAGCAACTGACACCCTCTGGAAAACTTTGAAAGAAACAATCTAGACAAAGTCGAATTTCTGACTATCTGCTGTACTGATCTTCCCCTTGTTCTTTATAATTAAGGATATGCGCATGTAAACTGGGTCGAATACATCTACACTTGCTGATCATTTCCCACTTGAAGCCGTAATCCTCTGTCACATCACAATCTACTGCCAAGGAAGGGACTGTGATGTCACAAGCAGAAGATTATTTGTTTATTTTAGTTTTTATTTGAAAATTGGTACCCAGGAGACGCACACGGAGCCAAGGCTCATTTCTATGTGTGACCCAGGGGAGGGGAAAATTTAATTTCATTTGTTGTTCAGGTAAGTACACTGGAATACATTGGATGAATAGCCAATTTATACATAATAACAAGTCAATCGAACGGCATTTGAGAAAAAAAGGTTGTTTGATTAGGACTTCAGGTAGGGAGAAAGCAACCAGAAAAGCTGTATTTACATGCAAATATCTTTAGAAGTAGAGAACAGGGAGATAAAGAAATACTGAAAATATGATATATAATCTGTGTTGCATTTTATTAATTTAAAAGTTTTACCAGGCAGAACTGATCCAGTGGCGGAGGGTTGAAGCATCATGTCTTACCTCCTGCCATGCCGGCGACCCATGTTCGCCATGTGAGCAGGTCACCGGGGGTTGGCAGGGGAGGGAGAGGATTGAGTGTCCAGAGGACAGCTTTTCTCTCCTGGGGAGGGGTGGGACTGGAGATTGGCACATGCCTGGCCCCTAGTGGCGGCTGGAGGCTGGCACACCGATTCCACAGATGGGGGGTGAAGACGAAGCAGATGCCCAGCATGCCGTGTGCGGTAGTGTGCATGGCTCAGCCACTGGTGAAACTGCATGCTATGTCCCACACTCAGGGGTTGGGGAGACTGGAGGAAGAAAACACCGTGGATTGGCGGGATGATGCTGCCCCTCTGCAGGTGCCGCGCCTGGCTAGATGGCACCTCAAGCCAAGAGGTGAGTACAGGTGGATGCTGAGGTGATGGGGCTGGGAGGGCCAGAGGAAGGTGGCTGGTCTGCGAGAGAAGATGAAAGAAAGAAAGAAACAAAGAAAGTTTCACCAGGAAAGACATACTGAGCAGTGAATGCCCATTTCCAGATGCATCCTGGGGAGGGGGGAACAGGAATAAACAGTAAATGCAAAAGCAAGACAGATACAAATAATAAAAAATGGAAAGTGATAAAAAATAAATCAGCAAACACAATCAAATGACACATTCAAAATAACAGTCATTTCAAACATCAGCAATATACTAGAACTAAATTAAACAGTCAGGAAAATGAGTAACATAAATTAACTGCTAAACTCTAACTGGCAAGGAGGCAAAACTAAGGGATGGAAATTAAGCACATGTGCAGGAAGGGGAGAAATGGTCCTTTAGGAGAAAGGAGAGGAGCCTAGAGGAGGCAGCAAGGGGGATGGGCAAGGGGAGGGAGGGAATTCAATATTTTAGGGAAATGATGCGAGTATGCGGCCTGGCCTGTTGAGGTGGACCTGGGAGGGATGGTTAAGGTACGGTGGTCATAGTTTCTTAGGGAGTGAGAGGAACGGGGTTTGAGGGAAATAGAGGATGACAGGTAAGGGGGGAGAGAGAGAGAGAGAGAAAGAAAGAGAGAAACCAGCATTTAGCAAGAACGTTTGTACGGTGGATAAGGCGTCTGTCTGCCAGGGAGGGAAGGGAGACAGACTGATGTAGGGTGCAGTGATGAGTATGGGGTGAGCAGTCAAGAGCAGAATGGCAGAAGGAGTGGAAAAGAGTGTTCAGCCTGGAAAAGGAAGATTTGGGATTGGCACTGTAGATGACATCCCTGTAGTCAAAAATAGATAGGATCATCTTCTGGACAAAAGCATGTTGGGCCAGCAGTGGAATACATCCACAATGTCTATGTAGGGCACCAAGTTTGGGGTAGTTTTTTGTGGATGGCATCCATGTGTCCAGATAAGGTGAGGTTTCCAGTCAAGCCAGACCCCAAAGTTCCTAAAAGAGGAGTTGTCCACAACTAAAGTCTCCTCTAGGGTGTGGAAAGAGGGGAGGGATTGGAGCTGAGAGAGTCTCTGTCTCGTGCCAAAGGTCATAGAGACTGTCTTCTTGGCACTTAGGAACAACTGGTTAGAGCAAAACCAGAGCTGAACCTTATTAAAGTCTTGCTGCAGTCTGGATGCTACTTCAGTGGAGGAGGGGCCAGATGTATAAAGGACAGTATAATCTGCATACATGTGGATGGAGGTGTGAGGACAGGCAGACAGAATGTCATTCAGGAAGGCAGAGAGAGTAGTGGGCCCAACACGGAACCCTGCGGTACTCCAGTGTTGTTTCCAGTGTTGATGGGGAGAAGAGGGGATGTTGTATCACCAATCCGAACAGACTGTGTTCTACTTATGATGTAGGAGTGGGAACCAGCTGGTAGTGCATTTGAGAGCCCCGCAGCTGAGAGAGATTAGCAAGCGGGTGGGGGTGGGGCGGAAGACCATGTCAAAAGCCTTGGCAAGGTTGACAATGATAGCAGAGGTGATGAGCCCATGATCCATACCAGTGAGTATGGAGTCAGTAAGCTTGAGGAGGAGGTAGTGGAGTGGTGTTTCTGGACATCAGACTGGTATGGAGTGAAGAAAAAGGAGAAGTGAAGGTAAGAGGAGAGTTAGCATAGCACCAAGAGCTATTGAAGCTTGGCAAGAATGGGGAGTAAGGTGATAGGCTGGTAGTTAGGGAGGGAGAGGTCACCACATTTAGCGAAGAGGATGACAGTGGCATGCTTTCAGCCAGATGGGACAGAGGCAAGAGAGAAAGAGTGATTTAATAGAGAAGCAAGGGGAGAAGCAATAGCAGGAGCAGACAGGTACAGAATTTTGGAGTCAAAACCAGAGGGGCATTTGCTCTCAGATGGGTTGAGGGCAAAAAGAGCCTTGAGGGCAACTGCTGGAGATACAGGACAGAAGAAGAATGAGAGAAAGGAGGGGCAGGTTAAAATAGAGGGTTCAAGGGTACAGTGAGACAACAAGGAAGAAGGGAGGGTAGTGAGAAGTGAGGAGGTACAGGAGATGAAATGTGTGATAAATTCAGAGGCTACAGGAAGCAGATCAGCAAGGCATACACCACTCACTTTGAGAACTAGTGAGGGGGGGACTGGGATGGAGGGAAGAAGAGGGACTTAACCACCTTCCAGAATTTGGATGGGTGGTTTATGCTTGAACTAAATGTGGCTGAGAAGAATCAGCTTTGGCCAGTCTCATTGCTCTGGTACAAGCATTTCTGAGGGTGCGGTATTTCTGGTAGGCGGTAGGGGAGACAGTGGATTTGTGCAACTTCCACACCTGATCTCTGGCATGTTGGCAGGCCAGCAGCTCGGCAGTTACCCAAAGGAGGTGGGAGCCATGCAGCCGAGTGTGTCTGAAGGGGGCATAGTGGTTCCAGATAGTAGTCTAAATATTATGCTTTAAACATATTCCAGGAGGCATCACCTGCTTTATAAGCATGATACAAATTTTAGCTTTAGAGGGAACTTACAACTGTACCATCTTTTCGGCGTGGCATTCTGGCCAACAACAGTTTGTCCAAGTCAGTCGAAAGAGGCCAGGATGAAGGAAGTGGGAGAACAGTTGGCGCTTCCAGAGGAGTTCCAATTGGTGCAGAGGGGTTTCTTTTACAGCAGCTCATAAAGTGAGTCACAGAGCCTATACCTGAAATATATGAAACATTACACTATCACTCACTGAGCATGTCAAACATCATCTGCTAAGTAACCTATTGATTAGACACACTGAGCTGTTCTCTCAGAGGGGAAAAAAAAAGATCAGGAGTGGAATATTCATCACTTATTCAGTCTGCAAACAGGGCTTCAAAGTAGCAGTGTATGTTATGGTAAAAATGTTGAGCATTATTTGTTTTTACTTATTTTAAAATCACCCCTTTTGTCCTGTCTTGCAAGATGTCCCATAGCCTCATTCTGAGTCTGCTTTAGCAGTTTTTTTAAATTTTAAATAATTAAAAAGAGTGCTACTTTTCATATTTCTATCCTCAAGTTTTCATTAGTGTGACAGGGAAACCCCCAGCCACTTCTGAGGACCATTCTTTTATCTCTGAAAATCAGTTACAACAGTTCTACTATCACTACTCTATCCTTTAACACTTCTAGTCGATAAGGTTGGCCACCTTTGTGCCCCCCCCCAGCTCTGCTCTAGAATCCCACTTTGGTTTCTGTTTCTTACTAGGTCCTCATACAGGGAGGTCATGGTGGTGACCTCTTATGTGGAATTGATAGTATTAGGCAATGAATCCCTATTGCTGTGGTAGTAAAATACTGGTTTAACCATAGTAACGGAAAAGGAAAGTCCTAGGATGTGAGAATGTAACTGCTATAATTATAGAAATGTATAGTATATTAAATGTAGATAATGTCTCATACCTGATAGAAAGATTAACAGTAGCACATTTGCAAGTTGTGTGGTCTTGCTAGAACAAGTAGCTCTAAGTGGAGCGGCATCCCCAGTTTCTCTTATGTACCCCTTGCCGCTCCCTGCATGTACATTTGTTTATAATAGTATTCAGCAAAAGAAATTGTGTGTAGGGCTCTGGCACATTAATTATCTGAACCCTGACTCAAATGAAAGAAAGGAATGTCTTTTTGGTCAATCCCCCTTCCCCTTTTATAGCTTTAACCCAGAGCCTTTGCTGGGCGGCTGCAATATAAAAGTTGCAATAAAGACTGCACCATGGCAGAAAAGCTGCTCCTGCTGACCTATTCGCCTCTTTTAGCAATTTGACAGTGACTCGGTGAAAGTACACCAGAGAGCCGCTACTTAGGTTGGAGTTCTTTTAATTTTATTATTGGAAGCCCCCTATAAAAAAAATGGATAAAGTACAGTCCTTGTATAATTCTAGTAGGGAGAGAGTGCATCTGTAAAAACTTTATGCTTTTCGCTGTCTTCCTCTCTCCCATGACACTCCTAAATACATGCATCCTCTGGCGCAGTTCCAGCCTGGGGCAACTGTATTTTTAATTTCTGCAGCTTCTATGTACCGTACTGCCACCCAGAAAATAGGGACAGAGTTGTCAGAAGCAGACAGGAATAAATGCTCCTGGACCACCCCCCTTTTTCATAAAACAAACAAGCATAAAAACAAATATGCAGATAACATGTAATAAACTAGGATAACCAGGAGATGTCCCTTAAAGTGCCCTGACATTGCCCTATCAAAGGAAAATGCCTTTAAAATGTGGGTAACAGAAAATGTATGCCTTACTTGAAATAAACTGGTGACTTTGGTAGTAGAGAGAGAAAAAGGACCCAAGTCAGCATTTTTCCTTGGGCTTTGCTGCACCAAAGAGCAGGAATTCCCTACTCACCATGGGGAACTTCAATATAAACTGAGTCCTTTAGGGCAGCAGTAGCCCATAGGAGGCACTTATATATTTATGTAACTGTCAATTATGCTGGAAGGGAGGAAGCTTTACCTGAATTTAAAGTGTTTTCTGCCTAGAGAGGGGACTGCTATCACAAAATGATATGTTATAGATTATAATAATAATTCTATGGTTCTTAGCATTGTGTAAATTAAAAAGAGAACCTAGTTTAAAAGTTTATGATATGTTACATCAGAAGCACATGGTTACCTAGGACAGGTATAAAAAGACTGCCTCCTCATGGGCAGAGGGTTGGTAAGTCAATAGTTGCTGACTAGTGCAGAGGTAGGATGGTAAGACAAGTCTGCTACTGCAACATTGATCTAAAAGGAAAGATATACCTATGCCAAAGTTATCTCAGGTGGAAACTGAGGGAAGTTTGCCACAGTGAAAATTGAATTGTTATATTATTTTCTTTTGAAGTTTTATTAATGGATTATTTTTGAAGCAATAAACATCACACGAACCAATTACATGAACTGAATATCCTGTATTGTGTCCATCTGTTATCCCACACCCCTACAAAGTTGGTGTTAGAGTGGGATAACTGCTAGCAAAGTCTGGACTGGGCTAGGGGGATGTTGTTCCAGCTGATATCGCCAGATATCCCAGGTGGGCACATGCACCAAGAGAAAGAACTGGAGAAGGTCCACTTTGTCCTGACCAAGAGGATGGCTGAACAAATGGGAGCAACACTTTTCCCAGGACTGGATGTGGCAGCCTGGCTGAAAACTAAACCCAAATAAGAGGATGATGATGACAGGCAAGAGGACGATGAGGATGCCAGCTGCCCAGTGCTGGAGGAGGTGCCTTCTGAGGACGTAGGTGAACTGCTGAAATGGTTATGCATCAAGCAAGTTCAACTGGACAAGGAGAGAGAAACTGACCACTGTGACAGGACGTCAAATGGGAAGATACGATACAAGTTCTACAAGCCATACATACTGGATCAGCGGACAGAGGGAGTGGCTCCAAGGACATTAAGCTGCCTGAATGTATGGAAACTGATGACATTGAGGCATACCTCACAACCTTCGAGAGGCTTGCCAGAATGTGTGGGTGGGCCAAGGAACACTGGGTCATCAGGTTAGCTCTACAACTAACTGGCTGAGCCCAGTTGGTATATAGTGATATGAACACTCGAGATGCCGAGAATTGTGACAATGACAAATGAAAAATTCTGAGATGGAACGATATTAACACCGAAACGTACTGTCAGAGATTCAGATTTCTAAAATGCAATCTGTGGACATCCCTAGAGAAATGTATGCCAAGTTGAAAGATCTGTGCTATAAATGGCTACAACCAGACAGTAAATCCATACCTCAACTACTGGAGGCGGTCATCATTGAACAATTCATTGAAGTTTTGCCTCAGGAAATCCAGATTTGGGTACAGGAGCACAAGCCTGAAGGTGCAGAAAAAAAACCTATTGCCTTGACAGAGGATTTTCTGGCAGCCCAACCACCCAGACCCAGAGGGTACCAGGGAAATACATCCACGACAACCACCACCAATCCGGTAAGAAACCCTGTTTCATTTACATTTCTAAACTGTCTGTAAAGTCTGAATGGAGAACTGAGAAAAAGGGGAGAATCCCACTGTCAGATATTGTTTGCCATGGCTGTCAAAGAAAGTGACACTTGATTAGAAATTGCCCCAGTGTTAAGAAAAATCAGGAAACCTTGTCTTAGCCAACTGGGGGTCCTTCCTGGCTACAGCGGAGGTCAGGTCACAACAAATGCTGGGACTAACTGACTCAGGTAGTCACCAGACTTTGCTTCGCTCTGACCTGGTGGATGTGACTAAACATGGAAAAGGAACTGCAGTTGTCTGTATCCATGGAGGTACCCACTGCTACCCTACAACCCCAACCAAAATGACTGTAAAGGGACAAACACATGACACAGAAGTGGGGCTGGTAACTCATTTACCAGTACCAATTATCATCGGTCATGACCACCCAGACTTCTTGTCTTTTATAGAGTGTCATACTGTACAGGCACGTATGGAAGCCGTTACCACTAGAGCACAGACTAAACAAGGACAGCTACTGACCATCTTCCCTTTTGAAGAGGACAGTTTTGAGAGTCCTGAAAAGGATCAGAAATCCAAAGTGGAGAAAAGAAGGTTGAAGAAGAATTGGCATGACACTCATGTTGGGATGCAGCCAGATTTGGGACAGATGCTAAACAATAGTAATTTACAAAATGAACAGAACAGGGACCCAACCTTAACCACTTTCTTTTCACAGGTGAGCAGGGAAACAGAAAAAGGTGCCCCTAAAATGGTAATCAAGAATGGGTTATTATACAGGGAATGTACCAATCCCAGGACAGGGGGAGATGGTTGCCCAACTAATGGTCCCTGAGAAACATTGAGCCCAAATTATCTACCTGGCCCATGACATCCCTTTAGCAGGACATGCATATAGAGACAGCACCCTGAATCATATACTGACCCGTTTTTACTGGCCTTCTATCCATGAGCAGATAGCAGAATATTGCAAATGGTGTCCAGAGGGCCAAAAGGTGGTTCAGGCAGGGAAGAGGGATAAAGTACTCATGCAGACCATCTCCATAGTGCCAAATCCTTTTGACAGAATAGCCATGGATGTTGTGGGACCCTTGGAGAAAAGCTCTGAGGGAAATCTGTTTATACTCATGATCTGTGATTATGCCACCCGCTATCCAGAGGCTATTCCCATGAGAACCGTCACTGCCATCAGAATAGCCGCAGAATTGACCAAAGTGTTCAGTTGTATGGGTATCCCTCAAGAAATATTAACAGACCAGGGGAGTAAGTAGTAGTAAAAGTTTTATTCTGAGATTTAACTAGAAAAGGATAACCCAGTTTAGCCAAGGCTAATTTTCTATGGGATCTCTTGTTTATAGTACAAATCACTAGAATTTTAATAATATATATAAAGTACACAATCAAACGAAACATATTATATACACAGTAAAAATTGAAACACACAACACACTATAACTTCACAATTTCATTAAGAACTAAGCATGCCTACTCATCTACAACAAATTTTTGGCAACATAGCAGCATCCGAAAACCAGGTTTTAATAGCCCTCCAAGATATAGTGCTATAACTTTAATGCAAACCAGTTGAAGGAGCTCTATTTTCTCCTAGGGATAGTAGCTGTATGTACCTCTCCTTCCCACCCCCAGATGGACGGTCTGGTTGAAAGATTCAACCAGACTCTTAAAAGATGATAAACAAATTTGTCAAAGAGGATGGCAGAGATTGGGATAAATGTCTCCTTTGTCTTTATTTGCCTATCCAGAGATTCCCCAGGCATCCACTGGTTTCTCTCTCTCTCTCTCTCTCTCTCTCTCTCTCTCTCTCTCTCTCTCTCTCTCTCTCTCTCTCTCTCTCTTATATGGGAGAAACATGAGGGGACCACCAGATGTGGTAAAGGAACACTGTGAGAAAGAGAAAGAGGTGGGTCATTGTAATATGTTGGAGTACATGACCCAGCTCCATAAACGACTACTAAGATGTGGAAATGGCACACCAGAATTTGGGTCAGAAACAGGCAGAGAAAAAAGACTAGCATGACCAAGATGTAGGCAGCAAAATATTTCAGGTAGGAGACAAGGTATTGTTATTACTTCCCACCACAGAAAATAAGCTGCTGATGAAATGGCAGGGCCCCTTTTCCATCCTTAGACAAACTGGGGCAGCAAACTATGAAATCAGTATGGCAGGGAGGAGACCCCACAGAATGTCTATCACGTAAATCTCCTCAAGAAGTGGTGTGAGAAACCTACCCTTGCATTCTACAGATACCCTGAAAGCAGGGAAACGGAACTAGAAGTAGCTTACAAGAGGATAGAGCAACCAGTGCAACTAGAAGAAATCAGAGTTAACTCTGAGTTGACCCCCCAGTAACAGAAAGAGTTACAGAGGGTGGTACACAAGTTTGGTTCAGTCTTCACAAGTATCCCGGGGAGGGCAAAAGAGGTAATGCCCACCATTACAGTCACCCAGCAGAGGTCCATCCACCAAAAGCCTTACCATCTACCTATAAAGGATAGGGATGAAGTGATACAGGAGGTGCAGAAGTTAGAAAAGCTAAGCATTATAGTACCCTCCAAGAGTGCCTGGTCTTCACCAATAGTGGTAGTTGAGAAAAAGGAGGGTGGGATTCCCCTCTGCCTGGACTTCAGAAAAGTGAACAATGCACTGCTCTTCAATGGATACCCAATGCCTCTAATCGATGACATACTGTAATTGACAGGCTAGGAAATGTCCAATTCAATTCTACCCTAGATTTAAAAAAGGGATATAGGCAAATTCCCTTATCTCCCGATTCCCAAGATAAAACTGCATTTAGTACCCAATTAGCTTGTATCAATTTGTAACAATGCCTTTTGGGCTACACGAGGCCCCCGCCACGTTCCAGTGATTCATGAATCATATCCCAAGATCCCATACAGAATATTGTGCTGCATACTTAGATGATGTGGTGATTTTCAGCCCTGACTGGGAGACTCATATGCAACATCTAGAAAAAGTCATACAGTCAATTGCAGAGGCAGGGATAACCATAAATCCAACAAAATATGCCCTGGCAAATACAGAAGCCAGGTATTTGGGGTTCATTTTGGGGAATGGACAGGTCAAGCCTGAATTAGAAAAAGTGACTACTGTAGCAAACAGCCCTGTGCCAACAACAAAAAAACATTTGAGGTCCTTCCTGGGATTGGTTGGATATTATAGAAGATTCATTCCAAATTTTGACAGATCTTACTAAAAAAGGTACCCAAACAAAGTAAAATGGTCCCCCAGTTGTGATGAGGCCTTTAGAAGTATCAAGAACATTCTGTGTACAGCCCCAGTCCTGCGAAGTTCTGACTTCAGCCAACCTTTTGAGGTGCATACTGATGCCTTGGAGGTAGGTATTGTAGCTGTGTGATGCAGAGGCACAATTGGGAAGAGCATCCTATTATATATATTAGTAGGAAGTTGCATGAGATACATTGATACTGTCGGTAGATAAGGGTCTATGGCCCACCCAGTCTACGCATTTGAGCTTGTAAGTTCCCCTTATGTTTTTCTAGAAGTCTGTTGCCCCTTACCCCTGACCTCCAGAATTTCCCTTATGTCTATCCTATACATTCTTAAATCCTGTGATTGTTTTGGCCCCCACCTCTTCCTCTGGCAAGGTGTTCCACTTGTCCACCACCCTTTCTGTGAAGAAATTCTTCCTCATGTTTCCTCTGAATCGCCCTCCCTCTTCTATGTGGGGGATTGGAGGTGGAGCTTCTAGGTGGGAGATTGGAGAGTTTCTATGTGGGGAGGTGGGCAATCTATATAGGGGAGTGAAGGTGGTTTGATGTGTGTGCTGTGATTTGTTCAATGTCATTGTTCGTGTGACGGTTGTGGGATTCAAACCCATGGTTCATTAGTCGTTCGGTTCATAGCTCAGTGCTCTTACCACTAGGCTATACTGTCTGCATAATTTACTATCAGATTTTTTGGGACTAATACTTGCAGCCTATAGGAAGTAATAAGGGGAAGAGTATGGTAAAAGCATGAGTATGGCTTCATCAGATGGTAAAGAGGAGTATTCTTCATCAGATGGTAAATATGTCTTCTCACTTTGAATCAAACCTGGCAAAGCCAAGACACATTCAGTATATCACCTGAAGCCCTTGTTCCTATGGCTATCCTAGACTTCTACAACGTATAGTTCGTAACAAACTACAGTACTGGAAGTACTAAGGAGAAGGGGTTGGTTGCTGATAAAAGCATATATTTTTGTTCAAAAGAGACTACTTTCACCACTATTTTAATTATTCTCTCTTCGAGTGTTAGAATAAGTAATTTTTCTTTATTACTAAGGTAGGGATGTGTGACAGGGAAACCCCCTGCCACTTTTGAGACCATTCTTTTATCTCTGAAAATCTGCTGCAACAGTTCTACTATATTTCTAGTTCATAAGACTGACCACCTTTGGGCGCCATTCCCCCTTAGCTCTGTTCTAGAATCCCACTTTTTTTTCTGTTTCTTACTAGGTTCTCATACAGGGAAGTCATGGTTTTGACCTTTTATGTGGAATTGATAGTAATAGGCAATGAATCCCTATTGCTGTGGTAGTAAAATACTGGTTTAACCATGGTAACAGAAAAGAAAAGTCCTAGGATGTGAGAATGTAACTGCTATAATTGTAGAAGTGTATATTAAACATCTTAAATGTACATAATTTTGCTACCAGGTACAAGACATTAAACGTCACACATTTGCAAGTTTTGTGGTCTTGCTTGAATAAATAGCTGTAAGCAGAGCGGCATCCCCGTTTCTGTTATGTACCCCTTGATCCTCTTGCCGCTCTATGCATGTGAATTTTTTTTTTTTTTAAAACTTTATTTCAGCAGTCAAGTTAATCAATCATTTCACAGTTACAGATTTGGCATCTTTCAGACAGGAGTTAATTACGTTACACAAAGAAAAACACACATCATATGTCATAGAAATCCAAGGCAATATTCATCTAACCTTGCAGGAGTGGGACTTTTTCTAAATGATCTCTTTGGGTCTACTCCTGACTTTCATTAATATCTCTAACTGGTACACTAAAAGGTTGGAAACCATGCCTGTGGCAATGCCTCTACTACGGGGGCCCATACTTCTCAGAATTTATCTGGTTGTCCTCTAACATTTGTATTTTCTCATATTCCATACACTCGAGGAAGAGATTTATCCATTCAGCAACTGTGGGGATTGAGGGGAGTCTCCAATGTAAAGCCAAAGCTTTCAAACCCATTACGTTCCCTAATCTCCTCAAACTATCATATTTATTCCTCCAAGAAAGTCCCGATGAAAGATTACCGGGAGGGAGGCCCAGTATAACTTCCACAGGGTCTAATTTAAGTGAAAGCCCCAACATTTTAGAAAGTATTTCATGGATTCCTGCCCAATAGGTCAGCACCTTATTGCAATTCCAAACCATGTGGAAAAAAGTACCCTCATGAATCTCACATTTAGGACATAGAGGGGAGTTATCAGAGTTAATTATATGTACCAAGTATGGGGTATGGTAAGTTCTAAGGAGCATGTTGTGTTGTATAACTCTGGCTCTATTATTTACAGAACATCTCAAACAATTATTCGCTACAGAATTCCAGTCACCCCTGGTTAGCCCATCCGGGTGTATGTCCATTTCCCACTTATCCTTAATCTTCCTTAACATGTCAGGCACGGGTCCAATTAAAATTTTAAAGACCCTTCTCAGAGGTTTAAACTTAAGGTCAGCTGACTGTCCCCAAAATAACTCCTCCAATGGAGTGCAAGATAAACCTTCCTTCTGTTTCAATCTACTTAATATTGTTTTAAAGGCCTCACTTAGTTTAGAATATAGAGTAAAGTGGGAGGTCTTGACCTTGTTTGCCAATACCAGGATGTCAAAGGAAGTTATTTTTCCCTCTGACATTATATGCTTTACTAAATATAACCCTCCTGTTAAACCACTGTTTCAACACTGGTTTATCCCATGTGGAGGGACCCCCCCTTGTAATAATTTATCAATTAAACTGTCAGGAGAAATCCCAGTCTCCTCATTTATCAACTGATGAGCCAATTTCCAGGCCTTGATCAGGTTATCCGTACATCGATGATAGGGAGTCTGCGCTGAGAGAATTGCACCACATGGGCCCAAAACTTCATGGTATATTGAGATATTTTTGGTCTCCTCTAGGCTGACCCAAGCTGGCTGGTCCTCAGGTTTCCTTAAAAGATCTTGAATGTGGGCCAGCTGAGAAGCTACCCAGTAGTAATGTACATTCAGGAGGCCCAATCCTCCCCTACTCTGAGGGAGCCACAATATTGACTTTTTTATCCTAGGCCTACGATTATTCCATAGTAACTGAGTGATGGCACCTTCGATACTTTTAAAATATTTTAGTGGGACTTTAAGTGGAATTGACTGAAAAAAGTAAAGAACTTGAGGCAGAACTGACATTTTAACTAAACTGACTCTGCCCAATAAAGTCAGAGGTAGAGCTCTCCAAGACTGCCAATCATCTTTTATTTTTTTGTATTAATTTTTTCATATTAAAATTTACTAAGTTTGACAATTTAGAGGGGATCGATATTCCCAAGTATTTTATTATTTTAACAGGCTGAACTTCCGTCTGGCCTATTTTAATAGAGTTTTTCGTTTCCCCCAATGGCATTCACTCACACTTACTCCAATTAATCTTGTGGCCGGAAAGAGGACCATATCTACCAAAAATAAGTGATAACTCCTTCATAGCCTCTCCTGGTGAGTCTAGAAACAACAATATGGCGTCCGTGAAAAGGGAAATCACATGTTCTCTACCTCTCCATTGAAGACCTCTAAGTCTAGGATTTTCCCTAACAGTCTGTGCCAAGGCTTCAATTGTGAGAACTTATAGTAATGGGGAAAGGGGGCAGCCCTGCCTCGTGCCTCTAGTAAGGGTAAAAGGGGAAGACAAATTATTGTTGGTAAGGATTTGGGCTTTAGGGTTTTTATATAAGCTTCCCAACCACTGCATCATATTGGGGCTTAGACCAAATTTCCGCAACACAGCCATCATAAATGGCCACTCAACACGATCAAAGGCCTTCTCAGAGTCTAACACTAAGAGACCTCCCAACTTTCCCTTGGGTCATCAATACATTATGTTAATAACCCGCCTGATATTATGTTTATCTTGTCTGCTTTTTATAAAGCCTCCTTGGTCAGGGTGAACCAGTCTAGGGAGGAAAACCTCTAATCTATTTGAAAGTAACTTGGCTATAATCTTATAGTCTGCATTTAGCAGCGGAATTGGGTGATAAGATGAGCACAAGAGGGGGTCCTTTCCTCGCTTGGGTAAAACTGTAATTGTGGCTAAGTTCTGCGAAGATAGGGCCTCTCCCTCAGACAATGATTCAATTATCTCTAGCATGGTCTGACCCAGTTCATCCCATAAAATTTTATAAACCTCAGTGGGAATGCCATCCAGCCCTGGAGCTTTACCCAGTTTAGATTTCCACACCACTTCATTTAGCTCTTCTATATTAAAGGGGGATTCCAGCTGTTCCACCTCCTGATTAGTAAGCTGGGACAAGCTAATATCCCTCAAAAAGTCATCTGGGTCAGCCAGCTGGGGGTATTCTGTGGTATATAAATGTGCATAATAGGCACAAAATGTTTCATTTATTTTCTGCTGATTGTACGAGGTCCCCTCCCCTTCAGCTACCACTCCTAGAATTGACCTCTTGGCCCTTTGTCTCTTAATCAATCCAGATAACCACTTTCCAGCCTTGTCTCCTTCAAAATAAGAGAAGGATTTGGTCAAAATAAACGCTCTTTCAATTCTCCGAAAGGAAATCTGGTTCAATTAATCTTTTAGTCGTTTTAAAGATGCCAATTTGATATTATCATGTTTGACCATTAACTCTCTTTCCAAAAGCTGAATTTGGAATTCCAAATCCTGCTCTTTTTTTTGTAATAATTTTCTCTTATATGAAGCACAGGAGATAGTTTCCCCCCTAATCGAAGCTTTAAAGCGCATCCCAAATTGTTCTTAGGTTAGTATTCCCTGGGCGGTTAATTACAAGAAAATCTCAAACATGTTGTTTCAATTGTTGAACAAATGCAGTGTCTGCCATGAGGCTAGGGTCCATTCGCCATGATGAAGGATCCTTCAGTTCCCCCCCCCCTCCTCAGCATCACCTTTAAGGGGGCATGGTCAGAAATTAAAATTGGGCCATAAGAGGCCTCTGCCACATCCCCCATTCTATCTTTGATCAAAAATAAGTAATCTAGTCTTGTAAAAATTTTGTGCGCATTCCAGTAAAAGGAATACTCCCTGGTGGCTGGGTGGCAGAACCTCCATGCCTCCAACAAGGATCTCCCCTCAGCCAAGTGGCGAAGCGCTCCCACAATCTTTGGGGTAGGGCCTCTCCGCACTCCTGAGTGGTCCAGATGAGGGTCCCAATATGTATTCAGATCTCCCCCCATGATAATGTCATCTGGAAATGGGGCTAATGTTTCCAAATGTGTAAATAAAAATCAGGGGTGTCTATATTGGGACCATAAAGAGAAACCAATGTGACAATGGAGCCACCCAAATCGACCACCCCAATGACATATCTGCCCTGAGGGTCAGAAGTTATAGATAAAATCCTATTAGAGAACCCCGGCCTAATCCATATCGCTACTCCATGTGCTTTTGAGGTGTAAGGTGCAGCTAGCATTGTCCTCCCCCAAGAGCGGTGCAGACACTCCATTTCTTCCCTTGTTGAATGAAGTTCTTGCAGAAATATTAAATCTCCTCTCATTTTAGATGCAATTTGAGTCCAGACCCTTTTTCTTTTAATGGCAGTGCGTAGGTCATTCACATTCCATGTTACCAAGGTTATATTAGCCATAATAAAGGTAATCTTTAATTACCTTAACCCGTCTTATATGCCATTTTATCATTAGTGCTAACAGATAACTACTGCTGATAATTTTGGAAACACTTTAGACCCCTTCACAACATAACAATCCCCCCCCCCACTTACTGACATCCAACTACCATCAACCTGTTTTGAAAAACAACATCCGATTCCCTTTCCCTTTATTAATCCCCCTTGTAACATCTCTTAGTCCCCTAAACCCACCCTAACTCCCTTAAGGAGTTAAAAAGTTAACCTAAGAAACCCTCTACTTTTCGTGGATTGAGCATCCACCCCTTGCAATAATTTTACCTCTTGCTATATCTTCATTATGTAGTATATTGATTATTAAATTCCCCTCAACATCCCCACCCAAACAGAACTGTAGATCCATCCATTTTTTTTCCCACTCTAGGAAATCATGGGCTATAAACCTGGACTAAAAAAAAATATATATATATATCTATCATATAAAAATATCAACCTTAGGAGATGCACAGGGAATTGCTGCCCCCTACTGTCAGCAACTGGGGCAGACTTTCCCATGCAAAATGGTTGATTCAGCCTTAACACGATTGCTCTTACCAAACTGGATTTATACTGCATCTCCCAGATTTAATATTTGATGTAAAATACACATAGCGCATCAAATTAAAAACAAGAAAATAAACGGAAAAACACATTAGCCCTACTGCTTCTCAAAATACTGAATGGGCCAACAATCAGTGATGGATTGACTTAGAGAGATTTTTACCAAATATATTAAAAGTCAAAACAGGCTCGACAGCCAGTCCATACAATTAGTAAAGGAACAGCAACTGAAAGTCAAAGGGGAGAAGCAGCCTGGCTGATCTATTTAAAATTTTTGCCCCTCAAATCCTACAAGTCACGAGAGGGAGACTAGGTGAAAGGAGAAGAGGGGCTCCCAATCCGGCCATTATAGGCCCCTACCCGAGTTACAGATCGGTAAGCAACCTCCCCTCCCAGTCCCAAGCCTTATCCAACAGTACCTTTTCCAAATAACATCAGTTAGCCTTAAAGATTTCCAGGCCCTGCACATATTCCAGTGCCGAAGAGGGATCGGTGAATGATCTGGTATTTCCTCCAGGTGGCCTAACGATCATTCATGCTGGGTAGGCAAGCATGAAGGGACAGTTCTTAGAATGAAGAAGCCTTCGAACCTCCAAGAATGCTCGTCTTTGGGTCTGGAGGAGTTGGGACTAGTCCAGGTAGATGCTTACTCTCCTCTGCTGCTCCATTATTGTGCCCACTTTCCTTGCTGCTTCCAGGATCGTCACCCTGTCTTGATATCGCAAACATTTTTCGATCAGATGCCTTGATCTTTGATCAGCCGAGGGTTTAGGGCCCAGAGACCAGTGCGCTCTCTGAATCTCAAGGTCGATATCTTGGGGCAGCTGTAAGGAGACAACAAGCTATTTTTTTAAGGAAAATTGCACAGTTTTTCCCTTCGAGCTCCTCAGGAATACCTATTATTCTTATGTTGCAACGCCTTTCACGATTTTCGTGGTCATCAAACAGCCCTTTTCAAAATTTCGATTTCTCATAGTGCTTTTGTTAAATCTGAGGCTTACGATATGGATCTATCTTCTTGGTCACTCACTCGTTGTTCCACTTCCCCCAGACACCTCTCATGGGTGTCGACCATTTCTGAGGTAGCGTTTACAGTTTGCTGAAGGTGTTGTAGCTGGGCTGTAACGTTATCGAAGCCTGCTTCCATTCTGGTTCCTAGTTCATATTTTAAATCTTTTAATAGGCGTTCTAGCTGTTGATACCCTCCGGCCATTGTCAAGTTAGAACTCCCTTCCAACACCTTTCCCTCCTCATTCAAGGCTGATCTCGATGTGGCATTTACTGGATCGACCTCTGGCGTCTCTTCCAATGCTGTCCCAGGCCTAGCAGGGTCTTTAGTGGGAGACTCCCGCGGGGTAGATTTAAAAGAATTTTTGGCTTGCTTTCTACCCAATTTTGGAGCCGACGACATCAGCACACTTTTATCTCTGCCAATCTTTGAAAAATTCTTAAGTCTGGGCACAGTGGTGAGGAGATTGCAAGGGATGGACACAAAGTTCCTGGTTTAAGCAGCTATTCCACTCGGATGCTAGGCCACGCCCCGCATGTAAATTTTTATATAACAGTATTTAGCAAAAGAAATTGTGTTTAGGGCTCTGGCTCATTAATTACCTGAGCCCTGACTCAAATGAAAGAAAGAAACAGTTTTTTGGTTGGTCAGCCCTCTTTTTTGTTTATAGTTTTATCCCAGAGCCTTTGCTCAGCGTCTGTAGTATAAAAGTTACAATAAAGACTGCACCACCACAGAAAAGCTGCTCCCGCTGACCTCCTCGCCCCTTTTAGCAATTTGATAGCGACTTGGTGAAAGTTCGCCAGAGAGAGACGCTACATAGGTTGGAGTTCTTTTTATTCTATTATTGGAAGCCCCCTATTAAAATGGATAACGTACAAATCCTTATGTAATTATAGTAGGGAGAGAGAAGGTACCTGTAAAAACCTTATGCTTTTTGCTTTCTTCCTCTCTCTCTACACATTCCTAAATACATGCATCCTCTGGTGCAGTTCCAGCCTGGGGTAGTTGTGTTTTCCATTTCTGCAGCTTCCATGTACCCGTACTGCCACTCAGAAAATAGGGACACAAATGTCCAAAGTAGACAGGAATAAGTGCTTCTGGAACCCCCTCTTTTTTTTAATAAAACAAGCAAGCATAAAAACAAACATGTAGATAACATATAATAATATTTATTTATTTACAGAGCGCAAGTCAAGTTTATCAAAGTGCTGTACAATGAAAAACAACAAAAAGTCAGAGATAAAACAATAAAACACAATAAATCCAGCATTAATCCAATTTTCAATAAACAGTTCTCTCAAATATAATCCCCAACGGCAAGATAAAGCAGATATGTTTTTAAGGCCATTTTAAAGCTCTCCATGGTCTGGCACTCTCAAATCTGATGAGGTAGAGAGTTCCATAGGGTAGGGGCCACATATGAAAATGCTTGAGCACCTGAAGTTTTCAATCGAACCCTAGGAACCTGTAGCAATCCCTCGTCGGCTGAGCGAAGAGGTCGGAGGGGGCAGTAAGGAACCAGGAGCTCTTGCAGGTAGCCTGGACCCTGTCCATGAAGGGCCTTATAGGTCAGCAAACAAACCTTGAAGGTGATCCACCACTGTACAGGCAGCCAATGCAGTTTGTGCAACACAGGTGTGACTGAGCCGGAAAACCCCTGTTAATAACCTTGCCGCCACGTTCTGCACCAGCTGCAGGCAGCAGATGTCAAGCCCCGGAAGCCCTAGGTAGAGGGAGCTGCAGTAGTCAAGGCGTGAGGTCACAAAGGTGTGGATCAACGTTGGAAGGTCGCAAGAAGGTAATAAAAAGGATTTGACTACTGCCGATACCTGCGAATGCAGTGTCAGCCTCTCGTCAAAAATCACACCCAGATTCCGCACCTGAACAGAGGAAATGTAGCCCAAAGTCCAGAGGCAGACCCTGCCCCCGCCCTCTCTATCCTGCAACTCAGATCCACCACCAACGCCTCAGTCTTATTGGGATTCAACTTCAACCACCTGGCCCACATCCAATCCTGGATTTCTACGAGGCAGCAATTAAAGACAGAGATCGCACTATCCTGGTCAGGCACAAAAGACATGTAGAGCTGGGTTTCATCTGCATAGCAGTGAAACCTCAGCCCATACCATCTCACAATGTATCCCAATGGCAGCAAGTACACCGCAAAAACAGGGGACAGCACAAAGCCCTGAGGAACCCCACATGGCAGAGAGAATGAGGCCGAGGAATAAATCCCAGATACCACTGTCCGAGTTCTGCTAGTGAGGAATTTCTAAACCATCAAAGGACCATACCAGACAGGCTGCAGATGTCTCTCAGGCACTCCAGCAGCCTTCCATGGTCCACAGTATCAAAGGCTGACAAGAGATCAAGAAGAACCAAGACTAAACGGCGCTTCTGATCTCTTGCAATCAGGAGATCATTGAGCATCCGAATCAGAGCAGTCTCAACACTATGCCTCTTCCAAAAAACGGATTGGAGGGGATCATAGATGTTATGGATGGTCAAGTAGTTCTCCAGCTGCAGGACGACTACTTTCTCAATCACCTTTCCAAATAAAGTGAAGGTTAGAGATTGGCTTGTAGTTTACAAGGCAGTTTGGGTCCAGAGAAGATTTTTTAAGGAGTGGTGTTACGACAGCCTCCTTCAGGGAGTTAGGAAACTCACCCAACTCTAAAGACCACCAAACTATCTCTGTCAGGACAGGGCCAATAGTATCCACACACCCCAAATTGAGGCGCATAGGGCCCATGTCCAAACTACAGCAGGTCAGCCACATACCCTGGATAATCTGCATGATACAGATCTCCAGCTGGTCAAAGTGCACCCAAGAAAACCAAGGAGTAGTAACCACACACCGACTGCTGCCCACCCTCACAGAACAGGCTGATTGGATCTCCGTCCTAATGTCAGCCACCTTATTAGCAAAGAATTGAGCGAACTCATCACACTTATCCTGTGAAAATGCTCTTCGAGTTTGTAGACAGATTGGATTGCACAATCTGTCAACAGTTCAAAAGAGTTGAGCCGGTCGATTCTGAGCTACAACAATCTCCCTGGACAGGAACTCTGCCTTCTTATGGGAGATTGCTGACTGATAGACATGATAATGTTCCATCAATCTAAGGCGGTCGGCATCCAGGGCAGATCTCCGCTAGCGCCACTCTAGCATTCATCCCGCTTGCCTCAACTCCCTCAAGGTCCCGTCAAACCAAGGGGACTGAGGTTAGAGAGTGAGAGGGCGAACTCAAACAGGAGTGATAGAATCCAGAGCATCCACCACAGCCATATTATAGGCTTGGATCAGATTCTCTGGGTCTTCACTAGCATCCGGTAATCCCAATAGGTCTAACACCACCAAAAGCCTGCCGGGAGTAACATCCCTCAAAGGGCGGTATCTGACCATCTCCACAGGGGCAGGCCTATAGGGGGGAGCCCGGAAACTGAACCTTACAGTGTGATGGTCATACCATCCAACTGTTTCCACCACCAAGTCGGAGGCCTCCATCCCCAGGAGGAAAATTAGGTCGAGAGTATGACCCTGATTATCGTTTGCAGAGGCAACTACTACCTGTGTGAAGCCCAACAAATTCATAAGTTGGAGGAAGTCCTGACCAGATTGTGAGAGTTCTTTGTTGACCCAGGCATTGAAGTTGCCCAGCAGCATCAACCTGGGTGACTCCAATGCCATGTCGGCAACGAAGTCCGCGACCTCCTGCAGAAACAATTTCTCACCCCCCAGGTGGACGGTAGAGGAGGATGATCCTGCACCCCACACTTGTAGCCGCAGTACACTCAAATGATTTGGGAACCTCAACTGGAACCTCTGCAAGGCCCAATTCCATTTTTAAAACAAATGGCTACACCTCCGCCCATGCAGTCCAATCTCCAGTGGTGCATCAGTGAGAACCTGGCAGGAATAGCCACCTCCAAAACTGGGCCAGCATTCTCATCCAGCCAGGTCTCTGTGATGCCTGCCAGGTCAACTGCCCCAACAAGATCAGCAATAATAGCCGTTTTGTTCTTTGTAGACCTGGCATTGCATAACACCACTCGAGATGGACGAGACTCCAGAGCCGGCCGGGCTACTGGCCCTGAAATACAGGAGCCCTTGGGTATGGGAACCAGATATAAAAGACCATGATCTGGAACCCATTTCACCCCAGGGTGTCTCCTGGACCCAACTACCCGAATCAGACCCCCCAGCTCATCCCTCCCCCAAGATTCAGGGTACCTACCCTCCTTTGCCTCTTGCTCACTATTCCAAGAGCCCTACAATGCCCATAAACTGCAGCCGACAGCAGAGGGCAATTAAAGGGCCAGAGGTCCCGAAGCTCAGAGGAGGAATAGTGCCTGACCAGGAGAACCAAATGCCAACACATCCTAATAACAGAAAAGCCTCAAACAATAAATTGTACAAATTAATAAAAATAAAATCAAAAATAACCCCTCCCTGCACCTCCTCAAACAACTATAAAATCAAATAAAATGCCAGTCCATATATTGCAAAAAACTCATGTAGACAGGTCGAGGAGAAATAACAAGTCACCAGATATTGCTGCAGAGTAAAGTAAAAACAGCAACCGGAGAGCTCCCACCAATCCAGGTAAACAAACTAATCTTCAGTCCCAACACCACCTCTCACATAGTGGGAAGAGAAGTTAACAGTAGCTTAGGAATTAAAATGTAGTAAAATGCAGGGTACTCTCACCAACCTTCCAGAATCTGCAGTATTGCAAAGGAGCTGGGCAATGTAATCCAAAGTCGCAGACCATAAATATAACGGCCCATCAAAAGAAGGTATGGGGGTGAGGAAAACCACAATCACAGGCCTTAAGATCCACTCAATGAAAAGCAGGGGCAGTCTTCAATAATAATCTTAACAGAAATCCAGCCTCCAACTCAAAGCTCCAAGATTGCAATATGAGCTCTTCCTTATTCCCAAGGCCTATGTTCTGACAGAAACTCCCCATGGGTCAGCACCCCAGCCTGCAGGGGGGAAGTCGACAATAAGAACCCAGAGAGGATGATAAGTGGGAAAAGCCAAGAGCCCTTGAATGCAGTACTAAGAAAACCACTGCTACCCTCCGCACCCGCAACTAGTGGCTACAGGGGCCAGGAAAAAAAATCAGCCTTCAGGCTGACCCCCAGGTGACATAGGACAGCACCGCACTCCCCTGCCAACTCTTCGGCGGCTAGATGTGGGCATCCTGCCCCAGACCCAGGCACAGCCAAGGAACAGTGGCCCCCAAGCAGGTGACTGTAGGCCTTCCCCCCAATGTCTCTCGTGGTAGGATCTGCAAGATTCAGGCGACGTTCTTGCTGTGGAAATCAATTCCAGAGAGAGTCTACCAACAATGCTGTGAAGACTGAAAACTCCAAAAACTCCTCACCCCAACTCTTCAGACAGTAAAAGCAGCTCCTTCAAAGCAGTAGGAAGCAGCAATTAGCCGAAACACGGCTTAACAGCCAGTGCCCAGCTCCCACGTCAGAAACTCAACAAAGGGGCCAATGTCCGGCAGCACAACAGTGAGCTGGCACTACGACTCATGATCCTCCATCCCCCAAAGTAATGCAAGTAGGCAAAGGCAGAAAGCAAAACCCAGTCCACGCACCTAACCTAGCTACCTCACTCACAGTCCCTAATCTAACTAAAGTTATACACCGTCAACAAAAAATAAAACATAACATGCAGAGTAAATTAAGATAAATGAAATTAAGACAAATGATACCCCAAATTTCTAGTACTAATTGCAGCTGACTGATGGCTGGCCCAATGTAGCTGCCATCTTCATAATGCTAGGACTAGGAATAAACTAGGATAACCAGGAGATGTCCTTTAAAGTGCCCTGACATTGCCCTATCAAAGGAAAACGGCTTTAAAATGTGCGTAATAGAGAATGTATGCCTTACTTGAAAGAAACTGGTGACTTTGGTAGTAGAAAAAGGACCCAATTCAGCATTATTTTCCCTGGTCCTTGCTGCACCAAAGAGCAAGAATTCTCTACTCACCATGGAGAACTTAAGTATGAAGTGATCCCTTTAGGACAGCAGCAGTGCTTAGGGGCCACATATATTCATGTAACTGTCAATCATGCTGGACAGGAGGAAGCTTTACCTGAATTAAAAGTGTTTTCTGAATGGCTCAGTGGTGTTGTGGGTTGAGGAGATGGTCACCACGCTGGTGACCCGTGTTCGAGAGCAGACACGGGCACCAGAGGTCAGATGGTGGGAGGAGGATTGAGCATCCCAGGGACTACTCTCCTCCAGGGAGGGTGTGGAGGGACAACCATGGCTGCGTTGGCTCCTGGAGGTAGCTTGTAGTCAGTGCATGCTGCAGTTTAAGATGTGGGGTGGACCCAGGCTGACATCGGACATGAATGCGTGGGAGCGCGTATGGCAGCACCACTGAAGTCATTACATGCCTGCACCATGGGGGGGGGTGAACCAAAGCAAGGAAAAAATATCCCCAATCCTCCGGCACTCATGAAGGCTGATCCCCGACGGCGCTGTATTGGATGCTCCCATGGGTGTTCCGTCTGAATACGACTCCCCAATGGTCTTCTGCAATGAAGTGGGGCACCGTGATGCGACTGGTAAGGTAGAAAGGGGTAGGGGATGAGCTCAGGCACGGTGCCCATTGCAATGCTGCTGGGGCCGGCTCGAAAGGAATCCATAGGAACACCCCTGCTGAAGAGGTAAGGCACATAAGAAAATAAATAACAAAACAAGGGAGTGTTCTGATGGCTGGCCCAGTAGCACAGAGGGCTGAGGCATCATTCCTTACCTCCTGCCACACCGGCGACCCATATTCCCAGTGTGAGCGGGTCGTCAGGGGTCAGCCAGAGTGGGAGAGGATCGAGCATCCAGTGGACAGCTCTCCTCTTCCAGTGAGGGTGGGGAACAGAGACTGGCACCTGCCTGACATCTAGCAAAGGCTAGGTGTTGGCACACCACGTCCTGCACTGTGGGGCTTGAAGGTACAGCAGTCAACCGGCATGCTGCATGCAGAAGTGTTCGCAGCTCGGCCATTGTCGGCATTGCACGCTCTTCTCCACAGAAAAGTGGAAACTGGTCCCAGTCGAGCGGTATGAAGGCTGCTCTCCACAGTCGTTACCCCAAAGAAGAAACCTCCCTGAACTGGATCTGGTCCTGGTGGGTAGAGCTGAGAGCTCCCTGCCACCCTGCCATGGAGAGCAAGCCATGGGAGAAGAAGGGATGGTAAGCCTGAAGGTTGGGGGACAGGGCTGGGAGGGCAGCAGGATAGTGGGCTGACTGAGAAGGAGGGAGAAAATGCTAGCTAAAAAAAAAAAAAAAAAAGTGTTTTCTGCCTAGAGAGGGGATTGTTAAATGATACTTTATAGATTATTATAATAATTCTTTGTGTAAATATTATGTAACCCCCCCCTACAAATGGGGGTTCCCAAAAAGTTTTCCTTGAGCTTGCCTAAATGCCCACTGCCAGGATGGTGTCCTGCATTTTAGCAGTTTAAATGTGATTGCCAGAGAGTGCCTGTATAGCCTCTGTGCACCGTCTCTTTAAGAGCTGCCTGGATTGCAGTCATAAGTAATCTGAGAGGGAGCTCTGTTGAAAGATGTAACCATTTGCTGAAAATCACTTAGAGTGATAATGATGATGTAGTTTGCCTAACCTGCCTTCTTTGCAGCAAGGACTGTTTTGTTTATCTCCACTATCTTGGTCCTGGACTGCGAACGGGACCAATCAGTACTGGTGGGACCTAAAATGGAGCCAGACTACATGAGCTGTCTGGAGTCAGAATATGTAGGAATTGTAGTTTGGGGCTTTTTGTGCCTTTTTGCACCTGAAGGGGGAGCCTTTGTTGTGACTGACAGGAGGATCAGCCAACCAAACCTTTTGGATCTTGGGGAATTTTCCAGGCTGCTACAGCTAGTTTCAGTTTTGAGCTGAGAAGTGAAGAAGTAACCAGCTCAAGTGATTTTGAGCAGCAGTTCTGTGTAGTTTTGCATGGGAGAACTGTGAAAGGGCTGAGTTTTGGCTTGCCTGTCTGTCTGCTGTCTCTGAGAAGGAAAATAGAGTTTATTCGGACTGAATCAGAGTTGTGAGGACTATTTAAGCCACTGGACTGTGACCAGGCTTTAACCTGAAGAAGGCGGAAGATTTGCTGAATGCAATCGGCCAGTCAGGATTTCTAGCTGCGTTTGAATCCCTGGTTTGTGCAGAGACTTTGTGATCGTGACCGGAGCGCGGTTAGCCTGGTACAGTAGAATTTCCTTGCATGTAAATGTGCTGTGTATTGAAAGTTCCCCACTGTGTGAACTGTGTTCTGCTTGCTGGTACCGTAGAATTCTTTACTTGTAAATATGCTGTGTATTGAAAGTGGGTCGTGATTTGGTTCCCCACTGTGTGGACTATGTTCTGCTTGCTGGAAGCTTTATCCAGCCTAATTGGATTGCATCCGCATTCATCTCCATTCAGCCTGGGCCATGCCACGCTGGCCCTGCCAGACTACCCCACTGCACAGAGAAAGCCACCGATGAGACCAGCCTGGGGATCAGCCCCCTGTTCCACGCTTCAGCAGGAACAACGCCTCGGTGAATCGTGTGGGCCCTGCTTCTCCTAGCACTCCAGATTAACCAACCACCTACCGTCTTGATTTTCGTCCAGCCTGTGTCCAGTCTTCGGTGTCATTGAGTAATCATCAGGGTAGCTACCTGCAACAGCAGCCTAATCTAAAAGTGTGTCACCTGATTGTCTTGTTTTCTTTTCACGAACTGAGCCCTCCGGCTCCGGATTACAAATAGTGTGTGTTGTGCATGTTATTTTCTTCCATCACAGGGCCCCAACCAGCTGCAACGTTCCTGGCTAGCCCACCATTCTCCATCTGGGTACCCAGAGTGTGTGACTGTTTATGGACCCTGACGTGCATGTATAACTGTTTGATTAATACAGCCTTTAAGCAAATTAACCTGATTACGCCCTTCCCTTGTTGAAGCCCCTTAAATAAATCAGATCTCACTCTTTTTTGCTTTTACCCTGACAGTGGTTCCAGTTTGTGCAAGAGTACTGTAGTGCTGTTATTTGCTGTGTATAACCTTGTTTAACAGGGGGTTCCCAGGGCTGGGCCAGAGGAATGCCCTGGTGGTAAGCCAACTACTGCAACGCCCTTTACTTTGGGCTTTCTGGGGTTGAAATCAGCTGCCTACAGCTTGTGCAGAACGCGGCAGCCCGGGTTTTGGCTGGGACAAGTAGGTCCTGTCACATTACCCCGGTGCTGCGCGAGCTGCACTGGCTCCCAATACAGTGGCGGATCACCTTTAAAGTCAGTTTATTGACTTTCAAAGCCCTTCACGATCAGGGTCCGTCCTATCTGAAAGACCTGCTGGTTCCTTATTGCCCTGGCCGATCACTCCGCTCTGCCGACATGGGGTTGTTAGAGATTCCAAGAGTGAGTTTGAAATCCTCTGGCAGTAGAGCATTTTTTCATGCCGCACCCACTCTTTGGAATTCTCTACCATGCCGGTTACGGGAATGCTCCTCCGTGGAGATTTTCAAGAAGGAACTGAAAACTCATCTTTGGAGAATGGCCTTCTCGGAAAGTTAAATGCACTGTAAAGTGTGTGAAATGTTATTGTAATTTATTATGTTTTTATGATATATTTTATAATCTTTATGGTTTTGATGTTTGTATTGTGCGTTGAAGCTTTTATTGATCTGTTCAGCGCCTTGATATAGTGAAAGGCGCTATATAAATAAAATTATTATTATTATTATTAACAGTGTGGGTACTTGTGTGGTGTATCAGGGGTATTGTGAAAGTGATTATTGTGTATTGTTCTGGCCACTAGTAAAGAAAGAGGGGGGTTACAGTGTCCTGGAAGGTTATGCCCAGGTTAGCTTGACCACTACCAACCCTGATCTCTGGGTGGAGGCACCAGTTTCAGAACTCAGGCCCCTCAACCTGCTACTAGCCAAGCAGGCAGGGGTAGTAGCCCTTGTGATAGCACCACCTAGAGGTTACAATTATAATAATTCTATGTTTTTTAGTTTTGTGTAAATTAAAAAGGAACCCTAGTTAAAAAGTTTATGATAGGTTACATCAGAAGCACATGGTTACCTAAGGTGGGTATAAAAAGACTGCCTTCTCGTGGGCAGATGGTTGGTAAGTCAGTAGCTGCTGACTAGTGCAGAGGTAGGACTGTAAGACAAGAATGTTACTGCAACATTGATCTAAAAAGGAAAGATATACCTATGCCAAGGTTATCTCAAATGGAAAGTGAGGGAAGTTTCCCCACAGTGAAAACTGAGTTGTTTTATTATTTTCTTTTGGAGCTTTATTTATTACCCGATTATTTTGTAAAAAATAAACATCACACGAACCAGTGTGTTGAACTGAATATCCTGTGTTGTGTCCATCTGTTATCCCATATTCCTACAATTGGTAGTAATTTGGCTTTTTTTTTTTTTTTTTTTTTAAAACAACCACTTAACATTACTTTTCTCTTATAGTTAGCTGAATCGCCTTGACACAGGCACTACTCCCTTATCCTGCCGGACAAGCAAGCCAATATTAATGCACAGAGTGGGTGGTATTAGGTTATACCCAGGCAAATACATCACAATACCACCCACCCACCCACCCTGGAGGGTATTATTACACTTAGAAAATGGGTTATAGGTGACAGTTATCAAAAATCAAAAAATCAAGTATAAATGAAGTCATTTTTGTTGATTTTTCATAAAGTAGTCCCACTATGTTTATGAGCTGTTAACCCCTGTGCCACCTAAGTGTAGCCTGAATACACCTACAGTACTTGAATTCTAATTTAAATTAACATTTTATTAAATGTCTATTTTAATTTTGTAGCTTTTGTTTACACTGTGCTCAGATACTAACTTGCAGCTATCGTTTACACTGTGCCCCGCTACTGTCACTGACCACAAAACAAATGAAATACCGGGGCTATAGGACAACCAGTACTTTCCAGATTGCCGCACCTGCAGATGGAGACATACTGCCAGAAAGTGAGTGGCCAGAGTCCCATGGAACTGTCAGGAACAGTACCTAACTGTTCAAAAAGTAAACAAGTTGAGGGATCCAGAGAATAAGCGCTTTAATAACACTACTGCTAAGGTAACTGTGTTTTGTTTGTTTTACGTGAAATAGAATGATTACCTTTGGGTGTGAGTGGCCCAGTGGAGTTTATGGCCGAGCAGAATTAGTAACCGCAGAGCAGTCACAATCGCGATCAGAGACATGGCGACTGAGAGGTGGAGTGCGATCGGAATGGCTGCTGAAGTATGCAAAGTTGGGGGGGAGGAAATGTACAGAAGTTATTTAAAAAAAAACAACATTATGAGCAAATATGTCTTTGAGTTGGGTGCTTTTCCTGTCAGCTAGTTCATCTCTCACCTGCTAAGTGACATACAAAAGGCAGTTTTACAATTTCATTTCGGAGGTGGCACAGGGGTTGCAATGGGTCAGTTGGCAGATGGACTTGTTTTAGGTGGGGATTATTGTCCCATAAATGCCCACCCAGACGAGTCTTTCAGCCAGTCATAAATCTCCAACTTTTTTACTAATTTTCTAATTGGTGCTTAAAAACAGCTGCAAATACTGATGGTACCGGCATATAGATAGTCACATTTAAAGGAAAGATCTTTTTAATTATTTCAGATCTAAAAAGATCTGAAAGCAGATTCAAAATGAGGAAATTGTAATTTACAATGCAGGAGAAAACAGTATGATCTAGAATGGAATACAAAGGAATAGTTTCAAAATTCGACTGTAACAGACTTTAAATTCAGCAGAGACTGTGAAACTCTTGCATTTTAAACTCAATCTAGCAATTTTTGTGCCACCTAGGGGGTGGAAAGAAACTATCCTCTTACAGATTCAACTGTTCCTCCCCTCCCCACCCCCACAATAGTGTACTGTTCACTGACTGAGCTGCCATTTTTTTGAGTGCTGGCAGTGCTGAAACTCACTAGCTCATATTGGCAGAGCTGCTGACTGGTCACTTCAGACAAGGTCAGCTAGTAAATTTCTTAGCACTTCCATCATTTCATTGTGAACAGTGCAGCACCAAAACATGGGGCTGGCAGTATAGCCTAGAGGTCAGAGTATCCGTAACAAGCTATGAATCTACTTGGTACATCCAGCAGATATGGGTTTGAGTCCCACAACTTCCACTTCCATACTGTAGGACTGAGCAAGTCACAACCTCCCCAATGCTCATAGGTTGCCCCTGAAAAGAGGCACTTGCGTCTAGTGGGCCTTACCCAGTTGCCAAAGAACTAAAATAAAAAATAAAAAGAAAGGGGGTACAGAATGAGGTGAAAATGAGGAAAACCAGAAAATAGACAGGACAGGCAACAAAGAAGAACTAAAGTAAAGTCTCAAGAGGAAAGCCAGAAAAGTAAAATTACAGCAATGCAAGACAAAAGGTGAGGCAGATAAAGGCAATCATAGCTCAAGGAATGAGATGGCAGGCATGGAGAAGATAATAGCAGCAATTAGAAAAGGGCAGCACATATAAAAGAGAGAGGTGACCTCATTATACAACCTGAGGGGCATAAAAGGGAATATTAAGCCCTGTGCAAGAGTGCCACACTAACAAGAAACGGGGATGCATTCAGAAAGGCTCAATTCTAGACCATGGAAGCCCAATTCCTGAAGTTCCACATAATTTGAGAAAATTTGGCAGATGATAAAAACTCACAAAATAATGGGCATTCAAGGGTACCTTTAGGGTGGCACTGGTCTGCTTTTTGTCTCCCCCCCATCTCATACCCTGATAATACATACAAACAATATACTGTATAACAGCACCTGACATTTTTTTTTTTTTTAATATATTTTTTTTGGACCCCTCCAATGACTTCACCTTTCACCAGCTCCTCTGTAGATATTATGAACCAATTACCAGGCCAGGTACTGCAACTGACTTGTGAACCCATGGAAAACCAACTGGAGGGGCCAGACAGACATACTGTATGGCCAAGAGAGGCTGGAAGGGGAGTTCTTCCTCAAACTGGAAGCCCATCCATATTCTCTCTGTGTTTACCTCCCTCCATAGAGTGCAGCATTAATACACAGATGCTGCCACAGCTGTTGCGCCAACATCAGCCAACTCTCCCCTCCCAAAAACAACACACCATGTTGCACCATCACCTGTCGTCACCCAGTGGCAGTATAGCAGTGGGAAGAGTGTCCTGTGTGATGCTCAGTCCTACAGCGATCCCTGCAGCATGCATGGACATGAATGTGGGTCACCAGCATCTATAGTAGCACGTCTGCCATGCACCAATTGGTCAGACCAGCACCTAACAACTTTACTGTACATCAGTCAAACAGAAAAAGTGGCATTCTGGAGCCTAAGAATATAAGGGAAATAGTAGCAGTAATAGAAATAGTTATTTGTGGCACCATTCCCTGGAGGCTCAGGGTGCCATTACAAAAAGTGAAATACATTAAAATGCATCAATACATTAAACAATACCCATCAAAATCAGACAAAGTAAACACAGTAGCAGAATGCATATACCCAGATGGTGAAAACCAGATAAACACCAAATGTCTGCATAAATAGAAGTTTTCAGAACCCATTTGCACACCTCCACCAAGGGGGCCTCCCTCAAAGTCCTTGGCAGGTAATTCCAGAGGACCAGGGCTGCTACTTCAAATACCCGGTCCCCAGAAGATTTTATTCTCACTCTAAGGACTACCAGAAGGCCTTCCTTGGTTGAGCGGAGAGGATGCACAGGTATGTGCAGATGCAGGAGTTGTAACTGGTAGCCCAGGGCCCAGCCCGTGTTGGGCCTTATAAGTCAGCAGATCAATTTTAAAGGAGATACACCACTTCACTGGCAGCCAGAACAGGTCACACAGCACCAGCGACATGACAAGACCTAAAAAGGCCTGTCTGTAGGTCAAGGAGCTGTGTTCTATAGCAGCTGCAGGTGTCACAGTGTACCTCCATTGACTCCAAGCATTACAGCATTTGAGCCTCAAAGTCACAAGCACATGTACCAACATGGCCAAGTCATTACGCGGGACAAGGGATTTAATCAGGCTGATATTCCGTGCTGGTAAAAGCCACTTTGGACCACTGCCAACACCTGAGCCTCCAGTGTCAGTCTGTCATCTAGAATGACTCCCAGATTTTTCACCTTGGTGGAAGCCAATGAAAGAGGGGCTGATCCAAAGCCCACTCTCCCTCCCAGTAGCCTCTACTACCCCCCCCACCCCTTGACCTGGCTCGACCTTCAGCACTTCAGTTTTTCCCTGGATTTAGTCTCAACCAGCTCGATGACATCCAAATCTGAATCCCAGACAAGCACTTTTTTAGCACACTGACTGCACCCAATGTCCCAGGTGCAAAGGACAAGAGCTGGGTATCATCAGCAAAACAATGAAACCTAAGCCCATACCACCCAATGATCTCATGCAGGGGCAGCATATACACTCGAAAAACATGGGCAACAGGACGGAGCCCTGGGGTACTCCAGTGGACAGAGCCAGAGCCATCGGGTATGAGGGGTATTCTCCCAACACTAGCCTCTGGGTCCTGTTCTTGAGATAGGACTCAGAGTATCCAATGACTTTGCTGGTGGGACCTACGTACTCTCTCAGCCAGTCCAACAGCAGCCCATGGTCCACAGTGTCAAACGCTGATGAGAGATCAAGGAGAACAAGAATTTACCATTCTCCTCTATTTTGTGCCCTGAACAGGTAATTTTACACCCTAACTAGTGCAGCCTCTGTGTTATGCATTGCCCTAAACCTAAACTGGAGGGGCTCATAGATGTTAAAAGGTGGTAAGGTGTGCCTCGAGCTGCAACACAACCACCTTCTCAATAACTTTTCACATTAAGGGGAGGTTAGAGACAGATTAGTATATCCTCAAGACACCTGGGTCCAATGATGTTTTTTTCAGAAGAGGTTTCACCAATGCACTTTTCAGTGACATTGGGGGAAAAAACCTCCAACAAGGAGCATCGGACAATCTGGGCAAACACCAGGCCCAGATGCCCAACACAGCTCATCAGTACTTGTGTTGGGCCTGGATCCAGATTGCAAAATGTTGGCTGCAGCTCAGAGATCACCTCACAGACCTCATCCACTGTCACCAGTCAGAACTCACCCCAGGACCACTGAATAAGACCCTGACTGCCAGGATCCACTCTGCTGGGCTGTGGTGGCCCACTTGTGGTGAAATGATTCAGTAGCTAGTAAACTGTGGATTCCAGTTAACTTACAAAAGCATTTATGTACTTTACTAGGTACCTTTGTAAATATAATTTAGCTACAGCAGTTTACTGAGGAATGCATTTTGTTTCTGATGTTCAGCTGTCTTTCCCGGGGTTTAAAATTGCCAACGTACTTATAAATCTGGGGTGTGCTGCCATGTCAGTCAGAGTTTGCCATCAATACAACAAAGTAGGCGGTGATAACATTTATGTAACATAAAATTATTACACATGCTTTCAAAACCACTTTGGCCAATACAAAAACTTAGGTACAGAGAGAAGATTTACAGTATGCACTGCAGAGGCAAGGCACACAGGTACATTAAGCAGGTTTGCATCACAATTTTTAACCCCAAAAATGGCAACAACAAATTGACTGAAAGTTTGATTAGCAGCAATTGCTAATCAACTTCTGGGACATTTCTGTTTTGAAAGTGGCAGTCTTTTCCCCCCTTCTGAATGATCTCTGGCCAATCCTCACTACCCTCCTCCCTTTCCACCCATCTGCCTGCCCACTTGCGCATGTGCCCAGCCACTTGCTCGCTGCTGCTCGCTATGGTGCGAAACCAACCAGCTTTCGGAATCTGTCCGCCATATAATAATATCCTCCAACCTCGAGCTATGCGCAGACAGAGCAACAGACTTGATGGAAGAAAAGAGAAGGAGTGTGCCGCACGGTGCAAATAGCAATAATTACAAACTGCAGTCAGTAGGTGAGATCAGCTGATAGAAGAGTACTGGTCACTGCAGGTGTTTAGATAGCGCGATTGTGACTGCCAGCACTGAGGTAAGAAAAAAGGCCACACTTGCTAGCCAAACAAGTGGTGGCACAAAGCAAATTATCTGCAGAGCTGAAAATCATTAAGGCCTGATGGTGAGATTTCTGGACCTTTCTTGGCTCCTATTGGAGTGTTTTTCCTAGTTGGACATGACAATATGTTGGGGCTATTCATTAATGTTCTTTTATAGGTCCAGCATCATGCTGCAGTGGCTCATAAATACAAGATTTTGGTTTAACTGTGCTTTCTCAGACTACTATAACCCCCCCCCAACGATGTAAAAACAGCTGTCAGTCAAGTATCCTAACATCATTATCTGATGTAATCAATTTTATGCCTCTCAGCTATGAAAGCTTGTTTTATTTGTAATGCTTAATAGCAAAATGAATAAAGTTAAAAAAAAAGTCTGTATACGGAAATTGTTTAAGTTGACAGACCTGGAGGTTAGCAAGCAAAAAGATTTGGGTAATCATTTTGGTGACAGCAGTAAGATGCTCTGTTCTGAGAACAAGTATTTTATATGGCGATTTTAATGTTTTAAGCACTTTAGAACAAAATATTTATTCATTGAGAGTTGCATTTTCCATGGTATTGCTTTAGAGGCCTAAACTAGAACTATGGGTAAAAAACACAAATCATTTTTTTTACGTTTGCCCATGAGAAAGAAGAAAAAAAAATGTGTAACCCTGTTTTCTGCTAACTTTACTGTTAGATTTTTTTTAATTCAGTATTAATATGCTGCATTAGAATATAACGTTTTTTTATGAATTGCTCCTCAAACCTGAGTGATTGCTATTCAAACACTTTTTGATTAGTAATTACTGCTAATCAAGGTCCCGGAACTAATTTATGTCTCTCGGGGGACTAAGCTCTATACTGCATACACCTCTGCAGTTCAAATACAAAATGAGTTAAGCTTTATTCAGGTCAGTTATCCATTACAGGAAAGATTTGTATTATTTAAAGTTTACCCACTCTGATCTGAGATATAATCCATTGTCTCAGATAAATAACAACGTAGACAATGTTGGTAGAAAAAGATCATCGGTCATGCCACTCTGCCATGTTATACCCTTTCCTAGCGGAGACCTGCTGTCTAGATACAGTATATATATGTATATATTACTTTTATGTTTTATTTTTTTTTAAAAACCTCCTAAGAACATAAAAACATAAGAATTTGCCAGCAGAAGGAAACTGTGCAGTCCATCTAGTCTGTCCAAGATGTCTACCCCCCCATCTACTGCTCTTGTTGATGTGACTACATTGACTGTCCCATGCCTGTTTGAATTTTCCGACAGTCTTAGCCACCACCACCTCAGGTTACAGGCTGTTCCAAGGGTCCACAACCCTCTCTGTGAAAAAGTACTTCCTAACCTTGGTTCTGAATTTACCGCCAACCAGGCATAAGTTGTGCCCTCTTGTACGTGCAGTCCTATTTTCCTGAGAGAGGTTACCGCTATGTACTGCATTTGTCCCTTTGACAAATTCAAATGTTTCTATCATGTCTCCTCTGTTCCTTCTCTGTTCTAGGGAAAATAGTTTTAACTGGCTGAGCCTATTTTCATAAGGTTCGTGGTGCAGTCCCTCCCTCATCTTGATGGCTCTTCTCTGCATGGATTCCAGATGGTCTATGTCCTTTTTTAGGTGTGTTCTCCAGAACTGCTCACAGTACTCCAAATGAGGCCTCACCAAGGACCTATAAAGTGGGATGATTACCTCATGCTTTCTGCTAGTAATACACCTACCTATGCATCCAAGGATGCCGTTTGCCCTTAGTGCTGCTTTTCACATTGCTTTCCTACCTTTAAATATTGTCCGATATCATAACTCCTAGATCCTATTCCACCTTTACCTTTCCAGTTGCTGCCCTTCCAGGACATAGTTATTTCCTGGGTTCCTCCTACTTAAATGCATTACCTTACACATTTTGGCATGGAATCTCAACTGCCAGTTCTTGGAACATTCCTCCAGTTTTTGTAGATCTGCCTCCATTCCTTGGACCCCTTCTTGTGTGTTGATCCTGTTGCAGAGCTTTGTATCATCTGCGAACAGGCAGACTTTCCCTTTCAGTCCCTCAGCGATGTCGCTAAGGAATATATTGAAAAGGACTGGGCCAAGTACTGATCCCTGTGAAGCCCCACTGGTTACTCTCCCCTCCTGTGACAATGTGCCAGTTACCATAACTCTCAGAGTCCTGTAGCCAGCTATTTATCCAGTTCAATTGACCACTTTCTGACCTACGCCTGTTTGCACCAATTTATTTGCTGGCCTTCTATGTGGAACTGTATCAAAGACTTTGCTGCCTCCTTGCCCCATACTTTACTGCTGCCACTCTTGGTAACTAGTAAGCCCTTAACTTTGTCTCAGCCATGCTTAAAATATTTTTAGCACCCACCATCTCTGCCAGTAGGCAGTTCCATGGCTCAACCACTCTCTCTGTAAAATAATGCTTTTTCGTGTTCCTCCTGAACCTCACCCCACCAGCTTCTACTCATGTCCTCATGTTTTTGATGTACTTCTACTGCAGAGTTTCTCACAGTTTACATTGTTCATTCCTTTAAGGAACTTGAAAGTCTTTATTGTATCACACCTCTCCCTTCTGGCCTTCAGGGAGTTCATTTCCCTAATCCAGTCCTCATAGGTTCTGCCCTGTTGGCCCTGAATAATTTTGGTTACCTTATGCTGCACCGTCTTCAGCCTGTCTTTATCTTTCCTTAGCTGGGGATTCCAGAACTGGGCAAAGTACTACAGATAGGGCCTCACCAGTGATCTAGAGAGGGACAGTACTACCTCCCTCCTCCTGCTATCAAAACCCATCCCAATATACTCCAACATCCTGGTTGTCTTGCTACCTTGGCTAGACTGCATCTGGACAACTGTCTCATATTCAGTGAAATCAAACATATAACCACGGGCATCTAATGTTTACAAAAGTCAGTGGGAGGAGGACAAAATTTGTTGAGATGTTCTTTCTATAGCTCAGCTGCTTTAGATACTCTGAAATAGGACTAAACTTTACAATTTAAATCCATTGGGCCAAATGCTCCTGAAATAATTTGTAGGTTTACTTTTTAGTTAAGAATGGTGCAGAACTTCTTTTGCGTTTGAGATGTTTTTGAAATTACACTTTTGCAATCACTGTTGATGCTACAGTAACAGGCAACAATACCCAGGGCTTTCTTTCGACAATATTTGAGTTTCAAAAAGTGCTGTAAATTATACTTCCTGCAGTATTCTCTCTTGCAATTTCCAGAAATGTCATTTTAACTGTGACTGTGAAGTATGTGTTCTTCCACTGGTGCCAGCGTATCTCATGTTGTATTTACGTAGCGTGTGTTCATTTGAGCACCAGACTGTACAACCCCCACCACCATATCCATGCATCTGCACTGTTTACATCTGATCAGGTTGCTGGATTCACAGGTATATATGTGATGTTACTTATCCTGCTTGTATATGTAAAAGATGTACCTTCTCACCCAATTCTATGTCTGTGTTTTATAGTACATCTCAGGAACTTGCATATTTTGGTACCTGGGTTGTGTCTTAGAAGTGTGTGTTTTTGTGAGTTTCCTGTTGCCCAATTTCTGGTGTAGGTTAGGTGATGGACTAAAACCTAGTATTGCAGACTTGCTTTGTACAAATTCTTTCACGCAGATTTTTTGATCTAATAGCATGTGTATTAATGACCACCATTCATTTCAATACAGACTGTAATGTCCGAAATGCAGCAAAAGTGCATCGTCAGTCACTAGCAGGTAGAAGCTTTTAGAACGCAGAGGAAAAGGTATTAGTTGGGACTGGCGCCAAAAATGTTGGTATCGATAAAGTCAGAATTTAGATCAGCATATCCTCAATCAGCCTCATGCCAAAAATTAGATCTGTAAGTTACTTTGTTTAAAAATTACAAGTCAATTTGTAACCCTTAATTCACTGCCTGTTCAAAAAAGCCAGTTTCAGTAAAGAGCTGCTGCTGATGTCATCTCCTGAACTCACAGCCTAGTCCTCCCTGCAAGCTACTTTATATGACTTAGTTCTCCTGTATTACTTAAAACTGCAGGGGTAGTAAATATCTGGAAAAGGAAAACTGACAAGGGGCACAACACACACTTCCATAACGTGTACATGCAAGGTACAGTACTTCAGAATGTGATGGGGTGGGGAGGATGAAATGCAGTGGCAAACATGGCTTTAGAATGACAAAGTTGTGTGTAATTTTTACAATACTGCAGGTATGAGATTTTGAAATGTCACCAGGTTGCAATTGTGGAATGCAGCAATGACAGTCTCAGAAAGTAACTGGAGCCCATCATTTTGGAACGTGGCAGTGACGCACAATTTTGGAATGCGGCAGTGACGCACAATTTTGGAATGCGGAAGTGACGCACAATTTCAGAATGCGGTGGTGACAAGCAATTTTGGAATGCAGCAGTGATGCACAGGTTTGGAATATAGCAGTAATGTACAGGTTCGGAATGCGGCGGTAACATACAGGTTTGGAATGCAGCTGTAATGCACAATTTGGAATGCAGCAGTGATGCACAATTTTGGAATGCGGTGGTAACTCAGGTTTGGAATGTGGCAATGATGCACAATTTAGGAATGCAGCAGTGATGCAGTTTCAGAATGTGGCGGTGACAATTTTGGAATGCGGTGGTGACACACAGGTTCACCATGCAGTAGTGATGCACAATTTTGGAATGCAGTGGTAACTCAGGTTTGGAATGTGGCAATGATGCACAATTTAGGAATGCAGCAGTGATGCAGTTTCAGAATGTGGCGGTGACAATTTTGGAATGCGGTGGTGACACACAGGTTCACCATGCAGTAGTGATGCACAATTTTGGAATGTGATGGTGGCAATGCACAGTTTCAGAATGTGACGGTGACTTACAGTTTTGGAATGTGGTAGTAGCGCACAGTTTCCGAATGTGGTGGTAATGCACAATTTCGGAATGTGGCAGTGATGTACAATTTCAGAATGTGGTGGTGACGTACAATTTTGGAATATAGCGGTGATGCACGTTTTTGGAATGTTGTGGTGGTGCATAGTTTTGAAATGTGGCAGTGGCGCTCAGTTTCAGAATGTGGTGGTGATGCTCAATTTTGGAATGTGATGGTGATGCATAAATCAGAACGTGGCATGGACATGGCCTATCTAGACTTTACTTTAGCAAGGCATTTGAAATAGTCCCACACAAAAGATTAATAAACAAATTAGTCAGCTTGGGAGTGGGTCCCAGGGTAGTAGCCTGGATAAACAATAGGCTGGACAACAGGACACAGTGGGTAATAGTAAACGGAGTCAACTCCAAAGAAAGAGGGGTTACTAGCGGGGTACTGCAGGGTTCAGAACTGGGACTGGTCCTTTTTAATGTCTTTATAAGTGACATTGCAGAGGGACTGGAGGGCAAAGTATGCCTCTTTGCAGACGACACAAAGATCTGCAACAGGGTTGATACACAAGTGGGGGTGGAAAGGATGAGAAGGGACTTGGCAAGGTAGGAGGAATGGTCAAAAGTATGGCAGCTTAGATTCAATGCAAACAAGTGCAAAGTAATGCACCTGGGAAACAAAAACCAAGGGAAAGAGTACACAATTTTTTTGGGAGAGGGGAGGTACTAACTACAACAAAAATGGAAAGGGACTTGGGGTAGCCATATCAGATGACCTAAAGGTAAGCAAGCAGTGTGAGAAGGCAGTAAGGAAGGCTGGGATACTGGGATGTATAGCGAGAGGCACCACCATTAGAAAACAGGAAGTTATTATCCCTCTGTACAGACAGTTGGTGAGACCCCATCTGGAGTACTGTATGCAGTTCTGGAGACCCCACCTCTGCAAGGACATAGACAGGATGGAGACAGTCCAGAGGAGGGCAACTAAAATGGTGCAGGGTCTGCACCAGAAGCCATATGAAGAGAGACTAAAGGATCTTAATATGTATACCCTCGAGGAAAGGGGAGAGACATGATAGAAACTTTCAAGTACCTCAAAGGGAATCATTAAAGTCCAAGAGGGTAGCACCTTTCAGAAAAAGAGACGTGCAAGAACAAGGGGACACAATTTGAAGATAGAGGGAGGACTGCTCAGGAACAACGCGAGGAAGTATTTTTTCATGGAGAGGGTGGTGGATGCATGGAATGGCTTTCCTGAGGAGGTTGTGGGGTAAAAAAAGTTGGGAAATTCAAGAATGCATGGTGCAGACATGAGGCAATTCTGGTGGTGGGGTAGGAAGATGTAGGCTGTTGGTTAACTAGGCTCTGCAGCTTATCCAATAGGTAGGGAAATGGGCAGACTGGGTGGGTCAAGTGGTCCTTATCTGCTGTCAAAGTCTATGTTTCTATGTGACGCACAATTTGGGAATGTGGCGTTGAAACACAACTTGGAAGGGATGTGCCATTACAGAATGTGGCAGGGATGCACAATCTGGGAACGGGGAAAGGATGTGGAATTTCAGAATGTAGCTGGGACGCATAATTTTAAAATGTAGCTGGGACACTTAATGTTGAAATGTGGTGAGGATGTGACGCCCAATTTTGAAATATGATAGGTGCGTACAGTTCTGTAATGTAGCAGGGCCAAGCAATTTCAGAATAAATAGTGTGTCCTGTCACATTCTGACAGTGGGCATCCCCAATAGATTCCAAAATTACCAATCCCCAAATTCCTCGATGTGTGCCCCTGTTGCATTCCAAAACGGATTGTCCCACCACATTTTGAGATGGCACATCCCTGCCACATTCTGAGATTGCATGTCCCCCCCCCCCCATTTTAAAATTCTGCTCCACCTTGACATTATATGCCTTGATTCAGTGCTGCATTCCAAAACCACCACCTGACACGTTCCAAAGTACAGTGCCATGCATCTGAACATTCTGGAAATGAAAGCACTGCAGGCAACCCTATGTCATTTTTTTTAAATGATTACTACAGCTACAGTTTCTTAAACTTTGGAGAAGCAGGTCCTATAAGGTTGCTGACAGGGAAGACTAGACTGTGAGTTCAGGTTATGACATTATCAATGGCTCTTCACTGAAACAGTCTCTTTTGAATAGAGGGTAAAATCAGGGTTACAAAATAGCTCGGAACTTTAAAACAAAGTAACACAGAAACCTAATTTTTGGTATGAGGTTTATTGGGGTATGCTTATTTTAATTCTCCAATGTAGCACTTTTGGCTGGAGTCCCTCTTTAAATGCAACTGTTTTGAATAAACATGAAGATCCTCCTACTTTACCCATACATTAGTACCCGGTCTTCAAATTTCTCCATGGACCGCACCATCACCACAAAATCTCTCTGATGTAGTGATCACCTACTTACCTTTCCACACGCCCCTCTTTTCTAACCTGGATTTACTTTCTGCACTTCATTTCACTGCCTCTACTACTGGTGGGAGGCCTTTCTGATCGTTTGACCCCTTCTAGCTAGAACAGCCTTCCCACATCTCTGACACTCTTTCTCTCACGTCAGATCCTGCTGCCTTAAAGGGGACAGGAAATTTGTGTTAGGCTTGCAGCTGCGTAAATGCTAAGATTTTCAGAAATTACATTCATATTCAGCAAATACTATTTATTTAAATGTAACTGAATGAAAGTTAACTGTTTTTCATAGTTTTCTTTTTATGGACATTTTGTACAGTGCTTTTCACGAAACCAGGACTACGAAGTTTTGACCATGTCACTGCATTTTACTTATTCATTCAGTTTTTTGGAAAGTACCATTAAGCACAAGGGCTATTTTACAAAGGCTGTACGTCAAGATCATTGCAATGCAATTAAGGTACAGTAAAACAACATTAAGCGACATACTGCATGGATTTAGAGTTCTGCCTCAAGCTGCTAGCTTACTAGAGCAGGGCTCAGTGTTCCGACTCCATCCAGTGACATAGGCAGAACTCCAGATTTTTGGTTCCATTACAGAATCTTGTCCATGAAAGTAAAATACAAAATATTGTTTTTTATATTAATGTCTGTTCTGGTACAGTAAAATGTGAATGATTTGGGGGTATTAATATAATTTCTGAAAACAAAATCACAAACTGCTACACATTAGAAATAAAAATCATGTCCCCTTTAAAGGAAATCAAACTCATTTTCCTACACTACAATACCGGCCTCTAATTGGTCTCCAACCCTAGATATTGGTTACGACTATGATTTTACTTGCTACAACAAATTGAAAAACCTGTATTAGCCCCTTGCAGGGCCACGGACTGATATATCAGTCCTAAATTCCTATACGTTTCAATTCTGTCGGCAGCCTAAAGGTTAATATGCTCCATCAGAGTAATAATTTATTTCCCTTTTGTTCTGTGCTTAGCTGCAATGCCTATTTTATATTTTCCTATATTTCAAAACTGTAGCATCAGTTTACTATTTTGTGTTATATTTTTCATCTGGAAAGCATTTCGAGACACAGCTGCATAAAAAAAACCACTATATAAATGTACCATATATAAAGTGTGTAAATAAATATACACACACACACACACACACACACACATCTCCATCCACTGGTCAGTACATATTATGCAGCTAAATCCAAATGTAAAACCATCAGACTACCCATCAATGAAGTCAGTCAAGCGAGGATGGTGCGTTATAAGCACATTTATTGAAAATGAAAATGCAAAGAATGTAGTCTAATTCTACTTACCCCGTAATCCAACACCTTCTGTACTAATAGAATATGGTTCATAAAGGCAGTAGGAGTGATACATTTGACACTGTATCCCTTGTTTTCCCAAAGTCTGAAAGATAAAGTCATCTCTTTCTTTCAGCCACGGTTCATACACTGCATTAACGATAACCTTGTCTGCTCCAGTTTCCTGAACAATGGATTGCAACTCCTGCAAACAAGACTCAGTTCTACGGAAAACCATGTGACTACCAAACTTTTCTACCAGTGACTGGTTCAGCTGGAGCAAAGCATGGTGGAGCCAGTACTTAGAGGCTCCACCTGCAGCCACAGTGAAGTTCTGCCCATTTTCCTCTTTCAAACACCAGAGAAACACTGGAATAATTGGCACTCCAGCTTCCAGAGCACCTATTAAGGCAGGGTTATCATAAAGTCGCAGGTCTCTCCTAAACCAGATTATAGCTGGCCTTAAAGCCACCAGACTTCTTGACAAAAGTAAAGACTTTTTTTTCCTCCTCCTCCTCCCCCTTCTTTGAGAAGTTGCTGGCTGCTCAAAGCTGTTATTTTGTGACTGCAAAAAGAAAATGCCATCACCAACATTGTTCAAGACACAGTCTTCTGGCTCAGACTGACCACTGTAGGCATTATCCAAAATATTGCTGTTCTGAGTCTCTTTGTATATGACTGCTTTTTGAGCCAGTTTCACAGCATCAAAGCCGCCATCAAAGCTGCAGTCCTCGGGTCTGAAGGAAAAATCAGTGTCTTTCTTCGATCGCAGATCTTCATTTTTGCTCTTGGTATTAAAATTCTTGGCAACAGCAGCAAAGGAAAGCAAGCTGGAATCACCTGAAGCGTGGCTGTTGGAATACTTTATGAAAGACTGACTTACTGGATTGTCTAAGGTTACTTCCTGAAGAGACAATGCTAAGGCAAGTTCCAGGTCTTCGTCAACACCTGTAGCATCAGCTGATGAGAATGCCTAAAGAAAACAAGAGAAACATAAAATGCTTAATTGAGCTGTTTATGTGATACTGCAGTCCATAATTTTTTACCCATTTTACTGATGGGCTTTTAAGCATCATGTAAAATACTGAGCTTCAGCTCATCAGTATCAGCATCAACCTGAAAATTGTGCAGTTGGAGCGTACTGTACATCGTCTACACCCCAAGTGTACAGCTAATTTCTGCAGTCTCAGGGAGGCTGAGACAAGAGGTCACTACCACTGAGAAATATAGGATATCATTGTCTCAGAACAGGACAATCAGGAGCTTAAAGGCACACAGGCAGAAAGTAAGGAGAGAGAGGAAAAAAAAAGACAGAGGAAAGAGTAAGGATTGCAAACAGTTAAGGGGCCAGAAATAAGACATGATGGGAGTGGTGCAGTGCAGCGGCTGTGGAGCTGCAGTCTTCCAGGAGATGTTCTGGAGGATGCAGTGTTGTCCCATCTGCAGGCACCTCTCTGGGCTGAGGGAGGAGGTTGCTCATCTCCAGGCTGAGTTGGCCAGGATTTGTGGGACCTCCTCTTCCATCCAGGGACCACCAGTGCCACTGCCGTTGCCTCAGAGGTTGCCAAGAAAGAGGCGGTTGGACCACAGTGGGCTCAGGGAGGGTGAGGGTGGTGGAACAGAGGTGCATCCTCCAGCTGTACCTCTCACAATTCCTATGCTATTCTGGCAAAGTGTGGTTCCTCTCACGGAGGCACCACGCAGTGGAGACCAAGGAGGATGCTGGGAACCTCCACAAGCAGACCCACAGGAGGGTGGCATGGGACCCCGCAGGGGAAGGAAACAACTCCTGGTGGGGGACTCCTTTGTTAGGAAGGTAGAACTGGGGGAGGAAGGGGAGAGGGAGGTAAGGTGCCTGCCTGGCGCCATGGCTTGGAGGGACAGGGAGCGAATCCTCAGGATTACAGGAGCAGCTGCACAGGGGAGGGAGCTGGATGTCATTGTCCACCTAGGGACAAATGACCTGGCTAAGAAAGGGATTAGAGAAGTGCAGGAAGAGTTTGTGGAATTGGGAAGGGGCCTTAGACAAGTAGCATGCACGTAACCTTCTTGGAGGTGCTACCATCTATGGCGAGGACAGGCTAGGGTGTTCCACAACATGGGATTCAATCAGTGGTTGAAAAACTGGTGTGGAGCCCAGGGATTTGCTTCATTGGGGACTGGGGGTCCACCTGGAGTGATGCAAGCCTATACTGGCATGATGGGCTGCATCTGTCCAGGAGGGGAACCAGGATCCTAGGTGATAGGTTTAAATGCTTCATTGGCAAGCATTTAAACTAGCCAAGTGGGAGGCACTGGAAAGGAGCAGGGAAATCCTAGCCCCCAAAAATAACGGTAGTAAGTGCAGTAAACACCAACATAGAGGTGTCGATAGGGAGAAGGGCAAGGGTAAATGGAGAAAGGGACAAAGGCAAGAAGGACAGGGATGGGGCAAAAAGGAGTAAGGCCATCAGGAAATGGAGGGTAATGAGTACCAATGCCCGTAGTCTGGGCAACAAGCTCCCTGAGTTGGTGGCCTTGATGGAAGAGGGATGCTTGGATATCGCAGCAGTCACAGAAACATGGTACACAGAGAGAACCATGACTGGATGTTAACATACCAGGGTACATAACCTACAGGAGAGACAGGCAGGAGAAGAGGGAGAGTAGCTCTCATGTAAAGGAAGGGATAAAAGCAACTGAACAAAAGAGTAAACAGGGAGGAGAGGAGGCACTGTGGGTCACCTTGGAGACTGGAAAGGGCACCACAATCCGCACAGGGGTTGTGTACAGACCCTCATGTCAGGGGAAGGGAAGGGAATGGACAAGGATATGTAGAAGGTATTCTTAGAATGGCAGAGAAAGGGGAGATACTGTTGATGGGAGACCTGAATATGCCAGATGTTAACTGAGCACATTTGCTGCAGCCACATCCAAGAGCAGGGCCATTCTTGATGCCCTACAGGTGGCAGGCCTCAGACAGCTAGTTTTGGAACCCACTCGTGAGGGAGCAATCTTAGACCTCATACTCTCAAACGGGGGCAGTGAGAGGGATCTCAGATCTAGAAGTGGGTTGCCATCTGGGAACAAGTGACCATCAAACAGTGTGGTTCACGTTAAACTCAGCTACAGAGTCAAGCCATACAAAAGTGAGGATACTGGACTTCAGGAGGGCTGACTTTGGCAAGATGGGAAAGTGCCTCAGAAAAGCACTAGCAAACGGGCTAGAAGGAGGTATGGAGCAACAATGGGGAATCATCAAAACTGCCATCACAGAGGCAACAAGCCTTTGTGTGAAGCAAATAAACAAATCAAAACGAAAGAAAAAGCCACTATGGTTCTCAAAAGAGGTGGCTGTGAAAGTCAGGAAGAAAAAAGATAGCATTTTGGAAGTATAATGAAACACAGAAGGAGCAGGACAGAGAGCTGTACCAGTTAAGGCAGAAGGAAGCAGGGAGGGAAGTCAGAATAGCAAAGGCCTAAACTGAGGAAAAGATAGCCAACTCGGTTAAGAAGGGGGATAAAACCTTTTATAGGTACATCAGCGAGTGTAGAAAGACAAAAGGAGGGATAGTGAGGCTGAATAGAATGAACGGTGGGTGGGCAGAGGGGGACAGTGAAAAAAGCAGGGATACTGAACGAATATTTCTGCTCAGTATTCACAAAAGAGGAGGGGGAAGTGCCTAATCCAATTAACAGAAGCACTCTTGATAGGGGGTTCGATCCCAGTCCTTTCACAGAAGAAAGGGTTCTGCAAGAACTCCTAAAACTGAAGGTGGACAAAGCAATGGGTCCTGATGGAATTCACCCCAGAATTCTAAAAGAATTAAGGGGAACAAGTGAAACCACTGGCTACTCTTTTTAATAAATCATGGGAGGATGGGGTGGTACCCGAGGACTGGAGGAAGGTGGATGTGATTCCCCTTCACAAAAGTGGGACCAAGACAGAGGCAGAAAACTACAGACCTGTCAGTTTGACCTCTGTGGTAGGGAAAGTGATGGAGTCACTTCTGAAGGAAAGAACAGTTGAGTACTTAGAGGCCAGTGGGGCACAGGACCCAAGGCAGCATGGGTTCACAGCGGGAAGGTCATACCAGACGAATCTAATAGATTTCTTTGACTTGGTGACCAAAGTAGTAGACCAGGGAGGGGCTGTGGACATGGCCTACCTAGACTTTAGCAAGGTATTTGACACAGTCCCACACAAAAGATTAATAGTCAAATTAACCAGCCTGGGAGTGGGTCCCAGGCTGGTAGCCTGGGTAAAACATTGGCTGGACAACAGGACACAGAAGGTAATTGTAAACCGAGTCCACTCTGAAGAAAGAGTGGTTACTAGCGGGGTACCGCAGGGCTCAGTATTGGGGCTAGTCCTCTTTAATGTCTTTATAAGTGACATTGCAGAGGGACTGGAAGGAAAAGTATGCCTCTTTGCAGATGACACAAAGATATGCAACAGGGTTGATACATGGGGGGGTGGTGGAAAGGATGAGAAGGGACTTGACAAGGTTGGAGGAATAGTTAAAAGTATGGCAGCTTCGATTCAATGCAAAGAAGTGCAAAATAATGCACCTGGGAAACAAGAACCCAGGGGAAGAATACACAATGGGGAGGTAGTAACAACAACAAAAAAGGAAAGGGACCTGGGGGTAATCATATCAGATGACCTTAAGGTTAGCAAGCAATGTGAGAAGGCAGTAGGGAGGGCTGGGGGTATACTGGGATGCATAGGAAGAGGCATCAGCAGCAGAAAACAGGAAGTTGTTATCCCTCTGTACAGACAGTTGGTGAGATCCCATTTGGAGTACTGCGTCCAGTTCTGGAGACCCCATCTCCACAAGGACATAGACAGGATAGAGGCAGTCCAGAGGAGGGCAACTAAAATGGTGCAGGGTCTGCAAGAGAAGCTGTATGAGAAGAGACTAAAGGAGCTTAATATGTATACCCTTGAGGAAAGAAGGGAGAGAGGGGACATGATAGAAACTTTTAAGTACCTCAGTGGAATCAACAAAGTCCAAGAGGGTAGCATCTTTCAGAAAAAGAGACGTGTAAGAACAAAGGGACTTAATTTAAAGATGGGGGGGTGGTTCAGGGGCAATGTGAGGAAGTATTATTTCACCGAGAGGGTAGTGGATGCATGGCACAGCTTTCCTGAGGAGGTTGTGGGGTCTAAAACTGTGGGAGAATTCAAGAATGCATGGGACAGACATAAGGCAATTCTTGTGGGGGTAGGAAGAAATAGGCTGTTGGTTAACTAGGATCTGTGGCCTATCCTGTAGGTAGGGAAAATGGGCAGACTAGATGGGCCAAGCGGTCCTTATCTGCCGTCAAAGTCTATGTTTCTATCTATGTTTCTACCAAACCTTGGCGTCCCGCTCTGCAAACAAACAAAAATAATCCCCCAGGTCACTGGGCAGCTGATGTTCATGATTTTCAATGCAAGTTTCCAGTTTTCTGCAAGATAATTACAAGTGGCATTGGCCGAACTCAAATCTCATAACTTTCCCTAATAATCAGAGAGGTGGCATTTCCCAATATCGGAGAGCATAATCATGTCATCTGTAAGCAATGTACTGTTTCTGCTGCAACTCATCCAGGAGAAAAACAATATGCAGACTCCAGTGATGTCTGCCACGTCTCAAAATCATGATATGACAAGTTGTACAGGAACAAGACTCTCAGCAGCTCCAAGCATCTACGCTGGATTGTTCCACTGAGGAAAAGAATGCCAGCGAGCATCACCCCAAAGAACCAAGTAAAAACAAGTGTTTGTCAATGCGTCTGTAAGCCCTTTGCCAAATAAACTCCCTAGCTAATGTTGTATCTTTGTCAAGAGACTAAAAGGACTGGGAGTGAGATTTTACCTGTGGCTCTGTGGGTCCACTGAGTGGCTAAGGACTGGGAGTGAGATTGAACCTGGGGCTTCGGGTTCATTGAGTGGCTAATGTGTGCATGTTTTCGTAAGAAGTGAATAAACTGTCATCATCTGGTCTAGTTACATGCCAAGGTGAAATGGGGACTGTTGTACCGAGGGTATCAACTAACAGCACTCTCATCCCTTTTAGGGGAAATCCAAAAGACTGTCAGGAATGACATGTTCTTATAACAAGAGTGCTCTGGTGCAAATGTATTTCATAGAGACAATAGCTTAATTACTTGTTTATATGTCGTGTTTTTGTTTTCAAGTCTTCTGCTTAAAATACACCCACTGAGTGGTACAGTATGGGTTTCTTGTTGTCTGTCCTGAAAAACTCAAGATTTTTGTGGGATTTATGTAAAGTCCACTACACTGGGACCAAGATTTGCTCTTGGGCTAGTATAAAGTAAATCTGGTTGCCTACCACATATTTAGCTTCCAAGTTTGGGTCTGGGTAACTAAAACTAGGTCGTAATACTAACAGAACTCTTACAGGCAGCTGAATATACATTTTTTTTAATTCACCCCTAAAGGAAGGGCAGGAATCATAATTTGCCCCGGGGGCTTGCAGCATGATCCCTTTCCACCTCCTCATACATGCTCTGGCCACACACTGACATATTGTGAGATTGGTATAGGGAGAGTACAGGTGTGCACTCCATCCACCTGAATGGAGCATCTTTTTACAAGTTCATTTCCTGATTTTAAAATTGGGTTTTGGCACAAACTGATGCCAGGGTTCAACTAACATAGCTTTTGTGCATTGAACCCTGGCACTGATCTGTGCCCAATATTGATTAAAATTTAATGCAGTGAACTTGTTAAAAGACACTTCCAATCAAGCAAATGGAGCACGCCACTGCGCTCTCTCTATATAATCGGCATCACAAAACACTGGAGCACAGGGGCAGAGCCGACTATAAAGAAGTGGAAAGGGATTGTGCTGTGAGCTCCTCAGGGGCAAATTATGATCCCTTCCCTGCCCACAGAAGCTCCCATTCAAGTAGGGGAGCTCCCTGCTTAGCCATGTCAACCTGAAAAATTATCAAGATTGGTTCTCTTTAAAAACAAGCAAGGCAACCAATGTTTTTTGTTGTGGATTTCAAATGTTTAGATGATCACCATGTATTGGGCAAAAAAATTATGAAGTTGCCATGGGGTTGCTGAAACACCAAGAAACTTCCTTATGTCTCCATGGACACGAGTCCTCGTGGGGCCCAGCACCCAGTCCGACAACCTCTCAGCAATCCCCTATAGGAGGTACCCATCACTGCCTTGCAGGCAGTAGATGAGGATAATCCTGCATCTCAAACCAGCCATACACTCAGTGGCCACACACTCAAATGACCCTGCCTCCTTAATGTGAGAGACACCACATAATCCACCCAGTTCTAATGCTGATGACCAGTGTGTCACTCCTCCACCCCAGCAATGTACCAAGGTTCAAACTTTTATTGAGGCAAGTCATAGATTACTGTCCAGGTAAAAACATTATAAAAACAAACGAAACATAAAAACACATTGCTTCTAACTCAGTGTATTATACAGCTGGTATAGCATAGCAAAATGCTATGCAAAACAGGTGTTATTGCTAACCATTTCCAGAAATGAGTAGCAGTAGACTGCTAACCATTTTCTTGAATGAGTCCATAACATAGTAGACAAAATTAACAAAAAGATATATATTTTTAAGTTTTGCTAACCATTCTATGTCAGCTGCTAAGCATTTTCAAAGTTGATTAGCACTTTAGAGTGCAAAACTGCAAATTCATTTTTTCAACTTTTTTAAATACCTTGTAACTATACAGGTGATTGCCCATCTATCCACAAAAATCCACCATACTGCAAAGGGAACATTATTTATTCACAGTTTATATATCTCTCCATTTGTCCACATTGCCAGACAGGCAAATGCATTCATAGTAGCATTAACATTTGAGCAAAAGGCCGATTTAAATTTATCAAAGTCAGATACTCAGTAGTGGTTCTAACCAGAGCATATGTGAGACAATACTTGCCTAACAGTGCAGACCATAATGTTCCAAATATGGAAGCCAAATTTCTCCACACTTAAATAATAAACATGAAAAATTATGTAACAGATTGTAAGACTCATATTATGTGGAGTCTCAGTCTAGCAAGGATTTTCCTATGTTTCATAAGACTGCAGAATGGCAAATATGATTCTGACCCCCACTCCACTTTCAGGAGTTTATATTCATAGAGTAAGTTATATTCAGAGATTCTACACATATCTGGTTGTCTCTCACTGTCCATAATATTCAATCTAGCCAGTAGTTATCCAGTTCCAACTGTCAACTTATATCCAGTCCAAAAAATGGGAGTTCAGACTCAACCTTTTTCTCTTACTGTTCAATTTAACTAGTCAATTTGCATGAAAAACATGGTCTCCACTATATAATATAGACCTTCAAAGCAATCAACTTGGGTAACTTATCACCATTCACTTTTATCATTTAATGCCATTAATGAAGGGCCCCCATTAAGGGCCAGAGATCTGACAAACCACATGCTTGTTTCCATGCAAAGATGTGTCCCAGAGATGAAATTTGGGATCCCAAACAGTTTCCTCAAAAATTGATTTTGATTGATTCTAAGCTCTCACATTTATTATTTGTGCCACAAACTTCCACACCTAAAATACACATGTTCAGAGCTTGGCCTCAAAAAAACATTTTCAATGCATGGAAGAATGCCTGCCAAATCTATGAAAAATGTAAGTATTTCCTGAATTTTCTGCTTAAGCATTTTTCCCTATTTTTTCTAGTGAAGATTCTGTTGTTCATTTTTTGAAAACCCCTAGATATTTTTAGTTGTAAAGTATTTCCAGTCCCCCCCCCCCAAAAAAAACAGGCATTATTAACAGCCTAATAATCTCCAAAAATCATAATCTTCATATTTTCAATATTTACCTTAAGCTTCACAGCCGTCAGCTTATTTTCAAATACTTATAATTCCCCTTGCAGGCTTACTGGACTATTGGATAGTAAAACTGATTCATCCATATGTAATAATTAATGAAATCTTCAACTGACCAACTTTGGAGGGAAATAATTATCATGAAAATTCAAATTTGTCATTTCATTTATAGATATGTTAAACAGAAAAGGGACTAAAAGACTGCCATGTTTTATGTCCTTATTGATATCTAGAGTCCTTGAGATGCCCATCCTTTCCAGTTCTACTTTTAGCTTTAGTCTTGAGTGCAATAACTGTATAATCCTCCAAAGTCTAGAATTCAGGTATTATAATATAACATTTCCCACAGTATTTCTCTGTTAGCAGAGTCAAATACACCCAAGTCAACAACATCGGAGATATGTTTTTATTATCTTTTGTAGTTTACTTGTCTGTTAAAGTACTTCAAAGTAAAAATACGATTAATGACTGACCTGTTTTGCCTAAAGCCACTTGCAGTTCAGAAACAGCCCACTATCTTTTCCCCCAATTTTTAAGTGTACACAAAATATATCTTGTTTTGTTTCTCATTGGAATGCTTAGCAAAGTGATCAGCCTATAGCAGTGGTGGGCAATCTGAAATTGCTTGAGGGCCGCATGTGCTGCCCTCAAACCACCTCGAGGGCCACATTAATATGCATGACTTGAACAAGACCTATTTCACCATTATAAAAAATGTAATTAAAGCATGATTAAGCCCAGGACCCAAATCAGAATTAAATTGGGGAGAGGTGGGGGGAGACAACAAACGAAGCTTCCACTTGTCTTTAACTGACCAGTAATAACAGGCTATTTTCACCTCTTTGCACCCAATTATAGGAATGGTAGACCAGCCCGTGAACACCACTTAGCCATGATAATCACTAGTAACAGCAGTAGTAGTAATTTATGTATTAAAATACCTTGACATTTTTACGTATCACAAGGTCAACATTAATGAATAAGCCCAATACACCACCTACGTATGTACCTAATTACAGGAATGGTCTCTGCTCCATGAACACTACTTTGCCATGATAATTGTTAGTAGCAGCAGTAATTTCTGTCTTACATCTTGAAACTTCCGTGCATTCTCTCCTAAGGTCACCCGTAATCTGCATGTCAAGAAATGCCCGAGCCAACTGAGACTGCAATTTACAAAGCGCACTGCACAGGAACTAAAATGGAATGAAACATTGTATCCAACTAAGTATGGACATGAGCAGACAGCTATACTTGGATAAGGAAGAGCAACAGATAATGAACAAAGGCGGTAAACTGAACCCAGAAGGCAAGCAGACAGAATTTAAAGACGCAGTGAGCTTTTTTTTTCCTTTTCTTTTCTTTTTTTTTTTTTTATATAAATTCGTACATAGAAATGCTCTCGGGGCCCCCAGATAAACACACTGGGGCTGCATGTGGCCCATGGGCCGCAGGTTGCCCACCACTGGCCTGTAGCATAAAGGGTCCAACGAGTCCCCTTTTTAAAGGACAGCATAATTATAATCAGATTCCAATTCTCAGGGAGATCAAGCTTTATGTTTATTACCATAAATAAGGGCACTAGTATAACTGCCTCCTTTTCTACTAGTGTGTAACTGATTCAGCTGGGATCATATCTATCCCTGAAGCCTTATTCTCCTCTTTTGAATCATTATTGGCTAATCTCTTTTAAGACACCCGTTTCCATTTTTCTCATTCAATGCAATCCAGATACTGCTTGGCTGGACACATTTTTTCACTGGGCTCTATTTCATCTATATGGATATTTTTGGAAATGGAAAACCTATCTTCTGAAATATTATCTTGAATATTTGCTCTTTCTTCCATCATGCCATAGGCTAGAAAACTTCAGAAAGCTTTATTGTCCTTTCTAGTTATAGTGTCTTATTGTTGCGCCCATAAACCCATTTGAAATAGTGCCCATTTTGACTGTAACAATTGTATTCTCTTATGGTATTTGCATATTGCACACTGATTTTTTATATCATGACTGGTGCTAGCAAAATGATCTAACTTAGACATAGAATTTTTTCTTGGTTCTGCATTCTCCAAACCATTTTTTGTTTGCAATCCTGTTTTTTTATGTCATGACTTTTACTTGCAGAATTATTTACAATACTATGTATTAACTGGTTGTTTTGTGAAATCTTCCTATGGGAATGACTGCTTATATCTTCCTTAAGATTACCGAACAAATGGCAAAAGACTTGCGGTATTTGGCCATTTGTACTCGCCTGTCTGGTTGATGCCAGAGGTTGCTGGACTCTGAGCTGACCTGGTAAGGGTGCTGGGAATCTTCTGCCCCACTCAGAGGCCAGTAAGTCTGCCACCACTCCCCCAGAGGATGCCTAGGCAAAAGCAAAGCAGTTGGATTTTGGTGAGCTCTGGGAAGGTGAGGGAAGTGGGATGATACACACTCCTCAGCCTGTACTACTGCACAATACCTTCGCCAAAGTGGTGGGACATGGCACCAGGGAGGAGGTATCCATAACAGTAGTAAGGGAGGAAGCCAGGGTCCTCGGAAGTGGCGGTCTCAAGGAGACTGCTGCACAGGAGCTAGCGCTACAAAACTCGTCCAAAACAGGGACTAAAACAAACAAACAAAAAAAGGCAAAAAGGAAATCCAAAACACTTCTGATCATAGAAGACTCCATGATTTGGGGAGTTGACACCTACCTCTAGCTGGAGATAATGGTCAGATGTCTCCCAGGTACATCAGCATGGAGAGACACTGAGTGCATTGCTAAAATCATGTAGGAAGCAGGAGAAAACATCGATGCCCTGGTACACATTGGGACCAACGATCTCGCCAGCCAGTTAGTTGTGGAGACCAAGGAACACCTGACCAGGCTGGGAGACAAACTGTCATCCATTTTGTCTGGCATCTCATTCTATGAGATCCTGACGGTCTTGGAGAGGGGGCAGATGGACAGAAGGTCAGAAAAGAGGAAATAGGGGAGCTAAACATGCGGCTCAAGGGCTGGTGCCAGGAAAAAGGACACAAATTTGTAGGTAACTGGAAAAAGTTTTGGGAGCGAATGTTCTTTAAATGTAATGGACTGCATCTGACTAAGGAGGGAGTCAGTGCATTGGGGCAGAAGTTTGATGTCTTTGCAGAATTTTTAAACTAGCCAATGGGGAGAGGGGTGCAGCATCTAATACATCAAATGGGAAGAACACTCCTCCTCCCTCGGCTAGTGGTCAAATAGGAGTTCAGCATGTTTGTAGTTCATTTGCATCACCAGGTAAGGAAAAAGGTCCGGCTCCCCATACAACACGCAGGGGAAATGCTGGACCTCACCCAACAATGAACACACCAAAATCTGGCCAATAGAAAATCATGTACACAAATGCCCGCAGTCTGGGAAACAAGATCCCAGACCTACAGGCAACAATGACAGAGGCTAAACTGGACATAGTAGCCATTAGCGAGACATGGTTCATAAGTAACCACACTTGGGAGACTTCAGTACCTGGCTATGTACTGTTCAGAAGAGACCGAGGTGCAAAAAGGGGGGAGATAGCCCTTTATGTCAATGAAAATATCAAAGCTACAGAAATTAAGAATATACATAAGGAGCCAGAAGAACTGTGGGTCACCCTGGAAACAGGTAATGGGATAGCCAAACAAACTGGGGCTGTCTACAGGCATCCAGACCGGGGGATGACAGACACATTACTGTTAGAAAATATACAAAACATGACAGCACAAGGGGAGGTTCTGATAATGGGAGACTTCAACATGCCAGATACAGATTGGTCAATACCAGCAGGAACATCTGCCAGAGCTAGACACATAGTGGATTCCCTGCAGGGGGAGGGCCTCAAACAACTCGTACAACAACCCACAAGAGACAGGGCTATCCTAGATCTAGTACTGACTAACAGGCATAGGATCACAGATCTCCAGGTAGAAGGTTACCTGGGGGCACGTGACCATCATATGGTATGGTTTAATTTGGCCACTAGAACAAAATCATCCCATTCCAAGGCAAAAATATGGGACTTCAGAGGAGTGGACTTTGACAAGATGGCCAACAGAGTTAAGCTAGCCCTGGTTAGAAGAAATACAGGTGAGGGGGTACAGGCAAAGTGGGCAAGCATTAAGGATGCAATACCTGAAGCAACATCCCATTGTGTTAGGGAGACAAGCAAGAGCAAAAGAAGGAGGAAACCACTTTGGTTCTCAAAAACAGTAGCAGAAAGGTCAGAGCCAAAAGGTTGGCCTTCAGGAAATATAAGGGAACACAGCGGGATGAAGATAGGAAGGCATACCAAACTTCCCGAATGGAAGCAGGGAAGGCAGTAAGGCAGGCAAAGGCCCAAACTGAGAAACACTAGCATGAACAGTAAAAGAAGGGGACAAGACTTTCTATAGATACATTCATGAAAAGAGAAAGTCCAGAGGGGGTATTGTTAAGATCAAAGGGCATAAGGAGGAGTGTGTGGAGGAGGACCAAGAAAAAGCATCTATCCTAAATAGATACTTCTGCTCAGTATTTACTGAGAAGGTAGGGCAGGGTCCACAGCTCTGCACCATAGACACAGGGGGGAGGGAGGTGTGCACAAGTCACTTCACAAAAGAAAGGGTCCTACAACAGCTCGATAAGCTCAGGGTGGGCAAGGCAATGGGACCGGATGACATACATCCCAGGGTACTTACTAAAGGAGCTAAGGGTGGAACTAGCAGAGCCATTATCAGAACTGTTTAGTGAGTCTCTGAGCACAGGAGAGGTCCCAGAAGACTGGAAAAGGGCTCATGTGATCCTGCTCCACAAGACTGGTAGCAGGGAGGAGGCAGGGAACTATAGACCAGTCAGTCTTACCTCAGTAGTGGGCAAGATTATGGAGGCACTCCTTAAGGAAGGACAGTGCAACACCTGGAATCCATAGCGGCATAGGATCCAAGACAGTACAGGTTTACAACAGGAAGGTCCTGTCAAACTAATCTCATAGATTTCTTTGACTGGGTAACCAGAGTGGTGGACCAAGGGGGTGCAGTTGATGTCTCCTACCTTGACTTCAGCAAAGCTTTTGATACTGTTCCACATAGAAGATTGATTAATAAGCTGGGTAGGCTCAGGATGGGTCAAAAGTTGGTCAAGTGGGTGGCAAACTGGTTGGCGGGCAGAACATAGAGAGTGGTGGTAAACGGTATACTGTCAGAAGAGATGCAAATCACAAGTGGGGTACCTCAGGGATCAGTCCTGGGGCCAGTCCTCTTCAATATCTTCATCAGTGACATTGCAGATGGACTGGAGGGTAAGGTTTGTCTGCTGATGACACCAAGATCTGCAACAGAGTAGATGATCCAGATGGGGTGGGCAGAATGAGAAGAAATCTGGATAAACTGGCAAAATCGTCAGAAGAGTGGCAACTGGGGTTTAACGCAAATAAGTGTAAGATCATGCACATAGGGAAGAGAAACCCTGAAGCCACCTATAGGTTAGGAGGGGAGTTGCTGGCAATCACAAAGGAAGAAAGAGACTTGGGCATCATCATCACCAATTACCTGAAATCATCCAAGCAGACCACTAAAGCAGTAGGTAAGGTTAGGGGGATGTTGGGGTGTATTAGTAGGGTTATTGCAAGTTGTAAGAGGGAGGTAATAATCCCTCTTTACAAGACACTGGTTATGCCCCATCTGGAGTACTGCATACAGTACTGGAGGCCGCACCGGGCACAAGGACATTAACAAAATGGAGGCAGTCCAGAGAAGGGCAACCAAAATGGTGCAGGGACTGCATCAGAAAACATATGAGGACAGATTAATGGAGCTCAATATGTATACCTTAGAGCAAAGGAGGGAGAGAGGTGATATGATTGAAACATTCAAACATCTTAAGGGCATTAACTCATTGCCTCTCTGCAGTTGCAGCCCTTATCTCCTGTATACTATTAACAGTGAATCGTGGGCCTTTCTAAGCAAAATCAAGCCACACTCAGCATGCCGCAAACAAATGCTAATAGCTCAAGAACCGTATGTGCTAGACACAAAGTAGGAGTGGCAAACTTGTTCAGCATAAAATTACCTTTCCAATGGTGGTATGCAAGTAGTAATAAGTAGTTTTTTTCTATGCTGGTCGAAACTGCAAAAAAAATATATATTTTTTCCACTAAAAATTACACCTTAAGCATTTTTTTTGTTGGGAAATATGTAACATATCAACACCAAATTAAGCATCCAGACACTAGATGTAGTTATAATAATTAGTTTGTAAAAAAACAGCTATTTCTGTAGTATAAAACATAGTTTTTTACCATTTTAGTCAAGGTGCTTTGGTGAGGTTTGAGGCATGAATCTGAACCATACACACCATTCCACAAACAAATGCATATACTCCTAAAGTATACATAACACACGCAACATATCAGTAGCAAACCTGTTCATCACAAAATTGCCTTTCCGACGGCGGTATGCAATCAAGTGTGCTCAATCTGGTTTCTGTTTTTAACTGGCTGAAATACCCAGAATGTATGTTTTATTCAATGTGCTTAGATGGTTCTTGATGGACAAAATGTCAGCCATAACACACCATGCCATAAACAAATGCAAAAAACTCCTAAAGTATACATGATGCACACAAAATACCAGCACTCAATCTGTTCAGCAATAAATTACATTTCCACTGGTGCCATGCAATCAATTGGGGAGCACGTCAATTCGCTCCGACAATACATTCCCCGACAGCTCGCTCCCCACTAACTCGCTCCCACTCCTTCTCGCTCCGCGTCATTTCACTCCCTGCCTGCAACAAACACGCTGGGCACTACGATCCCTGTCTGATTCAACATAGGTCAGGCAAAGCAGGGATTCATGAAAGAAAGCTACACTACAAGACTACTTAAGTGCATTTAAAATTTTGAAAAGAGACAACTGAACATTGGGCACTACGATCATTTCACTCCCTGTCTGATTCAACATACTGTCAGACATGCAGAGTATTGCCTTCATCCCTCTATGAAATGCCTCCACAGCATTGTTTGTACGGGCTCGTTTCTCAGTGACAGTCTCATGGTGATTCCACAATTGTACTGCATATTGTGGCTGCCTACACCCTGTCCCCAGTCTGTTCCTACACCCCACCCATGTGTCTTCAAAATAATCAATGATGGGCTCTAATTCAGGTGGGAAAATGTTTAGTGTTTCATCTGTGATTTCTTCGAATCTACTAATAATCTGATTTGGGGGATAGAATGCCAATGCAGGTAAATAACGGCACTTAATGCTGAATTCACCGTCTTGGGCATATCTCTGTACTAGTCCCTCTGCTTGTATTTTTTGGTACACGCATTGAGAGAAATGAAAAAAAAAACACCCAACGTGATTAGCATTGGGGAACACTAGTCTGAAAGCTTGAATGGTTGCCTTCTCAAAGTCCATCATGATTACTGCTGGGTCCAGAAGGGGGTTCTAAACTTTTAAAGCATCAAGTAGCCTTTCATATGCTTCCCTGCGTTTACCGGGTAGTAATGCAAATACTGCTGGCTGGATTCTTCCTAAATGTTCCCCCAATATACAGTACAATTGATGAAAAAGTGGAGGAGCGACACTGAAGGTTCCACCAGCGTACCAATGTTTGCATTGCTCCAAAAAAAAAACCAGATTTGATTCGGTTCCAAATACCAGAATTCTGCCAGTGCTTGGGCCGCTGTCATACAAAAGAAAATTAACTTCACTGCCATCTACACACTTAAATGCCCTGTACTGCTGTGTTATCACAAGCTCAGTCAGGTCTTGAGGGTTTGGAGGAGCACCCTGACAGCGAATGCGCTGTATAGTGCGCTTAAGATTTTTGTCAAAAATGTTTCCCTGTGCAGCTAAAGACACATTTTCTTTGAAAAAAAGAACAACCTGTGCAGTTGTGTCTTTTGTGCATTCAGCTCTCTCCTTAGCAGTATTGACAGCCTGTGCCCTCTCAACTGCTGTTGGGTCCGGTGCATGAGTGTGTTGCTAAAGGTAGCAATTATGCAGGGTAATTCGTAACTCTCTGTATGAACTCTTGTATTACATGTTTTGACCTTCTTTACTGCCAACTCACACTGCCATATAGACTTTCCATTGTAGCCCCGCTTGTGATGAGTGTATACATAGTTGTCAGCATCCACCAATTTCTTTTTGTTGCGCTCAGACATCATGAATTGTGCAGCCATGGTTGCACTAGGAATAATGAATGCAGGTGACTACAATCGCTTCATATTTAATGACTTACTAAATTGCACAGCAAATAATTGTTTAATTGTTAAAACGGCAGCACAGGGAGCGAATTACCATGGAGTGTAATTAGCGGGAGTGAATTTGGTCGGGAGCGAATTGATGCGGAGCCAATTTACGGGAGTGAATTGACATACTGTAGACCCAATCAATTGTAATCAATTCGATTTTTGTTTTATACTGGCTGAGATACCCAGAATTTCTATTTTATTCAAAGTGCTTAGATGGTTCTTGATGGACAAAATGTCAGCCATACACACCATGCCATAAACAAATGCAAATAACTCCTAAAGTATACATGATACACATGCAATGTCAGCGGACAACCTGTTCATCACTAAATTACCTTTCTAATGGTGCTGTGCAAGCAATTGTAATCAAAACATTTTTTTTTATACTTGCTGAAATGGCAAAAAAGTGCAATTTTATTCAAGCTGCTTAGGTGACTCTTAGCTCTTGATATAAACAAATGTCTGCCATGCACACCATACCAAAAACAAATGTGCATGCCTCCTAAAGTGAGCAGTGTGAAAACTCCCAATATCACACTGTTATTTCATCATCAAACAAAAAAAAATGCACAAAACAGTCCTATTGTATAAAATGACTACGTTATGGCCAGGTATGTGATACAGAATAGATCTGAACTCGTGTCAAGTGAGCTCAGGGAACCATCACTCATGGAAACGCTACGCTCCACCACTGGTTATATTCCCCAAGCTCACTTGCCACTCATTCAGATCTATTCTGCATTATATATATATATATCTCCACATATATACACATACATACACATACATACATACATATACACACACACACACACACCCACCTATACACACACACACACATATATACATATATATACACACACACACACACACACACACACACACACAAACACACACACCCTACATACACACATATATCTGCATAGAGTCTTTCTATTTGTGCATGGCAGCACAATGTCTCGCACAACATGCACATGTAATAATAATGAGCAGTGTTGCGCACTTTGTGGGCATAACATCACAACACATACAAACGTGCACGGTGGCCACAAGTCTTATACAGAATACATAATGTCAAAAACAAAATTATTACAATCACCACAATCACATTTTTCTTACCTTTTCAGATGGTGTCCCATGATGATCTGCACTGAAGAGATTTCTACATTCTTACCTGGCATAGTTCCAGCCTCTATTCTGCTGTCTATGTCGTTCTTCCATAAATAAAGTAGTTCCATCCTCTCTTCTGTTGTCTGTGGCATTCTTTTATAATAAAAATTAAAAAAAAAGGTTCAACCTCTCCCCAGTTGTCTGTGGTTCCCTGTGATGGGGGAAAAAAAATCTGTATCTGTTGAAACTTTCTTGTCCTCCGTGATCCTCTGCAGTTCCCTCTTTGTGCTCCTGTCATACCACCACCCCAAGACAGTTGTGGGTCCACCACCTCTGTGTGCATCTCATCACTCCATCTACGGCAGCTGCTCTAACTGTAGGCGACACATCGTCTTGCATGTCATCAGAACGTGGTCTATTTGGTGTCTTCCATTCTTCTATCGCCCCCCTCCAGGACTTTGCTTCAACCAAACAGTCGATGTCACACACAACGGACTCTCGAAGTCACCCCCCCTCCAGGAATTTGCTTCAACCAAATAATCAACGTCATGCACAATCGACAGTGCAAAGGACTGTGTGAAACACAAAACAGCCAATGTGGCAGCCAAATGAAAATAAAAAATACTGAGCTAAAACCTCCACTCCACATAAATTATATTGAAAGAGGTACTGGAGACAAAAACAGGCACACCGGAATAGTCACTTGCCACTTTTATTTCTGAGGTCCCCCCCATTGCTTTTAATCATTCCAGTCCTATACTTTGATAATATTTTGTTACAGTAGTTCTCAGTCTGCCAGCTGACACTTCAACCTCTGTGCCACTACACCACCACCTCATTGTTGTGATCACTCAGTCAAAACATTGCCTGCAGAGCCACCAAGTGGCTGCTCCACTGTGTCAGTATGCTCACAAATGATGTAGTGGATGGCCAGCGACAGACATGTCCGCTGTCAGGCAGAGATCTGCTATGCTCATCACACATAATGGCAGGTGACAGGACTTCCTAGCTGATCAAGGAGAAAACAAACTGCCTCAGATATAAAAGGCAATGGCCAACTCCCCAAGTAATGCATGGTTCAGCCCTCCATTAGCTGTTTCAGTTGGCCCCCTTGGTCTGGTGAGTGAAATAAGCCTGACACCAACTGTACCCTGCTGTGTGAAAGCACGCTCGTGATCCTTTCTGAATGTAACACTTCTACCACACCTTTATCTCACCACCCGGGAACTCCTAAGTAACGTTTCCGCTACTTGTTCCCTTACTTTCTCTCACCAGATCTCTTTTAGCTCAATATTTTGAATTTTCATTTAGCGCAGCCCATTCAATATGGTGCATGTCACTGCATTACCTCTGAAACACCAATGGGCCAAGCAGGAGTTTCACCAACAACGTACGACAATCCCATTCATGCCCATGACACTGCATCTCTTTCACCTTTTCTTTGTCTCAATCCGCAAGGTTTTATTTCACAAAATCAGTAACAATATCTATGTCTACAACTTTCAGATAACATATGCTGTGTTTTCACCACCTTATTGTTGCAACACCACCTCCCTGCTACCAAACCATTTCATCTACAGTTTCTCGCTTCCGCCATTGTGTCAGTTTTCAGCTACCCCTCTTCTCTGCCATTTCCTCGTCCTGATCTACTATGCATCTCATCACTCCATCCATGACAGACACTCTAGCCGTAGGTGATATGCCATCTTGTATGTCTCGAAATTGCCCCCCTCCAGGAATTAGCTTCAACCAAACAGTCGACGTCACACACCCTGGTCTCTCGAAGTCAGAGAAGCTGCAGAGGAACTACTGGGGGTAAGTCTTTTCTTGTGTCGCCAGTTTGAGCCTCTATCTGTACTGGTGATACTCAGGAAAACAATTGATGCAGAGGTGTACTTTGCATGTACTGCATGTATATGAAGGTTCAGCACATATTTGTTTCTGCGTACAATTTCTGCACCTCCCCTTCTTCCCTTTCACGGGTAGTGTAATACATCACAAGTCAGATTCTGCACAATTACAGGAAGTGAGACACTAGGTCTCCTATGTGCATATCCTTCCAACAGATTCTCAGAGAGGATCATGCGGAAATTCAGTTGTCTGTGCTTGGTCACGCATCCTTTCTTTGATCACTGAACATGATTCGCACTCTCTCAGAACAGGGTAAAAGCATTTGCCAATGCCACGTCCCACAAAAACCAAAAAGGTATATCCACCACTTCTTTGATTTTCTTGTGCGGGGCACTGCCTCCGATGCTGGTCAGCGATGTCCACGCCATTCATGTGCGTGTTATACTGCTGCAGTACATCCAGACATGCAATCGATACAATGGTCCCGTCTGTCTCCTGGGCACAGACATTGCTGGTGAGGTGGGCCATGGTTTGTTGAGAGCAAGGAAACGGGATGGTTATCTTTCCATGCTGTGGCAACAAGTGAAACATTCTGTCGTTCATAATAACCACAGGATTTCTTCTTCATTGATAATTTGTTAAGTTCTGCAGGCCATCCAATCCTGTTGGTGCGCATTGTGCCACACAAGTACAAACCAACCTTCAGTAGTTCTTTTGCCAAGTGAACCGAAGTGAAGTAATTGTCAAACTATACATGGTGCCTTCTGCCACGCAGATCCTTAGTCAGGTGCTTCACAACCCTCTTTGCAAGGCCCACTTCCACAGTGCCAGCAACCTTTCCCATGTACACTTGGAAGCCCAACACATAACCATTAAGAGGATCTGCAAGGACCCATACTTTTATTCCATACTGTTGAGGCTTGCATCGCATGTATTGCTTGAATGACAGTCATCCTCTAAAGTCCACCATTGCCTCATCAACTGACACTTCTCGGTGTAGGTTGTACTCCCTCTTGCATGCCTTAAGAACATGGTTGATAACTGGTCGCATGTGATATAGCTTGTCGTGCTCTTCTGATCATCTTGGTGGATTAAGCGTGCTGTCACTGGCATGCAGATACTGCAAAATCTTCTCATAACGCTTACAGGTCATTAACTTTGAGATTGGTAAATGTCTGTAGAGATGGTGCTTCCCCCAGTATATGTGATAGTGTGGCGACTTAATAATTGACATGTACAGTTGCATTCCAAGTAAAGCTTTTATGTCGCACGCCGTTACTGGAGTCCATTGGTGGTCAACTTTGTTTGCTTCTGCCTGCTTACAGGCACTGTACTGGTTTGTCTCCTCAGCAATCAGTTCAGAGAGAATTGGAGGAAATGTCAGGTTCATGAAATCCATGGGAGTCTTCTCTGCACCCATCAGTGTGGTGGGACCCACAGGCTCCTTGAAATCCTCAACATGCACCTGTTCTAAGTAACCTGTCCATCCATCATTGTGAACTGCATCCAGATGTGTCGAAGGTTGCTCATGTTGTTCCGCATCAACAACTTCTTCCTCCTCCTCCTCCTCCTCCTCCTCCTCCTCCTCCTCCTCCTTCTTCTTCAAGTTGGGTACTCACATACTATAGTTTAACCAAAGGAAGATCATCTCCACTGTCCATGTTATTCCTCTGCCGCCGTAGCTTGGACAGTGGCACATCATCCTCTTCGCTCTCCGTGGAGTGCCTCTTCTGCTGCAGCATAGCCAGGGGCAGATCATCGTCGTCACTGAAATCACTGTCATCACTGTCTGCTGTAATCAAAGGCATCATACGCACCAAGTCCAGCTCAATGTCGGAATCATCAAAACCATGAAAATCATCCTTCTCATTGTCACTGGCACTACTGAACAGATCTAGCAAGTCATTTTTGTAGACATTCACCATATTTCCAGTGTTGATCTTTGGGGTTGTGGTCTCTCTCAGGGCGGCTGTCTCTCGATCTCGGGGCGGTCTCTCTCTCTCAATCTCGGGGCAGTCTCTCTCTCTCTCTCTCTCTCTCGATCTCAGGGCGGTCTCTCTCTCGATCTCAAGGCGGTATTCCACATGGTATGCAGACAAACTATGAGCCCATGCGACAGCAGCCCACAAAGACGCTTGCTCCAGGATCGCGGTCCACGCACTGCCCAGCATTACAAAATGGGCAAAAACAAATACTTAGTTTTTATACTCAGCATTCAGTGTTCTGTCCAGTGAGCATTCTATAGGCAGGGAAAACATTTTAAAATGGGCAGCCGAAAAACATACGCATTTGCTCCTCGGTCGATCGCTTGCAGCTCACAGCTGCTCCCCCTTCACAGATACAGCAGCACACAAGTATGAGCATTAAAAATATTAAAAAAAGGGTGATGACAGAGAAACAGAAAGGAAACAAACGATGAGCATCCACACTTGCAAACCGCATTCACTGAGAAGCCCTACTTCCGGTTTTGTGACTTCTCAGTGAACCGGCTCTCAGAAAAGCCCACAAAAACAACTAAAGCTTGCACAAATGGCTCAATATATATAAAACAGCATTACCAGAGCACAATAATTGCGCAGGCAATATCTGGCGGATTGCAAGGAAGCAAAAATGGAAAGTGATTGCAACCGCAGCTAAACTACTACTCTACCAACGTGCAGAAGCAAAGTGAGGATGCCAAGTTTGAAATGGGATTCTCTTAGGATTTTCCAATGGGACCCCTACACTTGCCAGCCAATCAAAAGAGGCTTACAATGTTGGTTATCACCCAAAGAGGTTTAATAAGCCCTATCTTGATTGGCTGGCAAGTAATATTAAAAACTACGAATGATGACTACAGACGTAGCACGGACACACTGGGACTGTTCAGCCGATGTCAGTAGTTGTTCTTGGACACAGAGAGATAATTTAGACTACCACCTACAGACGGTACTCAGACACAATGAGTTAACAAGGTGAAAGAGTCTAACATTTCAATATAAGAAAAATAGCAGGACAATAGGACACAGCATGAGATTAGTAGGAGGCCGATTAAGGGGTAATGTGAGGAAGTTCTTTTTCACAGAAAGGGTGGTGGATGCATGGAACAGCCTACCTCAGGAAGTGGTGAATATGAATACAGTGCAGTGCTTCAAACAGGCATAGGATAGGCATAAGGGAGCAATACAGATGAATATGAATAGATAGACCACTGACAGAGTGAAGGCCTATGGCACATCCATAAGGTAGAAAAAATGGGTAAATTGGATGGGCCTTGCGGTCCTTATCTGCCATCAACTTCTATGTTTCTATGAGAGGAAGAGGCCCACAGCTAAAGAAGGGCACAGCTGCTGGTGGGGGACTCTACTGTTGGGGGGGGGGGCAGCCTAGAGAGTGAGGGGAGAGAGGGAGGGAGGTTAAATGCTTGAGAGGAGCCTTGGCTTGGAGGGATGGAGAGCTGATCTAGAGGACTGCTAGGGCAGCATGAGATGGGAGGGAGGTGGATGTTATTGACTTGATCTGGTAAAAGATAGGGTAGGCATAGTGCAGAGACATTTCAGTGAGCTTGGGAGCAGCCTCAAGCTGGTGGCATGCATGGTAGCTTTAGCTGATGTGTTACCTGTAAATGGCCAGGAAGAGAACAAAGCACTCTGCACCAGGGCTTGTAACAACTGGTTGAAGGCATGGTGCATGAAGGAGGGCTTTGGTTACATTGGAGATTGGGGGGGGGCAATCTGGGAGGATATGGGCCTCTATGGAAATGATGGCCTGCACCATTCCATGAGGGGGATCACAGTGCTTAGTGGGGGGTGTGAATTCTGTTGTGCTTGGATAAGCATTTAAACTAGCTGGGGGGATGCTGTAAAACCAAGCCACGCAACAACTGTCCCCCCTCAGATGATGAAGCAGCAGGGAGGGAGAGCTCAAGGGGGGTAAACTCCCCCGGGGGCACAAGAAATTAGTGGGCAAGGGTGGTATAAATCAGGAAAGCAGGAAGAAATGAGATAGGTAACTGAGAATGTATGCAAGGGAAGAGAGAAGGGTCAGGGGGGGCAAAGGAACAGCACACAGTCAGAAGGGGGCAGGAGAAGTAAGGTATTAAAAGCCATGCGCACCAATGCAAGAAGGCTGGGAAAAAATGCCAGACCTGGAGGCCATCATGGTGGAGGCTAGCCTGTATTTGGTAGCGGGGGGTCACTAGTGGACTACCTCAGGGCTCAGTACTGGGTCCAGTCCTCTAACATCTTTATAGGTGACATTGCAGAGGGTCTGAAGGGAAAGGTATGCCTCTGTGCAGATGACACAAAGATCTGTAACAGAGTTGATGCACGGGGGGGGGTAGAAAAGATGAGAAGAGACTTGGCAAGGTTGGAGGAATGGTCAGACATATGGCAACTTAGATTCAATGCAAAGAAGTGCAAAGTAATGCACCTGGGAAACAAAAACCCAGGAGAAGAGTACACAATAGCAGGGGAGGTACTAACAACAACAAAAATAGAACGGGACTTGGGAGTAGTCATATCAGATGATCTAAAGGTTGGTAAGCAAAGTGAGAAGTTAGTAAGGAGAGCCAGGGGGATACTGGGATGCATATGTAGGGGCATCACAAGTAGAAAAAGGGAAGTGGTTATCCCTCTGTACAGACAGTTGGCAAGACCCCATCTGGAGTACTGTGTGCAGTTTTGGAGACCTCATCTACGCAAGGACATAGACAGAATGGAAGCAGTCCAGAGGAGGGCAACTAAAATGGTGCAGGGTCTGCATCAGAAATCATATGAAGAGAGACTGAAAAAGCTTAATATGTATACCCTTGATGAAAGGAGGGACAAGGGGGACATGATAGAAATGTTCAAGTACCTCAGGGAACCAACAAAGTCCAGGAGGGTAGCATCTTTCAGAAAAGATATGTGTGTAAGAACAAGGGCACAATTTAAAGATAGAGGGGGACGGCTCAGGGTAATGTGAGAAATTTGTTTTCACGAGAGAGTGGTGGATGCATGGAACCGCCTTCCTGGGGAGGTTGTTGGGTCTAAAACAGTGGGGGAATTCAAACATGCATGGGACAGGCATAAGGCAATTGTAGTGGGGGGGGTGGCAGGAAGTAGGCTGTTGGTTAACTAGAATCTGCAGCTTATCCAGTAGGTAAGGAAATAGGCAGACTGGGTGGGCCAAGTGGTCCTTATCTGCTGTCAAAGTCTATGTTTCTGTGTTTCTATAACAGAGTCATTGGGCACCGACAGCTGTGACTGGGGCACAGCCACACTGGGCTACTCTCTGTTTATGAGAAACAGCGAAAGGAGAAGGAGAGGTTGTACTATACTTGAGGGAGGGAATCAAGGCCATGGAAGTACAAGGGCACCTGCAGGAAAAAGAAGGGCTGGAGGTGCGGTGGGTCATCCTGGAGACAGGTACTGGGGTCGCCATCCATACAGGGGTGGTATACAGACCCCCAGCACATAGAGAGGAGATGGATAAGGCATGTGGAGAAGCCATCATCAGTATGGCAAGTAAGGGTGAGATGCTACTGTTGGGGGACATCAATCTGCCAGATGTGGATTGGAGCCTTCCAACTGCAGCTTTGGTGAGGAGCAGGGCCACCCTGGACTCCCTACAAGAGGCTTTTGTCAAGAAGCTAGTCAAGGAACCCAGCAGAGATGGGGCAATGGTGGATATGGTGCTTACAAACAGGGATGACACTGCAGGTATCGCAGTGGCTAGCCCCCTCTATATCAGTGATCACCGTACAGTGTGGTTTAACATTAAGATAGGAATAGAGGCAAACCACATGAAAACGAGCGTCCTGGACTTTAAGAGGGCAGATTTTAAAGACACATGAGACTGCCTCAGAAACTGCCTCATGGGAGGGGGATTGCCAGGGAGGGGTAGAGGTACAGTGGGGAAAAAAATAAGGGTGGGCATAATTAAGACAACCAGACAACCAATCTCTGCATGAAGAAGAGTGAGTAATAGTAGAAGAAAAAAAAAGGAGACTGTTATGGTTCTCTAGGAAAGTGGCTGAGGGGAAAACTTAAAAAAAAAAAAAGAGTGGAATTCAGTAGGTATAAAGGAAACACAGAACGAGGAAGACAGGAAGCTATACCAAGTAAAACAGAGGGAAGCAGGAAAGGCAGTGAGGGGAGCATAGGCACAGATAGAGGTGAGGATAGCCAAAGGGGTAGCTAAATTGGATAAGACTTTCTTCAGACACACAATTTGAAAAGAGAAAAGCATGTGGAGGAATATCAATCAATCAAAATATTTATTTATCCAGGTGAACATCATTGAGAAGAGCTCATTTGCAAGATGGACCTGGGTTGAATAAGGTCAGGGTACAATAAGACAACATTACAACATTACTATATGTGGCTGTATCGATAAGGCAGGTGGTGTGTACACACACACACACACACACACACACACACACACACACACACACACACACACATATATATATATATATATATACACACACACACATGTATGTGCGCATATATATATACATACATACACACACACACACACACACACACATAAATACACACACACATACTTACACACACACACTAGTACAAATGGGTACAAAAAGGTCATAATAAGGTATAAAAAAAACCCCCACAAAAAACAAAGAACTATTACAATGGAGAACCTATATCACAAGAACCAATTACAAATGACAGATACACCATTAGCAGCATTACACAAGTGAATAAATGATGAAAGGTCCATTTACATGGTACAACAATACAAACATATACAAACTTGCCAGGGGAGGTAATGAACATAGCCCATGAGGCAAGCTGGAATAGTCAGCTAATGGAAGGTGAGGTACCAGGTGGAAAGTAGGAGTACACTGGATCAGAGAAGGCCTTTGGGGGGGGGGGGGTAACTACCATGATTAGGGATATGATAAGAGAGGACTAGCTGGGGACCAAGAAGAGCTGAGAAGAGAGGGGCAGGTGATGTTGACCAGAAGATGTGGGGAGATCCACCCTAACTGAGGATAAAGATGCTTGATGTGAGTCAGTGCTGAAACGAGATGCAAAGGCACAGAACAGAGATCACAAGACAGTTGAATATATGGTTGAAAAGGAGTATGATGGGTATGGCAGCTTAGCCAAAGCTCTATGGGCCAGGTAAGAAGTGGAACAAATGGAACATGGCTACAGAACAGAATCATGGAAAACAGTTGCACAGTTCCTTTCTGAGACGAGAGTATAAAGACTTGAAGGTAGAGATGCTGAAGAGTGTGCTTAATTTTAGCATTTATTTGCAGTTTATTCCATAGGGAGAGCAGCACAAAGCTTATAGCTGCATTACCAAAATGAGAGTTAACTTTGGGTACTTTCAGTGAGATAGATGTGCAACTTCTCAGGGCATACTTGCCTAATCGAGCTTAGTGGGAGACAGTCTGTATTATATTGGGCAAGTTTTTTGAAAATAGTTCTGAAGGTCCATATAGCTACGTTTCTATCATGCCTATACTGGAGGGAAGTCCACCCCACTGCTTCATATAAGGAGCAGTGATGCGTAATATAGGGAAGACCTGTAATAAACCTCAAATCTCTATGATAGAGCGTGTCTTGTTTTGTGATGTAGGGCATTGACTATACAGGAAATCCGCATAGTCTATCAATGAGAGAAAAGTTGCTTTGACAAGCTGCAGTTTAGCATCTCTAGATAAAAAGTGAGTTTTTCTGAAGAAAAAGCGTAGTCAATGTCATAATTTTTGAGTAACTCCTCGATTTGCTTAGCATACGAGAGCCTCTGGTCCAACCATACTTCCAGGTATTTGAATTTTGGGACAAATTCCAACTTTTCACCTAGAATTGTAGTAATCTGTGGCACTGGTTCTATAGAGGCCGATTCTGCTGCATGAACAGAAAGAGAAAAAAGCATTGCTTTAGTTTTCTTGGCGTTAAGTAGTGGCTTTTTATTTAAAAGCTGATATTGCAACAGGTTGAATTCAGACTGAAGGTCACTACATGCAGCCTGTAATGTTGGGTGGCTCAAGTAAAGAACTGTATCATCTGCGAACAGATGAATGTTTGCCTTTGTAATGCTGTCATCAATGTTATTGATATAGATTGCAAATTATAAAAGGACCTAAGTTAGATCCCTGACGGACACCTCTTAGGATAGGTTTGCACGTTGAGAGATCTCCTTCAGCCTTGACCTGCTGGAAGTGGCCGGAGAGGTAGTTATTGAACCACTGCAAAGATAATAAGTCTGCACTTAATGAATTCAGGGAAGAGGGCAGCAGATTATGATCGACAGTGTCGGATGCCTTGCTTAAGTCCAAGAACACAGCAGAGATGGAGTTTCTATTATCGAGGTCTCTTTGCCAATCGTTGGTCACTTTAGCGAGGGTTGCGATAGTGCTATGATTCGCTCTAAAACCTGATTGGACAGGGTTTAACAGGTTCATAGATTCTAGGTAAAGCCTCAGTTGGTCACTTATGATTTTTTCTAGTAGTTTCAACAGAACAGGAAGAACTGAAATCGGCCTGTAATTGTTAAGATCACAGGGATTCCCTGACTTGAACAGAGGTATGATGTGCGTGGTTTTCCAGATTGAAGGAATGAATCCTTGGGTCAGGGATAGGTTAAATAAGTGCGTTATGGGCACAGTTAGCACTTGATGGGTCACCTTCAAAAAATACGGGTCAAGGGTGGCCGTACCAGCACTTTTTTTTTTTATATCCAACTTCAGTAACAGGTCTTCGACCTCTTTCAATAAAGTAGGGTGCAAGGAGAATACTGAGTCAGTGACATGGGTTCAGCATCTTGAGTGGCAACCTTGGAGTGTATCAAATTTGCAGGAGAGTTGTCGAATGCTAGGCCTGCAGTAGCAAAGTGATTATTGAAGGCGTCCAGAACATCCAACCTATCACTGATAGTATTGTTGCCAGAAGAGATCTTAGCCGGTAAGGAGTTTCCAGGCATGTGGCCACATAAGTCCTTAATAGTTTTCCAAAATGTTGTTGGGTTCTTAGAAGCAGAGTCAAATTCAGTGCGATAATAAGCGACTTTTGCATCTCTAACCATGTTGGTGCATAAGTTTCTTACCCTCTTGAACTGGCACCAGTCCGCAGGGTCAGAGTTCTGTGTGCTTTTTTTTTTTTTATAGTTTGTCCCTCTCAAACAATGCAAATTTGAGTTCCGATGTGACTCATCGACATGCTTGATTTGCTACATGTACCTTGACTATGGGGGCATATTTATTTAGAGCCCTTATGATTATTTCATTGAAGATGTCAAAAGCCAATTGAACATTTTTTGCCAGGTAGAAATCTTGCCAACACAGGGAGTGTTTTAGTTCATTGATGTAGGCAAAAAGTCAAAGTTCCATCTAGATCTCTTAGCAGAGAACTTTGATGTAGATATTAGTTTATTAACTGATCTTACACCAGTAATGAAGCAATGATCACTTATACCACTGAAGATACCAGCGTGAGAGAAAAGATGTGGTTTGTTCACTCAGATAACGTCTAGTAAGGAGCTATTATCAGGTAAGATGTGTTGGTTCGTCGATGAGTTGCATTAAACCATGAATATCGCAAAAGGATAGGAGAGGTGAGGAGGCCTTGGATAGCCAATCTAAGTTAAGATCCCCAAGAATAACTGATTCCGAAGACACTTGCCCGAACGTGTTGCTTAGATGCCAACAAATGTAGACCCGCAGAAGGGGGACTATAACATCCTATAACACATAATGATGTGGTGTGCAAGATTACAACCTTAAGTGACAGGCATTCATATGCATTTGCGACTGATGAGTCAAGACAGGATGCCGTAAATTTATCCTTGATGTCAATGGCCACCCCTCCTCCCCTGGACTGCCTATCTGCTCTAAATAGCAAATAGTTTGGGATGTTAACCTCTCTATCAGGTGTAGCTGGTCTAAGACAGGTTTCAGCGATCACTAAGATATCTGGTGAGGTATGGCGAACCCAAGCTTGGATCAGAGATCTTTTTTAGTAGGCTGCATACATTGATAAGGAGGAAGCTCATAGCTTTGAGCTTGGCTAGCTCTGAAGGCAATGTGATGGTGTCTGGTGGCCCAGGATTAAGCTCAACATTGACTGAGCAAAGAAGTAGGAGAAGCAGCAATTTTCTTAGGGCAGCAATAGTTAGCTTAAAGTTTCTAGCCCTTTTACGTCTGCACAAATTATCATCCTGGGTCAGCATGCCCCCATTATCTTGAACCCTTCTGATTTAGGGCAGCAGAGACTAGGACCCCGACTGCTATCTGTAATGCTGGTTCAGCTTTGGGGTAAGCAGGTGCCATACGCTGCGGGGGTAGTTCGGTTCATGTTCCACCATCAGAAGTACACCGAGTAAAACACTACAGAATTGAGGAATTAAAAACTCATAAATAAATGTAAGGACAATTATTAGATACATGTCAGATCAGATCAGAATCTCTACTAATAGTAGTTTGTGACAATGGATATCGGCCACATGGCATTAAATAGAGTAGGGACAAGAATATGAGACACAGTTTTTCCCCCACATAGTGAACTCCACGGGGAGCACAGTCAGTAGAATAATCAAGAGAGAGTGATAGCTACTGGTGCATGCAAGAACCAGCATATGACAGTTGAAAAGAAGATATTGTATTAAGATTGTATAATCCAGAGGGGTTGGCAGAACACAGAGGTAAGAATGGGAATGTTGGCTAGCAGAAAAGTGTGTCGGTATTCCGAGAAGTTACAAGCAGTAGTTAAGGGGTCTCATGAGGATACAGGGAATAGTGAGGATAAGGAGAGTAGCAGGGGTAGACTGTGCAGAAGAGGATCAAGAAAAAGGAGACATCCTAAAACAGGTACTTCTGCTTAGTCTTCATTGGGGGGGGGGGCAGACCACCAGCAAGCAGCAGGAACAATAGAGTGGGGAGGTGAACACAAGTCCATTTACAGAGGAAAGTCCTGAAGGAACTTGCAGCTATTAAAGTAGATAAGGCTATGGGACTGGATGGCATACACCCAAGGGTACTGAAGGAACTTGAGGAGGTGATAGCTGCTCCACTGATGGCCCCATTCAACAGCTAACTGGAAATTGGCATGCCTCCAGAAGACTGGAGGAGAGCAGACGTGGTCCCACTCTATAAGGCCAGCAGCAGGGAGAAGGCCATCAACTATACAGTAGGCTGGTTAGTCTCACATCAGTGGTTGGGAAATTAATGGAGACCCTGCTAAAGGAAAGGCTGGTAAAGTACTTGAATCCAGTGGGCTACAAGAGCAAAGACAGCATGGATTCACAGAGGAAAGGTCATGCCAAATGATTCCAATTAATTTCTTTGACTGGATAGCCTGGGATATACATCGGGGAGGGCAGTGGACATTTCCTATCTGGACTTTAGCAAGGCATTCGACACTGTGCCACAGAGGACCCTGATAAAAAAAATTGAGCAGCCTATGGGTGGGATCCACAGTGGTGAACTGGGTAAGGAACCAGTTAATGGATAGGTGACAGAGGGTGGTGGTTAATGGCCCTCACTCTACTGAGGAGAGAGTGATCAGTGGGGTACCGCAGGGCTCAGAACTGGGACTGGTCCTCTTTGATGTCTTCATAAGTGGCACTGTAGAAGAACTGGAAGGGAAGGTATGCCTTTTAACAGATGACAACAAAAACTGTAATAGAATGCACACTTGGAGGGAGTTGACAGAATGCGTAGGGACCTTGGAAAGCTCAAGGTGTGATCAAGAGCATGCACTTGGGATTCAGTGCTAAAAAAGTGCAAAATCATCCACCTAGGGCATAGAAACCCAAGAGGTGAGTATAGAATGAGGGGACGTTACTGACAAGACACTTAAGCAGGGAAGGGTCCTTGGAGTTAACATATCTGATGACTTCAAAGTGGCAGGGCAGTGTGATAAAGCAGTGGGTAGGTTCAGTGGGATGCTAGGATGCATCAGGAGAGGTATGTCGAGCAGGAGGGGGGAGGTGGCATTGCCACAGTATTACTTGCTTGTGGGATCCCACCTTGAGTGTATCCAGTTCTGGAGGCCACACCTCAGAAAGGACATATGGTGGAAGCAGTCAAGAGGAACGAAATTAAAAAGGTGCAGGTGAGGGGGTGGAGGAGTTGCAGCAAAAGCCCTATGAGGAAAGACCGAGGGATCAACACATAACCCCTGGAAGAGAAGAGAATGAGAGGGGACATGACAGAGGTCTTCAAGTACCTCACAGGGTGAGCAGGTGTAGGAGGGGAGTCCCTTTCAAATGAGAAAGAACAGCTAGACCAGAAGGCATGTGATGAATCGGGAGGGTGAGGAGGAATTTAAGAGGTTTGTGGGGAAGTACAACTTCAGTGAAAGAGTGGTGGATGCCTGGAACACACTGCAGGAGAAGGTGGTGGAGGTGAAAAAGTAGGGGTCTTCAAGCATACATTGAATAGGCACAGGGAAATATTAGTAAACAGGCAGGAAAGAGGGTTGGTCACTTGAGACCAGTAGGGTCTGTGGAAACAGACTAGGCAGGGATCATCTGGGAAGACTGGGTAGGACAAGCGCTCCTTTTCTGCTGATGTTTTCTGTTTCTATATTTCTTGTTCATCTGTAAGCAGTTTAAAGTTTTTGTTCTATAAAAGGACACTTTTTTTTTAAATTAATTGACAGAATTTTGTCAGCTGCTTTCATTCTCTCCTTCAGCTTTTTTTAAGAAGCAGCACTCCATAATCTGGTTCTTTAATCTGTAATGCATTTTACAGGCATGTGGTCATTCTCTGGTCATATATCAACCTCAGAATTTCTGTGCGATAGAATATTAAAACACATAGATACATACATAGATACATAGACAGTGTCGGCAGATAAGGGCCTATGGCCCACCCAGTCTGCCCATTTGAGCTTGTAAATTCAGTTTATGTTTTCCTAGAAGCCTGTTGCTCCTTACCCCTGACCTCCAGAATTCCTTTATGTCTAGCCCATGCATTCTTGAATCCCATGATTGTTTCAACCCCCACCACTTCCTCTGGCAGGGTGTTCCACTTGTCCACCACCCGTTCTGTGAATAAAGTCTTCCTCACGTTTCCTCTGAATCGTCCTCCTTCCAACTTCATCCCATGCCCTCTAGTCCTGGAACATCTTTCTCACTTAAAAATAGTGTATTCCTGCACCCTGTTCCTCCCTGTAAGATACTTGTGTCTCTATCATATCCTCTCCTCCTCTCCTCCAGGGAGTACATGTTCAGTTCCTTCAACCTGTCCTCATAGGACTTGTGATGCAATCCATGCACCATCTTTGTTGCCCTCCTCTGAACCTTCTCTACCCTGTCTATGTCCTTACGTAGGTAAGGTCTCCAGAACTGTACTCCAGGTGGGGCCTCACTAGTGTCTTGTATAGTGGAATTATGACCTCCCTTTTCCTGCTGGTGATGCCCCTGCCTATGCATCCCAGCATCCTATTTGCTTTACCTGCTGCCTTGTCACACTGTTTCAATACCATGAGGTCATCAGAGATGATAACCCCAAGATCTCTTTCCTGCTTGGTGCATGCTATATCCTCACCCCCCAATTGATATATTGTGCCAGGGTTTTTGTGCCCCATATGCATTATCTTGCACTTCTTTGCATTGAATTTCAACTGCCGAACTCCTGACCATTCTTGAAGTTTCTGCAGGTCCCTTCTCATTCTGTCTACGCCCTCTGGTGTGTCTACTCTGTTACAGAGCTTTGTGTCATCAGCTAACAGTGAAATTCTGCCTTCTAGGTCCTGCGCAATGTCACTGATGAAGATGTTGAATAGGACCGGTCCCAGCACTGATTCCTGTGGTACCCCACTGGTCACTCTTCCCTCTGTGGAGGGACAGCCATTTACCACCACCCTCTGTGTCCTGCCACCCAGCCAGTTACCTACCCACCGCACTACTGTCCTGCCCACACCCATATTCCCCAGGCTGTGTAATAGTCTTCTATGTGGCACAGTGTCAAAGGCCTTGCTGAAGTCCAGATAGGCCATGTCCACTGCCCTCCCCTGATCCACCTCCCTAGTCACCCAGTCAAAAAATTCAAATGAGGTTGGTCTGACATGACCTTCCCCTGGTGAAACCATGCTGCCTTGGGTCCTGTAGTCCATTGACAACCAGTTGTTCCACCAATCTCTCCTTCAGTAGTGCTTCCATGATCTTCCCCACTACCGAGGTGAGGCTGACTGGTCTGTAGTTCCCCGCTTCCTCTTTGTTCCCACTTTCCTATAAGAGGACTACATCTGCTATCCTCCAGTCTTTGGGTACCTCCCCTGTTTCCAGTGATCAGCTAAACAGGATAGCCAGAGGTTCAGCCATCACCTCTCTTAGTTCTTTAAGGACCCTGGGGTGCACCCCATCTGGCCCCATTGCTTTATCAACTCTTATTACTTCCAGTTCCTTCAGGACCCTTCCTCATGTAAAGGGACTTGTGTCTATTTCTGCACCATTCTCACCCCTTGTACTCCCTTCAGACCCATTACCCTCCTCTTCCTTAGTAAAGACTGTGCAGAAATACCTGTTTAATATGTCAGCTTTACTGTTGTTATCCTCCACGCCCCATCCTCCCCTTCAGTCTCACTATCCCCTCCCTTTGCTCTTTTTTCACTTATGTACCTGTAAAAGGTTTTGTCCCTCTACCCACTGATTTTGCAATGTGTTCTTCTGTCTGAGCTTTGGCTTCCTTACTGACCTCCTGCCTCCCTTTGCTTCTCCTGGTACTTCTCCCTCCCCTTCTGCCTGTGTCTTTTGTATTGCCTGAATGCAGTCTTTTGGCTTTCACTTTCTTTGCTACCTCTTTGGAAAATCATAATGGTCTCCTCTTCCTTTTCCTCTTGCTAACCTGCTTAATGCATAATTCTGTTGCTCTTGTAATCCCCATTTTAAATACTGCCCACTGTTCCTCAACCCCTGATTCCTGCCCCATTCCCCTTAATGCCTCTTTCAAGTATCTCCCAATTTTTTCAAAGTCTTCCCCCCTAAAATCCAGGATACATGTTTTTGTGTGGTTTGGTTCTGCTCTTTCTGTGATTTCAACCCACAATGACTGGTGGTCACTGTTCCCCAGGTGCTCCCCCACTGTTACCCCCATCACACTGTACCTGTTTGTGAGCACAAGGTCCAGTATTGTCTTCTGCCGAGTTGGTTCCATGACCAGTTGCTTGAGGAAGGCACCCTGAAGGGAGTCCAAGATAAATCTGCTCCTAGCTGATGCTGCTGCTGGGATGCTCCAGTCCACATCTGGAATACTGAAGTCTCCAACCAGTACTACCTCACCATTGTCTGCCATCCTTTGGATGGCTAGCATCAGCTCCCTATCTGTTTCTTCCTCCTGGGCTGGTGGTCTATAGACCATACCTGTGCGGATGGCTGGCCCCATTTTCCTTTCCAGCTTAACCCATAGTATCTCTCCCCCTTTTTGTTCCTCCTGGATCTCTGTGGCCCTTATGTCATTTTTCATGTACAGTGCCACTCCTCCTCCCTCCCTGCCTGCCTTGTCTCTTCTGAATATGTTGTAGCCAGGTATGGCCATCTCCCAGTCATGGTTATCATTACACCAGGTTTCAGCGATGGCCACAATGTCCAGGTCTGACTGCACCATGGCAGCCTCCAGATCTTCCATCTTGTTGCTAAGGCTCCTGGCATTTGCACACATGGCTTTCCATGATTTGACCTCCCTAGACTGTTTTGCTGTTCTACTCCAGCCACATCCTCGGTTGTCCTTTATCCCTGGTTCTCCTTGCTGTCTGCCCTTCTGCTGAATTTTGCCCCTTTTCTGCCCATCCACCTCTTGGGTGCTAATCTCCATCTTTTGCACACTGCTTTGTAGAGATAGCCACTCCTCTGGTTCACTGGTTCCACTGCTAGCTGAGGGTGGTGAGCAAGTAGGTACCCTCCTTGCTGGCCTGCCACCCCCCTCTGCTAGTTTAAATGCTTGTCAGTGTAGCATTTAAACTTATCATTGAGTGCTTGGATTCCTCTCCAGGATGGATGCAGGCCATCAGGCTTGAACAAACCCCCATCCCTCCAGGTGGGTCCCCAGTCATCAATGAATCCAAACCCTTCCTCACAACACCAGTTCTTCAACCTTGAGTTAAAGTTCCTGGTACCCCTATGCTCTCCCTTGCCTCTCGCAGGTAGTACTTCTAATAAAGTGACAGAAGTAGCTACTTGCTTGAGACCCTTCCCCAATTTCCTAAACTCTTCCTGAAGTTCCTTTAGTTCCCCATTTGCCAGGTCATTAGTACCTAGGCGGATAATGACATCCAGCTCACCCTCCTTTCTTGCCTTCCCAGTGATCCCCAGGATCTTCCTTCAATCCCTCCATGCCGTGGCACCTGGTAGGCACCTCACCTCCCTGTCCTCCCCCTCCTGTGTTCCTAGCTGGATCCCTCTTATGATGGAGTCCCCCACCAGGATTTGCTTTCTCCTCCTCTGGGGTCCACTGCTTTCCCCATTGAAGTCACCTCCTTGGCTAACCTCCACATCCTTTCCTTCCACTTCTCTGGGTACCTCTATTTGGTTGTCTCTGTCATTTATCAGGACAAGTCGATGGTCCTCCCACCTCTACAGTTTGGGCAAGTTACTCTTGCTTCATAGTCCCATTCTGCTCTTCTGTTTAGAAACTGGAGATTAAACTCTTCTGACAACTGTAAAACAGTGTGGCCCATTTCGTGTACTTTATCATCTTGTGAAGATAAAATAGGTACGACCAGGCAACCATCAAAGTTCCAATTATGGGTGACAAATATAAGTTTCCAACCCTTGTGTTTAAATCCAGCTAAAACTGAACAGTATCCCTGGATATTCATTTAAAAATAGGCAAGGCAAGGCAAATTTTATTTTTATGGCGCCCAATCCCGGGGCCTCTGGGCACCTAACAATAAAAACAGTACAGGTAGTATAAAACAAAGAACATTAATAAATATACTAAAATTCATAATCACAGTCAATCATAGGTCACTGATATTTACTCAAGCAGTTGGGCAGAAAACGTTTAGTCCAGATAGGCTAGGTGGAAGAGGTGGGCTTTTAGGCTCTGCTTGAACACCTCAATAGAAGGGGTCTCCCAGACTGCAGGTGGTAGCGAGTCTAAATGATCAATAAGTTCTCCAAGCCCATCACAGATTACTACCAGTCTAGATCCACAGATGGCTGGAGAAATGTAGATGTTTATAATGCTCAAGATGGGCTTTCATTTATCATATAGAATCAGCATAAGAAAATAAGGACACTCGTACTTTACCACATTTTCATCCCCGTTAAAGCAAGTGGCAGTCAAAGTTGCAATTCCTCCTTTACATTGACCAAATATGTTATCTTTGCTTGCCAGAATTGAGAATTTGGAGAAAAAAATTTAACCCTTTTAGCTCAGCATCTGGGCACCATATCTTCAAACAGGAGAACAATAATAAACTGGGATACATATGAACACCAACTCCCATCATTAATCTTTGTAATAAGATTAGATATAGTCAAAGAAATGAACATTAATTCATGTGCTACCCCTTCTCCTTCCATTTGTAATATCAGTCATTCTAGTTCAGTGCTGGATTCAAATAATTCATACTGATTCAAGTCTTCAAAAACTTAGGTTTAGTCTTCTTTTCTTCCTGTGTTACATTCAGTTCGCTACCATTGTTAGATCCAATACTATGCTTGTGTTTATTCTAGAGCCTCTTTTCTTCCTCCCACAGATTCAAACACAGGATGCCTCATCCACCTCACCAGTCATAACCTAGCCAATAAGCTCTGTAGTTGATGCCTCATCCTCCTTACCAGTCATAACCTAGCCAATAGGCTCTGTCATTGAAAATTCTTTGTTGTCTTGATGCTAGCATTCTACCACTGTTCTTGGTCCATTTTTTGTTTTTGATTTGTGTTATTTGTTCCTTAATACTAATAGTTTATATATACATTAGTGAAAGGAGAAAGTCCAGAGGGGGTATTGCTAAGATCAAAGGAAATAAGGGTGTGTGTGAGGAGGAGGACCATGTAAAAACATCTATCCTAAATAGATACTTCTGCTCAATATTTACTAAAGAGAAGGTAGGGCAGGGCCCACAGCTCAGCACCATGAACTCAGTGGGGAGGAAGGTGAGCACTAGTCCCTTCACAAAAGAAAGGGTCCTACAAGAGCTCGATAAGCTCAGGCTGGACAAGGCAATGTGATCAAGGGTGTAGGCAGGCATACTCACTGTATACATTTGAGTACAGTTTTGTTTAGTGCCTGTCACAAACCACATGCCTTTCTGATAACATTTTCATTCTAATCTGTATTATTTGGCTTAGTTTAGGCCACCGAGGAGTGTCTCTGTTCAAACTTCTGTTGTTTAGGAGACAGATACAGTATATGTATAACCTCTAGAGATTAGAAGAATCATCTGACAACAATCTGACTTGTTTGGAAAGGGGTACCATTTGGAGAGGATGTTTACATTTTTTAATTGGGGGGGTGCAACTGTTGGAGACTGTGTACAAAACAGAAATTTCTAGCTACACTCCTGAATGGGACCAGATGGCGTACATCCCAGGGTACCAAAGAAGCTAAGGGTGGAACTAGCAGAGCCATTATCAGAACTCTTTAGTGAGTCTCTGAGCACAGGAGAGGTCCCAGAAGACTGGAGAAGGGCTCATATGATCCCGCTCCACAAGAGTGGTAGCAGGGAGGAGGCAGGGAACTACAGACCAGTCAGTCTTACCTCAGTAGTGGGCAAGATTACGGAGGCACTCCTTAAGGAAAGGATAGTGCAACACCTGGAATCCATAGGAGCACAGGATCCAAGACAGCATGGGTTTACAAAAGGAAGGTCCTGTCAAACTAATCTCAGGATTTCTTTGACTGGCAACCAGAGTGGTGGACCAAGGGGAGCAGTGATGTTGCCTACCTTGACTTCAGCAAAGCTTTCGCTACTGTTCCACATAGAAGATTGATTAATAAGCTGGGTAGGCTCAGGGTGGGTCAGAAGTTGGTTAACTGGGTGGCAAACTGGTTGATGGGCAGAAAACAGAGAGTGGTGGTAAACAGTATACAGTCAGAAGAGATGCAAGTCACAAGTGGGGTACCTCAGGGATCAGTCCTGGGGCCAGTCCTCTTCAATATCTTCATCAGTGACATTGCAGATGGACTGGAGGGTAAGGTTTGTCTGTTTGCAGATGACACCAAGATCTGCAATAGAGTTGATGATCCAGATGGGGTGGGCAGAATGAGAAGAGATCTGGATAAACTAGCAAAATGGTCAGAAGAGTGGCAACTGGGGTTTAATGCAAAGAAGTGCAAGATCATGCACATAGGGAAGAGAAACCCTGAAGCCACCTATAGGCTGGGAGGGGAGTTGCTGGCAGTCACAAGGGAAGAAAGAGACTTGGGCATCATCATCATCGATGACCTGAAATCATCCAAGCAGACCACTGAAGCAGTAGGTAAGGCTAGGGGGATGTTAGGGTATATTAGTAGGGGTATCACAAGTCAGAAGAAGGAGCTAATATTCCCTCTTTACAAGACACTGGTTAGGCCCCATTTGGAGTACTGCGTGCAGTACTGGAGGCCACACCTTCACAAGGACATCAACCAAATTGAGGCAGTCCAGAGAAGGGCAACCAAAACAGTGCAGGGACTACATCAGAAAACATATGAGGACAGATTAACGGAGCTCAATATGTATACCCTAGAGCAAAGGAGGGGGAGAGGTGATATGATCAAAACATTCAAACACCTTAAGGGCATTAACAAGGTGAAAGAGTCTAACATGTTTCAATATAAGAAAAATAGCAGGACAAGAGGACACAGCACGAGATTAGAGGGAGGCTGATTAAGGGGTAATGTGAGGAAGTTCTTTTTCACAGAAAGGGTGGTAGATGCATGGAACGGCCTACCCCAGGAAGTGATGGATATGGGCAGGGCTTCAAACAGGCATGGAATAGGCATAAGGAAGCAATACAGATGAGTATGAATAGATAGGCCATTGATGGAGCAAAGGCTGATGGCACATTTATAAGGTAGAAAAAGAAATGGGCAGACCGGATGGAACTTGCGGTCTTTATCTGCCATCAGCTTCTACGTTTCTATGTTTTTCTCTCGTAGTATCTTCTGACACAATTACATTTAGCTTATTCCATTGCTGAGCCTTTTTGACAATCATCTCTCTCACTTCTTTTGTCTTGTTATTAAACATACCCATCCACTCTTGGACCCGATTTTTTTGTCTGTAAATTAGGAATAAAATCATCATGTTGGTTTTTAATGGGACAATGTCAACATTTTTTTGTGTTGTATTTGCTCTAATTAAAACCTCTCATTTTATGATTGCTGATCTACTCTAAAATTCATTGATGTTGCTGGTCGTTTTACCTGTCTCCTTTTTTAGTGGAACTGAAATGCATGCTAATTGTGTAGTTATACCCAACATTGTATTGTTTCAAATCCTTGATCTACTCTCATTGCATTCTTCCTGAACATTAGGAACACCCACAAACAGTGCAATAGTCTCCTCTCCTCCCACTGCATAATCAGTGGCCAGAGTTTGTTCAACAGTGTTCACAACTCGAGGAAAGATGCAGTGCGAGTAGATCAAGGAATGTAAATATACATATTTTTGTGTGATAACACCAGCAGGGTGGGCAGTCTGTTTTTCACTTTTTAGAAGGAAAAACAAGAGTCAGAATCAAACTACCAGCTACATTAGCAGTCTCTACAGAATGTGAATAATCATAACTAGGGACACTTTGAGGTCTGGGGGGGAGGCTGACAATGTCCCTTTAATATTCCATTCAGAATGCAGTGTATCAGGACCTTAAGTTTATCATTATTTTCAGAGCTGGACTGCAGCAAAACCCTTAGGTATACAGTTGGCAGCTTATCTTTATTCTTTATTTTTGATGGTTTATTGCTAGGGACCTGACTTTTTATAATGCTTTTGTTTGGACAGCTTTGCAAACTCTAGTACTATTCCACTTTTTCTTTTCATCCTGCTTTTCCCCAAATCTATTGTATAATTATCATAACCTTCTAGTTCCAGTTTCTTCTATAGATACTTGTATAGGTACTCGTTGCAAAGCCTCTTAATGAACTTCCACAAAGTACCTTGCGCGCAGGAATGAGGGTGATGCAATGATTATGGGTGGCTAACCTAAAACAGACTCCAAAATGAATAGTGCTCTTAGCAAGTAGGCACTATGCCGAGGCGCTAGGGGCTGAGCACAGTAGGGGAGTTAATAAATAAGTTATTGAACTGTATTTGAGTTTGCTCCTGCCTAATTGCTAACAGCGCTATTATGTTTGGAGTCTTAATAAACTTCAGAGGCATGGAGTGAATACCCTTGTTCTTGTTTGCAATCCATACTACTTTCCTTGCCCCTTTAGATTTTTGCTTGTTTGGATCATATCCCTTGAAGATCTACTATTATGGTAAGTTCTTACGTAACTGTACTTTATCCACTACTGCAGGCAGATTTCTGAGAGCAATACTAGCAAGCAGATGGAAGCATAGAGCCCTGGAGATCAATCACCAGGCTGCTCAGGAAAAGGGGTTCTTTCTTAAACCCCAGTACATCTGACTGATGCCTGCAGTCACGCTCCCTATGTCAGTCCTACTCAGAGTATTTCTGGTTTTGATACTGGATCAACTCTCCAGCACAGGGTGTGTCTTCACCCAAGCATCAGCTTTTCTGAGATCTATACTGGCATGATGGTCTGCATCTGTCCTGGAAGGGAAACAAGCTCATAGGTGACAGGTTTAAAGGCTTCCTTGGCAAGCTTTTAAACTAGCCAAGGAGGGAGGTGCTGATAGGAAACAGGAAAGCTCAAGCCTCCCCCCACAAAACATGGCAGGTAGTAGGGTAAACACTGAGGTACAGAGCTTGACAGAGGGCAGAACAGGGGTAAATGGAAAAATAGACAAGGACAATAAGAGCAGGGATGGGGTAAAAAAGGATAAAGCCAACATTAAATGGAGGGCAATGAGTACTAATGCCCATGGTCTGGGAAACAAGCTTCCAGAGCTAGTAGCCCTGATGGAAGAGGAACACTTGGATATTGTGGCAGTTACAGAAACATGGTACACGGAGAACCATGACTGGGATGTCAACACACCAGGGTACACAATCTACAGAAGGGACTGGGAGGGTAAAAGAGGAGGTGGAGTAGCTCTCTACATAAGGGAAGGGATCAAAGCTACAGAACAAAAAGTAAAGGGGGAGGACAAGAGGCACGCTGGGTCACCTTGGAGACAGGGAATGGCATCACAATCCGCACAGAGGTTGTATACAGACCCCTGTCTCAAGGGGAGGAAATTGACAAGAAAATGTTAGAGGGCATTCTCAAAATGGTTGAAAAGGGAGATACTGTTGATGGGGACCTGAATATGCCAGATGTTAACTGACGACATGGACTGCAGCCACATGCAAGAGCAGGGTCATTCTTGATGCCCCCAGGGTGCATGCCTTAGACAGCTAGTGGTGGAACCCACTGGGAGGGAGCAATATAGGACCAGGTACTCTCAAATGGAGAGAGGATCACAAATTTAGAAGTCAGTAGACATCTGGGAACAAGCGACCACTGCACAGTGTGCTTTCAATAAACACAACCATGGAGACAAGCCATACAAAGACAAGGATACTGGACTTTAGAAGGGCTGACTTTGGCATAGTGGGTGAATACCTGAGGAATGCATTAGCAAATGTCCAGAAAGGAGGGGTGGAAGAACAATGGAGAAAAATCTAAACTGCAATCATGGAGGCAACAAGCCTTTGTGTGAAACAAATAAAGAAAACAAAGCGGAATAAAAAAACGCTATGGTTCTCAAAAGAGGTGTCAGGGAAGGTTAAGGAGAAAAAGGCTGCATTCAAAAAATATAAGGAATCACAGAAGGAGCACGACAGGGAACTGTATCAATTAAAGCAGAAAGAAGTGGGGAAGGCAGTCAGAAAAGCAAAGGCCCAAACTGAGGAAAAAATAGCCAACTCGGTTAAGAAGGGGGATAAAACCTTTTATAGGTCCATTAGGGAGCATAGAAAGGTTAAGGGAGGGATAGTGAAGATTAATAAAGGAGAGGGGTGGTGGGCAGAGGGAGACAGTGAAAAGGCAGAGATACTGAATGAATACTTTTGCTCAGTATTCACAAAAGAAGAAGAGGAGGAGTTACCTAAACCAAACAGTAGAAGCACTGTGGGTAGTGGGGTTGACGCCAGTCCATTTACAGAAGTAAGAGTCCTGAAATAACTCCTAAAACTCAAGGTGGACAAAGCAATGGGGCCTGACGGGATTCACCCTAGAATCCTAAAAGAGCTAAGAGAGGACCTAGTGCCACCACTAACCACACTTTTTAACAAATCATGGGAAGATGGGGTGGTACCCGAGGACTGGAGGAAGGCAGATGTGATTCCCCTTCACAAAAGTGGGAGCAAGGCAGAAGCAGGAAACTACAGACCAGTTAGTTTGACCTCAGTGGGGGGGGAAAGGATGGAATCACTTCTGAAAGAAAGAATTGTTCAATACCTAGAGGCCAGAGGGGCACAGGACCCAAATCAGCATGGATTCACAGCAGGAAGGTCATGTCAGACGAATCTAATCGATTTCTTTGACTGGTTGACCAAAGTAATAGACCAGGGAGGGGCTGTGGATATGGCCTACCTAGACTTTAGCAAGGCATTTGACACAGTCCCCATAAAGATTAATAATCAAGCACAGCCTGGGAGTGGGTCCCAGGGTGGTAGCCTGGGTAGCAAACTGGCTGCACAACAGGACACAGAAGGTAATAGTGAATGGAACACATTCTGAAGAAAGGGGGTTTCTAGTGGAGTACCTCAGGGCTCAGTACTGGGTCCAGTCCTCTTTAACGTCTTTATAGGTGACATTGCAGAGGGTCTGGAAGGAAAGGTATGCCTCTTTGCAGATGACACAAAGATCTGTAACAGAGTTGATACACAAGGGGGGAGTAGAAGGGATGAGAAGGGACTTGGCAAGGTTGGAGGAAAGGTCAGACATATGGCAACTTAGATTCAATGCAAAGAAGTGCAAAGTAATGCACCTGGGAAATAAAAATCCAGGAGAAGAGTACACAATAGCAGGGGAGGTACTAACAACAACAGTAATGGGATTGGATCTGGGTGTAGTCCTATCAGATGACTTAAAGGTGGGTAAGCAATGTGAGAAGTCAATAAGGAGAGCCAGGGGGATACTGGGATGCATAGGGAGGGGCATCACAAGTAGAAAAAGGGAAGTGGTTCTCCCTCTGTACAGACAGTTGGTGAGACCCTATCTGGAGTACTGCGTGCAGTTTTGGAGACCTCATCTATGCAAGGACATAGACAGGATGGAAGCAGTCCAGAAGGGGGCAACTAAAATGGTGCAGGGTCTACATCAGAAACCATATGAAGAGAGACTGAGAGAGCTTAATATGTATACCCTTGATGAAAGGAGGGACAGGGGGACACGATAGAAACTTTTAAGTACCTGAAGGGAATCAACAAAGTCCAGGAGGGTAGCATCTTTCAGAAAAAGAGATGTGTAAGACAAGGGGGCACAATTTAAAGTTTGGGGGGACGCCTCAGGGTAATGTGCAGAAATTCTTTTCATGGAGAGAGTGGTGGACGCATAGAACCGCCTTCCTGGAGAGGTTGTGGGGTCTAAAACAGTGGGGGAATTCAAACATGCTTGGGACAGACATAAGGCAATTATAGTGGGGGGTTGCAGGAAGTAGGCTGTTGGTTAACTAGAATCTGCAGCTTATCCAATAGGTAAGGAAATGGGCAGACTGGGTGGGCCAAATGGTCCTTATCTGCCGTCAAAGTCTATGTTTGCACACAACTGAAGTAATTCCTTAATCTCTTTCTTTTCCTTTTCTGTTATATTCTTTGTTATACTTTGAATTGATTTGCCTGCACCCTCCCAAGTCTTTTTGTCATTTGCTTAGAAACTACCTCCACCTCTTGTGGCTCAATCACTTCTATCAATCTTTCCAATAAAATATCTGTACATTTCCACATTCCCTAATCTTAAGCAGGACCCTGCATGTTCTTGATTAGAGCCATATTAAGTTCACATTCTTGGTATGATTGGAGGAGGGCTCTGTTGCCTAGGAGATAAAGTGACAACTTTGCATCCTCTGGCCAAATAAAGAGAATTTTTACTTCTGTTCCATTAGTTTTCCACTGCTATTTTGTTTAAAATAGGCATCACAAATTTGTAAGCATCTTTTAGATTTTTTTTTTGTATTACATGATCTTCCCCCTTCTTCCTTTGAGAAAATTATTTTTTCACCGCACAAATCAGTCCGATAATTTAAGTTTTCCTTGTCTATATGTTCTGTGGGGCACTCTATTGATTATAAAAAAATAACTTTCTTATTCTTTTCCAGAGTGTTGGGAACAGTTCTTCTAGACCTACAGCCCTGGTGCACAATCACATTAGGACTTTGGTGTGGCTTGGACCCATGTAATTTCTTTGATTTTTCCACCTGTTCCTCTTTTTCTATAGAGAACTTGTGTACTCTTTGGTCTGCCAAATTTTCTAAACCTTTTATTCCATTTAATAAATCAATTGTATCCATTATCTGAGAACAGGTCTTAAATCCTGATTTAGCATTCAGAATTACAGGGGCAACATTAACCACAGTATCAAGAGAACCCCTTAAAAAATAAATGATTTTTCGAGTATTTGTTATTTGAGCTTCCCATCCTATCTGTTGGCCATGCATTCTGTTATTTCTTTTATACGGTCCCATATCTATTTCCTATACCACAATAATAAAATTAAATAATGAGCAACTAAGAGTACAGAAATTTCTGGCTACAGCAACAGGTTTGTATAAAGTGGATCATATTAATGGCACAGACCTACCAAATAACTTCAAAATCATTAATGACGTTCCACTTTCCTTGGAAGAAAAAATGCTCACATTGAGCTGCAAAACAAATGATATGCTATTTATCATAAATTAGAACTGCAAACGTGAATCCGCCAAAAAGACTTTTTGCAAATTTTCTCCAATCAGGAAAAATACAGTAATCCACAAGGGAACAGGTACTCTGTAAAAAGATGACAAAGACTTGCTTGATTCACATAAGCAAAGAAATGCAATATAATTAACCAAATACTGGAGTTTCTCCTTTTTTCTCATTTACTTTTTTTTCAACTCCCAATCTATAAACTCTGTATGCACTTGCAGCAGGTGTGGCAAATCACTTACTATACTGTCGCTATCATAAACATGCAAAAACTGCTAATAAATAAGGGCGATTCAACATTGATTTAAACAGCTTAAAAATAGGACTTCTTTATAAAAATGTTTTCAATAGTTTGTGGAAAAGCCACCCATAAGCTCTGTGATGTGCTTTACAATGGCAGACGCTTTGTACTGCAAGAGCAGCAAAGTAGCAGAGAGCCTTCTGAGTTCAAGTAAACTTTAGCTTGAAACACAAGTTACAAAAAAAGGGAAATTACCCTGAAAAAGACATACTAAAGTGTATTCAGTTTTAGCCCTTAAAAAACAAATATTCTCCTCCTACACTTTTCAAAATGGTCAACCAAAAAAAGCATCCAGACTCCAGTAAAGCCAGAGTCACTTACTGCCTGTAAGTAACAGCTGCCATGAAGCTAGACAATTAAATTGTGGCATAATCACATGACCCACTATCCTAACCTCACAGCGATAAAGGATAAAAATCAAAAATAAAAAGGATAAAAATGTCTGGGATCTGAATATTCTGAATAAAATGTTTAAACGCAAAGTGGGAAAAGCATTTTTTTACAAAATAAACCTAGAGTGCCAGGGAAATTGCACTTTTTGCTCTGCCATGGTAGACACTGAAAGCAGACAAAATACATAAGTACTATCACCATATTTTAAATAAGGAAGCATAAGAGTTGTCCATTTTAGACAGAAGTCTTTTAAGCACAAAAAGGTGGCACAGACTAATTTATAATTTGAAGTTAAGAGCACCTTTCTTGAGATTTCTTAATGCTTTTAACAAAGAACAGGGAGATCCCTTACCTGAATAGGAGCTCTTTTGTGGAATAAAATGTTTCTGTGCAACCCCCAAAGGAAGGGAAAGGACGGATCATAATCCCACAGGGCTGGCAGCATGATCCCTTTCCAATTCCTACTACCTCTGCCCCTGTTGCTCTGTTTTTTGACATCTGTATAGGAGAGCGGGGAGGTTGTCCATTCTCAAGTAGTGACATTTCTAAATTTTAATTGATTTTGGTAAAGATCGATGCCAGGGTTCAGCTAATAAGCTTTTGTTATTTGAACCCTGGCATCTGCATTTACCAAAGCCGAATTAAAAAAAAATTGTAAATCTACATTAGAAATGACACTCCACATAAGTGACTGAAGCATGCCCTCGTGCTTTCCCTATACAGACGTCATAAAACATTGCAGTGCTGGGGTGGAGTGGGCTAGTAAGAAATGGAAAGTGATCATGCTTCCAGCCACTCAGGGCAAACTACGATACCTTCTCTTCCTTTGTGGGCTGCACAGAAAAATTATTTTATACCACAGAGGAGCTCCTATTCAGGTTATAGGAGCTCCCTGTTCTTTGTTAAAAGTACCAGGAAAGGTGCTCTTTAAGATAAGCTAGGTTCCTTATTGACTGCTGATCCAATCCACAGGCTACTGCCCACTGTCTTGTATCTTCTTTGTCTTAGCAGATGTGTTATATGATCTCTTAACAACTAGCCACCGTGTCACACAACTCTCTCCTCTTTCGATCTTCCCATCCTCGCGCTCTCCACCTGGCACAATGGAATCCACTTCAGCTAACTATGGGTACTGTTGCTCCACTCCACACCCTGGGCCCCTCAGCTACTCACTCCCAGCAGGACCACACCAATATTGCTCAAGGCTACATTTCAGATGTAAATCTACGGGGTGAATGGGGAAATAAGAAAGCCAGGAAAGGATTGGGGCCAACTCTAAAAGATGGATCAAAGAATATAGCAGCATGGTGTTCAATGGTCTGTGTAGGATATAAAAACCGAAGGTCAGCACAAAAACCCAGAGCTATCCTCTGCACTTGTCCACTTAACTCCACCTTCCCTCCACACCAACCTGTCTGGCTAACCAGAGCAGCCAGTAGCTGCTTAGATGGACTTTAAATATAGCTAAATGGGAACAGTCACCACCTAGTGCCCCCCACACTCAAGTGTGGGGCCGGTCCCAATGTGCAATTTGCTCGCAAAAACATTTTGGTTTACTTACTGTTTGCTGTAGTACAGTAGATGGTATCAGACTAATTTCACTTAGTTGTAGGCGGACATCTTATGTTACTACAAATCCCAGAATCCCTTGCAGATGACAGAGTTGTAGGCAGCAGTGAGAAGATTTAATAGCCTATGATGCAAGTTAGAGTTTATATAAGCTCTGCTCTTTTGTTTGATGGTCTCACTGTCCTCCAAGGGCTATGCACAGTCAGAGGATTGTACTCAGCCCCTGGAGAAAAGCAGTCTTGGAAAACATCTGATCAGAGATTATAAAGGCTCTAATATGCACTGCAGTCCATTTATCTCACACTACTACCTGCTGCTTGGATGTCAACTGCAAGGGATTCTGGGATTTGTAGTAACAGAAGATAGCCTAATCTGCTATACTACAATAAACTGAAAGTAAACCAGGATGTTTTGCCCACGAAATGCACATTAGGACCAGCCCCACACTTGAACATGGGGTCCTTTGTGTTTATTGTTCCCCATTAAAAAATCTTTACAAAAAGTCTTTTAAAGCTCTTTCACAAAAATCAAAAGTATCATAATTGATACAATGTAGAAGATATACTGTTAGCAATAATAAAAAAAAGAAAAATCAAGCCTGTAAACTTAAGACTCCCTAACTCTTTCTCTCAGTCTTCACTAGACAGGCCTCTCAGCAGCCATACTCTCCCAAGTGCTGTTCATTGCCTAGAGATAGGGAAACAGGCATGAACAATCTCTGCCCCTCCTTATCTCTCCTGGCAAGCACCTCCTGCCTCATCCACCAACGCCAACCAGGCTGCACTGTCTAACAACACTAACTCCTCTTTGAAGGATGGGCAATCCCAAGTACCTTGTACCTTTGTCTGATTACATGTGGAAGGACAGAAAAATTAAAAGGCTTGAGACTCCACAGTTCCTTCCTTAAATAAGATATAACCCCTCTGCAAATCTTAAAAATGTGGTGATCTTAGATATACCAGAGATTAAATTACTACACGAAAGGCAGAACTCACCAAGGGGACTCTTCACTCCTGGGACCACATGGTCTGCCAGCATCCCACTGCCCACTGACAATGCTAGTCAACCACTCTGCAGGGCTAGGAATAAGGATAACACAACCCTAAAGAGGGCCTCACACCCCCAGGGTTCACAAGACCTGGCAACAACCCACAGACCACCGTCCATGTCAACTGACCACACTGCAGATAGTGAGCAGGCAGTCAGCCTGCAAAGGAGAGTGGTCCCAGTACGATCTCCACAGGCACTACCAAATCACAAGGAGAACAACTGAAGGAGGCAAAGAGTCCTAAAATATGTATATAAATACAGTACATACATAGACAAATTATTTAAATATATGTACAAAACCATTCTGTCTGGGATAAAACCATAGAGAAACCACCACTACTAAAACAAGTTCAAAGAATCACACAATCTTCAGCCTTGACCCCAAACTGACCGGGCACAGATTCAAATCCGGGTGCAAGCTCAAAAGTTCATACATAAAGTGCAATGTCTCAGGAGGGTAAGAAAGTTCCTTTGAAACAAACTGATGGAGGAAGGAGAGAGCTCACGCCTCACTACCCATGCCAGACGTGCTCAGTTTCAGGTCTGGAAACCTCTGCAGTTTCTAAAAGGCTAGTATGGATGAAGAGCAAGTTATACAGGAACAGGGATGACCACATACTGTATTAGCAGACACAGTGACAATGGAAATGTTCAAACTACCCTTTCTGAAGAACACCGGGTTGATGAGATTTTAATGCATTCAGTTAAGGTATTCCAGGTAGTCGGTGCTGTTATGGCACATGCCTTTGACCACAGGAAGTGTGTTTGCATGGTTGATGCAGGAGATGTTAGGACTGAGAGAATGCAGACAGCACTGAACTGTCCTGGTGAGGTGAGTTTTTAAATAGGCAGGGTGGGTAGCTCGCACACATCTGAAATGAAGGGGGGCCCATGCCCATCTGAGTGTTCTTCTCATGTCTAGAGAGGAATTTAACAGTGCTATAGAAAGTACAATGGTACATCCTGCTATCACAGGTCAGTGCACACCTGCACGTGCTGTTGAATTCAACAGTAAATTCTGATAGCATAATACAGTTAGCTGTTCTGTACATTATGCTCCCATATTCAAAGTCTGGGAGTCATGCTTGGCATACTGGAATTTCGTGATGGTTATATTTAGGCAACTTTTTCTTCTGTATAGCATTGTGAGCCTTTGGTGAACACTTCTAATGAACCTGGTTCAGAGAAGGATAAACTTAAGTCCAGCAAAATCCATGGTATCTGAAGTACTTCGCTATTTTGGGTAAACCAGGTACCGGACAGAGTCAAAATCCTCTCCTAGGCACACAAAGCAAGAAGTAGTGATTATGGCACTCAAGGAGGGGTGAATGACAAGGCCAGTCCATAAGACATTATGACATATGGTGCAGGGTTTGTATGAAGGTGAGGATGCGTGACTAATAGAGACGCCATCAGAGTATGTTGGGGGGGCGGATTCCTGGGCTCAGAGATAAGCAAACACAACTACTTGGACTTGGGCTTCAGCTGGTGTAACAGAACATGAATAAACAAGCATTTGTCAATGCTGAATGTTTGCTTACTAGTATTAGCATTGGAAATGCAGGAGTTAGATGCAGAATAGGAATGGCAGTGAAGTACTGAACTTCACGCCAACCCCACCTCCACCCTGTAGAGACGGACAGGCATTGGGGTATGCCTTTGGGTTGTCACCCATAACGTTCATGCCATTTCACCTCACCCTATCCTGCAGATACCGACAAGTGTTGAGGTGTGCCTTGGGGTGTTCAGCTTTACAGTCACCCCATTCCATAAGGACATACACTGAAATGGGTGCAGTATAGGAGAATGGGGTGAACTCTGGGGCCAAAGAGTCCCAGACGCACCTCGATGCCTGTCACTGGCTGCAAGGTGGGGGTGGAATGGCATAAGCATTACAGTCAGCAATCCAAAGGCACACCCAGATGCCTGACAGTCTGTATAGGGTGGGACGTTGTGGTTAGAAACCCCTAATGCCCTGGGCATTTGTTGGTATTTGCACTACAAAATTTCAACATGGCCTTTGTGCGACCCCCACCTGATGAAAGCATTTGGGACCTCTGCTCATGAACAGTGGCACTGTGATTTTGTTACTCTGTCCCGAACATTGATTTCCCACAATGACTGCGCCATTCTGCACCGGATGTGCGAAACCACAGTTCAGGCAGGAGGTGAACAATGACAGCTGTATTCTTCATAAGGCGGTATGTAAAAATAGCAATGTGGAAAATCTGGAGTAAAAATCTCAAAAATTCTCAAAGTTACAAGCGTGCGTATAAACTGTGCAACGCATGCTTGTAACAGTTATTTTTTGGTATTTTTTCACCAAATTTGTAACATACACTTTTTGGGAGCCTTTCTCATGAACAGTGGCACTGTCATATCATTAATTGGTCCTGAAAGGTGATTCTGTGCAGTGACCATGAAATCACCTTTCAGGACCGAATAACACCATGACAAAAAGTGAATTCATGAGGAGGGGTCCCAAGAACCCCATGTTGAAAAGTTGGTGCCAAAAGTCAAAAAAATGGCTGCGATATCCACATAAGTTGAAAAAAAAAACATTTATGCCATTATACAGCTTACCGGCATTTCTTCAGTTCGCAGTTGGCTTTGAAGAGTGCAGACATGTTCATGGTCCACCGAAGATCTTCACGCCCGGCTCCAGAGGCAAGTATGTGGTGAGGGGGTGTGGGGAGGTGAGGTGCGCAGAGGGTTGGCTTGGGTTGAAGGAGGGGACCCGATGGCAAGGGACCATTTTCTTTGTTTCAGGGGGAAAAAAAACAAAACAAAAAACAAAAGACATCGCAGGAAGGTTTTTTTTTTTTTTGCAGGTTTGCTTTTGCACACTGGGGTGGGCTCCTCACTGTGCCACCTGCATTTCTGGGGGGGGGGGGCTTCAGCAAATGGGGATTGGATCACCCTGTCGGCAAACAAAGCCTGTTTGGGGGAGCATGATGTGGACGGGGACTGGGCTCCCCCATCGGCAAATGAACTGGGGCGGTGGCATGCCAACAGGGGGAATGGGCACCCCGTCAGCTTTTATGGGGACTGTGAGCAGATGGCAACAGCCACCATCACGTTGTTTTGAAATGTTACACCAGACAAGGCATGCCTTGCAATGACGGGTTGCTCCCTCACTGCAGTGGCTAATTTGTGTCAAGTTGATGGCACGCTGGCTGAACTAGTGTCAGCAGCAGCGTGCCACCGGATTGGGAAATGAGGGCCAAGCCCAAGAATGCAGTGGTGGCATTGGATGCCACAGTGCTGCACCTCCAAAACCCTCTTCTCTCCTAAGCTGCCACATAATGTATCTTGTGCATGCGTGCAAGCAAACATAAAAAGTGCACATACAGTATTGGAAATGAAATTAAAGGAACTGTCCATGGCAGGAATGAATCAGTATGGGAAAATATGCATCCTGCAGAACTATCCCAGTAAAGAAATACCTGCTGCTGAAGCCTCTCAGAATGGAGAGCAGGGTTTACAAATGAAAGGTCCTGCTTCAGATGAAACAGGGGATGAACTACAGAGCCAGCACATGACAGAGACCAGCCATCCATAAAGGCACTATGAATAGATGAAACATAGTCAAAGACTGTGCCTCTGTGGTGGTATTAGGGCTATGGCACCTAGCAAATGAAGGACTGTGCTATAATACAAAACAGTGATTTCCTTAAGGTGGGTATCGTGGCTGGTACTAGAAAGGAGTGATGGCACAAAGTGTTGCAATGACAACAGAAGCTATAACTCCATGTATTTTAAATATCCAGAGGAAACAATGTCCCAAACCTGTTGGTTCAGAATTGCCCAGTCCTATGCCATGAAGACAGACAGCCTGTATTCCAGTGTGCAGGAGGGAGGAAAGGGGTCACAACCTTCAGGACAGGGCTGCCCACCATTCAGTCTTAAATCACCAGTAGGACTGCACCTTCATCTAGAGGGATAGCCCACTGGTGGGTCAATAGAGAGAGAGAGAAAGAAACACAACAGGAGCAGCCAGAGCTGGCTGTACAAAGTCAGTCTCTGTGACGACTGGTCCAATGAAGATGTCCCATTCCTGTCATGAGCCAATGGCCTGTAGTGGCATCCTGGCCTGAGGACACTTCTGCCATGTGCTTTTTCCTGCAGAGAAGAAGTCCAAAGCCAAGGGGAAGGAATATCCCGGTGATCTGAAAATCCCTCTGGAGACAGCATGGAACTGGTAATGGAAAGCACAGTTAGCCTGGTTCAGAAGCACAGGGGAAGGTAATGCATGTGAGGAGAAAACCCCAGCTCAGACAGTCTCAATGGTGCCCCATTTCAATTAAAACACTAGGTATAATGAACAAGACAGGCATTCTAGAGAACTTTTTTTGTTTGTTTACTATATAATAAAGATTTTTATGCTCCTAGACTGACTGAGTGGCTTGTTCAACCATGTCCGTGGATGCCCTCAACCAGCCTGCTACCACTCTCCGTCCAGGGTTATGTCCCCCACAGATTTCCCCCACAGCAGGACCAGCAGAGGGACGGCCATCCTCCCACCTGAAGAGAATCATCCGCACGTCCCCCAATGAAGCAGCACGGTGGGCCATGGCACCTCAGGCAGGGCTTCATGAAGCCTTGTCCCCCGTCCATTTACCTCCTAGGTTTTCTCCGGCCTGAGACTATGGCAGACATGGAGGACATATGTGTGTGGAGGTGGGTATGCGCGCTGGAACTACCTTGCCCGTTCCACCCACCCAACTTTCCGTTAGCCACCTGAGCATCAGGACTATCTCCAGGGCTCCACCTGGTGGCAGCCAAGAGCCAGGACAGCTCACCACCCCAACCCCAGAGAGGAGAGCTTCCAGGCAGCCACTCGATCCTCTCCCAGCCCTCCCCCCAGCCAATCCCTGGCAACCCGAGCTCATTCCTGAACTCAGGTGCATTACAGTGCCTCAGCCCACTGCACCACCAGGCTAGCTTTACAGTGCTTAAATAAGCAATATATTTATTCAAAAGTAAGTGCATGAAACAAGCACATTTAGATACTGCTCACCATGAATGCTAAACACTCCCTTTACATAATTGATGTACTGCACATCTTCCTCAGAGGGTGGAGTTACTGGATGCTGACCAAATTTTAAAGGAGTACTACAATTAGAATCTGCAAAAACATATGTTGTGCAGAGTGTTTTGATGTGTGTGTGTGTAGTCTTAGTGTGTCCTTCCCTTGTTTGCAATTCAGAGTTTTTTGTGTAAAGTTGACTACTAGTGTTATGGCCCCTGGGGCTCTCCATGTTCATATGTTTTTTCTTTCTGTTCTTTTGCTGGGCCAATACCCTGGCTTAATAAGTAGCTTAACAGGAACTGGGCGGACCTGCTCAGCAACATAAAAATGCATGTCTCAATCAACAAGGGGATACTCAAACAAGCTCATTAACTGAGCACAACAAGGTTGAAATAAAACATCTAAAGCAGGGATTTATTTAACTCTAAAAATGTATTAGCGTTTTGCTCATAAAAGTGCGAAATCTTTGAAAATGCATAACTCTTGCCTCACTGTGTTTAACAAACACAGCACTTCTAGAAAATCTATATAAATACTTTCTGTACAGTTAGTATAGTCCCAAGAGAAAAACTGCTAATCAATTATTTAAAACCCTGTAGAGAGAGTCCCCATTTGTCTCCAGGATAAGAGAACCAAAAACCAGATTGCCTATTACATTTATCATGCAATAGAACTGTCTTGCAAACCATGTGAAAAACATCAAGTTAAAACACTGGTCAGTTCTCTCCAGTGACAGTCTGCTAAGGGATACTGCTGGGAAAAGTCCAAGAATATTGTTTTTTAGAGCACAAAATCTTGGGGTTAGTATCATACAAAGCCACTAGCTGTCTGACTCAATGGAAGCAGAGAGAATACTAGTGTTCAAAGGGAAGGGGCAGTCTTATCCTACAGCTGACAAAAGTCTGTTCCTAATGCTCCAGAAGCCAGTGATGGAACATCCCTGTTATAAACAAAATAAAAGACTGCATCAGTAGAAGAAAAACTTTGGGGCTGCCAAACTAATGTGGGTGCCAGCATGCAAATGATCTTGCCACTACCCTGGTTGCAGGACACTGTACCCCTTACTCTACTATTGAAAACAATTCTATAGGGGCGATGGTTTGGAATCTTCATTTGGGAGAACAGCCACCAATACCACAAATGACAGGGCTATGGAATGGGTATCCACCGGACCCCAATGAGTACATATAAAATATAGGAGTGCCCAGGGTGGATGGCACTACCATCAAAGTTGTCCCCTCAACTCCCTCATGCCATACTTTTAGCCGGTTTCTTCTTTTTGTCCTTCAGGCAGCCACCCAGTCCTCTGTGGTGTTCCATGCAAAACCAAGGTAGTAATGTGCTGGAAGGAATTCACTTGACCAGCATGTAATTTGAAATTTACTTCTTTACTCAATGCTTTCAATACAATACAGCGTCAACAAAGTCTACAAACTACCTGGTCATAGCAACCCCTAATGCCTGCTACATTTGTGGAGGCAAGCCACCTCTTAGAGTTGTGCAGCATGGATTGGAGTGAGCTGTTCATAGGGCCTACTTTTGGAACTCTTAAAATTTCTGTGCTAAATAGCACCGCTGAACGCTACCATCACAGGGGTGGTGGGACCGATTTAAAGTACCATTTTAACTTCCTGGTTATCTGACTACCGCCTTTTTTCTGAAAGAAATTTCTTTGAAAAATAATGAGCCATTCATCCACGAGCTCGAGAGAGGATACCGGACTTGGATGGGAGGAGGCTGAAATGTCAGATAGATTCAACGAATGAAGGAGGAAGGCAAGGAGCCATTTAAAATGACAAAGAAGGTACAAGCAATACTAATGAAAATGTTAAGGCTGCCTTTGTTGCCTTTGAGAAACTATTGTTAAAGGAGTTGGAAATCACTTATTAGTATGCTGGAAGAATATCGCGAGAGGGGAAAAGCCCAGAGAGGCCTTAGAATCTCTAGTGTACCATCATGTGGTTTGGATGCGTTTCAATTTAAGGACGACTGGATAAAAGCAGCAACAGATTGTTCTAAGATATTTTTGGAACTGTTGATCAAGGATGATCTGAGTAAACATATTGGCTTAAAGGAACTAGAGAACACTTAAAACTATAGCCAGTTTTAAGGACACTTCAGAATATCCTGACTTTAATGAGCAATTGAGAAATAAAATCAACAAATACGAAGAAGTTGTATAAGAAAAATAATGAAACTAAATACAAACAAGAGTGATTATGAGAAAGGGGATATTCTAAGGTGGAACACACCAAGGTCACTAAGCAGGGGCCGCTCCAGATCCACAGTTAGATTTGTGAAGAACAGCAGAGGTGCTCAATCGCCCAGGGGCAGAATGTTTTCAGATAAAAACAAACTAAAGAGCCTGGACAGGAAGCAAGCAAGGAACAGAATTTTCAGAAGCATGCACTGCCAAAAGAAAAAGAAAAACAAGGAGAGGCAAGCGGGGAGGAGCGAACAAACACAGGAAGAGAGAAGATGCGGAGGGAAAGAAGGAAGGACCTCACTTACAGATATTAAATCTGTCATCCATTGTTCTAAATAAACATCAGGAATCTGTATTCAGAAGAGGTTTAAGCTTTATCCCAACCCCCAGTATTAATGATTTTCAGATATCCATGGATCTTAATAAATTCTTCAGGAAACTGCATCAAAAACAGCATTTCTCAAAGAACAGGGAACTGACTTTGTAACTGATAACACGGTAGCAATGGGATTCGCTACAGGGGACATTGTCTCCTATACTGAGGATCTTGATTTTTTCTTACAAGAAATACCACAAATGGGGGCCAGCATTAATGATGGACTCAGTAATGAAGGGGCACAACCCACCCACATTGGAACAGAGAGATCACCAGATGTGGATCCAATCTCCTTGTAAGAAGGGATCAATGCTGCCATGGACTTACAAATATCGGAGCATTTGCTGGCTGAAAACTTTACTGAGCATGACTCCTTGACCTCCCAGGCAAGAAGAGGCCCAGGACTTCTTGTAAATAGGGACCTGAAACTGAGGAAAACCATGTTTAGACCATCTTCTGAATTTTGTACAAGGACATATAATAATGGCCTAAATGGAAGTCCTCCTCCAATCAGTCTGACTTTGATGAGTATTGTACCCTACATAACACCTGCAAGAAAAAAATTTGGGTAGCCAAGAGCTGCTACTACCACAGACTCCTACGTTTCTGAGCCTCTGACCCCAGGTGGTATTGGTACCAGATTAATGAGATCCTGGGGAACACCAAGCCACTTACTCCTAAGAACATGCTAATAAATGTCAGGACTATTGCAAATGCCTTCAACTCAATCTTCATTGAGGTTCCCAATATCCCTCCTCCTGCAGCTTGTGTCACCCTGCCCACTCCCACAGCTCTGTCTGATGCTCCTCCGGCCTTGGTTCTTTCCCCCATCTCATGCCTGGACGTTCTTAAGTTACTTCAGTCAGTTCCCAGGTGCGGTAATGCTGGGCCGGATGGTACTGAACCTCAGATCCTTAGGGTGGGAGCCCCACTCCTTACTACCCCCATTACTTGGCTTTTTAACTTGTCCACCTGCACCTCCACAGTGCCACTGGCCTGGAAATCTGCAAGGATTATTCTGGTCTTTAAGAAAGGGGACCCAAAAAGTCTGTTCTCTTTATCGCCATATGTTTTACTACCTACCCTCAGCAAGTCCTTGGAGAAACTTATCCACCAAAAGATCTCTGCCCATCTACAACATTTTAACCTACAGTCCCCAATTCAGTATTGCTTCAGGGCAGGGCACAGCACCACTATGGCCATTGCTCTACTAACTAGCAAGGTAAAGTCCAATATGGATAAAGGCCCGATTACCAGTGCCGTATTCATTGACCTCACCAAGGCTTTTGACCTGGTTAGCCACCACTGTTAGTTCATAAATTGCATTCTCTTGGTGCTTCTAGTTCTACAATATCCTGGATCAGCAACTATCTCTCTGGCAGATCCCAATCTGTCTCCTTCAACAGGGTCCTCTCTTCCTCTGCTCCCATTTCCTGTGGTGTACTGCAAGGATCCACTCTTCTTATTCTCCATTTTTGTAAAGGAGTCTCACTTCCTTCACCCATTGTCACTCCATCATGTACGATGATGACCTGATGCTCTATGCATCCTCTCACTCAGTTGCTGACCTAAATACTCACCTGTCATCAGCGTTACAGACTCAATCCTGGCTCTCCTCTAACACACTTTTCCTCAATCTACCAAAGACCCAGGACATGCTCTTTGGGTCCACCAGAAAAGTTCATGCTGAGACTCCTAAGCTCCACATTCTGTGTCATGATGAGTCTGCAATGATGACAACTGACTCTCTCAAATACCCTGCAGTGATATTGGACCCTACACTTGACTTCTCTGCCCACATCAACGAGGTATGCAGGTCATTTTACATCAGGATAGGTGCTGCCTACAGTGTGTGCCACTCCCTCACCCTGCTGCCAGGATCTCAGTGGCTAGAGGTGTCTTACTCCCTAAGCTACGGTATGCCCTCCCTATCTTTTCTCATGCCAATGCTTCTGTTCTTCATAAATGGGACACCACTTACAACAATATCTGCAGATTTGCCCTATCTGCCTCTCGCCTTATGCACCACTGCCTCCTGTACTCCTCCTTACACTGGCTAGCCCCCCAAAAATCTGCGGTCCTACTCCCTAGGCTGTTTCACTGACTCCATGACTAGGATCCCTCACCTTGACAGTCTCGGGGTGATGCTCACCCCGTGCCTCCTTCCCACCCACTTAGGTCCTCTAACTCCTTACAACCAGTGTTGGATAAGTTACCTTAAAAAAGTAATCAGTTACAATTACTAGTTACTCTCAAATAAATGTAATCAGTTACAGTTACTGATTACTTGTGTATAAAAAGTAATCAGTAACTGCAACTGTAATGCATATTACTTTTTATATTATTTTCTATTAGTTTTGATAACTTGATTCAGGAAGCTTGGTGCTTGTCAACTAATTCATTTTTTCAAAATAAAAATGTTCTCCCTTGGCCTACTGTACATGTGCTTACTGGCCACTTCTCCATTTTTTTTTTTTTTGAAATTTAAGTTTATTAAGTTTTCGAATACAAAAGAAATAAGCCAACAATACATTAAGGAAGACATCTTAAGGAATTAACAAGGAAAAAAAGAAGGTTACATATAATCAGGTTAACAAAACACCAAAAATAAGTATAGACACCCAACGTAATCTAGACCAATACAGTCTCGGAACAGAAGAAGAAAACCCCAAACCCCCCACCTCCCACCCACCCCCAATCCCCGCCCGAAGTCCCGGAGAGTTATCCTAAGCGGAAGATAGGCCAAAACTAGACAAAAAGTTAGACAGGGGACTATCTGCAGTCTGAAACGAAACACCCTGGAGGGGTAAGCTGGTATATGAGACTAAGAATAGGGCCAACTGGGGCATGACTATATTAAGTAGAGTGCATTCAACTTGCCCCATTTCGAATGAAAGACCGGTTGTGCCTATAACTAGCAATAAATTTCTCGGTATTGAGGTTGAGAGACAACCCTCAGCCACTCTTGATAAGTAATAGTAACCTGGTCTAACCAATGCCTGAGGACCAGTTTCTTAACAGCCACTGAGATAAGTGCCATGTGTGGTATTCACGCTCCATCACCGAGATGGCGGAATAATCACCAAAATACATATATCAGGAGTGAATAACTCTTTCAGACCTAAGAGTGGTTAAGATGGTCTCTAAGAGCATCACACAAAGGAGCCACCTTGGCACAAGCCCAAAAAATATGCAACAAGTTCCCTTCGGCAACCCCACATCTTGAGCAGAGACTAGACTCCTGCTTCCCAAACCTGGCCAACTTGACTGGTGTGTAATAGAGATTATTTAAAATATAATACTGGGTTAGTCTGTGGTTATCCTGGGATAAGTAACGATACACATCCTTCCAAATTGAACCCCAGACAGGGATAGAACATGAACCTGAGAGAGACCAGATTTTGGAACCCTCTAAGGGAATGGGGAAAAGGTCATCTAACAGTTTATTATAGATAATAGAGATGCTTCTACGCGAGTCAGCCGCCTCCTGAACCTGAGCAAGAAAAGGCCTTAATTTAGATGGAGAACAAGTGGGACCCAAGGTTTGGAGAATCAGGTGTATCAGTTGAAAAACTTTAAAAATAAATCTCTGAGGGATGTGAAGGGACTTTAAAATACCATCCGAATTGAGGAGATTGTCCTGGTCGTACAGAGACTCCACAGACAAATTTTGTAGCTGCGGAAGCCAGTCCTCAGCTATGCAACTACCCCCAATTTTAAGGTTAGGATTCAAAACCAAGGGCTGGGCTGAATCTTTGGACGGGAAGAGACTAAAGAAATTCCAGCATTGAGAAATAACTCTAATGGACAGGCCAATAGGGGACTCACGAATGACCGGGGGAAGCTTGGAGAACGGAAGCCAAAATATACGAGAAGGGCTCAGACCCACCTGGACTAATAAATTTACCTCAAGCTGTTGCCAAATGGGTAGAAAAGTGGAAGACTGAGTATTAGACAGCTTCCCTAATCTAGCCAGATGGCTTGCCCAATAGTACAACAAGAAAATTGGGTAAAGCGAAGTCCCTTATCTCTAGGCGCAGTAAGCAGGGAAAGGCTCTCTGAGGCTGTTTCCCTTCAAACAAAATTAGACAGTGCTGAGTTAACCTGAGCAAAAAAACGCCTGGGAAGCCAAATATTAAGGTGAATCCGGGAGTATAATAGCCGGGGCAGAATATTCATTTTGATGATATTGATACGCCCCCAGGTGGAGAGAGGCAACTGCTGCCAACGATTGAGGTCACACCTAATTCTCCTGACCGCATTAACTAAGTTGAGCTCCTTGGCCAAACCCTCACCCCTGATTACATGCACCCCTAGGTATTTAAAGGAACCAGTAACCCATTTCATGCCAAACCGCACAAAATCCGATTTAAAGGTGAGAAGTTGACCGGAATATGACCGATTTGGAGACATTCAGCCTATAATTAGAAACCTGACCAAAGCGGTCAATAATTTGAAGACACGAATTAAAATGTGCGGGATCAGAAAGGTATAACAATATATCGTCAGCAAAACGATAAAGTTAGGGAAGTTGCGCAAGGGTACAGCCCCTGATTTGCGATGAGCCTTTAATACTCACAAGCAACAGTTCCAAGTATAGGTTGAATAAGTAGGGGGACAGGGGACAGCCTTGCCGGGTGCCTGCACATAGGGGAAAACTGGAAGAAAATACCCCGTTGCAATAAACTTTGGCCAAGGGGGATTTGTAAATAGCCATAATCATTTGAATGAAGGAGTCAGGGAAGCCCATTTTCCTCAGGGTAGCCCATAAGAAGTCCCAGTTCACGCGGTCAAAGGCTTTTTCTGCATCGAGAGCAACAAGGACCATGGGATCAGGAAAGGTACGGGATGCCTGAAGGACATGGGCAAGAGTTCTCAGTTGGTCAGCAGATGATCGCCCCTGGACAAAGCTAGCCTGTTCCGGGCTCGGCAAATGCTCCCAGACCGATTTGATTCTGGACGATAGAATTTTGGATAGGATATCATAGTTGAGGAGCGATATTGGACGATAACTGGCAGGGTCCGAGGGAGGCTTGTCAGGTTTAGGAATCAGAATAATTATTGCTTCTTAAAGAGAGGGGTCAGACTCGACCACAGAAAACAGGTATTCGTAAAGCTTAAGCAACATAGGGGATAGCTCTTTGCAAAACATCCTGTAGAAGGAGGAGGGTAACCATCTGGACCAGGGCCTTTCCTAGAGGCAGGTCGTTGATTGCCTCTTCAACCTCACCCAGGGTGATAGGAGCAGAAAGCACATCACAGTTATGAGGTCAGGGACGGGAGCTTAATTTTATCCAGAACCGCTCCGCCAGCTGAGCTCATGCACGCTGTGGAGCTGGTACCATAGATGTCTCTAAAAAAGCTTCAAAATATGGGCAATCTCCCTAGGTAACGACTTAGAGGTGCCGTCCTGAGCTTTGAGTGCCGGAATTAGACGGGAACCCTCTACTTCTTTCAACCTCATCGCCAGCATCCGGCCCAATTTCTCCCCCTGATCGATATACCTAATCTTGGACTTGAAAAGTGCATACTCCGCTTTGTCGCGGGTTAAGTCATTGTATTCATTCCTGAGTTTGATGAGAGCAGACAAATTAGCTGGGGGATTAACGGAGAGAAATTGCTCTTCAGCTAATCTCAACGGTTAGACAGCGATCTGGTTTTGGACTCCCTAACCCTTTTCCTAGTAGCCGCAATCTTGACAAGCTCCCCTCGAAGGAAACATTTAAAGGAACACCACAATACATCCGCACGATGAACGGAACCTTGGTTCAGGTCGAAATACATACGGATCAAATCCCTGATCTGGGAAACAGAGTGTTCCTCCTTCAGAATTTGCGTATTGAGTTTCCACAACGTGTCGCGTTGGCCCTGGATACCGGGAGAAACTTTGATCCAGACCAGAGAGTGATCTGAGATAACTATCGGTTCGATACCTACTTGAGAGATACAGCTCATTAGTGAGGAACTGACAAGGATGAAATCGATTCTCGACCACGTTTGATGCACCTGGGAGTAAAAGGAATAGAGCCAACTGTCGGGATTGAGAAGACGCCAGGGGTCACAGAGGCCCAACAAACTAATAAAATCAGAGAGGGCAAGTTGGGCAGGGGACACTGGTCTATAAGTTTTATCAGATATATTGGATGAGGCAACATTCCAGTCGCCCCCTAAGATAAAAGGGGAGGGTAGGTATCTGCTCAGGATATCTGTCAGGGACATAAGGAAGGACGGATCGCCACCCACCCGGGGCATAAATCACCCCAGCCACCAAACTACTATTGTCTAACTGACCCTTGACCAAAACATATCTGCCCTCCCGATCAGTAATACACTCCTCTGCAACGAATCTGACATAGTGCTTAATCAGGATTGCCACCCCCCTACTAGCTTGCTAACCTGGGGCAGTAAAAACCTGAGAAAACCAGCCTCACGAGTTGCTTGTCCTCAGAGGCAGCCAGATGTGTTTCCTGTATAAAATAATATCTACATTGGCAGGGCACAATTCAGAAAGAACTGGCTCTCTTGAGGGGTCATTGATGCCTCTAATATTCCAGCTGGCAATTTTAACAAAGCTCAATGCCATGCTAACTTAACTAATGGAAGATCAGGCACCAGGGCAACACCAGACTTACAGATAGTATCCGAAGAAAGGAAAAAAAAAAAACCACAAGAATGGCCCAACCATAGTAAGACGCACCCCGAGTGGAACAACTCTCCGAGGCCCCCTCCCACCCAAAACCCATGGAAAACAGACCCCTAAATATAACAGTGCCAACACTAGCCATAGAAAAAACAGAACCCTGGGATCCCTATGCCAGGAAACAAAGCCAGGATACACTAAACGGAAAAGTAGTCAACCCCCACCCCAATTAAGAGACCCTACAGCAAACCCAAAATACCCCCAAACTATATACAAACCGCCCTTCCGTAACAGGTAAGCCAGTACACCACTGCAGAATGAGCTTTGAAGGAACGGTCCCAGGGCTGACAGTACACCGACTCCCTGCAAAATAGCCCTGACTAAAGACCTGGATAAGAAAGAGCAACAGGAGCAAAACCTAGAACGAAGCAGGCATACCCCCCCAAAAATGGTTGTGGGACTGCATCTCAATGCTCACCCCCTTCACCCCCAGCCAGGAAACGAGACAGAAAGAAAAAAAAAAAAAGGGAATATTAGAAAGCCAATAGCACCAACATGTTGAAAATCCCAACCCCTGAAACTAGACTGGAAAAGACCGTCTTACACAACCACACCAACAACTATCACAGCCCAATTGACTTGGTGCCGCAGGTGATACTCACCCCTAGGAGTGGACCCACTGCCACATATATCTCCACCACACCAAAACAGGTGAAATAGAGACGGGAGCAAATAAATCAATGGGGAGCTTGTGCCCAAATCAACCAGGCGGTCACCGCACTAAACGGAAGGGAAAGGGGGAGGGAAGAGCGGGTAGGACCCCACTGGTGCAACAGTAAAATGGGCCCAATAGCAACCCAACCAAAACCGAGGTTCCCACCCCCCTCCCTCGCACACCCAGGCGGAGGCCCCATCTCCAGAAGGCCCAAGCCTCCACCTCAAACCCAATGCCGCCCGACCCACATGAGAGGCCGACACACCCTCCATGAGAAGCCAGAAGCGGACCCAACGACCCAGCAAATCAAGGCTAAACAATCCATGTAGGCACAGAAAAGAACACTATCAACACTAAAGTTCAGCATAAACAGTCAGCCCGATTTAAAGAGATCAGGCAGCTTCCTGGTGAGTTCAGTTTTGGCTTGCTCCGGAGACTCGAAGGTGGTCCAGGCACCATCAAGAAAAACCTGGAGCCTTGCCGGATAGTTCACACGGAAACGGTGACCAGCAGCAATCAGTTTGGAGACCAGCGGGTGGAACTCTCTTCTCCTCAGTCTAATTTCAAAAGGTAAGTCCTGGGAAATCCTCAGCGTCCGATTCTCCACATGACAGCCTGCAGGCTCTTAACTTTCAATAAAAATGCATGGCTTTCCAGGTAACTTAGCATTTTTATTAAAATGGGTCTAGGCGAGGATCCAGGTGCAGGCTTAGGCCTGAGAGATCTGTGGGCACACCCGATGTGGTAAGAGGAGTATATGGGAGAGGGACCCACGATCTTAGTAAGGAGTTTTTGCACGAAAGACAGGATGTCAAGGCCCTTCTCACCCTCCGGTAGTCCCAACACCAGAATGTTGTTCCTCCTGCTGCGCCCCTCGAGATCCTCCGTCTTCAGCTTCAGTTTCACTACTTGTTGCTTGAGCATCGTTAATTCGGGTTCACATTTGGCCTTCCAGACTTCCAATGAACTGATCCTGGCCTCTGAATCACCAACCCGAGTCGTAAGGGAGGCGAGGTCCCCACGCATCGATTTGAGCTCTGCCGAGATCTCATGCAGTGTTTCACGAAAGGAATCAGCTCCTGTAAAACCGGTCTTCGGTGGCCGGGCGGATGGAGACACCTGAGGGCGGTTTAGCGCTAGACCCACGGATTGGTTCTCAATTTTTTAGCCGCTTTCTCGGGGGTATTCGGTGGCGTGTGCTTGGCCCCGGCGCATTTCATCTTGGCCTCCATGGTCACACCGCACCTTGGCGAGAAACTTACTGGAAAGGTAACCGATCACCAAAATAAAGTGACGGTGAACTCTGTGGGGATTAGGGTAATAGGTAGCTCTTCAGAAAAAGTTGACAGAAAACGGCAAACAACTAGATTGTCTGGCTGAGAGGGGAGAGCGAGTAAACTACGCTGCCATTAAGAGCACCGCCCCACGTGACCCCTCCACGTCTCCATTTGTGTCCCATGGAAGCCCCTAACCCCCCTGCCTCCATAATGCATATTCAGATATTTGCTGGCAACACTAATACTGATCCAGTAACCACATATATACCACCTCGCCAGCAACTCAGAAAAAGCATGGCACCATGCTTTTCCCAGTCTGGCAACTTTAATTCCTCAAGCAGAAAAAACAGAACTGAAACCAAGCACTGATGTGCAATACTAAATGTTATCATGCAGTGCAGTGTATAAACTTAAAAAAAAAAAAAAAAACCACTTACAGGGATACTGCTGTGGGAGACCATTTCAGGGCAGCTCTTCTCTCCATCTCACCTGACCAAAAACAAATGAACCAGTACAATGCCAGTGAGGGATAGTATCATGTCCCTTGTAAAATAATTATGAGAGGTATGACCACAGCACTATCTTTCTACTAATCATGTCTGGATAAGCCATTCCCTAGGCTCTTTATGCATTAAAAACAAATAACATGCCACAAACTATTAAGTCTTAGTCCTTTAAAGACATGTGCTCAAGTGTGCTGCAGGCCTGCTGCATGCTGCTCCCTTCTGACGTTTGGCTTTTCCCATGCCTAGTGGGCCATTTCTGGTGTTTCATATCACACTTCACACATGAATTTTGACTTTACAGTAACAGCTGCACATGTTTTAATATGACAGTAGTTTTCTTTCCATCTCACAAATACCCAGTTTTTTTAGAAAGCCAATTGCCTACATGCCTTAAATGTACTGTTATCTGTGCATACTCCTCTGTTTCTACCCTGCTGGTTCTGTTCCACTGTGAAACTTTATCAGGATGTAAGCTAGTTACTGCAACTACAATCCACCGACTCTGCTGTAAAACTTCTAAGTTCAGTGAAAGTTCAGTGACTTTTCAAATCCACTACTTAGCTTGGTTCCTGCCAAGGCCTGGGCACTGGCATCATAATCCATTGCCTTACCTTGCAGACCAGGCTCACTCACATAATGGACAATTGTCACCATTGCCAACTCCTCACACACTGCCTTCATTAATCCTCACCTGCCCAATACCGGTGATCTGCTTATGCCTGACTCTTCAGCCACTGGTACACACCGCAGACTACAGAGCTGCTGTAGTGTTGTCTTTGCTGCCTCACAAAATGGTGAATTGCAGTTTGCGCCAAAACAGCAGCAACATTTTGAGTGGTCGAACAACTCATTCATATTTTTACAGTCGTCTATTACACAACAAAATGCACAGTCTCTATACCAATTTCAGCAAAGTTGAAACTGCAGTTAATAAAAACTCAGAAATAAGTTTTAGCCTGTTGTACATCTCCCTTCAGTGAATGCAGAGCTAGCTATCTCCCCCTCCTTTCTTTTTATTTCTTGATCTGGCGTCTCATATTTCAACCGTTCTCCCACAACGCTTCTGCTTTCTAACATACTCCCCACTGTGCCTACCTTCTCATGCACTTGCAATCTGTTTGCATACTTTTCCCAACCCCTATCTTTCTCCACATGCACTCACTATCTGTACAGGCTGGTTTCCAGAACTCCTCATCACTCTGTCCCTCGCACACATTTCAAATATTGACATGCCGCTTCCCCATTTCTTTTGCTCTTACTGAAGGCTGCAGTCCTGTAAATATTCACCCTTTCTCACAACACTGCAGTGCAGACACACGGAGCTGCTTGAAGCGCCATTAACTTGCTATTTCTTAAAGTAGCAGGCACTAATTAACAAAAACAGAAGTGCATATTAGCGCACAGCAACCCCTCATTTTGGTCCTTGCCTAAACACATGCATATTTTGCACTTGCACATTCTACAAAAAAAAAAAAAAGTAATATAGTAAATTAAGTTACAATAACTGCTTTACTTGAAAGAAAATGTAATCAGTAACATCCTAAAGTTACATTTTCTTTAAAGTAATCTGTTACTGTTACAAGTTACTTGACAATGTAATCAGATCACAAGTAACGCGTTATTTGTAATGCGTTACTACCCAACACTGCTTACAACTCTCTGTTCTACTAGAATGGGGGAGCAAGCTTTCTCTCATTTTGCCCCTAAATTCTGGAACTCTTTGCCTCCCACTCTTAAGTGCTCACCATCTCACTCCTCCTTCAAGCCTGCACTTTTCTCCTACCTTTATACACTTGATTCCTGTGACTGCACCTAACCTACCCAGGGCCTGTTTCAGTTTGCTCCTATCTACTACTGTTTGGTTCCTGAAACTTGCGCATTGTGCTTGACTGTCATTCTGTCCCCTTTCCGTCCCTGTGTGGATGTGTACTAGCAGTTGGTTTACACCCCCTCTATCCCTGCAAGGATAGCAATGTTTATTAAGCACTCACTACTGTCTGCATCTTATTTGACTTAAACATGTGTGCTGTATTTCCTGATATAATCTGCTAGAATATCTGTTGTATAACGTCAATAGCTGTTTGAATTCCTCCTGTGTCTCGCTTGTTGATTGTTCTGCATCTTGTACCCTCCTGGGTCGTGCTTGAAAATAGGCAGGTCCTTGCCTAATGCACCCACCCGGTCAACAAAAACGAATAAATAAATAATAAATAAAATAGACACATTTGAGAAGATAGTATCTAAACAGGTGAGAGATCTTTTAAATAGTAAATCTACTCCAGTGAACAATAATTTATCAAAAGGTGAAAAAGCAGTGCTAAAAGAACTTTTCACAAATAACATGATAGTCATTAAACCTGCAGGTAAAGGTGGGAACATTGTTATAATGGGAAGAGATTTGTATAGAGAAATGGTTATGAATTTACTTAGTGATAGAGCCAGTTAGGCCCTGTCCACACTACACTGTTCAGACCCTGTAATGGACAGAAACTGTTACAGCCGGGGAGCGGTACAGTGTGTCCACAATGCAGCAGTGACCGCTACCGCCAGTCCACACCTCGGGAACTGGGCGACCGTTACCACAGCACCCAATCCCACAATACAGCTCGCACTGCACTCTGAACCCAGCAGGGGACCGTTACCACCCATCCACACTACCGCCGGTAACGTAACCGAGGCGGGACCGGTTTCATAACCATTGTTGAAACTACCTCATATGTGGTTGCAACAACGGTTACGAAAACACCTTCTGTAATGTTACTGGTGTAAACGCAAATCGTTGTGGTAACAGTTTGGGCACTGTGTAACGTTACAGAGGCGTAGTGTGGACAGGACCTTATTCAACATTGCTTTCCAAACCCACTGCCACATATAGAAAGGAGTTCTACATGTTATTACTTGAGGAAAGGAAAAGAGGAGCTCCAACAGAGAATGAGTTTGTTTTTTTATGTAACGAGCACCCTATTACACCAAGATTTTATGCAATACCAAAAATACATAAAAATAGTGTCTTTCTCCCTGGTCACCCTATAGTATCGGGGGTGGGTCCACTAACACAGAAGTTGGGACAGTTTGTGGATTTTTCCTACAGCTTAGTGTCATCAGTTTAGATTCCCACATTAAAGATACAACAGATTTACTGAACTAATTAGAAAGAGTAGAATGGGATGAAAACTGCAGTTTATTAGGGATCGACGTGGAGTCACTTTACACATCCATTAAGCATGAACAAGGAATGTCTGCCACTAGTTTTTTTTCTGAGACAATATCCAGCTACTGATGATGTGCCAGTGGAATTTATTTTGAATTCTTTAGATTTTATTTTGAGACATAACTATTTTGAATTTGAAGGCATTTATTACAAACAAGAAGGCGGCACAGCTATGGGTGCCGCTATGGCCCCTGGCTATGCAAATTTGTTTTTAGGTTATTGGGAACTCAAGGTAGTGCTGAATAAAACCATGAATCCCTAATTACAGATACATAAAGGAGTGGTTCAGTTTTATTGACGATGTCATCTGTATCTGGCAAGGGGACCAAAACAAAATTCAAGAGTTCATGGATTGGCTGAATACAAATAGATTTAACTTGAGACTTACACACATAAATGACACTAACACCCTTAATTTCTTGGATTTGAACCATACCGTGAGAAAGGAATCTGACAATTCATTTGTCATAAACACCAAAACCTTTCGGAAAGCCACTTCCACTAATGTAGTTTTACACTTTGAAAGTGCACGTCCACCTAGCCTGACAAAATCGATACCTTACAGCCAGCTCTTGAGGCTTAAAAGAAACTGTAATGATGCCTCTGAATAGGAGATACAGGCTACTGAACTCACTGACAGGCTTAGACTTAAGAGGGTATGATACACACCTATTGGAATTAGCCAAAATCAAAGTTGAAAAAGTGAGTAGGGCAAAATTGCTAAGCAAGGAAACTGTACCAGCTGTTGTAAGTATACTTTGTACTTAGATTACAGAATACAACTTTCTTGCTGGCCAAATTGGAAATATAATATATAAAAATTGGCACATTCTAATGGGAGATGAGGATGTTGGATCAGCAGTAGGTGTCAAGTCAAGGGTATCATTCAGTAGGGCAAGCAGTTTAAAAGATAAGCTAGTCCACAGCAGACTGAGAAAAAATGTGACTTCCAGTAGCTGTACATGGCTACCAAAAAGGCAAAATGGCTTTTACAAATGCCAGAGATGTAACATTTGCAAACATGCAACTGTTTGATCTACATTTACACATCCGCGAAACCCAGACCTGGTAGTGGACATTACAGAGCTAATAACATGCAACATTTCATATCTAGTTTATGTTCTATGGTGCAACTGTGGCTATATCTATGTAGGAAAAACTGTTAGATCACTCAAACAGTGCATACAAGAACATGTGAAGTCAATCATAAATGATCGACAGGATACCCCTGTGACACTCACTTCACACAGTTCCATGGTTCATCTCCAGAATGTTTGAAATTTATGGGAACTGAATGGGTTCCACCATTCAGTTTAGGGGGTGACAGCTCAAACAGGCTTTTACAAAAAGAAAGCATATGGATTTTCAAATTTAACAGTGTTAAGCTACAAGGAATGAATGATAAATGGGACATCAAACCATTTCTGAAAAAAAGATGAAAAAAGTAGATAACCTACTTAACTATGTGTTTGCATTTGCTGAAGAGGAAAGTTGCATGATATATTAATCTTTATATGTTTTCTTAGATAAGAATGTATGTCTATCTGCCATTATATGAGAGTATTAGGCCTAAAAACTATTATTTATACCATTTTTCTTATTATATTTTGTTATTTATGATTTATGGAAGTAACTAGTTCACAGAATACAATTACTAAAAAATCTCTAGCAGACTGATTTGAATTCAGATCAAGTTTACTTTTTTTTTTATTTTCTTCTTTATGATGATAATGGACACAGTTTTCCATAAGGAACTAATTTTAGAGTTTGCTGTACCTTTGATCTGTCGTCTTTGTGTTCATTTTGAAGTGACTAGGAGCTTAGGAATTATTTAATTTTAAACTACTAAAAACATTTGATATGTTTTGTGCATTTAAAAGCAAAGATTTACGGTAAAGACAAAAAGCTTTGAAATTGTATATTCCTATTTTGAAAGGATTAATGTAGCTCTTCTTGCCTTTCTTTTTCTTTTTAGGTTCTATCTACCACTAACCCTCTTAAAAGCACAGTGCTTGGAAACTCCACCTACCCGGAGAAAATATTACAGAAGGAGTTTAATTGTATTTGCGATGGAATCAACCACACCAGGACACGTTGTGCTACATTTATATTTCTATCTTTTGCCTCAGTATCAAATAAGAAAAATTCTTAAGTTAATAAATGTAATGGAATAAACTGCTTTAAAATTATAGCACTGGCAAAATAAGAACTAACTAAATGTCCTGAATTAGTTTTATTTAGAAGTGTTTGATATTCATAAAAAAACAAAATACAAATAAAAAAAATATTTTTTACATGTAACTTGTGTTGCTCTTTAAATAGTATAATAAATCAAAGTGATGTCATGCACATGAATTAATAATGAGTATGACCAAGTGAATAAAATACTCAGCTGACCTCCATAGCAGCACCCCCACTGAAGACTCGTGAGATTCGAGGTGCTAGGGGTTGCTACGACCAGGAAGTTTGTAGATTGTGTTGACGCTGTATTGTATTGAAAGCATTGAGTAAAGAAGTAAATTTCAAATTACATGCTGGTCAAGTGAATTCCTTCGAGCACATTACTACTTTGGTTTTGGATGGAACACCAGAGAGGACTGGGTGGGTGCCTGAAGGATGGAAAGAAGAATGACCAGAAACCAGCTAAAAGTACGGCATGGGCTTAGTACATGATATAGTCCCATGCAGCTGGCCCTATGCCATGCACAGACCCACTGTGCCTGTCGCAGTCCACTATGTTAGGTGCTGCAAACTCTGTTTCTTCCATTGAAACATCTAAATTTGACCTTTTTTTTTTTTTTTTTTTTATAACAATGCCACTTTAACCCCTTCCAACAGTGCACCGGCAGAGTGTATGCAAAATCAGTGTGGTAGTATAATGGGGAGCCTTTTGCAACCTGATTTATTGCCACCACACTTTTACAACTGTGTACTGGGCCCCTGGAGCCTGATACAGTGTCATAGTGGTGGGTGGTGGGCTTTGGGGATGCAAAGAGGCTCCCTGTACAACCACCAACCAAATGTGCCATACACAAAGACCCAGTGCAGTCTACATGGAGCAGACAGCCCCTGCAACAGAGCTGTTATGGTCTCATTATGCAAATCACCAATCCACATCACTAAATCCTTGAGGTATGTAAGGTATACACCAGAAGGGTATCAGAACCCTGAGGGGCTTTCTCTCAAGAGGAGTCCCTGGTAATCTTTCAGTACAGGCTGGGTCCCACAGAACACAGAGTGTTCACTTTTTGGATGGCATTTGTGCTCCTGTTTCCAAGGGATGCTACAAACCAAGCTACTGCTGGAGACAGAACTGGGGGGGAGGGGGAGAGACTTTGATGCAGACTCAAGTATTAGATACACCTTCACCGAGTGGTGTGCAGGAGATCCTGAACTGGGACACATACCAGACACACTGTTTTTGGCAGAGGGGTTGAGGTGATTGCCAACTGCTGGCAGAAGGCAGACTGGAGTACGTACTGCTGCATTATGCCCAGCACATCTTCCAGTGAGTGCAGCAGAGCTGATGCGAGTTCCCCAATAAAGGGGTGGCCTTAAGACTCCAACAACTGACAGAGGACAGACTGGAGTATGCACTACTATGTTATACTTAGCATACCTGCCAGTGGGTGTAGCAGAGCAGATCTGAGGCACTTAGTGCAGGGGGCTCGGGGCTGAGCCGGTGACTGCGTACTGGAATGAGGGGGTGGTTCAACACAGCAGGCAGGGGGCTCAGGGGCAAGCCAGCAACTATGTACCAGAATGAGGGGGTGGGGCTGAGCCACCTGAAAAGCCTTTGCTACCTTCCTGCATGAAAGCTGGGTGCTAGCAAGTGCCACTCTGAAAGAAAAATTGGAACACGTGCTGTTAATATTAACATCATGGTCTATGACTGGGTGACGAGTGCCTTGGACCTGGGTAGACCAGTGGACTTCCTCTTTCTAGACTTCAGCAAGGCATTTGACTCTGTTCCTCACGTGGGCCTGTTGGATAAGCTGGGAGAAATGGGGGTGGGGAACCAGATGATCAGATGGATAGGCAAGTGGCTCCAGGACTGGACCCAGAGGGTCATAGTTGGCGGGATAGTCTCATCCCCAAGGAGGGTCATTAGTGGGGTCCCACAGGGATCAGTCCTTGGGCCCCTTCTGTTCAACGCCTACGTCTCTGACATAAGGACAGGAATCAGGAGTGAGATGAGCCTCTTTACGTATGACTCAAAACTGGGGGTGGTGGTGGATGGGGAGGAGGGAAGGGTGGCCCTACAGGGGGACCTGGAGGCTCTGGAAAGATGGTCTAGAAAGTGGAAGCTGAGGTTCAATGCAGGAAATAGCAGGGTACTCCACCTGGGGCCAGAAATCCGGCCAAGTGTACATCCCCTGGGAGGGAAATGCTACAAGTCTCATGGCTGAGAGGGACCTGGGAGTGGTGGTGGATGTCAAGATGAACAACTCTGAGACTTGTAGGAGGCAGCAGCAAGGCCAACAGGATGCTGGGATGCATCGTAGGGGATCACTTCCAGGAGGAGGTGAGATACTCCCTCCGTATAACTGCTTGGTGAGGCCGCACCTTGAGTACTCATGCAGTTTGGAGGCCACACTTAAAGATGGACATTAAACTCCTGGAGAAGGTCCAGAGGAGGGCAACCAAAATGATTTGGGGCTTGGGGACAGGACCTATGAGGAGAGGCTCAAGAGCTAAATATGTACACATTGGAAGAGAGAAGGGACCAGGGGACATGATAGAGGTCTTCAGGTACATGAAGAGGGTAAATAGGGAGGAACAGTCAGGGTGCTTTGAAGGAAGGAGGAGGGCCACTAGAGGGCATGGGTGGAAGCTGGAGGGAAGATTCAGGGAGAAAGGAGGAGGTGCTACACTGAGGAGGGTGGTGGAGCCATGGAATGCGCTGCCTAGGGGGCTGGTGGAGGCAGAGACAGTGGAGGGGTTCAAGAGGGGTGGGACAGGTACAGGGAAGGGTCTGGAAGCAAAATCCAATGCAGCAAGAATATCTGGAACTGGGAAGGGAGAAGCCAGAGAAGGCGAGGGGGGCAGCAAGGTCAGCACCCAGGGTGGGGGCTGACCAAACGAGCAAACACAAAAGACCATTAGGCCTATTCTGCTGGCATTTTAGTATGTTAGTATGTTAGTAACCCAAGTCACCAAGATCTCGTGCTGCTAACCCTGAGGCTATAAGAACACATGCTGGTAATTTTAAAGCCCCTAGAAACTGCACTGCTATCCTGTTATGCTGAATTCTACAGCTTTTACAGGTGTCTTTGGTAACACTGTGCTTTAGGGACATATGCCACTGATCTTAAATTCCCTAGAAACCATGCTGCTATCCTGTTTTGCTGAACACTGCAGTTTTTACAGGCATTTTTACTGTGATGGAACAATTGCTACTTTATGTTGTTATCTGACTGTCTCAGTGAATTGGCACAGATCTTTATTTGACCCAGTGAATCAGTGACTTTGCACATACTTTAAAAAAAAACAAAACACAACATTATTTGCGGGACTTATATTACTATTGTTGTTGTTGCCCCTTCTCACTCATTATCCTTTTTAAATTAACTTTAAAATTTGTCTAGTAATCCTGCTTCCAGTTTTCCACCCAACACTATCAGCGGCAGTGGAAGGGCCACTGTGGTGGAGTAACGGGTTTATTGAAAAGCCCCACTGTTAGTGGCTCAGCAGGTTGGACACTTGCCTCCGAGGCCAGAAGATCAAAAGGTTGTGGATTCTAGCCCCAGACCAGGCAATTGGGGTAAATCCCAATACTGACACTGTAGTGCATCAAGAGGGGGATGCTACACTCCTGAGGTGCTGTCCTTCAGATGAGACATTAAACCGAGGTCCCGTCTGCCTGTTCTGGTTGTGGTTCAGGTGGACATTAAAGATCCCATGACACTGCTCGAAAAAGAGTACGGGAGTTTATTGAGGGAAGAAAAATTATACAAAACAAAACATCACCAAATCATATCAGAAAATCAGAATACAATACTGATAAAAGGAATCAGGAACAAAAGAAACGTATACGAGAAATCGCAATACAATCTTACAAAATAAAATAGAGGGTCACACAAAAATCATACCCAACACCAGAGTCCCTACTCTTATGAGAGGGCGGAACCCAGACAAAAGAAAAATCATAAGAAAACAAATAAAGAAGGAGTATCAAGGGAACATCTAAGAAATAAAAGGAACAATAGTACTTAATTCAGCTTCTAAAATTATACAGAACACCATAAAACAAGCGCATGCACAGAGCGTGGGGTAACATTTTCATGTAATTGGCACCTTGCCATCTGTTATCCATGGTAAATTCCTCCAGGCAGCCTCCATCCAAGCTAAAATCATTTTGCTCCCTTCTAAACAAAAGGATTTCTGTAACTCAGCAACAATTTTGCTTCTAACTCTACATACTGAACCTCTTTCTTTTGTAAAGTAAATAAGCATCTAGAATTCCAGATATGCCATTTTATTGTCGCAAATATAAATTGGAGAGTGCCCTTATCCCACTTATTCCATTTACTGGAATAAACCCAATATATTAACACTTCATAAGTCACTGACCAAAATTCAGGAGAATTCCACTGTGCAGCTAAATATGTCCAAAACTGTAAAATATAAAAACGTGAAAAAAATAAGTGTTCCATGGATTCTACAAGCAGATTACAGGCAGGCCTACTACACAACCATTCTGACATCTGTTTATGTTTTTGATTGACCTTTATATTCAATCTTTCGTGGCAGCATAACCAACACACATCCCATATGTGTGGTGGAATCCTAGTGTCAGTGAGGTACGGCTGTAATGAGTGTAAAAAGGGTCGTGGGCAGTGTGGAAAGGTGACTAATTCAGTAAAATATAAAGAAATAATATGGTCATATAATTTCTTACTGGGGCCATTAAGTATCATTGAACTGGTAACATTCCATCTTTTTTCATTTCAAAAACATTTGTCTGACATAGGGAGGCATCTGAACGGATGCTCCAAAACCACCCAAAGTGCCCGAATCCCATCTACAGAACCATGGAGAACATGCCAAATAAAATAAGGTGCTCCAAATGTTCCCCATATGAAACAGTAATGGCTTTAAATTAGTCATAAAAAAAAGGTAGGGAAAAAAGGGGGTTATCATATTTAATCCTCCCTCCTTAACAGGGAGGTACAAAATGTTTCTTTGAGAGGATTTAAGTGACTGCCCCATGTGGCTTGGAAAAAAAATACTATAAAAAGGTTGTCGCCAGATGTTTCGGGGGGGGGAGGGAATGTAACTGAAACCTGACGTTGTCTCAATAGTTGAAACTTGGCTGTCAGGCTCTACCCCTGACTCCCTGGTCTCACTCCCTGACTACTCCCTCTATCGGGAGGACCGTGTTGGTAGGCGAGGTGGGGGCTGTGCCATTTATGTCAAAGACCCTCTCGTTGGACTAGCCCTCCCAGCCCCGGTCCTTGACTTCAGGGCTCAGGCCCTAACCCTAAAACTATCTCCTGATCCCTCTAGGGGTCCCATCTACCTGACTACAGCATACATACCTCCAAAAAATCAAGCACAAGCACTAGGCCCACTAATCGATTATCTTACCTCCCTACCCCACTCCTCCGACCAAATTCTTGTGGGGGACTTGAACATCAATTGGCTCAGCCCTTCATCCACTTCCTCCCGTGATGCCTTTACAGCCATCGACCTAACCCAACTAGTCTCCCAACCCACTAGAGTGAATCCTAGAATGGGCTCTAGCACACTCCTGGATGTGGTCCTCAAAACCACCCTAACGCATCCATAATATCAAATCCTCCCAGACTGCCTTAGCGACCACTCCCCGGTTCTCTTCTATTGGTCAACCTCCTTGCCCAAAGCCACAGCACAAACTACCCTTCGGTGGCGTCTTAGACCTGGTGGGCTGAAGGCCTTAAGCAACTCCTAGGCCTCATAGACTGGTCCCCTATACTAACGCCCCAGATATTAGACTGGCCTTGCCTTTTTATCCACACCTTCAACTCTGCTTCGACATTTTGCACCCATAACTGCACGCTGATCCAAGTAAGGCATGCCCCTGGATTACCCCACCCTGCACCAACTTCTTAAGCACAGGGACAATCTATGGCACATTGCCATGGAAACAGGCCGCCCAGCTGACAGGCTGGCCTATGCTGCTGCCCGGAACAAATGTACATGGGCCATCGGCAAAGCGAAGGCTGAACACTATCAAGCCTCCCTCACTTCCTCATGGGGGGACGCTAGGACCTTCTGGGACAACATTAAGCAGCTGAATGGTGGCACGCGTCCCCCCCCACCTTCGCTTATCAACATTAATGGTTCGGTCTCCTCAGACCCTGTCCTTATTGCCAACCACCTCAACAAATCTTTCACAGATCTTAGCCCAGTGCTCCCTGATAATTTCTTCACTCCCCCTCCCTCCAGGTCTGTCCCTATTCTCCCACACCCTTGTTCTACCTACACCGAGTCACTGCCCAGGAAGTCAGACCTTAACTACTCAAGGCCTTAAAGAGTAACACAATTGGCAATGACTCCCTTGATCCCAGTCTTCTCCGTCAGGTTCTGGATCTGGTTATCTCACCAATCACCAGCATCTTTGACAAATCCCTCTGCCTAGGGCTATTCCCCTCTGCCTGGAAGATAGCTACTGTCACCCCAATACACAAGGATGGTGATAGGACCCTCCCTAGCAATTATCGACCTATCTCAATCCTCTCTCCTCTCTCTAAGGCCTTAGAAAAAATTGTGGCCACCAAATCTCTGAATACCTCAATAAATATAGCATCCTCTGCCCAGAACAACATGGTTTCAGAGCAGGCCACAGCACCAATACTGCCCTCCTGGAGTTCTCTAACTTTCTTCACACCTGACTGGACTCTGGCTCCCTAGCAGGTGCAGTGTTCATTGACTTATCAAAAGCCTTTGATACTGTCTCCTACCCCCTCCTGCTAACTACCCTTAGTCACTTAGGCTTTGCCACTGGGCCTGTTTCCTGGTGCTCCAGCTACTTGTCAGCCCGCTCACAACGTGTGAAAATCAACGGGAAACTTTCCAGCACCTGCCCTATCCGCTCGAGTCCCTCAGGGCTCCATTCTTGAGCCCTTGCTCTTTTCCCTTTTCTCAACTCCCTGCCCAGTGCATGTACTGGTAAAATCCTTCTTCTGCAGATGATGCTGTACTCTTTGCCTCAGGCCGTAATCCCATCTCACTTCAGGTTCTCTGCGGGAATCCTACAATGGCCTTAGAAGCCTGGTTTACTGAGCACAGGCTCGTAATTAATCTAAGAAAACCAAAACCATGCTCTTTGCCCACCCCCAAAATAAATCCTCCAGTAACTATCCTCTAGCAGTCCACTCCACCTCTAAACACCCTATTGAGCTAGTTCACTCTTATAAATACCTAGGTATAACCTTTGACCCTGCCCTCTCTTTTCATGCCCACATCTCTGCCCTTGCCTCAGCCTCTAACACTTGGCTGGGTATCCTCTATCGTCATAAAAACTGCCTCCCCATGGATGCCCTCTGACTTGCAGTCACATCCTCTGTTCTATCTCTGGTAGACTATGGCCTACCTGTGTATGGTGCAGCAGACCAGACTGCCCTGCACAAGATCCGCCTCACCTTATACAAGGCCTGCAGGCTCATAACTGGGGCTCCTAGTCTAACCCACACTTGCCATCTGTACACCATGGCTAATCTACTCAACCTTGATGAGTGTCTCAAATACCAAACCTGCCTCCTAACAAAAAAATCACTCCTTGGGCTATCCCCACCGGGTCTGTCAACCACTATCCACTGTGCAAACCCTGCAGTGCATACCCACACATCCCGCAAAACTGCACTGGTTATACCGAGGCCGAGAACCTCGCAAGGTCAAAGGGCTTACCCCTACAGAGCCCCCTGTTGGTATAACGCCCTCCCCGCCGGAGTCACTGATGCCACCTCATTATCTTATTTTAAAACTAGTCTTAGAAATCACCTGCTCTCAACACGCAGCTGTACCTGCCTCAAGCCTCCTCCTATCCTTCCAGACAAAGCTCACTGAGCCGCTTCTCTGACCTCTCTGTCCAGCTCTCCACCTTTACTTGCTACTATCTTCCTCAAGACCTTTCTTCTGATGTCTTCCACCCAGCCTTACCTTTATTCTGCCCACTGAATCAATCTCCATGTAACTACTGTATATTGTCTACTCTGTAAAGCGCACATATAAGCCTGTTGTATACTGTGTTTGACAAATGCCTGTATTTTTTGGCTAACTCCTAAATGTACTCCGATTTTTTATCTGCCTTGATGTTTGTTTCTTGCACTGTTTTGTCCTCACTGTGATGAGGTACATTTGTAAATGAGCCTCTGGCTCAAAGGTTGTTAAACTGATGTTCTAATAAATAAATAAATAAATAAAATACAATAATAAAGGAAGCATGTATGTCTTGACAAAAAAACACACCTCTTTTTTTGCCAGTTTTCCTTGGATTCCATTTGGCTACCATTGCCTTCCCTTGTTCTATTTTCAGAGTCCAGTTTAAGATGTCCATACAGTCCACTCCAAACAGGACCCCCAAAATCTTAATTGGCCTGTCGATTATGGCGAGTCCCGATAGTGCACATCGGGCTGTCTCTGTCCTACCAACGTATTTCCCAGTACACTTTTCAGAGTTTAAAGAGGCCCCTGAGAAGTGCCGAAGCTGTTGCAAATCTGTAAAGCCTGTGTGACAGAACTGTCATCCGAAACTAAAAGGCACAAATTATCAGTGTATGCCATTGCTTTATATGCCAACTCTTTTGCTGGGCATTCTACAGGCCGAATTAAGGTAGAAGAGTTCAGAGCCGAAAGCAAAGACCTGTGCTAAAAAGCATCAAGTAAAGGGCTCAGGGGGCATCCCTGCCTGACCCCTTGTTTTACCAGTATAATGGAGCCCCGCCACCCATTAACCAAAGGGACTACTGCGGCAGTGCAGTATAAGCACTTAATCCAAGTGATGAATGGGGGTGGAATTCTGCAAGATTTCAGAGCAAACCATAAGTAAGGATGCTGCACAGAATCAAAGGCCTGTCTCTGGTCCAATGCACATACTACACCATCCAGGTGCTGTGTTGTACCTAGAGAAAAGACTTCTCATAGTAATATCAGGTTGTCTGTTATAGATCGACCCTTAGCAGAACAAGACTGTCCTGCAGTAATCAAGGATGGAGCTGCCACAGGCAGTCTGGAAAGCAAAATCTTTGTTAGCAATTTAAAATCACCATTTAGGAGACTTACAGACCTCCAGTTTACCCGGTGCCGTTTATCCCCCTTTTCATATAAATAAATAGGGATACCTTGAGACATGGTTAATGAGATGTCGTGTCTAACATTTTTGTAAAAACCTCTGCCAGTTCTGTACTTATACTCATACCAATGAATTTATACAATTTGTTCGTAAGACCATCATGTACAGGAGCCTTCCCAGGCTTCAAAGATTGTAAGACTATCTCAACTTCCACCGGAGAGATGTCCTGCGTCAATGTCAGGGCAATCTGATCCGAACAGTGTGGTTGAGAAAAAAAAAAAAAAAAAAGAGTCGAAGAACCTATTCTTATCTGCATCTCCAGTCTGCCTATCCTGAAACAGTTCAATTGTATACCTGGTTACTACCACCAATAAACCTTTATGCGTGTTCTGAATATTTCCATCTGTGTCTAGTAATTATTCCATAAGTTTCTGGGAAGTTCTAATCTTGCAACTATCATATGGGCAGATAATACCTATTTTGCCCTGTGTCCCCAACTGATGCTGCTGATGCAAGCTAGCAGCTTGTCGAGCATGGAATGATAACATGGCAGCCTTCACCCTTTTAATTTGGTCCCCATAATTCAGGCCTGTGAGTATACTACTTGACGTAATTTTTGCAGCTGCTGACGCTGCCTTAAACATTGATGGTACTCCATATTTTGCTCCTGTTTACTGTGAAGTCACAGGAGAGAACAAAAGTTCCTCTACATGTCTTCCCATCACAAAATGGGATATCATAAAAAACATAAACCGATTTCCTGACTTCCATAAATTGAGAAACATGTAGATGGAAAAACTCTTGCTATAGCAAGGATGAATTAAATTTCCATAGTCTTGGGCCATGTATTGGGGGTTCTGTGTCACTAGGATTAAATGTATAATGTTATGGTCTAAGAATTCCACCAGAGCCACTGTTATGGAATGTATTAGCATATGTCTGGCAAAAAAGAAGAAATCAATCCTTGTCGCTAGGGGCCCTTTTTGGAAAGTAGACTTACAGTTTCTAGGAGTAGAATAATGAGCATCTTTTAAGATAGCTACAGTGATCATATTAGCTAAACAGGACACATCACAAAATAATTTCCTGGTCTTAGTCGGTTTCCACCTATCCTCCAAGGAGAGGTCACAGTTAAATCCCCCAAAAAACAATTTTCTGAGTAGTAAGCAAATAATGGCTGCATGAGTTGAAACAATGCTATCTGTTTGGCCTTTGTCTGAGGCACATAAATATTAAAATCAGCTTGTACAATTGATTATCCAGTCTAATATCCAGAATCAGGTCTCGACCTGATGATAACTCAACTAGTTTAAGCAGTTGAAAAACAAACAATGCTATGAAATAGAATTCCTACTCCAGAACAGGTACCCAGTCCTGTAGAACAATTAGGTCCTACATACCAATCTTTAACCACCAGTGATATTTTAGGCATAGTATGAATTCTAGAATCATGTATAAAATAAATCCCTGAACCCCTAGAGATCAAATTAGAGAAGACAACATTTCTTTTTCTCTGAGATTTGGTGCTGCTCACATTAATTGTGAACACAGACAAAGGATTTACATATGAGAATTTGGAAGATAGAAAAAGAAACAGGATAGATTACATCACCACAGTGGCTGTTCCGATTGCCCCCTAGTTCCCCTAGATTTTTTCCTAGTGAGCCCATTTTGTTTTGTAGGTGGCTCGCTATGGGGGTCCATTGAGTGTTCTTCCAAGTCTGTACCTGGTTCAGGTACCAAGGAACTAAAGGAGGATACATCTGATTCGTTCCCCGAAACCTCTGCCTGGTCCCATAACACCTCATATTTATTCTGGAGGGACACTGGGACTACTTCTGACACTTTTGTGGGAGGAGGCTTCCTACCATCTCTACATCTCAAAACCCGCTGTTCATGTACATTAGCCAAAGGTTGAGGGGGGTGGGCATAGCAGCTCCTTCCCCGACATTGGCATCAGCAGGTATAGCCTCTGGCTGAGACACTGGAGAGGACAAAATCTTAATCACAGTGTCTCCTGGATCCACAAGTCAGTCATCCAAGATATCCCCAGACTGTTCTACTGGTTCAGGAGTTACTGGAGTTGGGGGAGGGCCTCAGTAAGGGCTACAGTGTGAGGTACTCTAACTCCCTGTAGTGACATGGGCCTAGTGGTATGGGGACCCCTGTCAGTTTTAGCTCTTTGCACCAATGCAATTAATAAGCATTGCTCTGAATTGACAGACTGGTCTGACTTGTTACGAGCTGCATGTAGGCATGCTGTGTACGAGTGCCCTAACTCATTGCATAAATTACAAACTTGTGGGTTTTGGCAATTCCTGCTAGTATGCCCCAAACCATTACACAGAGTACATTTTAGTTCGTCACATAAGCTGCTCGGGTGGGAGGTAGACCCACATCTGTAGCAGGCTTTCGGCTGTCTTGCATAAAAAAGTACCCCACAGTCCTGACCAATGTAAATGGTATTTGGCAGATGCTGTAGTCCTCCACCCATGGAGTGGAGATCCATCCAAACTCTCCAGCCTCCCATCCACATTTGCTCAGAGTCAAATATAGCTTCTGGCATGCCTTGAACTGCACATCTCTGTTTCAACCAAAAATATCAGATCTATTATACTCACCCCTCATTTCTAAGCAGGATCTTGATTGTTCGAAATGCGGGTTTAGTCAATGGTACGGCATCAAAAGGTACACACAAGGGTGTCAATTTCACTTTGTGGTACCTCTGCCAAAACCTTTTCAAATCAGAGCTTATTTTAAAGCCAACATCGAAAGATGTCTCTCCTGAGACATGGATCAAGGCATAGATTTCTCCAGCATGAAATCCCATGGACTCCTTCAATAGGGTATGTGCAACCGGCACCCTATCTGGAAGAACTTCCATGCCTCCTTTATAATGCAGTCATACTGCATTATGCCTTTTTGCAAGATATGTTGGAGTATGAAACAATAAAGCATATGGGTGTGCTCTTGAGGTGGAAGCCGGTGGTACATTCCTGGGTGTCGACCAAGAAGCGGTGACAGGATCTAGGTTCGACAGAGTTGCATGTTGGGAGGAATGATCAGTAGAAATCAAAGGGTCAAGGGTTACCTGAACTGAATCTAAATGTTCAGAAGTCACTGTGTACTGTATCAAAGTCAAAGTCGGATGCTGTGTGAGTTGCAGATCAGGTGGCAGCTGCATAGGGGAGACAGCTCCCTGACTCACAGCATCCATCTCCGAATTAGAAATAATGTTAGTAGCAGTCACAGGTGGTAAAAAAGAAGAACTGAGAGATGTACCTGGTGGTGCATAACTTTCTACTGTAGGCATTCAAATAAGGGTCATGCCAGATATCCATTTTCCGGTTGTGCTGTCTCTCACATATCCAGCATCCCCAAGTTTACCTCGATAGATCCAAATGCTGCTGAAAGACTTGCAACTTGTGGTTCGGAGCTCTGACATAGGCCAGCCTGAGTCTGAGCCATAGTTGCCTTTCCAGACGGAGCTCCGGGTAGTCTGTGAAGAGCGCTGAAGACAAAAAGTGTAGGGTCCCATTGATTAGCCGAGAAAGAAAACACTTCACAGCTCACAGAGGTGCTTTCAGCCAGTGCGGTTTCAGCAATGCACCTGGAAGATGTTGGTATTTCTGCCGCAGTCTCCGCCCCTTGGTCTGGTTCCACATTCATTTCCTGGTTAGGTACTGGAATATCCTCCTGTGCACGAACCGATATGGCAGCCATACGTTATTATTTTTTTGCTAAACATCTTTGTTCCTCTTTAACAAAAGAGCCCTTAACTGGGCTTCTGAACAGGAATCAGGCACCTCACTGTCAGAAAATGTAACCTTTGTTTTCTCAATGGGTTTGTCCATTTTAGCGCTTGTATCTTGCTTTTGCTGTGTAGAAGCTGCATTCTGTTATTCTATATGCTACTTGGCATTGTAGTAAAGGTTGGTCTCTAGCTGCACAGAGGCAGGGGAGGAGACCTCCCCAGCCTCAGACACATCCATCCCCTCCTGCTCCTTTTTGGGACTGGCCATTCTGTGAACAGCGGTTCCCCTTCCAGAGAGTAGGGGAATTTCCCTGGTGTCTTGGCCAAATTTCCCCCATCCACTAAAAATTCCACCAGCAGCTTAACCGATGACACATCATCTTACATGAAAATACACCCCCAGAACAACATGGTGCTTTCCCTTTTCTCACCTTTGTGGTCAGTCGCCATCTAACACACAAATCTGTTGAATAAGAAAAATTGTGCATCTGCATGGACTTAGCTTTATATATATATATATATATATAAATAAATAATGACAATTTGCATTTATGCATAGCTTTATTTTGTACCCAAACTGGGGTGATTAATCACCATCCACCCTCATGACCACATAAGTGGGGACTTTTATCTCTTACCCAAAATGTCATTTCAGTGGCAACCTTCAAACTGTCATCATGACCATTGGGTGGGCCCCACAGGAAGCTCGGTAGAATATAACTGCTGGGCAGGGTGGTGTTGGTGTGGGTTCATGGCAAAGGGGTGTTCTGTTCTACTAGCTGGCTGTTTATCATTTAGATTTTCATTTGCAGGTGAACTCATTCTCCTTGGGGATTTCAGTGTAAACTGGCTTCCCCAGTCCTCCAAATCAACCATTCATAGGACTATTAATTTGTCTCATGTTATTTCATAGCCACTGATATTAATCCTTACTCCACCAATCATACTCTTTTGGACTGGGTTCTTACCCCTCACCCCCACCGCATTGTTGCACTATTTATACTGCTGGATTCATTTAGCAACCACTGTATGCCTTTCTGTGGCAGAAAAATCCATCATCTCCCCTCATCACCAAAACACATCTGAACCAAGTCCCTTCAGTCACTTAACATCAATGCTCTACTGAGTGACCTCACTGTAATAGACCAGCTGGCCATCCACTCTGCCTTTGATATTGATGTGGCTCACCCTATTCCACTCCAAATTCTCCTCTGACTGGAACAAGCATGCCTTCCTCAGGAAATCCAGAGTCAGAACTATCCACCACCCGTGCATTACCACCAAAATCATCAATCTGTGCAAGTCCCGAGACTTTGCATGGGCCCACTACAAATTATCCCAATCCTCTCCTGACCTTTTCCTTTACAGGGCTCTGAGGAGATACTGTATAAAGGCTGTTTGAGCTGTGAAATCACACTATTTCCTGGCCAATCTCAAGAAAAACCTTTAACTCTCCAGCTACATTCTGGAAGGCTATCCATTCCTTTTTCAACCTCCCTGCCCAGTCCGCTCTCCCAGTCCTCATGGCTAATGGTTCACCTGTGTCTGACCCTTCCTCTGTTACTGCTCACTTCAACGAGTTCTTCACAACCTGTGCCCTTCCTTCTTCTCCCCTTCCTGGCTCCTCTCCTTCCCCCTGCTCTTCCCTACCTCTCACCGGGTTTCCACTCCCCCCCCCAAAAAAAATCACTGGCCAAGAAACCCTACTTGCCCTCTCCTCCCTCAACCAGTCAAAGTCCAGCCCTAATGGCCTGGACCCCATGCTCCTCCACCTCTCAGCTCCTGCCACTGCAGCTCTCCTTACTCACCTACTCAAATACTCCTTCTTCCTGAATATTGGAAGTTGGCCAAAGTTATTCCACTTCATAAGTTGGGGATGATCCCTCCTCCCCTGGCAATTTCCATCCCATCTCCCTCCTCCCCTTCCTCTCTCTAAGCTACAAGAGAAGCTAGTCCATTCTAGACTGCTTGACTTCCTCTCATCCTCCAACTTCCTTCCAACCTGATTTTTGGAAGCACCATTCCATTTCCTCCCTGCCGCATGTCACTGATTCTATCTTCTCAGGGATGAAGCAGGGACATAGTATGACAGCAATATTCATCGATCTGGCCAAAGCCTTTGATCTGGTGTCCTATTTGCTTCTCCTGAACAAGCAGAGCTATGCTGGCCTCTCAGCTCCCACTGTTGATTGCTTCCGTTCACACCTCATGGGCCTACAACAAATCGGTACAGGTTGGAGGTGCCGTGTCACCTCCCCTTCTTATTCAGTCTGGGGTCCCACAGGCTCCATCCTGGGTCAAATCCTCTTCTCCACTTTCCTGAATGATCTCCCCTCTGTCTGTGCCAATTTGCATATTCACATGTATACAGATGACACAGTTATCTTTACCTCAAAACCCTCCACCGCAGCTGTGGAAGCCCTGCTCCAGTGGGACTTCAACAACATTCTACAAAGGTTCCAATCCAACCAACTCAGAGTCAATACTAAAAGACAGTGTCCATGAACTTTGCTACCAGCCAGAATCTGGCCAGACTCACTGCCCCCTCCCCACCACTGATTTTACCACTCTGGAAGGCACGCCTCTTGAAGTAGTTTAGTCCTTCAAGTACCTTGGAGTGTGGTTGTACTGCAAGCTTGTCTTCTCAGCTCATATCAATGCCATCCATATAGAACTCCACCCCCAGCTCAGTGCCTTGTACCACAACAAAAGAATGTCTCTCTCTGCATATCCACAAGAAACCTTTTACCAAAACTGCGCTCCCTGTCTTTGACTGTACGGATGTGGTCTATGGCACTGCCCCTTCCACTTCCCTCACCAGACTGGACACACTCTTCAACTCCTCCTGCACTTGGCTACAAACTCCTCCGCCCTTGCACCTACCAATGTTTACTCTACTCATCCGTGTCCATCGTCCCTCTGCCCTCATGTCACCAGGCTCACTGTACCACCTTCATATCCAAATACTGGTTTGATTCCCTTCTCTAATACCTCTCCTCTCCTCTCTTCCAACTCCCCTCCCACTTCCTGTTCCCTCTGTTTCAGGAAACCACATGCACTTTTTCCACTTCTCATCCCCGTTCCTCTGCCGGGCAACTTGCCTTCTCCTACTGACTTCCCCTCACCATGAAACCAACTCCCCTCCTCCCTCCACCTCTCCCCATTGCCTGGCTCCCTCAGGCACCAACTGAAACTCCACCCGTACCCAGTGTTGGGTAAGTTACTTTAAAAAGTAATCAGTTACAATTACTAGTTACTTTCAAATAAATAATCAGTTACATTTACTTATTACTTTTATATAAAAAGTAATTAGTAACTGTAACTGCAATGCATATTACTTTTCATATTACTTTATACTATTTTTGATAGCTATGTTCAATGAGTAAATACAACCATGTTATGTGCTCATGGAACTCCTAGAAGTGTATTAAAAAAAAAAACCAAAAAAAAAACCCCAGATTCTAAAGACAATGAATATGTCAGTTTATAACAGTACCCATCTAGCATCGCCAGCCACAAACATCCCTTACATTTTTTTATCAATAAGAACTCTATCAAAAAAAAAAAAAACACTCCAGGCCTATGGCACATTCATAAGATAGAGAAAAAAAATGGGCAGACTGGATGGGCCTTGCAGTCCTTATCTGCCATCAACTTCTATTTTTCTATGTTTCACACATCCTGCACCTACTGCTGCCCTCCACAATCCCCCCCCCCCAAACAGCTGAATCCTGGCTTTGGCAGCCACTGCTGTCCTTGACCTTTTTCATGTCCATAACACCCACACTCACCCTCCAACACACACACACACACACACACACACACACACACATACACACACACCCCTTGTGTCTAATGCCAGTGCCCTTGGGAATTTTTCCCATGCAGCTGTATCCTGACAATGCCAACCACAACTACCTCTTTACGTCCCACCCTTACCCCACTGCCACGAACACCCTGCTGCATCTTTTGCAGTTGATCTTTTGCACATCTAGCCTGTATTCTTCTCCTGACTATGCAAGAGCCACAACAACCCCTTTAAATTTCTAGAATAAAATCCAACCCTCACATAGCTCCCCTTACACACACACACATACACACATACACACACACACCCTGCAGATCTATTGCCCTTCCTTGCTTTGGTGATATTTTCTCATTTCCCCACAGCAACCTGAATCCTAACCTTGCCACTGCCAGCCACAGATCACCCCACATCACTTACAATAAATTCCACCAGTACACACCTGCTTACCCCAACAAAATGTAAACACTCTTTCCCACAGCTGAACCTTGATTTACCACTGCCACTGAGACACAGTTATAACTAAGTCTGCCATGACTATTATGCCACTGCCAGTATGCCACCACTGAAGTCAGACATTGTCACTTACATTTAAATCATCACACAACACAAAACACTTGTTACACTTTGGTACATACCCCTTCAATGAGAATTTTCTTTGAGATGGGGCAGGTGATGATGATAGACTTGGCAGGTGGGTCAATGGATGATCAAGTGGCCTTGCTGTGGCAGTTTGGGACATGTGGTGTTGATGGAAATAGGCCGCAAGTCCTGCCTGCAAATGGACTACTTGCCTTTTTGTCTACAATAGCTATTCTGGCCAAGATTCCCTCTGGGATCACGACGGCTACTACAGAGGGCCACGACTGATGACATGCATGGGTGTAGCAAGCTGTCTATAAATTACAGCCAGCCTGCTAGTGCAGCGGCAAGGCATCTGTCTGCAGCGCCAACATCCCAGGTTCGGGAATGGACCCATGAGTCAGAGGGCTGGCTGGGGGGGGGGATTGAGCATCCTATGGAATGCTTTCCTCTCTGGGCGGAGGTGGGAAGAGCATCTGGTACAATGAAGACCCCTGGTGGAGGCTGGGGGTCCCACCCACACACTACGGGGGGGGGGGGAAGAGACAGATGCTGGCACCATGGCACATCCCTGACCCAGGGGAAAAAGTTCTTAAAATGTCACCGGCCGCTAATGATGGCTCCACCTCTGCTGCTGCTCCCCACTCAGACCAAAGTTCACAGAGGAGGAGGGTCCCCACTTCTGTGACCCCACCCTGGGGGGGGGCAAGCCAGAGCTTTGTGACCCAAGTTTCTGTGAAGGGGCTCACCCGGCCCGGCCCCATCTGGGGGTAAGCCTGGAGATGGGGGGTGGGGGGGTGGGCAGGTGACCGAATCTCTGGGCCAGGACAAAAAAAAAATGTTATTTATAAATTGTACATCAACTGGCCAATCTGTACCCTCAAACAAACAAATTTCATCAACTCCTATAGAGAGTCTTAGTTGTACCATGTAGTGGAGCATAAGTAGTATAATTTGTATATTAAATGTTTCAAAAGTATGTATTTAGTAATCAACAAATAAAATGATGTTTTCTGACTTATTTACAGAACACATGTTACAGATATAGAACAAAATGATAATATTAAATGCATGCTGAAAATAGAAAATTGAGTTAGAATCGATGTTTCAACCATAGGGCTTCAGGAATTTCCTAAAAGAGAAGAAAGCAGGTTAGGGAAATATATGCAAGGAAGGAAGGAAAATAGGGGACGCTGTAGGAGAAATACAGAATAATACACGGGGTGGTGTGTGTAACAAGATTTTACACACACCTTGGGTGTTGGATGCTGCATAAATTCTGAGAGCAAAGCTTGAGGGGTTTATTTAAGCATCCAACACCAAGGGTGTGTGTAAAATCTTGAGTTAAACTCACCACCCCATGTTTTGTTTTCTATAATTGCTGGGGAGCATTTTTTTGCCACATCAATTATATAAAAGAAAGCCACATCCCTGTGCAGCCGCCATCCCAGGGTTTCAGCGCAGTCCACCGTCTTAGTTTCACTCCTGAAACATTTTGTTTCCTCTCTTTTTTTTTTTGGAGTTATCTTACCACCGAGTGCTACTTACAGTGGTGTGCAGGTGTGCTGTGCTACAGAAAGGCAGAGAGGGAGAGAAGAGCTGGTGCTGGCACATGTGTTGACCAAGGAAAAGCTGGTGTGTGTTGGTCGTTATAATCCCTGGGTTATGATGGCAAATTATAACCTGATTTCCCTTAGGAAAAAAACACTAGCCAGTTATTATAAAGTGATAATAGTTTAGTTAAGGTAAGAATAGAATCTGGACATGAAAAGGCAATGAATGATAGGTATGAAAAGGCAGAATAGAAGTGAATGGGCTGAGGAGTCCTTAAGCGGGGACTAATTAACAGGAAGAATCTTGAAAGCTGTGTGTGCACGCTCATTTTCATTTTCTACAGATTAAAGAAATACTCAAACTGGAGGTGCCAGTGATTTATACTGGATCTGCGATAACTGGTACAAGGATACCCAGCACAAGACCTCACCAGAGCCATTCAGCCTAACATTTTCTGCAATGAGACAACTGGCAAAAACAACCCAGACACCCAAAGACAGTCAGACTGTAACCATGTAGAAAGCAGTGATGCGATAAGTGAAGCTATCTTGTAGTCTTAGCCACTGTGTTAGAGCAAAGATATCGTATGGCAAACCAGTATTAGGACAACATTCCTAGGCTAAATGTTACAAGGCTGCATGTCTTTGCTCCAGTTGTTGTGCCATGGGTTCACACCACCCTGTACCTCTGACAGCCCATAATACCCAGACACTGCAGCTACTCAAACCTGAATATCAGCAAGGCTACAAAAAATGGCACCTCACAGCCATGAATGTTAGTCATAGAAGCAGAAATCTGATGGCAGAAAAGGACCCTACTGGCCCATCGAGTCTGCCTTTTCCCCCTCCTCCCGTACTCATCGCCTATACCACGAGCCCTGTTGCCTAAACTTTTTATTGTGAAAAAAGACAAAACATGGTAGGCAACTTGCATTCAATGTGCAAGGTGAAGATGCTGGGTGCTCATGCAGTGCTTGTCAGAAGGCAGTTTTTTCAGCCTGATGTAATAAATCGAGCACGCTGTCAGTTGAGCAGCCTTTGTTTACACAGAATATCAAAAGACACCTGCACAATCTCTGGATTTCTTTGATGTCAGACACCTCTTGAGACTCACTCTTAATATTGATAAGTCACAGGAACCCCTTGATGGATTACAGCAACCATAACAGAAGGCTGCCCATCTAGTTATTCTAGTTATACTACAGTAACTAGTTACTTTTAGGGAAAAATAATGTCATTACAGTTACTTCTTACTTCATTTTAAAAGTAATCAATAACTATTACTAGTTTCCTAGAAAAGTAATCAGATTACAGTTACTAGTTACAAGTAACTAGTTACTACCCAACACTGTCCGTACCCCCAACCGTTTCTGTTACCCTTCCTCCTGACACTTCCATGGCAGATCCTTATCTGTCACGGTAAGGCAGCCAGTTGGTCCCTGCAACCTGACTTGGTCTCACTTCCTCACTACCTCCATTTTCTCTCTCTCCATCACAAGATCAAGCAATTAACTCGCCCTACAGGTCACCTACCTGTTGACATTATTGTCTGTTTTTTTTTTTTTTATTATTATTATTTAGTTGTTTAACCAGGAGTAGCACACTAAGCTGAAAACTTTTTTACAGGAGCGACCTGGGAGCATAGGGAAGTTAAGTGACTTGCTCAGGGTTACACAGAATGCATCATCATGCATTGCTGCCATTTCTGCATTTGCACATGTTAGGTGTTCTATTTCGAGCTGTGACTGCACTTTAGTCTCTGTTCATACAACTTTTTGCATTTATTTCTAACTCTGTACAAACCTTTGTCAAATACTGCTTAAGCTAGTTGTTATGTATTATGCTGCTGTCCCCCCAACCCACTGTTCTCCTCCCTTAGGTCACACCTGGAAATGAGCCTTGGCGCAGTGTGCCTCTCCCGGCTACCAATTTTCAAATAAATAAAGATTAGGGTGTGCTGTGTTAGCCCACAAAAAACACATAACAAACAAAAATAGGATCTTTTTGCTAAGAGCATGTGATATCTTTATTAACATACAAGTTAAAGATCCAAGCTTTGGAGGCTTAGTACCTCTTATTTATTTAAACATCAGTTTACAACCTTTGAGCCAGGGGCTCATTTACAAAGGTACCTCGTCACATAGAGGAGACGGACAGTGGCATAGGAGACAACAGATAATACAGGTACAAAGTAAGTGTCATTCAAGGTTACAGTTGGTTCAAAACAGATGAGGAATACATAAGCTAATCAGGTACATCAGGCACGAAGCCTGAGAAATTTGTATCCTTTATATTTAGTTAGCCTAATAAAAGGTATCATATTTTCCTAACAAAAAATTATCTTGTTGTTTCTCTGTTCTCAGAGGAGAAGGTGCACTAGAAAAAATGGGCATGCAATGAAGCTGGAAGGAGGAAAATTTAGGAGTAATATGAGAAAGTAATTCTTCACTGAAACAATGGTGGATGCCTGTAACAATCTTCCAGCGGAGGTTGTGGGGGAGAACACAGTGGGGGGCTTCAAGCATGCATCAGTTTAGAACAAGGAAATCTTGTTAGGGAAGTGTGGTGGGGAAGCGGGGTTTATGGTGACAGTATAGGTAGGGAAAATGGGCACACTAGGTGGGCCAAGCAGTCCTTATCGGGTGACAAATTCTATGTGCCCGTGTCTCTCTTCAGTATAATACATATTGCATCATTTAAGGGTGTGCTGATGCCGGTTTGCCTTTTCCTTGCTCTCTCATTTTACCTGGTACAGCTTAGTCCATGGAGTGGCATTTTCCCCCCAATTTAAACACAGATTGGAATTTAGCAAACTTTCTGGGTAGAAATCAATGTTCCTGATGTGAGAATTTTGACCCTGATTTATGATGCAGGCAGCTGAGAAGTAGGGGTGTGCTCCAAATCCAAATCGACTGCCGAATATACTAAATGCAGCATGTATTCGGCCAAATTCCAAGTACTTGCTGTGTTCAGTGTATTTGGCTTACACAATTTGTGGATGCTTGAGTAAAGGTGGAAAGGGTGTGTTTTTTTTTTTTGTGCCTCCCTTCCTTCCCAGTCTCTCGCGCCTGGTGCCATGGTGCAGGTAGGAGCAATTAGAGGCTACTTCTTTCTTTCCTTTTTCAGTTCAGTTACGAAATGATAAAATACCAAGTTTCGACACACATTATTAGTTGTAATATTTACTGCAGGTGCCTTGAGCTGATTGCTGTGTTGTTAGCTGATGGACAGAATGTGTGGAGCCAGTCGTGCATTGCTCACTGACAGTGCATGGTACCCGACCCAGCACTCATCAATGGACAGACAGCATGCGGTGTCTGCTCCCAGTGGCCCATTTCATGCAGTTACTCCCTCGCTTGGTGGGTATTTCATTGATTATTCTCAGTCTGCACTTGTTTATTATTCAAATGTCAGTACAAGTCTGGCGTAACGTGTGGGGCAATGGAAGAGGGGCAGTCAGGCAGAAGGACACAGCATGGGGTGAAGGGAATGTTGGGAAATGGGGCAGAATTTGGGGCAAAGGAATACTGTGTTGGATAATGGGGCAAGGGGATGCGATAATGGAGCAGAATGTGGGGCAAAGGGACACTTGTTAAGGCAGAAAGGGTGATGGATCTCGCTGATACCAGCAGTGGTGCCTGTTGCTGTGTGTTCACAACCCACTCCTAACTACACATAGTGCAGATGGAATGATAAGCCCTATCATTCTCAGAGCCTAGGGCTTTAGTGTCTCAGCTGCTCCCTATTTCTGCATTTTAGTTGTGGGACTGGGGCAGACTAACGAAGCCCAAATTTCTGAATCCTGAATATCTGAATACTGCTGATTCGGCACAAATACCCCTCCAATACTTTATTGGTGTATTCACACCCTCTTACTGAAACGTAGGATACACAGTGTATGTCATCAATTACATATTTTAATTCCCCCCCCCCTCATTTTCACTTATTTATTTCACCAGGAAAAGGCTCCACTGAGCAAGCTCATTTACAAGGACGTCCTGGGTAGAACATAAATAGGTCAGAAAAAATAATACAAAGGTATACAGGTCATAGAGCGGTATTCACAAATTATAAATAAATTCACTGATCTTGTATGATCAATTAATTTGCTGTGCTTAAGCTGACCCGAGTTTTTTTTTTTTTTTTTTTTTTTTTAGGTAAGCTGTGTGCTACTACTTTAAAGGGTTAAATAACTTATGTGTGGCACTGGAAAACAGACACAGTAATCATCTCACACTAGCCTCATTACACCAGGCCAACTTCTATTTACATCACAGTATCCTTACAATTTCAAACCTACCTGGTTAAAATACCCACTGTACACCTCCTGGAGTTCAGAATATAAACGTGCGTTTTTCCGCTCCAAAGGTTCAATAAACGGGAGAAACTCCGTGCGGGTCCTGAAATGCCCCAACACAGACAGTACTGAACAGAAAAATACCTCAGGCTCCAGCTCGCCCCTCTCCAGCCCCAACTTCAAGATCTGGAGCCGGGACTCTGGGCCTGAAGTGTCGGAATCCGAACACTTCAGTTCCTCCATCCCCGTCTGTACCAACGAATCTCACAGGGTCTATGTGCTGGTTACACAAGCATTCTTACAACAGGTTTCATAACACCAAACGCCCGCGCACATGCTCAATAGTCCCAGTAAATCCAAGCACCGAGAGGCGCCCTCTGGAGGTCTTTCTGCAGATCCTAGTTTGGGGTGATCACATGAAGCAGAGCGCTCTCTTTTCTGTTTTTTTTTTTTTTTTTTTTTTTTTTTGTGTAGCTTGCACCTTTAAGTTTATAGTCGTCAACGCTATGTAAAAGTAGTTGAACGCATAGTTACAGATTGATCGATTGCTTGGTTGATTGATTGACAAGCTGATAAGGTAGACTTTAGGTCATTATTGTCCACACTAAGATCCGAGGGAAAACACTATCAGTTTAACCAGATACAAAGGTAGGAGGGTAATTATCTAGCCAGGTCAACCCGCTGTTCGGTGAAGGAAATAAGATAAACTATGCATGTGAATGGGGAGGGTTTCCGTCCTGTTTTTGTGGGAATGACCGTAGCCTGTTTTTGTTGTTGTTGTTAATGAAATATTATTTTTGTTGGTGACTGCTTTGCAACTGCAATCTAAAGACCCCAAAGAAACTGTGTCTTACTTTTGCTGCACCGTCTTTTTCTTATCCTAACGGAGTACCTACTTTTTTTTTTTATTGCAGGACTGTTTTATGAAATCCGAAATAGGGTTACAACCTGTCCTGATGCTCGCAAAACAGTCCTGATTTGGGCAGCTGTGTCCTGTAAAAAAACATGAAAAATGCTACATGTCCTGATTTTATAGTACAGAAAATATTTTCTAACTTTCCACTAAATGTTGCAGAAAACTACAATATCTTAACTAAAGTACATTAAAATGACAAGGAACAATTGAAGCAAATAAGAAACCACAATACTTAGCCTTAATTCTGATTATATAGAGAAACCAAGTCTGTTGAATTGGCCAAGGTTACCTACTGTCCTGCAAAAAATCATGTTTCACTAAGAAATGTCTCACTTTGGGCTTCTGAAAAGGTGGTAACTATAATGCGGAAACTATGAGAGCCCTATGAGTCTGAGCATGTCCAAAACATTAAATATGTAACTGAAGGTTGTTTGTATGGAAATGAACACTACAACTGCACATGACACTGGCAGTGGCCAACAAAGCCCCTGTACTAGTCCATAGATGCACAATTACTGCCCCCTTTGAAGCACACTTGTATTTTTGAAGAGCTTCCTTGTTTGAAAGTATGGAGCCAAAAGCTAGAGCATAAATGTTCCTCAATGACGGAGATCTCTTGATTTTTAACCATGAATATCGGGGCGATTTTCAAAGTGTCCTAAGTTATAAGCTTAAAAGAGCATAGGATGCTGGGAATCCAGTGCTGGACCAATTAAAAAGGCAAACTATTTTTTATTTGATTAGGATGACTGTTGGGAATTGCAAGTGTGCCATTAGAAGCACCTGAGAGGTGTCAAAATGGATAAAATCAAGGAGATTTTCTGGAAGTGGGGAGACTTGAAAGGTGTCTTGGGTGGCTGCTGATAGACTTGTCCTGATAGCTCATTATGATATCTATAAGGAGGCCATGCCTGTAAGCACTAAGCTAAACTTCTGTTGGGTCTTACAGCAGTCAAGGGAAACAGACTGATCCCACTTTTTTACACAGCGCACAGGCTTATAAATTCTGCCTGCAAGCAGAAAAAGGTAGACATATCTCTGGGGAAGGGTGTCTATCTTAATGTACTTCAAGGTCAAGGTTGCAGGCGTCTGGTACCAGATTGCCTTAGCCTCCAAAATACAGAGCAACAGGGATATAGGAATGAGAATTTAGATATTTTGGTATCTTGGAGGGAGTTTAGCCAGTTGGGTGTGGTGGATATTATCTAGGTGGTTGCGGGTCTGCAGTGTACCACCTTCAGGATGGATCAACTTCATCTCAGCTCATCAAGGCTGTGGTATTGGATTCTGCACCAGTAATAACAGACATAATGACTGCATTCTTGAGAAAGGGAATTTAACTGGCAGCCTTGAAGATGGCTGTCATAAACCCCTTGCTCAAGAAGCAATTAAACCCCAGTGTGCTTGCTATCATCTTATCTCCAACCTACTGTTTCTGATGAAGGTTGTTGAGAAGATGGCGGATGGCAGTGCAGGTAGATGATCACTTAGAGACACATAATGTCCTTGAACTCTTCCAGTCTGGTTTCTGCCAATACCACAGTACAGAGATGGCCTTGGTTATACTGGGTCTTATACTGGGTGATTGAATGGAAGAAGGCTCATGGCCCATTATACCATTCCCTGCTCAGCGAGCACATTTAATTCCTGAAACAAATTAACTTGTCTATTTCTCTTTTAAATTGTTCTAAGTTTTTACTATTTACAATATAATCAGGCAGAGCATTCCACACTCTAGCTGTTCTCTGTACAAAAGAATAATATCTAAAATTTCTTTTAACTATCTCTATTTTTATTTGATACTTATGATTTCTTAATCCTTCTGGTTTATCCACTATTTCCATTCCTAATCCTTCCATTAGTTCTGGATCTTTCATGATCTTAAATAATTGCAATAAGTCCCCTCTTTTTCTTCTGTCCTCCAGTGTAAACATTTTCAACCTATCTAGTCTTTCCTCATATCATCTACCTTTTTCTATAGCTATCATCCTAGTATATGTTCTTTGGATTTTTTCCAATCTATTTTTTTCACCTTTCATATATGGACTCCATACTGGTGATCCGTAATCCAACTAAGGTCTTACATATGCCCTGTACAACGGTACCAGACATTGTTTAGTTCTATTTATATCTATATTACATTTTTTATCATATAATTTGTTTTCCTAATAACTTCTGACCTTTGTGCCTTAAATGTCATTTCATTATCAACTATTATTCCACAGTCCTTTTCTTTGTTTGTCACTTCCATTTTATTTCCATTTAAGTAATATACATGTTTTTGATTGTTTTTTCCCTATGTGCATGACTCTACACTTTTCCATACTTAAAGTAATTCCATTGTCTCTTACCCATTTTTCTATTTGCTTTAGATCCTTCTCCATATGTTTAATTTCTTCCATTGAACCCACTTGTCCTCGCAGTTTTACATCATCCGCAAATTTCACCATTTGGGTCTGGATACCATACTGTATGTCTCTTATGTATAATGAAAATAATATAGGACCTAACACCGATCCCTGTGGAACTCCGCTGGTAACCTCCTCTAGACCTGACATACCACCTCTTATCCTTACTGCTTGTTTTCTATCTCTCAGCCAGTTCTGTACCCATCTGGTTTTCCTACTATCCACTCCCATTTGTACAATTTTTGTAATAAGTTGATTATGTGGTACTTTATTGAAAGCTTTCTGGAAATCAAGGAAGAAGATATCCACCAGCTTATTTTTAGATGTTGTTTTATTAATCTATTCATAGAATATGAGCTGATTTGATAGACATGACCTATTTTTTTTGAACCCGTGTTGCTTCTCATCATTCACTTTTAACACCTTTAAATCTTCCTCTAACTTGTCTCTCAAAATGCCCTCTGTTACTTTACACAGAACTGCTGTTAGGCTTACTGGTCTATAATTTGTCATATAGGTATTTGTTCTCTTTTTTTTATAGATCGGTGTCACAGTAACTGTTCTCCAATCAGCTGGTGTCTGTCCGGTATTAAATTACCTATTTATTATACTTGCTACAGGAGGTGCTATCTGTATAGCAATTTCTTTTAACAGCCTTGGGTGCAATAAATCTGGTCCTGCTGATTTTGACAGTTTTAACTCACTTAAGATTTTTTGAATTTTGTCTGTTGTTACTTCCATCCTTAGTCCTTTATTTATATTATTATTAACTTTGATCTCTTCCATTACTTTTTTGTCATAAACTGAACAGAAATATTGGTTTAGGTGTTCTACCATTTTCTTTACTTCAGTAACTTCACTCCCTTCTATATGCAAAGATCCTATTTGTTCTGACATTTTCCTATTATTATTTATATAAGAATACAATCCCTTTCCATTATCCTTCCTATATACTAAATTTATTTCTAATCTTTTCCTTTTTTCTTTTATTTTAGATTTTAACTTTTTCGGTATTTCTTTATATTCCTTAATAGCATCTCCTGTCCCTAATTGTTTCATGTTGTCATAAGCCTTTTTTTTTCTTTACATAACTTTATTATTGCCTTTGTACACCACATAGTTTTTTTTTTCCCTTTTTAGTGTATAATTTCTTTTTTGGTACATATTTATCTTCTAACTTTTGTATTTTGCTTTTAAATATCTCCCACCTTTCTTCCACTGTTCTGTTCTTAAATGTACTCTTCCAGTTCCATTTTTCCAACTATATTTTTATCATCTGAAATTTAGCTTTGTTATAATTTCTTATTATTGTACTATCTTTTATGGTCAATTTTTTTATAACTCTACAAAAAATTGAACTACTCCATGGTCATTATTACTTACATTTTCTATAATATTTATTTTAGTTATTGATTCTTCACAGTTTGTTATAATCCAGTCCAAAATACTACCTCCTCTTGTTGTCTTATAAACTAATTGCCTTAATCCTACTTCCTCCACCATTTCTAAATATCTTCTGTGTACAACATTTTTTGCAGTTATATTATTCCAAATTATATCTGGTAAATTAAAGTCCCCTAAAATAATTACATCTTCCTGCATTGCTATCTGTCTGATCTCTTTATTTATATAATCATCGTGTAATCTGCTAGAATTTTTTGGTCTATAAAATAGACCTAACAATAGATTCTTTTGTGTTTGTACTTGTTGTATTGCTACCCATAATGATTCTATTTCATCTTGATGATCATATTTGTTGTACAGAGTACTCATAATTCCCTGCTTCACATACATAGCAATACCCCTCCTTTCTTATTTCCTCTTTCCTTTGAATACATTTCATATCCTTCTATTTCATGATTCCACTTTGAGTCTTTCTCCCACCATGTTTCTGCTATACTACATATGTCTATTGACTCCATCTTGAGTTTTATTTCCAGTTCTGATTTTTTTATTAAATTTAAGCTTCTCGCATTCAAAGACCATATTGTCAGACCATTGTATATTGAACTTTTTATCTTTCTATTTTCTACATCTTTCTGATGATCGTTATTATTTTTTTAGATGTATCCATTTTTAGAATCTTCGATTTTCTTCCCCTTCCCCTGTAATATTAGTTTAAATGAGTATCCAAAACCTTTTTTAATTCTAATCCTAATTTTCTGCTTCCTTTTTGATAAATGTAGCCCATCTCTGCAAAAGTAACTTGGTTCATTTATAAATTGTTCCCAATGAGTCACATAACCTATCCCTTCCTTCAGTGTCCACAATCTCATCCAGTTATTTACTTCTCTTATTTTACTCTGAACATCCTGATTTTCTCTTGGTACTGGAAGTATCTCTGAAAAATACATCTTGCATCCCAATCTATTTGCTTCCTCTCTTATTTTCATATATTCTTGCTTAATACTAGTTATGTTTTGATGTTTAATGTTATTTACTCCCAGATGAAGAATTAATAGATTCTCTCCTGTTTCATTTTTTACAATATTGGGTAACTTCTCTTGCATGTCTCTGTTTGCTCCTGAGAAGTAGCTAGCTGTTATATTTTCTTTGTTCCCTCATGATGTATACCTGTCTGTGTATTTAACTATTGAATCAGCTAGAACATAAGCATTAATTTATTTGGATCTATCATCATTTCTTCATCCCCTTGCAATTCTGTCTCTAGCGATTCTTCTGCGTAAGATTCTCTTTCCTGTCTCTGCTCTACATTTTCCTGTATTACATTTAGTTTGTATATTTGCTGAATACTTTCTGTATTTTGCCAGTTATCATCTACATCCCTATTTATTCCAGTTTTCCTTTTTCTACTACCATCATTATCTTCAGTTCTGTCTTTTTCTACTCCTTCACTTGATCTTTCAGCAATATTTTCCTGCTCATCAATATTCCTTTTTTTATGTCTGTCTGCTTGTATCTTTTTATCATAAGTTAAATAAACATAAAATGAAACAAAAGTAGATACAGATTACCAACCTTACACACCTATTCCCCGTCTGACGCCGTCAGATGCTGCTGGCCTCTGTCTGCATCGCCTTGGCTCCACTCGCTAGAGCCAAGCGGTTTATAGTTCCTGATAACGGACGTCACCTGTTTCCTAGGTGACACTCACCCACTGATTACCTCCCTGAGTTGTAGGGCAATGTATATAGACTGCCTTTAAAAAGGCAGTCTAGTCAATACAAGATGGGCTGAAATTGTCCTGTTCAAAGCACCGCAGTGCCTGCCCTCAATACTACTCCCTCGAGAAACGAGGGTTTAGTTGCACACACTCAGGTGCCTCTACTGTGCAGTTTCAATCCTGCATACACCAGCGTGCGTCTTTCCACATTACAAAATGTTTGCTGCAGCTAAGGACAGGATCGCTAGAGCTGAGCGGTTTATAGTTGCTGATAACTGACATCACCCATTTCCTAGATGACACTCGCCCACTGATTACCTCCCTGAGTTGTAGGACAATGTATATAGACTGTCTTTAAAAAGGCAGTCTAGTCCACACAAGATGGGCTGAAATTGCCCTGTTCAAAGCACCACAGTGCCTTCCCTCAATAGATGATAATCTGCTTCTTGCAAGAAGATTGGGTGAGGTGTCAGTAGTGATCCTTCCTGATATCTCATTGGCATTTGACGTGGTGGAGCATATAGTGCTCGTTGACCATCTCCAGAACTATGCAAAACTGTCTGGAACTGTATTGTTATGGTTCCGTCATTCTTGGCAGATTGGGAGCAGTCAGAGGTAAGGAAAGGATATGCATGACAGTATCTGTCTTTCTTCTAAATAATTAGAACTGTTAGAACAACTCTTTCATCTTCTCCACCTGTGGAATTGTGCCCTAGAACTTGGAATATTTTTAAACTTAAAACTCTTTCTCTGTGCTAGTCTCACACTGACAGCCTTTCCCTAACAGATCATTTTGCTGAAGAGCACAGCTGTAGCCTAAAGTAAAGAAGCAGGACCTATAGGTCCTGATTAGCAAAAACACACAACCATTTAATTTTTTTTTAAATGACTTGTATGCCTGGAATATTTATTTGTATCTGGTTGATTCTGTGAATCCCCCCCCCCCGCCAGCCATTATTTTCCCAGAGTCCCCTGTGGGCAGCCCTCTGATGACACAACCAATGGGCTATACTGTGGAGGACTCCTATATGTCAGTAAGCTTTACATAAAAGCTTAACATAGAGGATAATGTATGGTCTTTGGTTAATAACCATGCTGTAAACACTTCAAGAGGTTGCCATGACATCATTGCAAACCTCAAAAAAACCTTAACATGTTTCAATATAAGAAAAACAGCTGGACAAGAGAACACAGCATGAGATAAGAGGGAGGCTGATTAAGGGGTAATGTGAGGAAGTTCTTTTTCACAGAAAGGGTGGTGGATCCATGGAACAGCCTACCTCAGGAAGTAGTGGATAGGAATACAGTGCAGGGCTTTAAACAGGCATGGGATAGGCATAAGGGAGCAATACAGATGAGTATGAATAGATAGGCCATTGACAGAGTACAGGCCTATGGTACATTCATAAGGTAGAAAAAAATGGGCAGACTGGATGGGCCTTGCAGTCCTTATCTGCCATCAACTTCTATGTTTCTGTTTTGAGAACAAGCTCAAGAGATTTTCAGATGTCATGGCAACATTGAAAAGTGTTTTCAGCGCGGTTGTTAGCCAAAGACCATACATTATATTTTATAGTGTATGGGCTACCAAGATCGTGTAATCACAGATTGGATCACTTTACTGAATTGCTTTACAGAACATTGATTGTTGGGAGCATTTCATTTTGTTATACTATTAATATGACGTAGTCAAGAAGAGTTAACAACAGAGTGATGTCATAACAATGGCATAACAAAGAAGGTAATGTATGGTCCTCTATCAGTAACCAGTCTGTTAACCATCAAGAGGTCGCCAGGGCGACCATGTAAACCTCAAGAGGTTTACATCACCATGGCAACCTTGAGACAGTTAACAGTAACCAGTTGCCGATAGAAGGACCATACTTTATTTTGTTATGGTGTATGGTCCCAAGAAAAAGTGAAAACAGCTCCTAACTTTTTAAATAATAGTCACTGCCACAGCTGTTCAGTCATTCCTTCACCGCTGCATGCATCCATTGGTTTCTGAGGAAACAAGCATGCACATGCGCAGACAGTTCCCAGTTGTTAACCCATCGATGTGACGTACCATCAATGGGTTAACAACAATGGAATGTCACATCGATGGATTAACAACACTGGAAAACAATTATTTTTTTTAGGTTAACAACATTCTGCCATACATTATAAGGTCATAATCTGCTTGATTTCAGTTAATGATAAGGGTTCCCCATACATTATAGATATACAGTACATGTTTGTGTTTCTAATGCCAGTACCTATCATCCTAGGCTACCCAGCACTTCTCTCCTGTTCTCACTCACAGATATTTGCTGATATGCAGAGACTGTGCTTCTGAGATGCCAACATGCACTTTCTACTTTTTCAGCTTTGAGAAACTGAAAGCCTTCCTGAAGACCTCAGGGCCTCACAGAAGAGGGGCTCCCCAAAGTTCTCGACTCTGCTCACCCTTCAAGCTCCCTTGGGAAAATTCCACACTATTCCCTAAAAGAAAGCTCCCCAGAGTCCCTAGGCACTGATGCCCATCTGGCACACTTTGTGGCATGCATGCTCCAATCCTTATTATACATGGCTCTCTTTCCCTCTTGCCTAAAACCGTGAAGGTGTAACTTTTACCAGCCACACAGTGCATTTTTCACCTAGAGTCCCAATGGTTATGGTTTCCTCCAGTTTCTGTCTAGTGCTAACTTCTTCCTTCTGCCTTGTTCTCCATACCTGGAATTGTGGAATTGGGGGTGGGGCACCCTTCTTTCAATCATGCTAACCATTGGCAGTCACCACAACTCAGGATGTAACCATCACCAGACTCTAATGGAATAGATTCAGCACTGGGAACATGCCTTCCACCTACTGACAATTGCCAGCCTTGGCCCCCAGCTCATATTGTTTTCTCCTCCCATGCAATGCCAGTTCAGACCAGCTGACCTAGTCCTGAGTGGTCATAGAACTATGGTCTGCCCAGAGGGCCACTTACACCCTTAAAGGAATGGGTTTCCTTAGAAGAACTATGTGTGTGTTATATATATATATATATATATATATATATATATAAATCCATAGCTTCAGAAAAGATTGTTTATGACAACATAATTATTTTGCTGACATTATATTCCTTTTCTAAAATATTATCTTGATTGAGTATTCAAATATGACGACAGTGACTGAACCAGTACCATTAAATGTTCATAAAAGATTATGCAGAGATATGAAAAAATATAAATCAACTGTACCCTACAGCACTGACTCATTATTTTTCTTTTTAACACCGAAACAAATATAGTTTTCAAATAACAACTGTGAACAAACAACAACGATATAACAAAGACAATGGTCCTACGAAACATCCAGTGCTCTTCCAGAGAAGGTATAACTGTTACTGCAAAATATTACCAAAATAAAATAGTATATATAATGGCTCCAGTAAGCAAGACCTTCACAGGCACAGTAAACACAAAATTACACATACTCGGAAGATTCAAGGCATAATGGGTAATATATGCATAGCACCATAAATAACCAGACCTTCACAGGTATAGGAAACACAAAATTAATCATACACCCAAGATTCAAGGTATCATTGGTAACATTTGTAAATTACCATAAAGAAATCTAGACTGCCTAGACTTTAAGCAGGACCATAATGTACCAAATGGCTTAACAAACACCAGCGTGTCCCTTTGGAACACGCTGCATTGTTAACAGGAATGGAATATCTGCTCAGAGTCAAACTGGCTGCTAATTTATTAACTTTATAAGAGATATAGAATTACAAAATGGGTAGAAAGAATTCTGGCTCCTGACTGGCCAAGAGGTACTTTCAGCTGGGCCATTATACAAGCACAACGGCCCAGTTAAAAGCAGCTCAATAAAATATTTTTTAAAAATACATCCAATTTACTAAAATGACTCATTTCATAATCAAAATATGGCACTCTAGGGAGTGCATTATAGTGAACTAATAGCCCTTCTTGGGAGGTGGAAGCACTTGGCTTCACCTTGTACTTCTACCCACCCAAAGTGGGCCGTTATCCCACCCTAGAACACTACTTGCCATGCCTTATTGCTTATTTAATCTGTGGGCTGTATTATTGTGATATTAAAAATCCCGACTTACATTACAATAATAGAAAAAAAAACCTTCAATGTCAAGATAATGTTGGCTCTGGACATACAGTGCATTACCCCTCACCCCCCCCAACCCGATACAGGCACACGTGCAGACACACAGACATAGACATACACTCACAGACACACATACACACACACAGTACAACACACAGCCATTACAGTAGCTGTGCACACACAAAGGGCATTGGTTAAATTTGAGTTCTAGCAAGTACTGTATTATTGTAGTTGCTTGTAAGTGATGCAGGACTTCCAAGTCACAGACCACGCCTGGCTGTGGAGGTCAGTAGAGAATATATACCAGTGATATGCTGGGACTGGGATGAGGGTTTAACATGGAGTGGGTTTGCAGGGTACCACCAGATACTAGGGACATTGGCAGCAAGTCAGATAGGTGGTGGTGTGTCAGTAAACACCAGGGACAATATTATTGGAGGATCAGGGAGGGAGGGGGTAGTACCAGAGTACTAGAGGTAGGAAAATCAGTGGGAGCTTATTAGATGGAGCAGCCAATTCCAGGATAACCCAGCAGTGATGCATTATTTTGTTTTCAAGAGAAGTCTTGCTTGCTTACCAATTTGTATAATGTATTATAGGGGTGTAGTCACACATCTATAATTAGGGTTGAGCAGGGCTTTCTATGTCAAACCCCAAATTTTTCACTTTAATAACTTTACAACCATTCAACAAATTTGCATGAAAGTTTGCACGTGCAGTCTTGTGGTATAGTTCTCTTGATGTGCCAAGTTGTGTTCTGGTCAGATGTGCAGTTTCTGAGATGTGCATAGTGAAACTACATAAAAGAGTGCTATTTTTTGCCATCATGTAGTGCCCAGATGATTTGGAATTTTGGTCTGAAATTTCAGGGTAGAAAGGGCTTCCCTCAGAAGGATTTTGTTTGCTGGTTTAATGAAAAAAATTAATCCGTTACTAAACTTTTAAAATTTTGGGTTCTGAGCATGTTCAATCGGTGTGAAAAATAGCTGTATGAAGTTTTCATATGGGGAATCTTTTTCGTGAGGATTTTCATATGCCGCCATCTTGTTTTTCAGTGTTTATTTTTTTTTTAATGTGCAACAGTGCACAAATGTCTTTGTGCAGGGAGACCACCATACGTATGTTGGTCATTTAGACGCGTTAGGTGGATTCTGTAGTTTTTAACTGTTTGAAAAAGGACCCCCGAAGTTGTTTTTCCTTGCTTTTAAATCCCTTTTTCATGAGTCGCTTGTAGTTTTTTTGTATTCCATGATATGAAAAATGTCCAGTTTTGTTGCTGTTTTTTGACATCGTCTTGCTGCTAGACAGTTTGAAATTTTGGTCTGAAATGTTCAGGGTAGAAAGGGCTTGACCACAGATGTTTCCTTTGCTGGTTTGGCAAAAAAAATATTAATCTGTTCTAAAGTTATTTAGTTTTAAAATTGGGGTTTTGGCTTCTAAATTCTTTTTAGTGACTGATTTCCCGATTTTTCTGTATTCTGTGAGCATGTGCAGAACCTGAAATGTTTAAGCTAAATAACTTTAGAATGAAAATAAACATCTGTGGGCCAAGCTCTTTCTACCCTGAAAATTTTAGACCAAAATTCTAAACCATTTGGCCACAAGGGGAATGGCAAATAAAACAGCAACAAAACATTAACAATTGGCATCCTGATGTTTCACTTATATGTCCCTGGTGTCTAGTGGCACCCCTTACTCTCTGATCACTGTCCCCTTGTCATTTTATCTATCTCTGGTGTCTAGTGTCACCTCAACTCCCCGATTGCCGTCCCTCTTGTCATTTTATCTATCCCTGGTGTCTAGTGGCATCCTCCACTCTCTGACTGCCATCCCCCTTGGAATTTTATCTGTCTTTGGTGTCTAGTGGCACTCCCCCACTCTGCGATCACCATCCCCATAATAATTTTATTTTCCCTGGTGTCTAGTGGCCCCCCCACTCTCCGGTGTCTGTCTGTCATACTTTTATTTTCCCTGGTGTCTAGTGACACCCCCTAACCTTCAGTCGCCATCCCTGTTGAAATGTTGTTTTTCCCTGGTGTCTAGTGACACCTCTCCGATCATCACCCTGCCTGCAATAAAGACCATGGTCCCTCAATGTCTTTTTTTTTTTATGACCTGTAAAAAATAAAATGTTCCCTCACCGATCCAACTTCCTCACCCCGACCTCCCATTGAGCACCTACCACCCCACACACACCCCCACACACACCCTCATGCACCTGAACATGTCCCATGGTGAAGATCTACTCTCCGATCTGTAGACCTGCCTGACCTACAGTCCCTAATGTGGACCACCATCTTACAGTATAAGGGATATTAGTATTTACTCATGCTTGCTATGATGTATTATGCAGTGTTATATTTGTGGTCTTAGCGCACCACCTACAGCTATTAGCCATAATGCTATGATCAGCATATTCTATGAATCTGTCCATTGTAATCCAAAACTAGGTTTAGTCAGTATAATTGCTTATCAATGTGTACGTGCAAGCCTGATGGCCTTGGGTGTGAGCTGCCCACCTTACCCAATGAAAGAAATGCATTGTTTAGCTTTTCTACTATGCAGATGAGCCCGTTACCAGGTAACGGACACTCTTATCTCTAAGTATATAACTTTAGGTAAGAGTATTGTTCTCTAAGTTTTTTCTTTGATGACACCTGGTGTTCGGAGATTCCAGACTCCCAGCTGTGGTAAGCTGTCCTTTTGATATGTACTGGGTAATAAACCTTTTGTTCTGCAACACCTGTCCCTGTGTCATATTTTGCCATCAGGTTTAGATCCTGTCCTGACCCCAACAAATGGCAACCATAGTGCAGACCTGATTGGACAGAACCAGACCAATAAAAACAAAAGTGTGCAGATGAATGGGCATGGGAATTACGAAGGTGCTTGAACCTAAACTCACCTGTTCAACCCATATGGATGATCTTTCAGGCCCTCCGCACCATGAACTGGACTGGGAATCGGGAAGGTGCCCAAGCCTTTGCCCCCTCATTCACTAGCGCATTGGTCTGTGGGATTCCATATCCAAAATGTGTAACTGTCTAGCTATAGAGCACAAGGTGTATCAATAATCCTTGGACTCCCGGCTAGTGCAGGAAAAGGGAAACCTTCCAGAATAGCCATTAGCGCTGAGCTCAAATTAGACGTCTCCAACTTTCTAACCTCCCATGGAGGCTGGTGTGATTTCAGGATGGATGTAAAGTCACAGGGTCATCCGATACAGTGTGTGTACAGGCTGTATTGGAGACTAAACTTATGGTAAAGAAACATGACCAAAAGGGTGTAATGGTTGCTACCATGTATGTTGCACTACAGGTAGTGGAAATGGAGGTCCTAGCTCTGAAAAAAAGAAGCAATGCTCCCAGTCTTGAGAAATGGGCGAGCAATGGAGGGAGTTTGAAGAAGAAATCCAAAAGCTCAGAAATGAGACTCAGAACAAACTGCATTGTACCGTTCAGGAGACAGACAGAGAGGTTGTTAGATTAAGAGAGCACTGTGAAAGGTTGCAGCATGATAAAAAGCATTCATTACAGTTGAATGATTTGCTTACTGGTATGAATGACATGTTGTGGAGAGAGAATGAGGAGTTGTATGACAAGCTGGGAAGGTGCCAAGAAGCACTGGACAGGGAGATCAGGGAAAATCGTGAAGTGAGCGCCATATACAGAGTTTTGCAACAGCATGTCTGTAAGGGACAGTACAAAGGCAGGGTAACTCATTCAATGTGTAGACAAAGATGAAAAAGTTACATCAGAAGTAGGCAATGCTGAAGGGTCATGTGAAAGCTATGCTTTATCCCACGCTCATCGACCTGGCGTCATCGGAGGATGACTACAGCAGTGATGATGAGGTCCAAGATGGCGGTTCTTGGAACGCTGGAGGGTGGAGGCCTCACCTACTACCAGTAACCGTCTTGTGTAAGCAAGATAAGGGTGAAGTGGAAGCCCTGATTGAACAAGTGGTCACAAAGGTCAGAGTCTCCGAGGCACAGTGCGCAGCAATCTGGCATGCCATGGCCGACATGTTGAAGAAGGAGGTGCAGCAACAAATCCTCCTTCAGGGCATGGCAAATGCCACAGCAGAGGTGGTCATCAAGTCCATGACAGGGCATACTGGTCCCACTCCGAATGCTCTGCAGTCCGCCCAAGCCATCCAGAATACCCAGACTATCTCGGACAAAGTAGGCCACATGACTTCTGGCGACAATCTTAGTTGCCATTTAGAAAAGGTGCAAAACCAATGTGAAACACTCAGCCTCCCAGCTGAGCACAGAGTCCAGGTTTTGAAACAAACTGTAGACTCCACATTGTGAGCCAAGCTGCCCGAAGTGATACGTACTAATGTCAAGGCCGAATTTGACATAGTTGCAGCCAGCCTCCTGTCAGCACATAATCCCAATACAGTTGGAGTGATGCTATCCCATCCAGTGAAGCAATTCACCAAAGAGATGCTGGCCCAGTATGGTAGCCGCTTTGGGCTAGAGAACAGCAAGAGGAAGGAGGTGCTGTTAGAATTTTATTACTCTACTGGGACTTAAGAACTAGAACTCCACCACTGGAACTTTCAATTTAGGGTAAAAACAAACAAACAAAATAACAACAAGAGTTAGTGTGTTTGTCTGAGTTGGGTGAAGGGAACTGTCATCTTTGCAGTTAGCTAGGTGAAGAAGGGAACTGCGAATTGGGGGAGCGGCTTAGGCAGCAGGAAGCCAGGTGTTTGGATTTAAACTGCCCTAGATAGCTTTTGGCAGAGAGCAGCAAGAGGAAGGATGTGTTGTTAGAACTTTACTACTCTATGGGGACCATATAGCCCTCCCTCTCTCCTCTATACCCCCCTACCCTTAGCCAGTTCCACTTTTATAGGCACAGGATTTGACTGACAACAGGAACTTTCTGTTTGGGAGCAGGAAGGGAGTGATCACAGAGTAACAAAAGACTCACCATCCTAGAAGGAAAAGAGTAGCTCTCCACCCCCCCCAGTTACTGGAGGTCTGACTCTGAGCAAGTAAGAAGGAGACCGCTAAGGAATACAGAAACTTCCTGTCCTAGAACAGGAGGAGCAGGAGGTTTAATGGCACAGAGGCAGTAGGAAAGTAGATAGAAAAAAATAGAGAGAGGAAAGAGTAAACATACAAAACAACAGTTGAGGGGCCACAAATAAGACACCATTGGAGTGGTGCAGTGCAATGGCTGTGGAGTGGCAGTTGTCCGGGAGACATTCTGGTGGATGCAGTGTTGTCCCATTTGCAGACACCTCTCTGGGCTGAGGGAGGAGGTTGCTCATCTCCAGGCTGAGTTGGCCAGGATTCAGGGGACCTCCTATCCCACCCAGGGACCACCAGAGCTGCCGTCACTGCCTCAGAGGTTGTCAAGAAGGAGAAGCAGTTGGACCACAGTGGGCTCAGGGAGAGTGAGGATGGTGGAACAGAGGTGCATCCCTCCAGTTTTACTGCTCCACAATTCACATGCCGTTCTGGCAGAGTGTTGTTCCTCTATGGAGGCACCCACAGTGGAGACCAAAGAGGATGCTGGGAACCTCCACAAAGGAGACCCACAGGAGGGTAGCATGGGACCCCATAGGGGAAGGAAACAACTCCTGGTGGGAGACTCCATTGTTAGGAGGGTAGAACTGGGGGAGGGGGAGATGGAGGTAAGGTGCCTGCCTGGTGCCATGGCTTGGAGAGACAGGGAACGAATCCCCAGGATCACAGGAGTAGCTGCACAGAAGAGGGAGCTGGATGTCATTGTCCACCTAGGGACAAATGACTTGGCTGGGAAAGGGATCAGAGCAGTGCAGGAGGAGTTTGTGGAGTTGGGGAGGGGCCTTAGACAAGTAGCATGCATGGTAACCTTCTCGGAGGTGCTGCCTGTCTATAGCATGGGTGAGGTTAGGGTGCTCTGCACCATGAGATTCAATCAATGGTTGAAAAACTGGTGCAGAGCTCAGGTTTTGGCTTCACTGGGGACTGGGGTCTACCTGGAGGGATGCAGGCCTATACTGGCACAATGGTCTGCATCTGTCCAGGAGGGAACCAGGATCCTGGTGATGGGTTAAATGCTTCATTGGCAAGCATTTAAACTAGCCAAGGAGAGCACTGAAAAGGAGCAGGAAATCCTGCCTCCCCAAAAAAATCAGGGGGTAGTTAGTGAAGTAAACACCAAGCTAGAGAAGTTGATAGGGAGAAGGGCAGGGGTAAATGGAGAAAAAGGCAGTAAGGACAGGGACGGGGCAAAAAGGGGGTAAGGCCATCAAAGAATGGAGGGTAATGAGTACCAAGGCCCGTAGTCTAGATAACAAGCTCCCTGAACTGGTGGCCTTGATGGAAGAAGGACGCCTAGATATTGTGGCAGTCACAGAAACATGGTACACAGAGAACCATGACTGGGATGTCAACATACCAGGGTATACAATCTACAGGAGGGGCAGGGAGGGTAGAAGAAGAGGAGGAGTAGCTCTTAATGTAAGGGAAGGGATCAAAGCAACAGAACTAAAGGGTAAACAGAGAGGAGAGGAGGCACTGTGGTCACCCTGGAGACCGGAAATGGCACCACAGTCCGCACGGGGGTTGTATACAGACCCCCATCTCAGGGGGAGGAAATGGACAAGGAAATGATAGAAGGCATGCTTAGGATGGCAGAAAAAGGGGAGATATTATTGATAGCAGACCTGAATATGCCAGATGTTAACTGGAGCACCTTTGCTGCAGCCACATCCAAGAGTAGGGTCAGTCTCGATGCCCTACAGGGGGCATGCCTCAGACAACTAGTGTTAGAACCCACTCAGGAGGGAGCAGCCTTACACTTGGTAATCTCAAACAGAGATGGAGAGAGGATCTCAGATCTAGAAGTGGGTAGCCATCTGGGAACAAGTGACCACCAAAAGTATGATTCATGATAAACACAGTCGCAGAGTCGAACCATACAAAAGTGAGGGTATTGGACTTTAGGAGGGCTGACTTTCTCAAAATGGGGGAGTGCCTCAGAAAAGCACTAGCAAACAGGTATGAAGAAGGAGGGGTGGAGGAACAATGGGGAAACATCAAAACTGCCATCACAGAGGCAACAAGCCTTTGTGTGAAACTGGTAAACAAATCAAAATGAGAAAAAAAACCACTATGGTTCTCAAAAGAGGTGATGGGGAAGGCTAGGGAGAAAAAGATAGCATTCAGGAAGTATATGGAAACACAAAAGGAACAGGACAGAGAACTGTGCCAGTTAAAGCAGAAGGAAGCGGGGAAGGCAGTCAGAATAGCAAAGGCCCAAACTGAGGAAAACATAGCAAAGAAGGGGGATAAAACCTTTTACAGGTACATTAGGGAGTGAAGAAAGACCAAGGGAGGGATAGTGAAGCTTAATAAAGGGGAGGGTGGGTGGACAGAGAGGGACAGTGAAAAAGCAGGGATACTGAATAAATACTTCTGCTCAGTATTCACAAAAGAAAAGGAGGAGGAGGTATCTAATCCAATCAATGGAAGCACTCTAGATAGGGGGGTTGATAGCAATCCTTCCATAGAAGAAAGAGTTCTGAAAGAACGCCTAAAACTGAATGTGGACAAAGCAATGGGGCCTGACAGGATTCACCCTGGAATTTTAAAGGAACTAAGGGGAGAACTGGTGACACCACTGACTACCCTTTTTAACAAATCATGGGAGGATGGTGTGGTACCTAAGGACTGGAGGATGGCAGATGTGATTCCCCTTCACAGAAGTGGGAGCAAATCAGATGCAGGAAACTGCAGACCTGTTAGCTTGACTTCAGTGGTAGGGAAAATGATGGAATCACTTCTGAAAGAAAGAATTGTTGAGTACCTAGAGGCCAGTGGGGAACAGGACCCAAGGCAGCATGGACTCACAGTGGGAAGGTCATGTCAGATGAATCTAATAGATTTCTTTGACTGGGTGACCAAAGTAGTAGATCAGGGAGGGGCTGTGGACATGGCCTGCCTAGACTTTAGCAAGGTATTTGACACAGTCCCACATAAAAGATTAATAAACAAATTAGCCAGCCTGTGAGTGGGTCCCAGGGTCTTAGCCTGGGTCAAACATTGGCTGGATAATGGGACACAGACAGTAATAGTAAATAGAGTCACTCCAAAGACAGGTGGGCTACCAGTGGGGTCCCACAGGATTTAGTAGCGATTAGAAGGAAAAGTATGCCTCTTTGCAGATGACACAAACATCTGCAACAGGGTTGATACACAAGGGGGGGTGGAAAGGATGAGAAGGGACGTGGCAAGGTTGGAGGAATGGTCAAAAGTATGGCAGCTTAGATGCAGTGCAAAGAAGTGCAAAATAATGCACCTGAGAAACAAAATCCCAGGGGAAGAGTACACAATGGGGGGGGTGGCGATATTGACAACAACAAAAATGGAAAGGGACCTGGGGTAGTCATATCAGATGACCTAAAGGTAAGCAAGAAATGTGAGAAGGCAGTAAGGACGGCTGGTGGGATACTGGGATGTATAGGGAGAAACATCACCAGTAGAAAACAGGAAGTTGTTATCCCTCTGTACAGACAGTTGGTGAAACCCCATCTGGAGTACTGCATGCAGTTCTGAAGACCCCATCTCCACAAGGACATAGGAAGGAGGCAGTCCAGAGGAGGGCAACTAAAATGGTGCAGTGTCTGCAACAGAAGCCATATGAAGAGAGACTAAAGGAGCTTAATATGTATACCCTTGAGGAAAAGAGAGAGAGGGGGTACATGATAGAAACTTTCATTTACCTCAAGGGAATCAACAAAGTCCAAGAGGGTAGCATCTTTCAGTAAAAGAGATATGCAAGAACAAGGGGACACAATTTGAAGATAGAGGGGGGAAGGCTCAGGAGCAATGCGAGGAAGTATTTTTCATAGAGAGAGTGGTGGGCGTATGGAGCAGCCTTCCTGAGGAGGTCGTGGGATCAAAAACAGTGGGGGAATTCAAGAATGCATGGGACAGACATAAGGCAATTCTGGTGGGGGGGTAGGATGAAGTAGGCTGTTGGTTAACTAGGATCTGCAGCTTATCCAATAGGTAGGGAAATGGGCAGACTAGGTGGGCCAAGCGGTCCTTATCTGCTGTCAAAGTCTATGTTTCTATGGCTTGCATATGTAGCAGGCAAAGAATTGGCAAATGAGGCTGCAGATTGAGCCTCGTTTGGGTACAAAAGCCTGATCTTGAAAAACATGCAACCAGCCCTTCACGAGAAGGTTGAACAGTGGTATTCCTGAGATGGGACTACTTTCAAAACATCATGGATAGAATGGAATGCGCCTACCAGATTTACATGCGGGACCGGGGCTCAGGTTCAAAGGCCAAGGTGGCCGTGGTGCAGAACAGCACTGAATCATCCACCCAGTACATAGTGGAAGAGAAATTGAAAGATTCCCAACAGGATAAACCCAACTACCAGTACTGAGGAGGGTAGAACAAGAACAAACAGAGGTGTCAGAAGAAGCTGAACTAGCAGAATGTGAAAGGGAATAATGGACAAAAATAGCAGTCTGGCCCTTCATACTGGGAACTAGCCAAGGAAATCAACCAGCTCTGGGAGTTTAAAGCCAGAGTCCAATCAATTTCAGCAGTCATCCTGGCAAAAACTGTGCCAGCCAGCCTGTCTACCCCTCCATTGGAGGAATCTGATGAGGGTGGGCAATCCAAGTCTCCATACTCCAAAGTGGTACAAAGAGATAGACCCCTCAGGTGACCAGAAACAAACTGAATGAGACTAACGATGTCAGGCCCCGGTTCACATGATCACTAGTTTGGTAATCGATTATTCTGGACGTCCCTGTGTGGAAGTGCTGGTTGGGGGTTGCCAGCAAGGGCTACTTCTAGGCATAGGCACCACAGTTTCAGTACTGCACCAAGATGACCCACAACTATCCTGTTGGTCAACAGGGAAGCACATTTCCATCCAGACCTTTGAGGGGGCCGTGATCACAACATACCGGTCTAAACCAATACCAGTCATCATTGATGCCTTTGAGGTGATACGCCACTTTGACCTTATGATGCTACATCATCACCAGAGCATCTTGGGAGTAGACTTCCTCTCATGCTATGGCTGGGTGGTAGATTTAGCCAACAGGCTATTGATCCAGATACCTGTTCAGTGCCATATGCTTCTCATTTCTGACTGGCATGTGGTAGCAGCAGTGAAGGCCAACAATGTGGCGCATGATGTCATCCTCATGCTCCAGCACCATAAGCTATTCCTTCAACTGAAACCAATTTTGCAAAGGCACCAAGAGGCCTTTGCCAAACTCAAACACGACTGTGGGAGAATGGACACTCTCATACAAGTCACTGGTGATGAACCACCCTGTCAGAGACAAGATCCATTTTCTGCAGCGGCAATACCCTCCTCGAGGGAAACTATTCATTCTGTTTTAAAGCAAGTGGTCATTAGGTCCTGTGTGTCCACAGTTAACTCCCCCATCTGGCCAATGAAGAAGCCTAACAACAGTTGAAGGCTCACCATTAACTACAGGTGACTTAACCAAGTCACCCTCAGTTGTGCACCCACCGTGGCATCTGCTCCGGATGTGCTCAAACTTCTGAAACCCGAACACAAGTAGTCCAGTACACTAGACATCTCCAGTGGTTTCTGGTCACTTTCTTTGGCCCCTGAGAGCCAATACAAGTTTGCCTTTACCTTTGAAGGACGTCAGTATATGTGGAAGGAACTGCCTCCCACAAAGATTCCACAACAGTCCCTCCCTCTTCCACATCCATATGAGGGATGCCATATGGGGCTTCTCCACACCAGAATGCCTCTTGCAGTATGTGGCTGATCTCCTTCTGGTCACAACAGGCCTGGAAAAACACCTGAAGCTTCTAGATGAACTCTTGACACTCCTACAGAAGGCAGGTCTCAAGAGCAACCCTGAAAAGATACAATTGTGCCTACCAGAAGTTTCCTATCTGGATTTACGCATCACTGCCAAGGGCAGGAGCCCCACCCTGGACAAGGTCCAGGCCATTCAAGATTTGCCACTACCCACAAGTGTGGCTACTCTGAGATGTTTCCTGGGTATGGTCAACTACTCCAGGGATTTCATTTGCCTTGCAATGTTAGCTTGAGGTTAAGAGATTGGTTCTGAATGGGGCGAAAACCAAAACTATATTACTTGGGACTAGGGCTAGGGTTCAGGATCATGACCAGAGTCTACATGTCACTGATCTAGATGTGTCATGTTACGAACAAGTTTCTAATTTCCAGAACTTAGGTGTTACATTGGACACTACTTTGAGTTATGATACATATTTTGCAAAGATCACTTCTACAATTCATTCCAAAATGTCTTTATTATATAGACTGTGTTCTTTTCTTACTACTGAAACTAGAATGGCAATTGCTAAGCAGTGTCAGTTCAGTTTAGTTAAGTTATTTATTGATGGACAAGTTAAAATTGTCATTACAAGTGTATCAAAGAAAACAATATGATTGCAACATAGATCCATACATTATATTCATAAAAATCACATAAAAAGCTTTTTAATACATTATTAGTATAAAATATAACTATTCAAGACAGTATTTTAATAGTCAGTTATTACATTTTATTCAATTATTGCACAATTCTCTATTATCTGGATTATATTACACAATCTCCTGCTATATTTCCCAGTAATCCAACCTATTTAAATCAAGTGTAGCTTTTTCTGTTCTCTTCTTTTATAAAATTGTATGATTTGTTCCATAATTTCTGGATTATCTGAGTTTAAGAGAGTGTTTAATTGATATATTGTACCCATACTTAGAGAATCCAGGATATTCCCCAAATAACATTTTCTTTCTTGGGCATACAACGGGCAAAATAACAGCAACCGTAATTGGTTGTCCTTCCCTTGTTGGCATCTACAGCTTTGCAAAATTTTTTTTCAGAAAATCTTTTGAGTCTTTGACTCTCGTAGTACCCAAATCTGAACCTTGTAATCTTTTCCTTTTTGGATTTATTTGTTAGTTTGTCCAAATAGGGTGCCAAATCAAAATTTTGTTTATTGTCTGCTAACAAATTGCTTATTTTGCTGTTTTCATCTAAGTTTAATTCTTTATGCATTAATATTTCTTTAATTCTATTTTTACTTTAATTTCTACTTCCTCTATAGACATTATTATACTTTCAGTTAAACAATTTGCTGAACAGTGTCTTGCTCCTATAGTAAACTATGCCACCTTGGTTACTGATAATACTCTGTGAGGGTGGTGGCAAAGAAATCAGCTTTGCTTCAGTTAATTGGAAAATCTGCGTTAATATTGCCTCAAACCACATATCATTGTGGGGTTCTAAATCAAATGGGTTGGGTACCAATACACTTACATTTTCAATTTCAGATGGCTAAATTTTCGTTTAGAGTTATGAAGTCTGCCCAGACATTTTCAATGTTTTGATTTGGGTTTTTCCTCAAGAAGTAGAGTTGACAACAGAGTCTTGAAATTACCTTTTATGAGAGCTACTAGTGGTCAGAGGGCTTTTGCGTATACAGGGCCGAACATTTGGAATAATCTCCCACTTGCCATAAGGAATGTAACTACTGCCTCTACCTTTGTAAATATGTTGTTAGAGTATTTTACAGGTTTAATCAAATGTGATTGTTATTAATTAACATTATTTGTTTGATGTGGATATGTTGTCACTAAGTCTTGTTTCTTGTCTTATTGTTCTTGTGATCTGTTATGTTTTATTGTGAGTCGCACCTGTAAACTGAACTTTTGTTCTAGAGTGCTCACACTTTAAGCAAACAAGCAAACAGACAAACAACTTTGTGCAGAAGGCCACACCTCTGTATGAGCTACTGAAGAAGGCTGTCCCCTGGCAGTGGGGACTAGAACATACAGCTGCTGTCACTTCTTTGAAGAAGGCTTTGGCCTCTGCTCCAGCTTTGGTCAACCTTAACCCAGAACTGCCATTCTATTTGGAAACTACCACTTCTGAGGTGGGCATGTCAGCAGTCCTTGTACAAAAGGTGATTGCTACCCTTAGGCCCATTGCCTGTGCTTCCCAGATGCTCTCCCTTGTGGAACAGAAGTACTCTCTGTATAAGAGAAATTTCTTGGCAACGTTTTGGGCCATCAAACACTTCACCTACATTATAGAGTTTTACCCCACTGTGTTGCACACAAACCACACCCCTGCCAATTTTCTGTTTACAGACAGAATCAAAGATGGAAATGTGTCAAATACTAGACTCACCCATTGGTCTCTCCTTCTACAGGATCGAGACATCATTGTGCTTCCTGCTAAAATGCCCTCCATTTTGGAACATGGTCTTCTATACCAAGGAAAGCCACATGAGTGTGGCCTAGAGCCACCCACCCTCCCAGAACCAGGACCATTCCTGACAGCCACTAAGTGCATCCTAAAAGACCCTGCACTCTGCTGTATATTTACAGATGGAGCTTCCTCCTACCATGATGGAGAACAGATTGCAGGCTTTGGGGTCCTGGTCCTGTATCCAGTAGGTGATGCCTTTGAGGTATCCAGAAGATGCACCATCAGATCTTCTCAATATACAGAACTTGCTGCAGTAGCATGTGCCCTGGAACTCATCCATGAAGGAAAAGAAGACACCATTGTCTTTTTTGATTCCTTCTGGGTCTGCAGCTCTCTGAGTGAATTTCTTACGTGTTGGAAGACCCATGATTTTGCCTCTTCAGAATGCTCTCCTGTAAAATACAGGGACCCGTTTGTGCACATTGTCAGTTTTCTGAGCAATTTCTTTTTAGGCTGTACATACACAAGGTTAAAGCCCACTTCAAGGCCAAACTTTTCCATGACTACGATGGGATCGAGCAGATATCTTAGCCAAAGCTAGTGCTCGGGTGTGGGGGGGGGGAGACATGGGCTCTGCATCCACCTACTGAGCCACATATATTGGTCACCCACAAGAGGACTGAAGTGGTCCCTCTGGATCCCACTGCAGTACAAATGGCAGATCCAGAAATAAAAAAGGTATATGAATACCTCACTAAGGAGACAGAGAAAGAAATGTCTTCGAATAACCCATTCAAAAGACATCCTGACAACTTTCATCTCTCTGCTGACCAGAAGTTGGTTTTGCACCACTCTGGTGATCTAATAATACTTTGACCTGAATTCATCCATCAAGTTCACTATACCCCTACAGGTGGACACCAAGGGGTAGACAAGACTCTGTAGAGATTGAAAACTGCAGACTGGTGGCCTGGCATGACAACAGATGTCCAACATTATGTGGACAATTGCATCACCTGTGCTCAAAACAACCCAATTCCTGACAAGAAAAATGCCAAACTGCTACCCCAGAGTCAGTCTGGTCCCTGGAATGCAATCCAAATTGATTTAATTGGCCCTTTGCCCACCACCAGCAAGAACAATAAGTATGCACTGATGATTACTGACCTCTTCTCGAAATGGTTAGAAGCCTTCCCATTTCGAGCAAACAAGGCAAAAGCCACTGCCAAAATCCTTGTAGATCAGGTATTTACCAGGTGGGGCCTTCCCCTTAAGGTAGACTTTAACCAAGGATCCAGTTTCACAGGTGGGTTGATGCAAGAATGTTGCAGTTACTTGGAGTTAGCCAGAATTTTCCATTGCATTCTATCCTCGTCATCAGGACAGGTATACAGCTAATAGGCAGATTAAGCTCATGTTGTGTAAGTTTGCAAACCAGAATGCTAAAGGTTGGGACACTTTGTTGCCCTTACTGCTAATGGCAGTCAGAGTTACCTCAGCTGCAGCAACCCAGTGTACACCCTTTGAGGTGATGACTGGTGGAAAAATGAGACTACCTGAACATCTGTGGCTTGATCTGAATGCTCCGACCGTAGACAGTGTTAACAAACACTTATGCCGCACAGCTGAAAGACAATCTGATACAGACTTACCTGTTTGCTGCTCAAAATCTGGGCCAAGCCCAGCAGCAGTCCAAAATGTACTTTACCAAGAAAGCTAATGAAGTCAATTGGCAAGTGGAAGACCAAGTAATGGTACTGAAATTCTCCAACCCTGCCCATCCGTTTGCAAAGAAATGGATGGACCCTTATGACATCATCATCAAATTGAGTCCTGCTGTCTATCAAGTGTGTTTGATGGACCTCAACAAGCCCATTGACAAGGCCTGTAATAAAGAAAAGGGTCCCTCAATGTCTCTTTTTTTAAATAATAATAATAAATAATAGTACATTTTTATTTATATGGTGCCTTTCCATAGCCAAGGCTCCTTACAACAATTAAAACAGAAAATCAGAAAATCACTCAGTATAAATACTTAAAAAACAGATGGTACAGATAAAACCAGTATGTAAGTTAGTCACCAAAAGCTTTCCTCCACAGGTAGGTTTTAAGAGCCTGTTTGAATCCCTCCACAGTCATGCACTCCCATAGCTGATGGGGTAGAAAATTCCAGAGGGTAGGGGCCACATGCATAAATGCCCAGGTCCCAGAGGATTTTAAACAAACCCTCACAATCTCTAGCAACCCCTCATTAGCAGAGTGGAGCAATTGCCCAGGGCAGTAAGGGACCAGAAGCTCTTTCAGGTAGTCTGGACTCTATCCGTGTAGGGCTTTATAAGTCACAAGTCTGACTTTAAAGGTGATCCGCCACTGTACCGGCAGCCAGTGCAGTTCACGCAGCACCAGAGAAATATGACAGGACCAAGAGGTTCCCGTCAATAACCAGGCTGCTGCATTCTGCACCAGCTGCAAGTGGCAGATATCCATCCCAGGTAGCCCAAGGTAGTGGGAGCTGCAGTAATCCAGGTGCGAGGACACAAAGGCATGGACCAATGTGGGGAGATCACCAGACGGAACTAGATGCTTAACACTGGAGATATTCCTCAGGTGGTAAAATGAGGATTTGATAACTGCTGACACCTGTGGATGAAGTGCTGGCCCTTCGTCAAAAATTACCTCCAGGTTTCACACCTGTTCAGAGGTCGGGAGTGATAAGCCCCCAAGAAAAATTTCTGAGGGCAAACGTACCTCCAACACCCCTATCCGGTGCCCCGGGTCCACAATCAACACCTTAGTCTTTTCTGAGTTCAACTTCAACCAACTCGAATTCATCCAGTCCTGGATTTCAGTGAGGCAGTTATTAAATACCAAGAGAGCTCTATCCTGGTTGGGTGCGAAAGAGAGGTAGAGCTGGGCATCATCAGCATAGCAGTGAACCCTCAGCCCATACCTTCTTACAGTGCCTCTGAGGAGTAGCATATACATTGCAAACAGCATGGGGGACAACATCAATCCCTGAGGCACCCCACATGACAGAGGAACTGAGTAAGAGGAATAAATCCCGGACACCACCCTCCGAGTTATTGCAGTGAGGAAAGATGTAAACCACCTGAGAACTGTACCAAACAGGCCACAGATGAACCTCAGGTGACCAAGGAGAACCCCATGGTCCACAGTGTTGAACGCTGAAAAGAGATCAAGAAGAACCAAGATGGAGTGGTTTTTCCGATCTCTTGCCATCAGGAGATCATTGAGCACAGGAACCAGCACCATCTCAGTACCATGCCTCTTTCGAAAACCGGACTGGAGAGGTTCATAGATGTCATGGATGGTCAAATGGTTCTCCAGCTGTACAGCCACTACTTTCTCAATCACTTTACCTATAAAGGGAAGGTTTGAGATTGGTCTGTAGTTTGCATGGCAGTCTGGGTCCAAAGAAGCTTTCTTCATGATGGGGTGTTACCACCGCCTCCTTCAGGGAGCAAGGAAACTCACCTGTTTCCAAGGAGCACCAGACAATTCATACAAGGACTGGACCAACGATGTCACTACAACCCATGATCAGGGTTGTTGGTCCTGGGTCCAAACTATAGCACATGGGGCGCATACCCTGGACATTCTGCATGACATCCATGAACTCCGGGTGGTCGAAGGAACTCCAGGAAAACTGAGGGGCGGTGACCAAGTGCCAATCCAAAGCAACACCCATAGAGTGTGCTGGTTGGAGCTCAGCCCTGATGTGATCCACCTTAGTCACAAAGAATCGAGCAAGCTCATTGCACTCCACTTGCGAAAAAGCTTTCTGAATCTGTAGACAGGCTAGGTTGCACAGCTTGTCCACAGTTCGAAAAAGCAGAGCTGGTTGGTTCTGAGCAGCCGCAATCTCCCCGGACAGGAACTCTGCCTTCTTACAGGTGATTGCGGATTGGTAGGCCTGATAATGGTCCATCAATCTAAGGTGGTCGGCATCCAGGGCTGGTTTCTGCCACAACGCTCTAACCTTCATCCTAATTGCGGCATCTCCCTCAGAGTCCCATCAAACCAAGGGGATCGAGAGTGAAGGGAGAGAGGATGAACACAGACAGGAGCAAAGACATCCAGGGCCGCAGAGATGGCCATATTATAGGCCATCACTAGGGCCTCTGGGTCATTGTTTGCCGATGGAAGGACAGATAGGTCAAGTACTGCCGCTAGGCCTTCAGAATTTATATTTCGTAAAAGGTGGTACCTGACCATCTCTACTGGGGTAGGCCTATGAAGGGGTGTGCAAAAACTGAACCCCACGGTGTAGTGATCGGACAATCTGACTGGTTCCACCCTCAAGTCTGAGGCTTCGATCCCAAGTAGGAAGACTAAGTCAAGAGAGTGACCATGTTTATGGGTAGCAGCAGTAACAATCTGCGTAAGGTCCAGAGATGTCACTAGCTGGAGACAGTTCTGTCCAAATTGCGAGAGTTTGTCATTGACCCCAGTGTTAAAGTCATCCGGGACCATCAGCCTGGGCGACTCAAATGCTAGGTCAACCACGAACTCTGCCACTTCCTGTAGGAACCGCTTCTCATCTCCAGGTGGACGGTAGATGAGTGCGATCCTACAGCCTAAACCTGCTACCATAGTACACTCAAATGCCTCAGTCTCCTCAACTGGTACACTCATGAGGCCCAGTTTGGTTTTTAAACAGACCGCAACCCCCCCCCCCCGCGATCCAATCTCGAGTGGTGGATCTCCGAGTACTGGACTGGAGTTGCAGCCTCCAATATGGGGCCAGAGTTTTCATGTTTTCATCCAGCCAGGTCTCAGTGATAAAAGCCAGGTCCACTGTACCCACAAGATCTGCAGTAATTGCAGTCTTGTTTTTATTGGGCCTGGTGCTGCATAACACCACTCAAGTTGGATGAACTTCCAGGGCCACCTGAACCACCTGCTCACCAAAATTGGTGGTGCCCTTGGGTATGGAAACCAGACATGGCAAACCACGATCTTGGTTCCATTTCACCCCAGGGCATCTTCTGGATCTTACAACCCTGATGCAGTGGCCCCACACTCATCCATCCTCTGCCGTTCGCACCCCCAAACCCCCTCCCCCCTGCCGTGCAATACCCAGTGCACTACAGCACTGGCAGGTAGTAAACTGTAATGGGGAGGGAGATAAAGGGATGGAGGGTGTGAAGGGTGGAGGATGAATAGCGCACGACCGTGGGGGCAGGCCCCCAACACATTTTGGTAACCACAATAAACTACAATAATCAGCAGGGTAGGAAATAAAAGAAAAACAAAAAACAGAAACGAAATAAATTAACTAACAGTATTTAAATAAAATGTAATCCCTCAACTTTAACTTGAGGGAGGAACAAAAAAAGAAAACACAAATTATAACCAAATATATTATCATAGACTAAGTCAAAATAAACTTGCAACTAAACGAGCTCAACCCAACCCCAAAACTATATATTAAAATTAATAAAATAAAAACTATAACAATCAATCAGCCCAGGCCACTCTCGGTATAGATGAAATAATGATGTCCAATGTCCAAAATTTAAATAAAAATTCAAACTGACAAAAGGGAAAAGAGTTCAGGTAGATGAAAGTTCAGAAAGCTCACAAGGGCCGCAATTAATCCACTCAGAAACACCTCGGGCTCTGACCGCCGAGGTTGAGAGGGGTAAACTTTCAGTCACTTAAATGAATTCACCCAGGAGCTCACACCTCCAGGGAACCACAATGGCACTGTTTGGTTTCTTTCATGGGCTCTCCCCTCCATTTGAATACTGACAGAGCCCCAGTACATTATAGATAGTCTCAAATCCCAATAAACAGTCCAAAATCCCAACACAGCAACTGAAATCAGATAACTCACTTCACAATCCAGATCGATTCTTCGAACCGTATGTTTCTCACTGGCCACTCCTCACAATGACCAGTGGCCTGCACAAACTGAGGGGAAATGGGCTAGGGCATCAACACAAACTACCATTCTGATTCACTGTAGCAGCAAGTTCTTCATGCCAGCTGGTATCAGGGCTGAACTGTGCTCAATGCGCTGAAGACAGTCAATCCACAACTGATGCTTGAACAACACTGGAGAGTTCCGCTCAGGCCCCTGAACCTCTCCCTGGACCTGCTCGCCACTATGGCTACCCACCAGCTATCGTGCGACAGAGCAGAAGTGCTGCAGAAACAGCCACCCAAAGGCAGCATCACTACGGCACACCACCAGGTCGAGGTCGGCACCGGGACGGAACACCACCCAGTGGTCCACCAGCATCTGCTAGCAAACCAAATCGCTACTCCACTCCATTCCCTGATGTTCCTCCACAGTTCAGCTTCTCAAAGCAAGACACTTCTTGCTCCTCACTCCGCCATTGGGACTTCACGCCCTGTTCACAACACTCCTTTCAGCAGTCAATATTCAAACTCTCCAGGTTATACTAGTTCCAGTTCCAGTTTGTGAATATTAAAAGTTACAATGATCAGGGGGCTGTTAAATGCAGACACAAATTTTTTATGACCCATAAAAAGGAAAACAGTCTCTCACTGATCCAACTCCCTCACCCCGACCTCCCACTGAGCACCCCCCCCGCACACATCCGCACTCACCTGCACAGGTCCCATGTTGAAGATCTACTCTCTGATCTGTAGATCTGCCTGACCTACAGTCCCTAATGTGGATCGCTGTCTTACAGTATAAGGGATATTAGTATTTACTCATGCTTGCTATGATGTATTATGCAATGTTATATTTGTGGTCTTAGCACACCACCTACAGCTATTAGTCATAATGCTATGATCAGCATATTCTATATAATGGTCCACTGTAACCCAAAAGTAGTTTTAGTCAGCATAATTGCTTATTGCTATGTACGAGCAAACCTAATGGCCTTGAGTGCGAGCTGCCCACCTTACCCACCAACAGAAATGCATTGTTTAGCTTTTCTACTATACAGATGAGAACGTTACCAGGTAATAGGCACTCTTATCTCTAAGTATATAACTTTGTATAGAAGTATTTTTCTCTTAAATTTTTCTTATGATGACACCGGGTGTTTGGGGGTTCCAGAGTCCCAGCTGTTGTAAGCTGTCATTTTTACATGTATTGGGTAATAAACCTTTTGTTCTACAACACCTGTCCCTGTGTCGTGTTTTGCCATCAGGTTTAGATCCTGCCCTGACCCCAACAGATCGAAGACATGTCTTGCTGTTGGAAACACCAGTTGCTTTATGAGAAAGTAAGGTAAATGTGATTCAATGTATTTCAATGGGGTTTTCAACTTTGTGGTATAACTTTGCCATTTTTGCATATTTTGAGTCTAAACTTTCAGCATGGGCTTTTTGGGACCCCACCTCATGGACAATGTCGATGGAATTATGCAGATCTGGCCCAAAAGTCTATTTTACGGTTGATTTGCAAAATCACCTTTTTGCCATGATTTGAAATTTTTCATTGCAGTTGTCCTTGAGGTGGGGTCATAAGAAAGCTGTGTTGAAAATTTGGGGTCAAAATATGCAGCAATGGCAAAGTTATGCACAGTAGTTGAAATTTTCCTACGCTTGCTTGTAATTTTGGTAATTTTAAATATTTTCACCCCAAATTTTCAGCATAGCAATTTTCTTACACCGCCTTATGAATGTGACAGCTATCATTTTTAAAATCCTGCCCAAACTGTGTTTTCACAACCTGTGGCATGGAATGACATTCTGGGGGCATGGAATAATGTTTTGATGGGGATTTGAACATTTTCAGTACCGAGTTCATGAGGTGGGGTAATAAGAGGGCTATGCTGACAGTTTGGTTACTGTTCTGTTACAAATGCAAGCCCAGGGCCCTCTGAGCTGTGTGCTTCCACAGCAACATACATGTTCACAACCAAGGAGGGATAGGAGCACAGGGCCCAGTGGGCTCAGCACTCCCTCAGGCAAATGAAGATCTGCATCTATATAGGGATGGGAGTACAGGGCCTTGAGGGCTCTGCACTACCATAGGCAAATAAGGATAGAATTATACTATCTTAAAAAGTAAGGAAATTCATTGCAAAAAACTTAGTTAATGCACTAGTTAGGGTTAAAGTGACAAAAGTAGGGAAATGCATTTGGGTTTCCAACCCTAACATCCCACCCCTACCTTGTAGGCAGCAACAGGTATAGGATGCGACTTGAGGTTGTCAACCCTAATGCTCACCCCATTCTCATATATTGTACCCATCTCAGCTTATTTACTCAAGGAGTGGGGGTGAGCATTAGGGCTGACAACCCCAAAGCACACCCCACGCCTGTTGCTGCTGGCAGGGTGGGGGGGTGTTAGGTTGGAAACCCTAGCACCACATTTCTACTTTTTGTCACTTTAATCCTAACTAGTGCATTAACGCATTACCTCCTGGAAACACCTGTAGGTGGTAGCCAAATCATCCCCTTTGTCTCGCACAATGACTTAGGTTGGCAGACAAAGACTTCCTGTGTGCCGTGGACACTTCTCATGTCATCAGCACTATTTCTCTGTGTTACTTGCAAACCAACTTGATTAGAATTGACTGCATAGCACCATTAGACAGGTAATTTTCTGCTGAACAACTTTGCCACTGATACTTTGTATGCATTACATGTAATTTAAGAGTTATTCACATTTGTTTATATGATGGTGTGTGTGGCTGGCATTTGTCCCTCAAGCCTCACCTAAGCATCTTGAATAAAATGGGAAAAGTGCATGTTTTATATTAAAAAAATTGCATTTTAGTACAAAATTACTTTTGTACCTACATAATGTATGAATGCTTAATTTGGTATTCACGTTACATATTTTCCTACCAAAAATGGTTTACGTTGACTTTTTTATTGCAAAAAAAACCTTTTTTGCTGTTTCGACTAATACAGAAAAAAGAAAAATTGCTTATAATTAATTGCATAGCACCACTGAAAAAATAATTTTTTGCTGAACAACTTTGCCACTCATACTTTGTGTGTAGCACTTACAGTTCGCAAAGTATTTGTATTTGTTTGTGGCATGCTGATTATGGCTTGATTTTGCTTAGAAAGGCCCAGGATGCAGTGCTAAGAGTATACAGAGCACAAGTGGTGGAAGTCTCAAAGAGCTCCTGTAGAGTGAATGAGTTGACAAAGTTTTTTGCAACAAATCTCTCTCTCTATATATATACATACAGTATACATACGATAGCCTAGCTCAGATGCAATATCTGGTTTTCTGTGGGATCCTGCTTTGACCCATCTTTTCAAGACATTTACCCAGTACAGTGCTCCCTCGCTATAGCAAACCCTGCTATAATAAAAACTCTGCTATTATGAATTCCCTGTGCGGCCCCAGTGCATCTCCCATGTACTGTATCTAATCAGCTGTGCCAGACTTTGATGCTCCATTGCTCACCATACTCTTCACTCTCACTCTCTACATTTAAAACAAATAAAAGAAAATAAATACAGTACAATACTTTAAAAGAAATGAAGTCAAGTCCCATCAGCTGAGCGATGCAGTCAGTCGGGAAGCAAACTGTATGACTATCAGTCGGGAAGCAGTGATCAATCCTTGAATGCAAATTCCATGACAATCTGTGCAAAGCCCACCCCACACTCTGGCCACTCTGATACCCTAACTCTGCCCACCCTCTTGCTCTAACTGCTAAGTTCAGCTGTTAAGCTTGTTCATCTGATTCTGCTCATCCTTCAGGAAATAGAACCATTCTTTTCCAATATGGCTGGAGTAAAAGCAGCGAGGTGGTATGTTCGGCTCAGAGCTGCTGCCTGCCAAGCTGACAAGGTGAGCTCTTAGGCAAGGAGAGATCTCATCAGTAGATGTATTTTAATTCAGATACTGTGTAACATAATATTCATATAATACTATAAGTAATAAACTGCCACTACTCAGGATGAACATATCCTGTATCACTAAACAGCACCCACGAGGCTGAATGGTCGAGTATGTGGCATGGCGGGATGGCTTTTTATTAGAGGTATGGGAAGTAAGCAAATTAAGCATTTTTCAATGTAAATCAAATCAGATGCTAACCATTGTAATCTGATCTGATCATACAATGTATCTATACAGCAGCCGGGGGGGAGGGGAGGATGCCTGTCTGGAAAAGCAAGAAATGATCTGCATGGGTTTTCTTTTTGTTTTGTTTTAGCATCCCTCGATGCAACCAATGAGGTGCTATAATGCACTCACATTATGGCCTCCATTTTGTTTGTTATAGCGAGACAGCACTGTATGGGTGAACTGAGATGAAATATCTCATTTCAATGGGGGTGCTGGTTTTAAACATTATGACACTGCATGTACCCAAGATACCACAGGTAAGATGCAAGATCTCTTTTTCAGTCCTGCTTTTACCTAGTTTTGCAGTGTATTTTTCCAACGTCAGACATGCTGAGATGTAATTTTTCCTTTTCGGTGGAGTTCTGCTTTTACATGATTTATATTCTTTTATTTAAGATAGAGCATATAAGATGCAATACAATATCTCATTTTCAGTGTGGTCCTTCCTGTTTTTAATCATTTTTACAATGTATTTACCCAGGGTAGGCCAGCTGAGATGCAATATGACGTACTTAATAGGGTGTTGCTCTTTTACCAGTTATTACAATGCATTTATCTACAGTAGCCTGATGGAGATGCACTATCTTGTTTTCTGTTGGGTCTTGTGTTTACCCATTTTTTCAACCTGAGAATGCAACATCACATTTTCAGTAGGGTCCTGCTTTTAGCCATTTTTACAATGTGTTTATCTATGATAGGCCTGCTGACAAGCAATGTCTCTTAGAGGTCCTGCTTTTACACACTTTTACACTTTTCATCCAGGCTAGCACAGCAGAGATGCTGCTGCATCTCATTTTTATTTGGGTTCAGATTTTACCCATTTTTACCATGTATTTAGACAGGATAGTTCAGCTGAGATGTAATATCTTATTTTCAGTGGGGTCTTTTGTTTACACATTTCTTTGCAGTATATTTACCCCAGATATATCTGCTGAGAAGCAATAACTTTTTGCCAAATATTTAGCCAGGACAGCACAGCTGACAGGTAATATCTCTTTGTCAGTGGGGTCCTGCTGGTATCCATTTTTACAATGTGTTTAACCAGGATAGCACAGCTGACAGGCAATATCTTATTGGGGTCCTGCTTTTATACATTTTTACTTTATGTTTTGCTAGGATGGATAGCAGAGGTGCTACAGTACCTCTCAGTTTTAGTGGGTTCCTGATTTAAAACATTTTTTACAGTGTATTAACCCAGGACAGGCCAGTTGAGATGCAACATTTCATTTTCAGAGGGGTTCAGATTTTACTAATTTTTACCACAGATTTAGCAAGGATAGCCCAGCAGAGCTGTAGTATCTTATTTTTAGTGGGTTCATTGTTTTACAAATTTTTACAGTGCATTTAACTATGGTACAACTGCTGAGAAGCAATATTTTTTTGCTAAATATTTAACCAAGATAGTACAGCTGACAAGTAAAATGTCGTTTTTAGTGGGGTCTTGCGTTTACTCATGTTTACACTATATTAATCCAGGGTGGCACAGTGGAGAGTCTATATCTCATTTTCTGTGGGGTCCTGCTTTTATCGATTTTTACAATGTATTTACCCAAGAGTGCCCAGCTGATGTACAATATCTTGTTTTCAGAGGGATCCTCCTTTTACCCATTTTTACAAAATCTATGTACCCAGATAGCCAAGTGGATATGCCACATCTCTTTCTCAGTGGGGTCCTGCTTTTACCCATTTTTATAATATAGTTGTCAAGGATAACCCGCCTGAGATGTAATATCTCATTTTCACTTTGGCCTTGCTTTTACACTGTAGAACACAAAAGGAGTATGCACTAGGATAGTGATGCATCATATCAAAAGACTCACATCCAAAACAAACTGAAGATAGAGCACACACCAACCTTAAAAAAGCAAGGGCGCAGGTCTCCACGTCAAAAATATTTATTATACAAGATAAAAAACGCCAGTAGCCTGACGCGTTTTGGATAGTTCACATCCTTTAACAAAGGCCTTTGATAAAGGATGTGAACTATTTGAAATGCATCAGGCTACTGGCGTTTCTTAGCTTGTATAATATTTTTGACATGGAGACCTATGCCCTTGCTTTTATTAAGGTTGGTGTGTGCTCTATCTTCAGTTTGTTTTACATTTTACACTGTATTTACCCATGATAGCACAGATGAAATGCTATATCTTGTTTTCAGCGGAGTCCTGACTTTACTCATGTTTACTATGTATTTATCTGTGATTGCCCAGCTGAGCTGTAATATTGTTGTGTTCAGTGGGGTCCTCCTTTTACACATTTTTACAGGGTATTTACTTAGGACAGACAAGTTGAGATGCAGTATCTAATTTTAGCGGGGTCCTGCTTTTACCGATTTTGACAATGTGTTTGCTTAAGATAGCCCAGCTGAGATGCAATATCTTGTTTTCAGTAGGATTCTGCTATATCTTGTTTTCAGTAGGGTCCTGCTTGTACACATTTTTGCTGTATATTTACCCAGAACAGCCCAGAGGCAATATCTCATTTTCAGTGGGATCATGCTTTACACATTTTTACACTGTATTTATTCAGGATAGCACACAGAAAAGATTCTGCATCTTGTTTTCAGTAGGAACCTGTTTTTACACATTTTTACTCTGTGTTTCCCCAGAATAGCACAGAAGAGGGGCTGTATGTCATCTCAGTGGGGTCCTGCTTTTGCAGTGATGTATTTATCCAGGTTACCCTAGCTGAGATGCAATATCTTATTTTCAGTGGGTTTCTTCTTTCACCCATTTTTACAAAGTATTTACCCAAGACAGCCAGGTGGAATGCAATATCTTTTTAGTAGTCTCATGTTTATAGCCAGTTTTATACTACATTTATTCAGTATAGCCCAGATGAGATTAAGTACTTCGTTTTCGGTATGGTACAGTGGAGAGGCTATCTCTCATTTTCAGTAGTGTCTGCTTTTATGCATTCTTACAGTGTAGCTACCCAAGATGGCCCAGCTGAGATGCAATATCTAATTTCCAGTAGGATTCTGTTTTTACCCACTTTCATGGCTTATGTACCCTGGATAGCCCAGCAGAGGTGCAATATCTGCTTTTTAGTTGGCTCTTGCTTTTACCCATTACGTTCTTTCCTAGGATATCTCAACTGAGATGCAATATCTGATTTCCACAGGGTCTTGCCTTTACACATCTTTACACTGTATTTAGCCAACATAGCACAGTGGAAACGCTGCATATCACTTTTCAGTGGGGTCCTGCTTTATGTATTTACCCAGAACAGCACAGAAGAGATGCTGTATCTCTTTTTTTTCAGCGGGGTCCTCATTTTACCAATTTTTACAGTCTATTTACCCAGGATAGCCAACCTGAGATGTAATATATTGTTTTCAGTGGGGTTCTGCTTTTACACTTTTTTTTAACAGTGTATTCTCCCAGGATAAACCAGCTGAGATGTAATAACTCATTTTCTGTGGGGTCCAGCTGTTAACCCATTTTTACAATTTATATAACCAGGATAGCCCAGCTGATACACAATATCTGATTGGAGTCCTGCTTTAACACATTTTTATACAGTATTTTCCAGGATAGCACAGTGGAGATGCCATATGCCATGTTCAGTTAGGTCCTGCTTTTAACCATTTTTACAATGTATTTACCCAGGCTATCCCAGCTTAGATGCAACATTTTGTTGTTTCACTAAGATCCTGCTTCTACAGATTGCTATAATGCATTTACCCAGGATAGCACTGTGGAGCTGCTATATTTTGCTTTCAGTTGGGTTTCATTTTACTAATTTTTACAATATATTTACCCAGGATAGCCCAGCTGAGATGTAGTATGTTTTCTGTGGGGTCCTTTTTTTATATATATTTTTAAAGGGTATTTACCCGGAATTGGCCAGTTAAGATGCAATATCTCATTTCAGTGGGGTCCTGCTATTACCAGTTTTACATTGTATTTAGCTGAAATTGCCCAGTTGAGCTGCAAAATCTTGTTTTAAGTAGGGTCATGCTTTTATATGTTTTTACTATGTATTTACAAGGGATTGCTCAGCTGAGGTGCAATAACTTATTTTCAATGAGATACTGCTATTACCCATTTTAACACTGGGGGTGGGATATTCAAAAGGGTTGCGCCATGCGCAATAGGGTTGCGCCTGCGCAAGACCAAAAGTGCGCCATTCTGTGATATTCAGCAGGAGGCAGTTGCGCCCCCAAAAACTTGCTGAGCAACAGCTCAATGCAAAGGAAGGCATGCGCAACCGACGTGGGTGGAGCCATGCATAAAGAGCGCAATGCAAAATTGAAAGACTTGGCATTCGCAATAGCGGAACTGCGGAAATTGCGCACTAGCGGAAATGAGCCAAAATAAAAAGGTATGGAAGCGGCGCAAGAACGCCAAGGATGCCAAGTGGGGTAGAGAGAGAGAGAGACAGACAGACAGACAGACAGTGACAGGCTAGGGCAGGCAAGGCAAGCATTAGGGCCATAGGCTGCAGAGGCCAGAAGTGCCGGTGCAGTGGAAGTAGCAGTCAGGACAGTGGGGTAACACAGCAACACCAGCCGGGGGCAGAAGCCAGGGAGATGGACAGTGCCAGCTTCACATGAAGCTGTAATGAGGGGTGAGCATAAGCTGCAGGGGATGAGGCGTGGAAGGGCCCGTGGTGATCACGCCCCAACAGGCAGTACCGTGCCACATCAGCTATGAGCTGTATACAGATGTCGAGATGGTGGGCGGTACTGCCTGAACAGGGCAATACTGAGGCGGCTTTGTGAGCTGTGCAGTGATGTGATGCAGGCACCCTCACGACGGAGTCACGCTCTGTCAGTGGAGACCAAGGTGACAGCCTGCATGTGCCTGCTCACCACGGGCACCTTCCAGAGGCTGACAGGGGACACCACAGGCATCACACAGTTGGCCACGTCATGCATCCTCACCCAATTCCTCAGCGCACTGCTGCCACATGCTGCGGAGCACATCCATTTCCCCAGCACCACAGCAGAGCGTACAGCAAACATGAGGGAGTTCCACAGGGTAGCACGTATGCCTGGCATGCTAGGGGCCATAGACTGCACCCATGTGGCCATTCGCACACCACCTGGCCCCTATGGGGCAGCGTATAGGAACTGAAAGGGCTACTCCAGTGTCAACTGCCAGGTGGTGTGTGATGCCACTGGGCGAATAATCAATGTCTGTGCCACACACCCTGGTGGAGCACATGATGCCTTCATATGGCATCAGTCCACACTGTGCCATCAATTTGAGGTGGGACATCCCCACAGGCCATCTAGTAGGTGTGCGCATGTATCGAATGCAAACATGGGGCAAGGGTGGGAATGCCACAGGTGCCATGGTAGTGGCACACAGGGATATGGGCAAAATGGACCTGAACATGACACTGATCTCCACTATCTCACACACAGGTGACAGCGGGTACCCACTCCATCCCTGGCTGCTCACGTGCAGTGCTCCCGGCCCCATCGCACGCTATAATGAGCACATGCTTCCACCGCAACATCGTAGAGTGGGTGTTTGGGATGCTCAAGGCACGCTTCCGATGCCTAGACACCTCCGGTGGTGCCCTACAGTACAGCCCCCCAAAGGCCTGTGGGATATTCCTGGCCTGTTGCATCCTGCACAACATGGCCAAGGACTGTGGGATAGCCATACAGGTTGAAGAGGAGGACAGCGATGGGGACGCCAGTGGCACCGGTGTTGATGTTGATGAGCAGCCCCCCCTAGGACGGCGGGACCCCCGACTGATCCGGCAGGCCCAGCTGCACCGGGACACCATCACAGAGGAGCACTATGCACAACACAGGTAAGTCAAGGGGACATGTGCAACCAACACTGTCCATGCACAAACCACAGGCACACAGGGTAACACACCAGGGGTGCATGACGGCCAGGGGAGTGGAAGGGTCCAGGCATACAAACACACCATCAGGGAGGGGTGAGCACTCATATGGACACACACACACCAGGCACAGAGCGTACATGGCCAGATGCACAACACAGCAGAACCGACATTGCTAACACACAGCACCACCGACCACCCCCACCACCTGTACTGTCCAAGTATGTGTGTCAGATGCTGGGCACCCTTGCATCTTGGTGGACAGTACAATGCAGGCATCATCATGCACACGCACCTGTGGGCAACAGTTGGGAGGTTGTGCAGGTGGTCCGTGTGTCGGTGTGTTGAGCAGAGCACCCAGCAGTGCACTGCCCACCATGACACACATTGCACACAGGGCAGCACCAGACAGGGCCCGCACTGGGAGACAGGTCAGTCATGTAGCACTGTCCCATGGCCACCGTGGATGTGTGGGCGGCCCTGCCGTGACCCAACAGCACTGGCAGGCTGAGCAGGGGCCACATGGGGTGGCACTGTTGGACCACCAGGGGTCCCACTGCGTGAATGCGACCTTGCCCGCACAGGGGCCTGCAGCATGCCGAACACACCTGCACCAGGGGTGCTCAGGATGCCCACAGCAGAACCCGGCGTCGACAGGACTGGTGTCGCATAATGCCGGGAACGGGAAGTGGAGCGTGAACTGTGTGGGGTGTGTGGTACAGGGTCACCTGACTGTGTTCCCAATGCATCCACGACAGAGACCAGTGCCTGGGTCAGCCGGTCAATGGCGGCGGTCACATCCATCCGCATGTGGACCATCTCTGCACGGTCCAGAGCACACTCCCTGCTGTGCCACTCCACAGCCACACACAGTGCCTCCACGGACATTGCAACCCACCTCTGCTGCTGTACTGATTCCCACAGCAGGCGGGTGTGCTCATTCAATGGGTACTCTGCCACAACGGCAGCCTGTCCCCCAGGGTGTTGAATGTCCTGATGCTCAACACCCCTTGAGGGTGGGCGCTGTTCACCAGGACCAGGAATGGGCGTATCACAGGGCGGCAGGCATGTGCCACCGCTGGACACTGTACCCCCATACCTGGTGGGTGACTGCTGCTGCTGCCTCTCCAACCGCTGTGCCTCAGAGTCCACTTGTTCCACCTCTGTGGCCGCAACAGTGCCAGACACCTGCACAGCCACCGGTGCTGCCCCACCGGTGCTGACAGGCACAACCTGGGACTGTGCCTCACATGCTGGCACACAAGTTGGAACCAGCAGAGGCCCAGGGCACGTGATGGCCTGCTGTGTGTCCGTCATGGGACACACACATGTCACTGCCCATTGCAGTCCTTGCATCATCAATGGTGCAGGTACGTGCTACAGCCACAGTCACAGCGTGATGGCATGCTTGCATGCCAGACTGCTGAGACACAGGCTGTGCACCCCACACCAAATCACCGACACCAGAGTTGACAGCCCTGCGTGCATGCTGGTGCAGTGCATGCTGGCTGGTGACAGAGGTGGATGGACCCTTCTCCATGTCCAGCAGGTCATCCTCACTGCCTGGTCCCACCACCACCATCTCCTGGAGATGAACAGGATCTGCAACAGAAAGAGAGGAAATGTGAGTGCATGTGACCAACCTTCCTCCCCCCCCAACACCACCACCATGTCATACCGTGCAGTGATGGGCTTCCACCTGTCTGGAATCCACCTCCTGGTATGCCCTCAATAGCACTGCACTGCAGAGTTGCATTCAGTCGGTCCTCAGCCGGGGTCAGCTCCACCACCGCTGGCTGGCCCCCGCCAGTGCCAGCGCGTGCTGCCCTGAGGGCCGCCACCTTCTCCTTCACCCTCCTGCTGTCTGTCCCAATCTTTTTCTTGCATTCCTGCATGGAGCGCTGGTGGCTTCCATGCAGGTTCACTGCCTGGGCTACCCCCTCCCATGCAGCCGCACAGGCCTGAGGGGTGCCCCGGCTTCCACGCAGTAGTGCCTCATCCTCCAGGTAGGCCTGGAAGAGGGCCTCAGTCTCTGCCATGGTGAAGTTGGGCCTCCTCCTTTGCCCACCATCCTCACCCTCACCTTGTCTCTGCTCGGTCATTGCGATCTGTATGGGTGTAAGTGGACACCTGTCACTGTGCAGTCTACAGCATTATCCCATGCCCATTGTCCAGAACATCCCACAGCATGCAACTCACCTCTCACCTGCAGTAACCGACTCTGTCCAGCACAGCCCACTGTCGCACTTTTATAGCGTAATGCATGCAAATTAGAGAGGAGCAACTGTAATGAGATGCAAATCGCGCTACCGCGCCTTTGAATGGCTGATCAGATGATTTGCATGTGTCGGCTGAATATCGCGCCATTGCGCTTCCGCGAAGACGGTTGATCCAGCTGAGCCAATAGCGCAGATCTGTGATCAGCAGTAAACTGCATTGCGCATGCCCAGGAGCTTATGCAGGTGTCTCGGCCTGATGATGTGCTGTGCACGATCGGCAATTCAGGCCATGGCCACCATTGTGCCAGTGGCGCTACAGCACTGGGCACTATATGGCACTGTGGCACTACTCGCAATAGTCCACTGTGGCACTGGTACGCAGGTGGTCAGTCGCGCAGGGATGCGAGTATGTCAGATGGCACTGTGCGTGGCCTTGGCGCCATAGACCCCTGACCTGGTGTCCGACCTTGGCCCCCTGGCGCTGTTCGGCTGCCATGTGTACGGCCCTATTGCGCTGTCTGGTGACAGCACTATGTGAACTGACGGCGCTGTTCGAACAGCGCGATTGGAACCTATGGTGGTCTATTGCGCAACATCTCCACGTGGGGTTACGGCGCAGTGGGGCACCATATTGCCTGCTGTAAAATTGGTAGCATGGCACGCAGGAGGGCAGTACAATGGAGCCCCATGGAGGTGGCCAACTTGGTGGCCCTGGTGGAGCCCCACTATGGGGCACTGTATGGTGAGGTGCCCCTCACCATGGCAAGGACCCAGGTCTGGCAGCAAGTGGCCAGTGACCTGGTGGGGGTCACTGGGCAGCACCGGTCTGCTGAGCAGTGCCGGCACAGATACAGTGACCTCTGCAGGAAGGAGTCTGAGCTGCATGAGCGGCTACGCTCACATGCCAGGAGGGCGTGGTGCCTAGGCCAGGTGGGTGTACCCGTCTATGCACCTGTATTCTCTGTAGGGGTGTGAGTGTGTTTTGGTGGATGTGCATAGGTGATGGCTCTGACATGGTTGGCTGTGTCAGTGTGTGCAGGTGTGAGATGCATGGGGCTGGCTGTGTGGGCAGGCACTCTCACTGGGGCAGGGGCAGTCAGCTTTGAGTCACACTGATGTTTTCTCAACATATGTCTCCCACAGGCCCGGATGTGAGGATGCAGGCACATGTGAGGAGGGCGTGACAGGCCCCGTGCCAGTTGGTGGTGCAGCAGGAGGTGGGCCACAACAACAGCGCAGCAGACACACCTTTCTTATGAATGTGAGTATCATTACATCATGGATGCTATTGCATGCTGGAGGGTGGGTATGACCACCAGCCATGCCCGACACAGGCGACATTCATCACTGTCCAGTGTCACTGCACATCTGTGTGTGCATCACTGGTGGTCCATGCATGCACTGGGCACATGGCTGTGTAACTGGCATCGCACCACATTGCCACATCACTTGACAGCCTTGTTTGTGCTGTGATGGACATGGGCAGTGTGTGTGTGTGCAGTGGTGCACATAGCTGGTGCCGCCTGTTTGTGATGGCCATGTGCATGTTCACTGTGGGTGGGTGCATGCCATCACACGTGCGGGACATTGGGCTATATGACTTACAGGTTGGGTGGTGTTCAGGGTTGTGGTCAGTCACAGCCATTGACTGTGTTCCCATTTTCCTAGGCCTCAGTGTTCTCAGGAGGATACAGCGGGAACTGTCCTTGGACAACCAGGCCATCCTCAGGGACATCCAGCAACATGGCCTGCGGAGGAGGCATCGCCAGGCACAGCGGCACCGGGCAGAGGAGGACCAGCCTGCTGGGCCTTAAGCCAGATTCCCCTTCCCACTTCACCCATCCCTCCCACCCTGCCTTCCCTCTCCAAGTTGTTCATCCTTACCCTTGCCCACCCTCTACCTTGTACCCCTACCCCCTTGTAAATAGTTATGGTTGATTGTTTTGTGATTTACATTTTATAATACATTTATATTTTGCTATGAATACTGTGTTGGTCTCTGATTTGCAGCTGGCTATGGTTGCTCAGTTGCAGTGGTGTGCATGCCATCTGGGGTGGTATGGTCCTGGGTGTGTGTGTGTGTGTGTGTGTGTGTGTGTGTGTGTGTGTGTGTGCATGGGGAGGTATCTCCAGCATGGCAGTGACTTTCTGTTGGTCTTGCCGTCTGCTGCCACCCACTGCTGGGTGCACAGGGTGGGTCTGACTTGTATGCTTCTCTGCTGCATGGGGTTGATGTGTGCTGGGGGGGATGCATGGTGTTTCCTGCAGTGCCAGTCACTGCACATGGGTGGTGTCTTGGGGTCATGGTGCAGGGTATGCTGTGCATACGGGGCTGATGTGCACTGTGGTTGTCAACCCCCTGTGTGTGGCACTCTCAGCCTGCCAGTGGTTGTGCTGGGGCATCATGGCTCTGCTGTGCTTTGTTGGCTTGTCCCCATGGGCCAGTAGATCATCCGTCCCACCCCCAGTGATGCTGTGCTTGGGGTGTGCAGGTGTCTTGTTGGTTCTGCAGTGTGTTCCTGTGCCCATGTGTGGCATGGCTGGCGGTGGGCCCCAGCCTGCCTCCCTGGTTGTGCACTTCCATTGCTCTGCTGGGGGGGCGCTGTGCTTGCGCTATGGCACCTCTGGACTGCTCAGCTGGGCTGCCCTTGTTGCGCTATGGCGCAACCTTTCTGCTCAGCTTCCCTTCCCCTTCCTGGTTGCGCTATGGTGCAGTTAGTGCGATATTCAGACGTTGGCTGCTTGCGCAATTTGTTCTGCTCCATGTTTGAATATCACGTCTGTTGTGCATATGCGAAATTGATTTGAGCTTGCTCCTGCTGTTGCGCACATTTTGAGCACAGTTTGAATATCTGGCCCCGTATGTACACAGGATAGCCCAGCAGTGATGCAATATCTCTTTTTCAGTGGCGTTCTGGTTTACCTATTGACCAAGTGAAAAAACTTGGCTAATAAATAGACTGGTGCCACAGCAACATAATTAAATGTAGTGAAAGCAAAGTCGGGTGCACAGAATTGGAAAATAAAGGTCACAATAAAAAATTATTTGTTTAAAAAGTAGTAATAAAAGGCACACTGTGCCCCCGCCATTAATGTATACCAACGTTTCGCACTGGTCATGTGCACTTTTTTAAGGTACTGTACTACCAGTTCATGTAAAGTGCACTTTATATTGTCTTAACCATTAATTTCAATCCAGGTGAATTGAATAATCATATACAAAGTGCACGTGTCTATTATGGACTCAGTAGAACCAATAATAAGAATGCAACCGCCAAGTCCAATAAAGAGCTCATATAAGATAATAAAAAACACATAATGCCAGGTACATATAATATACATAAATGCATATTTACAATCAAGGACTTCCTGTCTGGTCAGAAACATGATTATTTAATACATTTTCCCTTTAAAAATATATTAGAACATTTTATTTAGCCCTGGAAATTAATTTGCCTTTAAATGGTATTGCCATGAACTTTCACACTGAAAAAGTTTATTATCAGTGTGTCCCCCACCCCCCAGCCAAGAGAGACTTTCTGTAAACCAGAAAAGGTAATGTTGTGCTCTGTCTTTTAAAATATGCTGTGCCAAAGCATTAGTTTTCTCCCATTTACTAACACTTCTAATGTGTTCTGAAATTCATACCTTAAATTGACCTTTGGTCTTACCTACATAAAATGCTTGGCAATTACATTTAGCTACATATAGCAGTGCTGTAGTGGGACAGTTAATGAACTGATGTGATTGATATGTTTTCTTAGATAGTGGATGTTCAAAATTGGCCTGAATTACTGAACAAAAAGAATAGCTGCCACACTTAAAAGTACCATGGAGGGTGGGTGTTTTCGATCTGTTAATGACCGGCTGTGAAGACTGCTTGTCACTAAGTCAGTAATGTTCAAGCCCCTCCGGTAAACTACAAGGAGCAATTCATTCTTGCAGTGATTCAGTTGTTTTTCTGTGCATAAGATATGCCAATTTCTTTCAAGGACATATTTGATCAGATAACTCTGGAGACTAAAAATTGTTATAAACAATGGTACCCTATTATTATTGATGGCATAACTTCTATTTTTGGTTTTGGTTTTCAACAAAGCTCCCCTATCCTGACTGTCTACATAGGCTGCTGCTACATTTACACAAGATTCCCTGTAGCTTCTTATTAAGAAGCATTATTTTAGGGTACTTTTATCTTCTCCATATTTTTTACAGTCACTCGTGTTTCCTTTTAATCATAGAAAATTGACCACAAGATATATTTTCCACCAAGTGGTGTGGATGACAGCTCTCAAAGTGCAATAAAGCATTTCTATCTATATTCTTTCTATAGAAGCTTGTCTTTATTCCACTTACTCTATCCTTTTTCTTTGTTCAGATCAAAAAATTCACTTTAAGGTTGTCATACAGTACTGAAAGTTTCAGGTTTGGACTCGTTCCCTCCAAACAGGATACAAATTCCTGCAGCTCATATGGGGACCCCCTCCACACCAAAAAGATGTCATCAATAAAGCATTTGTAAAAATCAAGCATGTCAAAAAATGGGTTAACATCAGATGATTTTTGTGTTGGTGAACCAGAAACATTCTCCAAAAGACTGTGTAATAAAGACTTTATTTCAGCATTAAAAAAGGACAGAAGTATACTGTATGTTCCAAATCATGTATGTCCCTGGACCAACAATTATAGAATGGTGACTAATGTTTTCCTTCACTTCTTTGTAGTACAGTTGTTTACTTTTATACAACTTTAATCTAAATCTTGTGAAAAATTATATTTTCTATCAAGAATTTTACTGAGATAAAATTCTCTTTAAAATGTCTGCTTTATTACTTTGTATGTGATATGAATGTTTGAAGTATGAATCTTTTTCATATCCTTTTGTGTGGAAATGTCTTTACATCTCTGTTTAATATCTTTTACCATCAACTGTTGTGGGAATTCTAAATATGTCTACTAATATATGATCTAAACCCATATGAAACAACTTTTGTTTGATGAATCCCATCTATTGCATTTTAAAGCCCTGTGTGAATAACCTATCTGCTCCTATCAACAAAGTCTAGGGAGTCTATTTCATGTATGAGTTGAAGATCCATAATAAAAAATTATAATTCTAGATCATGCAAAATATTCTAATGACTTTTGACCAAGTTTGCACCTATGACTGTGTGCCTGAATGCAAGTAGGTAAGCCCAATATGTACTGATTACGTTTATTAACAAATATCTCTAAGGGAGTTAGGCTGCTCAGTCCCCAAACCTCAACTGCATAACCCATCTTTAGGCTATACTCCATAATTTGAAATGAAGTTTTTGGTACCATTACTACATGAATATACTTTCTGTTTTAAATTAACTATGTGTAGTGTCCAAGAAAGGTGCATTGTATAGCAAACCCCTAAATAATCATAGTTATCAACAGTTTCTAAATGTGTACCTCTGACATGCAGTTGGTACTTGTTTGTTCTTGTTGTTCCAAATACTACTATTTGTGATTATTTGGTATTTATTTCTAGGTATTTCTCCTCACATAATTGCAAAAATTTGTCCACCTTCCTCTCCAGGCTGAGTAGAGAAGATGAAATCAAGATCATGTCATCTGCATATGCTAAAGATGCTACAGTTCTATTTATAACATTTGGGGAGTGGAAATTAGAATCATATATTTGTTCAATTGTTGTTCAATTGTATTGTTGTAAAGATTAAACAAAAGAGGGGCTTTTATAGGTCTGTCTGACCCTTAGATTAGTTGTAATTTTATTAGTAAGACTGCCAGATGGTGTACATTGGATTCTACACCATGTGTTCTCATGAAGTCAGATTAATAAATCTAGGTGGAATCTGTTCATTCTGTAATTTAACAAAACTGTACATAATGTTCTTTGACAAATATGATCGAAGGACATTCTAAGGTCAACAAAACAGCAGAATAGCCTTCCTTTCTTATTGTTTACATATTTTTTGATCAAATGTGAAAACATGAAGCAATGTTATATTGATGACCTTTTCCTCCAAAAGCCATTTTGGGACTCATCAAATGTATTATTATCTTCTACCCAAGCTTCCAGCCTTTTCAATAATAATCTGAAAACATTTTTGTTTAATGTCTGTCAGACATATAGGTCTGTACATAAGGGGATCTGACAGTGATCCCTTCTTATGTATAGGAAAAAAATATATTCCCTGCCCATGATGCAGAAAAATGGCATGTTGAACCATGCAGCTATAAACAACATGTAGAACTGGAAGCCACCAGTTTTGGAAGTGTTTGATCTTATCTGCTGATATTCTATCTGGCTTTGCTATGTTATTTAATCCCATTAATATGATTGCTTCCCATATTTCTAGTTTTGTAAAATAGACAGGTGTTGGTGTATACTGTAGTTCAATGAACACTCCTAATTCAGAAGTTACTAAAAAATGAGGGTCTTCCTTCACATGATAACAAACTTTCCTAAAATGATCCTCCTATTGTTTAGGTTGGATGAATACTTCAATTGAATTAGCATATTGTTTCCTATTGCAACCAGAAGCCAAAAGTCCTTGATATTTGTATGTATAACTGCCTTTTGTAACTGAACCCATAAAAACTCTTGAAACTTAATTTTTCCCTCAATACCATATTATAATTTTTTTATTGATAATTTGGAGATTTCTTCTAATTGTTTTACTCCTTACATGGCTTATTACTTTAGTTAAGGCCCCCACCCCCGGCTTACATCTACTTGTAAACAATCCTCTGTCTGTATATTTACTGGGGATTGTATTACTGTATAGCAGTGGTGCCAGGTACATTAGCAAACTGTTCCAGACTTCTAAGACACCTCAGGGACGTCAGTTGGCAAAAGCAAAAAAAAAAAAAAAGCTGAATATATTTAATTGTGAAGAATACCATAGTACATATTCTGAGTTTTGTAAATTTTCTGGGGTCCATTTTATTCTACTTGCATTTATTATGTAAACTGTTTGATTGTTATATTGTAGTGAATCACTAGAATCCAAAATATAGCTTACAGTTATTGAAAGTGAAGAATGAGATGATCCTGTTTTATCCAATACCATAAGATCAATTATTTTATACGAACCATTAAGATTTGTTATGACTAAATCAATTAATGAGGACCCATTGGCAGAAATAAAAATGTATGCTCCTTCATAATAATTTTTAGCTCTGCCATTGACAGGCAAAAGGTAGAGTAACAATTTACCTGCTCCATTTTGATTTTTTATCATTAGACTTTCTGAGGTTTGTGTAATTAAGATTAATAGAATTGATTTCTCTTTCATGTTCCATATAAGTTGATATATTTTTAATAACTTGTGTTTCTGGAGGACATCTAGCATTTAAATCTCCAGCTACCAATATATCAAAGTGCTGATAGGACTCCATAAGAAATTGGATATGGGGGTGAGGGGTAAATAGACAGTTACAAAAATGGTGTTATGTACCACACCTTTAAACTTGATTGCTACGATGTTACTCAAATTGATTTGAACTTTTTCGGAGACCAGATTGTTCTGCAGCTGCATTGTCATTATTAAGCCCATTTGTGATCTTAGAAACTGTGTTTTTCTTTTTGACTTGGTATGAAATATATCAAAACCATGTATATGGGGGTATCATGAGCCCGCCAAGTTTCCATGAGCATAACTATATCGAAAGATTTTAATAAATATTCATACATTCATCATCTGAAAACTTTGAAGCCAAACCATCTACATTCCATAACAGTATATGCCAATTACGTTTATTATTATTATTATTATGTAGTAGTAGTAACAATTTTTATTTATGTTACATGAATCAAAAACTCAAATCTAAGTGAATTTCTAATATCTTGTTGTTATAAGTGTTGAAGTAGATAGCCAGGTATCTAATTTTATAGCATTTATGCATAAATGTAAGGTAATGGACCCTCCTGTGTTCCTCTAATCTCGTCCATTTCAGTTTATTATAAAGTTTACATCTATGAATCCTTCGGGGTTGTTGAGGATGAAGCCAGAAAACCTGTTGTACATAACATCCAGCTTTATCAGAACCATCCTTGACACCCCGGCAAGCCTAAGTCCCCTTAGTCAAAAATAGGCGAAGTCATAGTGTTCAAAACCTGCTTCCTAACCTCTTTACTCATGCATTTCTTAACTTTGTACAAGGCCCCTAGACATCACCCCCAATTTGTTACTTGGTTGTCTATATGGATATTCCATTTGATCTAATCATCTAGCCAGACTCCCAAATATCTATACATCTATACTTGTTGTAGTATAATATGATCACAAGTTTTAATTTCTAAGGTTGTTGTAAATGGAGCTACATTAACTCTACTGATGTTCATTGTCACAAGCGCACTCCGGAGTTCAGGCCCTCTGCTCCCACAGTGCCTTGAAGTGTAATATGTGAACAGGAGACAAACAGGTAACCCTCCTGTCTGTTTTGGGTCCAAAAACACCTACTAGTCTCTAGTGTTGAGGTAAAATATGAACCCTTTTTTGCTAGCACATCCAGTTAACAGGCTCAAATATCCCACCCTCTTTGGGGAAATGCAGTGCAACACTTAACCCAGCGAGCACCTAGCCTGGTTAACAATTCTCCCCTTTTTGGACTCAATTGAGACCCAGGTATGTTCTCACCTTTTGTGCAAAATGGTAACACAATAAGCTCTTTGACAGTTATGTCAGCTTTATCAAATACTGTCCCAGCATTCACATGCAAAAAAATGAGAAAAGACTCGAGCAGGATTAGGAAAGCCAAAATGTTTACTGAAATCAAAAATAGTAAATACATACAAAACACCGAACCTTTGTACATTAATACTTACAGTCAAAAGAAAAGGGAATTTCAGAACCAAAAATGCCTGTAACTGAATTTATAGTGCTAATTCAGTTTCTAGTTGGTATTACCTAATTGTAACAGAAGTCCCATTAAGTCCAGAAACTCAAGTGTGTGTGTTCTGTTAGAATTCCAGAGAAAAAGTCAGCCCAGTCCCCTCAGACTGCTTGGCAATACTAAAAGTTAATCTCTCTACCTCTTTGTGATGTCACAGCACATGAGGTCACTGCTAGACCTGTAATTAATGTGTAATATGACCAAGTATATCCAAAGGGGTGTAATTTTACTGCTTGCCTGCAAACTGCAGAGATAACAATATTAAATTACGACAGTCGCTTGGATCAGAGCATTCACTTTTGATCTTTAGAAAACACATCCTGACAGCTATTTCCTCCTGGGATAAGAAATATAACAGGTATCTGTTAGAACTTGTTGCTTCCTAATATGCTGTAAAAATGCAGTCTTCTATGGCTTCTTGGACTTCAAAGTAATTGAAGTTTTACATTGTGTTATAACCTGGTGTTCTTCTAGTCCCAGGAAGTCAGTTTTTTTTTCCAAACCAGAGGTAACCAGCAGGCCAGTACATTTTCAAAAACCTAATATCCCAGGATTCCTTGCTGGCTGCCATATTTTCCTCAGCAGAAAGCCACAGAACAAACATTTATATCACAAATATAGTACAATATGATAACAAGTAGATAGGCAGAGTGTCACATACATTACTTGGGTTTTTTTGTATTAAGTGCAAATCTAGATTGTAAGAAAGATGCCTACAAGTCATTAATGGCCTCCTGTAACCTGGACTCTATTTGATTTAGGGTGGTCCCTTTTGTGTATATATTACTGTGTCATTTCCATATATATTTGATATACGGATACTTCAAATCAAATGTATGTATTTTATGTCAGAAGGGACTTGAGATTCATACTGCTGCTTTCCCTGCAGAATTTGTTGTTCACAGGAAAACTGTAAATTATAAAGATCTATCAAATGAATACCAACTGGGTCAAAAAGTTCCTCATTTGCCAAAATATCCTTTGCTAAAGGTTTACTTTTAAAATAGAGATCTAGCTTTTCACGAAGCTCCTGGCGGACTGTTTGAGTCTTGCCATGCATGATATTATAGGTCCAGAACAGGTAGGTTTCATGTAGGGTAGCTACACGATCGATCACTTTAGAACTCTTTTGCATGTCTTCTTGGCCTCCAGGGATGCCGATTTTCCTGCTGTTCTTATCTCCCTGGATGCCAAGAAGGCATTTGATAGGGTTGACTGGAATTTTTTTGTTTCAGTCACTCACAGCATTTGGGTTTCCCCCACTTTTTATAAAATGGATAAGGGTCCTGTACAAATCTCCCACGGCACGGGTAGTGTGCAACGGAGTTTTGTCCGATCCCTTTAAGTTGCATGCTGGCACCAGGCAAGGATGTCCTTTATCCCCCTCGTTATTTAATATTTATTTGGAACCATTTATCCGGAGGATTATGGGTAACACAGAAATCCAGGGCATAAGTATCCAGCAACAAACTGTCAAAATGTTGGCCTATGCGGACGACCTACTCCTTCAAATATCTAAACCCGACATATCCATACCGGCCCTACTTATCACACTGAGAGAATTTAGCTCCATGTCTAATTATAAATTAAATGAGGACAAGATGGTTGTTTTCCCCTTGAATCATAAGGTGTTAAAGACTGTGGCAGCTTCAGTGGGTTTCTCTTGGCAACCCAACGCATTGAAAAATCTGGGCTTGTATTTGTCCAGGGAGCCGAGTAGATTTTCAAAATTAAATTTGGATCCTTTAATATCCACTATTAGGCAAGATCTCAAGAGATGGGCATTACTCCCTATATCTCTTTGGGGTAAAATTAATGTCATCAAGATGAATGTTTTCCCGCGGCATTTTTACCCATTAAATCTTTCCAACACTTGGTTACCATTGAGGTGGTTTAAAAAAATGCATCTTATGTTCTCAGCCTTCATTTGGTCTGAAAAGAAACCCCGGATAGCTTATGACAAGCTTTCGACATCGAAATTGAAAGGGGGATTGCGTCTTCCTCATTTAGGATTCTACTACTGGGCCAGTCATGTAAATAAGTACCTGCAATGGCTTAGGGGAGACCATCCCCAATTGCAGCAGTCCTGTACTCCAATTTGGCTCAAAATAGAGAGGAGTTTAATACAAATTCATGGGCTTTCCCCTACTGCGTCATTACATGTTAACCCAAGGTCCCTACCTTCTGCTCTTAAAAATACTCCCTTGGCATTATCCACTCATATCCATTCACAGCTTTGCTCAGTCCTAAAGTATAAGCATACGTTGGACCCATCTCAACCTTGGTGGGGTAACCCCGATCTTATAAGTGATGGTAGGCCACTTCAGTTGAGATGGATCCCCCAGATAGGGGAGTGTTCCCTCTCTAGCTTCTGGAAACCAGATGGCCAGTGGTTAACTTCATCTGAAATCCTTGTTAAATTTCACGTTCCGAATGCTGTGATTTTTAGAATATTTAAATTACGACACCTAATAATAAAATCCTTTGGTAATGTGCCATTAACACCCCTGACCTCACCCGTGTTGGATTTAACCCCCCAGGTTGGTCTCCTGCACGCTGTTTACAATTGTATGAGGTACTGTATAATTGGAAATGGCCAGACTGCCTGGGAGCGTCCTCTTATTGGTCCACACTTTTTCCTGAACATGATTTGCATTGGCCCTCTTTATGGAAGACCTGTCACAAGTTTGTAACACAAGACAGACTTCGATTAGCACAATTTAAACTACTGCACAATCTTTATTATTCACCTCAGAAGATGGCTAAATTAGGCTTGCTCTCCTCGCCCGCATGTACCAGGTGCCGGCAGAGTGAGGGTAACCGTCCGCACATCTTTTGGAAATGTCCCAAGGTAGCCCCCCTTTGGGCCATCATTAAACAAAAGGCTGATCCCCTTTTGGGTTTATTGGAGCTTTTTACAGTGGAAATTTGTATTTTGGGAGATCTTTCTTTGGTTACTATTACCAATAGAAAATATTACATAACCCTCATTGCGTTGTCAGTTAAGAGACTGGTTTTGTGGCATTGGAAAGATGCGATTGAAATTTCTTACAGTGAATGGTTACAGGAATTATTGGCCAATCTTCATCTAGAGAAGACAATTGCTAGTTTACATAAATAATTGCAGAAATTTCTCAAACACTGGGGTCCTCTGGTTACTCTGTATTCACTTCCGAGTGCGTAGAAGTTCTGTATCTTGTAATGGGGACTTTGTTACCAGATAGATTTTCCCTGTGTGAATGGAGGGGGGATGGGGGAAGAGGGGGAGAGTGGATCTATTCCCAAGTTTATATTGTAATATTGTATACTTGTTATATGTATTTAACAGGAGATCCTCTCTCTGTATTTGAATAATACTGAATAAACTTTAAATTAAAAAAAGTAGAGATCTAGCTGTGGGTTAACATTGTATTCTTGGTGTATTGTGATGCATGGTACTGAGTCCCTTTCTGATATTATGTAGCACAATCTTGTAAAATAGTCACATATGGCTTTTTGGGTTTGTCTATACGTTCCCTTAAAGGCACCACCCACCCAAACATGAAGAGTGGTGTTGGAGCATTTGCTGGATTTGAGTCCAATTGCTCATGAAGTTTTTATGCTGGAGAGCATACATCAATTTACTTGTTAGATTGTTTAAAGCAGCAGTGTGTACCAAACAGCACCCCCAAAATAGTTTTTTTTCCCACCTACCAGTTTAATCAGTTAACATTTCCAATTGCTGTTTCTGTATTTTTTTATTTTTTAAGTTAAGATTTTTATTGTTATAATGTGAAGTCAGATATTCATTTGCACAAAGTAAATCACCACCATCCATGTTTGTTTTTGTTCATTGTACTCCCAGAATGCTTCTGCTGGCTGTGATTACAGTGCGTACTCGCTCCCAATGTCAAGGCAGAAAGTCATTTGTTTTCAGTGTCCAGCTCGCTACTGCCCACATCCCTGGCTGTATTCAACTCAAACACTTAACAGTTCCCACAGTAGTTATACTCTCTCGTAGAGTAGTTCAACATTTCTTAGCATATTACTGTATCAAGTGAGTGAGGCTGTGTTTGAAGTGAATGAGGCTGAGTGACCCAGGTGAGCAAATGAAAGTGAGTAATAGAGCAGTGAGCATAGTTTATTTACAATAGATTTACTTATTTCTTTTAGGGAGAGAGGTTTTTTTTTTTTAAATCAGAGAGTCTGGTGGTTGGAAGATGAAGATACTCACAGCTTCATTTGCCGACTACTTCAGATCTGTAGATCTTGCTCAGACCACACACATTTGAGCAGTACAGTTATGCCGTACTGTGCTGGGAGCCGAGTAAATAGATCCATGTCCACTTTGAGAGGGGGTTTAGTATTTAAAGGGGATTTTTGGATGCAGGAGTAAGTAAAGGCACACACATAATTTTAGCAGCTAGTATGAAAAATTTGCATTTTTAATCTTTCGTGTTGTGTTTACAGTAACAGCTGATTCATGTCAGGAGCCATGTGGCTCATTCATTATACCCAGTGACTCAGACTTGCTTGCTCACTTCAACCTCAACCTCACACGCTTAGCATATTACTGTATCAAAACTACACCCCCTCCTGTGGACACAGACACATTTACTGTATCGTCATTCTTCCCAGGGCTGCAGCTATGAATTTTGGGGCCCAGGACAAGTTAATTGAAATGGGCCCCTGTTTCCCAAACCAGCTAATGCCAAGGGTAATGCCAGCTCCTCAGGTGGGCCCCTCCTGAGCTTGGGGCCCCGGACAACTTCTCCACCTCCCCCCCATCACTGCGGCCCTGCCGGATTCTATGGTTTATGAAAAAAAAGCTCTCTTCCTAAAAGAAATAAGTAACTCAACTGTAAATAAACTATGCTCACTGCTGTATTATTCACTGTCTTTTGCTTGCCTGGGTCACTCAGCCTCGCTCGCTTCAAACACAGCCTTGCTCCACTCACTTGATGCAGTAATATGCTAAGAAATGTTGAACTACTATGTGAGGGGGTATAACTACTGTGGGAAGTTTTTGAGCTGAATACAGCCAGGGATGTGGGCAGTAGTGAGCTGGGCACTGTAAACAAATGATTTCCTGCCTTGACACTGGGAGCGAGTACGCACTGTAATCACAGCCAGCAGAAGCATTCTGGGAGTACAATGAACAGAAACAAACATGGATGATGGCGATTTACTTTACGCAAATTAATATCAGACTTCACATTATAATAATTAAAATCTTGACTTAAAAAAGGGAAAAAATACAGAAACAGCAATCGGAAACTTTAACTGATTAAACTGGCAGGTGGAAACAAAACCTTTTGGGAGGGGTGTTCATTGCACTGCTGCTTTAACCAACCCACTCTCTGTCTGTTAAGAATTCATTTACACTGGAGGGATCAACCCACTTGGGGGTAGCCTATTTCAAAGCCCAGAAGAGCTAAATTATTTTTGTCCTTTGATATTTCAAATGTTGACTCCAAATTCATGAAGAATACCATTACATTTGTACTACTATTATCCTTCACTCCAGACTGCCTTTTGACATGAAAGTCATCTAGGGGACTTGATATTCTAAGCATGTATTTAGTCTTTTCTTTAACTGTTTTTTTTTTCTGTTTCGTCAACAGTCTGTGGAGTACCCTTTACTTCCATAATAACTTTACTGCTAGTATTCATATCTTGCTCCTGATTTATGGTTAACATGTTTGGTAAAATAGACTTTACTAGGAAGGGAGCTTCATTGGTTATTCCCATTACATTTTTGACTTTGTTGTTATTTTTTGTACTCATAGTAATCTCTAGAGATTCAACTAACAGAAATTCAAGGTTTTTGTTATTTTTTATTCTAAATACATGGACTAATTCATCTTTCCCCTTATTAAGGTGCAATAAATGTTGACGTTTCTCTATTAATGAGTCCTGTATTCCCTTGTCATCAAAAGAAATCCCATTAACTTGTACTGGTGCCAACATTTTGTGTAGTAATAAATTGCACATTCTGCACTGTACTATTCTGCTTATCTGTATTATGATTATCATTATTGTTAGAAATTCTCCAGACATCATGGACACCTGATTTATTCACATCTACAAGAGGTTCTGTTAGTGTGAATTCTCCCATGTCCAAGTTTGTTTGGTCTACAGTTACAGTTGCTTGAGATTAGTTGTGGGGGGAGAAGCATCAGAGCCCAGGGCAGTGACAAGTGGTGTCCCACAGTGATCAGTACTGGAACCAGTCCTGTTTAAACATTTTCACTGCAGACATAGTGGTTGGGATCAAGAATAAGATCAGCCCCTTTGCCGATGACACCAAGATCTGTGCTGAGGTGGATGGGGAGGAGGGTAGCAAATTACTGCAGGAGGACTTTGCAAGACTCAAGGAGTGGTCACACACCTGGCAGCTTGGGTTCAATGCCAAGAAGTGCAAGGTGATGCATTTCAGAGCCCAAAACCCAGGATACAGCTGCTGGATGGATGGTATCAAACTGTCCACATCCAATGAGGAGAAGGATCTGGGGGTGCTGGTGACTGGGGAATTAAACCACTCAGCCCAGTGTAGGAAGGCAATGGCTAAGGCTAACAGGATGCTAGGGTGCATAGCAAGGGGGATTACATCCAGATGTAGTGAAGTCATATTGCTCCTGTACAGGTCCCTGGTGAGGCTGCACTTGGAGTACTCTGTGCAGTTCTGGCACCTGTACTTGAAAAGGGATACAAAACTACTGGAGGCAGTGCAGTGAAGAGCAACAAAGATGATCAAGGGTTTGGGGGATAGAACTTATGAGGAAAGACTAAAAGAGCTCAACATGTATACCCTGGAGGATAGAAGAGAGAAGGGACATGATCGAGACCTTCAAGTACCTGAAGAGGATAAACAAGTAGGCTTCCAGGGTGGGTTCACTCTCCAGAATGGAAGAGATACCAGAGGGCATTCCCTGAAGTTAAAGGGGGGGCAGATTCAGGAGGTAAAGGAGGAGGCACTACTTCACTGAAAGAGTGGTAACAGGGTGGAATGCACTGCCTGAGCAACTCGTATTAGTGCAAACTGTGGGATGCTTCAAGAGGGGGTGGGACAAGTTCAAGGGAAAAGTACATACTTGTGGGGCAGTTGGGTGAGGGAAGAGTTAATGGGAGGGGGCAGATGCAGTCTAATGGGCTGAAGTGATACACACTCAAGCAGACTAGATAGACCATATGGCCTGTATCTCCTGGCAATTTCGTATGTTCGTATGAATCAATGGGTATTATAGCTTTCTTTACTGAACTCCTGCCTGCCTTGTTGTCATAATGAGTTGTTGATGGAATCCTATCACAATTTTTATTTTCCCTTTAATTGAGAAGAATGTTTTCTTACCTTGGTTTTATTGTCTATGTTAACAGTTTGTTTATTTTTATTGGTTTTCTTTTTCTTGGAAGAGTCACCATTTTCAGTTTCAGTTATTTGGGCTAATTCCCTAATAAAGGGTGGTGGCAAATTGATTTGAATGCATTTGTTTGCTGATTCTATTTATTTTGGTTTAGCTATCTCTTTTGCCTGTTTTTTTATCCTGGAATCATTTGCATCAATCTTGTAATTTTGTTGCAAGTGATCCTTTATCAGTCTTTTACTCATGTATTGATTTTCCGTTATGTTAGTTCATAAACTTAGCAATTCTTCTTTTAGTACCCATAAGGTCTCAAGTATGATGACATTTGCATTATATGGGTGCTTTATATACTTCACTAATTTTTGAGATTGTGCTGAAGCAATGGGTTTATTAGTAACATAGGAATAGTTCTGAATTGTTTCCTTATTTGTTCCAAAATCATCCTGTGTTATATCAGCAAATGGTTCCCATACAAAGCCTTGTGAAGCTGCATCCTTGATTTCTGGAGAACAAGATAATATTTGTGATGCAATATTTCCACTGATTAATGAGATATGGGATTCATTATTGATATGTGAATTTAAAGGTTTATCTCTTATTAGGTCCTTCAGACCACTAATCATGTTACCGAGATCAATTACCACATCAGCTAAAGTAATGGAGATCTCTTTTCGAGCTTCTGTGACTGCTTCTAAATAATTTTCAAACATTGCATTCCCTGCACTTTCACAAAGCAACATATTGCAAGCTAAACCATTCCCTCTTAACCTGTTACAGGTACTGTACACTCATCACACCAAGGATTAGGAGTCAGCTATCCTGTGGGTAATTGGATAGTGTAACACCTGATTGTACATGTGACCCTGTGTTCAATACAGTTATTGGGCTATGCAATACAGGTAACTGAGGGTCTAAAGAGGGAGTCATTTAGGAAACAAAATCTTTCTGAGATGCAGGTGTTGTTATTCTATTAACATACTTCATAATTCTTGGTTAATTACTATCCAGTTTTAATTTACATAATTTATTCAATTTTTTCCTCTTATGGGTTCTTTAAGCTCAGTTACATCTGATTTCAATCTCATTTAGACTTTGTAATTCCTTTAATGACACTTCCCCCTTTATTCCCTTTTATTGCATGTCCATCAGGATCAGAGAAAGATTTAACAAAAAGTCTGATTTGGTACTCATTGTAGGATTTATTAGAGTCAAAATATCACTGTAGTTATCAGACTTCATCATATCAAGTGCTCTGAATTCTAAGTTCTTAACTCATCTTTTAATTGAACAATCCAATAATTAATAACAGTACCCCAAAATGTTTGTCACTAAAGTACTGTAGCTTTCCTGATTTTCTTTAATTCTTTCTTTTTCCTTGTTATGGTCACTTGGTTTCTTCTTTATAATATTCCTCCTTTTCCTCCCTTATATCTCCTTTACTCTCCCTCAGGATCTGTGGAATTGGTACTGCAGATAAGTCCTGTAGACAGTGAAGTCGAGATAAGAAAAGTAAGATGAATCAATCCAAAAATAAAGTACTATTAAATTAAAATACAAAAATGGCCAGTTAGTAATAATAACCAAGTACCTTATAACTAAACTGTGAAAGTGTCCATTAGATAAATAGTAATTTGTTTAACCCAATTGATTAACAAAATAATATAGAGAATAATGGCTGGGTTTTGGTTAATGGGCTGTAATCACCTCAAGAGGTATCCAGAACAATACAGTAAACCTCGAGAATGCAGCTTAAGAGGTTTGTTGTCCTGGCAACCACAAGAGGTAATTTCAGCACAGTTATTAGCAGAAAAGCAGTTGTTATGTTTTATAGTGTATGGGCAAAAACAGTTAAAAACTCAACTGGGCACCAGTTAAATGAAGATTGTCCTTACTTTTTCTTTTGTCCATGTAGCAGAGGTTTCTGTTAGGGCCAGCTCTCACCACCACAGCCATTCATTGTGAGCCGCTAGTTCAATGCCACGTATGCGCAGATCCATTCCCATTGTCACGGTATCGTTGTGACATTGTCAAGAGGGGTTAACAATCTCTTGGTGTCACAATGATACCATAACAACATTATAAACACTTGGATTTCTGATAACAAGGGCTCCCAATACATTATTAACTACTAATTCACCAGATAAATAGTTATCACGTTTAACCCAATTAACTAAATGCTTAGCTACTAATCTGCATACTCACAGTTCTCACTGCAGTGCCTCTTTAAATTTTAAATTTCAAAAAGGTTTTCATCTTTAGACTTAATTTCTAATCCATTCCTTAAAACTGTGAGGTTGCAAATAAAGTAAATCAAACATTTATTCAATTTATTTTAGTTTGTAGCTTTGTCTACTAAATATTTTTAAGGGAATATAAATTTCCCAAGAAACATAAATCACTCTGGAGGTTACTTACTATTCTAATAGTAAAATTGAACAAAGTAACAGAACTATCTGCAATGCAGCCTTTGTCTTCTGGAGCTTTATGGATATAGCATGGATTCGACCAAAAAATTTGAGCTAGGTCTCTGCTGTGTCTCAAACCTTGGGCTACACAAGGTTTTAAAAATGTAGAGATGTACTCTGCCTCAAATTTAGTGAGTATGTGGTTGGGGGATGTCTGGGATTAACAGGCAGACAGTTTGTTCTAGAAGGCTCAAACTTGGATCAACACAAAATGCCATCTTTCTTTGACAGTGCTACTAGCTTGTATGAACTAAGAAGATAAAGACAAGTACTCTTCACACTGAGATACTCTCATGAAGAGCTGTACATAATATAAAGTTGTGCCATGGAATGCCTGCCCAGGGCAGGATTAACAAGTTGTGGTGCCCTGGGCAATTTTGAATTATGAGGACCCCTGTGACTTAACCAATAGGCTGGGGGTTCAGGGACTACCTAGGCCCCCAAAAGCTGAATGGTTTTTGATGCCTTAAAATGCATTTGGACGGGTTTCCAGCTACTCTGAATGCCTCTCTTGGGGTGGGAATAGAAGGTTATTGTTTGGCTCCCCTTTAAAAAAAAGAGTTTGATCCTGCCTGCAAAAAGTTCAAGGATCTTGAACTTTTTGCAGGGGGGATCAAACTCCTTTCTTAAAGGGGTGGGGCTAAAATATGCAGTATTGCCAACTGTACCCCTAAACCCCACAGTCAAATAAAAGTCACATCTGAAAAGCAAGGACCTGTCTGTCCCCTCCCCACATCTCATGTGGCACATAAAAGAGATGAGAAAGGCACTCTGACTACTGACACCACTACATGCTCCATGCCCAGTTTCAGTGCCCCAAACTTTGAGTCCCTTTCCCCAGTTAGAAAAGATCTAGCAGGCTGTCTACCTGGCTAGTCAACTCTGGAGGGGCAAATATGGGATTGTACACACCGGAAAAGGCATTGCATATCTGGGGGTCAGTGTTGTCAGCTTCATTAGGTATGGGCCCATATAAATTCTGTTCTCTCCATAGAGAACTCAGATCCCATACCTAGCTTTTCAGACTTGACTTTTGTTTGACTGTGGGGTTTAGTGGTACAGTTGGCAGTGCTACATATTTCAGCCCCCCTCTACCTTTAAAAAAAAGAGTTTGATCCTCCCCTGCAAAATGTTCAAGGACTTTTGCAGGGGGGATCAAACTCCTTTTTTGTAAGTACCACTAAACCTCGTAGTCAAATAAAAGTTAAGTCTGAAAAGCAAGGACCTGGCTTTCCCCTCCCCACATCTCATGTGGCACCCAACCTCCCTGAATAAGCCCTAAGCCCATTGCAATGCTGCTGGCTGGGAGGGTACCCATCATTTACAATTTTAAATGCTAAAATTGTAAATGATGGAATTAATGTAACAAACATTCAGTTGTTCTTGTTAATTTTCTTTTACCTCAAAGTCAAGAATGCAAGGCACAGGCACTGTGGTGGTCTGACCGACAACAGTCTGGCTGGATTCGCTCTGCTTGCGCTCCTCGCCTCGTGGCCTCCTTCAACAGTCTGAATCAGCTGACTAAATTTTATTTGCTGGTTGATGATTGAATCAGATCCATCCTCTCTTCCTCTAGTCTGAAGGGCCCGGGTTTTTTTTTTAAAACAGACCAGAAAATGCTGATTCAGACAGTGGTAGTGCGATTTAATGACTTGACGGATCCAACGGCAGGAATCAGTGTTCAGCAGGTGATGGTTCAAGAGAGAAGGAGTCATCTCTGATGGCAAATTTTCCATCATTTGGGACTTTATGAAGTGCTCCAAGTGACGTGACACACGGACCTAAGGGGGAGAGAAAAGTTCAGGTCTGGGTGGGTGAGGGTGCAAACATCACCAATGGACCAAGGAGCTCTGTGATTGACTACAGAGCACATGTTATGTGTTGCAGCCTGCAGAACATCCGTGACTGTGGGGAAACAAAAAGCAGCAAATGAGCTGTTTCGGGATGGCAGAGGCAGGGCAAATGGTCACGGACAATCGTCCTTCAAGTTCTATTCTACTTTTATTGTATGCAATCACCCCCCCAGCTGAGATTTAGGGAAGAAGGGGGGGAAGGATTAAAAATAATGGGAAACTCAAGTGGCCCCTCAGACTAGGGGGCCCAGGGCTACTGCCCAATGGTTAATCTGGCCCTGTGCCTGCCAAATTATGATTTATTTATGCAAAAATTCCATGGATGTATACCAAATTGTAAAATTCAGTTTTAAAATTCAGTTATGTTGATCTAGTATTAAAGGTAAATACTCAAATAATACCACGTTTGGCAGGTAGACAGGTACTAATGACATGTATAAGTGTGCCAAATTTCAGAGTCCTATATTGAAAGGGGTCTGAGTTATGGGTAGCCAAACATTTAATCAAAATTTAATTTACAGGGATTTCCATCTCATTTTATATTTCTTATCCAAATTTCTCCACAGTTTCAGGATTTAGAGAAACATGCAATATTGGTATGTGCACAAAGTTTTAAACTTCAGGCTTTAAAGGGGGAGTGTTATAGGTAGCCAAACATTTTGCCAACATTTAGATTTTAGTTATTTTAGTATAACTAAGGGGGCTGAGTTATAGATAGCCAAACATTTTGCCAAAATTTTGGTTTTAGTATAACTTTGAAAGCGTTCATTGAAATATTATAAACTTTTGCATGTACACAGGTTCTTATTGCACTGATATATGTACTTAGGTTTAGAGGTCTAGCTTCAAAGGGGACTGAGATGTATCCTACTAAACATGTTGCCACCACTTAAATTTCAGTTATTTCCCTCAAATTTTTAAAACAACATATCCAAATTTAACCAGATTTGAAACATTTAAACTACCACACCACGTGGTGATGATTGACAGAGTTCACATTTATGGCTTTAAATGCGACTGAATTAAAAGTAGTCAAACTTTCACATTTTCAGTTACATTTTGCAAGTATGTAAATTGCAAATAATTAACTTAAGAAATTTGAACTCCTGAAATTTACATTTTACACAACCAATTACCTTTATATTTAGCAGTTTATATGACTCTTTCAAGAAAGTATGCATATAAATTGTCAGTAATCTTGCTCCAATGGTGGCTACATTGTAATCATAGAAATATTTTCAGACATTTTCACACGAATAATAAATTGCCAGATTTGAGTCCCTATAACTTCCCTACCCTTCATCCAAATGTCATGAAACTTGGCATCCATTTTTCTAATAATACACTTGCCAGATTTCAGACCTTTAGCTATAATACTGACCTAGGTATGACTAATTAAAGAATTTCAGAAAATTTCAGAAAACAAATCATGCAATTTCACAAAATTTCATGAAAATCCCACATAATCAGAATTCACAAATTTTCCCAGCCCTATCTAGGGGATTCAAATTAAAGAACTAGTGTTAAAATGGCAACTAGTGCAGGGCAGTCACCAGCTGCAGGAGTTAGATGCACAGTGTCACCAAGAAATGGACAGCTGAGCTGGGTACTACAACAATAATAGACCCCTCAGCTGGAGCAAGGAAGCACAGTGTGTCAACAATTTCAACATGAATACAGGATATATAAGAATGACACCCAGAAAATTGATGATCCAGGGAACCTGAAGTACTTACAAGTCTGAGACTCAGAGATACTCAAAAATATTTAATGGGCAGGGAGGGCTACACATTTGAACAGTGTATTCATCCTGGATAGCCCACCTGAGACACAATTTTTCATTTTTACTGGGTTCTTGCTTTTGCATATTTTACACTGTATGTACCAGTGATAGCACAGTAGAGATGCAATATCTCAGTTTCAGTGGGGTCCTGCTTTTATGTATTTTTATGACATATTTACCCACGCTATCACAGCAGAAATGATGTATGTCATTTTCAGTGGGGTCCTGATTTTACCCATTTTTTTACAATGTGTTTACTCAGGCTAGCCCAACTTAAGTGTAATATAGAGAACAATGCATTGACAACTCTCTGTTATGGATTTGTTTACACTCCTGAGGTGTGTGATGACCCATAAACTTTGAGAGCAAAGCTCATGAGATTTATGTGTTCATCACACACTGAGGGTGTGTAAAAAAAAATCCATAGACACACAATTGTCTATGTTTTGTTTTTATAATTACTGGTGCTAGGAATTTGTGATAAAGAAAGTCACTGAGTGCTGAAGCTCAAAGCTGAATTTCAGTCTCTTTAACAGAACATTCACTGCAGAAGCTAGTTAGTTATTTAGGTTATTAGTTAGTTAATATATGTTTTGCTCCCTTGTTATTTTATTTATAGTAGCTCTCCTTTTTCTTCTTCGGATGCTGAACTATTACTCTGTCAGTGGCGCAGGAGAGGTAGAGCAAAGCCCCCCACCTGTAAAATCAGCTTCAGGAGCCAGACTGAAAATGAAAGAAAAGCACCATCACCCACTGCTGTGACACTTCTGAATCAGTGGAAGAGAGTTTTATTTACAGTGAGATAGTGAATCTGAGAGTAGTATTGAGAAATGGTGAGTGAATGACAATGCTGAGCATCTGGCACAAGAGCGGTCTTTACCGCTCTGAAGCGCGACCACTAGAACATGCTGTAATAATGGGTGTGACATCATACCTAGTTATTATTTATTTATTAGCGTCTACTAAGTAAGTACACTAGACACAGTTGCGCCTATTTTCATGTACGACCCAAGAGGTTACAAGGCAATCAGTACAACAACGACAAGCAAAATACAATACACTAAAGACCAATGCAGCAAATTAACAGATACAACAGAGTATGGTTGGGGAACGGAAAGATAAAACTCAATATAAGATACAAAACTTCAGAGCTGGCAAGACACAGAATGCGGGTTATGTAAAATATAGAGCTGGTAAGCTACCGGCCATCTCAGGTGTACAGACAACAAAAACTGAGAAAGCAAGTAAGAAGTACAATCAGCTAAGCACAGATTACCTAGAAATGAAAAAAACATATTGACTGGTTCAGCTACTATGGTGTTTGATTGGAGCTCATTATCTGATCATTGAAGGGATCACTAGTAATTATATATTGTTTTCAGTGGGGTCTTAACTTTTACATGTTTTTACAGTGTATTGATCCAGGGAAGACCAGATGAGGCGCTGTATCTTATTTTCAATTGGGTCCTGCTTTTATCCATTTTTATGATATATTTGCCCAAGATAACCCATCTGCAGTGCAATATCTTGATTTCAATAGGATCCTGCTGTTAACTATTTTTACATGTTATTTACACAGTAGAGATGCTATATCTCATTTTCAGTAAGGTCTGCTTTTACTCATTGTTACAATGTATTTACTCAGGATTGCCCAGATGAGATGCACTGTCACTTTTTATATGGTATTTGAGCAGGATAAGCCAGATGAGATGAAATGCCTCATTTTCAGTAGGGTACAGCAGATATGCTATATCTCATTTTCAGTTAGGTCTGCTTTTACACATTGTTACAATGTATTTACCCAGGATAGCATTTTCAGTGGGATCCTGCTTTTACCAATTTTTATGTTGCTTGCACGCATGTGCAAGAAACATAGTGCCATCATCTGAGTTTTTGGAGGTGTGGCAGCCCTCTTCCAATTCAGCCAGTGTGTTTGCAGGTGCGGCCGCAGTTCTCCAATCGCTGTTAGAGCTGTCTATGACAGCAGTCTAAAATGCAGTGGCATACAGTTGAAAGGGGAGCTTCGCTTCAGTGAGCAGTGATAAGATATACCTGCTCATGCCTCCCCACACACACACACACACACACACACACGCACATACTACATGCTCAGCCCCCCACACACTGTATAGCCAATGGGGTGCCCAATACCATCGACGTACAGCCCCCTCAATAAAACTGAGTTAGCATACTACCGCCTGGGTGCCCACCCCAGCATGGCAACACATGGTATAGCCGACGGGGGTGCCCAATCCCCCATCGGCTCCACTCTCCCCCCCTGAAAGTACACGGTGCCACACTGGGAGCCCACCGCAGTGTGGCAAATGTCCCATGTTGTCCTCCTGTTTTAAAAAAAAAACAAAAACAACCTGCAACTCAAAAACGGTCCCTCGCTGTCTGGGCCCCCATCTGCGCCCACCCACTGCACACCCCGCCTCCCCACAACCCCCTCACCCCATACTTACCTCCAGACCTCGGTGTGATGATCTTCAGTGGACCAGGAACACATCTGCACTCTTCATAGCTGACCACGAACTGAGTAAATGCCGATAAGCTGTATAATGTAATAAATAGGGTTTTTTAACTTTGCTGCATATCTCAGGCATTTTTGGGAATTTTTGCACCAAATTTTCAACATGGGATTTTTAGGACCTCTACTCATGAATGCTCTCACTGTCATGGCGTTAATCAGGCCCGAAGGGTGATTTTGAAGTCACTGCGCGAAATCACCTTTCGGCACCAATTAATAAAACAATACCAGTGTTCATAAGGTGGGCTCTCAAAAGCATATGTTGAAAATTTGGTGGAAAAATTCAAAAAATGACTGTTTCTGGCGTCGTTAGTTCTACACGCTCGTAGGTTCTGCGAATTTTCAATATTTCCACTCAGATTTTCAACATTGCCATTTTACCACACCTTCTTATGAGTAGTATAGCTGACATTTTTCACATCCTGCCCAAAACGTGTTTCTGCCCATGTAGCGCACAATGGCGCAGTCGGTGTGTGAAATCAATGTACGGGACACATTAAGAAAATCACAGTGACACTGTTCATGAGCAGAGGTCTTAAAATGGCTATGTTGAAAATTTGGTGAAAAAAAAAATTCCTAAAAATGACTGTTTTACAAGCATGAGTTGCACAGTTCCTACGCATGCTCGTAAGTTCGCGAATTTTCAATATTTGCACTCCAATGACTTCAAAATACCTAAACAGCACATAGAAGCAAGCAACATTCGGCATTGACAAATGCTTGTACTTCTTTGTCACTGATTTTTTTAAGCCATGTCCAAGTGCCAAATACCACTGCAAATACCTGCAAGCGAACGTTCGGCATTGACAAATGCTTGTTAGTTATTTTTATGCTAGAGAAAACATTGCTTTGAGGAGGAAGAAAGCTGCAACACTAGAAGTGCAGATAACCAACAGATATAGAACTCTCCATCTTGTGAAACTGCCTGCATCATTTAACGTGGAATTCCAGATGACTACAGAGTCAGGGAAATTTTACAGGAAACCTTTGATCTGTCACTTGACAACCCACCTTTATTTTATGAAGGCTTTCAAGATCCAAAATTAACAAAAAACTACTTTGCTGAAAAGACAAGTGAATTAAGAAAATTCTCAAAGACATCTGAACACAAAATCACCTGTTTTAGTGACATTGCGTTTGAGACAGATCAGGGTATGATCTCCAAACTAGCATTAGAAAATGGGTTTAGAGATTTCAGGACTCTGATTGGCTGATAGCCCTGGAAAGGTGGGCATCTATCAGACAACAGAGCCCAGGTATTAAAAGTGCCAGTCCCAACCGACCTGATAACCAATATCACTGTGGCCATAGAATGTTCAATTTTAAGTACCGACCATTTTTTCTCTCTCACTTAGCGAGAGCTGACACCCAGCCCTGGTCCTCCAGTCATCTCCCCTCCCATTTAGCCAGCCTACCGCCACAACCCAACATCATTTTTTTTCCTCATCCCTGTGCTAGTTCGAGACTAACTGCCATTCGTTCCCACTAGGTAAGCGGGACAAAACACCAACTCAGCAACAACACACAAAATGGCATGACTGTGTCCACCACTGAAATATCAGTTTCACCACCCCCACACACACTTCATTGTTTTTTTTTTTCTTGATTTTTTAATGAAAAGGCTAAACCGAGCTCCTGAAATGCAGGCTAGGCGGGCGCGGGGATGATCTGCAGTGCAGTATCGCGTTCTCGATATAAATCCACGGACCTTCCGTCCGTCCTCAGTACCTGCATAATGTAGCCTCTTACCTGCCCATCACCACCACTGCTCAATCCAACTCTCCAGCTCCAGTCCTTTTTTTAAATTCTTACTCCCCTGCAAATGGAACAGCAAGAAAGCCCAATTGTACCTGTTCTTAGCAGCTTAGTTGACCAGTCCTACAATCGCGCTATTGGGACGGTAATAAAAATACCGCTTCTCCAGTCATGCTGCACTCTCACTCCGTGGGCCTCCCGATCACTCCCTCTGCTTCAAAATATATACCATACTGAAACAGTTTTTTTTTAAAAACAGAAAAGGCGGATGCTGGTAAAGTCAACGCTGCTCGCTGGCATCACTTCACCTGTTGGTCTCTGTTCTGCTCCGATGTCTTGAACATGTAAAACCCCTGTCCTGCTGGTGTTAAAACAAAGGCAAGAATGCATTTTAAAAAAGAACAGCATTGCTACTCCATGAGTGATGGTGGTGGTGGTGTGGGGGTGGGGTGGTGTTGGGACAGTCTGGTAGCAAACACTAAAGGTAGACACTGCAACTAGCTGTGAAGGCATGACATGAAATCCAAAGCCTCAGCAAATCATACAACAGTGCCATCTAGTGACCATGAACATCAGTAACAGCATCAAAGGGACTACTTTACACAAAATTAATTTATTAATAAATATTTAATTATCTACACTAATTTTAAAAATGTTATTAACAACTTTTTTCTAAAATACAGCCTAAGATGCCCATTTTCTAAGCACAATAATACCCTCCAGGGTGGTAGTGAGATACGGACCTTCCAGGGGCTATAAGTCCCTCCGCCTCCGGCGTCGGGCCTCATCACGCCCCTGGGCAGTCCGGTATTGCCCAATACCGCCCACCCTGTCAGGTATTATTGCTTACTGAATCCATGGCATTATTACCTATAAAGATTTTAAATATTTACCTGCTGTGAATTCTGCTAATGTCCTCCTGGAGCCTCAAAGTTATTTGTATTTGAGCCCATAATCTGCAGTCTGTGCATTTTTATCAGGCTCCCATTGTCCAGTGTTGTTAATCTAAATTTTTTCCCTAACTGTAGAGGAGCGGCAGTGGTGCAATAAGAACCTGTGCTGAGGTGCAGGGTGGTGCCAAGCCCTGGTACAAAAGTGGAGCATATTACACTTGGTCACTTCACCCATATTGGAAAACCACATAGTACACCACTGACAGCATCTACAATATTACCTAATTGCAGCTCCAATGAGCTATGATCATTACTAACCTATAGGGCACAGGTTCTTATTGTATAAGAGTAAGTTATCAGGGACATAATTGTGATTATTACCAATATTATTACTATGCTTATTATGGAAATGCATGAGTAATATCCCAAGAATGCATGGCTGTGTTCTTTGTCTGTTCTTTCTGAGAAGTCATTGTAAAGTCTACACTGCCATCATATAGATTTATGTAACACCACATTTATTGTCTGCATTTTGTATGAGTTCTTTGTTCTTATTTTAGCTGATTTTACACTTTTTGTATATCTTTAGCTACACGGTGGAGCCACCTAATTTCTGGCCAATAGGGCCCATTCTGTTTATCTAACCAACATACGAAGTAATAGTAGCTATAGTAATTATCACCATATATAAGTTACTGTAGTACGTATTCGTTCTGAGACTGTCTTCATACCCTGGGGTACTGGGAAACTCTGGCTCCCAGTGTCTACTTTGGTAAAACTCTGATTAGGGCACATGTTTTATTTTGTGTAATAAACAAATTTATTACCACATATGCCATTTGTCTGTTGTTTCTTCTGCGAATTTATTACCACAAGGACCTGAGAAGGGCTTAGACCCCTGACATTATTGGTGACTGCATGCAGGTTGTCTAAACTAGTGAAGATTCACTGTTTGCTGGCTTTTCCCTTGCGGGTAGTAAGCAGGTATATACACCAGTATCACCTCGCCCATGTTTTTCACTCCATAGCATTGTATTAAGTCTGGCTGTTTACTGAGTAAGGTTAATGCTGTCTTACCTTGTTCAACTGCAGTTTTGAGTTGCAGGATTGTGTGAGTGCAGACACCCAACTGTCTGTCTGGTTCAACCACCATGGATCAATACACAGAAGGGCAACCACTGATGGGTTAATTTGAGTTTCCCTAACAATGTCTAACACCTGCACATATTTGAGTATTCATGTCTCAAGTTTTCTTGCCTCCTGTGGGAGCAGCACCCCCTTATCCCAAACTCCGGTACTGGGGATCTCAACCCAGTACCCAGTGCTGCTACAGACTGCACAGACCCACTCTCTACAGGGTCTGTTGGTCACAGAACTGTTCCCTGCTTTAATAGCATCCTTTCCTGCTTTACAAGCATCCCAATTCTGGTTGCATACTGTTCAACTGCAAACCGCAGCTCTAAAAAAAGAGTTGGCTTTGCAGGCTACTGAAATGACCAAAAAGCAACCTGAGTTGAAAGAGTTAATAGCTGCAGCACTCATTGTGGACACTCTCTGAGAAACTGGAGCTGTCAGAACAGAGAAGGGATACCTTGACACAAGAGGTAAGTATTTATTTATTTTATTTAGCTTTTGTTAACCAGGTAAGTACACTAGACAAGCAATTTGCCTATTTTCAGGTACGAACCGGGAGAGTACAGGAAATTACATACTTACACACTTGGGACAACATGGTACATAATTAAGAACAGGTCACACATCATGAGACTACAAGGTAAGATTACACATCACATAATTAGGAATAGGTTACATATCATGAGACTACAAGGTAAGATTACACATCCCATGATTAGGAACAGGTTACACATCAAGAGACTACAGGTAAGATTACACATCTTGCATCAAGTTTGGGGCAGTACAGAAATACTACATTTTAAGGGCCGGCAGTTTTGTATGGGTGCAAGTGCTAAACATATGTTATGGGGGTTTTTGACATCCGCAGGCCGATGCACTTTTAAAATGGCTCCATAGGGAAGAGCGCAGGCTGCCCTGCGAGGGGACAGCACGGACCTGGGTTGGAAGGTATTCCAAAGTTTAGGGGCACATGCTGCGAAGTCCCTTTCACCCATCTTGGTCCTAGTCACAGGTACCTTGAGTGTGGCAGACCCCTGAGACCTAAGGTGATATGATGAGGGGGCAGTTTGGGCCAGCAAGCTTGCCACCCCTGGAGGGGTACCCATGTTGAGGACCTTACCAGTGAAGCAACCAAGGACAAAGTCAATGTACTTTGTAGGTGAGAGCCAGTGTAACTTGTTGTAGAGCTCATAGTAATGAGTGAGCCGGGGGACCGATAGGTCGAAGCGACAGATATTGTTATAAGCCGTCGACCACCTGGAGAGATGGGCCTTAGTGGTGCTAGCAAAAAGCAGGAGCCCATAACATAAAGAAGGGAGAAGCATCCCTCTCACAAGGGCAGCACACGCGGCTGGTGTGAGGTAGTTTTTTGCCCTGTAGGCCAGACCCAGTTTACAGTTGACTGTTTTACATATCCTCTGAATATGAAGGCCAAGGTCGAGCTGTGGGTCCAGCATTACTCCCAGGTATTTGAAGTTGTCCGTGATAGGGATCGGGACATCTCCCTTGCCGGATACACAGAGGCGACTGCAGGCGTATAATCTTTGCCCAGGACCCAAAGAGTGTGGCCTGGGTTTTTTAGAGTTAAGGACAAGCTTGTGGTTCAGGATCCATGCCTGAATGTTTATAAGGTCTTCACTCAGTTGTTGATTGATGACCACCACCTCATGGGAGTGAGACAGGATAACCAGATTGTCTGCATAGAGAATTGGTTTACAGTGGGCCTCGCGGTTTCGGGAGGTTATTTATAAAAATGGAGAAAACATTGGTCAAGGACGGAGCCTTGGGGGACCCCTACCGTTACCGGGATGGAACCCTAAAGCTCTTTGCCAAATTTGACCCACTGCATTCTACCATATAGGTAGTTGTTGAACCAGCTAAGAGCAGTAGTGGAAAGATCAATTGCTCTAAGCTGAGTCAATAGCATTGCATGGTCGACCAGGTCAAACGCCTTCAAGAGGTCAATGAAGAGGGCCTCCGAGAGTTTACCCTGGTCCATGGCTTCCCTGATCCATGATGTAACAGTAACTAGGGCTGATGAGGTACCATGCCTCTTCCTGAATCCATGCTGTACAGGAGTCATTATGTCATGCACCTGTAAGTACTCTGAGAGTTGCCCTGCCACAACTTTCTCCAGTAGTTTGCTAGCCGCCGACAGGATAGATATAGGGCGATAGTTCTCTATCAGCTTAGGGTTCCCTTGTTTAAGGATTGGGACTACCCTGGCAACCTTCCATATGTCTGGGATAACTCCAGTTGCCAGGGACAGATTGAAAATGTGTGCCACCAGAGGTGCCAGCCAGGGGGCACCAAGACTGAGGAGCTTGGGTTCTAAGCCATCTTGTCTGGCACTTGAGTAGGGGGAGAGTCCCACTAGCAATTTCTGCACCTCTTGAACTACCACTGCCCTGAACAGAATAGGCGGGTGGAGTGAAGATGGTGCTGTGGGCTGATTGCCACTGACACCATCATCATTTGGGAATGACGAGGTGTACTCCAACTGATCCGCAAAATAATGGTTGAAGGAGTTGGCGATGGTTTCCGAGTTGTTACAGCTCGAGCCATCGATTATCATGTCAGTGGACTCAGTGCTCTGTGTACTACTCACAACTTGTTTAATGTTCCTCCAGAACCTTCTAGGATCCCTAGCCGAGTTCAATAAAGCAGATTTGCAAAATTCACTCTTGGCAATCCTAATGTTCTTTTTGCATTCATTTCTGAGTTGCCTATATCTCAGAAAGATGGCTTGGTCAGCCGTGGCCTTGAACTTGGCCCAGCACTTATCTCTAGTGTTGAGGAGTGCCAGGAGGCTACCATGAAGCCAATTAGTAGCCATTCCCCTCACTCTCTGTCTGATGAGGGGGGCATGTTTCTCCTGCAAGGCCCTTAGAGAGCAAAGAAAGTGACCGACAGCGGATGCGGGGTCCTTAGCATTCCAAACTGCCCCCCAATCTGTGTACTTGATGTCATTTTGAAAGGAGGACAGATCAAACTTGGAGTAGTCTCTGATCTGGATAATTTTATGGGAAATTTTTTGATGTGGTACCCTCCAGACACAGTACACCGGGGAGTGATCAGAGATAGAGTCCGGTAGGATACCGACGAGCTGATCCTATCTGGTCTATTTGTCAGGATCCAGTCCAGGAGTGAGCCCTTACCACCACTAGTAGGGCATCTGGTAGGATCCTTGACAAGTTGAGTCAGAGAGAGACTGGTAAGTGAGGGTTCAAAGCCTTGGCATTGTCACCCAACCAATTTAGGTTGAGGTCACCCAGAATGATTAGCTCATTCTGCCATGTTGCAGCACCAACTGCACCAAGGAGACCAGTCAGTCCCTCTATGCCTCCTTTTGGAGGATTGTATGCAAATACAATGTGAATCTTTGTGTATCTTATCCTAACAAGTCGTTGTCACAGGATAAGAGATTGTGTAACTTGTCCTACAGTTTTTCTTTAGTTGTTGTTTGTCTATACTTCATTTCTGTAATACCTCTTTAATTTCCAAACCGGACCTGATCAGTCCAAGCTGTTCTGTTCACACATACACACACACCTGATCAGTCCAAGCTGCTTTGTTCACACATACACACACACACACACACACACATGCACTGAACAAAGTAATCCTCTCTCTCTCTCTCTCTCTCTCATTCTTTTGGTGTATATCTGTGTTTTGTGGATTCATGTAATGTACTCAAGGTTGCTGTGAGATACTAACCTTTTGTGTAAGCTAATTGATTTAAAAACACCAGAGCATGTTTTGCAATATGAGTTATGGTCTGAAAGCGACAGCTTCTTAGCATCTCATTATCAAGATTTTTTTTTAAACGTGTTGTTTAACTAGTGTTCCCCAGGCAGGGGAATTCAAGTCTTTTTCCACAAATTGGTTAAGTCATGTAACTTTATGACACAAGAATTGTGTTTGCCAGGACAGGTTTAGTGTAAAGGTTTTTGTATGTAGATTGCTGGTTGGAGTATGTCGCAGAGGGTAGGAGAGATATGACGTAATAGGTTGTTACTGTTCGTGGTTTTAAGGTTGTTTTTTTTCCCTCTTCAAGGCAATGTGACAGGAAAATGTTGTGTGTTAACAGCTACAAATGCCTTTGTCATTCTTCTAGTTAAAACCAGAAACTCTTTTCTAAAGAAGAAGAATATGTTCATAACAGAGGTTTCAAAATGGTTGCGTGCCATATACTGGCACTGAGCCCAAGGGCATAGCCACTGGTCTATGTGTCTTCTCTCCCAGCTGTTGCAATTGCATTTTTACAACCTTCAGATAAGACCATTTTAGTTTCAAAGGAACAGATATGATGATTTTTTTTATTTTACAAAGTGGTTTGAAAGAGTTTGAAAAGTTGTATTCCGGAAAGACTTGGCATGGATTTATGAATTTGTTGGTTCAAGTTAATTGCAGTTTGTTGTAAGATAGACAGCAGACAGCACATATCTAAAACACTTTTACAGTTTTCGAAGAAAAATATGGGCACTACGTCAGCACTCAGTGACGTGCCAATATAATCATACATTGTTTGTTAAGCAACTCCACACTGCCTCAGCCAGCAGCTTCCCTTTGTGCTCTTTTATCATTAAAAGACACTTGCATATGGCATAGTGTTTAAGGACACTGCAGAAACAGCTGGGTTTGAATCCCAGCAGCCCTTACTTGCACATGGTGTGACCTTTGGCACATCACTTGATCTCCTTGCATTACTGGTTCAGACTTGATTTGTTTCTCTACTTAAGCAATTGTTTTTCACTTGTAATGCACATTTTCATGGAAACACACCAACTGTGAACCCTGGAATTTTACTTTTTTCATTACTGTGCTTGCACTCTGTCTGAGGAAAAGGACAACATTTTCTTCTGGGCTTGCAGCCAGAACCTTCTGGCTTATCTTTAACACTGCCCACCAATACGTATGCTCTTCCTTCATGAAGCTTCATTGTCACCATGGCTTCTCTTTGTCCAGTAAAATACCATCTGATTCCCCTACGAAGCAAGGCAATCAATGTGGGGAGGGAGGGGGAGGAGATGTGAATACTCCAACACACCAGCATCTATAACAAGTCATCTGCTTTGTCAGCTCACAGAAAAAGAAAGTAAGGTCACTTGCTATGCAGTGCTCAATTTTCAAATAATACTACTACTCAGTAGAGTTCAAGCAGAGAATGGCACTCACCAACCAAATAACAAACGCACAGGCTCCTGAAAATACAATAGAATCCAATTTATAACATACACACATCGCACACTTGATGCATTTCGGACATAGTCCTTTATCAGAGCTAGTGCAAATAACAATACAGACAACTTAAACAGTCTAACAGTGATGACATCATAAAAAAGTGTCAAATGACTCACACATCAGTTATTGGATAAATACAAAAGGGAGAAACCCTTAACCAAATAGGAATTGGAAGGAAAAAGGGTGGGGAAGGAGAGTGGGGGAGAAAAGGGAGTTGTGTTTAGAAGAAAAAGAGGAGGAATGGGAGGAGGAGAGAGAAAGAAAAAGAAAATAAAAATATCAGTTACATTATTTATTTCATAAGCGTTAACATCATACATATAAAAAATGGGTATACCGTTGCTGCAGCAACTCCCAGATCGCGAAGATCACCACAGCGACAGGAATCAGGCAAAATCTGCCTGTCGCTGTGGTGGACTGTTTGGCGATTGGGACTGCTTCGCTGGGTGTTTACCCCCCTCGGTCCAACTCCAATTCGGAGTTAGGCTCTTAGAGACAGGGGGGGTGGGGCACAGCCCCCCACATGGGGGGGTTCAGTGGGTGCTGCCCCCTATGGATGCACAGAGGCATCCCCAACACTGCAATGCTGACAGTTGGCACTACGGCTGTCACTATTGGGGATGTCTCCATGCCGATTGTCGCTGCGGCATGGGTAAACCTAAAAAATTCTATAAAAACCAAAGCACCATACATATATAGCATATAATCTAAATATCAGAAGATCCTGAACCAGAGTATATTACTTTTGTTTTTTCCTAAGAAACAGCTTTAAATTAAAATTGGTATTGAGGCCAGGAAAATGTGTAGCCTTAAGATTTATGATCTAAAATGCCTCCCTCAATAGGACTCAGTCATTAAAGTTGCCACCTCTGGAGTTGGGGTTCACCTTATTTACAGCCATAAATGAAAACTAATGTGCAGTACCTTCCCCTGCATTCTGAATATGATTAGCTGTGGCATAAGTGTCATCTCTTTTCTCTATGGCCCTAAGGTGTTCACTCATTCTCACTCTAAAACTCCTAATCATTTTCCCTATATAGAAGGCCATACAGGTACAGATACTTTTTAATGATGTCATCACTGTTAGACTATTTAAGTTGTCTGTATTGTTATTTGCACTAGCTTTTGATAAAGGACTAATTCCGAAATGCGTCAAGTGTGCAACATGTGTATGGAATAAATTGGATTCTATTTGGTATTTTATGGAGCCTGTGTGCTTGTTATTTGGTTAGTGAGTGCCTTCTCTGCTTGAACTGTGTTGTTACACCACCCTTCCTAGTGCAGCCTTTTTTTCTGATGCTGTCTACTACTACGCAGTATTGTGCACTTCATTCCATCGCTACACTGCCATGTTTCCAACTGTTGTTCCCCCAACAGTGGAATGTAGCAACACAGACCAACTAGTGGTCTGAATGCATCATCACTCCCAGGTACCCTTTACATCTACCCAATTACAATATGGCAGAATTCATATTCTGTTTCTGTACTAACATTTCTAGGTTTCATAGTGCCATGTTACTAGACCTCCTTGAAGCATACCAGACATGTACTCAAGACCCACTAGCAGGGCCCCACGCTACTGTATACCTAGGAGTATTTTTGTCAAGAATGCACAGGAAAGACCTGTTTTTTTTAACTTTCTATTTTATCCCTTCCTATATCCCCCCATCTCTGACCCTTTGGGAGTGCCTAGGAGTCTTCCCTCTGCCAGTGACCCCAGCTTGGTCCATCTTTGATCCCCATGGAGCAGCGGATTGCCCCCCGGATGGGGACGAGGTGGGGCCCGAACACCTCGTACTTCTGGTTGCGTCGGTCAAGGTGGCCAGGTGGGTGGTGGCATATTGAGGGCATCCTCTGGTGCTCCATCTTCCCAGAGATGGGAGGCATTTTCCTCTTTCCTTTCCTACATGTGATGTGCACCCTGACGTCAAGGCACTACATGCCGACGTCCACCACGCGTCTCGGCCGGCCCCTCCTGCAAGCAGGACTTGCTGTACCCCGAGCCTCCACTCAGGGTCAGGCAAACTGCGGGCCTTGGCCCCACCCTCCCCCAGAGAAGGCGAGCAGTCATGGGACGCTCAAGCCTTCTCCCCCCGCCCTCCAGCAATCTGAGTCCACTCCCGAACTTGGGTCGCCGGCATTGCAAGTGGAAATCCAACCACTGCGCCAATGGGCCAGCTGGAAAACTATGTTTTAATTACTGTCGCAACCTCTTCTGAGACCTGGAAGTAGGCTGTATTCACAGATGACCAAATGGTGTTCTCTCCTCATTGGACCTCGGCCTGCACCTCCGAGTGCATGGCCAACACCATTATGTTTTCTTTTACAATTGCCAGGAACTTAGGTTATGTCACACCACACCATACCTAAATTAAAGACATTGCTAATAACCTTGTCATTTTTCCATGCAAATAGCTATGTGTGTTTTATAAACTCTGTTTATAACAGCATTTTTACAAGTTTACAGTTTTCAACAGAGTGGCATGCATAAGATCTTCAAGCAGCTCATTCAACTTTTCTTCACTGCTGGTGTTTTCCAAGTTTGGTTGGTGTCTCATACAAACTGCTTGTTCTATTATAGACTGTCAATACTTGTGCAGGGGTGTGATCAACTTCCACAACACAAATGCTATGCCACTGTGTGGCTATTGCATTGAAGGGCTCAATGCACAATCTAATGCACCTCCTGCCAAGGCCTCTGCAAATCCAGCTACCCAGTGGCCAGCAACATGAACACTTACTTCCTTACCATGCTGGTGTTTCATTTTTAACTCAATGTCTGCATAGCCCCATCTGCCCTGTGGGGTTACAGCCTTTCTGCAGATGACATTTCACTACACCAATTTGTGGTTACTCGTATGAATTTTATGGACTGGTCATATACGTTTCATAATGACTTATCTGTCAAGAGACATTATCAACAGATTCTTCAATCAAGCAAAACGTTCACTGCCATCACATGCCTTATCCACTATCAAAGTGGAATCTTCACCATCAGTAGAAACATAGAAACAGAGAATTTGACAGCAGATAAGGACTGCTTCACCCACATAGTCTGCTCATTTCTCTACCTACAGGATAAGCTGCAGATCCTAGTTAACCAACAGCCTATTTCTTCCAACCCCCCACAAGAATTACCTTATGTCTGTCCCATGCATTCTTGAATTTACCCACAGTTTTAGACTCCACAGCCTCCTCGGGAAGGCTGTTACATGCGTCCACCACCCTTTCTGTGAAAAAATACTTCCTCACATTGCCCCTGAGCCATCCCCCCTCTATCTTCAGATTGTGTCCCCTTGTTCTTGCACATCTCTTTTTCTGAAAGATGCTACCCTCTTGGACTTTGTTGATTCCACTGAGGTACTTAAAAGTTTCTATCATGTCCCCCCTCTCCCTCCTTTCCTCAAGGGTATACATATTAAGCTCCTTTAGTCTCTCCTTGTATAGCTTCTCTTGCAGTCCTTGAACCATTTTGGTTGCCCTCCTCTGGACTGCCTCCATCCTGTCTATGTCCTTGTGGAGATGGGGTCTCCGTAACTGGATGCAGTACTCCAGATGGGGTCTCACCAACTGTCTGAACAGAGGGATAACAACTTCCTGTTTTCGCTGGTGATGCCTCTCCCTATACATCCCAGTATCCCCCCAGCCCTCCCTACTGCCTTCTCACATTGCTTGCTAACCTTAAGGACCCTTCAAAACACATCACTGCACCCTATATGCGGCAGTGGGATGGACATCACTAAAGTTCAGGCGCCACAGAAACGCTGCTCTCTGGACCTATAGAGCCATCTCTAATAAGCTGCCTTATTATATCTCCTGCTGTCTTCCCTTGAGTATAATTGGGAAATACGCATTAAGAAGTTACTCAGCTATTACACTTAAAGTACCCAAAGCAAAATTCCGCTGACAGGGCAGCCATAAGCTTACGTGCTACCTACCTTATGGAGCGATCTACAAAAAACCCTCAAATTAAGCACTCTAATCGGTATAAATGCTTTCAAGATGCTTTATTTCCATACAATCAGAGAAGTATGTAACTGCTTCACCCACTCAGACCCAGTACCGGTGTCTGCACTGGTATATAGCCATGCCTAGACCCAATTTTAAGTACTGAACCCCCAGCTTGCTCCTCACCAGCCTAATTGTTCTCTCTCTTTATCCCCTGTCTTATCAACACTAGGCCCATCCATCCCCTTATTCTTCCTTTCCCAACCTCAGATAGGAGCTCACTACCCTGGGTTGTGACATCCTACCATGCCCCGTACTTTATAGCATTCAATCGGGGCTCCACATACTCCTTTCTCCATCCACCTTCTCTACTTCCAGCTTTACCAACTCCTGTCTGTGCACGTGCCCTCCTAGCCTTTCTCCCCTACTTCCCTCCCTCTCTCCCCCTACCTTCACCTCTACCTGGTGTATATTTTTTTTTATTTTTTCTTCCGTACTTCCTCCTGCAACCTTAGATAACCTGCTTTATCTTCCTATAGACACTTCTATGTATGTAAATACCATGTAATCTGTACAATATCTGTATAATTCTATGTACATATGAACTTCTTTTCTTCCTCTCTGTAAAGAGTATTATCTGTATTGCCTTGTAAATACCTGTGTTGATGTATATACAATTGTTCATGCTCACAGGTCCATCTTGCAAATGAGCTTCTGCTCAACAATGAACGCCTGGTTAAATAAAGACTTGATTGATTGATTGATTGATTGATCTGATATGATTACCCCCACGTCCCTTTCCATTTTTGTTGTTGTTGTTACTACCCCCCCATTGTGTAATCTTTCCCTACATTTTTGTTTCCCATGTGCATTATTTTGCACTTCTTTGCATTGAATCCAAGCTGTCATATTTCTGACCATTTCTCCAACCTTGCCATGTTCCTTCTCATCCTTTGCATACCTCCTTGTGTATCAACCCTGTTACAGATTTTTGTGTCATCTGCAAAGAGGCATACTTTTCCTTCCAGTCCCTCTGCAATGTCACTTATAAAGACATTAAAAAGGACTGGACCCAGTACTGCACCCTTCGGTACCCCACTAGTAACCCTCTTTCTTCAGAGTGGACTTCATTACAATTACCTTCTGTGTCCTGTTGTCCAGCCAATGTTTTAGCCAGGCTACCACCCTGGGACCCATTCCCAGGCTGGTTAATTTGGTTATTAATCTTTTGTGTGGGACTGTGTCAAATGCCTTGCTAAAGTCTCGGTAGGCCATGTCCACAGCCCCTCCCTGGTCTACTACTGGACAATGGTGTATCCTTTTATATTGCGCCATGCATTCAATACTGTTCTCACCAATCATGTTATGTGGTTACAAACATCAATACCCTTTCTTACATATATATCAATTCTGGTGTTGACATACCTAGTTTCTGATTTGTGATTTACAAAAAAAACACTCCATTCTTGGTCAATCTGCAATTACCCCTGTACCGACACCAAAATAGGACTTCTTTCATGGTTACCTTGACTATCTGTATGCTATAAACCAGTTTTAACAAGGTTTATCATGCAATCAATAATACTGTGTTGTAGTCAATTATAATCTATTTTCCTACAGTAAAACCTAACTTTTGCTTTGTCACATGTGGAAGCACTGTTATTTACCATACTGCTTTTATCCCTGTTCCTATCACAACACCTAATTATATAGCACATGCCACTATTTATGTTCAATGTCCAATGCTATCTCCAAATCAGGAGATTCCCTTACTGATTTATTTCATGATGGTGATTTAAGCACTACACTCTCCAATACCTGGTTAGAATTTACTTTCAAAGGTTTTGTTATTTTACAACTATTTTTGATTATCTTTTTGATCCTAACACTTTGCTGTCTATGGCACACTCTAAAACAACACCATGAACAACTCAAATTCTTTTATAAGGCTCGTGCCTCAGGTCTGTAACTGACACTGCACCCACAACTTACCCATTAGTGTTGCCTTTTCAGTAAAGCAACAAGGGAAGGGGAATGTTACACTTGGTTCCCTTAACCCATACTGGAAACCCACTTAGTAGAACGCTGACAGCATGTACAATATTACCTAATTACAGCTCCAATGAGCTGTAATCATTACTAACCTATATAGCACAGGTATTTACCGTATAAGAGTAAGTTACCAGGGACATAATTGTGATTATTACCAATATTATTACTATGCTTATTATGGGAATGCATAAGTAATATACCAGGAATGCATTTCTGTGTTCTTTGTCTATTCTTCTGAGAAGTCATTGTATAGCCTACATTGCCATCATGCAGATTTATGTAACACTGCATTTATTTTCTGTATTTTGTATGTGTTCCTTATTCTTATTTTAGCTGATTTTACACTTTTTGTATATCTTTAGATACACTGTGGAGCCACCTAATTTCTGGCCAATAGGGCCTTTTCTGTTTACCTAACGTATGAAATAATAGTTGCTATAGTGATTATCACCATGTATAAGTTACTGTATTATGGATTCTCTCTGAGACTGTCTTCATACCTTGGGGTATTGGGAGACTCTGGCTGCTAGTGTCTACTTTGGTAAGACTCTGATTAGGGCACATATTTGATTTTGTGTAATATTTATTTATTTATTTATTGAATTGATTCACCAGGAAATGCACACTAAGCAAAACGATGCTCATCAACTGGTGTGACCGGGGAGGGAACAAGGGAGAATAACACGCAGGTTATCAATAACATAATAGCAAAATACATCTACTTATCATAAACACATAATGACAATACATATTTTTATAAATGACTATTCTGGCAGTTGCACAGGAGGCGCATTTGATGGCTAAAAAACAAAATGCACTAAAAAAAAATGATCCTGTACAGTTATACAAATTAAATACAATGCACATATACATACATGCAGTACAGTACTGGTGCTGTAGATATGTTTTAAGTTAGAGCTGGGCTGGCCAGAGAGAGACCACGACATGTGGGGGTAGGTGAATATGTCCGCTGCCATGGATAGGGCGGTGCCACTGGGCAGACAAGGAAATTGGGAAATATGGGGGAGATTAGTAGCATGCACAGGCACGGTTAGCAATGAAGTAGTTTGACAGTGCAGTTGCTAGGGAACGGATAGAGGAAGAATGATGAATTTGAGGGAGGAAAGCATTCCAGAGTTTTGGGAGTCGGTGCGAAAAGGTAGTTTGACCAGCGGAAGTCTTACGACTTGGAATATTTAGTAGGCAGGAGTCAGTGGACCTGAGAGCATGTGGGGGGGGTGGGAGCCATCAACAGTAGTGATGAAAGGTAGGACGGGAGCGTGCCAAGCCAGAAGTTTGAGACAAACTTGGCGCAGTGCTGTTTGCGATGATTCTCTAGGGAGGGGATGGTGAGGGAGTGGTAAAGGTCACAGTGGTAGGAACAGAGGGTGTGACATCTAGAGCGAGTCAGCAGAATGTGTTTAAAATAGGGTCCAGTTTAGACAGGGTGGATATAGGTGCCACACTATAGACGATGTCACAGTAGTCTAAGGAAGGGAGGATCATTTTCTGTACTAGTTCCCGTCTCGCTGAGAAGGGGAGGCTGGTGCGGTTCCGGTAGAGGACTCCAAGCTTGGGACGTAGTTTTTTGATAATTGCGTCAATATGGTCGGAGAAGTTTAAATGATGGTTGAGCAATACCCCTAGATACTGGAAGGAGGCAACGTCCTTCAGGGTTGTCCTGTCCAGCATGCAGAAGGAGGGGAGGGTGGGGAGTCGGGCTAACTGCTGTCTTGTGTCGAAAGACACGGTGACAGTTTTTTTAGCATTGAGAGAGAGATGATGTGAGCTGAACCTGAGTTAGACCTTATTGAAGTCTGACTGGAGGTTGGAAGCTACTTCTGCGGGGGAGGAGCCAGAGGAGAATAGGACAGTGTCATCTGCGTACATGTGTATAGAAGAATTTGTGCAAACTTTTGGTAGGTTGTTGAGGAAAATAGAGAACAAGATGGGGCCGAGTACCGAATCTTGGGGGACACCGGTAGTCGCAAAGAGGTGGGAGGATGTGGCATCAGCAATTTTTACAGATTGGGTTCTTCCAACGAGGTAGGCACTGAACCAATTTGAGGCTGAGATAGAGAGACCTGCTTCCGAGAGGCTTGTTAACAACAGTGGGTGGGAGATGGTGTTGAAAGCTTTGGTGAGGTCGACAAATATAGCCGAAGAGATCATCCCTCTATCCATGCCGGAGAGGATGGAGTCAGTGAGTCTTAGTACAGAGGATGCAGTGGAGTGGTCCTTCCTGAAGCCAGACTGGAACAACGTGAAGAAATTTGTGTCGGAGAGAACGGGGGTAAGTTGGGCAAGCACCAGGTGCTCTTGAAGCTTTGCAAGTGCAGGGAGGAGGGAGATAGGGCGGTAGTTTGAGGTAGAAGAGGGGAGCCCCCTTTTGGGAGTGGAATGACAATGGTGTGTGTTTCCAGGCCTGAGGGACAGCCGCATTGGAAAAGGAGAGATTTAGGAGATTTGCGAGGGGAGTAGCTATGAACGATGCCAGAGGCGGAGGAGTTTGGGGTCCAGCCCATCTGGGGAATTTCCTTTAGTCGGGTTTAGTGACATTAAGGCCTCAAAGGCAGCAGATTGTGTGATAGGCTGGAAGGAGAAGGTGCAGGAGCCAAGCGTGCTAGAGACTCCTATGGTAGGACTGGGCGGGACGGCAGGAGGCAGGATAAACAAGTTTAGTACCACATATGCCATGTGTCTGTTGTTTCTTCTGCTGGCTTATTACCACCAAGAACATGAGAAGGGCTTAAACACTGACAAGCTGCCCCGGTGGTCGGACGTTACATCTACTGTATAATGCTGTGAGTCCTGTGACTGCCCTCACAGACTTCAAACTTGCCAGTATTTGAACCAATAATCTGCAGTCTGGGAGACAGATTTTGTAAACTGGAAAACTTGTGCATGTTCTGAAAGAAATGTTATGCAAGGGAAAGTTTTCTTGGGCAACAGCAATTTTTTCTTCATGCATTCAGTTTTCAGAAAGTTGTCCTTTTGCATCCTTTTCCACAAATTAGAGCAGCTGGCATATATTTTTTTGCAGAGCTGTGGAAAAATGCTGCTCCTGCTGTTACCAGGTGTACCATGTTTTCCGCAGCTGTGGAAAAAAGGAAAATGCCTTCCATGCACTCCAAATACTGAAAATAGCATTTTTTTGCAGGTGCAGGGGTTTTCCTTGCACAATGGAGTTACACATGGACTTAGTCCCTGGGACATGTCAGGCCATTTGAAAATCTAGCCTTTAGTGTTTCCATCAGGATCCTCCAGCTCAGCGTAGTTTATCTGCCCTATTTATCCAAGTCTTGATGGGCCTGGAGAACAGTGAGAGCCTGTGATGTGAGTGCAGGGTGGGGAGAAGCCAAGCACTGGAACAAAAGCAGGGACACTATAGAGGCCAGAAGTTGCACCTGCTGTAAGGATTGAGACTACTGTCCTTCTCCTGGACCCTTAAACTTGTCTGTATCAGAGCCCATAATCTATAGTCTGGAGGCTCGATTCACAAAGGTCAGTGCAAGCTGCACCAATGACAGCTTGCTTCGATCACTGGTGCTTCAGGGACCCTGCACCCAGTTCAGTATCAGGATCCTGGTGGCAAAGTCACACAGCTTGCAGCAGCTGTGACCACGCACCAAACTGATGGTGCTTCTGGCAGGTGTGTCACAAGCTGTGGGCTTGGTTGGGTGGCAGCTGTGCCCATTGACAGTGACTGTGTCTAGCAGTCCCCCTGATCCCCGATGTCCCCCAAGAATCATTCATACATCCTTCCCTGGTGGTCTAAGAGATCCCACTCCCTATCCCAGATCTGCTCCATACAGTATTAATTGTGTTTTCCTGGTGGTCTGATGGACCCCCTCCCTATCCCTGATCCCCCCATACAGTATTAATTGTTTCCTTGGTAGTCTAGCAGACCCCACTCTGTATCCCTGATCCCCCCCTTACAGTATTAATTATGTTTCCCTGGTGGTTTAGCTAACCTCCATCCTTATTCACGATCTTCCCCATTATTCATCTTTCCCTGGTGGACTAGCAGACCCCGGACCCCCACCGGCAGTGCCCCACCACCCCACTCCCCCATCCCATCCTGAATCTGCAACCAGCACAGCCCTCTGTTCTCTGCCACAGCCGGATGCAGACTCAGCTGCCAATGAGCACCTTCTGTATACAGTACACACTCATTGACTGACAGATTAGTGACAGTGAGCTGTCAATCAGTGAGTGCCTACTGTGTACAGTAGGCACTCATTGGCAGCTCAGTCTGTGGCCGGCCATGGTGGAGAGTGGAGGGCTGTGCCTGTCGCAGGCTCAGGGATGGGATGGGGAAGTGGGGTGGTGGGGCACTGCTAGACCACCAGGAAAGATGAATAAAACGTATGGAGGAGACTGGGATAGTCGGGGGGTCCACTAAACCACTAGGGAGAGCTAACTAATAATGTATGGGGATCAGGGACTGAATGTGGGATTCACTAGACCACCAGGGAAACATAGGTACTATATGCAGGGATTGGGGTTGGAGAGGGGGTTCACTAGACCACCAGAGAAACATAATTAATGTATGGGGGGATGTGGTTAAGGAAGGGGGTCTGCTATACTATCAGGGAAACATAATTACTGTATGGGGGATTGGGGTTATGGAGGGGGACTGTGGCACATGGCACAAGTTCTCAAACCCTCCCCAAGGACACACTTCTAAGTTCCTTTAGACCAGTCCTGGCTAGTCTAAGGGTTCTTAGAAATGTGCCCCCTGGGAGGGTTTAGCGAACACTGAATTAGGGGATATGGCAGCCAACATCTGCCACAAGATCCCTAGCGCCATGTCGCAACCCATCTTGTGCTGCAAGGATGGCAAAAGCCCCCTTTGGTGCATGCAACCTCCGTTTGCTGCAGGCTGCTTTTGTGAATTACTCCCAGCACATCTTTTGGTGCAAGCCACACCTTGCGCCATTCTTTGTGGTGCAAGCCCCTTGTGCCATTCAGGGGAGCTTTGTGATTTGGGCCCCTGGGTGTTTCCACTAGGCACACCATCCTGGCACTGTTTATCCCCCCCTTTTTTTTTCTGGCTGTAGATGGACTTTGGCAGCAAAGTGAGAGCCAGTGACATGAGCATGGTGGCCAGGTACAAAAGTGGAGTCACTCCATCATCAGCCAGAATTTACACCTGCAGCAAGTGCTAAGATTGCCAGTCCAGATCAATGCATTTGCCTGCATCACAGCTGATAATCTTCTATCTATGTGTTTCATTAGGCTTCTCCAGCTTAGTTGTCTTAATCTGCACTTTTTCCTTGCTGTAGAGGAGCCCTGGCAGTGCAGCAGGAGGCTGTAATGTCAGTGGGGGCAGAGACAGTACCAAGCCCTGGTACAAAAATATGCAGATTTTTTTATAGGTTTTTTACCCTTGTTTTTACCTGCCCCCGTCTCAGGCATGCACACATGCGTGTGGAGGCATGCGCATGCCATGCTTCGAGATGCCCTACCTACATGCTGCCCTGTCCCACCTATGCTGCCACTGGCCCCCCACCCGATGGTGGCGGAACTACGGGGAGTGACAACCTCCCTGGGTTGTGACGTGCGGTAAGGCAGAATGCTTTCAGCCCTCTGTGCCACCGGGCCAAATATGGAGCTTTTACAATAGCCAGAAGTTACACCTGCTATGAGTACTGAGACTGCCCTTGCCAGCATCATGCCTGCACATATTTGTTTTGCACAGCTGTGGAAAAATGCCACACCTGCTATTATCAGGTGTACCATGCTTTCCGTAGCTGTGGAAAAAAGGAAAATGTCCATGCACACCAAATGCTGAAAACAGCATCTATTGCAGGTGCAGAGAATTTCCTTGTATCATGGAGTTGCACACAGGGACTTAGTTCTTGGGACATGTCAGGCCTTTTTGAAAATCAAGCCCTGTGTTTCTATCAGGCTCCTCCAGTTTGGCATGGTAATCTGCCCCCTTTTCCCCAAGTCTGGATGGGCCTGGAGAACAGTGAGAACCTGTGACGTGAATGCAAGGGTGGGGCAGAGCCAAGCACTGGAACAAGAGCAGGAGCTCTATAGAGGCCAGAAGTTACACCTGCTGTAAGGACTGAGACTACCCTCCTTCTCCTGCACCCTCAGACTTGTCTGCATCACAGCCCACTATCTGCAGTCTGTGTATCATCATTTTAATATTTATTTATTTATTTATTTATTTAAATGCTTTGAGCTAAAAGCTCTTTTACAAAGGTTTCACATTGATACATGGTATACACATTCATAAGTACAAAAGTAAGATTTGTTACACATAAATCAGTCATCAGTACAGATTATGGGAATAGCTAACTCATACAGGATATTATTTTAATTAAACTATCATACATATAGCAGCACATAGCCTTGTCCAGAGTAAATAGCTGCACCTATAGGCTGGGAGGGGAGTTGCTGGCAGTCACAAAGGAAGAAAGAGACTTGGGCATCATCATCACTGATGACCTGAAATTATCCAAGCAGACCACTAAAGCAGTCGATAAGGCTAGGGGGATGTTGGGGTATATTAGTAGGGGTATTACAAGTCGGAAGAGGGAGGTAATAATCCCTCTTTACAAGATACTGGTTAGGCCCCATTGGAGTACTGCGTGCAGTACTGGAGGCCACACCTTCACAAGGACATTACCCAAATTGAGGCAGTCCAGAGAAGGGCAACCAAAATGGTGCAGGGACTGCATCAGAAAATATATGAGGACAGATTAACTGAGCTCAATATGTATACCCTAGAGCAAAGGAGGGAGAGAGGTGAGATTATCAAAACATTCAAACACCTTAAGGGTATTAACAAGGTGAAAGAGTCTAACATGTTTCAATATAAGAAAAATAGCAGGACAATAGGACACAGCATGAGATTAGAGGGAGGCTGAAGAAGGGGTAATGTGAGGAAGTTCTTTTTCACAGTAAGGGTGGTGGATGCATGGAACGGCCTACCTCAAGAAGTGGTGGATATGAATACAGTGCAGGGCTTCAAACAGGCATGGGATAGGCATAAGGGAACAATACAGATGAGTATGAATAGCTAGGCCATTGACAGAGCAAAGGCCGATGGCACATTCATAAGGTAGAAAAAGAAATGGGCAGACTGGATGGGCCTTGCGGTCCTTATCTGCCATCAACTTCTATGTTTCTATGTACAGACAGGTCATTAATAACAGGGGGATATCAGGGGTGGGTAGAGTAGGGGAAGGGGGAGGCAGAGTTTACTACGGTGCAGTGGTGGCTAATATGGGGGATTGATCAAGCCATGGCCTCTTCACTTTTTCCAAGTGGGGGCCATCTATTTTGGCCCCTATACTTTTTTGGGATGCTAATTCTTTTTTTTTTTAAATACATTCACAGACTGTGCTGTGGTGTCTGTTCTTATTTAATACATGCAAAACAGGAGAAATTGATATTTGCTCTAAATGTGCCATCAGAGCAGTGGTAAGAAAAGTGATCATGGATAGCTACTGACTATGGCACTTCAGTAATCTGCTGATCTGCCTGCCTGCCATGCAACTGGTAATGGAAACAGAATGTTATTGGTTCTCCCAGTTGTGTAGTATTTCTATGGTGACTAGGGCAGAAAGCAGTTGTCACCATAGTAATACTGGTGGAAAACCAATAAAACAATTTCTCTATTCAAGACAATGAAAAAAATGAGCGTGGCCGCTTTGAGCAGGAGCTCAGCAAGTTGTTCGGCTGAGGCAGTTGTTGCAATTGAGCTGAGAAGTTCTCAGCAGTTTCTACAGTTGTTGTGCTGCATAAATAAAGAATTGTAAATTGAGCCTTTTCCCCCCAAAACTGCTACATTTATTAGGAATATGGAATCCTATCTTAATTTTATTTATTTATTTATTTATTGCAATTGTTTCACCAGGAAAGGCACACTGAGCAACAAGATGCTCATCTCCGCTGTGACCGGGGTACACATGGATATGATAACATGCAGGTTATCAAGTGAACAATTATCAGAAGCAAATAAAAAGCAGCATAAGGATACACGATTGCATGAATATACAAGCAGCGCACATTGAATGCTTAGGATATTATAGTATCAAATAATTTTAGTGACAGGAAGCAGCAAACAAGGTAAATTAGCACAGTAGTAACAGCTGTAAACAACAGAGGATATGTATCACAGTTATACATATATACACAGTACATAGGGAAAATAGGCCCAGGACATAAGTGCAAGGTTTGGGTTTTATGCCAGGTTCTGTAGCAAGGCTAAGGCCGCTGGTCACGCATTGGGAAGGGGATAGTGGGGCATGGCAGGTTCAGGGACAGGAGCAGTTTGTAGTAAGGAAGTTTGCTAGGGCAGTAGACAGAGAGTAGAAACAGGAGGAGTGCCGAATTTGTGGTGGGAGGGTGTTCCAGAGCTTGGGTAGCCGGTGTGAGAAGGCAGCTTGACTGGCAGAGGTCTACCGCCTAGGGACTGAAAGTTTGCAGGAGTCACTGGATCTTAGATGATGGGAGTGGGGTGGGGCATCTGTAAGCACGGTGGCAAGATAGGAGGGGATGGACCCGAGCCATAGGTTGGAGAGAAATTTAGCACAGTGAGAAATGTGGCGGTTTTTGAGGGACGGTAGTGCCATGGCTCGGTAGAGGTTGCAGTGGTGGGTGAGGGGAGAGGCATCGAGAACGAAGTGGCAGAAGGCATTATAAAGTGTGTCCAGTTTAGATAGGGTGGACTTAAGGGCTGCACTGTTTACAATGTTGCAGTAGTCGATGGAGGGGAGTATCATCTTCAGGACCAATTCATGTCGGACTCGGGGAGGGAGGCTGCTGCGGTTCCTATAAAGCGCACTGAGCATGGGGTGCAGTTTTTTGAGATAGCATCGATGTGGTGAGAGAAGGAGAGATGACTGTTGAGCCAGACCCCCAAGTAACGGAACGAGGAGACATCTTCAAGATTTTGGCCATCCAGGGTGGTGAAGTAGGCAAGGGAGGGGAGTCTGGCCAGGCGTTGTCCTGTGCCGAAGGTCATAGTGACAGTTTTTTTTGCATTTTGGGAGAGCTGGTGCAAGCTAAACCATTGCTGTACCTTTTTAAAGTCAGCTTGGAGGTTTGATTGTACCACATCAGGGGCGGAGCCCGAGTAGTAGAGTACAGTATCATCTGCATACATGTGGATTGAGGAAGTAGAGCAGATGAGTGGCAGGTCATTTAGGAATATAGAGAACAGAAAGGAACCAAGAACTGACCTCTGTAGGACACTGGTAGTTAAGGGAAGGGGGGGTGGAGATCACATTTGAGACTCTAATGGACTGAGTTCTATCAGAGAGGTATGATCTGAACCAGTTTGTGGTTGCGACGGAGAGGCCTGATTCAGCAAGACTCGAGAGCAATATGGAGTGGGAGATGGTGTTGAAGGCTTTTGCAAGGTCGACAAAAATGGCTGAGGTGATCAGTCCACTGTCCATGCCTGTCAGGATAGTGTCTGTAAGCCTTATCAGGGAGGAGGTGGTGGAGTGTCCTTTCCTGAAGCCAGACTGGAATGGCATGAAGAATTTGGAGTCAGTGAGGAAGGAGGTAAGTTGGGTGAGCACAAGGTGTTATTGTAGTTTTGCTAGGGCTGGGAGAAGGGAGATAGGGTGGTAGTTAGAGGGGGAGGTAGGGGCACCTCCTTTTGCCAGAGGGATGACAATGGCATGCTTCCATGCATGGGGAACGGCAGTGACAGCAAAGGGTTGGTTTAGGAGTTTGGCAAGCGGAGTTGCTATAGCGGGGGTGGAAAGGTATAGAAGTTTGGGGTCTAATCCATCCAGGGATTTGCCTTTTGAAGGGCTGAGAGAAAGTAGTCCATCTAAGGCTTCAGTTGCAGAGATGTCTTTGAAGGAAAAGGAGCAAGGCCTAGCCTGGGTCTTTATGTCTGTAGGCAGTGCAAGGGGTGTAGTGTTGGGCAGAGAAGAGAGGAGGATGGCAGCACAAGTGGAGAAGTACACATTGAGCTCAGTGGTGACTGCTGTGGGCTGTGATAGGAGAGAGAGTTATTAACATTTAACATTGGGGTGGGATTGGCAGCCAGTGGGGTGAAAAGGGAGTGAATGACCTTCCAGAATTTTGAGGGTTTATTTAGGTTTGACTGGAGGGAGCTGCTGAAGTACTCTGCTTTTGCAAAATGAGTGGCACTGGTGCATTTGTTACGGAGCATGTGGTATGTGGAGAGGTGTTGTGGGAGGCGTGAAGATTTATGCGTTTTACGGGCTTTGTTCCATGCGATTTGACATGTAGTCAGTTCTTGGGTGATCCAAGGCTGGTGGTTTCCTCGTACTCTTGTACAACGCAGTGGAGCATGTATGTTCCAGATGCTGAGGAATGTGTTTTTAAAGTGTAGGAAGGCATCATCAATGGAGATCGTGGAAGGGACAGGGGCCGAGTTTACTAGCACATGGTCATCTAATGCAGGGGCTAGATTGAGGGATTTATAGGAGTGTTGGACTACAGATTTAATGGGGGATTTTGGGTGATGGATTTTATGCACTAAGAAGGTTACATGGTGGTCGCTGAGGGAGTCATGAAGAATACTGGCTTGTTTGACCTGGTGGGGGTGTGTGGTAAGGACCCAGTCAATGAGCGAGTGGTTACCAGATTTTAGGTTAAGCTGGGTGGGCTCAGTAATGATTTGTGAGAGGTTTAGGGTGGAAATTTCAGTCCTGGTTTTGTTGAGGGCAGGAGCTAGCCAATTATGGTTAAGATCTCCAATAATGTAGAGTTCCCCTGTCGTGGTTAGGCAGAAGATTTGCTTGAGGAGGTCGGTGACAGTAGAAGCTGGTGTACCAGGTCGGCAGTAAATCCCAGCAATGTAGATTGGTAGCAAGAAGGGAAGGACAAGCTGAATTAGTATTACTTCAAGGACTTTTGGTTTGGACTTGGTCAAGACCACTGAACAGTGCAAGTTCGACTTTATGTAGATGACTATTCCGCTGCCTTTAGAGGCTTTATCCTGGTGGGTCATAGCGTAGCCTGGGATAGCGACAGAAGAGTTGTTGATGTTTTTGTTGAGCCAAGTTTCGGACAGCGTGAGGATATCTGGAGCATAGTGGGTGGCAAGAACCTGAAGGGAGTCAAGCTTGTGGACAAGGCTTCTTACATTTAGGTGCGGGAGGAGCAGGCCATGTGGAAGAAGGTCCCCAGAGTGAGGTGAAGAAGAGGCCAGTGTTGAGGAGGGGCATGGGGAGGTAGTATTGGGGCTGGGGTTAGGGTGGATGTCACCTGCCGCAAGGAGCAGGAGAGCGAGAGTTAGTAATGAGCGAAAAGCTGTATACAACTGACTGCGAGCGGTCATCTCTTAGATTGATGGCGTGTATGAGCTGGGCATAGGGGAATACATTGAAAAATAACCCAGGGGTGCAATGGGTTGAAAAGAAATGGGCTGAGATGTGTGGTAGAGTGTGTCCATGCTTGGATGAAAGGGAAAGTGGACGCCAGGCTGGAGGGGTGGGAGAGCTCAACGATGTTTGGACGGATTTGGGAGGGGGGCATGGGAGAGGTGGGTGGCATGTTGGAAAGGAAGGGAGGGAGGGAGAAGAGAATATGGATGATTAGGGTCAGGTGGCCTGGTAGAAGGATCATGGTGCAGATCAGGTGCTAGGATGACCCTACTGCTGTGGCTACTTAGTGGGGAAGGTAGGTGCTGTAGTTACTTAGTGGAGAAGGTGGAGTGCTGGGATGTGGGGGCAGGGAAATGATAGGGACCTGTAAGGTCTAGGAACCAATGAGGGAGCAGAGGGAATGAGGGTTTTAGGTAACCAGTGAGGGAGCTAGCAGTGCTGCTAGGCTTATTAGACAATGAAGGAGTAAGTACTGCTAGGCTTACTAACCAATGATGGAGCGAAGGGTATGTGGGCAGGCAATAGGTGTATTTAATCAGTGGAGGGTGGGGCTGGGTGGGAGGGCCGAAAATCCTATTAGACACTTGAATTTTGCTTAGTTACAGCTAAATTTGTTTGTAAAAGTGCCACATATCTGGATGGTATAGTATTGTATCAGCTTGCATGCCCATTGGCTCAGCGCTGTGGACCAATGGGTGTACAGTCTTACTGACGGTGTCAGTCAGGTGGGCAGGGTCAGCAGGCGGGGTGCTTCCGCCCCCACCGCTGACCGGGGAGCGGGTGGTGGGATTCAGTGGGCGCGGGGGGGATCCACTGGACCACCAGGGATATTGATGGGTTTTATTTCTTTACTTAGCCCATGATCGGGCTTGCAGGTCCTCTGGACCACCAGGGATATTGGACATATTTATTTATTTATTACTAATGCCCGCGATTGGGCACACAGCGGTCCACTGGATCACCAGGGATTTATGCTTTTCCCTGTTTTTTACTGCAGCCTGCTATCTGGCTGTGGAGCACATTGCTGGCTGGAGGGGGCATCGGTCCCCGACGGCTGCTGCCTGGCAGGGCACCAGGTGCAAGTCATCGGGGATTGGCACACCTGCATGCAGATGGGGCCATAATGACATGCAAATGGCCCCATTTGCGCCTTGCCTACATTATGGCCCAATTTGCATGTCAAGTTTTGAATTTCGTGGTTGCTGTGCATAGCGCAATGGAACTTGCGCTAGCGCATTCCCATGCTCCACTCTGGCCACTTGCACTGGTGCAGAGCCACTGCGCTATGCACACCGTGGGGTGCCAGGGTGCGATATTCAATGATGCTGTGCCATGGTGCAGCTCCGTTGAACTCTCGCCGATCCACCCCTCGCGAAAGTTGCGCTTAAGCATGCCACAGCCACAAAGCGCAGTTTGAATATCTGGGCCCCTGACTTGCTCTATGAAATTGCCTGAGTTGTTAAAAATAGTGATTTCAGATGCGATTGATCTCCTGGGATGCGAGAAAACCATAGACTTAGTTTTAACAGAATGTAACAGTAATTTATGTTTATCAAACCAATGATGCAATGTATTAAAATCAGTTTGTAATGTTTCTTGCAAAGAAATTAAGCTAGCACCCGAGGAAAAAGGATCACATCATCTGCGTACAGTATTAATTCAGTTTGTATAAAATTAACAGATAAAGAATTAACAAACCGAGAAAACAATAAAGGCCTGCATATGGAGCCCTGTGGGACTCCACACCCTAACATAGCCTGGCCAGAGAATATTCCAATAATTACGTTTTCTGACTCCTATTGGACAAGTAATTACCAAGCCAGGAGATTACCTCATCAGATAAATGGACACCAGGCAAAAGTTTCAGGAGCTCAGCATGGTCCACCAGGTTGAATGCCTTGGTGAGGTCCACAAAATTCTGCAGCAACATAATTTCCATCATCCTTTGCTCTGGTAATTTGGCTAGTGAACCTCATCGAGGCAGTCTCGGTGTTATGGTTAGACCTGAAACCATGCTGAGACTCTGACCACAAATTATACTTTTCAAGGTGTTTACTCAACTGATCTGAAACTATTTTTTCTAATATGTTTAAAATGCTGAACTCTTCCCTGAACAAGTCTCACTTCACACTGAATCTCACTTGTAGGGAGTTCTGCCTGTTTAGTTTGCAGACTGGTCTAGCAGAAAAGGACACAGCTGCGTGCAGCTCTTGCTTCTCTCCTCCAGTCACTCTCTCTGCCTGCTCAAGAAGTACACAGAAGTCCCAGTACAGCCCCTTTTATTGTCAGGATCCAGGGGCATCCTGATTGGCTGGAATGCTGTGTCAATCTTGCAGCTGGGACCCCTGTTGGCTGAAAAATGGCACCAAAACTGCATGCTATTGATTGGTGAATGGGGGGGGGCAAAGGTTACTGTCATAGCTACCCTCTGACTGCTAGAGTAAACACCGGGCCCAAAACCCCAGCAGCAACCCACAGGTCCTCCTGAAACACAGCAGAAGTAAGCCCTGAATTAACAAAATGGGGGGCTACACCCTTCACTGCTCAGAGGAAACCCACACCCTCGAGGGTGCTGGATATAAAATATTGGATTAACAATATTCACAATACCATTCAACAATGTTACAAATCCCCATTCTGTCAGTGGAACAATTTACGCAGATTGCTAACTGGCATACACATATTCTAACTGGAACATACCGGCAGGCCAGCAACTATATGTATAGGCAGGGACCCCTTGAAATGGTTGGCCAGCCACATTTACCATCACATTATGTTTCCAAAACCTTTTCAACAGTATACAGGCTGTAATCCCTAATACACTTGCATTAACTGTTCCCACATACTTGTAGAACAGTATTACTTAGAGCCACCTGAAAAGGAAATGAGGGGTAGTGATCTGGGTGTCACACAACTACGTCTGTGTACTGCATACATGGGGAGATTTGAGGAGGTACCAATGGCATCGTTTATTAGCTTAAGGATGGGTTTGATGGTCCTTTGTGAGCACCTTAAAGGTTTCTCTGTCTCTCTTCAGGTATCACATCAAGTCAGCGCAACAACAGCAGCACAAGCAATATCGCTCATACAAAAGCACTAAATGCAAATAGTGCTTAAATCACATTTCATCGCAAGACTGACAGCGCACAGTGTTGTTCACCACTTCTATAGTGCTCTCATAAACAGCATTAACAAAGCATCATATTATTTTTATTACCTTTTAGTTGTCTTGCTGTTGTCTGCACTCCATTGTCTCCTCAGTCACATGATTGCAGTAATCCCGGAGATCTTGATGTAAATGAGCCTCCAGTTGTAATTAAAGGGAAATGACACCTGGGTGCAGTGTTTAATCTGTAGCACTGTTAAAAAACTCTTCCCTTTATTAAATGCAACATAAAATCTGAGAAACATGTTAAAATCCAGAAAAAGCCCACAGTGTATCTTAAACTTGCAATTGGAAGTTGTGGGCAGTTACTCTCAGGAAATCAATATCTGACACAGTTCCATAGCCACTGACAACTTCAGTGATTCTCTGCTGGGTCATGGTATTTTCTTCTTTGCGGTGGTGGATCTTGGCCTGACAGGTACTGCTCTAACTTGAGCTCATTCATATTTTTTCAGTTTGCAGTGCACAGATAAATTTCTAAATAGTTGGATGCGTGGCACCCAGCAGATTATTAAAACATCTGTGCCGTTCCTCAGCCTCATTAATGGTACGAGGGAGGCCATCCGTGATGGCAGTATTACAGTTCCAGAACTGTGGTGATAAAAAAAGCGGTCTTCTGCAGCCACGTCTACCCACAGGGTGACCTAAATAACTGTCCTCAAAGTAATCTATTAAAGGTGCTAGCAGTTTCATCATTTTCAGTGTAAAAAGGACAACATCTCAGCGTTTCAAAGACAGAGAGCACATCGTCAGGCAGAACATATGCTAGCGTAGGTAACATTCAGATATGAAGAGAAAATTCCTTGTTGACGGTATAATTTTTGTGAATGTCAGGCAGTTCTTGCACTTTGCGCCACATAGTCTGGCACAAATGGAAAAAGCAACCACGAGTTTCTGACCCAGGAAATTCAGTAGCAATAGCCTTAATAGCAGCTATTTCAAAATTTATCGTTGATTTTGAGCTTAGATTGGGGCACAGATGTTTAATAGCATCCAAAATCTTTACATAACTAGAATTTATGTGAGATGACATTAAAATAAACACATTGGGTACTACTGCAGTGTACTGTATGCTGTGAATAGTATAAACCTGTGAAAACAGTGGTGGGGTAGATTTAAAAGTTCCATCTGCATACCAGTGTTGACTTTCTTTCATGCGTTGCAAGTTTTTTTGTGTTGCAAACAGCAGAAACCTGTCAGTGTCATTGCAACCGCTGTCGTGTAATAGAAAAGGCTCCCTATGGTCAGTCAATGAAAATTCTCTAGGAATATGAAACTCTGACAAGGAAGTGGGCAAAACAGGGGCAATGGTTGCTGTCTGTCGCACATGCTGGGTGGTTCTTTTTAAACATGTAAATGAAGGTAGTTTACCACAGGGGTGTTGTTAGGGCTGGGCCTCTAGGGCTAGAGCCCAGAATGTTTTGTCTGGGGCCCCAAACTTTTTCTGTGCTGTGATGTGCCCTGTCCATTATTTTTTTTTTTAGGCTGTGGGCCATGGTGCAGCTCACCATTTTTGCACTGCCTTCTTTGGAACTCCAATTCACTCCCCCCCCCCCCAGTGTACTTAGTTCTTGCAACCTGGCAGGCTGTGGCTAGCTTCTGAAACCCCATATTCACTGCTGCCTGAGCTCGAGTCCCCGACTTGCCCACCTTTCCTCTGCAAGTCAGAGTCAGCCCCCCAGCTCAGTGCTCCTCTCTCTGAGCCATGGTCCCCTCACCTGGCATTCCTGCTCCAGCGCTCTGTCTGGGGTTAGAGTCCTCCCATTCCGTGACTCCTCTAGACCAGTCCTGTAGTGCCACTGCCTGCTGCAGCCATGAGTGTCTTCTTGGAATGTCATCCACCACCTGCTGGCCTTGGTCCCCTCTGACTGACACACAGCTCTATTTGCTTGACCACTGGACCTATCGCTCGTCCATGACTGTCGCCATGGCAACCATCAACACAGCTCCTCATACACAGTGTTTGTGATTGGTTGAGGAGTTCTGGTTGCCCTGGTGACAGTGGACTCAGAGGAAGATAAAAAAAACATAATTTTTACACGGGGGTCAGGGCTCAGACTCAGGGGAAAAGGAGTATGACTGGACTGGCACTGGATGGACATGGTTATTATTAGCCCCTTAAAAAAACAATAAATAATTTATGCATGCTGCTGCATCGCAGTCACGGATTATGAAGTTGGACTTCCGACTCGGAGGAGGGATGAGGGAGAGAGTGTAATGGTAACTGCCTGGACATGGACGACTTGTCACTTGACTCTGGTGAGGTGCAGCAATCCATCCATTCCACTGCACATGTCATCACGGGCTCATGAGAGAGCACAGTCACGGAAAGGAGCCTAAGATCTGGAGGAGACACTCAGACAGAATGAGTGGAAGTATAGTATGATGACTGACTGAGCCAGCAGCCAGTCACTCTGCTGGGATTGGGATGGGAATGGGATTTGGCAACTGGAAAGAACAAGAAGGAAATCTAAGCTGTGTCATCATGTGTGTGGTGTGTCATACTGCAAACTCACTGCAAGGGGAGCTGGGACACTCAGGGAGGGAGTCGGAGATCAGGAATGAATTGGAGAGAGTCAGACTGAGATGAGATAACTAGTGTGTGTGAGCACTCACTCACTGCCCCAGTGCACTGTGGTGGCACTGGCTCGCCTGGCAAAGCCAGCAATGAGCAGCAACCGGCTGCTGTCATATGACAGTCACTCTTACATGGGCCATGATCATTGTGGGATACTTATTTGTAATTTATGCTACTTGATAGTCACATGACTATTAAGCAGTGTGGACTACAGAGTGCCATCATAAGCACTAAAGCTATGTGAGTGGTCAGTGAGTGACATGTGAGTATGGATGTAGATGTTGCCTTTACAGTCAGAGAGAGACTAGGAGAGTGAAAGCAAAAGCACTGCAGTTCAGTCAGAGTACCGTTTATCTCTGTGTTGTTCAGTGGAATTTGAGAAAAATTTAATGTATACTACTTTTATATTTTGACAGTTTGGCATAAAACACAGTCATTTTCCAGATTTCAGCAATTGCTGCTAACTTCTTGGAGTTCTTGCCTTTTTTATGTGACTTGTAAAAGACAATGGTAGAAAGGCCCATTTTAAACTGTAGGCCTACTAGGCCAGAAGGCCACAGAGAAACATAACTTAAGTTGTAGTCTATAGCTTGTATGACTGAGAACTGAAATTTGAATGAGCCTCGTCACTGTACAGTCATCACCTTAACACAATCTAGGTGGGTACAGGGAGATGGGAAATTTTGTGATTGAGACTGAGAACACATTTGCATCATCAGTGATCCAGAGTACCTAAGATTTTATTTTTGCCAGTACCACTACTTGGCTTGTGGGAGGGCTGAGGGCAGCAGCGAGTGTCACCGAACTAACTCTATTAAAAAAACATTGTAGTTGTTGTTGTAGTTTAAATCAAGGCAGTGGCAGCCTCTGACCCACCGCATCAGTGACCCAGAGTACCTGAGATTTTTTTTTTTGACAGTACCAGGCTTGTTGTGGGAGGGCTGAGGGCAGCAGTGTGTGTTGCTGTACTACTCCAATAATAAAAAGAAAATTGTAGTCATTGCAGTTTAAATCACAGCAGCCTCTGACCCACCACATCAGTGACCCAGAGTACCTGAGATTTTTTTTTTCACCAGTACCGGGCTTGTTGTGGGAGGGCAGCATGATCTCAGTCAGCATTCTCACAAACACATGAAAAAAAGGGAAATAATTTAGATTGTGCCCCTAGTGCTATAATCCACAGCAGTAAGTGATGCAGTAAAAATCAGTGTGTCAGTGCCATTGCCTTTTTGTGAGCTGTGAGGTGGCAGTGTGTGGCTCAGTTGTACTAGAATAAATTATTCTATCAGAACTTGCTGGTTTCACAGAAATGGATATCCGACATTTTTTTAAGTCCAAAGAAAAGAATATGCATGAAGTAGGATTAATTACCCATTCAGAAAGCAATGATAATGTTGCACTCCCTCATTCTGGTGCATCCTGGACCACTGTGCATGAGGAAGCTGAACCAAGCACAAGCAGCCAGAACAGTCATAGTTGTACTGATGTTGACACAGAAAGTATAAATCAAATGAATAGTGAACTTGTAAATGTTCAAAATATGACAGATTTGGGAACACTTGAGACAAGGCCTATTCAAAGTAAGTTACCTCATTACTCTCAACGAACATTTGGAGATAAAAAAAGATCATTCCACTTTCATTGGTTTCAAAATTGCAACTGGTTACTCTGTTACTCTGGGTGCTGTCTTTTGCTATCCTTGTAGATGCTTTGGACTGAAATGTGGAGCCACTAGCCCTAATAAAGATTCTTTGTTAAGCAGAGGTTTTGTTAATTGGAAAAGGGCACTGGATTCATTAAGACAGCATGAAACAACTTCATATCATGCAAATGCAAATGCTTTATGGGTTGGATTTAAAGAGACAAAGAACAGTGATGATATTGTCCACAAATTACAAGCAGCAATCATCAAAGAAATAAATGACAGGCGTTGCTATCTTGAGTGCATCATTGCGGTCACATTATTTCTGGGTAGGTAAGGACTTTCTTTCAGGGGTCACGATGAAACAGATGGGAGTTTAAATAAAAGAAATTTTCTCGAATGCTTGGATCTATTGAAATAATCTGATCCTTTTCTACAAATGCATAAGGCACCTTCAAATGTCACTTATATTTCTCCCCAAACTCAAAATGAGGTGATTGCATGTTGCACAGAAGAGGTCATTTCAAAGATAGTTGGTGAACTTAGCTCAGCAATGTTTGCTGCTATAGCAGATGAAGCAAGAGATAAACATAAAGAGCAGCTGGTAGTTTGTGTGAGGTATATTGTGCCTGGAACTGGAAGCATTACAGAGAATTTTATAGGATTTATAGGATTCACAGACTTGAAATCTTTTAGTGCTGACTCCATTGTGGAATCACTGCTGAAATGTTTTAGACAGTGGAATTACAGGTGCAAAACGTATGGCCCAGGCATATGATGGTGCCTCTGTTATGAGTGGGGCAGTAGGGAAATTCAAGCTAAGTTACTCCAACATCATCCAGAGGCTGTGTATGTGCATTGCTTTGCACATGAGCTGAATCTTATACTTTGCCATACATGAAAATGTATTACTGAAGCAAAATAATTCTTCTGCTCTATGGAAAGTATGTATGTGTTTTTTAGCACTTCTCTTGTGCATCATCATGAGTTTGTCAATATACAGTGTCAGTTAGGTTTGAGCCCATCAGAGTTGGTCCAGTTATCAGATACTCGTTGGTCTTGCCAGATTCGATTGATCAGCTGTACTTCAGTGTCTTGCTAATATTCACACTCCAAAAGCCATTGGACTGTTAGCATCCCTGCAAAAGCCAACCACAATTTACTGCCTAGTCAGTTCCCATGCTCTTCTAAAGGTAATAGAAGGCATCCGCAAAGTTTTACAAAAGGAAGACATACATCTATCTACTGCAGTAGATTTTGTGAACTTGGTTTGTCACTCTCTTGAAGAGATGCAGAGTGAGGACAGTAGCAATGAATTGTTTAAGGAATCTGTTGATTTTTTTGCCAAGAATAATGTGGAAATAAGTGACATGAACAGAAGAAAAAAAAAAACAGAAACAGATGGATGATTTTATTGTTGAGGCATCAGTGGGAGTGTGGGACCAAACTTCTTCTCAAGTGGACTTTTGAAAAAAGCTTTATTATCCGTGCCTTGATATAATGTCCGTTGAACCAAAGCAAGGCTTCTCCAGTGTTGCAGTTGAGATAATAAATGGCGTTCATGCATACAACCCATCCAATGCAACATTCCTTTCCTCTGAATTTCTGGCTCCTCTAGCTCATCACTATGGGATTGAATTGCCAAAGTAGGAATTGTTTGTTGCAAAAAATTTCTTAAAAAAAACATGGAAGAAAAACAAATTAATACAAATGATGTTTACAGGCTACTAAATCCTCTTATGTTTCCAAAACTCAAGCAGTTGGTCCAGGCAACACTATTCCGGTGACAAGCTGTAGCTGTGAGCACTCCTTTAATGCACTGCGAAGGGTGCATACATGCCTCAGAGGCACCATGATTTAAAACAGATTAAATGATCTTGTGATTCTAGCAGTTGAGAAGGAAATGTGTTCTGTGTTGTCATCAGATCAGGTAATTACATGGTTTGCCAAGTAAAGCAACAGAAGGCATCAGTTGGTTTTACCAGAGTAAGAGAGAGAACAGCAAGGAGCAGAACAAGAGAATGCAGAAAAATAAAAAGGTTTATGCAGTATGACTTGATGTTCTTTGTTGCAGTTGTGTACTTCACATCTGTGTTTTTGAATGTGGACTTGCCAGTCTGTGCAAAAAAATGAAAACAAAATATTTTAATAAAGGACACATCATGATGTGAGTATAAAATATCATGCCGCCTTTATATGCCTGTGCTTCCCATTTTCCAGTTTTGGTTAGCGCCGTGTTTAGGTGACATAGGTAGGATAGAGATACAGTGTTTCTGCATATTTACGTAGACATTACAGAGCAGCTGACCCCTTTGGGAACACTTAAATTTTAAAGCTGGACACCATTCACCTTGTATTTTTTCATATATCATCTATAGATTTCTTCTCTACATTACTTATTATTGCATAAATCCCCCACAACATGATATTTATATCCCTTTCTGCTCATCTGTCTCTATAGCTTATTCCCTACTTCAAATTCATATGCTCTGTTGTGGCATAATGTTCTACTGCATTGGAATAACTGTGATGTCACAAGCACAGTATTATGACATCAAGTTGGGAAGAAGCAATAGGAACTGATGAACCCTCAGGTAGCAGCAGCTATCCTGTTTTAACACATATAACCTCAATAATAATGAGGATAAGATATACAGAACTAATAAATATATAGCTGTTTTGTGTCCACATATTATGATTTTTTATTTAATTATTCTAAGTCAAGGTGTCAGTTGTTCTTAACTTTTTTACATTTCATTTTCCTGTACTTCCTTTAGTACATCAAGTATCATATATTGCTCAAATATGGACCCGTTTGAGTGTGTGGACAATAATTTCATAAGGGTCACACTCAGGGAAGCCACCTGTCGGCACCGGACACCCAGCCCTTCTCCATGCCTAGCGTACTTCTTAAATATCAGCAGATTTAGACCAGATCTATTGATATTTAAGAAGTACGCTATTGATCTATGACTTTTAATCCACAACATAAAGTTTTTACTTGTCAACTACAAGACACACAAAAAAGACACAAAATAATGGAGCAGGATTGGGGGGCAACAAGCCTAAAATAGCAGAAAATGTGTTATTTTGCATGAGAGAGCATCAACATTTCTACAGCTTCTGGGGGGCTAGGTGGCCTCCACACCCCTGGCCCTTTGCTTGGGACCTGGGCCCCAAATTATATCTCATGCTAACAATGCCTCTGGTTTACCAGTCGTAGCTCGGTGGCACCAGCAACTATTTGATGGATTGCCTCTTGTGAATTTAGAGCCTTCTCCTTCATGTCTTGCACCACCTTCCTGACAATGACAGTACCAGTGTCAGGCATATGATTGTGCTCATTAAGGAACTTTATAATTTTGTCTTCTGCAGTATGAACGCTAGCACTGCAGTGAAGACTGTCATACATGCAGCATTTCCAGTATGTTTTGGGGCCATATGTTCATTCCTTCCAGTACAAATACTCTGCATGAGATAAAAGCTGCTGCCCACACTGGCTAGATATGTATTTATTTATTGAATTGTTTCACCAGAAAAGGCACACTGAGAAAAAGATGCTCATCTCCCGGTGTGACCTGGGGGAAGGGTTACAGGGGGAGGATAACATGCAGGTTATCAGGCAATAACATAAAACAGGTATACAGTGCAATAAGTTTACATTTGGTTACACATTGGTTAACAGTCAGTTACATTGTGCAGGGATTGCATATCCCAGAGGCATACATACATACAGACAATACATCTATACATAGAGTACAAATTTTGAGGCAGATTAACAGTTGGTAGCTGAATTTAGGCAGGCAGGACAGAGAAGATAACAGTAGACAAGTAAGTGCCATGGTTGGTTATATAAGCCAGCTTCCAAGCATAGGGATGCACCGCTGGTCAGACAGTTGGGGATCTGGTAGGGGGAGGGGTCATGAGAGTTATCAAAAGCAGGCACAGTGTACCATCAGGTAATTTGCCAGTGTGGTTGATAGGGAGTGGGTGGAAGAGGAGTGGTGAATTTGAGGGATGGGATCATTCCAGAGTTTCAAGAAATGGTGCAAGAAGGCTGTTTGGCCAGCAGAGGTCTTTCATCTGGGGATATGTAGTAGTTGGGTGTCAAGTGACCTCAGGGCATGGGGGGGTGGGGGATGACGACAGTATGGAGGAGAGGTAGGAGAGAAGTGCTCCAAGCCAGAATTTTGAGACAAATTTGGAGCAGTGTAATATGTGGCGATTTTCAAGAGATGGGAAGGTTAGTGAGCAGTACAGGTCACAGTGGTGAGAGCGGAGGGGAGCATCAAGTGTGAAATGGCAGAAGGCATTGAAAAGGGTGTCTAGCTTTGATAGGGTGGATTTAGGAGCAGTGCTGTAGAATATGTCACAGTAGTCTAAGGAAGGAAGGATCAAGTTTTGCACTAGTTCCCGCCTAACCATTGAAGGGAGGCTAGCTTGGTCCCTATACAGGGCACCGAGCTTAGGGCACAGTTTTTTTATGATTGCATCAATGTGGTCAGTGAAGGTAAGGTGACAGTCGAGCCATAACCTAGATACTGGAAGGAAGCAACATCCTTCAGAGTTGTTCCATCCTGATTGTGGAAGGGGGGAGGGAGGGGAGTCTGGATAGCCTTTGCCTTGTGCCGAAGGTCATAGTGGCAGTTTTTTTAGCGTTGAGAGAGAGCTGATGCGAACTGAACCAGAGTTGAACTTTATTGAAGTCGGACTGGAGAGTGGATACAACTTCTTCCAGGGAGGAGCTAGAGGCAAATAGGACGGTGTCATCCGTGTACATGTGTATAGCTGTAGCTGTGCAGATTTGTGGCAGGTCATTAAGGAAAATGGAGAACAGAATGGGGCCGAGCACCGGCCCTTGGGGACGCCAGTAGTTACAGGGAGGGGGGAGGATGTGGCATCTGCAATTCTTACTGATTGTGTACTACACGAGAGGTAGGCACTGAACCAGTTAGTGTCTGAGGTAGTGAGGCCTGCTTCTGAGAGGCTTTTTACCAGTAAGGAGTGGGAGACCATGTCGAATGCTTTAGCAGGTCGACGAATATTGCTGAGGAGATCTGCCCTTTGTCCATTCCAGAAAGGATGGCGTCAGTGAGTCTACTCAAGAAAGATGCAGTGGAGTGACCCTTCCTGAACCCAGACTGGAACGGCGTGAAGAAGTTTGAGTCAGAGAGAAAGGAGGTAAGTTGGGCAAGCACCAGGTGTTCTTGTAGTTTAGCAAGGTCTGGGAGGAGAAAGATAGGGTGGTAGCTAGAAGTGGTGGAAGGGGAATGACAATGGCGGGCTTCCAAATCTGGGGGACAACTGCAGTGGTGAAGGAGATGTTTAGAAGATTTGCAAGAGGACTTGCTATGGCTGGGGCAGAGAGGTGGAGGAGTTTGGTGTCCAGCCCATCAGAGAATTTGCCTTTTGATGGATTTAGAGCCAGTAAGGCCTCGAGGGCTTCAGTTTGCATGATGGCTTTGAAGGAGAAGATGCAAGGCCCTAGTGAGATCATAGGAAGGAGAGGAGAGTTGAGGCACATGAGGTAAAATATGTGCTGAACTCGTCGGCCACCACCCATGGATCCGAGAGTAGAGAGTAGAGAGTTGTTTACTTTTGGGAGCAGTGTGGGATTTGCAGCTGGGGGGGGGAGAGGGAGTGGATGACCTTCCAGAATTTGGATGAGCTATTTAAGTTTGACTAGAGTGAGGAGTTGAAATATTCCATTTTAGCGAGGCAAGTTGCTCTAGTGCACTTGTTCCGCAGCTCACGGTATGTGTTGAGGTCTTGTGGGAGTCTTTGTCATGGGCATTTTGGCGGGCTAATAGTTCTTGGGTGATCCATGGCAGGTGGTTACTGCATACCCGTGAGTGATGCAGGGGGGCATGCATATTCCAGACATTGAGGAGCATGTCTTGGAAGTGTAGGAGGGCGTCATCTATGGAGCAGACAGTAGAAGGTGGGTTGCAGTTTGCAGGGGCTAGGTCCTCGAGCACGGGGGCGAGATTGAGAAATTTATTGGACTGTTGGATTAAGAATTTAATGGCAGATTTGGGGCAGTGAATTTTTCTGACCAGGTAAATAATATGGTGGTCACTCAGAGAGTCAGGGAGCAGTCCAGCTTGGAAGACCCAGTGGGGGTGGATGGTGAGTGCCCTGTCTATTAGCGAGTGTTTCTCAAATTTGAGGTTTAGGCAGGTGGGCTCTGTGATGGATTGTGACAGAGTTAGTGCCAAAATGTCAGTACGGGCTTTGTTGAGAGATTGAGCTAGCCAGTTGTGGTTAAAATCCTCCAAAATCTACAATTCCCCAGTCGAGGTTAAAGAGGGAATTTGAGAGATGAGGTCAGTGACAGATGCTGCTGGTGTGGCCGGCCGTCAGTATACACCAGCGATGAAAATCGGGAGTGAGAAGGGTAGATCCAGTTGAACCAGTAAAAGCTCATGGGCTTTAGGTTCAGACTTGACTAAGACTATGGAGAAGTGTGGTCCAGTGTTTACATAAATGGCCACACCGCCGCCTCTGGTTGCCCTGTCCTAGTACGCCATAGTGTAACCTGGGATAGAGACCGAGGGATCAGAGATATTTTTGTTTAGCCATGTCTCAGAAAGGATGATGATGTCTGGGGCATAGTGGGCCATGAGTACCTGGAGGGAGTTGAGTTTGGAGGCTAGGCTTCTTATATTTAGGTGCAGGAGGTGCAGGCTACATGGAAGGGGGCCGCCATTAGGGTTTGTGTTTGTAGTCGAATTTGGGGAGGGTCCAGCTGAGATTAGCAGAGGCATTGCTACAGCTGTTGTTCTAGACCAGCAAAGATGAGCAATCACACATAGCAGCTGGTATTTCAGCATTTTATCATCAGACAGCTCAGCTGATAATCAGCGGATGATCCTTCGTGATGACCGAAACTAACCTGTGGGTTGTGACATTACATACTGGTTACATGCTGATTAAATATCTCAATTGTTGGTTTTTTTTTGCGATGGACTTTCATACAAGTTATTTGACAAGTGCTGTTTTTACATACGGTGATTTGACCAGGCTAACAGCTACCGTGACAAAATTGTTTGCATTGACATGACATGAAACCATCTCTTCGTTGGCTGCTGGGGTCGCGACTCCCTGTTCCTCATCCAGTGAGGGGGGTAGCTTCTGTCAGCTCTTAAGTCCAGATCATTTTGATCTGTTGTCACAGCATCTTCCCTCTTTCCTCATGTTGCCACATCTCTTTCTAGTTGACCCTCCAATGGTCCATACATTTCCATTTCACTCATCCAGGGGACATATACTGATGAAAAGAACCTTTTGTGAGCTCTTACTCATCTGAGGACTCATTGTCTTCCTTTGCTGTAGGGTTATTCACAGTATTTTTCTCCTGATGCCCTTGTGAGGTACAAGACAGGTCTGAGGGCTTTGCATCACTACTGTTCACTGTTTTACACCCATCAGACCTGGCTTGAACTTTAGTTGCTTTCTCTCTCATCTCATCATTTTCGGGTACAATTTCCATCTGACCTATGGGTAAGATGTGATTCATGTGAATGGTTTTACATCCTCCAATGCCTTTCTCATGTTCCAACTTGTAGACAGGCATTTCGTACATTTGCTCTATTACTACACAGGGAGTGCTTTCCCACCTGTCAGCAATTTTGTGTTTGGCTGATAGTCTAACATTTCTTATGAGTACTTGGTCACTGGGCATCAAACTTTGCTCTTTAACTTTTGAGTCATACCATTGCTTGTTTGCAAAATTTCTCTTTTCTACAGATGTAGCAGCCAGTTTGTAAGCTGTGTCCAATTGTTCCTTCAGCCTTTGGACATCTTGGAGGTAAGACTCTGGTTGGACCCATTAGCTGATATTCCAAAACTGAGGTCCACTGACAAATGACCTTCTCACCCAAACATAAAATTATATGGAGAATAACAAGTGGCATAATTTTTTGTAGTTATATGCATGCACTAAAACTGCCACTTTGTGGTTCTCCTTTGCTTTATACTTTAGATCCAGAGACCCCAGCATATTTAACAAAGTTTGGTTAAATCTCTGTTTGGGGGTCACCTTGCTGGTGGGAGGGAGTAGTCTGGGACTTATGTACCGTGCACAGCATTTCCTTAATAAAGTGGCTTTCAAAGTCTCACCCTGATCTGAGTGGATCCTTTGTGGTGCCCCATGATGAACAAAGTACTTTTCTGCTAAGACCTTGGCTACTATGGTTGCTTTCTGGTCCTTGGTGGGGAAAGCTTGTGCGTATCTTGAAAAGTGATCAGTAACCACTAAGATGTGCTGCACACCTTTGTTATCCACCTCTAAACTAAGAAAGTCCATGCAGACAAGCTCTATGGGGGCACTGGTTTAAATGTTGATCAAGGGTGCAGCTCTTTTTGGTAAGGTCTTTCTTTGTATACACCGCTGACAAGTTTGACAGTATGCTTCTATTTCTGTTGCCATTCTGGGCCCATAGAACTGGGATCACAATAACTGTGTTGTCCTGTCAGTATTAAGGTGTCCCATATCATCATGCAGAGCCCTGATGGCAGTCTTTTGATTTTCCTTGGGGAGCAGGAGTTGTTTTCTTGCCATGCCACTTGGTCCCACACTCTCTCAGTATAATAAACCTTTGTTCACCTTTAAATTGGCCCATTGTCTCTGCAGCGGTCAGCCACCTATGTCCTGCAGTGTCCAGGTTTTCAGAAGTTTTTACTTATGTCGGGGGGTTATTGTCTGTTTTTACCATGATCTTTGCTCAATAGAGGTACCCATGAAATTGATCCACTATGGCTCATTTCAATGCTAGGAATTCTAACTTATGCAAAGGGATGTTCCATTCAGAAGGTATAAGTCTCCAACTGGCAAAAGCAACAAAGTGCAGTCCTACAGGGTATGCATGGTAAAGAGTGGCTCCCAAACCACTGAAGCTGGCATCAGTGTGTAGGGTGTAAAGTTTTGATGGGTTAGCATAAGCCAGCATGGGAGCACTTGTCAGCTGATGAATGATCTCTTGAAAGGCTTCGTCATAGGCCAAGGTCCACCTATTGCCAAAAGGTTTACTTGTATGGAAGTATGTCTTGGGCAAAGGAACTTTGTTATCAGGCCTTTAATTTTTGTTTGCAGGTGGGTGGCCTTGAAGCAAATCCAGATGTGGATAAATCACCTTAGTATAGTCCTTCACAAACCTTCTGTAGTGGCCACAGAGTCTGAGGACTTTCTGAAGCTGTTTTACTACTCTAGGTTTAGGCCAAGTTGTGAGGGCTTTAACCTCATCAGGATCTGTTTGGATGCCTTCTGAAGACACTATTTGGCTGACATACTTCACTGACGGCTGAAAAAATTGACACTTGTCCACAGATAACATAAGCCCAAACTCTTCCAGCCTTTCAAGAACTTTGTTTCTTGCTCTTCTGTAGTTTTTCCAAACACAATAATGGCATTGAGGCACACCAAGCATTCCAGTAAATTCATGTCTGACTGCCCTCTCCATGAGTCTCTGGAATGTGACTGGGGCCCCCAAGATCCCTTAGGGCATCCTAAGAAATTCATAGAATATTCCCGGGCAGATGAATTTGGTCTACTCTTGATCTTCTGGAGCCAAAAGGATCTATTAGTAACCAGTTCTCAGGTCAAGGACAGAGAACCACATGCTCTGGTTTAAACAAGCCAGTGCATCCTGAATCCTGCGCATGGTGTTTTGATCCAGTATGGTTCTCTTGTTAAAGGTCCAATAGTTGACACAAAGTCAAACTGCTCTGCTCTTCTTTCTCACAACCACTATTGGGGAGACATATGGGCTGCGGGATTCCTGAATTATCCCAGCTGCTAGCATCTCCTGTAAGTGTCACCTAATGATGTCCAGGTCTGCAGGTGCTAACCATCTGTACTTTTCTCAAAATGATCTGGGTTTGTGTAACCAAATCCAGTGTTAATCGCCTCTGGCACAACCCATGTCCTATTCCTCAAGGGAGAAGACAGTTCTCTTCACAGCCAATTTCTTCTGAATCCACTTCTTCTAACTTGCAGACATTGTAGACTTTCCAAAGTTGAATATGTTGGGGTCCAACCCTCCTGGCAAATCCAGTTACTTGGCTTGGGTTGCACTACAGTATCCACTGTGAATATTCTGGCAAGCATTCTCCCTTTCTGCATGACTACGTCATGATCTGAGACATTCTTGACTGCACCACCATTCTCTGTAAATATTGATATCTTTGTCAGGCAACACACTGGGTATCACCAACAATCTACTTGGTAGTCCATGCTCTTCTAGGGCATTCAGCATTAGCAGCTTTTGCGTCGCATCCTTTGTGAAATTCACCTCTCCATGGACATTGCACTTGGCACCAGGAGGTAAAGTCAATTCTTGAGGTTTCTTTCTCCACACTATACCCACTACATCTTCGTCTTTTTTTATTTCAGGCTGTTCAAACCTGGTGTGAGCATATCTCACTAGTATGTTCACTTGTCCTTGGACAGGGATTCTCTGTTGGTCTTGCAGCTCCTCACACAGTTGACGCAACCTGGCAAACATGTGAGCATTCATCCCCACTACAATGGGTACATCCTCACCCAGTCTGTTCCTGGGACACACTAGGGCTAAGGCCTCCACAGGACCCTACACACCAGTCAGCTCCATAGGGAAAGATATCCATAAACTTATGTATCCAACACAGGGGTAGGTGGAATCACTGAGGCCCCACACATTTAATTCTTCCAGATGCTCAGTCATTATATGCAACAAATACCATTTGTAGTAGTCATCAGAAATGATGGTGACCTGTGAGTCACTATCTAGCAGGATCTAGGTCAGCCTCCCCCTCCACTTGGACCTCCGCCACAGCTGACAGACCCACAATTTGTTGCAACAAGTCAGAAGAGTGATGTTTACCTTTTTCTGCAGACTTCTTAACTAAGGCGTTGGAGCTTGTCATGATTGGGGTACCTTCTCGCTTCCTCACAAATCCCCTCTGAAGTTCTAACTGCTGCAATAGATGTTCTGACATGCTTCAATAGTCTGGAGCTTGTTTGCACTCTCATTTAATGTGTCCATCTTAGCCGCACTAGTAACAGAACGGGGCGCTGCTGTAAACTCTGGGGTTGTCTCTAGGTCCCCTTCCAGGGTGAAGCCTGGGGCATAAATGTAGGTTCTGAGGGCCTAGGGATCCATTCATGCTCCTCCAGCATTTGTTTCACCTCTGCCAGTTGCTTCTTTAGATCACTGGCCACATCACTAGAAGCTTGCACAGTAGTACTTGTCACTTCCACAGGGGCTGAGGCAAAACTTTGGTTTGTACTTGTATTCGCTGTTGGGATAATTAAACTCTTTAACTTAGTGAGCAGTGACTGACACTCACTCCTTTCTTTAATAAGTGCCCTGCCCGGGACCTGTGCCTTGTTGGAAGAAGCTTGCAACAGGCGTCAGTTTTCCTACTGCTGTTCAACCTCATTGACCTCTTGCAACAGAGTCTGGTAAGCTGGGGGGGGGGGGTTCTAGCTTTTCTCTCAGGTGTAGTTTCAACAGCAGAAGCTCTGAGTAGTGCACTGACTTTAAAATCTGTTTCAGAAAACTTTTTGTAGTGCCCTCTCTAGCCGACTTATATATCCTCTCTAGCTGACTGATATATTTGGACAGGGGCTCCCAGGGTTTTTGTTTAGTGGTTTCAAATTTCCACATCAAGTCCTCCCCACTTTTTCTGCTACCAAAAGCACTTGTCAGAGTTGATAGGTACCTGTGTGCACTTGTGTCAGGGTCTGTGGATTGCAATGACTGGATTACATTAAGGGCAGGGCCTTTCAAACTTTCCAACAGCCTTTTCCTTTTTTCCCCTCTCTTGCCATTGCCATTCAGCTAGCATGGGAGCCACATAGTCTACCTATGTGTCAGTTATCTTCCCCAGTTGGAGTGAGTAGTACTCCGGAAAATGTGTGTAGCCTGCAACAGTATTCTGATCCTCTCCCCGGGAAACAAAGTTTGGAGTACTCAGGATACACTAGTTACTGCAGGTACTGCAAAGACTTTCTTACACTGACCAACAACTTTTAAACTTTGCTTTTAAAGTCCCACTCAGATTCCAATTTCACAGATTTTCCCAAGCAGGACAGTGTCCAACTCTCTCCTCCAAGTTCTGTGTTCAAAGTTGGGGGGATCAAGTTGGTGCCCAAATTTGCTTCAAATTCAGCCACTACCAGTTGGGGACTATCTCCATCTCCATCTGGCCTGACTTGTTGAATTATTCTGCAGCATCCCAGACTTGTTAGATTCTTATCAAGGGCTCCTAAGATGTTTGCTTTTTTTGGCAACCCCATGAGATCTCTTGTATTACCAGTATTTTATTAACATCATACCCTTCAAAGCTGCACCATCTCTCTATCTCTTGCAGAGTAAAGACATTTTCTCTTTTCTTCTGTGGGGACACATCAATTTCAAATAGTCACTTTTTTCTCAATTGCTGTGATTTCACACAGTGTCCAACAGGGGGCATTCTAGTGGTGCACTACACAGTTGGAATCCCAGCTAGGCCTCCATATATATGACCCTTTGGCTGTGGCACATGATGATATACACCGGGTGAGTCAAACCTCCTTGTCCTGTGCCCATTTGCTGGACTCCAAGGTTGAGGGCCCTGAGTAGGTTGGTCTTGCCTGGGCACAAACCTCACTAGGGTATGTGGGGAATATGGTTTTGGTGCCTCCACCCAGAGTATGCAGTGGGCAACATGGTAATTTCAACTCTGCCCCCTAGGATGCAGTTCCCGCCCAGCACCCGTCGATACCTGCCTTTAAGCTTACCCACCCATGCACTGATATATTCAACGCTACAGTCCCCACATTTATTTGTCAACAATATTTGATTGCAGAAAGTGAATGTCAATGTTTATTAAACCATTTTTTTAATGTTAGTGATTAATTGTATTAATCTCTGCACTTGTACCTGTAATTATTATCTGTATGTTATGTTATTTTATGTAATTATAATGTATTTTTATGTTTTTTGTGTTACTCTGGTTGCCCATGAAAACAGGTCTTTGTCCCATGGGTCTACCAGATTAAATAAACAAAACAAACAAACAACTCTATAGCACTTAAACTCTATGGCAGTCAATAACCACAAAAGTTGTACCATAGAACAAAGGTTTAATAACAAGCAGCTGTGGTACAGTACCTGTGGGAGAAATATGAAATTAGCACAGCACAAGTTGATACACAGATCCTCCAGGCTCCGCTCCCCTCAGACAGCATACCCCACAAGAGAACAGTTGAAACCAATCACTGTAGTAAATCTGAGGTACCCCTTACAATAGGTAAAGTCTGGTGCAGGGCCTAATGTTGTTGCCTTGGATAATGGGTTGGAGCTTAAGTTGGCCAGCTTTAGTTAAATAAACCCCCCAAACAGGCCATGAGTCTGCATGCATGCAGAAACTGTAAAACACCAAATTGTAATCCACTATGAAAGTAAAGTTACTGATGTTTGACTGCTTTAAAATAATCCAAAGACTGACAAAAATGCAGTTTAAAGTGACAAACTTAACTGTTGCAATCTGGTGTCCACACCCCAGCCAGGGTTTAATCCTCTTCCAGCACTGAAGATGATGGTCCTCTGCAAGAGTCAACTGTTTGGGAATGGACAAGGGTCACTGGGTGGACTGGCAGGGTGAGGGACGATTTAATACCTGATGAAAGCTCTCCTTCCTTGGAGGGGACACAACATTTCCTGCTCCACCTGAGAGAGGCTGGGTGGCAGTGCAGTGGAGTGCATGCAAGTAAGGGGTAGAACTGGAGTGTGACATGCTGGTGCACATTTCCTGATACTCCTGTCCAGGAGAGAAAACTGGAGGAAAAAGATGCTGGGCTGTTCCAAGCCAACATCCTCTGCAGGCTCTCACATGACCACCATGACATGCCACTCACCCAATGAGTTCTGTTTAAGTGGTCGGTAATTGGTAAGGCCGTGAAAAGGTCAGTGATGGGACAGAGGACAAAATACTGACTGAAAGAAAGAGAAAATCACTTTCCCCTTTATATTAAAACCTGAGCATTTTATGTTCTTTAGAAGACTCATCCAGGATCATGTCCCCAGAATTTTAAAAACATAGCAAGAAATGCCCATTTGTGATTGCTTTGTCAGACTTTGGCCCTATTAGGAAAAAAAATGGCCTCCTGTAGTGTTGCTCAGATAGTATCCTACAAAGTCAGATACCATCAGATGCCATCATTTTGGTTGGCCATCAGAGAGTCTCATATGGCATAAACATCCGACCCCGATGGTCCAACCTCCTAGGATCCTCTGTAAGTATCTGATAGATCCAACCTAGATCAAATGGATCCAATAGATCTAACTTGATCCATTGGCCAGATCCTAGGTCGGATACCTGCACCATCCACCAGAGGATAGTCAGATCCACAAAAGCACTATCCGAGCAACACTAGACTCCTGTGGATTGTCAGACAGCACTTATTGTATTTAACCCTCAAAACTACCATTCCCATTTATATTATAACCTGGACACTTAGTGGTCAGCAGAGAGCCCTTTGGGGATCCTCTACACAGAATTTGGGGAAAACATAACATATAATGGAAGAGTTATGTTCCCATTTGTCATTGCTGTGTTTAAAACTTTGGTCCTATTAGGTAAACAATGGCCTAATGTGGTCTGTCAGACCATGATTGCATATAACCCTAGAAAACTACATTCCCCTTTATATATAAACCTAGGTATTTGGTGGTCATCAGGGGACCTTTTGGGGATTCTGTACCTGGAGTTTGGGCAAACTGTAGCAAGAAATATTGAGTTTTGTACCATTTTGTGATTGCTATGTGTCAAATGTTGATCCTGTTAAGAAAATAAATGGCCTATTTTGGTTTGTCAGACAGCACTTACATTTAACCCTCAAAACCACTGTGACCCCCCTGTATGGCTCTGGCGTGTGGTGGTATACCTTGGGTAAGACACACCTCCCTGCCTGTGCCTGTTTGCTGGGCTTCAAGGCTGAGGGCCCTGGGTGCGTGGGGCTTGTCTGGGCACAAATCTCACTAGGGTTTATGGGGAATATGGTTTTGATGCCTCTACCCAGAGCATGCTGTGGGCTAGATGGGGATTTTGGTGCTGCCCCCCTGGGATGCAGCTCATGCCCAGCACCCACCTTTGAGCTTGCCCACCCACACACTGATACATTCAACAATGCAATTCCCCGCCGCATATACTTATTAACTCTATAGCACTTAAACTGGCGGTCAATAACCACACCTGTTGTGCCATAGAACACAGGTTTAATAACCAGCAGCTGTAGTACCTGTGGGGTAAATATAGAATTAACACAGCACAAGTTGATACACAGCTCTTCCAGGCACCACTATCCCCAAACAACATACACCCCACAAGAGAACAGTTGGAACCAGTCACTATAGTTAAATCTGGAGTACTCCTTACAATATGTTACATCTGGTGCAGGACTGTTGTTGTTGCCCTAGATACTGGATTGGAACTCAGGTTGGCCGACTTTAGTTTAAGCCCTCCAAACAGGACATGGGTCCTCATGCATGAATAAACTGTAAAACCCCAAATTGTAATCCACTATGAAAGTAAAGTTACTGATGATTTACTGCTTTAAATAAGGCAAAGGCTGACAAAAAATGCAATTTTAAATGATGAACTTAGCTGTTACAGTTTGGTGTCCACACCCCAGCTGGGGTTTGATCCTCTTCCAGCACTGAAGGTGCTGGTCTTCTGTATGGAAAAACTGTCTGGCAGTCTCCTTGAACTCCTGGTTACATGAGAACAGAAGAATGCAGGATGGCAGAAAAATCTCTTTTGGTGCAGACAAACAGAAATACAGTTCTTGGGTTTACACTTTATTCTGGTGCCCTGACGCAACCTGCAACCGAAAAACTAGCCTGCTATGTGCTACAGCTCGTAGCCAATATAGTAAGCAACTCAATTATCAGATTGGGCACTCTCACAGTCTCTGCAGTTGCTGTCATTCTAGGAAAATTCAGGTTCTCCAGGATGCTTGCCGAAATGCTGAACTCTTCCCTGAATTAGTCTCACTTCACACTGAATCTCACTTGCAGGGGGTCCCTGTTTGTCTAATTTCAGACTATGGTGTAACAGAAAAGGACACAGCAGCTTGCAGCTCTTGCCTCTCTCCTATAGTCAGTCTCTCTGCCTGCCCAAGAATCACACAGAAGTTCCAGTATAGCCCCTTTTGTTGTAAGGACCAGGCATATCCTGATTGGCTGGAAAGCTATGTCTTGTTGCTGGGATCCCTATAGGCTGAAAAATTACACCAGAACTGCATGCTATTGATTGCTGGACTGGGGGCCAATGGTTACTGTCATAGCTATCCTTAGACTGCTAGAGTAAACATTGGGCCCAAAACTCCAGCAGCAGCTCATAGGTCATCCTGAAACACGGCAAGCCCAGAAGTAACGGGGGGGGGGGAGTTATACCACTTTCCCCTTTATATTATAACCTGGGTATTTGAAGGTCATCAGAGAACCCTCTGGGGATCCTGCATCCAGAATGTGGGGTCACGTGCCCATTTGTGGTTGTTGTCTGTCAAACTTTAGCCCTGTTAGGAAAACAAATGGGCTATAGTGGTTTGTCAGACCGCATTCACATTTAACCCTTAGAAACCCTCTTTCTCTTTATATTATAACTTGTTCAGTTGGTGGACATCAGATGAACCTTTCAGGATCCTGTACCTAGCAAATGGGGAAAATATAACCAGAAATGCCCTTGTTATGTGGCCATTTGTAATTGCTCTGTTTCAAACTTTGGCCATGTTAGGAAAAAGAATGCCCTGTTGTGATCTGTCAGACTGCACTCTAATTTAACTGTTGAAAACTATGTCCCGCTTTATATTATAATCTGGGCAGTTGGTGGTTATCAGAGAACCCTTTGTGGACACTTTACCCAGAATTTGGGAAAGATATACAGCAAAATGTCCAAGTTATGCACCCTATTTTGACTGCTGTGTGACAAACTTTGGCCCTGTTAGGAAAGCAAATGGTCTCCTGTGGTTTGTCAGACAACACTTACATTTAACCTTCAGAAAGCCCTTTCCCATGTACATATAAAAGCCTGGACATGTGATAATCATCAGAGGATCTTTTAGGAATCCTGTATGCAGAATGTGGGGAAAATATAAATAGAAATTCCCACATGATGTGCCCATTGGAGACAGCTGTGTGTCAAAACTTTAACCATTAGGAAAACAAATTGCCTACTGCAGTTTGTCAGACAGTGCCCACATTTAACTCTCTATTACACACATTCAAACAAAACACGTCTTAACAAATGAAAAAAGAATAGTTGCACAACAATAATATGAGTATTCAAAAATATAATTTGTCTTTATTTCTACATACAGATTAGTAAAATTATTCATTAACAGTATGTTCCCAATGAGGCTGGGGAAGTAGCTGGGCCTCAAGCACTGGCACTGATCCTGTGGCTCCTCCCTCTAGGTCCAGTTTTTTGTTCCCATCACCCTGTCCAGGGGTCAAATCTGCATCTGGTAGACTGGGGTGTCTTTGTGGGCTGCTGCCCCATCTTGCATCTGAAGTTCGATCACCCTGATGTCATACTGCAATGAAAAAGCAAAACGCAGAGTCTTAAGACAGTACCTGTATGATGTTTGTCTTCTGACTTCCAACTGCAAGGAAGAGTGTTCAACGATGTGATTTAGCAGTAGAGTACGCTAAGCAGAGCATTAAAGGTTTCCTGACTAGCCCTGTACAGCATAAACAAAACAGAACTTGCTGACTGCATACAAGAATTTGGCTAACCCTGAAATTACTACACTGCAGAAGATACAGTACATTGGACAGTTACAGAAAATGTTGCCAGTTGTCATTGCCAAGGGTGGGCGTGCATCAGATATGTGAGTGGCATCTGTACTGTATTGTACATTTGAAGGTAATTTTTTTCCTTTCGATAATACATTGTGAATATTCTGTGGTAATACTTTGCCAAAGTTTGACAATATTTTTTGCCACTAATGGCAAAGCAATTACTGTATGTATATCATTTATTTATTTAATGTGCTAACCATGTGGGTGCACTGGTCCCAGGGACCGTTTTCAGGCTCAGCCCAGGCCATCAAGATGGCACATAATAGTGAACAATAAAAAACATGCAAATCCAGAACTATTAGCGTGATACACTACAGTTGCTTGACCTAAACAATAAATATAAAAGTCACTAAACAATAAATACTGAGGTTACAGTACAGAATGCAATTTATTTTCCCAGGTTGTGAGAGAGAGATCCCAGTAATCAATAACAGTAATCTACACAATTTATGTAATATGCAAATCATCACAATGACACTGACACAAGAAACAGGAAAAAAACAGCAGCACTTGTAAAAACCAGATCGTGGATACCTAAAAACTCAGTGTTAAAGGGGGCATTTACAGGCAGGGACAGCTATGAGGGCAGCCTTGTAGTATGATTTAAAAAGGATTAGAGCCAAGAGAGTGGAGGGAAATTGGCAGGCTTTTCCAGTGCACAGGAGTGGCAACTGTAATGGCCTTTTGTTCCATGCAGGTGGCAACCTGGGAGCATTCTAGGAGGAGATGGGAGGAGGACCTAAGGCTATGGGGACCAAGCTTAGGCTTGAAGATAAATGACAGTGGGAAAGACTCTGTATCTCAAAGGGGCTGTCAACAAGGCAGCCTAGTAGGTATTCAAAGTGAGGTTCTGGGGAGACTTAGCCAAGGGCTTGAGAGAGGGCACGATGATGAGTAGACTATGGGGTCATTAAAACAAACCTACAGGTGTTGTTATAAGTTGTGTTGAGTCTGGTCAGCTTGGCATGTAAATAGGGAAGTAGTAGTCCAAAGGAAGAGTAACATACCCTGAGCAATAGCCATCCTCACTTCTGGGTTGATACGGTCCTTCAGCCAGAAGCTGACACCCAGGTTCTGAGCCACTTGTCTAGCTATGAGCCCAATGTGGTCTGGAAAGGCAGTTAATTGTTCTGGGGTGGTCTCATTTGTAGATAGGATGTTCAGGGCTTAGTGCCCCCCATCCATTATGTGAGCCTAGGCTTGGACCCAAACAGCGTAGCCTTAGTCTTCTTGGCACTGGCTAGGAGTCTTTTGGCTAAAAAACATCTCTGGGCAGCATTAAACTCCTATGTAAAGGTAGAGGATATTTCAGCTTGGGTCTTATCACTATGGAAAAGAATCAAGTTGTCGGCATATAGAAGCATGTGGCAACCATTACACCCCTTTGGGAGGTAGTCTATAAATAAGGAGAACAAATATGGACCTAAGATAGATCCTTGAGGGATTTCACTTTTAACACTCAGTGTGATGGAGGGAGCCACTGCTGTGCAGACCACCTGCATTCTCCCTGAGAGGTAATTGCATAACCAGGATGTGGTCATGACAGAGAACCCAGAGAGAGAGTAGGATGATGTGGTCCACTAGATCAAAGGCCTTAGTGAGAGCCATGAATATGGCACCAGTAATTTTACCTTCATTCATGCCTCTGATAACTTGGTCAATGAAGCAGGCCAAGGCAGTAGTGGTACTGTGGCTCTTTCTGAAGCCATGTTGGTAGGTAAAGATAGTTATATTTAATGGGATGGGATGAGATTTGTTGGAAGACAACATTTCAAGGATTTTGCTTAGGTCAAAGAGGATGGAGACAGGTCGGTAGTTGTCAACAAGGGTAGGGTCACCGGATTTAAATATAGGGACTCATTTATTTTTTTCCTCAGTTGCTCAGAGAGGACAGTGATAGCAAGCCAGGGTCTGTTTTATCCTAGACTCTCAGTCAAACTGAAATAAATGGTACACAGCCCCAACAGTGACATGTCGGCAGCAACAGACACTCTGTTGTCACTGTAGTGTTGGCGCTGGCACCCAGCACTGTTTTCTGCGGGTCAGCTCCAACTCAAAGTTGATTATTTTAATTGGGGTTGTGTGAGGGGTACAGCCCCCCCCACTTGGGGGGTTTGGGGGAAAAAAACCCCTAAGAAAACATGGTAGACAGTGACCACTTTAATGTCTACCACAAATGCAGTCGACATTAAGGTTTCATTATAATGTTGGTTGACAACATTTTTTCAACGTGGCATCATAGATCAAAATAAATATCTTCAGTATCAGTTCTGATCTGTTGGGGTTAGGAGGATGGGGCTGACTACTATTTGAGAGAGAGGGCAATTGGCAGGAGCAATAGTGTGGCTGGCGTTGGGTTCGGTTTTGGGGATAGGAGGTTGCTTGGGACCATGGATACCTACCCTGGCCTCCTACTTCTTTGAAAACCAGCAGACCCTCAGTGCCTCTACCCAGTCTACCAGTGTTTCCAGCACCAGCAACACATCTAGTCCAAACACAGCCAAACAGAGGGGACCCCAAGCAGCAGCAGTCTTAAGAAAAGTGAGACACAATAGTGGAGGAAGGTATTTTTTCTCAGCTAACAGGGTCCCCATTGTCAGATGCCCCCCCAACAGCCTGTTGTTTTATATTATTAAGCTGACGTCAGGAAGCCCACTCCCTGTGTCAGCATTTAGTGCCCCCCAGCAGTGTGAGACACTGGGGAGTACACCCCCAGTGTCCAGATATATATTTAATTTCTTTATACAGACCTGTACAAAAGGAAAACAGTCCCTCCATCTTTTTTTAATCCTAAAAAAAAAGGAAATGGCCCCTCATCATCTCCCCTGTCCCTTCCCCCATCCCTACCCTTCCACTGAGCACCTACCACCACACCCCACCCCAACCCATACTTGCCACCAGAGGTTGTAGGCTGTCATCTTCTGTGGACTGGGACATGTCTGCACTCTTCAAAGCCAAACCATGAACTGAGAAATAAAGGTAATTGCCCTATAATAAATTTCAATGGTGTTTTGAACGTCTGTTCATTACTTTGCCATTTTTTGAAACTTTTTCACCAAATTTTCAACATGGCCTTTCTGAGACCCCATCTCATGAACACGGTCACTGTCATTTCATTAATTGGGCCCAAAAGGTGATTTCATGGTCACTGTGCAAAATTACCTCTAGGGGCCGAATAAAATTTCACCACCAGTGTTCATGAGATGGGGTCTCAAAAAGGCCATGTTGAAAATTTGGCAAAACAATTCCAAAAAATGGCTTGAGTTACATGCATTCATTGGCATTTTTCTACACAAGTGCATAACTTTGGTAATGTTCAATATTTTGACTCCAAATTTTCAACATTGCAGTTTTTGCATACCACCTCATGAACAGTACAGATGTCATTTTCCACATCCTGTCTGAAATGTGCTTTCGCACCTGTGGTGTGGAATGGCATTTTGGCATGGATTTGGGCATTTTCACCTATGGGGTTTATGAGATGAGGTCATAAGAAAACTATGCTGAAAATTTGGGGTCAAAATATGAAAAAATGCCTAAGTTATGATCATTCATTGCAATTTTGCTACACCCACTCGTAACTTCAGAAATGTTAAATATTTTTACCATAGATTTTCAACATAGAATTTTTATTACCCTAGCACATGTATGTCACAGCTGTCATTTTTCAAATCCTGCCCAAAATGTGTTTTCACACCTGTGGAACAGAATGGCGATGCAGTTGTGCAGAGTTACATTTTGGCGGTGATTCAAAAATCTTCTGTACCAGGTACATGAGGTGGGGTAATACAAAGGCTATGCTGACAATTTGGTCACCGTTGTCCTATAAATGGAACCACAGGGCCTATAGGGCTCTGTGCTTCTATAGCTACATACATACTGTATATGCATCTGTAGAGGGATGGGAACGCAGGGTCCAAAGGACTCCCCTTCCCCTAGAGTGCACCTAGAAGTGAGCCAGATTGACTCAATGTGCTTTCCTGGACAACTCTTTTAAATAAATCAATATGCATTCACAAGCAAAGACCGCTTTGTTGACATCTAGAAAAAATGGCAAGGGACTTGGACAAGGAAATTACTTGTGACCCAAGGTCAGAATTAATTAAATGGACACTGTCAACCCCTTTAGGCCTCAAAATGTCCTGAGTTTAAAAAACACATTTTCTGATTGGTCATATTCTGAAGAGATTGCTTATGTGAATGGTATTTTCATTTTGGCTTGAGTTTTCTTTTAAAAATGAAAAACAGACTGCCCACCATACTGGTGTTACCACACAAAAACATGTTTATTTATGTTCCCTAAATCAACTTCCACTGCATCTTTTCCAGATTTGGGAACCCCCCCAACATAGTCTAGCAACTCATTATATAGTGGGAAGAGAGGAGCCTATTGAATCATGAGTGTCGACATTGTTTGGGAATTTCCTAATGTTCTGGAAGGTTGTAATAGAATAGATCAAGGATTTGAAACAAAACAAGGCTGGGTATAACTACACCATTAGCATGCCTTTCAGATCTACTAAGAATAGAAGCAGAAACAACCATCAGAAACAATTAATTTTAGAGAACATAAGGAATCATAAAATGTGAAGTTGGGCTTTTACCTAGAAATAACATGATGCAAAAAAGGTTGAAAGTGTCCCTTTAAACTGCAGAAAACATCTCAGATGTAATTCCTGCCTGACAGCAATGAAAAACACAGTTATGAACCTACACAGTTTTATTCACCTGTTCAGTGTTCAATTTCACAACCTTAAACAATGAGCATACTCAAAAACAAGCAGTAGCAATGCTGTTAAGAAATACAATTTTTATAGCATCTAGACTGTGTTATCAAGATTATAAAGTAGTTTGTGTCCTTCAGGCAATCAGAATTGTTGTTTACTGGTTCATATGTGCCACTTTATAAAAAATGGCAAGCAAATGCAGTCATGCTGTTTGCATAATGACATCTTGTGAGCTCACATCTCATTCAGAAAAATATTTTTAGACCTAAAAAAATTACTCAACAACATTAAATTACATTACTAGAGACAGAAAGAGGCAACCCCATCAAATCTGTTTCCCTCAACCCACTCTGTGGGCATATCCATCTATTCCTTTATTACGTAAAAAACATTTGAATTACCTTTGAATCTTCCAAATGTATTGGATTTTATCATCAATGATGGCAAACTAATCCACACACTTATCTCTCTATCAGAAAAGAAATACTGTATCTTCTAAGATTCAAACTCTATCCACTTAGTTTTTGTGCGTGCTGCTGGTGTGCTTTCCCAGCTATCTTCCTACTGTGACACCGGCTGCTCATCTACATTGCTGGACAATAAATATGAAAGAAAGTAAGCACTCACTGGTAGGCAAACTCTGCTGCTGCAAAGTCCCTCCATATTCTGACACTGGGGACTGCATTTTCAAAGATATGAATTTGCTGCAAGCCCCTGGTGTGTCAAAGATATGGTGCACTTTTCTGTGCTTCACTCAGACACCCATTAGATCACTTTTCTGTTGTTTTGTGTGAGTCAGTGCTGGGGCTTCTTGCATGCCTCTAGATGCACCTTGCGGACAATCTTTACTGGCAGGTCTAAGTGCTGTAAGTGCATCTGATATTGGAAAATTGGATGCAGCTGTGGCATTCAGACATGGTGCACCTGCGGCAATTCACAGGCTCACCACAGGGATTGATACAGGCACAGTATCAACCTTTGAAAATCCAGCCCTGGGTGCTAAAGCCTAGTGATGGACAGTAAACTAACTTCATAATCAAATTCAAAAGTGCCTGTTGAACGGTCTTGAGGGGAGTGGGGCGGTTAGTGCCCCATTTCTCAAAGTTGGTAAAAAAAAGTTAAAAAACAAAAACATATTTTGGGTGTTAGGAAAAAACACCCCCCCCCAAAAAAAAATCTAACTCCCAAACCAAAGGAAACTGTGCATGTGCTAAGGCTTAGCTATTTAAAGAAAAGTTAATGTGCATGTAGCACTTGCTTTTTGAGGATTTATCTTTTTTAAAGTTTTTTTCTATCACTTATAACGTTTACATTTTTAAACATATTTGAGAGACAGTGTGGTTACTCCCTCACCCACCCAATAGGCAACCTTTAAACTTGCCTGATGGATATGCTACTTTGGGCAGGGCCTGCAAGTCCCTGGGCAAAGCAAACTACAGATCTGGCACCATGCATGATGGGTCTACTGCTTCAAGTGGGGCCCACACCTGTGCAAAGCATGCTATTAATCTAGTTCCATGGCTGGTGTTGCTTCAAATATGGCTCTCAGGGCCCTGAGTGAAGCAAGTTACAGGTTTGGAATCATGCCTGACAGGCCTGTTGCTTCATGTAGGGACCACACATGGCTATTTTTTTTTACCAATTATTTTACCAGGTGAGGCACACTAAGCTGAAAGCTTGTTTGCAGGTGCAACCTGGGAGCACGAGGAAGTTAAGTGACTTGCTCAGGGTCACACAGTATGCAAGTGTGGGCTGTGGGATTTTTTTTTTTTATTTAGTTGTTTAACCAGGTATAGCACACTAAGCTGAAAGCTTTTTTACAGGAGCGACCTGGGAGCACAAGGAGGTTAAGTGACTTGCTCAGGGTCACACAGTATGCAAGTGGAAGCTGTGGGATTCAAACCCAGGTCTGGTCTGCTGGATATCACCAGATTTGCAGCTCAGAGCCTTAGACCACTGCACTGTGCCGCCTCCTATTAGCATACCAGGCCATTGGGAAAGCTAACAGTAGGCCCAGTGCATTATACATCTTTTTTCCCCCAAAAAGTAGGAAAATTCAGTGCAGAAACTAAGTTACAGCATCTATTGAGGCTGAAGATTAATGCCACAAAAGTCAGGAAATGCATTATTAGGGTTGAAAGTCCCCTGAGTCACAATGAATCTGGTCTAGAGTTCCTTGGGATTGAATTATCAAGCAATACAGTGTTGGCATTGCCCTAATTTGGGTCCAAGTCTCAAAGCACTGCTGTGTTTACATTGTTTGTGTACTTGGACAGACAGTGACAAGGTTAGGGAAATATTGTGTCATGTGATCGTTTAAACACCAGACCACAGATTCACCATGGCTCAAGTGACATTTACTGTAACCCTAACCTTGCATTGTCTTACTTTTGTGGCTTTACTCTTCAACTCTAACTGATGCTTCAATGTAGTTGTTGTGCAATGACTATAAATAATATATGGATCCCTGGGGTTAGGCTCTACTAGACAAAACATGCATCTCCAGCAGTTGCTATCAGATCAGAATCTTCCAAGTTGTTATAATATTCATCTGTCAACTGATCAATAGTATAAAACCCTTGTGATGCCAATGTTTAAGTGTCATTCTTTCCCAGTGCTATAAAGTGACCATCGATATTGTTCTATGAATTTTCTGCACAATCCAGTTCGCATTATATGATTTATCTACATACTATACATTGACAAAAATAAGCAGCTGTTTAAATGTTTTTTAATTAGCTGTACTCCATGTGTTCTGCAAATATGCTGTACTGTTTTTTTTCTGTTTACTTCATTCATTGCTCTGTATTCTACTCCCCTTTCCCTAGACTGCATCTAGAAATGAGCCATCTTGACTCAATATACTTTCCTGAACAACTCTTTTAAATAAATCAGTATGCATTCACAAGCAAATATTGATTTTCTGACATCTAGAAATAGTGACAAGGGACTTGGACAAGGATATTGCTTGTGACCCAAGGTCAGAACGAATTAAACTGGAGAAAACATCTCACATGAAATTCCTTCCTGACAGCATTGATCAATTTTGGCAGCAGTTATTTACCTCGGATCTTTTCCTTTGAGTCAGAAACACGCTTATGAATATTCACAGTTGTGTTCACCTGTTTAGTGAAACCAATATCTTCAAATCAAAAATATGTTTAACAGACCTATAAAAACACTCCCACAACCTGAAACAAGGCGCAAACTCCAAAACAGACAGTAACAATGCTGTTAAGAAATACAATTCTTATGGCATCTAGACTATGTTATCAAGATTATAAAGTAGTTTGTGTCCTTCATGCAATCAGAATTGTTGTTTACTGGTTTATACTTGCCTGTTTAGAAAATGACAAGCAAATGCAAAGTCATGCCGCTTGCATAATGATATCTCGTGAGCTCACATCTCATTCAGGAAAATATGTTTAGACCTAAAAATGGCTCAACAACATTAAATTACATTACTGGAGACAGAAAAAGGCAAACTCCTCAAATCTGCTCCCCCAACCAACTCTGCAGGCATACCCATCTATTCCTTAATTAAGTAAAACACATTTAAATTACCTTTGAATGTTCCAAGTGTATTGGATTTTACCACCAATAATGGCAAGCTATTCCATGGGTTTATCTTTCTATCAGAAAATAAATACTGTAACTTCTAAGATCCAAACTCTACCCATTTAGTTTTCATGTATGCTCCTGGTGTGATTTTCCTAGCTATCTTCCCAAAAGTTACCTTAATCAATTTTTCCTTGACCTGAATTCTGCCATCATGTCACCGATCTCTTGAATTTGAGGAGATTCTAATCCAGCTCAGACAAGCTTGTGAGTGTGACTCCCCCTCATTCCCTTAGTCATTGTGGTCACACGAGTACCTAGAATGTAAATAAATGAACAATCCTGACTGGCTAAGAATGATGTCATGATTTATAATTGTTTTAGGGCCTTTCCATGCAGAAAACAGTATAAACAAGGGACCACAAGGAAGGCTGTATTCTTGCATATGACAGAATCAGTAATTGCAGCCACCAAATAACCAACATTTTGTGGTACATACAACTTCTTCAGAGAAATACTGGTACTGCCGATTAAACAAATAATATCTGAGGATATTACATCTGCAGATACTCAGGGAATTTTCAGTGGTACTGGCTGATCCCCTGGTTGGTGTGTTTAACAGTTCTCTAAGAACAGGGGTAGTCCCGAAGGACTGGAGGATGGCAGACGTAGTTCCACTACATAAGGGCAGGACAAGGAAAAAGCAAGAAACTTCAGACCTTTCAGTCTTACATCTTTTGTAGTGAAGTTGATGGCAGCACTGATCAAAGAGGACCTTGTGGACTACTTGGAGAGTAATCATTTCCAGGATAGTAAACAGCACATTTGGAGCAGGCAGATCTTGTCAGACTAACCAGATAGTTTTCCTTGACTGGGTAATAAGAGAATTAGATAGGGGCCATGCTGTGAATTTGCTCTACTTTGATTTAGAAACATAGAATGTGACTGCAGAAGGCGACCACGTGGTCCATCTAATCTGATCACTGATTTCAGGAAAACTTTTGAATTGGTGCCTCACAGGCACTTTCTGAAGAAAATGGAGGATCAGGGAGTGGCTAAGCTCATAGTTATGTGAAGCACACATTAAGCATGGGGCTTAATGTTTAGCCGCCGCCCCTTTAAGAGCACTTAGAACTGCATGCATCTAATTGCTGCACTGTCTGGCAGTGCCATGTTGGTCTGTCAGTCAGAGTTTTAGTCAGTGTGGGGCTTGCCCTCATGAAGAGAACACCTACTGAACTGAATAAACCTGCCTTATTCTTTATTTTATGTGTCCGACTAGTTATTTGCACGGTCCAGATGGGGTCCTCACCAGCAGCACCAACAGCAACTGAAGGGGCTGGCAGACCACAGAGAAGGTAATGGGTCTTTTAGTGGTGGACCATACAAAAAAATGCCACACATGGTGGAGAATGCGGTCCTTCTTCTGTCCAGACCCCATCTCACTTGCCTGTGTCGCTGGTTACCCCAAGTCATCACCCAAGTATGTTTGAAATGTCTGAATGCTACTTTAAATACAGCCCTGGCTGCACTGAATGACAATATGAACTATCTTCTGCTTTATACAGCAGCCTACTGCCCTCCTGCTTTAAATAGCTTGGCACTAATAAATGTGTTCAACCCTGCTAGCCTGCTACTCCATGCATGAACTGATCAAAATTAAAAGTAGCTAAGCATATGCTCCATGGAGCTGTGAATGACTCCCCCCAAGCAGTATCACCTCATGGCAGGATTAGTGCCTAACCTCCCGCTCACTCCACAGTGCAGAATGCTGCTCCAGAAGGAGACAATACCAGAGAGAGCAGCACAGTGGAAAAAAAAAAAAACACTGCACCACGCGAGCCCTTCTGTCTGGGCCTCCTACAACACCTTCTGTGCTGCCTAACAGTGCTCCCCACAGCAAATAAAATAAACCAAGCCTGCACCGGAGCGCTCCTCTCTCTAGGAACTGTCTCTGCTTGAGAGAAATTTACTGTGGCTCCACAATTCAAACTGCTTCCCCTCAGCCGCAACAGTAAACAAACCGAAGCTCCGCTCCCCTCACAGGCACAGACTGCAGCTCCCCGAAAAGCGGCGCCCAGTCTCACCTCTCAGCTACAGCTCACCTGATGAGCCAGCACTGCGGGGATCACAGCTGCTCCACACTTGGCCCTTCTGCAGTAGCTCCACTCCTCACCAACTGCCGTGGCGAACACACACGAATGCACGGAACTCTGCTCCCTCCCACATTTTCAGCAGGTCCACTCCTCGACCCTCCAACTTTACTCCCCAGCTAGCCAGCTTCATGATCAGCTGAAGCATTTAGCTCGCTCAAGCTCAACCACATCTCCACTCCCGGGGTTGCTTGGCCTCTACCCTCCTCGCAATTGGGGTTCTGCTCTGCCCTCCTCTGCAGTCGCACGGACAGCAACCATGGCTCCTCCACACACTGCCCAACGAGCTCATCCCCACCTCGCTCCAACAACCAGGGCAATCAATAAATGGGACAATAAATAAAATGAGGGACTAGGCAGGGAAACAAAGACACAAAAGCAGGGCACAATATAAAAGAAATAATCGGGTGCAAGAAAACAAAAGGCGGCACAACAGCATAAGCAAATGCTGGACAATGCAATAAATAAATGAAGGGCCAGGAAGTAAATAAAAAGAAATAAAGCTTAATAAAATAAATGGAGAGAAATCAAGTGAAATACAGAGATTCCCCAGCATTTTTTCACTCACCACAGTTAAAACCCACCATTTTCCTCTGTCAGGAGTTGGGAAAGCAGCACAGATGCAGGAATCACCATTTTGGACATTGTTAAGCAGCCAGGCAGCCTCGTGGCAAGGATCCTACATCTTGAGCAGAGCAAAACAACAAGAAAGGAAGTGACCCTTGACCCCCTTGCTGGTGGCCATTTTGCTACAGTTAGGCCAGTCAAATCCCACAGGAACTGCATGTCACAATTTGGCGGCCATCTTGTGAAGGGCACAAATTGACCTCACTCCATTAAAATTAATGGGAGTCCTATTCAAATGAATGGACAGTGTAACGAAAAGCTGATTTTTGCAACAAAACCTTTATTTAAATAACAACCAACACAGAATTGAGTGGGAAGTTCTTTATTAAGACGTTAATTGATGAACTTTGCTACAAAAATTGTACTTTTGTCTACAAAAATAATTTTTGCTCAACACTTCATCTACAACACGACGTCCTATCTCCTGCATGACGGCAACTCCTTCTCACCTATACGACCTTCGCTCAGTGAAACAAAGCTCATCTCAAACCATAATATCTGACGATGACACAGATATGGGTGCCGGAGCGTCCAGAGTCCTACCTTCACTCACCTCAAGGGCCTGAGGCTACAAAATCGAAACAATCCTCCATGACATCCAGTCTTCTATTTCTGCTCAAGAAGCACCAGCTATGCAAGCTATTCAAGATGACTTGGCCTACATTAAAGCCATTTCACCACAGTCCATGGTCCGTGCCAGCCTACAACCAGTACCCTTATCAGCCCTGCCTCATGAAGACACTGTCAACTGGCTGGAACACTTCCAAGCATGGATTTCCTTCAATGGTTGGACTGATCCCTTGCGCATCTCCAATGCCTTGTGCTTGCTTCTGAGGGGGACTGCGGTTTCCTGGTTCAACGCACTTCCAGACCAAGTCAAAGCAGATGCTGCCACACTGTATGCAACCTTCAAAGCCCATTTTCTCCAAGCACATCCACCCTGGTTATTACAGCAACAGCTGTGGGAGCTCACCATGCAACCCTCGGAATCTCTCAAAGTCTTATTGTGGACATTGAGACTCGATGCAAATGCCTACAGAAATCAGAGAAAGATTAAGTAACAGCATTTGTCCAGGGACTGCCTCCTCAATTTCATACCTATGTCATACAGCAAAAGCCAACCACCTGGACAGACACTATCCAAGCTGCATGGCTAGCTCAAGAGTCCATTTCAATGTTCCAGTCTGCCGGTGCTCAGGCGTTCCAAACCTCACAACTGGCTGCACTTGCCACATGTGTCCAACAGCAATAAGCAATGGTTGACAAGCTTATTTCTACTGTCAATACCTTATACATCAGCTCAACTGCCTCTGCGGTACATCCTAATGCAATGCAACCATCTCGATGGTGACCGGATCCACCTCCACCTTCTCGCGAGCCAGTGACTTGCCAGTGGTGTGGATTCAGGGGACACACCGCCGCTGTCTGTCGAAAGTTAAAATATTAACACAGGATGCAAGAGGACCATGGACAACCACCACAGCGCACTCAACATGATAACCGCAACTACTCCCAGGATCAGGGAAATGAGTGCCACCCAACAGACTAGGGGCTTTTGTTGGGCAGGGGAACACAGCAACTGACTTCCCCTCTGACTCTCACAATTCAAACAAAATGCTTCCTCCAACTGCAAACTCTGGCACACTCTCACTTCCAGGGGCAAAGGTACCTGTCATCTGCTCGCCTGTCCTATCAAACTACATACCTGTAACCATCAGAGATTGGTCTACACATGTCTTGGTCGACACTGGAGCAGAAATATCAATTATCAACAGCAGTATTTTAAACAATCAAGCTATTCTTCTCATACCTAATGTCTCTCCAGCCGACATAAAGTACATTATCACAGCCAGTACAGATACAGTACCTATCACAAGCATGGTCCATCCCAAGCTTCACTTTGGCTCACAGCAAGCTATTGTCAAGTTTTATATCGTGCCTGATCTTCAACTTGCAATAATTCTAGACCTGGACTTTCTCAAAGCTCACAAAGCCATCCTAGACTTTGTTTCTAGCAAATAGTCGCTAGATCCTCGGAGGAAACTTGCAGCTATAGACTCAGTCACTGTGCCTCCTCAGTCAGAAATGGTTTTGATTGCCAAGATTCAAGGTGAATCACTTCCACAAGGGCTTGTTGGCATCATCACAGGATCCGCTGTGCTGCATTCATCAGGTCTCCTTCCAGGAAATACCTTATCAGCGGTGCATGATGGCGCAGTCTTCCAAAAATGCTGCAACTTCACAGATGAACCAGTGGTCATTTCAAAGGGTGCCAACGTTGGAAAGTTTGTCTGCTTGTCTTCAGGGGACCAACTTCATCTCATGCAAGAACTTCAGCCTGGTTACACTGACACTACTCCTGTCAATACTATCACGACCACTCCCACTTCAACAGAGTTACCCCTCAGTCAGCGACTATCCTCTTCCAAACTTCCAGCATCTCCAACAGAAAAGCACCAACTTTTGAAATTCCTGGAAAATTACCCGGATGTCTTTGTTGGTTCAGATAACAAACTCGGATGTTGTGATATCCTGCAACACACCATCGAAGTACTGCCCAACCAGAAACCAATCTGTCAATGAGCCTACAAAGTGAGGCACAACCAGAAACAAGCCCTCGAAGACATAATCAAGGACATGCTTGACCAAGACATAGTCAAAGAATCTACAAGTCCCTGGGGTGCACCTTGCTTGCTGGTGGTAAAGAAGGACAAAGGGTATCGTTTTGTGGTAGAATACAGAAAACTCAATGCCTACACGGTGCAGGATGCTCATCCCTTGCCTGCAACCGAAGATGCATTAGAGAGTCTTGGTGCAGCCAGTCCTGCTTACTTCTCCACTCTAGACCTTCAGAGTGGGTTCCACCAAGTTTCAGCTGATCCAGCTTCTCAGCCATAGACAGCATGGTGCTGCCACTTGGGACTTTTCCAGTTCAAACGTCTGCCTATGGGTCTTCGGAACAGTCCAGCCACATTTCGACGTGTTATGGAAGCCATACTATGTGGGTTGTCTTGGAAATCTTGCTTAGTCTACCTGGATGATGTGACAGTCTTCAGCAGAACTTTGCCAGAGCACTTCCAACATTTTCAAGAAGTATTTGAACGTCTCAGACAAGCCAATCTCAAGCTTCGCCCAGAAAAGTGTTTTTATGCGCAGCATCAGATTCATTACCTGGGACATGTGGTTAGTTCTCAAGGCATCTCTCCAGATCCAGACAAGCTCTCAGCAGTCAAAGACTATCCAGAGCCTAACAATCTCAAAGACCTTCAAGCTTTCCTGAGCTTGTCTGGCTACTACCGAAAGTTCATTTGCAACTATGCCAAGATTGCAGCTCTACTGTACGTCCTCACAAAAAAGGGGATGTGACTTTAATTGGACTTCTGAATGTAAAGAGGCCTTTGACACCTTAAAATAAAACCTAATCTCTTTTCCAGTGTTGGCCTACCCAAGCTTCGACCAACCATCCAAGCTCTACTCAGATGCTAGTTCCTTTGTAGTGGGCACTGTGCTCTGTCAAATTCAAGATGGAACAGAACCAGTTGTCTCCTATGCTGGACACTCTCTTTCCTCAGCTGAGCAGAACTATGGCATCACAGAGAAAGAATGTCTAGCCATGGTATTTGCTGTGAAGAAATTTGGCTGCTACCTGCTCTACTCTTCCTTTACAGCTATCGTTGATCACTCTGCCCTCAGGTGGTTATTTGAAATGAAGGAGCCAGTAGGCAAGTTTGCCCGATGGATCGCCATGCTGCAATCCTACACCTCTGAAATCCAATACAGACCAGGTCAAGTTCACTCAAATACTGATGGTGTAAGCTGGAGATGATACCCCCTCTGCATACTTCTCAACAGATGAAGAATCCTGCTTACAAGCTCTTCCCTTCCATGCCACAGATGTGCTTCCTGTGGACACTCCTTCAACACCTCAAGTTGCTTTGCTGCTACCAACTGCCTGCTCAGAGTGACACACAAATCCTCAGTTACTACAAGCAGCTGAAGAGCTTCTCATCTGATCTGTCCCTGGCAACTGTTAAAATGCAACAAAGAACTGACACTCAATTTATGGATATCATCACCTATTTAGAATCTGGAACATTACTGCAACACAAGCAACATCGCCAAGATGTACCTTTCCTTGCTTCGCAGTACTTCCTCAATGACAGTGTGCTTTTTCACATTTGGACCAAGAAAGGCAAGGGTCATCACACGGATAGAACTCATGTACAGCTAGTTGTGCCAGCCTCTCTCATCCCTCGAGTTCTTCTCTCCACTCATGCCTCTCCACTTTCTGGAGGTCATACGGGAATTCATAGAACTCTGGAAAAGACAAGGCTTCACTTATTCTGGCCACACATATGAACAGAGACATTGTTCAGTTCATAAAATCCTGCCAGCCCTGCTCCCAGAGAAAGCCTTTGGCCAAACCATCAAAGGCACACATCATCCCAATGCCTGTAGCCACTGAACCATTCCAGAGAGTCAGCACTGACATTCTTGGGCCCTTGCCAACATGCTCTGACTCTGGTAACAAATGCATCCTTGTCTTTGTGGACTACTTGACAAAGTATTTGGCACTCATTCCCCTAAGAGACATTAAAGCCACCACTGTGGCCAGTGCATTTCTCAACACAGTCATTTGTGATCACAGTACCCCATCGTACCTACACTCAGACAGAGGCACTAACTACCTGTCCACCATTGTCTGAGAAATTTGCAAACTTCTCGACATAAAAAAGACACATACCACAAGTTACCATCCACAATGCAATAGACAGAGTGAAAGAATGATGTTCGCCATTCTCGGCACACTCTCCAAGTATCTGGATGAGACTCACGACACCTGGGACTGGTTTGTTCCCTTTGTGCAGTTTGCATACAATACCAGCCCTTGTGTCGACAGCACAAAATACACCCCCTTCTTCTTAGTCCATGGACGTCACCCATGAACTCCACTGGACAGGGATCTCTCGCTGCTTGAGGTTCCTAAATCAGCTTCTTCTTTTATTATCCCTCTTCTGGAACAGCTGGAACTTGCCGGATGAGTTGCAATCACCATGTTGGGCCCGAGAAAACTGGCAATGAAGAAAATGTCTGCAGCCAAGGCGCATGAGCCTTCATTCTCTGTTGGGGACATTGTCTATTTGTACTGTCCTGTTCTTGTTCCGGGCCCCACCAAGAAACTGCTTCACCTCTGGACTGGTCCCTTCTACATTGTAGAAAAGCTCCCTCCGGTCCACGTTCATCTGCGACGCAAGTCGGATGGCAAGCTGGTACACAACAAAGTCCATATAAACCGACTAAAGCATGGGTACCTCAATAACAACCTTCCAGATGACCCCAGTCCTCCCACAAATGAAGCTGCCCTTGAGCCTGCCATCCTCTCTGAAGCTGAGATTCCCCCAGATAACTTGCAGCCAGTTCCTACAGATCTTCCCACTCCTGACACTCTCCAGCCAGATTCCAGTTTATCAGATGATTTGCCTGGGACTTCCTCTTCTTCTTAATCTTCTTCTACTTCTTCTTCTTCTTCTTCTTCTTCTTCTCAGAACTCTCTTCCACACACCCCAGTGTACCAGATCGAGAAGATCCTAAGAAAGAAGTTTGTCATTGGATCCTGGACTTACAGAGTAAAGAGGTGTGGATTCAATAGTGGGCAGAACTCCTGGGTCGCTTTTAACGACCTGACCCCCTCCTGTCAGGAACTAGTGCAGTCCATGCATGCCTCCATTCCCACTGACTGGAAAAGTCAATGGAGGTCTTGAACTTTTGTTACCGGACTCAGTGAAATGTGTCAGGACTAATTCATTTTCTGATTTTCATTGTTGCAGTAAATATCTTGTTGTACCTCTTTCTTTGCACCTGCAGCCATGGTACTATTTACCTGCACTAATGTTTTCTTCCCCTTAGGAATGTCTCGTGCAATGGACAGTCCACTTGTTGATTATGCAACTGTTATTAAAGTGTGAGCCTGCATTCTGGGTATCATTCTGCTGCCTACTTCCCTCTCTTCCCTTTTCCTTCCCCCACACTTTAGTGCTTGTGGCATGACCAAGTCTCAAGTACTATTGTGTTTCCCTCCTCTCTGGTGCTACTCTGACTGGCCCCGGTGTAGTCCAGGTCTTCCCCCCCTCCCCGCAGCGGAGTACTGTTCTGTTTTGGGAAATCTAATGCCTTGTAATGCATGACAATTTTTTGCCTTAAATTATTTACTTAAAATTCTTAGAAAGCATTATAGAGTATTGCTTGTTCGAGTGGTGCTCACATTCACTGTTCCGGCAGTGATGTGAAGCACACATTAAGCATGGTGCTTAATGTTTATCTGCCGCCCCTTTAAGAGCACTTAGAACTTCATGTATCTAATTGTTGCACTGCCTGGCAGTGCCATGTTGGTCTGTCAGTCAGAGTTTTAGTCAGTGTGGGGCCTGTCCTCATGAAGAGAAAACCTACTGAACTGAATAAATCTGCTTTATTCTTTATTTTATGCATCCAACTAGTCATTCGCACGGTCCAGATGGGGTCTTCACCAGCAGCACCAGAAGCAACTGAAGGGGCTGGCAGACCACAGAGAAGGTAAGAGGTCTTTTAATGGTGGACCATACAAAAAAACACCACAGTTGACTGGGTAGGAAACTGACTAAAGGGGGAGGCAGCAGAGGGTAGTGGTCAACAGGGTTAGATCAGAAGAGAGGGAGGTCATGAGCAGGGTTCCATAAGGATCTGTTCTGTGTCCAGTTCTCTTCAACATGTTCATCTGTGACATTGATGAGTGGATCCAGGACAGGTTGTGTCTATTTGCAGATTACACTAAGCTCTGTGGGAGGGTGGACAGTGATAGGGGAATAAAGTAAATGTAGAGGGACTTGTAAAAGCTGGAGGAGTGGTGAAGGGTTTGGGAGTTGAAATTCAATACCAAAAAGTTCAAGGTGATGCACCTAGGGAACAGGAACCCTAGGATAGAGTACTGGATGGGAGGGTTGAGACTCAGTACCACATCTGAAGAACATGATCATGGAATTATCATAAGTGATTCCCTAAAGCAATCAAGTCAGTGCAACAAGACATACAGCAAAGCAAATAGGATGCTTGATTGTGATGGGAGGGTATTGATAGCGGGAAATAAGAAGTAATGCTCTCGCTGTAGAGATCCTTAGTGAGGCTACACCTGGAGTACTGTGCCCAGTTCTGGAGTCCTCACCTCAGAAAGGAGAGGGATAGACTGGAGACAGCGCAGCACCAGGAACAAAATGATCCCAGGCCAGCAGGGCTGGTTCTATGAAGAGAACCTCAAGGTGCTTAACATGTACTCACTGGAAATTAGATGGAAGAGGGGAGACATGATAGAGACTTTCAAATTCCTAAAATGACGAAACAGGGTGAACTTTGAGGAATTATTTAATTTGAATACTGACTTGTGGTCACATGGTCACAATGGAAACTAACAAGATGAACATCCAGGAGGGATGTGAGGAAGTATTATTTTACATAAATGGTGATGCAACCATGAGCCATGGAACAGGCTGTCGGCTGAGGTCATTGGTGTAAAAACCATTAGAGGTTTTAAGCACAACTGGGACAGAATGAAGGATGAAATTTCAAAAACAGTCCCGCATTCACCACTTCAAAATAATGTTGCTGACAATATGCTGGGTGTGTAAAACTTAATTAAAGACATGTCTTTAATTGTGCTTTACACACCAGCAGTTATTGTCAGCAGCATTATTTTTGAAGTGGTGAGTGCGGCACTGTTTTTGAAATTTCAGACTATGTACTGTATGTGACCTCAGCACCCCACACCAGGTGGGAAGCACCACATCAGAGCAACATCCCCACAGTGACACTACAGTCCCGATGCAGTAGAGCCTGACAGCCACAGCAGCAACATCTCAAACAAAGCGACTTGCCCACCACAGTGTCACATCTGCTGGCACTGGCAGTAAACAGCGGACTCCAGGTGTGAGCTCTGGGGTGCTTTGGGAGGGGTGCACACCACCGTCAGCACACTGTGTGTCCCCCCAGTGCCACCACCAGTACCATGCCTATACCACCTTTCTCTGCCCTGTCCCAGTCATGGTGTCTGGGGTCCCTGCTGTGGTCGGTTGCCCACTGTCATACAGCACTGCCCAGTAGTGCTGCGGTGGGCTGCAGTTCCCCACCTTCTGTGTCCCACCAGTCCCATTTCACTTCATTCTCCACTGTGCCTGCCAATACCACCAGGCTGCCGCCCTGTGTGTCACCCTGCTGCCCGCTGTAGCACCGTCATCGTGAGGGAGGGCACTCCTTTCCGTCGGGTTGCTACTAGTGGTGCCGTCTCTGGTGCAGCATTCTGTGTCTGGTCGCCATGGTGTCTGTCATGGGCACTGTGCCGGGTGCTGTGGCATTGTTATGCCTGTCAGTCTGCTGTCCATCTGGGTGCACTGTGGCAGGATCCCAGTGTCGCTGTGGGGGAGGTCGCTGTTGTTGCTGCCTCTCTGATGTGGCGCTTCCTACCAGGTGCACGCTCTTTTGGGATATTATTAACAGAATAAAGGATATTGTGCTAGCTGGGGTTGTCAGATATGGGGAGGGAAATGGGGGTGAGAATAGGAGGGCCAGCACCCTAGAGGATCTGTAGGCTCCAGGGCAAAATAGGTAACTCTGGCAGACTGGATGGACCGTTAGTCTTTTTCTGCCGTCATTGACAATGTTTCTATGTTTCTATCCCAAATAAATAATGATGCAGCTATGTACACTGTTCACTTAAATAACCAACAACAATCCCGTAATAAAAACAGAGTCTGTATATTGGTGCAATAGAAAATGCTTGGAACCACTAATTAAAGCAGCAGTGCAATGAAAATGGGCTACAATTTGACCCCACCCTTTTCTTCCTAATCAATGCCAGATGTCTTCCAGTTTATTGTGGTGATAAAATGTTCAGTTTCTGTTATCATTTAAGAATTTTATGAAAGCTTTAAAATAATTATTTCTCAAGAAAAAAAGATAGCCACCTCATTTTTGCACAGAAATAATATTGAGGACCTAAGGAGGGTACGAATCCAGACAAAAATGCAAATGTACATTACACAACATAGGAAACATCCAGAAAACCCAAATCAACAGTTCTGCCAACATTTTTTATAACCATAGCAGACAATTAGCTTTTAAGAATAACTTTTTTCATTGCATTGCTGCTTTAAATGCTATTACTAGCCAACATATAAGTGGGATCTTCAAAAACTCATAAATAGAATACATTTACACATATAACAAGCAATAGTTAAATATGATATTTTGAATTATTAAATAAATGTGTTTTTAAAACCCACAAAATAAATTCTTATCTAGCTGATATAAAGCTTTTCAAAGTAACATATTAGAATTAAAGAACAAAGATAATATATGTAGAATCTCAGATGTCCACTTTAAATGAATGCCACACACCTCATACTCTAGGAAGATTTTTTAGAAAACTCTTACCTAACTGAGTCCTCATATCACAACTTTAAGGACCAAAAAGATTGTTTGGAACAATAAGTGACTGAGCTGTATATAAGTGTAACCCCCTTGTTCCCAGGGTGTGACTGCGAGCTCCTGCCACTCTTGAGGACCGACCTTTTCTTAAATCTGTTGCAACAGTTCTTCTATTTCTAAGCCTAATCTGTCCTTTACTATTTCTAGTCCATAAGGTTGGCCACCTATGGGTACCCCTTCCCCTTTCTTCACTATGCTATAGTGTCCTCTTTAATTTTCCTTTTCCCTCTCAGGTCTTTGTACAGGGAGGTTATTGTGGTGACTTCAGAGTGTATGCAAAACAGGTTGTGTTTATTGTTGCTGGATTCAGTATGCGATAGCACTATGTCATAAAATACCTTAATGTATATACCTTATGTTTATGAAACCTATAAATGTTTAAAATACCATGGCACTTGGTGTTTTGATAATGGTAAAAAGTACTAGGTGATTATTATAGAAATTAAGCTAGTTACGCTATTTAAAATGCATGTAAATCATTGTAAACTTAATGAGCCAGAAATGTCATGGTGATTTGCATATGTCCCATGATGCATTGCATTATGGAAGTATGTATGATGTTGTATTTCTTTGAAACATGATTTGTTGCCAATGCCCTTTCGGGTAACCCTTCCTTCAGTGATTCTGCATTGAGGTTCTTTGTTTATAGCTTGTTTTGTTTTTTTTCTTTTTGAGCCCCCCACAGCGTAAGCAAATAGGGCTTGCATAGGGGTGGTTGCTACATCTCAACTAGTGAGTTAGATCAGAGTTCTGTGTCAGTAAGTGCTGGCTAAGTGCAGAGAAAGGACATTCATAGTCTGTCGCTGCAAACTGATGTACTGAAGAAGGAATATGGCATTGCAGAAGGTTATTTCTTGTCTTTTGAATAAACATAGCACAAAGATTGTGTGTTGAACCTGAAGTTTGGTGTCTGGTCCATCTGTTATCCCACAACCCCTCCACACAGTGGTTACTAGAATCCCACTTAGAATCAGTGTCAGGCAGCTAGTGAAATGCCAGTTAAATGGATTTCACATTGTCCCACTCTGTTTTTCAGTCTCAGGTGAGCTGGAGTGATGATGTCACTTTAGAATTGTCACAGCAACATAAGCCACATTGGAATGTTAGCTGGGGAGTTAGCTGCAGAATGTTGAGTTAGAGTCAGTAGTCTGGAGAATAGTCTGGAGAGTGGAGTGAGAGGAGGAGTGCTGCAGTAGGCAGCTCTTCAGTTTTTAGCTCTGATAGAGAGCTACCTCTGTAGTTTGGGTAGAAGAAGAACATAGAAGACAAAGAGTGAAGTGGTGGAAACTGTTCCAAGTGGGGTTTCCAGTGCCCCATCCCCGGAGGGATGGAGGGTTCCAGGATTCAGGGGGAATCCCCTGGTTCATGCCTGGACTGTGTTGAAGCTGCCTGAGATTCATCTACTCTGTGAGTACCAAAGACTTTTGTGAGGAAAAGCCCTGGGGCACCTGCCTTCCTGTGGTGAGTTTTCTCTGACAAAGGGACTCTGTCACCTACACTGTTTTCTGTTTAAAAAGTGTCTGCCTAATATGGAGTCCAGATGGAGACTTGCCAAGTACAGAACTTTTAGTTCATGACGGATTTAAAAGTGCCTGCTAAAGTTGGGGTCTAGTGATGAGACATTGCCAATTACAGAACTTTCAACTTCAGGACACCTCAGAGGTGTGTAATGTAGTATGTTAAATGTGAAAGGCATTTCAAGATAGCATCTACAAGTTTTTTGTGAAGGGTGTTATTAACCAGATGTATGGCTGAGTATAAATTTGGAAGCAAAAGGTGGGAGATCTCCCCATCTGGAGTAACCATGTTTACCTCTCTGGGTTCAGTTTGGGCACCTTTGTTTTCTTTCAGTGCAATTGGCCAGTGCCTGAAGAAAATAGTTTACCCAGATGTGGATTTGGATTTTCTGTGAACCTGTATGTGCTCTTTGGTGGTCAAGGGTGCCACCAGTAATTCCTCATGAAATATGGGAAAGTCTCCTAGTACTGGCTGAGGGTACCTAGTCAAGGAAAGTGTACCAGTTCTGGCCATGTGTGCCAATCTCCATTCAGAACCAGAGAGTGTTCACCGTTTCCATTTCAGAACCTAAGGGTTCATTGTGTGTCTTCTCTGTACCTCAGTAATCTGCATTACCAGTAGGAGTAGCTGTGTAGGGGGCCATCTTCATTTTATGATTATTCTCTGTGTATGTGAATAAAATCCACACTCTAGAATCCCAACCTGGTTTGGACAGTACTGTTATTGCTTCCACTGTGTCTGGATTTACTTGGGTGTCCCTGACCAGAAGTACAAACCTAGCATAATTGTGAGCAAACATTTTCTCCCAGGGACCCAGGTTGATGGGCATGGTAAATGGTCCCTCCAGGTGTGAGACAGGTAGTTGCCACACTTGGTTTGCCTGTCTGAGGATGGCAGACTCCGAAGTAGAATTATTGGCAAACAGAACTGTTGCAGTGACAACCCCCATCCCTCTCACTGGTACCATGTGTGAGAGGAGCAGCCCTGCTAGTTGAACAAGGGTGGCCGGTGGGGTGGGTTACAAAATGGAGGCACCGCTGAGGATGTGTTTTGAATTTGGGCGAGAATAAGAGATATTTGCCCCAGTTGTGGCTAGCATTTTGTCTGTCTGGCAGTTGGTAGCCTAAAAAAATCAGAAGCTTTGCACATAAGGAATTTGACCAGAATAGTGCCATCCGTATGTGCCACTGTGTGCCTGCTGTTCATGTGCTGCTGTGATTGTGCCAACATTTACCAAGGAGCTGTAAAGCCAGATTGTGTGTGCCCCTTGTCCTGCATCAAAAATAGAACGTTTGCCAGATTTAATTTTCATGTTGTTACAGAAAAAAGTATTGGGAACTGTGGGAAACAAAGAGACAATTGTGACCTGAAAGTTTCAAATGCTTGCTGTGTGAACTGGGGGAGTTGCTAGAGAAATTGCCATGAAAAATGGTTTAAAATGGTGCTCCCGTCGTGGAGTTACAGTTGAAAAAAAAGTTGTTTTGTAGTTTAAATTTTGTCTGCTCGATGATCGCCATGAAGGAGAAGAACACAAGAACAGTCCCGCCTCCAAGCCAGCTTCAGAGTGCTGCCCAGTGTTCGAGAGGGAGCAAGCGAGTGTTGTGCAAGCTGGCTAGCCAGGAGGATCATTGCAGTGACTGAAAATGTTCTAAAAGTTAAAACAACAGCCTTTTCTGTACTAAATCGAGCTCAACCCATATTCCGATCAACAGGGGAGAAAGTGTGGTCTTCGTAGGGACAATTGGCAGGATCGCCAGCCATTTCAACCCAGAGACCTTCCAGGATCAGCTGTAGGCCGAGAATTTCCATTAAAAAGTCAGATACTAATTCAGTGAATGCCATTCAGCAAAATTGAGTGTGATTTTTCTAAAGCCAGCTGGATCTGTGTATAAACAGTGTGATTGTTTTTGCAAAGAAGGACTGAGTAAAGTAATCAAACCCAAGCAAGAAGTCTGAGCATTAGACTGTGAACATGTATTATGGATTCAGCAACAGTGTAATTTTCTGAGCAAACAGAGAGACTGTGAGTTGTATGAGAGGCTGCAACAAACAGGCAATCCTGTTCAAGCAATACTGTGGCTTTAGTGACTTTAAACAAGTAAAACTGATTGAAAGCTAATGGTAAAGTCCTAGAAAATCATATAGATGTGTGCAGTCTGTGCAGTTTGAGTAAATTTATCAGTATGCAGTAAATCGGATGCACACTGGCTTGAGTCAGATGCAGATTGTTGATGCTCCAGGAGTGCTGCCACCACCATTACAGAGTGGGGCAGTAATGTAAACACAGCAGGAGGGAGCCATTTTGTGAGACTGTTTCATGTAGAGTGAATTCAGTAACAACAGTGAACTTTTGTGTGTTTTTCTACAGTCATGGCCAGGATCATCCCGCTACACAGATCATGCCCGGGCTATGATAGTTGAATAGGTTACCAAGCTGAAAGAAATAGAGAAATGTTTCTACGGTGGAAGTTTGCCTCCTCATTTTGTGATTCCCAGATACCCTGTGAGGGTATGCATAATGCGCCTCGAGGCTGGAAGGGACATTTTCATGATTCCTCACTGTTCAGGGTGCTTACAGAAGTAAGGCCTAACTAGTGCACCTAAGATTCATTTGGCTCCCATGTGGACAAAGCTTCAAGATCCTGCAAGTAGCAGCACACAGCACCAGGTTGAACCTGTTGGGGGTGGCCCAGCAGAGTGTGGCACAAAGGAAGAGGGTGTAGATGCACTGCCAGAGCAGAGTCCTTGTGATGTCTCCATGCCTGTGTCACAGATGGACAATGCAGAGGGAGAATCAGTGAATCCATGGAGAGAGGGTCCTAGTCCTAGCCTCGTTGGAGAAGATGAGGTTCGAGAAATCCTAGATTGGGAGGTGTCTACCGCCATGCCCAGTGAAGAGTGGACTGGCTCAGGAGTGAGGATGACTGCTCACTCCTGGGCCCAGGTTCTAAGTGAGGAAGAGGAGAAAGAGGGAGCTATGTATCTTTATGTTGACGGTTCTAGTCCACAGCCTCAGGCTCTTGCCTCGGAGGAACCAGAAGAAGAAGTTGGTGACTCCACAGCCCTGCCCCAGAAGAAGGAGTCAGGAACCAGTTATACATAGCTTTGAGTATGCGCCACTGGCAGAACCAGGACTGGCCACTCCCAAGCTAGGCCGGGGTTGCAGACTGATGAAGAGTAGTAAGGAGGAAAGACTAGTTTGTAGGAAGGCAAATGAGATCTATGGAATGTCCTTTCCTACCTTTCCTTGGAGAATCTGTGAGGAAATTGAGAAAAACAGGAGAGCCTGGCTAGTGGAAGAGGCAACCAAAGACCTGCATCCAGGTGCAACTCAATATGTCAGAGACAAAGTGATATGAGACAAACTCAAGTTTTGGAAGGTGGGCAGGACACTGTTCCTAGACACTGTACATTTTGTGGATGATAAGGGAAAAAGGGCTTTCCATAATGTGAATTATAAGTGCCCAGATGGGGTGATAATTCTTGCACCTGACCCATTGTGGTACTACCCTCAATGTAACCAGCATCCTGTGAATGTACCCATGCCTACCAAGTGGAAAGCAGAGCACTGGTAGCCAGTGCTGCCATCCAGCCGTTGCCGTACCCATGTTGTTCCACCAGTCTGATATTCCAGGATCCAAATGTGCGTCCAGATTTGTTAGCCTTGCAATGTGCCTTCCAGTTCCATTGTCTGGCCTTACAGATTACATCAGTCCTAGATGAAATCATGCCAGCAGTTTCCCGATTCATCGCCTGGGATTTTGGATGACATCAGTCCAGCTGTTCCTTTCCTGTTCCAATGTTCCATCTCGTAGTTGACATCAGTCCAGCAGTTTCCAGACATCCATCCTGTTGTTTCCAAAAGACTTCCACCCAGCTGTATCTGAAAAATGTTGCCAGGGAGAGTCTTCGGCTGGAGATCCAGGTGCTGTTCCATTTTTCCATTTTCCAAGGGACTGGTAAGTCCAGACTTTTCTTACTTTATTGACATTGCAATACACATCCTACACCTGGCAGACTACAGACTGTTGAACTGTCCACAAAGACGCTCCCCTTTGGGACTACAGTACATCAAGAACTGTGCTTCACCGGGCTCCAGCCCAGGAGAGACTCTTTCATGGACCTTGCCGTCGGGCACTGTTGTCACTAGTTGGGACATTTAGGGCCTTCCATCCCAAAAAGGTGTATTGTACATAATGTTGATGTTTTCTACTGTTTTCTACTTTTCTACTTTTTCTAAAAAAATTTTTTTTTGATTCTCCAGTGTTTGATGGTAAGGGTTATGGCCGTGTACTGTGCTTACAGATTAGGGGTGTGTTTTTGTCTTTTCTCTTTCAGGTGGATCCTGATGAAGAAAGAAGAGAAGACAAGAAGAGGATTGGAGGAACTCATCAGAGTTCCTCAGTGCTTTAAAGTAGTGTTGTTTTAAAGTACTGTGTAGTTGTTAACATGTGTTAACTATTTTCTTTCCAGAGGTGTAGTTGTGGAGGAGTGTGGGAGTGTAATGCTTCTGTATAGTGTCAGCTCCAGTAGTTTGGTTGCAGATGTCCAGGGATGGGGGAAGGTTCCCCTGTTTTGGGTAGGTTTGTTTTGGTTAGATAGGTTTTCCCTAGAGGGGGAAAGACAGGCTGCGGTTCTGACCTGCAGTAGGGGCCACAGTGCTGGTCTATTAGGGCTATGCTCTGAATACTTCTTCCAGGGTCACTGCTTTCCATAGTAAGATCATAGTGCAGGCACTGATGCATCAACCAATGGTCTCTGGGCCCTTAGTGTTGCCTGCCTGTGCTTGGCATATGGTAGGAGAGGGCCTGATCACCACCCTTTTTAGGTAGCACATAGGGTAGGAAGGCCTAGTGCCGGGTAAATAATGACTGGGGACAGTCATTTTCCTGGCTGAGGATGGGTGTAACCCCCTTGTTCCCATGGGTTACTAGAATCCCACTTAGAATCAGTGGCCGGCAGAGAGAGGCAGCTAGTGAAATGCCAGTTAAATGGATTTCACAGTGTCCCACTCTGTTTTTCAGTCTCAGCTGAGCTGGAGTGATGATGTCACTTTAGAGTTGTTGCAGTAGCATAAGCCACATTGGAATGCTAGCTGGGGAGTTAGCTGCAGAATGTTGAGTTAGAGTCAGTAGTCTGGAGAGTAGTCTGGAGAGTGGAGTGAGAGGAGGAGTGCTGCAGTAGGCAGCTCCTCAGTTTTTAGCTCTGATAGAGAGCTACCTCTGTAGTTTGGGTAGTTTGTTTTCACCCTAGAAGAAGAACATAGAAGACAGAGAGTGAAGTGGTGGAAACCGTTCCAAGTGAGTTTTCCAGTGCCCCATCCCCGGAGGGATGGGAGGGATTCCAGGATTCAGGGGGAATCCCCTGGTCCATGCCTGGACTGTGTGGAAGCTGCCTGAGCTTCATCTGCTCTGTGTGTACCCAAGACTTTTGTGAGGAAAAGCCCTGGGGCACCTGCCTTCCTGTGGTGAGTTTTCTCTGACAAAGGGACTCTGTCACCTACACTGTTCTCTGTTTTAAAAGCGTCTGCCTACTATGGAGTCCAGAGAGAGACTTGCCAAGTACAGAACTTTTAGTTTGTGTCCGATTTAAAAGTGCCTGCTAAAGTTGGGGTCTAGTGATGAGACATTGCCAATTACAGAATGTTTAACTTCAGGACACCTCAGAGGTGTATAATGTAATATGTTAAATGTAAAAGACATTTCAAGATAGTATCTACAAGTTTTCTGTGAAGGGTGTTATTAACCAGATGTATGGCCGAGGATAAATTTGGAAGCTAAAGGTGGGAGACCCGCCCCATCTGGAGTAACCATGTTTACCTCTCCGGGTTCAGTTTGGGCACCTTTGTTTTCTTTCAGTGCATTTGGCCAGTGCCTGAAAGAAATAGTTTACCCAGACATGGGTTTGGATTTTCTGTGAGCCTGTATGTGCTCTTTGGTGGTCAAGGGTGCCCCCAGTAATTCCTCATGAAATATGGGAAAGTCTCCTAGTACTGGTCAAGGGTGCCTAGTCAAGGAAAGTGTACCATTTCTGGCCATGTGTGCCAATCTCCATTCAGAACCAGAGAGTGTTCACTGTTTCCTTTTCAGAACCTGAAGGTTTGCTGCGTGTGTTCTCTGTACCTCAGTAATTTGCATTACCAGTAGGAGTAGCCCTGTGGAGGACCATCTTTGCTTTGTGATTATTCTGTGTGTGTGTGTGTGTGAATAAAAGCCACACTCTAGAAACTCAACCTAGTTTGGACAGTACTGTTATTGCTTCCCCTGTGTCTGAATTTACTTGGGTTTCCCTGACCAGAAGTACAAACCTAGCATAATTGTGAGCAAACATTTTCTCCCAGGGACCCAGGTTGATGGGCATGGTAAATGGTCCTCCCAGGTGTGTGCCAGGTAGTTGCCACACTTGGTTTGCCTGTCTGAGGATGGCAGGCTCCGAAGTAGAAGTATTGGTAAACAGAACTGTTGTAGTGACAACCCCCATCCCTCTCGTTGGTGCCATGTGTGAGAGGAGCAGCCCTGCTAGTTGGGGGTTGGTTACATAAGTAAAAATCAGAAAACATTATCTCTTATATATTTACTATAAATGCTCTCTGTTACACTGCAACTGGTGTAGAGGAATAGATCTGTGAAAATAACAGACCATCTGTACTTGACGATAGCTGCATAAGTGTTGCTTTAAAAGATGCTACAACATCAATAAAAATAAATAAAATCCAAAGCTTTGCAACTGCCTCCTACCTTAGAACAGTAGCAGCTTTCTGAGCCCTCCCATAACTCTACATGTACTAATGCCTCTTTCCATTTCTCTTTGGTGCACTGCACAGAACCAAAATTGGTTGTGCTTTGTAATAAAGTATTTTTGAACCCCAAATTGTAATTGTGTACATCTCTTGTGATTAAAGCTTCTAAAGGTAAAATTCCTGTTATGTTGATATGCCACTCTTTTTCTGCAGGGTAATAATATCAATAAGTATGTTATTAATTAATTGGGGTGGGGATTATATAGGCAGTGCATTATGACAAGCTAGTTTACATGCCAGGAGTAAGCAAACTCTGGCTAGAGTCGATAAAGCAGCAGCCAAGGAATGTGGGGTAAAATATTTAAATTTAAAAAAATACATATTTTTACTCTAAATTTTCAACATAGCCGTGTTAAGACCCTGACTCAAAGAAAGGCAGAGAAAATGTTCAGCTCCTGATCTTAATGTGAATTTGCGCGGGGACTGTGAAATCAACTTTCAGGGTGCAAAAACACATTTTGGGCTGGAGCTGAAAAGTGGCAGCTGTCCAGTTCATGTGGTGTTGTAAAGAAATGGTTGTGTTGTAAATTTGGGGTAGAAATATTGAAAATTATCAAAATTACGAGCCTACATTTGCAAAATTCAATGTAGGCTCATAACTTTATTGTTTAATATCTTTACACCAAATTTTCAACATAGCCTTCTTATTACCCCACCTCATGAACAAGGGCAGAGAACATTTTTATCTCCTGCCTGAAAGGACAGTTTGTGCAGGGACCACAAAATCACCTCTCGGGATGTAAAAAAACACACACATTTTGGCTAGGATTTGAAAAATAACAGCTGTCACACTCATGAGGTGCTATAAAGATATGGCTATGTTATAAATTTGGAGGAAAGGTATTGAAAACTACCAAAGTTACAAGCCTGTGTTAGCAAAATTCAACATACTGTAGGCTCATAACTTTGTTTTTTTAAAATATTTTTTTATACCAGATTTTCAACATAGTCTTCTTATGACCCCCACCTCATGAACAAGGGCAGAGAAAATGTTCAACTGCTTCTCAAAAGGTGATTTTGTGCAGGGACCATGAAATCACATTTCAGGACAGATCTGCCTAATGACAGTTCAGCTGTTCATGAGGTAGGGTCCCAGAGAAGTCATTTTAAAAATTTGGGCCAAAAATATGCAAAAATGCCCAAGTTATGCCACTAGGTTCAAAATATAGAAACATAGAATCTGTTGGCAGATAAGGACCATATAGCCCACCTAGTCTGCCTATTTCCTTACTTGGTTTGGCAATCCCTACTCTTATCTGGACTGTCTTTCCCCCACTCTACTGTACAGCAGGGTACCTTTATGCTTATCCCAAGCACTTTTGAATCCCTGTACTGTTTTTGCTTCCATCACCTCCGCTGGTAGGCTTTTCCATGGATCCACCACCCTCTCTGTGAAAAAATGCTTCCTAGCATTCCCCCTAAGCCTCCCTCCCTCCAGCCTCATGTTATGTCCCCTTGTCCTTGTGCACTTTCTTCTCTGAAATATGCTCCTCTCCTGTACCCTGTTTATTCCTCTTAAGGTATTTGAAATCCTCTATCATATCCCCTCTCTCCTTTCTCTCTTCCAGTGAATAGATGTTATGTTCCTTGAGTCTTTCCTCATAAGACTTGTGGTGCAGTGCATGTATCATTTTTGTTGCTCTTCTCTGGACAGCTTCCATTCTGTCTATGTCCCTCCTGTGATGTGGTCTCCAGAACTGGACACAGTATTCCAGATGAGGCCTCACCAGTGATCTATACAATGGCATCACCACTTCGCTCCGCCTACTGGTTATGCCCCTTCCTATGCACCCCAGCATTCTATTTGTTTTCCATACTGACTTTTTGCATTGTTTGGATGACTTCAGATCATCAGATATGATAACCCCCAGGTCTCTCTCCTAACTTGTGATGACTAGAACCTGCACCCCCCATCCTGTATTCCTCTCTTGGGTTTCTGTGTCACAGGTGCATTATCTTGCAATTCTTAGCATCGAAACCCAACTGCCAAACCCTTGACCATTCCTCAAGTAGTCTTAGGTCATGTCTCATGTTATCTAGCCCCTCCTGTGTGTCACCTATGTTACATATCTTGGTGTCATCTGCGAACAGGCATACTTTCCCCTCTAGTCCCTCTGCAATGTCACTTATGAGGACATTGAATAGGACTGGACCCAGCACTGATCCCAGTGGCACACCGCTGGTCACCTCCCCCTCTTCGGATTTTATGCCATTTACTACCACCCTCTGGGTCCTGCCTTTTAGCCAGTTTCCAACCCATTTTACCACTTTAGAGCCCACACCCAGATTCTCCAATTTGTTAAGCAACCTTCTGTATGGAACGGTGTTGAAGGCCTTGCTGAAATCCAGGTAGACCACATCCACCGCCCCTCCCTGATCCACCACCCTGGTCACTCAGTCAAAGAAATCAATAAGATTAATCTGACTGGACCTTCCCTCTGTGAATCCATGCTGCCTTGGGTCTTTTGCAAAACTTGACTCCAAGAACTTCACTACCCTCTCCTTAAGCAGGGACTCCATCAGCTTCCCCACCACTGAAGTCAGGCTTACGGGTCTGTAATTGTCTGTCTACTCCCTACATCCACTCTTGTGTAGGCAACCACCTCTGCCCTCCTCCAGTCTCTAGGTACCTCCCTTGTCTCTAGTGATTGGTTGAAGAGGGTTATCAGTGGACCTGCTAGGACTTCCCTGAGTTCCTTCAAAGCTCTAGGGTGAATCCCATCTGGCCCCATTGCCTTGTCTGTATTTACTTTCCCTAGTTCCTCCAAGACTCTATCCACCTGGAGTTCACCTTTCCCCATAAACCTTTCCTCATGAGTCTTGGCCCCTCCCCTGCCTCTTCCTTGGTAAACGCTGAGCAAAAATACTTGTTCAGTATCTCAGCTTTTTCAGGTCATCCTCCACTCACTCACTCACCCTCTCCCTTCTTTAGCCTAACAATGCCATTTCTGGTCTTCTTCCTCTTGCTAATATAGCAGAAGAAGGTCTTGTCTCCCTTCTTAATAGCCCGTTCTATTCCTTCCTCCATTCTTACCTTAGCCCCTCTGACAGCTTTCCCTGCTTCTCTCTGCTTCTTCTGATATTTCACTCTGTCTTCTTCTTCTTTCTGTGTCTCATTGTATTTCCTGAATGCCTTTCTTTTTTCTTGCACTTTCTTGGCTACTGACTTAGAGAACCACAGAGGCTGCTTCTTTCTTTTGCTTTTGCTAAGCAGTCTGACACATTGACTTGTCACTCCTTCTATGGATCTCTTAAGCCTCAGTCACTGTTATTCTACCCCTTCCCCCCAAATCTTCTGCTGCCAGGGCAATTTTGAACTGTTCCCCCATCTCCATGCAGTTGGCCTTCTGGAATTCTAGGACCTTAATCTTTGTTTGGCTTTCTTCTGCCAATGTGTTTACTCTAAACCACACAGTTCTGTGGTCACTGGTACCAAGGGGACTGCCCACCTCAACATCTATGATTCTGCCCCATTTGTCAGCACTAAGCCCAGTACAGCCCCCTCCCTGGTGGGTTCAACCACAAGCTGCCTTAGGTTTGCCCCATATATTGCAGACATGAGGTCCCTGCTCCTTGATGCACTTGCAGTCTGGGCATTCCAGTCTGCATCTGACATGTTGAAGTCACCCATTAGTAGTACTTCTCGCCATTGAAAAACACTGAACCACATACCTGTTTCTTCAGTTCACAGTTCAGCTTTGAAGACTGAAGATGTGTCTGCAGTCTAGAGAGGACTACAGTGTTGGAGCCCCAATGGGTAAGTAAGGGCTTGAGGTGTGTGGGATGGTGGGTGCTGAGTGGGAGGGTAGGGTGGGGGATGGTAATGGCACAAAGACATTGATGGACAGTTTTCTTTTTAAAGGGTTAAAAAAAGTGAATATTTCTGCACTGGGGGTTGGGCACCCCACAGTGTAACTATTAAGTTTTTTGAGGGGGGAACTGGAGCGGTGGGTGCTGAGAGGGAGGTTTGGGTGGGGAAGATATTTAAAAAAAAGAATGCTGTTCCTGACACTCTGGGACTGGGCACCCCCAGTGTCACTCATATGTTTCCCAACACTGGGGTATTTGGCACCCCTACTGTCGTGCATTTGCTTCTGGGGGAGTGGGGGTTGGTGCCAGAGAGAGAGTATTGGGTGGGGGATATCTTTAACTAAAAAAGAAGCAAAAATTAGGATGTCTGATCTCCACACTGGGGACTGGCACCCCAGTGTCACTCGTATGTTTCTGAGTGGGGGGTGGGTGCTGAGAGGAAGGGTCAGGTGGGGTATATATATAATTTAAAACTATTTTTATCAGCTGTCACAGCAGAACACAGCACACCCTGCCATGACCAAGATAGCTGCTGAGCACCACTGTGCATGCGCTAGTAGTCATGCATGCTCGATATGGTTTTGTGGACATCTTGGACACAGCAAAGTGTGCCGTGTTCCACTGTGATCACTGGCACTGTAAAAATAGTGCAGTGCTCCTTCCATTGGAGACAATGAGCGGAGTGCTTCACAGATGTGGAGGCGACTGTGGTGTAACTCCAAAATGTTGTTTGGTCAGAAGGACTGTGCCAAGTCCTTTTCTCTTAGCAAGAGGTCTGCAGGGCTATGCCCACTGCAGCCCTAAAAATGAAACAACTCTGTATCTCAAAAGCACACAAACATCTGCTCATTCTGCCCACCCCGGTACCTCTCAGGATACTGCTGGATCTGCCCCCATGCTGCCTCGGCCTACCCCCCCGGTGGGGAGGAGGGGGGGATCCTGGGATGTCCCCCTCAGTCCATTAGTGTGTCTCGGGCAGTCTGGATGGTCCCCAAGAGCCGGGTTATGGTGTCTGGGAGCTTGGATCCCCATCTACGCCAGCATCTGCGAGGTCCTTTCTCCATGTTACTGGTGCCATCCCCTGAGGACATAGGTATGCAAGGAGGGCCAGGGGGTGGAGCACGTTGTGACATGCAGATGCTCTGTCTCCCAGTCTACATCCTCCCCTCCCACTGGCTGTCCCAGCAGTACCGCCACCTGTGGTCACCCAGGTGGTGGTAGAGTAGTGGGACAGGCAACCCTCCCCTCCCGGAGAAGGAGAGCAGCTGATGGGTGCTTGATCCTTCTCCCCCTGGCCGGCCCTCCAGCTGCCTGAGTCCATTCCCAAACCTGGGTCCCTGGTGCCGTGAGCAGTAAACCTACTGCTGCGCTGGTGGGCTGGCTAAAGCACACAAACTTAAAAAAAATTACTTATGTTCCATTTGAATTTACTAATAACATTAAACTATGTAGAACACATGAGATTTGAGCCTGCAAATGCAGTAATCTCTTAACATTTTAGAAACAATTAGCTGAGGACGATATTAATTTTGTACTGACTCAGACTGCAATTTCAGTTGCGGAGCTTTGTTCAACCCCCCCACCCACAAACACTTCATGAGTGCATCCTGAATGTTGAGGACTGCACCAACTGTACTGCTGTTTGTTTAATACTGTATGTTAGCAATTATTTGATTTTTATATGAATTAAAATAAAAACAAATTCATTCGTACACTCAGTTTTTGTTTCATTAAAAATGTAAGTACATGAATCAATGGTGCTTCCTTCTGAAGTACCATTATAACTGAACGTATGCACCCGACTTATATACGGGTCACTGACTAAAGTTGCATTTTGTAGTGTGAATGTCAGTACCACGACTTATAGGTGGGCCGACTTATACACGAGTATATACGGTAGCTTAGTGATACAGAGGAAGGAATTGCTGCTTACCTTGCTGCAGTTTTGCACAGCATACCTCTCAGCTGTCCTTGATTTTCAGGGACATCCCTGATTTTGATTCAGAAATGTTCTATTCTTTAAAAATTTAGCAGCTTTGTGACTATGTATAGGGATTTGAAGCATAAAATATTGCCAAACATTAATGAGACAGTCTGTGCTTGACTGATATAAGCCTCAAGATTCGAGCCCGTCTTTCACATTAATCACTGTGTATATGCTACCGGGGCTGGATTACATCATAGGACAGCATAGCATGAAGTTTCGCAGCCCTGTGGATCATACTCAGCTATTCCTGGCTTTTTCAACTGACGGGGTGGAAGTGGAATTTGTGCTGTGTCGTGGTCTCAAAGAAATCAGTGACTGGATTGCCTCCAACTGGCTGAACCTCAACTCAGGTAAACTAAGCTCATTGTCAAATCAGGCACCTGGGGATTGGCTATAACAAAGAGTGATGCTATTTATTTATTTATAATTTGGTAACTCGGAAAGGCACACTGAGCCAAGGCTCAGGTCCAGGTGTGACCCAAAGATTGGGGAGAGGAAGTACAGACATGAAAAGCATTACAAACATCAATAGTGCATAAACAAAAAAATAATGCAGACATAACCAGGTACCATTTGGCGGGATGGCCCACTTGACCTAGCACAGCACAGAGTCAACTTGGGAAATGGAAGACCAAGGGTACCTTATATGATAGCCAAGGTTTATCATGCTAGAGAGCTTAAGATTTATCACCTAATGCATTAGAGCACAGAGCAAAGGCCAAGGCACATGTGGCCCAGGTAGGGGAGAAAGAGGTGGGAGGGAAAACAAGACCATACACGGGGGGAGCAGAAGTAAGTCTTTGCAGATATCTAAAGGCCTGGAGAGAGCTGTAAGGAAGAGGGAGCATGGTCCAGCGGGAGGGAAGGGGAGATGATAGAAGAAGGCAGCTTGCCCAGCAGATGAGTGAGGATGGGGAGTGGTGAAGGTATGGGAATCTCTGAAGCATGTGGAGTAACAGAAGGAAAGAGCAGGGGAGATGAGCAAGGAGAGGTAAGAGGGAAGGGAGTTAAACCAGTGTCTAGCAATGACAGAGGTGCAGTGGGACTGGTGACATACGGGAAGAAGAAGGATGGACAGAGGAGAGCAGTGATGCATGCAGGGAGGAGAGTTGGTGTTGAAGTGACAGAAGGCATTGCAGAGGATGTCCAGTCTGGTGAGTGAAGAGGAGGAAGTGGTATCATAAACTACATCTACATAGTCAAAAACTGGGAAGATCATTTTGTATACCAGCTCCCATCAGACTTGGAGGGAGAGACAGTACTTGTTTTGTATGAGGCACCAAGTTTGGCATGAATGGCATCAATATGGACAGAAAAGTCAAGCCTACTGTCAAGCCGAACACCAAGGTACTTGAACGCAGGGACACACTCAAGTAGGGTGCCATTCTAAGTACAGAAGACAGGAGAAGGCGATAGCCTTGCCAGTTTCTGGCTGGAGCTGAAGGCCATGGATACTGTCTTCTTATTGTTTAGCTGAGCTGGTTGGCTTGAAACCAGCACAGCACATTATGGAAGTTGTGCTGGAGTGTGACCTGAACAGCTGTGGTTGATGAGCCAGAGCTGTAGATGTCAGTATTATCTGCATACATGTGGATGTAAGAAGAGACATAGACAGAGTGGAGATCATTTTGGAAAATTGAAAATAGGACCAGATCCAGGATGGAGCCAAGTGAGACCCTGCATGGATGTGGAGGGACAGAACCTAGTTCACCTAAACTGCCTGTTGTTGGTCAGTGAGGTCAGAATGGAACCAAGACGCAGCAGGTGCTAAAAGGCCAGCTAAGTTTAGTTTGTCCAGTAGGAGAGGGTGGGATACCAAATTAAAGGCTTTGGCTAGGTTAATGAAGATGGCTGCGGTGATGTGTCCCTGATCCATCCCACTGAGGACTGAATCAGTTACATGCAGCAAGGATGTGACAGAGGGGGGGGTTCTTCCTAAAACCAGACTGGAATGGTGAGACAAAATTAGAGGAGGAAAGAAAGTCAGGAAACCTAGACTAGACAATGTATTTTTAAAGCACGGCAAGAGTGGGGAAGAGAGAAAGCTGCTGTTAGTTACCAGGGGAGGAGGGGGTCACCCCCTTTGTGCAGGAGAAGAACCTTGGTGACATTCCAGGCCTGAGGGACAGCACAAAGGGAAAGGGAGAGGTGAGAGAGGTGAGAGAGTGAGAGGGCAATAGCAGGTGAAGAGATCTGAAGGAGTTTGGGGTCCAAGTCATCAGGGCTAAACTTGGAAGGGCTAAGCGGCAATAGGATGATGAAGACTTCATGGGGGGAGACAGAACGGAAGTGGAAGCCTTCAGAAGACTGGGATGAAGGTAAGACAGTGGATTCTGTGGAGTGGCAGGGTAGAGCACAGGTTGTGAATTGAGCAGCAATGGACGATGGTCCTGTGAGCCATCCACCAGGTGGACTTGACAAGGGGATCAAATAGGGAGTGGAGAACCTTCCAAAATTTTAGGCAGAATTTAGATTGCATTGGAGGTTAGCCTTGAAATAGTGGTCCTTCGTGGAGCAGACAGCCTTAATACAGGTGTTCCTGAGAGACCTGAAGTGTTGGAGGACAGACAGGGATTGGAAGGGTTCTAAGCATGACCATGCAGGGTCCCAGGACTTGCACAACTCAGTAAGGTCAGCTGTTATCCAGGGGTGATGGTGGGAGTGTTTACACTTGCCCTTTTTAAGGGGGCATGAGTGTCCCAGACTTTGTTAAAAATGGCAGCGAAGAAGGAGAAGGATAAGTTAATGTCCGTGATCAAGTAGATCAGAGACCAATCAAAGGCACCAAGATCATTTAGAAGAGCATCAGTGTCAAAAGCCCTAAGAGGTCTATGCCTGAGATATTTAGAGGCAGATTGAGGGAGGCACACTGTCATAACACAGTAGGTTAGACATTGGTCACTGAAGATGTCTGGGTGAATGCCTGCAGCAATGATGCGGTGGGGGTGGGAGGAGAGCACCCTGTCCAGGTGGGAGTGGTTATGGGAGTGCGTATTGAGTCAGGTGGGCTCAGTGATGAGTTGTGTGAGGTTCAGGGACTCAATCTTGTTCCAGGTGGGCTTAGAGGTAGGGGAGAGCCAATTTAAGTTGAAGTCCTCAAGAAGGATAAGCTCACTGGAGAAGGCATGGGAGGAGAGAGAAGAGTGTGAGTCAACAAGAGAAGAGGGAGAGATCTTAGGAAAAGCATAGACAACACCAACAAAGATAGGGAGGGAGGCAGGGAGAGATAGCTTTGCTGATTGCAGTTCATGAGAGGAGTTATGAGACTCCCTGAGGGCGATGAAGCATAAAAGGGTTTGTTGGATATAGGTGACCCCACCTCCACACTTGCCTCAGTCCTGATGGTAGAAGTGGAAGTCAAGGAGCACTAAGCTGGAGTCAGGTACCCTGGAGAACAGCCAGGTTTCAGTGCTGCCATCATTAAGTAGTGCCACAATTGGAACTGTGGATGTGGTTACAAATCTGGGGTCGCTATGGATTGTAAGCTAATTCTTGAGTTTCTGGTGGCAGCAGTTGCCTGTAGTGTCTTTTTCCATCTGTGTAACATCTCACAGATAAAACCATATATTGCACCCAGGGGCTTGGTTATGATAATCCATGATTTTGTCACATCCAGACAGGATTACTGCAATGCTCCCTACCTAGGGTTGTCTGAGGGTCGTTGACATTTCCTGCAGTTGGTATACAATACAGTAGCCCAGCCCTGGCCGAGATTCAGGAATGGATGTCCTCTAATTGGCTGAGGCTGAACCCTGACAAGACGGAGATGCTGGTGATTGAGAATGGTCACTGGCATGATGGGAATGCCTCTGGAGTGGTGACAGGTTTAGTCCTGGGATCAACTCCGTTGATAGCTTCCCCCAAGGTGAAAAATGTGGGTGTCATCCTTAACAACAGGCTGACATTGGAAGCTCAGGTGTCATCTATTGTCAGAAGTGGCTTTTACCACTTAAAGAATGTCACCCGAATTAAACCCTTGATTCCGCCAGAAGACTGGTACATGCCTTTGTGACTTCCAGGCTGGACTACTGTAACACCTTGTACCCTGGAGTCAATGAAGAGATACTCTGCTGACTGCAGCTAGTGCAGAACGTGGCAGCCAGGTTGCTCACAGGCCTTCCCAGGTCCTGTCATGTGACTTCAGTCCTGCAAGATCTGCACTGGCTGCCTGTCAGGTGGAGGATCATCTTCAAGGTGGGCTTGCTCACCTAAAAGACCCCATACAGCCTGGGCCCGGGTTACCTGTCTGACCTCCTTTCTCCAGCCATGCTGATACATTCCCTTAATTCCTCCACTGAGGGCCTCCTGGTGGTTCTGAGGGCCAGGCTGAAAACCTTGGGAGATCGCTCCTTTGAGGTGGCCAGCCCGGCCCTCTGGAACTCACTGCCAAAACCTTTGAAGGAGGCCCCATCGGTGGAGGTATTTAAAAGGGGCCTGAAGACCTACCTCTTTAATAAAGCATTTTTGATAGTTTTTAACTGGTTTGAAATAAGTTATTGAATTATTTATTATAATTGTATTGTCTGTTTTATGCTGCCTATAACCCTGTTTCTACCTGTAATGACAGCCAGAGCCTCCGGGATTGGGCACAGAATACAAATGAAACTTTTCTTACTTTACTTACTTACTTAAGTGTTGGGACATCTTGAAGCGAACATATTACTCTGGTGTTGCATTATCTGCACTGGCTAGCTATTCAGTGGTACATTAGCTTCAAGATTTGCTTGACAAGGCACTGCACAATATCGGTTCTGGTTACCTGAAATATCTCCTGTCCCCAGATACATCCACGTGCTTTCTCAGCTCCACCAAGGCAGACCTGTTATCAGTTCCCTAGTGCAGGTTAAAGCTGTCCGGGGACAGAGCCTTTGGTGTGGCTATACCTATATTTTAGAATCGTCTGTCAGCACGTATATTTTGTCTGCTCAGAGGAGGCCTTCAGCAGAGCTTTAAAACTGTTTATTTCAGCAACCATACTGTTTTAATTGAGTTCATTAGATAAGCTGTATTATTTATGTATTGTTGATTTCTGGGGTTTTCCCCCCGTGTACAGTGCCCCCTGAGCCTCTCAGACAGGGTACCTTGTAAAAAAATGTGCCTTTCCTTGTATTTTTCTCCATCAGAAAATGCCATTCACACAACCCCATATAATACAGCAATCTTTATGAGCTGATAATTATATTTTGTAAGACGTATCCCTGATTTTGGTCATTTGTTGCTGATTTTTTAAGCCATGACTCTGAGTTGTAAGACAGGAGTTTGGGTAGTATGCAACACGGAATGACAGGCAGTGGCTTTTTCCCATGCAGTTAGGAGCACTGGCCTCAGGACCTAATGCCTGTTTATAGTATATTGGTTGCCTGGTAACCCTGCAAATGGTACGAAAACAGGCTCACTCATGAAATTCCTGTCTAATACCAGTGACTGCATATTCCAGGATATTACAAACTTAGAAAAAATTGCTCAGAAAGGACTGTAGGGACAAACCTGAAAGGTTATGTACTTACAGCAAGGGTGTGTGATCTAATACAAACAGCTAAAATGTGCTTTGTGTTTCAGGCATGCAATCTGAAATACTGATCACATATTATTTTAAAGGATTTTTTTTAAATGATGCAGGACTAAAACAGTATGTTTTTGCAAAAATGTATTAATGTCCAACTGTTAGTGCTTGTGCATGAACTTGAATGACAGATTCAGAAAAATACAGTCATATCAGATTGGATAAGGGACTGAAAAGGATTGGCACTATGTGTAAAGCTATACATACAATAGGTAGGAGCTACTAAAGGTAAAGGAAATAGAACCTAACTACGTAAAACCTAATCAAATTACTATGAACAGTGTACAACATATTTTAGGGAGCCCAGGGAGAAAAAACACGCCAGAGGCTTGTAACAAGTGTACCCACTCACTTGTGGTATAAACTGTAGGTTTTGTCACAGTAGCAATCATGGGAGACTGGTGTAAAAATATGGTCCTGGGATCAAACTTAAACCCCGGTTTCCCCTTTGGAAAACTGCATTTAAAGGAAATGAATAACAGAGTACAGTATTTGTGCATTTGGGAGGACCAGGTCTAGAGTAATATTATTATATAGGAAATAAGAAACATACTGGGCTCAATTCAGAAAGCTCCGTAGCTGGTGGAAGGTGCCAGCGACAAACAGAACTGAAGCAAGTGGTACCTTGCACCACAACTTGTGTAGTTCCCAATTCAGTGACATCCCCTGCACCAAACCAGGGAACATGTGCGCCAGATGTCCTGTACCAGGCCTGCATCAGGTGTACAGTTGTGCCAGGGCACAAGGAGACTTGCAGCAGATGCAAGATGCCACATCCCCAAGAGGGTGATTCAGTAAACCCTCCCCAAAGGTGCACAGTCTGGGACAGTTAGCCAAGCCAGGAGCTAGTCTAACACTTCATGTGTCACCCTCGGAGCCCTACCAGGGCAGAAGGGAACATGTGCTGCCAAAAAAGAGACAAAGGTAGCACTCAAATGAAAAACTAAGCGCTAAAATAGCCTTTTATTTACTAGCCAGTAACAAATGAACCAGGAACCCCTGTGCTTCGGCGTTCATGCCTTCAAAGGGTTCCTGGTTCATTTGTTACTGGCAAGTAAATAAAAGGCTATTTTAGGGCTTATTTTTTTCATTTGAGTGCTCCTTTTGTCTCTTTTTTGCATGTAATTGAGGTTAGCAACCTCTGGCAGGAGCACCCCCTCGCTAACTGTGCATTGCTCTTAAACTTTGTTTTGAACATGTGCTGCCACCAGCCCCTGGCAATAGTGCAACAACCCTGTAACCACAAACTAGTGACATACATTGATAGGGAGCTCATTGTGGTGCTGCAACTTGCAGCAGACCAACCCCCATGGTGCCCAACATGTGGACACCCCCCAACTTGGCACCGCAATGGTCCCTCTGATGCCATATCATGGTGCTGATGCCATCCCTCCCATCCCCATCTGTGTGCCTCCATCCTTCCCCATGCAATGTCCCTTCCCCCACAACCCCGGCAGCCTTCCCAAGAGTCTCTTGTCCTGGGCACAGATGCCCTTAGACCACACCACAGCTTGGAGCAAACCTCTTGGGCATGCCATCTTTTCACTGCAAGGCCACATTTGTGAGTCTTTGGTGCCAGGACTCTACCTGACAGTGAATCAGGCACAGGGCCCCTGGTGTACCAGTGATTGGTGCAAGCTGCCATTTGCTACAGCTTGCACCGAGCTTTCTGAATCCAGTCCACTGTATCTGTCAGTAACTGTGTGTGAGGAATATATTTTAGAATATGGGCAGATGCATGGCATGACATCACAAAACCTGGAGCATGCACTGGGAGCATTGCCACAGTTGGCTTGTTGAGGAGCTTGGTGGCACCTCTCTGCAGGTGCTCCTTTTGCTGTTATTATAGATCGAGGGGAGTGCTCCTGACCAATCAGGCTGCTAGTTTCCTCTGCGCATAAGACACTCTTATTCTGTCAAGAGTGTCTCATGTACAGATAACTTGGAAATGGGCATGTTTGGAGAAAGTTTTTTAAAATGCTAATATATTATTGATCAATCTCAATCAATAATATACCAATACTGCTTCTGATACCACTCTTATTGTTGTATGAGTTATCTCAGTTACGTCCTTAGGGTATCAGAATCACTCATTATTGCTTTGCGGTTCTCTTACCCTAAGAATGCATGTCAGACCACTCTTACAACTGTAAGAGTGGTCTTGGAGGTATTATTAACATACAGCTGCCGCCTGGGTCACAAGTACCTTTCCCCATTCCCAACATTGCTGCTGCATGCCCTGCCATTTTCTGCTGGTCTGGCAGCCTTAATCTCAAAATGGCAACTAAAGACACAACAAGCTCAACCCTGGCTCATTTACATCAGTGCAACGAACAATGTTTTTTCAGAAAGCTAGTTTCAGCTACAGTTGATAAGAATATTAGCATACCTGTAAACTGTACTTTTCTAGGTATCCCCTATGTGGTGTCAGCGTGGCTCAGTTGGTGGCACATCCGCCTCTGGACCAGAAGGTCATGGGTTCTCGCCCCACACCGGGATTGGACTTGCACCTAAAAATCGCTGGCATCCGAGTGCAGTATTGGGGGGTGCTGTACTGCTGGGGTGTGCCGTCCTTCGGATGAGACGTTAAACCGAGGTCCCTTCTACCCATCCTGGTGTTGTCCTGGTGGGTGTCCAGGTGGAAGTAAAAGAACCCAGGGCACTCTTCGCAAAAGAGTAGGGAACATTCCCGGTGTCCTGGCCAACATTCCCCTTCCCATAAGCCCGGTTCATGCAATTATCCAGGCTGTGTGTGGGTGATGATGTGCGATATGGCCGCCACCACACATTCAGTCACTTCACTACCAGTCTAGCATTGCTTGTAAAGCGCTTTGGATGTAAGAAAAGCGCTATATAAATGCAGATTCTTCTTCTTCTTATGCTGTGCACCATGAGATTTTTTTTCTCAGTCATAACCCTTACCAGGCCTACAATGGCATTTTCAAGCCATAACTTTCTGAAAAAACATTGTTCGTTGCACTGATGTAAATGAGCCAGGGTTGAGCTTGTTGTGTCTTTAGAGCCTGTGTGGCTGGCTGTTTGTGTTTGTCTCTTGTCAGTAGTTTAGTTTTTGTGGATTTTCATGTGTTTCTGCTTGGAGGAACTAGACCATTCTTGGACGTAACATCTATGAACATTTCCTGGACTAAGAAACTGCAAAACATCAACACCAGGTATTGGCATTCTCATCATAAATCAACTTATTTGGAAGCCATCAAAGCCAAAAGTAAGGTCAGTAAATCTGTTATACAAGCACTGAGTTGTGGTGTGCTGCATTGAATCCACATTTCTGTCTGACTTGTTCTTAAAAGATGTGTACTTGTCTTTGAGGTCTATTCAAAACCATTTTGGAGAACAAAGGGGAAGAAACTAACAAAGGATTTTTACATCCTGCATATGCCCCAGGCCAATGTTCATCACCTTCAGGAATTTATCACATTCTGGGTCTTTGAGCTACAATAAGTTTTCTGGTCACAGGTAGTTCACCATTTCCTGTGGATTTGATTACTTTTCATCAATCACGTGTCACCTCTGAGAACATGGCTTTATATATTGTGCTCTGCAATATCACGGGGCAAACGCAGACCAGCAAGGCCAAAAGGACTAGATGCCCTACAACAAAACTAGTCTGCAAAATGATTAAAGCGTACCTTCTTAGGATACTACTTATGCTACTTCTGATATCTGGAAATGTTCATCTTAACCCGGGGCCTACCGGGCCTAGCACCCCATGCCACAAAAAGGCGGGAGGGGTCCCTCACATTAGCCTCAATCAATGTCTGCAGCCTCCTTAACAAAATTGACATCTTGCAAACCTGGGTCCAGCAACATAGCCCTGATGTACTCTCTGTTGTCGAAACATGGCTTAACCCCAAGATACCAGATGCTGCAGTCACCATCCCTGGATACTCTATACTCAGGCAGGACAGGGTTTCCAAATGAGGTGGGGGCTGTGCCATCTACCTGAGGAATTCCTATCTGGGTCAAGTCTTCCCGTTCTCAAACCCTAAACCACCCTCGCAGGTTCTCGCTATTAAAGTTCTACTCGGGGCGCACAACAAGGAGCTCACCATTGCCTCTGTGTACCTACCCCCTAAAGATCAGCACAATGGATTTATGAGCATATTGGAAAGCCCAGAGGGATTACACCATAACTCTGAACTCATAGTACTAGGTGACTTCAACATAAATTGGCTATCGCTGGAGGCCAGAAACTACAAGGATGCTATCACGTTACAGAACCTCACCCAGCTTGTTACCACCCCTACCAAATGCAGCTATAGGACAGGGTCGTGAACACTTCTGGACTGGATCCTAACTAATCACCCTGAACGAATCTCAAAAGTCTCAGTGCTCCTGATGGGATCAGTGACCACTCACCGGTCACATGTACCTGGACAAACAAATTCATTAAGTCCCCTCCTAAAATAATCCACACCAGAGTGTTAAAGCAGGGGTACCTTGAGCTACTAAAGACACACCTAAGCCACCTGGACTGGACACCAATCGACTCTGCCATTGATGTAAACCAAGCCTTAGACCTTTCCATCAGCCACTTCACTGCAGCCTGCAGTATCTTTGCACCTCTCAAAAAGCTGAAGGTCAGGGGCAGAGCTAACCCTTGGATAACCCCCGATCTAATCACTTTACTCAAACATAGGGATCATCTCTGGCACTGTGCCCATGCAACATCCAAACCTGGGGATATTCATAAATATAAAGCTGCCAGAAATGAGTGCACGTGGGCAGTTAGGAGAGCCAAAAGCAAATACTTCAAGGAAGCTCTCTCCAACTCCTGGGGTGATGGAAAAAAATGTTGCAGTAACTTGAAAGACCTTACAGGGAAGGACCCTAAGTCACCACCCACCATGCTCAGCATAAATGGAACACCAACAACTGACCTGTACACCATCACCAACACCTTTAACAATGCATTCTCCAACTTGGATAGTGTCCTCCCTTCTAATTTCTTTGATGCCCCCTCTGGTAGTAACCCTCCTGCAACTACTCCTCTCCTACACCCTGCCCCACAATTCTACTTCAAGGATATCCCAGTGCATGAAGCCAGAACCTATATTTGGAAGGCCATTCACAATGCAGGCTACAGTGGTGACTCCCTTGACCTAAGTTGTTAACACTTGTCCTTGAAGAAGTCTTTGAACCCTTGACAAAGGTCCTCAACCTATCACTAAGGCTGTCCCAGTTCCCATCTCACTGGAAACAGGCGACCATCACACTGGTACACAAAAGTGGAGACAAATCACTGCACTCCAACTACAGACCTATCTCCATCCTCCCTCCATTGTCTAAGGCCCTGGAGCACATCGCCTCAGACCAATTAGTCAAGTACCTGGAAAAATACGACATCCAGTGTCCTGAGCAACATGGTTTCTGAAAAGGGCACAGTACCACCACTGCACTATTAAAATTCACGGGCTTCATCCATACCACACTTGATCAAGGAAACTGTGTAGGGCAGTATTCATCGACCTTACGAAAGCCTTTGATACTGTGAACCACCCACTCCTACTTAAGCAATTATCAAACATTGGGCTCTCCAATGAAGCACTGCTCTGGTTTTCAAGCTACCTTGGGGAGAGGGTCCAGCAGGTTAGGATTGCCCGGTGTCACCTCGGAAGAAAAGCCAGTCCTTTCAGGGGTCCCACAGGGGTCCATCCTGGGGTCACTACTCTTCAGCCTCTTCCTCAACGACCTTCCCAGTGTCTGCCACCAGAAATTACTGCTCTATGCCGATGACACAGTCATGTTCACCAACCACCAAAATGCAGAGCTCCTCGAGAAACAATTACAGCTTGAATTCATGTGCATCGAAGAATGGTTCAAGTCACACAAACTGGTCATGAACTACAGCAAAACAAAGGTTATGACCTTCTACAACGCCAGGAGCAAGTACAAATCCCGTGACCTTACCATCCTAAACCAAACAGGGACCTTACTTGAACATGTTCCTGATTTTAAATACCTAGGAGTCACATTGGACAGCTCACTGTCCTACCATCGGCACATAGATTCTGTCGCCAAAGCCACCAACATCCGTATAGGCCTGCTCTACAGGCACAAACACTGCATGACTCCTGACACTCTCCAGTTGGCTATCAACAGCTCTGTCACCTCCATCATTGATTACGGGCTAGCAATTTATGGCTCTGCCTCAGCCTCTGCCCTCCACAGAATTACAGTTGCACTCAACAAAGCATGCAGGCTGCTAATTGGGGCTGATCGACTTACACACACTTGTGACCTGTACACTTGGGTAGGATGGCTACCTCTCATCAGCCAGATACTGTATCAAACCTGCCTCTTAGCCAAAAAAAGTCCTCCTCGGGGTCATGCCCCTGGGCATTGAAAAGCTACTCATTGACCACCACAGCACCCAGAGAACTAGAAAGTTCACAGCAACTAACCTTCCTTGTCCCCAGATGCTGGACTACCATGGGCCAGAGGACCTTTGCCCACAGAGCACCACAGTGGTACAATACTCTCAACAAAGAAACTCTTACTGCTGCTGCTCTTGGCCCTTTTAAGAGACAACTCCGACTTCATCTCATTTCAACTAGTTGTTGTGACTGCCTCGCCTAATGAGGGGCCCACCGTTCACTGCCCTCCACTTCAGTGTTGACAGTTATCTCTCCCCGCCTTGCCCCCTTCTACCTGCCTACCCCCTTGCCCCCTCTCCCTTTTCTCCCCCGGGCATTTCCTGACTTTTATCCCTCCTCTCTCTCCCCTTTAGAGCTCTTACCCTCACCCTTTACCCTTTGACAATGGCCTTCCTGCCTGCATACCCCCTTCCCTCTCACCTGCAGTGCTTATTTCCAAGATTGCCCTTGGCTGATATGTCATGCTACCTAACATTTGGCACATTTTGAATTACTGGAATTTCCTAAGCCTCAGTCTCTTACTTCTTGTTATTGTGTAACTATGTATTATTATGTTGACCTTTGTATGTATGTATACCCCCCATTCCTTTGACGTGGAACCTTTGTAAATGAGCAGTTCCTGCTCAAAGGTATTTGTAATCCTAGATTACAATAAGATAAAAAAATTAAAAAAATATATGTGTTGTCATCTTTTTTCTTGGTAAAAAATCAACTAAAACATTTACAAAATACTCAAACGTTGTTAGTACTAGAAAATTTTACCACCAGATAAAACTGGAAGATGCCTGGAATCTTTAATGCTGAAAAAAAACATAGGGTCAAATGTTTTGCCCAATCTCATAGTACTGCTGCTTTAATCACATTTCTTATAAATGTCTTTATTTTGTAGCTGTTTCTATTGATATGTGCAATATCAAATTCCACTGCACTCCCAGCAGCTCATTAGAAATGGCCAGTTACTTCAGGATTTTCTACTCCCTTTTTTCAGTCCTATGTTAATCGACTCATCTCTGCCCAGCCCCCATCACCTGCCTTCCCTAGACACTTACCCAAGCCCCCATTCCTCAACTGCTTTCCCTTCATGGCTGTGTTCCCAGGTTGTACAATCCCCCAACTAGCACAGGGTCATATTGGAGGTGGATGCCTAGTCAGTGGTGTGGGGTCTGCAGGGAGATGTTGTGGGGTTCCCAGCAATTTTTTACCCAGTGTCATTGGCATGCAGTGTTGCCCATGTGCCCAGAGTGGTGCACTGCATTTGTTAGTGTCTGGAAGCATTCACTCTCTGCCGTCTGTCCCTCCTACATTACTGCCTAGCTTCTGCTATGTGGCAAGTGAGCAGCAGAGGAGGAAATTCCCCTTCCCTGAAGGAGGAGAGGTGTACAATTGGAAGCTGATCCTGTCTTCCCTGGCTGGAACCCTGCAACCTGACTCTGTTCCCAAATCCAGGATGCCAGTGTAGTGAGTGGAAATACTACTGCTGTGCTGCCTGGCCTGCTCAGTTTTTCAACTTTCTTACTCATATTCTTTCTCCACTCCTTGATTTTAAAAGGGTTTCTTAGCTTCCTAAATCACCTGAAATGTAAATATGCAGGTCCACCAATGAAAAAGATGCACCCTGATTGCTCAATTACCTATTCCTATTGTTTTAACACATTAATATGAGCTGCTGTCTTACCAGTTTCTCTGTCTCTGTCTGTCCATCTGTCTGTCTGTGAAGGCCACTCTCTAGCTTCCTAGTATCCACTTTTATATAGAATGCTGGGCCATAAGATGCTCACAGGTTGCTAGTGGGAAACATGCAAAATAAGAGAGGAACACACTTCACCTGATAATTTGGTGATTAGCTGGAAGTTAGAGATTGTCTTTGTTTAGGCTGGACACATACTGAGAGTTATTGCGGTCAGATCTGGTTTTGAAAATCACGTCCTCTGCATCCACGTGGGCACGTGTGCAGTGGGGAGAGACAGACACAGGAGTATATCAAGATGCACCTGCCCCTATCCCTTGTGAAAATGCAGTCCACACTGTTTCAAGCAGTAGTACAATGAAAAATGCTTTTCCAAAAAGCTGGTTGCAGCAACAGTTTATAGAATTACTGGCATATCTGTCAGATATACTTTTCTTGGTACCTCCAATGTTGCACACCATGATATTTTTTTTTTCAAAGGCTATGTCTGTAATTCAGTGGGAGCAACCAGCCATGCCCCCTGTGTGAGCTATTTAAATCTAGATCAGTATTTTGTTTTCTACCTTTCCTGGCTGTAGTTTGTGCTTCTCTCAGTCATATATTCCTGATGTACTCCTGTTGTCATGTACCTTGTGTTTCTTTCTGTTTTGATTCTTTTTGGGCCTTCTAGTTTTCCCAGTGTCCTGCATTTGTAATTTTCTTTGACTTGTGCTATTTCAGGCTCCCATTTTGCTGTGTTTTTCCATACCTTTCACAATCTCTCAGTTCATCTACAATTCTTGAATAGCTCCTAGCTAGGCAACCACTCTGTTTTGGGTTCTGCTGTTGTTTACTTCAACAGCTACTGCTTCCCAGTTTTCAGTTCCCATATGCACCTACTTCCCCTAGCATTTTCAATTGTTGTTTCTACTGCCTCAGTCTGACTTGCAGTGCATCAGCAACTAACACTAACCTCCCTTATGGAACTGGTCAGCATGCATTCATCATTCAGTCCAAGCTCACATCATTCAGTCTCATTCAATGTCGTAGTTGTCATTCGATGTCTCAGTCAGCTGTTCAGCTTTACCTATGTTTAGTTTCTCCTTGTGCTCATGGCTGTCAGACTTCACCATTGGTTTCCCACTACTCCTGCATTTAGATGTATGCCAGCCACAACAATAGCACAGCGTACAGGGCTCTGCCCTTTAAGAAAATAGTCTCACTCTGCCCCCTTGAAGTCTGCATCTTGGGGGGGAGCCTCGACTCAAGTGGGGTCCTTCTGTTTCTTCCCTTCCAGTGAGAATGTCCTACACTCTATGGGAAACTTTAGCCATGCAGATTGACTTGGTGGCACCTCTTGATGTAGCATTTAAGACTTCAGCTGCAGGAGGGTTGGGCCACTAAGTCCATGGAGGCTCCTTTAGCTGTACAGATCACGTCCACAGCAGCTTCGAAAGCTATTCCCCCCTCCAGCTGCCTAAGATTCTGCTGGTCTCCACTTGCCTTCTCTTCTTCTGCCCCTATAAGGTGAAGATCATACAATTCCAAGTCCTGGCCACTCAAGGACCCAACTCCTATGCCTTACCCCTCAAGAGAAGTCCTATAACAAGTATAGTTGGGATTACCCCCTCAAGGGTTCAGCTTCCTCTCTAGGCCTCCCCCCTGAGGAGGCCAGTTGAGTGCCTTTCAGTGGTTGTTTCCTCCTCCTGCCTTGGGAGATGGGCCTCCTTCATGGACAGCCTCATTTAGCTGCAGAGATTGGCTTGCAGCACCACTATGGCTTTCCTGTTAGAGGGATAGAGTAAGAGCCCTTTCTCTAAAATATCTCCCCCTTGAATTGGATCTCTAAATTGCAGTAGCTGAGCTGTCACTAATTTATCTCATGCCTGGAGGGAAGGTGACCAAAGTTTTGGATCCCCAGAGGTTTCTGCCTCTTGGGGGGGGTTTCCTCTCCCCATGCCAAAGATCATAAAAGTTAGGTAGTCCTTGCAAGAGATGGTTCATAATGTAGTACATTTATGTTAGTACAACATTTACCCAGGTAGATTTCCACTGTGAGTTGGGATTGGATGGTAGCCCTCCATCTATTTTGCCAGTCCCCCTCTCCTTATGGAAGTCATGCTTCTTCTGCTATCAGTTCCTATATCTGTTAGTCATTGCTCAATTCAGTTTTTGTCTGTTACCAGTCATCACTAGTTGCCATCAATCTGTCATCACTCAGGCTCCGTGGTCACTACATGCTGCTCAATACATTTTGGGGCTCCTTCCTAAGGTACCTTTAACCTAAAGAAATTATGTTCCTTTAGCACCACTATGGGTGGAACCCTTCTCAAGAGGGTTACTTTGCCTTCATGGTACCCCAATAGAGTGGTAGTTCCCCATGGGCAGAGAGTGTGAACGGCCAAAGTATTCACCTATGACAATCATCAACACATTCATTCAAATGCCTTCAGACTAACAACAAAGTGTACAAACATAACTCCTCACAAAGCTGCATAAGTCAATTGAATTCAAAGACTATGCCTGCAATTCAATGGATGAGAGCAACCAGCCATGCTCTTTACCTGAACTATTTAAGTCAGCTCACTCCAGCCTCACTCAGAAGCATTGTTTCTTTGCTACATCCTCCTCCCCTTCTCCTCCAGTGGCATGCCTCTTTCCTCAGGACTCCTTCCTAATGTACCTTTAGCCTAAAGGAATATGTTCCTGTGGCACCTTTAGGGGTGGAACCCTCCTCTAGAGGGTTCTTTTCCCTTCACGGTACCTCGACTATGTGGTAGTTCCCCATGGGGCAGACAGTGTGACCAGACAAAGTATTCAGCTATGACAATCAAAAACACATTCATTCAAATACCTTCAGACTATCAACAAAGTTGCACAAGCATAACTCCCATTGAATTTTCTGTATTTATTTTGATACTATCCTTTGCTAGGTCTACACAGGTATTTCTAAGACAAATGTAGTGTCTATCTTTTTTTTTTTCGAGAAAGAGACTAAGCTAAAGGATTTTTAAAATATACAAATTTTGGTGGAACTAGAAATTCTTACCACCGAGTGAAACAAGAACATGCCTGCAATCTTTTACAGAGAAAAAGATAGGTCCAATTTTTTTTTTTACCCAATTCATTGCACTACTTTTCTTGTGACTAAGCTGAACTATTGTAGTATGAAATAGACATTTCTCCCTCACCTTGTGTTACAGTGGGTGTTCAGAAACAGCTGAGAATACTGATGGAAACCTGGGGATAGTCATATTGAAAGGGCTGCTCCTTAACATTATTTTAACTAAAGCAGACTTGGGATAGGGAAACTAGCATGTTACAAAAGAGGAGACAATGTGTAACAAGATATAAAATAAAATGGTATACTTTTAAACTCTTGACTGTATATTGCTGCTTTAAAGAGGAAAAGGAAAAGGGGAAATTGTTTAACCAGGAGAGGCACACTAAGCAGAAGTTTGTTTCCAGGTGCAACTTGGGAGCATAAGGACATTAAGTGACTTGTTTAGGGTCACACAGTATGCAAGTGGGGGGTGTAGGATTCAAACCCAGGTCTCCAGGTTTGCAGTTCAGTGCCCAAAATCATAGTGCTATACTGCCATTAAAAAAAACAAAACTTAAAACTATTATAATTACCTCAAGAATGTTTAACTGTGGTGTGTTCTAGTGTTTGTTTTACTTTCACCTGTTATTCCTCAACTTAATATTTCACATAATGCAGTACTTATTTCAATGTCTTTAAAAAACATCTTTGTATCCTCAACTGATACCACAGTTGCTCTGTTTGTGACTTCACACTCTGTAATTATGGTACACATTATAATATCATATACAAAGGCACTATGAGCTCAGTTGGGTGTTAAACCTTCTGTTTATGCAGACTTTTTGGATTAGCTACAAAGATATTTAACAATACTGGAAATAAACATTAAAAAAGTTAAAAGTCTGGAAATGACAACACACAGCAAAATGCTGAACTCAAATTAAATATATTTTTTTAAATACTACTGTTTAGAACAACATGAATATTTACTGTTTCATAGTTCAATATTTTCTTAAGATACCTGTTTTGTTATATTTTCTATTTAAAATTTTTATTTTATGACATAGAAGATAATATTCAAGATTTAGTGACAGTTGACATTATAAAATGTAATACAATTACACTGAGAAAAAGTTAAGAAAGATAGTGTCTAGTGAATTGTTATAACTTAAACAATATGGTTATGAAATTACATATAGAAGTACACATCTGCTTTTTAGCTTTCAGAAACTGTTATATAAAGCTGTTGGAAAGATGTCTGTGGCATCTACTATAAATGAATATAATACAGTATATTTAGTTAAACCAAAGGATTTAAAAACACTTTGAGATATATTTTTTTAAGATTTCTATGCAGTTTTGTTTTTTTCAGAGTTTTCTGAATTATGTATAAAGTCATACAAATACACTGTTTCTGTTACATAGTATTTGTATGTGGTGCTGTGGGGGAAGGGGAGGGGAAGTCTGAAGATCAAGGCCCATAAGAAATAAGATAAAAACCAAAAAAGGACAAATTAATGGCTTGCCACTCTAGGACTAATCATAAAGTCATAAACAGAATTCCATTTAGTAAAGAACCCTCTGTTTTCCCCTTTCAAACCATGTACTAACTTTTCAAGTTTAGAGACATCTATCAATTCTTCTTTCTAGTCTGATACAGTAGGTGATCTTTCTTAGATCCACAGTTTTTGAATTGTGTTCTTAGTGGTCACAGAGTGTATTTTACTTTGTTTGCTAAATCTGGAATAGCAAAAAAAATGACCACTCACACATGTGTATCCATTGAAGTACAGTGTGTTGGCCCAGTACACAGTGGTCAGCCTGATATGCCATGGTACAATGTTTTGAGTATTCTATGCGTGTGGAGGATGAGACTGGTTAACTTATTTTTTCAAATATAGCTGAGATTTGAGGAATATCTGAACCCACCAGATGATGTAACATGATGGCCAGTTATCAATCAATCAATCAATCAAAATCTTTATTTATCCAGGCAGGTACCATTGAGCAAGGCTCATTTGCAAGGTGGACCTGGTCATGAATACATCAAAGTACAGTACAGAAGTAGGTATACAAAAAGCAATAATATACAAGGAAGAAAAAGTGTATACAGTACAGTACAAGGTTGACATAACTAAAAAAAAACAGCATTATTTTACAATTGAAGAAGTCAACAGATGTACAATCAACCATAGGTATACAGGGGTTATAAGTAGAGATCTTTTGAGTGAGGCAGCCGGCAACTACACATATAGGGGAAAGAGGCCATGTATGGGTTGGCAGGTTAGAGAGGTAAAGAAGAGGAGGGATATATTACCAACGACTGGGTGAAAAATTGAGCTAAAACCACAGAAAGTGACAATGGCTGTCGTGTACTTGTTTATTATGATAATGACGGAGGAGGGGTAGATAATTGGGACACTACTATAGATGGGGTGTGACTTTAGCCAGGCTGGAGTGGACAGAGAAGGGTGGGTGCAGCAGGAAGAGTTAATAGGGAAAGAGTGAGAGCCAGTGGTAGAAACATGGCGAGCATCAGGATGGAAAGGGGGAGTTGCAGAATAGTGGGCTAGTGGTGAGGAAAACAAGGTGCTTTCATGTAGCGATCATAGAGCGCCTTGAAGATATTCAGGCTAACAGGGCAGCTCAGATTTAAGTTCCTTTATAAACCATTCCACAATGTGGATAAAGAGAAGCTCAGATCAGCTTTGCCGAAACGAGTTTTGACCCTTGGAACTTGGAGGGCAATTAGGCAATAGCTCCTTAGAGCACAGGTGCCTGACACACTCTGGGGAATACAATCTGAGACATATGAGGGGAGCTTGTTGGTCACCACTCTGAAGGCCCATAGGGCGGCATTTCTATTCCTTCTATAGTGAAGGGAAGTCCAGCCTAACGATGAGTACAGGGAGCAGTGGTGTTTGGAAAGTGGAAGGTCAGTAATGAACCTGATAGCATCTTTTATGGTCTAGTGTCATTAACCTATTGTATTTTCCTGTTGTATTGTTGTACTAAATGTGACATGGAGCCTTTGCAAATGAGTCTTTGACTCAAAGGTACCTTCTGAATAAGCAATAAATAAATAAAATATATATTGCAAGAAGGCCAACAGTTGATCAGGAGCTGCATGGTAAATTCTTTTTTTTTACTCTATGGCAATAATAATTTGCATTGCACTGGGAGATGCATTCCATGTGATCCATCATTAATCTTTAGTTAATTAATATTTTTATAGAAACACATCCCCTGGGTTCTGAGCACTGCACATAAAAACTTTAAAACACATAAAAAACAGATGCAACTTTGATTGACACATATAAAAGCATAAAGCACATTAGGAGGAGCCAAATCTTTTATCTGGGCTCATGAAAAGCAAGGGAGAACAAATAAGTTTCTAAAACCTTGTTAAAGGTGTCCACTATGGAGATATGCCAAAGTGGAAAGGCACAAAGTTTCACAACCTCGGAGCCACCACTGCAAATGTTCTTACCCCAGACAATTTTAAGCATGCATGTAAAACCTCCAGAAAGGTTCTCTGCAGAGGAGAGGGAAAACCAGAGAACAGGGATGCAGGATGTCTTTAATGTAGCCAGGACCCAGATCACACCAGGCCTTAAAAACTAACAACTAAATCTTGAAGGTGGCATGTTATCCAACCAGAAGTCAATGCAGCTCACCCAGCAGAGAAGCCCGCCAGGATGAAGCTCAACTCTGCAGAATTCTGCAGTAGAGTTATTGCAGCAAACAATGCAATTTCAAAGGGAGTTAATCCTTTTTTTCATGCAGGAAACCTGTGGCACTGCGCTTTATCCTGGCAGGCTTCACTGTAAGTGTGATTTGATGAGGCATGATTGTGCTAGAAATCAGCCTGGCCATGCAATTTTTCACTAGTTGGAGATGGCACAGGGAAACCCCATGAAGCTCCAGATATAAAGTCTTGCAGTAGTTGAGTAGGGATGTTAAAAGGTATGCACCACAGTCACCAGATCATCATGCTGAACATTGGGATTCAACCAATTTTTTTTTTTTATTCATAGTTTCTGTTTTTTTCTGGGTTTTCTCCTGTTCCACTCCCTGAACCCCCTACTCACCTCCTGGAACTGCTCAGTGTTCTTTACCCAGCCTCCCTCCCATGCCCTGTCCCACACCCTTTTGAAAGCCCCCACCATCCTGCATGCCACCACCCCCTCTGGCAGAGCATTCCATTTTGATGCAACCCTCTCTGTGAAATAATGCCTTCTCATCTCCCTCCTGAACCTGTCCCCCTCCAATCTCAGCCCATGCCCCCTCATGTCCCTTTCCTTCTTCTGCTTAAACAGCCCCTCTGCACCAGGTTTGTTGATTCCCCTCAAGTATTTCAAAGTCTCAATTATGTCCCCCCTATCCCTTCTCTCCTCCAGGGTGAACAAACCCAGGTGAATCAGCCTTTCCAAGTAGGTTCTGCCCTCAGTCCCCTGTATCATTTTCGTCACCCTGTACTCCAACCCCATGAGAAGCCTGACATCCTTCCTCAGGTATGGATGTGAATACTTCATGCAGTACTCCAACTGCAGCCTGATCAACAGCCCTGTAAAGCCTGTAGAGAGGCAGGAAGGAGTCAGCTGTTGTCAGAGGTTGGTGTTCACTATGCACTCTCTAGACTGTGGAAAAGCCTAGAGAAGCAGGCAGACAATGCTATTGTTATATTTAAAACAGGTATGCTATCTTTGCCTTTGTGAGTCTGCTTTCCAGTTCATCTTACTGTGAACCCCAGCTGGTGTGGTTTCCCTTGGTGTCTCTCTTTGTTTCTCCTAGGTGCTTGGATGCCCGAGCACCAGAACTCTGAAAGTGAACGGTGGCACAGGAATTGACTAAGGCCCAAAGGTCTGAAGGTGTGAGGGCATCAGAAGCTACCAGAAAAGCTGTGGGCTGGTGTGGTATCTGGGGCTGGATAAAGCACTGTAGAAGGAAGATGCTTAGATGCTAAGAATAAAATACAAGGAGGCCCTTCAGAAAGGCTTTGATGTCGAATATTTTGAGAAAAGACACACCGAATGAATTAGTGTATCGCCAGCTGAAACCTTAGTCAACATCTAGGATTATTGGATTGTTGGACTTCTGAATCCCTGACAAGGGAAGTTTACAGTTTAACCCCCGTTTTTATGAACTGTTTCTGTAAAAGCAGTCTGTTCTGTGCAATGTGTATTGTGCTATGTGCTATTGTGCTTATTGCTTATTTTTATACAGTAATGAGGGAATTTGTGGGGTTAGATTGCTAAAAGTCCATTGATATACAGTATTTTAGACTGTGTTTGGAGGGTAATTTTTTTAGCTTCAATTAGTTAGCTATTTATTCAGTTTATTATTGTTATTTTAATGATATTCCGATTGTATTTCTTGTAGAGCTCGTAGGCCTGTATGATTTTTAATTGTCTTTGTAATTGGTCACGTGAGGGGCAGGTGTATATGAGTGCTTGCCTACCTTTTGGAATTCAGATTGTCTGTAGCAGTGAGCGGGTGCGGACCACTGAGCCCGGTGTTCCGAGTCTATTGCTTCTTTTGCTAATGCTACTGGCAAAGTCTTTTTATTCTGCTCGAGTTTACCCAATTCTCCCACTACATTTTAATTATTTTAATGTACGGGTTTTGCACATTTAAAAAGCCAACTTTCTTTTTATGCTTTGTTTCCTCCTTGTTTTATATATCGAATTTGGCTACTGGCTACCGAACGGTCGGTGTTTTTCACAAGGAACTAACCCATCCCAGAGAAGCAGTGATTTGCAAAAACTGCTGTAGGCTTTTTTGGCAAAAGCGTATGAGCTGTTGCTACTGGGGCTGCCCTTATATCGTAACAATGGCTGGCCTTTCCTTGCTACAAAGTTCTTCATGCAATCACTCCTAGTATAGCACCATGGAGGAGAAGTAAGATGTCTTTCTTTTTCTTTCCCTAAGATAACTGAAGTTTTTGTCCCTGCCAGAAGTATTAGGATAGAATAGTTGTTTGGCTCTGGGATTTGTTGCAGAAAATGTAGGTCTAATTGTGAACTGAAGTTAACTGTATCATTGTTTCATGGTTATTTTGTGTTCTCTGACCTCTCCTATGTATATACATAAACTTAAAGAGATTCTTTTATGTTTAACAATGTTGCTGAGAAATAGAACTACTGGGTCTGCTGTATCTTCTGTCTCCAGTGTGCTGGCTCCCCCTTTATTTCTTTGGTGGAAGAGAGAAAGGAGAAGTAACAGGCATGGAAAAAGAATAAACCAGCTCCTTTTATTTAAGACTTCTCTACACAGAAGAGCAAATCAAGTTAAGAGAACTTATTGAATTTCAGAAATTGGGACTTTGTGTAGGACATTTGGTGATCTTTGTTTTTTTTCTATAACTTTAGCCTCTCAGTATATCTCAAGGGTGGCTCTTATGTTTGCTGCTTTGTTACATTTTTCCAGTATAAAATATTTATATGCCATATGTGCTTTTTTGGTTTTGTTAAAAAGGCTGTCATTGGTGGGACATTATAATATATAAGTTTTTTTATCATTGATTTACGTAGCTAAGTATTATTATGTAAAGTAACACAAACACAAAACCAAATACGGCAAATAAAAAGTTGCCAGTGAAAGGTGTAAAAAAAAATCCAACAAAAGTAAAAGGAAAAAACTAGAACTGCCTAGCCCTAAGTTGCATACAGAGGGTAATACTCAGTATGGGGGCACATCAAAAATTACTCGTTTTTTGCAACCAACAAATACATTACAGTTAAGGGGTAATAGGAAAATTGTAAGGGATTTTAATCCTGCTTGCACCTCATCCCCGTTAAAGACATTAATATAGAAGTACAATCTCCTATACACCTGTTATTGCAAAGGATAAGAAGTTTAGAGGAACTGAGCACAATTTTAGAGATAAACAAGGGAAATACTAATGATAGTAGCCGGACGGCTATAAGTGGCCCAGAATTACATATGTCAGATCTTATCAGATTATCTGGCAATGCAGATCTAAACAGGGGTGAAGAGGATGATGATGTAATTGTAATACCACCCCCAAGATATGAGCATTCCCTAAAATCTATAGGAAAGGGATCTTACTTGAAGGACCTTGAGTCCTTTTTGACCTCATATATGAGTAAGGGTACCTCGAACTCCCCCGATAAGAATGGGAGGCAAAAGAACTATGTTAAATCAAAGCCAAAGGATAAAAAAGATTGTGGTAATGCCCTAGATGCAAGAAGGGTAAATACAATTGGAGATAAGCCCTTAACTGATTTAGGGGAGGGACAGGATCTGACCCCATCTCAGGGGGTGGTGAGGGCTTTGGATGAGATCTGGAAAGAAATCAAATTTGGGAATGGTCAGATGTTGAAACTGGTAGCTCTTTTTAAAGCATTTATTGAATGTTACACTGACAAAACTGCAGCATTAGAAGCAGCAAAATGTTATAAAAATTACCTAACCCAGGAAGAAATAGAAACAGCAAAAGGAGGAGAGATGGTTAGGAAAGGAAACACCATAGAAGAATGTAAGGACAGAACATTGGAACATTGTAAACTTTTGATAATCCTAAAGAGAATTCTGAACTCTCTAAATTGGTTAGGAATAAGAGCAGGTGAAATCAATAAAATGTATTACTGAAGAAGTTGCGGATAGGGAATTAATGGAAATAGATCAATTTAATTTTAGAACTTAATCAAAGAAGGAAGCTAGTAGAAGTAGAATAAAAAGCAAAAAAAAAAAAAAGGTCAGGCTAACGACTGATTTAGCTCAGGCAGGAAAATCAAAGCCACTGAAGGGCTCACAGCCCAGCCTCCAGTTGACTAAATCTCCAGTAACAGTAAGTAAATTAAAAGATAAAGGAAGAACCAATAAAAAAGTCAAGTTTACCAAAGTACCACAAGGGGAATTATGTAAAGAAGGAAGGGAAGAAGTAAAGGAAGTAAAATTACTTACAAGAAAAAAAAGTGCCTGGTTACAACAGGAGAAATAGTACCTACTATTTTAATTAAGGGTTTGCCTAAATCTAGAAAGGAGAATTCCTATTTATTAAAATTGTCTATATACAGCTTACTAAAAGGACTGATGGGTAATAAGGTTGGATGGCAGGATTTAAAGACAGTTTATAGGTATCAAGTTAGCCCATATAAGGGATGGATTTGTGTGGTGCTGAAAAACCCAGAAAAGAGGAAATGTATCTTGGAAGATAAAGAACTATTTCTGGATATGGGTATAACATTAGTTGTAACAATAAACTGTGAGGTGGAGGTCAAATTAAAGAACAAGTAGCAGGAAAAGGCAGGAAAATATAGGATTACAGACAAAGCTGGAAATGTGACAACTAAACAACCTCGTATTACTGCCTATATGAAACTGGTAGAGATAACACAGGTTGGAAGGAGAGGATACTTGAGAGATTATTAAGGAGAGGAAGAACTCAGTTAGGAATTAGGATTAACAATAGTAAGGTTTTGGAAATGGAGAGTGTCAGTGAATCACAGCACAATATATCAGATAATACCCTGATTGTGAGTGGTAGTGACATAAATAGTACAATAAATCTATCAGTTTAGTCTAATTGATGGTATGAAAATGTTGGATTAAAGGAGATAGAAAATGATTTTTATATAGTTAACTGCCTCTCCATCTTCCTTTCCATGCCAGTTATGTATTCTAAAATGCTTTGATGATTTTTTGATAAATAAATAATCTAGCTCTGGGGTGTCTTCAGATCTATATTGAATTCTACTCTCCTTACCAGCTACTGCTCTTGATTTTCATATTTCTAAGACATGCTATGACAGCATAAACTCCCATTTCATACTATTTATCTGAATGGCCTGGAATGGGTGTTTCTGATGTCATAGAATGTTCAGGCAGTATGAAAATAGACAGTAGCAACTACTGATCACAGAGGGATTCAGGGTAGTTACAAAGGCAACACAAATTAGATTATTAATCTAACAAAAAAGGTCAAAAACATACCAGAATAGTGGCTAGTAATAAAATAACAACTAGAGGGCATCTACAGATCTGAAAACTGTTTTCTATCACCTTTAAAGAAGGGTAATTGTGTTATTAGCTGGAATATAGCAGGATTGAAAACTAAACTTTTGGATAGGGACTGTTTGGACTGGCTTAAAAATCATGCTATTGTGCTGCCTCAAGAAACTTGGATTGGCAAAGGGAAGAAAATAATAATTTAAGGGTTTAATTCTTGGATTATCCCAGCATATAGAATAAGGAAATTTGGAAGACTAAAAGGAGGTCTGGCAATCTTTATTAATGCTAGGTTAAGTTGGGAAATTCTGGAATCAAGCATGTACAATGAATATTTTTTATATCTAGTGATGACTATTGGTTCTAAAGTATGGGTATTGTTTAATATCTATATACTACCAGGACTGAATGATAGGAAATACCAGATGATACTTCAGGATATAAATGACTCCTATACATCAGTTAAAGCTGGATTCCCTATTGCCATGGCCATTTTGGCTGGGGACACATAGGTACTGGGTTAGAGGAAATTTCCTCAGACTGGGGTATTGATGACACACTGAATATCCCCATAAGACAGTCGCTTACAAAAAATGGTAAAAAAACTCCTTACATTTTTTGGAGAATCAAGTCTAAGAGTACTAAATAGACATACAAAAGAGGATTGGCAAGGACACATCACATTCCCCACCATAAGAGGAGGGGGTCTTAGATTTGTTTGCTATCTCTGTTACTGAATACCAGTTTATTGAACACTTTATGGTATACAATGCATGGGAAAGTGACCATTATCCGATAATAGGTACCTTGGAAATTGGCTTTAATATTCCAAGTAGAAATAGGGAGAAAGAAAGGGATTCTAATCAAAACATGTGCATAAAATATGGTTAAAAGATCTAGTGGAATGAATATACAAAAGGGTTAATAGATGATACTATAAATGGTGAAGAAGTAGGAATTGTAGTAGATACATGGATCTCCCAAGATATGGGGGTCTCTTCAAATGCAGTAAATATAGTAAATAATTTTGCTTCACTGATGCGCATATTTGAAAACAGCTGGGGAGAAAAAGAGACTTGTAAATAATGTCAAAGATTGGCTTAGCCAGTCCCTGGTTTGAAACTGATTGTTATAACTTAAGGAGAGAGATCAAAAGAATTGCCAAAATAAGAGTGAGATACCCAACAAGTACAGTACTTATAGCGTTAAGGATGCTTAAAAAAGAATACATGAAGTTAATACTTGATAAGAAAAAGAAGTATAAAGTTTCATTATGGGAAAACTACAGGACAGTATTGAAAAAAAGATTCTAAAATGTTCTGGGCACTGGTAGCATATGGTCACCATAAAAATAACATTTGCTATAATACTCTAGGATTGATTACAGAAAATAGATGGGTTGACTATTTTGAGAAGATATATAATAGACATGGAGAAAAGGACAATTCTTTTGACCTCACGCCCTTAATGTCCAAGCAAAGGACAAATCAAGGTGTATTTACTATTTCTGTAATGGAAGTGAAACAAGTAATACTAGCACAGAAAAGGAATAAGGCGCCCGGAGCAGATGGGATCCCAGCAGAAGTCTTCTTTCACAGCCAGGATTTTTGGGAAAAATTTTGGCTTTTGTGTTTATATTTAGTCACTTAATGCTCCCTAAGTATTGGAATAAAGGAATTATTGTTCCTATATTTAAGAAAGGAAATAAGCAAGATCCAAGTTGCTATAGACCAATTACATTACTTCCAGTAGTACAGAAGATTTTTTTTCCAGAATAATTCTTGAAAAAGTAGAAGCATGGGTAGAGAAGAACGGGTTAATATCTAAGTTTCAATGTGGCTTTAAAAGAAACCATAGCACATTGGATCTAATTTTGACACTGAGTTATTTGCTGTATGAGTATCTTATGGATAAATCAGGGGTATTGTATGTCGGGTTTATTGACATCAGAACTGCTTTTGATTCAGTAAATAGAATTAAACTATGGGGAATACTGGAAGCATTGAATATGGATGCCCACTTATTGACAGCATTAAAACTTCTTCATGCTGATACCTCAGCAGAGGTTAGATACCCAACAGACGGGGCATTAACTAGAGAATTCAGTTTTAAAAATGGGGCAAAACAAGGTTGTTTATTGGTGCCACTTTTATTTAATTTATATATTCATACTTTAATAAAAAAATATTCAAAATATTGACACTTCCCCCCAGTAATAATGAATGAAAACATTCAATGTATGAAGATGATGCGATTGTCATCTCTAGAACCCCCCAGGACTAAGAAGAGCACTCTCCAATATTATGAGTTCTTTAGAGACTTTGAATCTAACACTAAATACTGAGAAGTCTAAAATAATGATATTTAGAAAGAATGCTAGAATTAAGTTAGAAAGAGAATGGTCCATTCTAGGTAAAAAATTCCAGGTTGTGAAGGAATACAAATATCTGGGAGTAACATTTGACTCAAGGATTTCCTGGTGCCAGCAAATGTGCGGCCAAAATCCGATGCTCAAAGGGCAAATAATGCTATATTTTCATTTACAAATACATTTGCTAATAATTCATTTTTGGCAATGAAAAAGACCTTTGAGGCAAAAACAATAGGACATATGCTCTATGGAAGTGAAATTTGGGGATTGGGGTTTATCTAAATGTGCGTTGCAGAATATTGAAGCAATACAAAATACATTCATACAAAATTCATTACATCTTCCAAGAGATTGTCCAACAAGTTTTTTAAGGGTAGAGACCAGAATGTCCCCAATTAGTACAAGGATACAAATCAAAGCGATTACTCTCTGGAACAGAATAACAATGATGAGGGATGAGCACTTACCAAAGCTGTGTTGGTTGGAAACCTTAAGGTCAATAGAATTAGGGAAACAAATTGACAATTGGTTTACTAGATTGAATAATTTGATAAGAAACTAGGCCTTACAGATCTGTTTCTATCATTGAATGTTAATCCATTTGTTAGTGAAGCCATTATTAGGTTACAAGATACTGCCCACCAGTTAGATAGAGGAAAGCTTAATGAACTAGATGCTGGGAAGATTTACTCCAGTCTGAAACAAGATCTGGGCACTGAAATTTATCTAATTAAATTTGAGAATATGTTGCATAGATATATACTGAGTGCGGTAAGACTGGCTTGTCTGGGTAATATGTATTTTAATATTGTGAAATACCTAGGCTATGGGTCTTTGTGACAGTACAATTGTACCCATGCATCTATAGATATAATTCATACTATCTTTGAATGTGAGAAATGGACTAAAGAAAGGAATTGTAGGTTGGTCCCATTATTATCAGATCCTAGAAAGATGGTGGATATGGAAGCAGTTACAAAACTACTGAGACTAGATCAAATTAAGAAAATGTATGCTCTAGCTAAATTTTTTGAAGTAATAAAAGGCTATGGACATATTAGGGTAAATTAAGAGAGTACTCCTCACTATATAAGTTAAGTTAAATGAAATTGTTGCTGCTGATTCCAGTCTGGAACACCGCAGTGAAAAACACTGGGGACATAACATCACAGGCATCACATCACCACCTGCAATATTGTGCTACAAAAACATTGGCAGACACAACCGCGTAGGTGGGTGGCAGGCGGTACAACATACATCAGCCCTGGTGTCCAGCAGGTCACCCACCCCACCCGCTGATGGCTCCAGTAATAGAGACTGTACCAACCCCCCAACTGCCAACTCACTGCTGCCATTGCTGGCACTGTTGCCACGGACTGTATATTATGGCACAGTAGCTGTGGTGTCTAGTGGCCCCCCCCTCTAGTCGGTAGCTCCCCATCACCCTGCTGCTAGTCGCCCGCACAGGGTGGGGGTGAGCTACCGACCAGAGGGGGGGGTCTTCTAGAAACCACAGTTATTGTGCCATAATATACAGTCTGTGGCAATGGTGCCGGCGATGGCAGCAGTGGGTTGGTGGTTGGTGGGGTTGGTACAGTTCCTATTACTAGAGCCAACGGCGGGAGGGATGGGTGACCTGCTGGACACCAGGGCTGATGTTTGTTGTACCGCCTGCCACCCGCCTACCCAGTTGTGTCCGCCAATGTTTTTGCAGCATGATATTGCAGGTGGCGATGTGATGCCTGTGATGTTATGTCCCTGATGTTTTTCACCGCAATGTTCCAGACTGGAACCATTGCTGCTGTATTTAAATTTTGTACTTACATATTTATGCCTGTTGTTGTGACTTTTTAACTTTTGGATGTAACAAATTTTTCTGACTTTATACATCTGCAAAATAAAGAATTCTGATTCTGATTCTGTAAAGGGGGAGGATCACCTTTTTGTGCCTGGATGAGATTCCCTGCATCCTGTTGACCCTAGCCACCACCCTTCTGCACTGAGCAGAGTTATTCATGCTCCCCATTACTATGACCCCCAGATCCTTCTCCTCCTCAGTGACCCCTAAATGCAGCCCCCCAGCCAGTATTCCCTCCTCTGGTTCCTCACCCCAAAGTGCATAATTTTGCACTTCTTTGCATTAAATCCCATTTGCCACCTTGCTGACTACTTCTCATGCCTGATAAGGTCACCCTGTAGCCTCTGCCACCCCTTTATGCCATCCACTACATACACCATTTTGGTGTCATCTGCAACCAGACTGATCCTGCTCTTTACCCTGTGTGCTATATTCGATATGAACAGTCCAAACAATACCGGCCCCAACACTGAGCCCTACGGCACACCACTGATCACTGGCTTGGGAGAGGAGAGTTCTCCCCCACCACCACCCGTTGCAGTCTATCCCCATCCAGAGTCATCCCAATCCAATGTGTGAAACAGAGTTACAAATTATTTTCATCTGCATGCAGTAGCAGTGAAAACCCAGATTGTACCGCCTCTCTATCTCTCCCAGAGGCAGTGTGTACATTACTAACAACATTAGGAATAAAACTGAGCCTTGCAGAATGCCACATAAAACAGCAACAACCCCAGAGGAAAATTTACAAAGGGTTGCACAATCCTCCCTGTCAGCCAAGAAGGACTCAAACAAATACAACACTGTATCAGCAAGATTCCAGTATTTCCTCAGGTGATCAGTTAGAAACTGATGGCCCACACTGTCAAATGCTGACAACAGATTGAGGAAGTGACCATTAAGTATTTCTCCAGTTTCTTGCAAGAATGAGATCATTCATCACCATAACCAGGGTGGTCGCTGTGCTAAGATCTGAACACCAAGTGGAATAGCTCATAGATATAATAAGTCAGGTGCTCCCCTAACTGTGACAGAACCATCTTCTCAATTACCCTCCATGGTATCCTGTGATAAGGGCATCTGCTATTGAGTGCTTACAAAAAAGGTGACTCTGTAGTGGCACCTGTTCACAGGGCTACTGGACGGGGGGGCAAATATGGATATAGTGACATCCTGTCGCTATATGCACATGAGCACAAGGGGGCGAGCATGCCATATGATGGGTGTAAGGGGAGGGAGTGTTTTTGAGGTGTAGTGCAGTAGTAGGTTGCTGAGCTGGCCCTGTGGCATGGTGGGTGGGTGGCAGGCTAGGGCTGCGAGGGTGCTGAGTTCGGTTCTGGGTGTGTATTCGTTTTGTTGCGAGCCCGGCTTAAACATTTTTTGTCCAGTTTTGTACCTCTGACAAGCACCCCTGAGTAGAGAACTTTAGTAGGGTGCAGGGCAGCCTCAGCATTATTAAAAATAAGTCCTTGGTGCCCTTTTGCCGTGCACCTAGAGTGTATATCAGCAAAATTGATTTTCGCCAATGTACATTCACCTTAACAGCGATTGCCTTTCTGCAATCGCTGTTATCACATATAACCCCTTCCATACAAAGGGCAGGTTGAAGACAAGTCTATAATTAGCCTGGACCACCAGGTCCAGAGATGGTTTCTAAAGGACAGAAACCTTTCCTAATTGTTCTTCTGTTTTCTACAGCTGTTTTCTCCCTATGAAGCCCCATAATGTAGTTAAAATGGTGAGGAGCTCACAGGCACTCAGGCCTTACACCTTAAACAATTTGTACAGGAACTCCTGCTCCTCTCATATAATTCAGAACAGTTGACTTCTCCCTTTCCCCCATAAAATTAGAAATGATAGTTCACTCCCTTCTTACAGATACCCATTTTAACTAGTGGTTTCAATCATGGACATTTTCACTGTACTCAGGAGTGCAGACAAGCTGTAAATGGCATGCAGTAGGTCTTCGGACTTTTAACCAATAATTAGCTGGGTTTTCTTGTGGAGGGATGTGCTAATTCTGCTTTTTCATAAGAGTGCAGTTATTCATGTTATCAGGACAACAAAACCATACTGACTCTGACATTCACAATCTAGTTATGTAAATTAAGATCGCCCACTTGACCAAGCTGAGGAGTACAGGTATGGCTAAAAGATGTAGGCATAAATATTTCTGGTCTGTATTTATTTTTAGAAACTAACATTACTTTATATGGATTATGAATCCTCAAGGTCTTGGTGGCAAAATGTAAATTGTTCATGCTACATAAGTCAACAGTTTTTAGGCAGCAAGAAATGACTTAGGAACTTACTACTATAATGTATACTCATAGATTTTAGCAGTAGTCATAGTTTTATTTATTCATGGTGTCCTTCCTTAGCAGCCCAGGGCCCCAGTACAAAGAGAAAAACAACAAATAAATGAAAATGATAACAGTACATATAAATATAAATGTGGCCCTTCCTCCAAATATAAGGCTAAAAGCAGGACTGCATACTCATAATACATCACTCATAAATAAATAATGTAATTGTCTAGATTATAGTTATGTTTCATGGTTGTGACTTGGGTGTAGAGAGGTGTGCATATTCAGTTTACCCCCAAGGATCTACATACCCATGAAGCTTATCAGTGTTTTTTAGGTTTTAGATTGCGTACATGGGGCTGGGAGAGATTTACCAAAACTAAACAAACTGGAAATAATCTCTCCTTGTAACTTTCATGCATCCTACATATTACTTTTCTTCAAAACTGCCACTCTTTTATTCTGCTTTTTTGGCATGCTAAATTTGACTGTAATGGGGGACTCTTCATTGGTTTGTAGTGGACTGGGAGCTTTAGTGAAAGTGTGACTGCACTGTGCTGTATCATCATGGTGCTCTGTGAGGTTGTCAGTGTTTACACAAGCTAACTGCTCACTACGACCGTCTGTTGGACTGCTACTGATAAAACAAGTTGACATTTACCTGCAATCCAGGAGATGGAGTGGAAGGAAGTATGAAAGAAAGCACTGAGGAGATCGAAAATAATATTGGAGAAAGTGAAATATTGTTCTGACACCTCTCATTATATCATTAGGACTTTGACTAATTACGGGTAATGCCTGAACAGTACAATAATATAAAATTTACATTGATGTGAAACATTTCCTATTAAACTAACAACCAACTCTCACCACAAAGATCTCCATACTCGTGATGCTTTGCAATTGGTTTTAAATTTTAGAATGTATGAGGTCTGGTGAGATTTATAAACAACAAACAAATTGTTATTGATCTGTTTTCTTGTTTTGTTTATGAATGTAATATACTGCTCTTCTTCCAACTTCTTTTCTAGTATGCTGCATCTGACTGCAATGAGTGCCTCATAAAGTAGTCTGTAGTGGACATGCTGCTTTAGAGAATGATTGCATTATGCTGTTTCCCATGGTCCTCTGAGGGGTTGGCAGTGATTACATAAGCTTATTATAGTGGTATGGTATTGTCCATACAGTTAGGGGTGAGTAGCACTTTAATGTTAAAATCCTGATTTCTGTCCACTTATAACTTGCCATTTCTTGGGATAATGTCATGAAACCTTACATAGCATGTATTCTAGTATGAGATCTTGGTACCAGACAACTTCTGAAAAATTTGGTTAAGTATTTTTGTGGTAGTAAGCAGCAAAATAATAAAAAAAAAAACATCTAAGTTGACTTGATAAGCCTGATTTACATGCCATGCTTAACTCCCATTGTTGCTGAGTGCATTATTTATTTTAAATGTTTTACTGGGAAAGACATACTGAGCTGGTAACAGCTTGTTTCCAGATGTGTCCTGGGGGTGCATAGGTGCTGTCACAGATGGTCTGTGACACCAACTGGAGTCAAAGTCTGTCTGTGACAACACAGTTATTGAAATGATACACATGCAAAACCAGTAGTTCTCTAGTTAGCAACAATAAAATGGCTAAGATGTAAAAAACTGAAATTTGCATGTTCCTTAGGGGATTGAACCCAGAAGAATATTGACATTTAGAAGACAAAAAGGTTGCAAAGTAAGAAAGTTATAATTAAAAACAGGGTTATATGTTGCGCATGTGCAAATTGTATTTGTGCACAAGCTGGAAAAAAAATCACTGTTTTCACAGATGTACATTGTTCATCTGTGAAAGGTGCTTTTGCTCCATTTTTGCAGCTGGACTTAGTGTTTTTGTGCTGTTATCCATTAGAAAAGTTGCCGTTTTGTACCTGCACTATTCTCTTAAAACTGATCTGCTAAAACAGGTGTGTTTGATGCCACATATATGCCATGGACAAAGAATGCTATAGGCCCCATGAAGTGATGGGTCTGGTACTTTTGGTATGGCCTGTAGGACCACGCACAAAACATGCTATGTGCCACATGCAGTGTTCAGTCAGTCTGGTTTTGTGTTACATGGATATGATCTGAAAAAGTAAAATCTCATCAAATCCAAGCTTTTCTCTAAGTTTTCAGAGCAATCAATTTTTTCACTTTCCAATGCAATGTCTGATCCAAGGTCAGATCTCAGATTGGATTGCACAAAATCTGACTATCTGACCAGATATTTGGCACCCCCTCCTCACACTGACTGCATACTGTGTAAAAAAAAAAAAAAAGCTTCCCATGTTACCAGTGGCACCTTCTCCCTGTCCCATCTCATAGTAAATAAACAAATACTATGTCTGTCCTGAACCCTGACTCCCTGATGTGCCTCTCTCATCACCCCATCATCAGCAATCATCCCGTGTAGCATCCCCTTCTCTGTCCTATGCACCCTCCCCCCCCCAAACTGGCACAGACCTCCATTCATCTTGCTGTCTCAATCATATTACAACAGGGTGATTTACTTATGCCAGAAGAAACAAAAATAACACAGTGCTCATAGACTTTGATTTGCATTTTTATACAATTTTATTGCATGTCAAGGCACTAAAAATCAATCCTGGTGCTTTAAGGTGCTTTGCCTCTTCCTCAGGATTTACCTGTGCCAGTGTGCTGCTAATTCATTCAATGATAAATCATGCAAATGAATGAATGAATGAATGAGCAGCACTGTTGCACAAGTAATATACTCCATTTGCAATACAGGTCAGATGGTGAGTGGCCGAGGATGTGAGAGGAGGGCTGTGCTGGTTGTTGGCAGGGCGGGTGGGGGGGCCAGGATGGGAAAGGGCACAGGTTGCTGTATAAGTTATTTTGAATAAACATGCTTGCCAGGGATGGGGGGAGGGGGAGTGCCACTGGACACCAGGAAGACATGAGTGCTCAGGAGGCACAGTATATTTTTTATTTAGTACATTTAAAGATATGGGTGAGGAAGGGGGTGTTACTGGACACCTGGGAATTTGGGAAGACCAGCTGACTAAAGAGTGCCAGATCAGCTGGACTGGATCCAGATATCTGTGATCTGAAATCTGATCCAATCTCTGATCAGATTTCAGGTTGTATTTTGGATTTCCTGACTATCCATCACAGTCTGGTCGGATTGAATTTCATGCCATCCAAGCAGCAATGGTCCAGTGCTTTTTGTTTGGTCTGCAGTGCCATGAAAAAAAGCACATTATAGGCCTAAGACACTGTAGGAGTGGCCTAGTACTTTGTGTATTGCCCACAGGGCCATGCAGAAAGCCTACTATAGGCCCAAGGCACAGTGTGCTTGCTATTAAAAATATTGATTGCTGGCATTGTCAATACAAAGTACTGAATATCTGTTTTTAAACTATTTTTAAGAAAAATGATTGCAAACAAACTATGTTGAAGCATCAGTTAGTATCATGCTTTGTTACACAGCAAGGAAATGTGATGTGAGGGTAAAAAGTTTCCGATTTTTGTTAAACATGGCATGGTGTATACCAAAGTTTGAATGATTACACGACATAGGATTGGCATTGCCCTAACTTCATCACTCTTTCTTTAAGCATTGATGTCAGACTAATATTCTGTGCCTGGGTAGGCAGTGCCTCGGGCAATACCAATGCAGTGTTGCATGAACATTTGAAGTCCAAAGAACACAACGCCAGCAAAGTACCAAGACTCTGGGAACTTTTTACCCAAACATGTCATTTCTATGCTATGACCTAGCTGAGATGCCCCATTTCATTTGGACTTCCTCATCCTTACAGAGATGTGACTTTCATCATGTACAGATTTCTCAGTGACAAACATCCCAGGATATACTCCCTATCAACAGGACCGCTCCAAGTGTGTGTGTGTGTGGGGGGATTCTTATCTATACTGCTTCCCATCTCAATTTCAAAATCACCTTCCAGGATGCAGCCACCAAGGAGCATGAACGCACATCAGGGATCCTTTCCTTTCCTGTTCTATACCCACAATCTTCACTGAAATATATTGTGTACCAGGGAAATTCCCACACAAAGTCATAAACCTGCTCCAGAGAGCCATGGATCCCACTCTAAATGAAGAACATATCATCCTTGAAGACTTAACAGTAACTGGGGAGCAGGCCCAGGCTCTTCCTCCCACCACAACCTCCACTGCAAATTTAAGGCACTCAGCCTCAGTTAGCTGATATCACCACCCACCTGGATGAAAAACAGGATTGCCAACCACAGTTTAATTGATTGGATACTGGTCACACCTACAGAGGATCCTGGTAGCAGATGCTATACCCAATGTAGTCAGCAATCACTGCAAAACCTTTTGTATCCACAAAACCAAAACAACAAAAGCCCCTCCTAAGGTAATACATGCAAGCTCATTTAGACCTTTCAATCTAGAAGAGTTCACCCATGACCTCACCTAAGCTAACTAGGCCCCCATCCTAGCAGTGCAAGACACAGAGGAAGCCTCTGCCATATTTACTGCTACCATCACAAACATCTGTGACAAACATGGCCCCCTTCAAAAGATCAAGAGTCTGGGGCCACCACCAGCCATGGATCACCACTGACATGTTAAACAGGTTCCTGCAAAGTGACAAGTCATGGACCAAGCACACAGCTACAGGATCCCCCTCAGACAGACAAGCCTAACCACACTTCCAAAATCAATGCACCAGACTCACAAGGCAGGTCAAAATAGACTACTTCCAAAACAAGTTCTCAACCTCCAGCTTGGATCCATCCAAATTCTGGAAGACAATACACAACTTCTTCAACCCTTCCTTGTCTACTGGTAGAGACCAGTCCAACCCTAATGCCACCCTCTCTGTAGACAAACTCAACCCATATTTTACAGAAGGGCTGAAGGCCCTGATACTAGACTCCAAAGACATACATCAAACCCACCACTCCTTAACTGGCCCCTTCATCCTTCAGGCAATCACCATACAATAAGCCCTCAAAGAAGGAATGGGTCTCAACATATCCTTCAGCTTCAGAGCAGATGGCACCTCAGCAATAGCAGCCCCTATTGTGACCTCTCCAACCTGTCTTTGGCCACTGGATCCTCCTCCCACAACTGGAAGCACACAGTGGTAGTCCCCTCCACAAAAAGTGGCCCTCCACTCTCTCTCTCCTGCCAATCCCATCCTGACTTCTAGAGCAACTAGTGAGCAAGCAGCTCACCCAGTTCTACTCCAGCTCTGGTTTTCTGATGCCTTACCAAACAGGGCTCTGGCCAAGCCACTCCACAGCCACCTCCCTTCTCTGAGTCATGGACTTCATCCACACCAACATAGACAGGGACTAGGCATGGGGCCATCATCATAGACCTAGCCAATGCCTTTGAAATCATGGACCACAGCCTCCTTATGAAGAAGCTAGCAGTCTTAGGTATCTCCTCCACCTCACTCACCTGGTTCAACTCCTACCTGTCAGACAGGTCTCAGCCAGTAAAACTTGGAGGCACTGTGTCATCTCCCCTGCTAGTCACCCTCAGAGTTCCTCAAGGATTAGTTCTAGGGTCCCTGCTCTTCACTAGCTCCATAAATAGCTTCCCAATATCAGTCTCCTCATGCAACATTCATATGTAAGCAGATGATACCATCATTTATGCATCTGGTCCCACCATCAGCTCTAACAAAGATTCTCTACACCAGGAGTTCTACACAGTTCAGAACTGGGTCCAAGACAATAGGCTGGTCTTAAATCAGAAAAAGAAATCTCCATGCTGTTAGGATCCAGATCGTGGCTAGGACCAGCCTCTACCTCACTGAACATCTCCTCCACCCATGGCATTGTCTGGACTCAGTGTTGACCTACAAATACCCGGAGGATTTCTGGGACACAATACTGATAAAAACACACCCCTTAGTGAGCAGGACAAACTCAAGTGGAGCACGCACCTCAGCACACGTGGAGACGTGCGGTGAGACAAGTACATTCTCGAGCATGTCAGGTATCTCCAGTGAGTCACAAGGGTAACAAGGCTAGATTCAACATGAGTGCAGTGTATTACCTGTGTATGTTTGCAGTATCAACAAAAACTTGATAAGGCTATGTCTGTTCAGAATCCTTGACTGTAAAATACTCTGCAGATATCAGTGTCTTGTCTACTTCTTCTTAATCTGATAAAGTCAGTGGTTTAAAACATAACAAAAAAAAATCCTATCTATCTATCTATTTAATGTCTGTTCTTTTTACTTGAAAACTATAACAACTATAATGGCAGATATTATTAAGACTCTGGTTGGAGACTGAGGACTAAAATGTGAGTCGTGCTCAATGTATTTACTTTGTGATAATGATCACATTAAGGAAACCTTTACATGTATTAAATGTCTGCTCAATAGACAACTGGAACTTGAAATCACTTCCCTCAGGCGTAAACTGGATTCCTTCAAACATAACCCAAAAACTCTGTACCAGAAAATCTTATCAGTAGATGCTGCTACAGTGACAAATGTGAGCCAGGAAAATCATATAGCATTCAGACATCTTACCTTTGAAACTAAAGTTCAGTCAGAGATAATTAAACATCCCTGTAACAAATGCTCTACTTCAAATAAAAAGGGAGGAGAGAGAGAGAGAGAACAAGAACTATTTGAGAATATATTAGAGATGGAGATTGGTCCATTATGGAAACCACACATAGACAAAATAAGGGTCGTAGGGTCATGAATTTTAATCTTCCTCTAAATAATTGTTTTTCTGTATTAAGTGACATAACTAGTATAAATGGTGTAGAAACAAGAAATTCATATAGTCCTGATGGGAACGCCATTGATCAAAGTACAACTAGCACAATAGCATCGGCTTCAACTGATATACAGCAGGGCAATCCTGGTATTGATACCTGCACAGTAGAAATGGATGTTGAAATGGTTACACCACCCAAAAATAAGGATGCAACAGCGTGTGCCCCTATGTTACCTACCTGTGATTCTGGATATCTGTTAACTAGGATCCCCTTCCCCAAGCAGTGGTGAATGATTTTACGTCTTCAGTTCCCCCATATCCACACAAATAAGTGAAAAATCAGGAAGACAATCAGCTCAAAATACTTATTTCTTATTCTGGTGATCTATTAACTAGGGTTCCCCTACCGGCAGTAGTCAACGATATTACATCTTCAGTTCCCACTCATCCACACAAACCAGAGGAAAATCAGGGTGACAATCAACCCAGAATACAAAATAATGAGGAGAATATAGAGGATGAAAATGCTACGGATGAAGGAATACACAAAATTAAACAAGTATATGTACTAGGGGACTCTATTTTAAAATATACTGACAGATATACGTCTAGAGGCAATAAGGAGAATATTACTACCAGCTATTTCTCAGGGGCTAAAGTAAGAGATATACAAAAAATGTTGCCTGATATAATTAATATAATTAAGGAAAAGGACCAGACCTCAGCAATTATATTGTGTTTGGGGACAAGTAATCTACAGCTACAAGCGGTGATAGAAATAAGAGAAAAATGTAAACATATTAAAAATGATGTGCTAAAATGAACAGTAAACTCTAAATCTCAGAGATCCTACGCATCCCACAAGCTGGATGAACAAAAATGGAGAAGATAAAGTCCATAATCAACTGGCTAAGATATTGGTCCCTAAAAGAAGACATTAGAAAGAAGACATTGAGTATATAACGCACTGGGAGGAATTTGATAATAACATGCAGTACTTTAGTAATACTGGTTTGCATCTGAATAAAAATGGAAGTAAGAAACTAGGAATGAAATTGAAGGAAGTAATTGATAAATGTTTTAACTAAAAAATAGGTGAAGAGGGGTACGCTTGAATGCCTGCGAGCCTAGTAAGTTGGGATCACTGGCTGAAAATTCAGTTATTACCAGCAGCAAAGGGCTTAGAATTTGGTCTTTAAATGCTAGGAGTCTCAATATTACAAAACAATCTGAACTTGATATATGGATGAATGAGGAGGGAGTTGATGTCTGCACAATAACCAAAACATGGTGGGATATTCAGATCACCTGGGCTAGAGAGATAGATGATTATATACTATATTCCAGAGAACCATTGGCAAGGAAAGGTGGGGGTGGCAATTTATGTTAAAAATCAGATTAATAGTTTCATACATAGTTCAAGAAATACATGTACAGACATAAAATCCCTCTGGATAACAGTGGATTCACATCATGCTATGAGACGATACATTGGAGTCTATTACAGAGCACCCAATACAACAGCTGGAATAGATAACGATATTCATCAGGATATAGCAAGGATGGCAGATATAGGTGATATTGGCACAAACTGGATCACTCAGACATCAACAATAAATATAGGAAGACAATTTATTGATACACTAGTAGATGCAGGGCTGCAACAAATAATATTTAAACCTAGCAGAAGTAATAACACGCTTGATTTATTGATCACTAACATTGGAGGATCGATAAAAAACATAAATATAAGAAAAAATCTGGGAAACTGAGATCACAATATTGTTGCGTTTACCTAAAAGAGACCAATGCATAAGAGTTTAGGTTCAACTATAATTAAAAACTACAATAGGGCAAACTTTCAAAATATAAAGTCAAAGCTGCCACATTGGAATGGGGAAATAGAATTCCGCCACAAAACTGTTGAGGGAATGTGGAATATCTTTAAGATCACAATGCTGCAGTTAGAGGATACGTACCCAGCAAGTGGATGTATAATAATAGGGGGAAAAACAATGTGGTGTACTAAGAGGGTTTTAAAGCAGTGCAAGAAAAGAAGAAAGCTTTTGAATTAATGAAGAAAAATGCAAATGAGAATTCGACTGTAGCTTACAAAAAGGGAATTAAGATTGTCAAAAAAAATGATTAGGCAGAAAAGAAATAAACTGGAAACCAACATATTACATAGGAATGATAACTGCAAAAGTTGCTATGCCTGTGTTAATAATCAGAAGAACAATAATACCCAAGTAGGACCACTAATAAATGAAGGCCGGGAGATAAAGGAAACAGAAAATATGGCTTGTGCATTCAATACTTATTTCTGCTCTGTATTTAACATAGTCAGCTTCAGGAGTGCATGACAGTAGGAGGCTTTAAAGAAGCATTAAAAAAGCATTAAAACCTTTTTTATGGTGCCAGGCTTTTCATGGCATTTAGTGAATTGAAGCCTGTTAGATTATTGTTTTGCTTTATACTGTATTTATTGTTTCTACTATTCTTATTTGAATCTTTTGTAAAGTACCTTGATATTTGAAAGGCGCTTTTGTGAAATAAAGTTATTATTATTATTAAGATAACTTAATAGTCTTCAGGTGAAGCTACCTCTGGCTGGAAGCTGCAACACTGGACTTAAGATTTGCAAGAAAGTGAGTTGTGCTCACAACAGAGGGAGGTGAACCTTACAATTTACAATTGTCTTTGGTTTGAACCAGATTCCTTAGGAAAGTTAATATTCTTCAGGTGGAGGATACTTCTAACTGAAGGGTGAAATAAGGAACTTAGAATGATCAGAAAAGGCAGTCTTTCAATCAACAGAGGGAGGTGGAGCTTGCTTTACTTTTGTTACAATTGTTAAGATTTTCAGTGCAGAAAGAGTTTCAACCCACAGTGGCTTAATACTGTGTTCTGTGTCTGCACTCTGCACAGCTGATGTGTTTTGGGTCTGACTGCTTTCAGAGCACAAGTCACCAGGCTGTTCTGGAGCTGGGGAGGTTTACCTGTGTCTGAATTGGATGTCTGGATTTTTCTCTCTTTGATTAGCAGGGTATTTTCTCTGTCAAATTGTCGTGTAGGGCATCTTGCTGACAGGAAGGCACTCATCGCAGCGGTAGGTCAGAACTTTTAGCTGATTGTTTCGTGAGGGCACAGTTTAGGCCCAAACCCTTCCCAACCCTCACCCCACCCACCCCTGGAAATAGTTCCTTTATACCTGGGTTTCCTAAAGAGGGCAAGGTGCATATCACTGTCATATCCTCTCTAGCACACTGCACTGACAATATAAGCATACACATTATATAAATACATATATTTCTATATAACGCACCAATCACACACACACACACACACACACACAAAAAAAAATAAACAAGATAGACAGTTATGTGGGGAGTAGTGCAATGTAATGGCTGTGGGGCAGCAGTTTTCCGGGAGTCTTTCTGGAGGCTGAGATGCTGCTCTGTCAGTTGTTCCATTCCACAATCCATACACCATTCTGGGGGAGCATAGTTCCCCTATGGATGCACCTGCAGAGGAGACTAAGGAGGGTGCAGACAACTGTCACAAGGGAGGCCCTCAGGAAGGAGGCAGAGGGCACCACAGGGAAAGGAAGCAGCTCCTGGTGGGGGGACTCAGTTATTAGGGAGATAGAACTGGGGGGGGAGCATGGAAAACTGAAGTAAGGTGCCTGCATGGTGCCATGGCTTGGAGGGACAGGAAGCGAATCCTTAGAATCACGAGAACAGTTGCACAGGAGTCTGAGCTGGATGTCATTGTCCACCTAGGGACAAATGACTTGGCTCATCATGAGATTAGAGCAGTGCAGAAGGATTTTATAGAGTTGGTGAGGGGCTTAAGACAAGTAGCACACACAGTATCCTTCTCAGAGGTGCTGCCTGTCAGTGGCATGGGTGAGGCAAGGGTACTTTGCACCATGCGGTTTAACGAATGGTTGAAAAAATGGTGTGGAGCGCAGGGGTTTGGCTTCATTGGGGACTGGGGTTCCACCTGGAGGGACACCAGCCTATACTGGCAGGATGGACTGCATCTGTCCAGGAAGGTAATAAGTCTTTTAGGCAATCAGTTTAAATGCTTCATTGGCAAGCTTTTAAACTAGTCAAGGGGGGGAGGCACTGATAAGCAGCAGGAAAAATACCAGCCTCCCCTACAAAACAGGGTACTAAATGAGAAAAAGACCAAGGTAGAAAGGTCAGTGGGGGATGCTGCTACAGAAGGTAAAGCCAACAAAAAAATGGAGAGCAATGAGTACCAATGCCCGTAGTCAGGGTAACAAGCTTCCTGAATTAGTGGTCTTGATGGAGGAGGAATATATGGGTATCGTGGCAGTCACAGAAACATGGTACACACAGAACCATGACTGGGACATAAACATACCAGAATACACTATCTACAGGAGGAACAGGGAGGGTAAAAGAGGAGGAGGAGTAGCTCTCTACATAAGAGAAGGAATCAAAGCAACAGAACAAAAGGGTAAACAGGGAGGAGAAGAAGCACTGTGGGTCAATTTGGAGGCAGGCAATGGCACCACAATCCACACAGGGATTGTATACAGACCCCCCTCTCAGGGGAAGGAAATGGACAAGGAGATGATAGAAAGTATACTTAGAATGGCAGATACAGGGGAGTTATTGCTGATGGGTGATCTGAATATACCAGATGTTAACTGGAGTGCAGTTGCAGCAGCCACTTCTAAGAGTGGGGCTATTCTAGATGCCCTACAGGGGGCATGCCTTAGACAACTAGTATTGGAACCCACTTGATGGGGAGCAATCTTAGACCTGGTCCTCTCAAATGGAGATGGAGAGAGGATCACAGATGTAGAAGTGGGTAGCCATCTGGGAACTAGCGACCATCGAACAGTATGGTTCACAATAAACGCAGCATTAGAGTCGAGCCATACAAAGGCAAAAGTACTGGACTGCAGGAGGGCTGACTTTGCCAAAATGGGTGAGTGCCTAAGAAAGCACTAGCAAATGGGCAGGAAGGAGGGGTGGAAGAATAATGGGGAATAATAAAAACTGCCATCACAGAGGTAACAAGCCTTTGTGTGAAGCAAATAAACAAAACAAAATGATGTAAGAAACCACTATGGTTCTCAAAGGAGGTGGCAGTGAAGGTTCAAGAGAAAAAAGAAAGCATTCAGGAAGTACAAGGAATCACAGAAGGAGCAGGACAGAGAATTGTATCAGTTAAAGCAAAAGGAAGCTGGGAAGGCAGTCAGAACAGCAAAGGCCAGAACTGAGGAAAAGATAGCCAACTCAGTTAAGAAGGGGGATAAAACCTTTTTTTAGGTACATCAGGGAGCGAAGGAAGACTAAGGGAGGGATAGTGAGGCTTAATAAAGGGAGGGTGGGCAGAGGGTGACTGTGAAAAGGCAGAGATACTAAACAAATATTTTTGCTCAGTATTTACAAATGAAGAGGGGGAGGTACCTAAAACAAACAATAGAAACACTCTGGATACAGAAGTTGATACCAGCCCATTTACAGAAGAAAGGGTTCTGAGAGAACTCTTAAAACTGAAGGTGGACAAAGCAATGGAGCCTGATGGGATTCATCCCAGAATTCTAAAAGAACTAAGGGTAGAACTAGTGACACCACTGACTACCCTTTTTAACAAATCATGTCAGGATGGGGTGGTACCTGAGGACTGGAGGAGGGCAGATGTGATTCCCCTTCACAAAAGTGGGAGCAGGGCAGAAGCAGAAAACTACAGATCTGTTAGTTTAACCTCAGTGATAGGGAAAATGATGGAATCACTTCTGAAGGAAATAATTGTCAGTACCTAGAGGCCAGAGGGGCACAGGACCCAAGGCAGCATGGATTCACAGCGGGAAGGTCATGCCAGATGAATCTAATAGATTTCTTTGACTGGGTGACCAAAGTAGTAGATCAGGGAGGGGCTGTGGACATGGCCTACCTAGACTTTAGCAAGGCATTTGACTCAGTCTCACACAAAAGATTAATATACAAGTTAGCCAGCCTGGGAGTGGGTCCCAAGATGACAGCCTGGGTAAAGAATTGGCTGAAGAATAGGACACAGAGGGTGATAGTAAATGGAGTCCACTCTGAAGAAAGGGGGGTTACTAGTGGGGTGCCACAGGGTTCAGTATTAGGACCGGTCCTCTTCAATATCTTTATAAGCAACATTGCAGAGGGAATAGAAGGAAAAGTATGTCTCTTTGCAGATGACACAAAGATCTGCAACAGAGTTGATGTACAAGGTAGGGTGGAAAGGATGAGAAGGGACTTCGCAAGGTTTGAGGAATGGTCAAATGTATAGCAGCTTAGATTTAATACTAAGAAGTGCAAGGTAATGCACCTGGGAAACAAAAACCTAGGGTAAGAGTACACAATGGGGGGTGAGATACTAACAACAACAAAAATGGAAAGGGACCTGGGGGTAGTCATATCAGATGACTTAAAGGTGGGCAAGCAATGTGAGAGGGCAGTAAGGAGGGCTGGGGGGATACTGGGATGCATAGGGAGAGGCATCACCAGTAGAAAACAGGAAGTTGCTATCCCTCTGTACAGACAGCTGGTGAGACCCCATCTGGAGTACTGTGTGCAGTTCTGGAGACCCAATCTCCACAAGGACATAGACAAGATGGAAGCTGTCCAGAGGAGGGCAACTAAAATGGTACAGGGTCTGCACTGGAAGACATATGAAGAGAGACTAAAGGAGCTTAATATGTATAGCCTCGAAGAAAGGAGGGAGAGGGGGACATGATAGAAACTTTCAAGTACCTCAAGGGAATCAACAAAGTCCAAGAGGGTAGCATCTTTCAAAAAAAGAGGTGTGCAAGAACAAGGGGGCACAATTTGAAGATGGGGCGGCTCAGAAGTAATGTAAGGAAGCATTTTTTCACAGAGAGGGTTGTGGATACATGGAACGGCCTTCCGGAGGAGGTTGTGGAGTCAAAAACAGTGGTTGAATTCAAGCATGCATGGGACAGCCATAAGGCAATTCTAGGGGGTGGCGGTAGAAAGAAGTAGGCTGCTGGTTAACTAGGATCTGCAGCTTATCCATTAGGTAGGGAAATGGGAGACTGGGTGGGCCGAGTGGTCCTTATCTGCTGTCAAATTCTATGTTTCTATGTTTCTATTATTATTAGGTAAACCAGTTGACAAAACTATGGAAGGTAAAAAATATTCAGATCTACTTATTGAGATTAGCCTGCTTGTGGCAATGGAACTATTAGAAAAACTCAAAGTTAATAAATCTGCAGGACCTTATTTATTGCATTCCATATATGTAAGAAAATTACGGAACCTTATAGCTGGACGGCTAGCATTTTTGTTCAATGCATCTTTTACAACAGGAGAAGTCTCAGTTGCCTAGACAATAGCAACAGTTGTGCTGCTGTTTAAGAAGGATGACAAAGCTATGATATCCAACTACACACCAATTAGTCTGACCCCAGTAGTATGTAAACTGGCAGAAAGTTATTTAAAGTCCATAACAGAGGAAACATTTAAAATCATCAATTATAAGGATAATAAGCAGCATAGTTTCAGACAGAATACAGCGTGCATCACTAATCAATTGTGTTTCTATGAAAAGGTAAATAACAGCTTTAATAATAACATCCCAGTAGATGTAATCTACTTGACTTCCAGAAAGCATTTGATAAGGTCCCACATAATGTACTACTGGAAAAATTAGTCAAATTAGGAGTGGATAGTAGGCTGGTCACCTAGGACAGGAATTGGTTAAATAGCAGAAAGCAAAAAGTCAGAATAAGGGGCTCATACTCTAACAGTGGTAATGTGACTAGTGGATTACCACAGGGCTTGGCCCTGGGCCCTGTGTTGTTTGCTTTATTTATAGGAGATTTGCACCAAGATATAGATGGTTGGTTAGTGACATTTGCTGATGACGTGAAGTTAGGGGTTCCAGTAAATACAACAGATAATAGTAATAAACTGATGTTAGACTTGAAAAAAATGGAAAGATGGGCAAAGGATAATGGAATGTTGTTCAGCATAGAAAAATGCTCAATTCTTCACATCGGAAAAAACAATACTAAACAAGATTACTACTTGAATGCAACTTCCCTGAAAAAGATCATTTCTGAAAAAGATCTTGGAGTTTACTTATGTAACCCCTCACCAATTTAGGGGTTTACTATTATGTCTTCCTGGGCCCCTAATGCCCACTGTCAGGCTGGTGTCCTGTCTTTAGTAGTTGTGTGTCTTTGTGTGAGAATGCCATATTGAGCTTCTGCACCTGTCCCTTTAAGAGAATGGCTAATTTGTGTTTAGAAATTGGTCTGTGCTGGGTCAAAGTGATTTAGGGCTTGTGACCGGCTGGACAGTAATCTGTTTTGCTCCATTCTGCAGTCGCTACTTGCGCAGAGGGAGCCTATATTGGAGCTGTGATTATTTACTGTTTGTGCTTTATTATATTAGAGATAGAGACGTTTGTCTAAACTGCTTTGATTGCAGCTGAACCATTTGAATGGAAGCCACCATGTTAGGTCCAGGACTTCCAGTAATTGGACCAATAGAACCACTGGGGACCTAAAATGGATCCTGTCCCCAGGAGTCTTATGGGAAGGAAAGCTGTAGTTTTTGTAGTTTTACTGTTGGCACCAAAATGGACCTGGAGAGAGAGCCCTTACTGTGACTGACAGCTCCTTTAGCCAACTGAACCTTTGGATTGACAAGGGAAATGCCCTGTGTGCCAAGAGACAGTGGATCAGTTAGAGTTGGAAGTTGAAGTGTGAACAGCTTGAGCTTTCGAGCAGCTGCTCCCAGAAGGAGTGTAAGGGGATCAGCGGGAAGAGGCTCAACCTGCCTTCCTGCCACTTTCTCATGCTTTGAACTGCCTCATTGCAGAAGTTGGACTTGTCCGATTCCAGCCTGGAACTGCAGCAGAAGAGGAGAAGAAGTTTGTTAGTGCAACTTGCGGTTTGGACAGAAGACTTGCTCCTGAAGCGATCAGTCCAGCTTGTGTTTGCGAAATATACTCAAATCGAAAGGTTTGCACAGTAAAACCATTGATTTGCAACCAGACTGAATCCAAACTGTTTTCAGTAGTTATTGAATTAAATGTGCTGTATGTGTGTCATGGGTCGCGATATGGTTCCCCACTAGAGAATCTGTTATGCCAGCTGGAGGCTTCACCAGCAGAAGATCACAAAATTTTCCAGACTGCTCATCCTGTCTGCGCCTTAGTATTTTGGCCCAGGCCACTACTCCATTGCCAGAGACTGTCACGGCAAGCGACCGGCTCGGGGATCCAGCTCCTGCACGGCAACAACACGCAGGATGCGGCCACCTGGAAGAAAGGCTGCGAAAAGGAGGTGTGTCATATTGGCCCTGTTTCCTCCAAGCTTCTCTGTCATCACCGTGAGGTCTCCATATTGCCTTATCTAATGCAGATTCCTTGTAGCATGAGTACAAATCAGGGTAGCTCTCTGCAATGAAAGCTCAAATCATTGTGGTAGCATGTAATTATCTTCATTGGTTGGGTTTTGCAAAGGACTGAGCCAACCAGCTCAGATTACAAATAATTGGGTTGTTTGCATGTTTAACTGCCTTTCTTTTCACCAAGGGCCCCAACATCAGCTGCAATGCCAGCCACCCCGGGCAACTTTTCAGGTTAGCCTGCATAACATTCTGGGTACCCAGTGTTGTTGAACTGTATATTTGGGACTTAAAGTGCATGCCAGAAAAGTCTGATTTAAATCAGAATACAAATCATTTGACTAGATTCATGCCCCTTCCTTGTTCATGCCCCCTTAATAAACCCGATTGTCTTTTTCATGTTTAACCTGGCTAGTGTGCATATTATTAGTTGGGTTACTGCATTCACAGTGTGTACTTGTATTGCTAACCTTACTTTACAGGTGGTCTCCAGGGAAATTGCTGACAGTCCATTCCTGGTGGTAAATGAGAAGGGTGTGAGCATATTATTGCTGATTCCTATTGCTTGTGAGTTTAACACTGTGTCATATATTAGGCCACTAGGAGGGTTGGTTGGTGGTTATAGCTCCCCAGAGGGCTATACCAGAGCAGATAAGCAACCCCAATATCATTTCTCTGGGTGGAGGTACCTAATTAGAGAACTCAGGCCCCTAAACCTGTGTATAGCCATACAGGCAGGGGTAGTAGCCCTTAGAATAGCACCAGCTAGGGGTTACACATAGATCAGGATCTGAATTTTAATATGCATTGTACCAAATGAATACACAAAGCTAACTATATGATTAGGAATATTAAACGAGCATTTATAAATAGATCAGCCACTTGTTTACTACCTTTATACAGATCATTTATCAGGCCTCATCTTGATTACGGCTCCCCATTATGGAGTCCACATCTGAGGAGAGAGGTGATGAGGATCAAGGGAGTTCAGCGAAGGGTTACAAAGATGATGGGGTTAAATTATGATAACAGGCTACAGAAACTGGGTCTTTATAATTTGGAAAATAGAAGGATGGGGATGATATCTTAATAATATATAAATTTATAAATGCTGATGATTTGTGCAAAGAACTAGGTATACAAATCCAGGGAAAACCCGATGGTCTGAGAGAACACAAGCAACAAATAAAATTTGCAAATGTAGTAAAAAATGGAAGATATCATTGTTTTGTACATAAAACAGGTAGGATTTGGAACAGGCTCCCAAAAGAAATAGTAGAAAGCCAAACCAAAAACATATTTAAAAATAGGCTAGATAACTATTTACCGGAGGGGGTTAACAGGAGAAGATGGAAGGTTTGATACCTTTTATTGGACCAACAAGTGTCTTGTACAAAGATGGAATTATACACAAGCTTTTGGGGCCACACAGGTCCCTTCTTCAGGTGAATAGCAAAACAGAGCATCATAAGCAGTATTTATATCCACTATGGAGCAATTAAAAATCAGGTGGTGAGGTAGGAAGGTGACAAAGGGGACTAGAGATGAAAGTCTAAGATGCAAAATAAAAACATGAGAAGAAATGGGGAGGTGGGGCTAAGTAGGAACAGGTCAGAAGGAGACGAAAGGGAGCTAAAGGGAAGACAAAAGCAGGCAGATAGGATCTGAGATCAGAGACTAGCTTTAAGGGTAGAATAGACAGGAGATGCCTAAAAGATGTAAGGAAATCATCACATATCATGCCTGTGTAGTACAGTATGGTCTGCATGCCCATTGGTCCACGCAGTGGACCAATAGGCATATAGACAGTACTGTATGCTGTCACTTGGTGGGTGGATGGGTGCAATGCAGGTGGGGTGCTGCCGCCCGCTGATGATGGGGGGGTGCTGGGTGGCAGGGACCACAGTGGCGGGGTGGGGAGGAGGGTACCGCTGGACCAGCAGGGTCTCTTGGGCTATGTCCGCCCACGAGCGGGCACTGGGGGGGTTCTCCATTGGACCACTAGGGACATTCGGTGAATGTATGCCTGTGATTGGGCTATGGGAGGGTTCTCCACTGGACCACCATGGACCTGAAATACACTTATGCCCACAATCGGGCAGTGGGGAGTCACCACTGGTCCACCATGTACCTAAGATACACTTATGCCCGCGATTGGGTGGGGGGGAGTCACCATTGGTCCACCAGGGACCTGAGATACACTTATGCCCGTGATCCGGTGGGGGGGTCACAGGTCCACCAGGGACCTGTAACACTCCTATGCCCACAACCGGGCAATGGAGAACATTCCCCTGAACCACCAGGGATGATATTTACTTATGCCCACGATCGAGCAACGGGGCGGGGGGCACAATGCTCCCAGGGCAGGGGGCCTGTGGGCAGTGATCTGGATGGGTGGGTGGCCACCCACGGCTGGCGGCTGCCATGTTGCACCCTGCAATATGGGGGCTGGCCTGTGGGTGGCCAGAAATTGTTCCTGGTTTTGCCAGGCACATATTTGTGTCCCCCTGAGCGGCTCAAGGCGGAGTTGTGCCAGCATATGTGCTGCGCATCTCGGGCTGAATATTGGGATGTGCTGCATATGCATGGGCATGCCCCCTGCACTTGCACCATATACATTACTGTTGCACCCTGGTGCATTGGGGGTTGCTCATTGCAACTTGCCCCTTTCAATATTGCGCCGGGACACAATGGTGAGTTGCACATGGCGCATCCCTGTTGCGCTATGTGCAACCCTTTTGAATATCCAGGCCTACATATTTAATGCATTTTAAAAATAGAAGTTGCCAAATAGGACATGATAAAAGAAACATCAGTGGTGCAGCATAGATGCCTAAAAGTTTCACAGACAGCCTTCTTTGTGCAGCAGGTCTTCTTTCTGTGTGTGAGCATTGTTTCCTTCTCTGTCTTGCTTCTTCCCCTTATCTGATCAGCGTCAACTTGACATATAGCTCTCATATAATATTGCTGACTAATAATTACTAAAATTAATCTGCTGCTTTTTTTCTTGAAAAGATATAACGTGATCCCATCCAAAATAAGATTTAATGTGACCCAAATAATCAGGTTGTTTTGCTTTAAGCTGTTTTTATTTTCTTCATGTTAAGCACTAAAGAATTCCATTAAAGTGCTAGTAGGTACAATGCTGTTGTAACTAGAATAATGGTCAGGGTCTGCTGTTAATTAACAGGTGGCACTCTGCATGTCTCATCATCAACACATTATTTGACCAATGGTAGGACAGAATTGCAGCCAGCTTCTTCAAGCATAGAAACATAGAAAATGCCCTCCTCCCTCCCTCCCTCCCGAAACAGACCCTAAAACCTGCCCCTCACCCTCGCCCAACTCTTCCTTTCTTTGCTTCCAGAGCCAGCACCCTCCATCACCGTCAACCCATTCCAGCTTTGTGAACAAGAGGCCATAGTGTGAAGCTCAACACAGTTGACTGAACACTATTTGCATAGCCATTCTAAAGAAAAAAAAAACATTTTTTTTACATTATTCTTTTTGGCTTTCTAAATACAAGGATACTAGTTAGCAATCAATTAGCCTATTTCTGTGGAAGGTAAATGCAGGAACCAATCAAACAAGGGGCAATTGTGCAGTCAGCAAAAAAGGGGGATACAGAAACACTTAGAAACAACATAATTTATAAAAAATTGATTTTGCTCAATCTTAGGTAATCTGTAGGGTTATTTGTGCATACTTTTGTATTTCTCCGCACTTTTACTTTGGAAATTTGTAAGGAAAATATGAAAAAATGACACTTGACCTTTTGCACAGGTCTTGACCTCCTGTAAAGGGAATGGCTTAAAACTTATTTGGGAGTCATTCAATAGTTATCCCAAGGTCAGGATTTAGTAAACTATACATTTAATGCATTTTAATAACAGAAGTTGCCAAAAAGGGACATAATAAAAGAAAAATCAGTGCTGCAGCACAGACGCCTAAAGGTTTCGCAGACAGCCTGGTTTGTGCACCAGGTCTTCCTTCTGTCTGTGAGCATTGTTTTCTTCTCTGACTTGCTTCTTCCCCCTATCTGGTCAGCATCTGGATCTGCTGTAAAATTAGGCATGACAAGAAATAAACAAGGTGGTCTAGTATTTCACTGAACTGGTGTAGTGGTTTGCAAAAATGAGGCTTTTTAGAAATCCAATAGGAGTTATGCAAAACAAACGTAAATATATCTAAAAGAATATGAGTTACACATAAACAACCAGTATAAAAGTTGTTCAGGTTGGGAGGCAGTATAGCGCAGTGTTTTAAAGAGCTGCAAATCTGGTGATATCCAGCAGACCAGACCTGGGTTTGAATCCCACAGCTTCCACTTGCATACTGTGTGACCCTGAGCAAGTCACTTAACTTCCATGTACTCCCAGATCACTCCTGTAAAAAAGCTTTCAGCTTAGAGTGCTACTCCTGGTTAAACAACTAAAAAAAAAACAAAATTAACCTATTCATTAAGTAAGCAATAATCCACAACAGGGTATGTGGTTATTGGGGATTAATCACCACCCTGTCTGCATTGTGAGGCATGAGGCCATTGGCTGAGTATCCTCACAGTACACTGGGTGTTGATTAATCCCCAATAACTGCACACTTGAAGTGGGTTATTGCACTTATAACATGGGCAAGATGTGGAGAGAAATAAACAAAAAACTAGTGGAATAACAGGAAAAAATGTGGGAACTATTTTGTGTTCTTCCACTAGTTTTGGTTGCAGTACCACACTGATCTGAGTTCTGCCACAGGAAAATAGTTCTATAAACACAAGTTCATGGTAAAAAGGTCCACACACTAGAATAAAGGAGCCAGAATTACACTGTGTGGTACTGCTCTCTCTTGTCCTGTTACACAGTGCATTCTGTCTCTCTTACCCAACACTGAAAGACTGTGGGAAATCTGCAGTCCCACTCTGAGAAGGCTGGTGATCGTGATTACCTCTGTCCCCTCCTGTTACCATTCCACACAATACAGACGAGAGAGAGAGAGAGAGAGAACGAGAAAGAGAAACACACCCACAAATGGGCAATGCCACTTCCTGTTTTCATGCTGCACAGTGAGTTGCACAGTCACCCGATTACTGTTCTGTCTGTCAGCTGTGTGAAGCTCTCGCCTCTCTCTCTCTCTCTCTCTCTCTCTCTCTGTCTCTGTCTCTCTCTGTTTCAGGGGTGGGCAATGGACATTCCCATCATTCTCTTCATGCTCCCATTCACAGACTGACATGGACAATATGACGGTGCGGTTCGCGGAAGATCCTCAGGGTAGGTGGGTGAGAGAGGCACAGGTTTACTCACAGTGAAAGAAAGAGACAAGAGAAACAGACATGAGATTGCAGGTCTTTTGCTTCCTGCTTGGAGTGCAAGGATGCAGGGGCATTTCTCCGTTTAGCAGTTGTGCTGTCACAGCAATGGTGAACTCATAACAGACTCTCTGTCTCTCTCTTTCACATATGTGTCAGCAGGTTGGGTAATTAGTAAGCTTTTGGGAAAACAGTGTGCTGGGTCTGGGGATGTCAGACTGGTGACCAGAGCACTGCAGCTCACAGACATTCTCTGGGAACACTATGTCTCGCTTAGTGAGACATTTAGGTGGCTGCCACTCAGAAATGAAGTCGCTCACAAATAACGAGTGTAGCTCTGCCCCCTAATCTGGCATGAGTACCTGAGCACCAGAAGCTGTGAGGGTAACAGAGATTAATGTATGGTCACCTAATGGCTGTCTGCCAATTGTGTGACTGCATTTCTCTTGCCCATGTTATAAGCTGCACTAATTATATATTTTAAACTATGGCCATCTGATTACCTGAATGTTCATTTTTCATAGGAGTTATGCAAAACAAATGTAACTATCTCTAAAAATACACGAGTTACACATAAACAACCAGTATGAAAGTTGCTTAGAACAAAATGACCTTTCCAATGAGCCCATTCATTGAGCTGTACTAATTATATTTTTTAAACTATGGCCATCTGATTCCCTGAATACCTTCATTTGAAAAGCAGTTTTGTCCTGAACAACTTTCATGTTGGTAGTGTATTGGTAACTTGTATACTTTCCAAGATATTTACATTTGTTTGGCATGACTCCTACAGTGTTCACTCAGAGAGAAAAAAAATGAAGTTGTTTGGAAGACCATATTTTACAAAATATAAAGAATTCAGATTAGTGATTACCTTCATGTGACAGATCTTTTTGTCCTGAACAACTTTCACACTGGTTGTTTTTGTGCACCTTGAACAGTTTTAAAGATATTTAAATTTGTTTGGAATGTGTGCTCATTTGCTCTTAGAGAAAAGCAGTTTGGAGTTCTGTGTCCAACATTCTAAACAGTAAGAATGTTTTTTTCTTTAACTGCCATAATGATTTGTACTTATGAAAGGATACACTGAAACGTCCAAAAATGTGTTTCACGGTATGCCATTTTGTTAGCTAACGCAAGATGGCTGTAGGCTCTGCCAACAACCATAAAAAAGTGATTTTAAAGTATGGTTATGTTCAAAAACAGCTAAGAATATTGAAGAAAACCTGAGCACAATTACAGCAGAACTCCTTTTTTTATTTCAAATCTAAAAAAAATGTATTTATTTATTTATTTGAATCTAGGATTACTAAGTACCTTTGAGCAGGGACTCTTTTACAAAGGTTCCACATCATTGAGTACAGTCATAGAGTTTCAATTTCAGTATACAGCAATCAATGACACAGATGGTTGCAACATGTTATTACAAGGGTTTCTTACATGAGAACAAATGAAAGTGGGTATACAGAGGTCAAGGGAGATGTGGGAGGTGGACGCAGATGGGCAAAAAGGAACACGAGAGGTGGGGAGAGGAAAGGGCGGGGTGGGACAGTGGCAGATGTGTAGCAGCCTAAGGGCTTTGTCAAGAGGTGAGCAGTGGTAAGAACATAAGTTGGGCAGTGGTGGAGGCAAGTGCTGGGAGGTGGGGCAAAAGAGGCAGACATCAGAAAAGCAAAGGCAGCCAGGAAGGAATAAAAAGATTAGACATGGCAGTCACAGGAGCTGGAGGCAAGAAGAGCGAGGCAGAGCTTGGTCTTGAAGGCACCCATAGTTGGTAAGGCAGTGATGTCACTACTGAGACTATTTAGCCAGCTGGGTGCCCTATATGTAAAGGACCTTTGGCCTTGGGATGTGCGACAGTGGGGGATTTACAGGAGTTGTGGTTCAGACCTCCTGGTGTTGCGGTTGTTGATTTTGAGTTTAAGGAGAGAGCAGACACCAGGAGGGGCATTGTCCATCATTATTTTTTTTGCTGTGATGCAGGTTTGATATTTTAATTGATTATTTAGTGCAGCCACCCAGTTTGAGAGTAGAGGTTGCAGGTATGGGTGAGATGGTGTGATCCGGTGACGAGACGACAGGCTTTATTGAGGGTGGTAGAAATCCGCTTGAGAGAGGAGGCAGTGGTGGAGCCATAGATAATGAGTCCATAATCAATAATGCTAATGATGGAGCTCTGGATGGCAACTGTTAATGCTTCAGCGGTTAGATGTTTCCTGTGCTGGAACAGTAGGCCCATCTTGTTATTAGCAGCTTTTGCCACAGTATTAATGTGGGCAGCATAGAAGAGGTGGGAGTCAAGGGTAATGCCAAGGTATCTGAAGAATTGGACTTGTTCGAGAGTGACTCCTTGCTTCATTTTGATGGCAAGGTGATACTGCTTATGTTTGTGTTGAGAGCTGCTGAAAATCATGGACTTTGTTTTTTCTGGTTTAGGTTCAGTTTATGTTTTAGGAACCAGTTTTCGACTGATGTGAAACTATGCTGAAGGTTTTTTTGCAGTTGTTGTGGATCGCGGTGGGAGGCAAGGATTACTGCATCATCCACGCAGAGAATGATTTGCTGAGGACAGGAATCTGGTAGGAAGTTTAGGGACAGGCTGAAAAGGAGGAGACCTAAGATGGAGCCCTGGGGGACATCAGAGAGGGATTTGAGAGAGTGTCGACAATTCTCACTCTTTGAGACTGGTTGTCTAGGTTGCTTTTGAACCAGTTTACTGAGTTGGGTGAGAGCCCCACTTTCCGGAGCTGGGCAAGCAGGAGGCCATGGTGGACAGTGTCAAAGGCCTTTGTTAAATCCATGAAGGTAGAGCTGGTTAATTGCCCATTATCCAATGAGTGGTGGATGGTGCTGGTGAATTCGAGTAGTGCCGTGGAGGTGCTGTGATTCTTCCTAAAACCATGTTGCTTCCTGCACAGTATGTTGTGCTTGTCTAGGAAGTCAGTCAGCTGATCTGTGACAACATGTTCCAGTGCCGTTGAGACAGAAGGTAGGATGGAGATAGGTCAGAAGTTCTCATGAGCAGTTTTGACACCACTTTTATGAATGGGGGGTAACAGTGGCTGACTTCCATATGTTGGGGAACTGGCTGAGGCTGAGGGAGAGGTTAACGATCCTGGTCAGAGGCCTAAGCACTTCTTCAAGAGTAAGGGATAGAAGTTTGAGGTCTAGAGAATCATTGCTGGTTCTGGACTTGCTGATAGCTTTAGTAACATAATCGCATACCTGGTACATCTTGACAGCTTTAAAGTAGAAAGGGGGGTGACTAGTAGGAGCAGTGGTAGTTAGGGGCACAGAATCACCCATTTCTTTGAAAAAGTCAGGTGGAAGTACAGAACTAAGATCAGTGAAGGCAGTATTAAGGTGTCCGCAATGATTTTGGGGTCAAGTATTATATCTTCATTTATGCTGAGCACCGAAGGTGTGTATTTTGACTGCTTCCCAGTGACTTCTTTTATGTTGTTCCAGAAATCTCTTCCGTTTCCCCAGGAGTTAGTAAGGGCGTTCTTGAAATAGGCTGATTTATTTTCCTGAATTGATTTGGTGCAGTCATTTCTTGCACGTTTGTAGTTTGTGATGTCTACGTGCTTCCCAGTGGCTCTGGCGAGCTCCCAGAGGTGGTATCTTACCTTTAGCTGCCTTAGGAGGTTTGCAGTGATCCAGGGGTTACAGAGGGCTTTAACCTTTCTTCTTTTAAGTGGTGCAAATTTGTTGCAGGCCTCATTAAAGATTTTGATAAAGTGGTCCAGGGCAGTGTTCACATTTGTAGCTGATAGGATTGGAGACCAGTCTTGTTGGAGAAGGTAAGCTTTGAGACAAATTAATTTGCCACGGGGTAGAACTCTACTGGAGACGGTTTCTGGAGGTGGTTTAATGAATTTGTTTGACCAGAGGCGGCTGACACGGGAGTGGTCACTGAGTGTGTCTGGGAGGACAGTGGTGTTTGAGATCTGGGTGGGGTGACTGGTAAGGATCCAGTCCAGGAGGGTGCTGGTGCCTGTTTTGTAGTTTTTTCTGGTCGGTGAGTCTACCATCCAGAAGAGGTTGGACGCCGCAATGGAGTCCCTATGGGCCCCTGCCTCAGCAGGTCAATTTATATTAAAGTCACCTAGCAGTATGGATTCTGTATCCGGTGGGAGTGATCGGACAAAGTCCAGAACCACTGTGAGTCCATTACCTTGCTCTTTAGGTGAGCAGGCTCAAAATGGGGCATAAGGGCATTTTAATAGAGAAGAGAAAAGGGAAATCTAAAATAGAATAAAAGGTACAAACACAGAATCCTCTCTGTAATGTGCACTACTGTTTAATTGTCTAGTTGCATTTCACTGTAACCGGTAATTCTGGATTCAGCCACCCATTGGCAGTATTTCAGTGTTGCTGCCTACTACGTAGTTCCCAATCTCCTTTGTGACATTTAAAACAAGATCAGCTTTACTTCTATAACAGCAAGGTATTGCCTACTAATGAGCTCTATTCATCAAGACATTTGTCCATGAAAAGCCTGAAAAACTGACTCAACTCTGTTCTTACAAATGTATATGTGTTTGTAAGAATAGTGCAAGAAAAAGCTCACGTGCTTACAGCAGTCAAGAAACATGAATGCATAATTTTGTACCATGCTACATTTTAAACTTACGGATTTCTTGACTAGTGTTAAAAATTACTGTGATCTTATAAAAAACATGATTGCTTTTGCAATAAACTTGCATTCATTCGTGCAACAACAAAAAAAATTCTTGCACAGTAATGCAAAGAACTCTTTATGTTATTTTTTACAAATTATGCACGATTAGTCATAAACTTTGCATTTTTTTTCAGTAAGGATTGTAGCACGGTCTATCACTGCTCTCAAAACTGAATGCAGCTCCATCCCAGCTGCACAACCCTCTGATCTAAGTTGCCACAGGACAAAAGGTTACCTGTGAAAACTATAATTTTGCAGAAATCCTTTATGGGCACTTACTCCATAATTTTGAATGCTGCTACCCGGGGTGTTCCCTATGAATTTAAAGCCCTTGTTTGTTGCTAGCTCATATCACACACACTCTCCTTGTTGTGTTCAAAAGGGCACAAAAGTGATTTTTTAAGCAATCCTCTACTAGTTTGGCTTCAGCTGCACTCAGCATCATTGTTCACCAAAACCTCCATTGGACTATGACAGCTCTGTTTACAGAAGCTCCACTCAGTAATTAACTCAATTTCAATTCAACTGCATAAAACTCAGTTTTCACAACACCCTTTTAAGAACTTAGAGCATGGTTCCGTTACCTCTGTAAATCACTCTTTTAATTTGCAGCACTGTTGATCACTGCTCATAAAACGAAGTAATCTGCCCCAGAATCCACCACTATATCCCAGCTTTACAAATCTCTTACCTTAGTTACACAGCACAAAGAACTCCTCTATAGAAACCCTTTTAAATTTGCATAAAGTCCTGTGCTATTACCCCACCGTCTCTGTGTTTCTTTATATTTTCAGGAAGCCTGTCTGGGCATGTACCCTTCCATCTTTGAGTGTTGGTAAGATAATAAGCTGCAAAGAGACCAGTTTACACCATAATAGAAACACCAGCCATTAGAAATACGAGCCATTTTACATTTATCATTGCACTGAGGCTACTAGCCAAACCCATGAAGCATTATATTGTAGAGGCAGTGGTGTGCTCCACACTCCTGCAGCAATATTATCATATATGTTGTAGGTAATGCATCAGCCTCCATAAATCAGAATTTAAATCAGTTATACCTACATTTCCAAAAATCTACACATCAAACTTATCAGCCTTACTGAGGCAGTATATCTGCATATTGCATATGAACCCAGATTTAAATATTTCTTCCCATTACGATAATTTCAGGCACTTCTGCTTATCTGAGGAGCCAGCCTCCTCCTCCTCCTCCCACTCCCCGGGCTGGGTACCAGGGGGCTTCTTGCCCGGTCTGCACTGCACCACATAAATGGCCAACAAGAATAAGAAGGCAAGCCTGGCACTCAAGTCTATCCTTAGAGGACCCCGCATTCCCGAGCAGCTCCCAGTACAATGACATGCTCGACTCCAGACTGATTCAGAGTGGCAACTGTGGCAGTCTCTCAGCAATCAGGCTGACTGGAAGCAGAGGCTAATGTCCCTAAGTTTGAATGGTGTGTGCAAATTCCCATTGAGACAGCCAGGGTTTGATTGGCTTCGGCTCCCGACTGTGTCTGCGATGCATTCATCTTCAGATCATCACTGATGCATCACAGCTGGTGGGGCTCAGTGTAGCAGGATGGGTCCAAGAATCATTGTGGAATGGTGCTGGGGGAATGGGATAGATCTGAACCGACAAGACAGAAGATGGCTCAGCAAAGGGGGTGGTGCATGCTCTCATGGTGAAGCCTGAATCCATCACTAATACAGCATAAATTGTGTATGGTGGTCTTGCCAGTCAGTATGATGAATGTGGGTTGTACTCATTATCTCTTGAAGCCCAGTGTGCAATGGTGAACAAAACACATTAAAGGGGCCATTGTTTAGTATCTCGCAATCATTTGTTATTGTCATTAATAATAAGCATGTTGTGATAGCAGTTATAGTATTAAATCAATCATCATGTGTATATCTGCAAACATTTCAGTATAATACAAAATTGACATAGACCTTCAAGTGATTTCCCAGTTTCCTGCAGAAGAAATAATATTGACATCAGTGGATCTCAAATCTCAAAGCATTAAGAAATGAAATTTAAGCACATTTCTTTTTTTACCATGGAAGGCATTTCCACGACACCGGGCTTTTTGCAACTTTGATTTTGTGTTCCTGTTACTTCTCCTGTCTTGAAAGCATAATCCTCTGCTTGTGACATAAGAATCATCTCCATGGTAACATGTGATGTCATAAACAGATTATTATAACTTCATGGTAGGAATAGCCCATGTGGACAGATGAAGTCTAAGGGAAAAAAGACCCCATTTTAAAGAAAATGTCTTCAAAAATATAAAAGCGTATGATCCTTAAATTCCAATTCTGGGAAAATTATGTGCAACTGCGTTCTGCTGATGCCAACAGTGAATGTTTTGTTGAAAACCAGAAACTCCCTTTAAGTAATTAAATATTGAATTCAATGAAGATGATAAGAAACTCTCCTCCAATGTCTAGATAAATGGCCTATTGAATTCTTTGTGCTGTAATTAGGTTGTCGAGGTGAGTCTAAAGTATTTTTCTTAATAAATTGATTTTATTTAGTTTTGTACTCAACTATGGAAAGGGGCTAGCAGTATAGCCTAGAGATTAAAGTAATGAGCAGAGAATGAGCTTGGTACATGCACCCAACAGAACTGGGTTTGATTCCCACAACCTCCACTTGCACACTGTGTGACTCTAAGCAAGTCACTTAACCTTCCCAGTCGTACCTGAAAACAGGCACTTGTGCCTAGTGGGCATAACCCAGTTACTAAAGAATAAACAAATTAAAAAAAATGTAAATGAGCAGTTGTATAACCCATTCCAGGACTGCTTTGTATGCTACTGAGTCTAGTTTCTTCTTAGCATACCACTCTTAATTTTTTTATTGTTTTGTGCTGATCCCTTTTAGAAAGCACTGCTGAAGGAAAGGGTACTTCCTTCTCATTCCTATGCATGTGCTTTTTTATTTAGTTAGTATGCTTTGTGCCCTCTTATCACCCAGCTTGCCCCCTTCTTCCCCCTCTCCCCCAGCCCCATCACCCTGTTATCCTTATTCCTATTCCTATTCATGCGTATGGTAAAGGCTTGTATCTTTCTACTCTTGAAGTGTACATCAAAGTAAGGACAGAAAAGATGCAAAGTTCATCCAGTTTGCACTGGGACCCTATCTTTAAAATGACTACCATTTTGCCTACCCCATTTTTTTCCTTTGACTAGTCCTTTGAAACCATCCCAGTTAGCTTTAAGCCCAGCAATGGTACTTGCACTGACCTTTGTGCTGGGCAAGCTATTCAATCTTTCCTTTACCCTCTACACGAAGTTCTTCCTCCTATCCTTTTTGAATCTCTCCATTTGAAATTATGTCTCCTTTTGGTCGATTTCTTATTCATTTGGAATAGTTTACAATATTCTACCATATAGAAACAAAGAATTTGTCAGCAGAAAAGGATCGGTAGGCCCATCTAGTCTGCCTTTTTTTCCCTGCCTATTACTACACCCTGGACCCTATTCAGCTGCAGGTGTTCCTCCATCCTCTGCTTCCTGTATCCATTGTGCGTATGTGCTTACCCCACACATGCTTGACACTCCCCACTGTCTTCACCTTCACCACCTCCTCTGGCAGGCTGTTCCTTGCATCTGCCACCCTTTCTGTGAAGAAGTATTTCTTCACACCCCCCTTGAACCCCCACCCCCAAGCTTCACTGCATGACCCTGTGTTCTGGTGCTTCTCTGTATCTGAAAGAGTCTCCCCTCTAACACTTTGTTCATCCCTGTGAGGTAAATATAGGTCACAGTCATGTCCATTCTTGCTCTCCTCTCCTCTTCTCCAGGGAGCATATGTTGAGCTCCTGCATCTTCTCCTCAAATGGTTTCTTGTGCAAGCCCTGCACCATTTTGGTAGCGCTACTCTGGATTGCTTCCACTCTGTCAGTGTCCTTGCAGAGGAATGGTTTCCAGAACTGAAACATAGAAACAAAGAAGCATAAACTTTGATGGCAGATAAGGACAGCTTGGCCCACCCAGTCTTCCCATTTTCCTATCTATTGGATAAGCTGCAGAACCTAGTTAACCAACAGCCTACTTCCTCCTACCCATCACCAGAATTGCCTTATGTCTGTCCCACGCATTCTTGAATTCCCCCACTGTTTGTTACCCCTTGACCCCCACAGGAAGGCCGTTCCATGCACCCTCCACCCTGTCCATCAAAAAATACTTCCTCACGTTGCTCCTGAGCCGTCCCCCTTCTATCTTCAACTTGTACCCCCCTTGTTCTTGCACATCTCTTTTTCTGAAAGATGCTACCCTCTTAGACTTTGTTGATTCCCTTGAGGTACTTGAAAGTTTCTATCTTGTCCCCCCTCTCCCTCCTTTCCTCGAGGGTATACATATTAAGCTCCTTAAGTCTCTCTTCGTATGGCTTAGTTGCCCTCCTCTGGACAGCCTCCATCCTGTCTATGCCCTTGCAGAGATGGGGTTTCCAGAACTGCACGCACTACTCCAGATAGGGTCTCACCAACTGTCTGTACAGAGAGATAACAACTTCCTGTTTTCTACTGGTGATGCCTCTCTCTCTATGCATCCCAGTATCCCCCAAGCCATCCTTACTGCCTTCTCACATTGCTTGCCTACCTTTAGGTCATCTGATATGACTACCCATAGGTCCCCCCCCCCACTGTGTACTCTTTCCCTGGGTTTTTGTTTCCCAGGTGCATTACTTTGCACTTATTTGCATTGAATCTAAGCTGCAATACTTTTGACCATTCCTTCAGCCTTGCCAAGTCCCTTTTCATCCTTTCCACCCACCCCCCCCCCGTGTATCAACTTGTTGCAGATCTTTGTGTTGTCTGCCAAGAGGTGGACATAGTACTCTACTGTAGGTGGGGTGGTGGAGTCTCAGTAAAGAGTGATACAGTGGCAGTCTCACCTCCTTTCTCCTGCTAGACATCCCCTTCCCTGTGCACCCCAGCATCCCACTTGCCTTGCCTACTGCCTTGTTGCACTGCCTCACCACCTTGAGATCATCAGATACGATTACCCCAAGGTCCCTCTCTTGTGTGGTGACTGTAAGTGCCTCCCCTCAGTCTTATACACAACCCCAGGGTTTCCCCACCCCAGGTTATGACATTGCACTGTTTGGCATTGAAACCCAGCTGCAACACCCTAGACCACTCCTCTGGTTTCCCTAGCTTCCTTTGCATTCTCCCCATCCCTTCCTGGTACAGTAGTCCAACCTGTTGCAGATTTTTTTATCATCCACAAAGAGACAGACTTTCCCCTTCAGTTCCTCAGCAATGTCACTTATGAAGACACTGAAGAGGACTGCACTCAGTACCGATCCCTGTGGCACTCCCCTGCTCACTCTTCTGTCCCGAGTGACTTCAATTCACCATCACCCTCTATCTCCTATCCTTCAACCAGTTTAATACCCAGCTTATCACCTTCTCCCCAACTCTCAGGTTGCTAAGCTTCTTTATTAGCCTCATTTGTGGCACAGTGTCAAAGGTCTTACTGAAGTCCAGATAGGCAACACCAACTGCCTTCCCCTCGTTCACATCCCTTGTCACCCAGTCAAAGCAATCTACGAGAGCTGTTTGATATGATCTACACCTGTGTAACTGTGCTGCTGGTGGTCCTGCAGCCCATTTGCCTCCAGGTATTCCATTAGTTTCTTCTTCAGGGGTATCCATTAATTTCCCTACTACTGATATGAGATTGACTGGCGTGTAATTGCTGGCCTGCTCCCTGCTGCAGCTCTTGTGCAGAGGGACCACATCAGCCCTCTTCCAGCCATCAGGAATTACCCCCATCTCCAGTGAGGTGCTCAATAGTGTTGCTAGAGGGGCAGCTAGCACCTTGCTCAGTTCTTTTAGTACCCTTGGATGAATCCTGTCTGGCTCCTTCACCTTGTTTTCCTGTAAGACTTCCAATCCCCTTCAGATTCTTTCCTTCGAGGATGGGCTTGTGTCTACTTCTCCCAGTGTCTGCTGGCACCTGTTGGTCTGTCCCTTCCCCCCCCTCCACTGTGAATACCAAGCAGAAGTACTCATTTAAAATTTTAGCTTTTTCTTTTTTTTTTTTTTTTACACTTGCCGGCTCCCACAGCTTTCAGAGGAGCCTTGTACCTCCTCCTTCTCCATCTGCCAGGGCAATCCCCAAGGTGTCTCATTTCCCTTAGCATCATTTTTGCCTGTGGGGCTGGGGTTTATACATTTTTCCCGATTTTCTCCCCTTAGTTTCCCCTACCCCCTTAGGATGCCGGTGCCTTTAGAACTTACATCCAGAGGCGTGTGCTAGTGCACGTCATCCTCTCCATGCCCATTCTAACATCCCCCCTCCCAACTCCGGCATGTCGAGCCGCCAATCCTTTGCGGCCCAGTGCTCCACCAGCTCTCTCTACGGGAGTGTCGGACGCCCACGTCCCCGGTAACCACCCCTGAGGGAGGAAAGAATCCGCTGGGATGCTCAATCCTCCCTCCCCCCCCGCTGACCCCCAAGCAACCTGAGCCCGTTCCTGAACCCGGGTCACTGGCATAGCGCGAGATGTGGCGTACAGTGCCTCAACCCTCAGCGCCACCGGTCTGGCTCTAAAATTTTAGCTTTTTCTTGATCTCCTTCTGCACTCCCCCCCCCCCACACACTCTCATGAGTTTCACTATTCCAATCCTTGCTTTTCTCTTTTTACTCATGTACCTGAAGAAGATCTTATACCCTTTTTTGACCTCCTTGGCTATTCTCTCCACTGTATTTGCTTTAGCTGCCCTCACCCTCCTTCCTGCCTCTCTCCCTTTATTTATCTAGATAAAGCTCCCTGTCTCCTTCTGACTAGGTCTTCTTGTACTTCCTAAAAGCTATTTTTTCTCCCTTACCACCTTAGCCATTTCCTTCAAGAACCATAGTGGCCTCTTCCTCTTCCTACCCTTGTTTGCTTCCTTCAAATAGCTTGCCATTGCCTTAGTATTCACTTCTTGATCTTTTTCCATTGTGCCTCCAATCCTTCCCAGCTACCCCTCCCCATGTAAGGTATTTACTGAGGCAGTCACCCATTTCTTTAAAATCTGCCCTCCTGAAGTCCAGGACCCTTGTCCTGGTGTAGTTTTTCTCTTGCCTAATCCTTACACCAAACAACATCATACAGTGATTTCTTGTACCCAGGGGGCTACCTACTCTGATATCTGCAGTGCTGTCAATGTTCATAAATAGCAGGTCCAACACTGCCCTATCCCTAGTGGGTTCCATAACCAGCTGCCTGGGAAATGCCTTCTGAAGGGAGTTGACGATGGCCCTTCTTAATGTAGCTGTGGACAGAATGCTCCAGTCTACATCAGGCAGATTAAAGTCCCTCATAATCAGTACCTCCTCTTTGCTTGTCATTCTGCTAATGGCCTCCCCAAAACCTTGTCTAACTCCTCCCTCTGTGTTGGTGGTCTGTACACCACCCCCACACAGATAAAGGCCCCAGACCCTGTCTCTAAGTCGACCCAAATAACTTCCAGCACTTCTTTCTCCTCCTGGTGTCCCTGTATCTCCATGGCCTTTATACCTTCCCTTACATATAAATGCAACTCTTACCCCGGTCAAGAATGGCATCCTGCAAACAGGACCCCCCAACTTATTACACAGACAAGGCAACAAACCACAAGTTGACAGAAAAATAAGTATCACCCCTGGCATTAGGGTAAATACCTGGCTTGGGCATCTAAGAGGTCGGAGGGGTTAGATCGCAAAATAACATTTATATTTACTCTGAGTCCAGGAGACAGGTGCCCAGGCTATGCTGTGTCTCCTATCTGAGGGTGCCCCATAGTACTTCACTGGGACTCACAGATGGATTGTCCATTGGGATTGTTTTGTATGGCATTATTTCTGACAGATGGTAGCAGAAAAGCAGGTGGTCTCCCAAGTTTGGAACTGTCACTACAGACAACAGTACTTGCAGTCAAGAACTTTGCTTTCTCACAGAACAGGCAATATTTGCATTTCACACATCTACTTTTCTACAGAACGAATCATCCAGCCCTCTTGCTAGTGATCTCTGGACTTTTTTACACAGTGTCTATTATGTGGGGATTGCCACACTTTAACACAAAACATCCTCCCGATGAGGTGGACTAAGTTAACACCTGCAGGGTAACCTGTGCCTATCAGGTAACTAGTTAGCCCTGGCTGAGACTTCAAGTGAGGCTCTACCAACCCTAGCCCCAACCAGCCTCTGCCATTCCTTTCAGGACACACACTGGATCCTTCAGTCCCACATGGATTGCTAAAGGCCTCCACATATTAAATACATTTATTTCAGCACACATTTGTGGTGAATGGGGTCCTAAGATAATGTAATCTAGTCTTAGCCTGGACACATATATCACCAGACAACTCCCCAGATCTTGTAAATGTGACTATGCTCATGGTTTGGTATTCCCTTTTGTTACAGGCATCTGACAGTTTGTGAAGAAAACTTCTTCCCTTGCAACTCCATTGGCCAGATTTTCAGACTGGCAAGAATGCTGCAAGCCCCCGGTGCGCTGAACATATGGTGCATAGGCGTGCGGCATTCTCCTGCCCACAATCGGGATTTTACATCCCTTGTGACACATGCAGGACCTTAGACCACGTTATTGTGGTCTAACCTGCGCCACTCCCAGACTCCAAAGTCATGGTGCATGCACCAGATGTGTGGCGCAAGCTGCCATAAACCATGGAAATTGACACGAATGTGCCCAAGATTTGAAATTCGGGTGCTGCTGCGGTGAACTGGTTTGGCGCACTACAAAATCTTAAGTCTCCTGGTGCAGGGCTTGACGCAAACCCTGCACCACCATTTGAAAATCTGGCCTATAGCTTTTACACAGAGACTCTTTCAGTCTCTTATTCTGGGCAGCTGTGACAATCAGTATCCCATTATGTGGGCAACTCAAATTGAGCGACACACTATTGAGCGACTCAATTTGGGCACCCATGATTTTACCGAATGTGGAAGGCTAGCAAGGAGTGGATATAGCGAGGGTACAGGGGAAAAACAGTGAGTGATCAGGATAGTGATTGGAAGAGGGCAGTAAAGGAAACCAACATTTGGGACATTGTTTGATGGGGCTAAGCCGAGCTGGCCATGTGGGCTGGTGGTGAGGGTGGGTGCCTGTAGTGTGAGAGGTACCGGGTTTGGGGCTGGGTAGGACTGGTATTTCATTTTTGTGTGTGGGTGTTGGACTTTGTATATTTTTCTCCCTGGCAGTTTTGTGGTGATCAGAGCCCCCGTCCCGATCTTTCTCCATATCCCCAGTATCAGCCCCCCCGAGTTGATTATATTTAGCTCAGGGGGTGAGGGGGCATAGCCCCCCTTATAAAAAGCTGTGTATGTTTTTGAACCCCTACAGTATTGCAGACCCTCACTCATTGTGGGTCTGCTTTTGTGCACAGTCACCGGTTTTGTTTTCGGCAATGTGCACTCACCGATTTCCATGTCGCGGTTATATTTTTGCTGTTTTAACATGGAACCATGACAATCTGCAGTCCACCAGGGGGTTGCCCCTTGGGACCACTGATTTCTCAGTCCCTTTTGCCATTTCCACTGAAATGAACTCACTGAGGTTCCACTGACACAGGTCTCCATCACTTCTTGTAGGCACACTCTTGTTCCACTCACTAGGGTGAGAAAAAATGATGACCAGAGGTCCTTTACCCAGTACAAGAAAGTTGTCAGGCACCTCTCCAACTCAGAACTCCACTTTCCATGGCTCCAACTTACAAATGAACTCAGGATTCTAAAATGCCCCCCCTGCAGCTGAGCTAAAAGGCTTATGCTGCTACGAGAGTTCTAAATGACATCACTCATTTTCTACCTAGCCTAGCTAAGTAAACAATGAAGTGTGTGTAGAGAGCATCTAATAAACTCCCTATCAGCTGCCCAAAGACCTTCCTAGTCTAACACTGATGGGATTCTAGTAACCTTAGGGAACTGGGTGGTTAATAAAACAACCCCCTTTCTCCTGGTCCTGTTCTTCCAGAACATGGTATAAGCTGGATGGGCCACATTCCAGCTGTGGTTGTCAGTGCACCATGATTCTGCTATGGCCACCAGATCCAGGTCCACCTCTGCAATTGTTGTCTCATGATCAGGAATTTTCTTTCCTAGGCTCCTTGCATTGGAACACATGACTCTCCATTCCTTTTGTCCCTCCTCCCTCCCCTACATTGCCCTCCTTCCCAGTTCCATCCTTCAACCTTCCCTGGTCCCTGTACTGTCCCACACTTTGCAGCCTCCTTCTGCTCACCCTCCTTAGCTTTACTCTTAGCCTTGGTCCTGCCCCCAACCCTGCTGTCCTTCCCTCACCCTTGTCTCTATGTCTCTCTATGCCTAGGGAATTTATTTCCCCTGGACTTCTCCTCTCTGCTGCTCCATTTGTTTTTTTTTTGGGGGGGGCAGCATTCACTGCCTCCCTAATGTTTTCTGCCTGCCCCCTTGGTAAGTTTAAATGCCTAACAAAGCAGCATTTAAACCTTCCACCCAGGACTGCTGTTTCCCTCTTGGATGGATGGAGGCATCTCTTTTGTCCAGGTTTTTATACCCCTAGGTGGGACTTCAGTCCCCATTGTAGCCAAAGCCATCCTTCCCGCACCATCTCTTCAACCAGTCATTAATGGCCCTGGTGCAGTGTTCCCTAGTCTCTCCCCACCTGTATACAAGTAGTATCTCAAAGAAAGAAGCCACACACATTACCTGCTTCAGGCCCCTCCATAGCCCCCTAAACCTTTCCTGCACCAACACTGATGCATCCCTTGCCAGGACATTTGTCCCAAGAGGGACAGTGACATCCAGCTCCCTGCCCCACAACCCTAGTGATCCTAAGGATCCACTCTTCATCCCTCCATGCCGAGGAACCAGGTAGACACCTCAACTCCTTTTTCCCTTCCTTCCCTTCCCTGTTTCTAAATCCATCTCCCCCCCAATGACTGAGTCCCCTACCAGAAGATTCTTCCTCTTCTGCTAGGGTCATCTGCTAGCCATCTTGGAGCCTCCCCTATGGAGAACCTCAAATGCTTCCTGACCACTACTATGGGTGCCTCCTCTTGGCAGTGCCATCCTGCCAGATCAGTGAAAGAGTTGTGCAGTGGTACCAGCTGAGGAATGTGTTTCCAACCCACCACCCCACCATCCCGGAGCCCACCACAGTCCAGCCAACCCTACTCCTTGGCAACCTTTTAGGCAACAGTGGTAGATTCTGTGGCCCCTGGCTGGAGGAAAGAGGTCCCCTGAATCCTAGCCAACTCAGTTCAAAGTCTAGTGACCTCCTTCCTCAGCCCAGAGAGGTGGAAGCAGACGGGGCAGCACCTCAGTCCCGTCCACCTGAAGATTGTTGCTCCACAGCCACTATACTTCACCACTCCCAATATTCCCAATACTACACTTCCTATGACCTGGAAAAGAACTTGTGCCCTTACCCTAAATAGGGGTTTTCTAGAGTTACCTCTTTTTATTTAGTTTACCCCTTGTTGCTTTACCCTAGATGGTCTTCTTCAGCTTTCCCCTTCTGCTTTAAATAAGGCTTTTCTAACTTCCCCTTTTTTGTTTTACTTTTCCCTTTGTCACCTGACCCTAGATAGGGTTTTTAAGACTTTCTCCTTTTGCTCCTCGTCCTTGAAAGGGTACTATAGCAATTCCCAATTTAACAGTATTTACAGTTCCTGTAATCCTTAACACAGGTAGCAACAAATATACATGTAGTGTACCTTACCATACTGGACAAGCAGAGTACCTTGTGTGCCTGCAGTCACCTGTGGACATCTGCTGACCCCTAAGATGCCAGTCTTATCACTGTTACACTCATGTTCTGGGACACGAACCTGAATGGGACACATTAGTAGCACTTCCTTTTAACCTCCTGTGAGACCAAGGGGTGTTTCTTCCTGCCAACTATGGCTACTTTGATTGGTCCTTTGTCCCACATGATCCTCTGATGCTTCCTCTCCACTCCTAACCTTGAGAGAGAGCACAGCAGGAAGCTGCTGTCCTAAATGGGGAACAAAACAAACTCTGAACACAGGTTAATTTAATATGAACTATGAAATTCAGTTTTTATCCCTCCTGAGTTGGTTTAGTTGCAGCACAATCCAAAAGCCTCCACAAAATCACCTCCCAATTTTTTTAAATCCCCTTCTGGTGCCAAATTACATGGCCTACCTGTATCAAATTGATTACCTAATGTGCAGTTAGCTTGTTTAAGTTTGGTAGTTTGCTTGCATACCTGCGTTATATGATAAATAGCTTGTACCAATCTGTTCTGTTTACAAAATCTACTGGTCTGCTGTGTTTACAAAATCCCCCTCTAATGCTTGCTGATGTGTAAGCAAACTGCTTAGTCTCAGTAATAGTACCCCTATAGTTGTACATATTGTACCCCTGCAAAAACTTAAGAGTATCTATCATATCCCCCTCTTCTTCCTCTTCTCCAGTGAGCCATATTTAAGCTTACCCATCTTTCTTCATATGATTTTCCCTGTTGCTCCTGAATCATCTTGATGGGCTTCAATTTGACTTGCTCTAGTCTACCCTGGTCCTTTTTTAAATGTGTGCTCTAGACCAGAATGCAGTACTCAAGGTGTGGCCTCATTACTGACCTGCATAGTGGCATAATCATGGACCTGTATAGTGACATAATCACTTCCTTCCCTTCTTTCTTACTACTTCTAAGGGGCTAGCAGAGTATGGTTTGGGGGCTGTTGGAAGTTTGAAGCCTATTTTGGTGTGCTGTAAGTGGGCTGATTTGTCTTGTTGTTTCACTGTGTAGCAGGCTGAGTTTTTCTTACTTCTTAAAAGGGGCTAGCAGGGAACTGTTTAGGAACTGTTGAAACTTTGAAACCTGTTTTGGTGTGCTTTAAGTGGGCTGTCATTTCTTTAAATTGGAGGCCTGTTTCTTCTGCTTTCTTCTAATTTTGAACCTATTTGGTGCGCCTTTATTGGGACCGTTCTGGTGGGGCTGTTTCTTTGAATTGGAAACCTATATCTTGTAATTTCAAGCTTATTTTGGTGTGTTGTTGGTGAGGCTATTGGAATTGGAGACCTGTTTCTTCCGGTATCAACCCTATTTTTTGTACTTTTAGTGGAGTTGTGATTGTTTTTTGCTGTCTTCACTAGCTGCAAAGTTTAGTGCATAGAAGGGGAAGGGTGCTAATTGTCTGGCATTGGGCCTCAGTTACCTGATTGTTTCTAGAATGCACGGACTGGTTCCACCCTCCCTACCCCTCACCCCACCCACCCCAGGTACGTCATTTCCTTTATACCAAGGGTTCTGACATCACTTCCCCAACAGGACAAAGGACATGCACCTGTCATAGCAGAAGCAGACATCCAGGAAACGAACTGCAGTGAGTGAAGAGGTGACTGCTATCTCAGTGGAAAGGAAGAACTGCAACACAAGGAGCTTTCATTGTTACCTGTTTGCATTGGTGTTTCCATTGGGGAAATGAGGGGTAGGAGTTAGAAGGAGGCTGTGCAATAGTTGCTTACAGTTTCTTTTTGGGTGTGGACAGAAGGGGTAGGAATGTAAAAAGCAGTTGCTCAATCTTTCTAAAGTGTATGACAAAGGGGTTAAGGGAAATTGAGAAAAGGAGAAGAATGTTTTGCAATGATAGAAAGGGGAGAGGGGAGACTTGGGGGAGTGTTGGGTGTCCTTTATCTGAAAGGGGTAGGGGGTTGCTGGTGGGCAACAAGAGCAATGGGTAGGGTGGTAGGCTGCAACAACTGCAGTGTGCCAATCTTTCTAAAAATTGCATGGAGGGTGTGGGGATGTTTAGTGTGCAACCAAACAGAGAAACTTAGAAAGGAGAGCGAGAGTCTGCAGGAGGAACTAAGACAGGCAAGGCAGACTGGAAGAGATTATAGCCCAACACTGAAATGAGGGAGGAGGGGAGATGAGGAGGAAGGGCAATTTGGGCCAACAGGGGGAGGAGAGGGTCAGAAGAAAGGAAACAGAGACAGGAGGGCCCAGGACCAGGCCAAGAAGAATGGTGTCAGGGTAAAACAGATCAAGGGAAAAAGGACAACTGGAAGGAGAAGAAAGGGATTTGTGAGGGGAGGAGGAGAAATGGCAACAGTCATGGAGTCAAAAGGAGGAAACAGGCTACTATGAGGAGGGAGGAAGCAGGCATTGGAGAAGGGGCTTCAGAAAATTGTTTTACAGTACTAGAGAGGAAGGAAGGGAAGGGAGATGATGAAATTGGAGGAGTAACTGGTAGACATATGGATGAAACTGGAGTGGGATGAAGTTCTGTTGGGGAACTGCAATAGGGGCAGAAGGGGGAACTACTATGCAGGAGGAAGAGGAGGAGCCAGGAGCGAGAGGTGGGGATGAAGGGAAGCAAGCAGTTAAGTGGAATCTTAGTGCTGCTGGACTGAATACTAAGAGGATTCTGGTGGGGTAGCAAAGGGGAGAGGCATAGTTGCATTTGGGTGGAGGCCATGCTGGGAATGACAGTGGAAAGGGTGGGACAATCTGTTCTAAAATATGCTAGAAGGGGTAGGGACAAGCCTCATTTAATTATACATTTGGGGATGAATAACCTGGCTGACAAGACCGTAGATATAGCCCAGATGAGCTTTGAGGAACTAGGACAATTATGTGAGGGGGCAGGAAGATCAGTAACTTTCTCAGAGATACTTCCAGTGCCCAGGGCAAGCACAGCAAGAAAGCTGAGAACAGAGGAATTTAACAGATGGCCAAGAACCTGGTCTCATGCCAAAAGGTATGGGCTGGTGGGGGGGGAGGAACCTGGGAGAACAGTAGTCTCTATGCCAAGGATAGACTACACTTGAGCGAGGAGGGAAAGAAAGTGTTGAAACAGAGGATGGAGGATTATATAGAGGAAGTTGGGAATTTAAACTAGGAGTGGGGGGTGGCAAATGGGCAAGGGACATGCAGAGACCACAGGTTGGGAAGCCATATAAGCTTACCCCCCATAACAGTGACAAAGGACAAAAGGCAAGTACTAGCAGCGATGCTAGTAAAGGAGGGCAGGATGGGAGGGGGGTAAGGGGTGGAAGGTGGTCACCCTGAATGCTAGGAGCCTTGGGAAGAAAACTGCAGAGCTACAGACACTCATGGCAGAGGGGGAGGTGGACATTGCAGCCATCACAGAAACATGGGCCACCTAATACAATGACTGGGACCTGTCGATATCAGGGTACAGGTTATTTCATAGGGGTAGAGTGATTGGGAAAGGAGGGGGGGTGGCACTATATGTGAGGGAAGGACTTAAGTGTGTGCAGGAGGAAGGGGAGGAGGGTAGTACGGAGTCACTATGGATGCAAATCCAGGATTCCAAGAATAGGACTCTCAGGGTGGGAGTGGGGTACAGACTTCCATGCCAGACAGGGAACTAGTGAGACAGATAAGGAGGACCTGCAAGAAGGCTAGTGTGGTGATTGTGGGGGACTTCAACATGCTCAGAGTGGATTGGAGTACCCTGACTACCAGGAATAGAAGGGAGCAGGCACTGCTGGATGCCTTCCAGGACAGCTTCCTGATGCAAATGGTCAGTGAACCAACCAGGTTAGGGAATACCCTTGACCTTGTGCTGGCAAATGAGGAGTTTGTGAGGGAACTTAGGGTGGAAGAACCACTGGCAGGGAGTGACCACCACTCCGTATGGCTCACATTGGATTGGGTAAGGAAGGAGTGGACTCTAGCACAAGGGTGCTGGACTTCAGGAGGGCCGATTTCGGGTGGATGGGGGAAGTGATAAAAGGGTACCTGGACAGAATTCAACTCAGTACAGGTACTAACTAGAGGTGGGTGCTCATAAAGCTGGGGACAGTGGAGGCAACAAGAACCTGCAGCAAGGCCCAGAGTAAGAAGGCTAGGGTAAAGAAACCTAGCTGGTAAGCAAGGAGGTCATGGAAAAGGTAAGGAGAAAAAGAGCTGCCTTTAGGAGGTACAAGAAAACAGGGAGGGGGGGAAGACAGGGAGGAGTACCTGAAGGAATCAAAGTAGGTGACAAGGGCAGCCAAGGCATCTACGGAGCTCAGGCTGGCGCAAGGCATTAAGATGGGGGAGAAGGACTTCTTCAGGTACATCAGGGAGAAAAGGAACTGTAAGGACCATATGGTAAGAATTGGAAGGAGGGGTTGGGTGGAAGCAGGGGTGATAAGGCAGAGCGCTAAATGATTACTTCTGCTCAGTATTTACTAAGAAGAAGAGGGGATGATGCCCAAGGGGAGGGAGGGCAGAAACAGGGGAGGGGGGTGACAGATGGGAAATCATGGAGGGCAGGGTTCTGGAGGGTTTGAGGACACTGAGGGTGGACAAGATGCCAGGCCCAGATGGCATCCACCCCAGGGTACTGAAGGAGCTGGCAGAGGTCCTGGCAGGACCTTTGGCAGACCTATTTAATGCCTTACTACTCTCAGGGTGTGTACCTCAGGACTGGAGGATGGCTCAATGTGGTGCCCCTCCACAAGAGCGGCCCCAAGGATGAACTGGGGAACAACAGACCAGTGAACCTCACATCCATCGTGGGTAAGCTGATGGAGACTATCCTGAAAGAAAGGTTGGTGGCCCTTCTGGAGACCAAAGGGCTACAGGACAGCAGACAACATGGCTTCATACATGGCAGATCCTGCCAAACCAACCTGGTGGAATTCTCTGACTGGGTAACTAGGCAATTGGACAGTGGCCATGCAGTGGATGTCCTGTACCTGGACTTCAGTAAGACATTCGACTCAGTGCCACATGGGAGGCTGGGAAGTAAGTTAGAAGGCACAGGGGTGGGTGTAAAGCTGGTGAGATGAATAGGAAGAAAACTGGCTTCAGGGAAGGCAACAGAGGGTGGTGGTGAATGGGGAGCTCTCATCCCCAAGGGTAGTGATGAGCGGTGTTCCGTAGGGATCAGAGATGGGACCAGTGTTGCTTGGGATATTCATTGCAGACATATCATGGGCATCAAGAGTAAGACCAGTCTGTTTGCTGACGACACCAAGATAGGAGCAGTGGTGGATGACCTAGAGGAATGGCAGGGGTTGCAGGATGATCTGGCAAAGCTGGAAACTTGGTCAGATACCTGGCAACTGGGGTTCAGTGCCAAAAAGTGCAAGGTGCTGCATTTTGGGATGAAAATTCCAAGGAGGAGTTACCAGCTGAGGGGAGTGCAGCTAGCAGATACAGAAGAGGAGAAGGTTCTGGGGGTGTTCATTATGGGATCAATGAACCTGGCACAATGTAGGAAGGCAGCTACAAAGTCCAACAAAATGCTGGGTTGCACTGCAAGGAGTATATCCTCGAGGAGGGGGGAGGTGATTCTGCCACTGTATAGATCATTAGTTAGACCACACCTGGAGTACTGTGGGCAGTACTGGTGCCTGTATCTGAAGAGGGACATGAAGTTATTGGAGGGGGTGCAATGCAGGGTGACAAAGATGATCAAGGGGCTGGGGGACTTACCATATGAGACAAGGCTGAGGGAGCTGAACATGTACTTGGTGGAGAAGAGGAGGGACGGGGGGATATGATTGAAACCTTCAAGTACATGAAAGGAATAAACAAGACTGGTATGGAGGGCTGTTCAAAGTAATGGAGGGGAGGCACACCCAAGGCCATGATATGAGGCTAGAAGGAGAGAGGAAGGTTCAGGAGGGAGATGAGGAGACACTTTTTTACAGAGAGGGTGGTAGCTGGGCAGAACGCGTTACTGGCAGAAGTGGTATCCAGTAGAAGAGTGGACTGCTTCAAAAGGGGCTTGGACAGGGCAATGGGGAGGGTCAAGGGAGGGAAGGGTGGGAGAGTGGGGCAGCTGCAGAATAAGGGGTGCTAGCTGCACATTCGAGCAGACTTGATAGACCTCTAGGCCTTTATCTGCTGGCAAATTTCATATGTTCATATGACTAATAAAGCCCCACATGATACACCACAGTATTCTATTGGCATTCCAGTATGCCTGTTTCCACTATAATGTGGCCTTCAAATTGTCACTGATGATTATTCCCAGGTCCCTTTCTTGCCTAGATTGCTCTAACTCTGACCACTGATCTAGTGTTCCATTTTGGATTCCTCTTACCAATGTGCATGACCTTGTATTTCTTGGCATCAGATCATTTTATAACATATTCCATACAACCTGGAAGACACGCAGTGCACTGTTCCAGACATTGCTAGTGGTACATGGACTCAGACATTAAAATATCCTTCCTGCTTCCCTCCCAGATCAACAGAACTGGCCCCATTTGGCTCAATCCATTTTCAAGCCTTGTGGAGTTTACAGCAGAAGGCTCTACAAGGCAACAGAGACAGCACTGGGGGTAAAGCACATAAACCACAAACTTCAAGTGGGTAGTTCCACCTCTGCCCCTACAGATTTCTGTATATGATTTAGAAAGCCATGCTCCCCTTTATGGGAGGAAATACAGACACCTTATTTCTCTAGACCCTATGCACTAATGTGTCTGGTGCACACCTGATAGGGGCACATATCAGGCTGCCCAATTTGTGCTATGTACCTGTCCCACCTGCAGGATACCTAGGGCTAGGATGCAGGACCCCTGGCAGGCTCAATGGAAGGCCACATAGATCCATCATGGAGTGGGACTGGTCGGGGCAGGACATGAGCCAGACTGTCAGCTTTCAGTTGGAAACCCCGACCGGCACCAAAGTGGAATAGGTTATCTCGGGACATGGTGGTCCATGTATGGACTACTATGTCCTCTACAGACCACTAGTAAATTGGATTTTCAGTGATCATGCTTGCAGCTGACAGTCACCTCCCAGCGCTCTATGGCATGGACTGGGGTCTGGGGGCCATGGCTACAGGGTGCTTTGCAACCTTGTGGCCTCCAGCTTGGGGGGGTGCCGCTATTACAGCAGCCCTCTGGCTGCCATAATGGTATGCCCTCCCCCCACACACACACAGGGCCAGTAGAGTGTAATAGCATTGTGCATACCAACTCCCCTACCCCAGCCCAGGCCAGCCACACTGTTGTGTGGAATCCAGTGCAGAAGACCACAACATTCATTCAATTGTGAGTGTCTGATGGAAACAAGGGATGCACATATCCCAGACTTACATGCCACATATTGTGGCACATAGGACTGGGATACTTTTGTGCATAAGGCCCTCTGTGCTTAATTATTTTCTCACTGTCTCTCTCTCTCATTTAAGCCCTAATCTCTCTCTATCTCATTTAACTTCCCTGTGATCACCTAATTATTAATGCAAGTGTTTATAACTTTTAAAATGCTGTGTGATATAGAGTGCATGAAAGGCACCATTTAAAACCATATTTCTTTCCTTTTTTTTCTTTATCATGGTTTAGAAATTATACATAATGGGGCCCATGGCATATAGAGTTGCTTTTGATGTGCAACAAGATGGATCAGGATCAATACCATTGTCCCTTCTGTTCTGGTGTCATGATTTTTGCTCTCTCTTTTTGAACTAATCACAATGCAGATATATTAAACAGGGTAAAACGATCATTTGTCTTTGATTATGATGCCCTTAGGAACTTCAGTGGGATGCACAACTGACGGCCAGGGTGGTGACAGAGTTTATTTACAGTGAGAAGATGAAACAACAATACGTTAAGGGTGTATGTATTTTATTTCCATGTCTGCACCCTTGTTCTGCAAACTGTAAATTGGAAATATTAACTTGCAGGGAATGGAATATCCCTAAGCCCCAGCTGTGAAGTTCTCTTTTTTACATCAAGCTTATTCTCCCAAGCTGTCATCCTTCCAGTGCCCAGCAACATCCCAGTCCCAACACTACTCAGCTCACCAGGAACATCTGAGGTGTCCTCCCTGCGCTGTCACTCTCCGGTGCGCTGAAGTGGTAGCCTGGGGCCCAGGACTACTGGAACTGTCAGCCTGATGACTTTGTGGCTTTTATCCCCCATTTCTACTTCGTCAATGGTGTCAGCTTACATGTGTGTCGATGTGTTATTATCCAGCCCCCCCCCACACCTGGGCCGCTCACAACCTCAGTAAGGCCTCATTTACATGCAGCACACCAATGAGAGAAGACAAAGCTGCTCACCTGTAACCTTCGTTTTACTACTGGTGTTCTTTCTACAGCCTTACCTGTGCAGTCTACAAGAAGCACATGTAAGGGGATTTGAGGGTAAATCCCACTTTACTCTGCAACCTGACAGCTGACAGAACTTCAGTGGCCCATGAGCTCAGGGGTTTGTAACCTTACTGTATGCGGTGCCTCCACCTAGTTAATGTAGCTTAGTGGATTAACTGGTAATCCGGTACAACCCTCTGGGAAACCACACCTACCTACATCCCCTTCAGAGTGGCCACTCCCCATAATGCAATAGAGAACAATGGTCAGACAATAACAATACCAATTTAGTAGAAAATACAGGTTTATTATAGCTCCAACCCCTGCAAGAGAAAATCAGTTAAGTATGCAATACCTTCAACCAACCAGTCCCAGTAAGGTGCCCAACATAGGCAGCACAGTTAAATGGTAATGCTGCTGTTTAGGAAAACCCAACTTGGGTTTGCGGCAGGACAGTATACCAGTAGTTCCCATTAACTAGTTTCAGCTAGGTGAAGCTTTGTATTTTACCAGCTGTTACAGTAAGCAATCCCCTTCAGTAAATCAGTTGTACTGGAGGCCACTACCCACTCCCACCTGGTACCATGATGGTACTATTAAATGCAATAGGAGCTTCCTTTCAGCAGTCCCTGGGTACTCAGTGTTGAAAAACCATTGCAGGCCCATAGATGTTGCTAAGGGCTGGTCTGCATTGTCGCACAGAACTTTAATACAACAGGTGTATTTTACACAAACCCCATAGGCCGTACAATTGCTTAAATGGCTGTCCAACAGTTAAGGGTCAAAATATTGAAAGAAAAATAGTGACATCCAAAACCATGCATGGCAACAGAGTGAAAGCAAGGCTAGCACTCCCTAAAATTAGCGAATGCTACCTTGCTGAAACCAACAAACCAGGCTGAATGTGTGTTAGCAGGGGTCTATGCCCCCACACACCCCAACTTAAATATAATCAACTCCACGGAGTGGTGAAACTTGAGGACAAGGAAGAAGTTGGGTAGAAAACAAGCAAAAAAACCCCAAAAAAACAATACAGAAAAACACTGCAATCAGGAGACTGGGAACAGAACCCTGGTCTCCTGGATCCTCTGCCACCGTAGCTGCTCCTGGTTTCAGCACCCTACACCACAGGAGCAGCTCAGCAAGACACCACTCACCTTACTCCTTTCTCCTCTCCTCAGATGTGATGACAGCTACAGGGGTAGTGGTAAATCCCTTTTGAAACGCTAACCCTACAGCTGTTATCACATTCGCTATTCTGACCTCGCCATTATTAACTGGGCTATTCTAATAGCGTTATATTAACCAGAAACCCTGTCCATACTCTACATGCAAGGTATTTGTTATTCAAATTTGAAACTCAATTGCAAATCCATATCAGAAAAAACACACAGGTTGCAAGATGAAGAACACTTTCCACTTGCACTCAAGGTTATGAAGGATGGCTGTCTAGGACTGCACTTTCCACTGTGCTCAACTATTACCAGGCTGGCACCCGCAGTTCATTTTCAGGTGGTGCTGCCTTTTGATAATTGTGACTGAAGTGTCATGGATGTCCGAGTCTGTACTCCCCCACTGAGAGCTATGCACTAATCTTCAGTTGTCATTCTGCATAGGCCTGCACACATATGTTGCTTAGATACTGTTCATCCAGACACAAGGCCTGGGAATGATGCACTTAGCTTGTGAATGCACACTATGTCTACTTGCTTTGGGATCCTAACCAGATCTGCCCTTTTCCTGAGACATCACCCATTTACATGGAGCTCTGACCCAAGATTCCCATTGGTCACATCACTTGTCCATCAGCTCCTTCGACACCCAATAGGAATTCTGTTTTCACCAAACACAATGTTCTACCTAATCTAGTGTTAACAACACTATCTTGAGCTGTCCTAAATGTTAAAGATCACAGAATGGCAGCCACTCAGTCAGTCCAAGCCATAATGTGCTGTAACTAATGTGTTAAGCACACATTGCCTCTTGCAGCTGGAGTCTTGGTGGGTTTTGATTTCAAAATATCCTAAGAACAGAACAAAATTGGTATTACACACAGAAAACATGAAGCCATGCCAACAGGTAACAAATGAAGGCTAGTAGCCAGGGGGTTATGGGCAGCTTAGTGTGACTGAAGAAAGAATTCCAGTAGTAAAAGGAAAAACTGCTCACCATAGCAACAGCTTTTCTTCTAATGTATTGCAACAGCTGTTATGACTTACCTTATGACCTACTCATGAAGAATGGTGCCCTGGAATGTATAAGGTTTTTCAAAGATGCGGTCTCCTCTGTGCAGGTCTTGAACCTCCACGCATTTCAATGCTAGATCTTTGAGCTGAAAGAACTACATAGAAACATAGAATCTGTCGGCAGATAAGGACCATACAGCCCACCTAGTCTGCCCATTACCCTACTTGGTTTGGCAATCCCTACTCTTATCTGGACTGCCTTTCCCCTGCTCTGCTGTACAGCAGAGTGCCTTTATGCTTATCCCATGCATTTTTGAATCTCTGTACTGTTTTCACTTCCACCACCTCTGCTGGTAGGCTGTTCCATGGATCCACCACCTTCTCTGTGAAAAGATGCTTCCTAACATTCTCCCAAGCCTCCCTCCCGCCCTCCAGCCTCATGTTATGTCCCCTTGTCCTTGTGCACTTTCGTCTCTGAAATATGCTCCCCTCCTGTACCCTGTTTATTTCTCTAAGGTATTTGAAAGTCTCTATCATATCCCATCTCTCCCTTCACTCTTCCAGTGAACAGATGTTTAGTTCCTTGAGTCTTTCCTTATAAGGCTTGTGGTGCAGTCCATGTATCATTTTTGTTGCTCTTCTCTGGACTGCTTCCATTCTGTCTATGTCCCTCCTGAGATGCGGTCTCCAGAATTGGACACAGTATTCTAGATGAGGCCTCACCAGTGATCTATACAGTGGCATCACCACTTCACTCCTCCTACTGGGTATGCCCATTCCTATGCACCCCAGCACTCTGTTTGCCTTCCCCACTGCTTTTTTGCATTGTTTGGCTGACTTCAGGTCATCGGCTATGATGACCCCCAGGTCTCTCTCCTGACTTGTGGTGGCTAGAACCTGCTCCCCATCCTGTATGCCTACTCTTGGGTTTCTGTGTCCCAGGTGCATTATCCCCAGCCCCTACCCCCCATCCTTCTCCTCTCCCCTTCCCCCCAATCTCTATTCCTTAACGCACTTATAGCACTATGCACATATCCACTTGTCATAGAACTGACTCTTTGTAGCATATATGCCAGTGCATAGCTCTGTATGGCTCTATTCCAATTATACATGGAATTGATGATGTTTTACTGATGTCATGCATTATACCTGTCTGTATACTGCACTGCTCTGTGATATTTGTTGTACTGTTGTGTATCATGTGACCCTGGGTCGATCCTGAAAAAGGTACTGTGTCTGTCTCAGTGGTCTTACCCAGTCAACAAAATTCAAATAAATAAAATAAATAAATTATCTTGCACATCATAGCATTGAGACCCAACTGCCAAACCCTTAACCATTATTCAAGTAGTCTTAGGTCATTTCTCATTTTATCTAGCCCCTCCTGTGTGTCAACTCTGTTACAGATCTTGGTGTCATCTGTGAACAGGCATAATTTCCCCTCCATTCCCTCTGTAATGATGATACTCAGCTGTACATGTCCTTTGTACCGGAACAGAATGATGCTGTCTAGGTCTTTAACAACTGCCTAGCCAATATTTTGGACTGGATGAGTGCTAACTGGTTGAGATTGAATCCGTAAAGACTGAAGTGTTGGTGGTGGACCCAGGTCATCAGGTAGAGGGGTTATCTCCTGGTCAGCCATCTGGCCTTATGCTGGGGGGCAACCAGTTGAGATCCTCAGAACAGGTGCGGAATCTGGGCATTGTGCTTGATGGCGAGCTGACTCTTAAATCTTAGGTGTCAGCAGTCAAGTCCTCTTGGGAACATTGCCAGGATAAAGTACATGGTTCTGCCTGAGGACCTTCCAACTTTGGTCCATGCCTTTGTGACCTCACGCCTTGACTAAAGCAATGCTCTATATCTAGGGCTACTGGGGGTGGACATCCGTCACCTGCAGCTGGTGCAGAATGCAGCAGCCAGGTTGTTGACGGGTTTATCAAGATCTAGCCATGTCTCAGCTGTGCTTTGCGAACTGCACTGGCTGCCTGTGTGATGGAGGATCACATTCAAGGTCACTTTGCTGACCTATAAGGCCCTACACAGACAGGGACCATGTTACTTGCAAGACCTCCTTCGACCCTACTGCCCCCTCCGCCCACTCTGCTCCTCCGATGAGGGATTGCTAGAGATTCCCAGGGTTCATCTTCAGACCTCAGGGGCCAGGGCTTTCTCTTTCATGGCCCCGACCCTGTGGAACTCTCTACCTCATTGGAATAGAGAGTGCCTGTCCACTGAGACTTTTACGTCCTCACTGAAAACTTATTTATTTAGTTTAGCTTTTGGGGACGATGTTTAGTGGATATTTATTGTGCTGCCTATTTTTAATTGATGTGTTTTTATCTGCATATATTTATATTTTTATGATGTACAAGTGCTTTGGTATTGGAAAAGCACTTTAAAAAAAATAAAGTTGACTTGACTTGACTAATGTCACTTATGAAGACACTGAATAGAACTGGACCCCTGTGGAACCCCATTGGTCACTTCCCCCCTTCTGATTTTATGACATTTACTACCACCCTCTGGGTCCTGCCTTTTAGCCAGTTACCAACCCATTTTACCACTTTAAAGCCCACACCCAGATTCCCCAATTTGTTAAGCAACCTTCTATGAGGAATGATGTCGAAGGCCTTACTGAAATCCAGGTAGGCCACATCCACTGCCCCTCCCTGATCCACCACCATGGTCTCCCAGTCAAATAAATCAATAAGATTAGTCTGACAGGACCTTCCCTCAGTGTAGCAAACTAGGAGTCCCAAGAGCTAATTTTCAAAATATTCCAATTATAGCAATTAAAAACTATTTAAAAGAAAAAAGCATTTTAATAACACAAAACAATCTACAGCAATCATTAAAACATCAAGCTGTCAAATATAACTGATTCCAAAACTACCTAAAAACCTTATCCAAAAATTGTAGACCAGGTAGCAGCTTTGCAAATTTCTACCAGTGACACATTCCTTCTAGCTTCCAATGCCACTGATGCTGCTACCCTCCTAGTAGAGTTTGCCCTGATACCATCTGGGGCTATTTTTCCTGCCTTAGTATAACAGAAATCTATTGTGGACACTGTACACTGTGAAATAGTTTAACTGGAGTCTGGGTGTCTTCATGACATCTCACTATATGTGATGAACAACTGTTTGTTACCACCTGTCATCTTCTCTGTTACCACCTCATCTCCTCTGTTCTAGAGTTGTAGAAACTAAGGGCCTTTCTGACATTCAGTTTATGCAGTTTTTCCTCTTCTCTATTGGCATTTGGCCTTGGGAAATGCAGTGGGAAGGTAATGGTATAGTTCAAATGTAATTCTGACACCTCTTTCAGGAGGAATTGTATACCTGTCCTAAACACTACCTTTTCCCTATGCAGAATCAAATATAAGGAATAAATTCAAGGTGCTTGCAACTCACTGAGCCTTCCTGCTTATGTAATAGCTACCAGAAATAATGTTTTCCATGTGAGATAATTTACATCAGTAGTGGCCATCAGTTTAAAAGAAAGGGCCATTAACTGAAAAAAGACCAGGTTTAGGTCTTCAGCTGGTATAGTTATCATCATCATGGTGGGAGGGGGGTACAAAAGTGAGAGGCCATTAAAAGATTTCTCAAATGTTGAGTGAGCAAGCCGGCCCGGTGGCACTGAGGGCTGAGGTGCTGGACACCTTACCTCATGCCACGCCGGCGACCCATGTTCGGGAGAAACACGGGCTTCCAGGGGTTGGTAGGGGAGGAGAAGGATTGAGTGTCTGATGGACTGCTCTCCTTCTCTGGGAAGGGGGGGTCACCAGCTCTTGGCACTCCACTGGCTCCTGGTGGTGGCTGGGGGGCAGTGCACTGAAGCTCAGAAGGGGAGGAGATGGGGCAGATGCCTGGAGGAGCATGTGCAGAAGCGTGCAAGCTCTCTCCACCAGTGTCACTGCATGCCCCACCTCCAAGGGAAAGAAAATGGAAAACAGGTACTGGCCATGCTGCATGAAGCTGTCCCTTGCAGGCACCACCCCCGGGCAGATACCTCCCTGGTTGGATCCTTGTTGGGTGGGTCAAGTCACTCCCCACCACCCTGCCACGAAGGGTAAGTCATGGAGGCTCAAGGGGCTCATCAGGGGATGGTGTTGAGGGGGCAGTGGATAGGAGTAGGAGTGCCGGCCAGGACCATGGAAGAAACACCAAATAAATGTTCAGTGTGCAAACGGAGCCTCTGCTAAGGCCCATGACCTACAAGCAAAAATTTCTGACAAATGCACCTTTAGACATGCTGGCTTTAAGCCCAGAAAGTTTAGGTGCAGCAAAGAGTCCAAGATTAATGCAGTCTCTGCATTCCCAGCTGAATGGAAGTTTTCAACCAGATAAGATTTTTTTCCATTTTGAGGCATACGTTTTCCTAATGGATGGCTCCTTAGCCAACTTGAGAACTTTCATGACCAGGGCTTGGAGATTCATTTCTTAAAGTTACCTCTGCAGGAACCATGGCCTCTGGTAGAGCTATTCCAGTTTTGGATGAGTCATCTGACCCTTGGAAATTGTCATCGGGTCTCAACACATTAGCAGAGTGTAAGTCACTGTGGATATTTGGAGCAAGAGTGAGTACCATGGTTCTCAGGCCTAACCTGGAGCTATCAGAATCATGGTTATCCATTCGATTTTGACATTTAGAAGAATTTTCTGCATTAGGGAAAAAAGTGGGAAGGCATAAAATAACCTGTCTCCCCAATACATGCTCAGTACATCCTCTAGGGACTGTGCCCAGATATGGGTCTCTGAGTCAAAATAGTAGAAGATTTTTGTTCCTTCAGAAGGCAAAACGATCTGTCTGTGAGACAACTCATTTCCTGAAAACTTGCCATGGCACAGTTTGTTTTAGGGACCACTCATGTGTGACATAACCCATCCTGCTCAGTGAGTCTGCTAGGGCAATATCCTTTTGTTCCACATGGACTGCAGAGATCTGAACTTTGAGAGTATATGACCGAGCCCAAATTCTTAGTATTTCCTTGCACAGCTTTGAGGGTCTTGAACCATCTTGTTTGTTGATTAAGTACATTGCTATAGTGTTATCTCTCCTGATCTGCAGGACTTGCTTCATGACCAACTCTGAAAAGAATTTTAGAGAAAAAAAAAATGTTGCTCTGAGCTCCAGCAGATTTATATGCTCCTGTCTCTCTGCTGAGCTCCACACACCCTTTACTGTGTAATGTAAACTGTTTTCTCCCCATGCTAGGAAGGAGGCATTTGTGGTCAGAATTACACTGTGCATTGCTTGCAGAAAAGGAATAACATTTCTTAATTACCACATCTGCCACCACCACAGGAGGGAATTTAATAGCCTTTGTTTGCACTGATATCATTGCAGTCATAGGCTGAGTTGGGACCAGTAGTCCTTCAAATACTGTTGGATTGCCTTCATGTGCTGCTTCCCAATGGTACAACCAAGGTTGTGGCTGAGATGAGGGATAGCAGTTTGAGAAACTACAGAACAGTCCTCTTTGTCCCTAGTTGGAAGCAGGCTACAAAGGTATGTTATATGGATGGTATTATTGAGTGCAAGATGACTATTTTGAACATTTTCTTATTTATTTATTTGAAAATTGGTGACCAGGAAAGGCACACTGAGCCAAGGCTCATTTCCCAGCTGTGACCTGGGGGAAGGGAGCAAGGGAGACAAATACATAACCCAGACACAATACACAGTCAATACAATTAAATAGCATTGACACAGTTACAGTAAGGTGATACAGAGTACATGATTTAAAACAGGAGTAAGTGCCATAAGAGTAAGCAGCAAAAATCAGGCATTTCAGTCGCACCTACAACAGCGCAGGAGGCAAAAGTAAGGGAGGCAGTCAGGTGGGGGAAACAGGAGTGGAAGAGGGAAGGAGTTTCAGTTGGTGCCTGTGGAAAACAGGGGAGGTAGTCAGTGGAGGCGTTAGGTACATGCAACCCATGCAATTTCATGGGACCCTAGGGCAGCGAGGGGGCCCCCTACCATCGTTAAGAGCAGCCAGTGTGCTAAGCCCTCTGGAAGTAGACCTTTCCACTCATGCCTCAACAGACATCTGAACCTTTTCTTTAGCTGAACACCAGATCTGGAAGCCACAGTAATGAATGCATTCCTCCATGACTGGAGCTGTTCTGAAGAGATACTGTATGTGTTATCCCCCTTACAGTGATATTTCAAGTCCCGAGTCAACAGCCCACATTGGTTTTGATAGTACTAGTGTGGCCTCTCAAGGTTGGTATCCCTCACTGCTTGAGCTGGTAACAGTGCTTATCTTCCTCATAGACTAAAGTGAGGACCTCTTCCTTAAGCCAGAAGAACAATTGTACTCTCTAGTACTAGACCTAGCCTTTACTCTAGCCACCTAAAGATTTCAGAGGAGCCCTGGGTTATCCCAGGACTTTTGGTGGGGGGATGCCTCCTTCCTCGATGAGTCTTGGTCACCAGCATCAAAAAGGCATACAAGTCTGCCCTCTGAATGAGCTGGTGTATTTCAAGATGTCATGATCCCTTTCAGACACCTGCCAATGAGGTGATTGCATTCCTTCACTCTCTTTGTAAGAAAGGTAAGTATTACTGGTCCATTAATACTTTTTGTTTAGCCATTTTTGCTGGACATACTTGCTGTCAATGGAAAAATGGTGGGTCAACACCCCTTTGTATGTCAGTTCACAAGAGGTATTAACTGATCTAGCCCTTCCATACACAGATATAAAGAATGATGGGATGTTTCGAGGTCATTAAATTTGCTAAGGAATGGGTAGATAAGGGCTGCCCCATGGCCAGTAAGTAGCCCTGTGTGCAAACAAGTGAGCAAAAGCAAGAGGAAAGAAAGACCACAATCGTTCTTGAAAGAGAAAGGCTGAAGAGGTAAAGGTTAAAAGGATAGCATTCAGAAGGTATCATTCATAGCATTCAGAATGTATCATTCAGAATGTATCATTCATAGCATTCAGAAGGTATCATTCAGAAGGTATAAGGAGATGCAGAGGGAGGAGGACAGGGGATATATCGGGGAAACAGAGAGAAGTAGGAAAGCAGTAAGGAGCATGAGGGCACAAACTGAAGAGAGAACAGCCCAAGCAGTAATGAAAGGGGACAATACATTTTTTAGGTATGTAAGTGAAAAGAGGAAGACCAGGAGAGGGACTGTAGTGTTAAAAAGGGAAGGGGGACCGTGAAGATGGGGACCAGGAAAAGGCAGCCATCCCAAACAAATACTTTTGTTCAGTATTGACAGGGGAAAGAGAATAGGAGGGACCACAACAACAAAGTAACAGGAGCTCTGGAGGGAGGTGGAGGTGGGCACTGGTCCTTTTTTTGGAGAAGAGAGTCCTGAAGGATCTCACTAATCTGAACATGGACAAATCAATGGGACCAAAAAGTATGGCAGCTTCGATTCAATGCAAAGAAGTGCAAAGTGATGCACCTGGGAAACAAAAACCCAGGGGAAGAGTACAAAATGGGGGGGGGGTATTAACAACAACACAAATGGAAAGGGACCTGGGGGTAGTCATATCAGATGACCTAAAGGTAAGCAAGCAATGTGAGGAGGCAGTTAGGATGGCTGGGGGGATACTGGGATGTACAGGGAGCAGCAGCATCACCAGTAAAAAACAGAAAGCTGTAATCCCTCTGTGCAGACGATGAGTCCCCTTCTGGAGTACTGCATGCAGTTTTGGAGACCCCGTCTCCGCAAGGCCATAGACAGGATGAAGGCAGTCCAGAGGAGGGCAACTAAAATGGTGCAGGGTCTGCAACAGAAGCCATATGAAGAGAGACTAAAGGAGCTTAATATGTATACCCTTGAGGAATGGGGGGACATTTTTTTTTAACTCTATTTATGCACCAGCTACACCGAGGCATCTCTCAGAGGTGCCTGCTTGATTCTACCCCTGCTACTCCCCACCATGGCAGACCACACTGGATCACTCTTCCATCGAGGGCCATGCCAGTGCCCTGGATCACCACCCCCAGGACAGGGCCCACCCCCTCTATTGGCGGCGGCTTTCTGAGATTAGAGGGTCCATCCCTCTTTTTGTAAGTCAGTCGTGGATCCCCGGTGTGGCCTTGCCAGGTGTTGGGGATGTGAGGGATATCCCTGAGGCCCTCGTTATCTCCTCAGTAAGCGGGGGTGTTTCTACTGTTACACCCCAGACATTGGACATGCAATGCCACCCACCCTGTGACATGGATGCTCTCACCCATGTACGGAAGGCAGCTGTCCGATGTCTTTCCCCGTGTGTGAGCCCAGTGTGTTGCAGTGCCTCTGGTCTCCACCGGGGGCTGCTGCAATGCCGGGCTATCCCTGGAACCCTCCCTGAGAGAGAAGAGCAGTCCTCTGGATGCTTGATCCTCTCTCTTCCCTGCCAACCCCTGGCATCCAGGCTTGTTCCTGAACCCAGGTTGCCGGTATGCTGCAAGGTGTGGCGTCCAGTGCCACTGGGCCAGTGGGAGAGGGGGGACATGATAGAAACTTTCAAGTACCTCAAGGGAATCAACAAAGTCCAAGAGGGTAGCATTTTTCAGAAAAAGAGATGTGCAGGAACAAGGGGACACAATTTGAAGATAGAAGGGGGACGGCTCTGGGGCAACGTGAGGAAGCATTTTTTCACAGAGAGGGTGGTAGACTCATGGAACAGCCTTCTTGAGGAGGTCATGTGGTCAAAAACAGTGGGCGAATTTAAGAATGCACGGGACAGACATAAGGCAATTCTGGTGGGGGTAGGAAGAAGTAGGCTTTTGCTTAACCAGGATCTGTAGCTTATCTAATAGGTAGGTAAATGGGCAGACTAGGTGGGCCAAGAATTCCTTATCTGACATCAAAGTCTATGTTTCTTTGTTTCTAAGGTGCACCAAGGGTATTAAGGGAGCTCAAGAAGGTACTGACTGCACCTCTGACTATCCTGTTAACAGCTCACTGGAAACGGGTGGTTCCAGAGGACTGGAGAAGGGCAGATGTAGTCCCACTCCACAAAAGTGGTAGCAGGGAGGAGACTGGCAATTACAGGCCAGTCAGCCTGACATCAGTAATGGGAAAATTAATGGAATTACTGCTGAAGGAAAGGACTATGGAATATCTTGAATCCAGTGGGTTACAAGACCCAAAGCAGCATGGATTCATGGGGGGTCATGTCAAATGAATCTGATAGATTTATTTGACTTGGTGACCAAGGAATTAGATCAGGGTAGAGCAGTAGAGATGCTCTACCTAGATTTCAGCAAGGCTTTCAATACTGTTCCACATAGGAGATTAGTAAGCAAGCTGGGTAGCTTAGGAGCGGGTCCAAAGGTAGTAACCTGGGCAAGAAACTGGTTAGGGGATCTACAAAGGGTGGTGGTAAACTGAGTTCACTCCAAGGGGGAGAGGCTGACCAGTGGGTGCCTCACAGATCAGTGCTGGGACCAGTCCTGTTTAACGTGTTTATATGTGACATTGCAGAGGAGCTACAGGGGAAAGTCTGCCTCTTTGTAGATGACACCAACATCTGAAATAGGGTGGACACTCCAGGGAGGTAAAAAGGATAAGCAAAGACATGAGAAAACTTGAAGAGTGGTCAAGGGTATGGCAGTTGGGATTAAATGTCAAAAAGTGCAAAATAATGCACATAGGGCACAGCAACTGAAAGGCAGAATACAAAGTGGGTGGAGTGTTACGATGACCACCAAACAGGAAAGAGGTCTGGTGATCATATCAGATAACCTAAAGGTGGATAGGCAGTGTGACAAGAAAATCGGGAGAGCTAGTGGGATGCTGGGATGCATAAGGAGGGGTATCACCAGCAGAAAGAAGTAGGCGGTGTTGCCTCTGTATAGATCACTGGTAAGACCCCACTTAGAATACCGTGTCCAGTTCTGGAGACCACATCTCTGTAAGGACATAGAAACAAAGAAACATAGAGTTTGATGGCAGATACAGACTGCTTGGCCCACCTAGTCTGACCATTTTCCCTACCTACTGTAAGACTACTGCATAGACAGAATGGAGGTGATCGAGAGGAGGGCAACTAAAATTGTGCAGGGTCTGCATCAAAAACTCTATGAGGAGAGACTAAAGAAACTTAATATGTACACCCTGGAAGAGAGGAGGGAGAGGGGGATATGATACAGACCTTTAAATACCTGATGGAATAAATAAGGTACAGGAGGAAACTATTTTTGGAAAAAAGGTGCTAGACAACAAGGGGTCATGCTAGGAAGCTGGAAGGGGAAGAAGATTCAGGAGAGATGTGAGGAAGTACTTATTACAGAAAGAGTGATGGATTTCTGAAACAGCCTACCAGCAGAGGTGTTTGGGACGGCAACAGTGGTGGGGTTCAAGAATGCATGGGATAAGCATATAGGAATCTTAGTGGTAAGGAAGTGGGGAGGGAGAAAGAACTGGAGATCAAGTAGGGTCTTTGGTGATACTGTAGGTAGGGAAAAATGAGAAGACTGGGTGGGCCAAGCATCCTTATCTGCTGACAAATGCTATGTTTCTATATTTTATGATGACCCTGGTTAGGAAGTGAGCTCATGAAGCTGATCAAATGATCCCAAGGGCTTAGGAGGCACTGCTGAATGGCAATGCTGCCAGCCAGGGAGAGATGGTATTGGGTTCTGCCACTCTAGCGACCCCTATGGCAGCCCTGTAAGCTTGCCTGTTTTGTTGAGGTACGGTAGAGTGCATGAGGTCTGCTTGGGCATGGACCAAATTCAGGGAGGTGGTTGGAGCCAAGGAAGAAAATGAGAAAACCAGGCACCCCACCAGCAGGATGAAGCTCTGTCCTTCACAGGCTCCATACCACTGACTGGGCCTTGGCTTACAAATCTGGATATAGTTACTGGGGGTAGGGAGGATGGACCTCTCTCCTCTGGCCCTGCCACAGAGGGTATGGGAGTGCTACTCATGGAGATCGTCAGAGGCCAGGCAAGTCCAAGGGGTGGTGGGTCATGGGATGAGTGGGCAGGGAAAGCTGAAGGGGGCTGACAGAGACAGTGGCATAAAGCACATGATGAAAAAAAGGAATGGGAAGATAAAACTTCATTATCCTTGAATAACTTGTCAGGGAAATCAGCCATGCTTCATCAGAAGTGAGGGCTATGGATAGCTCTAGGAGACATTTTTACCCCAATAGAAGGTGCAATTCTCTATAGTTAAACGTAAGAAAACTAAGGCTGACAATATTTTCTTCCCACCTTTCAACAAGTTACCACGTCTCAATGTAGTTCAATATTTGATGCAATTAAAGGATTGTACACCTCTGCTGAGGGCTCAGTCTTCAGATCAATTTCTCATTTCCTTTCTGAAGCCCCTAAAACCTATTTGTTCATCCCTGATTGCTAGATGGGTATGGGGAACGATAGATAGGACAGAGATGGACACTGCTGTTCTCAGGGCTTACTCAACTAATGCAGCAATAGCCAGTAGGCCATTACCTAAAGGGATAGACTAGCAGACATATTTTTAGAGAAGCAGATTAGACAAAAGAAAGAGTCTTCAAAACCTACCACAAACCTGTTTCTGACAACCCTCCTGCTTCAACAATTTCAATAGCTTTGAATTAGCAATATGGAACCTTAGTGTAGTGAAAAAAGTATGATTTTCTGAGAGTGTAACTTAATGGAAGGTCATAATTTAAATACACACACACAAGCAACATATTTGTCCCAGTCAACCCTTACTGTAGTTCCATAGTGTCAAACATGCCTGGGTCCAGATGTTCAAAAGTAGGATGAGATCTCCCGTGACATTGACCATTGTCCAGAAGAGTTGAAATTGTGGTACTTTTGTTCAGACTTCTCTCATGATGTGTACAGATTCCAAAGAGAGGTCCTTCCCCAGTGATGGCGCTAAGCAAGAAAAGAGGATGTGCTGAGGGAACACTGTGATGTGTGGACTACTAAGAACTGTGGGAAGGGGGCCTGAGTTACGGGTTAGTGTGAAAATAGCACGACATGATTAGTGCATACAATAACGGTGCATTAAAATGCCGCAGCAGTTTATGAGCGCACTTACAATTAAGCGCCAAATATAGTAGCGTGGAGAGTCATCAACGAACATACTCGCCATGTAGCCATAATCTTGTCTGACTTTATATGTTACATCTGGGGCCAACCAAAGTCTCCTGCCATCCCATTATAGCTTTTCCACCCTCCTGGCAGCTTTCAATAGATGGTTGTTATCCATTTTGAATAGAATGAGGGACATACAATTGCTCGCCTGGGAGGGGTGCCAACTACAAATTATCCAGGACCTACCTGCCTCTGTATGGTAAAAAAGAACCTCCTTTCATCTGACAGTATCTAAGCTCATCCCTGCTGGCATTTGATTTTAGATGTTATACCCAGCTAAACTACAGGTGAAGATTCAGGACCAGTGGCACTCTTTTGAGTCTAGCAAGCAAGTCGTGCTCCCAGATTTATTTAAATCGGGCTGATTCGACTAAGTGTCAAATTGTCAAATACACAGGCTATTGTTGGATGGTTTCATTGCTTCTTGCCCTCTCTGCTGCCTGTAAGCTACTTTCTTCTCCTTTTAACCCTGGATGACATTTTCATTTTGTAAGATATTGGTCCCAAGCAGTCTCCACGGATAAAGAAAGGCTGCATTGAAATCTTGAGGAAGATTTATTTTGGGTCTGACGGAGCTCCTTCATGCTGCTGCTCACACTCGGCAAAGCATCAGGTGACTCTTATTTTATTTACGGAAAGCCATGACCTGAGTCCCATATATAAATTGCTATTTACAGCTTTAGCTCACTTGAGTTTCCCGGTTGTTATAGGAATGTGGCCTTGTACCCTTGTGACCCACCGAACATGCTGGAAACACACCTGTTAAGCGCTATTTAAGCTGCACAACTATTTATGCTGCGCGCTCATATGTAACAAGCTATTAAGGTAGTGCTCTTTTTTATCGCGCTATTTTATCCGCGCTAATATCACCGGATACCCTGGGTAACTAGGCCATGAAAAATGAATGTGTTTATCTGACTGGTTTAAAAGCAATCTGTTTGGTTTCTGGAAACAAGACTTACTTTCTTTGATATGTAAATGTTTTGCCATGGTGAACAGCAAACAAGTGCGATAGCAATATTCCCTCTGTTTGTTTGTTAAAACCATGGCTTTCCATCAAGCTTCACTCTCAGAAACTCCCAATTTTCTTTGGTGATTTCAGTGCCAGTCTGGGTGTTGAAAAAAGGACTTTGGGCAGAAATTTCAGTTACTATCAAGAAAGTGGGTGAATCCCAAAAGGCGGTATAAGGATAAAACTGTTGGGTCCCGTATACACTTGTGAAAAGTGTTCAAAATGTTTCACCAGAAAGGCACACTGAGCAACAAGTCACTCGTCTCCCGGTGCTACTTGGGGGAAGGGGTACAACTGGAATGAGACATTAAACATTCAAGTTACAAGATCAACATTAATATACAGTTGTAAGGCAGGTGTTACAAATAGTGTTACAGCAGTGTTGAGCATGACATGTAGAAAAAGTGGACAATAATAAGTGCCAGGTTAATAAGTAAACAAGTGCTTACATGAAAGAAAAGGGGGAAGGGGAGGGAGTGGTGACATGGGGGGGGGGAGAGAATCATGTCCCTGGAGACCCCTTCATGAAGTTATGAAGTCATGGATATGCATGACTGTTTTCCATTTTTAATGAAAACTCCCCTGATTTTTGGCATTTTACTGACAATGCAACAATTTTAAACACTTTACATAACGACACTATAGTTTTTGTAATTTGCAAATTACAGACCTATTGTTATGTGTTTCATCTACAATACTCCTGGTCCCCAGTCAATGCCAGTATGGAATTCTGGGGCTTGCACATGAATCCCAGTCTCTTTGATGGCATCACAATGCCATTGCTATCTTCTGCCATTGTGCCAGACCCAATTTGTTTAAAACATTTAAGTCTTTGCTGATGTGATTCTATAACATATGTCAAAGTGCAGGAAATTTAACACACACAATGGACTCCTTACTTTTACTGTGAGTTTCATGAATCTGTCATTTTGACCATGACAGAGCCATGATATTCTCAAGAATTTGCCATAGCAAAAGTGCAGCCCTAGTCATTATCTCATGATTTATTCCACTCACTTCTGAGGGCGATATACCAGTGGTATGTAAGATGCTCAGCCAGCTGAGATTGACACTGGCACCATGGCTTATGCTTTCAGTTATTATGTTAATCCACCCCTCCTTTAGGACTCTTCTTGGGCTTTATGCATTGTCTACAAGAAGGTTAGGATAGCTTCACGATAAGTGGAAACATGTTCAGGATCGGTTCATGATGTCAATGACTGAGAGCTCACCCTTGGTCATTTCTTTGACTGAGGGAAGAATGGTGGAGTCTGGCAAGAAGAGAATGGCTAAGAGATAGGACTCTCAACTCCCACAAATGATTGAATGTACCCCTGAAATGGTCCTGGGAGTCCACATAGGGGATTGCCACAAGTCAAGATCCTCATCACTATCACCTTCAATGGTGGGACCATGGGTGGACCACAATGTTGTCAACTACCTGCACCCCATTAAAACACTGAGAAAATTCAACCAGTTCAGGATCAATAGGCTCAACCTATGACCTGCTAACAGGTCCAGTGGGGTGCTCACCCTTGAACATGGCCTGAGTTATGAGAGTTTGAGGGAATGCCTCCTTCTCTTCAATCTCCACTCAGCATGGACCAAGCCTGAACTTTGGTTGGGAGCTCAGGACTTGGGTTAGGCCAGCTGTGCAGAAGCAGCGGAAGACACTGAAACAGAGCTCCAGGAAGCTGGATCTTTCCCCTTTCTCATACCTGATCTTCTGCACTGGGCAGTGGGTCTGGGTAGGCAATGATCATGATACATCAGAGACTTAGGCAGCAAGATCTAGCACAGGGAGCAGGTCCTCTTGTCATACAGCAGACTTTGGCAGTCCAGGCAGATGCCATGAATATGCATTTTCAACATCTCCTGTTTGCAGTGAATACATCACTTGAAGCCTGGTTGTTGACTTGATAGGTCATTGTAGTGAGAAACCACACAATAAAGTCCCACCCAAAATCCCTGAGTGACATGTGCTGTAGAAATACTGGGATGATGCTCTAACTGAGGGAAGTAGTACATGTAAAATGTCAAAAAAATCAGCAAACAATTATTGAAGTAACAAACTTGGTTAAGCAGTAGAAACCAGTGAGATTAAATAAATGGGCACTTATGTGTAGGAGTCCTCAGTGGCATCCCTCAGGGCTCAGTGCTGAGACCTATTATATTTTAGCTTTCTATAAGTGACATGAACAATGGGGTTATTAATTGAAACAACAAGTATGCTGATGATACAATGTCAGACAGCCCATTCAGCACCCCTGAACAGCTTAAAATAATCCAAGATTGGGGGCTGGGTTGAGGCACTGGATGCCACACCTCGCTCCACACCAGTGACCCGGGTTCAGGAATAAGCCCAGGTCATCGGGGGTTGGCCGGGGAAGAAAAGAATTGGGCATCCATAGGACTGCTCTCCTTTCCCTGGGAAGGGTTTGGGGCATCCACCAGGCTGCAGCTGCCACCGATGGAGATTGGGGGCACTACAGGAGTGGGGATATTTGTGGGAGACATGCAGCAGACATTAGCACGTTGGGCCTTAATGTCATTGTATGTCCGCACTTCTCAAGGGGGACAAAAATCAGGAGGAAAATGGCAGACAACTGAGGCAGCTTGACCGCACTTCAGCAACCAGGGGGCTTGTCGTGGAATCGCACTGCAGTATTGGTTCCTGGCCTGGCTTGGGGGGACTGAGGGGGGCCCCTCCAGTGGGTGCAGTGCTTTGCCAGCCGGTATGTGACTGAGCCTGCAGGCTGATTGGGGATGAAGGCAGTGGCTGGATGTAGGCAGGTTGGGCTGCAGGAGTATAAATAGTGACATGATAAAAAAAAAAAAAATAATCCAAGATTAAAGAGTATGTATCTGGGTGTTTAAATGGGAGATGCAGTTCAATATCCAAGAATGCAGTCTAATGCATTTAGGGAAAAATAATAAAAGGAATACAAATGTATTATGCAATACTGAGCTAAAGGAAGAGGAATATGGGAAAGACGTAGGAGTTGCAATAACTAACAATCTTAAACAAGAAAAACAATGCTCAGCTGCAAATGTAACAGCAAATATTATGGCCAATCAGAAAAAAATATTAAAAGGCACTGGCCCAATGTCATCTTGCCCCTATATAGAGTATACGTACAACCACACCTTGAATATGCTTGCCAGATCTGGTGCCCTTTTAAAAAGAAGATGTAAAAAAAAGTTGAGTGTGTGCAACAGAGATCAGTCAGAATAATTCATGGCCTGGAAGACAAACCATATGAAAAGACTAAGCAATCTTTATTTAATATAACTGGCAACAAGAAGGATGGATAGAGACTTATTTTTTATGTATGATATAATAATAAGAAGACAATTTATTGGATTACACGCCTTTCAGTTTTCAGAGTGCTGTACAATATACATAAAAACAAAGCACAAGTGCAGATACAGGCAATATAAAATCAAAATAATACCAAAAATGCCTTCTCCCATAAAAAAGTCTTAAGTGCCTGCTTGAAACTCCCCACCGTCCTGCACTCCCAAAGCTGACCTGGCAGAGAATTCCAATGGGTAGGTGCTGCAAACCCAAAGGCACGCGCACTGGATGACTTTAGATTAACCCTTGGAATCTCCAGCAACCCCACATCAGCCGAGCAGAGCTGTCGCAAAGGGGTGTAAGGAATCAGGATCTCTTTCAAGTAATCGGGACCTAATCCATGTAGGGCTTTGTAAGTCAACAGACCTACTTTAAAGGTGATCTGCCACTGTATTGGCAACCAGTGCAGAGCATGCAGCACAGGGGTAATATGAGATCTTCTGGATGCCCCAGTCAATAAACGAGCTGCCGCATTCTGCACTAGCTGTAAGCGTCGGATTTCAACGCCAGAAAGTCCTAGATATAGGGAGTTTCAATAATCAAGGAGCGATGTCACAAAGGCATGGACCAAAACAGGCAGGTCGCTGGATGGAACAAGGTGCCTAATCCTGGCACTGTTCCCAAGGTGGTAAAAGGCCAGCTTGACGACTGTTGATACCTGGTGGTGAAGAGTCAGGCCTTCATCAAGCACCACTCCCAGTACCCATTCAGAGGTGAGAATCTGGGCCTCCTCCAGGACTAAGCCAGAGGGGAGCCCAGTTCTCAACCCCTCTACCCTATGACCTGGATCCACAATCAGAACCTCAGTCTTTCCTGGGTTCAACTTTAGACCACTGGAATTCATCTAATCTTGGATTTCTGCGAGGCAGCTGCTCAGTACTGAGATAGCACCAACCTGGTCAGGAGCAAAAGACAGGAAGATCTGGGTATCATCAGCATAAAAATGAAACCTCAGCTCATACTGTCTTACAATGTCTCCAAGGGGTAGCATATATACTGCAAATAACATGGGTGACAGCACTGAAACCTGAGGTACCCTGCATATAAATGGTCAGTATTTATTGAGTGGATTAAATATGGATTTTAAGGACTCAAATATTGTCCTGAGTCTAAGAGGACACCCATTATAAATTAAAAAACTTGGATTTTCATACAAATACCAGAAAGTACGTCTTTAGCCAATGTATTGTAAATATTTGGAACAACATGCCTACTGAAATAGTTATCAGTAATATTAAAGCTGTATCTTGTTATATGACTACTTTTGCAATTGTTATTGTTATGTTCCCTGTATCACTGTGTTACGAGTGTTTTGACTTGTATCCTCCTGTGTCGTGCCTGAAAAAAGGTATTTTTAATGTCTAATGCACTTACCGAGGTTATTAAAAACAAAATAAAAATAAATAAAATTCAAATCCAACTTGGACACATATATACTTAGTGGAGGGAAATTGGACTACTACGGGTAATGGATAGGCACAGTTTATGGGCATTTGCCTCCTTTGCTACCTTGGAGAAGCTTGGTGCAGAGCTACCAACAGGCAACCTCACATTTTCAGCAGAAAAGATATGTGACATGTAGGGGTGAAGGTGCAAGAGAAAGGGGAAGAGCTGCAGCTCTAGCCAATGGGCTTTTTTAGGACTTTGGGCATGCTCAGATAACTGCACACGTGTGACAGTAGAAGTCCAAGCATCTGTAAGTTCTCTGGCCCACTATAAGGCTTGATGTGGCAGCAGATCAGTGTGCTACTGTGCCATGGTTGATGGCACTGCAAACAGCAATACTTTCCAGCCTTGGTCACCCAAACACAGACCTCTCAGGCTCTCCTGAACTAAGGTCAACTACATAGTTGAGAAACTCACTACTTCTAGGTCATCGGATGGCCCTTCAGTGAAGTCATGTAGTAAATATTAAACTAAACTCACCTCCAAAGATTACCAGGTGACTGGAAGGGGAAGCAAATTCATGGAAGATTTGTATTTTATTCAATTTTGATAATTGTTTGTATTAATGGTGTTGAATATCATTATATCGCCTCTCTGCAGGTATAACTTTGTATTACCTTAAGTAGGCACATCTGGAACACTTTGTCCAAATATCTCAGGAGTCCATTTGCTTGATAGTTTTAAAGCTTTGTTAAAAACCTATCAGTTTATCCTGCACTATGGGTATGGATAGGTTTAAACTGAATCTTTATGTACCATTTTTATTCATGTTTCCCTGTAATATTTTGCATTGTTTTGCACTGTTTCACACTATGGAAGGTGCCTAGAGCCTCTGGGATTTGGCACTTTAGCAATATGATTGTCTTAACTTGTCCCTACATGTTGGTTAGGAGCTTGGGGACATAGTTACGAAGTCTTCACACTTCTTCCATCTGTTTCCCTTTTTTTCTGTGCATTGAGAAGTTATGGAGGTGGCAAGCTATATTCTGTACCATGACTTGTTATGTGCTGGATATCACGTTCACATATTTGTGTGTCATACAGCTGTAGATACCGAAAAAAAGACATGTAAACATTTACAGAATGCATAAGGAGGAGTATTTGGTTACTAGATAGGGTCCTTAAAATAGTGAACTGTTGTGCTTGTTAAATGTGGTAAGAAATGGTTTTAAGTATCTTCAAATATTTCTTCCTTGTAGTGGTACGGTACATACACTTTTTAAATATTTTTTCTGTTTTTTTTTATTATTATTATGGAGAGGGGCCAAAGCTTTCAGCTTGAACAAGACAGACAAGCCTCAAGCTGGACTCCTACTTTGTGAAGCTACATTAATTAAAATACGTTATTACACTTTTTGTGTATCTAATTCAATGGATGGCTGCAAACCACGAAGGTGAATGCAAAGCAGGCTGGTGAAGTTTGTGAGCAGTCCCCAATCTACATGTGATGCTTTTGGGGAGAGTTAATGATACCTTTTATAGTGTGATTGTCTTCTGATCACCAGAGACAAGGGGATCGCATGCATGCAGTGGAGTCTACCTTTCTGGCCCTTTCCCTAAATCCAGAGCAGTGTTAATTACCCCTCCAACTGTATCTCTCAACTGTTATGAATTTTGCATACTGCTATATATTTTGTATTGTGCTTTAGCCTTGCTCCACAGTGGTACTCTGACATTCCACATAATGTTGGAGTATTTTCTGGACACACACACACACTATTAAAAAAAACTAAGCTAACTTGACAGGAACATTTCTTAATGCTAAGCATATGGTGCTCACTATTCACAAACTTGTTACTGTCAAAAATAAGAAAATTATATGTATTCTGGTCTAGTTCTCCATAAGTTGAAGGCCAGTTTTGTGCATTTTAATACTTTGAAGTTGAGTGGTATATGCCTTCAACTAAAGCCACGTGCAGGCTCACCTGACTCCCTGACTACCAGAAGCTGGCTGTATTCTCCCTTCTGGGAGTCTCTCTCAGACAGGGGCCCCTCCAGTAAGGTGGTAAGGTGAGGGAAATAAACATGATTTCAAGCAGTGTGTGGGGTCTAGTACTGGAAGAAACTCACAGCAAGGGACCCAATGGCTAAGGAGATGGTGAAGCACCCAACAGTGAGGTGTAAGGCATCGACAATGCTCTAGATAGGTCTAACTAGCATTATGTGGGTGAGGGGATTATAAAAGAAAATGATAAAAAGAAAAACATGTAACTCAGTAACAAAATCCCAAAGTCCAGATTTTCAAAGCATTTGTGTATACAAATTTTAGTACCCCCCCCCAGAGTTATGTAATATATCTTTAATAGTGTCTACTGACCTCTAGGTTGTGCCAGTTTTCTATGCCCTTGGAGGACTGGATCAGCTGAGCTGACTTGGCATTTCAAAGGGGAGAAGTCAGTGGTTTGTAGTGCAGGCAGGGACTGGTGACTGTCAGTTGGTGGGAGACATGCGCCTGGCACAATGTGCCAGCTCCAACTGTCCTGAAAGTTTCTCTATAGAACCAGGCATTGAGATAAAGTGCCTGTTTGAGGAAGCGGCTGTCAAACCAAGCCTTTGAATGGGGGTGCCCCTTCTCCAGCAGGAAAAAAAAACATCTGAAGAGATGTATGTGTGATTCACATGAGAAAACTCAGGAGCCTTAATTGGCTGAATTCTCATAGCTCAGTTGATTAAGAGCTAAAGCACGGATTGCTGATACCTGGGTTTGAATCCCAGTGAGAGTTACACTTTTCCTTTCATTTCTACAATTGGCCATCTGAAGACAGTAATAGAGGTCTGTCTGTAAGGAAGTTGGTGCCAGAAAGCCCAGTGGGCAAAGGATCTGAGGTGAGGTTCAATCTATTTTACATTGAAAGTGACTGGTTTAAGAGAGGGACAATGACTGGCAACATACAAGTTCCTGTCAGAAACATCAGTTTTCCCTCAGTGTGTATCCTGAGAGCTGATATGGCCCTTGAGAAAAGTTTGTGTGGTGTCCACTGGAACCAGAGAAGTGATGCCATGATGGGCAAGGTACCTTTGTTCAAGTGAAGAAAATCTAGTGAACTGTCAAAGAATATACTCTGTTGGAGGAGAGAATGTGCTGCAGAAATCCCTCACAAGATCTCTTAGTGCTGCAAGGTGTCAGCCCTGAGGCTGTGAAACTATCAGATATTCAGGACATGTAAAGAATGGGCTAGGAGATGCCCAGGGAGTCCCCACCTGTGTTACTTGGGGTGGAGAACTCAGAGTTCCATTGCCTCCAACGGGACCATTTCTGTATCAGTAAAAGTACCCTACCAGGGTTGAATCCAACCCAGAAGTGCACAAGAGAAGATCACCATGTGATAACATACAATAGACTGTGCCAGCTAGAAAAAAGTTAACATCTTTATATGAGCTCAAGTGGAGAAATAAAGGATCCTATATTGTTCTAATACCCATGGTTTGGACATTTGTTGCATTATGCATCCAAGTTATGTTAATCAACCTCCCTTTCACAGCTTCATTAGTCCTGCTGAGTGTCAGTGAAGCCCCGGAGGTCACCTCAGGCTCAGGTGGTCAAGTAAGTGGGTTTATGTTTTTTTTGCGTAGGTCCCTCTCAGAGCAACTGTTCCAGTATATATTCCCTAGACAACTGGGAGGGTGACCTTATACTGGGGGTTGTCTTCCAGCATTGGAGGTTCCTCTGGGGTCCATGGCATGCCAGGGGGTTGTGATGTGTGTTTTGGACTGTTTGAAGAAAACAGTAGGTGTGCAGGCTGAGAAGGAAAAAATGGTGCTGAAGAAATAACTAAAATGGAACATTGGTAGGAGAGGGAAGCACAAGCTTAGCGGCTGTGCAAAAGTAGGACGTCAGGGCAAAGACTAGTGGCTTTTGAATGTGAGCCACTCATGAATATGCAAGTCACCAGTGAAATATGTAATGTGATTGGTGGAGTGTCATCAGTGGATGCATAGTTGAGGCAGCTGGAGGGAGAACATGCCACTAAATTGTCCTTCCATGACAGAGTGTGTGGAAGTAGAAGGAGGTGCAGTCTGTGAGCACTGGAGAGGAGAAGAGAAAAAAAAAAAACACTTAAAAAGTCCCAAACAAGTTTACATTTAACTGTATCTTACTCTGTGGAGGTCCAGCATCTCAGGGAGCTTTGAAATCCCCCCTGAGGATCAGAAGATGATGGAGATCAGGAGCCACCAGTTCTACCCTCAGGAGGGATCGCGAGCAGCAAATACCCAGGGGAGCTGCAGTACCCTAGTGGCAATGGCAAAGAAAGGCAGCAGCCAGGTGAGAGACAGAGAGAGAGAGAGAGAGATGTGACTATCTCCTTGTCCCTATTGGACTACTTAACCAAAAAGGTGTAGGAAGAGGAGCACAGGGAGAAAGTTGCATTGGCCTGTTTCCAGTGTTATGCCATGGGGGAAGATGTGACAAATGTACCCTTCTGTAGGGCTTGCAAGGATGGAGGCATTTTAGCAGTCCTTGGAACCTCGTGGTTGCCCCAGATGTCAGCCGCAGTACAGTGGGTGGAATCCAAAGAATCCCTGCATGAGCCATAGGAAAGGCGCAGTAGTGCCAACCACAAAAGAGGAGAACAAGCAGTGTATCTTTCCTCTGAGGATGTACTATATTTAACATGCAAGAATGGCCAGTTGTAGTGGTACCAAATAGCCCTCAACCAAGTGAGGAAAGTATCACCCCCTGAAGAGCATCACTCCTCAGGAGCAGAAGTCATCTTTGAAGCCCCCTATGGCCCCATGGGGGATCACACTCTGTTGCAGTCTTCCAGCTAGGGATCCTCAGCAGGGGAAGAGGTAGTCCCATGGTGCCCAAGTCTACTGCCTCCAGCACCATCAAACCCCAGAAGAGTGTCTTTGGGAAAGGAATAGCCATTGCCAAGCAGTAAGAGAACTGCCCTAGGGGTTTAGTCTGCCGCAGTTAAGACTACGGGGACCAAGGAGGCCTTTATCCTTGTGCCTCTGTCTATTAAGTTTCCAGCCACACTGAAGAAGTACTATGGGAATATGTGTTTGTTCCCGGGCAAGACCCCACATACTCCTGTGAGAACACTGCCTGACTGGAGACAGGCAGAGAAGATCATCCAACACCAAATCAAATCTGACTTCTCCAAGTTTAATTACCCATACGTGTCTGAATGGATGTGGGACCAAATTGAGTGGAATAGGGAAGAGTGGGTTAAGCAGGGTATTAAGGAAAAGATTTGGAAGAAGCATGGGATCACCTGTTCAAATGATGAGGCATCCAGGCTAGAGGCTAATAGAGTGACTAAATTGTAACTTTGTTCAAAACAGATGCCCTTGTCCAAACAAGCTCTGGGAATGTGACCCATTAGCATATGTATCAGATGTATATTATCTTCCTGTTTTAATATTATATTTGTATTTGGTTTTATGTGCAGTGCCTTGGTTTTTGAAAAGCGCTATAAAAATAAAGTTTGATTTGATATGATTTGATATGGAGGCCATGGACAGCAATGTGGCACCTTGTACCAAGCCCAACACCAGGTACTATTTTTAGAGGCCCCTGAAGAGAGGTAACTGCTCTGGGGCAAAACCCACTAGCCAGTGGAGCTCCAGAGATGCCATCTCGGCCACCCAAGTTCCAGCCTGTTGCTTAAAGTTGTCAAGCTTGAAGTTTGCAACTGTTTTCATGCACCCAAGACTCACAAGTAATTGATTCTGCCACTGTACAGATCACTGGTGAAGCCACACCTTGAGTACTGCATGCAGTACTGGTGCCCGTACCTGAAGAGAGACATTAAGTTGCTGGAAGGGGTACAGCACAGGAGAAAAAGATGATCAACGGTCTGGAGGACTTACCTTATGAGAGTAGGCTGAGGGAATTGAACATGTACTCACTGGAAGAAAGGAGTGAGAGGGTAGATATGATTGAAACCTTCAAGTACGTGAATGAAATAAACAAGTCTTGTGTGGAGGGGCTTTTCAAACTAAGGGAGGAGAGGGACATCCGAGGCCATTATATGAGACTGGAGGGGGGGAAGGTTCAGAACGGAGATGAGAAGACACTTTTTTACAGTGAGGGTGGTGGCCAGGTGGAATGTGTTATCTGCAGAGGTGGTAGCCAGTAGAACAGTGAGCGGCTTCAAAAGGGGATGGGATAGGACAACAGGGAGAGTTAAGGAAGGGGGGCAAGGGAGGGAGGGGCAGCAGTAGAAAAAGGGCTACTAGCTGCACAATTGAGCAGACTTGGTAGACTGTAAGGCCTTTTTCTGACGGCAATTTTTGTATATTCGTAAGTAAAGGAAGATCCCAGGCCCTGAAGGCTTTGTGAAGACTCATCATAGACCAAGCCCTCCTGGGATGAAGAACCCACCAGCCCAGCTTCACTAGCCTAGGGGGACACACAACATCCCAGAGGAGACAGCCGGTTTGAGGAGAGATGTCTACAGACTGGTGATACACAATCGCTTTATTTTTATTTTTATGCTCAGGTGGGACACAGGGCTTTGGGGTCTCTATTTGGGGACACAAATACTAATTACATTTGGGGTTGTGAGTATACCCCAGTGACACTAAACAGTTTATGGTGACTTTTGCCCTGTGGGCCTTAACTCCCTAGTTGAACTAGAGGGATATGTACCCTCACGCAGGTTTGAATTTAAAAAAAAAATACCCATTGTACAATCATTGGTGGGGAAGTTAAAAAAAATGTGGTTGAATTATGGTGGTTATTTAGTGGCATCCATAAAGATACTGAATTTGTTTATGTTGTGTGGGGTGTTTTGTTTTCTCTCCCACAAGGTTCTAGTGAACAGATCTCAGCTCTCAGAGGAGCTTCAGGTAAAAAGGATTTTGAAAAAAAATGGGAGATATGTACCAAGGTGATGCCCATGAAGTAGACTGATGCCCCTTGAAGTAGGGAGTTTATATATGCTTCGTGATAGCATAAAGAATTAGTATAGGTGGGGAGTGATGTGTTTAGATAATAGAGAGGATATGTAATTGTTATAATATTAGAGGACAGGGTATACAGTGAAGTGTTTAAGCAATAAGGCATGACCAAGGGTTATGTTAATGGTCTGTTAATCACCTTCTAGGGGTGTACTGTGGCACGAGGTGTAGGCGAGTGCCACATGCCCCTAGAGGGTGATTAACTGACCATTAACATAATCCCTGGGAGTGCCTTATTGCTATTATAATAAAACATGTTTTTAAACAGTGTTAAATCTTGTTCAGCATATGGTTAAGCTCTACATGTATGTTAATAAAAGATTAACGTAAGGCTGTTAGAATGTTTGCAGCCAATCAGAAAGCTCCATTTCTCAGACCCTTTTTATAATTGGTATTAGCATGTACCATAGAGACAAAGATAGTAGGTTAGATTCTGTTGAGAGATGCACCACTGTGAACAGGCTAGGGCCTTAAAGATCAAATGCACACCTATTTCATAAAAAGCTTGAATTCACTTGAATATGTGTCCCTGTGTCATGATTAGTGTTTCCTAAAAATAGCATGCTGTTTGTTTTTTGTGGTTTTCTTTAAATCAACATCTGTTAATGTGCATAAAAACAAAATGTTCTCACATGAACCTATTTATTGAGGCTACATTAAAGGCACACTGCTTCTATGAATTAATGGAATATAGATGTATTTTATATCCATTATAAAAAGGGTCTGAGAAATGGAGCTTTCTGATTGGCTGCAAACATTCTAACAGCCTTATGTTAATCTTTTATTAACGTACATGTAGAACTTAGCCATATGCTGAACAAGGTTTAACACTGTTTAAAAACATTTTTATTATAATAGCAATAAGAACGTCCAGGATTATGTTAATGGTCAGTTAATCACCTTCTAGGGGCGTGTGGCACTTGGCTACACCTCGTGCCACAATACACCCCTAGAAGGTGATTAACAGACCATTAACATAACCCTTGGTCATGCCTTATTGCTTAATTAAATAACCCTGTGTTATACAGCCAGAAAAGAATGCATAGTTTTGATGACAGAACTGACATTTGTGATACAGACAAGGTAATTTCTCATAGACATTCATTCATACCACTTCAGTTCAGCACTGAATCCCAAATGATCAACTGTTTATGAGAACAGAATGATTTTAAGCTGATCTCTCTCTAAACACAAACCAGATGGGTTAGTAATAAACTTTGAGTGAAAACAATTAGCTCTACAGACTGCTCTAACTAGGAACTGCAACAGCTAAATCAGTCAATCAGGGGCTTAATTGGTGAAGCAGCAGGCTGGACAGGTATGATTTTATTGCTCACTGGCAGGGACAGAAACATTTTCATTGTTTCTTCACTGTTTTCATTTACTGCAGAGCACATTAACGATGCTGACTTAAAGAAAACCACAAAACCAAACAGCATGATATTTTCAGGAAACACTAACCAAGACACAGAAATGTGAATTCAAGGGAATTCAAGCTTTTTATGACATATGTGCATTTGATCTTTAAAGTAAAGTATAGGTACAGTATGTTTAGAGTACATTTGCATGTAAGGTATAGAGTTCTCACTGCATGAAATGTTGTACCATTCACTGCATGTATTATTCTAGTGGTCAAGGTATAGTATGAATAGTACAAGGTTCCATTGCAAGAATTTTCTGTAACTGATCACTGTATGAGTTTTGTTAAATGGTTTCTGCATGTTTTAGTGAGGTACATGTATATGTATGGTGAGTACAAAGTAGTTGCAGGCAGTGTTGAGTTAGTTGCCCTAGGGTGGGCTGTCAGGTTTGGATTGAGTTGACCTGTGGTTTAGGAACTGATGTGCCTCTCTGAGTCTCCTTGCACAGTACCTTGGGCTGCTTGGGGGTTGGTGCTATCAGAGGAGCCAGGAGGGTGAGGACCTCGAGACTTAGGGAACTTCCATTTTCTTGTTTTTGTGTCTGATGTACTACCAGCATAGTGACAAGCCATATTCCCCTTGGGGGCTGGCTAGTAGAGGGGTGGCCAACCCTCTGCTGGACAGACCTCTGTGTGGAAGGTTGTATTGCAGTGTCTCAATGGTCACCAAGGACACTGAGCATTGAAAGGTAGGTGAGTGCAGCCCCCCCTTAGGAGCTATGTAATATACCTTTAAGAATGTCTACTGACCTCTAGGTTGTGCCAGTTTGCCATGCCCTTGGAAGACTGGGTCAACTGGTCTGGCTTCACATTTTAAAGGGGAGGAGTTAGTGGTCTGTGCTGAAGGGAAAGGACTGGTGATCGTCAGTTAGTAGGAGATGTGCACCTGGCATACTATGCCAGCTCCCATTGTCCTGAAAGTTTCTCTATAGAGCTTGACATTGAGAAAAAAGAGCCCATTCATGGCAGCAGTTGTCGAACCAAGCCCTTGAAAAAGGGGAGCCCCTTCTCCAGCAGGAGAAAAACCCATCTGAAGAGAGTAGTAGGTATCTTTCTGTGAGGAAATTGATGCCAGGGTGTCTGGTGGGCAAAGGATCTGAAGTGATGTTCAGTCTATATTACCTTTAACGTGACTGGTTTGGCACTGAGCAGTGCCCTCCCTCCCCAAGAGTGGGACAGTGACTGACAAGTTCCTATCAGAAACAGCCACTCTTCCTTAGTGTGTATCCTGAGGGCCAGTGTGCCCCTTGAGAGATGTCTGTGTAGTGCTCACTGGCACCAGAAGTGGTGCCCAGGCTTAGTCACCTTTGTTCAAGTGAAGAAAAAAATCTAGTAGATTGTCAAAGAACAGACTCTGTGGGAGGACAGAGTGTGTTCAGAAATTCCTTACAGGATCTCTTAGTGCTGCAAGGCGTAAGCCCTGAGGCTGTGAAACTGTTAAACATTCAGGAAATGTGAAGACTGAGCTAGCAGATGCCCAGTGAGTCCCCATCTGTGCTTCCTGGGGTGGGGAACTCAGAGAATTCCAGTGCCAGTTCTGTGTAAGTAAAAGTACCCCACCAGGGTTGAATCCAATCCAGAAGTGCAAGAGAGATGTTCACCCTGTGGTGACAAACAATGGATTGTGCCAGCCGGAAACAAGTTAACATCTTTATGTGAGACCAAGTGGAGGAATAAAGAATCATATTTTGCTCTAATACCCACTATTTGGACATTTATTGTATTATGCATACAAGTTCTGTTAACCCCTTCCTTTCACAGTTTTGTTGGCCCTGATGGTTGTCAGTGGAGCCCCAGAGGACACCTCAGGCTGGGGAGGTCAAGTAAGTGGTTTTGTGGTTTCTTGCGTGGGGCTCCTCCCAGATGACTGTTCCAACATATACCCCAAGACAACTGGGAGTGGGATCTTATATTAGTATGTTTTACTGGGCCACAATTTGTTGGCACATCACCAAAATGTAAAGATGTAAAGTAGCAATAAATTCTGATGATGCCCCTGGAGAGTCTAGACAGCCATTTTTCTGTAAAAAAAAAATCTTAACATTTGCTTGAGTAACCACATTGCACAGGCAAATGTTTTTAATAAAGGCACTGTAAGCGGCTAGCACAAAAAGGAATACATGAAAGAGTATTTAAAGGTACATACCGCACTTTACGAATTGTGAATTGCTTCCTATTACAATGAAAATACCTGATGCGACAATGTAATCTCTCTCTCCCTCCCTCCCTATCCCCATACTACAGCTGGTCAGTCTGCTTTATCATACCGCCGCTCCCTCCTCTGGAATCAGCTGCCCCTCCAACTTTGTAACTCTCCCTCTATCCCTGCCTTCAAGCAACTCATCTGAATCCTTCCTGTCTCCCCTTGCTCTTGCCCCCCACCTCCTCTGTCTCACCCCATTCCATCTCATCCCTAACCTCCCCTACCTTAACCAATATATTACCTGCCAAAGGGCTCCGCACTTATAGCCATGTCATGCTTGCCATTATAGTTTATTCAGACTGTTTATCACTTTGTTTTTATTACGTTGTGATGTCCTGATAGTCACTGCTCCCTGTTTTGTACTGGATGCATACGTGTTTTTATAATTTCCCTTTGTTTGTATCATATCTCAATCCCCTGGTCGCACCTGGAAATGAGCCTCGGCTCAGTGTGCCTTTCCCAATTACCAAAATTTTAAGTCAATTAAATAAAAAATAAATAAATCTCAAATATTTTCCTTTGATGCTTCAACACACAGTACGTGTTTTTTTCCTCTACTGACATACCTAGAATCATGAGACTCTTTTTGCAAAAAATCCTTTAGACTTGACAAAGTTGGAAGTATTATCATTCATTTATGATGGGCTTGTTCTGTGCAGTGTAAACTGAAATCAGTTTCATAACGTAAAAACCTGAGACAAAAAATCTTAGTAAGACAAGTGCACAAATTAAATATTCTGGTACAATCACATTTTAATGATGGTACATTAAGATACATATATATGTATATATATATATATATAAAATATAACACTTCACAATAAAATATAGAAATAACATGTTCAATATATAAATAAAAGACAGCATTTCTGTAAGTACAGTATAGTCGCAGGAAAATCTTAAAGAACAATTATACAGTAAAAACTGGAAAGCAGGTACTAACTAAAAGTGGCCCCAAATAAATATAAAAATGTGGTGCAGGGCTCTGTATTTAAAAGGTGATCCCCCATTCTGTAACATTGATGAAAATCTTTATGAAATAAAAGAGCCGTATAAAACTGAAAGATTCATAAAACAATTGTGTCCCACACTCTAGTATCTAAACTCTTTTATCAGAACATGTTGAAAAGGAACATGTTCATTACATCTTTAAAAATATGGTAAAATACAAACTTTACAAAATTAGCACAGCAAGAATTTGCCCAGCATTCCTTGGAAAATACCAGTTCATAATTTGTAGTTTCAATGGATTTAAATAAGTAAACTTTGAGGCCCGGATATTCAGACTGCGCCAGGCTGTGGTGCAAGCCTGGGCGCAGTGCAACTTGGCTGTGCAGGGGCGTTGACTGGGCGATATTCAACGGAGCTGTGCCACGGCACAGCATAGTTGAATATCGCACCCTGGCCACCCGCAGTGTGCATGGCGCAGTGGCACTGCACCAGCGCAAGTGGCCAGAGTGGAGCAGGGGAATGCGCTAGCACAAGTTCCATTGCGCTAGGTGTAACAACCGCAATATTCAAAAGTGCACATGCAAATGGGGCCATAATGTATGCAAGGCACAAATGGGGCCATTTGCATGTCATTACGGTCCCATTTGCATGCAGGAGCGCCGATCCCCGCCGACTTGCACCCGACGCCCTGCCAGGCAGCAGCCATTGGGGACTGACACTCCCTGCACAGTGCAGCAATGTGCCCCTCTGCCCGATCGCAGGCATATGTAGATTTCAAAATCATCCTATATCCCTGGTGGTCCAGTGGACTGCTCGCTGCCTGATCGCGGTCTTACGTATAAAATGGAACATATCCAATATCCCTGGTGGTCCAGTGGACCGCTCGCAGCCCAATTGCAGTCTTACATATAAAATGGAACACGTCCAATATCCTTGGTGGTCCAGTGGACTGCTCACAGCCTGATCGCGGGCATGCATAAACTGAAACACATGTCCTATATCCCTGGTGGCCCGCGCGGATCAATCTCAGCTGATCATGGCTGTGAATAAATCAGATCCCGAGATCTGGTGTTTGGTGATCAACCTGCCTAGTTGCGGCATGCATATAGTAGATCCTCGATATTCTGGTGGTCCAGTGGATCAACCTGCCTGATCTGGGCATGTGTAACAATCGTCATCCTGATCTCCTGGTGGTCGGGTTATCATTTCCCTTCCCTGCCATTCGCTTAGTCTCCTCCACTCGGTCACGACGGGCGGTAGCCTCTTCACTGCTAGTCATCCCACCGCCCGCCCAACTGACACCAGATGGTAGAGCCGCATGCCCACTGGTCCACAGCGTGAGCTAATGGGCATGCAGCTGCATCATGTTACACAGTCCAGATATGTGAATGCATCCATTCATATATCTGACCAGGTGTACAGTATGGTGCTGCATGCCCATTGGCTCACCACTGTGACCAATGGGCATCACAGCCCCACTGTACAGTGTCAGTCGGCTGGGCGGGCGAGCTTGCAGGTGGGGAGCTGTCGCCTTCCACTGACCGGGGAGTGGGGTGCCCACCGGTGGGTGGGGAGGGGGTACCGCCTCGACCACCAGGGTTATGGGATGATTTAATTTACTACATGCCTGAGATCGGGCAGGATTCGGTCCACTGGACCACCAGGGTTATGGGGATCTGATTTATTTTACACATGCCCATGACTGGGCAGGATTCGGTCCACTGGACCACCAGGGTTATGGGGATCTGATTTATTTTACACATGCCCGCGATTTGGCTTGTAGCGGTCCACTGGACCACCAGGGTTATGGGGATCTGATTTATTTTACACATGGCCACGATCAGGCAGGATTTGGTCCACTGGACCACCAGGGTTATGGGGATCTGATTTATTTTACACGTGCCCACAGTCGGGCTGGTAGCAGTCCACTGGACCACCAGGGATATAGGACGTGTATTTTAACTTACGCATGTCCGCGATCAGGCTGCGAGCCATCCACTGGACCACCAGGGATATTGGACTTTATATTTAATACTAATGCCTGTGATTAGGCTGCGAGTGGTCCACTGGACCACCAGGGATGTTGGACATTATATATTTAGACAGATGCCCGACGAGTATGGGGGGACGCTGCCACGGTAGATGCAGCCAGAGCTCGAAAATAAGCAGCCGCCGTGTTGTGCTCCTGCAATATGGCAGCAGCTCACCGTGGGTGGCCAGTCGTTGTTCCTTTTTGGCTCACCTGTATGCAGCACAAGTAGGGTTTGTGCATGCATGGACTCAGCACATATCCATACATGGCTGAATATCCAGGGATGTCACGGAATAGCCATCGACACGCCCCACTGTGCGCATACATTGCCCCCAGTGTGCTACTGGCGCATCGGGATTTGTGCCAGGCACAATCTCCATTTGAATATCATTGCGGGGTGCATCAGTGGGTTGCGCATGGCGCAACTGTGTTGCGCCATGTGCAACCCTTCTGAATATCCGGGCCCCAGTTTATAATAACATTGTAGGTAAAAAATAGTGTTTAAATAGTCACCTTACATTTTCAAAAATAAAGTACTGTAGAAAGTTTTGTGTTGGATAGTGGTTAGAGTACAGAACTTGGAGATCCCAAGTTTAAATTGCAACACAGATACTGGCTAACTGGGTGATCTGGAACAAGCCACTCCCCATACTTGTCTTCCCAGCTATAAAATTTGCTAGAAAGTAAGACCCCACTAAAAATGAGATGCAGTATTTCATCTCATAAGGAATACACTGACTGAACTGTACAAACATGTATGGAATCTAACCGCCATAAGTATGAGAACAAACCCACCTGTATTACACAACAGGCTCAATATGATTAGTTTGTCTATGGGCATTTCGCTTTGGCAGTCATTCTGGTACTTAAACACAGTCATAAATGTTGATGCTTAAGACAAGAGAAAGATTTTGAACTGGTATTTCTAAAGGAATCTGTTATGACCTAGAGAGGGATAACATATGTTTAAGCTATCTTTCTGGAACGCAAACCATTATGTAGCTCTCTTCATATGAACAATGAGCCAGGATGCCATACCTGTCTGATACAGTATGGTTTTAAACAGTTGAACATTTCTACAACCTTGGAAGAAGTTTTACTTTTAAGGACACCAACTGTCCTCCTCAGACCTTTTATCAATCAGAATTCCTGTTAACTGTTAAAGGTTCTAGTCAGGAACATGGTCATGCACCCTTTTCATATCTGCTTCATAATAAGCTATCATAATGACCATGTAAATGGTAAGTGAAGTGTTGTTGAATATAGCCAACAATACAATTCTGTTTTTTTTTTCAATTATTTTTATGACACTAAAAAGAAAACAGTGACCTACTCTGTATATAGGCTTTAGCTATAGTGCAGAGAAATGGAATGCGTTGTTCTCTTTATAGGTAGAGTGAGTGACACCTATTGATTGGAGTGCTCAATTTTTCTGCATGTGAGACATTCTTATTCTGCTGAGTGTCTCATATGCCCAGAAAACATGCACATAAATCTTTTTGCTACTTAAAATACAAGTAACCCTTAATCAAAAATATATTAATATGTCTCTTAATGGCACTGAGGAAGTTACATGTAGTTGATCTGGTTCCCTGTCATGATAGCGATCGCAAAACAGTGATCGCTATCACAGCGAGTGTACATTGCCGAAATGCGAAACAATGATGTACACTTATCGGAGATAATTACAGTCAGATTAACCAATAGGCACTGCAACCAGTCTGCTATCTCCATCCCTGACAAAACGGTAAAATAATAGGAAACAGTCTGTCTCAAAATAGCCAGACAACTACCAAGAGAAACACTGGGCAAGAGATTCACTTACCAGGGATTTCAAAATATTGTTCATAACATTTTATTGCACCAATCACCAGTCAAAATAACAGAATTACTATAAAACACTAATATTTTAAGGAGAACCTCTTTATCAGGGTATCCAGTTACTAGAAACAACCTATTACAAAAAACAGATCCATACATAGTTTTACAAAAATACATTATGTGCAGTTAAGTACTTGGTAGGGACTTATCCCACTACAGATTAAGAGCAGACCTGAGTAAAATATATGGTGCCAATTAATTATACAAGGTAAAGAAATATTTTTCAGTTAATTACTTGCAATCATTTGTAAGTTGAACCCACTCAGACAGAATTACATAAATAATTAACAAAACCTGTTTTTCATAACTTCTGTCTGAACAGATGACGAAGTTTTCACTGCATTTACCATCTTAAATATCTGTAATCCCTCGGTGGGTTTATTCTTCTAAAATGGAAATTTATGTCAATGTTATCTTATATGGGACAAAAGAGAGAGGAAGGACTTGCCTAGCAGCACTCCTGCTTATGTGATAAAAGTGTTGGTAATTATGTGAGTTGGACTATATAGTTACACAATAGTCCATTACTGGAATTGTAAGGTTATGGAAGATTTTTAACTGCAGACTTTAACAAGAAACTTTGGAGATCTAGAGTAAAGTAATACTCTCATAAAGAGTAGTAGGTACTTGATTACACACTGAGATTCTATTAGCCATTTTGAAGCACATAATAAAACAAACTGCTGAGATAATTGCTATAAACATCTCTGTTGGTCATTTGCTTGAGTTTTTTCTGTTTAAAAAGAGGGTATAATCCCAAAAGTTACCAAATAAAGGTAAACAGAAATAAACACAACAGCAAAGTTTATTGGCAGGCACCCAGCATCAGATATCTGGTTTTTTTGAACATGTGAGACAACCCACCTACTCCACATTATTGCAGCACAAATGTTGCTTTCTGCTGAGCAAAAAGAAATACAACTACATTAAGTCTAAATGGTTCCAAAAAACAAACAAACAGTGAACTGCTTAAAAAACCAAAAGGACTCACCAAGGCTTGGTAAGGTAAGGTATCAGGAGAACTTGTGTGCTGTAGCAGATCCCTTATGTATAGTTTTGATTCTCCTCAACAACCCACACTCAGGAAACCAACATGCCATGTTATCACACTGATTGTGCCACTGACATACATGTATCATGAGCGGAAACTCCATCCATCTGTACCTGACTTGCTCTATTACCGAACATGCTTAGGAACTAAAGCATGGAATGCTTGGAGAACAGTCGTTGAAAACTTCATAATAACAGATCAGTAGTCAGATAAAAAGGTTTAGCTCTGTTTTACAATGATAAGCCTCTTAAGCAGTGGCCTACAAGCCCACAATTCTGATGGCCTCAAAGTGTAGCCACCAGAACTACTGGTGGCCTCACTCATTTTATCTCCAAAACCTCCTTATATACCAACTATCCTTTCACACGGTATACAAAACATCAAGTATCTGATGCATTTTCACTTGAACTGTATCTCCCATGCTTTTTTAAGGTAGGACATTTTTCAGTCCACTAACTTTGTAACTGGGGTTCTAGAGCTCACTGGCTGTAAACAATTTTGTTGGTAGCTCCACGCAACCAGGGTGGCCTCATTTAAGAAACAATGCCCTAGTAAAGGAGGACTGAAATGGAGGTGCTTAATAGCGGTTTGAAAATTTACATCAGCTAGCCATATTTAGGAGATGAGAAAAACCCAAGTATTTGAATCACTGAAGAAAAGAAAAATTACTACTTCAGCCCAAAAATGAGATCAGAGTTTCAGGCCCAGAAAAGGGGATGAAGCCTTCCTGAGACATGCTACAAAGGGGTGTTTGGCATTCTGGGTTAGTTTGGTGTTTAAATAAATAATTTATCTTTGATTTATGGCGTGTGCACCGATTTCTGTTTTATTTTGATTTTACAGGAAAGGGGAGGGATAGAGGGGTTATATCACAGAGTGAAAAATGGTGAAGAAAGAGGGGCAAAGAAGGTAATTATCTTTACTAAAAGAAAAAGAGGTGACACTATAGGAAGTGTAGGCAAGCCACATACTTACAGCTGGTGTAAGGGGAAGGGCATGGTCATTTCATTTATATAGTTCTCTGTATATAGTCCCCATTCCCAAGGGCTCAGGACATTTAACATAAAATCACAGAAACAACAACATCATAAAACTCAGGGACACTAAAATACATAGAGGTACTAGTACAGCAAAAATTAATAATCAGGTCCATTATCCAATAAGGGTATTAACAAGTTAATAATGGCTATATGATAATACATTTGTATAGTATAAAACAGGATGTGTGAGGAAATAACAAAAAGGATTATTAAACAATTTTTAAGAAAAATAAAAATATCACATAATCATTAAAAGCAACTATCACATCTTAAGACGGTAAATGTGGTGAAGATTAAGCCAGCTGTGTCATTTTTTTTTCATTTTGCCATGTTTTGAGTAGGTTCAACTTTTAAAAAGGTTATATGTATTAACTAATTTAAAAAATATTTGGTTACTTAATTTACTTAATTAACACAGTATTCCTGACTCGTATCTTTTCTGAATCCACTGTGGGGTAAGTCACAGCTCAGTTCTTAACTGAACAGAGGGTTTTTTTTGTTAAAAGTGGTGTATATCTATTTTTGTATGTATGCTTAGCTACTAACTACACAGCTTGATGAAGAGGTTCTCCTCAAAACATTGGTATTTTTTTTCCAACTCTATTTTCTGCTCCTTCACTGGCCCTATAGACCTCTCTCAGGTGAGGTATCTTGGCATGGCCATATCCCTCCCAGCCTGAGATCCCCCCCCCAGTCTGGTCTCTGCTCCCAGGAGTGCTTCCTTCCATTGCCACTGACCATCCCACCCCCCCTGGCTCTAAGCCGCCCAGGGTGGAACCACCCTAACTCCTCTGGTGCTCTATCTAGAATCTAGAAGGGCAGCCAGGGAGTAGAGGAGACACATGGCAACCAGCTGAAGGCATGGGGGCCGACCACTGGACCCACCTTCACCTGTCTGGGTGCCAGGGTCCATTTTCCTTGTTTCTCCTGGGAGGCGTGGACATGCAATGACGTCCAGCGCACAGTGGGTGCACTCCCGCAACTGCCCACAGAATGTCCACCTGCTGCCGTCAATACCCTCAGCAAGACTCCTGCTTGATGCGATGCTCCCAGCCTCCACTGGGAGCCGCAAGTGCAGCGGGAGCCACAACCCACCCTCCCCCAGGAGAGGAGAGCAGTCCTCCAGATGCTCAATCCTCTCCTGCCCTAGCCAACCTCCAACAACCCTACTCCATTCCCAAACCCGGGTCGCTGGCATGGTGTGAGGTGTGATGTCCAGTGCCTCAGTCTTCAGCACCACTGGGCCAGCACACAAACATTGGTGTTTTATAGAAATTCTGTTGTTTTGACAGGTGAATGGTTGAAATAAAATTTCTTGAACAGTCTTTTCAAATCTTGTCCTATATCTCTTTGGTAAAATAATATTTGAACTAGCACTTATTTTAAAATTGCTATTTAAATTAATAAACATATGAGCACACTTGTGAGTCTTGTTTTTCTACATTATTCCTGGCCTATGCACTGTATTTGTATTTTTTTTTCATTTCAGTCCTTTTCTCTTGCCATATTTACCATGGCATTCTTAAGTCAGATGGGTCATGCCACAGCAGCTGAGATGCCTGACAGGCACTGTGCTGAAGTGGACATGGTGTGATTTGTGAGAAGACGGAGGCCAACACTCTAGGATGGCACCAGAGCAGAGCAATATTAATAAGATATGGGTCTACCATGTGTTTTGTTGAGAAAAAATTGATTTCAACATTTGTTAAAGTACTCAAATGCAGTGAAGGTAAATGATCATACAAGTAAATATTGTTAAACATGTCTAACATTTTTTACAGTGTTCCACAACTGCACTGAAAAAAAAGAAAACTGTTCTGATTGGATTTAAATCTCTGCTGTGGGTAAAAGAAATAATTGCAGACCTATAGTACTGAAGAGAGGATTTTAAGAAATATGAGATAAGATGTTTATTACATTTAATACTGCATAACCAGAATTGGGCACTGTCATCTACATGATGTTTCTATGTTGTTTATGTAGTAATGGCAGGAGAAAATGTAGCGTTGTGGAACAAACTGTCTATATGATAAAATGTACAGTATGTGCATACTACACAGTCCTCAAAATCATAACAGTGCATGCTATACTTGGTCGAGGTGATCTAGTGCATTACAAAAAATGCACTTGTCACAATAACAGCAATGCTTCTATATCAAATGATTCTCACCTGTTCAGTTAAACAGTTTATTGAATGTGATCATTTTAACTGGAATAGTTTGTTTATTTCCATCTTCTCAAGTTGAGTGAATTTTGGAGTTTGCAAACATAAATTTCCCTGTCATGGATTTGACAAAGATCCACAGTCTTTGCATGAAACAGACAACGGTTCAGAAGTATGCAATGCAGCAACAATTAAAATGAACATGTTACGTTAATGTCAAACATTATTCAGTATGATATTGCATAGTTCATAAAATACATTGCAACAACAGTGCACTCAGTTTAACTGCTTAAAGAGCAGGGGCTAGATTCACAAAGTTTTTATCCCAGTGCAAACCCCATTTGTGCAGTGTAGACTGGGTTTTGCACCATACTGTTATTCACAAAAGCCCAGTTTGCACCATCAGAATAGGGTTGCACCTGGGTAAGGGGTCAGGGGGCCGCAATTCAAATTAGGGGGAGGGTGCCTGCATAATGGCTCTGTGCAATCCACAAACCATTTTCTCCATGCAAGGACCTTCTGTGGAGGTCCCTTACATGGAGAAAATACTGCCAACCAAGGCCTGGTAGTATTCCACACAACCGTAGTGGCTGATGGAGGTAATACAGGAGCCCCCACACCCACAACACTGTTCCCCCTGTAGTGTAGAGGTCCTTCCCCCCTTGCCGGATTGTGATTGCTGGCCCCGTATAATAGAAAAATACAATTCCCTGCCAGTCTTGTGGTCCTCACCCCCCTCCCCAGCTTCTAATTACCATCCCGTATATAAAATTCCATTCCTTGGTAGTCTAGTAGTCCCTGCCCCTTCCCTAGCTTCTGATCACTGTCCCCTATAATAAAATCCCATTCCCTGGTAGTCTAGTGGTCCTGCCCCTCCATCTTCTGATCGCTGTCTGGTATAATAAAATAACATGCCCTGGTAGTCTAGTGGCCCTTCCCCCCTCCCCATTCTCCAATCGCCATCTCATGGGTTCAAAAAATAATGTTCTGTTCCATGATACAAGTACAGAAAGAGAGAGGCAGTGCTGGTGGTATCCCTTCCCCCCATGTCCTCTGATCGATGGCCCATCATCAAGCAAGGAATCTCCCTGGTGGCTAGCAGTTCCCCCCGACAGATGATCCATCCAAAGTGTATGACACATTATCATTGGTGTACAGTGTTCCCCCTTAACATCCCGTTCCCTTGTATCAGAACCTTCTCCAGTTCCCTGGTGGTCTAGTGGACTCCCCACCCTGTCAGACATTGACCCCCCCCACAAACCTGATCCCCAGCCAACGACTAGTACAATCTTCCTCTCACCTACATGGCCGGCTGCTGAGTGAGTTCTCAAAGAGCGCATACTGTATACAATATGTGCTCATTGAAAGCTCAGTTGGCACCAGCCATGGAGGTGAAAGGAGGGTTGTGCTGAATGCTGGCTGGGGATCAGGTTTGGGGGCAGGCAGAGGTCAATGTCTGAAGGATGGGGAGTCCACTAGACCACCAGAGAACTGGGGATGGTTTTGATACAAGGGATCAGGATGTTGGAGGGGACCACTGGACACCAATGGTAATGTCTGATACACTTAGGATGGGTCATCAGGTGAGGGGGAGCTGCTAGCCACCAGGGATAATCCATGCTTGATGATGGGCCACCCATTGGAGGGCATGGTGGGGGAAGGGGAGAATGCCACCGGCACTGCCACTCTGTTTCTGTACTTGTATCATGGGACATGACATTATTTTTGGGACCTACGGGACAGTAATCAGAGAATGGTGAGGGGGGGAAGGACCACTAGGGTACCAGGATACATGATTTTATTATATGGAAGGCTGATCAGAAGCCAGGAAGGGAGAGAAGGGATGACTAGACTAACAACAAATGGGATTTTATTATATGGGATGGCGATCAGAAGCCAGGAAGGGGGAAGGGACCACTAGACTACCAGGGAATGGTATTTTATTATATTATACAGGATAGCATTTAGAAGCCAGGAGAGAGTAGGAACCACTAGACTACCAGGGAACTGTATTTTCCTTCTACAGGGATGCTGATTGGAAAACAGGGGAGGTATGACAAGACCACCAGGGGGGCTCTTGTGTAACTACAGGACGGGCAGTCCCCTTGGGGGAAGGGGGAGCCCACAAAACTCCATCGCAACCCATGTAAATGGGCCCATAATGGGTATGCAAATGGCCACCTAGTGCCTTGCATGCCCAGTCATTTCATTTGCATGGCTGCTTTTTTGAATAACATATAGCACACCACTGCTATTCATTACAGGGACATTTAAAGGTATGTTGGTTGGGGCAGCACTAGTTGGGTTAGAGGTAGTGGTGATGGTGCTACAGCTGCCACTACCTAACCCTCTTCACAGCTGGATAGTGCCCTATGCTATCCATCTGTCAATAGCATTTTTTACCACCTGGGCAATGGCAAAGAGCAATGCAAACCTTTGCCTTGCAGTTTGTGGTTTTTTGTGACTCTAGCCCCAGGTGTTTACTTCTAATAAATAGGCAATTGACTCTTGTATTTAGTGTATTTTGATGCGTCAGTAATTACTTTCTACTTTTATAATAAAATACTTGCTGGTGCAATAAAAAAGTGGGGTTTCCCCTTTGCTGTTCACACTGCTAGTAAAAAAGAATTTAATAAGATTCTGGACCTTTGATGTCAGAACTGCCAACTACTTAGGGGCCCAGTGTATTTCAGTGTGAAACTAAATATGTGTTTCTATCTTTTTCAAAATAAATAATTCTTCCAGCAACAAACTTTGCCTTTTATATGTTTGAACTGTTGTGGTATATCTGTATGATTTTATCATTTCTAAAATCGCAGTTGGCTTCTCTTTTTCTTCGTCCCAAGTAAAATCTGGTTATGAAGGAAATGTCACATGCTAAATTACAATAAAAGATCACAGGTTATCAAAAAGCATATACTTCTATTAAATATATAATATGTCAGTGGTAGGAATTATTATTTCTCTATAAAAATCTGAAAACAGGTTTGCAGTTTTCCACTGAAATGCACTGTCAGCCTTGCCAACAGAACTTTTCTGGTCTAATAATATAAAAATTTCATTGGATTCTTTTTTACTAGTAGTTGGCAAAATACAAATAGAATGATGAAAAGGTAATTAAAGAAACACATAGATGCAAACCAAATGATTACAGAGGCATATAAAGGCCCCACATGTTCATTCTTTAGTAAACCATACATTCTTACTAAGCATTTGCTTTTTAAAGTACATTATACTGTATATTTCTGGTTAGCGTTCGTCACAAAGACCATAAGCATATGATATCCCACAGTAGCACAACATTATGGATTAAATACAAAAATACTAAGTTTGTTGAGCAACCAAGACATAGCCACTGAGGGTATTTCATTTCTGTTCTTTGGGATTCCTACAAATTGATCCTAAAAAGCTTCAGTTTACTTAGCATGCAGCACAGTGTTAGGTACCATATGACATCATCACTGTTACAAATTGTTTTTTCTTACTACAGTAAAACAGTATATACTAATTCATACATTGCAACCACAGACTAAATTATTTAAATACAGTATTAATACCATCTGAGTGAGATTATTTATTATGATGGCAATTTATTGCCTTTGCTGCACTGAGATATCTAAATCCAGTGGGTTTCTACAACTAGGCAGCATATCTTTTACAGGTTTTTATTTATTTTGTGCCATGCGTTCTTTTCCAGAGTTTCATATGATTGAAGCACATAATTCCCCTGTCAACAGTCACTGGTTTAACTCATAGCAGCTGCCTTGCCAATTTGTAACATATTTACAGTCTTGTTATTACAGAACTATAGATTAATAGCAATAATGATATTGTGTGGTTCTAAAAATTAGCAGCACATTTTATTTTAGCTAAACTTTTTCATAAAATAGAAAGTACTATACATGATTTACTGAACAGAGACCACATTTAACTTATTCATAAATACATATCCTGATTAGACTATCATGGTAATGCTGCCACTATGATGGTCATAAATCCCAATTGTAAAGAGCGTCGCTGAAACTAGAACTTTTACAATCCACAACATAAGCATGTATGCAGTTTCAACTGATGCAAGAGGGATTTTAATCTCAAATGCACCCTGACAAAGTCAGAACAGTGAATGGAAGGGGTAAGGAGGGGAGAACGATTTCATGATTCACTATCCTAAGCAGCATATATCAGCAAAAATGTGCAATTTTGTGATTACTTCTACAACAGCTGTGATCACATTTTCCATAGCCAGCAATTACGTACCTGCCTGCTTAGCGGAAAATCTAGGAAGTGAAATACCCGTAGTTAAAATGCAAAGCTAAGAAAAAGAATGCAAAGCTAAGAATAAGACAAAAAACGTGGTGTTTTCACTCTTTGTCAATTGCTGTGATCAATTAAAGTGTCACATGTCGGGATACTGGCATAAGCCCCCATTGTAATCAGTTAACACTGGGTACTCTGGGAGTTGTCATTTATTATCTGCTAGCACATACTCACTAGTTACTACTTGCATTACTATCTTCCTATACAAGTAATGATACTAATATATACATTGGGACAGACATAAGGCAATTTTTGGTGGGGGGTAGGAAGAAATAGGCTGTTGGTTAAATAGGATCTGCAGCTTATCCTCTAGGTAGGGAAATGGGCAGACTAGGTGGGCCAAGCGGTCCTTATCTGCCATCAAAGTCTATGTTTCTATGTTTCATTGGCTGACTACTGTCATCTAGTAGGTAGCAACATTTCTGAACAAGCATAAATCCAAATTTAAATGCCACTACACCCTATTGTTAAAAACCTGAATGTGTTATGTACATTAGAAAATAAATGTAACATGTGTTGCATTGATTTATCTTTTTTGCCCAAGCTGCTTAAAGTCATGTCATCAAAATCCAGATAGCATTGACTACACTCATCTATTAGTATACTATATTTAATGTGACACTAACAGTAGTAATGCCCACTTACAGGTCACTCACAATAGCTCTTTAACCTTGAACAACCAAGATTCACTTGACGTCTTCTTGTTTTAGCATCTACTTCTGAAATCTTCTCCTTCACTGTTAACACTTCCTGAAAATAGTGTCGTTGAACCATGACAAGCTCAAGTAACTCATGCCATGTACTGTGTCCTGAGGCTGTGATAATGTGGTCCCAGAAGTATGTATTAATATCTCTCTCTCAGGTATTATAGTCTCTTTAGTCTCACAAAGATCTATCCTGTGCCTTCTATACCAACAGTCATTCAACTGCATAAGAACATATCATGGATGTTTTTTGCTCATTACAAAAATGGGCTTCAGGTTTTCTTGGACTCTAATTTTCTTCTTTTCTCAGGCTGGACCAATGCATATTGTGGCAATCAAATTATTTTTTTTTAACTTGCTTTGCCGAAGTTTTTATGGACTACTTTTGAGACAAGTGCCATAGGCTGCAGCAATGCCTCAGAAACCAACTCATGACTCATCAGTAATTACGTCTGCAATCCAGTACACTCAGCTAAAGTATTTTGATACTCATGCAGGACAGGAGGTGGATCCTTGATAACTTCTTTGGTTTTTTGCAACCTTAGTTAAGAATGGTCATCAACAAGTCCATGATTGTCTATAATTGGGGCAACTAATTTAATCTTTAAAAATCCCACTCTTTGGCTATCTCCTGGAACTCATTAAAACGGAACTGATGTCAACTGACAGAATTAATTATCGCAGATGAACCACATCTAACAAAGATACATTTCATGTGACATACAGTATGAAGTCCTGCTTTAACTACTGTATATTTGAACTGCCAAATTTCAGAGTACAGTATATGGAGTAGTAATCCACTATTACTCACTAGTCTCTATCATTGCAGTGGAACAAATCAGTTGCCATAATATTGTATACGTGGCACTGTCCCACAATAGATTATTGAGGTTATGTCATTACTTATGCTGGCCAATAATGGAAGGTACATCTGGTGAACATGTGGGGGCAGATAATAAACATGACAAACTTTGAGTATCAAGTTTTCAATCATTAGATGATGTTAGAAGTGGCATTAAAACCACAAACTCTGAGTCTCAAAACAAGAAGCTCCACTAGTCAGCTAAAGGAGAACTCTTCACAAGCTAGAGCATGAAGCGCTGCTGTGAATATTTACGTTTGCTGCAGCTTCCAGTACAAATGGACACCAAGTATATGCCTTTTCTCTAGTCTGCATGGTACATACACAAGATCCACTTACACATTAGTCTGCATTATGATATCTCTAAACCCATCATTTTGACTTTGGAATAATTTAACTAAAACAAGGATATATCCTTGTTTGATACAGGACGTTGTCTCTAGACACTGCTGAATGTACTACAGTTATAATTAGCAGAACTCAAGTAAACATCTCAGAAAGAAAACTGAAAAAAAACTGAAGTAATTTCATTGCTTACTATTAAGAATATAACAAGAAAGCAGAATCCTTTCCTTAAGGATTCATCATTGTTTATTGCTTCTACCCCCCAACCCCCGTCCATCTGTCCATCATATCACAAATTGTAAAATTGTAGCTATGGAAGAGGTTTTGTGATGTAAACTCAGCAAGGGAACAATAAAGAAAATTATTTGAAAGAGACCAGTTTCCACGAAAATATCCTTAGCAATAAACAATCAATAATAGATTGAAATTCATTATATTTTTGTTATATGATTGAAATATTTTAATGGCAACTGTGATTTGTTTTGCTGATGGCTGATACCACACATGAATGTATACAGTGGAATCAGGCAGACTCAGTGATAAACATGTTACTCTTTCCGGTGTCAGAAATTGGAGTAACTACCATTGTGTTACATTGTGTTCTTGCAGTATTCTGTAGTATGTCACTGGCAGAAACTGTAATAAGAGCACTGCATCCTGCTAACCCCACTATATTTACATTTTAGAACAAGTTTATTTTTTAAAATGTTTCATGACAGTTATGGGAACTCATTTATTAACTGAACCTGCTCAATCAGTTATGTTCAATGTGGACATTTTTGGCCTTTGTACAATTTGAAATTCCTATGTGAAATAAGATAAATATGAAATTAAAAAACACAGTTTAAATTCCCAAATAAAGTAACAATACCACATGTGAAAATAGCTAGCTTGGTTCCTTCTGTTGGACATTTTTTTTTTAAATAGTGAAGTAGAAAAGCAACTCAGTGGCATGGATAGAACACCCTGTCCTACCACATAGGATTCTCAGGATGGAAGCAGACTTGAGTTTCCTGCCCAGGGAATAGCAATATATTGTAGAGGTGAGGTACTCAGTCAATTCTGAAGGAGAGAGGATAGGAAGGAGGTACGGATGGTGTGGACTACCCAGTATTTGTACACCCCTTATCAGGTGATTACAGAGCAGCACTGTTATGAGAGAAGAAGACCTGCCCATCCTCCTAGACACAGAAGAAAGTGCAATCACTGAGGCAGGCCCTAATAATTGAGGCAACCAGGGTAACTCATTGGGGGGAGGTGAAATCTGACACACAAAAGAAACAAAACGTTCTTGTTAAACAAGCTTTACCATTTACAAATTAGATTGCCTTCATTGATATAATAATATCCATGCTGTAACATATTCATAGTGTAAAATTATTATACTGTAGCATAGTCTAAGTGTAACTACTGAGGTTCTGCAACATCAAAAGCTTGGAATTTCAACAAATCCATTGCAATTCAATGCAAAATTTATCTGCCAGATTTGAGCCTGCACGCTTCATTATTTTATGCTACATGACGCTTGAGAAAATGTTAAGATTATGCACAAGTAAACATTTGTTCATTCCTGCATACTTGTATACTCCCCAGCTATTGACTGAAAAATACAACAACAATAACAACAAAAATCTTGGCTTGAGCCAGATATGAAGTGCCTTTTCTGGTCTTAGCTCAGTTCTGAGTAAACTGGTATCCACGTCACAACAGCACCTGTTCAATACGATTTGGCACAACTGACAGTCTGCTCAAAAACAAGCCCCAGACTGAATAAACATGGAGACTACTCCAGATCAGAACTGAAATGCATTGGTACAGCACTGTAAGGAAGCCTATACCACACTCATCTGCCCTATGTCTGACCTATGGAGATGGCATCAGGTTCCGGTGACCTCTAACCCTAAATTTTCACAACCCTTTGAAGTTATAATTCTAAAGTAACAAAACCATAGTTTTATGAAGTTATTATAGACAGAGAGCTGGAGAGCTATACAATACACAGGGACCACACATACATGACAGTATCATGCAGCAAATTAATGATGAACTGCATAACTCTTGAGTGGTCAGTCCATAGGTAAATTACTTAGTGTGTCTCTAACAAGTAAAAATTCATTGTTCATACCATCCACAAATGCTACATACTGTATTTGTTTCACACAACCAACAATATGTCAGTTTTGGGGAGAACCGGTATGTGTTTATGTCTGAGTTTATTTCCGATTGTTTTATTTTTCTGAATTCAAACTGCTAGTGTCTGAGTGTAGCTGAGCACCTCAGTGATGTCATCAAGCCATGTACATTAAACTTTGTCATTGCTCAATACAGGGCTTACATTGGGAAGAACCCCATAGAAATACAGTGCCCCCTCCTCATATAAAATTGTATGAGAGTTGCTTCTCTGATGCCTTTTTCCTCTGAGGACTATAGGAGAGCTCCATTTCCTAGAGATGAGAGTTAACCTCCTAAATATTTCTAATTTAACAACTGGGGCAGAAGCAGAGGTGGGCAAGCCAGGAATTTTTCATCTAGAGCCAAACCATGCCCAAGCCAGGAGTCTGTCTTGACTCTATGAGCAAAAACATAAGCCAAGCCCTGGCTACTGCAGGCTGTTATCTACATAGGAATTGAATGTTTCAGCCACTACACTAACTGCTCAAGCTGACAATAATGCTTACTTTGAGCACTGCTGACACCTCATTCCACTGCTTCTTCCTCACTCTTCAGCATCCACCAAATCCAGACATCATTAGCCACAAAACGTACTTTTAAATAAAAAAATACATAAATGGGTCACACCTGGAAACAAGCCCTGGCTCAGTGTGCCTATCCCAGTTACCAACTTTTAAATAAATAAACTTCTAGTACTGCCAATACAAATTACATTTAGCACTTAAAAACTCTAAAATAAAGACAAGCTGCAAACAATGGGGCACCTCAGGAAGCTGTGCTGGTGCCTACCAGGAGACTAGATCTAAGTTTACACAACAAAAAAGCAAAGGTGGCACTCAGGTTGAATAACTGATGCTCATAAATTAACATGAGAGAATTTTATTCAGACAAATGAAGACACAGCTTCAGACCTCAGTGCTTCAACCATGTGGGTCTTCCTCAGGGGGTTCAACCATGTGGGTCTTCCTCAGGGGGTCATTTGAGCTGTGAGCTAACAGGCTGTCATTTGAGCTATGACATTTTTTTAAATGTGACCCTAATGCATTCTTTTCATCTTTATTCAAGATCACCCTCACATGCTCCTGAATTCTTTTCTTTAGTGGGCGAACTGTCTTACCAATGCAGTATTTCTAAAAAGGGCACCAGGCTGCATATACAACAAACGGTGTATTACAAGTTATCACATGTTTGAAATTTACCCTGTTATCACCCTTAACAAAACACCCCCCCCCCCGTGCATATTTACAAGTAATATAGTTCTAACAGGCATAGAATCCTGTAAGGTGGGAGAGGCAACCAGTTCCTTGGCACTGTTAGCATGGGAGATTTTTTACTACTTTCAAAACAACTGATGTCAACATATCTCTGAGATTTCTCCCATTTCTAAAAGTCACACATGGACTGTTTTGAATATGAGACTTTAAAATGCTGCCCTCTTGTAAAGTTAGACATAATTTGTGAACTAAAGCTACAACTTCACCTGGAAGAGGACTGCATTTGGTAGAAAAAGTAATCAATCTCCCTGAACCATTATAATTACTTTCATTGTGTACCTTATTTTTAGGTTGCAATAAGGTTTCTTTAACCTGTCCTCATACCTTAGCCAGTGCTTGCTCTAATGTAAATAAATCATAAATCTAAAATAAAGACCACTCTCAATGAAAACATGCATACTGTAAAGGTTACCACATTGATATGAATGTGTACAAAACACCAGTGGTGATAAACTGTGCAAACAAAATCTTCTTTCTTAATGAAATACCCAGCCTCCAAGATAATTTGTTATCCTTGCTGCTGAGTAGATCACAATCAATATCTTGAACATTGGAGGTATCACAACATAATACTGGGCAATCACAGAACAACTTTCACATTGTTGATCATAACATAATGGCCCTCTGTACCACTGACATCAGCAGTTGAAATCAAAGAGAAACAATTAAGTCTTCACACAAACAGCATATTTAAAAGTTACTGTAATGGTCTGACTCCAAATGTAAAGGGTCAGGACTTTTCATTCACGGCTCCGCCACTCATGTGTTTTGCCTTGCACCCTTACACTTGAAGATATATGACATATTTTGAGTCAGGCCATTGCACATGCCATATTTATTCACAATATATTCTTCATTGGAAATAAAATGTTTCCGTATTGTCTTTTTGTGGACATATAAATAGTTTCAAGATCCAAATATTATAGTGGGATATGAAAATAATTCCAATAGGTCATTTTGGCACATTTTCATAATGTACTGGCCTTAAAATGCTTTCACAGTCATGCACACAAATGCCCTGTGTGTAACTACAGTGTATTCCACATTTCAGTGAAGACGCTGAAGTAGTCTCAAGATAAATTGAAACATCCAGAAAGAAGACACCTACTATTTAAGCAAAGAACACCCTGGACAAGAGGAGAAACCCCTCAGTGCAAAAACTGCCATATTTACATATACCATATGAAAAAAATCTCAAAAAGATATGCTGTACTTCTTTATCATTAGAAAGGAAAAGGGATAGATTCCCTAATAATTTTTCTGCTTATTAGATTATACTTAATCAGTAACCTAGTTCTTTGTTTCTTGATTTAAAAACAACACAGGCAAAGCTCCAGAGTAACACAGTGTTCCCATCTCCCTGAGTGCCACTTAACCTCTGGCTGACATTAGCAACAGACAAGTTTAGAGAATACAGATGGAAAAGGCATTAGACAATTCTGTAACATGCTTACAGTGCGGTGGTATAGGAAGCAGCAGAAAAACTATCACAACTCTGAAAGCTCCAATACTTCCTTGAGTATCAACATTAAAGTAAATTATTTTTGTCACGTTCCTTTCTGACATATTAACACCATCTAAGTCCTAAAATATAATGGCTCACTCTTCATTCTACCTTCTTGTGTCGGGGTACCTTATGATATTGCAATGCTTAACTCCCAAACAGAATACTGAATGCCTTGTTTGCTAACATTAGATGTGTACTTTGTGAAGAATCATTTCTTTACTAAATCAAAACAAACAGATTACATACTAAACAAGTAAAACTACTCTGTTCTAATAAGGGGAACTTGCCCTTCTTTAGCAAATTTGGAAGGGGAAATGGACAATCCATGAACACAAAATGCCTTTACTTGTGAAGTATGAAATATCAGTTGTCTTTATATTATAAAAAAGTTAGTTCAAAACTGTGTTATATCCCTAGTATCATTTTTAGATTAGGTTTATTTTCTTTTCTTTTATAGATGACCTCAAAGACTGTTCTCTGTGTTATGCAATATTTATAATATAGTACAAGGTACAAGCATATTTTAAAGAAGAAAAAAAAAGATGCTTGTTTTAAGCAGAAAAGAAAAAATATCCTCAGTGGAACATAAGTAATGTATAGCAGTGCAAATCTGAGTCTAGCTTATAACCGCTAGTGTTGAAATTGCATCACACATCTAAAACAGGATCTTGCCATCAAAAGAAACCACAATAGTTTGTGTCAAGGTAAATGTAGACTTTGTTGGGTTTCTTTTATAATTGAAGACTTTTGTTAACTAATTTTACCCATTAGCGCCATATGGCATCAGAACCATCCATTGCTCAACCTGACTCAAAATGGCGGCATCAGATAGAATGAGTTAAGTTGTAGTATCCTTTTCAATTACCATTTTAAACCAAGGGTAACCATACTAACTTGCTCAAAACAACAGCATTGAATATGCTGTGCAAAACAAAAGGCAGCTCAGTGTCATGGTGCATTAGTTTAAATAAAGCAATCTGAAAGTAGTGAAAAAAAACTCATGCTCACGCAGGAAAGAGTCTTTCTTGACTGCACAAAATGTTGAGGCTTGGTGGTGGGGTCAACATGCTTTTGCACTTGTTTGCTGTAACTAATAAAAATGTTTAGCACTGGGCCTTTCCTGCGTGAGTGTGAGTTTTTTTCAGAATTGAATATACATGGTATGAATGAACATGGGCATGGCAAATGTCACTCTCACACTGACTAGGAACACAATCATTGCTTGTTTCCGTTAGTACCTTGTTCTAATAAGAAGGAATGTCCACAGCCATATTAGTCTTTAGAAAACTAGACACTGCATAGTATGATGCCTTTTACTGGACTATTATAAATCACTGGCATGACGTGCAGAGCCACATTATCTCTTATTCTATATATAGTATGCTCTCATGTAGGAATGTTAAGATGGAGCACCCTACTTCAGCACTAGGGGAGAGGGCAGCACAATAAGATAAAATAAAAGACTTGAAATTTATAATAAATCACTAAAGCTAAACTTGAGTGATTTATAATAAGATAACAGGGCTTCCATAGGCTGTCTCTTATGGTATAAGAGACTCCTCTCATGAGGTTTGAGCAGACAGAGCTGCTCAGCTTTGCATCACAATCCTCTCACCCAAACCTCATGCCCAGAGTTTCTTGTACTATAAGAGACATCCCTCAGAGGCCTTATTAACTTACAACACAGACATTGCACATAACAGTAGTATACATGCTTTTGGGTCAAATAGGCCCCTTCACCAGGTGCCTTGGTTAGTTTGAAACAGAATTGTCATGCTGTCATAGCAGTTAATATTGCCTGCTTTTTGATACTGTGATAATTACTGTAAAGGAGGGGAACACTGTGCTATTTAAAATACTTAGTTTCAATGGAAAACTGGCATCACATAAAAAAAACGTCCTGTGTAAACCCAAAAACTTATGTACTAAAATTCATATGTCGGTCCAATAAAAGGTATCGCAACAGCATGTTGTCCATCTGTCTTTACGTGCAATAATACAGCTACAAACATGCCAATATATCATGGCTCAAAGAGTGAGTGATTATGGTTTTCAGTGAAAATCTCTAGTATGTCATGCCATGTCTCAATTGTTGACACTCAGAAGCAAAAGTTGGTTTTAAGAAAGGTGCTATAAAAATAAAGTTTGCTTGCTTGCTTGCAGACATTAACACCCATATTTGCATATCCACAGACTGATGTGCATTTATTAGCTGTACTGACTCCCCAAAATGTGGCCAGAGCTGAATAATTTTTCACAGATTTAGCATCCTATTTGAATTCCCTGATGTTTTCAATGGTCAAATGGTAGGAATGTTGGAACCTACAAAGGGTGGGAATAATATTTCAAGTATTTGCTTAACATTGTTGCTAGTCAAATGTCATACCTGTATGTTGGTGGGATCAAAAGAAAATTGTGGGAGTTAGTCAAAACTGTCTGTTGGGAGTAGCTTAGGATTCACAGCTCCAAAGCATAGAACGATACATTAATTTTCTCTCTCTCTCTCACACTCTCTCCCTCCCTCCCTCCATCCCTCTCTCTCTCTGTCATAAATACCCTGAGTTACAGTATGAGACACATGCCACTTCAGTGCAAGTACCATAAACCTGGTCCACTACCCAGTGCTCACTTTAGATAATCACTATTCCATGAACGCACAATCACTGCATGGCTCAAAAATAGCATGTTATGCACAGAGTAAGCAACAATCCTGGACCTGGATTTTAATTTTACCTGTTCTGACTTCCCCTCTTGGTCCACCATTGCTGTATATACCCCAACACAGAAACAGGCCTGTCCAAAGTTTTAAGTGGTAAAAGGTGTCATTCACTTGTTATTATGTACTGGCCAGCAGTACTGCAACTGTCCCTACAGTCACAAAGCAGCTCATCTCATTTTATATACATATATATATATATATATATATATATATACACACACATATACACACACACATATATATATATATATATATACATATATATATATATATATATATATACATACATACATACGTAGACATATACTGTATATACGTATATAGATGGATGGATAGATACACAGATACACACACACATTGGCATTCAGGATAATAGTTTTATAATTATGGTAGTGAAGCTACTTAGCTATTCACCATGCAGAGATGCCATCCATTTTGAGTCCTACAGTATCGATACATTCTGTGGAGTTGATACTTAAATAGGTGCACAGTTCTGGTGTCATGAATACTGTGTAAGTCCCTCTTAAACTTGATGAAAACCATAATCACGCATACAGTTTATCGACCATAACAGCTGCTTGTTTCAAGATTTGCTTAAGAAAGTTAGTGACCCACATGAAGCAAAGCCAAAATTTCAGTAACAGCACCTTGCAGGTATTGTCTCTAAAGACAGGACACCCATTCAAGAGCAAAAAGACAAGCAATGCATAATTTCTCCCTCTACCTGGTTGTATATTCTCACGTGTAATTAAGTGACTAGGGCCTTAGTAAATAAGGGAAATTCTTGGAACACATAAAAGAAGGTAAAAATGTTTAGAAAACGGACAAGTGAAGTACTGTATTCTGATTAGCTGTTGCCATTTCATGGCCACAAGTTTATGTGCCAATACTGCCTTGTAAAGAAAAAGATCCAACCATATAAGCTGTAAGTAGTACTAATCACATATAAAACTCATGAGCCACTTTCACCCATTTCTGTTTTCATAGAATTTATAGAACACAGAATCTTTTACCAGAAAAGGAATGCTTGGCCCACCAAGTCTTCCCAGATGTTCCCTACTAGTCCTTCTCTACAGACCCTAACTGATCTCTGGCAACCCTCCATCCTCCCTACCTATTAATTAATGTTCCCCTATGTTTATTGCACATATGCTTGAAGCCCCGCCCTTTCAGTTAAGTAGTACTTCCTCACATCCCTCTTAATCCCCCTCTCCAGCTTTATTGCATGCCCCTGGTCCTGGTACTCTTTCTGATTTGAAAGAGACTTCCCTCCTGTACCCTGTTCACCCCTTTGAGGCACTTGTTGGTTACTATCATGTCCCCTCTCGCTCTCCTCTTTTCCAGGGGGTACAGGTTGATATCACTCAGTCCCTCCTCATTGGGCTTTTGGTGCAACCTCTACACCATTTTACTTGCCCTCCTCTGGACAGCCTTAACCCTATCTATGACCTTTTTGAGGTAAGGCTTTCAGAACTGGAACCCATACTCTAGCTGGGGTCTCACTGGCGAGCAATAAAGTGGCAACACCACCTCCCTCCTCATGCTGGAGATACCCCACCCTATGGACCACAGTATCCCACTAGCCCTACTCACTACTTTGCCACACTGCTCTGCCACTTTCAGGTCATCATTTATGATAACTCCAAAGTCCCTTTCTGTTTGGTGATTGTCAAGACCCCTCCCCCATCCTACACTCCACTCCTGGGTTCCTATGCCCTAGGTGCATAATTTTGCACTTTCTGGCATTGAGTCCCAACTAATGTACCATGATCATAACCATTCCTTGAGTTTCCCAAAATCCCTGTGGATTCTCTCCACCCCATTCTGAGTTTCCACCCTATTACGGATTTTAATATAATCTGCAAAAAGGCATACATTCACTTCCAGTTTGCCTGCAGTATTACTTGTGAAGACACTGAAGAGGACTGGTCCTAATACTGAGCCCTGTGGCACCTCACAGGTCACTCTCCCATCATTAGCGTTAGTGCTGTTAGCCACCAACCCACTTTGGATCCCACCCCTTGGCTGCTCCATCTCTTAATCAGTCTCCTGTGTAGCTCAGTAGTGAGGGCCTTGCTAAAGTCCAAACAGGCCATGTTCACTTCCCTCCCCTGTTCTACTTCCTTTGTCACCCAGTTAAAGAAACCAATCAGATTTGTCTGGCATTCCCCACCCCCGGTGAATCCATGCTGCTTGTGGTCTTAAAACTTGTTGGATTCAAAATAATCTGCCAGCCTTTCCTTTAGCAGGGTTTCCATCAATTTCCCCACCACTGAAGTGAGACTGACCAGCTTATAGTTGCTAGGCTCCTCCCCGCTACTGCTCTTATGCAGAGGGACGTTTGCTGTCCTCCAGTCCTCTAGAACCATGCCATCATTTCCATACCAAACATGGCTGCCGCCTTTACTGCTAGGCCCTAGAAATGAAAGTTCCTTCAATTAAAACAAAAAAATACATAAGTGAATGTTCTTTCCACTCATAATCTCCTTTATACACATAAACTATTGTAAAAAAATTAAGCACTATACAGAGTTTTCATTTCTGGTGTATCTTGGATAACCATGCCCCCACCCCCATATCCTAACCAGCTTGACAGAAATGTGTCTGCTACTAACCCTGCCCCAGTTAAAATTAAGGCTGTGGGCTGCAGCTGGAGCCTGGATGTGTCTGTGTGAGTGTATCCCAGTGGAGTACAGCAGAATGTTGAATTCATGCATTTATTTATTTTATTTCATTTTTGTTGACCAGGTAAGTGCATTAGACAAATCCTGCCTATTTTCAGGCATGACCCGGGGGAGGGGGAAACAGATGAATGCCAACTGACCTTGAACCAGATTAAGCTGTTGGTGGCATTTTTAGTGAATGAGGGAAATTTGGCCAGGACACGGGGGAAATTCCCCTACTCTTTTCGATAAGTGCCATGGAATCTTTAACATCCACCTGAACTACCACCAATCCAGGCAGATGGGACCTCGGTTTAACGTCTCATCCGAAAGATCTGGCACCTCAGAAGTGCAGCATCCCTCTCATGCTGCACTACAGTGTCCGTACTGGGATATTAACCCAAGTGCCAGATGTGGGAACTGAACCCACAGCCCTCTGATCTCTCAGCCTCAGAGGTGAGTGTGCAACCAACTGAGCCACTGACACTCCATGTTAACACTCCATATGTGTGTTTATAGGGGGCATTCTACGAGAGAAATACTGTAGAATATTGAATTCTTAGAAAATGGGACTATAGAAAACTACATTTTGATTGGATAAAACTGCCAATCAGCCAGTCCAGTATGAGACAACAGAGACCAGGAAATATCTAGTCCCAGTCTCTGCTGCCTCATATAGTTCTAATAATATTGGGCCAGTAGAACGTTGAAATCGGCAAGTGCAGCCATGTTGCTTCTCACCTACAAACAAAGCAGTTAGCTGATCTCCTCCTGTCACGCCTGACATTTAACTAGACTTCCCTCAGCCACAGCAGGTAAATGGCTGCAACATCTATTTTTTGTCATCCTGTGCCCCATTACCAATACAGTGCACAAAGACAACGTTTAAAATAAACAGCCCTGTCACGCCACTTCCAACCACTAACTGCCATCCCAGATGATCTGAATGCTCACAGTCGCTCTCCGACTCTGTTATTAGAAAATCTAAGTGTCACAACTCAGTTATAAAGACTGTTTCATAAACCTTAAATTGACATTAAATTTTCGCTCTCTCTCTCTCTCTCTCTCGTCGACTTGATTGTTTTATCAGTTCTCTGCTCGGGTTTTGGCTGCCTCCCACGCCATGCCAGCAACGTTAAACTTCAAAAAAAAAGCCTCTGTCCCTAGTGCTAGTGTGCCCTCACGTTCCCTATATCACCTTACTGTCCCGACTGTGTTCGGTACCCAGCTCCTGCTCCGAGGCTTCAAATAAAAGCTAAACCATAGTGCCACTGTCTCGGGAAGGGAGAGACACAACACAGACTAATTAAGCAAAGTGCCTGCATAAGGAGCAGCAATGGGTGACAGACAAAGTTAGTAACCTCCTCCTATCCCCATTTTGACAATTTATTTTGTGTCAGTAAAGGACAAAAAAGGATTAAAAGCATTACTTGTATGGGTTGAGCAGAGAAACAGCATTTGTCCCAATCGCAGTTGTTACCGTTGACAGCGATCTCGTGCCACTGTCCACCACCTGCTTAGCTCGGTCTATCGTGCTGCTCCCCGGCGTAAACCACAAAAAAACACACATATATACCTGTTTAAACACAGGTACATACACGTTTAAGTGTAGCTTAGTAAAACTCTGTAGCCCTGTGTGGGCGGGGGGGAAAGTTACCAAGGCAATGTGCTAGAAGGAACAAATACAGAAGCTCAACTGGGACAAAGTCCACCTCAAACATGGAGGAACTATTTTATTACCAAAAAAAAAAAATACCACAGAGTTTTATCATTCAGACATACACTAATATTTTTTTAACAACTACTACACAATGGCCCATTTTCTAAGCAATAATACCCTCCAGGGTGGGCGGTATGGGCAATGCCAGACCTTCAGGGCTATAAGGCCCTCCGCCTGTGGCGTGGGCCTCTATTCCCCTGGGCGGTCAGTATAGCTGTCATACTATAAAGTATTATTAACTCATAATCATGGTGAACAATTAAACCTTCTATTGAGTGTTTAGAAAAATAGATGACTGACAGGTAAAAAAAGATCTGTGGAGGGACTAACTAACATTTTCCAAGCAATATTCTAGTTTTGTGTCTTTTTATATTTTAGAAATGTTTTGTTTTTAAATTTGTCCAACCCATTTTTTACGCACAATAAGACCTTTCAGGTTGTGGATTACTAGTGGATAGCCACAGTTCCATTGGCTGTTAAGTCCCTCTGCCTGAGGTATCTGGCCTCAACACTTCCCCAGGCATACACTCCTGGGTGTATGGGTATCCCCCAGTACCACACATCCTGCCTAGGCAAGGACCAGCAAAGGCAAGGACCATCTGGGCAGACTGGGTGGGCCAAGCAGTCCTTTTCTGCCAACAAATTCTATATCTCTATGTTTCTGTCAGGTGTTACTGTTTACATATGTCCCTCCATGTTTATCTTACTAGTCCCTCTATGTTTATTTTACTCACCTATGCATTTAGGAGTTCCTCTTATTTATGTCCCTTTCCTCCTCCCTTGCTGTTTCACATCTACCACATACCCAATGCAATGCCCTCCCCATTTCTCCCCTCCTCCCTCTCTCTCTGTCTCCCATACCACCCCCTCACCACCACTCTTCTTTCTCTTTTCCCATTAACCCACTCCTAACAAAGCTTAGCTGAGCTGCCTATGACTTGTACTGTATAATTAACTCGCAACACAATTCCTTGACAATGCCTTTGGCTGCTATTATTGTAACCTTATTTGTCTTTTTTTTGTAAGTTCCATTGTAAGGATCATGTTGTGTTTTGTACCTTATTGTCCTTATTGCCTTGACGCGGAACCTTTGTAAAAGAGCCCTCGGCTCAAAGGTGTCATCTGAAATACAAATAAATAAATAAATAAATAACATGTTTCTCAAAAGCAGGAAGAGTTTTCAGTTTACATCCCTGACACACATCTTGATAAATTATACATTGTTTACATGATTTCCCATTTCCTTCAGAATCTGCCCCTTGATATATTCAGATTTCGTGGCGTTGGAAAATATTTCTGCTGTACTGACAATGCTTCATAAAAGCATTTTGGGGAGAGAATACAGTACTTCTAAACAGTGCATAGCCCTAAAGAGGCACCTATTATGTTGATACTGAGACTATTGAGACTATCACTTGATAAAGACACCATGTTTTCTAAAGGGTTTGTCTCCCGATGTTATAATTAAAATTATTTTATTACTCTTGAGGTAATATTGGTAAGTCAGCACTCAATCCCAAAACTGTGGTAATAAGTGAGTGAGTGAGTGAGTGAGTGACATGCAGCTGTGGTACTAATTTACTCATAACTGGCTGGTGCTCTGCATTACTGTGACCTTTCCCATACCCTAACTAATTCCTAGGATCTACAATTGAAAGTGAAGATTCCAGCAAAAGAAAAGTTCATAAAAACTTTGGCTGGATATCCTACAACCAGTGTGCTATACATTTTATAGCTTCAATTTACACAGTACAGTATGAGAGGAGGTATTTGTTAATGGTAGCTTAAACTGGTACATAATTAACAAGTGAGCATTTTAGTGCTTGGATTACTGCTTTGTAAACATGCTTTACAACCCCCTAGTTAAATTACAACCAGGATTCTATAATCACTCCCTGTCAATCAACCTCAGCAGTGAGCCAGCACTAATCACAAAACTGCCACAGTAATTAAAAATGCTTAGTAGTACAGTAATTATAAAAAAGAAGTCATTGGTGGGTGAGTGGGTGTTAACCAGAATTTTACTGGCACCCTTGATATGGCATGCTTTTATAAACCCCCTGAGCTTTGCTCTCTGGATTTATGTAGCAGCTCACACCTAGAGTGTGTGTAAAATTCTTGCTACGTCCACAGACCCATGTATTGTCCTACATATTACACACAGCAAAATATCTGGCAGTTTAAAAAAAGCTATCATGTGTTGTTAACTAAAGAAACAGACACTGATGGGAAAGTTAAAATGAAATCAGTTCTTCAAGAACAAATGAAATGTTATAGAGCCATGGCCCATTCAAAAAATTATTTAGTTGTACTGAAAAGTATTAATCCTTAGGCTGCCAACAGAATTAGAATTTATAGGAATTCTGGACTGATGTATCATTCCCTGGCCCTGCAAGGGTTAAAATTCCTTTATAGAGGACTAAACCTTGCAATTGACCCCCTAAAGGCTCATTGGACCTCGACAAAATGGTGATTTGAAAAAAAAAGTATTGTAGAATGCCTTGGGCCAGGAAATGAGAATGGTTCCTAAAACAATCCGGGTCTATGGAAATACTGAATACATTTTTATGTTTCCTTCCATGTTGTAACTGGGATTAATCATAACTCCTGAATAGTACCCATCATTACCAAACAGGGAGAGGCTGACGTATTCAAAGCTGTAATATCATCATGTTAGCCCACAGTTTCTGACACAGTGAAGAAGCTATTACTCCAAACACAGAAATATAATTTAATACGGACCTTCTTGAAAAAGGAAATTGCTCGGCACCATACTTCAACAAATATACCAAGTCAGAAGTACGAAAATCAGCACTCACCTCCTCCAGTGCAAACAAGCACTCCTTGACCAAATGCCAATAATTCGGTGCCTTTAGTAGTTCAATACAACATGAAAAAAACAAAGGCTTACAGCATTACAGGTGAAAACGACACACATGTCAGAGTGCTTTTTGCCTCTTGGAGAAGATGAATGCCGACTTCCCTTCTGACTGTGGACCTGCTTAATTGTTTGGAAAGCCCCAGGCGCTGCTTTGCATCTGGTGTCCGAATATATTTAACGTGTTTGTTCTGCAGTACTGATTGGACTTTTCATTTTAGCTATTAGGTCTTCTTGCCCATCCAGTTGCTAGATGAACAGAGGTAATTCAGGACATCAACCTCACCGATTTAGGCCTGCAATTATACCAGTAGGCTCTGACAGAAACATACATCACCTTTGCTTAAAGTCACCCTCACATTCAGATGTTGGAACTGATGCTAAAAAACAATCATCAGTGGCCGTCAAACACAATTCAAATTCCAAACAGATGTAAACATTGCATACAGGACCCTGCAATATAATTTAAATGGTTTATGAAAAAAAAAAAAACTTCTGATATTCATCTAGGCAAAGACGCCATCGTTTTCGAACACTTTTTCCCATTCAAGCAACGAAAATCGTGAGTAACGAAAAGATGTGCACACTAGCTGTTGCAAGAAACTGAGCCAGATGAGTAATGAACACAGAAAAACGGTTTCAGCACCAATTATGTCTTCCCTCTATGTCCCAACTTTTCACGGCCATCGGGTTTGCATTCAGCCACTGTTTTTTTTTATTAAATGAAGTGGACCCAGGCAGTATCAAATTCTTTCACAGGGGAAATTGTAAATTTATGGCTCCGAACCTTGTAATTGTTGCCATCATTATTATCCCAGTACTCCGCCCCAGCTACCCAGTATTTTATGGCAAACTGTAAGGTGCCACCTTTTTCCAAAAGGGCAGGGGTTATCAGCTTGAAGGAGAACTTGTCCGTGTGCCCATCGCTAGAGTTGGGAAGGTAAGATGCAGCCAGATCCAGAAACGATTGCCACTGGTTCAAAGAGTACCTCAGGGTGACCCGTTTCTCGTAGGACACGTTTAGAACCCGCACGGTGCCACTGATGCTGAAGTCGTCGGTTCTGATGCTTTCCAGACACACTTTCTTCTGCCGGACCCTGTCCAGGAAATCTGCCGCACTGGAAGGGTTAACAAAGAGGGGCTCCAAGAAGACGGACTGTGTGGGCACCCTGTAGAGCATGTCCAGGTTGTTGAGGTGGTGGTTTCTGGACTTCCTTTTCTGCAGACTGGCCATGACATGGTGAGGGACATGCGGAAGGTCAGCATTGCAAAAGTGTCTCACCGAGAAGAGCTCAAGTCCTAGCGAGTCTGCGAACCGCACGGTCTTCTTCTTGGCCGTGCTTGGAGGTGCTGTGGTCAAAGTCAGGCGATCGCACGGAGCAGGCAGTGACTTGGCTCTCCTGCGTAATGTCGGGCTCTGAGACCCCACCGCTGATTCCCTGCCCCTGGGCTTCTCAGATGACGACTGACAAGCAGCAGAAGTCGAAGGGTCGGGGGCTTCATCTGCGGCTGCCTCCTTGCAACCCCCAGACAAGCCACCGTACCAGGCGGTGGTGCAGCTGAAGTTCCTCGGCATGTACCTGACAGGAGGCATCGGCACAGAAGGATGAACCGCGGATGCGTTCTCCATGGAGCACGAGCAGATGCACCGCAGAGGAGGCGTACAGCTGCCCGGGGGACCTGTAAATTGCAATGGGGGATGGGTGACCGACAACGAGCTGCAGACTGCAACGTGCAGAGCTGTTCAGGAGGAAGACGGGCAGCAGATGAAAATGTGGGCTACTTGGTGACACTGCAGTTTCTTGCTGTCCGATCGTTATGCTGCAGCTGAGCTCTAGTTGAGCTTGCACCCTCTCTCTCTCTCTCTGACGTGCTTGCTCTGACGCAACCCGGGAGCTGCGTACTTTCCTCTCTGGGAGCTGTGATCCCAGGACTGCATGTGAGATTGTTTTCCGTTATCATGTGTCTTTTCTTGCTGTTCGTCACGCGTGACCCAAAAAGGATTCCCCATCTTCCAAGGAACCTCGTATAAAAAAAATCCACAATTTTTTGCATCATACACCACAAACAACACTGACGGATTTGTAAATGTAATCCTCAAAGACTAAACATAATCTCTTTAAATCTCTATAACACCGTCCAGTAATTATAGCCCACATTAAACTGGAAAAGATCAATCATAAGCTGGAAAGGGGGTTAGAACCAACGCCTCTTTTATTCTGCATAAGAAATAGCCAACTCCACATAGCCATATAGATATTGTCTTGATTGTTATACTTGCCTCCCACCCCCAATCTGGAAAGGAGCTGCTACTCAGCTCAGTGTGTCTTTCCTGGGGAAACTTTTAAAATAAATAAGTAAATATAGAGAATTGCTGGACTTATAAAAGAAAATGTGCCTCTTCTGAGCATACCTTTCAACTGTCCCTGATTGCGAGGCATGTCCTTTATTTTACCCCTCAAAATGACTTTGTCCCACATCGATCCCTCATGGAAATGGTGCTATCCACACAGAAAATGTGCTGTCAATTCCAACTGTAAAGGAAAAATTAATAATACTGTAAGGTGAAGGGGCACTGGATTTTTTCACTTGCGCTTTTAACGCTGCCTGTGACCTCTATGCCCCCTTCACTAGAAATCGCACCAAAAGGCAAAGCATGCCCAGGGTAACCCCTTCCCTCCTTCACAAACTTAAAATGAGAGACGACCTATGGCACATTGCCGTGGAATCGTGCAAGCCAGCTGATAGGCAAGCATACAACGCTGAGCACAATAAGTGTACTTGGACCATTCGACAGGCCAAAGCCCAGTACTACCAATCCGCTCTTGTCTTCTCAAGGGGGTCAGCTAGAAATTTTTGGGATAATGTTAAGGAGCTGAATGGGAAATCCTGCTCCCAACCCCCCCTCAACTCTCGTTTAATGGAACTGTCTGCTCTGACCCCCTTGGCATTGCAGACTGCCTAAACCACACTTTCTCAGACCTGAATTCAGTCCTGCCCAGTAACTTCTTTGACTCCATCCCAGTAGCACCCCTGCCCACTCTCCCCTTCTGCAAAAAGCCGTTAGTAGTAACAACCCCAGCACCAACCTACTGGACACTAGGCTACTTCACCTGTAGTTGGATGCTACCCTGGTCCCACTTACTGAGCTGCTCAACCGCTGTTTGTGCCTGGGGAAGTTCCCCAGCACATGAAAACTGCCTTCATCACTCCCATCCTAAAGAGCGGTGATCGAGCGACCCCGGGTAACTATCAACCTATCTCCATCCTCCCCTCACTCTCTAAGGCCCTTGAAAAAGTAGTTGCCAACCAGCTTGCCGAATACCTGGCCATGCACAATATCCTGTGCCCTGAACAGCATGGCTTTCATGCAGGTCACAGCACCACAACCGTGCTACTGGAATTCTCCAACTTCCTGCATTCTGCTCTTGATGCCAGAAGTCCTGCCGGTGCTGTGTTCATTGACCTCTCCAAGGCCTTTGACATGGTTTGCCAGCCCCTTCTGCTTGACTCCCTCAGATGCCTTGGTTTCTCCCCTGGCCCCCCTGCATGGTTCACCAGCTACCTCTCTGCTAGAACCCAGTGTGTAAAAATCAATAGCACTCTATCTAATACATGACCTGTCCGCTCTGGGGTTCCCCAGGGCTCCATTTTAGGCCCTCTCCTCTTCAGTCTCTACCTCAACTCCCTCCCCTCAGCCTGCCCAAGTAAGATCCTCCTCTACACGGATGATGCTATGCTCTTCGCCTCTGACCCCAGCTCCAACACACTCCAGGCCACCTTCCAACAAGCTTCTGATAGAGCTAAGCATTGATTCACATCACGAAGGCTAGTCCTGAACCTAAAAAAGACCAAAGCTATGCTTTTCTCACATTGTCAGAGCAAAGCCAGTGGTGCCCCTCTCATGATACTGCCTAGCACACTAAACCCCATTGAGCAGGTTTCCTCCTACAAGTATCTGGGCATTACCTTTGATTCAGCACTCTCCTTCCATTCCCATACCAATGCCATTTCTGCTGCCACCAATGTCAAGATTGGACTGTTATACCACCATAGGGACAGCCTACCACAAGAGGCCCTTAGATTGGCAATCAACTCCTCTGTCTTGTTGCTGATTGACTATGGGCTGCCCATCTATGCTGCAGCCCACAACACTGTGCTTGCAAGAATCCAGCTCTCTATAAACAAGGCCTGCAGGTTAATGCTGGGAGCCCCTAGGCACATCCATAAATGCCTGCTGTATTCCACCACCAACTTGCTCAACCTTGAAGAAAGACTCTGCTTCCAAACCTGCCTTCTTGTAAAAAAGACCCTGCTAGGGCTTTACCCCCTGGAGTCACCACCTCCTTGCAGCATGCCTCCCCCCTCAGTCTCCACCCGCAGCCCTGTCAAAACCTCCCTTATTGTCCCCAGAGTAAGGACCTCTATGGCCCAGAGATCCTTTTGCTATCAGGCTCCCTCCTGGTTCAATTCCCTCCCAGCCAACATAGCTGACTTCACTAAGCTTGATCCTTTCAAGGGCTCCCTCAGAAACCATCTGACAAGCACTTGCTGCTGCAACTGCACATAATCCCCCACCTGCCCCTCAACCTCACCCCTAGGTTGGGTCTGCCCTGTCTATTTTTGCTGTATATGTCTGGGGTCTCAGGCAACATCTGCTGGCTAATGTAATAAAACATCTCTGGTTGCTACCTGATCTGGTACTCATGTACCTATAGTATGACTACTGTGATTTACCTACTACCAAGCTTGTAGCACCAGTGAATGCCTGTAACACTGGTTGCTTTTTTAATCTAAGTGTTATGTACTGTACTGTTTTGTTTCCTGTGATGTATTGCTGTCTTGACAAGGTGCCTTTGTAAATGAGTCTTTGACTCAATGGTCTGTAAACAGATGATCTAATAACTAAATAAATAATTTTTTTATTTTTTTTATTTTATTTAAACAGCAGTTTGGAAAACCTTTGAGCCATAGGCTCATTTACAAAAGTACCTTGTCACACAAATAAACACAAATAAACATTGTATAAATAAATACAATAGTTTACACATTGTTTTGAGCTTGTGTTTCCATTTTTGAAGATGTGCCTCTCATTATAAGAGTCAGAGTCTCTCATTGCCCTTCATTTTGAGTGTCCATGTCCCTCATTTCAGTGACAGAAGGTTGAGACCTATGCTTCTGAGACCTTAATAGAAAGACATGCTTTTAATAAATGCAGAGGCATAATCCTGTGTTTCTCTTTCCTTCTCACTAGCAGAAGAAAAGGGGAATAAATATCTCACCAGCAGAAAAGAAAAAAAATAAACACAAACAAAAAGGTCATTTTAGAAACCTGTCACCCAGCTAACAGTATTAAAGGTATCATCTTACATGATGTAGAAGTCCCTACCCCATTTCTGTTGTCGTTTTTGCCCATGTAACACTAACCCCTTGGCTATTTGGTCTACTCCTTGTATGTATGTGGGTGGGGGGGGGCTGCCACCACTCTTCACCCATAGGTTCTTGCACCTATGCCACTGAGTAACACAATATTTGAGCAAAAGGCTGAGTGCTCAAGGGTCACTGCAGTTACAGGGTTCCTTTAGGTGGAGAACAAGCCCAGATCTGAAAGTTGACAGACAAGGAGCAAAGCTATGCAGGAAAGTTGTTACATGAATCTCATGCTGTAAAGGCAAATGCCTTTCTGTCAGAATATCTTTCTGTTAAAAGAGCCAGATGACTGTAATGAATAAGTGCATTCCAAGGAAGAAAAATAAATGAAACTGGACTCTTGGAGAGAATTTGAGAGCCCTTCCACGTGTATAGTTACAATATATAACATGGACAGCCCTCAGTCAGTAATAGTTTCACTGATAAGGGAGGCTCAACCAATTGAGCTGATCAAAAAGGAGGCATGGGGCATGATTTTCAAACCAGATCTGTCCACCTACCCACATTTTCAAAGCAGACTTAAATCTGCCCTGTAAGAGCATTTGATGGTCTAGCTGTTGGGATGCAAATCAAGAAGCCTGCATGCTAAAAATAATGCATGCACCATGTTTTAAGCCATGCCTCATATTTTTTTAATGCAAGCTGCCAGAAATCTAGGAAACTGCTACGAAAGAGCAGGACTCTAAAAACAGAGACCATGAGTTTTGGCACAATGGGGTAGATGCCAGTGGAAAATGCATTTGCACTTTTCTCCTTTTGATACACCCTCCCACGGCATGGGTGTCAGCAGGCATATTCAAGATATTTTGCTGAGTACAGAAAAATATGAAAAATTCAGCGCCAACATGAGCTTCAAGTCAAGGCAACAAACACAAACAAATCCTGATATACATGAAGAATTGTTTCTCTCCTCCTTGGATATGTTAGTGTGAATTTGTGAATGATCTTTGAAAGATGTGTGGATGCTAAACTTAGAGTCCATGACTGTATGAGTGACCCAATCAAATATGTATGCATGAGGGCTGGTGGGAATGGATTTCTGTAAGGCTAGCTACCTTGATGTGTTACGGAGGCTTATTACATTGTTTCCAAAATATTGTAACTAACAGCCAGACAACTCCTATCTGATTGGTAGTGTGTGTGTTAGATAAAATGCTGTGAATCTATTAAGATCATCGGCTTACTATATATTGTTGACTGAAATAGGGGCTGGACAATGTTTGTGTGTTGGGGGCAGCATATCTTGTGATTTGTGTTTATGGGGGTGGCAACAGTTCCATCAACTCTCAAGTACAAGTTTAAAGGAGTACTACAGTCAAAATTTGCAAAAACATATGTTGTGCAAAGTGTTTTGATTTCTACGTGCAGTTCTGGTGTGTCCATCCCTTTGTTATTAGGATTTTTTTCTAAATTAGCCTGTTAGTTATATGGCCCCAGGGGATCTCCATCTCAGCAAAATTTATTGCTCTTCTTTTTCCTACAATGCATCCTGTACCAAGTGACAATGATGCATCCACAACCACTAATTCAGCAAGTACTAGAGATAGGAGCCTGATGTTCTGGCCCCTAATGAATAGTATTCAGTATTTTTGTTTTCTATGTGTGTGTGTCAGGTCTTGCCAGCAGGAGTAAATGTTTTGCTTTTAAAACTTTTCATTTCAGCAAATTACACACAGCCATAAAAAAACACACAAATCACCACAGATCATCAATTCTAGAATTAGTAAAGGCTCTAGCTGTTTTCTTACAGAGTAACCCACTCAATTAGGCCTCAAATATGTGCTAAACTGTAAATGTAGCAATTAGTACTCACTGGATAAGGAAAGTTGGTTCTGCTGTACTAAATTGACTCTAATCCAGTGCTTGCTGAATCTATGGTCCCAGATACATCACTGTCACGTGGGACAGGAGGCATTGTAGAAACAAGAAGAGCAATAAACTTACTATGATGGAGATCTCCAGGGGCCATAAAACTAGCAGTCTAATTTGGAAATACTCCTAACAGAAGACAGAGAGACGGACACACTAGGACTACACATAAAGGATAATGGATAAGCAACAGTAGGAACAACGCTGTGCTCACTTTTAGAGGTTGTCATGACAACCAAGTAGATCTCAAGAGTGAAGCAGTTAAGGGCACTGAACTGCAAACCTGGAGACCTGGATTTGAATCCCATCAGCCCCCACTTGCATACTGTGTGACCCTGAACAAGTCATTTAACTTCCTTGCGATCCCAGGTCACACCTGGAAACAAACTATGGGTTAGTGTGCCTTTCCTGGTTAACAATTTCCCCTTTCCCCACTTCCCCCTTGAGGGAGGCATCATTGGAGGAGGCATTCAGTTGGGGTCTGAAGACACATCTCTTTAGAGAAGCTTTTGGAAGTTAGCTACAGTTTTGATTATTATTGAAGTGCTGCTGTTTTTATTGAGATTATTTACAGAGTATTTTATAAATTTGTTGAGATCTATTTATTACTGTAAACAGTTCATTTTACGTTTGTATACTGCAAGTCCACTTTTGTAAAGTGCCAGAGTCTCTGGGATTAGGTGCTAAAGACATTAATACTTACTTACTTACTAGAAGAGCTTTATGAGTTTCATCTCATTTAAATATTTTTTAACAGGAGCATGCTGTTTGCACTTCCAAAAGCTTTAGATTGCATTCATGAATGCTTTTCAGAACTAAAAAGAAATCTGCATGGTTGTGCTTTGTCATAATAATAACACAAGTGCAAACACACGTTATTTCAAAAGTTTCATCAGGAAAGGCATACTGAGCTGAGTAGCAGTTCATTTCCAGATACATTCTGGGGAGGGGGAGTGAAGGGAAGGGGACAAGGAATAGTAAGAGTACAGTTACAACAGGTATGGACATATAACAATTTCAGGTTACAATAAATCACAATCAAATACAAAGCTACAATATGTTAGAAGCTTTGCATGTGCTAACAATGGATGCAAAATATTATAAAGAGAAGTCCCTGGTTAAATGGAAAGGGAGGGAGGGAGGAGAGGGCTGTAAATAGTGAGTTTCGAGGTAGAATGGAGGAAATGAAGGAGGGTAGGAGGTGATACAGCAGACAGCAACCCATATAGCTACAGTGTGAGGAGTAGCACACAAGATAGTTCATGTGCTGCAGGGTTCAGGAGAAGCAATAGAGGGAAGCGGGGGGCTGGGGTGGAGAAAGTGGAAAGGATAGAAGTTTAGAGGAGGGAGGCAAGGTTAAGTAGAGGTGGTAGACAGGAAAGCAGAGGGTTTAGGGGAGGAAGAGGATAGAGACTGAAGGTTGGGGAGGGAGTGGGGGAACACAGAGAGGCTGGGGAGAGGCTAGGGGAGAAAAGAAGGCAGGGGTAGAGTAGGAGAGCAGTGGTGCAGAGAAATGAGTCAGATGCAATTGCTGGAAGTGGATATGAAATTGAGAAGGAGAGAAGATAAAGATCGAATAGAGGGGGCAGAGCAGATGGATAAGGGAAGGGAGTTCCACAGTTTAGGGAAATGGTAGGAGAAAGCAGGCTGTCCAGCAGTGGTTGACCTAGAGGGAAGAGCAAGGGGCTGGTAGCCAGAGTTGTGAAGGGAGTAGATGGAAGGAGGAGGGAGAGGACAGAGGTGAGGTAAGGGGGGGAGAGAGAGCTAAGCCAGTATTTCGCAACAAAGGAGGAACAGTGGGCAAGTCTTGTAGCTTTGGGGGGGAGGAAAGAGAAGTATAAAGGTCACAGTGGTAAGTATGGGGCAGACAGTCAAGAGCAAATCAGCAGGAGGAGTGGAAAAGTGTGTCCAGTATGGTTAGAGTGGACTTGGGGGCTGCACTGTAGTCTATGTCACCATAATCAAAGATTAGGAGAATCATTTTCTGGACAATGGCATAGCATAGCAACATAGAAGTTGATGGCAGGAGACTGCTAGGTCCATCTAGTCTGCCCATTTGTTTCAGACCTATTTTGACACTCTAGTTGTCTTTTGTAATCAGGTCTCCTTTGTGTCTGTCCATGATTCTTGAATCCCCCCACAGTGTTGACCCCCACAACCTCTTGGGGCAGGCTGTTCCAGGTGTCCACCACCCTTTCTGTGAAGAAAAACTTCCTGGTGATGGAAGAGAACCTTCCTTCTTGCAGCCTGAGGTCATGTCCCCTGGTCCTGGAGCCCTTCTTGAAGTGAAAAGTTCCTGTGTCTGTACCTTGTTAATGCATTTGATGTACTTGAATGTTTCAATTATGTCTCCTCTCTCTCTTCTATGCTCCAGGGAGTACATATTCAGTTCCATAAGTCTTTCCTTGTAGGACATGTACTGCAGACCCTGAATCATTTTTGTCTCCTTTCTCTGTACTGTTTCCACCTGGTCAATGTCCTTCCTGAGGTGAGGCCTCCAGAACTGGACTGCATATTCCAGGAGGGGCCTGACCAGTGATCTATACAGTGGTTCAATGTTGGTGAAATATGTAGTGCTTGGTGATACTGTGATTTGTAAGTATTTTGATGTTGAATTATAATGTAGCTTTTCTCTATTCCCACCCTTGGTAGATGAGCTGGGTAGCTGCAGGGAATAGAGGCCCTACCCAAGGGTGGACAGAGTGCCAGAGAAGAAGGAGGTTGATGGGGAGGATGGAGGGCAAGTTTCTGATTCCAAGCATGAAGTGCTGCGATAGGTGTGCTTTTGTATGGGAAGTGGGAGGAGCTATTCCCCCTTATTGGGTCATAATGTCGTACTCTTAATAATGCACATTGTATTAAACAGCCCTTATGCTGTAGCTGTGTGTGAATATGTAATACAGTGTATACTGCTGTATGTGGTATTGCACCATTCACACTTTCCCAGGCAGAGGATAAGACCTCTGCTGGAGTGGTTCTGTAAGCAGCTGCTGTGGCTCACTGGACTGAGCCACAGCAGCAGGAACCCAGGTGCTGCATCTGGGACTGGGTTTAATTCCCAGTTCCCAGAAACTTTTATTTTTTTTAAACATTGTATGCTTCCTGAGTTACCCCCCCCCGGAGCTGAGACTCCTTAGTGGGGTGTTCAGAGAACGCAACCCCCATAGCGGGGGGTGTGGGGGCAGAACCCTGCACAAAAAAAAAGACTTGTACCTCATGGCAGAAATTGCGCTGTATTAGCAGCACGATTTTGTCATGCGGCATGATATCTTGCGACATTATGACCCCGTGCCCTATTCCCCCACATTGAACCTCAGGCTTAAAGCCCTCCCATGCAATGTTGGTGAAATATGTAGTGCTTGGTGATATTGTGATTTGCAAGTATTTTGATGCTGAATTATAATGTGGCTTTTCTCTATTCCCACCCTTGGTAGAAGAGCTAGGTAGCTGTAGGGAATCGAGGCCCAAAAATAATTACCTCCTCCAACTCCGGAGAGTGCGATCAGGAGCACTCAGGAGAGGAAAAAACCCTTTGGGGAAAACCTCTGAGGACCCATGGCTACTGACCTGCTCCTCCTCTCAGCAAACTAAGAGGAGATATTAGAAAAATCATTTTTGAGTTCTGAAGTTGGATTGGGGATATATACCTCAAATGCAGATGATTTCTATCTTCCTAGTCTTTTGATAATGTGAACGGGAAGATTATGATGGGATGCTGAGGTGGCTGCTCCTATTCGGAATGAATGACCTGAATAGGAAAATGAATCTAGTCCGTGTGTCTGTATGAGGGTTCTTGTGTGGTCAATGAACCATTTCGATATCATGGGTATGTTGGCATCGGAAATTAATAGAGGAGAAGAGGGATTGGACTTGGCGTGAAATTTCATGAGTTTTGATAGTATTACAACTGGACACCAGTTGTTTGATGTGGAATAATAAGTTATGAAAGTTCCAGATTGAAGTCTGTTGGTTTTTGATGATGGTAGATTTAATATGAAACTGTCATTATGCTTTTCCAGGTTAGATATTCTGAGAAAAGCAGATGAGTGAGCTGATGCAATAGTGAATTCTCCAGGACGAAGAAATCCATAGAATGCAAGCGGGATTGCTGAGGACATAATGATGTTTGAATGATGCGCGCATGGATTTGAATCCAGTAAGTCCAGTAGATTTTGGAATAATGGTCCTTTGATTGGAAGGCAACGAGGAGAACTTGAAATGGATAATCGTTGAAAGCCCAATAAGAGTAGCTTGATTGATTTATTAGAGAATAAAGATGGTGACGATGGAAAATATCGAGAGAGAAAGAACTGGATGCCGGCTAGATACAATTTGATAGTACCATGTGAAAGATGTGAGGCCTGATGGCAAAATGTCATGAAGGCCAGAACTCGATCAACCAAAATGATGGTTGGTTGTGATGATGATGATGAAGCACAGAATGATAAGTATTTGTTTCATGCTGTTGCATATGCGGCTCTGGTAGACAAGGCCAATGTTAACCACATGATGAGAGATGCTTGATGTCGATAGTAACTTATGTCATTATTAGATCATAGTAAAATGGCAGAGGAGTCATGATGGGATCCGCTGAAGGATGGGGATGGAAGAATTCCTGAAAGTGAAATTGAGAAAGCGCATCAGCTGCTTGGTTTTTAGTACCAGGAATGTGATAGCAAGTAATGGTGAAATCATGAATGAGTGAAAACCAGGTTAACTTCCGCATGAACAACATGATGGAAGGTGAGGATGATTGACCTCTGTTAACGATGGCTACTGTAGACTGATTATCGGAGTATACCGAAACTGATTGGTGGAACCATAGGTGTCCTAACAGAGCTGCGGCTGCTACGGTGGGATATATTTTGAATAGCGGAGAAGTAGAAGTGAAATCGGTCAATGATGAGACATCTGGAGGCCAAGGGGCTGTGATCCATGACTGAGAGAATATGACTATATATCTGTTAGTGGAAGATGCATCTGTGAATATGCAAGGGTGAGTTTGAGGTGATGGATCTTTATGAAACATAGAGCATCCGTTCCATCTGGCAAGAAAAAGGGACCACATGGCTAGGTTGGATTTTGCAGATGCTGTAATATGGATGTGATGGTGGAGCTCCAGAACAGATGATGCTTGAATGAGGAGATAAGATATGAAATAGCGACTTTGAGGAATGATCCTCATTGTCAAATTTAGGCACCCCAAAAGAGATAGCAGTTCATGTTTGGCGCAGTCCTCTCAGATAGAGAATGAAGAGACCAGCCCCCGAATTCTAGAGAGTTTATCCAGCGGAAACGAGCTCCCATGCGGTCAGAATCCAAGACAATGCCAAGAAATTTGGGGGATGTGGAAGGACCAGATGTTTTCTCCACCGCTATGAGGACTGACAGGTCTTCGAAGAGGTGGATAAGCACAGAAGTGTTAACTTCAGGGATGGAGTGAGGCGGATCGATGAGGAAATCGTCCAGCAGATGGAGCACAGCAGGCCAGCGGCAAACATTAAGCAGGGCCCAGCACAGAAATTCGGCAAAGATGTCAAATAGCTTAGGGCTGCTACAGCATCCAAATGTAAGGTGGAGAGCAAAATAGAAAACAAAATCCCAAGAAACACCATATAGGTGCCAGAAAGAAGGATGGATTGGGAGGAGCTTGAAGGCATCCGATATGTTGGCTTTGTACAGCCAAGAGCCACAGCTGGATCACTTAATGATGGCAATGGCAACATCAATGCAGGCATAGGCCAAAGAAAAGTCATCAGCCGGAATGAGGGAATTGATACTTGGCGTGGAAGAATGGCGAGGAGCAGAGCGGTCAATAACTAGCCACTTCTTACCACAGAACTTCCAAGTGGCAATACCAATAGGATTGATCCTGTAAATAGGGAATGGAGGGTGTGGGAAAGGTCCCAATATGAAGCTTTTTGCAATTCTGCTTGAAGGAGGGAATGAACCACATCAGGTTCCTGGACGGCGGATTGCAGGTTAGCACATATGAAGGAGGAAGTCGGGAGAATGAAGACACCTGTATGGAAACCATGAACAAAACCAGAGAGGAGAGAGTGCACAGAGTCCTGGTCAGGATGGTCAGTCAGCAGGCAAGTCAGGGCAAGCAGGTTCATGGGAGTGGAAGGATGGACCTGGCATCATCGAGACATTCTCGGAGCCTTGGGGCAAATATGGAGAGCATGTGCATCACCGCAAATGCAGCACAGGTGCAGAAATGGACATCTGGGGATAGAACAAGCATGGTCATTAAAGTAGTTGCAGATGGATTTGCTTCCTGTGTTCCATATGGGACGATCAGGCCGGTCGAGGCGAGCATACTGTCAGAAAAAGGGCGAGCCAGGCCTGAATGAGAAGGGGGCTCGGAAGTGCGAGAAGGGCCGGGGATGGAAGAAGAGGAGGAGGATTGAGGAGGAGACACAGACAGGAGGCAAAGGGGATTGAAATGGTTAAACGAACCACACAGGGAACAAGAGTAGGCATGTTGGCTGGCGAAATAGTGACAAAAGAGTTTGTTGTCCAGAACAGCCCAATTTAGGTTGATGTTGTAGTGGGTAATGCAGAGACTGTCTTGGTGGAAAAGGAACGATGGTAGTCGTAAAAATGTGTACCACCATACTGGACGCTGAGGTAGACGAGGAGATAAAGATGGATGTCCAATTCTTCACGGGGTGCTGGGAAGGCCGAACAAATAATGTCCCAATAGAAGCAGAAGGTGAGCATGAATTAGGCCGTAGTAATTTTGTGAAGGAGACGAGAATCTTTGGACATCAAGATGACTGCTACGTCCCCGCAGGACACTATGCGATTATCCAAGACGTCATGGGCAGAGATGAGAAACGAAGCCAAATTGATATCCTTAACATCCAGGATGTCCTTGTGGATGTGAGCCAGCACAAGATGGAAAGGGGAGATGAATGGAGGCTGATGAGAAAGCAACGAACCTGAAGGAACTGCTGGAGGCATGGATGGAGATGGTACCACCACCAGAGGGAGACTCAAGTCTGGAGGGGAGAGGAGGCTCATCGAAGGCAAGCCAGTGGGCAGAGTGGGAGCCAGAGGAGGAGGCAATGGAACGGCAAGGCAGGCCTTGAGTGAGGAAAGGTGAGTCTGGATGTCTAAGACAGAGGCGGTCATCTGTGCCATGAAGTCCCGATTGTCCGAAAGGGGAGCAGAGTCAGGCTGAGGAAAAGGCTGGCTGGGGCCAGGGATAGGTCCAGGCTGCGATAGAGATGCCATGAGGAGGTCATAGAGCACATGCTTATGAGCAGACGTAGAGTAGGATACTCCCTTTCTGGATAACTCTGACATGAGCCGAGGCATGGTCTAGTCCTTGATGGAATGACGGGACTAGGAGGTGCGTTTGTGACTGATGGGTGCTGAAAAGGGCAGTGGAGTCATCAAAGGATCTTCATTGGAGGGATCTTTGACAGACAACATGGTCAGGAAGGAGACCCGGGGATGAGAAAGAAAAGAGTGAAAGCAATGGGAATTAACTGGAGAAAGATGAGGATGAGGGAAGGTAAGGAAGGATGAGGACAGGGAACTACCAAAAAGTATGGGGGGAATGGGAAATGAAATTGGATGGGAGGGACTGGAACTTACCACTGAAGGCAGGATCCTGTCATGGATGAAGCAGGACAAGGAAGCTCAAGGGAAAGCATACTGGCCGACTATGATATATGATCCAGAGGAGATGTACCATGGACCTGAAAGAAATAAGCAAGATGTGAAGGAGCAAGAAAGTGAAAAGGTGAGATGAAGAGTATATGAATTATTTTTTTGTGTGTGTGTGAGGTTTTGAGATCCGGAAAGAGCAGCTGCAAGGGCTGGCGTACATTAGTCATGGGATAATTTGAGGAAGGAGCACAGAGAAAAGAGGAGAAATGGCTGACGGGGTGGCAGGGCTCCAGGCGACCCACCAACCCTATGCACAGTCCTAGAGAGGCAACTAGCCATAGGGCTATGTAACTGCAAGGGACTGTGGATCTCCTCACTGCTGAAACGAGAAGAGGTTGAGGATCATAATGTAATTGAACTGTAAAATTTGTGTTTTTATTTTTTTTTTGTAAGGTCAGCAAATGTGGCTTGTGAGTAAGTACTACATGCTGCAGCATGGCAGTTGCAACCATGACCCGAAGGAGATGGGCATAGCGAGGTAAAATAGAAGGACACCAAATTAACCAAGATAGAGGGGTATAAAAAACAGGCGTGTGATCAGAAAGACTAGCATAGCAGGACTGGCAGCCCAGATGCTGCTGTAGCATTCACATGCAGTAGGTCCTCCAAACGAAATGAAATAGTAGGAGTCCAGCAGCGTAGGAGCTGCAGAAGCAGCATGAGAGTGGCTCACAATAGGAGTCCGGCAACAGCAAGAGCATAGCCAGCTGTGCACTAGTGGAAGGTCCGTCAATGACAAACAGCAGTAAGAATGCTGGTTGATGGCCTAAGGCAGAAAGCAGAACTTCAGTGTTCTCGTTTTGGTGAATATCGATAGAAACTCAGTGTGTGAGAAATTATCAAGACCACACGTCCCCAACAATAGACAATGCTATAGTCCTCTGAGGCTATTCAGAGAAGATGCATATCTATTTACATCGACCCCAGTAGGGCTACAAAAACCCTGAAACTACTCGCATTACAATTTTATGGACTGAAAAGTAACCCAGAACATTTGAAACACAGGATGAGCGCAGTAGGCTGCACTGGCAACGAAACTCCCAGAGCAGAAACAGGCGGCAGTGCAAGGCAGGGCATGAGTTGTAAGGGCCAGAGTGATGGAGCAAACCAGCAGCTTGAACTAGATGGGAGCAGGGAGCGGGTGAGTCCGGAGCGGGGAAGGGACATAGGAAATGAAATACACTAAAGCAGGCAGGGCAAAGTCAAAAGAGGGCTTACCGGAGGAATATGGAGCTGGAAGACAGAGAAGCAGGCTGGATGGAGCCAACCGGCTGAGCCTGGGGGGAGGGGCCAAGCGGCCGCCTGGTGATCACCAGAAATGCTGAGCGCAACTGAGAAGAGAGTAATGTGACCTCACCAAATTTGAGGTACAATCAATGAGAGCAAGCAAAAATGAAGCACAAGCAGCAGAACTAGAATCCAGACACTATGCAGGAGCGCAAGGGAAACTAGACAAAAGTCAAGTTTCTGATTCCAAGCACGAAGTGCTGCGATAGGTGTGCTTTTGAATGAGAAGTGGGAGGAGCTATTCCCCCACATTGAACCTTGGGCTTAAAGCCCTCCCATAGCGCCACCTATCTCCTCCTGTTCGTGATTCCCCTCCCAATGCAGCCCAGCATTCTGTTGCCTTTCAGTGTTGCCTTCTCACACTGCTTACTAACCTTCAAGTCGTCCAAGATTATGATTCCCAGATCTTGTTCCTTGTTTGAGGCTGCCAGTCTTTCACCTCCTAGGTAACTAATACTCCTTTCCTTGGGTTTTCTTTTCTATGTGTATGACTTTTGGCATTAAATCTCAGCTGCCACACTCCAGACCATTCTTCTAGTTTCTTGAGGTGAGCTTCCATCTTGCTCACTCCTTCTGAGGTGTCCACCCTCACAGACCGACAAGAGGTTGCAACCATGGTACCTGTACAGCACACCTAGTTCGGGGTGCAGTTTTCCATGGCCTAATGTGCTGGTTTGGATAGGAATAATGTACTATTGTCAGATTTGCACTAGAAAGCATAGGAAACAACAGGAGCTTCCTGTACAGGGACAGGAAATGAGGGCACAACAGTCCACAGCAAGAACTTGTGAAAGTGGAATAACTCTTCCTCCATCACTGAGACACACTAACACTCATAAGCTAAGAGGCAAAAAGTAAGGTGGCTTTCCAAATGGAGGTGGAATTTGCCAGGGGTGCGGGGCTCTTGTCTTCCAGGATCTGCTCTGGAGGGTGGGTCATTGTTGTACATGTGGAAATCTTAATGACCTCAGGGCTCAGCTGGATGCAGCATGGAGACAAATAGCCAATCTGCATTATCAGCTATAATGGAGTTCAAGCCCTCCACGTCCTCTCCTCCAGAGACCCACTGGTCCGGGGGGGGGGATGGAAGGTGGTGGGTCGGGGAGGGAGTTGCAAGGATGGACCACATGAGATCTGTTCGGCCCAATGTCATCCCAATGGCTAACCACTTTTCAACCTTGGAGAAGGTTCAGGATCCTGGCTTATTGAGAGGAGACCTTGAGTTGGTCAAGGGGACTAGATGGAACAGAGAGACAGCATCCAGAGGCAGCAAGGAAAAATGTGGTGGATATAGGGTTAAGAAAATTCTTGTTCAGAGGGGACTCAATGATTAGAGGAGTCAAGTCCCACTTAAGTAAAGGTACACAACCTAAGGTGATAGTTAAATGCCTCCCTGGAGCATCGGCACAGCGCAACACCGAATGCATTGGGAGGATAGTGTACAAAGCGGAGAAAGGACTCAATGTACTGATTCATCTTGGAATTAATGACCTGGCAATCTGGATGGTGAAAGAGACCAATCCATACTTTATTAAGCTGGGGAAATGGCTGGAGACTTGAATGACCTCGCTGACATTCTCAGAGGTCCTGCCAGTGTGGGGCAAAGGGTACTGCACAGACAAGATCAGAAACAAGGAGATTGAGGAATTCAACACTTGGTTACAAGGATGGTGTTGTGAAAAAAGGATATTACTTCATAGGCTCATGAGGGAGATTGTGGGAGAGCAAAGAAAGCTTTTCAGGTTTGACAGACTTCACCTAATCAAGGAAGGGGTGAGTCCGCTTGGGCAGAAATTCAACGTCCATCTCAACTGTCTAAACTAGGTGAAGGGGAGTCTAATGCTAGGGAACCTATCAGAAACTGCACTATTGATAGGCACTTAGTTGCCAGTCCCCCATGAGTAGGAATTTCTCTCCCACGACCAAAGAGAACATGTAGGGAACAGAAGGGGACTGCAAGGGCCTGGAAAGTGGGCCATGCAGCAGCAGACCAACAGGCAGAACCAAAAGTAGGTAGGAAAAGCATGGATACTGGACTATGGAAAGGGGTGTGCATAAATGCCAGAAGCCAGTGTAACAAAACAAGTGACATGCAGGCAATGATGGAAGAGTCCTGTGTGGAGCTGGTGGCCATTATGGAGACTTGGGTCTTGGAGAAAAATGACTGCTACCTCTTGGTCCTGGGCTATGCCCTCTTCAGACAGGATAGAAGAGAAGGCGGGAAGGGGTCGCACTATATGTACTAGATGAAATAAATGCCATCTCAGTCTATATCAACAAAAAGGAGGGTGTGGAATCCCTGTGGGTGCAACTCAGCTCAGCAACGGGGGAGAATATCTACATTGGAGTGCTATATAAGCCTCTCAGTCAGGCTGAGGGCAGGGACGAGGGTCTCGAAGGAGAAATCAGAGGTGTAACACAGAAATATTCTGTTGCATTTCCTGTCAGCACCATTTTTGATCAGAATGGACTGGAACTTGCCATTTTCTCCAGATGCAGATAGGACAGGCAAGCTGAGGGTGGGTCTGTCCCTGGCTCAAAGGGCCATTAGGGACCTGATAAATAAACTTGGCTTATGCGACCCTTGGAGGGTATTGCATCCCGAACAGTGGGAATACACATTTCAGTCTCCTGTGCATGGGACCTCTGCCCGTATAGATTATTTCTTAGTAAGCAAACAGTTCTTGCCAGGTCTCATGGAGTGTCTGATCTCTCCAGAGGTCATTTCAGACCATTCTTTAGTGAACTGTACCCTTTCGTTGTCACCCACCCATCATGTAGAAACCACCTGGAAAATTAACAATAGGTTACTAAAAGACAAATGGGTTGTAAATAAACTGAAGTCCTGTATTGCACATTATACTGGGGACAACCTAAATACTACAGACTGGGCAGAGATGGAATAGGGTGGCCTGAAGTGTTTTCTAAGGAGGGAGCTCATTAGGATTGCCTCTATGAGGAAACATAAGAGGGAGAAACAGATAAAGGAGTTATTGGGATGAATTAAGGACTTAGAAAATAATTTCTGGCCTTCTTCCACTAAAATACAATGCCAGAAACTTATTCGGTTAAGGGCACAATACAATGATTTGATGGGTGAGAAAGTCGAGTATACTATCCTTAAAATGAATTCCACCTACTTTGATCAGGGGCGCAAAGGCAGGTCAGTTGTTGGCGCTAAGGGTCAAGCAGCAGGAAGCATCTAGGTTGGTTAATGCAGTCCAGTTGTCCAAGGATGGTTCCCTTAAAACAAACCCTAGTGATATTATGGCTGAATTTCAGGCATTTTACAAACACCTGTATAGTGCTAGGTCTGATTCCTTCTTGGAGGAATGGGTTGATGCATACTTGGAAGGGCTGCCTTTACCTGGTCTCTCTCCAGAACAACAATCCCTGCTGATCTCTCCCTTCACAGAGGCAGAGATAAGGTCAGCGATCTGTGCCTTACCTTTGGGAAAAGCCCATGGACCGGATGGCTTCTCCCCTAATGTTTAGAAAGAACTAGGGGATGAGTTCAAGTTCAAGTTTATTGCAGGAAAACTCCATTGAGCAAGCTCATTCACAAGGAGTCCTGAAACAGATATACAGACAAGTACACAATACATATAGAGAATAACATAACAGTACTTAATATAGAATAACAATTCCATGTGGTGCATGTGGATGAACTGACCCCATGGTTACTTTGACTGGTTTCAATCCATCTTGGAAGGGAAGTGCCAGAATCCCTGCCTTTTTGAAGCTCTGATTGTGGTTTTGTACAAGATGGGGAGGGACCTGGAACAAGTCTCAAACTATAGGCCAATCTCACTTCTGAACTATGATATTAAACTCTTGGCCAAAATTGTGGCAAACACTTATACCCTTATGGGTTATGCCCTCTCTGATCTGTGTGGAACAAGTGGGTTTTTGTTGCAGGTAGATCATCCTTGGACAATCTGAGAAAATTGGATCACATTTTCTCTGCATCCCGAGACAACATATCCTCTGCAGTGTTGGTGTGTCTGGACGCAGAGAAAGCATTTGACAGGATGAATTGGTGTCTTCTTTTCAGAACACTACATAGGTTTGGTTCCCCTCCCCTCTTTGTGCAATGGATTAAGGCCCTGTATACTAAACCTAGTGTCCGGATATACTGTAACAGAGTTTTTTCTTCTTTCTTCCCTCTTTTCTCTTGTACCAGGCAGGGCTGCCCCCATCCCCCCTTTTATTTAACCTATATCAGGAACCCCTTCTGGCATGGCTCAAAATGGGCCCGGAGATACAGGGGATAGCAATAGGGTCTCAAGAATTCAAGCTATCAGCATATGCTGGTGATATACTTCTCCATCTATCGAATCCAAGGGCCTCGGTTAGCAAGACCTTGAGCCTGATCAAAGAATTCGGTTTACTATTGAATTACAAGTTGAACTTGGAAAAAATGATAGTCTTCCCCCTCAATATGAATACCCACAAGAAGAAGGTGGATGGTTTAGGTTTAAGATGGGAACATAAAAAAATTAAATACTTGGGTATTTTCCTAACCAGGGAGCCCAAATTCTCGAGGGAATATAATCTGGATGCCCTAGTACATGTAATTCAGCAGGACCTACTGTAGATAGATGGACAGTGCTGCCATTATTGCTGTGGGGCAGAATAAGTCAAATTAAAATGAATATACTACCTAGCATTTTCTACCCCCTCAATATGCTGAATTTATGGCTGCCACAGACCTGGTTCTCTAAGTTACATTCCCTGACTGCTAACTTAATATGGAAGGGCAAACAGGCCCATAGGGCTTATGGTAAATTAACTGCCCCTAAGATTGAGGAAGGGTTAAGACTCACTCATTTCAAACTTTACTACTGGCAAGTCATTCTGTGAAATACCTGAGATGGCTGGGAGAAGCAGAGGAATTGGGTTCAGATTAGTATAGACCCTTGTAGCTCATACTGGAAAAGGCTCTGATAACTGCTCAGGGCTTATCCCCCCTTGCTCTCTTACATATACCCCACCAAATTGTTCCCATCAGAACTGAGTATAGCAGTCTCTGTAAAAGTCCAATCCCAGATGTGTGCATCTCTGTCCTACAGGTACACTCAGGATCCTAACCAACCTTTAGTCGGCAACCCAAATTTTAAGATGGGGGGGGACTTTGTTAAAGCTTCCTGGCTTCCATAGCTGGCAAGAATCTCAATAGCTGGCCTGTGGAATAATGGGCAGTTTTTGACCTCAAGGGATATTATTAGATGCCACAACTTAGGGACCCACTTGAGTTTTAAAGTGTTTCAACTAAGGCGCATGTTAGTTAACTCACAGTTAAAACAAGAAGCAGAGGAAGAGGGAAGGTTCCTGCAGCCACTTAGCCTAGTTGCCACAGAACCTCATGCTGTCTTGGGCATCTATATTAAGCTGCTTGAGAGGGCCTTCCCACAGTTGGATGGATCTTCCACTTGTTGGAATGCTCAGTTTCTGGACAAGGCATTCAACTGGGCTAAGATCTGGAAAGATACTCACAGGTTCATATTTCAGGAAAGGCTGAGATTGATTCAAATCCAAATTATTAACATGTACTATACTCCGGTTAAGACGGCTAAGATGAGTAGGTCCCCTACCCCGACCTGCAGACATTGCATGCAGGAAGTAGGTTCTTATTTCACATTTTTTGAGATTGCCCAAAAGTTGCCCCACTCTGGTCCCTTATTAAACAGAAGGCAGATCCATTGTTGGGGATAGCCGATTACATCGAGCCGGCTGCCTGCCTTGTGGGGGACTATTCCCTCATACCTGTCACTGAGAGGAAGTACCACTTAGCCATGATAACAATGTCGGTCAAGAAGTTAGTGCTCTGACACTGGCTGGATAGCGAGACCATTACCTACTCAGAGTAGCTGCAGGAGCTTTTGCTTAACCTTTCAGTGGAAAAAGTAATTGCTAGTGTGCATAATTTTTTGCCTAGGTTTGATAAGACCTGGAGTAAGCTGCAGACCTTGTATTCTATATAACTGGCCTCATCTATTCTTGTGTGGCGCACCAGTTGTACCTAGAAATGCTGATACCATGGTGTGGGGGGGATTGTTCCATGTTTGTTTGTCTTGTTGTGCGACAAATTGTATTATATCTTATTATGTGGTAAATTGACCACTCTTGGCCATGTTGAAAATAAATAAAGCATTTTGAATTTCAAAAAAAGAGGTGCAACACAGAAAGGAGATACAGTGGTGGTTGGAGATCTGAGCATGTCTGACATTGACTGGGGTATCCCAGTGACTGGTTCTTCTAGAAGTCAAAAGGTGGTAGATGCCTTACAAGACTGCCTACTCACACAACTAGTTAATGCTCTGACTAGGCTGGACACCATCCTGGATGTGGTCCTCACAAATCTGGAAGCAGTAGTTGTTGCAGAGATTGGGGAGCCACGGGCCAACAGTGACCACAACTCTGTGTGGTTTGAGTTGGCTCTAGGAGTAATAGAATCTCAATCCAGGAGAGAATTTTGAAACTTTAGAGTAGCTAAGTTTGACAAAATGAGGAAATTAGTCAGGGGCAAACTGTCAAGGATCCATCAGCATTTGGAGGTAGAAGACATATGGAGGCTGGTTAAACAAACCATATTGGAGGCTAGCATGATATGTGTAAGAACAGTAACAAAAAAAGAACAAACATAAAAAAAAATATGGTTCACTAACCAGGTCAAGTCAACAATTTAGACTAAAAGGGAGGCTTTCAACAACTATAAAAGAATCCAGGGAGACAGTGAATGGGAAGTTTATATTCGGAAGAATAGAGAAGTGAAGAGTATGGTGAGATCACAGTGGGTTCTTATCTCTGGACATAGATCTGAGTTGGGGCACATCACTAGGGGGGGGTCCCTCAAGGTTCTGTCTTGGGACTTTGTTTATTTCAGGCACTCATTTCTGATTTAACATGCAATTGTTTCTCTACCTCAATAAAATATGCTGATGACATTAAAAGCGGTGGTCCCTGTGCCACATGTGATGATTCTGCTACTATTTAGCAGAATTTAAATAAAATTACAGTCTGGGTTAATAATTGGGGTATGTGGTTAAATACAGGAAAATGCAAAGTTATGCATTTAAGGGAAGAATAACTCAAATGTTAGTTACACGCTTGGTGGTTCTACTCTGGTTATCACCACTGATGAAAAAGATCTTGGAGTAAACATCTCCGATGACCTTGGACACTCCAAACATATTAACAATGTGATCAATAAAACAGAGTGATATGGTCAATTAAACATAATATTAAATCTAGGGATCCAAAGGTCATGCTGCCCTTATTTAGAGCCTATGTATGGCCACATTTGGAATACGCCTCTCAGCTGTGGTATCCATTTGAAAAAGCTGAGTGTAACATTTTGGAAAAGGTGCAATGAAAATATACAAAACATATCCAGGGACTACAGAACGAATCCTATGATATCAGACTTTGCTCATTGAATCTTATGAATTTAGCCACTCATCATATAAGGGGTGACCTTCTATTTCTTTTCGATGTTGTTCCAGACCCATACATTATGACAGAGCTAGGACTCGAATTTAAGAAGTTTCTTACAATACAAGAGGTCACCCACTCCAACTTAAAGATGAAAGATTTAATTACATGAATAGGAAATATTTTTTTACCCAAAGAATAATGGAACAGTTTACCAGTGGATGTTATAATCAGCACAAACAAAACAGAATTCAAAAAATGCCTCGATAACCTAATAATCTCAGGGCATAACTTGACTTACTATCCAATTAATTAGTACAGGAGCTCTTATGGGCCTTGTAGCCTCCTTGCTCTTCAATCACCTTAGCGAACCTAGTGATCAGCTAAGGCCATGACCTAACTTTGGCTTGCAGAGGGGGTTAAGTGGGGAGTAAACACTTTTTTCGATATATACAGGAAAAAGGGAAGAAAAGGGAAGGGATAGTTAGACTTAAAGATGGCAACAGAATCATGGAGGAGGATAGACAGAAAGCCACTGTTCTGAATAACTTTTTCTGCTCCATGTTCACTAAAGAACACATCGGCCCTATACCAGATAGTGGCATCAAGGCAGCTGACAAAGAGGTCCCACAAATGGAAACACCATCAATCACCACCAGCAGGGTCAGAGAAGCTCTGGAGCAACTCAGGGAGGACAAATCACCCAGGCCAGATGGAATACACATGAGGGTGCTGAAGGTATTGGCAGAAGAATTGGCAGATCCCTTGGCACATTTGTTCAACAGTTCACTTCAGTCAGGAGTAGTGCTGAGAGACTGGAGAAGAACAGATGTGGTACCTCTCCACAAGGGAGGGAGCTGGGAGGAGGCTGGCAACTACCAACTGGTTAGCCTTACATCAGTAATGGGGAAGCTAATGGAAGCCTTAATAAAACAAGACTTAGTAGAGTACCTAGCTAAGAATGGTCTTTAGGATGAGGACTTACGGTGGCACCATGGTAGACTGAGGAGTGGCTTGAAGGAGCTGCCCAACTGATTTCGGTATAATCGGCCACACAGACAGCATCGATGTCCTAAAAACAATTTAACAGACTTACGATAACTTCTGGTGGCAATTGTTGGCGAAATCCCAATAAAAAAAGAAATGTCTCATGGTAAAAAAAAATCACTTTGAAATCCTTGCTGAAGCGGACAAGTCCGACGATCGGGGCCTATCCAGTTTGGATTTAACCACCAAGACTAAAGGACCAAACCTCTAAAATCCCTCAAATGGACTCTATTTTAAGGGAAATAGGGGAGTTCAGAACAGAAATGAGAGAGTCGATCCAAGACCTGCGCACAGACCACGGAGCGCTCCAACACCGCATGGACGAGGCTGATCAGCAGCTTACTACCAATACTAGCTGCCTCAATGAACTTGAAGCCTCAGTGACTGCTTTGGCAAAACAGCAGCTGCTAATCTCACTGAGACAAGAAGATGCTGAAAATAGAAGGAGAAGAAAGAACATTTGCATACATGGCTTCCCTGAGAATGAGGAAGGGCAGGATCCCCTAGCTTTCACAGATTATCTGCTGTGATTGGTGTTGGAGCTGGGGCCTGAATTTTGGCTAGATCTCCAGAGGGCCCACAGGACTCTTGGCCCTAAACCTCGTCCTGATGCCCACCCCCAATCGTTTGTGATAAAATTCCAGAGTTTTCATGTGAAAGACCAGTTACCCACTAAAGTCTAGCAGAAACAAAAAATTATTTATAGTAATAGCAGGCTACTGTTTCATAATGACTTTGTGCCTGCCATGCAATGCCTTCATCTGAATACAGCCCTTTGTTCCCTCATTTAAGAGACCACAAATTAAAATTCAGGACACCATATCCAGCTAAGTTGGCGGTGCTCTATCCTTCAGGAGAGAAAATGTATACTACGGCGGAGGAAGCAAAGCAAGATCTGACTGCTAAAGGAATTTATAAAGAAAAGGAAGCCAGGGAGACAATTCACAGGCATTCTGGAGACCACACCAACATCCGGAGAAATAGAGATCCTGAACTCTCATTGTCAGACATTCTGGATAAACTGCAGCAAAATAGAAACCTGACCCTGCAGACATAAGTATGGAAGTGGTCAGAGGAGCTTCAGGTTAGATGTTTGAGGCCGAGTGAACCGGGGGGGGGGGATACGGGGCTGTGGTATGTGAGGTGGGGTGGGTCCCAGTGCCTGAGTGGTTTTTAATTTAAAATAAAATTGTACATTCTTTGGACTCCTGGTCTGCTGATGGTGGGCTTCATCCAGGCCAGCAGGTCGGTGAGGTAGCGCTGGGTCCCACTTCACCCACACACCCCTTGGCAGCTCTTTTCTCCCCCTTCTTTGGGGCCTACAACTGGGAAGTGGGCCTAGATCACCAGCCTGATGCACTGAGCTGGCTTCTGGGTTGTGGAAGCATGGTCTGGGGATGGGGGAGTCTTGAGCTGCTCTCAAGTGGGGTTGATCTGGATTCTGGTCTTTGCCCATGCAACTGCAGTGGCTCCCCTCTCTCTCCTCCCTCCTCTGGGCCTGAGTCCATGACACTGGCCTGCTAACACTATGGGTCTGTAAAATTGGATTGCTGCAGGAAAAGAGTGGTCTGCTCTCAGAAACAGCAATGCATTCCTTTTTCCTTCCTCTAAGTTCTTACCCACCTTTTAATATCAAGGGACCATAACAGAAGAGAAGCCATACAAATACGATACCAGAACCTACAGCCCTGGCATGGAATGATTTGTCTATTTGCAGCCAGGCTGGAGGTCTGGGGCTGGGTTGGTTGGGGGGGATGGAGCAGTGGTACAGAGGAGCTGGGTTGATCTCCCAGAGGCCTCTATAGTAATACATATATCAAAGCAGTATTTGAAGTACTCTGGCTGGGAGTCTTGGCCCATCAATGGTGGGGTTATACCCAGGCTGTTGGGCTAGAGGGCACCCCTCCTGGGCTTGTTGACCCACCCAGCCGGTGCTGCCAGTTCTCCTTCTTCTACCCCCCGGCCTGATACCTCTGGACTCACTTAGCTTGGCTGGGACATGTTTAAACCTTTTCCACGTTCTTTATATGAGAACTCGATCGACTGCCTGGTTCCCAGGACCTTAAGAATCTTATTCCTTTAATCATTATTAAACTGAGCTGACTGAAGACTGAAGGGCACTCTTATGACTCTAATATTTTCCCTTGCCTGGTGGTAAATCCTGAGGGAGATGCCTGGAAGGTATTGGAAGCAGAATTGCCTGTAAAGGCAGAATGATTTAAAACTGAATCATAAGGGACTACCTGTATGTAATATTTGATAACATGCTTCACATACAAGGTGTTTTGGGTAGTCCGGGGATTATCGCAAAGGGGTTAAATGAGATACACCAGGTGCTAAGGTGGCCAGTGTCCCATGGAGTGGGTATTAATTGATTTCTCTCCCAGATATGGGCAGAAGGGGTCATTAGCTACTGGATGAAAGAGGGGAATTCTTCTAGTGTGGGCTCTATAAACCTTTCCCTCATGGGAATGGGTTGGGAGTATTAGACTACCCATTTTATGAGGGGGCTTCTTTTATGGGCCATACCTTGATTAGATAAAGGTTTACAATCTGGGGGTTACAGGTGCTGCTGGGTTTAAAAGTTTTGTTTAAGATATTTCAAGGAGCTTGGAACCTGAAATTATTTTGGTAATTTCATTGTTAAGGGGTGGGGGCGGGGGTGCTCCTCGAATGGAGGAGGAATTTATCTTGGAGTCACCAACCAGGGGTAGCAGCTATAGGCACATAGCGGTCATCCTTACAGGGCTATTCATGACCTGAATTGGATTAATGCCCCCTTATGAGGGACTAAGACCCCACTTCTCTGGGAAGGAGTCCAAATTTTGGGCTTCTATCTCAGAACTATTGAGGGAGGACAGAAATCTCACCTCACAGTTGGAAGTCATAATGTACATAGTTTTAAAACCTTGGATAGCTGGTTATGCTCTCCTAGTTAGGGGGGAGGAGGCAGAAATGATCACTATGAGTATTTGTTCTTCTCTTATAGTTGTTTGGGGGGAGTGGTACTGTTGTTCTTCTTGTTTCAAGTTTTTGCAAAAAAAGGAAAAGAGGCACACACACTGGTTCTTAGTAACATGGCTGAACTTTATTGACAACAAAAAGTGGTTTGGTTGGAGAAAGGAGGTTTGAAGTCTTCTGGCGGGGGGCTCCTTCTCAGGTTCCTGTTCTGCTGCGTTGGGTCCTATGGGACTGCTGGAAAAGGGGGATCTCTGCTGGTTGATTCTTCCTCTCCCTCTTTTCCCAGGGAGGGGTGGTCCAGCTCAGTGGTCCTGTTCTGTCAAATTAATGCCATGACAGTCCAACCTGTTAAAATATTTTTGCAGAATATCAATCGTTTACATAGCCCATTCAAATGGTCTCGCTTTATGCAATATCTTAGAAAACAATCTGCAGATCTATTTTTCTTTCAGGAGACACACCTTTCAGAAACAGAACATCAAAGGTTAAGCTGGGGACAGAGATATAAAGTCTACGCCTCATCCCACTCTAGTTGACGTAGGTGAGGAGCAGCTATTTTGGTTCCTATCACCACCCCCTGGAAGTGCAATATTCCTATGTGGATAGCCAGGGAAGATAAGTTATTTTACAGTGTAGGCTTTCTTCACAAGAAGTTACCCTGGTGAATGTCTATATGCCACCACAAACTAAGGTACCAGTAGTAAAAACCTTTATTAATAAAGTCATGGGGCTATTGCAAAGGTGTCTGATAATGGGGGGTGACCAAAAATGCCAATGTCTGTTTCTCAGGATTCTTCCAACCCGTGTGAATACAGGATGACTACTGTGGTCAAATATCTTAAGGGGCTGTTAAACCATTTAGGTGTGGTTGATGTGTGGAGAAAGGTTTATCCTACATCACCAGGCTATACTTTCTGTTCGGGAAGGCATCACACATACTTAAGATTAGACTATATTTCACAACCTGTGAATATTTTTTTCTGGTACAGGATGCTTCTTTGGGCCTAGGATATTATCTGACCATCACCCCCTAATTCTAAAGATTAATTTGGGGAAAAAGAAAAAGCAAACTCTCTGGAGCCGTAATCTGTTCCTCTTGAAAGACCCACAATATACAGATACCATGAAGAAAAGGATCCCTCAGTTGCTGGAAGAGAACGCCTCTTCCTTGGTTTCAGATGCCATGCTATGGGATGCCCTGAAGGCTATGTTTTGGGGAGAAACTATAGCTTACTCAATTAAGAAAAGGAGGGAACTGAAAGCCAAATTTACAGACTTAACAGAACAGTTACATAATTACCAACTTTTGTATAGACAGAGGGATACAGAAGTACAAACTAAAATTAGGTAGGTTAAAGCAGAAATACAAAAGATTATGGATCCAAAAATACAACAAGTCCTTCTATATCTCAAGTAGTCCAGTTATGAAGGAGGATCTCAGGGTACTAGGCTGTTGGCATATAGATTAAGGGCTCATAAAAAGACCTCTACAATTCTTAAGATCAAAAATTCCAGAACAGGTCAGGTGATCAGGGGAGATGGGGAGATAAGGACCGTTTTTGCTAGTTACTACCAAAAATTGTATCGGCGAGGCCCAGCGGGAAGCCCAGAGGAAAGATTTAGGTTCCTAGAGGGACAACCTTCTGAACCTATTGGAAGTACAGATTACCAAGCTGGAGGCCCCTATTCGGGCAGATGAGATTCTGACCCAGATTAAAGCCACAGCTACCCACAAATGTCCCATAACTGATGGATTTCAGGTTAGGAAATACACTGAAGAGCTATTGCCAGGCATGTTGGCTGTGTTCAGGCTGGTGGTATCGGGGGAGCTTCCTCCTCCATCCTGGGCATATGCTACCTTGGCAGCCCTCCCTAAACCAGATAAGGATATTCTAGACGCAGCATTTTATCATCCCATATCCATATTAAATGTGGATTATAAAATTTTCATGGCAATATTGGCACTAAGGTCGGAAACTATTCTGCCAATTCTCATCCACCCCTACCAAGCAGGTTTTACTAAGCAAAGAAATACTATGGATAATAGTGGGTATGAATACTAATGGAATATATTCAGACTAGACACATCCCGATGGCTGTTCTGAGCTTTTGAGGCTGAGAAGCCCTTCAACCGGGTCTCTTGGCCCTTTTTATGGGACACCCTGTTAAAGTGCCATTTTCCTGAATCTTTTAAATGGATCCAGGCAATATATTCTGCCCCATTGGCTTTTGTTCATATTAACGGAGGGATTTCCGCTCCCATCCCCCCTATAGAGGGGTACAAGATAGGGATGTCCCCTTTCCCCACTTCTATTCACACTCTATGTGGAACCACTGGCAGAAGCATTATGATGGGTGGAGGGGATAGAGAGTATCCCCATAGGCCAAAATGAATTAAAGATTTCTTTATTTGCGGATGATGTCCTGCTAACGGTTTTATCTCTGGAAGCATCTATTCCATGTGTGTGGAACATCCATGGTATTTATGAGAGGGTAGCGGGATTTAAGATAAATGTCACCAAAACTGAGGTCTTATTATTAAACTTTGTTCCTTCGAAGGTATTGAAACGCTCTTCTCCTCTGAAATGGCGAACAACCAAAATCAAATATTTGGGAATACACATCCCTAAGAATCTTACAGTTATGGATATTGTAAATTATGAACCAATCACATTAGCAATACAATCTGACTTAAGCACCTGGGGTAAACTCACTGTCTCTTTTTTTCAGCGTATAGAAGTCATTCGCATGAATGTTTTAGCATGTTTATTATATCTTTACCAAAATACCCCATTCTTTTCAGCTCGATTTTATTTTAAATCATGGGACAGAATGATATCAAACTTCATTTCGGAAGGACAATGCCCCAGGATCAGTCTTTCAATTTTAAAGTTATCCCTAATTCAGGGTGCAGTAAATGTACCAAATTTAGAATATTACGCGAAAGCAGCTTTCCTGAAGGTGCTCTTTTTTTAGTTATCTGATTCCTTCAAAGCCCTATGAAAATTCTTAGAATTTATCATTAATGATTTACACAATATGGAGAGATTTTTGTTTGCCTCTGAGGGAAGAGCGCTCCCTCTAAAAAACTTTACTCAGATTTCTGCTAATGTTTTACAGGTATGGTATTCGTTGCGAAGACACCCACAATTTAAACAAGGGTTTCTCTACTGCAGAATGCTGTCAGAAGATGAATACTTTCTGCCAGTTCTTGCTGATCCAATGTTCTCCAGGTGGAGGAGAGTGGGATTGACTTAAGTTATGTGTTTCGGTTTCTGGGGCAATCAGGGATTCTTACCTTTGAAACACTACAGAGGGAATATGGTCTCAGGCAAACAGACTTCTATAGATACCTTCAGGTTAGGAATTGTATTCTCAGACAGCGCTCTAATACCCCCCTCCCCCCATTACCCTCCCCTCCATCCCCTTTCTGGCACTACTCTTGGACTTCCTCAGGGGAAATATGTGGGGTCATTTAATTGGGAATAGTCATAGAATTTTGGGGGAAACCCTGGGAGACAATACACTTTCAATTTTGGAGGGATGAAATAAAGAATTAGGACTTGAGGCCTCTGATGTCTCCTGGGCAAAAACATTACAGGCAATTAAAATTGTATCCTCCCATTTATGGAGAGAATTTGCTTGGAAATGCAGAAACTGGAATTTTTGCTCTCCCACAATTCTGGTAAAATATCTTCTGAATAACTTTGGTTATTGCTGGTGAGATTGTAAATGTAAGCTAGCAGATTTAGGGCTTCTTTTTCAGAATTGCCCTCTGTTAATGCCATTTTGGTACTCTCTTCAGCTGGCTCTAGTGGACTGCTTGGGGGAGCAAACAGAACTTACTGCAAAGATGATCCTTTATTCCATATACCCGGACCACTCCCCCTCTTGGGATAAGATCCTCTTGCCTCTATATCTGGTTGCAGCCAGAAAGGCCATCACCCGCAAATGGATGACCAGTGTCATTTCTTCAGTACTGGAATGGAGGCAAATTGTCTTGGGAATATATCAGATGGAATGTATTACAGCAGCAGTCCAAGATAAATCGACCATTTGACGAAATAAATGCCAGAGGTGGATTCAATATATGCCAGAAATTGATCCAGAATTTGTATCTTAAGGGTTATTAATTTCATCAGGGTTACTCCTGGGAACTTACTTCACTCTCACCTGATGAAGTATCCATCGGGGTCAGATAGTCATTCAGCAGAAATAACTATCTATGAATGATAATATTTTATAAGGACTACCATGGGACTTTACTTGATTACTTATATGACTCTTTTGTATCGAGCCAAATGCTCTGTATTAATGTATAATTTGATGCTATCATGATTGCAAGTTATGCCTTACCTGAGTGTAAGTGTTGCCTTGATTTTTCTCTAATAAAAATTATATTTAAAAAAAAAAAGAATGGTCTTCAGGATGGGTTCATAGCAGGTAGGCCATGCCAAGATGAACCTAATTATATTTTTGACTGGGGGACTGGGGAATTAAATAGGGGCCACCCAGCAGACCTCCTCCTCTACTTCAACTTCTCAAGTTACCCCTTTCTGAAGGTGGATACACCTAACAGCAAAGCCTGGAAACAGACCATTACAGTGACAGTCGCTGTAATGGTCTGTATTGGGTGATGCTTTCTCCAGCGTTCTGCCACCTCCCTGAACAATTCCGACCTGGAGTTGATTATCTAAAATCTGGGGGTGTGGGTGTACAGCCCCCCAACAAAGGGTGGGGGCATGCCTCAAAAAAAAATAAACACTCTCTCTTTTGGGATAGCACAATACTGGTGTCGGTATTGTGCCATCGCTGTGTGGGAGGTCGGCAAATTAACTGTTGACCTCCAGTGGTTCTTCCCTTTGACTTCAGTAAGGCCTTTGACTCTGTGCCACACAACCACCTGCTGAAAAGTTGGAGGACTTGGCTGCAGCCAAGCGCATAGTCAGGTGGGTAGGAAATTGGCTTATGAACAGAAACCAGAGAGTAGTAGTCCACAGGGAGAGGTCAGATGAAGGTGAGGTCACTAGTGGTGTGCCCCAAAGGCTCAGTGCTACAGCCAGTTCTGTTTAATACATTTATCAGTGACACTGGCATAGGTATTCAGGTCATAATTGCCCTATTCACAGATGATACCAAGCTAGGCAGAAGGTTGGACTGTGATGAGATGGTTAGGGACCTACAAAATGACCTGTAGAGGCTGGAAAGATGGTCTAATATCTGGCAGCTGAGGTTCAATACAAGAAAGTACAAAGTGATGCACCTGGGTAAAGGGAATCCGAGAACAGTATACTGGCTTGATGGAGTCCAGCTCAGTGTCTCACAGGAAGAAAGGGACCCAGGAGTGATCATTTTCTATACCCTTAAACAGGCCAGCCAATGCAACACAGCTTACAGCAAGGCCAACAAAATGCTAGGGTGCTAGGGCGAGGATTTGACAGCAGGAGCAGGGAGGTGATACTCCCACTCTATAGGTCCATGGTAAGGCCCCATCTGGAGTACTGTGTTCAGTTTTGGAGTTCACATCTTAAGAAGGATAAGAACATGCTGGAGGCCATCCAGAGTAGGGTGACCAAGATGATTCAGGGTCTCCAGAAGCTCTTGTATGAGGGGTATCTAGAAGCTCTGAATATGTTCTCACTGGAGTCTAGCAAGGAGAGAGGGGACATGATTGAAATATACAATTTCCTGAGAGGAATAAATAAGGTGCCCCCCTCTGATCTGTTCAGCAGGGTTGTAGACACCAACACTAGAGGTCACGAATGGAAGTTGTGGGGGAGGAGCTTCAGGAGGGAGCTTAGGAAACACTATTTTACAGAAAGGGTCATGGAACCATGGAATAGGCCACCTGCTGAGGTGGTGGAAGCAAAGACTGTGACATCATTCAAACTGGGATGGAACAGGAGTAAAAGTGTGAATAAAATCTATGAGAGTAGTAGAGGTATAAAGCAGAAGGGGGGCTAGGTCCTGGGATCTGAGCAGGTCTTGGAAACTCATGGGCAGACTAGATGGACCCTTGGTCTCCTTCTGCCATCATTTTTCTATGTTTCTATATGTTTCTAAAAAAGTTGCAAATTTGTCAGCATCATGACCATTTGTGAAAGTGCACAGACCTGTACATTTGTGGAAATGAGTGAGCAGAAAAAGAAACATAGTGGCTGCAAGGTAAGTAACATTTAAATCAGGTTATATTGCTTCCCAGCCAAATGCCCTTTGGGGTAACCATTGCCTCAGTGTTTGCACACAGAGGTTCTTTGTCTTTTAAATAGTTTTTTGTTTTAATGGGTTCACAACAACATAACCCAGACAGACTGTCTTAGGGTAGCTGGTTCATTCCACTGGGGTGTCAAACACATGAGGCATACTGATGAGTCCTGGTAGGATGAAACACGTGTCTATGTCATCTGTTAGCACCCGTTGCAAACTGTGTGAGAAGCCTTTCGGCACCATGCAATTCTGCTTAAAGTTGAACCAGCATAATATTCTGTGATGATTTACATATGCAGCCCATGATGCTTTGCATTGTGTGGGCATGTGTGATTTTGTATTTTCTTATGTAACAAGATTGACATCAGATGTTCTCTGTAGATGCACGCTGCAATGCATAGGAAGATATATTTAATTTAGGAAATGGGTTTAAAAATATAAGGATTTTAATTGGCTGCCAGTCATGCAAGGAAGTGCATTAACTAGCAGTTAGAGCAATCTAGAAAACAAGTGCCAACTGTGCCAGCCCCCATTATTGATATCCTGATGCTAGTGTAGATTTGTAAACATGGAAGCTGCCATTTGTTTTCTCTTGCATACCAAGCAATACTGACACCCCCCCCCCCAAATGCTCCTTGTACAACTATTGGCAGCTGTGCTAATATAAACATGTATTTTCACCAAAAACATTTATTTATTATTTATTTAGCTTTTGTTGACCAGGTAGGTTCACTAGACAAAGTATATGCCTGTTTTCAGGTACGGCCCGGGAGAGTACAAAGAAAATACAGGTTCAAACAGGGAACATAACAACAAGTAGGGCAATGTACGGAGTCACAGGAACCATGTAAACATAGATAGTCTACAGTAAGCATATATATATATATATATATATATATAAAGATAATTAGACATAGTCATACAATGGCAAGAGCAGTGACAATGAATAAATTACAATGCATGAGTGACTCTTAATCAAAGTCACATAATAGATAATTTCTGAACAAATAAATAAGCAAATCACATGCATCTCAGAGTGAAAAAGAACAGTAGGCAGCATCATTAGAGCCAACAGGAGGGAACCCATGGCTAGGTGAGCCCAGTTAAGAGACCTGAGACTGGCTATGGCGGCTTGGGACACCTACAAGCGGAGGCCAACTTCAAGTGCCCCCACAGGGAATTCCGGAGGCACAAGTGGGAGGGGGAGGAGCAAACATAGGCAGGAAGGGAGTTCCATAGCCTTGGAGCACACATAGTGAAGTCTCTGTCCCCTATTAGGGTATGGGTTTGAGGAACTTTGAGCATCCTAGGACCATAGGACCTGAGGGAGTAGGAGGAGGAGTCAGCAGGTTTGAGGAGCTGTGCCAGCCCCAGAGGGGTGCCAGCTCTGATCATCTTGCCCATGAAGCAGCTCAGCCCAAAGTTCATGTGATTGGCAGGGGAAAGCCAGCCAAGTTTGTCATATACTTCACAATGATTGGTGAGGCGAAGCGCAGCCAGGGCAAAGCACACTCGTTCATTTGGCACACCCTCTCAAATGTTTTGATTCTTTTTTTTTTTTTGCTTCAAACAGTTTTGTATTTAAAAGTAGCAATGCTAACATTTTGCGTGCTCAGCGTTACTTCAACACAGCTTTTCTGTCTCACTCTAGCTCCAACCCCACTTGTACTAACTTTACAACCACCAGCTCTGTCCCCCCAATTTCACTAACCCACCAGCTAAGCCTGTTTTCTGCATCTTCACGATCAGCAACCACGGCAGTCAGCACCCTTCTGACGGCACTCTCTAGATCCCTGGTCACCAACTTTTCTACTACCGGCCACACTCACAGTAATTCCATCACTGACAATCTGCCTGCAATCTCTGCTTCCTTCTCACCACCCTGTCTGATCCGAGTACAGTTCTTCTTCATGGCTCTGTCACTCATATGCAGGTATAAGAGAACGGAAGAAACGGAGTAGGGGGGTGAGGGCGTCATAAAAGGGAAAAAAATTATTTAATTTCCATAAAATGGACCAGAGTGGGGCATTGCAGACAGCTGGTACCACTGAGACATCTGATGACACAAAAAAAAGTTCTCAAAAAGCTGCAGTGTCCTCTGTTGGCAGGTACACTAGTAGAGGGATTATTTTACCAAAAAGTGTCTTAAATTTGATTTGTACTCTTTTTTTATTTTTTTATCTTAATTTTTAACTCCTATGTAAAATGTCACATGTGCCCAGTTTCTAAACTCAATAATACTCTCTAGGATGGGCAGTAATGGGCAATACCAGACCTTCCAGGGACTATAAGGCCCTCTGCCTGCAGCATCGGTCCTCATTACACCCCTGAGCAGTCCACTAATGCCCAATACTGCCCACCCTGTTGGGTATTATTGCTTGCATAATCTGCCATATATACCTATTTATATTATAGGCTGTAGCTTCAGGTAATGTGTCTTGAAGAGACAAACTCCATGAATGGTACTGTATACAGAAGCTGTTTGATTGCAGGTTAACAATAAAGGTAGGGATAGCATGTGATGGCTCATTTTCAGATATGATGAAATATTAAAAGCTATAAATCCTTCTCCTATTTATATTATGTACAATCACACACACACACACACACACACACAAACGTGCACATGCACATATAGCCTCCCCTTCCCCCCACCCTCCCACATATACACTCGAACAGCAAATGCAGTTAATTCTGACCAGAAAGTTATAATACTTCAGTGGCTGTTCTACATCTAACAACACATTTTGCTAAGCTGATATTAACTGTTCAATTAAAAAAAAAAATCAGCACTTGTCTCTGCCAGCTTGATCTAACTTTGTCAACTTTAAATACCATAATGGTATTAGTCGGTTTTCAGTGCACCTGCACTGAATGATTAGTGATTAATGTAAGGTAATCTGTGTCTGCAATACAATAGGTGTGATTTAATTTATGCACAAATAAGTGTCTGCCTGATGAATTACTTCTTGTGTGTAGACTACAAACTCAGTGCCAGATATTCAAAGCTTTGCACCTGGCGCAAATCCGTAGCGCTGGAATAGTGCTGGATTTCCACCAGGCTGCAATATTCAAAATCCCCATTAGCACCGACACTGTGTGGTAGCACTGAGGCTAAAAAAATAATGGTATGCAGGGGCAGGGTTAGGGGAGCACCCATGAATGCCGGCAGCGCAGCATGTTCAAAGGTATAGCGCTGCACTACAGGCAATAGCACAACCTGTAGTGCAGCGCTAATTACCGCTGACAAAAATCCAGCAGTAATGCAGCAATGCCCCCCCCCACACACACACACACATCGTGGACCCTGGCGCCGTGGTGAAATACCTAATGTTCCCTGGTAGTCCAGTGGTCCCCCTCCAGCACGACTCCCAAAGCCCAGAGCCATGGTAAAATACTTATTTGCCCTGGTAGTCCAGTGGTCCCCCACCCCCCAAGCACGTATCCCAACCCCTGTAGAAATATATATCAATTCCTTTCCCTGGTAGTCTAGCAGTCCCCCCATCCCCAAGCATATATTCCAACCCCATAGAATATACATATCAATTCCTGTCCTTGGTAGTCCAGCAGTCCCCCACCCCCAAGCACATATCTCGACCCCCGTAGAAATATATATCAATTCCTTTCCCTGGTAGTCTAGCGGTCCCCCCACCCGGCAGTGATACCCCACTCATCCCATTAAATTCAGAGAACAGAGCTGGTGACTGGCTTAGCCCTCCTCTCACCACCATGGCCAGCTGCCAACAGGCTATTTCCATTTCAATATAGCTTGCTTTGTGCTCCAGGCTAAGTTTGCCTGCTGGGCAGTGCTAATTTAGCGATGGGGCAAAGTTTTGAATATCTGGCCCTGAGACTTTTTTTCCAGCATTAATTTTCCTTTGCATCAAATAATATGGCAGCACAGAATATTTAATATTTGTACAAAAAGATGAATGAATAAATATCTAAACTCACAATACTATTTAAAGATAAAGAAAAACCCTGTCATAAAAAACTTTACAGAACATATGTAAGCCAGAACAAAAACTATTAGAATCTCACTTACTGAATGAAGTGTACATTTTGTTTCGACTCTTTTCTCTTAGAATGTGCTTAGTGAATTGAATTGAACTGAGTTCATGAATGTTGGTTTATTGTGAAAATTGAATCAGATTTCAAGGGTGCAGCACAGCCCAGGACTGACTTGCTGTAACAGACAACAAAAATGCTGCGTCTCAAGTGCTGGAAGAGTTAGTCAGCATTGAATCACTGTGTTCACATAGCACATCTCTCACTGCTTATGCACTCTCACGTGTGTTGTTATGTCAATAACATGCACATTGATTGGTTGAGGTTCTCAAAGTCAGCATGGGTAAATTATGTGCATGTCTCCGCTGCATCAGCTAGCACCACTTCCAAATATGATGATCCCGGCTGAGGTTTGTTCAGACAAGGAACAACATTCAGAAAATTATGTGTCAGAACTTGAAATTATGTAAAAAAATTTCATTTTTTAGCTAATTCTGCAATCTCCATCTGGAATTGATTAAGGAGATCAAAAATATAGCTCCTTCTCCTGGGGCTGTGTGGGTGGTTGTTTGTGCTTGTCTGTGTCTGTAGGTTAGTTTTTGTTAATTTACATGTTTTTCTGCTTGGAATACCTGCGTCATTCTTGCACACAACATCTGTGAAAGTCTTCTGGACTGAATTTCTGCAAAACATCATTACCAGGTATCAACTTTTTAATTTTAAATCAACTTTCTTGAAGCCTTCCCAAGGAAGTATATGTTTTGCAACTAGTCTGACAAACAGGGTGATGCTGGGTCCTGCAACTGAATCAACAATTTTGTCTGACCACTCCTAAAGCAGCTGTACTTGTGGACTTTAAAGAACAAAGAAAAAATACAGACAAAATGATTTCACATCTTGCATATACCCAGACCACAGTTTATCACCTTTCAGGAATTTTAACACATTTTGTGACTGAATCAACATTTTTGTCTGACCTGCTACCAAAGGTATTGTACTTGTCTCTGAGGACTGTAAAGATCAAAGAAAACATACAGACAAGAGGAGTCATGTGATGCAAGCTGCCTGATAGCTGCACTTGTTCTGGGCTCCTACCAACCGCCATCTACAAACCTTTCCTAAGAAATTTTAAGACCTTAAAAAGGTTCAATAGTGGCAATAAGAAGTCTCTGTTCATCTGCCTATCAAATTTATTTACCTACTCCTTTCATCGCAGAGCTCTGTAGCGCTGATGGAGGCAGAAATGAAACAGGCCGCGATCAGGCATACTCCACCAACTACGCCTGAAAAGTCGTCCAAGAAGTCTAGAAACCAGGGTACTGGGAGCCTTAACAAGGCGGGCAGCTCCAACCCCCCCGGTAGTCCCTTTATCGGAGAAGCGATTTCTACAAGAGCTTTTACCATTCCGGGAAACACTGAAAAATATTACCGTGGAGCTAAAATCAGTTAAAGGAGACTTCACTACCCTCAAAGTGAGAATGGTGGATTCGGAGGCCAGAATCGCATCCCAAGAGAAATGGAAGGATAAAATTGACACAGAAATTATCCTGCTTAAACAACAGGTCCTCAAACTTCAGCTCAAAACTGAAGATTTGGAAGAGAGAAGCAAGAGAAACAACCTTCTGATCATTGGCTTACCTGAAGCAGAAGAGGGCACCGATATTATCACTTTCCTGCAGAAGCTTCTTCACACAGTGGTGGGGCCCTCTCCACTAAACCCCCAGTACCACATTGAGAGAGCTCACCGCTCCCTAAGACTGAAACCCCCATCGGACTCCCCTCCTTGCCCTATTATCATAAAGTTTCTTAGCTTTGTAGAAAAACAACATGTTTTCACCAAAGCGAGGAGCTGCAATCTATAATCTGGGGCTTTTCTAAAATTAAAATTACAGGATCTTTGTGAAACCCAGGCAGAAAAAGCCTTTTCCATCAGTATCAGCAAGCTAATGCGGCTGGAATTCGGTTCAGGATGCTGTACCCAGCCAAGCTAAGAATCACAATCGAAGGCTCCTCATACACCTTCGACTCTCCCGAATTGGCTACCAAAGATCTTACTTCCAAGCTCCCCAATCTGTTCAAAACCAGATGAAAATCTGCCGAGCAGAAAGGACAATCGTATATTAGACTTTTAATCTTATTACTATGTTTTCCTAGTTTCTACCTTTTCTACCTGACTCATTTCTGTTGCTGGGAGAGTGGAGTTGAGTGGGCCTGGTGGTTGGTGGAGGGTCTCGTTTTCCTTTCTCCCTTGCAAGTTGCGCGCGCTCTAATATCCCAGGGAATGGTCCCGGAACCCTAGTGTTGGGGTTGGGTGGCGGATTGCCATTTACGTGACGGACCGGTTCTGGTCCCACTGCAATTCATGTTCCCCTATCGAATTCCAGCCAACGGCTGAAGGCACAATCCCATTAACCCACTTGCGGGGAGACAGGAGTTTTTCTTTGACTCCCTCACTTATAGCCTTCCCTCGATGGTGTCTCCAATGGCATGGTAAGCAGTTTTAATTAAAATGTTGATGGCAATGGGGGAGATTAATCCCCACATTTATACCGCCTGGTCCCTCAGGAGTCCTATAGAACATAAGGCCTACTTCCTTGGCTATTACAAGGGAAAGCGCTGTTTGGCTGGCTAGGGATTGTGGAGGCCGGAAAGCCGGGAGCATGGTATGCTCTTAGGAAGCTGCTTCATGAGCTTGCAAAAGGGAGGTATGGCGATCCTCAGGGGATTCTGACATGGGATACCCTCATCTGGTGCTGGGTTAAGCAATCTACCAGAATGCACACCAGATCCCTCACTTATACCCTATTAGAATGTTTGGGTGCAAAGACCCTGCTGGAAATCGCCATGGGGGTTAGGACTCCAAGTGCTTATTTTTGGTCTATCTGGATTATTTCTGATTATGCTTGGAGTCATCTTGTACATAGTTGGATGGGTTTTGGGGGGGAGGTGGGGGGGATGTATCTGGCTCCAGAGGCTAGCCTCTTGGTCTCTATATAGAACCAATATAACCGCCCTGGTAATACCTGTTGATTGGGGTTTTTAGGGAATATCTTTTCAGGGGGTGGGATGGGATAGAGTGGGGCTCGGAGTGTGCCTTGCAGAGTTCTTACTTTGGACATTTACTCATGTTCATTTTCTCAGTTTAATTGTTCATGAACTTTATGGTGCTAGTTAAAATAGCCACATGGAATGTATGTGGGCTCATAGACAAGACAAAGAGACACCAAGTTTTCAAACACTGTGATTTGCTTAAGGTCAATATTCTCCTCCTTCAAGAAACCCACTTATTAGATACCAAATTAATTTGGTTATGTAGGTCTGGTTTCTCTCAGGCTTTTGCCGTAAGTGGAATGGCAGCAAGCAGATGAGTTGCTATCTTAATCAAGAAACATATCTCATTCCTGGCAGAAGAGAACCTAATAGACCCAGAGGGTAGGTTCATACTAGTTAAAGGCTTTCTCAACAACAGAAGTATGGTGCTAGGTTCTATTTATGGCCCGGTGGGAGGAGATGCAGAATTCCTCATGGCTCTAGCAGATACGGTAGGAAGCACTTTGCCTTCGCAGTTAATACTAGGTGGAGACTGGAACATCCCACCATCCCAGATTCTAGACAGAACGTATCTACCACTAAAACCTACAACCCCAGTCCAAAAGACTTTAACAGACTTCACTCAACTTTTGGGGCTGTGTGACCCCTGGCGTCTCATCAACCCTTCGCTCCGGTCTTTCTCTTTTTTCTCTCAGGTACACAGTTCTTGGTCTAGAATAGACTATATACTGATGAGTACCTCCCTCCTCTCTGGTCTCCTTCAGTCAGGCATTGAGCCGATAGTTTTATCGGACCACTCAGTAGCTTGGCTGAAGATCTCGCCTGACTCTAATTTCCAGAGAGATACCGTCTGGAAACTAAACACTCAGCTCCTCAAGGATGAACAAACTGTTTCCCATATTAAAAACGTGATCTCTAACTTTATGGAGATTAATAGAGACTCCACCCCGAAGGAAGACTCAATATGGTGCTCCCTTAAGTGCTACCTTTGGGGAGAACTAAACTAGCCTCAATGAGGAAGAAGTGGAGAGAGGCGCAAGCATATTCCTTGTTAACCAAAATCAAAGAAATAGAATGCTCGCTATCCTCAACCCCAACCCCTAATTCACTAGAAAGCCTGTTAAAATAAAAAAAATGAATATACAGACCTACTAAAAGAAAAAGCAGAATATGCTATTTTAAAAACCCAATCTAAATACATTGATCAAGGAGAAAAGACCGTCAGAATGCTGGCTGTCCGATTACAAAAAATAGAAAGCTTGAGGCTGATTCCAATGTTACAGGCACCGGACGGTGCTATTAAAATGTCACCTAGGGATATTACCCAGGTCTTTGATGTGTTTTATAGTACACATTATAGTAAGAACCCTTCTCCGGCTCCCCTAGTGAACATTCTAGACTATTTAGAAGGCCTCAACCTTCCCTGCTTGCAACCACACCATAAATCGATTCTCATTTCTCCCATCACATTGTTGGAGGTGGAGACGGCGATTGCAAATTTAGCACCTGATAAGTCACCCGGGCCAGATGGCTACCCCTCTAACTTTTATAAAACCTTTTGTAAAGAACTGGCCCTCCTTCTTCTAAGGCTCTACGAATATATGTTCACTGCTGATACTTTAGATCCCACACTATTAGAGGCTACGATTGTGTTAATCCTCAAGCCAGATAAACTGCCAAAAGATCCTGCAAGTCACCACCCCATTTCTCTTTTAAATTGCGATATTAAAATACTAACAAAGATCTTAGCCGATAGGATTAAAAAGATTTGGACTCATCTGCTGAGCCCGGAGCAGGTGGGATTTGTGCAAGGCCACTCTCCGGCTGACCACCTTAGAACCCTTTCTCACATCTTCCACGTTGCCCAAACCTCACAGATCCCCATGGCTCTAGTTTCACTAGATGCTGAAAAGGCTTTTGATAGAGTCAACTGGGACTTCCTTTGGAGGCTACTCAAAAATGGGTTTTCGGCCTCCTTTATTCGGTGGATTCAGATGGTGTACAAGTCTCCTTCAGCTAAGATCTATTGTTATGGAGTTTTCTCTTCGCAGTTTTATCTCTTTACTGGCACTAGACAAGGATGCCCCCTCTCCCCCTTCTTGTTAAATTTGTACCTATAACCTCTCCTACTTAATATTAAACGATCCCCACAAGTTCAGGGCTGCTCTGTATTACAACAAGCTCTGACCCTCTTAGTCTATGCGGACGACATCCTTCTTCATTTAGCTTACCCTGAAACATCGCTAACTCATGCCTTACAGATCATTACACAGTACGGTCTTCTTTCTCATTACAAGCTGAATCTAGCAAAATCGGAAATATTTCCCTTAAATGCTCTCACACATAAAAATAACTTCACTGGATGTGGGGTGAGATGGTCCCCACACTCAATTAAATATTTGGGAATACATCTTACCAGTGATCCAATGTTACTTAGGAAACTTAATCTTGACGACCTAATGACAAACATCCAACTGGACCTCCAAAGTTGGTCCAAACTTCCCTTTTCCCTATGGGGTAGAATTAACATTATTAAGATGAACGTCTTACCTCGCATTTTCTACATCTTAAACTTATTGAATCTCTGACTTCCTTTATCTTATCTACAGAATCTACACTCCACTCTCTCCCACTTTATTTGGCAAGGCAGATTTCCTAGACGTTCCTTTCTTAAGCTTTGCCTTCCTAAGGATATGGGAGGACTCCGCCTCCCAAACCTAATATCTTATTATTGGGCTAGTCACATGTTTAAATTAGGAAGATGGCTCCCGTACAGGGACGAGGATCCTCCTCCAATCTGGCTCCAAATTGAGAGATGCATACTAGAAAAAGACAACCTCTGTTCCTCAACTATCTTTTTCCTTCCCAACTCGGTACTGCCAACTTCAATACAAAATTCGACTATTGGCACCTCTATCAAGGTTCTCGCTCAATGTTTGCACTACCTCAGAATTTCCTCAAGAGAGGATACATTGCAGCCCTCATATTAAACCCTAATATCGCTTAGACAGCTCAATGATCCCATTAGACTGGCTCCCTCAACTACAAGGGGCTCGATGAGAACCTTACTCTCATGACTCCTTCTCTCATCTCCAGAAATCATGGCAGGCTCAATGTTCCCCATTAGTAATATTTTAAAGTGCTTCAGTTGAGGCACCTCATTACTTTCAACTTTGGAACTGATTTCCAGGTTTCCCAGGTCAGGCCTTTTCTCTCTCAATTGCAGGAGTATGCAAGTAAACCCCATGGGATTTCAGCGATATACTCTTACTTGCTGGGCCTCAAATTTCCAGATACGCATATGGTCATCTCTTCTGCCAGCTACTACCCCAATTGGTCACAAATCTGGAAAGACCTACATAGATACCACACCCAAGTTAGGTTTAGACTTACTCAATACCATATATTAAACAATATGTATTATACACCGGTTAAATTAGCTAAGCCGGGGAGGCTTCCTCTCTTTCACTACTCCAGATGTTCCCAATCCGAAGGGAATCTGATACACAACTTCTGGTATTGCGAGAAAATTGTCCCTTTGTGGCACACCATTCAGTCCAAGTTAGATCCATTATTGGGACTGGAAGGTTTGTTCACCATCGAAATATGCATCTTAGGTATCTATTCTAATGTTGAAAGCCATGAGCGTAGATTCCATATGGCTCTAATCTCAAGGGTGGTTAAGAGGTTGGTACTTAAACACTGGATGGATCAACTGACCATATCATATGCTGAGTGGCTGAAGGAATTATCAGTTTGTTTCAATACTGAGAGACTAATTGCTAGTTCCCACAATCGTATTGACTCCTTTTACAAAAAATGGGGTAAATTATATACTCTATACTTACATTAATGTCCACATTAGGTATCTCTCTGTAGCACCTAGCTCTCTTATCCACACTACTGTTTTCTAATTCTCTGATGTTATTTTATGGTTTTGTTATATTTGGTCAAATAGGCACCTCCGGGGTGGGAAAGTTTTTGGGTGGGGAGGCGGGGAGGCACTGATTCCTTTATCCTTCTACATAACACGTTTAAGAACTCCGGTGTATATTGTGGACTGTTTGTGTGTTCCAGCTATAGTTCAGACAAAATACCTGTTGGAACTTTGTATTTTATAAAATTAATAAACTTTTAATTAAAAAAAAAAAACATACAGACAAAAGGATTGCACACCTTGCATATGCCCAGGCCACAGTTTATCACCTTTCAAGAATCTTAACATATTATGTGACCCTGGATCTCAACAGTTCGTCATTTCTTCTGGATGTAATTAACCATCAGCATTTTCCTTTTAAATCAACTTTACATGTACTTTGTCATTCTCTCTGCTCTCTAATCCTGCTGCTCCTGCTACTATCAGGGAATATTCACCCAAACTCTGGACCCCCTAACTTTAACATGACTAAGCTTAAAGGTCAACTTGCTATAGTATCATTGCATATTAACAGTCTCCTCACCAAATTTGCACAATTCCAGGCATGGGTGCAGGTGATCAACTCAGACATTATAGCACTCACTGAAACCTGGCTTTCCGCCAAGGCACCAGATGCATCTATCTCCCTGGATGGCTACAACTCATTCCAACAAGATAGGATTGCTAAACATGGGGGTGGGTGCCTAGTATATGTCAGGTCTGGAATAAAGGAGCAGGCCCTTGATAAAAGTCTTAATACAAAAGAGGCCTTAATTCTGAACCTCAAATTAAACATAGGGACACAAAATAAAGTCCTGCTGGTCTCCACAGTATACATACCTCCAGTGCACCAACCTGCTGGGCTAAACCATATCATCGCAAGCCAAGAGAAACTAGGCAACCACTGGGAGAAGATCATTGTAGGTGACTTCAACATAAACTGGCACTCACAGAAAGAAACAAAAGCCAAGGATCTAATTACTAGCCTTTTCCTAAAACAGATGGTCACTGCTGACACCCAGTTTAACTACAAAACAGGAAGCAGCTCACTCATAGACTGGCTCCTGACCACACACCCTGGGCATATATCTGACATCACTGTCCTGCCTGACAGCCTCAGTGACCACTCCCCTGTGAAGTGTACCTGGTCTAACAATTTCCCCAAGATTTTACCCAAGGTGTGCAAAAACTGCTGCCTGAGGCCTAGACTACTTGAACATTTCAAGCTGTACGTGATATAGCTGGATTGGTCCCTGCTGGCTGGGGATATAGATGATAATGAGACACTTAACTACTTCATAATGGTTTTCAACCATGCTTGTGAAATTTTGCACCATACAAAACTAAAACAATTAAGGGAACCTCCAATCACTGGCTCTGCAACTCCCTTATTGGACTTATGAAGAACAGAAACGATCTTTGGCATGTAGCAAAAGCAGTCGGTACCCCTGCTGCATTTAATGCCTACAGGGCAAATAGAAACACCTGCACCAGACTCATCCAACAGGCTAAAGCCTCCTACTATAAGGATCGCTAACCAAAACCTAGGGTTCTGGAAGAGACTTTTGGTGCTCTCTTAAATCCTTAATGGGCAAAGCCCTCAAGACCCCCCCCCCCAGATCTACTGTTGACTGTGAAGGGGCACCTACAAGGACCCATCAAAATTGCCAATGAGCTCAACCACATGTTTGCTGACCTTTCACGTGTACTCCCTCGTGACTACTTCAAAGATATGCATATTCAGCAACGCCCAACTGCCCCTCAAGATCCCCCAAGGAAAGATGTACCACCCTTTTACTTTAGACATGTCACCAAAGCCAAAAACATCAAGCATATTAAAAGGGCGCTTGGCAAGACCAAGATGGGGCGGATCTGCTTGACATGAAGCAGGTTGGTCTACTCCTTCACGAACTTGCTGGTCCTCTTACCATGGTGTTTAATGCCTCTCTAAAATCAATAGTATTTCAAAACACATGGAAGTCAGCTAACGTAATGCCTGTCTTTAAAGTGGGGGATAAAACCCAAACATCCAACTACAGACCTATATCCATCCTTCCTCCCCTTTCAAAAGTATTCGATAGAATGGTCTTGGAGCTGCTTACTGAATACCTTGATAACCGTAACCTACTCTGCCCGCAACAGCACGGCTTCCGTAAAAAGCACTCCACACTCACTGCTCTAGTTGATTATTCATCCCAACTATATAACGCCTTGGATAGTGGTCAGGCAGTTGGATCAGTCTTCATCGACCTCATGAAGGCTTTTGACTCTGTTAATCACAACCTCCTCCTAAGTTACCTTCTGTCTACAGGTCTATCCCCAGATACGGTACTGTGGTTTGGCAGCTACCTCTCTAACAGATCACAATGAGTCAAAATTGGTGATACCCTATCCGCTGCTAAGGAGGTGTACCTCAGGGTTCCGCAGGGGTCAATCCTCGGTTCTGTACTCTTTAGCCTCTTCATCAACTCCGCCCCAATGGCTTGCTCAGCAAGCGCAGTTCTCTATGCTGATGATGCAGTGATCTCAGTCACTGGCAAAGACCAACAATCCATCACAACTGAACTCCAAAGCAGCTTCCATAAACTTGAATCTTGGTTTACGGAAAACAAGCTACTACTAAACATCAAAAAAATAAAGAGTATGCTCTTCACCACCTCCCAAAGCAAAAAGACCCCTGCGTATTCATAACCAAAAGGGTGAAATCCTAGACCAAGTATCTATCTTCAAATATCTAGGCATTACCTTTGATGACATGCCCACCTTTTCAAACCACATTGACTTTGACATCAAGACTGCAAATATAAAACTTGGTGTACTTTATCATCACAGACATTCAATGACACCAGATGCACTCAAGCTAGCCACCAGTAGCTCAATATTGTCTACCATTGACTATAGGTTGCCTATATATGGGGCGGGCACAAAAACTGCTCTTAGCAGGATCAACACATTCCTCAGTAAGGCCTGTCATCTTAGTTTGGAGGTTACTCTCGACACCCACACCTGCTCACTGTACACTGGAACTAGGTGGCTCCAACTCCATCTTAGAGGGTAATACCAAACCTGCCTACTTCTAAAAAAAGTACTACTTGGACTGACATGCTCCACACTGGGTGGACACTTTAAGCTGGCCGTCCCAACAAAATCTACCCATAGTGTAGTCACTGACAAGCTGGTGATTCCCTTCAGAAGGACAAAACTTGCCCAGAACTCCATCCTGTATCAAGGTCTGAAATGGTACAATGAACTACCTGCTGTCCTCACAGATACTACCAAGATTAGTGCCTTCAAAGCTGGGTTCAAATCTCTCCTTGACTGGCGATCACATGATGTACTCGACCCACTAGCTGCTCTACCTAGCAGCTCCCACTAACCTCATTAGCAATCCATCCTAATCACCATGTACTGGAACTACATTACTACTAAAAATCAATCTATTCTTTCTGCTGCCTATCCGAGAGGATCCTGTGTTTTTCTTGCATCGCGATTGACTTTACCTTAGCCGCAATGGAGACAGAGATGAAAGTGGCCCTACCAAAGCACACGCCCCTCACCTCACCGGAGAAGCAACCCAAGAAATCTAAACAGCACCTGCAAACAGTAGGTAAACAATTGAACACCGTGCCACCCCCTGGTGCCACCAACAGAAGAAAGATTCCTCCAAGAACTTTAACCATTCAAAGAAACCCTGCAGGACATTGCTTCTGACCTTAAGAACATGAGAACCGAGCAGGGTGACCTGAAAATTAGAACCGTTGACACTGAGGCCCATACTAGCTCCCTCGAAGCATGGAGGGACAAATCTGAGCCCAAAATCACTAAGCTAAGACAGCAATGTCACCAAGCTGCAGCTAAAAACAGAGGACTTACAGGGAAGATGCCGGAGGAACAATATATTAATTTTTGGTCTACTGGAGGGTGAGGAGGGCTCCTCTATGATTGTATTTATTCAAAAGCTGCTATTTAAAGTTGCTGCTCCGTCCCCGCACAACCCCACCTACTTGGTTGAGCTAGCTCATCGGTCCCTGAGACCCAGACGTCCAGATTCTGCTCCTTCTAGACCTGTGATAGTGCGACTATTAAACTACCTAGAGAAACAGCATATTTTATCCAAGACCAGGGAGCTGCAAACCATACCATGGGAGGATAAGAAGCTGCGCATCACTCATGACCTGCCCCTAGAAACCCACAAGAAGAAGGCTACCTACCATCCCATTGTATGCAAACTAATTGCGGCCAGTATTAAGTTCCGCATTGCTTATCCTGCCTGATTACAAGTCCTGGTGGACGGGTCCTGGATGTCCTTTGACTCAGCCTCCCAAGCCCATGCGGAGCTCAGCTTGAAAATGCCATCTCTTTTCAGAGTTTCTTGAAGGTATTAGTCTACATCTGGCTCTGGTATCTCACATTGTGCTGGGATACCATGGTGCTTACCTGCGTTGCTCACTTTGAGGTTTGTTGCCTTATGGTACCGTCGGCTCTTCAGCTTCTACCAGAAGATTGGATACCCCCCCGAGTCCATGTGTCCCTGGATTTGTGGCTGGACTGCATCGGCCTAACTCCCGGAGATTGTAGCTGAGTATGATCGGCCTTGGTCAACCCGTAGGCAGTTTCCCAGGGGACTGTTTTTTCCTGCTACACCAGTCCACCTCTCTCAAGATTTCCTCTTGAACTGTTATACTTGCGATTGGACTGCTGGGGGGCTTCTATTACTATAATATGTTTGTGCGTTGTTCAGTCATTTCAAACAGTACAAGCTCTATAGTGCACCAGTTCCTCACTGACCTTTGCTTTCCTACAGAGCAGCACTCTCAGGTTCCTTTGCTTTGCTGTTTCTCCCCTTGCTATCTATGTGGTCACCCACTGAGTTTTCTCATTTTGGTATCTTCTGACTTCCTTTCCATCAAGCTACCTCGAACTGTCTGGCTCTCAATGGCAGCTTTCTGGCACTATTTCACATACTTTTTCCTTTCCTGGAGGACCTGAGGGACTTTCTCCTGGAAATGCACGTTGGGCAAAGGTAGGAATCTATATTAATCAATGTTGTTGTTACTGCCACAGTTTGTTGTATTTGGTTTTAAGTATATTCTCCTACTGATTTTGGATTGCTGGGGAGGGGGGCAGGGGGGTGGGAATGTAGCAGCTGAAGCTAGTCAGCCTCATGTATTGAACTGCTGGGGGGTGGATCCTGGGTGCCTGCTGTCTCCTGATACACCATCTTCCTCTCCATAATCTGGCACATGTTGATATCTGGCTTGCCTTTCAATTCTCAATATACATCAGGGAGATGAAGATACTCAGGGTCACAGGGGGTTTGCCCACCTCTGATCACAACATTCTTTGTTATGGAATCTCATCAACAGGTGATTGGGCATTTGTAAATAGTTTTTCCTAGGGCATGGGGGGGTCCATTTTCAGAATCGTATCTAATGTACATATCTGTTATACTCCATGGAATTCTTCATTACCTGAGGGTCCAACTACACCCACCATACACGAACTACATTTTGGTACACAGATGACTTTGTATGTGTTACTTCCATGGAACGGGCTGTTTACTGAATCTGGGCATGGGGGGGTTGGGGGAGGGCAGTGGGGTGCACATCAAATGATCTGTGTATTGTTGTTTTTTGCTTTACTTACATTTTATTTCTCTATACTGCGAATATGGTTAGAACAACTACAACATTTATCACATGGAACTTTAGAGGTGCTCGTGACTGTCACAAATGATGCCAAATCTTTAAACACATTTCGCTTCTACAGGCCAACATTTAATTTCTTCAAGAGACCCATCTGCTCCCCACTGAAGCCACCACCCTCCACATGCAATACATTGGCCAGATTTTTGCATCCAGGATATAAACTGCTAGTAGGGGTGTTGCCATACTAGTCAATCGCTCGGTATCCTTTCAAGTGGACCAGTCCATCGCTGATCCACAGGGGAGATACATTCTGGTGAAAGGCCTGTTTGGTCAGACGGAACTACTATTAGGTAGCATTTATGGTCCAGTGGGGGGGTGACCCTGCCTTTTTTACGGAGCTAATTAACAAGTTGGCCTCTTTTTTTGTCACTCCCAAAGATTTTAGGAGGGTACTGGAACCTTCCCCCTTTCCAAGACTTAGACCGATCCAATTGCCCTCTCAGACCACTGTTGGCTGTCCAAAGAGCCCTACACGAGTTTTTAGATTCATTGGGGTTATGCGATCCATGGAGGGTCATGAACCCATTGTCCCGCACCTTCTCCTTTTACTCCAATGTCCATAACTCCTCATCTGTCCTAGACTATGTCTTGGTCAGTCACTCTCTCCTTCATGGCCTTTGTCAGGTAGGGATAGAGCCCATTGTCTTATTCGATCATGCAGTGGCCTGGATTTCATTGGTACTAGACTCCAACTTCCAGTGGGACACGTCTTGGAGACTGAACACACAACTTCTTAAGGATGATTATGCAGTCTCCAGGATCCCCACTCTTATCCAAATATTTATGGACACCAACCACAATTCTGTCTCAAGGATAGACCATGAATGATGTGCCCTGAAATGTTTTCTCAGGAGAGAATTTATATGGCTATCCTCCACACGTAAGCGCCGTAGGGAGGCAGTGGCCCTCTCCTTGCTAGCTCAGATTTGTACGCTGGAACAGTCTCTTTCCAGCACCTCTTCACCTGATTCCCTACAATCCCTTTTATCCTACCGAAATAAATACTCCTCCCTTCTACAGGAAAAAGCAGAATTTGATTTTTCGAACTCAAGCGATGTATATAGAACATGGGGAAAAAGCAGGTCATCTACTGGCTTTACGACTTAGGAAATTAGAAGCCTCCAGGATTATGCCAGCAATAAGTGCCCCCGACAGCTCAGTGAAAACCCATCCTAGGGATATAATTGCCATTTTTGAGCAATTCTGTGCTTCTCTATATAGTCAACGCATATCCCCCCCTCGCCGAAAGAAGATCTGACAACAACATAGACTCCTCAGCATTACCCTCGCTATCAGTTCCATCTTAAGCCTTTCTAACTACCCCATTATCTCAACAAGAATTAGAATCTGCTATTAACACCCTGGCCCTGGATAAGGCCCCAGGTCCTGATGGTCTCCCATCAAACTTTTATAAGCTTCGTTAAAGACCTGGCCCCTATCCTTCTCCGTTTTTACCGCTATATGCTCTCTGGTGAGGCCTTGGAACCCTCTTTATTAAAGGTTACCATTATTCTCCTTCTCAAACCAGGCAAACCCCCTGCATGTCCAGCTAGCTAGCGGCCTCTATCACTGTTAAACTGTAACATCAAAATCCTCACAAAAATTCTTGCCAATATAATAGAGAAAGTCTGGTCTTGCCTCCTTAGCCCAGAGCAAGTGGGTTTTGTCTCAGGCAGATCCTCCTCAGACCATATACACAAACTATCTTACATTTTACAAGCAGCAATCTCCTCCCCATTGCCAATGGCGTTAATCTCGCTTGATGCAGAGAAAGCCTTTGACAGAGTGGATTGGGACTTTCTCTGGGTGACTTTAAAGAAAATGGGCTTTCCATCAGAATTTGTTCAATGGATAGGGACACTGTACACCTTTCCATCTGAAATCCATTGTAATGGGGTACACTCGTCTCTCTTCTCTCTTTACATCAACACATGCCAAGGGTGCCCTTTGTCCCCCTTTCTCTTCAATCTCTATCTAGAACCTCTGATCAGACGTCTAAAATATTTTCCCGTCGTCACCAGAGTTCCCATCGGACATCATGCTCCGCAGCTTTCGGGTTTATGCAGATGACATTCTTTTACACTTGTCAAACCCCGCTTCTTCCTTAACTTCGGTCCTTAACATAATTGAGACCTTCTGTAAGTACTCGAATTATAAGCTGAATTTAACTAAGACAGAAATTCGCCCCCTTAATATTCTTATCCATAGTCAATCTTTCATCCAACTTGGTATGAAATGGTCCCCTAGGTATATCAAATATCTAGGTATCTTCATCACTTCGCCTACCGAACTTCCTGCTTTATTATTGGGCAAGCCACCTTTACAAATGTGGGAAATGGCTGTCTACACCTCAATACCAGCAGCAACCAGATTATACTCCCACCTGGCTACAAATTGAAGCTGATTTACTTTTGTCTCATAGATTGAATCCTTCTGGGATCCTCTTTTGTCCCACAAAAGCCCTGCCAAAATCCCTATACTCGTCACCAATTGGCATCTCTCTCAAAGTTCTGTCGCAGTTGTGTGGATACCTTAAAATATGCTCTACCAGAGATATTTTTCAACTTATTTTCTCCAATTTAAATATCAAAATCAGGGGACAACCCATTCCCATGTCCTGGCTTCAAACCTCTCAAGAACTCAAAGTCTCAGACTTTTACTCTCGAACCTCTATTTTAACCTCCCAAGAAATACTATCCAAGCTTAGGCTGGCATCAACATCTATTTTCAAGATTTATCAACTTTGTCACCTACTGCTCAAGTTGTTTGTACCCCAGCCACAAACCTCTACTTTTGATGATTTCCTACAGCAGATCTCTGGTCCAGCTTGCAGGCCTCATGGAGTCTCTGCATTATATAAGTACCTGCTCACTTGCCCTCATCCCCCTTCACCGGAGGGTTCTAAGGTATGGAACACTTTTCTGCCAGACATGGAAATCAACTGGGCCCAACTCTGGAAAGACCTGTACATCTATATCTCACAGAATAGGCTCTAGTTAACTCAGTACCGGATTTTAAATAACGTATTACACTCCCGTCAAACTAGCTAAAATGGGGCGTCTCTCCTCACCATCATGTTCCAGATCTGATAAAGGGAAGGGATTCCTCTTACACATTTTTTGGTCTTGTGAGAAGGTATCTCCCCTCTGGATGTAAATCGAACTCAGCCTGGATCCGCTGCTGGGCCTCCAAGGCCTCTTCTACCCAGCTACCTGTATTATTGGGGATTTTTCCCAAATACAAGTAAGGGAAAGATGGTACCATATGGCTCTTATTTCATTGGCAGTCAAAAAGCTCGTGCTCAAACACTGGTTGGACCAGGCACCCATATCCTATTCAGAATGGCTGCAAGAAGTGTCCTTTGCCCTCAGAGCAGAACAGTTAATCACCACTGTCTGCCATTGTAAAACTTCATTTACCAAAAATTGGGGGAAACTATATGCCCTCTATTTGTCCTAATTTCCCTTTGCTGACGGTCCCGGGCACCTGCACGCTTACTCACAGGACAGCCTCTAGATTGCAACCTGCCTACTTTATTATTTATATACCTATGTTAACTTTGACTTGATATGCTTTTTTTCTCTTGCACCTAGCTTGAGGAGGGGGGATGAGAGCTGGGGGGGTAATAGGGGGGATAGAGGGATTACTTTATCCAGTTCAGAACATTGATTCAAGTTTGTACTGCTGTGTTGGTGTTTGTATCTTGGATGTAAAATCAATAAAACTCCTTTGATTAAAAAAAAATCTTTCCTTGACTCTAAAATGAATTGTACCTGCCTGTGCTAATGTGATAGTACCTCACCCCCAGTTTTCCATGTACCTACCCCCCTTTTCATCTTTCCTGTATATACCACTTTTTTCTTAACCTGCTCCCCTGCCCCAATTACCTGACAATGGCCTCTCTTGGTTGAAAGTTCCACCTCTCTCCCACCTCAGACGATGCCACCTTTGGCTGATCCCACCCAAACCCTTCTTATCTAATCAGTCTATCTGTTAATATTTACTAATTTGATGTGTATAAGTTCAAATTTTACTATTACTGCCTGTGTATATGCTTCAATGTTTTTTCTGGGGTTTTTTCTCTGTAAATCTTGTATTTTTGTAATGTTTGTTCAACACTGACGTGGAACCTTTGAAAATGAGTCCTTGACTCAAAGGTATTAAACCCAAACTGAAATAAATAAATAAATAAAATCAGCAGAAGGCACTGCTGCTTTAACAAAGACACCGCAGGTAATAATTATAGATTTATTCAAATGGTCAGTGTCTATAATTGGGCTAATACCCCTTCATGTGTTATTTTGAATGATTTAATGATGGCTATGTATCACAGCATGTATTAATTAGTTATATATAGGGTCATGTAGTAATTAGCACACGACTGGTGTTTAGTGGTATTGTCACTTTAATCTGGTGGTATTTAAGATGTGTGGATATGAGGTGCATCATCATCCTGATGAAGCACGACTAGTGTGAAACTGGTTAAGGTTTGTGTTCCCATACTGCAGGGTGGCTTTGTATTTTTAGAGTTTGAATAAATCTATAATTATTACCTGCACTGCCTTTGTTGTTTGCTTTGACTTTGGATTTACCTATTGGCACGTGTGTGTGTGAAGTTGAGGATTTTTTGACTACTGCTGCTTCAAGCAGACTGGGGTTCCCACCTCTGGTATCATGTCTTTCTCCCCCCCCCATTCAAGTCATCCACCCAGACTTCCCAATCTTAGCTTTCTTGTTTATAAAATAAGTGGACTGGGGTGCCCACCCCAGTACTGCTTCTCTTGACCCCCCCAATCCCCTCCAGGTTGTTCACTCCCTTCTCCTAATGTACCTGTCAGCACTGAGGTACCCACCACTGGTACTGCCAAACAGTAGCCCTGCACTGAGGTGACAATCCCCAGTGTCAGAAATGTATTCCCTGAAATAAAGAAAACCATCCCTCAGTGTTTTTTTTTCCCCTGTGGATACCCTGTAAAAAAGAAAATAGTCCCTTGCTTATCTGCCCCCCACACATACACACCTACCCACCCCACCCTGACCTCCCCCTCAGCACCCACCAACCCCACCCCCACTCCCACTCACCTGAACATATCCCATGGTGTAGAATCACTCTCTGATTGAAGACATGTCTTGTTGCTGGAACCTGCAACTGCAATATGAGAAAATCAGGTGGTTTAATGTATTTTACTGGAGTTTTGAACTTTGATTCATAACTTTCCCATTTTTACATATTTTCTCCCCAAATTTTCAGCAAAGTCTTCCTGGGACCTCACCTCATAACCAATGGCAGTAGAATTATGCAAATTTGACCTGAAAGGCGATTCTTCGGTTGCTTTGCAAAATTGCCTTTCTGGCAGGATTTCAACATTTTCACCACACTTGTGCATGAGATGGGGTTATAAGAAGGCTATAGAAAATTTGGGATCAGAATCTGTATACAAATGCCACAGTTATGAGCATACATTGACATTTTTCTCCATTCACTTATAACTTTGGTAATTTTAAATATTTTGACCCCAAATTTTCAACATAGCCATTTTTTCACATGACCTCATAAAAATGACAGCTGTCATTTTTCAAATACTGGTCAAAATGTGTTTTTGCACCTGTGGTGCAGAATGACATTTCAGTGGTGCAGAATGATGTTTCAGCAGGGATTTAAATATTTTTACCTACCGGGTTCATGAGGGGGGTTAATGAGAAGGCTATGCTGAAAAATTCAGTGTACAAACATGGTCAAATGCCTAGGTTATAAGTGAACATTGCAGTATTTGAAAGTTCACTCACAACTTTGCTAATTTTAAATATTTTGACTCCAAACTTTCAACATAGCCATTTTCCACACAACCTCATAAATGTGACAGGTGTCATTAAATCCTGGCTGAGATGTATTTTCACCCTGCTGGTGTGAAATTATATTTTGGACAATATACCATAAGTGCTACATGTCATGTTTATAAGGAGAGTCATAAAATGACAGTCTTGAAAATTTGGGGTAAGAAAAAATGTATATTTATTAAGAAACATTTTGTGTAGTGTCAGTCTTGACCCCAGCAGGTATGCCTTCTGATCCTGTGCTGGTGATCTGAGTGCAGGGGTGAGCTCAGTGATTCAGCTGGATGGGGTGAGCGTGGGGGAATGGCAGTCACATATGACACCCCTGCAGCCAGGGAATGAGAGCTGCAGGGTTGTCTGTATGGGGTCAGGTACCATATAGTGAAGATAACTGTCCTCTTGGCATAGTGCTCTGCACCTCTGCACTTGTGGGTGGCTGACAGCCCTGTGCATTGGCAGACAGATGGACTGTTTGCCCTGTGTGTCTGTATCTGTGGCCTCATGGAAGTGCAGGGACCAGAGGGACCTTTGCTTCTGCAGCCCACCAGATAGCCCCATGAATTCTTGACACCTGTGACTATGCTTCTATAGACAGACAAAGTCTTCCCTTGATGCAAGGCCCAGAGGGCCCTGTGCATCTGCATCTAACACGGATCCCAAAGGGCCCTGCATGATCAAGAATACGATTCCACTAACTCAAAAAGCAAGGAAGTTATTTGCAAAAAATGTTGTTAATGCACAAGTTAGGGTTCAAGTTAATGTCACAAAAGTAGAGAAATGTGGCATCAAGGTTTCTAGTCCTACCTCCCCAGACCCACCCCCAAGCAGCAAAATGAAAAGACATTAGGGTTTGGGGTCCCCAGATTCTTGGCAAATCAGTGGCATGGTCTTACTTGGGGTTGTCAACCTTAATGTCCTCCCCCATTCCCTGAATAAACAATGTCAGATGTTATCTGCTTTCTTCACACAGAGCCTGCTGGGCCCTGCATCAAGAAAGTTACAACACATTGTGTTGGCAATATGTGATGAGACATAGTTCTCTATCTTTGAAGAGTGTATCACTGTGAGACACTGGATTGAAGCTGCACCTTGTGCTTTGGATAGGAGGCTACAGGCTGGGGAGGGGTACGCATTAGGGTTGGCAGCCCAATGGTGGACCCCACCACTGATTCACCAAGACTCAGGAGACCCACAACCCTAATGTTTTTTCCTTTTGCTGCTTGGGGGGGTTGGGGCAGGAGTTAGGGCTGGAAACTCTAACACCACATCTTCCTACTTTTGTAGCATTAACTTGAACCCTAACTGGTGCATTAATGAAGTTTTTTTGCAAAGAATATGTCATATATATATATATATATATATGTATATATATATATATATATATATATATATATATATATATATATATATATATATTACAGTAGCATCCTGATCTAACAATCCCATTTGAATAAAAAGCCATGTTAAACTAACTGTGTCCATATTGCTCTAATTATTCTTTTTTTCATATTATTATTTTAAATGTTAACATGAACAAATAATTATTAAAATGAAATGGGAGTTTGAATGAACCAGTCACACTGCTCCCACACAAAACATTGCCGTACAACTAGTGTGATACCTTCTACCACTCAATTAAAACCACATTTTACAACAGGTCATGAGAGAAGATATTGACACTGTCACACAATTCAGGTACACCATCTCTGCCTTCTCCCCATATCGACCAGCTTCTCCTCATACTCATACATGGACTATTTTGTGGTCATTAATTTGTCATAAGATAATTTATCAGAAAGAAAAACATCCATTAACTTACTTGGTACAACCTGAATCTAGTAATACTCAATCGAATAGACTATGGAAATCTTCCCTGAAAATACCAATGATCAGATCACTAAATAGGAACGGGGACATCAAATTACAGAACAGTTTGGCTAGAAATTGGAATAAACTGTCATAAGAGATAAAATCGATTTATGAATTACACAAATTTAAAACTATACTGCATAAACATTTGAAAACAAAATGTCAATGTTTTAGATAATATGGTCTAAGAAAATCATGTCTTGTAAACTGTATTGTTAAGAGATTGAATGAGATATTATGAATGGTTGTTTTTGTGTTTGTAACTTTTTATGACCCCAGGACATTATTGCAAATGGGGATTATACCCCAACAATTGATTCCTGTATAAAAATAAATGTTTGTCAAATCAAAATCAAATAATAATAATAATGCCGAGTGTGTGATCAGTTATGATTTTTTACATACCCACATGGTGTTTAGTGTAACCCCTACACCCCTACCTTTTTGCAAACGACAGGTGGTATGCTGTTGAAGCTGACAGCAGTACCAGGTGGGGGACTGGGTTCGAGGAGGACTAGGTTACTCAGCACAAGAGCTTAGATTTGGCTACTCTGCACAGGGGCACCCAAGTAAATCCGAACACAGGAAGCAATAACTGTAATGTCCAATACCAGGAATGGGATTCTAAAGTGTGGCTTTTATTCACATTCAAACTGAACAAACAAAGTATAGATGGACCCCCACGGGGCTACATTTCTGGTAATGCAGATAAGAGAAACAGAACACTTCTTCAACACTTCAGCCCTCAGGCTCCGGACCTACCAGGCATACAGCCCGGACTTGCACACTGCTTTGGGTACACAGCCCGACTTGTACACTATTTGGGTTTTCCCTGGCCTGACTCCCCTGCCGGCCACTCGAACCCTGTCCATATGGCAGTGGACACATTTTCCGGTGGCTCCCTAAACCACCTTAGAACCTTTGACTCCATAAGGGAAATTTCCTTTCAATCCCACGTCTGGGTACATCCCTCAGCACTGGCCAAGTGCCTGAGGCAAAGTAAAAGGGCCACAGAGCAAATCCGTAGAGGTGAACCTGGTTACTAAAGATGGGGGGGTCTCCCACCTCTAGCTTCCACAATCCATACCCGGCCATTTCTCTGGACATTAAACAACTCTTTTTGAAAAGCTTGGCAATGTAGATTAAAGGGTAAATGCATAGCACATTTCCTCTACATGTCTTGACTTTCCCCTTGTACTAGACTCGAACATACTTAAACATCTCTTTCTGAAAAGCTTGGCAGGGTAGATTAAAGGGTAAATGTATAGCATATCTCCTCTGCATGTCTTGGCTTTCCCCTTGTGCTGGACTTGAACATACGTTTACTTTGGCTAAGCCTATTCCTCTAGGCCTCCCACTAATTCAGCAGTCCAATCCCCACTTTAACACAGTTCAGGTGAAACACAGGCCCTATGACAAGAGCAGAACTCACCCTTTTGGTTGCAGGTGCCCCACAGGTGAATCTTGACAGCTTCTGGTGCCACAACACACTTGGAAAAATAAGGCAGCTTCTTTAGCAGGAACCAGGGGATTGCCCCTGGAATAACAGGCAAACCATTTACCCCCCATCCCCTCTGGGATGGGGTACAGAGACCAGTATCAGCGGTCTCCACCACTTCAAGAACAGCTTACTGTGTTCCTCTTTTGGCGGAAACACACACCTTTCCCTAAAAGTAGCTCTATATCAGAGCTTTAGGCTCCAAGAGCCTGTATACAGACTGCTGTGCTCCTCTCTTCAAGACTGCTCACACACAACTGCTTTCCACTGTTCAAAAACTCCCAACATTCTAACCTAACTCCCATCTTCAGATTCCACTGTGGCTCATGCAGCTGCGATAGTTCTATGGTGATGTCATCCCTCAGTCTCAGCTGAGTCTGAGAACAGAGTGAGACAGTGTGAAATCCATTTAACTGGAGTTTCAGAAGCTGCCTTCCCTGGCTACCACTAGGCCTTACTGGGATTCTAGTAACCCCGAGTAACAAGGGGGTTACACTCACCCTGGGCCAGGAAAATGACTGTCTGCAGTTATTATTTACCTGGCTTAGGCCATCCCACCCTATGTGCTACCTGCAGAAGGGGGTGATCAGGTCCCCTCCTACCATGTGCGAGCACAGGCAGGCAACACTAAGAGTCTAGAGCATTTGGCTGACATATCAGCCTCTACTCTACCCACTAACTATGGGTGCCTAGTGGCTCTGGTAGAACTGTCCAAAGCATAGCCCTAATAGATCAGCACTACAACCCCTACTGCAGGTCAGGGCCACAGCCTGTCTCTCTCCCCTAGCCCTCTAGGGAAAACCTATCTGCCTCTAACTTAACACCCCAAAACAAAAACAACCTGGGGACCTCCCTGACCTTGGACACCCTGCAACCACACACTAGAAACTAATACCATCTATTACATTACATTACTGCCTCCTACCCCCACAACCACATCTGTGGAAGGAAAGGGTTACTACAGTAACAACAACAATGACAATAACAGTACTTTAAATTACTACACACTAAAGTACTATTTAGGAACTCTGATGAGCCCCTCCTCCTCCTCTTCTTGTCTTCTCTTCTATCTTCTTCAGGAACACCTGCAAGAAAAAAGAAAGACAACACACACTCCTAATCTGCATACACAGTCTACCTAAACCCCTACCATCAAAACACTGGAGAATCCCAAAAAGATTTTTTTTTAGAAAAGGTAGAAATACAGTTTATACACTAGAAACAGTAGAAAAACAATGACATTATTTACAATACACATTTTGGGGATGGAGTGCCCTAAAAGTCCCATCTAGTGACCACAGTGCCTGAAGGCTAGTCTATTAAAGTGCCTCTCCTGGGCCGGGACCCAGTGAAGCACAGTTCTAGCAGGCCAAAGTCCTGAAGGGTAGAGTCTTTGAGGACAGTTTACACATTCTGGAGTCGGCTAGTGTAGGGTGTGTACTGCAGTGTCATAAGGATAGAAATGTTTGGACTTACCAGCCCCTTGTAGAAGGAATAACACACACCGACCTTCTCCTCAGCCAAAGACTCTCCCTGGCAGCATTCTTCTGATATAGCTGGGCAGACATCTTTCGAGAACTACAGGAAGGCACATCTGGAAACTGCTGGGATGATGTCATCTCTGGAGATGGAACCTTAGAACAGGAACAAAAAGGAAAACAGCTGGTCTGACATCATCCGATTACCAGGCGATGGATCAGGATACAGCTGGGATGGCGTCCTCTCTGGATCTGAAGTCATCTGGTGGGCCAGTCGATGGATTCTGGAAAGTCAGTACACTGTAGAACTGAGGAATGTGGGGCACCTGAGTTCTGGATGTCCATACTGGCGAATAAACAAAGGCACTGCAATGGCTGGTGTGGCAGCATTGACTACCACTGCTCTGCTTTCCATCTGGTAGGCATGGGCACATTTGCAGGGAGGTCCTTGTATTGAGGCCAATAGTACAGGGGGTCAGGAGCTTGAATTATTACTCCGTCTGGGCACACATAACTCACACTGTGAAAGGTTTCACGTCCCTCTCCATCCACTATTCGAACAGTGTCCATAAACAGTGTCCTGCCTCTTTTCCACTGGGTGTATTTTTCATGAAACAGTCTGTTTCTGACATGCTTGTTTGCACCAGGATGCACACATTTCATTGCTTTGGCCCAGATCCAGGATTTCCTGCTGTTCTCAATCTCCTCCCAGACTCTCCAAGGACAGGTAGGAAAGGACATTCCATAGATTTAATTCACCTTCCTATGAACCAGTCTCTCCTCTTTACTAACTTTGGTCAACCTGAGACCACTGGACTGGCTTGGGGGCAGCCAGTCCTGGTTCTGCCAGCTACGCATTCTCAACGAGACAAAAAATGGATCCCTGACTTCTTCTTGCGCAGCCAGGGCAGTTGCATCACCACTCTCTTCTATGCATTCTTCTGAGGCAAGAGCTTTGGGCTGTGTACCCGTTCCTTTTTCACAAGGCCACATAGGTTCCCCCTCTTCTTCTTCCTCACTGAGAATCTGTGCCCAGGAGTGAGCAGTCATCCTCACTCCTGAGACTATCCACTCTTCACTGGGCGCAGAGGTCGATACCTCCCATTCAAAGGCCTCCCTCATCTCATCTTCTCCTAAGAGACTTGGGCTAGGTCCCCCCTCCAGGGGTCTACTGATGCTCTGTCTGAATTATCCTTCTGTCATCCAGCATCCAAAACATCAGCATATGGTTCTGTCTGCAAATCTGCACCCTCTAGCTTTGTTTCACAGTCCCCAGAGGGGCCTTCTTCAACAGGCTCCACCTGGTGCTGTGTGCTGTCAACTACAAATTCCTGAACTTTTGTCCATGTGGGAGTCAAATGAATCTTTGCCGCTTTATACAAGCCGTATTTCTCTAAGCACCCCGAACAGTGAGGTACCATGAAGAAGTCCCTCCCAGCATTTAAGCATATTTAACACACTTGCACTGGGTATCCAGGAATCGCCACATGAGAAGGCAGTTGTCCTCCATAATAATACCTTTCAATGTCCCTTAACTTATTTACTTCTGCTGCTACCATAACCCGGGCATGATCCGGGTAGTGGGCTGGTCCTAAGGCCATAACTTGAGGAAAGAAGGGAGAGTGGGGACATGATAGAAACTTTTAAGTACCTCAGTGGAATCAGCAAAGTCCAAGAGGGTAGCATTTTTCAGAAAAGAGACTTGCAGAACAAGCGGACACAATTTAAAAGATAGAAGGAGGGGCGGTTCAGGGCAATGAGAGTATTATTTCACAGAGAGGGTAGTGGATGCATGGAACAGCCTTCCTGAGGAGGTTGTGGGGTCTAAAACTGTGGGAGAATTCAAGAATGCATGGGACAGACATAAGGCAATTCTTTTGGGGGGTAGGAAGAAATAGACTGTTGGTTAACTAGGATCTGCGGCCTATCCTGTAGGTAGGGAAATGGGCACACTAGATGGACCAAGCGGTCCTTATCTGCCATCAAAGTCTATATTTCTATGTTTCTATAACTGCAGGGAAAACAAACAAATGCTCACTGTTACTGAAAGTCCCACTTCACTGAACACTTTCTTTTACTTTCAAAATGACTCCTCTGTTGCTGTGTTTACATTACTACCCCACTCTGTAATGGCGGCGGCAGCACTCCTGTTCGTCAACATTCAGAAATGGGGTCAAGCCACTGCGCATCTGATTTACACACACTACTGATAACTTTGCTCAAAACTGCACAAACTTGCACTGTTCTTTTCCTTTTCCTAGCACATTTATATGATTTGCCATGGACTTTTCACTTGCTGGAAATTGCCTGTAACTAGTGCTGCACATTTTGCTACAACTCACAGTCTCTCTACTGGCTTTGAAACTTTAAACTGACGCTGAATCCATAACTATGCTCACAGTCAATGGCTTAACAGACTTCTTTAGCTGGTAAAACTTGACACAGTCTTTATTGGCAAAGCGACTATACTGCTGCACACATATTCAGCTGGCTTTTGGCAGAAAATCACTGTTTTGAGCAATTTTTACTGTTGGTACTCACTGTTATCAGTAGCTGTTTGCTGCAATGGAAATACAACCTTCAGCCAGTCTTGGAGGCCTCAGAAAGGAAGCGGGTGGGCAGTCCTGCTGATCGTCTCTCCGATCACCACACTCACAATTCAGTCGATCGAGATGCGGGTTGAGCCTGATTTTAAACAGAAAAGTCTATTTTTAATACTTTTACAGCACTTTTTAATCACTGCGATGCTCCGCCACTAAGCCAGTACACGCACTCCTCTCATACTCCCTCTCGAATGCTGGCAGTCACTGTACAGCTGGCTGGGGGCGGGACTGATTGCAGCCTCACCAATCACATGACGCCATGCAAATGAGCCTCTTTCCCTCGTGAGTGCTCTTCTCCTCACGGCGATCGTCGAGTAGGCAAATTTAAACTGCAAACACTTTTTTTTTTCTTTGAACTTACTCCACAGCGGGAGCCCATTTCAGCCATTTAGCATGGCCATTCACACAGCAAGTCTCTCAGTTTACTCAAAAGCATTTCCAACGTCCAGGGCACAATTTTCCTAGTGCTACTCCTAGTCTTCCACACTTTTCTTTATCACACAGTTCTTTAGAAAGCATTTCCAACGTCCAGGGCGCAATTTTCCTGTTGCTACCCCTAGTCTTCCACACTTTTCTTTATCACACACAGTTTTTTTTAAAAGCTGGCAAAAATGCTGTAAATATTTGATGCAGGACAAGGGCATACTCTTTCACCTTTACTGCTCCTTGGTAAACAGTTGGCATTTTAACAGCAGCATATAAACCACAGCACACAGCAACACACTAGTTAAACTTGCTTCAGCTTTTTGGACTACCCACTGCCAGATAACCAAAATGCTAGTCCCTTGCCCGAGCACCTTTTCTCCCTAAATTAAAAATCCAAAGCAGTGCCTCCATTTTGTAACCCCTACACCCCTGCCTTTTTGCAAATGACAGGTGGTATGCTGTTGAAGCTGACAGCAGTACCAGGTGGGGGACTGGGTTCAGGGAGGACTAGGTTACTCGGTACAAGGGCTTAGGTTTGGCTACTCTGCACAGGGGGACCCAAGTAAATCTGAACACAGGAAGCAATAACTGTAATGTCCAATACCAGGAATAGGATTCTAAAGTGTGGCTTTTATTCACATCCAAACTGAACAAACAAAGCATAGACGGACCCCCACGGGGCTACATTCCTGGTAATGCAGATAAGAGAAACAGAACACTTCATCAACACTTCAGCCCTCAGGCTCCAGACCCACCAGGCACACAGCCCGGACTTGCACGCTGCTTAGGGTACACAGCCTGACTTGTACACTATTTGGGTTTTCCCTGGCCCGACTCCCCTGCCGGCCACTCAAACCCTGTCCATATGGCAGTGGACACATTTTCCAGTGGCTCCCTAAACCACCTTAGAGCCATAGTTCTATGGTGATGTCATCCCTCAGTCTCAGCTGTGACTGAGAACAGTGAGACAATGTGAAATCCATTTAACTGGAGTTTCACAGGGTGCCTTCCCTGCCTACCACTAGGTCTTACTGGGATTCTAGTAACCTCAGGTAATGGGGGGGAGGGTTACATTAGCATTTATAAACCCTTTGAACTTTCCTATCCTGGTCTGTGAGGCAAGACACACCTTGGGTGTGTTAAAAAAACTTGTATCACATACTCTCTATACAGTATTCTGTATTTATAAAACAGCAAGAAAATATCTGGGACCTTCATTTGCCAAGACACATCATTTGAATGTGCACTAAATTCCTAGCACTGTCTATTCAGGTAATGAATGCCATTTCTATGCCCCCCCCCCCAAAAAAAAAAGAACTACTTATGAACAATTTTTATAAGTGCAATAGGCCCCTTCAAAGTGTGCATTACAGAATTTTAAAGCACTTTGCCAGGGGGGTAAAGAGACTGGGCCTTAGGCTTTGTGATTTACTTAACCTCTGAGGTATATATTAAAATCATGTGATATATACCCTGTTGTGGTTTATTACTTAAGTACACCAAAAGGAAGTATGCTAAATAGTCTCAGGAAGTTTGTATTTTGAGGTCCTTTGAAAGTGATGAAAGAGCTGTTAATCTGGCCAGTAAGTAAGTCTGCAAGTAAATGATAAGCATAAACAGAGTGCAGATGTATTCTTACAGATTACTATGGCAATACACTCCTAGAACTGAACATAAAGAGTACATGAAAATTTGCCAGAGCTACCAGTCTGGTGCAAGCAATTTAACTTTGGTTCTGGTCGGAAGGGTAGGAAAGGACAATGATCTCTGTCCCTGTCCTAAAAGAAAATGAGCTGCTCTTTCACTGAAAGCTGATTAACTATATTGAATTCATGGTGAGTGATGGGTGGCTTGATATTGTAGGTTCCAAAAATGGCATGGCATTAGCCAGCTGCGCTTGTGCAGTGAAATGTTCAGCCTGCCTGGTAGGGGGTTGCCCCTTTTATTGAACAGTTTAATCAGCTGCTTTTCAAAGATGATCTGAGTCCATATCAGATCTACGATGTGAATGAAACTTGCCTTTATTGGGGGGATGCCAGTCTTACAAATGTTGGCACATGAGGGTGAAATTCATAATCTACATTGGTGCTGAGGCTTGGGACAATGTAAAACACAAGACCATCAGTAAAACTAGGTACAAACAGGGATAGGATTCCCCAGACTAGAGCCAGAGCCTCTCTATCACACCATACCCACTAAGCCTTTGCTTTCTGCTAAGCCTTCACCTGCTGGCAGTGTCAGCAAAATTGACACTGTATCTGATATCAACAGTGACTAAGCCAGCTTGGTCTCCAAACTGACTGTAAGAGGGATGGAGCTAAAAGATAAGGTTGACCGCAGTAAAGAAGAAGATGGTTGTACAAGTTGATTGATGACTCCATTGCTGATACATTAAAAAAGAAAAGCAGCACAGCAAAACAGATAAACTACAGCAGTGAGGCAAAATAAACCACACATGTACCTAGGCACAATGTTGTGCAGTTACAATTATCGTAATCTATATTGTTATTTTTTTATTAACTAGAGTAATAGATGACTTTCAAGAAAAAGTGAGAAGTAACTGTAACAATATTACTTTTTTCCTAAAAGTACTGTAAGTAGTTCCTCTTATATTGGCTCAATTGTCATTCCACAGCCATATTCTCATATACACTTTATCAGCAGGAATGTTTTCATAAGTAAAACTAAGGTTTATATCTTCAGAATACACATAATGGAAAATAAGATAAAGTAACATCACAAGTAATATGAATTACCATCCAGTTACTTATTGCTTGTCTTAAAAAAGTAATAAGCAACTTTAATGTACAACATATTATTTAGAGCAACTAGTAACTTTAAAATTACCTTCTCCAACGCAACTGCTACACAGCTACCCAAGAATGTTTTGGCCCTTGCCTTCTATGGCTGGAGAATCAATCTGATTGTGACATTTTTCTGCTCTTGCTGCTTTGAAATCTAAAGCACAGGGCAGGACAGAGCAGAATGGATGGACTAAAGCAATTCAAGCTCACATGACTCTCACACACCTGAATAATCATCTCACAGAAATCTCCTGTCCCAGAGATTAACATCTTGCAGGAACTGTGCACCCATGGGGTCAACAAAGCTGTGACAAAAGGCCCTGAGAAGTAATAAATGTACAGGCTGTTGCCTGAGGTTATGTGGGGAAGAGCTCCTCCCCCACATCCTATTTAACTGTGCAGGCTACATCTGCTCTGCTTGGAGCGAGTCGCACTCACTGGCGTTGTGGTGCTGGTGCTCGGCTGCTCTCTTTCCTCATTCTGTTGCTGTGTCTCCCCCCCTTTCCTCCTGTCTCTCTGCTCCCTGTTGTGTTGTCCCTCTCCCACTTTCTTTGCTTTGTGTGCTCCCCCATTGTTGCCGTGTCTTTTGTACCTTATTCTTTTGGGGATTCCTGCTGCTTCTCCTTGCACCGCTGTGCCTTTGGCAGGCCGCTTGCTGCCTCTGCTTTACTAGTATGACTTAATTTGCTTCCTACTGCTCCCTTGCTCTCCTTCCCTGCTTCTGTCTTTTTTTTTCGAGAGCGGCCACTGCTCCATGGTACCACTGAGTCCATTCGTGTTGCTCCTGGTGCTCTGCACCCGCCTAGGCTGCACCACTGCTCCTCTGGATCTCCGTTGTGGCCAAACGCCGCCACCGCAATGCTGAGCTTACATTCCTTCAGCTGCTGCTTCCCAGACACCTGGACTATCTCCTCTTCAGCCTTCATGCCTGCTGTTGGAGCCTGTTGGCTTTCGTTTCTTCCTGGATGCCTTTCAAGATCGGCCCCCATTTCTCTTGGACACCGTTTTGCATCAAAGCAGCCATACAACCTGAAAAATGTAACAGCCCATTGTGATATTCATTTGCGTATTGAGCAATCTGATTTTCTCTGTAATGCAATACCAGCTTATTTGAGAGCATTAAGATACCAGTGGTAGTGTTTTAAGTGTGGCTAGAGCTTTACTAATTTTATCTATTCATGCACCTGATGAGTGCAGACGTTGTAGCAGCTCCTGCTTTCCGCTCCGTTGCTGGCTTGTGACTTTTGGGGGATTATACAGGTACTAGAAATGTATGACACTTCTCATTATCATTTAACATTATCTGCATAGCATTCCTGAACCCACTGTTTATCTCCAATTCTTACTGTTATCTGCTACATAAGTTCAGGTCCCGTTCCTGTGCACTTGCCTCTGCTATACATGCTGTGTCAGACTGCCCTCCTTGGCAAACCTCCGCAGCTATCAGCATCCTAACCCCTATGGATGCCTTTCATGTCTATGACTCCATCCAGTCCTCCAGTGTCCACTGCTATTGTTCATACCTCTCAGACTCCTGCCTCATAACTCAGAGACAAGGCTTAACAAAATCAAAGACCAAGAACCAAAATCAAGGGCACATCTTCAAATTGGAGACATCAACTCAGGAAGTCGGTGGAATAAAGGGTTTTAGTGTAAATGCATTTCCAAAGAGGAACAAGTCTGCATCTTAATGTTGGACAATAATTGTGCTTACACCATTCCACTGTTTGGCCACTACATGAAACAAAATTTTAGGAGCTTCAGACTACTTCCCCGCTATTCATTTCACACCGGTCTCCACCATGTACCATATGCATTAATTCAGTACTACTCCTTGCTACTTTAAATGCCTCTCATGCAAGTCCAATGACTACTACTACTACTGTTACTACAACTACGATTACCGACCTACGTCTAAGTCCCCTTGCTGCCTAACTTCGTTCCTTATTGCTACTATTTATCACATTCCTGCCTTCTGCTTTTCCTTGACTGCCTGTATTTCTGCCAACTACTTTGCATCTTTTGGGATGTTACTGTGCCTGCAACTTTCAGACAGTTCCACACTGAAGCTCTTCCCACGCAAACGCATGTAACGTCCTTTATATACCTTACAATTCTATATGATTATGATCTTTGCTCCGGGCATTTCATGGACACTTAACTCTGAGTTAAAACCTGAGGCAACTCCATCGGCAGACTAATCTCCAACACCTGTTCAGTCTGTCATTCATTACTTCACCAGGGTGAGACTGCCTTCAGTAAGATTCACAGAAGGGTTTATCAGCGTCTAAGTTTACATGACTCTCTTCATAGCAACGTTAGTTACTGCCACATTCGTTAGCACATCAATCACTGAGCAAAGGATTGGGACATATCTAGAACCACGTTCAAGTATATATTCTGGATGCTTATCATTAACTACGATCGCTGTCAGTCACCTATGGACTTAACACACACATTAATTTAAAGGAATCTATTTACATACTGCTTGTTCTAAATGCTTGACCTAATCCATCAACCCGAGGCATTTACACTTACTGTAGCGCACTACACCATCATGCAATTTGCCATGTTTTTCGATAGGAGGCAGTTCTAACTTGTATTCAGCTACACAGCAACTCAGCATTCAAGTAAGCTGCAGCCAGCTGTACAGGATCCTCATTATCTTCTCAGCATGTGGAGCCCATTTGCTCACTAGCTTTTAAGCTCATTCATTTCCAGGCCAGTCTGGTTATATCCTTTTAATAGCCAGACCTCCTCTTGCCTAGCACTCTTACTGGCTTCGTCCCCTTGGCTCTAGCCTCTGGGATGTCTGCTACCCTCTGTGGTGGTGCCCTAGTCATCTAGACTACGTGGGGTCTAGCTGACTCACTCTTCCTTCACCTGGCCTACTAGGGGCACGGCTCTACTCACCAGCCATGGAAGGGCTTCGCCCAGTATCACTTCACCGCTCCTTGCTAACCATGAAGAACTACAATCTGCTATTTTGTGGAGCCCTTATTCCTATGGACTTACATCTGGATAAGTTGTAGTTGGATTTTCGCCATCAGCTCCTGGATGCTTCTGCCTCGCTGTGTTAGGTCATGGATTTACTACTACTTCACTCCTGCCAGGACATTTAGTTGAACCACCCAGAAAACCTTCCATCTCATGATTTAGGCCTTGACTTAACTCTACTCCATTGCTCAGTTACTAGATCCTGTGACACTGCTACTTAATCTGACTCTACCTTTCCACCATTTATTTACTATCCTGGACTATTAGAGCACGGCTCTTTAGACCCGTCTCATAAGATTCATTCAGCAGCCATCCCATTTTGGCTCCCCTAACTGTGTATATGTACATCGCTAATGAACTATATTACTCACCTAACGAGAAGCTCGTCGATGTACAAGCTTTCTTGCATTCCCTCAATGCTCCACTGCACACTATATATAATTCATGTACTACACTACTCCTGCATTATGTGGGTCTAATTTACTACTGCTGACCTATGCTCAGGTCGATTATGAACTTATCTGCTTATACTACCTGCTTCGTACTTTCAGGGCCTAGAAGTTCATCAACGATTGTCTGGCATATCCTGTGATTTGCTTCACCCCTCGGGGCCTGGAGGTCCATCCAACTTTACATCTACCCATTCGTACTAAGCTCTATCACCGATTCACTCTGCCTGCTTCAGCCACTCCAGACCAGAAGACCCTAGCACTCCATCCTCTCCATCGCATAGCCTGCTTTAGCTCCCATGTTCCATCACTAAGGCCTTCCTATACTAAGCTTGCTATGGGAACATGAACTACCAGTCTTCATATTCTGCATCTAGAGACTCAGTAATTTGGTTACAGGTTCTCTTTGGAAAAGATTCCTCGCATTCTGAATTGTTTGGCTATTACAATTTCGATGCTTTAAATTTATGCTCAACCATGGATTTCTATGTACTATCAGATTCTGCCCTGGACCTGGACTTCTTGAACTAAGAATTGCTAGAAGGATGTGCTGCCATCTGCACTCGACACTCTAACATCAGTGCTACGATTTTAGCCTTCCTGCTTTCACTGTTGAAGGATCTACAACTTGGATTTCAGATTAGCCGATAACTTAATATTGTTAGTTTAGGATTATTCTCCTTTAGTATGCCCAGAAGGACGGGTGGGTCAGTAGCCATGGGTTCTCAGAGGTTTCCCCCAAAGGGGGGTTTTCCTCTCCTGCATGCTACTGGTCATATTCTCCGGAGTTGGAGGAGATAATCATTGATTTTATTATTCTTTTGGGGGCCTCATACTACTGGACTAAGCATTCTTTATGGTGGGATACAGAGTAAGGCCAAACCAATACCAAGTCATAACACGTTACTCATCAGCTCAAGCATCCAAGCACTTTGCATAAGACTATCCAGCTCACTGCTACTATAATCGCTGACTGTATAACTATGTTCAAAGTACCTAAGCACTGATCAATTCAAACTACTATGTATCTGATGAGCAATGTCCTACTTACCTATCTGGCCTCTGTATCCAAGCACAAACCTTCATTATCCAATTACAGTATGTAAGCACCAGCACAGAGCGCTAAACCACACATAACAATTGCCTGCAACTCTACGCATCAAAGAAACAACATGAAATTAACCAAATGGGCTGGTGGATGGTAGAATGTTTTCCACAGATCAGAGTGGTTTAAGACCCCACTATGAATTGATCCTAAATAGTCCTATTTACTCCTCTCCCCAGTGTAGGACTTGGCTGAATCAGTCCTCTTCATGTGTAGGCTGAATCTTGTAGTCTCAAAATCTGAAGCCTGTGTATCTATCCCATCTGTTCACCTTCAGCACAACTCTTGTCACGTCCAAATGGGCTAAGCAGAAAAGAGTTGGGCTGGAAACCAAAATTTCATCTCTTAGTTTACCACAATCACAATTTTCATTCAAGCTACACTCTTTGAAAATGACAAGTTTTCTCCACACACAGAAGCTCAAGACAATCCTCTAGATTGGTATCACTTGCTCTGGCATCCTCCGACTGATGGGCATTGGCTTGGTCAGCCATCGTGGCTACAGTCACTGATGGAACAGCAGGTCCATACCACTGACAAGCAGCACATAAAGCAGAAGAGATCTAGTAGCCAATGTGTTATATGGGCTACCAAGTACTACAGGAATATGGTATGGAGTAGTATGTACAGCAATACCTGTATTACTGTTAGTTGACGGGTTTTCAAAATGATCCATTTTGTTTGTACAGATTTTCTTTACTGCAAGCAAGAGGTAATGAAAAGACAATATAAAGCATTAGTGTGTGATGTAAAATTTGTGTCTGCGAAGGCAGTATAGTCTATTTGTTTGACGACATGCTGTGGAAGCTGGAGACCGAGGCTCAAAAAGAGCACAAGAACCACTTACTTAATTTATTACCTTGAGCAAATTACATATTCTACTTGTGTTTCAGGTTTTCCAGCAGAAAAAATCAGGGCAGAAACCAACTGAAAAGGAGATTGTGCATCTCAGTTGGGTTATCTTGGTTAGATACATAGTAAAAAGAAACAGTATATGCTCTAATATGCTATTAAAAACACAGATAAGTTAAATCATGAAAGCCAGAATATGAAGCGATGCAGTGCGCACCGTTAGCCATGATGCATAACAGTGCTAACCCTGAAATGTAATCCTTTATTTTTTCATGACCCTGGATATTGTGTCAGAAGTTCAGTGCAGTTCTCACCTATTCCCCCTCCTCCCCCCGATCTTCCATTGGAAACAATAAACACACCAGTTTGGGATTTGAATGGCCATAGCCATATGTTTATTAAATCCAATTCAATTTCTTAACAGACTGGAAGTGCGCAGAAGGGAGTCTCTCCAAGGTTGATGTCCCAACCCCCGCTCTCTTCCCCTCAGGGAAGGGAAGGGATCAATCTCTCTCACTGCCTGCCCCCCTCGGCAAGGCTGCGGGCTGCTGGGCTCTTAAAGGGGTGGGACCATTAGGGCCAGAGGCCTATTGCCCTCCATGCTGGGCATGACCCTCTGCCTTCTTCTCTTTGTCTGACCCTGGAGATAGTGGACCTTCACCATGGGAAACCCACCCTCAGGGGCCCGACACAGTGGGCCCCCCCGCAGGCCTGGCATGACCCAGGGGTATTATCCGGTGACCTCGGCCTCTCCATGCTGGGAGCAGGCCGGATTCCCCCTGAGATCACCCGAAAGAGAAACTCCCATTCCATGCTGGGTGCTGAAGGTCCCCCTTTTCCCGCATTTCCAAGTTGGGCTAACCTTACTCTCCCTTAGTCAATCTTGGAGACACTCCCTATCCGCTTACAGAGGCTGTGACAGTAGTGCAATCCCACCTCCCCATTAGGTGGCCAAATCCAAGAACCTGTCTGGCAGAGGCAAAAACCCTGGAAAAAACCTGTTTAGCAGGAAAAACTGGGAAAATCCTCTGCAACCCCTTCAGGTGGTTCCCTCAGTAGAGGGCAGAGTTCTCATGCCATGCTTTTTGGTGGGTGGGTGGGTTCCTGCCTTGGAGGGTGGAATGGAAAAGAGATTGCAGCTTGTCTGCAGCTCCTTATGCCTCCCTGCCACCACTCCGCCTATGGCCCCTGGCCATTCAATCCCCACCAGCAGTAACTGAGACCACCCCCCCAATCTGCCAACCCCTTGCCCGCCAGAGTCTCTGACCCCCTACCCCTTTGTTAACCGGAGCATCAGGAGGGGCAGAATGGGACATGGTGATCCTATTCTTGTCACCATTGGATTTCTTCGGTTGGGGGGACTGGACACCAATTCCCCACTCCCCCTCAAGGTCTTGGGGAAGGATCATTGGTTGTCCAGTACTCACCTATTCCCTTCCCCCTTCGATCTGCTCTTGGAGACAATAAACACACCAGTTTGGAATTTAAATGGCTACAGCCATATGTTTGTTAAATCCAATTCAATTCCTAAACAGATTAGATGTGCGCTGAAGGGAGTCTCTCCAAGGTTAATGTCCCAAACACCACTCCCTTCCCCTCAGTGAAGGGAGGGGATCAATCCTGCCTGCTGCCTGCCCCCTCCAGCAAGGCTGCTAGGCTCTTAAAGTGGGTCAGACCATCAGGGCCAGAGGTCTAATGCCCTCCATGCTGAGCATGGCCCTCTGCCTTCCTCCCTTTTGTCTGACCCCGGAGATCATGGACCTCCACCATTGGAAACCTGCCCTCAGGGGCCCCACACAGTGGGACCTCCCTATGGGCCTGGCACAACCAAGGGGCATTATCCAGTTACCTTGGCCTGTCCATGCTGGGCGCAGGCCAGGTTCCCTTGAGATCTCCCAAAAGAGAAGCCCCCATTCCATGCTGGGCACTGGAGGCTCCCCTTTTCCCCCACTTCTGAACCAGGCTAACCTGACTTGCCCTTAGTCAACCTTGGAGACACTCCCTATCTGCTGCCAACCTGATCCTCATCAGGTACCCCACAGCACATCATCTCCCCTTACCTTATCTCCCTGACTCCCCATCATCAGTGTTTGGTAAGTTACTTTTTCTATTACTTTCTATTTCGTTTAGAAACTTGATCCAGGAAGCTCTGTGCAGTCACTAGCAAGGACAGTGATGTACTAGAATAAGTAATAGGCCTGACAGTTACAGATAGTTATTTCTTTTTATACAAAAACATTACAAATATAATGAAAAACTATAGCAGATGACATTTATTTGAAAGTAATATGTTAGTTACTAGTTACTTTCAAATAAATGTGATCAGTTACAGTTACATATTACTTTTGTATAAAAAGACATAAGTAATTGTAACAGTAAGGTGTATTACTTGTTCTAGTACTTCTCCATCCTTGCTAGTGACTGCACAGAGCTTTCTGGAACAAGTTTCCAAAAGTAATAGAAAGTAATAGAAAAAGTAACTTACCCAACACTGCCCATCATGTTCTCCCCCAGGTATCCCCTCACCCATTCCTCCAAGTATTGGGGTCAAAACCAGTTCAGTGTCCCTGCAAAATAAGTCAATGCCTGCCTCAGACAGGTGTATTCCATCTTTCTGGTACAGTTCCTAAGATCACGCTGTAATGCGATCGTGCTTAATTACGCCTCCTGGCAGTCGGCCATAAATGTCCCCATCTCTCCATTAACCTTCATCCGAGTTCTATCCATACCCTTGCTCTTCGGCGCTTCTCACCAGTGTCATCCTTGAATGGTGTACGGCCATGTTATTCTAGTCTCTGGCATGCTGCGCTGGATGGTGGCTAGGTCTTGCTTCATGGCATGCAGTAGTATTATGGACTTCATGGCTCCCAAGTCATTACCTCCCAGGTGGATGACTAGAATATCTGGCTGTGTATCCTTCCAACACTCCTTCCACAACCTGGGAACCAGATGATCCCAGCGCATACCCCTGTGTCTCATCAATCGTACCTCAACAGGGATATCACTGAAGGTCAGAACTGGTCCCCCGGATCAGGATTGCTCCTGGACAGCTACCCAATGTATGAATGAGTGCCCACATATCCACACCCATCTCCTAGCTCCCCTCCAATCTGCTTAATAAATGAGAAACAACTTAAAGCATGTGCGGCCTTATATATCTTTTGAAAGCCTGCAATTTTCACCTCCCCAATCCCTTAATCTCTGATTGTGTCATGCCCTTGCTTGCTGCCCAAGTTGCTGTCCCTATTCACAGTGAAAGGGTGCCATACTCCCCCGATTCTTCTCCCACTGCCTGCAAAGCTCTCATAAATATCCTTGTAAATTGAAACTGTGTTAGTGGTGTCCCATCCCTATGCCTGAAGTACGCCAACCCCTTGATCCTTATCCCCACCTCATACCTTGCTAATTCCCTCCTAATATTCCACTTCCATCCCCCCCCAGTCCCGCAGTGTCACCCAGGTACCCCATGCCTGTTGATCAGTTTTTGACCTCTGGATCTGCACCAATATCCCATTCCCCAGCAACACCACATCCCTTATCTCCAGGCCCCTCTTGGAGGGACCCTATCTACGGGCCGCCGTGACCTCCGAGACTCTGAATGCCCCACAGCAGGTCAGCAAAAAGGCCATCCTGAACAGCCATGCCTCCTGTTGGCCTGAGCAGATCATTGGCAAGACCTCTGCCAAGTGTTCTAACAACCGGGAGCCCACTGGTCTTCTTTTATCCGGCACATTCAGCTGTGACCTGCCCCACCCCTCCAGCAGCTTCCTGACCCTGAATGATCGAGTGTAGTCTTCGATCCCCAATGCCCTGCTAAACCACCCTAATCCTGCCAGGTGACGGCTCGCTGCCCCTCTGAGCTACATTCCTTTCTGAGTGCCACCATAAACCAGTGCAGCTGCCTCTCTTGTATAGGCAAGGACTCTTCCCAGCCACGGGAGTCGCGAATCCTCATGAACTCCTCAACTCCTCTCGTGTATGCTTTTCGTGTGCTGGATGCCAATGACTGGCACATCAAAGCCCAGTCTTCGAGATCCCCAGGTTCCACAAGAACTGCGGGATCTCTTCCAGACTGTTGTCTGCTCCAGGTGCCAGGGTCCTGAACTGATCCCACTGAAAACAAGATAAAGCATCAACTATACCATTGCATTTCCCCAGGCACATGTCAGGCCCTAAACTGTATATTGTTCGATAAACACCTTAGCACAAAAACCTGGAGTAGGTTCCCTATTGGTCTGACTGCCCCCCCGCTATCAATTTATTATGTGTACCACTCCTGTGTTGTCTGATCTAAATAGCACCTTCCTATCCTGCAGTTTCCTTCCCCACACTACCAAGGACATCACTATTGGAAAGAATTCTAACTATGTGATATTCTTGGCTAGTCCTTGTTTTTCCCACAATGCCGGCCATGTCCTGGCTAGCCATGCCCCGTGCAAATATGCCCCAAACCCTAGACCCCGGAAAGCATCCGTGAAAAGTTCCAGGTCTGTGTTGGACACCTCCTCCTCCAACCATGCTTTCACACCATTAAAGTCCTCCAGGAAAGTGGCCCACACCACCAAATCCTCTTTCACTGATTGAGGAATCCTGATCCTGTGGTGGGGCTGGTGGATCCCCCTGGTCACCTTAGACAGCCTTCATACAAAGGCTCGGCCCATAGGTATGGTCCTACATGCAAAATTCAAATGACCCAACAACTGTTGCACCTGCCTCAGGGTCATCTTCCTTGCATGCCTAGCATCCCCCACCATCCTTCACAGTGCTCCTACCTTGTCCCTGGGCAACCTGCACTTCATTCTTTCTGAGTCAATTTCGATCCCCAAAAAAGACAGTACCAACATTGGGCCTACAGTCTTTTCTTCAGCCAGGGGAACCCCAAAGATCTGGCAAACCTCTTGCAACCCCCGCAGCGTCCTCTCACAGATATCACTGCCCCGGGGGCCAGTAACCAAATAATCATCCAAGTAATGGACAATCCCCCCCACCTGGGGTCCTCTGTTCCATTTCCCAATGTAAAAATGTACTGAACTCAAAATATGCACACCTGATAGCACACCCCATTGGCATGCACTTGTCTACATAATATTCCCCATCCACCATTAACCCCAGCAGATTGTAGTCTGTTGGGTGGACTGCGAGCAACCGGAAGGCAGATTTGATATCTGCCTTTGCCATGCATGCTCCCTGACCAAATCTCGCCACCTCACTCACCGCTCTATCGAATGATGCAGAGTGCACCGAAGTCAGTGCCAGATCTATGAAATCATTCACTGACCCTCCCTCTGGAAATAACAATTGAGTGATCATTCAAAATTCCCCCAGGGTACTTTTTGGTACCACCCCTACTGGCAAAACCCTGAAGTCATCATAAGACGGTTCCCTAAATGGACCGGCAATCCAACCCAGGAGTCTCTCCTTCCTAATCTTTTCCCTTACCACTCCCATGTTCTCCTTCACTGATTTCAAACTGGGGGCTTCAAATCTGAGGTGAGTCCCTGTGTAAGGAATCCTAAACCCCTCCATAAAGCCCTGTAATAACTCAAGTGCATCCACCCTACTGGGGTACCTCTCTAACCACCCTTTCAACTCGCTTACCCTTATCAGTGTTACCACCCACTCCAGGGTACCCTTTTTTATTAAATCCCCCCTTTTGTCCCATGTAACCCCCTCCCTGTTTTCTCCTGGGGCACTGCATGAATGGATGAGGCCTCCCGCAGGCCAGACTCTCGTGGGCAAACTTGCACTTTGCTTGTGAGCATGTCCCCCTGTTACAGTGGTAACACTGATTACCCCCCCGTCCCCTTTTACAGGGAGGCCACAATCCATTCATTGAATGTATGCCCTGTCTGTGATGATGTCTACCCACAGAGGCATATCCACTTGATTCCCTTCCTGTCCCGGGTTCTTCTGTCATCGAAGCCAGAAGAACTCATCATAATGGAGCCAAGTGCCCCCCCCCCGGGCCGCATGCACTCTCATGACCTTCGCCCAATGACTAAGAAGGCCGCAGCTGAGCTCTGGCTTCTCTTGACAAAAGACTTACATGTAGATCAAGTACCCTGCCGACCAGTTCACAAAGTTCTTTTCCACTTGCGGTTTCTTTTCTTTGTTCTTCTCTTTCTTTTCCCCCTATTTTTTATCCTCCTCCTCTCCCCTATGCAATAGGATGAAAATATACACAAATTCTCTCGTGCAGATTGCTGCTCTAATCTTGCCCAATAAGTGTGCCTTTACATCCTCCTCCATGCTGGAGTATGGATTTTTTGGCACAGACCCTTTTTCCCCTCCCTCTCCTGTGCTGCCCCCTTTTCCTGAACTTGCCAATATAGTTGCCAGATTCTTCAGTGCCCCCAATACTTTCTCCATTCTATTCCCTCCCTGACCTGTTCCCCCATACTCCCCTCTTCCTCTGAATTAGAAACCACTACAGGCTTCCTTGGCCACTGGCCTCGCCTTCCTTCTCTGATCCGCTACTCTACCCTGACAGCGGCCTGAGTCTTTCAAACCTTGAGGGGGATGGGCGAGGACCCTTACCTCTGGGCTTCTTCCCCTTCCCCTGCACCCGTGGTGTGTCCTGTTCTTCATCCAAAGATGACTCGTACTCCCTTTTAGGCCTCTTTGGAAAAGGGGGCCCTGGTAGTGGCCAGTCCCCATGAGGCCTGGAAGGACCCAACCAGGGTCAGCGAGGTGCTGACCAGTCTCTCGGCCTCTTCCCTTTGTCTTGCCCATGGGGCTCCCTGTATTCCTTTTCCAAGGATGTGTCATACCATCCCCTAGGTTTCTTAGGCAATGAGCACCTAGGGCGCTGTGGTCTACTGGGTCCCATAGGTGGGGGGGAGACGTCCGTCTCACTGTCTGTTCTTATAGGGGCTGACCCCCACGAGGGCTCCCCTTCATGCCCCACCCTGCTCCGTTTGGCTTTTTCCCCGGCCGACTCCCCTTAAGGTTACCCCTTGGGACCCTATGGTGTCTACCCCCTCAGAGTTACTGTCCCCCCCACTGGGTATCAGGTGATGGCCCTGCCAATACTCGCAACTGGGTCAAATCCCTTGATGTGACATATTTCTCTTACCTTTCGGCTGCACCCTCAGTCATGGTCTCCTATCTGCCCAATCTCTCCGATGGTCTGCTGGTGTATCCAAGCATGCCTCAAGCCATGATGTTCCACTTCTTTCCACCATCCTCTCCAGCTGGGTCAGTCATGCTGCACGACTTCAGCTCAGTCCACTCCCCCTCCCTGCCATTGTCTTTCCTGGCTGTTTTTTTTTTTTTAATGCCTATAGCCTAACTGGCACTATCCTTCAACTCCTCTGCTTTCCCAAACCAATTGGGCTTATTCTGTCCCTAGGCCTGCTTAACCAGTCAACTTTGTTTTTTTGTTTTGTTTTGTTTTGTTTTTTCTTTCCAAAAGGAGAACCACTAGGAATTGAACCTAGGAGGGTGGGAAGGAAAAGATGCATGGCTTGTCTACTCCCTTATGCCTGCCACCACTCCGCCCATGGCCTCTGGCCATCCAATCTCTGCCAGCAGCCACTGAGGCCGCCCCTTGATCACCCCCCGCCACAGTCTGAAGCCCCTGACTCCTTTGTTAATCAGACGTCAGGAGGGGCCAAATGGGACACAACGATCCCTTTCTTGTTGCTGCGGGATTTCTTTGGTCGGGAAGGGGACCGGACACCAATTCCCCACTCCCCATCGAGGATTCGGGAAAGGATCAGTGTCATGTGAGGTGGTGGAACATGGAAGTACTAGCCTGGCAAATATCAATGCATGCACACAGAACCAAGCAAAATAAAAAATTCTGGCTGAAAAAGAAGTACCAAAATGACATTCTAGTTCACTTTCATCACTTTACACAAATGGCTACCAAGCCAATGTCATGGTCCAGTTGCTTGACCCGGAACAGTTTTTTCCCCAACCAGTGAGCACATGGAGACAAAATGGTATGAACAATGTCATCAGCATTCAGTTCTGCAGTTGCCCACATCCCAGCTGATACTGCAGCCCTTTTAATCTCCTTGTAGCTGATTCCCTCATTTTCTGATGTCATTCACATGCCACTCAGACATTGTTGACAGGGTGGTGTGAGGGTAATGCTGGATTAACGCTATGAAAGCATTAAAAGAAAAAAGTAAGTGTTTAAAAATGATTAAACCTGCCATTATTTTCTAATCTGGGTATTCCAGTGCCCATTATATTCAATACACTGGCCTGAGCATTCTTCTTTAAGCATAGGGTGTGGCCTGTAGTTTTACTGCTAAGAAAAAAAATGAAAAAGTGTCCCTTGATCCACCTTACCAAATCCCTTTAAAATGCTAAAACCTGGAATCAAGGCTAACATGGTGGCTTGGGGGCAACATGTTGCACTGTGACCTGGAAGACCAGGGTTCATGTATGATGCCAGAATCCCAAACTGTAGCCGGCAGAGGGTGGATCGCTTTGTGGAGATGAGGCTATTGGCTCCTGTGGAAGACAGGGCATGGGATATGTGGCACTTGTGCACCCTCTGACCACTTGTTACAGAGCAACATTGGTATTGTTTGCAAATGCAGTGACTCACCCACCCTGTAGGCTGCAAGAGCTGAGAAGCAGGGCGACAACTTTGTCAGGTTGGGGGCAATAGGATCAGGGTGAGGAATACAGGAAAAAGAATAATTGTAAACAAAATGAAATTATATCGCCTCCTAGCTTTCTCTTTTCCTGAGAGAACAATATCTAGCCAATTTGAAATGCTCCCTATAGTTGAACCTCTCCATTCTTTGAATAATTTAGTTGCTCGTTACTGCACCTTTTCAATTGTTGGAATATTCTTTTTTTATAATGGTGACTCCCTGTTGTATTTTTTTACCATGCCATACACGATTTAGTTGCTCCTCAGATTGTCAGTGGTGTTGATATGAGGATGGATACTGCATCATATAAGCTTAAATGATAGTACATTGTAACATAGTAATTTAAGATCAGAAAGGACTATAGATCCATCAGGCAGTAGTAGGTCTCCATTTGATTATGTGTCATTCCAAAGGCTCAATGCACATTACAAATTCAAGTAAAATAAAATAAAAAACAACAATAAGAATAGACGACTGTACAGTTCTGGATGCCAAAAACCAGAATTATAAAATGGTACATTCAGATTCCTAATTAATTATTAATTTAATATTAAACTGCGTTTGACCTTGAAAGTGCAAACAGTAAGAGAGAGTTGTATGTTCACAGGCAAGGAGTTCCATGGTAAGGAGGTGGCCACTTCAAATGGTCTGGTCAGCTGACTGTGGATGGCAACTCGCAACAGTTCCCAACCAATGGGCCCCATTGCTCTGGAGGGTGTATACAGTTTTGTATATGCAATGGGGGTCCAGTTTTTTAGGGCACTGACTGTCAGTACATAGAGAATACTGGATGGGCAATTATGCAGAACCAGTGTCTTCTGCCACAGAGGGATTCTGATTCCCTCTGACTTCAAGAACGAAGCTCGAGAGGTTCATGGGAATCAGAACCCCGAGGTAGCAAAATACACTAGTTGTGCATAGAGTTGATCATCCAGTATTTTTTATAGTGTATACTACTGTGTGAAAAATGTGCTTTGTGAGTTTTTTTTGCTTTCAAAATGAAACTGACTCATGCAGTCTCTGGAGGTAGGGTAGAACAGCATTCCATGACCTTGGAACTGTGGTTGAACAGCATTTTGAAAAGGATGGAATTCTATACAGAACAACATTCCACTACACACTATAAGCAGCTTATAGTTCACCCACCATCTAACAGTCAGCCAATCCAGAATAAGAAGTAATGGTATGATACGGTCTCTCACTAGATGAAGATCATTATATACTATGCAAATCACTGTATTGGAGTTGTGGCACCTATGAAACTATTTTAGAACTGCTTGGAGACATCATTATTGTCCCACTGGTCCACTAGTTGTTGTACAACCACTGTCATAGCAACCATAGCAAAAATGGTTGGTTTAAGATGTGTCTAAGGCTAGCAGTATCTTAACACGGCCTCTTGGGCAAGGGCCACATCCATCACCACCCCGCAGTGACCAACAAGTATGCTGTGCAAGTATCTACTACATTATAGAGATTTCCCACCCTCCTTACCACCCAGGGTACCCTTTGATTTCCTTGGCAAGCAGAAATTTGTCCAGGCTTACCTTGAAGGCCCATACTGTCTCATGTCCACTCTCTGTTAGTGGGCTATTCTAAAGATTTATCACCTTCAGGGACAAGAAGTGTTGGACCATACTCCTAAGTGAAGTATTGGGGGATGCTGTACTGCTGGGGTGTGCCGTCCTTCGGATGAGACGTTAAACCGAGGTCCCTTCTGCCCATCCTGGTGTTGTCCTGGTCCGTGTCCAGGTGAAAGTAAAAGAACCCAGGGCACTCTTCGCAAAGAGCAGGAAGCATTCCTGGTGTCCTGGCCAACATTCCCCTTCCCATAAAACTGGTTCATGCAATTATCCAGGCTGTGTGTGGGTGATGATGTGCGATATGGCTGCCACCACACATTCAGTCACTTCACTACCAATCTAGCATTGCTTGTAAAGCACTTTGGGATACTGTGTATGAAAAGCGCTATATAAATGCTGATTCTTCTTCTTCTAAACCCTAAATTTGACACCTCTGAGCTTTCCAGGCATGTCCCCTCATAGAAATATAGAATTTGATGGCAGATAAGGACCACTTGGCTCACCTAGGCTGCCCATATTCGCTACCTGTTTCATATACCGCAGATCCTAAATGATCTGGGCTTACCCCTTCTTTCCTATTGCTAAAGTTCCTTTATGTTTGTCCCATGTATTTTTGAATTCCCCTACCATTTTTGTCCTTACAACCTCTGCCAGGGATTGTTCCATGGATCCACCACCCTTTTTATGAAAAAATACTTTCTCAAGTTACTCCTAAGTCTACCCCCCTCTATTTTCATATCATGGCCACTTGTTCTTGAATATCTTTTTTTTTTTTTTTTAAAGATGCTACTTCTTGTAACTTATTTACACCCCTGGGGTATTTGAAAGTCTCCTTGGAGTACACCAAATCAAACATTTTAACCTGTTAAGACATTTAGATACCTTTCATTATGCAGAGGACTGAGCTCATGCTCCCTCTCAGCCTCCTTTTCTCCAGGTTAAACATATTAAGGGCCTCCAGTCTCTCTCCTCATAGCATTTATCCTCCGTACTCCTGATCATTTTGTTGGCCCTGCTTTGCACCTTCCCTACTAACTTAATGTCCTGTTTGTACTGGGAGCCCAGAGTTGTACACAGTACTCCAGTTGGACCCTGACCAGGGCCTGGTACAGTGGTAGGCCTACCTCTATCACCACAAAATGCCAGTGCACTAAATCAGAATAAAGCTCATAAAACAAAGAGGCATACTGTGTAAAATACGCTGTGATATGAATTATAAGTTTAACACATGTCTCAAGTAAACAAGGCAATACAGCAAAATGAGTGAAAAGCACTCACTAGCCTATCATCAACAAGCATTTGTTAATGCCGAATATTGTCTTGCTGGTTTTGGCATTGATAGTGCAGGAGTTAGAGAGACACATAATAGAAGTAGAAGTGAAGTATAGAACCGACATCAACCCCACCCCACCCTGCAGAGAGTAACAGGCATTGGGATGTGCGTTTGAGTCGCTGGCCATAACGCTCATGCTATTTCACCTCACCCTACCCTGCAGAGTCTGACAAGTGTTGCGTTGCACCTTAAGGGGTCATCTGGCCTTATGCTCACTCCATAGGAGAATGGGTTGAACTTTGGGGCTGAAGAGTCCAAGGCACACCTTGATACATGTCAGTGGCTGCAGGGTGGAGGTGGAGGACCAATGGCATGAACAGTACAGCAGACAATCCAAAGACACACGCCATCGCCTGATGTCTGTTAGTCCACACAGGGTGAGATGTAATGCTTAGAAACCCTAACATCCTGGGCATGTGTTCGTATTTGCACTCTACATTTTAAAACATGACCTTTTTGTGACCCTACCTCATGAAAGCATTTGGGACTTCTGTTCATGAACAATGCCCCTGCGATTTTGTTCATCCTTCTCAAACGTTGATTTCCCACAGTGACTGCGCCATTCTGCACCACATGAAAATGTCAGTGTGAAGAGATGGCAATGTGGGAAATCTGGAGTGAAAATATTAAACGTTCTCGAAGTTATGAGGGTGTGTGAAAACTGCACATCGCATGCTTATAACACAGTCATTTAGTAGAATTATTTCACCAAATGTTTAGCATAGCCATTTTGGGATCTCTGCTCATGAACAGTGGCACTATGATTATCTTAATCTACCCAAATGTTGATTTCCCACAGCGACCGTGTGATTGTGTGCTAGACGTGCAAAACTACATTTCAGGCAGGATGTGACAAATGACAGCTGAACTGTTCATAAGAAGGAGTACAAAAATGACAATGCTGAAAATCTGGAGTGAAAATATTACAAATTCTCGAACTTATGACTGTACATGGACACTGTGCAACACACGCTTGTAACATAGTCATTTTATGGATTTTTTTCACCAAATTTTCAACATAGGCATTTTGGGACCTCTGCTCATGAACAGTGCTACTATGATTTTCTTACTCTGTTCTGAACATTGTTTTTCTACAGCAACTGCACCCCCGGATATGCGAAAACACAGTTCAGGTAGGATGTGGGATATGAAAGCTGTACTGTTCATAAGGAGGTGTGAAAAAATGGCAGTAGTGAAAATCTGGAGTACAAATATTAAAAAATATCCAAGTTACTAGTGTGCGTGGAAACTGCACAACGCACGCTTGTAAAACAGTAATTTTATGGACGTTTGTCACCTAATTTTCAACATAGGCATTTTACGACCTCTGCTCATGAACAGAGTCACTGTGATTTTCCTAATCTGTCCCAAATACTGATTTCCCACAGCAACCATGCTATTTTGTACCAGAAGTGCGAAAACACATTTCGGCCAGGATGTGAAAAATGATGAGGGTGCGTGAACACTGCACAACGCACGCTCATAACACAGTTATTTAATGGACTTTCATCACCAAATTTTCAACGTAGGCATTTTAGGACCTCTGCTCACGAACAGTATCACTGTGGTTTTTTTACTCTGTCCTGAACACTGATTTCCCACAATGACCACGCTATTCTGCGCCGGAAGTGCGAAAACACATTTTGGCCAGGATGTGAAACATGACAGCTGTACTGTTCATAAGGAGGTGTAGAAAAATAGTAATATTGAAAATCTGAAGCAAAAATATTACAGATTCGCGAAGTTACGAGCATGCTTGGAAACTGTGCAATGCAAGCTCGTAAAACAGTCATTTCTTTGATTTTTCTCACCAAATTTGCAACATAGACTTTTTGAGAGGCCACCTCATTAACAGTGGCACTGTCATTTCATTACTTGGTCTCAAAGGTTGATTCTGCACAGTGACCATAAAATCACTTTTTGGGACCAAATAATGCCATGACAGTAACTTAATTCATGAAGAGGGGTCCTAATAATCCCATGTTGAAAATTTGGTGGCAAAATTCCCAAAAATGCCCAAGATATGCATCAAAGTTGAAAAAAACTATTTATGCCATTATACAGCCTACTGGCATTTCTTCAGTTCATGGTCTGCTTTGAAGAGTGCAGACGTGTTCCTGGTCCACAGAAGATCATTGCGCCGGACTCCGGAAGTAAGTATGGGGTGAGGGGGGGTGTGGAGGTGGGGCACACAGTGGGTGGGCACAGGTTGGGGGAGGCCTCTGCAGACTGCAAGGGACCATTTTCTACTTTACAGAGAAAAAAAAACATTGCGGGAAGGTTTTGTTTTTACAGGCACATTTGACACGCTGGGGTGGGCTCCCAGCGTGTCACCTGCGTGTTTTTTTTTGGGGGGGGACTGGAGCGAACAGGGATTTGGCACCCCATCGGCAAATAAAAAAGAGTGTTTGGGGGGGATGATGCTGACGGGAATTGAGCTCCCCCATCGGCAAATGAACTGGGGGGTGTCACCTGCGGAGTTTTTTGGGGGGAGGGCTGTATCCGATGGGGATTGGGCACCCCATCGGCAAATAAAAAAGAGTGCTGAGGGGATGATGCCAACAGGGATTGGGCTCCCCTGTCAGCAGATGAACTGGGGAGAGGGGCATGATGATGCCGACAGAAGGATTGGGCACCCCCTAAGTCGGCTTTTCTGGGGACTGTGCGAAGCAGATAACACAACTGCCACCATGTCACACTGAAACATACACGGGGAAAAGCACACCCTGCAATGAGGTGGAGCTCCCTCATTGCAGCTGCTAAAACCTTTCAAGGTGGTGGACATGCTTTTGCACTGCTGTCATAGACAGCGTGCAATCTAATTTGTGCCACGGAGCCCAGCCCCAAAAAGCAGTGGCACCACAGGCCACAACAGGACCGCGCCTCCAAAACCTGCTATTCCAAAGTTACCGCAACATGTTTCTTGCGCAGGCACAAGACAACATAAAAAATGTCAACTAGTACTGAGCTGCACTGATGCCCCCAGCACCACATTGGCCAACTCAGCTTTGTCAGACTGATGACATGCCTCTTTATTTTAAGAGCTTTATTCTGATTTAGTGCACTGGCTTTTTGTGGTGATAGTTATGACAAATCTAACTTGTACCAGCAGCCCCACTTTGTATGAGTGCATTATTCCCAGTACTCCAACTTGATAGGCTTACTTTCTTTGCTCTGCTGCCATTCCCCTTTAATGCATCACAGGATTCCCCCAGCATTCTTGACAGCAGCCATGCACTTGCTTGTCATGCTTTAACTCCTTGTCTATTATGACCCCAGGTACTTTTCTTCCCCTACTGCAGCAACTGAAGCCCCACATAGTGTTCAGGTCTGCTCCCAGAATGATTTGGCATTTTCCCTGAAAAATGTGGGTAATTTTCCTGTGTTTTGCTGTAGATTACATTATTTCCTATGGAAGTTTAATTTCTCTGTTTTCCATAACCAATACAAGTCTATGGGAACTATTTCCCTGTAGTTGGCTCCAAATCCATGTAAAATATAGGAAACCCTGTACATCTGGGAACCTTGGTTTCTTCTTTTATTTCTCCTCTCAAAGTGTGACACCATGCATTTGGCTAAATTAGATCCGATACTCCTGGAGCCTGACCAATTTCCCAGCTTGTTTAGGTCCTCTTGAAGTTTGCCTCATCTTCAAGGGAGTTCATCACCCTGGCTAGCTAAATCTCAACAGCAAATATACGCCATCTGTTGGAGACTCCAGCTTCCAGATTGTTGGTTAATATGTTGAAAGCAGTGACCAGTGAGATACACAGCTGAGTATCCCTTTCCACTGGGAACACTAGGAACAGTGCCCATAATCCATAACCCTCTGCTTCCTGCCCCAAACCAGTTAGCAATCTGGGTTGTGTATGCATTCTGTATAGCCATACCTAACCAGAAGCTTATCATGCACCACAGTGTCAAAGACTTTGCTGAAGTTCAAATAGACTATGTCTGTTCAAATAGGCTATGTCTATGGCATTGCCTATGTCACCTCCCTGGTCGTCCCCATGAAGAATGTGATCAGGTTGGTTTGCCATGATCTGTGCCCATAAAGCCATGCTGAGAAGGGGGAAAACCTTGGCCTCATTCAAGTGATCCATTATTTGATCCGCTATAGTGGATTCCAGAAGCTTGCTCAGCACTGATGTCAGGCAGACCAGCCTATACAGTAGTTGCTAAGACCAAATTTTGCCTGATTCTTGAAGGTGGGGATCATATTGGCCACTTTCAGTCCTCTAGCACCACACCTGTACAGACAGACTTATGAAGATTACCACAAGAGGCCCCACCATTTGTTCCTTTAGCTCTTCTATGATCCTGGGGTACATACTATCCACCCCTTGGGATTTACCTAGCATGATCTTTGCCAGTTTGTTAGCTATCAGGATAGGAGTGATGTCTGCAAGTTGCATCACAGTTACCCTTGATATCATATGGCTACCTAATGAGCACCCTCACCCTTCAGGCCCTTTGGTGATCATGAAAACAAAGCATTCATTCAGCCTCTAAGCCATTGTCCATGGCTCATGCCTATGTACCTTTCCCCTTCCCCTTCCCTTTTTTTCAGGGGCCCAATTCCCTTCCTCATCTTTAATTGCCTGTTTATGTACTGGAAGAAATCTTTGATGTTTTCTGCATTTCCTACTTCTTTCTTGGCTTTTCAGAAGCTTTTTAGCTTCTTTAATTCTATTTTTGCAGTCCCTCGGTGCTGCTCTAATTGGGCCCCATTCTCAGTCTCTGAGGGTGGTGTGCAAAATGAGTGATAACTGGTGGGCCCATTGCACCACCACCTTCTAGCCTCTAAGCCATTGTCTCTAGCTCATGCCTACATACCTTCCCCCTTCTCTTTTTTTTGGGGACCCAATCCCCTTCCTCATCTTTAATTGTCCATTTATGTACTGTAAGAAAGCTCTGATGTTATCTGCTTTTCCTACTTCTATCCTGATTTTCAGACCCTTTTTAGTTTCCTTAATTGTATTTTTGCAGTCCCTCAGTGCTGCTCTGGCTGGGCCCCATTCTCAGTCACTGAGGTTGGTGTGCAAAAAGAATGAGAACTGGTGGGCTCACTGCACCACCACCATCTAGCACCATACATAAATCTGGGTGTATATCACAGGGAATTTCAGCACTCCCCCGCAACAGAGGTGCAGTGCAAATCACAGGTCCAAATGTTAGCTGTTGCAAAGGTGCAAATGGGATTTGTACACGTTAACATGCTGGACTGCATCTGTGACTTTGTTGAGGACTATCATTTCACTAGGCATATGGTACAATGCCATACTGAAAGATCATTCTGGCCTGAAACAAGGCAGAACCCCCTCTCAGTGTGGGCCCAACTTTCCCCTAGTGCTAAATGCCAATTACTTTGTGGTCTGCACATTTTTAGGTGGCTGGATTTTTTTAAAAAGTGTACATTGGACAGCCAATTCAGGTGAGTTAAAGATTTAAATATTAGAGGTGGTACCCAGACGCAGAGTTTACCTTGTCATCAAGTGGTTGGGCTTAATTCACATCTCAGCTGAAATCCGATAACCAGACACCCCCTTTGAAAAATCACAAAGTGAAAGAAAAAGTAAGAACATTTTTAAAATGTAACATTGTAAAGAATTGCCATTTGGAGTTAGGGTGCACTGGATTTTGTTTGTTTACTGATAGGCCACGCAGCAGTAGCACCCCTAGAAAATAAGGAAACTTATAAGGCATGTGACTAAAACTTTGTGAATGAGCAAGGATAAAGCTTACTAAATCTGGAGTTTTTTTTTTTTTTTCATAGTGGATCCTGTCCCCATTCCTAAAATATTTCAAACACTTTTGTGTCAGCTTGGGAAGGGGTTGCAACCCCAATTAAGCATAGCTTGATGAGGTTATATAGGCACCAAGGGCACTAAGTGGTCACACCAAGCAGTAAACACACTGATAGTGACACAGAATGGAGCTCTTTATTACAGTACGTCAGAAATGCGCAAGGGTTTTGCCTACCAGATTCTGTCATGATGGTCAAGGGATTCCTATATTTATGGATCAGTCTACTCCGGTCAGTAATGGTTGCTATTTGCTAATCATCTGTATTAGGGAAGAACATAATGATTCTGTGGATGCCACTGGATAGAGAAAGTTGGCATGGTTCCTAATAAGCATGGATGGGCTTCAAGTTTCCACATGGTGTATGCTGTATGAATATACTACTTAGCACTTTAGGAAAGGAAAATGCAGTCCATACTTGAAACATATATAGAAGCTGTCGGCAGAAATGGACCTCTTGACCCACTTAGTCTTCCCTAAAGTCTCTAACTGCTGTGCTACTGTAGACCCTAATTGATCTCCTGCCTTACCCCCCCCACCAGCCCTGTTACTAAGATCCCCCTGTGTCTATCCCATGCATATCTGAATCCTGTTACCATTTCGGTTCCCACTACCTCTGTTGGAAGGCTGTTCCAGATGTCCACCACCTTTTCCATAATGAAATATTTTCTCACATCCCCTCTAAGTCTCCTCCCTTCCAGCGTCATGTCATGTCCTTTTGTCCTTCAGCATCTCTTTCTGTGCAAAATGCCACCCTCCTGTACCTTACTAATACCTTTGAGGTATTTGAATGTTTCTGTCATGTCTCCTCTTTCCCTCCTTTCTTCTACAGAGTACATATTTCATTCCTTGAGTCTTTCCTCATAGGGCTTCTGATACAGGCCAGGCACCATTTTGGTTGCTATTCTCTGTACCGCCTCCACTTGATCTATGTCTTTCCTGAGATGGGGACTCCAGAACTGGACAAAGTACTCCAGGTGGGCCTCACCATCGATCTAAACAGGGGTATCACTACCTCCTGCTGGTAATACCCCCTCCCTATGCACCCCAGCATTCTACTAATCTCTTCTACTGCCTTATCACACTGCTTTGCTACCTTCAGGTCATTAGATATGATGACCCCCAGGTCCCTTTCCTGTTTTGTAGCTGTTACCACCTCCCCTTAACTGATATGTTGCCCTCGGGGTTCTGTGACCCATGTGCATAATCTTGATTTGGCACTGAAGCCTAGTTGTCAAACCCTTGACCAGTCTTCCAGCTTTTTCACATCTTCTCTCATTTTTTCCACCCCCACTGGTGTGTCCACTCTGTTGCAGATTTTTTGTGTTATCCATGAACAGGCATACTTTCCCTTTTAGCCCCTCTGTTATGTTGCTAATGAAGACATTGAAGCGGACTGGTCCCAGTGCTGACCCCTGAGGCACTCCCCTGGTTATCTTACCTTCTTCTCAGTGAACCCCATTTACCACCACCCTCTGAGTCCTGTTATATAGCCAACTTCGTACCCATTTTACTATCTTTGGAGCCACTCCTCAGCTGCCCAGCTTGTTTACAAGTCTTCTGTGTGGAATGGTGTTGAAGGTCTTACTGAAATCCAGGTAGGCCACATCCACTGCTCCTTCCTGATCCACCTCCCTGGCAACCCAGTCAAATAACCCAATCAGGTTTGTTTGGCAAGATCTTCCCCTGTGATGCCAGGCTGCCTTGGATCCCTTAATTCACTGGCCTCCAGGTATTCCCCAATCTTATCTTTTAGTAGAGTTTCCATAACTTTGCCCACCACCGAAGTCAGGCTTACAGGTTTGTAGTTTTCTGCCTTCTCCCTATTCCCACTTTTGTGGAGTGGGACCACATCCACCCTTCTTCAGTCCCCCCCCGGGACTTCCCCTGTATCCAGTGATAGGTTGAACAGGGCAGCCAGAGGCAGGGCTGAACCCTGTCTGGCCACATTGGCTTATCCACTTTCAGTCACACTAATTCCCTGTGGACTCTCTCCTCTATAAAAGGGTTAGTGTCCACCTCCTTTTCTTTACTGCCCCATTCCCCTATCTGTGGCCCATCACCTACCCCTTCCTTCGTAGATACTGAACAAAAGTACTTGTTCTATATGTCAGCCTTCTTCTGGTCCTCTTCCACACATTCCCCTTCTTCTCCTTTTAGTCTTATTATCCCTGCCTTGTTCTTCCTCTGATCGCTTATATACATAAAGAATGTTTTATCCCCATTTTTTACTGACTTGGCAGTGTTTTCCTCAGTTTGTGCCTTTGCCTTCCTAACTGCTTTCCCTGCCTCCCTTTGTTTCTCTTGATAACCCTCTCTATCCTCTTCCTTCTGTCTTGACTTATACCTCTTGAAAGCTAGCATCTTTGCTTTTACTTTCTCTGCTACTTCCATTGGAGAACCATAGCAGTTTCTTTCTCCTCTTGCTCTTGTGATCTGCCTGACACCTAGGTTTGTTGCCTTCTCAATGGCCATTTTTATTTTTGCCCACTGTTCCTCCACCCCACCCATTTTCCCTATTCCTGCTAGGGCTTCCCCTAGGCACTCTCTCATTTTCTTGAGATTGGCCCTTCTGAAGTCCAGGACCCTCATCCTAGTGTGGTTTGACTCTGGCCCAGTCTTTACATTGAACCACACCGAATGATGATCATTAGTTCCCAGGTGGCTCCCCACCATGACATCAGTGACACTATCCCCGTTTGACATTACCAGGTCCAGTATTGCCCCCCTCCCCATGAGTGGGTTCTTAACTTGGTATTGTGTGGCTCAGTTTTGCAATATCATGTAGAAGTGAGGAAAACTGGCACTGTCCACTAAGAAGGAACAGTCTTCTAGTAAAGAAACAACTAAGTCCTTTATCAGGTACAAAGTGATATTTATTCTTTGTTTTGATGCCCAAACAGTGCTGTACAAAGCAAAGATCAAATCAGCAAAAATCTTTACCCACTGGTGGCTTCCCTGCAGATTTAAAAAATCAAATAGCAGTGATAATGCCCCGGCCAGTGGGTCCCCTCCCGAGTGTTCGCCGTTGTGCCACTGGCACCATTGTAAATCCGGTACTGCGGAGGAGACAGGGTGAAGGCACTTGAAAAAGTAAAATGAAAACTTATCTATACCTTGGTTGCACTCTCCCCATGTTGCCTTAATAGGATCTGGAACCTATAGCCATATTTGTATGTTCTGCTTTGGAACTAGAAATGATTTCTCAAATTGCTGAGGCTATAATTTTATTACAGTATGCTTTTTTAATTAAAAACATATATGGGAAAGGGGGTTCAGTTTACTCAGGCTATAATGTGTTCTTGTGCTCTCTTTTGGGTGGATTTCATCCATTATGATCTCTCTTTGTTATTAGTTTATTGAAAAGTGATAGAAAAAGTTCATTAATTGAAATGGACGATGTTATCTCCCTCTTGCCATGTTATCTTTCTTGTTATTTATATGTACCTTCACTATTTTGGATCACACCTACCCTTCTTCATTCATTGTTTCACTGGGCTGGTGGGATTCAGCTCCTTATCTCTTAATTTGGGGACATTAACTGACATTTTTGTAAACTGTTTCCCATCACACACTTATGACATTTATAATTCCTTCCTTCCTAGAGTTTTACCAAGAAAGGCCTACTGAGCAAAAATAGCTAATTTCCACATGTGTCCTGGGGAAAAGGATAAATGGGAGAAACACAGTACAATAGCATGTATACAATTGACCCATGGCACTCCAGTTAAATAGGAGTAGGCATGGAAGAGCTATAAAATATATTTGTGCAGAATTGCAAATTGCAGTATAAATAAATTTACAATTTCTTAGCAGCTCCAAATAAGGTGAATTGGAGAGTCAGGCAGGAGCAAACAAGGAACACCTGACTCAAGGAACAAATTAATATACAGATTTTGCAATAATCAGCATTGTTCCAAGGCAATATCTGAGATAATGGGCAGGTGTGAGTGGTGTACGTGTGGAGTACAGAATTTGAAGCAGCAGGAATGGAGGCACCACAGATGTCAAATGGGAAGGAGCCAGTAAGAGAAAGCAGATTGCCAAGCAGAGATCTTAGCATGGGAAATGGAGAAGGAGTGGGTGCTAGTGGAGTGGAGGGAATAGGAAAAAGAGGGTGAGGAAAGGAGTGAGGAGAGATAGCTGGGACATGAGCCAAACCAGAACCTGGCAATGAGGGAATTACAGTTAGAGGTGGCAACCTACAAGGGAATAGATGAAGAGGGAAGTGTACAAGGAGAAGTGAGGAGCTTGGGGTGGGCAGTCCAGAACAAAATCACAGAAGATGTGAAATGGAGGTCTAGTCTGGCCAGGGTAGATTTGGAAGCAGCACGGTAAGCCACAACACCAAAATCAAAGACAGGGAGGATCATTCTGGAAATGCTCACACCTGGTGGGGGGGGGGGATACAGGCATTATTCCTATAAAAGACCCCCTACTTAGGAAGAAGATTAGCGTGAACTACATAAATGTGGGTTGCAAAATCAAGGTGGCCATCAAGCCAAACACCAAGATACTTAGCGGAGGAGAAGTCTCAATCATGACACAAACAAGGGTCAAGAATGAGGGGAGCTGATGGTGGCGAGATGCTGATGGGAGCTGAAAGTCAAAGAAACTGTCATTTTAGAAATAGGAGATAGCTGGTTTTCATGGACCCAGCCATGGATACTTGTCAAATCATGCCTGAGCTGGGCAGACAACTTAGGGGCTGTGGGACCAGAGGCATACATGGCTGTATCATCAACAAACAATTCAATGTCTGATGGTGTACATGCCTTGGGGCAGTCACTCAAAAATATTGAGAAAAGGAGTGGGACAAGGACTAAGCCCAGCAGCACCCCTGACTTGATGAGAGGGGAGGAGATAGGATGCCACCAACAGAGAGTTTCCCCAGTGTCATGATCAATGCTCCCCTTGAATATAAAATAGATTCTTGTATCCCACCCCCAGAATGCACCTACAGTAGAAGTGAACTATCACAACTCAGTGTGTCTTCCTGGGTCACGCATTTGAGAAGTTTAATGCATAGAGCAATGCTCATCTTCAAATCCAAGCCCAATACCTTCCATGGCTATCTATCCTCTCTCCTCTCTTCTGTTTCTCCCTCCTGTTGCCACCTAAGAAAATTCCAATCTAATTACTTTCCTTATCCCAGATTCTGCCGGGTTAGGGTTGACCAACAAGTTCTATGTTAAACCCCCAACTTTGCACTTTAATAGCATTGGCAGCATTTGATGAAATTAGCTGAAACAGGTGAGGTCTAAATATGTGGAAAACTTTGTAATGGCAGCTTGTGTGGTTTCTGAAAACCACATATGTCATTCTCCTGTAGACGTCCACGTTTTTCCCTGTACTAAAACATGAGTTTTTGGTTTTGCTTTCAGATACAGCCTACACGGAATGCATTTTTTTCTGAAACATTCAGGGTAGAAGTGTGCTGTACCAAGGCAGTGCCTTTGGAAAAGTTTCATGAAAAAAAATATTAAACAGTTTGAGATTTATAAGGATTTAAAGTTTTTTTTTTTTTTTTGCTGTTCTGAGCATGCTCAGTAGGGTTTTTTGGATAACATTCTGATTTGACATGAAAAATTCCATGCTGCAGACTATTTTGGTTTTCTCACCACTTACTTCTTACAGAACAAAAAAAATATTTGCATTGTGACAGCAGGACATCTTCTTTTTCCCCTATACTAAAATTATGTAATTTTAAAAAATAAACACCACAACCTAGCTAAATGGGACATGTTTAGCTATATTATGTTTTTTTTTTTAAATGGACAAAAATACCTTTTCTGGGCACCCCAAAATCTAAGGTGCCCAACTTAGTGAGAGGAGCCATTCACCCATGTTCTCTGTATGAGAGCAACGGGACTTTCTTGATTGCTGAAGCCATAACTGGAATCGTGCTGCCAGCTTCAGTTGAAACAGTGAGACAGTAATCCCCTGTTCTCTCTGTCTCTCTCTCTTTCTACTTGTTTCCATCTGTCTGTCTGCCTATCTATCTATCTATCTATCTATCTATCTATCTATCTATCTATCTAATTAAAATTGTTCTTAAGCAGATCAGGGTGCCCATCACTAGTACCGCTTCTTTCTCCCCCTCCCCTCCAGGTCGCCCACCACCCTTTCCCAATGTTTACCTAGTTAATATATAAAGAGACTGGGTGCCCATCCTTGGTACCACTTCTCATGACCCTCCTCCCTTCCAGGTCACCAATCCCCCATTTCATTATGTAAATGGTGACACTGGGGTGCCCACCCTCAGTGCCACTAAATAGTAGCCTGGCACTGGGGTAACCAGTTCCCAGTGTCAGGACCCCTGAAATAACGAAAACTGTCCCTCATTGATTTATTTGTTTTGTTTTTAACATGTAAACAAGTAAGCAGTCTCTCACCAATCTGATCCCCCTACATACACACCCCCACCCCACCCTGACGGCTCACTCAGCACCCCACCCTCACCCCCCTCACACACATACTATTACTCACCTGAACATGTCCCATGATGTAGAATCACTGTCTTATCGAAGACTCATCTTGCTGCTGGAACTGGCAACTGCAGTATGAGGGAAAAAAGGTAAGTCTGGGTTTAATGTATTTCAATAGGGTATGAACTTTGATTTATAACTTTGTTGTTTTTACATATTTTGACCCCAAATTTTTAACATGGCCTTTTTGGGACCCACTCTCATGACCAATGGTTGTGGAATTATGCAACTCTGCCCTTAAAGGTAATTTCATGGTTGTGTTGCTAAATCACCTTTTGGGTGGGAATTGAAAATTTGTATCACCCTTGTTCATGTGGTGGGATCATAAGAAGGCTATGTTGAACATTGGGGCCCAGATATTCAAAAGGGTTGCGCCATGCAAAACAGGGATGCGCCAGCGCAAGTCCAAAAATGCACCATCGTGCGATATTCAGCAGGAGGCAGCTGCGCCCCTCAAATCACAATGCGCAAGAGCGCAATGGTAATGAATGCATGTGCAACTGAAGGGGGAGGAACCATGAATAAATGGTGCAGTGCGATATTCAACAGCATACGCCATGCACAATAGGAGAGCAAACAGAAGTTGCACGATAGCGGAAATGATCCAAAATAAAAAGGAACAAGAGAGAGGCACAAGAACACTACAGGAAAGCCACATGTGGGAGCAAGCTAACTGCAACCAGGCACACAGTAGCTGTGAGCAGGACAGGGCAGGAGCAGGACAGAGCACCTGTAAACCACCAGGAAAAGGGAAAGAGTGGGGAGCCTTTGCCACAGTGCAGGAGGAAAGGGGGAAGTGCCACATAGGACTGAGGGCACTGACAGTGGGCAGGACGTCCAATACTGGGAGGTGTTCCCGGTGCAGGGGGAGTAGCAGTAAGGACAGTGGGGGGAATGGTAATACAGCTGCCAGGGGGGGTAACACAAGCCTGGGACATGGCCAGTACCACCATTCAGATGGAGGCAGTAATGAGGGGTGTAAGAAGGCAGGCAGCAGGGGGGCACAGCCGTGGAAGGGCCTATCAGCGGTATGCCCCCAACAGGCAGTACCAAGCCCGCACCAGCTTCTAGCTGTACAATGACACTGAGATCATGGGCCGGTACCGCCTGAACCGGGTGATCCTGAGGCAGCTCTGTGAGCTGTGCAGTGATGTGATGCAGGCACCCACACAACGGAGCCATACTCTGTCAGTGGAGACAAAAGTGACAGCTGTCATGTGCCTGCTCACCACGGGTATCTTCCAGAGACCAACAGGGGACACAACAGGCAAAACCCAGTCGGCCGCATCATGCCTACTCACCCAATTCCTCAGCACACTGCTGCCACATGCTGCAGAGTACATCTGTTTCCCCAGCACACTGGTGGAATGCACAGCACACATACAAGAGTTCCACAGGGTAGCACGTATGCCTGGCATGGTCGGAGCCATTGACTGCACCCATGTGGCCACCTACACACCACTTGGTCCCAAAGGGGCAGCATACATAAATCGGAAGGGGTATGCAAGCATCAATTGCCAGGTGGTGTGCTATGCCAGGGGGCACATAACCAATGTCTGTGCCACGCACCATGGGGGAGCACATGATGTCTTCATCTGGCACCAGTCTGCACTGTGCCACAGGTTCAAGAGTGGGGACTTCCCCACTGGCCACCTAGTGGGTGAGTATGCAAATCATGCAGAAAGGCATGGATCTTGGGAGGGGCATAGTCAGAGGTGATGTGGGTACTGGCCTAGATGGCCCACGGCAGGGTAACACTGATCACCAAACTAATGTCTACCCTCTACACACAGGTGACAGTGGATATCCACTCCATCCCTGGCTGCTCACACCATACCGGTGGCCCTCGACCCCATCGCAGCAACGCTACAATGAGGCACATGTCACCACACGTAATGTCATCACGTGGGTGTTCAGGATGCTGAAGACACATTTCTGTTGCCTGGACATGTCTGGCGGTACCCTACAGTACAGCCCCTCAAAGGCCTGTGGGCTATTCCTGGCCTATTGCATCCTGCACAACATGGCCAACGACTGTGGGATAGCTGTACAGGTCGAAGAGGGGGACAGCAATGGGGACGATGAGGAAGCTGATGCAGATGGTGATGGGCAGTCCCCCCTTGGGTGAAGGGACCCCGACTGATCCGGATGGTGCAGCTGCACCGGGACACCATCACAGAGGAGCACTTCAACCAACCCAGGTAAGTCATGGGGCCATGTGCAACCACCAATGGCAAGGGCACAACCCACAAACATGCATGGACAAACCTCAGGGGTGCATGTCGTAAAGGGAATTGGCTGAGCATGGAGACCCTGCAGCTGTCAGGGATGGGCAGGTCTAACACGACACGCTGTCTCACACACCCCACCCCCACAAGACATGCACAAGGGTAGGAGGCGCGCCCGACCCCAACGCCACCCTAGCCACACATGTCCACAGACCACCACGCCCAGTGCCTGTCATTGTACATGTGTCAGATGCTGGGCACCATTGCACAGTGGTGGACAGCGCAACACAGGCATCGTCATGACCACGCCACAGCGGCCAGCAGCTGGGAAGGTGTGCAGATGGAATGTGTGTGTGTGTGTTGTGTGTGTGTGTGTGTGTGTGCAGGGCTGGGTACCCCACCCGTGCATTGCACATTGAACAACACACTTTACACAGGGCAGCGTCAGATAGTAACCTTGGTGGGAGACAGGTCAGTCATATGCCACAGTGCTACGGTCACCACAGATGCGTGGGCGGCCCCGCCGAGACCCGCCAGCAGTGACTCACTGACCAATGGCCTCATGCGGTGGCACCTATGGTCCCCAAGGGGTTCCGCTGCATGAATGCGACCATTCTGAAGCAGGGTCTGCAGCTCACCAAACATGCCTGCGCCAGGTGTGCTCGGGATGCCCACAGCTGAACCCGGAGTCGACAAGGAGGGTGTCGCATGACACCAGGAATGGGGGTGGACATTCCACTGCGCAGTGTCTGCAACGCATGGGCAAATAACTGTGTGCCCACTGTGGCCATGACAGCTGTGATTGCCTGTGTCAGCCTGTCAATGGCGGTGGTCACATCCTCTCGCAGCCGGTCCATCCCTGCCAGGAGCAGACCGGTGTCCCTGCTGTGCTGCTTCTCTGCCTGGTGCAGGGCCGCACTGAGTGCATCCACTGCCATCACAAGCCACAACTGCTGATCCACTGAATCATGGAGTATGCAGGTATGCTCATCTAAGAGGTCATCTGCCTGATCAGCATGCTGTCCCTCATGATGTTTGCGGCCATGATGGGCAGCACCCCTTGAGGGTGGATGCTGTACACCAGGGCCATGCCTGGGCATGTCTGCAGGTGGTGCACTGATGCCACCCCCGACACTGTCCCCCCATGGCCATTGGCTGACTGCTGACACTGACCCTCCGGCTGCCACTCTCCAGAGCTCAACGGTGCTGCTGCAGCAGCCGCAACAGCCCCACTGTCCTGGACACACACCAGTGCTGCCCCACTGGTGCAGACAGGCACAGACTGGGACTGTGATGTCATGCAGGTCTCCACGGCAGCACCACCCATGGCTATGCCCATGCTGTAACCTGCTGTGTGGCCATCCTGCGGCCCACATGTATCACTGTCCATGATGTGAGCTCCATCATCATCAGTGATGGATCCGGCACCAGTCCAAGTCTCAGCATGCCGGCATCCATGGATGCTGGCATGCTGGGACATGGGCAGGGCCTCCTCCGCGCCTGCTCCACCAACATCAGTCCGGACAGCCAGGCGGGCCCACTGTTGTCTTGACCCTCAGACACCTGTGGAAGTGGATGAACCCTCCTCTGTGTCCAGGGTATCACCCTCAGTGGACGAGCCCACCACCGCTGACCCATGTAGATGCTCAGGAGCTGTAAGGGAACACAGTAGCATTAATGTATCTGCCCTACTCTGTGTCATTCCCCCCCCAGTGACAGATCAGGACCTACCATGCAGTGACGGACTACCACCCATTTGGAATCCACCACCTGGAACACCCTCGATGGCACAACGCCGCATGCCGCCAGCAACCCGCTCTTCTTGTGGAGTCAGGCGTTTCACGGCTGGCTGTCTCCCACCGGTCACAGCCCGTGCTGCCCTGATGGCAGCCACCTTATCCTTAATCCTCCTCCTGTCCGTGCCCACCTTCTTCTTGCACTCCTGCATGGACCGCTGGTGGCTGCCATGCTGGTTGACGGCACGCGCCACCTCTCCCCATGCAGCAGCATGGGTCTGTGGTGTTCCCCACTGTCCACTGAGCAGCAGTTTCTGGTCAAGGTAGGCCTCAAACAGGGCATCTGTTTCTGGCTTGGTGAAGTTTGGCCTCCTCTTTCTCCCAAGTCTCTGTTCCTCCTCCTCCACCTCACGATCGTTCATCATTGATCTTGTGGTAATGACAGGTGTTATCGCTGACTGTGCAGTCCCATGCATCTCCCACACACCACAGTCCACACTCCCAAACAGCATGCAACTCACCACAATAGACTTCAATACCAGATTATGACCTCTGCAGCCCAATGTCACATTTATATAGCGCAACACATGCAAATGAGGTGAGGTGCAATTTTAAGTGGATGCTAATGCAATATCTGCACCATTGAATAGCTGATGAACTGATTTGCCTATGCCGGCTGAATATCATGCTGTTGCGCCTTGTACAATTGTGTTGAACGTGCTCAGGCAAGGGCGCATTTCTGTGACGTCCATAGTGGACACCGAATGGCGCATGCCTGGGGTGCTGCACTGATGCCTGCCAAGCTGCTGATGTGCTGTGCATGGCAGGCAGTGCAGGGCATGGCCACCATTGTGCCAGTAGCGCTACTGTGCTGTTCACATGTATGGCGCGCTGGCACTGGGGCGCCGTAGGCACCGTGGAGCCACAGCGCAGTAGGCTGCTACAGGAAGTGCCACACAGGCACCCTACTGCGCTACACACAGTGAGTACCAATCGCGCTGTGGCAGTCCATGTGCGAGAGACCCCTGACCCTGTGCCGACATTTGTCCCTAGGCACCATGCGTCCGCATGGGTGCACCTCTATCGCGCTGTTTGGGAATGGCAGCTCAGTACCTTGCAGCATCCGCACGTGGCAGATGTGTGCTACAGAGCTCCATTTTGATACTGAATGCTTGGATGATGGCACGGAGATGGGCACCAATCTGGAGCCAGGTCGAACTGGCCAACCTAGTGTCCCTGGAGGAGCCCCATGCTGCTGCTCTCTTTGGGGAGGCACCCCTGAACAGGGCCAGAAGTGCCATGTGGGAGGAGGAGGCGGTGGCCCTGGAGGAGGCGACGGGCATACAGCACATGGCAGAGCAGTGCAGGCACTGCTATGGGGACCTGCAGCGTAGGGACCCGGACAGACTTGCCCACATGCGGGCACACGCCAGGAGGGGTGCAGTTCCATGGCCAGATAGGTGCCCCATCCATACACTGTTCATGTCCATCCGGGTATCGCGGTGGCGTGTGTCCAGCACACGGGGGGACCATCCAGTGTGGGCTGTAGTGGTGGTATGGGGTGGGGGGCAGATGGGTATGGCTGTGTGGGATCGCACACACCCGGGGGCAGGGGGACTTTGCTACCAGATTGTACTGATGTTTCTCTCTCCATGTTTGCACCCTAGGCCCTGAGGAGCGCTGGCGTGCCAGGGAGGGGAGGCTGCAGCGTGAGGCACATCATGCTGCAAGAGTGACCGTACAAGACCAGCGCCGGGACCAGCCTGATGATGATGAGTGCCTTACAACCAGGATTTTTTGTGCATGCTGTGTAACAGGACAGCCGGTGGGGCATGGCCACCATCCATTGACACCACTGTCATACACGCAACATGGTAGAGTCAGCACTGTCCAGTGGCACTGCATGTCTGGGAGTGCATCAATGGTGGTCCATGCATGCACCGGGTGCATGGCTGTGCCACTGCCTTTGCACCGCATAGCCATGTCATTGTTCAGCCACAGTGGTGCTGTGCGGGACTTGGGTGGTGGGTGTGTGCAGCGGTCCACACGGCTGTGTGCACCTGGGTGGGCAGGTCTTGTGGACACGATCACTGTGGGTGGTCGTACACCATCACAGAGGCATGTCCCATGGCCGTATGCCATGCACAGTTGATGGGCTGCAGGGGGCTGTGCGTTCACACCTATTGACTCTGCTCCCTTGTCCTAGGTGGACAGTGGTTGCAGACCATAGAGGGGATGCTGCAGGAGATACTGCAAGTGGCCAGAGCCTCCCTGGAGATTTTACAAAGGATAGACCATCTAGGAGTCCGAAGGAGGCATGGCAGGAGGCACCTTCAGAGTGGGGAGTGGGCCTTCCGCTGAACATCTTACACCCCATGATTTCTCCTACCCCCTTGGACCCACCCTCACACCCCTCCTTCCCGCTACCATTTGTTCACCCCTGCCCCTTACCCACCCCCACCTGGTGTGTGGCCCTCACCTCCAACCCTTTGTATATATATGTAAATAGTTGTTTTCGATCCTTTAAAATACATTTGCTTTGTTATGCCTACTGTGGTGGTCTCTGATTTGCAGTGGGCTAAAGGTGATCAGCTGCAGTGGTGTGCATGGCGTCAGGGGTGGTGCAGTCATGGGCATGTGTGTGCGTCTGTAGGAGAAGTGACTATGGTGTGGGAGTAGCTATCAGTCACTGTCTGTGGTTTGTGTGTTGTTCCCTGTGCACTGGATGACTGTGTGCAGTGGTCCACGGTGCATGCACTGTGTCCATGGCTCACCTGTCAGACCGTCCATGGCCTGTGCAGCTGACACCCTTGCATGTCTGTGACCTGCACGGTCCACTGGCATGTCAGTGGTGGCTGTCCATGCTGGACAGCCACTGTACCCAGCACAATGCCGGGTTTCCTCCTGTCACTGGTGTGGTGCATGTCTGCCTCGGGTGGCACTGTGGCCTCTGCTGTTGTTGTCCCACCTCCATGATGTCACTTGTGTGTGTCACAGGGGATGTGCTCCAGGCACATGCTTGTGATGTACAGCTCCATGGTGCCTGTGCAGGGTGGCTGGCACTCCTGTGCCATGGAGGGGTGCTGGCCATGTGTACACAGTTTCCGTGGCCACATGCTGGGGGCTTGGTTGCCCTACTACTGTGTCCCTGTGTTGGTGTGCCCTTGGGTATGGGTGGGTGTTTGTCCATGCACTGTGTTGTATCCTGTGTGGCGCATGCTTCCATGCACCACTGTGGGTGTGTGCACTGGCTGCTGTGGCCAGTGCTGAGTCAGGGTGTGTCCTTGGGAGGGTGTGCAGCGTGCTGTACCACTGGTGGTGGGGTCCGGGGCATGCCCTGTCACATGTGGGGTACATTGTGTGCCGACGCATGGTCGGTCTCTCAGCTGTACCTCTTGGGGGATGTGCGTGGTGGCACTGTGTATGCAGTCGTTGCGTCACTGTCTGCTGCCACCCACTGACAGGTGCTCGTGGTGGGGCTGCCTTGCATGGTTCTGTGGTGCACAGGGTTGCATTGTCACAATGGGGGTGGTGGCATGCATGGGGGTGTCCTGCACTGGTGGACGCTGCTCCTGGGCAGGGTGTCTGGGGATCACGGTGCAGGGTGTGCTCTGCATTGGTGGGATGGTGTCACATGGGGTGGTCAGACCTCCTTGTGTGCAGGTCACAGCTTGCCAGGGGGTGTGCTGGGGCACCATGCCCCAGCTGTGGGTTTGTTGCTGGTATCCATGGGCTGGTGGTTATTCCAGCTCTACCCCAGTTGTGCAGTGCATGGGGTGTGTGGGGGATGACGTCTGTTCTGCTGTGTGCTCCTCTGCCCATCTGTAGCATGGGTGCTGGGCCCCTGCATCCTGTCCCTGCGCATCCCTGGTTGTGCTGTTGCACTGCTGCCCTGCTCCACTGAGCATCCCTGGTTGTGCTGTTGCGCTGCTGCCCTGCTCCACTGCACATCCCTGGTTGCGCTATGGTGCAGGTGGCGTGATATTCAGTCTTGTGCCGTAGGCGCATCTTGATCTGCGCAGTTTTTGAATATCGCACTTATTGCGCATGGGCGCAGTGGACTTGCGCTTGCTCCTGCTGTTGCACACTTTTATGGTGCAGTTTGAATATCTGGGCCTAGGAGTCAAACGATGTAAAAATGACAAAGTTTTGCACATATGTTGAAATTTGCCTGCATTCGCTCATAACTTTGGTAATTTTAAATATTTGACCACAAATTTTCAACATAGCAATTTTTACACACTGCCTCATGAACATGATAGCTGTAATTTTTTTAATTCTGGCCAAAATGGGCTTTTACATCTGTGGAACAGAATGATGTTTTGGCAGGGATTTCAATACTTCACCTACTGGGTTTATTAGGTGGGGTAATAAGAAGGCTATGCTGAAAAAAATTGGAGTGCAAATATGGTAAAATGGGCACGTTATGAGTGAATGTTGCAATATTTTAACATTCACTTATAACTTCACAAATTTTCAATATTCTAACTTGAAACTTTCAAACACAGTCATTTTCCACACTACCTCATAAACGTGACAGGTGTCATTTTTTTAAATCCTGGATGAGACGTGGTTTTGCACTTGTGGTGCAAAATGATGTTTCAGACAATATACTATAAATGCCACTTGTCATGTTTATAAGAGCAGTCATAAAATTACTGTCTTGAAAATGTGGGATCAAAATGAAAAAGAAATTATAATTATTAAGAAACGTTGTATGTAGTGCCAGTCTTCACCTCAGTGGGTATGCTTTGTAATCCCATGCTGCTAAGCTGAGTTCGGGGGTGAGCTCAGTGAACAGCTACATGGGGTGACGGTGGCAGGATGGCACTGTTATGTGACACCCTCCCAGCCAGGGAATATAAGCTACAGGGCTGCCTGCCTAAGCTTGGGTACCATATAGTGAAGACAACTCTTCTCTGGGCCATGGGTGGTAGAGGTCCATGTGCACTGACTGACAGAAGGACTCTTTGTCCTGTAGGTCTCTATCTGTGGCCACACAGAAGCACAGGGACTAGAGGGCCCTGCACTTTTACAGCCCACCAGACAACCCCATGAATTCTTGACATCTGTTCCTGCATTTCCATAGGTGGAGAGAGTCTTCCCTTGGCACAGTGCCCAATGGGCCCAGTACGTCTGCATCTGTTCACACAGGTCCCAAAGGGACCTGCATGAATGAGGATACAATTCCACTTTCAAAAAGAAAGGAAGTCCTTTGCAAAAAAAAGTTTGTTAATGCACCAGTTAGGGTTCAGATTAACACTAGGAAAGTACAGAAGTATGGTGTTAAGGTTTCCAGTCCTAACACCCAACCCCCAACCCCCCAGGCATTGAAAGGAAAACTCATTAGGGTTTTGGGTCTCCAGCGTTTGGGCAAATCAGTGGTGGAGTCCTCTTCTTCTTTGGGGTTGTCATCCCTAATGCCCACCCTATTCTCTGAGCAAACAATGTCAGATGGGATCTCCTTTCTTCACGTGTTGTTTTGGCAACATGTAGTGAGACATACTTCTCTAGCTTTGAAGAGTGTTCAGTATGAGGCACTGGCTTGGAGCAGTACCTTAGGAGGCTACAGGCTGGGGGGAGCATTAGGGTTGACACCCCCAAGGAAAACCTGAAAACTGATTCACCAAGACTCTGGAAACCCCAAATCCTATTTTGTTTCCTTTTGATGCTTGGGGGCTGCGGGGGTGGTGTTAGGGTTGGAAACCCCCAAGACCGCATTTCTCTACTTTTGCGGCATTAATTTGAACCCTAACTGGTGCATTAACAGAGTTTTTTTTTTTGCAAAGAATATTATTATATAGTTGAACTAGCTACCTTTTTCTTTTTTTAATTGAATATACTTTACTGAATTTAGAGAGAATTAAAAAAAAAAAAAATACAACCACAGAAAAATTTTTAACAACCAAAATACAGTAACAAACAATATACCAATGACAAATAGAGGTTAAAAGGTATAACAGTAAAAATAAAAAAATAATAAAACACACATACAAAACAAACCCTCAAACCCAACCCCCTATCCCGGAGCCCCACTTTCTCAGTAACATAGATAAACCACTCCAGACAGCCAAAAGAAATATCATCTGGCATGAGAATCTGAGTATTATACAACCACAAGTTAAGATCTAAAAACAGATAACAAAGTATAAAGGGGCTTAAGTCTTAAGTCATACCAATCTAGAAGACAGCTAATTTGCTTTTCAATGTGCAAGGCCCATAATATTTCACGGTGCCATTCAGGAAAGGAAGGAATGGTATCCTCACGCCAATGTGCAGAAGGACAACTTTAGCTACCCCGGCAATCAAAGCCCCTTTTTTAATTCCTTCTGGGACCATGGACAGCATCATCATACCATCCCACCTAACAAACAGCTGAAGTGAACAAGTCCAGGAGGTGTCAAGCCGTGCTTGAATAGAAGCCCAAAATGGTTTCACCTTAACACAATCCCAAAGAAAATGTCAGAGGGTTCCCTCATCTAAACCACATCTAACACACATAGAAGAGGACATGCGGCCCATCTGCACTGGATGGGAGGTAATAAAATAAAGATTATGTAAGAATTTAAACTGGAGAAAATGATAACGGTCCTGTTTAATGAATTTATGCAATGACACCCAAACAGATTGCCACTCCTTAGCATCCCAATTTACCCCAAGCTCAGATTGCCAATAATAACAAATACCTGTTATCCTTACATGACTTCATGAGTAAAATCATTTATATACAGATTAGCGATAGGGTGGGGTCAAAGGGCAGCAGTGAAGAGATCATCCAGTAGTTCCTCCACCATGACAACCAAAGCCTAGAACCTAGATGTGCAGCAATAGCATGTGTGAGCTGAAAATACTTAAACATCGAGGACCCAGGCTTCTGATAACACTCCAGAACTAGCTGCCTTTTCTTGAAAGACTCCCATACTGTGTAACAACCTTGCCACTCAAATCAAATTCTCTTCCTCTTGTTCAGTCCTCAGAGAACAGCTCTCTGAACTGACTAGGCCACAATGCAATTGTACGGCTTAGTCTGACATGGTATTTTTACAAATTTGTAATACAGTGTATTAATTGTGTAATATTATGTCTATTAACTGTAGTATGATACCTCCTTGTCCCCACTCAAATTTGTGCCACCCTCAGTTACCTTTTTGTCTGCATCTGGAAACTGGTAATTGAGGGCCTCCCTCCTTTACCTTTACTGATACCTTTTCACAGTTAACTGTTGCCACCCTCCCATTCTGTCTTGAAAGTTTTGTTCTACTCCCACCTTAGTTTTCTTATAGCAAATATATATTGTCATACTGTTGTCAAAACTGACATTTCTTTTTCTATATTTTGTACTTTAACTGTATTATTTCTGCTGTAAACATTCTACCTCCTCCCCATGGAAACACCTGGAAACAAGTTTGTTCCCACCTCAGTGTGCATTTCCTGGTCAAATACAAATATGGGTATATTACATAAATGGTGTTTAGCAGTCCCCAGTGGTCTAGTAAAGTAATACTGGCTACATCCCCTCCTGGACTTTTGAAAAGAAAGCATTCCCTGTTGAGCATCTGAGCCCACTGCCTGACCTTGACTCAGTGATGCCTTTATAGCACTGAGCACAATTGCTCAAGCCTGCCAGCAAACCACTGGGCTTGAACAATCATAGTTGAAGCTGTAGAGGAATCACTAAGCACAAGGCAGGCAGCGACTTCTGATGCTTAAACATAGGGATTCTTTTCTGGGGAACTGTACAGAAAAGGTGACAGGATCAAGCCAGCACCACTAGACCACAGAGACATAGAAAATGAGAAATGATTAAAGGGAAGGGCTCTAATCCCACCTCACCTCCCATCCGCTACTGGAGGTTGTTGAGTTTGTTACTAAATCTACACATAATTTTTTTTATCTCAGAAAAGGATGATGTACTTGGTTACACAGAGCTTTTAAAAACTGTTGGCTGTAATATCTCTGTGACATGTTAAAACTCTAGCTCCTAACTGTAACTACACTCTCTCATATAGTACTGTACTTGAGAGAAGTTTTATGTGCATGGGCATTCATTATCATTGCTATCATCCCTAGCCCAAAGGTCCTTCCACTACCATGCCCCCACATGGTTCAACTCCCTCCTGCTCTCTATCACTAAATCTACCAATGATGCTCAAAGACATAGACAGGATGGAGGCAGTCCAGAGGAGAGCAACTAAAATGGTGCAGGGTCTGCACCAGAAGACATATCAAGACAGACTTAAGGATCTTAATATGTATGGTCCCCAGATGAGGAGGGAGAGGGGAGACATGATAGAAACTTTCAAATACCTCAAGGGAATCAACAAAATCCAAGAGGGTAGCATCTTTCAGAAAAAGAGGAGTACAAGAACAAGGGGGCACAATTTGAAGCTAGAGGGGGGACGGCTCAGAGGTAACGTGAAGAAGTATTTTTTCATGGAGAGGGTTGTGGATGCATGGAACAGCCTTCCTGAGGAGGTTGTGGAGTCAAAAACAGTGGTGGAATTCAAGAATGCAAGGGACACACATAAGGCAATTCTAGGGGGTGGAGGTTGGAAGAAGCAGGCTGTTGGTTAGCTAGGATCTGCTGCTTATCCACTAGGTAGGGAAATGGGCAGACTGAGTGGGACAAGCGGTCCTTATCTGCCATCAGATTCTGTGTTTCTATGTTTCTATTTCTGGATACAGTTCATATCTGGATGTCACATTTCTAATCAGACACTTATTTTTATCCTGTGATACTTCCCATTTTAAAGTGTAATCCTGAGCCCTGAGTCAAAATACGACAGCTTCATGGTAGTCAAGAAGCCATCCTAACAAAGCCAGGCAGGGTTGCATTTACAGGTAACAGCTCTGAGTGCATTCAGCACAAGAAAAACCTATTATGCAGCTAGGTCTCTATGCTATGCGCATGGCAGTCCCTGCGGCTTGCATTCCCATCCTTTGCCACCCATAGCTCAGTTAAGACCACCTTTCTGGTGGCCCATACCAAGACCTCCCTAGCCCAAAGGTCCTTCCACTACCATGCCCCCATGCCATTCAACTCCCTCCCGCTCTCTGTCACTAAGTCTACCAAAATTGGTCCCTTTAAAATCGCTCTCCATAACCACCTCTTTGACGCCCAAAGCTGTAGTTGCCCTTAATCAACCTAATGTTGGGGGTCCCTCCCAATTTCTTGCCCATAGCCTTGACAATGTCCATTGAACTGCTTCCCCCCTTTCTTTTTTTTAATGCGATTGCTATTTACTGCATGTAACTCTATCCCATAAAATTCTGTTATATTGTGTTCTTTTTGTTATCTGTATTGCACCTGTATGTTACCACTGTTGTATCTCACACTGTAACCATGTTTACCCTCCCTGCGACGAGGTGCCTTTGTAAATGAGTCCCTGACTCAAAGGTTGTAAATCCGACTTTCAAAATAAATAAATAAATAAATTCCTCTTAGGGCTCTATGTGACAAGACAAAAGCTTTACTACAAGCTGATGAGTTGTTCTCTGACTCATGTCATGTTGAAAACCTTGGGAGTAAAGGATCTGAGTACATCCAGTAGAACTGTAAGATATGGAACACTGCTTTTTTTTGTATATTTTACAGCATCAAGGCATTTTATGAGGAACAGCATGTGTGATGCTCTGCCCCTTGCTTATGATTATGGTATGATATCTGTAAAATAAACAACTGGTGTGTGTAAGAAATTTGGCTCACACAAGTTGTCAGATTTGGCCTGTAACTTCAAAGTGTCAGTAGCTGAAACCAGGAGGTAATTAAACAGACCAGGAGGAAAACAATTAATTGAGGCATCCTTCCAGAGACAGTTTATTGCCTGCTGCTGCTTTTGAAGTTGGAACTTAAATACAAATTTTATGATGTTTCAAGAGAAAGGTAATTGGGCTAGTTCCTATCCTTTTAGCAAATAGCCAAAGAGTCATAAAATACTTCAGATCTCTCTGGCAGGAAATCAGCCAAGGGACATGACAGACATGGGAATGTTAAGATCAAAGAGAAATGTTTAATTAAAGGATGCCATATTTAGGAAAGTTTTTTTTTTCTTCTGATGTACCATTAATTTTAAAATACTTCCTGGTAGGAAATTATGTCTGTAAGAATTAATTCTAAAAGGAGGAGCTAGATGACTTACCAAGGGGGTGGTACGATAGAGTTGAAAATGTATTGTTTCTGAAATGTGACATATAATTTTGAGCTCTGAAGAACCAAAGTTCTCTCCAAATCAGCACTTACAAAAGGTAATACTTAGATAGCAAAGATCTAAAAGTATTGTGGTAGGAGTTTTGTTCTGTAATTTTCCCATTTCCTTTTGTGACTGTGAGATCATGCTATTTGTTCAGTATTTTATTTTACTTACGTTACAATTTTTAGTAAATAACCATTTTTTTGAAATACTGCCTGGGTATCTTTTCAGTTTCTTTTTGCCTGTGAAGTGCCTGTATTTTTAAGTCTGACAACTGTTACAAAAAGGCTTGATGGTGTTACTAAGCTTGGAAAAGGTAAGAATATACCTAAGGTCTCTTACAGAGTTTTAGGAATTCATTTTGAAGACCTGGCTAGGTGCGCCGGGCAAAGGATTGTACCACAATCCCTGAAGAGGGTACATATCTGAGCCTGTACATTGGGTATGCTAGCATAAGGTTCACAGTTTGAATCCCCCCCAGAACTTGAGGCTAACAGGTGATTTGGACCCAAAGCAGACAGGAGGGTTACCCTGTCTGTTACATGGTCACACTATTGTGCTCTGCCGTTGGCACTGTAGGAGCAGAGGGCATGACCAGCAGAGTGCGTTTGTGACAAATTTGGTTGGCAGCAGTACGATAAAGAATTTGGCAACACAAGCTTTTACAGTTCAGTATGTCAGCTTAATACTGTACAACTCACTTGCAAAAGAAGGCAGTGATTTGTTTTAAAAAGAACAGAACTATATCATTTTGCTTACGTCAAAGTTCCTGCCCTTTTAATTTTTTTCTAAAGTGCAAGTTAGAGTAGCCATAGTTAGGGAAGAAGATGGCTTCCAACTACAGTGAGCACACTGCAGACTACCTGAAGCAGTTGAGCAAGGAGAGAGGAATCATGCATGAGGGCAGAGACAACAAGCAGAACCTCATGGATGCTCTGATGGCCGCTGATGCCCAGAGCATCGAGTCACAGTCCATGACTGAAAAGTGCTGAACCGTGGGCATGGAGGGGCCAGCGGCCAGTGCAGTGTCCAGATCTGGTGAGGAGAACAACAGGGCCAGTGCAAGCCAAGGGCCACAGCAGCAGGGGAAGGTCACCAGCATTCTGGAGCCAGAAGCCATTAGGCTGCAGATGGAGTTGTGGAGGATGGAGCTGGAGTTCCAGAGAGAAGAGTGGCGAGAGCAGTGAGCTGCAGAGGGGAAGAGGGAGTGAGAACCGTGAGAAGCTCAGCGAGAATGGCAAGAAGTGGAGCGACAGCAGTGAGCCGCAGAGGAGAAGATGGAATGTGAACAGCGAGAGGCTGACCATGAAGAGCATAAGCACCAGAGGCAACATGAACTGGAGAAGCTTTGACTCCAACCAGCAGCACCAGAGCAGGTAAGTGGCTTGGGTTTAACTGGAACTACAGGACTGGGTCACAAATTAAATTCCAAATTGAGAGCTGAATTGAAAGAGGGGGAGGATATGGATGCCTTTTTAAATTCCTTTGAAAAAGTTTGTATTCAGACAAATATTCCTAGAGGGTCCTGGAGCTTCCAGCTATCCCCATTACTTACCAGGAAAGCTCGGGATGCATTGGGTCAAATGGACAATGAGAACAGTAATGATAACAGCAAACTTAAAGTTGCACCTTTAAAATAGTTTAATTTAACTGCAGAAGCATACAGAGCTGAATTCCGCAAGCTCTGGAGAAGCCCTGACATAAGCTAAGAGGAGCTAGCCACAAAACAACATCAGATTTTAAAACGTAGGTGGGAAGGAATTGAAGCAAACTCTGTAGATAAAGTTGAAAATGCTGTATTGTTAGAGCACTTTTTTAGGACATGCTCAGCAGAGCTGAAAACCTGGCTGGAGGACTGAGATCCCAAAACAGTGCAAGAGGCTGCTGAACTCTTGGACTGCTATGCCAAGAGCAGACCTGCTCTGAAGCGAATGTGGTGGGCATGGCAGCAGAGAAAGGGAAAAGCACGCTTTCAGGGCAGCTAAAACCCTCACTGCCTCCACCAAAACCAGTTAGCCCCAGGTTTCAAAGAAAATATTTTTTCTGAGAAAAGAAACGAATGTTGGGTTTTCAAAGAAACTGGTCATATTGCCAGACAGTGTCCCAAAAGGATGAGCAATACACAAAGTGGTGCTAGGAAAGAAGTTGGTTGTTTATGTGTCCCTGAAAGCACGCCTGTAAACATGAGGGAACACATGCACCCAGTCACTGTGAATGGTGTACAGACATAAGGGCTAAGAGACACAGGGGCATCCCTGACGTTGGTAAAAGGGGATCTGGTAGAGCCTTGTCAGCTTATACCCAATCAGTTTATAGCTGTACAAGGATTCACTGGGGAGGAGAAAACCTTGTCACTTGCTAGTGTCCTCCTAGACAGGGGTGAGACAGGGGGGCTGTACAAAAGGTTGCCGTAGCTGAAACTTTAGCTGTTGATGTAATCATTGGCAACAATCTCAAACAGGGGATGGTGTGTGCAGTTACCCACAGCAAAGCGGCAAAGGAAAATTGTGTCCTGGATCCCACAGAAGCCACTGTGGAAACTACCGGGAGGCTAATTCCCCAGCCTGTGTCTCCTGATATGGAGAATAAGAAAAGGGACGTAGAAATTCCCCTGGTAGCAGTTAACCAAACAGCAACAGAGGGTTACTCTGAGGAAGGGAGGGTGACCCATTGTCAGAGGGTTAGGGGTGACAGTGATCCTGAGTGCCCTGATGCTAGAGCTAGGGACCCTAGTTTAGACACTGAAGGGGACCTGTCCCATGCCTTGGGAATGTGTAAGGAGTTTGCAGCTGCTCAGAAAAGTGACCCTAGTCTAGAGAAGCTTAGGGCTTGGGCAGACTCTGATGGAGCACAAGGAGGTGACGGGAAACAGAAAGTTTATTGGGACAATGGACTGATGTACTGTATACTCAGGATGTTAAGACAGAGGAAGGGGTGATAGGCAGGCAGTTTGTTTTTCTCCAGGGGTACTGTGAGCAGCTGCACAAGATTACACATGATATTCCCTTGTCTGGTCATCTGGGAATTGCATGCACTATGCATCGGTTGGCCCAGAATTTCTATTGGCCCAACTTCACCCAACAGGTGAAGGAGTAGTGCAGGTCTTGTCACCGGTGCCAAGAAATAGGAAAGCAGGTAAGAAAACTCAAGCCGCACTAACTGCCCATAGTGAAGGAGCCATTCCAGAGGGTGGAAATGGATATTATGGGGCCTTTAAATGCCCCCAGCTCCTCCGGAAAGAGGTTCATCCTGACTGTAGTGGATTATGCCACGCGGTATCCAGAGGCAGTCGCCCTATCCTCACTGAGGACTAAGAGGCAGATGCCTTACTTAGGATTTTTTCCTGTGTTGGGTTTCCGCAGGACGTTATCACCGATCAAGGGGGTTCCTTCATGTCGGAGCTGATGAAATGTTTGTGGGAGAAGTGTGGGGTGGTGCAGAGTTGCACACCTTTATCAAAGATTTAATGGCACCCTTAAGGCAATGCTCCAAGCGTTTGCTGAACAGCATAGGAGGGACTGAAAGAAATACTTTCCCAACCTGTTGTTCACATATAGGGAGATGCCTGAGAGAGTTTTGCCCTTTCTAGCTCTTATATGGCCGCCGGGTACGTGGGCCCCTAGACTTGATCTGGGAGGACTGGGAAGGCAAGCATGCCACCCAGGGAACTCCCGTAGTGGATTACGTCCTTAGGTTTAGGGAAAGGCTGAAGGAGCTTATAGGGACAGCCCACAGCAACCTGGCAGCTGCCCAACAAAACCAAAAAATGTGGTACGACCACAGAGTCAGAGTTTGCTTGTACACGGTGGGTCAGGAAGTCATGGTCCTAAGCCCAGTCCGGAAAGACAAACTGCACAAAAGCACAACTGCAGGAATGCTCAAAATACACGGGTGCTCACTCCAAAAACAGTAACCAACAAAAACACAGAAAGGAGGAGCACTAATGCACTTTAAACAAAAAATTAAGCCAGAACGCCAAAGTTAATTTGAAAACACAGAGCCTGCAGCTACAAGTACCCCAGCGCTTCATGTCTTCTTGTGACCTTTCCTCAAGGGGAGTGGCCAATGTGCTGCACATGCTGTGTTTTATTCAGTTTACTTAAAGAAACAGTGCAATATTTAATCACCTTAACATATCCAAATAACCTTCATAAATATAAAAAACAGCAATAATGCACACATCAGTGCAGGTACAACTTCATTACAAGCTGACTGAATAACATTTAAATACAAAATAATTTTATTTTTTCTTTAAACATAATTTGATAGCACAATAGATGAATCATGTTCCAGGAGACAAATATAGAGGGGAGAAGTGGGGGTGGGGTTGAGGGGAGGAAAGAGGGGAGAAAGAATGGGGAAGGGAAGAAGGGGAGAAGGGTTGAAGGGAGAAAAGGAGAGAGGAAAGGAGAGAGGACATTACAGAAAAACTGTAATATCTAAGCAGTCATTTAGGCAAGTAGGATGCAAGGCCTTCACAGTATAAATCCATTTTTGCTCACATTGTGCTAGCCTACTGAGTCTATTTCCTCCTCTAATATTATTCTTAACATGATCTACCCCCATAAATTTAAAACATTGCAAACGTTTATGATGAACATTCTTAAAGTGCACCCCTATGGGGGTATTAGGATCATCTTTTAGTATTGCTCGAACATGTTCTTGCATCCTTTCTCTTGATGTTCTTTTTGTCCTACCCACATAAATACATAGGCGTGTACATTGTAAAATTTACACTACAAATGTCATTGAACAATTAATGAAATGTACAATTTCTATATTTTTGTTATCAAGAACGGGATGCTGGAACAAAGAGCCCTGTTGGTTAAATTTACATATATTACTGTGACCACACTTAAAACAACCTAGGGGTTTATCAGGAAGCCAGGTTCTTCTATTTTGAGGTTTCATGTATAGACTATGTGTCAATAAATCTGACAGATTATTGCCTGTTTTAAAAGGCACTAAGGGTTTATTACCCACTACTGCTCTCAAATCTGGGTCTGCTTGTAGCACCCCCAGTGTTTTATTACAATATTAGTAATTTGATTGCTGACACGATTGTACTTGGTTACAAATACTATAGGTATTGAATCCTGATTATTTTTTGCTTTAGTTTTCAAAAGTGTGTCTCTATTAAGCCCTTTAGCTTTAATATATGCTTGTTCAATTTGCGTTTCAGAATAACCCCTACTTAGAAATCTATTTTAAAGTAATTCACTTTCTTTCTTTCTCAAAATCACTGAGGTGGGTACAAGTGCGTCGAAGACGGACAAACTGTGAATACCCCGTTTAACATGCATGGGGTGAGCACTTGTAGCATGCAAAAGCATATTTCCAGTAGTGGGCTTCCTAAAAAGTGTACTAAAGACTTTTGCTCTATTTTGTCCTTCCAAAAGCAGGTCCAAAAATGATATCTTAGAAGTATGTGTATCAAAACTAAACTTGAGCCCCGCATCATTATTATTCAAAAATCTACAAATTTAGATGACAACAAAATGTCACCCCTCCAGATTGCCAACAGATCATCTATAAATCTTCCCCAAAATTGAATATGGCCACTAAAGGAATTTTTAACAAGATCATAAATCAATGTTTCCTCCCACCTGGCCATACATAAATTTGCATATGATGGGGCCATAGTGGTCCCCATTGCCGTTCCCATAGTCTGCAAATAAAACTTGTTATCAAACAAAAAGTAATTGTTACACAAAATTAATTTTACTGTTTCCATGATAAATCCTTGTGGAAAACCTGCAGCTACAGTGTTAGTACACAAATGATATTCTAAGGCCTGGAGTCCCAAGTTAAGTTACATCTATGGTAAGCCATATAAATTCAGAGGGCCGGGTCAGGCCTTTGACTTTCGATAAGATGTCCATTGAATCTCTAAGGTATGATTTCTGTTTTACCACTAATTGCTTCAGATGGTAATCAACAAATGTTGAAACCTTCTCAGAAAGTGAACCTACACCTGAGATAATGGGTCGTCCAGGAGGCCTGACCTGGTTCTTGTGAATTTTAATAAGTATATGTATTGTAGGGGTAACTGGAAACTCCACAGTCATATATTCTTTCTCCTTAGATGTGATCTGGCCACTAGAAACAAAATCAGCTAATAAGTCTAATTTAGTTTTAATAGTCTGTACTGGATTTTCTTGAAGGCATCTATAACACTCTACATTGTCCAGTTGTCTATAGATTTCTTCCTCATATTGAATTTTGTTCATAATTACTATCTTTCCACCTTTGTCAGCCTCTTTGATCTCAAAATCATTTGAATTCCTTAATTCCCATAATGCAGCTTGCTCATCCATTGTTAAATTATCCAGAATTGCTGGGCATTTGGATTTAAATAAGGTAGCAAAATCCTGCATCACCAAAGATTCATAGGTACTGATGGCAGATGAAATCAAGGAAGGGGGATTAAATGTAGATTTTGGCCTAAATGATGATTTATCTGAAGATTGTACTTGTATATTCTCCCTTACAGGATTTTCAAAGTCAAGATCATATTCATTCACTTCATTTGCCTCATCCCACAGCTATTCTAAAGTGGTCAGTATTTCATTCAGATTCAAAGATGAAGAATTTACATTCTCACTGGGACACTCCAGAGCATGCTGTCGCCGTGAAAAAAACCTTTTTCAAGCATATTTTTCTGATTAACTTTTTAATGTCAATGTATGTATTAAATTCATTGACAGCTGGTCAAGGAACAAAGGATAGTCCTTTCTGTTGTAAACAGATCTGAGAATGGCTCATATCTGTATCCGATAGATGAATTATTTCAATGTCCTGCTTCTCAAATTCTCTGTCATAGTGCTTTTTCCTTCTCCCTCTCCTGCCTCGTCTTGTTTTCCTCCCTTTTTTTTGTTTTGTTTAGAATGAAAAGCAAAAGTCGCTTGTCTAGATGGAGGGTCACCTTGACTCAATACAGAGGCATAATAATTCCTTTCAGCTGTATTCTCCTGATGTTTAGAGATATCATTCTTGTTTTTATTTCTGATTTTACTTTTGGATCTGCCTCGTGACTGTGAGCAAACTCTAGAGTTGCTCCTTCCTTCCCTTTCAGGCCTCTGCCATGAAAAGATTTGATTTAACTCATAGAGTGGGATATTCAGAAGGGTTGCGCATGGTGCAACATAGTTGCACCATGTGCAACACTGATCGTCGACATGATATTCAAAAGGGAAAGTGCATGGAACAAATCCCGGATGCACAGGGGTGCACTGGCACGTATGTGGCGCGAAGAAGGGCATGCTCATGCATACCCCCGCACATCCCCTATTCAGCCCGGATATGGAGCTCCATGGCAAGGAACTCTACATGCCGCGACACAGTTGTTCCAAAATAAAGGAGCAACAGCTGGCCATCCACAGGTGAACTGCTGTATTGCAGGGCACAACATGGCAGCTGCCAGCTGTGGGTGGCCACCCGAGCTCCGGCGGAACCCTCCGTTGGGTAGCGCACCCCCATGTCCTATCGTGGGCAGAAGTAGGACATAAACAGTCCCATATCCCTAGTGGTCCAGTGGACCGCTCGCAGCTCGATCATGGGCATAAGTAAAAATATAATAAACACCTATATCCCTGGTTCTCCAGTGGACCGCTTGCAGCCTGATCTCAGGAAGAAGTCTAAAAAAAGATTAGATCCCATCCCTGGTGATCCAGCGGTACCCCCTCCCCACCTTCCCATTGAGCCCCACCACCCCACCCCCGATCAGTGGCGTGGCACCTCCCCACCCGCAAAGCCACCCCCACTGACTGACTCGCGTACATTACAGCTGTATGTCCATTGGTCCACAGTGTGGGCCAATGGGCGGCAGACCATTATTAGTATAGTATTAGTCCAGATATGTGAATGGATTCATTCACATATCTGATTGTGTAGTACAGTACAGTTCGTCACACCCATTGGCCCATGCTGTGGATCTCAATGGGCGTACAGCTGTACTGTACGCAGTCGGCAAGCAGCCAGACGGCTTGCAAGTGGGGAGCTGCCTCCCGCCTCTGACCGGGGGGAGGAGCAGGGTGGCGGGGCTCAGTGGGAGGATGGGGAAGGGGGTACCGCTGGACCACCAGGGATGGGATCTAATCTTTTTTTAGACTTCTGCCTGCGATCGGGCTGTGAGCGGTCCACTGGACCACCAGGGATATAGGTGTTTATTAATTCATACTTATACCCGCGATTGGGTTGCAAGCGGTCCACTGGACCACCAGGGATATAACAGTTCATTATATTTATACTTATGCCCGCGGTCGGGCTGTGGGGCACTTTGCTGGCTGCGCAGGGGGCGTCGGTCCCCAATGGCTGCAGACTGGCAGGGCGCCAGGCGCAAGTCACAGGGGATGGGTGCACCTGCATGCAAAAGGGGCAATAATGACATGCAAATGGCCCCATTTGTGCCTTGCATGCATAATGGCCTCATTTGCATGTGCACCTTTGACTATCGTGGTTGATGCGCCTAGCGCAATGGCACTTGTACTAGCACATCCCCCTGCCCCTCTCTGGCCACTTGCGCAGGTGCAGTGCCGCTGCACCATGCACAATGTGGGTGGCCACAGAGTGATATTCAGTGGTGCTGAGCCATGGTGCAGCACCATTGAATATCCCCCTGTCAGCGCCCTGGCACATCCCAGTTGCGCTGCGCCCAGGCTTGTGCCACAGCCTGGCGCAGTCTGAATATCCCACCCATAGTCTCTAGCATCTCTAGCTTTTTTTATTTCTTTTCATTTGATGACTCCTTTTTCATGCAACAATAGCTTTTTAGTCAAATTAACTTCATAGTTCTTGAAGAACTGATGGTCTTCGTACTTCAAAACTTCAGTGTTCTGAATATCAATATCTTTGGAAACCATGTTATGTAATTCTGTATCCATATCAGCTAGAATTTCTACCAAAGTGGAGGAGCATAGAGTTAGAGCCGCCTATCATCTAGTTTGATATGTATCATTTGGGGTTTTCTCAAAACGAAGCCCTCTAGATACCTAACCTTATTCATTCAGAAAATTTTCATTATAGTATGTATTAATCTCCTTAAACTTAAGTTTTTCAAGTTGTTGAAATGCCATCTTAATTGCGTGATCAAAATCTGAAATGTTGCCAGTCTGTTGTTCAATAGTAGCGGCTTGTTGTGTTCCATGTCCCACTAATGCAGCCACGGTTTCCAAGCAAGTAAATTCAACCTGTTCTGATTGGCCCTCCATGTTTGGCGTTTAAAGTTTCACAGCATTCCACAGATGAAGGCAAATAATCATTCAATATGGACCATGCACGCTTGTGAAAACAAGAAGCCAAAAATCACATGAAAGCTGGAATATTCAGTCAAAACATGCCATAGAATCTTGTATCATATTGCTGAATAGTTATATGGCATGAAATTAGGGCCTGTTTGAGTAATAGCTGAATGGTTGAAAACTTCAAATGAAGAAAAAGGTGCTGGCATTTGCATTTACTGCCAACTGACACTGGATATCAATCAGTCTCGGCAGCTCCCAAAAGGACAACCCAAAAACCGGTCTCAACAAATAAAAGCAGAACTGCAGTAGCACTCAAAATACGTGGGTGCTCACTTCAAAAACAGTAACCAACAAGAACACAGAAAGGAGGAGTACTAATGCACTTTAAACAAAAAATGAAGCCAGAACACCAAAGTTAATTTGAAAACATGGAGCCCACGGCTTCAAGTACCCCAGTGCTTCGGGTCTTCTCATGACCCTTTCTCAAGGGGAGTGGTCAATGTGCTACACATGCTGTGTTTTATTCAATTTACTTAAAGAAACAGTGCAATATTTAATCACCTTAACATATCCAAATAACCTTCATAAATATAAAAAACAGCAATAATGCACACATCGGTGCAGGTACAACATCATTACAAGCTGATTGAATAACATTCAAATACAAAAGAATTTTATTTTTTCTTTAAACATAATTTGATAGCACAATAGATGAATCATGTCCCAGGAGACAAATATAGAGGGGAGAAGTGGGGGGAGGGGGGGGAAGAAGGGAGGAAGGGGAAGGGTAAGGAAAGGGGAAAAGAGAGAGAACATTACAGACTGAGTGGGCAGGACTGTACAAAGTACTCAGAAAGGTAAATGATGTGAACTATATCATAGAGTTACCTGACAGAAGATATACAGAAAGAATGTACCATGTCAACATGCTGAAGCCATATGCTAGTAGGACTGACATGGTGTTTGCAGTGTGTAGTCCTGGGGAGGGGATGGATGAAGTAGACTCCCTTCTGGACTTTCTGGAATTAAGCAAGTGGGAGTCCTCTGTGGGGGCAATTAAATTGTCACCCCAGTTAGCCCCGGATCAGATCCAGGAAGCAAGGGAGGTTTTAGCACACTGTGCCCCACTGTTTAGCACAAAGCCTGAACTAACCCCCTTAGCGACTCATGATGTGGAGACAGGGAAGCAGGCACCCATACAGCAAACAGCATATTGGGTGTCCGAGGCTGTACAAAGGGACATTAGAAGGGAGGTGGAGGAAATGCTGGATTTAGGGGTAATCCAGAAATCCAACAGCCCCTGGGTCACACCTGTAGTTCTTGTTCCCAAGTCAGATGGCTCTACTCATTTTTGTGTGGACTATTGTGGACTGAATGCAGCCACAAAGTCAGATGCCCACCCGATGCCATGGACAGGCAAACTCCTGAACAAGTTGGGAGGGGCAACCTACCTTATGACTATTGACCTGACCAAAGGGTATTGGCAGGTAGAGTTAACTTCCAGAGCTAGGGAGAGGTCAGCCTTCATCACTCTGATAGGGTTATTTGAATTCAAAGTAATGCCTTTCAGAATGAAGAATGCCCTGGCCACTTTCCAAAGGTTGGTGAACCAGGAGTTAAATGGTGCTGAGGAGTACGCTGTGACATACCTGGATGACATTGCCATCTTTAGTGCCAACTGGGAGGAACACCTGTCCCACCTTAGGGAAGTGCTGGGCAGGATACAGAGGGCCAGGTTCACTGTCAAAGCTGAGAAGTGCCAGGTGGCCATGGCTGAAGTGGCATACCTCAGGCATGTTGTAGGCCAGGGACTGCTCTGTCTTAACCAAGCAAAAATAGAGGCAATCAAGGCAGGGCCCACACAAGAAATGTAGAAGCAGGTCAGGAGTTTTCTAGGTACAGCATGGTACTATAGGAAATGTGTACCCAATTACAGTGCCCTGGCTGCTCCCCTGTCTGACCTGGTAATGAGAGGGATGCCTAAGAAAGTTACCTGGGAACCAGTCTGTGAAGAAAGCCTTTACCAGACTGAAGGAGGCACTGTGCAATGCTCCTGTGTTGACAAGTCCTGACTATAGCAGACCCTTTTTAGTCCAGACGGATGCCTCAGATGTGGATATTGGGGCAGTGCTGACTCAGACATCCAACCAAGGGAAAGATCACCCCATCGTGTACCTAAGTAAAAAGTTACTTCCCAGGGATCAGGCATACTCTACTGTGGAAAAAGAGTGTCTTGCCATAGTGTGTGCCCTAAAGAAGTTAGAGCCATACTTATACAGACAGCATTTTGAGGTACAAACTGAGCATAACCCCCTGGTTTAGCTGACACAAATGGGAAAAATGAATGGTAGACTATTAAGATGGAGTCTTGCCTTGCAAGGGTATGACTTGACAATCTTACATAGGGCTGGAGCAACCTAGCAGAACGCAGATGGCTTGTCACGTCTATTTGAGAAATGAACTGACTTGTGGAACTCAACCCATGCAGGGAATAGAACTTCAAAATTCAGTCTATGTAGGGAGGAGTGTGACGCTCTGCCCCTTGCTAATGATTATAGTATGATATCTGTAAAATAAATAACTGGCGTGTGTATAAAATTTGGCTCACACAAGTTGTCAGATTTGGCCTGTAACTTCAAAGTGTCAGTAGCTGAAACCAGGAGGTAATTAAACAGACCAGGAGGAAAACAATTAATTGAAACATCCTTCCAGAGACAGTTTATTGCCTACTGCTGCTTTTGAAGTTGGAACTTAAATATGGATTTTATGATGTTTCAAGAGAAAGGTAATTGGGCTAGTTCTTCTCCTTTTAGCAAATAGTTGAAGAGTCATAAAATACCTCAGATCTCACTGGCAGGAAATCAGCCAAGGGACATGACAGATGTGGGAATGTTAAGATCAAAGAGAAATGTTTAATTAAAGGATGCCATATTTAGGAAATGTTTTCATCTTCTGATGTACCATTAATTTTAAAATACTTCCTGGTAGGAAATTATGTTTGTAAGAATTAATTCTAAAAACAGGAGCTAGATGACTCACCAAGAGGGTGGGGAGACAGAGCTGAAAATGTATCACTGTTTCTGAAATGTGACACCACTTTGGGCTCTGAAGAAACAAATTTCTCTCTAACTAAATCAGCAATTACAAAAAGGTAATACTTAGCAAAGATCTAAATGTATTGTGGAAGGAGTTTTGTTCTGTAATTTCCCATTTCCTTTTGTGACTGTGAGCTCATGCGATTTATTCTGTATTTTATTTTACTTATTTTACAATTTTTAGTAAATAACCATTTTTTTGAAATTCTGCCTGGGTGTCTTCTCAGTTTCTTTTTGCATGTGAAATGCCAGTATTTTTAAGTCTGACAACTGTTTAAAAGGCTTGATGGTGTTACTAAGCTTGAAAAAGGTAAGAATATACCTAAGGTCTCATAGAATTTTAAGGGTTCATTTTGGAGACCTGGCTAGGTGCCCCTGGCAGAGGATTGTACCACATTCCCCAAAGAAGGTACATATCTGAGCCTGTACATTGGGTATGCTAGCATAAGGTTCACAGTTTGAATCCCCCCAGAACTTTAGGCTAACAGGTGATTTGGACCCAAAGCAGACAGGAGGGTTATCCTGTCTGTTACCTGTTCACACTATTGCGCTCTAAGGTTGGCTGTGTGGGAGCAGAGGGCCTGCGGAGTGCATTTGTGACAGTATGTACTAATTTGTAATGTGTTCTTCCAAAAGAAGTATCTTTTTTCCTACTAGATTACTGGCAAGATATTAATTTATGGCAAGGTATTTGTTTACTTAGTCTCAGTGCAATTAAATAATATACAGCATATCTATATATACATTCTATGCAAAAAACTGTGTTAATGCATCATTTAGGGTTAAAACACAAAAAGACAGGAAATGAAAAATCTTTAGGGTTGTCCCTCCCCCCCAAACCCACCCATCATCCCAAGATTGACAGCTGATGGGTGTGTCATTGGGGTTGTGAGGCCTAAATGTCACCCCATCCCATCTGAAATTACATTTACAAGCCACAGTAAATAAGAATGGGGTGACATTTAGGCCTCAAAACCCCAATGATACACTCCATCCAGGGGGGGACAGCCCTAAAGATTTTTCATTTCCTGACTTTTCGTGTTTTAACCCTAAATGATGCATTAACGCAGTTTTTTGCATAGAATTTCCTTACTTTTTGAGAAAGAATAAAAAACTAGGAACTTGCGCAAGTTGGTGGGAGCACAGGCCCTTGAGCACAATGACTGAAAAGTACATCCATGACACTAAGGCTAGGTACCCTACCAATTTCAATTCAATGCAAAACACTGTCTGCAACACGTAAATTACGTCACGCAATATCTCAGCAAAAAAAATTTTCTCTGACACATAAACACTGTAATTCACATCTACAGGCCATGCCAAGAACATCCTCCAAATTTCAAGTAAAAAGACCAAACTGTTTCCGAGATATTTAAACTTAAAGCGGACATGAATTTGATTATGTACTGTTTTGTTTGAGTTCTTTCCTGTATTACATCAACAAACATATCTTCAGACAAAAAATGTGTTATTTGTACACTTTGTTTTACTTTTGGGCATATTCTTATCAGCTAATACTGTTCTAAGAAATAAAGTTCTAAACATGCATGAGATAGCCTGAAAGGATGTAGAGAGAAAGGGTTAAGTCTCCATTCCTGCATTCCATCTGGTTGCAGTCTGAACTTGAAGCATGGTAAAAATCTGAGTTTGACATTGTCATTCACTTATATTTTAGATAACATCACTATTTTTGGTAAATGATTAGTCGTTTGTACAATTTTTGTAGTGTATAAAAGCTTATGTTAAATTGTTCCGGAGTGTGGTTGCTTTTTTTTCATCTCTCGACGTGGGAGGTAGTTTTAGGTGATGCGTCAAATGGTTCTGCATATTTGTTTACAAAAAAGTTAAAAAGAGAAGCAAGTCTTTATTTTTTTCTTGTTACTAAATCCTTTTTATTCAGGTGTTGTTGCATGTGATTAGGGATGAATAGCAACCCAACCTGATATTTGACTCTGATCGGATATCAATCTATCCTCTAAAACCAGCCCCAATCAAACATTGATCTTTGACACAAGTTGAACAGTGGCTTTTTTGAGACTGAAAAAAGCAATTGGCAGTGAGATATAAGATTATATGGCTAAAGTAAAAGCAATACTGTGGGATACAAGGACAAGCTGGATGATGCTGTGTATAGAACAATATACCCACATTGTGTCTATGCTCCTCATTTTTGCTGTGTCCCAAAATTTCATAGAGTCCATTCCATTGAGATCAATTGTAAATAATGTGAGTGGTCCAGCTTATGCTCTAGCCCAACATCTTGGCACTGTTTGGATCTGCCAAGGATTCAACAAAGTCATTGGAGGTCAGTGCCCAGTTTAGTTATGGTCTCTAGTTCTAACCTGAGCACCATCTCCCTGTTGCTGCTCTTTTCTCACTTACCATACTGATTTTCTTTTTTGAGCTAGAACAGGTTGCTGTTAATGTAAAATCAGCCACTACGGTGACCATTAGATTGCTTCCTTTTTTTTTACAAATCTGCAGTACATTTTAAATAAAAAGAATCTACCACTCACACACCATCTGGTTAGTAGGAGCAGTTGTGTGATGAAGTGCTCTTTGCCCCAGAAGATCATTAGTGCAGTGCCCCGACAGCAAGCTGACCAGATCAGAGGCTGACACCTGCAGATGGGAACTTCAGTTCTACTAATTTGGGGCAGTGAATCAATCAGGATGATACCTATAGTATGGCCATTTAAAATCATCCAGTCAGTATGCGCAAATTGATTAATTGTTTGGCTTCACTCTGGCTTTATAGTGTCAGATCACCCCCCCCCATCGATGTCCAGTATAGAAAGTAATAATTTCTTTTTTTTTTCAAATTAGTTACAGTAGCGCTAATGCATACACTGGGTAGTGATGGGCATATTGCTCCAAATGGAGTAAATGATTGTCAGGTTTCTGTCCTCTGATACTGACGATCGCTGCTGCCATTAGGCAGCATGTATGTAAAGATACATCAGAGCAGGCAAGAAATGGTTTGTTAGCACTGCCACATGTTCACAGATCAGAGTGTGTTGGTCCTCTTCTCCGGCTATCACCATTGACACACAGGCTACGAATCAGGAAGTATGCTGGGAGCCCAACTGTAAACACTGAGTGTGGACATGTCAAGTGTTTCTGTCCTTCCGAGTCTGTCAGACATTTAACAGCGCTTTGTAAAGGGGACCAGCACCTGCTTAAGACAGACCGAGTAAACGAACAGTCATTTTGAAATTCCACAAAGGAGACTCGCCAATGCTTGTGCAGTATCAAAGTACGCTCTTCTTTATTTCAAAGTGTGGCCATATATAGGATAGTGCATGGGGAACAGTTGACAACAGGGCTATTCTTTCACCGAGTTGGCACTATGACAGCGGATTACCTCGAGCGCAGCTCTCGAGAGGTAATCCACGCCATAGTGCCAACGAGGTGAAAGATGCCCTGTTGTCAACTGTTCCCCATGCACTTTTCTTTATAGTGTATGGTGGAACGTGGTTTTTGGGCGGAAAATCACTACAGCATGTTTCTGCTTCAAAACATTTTTACTGGGTTACTAGAAGGAAAAAAGAACTTCACATTGTGAACGTTTTCACGCTTGACATTTTAAATGTTTAATAACTTTACATTTTGAACGTTTTAACGCTAAACATTGGTACTGCCACCGACATTGCTGCTTTCGCTATGTGTTCTGTCTATGGAGTGAGCCCCTAACTGTCAAATGCTGCTCGAGGACACAGTGTGACATTCGCAGTGCAGTAGAAAAAAATGTTCTGCTGCACTGCAAACGTCACTAGTGTGTGACTACAAGGTTTTGACAATGATGGATTTCAGTGGAGAACCACGTTCCACCATACACTATAAATAGATAAAAAGTCTGAATAGTGGTGATCAGTTTTAACAATCTCACTCACAGCATGAAGTCTTCACTTCATGCTGTGAGCTGTGAGCAAGATTGTTAAAACCGACCACACTGTTCGGACTTTTTACCTACTGGTATTTATGGCCATACTTTGAAATGAAGAAGAGCACACTTTGATACTGCACAAGCTTTGGCGAGTTTCCTTTGTGGAATTTCAAACTGATTGTTGGTTTACTCCATATGTCTTAGGAAGGTGCCATTCCGTTTTACAAAGTACTGTAAACTGCAGATCCTTTTATTCACATTCATCGCTTTTCTCAGGTTCAATCTCTTTGCTTTCTCTGTCAGCTTAGCTAGTGAGAAGTTAGCAGAGCTGTCTCTGCTGAGGAGATCCTGTCCATGCTGGGGTCAACAATTTTTTTTCCCCATTTTCCTAACACCCGTCAATATAAACCTGGCAGAAATCCTGTGCCGGCTCTTCACCATCACTGGTGGCTGAGTAAAGATTTTCTGACAAACAGCATTTTAAATCTTCATCACAGTCTTCTTATTACTAGAGGAAAGGAAATTAGGTTAGATATAAATCTTATCAGTAAACCTTGAACTTATAAAGCAGCCCATCTGCTCTCTTCCATGCTAAAAGCCATTTCAACTGCTCACAGTTTATTAGATCCACTTTTTGTTTGCTTCAGAAAATACAGGATATACCACTGCCTACTGCCTTTCTTTCTCACTGCATGACAGTCGTCACTGTATGAGTTGGGCCATTCCCCATAACACCTGTTTTGCAATACCAGCTGCAGATATGGAGACGGGTGGGAGAGAAAAGAGGGAGAGATGTTTTAACCACAAGTCTGCAAAACAGCAGGCAACATAGCTTGTTGATTGTTATAAGCAAAATAATACTACCCACAACAAAGTACTTTACTTCCTTTTTACTGGCAGTGTCTGACACTTCAAGAAAATGTGACACACCATCTGCATTCAGGCAGATGCCATGGAAAGCATGAATAATAACGTCATCATTTAACTGGCACATTCACACTCCCAGTCTGAAAACAGGAAAAGTAAAACAGGCAGCTCCAGTAACTGCCATTTTTATATTTATAACGTGTTGTCAAATTCAAAAAATAAAATCACACACTTTCACATCTGATAAAGAAACAATCAAATAGGCTTTAAAAAACAGTAAACTTTTGTAGGTTTGAGTTATTTATTTAATTTCCTGTCCTCTTTAAAGATTGGTGAAATTGCCCTATGTAATGCATTATAAAATCTGGACGTCTTGTCCCTCTCTCGTGATCATAGATGGCGATCAAAGAATCTCACGATCAAAGAATTTACAGGCTCATGATCAAAGAATAAAAAGTGCTATAACTCCAGTATTATGCAGAATTATGTGGAACCACCACCATGCCTCAATAGAATGAAGCCCCCTGAAGCAAAACCCATCTTCATTTGTGTTCCTAGGCCACCCCTAACCAGCACAATTTGCATTTTTCAAAGGGCCATTTCATCCCTTACTCGCGATGCAGGATCGCGATCAAAGAATCTCATGATCAAAGTATTTGCAGGCTCATGATCAAAGAATTAAAAATGGTGAAACTTGAGTTTTAGGCAGAATTAAATGAAACCACTGCCATGCCTCAATAGAACGAAGCCTCCTGAGCAGAACCCACCCTCATTTGTCTTCCTACGGCACCTCTTGGCTGAGAAATTAGATTTTTTAATTCGGCCATCTCATCCCTTGCTCGCGATGCACGATCGTGATCAAAGAATTTGCAGGCTCGCGATCAAAGATCGTTAGCGAGCCGCAATCAAAGATTTTAAAATGCTGTAACTCTATTTTTAGACCATTTTACATCAAAGCAAAGGAATGGATCGATAGATCGGAGCCCCCTGAGTAAAACCCATCCAAGTCTTACTTCAGGAGTGACCCCTAAGGAGAAATATTTGAATTTGTAGGGTCAGAAAATCAAAAACAAGATGGCGGAACTCGCGGTCAAAGAATTCTCAGGCATAATGATTCTTGAACCACGAGGCTGCAAATTCTTTGACCACCAGGTGGGACCATATGGCCAGAACCCCATTCTTTGTTTGCAAAACAACCATATAAATTTTCCCATTGACTTATAATGGGAACTTAAAAGTGGCATAACTTTTGAATGCCTTAATATTTTTTTCACCAAATAAAAAGCGGCATGTTTGGGCAGCCAAGCTCTTTCAAATGAGCCACCCCACAGAGTGGCACACCACACAACGGCCATGCACAGCCATGGGCAAAATCCCAAAACCTGCCTCCAAAACTGGATAATTTTGCATTTTTCAGCATTTTCGTGTGCAAAGACCATAAGTCTGACTAAAACAAAATTTGGCAGATCAAGAGATCTATCTTGCCCTACTGTGCATACCAAATTTCAGGCAAATCCTTTGAATGGGTCCAAAGTTATTAATGTGCAAAATTTTGACTTCAACATAGTGCCTTCTTAACCCTAAATATAGTGGTGTAACCGCGCCACTAGATACATAGATACATAGATACATAGACAGTGTCGGCAGATAAGGGCCTATGGCCCACCTAGTCTGCCCATTTGAGCTTGTAAGTTCAGTTTGTTTTCCTAGAAGTCTATTTCTCCTTACCCTTGACCTCTAGAATTCCTTTATGTCTATCCCATGCATTCTTAAATCCCGTGATTGTTTCAGCCCCCACCACTTCCTCTGGCAGGGTGTTCCACTTGTCCACCACCCGTTCTGTGAAGAAATTCTTTCTCATGTTTCCTCTGAATCGTCCTCCTCCAACTTCATCCCATGCCCTAGTCCTGAAACATCTTTTTCGCTTAAAATAGTGTTTTCCTGCACCCTGTTCCTCCCTGTAAGATACTTGTATGTCTCTATCATATCCCTCTCTCCCTCCTCTCCTCCAGGGAGTACATGTTCAGTTCCTTCAACCTGTCTTCATAGGACTTATGATGCAACCCATGCACCATCTTTGTTGCCCTCCTCTGAACCTTCTCTACCCTGTCTATGTCCTTATGTAGGTATGGTCTCCAGAACTGCACTGTACTCCAGGTGGGGCCTCACTAGTGTCTTGTATAGCGGATTATGACCTCCTTTTCCTGCTGGTGATGCCCCTGCCATACATCCCAGCATCCTATTTGCTTTACCTGATGCCTTGTCACACTGTTTCCCTACCTTGAGGTCATCAGATGACAACCCCAAGATCCCTTTCCTGCTGGGTGCATGCTATATCCTCACCCCCAACTGATATATTGTGCCAGGGTTTTGTGCCCCATATGCATTATCTTGCACTTCTTTGCATTGAATTTCAACTGCCAAACCCTTGACCATTCTTCAAGTTTCTGCAGGTCCCTTCTCATTCTGTCTACACCCTCTGGTGTGTCTACTCTGTTACAGAGCTTTGTGTCATCAGCGAACAGTGAAATTCTGCCTTCTAGATCCTGTGCAATGTCACTGATGAAGATGTTGAATAGGACCGGTCCCAGCACTGATCCTTGTGGTACCCCACTGGTCACTCTTCCTCTGTGGAGTGACAGCCATTTACCACCACCCTCTGTGTCCTGCCACCCAGCCAGCTACCTACCCACCACACTACTGTCCTGCCCACCCATATTCCCCAGTTTGTGTAATAGTCTTCTATGTGGCACAGTGTCAAAGGCCTTGCTGAAGTCCAGATAGGCCATGTCCACTGCCCTCCCTGATCCACCTCCCTAGTCACCCAGTCAAAAAATTCAATGAGGTTGGTCTGACATGACCTCCCCTGGTGAAACCATGCTGCCTTGGGTCCTGTAGTCCATTGCAGATGTTCCACCAATCTCTCCTTCAGTAGTGCTTCCATGATCTTTCCCACTACCGAGGTGAGGCTGACTGGTCTGTAGTTCCCTGCTTCCTCTTTGTTCCCACTTTTGTATAAGGGACTACATCTGCTGTCCTCCAGTCTTTGGGTACCTCCCTGTTTCCAGTGATTGGCTGAACAGGATAGCCAGAGGTTCAGCCACCACTCTTAGTTCTTTAAGGACCCTGGGGTGCACCCTATCTGGCCCCATTGCTTTATCAGCTCTTATTACTTCCAGTTCCTACAGGACCCTTTCGTAAAGGGACTTGTGTCCATTTCTGCACCATTCTCACCCCTTGTACTCCCTTCAGACCCATTACCCTCCTCTTCCTTAGTAAAGACTGAGCAGAAATACCTGTTCAATATGTCAGCTTTACTGTTGTCACCCTCCATGCGGCTCCCATCCTCCCCCTTCAGTCTCACTATCCCTCCCTTTGTCTTTCTTTTTTCACTTATGTACCTATAAAAGGTGTTGTCCCCTTTACCCACTGATTTTGCAATGTGTTCTTCTGTCGGAGCTTTGGCTTCCCTTACTGACCTCCCTGCCTCCCTTTGTTTCTCCTGGTACTTCTCCCTATTCCCTTCTGCCTGTGTCTTTTTGTATTGCCTGAATGCAATCTTTTTGGCTTTCACTTTCTTTGCTACCTCTTTGGAAAACCATAATGGTCTCCTCTTCCTTTTCCTCTTGCTAACCTGCTTAATGCATAATTCTGTTGTTCTTATAATCCCCATTTTAAATACTGCCCACTGTTCCTCAACCCCTGATTCCTGTCCCATTCCCTTAATGCCTCTTTCAAGTATCTCCCCATTTTCCAAAGTCTGCCCCCTAAAATCCAGGATACATGTTTTGTGTGGTTTGGTTCTGCTCTTTCTGTGATTTCAAACCACAATGACTGGTGGTCACTGTTACCCAGGTGCTCCCCACTGTTACCCCATCACACTGTCCCTGTTTGTGAGCACAAGGTCCAGTATTGCCTTCTGCCGAGTTGGTTCCATGACCAGTTGCTTAAGGAAGGCACCCTGAAGGAGTCCAGGATAAATCTGCTCCTAGTTGATGCTGCTGCTGGGATGCTCCAGTCCACGTCTGGTATATTGAAGTCTCCAACCAGTACTACCTCACCCTTGTCTGCCATCCTTTGGATGGCTAGCATCAACTCCCTATCTGTTTCTTCCTCCTGGGCTGGTGGTCTATAGACCACACCTGTGCGGATGGCTGTCCCATTTTCCTTTCAGCTTAACCCACAGTATCTCTCCCCATTTTGTTCCTCCTGGATCTGTGTGGCCCTTATGTCATTTTTCACATACAGTGCCATCCTCCTCCCTTCCTGCCTGCTCTGTCTCTTCTGAATATGTTGTAGCCAGGTATGGCCATCTCCCAGTCATGGTTATCATTACACCAGGTTTCAGTGATGGCCACAATGTCCAGGTCTGACTGTACCATGACAGCCTCCAGATCTTCCATCTTGTTGCTAAGGCTCCTGGCATTTGCACACATGGCTTTCCATGATTTGACCTCCCTACCACTACTATATATATATATATATATATATATATATATATATATATATATATATATATGCAAATAATGTTGTTAATGCTCTAGTTAGGGTTAAAGTGACAAAAGTTGGGAAATGGGCTATTAGAGTTTCCAACCCTAACCCCCACCCCACCCCCACCCAGGCAGCACAGTAGGTGTGGGATGTGCCTTGGGGGTCTTAAGCCTAACACTCACCCCATTGTCATAGACTGCACACATATGACCCTTATTTATGGATGGAATGTGGTGAGCATTAAGCTTGAGAACCCTAAGGCACATCCCATACTTGCTGTGTTGTCTAGAGGGGGTGGTGTTAGGCTTAGAAACCCTGAAGCCACATTTCTCTACTTTTGTCACTTTAACTGTAACTAGAACATTACCAACATTTTTTTTGTAATTTATTTCCTTACTTTTTGAGATGGTATAATCGTATCCTTATTTAGCTGTGGGAGCGCAGGGCCCGGCACACAATTTTTAAGATAATGTAATCATATCCTTATTTGGCTGTGCTCCCAGCCATACATAATTCTTCTGATAAAGTTTTTTACTCCTTATCCTACAAAAATAGTTATTAATTTCCCTGATGAGCACAAGACCTTTTCCAAAGCTGACCAAATACTGACTCATCCACATTCTCCTTCCCCTTCCTGTAACCCCCACTCTTCCCTCTTGCCCTATCCCTCTGTCTTCCTCTTCCCCCTGTGCCTTTTCTCCCACTGGATCAACCTTAAAACCAACCTACTACCAATACCTCCCAACCTCCTAGACAATGCCACTTCTTTTGGCCACCCACTCTCCCCTCCCCAGTCTCCCTTCCCCTCCCCTTGACTCCTCCTTGGACTCTCACACTAGGTGTCACACCTCTTTATCTCCTTCACTACACATAAACACTGTCCTTTACCCTAGTTGAATGCTCTTGATGCTGTACTATCACCATTGGTACTATGAATGACATTGTAACCTTATTGTATACTAGCTACCTACTATTCGAGTATTGTATGTAAACTGTTTGTTATTGCTGTCATTGTCACTGTTTGACGTGGAACCTTTGTAAAAGAGCTCTGAGCTCATAGGTATGATCCAAATCCCTAAATAAATAAAATAAACAAAAATATGATGACCTTCAAGCAAGAAACATTCCTTTCACTGCTGCACCAGAGCAGCCCCCACCCCCACCCCCAATTGATAGCCTCTAAGCTGATCAGACAAGCTTGAAAAAACACACAGGCCGCAGAGACCATGCAGCAGATCATTGAGCACCTTTGGGGGGGAACTGGGCAACAAGTAGCTGCTCAACGAACCCTGCCTGACTGCTGATCTGGGACTAGTCTGTACCATGCAAAAATACTACACTCCCCCCCCCCAGTGAGTCCCTTTGATCCTTCCTTTGTACTCCCCATAGCCTCGGCTGGGCTCTGTTCAGGGTGCCCTCTTTGTGGGATACATCATAGTGATTGCCATGACAACAGAATGTGGTGTCACGAGGACATCAGTTGGGGATAGTCATCTTTTTTTAATAGCTCATTAAATAAATACTTAAATGGTGAAATATTTAAAATATTGACAAGGGGAGAAAACCAAACTCTCAAACACCATTAACATTATATGTAAATGCTATACACATGATGGTCAGCATGTTATTTTGGTTGCTATGTGTCTTTTAACCCATTATTTGCTTCTTTATCAGCCCCATATCCTTCTCTTTCCTGGTCTTATTGCCAGCATCACAACACAACCACCAAGGAGACCGACCTCTTTCAAGAATAATGTTGAATCCCACTTGAGCCTTACTAAATAGTTTTCCCATTATTTTCAAAATAAATATAATGAATGCAAAATGAATGAAGTGAAGCAGCTGGAAGAGTCACTCTTTAGCAATGTGTGACTCTGCCAGCAAACCTTCTTTCTTTAGAGAGTAACCCTCTTTCTGCAACATGTTCAGCAGCCAGAGAATGAGGGACTCAAAGTGGAACCCACATTTTCTTTCTGTGCTATGCAAACAGAGAGGATTTAGTGTACATTGAAAGATGGCTTACATTACTGTAGCATAATGAGTGTCTGGCAGATGGGAGATAAAGAGAACTCAGATACATTAACTCTTTGTCTAGAACTCTTGTTTCATAAGGTCTTTACCAACGGAAGTTTCTCTCTATTTATTCATTGTACCTTAACTTTAAGCTTACATTGTACTTGGTCTTAAGTTAACATGCTTGCTTTAAATTAGTTAATTATACTACTAGCTTTGTCAATCCTTTTAAATTAGGTCTAGGATTTGTGAACACGGATGGTGAGATGAAGGTCAAATATGGTCCTATTTTATTACATTTTGCATCTTAGCATGGAGAGTTTTGTACTAGTGTTATTGGGGGCTATGCGAGAACATGTGTAAATTACACCGAAAACTGATGTAGGGGTAGCAAACAGCTACGCGGTGTGCAGGACCCCAGTGCTACACAGTAGCCGCGAATGGCACGCGCAAGCGTGGGGCTGGCAGGGCCCCATAATGTAACATGCAGACAGATGGGCAGTGCCACAGTACGAGGGAATGCCCCTTCACCCCACCACATATGGCAATGGAACACACCCCCCACACAGAGGCACAGCAGTGAATGTCACACAGCTGACTGGGGAGAGAGCAATGGCAGACCAGGAGAATGGTGAGGAGGTCAGTCCAGAGCGAGAGGTGGGAAGTGAAAGTGGAGCAGGCAGGGCAGGATGTGGGTGGGGATGGTGTCACACACAGGGTGGAGGCTGCTCATGGGCAGAGGCCAGGTGGTTGCCATGGTAACAGACATCGGGCAGAACTATAGCCACCTGTACGGTACCCAGGTCCTAACAACCCCTCCACCCCGAAGTGAAGGCCAGACTGTGGTTGGACATTCAGGCATCCATCAACACCACTGAGTCTGAGGCCAGAACCCTCATGGTCATCAAACATAAGTGGCAGGACCTGAGGGTGGTGGTGGAGAAAAAGGTCACTGCCAGCAGCAGGGCATGTTGAAGCATGGGTGGGGGCCTTCCCAGTACCAACACCCACCTGGAGCACCTCATAGCTGAGATGTTCACCAATGTGGCTGTCCATGGCGAGGTAGATGAACTGGGCACTATGGCAGGTAGGGGCACCAACCATGTGGCATTAACCTGGCTGAATGCACCATAACTGCACTAACCCTGTCACATTGCACCCACAGGAGGTGCAGGCGCAGCTCAGAGAGGCGCAGTGCCCACCAAGGATTCTCCATCCATGACTATGTCCCAACCGCACCCCACAGCAGCCAACCCCCATATGGAGCCAGCAGGTATGTATGCACAACCCAGGGTGGGGGTGGTGGGCTGGGGCATACCCGTGTGAGGTGCACATCCCTGTAACCTGCCCATTGTCTCTCACCAAATGCAGAGCCAGAGACGGAGACCCCAGCAGAGACAGGGAGTGAGGAGAACAGCCCTGCCATGCCACAGGAGGAGGACACCATGTCAGGGAGTGACATAGTAGCAGGTTCCAGTGCTTAGCACGCACATGCCATGGATGTAGAGGCCCCAGCGATAGCACCATTGTGCAAGATGGCTGCATCGTGAGCCAGTGGTGGGGACAGTACCAACACACCCCATCCATCCCCCAGTGGGCACACACACACACACACACACACACACACACACACACACACACACACCCATACAGCATGGCCAGTGGTGATGAGGGCCCCTCTAACTTGCCACATGATACAGTGATGTGCGGCATGGGTACACAACTTTGTGGAAGGGCAGTATCGCCAACTGCAACAGCTGGAACAGGACCGCCTGGACACTCAATGCCACAACACTGCCACCTTGGAGGCCAACACAGAGGTGGCCAGGGACATGCACATGGCCATACTGTGATGTGCCATGGCACTCAAGGGCATCCAGGACCTGATGCATATACCACTGGCATGCAGCCGAATGGGACCACACGCACAGGCAGACATGATGGACATGGGCACACAGTGGTCACCACCAGCATCACACCAATCCCTGCATACTGTGACCAGCATGCCTACCCTGCCACACACCCCACCCATAGCATCATGCCAGGACACTGGTGAGCGGCCGCAGACACCGCCCATACGTGCAACACCAGGAGTCAGGAATGGGGTGGCACTGCGGTGTGTGGTGTGCTCAAGGATGAGGCTGCCAGGGTGATCATGGATGATGCTGGCATGGACTGGCCCATGGGTTCTCACAGGGGCTGGACAGGGGCATGGCCACATGCATCAGGAAGGTGGTTAGGGAGCAGGACATCTGCATGGCTACTGGCCAAGCCCGATGCCAACAGGACCAGATAGTGGTGTGCAACAGTGCCCCAAACACCATCACCACCCACACACGTCATGCCCCACCCCATCTCCCAACACCACACCACACCACAGCCAGCACCACATGAGTAACACACACATGGACACAATGTGCAGCAAACACCCTATCCATCAGGCATGGCCCCCACCCTCCCACCCATGCCAGGGTGCACTTAGGAACTGGTGTAATCATTGTGCACCCCAACCCCCTCCGTGACATGCACTACACTGGACCATGATAACAACATCCCCACGGTTTGCACAGGTGTCCGGGAGGTCCAGCCATGCTGACCTGTGGTGGAAGTGGCCCATGCCCGTGCCATGTTCCGGTGCTGCCATGCAGTGTGTTCATCCCTAGCAATGGAACATGCTATCGATGAGTTCCTGCTGGGTCGCATGGCTGCCTGCCATCCCCAGCACATAGACAGGCATGTTGCTGGTGTCCTCATCATCCCAGGGCTCTACAGGTGGTACCTGTGGCAATAGCACATTACCCTGCTTGGCGATGTTGTGCAGCATGGCACACACCACAAACACCCTGCAGGTCTTGGTGGGGACAGCATAATGCTCCTGCCTGTGTGGTCCAGACACCTGAATTGCATCTTTAGCTGGCCTATGGTTCTCTCGACAATGACCCTGGTCTGTCTGTGTGCCGTGTTGTATGCCTCCTCCACAGGGGTACCTGGTGCAAGGATTGGTGTCATTAGGTATGTCCACAGTGGATAGCTGCTATCATCTGCAGAGAGGGAACACAATGTGTCAGTGCTGTGACGGGCACCTATACAGGAGCATGTATGCCCATACAGGGTTGTGCTACTCACCAAGCAGCCACCCATCCAGCAGCCATCTGGCATGCAGCATCTCCCCCAAGGCAGAGGCATCCAGGATGTATGAGTAGTGTGTTGATCCTGGGTATTTGGCACACGTCCGTGATGATGCCCCATGCATCACAGACTACCTGACAATTGACGCTGTGAAAGCCCTTGTGGTTCTGATATGCCTCCTCATGCACCATAGGCATCAGTATTCCAATGTGTGCCCCATTAGTGGCTCCACACATGTTTGGTATCCCATGCGTGGCATAGAAGGCTTCCTTGGTCGCTTGGACCTTGGCCGTCCTGTTGGGGAAGGTGATGTGCTCCCCCAGATGATCGAGGAGGGCATCTGTCACCTGTTCAACCACCCTGGACACTGAGGACTGACACGCACCCACAGTGTTGCCTGTCAACCACTGGAATGATCCCGTGGCATAGTACACCATGGCACACAGCACCTTGATTTCCACACACATGGTGTGTGACCAGCATTTCCATGGTGCAACTGTACCATGAATGCTGGCACACAGTCATGTGATTGTCTCCAAGGGAGTCAGAATTTCTCAATGCAGTGCATGTCCCGCCATGTTGCCGCATCGATGCAGGTGTGGAACACCCATGGTCACAGGCCATGTCTCCATTGCTTTTCCATTAGCTCAGCTATTAGGTGGATGTGCATTAACACCCCAGGGCACATCTCACTGTACAGTAAGTGCTTCTGGTAGGTCTGTGCACCATGCACAGCAGCCCCTATGTACTGCTGCTGTGCACTGTGTATGTCTTTAAGAGGGCATGGCCATGTGGCACCATGCCCCACCCGTGCATGCGATGCCGACACATGTCCGCATGTGTGGGTCACTGTGCTGAGGCAGGTGGTGCATGCTGACAGCTATGGTAAGTCGCATGCTGGATCAGAAGGCCATGTTCCTACAACACCCCTTCCATGTTTCTGAGTGGGACTACACAGTCTTAAAAAAGTAAAAGAGTAAAAAAGTAAAAATGTAAAGGCTATCGACATAATACTTCTTCCATTAATGTTACATTTCCCCTCTTGTTTTTTAGTTCATGCTCTGGAATCCCTCGATGGTGGATCCACCTAATAAGAATGGAAGTAAAAAGAGATATGGTGTGATCACTAAACTTGGAGAATCCAGGTCACAGTATGAACAAAAAACAAAAAATGATTATGTTTTGGACTATAAGTAAGACTGTTCACACCTCCCCGTATGCTGATTGCTATATATTTTGTTTAACCTTTCATTATCTAAAGAAAAAGATATGCTAAACTGCCTTATGAACAAGCTTCAATAATGTGTTTCTAGAAAAATAGTTTTTTGAACCAATTTTTGTATTAATTTCTATGTAAATTGTGTACATTTGTATAGAGTTGATATTATATAAAAAATGGCTTATAATTATCTTCTGTATTTGATATTTAGATAAAAATGCTTGATTGATTGTTAGAGAAGGTTTAAAAACCAAAAAATTCACTAAAAATTTATTTTGAAATTTTAGGTACGGATCCCACCAGAGCCACTTAAAACATGATGATTTACATAGAATTAGAAATTGTGGATAAATCATTTAAATTAGTTTTTTGTACTTGATATTCAACTAAAGAAAGGTTGTTTAAGAGATAAAGAAGGTTAAAAAACTATAAAATCCACTAAAACTGACTTTTGAGATTTAAGGTTCAGATTTCACCAGAGCCACTTTTCATGGAAAAAGTTTTTCTGTCAATTAACCAATGGGGTAGTTAATTAAATGGTAGAGTGGCTATAAAAGGAATCACTGCATAGCACTAACCATCCCCTTAGGAAGACCACACATGTGGTCGAAGCGCTGGGTAACAGTGTTTGTTGGATGCACTTACAATGGCTGTAATTTGGAATTTTTGGAGCAGCAAGATTTACCTGTGAATCCTGACATCACACAATAAAAATTCACAGCTTTGTGGAAAGAAAAAGAAGGTTGGTGTCTGTTTTGCAACATTTTTGGCACGTGAGTGCAGAGATTGCTTGGCTTTTGGGACTGCACAGATGACTGGGGGTATGGGGACCTCTGGCACATCAGGGGATTTGATACAGTGGGTATCCTGTTCCTGGGCTGCAAGGCCACAGGTGTTGGCGGGTAGTGGCGTGGGCGCACTGTATGATGCCCACTGATGTGTGTACTTTCTTTCCCATAGAACCGGCGCAAGAAGGCAACTAGGCTTGAGTTCTGCCTGCAGGTGCAACCCAACGGTGCCAAGTGCTACATCTCCTCCAGGGAGCCAAGACACATGATGTTCCAGGAGAAATACCCAGTGTACATTTTCCTGAAGGGGACAGGGTCAGAACACTTCTATGAGGAGATGTCCTATGCTCTGATTCACTGGCCGGCACCCACCAGCGGAGGAGGTTCAAGACGAAGAGGAGAAGGGACAGCATGGGCTCCACACCCACCAGGCCTTGGCCTTGGCCCAGGCACTCTGAACACATTGAAAGCATTGCCAAGATCATGAACACCCGCATAGGACTTCTCTTTAGACATAGGAGCTGCCTCACCAATGAAGCCCTAAGCATTGCCATTCAGAGTTCTGTTGTATCAATAATCGACTATTGGCTTGTGATCTATGGCTCTGTCACTGACACCGCACTTCAATGAATAGCCATTGCCCTTAACAAAGCATATCATCTACTGACCTCTGCTCTATGTCTCTCACATACCTGTGACATTTACAAGCAAGCAAACTGGCTCCAACTCCCCAGCAGACTCAAGTACCAAACCAGTATGCTAGCAAAAAAGATTCCCTTAAATCTCCTACCCTCAAGGGTTCATTCCTTACTGGACCCCAGCTGTGGCCCCCCGCCTAACCAGGAGCTTAGAATATCTTACTTTTTCTGTTCCACACTGCTGCACTACCTAAGGACAATGCTCCTTTACATACAGAGCCACATCCTGGTACAACTCGCTTCTACCTGCTGTTACCAATGACACTACCCTGGGCACTTTCAAGTGCTACCTGCATCAGCACCTTGTCATGATGACCTCCTGTGAATGTTTCTCTTAACTAAACTTACTCTCCTTCCCCCTAATTCCCCCCCAAGTCCCTCCCACCTTTATCCCCACTATCTCCTATCTCCTCCCTTTTTATTTCCCCACTATTATCTGCATTCTCTCCCCATAGCTTCCTCTACATGTATCTGCCATCTCTCCCAGCAGCTTCTAATTTATTCTAGTGAACCATATTGCAACTGTTTTTTTATTGTACATACGTTCTTGAATAATATACACAAATTACTGTAACTTAACATACATCCTGTGAATCACTGCACGTATTACAGTAATTCCATTTGAAAGCTATAATGTACCCAACAAAGCCTATGGCTGCTTGAAACTACTGTACTTGTTATTGTCCTCACTATTTTCTGTATTGTTTTCCTGATGTGGAACCTTTGTGAAAAAGCCTTGGCTCAAAGGCGTTTTCTGAAATAATAATAAACTAAACTAAATGCAAAATTATTTATCTATTTATTTTAATTTTAAAGTTTGTAACCGGGAAAGGCACACTGAGCTGAAACTCGTTTCCAGGTGCACCCCTGGGGGTGCATTCAGAGTGGAAATATAACAAAACAGAAAAATGCATCATCAGATCAGTACAACAAAAATATGAGAACGACAATAAAATCAAAGGGTAGCAGGACAATTTGAGTTACAAATTGAGAGGCAGTAAGTGCATGGGAGACCAGACAATGGAGGCAATATTAATCAGGAATTGAGCCAGGAGATTTAGCTTGGGGGGCAGGAGGCTGGTGGAGGGAGTTGGGAGGGGGACAGAGGAGGAGGAATGGCATGAGCAACTGGTGCCAGGAGGGAGACGTAAAAGGGATTTGAAGGACGTGAGTGAAGGGGAATGCAGAATGTCCCAGGGAAGTTGAATCCAGAGAAAAGGGAGGTGATAAGAAAAAGCCAACTGACCTGCCCCAGAGTGAGGATGGGAGAGGGAGAAAAAGCGAGAGTCCTTGGAATGAATGTCATAAGTAGAAGGGTTTGTAGCTGATAGGCATGAGGAGAGGTAGGAAGGAGTTTTCCGAACCAGTATTTGGTAATGAGGGAGAGGCAATGGACCTCACATCTATGGGATAATGGCTTGATGGAGAGAGAGAGAGAGAAATAGAGGAGACAGTGGTGAGTGAATGGAGGAGAGAAGGTAGCAAAGCAATAGAATTAATAAAGGAGATTGTTAAGTTTAGAGAGGGAAGTCATTGTTAAGCTTAGAGAGGGAAGTCGTGGGGCAGAGCCATAGACAATGTCAGCATAATCAATAGCAGGTAAAATCATTTTCGTGACTCGGTCATGACAGGTAGGTAGAGGGAGGCAGTCTCTGTGGCAGTACAGGATGCCAGGTGTTGGGTGAAATTTAGTGCAGATGGCATCTATATGGGAAGAGAAACCATGACTGCTGTCCAGCCAGACCCCTAGATATTTGAAAGTGTGGACCACATCTTAGGTCCAGAGTGACGAACGCTGGTGAGGACTGAAGTCTAGACAACCTCTGCCTGGATCTAAAAATCATTGAGACAGTTTTCTTAGTGTTTCATTTTGGCTGATTGGCCTGAAACCAGTATTGAACTTTGTCAAAATCTTGCTGTAGGGGGGTAAGTACTTCAGCAGTGGAGGAGCCTGAGGTGTAGATCACGGTATTGTCCACATACATATGAATTTGGGAGGTAGAGCAGATGGAGGGAAGTTCATTTATTAAGACTGAAAATAGAATGGGACCAAGTATGGATCCTTGGGGAACTCCAGCTTGGATAGAGAGGTGGGAGGATATGGCATTTCCAACTAGAACTGATTGCTGTATGTTGTATAAATAGGAGCTGAACCAATTGACTGTAGATGGTGCCAGCCCAGACAAAAGAAGTTTGTGGAGCAGAAAGTGGTGGAAAATGTAATCAAGGGCCTTTGCCAGGTTTACAAAGATGGCAGCAGTGACTAGGCCTTGATCCATTGATGTATGGATTGAGCTGGTGACTAATAGCAGGGAGAAAATAGTTGAGTGCTGTTTCCTGAAGCCTGACTGGAAAGGGGAGAGAGTACCAGAAGCAGTTAGATGTTCCAAGAGACTACAGTAGATCAGTGACTCTTATAGTTTGGTGAGTGAAGGCAGGAGAGAAATGGGACTATACCTGCTGGGAGAAGTAGGGTCCCCTCCTTTGTGAAATGGCAGTGCCTTGGCCAATTTCCAGGCCTGAGGAAGGGTGCCAGTTGAAAGGAGGAGGTTAAGGAGGTGGGCGAGAGGAGTGGCAATGGCTGGGACAGAGATGTGGAAGAGCTTTGGGTGGAGTCCATCGGGGCTGGATATCACAGGGTTAAGAGACAATGTAACAACAACAAAAAACAAAATTTCTAGTCCTCCACTGGCACCCAGGGCTAATACATGAACTGCACCCTTCCAACAGTACTCATTTTCTACTCTTTTTTCCATTCCCTAAACAAGCTATTTTTTTATGGAAAGAAAAGTCAGATCCTGACTAGCACTGTACTAGGAGCTGACAGAGTGACTTTAAGAGATCTCCCTTCCCGAGCCCCTACCCCCTTACCATGTTTGTCTGACTCTAAAATGATGACAACTGTCCATCAATGTTTTTTTTTTACCTTTTACAAAAAAAAAAAGACCATCATTGTTGCGAATCTCCCCCAGACCTCCCACTGAGCACCCACTACCCCACACCTCCCAGACCCCCACAGACACCCTCACTCACCTGCACGAGTCGCCTGTGAAGATACACTCTCCAATCAAAGACACGTCTTGCTGCTGGAACTGGTGACTGCTATGTGAGAACTAAGGTAACTGTGGTTCAATGTCTTTCAATGGGATTTTCAACCACAGTTACTTTATTTCTCATACAGCAGTTGCCAGTTTCAGCAGCAAGACATGTCTTCAACTGGGAGTGGATCTTCACAGTGGGACCAGTGAGGGTGAGTGAGGGTGTGTGCGGGGGGGCCTAGGGGTGCAGTGTGGTGGGTGCACAGTGGGAGGTCGAGTGGGGGGGTGATTATCACTGGTGGATTTTTTTTCAGATTAAACAAAAATCAAGACATCAAGAGACATTTTTCTTACTTTCAGACTGCTTGAGACATGGAAGGGTGGGGGGTACCACTAGACACCAGGACAAGCTCACAAGAGGTTGGGGGGCACCACTAGCCACAAGGGTATAACAGACTAAGGGGGTCGGGCACAGGAGGGTGAGGGGATACCACTGGACACATTTTTGGAGGTGGCATACTAGTCTGCTGTACTGAGAGGCACATCACTTACTCCATGATTCAGCTAATTCTATAATACATTATCATTTGTTTTCAGTATCGCAAATTATGTCTTATTTTCCTTTGTTAAAAAAGAACTATTTCTTTTTAACAAGTATCTATATTTTTACAGGTTCTTTTTTAATTTGTTGACCCAGAGAGACACATTGAGGTATTAGGGATCTGCCAATAGAATTTCCCAAGTACCCACTGAGTGTTCATATTCAAGACCCAAGATAATTGCTGAGTACTCAAGGATTTGAGGATTTAGAAAATGTAACAAGAAACAAAAAATAATAAAATAAAATTTCTAGCCCTCCACTGGCACCCAGGGCTAATCCATGAACCACACCTTCTCCACAGTATTCATTTTCTACCCCCTTTACCATTCCTTAAACAAGTTTTTTGTTTCTTTTTATGGAAAGAAAAGTCAGATCCTGGCTAGCACTGTACTTGGAGCTGACAGAGTGACTTTAAGAGCTCTGCCTTCCCTAGTTGCTCTTCCCCCTTCCCCATCCCCCTTTTTCATCTGTTACAAAAAATAAACTGTCCATCATTGATGCAGACCCTTCCAACATCCAACTAAGCACCCATCACCCCATATCCCTCCGCACCCCTGCAGACACCCTCACTCGCCTGCACAGGTCACACTGTGAAGATACACTGTCCGATCAAAGACACGTCTTGCTGCTGGAACAGGTGACTGCTGCATGAGAACTAAGGAAACTGTGGTTCAATGTATTTCAATAGGATTTTTGACTGCAGTTACCATATTTCTCATACAGCAGTCACCGGTTCTAGCAGCAAGATGTGTCTTCGATCAGAGAGTGGATCTTCACAGTGGGACCAGTTCAGGTGAATGTGGGTATGTGAGAGGGTCTGGGGGGGTATGGGGTGGTGGGTGCACAGTGGGAGGTTGGGTGGGGGGTAAGCATTACCAGTGAACTTTTTTTTTAAGATCTTTTTTTTCGCTCCTTGGCCGCCTGACCTGCTCCCCTTACCACATCCTTGCAACCTAGCTCGGGGCATCCATCCACCAACCATCTCTACCATGGGCACCCAGACTTCTATTGCTTCTCCCCCACAGTGGGGCCACAGGGAGCCCCCTGCTCCCCATGGAACATGGATCCAGGCAGATGCCGTGGTGATACTGCGGATGGCTATCAAGCTACTAGCTTCAGGCACCATTTTTTCCCTGGTTTCTGTGTCCCCATTAGTGCATGCTCAGGCAGTGCCTCCAGTCTTCACTGGGGGCCACTGCTGAGCGATGCATTTCCCGATCCCACCCCCGGAGAGGACAGCAGTCATCTGGAAGCTCAATCCTGTCCACCCCTTGCTGACCTCCTGGTGCCCCGAGTCCGTTTCTGAACCTGGGTCACTGGCGAGGGTTGAGGTAAGATGACAGCACCTCAACCATCGGGCCGGCAGACTTTTTTTTTTTTTTAGATAAAAAAAAATCAAGACATCAAGGGACAGTTTTCTTATTTTCAGGCTGCTTATGACATGAGAGAGTGAGGGGTACCACTACACACTAGGACAAGCTCATCAGAGGGTGGGGGTGCCACTAGCCACCAGGAAAAAACAGACTTAATGGAGTCGGGCATGGGAGAGTGGGGGGGGGTACCACTGGACACCAGAAAAAATATATTGAATTATAATAGGGGCAATAAGAAAATTGGAAGGTAGGGGGGGTACCACTAGACACCAGGTAAAATCAATTAAACACATAGTGAAAGAGGGAATACATCCTGTTTTTTGAGGAAAAAATCCTGTGCCACATGGACCAAAAAAGGATTTATTGCCATGATAAAGGAATCGGAAAAAAATAAGTCCCAAAAACTTTTGCGTGCCAATAAATCCTTGTTTGCTAGGGTTGCTATTCTCCTGAAAAAGGATTTAATCTCTTGAAAAATAATTTTGGATTTAGTTTAAAAAAAATTTTTTTCAGCAAGATAGGGTCCTTTATCATGAATCCTTTTTCATTCTCTCGAAAAAGGATCACGTCTCATGAAAATAGATTTCTGAGTTTGTTTTTACTGAAATCCTTTTTCATGAGACGTGATCCTTTTTCACAAGAATGAAAAAGACTCTTAAAGCAGGATGTTAGCAAGTCATGAAAAAAGAATTTAAGTGGTGTAAAAGAAACTTTCCAGCACACATTTTAACAGTGAACAACTACAGAATCCACATAATGAAGTCCCAATGAGCAAGACAGATATTTTGGTACAGTATAAGTGACAGAGGTCATTTTGGCCAGTTTGAGAGTTTTGTTTCCCAAAACACAACAAGATGGCATCTCATGAAAAAGGATTTTTTTCAAGGAAAATAATTGGCCCCTCACAACAAAGAGTCATTTTTTGTGAGACCAAATTATTTCGCCATTCCAGAAAGCTATCCAAAAGACTGAACTAAAGATGTTCAGAACTCAAAACTTTCAAATTAAATAACTTGGGAATGGATTAATATTTTCTCACCAAACTAGTGGACAACACTTCTGTGGGGCAAGCCCATTCCATCCTGAAAATTTCAAACAAAAATACTAAACTGACGGGGTGCAGGGCAATGACAAAAAAAAGCACAAAAACAGCTATTTTTAATATTTTAGCACTATGTGCGGCTTGGAATCCACAAATCCAACCAAAACAAAACTTGGCACATCAAGAGATCCACCACATAAGACTGCACATGCAGATTTTTGTGCAAACCTGTTGTACAATTGCAAAAGTGCAAAATTTTAGGTTTAACATTAAAGTGCCTATTCAACCCTAACCATTGAGGCGCTACAACACCCCTATAATATATATTCATTGCAAAAAAACTTCTTTAATGCACAAGTTAGTGTAAAGTGACAATAGTAGGGAAATGTGGCATTGGGGTTTCCAACCCTAACACCCCACCCTACCCTACAAGCAACAATAGGCGTGGGGTGTGCCTTTGAGTAGTCAACCTTAATGCTCACCCCATTCCATAAGTAAATAAGCAGAAATGTGTACAGTTTAAGAGAATGGCATGAGCATTAGGGTAGGCAACCCAAAGGCACACCCCATGCCTGTTGCTGCTTGTAGGGTAGGGGTGGAGTGTTAGGGTTGGAGGAAACCTTAATATCACATTTCCCTACTTTTGTTGCTTTAACCCTAACTGGTGCATTAATGAAGTTTTGTGCAATAGATTTCCTTACTTTTTAAGATAGTATAATCACATCCTTATTGACTGTGGTAGCATAGTGCCCTCTGGGCCCTGTGCTCCCATCCATTGATAACTTTTTGAGATAGTGTAATTGTATCCTTATTTGCTTGTGGAAGTGCAGGGCCCAGAGACCCTGCACTCCCATCCCTCCATAGATGTGTGTATGTACGTTGCTGTAGAGGGCCCTGTGCTTCCAATTTTAGCAAAACCACAGCAAAATTGCCACCACAGACTTCTTATTATTCCACCTCATGAATCTGGTACTGAAAATTTCTGAATCTCTGCCAAAATGTGATTCAATAGCACTGCAATGTCATTTCATGCCACAGGTAAGAAAAGATAGTTTCACCAGGATTTGAAAAATGACAGCTGTCTCTTTTATGAGGTAGTGTAAAAATATGTAAATGTTAAAAATTTTGTGTCAAAATATTGAAAATTACCAGCGTTACTAGCATGTGTAGCAACATTTCAATGCATGCTCATAACTTTGCAATTTTTAGATATTTTGACTTCAAATTTTCAACATAGCCTTCTTATGACCCCATCTCATCCACAAGGGCAGTAAAATTTTTCAAATCTTGTCCAAAGGGTGATTTCTCCAAACAACAGCAAAATTGCCATTTGGGCCGGATTTGCGGAATTCCTCTTACATTGTTCATGAGGTGGGGTGCCAAAAAAGGCCATACTGAAAATTTGGCGTCAAAATATGCAAAAAGTCCCAAGTTGTGAATCAAAGTTGAAAACCCTATTGAAATACATTGAACTGCATTTAACTTAGTTTCTCATATTGCAGTCAGTGGTTGCAGCAGCAAGACGCATCTTCGATTGGAGAGTGGATCTTCAGCCAGTGAGCTGTTCAGGTTAGTGAAGGTGTGTGGGAGGTGTGGGAGGGGTGCAGGGTGAAGAAGATGAAGAAGAAGAATCAGCATTGCTAGACTGGTAGTGAAGTGACTGAATGTGTGGTGGCAGCCATATCACACATCATCACCCACACACAGCCTGGATAATTGCATGAACTGGTTTATGGGAAGGGGAATGTTGGCCAGAACACCAGGAATGTTCCCTACTCTTTTGCAAAGAGTGCCCTGGGTTCTTTTACTTCCAGCTGGACACCCACCAGGACAACACCAGGATGGGTAGAAGGGACCTCGGTTTAACGTCTCATCTGAAGGATGGCACACCCCAGCAGTACAGCACCCCCCAATACTGCACTTGGATGCCAGTGATTTTTAGGTGCAAGTTCAATCCCAGTGTGGGACGAGAACCCACAACCTTCTGGTCCAGAGGCAGATGTGCTACCAACTGAGCCACACTGACACCTTACCTAACCTTCCTGGTTAGGAATTGGCTAATGGACAGGAAGCAGAGGGTGGTGGTTGCTCAGAAGGAGGTTGGGGGTTGGATCGGTGAGGGATCATTTTATTTTTTAGAGATTAAAACAAAAATACATTGAGGGGCCATTTTCTTTATTACAGTTCAAGCAAGAGAGGGGATCAGCATGGGAGGGTACCACTGGACACCAATGAGAAAAGAAGATATTATGGGGATGGCAATCAGAGTGTGGGGGGCACCACTGGACTCCAGGGACCATGAGGAAACATATTACAGTGGGGCAAAGGTGGCAGGGTGGGTGGGCACCACTAGACACCATGGAAATAGATTAAAAATTATAGTGGCAGCAATCAAAGAGTGTGAGGGGGGACCACTAGACACCAGGGAAATAACCAATAAATACAGGGGTGGCGATTGGATGGTGGAGGAGTCACAAGACAAATGGAATAATAAAAAAAATATTTAAGGAGGCCAATTGAAGGGTGGGGAGTGCCACTAGACACCAGGAAAATATAGTGGTATTACAGGGACACCGATCAGAAGGTGGAGGGGGTGCCACTAGATAGCAGGGAAGAGATGTCAGCAAAAGAAAAGAATCCTTTTTCATATCACAAGTCATGAAAATAGATTTACAATCTTAAAATGACAACATGTTAAGGGCATTGTTTCTACAGTTAAGTGCAGAATCCAGTTTTGGGTGATTTGGATAAGCAAGCTACAGTATATGTGTTGGTCACTCTGCGGAATGTCATTTTTGTGGTTTTCAAAATTTGCATTTTAAGGGGAAAACAGAAAACAAGATGGAGGCTATACAAAAACAAATATGAAAAAGGGTTCCGATATGAAAACTTCGTACAGCTATTTTGAAATGCAGATTGAGTATGCTCAGAACCCACATTTTTAAAATTTAATAACTTTACAATAGATAAATAATTTTTCACCAAACCAGTGAAAGGCGCATTTGTGGGCACAGCTCTTTCTACCCTGAACATTTCAGACCAAAATTCTAAACTGTCTGGGCACAAGGCGATGACAAAAAAACAGCAAAAAAGAGCAATCATTTTGCATTTTATTTTGCTATCTGCATCTGGGAATAAGCACATCAGACCAGAACAAAGCTTGACACATCAAGAGACCTACCCCACAAGACTGTGCATGCAACATTTCATGTAAATACAATGAATGGTTGCAAATACAATATATTAAAGCAGCAGTGCAACGAAAAGTGTTTTTCTAAAAAAAAATCTAGTTTCAGCATAATTAAGAAAAATATTAGCATGCCTCTTAAATGTACTTGTCTGGGTATCTCCAATGATGCACACCATAAGTCATTTTCATTTTTTTTATCCTAACCTTTGCCAGGTCTACAATGCTATTTCTATGGGAAATGTGGTGGCCATCTTATTTTCTTAAGAAAAAATTAAATTAAACATTTATATCATACTGAAGTTTTGGTGAAATTAGAAAATGTTACTACCACCAAAAACAACTGAAAGATGCCTGGAATCTTTTATAGTGAAAAAAGGTAAGGTAAATTTGTTGTCCAAGTTCATTGACCTGCTGCTTTCAAGTGCAGAATTTGCGGTTTAACATAGAAACCACTGCTCAGACTTAACTATGGTGGTGCTACTGTGCCACTATTGGTTGGTTGGTTTATTTATACTCTAGAAAGTCCATGGGCCAAGGGCCCATTTTCATGGGTGACCAGAACAGATAAACAATACAATAAATTAAATGCAATATAAAAATAACAGTTAATAAACATACATACAATATAAAAAATCAAGAATTAGTTATTATAATAATAAACAGAAAAACATTTACACTGACTACCAGACAATGAATGGTTCCTAAGAACTTGTTTAAAACTATATAACGAATTCCCAGCCTTAGGTGATAATGTAAAAATGGAATTGAAGAATGCTGGTAGTTTGTAAAACGTTGTTTTCTGGCATGTCATTGTTTTCAGTCTGGGTACTGTAAACTGAAAATTTACAGATGATCAGGTAGACACTAGACTGATACGTTCTTTAAAAATTACATGGAAGGATGTTGGAACTAGTTCTAAAATCACCTTTTCTGCAAGTATTCCAATTTGAAATAGGTACTTCTGTTCAACTGGAAGCCAACTAGTTTGTATAAATCACAGTGGTATATACGGTAGGGCAACTGAGTGGCAACTTTTGCTACCTGATTTCATAATGTCTTAACCCTAACTAATGACCCTCGTCCTGTGGAAGAATAAAACATAAGACCATAGTCAATAACTGGGAGAAGGAAACTCAGGACAAAAGCATCCTAGTTGTTGAAGTGAACAATGAATTTAATCTGTATAGAGCTATAAGCCTTTAATTTAACCATACAAGTAATTGTTGGTCATAATTAACGGAAAAAGCCAAAGTAAAACCAAGATATTTAAATGTCTTAACTTGCTCAATAACAATATCCTTTAACGTTCTTAATATGAGAAGAGGTTCAGTCATCAAATTATTTTTATGGTTCTAAAAAAACATGGATTTTTTTTTTTATTCGATAACAATTTATTCAACAAAAAAACTATTTTGTACCCTAACAAAATCAGTTGCCAAGTCATCCCATACACCCTGGAAATTGGGGCCACTTGTGAGGATCACCACGTCATCTGCATAAAGAAATATGTGAGTGTCCATACAAACAGAGGGTAAAGTGTTCAGAAATTATCTAAATAAAAGTGGACCCAAAACAGAACCCTGAGGGACACTCAGTGACACCACAGATGGAGAGGAAATATATATTTTTTTATTTTAGTGGATTAGGTACAATCATGGAGATAGCTTTGGTACCAACAAATAACTTCCTGAGAAAAGCACAGATTGCAAAGGACTGATTACAACAATTTATGATTTACCATGTTGAATGCTTTGGTGAGGGCCACAAAAACAGCTGATGCATAATGCCCCCTATCAAGGGCCTCTTGCAAGGCATGTGTGAACCCCACCAAGGCAGTCGAGGTACTGTGGCCAGGACAAAATCCATGTTGTGCAGGTGTCAAAACAGAATATTTGTGTAAATACTCAATCCTCTGGTCAAAAACAATATGCTTTAACATCTTTGATAAAGGAGCAAGCAAAGAAATAGGGCGATATTTCTGAACATTCAAATTGTCACCAGATTTAAATATTGGAACTACTACTAGACCCTTCCAAATATTGGGAAACTGACCCCTACAAAGTGACACATTAAATATTTTCATTAAAGGAACACAAATGATGTCCATGGTGATCCTCACAAGCCTATAATCTACCCCATGAATTCCAGTAGAGGGTCAGCCTAAGACAGCTACTGATTGATCCCTCAAGAGAAGGGGCAATTCTGGACCTAGTACTGACCAATGGGGACAGAATCACAGACGTCCAGGTGGAAGGTCAACTGGGGTCCAGTGACCATCACATAGTGTGGTTTAGCATAGGGACTGAGACACAGTCTAGTCACATGAAGGCAAATGTCTTAGATTTTAGGAGGGTGGATTTTGCTTAAATGAGGAGTTGTATCAAAGAGGCATTTGCGAGAAGGGAGATAGGAGGGGAGTTGCAGAGCAGTGGGAACAATTAAAGAGAACCATAGAGGATGTGATGAGCCAATGCATCAGGTTGGTAAATAATGGCAAGAGAAGAAGGGGAATCACTGTGGTTCTCAAGATAGGTGACAGACAAGGTAAGGGACAAAAGGGCAGGTTTCAGGAAATATAAGGAGACTCAAAGGGAAGAGGACAGGGAGGTGTACCTAAGGAATCTAAGGGAAGCAGGGAAGGCTGTTAGGAGAGCAAAGGCACAGACTGAAGAAAGATTAGTGCAAACAGTGAAGAAAGGGGACAAGGCATTCTATAGGTACATTAGCAAAATAAGGAAGAAGGGGGGGATTGTAAAGCTCAAAGGGGATATGGAGAGTATAAGGAGGGAGACATAGAAAAGGCAGAAATACTGAACAATACTTCTGTTTAGTATTCACTAAAGGGGGGGAGGGTCATGGACCACAGCTGGGTAACAGGCACGAGGGGGGGTGAACACAAGTCCATTCACAGTGGACAGAGCACTGGAGAAGCTCACAAAACTGAAGGTGGACAAAGCAATGGGGCCTGATGGCATATACCCAAGGATATTAAGAGAGCTGTGAAGAGAGGTAGCAGCAGCTCTGAGAGCACTGTTCACAGAGTCATTCAACACAGAAATGGTTCTAGAGGACTGGAAGAGGACACATGTAGTCCCTCTACACAAAAGTGGTAGTAGGGAGGAGGCAGGGAGCTATAGGCCAGTCATCCTTAACTCAGTAGTGGGTAAGATCATGGAGGCACTGCTTAAAGAAAGAATAGTGCCAAACTTGGAATCCAGCAGTGCCCAGGATCTGAGGCAACATGGATTTACAGCAGGAAGGTCATGTCAGATGACTCTGATAGATTATTTTGACTGGGTGATAAGATAAGTAAATCGGGGGTGTAGACATTGCCTATCTCAATTTCAGCAAAGCCTTTGACACCATCCACACATAAAAGGCTGGTCAATAAAATGAGCAGTCTGGGTATGGGATGCAAGGTGGTAAACTGGGTTAGGAACTGGCTAATGGACAGGAAGCAGAGGGTGGTGGTGAATGGGATCCAGTCAGGGGAGAGGGAGGTGACCAGTGGGGTACCTCAGGGAGCAGTCTTTGGGCCAGTCCTGTTTAATGTCTTCATTAATGACATTGCAGTAGGACTGGAGTGAAAAGTCTGCCTGTTTGCAGATAACACTAAGACCTGCAACAAGGTGGATACTCTGGATGGGGTGGAGAGAATGAGGAGGGACCTGGAGAAGCTTGAAAAATGGTCTGAAGTGTGGCAACTAAGGTTCAGTTCCAAGAAGTGCAAAATAATGCATCTGGGAAGAGGGAACCCTGGGGAGAGCTACAGGATGGGGGGGAGTTGTTGACTATCACCAAGGAAGAAAGGGACCTGGGAGTTATCATTTCTGATTACCTAAAGGTGTCTAAGCAGAGTATAAAGGCTGCAGGGAAGGCTGGTGGCATGCTGGGATGCACAGGCAGAGGTATCACTAGCAGAAGGCAGGAGGTGGTGATGCCATTGTACAAAATGCTAGTGAGGCCTCACCTAGAGTACAGTGTGCAATTCTGGAGGTCACACCTTCGTAAGCACATTGACAGGGTGGAGGCAGTACAGGGAAGAGTGACTAAGATGGTTCAGGGCTTGCACCAGAAAACATATAAAGAGAGACTAAAGGATCTCAGTATGTACTTGCTGGGGGAGAGAAGGGATCGGGGGACATGAAAGAAACATTCACGTACCTTAATGGCATTAACAAGGTTCGGGGGGAGACATATTCCAATATAAGAGATGTACAAGAACAAGGGGGAATGATATGACATTGGAAGATGGCAGGCTGAGGGGAAATGTGAGCAAGTTTTTCTTCACAAAGAGGGTGATGACTCGTGGAATAGACTGCCACAGGAGGTGGTGAGGGTGAGCTCAGTGGAGTTTTCTAAACATGCATGGGACAGGCATAAGAGTACCATAGAGGTGGGAAGGAGGGGTGAAAAGCCATTGATTAGGTAGGGTCAGAGGCCACAAACTAGTGTAGGGCTTTCTGGCAGACTGGATGGGCCTGGCAGTCTTATTTGCCAACAGTTTCTATGTTTCTATGTTGGGGATTAAGTTTTAAAAGGCAAGACAAAACCTCATCAGATGTAAATATCCTAAAATAAAATGTAGATGAACCAACCTTTCCTCTTTTATTGTACAGGGGCTTTGTTGTCAGGCTCATCAAAGGAAACGTATAAAGAAAGATCTGAAAAAAAATTATTAAATTCCAAGGCAATGGAAGACGGATCATTTTAGACCCCTGTAGATGTTTTTTTAGAATTTGAGGAGGATTCAGTTTCCTGCCCAATAACTAATTTAATAAATCCCAGGTTGCCATAGTATTTTTTTTGCCTACAAACTGATTCCATTCGTCAATAAAGAAATTCTGTTTTAACTTTCTAATCATAGTTTTACATTCATTTTGTGCTTCTTTATAAGCCAGTACAGACACTGAATCCCTAAATTCCCTGTATTTCTTCAGTTTTTTGCCCCATCTCTCATGCTTTCAAGTAACACAGTACCAATAACTGTTGCTTGTTTCCCCTAATCCGTAACCTTTTGAGGGGGACAAAGATGTTACAGATACTATTAAAGCAATAACAAAATGCTTTTAATCATCGCCAGCATTATTGAAATGATCCAGAAAGGACCAATCAACTCCCGAAAAAGCGGAACAAAATTTTACTGTATCCAGTTTTTTAATATTACAGGGTTTGAATGTACTGTATACTGCTGGAACAGGTTTTATTTTTGCTTTCCAACAACAGTATACTGGACTATGGTCACTAACTAACACTATCCAATAACACACCTGATAGCTGAATTTTGGTGGTATTGGAAACCAAGATCCAGTCCAGGGCTGAAGAAAACCCAGTCCTATAGTTGACTCTGGTGGGGGGCTTCAATGATTTGTGTAAACCTGAGATTAAGAAGGGAATCCCTAACCTTCGATGTATCTTTCCCCAGCCAGTTTATATTCATATCACCCAGGACAATCAATTCTCTGTTCAATTGTAAAGCCCCTCTGTGAGCTCGAATTAGACTTAGTCTCTTCTCCTGAGAACCTAGTGGAGCATAGACAACCACCAAAGACAACAACTTCTTATGTCCCAACATCAAAGTTAATGGTAAAAATTCACAGGAGGAAGACCAATGGAAGTCTCATTTTGAACTACAATGACAGGTGGTTCTTAACATAAAACATACAGCCTCCTCCTCTTCTACCTACTCTATCACACCTAAAAATAGTATACCCTTCCAAGTTAATCATCATATCAGGTATCATATTAGTAAGCCATGTTTCAGATAGTGCTATAAGATCAAAATGATGAATGTGTGTCCAGGCCATAACACTACCCCATTTAGCTAATAAACTTTGCACATTTAACTGTGCAATGTTTAGGGAATGCCTGGGAAAATGTATAATGGGTTCAGAACAAGTAATGGGGTCAAGATAAGGAAGTGTTGAACCAGAAATGAATCATAACAATAACATTAAGTTTCTCTTTAAAATAAAAGAGTGGTAATTTAATCTATAAGAAACCACTCTAGTTTGGCAGGAAAGTTACATGGAAGTTGAAATAATATCCTTAAGTGTGTGTAGGACTGATAATTCCCTAATATAATTATTTGAATAGTATGCATTTGACTTGAATATTTTTCAAGTATTAGACAACTGGAGTGAAGTAGTATAATTAATAGCTTCCCCCTATTCAAGGAAATTGACTAAATTGAGCATGCACAGTCTTGGGGGGGAGGGGGCACGGTGTCTTGATTTGCCAAGTTTCGTTCCAGTCAGATGTAGGATTCCAAGATCCGGATAGTGTGTTTTGGAAAAATTAGGGGTTTGCTTTTTTTGGGGAAGTCATCACCTACAGCCCAGACAGTTTGGAATTTTTGTCTGAAATGTTCAGGGTAGAAAGGGTATATAGCAGAATGATGCCTTTCATTGGTTTGGTGAAAACATGAATCTGTTCCCAAGTTAAAAGCTTCTGAAATTTTGGTTCTAAGCATGCTCAGTAGGGTATCAAAAGGATCCTACCGAGCATGTTCAGAACCGACATTTCAAATCCTTATAACTTGGCAACAGATTAATATTTATTCACCAAACCAGCAAAAGGCACATCTGTGGGCCAAGCCCTTTTTACACTGAACATTTCAGATCAGATTTCAAACCATCTGGGTGCTAGATGATGACATAAAAACAGTAACAAATTGCGATTTTTTAACTTATTTTTTCGCTATTCAGATCTCAAAACCACTCATGTGACCAGAGATCTACCCTCTGAGACTGCGCATGCAACATTTCATTCACATCCGTTGAACAGTTGCGAAGATATTAATGGGCAAATATGGCATCTCACAAAAAAATGATTTTTTTCCCACAAAAAAGGATTGGCCCCTTACAAAAAAGAATCCTTTTTTCATTAGAGCAAATTATTTTGCCATTCCAGGAAGCTACCCAAAAGACTGAACTGAGCATGCTCACAACTCAAAACTTTAAAACTGAATAACTTTGGGATGGATTAATATTTTTCACCAAACCAGTGAAAGGCATTTCTGTGAGGCACGCCCTTTCTACCCTGAAAACATCAGGCCAAAATTCCAAACTGTCTGGGTGCAGCAAGATGACCAAATAAAGCACAAAACATAGTGACTTTAATGTTTTAGCACTATGTGTAGCTTGAAATACACAAATCTGACTGAATCGAAACTTGGATATCAAGAGATCTACCACACAAGACTGCACATGCCACACAAGACTGCACGTGCAAAATTTCATGCAAAGCCATTGATCGATTGCAAAGCTAATGAAGTGCAAAGTTAGAGGTTTAAAGAGCAGCTGCCTACCTGCGATGTAGATGACGGCCCCCACAGCAATAGTCCCCTGATGCCAGCAAAAACAAAGCCACGTAGTGTCCCACAACCAATGCACCACAGAAGGAATGGAAATACAGAGAAAATTGGCCATACCCAACCGCTGATCACAAAAACAGGATGTCAGTCGGGACGACCGCAAATCCCACAAGAGCAGCGCAAAGACGTCAGTAAATAAATTTGCAAGGTGATGTCAGCGGAAAAAGACAGACAGCCAAATGAATAAAAGGCACAGCATGCCCAGCACTGTTGCTGAGCAACTATGTAGAAACAGTGACTGCAGACCTAGTCACAGCACACTGCATGAATGCACCGGCAGACCCGAAACGCTGCAGCCTGACAGGAACTCCCAAAGTTTCAGAACCCCACCAGACACACAGTCAAAAACGTAGTGCAATAGGGAGATACAGGAGCCCTACTGACGGGCACACCAGAAAAGGCAAAGCACACACTAATCTGGGCAGTGGCACAGATAGGTGGTGCAACATCTGTTCATCAGCACACCCGCAACCAATAATCTGCCAGAACGAAGTGCGGCCACGTGAGAGAACCACAGCAACAGGCAGCAGACCACTGCAGACACAAGACACTGCACCCAAATGCTGCCAGTAACACACATAGTGATGCCAACACACTGCAGACACTGACAACAGGGTATTGCAGTGTAGAAGCATAGAATATGTACAGAACAGGTGTGTAGAAAGCCCACACATGCACAATGCCCAGGCAGTACACCCCACAACTGCACTACATGCCTGTGTGCCTGCTGTGGCAAAGCAGTACACCTGGGTATGTCCCCAGTGATACAACCCACAGTGCTGAACAGTGCAGGTAGCTGTGGTGTGGATGTGACTGTATGAACAGAGATGCATCTGCACAGTGGTCACATCGTGTGAGCCAGTGACACCAATGGATAGGGATAGTGCCACCCCCCCAAGCAACCAGCACAGTAAGACACGTGCCAGTACATAAAGTGGTACTGTACCAACACTGCCCAACTGCTCAACAGCACAATAAGCAGGAACACTGCAGAGGGTCCAAAGGGTGGAGTGCAGTGCCACACACAGATGTAGTCCTATGTGTACTGTATGTCCCTGAATCAGAGTGCAACTGGCACACTACCAGCAGTAACCCTGCAAAACCTGTAAAACACCTAGGAACACACACTCCCCATGCCCGTGTAGCAGGTGGTTGCAAAGAAGTCATACCTGCTGACTATGCATCCCTCCCGTATCCTGTAGCATGCCCAAATGATGTTTGGTGGGTGGGTGCGACAACACAAATGTGGACAAGGTCAGCCTGCACTACTGGCCCAAGGATGGGGGTCTTCGTAAACAGTGGGATACATTTGTGACACCCACACGTAAAAAGTGGGCAACCAGTACAAAAACCAGTGTCATATGTGGTGTGCACTTCAATTCGCCAGATTCAGTGGGCTGCTGGCCACAAATGTAAATTAGACTTAGTGCCGACTGCCGTACCAACTCAGAGGACAAAACTGAGCACCAATGTGAATGATGGCATCCCCACCCTGTGTGACAGTACAGCACAGCAATGTAGCTCGACGGCATAGATGACGCTGAATGAATTGGTAAGTGGCAGGTGCCCATGCACCAGTCTGTCTGATGTGTGACAAATGCTGTGTACAGACATGCAGAGCAAACCTAGGGAAGCAGTCTCTGAGGGCACACCATGGCCATACAGGAGTAGCCCAATGTGTGGAGGCAGATGGTGTAGTTGACAGGAGTAGAATGCACAACCCAGCATACAACATTACCATGGAGGGCACAGCAGATACAGATGATGTGACAGCAGTGGACACAACAGTGGCCATGTCACAGTCACAAACTGCTGGATGTCCCAGGGATGTTGCCAGCACCGTATGCCACTGGTCACTGGAACACTGCACAGCGGTGACCCACACTAGGCTGACATGGTGTCAGCCTGCATTACAGCACTGTACCTGGCAAGTCATGGTCACTCACACATATGGCTGGAAGGGCAAAGGCAATGCAGCCACAATGTTGGGAATAACCATGGGCCATGGATAAACTGCAAGAATGTATCCCAGGTACAAAGGCCCACACGGAGCATAGCATGTCAGGTAGGTACCCGACAGGTCATGGCATGCTGCATGTGGCACAAAGCACCACAGGTGGCAGAGCACCAGACCCAGTAATAGAGGTCCATCCTGATATGAACCCCACCACACAAGCAGGACAGGGACAGGTGTGTGCAACATGGCAGATGCAACATGTAGGTCCCTTGTGAGGTGTGCAACACTATGGAAGTGTCATGTGTACATGCATATGTACTCATCCGTAAGTTATCAAGGTATGGGCTACACTGTTGAGATGTACCTAGATAGGAGGAACATAGCGCAGATGGGTGACCTGACAAATGTACTATGCAGTAGGCAGTGCAAAATGGCACTGTCCTGGTGACAGTGCCATGTGTCACAAACCAACATCATGTAGGCACAGTAGTTGACAATCACACCTGTGTACAGCAAGCAACCCACGTTTGGGTCCGATGTATCTGGTGGTCAAAGGGTGCAGCAGGGGACTCCACCTGTCACCAGTGAAGCATCCCACACACTGGCGGTACAACATGTGTCAGATCCCACAGTGAAAACACAGCCCACCAAATGTAATGGCCCACACCCCTACACAGTGAGCTATGTCAGACACACACGGTACCTGTGATAAGGAAGGCAATGCCCCACAGTAATGTGTACAGATGGTCAAACATAAGGGAGTGAGAGCCACTGACCCATCAGAACAGTGGGCACAACTGTGGCAGGGTAACACAAGATCAGCAGGGGTGCTGTGCCCTCCCATGTTGCACATGTAGTGCACCACGTGCAGCCTGTACATACAATAATGCCACACACGCAACACACATACTGCAGAACACACACACACAGCCAAAACAATGAGCAGTGTGCATGTCCAAACCCCCAGCAAATAGTGTCAGTAGCCTACATACCAGTCGGCCATCACTGTAATGAGAATGGATGACAACCATGGCATGATGAACTGTCCTGACATCTACATGGTGAGCCATGACACACACCCTCCAGTGCTGGAACGACCATGTTGTAGAGGGCACAGTCAATCCATGAATGGGGCCTGCAGACCACTGCAGTGAGGGGAAGGTACCCCAGGATGATGTCACATGGTAGTAGTGTTACTGTGCAGTTCAGGTGTGCAACAGTAGCATGAGGCAGCAATGCAGCATGAACAGCTGTAGATGCAGCGGCCACTGGTGCCCCCCCCCAGGCTGGGACACAACATCTATCATGTGACTTGGCAGTGGGAATGTAACATGGCACACAATCCGCTATACACAGATGACACCACATGACACAGATCTAGACATGTCTGTGTGTGGGGGAGGGTGACCAGTGCAGATGTAGGGATGTGACACCACTGTGGGAACCACCAGACATGGCTCCATGCCAGTGTGCACATGTACCCCTGGTACTGCTGTGTAGCACATGTGGCATGCACTGCAGGATCACAGTGCTGGCAAATGCATTTACAGGGGTGACGTGTGTGAGGGGTGGCCATATGACATGACACTGTACATGAATGCATCTGGGGAGAGGGGTCAAACATGAGTCATGTGCCATGAAGTGTTGTGTGTGTGAGACAGATGTCACCCAGAGGAGTGGAAGGCATGCCAGATGCATGAGGCAATGTACTGCTTGCAAGGCATGTGCATGTGTACCAGCATACTGGGACCCTGGCCTCAGATAGCAAGCAAAGCACACAAGACCGTGCAGAAGGAGTGAACCTGTGTCATGCACGCGGAGCCAGTACAAAATCATGAGACGGGCACTGCACAGCTGGGGTAGGTAATGTCTGGCCATGGCACATGTGACCCACTACACACACACATGCAATTGCCAGTGGCTGTTGATGACGCACACCATGCCAAATCAGTTGCCAAGTGACACACAGTTCCATGACATGCTGTTGTGCAGCCCACAGCAACACGAGGCACATAATGTAGCGCCCGCTGTGTAATAGTGCATGTCTGAATGTGTGTGGCAGCAGTGGTGATGAGCACTCTCTATGTGTCGGATGCAGGGGTCCAGCACTGCTACTGTCCCCAACACTGAACAGACAGAACACATGTAAGGGCCACAGTCATCACTCCAATTACACTGTCGTGTGTCCCACAGTGCCAGCAGATTGTTACAATGACAGCAATGCCAGGTTAACTGTTGAAAACAGTGCATGATCTTACAGGAATGTCACATTCACTATCCACAATTCCCTTACTAGGAAAGGAATCAGCATGGGCAAATGGCTGTCACATCCACAGTGGTGAACAATGTAAATGGGAACAACCCTGTGCCCAGACATGCCCTGCAGCACAGTGAGACTACTCAGTGTGAGGTGCGTGTGATCCAAGATGCCCTCAGTGTGTTGGAGTACAGCATGGAGCCACACACAAGTGACGATGGCAGCATACCGACACTGAACATCAGCAAACCACTCAATGATGTCTATACCAACAACAAACAGATGACAACACATGGCCACCAGTGTCGGGTTAGAGCACCAAGACGTAGTAAAGGTAACACTGGAGTCCATGCTACGTAGTGTTAGTAATGCTGTGTAACCAACTGCTGTTCTGGAGTCAATCACGTATGCCTATGGCAGTCACAAATTGATCACACAAAGGTAACACATGTGTCATGGGTGGCAGTAGTTGTCCTGTCAGAGATACGGTACACATGTACAACATCACACAGTGTGTCACCAGCAGTGGCAAGGCACAACCCAAGGGAACATTGGTATCCTGCAGGATGTGCAGACCATGCTGACACACTGATGGTACCATATGGGTAAATGTGATGTGCATCACAGTGCAGTGGACACAGAATGGCCCACCACAGCCACCATGCATGACAGAGTAGCAGCAAATGCACACGTCAGCACATGCAACCTCTGAATGCACATGCTGCAATGAACAGGTACACACTGTGTCCAGATGGTTACAGCCATGTGTAATGCCATATGGCCACAGAGGACAATGGGTAAGTGAAACACGCCACACTGTAGCAGGGCAACACACATGACACAGATGTGCTCTGTGGTGAGGACAGATCAGTACCACAGTAGCACACATCTAGCATCCACAAGAGCTGATGGAGGATGAATGACATCCTGGCACACAGAGTCTGTACTTAATACACCACCCATGACACATGTTCCCACTGTACAATACACTCCCTCCACATAACAAATGCCTGTGTGTGTCCCAGACTATAGGGTATACCCCCACTGTACTGGCCCCTGGCACATCATCCAAAGGATGGTGCAGTGCAACACCACACCCATCACAAAGAGTGACAACCTAATGTGGCACCCACCACTGCATGTGCAACATGAGGTAGCTGACTGCAATGCAGCCAAAGCTGCAACACACTATGCAAGAGGGTACAGGATCATATCAGGGGTAACAGAACAGAGATGTCAGTGGAGTAGATGGGTACACAAGTGTCCATACAAGGACCCAACTCAAAGGGCATGCCATAGACATATCCAGTGCAGTCATGTCGGATCACCTGTAGTTGTCATGTCATGTGCCGAATGGTGTGTGACAGATGCCGCATATGATGTTCCATGTGTGCCACCACTGCATCACACTCCCAGTCTACAACATCACTGTCCCAGTGCTATCATGCCATGAACTGTACTGTGTTGTGTGTGTGTGGAAATGTCACACCCTTTCACCACTACAGCTCAGTAACTCAGACTGCATGCCATGGTGTACTGTCAAATCTATCATCCAGAAGTATGTGAGGTATACATGTGTGATATCCATGTCAACAATGTCTATGTGGCACACAACATTACACATGAGACACAGACAATGTGCACCTATATGGGGTCCATCCTAACATGTGCAACTAAGTGGAAGCCCTCCCCCACACAACATACAGCCACCACCATCCATACCATCCCCCCATGAGCAGGAACAGGTATGTGTATGTGTGCAGACATGAATGTGGGCATGCCAGGAACACTGTACTGCAGCAGCTGCCAAATGGTTCTGACCTGTCAATATCTCACTGCTGAGCAGTCATGTGTTGCACAGTACACCTCCAGACTGCACACCAGTGTGTGAGGTGACACACAAGTGGCCCAGGCAGTCCACTTCCGTCACAAGGCATCTCCATTAGTAATGTCAGGGGAGTGCAACAGCCACACATTTAACAACACACTCCCTCAGATAATGGTGTCTCTGCACCACTGTATACACAGGACAGATACTGATGTACAGTCAGTGTCACCCTGGCACACATGGCAATGCTTGGGGTTAGCCACACGCTATGCAGACCCAACAATGGCACAATATCACACAGACTGCAACGTGGACCTGCATCATATCAATGGACAGTGAGCCGTGCCAGTGTACATCATGCACACATATCCCACGAGCCATGTAGGCAAGCAACTAAACACAGATACACAATGCCCTCCTGGGCCAGCCTGACATCAGAACATTGCTGTGACACACAACAACAAACCCAACAAACAGTCCACCAAACACTCCTCATGCCCACCCCCACCCCCGGTCTGTATACACATGCAAGAGGCCGGCATCCATGCCTGTGGGGCATATGTAAGGAATGCACATGTTGGTTCTGAACACCAATGTCTGATGTGTGGCTCAGTAACCTAGGTCACCTAGGTCCCCAAAGCATGTACACATCCACATGCCCCCTCTGAAACATCACATGTTGAATATGTCTGCAGTTGCAATAGACAATGTATACTGTGGGTACAAGCAACACAGCTGTATGTCACCTAGGACTGTGTTGCTAGTCACCAGCCCAAGAACATATGTGCTAACACATAACATGCCTTCACTGGCACTATCACTGCATGACCCCACAACATAGACCATGGCGCATGTATCAGTCATGTACATGTGCCTGTTACCACCATCATGTGCACTACAACAGCATGTTTCTGTTGGAGGAACTGGTATGCCATGACCAGCACCCTTGCACTGGTTCCACACCCTGAAATATCAAACACACACGTGCAGCACAGTGCAATTGTACCACACACTTGGTCACCCTCAGTCCACCACTGGCCTCACATGTGCAATGTCACATACACCAGGTATTGCTACTGTGACGATGAAAGGTGTGAGTAGCAGTATGTTGGACATGGTGAGATGGTGCATCTGTTGTGCACGATTGCATCCCTGCTGTCCCAACCATTACCAACATGTAAACACACCCTGTCAACACCTGTGACTGTGAGAAATGTACAACATGGAAATGATCCACAGTCACGTAGAGCTGCAGGAGTCATAATCCACAGTGCCACATGGTGTTCCAGGCACAGCAACAGCAATTCTGCATAGGTGTCACAGTATGCTGGGAATGACATGGGGAGCCACACAGCACCCATGTCTCCTGTTGAACAGCACATTCTAAGTGTACAATGTAATACCAGCATTGGTAAGGACTACTTGTTGGCAGTACACCACTGATGCAATAGACACACCACTCTGATGTCTGTAAATACTATGCCAAAGTGAAGCAACAGGTGTGCTATGTGTCCCAACCCACAGTGCACATGTGTGCTGGAAACAGGCCCTTCCCAGAGGATTACCACTAAGCACAGCTGATAGTGTTGCATGCACAACAACATACACAATGTACAGGAACACATGGCTGGCCTAAACAATGTACACACTGACATGGAAACAACCCCCTCAGGCAGGAGTGGCCAACCCACATGGTCACATGGTGACCATGGACAGCCACCTTGCAGGTATGAACATGTACAGCAATGTTCTCAACACACCACCACTATGCACTACACACATTGTCACCCTGTAGTGTGCATATACAATCAACAGCAACAGACAACGTGCAAGCACACAATGTGTGTATGACCTGTGCATGAGTCACCTTACCACTAGGTACAGATGCAGTCGCAGCCACAGTATGGGATTGCTCAGGCCTGTGGCCAGTGTCCATGTGCCTCCCAATGATGGGCACTGTATACAGTTCTGCAGGTGAGGAACACGTAATGGCATATAGTGTATATAGAATGACACAGTGACCCACGCAACATATGGAATGCATAATAGCCTCTGTAACACCATGTGTACGAACCAGTCCAGAGCTGCAGCGTACATGTAGTGTACAGACCTGTTGCACACAAATGACATGTGACACAACAGACATGATAACCCATACCCTTCGGAAGGGGGATGTACAGAGTGGTTCAGCATTAGTGTATAGCCAATCATTCATGTGCTACAGTGCCATGTTGTCAGTTGGTCGTCTAACGCATACTACTACACTTGTATCATCCAGGTGTCCGGTTGAAGAAACACATGGACGACAAGTCCATCACCTGCAACTTGATTGGTGGCACACTTGCGGACATACTTGGAAATAAGGGAGCAGTAATGGACAGGCCAGATATCAGCAGTGTTGACAGTGATAGGGACATTGACAATGGCCTTGATAAAGCGGATCCAGAGTACATTCCCAGTGATGCCACTAATGACCACACTGACACAGAGGATGGAACTGATGACCACGGAAACAGGAGTGTTGACAATCACAGTGGGATGGGTTATCAGCACTGACATGGACAGAACAATGCTGCCACTGCCAGTGTGCACTCTGCACCATACCAGAGAGGACTAGCAAGTCACTGGGTCCTGCCTGTAGGTTGCCATCATCAGTAATGCACTTACGAAACACAAAGGTAGAAAGACCTGAATCGGGCACATGTTGCTATCATGACCATGTAAACTGTTGAGGGCCTGTGTATGTTGGTACTGTGGAGTGAGGGTAGGAAATGTAGCATGTAGATGATGCTGTAGCAAAAAGGGCATGGATTAGGGGAGAAGGCAACATAATAGCACAACAAGGTGAACAGCATCAGTGATGCAGGTGAGACAGGTACCACATGACATTGGAGCATGATGTTAGAGGTTACACCATACAAATGTGTACAACAGCATGTCACACAGGGGGCGTCTATGTTGTCCATATAGACTGGTGTAGCCAAAGAGTGCCCTTGTCACCGCCATCACACACTGAATGCACAGCTGAGTGACTGTTGGGATGGCCGTGACCACAATGTAGGCAACACAATGCTGTGATATGGTGTCTGAACAGCAGGCAGGTGTGTGTAGTGGAATGATCTGTCATGTATGTGTGCACCTGTATGCAGCAAGCTGTGTGCCCCTTGCTCTGATGACCATGTACTGGGTACATGGCACATGCACCTGATACAGCATCCCACATACACATACACATACACATACATGTTTGGGACCAGTACAGCTGTCATTGTTGCATCACAATGGAGACTAGCAGGGCTGAACCATGCCAGAACATGTACTTGGCACACCTCGGGTGTGCACAGCAGTGATGTACTGGGTCATGGACATCCCCAACCCGGGCTGCACATGTGGTGATCCATCACACAGAGGACTACTGCATGTGCAGGTGATGTGTGTTATGGATATGTGTTCCAGAACACATCAGCAGCACAGGGCAAGGTGCATACTGCAGAACGCACAGGGTACAGTCACTGCACAGCAGCAGGCAAGTGACTCAATGTCAATGGCAACATGCATGTTGTCGTACCACCAACAAACAGTGTATGTGAAAATGCAGCCTGCTGTACACTGCCTGTCTGGTGATATGTGGACATACACTCCAATGGTAATACATCATCACGTGCAATTGTAGGCAGGCAACGACCATATATCTGAGGACACACATGGGACTGCCGACACCATCATGTGCCTCTGCCTATCATAACACCATGTAGCCATCCCTGTAATGGGTGACACATACATTGACAAGCTACCAGTGACCATCGTCACTGACACAAGCTATGTGACAGTGTCACCATCCTGTGTTAGGGTGCAGCCAGAGCAGGCATCTGTATGTCATGCAGTGATGTCATTGCACACCATAGGTGATATCACCTGTCCATGCCAGGTTGTGTGCTGGAGTAGCCATGTTGTGGAATGAGGATATCCAAATGTGCAAGGTGAACCACGCCAGAAATATCCCATGACATGCCTCCATGGCTGTGTGCACTGGAGAGGCACCATGAGACCACTGCCACCGTGGTATGCAGACACACAGACCACATAAGCAGTGCCATAGTAGGTGGACCTAGGATGACAGTGTCTGCAGTGCACTGTCTGTCAACCTGTGGTCCTGCGGTTACTCCTGAACGCCTTCGCACCTGTGCTGCATGATTATTGCGCATAGCACTTGTCCATTGGGAGTGTGTAGCATCACTGGCAGTACATGAATCACAATGCTGTACCATCCTGCCCAGTGTTTGCATGCAACAGGCTGCAGGCATGTAGAGCATGGCCATGTACAAAGGTGGCACATGACATCATCCAACACGGATGGTCTCAGCATAGCTGAACCATGTAGTGTGCATGTTGGAAACATCATGCGGATCATGTTCTGATCAGGTGGTGCTGCATGTGTGACATGCTATACAACAGAGGCCTTCAGCTGTGTATGTGACACTCCTGTGTGCCATGAAAGGCAACACCTGTGTCATAGGAGGTGGCCTGTGTGTTGGCTGCTAGTTGCCCACACCTGATAGAACACTGCATGGGACAGTTGGACTGCTGTGTCCTTGCTGTACAATTGGAGTATGTCATGCACCAGATTATTGTGTCATAGTACAATGTTGTGCACATCCATGTCTGGACTGTACACCTGTGAATCAGGGACTCCCTTGCATAGGGTCCACATCAGAGGTACAGTAGGAGTGACATGGGAATGTCAGATAGTGATGCTATGGGACACAGACATGCAAAACAAGCAATGCAGCAGGGATCATATTGTCCAGGAACATGCCCATTGACTGCATACAACCATACTTAGGAGCTCAAGCCAGCAGATGCTGGAGAAGTCACCCAGGTCAGGAGTAGACTATGTGCAGCCTAAGACATGGGGAGCGGGACCAGCAGTGGTAAGAGTTATACCCGTCACAGCACATGTGCTGCCTTTGCAGTACGCCATAAATGTGCCACTCACCTCTGAGTGTGTGAAATCACAATAGACATAGTTTGTAGGGATAGTCGATGGTGGATAGCTGCATGCCACAGGCACCCAATGGAGTCTGCATAGTACAATCCACATTGCTGCACATGCTCATGTACTCTGACCATGTTTTCTTTCCTCTGCAGCAGTAATGAACAGGGCACAGATGAGACATTGCTAACATATGATAAGCCAAAGTACTTGGTGTACGAGTCCCAACTCCTGAAACTGTTCACAATGTGTCATGTGTGCCTGCCACCAACAGTAGGATGCATATCATACAACTGTGGAACTGCAATCAGAGTGAGCCAGCAGTGTGCAGACTGTGGACAGGACACACACTGGTTCAGCCAGCCATACATCCAACAAATGTCTGCTAGTAACTTGTAGTTCTCTGCAGCCATCCTATTTTCTGGGCAAATGCCAAGTAAGATCATTAGCCTATTCAACTTCCTCAATGTGCCCACGATTGCCATCGGCATATATTTCAAACATCAAAGGACATACCTTGAGCCAACCGTGTACACAGTGTGGAAGAACCAACAACAGGAGCTGATCACAACACTCAGGGACATGGAGGGAGGCCTGGTACTGGCAGGTGATGGCCGATCAGACAGCCCCGGCCACAGTGTGAAGTATGGTACATTCACGGTAATTGAGCAGAGAATCAGGAAGGTTCTGGATATTCAGGTCGTTCAGGAATGTTCAGTCAGATGACATGTCAGGGTAGCAGCTTTGTAGGTGTCGCATGATTAGTGGATGACCAGTGGACAACTAGATGTGCTGTGCTGGGCTGCCAGGACACCGGGGGGAGACCCCCACATGCCCAGTCCTGATGTCAGTCCATGGTCACACTCTACCTTGATGATGTTGCAATGTATCCCATGGATGGATGGCAAGACACATGCACTCACAGCACTAGGGCTGGCCTCAGTGACTCACATGCATGTCTCGGCATCACAACTGTACCTGTTGTCACAGTGACAGTACAATGATGGTCAGTCCGTCATAGCACTGGGATCATGATATCCCATGACCTGCAAACATAGAGGCAGGTAGGTGTATCCAATGCAGTCATTTGACATGGTAACATGATGCTAAATATGCATCACATTACATCGCATCACCTGTATGGGATCCCATGATCTGCAATGCATCCCTGGTGCACAGCCAACATGTGTGAACAGACTGCCATCCCACATACTGCCCTAGAGTGCCCTGAATGCAGTCACACACTGTGTCTGTCCATATGGCATGACAGGCATGTGTCACCACAGTGTCATTGATGTGCAGTAACAGCATGTCACCCCATCAGCCCGCTGGCTCCGTACCCACATATCACAGTTGCCACGCAACAGGCATGCATTGTTAACCTACCCTATCTGTGCACAACAAGCAATGTGGGCACATACCAACATATAGTAATCAAGATATCCCTGTGCTATGATCCACACCACATGTGGGGTATGTGTAGCAGTCCATAGTTTGTGCCATAGGTATGTATGCCTATGAGCTATAAAGGGACCATGTAACAGCGAATGCCTAGGGAACAGGGTGGATGCCCCATGTCATGTATGGCATTGCCATGTCAACATCACATAGCAAGTTGGTACACCCTCCAGGTCCTGTGGGCACCTCACATCACACATGCACCCACTGCAGCACCGACCACCACTATGTACCAATCACTGGTTTGTCCAGCAGATAATGTCCTTACACCAGCAATACCATTTGACATGTACAATGTGTTGTGCAGAGTAATGAAGTGAAGAATAGCGCATGTGAGCACTAAGGGTCTCAGAAGGGTGGAAGTCACACCTATGGGATGAGAATGAATCACATATTGATGTGATGATCACGGACCGCCATCGCCAGAAACCAGAAATGGATACGTGAACACATGAGTGACACATCCCATTACTTCGACATCTAGCACATATAGCCAAAGGTACACAGTCTCTTCCATGCCACCAATGTCAGATGTTGTAGTCTGTATAGTCACATCATGTCAGCATGTTGCTCTTAGCAAACACTGTTAGCCCCACTCTGCCCTTCCTTCAGGTGTGGCGAAGAAGATTGACTCTGCATCAGCACAGAAGGACTGCTCTGACATCTCTTTGGAAGCAATCTATCATAAATCACCTCTACTGGTCTGCAGTGTCAGCTGAGCAAGGGACAGTGAACTGCTTGTTGCCAAATTGCAGTCGGTGATGCACCTTATCAACAATGTTCATGTCAACCTTCCCATTCCATGTTACCAACAATGTGCTTATGGTCCCCTCCATGGACAAGACAGGGATAAGGAGTGGCTACCACACAGTAAGTTGCTTGCCAGGGCACCACATTGTTGTGCAGCATGACATCAGTCAATGGTGGTCTTGTGGACAACCCGTCACACCAGCCATGCATCACATCAGGATTCGATCAATCTGGTCATTGATGAATGACTGGAGGAGTGTGTGGGGCCACATGATGGTCTAGTGCATATAACATGGCAACTCTGGCACTGAACACTGGAAACTGTGGTGTTGCAGGTGATTGTGTGTGGCAACATGTGTCCCCAATATGTGTTATAGTCGGTAAACTGACCGGCGGGTGGTCACCATGGATTGTGATGTGGTTACATGTTGAGGGCACATATGTGTGCTGTCATACCAACAACACCAGTACACCTTGACCTGCAATGCCTGCACCTACAGGCGTAGGAGTCTTTATGGACATAGTGGCGGTGTCCATGGAGTGTCCAGTGGACATCACGCCAGTGAGGAAATGTGCCATCATGCATGAGTGACACCGTCCACACTGCCTATGCCATTACCAAACACACATGGTTCATGTCCACACATGTGTCACATGCATGTGCAGTATCCCTGGTCATGTGGCACATGTCTGGTGTGCATGGCAGTTATCATGACTGAGGTCTTGTGTGCAGTCCACATGTGGTGTGGATGGCTCACAGGGCGATGGATGCATGATATTGACAGTGTGTGTGTGTGTGTTTATACATTGCAGTAAAACAGGTATGATATGGGTATATGGCTGGTGGAATGGCCAAGGTGGGCTATGGCTAGCAACGCTATCCTTGGCATCCATAGCATGCTGCCGGGAATGTACTCTGTGACTGCTGTGCCTGCTCTAGTGAGGGGTCTGTACAACCGATGGCACTCTGACTACATGCTGACCATCACTGTATGCCGATGGCACTATCACCAACATGTCAGGGAATATCACATGGTCAAGTCACATGCACAACCATACACACAGTCTCGATGCAGCGTGCCATGTTGTCTGTACAATGGGTCACAGTGTGTATCAGTTGTGGGCACACTTGTCACGCCCAGATCCAATGCTGTGAACGCATCGCCCTGTATCGGGATTGTTGAGGTAACTGCTGTGACATGTCTGTCTCTCCCATTACAGATGGTAAAGCATCAGTGAAACTGATGGAATCCTGAACTCTAAAGTGTTACCTCATGGACATAATGAGAATGTCAAGTCTGCATCCGACATCATCCCTTGAGGAATTCCACAGCCTCATACTACACTATGCCCCAAAGCAGACTATTTGTTACTTTCTAACATGGGGGATGCGACATGCAGGCATAGTCATCAACATGCAGCCACGCATGTGGTCAGGTGTTAAGCACATGTGTGTGCTGCACACTTCATCTGTGTTATTGTGTGCCAGGTACACTGATGTCACAAATAAGGGACAGTTACATCCTGTCATGACTGTTGTGTGATGCTGGCAAGCACACAGCATCAGGAACATGTTGACTGCAGTGGTGCATACACTCAGTACTGTGGGATGTTACATTGCTACCTGCACATGGCCACAGGCCTCTGATTGTTGTAATGCCTTGGTGTCCATTGTGTGTCTGCATGTGACAGTTGATGGCATTTCCATGCAGTATTGTAGGTGTTTGTGATCCATTTGAACTTGTTAGTTCTTGCACTGGCAATGTACCAACCATGTCTGTGGTAGACCATGTTCATCTACACATCCACAGGGTGTGTAACTGCAACCCTGTTGGCAGCAGCGAATATGCCCAGATAAGACACCATACTGCAAATCATGTGACTGAGATTGACATTGGTCAGGGGAAATGTGTCCCAGAGCTACACTGTGTGGATACACAGTACCTGACATGGTGGGGTGGATATCAAAGGCTTAGCATGACGGGATGGTGTAATCTGTTACACGGATGCATTGTTCACACAGTGAGAGACACCATATATGGGGTACTTGGGAGTTAGCTGGCCAATGTTCAGGTCTGGATTATAAATGGTTTGTTTGTGGTGTACAGCACCCATCAACCATCATGTTGCTTGTGTGGGCATGTATGTTGTACTTAGCATGCATCATGAACACCATCAGTGCCAATGTATCACCATGGTGCCCAGCAGATACCATAGTCAATGCAGTACACAGGACAGTGTCCCCTGGCATACATGTGGTACTGTGCTGAGAGGCCCACTGGCCAATGGTAGCATCCCAGTCCTGGTGTGCAGTCCCTGTGGGAGACGATGTGACATCGACTAGGCATATTACTCTGTGATGTCTGACAGCACATGCTGGTGCTGCACTGTTCGGCACATGTGCGATATTGGCATCCCCGCCATCCATGTCACTGTAATGGGAGTGTGATATCTATGTAAACCTGTTGGCCTGTTTGAAGTGACACACCTCTGTTACCCAGCAGAGGCATGGTAGGCTACTGATTGTGACTGTGGTGCCAGGTTTGCATGCTTCACTGTCAACCAGTCCTGTTGTGCGATATCACTGTAGGTTCAGTGTCACCCACCACAGTGACAGCATGTATTGTACCTCCCATTGGTGTCAGTCATACATATTCAGCAACATGTGTCCACAGGATTGCATGCAGGGCAACAGGGTCCCAGTCCCTCTGTGCAACCTGGGTACATGTGTACAATGAATAGTTCTACTGGGGTGGTGGCTTCACAGTTCACCATTGCGCATCTACTACCATGTCATATAGTCAGTGGTGTCATGGGTATTGGGTGCAGTCAAATATCAACTGAACAGCTGTCACTCACATTCCATTTGCAGGTTGTTGTGGCTGCAATGCACTATAATGAAAATAGTGACCACATGCAGGCAGTCACGATGGATGGAAGGAAATGTTATTAAATTAGATTCCCCAAATCGAAGAAGGGAGGCCACTCCGTAAGGAGGGATATGCTCAAGCCAACATATGGTAAGTGTTGCAGTGACCTGTACAGTCTAGTAGTGACACTGCCATGATGTGTGTTTCCCATCATGGCACACACACATGACTGTCCAGTCTGTACATATGGGGTAGGAGGGCACATATGGCTAGGCTTTGCTTCATGTTCATAGGACACTTTGTGGCCTTGCCTCTGTGACATAGTCGGATAGCATCAGTGATTGGTACATGTGTACATTGTATGTTACCTGGATTAGTGGGCTGCTGACATTTGTGTAGTATGTCTGTGACATGGTCTGCTGAGACCTGTGCATCATGGATCCTCAGTACATTACAGAGGGGGTTTGCATAGCACCATGGTCCATACAAGGGTCTGGTTTGGGTGCTGTATATGGGGATCCCGTCCACACAGACATGTATGGCCCTCCCAACTGTGTGACATGGGCATTGCAATGCTGTGACATGACAGCATTCACATGCCATTGACACATAGCTGATGGGTATGTGACATTGGCACATGCACCACTGTGTCACCAGGGTATCACTCAGGGACAGTAGGGTAGGTTTTGGATGCACATAGTTGTGACAAGTAGCAGGGCTACACTGCACCACTACAACCCTGCTGAGTGGCATGGTGATAGGTCCTTTATGCCTTCACTGTGGTTGTGTGTATCCCTTGTGACACATGTACAGTGGCTGCTGTCATGTAACTGTCACACTTGTGTACATGGTCTGACAGCACATACCATCTGGAGTGTTTCACAGGACATGTATAGTCGATACTGTGCATCTCGATCTGTGCACACAGCTGTACCGTGGTGATGCAGCTGTATGGCGATGGGCACAGGTTACCATTGCATGACACCTCAGGTGTGTCATTGGTGACACTCACTACAGATGTACTGCAGTGTAGCATCAACATTGTTGCATTCCACATCATATGTTGACATGTCCTGCTACACACAGTGGCAATTGACAGCATCCTGTAATGATCTGGGTCCGTACTATCAACATCACACGAGCATGCCTGTTTTGGAGCACCAACATCACCTGGGGACATTAGTGAACACACAATGTCACTGACACAAGCAGATATACCTACACACAGTCCTATGCAATCAGTTCTTCAGCAGCAGGATTGAAGGAGTGTGCACAACACCACATCATGTAGTGTGGAACAGTACATGCCACACTGAGCCACACAAACATGATGAGATCGACACGCAGGGCTGAACTCTGCACAGACAGCTTGACAGTGCCCAATAGTGACCTGGCACAGCACTCACATGTGAGGACACACGGTGTTACCTGCGTGCTGCTGTACTGCACAGTTACAGCACACCACACTGTCCATGGTGGACATACAGGTCAACAAGTGTGTGTGTGGGGTTTCTGTTTTGTGTAACATGGCATCGTGTACACATGTCTTGCATGAGTGTCAACATGTCACGACTGTGTTCCACAGATGTGTGTCACCTGTTCTCAGTGAGTGTCTGTTATTGTGTGACAATGACATGGTATGGCTGGTCCTGCTGCACAGTGTGCAAACACGTTACTACCAGATGGTGGCCCTCCCCGTAGCAGTACACAACCGTGTGACCCAATACCTGTTACTCATTGACTGTCCGGTGAAGGTGTGCACAGCATGCTTCTTTGGTCAGGTGTGCCACAATGGGATTGACCACTTGTGTGCATCATTGGGCACACGTACCATGTGTATCATGCACAGCACTGTGCTGTTCTCCCCATCCTGTACATCTCATTGCACACTGTTGTCAGCACCATCAGGGTCACTTAGTTCTTATGGTCTACTGATGTGTACAACAAATCCTGCAAGGCATGCAGACAGTTCTGTAACAGTGGACACGCCACGCTTCATGCTGAAAAAACTGCAGCAAGTGGCATACAAAGCATTGCACACAATATGAGCTCCTTTTATTGTTTGCATGTGTCCAACAACACAGTCCTCATGTCTAACCCCATGTATCCATTCCCCACAGGATTTGTCTGCACCCTGAAATGACATCTACTTGTCTCCTACAAGGATGGACTATGCAGTGTTGATGGATCCACTTCAGCCATCAGACCTTCATTTCCAGGACCCTCTGTGCACTGTTGGACCACCCCATCAAAGCAGAACCTGTGGCTGGTTTTGTCGTCGCCTAACATCCGACAAACATAGGTTGAACAGTAACTCAGCTAGGTGGACTGAAACCCTCGGTACATGTTGTTGTCATCTGGAAATGTTGAACGGATTTCATGCACAGCACAAGATGGTAGTGGGACATGGTTGTGGTGGCCTAACCATCCATAACACAATTGCACCAGTGGTATGAGATGTAACAATATCATCTGCAAAAGACAAATGCAACACATGAGTGCACTACATTGTACAAGTGGTATCTCAGGACAATGACATGTTGATGACTGCTGCATGTTTAGCTGACTATCCTGCAATGTGCACATGGTTACCTTCCTGGCATCGTGCATGTGGTGTCACGCACTGTGTCCCCAACATGACCAAGTCACACAACGCCCCATTCCCATGGCTGAACTGCCTCAGACCCCTCCTTCCACTAACCAGCCTCACACAATGCACACGCCACAGTGCAGATGATGGACAACAGTCAATCGATATAGTATGTCTACAGTGACACTTGCCACTGATACATGTGTGGGGACATCATGTTGGCTTGAACCTGGACTCTAGGACGTTATATGTCATATGACACACCTGATCCCTGGCTTCATTGTTGACTGTACCCTGTATGTTGCATAGGCACTGGTCACCAACATCACTGATGTGCAGTACACCTGACATACACACATGTGACCTTCCCCATGACATGGCCACATGTATTGTTGTTGCCACTGTGGGGGCTGTATTGACACTAGCACAGTATCACATGATGGTTTCAGAATGGGCACAGTGATGGGTCTCACTCACACTGCCACATAACATGTTGTGCACATGCTGGGCTTCACATCAGTCCTGTTTCCCAGGCCACATGTCAACCACCACATGCATTGCACCACATAGCTGTGTGTGCACTGTTATCTGCACATGGAACAGGTGGAGGGCTGCCATACACTGTGTCACATTAGAACATTGGCATGGTGAACACCTGCCTCATGTATGACACTGTCCTGATAGCCATGGTAACCAGACTGTAGCTGTCAGCATGTGTGCCCACCCTTACCTGTCACCACACTGTCTACTGACCCTCAACACATTGCTTACCCGATACCTTGGACATGGATGTTGCATTCTGTAAATTTTCTGCTGGACTGTGTAGGGAACAGTGATAGCCAGTAGAGGGTCTAGTGGTGGGCAATGGGCAGCTAAACCCCATTGTAGGTTACATTGTTGCATCTACAGTGTACAATGTTGCTGATGTGTACTTTCCTGATTCTACAATTGTTCATATTCTAGGCTATGGAGGACAGTTGCAATGTCTATCACATGTTGTGGTGAGAGGGACATGTTCAGACTATATGGGAGAGGCAGGATGTGTTCCATTACATGCAACTCATGGCTGCACACCACGTCGGCACACCAGCCTGGTATATTGTGCTAGGTTATTGCCACTACATTCTGCTGTGTGGATTACCTTCACCCTAATGTACTGAATGCTCACATTGTATTACTTGGCTCATTTTGTGCAGTGTCTATGTCTGTACTTCCTGGATGTGGAGCATGTCTACATGAGTATCAGACACAGTGGGTTGTACATCTGATAGTGTCTGTATATGTGTATATGACTGCATTGGACACCCATTGCATGATCCTGGAACCACCACTGCTGACAGCATGCCTATTGAACACCTTATGTGTGATATGATGTGATTTGAGTATCATATTGTAAGTGATGGTGCCAGTGGTCCCATTCTGCCCAACAATGGTGTCATGTTAGGCATCAACTGCAACTGCTGTGCAGACTGCATCTGTAGACCAGTATGTGTTACACATAGCATTGTGTGGTGCTCATCTTGTTGTGACAGTGTGACACAGTCCTCTGTACTGTGCCATACTGTGCCCTGTTGGACTGTGACATTGTGTTTGCACCAGTCACTGGCATGCGCAGGGTGGCAGCCTTTGTACTGCTGGGTCCTCAGGCCCATCATGATGCCAGTGCAACTGACATATGGTGTACTGGGAGGGGGGCCTCCAGGGGGATGATATGCTCACTGTTGGGCACTTGCACATGCATGTCTTGAGTGGGTTGACCATCTCACATCCTGCCATGTCACACAGTCATTGCCACTGTCATATGTTCTACTGACGCACACTGGGCAGCTCAGTTTCCCTCACAGTACACATCTTGCCTCACCACCAGGTTGGATTGGTGCAGACCTGTCATGTGCATTCCCAGCTGACACTTGTACATTGCATGTGTGCTGTGTGTCATCCTGTTGTGGTGTCATGACATCATGGTACAATTCTTACACAGGTAACACATACTTGCTGAGTCCACACACGACATCTACATGTGCCATGGGAATGTATCCAGCTACACACACCATCAGCATGCTACCACAGGATGCAACTGACACACTGTCCACTGTGGTCATGTCTTATGACTGAACACATACAGCATGCTGCACCTGCCATGTGTGGTCCAACAGTTACCATCATGTTTCTGCAGTTGTATTCATCTGTGTCGTAGGTGCCAGTGACATTATGTCACACAACAGCATCATATGTTACAGTTTGTACTGCCATTCATGGGACGTGCACAGCATAGTACAAATCATGTGTGATGATACTTTGTGTACACATTTACTGTGTCAACTGCATGTCTCTAAGATGCACACCTTTTTCTGTCACAATAAATAAGTTTACTCACTCGTGCTGGAATTGCATGTTGTCCTCAGCCTGTGGATACTGCTGTCTGAATTGATAGTAGGCAGTCTCAAGCACCCAGCGATCTTTGCAGACTCCATGGAAGCCTGGATGCCTTGTGATGCAGGACACTGGATCGCCTCACCTTCCCCATTGTGATGCTCAATCTTGCATTGGAACCTTCCAACTCCCCACAGTATATGCTCAATATCCCATCATGCATTGGTACGCACTGTCCACATGTGCACCTATTAGGTGTGAAAAGAGTATCTGTGAGGTTAGGGCCAACCTTGGCAGGGTGTACTGAAGTACTACAGTGAGTGGCTTACATTACACAATGACAATGACACATGACTACCTCCACCCATTATCCCAGGTGTGTCACTGTGTTACATGGCTCCTCCATCTACACAGATGGTGGTTCACCTATGTATGTTGCTCAGCATAACATCACCAGCCGCAGCACCTGTGCATGCCACATGCAGCCATGTACAGCCAGGGTCTGTCAGCCAGCAGGTACATGGACTGCACAATGGTGCAGCACTAGTTATGTCGGCATTGGTGTTGTATCTAGGCTGCAATTGTCTGAGTACAGGGCAGGCAGGGCTGTGTCCACACACAGTGATCGTTATCCCTGTCACATGCTGTCTGGACATGTGTACACTGCTGTGTGGTGTGCAGCACTACTGAACACCCCACAGGTGACTGGCTACTATACACCTCCCCTGTTGCTCCACCAGGGACAGTGCCATATGCTGGCCTGTGGCGACACTCTCAACAGAGGTGAATCACTGCCATTGGGGCACTCAGTACACATTTCCACAGTGGACCTCAGGTCATAGTACACACACCTGTGCATGTTTCCATGGTGCCACACATGGTTCCACAGACATTTCCACATTGTGCCAGCCTGTCACTCAGTATTTCAGTTACATATGAGGGACTGGCCCACTATGCAGTGAGTGCTGCATTACTGAGTATGTGCATCCAGTGTCATATGCTGACACATCACTACAGAGCCATGTTGGACACTTGATCATGGTATTGGTTGTCCAGCACTACACACTGAGGGTGGTCATGTCATGAAGGCCTCCCCTGCTACTCGGATTGTGTTCAGGACATGTAGAGTTGATCACAACACCCACTGTGTGGTGGGGATTGCCGTACTGTACACCAGTGGTGGGGGTGTAGTAATGTTGTGCATCCTATGAATATTTGTCAGCTGCAGTGGTGCAGATGAAATGCTACCAATACCGTATAGCTGTGTCATGTACATTGTTAGTTGTACTGTGTAACGCTCTGCAGTCTGCCACCATGGGTGTATATTGACAGGTCATGTGACCTCAGTGCTTGTCGAGTTACATGGTGCTGGGATTTCAAATGGGAGTAGGGATGTCTGTACATTGGTACACACCATGTCTGGCATGTATGTGTAGTGCAGCACCATGATACTGTCAGTCACATCCCTGCTTTACATGGGAGTGTTGGTGTTACGCTTCACAGTCCACATGCATCTGTGACATGCGGGCATGGCATGATGGCAGGTGGTGAGTCAGCACTGGTCCCTTGTGTCCTGACACATGTTGTGATCCACAGGTGCATTAGGCATGTAGCAGACTCACAGCTCATGTGTGTGTTTGTGGCACTATGTTTCTCCATGGCAACTATCCATCACAGGTACTGGCAGGCCCTGGCTTCACTGGCTCCTGTGCCATACTACAGATGTGGTGGCCACATGGCTACCTATTGTAGTCACACATGTGCACTCAAGGACTTGGCTAGTGGGGCTCATCCTGTACTCACTGATGGTGGGCAGTATAGTGGGAGTATGTTGTGGGTCCTCTGAGACATCAGGGCATGTATGGGGTACACCTTGGGGGTTGCTGCAGCTGATGGGGGTTATGGACATCAGGGGGCACTTGGAGGGACTGGTCAGTTGGGGACTGAGGGTGAGGCAGGGTGTCACTACTTCACTGTGAGTGATGTGTATCCCTTGATTGTGCAGCCTCCAGACTTGGTAGCTGTTGCGCCTGTGGAGGTGCTTCAGGAGGACTCTGATGGGTGGGTGGGGCCACCCATGACATGTTATGGGTGGGTGGGATGGACTCTGTGGGACTGGGTGGCTGCACCAGTGTCATGCGTCGGCACAGCTTCACAGGCACTCTCCACTGCCACTGGTCAGGCTGTGCTAGTTATTTTGTATGTGCCTCTGTCATGTGGTCTGTGCATGCATGTGCACATGTCATGGACACTGCAGTGTGTCCCCTTGTGTGTGGCACATACAGGGCACTGTGCTGATGACCGATGTCATGCTCTTTCTGCTCCACTGCACATTTGTGTACTGACTGCTGCAGTCATCACGTATGTGCTCCACTGCATCTTACAGCATGGTGTCATGTATGTATCGTACAGCACACCATGCCATGCACCACCATGGGACTGTACATTCCTCCTGCGTCAGTTGTCCACAGACAGCATTCACATCATCACCATGACCTGTCCACACACATGTGTTCCGGTCAGGTGCCTATTGCATCAGTACACAGTGTGTACGGTCAGACCACTCTCATTGGTGTGACCAGTGCCACGGCATGGTTGTCATACACAGCAACTGGACTGTCATGTGTGCAACCATTTGGCAGACACGCATGCCGGTTGTGCACTGTGCCAACCCCTACTATCCACAGTGGTTTGCACAATTGGCTCACATACAGCATTTCCCCACTGATGCCACCTTTGCCTATCAGTTGCTGTACTTACCACAGTCCTGCCTGTGCATGTGTCCTGTCATGGCCTGCACCTCATCATCACTGGTGGTGCACAGTTGACATACCCTCACCATCTGCACCGCAGGTACGGGACTGGCATGCATGCCTGACTTGCTCCCCCCATGCCAGGACCACCACTGCTCACACGACACAGAGCATGTTGTACCACATCCATACTTGTGGGAGGCTCACTGCTTGTTTGCATACACATGACACTGTTACATGGTACAGTGTGTTACACTGCAAGTGTTTAGGGACAGGCTGTTCAGTACAGTACAGGGTGGTGGGGTGTCACACATGCATCTATGTCACGGAACACGGTGCATTACCACACCATGGTGGTGGCTATTTGTCTGTCAGACATTACAATGCCTGTGTCCAACATGTTACATCACTGTGCATGTCACTACCATTGCTGTCACATCCGCTACACACACATGACATGTTGTCCTGCCTGTTCATTGTGGTGTTGGACTGTATTGTATCAGAAACCCAAGGTCATGGTGTGTCATGCCGATGTATGCCACAGCGACCGCCACGCTGGCGTCACATATATTGCGCTGCCTTTGGTCATGGGGAATGGCAGGTGTGTTGCAGGTGTGTAGTTGCTTGGGCAGGCAGGTGTGCATTGTCATCCCCATGTGGTTTCTGTGGGTCTCATGGGGTCTTAGGTATCTCCAGGTGCCATTCATGTGGCATTGCCATGGCCATTTTGCCCTTCCACAGGCATCCGTGTGGTCAGCTGGAGCCTTATACCAGTGCAGCTTTGCACGTGCAGGATTTCATGCAACTGCAGTCCCACATCTGTGTCCTCTGGATGTGGTGCACATGTTGTACAACACATTTGTATACAGGGTGGACTACTGAGGCCAACACCACACACACCACTGGCTGATCCATCCATGCAGCGTGGTACTGTCGCATATGGTACAACATACATGGACAGTGTCTTGATGTACCGCGAATCAGGTAGTTGTGGTGGTACCTCCCTGGCACCCATGGGGGCTGTCTGTCCATTGCTGTTTCTGTGTTGGGTGACCTGTGATACCCTGTGGTGATTGGTGTGGTTCGGGCAGGTGGTGTATCCTGCAGCTGCGGGGCACCCTCAGGGATGCACTATGTCCCCTTTGTACATGTACTGTGTCCACAGTTGTGTACAGACATGTCCTCTGTGTTCCATTTGGTGTGTCTATGTAGACATCTGTACATATCCCCAACATACTGTCTGGCACTGTGTTCTGTATGCAGCTGTTGTTGTATTGCTGTTACTGATGCCTGTGCTCGACAACAGCTGACCTCAGCGTCAGCCTGTCATGACATTGCTGGCATGTGCCATGCCTCATCTGGACTCGTGTGAGCTGTGGCAATTTTGGTTGTTACATCATACAACACAGTCCCAACTGCATCACACTTACCAGTCAGTGTTGCCAATTCTGTCAGCATTTAACTCACCTCATCTTCACTGTCAGTCACCTGGACTGGCCTCCATGCTGGTGGTTCAAAGATATGGATGGATCTCTTGTGCATCTTGTGCCTCCTCTGCATTTGTTAATGTGCCTGACGTGTCGCTTTCAGTGTCTGACTGTTCATCCTCAGCATGCGATGAGATGTCTTGGCCATCACCATCGCACTCTGACTCTTCATGCTCATGTGTCATGTTGACGATCTCCTGTATCCAATGCATTGTCATCTTCAGGGAATGATTATTCATCCACAGAGGACATTGCTGTATAATCCCTATAGGAGACATGAGCGACACACTGTGACCCCCTCTTGTAGGTGCATTGGTTTTGTGAAGACTATACTCACCCCCCCTTTACCACTGGGGAACATTCACATGCATGCATCCAGCATTTGCATATTCACTTGCTCACCATCAGCTCATGGGTTCACACAGTGACATGCATCACTGTGTCCACCTCCAGGTGATATGCCACATGTTGATGCCAATTGCGCCTGTGCCATATGCTGATGAGCCAGTGACCGTGCACCCGCTTCCATGATAGGTAGAGCCCAGATGGATATGGCCTGCATCATGTGGCACCCCAGGTGGCATTCCACAGGGACAACATACCTGTATGGGGAATCACACGTCCAGTACATACCCCATCAGATGCACGACTCAACGTCCTAGATCCCTGGATGGCATGCCCCACCCTCACATCCCCACACCTCACAGCTATGCCAATGGCCCAAAAGCCTATTCAGGAACCCCCACTTCCCCCTACTCCAGTGGCAGCTGGCCGGACACCTGACAGTGTCCCACACATCATGGTGGTCTGATGCCCCCCCCACAGTGCAGGCCCCAGCCCTGGTTGGCATCTAGCAATACCCACCTGACAACTCCATGGCCAATCACCAACTGGGCGCACTCCAGGTGTATACTACTGACTACAGTGCTCACTGCACTGACTGACTGTTAATTTCCTGGATACAGTGGTACTACTCAGAGGATGCACAGTCTGCGGCTGGCCACGGAGGTGTGTGGCATTTTATTGCATTCTCTAACTGGTGTTGGGGGTGGACAGGCACTCTGCAGGGTCTCTGTCGTGCACTGTGTGGACTGTGCACAGTGTAGCACTGACTGGGGCTTGGGCATGTCCCATGCAGGGTTTACCATCCATGCAGCCAGCAGTGCCACCCATATGTTGTTTGTCCCATGGGGTTTGTATTGCCCTTCTTGGCTCTGTGGTGTATTTGGACACAGGAGGATGGGCTAGCCCTGCGACCCATGCACTGTGACTCAGGGGCATTGGGGTGTCATTAGCCCACAACAGGTCCCTAACACACGTGGTTGGTGGGGTGTCAGTGGGTTTGAAGTGGGACCATATGCTGACAATGGAACACTCCAGCAATGCCCAGTGGATGCTACAGTCACTTGGCCGGGCTGCTGGCTGGTGTAACAGTGCTTAGGTCACTGTACCCGAGGTGTTGTCTTGAAATGTCACATGTGCTGAGCCACAAACCACGCCCCTCAGTGTAGGCATCGATGTTGACACACACTCCCTTGCACCCTGTCACAGGTGGTATATGGCATACCTACTGACAAGGATCAGCTTTACAGCACAACACCTGCAACATGTTGCAGGCTGCTTGCAGTACTGGGTGGCATCACCATGGCGCTATGTGCTCCTTGTGCCATATATTGTAACACATTTCGATTGTGACATGTGTCACCCATTGTGGACTCAGGTCCATTGTGTCAGTCACCACAACATGGTCACATTGTCTGTTTTACAATTCCCAGAGACAACACATCCCAGCCATGGCGGGGGTGGGACTGTTGTGTGTCAGAAACACCATTCAGACCTGTTCCACACATTCTCAGTTGGCATGCCTGATGGCCTGTGTGTCTCATGGGACCACTGTGATTGATCAGGCATCATCTGTACATTGTGCACAACCGTGACATGACTCCATGCCAATGGTGGTACAGATAGTGTTGTCCTCTGCAGGTGCATTCCATGTTTGCCAGACAGTGTCTGCATACTACTTGGCATGTGTCCTGCCACAGTGTGCTTGCACTGGGGTTGTCTGCTCTGCTGCCTCCCTAGTGTATGGATACTGACACAGTGTAGATTACCATGCACAGGCATGTACGCATCCACATGCACACACATACACATTGGCAGTCCCACCCCACAACCACCCACAACTGCACACACATGGCTATGCAGCTTACACTATGCCATTGTACATACATGCATATTCGGGTGACTACTTCCATGATGGGTCCCGTGCACTGTCTGCTGTCCCACTGCAGGTATGCATTGCATTCAGTTGTACACAGGCGTTGCCACACACACTCCACTGCACAGCCATACTCACGTCCACTACCACACTGCGTTGTTGTTTCCACAATCTAGTACGCTGCTAACATCCAACACATTCATCACAGTGTTGTGCACATGCTTGCTGTGTGCCAGGTATTACCCTTAGTGTTGCACTCATGCTCAGCCAACTATGCACATTGGGATGGGGCAGCCACCCATCATGGTTACATTGTCACACCACAATGTGTACTGCATCTCTAGCCTCAGTCACTGTGTGCTAGCACACCACCTGGATTGCTACTCTACATGCAATGCAGCAACACACACAGGGGGAAATATCCCATCCGCAGTGTCAACAGTCATGCAGATACATATCACTGGACTGTGTTTCCCAGTGCTATGAAATGGCCACCTGTGCACACATGCAGTGACGTACACATACGTGGACAGTCGCGTACTCAACATGTTGCAGGCACAGTGGGTTTGTCACACATGTGTTCATTCGACATCACATGCCCACACCACATCATGCACACCGGCAGGACTCTGTCACTGTCCCCAGTTCACGCTGTGGTGGTGGTACCATCACCATGGTGATGCACACCTGTGCAGGGGACACCATATCCATGCCAGTGTCACACATCCATTGCACTATATCACATCCCACCTCATGTGCACCACTCAATGTCATATGCCAGCATTGCTCTGCCCACTGTGGACATGTCACACTATGTTTGCGTGTGGGTGTCCTTCTCTGCTGGATACGGCGGGACATGTTTCTTGCCCCCATTCCAGTCCCAACTGTCCTGTTCTGGTGGACTCCATTGTCCTACTGCCTTTGCCTAATTGTCAAAGTGTTGTCAGGACTTTGTGTAGGGTGTTTCAGCATGGTGCTACTGCTGCAGTTGTCACTGCACATCTCCTGGACACTGTGCTGTTCCTGTACACACAGTCTGCACATGGGTCAGTTGCACTGGCCACTATGCTCTGTGCATACCATGGTCACATCATCATCCTCTATGCACCCCCTGGGTCATTGTCTACATGCCTATGTCCCTGTCTTCCTTGCTATGTGTGCACTGGTATTTTGTACATACCACAGTGCCTGCTCCTGCTGTCTGCTGTTCCTGCTGCAGTTCATGCTGCATCCTCATGATGCAGACCTGGGTGTTGCTTGCCGGGATGACCACCACCCCCCATTGGATACTTATGCCAACCACACCACATCCACATTGTAGCAGGTCCTGTGTACCTGGTGTGACAGCCTGCAACATGCATTTGGTACATTGTCTTTACAGCTGATCCACACACTGCAGTGTCATGTCTTCCCACCCTATGGTACTTTCACAGCGGCTGCAGTTCCACTTTGCTGTTGTTGCTGCAGGTGCAGTGGGCCACCTCCAGGACACCCTGGTGTGCACAGCACTGATATGGCATTCAATCACATCCACTGGCCTTCCTGCACTGCTCTCGATCAGCACTATGCAGTCAGTCTCACTTGCTGTGCTGCATGGCACAGTGTTCCTTGGTGCACTGTTGCACCTCTACACCTAGCCATCCTTTACAGGTGTGCTCTTCCTGCTTCACTGTGTCTGTACCGTGACAGGCAGTAGCTGATCCAGTGTACGGGAATAGGTGCAGCTGTGTTCCCTGTGGGTTACATTTGGCCCCATTGTTTGTTGTTCCTGCTGCATGTTACTCGGTTACTGCAGTGTGGTTACCCAACTACTTTATATTTCTTGTCTCAGCATTTCTGCAGTGCCACGGCTCCCAATTCAGTCTGACATTTCTCTGGTAACTGCAATTTTCCAGTGTTTCCTGACACTGACATTATATCCTATTGCAGCTGACTTGCTCTGTGTTCCTGTCTAACTAATTCACGCCATTGGGAACAGTTTACCCATAGACTGCTCTAGTTCACTGTGATATTCATGAGTCCTGTGCTGACATGCTCTGTGGCACCTCCAGAGCACGGTGTCAGTTTTAGCTTCCACTGCATTCTGCTCACTGTGTTGCCCTGCGATCCCATTTCTGCCTCGCTGTTCTGAACCATGGACTTGTCTGTGTTGTCTTGCAATCCGTTTCTGCCTCGCTGTTCTGAGCCCCTAACTTGTCTGTGTTGTGGGATCCCATTTCTGCCTCGCTGTTCTGGGCCCCTGACTTGTCTGTGTTGCCTTGTGGTCCCGTTTCTGCCTCACTGTTCTGTTCTGAGCCCTTACTTCTGTGCTCCACTCAAACATCTGCTGCATTTCCGTGGCATGTGTACCTCTGTTCCTGGTTCATTCAGCGGCTCTCCTGTTCTGTAGCCCACTGCTTCAGCTTCTCCCTTCTCCCTTCGTGCACCACTAGGACTCAGTTCTTCCTGTTTCTTTCGGATTCATTTACTGATGTCACGCGCTGTTGGTTCCCTCACTCGGGTTGCATTTGGCTTTTCTCGTGTACAGTATGGGATTTTCTTAATTTCTGGCATGTTTAGTGCATCATTCGGTGATTCTGACTACTGGCCACTGCTCTGGTGCATGGGACCCACTGCATGGGTGGTGGGCAGAGGTAGGTACATGCTCTTTAAGATTGAAACCCCTACTAACCCTAACTATAGTGGCTCTACCACTATATATATATGTATGACACAGAGAATAATGCCTGTGTAGGCATGTGTTATGAGGATTTTCACACCCCAGTGTGTGATAATCAATAAAACCTTGAGAGCAAAGCTATAGGGGTTTATGAGATTATCATACACCGAGGGTGTGTGAAAAATCCTACAAACACACACCTTGCACAGACATTTTTTTTTATAATTACTGGTGCAAGACAGTGAATGCCAAAGCCAGCTCCACAGACAGACTTACACAAACACCTACACAAAGACACACAGAAACACAGACATACAGACCCACCCACACACACTGCCTGTTTCTTCCTTTTGTTTTGTTTTGTTATGCATTACAGTGAACCTCAATGATACTATCTGTTTGTGATTCAGCCACTGTCAAGCCCCCTCAAAGGTACAAACTGCAGGATCAACCAAATAGATTTTAAAATTAGTAAAGGCAGGATCAACCAAATAAATATTAAAACATATTAAGAAGTTAACTGCCATGGTGATGAGAGGCAAAGGATCAGTGTGGGTGCACCATAATGGAAAAATGGAGCCCGCTTGTTCAGTGTTCAGTCCACCTACACACAGACTTGAAGCACAATGAGGAGTCGCGCAAATGAGTGACACTACGACGAATAATAACCAGTTCTACTGGTTATTACAGCATTTTAAACACATATCGACTCAGTGCATTAAAGGGGTCACCAGTAATTATAAGATATTAGTTTATACAGTTTCAGTGCATTTAGACAATATAGTTATATAGGGTTGGAGTTACGTCCACGAGCATGAAGAGGCCTGGCAGAAGCTGAAGAAGGATGGACTAAGTGGCAGCAACATGGAGAGCTGGAGCATCAGGGCATGACTGTCTGGGAGAAATAAGAGGAAATTGTGTGGGAGGTCTTTGTTTTGATTTCTTTTTAACAGAAATTTTTCAAGGTAGTTTCTGTTAGTTGGTGAGGTAGTTGCTGTAATTGGTTTGGTAAGAGTGGTAACTGTGTTACTTGATTAATTGTCCTAGTAATCAGTTGCAATTAGTCTGGTAGCATAGCGTTTAGGTACTGTGAGTATATGACTTTAATTGCCATGGTATATGACTTTAATTGCAATGGTATATTACTTAATTGCTGCAGCATATGATTCCATGTGCTGTAGTATATGTTTTTAATTGCTGAGTTATTTGACATTAACTGCCATGGCATATGACTTTAATTGATGTAGTATATGACTTTAATTGACATGATAAACAGGAAAATACATTATGTGGTTTTCTATGGGACACTTCCCCTCCCCAGGACACACCTGAAAGCGAGCTGAAACCAGCTCAGTATAACTTTCGGGTAAAATGTTTTAACTAACTAACTAACTAACTAATAGAGATATTGTACACCAAACCAGTATGATTACATATATATATATATATATATACACATATACATACACACATATATATATATATATATATATATATATATAAGGACAGACAGCAAGACAGATTGATATATATATATATATATATATATATATATATATATATATATATATATATATATTAGAGGAAAAAACTCTGTTTAATGCATTAATTAGGGTTGTTCCTGCGACAAAAAGTGAGAAATTAGGTGTTAGGGTTGAAAACCCTAACTCTGAATCACCCCAGCACCACACACACACATACACACACACACATGTAAGTATGGGGGAGGACCAAGTCAACACAACCAATGACAGACATCCAGCAGCAGGTGACAGAAATAACAAACAATTGTCTAAATGTACTACGAGACATCCCCACCCACCTGACCAGGTACTGCATGCTCAGTGGAGATCAACAGCAAAACTGAGGCCATGTACACCAAACGTACACATCCCTGATTGCAGCTGCACACAACGTACCACACTTAGTAGTTGCATGGCCTTACCTACCAATGCCCCACACCACACCACAACTGGTACTGTGCCGTTAGTCAATATAAATGCTGAAGGTGCATGATGACAGTTGTAGAAAGGTTTTAACACTAGTGAGTATACATTAATTAAGAGAAGTACATAAATTAACTACAAGACACTAGCATGCTCAAGATAAAAGTAGTGTTACATTTAGTATGTGATTTACATAGTAGTACATTTACTGCAACTGTTTACTCAAGATAGAGAGGCTGATGTAAATGTATGGAAAAGCATTGCCTGTTCAACGCTGTGAAATTCGTACTGCCAGTATCAGATGCATTCTTACTGATGAAGGTGTACTGCTGATGTACATACATAGACCCTCAGTGTGTTTCAATACTAAAGATGCAGTAAGTATTCTTTGTAAGAAACAGTGTAATTGCATGGATCAGGCCAAGCAACTTCTAAATATCATAGCACTACTGAGCCAACAATGGCGTACCTGTATCGGAGATGTCTATAGGATAGATTTTCCTGTAGGCACTATTGAGTATGTTGTACCTGAGAAAGACAATCTCATTGCATCTGTGATGACTAACCTATTCAAATAGTGATACATTTACTATTGTTGCAATGAGTGATCTATGCCACTTATGGACACAGTGTAATTTTTTAACAGTTGTTTCATACTCAGGCTGTATGCCTAGTGTTTGGGTTTGCCACTTCTGTCACTGATGCTATCAAAGTGATAACTATGTTAATTGTGGTACAACAGGAATCAAGTAGGTATAGTGTAGATATAAGCAGAATGTCTTTTAGGATTGATTTAACTCACAATGGGATAAGTGTACTAGGACAGCAGGGTTATTCTCTATCACTGACTCTGTCAGTTATAATCACACTAAGGTTTCAATGAGTGTAATGATCAAGTTACACTGTTCATCTTCATGAGTTCATATTCACAGCCATTCTCCAGTAACTAGACAGTGTATGGTGTAACTGGGTGGGACACTGTGTTACCAAAGCTGCTGCAGTGCTAGCAGAGACAGTATCTACTCATAAAGACAATTAAGCAATAAGGCATGACCATCAGTTATGTTAAATGGTCTGTTAATCACCCTGTAGGGGTTTAATGTTGAATGAGGCGTGAGCCGAGTGCCACATGTCGCTAGACAGTGATGAACTGACCATTAACATAATACCTGGAGTGGCTTATTGCTATTATAATAAAACTGTTTTTAAACAACATTAAACCATGTTCATCATATGGTTAGGCTCTACATGTATCTTAATAAAAACTAAACATAAGGCTGTTACAATGTTTACAGTCAATTAGAAACTGCATTTCTCAAACCCTTGTTATAATCAGAGATATTATACCTGTACAACTCCTTGGTTTTGCTCAACTCTGTTGCTCAGGTGGTCCACCACATGTGGTGTGGTCTGGTGTGGGGCATCGGTAGGTAAGGCCATGCAACTACTAAGCATGGTACGTTGTGTGCAGCTGCAATCAGGGATGTGTACGTTTGGTGTACATGGCCTCAGTTTTGCTGTGATCTCCACTGAGCATGCAGTACCTGGTCAGGTGGGTGGGGATGTCTCGTAGTACATTTAGACAATTGTTTGTTATTTCTATCACCTGCAGCTGGATGTCTGTCATTGGTTGTGTTGACTTGGTCCTCCCCATACTTGCATATGTGTGTGTGTGTGTGTGTGTGTGTGTGTGTGTGTGTGTGTGGTGCTGGGGGTGGTCGGAGTTAGGGTTTTCAACCCTAACACGAATTCCTCACCCAAGTAAGCTGTGGAACAACCCTAACTAATGCATTAAACTGAGTTTTTTGCCTCTAATTTCCTTCTTTTGAGAATGATAACGAAAAATAGTGAATGTAATGCAGCGGGCCTGGCGCTCGCCACAAGGGCCCCGCGTTCCCGCCATAATGTCTTGTGGCATAGTAACAGGAACAACAGCACCACGGCAAAGCGTTAACAGTGGCACAATGGTGGCATGAAGCACGAATGAGAACAGAAAGGGTACTACACACGGTGGCGTGAGGCGAGCGGTCTGCACGTGATGTGTTGTCACAAATAACATATGGTGCCTGCAAACGGAAATGTCAATGGGCATGGTGGCCAAGTGAAACAGAAAGAGAAGCAGTACTGTAGACACAAATGGCAAAAATAACAGAAAGCAAGCGCAAATGAAATGCAAAGGATAACGCATAGGTGGCGCAGGACGTCAACGGTAAGTGAAATGGGTACGGAACCACAAGCGGAAAGGGCAACAGTAACAGTAATATAAGCGCACAGCTGGTTTTCCCCAAAACCTGCATAGAGAAAGACAGTGAGTACAAAGAATGTATGCATAATAATGGGTATCGGAGCATAAAATGAGGAGTTGGAATACTAAATAGGTTATATCTCAGGAACCGTATGACGTAGAAAAAAATTTAAAAGTCATATGATTTACGACTGTCCTGGCTAGTTTTGTACTTAGCCCCCATTAGGTGGTTAAGCATTTATCCAATGAAAGTCCGTGATCGCACCGCTTCCGAGATACGGGCCCTGAAAGGCGCGGCGAACGCCATAATGTTATTCTATGGGAAAAAAGAGAAGTTTGGAGTGCCATAACTTTGCCTCCCTGTAATATTTGTTCACCAAACCACTAAAGGCACATCTGTGGGCTGTTGGCTGTCTTCCCTCCAGATTTCAGGAAAAAGACCAAACCGTTATTTTGCAGCAGGGTGCCAAAGGATTCCTGTAATCGTCGGGCTGTAATGTTACCTTATGGGAAAAACTGTCAACTTTGGAGTGCTGCAACTTTGCTGCTGTGCAATATTTTTCACCAAAACACTGAAAAGCACAACTGTGAGATGTCGGCTCGTTCCTCAAACTTCAGCTCAAACTCCTAACCCTTCTTTTGCAGCGCAGTGCCAAAGAATTGCTGTCAGTTCCCACAGACTAGAAAACTACTGTTGCAATTTAAAGCTTTATCAAAAAAGTTCGACACTTTCGTGAGCACGAAAGTAATTTGCGAAAGTACTTTTTTCAGAAATTTGAAAAACATATTTCTGGGGTGTTTTACCCCAAAATAAATACATGGCTCTAGCATCCTCAGGGTCCGACTAGGTGAATACAAAAAGAATTAGGTTGCTAGAGGGTCCCAAATTTAAATGCCAAGCATTTTTCTGATCACCAACTGAAAACAAAATGGCGGATTTGTGAAAGTAAAAATGCATTTGCGACACTGTCGAACTTTTTGTTAACTTTCCCATTGACTTATAATGGAAATTGTTTTTGAATAACTTTTGAACCGTTTAATATTTTTTCACCAAATCTTAAAAGGCACATTAGGGACCTCAACCGCATTCCTAAGATTCAGACCAATCGCAAACCGTCACGACCTGTAGGTGCGACCGTAGAATTCAGAAAAAGCGTAGCAGAGGCAGATCATGCTTAATAACTCCGCAGCCGTATATCCGACCGGTATGAAACTTGGCAGATCCCAAGGCCTATGGTGCTTGATTGTGTATGCCAAATTTCAGGCAAATCCGTCAAATGGTTGTAAAGTTATTAAGGTGCAAAATTTTGGGGCTTAACATAGAAATGGCTCCTCAACCCTAACTATGGTAGCACTACCATGCTACCATAATATATATATATATATAAAATAGGGGCACGGTAGTGCCCCTTTATTTGGGTTGAGTATTTAACATTAAACCCCAACTTCTGCACCTTAATAACTTTGGTGTTGTTTGACGAAATAGACTAAAATCTGACATGCACAGTCATACTGTCTGAGCCTCAAGACGAGAAAAGTATCGTGATGGCATCGTGTTTGGTTTTGAGATACAGTGTGCCAAAAATGGTGGGGAACATATTTACTTTCCTACACTTAACATTCCATATTTTCATTCTCAGCTACAGCCTAGACAGTGTGGAACTTTTCAGAAATTTCCAGGATTGAAGGGCCTTCATGAAAAAATACATTACAGTTCAAGAGTTATAAGTTTTTGGATAATCAAAAGATGTTAACAGTTAACAAAAACTTCTTTGGGCTTATCTTCATGTTTACCTGTCATGTGGAAGAAAATACTGATTGGGACAGCTGCCATTTTTAAAAACTCACAACATAGAAACATAGAAGTTAGCGACAGATAAGGACAGCAAGGCCCATCCAGTCTGCCTATTTTTCTATCTTGTGAATGTACCATAGGCCTGTACTCTGTCAATAGTCTATCTATTCATACTCATCTGTATTGCTCCCTTATGCCTATCCTATGCTTGTTTGAAGCCCTGCACTGTATTCATATTCACCACTTCCTGAGGTAGGCCATTCCATGCATCCACCACCCTTTCAGTGAGAAAGAACTTCCTCGCATTACCCCTTAATCGACCTCCCTCTAAGCTCACGCTGTATCCTCTTGTCCTGCTATTTTTCTTATATTGAAACATGTTAGACTCTTTCACATTGTTAATGCCCTTAAGATGTTTGAATGTTTCAGTCATATTACCTCATTCCCTCCACTTCTCTAAGGTATACATATTGAGTACAAAAAACAGAGTGAAGGCTCGCCTGTGATACTGGTCGTTAGGCAAAATTCGAAAATCACATATCAAACAGAGGCTCACACTCAAATGTAGAGTCAGAAACTAAAAAGATAAGGGTATGAATGTTACTCTCACCAAGTGGAATGGAAAATGACACACTCCCCAGCCTGAAAAAAAATACCGGCATTTCATACCCAAACTGGTACTAGATAAAGTACCAGTTTGGGTACGAAACACCGTTGGGTATTTTTTCCAGGTTGTGAGAATGCATTTATATTTTCCACTCCTCTTGGTGAGAATAAAATATTTATACCTTCATCTTTTGGTTTCTGACTCTATATTTGAGTGCGAGCCTCTGGTTTGATGTTCATATTGAGCTCCGTTAATCTGTCCTCATATATTTTCTGATGTAGTCCCTGCACCATTTTGATTGCCCTTCTTTGGACTACCTCCATTTTGTTAATGTCCTTGTGCAGGTGCAGCCTCCAGTACTGCACACACTACTTCAGATGGGGTCTAACCAGTGTCTTGTAAAGAGGGATTATTACCTCCCTCTTACGACTTGCGATACCCCTACTAATACACCCCAACATCCCTTTAGCCTTACCTACTACTTTAGTGGTCTGCATGGATGATTTCATCTGTGATGATGATGCCCAAGTCTCTTTCTTCCCTTGTGATTGCCAGCAACTCCCCTCCCAACCTATAGGTGGTTTCAGGGTTTCTCTTCCCTATTGGCATGATCTTGCACTTCTTTGCATTAAACACCAGTTACCACTCTTCCAACCATTTTGCCAGTTTATCCACATCTCTTCTCATTCTGCCCACCCCATCAGGATCATCTACTCTGTTGCAGATCTTGGTGTCATCTGCAAACAGAGAAACCTTACCCTCCAGTTCATCTGCAATGTTACTGATGAAGATATTGAAGAGGACTGGCCCCAGAACTGATCCCTGAGGTACCCCACTTGTGACTTGCATCTCTTCTGGCTGTATACCGTTTTCCACCACTCTTTGTTTTCTGCCTGCCAACCAGTTTGCCACCCAGTTGACCAACTTCTGATCCACCCTGAGCCTACCCAGCTTATTAATCAATCTTCTATGTAGAACACTATCGAAAGCTTTGCTGGAGTCAAGGTAGGTGACATCAACTGCACCCCCTTGGTCCACCACTCTGGTTACCCAATCAAAGAAATCTATGAGATTAGTCTGACAGGACCTTCCTGTTTTAAACCCATGCTGTCTTGGATCCTGTGGTCCTATGGATTCAGGTGTGGCACTATCCTTTCCTTAAGTGCCTCCATAATCTTACCACTACTGAGGTAAGACTGACTGGTCTGTAGTTCCCTGCCTCCTCCTTGCTACCACTCTTGTGGGTGGGATCACATGACCTTCTCCAGTCTTCTGGGACTTCTCCTGTGCTCAAAGACTCACCAAACAATTCTGCTAATGGCTCTGCTAGTTCCACCCTTAGCTCCTTTAGTACCCTGGGATGTATACCATCATGTCCCATTGCCTTGTCTACCCTTAGCTTAGTGAGCTCTTGTAGGACTCTTTCCTTTGTGAAGAGACTAGTGCACAACTCCCTCACCCCTGTTTCCATGGTGCTGGGCTGTGGGCCCTGCCCTACCTTCTCATCAGTAAGTACTGAGCAGAAGTATCTATTTAGGATAGATGCTATTCCTTGGTCCTCCTCCACACACTACTCTTTATCCCCTTTGATCTTAGCAATACCCCCTCTGGACTTTCTCCTTTCACTAATGTATCTTTAAAAAGTCTTGTCCCCTTCTTTTAATGTTCATTCTAGTGTTTCCTCAGTTTGGGCCTTTGCCTGCCTTATTGCCTTCCCTGCTTCCCTTAGGGAAGTTTGGAATGCCTCCCTATCTTCATCCTGCTGCGTTCTCTTATATTTCCTGAAGACTCTGACCTTTTCTACTACTGTTTGTGAGAACCAAAGTGGTTTCCTCCTTCTCTTGCTCTTGCTTTTTTCTCTAACACAATGGGATGTTGCTTCAAATATTGTATCCTTAATGCTTGCCCACTTTGGCTGTATCTCTTCTCCTGTATTTCTTCTTACCAGGGCTAGCTTAACTCTGTTGGCTATCTTATCAAAGTCAGCTTCTCTGAAGTCCCATATTTTTGCCTTGGAATAGGATGATTCAGTTCTAGTGGCCAGATTGAACCATACCATGTGATGGTCACTGGCCCCCAGGTGACCTTCTACCTGGAGATCTGTGATCCTTTCCCTGTTAGTCAGTACTAGATATAGGATAGCCCTGTTTCTTGTGGGTTATCGTACCAGTTGTCTGAGGCCCTCCCTTGCAGGAAATCCACTATGTGTCTAGCACTGGTGGATGTTCCTGCTGGTATGTTATCATTGTGTATCTGGCATGTTGAAGTCTCCCATTATCAGAACATCCCTTTAACTTTGATGTTTTGTACATCTTCTAACAGTAATGTGTCTATATCCTCCCCTGGTCTGGAGGCCTGTAGTCAACCAATTTCCTGAGACAGCCATACAGAATGTTTACAAACATTGAAAATAAATAAAATGTTATATTTTTAAAATAAACACCTGGACATAGCTAACTGGGATTGGTTTAGCTTAATTCTGTGTTTTATTTTTATTTGTTTTAATTGCCAGAAATACTTTTTCTGGGCACCACAAAATCCAGGTTGCCCAGTTTAGTGAGAGAAGCTTTTCAACTGCATTCTCTGTACAATAACAGCAGGACTTTCTTGACTGCTGAAGCCATCAAGCAGTGAGCCTGCCATCCCCTATTCTCTCTACTTTGGCTCTCTCAATCTCTGCATCTGTCTCTGCCTTTGTCTATCTATCTATATCTCTCTCTAACTACATATCTACCTATCTATCTATCTACTATGTACCTATCTACCTACTGCCTATCTATCTATCTCTCTCTCTCCCTATTTTATATATCTATATATATATATATATATATATATATATATATATATATATATACACACACACACATCTATTTAATTATTTCTTGAGTACACCAGGGTGCCCACCCTGGTACCACTTCTTTCTCCCTCTCCCCTCCAGGTCCCCTGTCTGCCCTTCCAAATCTTTACATATATTCAATATATTATATGAGTGGACCAGAGTGCCTACCCCCCGATACCGCTTCTCATCTTCACCCCTCCCCTCCAGGTTGTCCCCCCTTTCCCATTAAGTAAGTGGTGCCACCAAATGGTAGCCCAACACTGGGCTGCCCAATCCTCTGAAGGACACAGCATGAGATTAGAGGGAGGCCAATTAATGGGTAATGTGAGGAAATTCTTTTTCACAGAAAGGGTGGTAGATGCATGGAACAGCCTACCTCAAGATGTGGTGGATATGAATACAGTGCAGAGCTTCAAACAGGCATGAAATAGGCATAAAGAGCAATACAGATGAGTATGAATAGATAGGCCATTGACAGAGCAAAGGCCTATGGCACATTCATAAGGTAGAAAAGAATGGGCAGACTGGATGGGCCTTGCAGTCCTTATCTGCCATTGACTTCTATGTTTATACTTCAATGTTTTTTATCACTGTAAACAAGAAAATGGTCCCTCATTGATTTGACCCTTCACACACATACAACCCCACCACACCACCCAAACCACCCACTCAGCACCACCACACCACACCCCACCATCACTCACCTGAACATGTCCCATAGCATAGAACCACTCTCCAGTTGAAGACACATCTTGCTTCTGGAACCAGCAACTGTAATATGAGAAAATCAGCTGAGAGCAGTTTAATGTATTTCAATGTGGGTTTGAACTTTAATTCATAACATTGTCATTTTTACATATTTTCACTCTAAATTTTCAACATGGCCTTTTTGGTACTCTACCTCATGAGCAGTGGTGGTAAAATTATGCAAATCTGGTCCAAAGGGTAATTTTTGCAGTCATTTTGCAAATCACCTTTTTGGGTGGGATTTGACCATTGTCACCATCCTTCTTCATGAGGTGGGGGTCATAAGAAGGCTATGTTGAAAATTTGGGGTAAAAATATGTAAAAATGACAAAGCTATGAATATACATCAAACTTTTTCTAAGTTCACTCATAACTTCAGTAATTCTAAATATTTTGACTCCAAATTCTCAAACATAACCATTTCTTCAGACCACTTTATGAACACGACAGTTGTTATTTTTTATGTCCTGGCCAAAATGTGTTTTTTCTAACTCTGGCACAGAATGACGTTTCAGTGGCATGGACTAACATTTCAGCAGTAATTTGAAAATGTTCACCTTCTGGGTTCATGAGGTGGGATAATAATAAGAAGGATATGCTGAAAATTTGGTGTACAAATCTAATAAAATTCCCAGGCAGGCAACTGCCTGAAATTATATTTTTGCATGCTGCGCCGGATGCTTAATTTTTTATTTACATCAGTCCAATGAGCATCTCTGATTCACCCACACTGCCGACAGGAACAAGATCAATTTTCTTGATTCCACTTTACATAAGAAACCAGTTGGAAGACGTGACCTGATCTTTATAGAAAAGAAGTCGATGGCAATACTGTTTTAGGGCAATAGCTGCCACCCTGCCCACTAAAATGAAACACACCAAAGGGCAATTTCTGGAGAGCAAGGAGAAACTGTGGCTCAGAAGAATTTTTAAAGCAGAAACACTTAGCCAAAGGTTTAAAGAGAGAGCTACAATGAGACATCATTAATGATGCCAGAGATTTTGTAAGTAATATTGATTGCAGCACCCTAGTACAGGATCGAATACCTAGGAAAAGGATGGTGACAAATTTAACTTTGTAACTGATTACTCAGCACATGCTAATTTGTGTCGAGTATAGTTAACAAACATTGGCACATCCTGACATGTGATACAGGACCAGCTAACATAGCCACACAATCCCCACAGATGGCTTACCTGGGACCCCCACCATTAAGAACAAATTAGTCCATAGTCATTACATGGAGTCTAACAATACAACCTGACTAGAGAGGGAGAGCAGATGAAGAGTGCCACACAGGCAGAGGATGCATGTACTGTAAAGATGTGGAAAATAGTAAAGATTGCACTAGTGTCAACATTTCTAAAGTGTTTGAAATAGGACAGTGCATCACATGTGACACAAGTGGCATAATTTATTTGGCAGAGTGCAGTTGTAAATCTTTCTATGTGGGTAAGATGCCTCATGGTTTTAAAACCAGAGCAGGGAAGCATATCCGTGCAATAGAGAGAAAAGATGTAACATATGCTGCAACCTTACACATAATGGATGCTAAAATTGGGGAAATGCATAGGATTAAGTTCAAAGCTATTGATAAAGTCTGTCCAGCACCGAGAAGGGGTAATTTCAGTGATTTGGTCTTACAAGGGGAAACCTTTTGGATTCTTAAACTAAAAGTCCAATGCGGCCCAGTGGCACTGAGGGTTGAGGAGTGCTGGATGCCACACCTGGTACCACGCCAGCGACCCAAGGTTCAGGAATGTGCCCAGGCTATCAGGGGTTAGCTAGGGAAAAAGGATTAAGCATCAATGGACTGCTCTCCTTTCCCCAGGGAGGGTTTGGGGTTTCCATTGCTCTGTGGTGGCCCCCGCTGGCAATCAGGGGCACTGCAGGCGCGGTGAAATCAGAGGGTGAGGTACGGCGGATGTTGGTAAGTAGTGCCTGGACGTCATGCACATCCGTACCTCAGGGAATAAAAATAGGAGGATAATGGCAGTTGGCCGAGCAGCTTGATGGCCATGCCTCTCACCCAGTGGGCCTGTTGTGGAATCACGCTCCGGTATTAGATCCCAGCTGGCGAGAGGGAGTGGGAACCCCTCAGCACGATGTGCTAGCAGGATCTGAGTGACCCTGCAGGCTGGAAAGGGGACAGGACAGTGACTGGACATACGGCAGACCGAGCTGCCAGAAGTAGAAATAAAGGTATGAAAAAAAAATAAAGCCCAGCAACATCCTGGTATGAACTCAGGTTTTGATCTGAGACCCTTTATCAAAAGAAATAGAATGTATATGAATTCATTTGAATGGCAGAAAATATGGTTTGCTAATCTATTAAAGAGAACTAGTACTGTGCAATAGGAGAGTTTTTACATGATAAATTAGTTTAAATTACTTTTTATCTTTCTTTTTCTTTTCCATTTTCTTTTTGCCAATTCCTTCTCCCCGCTAACCCTTAACATTTAAATTTGTTTTTTAAATATCTTTTCTTGTCTTTCACACTTCCATTCTATCTTTCACATATAATATTGGCTGCTCAGCTTAACTTATATGGTGATTTTAGGTGACTATATTGCTATGTTTGGATACTATTTAGTATATGTCTTCTTAATGTGACATTACAAAATTTGAAAATGACAACCAATCGAATTGAATTTTTGATAGTAATATCATGAGTTCTTGTGGTTAATTGTGTGTCTTGTCTAGTGTGGCCCCAGCCTTTGAGAAATGACCCTGTCTGAAATGCATCAGGTGGGCACACTAGTGCAATTGTGGTGCTACATTTGTGAATAAAACTGCTTTTTTATGTGACAACTTGTGGTGTCCTACATTTTCCTTGAGATGGTGAGCACCCATTATTTTGTCTTTACTTTAAATGCTTATAACCTTCTCTTTATGTATGTACCTCCACTTTTCCCACCCCAAATCACACCTGGAAATGAGCCTTGGCTCAGTTTGCTTTATGATTATCAGATTTTAAATAAATAAAAATAAATAGGTTATGAGTGAATGTTAAAAGTATTTCAGCGTGCTCATAACTACAATAATTTTCAGTATTTTGACTCCAAACTTAAACACAGCCAATTTTCCACACTATCCCATAAATGTGACAGATGTCATTTTTTAAAGGCTGGATGAGATGTACATTTGCACTTTTGGTGCAAAATGACATTTTTGCCAATATGCTGTAACTGCTACATGTAATGCTTATAAGAGGAGTCATAACATTTGGGGTCAAATGTATATATATATATATATATTCTTTGCAAAAAACTTTGTAAATGCATCAGTTAGGGTGGATACCACAGTGACAAAAGCAGGGAAATGAAGTGTTAGGGTTTCCAACCCTAACGCCCCACCCACAGGGTTCCCACCCCATCCCCCCTCCTTCCAGGCACCAACAGGCATCAGGGTGTGCCATGGGGTCATAAGCCAACTCTCACCCCATTCCATATGTAAACATGCTTACATGCTACAGTATATGACAATGGGGTGAGAGTTAGCCTTATGACCAATGGCACAACCGATGCCTGCTGGTGTCTGGAGAGTGGGGAGGATGGGGGTGGGATGGTAGGGTGGGAACCTGGGGGTGGGGCATTAGAGTTGGAAACCCTAACACCTCATTTCCCTGCTTTTGTCACTGTGGTATCCACCTAACTGATGCATTAATGAAGTTTTTGCAGAGAATGTCCCTTCTTTTCAGATAGTATAATTGTATCATCATTTACTGTAGGAGTGCAGGGTCCTAAGGACACTGCACTCTCATCCTCCATCCAGATAGTACAACAGTGTCCAAATTCAAAGTGGGGGCACAGGGTCCCTCCATTGCAATAGTACAACAGTATCCATACATCACGGTGGGAGCGCAGGGTCCTTCAGACCATGCACTTCCATCCCCCCACTGAGATAGTACAACAGTATCCATATGTCATGTGGGAGTACATTGTCCAAGGAACACAGAGTCCTTTGGATCCTGCACTCCCATCCCTACATCCAGATAGTAAAACAGCATCCATATGTTATGGTGGGAGCCAGGGTCCATCGGATTCAGTGCTCCCATCTCTCCATCCAGATAGTACAACAGTGTGAAAATAGGAAACACTGGCAAAGTTATGAGTGTGCTTAGAAACTGTGCAGCACATGCTCACAATGCTCTCCTTTTTTGGAATTTTTTTACCAAATTTTCAGCATCGGCATTAAGGGACCTCTCCTCCTGAACAGTGCTACTGTGATTTTGTTAATCCATCCCAAAAGTTGATTTCGCACAGCGACCACGTCATTCTGTGCCACAGGTACGAAATCACATTCCAGACAGGATGTACAAAATGACAGCTCTTCTGTTCATAAGGTGGTGTAAAAAATGGCAATGTTGAAAATCTGGAGTGAAAAATTGAAAAACTGGCAAAGTTAAGAGTGTGCAAAGACAATATGCAATGCATGCCCATAACACAGTCATGTTTTGGAATTTTTTCACCAAATTTTCAACATGGGCTTTATGGGTCCTCCTCTCATGAACAGTGGCACTGTCATTCTGCTAATCCATCCCAAAAATTGATTTCACACAGTGACCACACCATTCTGTGCCACAGATGTGAAAACACATTTTGGGTAGGATATGAAAAATGACAGCTGTACTGTTCATAAGGAGGTGTTAAAAAATGGCAATGCTAAAAATCTGGAGTGAAAATATTAAAATTGGTGAAGTTATGAGTGTGCATAGAATCTGGACAATGCATACTCATAATGCAGTCATATCTGGGAATTTTTTCACCAAAATTGCAACATGGGCTTTTTGGGACCCTCCTCATGAACAGTAGCACTGTTGTTCTGTGAATTGGTCCAAAAGGTGATTCCCACAGTGACCATGAAATCACCTTTCAGAACAAAGAAATGAAATGACAGTGTCAGTGTTCATGTGGTAGGGTCCAAGAACCCCATGTTGAACATTTGATGCAAAATCCTAAAATTGACTGAGATATCAACATAAGTTGAACCCCCTCCTCCCAATTGAGTCCCATTATATGGCTTACCTTGATTCCGTAGATCGCAATTTGGCTTTGAAGAGTGCAGATGTGTCCCAGTCCTGAGAAGATCACTGATTCCAACCTCCAGAGGGTAAGTATGGCTTGGGGGGTATAGAGAGGTGGGTGTGCAGAGGGAGTTTGGGGATGGGGAGTGGAGCGATAATGAGGAGAGTTTTCTTTATTTCAGGGTAAAATAAAAATTACTTTGAAGGGTGGTTTCTTTTTCACAGGTTAAAATAAAAAATAATGTGGTACACTGGGTGGGCTTCCAGTGTACCACCAAAATTGAGGGGATCATGATACCAAATTTTGATGCAGGATTCTGCATTGAAGACAGCTAGGGATGGTTTCCTTTTTTTCACAGGTTAAAATAAAACAAATTATTGGGTGCCACCAAAATTGAGGCGAAAGATTATGATGCCGACAGGGGATTGGGCACGCCCATGAGCAATACTTCGAAATAGGATCCTGCATCAAAATTTTGCAAATTTTGATGCAAGATTGTGCATCAGAGACAACGAGGAACAGTTTACTTTTTTCACAGGTTAAAATAAAAAAAATAATAATTGGGCACACTGGGTGGGCTCCCAGTGTACTACATAAGTTTTTTGGGGGGAGGATCATCATGCTGACAAGAGGATTGGGCACTCCCATCGGCAATAGGAGTGGGTTTGGGGGGGAGTCATCTGATGCCAGGAGTGGGCATCTCAGTGTCTGAAAGGTTTAAATAATTAAAGAAAAATATATATCAGCACACTAGGGTGGGCTCCCAGTGTGCCTCAATACTGGGGAGATACAGATCAACACAGGATTGGGCACCCACTGTCAAAAAGAGGCAGACTAGATCAATGCAGGATCCTGCATTGAAATGTACACAAATTTCAATGCAGAATCCACCAGTCAAAACACTGTACTGTACGCACAATGGTTTTGTATCAGAAAGCATTGTGCGGCACATTAAAGTACTTCAATGCAGGATCCTGCATTGAAATTTGTGCACATTTTGATGAAGGATTCTGCATCGAAGAAAAGACATCAGAGGACAGTTTCCTTTTTTACAGGATTTCCTTGATTCCTCAGATCACAGTGTGGCTTTGAAGAGTGCAAATTTATTTATTTATTTAGTTTTTGTTGACCGGGTAAGTGCACTAGACAAATCCTGCCTATTTTCAGGCACGACCGGAGAGGGATACAGATTAATGCTTACTGATCTTGAACCAGATTAAGCTGTTGGTGGTATTTTTAGTGAATGAGGGAAATTTGGCCGGGACACGGAAATTCCCTACTGGCCTGCTGGTCAGTGGCGGTGGGGAGTAGATGCTGGCGTCGCGTCTCGACATGGCAGGCGATCCTGAGTCGAGATGGAGAAGGAGGTAGACAGGAATCGGCTGTTTATCTCAGACCAGGGTTGCGTCGAGGAGCGACTCTATGCCAATAATATCTCCAGACAACTATGGATGTTGTATCGCCGACTGATACTCCACGAGCCTCAGCGATGACATGTATCTTTTCGGATTCCTCTGTTGTGCTTTCTTCATCTTTGCAGGATTCAGGCGCTCGGGAGGTTTGTACTCCTTTCTCTACACAACAGGAACCAGTTTGCAGGAGGCTGTTTCGGAGGACTCTGTGCCACGATGAACCAAATGCGTGCTTTTAGTGCGTCGGCAATTCGGGTTGAAGGAAAGAGGTCCTGGAAGTAATACATCGGACTGGTCAGAGGAGGTAGCGCTCATGGAGGCTAGTTGGAGCGTCGAGTCGGAGGTTGGGAACCTGATTTATCGTGGACTTCGTCTTCAGGTACTAAAACTTTGACTCTCTCCCTGTACTTTCTCAGCAACCTCCTGTATCATCTGCTTTAGGGGACGGTGGGGAACAGCTGCCGAATGATGAGACTCTTGTAGCTGGTACTTCAGCTGCTTGCATGCCACTCATTCTTTGAGCCAGAACCCTAAACCCACGATGTCTGACTTGTTTAAATCTAAACTGAAACAAGCCCCTCGTCGTAATGCTGTTCGTTTGAAGTACAGAGGTGGCTTGAAGGAGCATCCTGATAGATACTATGTGTTTAAACATCTTTTGAAAACCACAATGGGTTTCTGTGCTAAAGACATTTATGCTCTTATACATATCTCAGGAGAAGACTCATTTGATATAAGTTTTCAAATGACTGCCCTTATGGATAAATTTTGGGACAGATATGCAAACCAAAAAAATCACCCTTCATGGTTACCTTTTTTGCAATACCTTTAACTAGGCCTTTAATTAGGTTTGTCACAATCATGTTTAGGAATGAGGTGTCAATGTTAGCGATATTCATCGTTGGTTGCAATCTAAATGTGAAGTATTGGGCCCACCTGAAGCACTCTTGGATATTGAGGGCATTTGGACGGGAGGATGGAAATTTAAAGTAAAGCTATTACAAGTTAATTTTGTCATTGCTCACCTACCTAATAGCTTTTCTTGGGAAAAGATAGGGGTATGTTTTCTACGGTGGACAACCAAAGGCATGTTATAAATGTGGGACAGGACACATATCAGCAGTGTTTGTGACATGATGAAATGTCCTTTGTGTGGGGGTTTCGGACATTCTGTAGACATGTGCCACAATATTTTCAGTGTAATCTTCTGCGATGAAAGGGCATGCTTTCCATCAGTGCCCTTGGGCCAGACATAACTGTTCAGATGGTTTAGATCATGATGGCCTACTCGTAAGGCCCAATCTAAGCTTCAGGGTTTTCATGGGACTGCTTCCCTCATCCCCAAGTCATGAGCCTGTTTTACCCCTGTAGTACCATATACAGTCACAGCAACACCGTCTTTTGCGAATGACCTTCCAGTCACTTTAGAAGCGGTCCCTCCACAATTAGGAGATAAGCAGGCCTCTGCTCCTCTATACCACCCCTTTTGAGATTGTAAAAGTAGGAGGTTTACTAGGGCATCATTAAAAACAAGCTTCAACCTGTTCCTTGGTAACTGAGAATTTTTTCACCCTTCAAGATGAAATTAGGGATTCAGATTTAGAGTCTGAAGCCTCATCTCTCAGAAATTGACTGATGAAGAAGAAAGCAGGTCCACGGAACTTGCAAAGGATAAAAAAGGAAAAAAAGGAAAAAAGAAAAGTCAGCAAAAAATAGTGGTTAATTGATTCAATGGCTTCCTTGAAATTTGCTTCCTTTAATGTATGCAGCCTGAAAACATTCCATAGGCAGATATCTATCTTTTCACATCTCATATCTTTAAAACTAGATGTGATTTTTTTGCAGGAAACTAGGTTATCATCTCTTTCTGAAGTAAAAAGGTTACAAAGACAATGGACTAGTGGACCATCTTTTTGGTCCTTTGGGACAGAAGTTGCAGATGGAGTGGCTATCCTTTTTGGCAATCTATCTTTTAAAGTATCTCGGGTTATTGATTTGTCACCTGGTAGAGCTCTTATCCTAGACTGTTTGTGGGGAGATTATTTTTTTCGTTTTGTTAACATTTATGGGCCACAGACTAAAACAGGCCGTATAGATTTATTTACAGAAATAAAACCTTTTCTTTTTACGAAAAAACATTTAGTGTGGGAAGGGGACTTTAATTGTTCTCTTGATCACCAGATTAAAAAACTGGCAGGGAAAAAGGTTTATTGTGATTCTAATGCCCTTTTAGAAACAGTGAAGGATGTTAAACTCACAGATGCCTTTTGCAGTTTGCATCCACCTGGTGGTGAAACCTATCATAGGCATATTTTTGCAACCAGGATTGACATGTTTTTTATTTCCTATTATTTTGGATTTTATCTTGCACTGTGTTTCCTTCAGAATTTTCTGACCATCATTTATTATTTTGTATATTATCATTGACACCTTCCACCTAGATTATACTCCTTGATCCAACGGTGGAGTTAAATACTTCCTTTTATCTGATTCAGCATATTTTTCTAAATTGGAATTTTTTTAGCTGCGAAATTCTCTACTTTAGATTTTTTCTTCCTCTTATGAGTGGTGGAAACATGTTAAATCTGAAATTAAACACTTGTTTCAATCATGGGGCAAGTGCAAAGTTGATGAGAATTATAGGAAATACCTGGTGCATAGAAATCATTTATATAGGCTTATGTCACTTCCCCAGACAACATCATTTGTTTCTCTCAAATAAAAGAAGTAAAACTACAAATGAGAAAGTATCAATATAGTAGGGCTAAGTCTTTGGATCTTGAGTTTCGTTTTAATGTAAAAATTCTCCCATGGCTGATCCTTTTCAGGCTTTTTAAAGCGCATTTACGGAGACCCTAATGTCAGGTTTGTTTAATTCGACTAATGAACTTGTTACTTCGGATGTGGGTATGTTAAATATTGTTCAAATTATGTTCGGACTTGTTTTTCATCTCCACAAGTGCTATCTACAGATTCTTTTCCAAGCTCTATACTTTCTACTCTCCCTAGCATTTCTGGTGATCTTGTTAAGTCTTTGATTAAACCCATCTCATCTCAGGAGGTGATTGCGGTCATTAAATAATTGAAAACTGGATCTTCTCCTGGGTTAGATGGGATTCTAATAGATTTTACAAGAAATATATCGTTTATATGGGTTTTCTTCCTTTGGTGTTTAATTCTTATTTGTCATCTGGGATTTCTTGTAAGGATTTTACAATATCTATAATGTCCTTTATTCATAAAAGAGGGATAAAGCAATCCTTTCAATTGGAGGCTGATCTGTTTATTAAATAGTGATTATAAAATTTTATCGAAAATTCTGCATAATAGGTTGGAGAAATTAGCTGCAGTTTTAATTCATCCTGCACAAACCTGTGCTATACAAAATAGAAAGATTCAACATAACCTTTATTTAATTAGAGATCTTTTGCTAGCCAGTCAAGTTTTCAAATGCTTCGAATTGGTTGCTGCTATAGATCAGTCTAAGGCCTTTGACTGTTAGCCATTCCTATTTATATTTTGTTCTATCTGCTTATGGAATCCCTGATGTTTTTGTACAGTGGATCTCTCAATTATATGATTCTGCAGTTACTGTTCCAATAGTTAATGGTTTGATGGGTGAAAGGGTTAGAATTTCTAGAGGTGTTAGGCAGGGCTGTCCTTTAAGTCCCTTATTATACACCTTTACTTTAGACCCTATCATTCGCCATATTGTACATGATGTCTCCATAAAAGGGCTTGCTCCCTTGCCCCATTTAGAGACAGTAAAAGTAACTGCCTTTGCGGATGATGTTACGCTTCTTTTAGCAGATTCATTTTCTTTACGAAAAGCATTGGAGGTTTTTTTTCTCTTTGGCCAATATTCTGGGGCCTCTCTCAACATAAAAAAAAGTTTTGTGTTGCAATTAGGAAGCTTGGTCCCTGATTTAACTGATTGTTTTGGTATTCCCTTAGTGTCTGGGCCTCAAAAATCTTGGGGTCTGGTTTGAGGTGGAACACATGGAGGTTTATAATTGGGAAAAGCGGATAGAAATTGGAGAGCTTAAAATTAATCAGTGGAAACATTGGAAGCTTGGAAAGAAAAAGAGGGTATTGATTATTAAGAAATTTTATTGCCCATTTTCTTTATTTAAGCCATCTTTTTAGCCTCCTTTTGCCCTAGAGACTAGGATTTACAGCATTTTTTTCAGATGCTCTGGGAAACAGGCTCAACCCAGTGAAAAGGGATTATCGATATCTTAAATATAGGGAAGGTGGTTTACATATGGTTAATCCTCTCATTTTTTCATTCTATTTTTTATTTTCCTCCCTCCCCTTTATTTGGCAGGAACCTTCTTTGCCATGGCATTTCTGGACCAAATCCTTATGGCATAAATATTTTTTTAGATGGTCTCTTTTTCCACCCAGGATTTTATTGTCAGATGACATTCCGAAGTATGGTCTTTCAACTCTTAAAAGATTATTCCAATGGCAGATTCCAATGCAAAAATTGCTTTCACTAACTAGGAAAGCCTTTTATGATTATGTTGTTTTCGATTTACAAAAGGTGATCTTACTTTTTCCTCTTTGCTCTCCATTGACTATGAAATATCGCTCAATAAGTTAATTGATAATAGGATTCCTGTTAAAACTTGGGATGTTATTTGGATCTCCATTCATGGTCGATTAGGAGTGAGAGGAAACCTAAAATATAAACCAGTGTCTGATAGGTATTGTTTAAGGAATGAATGTATCGCTGAAGAAAAGTCAGTCCCATTTTTTTATTGACTGCCCAGATAGTCAAAGATTTTGGGAATTTGCAGCCTTGCACTGGAATTTGTCCGCTTCACGGTCTATTACTTATTCTTCTTTAGTATTGGGTGACTATTCGGGTAGATGGGAGCAGTATCATAGAAGTACATTGAATGTTTTCTTTGCCCTTCTACAATATTTTTATAGCAACACGTTGTCATTTTGTGTACAACAACTTATTACAGAGTTTTTATCAATTGTATCTGCTGTTGATTCTGAATTGCATGTACTTCGTTTTACAGGATGAGAAGAAATACTCCAGATCTTATGTTAACTATTTATGGAATCATTTTCCTTTTGTTTGATTTTTTTGTATTTTTGTATGTGTTTCTTTTCTCCTCTGCTTGTATATGGATATTATGTTTTCTGTGATGTTGTGTTTTTTGTTTAATAAAATCTCCCCTACTCTTTTCGATAAGTGCCATGTGATCTTTAACATCCACCTGAACTACCACCAGTCCAGGCAGATGGGACCTTGGTTTAACGTCTCATCTGAAAGATGGCACCTCAGAAGTGCAGCACCCCTCTCATGCTGCACTACAGTGTCAGTATTGGGATATTAACCCAAGTGCCAGATGTGGGAACTGAACCCACAACCCTCTGATCTCCCAGCCTCAGAGGCGAGGTGTGCTACCTACTGAGCCACTGACACTGACAAATGTGTCCTGGTCCAGAGAAGATCACCAATCCTGACCTCCAGAGGGTAAGTATGGGTGAGGGGGGCACAGGGAGGTGGGTGTGCAGAGGGAGGGTGGGAATGGGGGAGATGACAATGGACCATTTTCTTCATTACAGGTAAAAATAAATAAATAAAACAGACTTCAAGGACAGTTTTCTTTATTTACAGGAGAAAACATTAAAAAACTATTTGGGCACACTGGGGTGGGCTCCCAGTGTGCCACTTGAGTTGAGGGGCATACATGATGCCAACAGAATAATGGGTACCTTACTGGCAAATGAAAGACAGTGGGGGCATCCAACACTGGGAATGAGCATCCGGTGTCAGAAATGAAAAAATTAAGTTATCTGGGCACACAGAATAGTAGTAATGTGTGCACAATGCTGACACAGGGATTGGGCACCCAGTGTCAGAAAGCATTGTGCTGCATATTACAGTACTTTGGACTTGAGGATCCTGCATCAAAATTATTGAACATTTCAGTGCAGGATTCTGCATCAAAGAAAGACCTCAGAAGATGGTTTTCTTCTTTTCACAGGTTTTATAAATAAATAAATAATGCATTTGGGCACACTGGGGTGGGCTCCCAGCATGCCAGTACATACTGGCCTAGATATTCAAAGAGTTGCACATGGTGCAACAGTGTTTACCATGCACAACTCACTGATGCGTCCCAGTGCAATATTCAAAAGGGAAAAGTGTCGGCACAAATCCTGATGTGCGGGTGCATCAGTAATGTATGCAGGCACAGGTGTGGGGGGTGTGCCCATCATACCCTGCACAGCCTGATATTCAGCCGGGATGTGCAGAGCCATGCATGTGCAACCCTTACCTGTACCAGCACAAAGTTGATCCCCCAAAAAAAGGAACAGCATTATGGCCACCACAGGTGATCTGCCACATTGCAGGGTGCAACCACGGCTGCCACCTGTGGGTGGTCACCCAAGCTCCGGCTGCACCTGGCGGCACCCCCATGCCCGATCATGTTCATTTGTAAATAAAATGCAGATTCTGTCCAAGATCCCTGGTGGTCCAGTGGACCGCTATCTGCCTGATCGTAGAGCATTAGTAAGAAATAAATATCCCAAACTCCCTGGTGGTCAGTGGACTGCTGTCTGCCTGATCGCGGACATTTGTAATAAAATAAAATTAATATGTCCAATATCCCTGGTGGTCTGGTGGTACCCCTCCACACCCGCCCACTGGCCCCATGGCCCCACTCCCCTGGTCAGCGGCAAGCAGCAGCACCCATCCGCCTACCACCCCACTGCACGCTGACTGACATCGTCGGTAGGGCTGTATGCCCATTGGTCCACAGAATGAGCCAACGGGCGGCAGCCCATGCCATACTCACATTCCAGAATGTATCTGGGCCACTGTGTATTGTGCATAAAGCTTGGTCTTCCTTGACTCTGCAACTGGCAGCATGAGTTCCAGCTGTGGCTGCAGAAGTCAAGAAAATATACCTCTTCTCATACAGAGAACAGACTCCAAGCTGTTCTCTGTATAATCTAACACCAGAGAAAATAACTTCTTGGGTCAGCTTAAAACACTAAAAAACCATCAGAAAACACCTGAAGAGGTTCTCTCTAGCTGTTTTCTGATTTTATTTTGTGTTTAAAACCTTTGGTACTTCAATATCCACGCTAAGACGCAAAACAAGATGGTGGCCACAACACAGCTCAATCGATCGCAGGACTGTGAACTGTGTGAAAAGAAGCTGGTATTTTTTGCAAAGTAGTCTGACTGTTCAAAAATAACCTGCTATTTTTCACATAATACTCCTATTGTGCGAAAAAATATATCTTATTTGCCTGACATAAATTTTCCCATGAGAAATAATGGGAAAATTAAAAATGTCATAACTTTTGAAATGATTATTATTTTTTCAGCAAACCTTCAAAAGGCACATCTGTGACCCAAAGGCTTTATATACTGACATTTCGACCAAACATAAAGGCATTTCTGAGATACAGGTGTGCAATTAAATGTTAAAAAACAACATATTTTCTGTTTTTCAACACTTTATATCTCAGAAACCACTTGATGGATTCCCATGAAATTTGGCAGGTCAAGAGACTTACCCTAGAGGTATGCATGACAAATTTCATGCAAATCCATGAAGGGCTTCAAGTTATTAAGGCTCAAAGTTTGGACTTTAACATAGAAGTGACATTTCACCTAACTATACTGTGCGCCAGCACCAGTATAATATATATATATATATATATATATATATATATATATATATATAGAGAGAGAGAGAGAGATATGTGTGTGTGTGTGTGTGTGTATATATATGTATACATATATGTATATGTATATATATGTCATACTTATTGAAAATGTAGGGTTACATTTAAATATATATATATATATATATATATATATATATATATATATATATATATATATGTTACAAAAAAACTCTGTTAATACATCAGTTCCTATTACAGCAACAAAAGTATGGAAATTTGGTGTTAGGGTTCCCAAACCTACCACCCACCCACCAACCCACCCTACACACACAAACAGGCATCGGGTGTGCCTTGGGTCATCAGCCTAACTCTCACCCAATTCCATGTGTAAGGAAGCTGAGATGGTACAGTATAGGAGAATGGGGTGAAAGTTAGGCCAATCAACTCAAAGGCACACTAACACCTACCTTGATGTGTAGACTGGGTGGTTGGGGAACCCTAACACCAAATTTCCATACTTTTGTTGCTGCAATAGGAACCCTAACTGATGCATTAATGGAATTTTTGCAATGAATTTCCTTACTTTTTGAGACAGTGTAATCTTACCCTTATTTGGTTGTGGGAGTGCATGGCCCTTTGGGCACTGTGCTACCATCAGTCCAAGCGTGCATACTGTAATTGTCCCTGATTTTCATAAGGGAGCACAGGGCCCAGAGGCCCTGTGCTTCTACTTTAACCATAAGTGTAGAGGTGCCCTTCCATCTATCCATAAGTGTAGATACATTGTAATTAATCCTTATCTCCTGTGGGAGTGCAGGGCCCCTATTACTACATAATGGAGGGCCCTGCACTCCCATTACAGCATAATGGTATCCACATGTGTGAGCACAGGGTCCATCTACACATGAATGTAGAAGCAAAGCACAGACCTAGAGACATTCCAAGTAACCCTTGTGCTGCAAATGGCACAATATCACAGTAACCATAGGAACACTGGGAAAAAAACTCCACTGCAGTTGTAATCATGGCATGGCAATCTGCATAGTTGCTTAGCACTCCTAAAGGTGTACTAAGTTGCACTTAGTGAAAAATCTGTATCTCAAAGTGTTTTCAAGATATAGCCATCAAAAGGTACTGTAACTGCCACAATGTTATCCTACGGGAAATTTCTAAACTTCGGAATGTTATAACTATGGAACCAATGTAAATGTTAACACCAAACCAGCAAAAGGCACATCTGTTGAGCACGCCCTTTCTGCCTTCAAATTTCAGCCCAAAGTCCTAAATGTTTATTTGTAGTGAAGTGGCAAAGAAACAACAATTTTTAAAAGTAGTGTCACCAATATGCGAAAGTTTCACTAATTTTGGGACACTACATTTGTGAAAGTGTCGCAAATTTGCAAAAGTATCAATGGCCAAATAAAATAGACGTATTGCGGGACTACATTTAAAAAAACAATCGCAGGATCGTGTTCCTCAGGCCCCGATTAAGTAAACACTACTGTTGGTGTTTACCATGGGGCAGTATTTTTGAACTACCACTTTTTCCCTGTCGCTAACTGAAAACAAGATGGCGGCAGCATGACCTCTGGAACTCATTTGGGGCAGTTAAAAGTGCTTTCACAAAAGCAAAAGTGTTTTGCACCAGATATCTAATTTTCCATAGGCTATAATGGTAAACTTTAAACTTTAATACGTTTGAACAAATTACAATTTTTCACCAAACCTTCAAAAGACACATCAGTAACCCAGACCACAAACACGCTAACAATTTCAGACCAGACCCCCAAATCATTTCAGACTTATGGATGAGCAAAGAATTTGCACCTAACTGGTCATTTTCAAATTTTTTAACACTCTGCAGCTCCGCAACTGCCCACTCAACCAGAACAAAGCTTCCCATATCAAGAGATCTATGTTACCCGACAGTGCATGCAAAATCTCAGGCGAATCAGTCAAACGGTTGTAATGTTATTAAAGTTCAAATGTTTGGGTTTAACATATAAGTGGCCATGCAACCCTAAATATAGTGGCACTACTGTGCCACTATAATATACAGAATAGTGTATGGTAGCCCACACACAACAAGGCTATTCTTACAATGAGTGGTTTCCATGAGGAGGAGGACCTAGAGAGCAAAGCTCAGTGTATGGAATCCCATACATAACAAGGCTATTCTTACACCAAGTGGTTTCCTTGATGAGGAGGACCTCGAGAGCAAAGCTCGGGAGGTTCCTCTCTTGTCACGGAAACCACAAGGTGAAGAGTAGCTTTGGAGCATATGGGACTACCACACATTATTTTATATAGTGTATGGTCCTTAATAATGAAGGCAGGCTTACTTTTCCCTCAAACCATTAGCGCAGTCAACCTCTGTCCTCTGAGAGAGATGCTGTCAGCTCTCCCGCGTGATGGTTCAACTGCCTTCAGAACCAATGAACTGCGTTGAATGCAAGAGCCATACTGTGATGTAGCAACTGCAGCAGAACGAAAAGTTGTTCTGCTTCAGTAGCTACATCACTACTGCAACAGAACAATGTTTTAGGCTCCACTGATTTCAGTCAAGAATGATGCAGGACAATACACTATATATACTGTGTATATATACAGTATATATATATATATATATATATATATATACATACATTTATATATATATAGATACACACACACATATATATATATATATATATATATATATATATATATTAGATTTTTCATAGTTATATTTAGTGCATGGCACTAATCAGCCACAATTGTGCAAATTTAATTTCACTCTCTGCAATCAGCTCCTAATTTGTGTCCATTGTAAATATACAATTTTGGCCAATTAGTGCCATTTTATTTTAGCGCAATTATCACTTAAGTGAATATAGCTATACTAATTTTACATCAAATATAACCTGTTCTATGGTATATTCATTCATTGCAAAAAACTATGTTAATGCATCAGTTAGGGCTGATTCCACACCAGCAAAAGTCTGTAAATTCAGTGTTAGGGTTATCAACCATACCCCCCACCACCACCACCACCACCAAACCAGCAAAAGGCACATCAGTGGTGCAAGCACTTGAAACCCTGCAAATTTCATCTCAAAACTGCTAACACTTTTTTCCCATGATGTGGCAAAGAAACTGGCTTTTGTTGGGCTGTTTACCAGCAGGACTTTAGCAATAGTACTGTCCACTGTCACGAAACTCCCATAGGTTAACATGCGGGACTTTCACGAAAGTCCAGCGGACTTCATAGAAATTTTCATGAAAGTCCATGTTCTTCCATGAAAGCTCCATGCCTAACACACCAGAAAAATTTAAAAAAACATTTGCAGGCATAATTTCAGAAAACTGATGCTACGGTTGTGTTCCTAGGGCCCCGATTAGGTAAACCCTGGTGTTGGTGTTTACCAAGGGGCAGTATTTTTTGAACTACATCATTTTTTCTGCCTCACTAACTGAAAACAAGATGATGACAACACAAAAGTAAAATCCCAAAGCTCGAAAGCAAATAATGCTTTCGCGAACATTTAATGGTACACATATATTTTTCCATATGCTATAACGGGCATGAAAAGTTTAATAACTTTACAACAGATGAATATTTTTTCACCAAACCTTCAAAAGGCACTTTACTAACCCAGTCCCCATACACCCCAAAATTTCAGACCAGATGGACAAACCAGTCAGGCTGTGGAGATGAGCAAAGAATTTCAAAAAGTTGAGGATTGTTCACACTTTTTCATGCTCAGCAGCTCTGCAACTGCAGATCTGACCAGAATGAAACTTTCTAGATCCAGAGATATATGGTACCACACTATGCAAGCAAAATCCATGCAAATTGGACAAACAGTTGCAAAGTGATTAAAGTTTAACATAGAAGTGGCCATGCAACCCTAACTAAACAGGCCCTCATTGGCCAGTATAATATATATTCTATGCAAAAACTTCATTAATGCATCAGTTAGGGTTCTTCTACAGTGAAAAAAGTGAGGAAATTTGATTTTAGGGTTCCCCCTTTCCCCCACCCCACCCGCACCAACAGACATCAGGGTGTGAGTTGGGGTCATCAGCCTAACTCTCACCCCATCCCATGTGAAACAAGCTGAGGTGGTTGAGTGTAGGAGAATGGGGTGAGAGTTGAGACCGATGACTCCAGCACACCCTGATTGCCTGTTGGTGGGGTGGGGTGGGGTGGGCTGCAAGGGGTGGGAACCCTAAGTTAATTTCCTCACTTCTGTCGTAAGAACCTAACTGATGCATTAATGAAGTTTTACATAGAATTTCTTACTGTTTAAGAAAGAATAGAAAATTAGAAAGTTCATAAGCTGGTGAGCTACGGGGCCCAAAGGGCCATGCACTCCTACCAACTTGTAAGTGTCAGGCCACATTACACCCATTGACTAAAAAGTACATTCACAACAGCAAGGCCAGCCACCAAAAATGTTAATCTAGTAGAACAATAGAAAGCGCTGTCCACAAAGCGTAAATTGTACACACACAATATCTCCACAAAAATATATTGCCCAACATGTAAATACAGCTATTAACATCTACAGGACATGCCGTCAATGCCCTCCAAATTTCAAGTAAAAGACCAAACCATGTCCAAGATATGACATGTCAAAATTTGAAATTTTCATTCGTCAGAGTGGAACAGTTCCGCACCTGTTGACATTTACACACACAACAACTGAAAACTACATCCATGACACTAAGGCTAGGTAGCCTATCAATTTCAAGCCACCACCACAAGCAAAACGCTGTCCACAGAACGTAAACTGCGCCACACATATCTCCACAAAAAAAAACTTCCAACACAGAAACACTGTAATTTATATCCACAGAGCATGCCATCAACACCCTCCAAATTTTAAGTGAAAAGACCAAACCATGTCCAAGGTATAACATTTTAACGTATGAGATTTTCATTTGTCAGACTGGCACAGTTCCACACCTGTTGACATTTAACACACACAAAATGACTGAAAACTATATGCATGACACTAAGGCTCAGTATCCTATCAATTTCAAGCCACCACCACAAGCAAAACACTGTCACAACATGTAAAGTGTGTCATAATATCTCCATAAAACCTATTTTCTCCGACCGTAAACACCATAATTCACATCTTCAGGACATGCCGTAAATACCCTCCAAATTTCAAGTAAAAACACCAAACTGTTTCTGAGATTTTCAATGTTAAAGATTGGTAAATGTCCTATCTATTCCATTATAAAAATCTACCATCTTGTATGCCCTTGCGATCAAGGCTCACAAACAAAAATTAAAATGTTATAAATCAAAAAGTGATGGAATTGCGGTATACCACCACTATGGTACAACAGAATGAATCCCCCTCATTTGACTTCCTAGGACAACCCTGGGCTGAGAAAATTGATTTTTAAATTGGGCCATCTAGTCCCTCGCTCACGATGCATGATCGCGATCAAAGAATCTCACGATCAAAGAATTTGCAGGCTCACGAACAAAGAATTAAAAATGGTGAAAAGTGAATTTTTCACTGATTTGAATGGAACCAATGGCATGCTTGATAGAGCGGACCCTCCTGAGCAAAACCACCCTCATTTGTGTCCCTAGCCCACCCCTGAGCTGAGATATTTGTGTTTTTAGGTTGTGCCGCAAGATCACGATCAAAGAATCTCACGATCAAAAATTTACAGGCTCACGATCAAAGATCGTTAGCGTGATGCAAATTAAGATGTTAAAGTTTATAACTCTATTTTTTACCAATTTGGATGAAACCAAAGGCATGGCTCGATGATTGGATCCCCTGAGTAAAACCCATCAAGTTTTACTTCAGAAGTGACCCTGAGCGAGATATTGTGTTTTCCAATCAGAAAACTAAAACAAATGGCGACCTCACGATCAAAGACTTTTGAAAATCCTCAGGGACAAACATTCTTGAACTGTGAGGCTGCAAATTCTTTGACCGCCAGGTGGAACCAGATGGCCAGAACACCATTCTTTGTTCGCAAGATATACATATAAATTATCCCATTGACTTATAATGGGAAGTTAAAAGTGCCATAACTTTTGAATGCCTTAATATTTTTTCACCAAATGAAAAGCGGCATGTTCGGCCACCAAAGCTCTTTCAAACAAGCCAGCTTGTAGAGTGGCACACCACATGACGGCCATGCAGGACCACATTCAGAATCCCAAGAGGTGCCTCCAAAAATGGATAATTTTACATTTTTCAGCGCTTTCGTACACAAAGACCGTTGCTCTGACTGAAAAGCAATTTGACACGTCAAGAGATCTACCATGCCCCACTGCATGTACCAAATTTCAGGCAAATCCATTGAACGGGTCCAAAGATATTAACACCCAAACTTGTGACTTTAGTATGTAACTGACTGCTGAACCCTAGCTATAGTGGCGTCACCACGCCACTATAAAAAAAAAAATATATATATATATATATATATATATATTAACATACTATTTGCCAGCAGATTAGGCCTTATGGTCTATCGAGTCTGCTCGAACCTCAGATCCTTAGTTGGGTGCGAGGCCCTCCCTCCCTTGTGTTCCAGAAACCCTATCATCATCCCCACCCCCGGGACAGGCCATCATCTGATACAACCACTTTCTGTGTCTGTCCCACCTCTCTTGAAGCCCTCCACTGTGGATCTCTGAACCAGCTCACCAGGCAGTGCATTCCAAGGGTCCACCACCCTCTCAGTGAAAAACCTCCTCCTCTTTTCCCCCTCACCCTTCCACCTTCCAACTTCAAACCATGTCCTCTAGTGATACCTCCCTGCTTTAGTTTAAAGATCCCCTCCATGTTTACCCTATTTATTCCCTTGAGGTACTTGAAGACCTCAATCATGTCCCCCTGTCTCTCCTCTCCTCCAATGAAAACAGGCAGAGCTCCTCAAGTCTGTCCTCATACGTCAAATCCCCTAGCCCTCATATCATCTTAGTTGCCCTCCTCTGTACCCTCTCTAGGAGCTGTATGTCCCTCTTCAAGTGTGGTCTCCAGTACTGTACACAGTACTCAAGGTGTGGTCTAACTAGTCCATTGTACAGCAGCAGAATCACTTCCTTGCTCCTAGAGGCGATCCCCCTTATGATGCATCCCAACATCCTGTTTGCCTTGCTAGCCACTCTCCTGCACTGCTCAGAGTTATTCATACATGCATCCACCATGACCCCTAGGTCTTTTTCCCCTATTGAGGCCTCCAGCGCCTCCCCTCCCAAGGTGTACCTGTGTTTAGGGTTTCCCACCCAAGATGCAACACCTTGCACTGGTGATATTGAAATTTAATTTCCATGTGTGCCAGCTTTCCAGGGTGTCCAGGTCCCCTTGCAGGCCAACTCCCCTCTTCTCCTCAACTACTGCTCCCATCTTGGAGTCATCCATGAAGAGACTCATTTCACACCCTATACCCTCCTGATGTCCGATATGTATGCATTAAACAGGATCGGACCCAGGACCGAGCCCTCGGTGCCCCACCAACCTCTCTAGGGTTGAGAGCTCCCCACAGACCACTACTCTCTGGGTGCATCCAGCTAGCCAGTTTTCAATCCATCTGACCATCAAAGGCCTACTCCTAACCCCATCAGTTTCTCCACCAGACCATTGTGGGGACAGAGTCAAGCATTGCTGAAGTCCAAAAATAATACATCCACAGGCTTTCCCCTGTCCAGTTCTGATGTTACCCATTCGTAGAACTCCATAAGATTGGTTTGACATGATCTACCTGGCACAAACTCATGTTGCCGACTATCCAGACCTCCCACCTCCTCCAAGTACACCCCCAATCGTTCCTTTAGTATACTCTCCATTAATTTTCCCACCACCGTGGTCAAACTGATGGGTCTATAGTTACCTGGTACTTCCCTCGACCCCCCTTTATGGATTGGCACCACATGTGCCTCTTGCCAATCCTTAGGTACCCTCCCTGTCTCAAGTGACCTGTTGAAGAGCTCCACCAGGGGTGCAGCCAGTATGTCCGCCAATTCCCATAGTACTCTCGGATGAATGCCATCCGGCCCAGGAGATTTGTCTTTCTTTAGGGCCTTGAGGGCTAACCACACCCTTCTGGCAGAGATAGCATCATCCATCCCCTCCACCTTACTGGCCTTTTTATCCTTATACAGATGTGACACCCCTGGGGTACTTCCCCCTCCCTCTTGCTCCATTTCTGTTGCTCCCCTGATCCCAATCACTGTTGCTTCTGTCCCCATTGTGCCTTGCTTTGTAGATATCATCCTCCTCCCTAGTGAACACAGAGGCAAAGTACTTGTTAAATACCTCTGCCTGGTCCCTTGCCTCTTCCACCCACCCTCCTTCTGATCTCAATCTTCTGAGATGGCCCTTAGTTTTCTCCACTCCCAATGTACCAGAAGAACCCCTTTTCCCCTCCATGTATCCCCTCTGTCAGCCGCTGCTCTTTACTGGACTTTGCTGCCCTCACCATCCGGGTGACTTTTCTAAATGCAAGATGGTACATTTCCTTATCCCTATCCCCTCTTGTTGTTTTATATTTTTTGTAGGCCACCTTCTTTTCTCTGACCACTACCTGCCTCACTGGACCAGCAGCATGGCTTATGTGACCTTGCTCCCACGTTTCAACTTAGCACAGATCCTGACTGCCTCATGAAGTCCCGTTTATGACCTCCCATCTCCTTTCCACACTTGTCATTGATGTAATCCTTCAAGTGATCCTTGAGAATATTTCCCATGCCCACAAAGTCTGCCCCCTGAAGTTTACTGCCAGTGTCCTAGATCTCACCCCTCTCCCCATGCTTATTTGAAACCAGACAGTATTGTGTCGCTCCAGTCAGGGGTCCTCACAACCAGGTCCTTACCAGATCCCCATCTGCCAGAACCATCCAGGACATGCCCTCCTTGTGGGCTCCATCACATGCTGTGTTAAGAACACAACCTGGAAGCTGTCCAGCAGCCTCTGCTCCTTGACCACCTTAGAGGACATGGTTCCCCAGTTTGTACCTGGCATATTAAGGTCCCCCATCAACACCACTCCTTCCCCTTTTGGTCCACACTGAGCAATGATGTTGTCCAGCAAACCATCCTCTAGAACATCACTCATCCTGGGGGGCCTATATACTACACCCAGATTGACCTTATCTCCTGCTGGGGATCATAAGGTGACCCATAAGGCCTCACGTTTCCCTCTGCCTCTTCTATCCTAGCAATTTCTACGTCATCTCCTAATGAACATAGCCACTCCACCTCTGCCCTCCTTTCTATCCTTCCTAAGCATAGTGTACCCCATACGTTTAGGTCCCAGTCATGGTTTTTGTTGGCCACGCTCTCCATGACCGCCACATCCACCCCCCAGAACAGCATGGCCTGGAACTTCTGTGCAACTTGTTTCCCAAGCTCCTGGCATTTACTAACACCAACCCCCACCCTTATCCCTGATCCCCTTTGTCGATCCCCAGCCAGGTTCCTTATACTTCCATCCTCCTCTGCTCCTCCTGAAACCTCCACCCCAGTCTGTTTCTCCCTCTCCCCTTGGGTTTGAAGGCTCTCCCCTCATCTGGAGGAGAGGCTTCTGGTCAGCCCCTCCCTTATCCCTTCCCCTCACAAGTTTAAACCCCACCTTTCTTGAATGTAGTCAGCCATCCTCTGTTTAGGACTTCCTTCCCTAATGGGGCAAGATGAAGCCTGTCCTGGCATACAGTCCCTTATCCTCCCACATATATATATATATATATATATATATATATATATATATTTTATGGCAAAAACTCAGTTTAATGCATCAGTTAGGGTTGTTACAACAACACACACACACACACACACACACACATATGCAAGTAGTGGGGGAGGACCAAAGCAACACAACCAATCACAGACAACCAGCAGCAGGTAACAGAAATAACATACAACTGTCTAAGCGTACTACAAGATGAGAGTTTTTTGCCATGAATTTCCCTTCTTTTTGAAAATGTGTACTATAAATAGTGAATGGAATGTGGTGGTGGGAGCTGTGAAAAACTGTATGACCGACTGAAATGGAAATTGGTAAATGAAGACATGTACCATACCACAAAATATATAAGAAATGTTATCTGAATCTGCTGAAAAATAAAATTTTTGCCACTTCACTATACAAGGACCATATATCCAACAGAACCAAAAATTGTAAAAAGACATGTACCATAGCACACCGTGTGTCCATAATTGTATGTACATCTGTTCAGCACCACAAGCAAACAACAGAACATGCACAATTCAGCAACTGTAAGTGCCAGTGACCCGAAAATTAGCACAGTTAAAGATGAATTAGAAATCTGTGTGCATTCCAAATGCCAGGCAAATCAGACACATAGTTCAGAAGTTACTGACGCATAATGAACCAAATGTTCATTCGTCGGAGTGGCATAATTCCACACCTGTTAATGTTTTACACACCAAACCACTGCAAGGCACCTTCGTACCACTACAGCTACCGATACTATAAATTTCAAGCCAGTAGCACCATGCAGAATGCTATGAGCAAAATGTTAATTGTGTCATGCAGTATCTCTGCAACAAATTATTTTTTGAACATGTAAACAGCAGTATTCACATCCCCAATGCATCCACTCAACACCTTCCAAATATAACGCGAAAAGACAAAACCGTTCCAGAGATATTCTGTTTTTACAGTTTTGCACCTTTAAGAAGTCTTCCACCACAAAATGGTGAAAATCGCAGCCGAAAGTGTGGCGGACCTGGCACCAAAAAATCAGTAACTGTGAAGTGGGGCAACTTCAAATGGCAATAACTCTGGAACAGAACAACATTTTTTCACCAAACAAAAACTGGCATGTTCCTTGAACAAAGGTCTTTCTACGTGCCAAGTTTCAGACTAATCAACCACATACACTGGCTGCACTATGCACCATGGAAGACAGTGCAGATAAATAGCAAAAACATCATGTTTTGCACTGCACTACGCAAATGCAAAAACACAAACAGTAATGTTAACACAAACGGTGATGGAAACAGTGAGGTAAAAGAAAATAGTAATGCTAACAGTAGCACAAATGCAAGTGCAAATGGCAATGCACACGGTGATGCAAATAGAAATGATAACGCAAACAGTAAGAGAAATGCAAACACAAATGTAAATGAAAGCAGAAATGGTAATGCAAATGGCAACACAAACGCTAACGGCAACAGAAATGCAAACGGTTATGAAAACAGTAACGAAAATGAAAATGGCACCAGAAACGCAAATGGTAACGAAAACAGTAACAAAAATGCAAACGCTAATGCAAACGCAAACAGAAGCACTAACGGTAATGGCAATGGTGAGGCAGAAGGAAACAGTAATGCACTCAACAACGGAAATATTACTGAAAATGCAAATGGTAAGGCCAACACAAACACAAATGGTAATGAACACGCAAATGGTAACGCAATTGGAAATGCAAATAGTTATGGTAACACCCACCGAAAATGCAAATGCTAAAGGCAACAGAAACACAAATACAAACAGTAATGAACACACAAACGGTAACAGTAACACAACTGAAATGCAAATAGTTACGTAACGCATACGATAACACCAAAGGAAACACTAACACACAACAGACAAAAATGCAAGTGCATACGCAAATGCAAATGCTAACACATGGTCAGAGTAATGCAATTGAAATGAAAACGCCACGGTAACACCAACGATGACGCCTAAAGAAACACAAATGTAAATGCAAGCGATATGCAAACGCAAATTGTAACGCATACAGTGACTCAAAAGTAAATGCAAACAAAACAATAATGGAAATGCAAAAGGTAACAGTAACGCAAACAGAATTGCAAAGGCAAACGCAAAGGGTAACGCACATGGTGATGCAAAAGTAAACAAACAAAAATGGTAATGGAAATGCAAACAGTAACAGTATCACAAATGCAAGCGCAAATACAAATGCAAAGGGTAACACACACAGTGGTGTAAATGGAAACGCTAACGCAAACAGTAATGGAAACGCAAGCAGAAACGTTAATGGTAACAGTAACGCAAACGCACACCCTTTTTTTCGCCAAAAAGATGCATGCAGAAGCACAGTGAATACAAAGAATGTATGCATAATAATTGGCCTCGGAGCAGAAAATGAGCGCTTGGAATACTAAATTCCTTATATCTCAGGAACTGTAAGACAAAGAAAAAAAATTTAAATTTCATATTATTTATGACTTTAAAGGCTATTTTTGTATTTAGCCTCTAGTAGGGAATTAAGCATCCTTCCGATGAAAAGTTTGTATCTCAATCCATTTTCGAGATACGGCCCCAAAAGGTGTGGCAGACACTGTAATGTTATCCTGTGGGAACAATCATCAACTTCAGAGTGCCATAACTTTGCAGTCCTATTATTTTTTGGCATCAAACCACCAAAAGACACATCTATGAGATCTTGGCTTTCTTCTCTCCAAATTACAGCCCAAAAGACCAAACTGTTCTTTTGCAGCAGGGTGGCAAAGAATCCCTATTGTTTTGGTCATAGTGCCGCAAAGTACTTTTGCAAATCACGACACTTTCACAATTAAATCACAAAAGTTTTGCATATGCAAAAGTACTTTGCAACAGCACTTTTACAAAAATTTCAAAAATATATTTCTGGGGTGTTTTGCCCCAAAAAAGACATGGCTAGAAATGGAACGAGCGAGTGAGAGAGGTGGAGTGAGCGAGCTCAACGGAGCTGTGTCGAGACTGCTGCAGATTCCTTTGTGGGCAGAAAAAGCTGCCAATGCAGGCAGGAGCCCAGTACAAGAGGGCAGCCTGCAGCTCCGGGAGACACAGAACGAATGAGTGAGGTAGGGGGAGTGAGTGAGCTCAACGAATCTCTGCTGGGGCTGCTGCAGATGTCTTTGTGGGCAGACAAAGGCAGCAATGCATGCAGGGGCCCAGTACAAAAGGGCAGCCTGCAGCACTGGCAGAAATAGAATGAGTGAGTGAGAGAGGGGGAGTGAGCAAGCTCAGTAGAGCTCTGTGGGGACTGCTGCATATTTCTTTGTGGGCAGAAAAGGCGCCAACAGAGGCACGAGCCCAGTACAAAAGAGCAGCCTGCAGCACCAGGAGAAACAGAATGAGAGAGTGAGACAGGGGGAGTGAGCGACCTCAACGGAGCTCTGTCAGGACAACTGCGGATTTCTTTGTGGACAGAAAAAGGTGCCAACGCAGGCAGGAGCCCAGTACAAAAGGACAGCCTGCAGCACTGGGAGAAACACAATGAGTGAGAGTGAGAGAGAGGGAGTGAGTGAGCTCAACAGAGCTCTGTCATGACTGCTGCAGATTTCTCTGTGGGCAGAAAAAGGGCACATCAGCAAGACCCCAGTACAAAAGGCCAGCCTGCAGCGCTGGCAGAAACAGAACAAGCAAGTGAGAGAGGGGGAGAGATCAAACTCAATGGAGCTGTGTTGGGACTGCTGCAGATTTCTTTGTGGGCAGAAAAAGCCCCAAACAGAGGCAGGAGCCCAGTACAAAAGGGCAGCCTGCAGCACCAGGAGAAACAGAATGAGCGAGTGAGGTAGGGGGGAGTGAGCCACCTCAACAGAGCTCTGTCAGGACAGCTGCAGATTTCTTTGCAGGCAGAAAAAGGTGTCAATGCAGGCAGGAGCCCAGTACAAAGGACAGCCTGCAGCACGGGACAAACAGAACGCAGCGACTGACAGAAGGCCAGTGAGCGAGCTCAACGGACCAAAGCAATCAACATTCGGCATTGACAAATGCTTGTTTTATTTTTGTTCAGACATTTCAAAAACAGGAGATGCTAGCCTGGAAAACAAACATATTGGGAATTACAACCTATCATGAGAGAGAGAGAGAGAGAGAGAGAATATGAGAATGTGCTTCTCATATGTAGATGTAACAAATGCATGGACCTGTGACACTCGGTATTTGCATTTTGACAGGCACAATGTGTCTGTCTTTTCAGCATGTGCAGGGATGCAATATTGTTGCTGTGCGGAGAGCACAGGACTTTTATTTGTATTTTCTCCTCTTAGTATATTTTCTGTTCTTTATTCTCCATTCCTATACACAAAAGAGTTTGAGTTCTAACAAAGATAAGGACCACAGATCTATTTGCAAAGTTCTAGATCAGAAACGGAACCCAGCACTTCAGTTGGTTCCAAACCCTACCACCCTTCTTGCTTATCCGCAGGGTCTTAAACTCTCTATCATGTCCTCTTTCTCTCTTCTGTCTTCCAACATGTACATACTGGAGGTTTTCAACTGCATCCAAATTACCTCCTCTGCTGTCCCTGTATCATTTTGGCCACTCTCTTTTTTACCACCCCAAGCCTACCTTTGTCCTTCTTTAAGTGTGGGCTCCAAAATGGCATACAGTACTCCAGGTGCAGTCTACCCAGAGATATGTACAAGGACAGTATCACTTCCCTTCTCTTGCTACTGATCCCCTCCCTATGTATCCCAGTATCCCGTTTACGCAGCCCACAGCCCTCATACACTATGCCGATGCTTTCAAACTATCCATTAATAACATCACTAGGTCAATTTTCTTCCATTGTTCTCTCCAGCAACACCCTCATCCTGTATTCTCTTTGATGCCACATGGTCCCTGTGCATGTCAGGAGGTGAGACTTCCTGAACTGAGGGCAATACAACTGACAAGGTTAAGAGGTATAAGTTATTAAAGTTCTTGGTTATTGGGGGGTTCAGATCCACATAGGTAAAATTGATAAGAAAGTGCCACCACTCACACAAAACAACAGCAGGCCTGTTAAATGAGTCAGTACCTCCAACTGGGATACAGTACCAACCCACTTTCTCACTACAGGACACCTCCCTATAACCTCACACATACAACTCCCTCTTTCCCACAGTTGTAAGACTGAATGCCTGACTAATAATTTCTCTTGACACAGTGCAGATAAAAACAAAGCTTTTATTCACAACGATGATCCCCTGTGGGATGAAAAGAAAACGGTTAACCACTCCATCTGCAGACACACATAGTGATACAGTTGTCTCCCCCACACCAAACACAATGCTGTCAGCCTGACTGTACTGTCAGGCCACCCCATTAACACCCTTATCCCGTGAGCAGTGTTTCTAGGTTGTTAAGCCAGGTATATCCCCTGCTACAGTGCTGTCCGGGTACCCAGTGCTGGATCATAGAAGCAAAAACAAAGAAACATTGAATTTGTTGGCAGAAAGGACAGCTTGGCCCACTCAGTGTTCCCTGTCTGCTCTTTCTCTTCAGACCCCATTTGGTCTCTGGCAATCCTCCTTAATCCCTGCCTTATTTCTAATATACTCCATGTTTATTCCATGAATGCTTGAAGATGCCCACCATTCTAGACTCTACCATTTGCATTGGTGGTCTGTTCCAGGCATCTACCAACCTTTCAGTGAAGAAATATTTCTCACATCTCTGTTGAACTCCTCTCTGCTCCAGCTTCATAGCATGCACCCTAGTTCTGATCCTGGTCCTGCTGCTCTTCCTCATTTAAAATATACTCCCAACCTGCACCCTGTTCACCCGTGTGAGGTACTTATACTCTTAATCATGTCCTCACTCTCTCTTTCTCTCTCTCTCTCTCTCCCTTCTCTTCCAGGGAGTACATGTTGAGATCCCTTACTCTCTCCTCATAGGGCTTCCTACGAAAACCCCACACCATTTTAGTAGCCTTCCTCTGGACTGCTTCCATCCTGTCTATGTCCTTTTTGTGGTGCAAGCTGCAAAACTGGACACAGTACTCAGGTGGGGTGTGATAGGGAGTAATACAGCGGCAACATCACCTCCCTCCTTCTGCTGGCGCTGCCTCTCCCTATGCACCCCAGCATCCCACTAGCCCTGCTCACTGCCTTGTCACACAGCTCTGCCACCTTGAGCTCCTCTGATATGATAACCCAAAGGCCCCCTTCCTGTCAAGTGACAGCCAGTACCTCCACCTCCCCCTCCCCCTCCCCCATCCTATATTCAACATTGAGGTTTCTATGTCCTAGGTGCCTGATTTAGCACTTTTGGGCATTGATCCCCAACTGCCATGTCTTTCACCATTCTTCAAGTTTTCCATAATCATTGTGCATTTTCTCTACCCCTCCTGAGCGTTTACCCCATTGCAATTTTAATGTCATCTGCAAAACAGCATAACTTACACTCCAGTTCCTCTGCTATGTCTTCTATGAAAATGTTGAAGAGGATTAGTCCCAGTATTGAACCCTGTAGTACCCTGCTGGTCACCCTCTGATCCTTGGATGTGTGCAGTTACCCAGCACCTCTAGTTCCTATCCATTAACCAGTTTTAAATCCATTTTACCAGTTTGGATCCCACTCCTAAGCTGGTCAACTCTTAATCAGCCTTCTGTGTAGCACAGTGTCAAAGACAAAATAGGTTATGTCCATTGTCCTCCCCTGGTATATTTCCTTGGTCACCCTGTCAAAGAAATCTATCACATTAATTTAGTATACCTTCCTCCTATGAATCAGTGCTGCCTGTGGTCCTACAGCCCATTGGATTCTAGATGCTTGACCAGCTTCTCTTTCAGTAGGGTTTCCCTTAGTTTCCCCATCACTGAAGTTGGCTGACTGATCTGTAATTGCTAGCTTCCTCCTTGCTGCTGATCCTGTTATGTAGTCTGATCACATGGGTCCTTCTCCAGTCCTCCAGAACCATTCCTGATTCCAGTAAATTGTTGAACAAGGCTGTCAGCAGGGCACCTACCACTCCCTGATCTCTTTCAGTATGCTGGGTGTATCCCGTATGGTTCCATGGCCTTATCTGTTTCAGGGCTGTGAATCCTTTCAGGACTCTTTCCTCTGAATATGGACTTGAGTCCCCACCAATCCCTCTATTCTTGCATCTCCTGTCTGCCCATCCTCTCCCCCTCCTACGAAGACCAAGCAGAAGTACCTGTTTAAAATGTCAACTTTTCTTGGTCCCTTCTGCATAAGTCGGCCCCTTTAGCCCTTCTAATCCTCACTGTCCCTCCCTTCCTTTTCTCTCCTTGCTTATATGTCTGAAAAAAGTCTTATCCCAGTTAGACACCCCTCCAGCAATCCTTTCCTCTGTCTATGACTTTGTTCCCCTAACCACCTTACCTGCTTCCGTCTGTCTGTCTTGGTATACCTCCCTGTCCTCCTCTCTCTGCATTGCTTTGTACCTCTTGAATGCCACCATTTTTTTCTTTCCCCAACCTTGCCACTTCTTTGGAGAGCCATAATGGTCTTCTTTTCCTTCTATTTTTGCTTACGTTTTTCACACAGGGGTTTGTTGCCCTGGTTATATCCTCCTTTATTCTTCCCCACTGAGCCTCTACTCCTCACTGCAACACCTCCTTCAAGGTATTTTCTAGAAGCAGTCTCCCATTTCTTTAAAATACATCTTCCTGAAGTCAGGACCCTCATCTTCTTGTGGCTTGCCTCTGCACCTTTCTTTATGTTGAACCACATTGTACGGGGATCACCTAGGGGACTCCCCACTGTGACGTCTACAATGCTGTCCCTGTCTGTTAGCACTATGTCCAGGTCTGCCCCATCCCTAGTAGGTTCTTTTACTAGCTGCCTGAGAAAAGCTCCTGTAGGGAGTCAAGGATTGCCAGCTGCTTGCCAAGGCTGCAGCCAGAACATTCCACTCTACATCTAGCAGATTGAAATCTCCAACTAGCAGTACCTCTCTCTTTCCTGCCATCCTGACAACAGCCTGCCCTGGTGCCTTTCCATCTCCTACCTTGTGCTGAGGTTGGTACACTACCCCAGTATGGAAAACAGTCCAGGACCCCATCTCAGGATGACTCACTGCAGCTCAGACCCTCCTCACCATGGTGCACCTGCTTCCCTTCTTACATATAATGCCACACCTGCTCTCTGCCTTGTCTCTCCTAATAGAGTAGTCCAGTATGTCCATGTCCCAGTCATGGTGTTCAATGCACCATGACTCTGTTTTCAACCACTAGATACAGGTTAGCTTCTGCCATGATAGCCTATGTATGGGCTTTACTGCTAGCTCCTGGTGTTAGCACAGAATCTCTCCACACCTTCTCAACCCCCGCCTGATGCCCTGTGTCTTCTTCTCCTTCTTACCTATGATGTTATCTAGGCTCCTCTGCCTCACTCCCATTTTGCCTTCTCAATTTCTGGTCCTTTTTGATCCACTCTCCTCCCTACCTGAGTTGCATCCCTTTCCTTTCTTCTTATCCCTATCCCGGACTTGCCGAGTCTCTGTCCTTGGGGATTTTCACTCCTCATACCCTCTCTCTCTGTTATTTTACCATCTGGGTGGCAACTGTTGCCTTCCTCAGTTTTTCTGCCTCTCCCCAGCTAGTTTAAATCTCATCCAAGTAGCATGTAAACCTTCCACCAAGGACTGCAGTCCCTTTCCTAGAAGGATGCTGGCCACCTCCCTTACAGAGGCCCATATCTTCCCAGGTTGATCACCAGTCTCCGATGTAGCCAAAGTCCTCCATTTGCAATGCCTTCAGCCAGTCATTAAAGGTCCTGGTATGTAATACCCATGCCTGTTCCCTTCCCTTTACAAGTAGCACATTGGAAGATGCCTTGTGGATGCTACCTGCCTGAGGACCCTCCCCAGCTCCCTGAAGTTTCCTGTGCTACTCTTACCTCACCCACGCTGAGTTCATTTATCCCAAGATGGACAATGACACCCAGCACCCTCCAGCTCCTGCTGCCCTAGCAATCCACTGAATACACTCTCCACCCTCCCAGTCAAGGCACCCCTCAAGCACCTCGCCTCCCTATCTTCAACACCCCAGCTCCCAACTCTATGTCCTCACTATAGAATCCCCCACCAGCAGCTGCCTCCTCTTGAGCTGGAGGCCTCTCCCTCCTTGGGGCATACAGTTCTGAGGACCCCTCTTACTCCCTTCCCACTGTGACAGTAACCTCCCCTTGGTTGTCCTTTTCTGCCACTATGACAAAGGTCTTCTGCAGTGGTATCAGTGGAGAAGCATGAACCTTCCTCCCAACCCTACCCTCTCAGTGTACACCAGGGTCCATCCACTCTGTCTCTGTTTAGGCGTCCTCTGGCAGAACAGCAGTGGTCTTGGTAGCCCCTGAGTGGGACAGATGGTCTGCTGTATCCTTGCCAGTTCAGCCCAGAATCCAGCAATCTGTGCCCACAACCCAGAGAGAGTGAGTACAGGTGGGACAGCACCTCAGTCTCTAGAAGGTCTCCCAAAAGACTGCGACACCACATCCATTACAGTGCACCACTCCCATGATCACTACCTCTTCCACTGTCCTCACTTAGTGCCTACCCTAGTTTGAATTTCCCCTGTGTCCTCTACCCTATTCCTATGTTATTGGTGCTCCTATCCCTCTTTTCTGCCTTTCTCTGAACTTGCTTATTGACCTGCCCTATACAGGGTTTACCCTGCTTTCCCTGTCCTAACCCCTTTCCTACTCTTACTTCTCCCTTAGAGTTTACAACCTACTTCCTTTTACTCTGTTCTTCCTTATCTGGAACTTGCTTATTGATCTACTCTATATAAGAGTTTACCCTGATTTTCCTTTCCTCGTCCCCTTTCCTGCTCTTACTTCTCCCCAGCAGTTTACTGCCCACTTCCCTTTTACATTGCTGCTACATTGACCATAAGATTGCATGTTAGCTGACTGTCACAGTGTAATGGAGGACAGGTAAAGTGTCACTTCCACCCTTATCTGGCATCTCACCTACAGAGTCTCCTATTGACCTGTGGTGTTCCTAGTGATTTCCTACAGATGTGCCAGAGTCAGATGACCCACTCCTGCTCTGTCACACTCATGCAAAAGGATGCTGGGTGAAGGAGTCCTTATATTGCTAATAGCAGTTTCCTGGTCTGCTGCTATTGACTACTCTAGTCACATGCACTCCAGCCAATTGAGCCTCATATAACAAGTCAAAACCAACCTGTAATCAGAAATGTGACTCAATCCCACATCCAGTTATCAACTAGCTGAGGCCCCAGGCCAAACAATTATCATCCCTCCCCAAACTACAGGGTAATATACGCTCTTTAATATGGCCCTTAAATGTGATCTACAATAGCTGGTCTCAGATTTAGCCCACAGTCAGTAATAAAGATATCAATTCAAACATTTCACCACAACTTACCCTCACCTATGTTGTCTAAATCAAAAATAAAACAACAAAAAGCCTTTTACAGTCCTATCTGTGACAAAAAGGAAGACTCTGCTTAAACATGTCCCAGCCCAGCTTCTGTACTGCCTGGGATCTTACATTGGTGCATGATGATTATACATAACCCCAACCCCAAGTGACCTTTTGTTGTGCAGTCACAACTGATAACCTAACGCTGTATTCCAGTGGCCCAGCTGTAATTGTAATCCCAACAAACTATGAACAACACTTCCATAAACTGGTGAGGCCAGAGTACTTTCAAGCTTCAGATCAATGGCAGTTGACTGGGTAGATAATTTAGAGGTTGCCTCAGGCAGATGTTTTGCACTAGGCTTCCAGAAATTGGTCACCAGTAGACTGGAAAGGACAGTAAAGACACTCGCACAGTGGCCAGTAATAGCGAGAACCACACATTTGTCAGTCACCCAACTGCTGACCAGTACTACTGGTGCACTTCACCGGGTTATTCAATACTAATTTCATGAGTGGGTCAAATTTATGCTACTAAAAGAAGTTTTACTTCTGCCTTAAGAGCAGCTGAGACATCTAAAATGGTGATTAGGTCTATTCAATAAACTGTCTTGACTAGCTCTGGGAAAACAGGTCCTCATGATTTCAGCTAGCCCTCGAGGGCTCATGCTCACATTCCTGCCTTGTTCAGCAGCCACACAAACAGAACAATTACCAGTTTACATGCAGACGGAACACTCACAGTTTGATACTGGCTCAGGTCGATGGTCTGTGTCTTCTCTTCTCTGTTTCTGTGGCAATCAGCAACAAGCTGCACCTGATGAAACTGAACCAATGCAGTTCACTGACTTGACTTTCAGTTGGACTGCTTGAACTTGCATGGGCTCTCTCACCATCTCCCACTGTCTCCATCTCCTCCCTAGCGCACAATTAAAGACCTCAGGAGACCATGCCTCAGAGGTGATGGGACCAGTGTTGTGAAATTCCCTACCCTGATCACTAAGGGAGGCCTCCTTCATGGAAATTTTTAAGTGGGGCCTTAAGGCATACCTATTTAAGCAGGCATTTTATCTCCACTGAATTTTAACCAAAGTTGAATGAGTTTTAGAACTATTACTATTTAATGTTTATTATTTATTATATGTTTTATAATTAACTGACCCTGATTTTAAACTGCTGAAATATGTTTTGTAAACTGTTTCACCTCTATGTGAAGCACCCAGAGCCTCCAGGATTGGGTGCAAAAGAAATAAATTTGACTTGACTTAACTCCTCATGAGCATGGCTTGCAGGGTCTCATTAGAACCCCTCCAGAGGAACTTCTCTTTCAGCAGTCATAACCATCCCTTTCTCAGCACAGAGCTGGTGGTACTGTCCTCAATGCCTCACTGATTCACTTCTTCATGCTTGAATTAATTAGGGTCTACTGAACCCTAGAATCCTCTCAGACTCCAGCCAACCAGAACCCAACACACTGACTGACTTTGAATTCAGCCCAGTTCCCAGATACAGGTTGCAAAGACAGTGCAATACATGTCTCTTGGTGCTTTTTCCCACAGTCACAGTTCAGACGGTATTATACAGTTCAACACCAGAACACAGTTGATGTCAGCCCAGTCTCTCCACCATGGAAGATTTCTGGGGTACCTGTGCTGTTCCACAACTTTCAGAGACTGCTGCTTCCTCCTTCAGAGACTTTTGGGCTTTGGGCACCAAGAAGGCCTACAAGTCCAGGGTTTTAAATAATTGATTAGCAGTTTTTTCTTGGGACAATGCTAACTCTACAGAAAGTATTTATATAGGTTTTCTAGAAGTGATATGTTTGTTAAACACAGTGAGGCAAGTTCTATGCATTTTCACAATGTTTTAGCACTTTTATGAGCAAAATGCTAATCCATTTTGGAGTTAAATAAAACCCTGAAGTCTACATGGTCTTTCTGGGTGATCTGGTGTGTAACAAAACATCTCAATCCTTTCAGACACTTGTCACTGAGGTGACTGAGTTCCTTACTCCTTATATTGGGAGGTAAGTATTATCAGTTCAACTACATCAGCCATCTCAAGTGGACATACCTATCAAAGGAAAAATGGTGGGTCGCATTGCACAATATGCCAATTCATGCAGAGTATTAAATGGGCTAGGCCTCCCTAGGTACAAAGTATCATAGGATGTCAACAGGGTTATTAGGCTTTAAAGAATGGGAAGTCAACGCTTTACCACTGAAGGATCTATGAGAGAAACTGGTCATGCTTCTGTTTCTATAAAACGATGTTCAGATGTGAAAGCCCTAGATATCTCTAGGAGGCATTTTATCCCAGCTGTGTGTGTGATTCCTATGGTTAGATGTACAAAACTACTGCTGCCACCATTTTATTTCCAGCCTTAAGAAGAACTATCAGCATTCCCCTGACAAAAACACGGGACCTATAGGTCCTGATTAGGTAAAACACACTAGCAGTAATGTTTTTAAATCACTTACAGAGCTGCAATTTGTATTTATCTGGTTGATCCTATGACCTTCCTCCCCCCATTACTGCACCAGAGTCCCCAAGAGATAGCCCTTTGATGACACGATTGACAGGCTAAGCCACAGGGGACTCCTATATACTAGTACAGTTGTCAAAAAATACTAAAATATATTCAGCACATGTTTGCACTTCTAACTCGGATGCCAGTCAGCCGAGGAAAGCACTTTCCTTGTCCTATCAATACTAGAGTTAAAAGTGCAAACATGCACTGAATATCTTATAGTATTTTTTGACAACTGTACCGGTATATAGGAATCCCCTGTGGCTTAGCCTGTCACTCATGTCATTAAAGGGCTTGCTCTGGGGGACTTTGGCATAGTAATAGCGGGCAGAGGGTCATAGGATCAACCAGATAAAATACAAATTGCAGTTCTGTAAGTGGTTTAAAAACATTATAGCTGGTGTGTTTTGCCTAATCTGGAATTTTACCTAATTGCTCGAGTCAGCTAAAAAAACAACCATGGCTATTGGGTCCCATCATAGGGGGCATCATTTTCCTGCTTGCAGTGACTGTGGTCTCTCTACTGATATCTCGTCAGAGAAGGACCAGCAAAGTAGAAACCTGGAAGGTGATGAGCACAGCAGATAACTATTGCTGGCTGCTAGATCAGCATGGGACCAGGGTGATGCAGTAGAATAAAACAATCTGATCTAGAAATGGAAAGAAGACCTGTTATAAAAACAACAACCAGGTAGGACATAGCTGGTATGCACATATATCTAACATTAAGAATAGATTTCACATTGGATGATATAGCCTATGTACACATAAATCATGTTCTAATTATAGGTTAGTATAGTGTTCTAATTGTCAATGGTTAACGTTGGTGGCTTTATCCATGCAGTTAGTTATTACAGCTCTGCAACTGGTGGTGCCAATTATTTGCAAAACAATCTATTAGAGCTGCAAAGGCAGGTGAGCAGCACTTGGCATCAAATGCAGTTTTAACTTCCATGGGTTAGTGTCTCCAAATGTTCAGGGATTTCTGCCATGATGAGAATGGACCCTATTCTTAAGCCAGGCATATACAAAATCAGGAAATCAGCACTGTATTAGTCTTCAATGTTTGCTGAGAGCACTCTTCTCACACACACAGTGTTCCCAGGATGGCTTCCTTTTGCAGTTCATAGGGTGTCACAAATATTCATAGCATATTTAGATGTGTCTGAAAGTTCTTTTTGATTAACCCCATTGCTCTGAGCACTACTGGTACGATCTGTGGGTCTTTGTTCCACATCAGTTTAGTTTTTGTTTGCATATCTTGGTATTTCATGATTTTGTGTTTCTCTATGCACAGGACACTGTAGTCATTAGGCTTGGCTACTTCGATTAAAAATGCTACCTTTGTCCTTTTTCTTCTATTACAATATCTGGTTTTCTCACCTCGACTTTCTTGGCAGTTGGTATTGGGTAATCCCATGTGATAATTATTTCATCATTCTATGTGATTCTTTGTAGTTCGTGTTTCCATTGTTTCACTGCTACCTGCATGTTGTGGTGTTTGCATAGCTTCAGTGGATCATTCTCATTACATTGTTATGTCTCTTAGTTTTCAGGCCTTATGCCGTGAGTACTTCACATCCAGCCACAAGATGTGCAAATGTTTCTAACTCTGTACTACAGAACCTACCGTCCTGATTTTATATGGATTCCAGAACCATCTTGTATGTAGGCCACTATCTTGGGCTACCATTATCAACCTCATCTTGTGGCTTAAATTCACCTCTTTTAACCACTTAACCTTTTATCACTAACTTAACTTTTTAACTTTTTAAATACTTTTTAACCACAGTTTCAACTTCAAGTGTAAATAGCTCCATAATTAAAGAGATGGTTTATGGAAGAGGAAAAATAAGTTGAATTCAGTGTTTGAAAAAAGTGGATTCCAAAAATGATTTTATCAGTTTGTGTTCATTATTGCAATGACTGTCCACCTGACTCAGTGGGTTTCCATGAGTCCATCAGTTTTGGCCAATTGGATTCCACAATTCCACTGACTGTTCTAGCAGACTGCAAACCATGGCCTTGTCATAATATATTGTAATTGTTCAGATTTCTGTTAAATAAAAGAAACATATATCAATGCACAATGGTGCTTTGGCCGTTACATAAGTTATACTTTCTTTATACAGTGTCTTCTACATGTACTGTCTGCTCCATTTCTGCTTCCTCCTCTGTGCAGCACAACTGCTGTTCCACTGCTTTAACAGATTGTCATGGTGACAAACTATGGTGAGTAATGGGTTTGGGACCTGGATGAGCCTGGAACATGTCTTGAAGCAGAGCCGCTCTTAGGGACCAGGTTCCAAGTGACACATAAAGTCCACAGTGTAAAGCTCAGTCACGGAACACACACTCACCAGAAATTAATTGATCGTCCACCAAAACTTATCAGGACTTGCAGAAATGTTTATTTTCCAAGCTCCACAGCAAATCCAAATGCGAAAAGACAAACTGACATTTCACCTCCTATGAGGCCTTGCCAAATTTGTTACCCTCTACTGGTGGAACACTTATATAGCAAAAAAAATCAATCATGTGGCTAAGGTCTTTTTAAAAGACATATACCTTCAAAGACATTCATTTTATATGTGCTCTGTGACCCCTATATACAAACACATGAAATGGGTATGTAACCCAGTAGAAAACACAAAATCTAGTTTTAACACTGTTATATATAGCAAATTCCAGGGCTTAAATTCATAGTCAAAGTATATAAGCTTCTATACATAGAAAGATTAACTTCATACTTTTTGGCTGGCCCAGTGGTGCTGAGGGTTGAGGAGCTGGATGCCACACCACGCGCCACACCGGTGACCCGGGTTCGGGAATGAGCCCGGGCCATCGGGGGTCGGCAGGGGGGAGAGAGAGAGAGAGAGAGAGGATTGAGCATCTAGAGGACTGCTCTCCTCTCTCGGGAAGGGATCCAGGGTCAGCCCAGCATCACAGTGGCCCTCTGGTGGAGACCGGAGGCATTGCAATGCCTATGGCTGTATGCAGGAGAAGACGTCAAGTAGCCGCCTTTCGGACATAGGTGGGAACATTCACGCCATGGGCAGGGCAGCAGTGCATGTCCTGCATCTGGGGACCTATAAGTAAAACCCTACCATTGACGAGGAGATGATGGGGATTCCAGGGACACTGCCCACATTCCACTGTCAGTTCCATGCTTGGGGGATTCCATGGCCAACCTGCCACCCAGGTAAGACTTCTCTAATCCCAGAAAAGGCCATCACGGGAGGACAGGCCCACCCTGGGGGGTAATCCTGGGGGCTAGGTCTACCTGGGTGGTCGGGGGAGTCCCTCCGAGTATAGAAGGTTCAGACTGGCAGTAGAAGGCAACAGTTGAGTGAATACCCCAGAAGGATGCCTGGATGGGGTAGTGAATAAATAGAATTCAGAAAAAGAAAAACTTCATACTTTCTGTTTTCAATGCCCTTTGAAAGATGCTACAGTTCATTTAATTTTTATGTTTGGCAAGCTCTATCATATAGCCAGAACTCAAGAAAGAAGGAATAACAGGATAGGAGGGATGCAGCCGCTCAATAAGAAGGCTGAGAAAACAAAATTGCGTTAGAAAAGGAACCCAGCGAAACAGAAACACTGAATGCTTTCTCAGATACCTGAACTTTTCAAAGTTTAAACAAGAACTAAAAAGTGAAATAGAGTTCCAAGATAAGATTAGTGCTGAAAAACAAAAAGTACACAAGAGACAAAAACATTTACAAAAGGTATATATATACAGCTGCAAAGAACAACTTTCAAAAAAGAAGAACAAGGTTAGATTTAAGAGGAATCAATTCCAAGGCTACAGTACCCACTTACAAGCACTCCTCCAACTACTCCCCCACTAAACTGCTTCCTGCAGCCTCTGCCACCAGTGATTCAGAACAGTCTGAAATTTTTTTAGAGCAAGAGGATCAGACAGGGTGGATTCAGACAAGGCAAGAGGAAGAACAGGTACAACAGAAGAGGAGAACAAGAAGAGGAAGGAGGAGGAGGAGGAGGAGGAGGTCAAACAGGCAAAAGAGATCAAATGAGGAAGGGAGATATCAAGAATAGTGGAATCACAACTTCACATCTTTGAAGGAATATGTCTTTAAAAAGACCTTGGTCACATGACTGATTTTTTTTTACTATATAAGTGTTCCACCAATGGGGGTAGCAACTTTGACAAAACCTAGTAGGAGGTGAAACATCAGTTTGTCTTTTCACATTTGGATTTGCTGTGGAGCTTGGAAAATAAACATTTCTACTAGTCCTGATAAGCTTTGGTGGACAATCGATTCATTTCTGGTGAGAGTGTGTGTTCCGTGACTGAGTTTTACACTGGGGCCTGGAACATGACAGATGTGAGGTATGTGTAATGACCAGGTGCCCCTGTGTCTAGGGGTATATGGTGGTGCTTCTCATTCTGAAGGAGAAATGCCTTATGCCATGATACCACTGCCTGTCTCCCTTCCCAAGCCACAACGGATCAGGGCAAAAGGGGATCAGAAGCAAACAAACACATGTTAAAGGGAGTCAGTAGCATAAAGGCTCACATTGTAAATATGTGAGCCTTTGCCAGCACATCTGTTACCACATGGTGAAGACTGGTGGTGCTAGTGCCCTTAAATATAGTTTTTCAACTAGTTACAACACCCAAAGCAAAGCACCATATTTCCTATGTTCAGCTGTACGTTGCAGAAATTCTTGCTCCTGTGATGACATCCATGCCTCACCACCTGTGGCAGTCCCCATAGATTTAAGTGCACAATATGCACTTTACAGTAGTCCCCATTAGACGTTTACATACTGTGGTACAAGTACCCCTGGTCCTCCAGTAGCACCACAGAAAATGAGTGAAGAAAACATCCTGCCATGACTTTGAAATCATGGTTGTTTCAAACCTTTCTTCTCCATGCCACTTTTCCCAGCATGCTCAGCTGTGAGCATGCATGTATACTACTTCAGTTAGTAGGCTGTGAATTAAAGCTGATTTAGAAAAAAGTAAACAGTATGAAATTTATGTATGTCCTGGAAAAGGACTGGAGTATGAACCTTGGGATGGTGTATGCTGTAAAAATGAGTGCCGGAAACTGCTGTATAACTATTTGTATCTTAGCACTGTGAGCCTGTGTCATGGAGATAAAGGCCTTACAGTCTATCTAGTCTGCTTGAGCGTACAGGTCCTCCCTGGTCCAGTGTAGTGGCAGCTGCCTTCGGTTATTTAAACTGGTTAGTATATTCCTATTGTTACCCCTTCTGCTGCTCATTGTGAGTATACGAACATTCGAAAACAGCCAGCAGAAGAAGACCACCTGGTCTATCGTGTCTGCTCAGTCAGTGGTGCACGGTCTACCTTACAATTTACACCAATGACCCTCCCTCTCCTCCCCTTCTCCCCTTCCTTGGTCCCAAGGGTTCCCTTTGTGCTTGTCCCAGGCTCGCTTGAATGCTCCCATCATCCTTGATGACACCACCTCTTCGATATAAACACAATTCAGATATAATGGGCCTATTGCCTGAAATTCTTTACCAACTCATTATAGAAGCAGTATAAATCCAATACACCTAAGGAATATAAAGAAAAGATTAACACATAAATGCTTTAGACCCCAGAGTTGTTGCTCTGATTTGGAGATAGGGTAAATTGGTGTCTCTTTATTCTGTATTGTACAATGGCAAGAAAGAATCTTGTTCTCTGCTTGGTCAGAGTGAGACTGGACCCAGGATGTTATCCCAGCATAACATCCTGAATCTAGTCCCACCACACTGACTGACCACATTAAATAAAAAAAAAAAGATTCCTTCACAGCTGTTCTGAGCAGCAGCTTCAGCAGTCCTCGCTCTGCTCGGGACCGGCGCTCCCCACACTGCTTGACATTGGCGCTCCCGGCCAATTGACTCACAGAAAAGGAAAAAAAAAAACAGTAGAACATTCCCTTTTCCACACCAAATGTTTAAATCATTCTTTTTGTATTTCATGAAAACAACACTGTACCTCTCTGACAGTGACTTGCGCTCTCACGAACCAGAAACAGGAATCCTTTCCGCCCTCGGCTTCCTCAATTAAAACTGTCTTTCTGGCAGTCGGAAAACCAAATATTTCACCCAGACCCAGGGCAACCACCAGCATCAGCTAAATCAATAGGGAAAAGGGCAGAATGACTTTTCCACCACCGCCCTTGTCAGAACGGGACTGGAGGTGCAGGGATGACAGCAGCAGCATGGGGGTGCTCACACATACCAGCAACAATAACTGATCACCTCAGACTGAAACAAACACCAGGGAAAAACAAAACAAAAGCAGAACACACACAGAGTAACAGCTGGTGGGACACTCAGGATGCTGAACAACACCTACAATGCTGCTGCTCCATCTCCTGGCCAAAACCATAAATTGGCACTATTTCTTTAGAAAATAAACCTACTCATTCAAAAAAAACTCTGGAGCCATTGTATAATAGGTAATGCCCTCAGGGTAGGTGTTATGCTGATAACATCCTTTCTGGTGTCAGACACCTCGGCCAGAGACCTCGGCTCAACCACCCAAGGCGGGATGTTATCCCAGCATAACACCCACCCTGTCGGGCATTATTTCTTTAAGACAAAACAGTCTCAGCACTAAAATGTATAAATGTGTAATAATGTATTAGTTATATATTTAATGATGGATGAATGTATTATATTTGTTTGTCTACAGTACTTAAAAGTATTGATTTTATCTTTTTTGTCTTGTATAAGCAGTATGTGTCTATGTAACTATAAAGCTTTGTACTAATGGTACCCATTTTAAATGAACCTAGCAGCTCAACTGGGAATTGACCAAGTTCATGTATTCCTGTACTGATTAACATGAACAATATTTTCACTACTACTACCTCCTCTGGCAACTCATTCCAGGTGGACACCACCCTCTATGTATAGAAATGCTTCCTTACATCCCTTCTGAATCTCCCTTGCCCCCCATCAGTTTTAGGATATTCTCCCTAGTGGTACTGTTGTCACTCTTTTCACTCTGTTAATTCCCTTCATGTACTTGAAGCTCTCGATCATATCACCCCTCTGCCTCCTCTCTTCCGGGGAGTACATTCCCAGGGCTCCCAGCCTCTCCTCATAGGAACTACACTGTAATACCTCGATCATCATGGTTGCTCTCCTCTGGACCCCCTCCAGCATGCTGATGTCCTTCTTAAGGTAAGGATGCCAGTGCCTCTCCCATATTCTAAATGTGGTCTCACCAATGATCTGTGCAATGGTAAAATAACCTCACTCTGCCTACTACTGAATCCCCTTGCAATACACCCCAGCATCCTGTTAGCCTTCCCACTGTCTTTTTACACTGAGAGCTGTGTTTCAGGTCACTTGCAATCACCACTTCTAGATCTTTTTCCTCATTGGAAGCAGTTACCTGAACCCCTCCTACGTAATACTCTGTCCTATGGTTCTTGGCCCCTGTGTGAATTACTTTGCACTTTTTGGCATTTAAATTAAGTTGCCAGATTCCTGACCATCTCTCTAGTCTAAGCAGCCTATGTAGAGCACATAATATTGATAACAATGGCATTTGTGTGTTCATTGCTGTGGTGGAAGGGTGATGTATAGAGACAGTCTGGTGGTACGTGATAATTTTCTTGTGAGCAACAGTGAGTCTGGTAGTGTCCACACAAGTGTATAAATGTCATTCTGAAAGTGTGTCCATGTACAGTGTGTGTGTGTGTGTGTGTGTGTGTGTGTGTGTGTGTGTGTGTGTGTGTGTAATTCTGGTGTTTTGTACTTTTAAACACATTTTGAAGTGTGTACATTCCAAGTATATTATTAGTGGTTGGCACTTCTGGCTTTGGCTAGAACAGGGTTCCATACCATGTGGTGGTACCTTGTAAGGTATGCTATGTGACTCTGTGTGGTTTGAGTATAATAGGTAGGCAAACAAACTATTGTGTGCATGGAAGAATTGAGGTGTTTTGTTAGTTCAGTGTGTACTGTATATGTTCATGAAAGAGAGAGAAGCTGCTTGTATGTGTGTTTGAGAAGTGTGTGTGTGACAGAAATGGGCAGGAAAGAGTTAATGGCTTGGATTCTGTAGGTGTCTTATTTTTTTAGCAGTTTGGAGAAAATACAGTCAGGCTGAAATCCTCTGTCTAGCAGCATCCAGCTTATGGAATTCCTAGCTGCTAGATAAGAGCTGGGTCATAAATCTCAGTGGATATCTCCAGACACACACAGACCTGCAGACATGGACACAGGGCAGTTTGAATGGATTGGATCATTCAAATATAAACTTAAGGTGAAAAGGAATATAATTGGTCACTGATAGGTGTTCACTCTGATTGGGACAATTAAATACATACATGTTAGTTGGTTGGTGCATTTAAATGGAGAATAGGAATGACCTATTCTCCACAGAATATAACCTTCTGAAAGGCAGAGAAGGGTCTCTTGTGCTTTGGAAGCTGGGAGGGGAAACATAAGCTTGGAGCCTACCTTCTAGCTAAGTCTGTGGGAGCTGGCAGTTAGAACAGGGTCCAGTGTCTCTTGTAAGGACAGGGAAGGGTAAGTTTAGTGATAGCATATTTCAGTAATAGCCTTCTTCTTTTGCCATCTGTTATTTAAACATTTGTTTACTTTTCCTGTATGAGTGTTATTCTCTTGTGTTGTAAATATATATCCTGTAAACTCTCAGTGCATTTTCTGTTAAGTAAAAGCTATTTATTTGCTCAACAGTTGTGACTATGATGTCATTTTTCTAAGGTAATATTTGGTTTCCACTGGCTGAGGTAAACCCTGTGTAGTATCCGCAACTCAAGAGAGACACACTACCAGGCTTTAACTTCTGCAATTGCACATTTAATTATTCAAGTTTGTGCACTTGAAAGAGGTGCTGGAAGGAAAGTCCGGCTGGTGGCAGCGAATACCCAAGGACAGACACCTCTCTAAAAGCTGTTTCAGCCCAGAGGGAGAAGTGGGTTGTCACAGTGTGTGTCTATGTGTGTGTAGATGAGACACAGCATGCCCAACTAGAGTTGACTGCGATCAATAAAAAAGGGGAGGACACGGGTTAGGGAGCGTTAGTAAAAATGAGTGCCGCTGCATGAAAGCCCTCTTCCTGTGGACACTATAAAGTAAAATTGTTAAAGTGAGGATGGATGCATTACTCAAATAAACTTGTCTCCTGCTGTTCCTCCTACCAATACCTCCTGGTGAAAATTCTGTACTACTACTACTGTTCTTGTTCCTTCCACTTCTTCTCCACCCTGTCTTTCCACCTACTCCCCAGCTATTTCTGTCATTTACTACTCCTTGTGGACCCCATCATCCTGCTTTAACAACTGGGGGTCATGTGGTTTTCCCCAGGGACAGTGCTGCTGTACGTGTGACCTACTCCACTGATGGCCAATGGACAACTGAGAAGCAGCTGTTCTATAGACATGATAAGGCGACGGCTTATGCTGCAGCCACTGTGACCACAGATGAAGCCACCCGGGCACAAAGTCACAGTGGTGGTGGCCTAGAGCACTTACATCAGAGACTTCATCACATCATGGACCAGGATGAAATAGTCAGTGGGTCACCTTATGACATGTGGTTGCTAGGGTGCAGGAAATCTGCTGTAAATGACAAGGACATGAAAATACCTGGGCTTTTTTTGAGTCAAGTGGTTCAACTGGTAACATCTGCAGTCTTAGTTCAATACAGCAAAGCCAAACCAATGCACATCTCCAGCCTGCCCGAGTGTTTGGATGACAAACATAAGCCCATCTGTGTAAAAAGCAGGTGAATGTGACTGAGGGATCCTGTGTGGTTGTAATGATGCCAAAAAGCCTTTGAGATGACAGCCAGTTACAGATCCCAAATGAGCCTTAAAGGAGAACGGCACTGAACCTATAGGCCATTTTCCCTTGGAAAAGCCTGTTTTTTAAACACTAGTTTCAATTCTGTTACTGTTCTATCTCTATAGGCTTTTTAGTTATCTTTGTGGGTGATTCTGATTAATACACATGTAGTAAATGCCATTTTAGAACGGTATGATGTAGTTTATGTCCCTTGCTCAGCTCTTCCATTGTTGGCACAATGCATCCATGTTATAGTATGGAATTCTGTGGCTGACAGGGCATAAAGTACATCATGCAGTCCCAAAATGGTACTCACCATCAGAGTTTAAGTCAGAAACATCCTCTGTGTTTAGTGAAAGGCTTGCAGAGGGAACAAGAACAGAACTGTAACCAGTACTTAAAAACAGCTGCTACTGGGAAAAATGGCTCACAAGTTCAGGGCAGTTCTCCTTTAACTCTTCACAATACTCCAACTGCCTGAGAACCAAACCTGTGAAAGAGTCAGCCAACTGTAGAGTGAACCACTACCAGAACAAATCAGCACCTCTGCAGGCCACTGCCAGGGTCGAGCAGAACCCCAGTTATAATGAGGAGTCAGTTGTGTTCGACCTGTAGCTGAGGGAAAACAAGACATTTGACCTCTTGCAGTAAAAGTCTACTTTTATGCTGTATATCCTTTATGTGCTGTCTCTCACTCCAGTTTGAATAGTAGAAGCAACGAATCCTGTAGAGAGCATAGCGGTGCATTCATTATACTGCACCAGCCAAAAAAGTGCAGTTAGGTCTCCCATATTTGATATAGTGCCCTTATTTATTTGTGCAGTAGCCTTCTCCTCCTTATTAGTTTAAATGCCCTGTGATAAAGGCATTGAACAACTGCCCCATCATCTCCCTAGGGTGGAGGCCATCCCTCCTGAACAAACCTCCAGTCCCTCCAAAATACTTCACAGTCTTCTGTGAAATAAAATCCCTCCACTTTGTTCCAATCTTTCAGCCATTTATTGAACAGAAAAATTTTCACTGTCTTAACTGTTCTCTTTTTCTAACAACCCCAAAAGGTTATCAAGTCTGCTGCTTCCTCTAGGTTCCTGCCTCCCATACAGAAGCTGCTTCTTACCCCTTTAACCTCATGGTTGGTGAGATTATTTGTCCCCAGGTGCACAATTGCATGAGGTCTTTCCTATCCCCTGAACTAGGTTCCCTACCCTATGAATGACCTTTCTGGCAGTTGCCCCAGGGATACAATGCAGCAGTCTTATTTCCTTCCCACTAGGCAGCATAAAGTACCCTTCCAGTTCCCTCACTGTGGAGTCCTCCACCAAACGAACCATCTTTGGTGGTCTCCTTTGATTGGAACCTCCCCACATATAGACCTTGCTCTCTCAGCAGACTTTTGGGGCCTCAGTGTTACTGTCATGGCCTTCCTGACTGAAGGAGCCATAGAAACACATTCACTCAATGGAGTGACATGGTTCTGTGTTACACCTGTTGGGTTACCACCTCCTTCCAGAGGCACCATCCTTTCTCTCCTCCCCCTGCCCACAACACTCCAACCCCTTCTTTGACTTTGGAGGCTTTTGAGGGAGAGGAATGGCATGTGGCACCCACAGCTCCCCTTCATACCTGCACCTGAACATTCTAAACTGCAACCAGTTTCAAGGTGAGTGCCAACAATCTTTTGCACACTGGACAGCTGTCAGCTATCATAAGCCAACTGTTAAAGATGGCCACTCTAGAGTCTCTGCAACCTACTTGTCCTCCCTCAAAACCCTGGGGCCTGCATATGCTGTCCCTGGGAGCTGTTCCTCACTTTTACTTCTTCCCATCTATGCCTGCCCAACACCTCCATAACGGATCTGTACAAGTGCCCTTTGCAATGTTCAGCTTTGCACCCCAGATAGGATTTCACTCCAGACTACCCATATAGCAGCAAAATATAATTGCCAATAACAGAGCACTCCAGGTAGGTTATTATTTCTGAACATATGAATTTTAAACATGCAGTAAGACACATCAGAGGGTTAATAGTTTTGCCACAACCACATGCCCCTGGGACACAGTAAGGAATGAGGTGTAAGCCTAGGAACTGCAGTTGTGGCACACATATCAGCATCCTGGCATGACTTATTGCACTTATAAATGAATGGCTAAGAAATCCGTAAAAAAAAAAACAGTTTTTAAAATAAATAAAAATACAGATACTTTTAAAAAGAATGAGAAATAGTCAATTCACTGATGTTTGCCTCAGAGGGCAATAATTTTGATGTAAAGTGTTTTCCATTTCCAGCCCCACTACAACCACCACACACCATCACCACCACACAGTGTTAGTACATTTTTATAGATGTTTAAATGAAGTCTGCACTTGTTTTTTGTTTGTTTTTTAGTTTGCTGGTTTGATAACTGATATTTAAACACCAAATTTGAGGACAAGTGGACAGTCGTGAGAGTGAAACAAAATGTGAGTGAGCATACTGGCAGGGATAATGTTGCAGTTCAGTGGACAGACAAACAGGCTGGGTAACTGCTAGTTTACCAGAGTGGAGACCTTATGATTGTTTAAAAAAAGGTCTTTGGCACTTTTCAATGCATGTGGAGTTCAAAATGGACTGGGAAGAAAGACAGTAAAAGACTGCAGAAGCAAGCGTGGTCAAAGAATGTAGCACAGTAATAAATGATAGCAGGTGACACAGCATCAGTTACTATGTTTACATGTGTGCTGTAACCCAGTTGTAGCCCTGAAAAAATGGGGACTGAAGCAAAAATCATGGCTTATAGATACATGTAAACCTGACTGGTGCTCTAACCAGGTTGCTTCTTGAACCAGGTTGAAAGTATATAGTTCACAGGAATTGATGCCTGTAGAACCCAGATGTGCTCCACATGTAAACAGCATCAGTTGCCAGATCGATCCTGGAGGCATGCGCTTTTAATGGGTCCTCTCTTACCAACACAAATCAGCAAGTACTGAGCATGCCCACCTCAATTTTACATCCATTGCCGGTATTCATAGAAACATAGAGACATAGACTTTGATGGCAGATAAGGACCGCTTGTTCAAAATAGTCTACCCATTTCTTTACCTATTGGATAAGCTGCAGACCTATATGAGACTTATGTGTAAACTCAGTCACATCTCTGGGACCAGAATAAGCTGTTCTTGTATACTGAACAGCATTGAAACCGGAACTATCAGCACCGATCCCCATTCCTCAGTCTCATGGTACATGTAAACCAGGTCAGAAAGAAAATGCTGAGCTAGGAGGAAGTGAAACAGAATGGTATGGAAGTAACAGGAGTAAGTAGAGTGAGCAGAAGGATAGGTGCCAAAGTGGGATTATTCTGACAGAATGGAAAAATAAATATATCAGAGTAGTTTTGTTTGTCAACCTTGTTATTTGCTGTCTGAGTACAGCAGTGTTTAATGGTGAAAGTGTGGCATTAAGTGATTTTGGAGGCTAAGTGAGGAAAAAATTGGTGGCTTTTTAAATTCAGTTCAAAACCCTGCACATTGCTGTGTTTCCAGTACTGCATGGTGATTACGAGCACTTTTTTTGCTCATTGGTAGTGGTCTCACAATGCACAGCTGCTGACCAATCAGGACACAGTATTTTTCCAAAACATTTTATAAAGACAAATAAGGCACAAGTGGCACACCATGTTCACCCACTGCCAGCTCAGCAGGTATACCTGGAAATGTTTCCTCCCACAACATTTATTTCCTCTGTCCCCTGTCCCAGCAATCTGGGCCACCGCAACTGATGCCCTACTTTGGTCAAGAGGGCAGGTGAGCAGCTGCTTTCATAGAAAATGATGCAAATGGTATGTGAAAAAAAGGTATTTTTAGGAGCTCTCTGTTATGTACTGGGAGCAATGCTAATGTTTAAACAAACAAAATGTATAATCTCATACCTGCAAAACACTGTACACCCATGTCAGGATTATATCATTTGCTGCAGTAGTTTGTTAAATAAATAAAATGTTTGCTTAAAAATAAAAGTCTGTTTTCAAAGTCCCAGTTTTAGTGCAATTTCTAGTTGTGGCAAAAACAACTGATGCCATTATTCCTTTGAAATTACTCTTCAGCATTGGCTAGGTTTTTTTTATTTTTGCAACATGACCTTCCAGGGCTTGCACAGGAGGATTACAAGTTCAAAACTGGATAGAATATAAAATAAACCAAGTCAAATATTGCATCAACATCACAAAACAGCATAACGGAATGAATCAATTTGGCAATATTAGCAGAGCTGGCACTAAGAGCCAGCATGGATGGGGACAGACAGTTAGTTTGCAACGTGAGTTTATGTTTTATATATCTGTAAATTGGTAACTGGGAGAGGTACATTGAGTCAAAACGTGTTTCCAGGTGTGACCTGGGGGAAAGGAAACTGGAGGTTACAATTACATAATCTGAAAACAGTTAAACAGAAATACAAGAGGTTGATGAGCAAGGTAATACAGTGACTAGGTAACCAATAAGTTCGATTTTAATGCATCTGTTTTTGTTTTCATTGATTTCTGTCGCTTGTGGTGCACTATTGAAACACACCTATGCCATATCACGCAACTGGGCAGAAATGCCTGATGTGACATCAGCATGCCACGGGGGCTGCATGCCAAGGTACAGTTCAAATAATCAGAATCAAAGTGACAGAAACAGGAAGGTGGTGGGGCTTTCATGAAAATAACCTCACCAGAGCCTCAAAAGCACAGGTGTGGCAAATGCGATGATCACTGCGCAAACATTACCACATGACTCCACCATGGGCCTCAACCCTGTGGGTGCAGGGCCCACTTCATAGGTGACAGGGGTAGCTCAGACTCTGTTCCCATTCCATCCTTGGCCTTACTGTGAGACTGCCAACAGTTGTGCAGCTAAGGACCAGTTATGCTGATATGGTTGTTTTGTGATGTGGACATCTGTCCATAAGAAACTGGTGTGAGATAACAACAATGTATTTCGCATAGATCATCAGTTGATAATGGTTTTAACCCTAAAACTCTGAGCTGGTTCAAACCAGGGACCTAGAGATGAAACACTCCTATACCCAGTACTGTTCCATTAAGCCATCCAGTAGTCTCCTAGGTAACATGGGTTTCAAAAGTAAGACCATGTGAATTGCACTGTCAGCAAGTTTTAAAAGTAACTTTGTGATCCAGGCCTTGCATTTTGTATCTTCTTTTACTGTTCTTAAACATATGTCTGGTTTCTGTTTATTTTGCTGCTGACTGCTGTCTTCAATGGGAATGCTATAAGCTTCTCAGCATGTTGCATTTGATCTCAAAGAAAACCAGCTGTGGCTCCTCACTGGGAAACCCAATGCAGCTGTTTATAGATTGGTGTACAACTGATGCTGAATATTGGTGATTCTGTAAAAATTAGCCCTGATGGCTAAGAACTGTGAAACTCCATTGACTGCTACAATACTATATACTGTACATTGCTCTTACATACATACATGGTGTCGGCAGACAAGAACCTACATGGCCCATCTAGTCTGCCCATACAATATCATTACTGTTACAGGCCACTGTCTTCTACACATTACATTAAATAATTCTGTATGTTTGTTGCCCAATTCACCTACTATGCAGAAATGGCTAATTATTTATTTGTACCTGTTGTCTGTACGACTACCTAACTCACTGGCTTGCAGCACTTTACTGTTTGTTACACTATTGAGAATTAAAGGGGGACATTCATAAACCATGCCCATTACAGTTTGAAAGCCCACAAAAAGATCTTTTAAACCAGCAGTATCTGCCGGCCTAGTGGCCTGAGGGTTGAGGCACTGGACGCCACAGCTCGTGCCACGCCAGCGACCCGGGTTCAGGAACGAGCCTGGATCACCAGGGGTCAGTAGGGGAGGGAAAGGATTGAGCACCCAGAGGATGGCTCTCCTTCCTCAGGGGATCCAGGGACTATGCCCGGCACAGCGGTGACCTCTGGTAGAGACCGGAGGCACCGCAATGATTCAGGGCCAGAGTAGAGGGTTGCGGAGCCATGGCAAGACATTCCCTGGCGTCATTGCATGTCGGGACTCCGCTAGGGAAGGGGGGGAGGGCGTAACCAACATGGAAAAATCCTCTGCTCCCAGAGATAGGCAAAGGCATCACCCTACAGCCACACTCCACCAGCTGAAATCATCCAGCCCAGCCCAAATTTACAGATAGAGTGTCCTGGGAGGATAGGCGGGCCCCACCTCGGGAGGGCTCAGAAACAAGGGGATAGCTGGGCTGGTGCCAGGTCGCTGGTGAGTTTCAGGCCAGGAGGTAGAGCTGGAGGGAAGTGGATGCCTGAAAGAGTTCTCTGGGTCTCAAGCGGAGTCAAAAAAAAGTTAGAAAAAAAAAAGCAGTATCTGCTAGAGTGGTGATAGTCTAACATAGTGCTTTTAAATGGTGTACCGTAAAGCCACGATATTCCAATTCACTGTCAGCCTTGCCTCAGTTAGGTACAGCACTTCATGTTGTAGTTATAAACAATTTTTTAATTAATGACTCAAGTCAGAAATTCAGTTTGGAATTATGTTGCCACACAGCTGTACAGTTGTGCTTTACACTTGTTTAGTGAGTGTGCTCCTCCGACCAATGGTGACAGGTTGATACTGCAATTCTCCGCCTGGTGTTTAGATAGTGCACAACGTGTTATCAATGCTTTTTTGTTGCTTCAGGTTCAATTTTATTGAAGGAAAACTCAGTTGAGCAAGCTCATTCACAAGGAGATCCTAGATCATAATAATAGCCAAGTGGCTTGTCATAAAAAGACAACATATACAAAGTAACATAAAAAAAATACACATAGGATTGCTATACATCAGTTTATAAATTACAGTGTGACAGATTGAGCACAGTAAGGTTCATATATTATCTGACGCTGAAATTCAACTGAACAGGTAGGGATTATTAGTGTAGGATAGTAGGGAGCTGGGCAGATTGAGAGTGTACTGTGGGAGGAGAGAGAGTAGGTGAGTAAGAGGAGGTGTAAAGATAACAGAAGGGTAGTGGAATAAGAAGGAGGGGTTAGAAATATGAGATGAGTAAAGGAATAGTGCTAGGAGAGTAGGGTGAAGAGGATAGAGATAATGAAGGCAAAAATAGGTGAGAATTTAGTGGTTAGCGAATGGTTTCATGTCCTGGTAGGTATAGGTTTGCGATGATTGATCTTGAGGCTATAAGGGCTCAGGGAGAGGCTTAAAAGCAAGTACAGATATCTTTTAATTTGGATGCTGTTAACTCTTTGAAGAAGTTGACCGAGACCATACTGGATAGTTTCAGAGTGGTCTGAGCCGGTTCCATATTGTTGGAAGAGCATATGTGATAGCACATTTACCAAATGTGTGTAGTCCTAGGCACATCCAGGAAAATAAAGTCGATTTCCTGAGGAATATGCACAGTGGGAGATACTGATGAGGGATGTGAGGTAGCTTGGAAGTTTGTTCAAGAGTATCTTAAGGGTCCAGATAGCAGCATGAAACAGCCATCTTCCAGAGAATATATTCATTAACTGGCTTTATTTTGTGTATTTTCAGATTTGAGATGCCATTGGAACGTGTTTGGACTGCCATGAACCGGCATTGGAACATGAATTGTACAGTGCTGCAATTGGCTTCGCAATAAAATCTGTTTATTGATAGAATGTTTATATTGCTTGTCATGTAAAAAAATAAAGGTTTTTATCTTTGCATTCTCCAGGTAGTTTTCCTCTGGAAACAGTGATGAAGCCTGTCTGATTTTTCGTTCGTGGACCGTGAGGTCCTATAAAATGCATAGCCATTTATTCAAATGACATCGCTAATGTTTGCTTTTTATTTATTTATTTTTTTTAATGCTTGTACTGTCATGGGTTCAGAAAGTAAGTTATGCCTAACCATTTATTAGTTATTTAAGCATACTCAATGTAGTTAGTCCACAGTTAGGTATCTCATTGGTATCTGTGGCATCCAAGTAGTTGTTGTGAGAAGTACGTCATCCTCCTGTTTCATAGAAACATAGAAACATAGACTTTGATGGCAGAAAGAACCACCTGGCCCACCCAGTCTGCCCATTTCCTACCTACTGGATAAGCTGCAGATTCTAGTTAACCAACAGCCTGCTTCCTGCAACTTCGCACTATAATTGCTTTGTGTCTGTCCCAAGCATGTTTGAATTCCCCACTGTTTTAGACCCAACGACCTCCTCAGGAAGGCTGTTCCATGTATCCACCACTCTCTCCGAAAAATAATTCTCACATTACCCCCTGAGCCGTCCCCCCTCTATCTTTAAATTGTGCCCCCTTGTTCTTACACATCTCTTTTTCTGAAAGATGCTACCCTCCTGGACTTTGTTGATCCCCTTGAGGTACTTGAACGTTTCTATCATGTCCCCCTGTCCCTCCCTTCATCAAGGGTATACATATTAAGCTCTCTCAGTCTCTCTTCATATGGTTTCTGATGTAGACCCTGCACCATTTTAGTTGCCCTCCTCTGGACTGCTTCCATCCTGTCTATGTCCTTGCGTAGATGAGGTCTCCAAAACTGCACACAGTACTCCAGATGGGGTCTCACCAACTGTCTGTATAGAGGAATAATCACTTCCCTTTTTCTACTTGTGATGCCCCTTCCTATGCATCCCAGTATCCCCCTGGCTCTCCTTACTGACTTCTCACATTGCTTACCCACCTTTAGGTCATCTGATATGACTACTCCCAGGTCCCTTTCCATTTTTGTTGTTGTTAGTACCTCCCCTGCTATTGTGTACTCTTCTCCTGGGCTTTTGTTTCCCAGGTGCATTACTTTGCACTTCTTTGCATTGAATCTAAGTTGCCATATGTCTGACCATTCCTCCAACCTTGCCAAGTCCCTTCTCATCTTTTCTACCCCCTCTTGTGTATTAACTCTGTTACAGATCTTTGTGTCATCTGCAAAGAGGCATACCTTTCCCTCCAGACCCTCTGCAATGTCACTTATAAAGATGTTAAAGAGGATTGGACCCAGTACTGAGCCCTGAGGTACTCCACTAGTAACCCCCTTCTCTGAATGTGTTCCATTCACTATTACCTTCTGTGTCCTGTTGTGCAGCCAGTTCGCTACCAGGCTACCACCCTGGGACCCACTCCCAGGCTGGCTAACTTGATTATTAATCTTTGTGCGGGACTGTGTCAAATGCCTTGCTAAAAGTCTAGGTAGGCCATATCCACAGCCCTCCCTGGTCTATTACTTGGTCACCCAGTCAAAGAAATCAATTAGATTAGTCTGACATGACCTTCCTGCTGTAAATCCATGTTGCTTTGGGTCCTGTGCCCGCTGGCCTCTAGGTGCTCAACAATTCTTTCTTTCAGAAGTGATTCCATCATTTCCCTACCACTGAGGTCAAACTTACAGGTCTGTAGTTTTCTGCTTCTGCCTTGCTCCCACTTTTGTAAAGGAATCACATCTGCCCTCCTCCAGTCCTCAGGTACCACCCCATCCTGCCATGATTTGTTAAAAGTGTGGTCAGTGGTGTCACTAGGTCCCCTAGTTCTTTTAGGATTCTGGGGTGAATCCCGTCAGGCCCCATTGCTTTGTCCACCTTGAGTTTTAGGAGTTATTTCAGGACTCTTTCTTCTGTGAATGGACTGGTATCAACCCTCTACCCAGAATGCTTCTATTGTCTGGTTTAGGTAACTGCTCCTCATCTTCTTTTGTGAATACTGAGCAAAAGTATTCATTCAGTATCTCTGCCTTTTCACTGTCTCCTTCTGCCCACCTCCCTCTCCTTTATTAATCTTCACTATCCCTCCCTTAACCTTTCTATGCTCCTAATGTACCTATAAAAGGTTTTATCCCCCTTTTTGACCGAGTTGGCTATTTTTTCCTCGGTTTGTGCCTTTGCCATTCTGACTGCCTTTCCTACTTCTTTCTGCTTTAATTGATACAGTTCCCCGTCGTGCTCCCTCTGTGATTCCTTATACTTTTTGAATGCAGCCTTTTTCTCCTTAACCTTCCCTGCCACCTCTTTTGAGAACCATAGTGGTTTTTTACTCCGCTTTGTTTTCTTTATTTGTTTTACACAAAGACTTGTTGCCTCTATGATGGCAGTTTTGATTTTTCCATTGTTCTTCCACCCTCCTATTTGGCCATTTGTTAGTGCATTCTTCAGGTGTTCAACCATTTTGCCAAAGTCAGCCCTTCTAAAGCCAGTATCCTTGTTTTTGTATGGCTTATCTCCATGGTTGTGCTCATTGTGAAGCACACTGTGCAGTGGTCGCTTGTTCCCAGATGTCTACCGACTTCTAAATTTGTGATCCTCTCTCCATTTGAGAGTACCAGGTCTAGTATTGCTCCTCCTGAGTGGGTTCCAGCACTAGCTGTCTAGGTCTGCCCTGCAGGGCATCAGAACGACTCGCTTTGGATGGCTGCAGTACATGTCCTCCAGTTAACATCTGGCATATTCAGGTCCCCCATCAACAGTATCGCTCTTTTCAGCCATTTTGAGAATGTCCTCTATCATTTTCTTGTCCATTTCCTCCCCTTGAGACGGGGGTCTGTATACAACCCCTGTGCGGATTGCGATGCCATTCCCTTTGTCATCTTGGTGGCTGTATACCATGTGAAGGTGCATGAGGTATTATGGTGAAAAATGATACCTAATATACAAAAATGCACTACAGCAACAGTGGATCTTCTTGTCATCTCTAATAGTTGTGTCTGTCCCTGTACTAATACATGTATTGTACATAATAAATGAATTTTTATGTATTGTAGGAGCGCGGTGTCTTGATTTAATAGTAGGATATCTGTTGGCATGTTTTGTGCTACTAGCCAGCATTGTGTCACTTTGAGTTGTCCGCCCATTTCACACTGTTCATTTTTTAATTATTGTTTGATGTCTGCCCCTGTACTAATACATGTATTGTACATAATAAATGAATTTTTATGTATTGTAGGAGCGCGGTGTCTTGATTTAATAGTAGGATATCTGTTGGCATGTTTTGTGCTACTAGCCAGCATTGTATCTCGAGCCACCAAGATGACACTGAGAGCTCGAGGCAATTGTTGTGTTCGACAAACTGCCTTAGTTACTTCCTTGTTAGTTGTATTTATCTGAGAGAAAATCTAGCATTTATTATGTTATTTGTTCAATAAATACAGTAAGTGCTTCATATTCTTTGACAGGTAATTTCATAATATTTCTGTTTGTCTGATGTTGAAAATTGATGATGCTCTGCATTTTGGCAGTTATCTGTTGCCCTCAGTTTGTCTCCCTTCCCCAGCTCACAAAAAAAATTAATTGTTTGTATTTCATGTTTCTGAGCATTCAGTTTGCAGATGCGTGATGCAGTGTGTGTGGTGCTGAAATAGGCAATTCATTTACCAGCATTCAGTCATTACTGTGAGTACAGACGTTTTTGCCTTTGGGAGCAATGCCATAGTCCATAAGTTTTGTCACTCGTGTTGTAAGAAGTTAAGGATTTCTCCTCCACTCCCACACACACAAACATAATGTTTGATTTAATTTTTGATTTGTGTTGCATGTGACAGGATAAGGGTGTAATATTGGAATGAAGTTAATAAAGAATCACTAGAATCACAGTGTGTGAAATAGTCCCCCCTCCTCACCCCACCCTTGCATACTCATGATTACACCACCAGTGAGTGAAGGTGCATGAGGTATTATGGTGAAAAATGATACCTAATATACAAAAATGCACTACAGCAACAGTGGATCTTCTTGTCATCTCTAATAGTTGTGTTTTAATGCTGCATAGAAAGACATGTGCCAATACCTTTCAGTTCTCTCAGGTTTTTTCTGATCTTTCCCACATATTACCAGTACTCATGATACATGATGCTTATGGGTAGTGGTCCCATCAGGTGGTGCACCCATTGGCAGATCGTTTTATAAATGTAAATGTTTGATGTTGAATGCTGATGGCAATCTTCCATGTGTCATTTATTTGTTGACCTTCCATTCTCAGTCCCCCCCAACACACCCTCACAACCCCTTTTTTTTGTTTTTGTTTTACCCTTTTCTGAACATTTAGTCCACATATATGCATCAGGGTGGGTCTGGATCTGCTATTGTCAATTCAGTAACCAGAAATTAGTATTCTCTGTTAGTTCATAGGTTCATATTTTTGATTCAGGTCCCTAAGCTGCAATAGCCATATATTAGGCCTGCCACTATTTATTGGACAGTTTACTATTTGTTTTCTACCACATGTTTATCTAAAAGGTTTTTAAAGACTGTGAAGCTGCTCACATTTACCACCATTGCAGGGAGTTGATTTCAGACAGTTACCACCCTTTGATTAAATCACCTTCCTCTCTTAATGGTATTGTGCCTTTCACCCTTTATCTGCAACCTGTGTCCACTGGTTCCCATTCCAGACCTCTCCTTCCAGATTCAACCTGCAAACTCCTAAAACAGACCATCATTTACAGATTTATATACATACCAAAGATCCCCCCATGTTTTCCTATAGTTCATGTAATCCTGGTATGGGGTGGCAATTGACTCTTGAGCTTGGTCTGGGGAGGGTGTTGGGGTAGGTGACTCATGTACTCATGCCAGGGAATGGAGCAGGTGACTCTTATACTCGGGCTGGGGAGGGGGCATGTTACTCTTTTACTCCAGCAAGGGAAGATGTGCAGATCACTTTTGTTCTTGTGTTGGGAGGTGGGGCAGATTTACTACTGTGCTTGGGCTGGGCAGGGTGGGTGGGTTACTCCAGTACTGAGGCCAGGGAATGGGAGTGGAAGGTTAATCTTTTATTTGGGTTGGGTGAGGGAGTATGTTGCTCTTGTACTACTCTTGTATCTGGGACATGGATGGGGGTGTCAGGTGAAGAAGGCCAGAGCGGGTAGGTGACTCTTGTACTTGTGCTAGGGATGTGGGGGGAGGGGTCAGTTGACTATTGTGCTTGTCCTGGGGGGGGCAGGTGATGCTTGTAGCCTGTCCAGAGTGGAAGTGCAGGTTACTGTTCTAAATGGGCTGGGGGTGGCATGTTACTCTTGTAAACTGGTTAGCTACTGGGTGCAGTTGACTCTTGTGATTTGTCCAGTGATGGTTGGGGCCAGGTTACTATTGTGCTTTGCCAGGTAAATGGGGGCAGATGACTCTTGTGCTTAGGACATGGGATGGGGGGTCAATTACTCTAGTACTCATACCATGGAGAGTTAATGGGTGACTCTTGTACCCGGAATGTGTCATTTGGGGTGGACTATTGACTCTGTTTCTCTCACCAGGGTGGGGATGGGTGGGGAAAAGGTGAATCTTTGGCCCATGCAAGGGATTGGTGAGGGGGCAGGTGACTCCTGTATTCAGCTTCAGAATGAGGGGGAGTCTCTTGTATGTGTGCCAGGGAATGGGGGTGGTGGAGGGGTCAGTTGATTCTTGTGCTTCTGCCAGGGAGGGGTGGCAGGTGACTCTTGTACTCGGGCAAGAGTGAGGGTTCAGGTTACTATTGTACATAAAAAAACAACAAGAAAGACTCACACTCAAGAGACAGGGGAGTGTACCCTAGCGAAGGTGGCAAGAAATGTCAAATAATTATCCAAACAAGATGCAATAATCCACCTAAAATGATTTATTCAGCTGAAATAACTTCAACACTTCTAAACCCAGGAATTCTGCTACAAGGTACGGTGCTTTATCAAATAAGGCTTCATTGGGTGTGCACTGGATAGTAATGGTTCCCTTTTATATTCTTGCTAATCAATCACAGTACCAATCTCAACCAATCAGAATAAAGGATAAAATTAACTTAATTTCTTGCACAATAAAAGGTGATAACCATTATTAAAAACAGGTTTCCACAATAAATCATGAATATGTAAATTAGTCACACATTATTTGTTATTTACAAAGAAAAAATGTGCACCGACCAATCAGATCACAGTATTCAAGAAATTCCAAAAATCTATTTTTTTTTTTTATATTTCATTTTGTTCCCATTTATAACATCAAATGGTGGTAAAATCATTGATTTATTTTTTATTTTGAATCCATAATAGAGACAGATAACTTTGTATAACCAACCTGAATGATGTACTTCAGAAAAAAAATGTATCTTACTTTATTAGCTTGTTTTGTGTTATTTTTCGTTTTATTCATTTACAAAACATGTATTAAGAAGAAAAATGTAACAAATTAAGTCAAATTTAGGACAAATGTCAAAACAAAATTCTATAATCAAATTAAAGTATTACAAGAGTTATTTTTGGCTATATTCATTACATTTGTTTGTAAACATGTTTTGAAATACATATGAAACACAAATGCTGAAAACCAATAGTATTATCTTGAAGAAGTTCTTTATGTATTACTCTTATTTTTATGTTAATTTTATTCTTATTGTTTCATGGTTCATATAAAACAATAGTGATTATAGAACTTTGGACTAAAGATATTAGGGAAATAAAAGGGAACAAAAGGAAACAAGATCAGTTTGATCTTTTATAGTCAGTTCAATACTTGACTTCATTAGTAAGTCTATCAAATTATTATTGATGATCTAATTACATTTTGATGTACTGTACAACCTCATCCTTTATCAGCCATTGAGGGCTAACAGGTGACTATTGTACCGGGATAGGTCTGGGGGAGAGGGTGAACTATTGACTCTATAGATCTCACCGGGTGGGGAGGGAGGAGGTGAGTCTTTGGTCCATGCAAGGGATGGAGAGGGGCAGGTGATTCTGTACTCTCAGCTCTGAAATGGAGGGAGAAGGAGTCTCTTGTACATGTGCCGGAATGGGGGTGGTGTGGGGTCAGTTGATTCCTGTGCTTCTGCCGGGAGGGGTGGCAGGTGACTCTTGTACTCATGCAAGAGTGAGAGTTCAGGTTACTCTTGTACGTAAATAAACAACAAGAAAGATTCACACTCAAGAGCCAGGGGAGAGTTCTCCATTGAAGGTGGCAAGAAATGTCAAATAATTATCTGAACAAGATGTAATAATCCACCTAAAAATGATTTATTTAGCTGATATAACTGAAAAACTTCTACACCCAGGAATTCTGCTACAGGTACCTGCCACTTTGTCAAATAATGCTTCATCAGGAGGTGTGCACTGGATAGTAATGGTTCCCTTTTATATTCTTGCCAATCAATCAATCACAGTACCAATCTTAACCAATCAGAATAAAGGATACAATTAACTTCATTTTTTTTCCACAATAAAAGGTGATATCCAAGATTAAAAACAGGTTTCCACAATAAATCATGGATATCTAAATGATTCACACATTATTTTTAGTTACAAATAAAAAATGTGCACCAACCAATCAGATCACAGTATTCAAGAAATTCCAGCAAACATTTTTTAATTATATTTCATTTTGTTCCCATTTATAATGTCAAATGGTGATAAAATCATTAATATACATTTTTATTTTGAACGCATAATAGAGATAGATAACTTTCTATAACCAACCTGAATGATGTACTTCAGAAAAAAAAATTATGTTAATTTATTAGTTTGTTTTTTGTTATTTTTCATTTTATACATTTACAAAACATGTATTAAAAAGGAAATTGTAACAAGTTAAGTCAAATTTAGGACAAATGTCAAAACAGAAAATCTAGCCAATCAAATAAAAGTATTACAAGAGTTTTTTTGGGGGGCGGGGCTATATTTCATTACATTCATTTGTAAAACATGTTTTGAAATACATATGAAACACAAATATTGAAAACCAATAGTATTATCTTGAAGAAGTTCTTTATGAATTTCTCTTATTTTTATGTTTATTTTTAATCTTATTCTCATTGTTTCATGGTTAGAATGAAACAACAGTGATTATAGAACTTTGGTCTAAAGATTTTAGGGGAAATAAAAGGGAACAAAAGGAGGAGGTGAGACTCTGGACCATGCAAGGATTGGTGAAGGGCAGGTGATTCCTGTATTCAGACTGGGAATGGGGGGGTCTATTGTACTTGTGCCAGGGAATGGGGTGTGGTTGGGGGTCAGTTGATTCTTGTGCTTCTGCCAGGGAGGGGTGGCAGATAATGCTAGTACTTAGGCAAGAGTGGGGGTTCAGGTTTCTCTTACACATGAAAAAAACAATAAGAATGACTCACACTCAAGAGCCATCTAGGGACAAATGACCTGGCTGGGAATGTGATCAGATGTTATTGTTTAAAAGTTCTCTGTTTCTGAAATTGTAAAGAGACATCTGTAATCCATATACTGTATATTACAGGGACATTGAGTAATTCCTCAAGTTCCGTAAGCAGTTGCAGCTCACCAGTGTCACCTTTCCCAAAGTTACCAAATCACCTGATATCCACCTCTAAGTTCATCAGCAAATCATTATGAAGGATTATGAATCTGTGTAATACAATGTAGTCAAGTTTTCTTTCAGCAAATAGCCAGGGTTTCAAAGTTGGTGGAATTGCTATTTGACTTTCTGAATCATGTGTCTTGATATATTCATATAGCTAGCTGGAAGGGTAGTGTTGCTAGAACTTTCTGTGTTCATCGACAGATGGATATGACTTTTTTAGAACATCGATAGTAAAATTTCTGAGAACCATGGTTATCATAATTATAATCATGTGTCATAATAAATTACTGTGGTTGTGGACATCCATCATGTATTTTTGAAGTGCATTGTTCTCCTCTATGTAATTTTTTTTGTTAGTTTAAGTGGTCCAAAATACCACATTGTGAATCACATATTTAGAAACTGATTGCAAGAAAATGACAAAATATACATTATATTTGCACACCCACAATTATTGTCATAGTACTATGGGTGTTAGATTGCAAACACAAAGAAACACCAATAACCATTTGATTTTTTTTTTCAAAATAACTCCACAGCATGACTGACACTGACTCAGAAAGTGATGACGATAGCCTGCAATACATTGATGATATTGATTCTACCTACCATCCATGCAGTGAAAGGTACAGTGTGAATTACATACAAAAAAATATTCATGTCATACATGGTGTCTGCATTTTGGAAAATCACAACAGGATAAATGTTCAGTATTAAGCTGTTGTGCATCATACTGCTTCTGAAATTAGTTGCATGAAGGCAGTTGCTTATAAATTTATTGGATGGTTGAGTCAGAATTCCGATTTCCTATTTAGCAATGAATCCAACTGCGTGCATTTCTCATTTTATGGGTCACTGTAATGCTTCATAAATTTCACAGTATCTAATACAAATCAGTTATGAACTATAGTTAGTCATACTAATGTGTATGCTTACAATCATATGTACATTTGTATGCATCTGTACAGCTCTGAAAAAGTGACCGGACAACACCTCCCTAGATGATGATATACTGAATTACTATATGGAAGATTTGGGCAAATGTAGTGAAATGGATTCTGAAGTATATGTCAAAGATGTTGAATGTAGTGAGATACAAAATGCAGATGGCAAATGATCTGTTGCATATGTGGATTGCATAATCGACTTGTGCAAGGCGGTGTTTTCAAGTGTTGCGAACAACATGCAAAGCGTAGTGAAAAAGAGTACATAGATACATAGACAGTGTCGGCAGATAAGGGCCTATGGCCCACCCAGTCTGCCCATTTGAGCTTGTAAGTTCAGTTTGTTTTCCTAGAAGTCTGTTGCCCTTACCCTGACCTCCAGAATTCTTTATGTCTATCCCATGCATTCTTAAATCCAGTGATTGTTTCAGCCCCACCACTTTCTCTGGCAGGGTGTTCCACTTGTCCACCACCCGTTCTGTGAAGAAATTCTTTCTCATGTTTCCTCTAGAATCGTCCTCCTCCAACTTCATCCCATGCCCTCTAGTTCTGGAACACCTTTTCACTTAAAAATAGTGTTTTCCTGCACCCTGTTCCTCCCTGTAAGATACTTGTATGTCTCTATCATATCCTCTCTCCCTCCTCTCCTCCAGGAGTACATGTTCAGTTCCTTCAACCTGTCTTCATAGGACTTGTGATGCAATCCATGCACCATCTTTGTTGCCCTCCTCTGAACCTTCTCTACCCTGTCTATGTCCTTACATAGGTATGGTCTCCAGAACTGTACACTGTACTCCAGGTGGGGCCTCACTAGTGTCTTGTATAGCAGAATTATGACCTCCCTTTTCCTGCTGGTGATGCCCCTGCCTATACATCCCAGCATCCTATTTGCTTTACCTGCTGCCTTGTCACACTGTTTCCTACCTTGAGGTCATCAGAGATGACAACCCCAAGATCCCTTTCCTGCTTGGTGCATGCTATATCCTCACCCCAAACTGATATATTGTGCCAGGGTTTTTGTGCCCATATGCATTATCTTGCACTTCTTTGCATTGATTTCAGCTGCCAAACCCCTGACCATTCTTCAAGTTTCTGCAGGTCGCTCTCATTCTGTCTACACCCTCTGGTGTGTCTACTCTGTTACAGAGCTTTGTGTCATCAGCAAACAGTGAAATTCTGCCTTCTAGGTCCCAAGCAATGTCACTGATGAAGATGTTGAATAGGACCGGTCCCAGCACTGATCCCTGTGGTACCCCACTGGTCACTCTCTTCCCTCTGTGGAGTGACAGCCATTTACCACCACCTCTTTGTCCTGCCACCCAGCCAGTTACCTACCCACCACACTACTGTCCTGCCCACACCCATATTCCCCAGTTTGTGTAATAGTCTTCTATGTGGCACAGTGTCAAAGGCCTTGCTGAAGTCCAGATAGGCCATGTCCACTGCCCTCCCCTGATCCACCTCCCTAGTCACCCAGTCAAAAAATTCAACGAGGTTGGTCTGACATGACCTCCCCCTGGTGAAACCATGCTGCCTTGGATCCTGTAGTCCATTGACAACTAGATGTTCCACCAATCTCTCCTTCAGTAGTGCTTCCATGATCTTCCCCACTACCGAGGTGAGGTTGACTGGTCTGTAGTTCCTGCTTCCTCTTTGTTCCCACTTTTGTATAAGGGGACTACATCTGCTGTCCTCCAGTCTTTGGGTACCTCCCCTGTTTCCAGTGATCGACTAAACAGGATAGCCAGAGGTTCAGCCACCACCTCTCTTAGTTCTTTAAGGACCCTGGGGTGCACCCCATCTGGCCCCATTGCTTTATCAACTCTTATTACTTCCAGTTCCTTCAGGACCCTTTCTCGTGTAAAGGGACTTGTGTCCATTTCTGCCCATTCTCCCCTTGTACTCCTTCAGACCCATTACCCTCCTCTTCCTCAGTAAAGACTGAGCAGAAATACCTGTTCAATATGTCAGCTTTACTGTTGTCATCCTCCACGCGCCCCCATCCTCCCCTTCAGTCTCACTATCCTCCTTTGTCTTTTCTTTTTTCACTTATGTACCTGTAAAAGGTTTTGTCTCCTCTACCCACTGATTTTGCAATGTGTTCTTCTGTCTGAGCTTTGGCTTCCCTTACTGACCTCCCTGCCTCCCTTTGCTTCTCCTGGTACTTCTCCCTATCCCCTTCTGCCTGTGTCTTTTTGTATTGCCTGAATGCAATCTTTTTGGCTTTCACTTTCTTTGCTACCTCTTTGGAAAACCATAATGGTCTCCTGTTCCTTTTCCTCTTGCTAACCTGCTTAATGCATAATTCTATTGTTCTTGTAATCCCCATTTTAAATACTGCCCACTGTTCCTCAACCCCTGATTCCTGTCCCATTCCCCTTAATGCCTCTTTCAAGTATCTCCCCATTTTCCCAAAGTCTGCCCCCCTAAAATCCAGGATACGTGTTTTGTGTGGTTTGGTTCTGCTCTTTCTGTGATTTCAAACCACAATGACTGGTGGTCACTGTTTCCCAGGTGCTCCCCCACTGTTACCCCCATCACACTGTCCCTGTTTGTGAGCACAAGGTCCAGTATTGCCTTCTGCTGAGTTGGTTCCATGACCAGTTGCTTGAGGAAGGCACCTGAAGGAGTCCAGGATAAATCTGCTCCTAGTTGATGCTGCTGCTGGGATGCTCCAGTCCACGTCTGGAATATTGAAGTCTCCAACCAGTACTACCTCTCTTGTCTGCCATCCTTTGGATGGCTAGCATCAACTCCCTATCTGTTTCTTCCTCCTGGGCTGGTGGTCTATAGACCACACCTGTGCGGATGGCTGTCCCCATTTTCCTTTCCAGCTTAACCCACAGTATCTCTCCCCCATTTTGTTCCTCCTGGATCTCTGTGGCCCTTATGTCATTTTTCACATACAGTGCCACCTCCTCCTCCTCCTTTCCTGCCTGCTCTGTCTCTTCTGAATATGTTGTAGCCAGGTATGGCCATCTCCCAGTCGTGGTTATCATTACACCAGGTTTCAGTGATGGCCACAATGTCCAGGTCTGACTGTACCATGACAGCCTCCAGATCTTCCATCTTGTTGCTAAGGCTCCTGGCATTTGCACACATGGCTTTCCATGATTTGACCTCCCTAGACTGTTTCACTGTTCTACTCCAGCCCCTTTCTTGGTTGTCATTTATTCCTGGTTCTCCTTGCTGTCTGCCCTTCTGCTGAATTTTGCCCCTTTTCTGCTTATCCGCCTCTTGGGCACTAATCTCCATCTTTTGCACTGCTTTGCAGAGATAGCCACTCCTCTGGTTCACTGGTTCCATCATAGCTGTGGGGGTGAGCAAGTAGGTACCCTTCTTGCTGCCTGCCACCCCTTTGCTAGTTTAAATGCATGTCAATGTAGCATTTAAACTTATCATTGAGTGCTTGGATTCCCCTCCAGGATGGATGCAGGCCGTCAGGCTTGAACAAACCTCCATCCCTCCAGGTGGGTCCCCAGTCACCAATGAATCCAAACCCTTCCTCACAGCACCAGTTCTTCAACCATGAGTTAAAGTTTCTGGTGCATGCACTCCTATGTTTCCTTGCCTCTCACAGGTAGTACTTCTGAGAAAGTGACAGAAGTAGCTACTTGCTTGAGACCCTCCCAGTTTCCTAAACTCTTCCTGAACTTCCTTTGGCTCCCCATTTGCCAGGTCATTAGTACCTAGGTGGATAATGACATCCAGCTCACCCTCCCGTCTTGCCTTCCCAGTGATCCCCAGGATCTTCCTTCCATCCCTCCATGCCGTGGCACCTGGTAGGCACCTCACCTCCCTGTCCTCCCCCTCCTGTGTTCCTAGCTGGATCCCTCTTATGATGGAGTCCTCCACCAGGATTCGCTTCCTCCTCCTCCTCTGGGGTCCACTGCTTTCCCCACTGAGGTCACCTCCTTGGCTAACCTCCACATCCTTTCCTTCCACTTCTCTGGGTACCTCTATTTGGTTGTCCTCATTTGCCAGTGTGGCATATGAGTTCTTGAGTGGAATAGGATCTGGAATGTGCCTCTGCCTGACTGCTCTAACCCTCCCTGAGCCCACTGTCATCCAAGTGCTCCTCATTCTCGGCATCCTTTGAGGCAGTTGCATTGGACTGGGTGGTCCCTGGATGGGGTGATGGTACTCCTGACCAAGTTTACTTCCGCTCTGAGTCTGGCTACCTCATCCGCGAGTCCAGAGATGCATGCAGATAGGGCAGCACCTCAGTGTCCAGAAGGTCTGCCTGAATATGGCTGCCCCACAGCCACTGCATTGCACCACTCCCCACATTATACTGCAATTCCACTACTTGTCTGCTACTGAAGCTCTCCTAGTTCCCTTTTATTAATTTACTGTACTAAAAATCCTGCCACTGATCCTCAGATAATTTTTTTAAAGAAAAAGAAAAGAAACCAATAAATAAATAAATGAGTCAAAACACTTGTGCTGAGGTGGGCTTCTTCCCTTATGCCCTCCTACTTCACACCCTTACTATACCCGTGTTTAGCTCCTGTCAATCAGATTTAACAGGGCATATAATTAAGAGTTGGGGAAGGGAGGGGCAAAATTTGCAGCAGTACAGAATGGTTGGTACAGCATTACAAGTAACGGCTACATGTAGTACTGGGCACTCTGGAAAGTGGTGGTCGCAACCACTACTTTGTAGAATTCCAGCAGGAAACTTCATGTTAGCAACATCTGTTATATTGTCTGATAATAGCTATGCCAAAATTGTACTACGCTTGAAATTCATGAATATTCATGAATATGCCTATTGTGATTAAAACTGCATTTTATGCTATTCAGCAGAATTATGTTAGTCCAACTGTCAAGAAATACTGAAAAGTCATGCAGGATGACATTCTGTCACAGTTTTGTGAGCCTGTAGTTTTACTAGGAGATGGGCGAAATGACAGCCCTGGACATTCTGCCAGACTACAGACATACACCTTCATGGAAAACAAATCAAAGAAAATTATAGGCATACAGATTGTTGCTGTTTGAGAGGCAGAAGGGAAATCATCTGATATGGAGTTGACTGGCTTCGAATGTGGTCTTCAGTTCTTACTCGACCCTAGTGTCAAAGTGGCCGAAGTGGAAAAAGATGCTCACGTTCAAGTTATTTCTGTTATGAGTACATATGTGGTCAGTTAGTAAATATGAGATAATACAAACTAAAAAAGATGTGGTTAGTTAGTTATGAACACTTCTGAATTTGCATATTGTGCAACATTGTGGATTTTTTTATTTTTTATTATTGGACATAGTGCATTACCGGACAGTCAGTAGCCATATGCTCAATTGAATGCCTTCCGCGCACCAAAAACATGAGATAATCAGCAAATGTTGTTCAGCGCTGATTGGTAACAGCACCTTTGTAAGCTGTGGCCTTGATTGCAAAAACTACGTCAACCACACACAAAAAAAAAGGGACGGTATGTGTAATGTAGCAGAAGTGTCAAAATGGATGGCATAGTGTGTGGTATGGAGCGAATTAGGAAGTCAGCATGATGGACCGCCATGTTACATGAGAGGATATAGAGAAAAGGTCAGGTTGCACTTGTTAAAATTAGGCACTTAATTGTGTGGTGATGATTGATTTTATAACTATGGTTTGCATCACATTAGGTATTGTGGCACACTGCAACCATGCTAGTAATAGGACATAATGGCATATCATCCAGTCATTTATTGATTGAATGACAAATGTAGCGTGAAAGAGCATCAGAAAAATATATATTAATTTAGTGTTGTTTGTTTGAAAAAATTTAGTACATTAGTATAAATGCATCACTGACACAGTTTCCAAATAATTGTTATGCTGATGCTGTATTACATATTGCGTAATAGGAAAGAAGTATCCAGAGGTATTGCACCAGCTTGATGGTATGGAAGTAAAGCTGTAAACAAGTGGCTATGTAAGGTAAATGAGTATTAACAACTGGTTGAGCAACTGTAATGTACAGCATGTCATACTCATGCAATAATACATGTGTGACTTACCATTATTTTGATCAGTAAAGTATCCACACAGTGTGTGCTTATGGCATACACTACAGGTGGATGGCATTACAGTATGTCTACTGGTATGGTACTGTATTATCCATTATGTCCACATGTTTCACTATTAATTCGCTTATAAAGTATTGGTAATACTTATTTTTTATATATGTGTATATATCCCCAGATACAAATGGGGTTAAAGTAACTTGCACTGTTCACCTTGGAAAGTATGCACTCTGTGTGTTTGCATCACCTCTTTCTTTATATCTAGAAGTCTATGTAGCTATTAAGGTGACTCCACCACTGAAGCCGTGGATTTGTGACATAATTAACCACTTTGGTACATTTGTGTAAATTGTGAAGGACAGACTGAAAGATTGTGGATAAAGTTATTGTGTTGTACAGATGTCTAATTTTTTAAAACTTGTTTTGTTTTAATTGTGGTATCTTAGTTTGCAATGTTAATTTTCATTGCATATAATGAGAAAACTTTTTAATATGACTGATCATTAATTTGTCACTATGTTCTAAGGTAAAAAAATATGAATGACTTTTGTTACATTTTGCACAATACATCGCATGAATATTCTTTGTGGGAAATTTAAACATTTTGTTATTTGTAATCTGATGACATATATCAATGTTAAAATGATTACAAATGCAGTCATGTCAGTTAATGAGTTATTTTACAGGTTTGTAACCTTTTTTAATACTCATTTCTGAAGTCTCTGTGTGAAGGTGATGTACTACATTGTGAACTAACATATGTGGGACATTGTGTACCCAAATGATGTAGGCAGATGCAGCCATGAGACAATTGACAAACCTGATGGAAAGGAATGGATTGAACTTAACTTTCCACTGCACCACGCATTGCAGTCTGTAGTGTACAATCCTTGGCTGAAAGGCAAACTGTCCTACTTCACTCAGGCAAGGCAAATGAATGCACTGTGTCTTTCAACAAGTACACTGTATCTGCTGCACTTACAGTCTGTGAGTATTATAGTCTGACAAGTGATGTCACTGAATAGTGTGTGACTGTCCATGGTGTGCAATTATCACAAATTATATAAGTAAACCAATTGACTAGGTGAAGCATGTGTACAGCAAACTTGTTTCAGTTTGTAGCATGGTTTGGTCCCATCAAGAAATACATCCCCTTTCGAATTATTTTGAACTACATTTCCAATATAATGAATTATAATTGTGCCCTTTTGTGGTACGATAGCATGGGGTTAATGTTTGTTTGATAAAGGACAAATGACCAATCAGATTGCAGCATTTCTGGTACATGCCATGAAGATAGATAAAATATAAGTAAAGCTAATTTCACAGTCATTCTATGTTGTTTCTGTATGTGAGTAAATGATGATTCTCTATGTCAGTGCCCAAAGACTCATAACAACATCTCATTAATCTTTCTGCAGATCCACTAGTGAGCTTGAAAACTTTCACATTTATATTCTCATGTATGCTTCAAAGAGGTTCTTTACTGTTATGAATTTTGGTCAATGTGCAGATGACTGTAGGTTAACCTCTTAAGAGTTTGTTGTTGGGAACAGGTTGGATGCCAGAAGTTAATTATATTAGTAATATACTGTTCTGATGGAGCATGTCTCCTATATGGATAAACATGAAGTGGAAAACAAGTAGGATGCTGGGAACCTCAATAAAGGAGACCCAGATGAGGGTGAACAAGACCTACAGAGGAATAAAACAATTACTAAAGGGGACTCAGTCATCAGGAGGGTAGAACTGGGGATGGATGGGAGAAGGAGGAAAGGTGCCTGACTAGAACCATTGCTGAGAGGAAAGGAAGCAAATCCTCAGGACAGTGAGTGCAGATGTACGGAGAGGGAACCGAATGTCATTGTCTGCCTGGGGACAAATGATCTGGCTGTGAATGGGATCAGATAAGTGCATGAAGGGTTTATCGAGTTGAGACAGCATAGTAGTTGGTGAATGACATTTCTTTGTCTTCCTATTTTTCAATTTCAGTATGTTGCAATTTTTATTTTTATTAGATATGGTGCATATGAGATAAGGAACAAGCTGGCAGCCATAGATTATAATCATCATTTGGACCAAGATTACAGAAGGACAGCTTCTGGAGAAGTAATGTAAGTAACACATTCTCACATGATTTTATATGTATGACTGTCAGTGTATGCACATAATAGAAACATAGACACATGGCGACAAAAAGGACTGCTTGGCTCGCCTAGTTTGCTCAAGGTATCTAGCAGAGGGCTAGGACTTCCTCCAACACCCTTACTTCTCCCTGCAGCATCATCTTTCCCTCCCCCACCCCGCTCCCAATACCAGACTCATGTGGCTGTCCCATGCTCTCCTAAAGCCCTTGATGGCCTCCCTATCACCTCTTCTGGGAGCTCATTTGATTTCTCCACCCCTTTCTGTCAAAAGTTCTTCCTGTTGTTTCCCCAGAACCTACTACTCTCTACAGGCCAATTTCCATCTTTTGGACCAAGCCTATGATAATCCCAGGCCCCTGTGCATAATCTCACTCACGCCTGGTTATCCACCCTATTACAGACCTTCATGTCATCCATGAAGAGACACACCCTACCCTTAGTCCCTTTGTTATATCCGTCACAAATATGTTAAACAGCGGTGGACCTGACTCTGACACCCCGCTTGTACCCTTTCCCTCCCCTGAGGTGACCCCATTTATTATTATCTTCTGACTCCTACCCATTAGACAATTTCACACCCATTCAATTACCTCTGTCCCCAGTCCCAGGGACCTGCTAAAAAGAGCTGCCAAGGGAGCTGCCAGAATAACCCTTAGTTCCCTCAGCACCCTAGGATGCACACCATCTGGCCCCTTGGCCTTATCCACTCTTAACTAATTCCATAGCACTTTGAAAAGTGGATCAGTGAAGTAGTGCACTACATGAAACATGACACAGTCCAAAATGCCACTGCACTCTAAGAGACATAAAGACAAAATGCTGTTACTAAATCTCAGTACAAACCATTCTTTATTTTGTCATACTTATAAGGAAGTCCACACCCTGTTCAAAGTGATGGGTTAAATAGGTAACAGTGGCATACAACTTTTCTGTTAGATGTGTTTTGTTTGGATATATGTGTTTCAGTAAATAGAAGTTTTGATTTGAAACAGAAAGACAACGTATCATCTATAGTTCATATAAACTGCAGTGGCATGTTGCAAAAAGTAAGAAATTTTGTGTCAGCAACCACATTTTCACTTACCTGGATGTGTGGGTGTTAGAGGACATATAGAGGATTGTGTATGAGCAATCATCATAACAAGGATATTTTTTAATCAAGAGGTTTCCGTGGTAACTGGAGACCTTGAGAGCACAGCTCGAGAGGTCTCATTACCATGAAAACCTTGAGTGAAAATATCCTGGTCTGTGTATGATTGCTCATACTATCTTTATAGTGTATGGGCAATCATAGCTGTATTCTGCTCCCTACTTTAGACCCTGGTATTGAAAAATGACTTACTTAGCTGTAGATGTGGTGGCTCATTTCAGGGCTGCTCACTTGCTTAACGCAGTGGCCACTACATGCACATGCACAAAGGCGTTTGATGTTGTTATGCTGCACTAGTGACATACTCAGTGCAGCATAACAACATCATTGCATACTAAGACAACAAAATGCTGTTCCAGGCATGGATTTCCATGCGGAACAGCATTCTACACTATATAGGATTTTCATGGGACATCAGTAAGGTTGTCCAGTCAAGTTTACTTATGTGGTCATCAGGTTTTCTGGTTCCATATTAGATAATACGGTTCTGCTCTGTGCTGATCAGATTTATTAGCAAATTTGAGAACTCTCATACATTTGAAATAGAGTTTATCATAATATCTTTTACTGTTTCAGCTATATGCGCAGGTTACAAATAAGTTCTCTTGTCAATATAACTCTTTGTTTGTGCATGCAGCCAACATGAGAGCTGTAGAGCATTCCCATTAACACCATTACATTAATCTATTACATTACAGCTCATAGTGACGTAGCAGCAATGCTTCTCTCACCTTCTGTCACATTAATAAAGCCAGTTGACTTCCACTGTCAGTTGCTGGAATACATTTTCATGTCTAACTGAACTATGACATTTCAAATTATTTTAAAATATTTTTCTTTTCAAATTAACTAAATCTGTATCCCAAGCTTCAGGAACACAGTTTGCCCCTAGCTGAGGCCGTCCCTGACCATATAATGTTGTGCAAAACTAGATACAATTTTTTAAAAAAAAGAAGGAGTAAGCATTCAATACAAAAAACAGAAAAAAAAGGACATTTAAATGCACAACCTGTGTATACTGTCTAATGGAATACTGTAATGAATGGAATACCATGAATGGGATATGCTTACTCAGCTGAAATAGAAACGTCATTACAGTATGATGTACTGCTGCAGTGCTTATGTCACTACTGCAGCTGAACATTTAGAATGCTTTATCCTAGTTAATATTAACTGTCAAAAATAAATGGAATCTTATATTGTTTTAATTTGAAGTTGCAGGAACCTGTGCAACAAACTCTACCTCCACATGTACTGATACCCTCGCACCCCAGTGCCCAGCTCTGAGCACCCGTGGTGGGCGCCTTCTCCTCTGACACTCTATCTATAATCTGGACTGGGGCTGTTGGAGTGTGGAGGAGGCCAGATACTGGCTGGGAATAGCCCAGATTAGAGTGGGGACCTTCCACCTGACACACCATCACCTACCCAGATGCCATGGCCTTTTTCCATGTTCTGTTGCCCAAAACTGTTCCTGCCTACATAACTCTGATATAATGCAAATACTTGGCAAAACAGTGTGTAATGCTGTAATTAAACAATTACAACTTTACAGTCAGTTAACACAAAGTAGATGGCATCTGACATTTGTGAATACACTATTTGGGTTATGGGCCAGTACTAATATTTGGCTTGATTTCATTGTCCACAAATGGATAAATTACGCACCATGGAATAAGGATATAGATATAAGTATCAATACTTCTCTGGAGGAGAGGTTGAATAGGAGGCGGATGGTAAGGGCATGATTGCAACATCCAAATACTATATGATCGTAGACCAGGTACTGAGTGAGAGCAATGTCCCAAACAGGTCAATTTATACATATTGTCTCTTGGCTAATCAAACCATTTCCACACTTTCCCCAGGCACACTTGTCACTACTCAAAAGATCTAAGCAGTGGTCTGATGTGCCATTGAAAGAATTAAAAAAAACACATATGTGCAGGACTTAAAGAATAATCCAGATAAGACTGAATGACACTATTCCACTACTCAAGAAGCATGACTATGGAGGCTTCAGTCCTAAAACCATCAAGCAACTGTTGCACCAATGTCTCCTCCGCCTGTGAGTCAACTTGTCTTACAGAAAAAAGAGGACATTGAGAAAATAGAGAAGCAGTTCAACAGTAATAAACACAGGCAACTACTTGACAGAAAATTTGTTCAAGAAACAAATAATTTTGTTATGTCAAACCATTTCTATGTTGGATAATAACTGTAGATGGTACATAGTTCAGAAACTAAGATAGTACAGGGTTTGCATATAAAAATGAGAGTAACATGGTAATGGACCAAAGTATTTACTTTACAAATGACTGGAAGGAGAAAGGTGGAGTACAAATACAAGGAGCTTGGCATGACATTTGAAGCTGATGTGCGAACAGAGAATGATATTTTTTTCATAACAGAGTTTTTAGTGGATGCATTGAAGAGTCTGCTACAGGAGGTGGTGGAAGTAACCATTTTGGTAGGATTCAACATGAATGGGACAAGCTTCAAGGATAAATGAAGGTAAAAAAGTGATTATCAGATTCATTAATATAATATAGGGGGCTTATGAGCAGACTACATTTATGTAGCTGCCGGTGTCTGACAACACATTCTATGATTGCACAGTGTCAAATAGGGTACTCAATGTACTTTAAACTTCATACCATGTACCTTCTTCTTCCTCATTTAATTAATGGAATAGTTATCCCTATACTGTATATTATTAGTATGTGTGCAGCAGAAGTTCTGTTATATGTAATGACATTCACATGAGTTCAAATAACAGTGATTATTCTTAATTTGACAGCAAACCAAAACTGAGTTAACATACAGTACTTCTCATTGCAATGACTTTATGTATATATATTATGGTATCACGGTAGTACTACCATAGTTAGGGTTGAGGAGCCATTTCTATGTTAAACCCCAAAACTTTGCACTTTAATAACTTTGCAACCGTTTGACAGATTTGCCTTAAATTTGGAATACACAATCAAGAACCATAGGCCTTGGGATCTGCCAAGTTTCATACTGGTCGAGTATATGGCTGTGGAGTTATTAAGCATGATCTGTGCTCACGTTTCCGCTTTTTCTGGAATTCTACGGTCGCGCCTACAGGTTGTACAGTTTGCACGACCAGCCCAAAATCTTCAGGGAATGTGCGGCCAGGGTCCCCGATGTGCCTTTTGAAGATTTCATGAAAAAATATTAAACGGTTCAAAAGTTATTCAAAAAACAGTTTCCCATTATAAGTCAATGGGAAAAGTTAACAAAAGGATTCGACAGTATGCCAAATGCATTTTACTTTATAAATGGGCCTGTTACTTTCACAAATCGGCCATTTGTTTTCAGTTGGTGATCAGAAAATGGTTGGCATTTAAATTTGGGGCCCTCTAGCAACCTAATTCTTTTGTATTCACCTAATCGGACCCTGAGGATGCTTGCCATGTCTTTATTTTGTGGTAAAACACCCAGAAATATGTTTTTCAAATTTCTGGAAAAAATACTTTAGCAAATTACTTTCATGCTCACGAAAGTGTCAAACTTTTTTGCTAAAGCTTTCGCAAATTGCGACAGTAGTTTTCCATCTGTGGGAAAGTGACAGCGATTCTTTGGCACTGGGCTGCAAAAGAACGGTTGGGAGTTTTAGGCTGAAATTTGGAGGAGCAGAGCCAACATCACAGATGTGCCTTTCAGTGTTGTATTGAAGAAATATTACATGGCGGCAAAGTTCCGGCACTCAAAGTTGACATTTTTCCCATAGGATAACATTATGGCGTGACGCATTACAGAAATCCTTTGGTACCCTGCTGCAAAATAACGGTTTGGTCTTTTTTCGTGAAATTTGGAGGGAAGACAGCCAACAGCCCACAGATGTGCCTTTCAGTGGTTTGGTGAAAAAATATTACACGGCGGCAAAGTTACGGCACTCCAAAGTTGACAGTTTTTCCCATAGGATAACATTCCGGCGCCTGACGCATTACAGAAATGCTTTGGATCCCTGCTGCAAAACAACGGTTCGGTCTTTTTTCCTGAAATTTGGACAGCCAACAGCCCACAGATGTGCCTTCCAGTGGTCTGGTGAAAAAACATTACAGGGAGGCAAAGTTATGGCGCTCCAAACTTTTTTTTTCCCATAGGATAACATTACAGCGTTCACCGCGCCTTTCAGGGCCCGTATCTCGGAAGCGGTGCGAGATCGCGGACTTTCAGTCAGAAAAATTCTTAACCCCCACAGGGGCTAAGTACCAAATTAGCCAGGACAGTTGTAAATAATATGACTTTGAAATTTTTTTTCTACGTCATACGGTTCCTGAGATATAACGTATTTAGTATTCCAAGTTCTCATTTTCTGCGCCAATACTCATTATTATGCATACATTATTTGTACTCACTGTCTTTCTCTATGCAGGTTTTGGGGAAAACCAGCCTGTGCGCTTACATTACTGTTACTGTTGCCTTTCGCTTGCAGTTCCGTACCCGTTTCACTTACCGTTGACGTCTGTGCCACCATGTGCATTATCCTTTGCGTTTTCATTTGCACTTGTGTTTCTGTTATTTTTGCCATTTCTGTCTACAGTACTGTTTATCTTTCTGTTTTACTTCGTCCACCATGCCCATTGACATTTCTGTTTGCAGGTACCATGTTACTATGTGACAACACATCACGTGGCAGACCGTTCCGTCTCGCCACCATGTGCATTACCCTTTCTGTTCTCATTAGCGCTTGTGTTACCATGTGTGCCACTGTTAGCATTTTGTTTGTGTTGCTGTCCCTGTTGTATGCCACAAGACATCATGTGGCCGGGGCGAGGCCTACTGCATTACATTCACTATTTCGTTATCATTCTCAAAGAAGGGAATTAGAGGCAAAAACTCCATTTAATGCATTAGTTAGGGTTGTTCCACAGCGGCAAAAGTGAGAAATTCGCTGTTGGGTTGAAAATCCCCTTGGACCCCCGCCCACCCCCAACCGGCATTGGGGTGTGCATTGGGATCGTGGGTCCTAACTCACCCCATTCTCCTATGCTTCTGCTGCTTTACACATGTCATGGGGTGAGAGTTGGGGCTGGCGATCCCAATGCACACCCAATGCGGTGAAAGTGTGGTCAGGGTTTCCAACCTGGCTGAGCCTCACTGTAAACTGTCGGCTATAACCTCGATAAGCGAGTTTTGCCTCTATTTATATAGATATATAATATATATATATATTTATATATATATAAAAGTACATTACAACACATTTAAAAAAATTCTCCTGAATTACTACATTCTGTTAAACCAGTAATTGAACTGCAAGTATTTAAACAGCAGTGCCAATGTTGTGATTTAGCTTTTACTTTTATTGTTAATTTTTAAGATAATAAACAGTAGCATACCTTTTTTAAATCATTAATCATATACTTACTATGCAATATTATTACAATAATTAAAGTACTGAATCTGAATCAATCAATAAATGACTGGAAAACTATATGTCTCTATCCCTCATTCCTTACTGGCACTCATGTAAATTAATTCCTTCAATAAAGAAAGAAGCATGTCAGCAGTTTCTCATCATCAATGTAATACTGTGTGTCTCAACAATCAGGGATTCAGCATATTAAAGTAGCAGGTACATAACCATATTAAAATATAACATATCAAACACACTTAACTTAAAGTGATGTAATGAAATATAAACAGTTAAGCAATAACTTGAACATTTTTAACTAATCACATTTCACAACTGTAAGGACAAACCAGTGACACCACATGCAAAATGTTTTGTCAATAAATGCAGTTATTAATATTTTTTATACATGGCATGCAGACAAGGATAGATAGAACCCATACCTGACAGTGAAAGACATTGACCATGTCAGCTCCTGGCACATTGCTCATCTACTGTTATCTTCTGCCCCACAACAATTGTGTGGTCAGATCAGCTGACTCCTCCTCCATAAATTTATTATTTATTTATTTATTTTATTTATTGAAGAATCAGTTTTACAACCTTTGAGTCAGCGACTCGTTTACAAAGGTACCTCGTCAAAAAGGGGGGGAGACAACAAGTAGTGATGTAATTAGGACAGGGATTACATACAGGTGAGATACAAAAAACACCTGGAGTTACAGGCAGCAACTATACAAGTACAAGCATAAGTTGAGCAATATACATAAGTTAATTTGCATATTATACATCATATACACATAAATTAATAACAACATAGTTACAGACAGTATCCAGTCATCTAAGGGAACCAGGGGGCACAGAGCAAAGGGCTTGGTTAGGTCAGCTATCGACATTTGCAGCATCGACTGTCAATAATGTGTTGACGGAGGGCAGTTTTGAACCGCCAATCACGGGATCTTAGAGATAGCCTCAGGAAGGAGTTAAACCAGAGGGGCTTTATGATGGAAGGATCTTTGGCAGCGGAGGTCCTAGCCCTGGGAACTATGAAGGTGGCTGCGCTGGAGTTCTGGTAGGCAGGGGCGGACAGCCAGCTGCAGTGTAGCAGAGACCCCTGGCGGGCAAAGCCCTGACATGGATTTTTTAGCCAGTAGGCAGGTATGGTATTTCAGTCTTTCATCAAGAGTGAGTAAGTTGGAGGTAGAGTATAGCAGGCAGGTATGAGTTCTGCTGTTGGCACCTGTAAGGAGCCTGCAGGCTTTGTTAATAGCAGTCTGTACCTTAGATAAGGAGGTGGGGTCAGCCGCAGCGTATATTGGAAGTGGAAGTGGAATGCACATGTCATGGACAAAGATATTCCCTGTTATTATCAGTGAGATTCTGCAGACACACAGCCACCAGCAGGTGACTGGCATATTAACAGTAAGACTTCCTCACACAACCAACCCCAAAGTACCTAAATTTTGTTGGAAAACTCGAGTCAATACAGAGCATGAGATGGAATGTCCAGCACCTCGACTTTCAGCACCAGCAGCTAGGATCATGGTTTATAGAGTTGTATATCTCAAGCCAAATCCAGAGTGCTTCATCCACGAAGGGCCCCCATCCCCCTCTCTCTTAACCTGTCTGGTGATTATACATAACAAAGAATGAGTGACAATTTATACTTAGCAAATAGTCCATTCATTTAATATTCAGATCATAGATTGGGATGCTGGACCTGTGCTCATTATTTATACATAATGCGCATATCGTGACAAAAAAAAAATGCAACTTTAAAAAAAAATAAAGATTAGCTATGCTAAGTTATGATGTAAAAAACCCACATATACCCCTAGTGGGTCAGGGAACATGTCCCTGATTCTCCATACGCAGCATGCGGGAATAACCCTCTGATTGCCACATCCTAGTCTGCCATACTGCCACAGAACAAACTGCCTATAAGCTGCAAAATGCATTTCTGTATTAAAGTTGTCTGGAACTTGTCTAATCAGTCCAAACACATTGTTTTGATATCTTGCAGCAATGGATTAAGTTGGGACATTGAGGCACAGTAGTTCCATTGTATGTGTCACGCTGATGCAGTCTTCAGGAATCTTGCCACAACATACTCTCTTGACTATGAATGGCATCTCCTGGCAATGTCCGCAAACACACCAAGGAGGACAGTTAGTAAATACTACTGGATGGCTTTGTGAATCATTGAGGAGATCAAAAATGCCTCCAGGGTGGCTTTGCACAAGATGTATAACTATTGTCTCCAAGTGATCTCTACCAATTCTAGATACCAGATTCTGCTCAGAAACAGATAACAACATAGACAGTGTTATTGAGAGTAAATTAAACATTGTAGCGATTCAAGTATTTCAAATTGCTTTCAACAAAGTTCAAATATTGTCTCATGACATGTGCAGCATTAACACAGTAAACACAATAATGCACTCTAGGGTGTGAGTTACTGGGTGATTTACCACTTCCTGTCTGGTTAATTAACTTGGCTGCATATCGACACACCACACAATACATTGGTAAATCCCCAATAACCTACACCCTGTCATGCCTTTTGGCTCATATATCCCTCCTTGGTATTCTTTCACTTGCTAATGTAACTATAAAGCTTTCTTAACTGAGGTTGGCTATTTTCCTCGGTTTGGGCCTTTGCTATTCTGACTGCCTTGCCTGCTTCTATCTGCTTTAATTGGTACAGTTCTCTGTCCTGCTCCTTCCATTTTCTTTACATTTCAAGAATGCTATCTTTTTTATTAACCTTCACTGCCACATCTTTTGAGAACTACAGTGGTCTTCACTGCAGTGTTTCCATAGGAGACACACTCCACCAGAATGGTATATGACTTGTGGAGTGCAACATATGGATGGAGGTTGGGGGTTAATGTACAAGACTAATGGGATAAAATCTGATTGATCAACAATATTTGTTGAGTATGTCATGAGAAATTGTGCTGCTGCAAATTCCTCCCCCATCCTCCGGAACATGAACCCATACACAATGATTAGTGGATATAATACACTGTCCTTCTCTGTGCCCACTCCCATCATTTTATGCAGAAGAAGTACATGATCCAATCACCATTTCTTAAAATAACATTTTCATAACATATCTCCTTATCCTGCCACCTATCGATTCATATCCTGCCCTCTAGTACCCTCATAACTAGATGATTGTGTAAATCCACTACCAAGTACACATACATAGTAACTGTTCAAACTGAATAAAAACAGTAAATTATTACATTAACTTCTGCTGCCTGCTTAGGTGGATCAGTCACTGCACATCCGGGCTCACTGAAATTTGACAAGAACCGCCTACTAGTTGACTGTCTACCTCTACTTCTCCTCACTCTTGATCTCCCACGACCTGACGATAATGCAGATGTCATGTGAGATCATCTTCCTCTCTGTCTTGGTCCTCTTCCAGGTTCACAATTATACACATTTATGGTAGACAAACTATCACACATTACTGCACTACCTGGATCATCCGTGAAAAGATGAGCGCTGCTACTCTTGTATAATAAAAATCAAAAATGAGGTTATTACAACTGCCATACATGTGCTGTGCAGTTCAAGGTATAATTTAATGAAAATGGTAACAGAGAATCGGCGATTGTGTAGATCACCAGCCACCTTGCTAATACATGAAATCTGGTGATGCTCTCGTTTCAGCTATCAGCTTGCAGTGTCCTTACCAGTCCTATTACCATATCCAAGTGCATATGCACAATATTAAATCTGTGTTAAACAAACTGCAAATGGGCAAACATTATTTGCTTTGCTATTCTGTAGCCAAGATTTCAGATATTAAAGCGACCTTAGCAGCAACTATACATTTTCTACAAGAAAAGAGCATATTGGCCACACAGAGAAATTGGTTTTGTCCATAACATGTTTTATTAATAATTGGTAATATTACTGTTTCTGTGAGTGTGCTACACCCCTCCACCCCCCCATGGTGCTTAGAAAATATCCTGTTAATCCACGGTTGGGGGGGTGAAGGATGGAGTACCCCCAAAGAAACAATAATATCACAAAATATTAACACGTTTTAAAGTTTGGTTAATGACAATTGATAATACTCTTTGTGTTGGTGGTGCTTTTCCCCCCACACCCCACCCACGGGTATTAGTTGAACACCTGGGGGTGTGGGGGATGAAGGGCCCCCACATGAAAAGTATTCACAGATTCGAATCATAATTTGCCTTAAATTTCTTTTGCTACTTTTAGTTGAACAGATTGTATTCAAATTAAAGATTGAAATAAACACCTATGAGCTGGCCCGGTGGCACTAAGGATTGAGGCGCTGGACACCATACCTCGCACCACACTGGCGACCCATGCTCGGGAACAAGCACAAGCCACCAGGGGTCAGAAGGGAATGGAGAGGATCAAGCATCCAGAGAATGGCTCTACTCTCCCAGATAGGGAGGACTGGTGATCCAGCCAATTAACTGCCCCCAGGTGGAGGCCATAGGACAGTGTGGGTCTGGGACACCAATGGAAGAGAGAGTGTTGCAGAAATTCCGCAGATGAAAGCATGCATCCTCACACGCTGTCAGGCTATGTGCGACACAGCAGGGAATGGGAGAAAACCTGCAGAAAATCCATCCGGATGCAGGATGATGACATGACCCTTTGTAGTCTCTGCATCAGGACTGGGCAGAAATGTAAAACCAAGTCATTCCAGAGTAATGGGGCTGGGAGGGTTGGTCAGAAGGGGGCAGCCGGAGATGCAAGGAAAATAAAATGTATTCAGAAAAATAAGAAAAAAAAAGATAAACACCAATATTATCTCACAAAATTTGCTCTCTATCCATAGTTTTCCATTATCAATATTTCATTCTTGATTATAAAACAACAGATTCCTAAGAGTGTGTGTGTGTGTGTGTGTGTGTGTGTGTGTGTGTGAGAAGAGGAAGATAGGGTGAGAATTCCGTACAATTTCATATGAACATAGGAAGGTGTCAGTAGAAATGTACCGACAGGCCTACCCAGTCTGCCAGATCTGCCTAAATTTCTACTAGGCCTCCCTTATGCCCCCACCTCTGCATCAGTAGCCCCTATGCTTATCCCATGCCCTCTTACACACCAGCATAGTCTTTTCACCACCACAACCATTAGCAGTGCATTCCATCTGTCCACAACCCTTTCCATGAAAAAATGTCCCATGATGTTAGCTCTGAATCTTCCCCAACATTTGAATATCATGGACCTGTACCATTTGATGCTCATTACTATGGAATAGTTACCCACTGACACTTTATTCAAACCTGTCAAGTTCTTGAATTTTCTATCATATCTCCCCTATCCTCATTTGGTCCAATGAGCACATGTTAAGGTCTATCAGTAACTGGACATACAATAGATGATCCAGCACCTTCAACATTTTGATGCCCTCCTTTGGACCTGCTACAACCTCTATACATCCCTCTTGAGGTACCACCTCCATAAATGGATCTCATATTCCAAGTTTGGCCTAACCAGTTAGTGTATGCACTGGGAAAATAACCTCATTCCTTATATTGTGATCCCTGTCTGATGCAGCCCAACATCTTGCTAGCCCTTGCCACGCCTTTTCACATTGTCTAGCCATCTTAAGGTCCTGCGAGACAATTATGCCCAGTTCCTTTATCAATTCAGTTACTCCAAGGGTCTGACCACCAACCAGTATGCCGCTTACCTACTTTTTCTTCCTAGTTGCATAACCCTGCACTACATTATAAAAAAAAACACATTAGGATATGCTGAAATTTGAAACCACAAGATGTGTATGACAACAAAAATAAACAAACCCTAAAATTGGATAATGATTCCATGCCACATATTTTAAAGGGATGGCAGTTTCAGAAAGTGATAGGCGCTGTGGTTGATGACATCAAGTGGCAGAGGGGGCCACAGGTGGACCTGAACAATCTACATGAGTGATCAGAGGAATGGCAGTTGGGGTTGACACCAAACAGTGCAAGATTCTGCAGTTCAGGGCTAAAAATCAGTAGAGGAACTATCATCTGGTGGGGGGCACTGCTGGAATGCACCTAGCAGGAAAGGACTTATGTGTACTTATAACAGGAGTATGAAATCAGCCAGTGTAGGAAAGCGCAGCAAAAGCCAACAAGATACTGGGGTGTGTTGTGAGGGGAATCTCAAACATAAATAATGAGGTGATCCTTCCACTGTACAGGTCACTGGTCAGTCAACACATGGAATACTGCATGAGGTACTGGCACCCATTCATGAAAAATCAGATTGTTTGAGGGTGTTCAGTGGAGTGACAAGGATGATACAGGGGTTGGAGGATACTCCTATGAGGACAGGCTGGGCTAGATGAACATATATTCCTGGAGGAAAGTAGGGATATAGGGGACATGATCGAAACCTTTAAATACTTAAAGGTGATAAACAAGACTAACACATAATGCATTTTCAAGATCAGAAGGGGTTGGGTCATGAGGAGGGACCAGTGGAATTGGATGGGGAGATTCAGGATGACAGTCGGAGGAATTATTACACAGAGGGCATTGAACAAGTGGTATACTCTGTATTAGAGGCGGCAGCATGTAGGAAGGTGGGTGGCTCTAAGAATGGATGAGACCAAGTGAGGGGATTAATGAAAGGGGAGGGTAAGTGGGGCAGCGGCAAACTGAGGGGATAGCTGCACAACTGAGCAGACTCAATAGACACTGAGGCCTGATCTGCTGACGTTTGTATGTTCATATGTTTCTATGCTAGAAAGTAATGCTACTACTTCTACTCTGCTGAATATGATGCATTCAGACACAGCTTACAATTGATGTCATTCATGCTACAGCTGAGACTGCATTATTATGGACACAAATATTAAACATGGGAGTCTGTCCAAGACAACTTGACAATACGAGCAACTACTGTATGCATTTCCACTTTCTGGATTACTGATCAACAGGTAACTACTGTGAGGCACCATGGGAGGAGTAACTTCAACTGACAAGCAACCTGTGCATAAGTAATTACAACATTCAGTAACTAGTCAGTCACAAGCTGAGTGAATGTTAAAATAAAAAGCAGGTATTTTCAGTTATGCCAGATCCCATTTAATGTGAAATAATCTTTTGCAGCTCTGACATTTGTTTCTTTTGGGTAGGGGGTCGAGTCATGGTAACAGAAATACACTGTGTTTTTACCATGAACCATGCTAGCAGGCATATAAATTAGTGTTATTGATTGTTACCGAATACCATGTGAGGTCTTGAAGAAATAACTCAATAACAGTCAATTTCTATGTCTGAAATCTAGATATATACAAAAAATTATCTTTGTTACCATGATTCCCACACCACAAAAAAAATTTAACAGAGCTGCACACAGTCGTAACTCACCCCCTCTTCTCCTTAGTAAATACCGAGCAAAAGTAATCGCTTAGTGCATCTGCCTTATCACCCCTGCTTCCATCCAACCCCTCCTTCCTAATTCTTACTATATGATCCTTACAGTTCCTTTTCTCCCTGATGTACCTGAAAAGTCCTTCTCCCCTTCTTAATGCCCTGCACCAGCCTGAACTCTGTAGATGCCTTGGCTGCCCTTACTGCCCTTGTCACCTCCTTGATTCCTTCAGGTACTCCTCCCTGTCCTCTCCCTCCTTGTTTTTTGTACCTCCTAAAGGCAGCTCTTTTCCTCCTTACCTTTTCCATGACCTCCTTGCTCACCCAGTTAGGTTTTCAACCTAGCCTTCTTGCTCTGGGCCTTGCTGCAGGTTCTGGTTGCCTCCATTATCCCCAGCTTTATGAGCTCCCACCTCTAGTTAGTGCCCATACTAGGCTGAATTCTGACCAGGTACCCTTTACCACCTCCCCATCCTCCCGAGTTGGCCATCCTGAAGTCCAGCACCCTTGTGCGGATTCCACTCCTTCTTTCCCATATCCAACATGAGCGATACTGAGTGGTGGTCACTCCCGCCAGTGGTTCTTCCACCCTAAGTTCCCTTACAAACTTCCCATTTGCCAGCACGAGGTCAAGAGTATTCCCTAACTTGGTTGGTTCACTGACAATATGCATCAGGAAGCTATCCTGGAAGGCATCCAGCAGTACCTGCTCCGTTCTATTCCTGGTTGCTTGGGTACTCCAGTCCACTCCTGGCATGTTGAAGTCCCCCACAATCACCACTCTACCCTTCTCACAGGTCCTCCTGATCTGTCCCACTAGTACTCCGTCTAACTCTTCTGTCTGAGAGGGCAGCCTGTAAACCACTCCCATCCTGAGGGTCCTATTCTTGGAATCCTGGATTTGCATCCATAGTGATTCCGTACTACCCTCCTCCCCATCCTCCTGTACACACTTCAGTCCTTCCCTCACATATAGTGCCACACCCCTCTTTCCCAATCACTCTAACCCAATGAAATATCCTGTACCCTGGTATCGACAGGTCCCAGTTATTGTATTGGGTGGCCCATGTTTCTGCAATGGCTGCATTGTCCACCTCCCCCTCTGCCATGAGAGTCTGTAGCTCTGCAGTTTTCTTCCCAAGGCTCCTAGCATTCAGGGTGATCACCTTCCACCCTTCTCCTTCTGCCCTCCTTTACTAGCATTGCCACTAGTACTTGCCCTTTGTCTTTTATCATTGTTGTGAGAGGTAAGCTCATATTGCTTCCCAACCTGTGGTCTCTGCATGTCCCTTGCCCACTTGCCACCCCTGCTCCTAGTTTAAATTCAGTCACACTAGAAATAAATTTGCAGGTGTAGCAGTGAGCTCTGTTGCAAGGTTTGGTACCTGGTAAAGAGGAACTGATAGGAGTAAGTAGGCTGCTTCTTACCAGGAGATTCTGCAGGTTGGGTGGCCAGCAGTAGGAGGCAATAGGTGGTTCTATAAAGGAAGCACCAATACCGTAACAGCAGATCTTCAAGAGAATCCCTTTCATCAGGCCACACCTATGGAACTATAGCTGTCAGGCACTAGGACCACAAACAAACTTTTTGCAAGCAGTCCACTAGAGGCCATCAATGATGGTGTCCTATGTCGGCATTTCCCATATAAATGTGGGTGGCCCTTCCCTCCTCAGTTCCCCAAGCGATCATGCTTGGAGGACCTCCGTATAGGGATCCAGGAGAGAACCTGTGGTTCTGCCTGCCTTCTGGAGAAAGAGACAGGATTTACAGAGCTTGAAACCCTTAGGAGCTGGGGGATGGGGATGGCTTGGCCTGATGAAAGACATTCTCTCGAAGAACTACTGTTATGGTAAGAAATGCGTAAATGTTCTATCTTTTGAGGATCTCTTTCATGAGGCCACACCTATGGAACAAGTACCAAGCAGTACTGTCAACAGAACAGTCTTGGAGGCTGAGCCTACAGGCCTAAGAAAGTATGCCTTGAAGCACAGCTAGACCAAAACCTGCCCTTTTCCTTGAGGCAATATCCAGACTGTAATGTTTAGTTAGGGTGTGGACAGTACTACATGTGGCAGCTGCACAAATCTCAGCAGTGGCACATTCTTGAAACAGGCAGCAGAAGTAGCTATGCCTCTGGCTGAATGTCCTCGAACAACCCAGAAAGTTCCTTACCGTACTTCCTGTAACAGAAAGTGATACAGTTAGCCAGTCATTTGGACAGGCACTGTTTAGAAACAGGAGTGCCATCTTTCCCAGGGGTGAATGAAACAAAAAGCTGCAAGGACTTTCTGCAGTCCTTCATATAGTGTATATAGTACCTAAGTATTCTATGTACATCTAAAGCATGGAGCAATGCTTCCCCTGTATTGGCATGCTCAGGAAAATAAACTGACTGGTGGATGGTTTGATTCAAAGTAAACTCAGACACCACCTTTGGTAAAACTTGGACTGATATGCAAAGACACCATGTCTTTGAAAAATCAAATAAGGAGGCTCACACATTAGAGCCTGAAGCTCTGAAATTCTTCAAGCAGAAGTAATACAGATGAAGCCATTTAATAGGGGCGGCTGTGTGGAGAGAGGCTTTCGTCACTATAAGAGTAGCCGTCCCGATTATCAGAAGGCAGCGTTTTAGCAGTCACATCATTTCTCCATGCCTCCATTCCTGTAATATACTGTTTTATATATCTTTGATATATATATTTAGTCAGTAAAATTCTGTATACGATACTGCACAAATAATGGCTCTGTTCCTCAGCATTGCGTTTGGCTTGGTTGCATTTCTTCCGTTTGACTCCCACTGACAGTGCACTGAAGTGAGCAGAAAAATTTTGCAGCCAGAAACAAAAAGTATATGAAACAAAAATAAATTGTAAGAGAAAGTGACTCACTTGATCAGGGTGTCAGTTCATCAGGGTGGCAATGTAGCAACTACTGAAGATCGCAAAATGGGCGGGATCACCAGTTAACTTGCATGTCGGACACAAAGCCAGGAAGTCGGCTTGCTGTGGTTGGTTGTGGTCCAATTCCATGAAACATAAGGTAGTGTAGTTGGTCTGTTTTTCAGAACATGTGCATATTGGCAACATGGGAAAGGCATGGCACCAGAAGGAACAGACAAGTGCACATTTGGGGAGGGGGTGAGAAGCTTACTGAAGCAGAAGAGTGGCATGCTAGAACGAACAGGAAGTAGCTGACTGCCATAATTAACAACTGCCCAGGGTCATTAAAGTTAGTAATGCTGTATGACTGAGACAGAATCATCCCAATTAGCCATCATCCTTGTCCCATGGACTGTCTCCATGATCTTCGGCACTAGGCAGAGATTCTCTAGGCTTTCGTCCCTCCTTCCTTCCACACCCTTGATGGAACTACGATGGAGGATGTTACCTCTTTCAGGCATCTCAGATTCTGGCTCGACCAACACCACGACTTTTCTGGTCAAGTGGATGCCATCCACAGAAACTGCACCTCAAGCTAGTGCTCTATATAGGAACTGTGGACATATCACCTTGCCAGCCCACGTGCTTGTCCAGAAAATGATCCTCCCTATCTTCAACTACAGAGATATGATCTACAGTGCAGCCCCTAAGTCCTCCCTTACCAGACTAGATACTCTCTTTCACTCATTCTGTCGCTTTGTTCTTGACTGTCCACCCTGGACTCACCACTGTAACCTCTACAAATTCCTCTCCTTCCCCTCTCTTGGTGGCAGGCATCTCACCCACTGTGCTAGCTTTGTAGATAAATACTGGTGTGGGTCCTTCCCCTTACCTCACCTCTACTCTCTCCCTCCCTCCCACCTTCATCCACCTACTCTGTTCGTAACCTGGATTCTGACCTTTGCCTCTCTGCTAGGTCCACCATTATGGTCAGGCCACTTTCTCTTATTGCTTCCCTAAACTTTGGAACACTCTTCCCCTGTCTATCTGAACTGCCCCCACCCCCATTCCCTATCCTCCCTCCTCCAGAACCTCATCTTCCCCTCCTGCAACTGCCCCTAACTTGTTCATCCCTATTGAAGCACTTGCTGTTTGACTTTTGCCTCATCATTGTAATCATCCTCTGTACTTGCTGTACTTGCTGTATTGGAACATGGTTACCTGTACTTGATTATCGTATACTCTAATGCCACTAGAATGCTCATTTCCTAACTGTATGCATTTGAACTTGTAAAATGTAAACATAGAAACATAGAAGCTGTTGGCAGAAAAGGATGTCATAGCCCACCCAGTCTGCTCTAAGTCCCTGCCTATTGAGCTACCACAGACCTAATTGATCTCCTGCCTTACCCCCCGCCCTTTTACTAAGGTCCCTTGTGCATATCCATGAGTGTTTAAAACCTGTCACCATTTCTGTACCTACCACCTCTGCTGGGAGGCTGTTCCAGCCATTCACCATCCTTTCCGAAAGAAGTATTTCCTCACATCTCTCTAAGTTTCTCCCTTCCAGCTTCATATCATGCCTCCTTGTCCTTGAGCATTTTTCTGTAGAATACGCTACCCTCCTGTACCTTATTGATACCCTTGAGATATTTGAATGTTTCTAGCACGTCTCCTTTTCTATCCTGTAATCCTGTTTTGCTGTGTAATTATGTATTATTGTCTGTTCCTCTTCCCATTCCCCAGGATGCATCTAGAAACGAGCAATTACTGCTCAGTATGCCTTTCCTGGTGAAACTCTTAAATAAATAAATTCATTAATTAAGTAAATCGACATTAAGTTCATTGAAATGAATGGCCCTCAGTTGGTTCCCAGCAGGGCATCCCAATAAAGTGAACATCCCAATTATCCGCATCATGATTAAGTGGCTTCTACTGTAGCAACCAAAAATAATTCTTTCTGAGAAAGGAATCATAGGCCTCAAGTCACTGCTGGCTCAAAAGGAGCCAAAGTAAGCTTCTCCAGCACAAAATTCAGGTCCTAACCCAGGACTGGATTGTGGCTAGGAGGCTTCAAGTGCAGAATGCCTCTCAAAAATGTGCTGGCCACTTCCAGCTGAGCAACTGTATGACCATCTGTAGGCACATGGAAAGCTGAAATGGCAGCCAAGTGCACTGTGATAAAAGTGTATTGCAGGCCTACATCTGACAAGGACAGCAAATACTCTAAAATCTGATTCACTGGACAGGTAAAAGGATTCAGTTGGTGAGAAGTAGCCCTCAAAGCAAACCACTTCCACTTCATAGCACAAGTGGCTCTGGTGAAACTTTTTCTGGCAGCCACCAATACATCAGCCATCTTTTGTGACACCCCAAACCAAGCAATGGCAATGTCTTCAGGAGCCATGCATGAAGGTGGAGTGACTTGAGGTCCGAATAGACCAGGGTTCCCTGTTCCTGTGACAGTAGGCCCTGGCATAATGGCAGAGGTACTGGTGGTTCTGCTGCCAGCTGCTGCAGTAAAGGAAACCAAATCTGACAAGACCACAGGGGAGCAATGAGTATCAGAGTTGCCTCCTCCATCTGAAGCTTGATTAGCACTCTCTTAGAGGTAAGAGGGGAAAGGTATGCAGGAACCTCCCTTTCCAAGAGAGGGACAACGCGTCTCGACAGAAAACTCCAGGCCCTGGAACGAGCGAGCAGAAAAGCAGCAGTTTTGCATTGTGTGGGGACATGAAAAGGTCCAACTCTGGGCAACCCCACCCATCAAACAAGTCTTCTATGACTGAGGTTAACAGTTCCCACTCATGCATTTTGGACTATGACCTGCTTAGTCTGTCTGCTAGGACATTTTGGACACCTTGAACATGTACTGCTGACAGTTTGAGACCGTGTTCCAGACCCCAATACCAAACTATCATTGCCTCCCTCCCTGCACAGGGGGTATGAATGAGTCAGGGGTCAACCATAACCTTTTTTTGCACTAGCCAGCAGGGCAAGTTGATTCAGAATTGCACTAGCCCACAGATGGTTGCACTAGCCCTTAAATATGATGTTAAATTTTGATCACTTATACAGGCAAGAATACAAGCAAAGCCAAGAAATCCTCTGATTATTGCACATTTATCCTGCTCCCACATGGCTTCCAGCTCCCCAGCAGAGAAAAAAAAGTGCAATGCCATCACACACAGTGAGCCCCCACACACACACACTGTTTTGTACCATGGCCTCCTCTCTTCCTCTTTCTGCCCCTCCCACTAAACAGAGAAGGACATCACAACAGCAAATGTTCAATTTTAGCAGTCTCAGCTCTCCATACACAATAGCTGACATCATTATGCATCTCACCACACTGTCACCACCACCACCCACAGGGCAATGAACAGAGTCAGGTGAGAAAGACACCTCAGGCCCCACCCTATGAACTGAAGACCTACACTTCTGAAAGTTTTGTACAGTCTGAAGTGAGCTATGAGCACATCTAAGGTTTTTGGGATGGGGCTAGACAAACCTAAGGGGCTTGGGAAATAGAAAACTATGACATTTTTATTTGTAAAAGCATTGATTTTAATATGCTCTGTCCCAACAATAACATATTTTCTTTAACATTGTCCTTTCATCAGCCCAGGGGAAACAGTACACATGTATAACACTATACTATCTCTATTTCTGTATAGGATAATCTATGCACCCCAGGAATGCCTATTTCAAGCTTTCAAATTTATGTATATTTATTAAGGTTTATTTTTGTACCATAAATGATCCAAAGCTTTGTTTTAGGATGAAAGTACATGCTGAGTGGGATATGGATGGGACTGTATGAATGGTGATGACTGGCATGGTCCATTTAGAAGAGTTGGGGACCCCACACTTGCCAGTAATGGCAGCTATGGATCTGTGGATGGTCATTTCAGAGTCTGGTCTGCAGTGGTGTCCAGGGAAAGAACAGAGTTAAGAGATTTTGGAGTGGAGAGGGAAGTTGTGGTGAGGCTGTGATAAAATCCACCACCTGCAGGGCTGATCCTGTACACCTTTTTGTATTTTGTCACTGAAATGTTGGATACAAACACTCAAAATGTAGAGAAATGAGGGGCACTGGTCTTAATAATATTGGACAAATTGTCAGAAACACATTCAGGAAACTGGAAGCTAGCACTCTACCCTTGATCACACCCTGGACACTAGCTGAAAGTCTTAACAGTGGAGTGATAGTGACTCACATTGAGTCTTTTGTGGGATCCCTCTCTTGAGCTGCCAGATAATTGCAGTCCTTAATGAGCTGTTAATCACACCAGGCCATCTGGAACATTGAGCGAGATTAGCCTGAGGGCTAGATCCTGCTAAAGCAGAGACTTTTTTAACTTCATTAACAGCCATGAAAACTGCACTAGTCAAGACGGGCAAGTAGAGAGTTGGCTGCACTAGCCCTGATCAATTTGCACTAGGGTTTGGGCTAGTAAAACAATGTTAAGATCGACCCCTGGAATGAGTCCCCCTTGTTAGTTGATGTAATGCATGACACTTAAGTTGTCTGTCTGAATTAACAGAGGACCCAGGGATAGATGAGTCTGGAAGGCCTGTAGGCCATACAGCACAGCTCTCACTTCTAGCACATTTATGTGGAGGTTGATTTACACTTTGTTCCATGTACCCTGTGTCTGATGGGGCTGGGGCCCCGGATGCACCCAGCCTGTGCCCGAGGCATCTGTAGTAAGAATCTGATGAAGAAATAGGATCAGGAAAGAACCCACTTCAGAAAATGGCTGGGTTCCCTCCACCATTGAAGTACCTTTTGGACAGGGAGTTTACTAGAACCTTCTGTTCTAGGTCATCTGTACATTGGTCCCACTGGACTTGATCCTCACATGCAGTCTGGCCAGTGGCACTGTGATGATGGATACAGCCATCAGTTCTGGGAGTGTAAGGAATGTCTTTGCTGTAACATACCTGTTGGTGTAAACCATCTAGGTCTGTGTAAGCAGATGCTCGTCCCTGTCCTATGGCAGGAAGGCTAGGCCTTGGGCCGTGTCCAGGACTGCCCCAATGTACTGCAGACATTAGCAAAGGGTCAGAACTGACTTTGACACTCTGATGGTAATCCCTAGAGCCTCAAATAGGTGTCTGGTGCGACTAGGGTGTGGGAAAGCTGTTCCTTGGATTGAGCTTTGAAAAGCCAGTCATCCAGGTAGGGGAAGACACATGCTGCCACTACTGCTAAACATTTGATAAAAACCTGTGGTGCAGATGACAAGCCAAAGGGCAATACCCTAAAATGGTAGTGTTCCCCCTGAAACAGGAATCCTAGATATCTCCTGTGGGGGGTGGGCAAATCTTGATGTGCAGGTAAGCATCCTGCATATCTTGGGAGCAAATCCAGTCTCTGACTTGCAGCAGTGGAAATAGGCCTTGCAGAGTCACTATTCTGAACTTCTTGTACTTTTTAAAAAGTTCAGATCTCTGACAGCTAAAATGAGTCTCAGATATTCTGTCCATTTTGGAACTAGGGAGTACCAAGAATAGAACCCTGTGTTCCTTTGCTCCATGGGGACAGGTTCTATTGCCCTTTTCCAAAGTAGGGTGTGAATTTCTTTCAGAAGCAATGGAATGTGTTCAGGAGGGTAATGGGAAGGCACTGGTGCATGGTCTGGAGGCAGTTCCATATGTTCCAGAGCATGGCCTTGTGCTATTATCTTTAAGACCCAAGCATCTGAAGTTACCTTCTTCCACTGGTTCAGATGGAGGGAATGGTGATTCTACAACCACCTCCAGTTGCATTGGTGGTGGGGGTCTGGAGAAGGAGTCAGGCAGAGCCAGTTGTTGGCTGTTGCCACAGTGCTACCTCTAAGGACTTTTGAGTGGGGACCTGTGGTGGTTCCTGGTGGAGGTAGAGCTGCTGTTGCTCGGCCCTTACCCTGCTGTCTGGTTGTAGACCAATGCCTGAAAATGGCTGGACAAAAGGGCACTCTCTGTTGAGTCTTTGGTTGAGTGTGATAGAGGGAATGAACTGATTTCAGGGTTCTCCCTGAGACCTGTAAATTGGAGAGAATGTCCTGTACATCTGTTCCAAACAGCTTATATCCCCTGAATGGGGGCACAGAGGATGGGTTGCTGGACATCATTGGCAAATCCAGCCACTTTGAACCAAGAGTATGTCCTGAGGACATATGGCAGAGGTGGCTGCCCTGGCAGAGACATCAGAAATGTCATAGGTGGGGTGTAGGAGGTGTTTACCTACATTAGCACCTGCTGTAAGAGCCATTAACAGCTCCTGCTTAGGAGTACCCTCTGGAAGGGCCTGGGCAGCTGCCTTGGCCTTTCTCCAAAGAGTATTTTGGTATTTTACCATGTGGGCCTTGTAGTTTGCAATTCTCAAGCCCAAGGAAGCAGAAGCAAATGTTCTTTTCCTCAAGACATCAAGCCTCCTGGACTCCTTGTCAGAAGAAAGGGAACTAAGGTGTTTTGGTACTTTAGACCTGTCATGGGCTGCAATGATAACTACAGAATCCACCTTTGGTTAGCCTGTGAAAAAAAGGTTTGCCTGAGGGGGCCTGATACATCTTATCTGCCTTTCTTGGTATGGCTGGTATCATGTTGTGTCTGTGCCAGACAGCCAAGGTGACATCCTCCAATGCAGGCAGAAGAGGAGGGATGATAATGGGTGGGAAATCAGGCAATTCTAAGAACGCCACCAAATTCTTTTTAGTAATGTCCTGTTCCTTTAAATCAAACCCCATGGCAATTTGAAATTCCGGCATCATGGTTATGAAAGAGGGATCTTTAGGGAGGACCTGGGTGTATAAACCACAGAGTCTTCAATCTCAGTGGATACTCTTGAACTGATTCTTTCATAACAGTCTATATAATCCTCCTCTTCCTCCTCTTGTATCATGAGTTCTGGATTATACTCCTGGTCCTCGTCGGCGTGGTGAGGAGGGTGCAAGGAGGAGGTGGAGAAGCCATTGATGGCCGAGAAGATATCTGGCATGTCCGCTTAGCAGGCATCGACCCTGGAGTTTGTCATGCTGGTCCATTGATGTATCCTCTTGCATAGGAGGGGGAGGTAGCAGATGTTTAAGAATGTCCATAAAGGATGAGAGAACTGCCTGCACGTTGGCACCCGTGTAATTGATGGGCGTGCCAGAGGATGACAATGGAGGAAGTGCTTTCCCTGATGTCAGAGGTGACTCACCAGCCATAATAGGCCTGGTGGAGCTCTGAGCCTACCCAGACCGGGTTTGTGTGCCGAAGGCCAGGGCGGCTGTTGGCATTGCTGCTGTAGTGGTTGACGGTGCTGCTGCAGTTGCACTGGAGTGAATGGATGCCTGTGAATGAACCAGGGAGGCCTTGTCTTTACTGAACTCTCTCTCCCAGTGTTTGTGCTTGTGTCCTGATATTTTCTCCCAGAACTTCAAAGGTTGGAAGGCCGAGGAATAGGCCGGTGATGCAGCCAAACTCTTTTTCTTGAGCTCTTTCTCCATTCTGGCCATCTGCTGTTTCAATAGGTGGGTCTCCAAGGTCTTCTCTTCACATCACCGTGTAGCACTGCTAAATTTTCTTGCAGATTTTGCAGGCTTTCATGTTATGGGCCGAGCTGAGGCAATATATGCAGATGTTGTGTGAGTTGCTTAAGTATGTATTTTACGCTGCGCTAGCAGTGCTTAAAGATTTCAACAGCTCTTTAGTTGATATACACGGCATCAAAACTCAGTTTGTAAAAATTATTACTAACTACAGTGAGAAAAGTCAACAGCAATGGTGGCATTTCTGTGGAGGGTCCAGCAAATATAGTCAATGGCAGGAAAAGAACAGAGGAAGGAAGGAAGGGCCGCCACATTTATATGGGAAGTGCCAATGTAGGATGTCATCGTGGGTGGCCCTAGTGGACTGCTTGCAAAAGTTTCTATATGGTCCTCGTGCCTGATGGCTCTAGTTCCATAGGTGAGGCCTGATGAAAGAGATATCCTCAAAGAAGATTGAAAATGATCTCAAGGGGCTTTTTGAGAGGAAACTTTAGCAAATACACCTTTCATAACCCTGAGCTATATATACAGTTGCCATCTGGACTTGCTTGGATGATGTTCAAATCTGTTGCAAGCTAATTGTAGATTATCAGCAGCTGATTTTATGAAAAAATAGGCATCAAAAATAAAAATGAGGCATTACAAAGCACATTATGGCCCGGCCCAATTACATGGTGGAAGCAATTGGTTGGGCACGGGGTCATAATGTCGCGGCTGAAACCACACAAAACAACAATGCTTATGTGCGGGAAAAAAGGTCAGGGAAAAAACACCAACCATAGAAGTAACAGCACACGCGGTAAAAACAAGCACAGTATCTTCACCCCCTACACCCCCTGGACTAAATATATCTAACTCCGAGGCTGTGTGGACTTTGGGAATGGGGTGAAACACTGGAGGGGGAACATTTTTATTTTTTTTGCTGCAGCAGGATTGGAGCTGGTGGGAACCGAACTGCAGTCCCAGGTCCCCCATGCCGCCAGGTGCCAGTGCCCTAGCCACTCCACCACAGGAATGGATCACCCAGATACTGCACCAGCAGCTTCCTTGACACTCCTCCAGGTGAGTTTACAGTGATGGGATAGTGGTTATTACCATACGCTGAGCTACCCCTGTCACTGTAGAAACGTTTGGGTTTTCGGCAGCACGATCATTCATGCGCTGTTTAGGTAATGCTATACTCACCTGGTACCATAGGTTGTAATGCCACCTGAGAAACTGAAGTTCTTGTGTGAGTCATGGAATACCTCACTATAGCAAAGCACCATGGCAGTCAGATATTCAGATCTTGGGACGTACAAAAGCTACCCAGCATTTGCACACACATCCTACCAACCAACAAAGGAGCAGCACTGCAGTGCTGTGCAAAAATAAAATGACACCATCAGGATTAACACAAAGGTTGGAATTTCACTTCTGCTTTTGAAAAGCACCTGGCAACTTTCACAAAATTCCAATTTAGAACCACAGAAGAAATGTATGTATTGCAGGTCTACATATTAAATTATGGATTGGAATTCTGTTAAACTGTTATTGCATGGTTCATGTGCATCATTTCACAATTCAACCAGAAAATTTTGTGGAACAAATTTGGAGGATTCGGATTCCACCAAAGTCAAAATTTTGGGAAATTCAATGAAATTTGCAAAATATTACAAAATTTTTGAGAAATCAGAATTTGCAGTTTTTGCCCAATGCGTTGGCATTGGCATCAGCTGTGATGGCAGATGGTCTTTCAGCTAGAGGAAGGGTGCGACCATGACAATCTCATGATTATCAGGCTGGGGTACTGGGAAAGTGGAAAGATAAAGAACCCACACCTGGCCTGGATTCGCGGCAGTAGCATGTTGCTCTACCATGTGGGAGACCCAGGTTTACAACACAATCCTGACTCCCAATCCGAGGCTGGAGGAGTCCTTGGAGCACTGCAGAGGCTGCTATCTGTCTTCATAGAGAGAACTATTACCATCCCATAGCAAAAGCACTTTCTTTGTCAGAATAGATTGTGTGCTAGATATCGTGAAGACCATATGATACCTTCTCTCTGAAGGTGCAGCACAGTTGGAGGCCCCTTCCATAACGAAATGAGAAAGATAAAGCAGAATACCATACTTGTCTCAGGGGCAGGGTGCTTTGACATCCCACTGCCCAAAGTCCAATAGCCTGCAGCCATCCTTTGGTGGGACCCCTGCCTCCACACTGGATCCTGTGGAAGGAGTTTGGTGAAACCTGCTCCATGGGTAAAGCTACAGGGCACACTCAAGGAAATGGAAAACTAAAGGGACCCAAGAGGATCAAATGCTAGTGTTGAGACAGAAGATCAGGAAGTGACTGAGGCAAGTCAACTACTGTGGCATACTTCTGTATACACAAAATTTTTTAAAGAGCACCAGAATGCACCATTTTGTATGAATAATCCAAACTTCTTTAGGGAAGATGCCCTTAACCCCCTACAGAATATATAGAGATTCATTCCAGGTTTTATGCATGCTCCGGTGGTAACCCTAGTTTATTACTATGTAACAAAACCATTCACCATGCCATTATTCACAGCGTACGGTCCTACTGTTATTAGGCAGCAACTCAATGCCTATCAAGCTGTAAACTGTCTTCTGCTGTTGATGTTACATGGGTAGCACTGCCGAGTCCTCAGTACAGAGCAAGAGGTCTTTGGCCTACTAACAATAACACTACCTACTATTTATTTATTATTTATTTATTTAAAAAGTTTTACCAAGAAAGACATACTGAGCTGACAATAGCTCATTCCAGATGCGACATGTGGGGAAGGCAGCTGGGGAGAAGTAAAACAAGATATACAACTGAAATTATACAATGGCAAGGACATTTCTTGACCTCTGATTGGTCAGTGGGTGCCTGGAACACTGACGTTATTTCACAATAACATCACTGTATTAAGTCCAGGCACAAACCTGACCGCATGACAGAGGCAGAAATCATGCCTCCTCTTCACCAGTTATCACTGCTCCGGTCACCACTACAAAGGACTTCAACACACACACACACACACACATATGCATGCACACTCCACCCCGCGGTCCTTCTCCTTGTGTTTTACCTTAGTCTCATTCTTTTAAGTACTGTACTACTATTGTTTTTTAATGTAACAGTGCAGCTTGTGTAAAGGACAGACCGAGTGAGCGATTCTTCAAAGAGATAGCACATGGCTGTCTTTTTCCGGTACTGCACGCAGTCAGTCAGTAACCATCAAAGTTTTATATTTAGTCGCTGTATTTTAATGTTTTCCTTAAAAGCCTTAACTCTGACCACCTTACAGTGAAGAAAAGGACAGAACCGAAAGCAACAGCACGTGGCTGTTCCTTTCAGTTACTGCTCCTGCTCGGTCAGGCTTGCTCATTCACTACATACAAACCACATAAGCCAAGTGAGCCATATTTGAAAAGCTGAGTGGGCGGCTGTTAAGCTTACATATCCTTTGTTCAGCACATCGTGGTCACATAAACACAAATAAAAAAACAGCACAGTAGACAATTTCAACCATTTACCTGTTGGACTAAAAGGTAGGGTGCAACAAATGAAAATGGTGGTAGCTTATACAGACACAAACAGGCAAAGAGACCTAAAACAAGATACAGGGCAATTAACATCCAACACCTTAGTTGCAGATGGAAAAACCATTGGAAGCTGCAAACAGGCGAACAGCTATCAGCCACAAAGACTTAATGTTTTAGCCTGAAGTTGTCAGGCTTCATCAAGTAATGAACCACACCATGTTGTGCCAATAAATATTCTAAAGTGCACATGACCTATTTAAAAGTACCAATTAGTGAATACCTTTTGGTGACATCACTATACATATACAACTTGATGAATAAATTCAAGGAAGTAAACAGTGGTTTGCCTGCAACACATTATATATAGTATTGCAGCTAAGCAAGATAACCCATAATGTATATAGGATTAATGTAACATTAAATAAAGCATTTACCTCTATAAGTCTGATTTTAAACAATGTTAAAAATGTGTATTACCATTTGTTGCAGGGAACATAGATATACAAGCTGACACTAACTAGAACTGTCTGTCCTAGATCTCAGTTTTTGTCCCACATACAATCCAGTGGTTGCCATATTTTTTTTAAAAATGTGAATTTGACTTGAAACAACTTAAAGATGAAACCAGGTCAGAGACTATGTTTAAGTGTAGTGTACAAGAAAAAGAAGCATTTAAAAGGTTGGCTGACAATAAAAAAACACAGTCATTAAGCCCACCAATAAAGGTGGGGCTATAGCAGTAATGGACACAGGTGAATATGTGGGAGAAATTAAGAGACAACTTGCTGACACCACTTTCTATCAAAACAACAATAAAACATTGATTGCTAAGTTTAAAAGTGAAATTGATATGTTGCTTAATCAAGGTTTCCTTAAGGGCTATCTCAAAGAAGAGGTATACATAGCACTCATGGTAGCATACCCAGTAGTGCCAGTTATATACATGCTTCCCAAAATTCATAAAGACCTACAGAAACCACTAGGAAGACCTATAATTTCTGGCAAAGGGTGGCTAATTGAGCCCACCTCCATGTTTTTAGATTTACATCTCCAACCATTCATACAAAACTTAAGATCTTACATCAGGGATTCATCTGATGTTATTAATATTATGGAGAATCTAGATAAACATGCTGATTGGCTATTTGCCATGATGGATGTGGAATCTCTTTGTATGACGATTCCACATGAAGGTGGACTAGCAGCATTTACTTATTTCCTTGACCAAAGAACAGAAGAGGAAAAAGAGGGACTCCCAACTTGGCATTTGATTGAACTAGCTAATTGTGTATTGACTATGAATCTATCCATGTTTCAAGATTAAGTATTTCTTACAAATCAGAGATACGGCATAAGGCCACCATGGCACTGAGCTGCGCCAACCTGTATGTAGGTTGGTGGGAGAGCATTATCGTGTATGGTGCCACCATGGATCCACACCTAAATGGTGTGGACTTGTGGCTGCACTTTATTGATGACATCACTATTGTGTGGAGGGGCACTGAACATGAGTTCAATAATTCTGTGGAATGGTTACAACAGACAAACCAATATTTCAGATTTAAATATGTTGTGAATCAGAAAGAAATAACATTTTTGGATTTAAAAATATACCAAAAACGTACTGGGGAGGTATGTACAACTCTGTTCCAAAACAAAAAACACTGATAGAAGTAGTCGAATTTTGTTTAACAGTTGCCACCCACACCATGTGAAGTTCAACATTCCAAAGAGACAATTAATAAGAACCTTAAGAAATTGCATGGAGCAGGATGAATTCAGACAGAAATAGAATGAGCAAATAAAGAGATTCAAACAAAGGGGCTATAGTAATAGGAGTATCTGTTCAGCAGTACAGACAGTACAAAACATAGAACGAGTTACATTAGCCCCTAGAGTAAATGAAACCAGTGAGACTTATGTTGTTTGTCCTTTTATCACAACATACTCTATTAGAGCGTTATAAAATGGGCTCAAGAAATTATGTAACCTGATTGGCTACAACATCTTCTGAGCGTGTCCTTATCAGAAGATATTGTAGCCAACGGAACTACCCTCCTGTCCCCAGCCCCACCACAACAACAAATCACTGAGCTGTACCAACCCTAAAGAAAAATACAGACTGGCACAGCTCACAGCAGGAAAATAGCACCATCTCTGAAGAAAACAAACCAGCTGTTATGTGCCCCCCCCATCACCAAGCTCAAAGTATAGTGAAACAAACTAAAAATGTACAAGACAAACTCTAACCTCTGCTCCCCGAGGTTCAAAAACAGTCGCTTAAAATCTCCATTGTCCCAAAAGCTGCTCGCAATGCAATGAGCATTCTGCATGCTGAAAAGAAATGGCTTTTCACCACTACATGACACTCTCTATCCCGATCTAACAACTGCATCTCCCGCACCTTTCAAACCCACTTTTACGGCACATTTGAAATAAATATAGTCCTGATGCTCAGCCCATAATTATCTCCATTTCTGCGCTGTGGTTTCATTAAATTCCAAAACCATTTTAAAATCATGAACCCGGAAGCAACCATGTATGGTGGCTCCAAAGAGACACACTCGCTCCCGATCAGCCAGCTGTCCGTTCTAAAAGAAAAAGCAAAAACTAATTAAAACGCAAAGGTGAATAAAAGATAAAAGAACACCCTCAAAACACACACACTTTCTGTATCTTTGCTGTGTGAGGCGTGAGGGGGGCAATATCACAACAAGTACTACACCCCATATAGCGCATACTCAGTCCTGCTGACTGTAAATAAAACAAATGAAAAATAAAATTCTTTGAGCGTTTCTCTCATGAGTGGTTGCACTGCAGAAACACAAACACCAGCCTTCTAGTGATTTTTCATTAAAAAGCTAAATCAATACAAAAACAGGGACTACTTTTCTTGTTTTCTATTAATATAAAATTATTCACTCTTTCTATGTACAGCTTTTATGGGCATTTTTAAAGTTAACTTCTTTACAGAGGAGCCCATTTTACAAGTGCAATAAGACACTCTGAGGTGTGGGTTATTGCCTGATAAACTGCCTGGGTGCATAAGGCACTTGGTGCAAGTGCCTCGCGTCCTTAGTACACTCCTTGGGCATGCTCTTATCAGGCGATAACCACACCTCATCGCGTCTTATTGCTTGCTGAACAAATCAGATAAATAGTCACTAAAAATTGGACCATCCTGAATTTGGAACCAACATTGAGAAACATAGCAAACAATGGTCCTAAAGTGATGTTCCATAGGACTAAAACAGTAGGGGATACAGTAGTATGTAGCATGCTCCCAGGTGCAGAACCTGCTCATATCAATTGGTTACTCCCCAATAGGAACCTTAAGATGTGGCAAATGTTTATATTGTCCGTATAGCAAACAAGGCAAACAGTTCTTCCCCCTAGGACACAAAAACAATAGGAAATTAAAGATTTCATTAATTGTGCTACTGAAGGTGTTATATACTTGCTTTCATGTAGCTGTGGTGCCATCTTTGTGGGACGCACCACTAGACAACTCAGACAGAGGGCTGGCAAACATCTGCGTGCTATACAGCATAATGATATGTCCTGTGCTATAATGAGACATGTAAGGAACAAACCAAATATTACCCACAAGATTGAGTTCACAGGCATAGAAAAGGTAACATTGGGACCTGGAGGGAGGGGGGGATATACATAAATTGATAGGCAGACGTGAAAGCTGGTGGAACTACACAATTGAAGCAAGGGGAGATGAAGGCATGAATGAAAGCATAGATTTATCTGCTTTTAAAAAAAATTATAAGAACCAGAAGATACAAAACTATGCTGAAGTTAAGAACGTTTCCCTCTTCCCTTCCCTCAATGTTTATGATGTTAACATAGGTAATATTCCTTCATGTGTATGAACATGTAACGTATAGATTGTGTCTGGTGAATTTTTTTCATATATTTGAAAGTAAATGGTAATGCACATTTTTAAAGTTATTTAAAATCAGATTTATAGAGGTAAATGCTTTATTTAATGTTAAATTAACCCTATATACATTATGGGTTGTCTTGCTTAGCTGCAGTAATATATATATAATGTGTTGTAGGCAAACTGTTGTTTACTTCCTTGAATTCATTCATCAAGTTGTATGTGTAAAGTGATGTCACCAAAAGGTATTCACTAATTGGTACTTTTTAAATAGGTCATATGCACTTTAAAATATTTATTGGCACAACATGGTGTGGTTCATTACTCTGATGAAGCCTGATGAGTTCAGGCAAAAGAGTCTTTTGGCTGATAGCCATTCGTCTGTTTGCAGCTTACATTTTGTCCTTCTGCATCTAGGTGCTGGATGTTAACCACACTTGCAACAATAAAATGGTGAGAATATTTTTATCCACTGTAGTGGTTGTCCTGCTTTGTGGGTGCTTCTTGATTCTGTGTTTTCCTTATTGCTGCTGCGTTTGCTTTGAAGCAGTTGTCCTGTTGCTCATGTCCTTTGACTCTGTGTTTACAGTTACTTACTGTTATTAACTGTTTTATCGTGCTTTATTCTGTGGTTACACTTTATAGACAACATTGCACTATAATATTGTATATCAAATGTCCTCTATAACATGCACTGTAATGATATTTTTTCTCAATGATTTAGTAAAGCCTAAAGTTTCAGAAAATAAAATAAAATACAATACGAATCTACTAATGAGGTTTTATGTGCCTGTAGGGCTTTTATCACAAGGGGTAGCACACAATAAAAATCTACGACAGCCGCATGTCTGCAGCTGAAAATGCAGGGTCAGCCATTTTCTTTGCCTAGACACTGTGAGAAGAGCCCATGTCAATCAAACAGATTGCACTGTGAAGGCAAACAAGAAAAAGTAAAATATATTAGATTTTTATGTGTTACTTTTTAGTTTTGCTTCTAATTTGTGAGACCTTTTTGATGAATTACAGTTATGTGATATAAAAAATGTATCTCACAAACACATCCCAAGATCTGGAGATGTTCAGGCTCTATTAGAAACATACTGTGGTCAGAGCCAACACAGCTGCTGTATTACTTTAAAGGGACGTTGTCCATATAAAATTACCAAAGTTGGGGGCTGGCCCAGTGGTGCAGAGGGCTGAGGTGCCTTGAGTGCCTTATCTCTCCCACTTCAGTGACCCAGGTTTAGGAATGATCTTGGGACCCCAGAGGGTCAGGCGGGAAGACAGCTGGGAGAGGACTGTGCAGTGGCTTGGCTCTCGTCTCCCAGAGTGGGAGGTGAAGAGTTCCTGACTCTTGGCTGCCACCAAGTGGAGCTCAGTGGTAACCGAGCAAATGGGGGCTGGCACTGGGCTGGGTAGGCAGAATGAGGTCACCAGTTCCAGTGTGCATGCGCACCTCCACATGCATGAGTGACTGTGTCACTGAGGCCACAGGGAACAACATGTTGACTTGTAGGAAACTGATAAAAAGTAGAAAAAAGAAAATCTGGTGTTTAGAGATTAGCTGATTATCAGAGGGATCCAGTTGGACCTGCTTTTGGATAGTCTGAAAGTATGACTGCAGAAAAGTCTTCTAATGAAGCATACAGTCCATTTTGGCTTTACCCTCTTTATACATATAGCAGACTGTTACATTGATTTGTTATGTATTTATAGGTTTCCAGACCATGATAGCCTCAAGGTGAAGCACCAATTTTCCAAGATGGCCCATGGGTCACAAACTGCAGCAGGTGACACATGCTGCAAAGTTACATATCATAGTCAACAAAGCAAACTATAAATGCCACAGCAAATTAAAAGAATGGATGAACACATGGATGGAAAGTATAAAATGTAAACTCATTTAATTTGTCAGGTATAACATTTTGAAGGATTGAGAATCTGCTCTGGAATCTATTGAATCATGGGAAGGCAGGGTGCTAATCCCTTTTCAAATAGTAGAAGTGGAGGCAATGTGGTCTAGTGGTTGGCCATGGGGACTTGGGATGAGAAGATCAAAGTTCAGACTCCACCATAACCATATCTACACTGCATGACCCTTAGTAAGTCACCTAACCTCTCCCTGCTCTGGTTCATCCCACTGTGTAAATGATTAGAAGCAGGACACCAGTGAAAATGAGATACTGTATCTAAGCTGGGCTATCCTGGGTAAATAAGTTTTAATGGAAAAATAAAATAATTGGGTTGCAAACCTCCACCATCCACTAAATTTTATTCAACAAATCCTGAAGAAATTTGGTTTTAAATTGTTCATACCATTTGCTGTGGAAACAGGTTTGAAAAAGAAATCATAGAGGTCTAAACTGCACACCTCACTGACACCCCTGTGTAAGATAGACTAAAACAGGGACAGGGTTGGGTCATACTTTTTATTTTAAGGGAGTTTCTGTGTAAGCTAGACAGGGGCGTAGGCAAGGGGGGTGTTTAGGGTGTTCAAACCCCCCAAAAAATTCCCTCAAAACTGTAATAAAAATTTACTGTACAAGTCGCGGTCCCTTTAAATTTGCACTTCAGCGCCTGTTTCTGCTGTGCCATCGAGTGTCGAAGCCAAGGTGCAAGTCAAGTATGGAACTTAGTCTATAGAGAGGTGCTCTCTCTTGGTGCGCGACTGCGGTCCTCCGACTCCTCCTCGTTTCCGCCTCTCTCAACAGACAGCCAATCAAGCTGCACAGCGTGTATTTGGCGGCTTGGCGCACCAACTCACACGCTGCTATTTCCTTCGGATACAGAGAATGAGCAAGTCAGCCAGCAAATACAAGTACCATGTGTGAAACGGGAGTCGTATCTGTGGGACTGTGCTGCGGCTGCCACTCGTCATCATCAGTGGCTGTATTGTGTTTTGTGGAGCTGAGGGCAGGCGGAGTTACTGTGTGGGTGTGTGTAGTCAGAGCCAGGAGTCGCGATCGCGAGTAGCAGCCACAGGGCCCAGGCCTGTCGCTGACAGAGAGAGAGAGAGAGAGCATCCATCCAGTGAGCCAGCCGCCTGGCCTGCTGCAGTCTGTCCCTGCCTGAACAGTTACATGTCAGTCCCTCTCTCGGACGGTCGTCGTCCCCCCCTCCTTCTGAACTTTCTGCAGAGTCTGGAGTCTCTGGACCAGAGCCTGGAGGTGGATTGTAGCCAGGTAAGGAATTGCCCAAGTGTCACTGGCAGGGAAGGGGTGCAAGTACCAGAAAACTGTTGTTGTGAGACCAAATGATGATTCTACAATGACTGGTGGGTACAATAAAGTAAAAAAAAAGTGTAGAAATATGTTTACAATGATTTTTTATTTATTTTTACTGCATAGGTATACATTCTGATAAGATAGTACTGCTCTGTCATTTGCCCAGTAGGTGGTTCTGGTTTTATACAGAGGGCTTGTTCCACTCCTCCACAGTACCCTCCCTTACTCTCCAGGTAGTTTTAACTTGCCTGTCCTGTCATCTTCCTGGGACCGGGTGATGATGTGTGTTTTTATTTTTATTTTTTTTACTCTATGTGAAAACCGCAAACTGCCATCACACTGAGTAGCTAGCCTCACTTACAGTTTCAAGTCTGTGGTGATTTAACTAAGGAAAGGAGTTTAGTGAAAATGTTGTTTTTAAAAAAGGAAAACTTATTTTATTTGTTTTATGTAGAGATGCCTCCTGCGGTTGTTCTTGGGGGAATGACTGAGTTACAAGGGACAAGCACGTGCTAGGTTTCTGACAGAGCTGTTTCAAATGTCAGAAATGTTGTTGTAGTATCGATGTGACGTCAGAACAATAGTACAACAACATTTCTGACCTCTGAACTGTCTTCCCATATACTGTTTAAGCAATATACCCCTCCAGGGGTGGATATACTGGTGGATTTACCACGGCTGGTGTGGTTGGTCACGAGGCACAGAAGTGGTAAATCCACCATATCTACTCCCTGGAGGTATATATGCTATTACTAATGGGCCTGTTTTTTTGTTTGAAAAAAAATAGAAATACTTTTGTTTTCCTTTTTAATGATTTTTGTTCATTTTATTGCTCCACTAAAAAACAGTTGTTTGTTGCTAGGTAGAGATATCCGTGAGGCTTCAGTTTTTAATCGCACTGTGTTCTGTCTCAGAAGTGAGATATGTTTCTTTTAAAAATGTGATAGGCAGGATTTACAGTTAGTGTTGTGTTTTATGTTTGTTCACAAACTTGCATGCTGTGAACTCTAAGAGGGCTGCAGTGTATGACCTCATGCTTCCAGTTCACTGTATGATCCAGAGAGAATTTATTGGAAATGGCAGGGTGCTGGTGTGTGAAAGTTTGAAGGCTTGCCGTTTGAGAACTCTGGAAGGTTGACTGGTGTATTTTGTGATGGAGTACAGCCGGTATTCAAATGTGACGTACAGCAGGTAAGGCTGTTGCAAACGCTACTGAGGGAGCTGTTTCAAAAAATATAGTTTGAATTTTTGAGGGTTAAGAGCAGGAACTGCTGGTACTGTGACCAGTTATGGAATTGAGCTCAGCATCGTACTGTGTTTGCCACTGTTTGGTTTATAGCAGTTGGAGTGATTTTGTGAGGTTCATGCTATAGCTGACTGGCAGCTGGCACCTTTCCAGTGGGTACACTGGAGGATTTACAACACTGAAAAGGTGCCAGCCAGCCAATCAAAATGCAGGATTTGGTGAATTTTTTTGTGCCCGTTGTATAATATCTTATGGTGTATAGTGGAGTGTTGTTCTGTACAGAGTTACATTCCTTTCAAACTGCTGCTCTACTACAGTTCCAAGGTCATGGAATGTGATTCTACCCTATAGTGGTACAACAACATTCTAGATCCTCTAGAGACTGCATGAATCAGTTTCATTTTGAAAGAAAAGAACTCACAATACACATATTTCACACGGTACTATACACTATCAAAAATACAGCATGAGCAACTCTATGCATAACCAGTGTGTTTTGCCACCTTGGGGTTCTGATTCCATGGACCTCTTGAGCTTCAATCTCGAGGTCAGAGGAATCAGACCCTGTAACGAAACGCACTAGTTTATAGTTGCCCATCCAGCAGTTCTCTAGTTCCCTTCTCTTTCTCTGTATTGTTGGAAGCAGTAACAGTCATACCTAGGTTCTTATGTTGCTGAGTACCAGTGATCTGGGCTATAGGGGTCATGGGAAGGATACTGGGCTGTTATGGATGTGGGCGGCAGTTTGGATAAACATATTGTGGAGACTGGGGTGTCCAATCTGTCACAGGCTGAAAAACCCAAGGAGGAGGTATTGTGGCCTGGTAGAGGTTGGAGAGGATGGAGGGTGGAGCTGGGGCAGGAGGGTCTAACTCAGGGAGTATGAGGGACACGGGAGGAACATTGGATTGATGGAGGGATGGGGAGTGACATGAGGACACCACATGGGAGGAACATCAAATTGAGGGAGGGATAGGGAGGGTGTATGGGGCAAATGAACAGGAGGCCTGGCAGTCAAGGGATGGCTCCAGTCAGGAGTAAGGAGTTAATGCACAGTATTGCAGAGGGGGCAGGTAATAAGTTTGAAGTGCTTGCAACATTGGGGGAGGAGGAGGGAGTGAAGGATCTCAAGAAGGGGCAGGAGAGGGAAAGGGGGAATGCACAAGGGATGGTAGTAGGTCAGAGGAGGGTGGCAGTAGAAAGGGGCACATGCCTGCACATTAGTGACATGGAGGGGACAACTAAGACACCATGACAGAAAACATGAGTGACTTATGGAGGGTTACCTGGTGCTGGTGGCATGACATGTCACCATAATCCATGTACATAGTGGTACAATGCTTTGGGCCAGCAGCATTACTAACACTGCAGGTAGAACCACGTGGGTAGTTGATCGCACTGTTAGATAACCAGTTGTCCACAACCATTGGAGGTTCTTTAGACTGTTATGACAGCCAGAGTCTCCCACAACCCTGATTCCATGTGGAAAAAAAAATGTTTCCCATGAAATTAGGGGTGGAGAACATGTAACAAAAGTGTGTTTTTTCTTCAAGAAACCCCCAAAACTCACCACAGAACATGTACACCCCCCAGAGCTTCTGGGGGCCTGGCGGACCCCAGACCCCCAGCATTGATTTGTCCCTTTGCAAAAATGTAATATTTAAACACCCCCCAAAACAAAATTCTGGCTACGCCCCTGAAGCTAGATGATGCACAGTACATTACTACTGCCTAGTCAGAATGCCTCTTACCGGTCACCTCAACTGGTAATGCTGCAGGTCAGGGGTTTGCAAATGTAACCAGACTTTTTTTTTAATAACACTCTAACCTATAAATATAATAAACTGAGTACAATTTTCTCTAAGAGTGATTTTATTAAAATGCTGTAGGCTTGCTGGCCTATAGCAATTGTACCTTCAATTTTCAATTAGCATTCCTTGACTACATTTTAAAAACATCTTGACACTCCTGTAAAAAGGTAGTTTGACTCAACACAACTTTGTTTTAATTAAAGGATTCTAACATTCTTTATACAAGTGAAAAATTCCAAAAGCATTCAAGTATTTGGGATACTGTTAACATACCCGTGGCTTATCTACCCCAAAAACTAATTAAGTGGGCTACTGACTATAGTGAGGCTTCATATAAAGATGCCAAATATATACAAAAGTTTGAGGACAGTTCATTATCACCTATATGTGATATAACTAGTGGTGCACAAAAGGTTTTATTAATTAAACCTTCATTCAGTTCTTCAACACGAGAGCTATTTTACCAGCAGGAAATCAATAATATAAGCAATGAGACAGCAAGGAGGAGACCTTTGTGAAAGTTAATATTATCCAATCCTCTACCAGTGAATGAAAATGCTTACGAATACAGTTGTATGCCTTTAAGAAATTAAAACAATATTTTCATAATGTAAATGTTATCTTTATAATTCAACATGTTTATGTTACAAATGTTGGTCCAATTAATTACATAACAGTATGTTATAACTACTATAAAACATTTCCCTTTGTTTAATGTGGGACACTAACAGGTAATGATTGAAGAGAAATCAAAATAACTGTCTTGAAAATCCTGTTTTGTAGTCAAAATGATGGTTTCGGAAAAACAGGGTAACTGGTTAATTTATGTTATGGTCCCCAAACTGGCCCTCTAGATTTATTCTCCAAGGCCACAAATGAGTAAAAATCGGTATCTTTTTAATATGAATTGTTTTCCACCATGGAGTAAGCATGTTTTTAAAGTTTGGCTGAAATGATGAAACAATTCCAATTGCATTGGATATAAGAATATCATTTTAACACTGGCCATGCTATGTAAGCCTTTCTAAGACCAACATGAAGAACCAGAGGTAAATACAGAGAGGGCACCTTCAGTCTCTGTTTAGTTCAAACAGGAAATATTGTTCTCGTTCTCTTTCCTTTCTTTACATGAATGCACTGGAACATGCTAAGGGAAATCCAGCAAAAATGTGGCACACAATTAAATCTGTCAAAGGACAAAGACCACCTCCAGCAATCCCATCAAAAATTATGTCCCAAGGAAGTATAATTTTGGCCCAAGCAACAATCCTTGAAAAACTGAACTCACATTTTGCCACAGCTGGACTAGCATTTGAATCTTCTCCGCAAAACTAGCAAAGGGCTCCTCGCTGGTGGGTACCTCGGCCAGCCCTCAAATCTTGAACTCTCTCTCAGCCTGTTCCTGATAACTTTTAAACAAGTCGAAGACATGTTAGTAATGTTAGATGCCAAGAAGAGTGCTGGTGCAGACAGGATAGACCCCTTTTTCCTTTAAGCCGGCTCGTACTTCCTTACTGCCCCTATAACTCATTTATTTAACATGTCAATTACTTCAGGCTCTGCCCCCACCTTTTAGAAAATAGCCAACCTACTCCCTCTGTTCAAATCAGGTGACCCTTGTGACCTGACTAACTATAGACCCATTTTAATATTACACGTACTCTCTAACCTTCTTGAAAAATTATTCAATGCACTGCTACGGGATTACTAGAAAAAAATTTGAACTTTTTAATCCACTCCAATCAGGCTTCCGACAGCAACATAGTACAGTTTCAGCCCTGGCTAAAGTGACAGATGACTGACTACTGCCCCCGACCACAAATTTTTTACCTGAGCTGTGTTTCTAGACCTAAGTAAGGCATTTGGCACAGTAAAACATAACCTACTATTGTTGAAACTTAAGGAACATGGACTAAATCACTTATCTGTTAGCTGGTTTGCTAGCTACCTATCAGAAGGGTTCACTGTATTAACTCATTACCACCAATAGCTCCGTATGAAGTCCGAACTATCCATTGTTTACCTGACACAAAATGGCCACCCAGGTAATAATGACTTAAAGCAGACAGCCTACTGTCCCCTCCTTTACCACTCCTGAGAGGTGTTCCCCAGGGATCCATATTAGGTCCCCTCCTCTTTTCAATCTATATTAATTCCTTAAGTAGTAACATTCTTACAGTGAAACTGCATTTTTTTGCAGATGATACTGTCCCTTATATTCCTAAACCATCATTAAATGAAGTCAGCACCATACTCCAAACTGAATTAAATCAATTACAACTTAATCTCCTTAGTCAAAACTCCTGCTAAATGCAAATAAGATCAAGGTAATGTACTTCACTCCTACTTTATCTACATCTCCATCATCAGTTGCAGGACAACATACCTATACTAACATTGCTAAGAGATTCACTGGAATTGTACAAAAATTTAAGTATCTTGGAATGTGGTAAGACAATCATCTTTCCTTTACCATCCATACTGAAACACTAGTGAAAAAACGAGAGTTTGATTAGGATTTTCTTTAGAAATAAATCTCTATTTCCTACAAAAGTCAGAAATGGTTAGTCCAAGCACATTTCTCCATTTACTAGATTTTGCAGACAATCTGTATCCAACAGCCCAACATCTTGCCTTCACAAATTGGACATACTTTACCATCAGGCTCTATGTTTTATCTTAAATGCCCTTCAAGAACACATCATTGCTCATTATATTCAACTGTGGGATGGATTGCACTTGCCACCCTAAGGAGGATGTATAGCTGTACCTGGGTGTGCAAAGCCATGCTGAATAAACTCACCTCCTATATTTATTTATTTACTTATTTATTGAATTCTCGGATTACAACCTTTGAGCTAAAAGCTCATTTACAGAGTTCCACAGCATTAACAGAATAATTTGAAAACAATAACAGGTGATAACATACAGAGATCATAGGGATGACCCCAGGAAAAACATTATTGTAAATACAGCATAGAAGTTTGGTACAGATAGTAACACATAAATGAATATAAAAATACGGATAGTAACTGACTAACCTCAGAGAAAGGAGGGATTAGGATATTCAATGCAGGAAACCAGCTGGGCCAAATTACTTTGTGAAGGAAAGCGGGTGGAAGGAGAAAAGACGTAGTTAGTAAGAAACATAGAGTAGTGGGGGAGGTAGCATGAGTGGAGAGCAGGATGGGAATAGTGCAAAAAGTGGGATGGGGTAAAGGAAAAAATGGGAATGTAGCTATTCTGGGGTGTCAAAGTGCTATGACTGTAGGTTTGATCTTGACGCAGGATCTATTCAGGAGAAACGTGCACTCCATATGGGCTGAGAGATAAGTACGGATTTTTTTAATAAAAGGACCAATTTTGGGTTTGGCAATTTGGTCAGCAGGTAGAGAGTTTAGCCAGAGAGGGGCCCAGTAAGTGAAATATATCTGGCCTTGTGAGGTGCAGCAGTATGGGACCTTATAAGAATTGGAATTGGTTACCCTGGTTAGTCTAACTGTAGCTGCTAGGCACTGATCCCTTAGTTGCTACTCACTTAGGAAAAACTCCATAATCTCACTAGACATTCCCAAATTTCACACCCCTTTTGGAAAAACCGCAATGAGTTACACTTTATCTTCTGCTTGGAATAAACTCCAAAACATCCTCAGGCTCTCCAACTACGTCTCTCTGAACGTCGTCAAATCCCTTATAAGCAATTCTGTTAGGGAGAATTTCACTGTTACGCTAACTAGCCAGGCCCCTGGATTCTTCTGTCGCCCAATTATGACTGGGTCTAAGCACTTTACCAACTATGGTGGGAATCTCTGTATCCATTACAGTGCACTTACTCTACCCCAACCCCCACCCATCTGCTGGATGGAAATTGACTCTGTAGCACTATATTTGTATTTTTGTTGCTTATGGCTAATTCTATCTTTTGTGCTATGCTTTCTATGCCATTTTGTTATCTTCCTGTACAATTTGTTCTGCAGTGTATGCCATCCTGTATTTGTATTTGCCCTGATTTACGTATTGCATGCATCTGTTGTTTGTGTTTTGCCTGTGGCAGGACCTCCTTGTAAATGAGTTTGCTTAATGGAGCTTTCCTGATGAAATAAACTTGAACTTGAACAATGACAATTTGCTGTTGTGTTCCTTAAAGAGCAAATGTCTACTATAATAAAAAGCTTTAAACCACTAGTTTTACAACAATTATGTTTTAACCTTATTATTTTCTAGTTATTTGTTACTTTTGTTCACTTTTTCTAGTTGTTGATCTGCTAAACATTGCAGAGAAGACAGTACTTATTTCATTGAGTTTTTGAAAATGTATGCGGCTCTACTCTTTGAAAATGTATGTGACTCTCCCCTGCTCACCTCACAATTGTTATTTGTGATAGCATAGTCTAGTGTCATGGTGAGCACTGTGATGTCGTAAACAAAGGCACTGTGTCCATAATAAGGAGAGACAAATAATTTTAAATAGACTTTCTAGAAGACTACCAAGACATGTGGTAAACTTTGGAAAAATATTGAAAATGAAAAAAAAGTATTCTCTAGTGTACTGTAATGGACATGCTATGAAGCTGGAGAGGGTAGATTCAGGAGAAATATGAAGAAGTGGTGGGGTTCAAGAATGCATGGGATTGGCACAAGGAAGTCATAGTGGAAAGGAAGGGAGAGAAAATAGCTGTAGATCAAGTAGGGTCTGCTGTGATAATGGATGGGGAAAATGGGCAGACTAGGTGAGCCGAAGCCATCCTTACCTGCCGTAAAATTCTATGTTTCTATGGTGGTGGTGGTGTTCACAGGATAGTGCATGGGGTGGTCAGAGTCTGGGTTCAAAACCTTAACATCACAATTCCTTACTTTGTGCCTTTAAGGAGTAACCCTAATGTGTACACCTGTCATGTGCATTAACACAGCTTTTGTAAAGAATCTATCGTTCTGCCTACTATCTATCTATCTATCTATCTATCTATCTATCTATCTATCTATCTATCTATCTGGCACACAGCTGCACACACACACACACACACACACACACACACACACACACACAGCACACACACATGTCAAGAGCTTCCTTTCACATTCTTACATAGTTGCATCCTTTTATATAAGTAATCTATGACTATTAAGTATGAGTTTGCTATACACCACCAGAACAAGTACTTAACATGCAGACTAGGTTACTTACAATTTTGTAAATTGTTATATAACTCTCATGGCCCATCTCGGGTTATGGCATCAAAGAGACTCGTGAGAAGCACTGACTAGTTTAAAGAAAGAGGATTGTAGTCTGGTAGCCAACGATGACCATTAGTGACTGGGTGGGGTTCATATGAAGGAACACAGTATGGGCCCCAGCTCTCTTTGAATTGGACAGGATTGTTTACTGATATGTCAGGAGCAGTTTCTCCCAAAGCATTCCACTACTGATGCAGCTGCAGGTTTCTAGATAATATCTGATTGTGCTTGAGCTTCTTGGTGAGAAAATTAGACAATTACCTGCTCTTAGCTTTGCATAAAGCTTGCATTAACTTGAATTAATTATCAGACAAAAGAACATCAGAAAGCAGAATACCTTTCTGTCAAGGCAACCGTGTACAGACACAGGGACCTCTGGTGTCATGTACTGTAGTGTGTGTGTGTGTTTAACTGAACTGTTCTCAAAGGGCTGAGCAAGACAATATAAATGTCACAGAGTTTCATTTCATTTATTTATTTCACCAGGAAAAGGCTCCATTGAGCAAGATCATTTACAAGGAGGTCCTGGGTACTGGTTTCAGACACTTCACCTTATATATAGGTAATAGGTAATGGTTTGAGTGGAATAACACATTTATCTCCACTAGTGATTGGTAAGACACATAACTGATGAGTAGTGAAGCCCCAAGGTGGTTATAAAGGCCCTACCACTCAAGTGTGGAGAAAACTGTGTCATTCCACTGCCAACTATTATGTATTTGATATATACACTAAACCATTTCTAATACTTTTACTAGTGTTTTGCCTTGTTTTTGCTTTTCTTTCCATTGTAAACTCTTTATGTGACCCACCGTTCTCTGTGTTCTATTTCCAGATTTTAAGTGGAAGTAAAATGTGTGATGATAGCCGTCTGCTTGTTATTATTTGTATCACATTTTTGATATAACTACATGTTTAGACTTCTACTTAGAAACACAGGCCAAGCAGCAAAGCCTCATGGAACATAGAATTTGAACAGAGAGAAAAGAAGATCTGCCCTCCTTCTGACCTAAAGGGATAAGCTAGCTAGAACTTCCTTTCCTGTTTTGGCGCCTATCTTCTAAACTTCCTGAGCTGTTATGCAACTGCTTTGCAATCTAGGAAACTGGCCATAACAGACTGCATTGTATGACCTAACAGGAGGAAAGGCAACTTCTGACAGATACCTATGAAAATCGTCACTCAGATAGGAGAAATAGCTTTCAGGAATGTTCCTCTGAAGATCAATGGGACAATTCTGACCTGCCATAAAGCAGGCTCACTATTTAAAAAGTACTGTATATATATTTTTTAAGTGGGTTGCTTAGCAATATGCAGATGTCTGTGACTAATTTGGTATACAGGAATAAGAGTGACCTCACAGCCAACATCACCACAGAGCTGTGACCTCACAAGCTGGGTGGGACCCTTTTTCCCCTCAGATATCGTCAAGGTTGAGGAAACATTGTGCTTTTTACTTCTGGACTCCTGAGAGAAACACACTCTTGTTCCAGCTTTGCAAGGACTTAGTATACTTGTGTTTGGACTTTCAAGAGACACTTTTACTGGACTCTCAAGAAGCACTTCTACCAAAGTTAGGTAATTTCAGCACCACTATTACTAATTGAAAACTGGAGTAGGATCAGTTACTCAGTAAAAGGTGGTTGGTTTTGTAATTTCCATTATTTTGACTGTACCATTAATGTTATATGTTCTGTGTTTTGTATTTTATTTACCATTTGTAATTCTAGTAAACTCTGTTTCCTTGAAATCCTGCCTGAGCCTTTTTCTCATTTTGAGTGTGAATGCTGGGGTAGTGTTGATCATTCTGACAGAACTGTTAGGCGTTTACAAGTGTCACCCTATGCACCAAGGTAAGGAAAATACAAGGTCTCAACTTAGTCAGAAGGAGATTGTGAATCAGGTTGGGTGCCCATTGGGTAAGTATTGCACTACATTTCCCCAAAGAAGGTGTGATATTTGAACCTGTTACCTGAGCATGCTAGTGAAAAATGATTCATATTTGACCCCAGGACTCGAGACTGGTAGTTGATTGGACCCAAAACAGACAGGGGTTACCCTGTTTGTCTCCTGTTCACATATTGCACTTGAGGTTGGGCACTGTGGGAGCAGTGAACCTGACCCCCAGGCGCATTTGTGACAACATGTTCTAAGTGAAATAAATTGTGTTCTAAGAAAATAAATATCCAAAAATAGCATAATGTATTTACCTAATTCAACTGGGCACAGGACACAGAGCAGACCCTCAGGGCCTTAATACTGGATGCTAACCTGGAGCAAATAATCTCCGAAAAGACCAGGGCCAACACACAACCCTCGACTGGGCTCTGGTGTCTCACCCCTCCAACATTCTGATTGCTGGTATCATGGCTGATGCTCTTAGTGACCACTCACCCATCTTCTGCATCTGGAAAAATCATTCCCTCCGGGTCCCTCCTAGGATACTCTCTACCCGAGACTACTCAAAATTCTCGGAGGATGCCTTCAATGCATACCTTAGCAACCTCGATTGGTCACTAATATGGGACCTCCCTATCTTGAAGCCCTGGAATTCTTTCAGTACTTCTTCACCTCTGCAGCTAACCTGATTGCCCCATTTAGGAAGTTCCATGCAAAGGTAGCTGCCATAGATGGATCACCGTAGAGCTCAAATCTTAGGCATGGAAGCAGTACAAACTTTCTGCCCTGCCTGCAGACCTTCTTGCCTATAAAAAACTAAGGAAAGAATGCAAGCGTACCTCTAAAACAGCAAACATAGAGTTTGTCAAGCTTCTCCAGCAAACTGCTCTTGCCAACTCTTGGTCATTCTGGTCCCACATCAATGACCTCCTCAAAGGGAACAAGTACCCCTCCCCTGGCCCTATTGAGATCAATGGCCTTATGACTAATGACTGCCATGAAATTTCCACCACCTTTAACAATTACTTCACCAACCTGGATGGCTACAAGTCCAACCTTACTTCTACCTCTTCAATGCCCCCCTGTTCTGAAGTACCTTGCCCTGCACAGCCTCTCTTCCACCTGTGATTAGTTAAGGTCAAAGAGGTTCTCCCACTCTTAAAGACCATCAAAGTCAAAGGCTCTGGAGGACCCAATGACATCTGCCCTAAATTACTAAAAGCAGCAGCACCAGCCATCGCTCTGCCTATCACATGGCTAATCAACAGAGCCCTGCTTGAAGGCACAGTACCCAATACCTGGAAATGGGCTGTTGTTACTCCCTATCCCCAAAAGGGTACCAGGAATCCATTGGTAACTACAGGCCGATCTCACTTCTCTGCACCCTGGCCAAGATTCAGGAGAGACTAGTGTACTGTCAACTCCGTGACTACCTGGAGGCTGACCGATTAATAGCCCCCACCGAACATGGCTTTAGGAAAAACCATGGCACTGATACAGCCCTCATAAAATTCATAGTTGATGTACTAGGGGCCATGGACAAAGGACTCCCCACAGGAGCTGTCTTTATTGATCTTTCTGAGGCCTTTGACCTAGTAGACCACATACTCCTGCTATCCAAACTTGCTTCCATTGGCCTGGATCAGCATTCCATTTCCTGGTTCACCTGCTACCTGTCTGGCCACTCCCAGCAGGTCAGGTGGAGGACAACGACCTCAGGTCCATTCCCCTAAATGAGGGGTGCCTCAGGGTTCCATCCTTGGCTCCTCTTCTCACTGTTTGTTAATGACCTTAATTCCCACTGTGGTGGCAGCTTGGTCATTCAATATGCAGATGATGCTGTAATCTACGGTCCCCAAGCAATCCATCTGATCTTGGACCCCATCTGCAAGCTGACTTTGCCAAATTAGAGTCCTGGCTTACAGAAAATAAGCTGGTTTTAAACACCACTAAAACAAAGGCAGTGCTACTTGGACATAGAAACCTTGGCCCTAGACAGAAGTGCCTTACTCCCTCTGACCTCTACCTCAGGCAGCCGCATTGAGGTAGTGAATTCCCTCAAACACTTTGGGCTAACCCTGGATCAGGGGTTCACCCTCAAGTCTCATATAGACCAGGTAACCAAAATGGTGAACTGCAAACTGGGCCTCCTGTACTGCCTGAATGACCAGCTCATCCCCAAGTCAAGAATCACCATAGCCAAACAGTCTCCTCCTTCCTACACTGATCTTTGCTGCCCCTATACTTCAGGGACTGGCTAAACAGGAGATGTGCAGACTGCAAGTTCTCTACAACAAAGTAACTCAGTTTGCATCTCAGTGTCACAAAAGACGGCACCACTGCAATGCCCTTGCATCCCTACAATGGCCCTCCCTTGATGGTCACCTTCAATACCCCCTGCTTTGCCACGCCTACAAACTCCTACATTGCAAATCCCCAGATAGCCTGTCCAGTATCCTGGTTCCCAAAGCGCTCAGTATGTACCCTACGAACCTCTGGGCGTAACCTCCTAGACAAACCTAAGGTTTGAACCACTGCTGACAGCAAGTCCTTTGCCATTTCCACCCCTGCCCTATGGAATAAGCTTCCCTCCCTCCTTCAGGAAGCTCCTTCCCTTGGAACTTTCCACAAGGGACTCCGTGCTCACCCACTAGAAGTTAACATCTGCTCCTATCAATGAAGGGGCATACTCAATCTCAAATGCTAGGTCCTATATAGCCTAAGCTATTCACTGCTGTATTTATGTATTACCTTTTTTCCTGCACTGCTACCATTGACTTCTTAGGTAATTTGTCTTCTTCTGAGTGTAGCACTGCTACCCTTGACTTTTTTGTAATTGTCATCACCTGTAACTAACTTTGGCACAATGTCAACACTGTTCATTCATGTACTTGAACTCTCCCTATTGTTATGATGTACTGTGTCCTTGCTCCATTATTGTACTTGTAGCCTTCTGTAACTAATTCCAGGCTGCCCCTGAAAAAGGGACCTTCAGGGCTCAGTGGGCCTACCCGGTTACCAGAATTGAATAAATAAATAAATTTGCCACTTGTGTAGGAGCTATCTATCTATACCTATGTAGATAGATAGATAGATAGATAGATAGATAGATAGATAGAGAGATAGATGGATGGTAGATAGACAGACAGCTAGATACATAGATAGATAGATGTAGATTTTACAGGTTATTCAAATTTCTTTAAGATCCCATAGTACTTGGAGTAAAAAAAAACAGTGAAAACAAACTATAGAATTACATTGCATACCATGAGATATATATGTGTAACTCATATCTTGAATGAGTAGGCAGTTGACTGATTCTCAACTATAGCAGGACATTATAATTTTTGGGACAGTATCTATTTGCACGAAGGCTGACAAACAATATGCTGCCCTAACTATGCATTGCCTCTCGAAATCTTAGTTTAGCATTTTGAATGCAGTGTGATTATTCCTCCTTGGGAAAATGTGGATTGCTTAGTAACTGATAGCACATAATGGCCTATAATTACAAAGCACCAACATAAACTCTAGCTTTGCTTTCTTACTGAGAAAAATATGGAAATGGAAAGAAAGGGAAAACTGGATATGTAGTGCTAAGTTTTTTCATTAGCCATCATTAATTTAATTACAAAATGATGATTCTGTTTATTTAACAAATATACAAACATCCCAGTTTAACAATACAATCATATGATGTACTAATTTGCAATTTCTTTTACTTTGAGGACATGACAATATAAGGTTTTTTATTCTATAAACTGCCAATATAGTTAACTTGGGAATTTATAACCTACTTCAAAAACCATGATATAGATTTTTTTGTCTGGGTCTTCGATTTGGAGAAGTTGATTATGTCGGGTTGGTTCACTGCTGTTCTCAGATTCATATCAAAATACTGTAGACACCAAGCACAGAGAAGTGTTGAATAACACATTTTGCATTTGTTTGTTTGTAAATATGCTTAATTAACCTCTCTGTATTGGATAGAGGTAATATTATATCCGGTATCCACTCTAAAGTAGCCAACCATACTGAACTGAGAAACATAATGACCTATTAAAGGTCAAATCTCTGTAGTTTAATCATGCCCCTTTGTTAGACTCTGTATTGGGTAACAAATATAAAGTTATCATGCATTTTAAAATCTATTTTTCTTGTATGTCTATCACTGTATTAAAGTTGTAAAATTAATATACTGTAGTTGTAAAGTAATTGCAGAATGAAATAACAGCTTCTTGTTTCCCAAACTCTGCTGCTACTGTTGCCTGGTGAGTGCAGGATTTGTGTGGTCCAAACCTTTCCCAGCTTATCCACTTCAGTCACTGGGATTAGGTGGCTCCCTCAACTTATTTGCACCTGTGTCATTTTTGGATCCTTCAGGAATTTGCTGAAGCTTGTAATCAGCTTTGTGAAGCCATTGAGTGCATGGCTGAGTGAAACTTCCAAACCTCACTGAAAACTGGCCTGCTGGAATAGGAGTCAGCATGGGGCTGCTCTCCAAGCCCCTGCCCAGCCAAATTCTGGCAGAGAGCCTCACAGTCATTTCACACAAGCTTTACTGCATTACCCAACTGAGAAAAGCTAGAAGAAAAAATCTAAAATACCAGTCGCTGAGGTTAGATAGTTGCTCACAGATTAATGATAAACTAGTAATGCCATAATCACCAACAAATGTAACAGACTCACAAGACAAATATGGCAAGTCTGCTTATAATAGTTTAGAAAACGGTTTAATGCATGTAGATACCAATTGCAAATGAAAATTACTATTGTACTTGTCAATATTATAGAGACATAATGGAAAAGTATTCAGAAATCTTTGGCACAAGGTAGTATCCACCCCATGTGATTAAAAACTTCTGAACTTCTCAGTGTCTGTATGCTTAACATGACATATATTTCTTTAATAACTTTTAATAATAGATCAGCAGTCTGTATAATCATAAAACCTGCTGATCGGGGAAGGGGGGGTTGCAGCTAACGGATTCGGTCTGTCGAGCTTCTTCTACTTGCTCCTTTCCTGTCCAGATAATATTCTGTCTTCTTCTTGGTAATCATATACAGTAGCAATGTGTTGTCAGAAGTATGAGGTGTTGTCTGCTGGCAAATACATGTATGACATGAGTTTTGAGACAGGGGAAGTATGTATGTGGTTGAGGAAAGATAGCTAGGAAAGCTAGGAAGACAAGCCCGACACCACTAGCATTAAGATATTTATACAAATGGCATGCTAAGTGATATAAAAATGAATATTAGAAATTAGAAGAAAACATGCTTCGTACTGATAATTTAAACTTCTAAAATAGTCAATCCTGGTGCTTTAAAATGGAAACATCAGAATCATCTAGCACTGCATACACTGATATCTATCTATATTTGTCAACGAATACCATTTAACATATATGCACACCATATCTAAAATATGAACACACATATAGCACCCTTTTAAACTGAACATGATGGCAATGAGAGTGCACATAACAACTGTCAAAATTGACTGACAGCCTGCTACATGCGTCACTCTTCTATGTATAAAGACAAGAAACAAAATAAAAAATTACATGGTTTTGCAATATTATTAGATACATGAAAGGCATATTTTGTTTAATATAATTAGTGGGTATCCACATTACAATAACCTTTCATTGATGAGTTGTCTTCTGAGTGACAGGCAACTCTATGGTTTACATACGTTAGCCTATACCAACTGACAGAAAAGCGTTTTCCTAATATTTAAGCAGTAATATTTTGTGAAGAAATGCTGTCACTGCATAGTTTTGATATAAGAAGACTGTGTTCAACTTAATTGTGTGTAACTGAAGGGTGGTAAACCTAGACAAGTCTAATCATTACATTAATTTGCCTCTACTCGTATTTCCCACCACAGGTCTCTGCCATTTAAAAGGCTGAGCATAATAATTGATTCGTAAATTACCCTAATTCTGGTTTGCCAGCCGATACTGTTTTTCTCCATTACATTCTTACAAAAGGGATTCAAGTCTCACTGGTTATTTAGCCTGAAAACTTACTTGCTATATTATCCAACCCATTGACTAGGAACAATATGGATTGCCCTATGCCACACTGGTTTCTCTGCTGGCCCTCTCGCCTGGTGCACTAGTTATCTATCCACTCGCTCCCAATCTATAAAAGTCAATGGGACACTCTCCAAAACTCATCCTATCCGCCAAGGGGTACCCCAGGGCTCCATCCTGGGCCTCTTACTCTTCTCACTGTATCTAAACACCATGCCCAGCGCTTGCTCTGGCAATATTCTTATGTATGCAGATGATGCTGTCATCTTTGCTACCCACTGCAATCCCATCTCCTTCCAGACACCCTGCAACAATCCTACAATGATGCCAAAGCCTGGTTTAAAGATCACAGACTCATCATTAATCTCAAAAAAACAAAACAATGCTTTTTGCCCACCCTCAAAACAAAGCCTGCAACTTCCCTCCCTATCCTTCCTAGTACCAAACAATCACTTGAACAAGTTTGCTCCTACAAATACCTTGGGGTTACTTTAGATTCAGCCCTCACCTACCACACCCACACTGATGCCCTTGTATCCACCACTAATACCGACTTGGCATCCTCTACCCGCTATAAAACTGCCTCCCCGATGCTCTCCGACTTGCGGTTACGTCCTCAATACTATCCCTTGTCGACTATGGCCTGCCAGTCTATGGTGCTGCTGACACTACCGCCCTCAACAAAATTCGCTTCACCCTAAAGAAGGCCTGCAGGCTGATTATGGGTGCCTCCAGGCTCACATATACTTGTCAGTTCTATGATGAGGCAAAACTGCTTAACCTAGATGAACGTCTACGTTATCAAACCAGCCTCCTCACAAAAAAAACTCTACTCGGGCTATCCCCTCCCAGGGTGACAGCCTCCATCCACCACGCCCAACCCACTATCACAACCAGAACCTCCAACAAGATCACTCTACTGGTCCTCAGATCCAGGACTGCCCATGGTCAGAGGTCTTTCTGCTACAGAGCTCCATCCTGGTTTAACTCTCTCCCTGCTCCCATCTCCAATGCCCCCACAATCTCCAACTTCAAAACCACCCTTCAGAGCCACCTGTTTAACACTCGCAGCTGCTCCTGTCTCTAAATGTGGCCTTGATCTTCTCCACACTTGACAATGCCCACTGGGTGGCATGCCATGTCACCCCCCCACTTCCTCCCTGTTGCTTATTGCCTCTGTTATTACCAGCATGTGCTCAGCTGTGTTCATTGTAATTGCTCCTAAATTGTATAAATGTATGAAACCACACTGTGTAACTTTAAGTCAGTAGGCTTTTATGCTGTAACCTGAATTCTGTTTTTGTCTGTCCTCAATGTGACGGGTACTTTTGAAATGAGCCTCTGGCTCAAAGGTTGTAAACTGATGTACACATAAATAAAGAATACCAGACCTCAGTTTGCATGGTGTCCTGTTTAACCACCAATGCAGGACCGCCATGTAGGAGGCACTATCAGTGTATTAATTTACATGGTGCCCTGTTTAACCACCAATGCAGGACCTGTCATGTAAAGGACATATAATAATTACCAAAAATCAGAAATATACACACATAACAAGCAATACCTAAGCCTTAATTTACATGGTTTCTTGTTTGACCACTAGTACAGGACCAGCCATGTAAGAGGTGCAACAAAACATTAAGACAGAATCCATTACACAGATCATGAACAAACCCTTTTATATTATTTATGGATCAAACAAATGTTGTCACTGGGTATAAATTATAAATAGCAACTCAGATTTTTATTGTCATTTAGACCTCCAGGTGTAACAGTATCCACTTCATATATCTAGTAATATTCACGCTATTTCAGTTTTTGTCACAAAGTCTCCGCCTCTGGGTGGTTTGGTTTGGTCACTTTCTCTATCCCTTGAAATAGTAGGCTTGCACGTGATCTGTGATTTGCTTCTTTATAATGTTTTGCGATTTTGTACATTTCATTATCACTACGTAGTGCTTGTTTATGTTCTCCAATGCAAGTTTCAAGGACACATTTTGTTTGGCCAGTATATGCAAGACTGTGCTTTTAACTGTGCATTGTCTATAGCCCAATTCTAACAATAACAGTTCTACTGACTAATTCTCTTGCAGTTGTGGGGCTGTACTATGCTTTTTAGTTCAAGGATGATACAAACTGATGTGAGCCCATGGCTACCATTTCAGTATATGTCCTAATGTTGGTGTTTATTTTTTAGATAAGTGATTATATACTGTTTTTAATATGCGTACAGTCTTTCAGTGAACTCATGGTGATCTAGTTGCATATTATGTTACACATATTGTTCAACAAATCAGATATGGTAACATGCTATTTATAGTAATTCATTTGCACTTCATTAGGACAAAATAACAGATACTAAAATGGCAACCTCCAGCTTACATCAATTTGTATCATCTTTGAACTAAAAAGCATAACATGGCCCCACAATTGCATAAGAATTAATCTGCTGAAATCCTATTTTTAGGATTGGGCTATAGACAAATGTTGCCCTACTGATAGAACCACTTGGAATAAACAGAACTCAGCTGCTACATTGATAAACATGATACACGATTATGTTAAATATGCACAATTAAAAACACAGCTTGGGGCCAAGCCAACTACTGAAAACGGCAGCTGCCAGCTACATTAGTTAAAACTGCACATGCACAGTGAGCTGGTGGTGGCCATCTTGAGCATGGTGGACTATTTTTTCTGACTGCAACTGTGGAAGTGATGGGCAGAAACAAATAGTGCCCCTGTGAAGGGGGGATTGTGCAGCCGCAGTGGGGAGGGGTGCACTGATGGTAGCCTAGTGGAAACTTGCCGCAGCACTGTGGAAGCACATGGCTGAGAAATCCGGTTATGTGCTTCCACTGTCCCTTTTCTCTCTCCTAACCCTTGCAAAATGTCTGCAGGGCTCTGCCCACGCAGCCATAAAAACTGCCCTTCCCACTTTACAGATTTCAGGAAAAACATGCAACATGCTGCAGTTTTAATTCAAATATAGTAATAGTGAATCTTTGTTGTTTTTGGCTTTCTACTGTTACAGAATTTCACACACAGCGCATTTAATAATACCTATTTCATTTGTTACCATTTGAAGAATGAGTGTTGCCTTATGTGCAAACAGTACTAAATATCAACAACAGATTATATGTAGCAGATTATTTGTTCTTCTGAAGCTTTTCTTTTTCCTTTTTCCCTTCTTTTTGTAGCTGACCACCTAATCCTCGGCACCTTCCTGCACACCACTACCTCGCTCCATATCCCTACTGATACCCCCTGACTTACCCCTCCAGGGTGGGGCCGATGCCCAGATCCAGCCCATCTCTGATGGGAAAGGTGCTGACTGGCATTGCCTCCTTGCCTTCCTCCCCAGGGTGGGGTTCAGGGCTCGGATGGTGCATCAGAGCCATAATTGGTCAGTGGGGAGATTGGAGCCATGAAGGCTGTGGTGCCAGGCACACGTCATTCGTGGTGGTCAACGTGAATTTGTTTCTGAACTGCACCAGGGCAAGGAAGTGCAATGACATCCTGCATCCACCCGCCCCTTTAGACTAGGCACAAGCACTTGCATTTCCCCAGCCTCTGCCAGGAGTCCTATGCATGCCAGACACACACCCAACCCTCCCCAGAAAGGAGAGCAGCCCTGGAGGTGCTCAATCCTTCTCCTCGACAGCCCTCTGGCTCCCCGGTCTGTTCCTGAAACCAGGTTGCTGGCGCGTAAGCAGAAATCCAACTGCTGCGCTGATGTGCCAGTGTCTTCTGAAGCTTTTCTATTTCTGATTTTAGGTGACAGCCACTGAGTCCTTTTACTTCATAAGACTGTCGGTCTAAAGCATAAAATATATGACGTGTGTGTGGGGGAAACCTGATAGAGCTAGAGTCCCTTTGACTTTACATATTGATGTTACTAGGAGTCTGGATTTTCAAAAGTGCAGAAACAGATGCCATTGAGTGCTGCATCTTGCCTGTGTGCATCCTTCTGTAACAAAAAGTCACAATCTGTAGCAAACCGCAGCTCAAAAGATAAAAATTCAGTTTGTGGCAATATCGTGATGCAACTTCAATTTTGCAGTAATGCTTTGATGCAAATTCAGCCACAATTGGATGGACTCATGGGCATGTCAGATCCTTTAAAGATGGTCTAGGATGTTCTGACAGATGCAGATATAAATCTGCTTGTCAAAATATTGGCAGACAGGGAGCTCGTTGGCCCAGTAAAGCCGTGTCGTATCTCCTGTTTGAAAGTGAAGCTGAAGAGCTGGATTGGTGTGGTCCTGGACAGGGGAGTGCTGCCACACCAACCCATCCCCTACTCCTGTACCTAACTATATAGACCCCTTAGCGCTGCCCACTGCCGTCCTTAACGTATACCTTGCTCTCTCATTCGGCGCCTTAAACAAACACTCTCCCTAAACACACATTAAACTCAGGCTGCGAGTCCCAAGTGCAATTCCTCTCCTTAATTTAACCTGATCTCACCTGCAGTACGCTAGGGCAAATCTTCCCTCAGCAGCTGGTGAGCAATCCGTGCCAGTTTAATTTATTTATTTACCCCCACAATTGTAACAATGGTGTATAAGTGGCAGCTCTCCCTCCTTACTGCCCTTTGCACCCTGTTCTTCACAGGCTACACCCCTGTCAAATCCGACACTTGGGGTGCACCATATCCATCTCCCCCAGACTGTTCACCCACTCAGACTCCATATAATTCATGCAATGCTCCTGCTCCTTGTCATCTGACTCAAGTGGACTATCTACCTCGAAGTGCGATGAGCGCACTGTCTCCCACACCAACCTCCTTTTCTCCTTCTACTATAAAATACTCCTCTTGGTACTACTCAGCTAGAGTGTTAACCTATGTGTCCCTAGGCTTGCATAAACTAAAAAGAAAAGCCTGGCATTCCGGGTCCTCCCTCACGTCTAGCCGGAAAAGGTCTCGAGCACCCAGTCTCTCTAAGGAAATTTATACTCCTCCTCTTACTTTGCTCTGGCAATGTTGAGCTTAACCCTGGTCCTATGAATATCCTTTCCTCTCCTTCAGAGCCAAAAAGACTCCAAGGAATCAGCTTCATGCACATCAATGTGTGCAGCCTTCTGAAGAAACTCACTTTAATCCAGGCATGGACCATTCATACGGTGCCAGATGTGCTTGTGATCTCGGTATCCTGGTTACGACCTTCTACGCCAAACAGTGAGGTTAACATACCAAACTACCAGATATTCAGATCTGACAGACAATCCAGAGGTGGTGGGGTTGTCATCTATGTCAAAGACAAATTTGCGGCATCTGCCCCTAACTCCATCTCACTGGCAGCGGGATTTGAATGCTTGGTTATCAAAACTGAACTATCCTCTTTGCTGGCATTCCAAGTCATAGGATGTTATAAACCCCCATCCGCTGGCTCACAGCTCCTGTCCTACCTCACATTCATCATGGACACCAGCCCCTTGGAAACAATTATCTTAGGGGATCTTAATTATGACTGGTTGTCTGAAGCCAGAATCCCCCTTAAATCCTTCTGCGACTCCAATGGTTTCATTCTACTCAACGAGGAGCCCACCCATATGAACAGGAACAACCCATCTAAAAGCACACTTCTGGATGTCCTGCTGGTGCATAAACCCCACTCCTTCTCCCACATTGGTACCTTTGATGCTGATGTTAGTGACCATCGCCTAGTAGCTGGGGTATGGGCAGCCCATAAAATGCCAGCCACTGCCAAATTCTCCTCCAAAAGGTCAACCAGGTCATTTGATCCAATGGCATACATCTTTGACCTAAAAACCTCCCCATTGTGGCAGAGCTTTTACCTAGCAAAATCAGTGGAAACAGCATATGCCACTCTTCACGAAATTATAACCTGTGCCCTGAACCTTCATGCGCCTCTGACAAAAATACACTTAAAAGCTAGGAAATGTCACTGGTTCACCAATGATCTCAAGGTGGCATTACTGTCCAGGGATAAGCTTTGGAAAACGGCCTGCAAATCCAGCCAGGTACCGCTGCACCAAGATAATTAGAGAAACCAAAGCTAGATTCTACCAAGCAGAACTTGACTCTGCATCCAATTATCCCTCCAAATTCTGGGCCACACTAAAAGAACTGTCGGGGTACACGTCACAAAACACACTTCCCTCAAAAATGTATTTATTTATTTGCCTTTGGTAACGGGTAAGCACGCTAGACAGCAAGTACCTATTTCGGTGCGATCCAGGAGAATTATACAATTATATAGGAGAAACACGAGTCAACATTACAATCAGGAGCAGACATACACCAATAGTGGGTGGGACAGAGCATCAGTTACATAGTCAACATTACAATCAGGGGCAGACATACTCCAATAGTGGGATAAAACATCAGGGATTATTAAGGCAGTAGAACAAAGCAACAGAATTACATATCAACAATCACAAATTATCAAACATACAGGCCTGGGGCTACAGGGTGATATGAGACCTCCCCAGGTTGAAGGACACAATAAATCACATACCTACTAGTAATCATCTCAGACAATGCAGAAATCAATGATAAAAAAGAGATACTGATTTAACACCCACTTCACCACAGCAGGCCTAGCCTTCGACAACTCGTCTGCATGCAGCTTGCTCACCCAGCTCAACATGACACCCCCAAATTCTGGTTCCGCTAGCCAGCCCTTCTTTTTCACACCTGTTTCCCTCAAGGAAGTGGAAGACCTGCTTCTCCAATTAAATACTAAGAAAAGCGCCGGTGCAGATACATTCGACCCCTTCTTCCTAAAGACAGCATGTCATGTACTGGCTATGCCTATCACTCATCTATTTAACCTGTCCCTATCGCAAGGTACCCTCCCACAAATGTGGAAAATTGCACATGTTATTCCGTTATTCAAATCTGGAGACCCCTGCGACCTAAATAACTACAGGCCGATCTCTCTCTCCTCCCCACACTCTCGAAACTCTTGGAAAAAATTGTGAACGGCCAGCTGAGATCCTTCATTGACAGCGCAAAACTACTAAACCCCCTACAATCTGGCTTCAGAGCCAACCATAGCATGGTCTCGGCATTAGCCAAGGTAACTAATGATTGGCAACAAGAGCTGGAGCTCAAAAGTTTGTCTGTGCTGTGTTTCTTGACCTAAGTAAAGCATTTGGACACAGTTGACAACAATCTGCTCGCCTCTCTGAAATCGAGTAGGGTTGGACTCTACCTCTCTAAACTGGTTCCATGACTACATGACCGACAGATATCAGCAGGTGAAGGCTGATGGCAAACTTTCTGCCCCAAACTGCTACAAAGAGGTGTCCCCAGGGATCTATTTTGGGACCCTCTGCTTCACCATATACATTAACAATATAGATGTGGGTATCAAGTAGGCAAGTATTCATCTGTTCGCGGATGATACAGTACTTTACCTGAGTCACCAACACCTGAAGCGGCATCGCTGATCTACAAAAGACTTCAACCTCCTGCAACTACAACTAATCAACAAAAATTGTTATTAAATGCCAAGAAAACAAAGGCCATGTTATTCTCCCCTCCGCCCATCTGGCTCACCCAACTACAATTGGCTCTCCAATCTCCATGATCCTGGGAGATAACCTAGAGTATGTTACAAAATTCAAATACCCGGGGGTTTGGATAGATTACAAACTTTCCTTCGCTGACCACCTGTTGAAAAAACTAAGGCAGAGGCTTGGCCTTTTTTATAGGATAAGATGGCTCCTAACTGCAGACGTGAAGAAGCGGCTAGTCCAATCTACGTTTCTGTCCTTAATTGACTATGTGGACTTCATATATAGTAGCTGCACTGCCTCATACCTTGAAAAACTGGATACACTTTACCACAGAGCTATACGCTTCATCACCGACCTCACCCTCTCTACCCATCATTGCTCACTATATGCCACTATGGGCTGGACCTCTCTTCAGTACAGGCGCAACATGAATGCAGCACTCTGGACACTCAGAGCCATTAGTGTCAAACTCCCCCAATACATTGCTGACTTCCTGACCCGATTGTGGCCAGAAGCTATACCTTCAGAGCTGCTCCTGATCTTATGTAGCATACCCAGGACTCACAGCGCGGGAGAGCCGCTATAGGCTTCTAACTCCCTCACTCTGGAATAGATTCCAGAAATCCTAAAGCTGAGGTCTCCAGTTAGTATTCGCTTGTTCAAAACTCTTTACCGTGATGGCATAACGGAAACCTGCAACTGCTTTGCTCTACACTAACTAACCTTTTTCCCCTACATGGTAGCACCTTAGCTATACATTTACTCTCTCTCCGTGCATCTGCCTCAAGTTATTTGTATCTTCACCAATTCTCCTCATGGTTCTCCCAGCCTGCACTACCCCAACTGCTGCCTATGGCACATAAGACCCTGCAGCTCGTATCCTCACCTACTGCTGTAACGGACATCTGTCAGCTAGCATTCTTTCCCCATGACAGTTCTTTGCTTGCCCTCTGCCTTTCTATACCAACCCTCAGCCGGTCATACTCAATTCACTTTGACTACCTGGCCTTCTGGTTTTATACAGTACTTGCCTCTTTTATCCCATGTGCTCACTTTCCTAACAAATACTCCCAAAATTGTACAGTTTCAGGCATGGATCCAGCACAAGCACTATACTGATGTCATTTTACTAACTTATATATGATGTCTATTACCTGTATATGTGTATTATTACTGTAAAAGCTAGCGACTTTACTGCTCCTTATGACTGTAACTTGTTCAACTGTATTATTGTTTGCACGCCACAGGTCCACCTTGTAAATGAGCTTGCTCAATGGTGTCCGCCTGGATAAATAAAGATATTGATTGATTGACTGATTGACAAGAAGTGAAGCTAGCCAAAAGAGGAAGCACCAATGTCCAGCACTAGGCGGCCCATCAATGTGGATGTAAGAGAATGTTACTCCACATCGGGGTGACACATGCCCAGAATGTGCTTCAGTGTGCATGGCCTGTAGTAGATTTTGTCAGTACTAGAAGAGGTGGGAGGGTCTTGGGAAACAGGGAAAGAACTAAGACAACAACCTGTGAGCACTGGCCATCTGAATGATGACACCAGCACTCTTGTTTCCTGACCCATTTGGATCCTTGTCAGCTTCAACAAGGTGTTGTGGCAGATGGAACTAGGACAACCTCATTGAATTTTTCAATTGGGTGACAAGGTAGGTGGAACAGAGGAGGTAGTGGACGTGGCCTATCTGGACTTCAGCAAGGCCTTTGATACTGTGCAACATAAAAGGCTATTAAACAAACTGAAGAATATGGAAGTCAGCAGGACAATAGTGCAGTGGGTGGGTAATTGGCTCAGTGACAGGACACAGAGGGCGGTGGTAAATGGCTGTCACTCCACAGAGGGAAGAATGACCAGTGGAGTATCACAGGGATCAGTATTGGGACTAGTTCTATTCAACATCTTCATCAGTGACATTGCACAGGACCTAGAAGGCAGAATTTCCCTGTTTGCTGATGACACGAAGCTTTGTAACAGAGTGGACACACCGGAGGGTGTAAACAGGATGAGGAGGGACCTGCAGAAGCTTGAAGAATGGTCAAGGGTTTGGCAGTTGAAATTCAACACAAAGAAGTGCAAGATAATGGATATGGGGCACAAAAACTCTGGAACAACATATCAGTTGGGGGGTTGAGGATATAACATGCACTAAGCAGGAAAGGGACCTTGGGGTTTGATGACTCAAGGTAGGGAATAGTGTGACAAGGCAGCAGGTAAAGCATATATGATGCTGGGATGCATAGGCTGGGGCATCACCAGCAGGAAAAGGGAGGTCATAATTTCACTATTCAAGACACACCAGTGAAGCCCCACGTGGAGTACAGTGTACAGTTCTGGAGACCTTACCTACGTAAGGACATAGGCAGTGTAGAGAAGGTTTAGAGGAGGGCAACAAAGATGGTACAGGGATTGCATCACAAGTCCTATGAGGACAGGCTGAAGGACTTGAATATGTACTCCCTGCAGGAAAGGAGAGGAGAGATAGGGGATAAAATGTAGACTGTGACAGGGTGTGTCCCTGCCACTGTAGTAGGACCCTTTGAGTATATTAGGTTGTAACCTCTCTCTCTCTCTCTCTCTTGGGATAAATGCAAGGATAAAAAGTAATATCTCGGCCAGACCATAGAGATATCAGTGATATCTTTACATGTTAAGATATCACTGATATCTCCACGTTCCTATCGTCATCGTAATGAAAGTGAAAGTTTTTCTGTTTCAATTGGCCATACAATGAACACGCCTGTTTGGCGACTATCACTACACACCTGCAACCTTCCCCACCACTACATGACTGTGACCTTCCATAATTGTGTAAAATCCTGCCATCATTTTCAAACATTTTATTTTTAAATAAAAGTTATCTGATTGATCCTGTTGTTTTCCCCCTTGTCTTCCTAAAGCAGTTTCACTTCTATTGCTGTAAATTTGTAGCGTGACCGAGCGGTTTCACTACACTAAAACAAGTCCCACCAGTGAATTAAAATATTCAGTCTCTCCGTGAAATGCATAAACTATAATGCTGTTTTGTAAATGTAGCTGAGCTTTTTGAAAACACTGTATTAACAGTAGAGAGGCAGAGTGTCATCTCCACCAAAGGCGGAACCTCGAGCGCGAGTGTTGCATCTCAACATGCTATGACAACACTTGCTCGAGCTTGTTTTCTCTTCAGCTGTAGTATAGGTTCCAGTCACTGAAGAAGAGTTGCCACGGTAAAGAAATAATCCAATGGCTCCCCACCCTCTCAGCCTTCTCCCACGGATTCCCACGTTGCTGCTGTAAACTGGCCGCCTGCCTGCTTTCCCCATTGCACCACCCATGAGAATGTCACTTCAGTATCAGCCTGCTCTGCCATTCATGCTACCCCCCTCATAAGACAGCACAACACTTCAGCAGCTTTCAGTAAAAAACGGCAACTCAGGGAAGGCACCGCATCTTCTGACGCTCACTCTGCTGTCTCCCTCAATGGAATAGATACCGTATGCTATCTTGAGTTCAGGAAAACAAAAATCTGTAAACATTAAGACACTGTGGCAGGACATTGTGCAGTTTGTCCCAGCCTGCACAACAGTAGTCTGCTAAACTGTGCACAGAAGATTAGAGCACAATAAAAGTAGCAGCTCTGTTTCTTTTCAACTTCATGCCAGCCCCCCACCCTCCAAAAGTATAGGAAACAACACAGATAAAGAAAGACAAGTGGCTCTGTTTCTTATTAACTTCACCTCAGCCACCCACCCTTCAAAAGTACAAGGAAGCAGCATAGATAATTAGGAACTACTTTACATCATAATACATCTCTGTTAGTTTATACTAATTTTCAAGAAACTTTTTTTCCTGCCTGATAAGTAAGATATCTGGGGAATTCTGTTAAGTGGAGAATGTAGCAGGTTGTCTTGGAGAGTCCATGACCCAGAACATATGTGGGGGACGGGGGGTTAGGGACCAAAACATATATAGAGGTCATGTCATGGGCTCAAAACATACATTGTATAAACAGAATATGATATGGCCTTACTGAAGATATCGGCTGGATATTCAAACTCGCCAATCTGTGGTGCAAGCCCTTGTGCTGCTCAAAAAATCTGTGCTGGAGTGTGGCCGGGGTGATATTCAACGGAGCTGTGCTATTGAGCAACTCCTTTGAATAGTGCCCCCGCCACAGCCACTGTGCATGGCGCAGTGGAACTTGTGCCACCGCAAGTGGCCAGAGTGGAGCATTCAAGATGCGGTGGCACAAGTTCCATTGCGCCATGTGCAAATTTCCGATATTCAAAAGGTGACACCTGCAAATGGGGCCATAATTCATGCAAGGCACAGGGGGGCCATTTGCATCTACTTATGGCCCCATTTGCATGCCATTAGCATGCAGATGCGCCAATCCCTGACGACTTGCGCCTGGCACCCTGCCAGGCAGCAGCCATCGGGGACCGATGCCCCCTGCAGCCCGATCGCGGGCATGAAGTAAATCCCACCCCGACTGGCCGATCAAGGGCATAACATAAGTAACTTTCAACTGGTTCGGATCAGGCATAACATTAGTAACCCCCCCGACTGGCCCGATCACTGGCAAAACAGAACTGAACTCAACCCCCCACTAGTCCAATCGGGGGCAGAACAGAGTTCGACCCCCCCAAAGACCAATATCCCTGGTGGGTTGGGGGCCACTAGATCACCAGGGTACTTGGACCTGGGGAGGGTTGACTCTAATGCCCGCGATTGGGCTTCGCGGTCCACTGGACCACCAGGGATATTGAACTCTGTTCTGCCTGCGATCGGGCTAGTGGGGGTGGGGTTCAATTCTGTTTTGCCCGCGATCAGGCCAGTCGAGGGGCTACGTTATGCCCATGATCGCCAGTTGGGGGGTTATTACCGCTATGCCCGCGATCGGCCAGTCGGGGTTATTAATGTTATGCCCATGATCGGGCCAGTCGGGGGTTACTAATGTTGTGCCCATGATCAGGCAGGTGGGGGTTCATTTATTTTGCCCGCGATCGGGCCGTGGGGGATTGTTCAGTTATGTTTCTGCCCGCGATCGGGCTATGGAGTTACTATTATGCCCGCGATCGGGCTGCAGGGGAGCACAGGGAAGAAGTGGAGGCCACCCACAGGTGGCAGCTGCTGTGTTGTACCCTGCAATGCGGCAGCTCACCTGTGGGTAGCCCTCGACTTACTCCTTTTTTTGGCTCAAAGTTGTGCAGGCGCGAGGTTGGGGTTCGCCTGCACAACTCTGCACTCCAGCAGCTGAATATCGGGCTGTGCAGTTTACTCATAGTTCCTCCCCTCCAGTTGAGCATGCCTTCATTAGCATCGTGCTGTTGCTCAGCATGACTTAGGGGCTAAGTGCCTCCTGCTGAATATCGCAGAATGACGAATTTCGGACTTTGCGAGGTGCAACCCTATTGGCAAGATGACGCAACACTTTGAATATTCAGCCTATCATATTTATTCACTAAGACCAATGACATCAAGATATCTCACTTGTGGCTTCGCCACTCATGGAGATATCATGATATCATTGGCCTCTCGTGAAGATAAATATGATATCTCAGTCAGGCCATGTCATATCCCTATTTAAGATATAGAGCCAGGTCCTCTCACAGCAAACACAACTTCCAATGCTATAGAGCTGCAAGAAACCACTGCACCAACCTTATCCGCAAGCAAAGGCCAACTTCCACAGGAGCAGCTTAATAAAACTTGGGGCAATGGAAAGAGTTTTTGGGAGAACATCAAAAACATTCTTGGGAAGGATGAGAAGACGATCCCCCACTGCTCAACATTAACAACGCCATGATTACTGACCCTCGGCATATCGCGGATTCTCTCAACACAGCGCTTACTGACCTGACTGGAGTGTTACCCCCCCGACTACCTGCACCCTGCTGGGGAACAAACCAACTGCATGCCTCAAGGGGACTCAACCCTGTCTTCTACTTCAAAAAAGTGTCAGTGAAGAAGGCTTACAAACACATTAAAAAAATACTAGGCAAGACCAGAATGGGGAGTGATGGAATCAATATGAAACTCCTATCTCTAACACTGGATGTCATCATCATGCCAGTTACAAAACTACTTAACAAATCGCTGGCTCTTGCACAGTTCCCTGGGATCTGGAATCAGGCTCTCATGATGCCGGTGCACAAGAACGGTGATATGACATGCACCACCAATTATAGGCCAATATCCATCCTCTCCTTTATCTAAAGCCCTGGAAAAGATTGTGGCTGCCCAACTCACAGATTACCTCAACATATACAACCTGTTATGTCCCAACCAACATGGCTTCAGGCAGAATCATAGTACCTCCACAGCTTTGCTGGACTACACTGACTACTCGCATAAGGCACTAGATAAAGGAAAGCTGGTGGGGCAGTCTTCATAGACCTCACCAAAGCCTTCAACACTGTCAATCACTCTCTCCTCTTGACTCAACTACAGAACCTGGGGATTGCAACCAATGCTGTCTGCTGTCTGCTGGTTCAAGGACTACCTAACACACAGAAGCCAACATGTAAAATTGGGCACACAGTATCTAGCTCCAATGAGGTATCTTAGGGTCCCACAGGGTGAACACTGGGGCCTTACTATTCAGCCTCTTCCTAAATAATCTTCCTGAAGCCTGACACACTAAACTGATACTTTACGCAGATGACGCTGTGCTTCTCACCAGCAGTTCATCAATAGTCGCCCTCCACTCTGAGCTGCAGGCATCCTTCTACAAGCTGGAAGACTGGTTCTGTAGCCATAAACTTCTATTAAACTATAAAAAAACCAAGGTGATGCTCACAGCCAGCCCACAGCACAAAAAGAAGCTCCCTCCCCTCACCATCTCCAATAAAGTCAGTGAGCCGCTGGAACAAGTTCAGACCTTCAAGTACCTGGGGGTCACCGTTGATGACTGCCTCACCTTCACCCAACACATCGACACAGTGGTAAAGGCAGTGAACACCAAGCTGGGTGTACTATATAGGCATAAAAAGTATCTCACTCCAGAGGCCCTCCGTCTCTCAGTCTCCAGCTCCATCCTTTCTACCATTGACTATGGATTGGTGGTCTATGGTGCAGCAACAGACATGGCACTAAAAAGGATTCACATTGCCTCAACAAGGCATGTAGGCTCACAATGGCTGCAGATCGAAATACCCACCTGCTCCTTATACTGAGGAGACCAATTGGCTGCTACTAAAGAACAGGATTATATTCCAAACATATCTCCTTGGGAAAAAGGCACTAATGGGTAAACCACCCATGCATTTCTAGCATCCTAACACCAAGTGCTACCAGCTATACCACCGAGGCAGGATGAGGGAGCCCTATCAACACCTTTCCATCGAACTGTGCAGAGCAGCATGCTTTACTAGCTACCTACTATTCGAGTATTGTATGTAAACTGTTTGTTATTGCTGTCATTGTCACTGTTTGACATGGAACCTTTGTAAAAGAGCTCTGAGCTCAAAGGTATGATCCAAATCCCTAAATAAATAAATAAAAAAAAAAATATATATATATATATATATATAGAGAGAGAGAGATATGTGTATGTATGTATGTATATATATATATATATATATATATATATATACTTATTTAATAAAGCTATCCCTTTCTTTCCATCTGGAGGCTGGCCACCTCCAGTCAACCCCCTGTGCTTCTCTTTAACTTTCTTTTCTCTTCTTTCCATGGGTTCATATATATGGAGGTCAACTTCCAGTGACCTCGAGCTCCCAGATAGAATGGGACAATAAAATAGAATGGTTATAACTATAGCTCTATAGAATGGCTGGTTATTGTAGCTAGAATGTAAAATAGGTCTTGTATACAGTAAAGCACCCTAATCAAAAAAGAGATACAGTGGCTATTAAGTGTGTAGCAGAGAAAGACTTACATGACTAGCTGTACATTAGTATTTATTGTAAAGCAGCAAAACCCTTTCCCTTTTTATTTTCTGTAACCCTGTTGCCACTACGGAAATGTTAGAACCTGTACTGAATGCTGCAGTTTATCTATTGAATATGTTGTGCTGCATAATAAAGATTACAGCATGGGAAAATTACTGTCATGAAAGAACCTAGCACAAATGTAGTTAGTGAAGACAAAAAAGACTAGACTACTGAGAGATGGTAAAAGAAAACACAAACCTCCTTCTGGCCACATAAAATACTTTAACAAATGTACTTCTTGAAGAAGAATAAATTAAGCATGTCCTTACCTAAAGCAGGGATAGAATAAAATATTGTGTATAGGAAACAGCGGCCCCTTGTGGCCCCTTTTATAGTGAGCTGTCTGTCACTCAAGTCCCATTGGAAAGTTTTCCACCTTAAGAAGGGAAAATCCTTCTGGGAAAGTCCCTTCTATTATCTAAAGCTGCTCCTCATTATAGAAGGGTAACTAAGTCCTTTTAGCCTGTTACAGTATTTAATTAAATTAAGGGCCATGATGATGCTTGGTCACCTGACCCTGGTGGGCGGGTATAAACAGTACTGCCTGAGCAGACAGATGATAGATAGGGCCAGTGTCTTCTGACTAAATGTAGGTGAAGGACTAGGAGAGTCCTGTGCTGCACTAAGGAGTAAATTATGAAAGTATTTACAATTCATTACTTTTGAATTGTTTTGATTGTTTTCTTTTTACTTTATGTAGTGCAGAAGCTGTTGTTGTTTATGATTACAAAATAAACATCCCACTTAGAAAAGTGGGTTGCACCAAAAATCTTGTGTTTGTGTTCATCTGTATTTCCCACACCTCTACAAGCAGTAGCAGTAGTGGGATTTACAGTTGCTAGAGTCTTTCCAGGGATGGGAGACATTGTGGCAGATACCATCCGGTATCCCAGGTGGACACATGGCAGAGGGTGTCCAAGTGACTGGCACCCTTACCAAGAAGAAGACTGGTCAGGCAGGAGCACCACTATTAGACAACCTTCCATTGACTGTCAGGCCTAAAGTGAAGATGCAACCTTTGGAGGAAGATGATAACCTGAGTGAGGTACCCCAGAAGGATCGAGAGGGATGTGGAGACCAAGTGGCCAAACTGATGCAACTTGTCCATTGGCTAAGTGGAAGATGGCTGGAGGTAGACCAGCATCGGAGGGAGGATGAACACCGTTACCAGGTGCTACTGGAAATAACCCATACAGAGGGGAATTGGTGGAGGAAGCTGAGGACCAGGAGCCATGGCACCTAGAAAAGGAGGGACCCCGGATGGAAGCCTTGTTGCTGGAATTACCAATTTTCATGGCTGTTACCTGATGGAGGATGGTATTCAAGAAGGAAAGGACCATGAGAAGTCCCCAGGTAAGACTGTGTCTGGACATGATAGTGCTGGGGTGAAGGCTGCAGGCAAGTTGCAAGAGACCATGGTGGTCGAAGGGACTTGTGTGGTCAATGTAATGGCCAGTACCCTGCCTATTGAGTGGGAAAAGTTGCAGGCTGGGGATGCTGAGTTAACCAGCTTACATACTTATGTCTCTGTACATGAGGGTAGAATGTTAGATGGGGGTGTGGGAACAAAATTGTAGTGGTATGAATTGCAGAAGGGTGTTCTTCATCACATGAAGCCCAATCCTCGTACTGGTCAAGTAAATGCTAGGGTGGTGGTGCCCATGGCCTATAGGAAGGAGGTGCTGGAGGCTGTTTGTTCCAGGCACTCTAGACCCTTAAACCATGAAGAAATCCTGAGTAGAAAAACAGCACAATATTACTGGCCAGAAATGTATAGGCAGGTGACTGCCTATGTGGAAACCAGTACTGTGTGCCGGGGGTACCTGACAGATAGGTAGGAGATGGAACCCAAAGGAGGGAGGACCTAAAGAAATGGCAACCACAGAAAGGAGTGAAAAGGGAGAGGCACTTATGTAGGTTAAGAGGTACTAGATGGTAGCCAGCATTTGACTGTGTTCTTCTACTACTACTACTACTAACTGTTTCTAGGATAAAAAAAACAGAAATTTGTAGTAAATACCCCTTTTGTACTGATGGAAGTACATTTAGACAGGAAGAATGGGAAGGTGGTTTGATCTTTCATGTTTTCTTTTTATATTTAGCCCCAGGGTAAAGTAATGTGTCAGTGAGTAGCTGGTAGGTCACTAGGATGGTTACTTATTAAGGGACCCTGGGATGGAGCTTTTGGGAGGGTGGGCCTAGCTCCATCCCCTTCCAGGAAAAGGGAAAGGTGATGACTGCCTGACATGAAATATTGGACAAACAGAGTTGTCTCTCATCATCTCTCCTTGTCTTCCTTCATATTTTTAGTCTGACAGGGTAGCTACCTTCAGAGGAACTCTTTTCTCTTCTGATCTGCTTTTTCTACTGATCTGTTATCTTTTTTCTTCTTTTCATCCAAGTAGAGGGAGGTTATTAGAGATAACCTCCAACTGAAATATCAGAAGGTGCACATTTTTGGAATAGGTGCCTGATATTGTACTTAAAATGGTTTGGGGGTGTTAGTACCCTTGGTAAATATGACTGTGGGGATGTATTAGCCAGTCCAGACTGTATACTATTGCCAAATTTGAAATGTGTTAACCCCAGGGTATGTATATCTATTACTTTGTTATAGCCAATGTAGGAGTTACAAGACTGAGTAGTACTGTATAATGGGACCCTGGGGTGGAGCTTTACGGAGAGGAAGGGCCAAAGTTCCACCCCTTTCAGGGCTTATTGGAAGGGTAACCCTTAGTTTATGGTTCCCATCATAAAAAGGTGGTAAGTGTGACAGGCTGCATCCCTGCCAATGTAGTAGGACCTCTTGAGTATATTAGGTTGCAACCACTCTCCCTCTCTCTCTCTCTCTATATATATATATATATAGATATTCTTATCTAATAGACTTATCCCTTTCTTTCTGTCTGGAGGCAGGCCACCTCCAGACAACCCTCTGTTCTTCTCTTTAACTTTCTTTTCTCTTCCTTCCATGGGTCGTATGTATGGAGGTCAACTGCCAGTGACCTCGAGCTCCCAGACAGAATGGGACAATAAAATAGAATGGTTATAGCTATAGCTCTATAGAATGGCTGGTTATTGTAGTTAGAATGTAAAATAGGTCCTGTATACAGTAAGGCCACCCTAATCAAAAGGGATACGTGTGGCTATTTAGTGTGTAGGCAGAGAAAGACCTACATGACTAGCCTGTACACTAGTATTTATTGCAAAGTGGCAAAACCCTTTCCCTTTTTATTTTCTGTAACCCTGTTGCCACTATGGAAATGTTAGAACCTGTACTGAATGCTGCAGTTTATCTGTTGAATACATCGTACTGCATAATAAAGATTACAGCATGGGAAAATTACTGTCATGAAAGAACCTAGCTTATAAATTGGGAAAAGGATTTCAAGCAATCTGATTGGTTGTTAGCCGTGCATTAGATGTGTCTAATGCACAGCTAAAAATAGAAACCCCATTTAGAATACACAGACCCATTTTATAAGCGCAATAAGCCACTCCAGGGATGTGCATTAGACAGTTCTAATGCACGGCTAGGGGACTGGACACACTCGGCCTATGGCCTCGTGCCTCACTACGTCCCCCTAACTGTGCATTAGAACTGTCTAATGCACACCCCATTGTGTCTTATTGTTTACATAAACATAGCTAGTGAAGACATAAAAGACTAGAATACTGAAAGGGGGTAAAAGAAGACACAAACCTCCTTCGGGCCACATAAAATGCTTTAACAAATATACTTCTTGAAGGAGAAGAAGAAGAATTAAATTAAGTCCGTCCTTACCTGAAGCAGGAAAAGAATGAAATATCGTGTATAGTGTTCAGCAGCCCTTGTGACCCCTTTTTAGTGAGCTGTCTGTCACTCAAGTCCCAATGGACAGTTTTCCACCTTTAAGAAGGGAAAATCCTTCTGGGAAATTCTTCTATTATCTAAAGCTGCCCTCAATAAGTCCTTTTAGCCAGTTATTTAATTAATTGAAGGGCCATGATGATGCTTGGTCACCTAACTCAGGTGTGCGGGTATAAATAGTACTGCCTGAGCAGACAGATGTTAGAGTCAGTGTCTTCTGACTGAGCGTAGGTGAACGACTAAGAGAGTCTTGTGCTGCACTAAGGAGTCAATTGTGAAGAGTATTTACAAGTCATTACTTTTGAATTGTTTTTATTGTTTTATTTTTACTTTATATGGTGCAGAAGCTGTTGTTGTTTATGATTACAAAATAAACCGTGCTTAGAAAAAGTGGGTTGCACCAAAGATCTTGTGCTTGTGTCCATCTGTATTTCCCACACCTTTACAAAGACATACAAGTATCTTATATGGAGGAACAGGATACAGGAATACACTATTTTCCAGTGAAACTGATGTTCCAGGACTAGAGGGCATGGGATGAAGTTGGAGGGAGAGCGATTCAAAGGAAACATGAGGAAGAATTTCTTCACAAGAAGGGTGGTGGAAAGTGGAATACCCTGCCAGAGGAAGTGGTGGGGCTGAAACAATCACAGGATTTAAGAATGCATGGGATAGACATATGGGAATTCTGGAGGTCAGGGGTAAGGAACAATAGACTTAGAGGAAAATGTAAAGGGAACTTACAAGCTCAAATGAGCAGACTGGATGGGCCATAGGCCCTTATTTGCCAACAGTGTCTATGTATCTATGTATCTATGACACTGCCCAGCACATACCTGAGGAGAGGTGTGAGGCAGCAAACTGGGGGCCAAATGCAAGGCATTTGACACAGTCCCACACAAAAGATTAATATACAAGCTAGCCAGCCTTGGAGTGGGTCCCAAGGCGGTAGCCTGGATAAAAAAAATTGGCTGGACAACAGGACACAAAAGGTAATAGTAAATGGAGGCAACAGTAAAGAAAGGAGGGTAACTAGTGGGGTACCGCAGGGTTCAGTACTGGGACCAGTCCTCTTTAATGTCTTTATAAGTGACATTGGAGAGCACTTGGAAGGAAAAGTATGTCTCTTTGCAGACGACACAAAGATCTGCAACAGGGTTGATATACAAGGTGGGATGGAAAGGATGAAAAGGGACTTGGCATGGTTGGAGGAATGGTCAAATGTATGGAAGCTCAGATTTAACACAAAGAAGAGCAAGGTAATGCATCTGGGAAACAAAAACCCAGGTGAAGAGTACACAGTGGGGGGGGGGTGAGATACTAACAACAACAAAAATTGAAAAGGACCTGGGAGTAATTATATCAGATGACCTAAAGGTGGGCAAGCAATGCAAGAAGGCTGTAAGGAGGGCTAGGGGGATACTGGGATGCATAGGGACTCCGGAGAGACATCAACAGTAGAAAACAAGAAGTTGTTATCCCTCCGTATAGACAGTTGGTGAGACCCCATCTGGAATACTGCATGCAGTTCTGGAGACCCCATATCCACAAATACATACGAAGAGAGACTAAAGCAGCTTAATATGTATACCCTTGAGGAAAGGAAGGAGAGGGGGGACATAATAGAAACTTTAATGTACCTCAAGGGAATTAACAAAATACAAGTGGGTAGCATCTTTCAGAAAAAGACGTGCAAGAACAGGGGGGCACAATTTGAAGATGGGAGGAATGGCTCAGAGGTAGTGTTATAAAGTATTTTTTCATGGAGAGGGTAGTGGATGCATGGAACAGCCTTCCTGAGGAGGTTGTGGAGTCAGGAACAGTGAGAGAATTCAAGAATGCATGGGACAGACATAAGGCAATTCTAGTGGGGGGCAGGAGGGAGTACAGTAAGCTGCTGGTTAACTAGAATCTGCAGCTTATCCATCAGGTATGGAAATAGGCAGACTAGGTGGGCCAAGTGGTCCTTATCTGCCATCAAATTCTATGTTTCTATGTTTTCCCAGTCCTAAGGGTTCTGTCCTGATACATATTATGCTTCATTGTTTTGCATGGACAGGATAATCCATGCTCAGTTGAAGTGTTTTCCAATAACTCTCTTTTCTCACTCCCCTACATTTTCCAAAGAGTGATTTGTATCTTAAAGATCAATAAACATGAAGTCATTTCATGGTGTCTCCTATACAAGCAGTGAATGCTGGGGTGGGAAGAGTTGCTAAACATAAATGTTATTGTAATATGCATTTTACAGGTTGCCGATGAGAGATCTGCTGAGCTGCAGTCTACAAGGAGGTACCAGACTGAAACCAGTGGACATTTCCAGCTGCAAACAGGGAAAACACAAGGTGCCCTGTAGACTAAGACTGATTACAAGTACTCACAGACTTATTTTTAAAAACTGTTTTGATGGAGTCATGCACTATAAATGGAACCACCTTCTGGTGATACGCTATGTACAGTAGCTCATTCTTGGCTGAGGGTCAAGAGGTGTGCTTATATTAGAAGGACTGTAGAGGGGGAATGTGAGAAGTACCAGGTCCTCTTGAACTGGAAGATAGCTATGCAGCAACAGTAATACTTAAGTTTTAGATTTAACCAGGGAACACAGTATTAAGCCTTATAACATCACCTTCACATGCACTATAGCGATTCATTTATTAGCATGTGAACATTTTTTGACATCTGTCTGTTACTCAGTTGTTATGCTCATGTCTGAGGCCAGAAGATAATAAGGATATGGGTTCTACTCCTCATACCAGAAACTTGGCTGATACCAAATACTTTCACTGTAGTACAGCACTAGGAGGGGTGCTGCCTGTTGAGATGCTGTCCTTCAGATGAGACATTAAACCATGGTTCCTTCTGTCCATCTCTGGTGGATGTTGAGGTAGAACTTAAAGTCCCATGTCAAGGCCAGACCATTAGTGAAGCACTATTGCTCACAATGCCCAAGATCTGGATTCAAGAGCAAGCCTGTGTCATTGGGGGGGGTGGCCAGGGGAGGAAAGTCAAGCATCCCAGGGGATGCTCCTTTCCTCCATGGAGGGAGGGGTGCCCGATTCCTGCTGCTATACTGTGCCCTGAGTTATCATGGGTAAGGTATATCAGAGAATGCAAGAGAGGAGAGGATGCATCTGACATCATCAGCCATCAGGCACATGCTTGCAGGTATGTGACTTGACATCCTAGCATGAGACATCCTCAGGGGAGAAAGCATAGATGGAAAAACCCAGCCCAGCACGACAGCACTGCCTGCATCAGCAGACCCTGCACTCACTGACCAAGGCACCTGTGTGACCGGATAATTGTTCCAGGGGCTCGGCCCAGCCTGACGGCCCACCATGAGAGCAAGCCAAGGGGCAACATGGGGAATGCTAGTCCATGGAGTAGGCAAGGTGATGGGGTGGGGTGTAGCGGACGCTTGGGAGGACAAGGCCAGATGGGGCAGAAGCACAAACAGAATGACAAAATAAGACCTATGTCGCATTTTAAAAGTAGGATTTTTTCTCAGTTGTTACTATGCTTTTAATAAAGCAGATCCATGTAACCGCCCCAAGACACACCTGGGAATGATCTATCATACCTCAGTGTACAAACACATAAAATTACTGGCTGAAAAAGGCCCACAGGTCTATCAAGTCTGCTCAATTGTGCAGTTCTTATTTTCAATGTGCCTTTCTTAGCCTAAAAATAACAAATAAAAACAGTAAGAAAGTATTTAGCTTGCTTATCATTATAGTACTGAAAGGTAATATTAAAAGATGAGGCATTGTTGTGATTAAAAATTGAGTAGTAATGCATTACTAATATCCATGATTTAATGTAAAAATTGTGTTCATTTGCAGCACGGAGACTTGAAAACTATTCAGGCAGAATGTTACCATCATGTAGCAACATTTTTATCAGAATCATTAAGGAAAGAGAAATCATCACATGGAAAGTCCAAAGTATTTGTTTGGTCCAGCAGTCACTTGAGTCATCCTGTGATGTTACTGAAATGACAGCTATTTTAACTCGGTGCTAAATGCCACTGGACAAATTTGTGGAAAGTCTGAATTTCACAAAGCAAAAAGAAATACATTACTCTAGTTACACTCACATGTTGCCTCACATGTGTGGGAGCAGCTATACATATGCAGGTAAAATATATAATTATATATTTCCTATATAATCTTATAGTAATAAGAGGTATAAATGAAAAAATTGCTCACCACAGTAATCTTTCTTCCAAGGGGTCCTTTAGCATCAGTAACTTTAGCAGTTTTATTTTATTTATTTTTTTATTTAAAGTTTTGGTAACCAGGTGGACCCACTGAGACATTGACGGTCCCTTTTTCAGGGGCGACCTGGGATTAGTTACATGTACCTAAGAGAGAAGAAGACCAAAGCTATGATACATACAATGAATCAATGATTACAAAGTGCAGTAGCAGTGCACATAACAGCATATAGTACATCGTGGACAGACTCCAAGCAGTAGCCTGAACCTTTTGTTAGGACAACAAGGAGCGACAGACACATTAAATGATAACCCACCTAGATAAACGCCCTAGCATCTACCCCATAAGCATACCCTCCTTCTGTGTCTATTGATCTGTGGCTGCCACCCCATTCGGAGAGCCTTCCGTAGCCTCAACTGTAGGAGCAGCACCATGCCCTATGTCCAGGAGGGATTTTAGTGCTTTCTTGAAACCCCAGGGAAGTGCTGTCTTGAAGCTCCCTCGGAGATTGTTCCAAAGTTTAGGTAGGAACACCCTGGCAGAACGAAGGCCAAAGGATGTTTTGGCTCTGGGTATTTCAAGTAGTTTCATCCGGTAGACTGAGCTCTCTCCTGTTAGTTTTAGAGTACGAGCAGGTCGTAGACTTGGTCGGCTCCAGGCTGTTGGTTTGAAAGCCAGGCACAAAGAGGATATGCCAGCCTAGCTTCGAGGGATGGCCAGTCCAGGGCTTGTAGCAACTTGCAGTGATGCTCCATCAGTTGCACCCCGGCTGAAAACCGGCCGACCCTGTGGTATAGTGCACCAAGGGGCTGCCTTTCCATGGGCCTCAGTGTCTGGAGCAGGGTCGCTCCGTAGAATAGGATGGGTAGTATTGTTCCATTCCCTACTGCCTTCCTGGTTTCCTTGCTCAGGAAGGGGCTTAGCCTGTAGAGGAGTCCCAGTTTTTGGTTTACTACCTTTGCAAGGTAGTCCATATGTTTCCTGTAAGTAACCTCCTGGTCTAGGTACATCCCCAGGTACTTGATGTTGTCTACTACATCAATCCCCATCCCATTTAGGGTGGTGAGGGACAGGAGGTTTGATCTGACTGGACCAAGCTTTTTGGGGCCAAAGAGCATGGCTTTGGTCTTCTTGCTGTTTAGGACCAGCATGTTTTCTTGGCACCATGCTTCAAGGGTTGCGAGGTCCTGCTGCAGCTCTAGGCTTAGGGACCTCACATCTTTCCCAGTTCTGTACAACACTGCATCATCAGCATATAAGGTGACCTTTGCCCCACTGCAGTGAAGGGGTAAGTTGTTGACAAACAGGGAGAATAGTAGGGGGCGTAAGGTTGACTCCTGTGGGACACCATCAGATACTGGGTGCTGCTGAGATTTAGCTCCATTCCAGCGTACTATTTGTGTCCTGCCTTACAGGTAATTTGTTAACCATTGTAGCAGTTACCTGGCTAGATGCGACTGCCCCGAAGGTATGCCTTTAAGATAATTTTATTTAAATGAGCTTTGGGCAATAGCCAATTAAAAAAACAGGAGGTGTAGTAAGCTGAGTGAGAGCTGCCTAAAGGTTTCAACATTTTTCAATGAAATGAGGGCACATGCCCTGAAAAGAATCAACAGGATTCAAAATTCAAAGACCAGTATTATAAAGCGCCTCACAAGATCCTGGAATAATGGTGAAATTTCTGGTCCAACATGAGGAAATAATGGGTAAAAGATCAAGACTACACCCACAATGCTCAACATCAATGGCGAGCACTCCCTGGATCCAATTACCATAGCTAATGCCTTCAACAATGCTTTCGGATCTGGTGGTGTCCTCCCCTGACATCTTCCATAACAACCCAGGGCACAACACCAATCAGGAGGTCCCAACAGCAACCTACCCTCCCTACCACTTTAGAGTCATCACTAAAAGAGAAACTAGAAACTACCTTCTGAAGAGTCCTAGGGAAGTCAGATATAAGTAGCGACTCCCCCGATCTAAGGTTCATAGCACTCACCTTGAATGATATAATTGCCCTCTTACATACATCATCAACACCTCACTGCGTCTGTCCCAATTCCCACAGAAGTGGAAATCAGCATTAGTCACACCTGTCTTTAACAGCGATGATCAGTCAGTGCTAGGAAATTACAGACCCATCTCTATTCTTCCACCACTATCAAAGGCACTCGAAAGAATTGTTGCCGACCAGCTGGTGGAGTACTTGGAAAAATATCAGATTCAATGCCTGCAGCAGCATGGGTTCTGCAAAGGCCACAGCACCACCACTGCTCTTCTGGAGTTCACCAGTTATATCCACAATGCACTGGACCAGGGCGACCTTGTCAGAGCTGCTTTCATTGACCTTACAAAAGCATTCGACACTGTCAATCACACCCTTCTCATCGAGCAATTCTCCTCAAGTTGGCCTCACTGATGATTTGATGGCATGGTTCAAGAGCTATCTTTCCAACCGTTCTCAACAGATCAAGATTGGCAACACCCTCTCTGACTGCAGACCTGTGAGCTCTGGTATTCCCCAAGGCTCAATCCTGGGTCCACTTCTATTTAGTATTTTCCTAAATCAACTCCCGTCCACCTGCCAAGATCAAATTCTTCTTTATGCTGATGATGCAGTAGTTTACTAGGGATACCGACTCAGAACAACTTGACAGGAAGCTTCAAGATAGTTTCTTGGAGGCAGAACTTTGGTTTACACAGGAAAAGTTAATCCTCAATTACAAGAAAATTAAACTAATGTTTGTTCTCAATCACACAAAACAGGCATTGCACGTACCCCCTCAGCATCTCCAACATTGCTAGGATCCCCCTGGAACTAGTCCAACACTTTAAATATCTGGGGATATCCTTGGACAGTAACATGTCCTACTCTTGTCACATAGACAACACTGCTAAGGCAGTAAACAGATGTACTGGCGTCACACAGGCACAAGAAAGTCTTTCGAGGAGGCCCTCAACCTTGCCATCCTCAGCTCAGTGATCTCGCTCATTGCCTATGGACTTGCAATCTACGGCTCAGCCACAACCATGGCTCTCCACCATATTACAGTAGCCTTAAACAAAGCCTGCCAACTGGCTACCAATATCCCTAGGCTAACGCACACCTGCAATGTGTATGAACAAGCTAACTGGCTCCAGTTTGATGCCAGACTCAGGTACCAAACATGTCTGCTGGCCAAAAAGATAAGACAAAGCATGGCTCCTGCGGGGGTGTTGAAACTCCTTACCCCACCTGAACCCTGCCGCATCACTAGAAACATGGACAGTACGGCTTTCAGAGCCTCTCACTGTTGAACCTCACTAGGACAAAGGGCCTTTACCTACTGCGCTCGATGTGGTTTAATGCCCTGCCACATGACATCGCTACTGCCACAACTCTAGGCACTCTCAAACAAGAATTAAAAGCACCTGGTTTCTCTGGCCTCCTGCGACTGCTCACCTTAACCCTCAACAGCTCCATTATATGCTTACTAACCTTTCACCAATCCTGGTTCTCCCTCCACCTGTCCTACGGGCTCTGCCTCTATCTACTAACGAGGTCCCTGGACTGAATTATCTCCCTCTTTCTCTCTTAACCCTGCCTCTGCTAAACCCTCATCTTTCAGGATCCTGATCTGGGTCCTAATTGTCCCTCCTACCTGCATACAATTTCTACTTCTGCCCTCCATACAATACTTCCCTGGTCTCCTCCTCAAGCCTGCCACACTGGTACTTACCTGTCATCAGTGACTGTCAATAAGTAGGTGTTAGATAAATATTGTTTCTGCACAGTGTAAATATTCAAGTACTTCCTATTACCTGTATTCCCAACTGTGTGTACAGTAGTAACTAATGAAACTGATGTTGTTATTTGTTGTTTGTCATTCTGTCTTACTTTACTGACGCGGAACCTATTTAATGAGCTTATCCTCAAAGGTCTTAACCGAGAACATAACAAATAAATAAAATAAAAAAAAAAATTGCAAATGTCCACAAAAGTGAAAACATAAAAACAAACAACAACACGAAGTTAAAACTCATCAATAAGAAACTCCAAATTTGGTAAGAGATGTGATAAAGGCCCTTCTCCACAGGTGAACCGGGAGGGAAGGTGGGAAGCTACTGATGCTAAAGGACCCATTGGAAGAAAGAAGATTACTATGGTGAGTAATTTTTCTCTTACCCCAGGAGTCCTTTAGCATCAGTAACTTTAGCAGACTACCAAGCAGTACCAAGTGGGAGGTGGGCAGAGACCTACTTAGGAAAGAGGCTCTGCAGAACCACTCTGCCAAATTTGATGTCATATCTGGTCTGCACATCCAAACTGTAGTGTTTCACAAAGGTGTGCACAGATTTCAGGAAGCTGCATTGCAGACATCCAGGAGAATGTCCTTGCTGCTGCAAGCAAGGCTGCAGTGCCCTGGTGGAGTGGGCCCGAGCCCACTGGAGGATGGTAACCAGCTTTCTCATAGTAGAATCTAATGCAGAGACCAACCAATGGAAAATAGTTCTCATGGTAGCTGGTCTTCCTCTGCCTACATCCATGTAGGTGAGGAACAACTGAGTGGAAGAGTCTCTGGACTGTCTAGTATGCTCTAGGTAGCAAAAGATGGCTCTTTTGACATCCAAGCTGTGGAGCTTTTGCTCACCAGGAGTGGATTTCTCAATAAAGAAGACAGGCAGAGTAATGGACTGGTTTAAGTGGAACTCTGAAACCACCTTTGGCAGAAATGTCCTATTTGTCCTGAGCTCAACTTTATCATTGTGAGGGATGATGTAATTTGGCTCAGTGCACAGGGCCTGTAGCTCTGAAATCCTCCTGGCAGAGGTAATGGCTACCAGAAAGGCTGTCTTCCAAGTTACAAACTTGACATGAGCAGTGGACATAGGCTTGAAGGGTGGTTTCATGAGCCTGTCTATGCAAAGGTTTAGGCTCCAAGGAAGAACAGGCTCCCTGATTGGAGGATGGAGGTGCAAGAGGCCTTTGAAAAACCGTTTAAATACGGCACGGGAAAAAAATGATTTTTTGTTTCCCACCAAAAGGTAGGCCAAAATTGCTGCCAGATGTAGCTTGAGGGAAGTTGGTTTCAAGCCTGACAGGGTACCCATGCATCGGACGCTGGGGAAAGGGTGCAGACAATAATGGCGACCCACTCTTCAGCACATCCCTGGAGGGCTAGCGTAGGGAAGGGCGGCTGGATGGTGCAGCGAATATACCGATGGGATGTCTTCTCACGCATGCATGTGGGGATAGCGAGCACACGCGAGGGCAGGAGGGGTTGTGAGGGTTGTGCCGTGATTGGTTGCTGAGCTGACCCCATGGCGTGGTGTTTGGGTTGCTGGCATCGGTCGGCAGGGTACCGGGTCCGGGCACTGGTGTGTTTTTGTTGCGCCTGGCCTGAACCTTTTATTTTTCTACTCTTTTCACACACCCCCAACATGCACCCCCTTGAAGTTGAAAATCCTTTAGTAGGAGGAGTGTGGGGGGCACAGCCCCCCACATAAAACAGTAAAAAAGTAAGTCCCCAGCGCCATTGTGCTCTGCGCCGGGGAGGTCAGAGTGCCAACATTTTTTTTCAGTACTCTGACTTCTTGATAACAGCAATCACCTTTCGGCTTTCACAGTTATCACATAGATCCGCCTGATGCCTTTAAGTGTACCAGGTAATCTAGCAGCTGAGGGTCTGAAGCTGTAAAAGGTTCAACCTTTTGCTCTTGCACCAGAGGAAAATCTTTTCCATTTGGCTGCATAAGTCTTCTTAGTGTTAGTTTTTAGCCATCCTTAATATCTTAAGGATCTAGTCAAAGTGGCTCTCTGATGCGGTTCGACTGACCCTTTGTCGACCGACATCTTGCTGACGGAATCATGTCCACGCAGTTGGTTACATGATTCCTGTGTGTCTCGGACCATTTGTTTTTATCAGGGGCTCCCGAACCCTCCATGAGGGCTCTGCTCCCAACTCCCCGTCTTTAGGATTATCAACTCCAGTCAGAGTTGATTCAGGGCAGGGGTGCAGGACAGGGAGACAGTGTGCCCCTGTCTCAGGCACACCAACACAGAGACCTGTCGGCAAAGTGTTGATTTTGCCGACAGGATTGTAGTTCGCTGTGCTGGTGTCACCATACGTGGAGCATACTGTTCAGGGTACTGTGAGGATGGAAACTCTAACTCCTCAAGAACCAGACCTTGAGGTGAAGACAGTGTATGTCTAGACAGTGCACTCCTGTCTGAGGAAGGGTCAGCAGAGAGTGAGTTGGTGGCAGGTGAATGGGCCTGCTGCAGGACAGTAAGAGAAGGAGATGTTACCAGGCTTGCCTGGGCCAATCTGGAGCCACCAAAATCAGTAATGTAGGCTGTTGTCTGAGTTTCAGCAATACCCTGAGTATCAGGAAAGGAGGCAATGCATATAGGAACCTCCCTGACCAGTTCAGGATCAAGGCATCCAGGAAATGTTCTGGTACTGGGGGCCTGCAATAGTACTGAGGAAGCTGGAAGTTGAGGGGTGAGGCAAACCAATCCACTTCCGGTGTGCCCCACCACCTGAACACTGTGGTTGTACTTGTTTGTTCAGAGTCCATTCACTCTGGCCTTGACTGATGTGGCTTAGAGCATCTGCCAGAGTATTGTGTTTGCCTGAGGTGAACAGCTGAAAGGCTGACTCCCAGGAGAAGGCAAGAGACCAGATTTATAAAGTCTGCAAACAGAATATTCCTGATCTGGTCCACTCTACCTGCTTATGAATAACATTGCAGTGGTGGATTTTCGAGATTGTACAGTCTATCCTTTTACGACAGGAGCAAATGCTTTGACAGCTAGAAAGATTGCTTTGAGTTCCAAAAGGTTTATGTGTAACTGTGACTCTTGGAGAGTCTAGGTGCCATTTACTGAGTCACTGTCCAGATGTGCTCCCCATCACAGGAGGGAGGCGTCTGTGGCACTGCTCCGTCAGAGATCTCAGCTGTGAAAAAGTGTTGCTTTTGGAGACCAGCAAGCTATAAGAAGGCTTGTGGGTGTCATATCCTGTATCTGAACCCTGGGACTGCTGCAGGCATTGAAGTCATGTGTTCCAATAGCCTGAGGAAATGTCAAAGTTACGTGATTTGGTTAGGACCGCATCATATACTGAACAAGTGAGGGTTAATGATTCTAACCAACAAGTGCCTGCTGGCTGGTTTTGCTGTCCTTAGATGAAGGAATTTGCCACTGAGGGACAGCTTGAATTCTCACCTGTGGAAGGAAGGCAGATCCTTCCTGGATGCTGGGAGGGTCCCAGGTGAGACTTTGTTAGATGGTAGCCTGTGATGTGGGCGACTGAATGTCGGCAACTATTATAAAGGCAACTGCACAATGGCGCTGACAATGTGGGCGACCTTGGATTTCACCTGTTTCCCGAGTTGCACCCCCGAGTAGGAATCCTAATTAAGGGGATGTTGGTGGCAAAGCCCCATGAGGGGTGCAGTCAGTGAAGTTCCCTGCATTAAATAAACATACTGTTTTCAGTCGCCCTTGTGGTTGTGTGCCCTTATGGCCAGTCACTGACATTCAGTCGCCTTGTCACATTGAACTGTTTAGATTTACCAGGGACCGGAGACTCCAGAGTGAGCCCTGAAAGGGAAAAGGACTCCTGATCTGACAAGACTTTGGCACTATGAGCCAATTGGCAAATTAGTTGTAGCTAGATGCCCAGATTCCTGAGGTGTGCTGCTACCACTGCCAGGAATTTGTAAAGACTCTTGGGGCCGAGGAAGGCCAAAGAGCCGCAGTGAGCCCACACCTGAGAAACTGCCTGTGAGATCTAATTAATGATATATGGAAAAAAGGGGCCCTTTAGGACCAGGGAGGCTAGCCAGTCTCCCTACTGTAAAGACTATATGATTAGTAACAGAGTGACCATCTTGAATTTGGGTTTTAACAGCAAGATAGGTCACCACTCCCCAGTTGTCTTTTTGTGTCAGAAAATACCTGGAGTAAAGGCCATTTCCCCTTTTTGTGGGATGAGACCATCTCCACCATTCGCAAAGCTGGAAGTTTTTACCTCCCACTCCAACAGTGACACTTGTGTTGGGGATAGAGGCTTAGACACCTGGGTACACATGAGGTCTGCCCACCCTAATGTCAGGGCTTAGACTGCAAAGCTGCTGGCTGGGTAGAGGTAGCCACCTTTGGCCACTTCTGCCCCGCCCTCTAAAAGCACCCCTGTACTGAGAGAAGGGGTTAGCTGGGAAAATAACCTGTGCCCCTACTGCCCTCAGGAGGAATTTCTGTAGGGCAGGAGGCCTTGTTGCAGTCAGATGTTCTGGAATCGAACAGTATGATTTGATCACAGGGTAGTCCATGGCCTTAAACTGGGTGTCTGAAGGTAGACTAGTAATTCTAAGCTAGGCAAAGTACCTCAGAGAGATGGCAATGGCCATGGCTCTGGAGGCAGCATCCTTGTTGTCATCTGCCCTGTGGAATTGACACTACATAGCTTCCAGGGCAGGTATGCCGTATCCACCAGTTCCTTCACCATAGATTGCAGTGCTTTTTTTTTTATATTTGGCCGAAAAAGCCATGTAGGAAAAAATTTTGACAAGCATCGGTGGTTAGCTATAAAATCTATTTTCTGGAGTCCTTGTCCGGGGGTAAGGAGAACAAGGAGACCCCAGCTTTCTCGCAAACTGCCTGCTGCACTGACTCACATGGCTGGGATGTACAGACAGGCACTCAGCCTTATATATGTATGTATTTATTTATTATCATTTCCAGACCACTTGTAAACCTCTGCCATAGAAGTGGGGGTTTGAAGCAGTTTTGTGGTATTTTCATTTATATTTTTTCATTATAGATAGGCACAACCAGTGGCGGAGCCAGGTTTCGGAGCATTTGGGAGCCGGGGGGGGCCATTCAGTCAATCATGGGCTCCACAATGGGTACTAAACAGTGAATAAAGGTGGTGGTCAGGAGCCACTATTCACACTGGGGCAGACAGGAGGGGCGACCGCCCCTGCAGCCCCCCTAGCTCTGCCACTGGGCACAACCAGTCTTTTAGGAAGTGGAAGACCTTTCATCTCCCTATAATCTTTTTTTATCCTCATCCTCACCTTGGATGGACTCCTGAGAAGGGAGATCCAGGGTGTTCAATATGTTTTGGATAAACAAAAGCATAGAGGGGGAATCATCCTGGATAGCTGAGGAAGCTCCAAGGAGAGGGTAGTGGACACATAAAAATTCTAAGCCTTCAAAAGTCATAACAGGGGCATCATGAAAATATTCATATCATCTGTATCACCCTCACAGTCTCCGGAGCAAGAACTGTAGAAGAGCGTTAGCAGCCCCTGTAAGCAGGGCATCATAAAATTAATCATCAACTGTATCACTTTCACAGTCTGTGGGAAAGAGAACTGTGGAAAAGTGTATACTAGCCCCTGTAGACATAGACCCCATCTTTGCAAGGTCTGAAGGATGTGTCATACGTTTTGCCAAAAATTTACCTGCACAGATAGTGCTGAATATGTTTTTTCTTTATTCTTTAAAATGCCTGTTGCTCGCTATTGGCTTTCCCAGGAGGAACAGGAGCATTTTTCTTGACAGAGTTTCTTTTTAGCCACTTCATAGCAGCTTGATAGAGCTTCCTCTATTCATCTTTATAATTTTGTAATTTGTAAGGAACTTTATCAGCCCCTTTGGAAACTATATTTATTGACTGGGAACTGGAGGCTTCATCAGCCCCCTGCTTACATATTTATTGTTATTACTCTTAAATGATCCCTCATAAGTAGCCTTTAATATAGAATAAGCCATAATACTTATTAGGCTTCTTTGCTATGTGCCAATTTAACAAAGAGAACCCAAGTTCTGGACCACAAACAACTGAGTGCAGGTTTTTGTGAAATGCCACTGACCAGTTCTGCCGCAGTTAAATAATCTTGTCTACTTTAAAATCACTTTTTATTGTAGTACTGGGATCTATACTAGTGCCAGTCTAATAGAAACCCAGTAATACCAGTCAACTGTGCACAGGTTTCTGTTGTAATACCACAGCCAGTCCTGTGACAGATGAACTTAGGGTCCAGTTTTATGTAGTTAAGGATTCTTTGACCAAGAAACTGTCAAAATTTGAACCCAATTGGTTGCCTCACGGTAACACCTGTGAGGTCTGAGGTAAAAATTAAGGCAAAAGTACAAGAATTCGATGGTTAATTCAAGAATTAGGTTAGAAAAGGAGGAACCATCAAAATTAAGCACCTGCAGTAAATATAACATTGGAAATGAACAGTCGTGGTAAAAATAAAGTCAAACTAAGCGTAGTTGCACTAAAAAAGAAAATTAGCACAGCACTAACAAAATGTAAAACTCTCCTCAGCACACTAAAGATTGATTTATGAGGAAAACTTTACCCAGATAAGCTTAGGAGGCTGTCAACAAGAAAAGTTGAGAGGCACCTGTTATCTATAGACCAGCACCCCAATTGGCCCCCTACCTTGCAGACAGTAATATCTAGGGCACAGACACTTATCGTATAAGCATAAGTGTCAGGATCTGAGTTCTACTGCATTTCTACTAAGAATCATAATGTATTTGTCATCATAATTGTACCACTTGGAACTTGGGAAGACACCTCTGTTTATACCATTGCATAATCATTAGCTAGACAATATTGCCATCTTTAGTTCTAGTGCAGAACAGCAATTACTTATGTAATTATGTGTGTACCCACAAATGGCCTTCACGAATACAGGTTCTTTGTTTAGTTATCTTGTCTTTCTGCTAGCTCAGCATGCTTTCCCAGGCTAGTGAGAAGTCAGGTTATTTGCCATTATCCAATGATGAGACTTTTATGTATCTTTTAGTAGTTACTATGGTAATTATCAGGAGTATAAGACCCTTTGCATTGCACCTTTTTCTCTGAGAAGAAAAAATGCATTGCTGCCTATAGATAAGAGGGATTGAGGTGTTCTCCCAGTGTTTATCTCTGTGATTTGGTTGTAAGCCTGCTTTATATACCAGAAATAAATCCCTTTATGTGCTGGACAACACTTGTCTGTCATTTCTTCACTTTTGTGCAGTTCCAGCAAGAATCTAAGAAAGGTCATTTATTACCCAGTTACACACCTCAGGGCAATGTTGCTCAGTCTAGCATAGAAAAATTCTGAGGCCTTCAGACAGCTCTCACTCAGCTTCCTCCCTTCCTGTTTTTGATTGGCTATACGCCCAAAGCTCATTTAAATAAAATTCTTTTAAAGACATACCTCTAGGGTAGTTACACCTAGCCAGCTAACTGCTAAAGTTAGCGATGCTAAAGGACTCCTGGGGTAAGAACACTGAGTTACAAATCCATTTATAAATCAATTACTACGTTTACTGTAACATGATGTTAATATGTAAATCGTTTCTATTTTCAAGATTTATTAGATAATATTACTGTTCTTCAGAAGATATAGATTTATTGAGCAAATGTAGCAAACAACAGAAACCTGTTTCATGGCACAAATAGATTCAGTGAAGGGTGATTGTATAGTTCATCAGACCAGCGTAAGTACTCTGGCGTAAATGCATCAGGAATTCGGCATTATGTCACGTTACTTACGCTGGTCCCTTTCCTTTAATAGTTTGCATTAGGCAAATGAAGGTATTAGTTCATCTGAATTGGGGGGCTGTGCCACCCACATCCCCTCTATAAAAAAGGAAATAAAATACATGGGGATGTGGGGGCAGAGCCCCTCAATTCAAAAAACTAATAGCTGTTTGCCGTAGTACCATTTTGGACTATGCGTAGCTGGCACGTCACACAGTAAAAGATGCAAAATTAGCCATATTCGGAAAATACAGTTATTAGTTTGTCTGAATTGGGGGGCTTCAACCCCACACCCCCCTTCCCTATAAAAAGGAAAAAAATACATGGGGGATGTGGGGGGGGGGCAGAGCCCCCCAATTCAAAAAGCTAATAACTGTATTGGCACGTTACTCAGTAAAAGATGCATAAGTGACAGCTACACAGATTATAGCCTGCATACGCTGGTCTGATAATCTACACAATCACCCAGTGAGGTAGGAATAGAGATTAGTATATCAGCCAAATGCTATCAGACATTTTTTGTAATTGCTTTCACAAACTTCTTCATCTAGAAGTCCATATGGTTTCATCAGACTGCAAAAAAAAATCCCCAAAAAGAACATCATAAATACGTCACAAGATTGATGACCCTAAATACAAATTCAGTTGAAAATTAAGATTTGCAATTCCTTTTCCCAGTAGCACTGTCAGTTATTCCATCATTTCAGTTATATGCTGCAAACTAATGCACTGTGACATGACTCCACTTACTGTAGCTTCACACCACAAGTTATTCTACCTTCTCATAAAGCACAGTTGTGCACCAAGATATCAAAGATGACTTATGGAATAATCTGACCAGCCTGTTTCACTCCAAGGTACTGTACTCACAAGCAATTAAAAACTATCCTTCCATACCCTACCTATCTGATTTTGTAGATTACAGTTTTCAAATAGCTCCTAGTGTATTTCAGTTATGAGAAAATAGTCAAGAAAACTGTGAGGATGCAAGCTGGGCATATAATAACATCTTAAAGACAAAGAACCTCAGCACAAAAGTCCTGAGGCAAGAGTTATCTAGAAGGGCTTTGACAATGAAGCAAGGTTTAACCCTTGCTGTGCCTCTGACTGATATATCGGTCCAGAATTCCTATACGTTCTCATTCTGTCGGCAGTCTAAGGATTAAAAGATATACAAAATTAAACATATCCTAATTAAGTAGTAATATATGACAGGGTGTGTGTTGTGCTGGGATAATATCATGCCTTGGGTGGTTGGGCATGGAGCTGCAGGCCAAGTGCATCAAACATCCAAGAAGTGACATTACCCAAGCATGACACACACCCTGGAGTGCCTTATTGCTATTACACAATGGATTATGTATTAAGAAAAAGGAAAAAGCATTAAAAGAAAGATTGTTATATACTTTTTCAGCTAATTTAGAGGGGTACATTTACATATAAAACAAAAAGTTCTGTTTCACAGGCCAGTAGGTGGTGCTGCTGCTGAATAGTGCTGGACTGTCATTTACCCCCAATAAATATCCTGGATTTAAAGAAGGATTACTGCTTTTAAAATAGCCGAGGTTCTATTTTTGTTTTTTGAAGAGCTAAAGAAGAATTCTGTTTTAACCCCCACCACCACCACAATGCTCTTGTGGAGCAACTGTTCTGCGCTTCATGCATGCACACACACACACACACACAATGCATACACACACACACTTACTTGGAGGAGCTAAAGAAGTATTCTGTTTTATCTCCTCCCACCGTTCTTGAGGAGCAACTGTCCACACTTCATGCTCACACACACTACATAAAGCTGGAAGAATGCAACTTTTTGAAGTTTTTCCTTTTTTAACAGTTCCTTATGAGGAAATACAATTGTGGTGATCTGGGGTGGAACTGCAGTCACAGTTCTTGGAAGCAGAGTGGGTACATTATAAAGCCCCACACAGTACAAGCAAGCAGGGGAGTGTAAGATGAAAAAAAAAATACTGATATGTTAATGAAAACCATCAGAGTGATCGACTTCACAACCACTGGAAGAGAAAGACTCTGCTTCTTTGGCTGTGAAGGTGATTGCTCTGACAGATTTCACTGAAATATTTTTTCGTTGAAAACTGCATGTATCCTTTCAGTTGTGCTGCCCAATGTAGACTGCAATGAATCCATGTCAAAATGACAATTAAATGAATTTTTTTGTTTGATATAATGATTTCTGCCACAGTGGGAGGATGGGAGTGATTGTTTTAAATATAATATGTGGCATGGACTTGTAGATTTATTTAGATGTAGCCATGGGTTTCCCTTTCCCTAATTTCTGTGCAGTGGAATGGAGGAAGGGATTTCTCATGTATCTTTCATGTTATGTGGCCAAGCGTGTGCCAGACATTCATACAATGATGTTGTGCTGGGACAACATCACCACTGAAGGTGGTCAATGACCAATCATGAGGCAAGATTTATTTTCTTGCCTATTGCAAAGCCTCATGGGAAGTATATGTAAAATCACCATGAAAGAATTTCAACTGGTGAAAGCAGAACCAGTATAAATTATTTCATGGTGATTTGCAAACACTTCCCATGATGCCTTACACCACTGAGGTATGTAAATTTTGTATTTCTTTCCAACTCAGCTTAATTGCCAGTGCCCTTCCAGGCAACCCTTGCATCAGTAAGCTTGTGCTGAGGTCCTGGGTTTTTAGATTGCTTTCCTATTTTAGGCTCACCATGACCCAAACCATCATAAGGTTGATTACTTCTTTACCTGTGCTCAGATATCGATAAGTCCTGAGTAGGAAGAAGCATGTGTTTGTTTCTCTTTTTAGCTTTGTAGATTGTGTGAGAGACCATTTTATTTATGTTCTGTTTACTTATTTAATGTTGAAAGTTTTACCAGGAAGAATACACTGAGTTGATATCAGCTAATTTTCAAATGCATCCTTGGGGAAAGGATGATGGAACAAACAGTGCAAAACAGTACTATAATTATAAGGTGAACACATAAGAGTTTAAAACATAACATAGTAACTGTGCAGAAGAACAATGGTAAAGCTTTTGCAAAAATGGATAAATAGTATAAACCACACCATGAAAACAGGTACAGTTTGTATGATGCGAGTATTGCAGAACAATTTCAACAACCAGATTGGGAGATACAGTCATGGAAGGGGACCCCTGAGGGCAGCAGACCACAGTGACTGACAGTTGTGCAGTTCAGTAGGTTAGATGAGGTCAGAGGCATTTGCAGGAGTGAGTTGAGAAATCCGAAGGAGGATTTGAGAGAGTAGAGAGAGGAGGTAGAGCAAACAATAGGGGGTAGAGTAGGCAAGAGCTTAGGGAACCTGGAAACAGAAATATACTTGACTTACAGAGTATTTCATGGAAGGAAAGTGAACAAGGGTCAGTGTTATAAAGGGAATACATAAAAGAGGAGGGAGAGAGAAAGGAACCAAGGTAATGAGGGAGGGAACCAAGACAGAATTTGGAGATGAAGACACAATGAGAAAGGCATCTAGTTCTGAGAGAGGGAAAGCAAGGAAAGTGTAAATGGAACAGTGATGGTGTGGGGCACAAAGTGGCAGGAGTGAAGCAGTGGGTCCTGTCTGTCCAGGGTAGATTTGGAAGTGGCACTGTAAGGAATATCACTGTAGTCCAAGATAGTGAGGATCATCTTTAAGATGATTTTTCTGCGTACAGACAGCAGTATACAAGCTTTATTTCTGTACAGAGCTCCAACTTAGAGGTGCAGCTTCTAGTGGATGGCATCCATACCGAGAGGGAAATCAAGGTGAGAGTCCAAATTTGGAACCATACATGCATTAATCAGAATCAGTCTAAATAGTTCATGGTGATCCGCATAGTCTTAACATTCTGCTTTGCATTACTTAGATATTTGCAACTGTGTATTTTTTTAAATACTGCCATTTCTCTTCATGGGTAGCCCTTGCCTCAGTGTTTTTGTGCTGAGATTCTTTGTCTTGTAGATTTCTTTCCTATTATGTGCCCACCATGACCCAAACCAGTAAGATCACCATAGGGTTGGTTCCTCCTTTCCCTAAGATGAGATATAGATGAGACACTAGTGAGTCCTGAGAAGGACAAAACACAAGTATGTATCTTCTATTTTCAGCCTTTGCAGATGTATGAGATGCTATTTGGAACCATAGACTCCTACTTAACTCATTGCCTCCTAGAAACACCTGTAGGCATCAGCAAATCTACTGCAGTGTGTCCCAGAACGCCTACAGAAGTCACCTACAGACTTCCTGTGTGCCCTAGAAATATCTGGAGAAGTCACTCACATGTTTTAATATTACTTGCCAGCCAGAATTGATTAGAATTGACTGTATAGTACCATTAGAAAGGTAATGTTGTGCTGAACAACTTTGCAACTGACACTTTGTGCGTATCATGTTCACATTAGGAGTTATTCACATTTGTTTATGACATTTTGTCAATCTAGAACCACCTAAGCACTTTGAAGAAAACACACATTCTGGGTATCTCAGCCGGTATAAAACAAAAAACAAATTGAGTACAGTTGATTGCATAGCACCGTTGGAAAGGCAATTTTGTGTGGAACAACTTTGCCACTGATACGTTGTGTATATCATATATACTTTAGGAGTTATATGCATTTTATTATGGTATGGTGTGTATGGTTCAGATTTGTCCCTCAAACCTCACCAACATACTTTTTATTTATTTAGTTTTTGTTAACCGGGTAGGTGAACTAGCCATAAAATGACTATTTTCAGGCACGACCTGGGAGAGTACAACAAAAGGAGAACAGTTGAACAACAGCAACATGGGTACAATAATACAAATAGAGGAAGAGTACAGCAGTGCTACAAAAATACAATGGGTAGAAACAACAAAAAATAATGGCAAGCATTATACAGATAATTGTCAGTAAGATTGACTCAAATGGGGAAAAATTATGTTTAATACTACAAAATAGCTGTATTTTTTACAAACAAATTATTAAAATTACATCTAATGTCTGGATGCTTAATTTGGTGTTGATATGTTACATATTTTCCAACAAAAAAGGTTTATGGTGCATTTTTTAGTGGAAAAATATTTTGTTTTGCTGTTTCGACAAGCACAGAAATACAACTAAATTACCCATTATTCCTTGCATACCACCATTGGAAAAGTAATTTTATGCTAAACAATTCTGCCACTCATACTCTGTGTCTAGCACTTACAGTTTTTGCTATTAACATTTGTTTGCAGCATGCCAATTATGGCTTGATTTTGCTTAGAAAAATGGCCCAGGATTCACTGTTAACAGTATACAGGAGACAGTAGTGCTGCAATTTCAGAGAGCTCCTGTGGAGGCAATGAGTTAAAGTAAAACCAGTCTGAAGTCCTTCATGGTGATTTGCATATCGTCCATGATACTCTGCATTATTCGGATAAGTGTAATTCTGTATTTCTTTGAAACCTAGCTTTATTGCCAATGCTTTTTCTGGCTAAAACCTGACTCAATGTTTTGTGCTGTGGTTCTGTCTTTTACATTTCTTACCTATTTTGGGCTCACCATTATTCTAACCATTACAGGGGTTCTCAAATGGTGAGGCCAGCCTCCGGAGGCCCCAACCTGTTCCAGGGGAGGCTCAAGCAAGTCTGAAACAGTACTGTATTTAAATTTTGGGTTTTATGTATTTTGTGTGAAGAGATGAAACAAACTGAAAGAGGAAATAATAGTAGGTGAATTTTATGTATTTATTTACTAATAGGTGACAAGGAAGGTGAATGAGCCAAGGTGTACCAGTGGAAGGGTAGGAGTGAATACATTTCAAAAGTAACTGCAAAACAATCAAGAAATATACAATGAGCAATAGTGCAAATAAATATGAACAATACATTAATAAAAGTGGTGGTAATTGATCAATTTGTAAACTGATAGCAGAACAACCCAAATACAAGGGTTGAGCATAGAAGTGCTAAGAGCAAAAAGCAGGAAGAGCAAAGTAATTCCCAACATGTTGCTTAGGAGCAGAGAAGGAGGGGAGAGGCAAAGTGTGTGGAAGGTTATTTCATATGGAGAGAAACAGAGAAGTAGTCTGACCCATGAAGGTACTGCAACAAGGGGTAACAATGATTCAAGAATGAAAACAGCAGAGCAAGTAGGTTGGCCTGTGTGTGTGTGTGTGGGGGGGGTTACAATAAGCTGAATAATAATAATATTGTTTCCTTTTATTTGTTATTCCGATAACACCTTTGAGCACAGGAGCTCTTTTTCAAAAGTTCCAAGTCAGTATAAGACAAAGAACTGAATGTGAGTCAAGCACTCATAGGGGTTTCAATTTATTCATGGTGTACTGTGTAAAGTACAGTATGTTATTTTTCTTTCGGAAGCCAAGATTATTTCAATTTTTGGGGAGGCTCAAAATCCTTTCCATGGATTTGGGGAGGCTCACTGTGACAAAGTCTAAGAACTATTGTCTAACCCATAAGACCATCATAGGGCTGGTTCCTCGTTCACCTGGACTGAGATACAAATAGGGTACATGTCTGTATCTTCTGTTTTCAGCTTTTCCAAATTGTGTGAGAGGCCATTTGTCACTATACATTCCTGCTTGAAGCAGAACCAGTCTAAATTATTTTATGGTGTTTGCATAAACTTCCAATGATGCATTGCATTACGGGGATTGTGTAATTCTGTGTTTTCATATAATCACAGTGAACTCTCTCCTCCCCACCAAGGACCACCAGGGCCAATGCCACTACCTCAGAGGTTGCCAAGAAAGAGGACAGGCTGGACCAGGGGTGGGCTCAGGGAGGCAGAAGGTGGTGGAACAGAGTTGCATCCCTCCAACTGTACCTCTCCACAATTCATACACTCTTCTGGTAGATAGTGGTTCCTCTATGGAGGCACCTGCAATGGAGACCAAGGAGGATGCTGGGAACCTTCACAAGGAGACCCACAGGAGGGTGGCATGGGACCCCACAGGGAAGGAAGCAATTCCTGGTGGGGACTCAATCATTAGGGGGTAGAAATGAGGGAGGAAGGGGAGAGGAGGTAAGGTGCCTACCTGGTACCATGGCTTGGAGGGACAGGAAGCGAATCCTCATGATCGTGGGAGCAGCTGCATGAGGGAGGGAGGGAGCTGGATGTCATTCTCCACCTAGGGACAAATGATCTGGCTAGGAATGGGATCAGAGCAGTGCAAGAGGAGTTTGTAGAGTTGGGGAGGGGCCTTAGACAAGTAGCGCATATGGTAACCTTCTCGGAGGTGCTGCCTGTCTATGGCACTCCTCACCAGGGAATTCAATGAATGATTGAAAAACTGGTGTGGAGCTCAGGGTTTTGGCTACATTGGGGACTGGGGAGCCACCTGGAGGGATGCAGACCTATACTGGCGCGATGGTCTGCATCTGTCTGGGGAGGAACCAGAATCCTAGGTGAGAGGTTTAAATGCTTCATTGGCAAGCATTTAAACTAGCCAAGAGGGGGAGGCACTGAAAAACAGCAGGGAAATCCCAGCCTCCCCCCACAAAACACGGTAATTAGTGAGGTAAACACCAAGGTAGAGAAGTCATTAGGGAGCAGGACAGAGGTAAATGTAAAAAAGGCAAAGGCAGTAAGGACAGGAAAGGGGCTAAAAGGGGTAAGGCCATCAAAAAGTGGAGGGTGATGAGTACCAATGCCCATAGTCTGTGTAACAAGCTCCCTGAACTAGTGGCCTTGATGGAAGAGGGTTGATTGGATATTGTGGCAGTCACAGAAACATGGTACACAGAGAACCATGACTGGGATGTCAACATACCAGGATTCACAATCTACAGGAGGGACAGGGAGGGTAAAAGAGAAGGAGGAGTAGCTCTCTATGTAAAGGAAGGGATCAAAGCAACAGAACTAAAGAGTAAACAGGGAGCAGATGAGGCACTCTGGGTCACCCTGGAGACAGGAAATGGCACCACAATCTGCACGGGGGTTGTATACAGACCCCCATCTCAGGGGGAGGGAATGGACAAGGAAATGATAGAAGGCATCCTTAGAATGGCAGAAAAAAGGAGATATTGTTGATGGGGACCTGAATATGCCAGATGTTAACTGGAGCACCTTTGCTGAGGCACATCAAAGAGCAGGGTCATTCTTGATGCACTACAAGGGGCATGCCTCAGACAGCTAGTATTGGAACCCACTAGGAAGGAGCAATCTTAGACCTGGTACTCTCAAAGGGACAGAGAAAGAATCTCAGATTTAGAAGTGGGTAGCCATCTGGGAACAAGCAACCACCAAACAGTGTGGTTCATGATAAACACAGCCATACAATCAAGCCATACAAAAGCAAGAGTTTTGGACTTTAGGAGGGCTGACTTTGGGCAAATGAGAGGGTGCCTCAGAAAAGCACTAGCAAACAGGCAAGAAAGAGGGGTGGAGGAACAGTGGGGAGTAATCAAAACAGCCATCACAGAGGCAACAAGCCTTTGTGTAAAGCAAATCAACAAAACACAACGAAGGAAAAAACTGCTATGGTTCTCAAAAGAGGTGGCAGGGAAGGTTAAGGAGAAAAGGATAGCATTCAGGAAATATAAGGAAACACAGAAAGAGCAGGACAGAGAACTTTATCAGTTAAAGCAGAAAAGAGGCTGGGAAGGCAGTCAGAATAGCAAAGGTCAAACTGAGGAAAGGATAGCCAACTCTGTTAAGAAGGGGCTAAGACCTTTATAGGTACATTAGGGAGTGAAGAAAGACCAAGGAGGGATACTGAGGCTTAATAAAGGGAGGAATGTGGGTGAGGGTGACAGTGAAAAAGCGGGATACTGAACGAATATTTCTGCTCAGTATTCACAAAGGAAGAGGAGGTGAGGTACCTAAACTGAACAAGAGAAACTCTCTGAAGAAGGGTGTTGATACCAGTCCATTTACGGAAAAAGGGTTCTGAAAGAACTAATAAAATTGAAGGTGGACAAAGCAATGGGGCCTGATGGGATTCACCAAAAGAATTCTAAAAGAACTAATGGTAGAACTAGTGACACCGCTGACTACTCTCTTTAACAAATCATGGGAGGATGGGGTGGTACCTGAGGACTGGAGGAGGGTGGATGTGATTCCTCTTCACAAAAGTGGGAGCAGGACAGAGGCAGAAAACATCAGACCAGTTAGTTTGACCTCAGTGGTAGGAAAATGATGGAATCATTTTTGAAGGAAAAGAATTGTTGAGTACCTAGAGGCCAGTGGGGCTGGGACCCAAGGCAGCATGGATTCATGATGGGAAGGTCGTGTCAGATGAATCTAATAGATTTCTTTGACTGGGTGACCAAAGTAGAAGACCAGGGAGGGCTGTGGACATGGCCTACCTAGATTTTATCAAGGCATTTGATACAGTCCCACACAAAGATTAATACACAAGTTAGCTAGCCTTGGATTGGGTCCCAAGGTGGTAGCCTGGATAAAAATTGGCTAGAACAACAGGGCGCAAAGGGTAGTAGTAAATGGAGTCCACAGTGAAGAAAGGAGGGTTGCTAGCAGGGTACCACAGGGTTCAGTACTGGGACCGGTCCTTTTAATGTCTCGATAAGTGACATTGCAGAGGAACTGGAAGAAAAAGTATGTCTCTTTGCAGATGACACAAAGATCTGCATGGGGTTGATACACAAGATGGAGTGGAAAGGATGAGAAGGATTTGGCAAGGTTGGAGGAATGGTCAAATGTATGGCAGCTCAGATTCAATGCAAAAGTGCAAGGTAATGCACCTGGGAAACAAAAACCAGGGAAGAGTACACAATGGAGGGTGAGATACTGACAACAGTAAAAATGAAAGGACCTGGAAGTAATTATATCAGATGACCTAAAGGTGGGCAAGCAATGTGAAAGGCAGTAAGGAAGGCTGGGGGATACTGGGATGCATAGGAGAGGCATCAATAGCAGAAAACAGTAAGTTGTTATCCAGTGGCGTCATGCCCATAGGGCCCTGAGGGGCATGTGCCCCCAATATTGTAGCGCAGTCTAGTAAGAAAACAATAGATGTAGTATTTTATTTCATTCTCCGGGCAAAACAACAATGTTGTTTTCAAAGTCTTTCTGGTGGGGGCTGGGGGACGGGGTTTGGAACTGGGCGACCTGCAGAGCCACGGTGGTTTTAAAAAATATACTCTAGCTTCCACTGGCATCTGGCTTTGGGGCTCGACTGTCAACTTAAAAACAACAGCAGTTGTTTGGTAGATTCAACCATCAGCAACAATCAGCCCGAATCATGACTTCTCATTTTGCTTGCCTTGAGCCACGACTGCCAGCCAGTCAATCACAGCTGAGGTACGAAGAAATAGCTCATGAGGCAAACTGGTTCCTTTGTCCTTAACTAAGTGCCATCTCAGACCTTGGTCAGTTCCTTCGGACTCAGAGAGTCAGATGAGAGAGTGAGCACCACGGTGTTCCCCAGACCAGAAGAGAAGTGAAGTTATTTCCTCGAGCCCCTTCCCCTGGTTTAAGAAAAAAAAACTACTCTACTGCCAAGCAGCTTGCAGGACAGGGAACAATAAGGAAGGCTAGGAACTGGAAGCAGCGCCCGTGCAGCAGCTGGTGTGAGGAGCTGGTGAGTGACCCACCTGAGCAGACAGCCAGATGAGCCAGTAAAGGAAATCTGTAGCCATTCTGTATTTCAGTTGCCCTGCTTGGGCCTGCTTTAAGCCACAGTGTGAGTGTGTGTGAGGATCAGGGCTGGGCTGGCCTGGGGGAGCCAGGCAGGTCTGGGAAAAAACAGTGCTGTGGCCTGTTGCAGCGGGAGGCTGAAATTACTAGTAGTGAGGGATTAAGCCTCAGACAATTAAGGACTCTGGGGCAGGGAGGGGCTCTTAAATTGGGTCTCGGTCAGAGTCACGGGATGCAAGTTCCTGACTAACAGCCTGATTCAGCAGCTCAGCCTCCCTTCCTAATTTACCTTCATTTTGAGTTTAAAAGGCAAATTGACCATAGTTTGCTGTCCTAGTAGTTGTCTGAACCTGACAGGAAGTGATTGCAGGACTTTCAGAGGCAAATGAATATGGAAATGCGACGATCACAGCCAAGACACACTCCGCCCACTACTCTGGTAAAGGCCAAAAAAGCCAGGACTCTTCATCGTCGAGATTCAGAGACAAAGCCTGTCATCGTAGAGAATGAACCTTAATGCTAGCATAATTTCTGACAGAGCTTAAACCTTCCAGCAGAATTGCTCAATGTTCTGAAGAATTGAAATTGGTTACCCAAGTATGAAGGACTTATCTAAGTGAAAGGGACTATGAAGTTTGAATTACTTCACTAGAAAATCATTTTATTAAGCAATAACCGGAGCTTGTAGCCTTGAGGCAGAAGATGACAAGGATGGAAATTAAAATCGAAGACCTAGAAGGAAGGAGTAGGCACAATAATGTTAATTATCGGCCTCCCGGAGAAGGAAGAGGAGATGATGCAATATTGTTTATTCAGAAATTCTGGCATGAAACTATATGCCCTACACCTTTCGGTGATAACTGTGTGATCGAAAGAGCACACTGGGCTTATGAGCAATGCTACCACATGGGCCCCACCATGTACATTTATTTTCCCGATTCCTGAATTATCAGGAAAGAAAGTATTTTTACAAAAATTAAAGAAATACAAGAAAAAATGGGAGGGTCCATCCTGAGAGTAACAGAGGATTTACCAGTGTCAGTACGGCAAAAGAGAGCTCGCATCATCTGCTGGTGGTAAGCTAATTGCCTCAAGTGTTAGACTCGAATAGGCTACCCTGCAAAGCTACAAGTTTGTTGTCCGTGTCGGTCAGTTATGAAGATGCAAGCGCAGCGACTGCAGGTCTGAAAGTGGCCTTACCAGATCTGTTTGCAAGGTTGAAAGGGCTTGGAACATTACTTTATTTGAAATTGCCTGTAAAGGGAGAAGGCCAAGGTGATCTAAGTGAGAAACTCTTGTTTTACTCATTTGCCCGACCAAGGCAACTGCACCTCAAATGTCATGGATTGGTCTCCTACACGGCTAGAGGGAGTGTGTTTTTCTTGGGCTTCCACCTTTTCTTTTTGGGACAACTATAAATTGTGGACTGGGAGAGTCGCTTGATTGTATCTTATTCCACGGTCCCACATCTGGCTGTTTTTCCTGAGAGGAATCTGTTTTACAAACTGTTCAAACTGCAGTTTGAACATTGATAGTCCTGGTGTGGATCATATCTTCGTAGTAAAATCACAAATTGCATGCAGCAGCTTATGAGTTCTTCACCAGAGGGAGTTCGTTATCTCTGAAATCTGGGAATAGACTGTTATCTTAATTTGTTGCTATGTTTCTACTGTTAGTTTCTTCCTAGGACATTTATTAAGAACACTAAGCTCTTCTGAGGGCATGACTCAGGTTTTTCTCCCTCAAAAGTATAAAGAAAAGCACACATAATTTTAGATTGGATTTAGTAAGATGTTCCTTAAACGACCCTTAAGCTAGTTTTTGTAAGGTGTAGCGAGGTACTGTGAGAACAATTGCCTGCTAGAGTACAAAATGGCGAAATGGCTTTAATGCAGTCTGAATGGGTCAAACCAGTGATATTTTAATTTAGATAACCCCAAGAACATGGATTGCTGTTTCATTTTAAGACACATTTTAACTTGCTCATGTAATTTTTCTTTCCCTCCGAAATGAGGGGGGATCTATAGCAATCGTACTATTGGGGCATTAAGTTATCATGAGGTTATGTTCCAGTGGGCTTTTTCTTTTTGAATATTAGGCAATGTTCATTCATTATTGTAGAAGCGTTTAGAGTATGAAGCTTACTGAGAGTGGTATTAAGTGAAAGGTTTACATTTAACTCTAAGTGGCGATATTATAGTCAGTTAGGCCCTCATATATTTTCCTTTCAATTACCCTGAAGTTGAACATGAGAGGATTTAATGGGTACAATATATTTAATTGCCCATTCTTGTATAAATGGCCATAATGGTGTTAAAGATTTTCATTTTGGACAAATTTGTGCCATCTTAATTTGAACAACCTTAGGGGCACAGCTTGACATTTATACTTAGATTTAGGGACTGCTGTCAAAGAAGAGAGGACAGGGATGTTATTTAAAAGAGCTAGATTACTCTAAATGTTGATGGAGTATTTTCTGGTGTACTTGCCTGTTGTAAGCTTAGTTTAAAGGGATGGGACCTTTTGGAGTGGGAACATGGAAGTTGGAGCGTTTGTAATCATGGACGAAATGCTTTTTGGTTGAGTGGGGGAGTTTTGCTATGTCTTATGGAAGTTTTTTTTTTCACTTTTGTAGTGGAGTATGGGACAATAGAGGGAAAGGAATGAGGGGGAATAAGAGAGTGGAGGGGATTGAGGATAGCCTCCTCATGCAAAGCAGCAGGATCATTGGAGGTTACTGTGGGTATCTTTGAACTAGGAGGGAAGAGTAGTAAATTCAGTGTTACTACAAAGGGGGACATATACTCTGCTCATGTCATATGGGTAGTATCTATGAATTTATCATGGAATATTAAAGGAGCTAGGAACCGACAAAGAGGTATAAAATCCTTAAACATCTACAGTTGCAAAGGGACAGGTTATATGTTTACAAGAAATGCATATACTTGATTCTGAGGCCCACCTTTTAGGACGCCATTTGTAGGGGCAAGCTTATATGGCTGGGGATAGTACTGCCAGTAGGAGTAGTGGAGTAGCTATATTAATAGTAAGATCCACCCCATTTGTTTTAAGCAATACATTAAAGACCTGATGGATGTTACATTTTATTCAGACCCTATTATACCAAACAAGAGTTGTAATCAGAATGTTTACGTCCTAATGCGGACTCATCAGGTTTCTTTGTAGACTTACTTAAGATCCTGGCTCCCTTTGCTCATCTCCCTATTTTATTAGGAGGAGATTGGAATCTGCTTTTCCCCAGAGGTAGAGAAGAGAGGAAGATGACAGCAGGCTTAACTCCCAGCTCAACAAGCCATATGGGTACTGTTCGATAATGTAGGGCTATGTGACCCTTGGAGGGTCCTATACCCCGTGGCTCAGAGAGTTCACATTTAGGTCAGAAGTACACAACACTAGGTCAAGGATTGACTATTTTTAATGAGTCAATCACTGCTTTCAGTCTTTCATCATGTACAATGGTCCCTAGGGGTTATCTCGGACCACTCCATGGCCAAATGCTCCTAAGTCTTATTTCTAACCTCCTGGCAGGCAATTTGGAAACCAAACAACCAATAACTTAAGTCAAAACAAATAAGAAAGGGCATCATTCAAAAACAATATGAAAGGAAAACCTTAATTCTACCGCAAAGGAGATATTGAATGGGGAGCTCTGAAATGCATTCTCGGGGGTTGATTAAAGTTGCAGTGAATAGGAAAAAACAAAGGAGAGAAAGGCAAGACACCTATTGGGTTAAATCTGGGAAATAGAAAGGAACTTCTCAATGATTACTCCAGTTGAGATTAAGGAACGGCTGACTGGACTTAGAAGTCAACACAGTGAAATTTTGAGAGAAAAGCAGAATACGCCATCCTTAAAACTAAGGCAACGATATTTAGATCTGGGAAAAAATCAGGCCACTTATTAGCCATGAGGTTAAGGCTGAGGAATCTTCCAAAATTATTAAAAGTATTACATCCCAGTGTGATGGAAACAACTAGTTACTCCCTCAAGATATAGTTCTGGAGTTTGAACATTATTATGGGGATCTGTATGGCCCCATGAATCTCCAGCCTCAGAGAATGGTGGTGAAGGCGTATCTCTCAGCTATCCAGTTACCATCAGTATCAGCTGAGGGAGGGATGGACTGTCCTCCCCTGTTTCTGAGGTGGAGATCCTGATGGTTATCCTGTCACTATCTTTGGACAAGGCTCCAGGCCCAGATGGGTTTTGACCCAATTTTTATAAATGTTTCGCTAAACAACTGGTCCCCAGATTGAAAAGATTGCTTTATAGCATACTTAACTCAGATAAGGTGGATAAGCATTTGTTTGAAACCCTTATAATTGTTATTCCTAAAGCTGGGAAGGACCCAGACAAGGTCTCTACTTCCCGACATATTTCACTTATTAATTATGATGTCAAGATCCTTGCTAAAATTTTGGCGAATAGATTAGCTAAGGTCATGCCCATCCTTATACATAAGGATCAAGTGGGGTTTATGGCAGGAAGAATGGCATCTGACCATATGCATAAACTGTCTCACATCTTCTCTGTGTCCAGGGATTCCAACATGCCTTTTGGGTTGATGTCCGTGGCTACAGAGAAGGCGCTCGACAGTGAACTGGCAGTTCTTGTCCCTTACCATGGAGAAATTTGGATTTCCTTTCCTTTATCAATAGTGTGTTCTTTTATACAATCACCCTAGTGCAAGAATATACTGTAATGGATTCTTTTCAAGGTGTTTCCATTGTTCTCGGTACCAGATAAGGATGTCCCTTTCACCCCTGCTTTTGAACCTCTACCTTGAGCCTCTCCTTAGTAAAATCAGGTTTGACCTGGGGGTTCAAGGTGTGGTAATAGGAACCCAGGAATTTAAAGTCTCCGCATATGTGAATGATATTCTTCTTCATTTGATACATCCTTGAGAAACCATTCCTGTGGTTTTAGGAATTATAGAAGACTATAGTAAAATGTCTAATTACAAAATAAATGTAGGGAAAACTCTAGTGTTCCTGCTTAATTCCAGGTTATATAAGAAAGAGGTGACAGACCTGGGATTGCAGTGGAGCCACACACTCTTAAGTATCTAGGGATTGCATTAGCAAGGGTGACTCCAAATTAGTGAAACTGAACTTAGATTCAATTAGGATCACTATTCAACAGGATTTAGAAAGATGACGTAAACTCCCACTTTCTCTTTGGGAAAGGATCAATCTAATTAAAATGAATGTTTTACCATGCTTGTTTTATCCTCTTAGAATGCTTAATGTCTGGTTGCCACTGAAGTGGTGTAAGAAAATCCACTCCATAATCTTGGACTTTATCTGGCCAGGGAAATGTCCTCATAGAGCTTATCATAAAATGGCAGCACCCAAAGAGAAAGCTGGTTTAAGATTGCCACATTTAGGTCTATATTACTGGGCAAGTAGTGCTGGTAAGTACCTTAAATGGTTAATGACCTCAACCAAAGAGCTAGCCCTGACTTATGTTCCCTCATGGGTGGAATTAGAAATTGAGCTGATAGCAGCAGGTATTGATCCGATTGCCCTTTTATATTCCACAAAGAAAACTCTCCCATCTAAATTGGTATCCATACCAATAAATGTTTCCTTATGGATTCATACTCAGCTATGCTCCTTCTTACGATACTCAATCAGTCAAAATACGTATCAACCTTTGTGTAAAAACCCTAATCTGAAAACAGGTGGTAAGATGATCTCAGATAATTGGCTGCCTCAGCTGGTGGGGCTGAGGGTTAAGGATCTTTTACAAGGGGATAGATGTTACCCGGTAGAAGCTCTCCTTATTTGGTATCAAATTGGACCTAATCAGATTTTCAAGATCTATCAGGTAAGATATTTATTAATGACAATACAGAACAGGATGAGGGATGATAGTTTTTCAGGTGCATTCTTTGAGTCCCTCTCTCATGTGGTATGGGAGCCACATGTGGTGTCCAAACTATACTGTCAGTTATTTAATTAAGCGTTTGTGGATCTTGATGGAAAGCCTCATTACTGGACAAGTCAATTCTTAGAGCAAGAGAGAAAATGGGAGGTAATCTGCAACATACCTACGGTACATTACACAGACAGACTAAGAGTAATGCAGTTTAAATTGCTGAATAATTTGTTTTGGACCCTTCTAAACTACATAAAATCAGTCAATTTCAGCCCTTATGTAATAGATGTCACCAAGAAGAGGGAATCCTATACACATTTTTGGGACTGCCTCCAATAAGAGAGTTATGGGAGGATATTAAAATAAGGCAGAACCCCTGCTCAGAACTGACCAACATTTTGCTCCATAAGTGTGTCTATTGGGAGATTATGCCAATGTGGAAGTACAAGTTAGAGATTTTACCTAGCTATGATCTCATCCTCTCTTAAAAAGGTAGTACTGACACTGGCTAGATGATCTCCCAATAACTTATACAGAATGGTTGGGAGTTGTTCAATCTAATATGGAAACATTTGGAGGAGTATGAGAATTGCCTCCCCAGATATACTAAAATTTGGGAAAGGTTACACACTTTATACTGCTTCAGACAGGAATCCAGGCATCTGGTAATGATTGAGTGGGTATAATGTCAGTTAGAGTATCGAACTGCTCCTTAATCTGTGTTGCTGATGATCCAGAGGATTTGCTAACAGCAAGAGTTGGTGCGTGGTGGGAGGAAGGGATGGAATGGGGGAAGGAGGGTAAAGGGGTGAGGGAGAGCAGGAAGTGTCCCATGTCATTTCATGTCATATAATTTTTCTCTATGTAACACTTCTTGCTTTGTATCTGAAAATAAATAAACTTGAATTTAAAAAAAAAATTGGGTCTCGGTCGGGACTCAGTTCTTGGGGGTCACGAACTGAGGAGGTGATGACCCACCCGAGCAGACATCCAGTAAAGGAAATCAGCAGCTAGCCTGTAATTCAATTGCCCTTACCGAGCCCTACTGTGAGTCACACTGTGAGTGTGTGTGAGAATCAGGGCTGGGCTGGCCTGGGGGAGTCAGGTGAGTCTGGGGAAAAACAATGCTGTACACTCATGGGCCTGTGGCTGTGGGCTGCTGAGATTACTAGTAGTGACTGAGTCTGAGAGATTGATGGCTGGATGGGCAGTGCAGTGCAGTGGGGCACAGATAGCAGTTCTGTACCAGTGGAATGAGACCCCATCACCCAGCACATTCTGCAGCAGAGCACAACCAGGTGGATCCCATGGGCATGCACTGGAGTGATTGAGCCCTCAAGATAAGGACTCTGGGGTAGGGAGGGGCTCTTAAATTGGGTCTTGGATGGTTGGGACTCTGTTCTTGGGGGTCAAGAGGTGAGGAGCAAGGTGACCCACCCGTGCTGACAGCCAGTAAAGTAAATTGGCTGTTGAAAGTGTGAGATCGGGTCTGAGAGGGAATCGGGGTCTGGGAAAAAACAGTGCTGCGGCACAGCGGCTGTCGAGGCTCAAGTCGAGATTACTATAGGCTATATGAGTCAAGTTTCTAAAATGTATTGATTGAAATTATAATATCTGAATAAAATTCAGTACAAAAATGTCAGGAACTGTTGCTGAAGCGTAGTAGAGGAGAGTAGCATAATTCCTGTCCCAGGTCCCCCATGCTAGCTTGTTTTAGTAAAATAATCCAATATCAGTTACAGATAAAATAATGTCATTTCAATAATTGCTTTCCTACTTGTGCTTTTGTGTTCTGCGGTGTCTACACATACCACACTTACGGAATTTTGAAATTGGTCAGCTATGTCCCTTTATTATAGAAGGTCATTTACTCAATTACTTTTTAGTGGTGCTACAGAACGAATCAGTGAGGAAGTGTGCCCTGGAAAGTTTTAAAATAATTTGCTGTGTATTTCTCCCTTGTCATCATTACCAAGTTAATAAGTTACACTTCTGTTTACCTTATATCCTGTGATAGCTTGTGTTGTAAAGCACACTGCGAGATGGTAAAAGTGAAACTGGGAGGTAGTACTGTTGAGAGGGCAGCACAGTTGGTAGTGGTGAGTGACGTTGTCACTGTGTGGATATATGGGTATCGACGTAATCACTATGGGAATAACTTGAAGTTATTCTCATAGTGATTATGTCATCACCCATTTATCCACCCAGTGACTCAAATAACTAGTTATCTACTACTTTTTATCCTGACACCTGTTGGATAAATCTTAAAAGCATTAGGAATTGCTGTAATACTAAACAGAGAATGATTGCCTGCAGCTGTATTGTGTGTATATGGGAGTCTACAATATACATGACTATCTCCAGTCGTTATGGAGAGGGAGTTGTGGCTTGTACATTAAAGGGATCAGTAGCACAAAGAACCCCACAATCAAGTGTGGGCTGGTCCCAATGTGCACTGTTTTATGTGAAAAACATTTTGGTTTACTTACAGTCTGCTATGCTACAGTAAACAGTATCAAACTACTATAATTTTGTTTAGTTCTAGGTTGGCATCTTCTATTACTACAAATCCCAGAATCCCTTTCAGCTGGCATAAGAATAGTGGGCAGCAGGGAGATTCAAAAGCCTGTAGTGCATGTTACAGCTTGTTTAATCTCCAGTCAGATCATTTCCGTTCTGCTTTTCTCCAGTTGCTAACTACAGCCCTCTGTAATTGTACATGGCTCAGAGAGGATGGCAGGACCAGCAGAAAAAATATCAAAAGAAAACTTATGTAAATTCTAACATACAATGCAGGCTAATGAATCTCCCCTGCTGCATACTGTTCTAAGGCCAGCTGCAGGAGATTCTGGCATTTGTAGTAAGAGAAAACATCAGCCTCGAAGTAAATAATTAGTTTGATACAATCTACTATGCTGCAGTAAACAGTAAGTAGTGAACTAAAATGTTTTTGCACACATGGCAAGCTACCACAAATCTTACAATGTGATCCTTGTTCCCCCACCTGCTGGAATCTACTCTGGGCCTCTCTAAATTACGAAAACAAATTGCTGATCTTCTCCAACCCACAGGACCAGTTCACTACCATGGCAACTGGCATAGTCCACTTCTCACGCTTCCTCGGCTGGCCACCATCTGAACTGATTTACACAGATCTCATTGTTTGTGTGCTCAGACCGAATTGTTTTCAGCTGTTGGCCGGACAAAGAGATAAGAGGGGGCTGTGCCAGTTGCCGTGGGAGGGGTTCTGAATGTCTATTTGCCACTGTACACCACCATTTTGCCATATGCAGCTGAATAGGTTGACCTTGGTTCTTACTTAGCATAACCTGGTTTTTAACACATCACCATTTCAGTTCAATTCTTACAAAATTTCTTTGAAAATACAAAAGTTCACTGTCCACAGACTGAACAAAGACAGAAAAACATTTATCAATACTCTGTCATTAAGATTGCATTCAGCATGTTGGGGAACAGCTTTTAGTCTGCTAAAATCACCAAAATGCACCATTTGACCTCCATATTTCAAACTTTTCCCGGGAGCATGTCCCTGGACCTCCCTAGAGAAGTTTGATTTTGTGCCCTCCAAATCTTCTGGTTGCATGACACCCCTGTTGTTATCCCTCTGTACAGACAGTTGGTGAGACCCCATCTGGAGTACTGTGTGCAGTTCTGGAGACCCCATCTCCAAAAGACATAGACAGAGTGGAGGCTGTCCAGAGGAGGGTAACCAAAATGGTGCAGGGTCTGCACCAGAAGACATATGAAGAAAGACTAAAGGAGCTTAATATGTAAACACTTGAGGAAAAAAGGGAGAGAGGGGACATGATAGAAACTTTCAAGTACCTCAAGGGAATCAACAAAGTCCAAGAGGGTAGCATCTTTCAGAAAAAGAGATGTGCAAGAACAAGGGGGCACAATTTGAAGATAGAGGGGGGACGGTTCAGAGGTAATGTGAGGAGGTATTTTTTCATGGAGAGGGTTGTGGATGCATGGATCAGCCTCCTTGAGGAGGTCATGGAGTCAAGAACAGTGGGGGAATTCAAGAATGCACGAGACAGACATAAGGCAGTCCTAGTGGGGGTAGGAGGAAGTAAGCTGTTGGTTAACAAGGATCTGCAGCTTATCTGTTAGGTAGGAAAATGGGCAGACTAGATGGGCCAAGCTGTCTTATCTGCCATCAAATTCTATGTTCTATACTAGAATTATTTTACATTTTGAGTCTACTCTTTTGTATAGCAGATGGCTGCATAAAGTAGTTGTGAAATGTTACTGGAAACAAGGAATTGGCAATTTTGTGTTACAGAAGTCTTCACTTGGACAGACTCACAACCATTGCTGTGGAATTGTGTTTTTTCCCAAAATTAGCAGCACATTTTACTGCCCCCCTGTGAGACTGTGTTTGCATTCAAACTCCAAATTCTGATGCTGAGTGAGCCTAGCTGGGGGGTAGGGCCAGGGGCATCATGGATAGGTGAAAGACTCAACTCACAGGTAAGGTGAGGGTGAAGGCTGCCTGGCATTACCACTGCCCCAAAAGGCTGATCATGGAGCTGAATTGGCATCCATTGGGAAGCCAACTACTTGGCCTCCCTCTGAGCAGAAGAAAGTATGAGGCCAGGACAGATCCTAAATCAGGGTTGGGGACAGTGGATCCAAAGTGGGAAAATAGGGTAAAAAGAGAATGATAAAAACTGTTTTTTTTCAGGGTAGCACTTCATGACAACGTTTTCTATGCAGGGGATTAAATCATGGTGTTTATTATTATTTGGATAGGCCTACTGAGGGGGTAGAGGTGTGTGAAGTTGCTGAAATTCACTTCACGAAAAAAATTAACCAGTTTTGATAAATTTGCTTCAATAATGACAGCAACTGGCATATTTACTTGCACAGTGGTATACAGTTTTAATTGGGATGTGTACACCTTTCATTGGTTTGGTATACTAGGAAATACATAATGACTCCTGTGGGAAAAAGATTCCATCCATCAATGCCATGGCAACTATACATAGGGTGCACAGTACATCAGATTAGCACTGTCACTGGGGGTTCAGGGGAAAAATCTCTTGAGAGTATCTCCACTTCCAAACAACCACCTTAAACAGCTTGTGTTTCATTCACCTTCAATGCAAAGATACATAGATACTGTCAGCAGATAAGGGCCTATGGCCCCACCCAGTCTACCCATTTGAGCCTGTAAGATCACTTTAAGTTTTTCTAGAAGTCTGTTGCCCTCACCTCGACCTCCAAGGATTCCTTATGTCTATCCCATGCATTTGTTAATCCCATGATTGTTTCAGCCCCCACCAAAGTGTGGGATGTAAAAGTGAGCTGTTGAGCCTCTCCAAATATCAAAATCACATTTATTCAGCAAAATCACAGTGGCAGTCTGCATAAATACCACTGCAAAATGGCATACAGATAAATTAATAATGTTTGGCAATCAAGCCTCAATGGTGCTTGCCATGGGCTTTGACACAGAGAGACATGAGTAACTACAGCAGCATGTACACACACATATTAACATTTTTCCTGGAGTGAACTGACTTTGTCAAAGTTGGCGCATACCAAGGACTTACCCTTTAAGTCCAGGAACATGGTACCAGAGGCACAATTCCATTGGTCTTAAGTTACACAGCCTCAGAGTTGATCACATCAAGTGCTTTGTTATAGGTTTCAGACTCCTCTGGTATATGGCAATAACATTTTATGGGCTAGGAACAGTGTGCCAAAAAAAGAGGCAAAAGCAATTAAAAAGGTTTAGCCTTTTAAAAATGGATATCCTCTGATGGATGGCATCTTGCCACAGACATGTATGAGGGGGCATTAAAAGGATATGATTGCTTGTGGAAGGTCATAGTTGAAGAAAACACTTGTACAAATCTACCTGTAACTTAAAAGCATTGAGGCCAGTTGTGGGGATAAAGAGAGGATGTGAGTTTGCGCTTTTGTTAACTATGTATCACTAAAGCTTATGGCCTCCATTTTATACTCTCTGACCTTTTCACAGGTTTGTAGTGATCTTGTACCTCTGGTTAACATTAACAGAAAGTGTAACAAGGAAAAATAAATGTTAATCAGTAATAAAATGTAAAAACAAATGTTGCTGGTATGGCAGATGAACATCATGCTATCTACATCATGAAAGGTACATTCTAGACATCAGGATGTGAACACACAAGTCAAATATTCATTGTTTGTAATGGTGGGGTGTGGAAGGCTCTTTAGAGGGAGAAGACAGGTTAGTGAACATCGGTCATGCAGATGTACAATACTTAGCATAGATCAATGCCGATCATGGATCATTGGAGAGCAGATATTAGATGGCAACTACAGGCATGATGCTATGCCTGGCAAAGAATGGGGCACTATTTGGATGATTAACCAATAGAAATCCTAGGTGGTACATGTACATTCAAGGGTCCTGGAATGCCAAGTAGGATTGTGACAGGGAGCTTCTGCCATTCTTGAGGGCCGACCTTTTCTTAAATCTGTTGCAACAGTTCTTCAGTTTCTTAGCTTAATCTATCCTTTACAATTTCTAGTCTATAAGGTTGGCCACCTATGGGCACCCCCTTCCCTTTCTTGACTATGTTATAGTGTCCTCTTTAATTTTCCTTTTCCCTCTCAGGTCCTTGTACAGGGAGGTTATTGTGGTGACCTCCAAGCATATGTAAAACAGGTTGTATTTATCGTTGTTGGATTTAGTATGTAATAGTACTATGTCATAAAATACCTTGATGTATATACCTTATGTTTATGAAACCTGTAAATGTTGAAAATACCATGGCACTAGGTGTTTTTGATCATGGTAAAAAGTACTAGGTGACAATTATAGAAATTAAGTTAGTTGTGCTATTTAAAATGCATGTACATTGCTGTAAACTGAACAAGTCTGAAGTGTCATGGTGAGTTGCATATATCCCATGATGCTTTGCATTATGGAAGTATGTATGATATCGTATTTCTTTGAAACTTTATTTGTTGCCAGTGACCTTTGGGGTAACGTTTTTCAGTGATTCTGCATTGAGGTTCTTTGTCTGTATCTTGTTTTTTTTTTTTTTTTGAGCCCCTACTACCCAAGCAAACAGAGCCCACATAGGAATGAAGGGTTTTTACTAAAAATGTCTTGAGCAGAGATCAGTGTCAGTAGGTGCTGGCTAAGTGCAGAGATAGGACATACATAGTCTGTTGCTGCAAACTGATGTACTGAAGAAGGAATATGACATTGTTGAAGCTTATTTCCTGTATTTTGAATAAACATCACACAGAGATTGTGTGTTGAACTTAAAGTTTGGTGTCTGGACCATCTGTTATCCCACAACCCCTCCACAAGGATGTGAACACATCCTGGCACATAATGACAGACCCATGCCACGGTTGATGAGTTGGGGAGGGAGAGTGTGGTAATGTGGACTAGGATATCTGGACTTCAGTAAGGCATTCAACACCGTACTACACCAGAGACTGGTAAGTAAGTTGGTCAGCAAAGAGGTGGGCAATAAAGTGACATACTGGATTAGGAACTGACTGCAAGACAGGAAGCAGCCAGTGGTATTAAATGGGATACAGTCAGTAGAGATGAGGGTGACCAGTGGGGTACTTCAGGGGTCAGTCCTGGGCCCAGTCCTGTTTAATATATTCATAAGTGACATTGCAGAAGTACTGGTAGGAAAGGTATGCCTGTTTGCAGATGACACTAAGATCTGCAACAGGGTAGTTACACCAGAAGGGGTGGAAAAGAAGAGAAGGGACATTGAGAAATTGGAGAGCTGATCTGTGGGGTGACAGCTGAGGTTTAATGCCAAGAAATGCAAGATGAAAAAGAGGAGGACAGGGTAGAGTACCTTGAGTGTCTAATGGAAGTGGGAAAGGCAGTAAGGAGAGCAAAGGCACTGACTGAGGAAGGTATATCACAGTCAGTAAAGAAGGGGAACAAGACATTCTTCAGGTACATAAGTGAAAGGAAGAAGCACAAGAAGAGGGTGAGCATTGCAAGGCTCAAGGGAGGGGGGGAATGCAAGAAGGGTGGCATGGAAAAGACATAAATAATGAATAAATATTTCTGTTCAGTATTCACAGAAGAGGGAGAGGGACAGGGGTCACAGCAGTACAGCAGTTGCCAAGGGGGTGAAGAGGTGGAGAATAGTCTATTCACAGGGGAAAGAGTAATGCAGGAGCTCACTAAACTGAAGGTGGACAAAGTGATGGGACCAGATGACATACAGCCAAGGACATTAAGAGAACTATGAAAGGAGATAGCAGAACATCTGGCAGTCATGTTCACTGAGTCATTCAACACAGGGGTGGCACCAGAGGATTGGAAGATAGCACATGTGGTCCTTCTACACAGATCCGGAAGCAGGGAGGAGGCAGGGAGCTATAGGCGGGTCACCCTCACCTCAGTAGTGGGGAAGATCATGGAGACATTGTTTAAAGAAAGGATAGTGTGGCATCTAGAAGCCATTGGAACCCAGGACCATAGGCAAGATGGATTCACAGGGGGAAGGTCATGTCAGAAAAGTTGGTTGATTTCTTCAACTGTGTGACAAAGGAAGTAAAACAGGGCTGACCAGTGGACGTCGCTTACCTTGATTTCAGCAAAGCCTTAGATACTGTCCCAGATAGGAGGCTGATAAACAAGCTGGGTAGGGTGGGCATGGGTGTCAGGGTGGTAAACTGGGTTAGAAACTGGCTAACAGACAGGAGGCAGAGGGTGGTGGTAAATGGTGCAGTCTGGGGTGAGTGGGGTTGACCAGTGAGGTGCCTCAGGGATCGGTCCTGGAACCAGTCCTGTACAGTGTCTTCATTAGCGAAACTGCAGAAGGGCTGGAGGGATAGGTCTGCCTGTTTGCAGATGACACCAAGATCTGCAACAGTTTGAGTAACAGAGTGGATACCCCAGAGGGGGTGGAGAAAATGAGGAGAGACCTGGGGAAGTTTGAAAAATGGTCTGAGGATTGGCAACTGAAGTTTAATTAAGCAATAGGGCATGACCAGGGGTTAGATTAACAGTCTATTAATCACCCCCTAGGGATGTAAAGTTGCACGAGGTGCAGCTGAGTGCCATATTGCCACTAGGGGTGATTAACTGACTATTAATCTAACTCCTGGGAGTGCCTTATTGCTATTATAAAAACTATTCCAAAAGAAGAGTGTTAAAAGTATACTTTTTGAATGCTTTCCTCATTATGAGGGAGTTAATAAAGTAGTTTTTCCACCAACAGTTTAAGAATGCTGGTTCAAAATCAGAATGCATCATTCCCGTCATTCAGCAATGCTAGAGGATGGAATGCTGACAGGAAGAATCCATGTGCCATGGTGATCAGGCTGTACATGACAGTATAACATGGATTAATATAAGGCTGTTGGAATCCTAACAGTCAGTCAGATTGCAGGATTTCTGAGACCCTTTTTATAATTCAAAAAAGTGCAAAATTATACACCTGGGACACAGAAGCCATGGAGAAAGCTACATGATGGGGAAGGGAGTTGCTGACAGTCACAAAGAAGGAATTGGACATGAGGGTTATTATTTCAGATGACCTGAAAATGTCAAACAGAGTGATAAGGCAGCTGGGAGGGCCAGTGGCATCCTGGGGTGCATAGGCAGGGGTATCATCAGCGGAAAAAGGTAGGTAGTGTTGCCATTATATAAAACCATGGTCAGGCCTCACATGGAGTACTGTGTGCAGTTCTGGAGGCTACACCTTCGTAAGGTCATTAACAGACTGCAGACGGTCTACAGAAGGGTGACTAAGATGTTACATGGCATGCAACACAAGACTTATGAGGAGAGTTTAAGGGACTTCAATATGTACTCGCTGGAAAAGAGGAGGGGAAAGAGGGGACATCATAGAAACATTTAAAGGGACACTGTCAACCTGTTTTTCATCATATTATTTTTAGTTAAAAACCTATATTTTATGATTGCTTACCTTCTCTAAAATTCATTGATGTTGCTGTTTGTTTTGTCTGTCTCCTTGTTTAGTAGGACTGAAATACATGCTAATGTATATTTATAAACAACCTTGTTTTGTTTACAATCCTGGATCTGTTCTTACTGCATACTTCCTGAGCATTAGAAACACACCCAAACAGTGCAGTCACTCATGAAGCAGTAGTCTCCTAACCTCCCATTGTATCATAAGGGGCTAGACTGTGGTGTGCATGTTACCAAGTCCAGGAAAGATGCAGTTGGAGCTGATCAAGGAATGTAAACAACCTGTATTTGTGTGGTAACACCAGTTGGTGGGCAGTCTGTTTTTCACTTTTTTAAAGAAAACAAGTGTCAGAATCAAACTACCAGCTACAGCAGCAATCTTTACAGAATGTTGGCAATCAAAAAATGTGTTTTTTAAACTAGGGACATTTTGAGACCTAAGGGGGTTGACAGTGCCCCTTTAAGTACCTCAAGGGTATAAACAATATGCAGGGGGGAGACATTTTCAAGTACAGGAAGAGCACAAGAATGAGAGGGCTTGACATGAAATTGGAAGGTTAAGAGGAAATGTGAGGAAGTTCATCCTCACAGAGAGGGTAGTGGATGCATGGAATGGTCTGCCTCAGGAGGCGGTGGGAGCAAGCAATGTGGATGGATTCAAGCATGCTTGGGACAGGCATAGGGGAACCACTGAGGTTCAGCATCGAGTGGGTTGGAAGCAATAATCCAGTACAAGGGATTTGGGGCAGACTAGATGGGTCTGGCAGTCCTTATCTGCTGACAATTTCTGTGCTTCTGTTTCTATGATGCACCTGGGAAGGAAGTGCCCCGGAGAGAGTTACAACAATCAGTGAGGAGCTGCTGAAATTCAGTAAGGATGAGAGTGACTTGGGCATCATTAAAACGGTGGGCTTGAAGGCCAGCAGGCAGTTAGCCAAATCAGTGGGTAGGGTAAATGTGATGTTAGGGTGCATTGGGAGAGGAATCACAAGTCAAAGGGGTGAGGTAATAGCTTCACTGTACAAAACGCTCAGGAGGCCTAATGTGGAGTACTATGTGCAGTTCTGGAGGCCACACCTGCGCAAGGATGTTGACAGGATGGAGACAGTGCAGAGGAGAGCTACTAATATGATGGGTGGTTTGCAGCATAAACCATATGAGGAGAGGGTGAGGAACCTCATTATGTACATGCTAGAGTAGAGGGAGAGAGCGAGGGGATATGACAAACGCATTCAATTACCTCAAGAATAGAAATAAGGTTAAGTGATAGGGCATGTTCCAGCTTAAACAGTGCGCAAGGACAAGAGGTCATGACATGAGACTAGAGGGGTGGCAGGTTTAGGATGAATGTAAGGAAGTGCTTCTTCACTGAGAGGATGGTGGACACATGGAATGGCCTGCCCCAGTATGTAGTGGCGGCAAGGACAGTAACGGGATTCAAGCATGCATAGGACAGGAATATGGAAATCTTAAAGATAGGAAGGAGTATCTATAGCCAAGGCCCCTGGAATTCTGCGATTCTGCGGTTGAGGAATTTTCTGCAGAATTTGCATCATGCCGCAAAATATATATAGTGCCACAGAATTCATTGGTTTTGGTGAATTTTCATTCAAATATACTGTTTTTCCATAGTGTCAGGCTTTCTTTCCCATCACGTTTATTCGAGATAGTGGAGTGTGTCAGACCAGTCGTGGTGCTGCGCTTAATGAGTAACTGACAATGCAAATCATCGGGTGTGGGGGCACAGCCCCATGAAAGGTAAAATAAATTGATTATGTCTATGATTGATCAGAGATAGTCTGAATTGGGGGGGGGGTGCAGGGGGCACAGCCCCTCGATGAAAGGTAAAATAAATTGATTATGTCTACGATTGATCAGAGATAGTCCGACACACTACACTATCTCCTAGTTTGTTTTCTTTTTCACTTTTTCATATTATTTTTTTTACTGCCCTATTGATGGTAGTTGTGTGATGTGAAGGAGAAGGGGGGGTTGTGGGGGAGGCGGCACAGACCCCCGATAGCTGGGTCAGTTGCCATGCGTGTTTCGTCACCGTTACTTCACTTGCCCGAGTGGCGTTACATTATGCTTACGTTTATAGTGGCGTGTAATTCCTGTAGCTTTTGCGCTACGCAACATCAGGTGGTCTGACTCTCTCCACTGTCACCATTTATCCTAAAACTCCTCCTCTATGCTCAGCATATGATGTCATTGATGACATCACAAAATATTTAGCCAATGGTAGGACTGCATTCTGCCAGAGAAATGAATAAATCATGCTGCAGAAAACAGAAAATGCTGCCACAGAAGCCAAGGAGCCCTGCCACAGAAATTAGAAAATTCTGCCGCAGAGCACTACGGGCCCTGTCTATAGCAGATGATCATGTAGGGTCACAGGCCACTCACGCTGGTAGTACAAAAGGTGTATACTAGATGGGCCTGGCGGTCCTTACCTGCCAACACTTTCTATGACTGTATGAAGTGTAGGGATTATGGACAGACTTGACGGAAACAATGGTCATTATCTGCCATCAATTAGTATGCTTCTGTGTCTCGTCATGTATTTGCAGGCAGTACTCATCTTATTTTATGACAACCAACATTTATTGAAATGAACTGTAAAAAAAATCTCAGAAAGGGAAAGATACATTTTTTATTAATTGCAAAAAGAAACAGAATAGCTAATGATCAACACAAATTGTTAGTATGACAAAATGAGCGTTGTGACTAACTATAATCCACACACCTCAATCGCCACTGCAACCGCCACCCCCACCAACCACCAATCTTCCATTCATTTTTTTTTTAAACAAAGCAAGAAATTCTGAAAGGTTTTCTACATTTTGAGATTCATCATTTTTTATTAGTTCACCAGGTGCAATGTGACGTAATGAATTCCCCCAACCCCCACCCCAAGAAATAAAACAATTTACTCACAGAACACCCCTCTGCCATAGGGAAAATTCCTTCCCAAACTTTCCCATCATGTGAGGCTGGGCAAGCACACATTCCATAAATCAGCAACTTAATGGGACCTAAATCAAAACAGTCCAACAAGTGTGAAATGTGAAAATAAAAGAATGAACTCATATAAATAACAGTGTGTTTATATAAAATGTATGCTATTCTTATTTCAATTGGGAATTTTAATACTAAAACAAAGGTAAAAAAAGCAGTCTTGTTGTTAAGCAATGCCTGTGGCACAGTGGTTTGGATACTTATTCTTGAAGCAGAAGGTTGTGGGTTTGAAGCCTAGTTTGAAATAACTTATCTGCTAATTAAGAAGTTTGATTTTATTTTTAAATGCAAATAAAGGGAGCAAGGACATGAGCTACAGGAGCACAAGCTACTATTACTGCTGCTACTGACTCACGTTAATAAAATATATTGTCATCGTGCATTCATTACAGAGTGTGTTTAGATGAACTATGGTATGTGCTTATTTCAAACGGAACTTTGACAAATGAAAACAAATGCAAATAAAATAAGTTCTATTACCAGGCAATGTTTGTGGTGCAGTAGGCTGGATGCCTGCCCCTAGAGAGCAATGATGTGGGTTTAAGTCCCTGCATAGAAAATGTATTTGCGATCTGAAATCATTTTTCTATTATCGTTTTTCTATTTTTTTTTATGTATTTAAAATAAGCAAGCAAGTGAGGAGTTTGTGGCTAGCTGAACAGTATGCTATTCCATACACTCAGCTTCTCACATACCCCAGAATACACATTTTAATTGCTCCTCCTCGCTATTGAATGGAGTGCATTTACCACTGGTCTCAGATGTTTGGGGAGCATTCACACTGGGCAGGGATTTCGGTGAACAGGCAATAGATCCCATCTCCCATTTTTCACCCACAGCCACTAGAGCATGTACCCAGAGGAACTTTAGGGGGACTGAGTGCTCTGTTTGTCAAAAAAATATATATATCATTCCTCCCTCCTGTCTTTCGTGAAGACCAGTGACCTGTGGTTAAAATGGTGTCATTATCTGTGCTAAATATGGAGCCCTCCCTCCCCAGAAAAAAAGACTGCATGTACTCTTTTTGTTTCCCAAAATGGTATGCCAACGCTGCTCTTCCAGCAGCAGAAATAAGTACAAGAAATACCAGACATTTGTCAAGTGACTTATGTGGGTTGGATGTTTGTCTATGGTGCCACAGGTTATGGGTTTGGTTCTGGGAGTGGATGAATATATATTTTGTTTTTATCACTACATCATCAAAAAATGATTCACAAAATAAATATATTATACATGTTAATGTTAGTAGGCGGGAATCAAAACAGCACCTTGGATTTTTTTTGTGGTAATGAGCACATGACGTTCTGAAAGGCAGGTTTACAGCAGCTGGACATGTTTATTTATTTTTCCCTCCGGTTACAAAAGCACTGCAGAGAATGAGGGTCTGTGTTATCTTTAATAACCTGCTCTTGTTCAGGGCTTAAATCAGAATTAACTTTTTCTGGTTCTTTATCCCCTTTTTTTTTTTTTTTACATATACTCTGATGTATGTCCTGATTTTTGTCCCCGTTTTGCTGTAATTTTCTTGGGAGGCATTTCTTCAGAGTTCTCCCCCAACTTGCTGGATTACTTTGAAAAATAGTTTCAAATGTTGCCTGCATGAGTTGTTCACAGTTTTACTACAGTGTCAGTAAGTGGGGAAAGCAATTCCGAGACTGAGAATTAGGTAACCAGGAGGTTTGCATGAGACAAGCTGCTCGAGCCCGATACAGACTTTTCCTCTCAGCACTGCTGCTTTTCATCATCATAAGGAGGCATACACGGTGAACAGTGATTTCTGAGGACAGGCAATATATTCTTTCCCCCATTTCTCCCATGCCCAATATAGCCTTCACTCAGGTGAACTTTAGGGGACTGAGTGAAGCCCTGCTGCCTGTTTTATAAATAGTGGCGTTCTTTATGCTGAAGGTGGAGCCCTCCCTCCCCAGATAAAAGTAGTATACGAAGGGATTCGTCTAGACCCATCATACAATAAAACTGTAGGACTGCTTGTGTCTAGAGGAATCAAGCTGATCAGGAGGAAAAAAAAAACACAAAGATAAGTGACAATAATAACTTATGAGGAGTAGAATCCGGTTTGTGTACACCTCATACTTCAGTAAAGCTAGTCACTGTAACCTAAGCTAATGACTGTGGTAAAACGGCACCACCACTAACCTGAATAAACAGAGTTACTACGTTAATTTGAATGTCCTAAGAGCCTGCAGAGTTGTCTTTTACGGTCAGACAGAACTAGTAAATTAATGCAGGTGTCAAAGATACCTTCAGTCTTGCTTCTGAGTAACCACTACAAGTCTATGCTCACGCTGTGCAACAAAGGACACCAGGGTCAACAGCTGTTAATCAGCTTCACAGGTATGAGCATGTAGAGGTGCCACAATGACACTGCACATGCACATAGTGATGAATACCAGAAAGAGTGGGATTCCATCCTTAACTGACGTCAGTTTTACTCATGTTGCAGTATTCTATGCAGCTTTGATTTTTTTTTTTTTTGAACGGGCCAGGTTTCTGCATCGGGATAAAAATTAACTACCTGAGTAAATAAACAGAAGTTAACATATAGGAGTCAAGAAATACACATCAGTAGGTAGGACAACATTCTTTATTAGACAGGATAGCAGTTAACCCTGAAAAAGAAAACACATAAACAAGTGAATAGCTGCTCTTTAAAGGGTATGTCCACTGGCGCATGTTAACTCTGATGAAGCAGACTCACTCCCAGAGAAACAAGAGGAACAATAGTCTACTCAGATGTGTGACATTGTAGCTGTGTACATTTCTATGTCTAAGCCTGCAGTGGGTGCCATGGAGAACTGATTACTGAATGTTCTTGAGCTATTTTTATGCCATTAAGGTGTGGGATTTATGTGGACTGCTTTGTGATTTTCCAGAATAAGGGAAATGTTGATATTTGAAGGAGCTGGACTACAGGCTATTTAAGGTAAATTACCTGATATTCATGTGGATTGTTTAGAAGTACAAGTAGCCTTGAGGGATTTGTTCCCCAACCCCCGTCTATATAGGATTCTCTTTCAATTGATAATTGACCAGTCAAACACAAATAACCCATATTATGTCAAGGACTGCTTTGGCAACCTCAGGTCACTGAAGAGGAAGAAGCTATTCAGTGCTTCTTCACTAATGGTATTTATAAATAGGAGCTATGTCCCTTATAGTTTATGTATGTATGGCTTATTCAAGTGCTGAAGTAATAACTAGGGACACTTGAAATTGGCCAATTCTTATCCAGTTTAATTCAGACAGATTTTGGAAGTTCCAGTTCCAAAACCAATTTCATTCTGATTCTGATGAGACCTCAAATGCAGAATTAGAATCCAAAATCCAGTCAAAGTAGCAATTCATAGCTGTATTTTGCCACAGAGAACCACTTTGCAAATACATTGCTAAAAAAAAAAACAGTGAGGTCCCGTAGGGCTCTGTACTCGGACCTGTGCTATTCAACATATTTATAAGTGACATAGTAGAGGGGGTCAACAGTAAAATCTGCCTCTTTGCTGCAGTGATGATACTAAGAGGGCAGACACAGAGAAAGGGAGACAGGATTTAAGGGAGGACCTGGCTAAACTGGAAAAATGGTCAGGAGTCTGGCAGTTAGATTTCAATGATAGGAAGTGTAAGGTAATATAATATTGTTTACCAGTTCTACTAAAATTAATGAGATTAATATTTCCCTTCAGCATGATTTTTTTATTATTGAATAAATGGTTGCAGGATCATTGTTTAGTGTTGAATTCCAAAAAGACTGAATGTGTTTTATTTGGATCTGTACCAAAGATTCGTATTGCTAAACCGTTGGTTATAAATGATTTGTCAGGTAACATAATTAGACAAGTAACTGAGACAAAGTATCTAGGAATAATACTTGATGCTATTTTAACCTATTCATTACATATTAAATACATAATGAAGCCTGTAAATCAAAAAATAAGTGCTTTCTATAGTATTATGGATTGTCTAACTAGAGAAGTAAGAGAAATTATATCAAAAAGTATAATACTTACAAGCATGCAATACAATTCTTCTTTGTTTGCTAAATTAGCTACTAAAGATCTGGATTTGTTAAACAAGTGTTTTAATTCTGTTTGTAGATTTGTCCTGGCTTAACCTTTTAATATGCATTATTGTGATTTATATAATGGACTTAATTGGCTTCCTCCCAAATTGGCTCATTTCTATAAGCTTGGATGTTTGACTAGTGTTATCTTCTCGCATGGTTGTAAATCACCTTTTTATAGTTTAATTAACTTAAAGGAAGATGTTAGATTCTTACGCTCTTCTAATGTGTTACATTTGCAGATTCCTAAGATAGACACCTGTATGGGTGAGAGAGCATTCTCATTTCAATGTTCAACTTTTGGAATTCCCTTCCTGATAATTGTGTTACTGTTGTTAAGCAAGAAACTTAAAAAAAAACTTTGTATCATTATTTACAATCACTTGCTGTATGTAAATGTATTTAGTATTGTGTTTACTGTCCACATATTTTTTGTACTTGTGTTGTTTTATATGTTTATATTATTGTTGTTTACGTCATTGTTTGAAGCACCAGGTCGATACTGAAATAGGGCCTTTGCCCAGTTGTCTTACCTGGTAAAAAAAGTGAATTGAATTGAATTAATGCACGTGGGAGTCAAAATCCCAAGGGCTAAATACTGCCTGGGGTGAATACAGGTGACAGTGACAAAGGAAGAAAAGGACCTTGGAGTAATGGTCAGGGGTGATGTGAAACACACAGCACAGTGCCAAAAGACAACAGCTAAAGCAAATAAAATGCTGGACTGCATCACCAGGGGAATCACCTCTAGGAGGGAAGAAGTTATTCTGCCACTGTACAGGTCACTGGTGAGACCGCACCTGGAATATTGTGTTCAGTTCTAGTGTCCTTACCTGAAGAAGGATATCAAACTACTGGAGGGGGTCCAGCAGAGGGCAACCAAAATGATCCAGGGCATGGGGAACAGATCATATGAGGAGAGACTGAGGGAACTAAATATGCACTCCCTGGAGGAAAAAAAGATAGAGGGGGGAATACGATTGAGACCTTCAAGTACCTTAAAGGAATGCACAGAGTTGATACTGAGGGCATCTTTAACTTAAGAAAGGAGGGTACAACAAGGGGGCATAGCCTAAAACTGGTGGGGGGGTAGATTCCGGAAGGAAATGAGGAGGCACTTTTTCACTGAAAGGGTGGTGAAGGGGTGGAATGAGTTGCCAGAAGAGGTGATGGCGGCAAAGACAGTGAACAGTTTCAGGGTGGGGGTGGAAAGGGTGAAAAAAGAAAATTAGGATGGAAGGACAGAACTTGGATGTGGGTGGGGGGATTACTCCAGGAGGAGAAGGGGGGCAGCTCCAGGGAACTAACTGAGCTGCACACTTGAGCAGACTAGATAGACCATTATGGCCTGTTCCTACTGGCAATTTCGATGTTCATATGAAAAAAAGGAAAACTCCCTTTCCCACCCACATTGCATCCATCCAACCTTCCACCCCCATCACTCCACAGCAACAGTCTATGTAAGAGCACATGTAACATAAAGGTAACCCCCCTTTCCCCAGCCCACTCAACACCACTTCCCACCCTAATTTCCCAGTCACCCCATAGCCACAGCCCACAACCTTAAAAGTAAAGACCCTTCCCCAGCCAATGAAGCACCCCACCCACCCTCTTTCCCCATCACTACAGTTACAATTCACAACATTAAAATGAAACACCACTTCTCCCAGTCTAGTTAGCCCCCTATCCTACCCTCCTCTCCATTACCCCACTGCCACGATCCACAATATTAAAATTAAATGCTTCCCTCCAGTCCACTAAGCACTCCATCCCCTCCTCCCCAGTCAGCCAACAGCTACAGGCCACAACTTTAAAAGTAAAACCCTTCCCTCTACCCCACTTAGCACCCCATTCAACCCCCTCTCTCTGCAGTCATTCCACATCAGCAGCCCACAAAAGCAGCACATATAATAAAATCTTGTAGTATACTTAGCACCATATCCCACTCCCTAACCCCAGTCACCCCACAGCCAAATAGCAAATTAAAACAGTAATCTATGTTTCTATACCCTTGAGCAAAGGAGGGAGAGAGGTGATATGATTGAAACATTCAAACACCTTAAGGGCATTAACAAGGTGAGAGAGTCTAACATGTTTCAATATAAGAAAAATAACAGGACAAGAGGACACAGCATGAGATTAGAGGGGGGCCGATTAAGGGGGAATGTGAGGAAATTCTTCTTTCACAGAAAGGGTGGTGGATGCATGGTATGGTCTACCTCAGGAAGTGGTGGCTATGAATACAGTGCAGGGCTTCAGACAGGCATGGGATAGGAAAAAGGGAGCAATACAGATGAGTATGAATAAATAGGCCAGTGACAGAGCAAAGGCCGATGGCACATTTATGAGGTAGAAAAGAAATGGGCAGACTGGATAGGCTTGTGGTCCTTATCTGCCATCAACTTCTATGTTTCTATGTATGCTTCTAATGACAGTGACTGGTACAAACCCTCCTCAAACTACTTTTGCAAGCCACCATCTGAATGAATTAGATAGTTCACTGAGAAAGTATTTTTTCAGTACACTCTCTTATTTAACCAGATAGTGGCCAGATGAGGTAGTGAGGAGGGTTTGTATCGATTGCTGTAATCGTTTTTCATTTTTTTAAAAATATTAAACTTTTTATTGAACTTTCCAAAACCGTACAAGCAAAAAACATAACATTACATAACACAATCAACAACAGTGGATGATCAGCAAAAAGGGAATTCATCTTGTAAATAACCATGTTACAGTAGAATAAAGTGATACAAATAGCTCATTAATGATTACAGAAAAAACAAGCAACGTAGTCAGGAATAAAAAATATGTGCCCTTATAGAGATCAGCTGATATGTTATGACTGACTAAAAGACTCATAATCTTATCGAGTTCTTAACCACAGAAAAACAATATACTGGATGATTGGGCCCACTCACCCTATAAAGAATGAATCTGAAAATTCAACACTTTTCTATCAAAAATTTAATCATGTGACTTACAGTATTCGTAAATCAATGTTTAGTGTAAACCCTTCTTCAGGAAACTAGTTTACTCTATAAAGTCAATCAAAAATATTTACATAAAGAAAGATTCATTCTGTATTTAACTCATGATCTGATGCCATGAAATAAATTATTAAATCTTTAAAAAGAAATTAACTGTCCTTACATTTTATAATAAATTATCTTTTCTTACAATGACTGTAGGTTCAGGTTTGACTCCTGCTTACGGCCACTGATAACAAAAAAAACAAAACTTATGAAAATTTGCTCCAGTTGCTAATCCATTCACACAGTAAAATAATTGTAAATACTTATACAGTATGTAGCGAGTAAATTTATATCCACTTTTCATTTAAAACTAAAGAAATTATTCAACTTTACAATTTTCTCAAAATATATATATAGATACTCTTAAGTGACAACTTAAACACTTGATATTACACTTTGAAGATAATCAATTATATGGTAAACAGTTTACTATGCTATAATTTAACACCCCTGCTACAAGATGAAACAGTGCTGCTTTTAACATTTCCTATCTCCATATGGCTTCCTTCATTTTACTAAATTCTACTAAACTACTTTTCACTCTTAATACCTCCATGTATCACTAACATTTCCAAATAGTATTAAATAAACGCACTTTTCATCAATAAATCAGCGTTTGTATGTAAAGTGGTATATCGTAACATACAGAGTGTAAAAGAAGCCGCAAGGGGTCAAAAACGCTAACCTGTTTCAAGTATCTCAAACATTTCAATGCATTTCAGCGTACTTCACTAAAAACAAAAACAGCAAGAGATCCTATCAGTTATCACAGTTCTAATCTTTTATATTAAACTTTCTATTGAACTTTCCAAAACCGTACAAGCAAAAAACATAAAACATTACATAACACAATCAACAGTGGATGATCAACAAAAAGGGGATTCTTCTTGTAAATAACTATGTTACAGTAGAATAAAGTGATACAAATAGCTCATTAATCATTATAGAAAACACAAACAACGTAGTCAGGAATAAAAAATATGTGCCCTTATAGAGATCAGCTTATATATTATGACTGACTAAAAGATTCATAGAATCTTAGGGAGTTCTTAACCAGTAAGGCCTAGAGGTCTAAAATAAAGGCAATATATATTCTGAGAGGGGAGTGGAGGTGTACTGTTGATATGGAGACCATGTTTTAAGGTATGCCTCCATTCTATGCACTGCCAGGGAGGATAGACGCTCAGGTGATGCTGTCTGTCCCATTAATTGAAGTCAATCATTAAAAGCAGAAATTGACTTGGAGCACCATCTGTGTAGCAGTAGTCATTTTGCTACTATAGTGACTATCACCAGCCAGTTAACAGATACACTTGGTTTGGAATTATGGGATTTACTTAGACCTATGAGGGCAAGCAGTCCATCAATATAAGGGAGATATTGGAGGATTTTGTGACATTATTGTGAAATACTGTCCCAGAAAGGCTTGATGAGGGAACGGGACCAAACAATAAGGTATACAGAGCCCTAAGTGGGCGTCATATCTCCAGCAAATACCAGAGGGATGCACACCCTTTTCCTTGAGTACCTGAGGGGTTCTGTATCACAGATGTAAAGTTTTTAATTGTATGAATTGGGCTTTGAGATCCCTACAGGCCTCATCGGCTCAATACTAGCACCAATCCCTGTTAGAGTCTTACAGCTCTATATTGAGTTCCTTGGCCCATTTGGCTCTGGTGGTTGTAGTAGTAGAAGGAACTTGTTAATTAATTTTCATTTTTGAACACTGTTACTATTTGGCCATGGGGTGACTGAGGGAGGAGGGTGAGAGGGGTGTTACATGGGCTGGGAGAAGGGGGAGTTTACTTACGTTTTGTGTGCTGCTGGTGGGAACTGTTGCCTAGGTGATTGGGGAGGGAGGGCTGGAGGGGGTACTGAGTAGACTGGAGAAATAGGGTTTATTTTTATGTTATGTGTGCTGCTTGTGTGCACTGTTGCTGTAAGACTATGATGAAGGCAATAAGTGAGCTGGGGAAAGGATTTACTTTTATGCAATATGTGTGCTTGTGACTGGGGTGGGAAGGAGAAGCTACATCGAACGTGGACTCAGAATCTGATTCCAATTCCACTGCATTTTTCAGTATTAGAAGTTTCAGCTGACGATTCTGAAAATCTTAATACTGAATGGAACGGAATCCAAATGATTCCATTCTGATTCTGCAGTTCTTAGCATCTGTCATCAAAATACTCTGCTTTGACATAATCTGTCATGACGTATGTAACCAGAACTGGAATGCATCAAATTCCAGTTTTCATTGTGTTAGGGGCCCTCTTGCTAGAATGACCCCAGAAACCAACTGTTCTGCCAGAATGTCTACCACCCACTTGCCAGAATGCCTCTTAACTTGCCAAAATACACTCCCAACTTGCTGGACTACCCCCAAACCAGTCAAAAAACAAACACTGATCTGCCAGAATACCCTCAAGCCATCTCTTCCTGGCAGGCATCCCCTGAACCCCATTCACAACCCCTGCTGGTGGTCCCATCTATACAACCCAACCCACCTTTCACCCTTGCCTTGATGCCATCTGAACCATTTCATGCAGACTGCAATGTGAATGAAACACACCACAATTTGCATAAATTTGCTCAGAAGGTATTTGCTGAGAAGGTGAGAGGTGGCCTGTGCTAGTCATCATCCGGGGGGTGGTAATGTAAAAGGGGATTGTGGCCCAATAGACACCAGATAGAAATAGCATGGGAGGTATTATGGTGTTTGGGTGTATATTATTAGGTTGGATGGTAATGGCAGGTGTTTATTCAGGGGAGATTAATAAGTCGGGGGACAGATACTCCAGCAGGTGCAGAGGATATTCTGGAGGGCATCTCAGCAGGTAGGGAGTATTCCAGTTGTCACAATGGGTTTTAGGGGCATTCTGCCTAAGACAGGAGGAGGACATAAGGAAAACTGGAATTGATCCATTCTAGTTCCTGTTGCATTCTGGGTCAATTACAGTTTGTACCCATTCCCCTTTCTTTGCTTCGTACTGGCACTGCCTCTGTGACACAGTTTGCTGCAGGGTCAGTATGCATAGCTATTTGCATGTAAACTTGCCTTGCAGTGCACAGAAATGTCCCACCCACAACCCCCACCTCAAAACAATTGCCAAAATCAAAGCTCATTTTCTTTTTCATTTAATGAAGCATAACCATGCTCAAGGGTCTGCATTCGATAAACGATGCTTTACATTCCTGTTTGGGAGGCAATGATATGATAAAACACGTGTGTCAGTGAAGGAATAATATAAATATAACATCACTGTAACTTTCTATATCTTTGAAGACTCAAATTCTGGTGTGCACACGTTATATATCATCATCGACCCAGTCCCCCACAGAACTCAAAAGAAAGACTAGAATGGCAATGCCCCTCAGCGGTGCCTAGTGCGAGTACATTTAGCGTGGCACCATGTTGTGGATGGCAAAACATTAGTGGAAGAGCTGGGCTGAATGTACAAGTCTGTCTGTTTTGCTAGCAAAGGAATCTTAATAAAACGATTTCTAATGTCAAACTATGTCTGGAAATAATTTTTTGGGAGCCAGAAAACAATCGCTGTAGTTGACATTATTGGGCCAAGGTAGCACTGCAGTTTGCAAGTTTTGTAGAATTTATTAAATTGTACACAGTGATTGTAATATGTGAGGCACTGCTGTGTGTGGTGTTTATTGTCACAAACCCACTCAGCAGGTCAGGCCCTCTGCTCCTACAGTGCCAACCTCCAAAAGCAGTCTTGTGAACAGAAAACAGAACAGGGTAACCCTCCTGCTTGTTTTGTGGGTTCAAATCAAACTTTGGTCTCATGTTTTGGAGGGATTCAAACTGTGAACCTCTTGCTAGCGTACCCAATGTACAGGCTCAGATAATTCTGCTCTTTGGGGGGGGCAGATATCTTTTACCTATGGGCACCTAACCAGGTATACAAAATGAACCCTTAAAACTCTATGAAAGGCCTAAGAATAAACTCTTGCCTTTTCCAGTTTGGTAAACCAGTCAGCTATGCCCAGTGTCGGCTTTAACCATATATGCTTCACTTTGCAAAGAAAAGAATTTCAAAGGCACACCAAGTAGTCTCAAAACTGAGATGTTTACTTAAAAATAGATAAAAATGTAAAACATAAATACAGAACCATATATCACAAAACATACAAATCACTTAAAAGAATAAGGTTTTAAAAAGTGCAGATTCCTACCTCTAATACACTTAGACTTGTCTGTTCTAAGGTATTCTTATCTCAAAGTGCTGTAGAGGTTTCTTTTTCAGAGTCCAAACATTTGTGTGTCAATGGAAAACAGAATACTGTTTAAAAACTGGCTTTGCGTGAGGTCACCTAGCTCCTCCCTGCCAGAATATAAAAAATATATATATATATGCAAAACAGGATGTCTTATCAAAGTATTAAATTCTGTGACCTCAGCACAACTCATTTTCTTTAAATGACTTTCTATGATCTATGAGCAGCTTCCCCTTTCCAGGACATCAAAGGACATATTATGTCTCTCTGTCAGATCTCACGGAGGTGAAACATGCTTTGTATCACCATGTGAATTTTAACTGTGTTTCCTCTGAACGTCATAAAAGTTTATGCTCTATCTTGGCAGTTGGCAAGCTGCAATTAGTCACATAAACAGAAGATTCTAAATTTTAAGTTTCTTCTAGCCTGTAATTATGTCTTGGCCTTCCAGGTAACACATTGTAACTAAAACCTGGGAGGGGGGTGTCATTCCACAGGCTGTCAGCATTGCTCATGAGAGACATTCAATAACACATTTTTACATTACAAAAATCATACATTAATCAGAACCAGCTGTCTGTGTGTCACATTTATCAGTGCCTTCAGTGAACGATACGATGAAAAACACATTAAGGGAAGGGAAAGGGAACATTGTTTAATCAGGAGTAGCACACTAAGTCGAAGCTTGTTTCCAGATCCGACCTGGGAGCACAAGGAAGTTAAGTGACTTGCTCAGAATCACATAGTATGCACCTAGGTGGCTGTGGGATTCAAACCCAGGTCTACAGATCTGCAGCTCAGAGCCTTAACCCATATATATATATATATATATATATATATATATATATATATATATTTTCTAATGTATTTTAATATCTATATTTGCATATTAAAAAGGGATGCTGATCAGGGTACCGAAAGGGTGGTTGAGCTGTACCTAGGGTTTCAGCCCCAGGAAAGGGGGATATCTCCACTGCTGGGAGAGTGGTTGACAGGTGTGGGTGGAATGGATTGTTCAAGGATGGTCCAGTTGCAGGGAGGGTAGTCGTCTGGGTTGGGGGGAGAGGAAATGCAGGCACAGGGGCTGCGGAGTGGTCCAGGGAAGGATCTCGACATGTACACCCTGGAAGAAATGAGACAGTGGTGACATGTCTGAGACCTACAAGTATCTAACTGGGTTGACCAGAGTGCACACGATTTAACTGGCAGGGGGTGGTGAGTTCATGAGAGATGTGAGGAAATATTGCTTCACTGAAAAGGGTGTGGATGCCTGGAACAGAGAGCCAGACAAAGTGATGGAGGTTAGAATGATGGGGGGCTTTAATCATGCACAGGATAAACATAGGGGTATATTAGATCAGAGGTGGGGGGGCAGATAGAGTATGTGGATGTAGGATAGGCAGGAAGCACTTAGGCAGGCTTGGTTGGCCAATCAGTCCTTTTCTGCTGACAAATTTTGTGTTTCTATTAGGGTGCTAAGCTTTTTTCTTTTGTAACATTCTGTTTATTAATGGATAACGGCACAAAATGCCATTTTGCCTACTGCTGTGAAATCCTTTGGTTGGGGGTTAAAAACATAATTTACAATTTTTAGTTACCTTTCTTGTAGGAGAAAATCCATCAATATATGTTCACTACAACTTCCTAAAGCCAGGGTTGGCCACGCTTTTCTTCACACCAGCTGTCTTCCTGTGCACTCAATGAGCTACTAACTGCCACCAAGTAATGGCAGAAGTCGGCAGCATTCATCAGCATACTGAGTGTACAGAAAGGTGGCTGGTGGTGCTGGATGGCCATGGCCGTCTCTGGTTAAAGCAAGTTACTATGGGCATATATACATCAATTTTTTACTTATCCCAGCTTCCCCTAATCCCAAACCATGCTGTCACACCTCATGAACCCACACATACTTGCACACTGCTGCATCCAGTTGCATCTTACTGCACGCAATGTGTGACAAAATTATTTCCATGGTTGCTAGTGGCCTCCCCCCACCAACTGATGCCACTATGGCAAAATAAAAAGTATGTTCCTGGTGCTAGTGGCCTCCCCCCTCCCCCAATCCCAACCCAGTAATTATGTGTAGTAATTCCCTAGTGTCTAATGGTGCCCCTCCACCCTCTAATGCCACCCCTGTAATAGGTACAGTGATTCCCTGGTGTCCAGTGGTCCCTCCCCACAGTTGATCCCTGTCCCCAGAAATCCACATAGTTCCCTGGTATCCAGCAGTCCCACCACCTACCTGATCGTCATTCCACCACTGGGACAGCCACCTTGGTTTGCCAATGTGCCTCCCTCCCGATTAGCAAGGCCAGCACTGCCCTCATCAAACTATATGAACAGACAACCAGCCCCTGAACAACAAAGCCCTGCCCCCTTCTCAAACAGTGTGTGCAGACCCCCCCCAGCCCATACCCCATGGGTAAAGGACAGCGATCGGCACAGTCCACCTTGGCCACCCGGTGTCTATCATTAGCATGGAACGTGTCTTATTTATAGGGCACAGGTGACACACCTTGCCCTAAAAATAGGATGTGCTCCACATTAATGATAGATGCCAGGCAGCTGAGGTGGGCAGTCCTGATCGCCATCCTTTATCTGCGGCACCGTAGGACAAGTAGAGGGACCAGGGGGTGGGTGTCAGTGCTGTGGGTGGGAGGGGGACTGCTATTCACCAATGGGGTATTGCTGGGAGGGATGCTGTACACTGTTTGGCAAGGGGAAAGGGCTTTGTTCCTGAAGGGGGGGCTGGTTGTCTGTTCATATGATTTAACAAGGGCAGTGTTGGCCTTGCTAATCGGTGGGGTGATATTGGCAAGCTAGGTTGGCTATCCAGCTGTTGGGATGGGGATTGAGTGGGTGGTGGAACTGCTGGACACCAGTGAACTATGCTTTCATATGGGAGCTTATATCAGGGTGCCTGTCCTGTCCCTGTCTCAAGTCCTGTGGCAAGTGTTCACTCTTGCAGAACACAAAGGAGTACCTCCTTCAACTTCTGCAGGTAATGCCTGTTTGCACCATCAGCTTTCAACCATATGATTGTTGGACCAACTCGCCCCCTCACCGACACCCTCTCTCTCATAATATTCTGTCTGCAATGCATCTTCCTCTCCATTTTTATAATATATATGTGCATGAAAAACAAAACTATGAATACACTGGTCTGCAGTTACAGAACACAGTTATCGTCAAAATGTGAAGAAAAGACCCTTCTTAACATCTGAGTAGTGAAGACAGAGCAGTGTAACTGACTGAACTAGGAATCTGGAGGTTGGGGGTTCAAATCCCATCACCAGAGCAACAAACTCAGCGTGTGACCTTGAGCAAAGTACATGACCCCTCCTTGACTTTTTAAGAAGATCTGCTTCTAAATTATGGGGTGGAAAAATGGCAATCCTATTTGCTCAATTTATTTCACCATACTCCGAAATTTTAGGGTACTCTGAGGTTTGACAGTACTTTGCTCTGTAGATAAACTCCATGTCATTTAAAGGGATCATAAATGGAGTGATGCCTAAATGAAAGTAGAAACACAGCAGCTAGATTAGAGGCTCACCTGTGGTATTATACTTTGGTACTTTGGTATTATTGGACAAAAGAAGGCAGTTAGCCCATCACGATTGTCCTCCACATTTGGGGATCATTCAGTGGGTCCCTGATTGATCAACCATTTGTCTAGTTTGATTTTGAAGGACAGAATGTTAGGAGAATCGACTATTTCCTGCGATAGTTTGTTCCAGATTCTGGGTGTTCTTATAGTAAAATAGTTCATTCTTTTATTAGTTGTTGCCCTCATAATCTCCAATTGTCTATTATGCAGTCTTGCTACTGTTTTTCTAGTAGAGTATTTGAGACCACAAATTTGCATCTGTTCTCTATTTGCTGTTATTTTGAATAGTAGTAACAAATCTCCCCTAAATCTTCTTTGGGCTAGTGTGTTTAAACCTGTGTTTTCTAATCTGGTGGTGTAGTTAAGTTTGGAAAGGTGGGGGATGAGCTTTGCTGCTTTATGTTGAATGTTTTCAATTCTGTTGATATCGCAAATTAAATAAGGGCTCCAGAAGGGGGAACAGTAGTCCAGGAGTGGTCTAACGTGAGATCTGTAGAGTGGCAGGAGACATTGTTCTGTTCTGTTTATAAATGTTTTGCTAATCCTTCTGAGAATGGCGTTCGCTTGATTAGCTATTTTAGTGCAGTGAGAGGTGGAAGACAATTTATTATTGACCAAGATTCCTAGATCTTTTTCTACAGTTGAGGTTTTAATGGCCATGTTGTTTAAGTAATATGTTTGTAATGGATTATTTCTTCCCAGGTGAAGAGTTGCACATTTAGTGACATTAAAGTGCATCTCATTCATACATGCCCATTGTTCAATTAGTAATAGTTCAGTTTGTAATCCAGAATTTACATTTGATTGATAGCTTTTCCCCCGATTTTAGTGTCGTCAGTGAATTTAACCATTTTATTGTTTGTTGATATATGCATGTCACCAATGAACAGGTTAAAAAGAACCGGCCCAAGCACAGAGCTCTGGGGGACCCCACTGTTCACCCCCCTCTCCTTGGACATTGCATTGTTGACCCTGACTCTCTGTGTTCTCTTGTTCAGCCACTGATTAATCCAGGAGGTTAGTGTAGATGATGTAAGTTGTGCAGTGTAGATGATGTAAGTTGTTTGCCTCTAAAATCAGATTTCAACCAATTTTAACATTCTGGAAAGGCTCTGATGATGTAAACAAACCCCAGCACCGAATTCAAAACTAGCATTCTGTATGTTCCTAAAATGGCTGCGAAATGCTCGACATGCTGATGTCACTTTAGCGAGAGCTCTCCCTGAACGACTATACAGGCTGCAAAGGGACGTTTAAAATACAATGTCATCATTATTCTGACAAAGTGCTTCTCTGGAAAAATAAGTCTGACAATGCACTGCTGGGTGATATTATAAAGCTGCACAGGGACGTTAAAAATAAGCAGTGCAAACAACTCAGACAAAGTGCTTCTGTGTGAAAATAACTCTGACAAAGCTTTGTCAGAGTTATTTTCACAGAGAAGCACTTTGTCAGAGTTATTTGCACTGCTTATTTATAACGTCCCTGTGCAGCCTTATAATATCATGCAGGAGCACATTATCAGACTTATTTTTCCAGAGAAGCACTTTGTCGGAGTAATGGTAACTTTGTATTTTAAACATCCCTTTGCAGCCTGTATAATCGCTCAGGGAGAGCTCTCGCTAAAGTGACATCAGCACGTTATGGCCATTTTAGGAACATACGGAGCACTAGTTTTGAATTTGGTGCTGGGGTTTGTTTACATCATCAGAACCATTACAGAATGTTAAAATTGGATAAAATCCAATTTTGGAGGGAAACAACTTACATCATACCACAGGTGAGCCTCTAATCTAGCTGCTGTGTTTCTGCTTTCATTTAGGCATTACCCCCTGTTTATGTTCCATTTAAGTCATTGAGGAAGGGAGGATTTTCTGAGGTTTCCATTATTTGAGCTAATGGGGGTTGCCGCAGCTGTTTCACCTAGATAACAAGGAATATCACAGTGGACCCCTTCCCCATCTTCCTGCAACCAGTGTCTCCTGTCTTTATCTATGAAATGATGCTGCTATCAAATTCCTAAGCTGCTCTCTGAAGGCTGGAATGAGGGACAATGCTCCTGGCTCAGTGCTCTCAGAACCATGGGTTCCTCTTTTGTGCAGTACACCCCTTTAAGGAGGAAGGTGGGACCAGTGCTCGGATACAGGTGAATAGCAGAATGAGGACATTTGGGTTAACGTGAATACTGTGGCCCATTAGTGTTGAAGTCCATGACATCACCAGTAAACAGGTAGAGCTCCTGCTGGGAGTTTCATGTCTAGGTTAGACTAGTGGTGAGGCCAGGATTCCAGGGAGAAGTCCAAACAAATTGAGGAGGGCAGAAGAAGTGGACCTGAGGAATCCAGGTTCTGGAACCAGACAGCAAGAGACAGCAATCATTTCTTAACCTTGTGTTTTTTTTGTTTGGCCACTTGGAGTTTCGGGGACCAGCATTAACATTAGTTGACAAACACAAAGTTCAAGAACACAGAGACCTTGTTGCTCAGTGTTCAGCTTTCTGAAGACCAGCACTGAAGTTGATTCAGCAAACGCAAGGTGCAAGCTACTATAGTAGAAAAGTATTAAAAAGATTATGTAAGGCATCCAGTTTTTCTTTAATTTTTCTTTTTGTAAATATATTTCTATTAAAACAGAGTTGCACACCCTGATCTTCAAATACATACACAGAAGCAGGAAAGGATTTTATAAAACAAGAACAGCACCTTTAGCAGCAAAAAAGTTTACTACAGGGCTCCAAATTCCCCAGACTCCACTTTCAGGGCCAGGGAGCCCAAAATGACTTCTGCCATATATTATGCAAGCAAAAATGCCCAACAGGGTGGGCGGTATTGGGCAATACTGGACTGGCCAGGGGCATAATGAGGGCCAGCGCTGCAGGTGAAGGGCCTTATAGCCCTTGGCCGGTCTGGTATTGCCCATACTGCCCACTCTGGAGGGCATTATTGCACTTATAAAATGGGATACCTGACATCTTCCTGTGCACTTGGGAAAATAGAAAACAAAATATTAAAAAAAAAATTTACTAGACAGAAATGAAGTGTCTTTTGTTGGTTAAGTAGTTCCTCTGTGTTGTTCTATCTCCTACTGCCCCCCCATCAGGAAGCCATTCTGTTGTATTACCCCCCCACACACACACACACAGACACACGCACATCCCAGACAAGTTCTTTTTAAACTCTTAAGCCATTGTGCAACAGTATTTTTTTAAATATATTTACTTTTCTTTTAACTGTTACTGCAGCACGATGTGGTCGGTGATTCTATTGCGAGCAAGACAGAAACCATGATGGAAGATCAGGAACTCCACATCCAGGAAAGTCAACCACGGTATAGTGGGAAAACAACAGAAACAAGGTCATGCTTGTTTTTTTCCTATCGGTCTGTCTCTGGTCGTAAGAATCTGGTCCAGTGTACAACATGTGTGCTATTTTTTTATGAGAAGCATGGCTAGGAAAACATAGACGCAGGAGCTGTTTGAAGTGGATCCTAAAGACAGAGTCACGCTGCCACGTCACGGCGGTTGTGAGAGTGGGCGGAGTGGATCGGGACTTGTTTGACTGACTGTGTCAGCTGAGGGTTTTTGGGGGGGCAGTAGTAAGAGGGTTTTTAAGATGCTACTGCTTTTGTTTGTGTACACTGGTTTGGGTAGTGGGGCTTCTCACTTGCTCTCACTTAGCAAGCAGAAAAATGGTGGCTGTTTGAATTTGTGTGCCCAGTGCTCCAGCCAATGATGAAGCAAGCTGGGCACAAGGATACTTGGCTGGGCATTAGGCAGGTTTGCTCTCAGACTTTTTATTTGGTGGGCATCTATTGAAAGATAATGTACCCCTGCAGAGTGGGTACCAGCCAATCAGATGCCTCCAAATAAAAAGCCCATTTTCTAATATGTATTAACAAACCCATATGGGGGTGATGGGGTGGCATCAATTCACCCAGAGTTAGTCCAACTCCATACCCCACACCAGCAGACACTACCCCTTCTCTCCAGTTGTCTCCCTCCACACACGTCCTCCTCCCACCCAATAACTAAGATACTCACAGAACAAAATTCAGGTCTTTAATTAGTTTTTCTTTATTTTTTATTGTTATGATAAATTATTTCAGATGATCTTAGTTTTAAAATGAGAACTTTTCTGTCCCTAGGGTTGAGGCACTTGTCTTGAAATGGTGTGGTGAAGCTTGTTCCATTGTCAAAGATGGAACACGTGTGTTTGCTGCGAAGCATACAAGATACCAGGGAAAATGTAAAACCTTTGATCAGAAGACATGTTATACTCGGATAGGTGTGTGTGTGTGTGAGAGTGTGTGTGTGTGTTTGTGTGTGTGTGTGTTGGGGGTGTTATGAAGTAAATGCAATTGGCACTATGTAAACATTTTGTAGCAGCTCTTTTGATAATTTGACACACATAGCTGCATTATAGCATGGTATGTCAAAGTAATTGCTAAATTTGGTCAAATGAAGAAATGAATCATTATGTTGTTGCTACACTGACTACCCGTACCCACTGACGCGTTAACATGGTAGTGAGTTTGAGACCGGCACTCAGATTGAGACAGAGAGAGTCAGAGCAATAAGCCTGATGGCAAAAAGACTGACATTTTATTTTATTTATTTGAATCTAGGATTACAAGTACATTTGAGCCAAGGCTCTTTTACAAAGGTTCCCCGTCAGTTGAGGTACAATTCAAACAAGACACTGAATAACAGTATAACAGTGGGTTACAGGCAGTTACATACAGTTTTATACATTCAATATAGTGGCCAAAATGGCAGAAGGAGGTCTGGTAACAGAGTTGACACAGTAAACATTTTAGGAAACTTGTTCATTATTTTAGTCATTGTTGATTTACTTAGATATATAATTACTTTATTTTCATATTCATTTACTGTTAGTGGATGTCATAGGGACTTAGAAGATTTTTACCACAAAAGGGAAATGTTCTGCAGGTAACAATAATGATTAAAATATTGTCAAAAATGTCCCTAAGAAATTCATATTTTTTATCTAAATAATTTGAAAGTCATAAAACAGCAGGAACCCAATATTTGAAAAGGCACAAAGCACAGCACAAATATTAGCACTGCACCTTGCAGTTGCCCGGGTGTCCAAAAATGTTATATTCAGTGGAACAGCGCTATTCAACTGAATATAGGGTCATGGTGGTCAGGTGCTAAGCCACTTAGCACTGGACAGACATGGCTCCTGAAATAGGGTACCACAAAGGCTTGCACCTGTGCTAAATTTCCAATAGGTGGGAATCCAGCAGCACAGAGTTTGGTCATCTGGGGGGAAGAGACTGTCCTGGTAGGTGGTCATCTTGGGGGAGGAAGCTTGTCCAGGGAAGGGGTGGATCCAGCTCCCAGAAGGGTGTTTCAAGTAGGGCATGCTGGTCAGGGTACTGGAAGGGCAGTCCAGCTGCAGGGAGGATGTCAACTGAGGGGAAGGGGATAGCTCTGCTGCAGGAAGAGTGGTTTGCTGGTGTGAGTAGGAAGGGTGGTCCTGGTGGAGGGTCCAGTTGGAGGAAGGGTGGTCATCTAGGGGGAAAGCAGATTCAAGGATTGTGGAGTGGTCCAAGAAGAGGTCTCTATATGTACACCCTGGAAGAGAGGAGAGAGGTAACATGATCGAGACCTACAAGTTCCTCGCAGGGGTGAACAGGGTGCAGGGGGAGCTACTTTCAAATGATGTCCAGCACGAAGACCAGAGGGTATGAGATGAAGCTGGGGGGGGAGGCAGTTCAGGAGAGATGGGAGGAAATATTTATTCACTGAAAGATTGGTAGACAACTGAAACAGATGGCCAACCAATGAGGCAGTGGCTAGATTGAAGGGGGGGCTTCAAACATGCATGGGATAAACATAGGGGTATATTAGAATAGAGACAGGATAATGCTACAGTTATCTAACAGAAGTTTAAAAAGCAGCTGTCACATTTTGTGTGCTCCAGGCAGGCAACTCATATGTGTAGTTGCCTGCCCTGGGAGCCTTTTTAGCTATATATTATTATTTTCTGCTCAGTTGTTTTAAAAATATTTCCATTATAAAACCCGGCTCACAACTTCTGTGAATGAACCAGCGATCACCGAGCACTTCAGACTCGCCCCCGCAAACAGTACAATTATGACACAAGGTTGGGAATGAGGCTACAGCGCTGTCTATGGAGCATGTAATGGAATCGGGGGGGCTGTCTAAATGCACTAAGATTATCTTTACTGGCGTGTTCACATGTATGGATCATATATATATATATATATATATATACACACACAGTAGGGGTGAGTGATAAAAGAGCTTGATAAAAAACATGTATACTCACTTCCTTTGTATAAATATACTGTGACGTATGCACATGGCCATACTCTTACATTTATATATACTCTGCATACGTCACAACCACATTGATCAACACTCATTACGTCACATAGTTCAAACCATGAAACGAAAGCCTCAACCAATACAAAGCAAACCTCTATCATCAGACAGCAACAGTGACTGAAGAAATGGAAGCAGGATTACCCCGAAACACACTGAAAATGAGTTAAAATAACAAATAACCTTACCCCAAATACATACCCTCTAAAACACTGGTGAAATGAACCGGACAGATCCCCGAACTTCATCCTCACATGCTATTCATGTTGAACATGTACTCCGGTGAAATAAACCGGGAAAAGCACTGACTCACAGCAAAATGTAAATAAAATTAAAACCACACTGATAATACAAAATAAATAGATTCTAAAATACCACCGAGGAAAACACGACAGTGCTACACAAGACTTTCTGACGTAACTCCGCTCACAAACAAAACACAATGAAGTAGGACACTTGTTCCACATTCCTCATGACACATCTGCCTATCAGATAACCAAATTAAATAACCAATCATAGCCATATTGAACACTACATGAACCAATAACAAACCACTACTACACTTCCTCTCATGAAACTAACCAATAGTACACACACTTTACAAGCCACTGCAGACGAACACGGACACAAAAAAAGAACACTAGAAGAAACAAATCAAACTAAAACACAAACACCATAATTTTAGGAATCGAAACACTCTTGCCTTATTGCATAAATTGGACACATGATGGGCAGGAGGGTGATATGGGAAATAGCACCACTCGTGGCTAGTGACCTCAGGGTACTTTCACTCATGGCTCCACTATGCTCCGCCACTCGTGAGTATCCTGAGGTCATTAGCCACTTCTGGTGTTATTTCCCATATCACCCTCCTGCCCATCATGTATCCCCTATATATATATTTTTTTTCCAATTGTTTAACCAGGTGAGACACACTAAGCTGAAAGCTTGTTTACAGGTGCAATCTGGGAGCACAGGGAAGTTAAGTGGCTTGCTCGGGTCACACAGTATGCAAGACGGGCTGTGGGAGTCAAACCCAGGTCTCCAGATTTGCAGCTCAGAGCCTTAAACCACTGTGCTATACTGCTCATATATATATATATATATATATATATATATATATATATATATATATATATATATATAAGCCCCATACATGTAAACATGCCAGCAAAGATAATCTTTGTGTATTAAGGCAGCCCCCCACCCTCCTGAATCTATTGCATGCTCTGTAGACAGCACTGTAGCCCCATTCCCAACCTTGCGTCATAATTATGCCATTTTCCATGGCAGGGCTGCAGCTCTTGGCAATCGCTCAGCTCATACACGGAAGTTGCGAGCTGGGTTTTATGAGAGAAATATTTTTAAAATGACTGAGCAGAAAATAGTAATATATAGCTGAAAAGGCTCCTAGGGCAGGCAACTACTATACATTGCCTGCCCTGATCATGTTAGCTGCTCTTTAAATTTTGTTGCAAATTAAACCAAAATTATTTTTAATTTAGGTATATAAAATGACACCCTAAGCCTCTCTAGTAGGGCGTGTAATATCAGGCTTTACCAACCATTTGATTTGAAAACAGTTACTGTATGTTGCTCTTGGGCATTTTGTATTCAGCACCATATACATAACTCTTCTAGTTTTATTAATGTTGTTTCCCCTAAGGTGGTACCATAATAGGCTGGACTCACCACTCCTTTGAGAGAAAATGTAAATTCCATCAGTGGGTTTTATTATATGCATATGGACTATTCAGTGTATGTAATATAGCAATTGGTACGAGTTGATAAAACAATAAAAATAAAGTTAAAAAAAAAGAACAGAGGTGGGGGGAGGCAGAGACCAGATACAGTCTGTGGATGTAAAATAGGCAATAAACACTTACACAGACTGGGTGGACCAATCAATCCTTTTCTGCTGACAAATTCTGTTTCTATGAGGGTGCTCAGCTAGCTCAAAAAGCTGTTACTGTGCCTATTGCTATAAAATTCTATTAGGTGTTTCATAGGTAAAACTTCATCAATATATGCCTGCCATAACTTTCTAAAGCCATGGATCATCGTGGCCACCCCCTGCACACCGGCCAGCATCCTCTGAGCTCAATATGTTAATGAGTGCTGCCGACTAATGACAGAAGTTGGAGGTGTTCATTAGCATACCGAGTGCACAGGGAACAGGCTGGTGTGTGCAGGATGGCCATGGCCATCTCTGGCACAAGGAAGTGACAATGGGAATATATTTATTGATTTTTTTTTTACCTATGAAAAAAGTAATTAAATTTAAATTTTGCTTAAAATCCTTAATAAGGTTTTTTAATGCAGTAAACACAATGACTGTCTTTGTGCCGTTTTCACAATTACAGTTTCATGATGCAGAGCTTTCAGTTGATACATATGAACAGCATCCTAGAGTTGCAGTTTAAATAACATAGGACAAATGTGATAAAAAAACAAATTATATAATAAGAAACATAAATATGAGTTTTTTAAATAAATCAGTAGGCTATATGATGCCAATTTATGGAACATATGTGAGACCACATTTAGATTATGGTTCCGCAATATGGAGTCCTTATACATCTGGTGAAATTAAAAGGATTGAAAAACCACAGAGGAGATTTACAAGGATGATAGGTTCACTCAAGAAATATGATTATGATGAAAGGCTGTGCAAGTTAGGATTGTTCTCACTCCAACAAAGAAAAGTGAGGGGGGACCTCCTAATTATGTATGAAATGATGAATGATGTCAAGTTAATGGAAGAAATGGGGGCATCTGTTCAGGAAAAACCTTCATGTTTGAAAGGACACAATAAGCAAATTAAAGTTAATGTAGCAAGAAATAATAGTCGGCAATATACACTTATAAACAGAACAGGCAGAATATGAAATATTCTACCAAAGGAACTGGTACAGAGCCAGACTCTGTTATGTTTTAAGAAGGGTATTGATGTCTGGCTAATACAAAATAAACACAAATGGTCCCACTAACATGGAGAATGGTATAATGGGCTGTGACAGCCTTCTCCCCTTCTTTACCCAGTATAAGCACCTGTATAATATTAGAATCGGTGCCATAGACGAAACAAGAAGAAAGGCTAGAATGTCAACACCTCTTGGTAGTGCCTGACGCAAGTATGTTGAGTGGGGTGTCATGTTGTAGCTGGCAAAAACAGTGCCAAAAGTGCCACACTCAGCATCGTGATATGTGTTCTTCAAGTACTGAATTGAATGAAAAGAGACTGACTAAGCAATGTAACTAATAAAAATGTGCTGACATTTATTTTACGTGGAGTTTGGACGTAAGAGAGTGTAATGCACATATGTTTGCAATATATAATAACTTTTTGTTGGGCATTTATCAGAATGGGAGTTATCATAGAATCTGACAGCAGACAAGGCCCGCATGACCCACTCAGTCTACCCATTTTCCCTACCTACTGCAATACTGCAGACCATACTTGATGTCCGGCTTTACCCTCCCTTTCCTAACCACTAAGATTCCCTTATGCCTATTCCATGCACCCTTGAATACTGTTACAGTTGTTGCCCTGACCACCTCCACTAGGAGGCTGTTCCAGGTGCTCACCACTTTCTGTGAAGAAGTACTTCTTCACTTTTCCCTTGAATCTACCCCCCTCCAACTTCATAGTATGACCCCTTGTTCTTGCGCATCTTTTTTCTGAAAAATACCTCCCTACCATACTTTATTTATACCTGTGAGGTATTTGAAAGTCTCTGTCATATCCCCCCTCTCACTCCTTTCCTCTAGGGTGTACATATTGAGGTCCTTTACTTTCTCTTCACAGGGGCTTCTGATGCAGGCCCTGCATTATTTTAGTTGCCCTCTTCTGGACCACATCTACTCTGTCTATGTCCTTCCAGAGATGTGGTCTCCAGAACTGGTCACAGTACTCTAGGTGAGGTCTCAAGTGATTTATACAGCGGTATCACCAGCTCCCTCTTTCTGCTGGGGACACCCCTCCCAATGCATCCCACTAGATCTCCCCACTGCCTTGTCACACTGTCTGGCCACCTTTAGATCATCAGATATGATTACCCCAGGTCTCTATCCTGCTTGGTGGTCATCGGTGCCACTCTCCCCAATCTTGTACTCTGCCCCTGGGTTTCTGTGCCTCAAGTGCATGATTTTGCACTTCTTCACACTGAAACATAGTTGCCACACTTTTGACCACTGCTCAACCTTTCTTAGATTGCTTTTCATTTTTTCAACCCCTCCCCGCAGTATCTACTCTACTGCAGAGCTTTGTGTCATCTGCAAAAAGGCATACCTTTCCTTCTAGCCCCTCTGCACTGCCACTAATAAAGACAATAAAGAGGATCAGTCCCAGTACTGATCCTAGCGGCACCAAGCTGGTTCCTCAGAATGAACTCCTTTTACCACACCCTTCTGGAGCCTATCCCCCAATCATTTGCTTAACTAGTCTACCACCTTTGGACCCACTCCCAGGCTGCCCAGTTTGTTTACAAGTCTTCTGTGGAGAACAGTGTCAAAGGTCTTACTGAAATCTAGGTAGGCCACTTCTCTTAGCTCCTTCAATATCATTGGATGTATCCTGTCTGGCCTGATTGCATTGCCACGTTCAGATCTGCAAGTACTTGTTATGCTATTATGATATTGCTGTGCTATACTATTATTGGACTTGGTATGCTGCTTTGTGTTTTGATCAATGAGTGCCTGGGTACATAGACTACAATAAAAATTATATCATATATATATATACACACACATATATATATATATATATATATAAATAAAACATGCTGCATTCTTCCCAGCAAGGATTCCATTCAAAATGTTAGTGTGGATTCATATAGAGACAATTCACACAAGAACACGCTACACTTCCCATCCTGACCTCATGTCCGATGGGGAGGATGATCGAGTGTCCCATCAGATGCTGTCCTCCATGGAGAGCAATCCACATCCCACTGCTCTACTGCCACCTAGGTGACCACAGATGGTGATGTAGGGGAACAGCAGCTGAGACGTGGGCCACTGGAGAGTATTAGTCAATTGGTATGTGATGTGTGCCAGCATGCAATGATGTCAGCATGCTCCGTGGGGAAGGGGGGGGAAGAAAACAGGAAATGGTGCAGGATTGGGTGGCTGGAGCTCTGCTGGCTGCCATGTCTGCTCCTGCCTTGAGTCACTAACCTTTGAGGATACCTCCGTCTTCATCTCCACCTCGGCTGGCTACATAGATTGTCATAGAGCAATGCCAAAGAGCTTCAAGCTGGTGGTTGGGGGAAGCACAGAGGTGAGTCATGGTAAGCAGGAGTGCCTGGGGGATTGGTGACTCAGCCTTGTTTAGCCGGTAACAAGCCTCAGCCAGAGTGGAAGGATGGCCCAGCCTGTGACAGGAGAAACATAGCAAAGGGACACTTAGAGCTGCTCCCTTCACAAACACAACAGCCGGAAGTGGAGGATTAACTGGTTACTAATATATCAATGAGAAAATCAGAACCATCCACAAGTAGGATAAGAAAAACAGCAAATAAACATAACAAATGATGAGATGCCAGGCAAGAGCTTGAGGTCTTCCACCTTGTTTCACACCGTAGCTCATCATCAGGGAGTCTGCATCTCTGATGATGTGTTACGACTCAAAACTGGGTTTAGGTTCTATTTTGGTATCGTCTTTTGTTGGGGCTGGGACCGTAAGATTATCTGCCATTTATCTCATTGAATGTATGCAATGAAAATGTATAAATGCATCATGCTTGTGGATGGTGCTTATTATCTCATTGATATAGCACAAGAAGCATCAACAATATTTGAGAATAAAAAAAAATTGGAACCATTGGACTGATTCAAAATGGTAAAAAAAAACAGACCAGCCAGACATCGTGCAATCTGGCCAGACCAGTTAGTCCAGTTTTTATCATTTTAGTCAGTCTATGCTGGTTGATCTGGATTTTACTTAGGGTAAGGGTATGGGTGAAATCCATACTGCAGGACCTTTTACAGTTTTAGTTCGGTCCGAGTCTGGCCGTCCAGATTTCATCCATACCCATTCCCCTATGTGAAATCCTGACAAGCTCGAAGTTATGGAATAAAATGGTACAGTTTTTATCATTTTGGGTCCAATGTTCCGAATTTCACCCACACACACCCCCCCCCCATAGCTCAAGAAGGTGACAGAGGACAGAGTCAGCAGTGAACGTGGTACAGCACAGATTCAGCAGTGGACACGGCACCGCACTGAGGGCAGTTCACAGGTAACGCATACTGAAGGTTGAGCATGTGGCACTGTTTGGTGTTAGCAGTGAACATGACACAGCACAAAGTCAGCCATGCATGTAGCACAGCATAGTAAGCAGTGCACATGGCACCACAATGTGTCAGCAGTGCATATGGCAACATGCAGTGATGGCAGTGCATGTGCCACATGTGCAGTGTCAACAGATCACATGGCACAGTGCAGTGACAGCCAAACATGCACAACACAGTGACCGACATTACATGTGGCACAACGTGGTATCAGTAGTGCACTTGGCACAGCACAGTGGGAGCAGTGTTCTTGGCACTCACCCTTTTTTCACCTCTGCTGCTAGCCAACATTCTACACAAGTAGTCACTTATATCTCCATTAATACACTATCAACAAAATTACTTTTACAAAGCAAGTGACTACTTGCCTGAGACAGAGGCTGCAGCAGACGGTAACTGCTGGCTGCTGTCGGTGGGGATGGGGATGGGCTGCGTATGTCGTGGACAGCAGTGTCATAGCCGGTGGGAGAATTGATGGACACAGATACAGGAATGTAGAGGTGGCAAGGCTTAAAATAGCCAAGCCAAATGTTTATTTCCAAAATAAAAATAAGGCAAGCAAAAATGAACAGTAGACTTTGAATGAGAAATAAATCAAAAATGAACAAAAATCCAGTTTGGTAACAAACTCTTGTCTTCTCAGGCAATAATAGCAGCAGCCACCCTGGAAGCAGATAAGAGTCCAGGTCTGTAAGGACAGTGCAGACCTTTCTACTTTGGATTAGAAACAGGCTGATCTAACAACAAATCTGAAGGGGTTACCAAAATGAGCTCCCTTTTATACCAGGGAGTCATCAGGTGACCACCTTCAGCTCCTTCCCTAAACACCTTGAGCATTAACAATATCTTTAATAAACATTTTTATTAATTCTGAAAGCATAGTAATACTTTATTCCTTTATAACATATTAAGAAAGTCCCTTGCATTGAATTTATTCAGCCATGGGAACAAATAGCAAACAATTTAGAGGTTAACCCCTCCCTTTAAGTGTCCACAAGATATCTGTCGTGAACAGTGAGCTGGCTGCCTCCTAAAGAAACAGTTGAAGCAGCAGGAACAGAGTGCACCATAGAACTACTAATGGCTGAGGACCATTAAGGTGAGCCTTTATTCTTCCATAATGAAGCGGTATTATTCTTTGAGAAAATCATGAGAAAACCAAAGTTTAGAACTGCTAAACTGTGCACATTTCATCCAGAAGTTCTTTTTCTAAATGTCTAAATTCCTAGACTTCAGGACTGCAGGAGAAAAAGCAGTCACGTAGCACAGATGTACACAACAGAAAATAGCACATGGTTCATCTGTGCTACTGCAACTGCAACCAGCAAAACTGCAAAACATTATAATGCCACAAAATATCCTTTGGAAATTAATGTGTTTTTAAAATATTTTGGGCAACAAAACCAAAACATTTGGGAGTGTATTTGGATTTCAGTCTATCAACAAGGCTTCTCGGGATTGGGCAACAGGTAGGCAGACACTGCAGTCTACAATATCTTATTTTCTTTGTCTGCCTTGCCAAAAACCAAACTAAACAAAATAAGCACACTGTGGGGAAGAGTCCCCGTCTTCTGTCTAGTACAAGGGGGACAGCAACAGCATGTGATGCGGCTCAAGTTGCACTCACAACACAGAGCGTCCTCCAGGCATTTAAGCAGTCATAGCCTAAGTAGCACTGCCGCATATGCATTCGTGGTGCTTGTACTCCTACAATATAATTTCTATAAAAGATTTCTCCCAGGGTATAAAGAAATAAGAATATTCAGAGCTGCCATTCTAACTCTGATTTACACCTTTCTTTACATATACTGTTGTCTTCATATGGGGGGTTGAGTACTGCGGCTCCATACCTGTCTAGAGAGAGAGAGAGAGAGAGAGAGAGAGAGAGAGAGAGAGAGATAGATATAAAGGGGGATAGAAAAGAGCCTATTTTCCAGGTGGCCTACCAGGAAAAAGGGAATAAAAAATAGGAAAAAAGAAGAAAAAGGACAGTAGAAAGAGTCAGGGGTGCTACTGCAGTAGACTCGAGAAAACAAAAATAGGCTTTGGTATAAAGAGGGGGAACCAGCACTCTTTCACAAGCAGGCAAAGTTTTTTTGAGCTAGTGTGGTGGACGAGCTGTGGTGGTTCAGTACCCCTATAGTTTAGGGTGATGCCAGATAAATCTGGAAGGAGAGGTTGGAGACGTACTCTAGAGCCAAGATGCAAGGCTTATTAGCAACAGTTGGAGTACACAGAAAAGACTTAGCATTCACTAACACTATACACATAAGAAAGAGTGAATAAGGTTACTGGGACCACAGACTGGCCCCACTGATGTCCTACAAAAGTCCAGGTTATTCAAGTCTTAATGGTGTAGTGATCCGATGCACCAAGCTTGGGTTTCTAGTATTTTGGTCAGCTGACTGCTGAGGGTGAACCTAAGGAAGTGCTTGCTACACAGGCCATAAAATGGGGCGTCCGCCAGTGAACCAAAAAACAAGTAAAACACTGTAGGCCTCCTGGCCCTGGGAGGAAGATGATTCCTGGCGTCGCTGAGGCAACGTCGAAAGGGAAGCGCCTGGTCGAGGATGGGTGTTGACGCCAGGTTGTAGGGGAAGTGGACCCTTTTCTGGGGATGTCTGCTGTGGTGACCTCAGGCAGGTGGTCGCTAGTCAAGGAAAGGATGCTGGGTGCAATGATCCACTGGACGACCTCTGGGCAGGTCCCGTGAACCCTTACCACCTCACCCCTGCAGCTTCAGAATCTGACAATCTTCAGTGTGACCTCTTGATGTATCACTGGAACATGAGCCACCTGTGGGCAGTACAATCAAGACTGTGGTGACCCTTGGTGTGGCCTCTTGTGTGAGCCACTGGTACTTGTGCCACCTCAGGGAATGGGGCACAGAGCCTGGCAGTTCTCAGCAAGGCCTTGGTATAGGCCACCGGTACTGTTGCCACCTTAGGACAATGTCTATGCAGGAGAATGGGCAACTTGACTCTGAGTTCAGCGGATGATTTAAGTCCCTCAAGCTACAGCCAGGGCGGCCCCTAACCTGACTCATTTTGGTGGGCCCTAGCTACTAGCTGGCTACCACTTATGACCCGCAACTCGAACCTGGGGCGATATGGTAAACACTTGGAGTTGGTGGAGGTCGTTGAAAGTGGATGCAGGTGATACTAGGCTTCCCAGGGACCCTCCCTGTGTTGAAGAAGAGGCACCAGAGGAATTCTAGATGAGGTGTGAGGTGTGTGCAGGAGCCTGGAACAGAACAAAAATTAAAAACCTGAAAGGCAATTCCCCCCTTCTTGTATGGCCGAGAGCCCTGCCATTTGGGATAGGGTGGCCCCAAATGTCTTCAGATGAAGCAGCAGTAGGCAAGTGCTGCAATCAATGCCCTCAAGGCAGTGCAGTCACACAGGACAATTGAGAAAATAAGGCAGTGCAGTCATTTAAACTCTTCAATTGAATATAGCAGTTCAGTCAAAGCAAGCAGTTCAACAATTGAAAACAGTTTGATTGAATCCAGGCAACCATACCTCTTAACCTCCCTCATCACACATCAGGAACAAATGACCAAAATCAGGAACACATCAGATGAAATAGTAATATTAGTCTCAGAAGCTGTATACAACATGTTTCTTAGTAATAATTGCACAGTGCAACAATACAATTGCTAAACAAACAATCCTTCCCCTGGCTGGAGCAGATCTAGCTAGGACTAATTATTAAAGGAAATGCTGGCCAACAAGCCTACTCACCCTTGGAGTTCCACAAGGATTTCTGTACTCTGTGGAATGCACAACCACAAAGGAGTGATAAGGCCTCTTCTCCTGGAGACTTCTGCATGAAAGGTTCACTGGATCTGTTTCCCGGCCAAATGAACTGACTCGACGCACTGGGGGACCCAACTAGACAACAGAGTTCTGCAAAAACTGACCGAGGCTGCTACTGGGGATCTTCTGGAAGGAGTTACACTGAAGGGACCCAGGGGATTCGCTTCAACCTCCTAACAGGGAAGTCGACATCCTTTGCTTTGTTGTCCTTCACCCTCCCTGGTCAAACTACTTCTCCCCTCTCCAACCAGTGCAGAGCCTCCTCTGAGCTGGGGCAGTTCTGGCTACCTGCCAGGGGATTGGCTCCTTCATCCAGAGGTCAGCCTCCTGCAGCTGGGTCAGTGGCTTAAAAAAACAGTCTCCAAAGCTGAATCTACCCTGGCCACAGGAATTGGCTGAGAGGGCTCAGCCTGGCTTCCTTCTCCACTATGGGACAGGAATGTGGCCCAACTGGTTTGGCTCTGGCTGGCTGGGTGTCAGTCTTGAGCAGGGGGAAGGGAGAGGAAAGAAAAATGGTTTTCTTTTAAAACCCTGAATTTAGATTACTAGGACTGTCTGCTGGAGTTGGGCATGTTCTGTGTTTCAGTGGGTCACCAAAGCTTTTCAAGGTTTCCCATTAAGCTGCCAGGGTCCCCATAACTGTCTAACCCCTCATATCTCTGAGGATCCCATATTTTCTGTGGTGTCCCCAATTTCCCTGGGGCACTACACTAGCATGAGTTAAACACCCTTGATTAAAATAAATTCCCTTGGGCTATTGTTCATTTCCCATTTGCTACAGCCTCCATCCCCAGCCAACCAAACTCCAAGTTGATGGACAACCATGGACCAGAATATCTGTCCCTACCTCGGGACTACCCTTCCCAATCCTGTTTACAGACCAATTCCCTCAAGCTGAGCACCCTGTCAGGAGCTAAATCACCCTTAGCCCCTGCACAAGCATCTACCTCCAGATGACCACCCCCATGGACCACCCTTCTCACCCATGGAGTAGCTACCCTATTGACAATCTCCCTGCAGCTGTAGTGTAGCCCTCCACCTTCCCTGCAACTGAATCAGTCTTCTTCCCCCAAACCAGCCTTCACAAAGGTGATCAGTTCACCTACCCTGGACCACACCACAGTCCTCGGACCCTCTCTGTAGTTAGCTGCTCCCACTCCAGACCACCTATCCCACCTTCAGACAAACCAGACACACCAGGTCAACTACTCTCCCCACAGCTGGAACACCTCCAGAGCTCATCACCCTCTCCCAAGCCGAGCACCCACTCTGACCAACTATGTCCCCGGAATCTGCATACCCCCCCAGTCAACAATCCTCCCTACAGATGGACTCTACCTCCAGTACCACTCTTCCTGTCCATGGACCAGCTTTCCAACCCCCCACAGCTGGAATGCCCTCGTCCACTCTCCCAGCACCTATACCAACATTCCTGACCATGGGCCATCCTACACGAGCTAAGCACCATTTCTGCAGCTGGACCCCCCTCCCAGACTACCCTGCCCACCTGCGGACAAGCCACCCATACCATACTGACCACTCTCCCTACAGCTACCACCCCACCCACCCATCTGCAGCTGGATGGGCTCCCCCCAAGCTGAGCACCCTCACTAGACCACTGCAGCCCTTGAAACTGCAAGTTAAGGGGATAGCTGCACAATCAAGCAGACTCAATAGGCTGTGAGGCCTGTTTCTGCTGGCCTTTCATGTGTTCGTATCCTCCCCAGCCACCCACCATCCATACAGCTGGACTGTACCCCCCTACCATTCTCCACCCCCACAGACCAGCCACACACAAAACCCCTCCACAGCTATAACACTCCACCTGACCACCATTCCTGCCCTTGGACTAGCCTCCATCAAGCTGAGCACCTCCCCTTAGCTGCCCCCCTCTCAGAAACCACTCTATCTGCATGAGAACAAGCCACCCACATCACCCTCCAAGTAGTTAGAATATTCCCTCTAGCCTTACCTGCAGCTCGACCAGCCTCCCCAAAGAGAACCATCCCTGGACTACTAAAGTCTGGGACTCTGAATCCCTCCTCCCAGCCATCCACCCTCTCTACAGCTGGACTTCCCACCACCACCATTCTCACCTACAGACCAGCCACCCAACCACAGAATTTTGAAAAAAAAAGTTTAAAATGGTAGTGTCCCCTCTTGAGGCACGTAAGTGCATCGCCATATTGTAGATGGCAATATGCTCAGCCTCAAGAAGTATTGCCACTAGTCTTTAGCACCAAGGTTGCCATATTTGAAGTGCCTCAGGGGTGACATACTAAGGGGGGGAGTCACACTGGAATCTCTGTGCATAGCTCTGCATTGCCCCCCCAACATGACATGCACAGGGTTCCATTGTGAGTATACTGCTAATAGCCCCTCAGTAAAACACATATCATACAAAAGGCAAGCTAGAGCACTGAGCAGAGAAACTTGTTCGGTCATAGGGCAGAATCCCTCAATATTCACTCATTGACACACGATGGAGAGATATTGGTGTAGCTGCAGTGGTGGTGGTGGGCTGTTCAGGAACTGCTTTTGCTCCAGTGCTCAGATTGGAGGAAGCTGGTCCAGGGGATAGTAGAGCAGACCACCATCTCTGAAGATAGACCCATCCTCCGGACTACCCTGCCTGTAGATAAGTCACTCATACCATGCCGATTACTCTCTCTCCACCTAGAACACCCCTCCTATGCTGATGACCATACCTGCAGCAGGACCAGTTTCCCCCAAGCCAGAGTTGAGCACCCTCTCTGGACTACTTAAACCCCGGAAAATGCATCCCCCCAAGCTGACCACCACCCCATAGCTAGATTCCCCTCCCACCACCACCCCCCTTCCTGCCCACAGACCAGCCAGCCAATCCCCTCCAACCACCACGCTCCCTGAGACTGGACAACTCTTCTAATCCCAGGACAAGCCTCACCCAAGATGAGCATTCTCCCTACATCTGGACAAGCCTCCAACCCTATCCCATATGCCACAAACCTCCCTGCAGCTGGATAACCTCCCATGTCCCCAGTAAAGCCTCTCTGCAGCAGACCTATTGCTGGACCACCCCCACAGTCTTCAGAGCAGCTCCACTTCCCAGCCAACCACATTTCATGTCACATGACAATCCTTCAGTTGGACAGACAAGCCCCCCCCCCAGCAGAACACCTTTCCTGGACTGCTGCACAGTGTCCGGACCACGTACCAACACCCCCCAGTGGCCCCCCATATCTACCCTTCCTATCCATGACAAGATGCTCCTCAAGCTGACCACCCTCCATGCAGCAGGACCATCCTTTCTGCCCCTAGACCTGCCTCCCCCAAACTAAACACCCACTCTGGATCACTCCACAGCCTCCTAATCTGGAAACCTCCCTAAAGCAGTCACTCACCCCCTTCTGATGACTCTTCCTGCAGCTGGATTCCCCCCAGACCACTACCCAACTTCTAAATCTACATCCCCCAGTCGACCACCCTCCCTGCAGCTTGACCCCCCGACCACTCTTCATGAACCAGGACTGCTACCAACCTCATGACCAGCCTCTTGCAAGCTGAGCAATGTCTCTGGAATGCCCATCTCCCCATCTGGAACCCTGTGCAAGTCACAGGGGTGGGGGGGCAGGAGACAGCAAGAATGCAGAGCTTACAGAGAGCCTCAGGTGTGATTACACCCCCTCCCCCTGTGACCCATGAGCATATGGAGGGTTTCATAGCACTTGTAGCGCCAAATAAAATTGTGCCTGCCATGTTCCACACTCCCTAGTCCATTTTCAATGTTTATGGGGGCCTGGAGAGTGAACTGTCATGGGAAGCCTTTGCACCCCCCCCAGCCAACCAATATTCATATAGCTGGACAACTCTTCCTCCCCTGCAGCAGCCTCCCCCAAGATGAACAGCCTCTTTGGTCTACTCCACAGCCCTCGAATCTGCATCTCCTCCCTCTTCCAACAGCCCTCCCTGGACCACAGCCTAGTCCACCACCCTACCCTAAAGCTGAACCATCCCATCCAACCAGCTTCCTTGCATCTGGACCAGACTTTGACCCTATGCCAAACTCCCTGCAGATCACTCCCCCAAGCCCTCCCAGCAAAGCCTCCCTCAGCAGGCTACTGTTTCTGTAGCTGCCACCCCATCTATCACTGGACCATCCCCACAGAAGCCCTAGTCCTTGCCCCGCCAACCCCCCCATTCTTCCCTTGGACTATCTGCCCCATCCCCATTGATGGATCACCGTCCAAGCTCCCAGGCCAGCCTTTCCTCCACAGAATACCACCCGTGACACCATTCCTGCAGCTACAACACCCAACCCTCACACACCTGGACTGGCCACCAAACCCCATATGACACCCATCTCTGCAACTGTAAGTCACTCAGCACATGGAACAGCCTAACCATCCAAACACCCACCTGGCACCTGCAACACAATATCTCCCACATTGCTCTTTTGGTTGATAACACCCCTAGGTCAGTCGTTCATTGCCACAGACCAGACCTCCCCCCGCTCAGCCACTCCCAAACCCATGAACTAACCCACCTTCCCAAGTATGATGCTGTGTTCCACCTTATCCCTCATTTGGAGTGCCTACTTCACTCATTGAAGTAACAGGTTAAGCTAGCTGGAAGGACTTGTGTTGTGCTTCCAAGATGAACCCCCTGCCCCACTCCCCACGATCCATCCCAGCAGCGTCACCCAGTCCCAAATCCAATCTGCAATTCAGGAGACAACATGGCAGAATATACAGGTGGCTTTCAGCCACAGCAAATTCATGTTTTGGTTCTGTAGTTTGGGAGACGACCAGGAAGAATAGGCGATAGTGGAGAATACCAGACCATGCTGGACCTACGCTATTAGCGTAGAGTTCAAGGTATGTTACTTTCTCAAAACTACATTTTGGTTATTTTTGTTTTAGTTTATTTGAGTGGGGAGGCTTCCCCCCCACACACACACCCCGTGGTTTTCAACCACAGCAAACTCGTGTTTCAGAAGAGGAATGGGCAGAATATACATGCTGCTTTCGGCCCCAGTAAATTTGCTTTGGTTCTTTAAGTGCTCCCTGGCCCTAGTCCGAAGCCAAGAAGGCCAGGAGAGCAGGTATATGGATAGAATAGGTTAACCTTTCCTCCAGTGCTCCTTATATGGAATAAGTGCCCTAATGTTATGTAGCGGAACCCCCCAGAAGTAGCAGGTTTTTGCCACCCAAAAGCTAGCGGTGCATTTTATGTGTTTCTGAAGGGGGTGTTGCTATGATGCAGTCCACAGAACTCAAAAAAAAAAAAAACTAGAATAGCAGCCCTCGGCTGTCTTCTTGTGATCACGTAAAACAAGCCGTCATCTTTTGAAGGGTAGAAATAGTGCAGGAAGTGCCTTGCAGACAGCATTAGTGTATGCAGTAGCCAGTGGAATTGTGATGCTTGTACAGCTGGTTCTGATTAATCTATGCTTTTTGTAATATAAAAATGTGTTACTGAGTGTCTCTCATGAGACCTGCTGTTTTAGCTACAATGTGTTACCTTGAAGACCAGGAGATAATTAAAGGCTAGAAGAGACTAAATTAAGGATCTACTGTTTCTCTAACTTAATTGTAGCTTGCCAGCTGCTAGGATAGGAAATCATAAACTTTTAGAACGTTTAGAGGAAGAGAGCAGGTTATGACACTTTAGTGCAAAGTCATAAAAGATGTTTTGATGTGTCCTGGGAAGAAGAATTACTTGAGATCAAAGAGGGGATGTTATTTAAAGAGTGTCATAATTTGTGAAGTGAGTTTTGCTGAAATGTCACTTAATTAAGTTACTTCCTGACTGATAAGACATCCTGGGTGTATATTTTTTTTATATTCTGACAGGGAGGAGCTAGGTGACCTCATGCAAAGAGGTTGGCAAAGCCAGTTTTTAGACAGTATTCTGTTTTCCACTAAAAAACGCACGTTTGGACTCTCTTGCCAACAACATCTGTCTATCAGCACTGTTAGAAGAACTACCTTGGACAGACAAATCTAAGTGTATATTTTGATAGGAAATTGCACTTTAAACTTGTTTTCTTTAAGTGATTGTATGGTTTTGTGATATACTGTTCTGTATTTACATTTTACATTTTTTTTTCTATTTTTAAGTAAACCTCTACTTTAAAGACTACTTGGTGTTCCTTTGAAATTATTTTTCTTGACAAGTGAAGCATATATGGTTAAAGTTGACACTGTGTAAAAGTTTAATGGTGATACCAAACTGGGAAAAGGTAAGAATTTTTCCTACGGTCTTCCACAGAGTTTTTAAGGGTTCGTTTTGTACCTGGTTAGGTGCCTTAGATGAAAGATATCTGGCATCACCTGAAGAGCAGAATTATGTGAGCCTGTACGTTGGGTACGCTAACAAGAGGTTCACAGTTTGAATCCCTCCAAGACATGAGACCAATGATTGATTCAAACCCACAAAAAGACAGGAGGGTTACCCTGTTTCTGTTTCCTATTCACAAGACTGCACTCAGAGGTTGGCACAGTGAGAGCAGAGGGCCTGACCTGCTGAGTGGGTTTGTGACAGATTGGTTGGCAGCGGTGTGATAATTTTAGTATTACAAGCTTATACTGTTCAGTGTATCAGCTTGAGACCGTCAGCTCACTTGCAAAGAAAGAAAAAGGCGGTGATTTATTTTTAAAAAGAAGACAGAACTGTATCACTTGGCATACAGTCAAGTTCCTACCCATTTTATTTTTTTTTCTAAAGTACAAGTCAGAGTAGCTGTAGTTAGGGGAAAATATGGCTTCCAACTACAGCAGGCACACTGTAGACTACTTAAAGCAGCTGTACGGGGACAGAGGAGTCCTGTTCGAGGTGAAAGCCACCAAACAGAACCTCATGGATGCCCTGATGGTAGCAGATACCTAGAGCATCAAGTCACAGACAGTGACTGAAAAGGACCAAACCTTGAGTGTGGCAGTGCTAGCGGCCAGTGCAGTGTCCGGCTCCGATGAGGAGGGCAACAGGGCCAGTGCCATCGAAGGGCCACAGCAGCAGGGGAAGGTCACCAGTATCCTGGATCCAGAAGTACTCAGGCTGCAAATTGAGTTGCGCAGAATGGAGCTGGAGTTCCAGAGGGAGAGGGACCATGAACAGCAAGAGGCAGACCATGAGGAGCGTGAGCACCAGTGAGCTGCAGAGGCGAAAAGGGAACATGTTGTGGGTGAAGAGGACTAAATGTTTGAGGCTAGACTTACATGGACTGTAAAGATAGGGGCACTGATTGTGGTCATCTGGCAGTGGAGACTGTTCTGGTAGGTGCGAGGAGGTTAATCCAGGGTATGGGTGGAGTTCTAGCATGGGGTCTGGGGTGGATTTAGGGGATGCTTGTCAGGGTTCTTGAAGGGTGGTTGAGCTGTCCTTGAGGAAAGGAGGGAGACAGGGGACATGATAGACACTTTCAAGTACCTCAAGGGAATCAACAAAGTCCAAGAGGGTAGCATCTTTCAGAAAAATAGATGTGCAAGAACAAGGAGACACAATTTGAAGCTAGAAGGGTGACAGCTCAGGGGCAATGTAAGGAAGTATTTTTTCACAGAGAGGGTGGTAGACACATGGTATGGTCTTCCTGAGGAGGTCGTGGGGTCAAAAACAGTGGGATGATTCAAGAATGCATGGGACAGACATAAGGCAATTCTAGGTGGGGGGGTAGGAAGAAGTAGGATGTTGGTTAACTAGGATCTGCAGCTAATCCAATAAGTAGGGAAATGGACAGACTAGGTGGGCCAAGCGGTCCTTATCTGCCATCAAAATCTATGTTTCTATGTTACTGATAGTTTCATGCCCAGTGGTAGGTGAAACCTCTGCTATAGGTAAAGTCGACGATAGGTACTGTTGAGAAAGACTGTTGTATAACTGATCACCACACCCGCTCAGAGCATGAGCATTACTACACCCATCATTAAGGCCCCACAAAACACAATTTTCCACCCCCCTCCCTGAGGTTGGCCATCCTCCCGAATTAGTATAATTAGAAGGGAGGAGGGTGGGGGTGCAGCTGTCCACACGGGGCATGGGTGGCGAGCCCACAAAGAGAGGACTGTGAAATTTCAGCTTGCCACCGCAATGACCAGGCTCACTGCCGCTGGCACTCTGAATGGGTTGAACCATCGGTGGTGTCTCAATCACCTACCATTGCCATACCATCAGGCAGTTGTCAGTGACTGCAATGGGGGTGTGCCACAGAAGAGAGGGAAGGTCAGGGGCCACGGGTGGAGAGATGGGAATGGTGAGAGGGTGGTCTCTCTGAATACAAGGAGCCTAGGTAACAAAAACAACTGAGCTCCAAGCTCCTTAGCTGAAGGGATGGTGGACTTTGCAGCCATCACTGAGACTTGAGCCACCCAACACCAGGATTGGGATCTGGCAACTGGGGTACAAAATTACAGAAAGGACAGAAGGATGGGAGAGGGGAGGTAGTAATCTATGTAGGATGGATTGAATGCACAAGGGACGAGGGGCAGGAAGGGAGGACAGAGGTGCTATGGATGCAGTTCCTGGACTCAAAGGGTAGAAAGCTGAGGTGGGGTGGTGTATAGACCAACAGCCCAGTCCAAGGAGCTGGATGAGAAGTTAGCAGAACAGATTAGTTGGGTATGTAGGAAGGAGAGTGTGGTGATCATGGGGGACTTCAATCTGCCTGAGGTAGACTGGAGTACCCCAGCCAACTCCAGTGCCTGGGAGCAGGTACTCCTGGATGGGTTCCAGGATAGTCTTCTGACACAGCTGATCAACGTGCCAACTCGGCTAGGTAATGCACTGGACATGGCACTACTGAACAGGGAGGCAGTGAGGGAACTAAAGGTGGAGGACCCACTAGCTGGGAGTGACCATCAGTTGGTGTGGTTCATGCTCAGGTTGAGTAGGGAGACTGTAGGCTCAGAAACAAGGGTGGTGGACTTCAGGGGGCAGACTTCAGAAGGATGTGGGAAATACTGCAAGGATGACTAGAGGGGATTAGGCTGGAAATTAATGCACAACAGATGTGGGATATCATTAAACTTGGTCTAACAGAGGCTACGGAGGCACGTACCAGGACTCTGAGCAAGAAGAGCAGAGCCAAGAAGCCGTGTTGGCTAAACAGTGAAGTGCTGGAGGGAGTATGGGCAAGGAGAGCTGCATGTCGGACAGTCAAGAGGACAGGGAGGGGGAAGGACAGGAGGGTTTATGCAAGTTGGTCCAAGGAGGTAAACAAGCTGGTTTGGGGAGCCAAGGTCTCCAGGGAGCTAAGGCTGGCTCAGGGCATTAAGGAAGGGGAGAATTACTTTTTTAAATACATGAGAGAAAAAAGGAAGTGTAGGGACCAAACACTGCAGATCAAGAGGGGCGGTATACTGCATACAAGGCAACCACGATTGAGTTCTTTGAAAAAGGGCAACTCAGTTACAGCGCCTGTGTACAGGGCTGCCTGACAGGGTAGTGACCAGATACCTGGGTGGACAATGGGAAGTGGTACGCACACACGGGAGGGAGGGAGGAAGGGGAGGGAGTGTGCCGGGCAGCTGCTGAGCTGGTCGGCTAGCGTGAGTAGGAGGTGGTCGGTTGGGGATGCAGGGTTCTGGTCTGGAGCCTCGCATTTTTGGAGGCTGGCATGCAGCTTTTTTTTTTAAATTCCTCCCCAACATGCACCTGAGCTGAGAATCCTTAAGTAGGGGTCTGGGGAATACTTCATACATAACATAGAAAACCAGTTGCCAGTTTTCAGTCGCTGCGAGTGTACATCACTGTAATGTATTTTTGGTGACATACACTCGCCCAAATGGTGATCGCTATTCCATGATCACCGTTATCACATGGAACCAGAGGGGTGGGGAGGTGGGTGGAAAAGGGAGCTAAAGAAGCAGAAGCACTGAATGAATACTTCTGCTCTGTGTTCACACAGGAGAAGGGTGGTCCATTTCCTCCATGGACTGGGAAGGTGGGGTCAGAGGGGAAGGGATGACTGATGGAATGATTGAGAAGAGTAGACTACAAGAGGGTCTGAAGACACTAAGGGGGGTCAAGGCACCAGACCCTGATGGCATTCATCCCAGGGTGCTGAGGGAGATGGCGGAGGTGTTGGCCAGGCCACTGGTGGGTCTGTTCAGCTAGTGGATGAAGTTGACAGGAGGAAACAACTACAGGGGGGACCTAACCAAACTGGAGGAGTGGTCAGCGAAGTGGCAGCTGAGCTTCAAAGTGATGAAGTGAATGGTTATGCACTTCAGGGCCAAACACCCGAGGAGGGATTATTGGCTGGGGGGGGGGGTAAGGCTGGGAGTCACCGAGGAAAAGAAGGACTTAGGGGTGATAGTATTGAAGAGCATGAACAACTCTGCTCAATGCAGGAAAGCTAAGGCTAAGGCTAACAGGATGCTGGGGTGTATTGCAAGGGGGATTCCTTTGAGGGCAGCAGGTTGCTTAGGGTACATCGTGGGTTTTCAGTAGGGAACAGAAGATTATTCCAAGTCTGAGGTGGGCATTCTGTGGGGTGCATGAGGCCACTCCAGGGGTAGGGTGGGCATTACGTTGGAGGCAGTAGGTCATTCAGGGTGTAGTGTGGCCATTCTTTGGGGGCGCTGGAGGTTGTGAGTGCAGGGTGGGTGTTCCTTTCAGGGCAGAAGGCCATTCTGTGCATTCAGCTGGGGGCAGGTGGCCATTCCAGGTGCAAGGAGCATTCCACGGAGGGTAGGCTATTCCAGGAACTGGAAGGGCATTAGGCTTTTCTTTTCCAGAGGCAGGGTCGGCATTCCATTGGGGGAGGAGGGCTGGGTGAAACATGGATATTTCTTGAAACTAGTAGGCTGTTACAGTGGCAGGAATCCAATCTGGGTGCAAAGTGGATGTTCCTTTTTTTTCAATACTTTCTGCACCTTTCTTCCCTCTGTGGTCCCTATCTGCTTGGCTCCCTTCCCTCCAGCTCCATCACCTGGCTCCGGGACCTCACCTTGAGCTGTCCTGGCCACATAATCAGCTGCCCAGCCACCAGTGTGGAGCCTGTGAGGTGTCAGTCTTCATCCAGCTGCCATGAAGTGTTTTTCCTCCTTTTTATCCCTACTCCTCCCCATTACTAGGGTGCAGCATGTCAGCATGTGTATATGAAGGTGTACGCATGCTGCGGAGTCCCACAGCACCCACCCTTCCATTGGTGCCCCATCACATTCTACCCTCAGGCCTCCATCTGGAGGCAGTCATTCGGTGGGGCAGACAAGTCTCCCTCCCTGGAAGAAGAGAGCTGTCCCTCCGGACACTCAGACCTCTCTCTCCTTGGTGACCTGCTCGCACCGCAAACACGGGTCACCAGTGTGGCAGGATGTAAGGCACAGATGCCTCATCCCTCCATGCCACTGGGCCGGTGAGTGGATGTTCATTTGAGGGTACATGTCATGTCTGTGAGGCAAATCCTAAAACAAATATCTTCAAAAGTTGGGGTCAAAATTTTTAAAAACATTTTTTCACCAAGCATCAAATGTTCGGCATTGAGAAATGCTTGTTATGATTTTGATCTGTCTGCCTGCTTCACTTACAGTATTATCCCCCCCAAGCCATCAAAAGGGATTTTAACTTTCTGCTGCTGCTACTGCTGCAGCAAGGCAAGGCTATGTCTCCCCAAGTAAAGCCTTTTCATTTTGGCATTATTGTACCACGCTCAGTAAAGACATAAACTTTTGTAATGATCTTACTGTTTTTTTCCTCTTCGTGATGCCATGTTTACCCACAGTGTCCATGCCTAGAGTTCTGTGCTCCTGGTGAAATGAGGAGGAGAATACAAGAATAAATCTCTGTGAACTTAGAACCTGTGTTTGTGGGGAAGAAAACATCTTATGCTGCACCAATCTGAAGTGACTTTTGCCATTACTACAGCATCAACACATTGCATCCTTACTGACATCCCCAACTCAGCATGTGCAAATTAGTGGGATGCTGTAAGAGAAACAGTGAAGCACTCAAAATACAAGCATCTGTACAGTGTCCCTGTATATTGCTGAAGTATCATTGTTGAATAATATTCTTGACAAGTTTGTCCTCTGTGCAGATGCTAAAATAATCAAGCATTTGTCAATGGCGAATGCTGTCGCGCTGGCATTGGCTTTGGTAGTGCAGTGCGGGAAAACATTTTGGGCAGGATGTGAAAAATGACAGGTGTACAGTTCATAAGGAGGTGTAAAAAAATGGCAGTGTTGAAAATGTGGCATGTAAATATTGCAAATTTGTGAAGTTACAAGGGTGCGTGAGAAATGCGCAATGTACGCTTGTAACACAGTCATTTTATGGATGCTCGGCACCAAATTTTCAATATAGCCATCTCTGCTATTGTACAGTGTCACTGTTATTTCTTCAAACTGTCCCAAAAAGTGATTTCGCACAGTGACCGCTCTATTCTGCGCCGGACGTGCAAAAACACATTTTGGGCAAGATATGTGAAATGACAACTGTACTGTTCACCAAGAGGTGTGGAAAAATGCCAATGGTGAAAATCCAGAGTGAACATATTACAAATGAATGAAGTTATGAGCGTGCGTGCAATCGCACACTCATAACACAGTCATTTTATGGAGTATTGTCACCAAATTTTCAACATAGGCATTTTAGGACCTCTGCTTATGAATAGTGTCGCTGTCATTTTCATAATCTGGTCTGAACACAGATTTCCCACAGTGACCGTGCTATTGTGTGCCGGAAATGCGGAAACACATTTTGGCCAGGATGTGAAAAATGACAGCTGTACTGTTCACAAGGAAGTGTACAAAAATGACAATGTTGAAAATCTGGTGTGAAAATATTGCGAATTTGCGAAGTTACGAGCCTGCGTAGCAACCTGCATAGCGATACACTCGTAAAACAGCCATTTTGGTTTTTCACCAAATTTGTAACATAGGATTTTTGAGCCCATCTCATATCAACGGTGGCACTGTCATTCATTATCGATCCCAAAAGGTGATTCCACACAGTGTGAAATCACCTTTCAGGACCGATTAGCGATATGACAGTGATAGAATTCATGAGGAGGGGTCCAAAAAACCCATGTTGAAAATTTGGTGTAAAAATTCCCAAAAATGCCTGGGATACACATTAAAGTTGAAAAACTCCTATTTATTCCATTGTACAGCTTACCAGCATTTCCACAGTTCATGGTCGGCTTTAAAGAGTACAGACATGTTCCCAGTCCATACATCAGGATCGCCGACCTATTCAAGGTAAGTATGGGGGTGAGGTGTGTGGGGAGGCAGGGTGCGAGGGTGGGTGCAGGTTGTTGGGGGGCAGGGAGACTGCAGAGGGACCGTTTTCTTCTTTACAGTTAAAAAAAAAACTAAGAGACATCTGGGGACTGTTTTCATTTTTAATAGGTGCTTTGGCACGCTGGGGTGGGTGGGCTCCCAGTGTGCCACCTGAGTGTGTGTGTGTGCTTTAGCCGATGGGGGATTGGGCACCCCCGTTGGCAAACAAGGAAGGGGAGCTGCAGGAGCCGAGGATTGGGCACCCTCGGCAAGCAAAAACAGGAGGGGGAGACATTACGCGGACGGGAGTCGGCTCCCCATAGGCAAAATTCAAGGAGGGGAGGATACATGCCGGGGATTGGGCCCCGTCGGCAAAGAAAAACTGTTGGAGGGAGAAGCATGATGCCGAGGGGATTGAGCACCCCCTCGGCAATCAAAAAAGGGTGTGGTTACATGATGCCGATGGGGATTGGGCACCCCCATCGGCACACAATAAACAGTGGTGTTGACAGGCAACAGCAGCAGTCACTGCCACCATGTTGCCTGCACATGGGGGGGGGGCCTGTTGTGGTCATGCTGCATGAGAGCTTCACTCTCATTGCAGCAGACCTTTTCTCTCATGCCTTCGCCTCATTAGCTAGGCAGGGTGTTGGCCCCTGCTGCTGGCTGATTGGGGAATGCGGGACGCACCTACTGGTGCGTGCCCTGCATTTGCCCAACAGTGACCGCACCTCCAAATCTGCACTACCACAAGATGTTGGCTGCACAAGCACGCCAACATAAAAAACTGTGGCAGCACTTACTTTCTTCATCACTTGCCTCCAAAGTTGAACTCTCTATCCAGTAGCATTTTTCTTCCAGTCAGCAGCATTATGCTGTGTGCCTGTTTATGTTTATTTACATCTCCTGCACATGTGATGATTGCCCTCCTGTTGGAGAGTTCAACTAATTTGCATAGCCACAGCTATGAGCGTAGTCCTACCTGCAACTCACTACAGCAGCTGCTCGGGTGAATAGAGATATTTATTAAAAAAAAAAAGAGAGAGAAAAAGACACTGCACAAAGGCACATGGGTTTTTGAATTTCTACACACACAAAAGAGGTTCCCATTTCACTGCTCCCCATGGAGATGTATTCCCCTATTCACCTCCTCATATCACTGGGAGAACAGAACTCTGTGTGGCATGGACATTGTGGGTAAACATGGCACAAGAAGGAGGGAAAAAAATATGATCATTATGAAGCTTTACGTCTTTACTAAGCATGGTAAAATTATGCCAAAATGAAGAGGTTTTACTTGGGGAGACATAATACAAGGCCACTGGTACCCCCAGAGATGGCACATTCATCTGCAGATCTGTGCTGCCACTATGATCACCATTGTCTGAGCTAGACTGTGTCTCAGGTGGGGAGGGTAGGAGAATGGGCCTCCCTCCCCTGACTCTGCCATGGGGGGAATCCATGGTGGTGTCCATCCATGAGTAGTCCTAGGGGAGGCAGGTGCTGGTCCATAGGAAGGTACAGAACCCCCACCCCACCCCCAATTATCCTGCTGAGGAGATAAACCAGTATGAAATAAAATCATGCAGAACCTAATGAGCTGCAAATTGCAATTTTTTATTAACTTTCTTTGTTGGTCGTCAGCTGGCCGCCATATGTCCAACCCTGTCACCCATCCCCCATCTGCCAGGGCTTACCCACCCCATCGGAGTGCACCATGACTTACTCCCCAGGGTGCATTATCAGGGAGATGCCTCTTCATGAAAGGAGACTGGTTCGGGATCTGGGGGAGTGCCTTGGTTGGTTGCATGTGGTCTGGTGGAGGGTAGACATCTTCCTGCATAGGCAGATAATCTTTTTCTGCCCCCAGGGAGGTGTGGCATACAGTGACGTGTAGGCACACATAGCAGCGGACATCTTGCATACATTCCAAAGATCTAGATCACTGGCTGTCCCACCCCTGATTTCCACCAGGTGTTGGTCAAAAGTCGGAAGCTTCCCGCACTCCCCACCCCAGAGAAGAGCAGTCCTCGATCCTCCTCCCCACAGCCAGCCCTCTCACATCCCCAGTTTGCTTCTGAACCAGGGATGTCAGTGTAGCAAGTGAAAGCTCTACCGCTGCTCAGTTCTGAAGTGCTTGGCTGTGCTCTTCATTAATTTCAACTGGCAATATGTAGCAAAAACAAAATAATAAATGAAGACTAATGACATAAATTAATTTCTTGTAGCATTTTATTTTGTACTCATTACCATATTTTATTAGTATGCATCAAAATTTGGTTTTACTCACCTTTGTTCAAACGGAAGAAGTACAGTACTCACGCTGAAAAATATCTTAATCTGGAGCTATGCACAACAGAGCACGATATCGGTGTCACACATAACACAGTGCAGTATTTGCACTGCATGTGGAAAAGTGTGGTGTCAGCATCACCATGGCACAGCACAGTGTCAGTATGCCACATGGCAGTGTTGTGTTGGCAGTGCACGTGGCATAGTAAAGTTGTAGCCTGCTACCTGGCACAGTGCTGTGTGAGCACTGCATGTGGCCTACTGTGGTGGCTGCACTGCACTGCACTGCAGTGTTGGCACAGCACACACCACAGTGTGGCAACACCACTGTGTATAACTCAGTGCAGTGCTGACATAGCTCGATGCAACATGTACTGCTGCCACAGTGCAGTACCATGTGCACAGCGGACACTGCAGTGTGCCACGTGGTCTGCCATCACTGTTCTATAATATGTGGCTTGTCATTGCTGAGCTGCACCATTGGCACAGCCATCACTACTCTATGCCACTTGTACTGCTGCTACTGTGCTGTGTCATGAACTGTTTCATATGTAGGGCTGTCACTGAACTGTGCTGCCAACACTGCATTGTGCCATGTGCACTGCCATTACTATGCTGTGCCACACTAACTGTTGTCACTGTGCTGTGCCACATGTACTGCCACTAATGGTGCCCAGAAGGTTGGCGCAAGCCTTGCATAGGGAGGTGCAGGCCCTGCATTACGAATGTGGGGGGGTGCAGGCCCCTGCAAAGGGACTGGTGTTTCAGGCTCCTGTATGGGAAGTTAGGTGCAGTCCCATGAGTGGGGAGGATCAGGCCTTCTGTGTGAAGAGCCACGTGGGATGCCAACACCACACTGCACCATGTTCAGTGCCAACAGTATGTAGTGACATACAAACACTGCTCCATGTGATATGCTACTGTTCCATGTGCCACAAACTCAGGTTATATTTCAAATATGTGGCTCAGCCCCCCCAAAAAAATTGTTGTTGCGGTGCACATTTGCACAATAAAATAATTTAATAATAATAATTTAGTGATGATTTCTTGGTTCCCAAGAAATGCACAGGTTGGAAATAAGACACTCTAGGTCACTGACTGGCTGGAGTCAATGGGTGAAAACAGAATTCTTGTCCAGTGGACTTCATCTGGTCCTCTAGCTCGTCTAAGTATGAGATCATAAGCCTCTCCTTGAGTCATGTTGCTGTGGAAATAATTATAATATCTGAAGTGGAGGGGTTATGCTTAGTAAAGTAATGGGAACAGATGAAGTCCAGAGAGACTAGGATCCTGGTTTCAGGCAGTCAGAGCAGAGCATACCAAAAAAGAAGGGGGTCAGGGGGTCGGAACTGCATTGACCAGGAGGTGAAGAAATGCAGCATGTCAGCCCAAGGTACTAAGAAAAAAGTTGCCTTTCTTGAATGTACTTCAGTCCACCAGCCTGGCTTTTTATAATCTGGAATAGTCCATGTATTTTTATAAGTAATCCATGGTTTAGTTATATTATAACATGGGTTGGAAACTTCCTGCTTCCTATTTGCTAAATAAGTTCTGAAACCCATACATTGATTCCCAAGAAATGCACAGGTTGGAAACAAGACACTCCAGGTCGTCGATTGGTTGGGGTTAATGCATTTTGTTAAAGGCACTCCATGCAAGCACCTCATGCCTCCTTATGCCCTGGGCATGCATTAACCCTAGAGAACCAATGCCCTGTTTTGTCTTATTGCTTACAAAATATATGTAATACTTATTATTGTCAAAGCAGAACACGGTCGGAATGTGCAGATTTTAATGAGCTTTGAGAGGGGAAAGGAAGCCCAAATAAGTCCACAATGTACCCATTTTAAACTAAACTGCACTATGAAGGTTTTTTAAAAAAAGAATATACTTTCTGCTGCTTGGATTCTCTCTGTTTACGAACAACACAAAGATCAAAAGCAACCTTCCAGCTGTACTCCGAGAACGTCCCACTGTCCTAATGGCATTTAGATTCTTGCTACTCCATTGGCTGAAATGTGGTGTGTGTGTGTGTGAGTGTGTATGCGTGCATGTGTGTGTACCTGGCCATAGTCGGTGGGAGGGTAGCAAAATGTATGGACTGACCCCAATATACAAAAGTGAGAGATCTGCTGACCCATAAACTGGAGGCTTCTTCACCTGTATTTTCAGGGAAATGTCTTCACTAATTTCTAATGGAGCTAAAGGCAGATGATTAAATATAAGTTTAACTGTATCTAATAACAAGCATTTTCTTCAGAGGCAGCAGGGGCTGTTTAGTAATACACCCGCTTGTGCAGCGATAACACGTTTTCACCAGGGTGCAACTTTTTCAGATCACAATGTCTATTCCCTCTATAATGTTAAGTGCTTTCATTAGGATGCCCTGAAACTTTCTCTTTTCTAGTGAGAATAAGTTTAACTTTCATTTTTTTATTTAGTTATTTTACACTTTTTAATCAGGAAAGATACACTAAACCAAGGCTTCTTTCCAGGTGCATCCTGGGAGCATGGGGAAGTTAAGTGACTTGCTCGTTGTCACACAGTACAAGCAGTGGCTGTGGGATTCAAACCCAGTTCTCCGGGTCTGCAGCTCAGTGCTCTTTACCACTATGCTACACTGCCTCTCCTTTCACAATACTGTAGATTCATGAGACCCAAGAATCATTTTGGTTGATCATCCTATGCTGGGGCATGATGAAAAACAGAATGCATCTGAAATTGGAGTGCACCTAAAAAACCTGCCTGAATACCCTTGGCGCAAGCACTAAAGGGGGCATTCCAGCAGGGACAGTAACTTTGGGGGCCTTTTCCAGATTTCGGGTGCATTCAGGTTCTGGGTTCATTTAGCTTTTTAATCAGAATGCTTCCCAAATCCTGAATGGTGCCCACTGTACTTAATGCCCATATACCCCCATAGTTATTGTCCCTGCCAGAATGCCCCCATAGTGATTACCAAAGGGACATTCCAGCAGGGGATTTGGGGCATTCCACTACCAGATGCATTATGGTTTTCATCCACTGCATGGGGGTGACCATAAAAAATGGAATAGATCCAAAACTAGAATAAGACTTGCGTCAGAACTATTCTGCATTTTCAATGACCTGTGAAATAACCCCCAACCGGCCAGAATGGTCACCCAGAATTGCCGGAATGTGTACCCCGGTCTATCCGAAGGCTCACCCTTCCCTTTCAAAATGCAGGTATTCCAGCAAGGTGGGCATTCTGTCGGGTCATGGAAATAATTTTGTCAGATGGGTAGGCCATTCAGGTAGGTGAGGTGGGAGTGGGCATTCCGGCAGCTGTTCTGGTGGGTTGGTGTGGCTAATCTGCTGGCACAAGCCTTTCAGCAAGTTTTATTAATTGGTCTGCCTTTGTGCTTTTAAACAGATCCCCCCCCCCCCAATGTCCATGGATGTGCTGCTGCCCAACCCCAATTTACAGTTTGGTTGAGGACTGGGAAGTGGAATTTACACATGTCTTTGAGCCGCACCTAACTCGTGCTTCGGTTCTGTAAGTGCTCCCTGGCCCTGGTGTGAAATTCTAGAGGGCCCGGAGAGCAAGTATGCAGACAAAATATATTTAAAGAGCAAGACAGCTTTCCCTAGCGTTGCTCATACCCAGTGTTACACAGCAGCAACCCCTGGAGGCAGCACGTGTTTGACCTCAAAGATGGCAGCGGCTTTACATGCCTCAGAGGGGCACTGCCATTCTGTCTTTCTTTTGAGTTCTGAGTCCACAGAACTTGAAAAAAGAACTAGACAACAACCCCAGTGATGCTTAAGCGTGATTATGTTGAGGCATGGCGTCATGTTGTGTGGCAAAACATGCAATACTGCCGCGTTCAACGTTGTTATGCCTATGCATTTCTAGTGGGTAACAAATACTAAAATGCTTGTTTTATTGGAGGAAAAAACCTGCTTTCATGCATTTTATAGAACAGGACTAAAACTGATTGCAAGGAACATTACCATTATTTAAGCTTTTTTGATATTAATAACAACGTTATGCTTTGCACTGTGAGCTGCTGCTGATACGATTATCAGCTTTTAGATGTGTGATCAGAGCAGATGTGTTTTATTAGCAGAGGAATGACAGATAATAAATAAAATAATAAATACTATGCTTATATGTAGTTTAGTATCCATACTGATGTTTATATTATAGAAACATAGAAAGTGATGGCAGATGGGGACCAAAGATCCATCTAGTCTCATAGTATCATAGTAAAAGCCAGCAGAATAGGCCCCATGGTCTATCGTGTCTGCTCGGAAGCTAGCTTTGCTCCTCCACCCCCCCAGCCCCAGAGGTGGCCCTCCCTCGCCTCAGCTTCCCCCGTACCTGTCCCAACCCTTCTTGAATCCTTCCACTGTGGTCTCTTCCACCAGACTACTGGGCAGTGCATTCCATTGTTCCACCACCCTCTCTGTGAAGAAGTGTCTCCTGCGCTCCCCTGTGCTTCCCCCTTCCAGCTTCCACTCATGCCCCCTGGTAGTTCCCCACTTCTTAAGCCTCAACACTTTCCTGGCTCTGCCCTTATTTATCCCCTTTACATACTTGAAAGTCTCTCTCATGTCCTCTCTGTCCCTCCTCTCCTCCAATGCGTACAGATTAAGTTCATCCAGTCTCTCCTCATAGGTCCTACCCTCCATGCCCTGAATCATCCTGATCACTCTCCTCTGGACCCTCTCCAGCAGCACTATGTCCCTCTTAAGATGGGGTCTCCAGAACTGCACACAGTACTCAAGATGCGGCCTAACCAGGGCATTATACAGAGGGAGGATCACCTCCCTCCTCCTGGAGGTAATCCCCCCCTCGATTATGTAGCCCAGTGTCATGTTTGCTTTTGCTGCAGCTCTTCAACAATTCTCTGTGTTATTCATTTTGCTGTCCACCACTATCCTTAAGTCCCTCTCACCCGATGTGACTTGCAGTGTGGTCCCCCCCAAGGGTGTATGCATGTCCCAGGTTTCTGACCCTCAGATGCAGCACCCTACATTTCCCTGCATTGAACTTCAACCCCCACTTCCCTTGCCCCAGGGTATCCAGATCTACCTGGAGGCCTCTCCCCCTCCTGCCCATCTGCCAGTGCTCCCAATTTTGAGTCATCTGCAGAGACTCAACCTATTCCCAACACCCCACCCTATGTCCGAGACATAGGAATTGAACAGGAGTAGCCCCAGGACCGAACCCTGTGAGACCCCACTGATGACCCTCCTAGGGGAGGAGACTATCCCTCCAACCACCACTCACTGTATTCACCCCGTAAGCCAGTTTTCCACACACCTGAGCAACTGCCCCCCCCAACACACTCCTTAGCTTTGTTAGTAGGCTGCTGTGGGGTACCGAATCAAACGCCTTACTGAAATCCAGATAGAGGATGTCCACCGGTCTATGTCAGTCCAGGGCACCCATCACCCAATCATAAAACTCCACCAGGTTAGTCTGGCACGACCTCTCCGGAACAAAACCATACTGCCTGTCATCCAGGTGCACCAACCTTTCCAGCTGCCCCCTAGCCTCTCCTTGATAATGCCTGCCATAACCTTGCCTACCACAAACGTTAGGCTAACAGGCTTATAATTCCCCATCTCCTCTCTGGACCCCCCCTTGTGGATAGGCATCACATGAGCCACCTTCCAATCTTGAGGCATCCACCCTGTCATCAGGGAGATGTTGAAGAGTGAGGCCAGTGGAGCTGCCAGCACATCCGCTAGTTCCTTCAGCACCCTTGGATGCAGCCTATCTGGCCCCAGTGCCTTCTCAGTCTTTAGCGACCGGAGGGCCTCTTTCACCTTATCCGCTGTGATTTCGCCCTCCCATCCCCCTCCTCATGCATCCTCTCCTTCCCTTCTAGATACGACCCATCCCCTGCCCTAGCCTCATCCAGTCCTTTAGTCTCCAACTGACCTCCTGGATCAGTGGGCTCCTCTACCGTACAATCGGGTTGGAAAGATCCCCCACCTCCCCCGGTAAAGACAGAAGCAAAGTACTCATTTAGCACCTCTGCTTGTTCCCCAGCTTCCTGCACCCATCCCCGCCCCCAGTTCTAATCCTGCTGATCTATGCCCTCACTTTTCTTTTCTCCCCATGTATCTATAGAATCCCTTACCCCGCTGTGGATATCCCTGGCCAGGTTAAGCTCCTTCTTCGTCTTGGCCCCCTTACCACCCTGGTGACCCTCTTAGCCAGGAAATCACTCTCCCCTCTCCCTAGCCCCCTTTGAGCACTTTAAGCATGCATAAGCAGCCTTTTTCTCCCTCACCGCCTCCTGCACCTCCCAGGTCCACCAACACAGCTTACTGGCTCTACATTGCTTGTGCCTTACCTTTGCGCAGGCCCATGAAGCCTCCTGTACCCCTTTCGTAATGGTTTCCTACAAGCTACCAATGTCCATGTCTGGCCTTATCTCGTCCAAGCACCCTTTAAGAATCCTTCCCATGCCCTCAAAGTCCGCCCCCCTGAAATCTATTATTTCTGTGTCAGTGCAAATTTCCTCTCCCCCTAGGAACATAAGAAACCAGACCATGGCATGGTCACTGCCTGCCAATGAGCTGCTCACCTCCAGGCCCCTCATCTGGTCACTATCTGCTAGGACAATGTTCAGGATCCGATCCTGCCTAGTAGGCTCCCCCACATGCTGGACTAGGAAGGCATCCTGGAAGATATCCATCAACCTCTGCTCCCTGGCCACCGAGGATGTCATAGTGCCCCAGTCTGCCCCGCATGTTCAGGTCACCCATGATCACCACCCTGCCCTTTCTGAGGCCACAGTGACCCCTGATGTTCTCAGCCAGATCATCCTCCAGTTCTGCTTCCATTGCGGGGGTCTGTACACCACCCCTATTTTTAATCTTTTACCCCGTCTGTAGGGTTACCCAAATTGCCTCCACATTTCCTTCTGCCTTCTAGATTCCACCACTATGTCATTTTTGACTATCAATGCCACACACCCCCTTCCCACACCCCTATCCTTCCTAAACATTATGTATCCCTCTAAATTTAGGTCCCAATCATGCCTCTGGGTGGCCCATGTCTCAGTAATTGCCGCCAAGTCTGTTGCACCCTCAACTAGCATTGCCTGGAGCCCTGGCATTTTATTGTCCATGCTCCTGGCACTGATCAGGACCATCCTCCACCCGACCCCTCTCCAGTCTTTTCAGCCCAGCGCAATCCCCCACTTCTCTTCCCCCCTCTGTTCCCCCTGGTCTTTTAACGCTACCCGCAGCCTGCTTTGCATGATCTAGTCCTGAACCCTCAAGCTTCCTCGCTGGGGCTTTCAGTCTTTCTATCCCTCCCCTTTACAAGTTTAAACACCACCTATCACCAATGAAACCAAAAGTTTTGTTTAGGATCTCCTCCTCCAGGTTGAGGGGTACAGCTATCCTCGGTATATAGCCCCTTGTCTTCCCATGTATCGCCCCAGACCCCCATCGATCCATACCCTTCTGACTTGCACCACTTCCTGAGCCACTGGTTCACTCCCCTTTTTGATTATTTTCCCCGCTTGCCCTTGGTGCTGGCAGTATCTCAGAAAAGGAGGTTGAGCATCCTATAGAGTGGCAAACCCTGACCAGTTCCCTGAATCTTGCCTGTATCTCCAGTTCACTGTTACCTTCTAAATCGTTTGTTCCCAGGTGACCTAGAAAGTCTGGGGATCCTCCGCATTCCCTTGCCATTGAGTATAGCTGGAATTTGGCCTTATATACTGATAGGCCTGGGATACATTTAACCTTGACTAGGCTGCTTTTTCCTTCCCCAACCCCCTCCCACTGGATACCTCTAATCATGGAGTCACCCAGCAGGATCACATTCACCTCTCCCCAAGTTACTGGCCCATTTGTGCCCTTCCATACTCCTTCTTCTGTCTACGTCCCCTGGCTTGCTCCTTCCACCCCCACAGCCTGGGTGTCTCTATTTTGTGCATGCCCTTCCAGACTCCCTCTTCTGCCTATGTCCCCCAGTTTTCTCCTCTCACCCTCTGCAACTTGATGGTCAACAGGTCTGTATGTGCCCTTCCAGACTCTTTCTCCTGACTATGGCCTCCTGCTTGCTCTTCACCCCTCCCACAGCCTGGGCATCACTAGTTTGATTGTGCCCTTCCAGGCTCCCTCTTCCATCTGCCTCTCTCAGCTTGCTCCTCGCACCCCTCACAGCCGGAATATGACTAGTTGCCTCCCCCCCCCACTCTTCCCCGGTTGGTCTGGAGTCTGCCCTGATTATGCTCAGTAATGACACGGGGAAGGAACACTGTCTTTAATTAGACCTTGGTGTGTGTATGTATATGTGTGGTGCTCCTCAATAGGACTTCAATGTCTTTGAAAGAGGTATGGTAGTCTATGGCTATAATAAGTGGAGGGTGCTTCCCCTAAAGCTGCAGGTGAGGCGGGGGCTCAGGATGACTGAATGCCTTGGGTCAGTATCCTGCTGCAAGTGTTGTGGTGACCCACCTGACCTCATAACTCACGTAAGCTCTCACAAGCTCATACCCCTGTGGACGCTGACACCTACTGACCCAATACACGCTAGCACACCTTATTAAACCATATCCCAATGCACACTACCATGTCCATTAACTGTCAGGACCATCCACCACATACAGTCTATCTCACCATTAACTCTATGCACCCTGTCACACTCACCGAAGACCACCATGCTCGCAGTCAAATCTCACGATTCCATGGCCCTGTACACTGTCACACTGAAAACCCAATATCCTATGCATGTCACACTAACAGACGCCATACCAACATGCACGCTGTCACAACCACTGATCCCGTGTATGCTGTCACACTTACTTACCTCCCCGTACTCCATGTACATTGTCACAGCTTCAAACAAAAACACACATGCACTCTCACACCTGCTGACCCGATACCATTTGCAATGTGTCACACCTCACAACACCATACTCCCAGCATCCCCAAAGCATGCTGTCACACTTCATGACCGTATACACACACGCAAGCTGTTAGTCACGCCTTATTCCATGCATGCTGTGACACACACACCGATGACCACATTCTCTATGCATGCTGTCGCAATCACGGACTGACCCCATTCTCCCCATGCACTGTCACACTCACCTACAAGATGCACTGTATCAAACCCGACTACATAACCCTATGCACTCTGTCACACCCACCAGTACCATAACCCTAGCAGTGCCAGCCTCCAGAGGAAACGTTTTTGCCATCCAAAATCTGCGTCTCCCCCTCTGCCAGCCACCTTCTATGGACCAGAACCTAGTCCACCACCCCTACATAAAGCAAAATAATATCCACCCGACCAGCCTCCCTGCAACAAGTCCAGCTCCCGACCCTATGCCAAGAAAACACCCTACAGCTGGATCACACCCCCAAACAAGTCTCCATCAGCAGACCACTGTCTGTGTAGCTGATTCCCTCAGCCCTGGATCATCACCACCACAGGCAACCGCCTTATCTACCTACCAGTGGACTGTCTTCACAGAATCCCTGGACTAGACCCCCCCTCTGCCAACCAACCCCCCTCCCCCCTAATAGCTGAACCTTTCAGCTCTCAGACTATCAACAAACCCACCCCATTGCTGGATAACCACCCAAGCTCCCAGACCTACATTTCCTCCACAAAAGCCCACCCATGACAACACTCCTGCAGCCAGAACACCCCACCTCTACACAACTGGACCACCCTCTGAACTCCAGTCAGCCACCATCTCTACACCTATAACACCCATCCAGCCCATGGAACAGCTTAACCACCAATCACCCATCTGGCACCTGCAGCACACTATCTGCCGCACTGTTGTGGTCCTGTCCTTCAGGCGATACACCCCCAGGATCCGTCACTCCCACATACCAACCCCCTCCAACCAGCTTCCCTGCATCTGGACCAGCTAAGCTTCCAACCCTATTTCACACCCTGCAGCTGGATCACTCCATCAAGCCCCAAACGAGCCTACCTCAGCAGAATACTCTGCCTCTGAAGCTGTACCCAGCTCTTGGACCATCACCTGCACATCCAAGCACGCCCACCTACCTCACTGACCATCCTCAAGAAGCTCTGTAGCGCCCTGGCCACAACGACACTCTGCAGCTGGACTTCCCTTTCAGCCCTTGGACTATCCACGCTCTCCCCAGTCAACAACTCTTCAGATTAGTAGACCACTCTCTCCCCAGTCAACAACTCTTCGGATTAGTAGACCACTCTCTCCCCAGCCAACAACTCTTCAGATTAGTAGACCACTCTCTCCCCAGCCAACAACTCTTCCGACTGGTACATCACCATTCAAGCTCCCAAACCCACCTTTCCTCCACAAATGACCATCCACAACACTCCCTCACCTGGACCAGCTTCTAAACCCTAGCCTAGTCGACTACCAGTGAAGTGGCGAAAGAGAAATAGCAGTATTCACAGACTGAGTAGCCTATTGCACCATGATACTAACCCGTTTTGTAGCCACCTCCATTTTCAAACTGTATTTGTACACTGAATAAGAACATTGAAAACACTGCCACGAGAGCTGTTTTGGGTTTTATTTCACTACTGGTGTGCTTTCGTTATTCAAAGAGTAAACTTTTATTTTTTACGAATCAGTGAAAGATCAAAAAATAAAATTAAGGCAAAGAAAGTCTTCTGCTCCGTAGCGCTGCTTTTACTACAGGTTCTCCAATTTGCAACAATCAGCCACCCGTTATAAAAAAATTAAAAACAAAAGTTCTTTAGTGTTCCCCGGCCCCGATCTAACGTCCAGCCGCAATCCTTCCAAAGCAGTGCTTTTTGCGTTCCAAAAAGATGACTGCGCGCTTTACGTGCTTCAGAAGACAGTACTGCCATTCAAGTATTCTTTCCGAGTTCTGTAGTACAATCCCCCTCCTCATTCTGGTTTCTGTGCCGACTTGCACCCGGCTGCGTCACTTCCGAGTGGAAGCCCCACCCCCTGCAGCATTGGCTGCTATAGCAACCGTTTCAGTGCCTCGCGCTTCAGCAAAGTAATAAGTTGGTGGTACGTTTCAGCGGGCTACATGTTCGGTAGCCACAGCTCGGTTTTGATAATTTATTCTTGTAAGAAAACCCCTAAAATGATCTAGTATCTACCGTATCTTAAAGTTGGTGCCTGCTAATGGCTCTCGGCACCCTGGTCAACCGCTGCCGTCAGGGATGCCTTTGTTTACTCTGTCTCTACAAGATTGTGCTGTGACATCCAGCTGCAGGTGACTTTGTTTTTGGTTGTATTTTGGAGGACACTTAGGACTCTGTATTGTGTTTGTTTGTTTGCTTTGGGGGGTGGCAGTCGGCAATAAAGGTTAGCAGCTTTCATTTTAAAGCCTTTAACCAAAGACAAAGTAGGATAATAATGATATACAAACAGTGGAAGAAGCCAATATGATTGCTTGCAAAGAACCGTACCCACACTTAAAACACGCCTGGTTTATTTCAGTAACCAAATTATTTCAAATGTATGAAACTAACAGCCAGTATTCACAGATTTTTTTTTGCAGAGCTGTTATATTTGGACGGCACGATCATGATACTGCAGAAAGTTCACTGTGAAAGAAAAAAACGTAACTTTTGAAAGTGTGTATGTAAAATGCATGATTGTATTGATAGCTTCATTAAAGGTTGGGAATTTTGGGATCATTTTGGTTGTCCCTAGGGGAGAGAATGGGATCAAGGAGAAGGGACGAGGAGGTGAGGTGAGTTGATAGACGTGGATGGGAGAGGAACATGGGGTAATTATCCTTTGTATGTGGTAAAGGTAGCCTTTGTGGCCAATGAAGTATAGGTAGGTATCTTGGGCAGCCAGTATGGCTCTTGAATCTTCATCTGCCATCATGGTTTCTATGTAAGCAGTAAGACCTGACAGAATGTGTGGTATTGGTAGATACCTGCATAATCAGGGGTGGGATCAGGCCCAACCCTGCAGGTGAAGAGCCTTACAGCCCCTGGAATTGCAGGTATCCACCAGTACCCCACACCCTGAAAGGTCTTATCGCACTTAGTTGGGCAATTGGCTCACTTGCACTTTCTGCTGCAGGTGTTATGGTGGACACCTTGCAGTGGAACTGCTACAGCGGACAAGAGTTTTGTGCTACACGAGAGTACCAATCGGGGCTACTTGTGTGCTGCTCAGAACACCACGTACTGTCTGAAACTGTAAGGGTTACAGGTGGAATGTGGTCCAGCAGCTCGCTTCATTTAGGCCCTGGACACACTACAGAACTGTTTTTGAAAACCGTTTTTAAAACCAGTTATGCTAAACCATTTCAGTGCAGCCTCACTACTCAGTAACCATTTTTGAGAATGGTTTAGTGTGGCCACACTGCTAGTGTTAAACCTGTTCTCCTTGTAACTATTTTGTGTTAAGTCCAACACACAGAACTGTGCTTGCCTGGACACACTGCAGCTAGAACTGTTTTTAGTTGAACCATTACAGCTTAAAACACTTTTACTCCTAGACAGACCTATGAGTGAAACCATGCTAGCTCCAAAACATTTTTAAAAATGATTTTAAGACTAGGTATCTAGCAGGGTTTAAAAACACTTTTGTTAAAATGTTTTAAGGGGCTTATAATCTGTCTGCAAACAGTGCTAGGGAATTTAAACCATTTTAAGGCACTTAATCCATTTTAAGTTCCCCAGTGTGTCCAGGGCCTTAGTGTAGTGGTTAGGGTAGTGGACTGTGACAGGCAGGTAGACTAGGAGTGCAACAGGAACAGGGTTTGCATCTCAGTGTCAGTAGCTCAACAAGCAAAATCCCTGAGGTTGTGCCTGGAAATTGAAAGCAGTCTAAAAAAATGTTTTTTTCTTCAATTTGGTGAGACCTAGTCGGAGTTGATTATATTTATTGTGGGGGGTGCGGGGGGCACAGCCCCCACCACAGAAAAAAGTCTGTTTGCCACAGACAGAGTTATGCCACTTCCTGTTCACCATGACACCTGCAGCATAAACTGCAAATGCTTCAGGCAATTTTAAAACAAAACAATCTCTAAAAGATAAAATGATCATAAACATATAATAACATATTGCATAGAAAATGTAAAATAATACCTCCACAGATGCCTTCTATTTGTCATCTTTCTTTCTACACAAGCAGTAGGTTTGTTTACCATGGAACATAAGAATGCAATATTCTGACGTATTCCTCTAACATAATGCTCATTCCCATCCTCACAAACAAGGAAGTTAATACAGAATGCCTGCTTTCTTTTTTCTCTGCCTCTACACCTTGCTCCTGCTACTGGTGATATTAAACCTCAACCCCAACGGCTCTGTTTATTTCTTGTCTTTGCTGTTTCCTTAACCCTGGCTTCTTACCTTGCCCTCTGTGCCTCACTTTAAAAATAACTGCTGTTGGTTAGTCCTCTTGTATCTGATATCACTAGCTAACAATTATATACTGTAGTGCACTGTCTTGAATGTGTCATGTATTTGTTGTACAACTGCGTAACCTACTTGCCTGTCATTTTTATAAACTTGTGGTTGTATCTGTAACATAACCCTGTGAATCATTGAATGCTGTATATCAGTTCTTCCATTGCAACTGTTATTGCCATGTTAAAGCGCAGCACTGTATACATACTGCACATCCAGGTCACCCCTGAAAAAGGGACTGCAATTGTCTCAGTGGACTTACCCGGTTACCAAAACTTAAATATAAATAAATAAATAGAATGCATGAATTCAAAATAATGCAGCATTTCATTGGCATACACTCACACATACACACATTTATTTATTGTAAAAATCGGAATTACAACCTTTGCACTAAAAGCTTGTTTACAAAGGATCATTGTCAAACATGGGCTGGGGGAACAAACAAGGTACATGAAATAAGGGGAAAACAGTAGCAGCCAATAGGCATTGTCAGTAACACACCAGTTGAAGGACATATTACATATTACAAATAAAAGGATAAGGATAGACAGAAACATAATCCATTGCTTAGGTGCAAAAAACATGGGGGAGGGGGAAGACTGTCCCATGCCAGCATAGGTAATAAAGTGCAAAGGTCAAACTATGTACAGGCTATGGGTACTCCCGTGTAGCAACTGTATAGCACTGTCAGATCAGAGGGGACAGTTGAAGGATCATTCATTGGGGTCTGTACTGCCGTTAGGGGAAAGTAAGCTGCAGGCTATGAAGGTGAGGAGGAGAAACAACAGTAGGTGATAGCAGAGGGTCAGGAGAGATAAGCAAGTGTGGAAGTGGAGGGGGATATGGGGGTTCATGGGGTAAGTAGGTGGAGTACATGTGTAGATGGGTAGATAGGTGGGGGAGAGTGGGGAGTAGTGGGAGCTTTTGAGGACTTACCAGTTAGTGCAAGTGAGCCAGAGGGCACCAAGGGGCACCAGGAAGGCTAATTTCGGCAGGGGTGAGTGTAGCAGTAGCAGTGTTTAGGGGCAGAGATAGACTTCTGAATTTCGGATTTGAATTGCCCTAGATGGGTAGGGCTTGTAGTGGCGAGGGGAGATCGTTTAGCCAGGTGGGGGCCTTTACTGTGAAGGCTTGCTTCCTCAAGGCAGTTCTTCTGAAAGGTACAGCACACATAGTTCTCCTATGGAGCCAGAGGCTCAATTTTATCTGTTGCAAGTTTTTAGTTTTATTATTGTTTATTGGATTTTGGTGACCAGATAGACTCACTGAGACAAGCTGTCCCTTTTTCAGGAGTGACCTGGAATTAATTACATAGATACATCGATACAAAAACACTGTCAGCAGATAAGGGCCTATGATCCACCCACTCTGCCCATTTGGAACATGTAGACAGTTTACATATAGATAATAATTACTTATAATGCATAAGTAAATTACAAATATGGTAAATACAATGGATTTACATTGCATAAACCTCTGCAACATGTCTGCGTGTTTGACATAGACAAATACACTTAGGCACTTTGTACTGTCAGAACTTGGACATAGATCAGAGACGGATTCTGTGTGACACATTGACAAAGTAGGTAGCCAAAGCAGGCACACCTTATGCTTTCAAACCAATAATTCTTCAAGGTGGAGTAAAAGGATACACAGGTATGGCATTCCATGACCTTGGTGTGGGCTGTTCCATATCCTAGGTGCAGTAGCTGTAAAATCAATCAGTCAAAATCTTTATTTAACCAGGCGAACACCGTTGAGCAAAGCTCATTTTTGAGGTGGACCTGGACATAGATACATAGTCGAGCATAAAAGTGTTACATACACAACAGAATCATAATACACATTGTCATGCAACATAAATTGAACTTATAAAATGGCAAGAAAAAATCTACAAATCTCATTGGCCAAGACAGATCAGCTGACTGTACATTAATTCTCTGTATATGCACAGTCATCCTGGTCCTAAACCACATTACACAATGAGCAGATCAGTCCTCCTACAACCAGAACTATCTTCCATCAGTCTCCCTACAACTGGAACTGATTTTTCCACCACAAACATGGCCGCTACCTTTACCCAGTAGAAACCTTCAACTGGGCCCTAAAATTAAAATTATCTTAAATATAACATAAAACAGATTGAATGTTGTTTACCAGATTGTTACACTCTCCTTAAACACATAAACAAATTAGAAACATTAAGTATTGTTTATAGTTTTCATTACAACAGTTTTTTTGCTAACAGTGAAAAATACCCCTTCTATCTTTACCTGCTCATCAGGGAAGTCTCTTCCGCTTTCCCTGACAAGTGAGATAATTGAGTCTCTGGCTCTAAAACAGGCCTTTGTTGTCTGTGTGTACAGTATGTTAGTAGAGGAACATTCTGCTAGTAGAACTGAGCAGAATTTTGAACCCTGTATTCCATGGTAAACATTCCATTTCTTGAATGTGGGGAAACACAGAGGGCAAAAAAAAAAAAAAAAACAGAATGAAGAAAGTAAGCAATAATACTAAATAAACAGAGAAAAGGTGGTAAATGACTCACCCTGCTGTTTATCTTTTAGGACAGAGCGAGCAGTTCGTGATGCTGTCAGTGAGTGTGGCAGTTTTGAACCACACTCATGCTTACAGCACTGGGGAACTGAGAAGCCTCTGTTATGACTTCCTTTTAGTTATGTCTACAGACTGAGGAGAATGAAATAAAATAAGAGGGCTATGTGTCATACTTAGAATGAAAAAAACAGCATTTGTGAATTGTGGCTGGCAGGGGAATATGAAGCTTAAGTGGGCAAGGAGGTACATACTGTATAACACTACTTTAATCTAGCACCAATAGGCAGAAGGACTATTTTATATTAAAAGCACAGGTTCACTTACATTTTTACTTATTTAAAAATGTGTTTAAAAATAAAAAAATTGCTTCTAAAAATAAAGGGACATTTTATAAGCACAATAAGACACTCCAGGGTTGTGCATTACGGTGTGATAACCGCACTCCTAGGGACGACCGGCACTTGGCCTTCGGCCTCGTGCCTAACTACCCCCCTAGGAGTGCGGTTATCAAACCATATTGCACACCCCGTCACGTCTTATTGCTTACATAGAACAATATACAGAATTTAGATGGATAACAATACTAATTCTAGGTCAAAAATATAGATGGTGTTAAATCATCAGCCACGTAATAGTCAATAATAAACAATAATCAGCCAAAAGTTGATTCACTAAACTCTTTGTTATATGTTTAAGCCAGCGTTTTTATAAGGCCTTTGCAAACACGGAATTCCAAACTGTAAAACTGCATCCAAATATATTTATTTCCTTAGTAGGTCACTTGCGCCTGCAAGGAACAAAATAGTGCATTTCTAACATGTGACTGAAAAACAAAGTACTTATCCATGCACTTGTTAGCTTACTTCTTTCAGTGCCGTTGTTGCCTTCCTGACTACACCTTTCTTCTGGTGCAGCACTGCAGGAAAGAAGCTAACAAGTGCATGGCAATGACTGCCTGAGCAGTGTTTTTCCATCACAAATATCTTCTTCTAATCTAAAGGAGAATATCAGAAGGCAAGGGTGCTGGAAGATAGTAAAGGCTGAGGGGGCGGAGGGTCAGAAGGGCACTTATGAGGGTACCAAGGGCACTTTTTCTAAACTGGTTTTTGCCATACAAAAGTAAAAAGTGGGGTTGGAAGGGGAGGTTCCTACGCCTATACCAGAAGGTCAGCAATCCTTTATAGAGATGGATTTAGGTAAATGAACCATGAAAAAATTGTAGAGAATTACACAGGACTTGAGACTGACTTCACTGCTAAAGGCTATCAATAGCCAGATAAGTACTTTGTTTTTTCAGTCACATGTTAGAAATGCACTGTTATGTTCCTTGTAAGTGACCTATCAAGGAAATAAATATATTTTGATGCAGTTTTACAGTTTGGAATTCCGTCTTTGCAAAGGCCTTATAAAAATGCTGGTTTAAACATATACCAAAGTGTTTGGTGGATCAACTTTTGGCTGTTAAAGACAGTCGGTACAGGGTGCACACTAAATTAGTACTACTTTAGGGCAGTCCGCACACTGCTGTAATTACTCTGTAGTGTACCACTTGACCTCTATAGCTTCTTATATAGGAGTGTATGAGCACTATCAACATATTTTTGTATTTTTTTCATCGGCAGTAGAGAATGTCTGTGGCACAGTTGCTAGTTTCTGTCCAACGGAAGGTCCTTATCGGTTTGAAGTCCAGGATGTTAACAAGATTTTGCGGGGTTGTAAGAGTTTGTAAGCCATGGATAACACAGGGAAATGAAGTCTCCCCTCCAGAGGGAGCCAATTTACTGTTCCTAGAGTGCTACAGTGATGTTCCTTGCTGCAAACACCGGCAGCAGATGCGATCTGTGATGGTAGGTGAACTTCAGTTTGGAAAGTTCAGACTCCTTGAGAGATGACAGAAGCAGTGCTGCATAGGTGATAGCGGGTAAAAGGACACTGTTGGGGATCAATAGCCTGGTGTCCTTAGTAAAGTAAGGGTACAGTCTATACAGCAGGCCCAGTTTCTGGTTTAGTGTTTTGACCACTATTTTGACATGATGCCTGAGGGACCCAGCTGTATTCTAACATACTAACATACTAAAATGCCAGCAGAATAGGCCTAACGGTCTTTCGTGTCTGCTGGTTAGGTCAGCCCCCACCCTGGGAGCTGACCTTGCTGCCCCCCTCGCCTTCTCTGGCTTCTCCCTTCCCAGTTCCGGATATTCTTGCTACACTGGATTTTGCTTCCAGAACCCTTCCCCTGTACCTGTCCCACCCCCTGTTGAACCCCTCCACCATCTCTGCCTCCACCAGCCCCCTGGGCAGTGCATTTCATGGCTGCACCACCCTCTCAGTGAAGTAGCACCTCCTCCTTTCTCCCCTCAGATACTTTACAGTAGCCACCATATCAGTATGTGCCCCAGACAAAATACAAATGCTGAATAGATTTTGTCTGTCGTGACCCAGCATGCAAGTCCCAAATAGCATGGCCTTCATTTTTCTGGAGTAAGCGTCCAGAAGTCGGACTGAATCTTTAGCAGGCTGGTGTGAGAGCTGTAGAAAACTGCATAATCAGTATATAGCAGTAATTTTGCATCACTGCAGTTTCTATGCAAGTCATTTATTAACACTGAAAATAAAATGGGACCCATGATTGAGTCCTGGGGAATGCCATCGGAGATTGCCCGCAGAGGGGACTAGCTAACCCCCTTTTTAACAAGTTGCATTCATCCTATTAGGTAATTGCAGAACCGCATACTTGACAGGTGATCAAAGCCCAGATCCCTTAACTTGCTCATGAGAAGGTCATGATTAACAAAGTCCAAATGTCTCGGTTAGGTCCACAAACTCTGCTACCATGGCCTGTCCAGCCTCCATGGCACTGAACAGGTCAGATGTAAGACATACAAGGGCAGTGTCAGTACCATGCTGTTTTCTGAAGCCATGTTGGGCTTCTGTTACAGTGGTATGCATCTGAAGATATTTCTCTGATTATAGATTAGTCTTTCCTGTGTCTTGGCAAGGGTGTACAGTAGTGATATAGGCCAATAGTATTCAGTGGGTTCCTTGACACCCCTCCCTTTTGTGCACTGGGACAATATCTGTAGTTTCCCAAATGTTGGGTATGCCACCCTGAAGGAGGGATGTATTGCAGAGAGCTGCAGTTGGTCCAGCAAGGACTGGGGCAGTAAGTCTGGGGAGCCTGGGCTCAAGGTTATCGTGTCCAACTGATCTTCATCTTTCATACCTAATACTTCATGAGATCCAGGGTCACCTTCTTTGTGACCTGTTTGAAATGGAACTTGAGGCAGCTAAGTGTGTGTGTGTGTGTGTGTGTGTGTGTGGGGGGGGGGGGAGCAGGGGGAGCTGAAAAGCCAGAGTGGGTGGACCTCTGAGAAGGGGCTACACAGGATAAACTTAAAGCTATCCAAGTCCATGAAGGACTTGTTAAAGACTTCATCGGCCAGTGTGGGGTCACTTAGAGTTTTACCAGCGGCAGTGATATCCCCTGAGGGGGTCACTGATACTACCCTTGAGGAGGCAGTTAACTTGCGACCAGAACCTCTTTCAGTCATGTAGATTATTTGACTGCAAGCTTCACCTTAGCACTTTTGAGGCTGCTTTACAAGTGTTTCTCAGCGTGCAATACTGCCTGCAATCCTGTATCAGACCAGAGACTCTTTCCTTGCCCTATACTAGGTCCTGCTGCTTCATCAGCTAACATAGAGCAGGGTAAGCCATTTTGAGTGGAATCCCTTAACACACCTCTGGACCAAGGGTACATGACCATTCACCACACTAAAGAAGTTCTTGCTAAGAAATTCTAATGCCACATATACATTGTGTTAGCAGCAGAGATTACTCTGTCTAGCTGGTTGGGCTATAAGGGGGATATTTCATGGTTATCAAAGAAACACCAGAAATGTAAGCTCGGAGTTGGAATAGTGCTTTATTTTTTTATTTGTTTTTTGGTATCAGGAAGGGATCACGAGTAGAAAGAGCATTCAATTATTTATGGATTTATTTTCTTAATTTAATGGAGTTTTATTTTTAAGGCCTAAGAAAAGGTTTTAATAGGAATATATACAATGATGGCAGAAAAAGACAGATGGTCCAACCCATCTGCCTATATTACCGTTTCATACCCCAGGACCTATTGTCTCTCTGGGGCCTTCACTTACACCATTCCCCTTTTTGTTATCTGTGTGTCTGACCCTACTGCCTTCTGAGTAGCTACTATCCCCTTCACTCTATCCCAGCCATGTTTGAAGCCATTTATGGTTTTGGCACCCACTGCCTCTGCTGGCAGACTATTCCATTGCTCAACCACTCTGTTTTTGTTAAATAATACTTCCTCACATCCTTTTTAAACCTTGCCCTTATTAACCTCCACTCATGACCCATTGTCCTGTCTTCTCCATTCTTGGTAAATAGCTCCTCACAGTCCACCTTGTTGATTCCTTTCAGGAATTTGAAGGCCTTTAGCATCCCCCCCCGCCCCCTGTTCTCTTCTGGTTTCAAATGACTACATTTCATTTCATTTTTAGTGGTTATACTGGAAAGGCATGTGAGCCTTGCTGCCTGTTACACAAGCGTCCAGTTACATACAACGATCATGAGACATGACATCAACTTAAACATTTTACTAACAGCGAGGGTTAATAAAATGGTACATAAATTTAGAATAATATAGACTAAAGGGCAAACCATGAACTAGCCTTGGTGAATTAACGAATACAAGGTGACATTAAGCATTCAGTGAGGGTTTAACAATAATATAATATAACATTAATAAACAAAAACATTTAAGTGCAATTTAAAAACTAGTTTACGTGGATTAACAATACTACAAGTGCTAGAAAGAGAGGGTAGGTGCCTGAGGTGGATAACCAGAGAATGAGGGGAAGAAACTGCAGAATGGGAGCCAGATTAGGGCTGCGAGCAGGTGCAGGTGGAGGAGAAATGCCTCCTGATATTGTGTTTGAAGGCATTTGTGGAGGGACATAGTCTTAGTTCCGGAGGGAGAGAGTTGAAGAACTTGGGTCCCATAAAAGAGAGTGTTTTCCGGCCTTGAGTGGTCCGACAGAAAGGAACAGTGAAAGAGAGAGTGAAGGACAGTCTAGTGGTCCTGGTGGTGGCCGCTGTCTGGAAGAGAGAAGTGAGGCATTCGGGGAGCAGTCCACGGGAGAGTTTTAAGAAAAAGATGGCCATCTTGCAGTTGAGGCGGGCCTCAAGGGAGGGCCGACTGGTGAGCTTATAAAGGTCACAGTGGTGTGTGAGTTTAAGTAGACCAGAGGCAAAGCGGATAGCGTTATGGTAGGAGCTTCAAAGTCTGGAGAAATCTTTGATGGAGTGGTGGGGAAGGGAGACAAGTGAACCATAGTCAAAGACAGGAAGGAGGAAGCTGGAGACTAGGAGGGATTTGGATTCCCTGTTAAGGAAATGCTTGGTCCTGTGGAGGATACCAAGTCATTGGTGGGCTTTTTTGATGTGTGAGGCTAGCGTGAGCATCGGAATTCAGGTGACTATCCAGGAGCAAGCCAAGGTATTTGAATTCACATGTTCGGGGCCTTTAGCCAATTCTCATAGGATCTGCTCTTGTGGCCCTGAATTGCATCTTTTCTAGCCAGTCCCTGTTTTGTTTTAGGTGGGGACTCCAGAACTGAGCACAGTGCTCCAGGTGTGACTTCACCAGTTACGTATGTGGTGGTAACAGTACCTCCTGCTTTCTACTGTCAAATCCTCCCCTGATCCACCCAAGCATCCCATATGCTTTGCTGAAAACCTTGTTACATCAGTTGTTTTGTTTAAGGGAGGCGATAATGATGACACCTATGTCCTTTCCTTTATGCAAGAATAAAGGCGGCAACCATGGTTATGATGGAAATTAGGAATGAGTGAAGTGGCTCATAAATTCATTGTGTGATTTGTCCAAATTCCAGAACACATGGTTGGACCTTTCTTTACAGGGCGGTATTGGCACATAAACATATGCCCGTGGATTGGCAACAGCTAGTCAGAAGATAGAATTTAACTTGCCTATTTTGTGAGTTTCTATAACATGCACTAAAACCGCTTTTGATTTTAAGTGGGAGATAATTATGAGGTACATGCTAAGCTTACTGTTTTTAAAGTAAAATATTTCAAATGAGTTGCTAATGACATCAGAATAATTATTTTCAAGACTCCAACATCTCAGTCGAGTTGTGCAGGATAAGGTAATGTGGCTGGCAAAGAAGTCATAGGGTTAGCCAACACTGGACAGATTCTCTTGGTTCTCAGGACTAATCTGGTCTGTCAAGGTAACAGAGCCTAACTCTAGAAAGATTTTTTAATGTCTCAATGTATTAAAAATCTTCTTTAAAGAGTATTAAAATTATTTGAAGTCACAACTATGTGAAGTATTGGATATTGTACTTGTGCTGCTATCTGTAGCAGCTGAGCATGGGCACAAAACACAACCAGAACTTCAAGTATACTAGCAGCAGGGATAGAAGCAGCATTGTCTGTGGAGGCAGGGGTATGGGTGGACCTGGACACTGACCAGATCAAAATGGTACAAATCGGACCAGCTGGACCAGGCGCAACTTGTACGGTCCACTTTTACCATTTTGGCCCAGTCTGTATCTCAATAGGGGTTAAGTATGCATACTCTAACTGCCCTCTGAGATTGGTGCTGTACATATCCCACCACACATATGTCCTCAGTCTTCTCAAATGGAAGGGACTTTGTGAAATTGGGACTGCTGGACCACACTGGCTCAAATCAGCTGGACAGTCTGTCCCTTTTTACTGTTTTGATCTATCCCGGGTCTGGTAGTCTGGATTTCAAGGTCCCAGTGATATCTTACACCTAGGCGAAATTTGGACCAGCTAGAACGAATAGACCAAACAATAAAAAACAGAGTGCACAAGTTGTGTTTGATCTGGCCCGAGCAGCCAGTCCATTTTTTACTGTTTTGGTCCAGTCCTTGTCCAGCAGTCCACATTTCTCCAAATCCCGGTGTGGTCTAGTGGATGGGGTTCTGGCTTGGAAAGGGGAAGAGCAACACTTCAAACACAGCTAAAGCCTGTTACGCACTGTGTGACCTTGAACAAATTACTAAAAACTCCAGTCCATACAGGTGTGGAAGTGGGTAGAAACGGGACCCCACCGTAAACAAGATGTCGAATCTCAGGTGGGCTGTCCAAGGTAAATACATTTTTTTTTTTTTTTTTTAAATGGGGCAGGATTGACATGTAGTCGGGACATCTGACTGATGTGTCAGTTTGTAGCTGGCTTGGCAATGATGTGTGAACCATGCAGCTGCCATTTTCATCCCATTCCTTACCGCAGACTGCAACCCAGATCAAATCAACACACTGTCATGTCTTGGATCAAAATGACTGCAGTAGTCTTTACTATAATCTTGATGTAAACGCTTAACGTATAACAATTTTCAGTTGTTACACGCAAATTAACAATTAGCTTCACATGCAGTTGTCTTAACAAATAAAAGAAAAAAAGATGGATTAAACTAAGTCCCATCTATCCCACTCACACTGGACAGTGAAAAATATTTTGAGGTTGGGCCTGTCATTTTTGCAAAACAAATAACTTCCACCTCACCCCGCTATATACAAGGGAGTGGGCCCCCCCCCCCAACTACAGTATGACTAGACATACCTATGTAAGATCAAACAATGGTTGGGGGAGAGATGCAAAATGTTGTTAAAACAAGCAGTGTCCCTCGATAGGGCATGAACATCATATCCTTGCTTGACTACTTTTGAGATTTTGGATCTGTTCAGCAAGGCTAGTCCCCTGGGAGATTTTTCTCACTCTCTTGATAAGAGTGGAATGGATGACATCTAAGGATATGTGGTTCCATATCAGCCTGATCTAAAGGACACTTTGTCCCTCCTTTTCTAATGTATTGTTCAAGAGCACTTAAAAACACTAGATTTACAGCACTTATGTTTTAACTTTATTGTTTTCTAGTTATATTATTTTTACTTCTCCTGCTGTTGGTTCAACAGACCAACACACACTTTTTTTTTGTTTTGTTATTTTTTTTTTACCCTAAATTAAAGGTCCAAGTACAAAAGTTCTTCTTTAGTCCCAGTAGAGAAGTTCTGTCACACAGCACTCCTTTCTCCTGGTGTCTTCTGCCAAGCTATGAAAGGGTTCTGAAAGGACTCTTAAAACTGAAGGTGGACAATGCAATTGGGCCTGATGGGATTCATACCAGAATTCTAAAAGAACTAAGGGTAGAACTAGTGACACCACTGACTACCCTCTTTAACAAATCATGGGAGGATGGGGTGGTACCTGAGGACTGGAGGAGGGCAGAAGTGATTCCCCTTCACAAAAGTGGGGGCAGGGCAGAAGCAGGAAACTACAGACCTGCTAGTTTAACCTCAGTGATAGGAAAAATGATGGAGTTACTTCTGAAAGAAAGAATTGTTGAGTACCTACAGGCCAGAGGGGCACAGGACCCAAGGCAGCATGGATTCACAGTGGGAAGGTCATGCCAGACGAATCTAATAGATTTCTTTGACTGGGTGACCAAAGTAGTAGATCAGGGAGGGGCTGTGAACATGGCCTACCTAGACTTTAGCAAGGCATTTGACTCAGTCCCACACAAAAGATTAATATACAAGTTAGCCAGCCTGGGAGTGGGTCCCAAGATGATAGCCTGGGTAAAGAATTGGCTGGAGAATAGGACACAAACGGTAATAGTAAATGGAGTCCACTCTGAAAAAAGGGGGGTTACTAGTGGGGTACCGGAGGGGTCAGTATTAGGACCGGTCCTCTTCAATGTCTTTATAAGCAACATTGCAGAGGGACAGGGAGGAAAAGTATGTCTCTTTGCAGATGACACAAAGATCTGCAACAGAGTTGATGCACAAGGTGGGGTGGAAAGGATGAGAAGGGCCTTAGCAAGGTAATACACCTGGGAAACAAGAACCCAGGGGAAGAATACACAATGGGTGGGGAGGTAGTAACAACAACAAAAAAGGAAAGGGACCTGGGGGTAATCATATCAGATGACCTTAAGGTTAGCAAGCAATGTGAGAAGGCAGTAGGGAGGGCTGGGGGTATACTGGGATGTATAGGGAGAGGCATCACCAGCAGAAAACAGGAAGTTATCCCTCTGTACAGACAGTTGGTGAGACCCCATCTGGAGTACTGTGTGCAGTTCTGGAGACCCCATCTCCACAAGGACATAGACAGGATAGAGGCAGTCCAGAGGAGGGCAACTAAAATGGTGCAGGGTCTGCAAGAGAAGCTGTATGAGGAGAGACTAAAGGAGATTAATATGTATACCCTTGAGGAAAGAAGGGAGAGGGGGGACATGATAGAAACTTTTAAGTAGCTCAGTGGAATCAACAAAGTCCAAGAGGGTAGCCTCCTGTAGAAAAAGAGACGTGCAAGAACAAGGGGCACAATTTGAAGATAGAGGGGCGGCTCAGAGGTAATGTAAGGAGTATTTTTCACAGAGAAGGTTGTGGATGCATGGAACAGCCTTCCTGAGGAGGTTGTGGGGTCTAAAACTGTGGGAGAATTCAAGAATGCATGGGACAGACATAAGGCAATTCTTGTGGGGTTAGGAAGAAATAGGCTGTTGGTTAACTAGGATCTGCGGCCTATCCTGTAGGTAGGGAAATGGGCAGACTAGATGGGCCAAGTGGTCCTTATCTGCCGTCAAAGCCTATGTTTCTATGTTTCTATGTTATGTAAATGGGCTGGTATCAACTTCTGTATCCAGAGTGTTTCTATTGTTTGTTTTAGGTACCTCCCCCTCTTCATTTGTAAATACTGAGCAAAAATATTTGTTTAGTATCTCTGCCTTTCACCGTCACCCTCTGCCCACCCCCATTAAGCCTCACTATCCCTCCTTAGTCTTCCTTCGCTCCCTGATGTACCTAAAAAAGGTTTTATCCCCTTCTTAACTGAGTTGGCTATCTTTTCCTCGGTTCGGGCCTTTGCTGTTCTGACTGCCTACCCAGCTTCCTTTTGCTTTAACTGATAAAATTCTCTGTCCTGCTCCTTCTGTGATTCCTTGTACTTTCTGGATGCTTTCTTTTTCTCTTGAACCTTCACTGCCACCTCCTTTGAGAACCATAGTGGTTTCTTACATTGTTTTGTTTTGTTTATTTGTTTCACACAAAGGTTTGTTACCTCTGTGATGGCAGTTTTTATTATTCCCCATTGTTCTTCCACCCCTCCTTCCTGCCCATTTGCTAGTGCATTCCTTAGGCACTCACCCATTTTGGCAAAGTCAGCCCTCCTGAAGTCCAGTACTTTTGCCTTTGTATGGCTTGAATCTATTGCTTTGTTTATTGTGAACCATACTGTTGGATGGTCGCTAGTTCGCAGATGGCTACCCACTTCTACATCTGTGATCCTCTCTCCATCTCCATTTGAGAGAACCAGGTCTAAGATTGCTCCCTTTCAAGTGGGTTCCAATACTAGTTGTCTAAGACATACCCCTTGTAGGGCATCTAGAATAACCCCACTCTTAGAAGTGGCTGCTGCAACTGCACTCCAGTTAACATCTGGCATATTCAGATCACCCATCAGCAATATCTCTCCTTTATCTGCCATTCTAAGTATACTTTCCATCATTTCCTTGTCCATTTCCTCCCCCTGAGAGGGGGGTCTGTATACAACCCCTGTGCGGATTGTGGTGCCATTGCCTGCCTCCAAATTGACCCACAGTGCTTCTTCTCCTCCTCCCTGTTTACCCTTTTGTTCTGTTGCTATGATTCCTTCCCTTATGTAGAGAGCTACTCCTCCTTCTCTTTTATCCTCCCTGTCCCTCCTGTAGCTAGTGTATCCTGGTATGTTTACATCTCAGTCATGGTTCTGTGTATCATGTTTCTGTGACTGCCACGATATCCAGATGTTCCTCCTCCATCGAGGCCACTAATTCAGGAAGCTTGTTACCCTGACTACGGGCATTGGTACTCATTGCTCTCCATTTTTTTGATGGCTTTACCTTCTGTAGCAGCATCCCCCACTGACCTTTCTACCTTGGTCTTTTTCTCATTTAGTACCCTGTTTTGTAGGGGAAGGCTGGGATTTTCCTGCTGCTTATCAGTGCCTCCCCCCTTGACTAGTTTAAAAGCTTGCCAATGAAGCATTTAAACTGATTGCCCAAAAGACTTGTTCCCTTCCTGGTCATATGCAGACCATCCTGTCAGTATAGGCTGGTGTCCCTCCAGGTGGAACCCCAGTCCCCAATGAAGCCAAACCCCTGTGCTCCACACCATTTTTTCAACCATTCTTTAAACTGCATGGTGCAAAGTACCCTCGCCTCACCCATGCCACTGACAGGCAGCACCTCTTAGAAGGGTACTGTGTGTGCTACTTGTCTTAGGCCCCTCCCCAACTCTACAAAGTCCTTCTGCACTGCTCTAATCTCATGATGAGCCAAGTCATTTGTCCCTAGGTGGACAATGACATCCAGCTCAGACTCCTGTGCAACTGTTCTTGTGATCCTAAGGATGCGTTTCCTGTCCTTCCAAGCCATGGCACCAGGCAGGCACCTTACTTCAGTTTTCCCTGCTCCCCCCAGTTCTATCCCCCTAATAATTGAGTCCCCCACCAGGAGCTGCTTCCTTTCCCTGTGGTGCCCTCTGCCTCCTTCCTGAGGGCCTCCCTTGTGACAGTTGTCTGCAACCTCCTTAGTCTCCTCTGCTGGTGCATCCATAGGGCAACTGTGCTCCCCCAGAATGGTGTATGGATTGTGGAGTGGAACAACTGACTGGGTGTGCCTCTGTTCCGCCACCCTTACCCTCCCTGAGCCCACTGTGGTCCAACTGCTGTGCTTTCTTCGCAACCTCTGAGGTAGTGGTGGTGGCTCTGGTGCTCCCTGGATGGGGGAGGTTCCTTTACTACTGTCCAGTGCGGCCTGAAGACTGGCAACTTCCTCTCTCAGGGCACAGAGATGGCATAAACAAAGGCACTGTGAAGTTAACATGGGAGCGGCAAATGTTTCCAATACAGATTTTTTAGATGGACTACCAAGATGTGTTGTAAATCTTGGAATAGGACGTTGGGGGAAAAAAAAAAAAAAAGATGTATTATCTAGTAAACTGTAACAGCAGAAACAATTTATTTATGAAAGCACATGCCGAAGTGCAGAGTTGCTCTTTAACTGGTATTAGAATTGCTTGTGAAGTATTTTCTTAGTTTTGATTGAATTGTCAGATTCTACTAATTACTAACCATTCTTTATTGTCCAGCTTGCTTAGCATCTCCCCAATATACTGTGCCAGCCCCCTCTTTTGCCATCTCTAGGACTTATCTTACTGCTTCATGGAAAGCCCCTATTGGTTACCCATGAAGGGGTCAAAAGGTACAAGAAAATGTGTTGGCAACTTATGATGACACATACACTCTTCAAAGGCAGAGATGTATCATTATGAAACTGAACCTTGTGGTTCGGACTGGAGGCTACCAGGCGGGAGGGGGGAGCATTAGGGTTGACAATTCCTAAGGTAGATCCCATCACTGATTTGCCAAGACTCCAGAAACCCAAATCCCTAATGTTTTTTCCTTTTGTTGCTTGGGTGGTGGGGCTGGGGCAAACCCTAATGCCACATTTCCCTGCTTTTGTGGCATTACGTTATCCTAATTGGTGTATTAACAAAGTTTTTTGCAACTAATTTCCTTTCTTTTTGAGAAAGTGGAATTGTATCCTCATTTACATGCATGAAGAGATGCAGTTGCCCTGCGCGAAGAGAAGACTCCGTCCACCTTCAGAAGTTCAGGACCTGCAAATTTTGGGCCCTGCAGTTCGGTGCAACAACAGATGTGAAGAATTTATGAGGCTATCTGGTAGCTGTGGAAGTGCAGGGCCCTGTGGTCCCCGCATTTCTTTGTGGCCACAGCTACAGATGCATAGGGCTGACTGAACTCTTCACAGGGGAGGAAGTTTTTTATTAAATTATATTTTATTGCTTTTATAGCAGGTAAAATACAGTTTTCTGCATCTGAGATCATTCAAAAATACATTACATATTAAACAACATATCATGGCAGGATTATACAGCTATGCTTCAGATTATGTTAGATCAGTGGGGGGTACTGTTTGGATAAACTGTCGACTATATATCATTTTCAGATTACCATGTTTGCTAAGAACTAGAACAGAGAAGTATGTCGCTTTAAGTTCAGTTAGGTGACTGTTAAACATCCCAACTGACTGAGAAGAATGTTATCACATAAAGATACTGTAAGGAGTACCCGACTGTGAGAGAAAAACAAAGCTTCTGCATTAACTTGGAAACAACAATAACTTAATTATTGCAGAGTAACCTCAAGAGTCTGATTAAACTATGAAAATTATTAACTAGAACCGTCAGAAATGATCATGACTCTGAAATGTATTTAAAAGTTCAAACAGTTGCCGGCCCGGTAGCACTGAGGGTTGAGGCGCTCTCCACCACACCTCACACTATGCCAGTGTCCCAGGTTTCGAGAACGAGCCGGGCTCAGCAGGGGAGAGGGAGAGAGAGGATTGAGCATCCAGAAGATTGCTCTCCTCTCTGCGGAGAAGGGGGCTAGTCATCCTGCCCACTGACTGCCGTCTAGCGGTGGCTAGAGGGCAGTACGGGTCAGGAGGCTCAGAAGCTGACGTGCTTGTGTCAGAGGGGAGGGATGGAGAAAATGGAAAACAGCCGGGGCTGCACGGACCCGTGATGGCCCAACCACTCCAGGTGAAGTGTGTCCCCCACCACCAGATTTGCCATACCAGGTGTCAGGGGACTGCCAGTGCACCTCCACCTGGCCCTGCCACGGAGGGGGAATCCAAAGGGGAACCTCGGGGGCAGACCAGCTGGGGGTCGGGCCGTAGGATGTACCCCCTCCAAGGAAGGGGGTCATAGCTCCGTGGAGCCCGCGGGAAGGAGATGCAAAATAATAAAAAAAAAAAAAAAAAAAGTTGAAACAGTCCACTGCATGGGAAAGGTTCTGACTGTACAACTAATGATGTTAATTTAAGTCAATTATTTTACCGCCAGCAAACCTCCAAACAGTAACTGCACCAGTCAACTTTGGCACAGGTGTAAATGGAACTCCAAATTCAGTTACGGGGGAAAAAGAACAGACTGAGCCAAAAAGAAGAAGACAAAGAGGGTATGTTATAAATTAGGTGCCATTTTGTCACATACATGTCCAACACAGAAAATGCCCCAGGACTAAACACAAATATATTTCACCCAGTTGTGCATTCGCAAATAAAAATGAAAAGGAGTTCCAGTCACTTTAAGGTCCCGGGAGGAACTTGTTGGCTTACCTCCCACTTAAACTTAAATATTTATCAACCTTGATCAGTTCTGTTCCAAGTCCGAAGCAGATCCCTCATGCCATGCAGCAAATGCAGTACGGAGCTTGGCGACCAGCTTGCCAGCTGCTTGTGGGTCAGTGTATATGTAGACCTTGCCTTCCTAAATAATCTTGATCCTAGCTGGCAACATCAGCACATGTTGGATTTCTAGGGCTCATAATTGTGCTCTCATCCCATCAGAGGACTTCTTCTCAGATCTTGTTGAGTAACTTAAATCAGGAACGAGCCACACTTGATGGCCATGGTGTTCCAAGTTAACAGTCCTTCTTGCAGTATATAGTATTTTGTCTCGTTCCCCTGCATCGGCAACCATCACCATAATGGTGCGAGCTGGTGGACCGTGTCCCAGGGTGCGATGGGATGTAACTCAGTATGCTTTCTTAACTGTGAAGGAGTCAATGTTCAGTAGGGTTTCAAGCCAATTTTGGATAAAAGGCTTAATACTGGCTTCGTCTTCCACACCCTCTGGCATTCCGACAACACAAATGTTTGATGCACACGCCTAGTTTTCAAGGTGCTCCAGCTGGCACTAAAGTACCATATTTCATTTTATAAGTCCTGTGGCTGATGCAAGTGCTTTGGTACCTGGCTCCATAGCTTTTTTTCACCTCCTTTTGCATCCCAGTGGCTTTTCTAATGGAGATGACTGGGAAGAAGTTGTCTAAACCATCCTGTGAGTGAGTGTGTGTGTGTGTGTGTGTGTGTGTGTGTGTGTGTGTGTGTGTGTGTGTGTGTTTTGTTTATTACTGTTTTAATTTGATAATCTGTGGAACAAACAAAATAGATCTAGCTAAGAGGGAGAAGGAAAGAGGACAGGCATACTCACAGCATACATTTGTGTAAATTTTAACGAAGACCTGCCCCAAACCAAATGGCTTTTTCTAAGCATTATAATTCTAACTTGGACTCAAGAAATATTTGCCATTGTTTTTTAAAAGGACATTAGGTAGTGGCCGTGACATTTTAAATTCTGATGTTTAGGACTTCTGAAACCAATTTTGTGATTACATGAAACATTGTTCTTTAATTGTGCAGTCACTTCAGAAGCATGGCAAAATAGTAAGAGTAATAATTTGCATTAGCTTTTCATACGCATTGCATCCCAGAGCACTTTATAATCCAAGTGCAATAATCTTTTGTAATCGATCTATTGATTCTAAATCTTAGACCCAGTTCCTGCTATATGTATGTGGGAAGGGAGAGCAGCAACAGTAGTTGGGCAGAGTATATCTGTAACTGAAATTTCTGTCTTCACCAGCTATATCCCAATGGCTGGCTCTATACATACAGTTTATCTGCAGGAGTAAAGGGGGCAGAACCATGAAGAAGTGGCAAAGACAGGAAAGAGTCGTGTAACTCCTGCTTCATCCCAACATTGTGTTTTTTGAGCCAGGCTATTTTGTATTCAGTTTTATACAATACCAGTTTAAAGAGCTAGTGGACTGAACACTGTCTTTCTTGTAGTTGTGATATGTCAACCCTCATAAACAGCATCATTTTCAATGCTGTAATCCATTTGGGCATGAGAGGAATTGATTTGATATTTTTTTTTATTTTTTTAAAAATCAAGCAGTCTACAGACGTGTGCAGTGCTATGCCTTGGCATCTAAACCAGAAATGACATCATTGGGGGCAAGCACGGTAATTTTGAAGTATTCAGCTACAATATAGGTAGTACTGTAGCCCATTCTTAGTAAAGAAACACAAATCTTATAGTGGTGTAATAAACTCGCTAATGTTCCCAGTCCTTGTCACAAGAATTGATGAGCTGTTTCTCAGTACACAGCTCGGCACACACACAAAAAATAATGCCCACGAAATTCTGAGTGCTCTCCTCCTACCTCCTTTTAGAAGCAGTCCTTTTTGTTGCCTAATCACACAGGCTGAAATAAGAGAGAAGTATGGGAGAGTGCTGCTTCCCTTATCAAAAGGTAGAAAACACGAGCGGGGTGGAGTAAAAGTGGGACCCTTGGGCGGTAATTAAGCACTCCATTGTTTCTATACTTTGAATGCTTGAGAAAAGAAATGCTACGTAAAGGAAACACAGAGGCAGGGGAACTTTTCATCCTGAGCTTGAGAAGAAGGCAGGGCAAAATGCAGAGCTGCAAAGAATAGCCGTAGTGCTTACGCCTGAAGATCGTGCCCTAGTGATGGGGAAATAAATACAGCTGTAGTCAAATCAAAAAAGTGGCTGTATATATTTCTCCATACACCTACTGTACCCCACTATCTGGTGATGTGCTGCTTACCTCAGCCTTCCAATCCCCAGAGTGTCGTCTGACTGGGTTTTCTTTCTCCCTTACTCCCCCACCGAGAGACCTTGTGTTTATTTTATCGAACTGTAGATTTTATAATGACACATGAGAACCCGATGCTGGTGCTGAAGTGATAAGAACTTTGCTGTGACCTGAGCTAATATTGAGAGCTTTCAGTACCAGCTCTCCCGACCAGTCATGTGCTTACAAGCCGTTGCCTTGCAGGGAACTGAAAGCGCAGGAAAAGTGGGTAAGCGGTTCAATGACGTTGGTATCAGCTCAGGTCACAGTAAAATTATCATCAGTTCAGCACCAGTGTCAGATTCTCATGTGCTATCATAAAATCTACAGTTCAATAAAATAAATGAAAGGTTTCTCGGTGGGGGAGCAAGGGATAGAGAAAACCCAGTCAGATGGCACTCTGCGGATTAGAAAGCTGAGGTAAGCAGTGCTTCGGCAGATAGTGGGGTATAGTATGTGTATGGAGAAATATATACAGCCATTTTTTTGCTTTGACTACAGCTGTATTTATTTCCCCACCACTAGGACACGATCTTCAGGTGCGAGCACTACAGCTATTCTTTGCAGCCCTGCATTTTGCCCTGCCCTTCTCAAGCTCAGGATCTGAAGTCCCCCTGCCTCCATATTTCCTTTATGTAGCATTTCTTTTTCTGTTGCGTTAAAGTATGGAAACAGTGGAGTGTTAATTACTGCCTATGGGTCCCACTTTTACCCCCACTCGTGTTTCCTACCTTTGATATAGTGTACTACCATTTCCTATTTCCAGCCTGTGTGATTAGGCTATAAAAAGTGACTGCTTCTAAGATAGTATGGGACTGAGCACCCAGTTTCAGGCATTATTTTTGTGTGTGCTCAGAAACAGTTAGTCAATTTTGTGAAACTGGAGCCAGGTTCAACTAATAAGACTCTTATTAGTTAAACCATGGCTCAATTTTATAAATAGCCCTACTCTCAAATACTATACATTAAAATCACACTCCATACACTTCAATGGAGTGCACCCCTGTACTCTCCCTATTTCCACATCATAAAAATGAGATGTTACCAGCAACAGGGAAGTGGAAAAGGACCGTGCTGTTAACTCCTTGGGGGCAATTTAGAATCCCTTCCCTTCCCTTGGGAGCATAATTTCAAATGCTGTTTTTTTTTTTTGTACAGAGGAGCTCCCACGGAGGTAAAGGAGCTTCCTCTTATTGAGGGGTGGTTGTAAATTTACCAGGATTAGTTCTCTTTAAAGTTTTAACTTTTAAATCAGCTGTTCGTGTAAAGATTTATCTGTTATTTTTTAGTTCAGCAGCTGGCTTCAAGGTAAGACGATGCTTCTGTGATTCAATCAGCATTGTAAAAGCTCTGGGAATATATGGTTGTGACGTAGGCAATTTATTAAATATGAGTCTCTGACATATACAACTTGAAAAACAAACGGTCATGATATTTGCAACTACTTAAATAAATAAATGAATCATAGAATCCCGCTGGTAGAAAAAGACCACCTGGCCCATCTAGTCTGCCTGAAAAATAGCCCACCCCCTTCCCTCCTTACCTCCCACCTCTCTGCCCTATCTTTCCCCCTCTGTTTAGCCCCATGTAGTTGTCCCATGCTCTTTTGAATTTATCCACTGTACCCACCCCCACAACCCATTCCAGCAACCTGATCCATGGTCCTACAACCCTCTCTGAGATAGCATGCCCATCCCCACAAAATCGACCCTTTCGGCCAGATGTATGTCCTCTGGTGGTTTTGTTTTCGCCAGCAACAGAGGCTGCCTCCTGTACTTTATTTATTCCCATCAGGTATTTGAAGTTTTCCACCATATCTCTGCTTTCCCTTCTCACCTCCAGTGTATACAGACCAAGCTCCTCCATCCCCTCCCCATATGATCTCCCTTGCATCCCCTGGATCATCTTGGTTGCCCTTCTCTGGACCCTCTCCAGCCTATCCTTTTCACCCTGCAAATGTGGCCTCCAAATGTTTACTCCATACTCCAGTTGTGGTCTGACCAGTGTTTTGTAAAGTGGCATGGTCACCTCCCTCTTCCTACTTGTGAAGCCCCTCCTTATGCAGGCCAATATTCTTGTTGCTTTGCCTGCCGCTCAATTGCATTGATTCCTAACCTTTAAGGTATCATAAATCCAAATTCCCAGCTCCTTTTCTTGTTCTATGACCTGCAGTGCCCCAAAAGTCAGAATGTTGCCCTGTGCGTTCAGCCTATGTGCATTATTTTATACTTTTGCATTGAATTAAAGTTGACCTTTCTGCCCACTCCTCCAGCTTGAATACATCCTGTCCCATTTTCTCCCAGGTGTCACTCTGTTACAGTCCTTCGTGTCATCGGTAAACAGACACACCTTCCCATTTAGACCCTCTGCTAAGTCCCCTACATATACATTAATATAGGTGGAACCCTGCTCTTCACCTCTCATTCCCTGGAGTGCTTCCCATTGACCACTTCTCTCCGAGTCCCCCCAAAGCCAATCTTCACCCAATTTGTAATCTTGGATCTACTCCTACACTGCTTAACTTGCTTACCAGCCTTCTGTGGAGGACGGAATCAGACGCCTTCCTGAAATCCAAGTAGGCCACATCTACTGCTCCCCCCAATCAAACACCTCCGCTACACCCTCAAAGAATTCAGTCAGGTTGGTCTGACATAACCTACAACCTGTGAACTCATGCTGGCTGTCATCAGTTAGTCCTTCCTGCTCTAGGTGTTGTACCAGTCTTTCTTTAATGAGAGCTTGCATCAATTTGCCTACCACAGAGGTGAGAATAATTGGGTGGTAGCTGTCTGACTTATCTTTACACCCTCCCCTTGTACAGTGGCACCACCTCCACCTGCTTTCAGTTCCCCGGGACCCTTCTCACTTTGAGAGAAAAATTAAACAACTTAGTAAGAGGCACCGCCAGTTCCTCCCGTAATTCCCCAAGTACCCTGGGATGGACTTGATCTGGGCCCATAGCTTTGTCAGTTTTTATTTTCCCCAGCTCATCCAACACCCTAGCCACTGTGAAGGGGCTTGTGTCCACCTCCCTACCCACCCTCCCCCTTCAGCTTAATACAGGCCCTCTTCCTTCTCTCTCGACCATGAATACTGACACAAAGTATTCATTGAGCAGATTCACCTTTTCCTCATCCCCTTCAACTAGTGCACCCCCTCCCCCTTAAGTCTTAGAATCCCTTGCCTGCTTCTCCTCCTGTCACTCACATACAGAAATAATTTGTTGTCCTTCTTTTTGTCTCCCTAGTAGAGGTGTGCGAAAAAAAAACATTCACTGATGGAACTGAAGCGAAAGTCAGACTTTCGCTTCTGCGAAAGTTCAGAAATCGATTTCCAAACTTTTGTGGAATTTCCACCTCCCTTGCATGGCTGCCCGAGTGCCTGATATGTAAAAATTAAATTGAATTTCCAATCCCTGGTGGCTAGCGGTCCCCCTTCCCCACCCAATTACCCGTCCGGCCAGTCCAGGGCAATATGACCTTAGCCCTTTCAGTAACCCCATCCTGATCCCCCGCTGACCACCGTATACAGTAGTTAGTTACTTTATTAAAAAAAAAAAAAAAAAAAAAATTCTTCCTGGTGGTCTAGTGACCCTCTCTCTCCCCAATCCCTGAATTAAAATCAGTATCCTTGGTAGTATAGTGTACCCCCACCCCACCCCCCATCCCAAACCCGGGAACGGGCCACCAGAACAGCTGTCTTCTCTTCTCCACGGCCAGCAGCCCACTGAGCTATTAATGAATGAGCACATTCTTACAAGCACACGCTGATTCATTAGTAACTCATTGGGTTGCCAGCTGTGGAGGAGAGAGGAGCGCTGTGCTGGTGGCCCACTCTCGGCTTTGGCATGGTGGGTGGGACTTTGCTGCAGGGGTGGGGGTACACTAGACCACCAGGAATACTGATTTTTAATTCAGGGATTAGAAAGGGAGGGATGGTCACTAGACCACCAGGGAGAATTTTTTTAATAATAGTATACTGTATCGGGATTGGGGTTACTGAAAGGGGCTAAGGGCATGTTGCCTGACTGGCTGGGGGGGAGGGACCGCTACCTACCAGAATGACTTGCAGCTGTTTTTTTTTTTTTTTTTTTTTAAATGGGGCAGGTGGCCAGGTGGTGGAGGGACTGCTAGCCACCAGGGATTTTAAATTTTAAATTCGGGCAAGGCTTGGGGTGGGGGGGCAGCTCTGGACACCACAGACAGTACTTTTTTCTCTTTCCGCCTTTAGGTGAGCGGAAATGGGCGAACTTTCACCCAAAAACCTTAGGAAGTTTTCCGTTATGCGGCAGGCGGAAATTCAGAAACTTCCACGAAAGTTGCGAAATTTCACAGAAGTTCCGCTGCCTCGAGAAAAAAAACACAAACAAAAAAAAAAACCTACCTGTGCCCAGCCCTACTCCCCAGGTATTTTCAAGCAACTTGAAGACTTGCTGTATTCTGACAAGTGCAGCTAGCCCCACCCTTTAAACTGCCCCGGAGAACAAAGGGTTAACCTTTCTATGCAGAGCATAGAATGCTGAGCTCGAGCTTGGTTGATGTCTATGTCTGTTTCCCTTTGAACGCTAACCGTCAGATTTACTCAGCCTCACTGAACAGTCGCTCCGGAGATTTCTCATGCAGCTCGGTTCGAAAGTCTGTTTAAGTGTCATTTTTTCGTTGGTTTCTAACCAAAAAAAGTTTCCCGCATAGTCGGTTCAGTCTCTGTCTATGGTACCGTGAGTACTAGATAGTTTTTGTACTGTGTTTCTGTGTGAAACTTGTAAAAAGTGTGAATCAGTTCGGCCAAACCGATCATTTGTTTAATTTTTGTGTAATTTTGGTGTGTGGTTACCGGTTCTTATCGGTTCTAAAAAAAAAAAAAACATGTTTTGAAACGTTTTCTTTCCAAGACCCGTGACACGGTTAGGAACCAATAAGAGAGTCTTGCCTGGGGGTTGCTGAAAAAAGGGTAAGTTTGGTTAGGTTGGCCATGTCTGAGAAACCCAAGAAAAAAACTGGGGCCACTGGGTTTGAACACTGCAGTGAGTGTGGGGAGGTCTTTGCTAAGGCTGATCCCCACACCACCTGTGTTTATTGTCTGGGGTTTGACCACCTCGATTCAGACTGCCAAATTTGCAAGAATTTTCCCAAATCTACCCTGGAAAAGAGATTAGGTAGACTGAGGGAACAGGAGGCCGAGAAGTCCGCTGACCCGGATGGCCAGCCCCGTTCGGTTCTGACCGAACCAGAAGGAGTGCCCTCTGACCAGGGTGATTCTTCTTTGGGCAAAAGGAGAGCTGATCCCGAGGGGTCGATTCCGACAAAAAGAAAGCGCAAAGAAAGATCGTCTGGTTCGGATCCAGAAGTCCATGTTCCGACCGCCGAAGAAATAGCCAGAGCAATTCGGATTGTGGAATTGCTTCGCCCGGTTCTGACCGATCCGGCACCTTTTGGCAGGGGCTCGGTTCAGCCGGTTCTCCCGGTTCACGATTATACTTTGGAAGAATTTTATGAGGGGGAGGAAGGGGAGTTTGATGGTGATGGTGAAAGTCTAGATGTGCATGTGGAACCGGACATCTCCCCAGACAGACCTTCAGGTGTATCCCCTCCTAGGCTTTCTGAGTCCCCTTCCCACTTTATGTTCTATAGAAAGGTGGCTGAGACCCTCCAACCTCCTATGGAAGAGGCAATGGAGGATCAGGAGGAGCCTGATTATGTAGAAATGATAGACATCCCAGAGTCCAGGAGACTGTCTATTCCCCTCCGCAAATCTTTTGGGAAACAGAGACAAAAAATTCTGAAGTCTCCCAATTCTATACCTCCTGTGGACAGAAGAATGAACAAGAGGTATACACTTTCAGGCTCAGAAACAGAGTTTTTATACCACCAATGCAGCCATGTTGAGGTCGTGCAGGCTGCTGCCTGTGATAAGACAAGCATTCCCTTGGCTTCACACCTCCCAGACAAAGACTCTAGGAAGGTTGATGCCATGGCAAAAAAGCTGTACATGGCATCTTCCCTGGGACTCAGGCGAATTATATGGCTATACAGCTAGGTACCAGAAATCCAGGTGGGACACTGTGCTGGCACTGGCTAAACAGGCTTCCCCCCAAGCTAGCCAAGGAGCTGGAGGTGGTGGCTGCAGATGGGACTGAGGTATCTAAAGTTCAGTTTCATGCTGCTGTGGATTCTAATGATGTGTCATCAAGAGTCATGGCTACATCTGTGGCTCTTCGGAGAATGGCTTGGCTCAGATGTACTAGCCTCTCACAGGATACCCAGGCTAAAGCCATGGATTCTCCTGTAGTGGGTAATTCTCTGTTTGGGGAGCAGACAGAGAATTACATGAAGAAAATGGATGAGTACAGGACCACATACAGGAGTGCTCAGGCCAAGGAGAGGCAGGCAACTCCTTAAAGGCAGCAGTCTAGGGGCAGGGGAATGCTTTTTACCAAGCACAGGCCTCCTCTTCCTTTTCACAGAGGGGATACTTCAGAGGGAGAGGCAGAAGGGGGATGAGCAGGGCTGCATCCACTCCTCAGCCTAAAGCCCCTGCCAAGCAGACACCCTGATGGGCCTGCCCGGGTTGACTCTCCTATTCCAGTAGGGGGCAGGCTGGCTTACTTTGTCCAAGACTGGATGTCTATTACATCAGACAAGTGCGTCCTGGAAGTAGTAAGCCAGGGACAGGTTCTCAGCTTCAGAAAATTTCCAAAGATGAGAGCCAGATCTTTTCCACCTGCAAATCTCTCAGAAACCCTTGCCCTAGAGGCAGAGGTTTCTTCTCTTCTGGCCTTAGGAGCCATAGAGAGAGAGTACCTACCCTACACTGGGGCAAAGGGCTGTACTCCAGGTACTTCCTGATCCCAAAAAAGACAGGGGAGTGGCGACCCATCCTAGACTTAAGATATCTAAACAAACATCTTTTAAAATCAAAGTTCAAGATGGTAACTCTGGGGATAATCCTTCCCTCTCTGAGGCCAGGAGACTGGATAGCCTCCCTGGACCTCAAAGGTGCCTACTTTCACATTCCCATCAGGTGCTCCCACAGAAAGTACCTCAGGTTTGAGTTGCCCTCAGGCCACTATCAGTTCAGAGCAGTGCCCTTTGGCCTAACCTCAGCCCTAAGGGTTTTCACAAAGTGCCTGGCAGTAGTAGTTGCCTTTCTAAGAAGGCAAAAGATTTCCATTTTTCCATATCTGGACAATTGGCTAATAGTGGGCCAGTCTCCAGACCAAGTCAAGTCTCACCTGCAAGTGACCCAGCAAGTGCTCACTTGTCTAGGATTTCTTCTCGGCCTTCCCAAGTCGGTTCTCGAAGCAGTCCAGCTTATAACCTTTATAGGGGCAGAACTGGACACAGTCAGAGCAAGAGCCTTTCTTCCTCTAGAAAGGGAAAGGGTTCTTATGGAACTAGCCTCTTCCTTCAGCCTTTGGGTATCTCGACCAGCAAGCCATTTCCTCCAGCTCTTGGACCACATGGCAGCTTCAACAGCAGTGGTCCAAGGGGCAAGATTCCAGATGAGGGATATTCAGTTCCATCTGAGAGCTTTTTGGTCTTGGAGGAAAGATTCCCTTACCAAACCGATCACAGTGACTCTGACCTTGATCCGAGCCCTCCAATGGTGGCAGGATCAGGACAATTTAAGACAAGGTGTTCCTTTTGCCACTCAGCCTTGTTCAGTGGTCCTTACCACGGACGCTTCTCTTCTGGACTGGGGAGCCCATCTGGGGGCCCTCACTGCCCAGGGGCTGTGGTCCCCCCATGAATGCCTTCTCCATATCAATCTCCTAGAGCTCAGGGCAGTTTTTCTGGTCCTGAAAGCTTTCTCTCAGTCAGTACAGAACAAGGTGGTTCAGGTCAGAACGGACACCACCACCACCACGTGGTACATCAACAAGCAGGGAGGCACTTAGTCCATGGCCTTGTGCAGGGAAGCCATGAAATTGTGGTCCCTGACTTATTCCCTGCAGACCTCTCTGGTAGCAGTTCACCTTCCAGGGAAAGACAATGTGCTAGCAGATTCACTGAGCAGGATCTCTCAGGGCCATCACAAATGTTCCCTGGACCCTCAAGTGTTGAAAGTGATTTTTTCAAGGTGGGCACTCCAGAGATAGATCTCTTTGCAGCCCCAGATAATCACCAACTCCCTCTCTTTTGTTGCAGACCTCCAGTCTTGGGCTCAGTCCCCCTGGATGCCCTGATTCTGAATTGTGAAGGGGAGTTTCTGTACGCCTTCCCTCCCTTCCCACTCCTGTTCAAAATTTTAGTCAAAATAAGGTCTCAACCTTGCAAAGTGATTCTGATTGCTCCAGATTGGGCCAGACAGCCCTGGTACCCCCTGTTGCTGTCCCTAGCAGTCCATCTTCCCCTGTCTCTTCCCAGGAATTACAACATGTCAACATCCTCTCAGAGGAGGATTTGGTACCCCAATCTTCACTCTCTCTCAATCTCAAGGCATGGCTCTTGAAGAGTTAGAGTTTGCAGATCTGCATCTTTCCCAAGGGGTTCTGGATATTCTCAAAGCTTCTCGGAAGCCCTCCATCAGAAAGACTTATAACTCCAAATGGAAGATTCAGCATTTGGTGTTCTAAGAAGCATATTTCTCCAGACACTGCTGGATTGCGTACTGTTCTGGATTATATGGTCCATCTTAATGGCCTAGGCCTCAGACCAGCTACTCTCAAGGTACACTTGTCAGCTGTTTCTGCGTTTCTGTCTGTGGGGAAGTCTTCCTCACTATCTTCTCACCCTGTGTTCTGTAAATTTTTTAAAGGATTGCTTCACACAATCCTCTTTTAGAACCCCATACCAAGTTTGAATGTTTGCATTGCTCAACTTATGCAACCCCCTTTTGAGCCTATGTCCTCAGCAGAGCTTAAGTAATTGACTTGGAAAACTGTGTTCTTGGTAGCCATTACTTCTGCCAGGCGTATCAGTGAATTGCAAGCCCTGTCAGTGGAACCTGATTTTATCTCCTTTCACAGGGATAAAGTGGTCCTTGGAACCAATAGAAGGTTCATGCCCAAAGTGGTTTGACTTCCATTTAAACCAGTCTATGTCTCTTCCTGCTTTCTTCACTGATCATACTTCCTCAGGAGAGAGGAGGCTACACAGTTTAGATGTTAAAAGAGCCCTTAGTTACTATGTAGAGCGTACCTAGGGTCACAGGTTTGACTCCCTCCAGTTGTTCCTCACTTATGGAGAAGTAGGAAAAGGCAAACTTGCCACCAACTGATCTGTTGCCAGGTGGATCGTATCTTGTATACAATTCTGCTATGAAAAACTGGGAAAAACTCCACCCTCAGGCCTGAAGGCTCATTCCACAAGAGGTACAGCTGCTTCTCTGGCTGCTGCCAGGGATATCCCTCTCTTAGAAATTTGTCAAGCAGCCACCTGGAAAACAGTCCATACCTTTACCAAGCATTACTCTCTGGATATCCAGGCTTGGAGTGATGCTTGGTTTGGCATAGCAGTACTTCAGAGCCTGTTCCCAAAGTAGGTTCTGTCCCTCCTCCATGGAGGTACTGCTTGGTAGTCTACACTTGTCAGAATACAGCAAGACTTCAAGTTGTTTGAAGAAAAAATTACTCACCTTAGTAATTATGCTTCTTCTATTGGAGTCTTGCCGTATTCTGACCTCCTTCCCTGCCTCCCCTCTCAGAACCTGGTTTTGGGAAGTGGGTGGGCAGGTGCAGTGTTGCACCTCAGGGGTGCTCTTTTTACACCCTCTTTTTGTGTGGGTGTTTATTTTGTTATATTCCTATTTGGTTTGGGTTTTGAGTTTTGGGTTTCCTGACTTGAGTCTTCTTTTGGTAGTCCAAAACTTTTTGTTGTCAGTTGGCTATTAAAAATTTTGTTTTACAATTTCCACATAGAATACTATTTGAGAGTTGCCCGTAAGAATCTGACGGTTAGCGTTCAAAGGGAAACAGACAGAGACATCAACCAAGCTCAAGCTCAGCATTCTATGCTCTGCATAGAAAGGTTAAGCCATTGTTCTCCGGGGCAGTTTAAAGGCTGGGGCTAACTGTACTTGTCAGAATACAGCAAGACTCCAATAGAAGAAATATAATTACTAAGGTGAGTAATTTTTTCTTCTCTTCCATTAATGCTTTTCCCTTTCTAATTGTTCTTCCTGCTTCCTTGAGCTTTTCCTTATAGACCGCTCTTTCCCCAACCCCTGTGAAGTTTTGTTGGCTTTGAACACCTTCTTTTTCTCCCTAACTGCCTCCTTAACCTTTGCCATGAACCACAGGGGTTTCCTCCTTCTTTTCCATTTGCTTATCCTCCAGACGCATTGCTCCATGGCCTTTAGGATACCTCCCTTTATTGACCCCCAAAGCTCCTCTGCCTCTTCTAGATTTTGCTTTCCTTCAAGTTCCTTCCTCAGAATTTCCTTCATCCTCTTAAAATGTGCCCTTCTGAAGTCCAGTACCTTGGTGATTGACTCATCTGTCTCTGACCCTGCCCGGAGGGAGAACCAGACCATCCGGTGGTCAATGTCTCCTAAATTGTCCCCACCTCTACTTCCTCCACACTGTCCCCATTAGTCAAAATTACATCCAATGTTGCCTCCCCCAGAGTCTGTTCTCTTACTAGCTGGTGGAGGAATGTATCCTGCATGGATTCTAACAAGTCCCTGCTTTTTTCAGATGTGGCCGATGGGATTTTCCAGTCCGCATCGGGTAGGTTCAAGTATCCTACCACCAGGATCTCCCCTTTGCTGGCCTTCCCTTGTATGTCCCTAGCCATTTCTGTATCCACCTCCTCTCCCTAATGTGGTGGTCTGTAGACCACCCCTATCCTTATTGTCCCCCCCTTCCTGCTTAAGGTGACCCAAAAGACTCCTTCTTCTCTTTACCCTTTACTGCTCTAATCCCACACCTTACATGCAGGGCTACTCCCCCCCCCACCTTAAATGACTGTACTCCTGTAACTCCACCTCCCAACTGTGGCAATCCGTCCACATTTTATTTATTGCTATTAGGTCCGGGTCGTCCATTCCCACCTCTGCCTCTAAGTCACCCATTTTATTTCCTAGACTCCTGGCATTGGCCATTATTCCCTTCCATCTCACCCCACCTCTCTGATCCCCCTTATTCCCTAGACTCCTGGTGTTGGCCAGTATTCCCTTCCATCTAACCCCACCGCTTTGATCCCCTTCCCTCCTACTGTCTCTTTTCACATGCATTGAGAGAGTGCGAGCTAGGTTAGTTCCCTAGGCTGAGATTTCCCTCCTCCCCTAGTGTCGCACTCTCCCCTGTCTAGTTTAAATTTAAGTTGACCCCTAGTCTCTCATCAGTGTAGCCCTGCAGTTTCACTCTTAATAATCTAGCCCCTGCATTGCTTATGTGCAGCTTGTCCCTTGCATACAGGTGCTGATCTACCCACGTGTCCCCCAGTCTCCCAAACACATGACGCCCTGCTCCCTGCACCACTGTCTCAGCCTGAGGTTGAATTCCTTTATTCTGAGTTGCCTGGCCATGCTAGCACAATTCATTGGCAGGACCTCCAAGAAGGCCAGGGAACTAACAAGCCCTTTACATCCCCTACTAGTTCTCTGACCCTCCTTTGTACCCTCTCCACTGCTTCCCCAGCCAAGTCATTTGTTCCTAAATGCAATACTAGGTGTGACTTACCTTCCACTAATTTAACGCAGTCCTTTATCCTAGGGAGCGCCCTTCTGGCCTTCATTCCTGGGTCACAAAAAAATCACCTCTCCTTAAAAGCTGCTTTCTTCATAGCTAATGAATCCCCTTTATGATCAAATCCCCATGCACTATTACTGTTTTTGCATTTTCTATGCCCAAGAGTGCCTCAGCTCTGCTGTCTGGGTCTGTCGCACTCCTTCCACTCAGTAGTGTTGTCCCCATCTGCTCCCTTTCCTCTCCAAGTTGCTCTCCCCTGCTCCCTCCTTCTCCCCCCTTCCCTCTCTGCTGCTAGCTATCCTCCCTATCTCCTTCTGACCTTCCTCCCTCTTCTGGGTCCCGCTGCTGAATCCTGGATCTTGCCTCCCCATTTCCTCCACCCTATCTTCTTCCAAGCCCTCCCCTCCGTTCTTCCCATTTGTTGCATATCCTTCTTGACCCTCCTTGTCCCTTCCCCCTATTTGTGTTCTACCCTCATTTCTCCTCCCTTGTGTACTCCCTACATGCCTGTTCCCTGCACGGTCCTCTTTCTCCTATGGCTCGGTCTTCTGTTAACATCTGCCTCCCCCACCCCTCCTTTTCCATAAGCCCAGCTAGGAGCCAGTATCTGTCTGACTCCACTGTATAACTCCTGTTGACTTTCCACACTGCTTTCCTGTCTTAGCTCTTCGTTCTTTGTCCATTCTTATCCCCCTCTCCCCTTCCCACCATCTTGTCCCCTTGTCCATCCTCCCATTTTTCATACCCATCTCCCTTCCGACCTTCCTCCCTTTCTCTCCTCTCAAACTCTCTTAAACCATGTCAATTCTGCCTCCATCCACCTTAGTTTCTGACATATAGGGCACTCGCCTAACTTCCACAGAGTGCTCATGAACACCGCAGCTCCACAACTATTACATCCCACTATCCTCCCTCTTCCAGATCCCCTTCTGCCCTTCATTCTGTGGTGATTTCCCCCTCCCCACCAATAAGGCTCTATCTGCCACCCCCCATTCCCCTGCTAGCCCCACCTACCACGAGTTTCCCCCTCTGGGCCAAGCTGGTTCCTCCTTTGCTCTCCTCATTTGTGCCCTTTGCCCTCTCACTAGTAATCAATTAGCCATAGTAACAATTCAGCATGAGAATCAATTTGGGGCTGCCTTATCACCCTTTCTGACTAATCGAGCCCCTTAAGCAGCAGCAGCCAGAAATCTCCACAGTACCAGTAGTTAAATTGGCTAAGCTAAAGAGTCTGCTTGAACCCTCCTTGTCTCCCCCCCCCCCCCAAGAAATCCAACCAATTTAATAAACAAAAGATCGAGGGCTAATAATACTGACAGTTTGGACCCCCTTAAGTAATCAATTATCAATAGTAACAGATCTGTAAAGAAAAGAAATAGAAATCGTTTAGGGCTGTCTTTCTCTCCCCCTCCCCCAAGACTAGTGGAGCCCTTTAAGCAGTAAGCACTTGAACAACAAAAAGCAGTTGAGGCCATCTCCCCCCCACCACCCCAGACTAACAAGGCCCTTTAAACAGTTATTAGCCAGCACCCTGGTCCCAGACATCAGTTGGCAGTCCAAGTTCCATGTAGTCTTTAGCCTGTAGTTTGAGTCTCACCTGGTATTGGTGACTTTGTACCTCTGCCCCTTCCTACCATCTGTTTGCATTACCCATTGAAGAAAGTCTCTGTTCCTTCTCAGTTCACTATCCTCCTGGGTGTGATGAAGTTCGAGGCTGCTTCTCTCTTCTTCCGCTGCTTGCTCGATCTGGCGTTTTGTCCTCTGTGTCCTGCTCCACCTCCCTCGAGTATTTAATTGAGGACTGGGTCCGGGTGTATGTTTAAATATAAATCCCAGATTTATAATATAAATCACAAAATCAACTGTATTAAACAAATTGAAGAACTACTGCTAGGTGAAAGAACACGTAAGAATATAAACATAAGTACCTGGAATGTGATCCTAACTGAGGCTAGCTCAGAAGCTTACAGAAGGTTACTAGCATCAGAAAGGCAAAGCTACCTGAACCAGCTACTTCAGCACTGCACTGCATGTTATCAGCTAAAATAACCTGTGACTTTCAGTCCTATCATGGTATACATACATACACACACACACACACACACACACACCCCCCAAGCTTTTGGGCCTTTACCCAAAACTCAGCCAACTCTAAAGTAGTCTAAAGCTTCAGTATAGACATAGGTGTCATACAAAGGGTATCCCTGTTAGCAAAACATGATGTGCAGCATTGCGTAACTTAAATAACATCATGTTCATTCTAACCAGCACATGTAAGTGAAACTGATGAATGATAAGGAATGGCAAATACTTAGTAAATATTATTACCTGGATTAAACCCCCTGAGATAGTAGAGTCTTTGATTCCATTTAATCAATTATAAATATAAGTATTTCAGAAGTCTTTGATCCCACTTAATTGGTTTGAATCTGTGGGACCAAATTGTCTTAAAACTGTTACAGTGGGAAACTGATACAGTATTTGCCTTGAATTTTAAGCTTTTACAGTATTCATAAAGTAACAGAAAGGCATGTTTTTGACCTGTTGTGCTAACTATAATATGCATTATATATGCGCAATCCCCTGCCAGCTCATCCGGCAACAGTGTTGGTACTTACCTTGGTTGCTGCTGGCTGGCTCTCTCTACAGTTAAATAGATAGGGCCCATTGCTGAACATCCTCGTTGCCTGACTGGGGGACACATGGCCTGGCTTGGGGGGGGGGGGGCCCAAAGGGCCTGTAGCAGCAGGCCCCGACTGTGCTGATGAACTGTCCCGAGAAGTGTACGCTGAAGGTGCTGAGGACAGTGGTCATCATGCAGAAGCTTCTAAGTGGCCATCCAGCTCTGCTCCTGCTTTATGATGGAATGTGAGGTGATGGAGCTGTAGGAGGCAGCCCGGATCGAAATCTAGTACCGGGCCCCTCTGTAGAGTGCTGCTCATTTGCATGGGGCAGCTACTATTGGCCAGAGGTAGCGAGGATACTGGAGGTAGTAAGCCATTGAGATCTTGCACCTCAGAGCCCATCGGAACCCTAATCACCAGGCCCACCTTCAGGATCTGGGTTGCTTGATATCAAAAGAACCTGATGTTTCTCCCCAGCTTTTTCTGCCGAAGCACCCGCAAATTCAAGTTTCTAAGGTTTCCAGAAAGCCCACAGCAGTCCTGTGAATGCTTGCTGTGATTGCTGGTCACTTGAGTTTGTTTCTGAAACAGTTTGATACGGTATCCCAGCAATAGGTCCCATAGCAGCAGATGAAGCTCTGTCACCCTGCAGTTACTATGGGAGTGTGGGTTTGATGCCTTGACTCCCTCGAATGGGGGTGTCCTGGGATGTGAGAAGGTGGTGAGGAGGAGGTTAGGTTAGAGAACAGCACCGTTTGTGAGCACTGAAAAGCAAAGCTGGCTGTAGGAGACAGCTGCCTAGCCGACCAGTGAAAAGTAGGCGTGGCACTGCAAATAAAAATCAAGTTTTGAAAACAAAAACTTATTGATACAGATGGGAATGCCAGTTCTTAGGATGCTGACCTGGGGAATACTGCTACTGTACAGCAGATTGAACATCTTAAAATTTACTCCTTTTGAAATGAGGATATTTACTGCACAGTATATAGCCGTATAAAGTCAGAGTAAGCAGACAAGTGACAAAAAAAAGATAGTTTATGTTACAAAATTACACATCGATAGACAGATATGTGAACAATGGAGGTGCACCACTGGACACCAGGGAAACGGCAGCTCACTGCTGTCACTGCAGCCCGTAGCAACAGATCCAGTTGCAGCTGCAGAAGACAAGAAAGTCATGCTGTTCTCATACAGAGAATGTGGGTGAATGGTTCCTCTTGTTAAGCTGGGCACCCTGGATTTTGGGTGCCCAGAAAAGGCATTTCTGGCAACTTAAAAAAAAAAATAAATAAATAAACACCTGAATCTAGCTAAACAAGTCCCATGCAGCTATGTTCAGGTGTATGTTTTTTAAAAATACATAATTTGTATGTATTTTTATTGTTTGTATGTTTACACAACAAAAAGAAAATGGCATCCATCTAGATTGTTTTCCCCCATGACAAGTAAGTCCTGCAAATAACAACTTACGATAGATTTTTTACCTTTTGCGATAGTTTTTTTGTTTTGTTTTTACCAATCATGCTGGAACTTTAACAGAAAATTCGTTGTTATTTTAAAACCGTAAAAAAAAATGTTTTCACCAGACCTTCCAGAGGCACACCCTTGGCATGGGCCTCTTCAACCCTGAAAATTTCATGAAAAATTCAACACGATCTAGGCTGTAGGTGAGAGCAAAAAAATACCCAGTGTTAACCATAGGGAAACCAAAAGTGTTTTGTTTTTTTTCCATTTTTTGGCACTCCATATCTCAAAAACGGTACAAGGTGCCATCACAAAACTTTCCACGCATTGAGACTCTGGCAGCCTGACTGCACATGCCAAATTTTGGGCTTTTCGTCAAACAATGCCAAAGTTATTAAGGTGCAAAAAAAGGAGTTTAACATTAAACCGGCTGCTCAACACTAACTATAGGGGAGCAACCACGTCCCCATAATATTTTTCTTATTACTGTTACCTTTTGCACCACTCCTCATTGCCATTTATCAGCTTGTATTGTTTCTGTTCAAATTATGTATCCCCACCCCCATCCTTGGTTTACTCCTCCTTGTGCGTTTCACTGTCAAATATTTAGTTAAATGATTTTTTTGTTTCACTAGTATTCTTTATTGACATGTCTCAACAGATATAAAATTCTGTTTTTTGGTGTCGTATTATTTGTAGTTCAATACAGATTTTATGATTGTTCACCTTCTGTAGAATGAGTTAACTGTAGTTGTCTATTTTCACCTGCTAAACTGTGTTTTGTTTTTAGTCCTTGTTTTCCCTGTTACTGCATACTTCCTGAACTTTGTAAATGCCCCCACTCAGTCCAGTCACTCCTGGTCATGATGCACTACCCATTAGCCCCCTCCCACTGCATCATGAGTGGCTGCATAGTGTAACATGTTCTCAAGTTTCAGGAAGGATGCAGAGGGATTAGCTCTGGGACTGTAAACCAGCATGCTTTACATAATAACACCAGTATGGTGAACAGTCTTTTTTTCGACTTCTGTTAAGAAGTAGATACAAAATGACCCATTATACTAGCACATTCTACAGAAGGTCAGCATTCATAAAATGTGTTTCAAACTAGGGGCGATTTGAGATCTAATAGGGTTGACAGTGCCCCTTTATATTATCACGAGGAATATAACTGTCTATTTTTTTGCGCAGATTTTTAAGAAAACCATTTGAAAATAAAAAATCATTGTAATGGATGACCAGAATGACATCAAGCCGATTTGTGGCAAAGGTGAACAGTCCAGTGAAACAATGGAGATCACGGAGATTCTAACCTACCAAACTGAAAGGGAAAGAAACATTGTTTATACTCTCCTCCATATCAGCGAAAAAAGCTCTGAAGAAGATGGAAAATATATGGATTACTATATCCAAACAGGATGGGAGGAAGCAGTAAGTAAATGTGATAACAAGATTCATTTGAAAAAAAACGTACTTGCAAGAGATAAAGGTAAAGACGATAGATTCAGTTTGCCCTTCTTGCTCTGCCCATTTATACACCAAGATGCTTGAAATGGCTTTTGGTCACATCAATGTTTTGACTTAGTTCTCCAGGTGGGGACTGATTTATGCAAGGCATTGGTTAGACTGCACCTGGAGTATTGATCCCAGTTCTGGCCACTGCAATACAGTAATGTAATTGTGGAGGTGAAGGGCAGCACCATGAAGCTAATCATGCAAGGCAAGGCAAGCTTTATTTATATAGCACCCTATCCAGGGGTTCAGAGCGCTGTACAATAAAAACATCCCCAAGATTTAAAATCGTATATATTCAACTAAAACTAAAGGCTTTCTCAAACAAAAATGTCTTTGAAGAGGCTATAAAGGCCTTAACCGAGCTGGTTGCACGAATGCAAGGCAGAAGAAAATTCCACAAAGATGGAACAGCTGTACCAAATGCTCTGTTGTCAAATCTCTTTAGGCGAGAGGAGGGTATAACAAGCAAGCCAGCCTCGGCAGAGCGTTGGGGTGAATAGGCCGATACGGAACCAGGAGCTCTTTATGGTAGTCAGGTCCCAAACCACATAGGGCCTTGTAAGTTAACAAGCATATCTTGAAGGCGATGCGCAAGCTCACAGGCAGCCAATGCAGAGCGCGCAGAACAGGAGTGACATGATCCCTCATTGAGGCACCAGTCGACATCCTGGCCGTGGTATTCTGCACTAGCTGCAGTCAATGCATCAAACCTCCAGACGGCCCCAGGATAAAGAGCGTTACAATAATCTAGTTTGCTGGTGACAAAGGCATTGATACCCATCATACCTCTCAACTGTGCCACATTACGAGGAACGTTCCTCATTTTACTTCACAAAAGCTCCCTGTTCCACATTGTGAGGGCTTGTTCCACATTCAATGTCAACATTTCATAGCAAAAATCCATAGTAAATGATGCAAAAAATATATCATTCAATTAATAACAGACTTTCTAAACACAAATGCAACACGTTAACAGTGTTTTGAGCTTCTTAGGTAAACATTTGATTACGTGTTCCACATTTTGACAGGCAATGTTCCACATTTGGGGGAAAAAAGGTTGAGAGGTATGATGACCATAGCCAGATCAGCAGGTGTTAAAAATGGCCAGATCCTGGTGATATTCTGTAGCTGAAAAAAACAAGATCCAACAACCGATGACACCTGTTGTTTGAGGGGAAGTCAGTCCTCAAGAACAATGCCAAGGTCCCTAACTGCATCAACCACCAACAGGGGCCGCCCATCAACTACTGGAGCGAGCAGCCTCCCATCAGTGGAGACACCTCCATGACCTGTCTCAATCACCATAACCTCCGTCTTGCCGGGGTTGAGACATATCCAGTTTGCAGACATCCAGTCGTTGATCTCGTACAGACACCGGCTCAGCACACCTGAGGCAGAGAGGTCACCTGGGGCACAAGACAGGTACATCTGGGTATCCTCCACATGGTAGTGATACCCCATATTGTATCCCCTAATGATCTCTCCAAGCGGCAGCATATACACAGAGAACAACAGGGGGACCAAACTGGAACCCTGCGGAACACCTCAGGGCTGTGCAAAAAGTCCAGAAGAAAAAATTCCCAAGGACTTCAAGTTAAATATGAGCTAAACCAGCACAAAACGGCACTGGTGGCACCCACATAGTTCCGCAGACAATCCAATAGCACCCCGTGATCCACCGTATCAAACGCTGAAGATAGGTCCAAGAGCACCAAGATGGTAGCATGCCCTCGGTTCCTCGCCATGAAGAGATCATGTGCCACCCTGACCAAAGCCATCTCAGTGCTATGCCAGGGCTGAAAATCCAACTGGAGAGGTTCATAGATGGAAAAACTCTCCAAATGCTCAACCAGTTGGTCAGCCACCACCTTCTCAGTAACCTTCTCCAGAAAGGGAAGATTACAGATAGGCTTGTAGTTCAAGAGAACATCAGGATCTAAAGTTGACTTTTTAAGGAGGGGTCTCACCACAGCCTCTTTCAAGATCGTGGGAAAGACACCCTCACTTAAAGACCCATTTATGATCTCCACAAACACTGGACCCAAGAAATCCAGGCAGCTAATGACAAGCCACGTTGGACCCAGGTCCAGGGCACAGCTGGTAGATGCATGCTGGTAAACATGCAGAGGATCTCAACTGCCCAAAACCGGCCCAAACTCACTCCAACTCGGCAAAAGACCTTTACCAGCAGGCAGATCACCTCCAAAAAGGCTGGACCAGAGGAGGCAATACTCGCCCTGATAGAGGACACCTTGTCGGCAAAGAAACGCCCAAACTGCTCACACTTTTCTGCGGAAACTGCTGTCCCAGACTGCAGACAGGAGGAATTTAACCAACTGTTGACAGTACAGAACAGCACAGCTGGGCAGTTTCTTGCCATGGTAATCGACCGGGATAAAAACTCTGTCTTCTTAAGATTGATTGCCCACTGATACTCTGAATAATGCAGCCTCAGCACTGCCTTGTCCTTCTCAGAGCAAGGCTTCCTCCATGCATGCTCTAACCTATGCCCCTACGCCCCTTAGTCTTCGTGGATTTCTGTTTGGGGGGGGGGGGCTCTGAAGAAAATGTTATATGTATACTCAAGTTATTTAGTCTAGAGAAGAAAAGATTGAGGGGGTGATATAATCATGGTGTTCAGAGTACTGAATGGATTCACTGTTTACAGTATATTCTGCTGCTTAATTTGGTGAGTGCAAGTACAACCAGAGAGTTTTCATTCAAGCTGCGGGAAGGGAATGTAAGGGAAACATCACCTAGTATTATTTCACATAAAGGGCAGCTAACATGTATAGTAGCCTGCATAGTGAGTTAGGGGGAGCTAGCAGTGTTCAGACATTCAAAGCAGGACTTTACAGATCTAACTTCTAGAAACAGCTCTTGCAGCAGGTTACACCATTAGGACTGAAGCCGGCAGGCACCAGGACCCCACGTAAATTTTCTAGCTAGAAGTATTCAGCGGGGACCGCCTCCGACGTCGGTCCCGCCCCCGACGTCAGGCATAGTATATAAGGAGGCGGTCCCCCAGAATCCCCAGTTCTTTTCCCGCCATCAACTCGCCAGCATCGGCCTCTCAGTCTCTACCTAGCGCACAACGACTTAGAACTTCAAGAGTTTCTACATAACTAATGTCCTCTCCAACTCCTTCATTTGAGGGACACCTTTCAAAGTGTGCCTGCAGAAAACAGATCCCTTTCAAGGATCCTCATTCTTCCTTCGTGCGGTGCTTAGGCCCGGACCACGACACCAAGGCCTGCACTTTTTGCCAAGAGTTCAACAGCCGCACCAGGATCCGCTGTCAGAAGGCACTTCAAGCTTACCTGTTAGAGGAAAAACTTAGTAGGACTGACAAAGAACCTTCCTTCAAGGCCCATAAACAGTAGGACAAGCACCGGGAGAAGGCAAGGTCCAGCTCCCCGAACCGGGCCTCGGATTCATGGAGCTCAGGCTCCACCCAATCGGACCGCTCTCCCTCCAGGGCTAGGTCTTAGCTCCCTCCGGTTAAAGTCCGGGCTTCCAGTGGTCCTTCGACTCTTCAGCTCATCAAGACTTCCAGGCCCTCGGCTTCCTCTACTCCCTCTCGGGCTCTTCTAAGTCCTCCGAATGCCACAAGTCTTCCTCATCCACCCGACGTAGGGACCCCAACTCCAGGTCAGTCTCCCAGCCCCCTAGGTGCCCGGATCAACCACCCAGGAAGATGAAGGACCTGACATCCCTCAAGCGGATGACTGACCTGACGTCGGGCAGGCATTCGCCGGAGCCGAGGACATCGGCCAAGCACCATACAGAAGCCGGGCGTTCACCGAACCTGAAGTCGTCAGCCAAGCGACCGACGTCGGCTTCACCGGAGCTGAAGACCGCCCCTCAGTCACTGGTGGACACCGGTCACAGGGATTCCACGGAGGAGGACACCACATTGCCTGAAGACCAGGTGGGCGACACAGAGGATGCCAGGCTTCCGAGGGAACCTTCGCCCACCCCAGAGACATCCGCGGACCCAACGCCTGACCCCAGTGACAGACCACCGGCGCCAGGCCCGTCGTCGGGCATGAATATACAAGTGGTAAAGGATCTCTTTACTTTCTGGTGGGACACCATATGTAAAGAAGTGGTCCCAGTAAAACCTCCTCCTACTCCTTCACCCCCTATGCCCCCTCCTCCACCACAGGGGCCAGCAGGACGACTACCAACCCCTGAGGAGCAGACTCCACCTCCCAGGGGTAGATCCAAGGATCGGAGAAGGCCTCCCTCAAGATCTCCTTCAGGGTCTTCCAGCCCCAAGCAACCCAGATGTCGTCGGTATACTCCGTCAGGGGAGGACTCCAGATCAGATACCTCAGATTACTCCAGATCTCCTTCTCCACTCAGCATTTCATCACCTGACCCACATGACCTACCCAGGTCTCCTCCAGGTGATCCCTCTTTCTCTGAGATCATGAGGCACATCCAGGACAACATGGGATGGGATGCTGAAGACCTCTATCCCGAAAGACAGCGCCTTGCCCGTTATCTTCGGCAGGAAGATCCAAAGCCTGTGGTAGTGCCACCCTTGGTGGACACCTTCTTCGACGTCACCAAGGCTGTGTGGAAACGTCCACACTCCACTCCCGCTGTGTCAAAGACAGCCGACCGCCTGTACAAGGCCCCGGAAGAGGACCAGTACTTGGCTTAACAACCTTTGGCTGACTCCCTGGTCATTACGGCCTCACATGACTGGTCCCAAAGTCCGCAGCACATGAGCACACAGCCACCGGTCCAGGAATCCAAACAGCTGGATGCCCTGGGGAGGCGCTTGTATGTGGCTGCTACATGCTCTATCAGGTCCCTGAACTATCTATCTTCCATTGTACAGTTTCAGAATGCCCTGTGGGAACAGGGCCAGTACCTGTTCGATAAATTACCAGATGGCGATCAGAAGGTGGAGCTCCTAAACCTCCTCTGCACAGGGTCTGATGTGGGTACCCAAGTGCTACGAGCCACTTACGATTCTGCGGACTCGTCTGCCAGAGCTGCAGCTTCAGGCATCTGTCTCTGGAGACGCTCTTGGCTCCGTGTCTCCAGTTTTACCCTGGACATACAGAAAAACATTCTTGACGTCCCTTATAATGGCAAAGTGCTTTTTGGTGAACCCTCGGAGAAGGTCATCACCAAACTCCAGGACTCTGGGAAGGCAGTCAGGTTTGCACAAGCCATGTACAGATCAAGACCTGGTTCCTTTCATAGGAACCAGAGCCATTTTCACAGCCAGCAACAACGGCAGCAGCCACGTTCCGGCCAGCAACAAAGGGGCACTTTTCAAGGTATAGCCCAGGCTAAGTCATCCCCAGGCAGAGGCCAGCGTTACACCAAACTGTCCCTGCCTGCAGGGACCACTGCTGCCACAGCATGACTCCTTCTCAGCCCCCGCCCCTTCTCTGGATCAACAGGCACAAAAGGTCGGAGGTCGCGTCGCTCGCCACTTTTTAGGGTGGCAGTTGATTACCGCCGACCGGTGGGTTGTCCAATTGGTCAAGAAAGGCCACTTCATAGAATTTCTCGACCACCCACCGTCAAGACCTCCCCTGCTTTCCCGTTTCTTGGGTCAGCATGCCCTGCTCATACAGCAGAGGTGCTCACGCTTCTTGGAAAAGAAGCTGTAGAGCACATACCACAGAACCAGAGAGGTGCTGGTTATTATTGTCACTTCTTCCTGATTCCCAAGAAAACAGGGGATCTCTGTCCGATACTGGACCTCAGCGACCTCAATGCGTCGGTCCTGTACAAACGCTTCTGCATGGTGACCCTCCCAGGTCTGATTCCCATGCTCAAGCAGGGCGTTTTTCTAGCATCCTTGGACATGCAGGATGCTTACCTGCATATACCCATAGCTCAAGTGCACAGGAAGTTTTTGCACTTCAAGTGTCAGGGTCACCATTATCAGTTCTGAGCCCTTCCCTTCGGGCTGTCATCTGCACCTCAGGTATTCACGAAGTGCATGGCGGTAGTAGCGGCGTCTCTGAGGAGACAAGGCCACTACATGTTCCCCTACCTGGATGACTGGCTTCTCATGGCACCCTCTCGGAAAGCCCTGATGTCCACCATTCATTATACTCGGTCTCTGTTCGAGACGCTGAGCATCATTATCAATCAAGAGAAGTCACGCCTGGTTCCGTCTCAGATTCTGCAGTTCATAGGCGCAGTTCTGGACACCATCCAGGGGAAAGCTTTTCTACCCCAGGATCGAGCGGAACACATCAGATCCTTCATCAGGAACATCTTGGCAAAGAAGACCGTCCCAGCCAGACTGGTCCTTTGCCTGCTCGGACACATGGCTGCGGCCATTGAGATGGTCCCACTAGCTCATCTGCACATGCGGGTGACCTAGTGGATGTTTCAGGTCCAATGGGATCAAAAGCAACACCATCTGCAGCTCCCAATTCGGATCACAAAGGTCGTAATCTGGGATTGGCAATGGTGGCTAGATGCGAAGAACCTCTTGGTGGGGGGCCCCTTCACTGCGCCGACCCTGATTGTGACGCTCTCCACAGATGCCTCAGAGCTCGGATGGGGAGCACACCTAGATGGTGTCCAGTCTCAGGGCCTGTGGACAGCCCAAGAGACTCATCTCCACATAAATATTCTGGAAATGAGAGCAGTTATTTACGCCCTGCAGGCTTTCCAGTCGGAGATTCCACCGGGTACTCTTTTGTTACAAACAGACAATTTCGCGGTGATGTATTACCTCAACATACAAGGAGGCACCCATTCCTACCTGCTTTGCAGGGAGGCCATGAGGGTGTAGGATTGGGTTTTGCAACATGGCACAAACCTCATTGCTGTTCATCTACTAGGAGTGGACAGTGTCATCGCAGAGGGCCTGAGTCACTCTCAGGCCAGAGTCCTCGAGTGGGAACTACTCCAGGAAGTAGTAGAGGATCTGTTTCGCAGATGGGGTACACCAGAGTTAGACCTTTTTGTGTCCCCATCCAACGCAAAACTGCCCAATTTGTTTCTCGCTAGATCCAGGAACTGGTGTTTTCTGGCGAGACGCGTTGTCCCTCTCCTAGGTGGGCAGATTCCTCTATGCTTTCCCCCCTTTCCGTTGATCCAGAGGGTCCTTTTGAAACTTTGCAGAGAGTGAGCGACGCTAATACTGATCGTGCCGTTTTGGCCCAGGCAGATCTGGTTTCCTGTAATACATCAGCTGTCCAGGGACCCTCCGGTACCTCTGCCAATCAGCTCTCACTTGCTGTCTCAGGAGGCGGGTTCCTTGGTCCATCCGGACCTTTGCTCACTGAACCTGCACGCTTGGCTCCTAGAGACATAGCCATCATGCGACACGGGGTCTCGCAAGAAGTAGCTGACGTTCTAGTGGCCGCTAGAAAACCGGCCACTCATGTTACTTACGCCATGAAATGGCGCAGATTTTGCCTATGGGCTCAAGCATGTGGGTTCTCACCACTGGATTGTCCAGAAAGGTCGGTCTTGGACTACCTCCTGTCTCTTTTCCAGACAGGCTTGGCCTACTCCTCGATAAAAGTACACCTTTGTGCCATCTCAGCCTATCACACTCCTATAGGCCAACTTCCTATCTCTCAGTTGGACACGGCACGAGCCTTCCTGAGAGGCGTTCTCTACCTTAGACCTCCGATTAAGGATCCTGTTTCGCCTTGGGATTTACTCTTTGTCCTGGAGCAGCTTACGCTGCCACCTTTTGAACCAGCCGTGGATTGTGAGCTACGTCTCCTTACAGGGAAGACGTTGTTTTTAGTTGCCGTTACTTCAGCCAGAAGAATTTTGGAACTTCATGCACTGATTTGCAAAGAACCTTACTTGGTTTTCCATCAGGACAGGGTATCCTTGCGGACCAATCCGAAGTTTCTGCCTAAGGTGGTCTCAGCTCTCACCCTTAATCGGGATATCGATCTTCCAGTGTAGTTCCCTAAATATTCGATTTGAGGAGAGGCCCTGTTGCACACTTTAGATGTGCATAGGTGTCTTCAGTTCTACCTGAACAGGACCAAACACCACCGAAAATCTGATCAGCTTTTTGTCTCCTTCACCCACAGGATGCTGGGAGCTCCCATTTCCAAACAGTCGCTGTCCAGGTGGCTTATAAATTGTATCACGTTCTGTTATCAGAAGCGCAACAAACCCTTACCAGGCGCGGTTAAGGGTCATTCCACAAGGGGGTGGCTACCTCCTTTGCGGCCTTAAAGAACGTGTCCATCTCAGCCATCTGTGTAGCAGCGACTTGGAGCACTGTGCACACCTTTTTCAGGCATTATAGCCTGGATGTGGCATCGAGGCAAAGAGCAGGTTTTGGTCTAGCAGTCCTTCAAGGACTTCCGTACTAGGCTTAGGTTTTACTAAGGATTTCTGCCTTCCCTCATCCCAGTGGTGTGGGATTTCCACTATTGCTTGGGAATCAGTCCTAATGGTGTAACCTGCTGCAAGAGCTGTTTCTCGAAGTAAGATAGTACAGTTATGTAAGAACTTACCATGACAGTAGATCTTCGAGAACAGCTCTCGCAGCAGGTACTTTCCCTCCCACCATCCCCACTAGAGGTAGATTTTGTTGTTCAGATATCCTTCTCCTAGGATCAGGTGTTCGCTACACTATTCTGATTGCCATTTGCTGGCGGATCCTCAGTCTCCTCTTCTGATGTCATCCAGCGGCCTGGAGTCTCCGGCGGGAGAACTGGGGATTCTGGGGGATCACCTCCTTATATACTATGCCTGACGTCAGAGGCAGTCCCCGCTGAATACTGCTAGCTAGAAAATTTCCGTGGGGTCCTGGCACCTGCCGTCTTCAGTCCTAATGGTGTATAACCTGCTGCAAGAGCTGTTCTCAAAGATCTACTGTTACAGTAAGTTCTTGCGTAACTGTATTATCCCTGATGGTGAATAACAAGTGGGTCAATGCCCCCATAATAAGGAAACAAGTTACAACAACAAAGTTTGGAATTAGGTCTGGACCAATTTTAAATAAGGTGAAAGGGCGCAGACAGAATTGAAAAGTGAAAAATGCTCTGTTCTCTGTAAATTGGATAGCTAAAAATGATAAACCACTAGTAATTAACAAAACTTAATGCGGTTTACTAGCCAAATGGTGGAAAATAAAAATGGTAGCCAAGAAGGGTATTCTTCGTTTCCTGGTAATCAAATGGAAACCAAAGAAGTTGTGATTTAAAGAAAAACCCAAACTAAATGCAGCGTAATAGACAAAACTACCTGAATTATTTTTTTTGGTCTAACTACAAAATAAAAACCTGACTGGAGAACCATGATTTACAGAAAAAAAACTTAATGCAGAGTAATCGAGAAAACTGACTGAAATACCATTTATTATTTTTATTATTATTATTATATATAACTACAAAAATAAAAACCTAACTGGAGAACCAGCCATTACTGGAGTTCACTGTGGGGGCAGCTGCTCACTTCAGGTGGAGAACTGGACCTGAGCAACTGCCAGAGTGGAGTGCGGATGCAGAGTTTGTCTATATTCCAGATCCTAAAATTTAAATAGGTTCTATATCCAGGGCATTACTCTTGGTCAGGATGACTTCATAAAGTATAAACATTAAGTGAGGGATTCCTGCGGTTAGAATAAATACTGTACTTTATTGGGTATAGTCACTGCCATGCAGCAGGGGAAAAGAAGATGGATCCCAGGTTCCTTCCATCTTTACCTCACTGTGCGACTTGTCTTACTGTGACTTGAATACAGTTCTACCCTGCCACTCTACACTTCCAGCAGAGCTTTTGCTGTCATTGCTGATTATTGAAATATGTGAGTTTGCTAGTGAGCTTTTTCCTTCATAATCAATCATTCTCTACTGCTTAGGCAAGTCGTGTTGTCACAGTCCTGTATTGTGACATCAGTCTATTACCATGGATGTTATTCACACCATAATGTAAATAAATAGCAGAGTAAGTTTTACTTTTAGGAAAGGAATGGGAACCTACATACCTCCAGTAAATCCAAGCTGCTATGACTGCAATGAAAAATACTGTACTTTTTTGTGAAAATGAAGGTATCGAGAAAATCAGAGAAACTGCCAGTCCTGTCAGCATGTTGGCAAATCTCTCTCCTATAGATATGTAACCCAGCTTGCTCTGCAAAGTCTTGAGGTGGACCCCTTCATCTCATCACCCACAAGCACTTTTGAAATGTTTAATGAATTGGGAATCACACCATGATAATATTGTGTAAGAATAACAAATGCTAAAAGGAATATATTTTTTTATATTCTGAGAAACATTAAATGAAGGTCCCTTCTGCCCATCTCTGGTCACCATCCAAGTGGAAGTAAAACATCCCATGTCATTTACTGATCAGAAGTATGAGAACTTTTTATTCAAGAATACAATCAAAAGTACATCAAATTAACAAAAAGATTCACAAAAGGCAGGTGCTGTCTAACATAAATACATCAAGGGAAAAAGTGCAACGAAAAAACAAAATAATCCTAAATGATTTTGTTCTTCAAAAACAGAAATATAAGAATGTTTTATACCTACATCCACTTGAAGAAGTAACAGAACAAAATCTTGTTTAAATTATATATGAACAGTAATCCTCAAAATTGTGCCCTCTATCAAGACACAGCATTCACAATCCATGTGCAATATTTCCATAAAATCTGTAAAGAATAAGGGAGGCATTTAATTTCTTTAAAGGGCAACTCTTTATTATAATAAAAAGCTTAAAAAACATTAGATTTACACCAGTTATGTTTAAACCTTAGTTGTTTTAGTTATTTTTTTACTTTCTGCTGCTGTTGATCTACTAAATATTGTAGATAATGTGGCAATTATTTCACTGAGTTGTTCAAAATGTATCTGACTCTCCCCTGCTCACTACACATTTGCTGTTTGTGACTTCACAGTCGGTTGCGTGGTCAGCATTATGATGTTATAAAACCAGGAGACTGTGAGGTTAACAGAGGAGACGCAAATGTTTTCAAATGTTTTTTTATACAGACTTTTAGATGGACTACCAAGATGTGCTATAAATCTTGGAAAGGAGCATTAAAAATTAAAACTAAAAAGTAACAGCCAAAACATCTTATTTGTGAAAACACATGCTAAAGTGCAGAGTTGCTCTTTCATGTAAATTCTAATTAATACAGATTGGATTGTGCTTATGATTTCTGAACAGTCAAGGTGTTGCTGCTGTAATGCCCAGGCACATCTTGCTTGCCATAAATAATATTGACATACAGCAAAAATCACTCTCATAGTGCTTTTGTGGAAGTGTACCAACTCCAGAGGATATAAACCAAATGCCATTATCTCTAAATCACTAGAAAACTCCCCAGAATTGTCCAGGAATTAGTCAACAGAATCCAGAAATAAATTGTCATGGAACAATTAATTAAAAGCAAGGTCACGTCCTAGGTTTATAATGCAGTACGATAGGAGACACAAGTGCTAGTTCTAAAATGATTCACAAATTTAAAGTAATTTTCTGAGATTTGGAGATTAGGGGGTAACTTACATTAAACTGAAGCATGTGCTGGCTCCCTGCATAAATGTTAATAATTTTTCTGTGGCATTATCGAATGGGAAGGGATTGTAGTTTGGTGCCGACAAGGTGGACAGCTGATCCTTTCCACTTCCCGATTCATTTCCTTGCTCCTACAGTATGACTTGCAGCAAGGGAGGGTGTGCCCACTTAATGAATGGGGGCATTTTTTATTAGCATTTTGTACATTTTGATGTAGAGTTAGAGATTAATGAAGGCCACTGCTCGACTAACAAGGGCTTTGTTAGCCGAGCGGCAGTCTTCATTAATGTCTAACTTGCCATCATAATGTAACGTGCATGAACGCGGGCGTATGGAAATGAATCAGGAAGTGGAAGGGATCAGCTAGCCACCTTGTCGGGGGCCAAACTACAGTCCCTTCCCATTCAATAATGGTCGCAGAAAAATGATTTATATTTATGCAGAGAGGCTATCGCCAGCACAACCTTAAGTTTAATGTATGTTACCCACTAATCTCAGAAAATCCCTATAAAACAGCAGTACTAGTTAAAAAAATGTACTTTTTACAGTAGGTGTGTCATACAGAGAAGAGGAGAGAATCTCATGGCTGAGAGGGACTCCTGCTTTAGAAGCACCATAGAACCGAACGAGAGTGGGGCTAGGCGGCTGCAAAAGAGCTCCAGGTAGGAGCCAATCACAGAGCAAGCCGCCCCCGTACTCACCAGGGAACGAATCTGCGGGCACCTTCTGGTCCACTGATACACTTCCTCTGGTTTAAAAGGAAGAGGCCATCAGGCACCCCACCCCCACCATGCGAAGGACCAGCACGCTAAGGACATTGGAATCTGCCCAACGGAGTCTACCTAATGAGGCAGGCAGTGGCTGGACACTGTGCACTGCAGAAGGGAGACAGAGGTACAGTAAGGGAGTGAACTAGTCACCAGGACATAGCAGGAGGAAACAGGGAACCAGGAAGTCTAATTGTCAACTGAGGTAAGATTCCTGGTTAGCTCTTCTCCTAGCTCATAAAACGCAAGGGAGTGAGGTGTGATAGGGTCATACTAAAATGTGGGTATGGGTGAAATACCTATCCAGGATAGGGTTACAAAACAGGGGGTTAGAGTAAGTAAAAGATTGGGTTTAGGTGAAACACCTATCTAGGGTAGGGTACAACAAGGGTTTCGAGAAAACAGCAAATTGGAAGTAGGTAAAACACCCTGTCTAGTGTAGGGGTAAAAAAGGGTTAAAGTAAGCAAAACAAAAACAGGCAGAGCAGATAACAAGGCAAGGCAATTTTTATTTAAAAGGGACGCCCAATCCCAGAGGCTCTGGGTGCCGCACAAAATGAATAAACAAATAAGAGATACAGGAAAAATCAGAATAAATAACAATATTTCATAGATTATAAAATAAAATAAAGTTCCCTAAAAAATTTAAAAACACAGGTGGCCAGGAACTGAGATCAAGATCTTAGCATACGGATCTCACTTATAAAGCTAAGTCGGGGAAAGCCTGGGCGAACAGGAGGGCCTTGAGGCAGGCCTTGAATACCTCCAAAGACGGGGCCTCCCTAACCCCAGAGGGCAGCGAATTCCACAGGACAGGGCTGGCAACACTGAAAGCCCTGTCGCTGTCCGTTTTCAGCCTCGTCCTGGGAATCAGCAGGAGGCCCCTACTGGAGGAGCGGAGGGAACAGATCAAGACAGCAGGTGTAAGAAGTATCATCTGGTAGCCAGGGCCCTGGCCATGTAGGGCCTTGTAGGTGAGGAGACCCACCTTGAAGAGGATCCTCCACCTGACTGGCAGCCAGTGCAGCTCACGCAGTACCGGTGTAATATGGCAATATTTAGGCTGCCCCGTAAGTAACCTGGCAGCTGCGTTCTGCACCAACTGCAGTCTGTGGAGAGAACCTTCCACGACCCTGAGGTAGAGCGCATTACAGTAGTCAAGCCTTGATGTCACCAAGGTAAGTATCAAAGTGGGGAGGTCCAGAGGCGGCACAAGGGGCTTTACCCTGGCAACATTCCTGAGATAGAAAAAACAGGAGCGGATAGTGGAAGATACTTGTGCGTCCATCGTCAAACCCCTGTCCAGGATAACAAGATTCTGCACCTCAGAGGAAGCCTTCAATGGGACCAATCCCAGAACAAGTCCAGTCTCTGCACCAAAGGCCATCCTGTCCCCCACTTTGTTCGACTCCACCACCAATACCTTCATCTTATTGGAGTTCAGCCGTAACCACTTGAGGCCATCCAGTCATTGATTTCGGCAAGGCAGCTATTTAGCACATCTGCTGGGTTGCATGTTCCTGGGGCAAAGGACAAGTATAGTTGGGCATCATCAGCATAGCAATGAAACCCCAGACCAAACTTTCTAATGACCCCCACCCCCCGGGGCAGCATGTACACTGCAAACAACACTGGGGACAAGACCAGACCCTGGGGAACTCTGTACAGCTGGAGACTAGGGGTGGAGTAGAAATTCCCTGTCACAACCCTTTGCTTCCTGTTGGTTAAAAACAAATCAAAGCAGCAGATGACAGTACCGGTGAGTCTACAGAATTCCCTAAGGCGGTCCAGCAATACACAATGGTTCACAGTGTCAAATGCTGAAGAGAGATCAGGGAGAACAAGAATTGTCCTTTCCCCTCGATCTCTAGCCCTGAGAATATCATTCTTTTTTTTTTTTTTTTCACATTCTGTTTAATAGCTCCATAGGACTGGGCATCCTTCTGGGGTACTTACTGGGCTAGGGCCTCTAACTCCCTGCTAGAACCTCCATGCCGTGGAACTTCTCCACCCACACTGCCCAGACCTGACCCAGCTCCCACTCTAGCAAGGGTCCACGCAGCCTACAGGTTGGCGCCCGGGAAGATCCCGGCAAGCTGGACCAGCAGTGGGATGTGAGCCGTGCCTCGTAAGTCCCCATCATCTCTGCAGTCCTTCCGGAGGGGATTTTCTGCTTGTGGTTTCTTGTGCTGTCCCCCATCCCCCCGCCCCTGACGAGGTGCACATCTGACGATCTGGCGCACGGCAACCCTGCCAGCATCGGCCCCTCTACTACATGCATGCCTAACCTGCTACAGTGCCCCAGTCTCCAACGGGGGCCGCTGACAGGCCGAAATATCCCACTCCTGCTACCCGGGGAGGAGAGCACCACAAGAGTACTCATCCTCGACCCTCCCCCGCGGACCCCCAGCGCCCAAGCTCGCTCCCGAACCTGGGTCACCGTCATGGTGCGAAGTGTTGTGTCCAGCGCCTCAACCCTCAGCACCACTGGGCCAAGAGAATATCATTCTGCACCCGAACAAGCACAGATCTTTCTGGACATAAAATCTCCACCACTCATTCACACTAATGGGTGTACGCCGGAGGCGCTGGGACCCAGCGGGAGCAAACTTTTCAGGAGGGCGCGCGAAATGAAGCCAGGAAGTGGCACCACGAGCTGGGTGTGTGTGGTATATGAGCTATCTCGGCGTCTACCCTCCAACCGCTTCAGTTCCTTTTTCCCGCCTGACGAGTGCGTTTCAGTGACAATGTTGCTCGCCCGCCAGGAGTCAAACTTCAAGCCGCTTAAGTTTTCAGTTTATTATTTTGTATCTTGTATTGAATAGTACCAATTACATTTTAATATATTACTTATTGGTTCGAGAAGAAGTCTTCAGCCCTCCATTGACTGACTCGACCATGAGCAGGGCAGGTGACGGTAGGGAGACTTCAGATGAAAGCTGTTCAGTCAGCCGGGCTGGGTCTGGCCCACTGCCCTCTCTGGATGGGGGAGATCCGACAGTGGACGGTCCAGTGCTTGGTGGGGGGGGTGGCTGGTCCCCCCGAAAGCACAAAAAGAAACTGTCCCGTTTGCGGCACCGTTCGGCCTCGAGTCCTTCTTCAGCCCACCAGTCGAAGAAGAAATGGCATCACTCAAGGTCGCCCTCTGGTACTTCTGCACGTAGACTGTTGATTATTAGGGTCAGGAGCCTGTCTCCGCCTCTTGCGGAATCACCAGTTTCTGTCTCTGGTAGCCGGCCTCTTCGACACTGGAGCCCCTCTCCGCCTATTAGGGGGGCTTCCGATGAGCAGTTTCACCATTGGGACGCTCTTATGGAGCAGTGGGCTCAGAGGTTGTCTTGATTGCCCGAGCTGGCCAGTCCATCACCGGGGCCTTCGGGTCTGTCTGTTTCGGATCAGCAGGCGCGGCAGTTAGGACTTCCTAGTCGCGCGGCACCTTCTTGGTGCTGTTGACTCCGCACTCCAGTGTCTCTTCCCCCTTACATGGCTGCGGCACAGGGGTCCACACCGATGCCTTTATCTCCTGCCAATTTTCTTCCTTTGCCTTCCAGTTATAGTTTTCAGACTTCTGATATGTGCCATCGCTGCTGGTGCCAGCTTCCTCAGCGCCGAGATGCTTTTCGGTGCCACGGGTGGTGTCGGCGCCGTCTGACCTGTAGATGCTGTTCTTGGTGCTGCAGGGGGTTTCGGCGCCATGTGTGGTGCTGCGCTACTCATCAGCACTGTCCTTGGTGCTGGGGTTGGCAGTGGTACCTAGTGCAGCACCGTGATTCCTGAAGGTGCTGTGCGCAGTGCCATTTTCTGTGTCAGCGCCATCGTTGTTCTCGGCACTGTTTACCTCTGCAGCTCTGGGGACATGTACTGCGCCACATGGTTCCCAGAGGTTTTTCTTTCTCCTTCTCTTCTTCCTCCTGGTTTTCCCTCCCTTCCTGTCCATGCAGTCCCTCCTGGACTGTCAGGAGATGATTTTGAGCCCAATCCAGATCTTCGGCTGGGTGATGATGTTGATGCCGATTCTGCCCTGGAGGCAGGGATCAATCCTCCTGCAAAGCCTATTGTTGAGGACCTTTCCTTTTAAGTCTCTGCTTAAGAATTTAAATTCTGCCTTTTTCTCCAGTCCATGGAAATAGATCCTGGGAAGCTTCTGCGTCTACAATATCTACATGTTCCGGAAATCCCTGTGGATTTAACCCCTCCGGTACAGACCTCTTTTGAGACTCTTTCCCAGATGGTGTGGAAGAGTCCGGCGCTTATTCCTTCTGTGGCCAAGCCCATAGACAGGAAATATGCCCCTTCCAAGGATCGCCCAATTTTGGCCTCTCAAGCTTTTGCTAATGCCTTTGTGGTCCTGGCAGAGAATGGTAAGGCTGTCCTCCCTCAGGAATCTACAGCCCATCCTATAAACAAAGAATCTCGAAAGATAGACACCTTGGATAAGTGAGTCTTTGCTGCCTCAACCCTGGGCATGCATATTGCCAGCTACCAGGGCTATTTTTCACAATATGAGTATGTTCTTTGGCATTCACTCAAAGCAATGGTAGAAGCTCTGCCCAAATCTGAGGTTAACTCAGAGCTACTTCAGATCATAACTAGGGGTATCGAGTCCAATAACCAACAAGTTAAAGCTGCAATGGACGCTTTTGATACCGTTTGCCGGGCAGTGGCAGCTGGCATTTTTACCCATTGCCACTCTTGGCCGCATACCTCGGGCTTCACAAATGATGCCCAACAGCAAGTCATGGCCTTGCCTTTCAACAGCATGTATCTGTTTGGGCCTCAGGTGGAACAAGCACTAGAGGCCACATGGAAGACTAGGTCTGCCATTAAGGCAGCCAGACCTCCGCCCTCTTCCTCTCGAGGGAGTGGGAACAAGTGTCAGTTTCACAACCATTAGTCCTTTCAGGGTAAAGACAGAGGATGTTTTTAACAAAACCAGAACCCTCAGCTGCAAAAGAAAACGCAACAGAAGGCCCAAGGCCCAAAAGCTACCAGTGCCACCTTTTGAGTTTCTGGACAAGGCCCCACCTCAGCTGCCCATGGGGAACTCTTCCTCGACAGTGGGAGGACATCTGTCTCAGTTCTACGACCAGTGGAAATCTATAACATCAGACAAATGCGTCCTCAGGATAATCTGCAAGGGGTACTCTCTCAATCTGTCAGAAACCCCTCCGGATCATCCTCCCAAATGACAGCTCAGGCTGTCTGCGGCACAGTCTGACCTTCTTGCTTCCGAGGTACAAGGCCTTCTGAACAACAGGGCAGTAGAAGTAGTTCTGCTAGATCAACAAAACACAGATTTCTACTCCCATTATTTTCTGGTCCCAAAGAAAACCGGTGGCATGCTCCCTGTTCTGGATCTCAGAAAGTTAAACAGATTCCTAGCAAGTCCCTCCAGGCAAGAGACTCTGGAGGCCGTGGCCACAGCCTCAGACTTCCTCACATCCATGGGAGTCCTGCTGAACCTCAAAAATTCTCAGTTGCAGCCCTCCCAGAAGCTCCTCTTCATAGGAGCTCTTCTGGACACTTCCTGTTCGAAAGCTTTTCTTCCAGAGGACAGAAGGAGCGATATCTTACAGATGGCCCAGTTCATCAGAGAACACGGTTTGGTTCGAGCTCTCTCGATGCAACGGATGGTGGGTCTCGTGGAATCCTTGGTGTTCACTGTACCCTTGGCTTGTCTTCACATGAGAACCTCTCAGTGGATGCTCAGTACTTGGTGGTCCCCAATCATTCACCTTCAGTCCTTTCTCATCAAGGTGACGGAACCTCTGAAGAGGTCACTCACCTGGTGGTCTCAGGAGGACAACCTTCTGGAAGGATATCCTTTTATCCCTCTGGATCGTCAGATCTCCATTACCACGGATGCATCCCTGATGGGTTGGGGAGCTCACTGCCGGGATTTCCACACCCAAGGTACCTGGACTCTGAACGAGTCTCAATTTCACATAAACGTCCTGGAAATTTATAAGTGACATTGCAGAGGGACTGGAAGGAAAAGTATGCCTCTTTGCAGATGACACAAAGGTCTGCAACAGGGTTGATACACAAGGAGGTGTGGAAAGGATAAGAAGGGACTTGGCAAGGTTGGAGGAGTGGTCAGAAGTAAGGCAGCTTGGATTCAATGCAAAGAAGTGCAAAGTAATGCACCTGGGAAACAAAAACCAAGGGGAAAAGTACACCATGGGGGGAAGGTAGGCACTAACAACAACAAAAATGCAAAGGGACCTGGGGGTAGTCTTATCAGATGACCTAAAGTTAAGCGAGCAATGTGAGAAAACAGTAAGGAGGGCTGGGGGATACTGAGATGTATAGGGAGAGGCATCACCAGCAGAAAACAGGAAGTTGTTATCCCTCTGTACAGACAGTTGGTGAGGCCCCATCTGGAGTACTGCATGCAGTTCTGGAGACCCCATCTCCGCAAGGACATAAATAGGATGGAGGCAGTCCAGAGGAGGGCAACTAAAATGGTGCAGGGTCTGCAGCAGAAGCCATAAGAAGAGACTAAAAGAGCTTAATATGTATACCCTCGAGGAAAGGAGGGAGCGGGGGGACATGATAGAAATGTTCAAGTACCTCAAGGGAATCAACAAAGTCCAAGAGGGTAACATCTTTCAGAAAAAGAGATGTGCAAGAACAAGGGGGCATAATTTGAAGATAGAGGGGAGGACAGCTCAGGAGCAACATGAGGAAGTATTTTTTCATGGAGAGGGTGGTGGACACATGGAGCGGCCTTCCTGAGGAGGTCATGGGGTCAAAAATAGTAGGGGAATTCAAGAATGCATGGGACAGACATAAGGCAATACTGGTGGGGGTTAGGAAGAAGTAGGCTGTTGGTTAACTAGAAACTGCAACTTATCCAATAGGTAGAGAAATGGGCAGACTGGGTGGGCCAGGCTGTCCTTATCTGCCGTCAAAGTCTGTGTTTCAAACAACATGAAGTCTTGCTATATTATGACAATTGCAGTTTGTCCCACCATTAGAACTGCTCGGAGGTGAAATAGTTAACTCCATTCCATGAATGGAACTTTGACCAGAGCTCTAAAATAGAAGCTCTGTCTGTGGAGATTCAAACCTGAACTGTCAGATTCTTTACTCCACCTCACTGAACAGTCGCTCGGAGATTTCTCCTACTGCTTTGTTCATTTCTCGGTTTAAACAGTATTTTCTCGGTTAAATTAAACATGAGTATAATTATTTTAACATAAACCGATCGGTCAAGCTCTGTCTGTGGTATTGTAAGTAATAGACAGGTTTTATTCTGTGTGGAACTTGTAAATGTTTATCGGTTCGGTTCGAACCGATCAGGTTAATTAAAACCTTAAAGAATAAGCATTTTAAAGCTTTTAGAGTGCGGTTCCCGGTTCTTATCGGTTCTAAAAAGCAGTTTCATTACGGTTTTCCATGACCCGTGACACGGTTGGGAACCGATAAGGTGTCTTGCCTGGCACTGCCGTTAAAAGGCAAGTTTCTTGGTTGAGCTGGCATCATGTCTGAGAAGCCAAAGAAAAAACGGGCCCACTGGGTTTCAACACTGTAGTGTCTGTGGGAAGCCTTTGCCAGGCTGACCACACACTATGTGTTGTGTCTGGGTTGACCACCTCATTTCAGACTGCCAGATTTGTAAAAAATTCCCTGCAGCCACCCTGGATAAGAGAGTGGGCAGGCTCAGGAGCAGGGAGGCAAAAGTCCGCTGACCGGATGGCCAGCCCGGTTCGGTGCCTACCGAACGGAGAATCTCCCTCTGACCAGAGGCGAGACTTCCTCGGGCAAAAAGTAAACTAAAAAAAAAAAAAAAAAAGAAAATCAGCAGGTATGAGGTCAAAATTCCTTCTCCAACTGCTGCAGAACTAACAAAAGCTATACAAATTGTACAGTCACTTTCTCCGGTTCCGTCCGAACCGCCACTGTCTAGTAAAGGTTGGTTGGCTGGTTCCACGGTTCAGGAATATGATATTGGAGACTTTTATGAACCAAGAGCATGGGGGGCATGATGATGATCAGTGTGATGTGACTGAGAGAGTCTGGGTGTGCCCACTGAGACGGACATCTCCCAGACTGACCCTTACAATCTCCCCCTATGCTTTCTGAGTCCCCTTCTCTTTTTCTGTTTTATAAAAACGGTTGCTGAATCCCTCCAGCTCCCATGGGAGGAAGCTGTGGATGAGCAAGAGGAACTTGATTTTGTAGAAATTATGGATATACCAGAGTCTAGGAGATTGTCTATTCCTTTGCATAAGTCTTTTAGGAAACAAACAATAACAATTTTAAAAACTCCTAATTCTGTGCCTCCTGTAGATAAAAAGATGGACAGAAGGTACACACTGTCAGGTCCTGATACAGAATTCCTTTCACAGCAATGCAGTCATGTTTGGGTAGTTCAGGCTGCAGCCTGTGATAAAGCTAATATTCCCCTGGCTTCACATCCTCCTGACAAGGATTCCAGGAGGATTGATGCCATGGCAAAAAAACAGTATATGGCAGCCTCCTTGGGACTCAGGCAAGCAAATTATATGACTTATGCAGAAGTATCAGAAATCTAGGCAGGATACTGTTATGGAATTAGCATAAACAAGCCATAGCCCAGCTGGCTAGCGAACTAGAACAGGTGGCTGCCGATGGCATTGAGGTTTCTAAGGTGCAGTTTCATGCTGCTGTAGATGTTAATGATGTTTCCTCTAGAGTCATAGCCACATCTGTAGCTTTTAAGTAGGTTGGCCTGGCTCAGGTTTACTAGCCTGTCACAGGATACCCAGACTAAGGCTATGGATTTTTCCTGTGGTGGGAAATTCTCTGTTTGGGGAGCAGACAGAGAATTACATGAAAAAAGATGGATGAATATAGGACTACTTACAAAGTGCCCAAGCTAAGGGCGGCAAGCCACTCCCCAGAGGCATACCCCAGGGGTAGGGGTAGGCCTTTTCACAGGCCTTTTATCAGACTCAGGCCTCCTCTGCTTACGCTCAGAGGGCTTCTTCAGAGCAGAGGCAGGCGGGGTGTGGGCAGGCCTGCTCCACCCCTCAGCCTAAAGCATCTGCTAAGCAGGCACCTGATGGGGTGCCCAGGGCGGATCTCCTTTACCAGTAGGGGCAGGTTGGCTTACTTCCAGTCAGAACTGGCGTCTTTAACCTCAGACAAGTGGGTTCTGGAAGTAGTAAGCCAGGGTCTGGTTCTCAGCTTCAAAAGTTTCCCAAGATGAGAACCAGGTTTTCTACCTGCAAGTTCTTCAGAGACCCTTGCTCTAGAAGCAGAGGTCTCAACCCTGTTGGCTCTCAGAGCAGTAGAAGGGTTCCTCCCTGCACCAAGGCAGGGGTCTGTATTCAGATACTTCCTTACCCCAAAAGACAGGAGAATGGCGCCATCTTAGACCTCAGATATCTGAACAAGCATCTTTTGAAACCAAAGTTCAAAATGATAACTCTGGCAATGATTTTACCCTCTCTAAGGCCAGGGGACTGGTTAGCTTCCCTGGACCTCAAGGATGCCATTTTACGTCTATCAGAAGCTCCTATCGAAAGTACCTCAGATTGAACTGCCCTCAGGTCACTACCAGTTCAGAGCAATGCCCTTGACCTTACCTCTGCCCCAAGGGTATTCACAAAATGTCTGGCAGTAGCAGTGGCTCACTTAAGGAGGCAAAGGATTGCTGTTTTTCCCTATCTGGATGACTGGCTCATTGTAGGCCAGTCCCCAGAACAGGTAAAATCTCACCTGCAGGTCACCCAGCAGCTTCTCACCTCCCTGGGCTTTCTGCTAAATCTACCAAAGTCGGTTCTGGAACCAGTCCAGGTACTCACCTTTATAGGGGCAGAATTGGACACAAACCTAGCCAGAGCTTTTCTTCCCTTAGATAGGGTAAGGAATTTAGTGGCTCTGGCCTCCTCCTCCTTCACTCTGCAGGTCTCTCGACCAGCAAGACACTTTCTGCAGCTCCTGGGGCACATGGCTGCATCCACAGCTGTTGTGCAGGGAGCAAGATTTCAGACGAGAGACATTCAGTTTCACTTGAGAGCCTATTGGTCTCAGAGAAGAGACCCCCTTTCCAAGTTGGTCCCAGTGACTCGAACCTTGATCCAGGCCTCCAGTGGTGGCAGGATCAGAGCAATTTGGGATTGGGGTCCCTTCATTCCCCTGCTCACACTTTGACTCTCACTACAGATGCCTCCCCTCCTGGGTGGGGAGCCCACATGGGCGACCTCTCCACTCAGGGAGTGTGGTCCCCCCAGGAATCTCTGCTCCACATCAATTTGCTGGAGCTTAGAGCTGTCTTTTTAGCTCTTCAAGCGTTTTCTGCATCTGTTCAGAACAAAGTGGTACAAGTCAGAACAGACAACACCACAACAATGTGGTACATCAACAAGCAGGGGGGCACTCGGTCTTCGGCCTTGTGCACCGAGGCAATGAAGTTATGGTCTCTGGCCTATTCCCTGAACACTTCCCTCATAGCAGTTCACCTTCCAGGAAAGGACAATGTCCTAGCAGATGCTCTCAGCAGGATTTCCCAGGGCCATCACGGATGGTCCCTGGATCCTCAAGTATTGGGGATAGTTTTTGCCAGATGGGGCACCCCTCAGATAGATCTTTTTGCAGCCCCAGACAATCACCAACTTCCACTGTTCTGTTGCAGGCCTCCAGTGTTGGGTTCAGTCCCCCTGGACGCCCTTCTCCTGGATTGGGAAGGGAAGTTTCTTTATGCTTTCCCCCTTCCCTCTCCTATTCAAAGTGTTAGTCAAATCAGATCTCAGCCTTGCAGGGTGATTCTGATTGCCCCGGATTGGGCCAGGCAGCCCTGGTACCCACTCCTTCTGTTCCTGACAGTCCATCTTCCCTTTCCTCCCAGGAATCACAACCTATTAACCTGTGCCCAGGGAGAGTTTGGTATCCAGACCTCAAATCCCTCAACCTCAAGGCCTGGCTCTTGAGGAGTTAGAGTTTGCTGACTTACACCTCTCTCAGGGTGTCCTTTAAATCCTAAAGGCTTCTAGGAAGCCTTCCACTAGGGCTACTTATAATTCTAAATGGAAAAGGTTTTCCATTTGGTGTGCTGGGAAGCATATTTCCCCAGAATCTGCTGATTTGCCCATTGTGTTAGATTACATGGTCCATCTTAATTCCTTGGGCCTCAGACCAGCTACCCTGAGAGTTCATTTGGCAGCTGTTTCTGCTTTTGTTTCAGCAGGAAAGTCATCCTCTCTTTCCACTCACCCTGTGTTTTCCAAGTTTTTAAGGGATTACTCCATACTAATCCACTTTTGGGATCGGGCCCTGCCTGGTCTTAATGTTTGCATTGCCCAGTTAATGCAACCTCCTTTTGAACCTCTGTTTTCTGCAGAGCTGAAGTATCTAACTTGGGAAAACTGTTTTCCTAGTGGCTATCACTTCTGCTAGGCATAGGTGAGTTGCAAGCCTTGTCAGTAGAAACTGACTTTATTTCTTTCCACAGGGATAAGGTAGTCCTCAGGACTAACAGGAAGTTTTGCCTAAGGTGGTTTCAGATTTCCATCTTAACCAATCTATCTCCCTTCAGTAATTTTCTCTGAACACTCCTCTTCTGCTGAGAGGAGGTTGCACAACCTGGATGTTAAGAGGGCTCTTAGTTACTATATAGAAGCGTACCAAGGGTTGCAGTTCGATTCCCTCAACTTTCCTCACTTTTGGTGAGGTTGGGAAAGGAAAACTGCCACTAGAGATCAATTGCCAGGTGGATTGTCTCTTGTATCCAATTTTGTTATCAGAAACTGGGCAGAGATCCCCACTCTGGCTTAAGGGCTCTTTCTACCAGAGGTACAGCCGCGTCTCTAGCTGCTGCCAGAGACATCCCTATATTGAAGATATGCCAGGCTGCTACTTGGAAAATGGTACACACTTTCACCAAGCATTACTCCCTGGATGTCCAGGCTAGGAGAGATGCTCGGTTTGGCACAGCTGTTCTTCAGAGCCTATTCCCTAAGTAGGTTCTGCCCCTCCTCCATGGAGGTACTACTGTGTAGTCTGCAATTGTCATAATATAGCAAGACTTCATGTTGTTTGAAGAAAAAATTACTCACCTTAGTAATATTGTTTCTTCTAATGGAGTCTTGCTATATTATAACCTCCCCAACCTGCCTCTCAGAACCTCTACTTGGGTAGGGTGTGGGCAACCTAGTGTGAGCACTATTTTATGCCCTTTTTAAGCGTTCACCCCTTTTTGGGGTTTGGGGTGTAGTGTTTTATTATCCTCTTGTTTTATTCTCATTTTGTTAAAATTGTATTAGTAATTCTGGTCCCCTGACTTGAGTATTGGGTGTTGGGACCAGCAATGGGTGTTATTATTTAGGTAGCCAGTTGGCTAGTGTAGGTTACAGCTTCCACACAGACCTTAGTGAGTTTTTGCTCGTAAAGATCTGACAGTTCAGGTTTGAATCTCCACAGACAGAGCTTCTATTTTAGAGCTCGTGCTCAAAGTTCCATTCATGGAATGGAGTTCACTATTTCACCTCCGGAGCAGTTCTAATGGTGGGACAAACTGCAATGGTCATAATATAGCAAGACTCCATTAGAAGAAACAACATTACTAAGGTGAGTAATTTTTTCTTCTGTGTCTTGTGCCCTGGTAGGGGGGAAGGACATGGGGGTGTGGAGGAACAGTGGGCAAATCTGAAAGGAGGGCTAGAGAAGGCAATAAACCTCTGTCTCAGACAAGTAAGCAAGAGCAGGAGGAAAAAGAGACTTCTGTGGTTTTCAAAAGAGATGACTGGGACAGTAACAGCAAAAAAGTTATCATTCAGGAGGTATAAGAAGATGCAGAGGGAGGAAGATAGAAAGGTGCATCAGGAGAAGCAGATGGAGGCAGGGAAAGCAATTAGGAGCGCAAAGGCACAGATGGAGGAGAAAATGGCCCAGGCAGTGCAGAAAGTAGGCAAGGTATTTTTCAGGTAAAAGAGAAAGACCAGGAGAGGGATAGTAAGGGGAAGGAAGGAAGGATAGAGGAGAGTGTGGGGGGACCAGGAAAAAACAGACATCTTGAACAAGTACTTTTGCTCAGTCTTCACAGAGTCTTCACACAGGAATGGGAAGGTGAGGGACCACAGATAAGGGCCAGTAGCATCAAAGGAAAGGAGATAGACATAAGTCCATTTACAGAGGAGAGGGTTGTAAAGGAACTCACAAATCTGAATGGGGACAAGGCAATGGGACCAGAAAAGGTGCATCCTAGGATATTGAGGGAGCTCAGGGAGGTGCTGGCTGCACATCTGACAGCCCTGTTCAACCATTCACTGGAGACTGGAGTGGTTCCAGAGGACTGGAGGAGGGTAGATATAGTCCCACTTCACAAAAGTGAAAGCAAAGAGGAGGCTGGCAACTACAGGCCAGTCAGTGTGACTTCAGTGGTTGGAAAAGTAATGGAATCCCTACTGAAGGAGAGGATTGTGGAATATCTGGAATCCAGTGGCCTTCAGGATCCAAGGCAGCATGGATTCACTGGAGGGAGATCATGTCAAACAAATCTGATAGAGTTCTTTGGGTGACCAGGGAATTGGATCAGAGTGGAGCAGTGGATGTAGCCTACTTAGATTTCAGTAAGGCATTTGACACCGTTCCGCATAGGAGGCTCGTAAACTAGCTGGGAAGCCTAGGAGTGGGTCCTAAGGTAAAAAAACTGGGTGAGAAATTGGTAAACAGAGTTCCCTCCAAGGAAGGGAGGGTGACAAGCAGGGTGCCACGAGGATCTGTACTGGGACCGGTCCTCTTGTCTTTATTAGTGACATTGCAGAGGGGCTAGAAGGGAATATGTGTCTCTTTGCAGATGACACTAAAATCTGTAATGGGGGTAGACACTCCAGGAAGGGTGGAAAAGTGATCTAGGAAAGTTGGAGGAGTGGTCAAGGGTGTGGCACATGGGTTTCAGTGCTAAGAAGTGCAAAATCATGCATTTAGGGTACAGAAACCCGGGGTGGAGTACAAAATGGCGGGGGTAGTATTAACCACCACCAAACAGGAAAGGGACCTAAGAGTAATCGTACCTGGTGACCTAAAGGTGGGCAGACAGTGTGACAAGGCAGTGGGGAAAGCTAGCAGAATGCTAAGCCGCATAGGGAGGGGTATCAGCAGAAAGAGAGAGGTGTTGCCGCTGTATAGATTTCAGTGAGACCTCCCCTTGAGTACTATGTCCAGTTCTGGAGACCGCATCTCTGGAAAGACATAGACAGGGTAGAGGCGGTCCAGAGGAGGGCAACCAAAATGGTGCAGGGTCTGCATCACAAGCCCTGTGAGAAGAGACCAAAAAACCTCAGTATGTACCCCATGGAGGAAAGGAGGGAGAGGGGTGATATGATAGAAACATTCAAATAGCTCACAGGTGTAAATAAAGTTCAAGAGGGAATCATTTTTCCAAAAAAAAAAAAGATGCTCGGGGGAAAAAAGGAACATGCTTTTAAACCCCAGGAATCCCTCAGTATGCTTAACTAATGCAGTCAGCCTCCTATGTTGAACTGCTCTGGAGAGACTGGAACGTATATAAATGATGGAATGTATCATTGGCTCATGACACAATTCAAACTGCTGCCCCTAGGTTCTGCTGCATTCTAAAACACTCAGATTCATTTGTTCTGCCTGCCTAGTAAGACACATCAGAGATCTCTTCTCAGCATTTCATCAGACTTTGTTATTTTTCATTTAAAAATTCAGTAATTCGTTAGTTTAAATAAATGATGCTGCCCCTAGTATTTCCAGGTTAGTCTGTTTTTATTTTTTTTTTTTTTTACCTCAGTTTTCGGTTTCGCTACGGTTCTGTGGAACCGAGGGGAACCGTTCCCTTAGCGGGTTTACCGCATTTTTTCCTATATTTATATTTATTGACTCCGGTTCCTTCCCCTTTTTAGTGGTTCCGAGGAACTGATCAAAATCTCTTGTTTTCTATAACTGAGTGGTTTTAAAAGGGGTTTTGGGAACCAACCACATTTCTTTCTGGGGTAATGTTTTTTTTTTCTTTTTGTCTCCTGACATATTGGGCATGTCCGAGAGACCCAAAAAGAGAACAGGACTGATTGGTTTTAAAAACTGCATCAAGTGCGGTTAGATCGTTGCCAAGGCTGACAGGCATGATCTGTGTTTAGTTTGTCTCAGTCCTAGTCATATTTTTGCCAGTTGTCAGATTAATAGTACTTTTTGCCCCAAAACTCTAATAAAAAGAGCTAAGAAACTTGAAAAAATGGCTACCCCCTCACCTCCTTCAAAATGCTTGGAAAAGGCCTCCTCCTCACATCCTCATAAAGACAGGCCTAAAGACCCCGTGGAGCCAAAAACTTCAGAGAAAGATGCCTGTAAGTCAAAGAGGTCTGTGAACTGTCAATGGAACCAATTCTTGCCAAATAGAATCACAAGGAAAAACATACTGCTGCACCCCCTGCTGAAAAAGCAAAGGAGCTGTCTGTGAATAAATCAGCAATGCCCTCAGCAGGGGATATAGCTAAGGCCTTATTACAGGTCCTGCAGGCTTTCTAAGCTGCCGGTTCCTTGGTGCCCAGCCTGTCTACTCCGGTTCAACCACAGGTTCAAACCTCTATTCCTCCCATCCAGGAACTGAAGTTCCTCTATAAGGAACCGGAGGAGGAGGAAGAAGGAGAGCCAATCGAACCAGAGGTCTCCCCAAGGGGACAGGAGGATTACACCTCCCAATATGCCTTTGTACAACAGATGGTGGATACCCTCACCTTTGCCACCCAGGAGACAGTGAAGGACGAGGAGGAGGAGAAGGCAGAGTTTTTAAACATGATGGGTTTAGTACCCACAAAGGGACTCTTGCTACCTACCCACAAGTCCCTTAGAAAGGCTGCTATTAAAATCTTGCAAACCCCACTTCATTCCAGGGGTAAATAAACAGATTGACAAAAAGTACCAGCTGGACAGAACAAATGCCGACTTTCTTTTTGTTCACCATGATCACAAGGGGGTTGTCCAGGCTGCTGCCTGTGACAAGGCCAGGGTACCTCTCTTTTCACACCCTCCGGATAAGGAGTCCAGGAAGCTGGACAGCATGGAAAAGAAGGGGTACCTTGCAGCTTCCTTGCTTCTCAGGCAAGCTACCTACATGGCCTATACAATGCAGTATCAAAAGGCCCTGTGATTATCTGTCCTACCCATGGCTGACAGAGTCACCGGTGATGTGGCTGCAGACCTTGTAGACATAGCTAGGACAGCGTTGGATGCCACCAAATACCAGTTTCATATGGCAGTGGATGCCAGTGACACAGCAGCCAGATTCATGGCCCTTGCCATCTCCCTGCAGAGAATGACCTGGCTCAGGGCAACCAGTCTGTCGCAGGATATGCAGGCTAAAATTATTGATTTCCCCTGTGAGAACAAACTCTCTTTTCTGGGGACAAAACTGAGTCCTACATGAAAAAGGTGGAAGAGTACAAGTCCATTTTTTTGGAGCAACTCTGTCAGAGACAGGCCCTCTACTTCTTATAGGACCCAAGGCAGGGGAGGCAGGGGCAGAGTCACATACTCTAGGCCTTTCTTTCAGGCTCAGGCAGGTGACTACCAGCAACCCAGAGGTTACTTCAGGGGTAGGGGCAGGAGGCCCACAAAGCAGACTGAACAAGCATCGGGGCAAAGACCCAGCCCAAACAGAACCCCTGACGTATTTGTAAAGGTCTCAACCCCACCCACCCCCTGTAGGTGGCCGGCTGGTTCACTGTTTTCAAGTATGGCAAGCCATTACCACAGACAAGTGGCCTTTCTCTAACCTTCAAAGCATTCTCCAGACTGCAAAGCAGAAACTTCAGGCCTGCAACTTCTGCAGAAACAGTTTTGTTGGAGCTAGAAGTCCAGAAGCTGCTGCAGATGAATGCAGTAGAACCTGTCCCCACATCCCAAGTAGGGAAGGGCTTTTACTCCAGATACCATTCCCCATTTTTATTTTGTGTGAGGAAGTGACTAATTCAGGATCTTAGACTCCTCAACAGACACCTGGCATGGCCAAAATTCAAAATGGTCACCTTGGCAGTGATCATCTCCACTCTGCAGCAGGGAAACTGGCTAGCATCCCTGGATCTCAAGGATGCCTACTTCCACATACCAAACAGACCCAGCCACAGAAAGTACCTGAGGTTCAGACTTCCCTCCGGTCACTATCAGGTTGCAGCACTCCCTTTTGGGCTTACTTTTGCCCCCAGGGTATTCACAATGTACATGGCTGTAGTTGTGGCACACCTCAAACGACTGGGTGTCACAGTCTTTCCCTACCTAGATGACTGGCTGGTTGTAGGAGACTCCCCCCACCAAACTAGGAATTCCCTCTCCCTTACCCAAGGAGTCCTAAAAACATTGGGGTTGCTCATAAACAGACAAAAGTCACAACTGGAACCGGTACAGGTTCTGCAGTTCATAGGCGCAGAGTTGGATACTCTGCAAGCCAAAGCTTTCCTGCCACAGGAATGGGTAAACAGTATTCTAACACTGGTACGCTTCTTCAAGCTGGGCAAACCCACACCAGCTAGACATTTCCTGCAGTTGTTGGGCCACATGGCAGCCACCACAGCTGTGGTGCCAAGTTCCAGGTTCCAAACGAAACACATTCAGTTCCACCTCAGGTCCTCTTGATCAGAAAGAAAGGATCCTTTTAACAAACTAGTGTCTGTCACAAGTCCCTTCCTCCAGGCCCTGGAATGGTGGAAAGATTCAGTCTCTGGGAAGGCTTGCCATTCCAGCAAGTGGCTCCTTCAGTCATTTTGACCACAGATGCCTCCCCCCCCTCAGTTTTTGGGCACACCTAGGAGAATTTGCAGCAAGTGGCACCTGGTCTCCCCAGGAGTCACTATTGCACATCAGCCTGCTTGAACTCAGGGCAGTCATGCTAGCTCTATAGTCCTTTGCCCCTCAGGTAACAGACAAGGTGGTGCAAACTGGAACAGACCACACCACAACCATGTATTACAGCAACAAACAAGGAAGTACCAGGTCCTCCCTAATATGCACAGAGGCCATGAAGGTGTGGACCCTAGCCTACTCATGGCAGGTCTTCCTCTCAATAATCCATCTGCCCGGCAAGGACAATGTCCTGGCAGACTCCCTCAGCAGAATCAGCCAGAGCTACCACGAATGGTCTCTAAACAGGCAAACTCTGCAATCAGTGTTCAGAAGATGGGGCACCCCAGAAATAGATATTTTTGCCTCTCTGGAGAATCACCAGTTACCCCAGTTTTGCTGCAGGCCTCCAGCTCAAGGGACAGTGCCACTGGATGCCCTGGCTCTGGATTTATCGGGGAAGTTCCTCCTCTATGCCTTCCCTCCCTTTCCTCTACTACTCAGAGTTCTGATAAAACTAAGGAGCCAACCAGCATCTGTGATACTGGTGGCACCAGACTGGGCCAGGCAGCCATGGCACTCCCTGCTTCTAGCCCTATCAGTGGCACAGCTGATTCACCTTCCTCAGAGGCACAATCTCTTAACCACCTCCCAGGGCAGAATTCTGTATCCAAACCTCAAGTCTCTTCGTCTCAAAGCTTGGCTATTCAAAACCTAGAGCTGTCAGCCCTGCAGCTCGCTGAGGAAGTACTGCAGGTACTTGGGGTTTCTAGGAAGCCTTCAACCAGGAAAACGTATGCTTCCAAATGGAAGAGATTCTCCCTGTGGTGCAGGCAAAGAGATGCCAGCCCCTCTCAAGCTGGGTTCCCAGTGCTGTTGAACTGTTCAGTTCATCTCAATTCACTGGGACTTAGACCCTCCACTCTCAAGGGTCACCTTTCTGCCATTGCAGCATGCACTTTAGCTGGCTAAAAGAGGTCAGTGGCTTCCCACTCTATCTTCAAGAAGTTCTTTAAAGGACTCCTTCATCTTCACCCACCCCTTAGAGAGCCTGTCTCTCCCCCACCCCCGGGATCTGAACATTTGTATAGCTAGGCTCTTGGAGCCCCCTTTTAAGCCTTTGGCAACTACAGATCTGAACTGTGTTACCAAGAAGGCTGTTTTGCTTGTAGCCATCACTTCTGCCTGAAGGGTAAGTGAGCTACAAGCTCTGTGTATGAAATCAATTACTTCTCCTTCCACAGGGAAAAGGTGATGCTCAGGACCAACAGGAAGTTCCTTCCCAAGGTGGTCTCTGAGTTCTGTTTGAACTAGTCAATCTCCCTGCCTATCTTTTCCACCAAACACTAAAGCTCGGGTGAGCATAAGTTGCACAGTCTGGATGTCAAGAGGGCACTTAGCCACTACCTTGACCACACCAAGGTTTTCAGGCCACAGCTCACACACCGTTGTTCCTAACCTATGGGGAGGTTGACAAAGGTAGGCCAGCATCCAAAAGAACTATTGCACGCTGGATTGTTTCATGTATTCAATTCTGCTGCAGTAAGGCTGGCAAATAGCCACCTCAGGGCACACTCTACCTGGGGTACAGCTGCTTCAGTGGCAGCTGCAAGGGACATCCCCCTGTTGGATATCTGCAAAGCAACTACCTGGAGAACTGTTCGCACCTTCACAAAACACTACTGTCTAGACATTCAGTTCTGATGTGATGCCAGGTTTGGCACTGCAGTTCTGCAGAACCTTTTCCCTAAGTAGGTTCTGTACCCTACCTCCCAAGGTACTGCTTAATAGTCTGCATTAGTTAAGCATACTGAGGGATTCCTGGGGTTTGAAGAAAACATTTCTTACCATAGTAATGTTGTTTCTTCCAGGGGATCCCCTCAGTATGCTTGAATCTCCCACCCTGCCTCCCCTACCCAAACCGGAAAAGAGGTCAGTCTTCTGCATCCCTGCTGGTCACTTTTTGTCCTGCGATTTGTTCTCTAAATATAGTTGAAACCAGTCTGTTGTGTTTTCACTGTTTAACCATTGTGTTTTTTCTTGTACCCCTGTTGGTGACTTAATCCTTGTAGTGATAGCTTAATTATAAGGGCTTTCTATCATAGTCAGGCTTCGTAATGAATCTGAGCATTTTAGAACACAGCAGCGACTAGGGGCAGCAATTAGAATGTATCACTGGCTCCTGCCACAGTTCAAGTCATTTACATACATTCCAATCTCTCTGGGCCAGTTCAATATAGGAGGCTGACTGCATCAGTTAAGCATACTGAAGGATCCCCTTGAAGAAACAACATTACTGTGGTAATTTTTTCATAAAGCTGGGGGGCTCAAGGGAGATGTGAGGAAGTACTTCACAGAAAGAGTGGTGGCTGCCTGGAACAGACTCCCAGTGGAGGTGGTGGGGGCAAAAACAGTAACTGGCTTTAAGAATGCAAGGGATAGGCATAAGGGAACCTTGGGGGAGCCAGAGATCAAGTAGGGTCTGCGGTGTTATAGTAGGTAGGGAAAATGAGCAGACTAAGTGGGACAGTGGACAAGGGGTCCTTATCTGTCATCAACATCTATGTTTCTGTAGTGCTACACGTTGTCAATGGGTATTCACAACAGCTGGGTACATTGCACGCCTACCAGGGGAATGGCATAGCCCAAGCTTTAGAATGTTGGGCATATGAGGAGTTCAGGTAACAGCAACTCCCCAGTTCAGCTGTGCCATTGGAAGGGAAATAGTTACCTTTGTCTTCTTTCTAGATTTTTTAAGATTTTGGCTGCAATTGGGTCTGCAATTCTGCATAGCAGTTTGGGGCTGCCTGGTTCCTGGGAGCAGCCCTAAATTAAAATCTTGCCTGTTAAGCTGTGGCTTTCAAATTGACTAACCTGCCTTACCCATTTCCATTTGCGTACTGGGAGCCACTTCTGTCTTGCTAGGGTGTTTTAATGGTCTCTTGTAACAAAAAAAAAAGTGCCACAGGTATATATATTTTGCTTATTTCTGGGATAGTGTAGGGCTTCTGTGTGGTTTCCCTCGGCTCTTGTGTCAGTTGTTCCACCCCTCCAGGTTTCTGTCTGGCTAATTTAAACAAACTGAAAAAAAACAACAACAAAATAGGAAATTATAATCTTAAAGGAACTTCTTCTACTTTGGGGTGTTTTGCCTGGCTTTTCTCCTGGCAGTCTACAGACATGTTCCTTGGGCAGCTTTTCATTGCTGAGCTGCTGGGGATTTAGTTAATTGGTTAAGTGCTTGGGTTATCTGTTACTGATTTTTTTTGGGTTTTTTTCTGACTTGTTTTGCTATCAGAGGGTCTTAGGTGGTTTTCTCTTGCTCATCCCTCTAAACGCTTTTGCGCAGCTGGCATTCAACCATGGTGATGATTGGGCACGTGCCTCTTCCTCAGTTAGTTTTCCCACGCTTGTTTTTTGTGCATGAGAGGGTGTGTGCAGGTGCAAATAGCATGGCACGTTAGCTCGCGCAATCGCCTGTTACATTGCGCTAATGTGCATGCCCACAAATGCGTGCACCCTGTTCTTAACGTGCTAACATCATGTAGGACATTGTGACATCATGCGCACTCCCCGTAGTGAGCGCACATGCCTAGTCAGCTCTGTCTAGCTGCACTGATCCCTGTCTGCAGCTTCAGTTTGAGAGCCATCAGCATAGGCAAGTTAATAGGGCTAATTATTATTTTTCTCTGTAGTTGCTGTACTGCAGTACTCTTTGGCATTCACAATTCTAAACATATATTTGGCGCCATGACTTATTGGAGACCATTAGTTATGAAATGATGTAAGGTCTGCAAAAGGATGATGAGGCCCTCCCCCATATGTTCCCATTGCCCTCATTGTGTTGCTTAGCATAATATTTCCCTAACGGTTCCCCCCAGCCAGTCCTCCGAGCTGGGGAGCAGGCAACCTGGTTCTTCAGTTGGCAGTGGCAAAGCAGAATTGCGAAAATCACTTTTGTTGTTCCTGGGTGAGCTTTTGGGCCCTGATGTTCCGCAGGACATCTCAGCAGACACACCTGACCCCAAACCGGGCCCCTCAGGTCAGGGGGGCCCACACAGGTACATCCAGGTGCATTGCAGCAAGAAAAGGCTGCAGAGGCAGATGTGCGGCAGACCCCAACCCTGACTACTTAGAAGGTCAGGATAAGGATTAGGGGGATCTTGGGGAAGCTCGTGACCTTAAAAAATTGCTTCAAGCAACATGAAGTCTTGCTATATTATGACATATGCAGTGAGTCCCAACCTTCGAACTGCTCCGGAGGTGAAACAGTTAACGTTCCATGCCAGGCATGGAACGCTGAGCTCGAGCTCGGTTGAAACTCTGTCTGTTGTTCTTCAAACTCAAACCGTCAGATTCTTTACTCCGCCTCACTGAACAGTCGCTCCGGAGATTTCTCCTTCTGCTCGGTTCATTTTGTCGGTTAAAGTATTGTTTTTCTCGGTTTTCGACCAAAATTAAACTGCAACCGGTCGGTTCAGACTCTGTCTGTGATATTTGTGAGTACTAGATAGGTTTTACATTGATTTCTATTCTGCGTGGAACTTGTAAACGGTTTATCGGTTCGGTTTGAACCGATCAGGTTGTTTAAAATATATTAATTTGTCATTTAGAGTGTGGTTACCGGTTCTTATCGGTTCTAAAAAAAAACAGATTTTATTACGGTTTTTTCCACGACCCGTGACACGGTTGGGAACCGATAAAAGGGTCTTACCTGGCGGATTGCCATGAACGAGTAAGTTTGGTTAGGACTGGCACTATGTCTGAGAAACCCAAAAGAAAAACCGGGCCCACTGGGTTTCAACACTGCAGTGTCTGTGGGGAAGTCTTTGCCAAGGCTGACCCCCACACCACCTGTGTTTATTGTCTGGGGTTTGACCATCTCAATGCAGATTGTCAGATTTGTAAAAATTTTCCTGCAGCTACCCTGGAAAAGAGAGTTGGTAGGCTCAGGGAAAGGGGCCAAAAGTCCGCTGAACGGATGGCCAGCCGGTTCGGTTCCAACGAACGGGCGTGCCCTCTGACCAGGCGAGTCTTCCTTGGGAAAGGAGATCCGACTCCGAGTCGGTTCCAGCAAAAGGACTAGGAAATCAGCTGGTGTGGGCCAAAACTTTCCTCTCCAACCGCTGAAGAAATAGCCAAAGTGATTAAAATTGTCCAGTCACTTTCCCGGTTCCGACCAGAACCAGCATCATCAGGTAAGCATCACGGTTCGGCTGGTTCCACGGTTCAGAGTATGATTTAGAGGAATATTATGAACCGGAGGAGGGGAAGAGAGTATGAGGAGAGTGATATGGTTTGAAAGTCTGGATGTGCCCATTGACCCGGACATCTCCCCAGACAGACCTTCAGGAGTGTCTCCTCCTAGGCTTTCTGAGTCTCCTTCTCATTTTATGTTTTATAAAAAAGTGGCTGAAACCTTCCAGCTCCCTATGGAGGAAGCTGTGGATGATCAAGAGGAGCCTGACTATGTGGAAATGATGGCTATCCCAGAGTCGAGGAGACTGTCTATTCCTTTGCATAAATCTTTTGGGAAAGAGACAGTTAAAATTCTAAAAACTCCTCACACTATACCTCCTGTGGATAAGAGAATGGACAAGAGGTACACATTGTCAGGCTCTGATACGGAGTTCCTTACACAACAATGCAGCCATGTTGGGGTAGTGCAGGCTGCAGCCTGTGACAAGGCAAATATTCCCTTGGCTTCACACCCCCCTGACAAGGACTCCAGGAGGACTGATGCCATGGCAAAGAAACAGTACATGGCAGCATCCTTGGGACTCAGACAGGCAAATTATATGGCTTATGTTGCTAGATATCAAAATCCAGATGGGATGCTGGTATGGCTCTAGCAAAACAGGTCCTAGCCAGCTTGCCAGGAGCTGGAGCAGGTGGCTGCTAATGGTATTGAGGCATCCAGGTGCAATTCCATGCTGCAGTGGACTCTAATGATGTGTCATCAAGAGTCATGGCTACATCTGTGGCACTTAGCAGAATGGCTTGGCTCAGATGTACTAGCCTGTCTGGGATACCCAGACTAAGGCCATGGATTTTCCTGTTGTGGGTAATTCTCTGTTTGGGGAGCAGACATAGAATTACATGAAGAAAATGGATGAGTATAGGACCACCTATAGGAGTGCACAGGCCAAGGAAAGGCAGGCCACTCCTCAAAGGCAGCTTTCCAGGGGCAGGGGGTAGGCCTTTTCATAGGCCTTTTTACCAAGCCCAGGCCTCCTCTTCTGCTTATGCCCAGAGGGTGTTATTTAGAGGGAGAGGCAGATGGGATACAAGCAGGCCTGCTTCCACCCCTCAGCCCACAGCCTCTGCCAAGCAGGCACTCTGATGGGGTTGCCAGGGCCGATTCTCAGCTACCTGTAGAGGGCAGGCTTGCTTACTTTGTCCAGGACTGGAAGTCTCTGACATCAGACAAGTGGGTCCTCGAAGTAGTAAGCCAGAGACACGTTCTCAGCTTCAAAAAGTTTCCAAAGATGAGAACCAGATCCTTTCCACCTGCAAATCCACCAGAGGCACTTGCCCTAGAGGCAGAGGTCTCTTCCCTCCTGGCTCTCAGAGCTGTGGAAAGGGTTCCACCCCTACACCAGGGCAAAGGATTGTACTCCAGGTACTTCCTTACCCCAAAAAAGACAGGAGAATGGCGGCCCATCCTGGATCTCAGATATTTAAACAAGAACCTTTTAAAACCAAAATTCAAAATGGTGACTCTGGGAATTATTCTACCCTCTGTAAGGCCAGGGGACTGGCTAACGTCCCTGGACTTCAAGGATGCCTACTTCCTTATTCTCATCAGAAGCTACCATCGAAAGTACCTCAGGTTCGAGCTGCCCTCAGGCCATTACCAGTTCAGAGCAATGCCCTTTGGCCTCACCTCTGCTCCAAGGGTATTCACAAAATGCTTGGCAGTAGCAGTTGCTTCCCTAAGAAGGCAAAAAATTGCCATCTTCCCTTACCTGGACTACTGGCTCATAGTAGGCCAGTCTCCAGACCAAGTCAAGTTACATCTACAGATAACTCAGCAACTGCTCACCTCTCTAGGTTTCCTCCTGAATATTTCAAAGTCAGTCCTAGAGCCTGTCCAGCTCCTCACCTTCATAGGTGCAGAGCTGAACACAGAGAAAGCCAGAGCCTTCCTTCCTTCCTTTCGACAGGGCAAGGACCCTGGTCTCTCTGGCCTCCTCATTCACCCTGCAGGTCTGTCTACCAGCAAGGCATTTTCTACAGCTTCTGGGGCACATGGCTGTTTCTACAGCAGTAGTGCAGGGAGCAAGATTTCAGATGAGGGACATCCAGTTCCATCTGAGAGCCTTTTGGTCTCAAAGGAAAGACCCTCTAACCAAATTGATCCCAGTAACTCGAACCCTGATCCAGGCCCTACAGTGGTGGCAGGATCAGAGCAATCTGAGACAAGGGGTTCCCTTTGTCACCCAGTCTCACGCCTTAATCCTTACTACAGATACATCCCTCTTGGGGTGGGGAGCTCACATGGGCGACCTCACTACCCAGGGATTGTAGCAGGTCAGAACAGACAACACCACCACAATGTGGTACATCAACAAGCAGGGGGCACTCAGTCTACGGCCTTGTGCACCGAAGCAATGAAGTTGTGGTCTATGGCTTACTCCCTGAACACCTCCCTTACAGCAGTTCACCTCCCAGGCAAGGACAATGTCCTGGCAGATGCTCTCAGCAGGATTTCCCAGGGCCATCCACGAATGGTCACTGGATCCCCTAGTCTTGAGGTGATATTTGCCAGATGGGGTACCCATGCAGATAGATCTTTTGCAGCCCAGACAATCACCAACTTCCCTTTTTGCTGCAGGCCCCAGTGTTGGGCCCAGTCCCTCTGGATGCCTTAGTTCTCAGTTGGGAAGGAAGTTCCTCTATGCTTTCCCCCTTCCTCTCCTGTTCAAAGTGCTAGTCAAAATCAGATCTCAATCCTGCAAGATGATCCTGATTGCTCCAGATTGGGCCAGACAACACTGGTATCCACCCCTACTGTCCTTAGCAGTCCATCTTCCCCTGTGTTTTCCCAGGAATCACAACATGTTAACCTGTGCTCAGGGGAGGGTTTGGTACCCCGAACCTCAAATCTCTCAATCTCAAGGCCTGGCTCTTGAAAAGTTAGAGTTTGCTGATCTACACCTCTCCCAAGGTATAATGGATATTCTGAAGGCTTCTAGGAAACCTTCCACCAGGGCTACCTATAATTCCAAATGGAAGAGGTTTTCCATATGGTGTTCTGGAAAGCATATTTCCCCAGAATCTGCTGATTTACCCACACTCCTGGATTATATGGTCCATTTAAATACCTTGGGGCTGAGACCAACTACCTAACAGTACATTTGGCAGCTGTGTCTGCCTTTATTTCAACAGGTAAACCCTCTTCTCTTTCAGCTCATCCTGTATTCTCCAAGTTTTTAAAGGATTGCTTCACCAACCCTCCATTCAGGACCCTGCCCCTGCCTGGGATCTTAATGTTTGCATTGCTCAGCTTATGCAGCCCCTTTGAGCCTTTGTCTTCAGCAGAGCTTAAGTACTTGACTTGGAAGACTGTGTTTCTGGTAGCCATTACTTCTGCCAGACGCATAAGTGAATTACAAGCCTTGTCAGTGGAGCCTGATTTTATCTCCTTTCATCGAGATAAGGTGGTCCTCAGGACTAACAGGAAGTTCTTGCCTAAGGTGGTTTCAGATTTCCACCTTAATCAATCTATATCTCTTCCAGTGTCTTCACTGACCATTCCTCCTCTGAGAGAGGAGGCTGCACAACAGATGTGAAGAGAGCCCTTAGTTACTACATAGAGCGTACCAAGGTTCACAGGTTTGACCCCTCAACTGTTCCTCACTTATGGTGAGGTTGGTAAGGAAACCTGCCACTAAAGATCCATTGCCAGGTGGATTGTCTCTTGTATCAATTCTGTTATGAAAAACTGGGTAGGTTCCTCCCTCAGGCCTGAGGGCCCACTCTACCAGAGGTATAGCTGCTTCCTGGCTGCTGCCAGGGACATCCTATTCTAGAGATATGTCAAGCAGCTACCTGGAAAACAGTTCACACTTTTACCAAGCATTACTCCCTGGACATCCAGGCTAGGAGTGATGCTCGGTTTGGCACAGCTGTGCTTCAGAGCCTATTTCCTAAGTAGGTTCTGACCCTCCTCCTCCATGGAGGTACTGCTGTGTAGTCTGCATATGTCATAATATAGCAAGACTTCATGTTGTTTGAAGAAAAAATTACTCACCTTAGTAATGTTGTTTCTTCTAATGGAGTCTTGCTATATTATGACCCTCCCCGCCTGCCCCTCTCAGAACCTCTGTTTTGGGGATGTGGGTGGGCAGTGCAGTGTTGGCACTTAGTAGATGTCCACCTTGTTGTTTTCACCCCTCTCTTTTTTTGGGGTGACTTGGTGTTGTGTTTTTCATTTTTTGGGTCTCCTGACTTGAGTCTTTGTTTTGGGACCAAAAAATGTGTCCTTATGTTTAGTAGCCAGTTGGCTAGTGTAGGTTTACAGCTTCCACACAGAACCTCAGTGAGTTTAGCTCGTAAAGATCTGACGGTTTGAATTTGAAGAACAACAGACAGAGTTTCAACCGAGCACGAGCTCAGCATTCCATGCCTGGCATGGAAAGTTAACTCTTTCACCTCCGGAGCAGTTCGAAGGTTGGGACTCACTGCATATGTCATAATATAGCAAGACTCCATTAGAAGAAACAACATTACTAAGGTGAGTAATTTTTTCTTTCTGGTGAAGAGGACATCGCCTCTGAGGAGGAAGAAGAGGAAGGGGAGTGGATGGAGCTCATGTTAAGGATTCCAGTTTCTCCCCTGTTTGACAAGTCCTTGTCTTTTTTGATGGCTGAAGTGTGTAGATCCTTACAGCCCAAGGAGGAACAATCCATGGAGATGGTGGATGTTGATCTGATTCTGTTTGCATCCTCCTTTGCACCAAAGTTTTTCCCAGGTTTTATTCACTGTGACTAAATTGTTGAGAAAGAATAGGCAGGTGTGGCTCAGAGAAAGTATCTTCCAAAACCAGAGACACAGCAGGCTAGTCATAGAGGAGTCATATCAGCAGGTAAAGGACTCCATCAGGGTGGCACAAAGTACCCTGGAGTCCCTGTGTTTTTTAATAAATGCTCAGAAGTCTCATGTGGAGCCAGTGCAATCACTGGAATTTATTGGAGCAGAACTAGATACTGTTCAGGGCAAGGCTTTTCTCCCACAGGAGATGGTGTCAAATTTACTAACCCTAGCGAATTCCTTTGTCATGGGTCAGCCCAGGACTGCAAGACAGTTCCTAGCATTACTAGGACACATGGCCTCAAATACCGCAGTAGTATTAGGCTCCAGGTTTCAAATGAGAGATGGTCAGTATCACCTAGGATCCCATTGGTCCCAAAGAAGGGATCCCATTTCAAAGCCTGTGCCAGTTACAAGAACTCTGCTACTTGCTCTGCAGTGGTGGAAAGAAAGGGACTACTTCAGGCAGGGCATCCCTTTTCAGCAACAGCACCACACTGTGGTTCTAACAACAGATGCCTCCTTCCTAGAGTGGAAGGCATACACGGGCAACCTCACAATCGGTGGAATTGGGCGCTGTGAAGCCCATGCAATATGGAAGCAGGATTTTGAAGCTCCTCGAAGTCTCAAAATAAAAGTTAATTTTCAGGGGTTTAAAATAGTGCAAACCTGCTCAACTATACAGAAAAGAATATCGGAACTACTGCAGACCTGAGATGGGAAATCCAAAGAAAAATCAAGTGGGGAGAGTGCTAGAAGTAAAACAAACACTGACCCTGCAGCAACGTGATCGATGCATGGCCGACCTCTTCTGGATCCTAGTATGGAGAGCGGGGAAGAGACGCTGCAGATGCTAGGCCAGAAACTGAACTAAATGTTAGCATCCATGGCAGGTCTCTCGTAGTGTTTTGATGCCCTTACGAATAGAGTTACCCTCCTGGAGACAGATGCGGGGGTGATGAAGACGGAGGCAAGTGAAGCAAAAAAGCAGTCGGAAGCTGCGATGGGCACTGCTGTGAACTTATTAAAATAAAATGCACATCTTCGGGCTCAACTCGAAAACTTAGAGAACCAGGCCCGGGCTTCCAATCTGAGGATAATCGGCATTCAGGAATGCAGTGAGGTAGATCATCTGAGTTTGTTTCTAAAGGACTGGCTAGGTCAATCCCCGCAAGAGAAATAATGGGGGATTCAGAAAGCTTACAGAGTTGCCTTTCAAGGCAGACCTAGCAATATGGAGTCACCAAGGATGATCGTGGCGGTCCTAGATAGTATGGGGACCCGCGACCTGATCTTATCCCTTGCCAGGCAAAAGCGTTCCCTACTACACGATGGAGGAAGAATATCTCTGTACCCTGATTTAAGTTTTGCTACTCACCAGAAAAAGAAAAGATTTGACGGGACGAGGGCAATGCTTCACTACGGCCGGTCATTACGGCCTCGCATGACCGGTCCCAAAGACTGCAGCACATGAGCACACAGCCACTGGACCAGGAATCCAAACAGTTGGATGCCCTGGGGAGGCACATGTATGCAGCTGCTACATGCTCCATCAGGTCCCTGAACTACCTGTCTCACATGGTACAGTTTCAGAACACCCTGTGGGAACAGGGCCAGGACCTGGTCAATAAAATTCCAGATGGCGAGCAGAAGGCAGAGCTTCTAAACCTTATCCACACAGGGTCTGATGTGGGTACCCAAATGCTATGAGCCACATATGATTCTGCGGACTCATCCGCCAGAGCTGCAGCTTCAGGCATCCATCTCCAGAGACACTCTTTGCTCCATGTCTCTGGTTTTACCCTGGATGTACAGAAGAACATTCTTGACGTCCCTTACAACGGCGAAGTACTTTTTGGTGAACCCTCGGAGAAGGTTATCACCAAACTACAGGACACTGGGAAGGCAGTCAGGTCTGTACAGCCCATGTACAGATCCAGGCCTGGTTCCTTTCATAGGAACCAGAGTCGTTTTCACGGCCGACAACAAAGGCAGCAGCCATATTCCGGCCAGCAACAAAGGGGCACTTTTCAATGTAAAGCCCAGGCTAAGTCACCCCCAGGCAGAGGCCAGCGCTACACTAAACCGGCCCAGCCTGCAGGGACCAGTGCTGCCACAGCATGACTTCTTCCCGGCCCCTGCCCCTCCTCTGGATCAACGGGCACTAAAGGTCGGGGGTCACATCACTCGCCACTTTTTAGGGTGGCAGTTGATTACCGCCGACCAGTGGGTTCTCCAATTGGTCAAGAAAGGCCACTTTATAGAATTCCCATCACGACTGGCAAGACCGCCCTGCTTCCTCAAGCATTCGGCCAGCACGCCTCTGCTCATACAGCATGAGGTGCTCTCGCCTCGAAAAGAAGCTATAGAGCACATACCACAGAACCAGAGAGGTGCAGGTTATTATTCTCACTTCTTTTTGGTTCCCAAGAAAACAGGGGACCTCCGTCCGATACTGGACCTCAGCGACCTCAGCGAGTCGGTCCTGTACAAATGCTTCCGCATGGTGACCCTCCCAGGTCTGATTCCCATGCTCAAGCAGGGCACTTTTCTAGCTTCCTTGGACATGCAGGATGCTTATCTGCATATACCCATCGCTCAAGCGCACAGGAAGTTTTTGCGCTTCAAGTTTCAGGGTCACCATTATCAGTTCCGAGCCCTTCCCTTCGGACTGTCATCGGCACCTCGGGTACTCACAAAGTGCATGGCGATCGTAGCGGCGACTCTGAGGGGACAAGGCCACTACATGTTCCCCTACCTGGACGACTGGCTTCTCATGGCGCCCTCTTGGGAGACCCTGATGACCGACATTCATTGTACTCAGTCTCTGTTCGAGATGTTGGGCATCATTATCAATCAAGAGAAGTCGCACCTGATTCCGTCTCAGATTCTGCAGTTCATAGGCGCAGTTCTGGACACCGTCCGGGGAAAGCTTTTCTGCCCCAGGACAGAGCGGAACACATCAGATCCCTTATCAGGGACATTTTGGTGAAGAAGACCGTTCCTGCCAGACTGGTCCTTGCCTGCTCGGACACATGGCTGCAGCCATTGCAACAGTCCCGCTAGCCCGTCTCCACATGCGGGTGACCCAGTGGATGTTACGGGTCCAGTACCATAACCACTGCCTCAGAGGCTGCCAAGTATGAAGAGCCGTTGGACCACAGTGGGTTCTGGGCTGGAAGGGTGCGGGTGGTGGAACAGAGGCGAAGCCCCCTAGTTGTACCTCTACACAAACAATACGCCAGTCTGGCAGAGCAAGGTTCCTCTATGATGGCACCCTCAGTGGAGACCAAGAAGAATGCTGAGGACATCCACAAGGGAGACCCATAGAAGGATGGCATGAGACACCGCAGGGGAAGGAAACAGCTTCTGATAGGGGACTCAATTGTTAGAGGGGTAGACCTGGGGAAGGGAGAGGAGAAGGAAGTAAGGTGCCTGCCTGGTGCCATGGCTTGGAGGGACAAGAAGCGAATCTTCAGGATTGCAGAAGCAGCATCACAGGAGAGGGAACTAGATATCATTGTCCACCTTGGGACAAATTACCTAGCTAGGCATGGGATCAGTGCAGTGCAGGATGAAATTGTGGAGTTGGGGAGGGGCCTCAGACAGGTAGCAAGCACGGTTACCTTCTCAGAGGTGCTGCCAGTCCATGGCAGGGGTGAGGCTAGGGTACTACACACCATGCAGTTTAATGAATGTTTCCAAAACTGTTGCAGAGCACAGGGCTTTGGCTTCATTGGGGACTGGGGGTACACCTGGAGAGATGAAGGTTTATACTGGCATGATGGTCTGCATCTGTCCACAAAGGGAACCAAGATTCTAAGTGAAAGGTTTAAATGCTTCCTTGGCAAGCTGTTAAACTAGCCACGGGGGTAGGTGCTAATAAGAGGCAGGAAATTTCAAACCTCCCCCCACAAAATATGACAGGTAGTAAGGTAAACACTGAGGTACAGTGCTCAACAGAGGGCAGGACAGGGGTAAATGGAAAAATAGACAAGGGCAAAAAGAGCAGGCATGGGGGGAAAAAAAGATAAAGCCAACATTAAATGGAGGGCAGTGAGTACCAATGCCTGTAGTCTGGGAAACAAGCTTCCTGAGCTAGTAGCCTTGATGGAAGATGAACAATTGGATATTGTGGCAGTCACGGAAACATGGTACATGTAGAACTATGACTGGGATGTCAACATACCGGGGTACACATTCTACAGAAGGGACAGGGAGGGGAAAAGAGGAGGTGGAGTAGCTCTATACATAAGGGAAGGGATCAAGGCTACAGAACTAAAAAGTAAAGGGGGAGGACAAGAGGCACTCTGGGTCACCTTGGAGACGGGGAATGGCATCACAGTCCACACAGGGTTGTATACAGACCCCCATCTCAAGGGGAGGAAATGGGCAAGAAAATGATAGAGGACATTCTCAAAATGACTGAAAAAGGGGAGATACTGTTGAGGGGGGACCTAAATATGCCAGATGTTAACTGGATGACATGTACTGCAGCCACATCCAAGAGCAGGGTCATTCTCGATGCCCTGCAGGGGGCAGGCCTTAGACAGCTAGTGTTGGAACCCACTCGGGAGGGAGCAATACTAGACCTGGTACAGTCTAATCCGCTTATAACGGGCACTAATGTGCATATGCAAACTGCCCGTTATATGCATTGGTCGTTGTAACTAAAAAAAAAAACAAAAAAAAAAACTTGTTTGCGATGAACGGTTTTATTGCAAAGCCCACAACAGACACAGAAAAGCAATGCTACCACATACACCTTAGTGAGAAGAATGTACAACATTTGGCGATTACAGCTCTTCTGCTTCCCCGTCTTTTCCCTCACGCCTTCTTTTCCGATCAGGATTAACATTCGTATGCCAGTTGGACAGGATTTTCTCTCTCTGCCGTAAAAGATCAGCCAGTGTTGATTTAGGCAAGGACAAATGCTGAAATAAGTCTCGCTGACTCATTTTAGGTAACTTATGAATTGTTCGTAGAAGTTCTACCTTCTCACTAAGAGTCATGGCTTTATGTTTGCAGGACATTGTTACACGGCACGGTTGGAATAGCGAGGAATCAACACAGGTGTGCTTTAATGGATGTAGTGAACTGTCTACAGCTGATAATAGTGCCTAACACCGCAACACCTTTTCAAAGATGTGATTGCTAACACAAATCGGTCGAAATAGATGGCGCCCTGTGTTCGTTATATCGCTAATGCTTCTAATTGCTTTCAATGGAGCCGGCATTTGGAAAAAAGAAATCGCTCTCAAAAACCGAATGCCCAAATTAGCCATGGGCGATATATGTGGGGGGGACTGTACTCTTAAATGGAGAAAGGATCACAAATTTAGAAGTCATAAGACATCTGTGAACAAGCGACCACTGCACAGTGTGCTTCACAATAAGCACAACCATGGAGACGAGCCATACAAAAACAAGCATACTGGACTTTAGAAGGGCTGACTTTGGCAAAATGGGTGAATACCTGAGGAATACACTAGCAAATGGCCAGAAAGGAGGGGTGGAAGAACAATGGAGAAAAATCAAAACTGCCGTCATAGAGGCAACAAGCCTTTTTAGTGAAACAGATAAAGAAAACAAAGTGGAGTAAAAACCACTATGGTTTTCAAAGAGGTGGCAGGGAAGGTTAAGGAGAAAAGGCTGCATTCAAAAGTATAGGAATCACTGAAGGAGCACGACAGGGAACTGTATCAATTAAAGCAGAAAGAAGTGGGGAAGGCAGTCAGAATAGCAAAATCCCAAACCGAGGAAAAAATAGCCAATTCAGTTAAGAAGGGGAATAAAACCTTTTATAGGTACATTAGGGAGCATAGAAAGGTTAAGGGAGGAATAGTGAAGATTAATAAGGGAGAGGGAAGATGGGCAGAGGGAGACAGTGAAAAGGCAGAGTTACTGAATGAATACTTTTGCTCAGTAGATGAGGAGGAGCTACCTAAACCAGATAATAGAAGCACTCTAGGTAGGGGGTTGACACCAGTCCATTTACAGAAGAAAGAGTCCTGAAAGAACTCCTAAAACTCTAGGTGGACAAAGCAATGGGGCCTGACAGGATTCACCCCAGAATCCTAAAAGAACTAAGGGAGGACCTAGTGACACCACTGTCCACACTTTTTAACAAATCATGGGAGGACGGGGTAGTACCTGAGGACTGGAGGAGGGCAGATGTGATTCCCCTTCATAAACATGGGAGCAAGGCATAAGCAGGAAAGTACAGACCTGTAACTTTGACCTCAGTGGTAATGAAAATGATGGAATCACTTCTGAAAGAAAGAATTGTTGAGTACCTAGAGGCCAGCAGGGCACAGGACCCAAAGCAGCACAGATTTACAGCAGGAAGGTCATGTCAGACGAATCTAATAGATTTCTTTGACTGGGTAACCAAAGTAATAGACCAGGGAAGGGCTGTGGATATGGCCTACCTAGACTTTAGCAAGGCATTTGACACAGTCCCGCACAAAAGATTGATCATCAAGTTAGCCAGCATGGGTAGCAAACTGGCTGTACAACAGGACGCAGAAGGTAATAGTGAATGGAACACATTCCGAAGAAAGGGATATCACTAGTGGAGTACCCCAGGGCTCAGTACTAGGTCCAGTCCTCTTTAACATCTTTATAGGTGACATTGCAGAGGGTCTGGAAGGAAAGGTATGCCTCTGTGCAGGTGAAACAAAGATCTGTAACAGAGTTGATACACAAGGGGGGGGTAGAAAGGATGAGAAGGGACTTGGCAAGGTTGGAGGAATGGTCAGACATATGGCAACTTAGATTCAATGCAAAGTAATGCACCTGGGAAACAAAAACCCAGGAGAAGAGTACACAATAGCAGGGGAGGTACTAACAACAACAAAAATGGAAAGGAACCTGGGGGTAGTCATATCAGATGATCTAAAGGTGGGTAAGCAATGTGAGAAATCAGTAAGGAGAGCCAGGGGGATACTGGGATGCATAGGAAGGGGCATCACAAGTAGAAAAAGGGAAGTGGTTATCCCTCTGTACAGACAGTTGGTGAGACCCCATCTGGAGTACTGTGTGCAGTTTTGGAGACCTCATCTACGCAAGGACATAGACAGGATGGAAGCAGTCCAGAGGAGGGCAACTAAAATGGTGCAGGATCTGCATCAGAAACCATATGAAGAGAGACTGAGAGAGCTTAATATGTATACCCTTGATGAAAGCAGGAACTGGGGGACATGATAGAAACGTTCAAGTACCTCAACAGAATCAACAAAGTACAGGAGGATAGCATCTTTCAGAAAAAGAGATGTGTAAGAACAAGGGGGCACAATTTAAAGATAGAGGGGGGACGGCTCAGGGGTAATGTGAGGAAATTTTTTTTTCACGGAGAGAGTGGTGGATGCATGGAACCACCTTCCTGGGGAGGTTGTTGGGTCTAAAACAGTGGGGGAATTCAAACATGCATGGGACAGACATAAAGCAATTGTAGTGGGGGGTGGCAGGAAGTAGGCTGTTGGTTAATTAGAATCTGCAGCTTATCCAGTAGGTAGGGAAATGGTCAGACTGGGTGGGCCAAGTGGTCCTTATCTGCCGTCAAAGTCTATGTTTCTGTTTCAAACATCCCACGCAAAATGCTTTTTCCTGCACGACTTAGACTGACATATAATGGGAAGATATTTATTTTCTCTGATCCAGCCGATGCTCTAAAGTGGGCCCAAAAGTTTGCAAAGTCGAGTAGAAGAAGACACGAATCCTCCAGGTCTGGCTCTAAGGACGAAGATGACACTTAAAAGGACTTTTTGTCTAGAAAATCCCAGGTCTGTCAATTAGAAATTCCTGAAAAAGTACAGTAATCCTTTCTTTCAGCCAGACATATAAATAAATAATTAAAGAGGTGTTTTATGGACTCTTTGTTCATTTTGTGGGACTGGCATGAGGCAATAAATGTTGCTGAGGGGGAGAGAGGGAGCTTCCTTCTACCTTCCTGTTTTTTGAGTTTAAGGAATTTTATAGTAACGAATGTTTGAGTGGGTATAATGTCCTCAACTGTACTTATTGAGAGGATAATGTTTTTGTTGGGGCTTCATATATAATCCTTATCGTAAGGTACCATTTTGGTACACTTTTTATGATTAATGCATGCTGCTTTATTAGTCTGTTTTGTAGGGACAGAAAACTTGAATCCTTATGATTATAAACTAATTATTTTGAAGCATGCCGCTCATGGGCTCATGACACATAGCCTATATCATTTTATTTTTTGTTTAAACTATAGGACTATATAGTCTTCTGCTGTACCCCCATGATGTATCTTATAGATGTAAGACAGATTTATTAAGTGCTTGTATTAAGAGGGCTGGCGCCCTCAAAAGAATGTTAATTGTACCTAATGCATTACATCAGGAACAGTAACTATATGTTTTCTGAGATGTACAATAAATATAAAGTACAAAAAATACAATCGGTGGAATTTGGTCACCTCAGGAGTCCAAACTGCATATCAACCTTTTAGAGTCGAGAGCAGTCCTCCTTGCCCTAAAGGCCTTTGCTCCTCAATTGAGTGGTCAGTCGGTCTAGGTCAGGACAGACAACACGACCACCATGTGGTACATCAACAAGCAAGGGGCACAAGATCCTCAAGGCTGTGCACAGAGGCCATGAAGATTTGATCCCTAGCATATTCCCTTGAAGTCCATTGGTCGCCGTTCATCTCCCAGGGAAGGACAGTACACTGGCAGATTCATTCAGCAGAATCAGTCAAGATCATCACGAATGGGCTTTAAACAGGACACAGTTTTTAGACCTTGGGGTATTCCAAAAATAGATTTGTTTGGCTCCAAAGATAACCATCAACTTCCTCTTTATTGCTGCAGCCCTCCCCTGGCACAGTGCCCATGGAGGCATTAGCCCTGGATTGGACAGGGAAATTCTTGTATGCTTTTCCTCCATTTCCACTGGTATTGAGTGTCCTTCTCAAACTCTGAGTCAGTCTGCAACCATGGTACTGGTTGCTCCAGACTGGGCCAGGCAGCCATGATACCCTTTATTACTCAACCTGTCCACCAAGAACCCATTTGTCTTCCCCAGAAATACAGTCTCCTGACAGCTGTTCAAGGTCAAATAGTTTTTTCGAACCTCAAGAACTTTCACCTGAAGGGCTGGTTCTTGAGAAGTTAGAATTTCCTGAATTTAACTTGTCAGAAGAGGTCCTTAAGGTCCTGAAAATTTCCAGGAAAACGTCTATCAGAAAGATTTATGCTTCAAAGTGGAAACAATTTTCCATCTGGTGCACGTCTAAGCAAATCAGTCCCCTTAAGGCAAGCTTATCTGCATTGCTTGATTATCTGGTGCACTTGCAGGCTTTAGGCCTCAGGCCTGCAACCCTCAGGGTTCACTTAGTATTAGTATCTGCTTATTTGTCTGGAAGTGCTCAGAGAACAATAGCTTCACACCCTATTTTTAGGAAATTTTTCAAAGGCTTGGCACATATGATCTTACTTCGAGTGGGAGCTCTTGCAGCAGGCTATAACAGTTAGGACTATGCTGCAGGCACTAGGACCCTCCGGAAAACTTTTCAGCCAGCAGTATACAGCTGGGTCCGCCCCCTTTTGTACCAGGGCTGATATTGGGGCGGGGCCAACGTCGGGGGTGGTCCCTGCTGTATACTGCTGGCTGAAAAGTTTTCCGGTGGGTCCTAGTGCCTGCGGCATAGTACTAACTGTTATAGCCTGCTGCAAGAGCTCCTCTCGAAGATCTACTGTTACAGTAAGTTCTTACGTAACAGTACTTTTCCTCCTGTTAGGGAACCCAGGCCCTCCTTGCGAACTGAATTTGTGCATAGCCAAACTTATGGAACCTCCTTTTGAGCCAATGGCTACGGCTGATCTGAAATATATCACCTGAAAAACTATATTTTTTTGGTGGCAATTACTTCAGCAAGAAGAGTGGGTGAGCTCCAAGCTCTTTGCATTGATCCTAATTACATTATCTTCCATAAGGACAAGGTGGTCCTTAGGATTAACAGGAAATTCCTTCCCAAGGTGGTATCTGAGTTTCATTTGAACCAGTCCATCACCCTTCCTGTATTTTTCTAACCCCAGTAATGCTCAGTATATTCTTAACTTTATGCAGTAAGCCTGTAGGGTTGGACTACCCGGAGAGATGGAACACATGCAAATGATGGAACACTTTGCACGTGAGCATCTTTCAAACACTGCCTCTAACTGCCTGTTTTCTAACCTCTTCAGATTTTTCTCTCCGCCTGAAAAGTCTGGTAGCTCGGAGTCCCATTCGTCCACTTTCTCCTGCGTGAAGAAAACATCAGATACTGTATAAGTATACATTTTTGTTTTCATTTACTGCCTCTACTATTTGTTTGTCTAGATAATCTTATTTACGTTAAAATTGTTTTTCTCGGTTCCTCTTGGCTCGGTATAACTGTGGGGGAACCGGCATAGTTTTATATTAAAATCGGGGTTCTCTGACCAAAGAACCACCTATATTTTCTTTGATTTCACTAAATTGTTCTAATTTTTTAACCGATAAATATTGGTTACTGAACAGCTATTTCGGTTCCCTTTTAAACAAACAGTCCAGTTCCATCGGTTCCTCTTTGGTTCCTGAACCGATATAAAAAATAAAAAAAAAAATTAGGGTTTTTCTTAGTGGTTTCTAATTTTTGAATATGTCTGAAACCCACCCCCCCAAAAAAAAAATGGTGAGCCTGGTTTCAAAAACTGTACCCAATGTGGAGAGGTCTTTGAAAAGGCAGACAAACACACACTTTGTGTAGTTTGTCTGGGCTTTGACCATTTAAATGAGGAATGTGAAGTATGTAAGACATTCCCTGAGAAAACTGTTGAGAAACGCCTTGAAAGGCTAAGGAAGAAAATTCCAAGGGGTCCTTCTGGCTCTGACCAGCCGACACCCCCAGACATTGTGGCTGAACCCACACATTCTTCAGTTCCTGCCCCTGAAACGGGCACAAAGGGAACTAAAAGAGCAATTGAACTGGCTGACTCCTCGGTTCCTGCAAAAAAAAAAAAAGGAAAGAAATTAAAACACACAGAACCCCCGCCTGTCACTTCGGGGACTTCTGTGACTGCTTTGCCTCTACCTACAGCCCAAGAGATTGCTCAGGCTTTTAAAATCATCCAATCTTTACAGGCAGTAGTCCCTCCTCAGCAGCCTCCTGCCTCTCTCCAGGGTCCCCAGGTTAGCAGCAATGTGCATCCTCTTCCCCTAGAAAGTGGGGAAACCTTAGATGGTGATGATTATGATGAGGAGGAGGGACCAATAGAACCAGAAGTGTCCCATGAACAGGACTTTGGTTCTCCCCCAAGGGTGTCTGAGGATTTTTCATCCCACTTCACTTTTGTTAGAAGGATGGCAGATGCCCTTGACATCTCCACCACTGAGCAAATTGAAGATGAGGAGGAGGTGGAGTACTTAGAAATGATTGGGTTAACACCCACAAAGGCTCTCCTCCTCCCTGTCTATAAATTCTTTAAAAAGGATGCACTGAAGATTTTACAGGCACCAAATTCCACCCCTCCTATAGACAGGAGGATGGACAAGAAGTACCAACTGGAAAGGGAGGGAACTGATTTTCTCTTCTCCCACCCCAAACACTAGGGGGTCATACAGTAGGCTGCCTGTGACAAGACTAGGGTCCCTCTGTCCTCACACCCTCCAGACAAGGATTTTAAGAAAATAGAGAGTATGGCCAAAAAAGGGTACCTGTCAGCCTCTCTGGCTATGCAACAGGCTACCTTCCAGGCATATGCTGCCCAGCACCAAAAATCCCCATGGCAGTCAGTCCTGGCCATGTCCCAGAAAGCTCCCTCGCCCTTGTCAGACGACCTGGCTGCAACTACCAGGTTTGGGTTGGAGGCAGCTAAGTACCAGTTCAAAATGGCTGCTAACACTAATGATACTGCAGCCAGATGGATGGCAAACGCAGTGGCACAGAGGAGGTTTGCTTGGCTTAGGGCCACAAACTTTACTCAGGATACATAACTAAAGGCCCTGGATTTTCCCCTAGAAGGAAATTCTCTCTTTGGGGAGTCAACTGTAGCATACATGAAGAAGGTGGATGAGTATAAGGCCACTTACTGAAGCAACTCTGCTAAAGAGAGAGTTTCTACATCCACCAGGCCTTACGGAAGGGGAGGCTGGGGCAGGTCCTTTTACACCAGACCCTTCTTCCAACCTGTGGCATTATCCCAGTACCAGCAGTACCCACAGCAGGGTTACTCTAGGGGCAGGGGCAGAAGGGGCTCGAGGCGAGGGTCTCATACTCAGCCTCAGCCACAAACCAAACAGACCCCCTGAACTGCAGGCCATTTCCTCTACCTGTCAGAGGCAGACTCTCCCATTTTCTCCAAACTTGGCTGAAAATCACCACAGAACAGGGTCTGTCTCGGGGATTCAAGTCCTTCCCCTTTCAAAAATCCAGAGTATTCAGCTCTCCCTCCCTAGCAGACAAAGTGCTCTTGGAAGCAGAGGTTCGGAACCTACTGCAGTTAAAAGCAGTGGAACCAGTTCCAGAATCTCCAAGGGGAATGGGCTTCTATTCCAGATACTTTCTGACCACAAAGAAACGTGGGGAGTGGCGGCCTATTCTGGATTTAAGAGCTTTAAACAATCATAAGAAAATCAAAGTTCAAGATGGTAACTTTGGCTCCGATCCTGCCAACACTTCAGAAAGCAGACTGGTTGGCATCACTGGACTTGAAAGACGCCTATTTTCACATCCCCATAAAAGAGTCTTACAGAAAATACCTCAGATTCAGACTCCCTTCAGGTCATTACCAGTTTTCAACCCTGCCTTTTGGCCTTTCTTCGGCCCCAAGGGTATTCACAAAGTGCCTGGCAACTGTAGTGGCACATCTTCGCAGACAGGGAATATCTGTTTTCCCTTACCTGGACGACTGGTTGGTCGTAGGAAAATCTCCCCTGCAGGTGCAGCAAGACCTGAAGCTCACTCAGGACCTCCTGGAGTTCCTCGGAATCCTAATCAATCACACAAAGTCAGTCTTCACTCCTACACAAGTGTTGCAGTTCATAGGAGCAAAATCAATACTTTACAGACCAGGGCATGTCTGCCTCTGGAAAGGGTAAAAAACATTCATATAATAGCAAACTCTTTCAAGATCCACAAGTCAAAAACTGCAAGATAGTTTCTCCAGCTATTAGGCCACATGGCTGCATCCATAGGCACAGTTCTAGGTGCAAGGTTTCACATGAGGGACATTCAGTTCCATCTCCAGTCCCATTGGTGTCAAAGAAAATATTCCTTCTCAAAGCTCATCCCAGTAACAAGGTCACTGCTACGGGCCCTTTTGTGGTGGAAGAAGGAATCCAACTTAAGGCGAGGAGTTCCCTTTCAAAAAGAGAATCCTTCAGTGATCCTCACAACAGATGCATCCCTCTTGGGCTGGGGCGCCCATATAGGGGATCACACAACTCAGCGCACTTGGTCAGCCTCAAGTCCCTTCAGCACATAAATCTTCTGGAGCTCAGAGCAGTGCTGCTGGCTCTAAAAACCTTTGCTCACCTAGTCCAAGGCAGGGTGGTACAGGTCAGAACAGACAATACCACCACAATGTATTACATAAACAAGCAGGGAGGCACAAGGTCAAGTCCCCTCTGCTCTGAGTCCATAAGGATTTGGACTCTGGCCTATTCATTTAAAGTGTCTCTGCAAGCAATTTTCTTGCCAGGGAAGGACAATACCCTGGCAGATGCATTGAGTTGAATAAACCAGGCCCATCACAAGTGGACCCTAAACAGGCAGGTGGTACAAGTTATTTTCAGAAGGTGGGGTACTCCAGAGATAGACTTGTTTGCATCTCACCAGAACCACCAACTGCCACAGTATTGTTGCAGACCTCCAGATCAGGGAACCTTCCCTCTGGATGCCCTCAGTCTGGACTGGTCAGGGAGGTTCCTCTGTGCGTTTCCTCATTTCCCTCTCATTTACAGAGTACTGGTCAAGCTCAGATCCCATACAGCATCACTGATCTTGATAGCTCCAGACTGGCTGAGGCAGCCATGGTACTCTCTTCTGCTCTCAATGTCTGTTGCAAATCCAATACATCTTCCTCAGAGGCACAACTTATTGACCTCCAACCAGGGAACCTTATTGTACCTGAACCTCAAGTCTCTCAATCTCAAAACCTGGCTCTTGAAGACTTAGAATATGCTGATTTAAAACTTTCTGAACCTGCCTTAAGTATTCTAAGAGGTTACAGAAAACCCTCTACTGCAAAGAATTATTCTTCCAAATGGAAGCGATTTTCTATCTGGTGTTCAGGCAAGACTCTGGTTCCAACCCAAGCTAGTTTACCAGAGGTATTGGAGTATCTCACTCACTTACACTCCCTGGGTCTACAACCCAGTTCTTTGAGGGGTCACCTTGCAGCAGTGTCTACTTACCTCTCTGGTGGGAAAAAGGTGACACTTGCTTGTAACATTATTTTCAAAAGGTTCTTAAAGGGCCTGGATCATCTGCATCCTCCTCCAGGCCACTAATGCCAGTTTGGGATCTGAATGTGTGTATAGCTAAGCTGATGGCTGTTCCCTTCGAGCCCATGGCCACAACTCACCTTAAATATGTCACTTGGAAAACAGTTTTCCTAGTGGCAATGACTTTTGCAAGAAGAATCAGTGAGCTTCAAGCTCTCTGTATTGATCAGGACTATATATCCTTTCATAGGGATAAAGTAGTCCTCAGAACGAACAGGAAATTTCTCCCCTAGGTGGTTTCTGATTTTCATTTAAATCAATCTATCACCCTACCTGTCTTTTTCACTCAGTACTCCACTTCTGGTGAAAGGAGGCTGCACAGTTTAGATGTGAAGAGGGCCCTTAGTTATTGCATGACAGCCACTAAGGACTTTAGACAGGACAGAAAGCAATTGTTTCAAACAACATGAAGTCTTACTGTATTCTGACATATTGCAGTGATGTCCAACCTTTGAACTGCCCCAGAGATGAAAGAGTTAACTTTCCATGCCAGGCATGGAACGCTGAGCTCGAGCTCGGTTGAGACTCTGTCTGTTGCTGTTTGAACTCAAACCGTCAGATTTTTACTCACCTCACTGAACAGCTCCGGAGATTTCTCCTTGCTCGTCAAGTTTGTCGTTAAGCCGTTTTTCCCGGTTTTCGACCGAATTTAATCCGTTAACCTGTCGGTTCAGTCTCTGTCTGTGGTATCGTGAGTACTAGAAAGGTTTATTTTCTTGTTCTTCTGTGTGGAACTTGTAAACGTGGGATCAGTTCTGTTTGAACCGATCAGGTTGTTCAAAAAAGTTTATTCTACTTTGAGTGTGGTAACCGGTCCTTATCGGTTCTAAAAAAAAAAAAAAAACGGATCTTCATTACGGTTTTTTCCACGACCCGTAACACGGTCAGGAACCGATAAGGGTGTCTTGCCTGGCGGATTGCCGAAAAAAGGGTAAGTTTTGTTAGGACTGGCCATGTCTGAGAAACCCAAAGAAAACGGGCCCACTGGGTTTCAACACTGTAGTGTGTGTGGGGAAGCCTTTGCTAAGGCTGATCCCCACACCACCTGTGTTTATTGTCTGGGGTTTGACCACCTCAATTCAGACTGCCAGATTTGCAAGAAATTTCCTGCAGCTACCCTGGAAAAGAGAGTTGGTAGGCTCGGGGAAAGGGAGGCCAAGAAGTCCGCTGACCCAGATGGCCAGCCCGGTTCGGTTCCAACCGGACCAGAAGGAGTGCCCTCTGACCAGGACGAAACTTGGCAAGGAGAACCGACCCGAGGAGTCGGTTCCGTTAAAAGAAAAGAAGGATAAATCAGCCGAAAAGTGATCCACAAATTCTTTCTCCAACCGCTTGGAAATAGCCAAAGCGATAAGGATTGTTCAGTCACACTCAGCCCGACTGAACCGCACCATCAGGAAGGGCTCGGTTCAGTCGGTTCCCCGGTTCCAGATTATAATTTAGAAGATTTTTATGAACCGGAGGAGGAGGAAGGAGAGTATGAGGATAGTGATGGTGATTACGAAAGTCTGGATGTGCCTATTGACCCGGACATCTCCCAGACAGACCTTCAGGGTTTCTCCTCCTAGGCTTTCTGAGTCCCCTTCCCATTTTATGTTCTACGAAAAAGTGGCTGAAACTCTTCAGCTTCCTATGGAAGAAGCTGTGGACGACCAGTAGGAGCCTGACTATGTTGAAATGATGGATATACCAGAGTCCAGGAGGCTGTCTATTCCCCCCCTTCATAAGTCCTTTGGGAAACGGACAATAAAAATGTTAAAGACTCCTAATTCTATACCTCCTGTGGACAAGAGCATGGACAAGAGGTATACTCTCTCAGGCTCGGATACAGAGTTCCTTACCCAGCTATGCAGCCATGTTGGGGTAGTACAGGCTGCTGCCTGTGATAAGACAAATATACCCTTGGCTTCACACCCCCCAGATAAAGACTCCAGGAGGATTGATGCCATGGCAAAGAAACAGTACATGGCAGCATCCTTGGGATTCAGGCAGGCTAATTATATGGCCTATACAGCTAGATATCAGAAATCTAGATGGGACACTGTAATGGCTTTAGCTAAACAGGTTCCTGGCCAGCTTGCCAAGGATCTGGAGCAGGTGGCTGCAGATGGTATTGAGGCATCCAAAGGTGCAATTCCATGCTGCAGTGGACTCCAATGATGTTTCATCTAGAGTCATGGCTACATCTGTGGCCCTTCGTAGAATGGCTTGGCTCAGATGTTCTAGCCTGTCTCAGGATACCCAGACTAAGGCCATGGATTTTCCTGTTGTGGGTAATTTCTGTTTGGGAGCAAACTGAGAACTACATGAAGAAAATGGATGAATACAGACCACCTATAGGAGTGCTCAGGCCAAGGAAAGGCAAGCCACTCCCCAGAGGCAGCATTCCAGGGGCAGGGCAGGCCTTTCATAGGCCTTCTACCAAGCCCAGGCCTCTTCTGCTTATGCTCAAAGGGGGTTCTTCAGAGGGAGAGGCAGACGGGGTACAAGCAGGCCCGCTTCCACCCCTCAGCCTAAAGCCCCTGCCAAACAGGCACCCTGATGGGTTTGCCAGGGCCGATTCTCCACCACCTGTAAGGGACAGGCTGGCTTACTTTTTCCAGGACTGGATGTCTTTAACATCAGACAAATGGGTCCTGGAAGTAGTAAGCCAGGGACTTGTTTTCAGCTTCAAAAAATTTCCAAAGATGAGAACCAGATCCTTTCCACCTGCAAATCCTTCAGAGGCACTTGCCCTAGAGGCAGAGGTCTCTTCCCTCTTGGCTGTGAGAGCCATAGAGAGGGTTCCACCCCAACACAAAGGAAAAGGATTGTACTCCAGTTACTTCCTAACCCCAAAAGACAGGAGAATGGTGCCCATCCTGGATCTCAGATATTTAAACAAGCACCTTTAAAGCCAAAGTTCAAAATGGTGACTCTGGGAATAATTCTACCTCTCTAAGGCCAGGGACTGGCTAGTTTCCCTTGACCTCAAGGATGCCTATTTCCATATTCTCATCAGAAGCTCCCACCGAAAGTACTTCAGGTTCGTGCTGCCCTCAGGCCATTACCAATTCAGAGCAATGCCGTTCAGCCTAACTTCTGCTCCAAGGGTGTTCACAAAATGCCTGGCAATAGTCGTTGCCTTCATAAGGAGAAAAAGGATCTCCATCTTTCCATACCTGGACGACTGGCTCATAGTAGGCCAATCTCCAGACCAAGTCAAGTTACACTTACAGATAACTCAGCAACTGCTCACTTCTCTAGGTTTCCTTCTGAATCTTTCAAAGTCAGTTCTAGAGCCTGTGCAGCTCCTCACCTTCATAGGGGCAGAGCTGAATACAGTAAAGGCAAGAGCCTTCCTTCCCCTGGACAGGGCAAGGACCCTTATCTCACTGGCCTCTTCATTCACCCTCCAGGTGTCTCGACCAGCAAGGCATTTTCTGCAGCTCCTGGGACACATGGCTGCCTCTACAGCAGTGGTTCAGGGAGCAAGATTTCAAATGAGGGACATTCAGTTCCACTTGAGAGCCTTCTGGTCTCAGAAAAAGGACCCTCTGACCAAACTAATCCCAGTGACTCGAACCCTGATCCAGGCATTACAGTGGTGGCAGGATCAGGACACCTAAGACAGGGAGTTCCTTTGTCACTCAGTCTCATTCTCTAATCCTTACTACAGATGCCTTCCTCTTGGGGTGGGGAGCCCACTTGGGGGACCTGACCACCCAAGGGTTGTGGTCTCCTCAGGAATCTCTGCTTCACATCAATCTATTAGAACTCAGAGCAGTGTTTCTAGCACTTCAAGCTTTTTCCAAGTCTGTTCAGAACAAAGTAGTTCAGATCAGGACAGACAATACCACCACAATGTGGTATATCAACAAGCAAGGGGGCACTCGGTCTATGGCCTTCTGCACAGAGGCCGTGAAGTTATGGTCTCTGGCCTATTCCCTGAACACCTCTCTTACAGCAGTACACCTCCCAGGCAAGGACAATGTCCTGGCAGATGCTCTCAGCAGGATATCTCAGGGCCATCACGAGGGGTCCCTGGATCCCCTGGTTTTGAAGGTGATCTTCTCCAGATGGGGCACCCCACAGATAGATCTTTTTGCAGCCCCAGACAATCACCAACTTCCTCTCTTTTGCTGCAGGCCCCCAGTGTTGGGCTCAGTCTCTCTGGATGCCCTAGTTCTCAACTGGGAAGGGAAGTTCCTGTATGCTTTTCCCCCCTTCCCTCTCCTGTTCAAGGTGCTAGTCAAAATCAGGTCTCAACCCTGCAAGGTGATTCTGATTGCTCCAGACTGGGCCAGGCAGCCCTGGTACCCTCTCCTGTTGTCCTTAGCAGTCCACCTTCCTCTGTCCTTTCCCAGGAATTACAACCTATTAACATGTGCTCAGGGGAGGGTTTGGTATCCAAATCTCAAATCTCTCAATCTCAAGGCCTGGCTCTTGAAGAGTTAGGTTTGCTGATTTGCACCTCTCTCAAGGTGTTCTGGATATCTTAAAGGCTTCTCGGAAGCCTTCCACCAGAAACACTTACAACTCCAAGTGGAAAAGATTTTCTGTATGGTGCTGTGGGAAGCATATTTCTCCAGAGTCTGCTGGTCTGCCCACAGTCCTTGACTATATGGTTCATCTTAATAGCTTGGGACTCAGACCAGCTACACTAAGAGTGCACCTGGCAGCTGTCTCTGCCTTCCTCTCAGCAGGCAAGCACTCTTCCCTTTCAGCTCATCCTGTATTTTCTAATTTTTTCAAGGGATTGCTTCATACCAATCCTCCCTTCAGGGACCCTGCCCCTGCTTGGGACCTTAATGTTTGCATTGCTCAGCTTATGCAATCCCCTTTTGAGCCTTTGTCCTCAGCAGAGCTTAAGTACTTGACTTGGAAAGCTGTTTTCTTGGTGGCCATCACTTCTGCCAGACACATAAGTGAGTTACAGGCCCTGTCAGTGGAGCCTGATTTTATCTCTTTCCATAGAGATAAAGTGGTCCTCAGGACTAATAGGAAGTTTTTGCCTAAGGTGGTTTCAGATTTCCACCTTAACCAGTCTATGTCTCTTCCTGTTTTCTTCACTGACCATTCCTCCTCTGGGCAGAGGAGGCTGCACAGTTTGGATGTCAAAAAGGCCCTTAGTTACTACATAGAAAGCACCAAGGGTCACAGGTTTGACTCCCTCCAACTGTTCCTCACTTATGGTGAGGTTGGTAAGGGAAAACCTGCCACTAAGAGATCTGGTGCCAGGTGGATTGTCTCTTGCATTCAATTTTGCTACGAAAAACTACAGTCGTGGCCAAAAATATTGGCGCCCTTGCACTTTTTTCAAATAACTCACAATTTCCTCTAAACATAAGTTAAAATTAACAATATTTGGTCTCCAAAATTCTTTATTTCTCTGTTAATATTACAGAACCTTTGTTTTTGATTCAGAATTTAAAATATCCTTTTAAATCAGAAAATGAAAAGAAATGGCATTGAAAAAATTGACACCCTAGACTTGATATTTGGTAGCACAGCCTTTGGTCAAAATAACTGCAATCAACCACTTCCTATAGCCATGGATGAGCTTCCTGCACCTCTCTACTGGCAGTTTGGCCCACTCTTCTTGTGCAAACTGCTCCAGTTCTCCCAGATTTGAAGGGTGCCTTCTCCCAACTGCTGTTTTCAGATCTCTTCACAGGTTTTCAATGGGATTTAGATCTGGACTCATAGCTGGCCACTTCAGAACAGTCCGGCGTCTTGTCTTGAATCATTCCTGGGTGCTTTTTGAAGTGTGTTTGGGGTCATTGTCCTGCTAGAAGACCCATGACCTTCAACAGAGACCCAGCTTTCTGACACTGGGTTCAACATTGCGCTCCAAAATGGCCTGGTAATCTCCAGATCTCATGATGCCATGCACACGCTCAAGGCACCCAGTGCCAGAGGCAGCACAGCAACCCCAAACATCACTGAACCTCCTCCATGTTTGACTGTAGGAAGGTGTTCTTTTCTTTGAAGGCTTCATTTTGTTTTCTGTAAACAGAGAGATGATGTGCTTTACCAAAAAGCTCTAATTTGGTCTCATCTGTCCACAGGACATTCTCCCAGAAGGATTTTGGCTTGTTCAGGTGTGTTTTGGCAAACTCCAGTCGGGCTTTCTTATGTCTCTCTCTCTCTCTCTCTCGGCAGTGGGGTCCTCCTGGGCCTCCTACCATATAACCCCCTTTCATTGAGTTGGCGACGGATGGTGCAAGTTGAAACTGTCGTACCTTGTGTCTGAAGGTCAGCTTGAATCTGTTTGACAGTTGATCGAGGTGCTTTCTCCACCATTCGAACAATCCTGCGCTGCAATCTTCGATCAAGTTTTCTCTTGCGGCCACGTCCAGAGAGGTTGGCTACAGTGCCATGGGCCTTAAACTTCCTGATAACATTATGTACGGTGGAAACAGGAACATCAAGGTCTCTGGAGATTGATTTGTAGCCTTGAGATTGTCCATGCTTGGCTACAATCTTCTGTCTGACCACCTCAGACAATTCTCTGGCTTTCTTTCTTTTCTCCATGCTCATTGAGGTACACACAGTGACACAAAACAGGAGAATGAGTCATTTTCTCTATTCACACTGGTTGAATGAGTGATTTTTATATTGCAGGCACCTGCAACTCACCACAGGTGAGTTCAGTTCCAAAGTGAAGGAGAATCACCTGCTTGAAATCTAATTATTTCTAACTACTTCTAAAAGGTGCCAATAATTTTGTCTGGGCCATTTTAAGGATTTCTGTGTGGCATAAGCTAAGACTTAGTAAATTTTTCTGCTTTTTGTGTTTTATTTCACTGCAAACCAAAGAAATACATATGTGGATACCAAAATATTTTTTAATTTCAACAATTTTCTGGAAGGAATGGTGCATTATTAGAAAAAACTGCAAGGGCGCCAATATTTTTGGCCACGACTGTAGGTAGGATCCCACCCTCAGGCCTGAGGGCTCACTCTACCAGAGGTACAGCTGCTTCCCTGGCTGCTGCCAGGGATATTCCTATCTTAGAGATTTGTCAAGCAGCCACCTGGAAAACAGTACATACTTTTACCAAGCATTACTCTCTGGATATCCAGACTAGGAGTGATGCTCGGTTTGGCACAGCAGTGCTTCAGAGCCTATTTCCTAAGTAGGTTCTGTCCTCCTCCATGGAGGTACTGCTTGGTAGTTCTGCAATATGTCAGAATACAGCAAGACTTCATGTTGTTTGAAGAAAAAATTACTCACCTTAGTAAGGTTTTTCTTCTAATGGAGTCTTGCTGTATTCTGACCTCTCGCCTCCCCTCTCAGAACCTTGGTTTTGGGATGTGGGTGGGCAGTAGCAGTGTTGGCACTCGGGAGGTGCCCCCACCCCTTCTTTTCTCACCCCTTTAGTTTGGGTGTGTGGGTGTTGTGTTTTGTTTTATTTTTTGGGTTTCCTGACTTGAGTCTTTGTTTTGGGACCCAAAAATCTTTTTATTATATTTAGTAGCCAGTTGGCTAGTTTAAGTTTACAGTTTCCACACAGGACACCCAGTGAGTATAGCTCATAAAGATTTGACGGTTTGAGTTCAAACAGCAACAGACAGAGTCTCAACCGAGCTCGAGCTCAGCGTTCCATGCCTGGCATGGAACGTTAACTCTTTCATCTCTGGGGCAGTTCAAAGGTTGGACATCACTGCAATATGTCAGAATACAGCAAGACTCCATTAGAAGAAACAACATTACTAAGGTGAGTAATTTTTTCTTCTGACCTGTGGGGATGTGGGAAAAGGTAGTCCAGCCTCAAAAAGATCTATTTCTCATTGGATAGTCCAGTGTATCCAATTCTGCTACATTAGTGCTGGCAGAGAGCCCCCATCAGGATTGATGGCTCACTTTACAAGAGGGACTGCTGCCACCCTTGCAGCTGCCAAGGAGGTCCCCTTGGTGGACATTTGCAAAGCAGCTACCTGGAAAACAGTACACACCTTTACAAAGCACTACAACATGGATATTTTAGCCAGATGTGATGCTAGGTTTGGCACAGCAGTCCTGTGAAGTATGTTTCCAAAATAGAGTTCTGTGCCCACCTCCAGGGGTACTGCTTGGTAGTCTACATGAAGTTAAGAATATACTGAGCATTACTGGGGTTAGAAGAAAAAAATACTTACCATAGTAATTGTGTTTCTTCCCAGTGATGCTCAAATATTCTTAACTTCCCTCCCTACCTCCCCTTCCAGAACTTCAGCCTCTGCACTACACATGCTGGTGCTACTTATCAGTTTACACCCTTGGGGGACATTTTCCTCTGCACCTGTGCAAGTTAGGTGAACATAGTTCATTGTGTTTATTTTGGGGTATTTTTTTCTGACATGTTCTAACTTATTTAAACATTTATCCTCCAGTTGGAGGCTTATTTTAGTAAAATCATATTGTTGGGTAAGCCCAATTTTAATGATAAAATTTTTTTAGTAGTGTTACATTATCCTGAACCATCTTTTCAGGCTCCTTTATAAAATCTGAAGAGGTTAGAACACAGGCAGTTAGTTGAGGCAGTGTTTTAAAGATGCTCACGCGCAAAGTGTTCCATCATTTGCATGTGTTCCATCTCTCCGGGCAGTCCAACACTACAGGCTTACTGCATAAAGTTAAGATTATCTGCGCATCACTGGGAAGAAACACAGTTACTATGGTAAGTAATTTTTTCTTCACAGCCAAGTCCAGTTCAAAGGAATCGAAGCATCATAGTTTGGATGTAAAAAGGTCTCTCAGCCATCACATCACTCATACTAAGGACCTCGGGGATTCCCGCTCACAACTGTTCATTACCCATGGTGAAGCAGGAAAATGCAGGCTTGCCTTAAAGAGGTCAGTTGCACATTGGATAGTTTCATTTTTCATTTTCACACTTCATTTTTAACCAGACGGCGGACTGGGCACAGCCCTTTTTCAACCATGCCTGACACTTAAAACAACAGTACACACAATACAGTACAATACAGCATACATTATTACTTACATTTACATTCATTCTCACTATTTAAAACTGTAAACAACGTTTGCCTGAAGTGCAATATGCTATGTTCTCCATTTGTCAAGTAAGCTTATTCAGTAGGGAAGGTGCATGCCAAGAAGAAGCTCTCCTACTCATTTGCAGTTTAAATCTAGGAACTTGGCCAAAGCATCGTACTATAATAATCTATTAAGCAAAAACTGGGGCAATGGCAGGTAGTTCTGGAACTCAGTGAAATCACTCACGGGGAAGTCCTCCAGAGCTCCTCCCGATCTAATCATAACATTGGCTGGTACAGTACAGGAACCCAATGACATCGCAAATGGATTCAACCTTGCCTTCACCGACCTTAACACCGTGCTACCTAAATAGTATCTCTCCCCATCATCGTCCAGTCAGCCATCTAATATGGATCCTCCCCCACTCTTCCAAACAGCTGCACCACACCCTTCTATTTCAGGCTGATCACTAGGGCTGAGACCCTAAGATATGTCAAACGAGTACTAGGGAAGACTAGGATGGGGAGTGACCTAATCGACATGAAGATGGTCACTCTCACGCTAAACAAGCTCACCTCTCCACTCACAAGTATTTAATGCCTCACTAAGAACGGGTGTCTTTCCAGACCAATGGAAGGCAGCACTGGTCACCCCAGTCTTTAAAGCTGGAGATAGAACCAACCTGGCCAACTATAGGCCCATATCTATCCTCCCCCCCACTTTCCAAAGCCCTGGAGTGAGTGGTCTCTGATCAACTCACAGAGTACCTGGAGAAGCACAACTGTCTCTGCGCTCAGCAACATGGATTCCATAAAAAACACTTCACCATTGATTGACTACATCTCACAGATCTGTGATGCCCTAGATAATGGCCTGGCAGTGGGATCTATCTTTATAGACCTCACGAAGGCCTTTGACACCGTAAACTATCAACTGCTCCTGAACGGTCTGCTATCCGCGTAGGCCTCTCAACTGACACTGTGGCATAGTTTGGCAGCTACCTTGTACACAGGATACAAAGTGTAAAAATAGGGGCCAACCTATCTGAACCTAGGGAGGTTAACCTTGGTGTCCCCCAAGAGTCAATTCTGGGGCCTCTCCTATTCATCGTCTTCATTAACTCCCTACTCTCTGCTTGCCCAGCACACGTTGTGCTCTATGCTGATGATGCCGGCATATCGATACGTGGCAGCAGTCAGGCCAATATCAACTCAGAACTGTAAGAAAACTTCTCTCAATTTGAATCATGGTTCACACAAAATAAAGTACTGCTCAGTTACAAGAAAATGAAAAGCATGCTCTTCACAGTTCCACAGAACAAGAAGAAACTCTGCCCACTGCTGATAAAGAGCCACAAGGGAGATATCACAGAGCAAGTCGGCACCTTAAAATGCCTTGGGGTACATCTCGATGACACTCTCATGTCTTCTCACATCGACCAAATCGTTAAATTGGCCAACACTAAACTAGGTGTTCTGTATTATCATAGGCACTCCATGACCCCGGATGCTCTAAAACTTCTCACCTGCTGCTCGGTCCTGTCAACCATCGATTATGGCCTTATGATCTATGGGACTGGCTCAGATACCGCACTAAAAAGGGTGAAGACACTCCTCAATAAGGCCTGCTGTTTGGTATTAGGGGCCAACCATCTAACCCATACTTGCAACATCTACAATAGGACCAGATGGCTCCCCTTCCATCTCAGGATACAATACCAAATTTGCCTGCCGGGGCCAAAATCACAGATGGGACTCGCGCTGGACTCAAGCCTTTCAAGTGAACGATGCTAGCTCAGAGATCCTTTTCCTACCGGGGACCCAAATGGATCAGTGAACTACCTTTCATCCTAGTTGAGTGTAACAAGTTCAGCCAGTTCCAAGCTGAGCTCCGCTCTCACCCGGATCACAAAAACATATGTGCCTGCTCTACCAAATACTGAACCACATGCCTTAACCCACCCCCTCTCTCGCCCTGCTACCCTCACCCGGACACCCTCGTACACCTTTCCTCTCCCTGGTCCCATCCCCTCTCACCCCCCTCAGCACTTCTAAATTAGCCTACCCTGGCAGCTCCTACAACACCCCTACACAGCCTAAGTCCCCTCGGCCCTTCCCTGTTCTTTACTCTCTTCCCCCTGCTTGCCTCTCCTCCACCCTGCTACACACCCTTGATAAAGCCTACTCAGGCTGCTTTTTTCTATTCCTCTCAGTAGTGAACCTACATAGCGCCATGCACTTTCCTAAGTGCTGTACCTCTCTCATGGAGTATTGTTACTGGTAGCACTTACTTGCTGCTAATATATCCCAATTTGTTGTCCCAGCATTACCTGTTATCTACTGTGTAACCCTTTTAATGATGTCTTATGTTTTTGCTATGTCTTGTATTGTATTGGCCAACTTGGAACCTTTGTAAACGAGCCCTTGGCTCAAAGGTCTTAAATCCTAAACTGAAATGGATAAAGAATATAGTGAGACTGCCTGCTGTTTCTTGTAATTCTTTCTCTTTTTACTGGTAATATTGTAATTGAGAGTATCATGGGCTCAGCAGTTCTTGCCACTCTGTAAACAAAATTACCTACATAAAACTTGAGTCTCCTCTTGAGGGATAGAAACTCCCAATTTATTAGTGTAAATGACCTCCATAGTAAATAATGTGGAGGAAGAATATAGAACTAACGTGACATACAAGCTGAAGTGTATCCAAATACTGTGTTTTGTTAAAGTTGTCCTGAAGGTGGCAACTGCTCTTTAAATTGCCAGTGTGTGTCTTCGAGCAATTCAAGGTCTTTGATGCTGCAGTTAGGTGTTTTTTGTTTGTTTTATTTACATGGTTAGTGTTTCATGTTTGGTCCAGGAAAGTCTGTTTCACAACTTTTTTGAAGACTGAATGGGGATAGTAGTATTTTTCATGCACTGGTATTTTGTAGATTTCCTTAGTGTATTTTGTCTTCTGTATGACACTTTGTAGTAGGTAGCCAATTTTTTTTTTTTTTTTTGCATATTTTTGTGTCCTTTCAGAAATGGCTTTCTTTCACTTAGTTTTTTAAATATCTGGCCAGGAGGGCACACTGACCTGACAGCAGCTAATTTCCAGGTGCATCCTGGGAGAAGGGATTTGGAATTTATCAGTACGAAATACAGAAACAGTGACCTATAAAAGGAATGCTGGAACAAGAGCTACCCAAAGGCTAAATTGGTATAAATCATAGCTGTACAAATACATTATGCAAGTGATTAAATTCAGTACAGTAGAAACTGAAGCTCAGTCTGCTCTACACATCTGTGGGCTCTGCACTGGGGGAGCAGGGGCACCCTTGGGTGGGGCAGGGAAAAGAGGGAGAAAGACAGAGACACACACACACACACACACACACACACACACACACACACACACACACACACACACAGCAGGGGGTAGGGCAGGAAGTGTGTGCAATAGAATGAGAGAGAAAGTGTAGATTAGGTGTAGGCAGCAGCACGTGTTGGGGGTGGGATGATCATGGATTGGAGCTTTCGGGGTACAAGAGGGAGGTATAGGAGATGGGGAGGATAGACCAGAGACAAGTTAGCCTATAGTAGAAAGTGGCCATTCTGGCTGATGTCAAAGGAGAGGGCAGGTAAATGGAATGGCAGCCTGATGTTCCTAAGAGTAGGAGGAGGTTGGGGAGTGATGTGGGGAAGAGTTGAGGTAGCAGGGTAGGGAGCCAAACCCAAATACGTCAAAACAAGTATGTTGCATCAGCTGATTATTTGTTTGTCATGCCTGTGTTGCATGCAGCCCTGTTGAGGGAACAGAAATTTATTTTGTTCTGGATTTACAATGATTATCCAAATGGATGACGTAGCATCTTTCATACTTGTATGTTAGAAACTTTTGAAAGTATTAATGTTGTGAAATAAAAGAGTTTGCTGAACTTTATTATCTAGGAAAGTACCTTTGAGCCAAAGGCACTTTTACAGAGGTTCCATGTCATAGCAATCACATGTGTACAAATTCAAAATACAGAGGTTACATATACACAATCATCAGATGTTCAGTTTACAGTAAAGCAATGTTACAACCAGTAAAAATATCAAACAAGGAGTACAAAATACTGAGCAGAAAATGCTAGAACAGGTTCAGTTGGTAAAGTTATGCACTTTTGCAGATATAGACGGTTGCTTTGGGATCAGGATATCACACAGTTGTATAACCAGGACAAGGACACTTGGCCAAGTTAAGAAAATGAGGCAGTTAGCAATATAGCTCCTTGCAGAGGGTTACATCTTATCCAGTGTCTTATCACTGTTGCAACTCCTCATGAATGAATGCACCCACCAAGCACATAATATATTTAAGCTGAGCTGTGATTTTTTTTTTGGGGGTTTGAAACTGGAAATACAAGCCTTGTTCCAGCACAGCATACCTAGCTTGGTAATGAACTTCTTGTGTATGGCATCTATGTGATTGGAAAGTTGAGGTGGTGATCCAGCAATACATAAAGTAATTAAAGGGACCTTCCAACTTGGAGCCATCCAGGATCATGAAGACCGGTTAGACTTGAGTGTTTAGTCAGTCATTTTGTATAAACAAAAGCGCTGTTTACATGGCTAGGGTCTGTTTCAGTTACGGTTGTGTTTACAGTTTACATAACACCTCTCCACATTGATGCAAGGCATGCTGGAAAGGGGCACAGAGTCCAGGGAGGTAGATTCTGGGGAGGGGGGGGGCACAGAGGAATGCAGGGAGGGTCACTTGTGCATTGAAGCATGTGATACAGCCTGTCCATGTGGCTACTTACACCATTTTCCGCAGAACACATCCCCAGGTTTGCAGTGGCTCTCGCTGCAGCGCACATCCCCAGGTTTGCAGTGGCTCTCGCTGCAGCACACATCCCCAGGTTTGCAGTGGCTCTCACTGCAGAACACATCCCCAGGTTTGCAGCGGCTCTCGCTGCAGAACACATCCCCAGGTTTGCAGCGGCCCTCGCTGCAGAACACATCCCCAGGTTTGCAGCGGCTCTCGCTGCAGAACACATCCCCAGGTTTGCAGCGGCTCTCGCTGCAGCACACATCCCCAGGTTTGCAGCGGCTCTCGCTGCAGCACACATCCCCAGGTTTGCAGCAGCTCTCGCTGCAGAACACATCCCCAGGTTTGCAGCGGCTCTCGCTGCAGAACACATGAACTGGCAAGGATTAAGGAGGCCTCCCCCACCCAAAGAGCACCAGTTCCACAACCACTGCCTCAGAGGTTGCCAAATGTGAAGAGCGGTTGGACCACAGTGGGTTCTGGGAGGGTGAGGGTGGTGGAACAGAGGCATAGCCCTCTAGTTGTACCTCTACACAAATCAAATGTCAGTCTAGCAAATCAAGGTTCCGCTATGATGATGCCCTCAGTGGAGACCAAGAAGAATGCTGGGGACACCCACAAGGGAGACCCACAAAAGGGTGGCAAGGGACACTGCAGGGGGAGGAAACAGCTTCTGATAGGGGACTCAGTTGTTAAGGGTGTAGACCTGGGGAAGGGAGAGGAGAGGGAAGTAAGGTGCCTGCCTGGTGCCATGGCTTGGAAGGATAGGAAGCAAATCATCAGGATTGCAGAAGCAGCATCACAGGAGAGGGAACTGCATATCATTGTCCACCTTGGGACAAATGACCGAGCTAGACATGAGATCAGTGCAGGATGAATTTGTGGAGTTGGGGAGGGGCCTCAGACAGGTAGCAAGCACGGTAACCTTCTCAGAGGTGCTGCCAGTCTATGGCAGGGGTGAGGCTAGGGTACTGCACACCATGCAGTTTAATGAATGGTTGCAAAACTGGTGCAGAGCACAGGGCTTTGGCTTCACTGGGGACTGGGTGTCCACCTGGCGAGATGAAGGTCTATACTGGCATGATGGTCTACATCTGTCCAGGAAGGGAAACAAGCTCTTAGGTGACAGGTTTAAATGCTTCCTTGGCAAGCTTTTAAACGGGGGGGGGGTGCTGATAGGAAGCAGGGACGTTCAAGCCTCCACCCACAAAACATCGTAGGTAGTAGGGTAAACACTGAGGTACAGAACTTGATAGAGGGCAGGACAGGGGTAAATGGAAAAATAGGCAAGGGCAATAAAAGCAGGGATGGGGTAAAAAAGAATAAAGCCAACATTAAATGGAGGGCAATGAGTACAAATGCCCATAGTCTGGGAAACAAGCTTCCTGAGCTAGTAGCCCTGATGGAAGAGGAACACTTGGATATTGTGGCAGTCACAGAAACATGGTACACAGAGAACCATGATTGGGTTGTCAACATACCAGGGTACACAATCTACAGAAGGGACAGGGAGGGTAAAAGGGGAGGTGGAGTAGCTCTCTACATAAGGGAAGGGATCAAAGCTACAGAACTAAAAAGTAAAGTGGGAGGACAAGAACTCTGGGTCACCTTGGAGACAGGGAATGGCATCACAATCCGCACAGGGGGTGTATACAGACCCCCATCTCACGGGAGGAAATGGACAAGAAAATGATAGAGGACATTCTCAAAATGGTTGAAAAGGGGGATATACTGTTGATGGGGGACCTAAATATGCCAGATGTTAACTGGATGACATGTACTGCAGCCACATCCAAGAGCAGGGTCATTCTCGATGCCCTACAGGGGGCATGCCTTAGACAGCTAGTGGTGGAACCCACTCGGGAGGGAGCAATATTAGACCTGGTACTCTCAAATGGAGAGAGGATCACAAATTTAGAAGTCAGTAGACATCTGGGAACAAACAACTACTGCACAGTGTGCTTCACAGTAAACACAACCATGGAGACAAGCCATACAAAGACAAGGATACTGGACTTTAGAAGGGCTACTTTGGCATAATGTGTGAATACCTGAGGAATGCATTAGCAAATGGCCAGAAAGGAGGGTGGAAGAACAATGGAGAAAAATCAAAACTGCCATCATAGAGGCAACAAGCCTTTGTGTGACACAAATAAAGAAAACAAAGCAGAATAATAAAAAAAACACTGGTTCTCAAAAGAGGTGGCAGGGAAGGTTAAGGAGAAAAAGGCTGCATTCAAAAAGTATAAGGAATCTCAGAAGGAGCACGACAGGGAACTGTATCAATTAAAGCAGAAAGAAGTAGGGAAGGCGGTCAGAAAAGCAAAGGCCCAAACCAAGGAAAAGATAGCCAACTCAGTTAAGAAGGGGGATAAAACCTTTTATAGGTACATTAGGGAGCATAGAAAGGTTAAGGGAGGGATAGTGAAGATTAATAAAGGAGAGGGGAGGTGGGCAGAGGGAGACAGTGGAAAGGCAGAGATACTGAATGAGTACTTTTGCTCAGTATTCACAAAAGATGAAGAGGAAGAGTTACTTAAACCAAACAATAGAAGCACTCTGGGTAGTGGGGTTGACGCCAGTCCATTTACAGAAGAAAGAGTCCTGAAAGAACTCCTAAAACTCAAGGTGGACAAAGCAATGGGGCCTGGCGGGATTCACCCTAGAATCCTAACAGAACTAAGGAGGGACATAGTGACACCATGACCACACTTTTTAACAAATCATGAGAGGATGGGGTGGTACCTGAGAACTGGAGAAGGGCAGATGTGATTCCCTTTCACAAAAGTGGGAGCAAGGCAGAAGCAGGAAACTACAGACCTGTTAGTTTGACCTCAGTGGTGGGGAAAATGATGGAATCACTTCTGAAAGAAAGAATTGTTGAGTACCTAGAGGCCAGCGGGGCACAGGACCCAAAGCAGCATGGACTCACAGCAGGAAGGTCATGTCAGACGAATCTAATAGATTTCTTTGACTGGGTGACCAAAGTAATAGACCAGGGAGGGGCTGTGGATATGGCCTACCTAGACTTTAGCAAGGCATTTGACACAGTCCCGAAAAAAAGATTAATAATCAAATTTTCCAGCCTGGGAGTGGGTACCAAGGTGGTAGCCTGGGTAGCAAACTGGCTGCACAACAGAACACGGAAGGTAATGGTGAATGGAACACATTCCGAAGAAAGGAGGGTTACTAGTGGAGTTCCTCAGGGCTCAGTACTGGGTCCAGTCCTCTTTAATGTCTTTATAGGTGACATTGCAGAGGGTCTGGAAGGAAAGGTATGCCTCTTTGCAGATGACACAAAGATCTGTAACAGAGTTGATACACAAGGGGGGGGGGTTAGAAAGGATGAGAAGGGACTTGGCAAGGTTGGAGGAATGGTCAGACATATGGCAACTTAGATTCAGTGCAAGGAAGTGCAAAGTGTAATGCACCTGGGAAATAAAAATCCAGGAGAAGAGTACACAATAGCAGGGGAGGTACTAACATCAACAATAATGGAAAGGGACCTGGGGGTCGTCATATCAGATGACCTAAAGGTGGGTAAGCAATGTGAGAATTTGGTATGCAGAGCCAGGGGGATACTGGGATGCATGGGAGGCATCACAAGTAGAAAAAGGAAGTGGTTATCATAGCCGGTTTTAGGCACCAGCGTGCCCTGCGGTCACTGGGGCCCCCCCTGCATATGGGGGTCCCCCAACCAAAGCAGTCTACCTTATTAATTTTTTTAATCTTATTATCCTCTCAAAAAACAGAAATAAAGCCCTGTGCAGCTCCTTCTGATTTGGCATTGTGATGTTGTGAAATGTCTTACCAAGCTATGACCCAGTCAGTAAGAGGCAGATGGGTAGCAATGGATGAAATGGAAGGAACAACCCCAAGGGTAACACAGCTGTCTCCCCTCAAAAAAATTAAATATGCCACCGGCTATACTGAAAAAATTAATACATAAAAAAATTGTGTGCATATGGGCTACAGTAAAACACATGGGGTGAAGAAGGGCTAAGTAGGGGGCCCCATGACATCACTAATCCTGCTGGGGGCAGCCAAAACCCTAAAGCCGGCCCTGGTGGTTATCCCTCTGTACAGACAGTTGGTGAGACCCCATCTGGAGTACTGCGTGCAGTTTTGGAGACCTCATCTACACAAGGACATAGACAGGATGGAAGCAGTCCAGAGGGGGGTAACTAAAATGGTGCAGGGTCTGCAAGAGAAGCCATATGAGGAGAGACTAAAGGAACTTAATATGTATACCCTTGGTGAAAGGAAGGATGGGGGTACATGATAGAAACTTTTGAGTACCTCAAGGGAATCAACAAAGTCCAGGAGGGTAGCATCTTTCAGAAAAAGATGTGTAAGAACAAGGGGCACAATTTAAAGATAGAGGGGTGATGTCTCAGGGGTAATGTGAGGAAATTTTTTTTTCACGGAGAGAGTGGCGGACCCATGGAACTGCCTTCCTGGAGAGTTGTGGGGTCTAAAACAGTGGGGAAATTCAATCATGCATGGGACAAACATAAGGCAATTATCATGGGGGATTGCAGGAAGTAGGCTGTTGGTTAACTAGAATCTGCAGCTTATCCAATAGGTAGGGAAATGGGCAGACTGGGTGGGCCAAGTGGTCCTTATCTGCCGACAAAGTCTATGTTTCTGTGTTCTGTGTAATAATGTGTCCAGGATGGAACCTGGAGTGTAAATTTACAGATGTTATTAAATAACATTTTGTATTTTGATTCAAATACCCCCATTACGGTGAGCAAACATTATGCTACCGTAATCAAGTATGGGCATTAACACTTGTTTTGCTGCTACTAAGCGAGCCTTTTCAGTCAGCAAGTTCAAATTTCTATATAAAAATCCCAGTTTTTGATTAAGACTCCTACCTATTTACTCAATATGGGGGACCAGACTAAAGTTGTGATCAAGGAGTATTCCCAAATATTTAAATGAGGAAACCAAAGGGAGGCACACTTCATTTTGTCCAGTAATTTATAACTTGTTTTCCTTTTGCAATTTTTGTGTAGTTCTAAAACATGACTTTTGTTTTGGTCCCGTTTAAGATCAGCTTATTCTCCCCAATCCATTGGGCCAAGATATTTTATTTATTTTGTAAAGACACCTATATTTCACTACTAGCTGGAGCTGAATCCCAGATCACTGCATCATCCGCATATACTATGCTGTTTGTAATAGAAAATGGGTTAGGCAGATCGTTCATAAAGATAAAAAATAATAAAGGACCTAGCACTGATCCTTGCGGTACACCTGCCTTAACATCCATAGGTCCTGAAAGTATATTACAAGTCTTAACTCTTTTTGTACAATTTTCCATATAGCTCTTAAACCACTCAGTCTCTGTCCCCTTAACCCTCATGCTCCCCAACTTAAACAAAAGTAAACTGTTGTCCACCATGTCAAAGGCATCAGCAGGTCCAAGAACACCGCACCGATGGTCTCCCCCTCTCACTGGCCACCAGCATGGCATCTGCGAATCCAGCCAGCACCATTGCAGTGGACTGCCCACCCTGAAATCCATGCTGCTGATCTATAAGCAATCTGTGCTTTTCCAGGTGGGCAAGCAGCTGACGAAAAATACACTTCTCCAGCAGCTTGCTCACCACTGCTAACAAGGATATAGGCCTGTAATTTGACATAAAAAGTCTATCCTCCCCTTTATATATCCAGATCACTCCTCATTTGTTCCATTTTATGGTACTAATCCCCTTTCCACTGATAGATTTAACATAGAAACATAGAATTTGATGGCAGGTAAGGACCGCTTGGCCCACCCAGTCTGCCCATTTCCCTACCTGATGGATAAGCTGCAGATTCTAGTTAATCAACAGCTTACTTCCTCCTGCCCCCCACTAGAATTGCCTTATGTCTGTCCCATGCATTCTTGAATTCTCCCACTGTTCCTTACTCCACAACCTTCTGAGGAAGGCTATTCCATGCATCCACAACTCTCTCTGTGAAAAAATACTTTCTAACATTACCTATGAGCTGTCCCCCCTCTATCTTCAAATTGTGCCCCCTTGTTCTTGCACATCTCTTCTTCTGAAAAATACTACCCTCTTGTACCTTGTTAATTCCCTTGAGATACTTGAAAGTTTCTATCATGTCCCCCCTCTCCCTTCTTTCCTCAAGAGTATACATATTAAGCTGCATCTGGTTGTCAATGGACTACAGGACCCAAGGCAGCATGGTTTCACCAGGGGGAGGTCATGTCAGACCAACCTCATTGAATTTTTTGACTGGGTGACTAGGGAGGTGGATCAGGGGAGGGCAGTGGACATGGCCTATCTGGACTTCAGCAAGGCCTTTGACACTGTGCCACATAGAAGACTATTACACAGACTGGGGAATATGGGTGTGGGCAGGACAGTAGTGTGGTGGGTAGGTAACTGGCTGGGTGGCAGGACACAGAGGGTGGTGGTAAATGGCTGTCACTCCACAGAGGGAAGAGTGACCAGTGGGGTACCACAGGGATCAGTGCTGGGACCGGTCCTATTCAACATCTTCATCAGTGACATGGCGCAGGACCTAGAAGGCAGAATTTCACTGTTCGCTGATGACACAAAACTCTGTAACAGAGTAGACACACCAGAGGGTGTAGACAGAATGAGAAGGGACCTGCAGAAACTTGAAGAATGGTCAGGGGTTTGGCAGTTGAAATTCAATGCAAAGAAGTGCAAGATAATGCATATGGGGCACAAAAACCCTGGCACAATATATCAGTTGGGGGTGAGGATATAGCATGCACCAAGCAGGAAAGGGATCTTGGGGTTATCATCTCTGATGACCTCATGGTAGGGAAACAGTGTGACAAGGCAGCAGGTAAAGCAAATAGGATGCTGGGATGTATAGGCAGGGCATCACCAGCAGGAAAAGGGAGGTCAGAATCCCGCCTATACAAGACACTCAGTGAGGCCCCACCTGGGAGTACAGCAGTACAGTTCTGGAGACCATACGCACGTAGGACATAGACAGGGTAGAGAAGGTTCAGAGGAGGGCAACAAAGATGGTGCATGGATTGCATCACAAGTCCTATGAAGACAGGTTGAAGGAACTGAACATGTACTCCCTGGAAGAGAGGAGGGAGAGAGGGGATATGATAGAGACATGCAAGTATCTTACAAGGAGGAACAGGGTACAGGAAAACACTATTTTCAAGCGAAAAAGATGTTCCAGGACTAGAGGGCATGGGATGAAGTTGGAGGGAGGACGATTCAGAGGAAACATGAGAAAGAATTTCTTCACAGAACGTGTGGTGGACAAGTGGAACACCCTGCCAGAGGAAGTGGTGGGGCTGAAACAATCACAGGATTTAAGAATGCATGGGATAGACATAAAGGAATTCTGGAGGTCAGGGGTAAGGGGCAACAGACTTCTAGGAAAACAAACTGAACTTACAAGCTCAAATGGGCAGACTGGGTGGGCCATAGGCCCTTATCTGCCGACACTGTCTATGTATCTATGTATCTATGCTTTAGTCTCTCCTCGTATGTCTTCTGGTGCAGACCTTGCACCATTTTGGTTGCCCTCCTCTGAACAGCCTCCACTCTGTCTGTGTCTTTGTGGAGATGGGGTCTCCAGAATTGCACGCAGTACTCCAGATGGGGTCTCACTAACTGTCTGTGGAGAGGGATAACAAATTCCTGTTTTCTACTGTTGATGCCTCTTCCTATGCATCCCAGTATCCCCCCAGCCCTCCTTACTGCCTTCTCACATTGCTTGCCCACCTTTAGGTCATCTGATATAATTACTTCTAGGTCTCTTTCGATTTTTGTTGTTGTTAACTCACCCCCAATTGTGTACTCTTCCCCTGGGTTTTTGTTTCCCAGATGCATTACCTTGCACTTCTTTGCATTGAATCGGAGCTGCCACGTATTTGACCATTCCTCCAACCTTGCCAAGTCCCTTTTTATTCTTTCCATCCCACCTTGTGTATCAACCCTGTTGCAGATCTTTGTGTCATCTGCAAAGAGGCCTACCTTTCCTTCCAGGTGCACTCCAATGTCACTTATAAAGATATTAAAGAGGACCAGTCCCAGTACCGAACCCTGCGGTACCCCGCTAGTTACCCTCCTTTCTTCACTGTGGGCTCTGTTTACTATTACCTTGTGCGTCCTGTTGTCTAGCCAGTTTTTTATCCAGGCTACCACCTTGGGACCCACTCCAAGGCTGGCTAACTTGTATATTAATTTTTGTGTGAGACTGTGTCGAATGTCTTGCTAAAATCTAGGTAGGCCATATCCACAGCCCCTCCCTGGTCTACTACTTTGGTCACCCAGTCAAAGAAATCTATTAGGTTCATCTGACATGACCTTCCTGCTGTGAAACCATGCTGCCTTGAGTCCTGTGCCCCACTGGCCTCTAGGTACTCAACAATTCTTTCCTTCAGAAGTGATTCCATCATTTTCCCTACCACTGAGGTCAAACTAACTGGTCTGTAGTTTCCTGCCTCTGCCCTGCTCCCACTTATGTGAAGTGGAATCCCATTTTCCCTTCTCCAGTCCTCAGGTACCACTCCATCCTCCCATGATTTGTTAAAGAGAGTAGTCAGTGGTGTTACTAGTTCTACCCTTAGTTCTATTAGTATTCTTGGGTGAATCCCATCAGGCCCCATTGCTTTGTCCACCCTCAGTTTCAAGAGTTCTTTCAAAACCCTTTCTTCTGTGAATGGACTGGTATCAACTCCCCTATTCAGAGTTTCTCCCCTGTTTGGTTTAGGCACCTCCCCGTCCTCACCTGTTGTGAATACTGAGCAGAAATATTCGTCCAGTATCCCTACTTTTTCACTGTCACCCTCTGCTGACATTCCCTCCCCTTTATTAAGTCTCTGTATCCCTCCCTTGGTCTTTCTTCGCTCCCTAATGTACATATAAAAGGTTTTATCCCCCTTCTTAACAGAGTTGGCTATCTTTTCCTCAGTTTGTGCCTTTGCTATTCTGACTGCCTTCCCTGCCTCCTTCTGCTTTAACTGATAAAGTTCTCTGTCCTGCTCCTTTTGTGTTTCCTTATATTTCCTGAATGCTATCCTTTTCTCCTTAACCGTCCCTGCCACCTCTTTTGAGAACCATAGTGTTTTTTCCTTCATTTAGTTTTATTGATTTGCTTCACACAAAGGCTTGTTGTCTCTGCGATGGCTGTTCTGATTATTCCCCATTGTTCCTCCACCCCTCCTTGTTGCCCATTTGCTAGTGCTTTTCTAAGGCACTCTCTCATTTTCCCAAAGTCCAATACTCTTGTTTTTGTATGGCTTGACTCTATGGCTGTGTTTATTGTGAACCACAGTGTTTGGTGGTCACTTGTTCCCCGATGGCTACCCACTTCTAAATCTGAGATCCTTTCTCTTTCCCCATTTGAGAGTACCAGGTCTAAGATTGCTCCCTTCCGAGTGGGTTCCAACACTAGCTGTCTGAGGAATCCCCCCCTGTAGAGCATCAAGAATGACCCTGCTCTTGGATGTGCTTGCAGCAAAGGTACTCCAGTTAACATCTGGCATATTCAGGTCCCCCATCAACAATATCTCCCATTTTTCTGCCATTTTAAGGATGCCTTTTATCATTTCCTTATCCATTTCCCTCCCCTGAGATGGGGGTCTGTACACAACCCCCATGCGGGTGGTGGTGCCATTTCCTGTCTCCAGGGTGACCCATAGTGACTCATCAACTTCATGTTTACTCTTTAGTTCTGTTGCTTTAATCCCTTCGCTTATATAGAGAGCTACTCCTCCTCCTCCTCCTCTTTTACCCACCCTGTCCCTCCGGTAGACTGTGTATCCTGGTATGTTGACTTCCCACTCATGGTTCTCTGTGTACCATGTTTCAGTGACTGCCACAATATCCAGGCATTCCTCTTTCATTTAGGCCACTAGTTCAGGGAGCTTGTTGCACAGACTACGGGCATTGGTACTCATCACCTTCCATTTATTTTTTATGGCCTTACCCCTTTTAGCCCCATCCCTGTCCTTAACACCTTTTTCTGCATTTATCCCTGTTCTGCTCCCTACTGACTTCTCTGCCTTGGTGTTTACCTTTCTAACTACTGTGCTTTGTGGGGGGAGGCTGGGATTTCCCTGCTCCTTTTCAGTGCCTCCCCCCTTGGCTAGTTTAAATGCTTGCCAATGAAGCATTTAAACCTATCACCTAGGATCCTGGATCCCCCCACTGGGCAGATGCAGACCATCACGCCAGTATAAGCCTACATCCCTCCAGGTGGCTCCCCAGTCCCCAGCGAAGCCAAACCCTGAGCTCCACACCAGTTTTTCAACCATTCATTGAATCCCATGGTGCGGAATACCCTAGAATCATCCTTGCCTTAGACAGGCAGCACCTCCAAGAAGGTTACCGTTAAACAATTTAGTTCTGGGGCCCACTATATTTGTAGCTGACAACTTTAACAGTTTTGGCTATAGTTCATCCATTCCTCTACTCTTCCCTTCTTTAAGGCCCAGTAGCAAAACTAAAATGTCCTTTTTTTCTATTTTGTCAAATTTAAAGAATGGCACCTCACTTTCCTGCATCACAACTGAGTTACTAATAACAGTATCCTGCATCCAGTTCTGCTACAGTAAGGCTGATAAACAGCCAGCACAGAACCTCAGGGCACATTCTACTCATGGAACTGCTGCCTCTGTGGCAGCTGCAAGGGACATTCCTTTGCTGGAAATATGTAAAACGGCTACCTGGAGTACAGTCCACATTTTCACAAAGCACTGTTGCCTGGACGTCCAGTCCAGGAGTGATGCTAGGTTTGGCACTGCAGTATTGCAGAACCTTTTCCCTAAGTAGGTTCTACTTGGTAGTCTGCATACTGTATGTCTAATGCTAATGGGAGATTCCTGGGGTTTGAAGACAAAATTACTTACCATAGTGACAGTGTTTCTTCCAATGGATCTCCCAGTAGGATAAGGCCTTCCGTCCCTACCTCCCCTTACATAAGCTGAACCAGGTTCGGCAATACTTTCATATGAGTTCTTTATGTTGCCATTAATCATTGGCTTAACTTAATGTTTTTGATGCACACAGGTATGACTGTGAGGCCTAGTTCTCCTTTTTATGTTCTTTTTGCGGCTGCAGTAGGTGGAGCCTGCAGACGTTTTGCATGTACAAAAGGAGTGATGTCATGTTTTCTGTCCGTGGAACTGACTGAAGGTGTAAATAATCTCCTCCGTCTTACTTTCCTCCAAGCAATGTTTTCCACCGTCAAATAAATACGCTTTCATGTTAGTCAATGGTTGCAGGGTACTATTTTCTTTCTTAAATGGGTGGTACAAGAACTGGAACCTGAGTAATGGGAAGCAGCATTAGTTTTTTTTTTTTGTTTTTTTTTGGAGTAGGATCCAGCCCCACCTCCACCCAAGAAGCTCCTAAAGATCCACCCCTACCTTTTTTTTTTATTCATGTGGGAGGGGCATGCAGTGGCTCTGTCATGCTGGAACAAGACATACTAGTTGGGGACCTATATCTAGCAACAGAACAAGTGTGTCAAGTTGTGGAGCCCCTGCATTTTATTAAGGACTAGGAGAACAGAAGATACTTAATGCCTTTTATTAAGGACTAGGAGAACAGAAGATATTTAATGCCTTCAAATTGACTTAAAAACCCTTGGAACAAATGATTATCAGAGCAACCTGGGGCCTCAGAAGGAAAACGTAATTAAGGAGTGAAACTACAGCTCCCAAGGAAAATAATAGACACAGCATTCTAATTTACAGTAAGTAAAAAGAGCCACGGGTTTTCCTTAAACATTTATATACTAAAAACATAAAGTTCAGCTTTTGGGATTAACAATATTTGTTTACCATATTCTATATATGTGTGTGTGTGTGTGTGTATATGTATATGTGTATATATATATATATATATATATATATATATATATATGTGTGTGTGTATTATATATATATATATATATGTTTATGTGTGTGTGTATATATATATATATATATATATATAGTCCTTTAGTAGTTTCAAAACTTTGAAAGCATTGGTGTTAGTAATGCATTTAGAAATACATTTTTTAATTGTCTGTACAGTTAAACATGCAGTTTCATGTGCGTGTACATTTTTTTGGGGAAGGGGTTCAAATTATTTTAGTCATGAGCACAGTACTTGGTAAATACAACCTTTGATGATAAAGTGTATTTTTTCTTTTAAGTTTGAGAAGTATGTATTAGAAAACATTGAACAAGAAAACAATTGGTGATTTTTAAAAGCTATTCTGATCAGAGCTGACATTAAAAAAAAAAAAAATCTCAACTGTATTTTTTTGTTTTATTTTATCAGAGACACTAGAAACAGGATGTTAACATTCCTGGTGGGTTTTATACTCCCTGAAACCTGCTAATCAGTTTTTTTTTGTTTTTTTATTGCATCTTGTCCCAGGCAATCTTCCCAGAGTGCAGTTTGCTCTATTGTTTAATAGCTGTGTGGAGGTCTGTGTCTTGTCACAATGTCTTTTGTTTCAAATTAACCATAGACATTATGGCAGCCAAAGGAAACACACTTTGAGTCTTAGGGTATGTACAGCATAATTAATATGTTTTCATGTACATAATCTTTCCTTTCATGATATTGCTAGACATACTGTAGCTAGCTTTGCTTGAGGAAGGGTTAACATGGTCAGAACCCCTTAGCAATTGAGATGCATATGCAGCAAATAAGTCCAGATGAGCTAACTTACCCTACAACTAATTGTCACAGTCTGCATTTTCTTCTTGAAATTGTTACTTTTGCATTTATGTTTATTTTAAGATATTTAATATTCTGACCATGAGGTTATGTTATGGACCATAACTGATCTCCAGCCTTAACCCCCCCCCCATGCCCCAACTTGCATAGAAGATAGTGCTTGTAGACAAATCTAATCATTTTCCACTGTGTTCTGGTGTGTAGTTTGTCTTTTTAGTATTTTCAAAACTTTGAACTATTTCTAAAACAAACCTGCATATCACATGTGCCTGCACTCTGAGTACATATTTATGAAACTGTGCATATATGTACTCCGCATCTGCGTAGACCTCATACTTTCCTAATATTCCCATTATCACAAGCATAACTACCTTGCCTTTATCAAAAGCGACCCCCTCTGAAAGTTAATATCACATTTTCTCTAACAGTCCATCATCATTGCACCTGACTTCCTGACATCAACACATTGCGTAAATATAACTTACATCACCTCATGGATAAAAACCCTATTTCTCTTAAGAAAAAAAAAAAACACACAAAAAAAAAACTGTGTAAATAATCCCAAGGTTGAATATATGCCAGTCATTACTTTTTCATGTACTGCCACCTTCTCTACCATCATGGGGATTTGCATATGTTTCCCTTGATGCTTTGCATTATTTGGATATGTGCAATTGTGCTTTCTTTAAAATTTGACTGTCTGGCCAATATCATCCGGGATAACACATACATCAGTGGCATTTGCTGTGGGCTTCTTTTGTAAGCTTTCTATTTCTTCTATTAAAATGTACACCTCCATGTATTTTCCTATTAATCTGTATGCCTTCCTTAGAACAGAAACTAAAACAAATCTTACTATTTACAAATCATTGTGTTGTTTCTCCATACCTCCTTAACAATTCCACACAGCTTTACTAACTTCATTATGCAGCCATGGTGGATCTGACCAGAATTTGTTTATCATGTTTGGAACCCATCCTCTTTACCAGGAGGAGGGTATTATCATTATTGTTTTAGGTTACAATTACTTAATTAGGATAGTCTAGTGTATTTTCATCTACAAACATGAATCTGATTGTTAGATGAAACATAATCCACCCAGAGGCAGCAGTGTGAATGTAGCATTCTAGTTCCATGATTTTCATTCATTCTGCATTGCATCACAGCTCCTGGGCAGTCAGAGATTCTGAGCTAAATGCATATGTCTAATCCTACTGGGAGATCCCTTGCAAGAAACAAGACTACTATGGTAAGTAATTTGTTCTTGTGTTAGAGAAACTTACTTTGGCTCCTTTTGAGCCTGCTGCGACTGGTGAGCTACACTTTCTGTCATGGAAAGTGTTATTTTTTAGTTGCTATGACTTCTGCTCGAAGGATTTCCGAGCTTCAGGCTCTTAATATGTGAGTCTCCTTATTTGGTCTTCCACAGGGTGTCGTTGCATACCAACCTAAGATTTTACCAGAGGTGGTGTCTGAGTTTACCCTGAATCAAACCATCCACCTACCTGTTTATTTTCCAGAGCATGCCAGTCCAGGGGAAGAGTTGCTCCATAACTTAGATGTACATAGAATTCTCTGATATTATGTTAATTGTACGAAGGACTGCAGGAAGTCTTCGCAGCTGTTTGTTTCTTTCACCTCTGGGAAAGAGGGCGTACTAATTTCTTAACAGTGCCTGTCCATGCAGTTGGCCAACTATATTATTTTCTGTTATAGGAAGTACGGTAAGGAACTTCCTGGGGTTGTGCATGGCCACTCCACCAGTGGCATGGCCACCTCTGTTGTCAGCGGCCGAAACATTTCTGAAACAGACATCTATGCCGTTGCCACTTGGAGTACTGTCCACACTTTCACTAAACACTACAGTTTGGGCATTGCCTCTCAGACAAGGGCAGGCTTCGGCCAGGCTGTACTTCAAGGCCTTCTGTCTTCGGCCTATAGCCTCCAGCCACCCAGACTGTGTCTCTGTCAGTACTGCTTGGGACTCGTTCCATAGGTGTGGCCTGATGCAAGAGATATGCTCGATGAAGATAGTACAGTTATGTAAGAACTTACCATAACCGTAGATGTGCGAGAGGATCTCTTGCCCTTGGCCTTTGTGCCTCTCTGTCTTCTGGTCCCTCTCTCTCTATCTTTTCCCCAGGATGGTTTACCTTCTGTTGCACCTTGCTTAGTGGTGGGAACCACTGGCTCTCCCTCGATTCCCCAGGAGGAGATTCTCTGTATATGGTCTGCAGTGGGGGAACTGAGGAAGGTACAGGGTTACCCACGTGTTATAGCAAGGATTTCATTGGCTGAATCATCATGGGCGGCCCCTAGTAGACTACTAGCTGAAAGGTTTCCATGTGGTCCTACTGCCTGATGGCTATAGTTCCATAGGTGTGGCCTGATGCAAGAGATCATCTTGAAGATCTACTGCTACGGTAAGTTCTTATTTAACTGTGCTTTTCATGTAATCTCTATATGTTGCATGTTTTTAATAATTGGTACTGTTATATATCTCACAGGATACCGTTATTTGCTTTTTTCCCCCCTCTCTCTCCAACCTGCCTTTCTCATTTTACATTTGCCCCTCCAGGCCCCCCATCCCCCACTCCTTATTTACAGATCCCTGTGGTACCCCTCTTATTACCTACCTCCCTCTCTGCTGACTTGATCCCATTGACTACAGTCCTCTACCACTTCCCCTCTAACCAGTTACCTACCCCGTTTACTATGTCCTTAGCTCCACCCAGATCCTCCACCTTCTTCAAGCATTTATGAGGCACCAAGTCAAAAGCCTTGCTGAAGTTGAAGTAGAGCAAATCCACAGCGTGACCCCTATACATTTCCCCTCATCATACAGTCAAAGAAAACTGTCAGATTAGTCTGACAAGGCTTCCCTGCCACAAATCCATGCAGCTTACTGTCCTGGAGCCCATTGCTTTCCAAGTAGTCCATGAGGTCCTCCTTGACGAGTGACTCCATCAGCTTCCCTACAGTAGAGGTAAGACTGACAGGTCTGTAGTTCCCCGCATATTCCTTTTCCCCCTTCCCCTTATGGAGTGTAACTATGCCAGCCATCCTCCAGCCCTTAGAAACAACCCCCATCCTTAGAGAGCTGTTGAATAAACCTACCAGGGGTTCAGCCAGTTCTTCTGCCAGCTCCTTAAGTAATCTTGGATGCAACTCATCTGATCCCAGGGCCTTATTTATTTTTAGTACTACAAGCCCTTTCTGGATCCTTTCGCTTGTAAATATTAGCTGCCTCATCTCTGGGAGCCCTTAGTAGCCACTTTGATGCCACTCTCTAGCAAGGGCCCACCACTCTCCCTAGTGAAAACTGAACTAAAGTAATCATTAAGGATGGTGGTGTTTTGCTTGTACTCTGTCACCCTACCCCCTGCTAACCTTACACTCTCCCCTCCCCTTCTTTCTTCCCATTTTTCCCTAATACATTGGAAGAACTGTTTTTATCCACTCATGACCCACTCCATAATATACAGCTCTGTGGCTTCTTTTGCCTTCCTAACCCTCCTTTTTGCCTCCCTATTTTTCAGTATGTATTCTCTCTCCCTCTGCTTTTCTTTACATTTGTAAAAGGCCTTTTTCTTTGCCTTCACCGCTTCCTGGATTTGTTACCTGTTCTTTTTGGTTGCCATTCTCATGTGTAACTTGGATGCCTCGAGAATGGCTCTGTTAATTGCCCCATCTCTCTTCCATCCTTCATGTTGTCCATCCTGACTAACTTTTCCCTTCCCAGCTCCATCAGCATATTGAAGTCCACCCTTCTGAAATTTAGGACTTCAGCTCTTGATTGGGGTTTTCCGGACACAAGGGCCAGTTCAAACCAAATGGAGCTATGGTCGCTGTTTCCCAGTGGCTGTACTGTTCTCACAGTGCCAGTCACCTCCAAGTTGGTGAACACCACATCGAGAATTGCAGTCTGTCTGGGGGGTTTCTTAACTAGCTGTACCAACAGACTGTTCTGGAAGGCATCTAGCAAGGCCTGGCTTCTGGTGTTCCTGGCCATTGCAATATCCCAGTCAATGTCTGGCAGGTTCAGATTATCCACCACCACTGCTTTGCCCTTTGACACCACTCTTTCAAGATCTTCCATGAGCTGTCTTTTCCCCTTACCTCTGAGGTCTACACTTAACCCCAGGGCAGTTTCTTGCCTGAGGCTGCCATGAGTTGCACCCACAGTGACTCTGCCTCTCCATTACTACTCCTGATGCACCCATCTTCTGCCACCTCAATACCTTCCTTGACAAAAAGGGCTACTCCTCCCCCTGTACCTGTTCCTATGTCCCTCCTAAACAGTGAGTACACAGGGTCTGTCAGGTCCTTGTCATTATTTTCCAAAGCTCACATTTCTGTGATGGCTCCCAGGTCCACCTCAGTGTCCTCCATCAGTGCTTGAAGCTCACTGATTTTGTTACCCGGGCTCCTGGCATTAAGGCATACCCCCTTCCATCTGACCCCTGATCCTCCATTGCTACTACCCTTGTGCTTTCCTTCTCCTTTCATGGTTTTTTTTTGTTTGTTTTTTGTGGGGTTTTGTTTGTTTGTTTTTTGGGTGTTTGCACACTTTGCATTCACCCTCTGTAATGTCTCCTCACCTAGTCCAGTTGGAGCTACAGTGCCCTTGAAACTGCTGTGTTGCTACAGGTTCCCAGATGTGGGGATCCCCTTCCTCTTACCTGCCATCATGTGTCTTCTAGTTCCAATCTCCCCCACAGACAGTTAAACATCTGATGTAGATGTCAAACTTCTGCCTCAGCGTGCAGGCCCCCCTCTCTTGTCAGGTGAACTCCATGATCACTGAAGTCTTCTATTCCCAAGTCCCCCCAATTCCCCACAAAGTGGTACCCCTTCTCCTAACACCATCCCATAAGGCACCGTTAAACTCCTCAGTTACATGACTCCTTATCCTATCCTGCTTACCCTCCCTGCTGCATACAAAGAGGACTTCGTAAAAAGCCAGGGAAGCTAAGTGTGTCACTAGTCTGTCCCCCAGTCTATGAAAGTTCCCCTTCACCACCTCTATTCACTGTTTGCCAGACCATTGGTATCCAGGTGTACCATCTCCCCCTGCTCCCTCTCCGCCATCCTCCCTATCCTTTTTAAGTCCCTAATGGCCAATGCACCAGGAAGGCACCAGACCATCCCCCTCCCATCCAACTCCCCCCCCACCACACTCTATACCCCTCTAATCATGAAGTCCCCAAGCACTAAGACTCTCGTGATAGAATTGCTCCCCTTGGGTGCCATCACATTATCCTGCCCTTTCCCATCAACTGACTTGGAGCCCCCTCAGCAGAGCCAGGTGCCTGAGCCTCCTCTAGGAATGTGAAATGGTTCACCGTCTGAATGGTACTGGGTTGGTCAACCTCCTTATGGATACCCCTCCCCTGTCTCCCACTCCCAACCACTCTCCAACCTCCCTGGACCGTTTGGTCTTTGGGGGAGTGGGGTGTGGGCTATGGTTGAGCTGGCGACACAGCTGAGATATTTCTACCCTTGCTGTCACCAGCTGAGCCTGGAGCTCTACCGTGGTCCTGCATATAGGGCCGTGCCCCTTCTACCAGAGCATATCTCTAGAGAAGAGCACCCCACAGCCACCACAACAGGCTGCCTTTCCTCTGAACCCCATCCCTATAGAGACCTTTGAGTGTGGCTAAATCTAACTGATGTGGATTTCCAACAGCAATTTCACAGTTAACAAAACACTGCATCAACTCACAATGCTCACCTGGATAAGGTACAGCTATTATACTCAGCTACAGCCCAGGAAACAGGAATAAAAATGGCCTTGTAGTGCTCACCCAGATAGGGTGTAGCTATAAGACCTGACTAAAACACAAGTACTAAATTAACTCTACAGCTACACCCAGATGGGGGTTAACTGTAAGACTAAACTGTAACACAAACACTAAATTAACCAATGGTGCTCACTCACATAGGGTGCAGCTATAAGACCCAACTATAACACAAGTACTAAATTAACACGTACAGCTATACCTAGATAGAGTATAGCTGTAAGACTTAACTATACACAAGTACTAAATTAACTTGCAGTGCTCACCCATCTGGGATGTAGCTGTAAAACCTAGCTAAACTGCATTTACTCCACTTACTCACACGCATACTTCTTACAGCTCCCTTACGTACTCCCTAAACCTTGGTTAACTTAAATGCTAAAACAGATAAAAAGTACTTTTTTTCCTTTTAAGGCTTACAAAACACTTAATATTCTAGAAGTTTATTCCTGGTATTCTAAAACTCAGAGGACTGAGTGAAATCCAACTACTCAGCATGCTGCTACTTCTGATTCCATCTCAGAACGACAATGCCAGAACAGTAGCTCTTAGCAACAGTCAGCAGTTGGCAAAAATGCCCTTATGATGCTGTTACAAAAACAAACACAAAGAAAAAACTATTTGAAATGTTTTTTTAAAAAGCAGTAGAAATTAGCAGCCCAGAAAGCTCCTTAAACAACAGACAATATCACAGCATCACACATTCACAGGCTGCCACAACAACAGATCAGCAAATCCAAAAGATAAGACACGTAAAAAAAAATTAAAGAAGGCGCAATAAAATCTGATGTATTATTGTGTATCAGGCATGCATCACTAGACAAACTTAATGTTTAATTAAAAAAACAAACAAACAAAAAAAATAACACAGCCAGAACGCCTAGAAATTACACCTAGGTCTTCAAGACCAGACACCACAAAAGGCACATGCAGAAATTGTTCAATGTATAGTATACATTGGATTTTACCAGTCACAAAAGAAATGTGATGACTGTCCTGAATACATTTTACAACTTCCTAGTGATTACAATGTCTTCTTTCACAATCACCACAATTGATGTGAAAGAAACTTATTTTAAATTTTGAAGAAAATTGCAAATAACTCTTAGTTCTGGGAGCTCCTTACAAACATAGCCACTCTGTTGGTGCCATATTTGTGGAATTCTGTATATGCATTCAGCGGTTGCTGCATATACCTATTTGCACACTATTATATGCTCTGCTTTTTTTGTCCTTATTGTACCTTTTGCCCTGTTGCCCCTCAACCACTGTATTATACGTACCATCTGTGCCTCTCTTGATTGTTTAAAGTTCTTATCCATCTTTGCGCTGTATTGTTCATCCTGTTTATTGTTGTACCATTGTACCAATGTTTATACAAACATGTGTGGGTCTCTTTTCATGAAGATAAAAGAGATATCTCACTGACTACATGTGAGATATTTATATCTTCACAGTTGGGTATGTCACAGTGGATATCTAAGCCAGTTGGGTATGTCACAAAAGGTTCGGAACTCATTTAGAATGTTTGGCCTCAGTAACAGTACTAACTGTTTTCAAATGCAAATAACTTTAACACGAAAAATGATAGCATTGTACTGTGAGCACGAAAGTTGTTTAGCATAAAAAGATCTACAAAATGAGTGGTGTTTCATGTACAGATACCTTTTAGGTTTTTTATAATTGGCAAAAAACAGCACAAAATCCAATTTTTTTTCAATTTTTGCAACAAACAAATGTAAATGACTTTAAAACTGAAAAACGAGAGACCCACAATTGTTGTATAAATCAAATATGACATGGATGGCAGTGAGATAATGGAAATATCTCCACTTGCTGTCATTAAACACTCGGTATCCCACTCATGGCTTTGCCACTCGTGGGATATCAAGAGTTCAATGGCAGCTTGTGGAGATATTTCTGCTATCTCACTCTCACCCATGTCATATCCCATATATACCTAATGCTGTATGTACCTTCAGTGTCCCTCTCAGAACCTCCTTGTAAATGAGCTTGCTCAATGGAGTTTTTCCAGCTTAACAAATAAACTAAATAAATATGCCTATATATATTGCATTTATGCTGTTTATGCCATTGCACCTTGTATTCTGTATCATTGCATGTGTTCTTCTCATTTTTTTCCCCTCCCCTTCCCCTGGACACACCTGAAAACTAGCTACTCACATCTTAGCATGCTCTTATGAGCTAACAACATTTTAAACAAATAAAAACTTCAGCAGCATATAGCCTCCCTGCAGACATGTTATTAAGTCTTGTTTATTTTTTTCCAGTTACAGTGTGGCTTTCTGTTTTTTAGATACACGGTTGGGGAAGAGCCTCTCCCTTTGCTTGCCTCCATCCCCAGAAGAAACCAAAGAAAACCAGATCTGGGGAAGCGATTGACCACTGTGCACTTTGTTTAGATATGGTGCAAGTGCCTGATAAAAGAGTAACTCAAGAAACTAAGTCTACAGCAGAGTACACAAAAGCAGATTTTAGGTCAAGTGCCCGGGCTAAAACAGATACAGATATGTCAGTAGTTGAAGATCTGTCACGTTATACAGATGAGAAGGTGGTTAATGTTTCTGGTGTGTTAGATGAGGCAATTTCCAACTGTCTTAATGCTTCAGAAGCTTCCAAACAAGACACCTGTGATTTAAATCTATATATGGCTCCTCCTTTTCAAGCTGAAATAAAACAAGTTAAGAAGGAAGATGTGCAGTACCAGGAGAAATCACAAAGTCACAACGTGATCAGGTCTGAAGGGAAAAAGAAGGATGTGCATCAAGAGCCTGTTAGCAGGGAAGCTCTGGCTTTTACTTGCTTTTCTGTTTTGCCACCTGTGAAAGCTACAATTCCCAGTGACTTCATAGATCTCTCTGTCAGAAAGAGCAAAGCCATTACCGTCCGGAATGAGGAAAATATACTGGAAAATACTTCAGCTGTAATCCCGGGTCATAATCATGTTGGAAGTTTAGAAATGCAAGGAGATGAATTAACTACAGAGAAGCTGTCAGATGCACTGAGGGGGCAACTTAAGGGTCAAAATGTTATACCTGCCATTGTACCTCTGGTTCCAGTGATACCTCTATTGCATGACAGGGTGCGCTGGTACTGGCAGTGCTCTATTATGCCAGGCAAAATCAACTCGGTAATTCATAATGCCTCTACTTCAAAGCAACATGAACACAGTCCCTCTGTGGGGCTTCTGCATGCAAGGACCATCCAGCATTGCAAGAGGAATCTAAAGCGGGATGAGATAACCAGAGCTCCTTTCTCTACTAGTGGCAAAAGTGATAATGGCAATGAGCAAAAGCAAAGAAACAGAACTGGAGGAGCAGATGTTGCAGTGATCTCAGAGCCACTATTACCTCCATTATCAGTCACCAGGGTTGCAATACCAGTTGTGCCTTACAGATTGCTATAACAACTTTAGAGGAGGTACTATGTTGTGCAATTATGACAATAGAACAGATGAAATGAACGTGCATACTCACTTCTTAGTTCCCAACCTTTTGCCATAGTTATGGCAAGAAACTTTTTGTTTTTGTTTAAAGTGCTTGTCATTTTATCTTGGTTTTGAGCCATGTCCACTTTAAAACTGCTAGATTTATGTTACTGTGAATTGCTAAACTTTTGCCTTAAATTTAATCTTGTGAAATGAAGAGAGAAGTGTTAAAAACAATGTGCTCTAAAGGAAAATCTGAATCTTAATGCTGCAACAAACTGTACAGTACTTGCTCTAGGTGCATGTACAAAGATAAAGCATACTACATGGTCACTTAAATGAGACCGTTTTTAACCTAGTCTAAACTACAGTATCTGTGACATTTAGGATTTTTGAAAAAGTACATCCATTGTTCAATTCACTTTTTAAAATTATAGCTTATACAATTAAGCCCTAGACAGCATTTCTCCTAGCATGCCCTAAAGCACTGATATTCCTCACCAGTGTAATTTCACTGTATGGGGAGTGTTGCAATTCTCTCCATACAGGGTCCATTTTAAATGATTGTTTGATTTAAGCCAAGTGCCCAGGGTCTAACAGAACCTACAGGTAGCATAACCCAGTTGGGCTACTGTAATTGCAGGTTCTGTTAGTCTGTGGATGCACAATTAGGTTGTATACAGTCCAGTGCAGAGAGCATTGCAATATTCATTATACAGTGATATCATGGTTTCCATAGAGACTGGTGCCCTGGGGCATGTTAGGAGGAATGCCGAGAAACTGATGTGCAGTCAGTTGTTTTAAAGAAGTGAATCGGATGAAGTATGTACATTTAGAAAATAAAATAAAAAGACCAGGTATGACATAGGATAAGACTTGCCACATTTTGTTTTTCAAAAGGTAGTGAGTGGATTGGTTCTCTTTAAGGTAGCGGTATTTGAAAAGAGGAGTTAGATTGAGGAGCATTAATACAGTTACTTCTGTTTAGCATCTATAGAGAGAGCATATTAAAAATATTGTATTATAATTTCTCATTTACTTTACTTACTGACTACTGCTGGGTAAAGAGAATGGCGCCAGCAGCTCTCCCTCCCATGCCCACCTGCCAGCTTAAACTGTAACATAATTTAGGTTAATAAGAAACTACAAGTCCATCAAGTCTGTCCCCTACCCCCGCATCATAATCTGGGCCAACAACTATGTTGTGCATAGTACACAAGGGCCCCTGTTTTCTGTGGTTCTGTGACATGCAGATGTTGCAGAAATCAAGGCCAACTACAGAATTTGGCGCTTGCCACAGAATTTGGGGACAGCCACAGAAATTGCCCCACTAAGTTAGACAGAGACTGTCCCCACTCCTTTTCACCTATTACTGTGTCTGATTGTAGCTGAATAAGAACCAAAATGCACCGCCAGCATCTTAGCCTCTCGAACCCTCCACCCCCCAGCCCTGACAGCCCCATGACTCGCCCTGTTATTTTATATTTTCTCCCTTTTTTGATCAAAGGTTGCATGATGACCCACTGCTTTTACCTGCCACTGCTGGGAGGTCACAATGCTTTTTTCTCTTCACAGTAGTGTTTTCTTGGGCCTACATACTGTAAAGTCACACTGGAGCATGAATCCAGAATTTGGGACCAGCATCAGTGGGAAGAGGTAGAGGATTGTCCTACAGTGTTGGACCAAAAAAAGGTGCCAGTATTTAAAAAAAAAAAAAAGGCAGAGTGACTCACTGAGGATTTGGGTGGGGTGAGTTTTGTGGCTAAGCTACACAGGGTGAGTTTCTCTTGTTTTATGAGGGGGCAGATCAGTGTTTAAGAGGAGACCCTACAGTACTTTTGAGGGAGGAAGACGCAGAGGATCATTGTATAGTTTGGGGTTGAATAATGACATAAATTTAAAACTACAAGGCTGGTTAGGAAGATGGTGAGGCTGAAATAGGCAGGGTGGGTTTCATCTATTTCAAAACCATGAGCGGGAAAAATGCTGGCTGGGAGGAGGGCAATTTGCAATTATTCTGAGGTTACGTGCAAGAGGTGGTTATGGATGAGGCTGTTAGGTTGCCAACCGGACAGATCAGCTCTGGTGCCTGGAGGAAATATAGAAACTATATTAAAAAAAAAAAAAAAAAAAAAAAAAAAGGCAAAGGGACAGCTAAGTAACACAAAATTGTTGAGGCTGGAAAAGAATGAAAAAATATTTGATAGACTAATGAAATTAAAAAGATAAAGCCAAGGTAAGAAAAGTGAAAAGCAAATGCTAAAGATTATTTATGTAAAATGTGGAAACTAAATATGGGACGAGAGATGCAAACTGAAATAGAGAAAAAAATCACAATGTCACTGTAGATTATACATTTTTTTAATTTTATTTATATGTTGCTCCAGGACAGTGTTATATTGGTAATAATACCAAATGGAAGGGTGGATGAGGGATGTTGGGCAAAACAGATTTTAAGCTCACTGCATCGCAGTTAAAAATGTCACTAAAGAACAAGTATATTTACTCAAAGACCACCAGTGCAGCTTCAGAGTTTATAAAAATGCATAAACAGCTTGCACGTTCACTACAGTAGTCAGAGTAATCAAATCATTATTTGTGAATGGGACTTAAGTGAATGAATCAAATGTTGGCTCTGTGTAATTGACAGCCCCATCTCTTACACTCCTCTACACCGATGACCAGCCACAGTTTGTGTCAACATTCTGTGATGAGATTGTTTGGAGAGCATTGCAAATACCATCCCTTTCGTTCCTGGGGTGGCTGGTGGGGTTGTGATTGGTGGGAGGCCTACACTGTATTTCAAAAAATTGTGATCAGGCAAACGTGTGTGTGTGTGGGGGGGGGGGGGATCGTGTAAGGAAGAGGAGAATGAGAGAATGGGAGTCGAGGCAGAGAAAATCTTGCTGCCATCAGGTCCGTGGTGTGGGATGCATAGAGCATTACTACCATTAAAGGGGAGGGAAGAGGAGAAAGCACTGCTGCCATTAGATCTGGAGGAAGAGAGGGGATAGCCTTGCTGCCATTGTGTGGATTGTGGAAGGGGAGAACATGCTGCCCTTAGGTGAGGGGTAGAGGAGAAGAAAGCTCGTCTTTTACTAGGTTGGGGGAAGGGAGAAGAGAGGAGAGGAGAGTATTGTAGCCTTTTGGTCTGGAAAGGAGGAGAAAGCTTTTCTGCTATTATTTCCTATGGGAGAAGGGAAGCTTTGCCTGGCATATGTTTGCAATGTGTATTGATTATACCCTCTCTTTTACCATCTCTATACTGCATGTAATCTCCTCTATGTACTACTGTCTGTGTCTTTGTAATATTTTTAATATTGTAACTGAATGTATGAATGACGGACCCCATTGTAAATGAGTTACAGCTCAATTAGGTATATTTTTTTCCTTCACTGTAAGAATTAACAATTTACTACTACTACTATATATAAACATAGACAATGAGACTCCAGAGACGGAAGAAAAAAATGAAAATAAGAAGAGCCAGCTGAGCTACCCTGCTAGGTCAGTGGTAGTGCATCAAGGTTCCATGAGCGCATCCAGTGTTTAGGTGCGATCCTGGGATTACCTGGTCTAGAATAACCTGTGGTCATGGGGCGCTGCAGATGCCAGAGTTTTCAGGCTAGGGGTGAGAGTTGCACATGGGAGAAAAAAATGAAGAAAAGATGAAGCCAAGATAAGGAAATGACAAGCTAAAGTTTATTTATTAAAAATGTGAAAACTAAACAAGGCAAGAGTAAAACAATCAGAAAAGAGAACAATCACATTGGCACTGCAAATGTTTTATATTTTTAATGTATGAAAGTTTTGGGAATAGCCCCCCATTCCCAACTGCAGTGCTGTATAGTACTTCTGATAGGTTCAGAGACGAGGGAAGTCTTGGGTGCACCATGGCTAGGCTACTTTAGGCTCCCCCTTGGGGAACAACTGCTAAGCAGTTTGTTTTAGTGCTAGCAGGTGGGGGGACCTGCCAGTAGCTGGTAATTTTGCATGAAATTTTATTACGTCCTAGTTTTAGATAATGTGGAGAGCCAGAAAGAGCTGCTAGAAAGCATTAAACTGGAGGTCCAGTTTAGGGTAAATTTTGTAACTTACATTTATGTGATGGATCTTACGGGTCTTCATCACATTCCATCTTTTCTGGGGTACCCAAAAACTGTCATGCTGGCTCAGTATTATTTATTTATTAATGCACCACAGAACTTTAAACCTTGCCACAGAACTTGACCTATCAGTGCCACAGAACTTCAGAGTTCCTTCCACAGAAGTTATTTCTACAGTGCCACAGAGAACAAGGGGGCTTTGATAATACATGTACTAATTTGTAGAGATTTCCTAACTACACTTCTTCCCAGGGTTCCCCCTGTAAGCAGAAATTTGCAGTTTTTATTAAAGGCCTTTGCTGTCTTCATGTCCACCATCTTCGTTGGTATGCTTTTCCATTGGTTCACCGCTATCTGGTAGAAGTACATCCTGATGTTACTCTGGAGTATATCACCTTTGAGCTTCAGGGCTTTTTCTTGCATCCTGCTGGAGCATACCAGAGCAAACATTTCCATCTGTTTGATCTTGTCAGTACCATTCAGTACGCAGAAGACTGAGATCGTGTGTCCCCCAGCCTCATTGTCTTTAGGGTGAGCTTGTTATGGATCTTCTGGCTCTCCATATAGCTTTTATCCTCCATACCCCTGATCTCTTTGATGGCCTTGCATTGCATGCAGTATATTGCCTCAGTGCCTTTGTAATGGGGGGCCTAGAACTGCCCACAGTACTCCAGCTTCTTCATCACATTAACGATACAGATACAAGAAAGCCAGGTGACCAATAATTGAGCATATGGCTGTCTTGAATGTGGGGAGCAGTTGAGAAGGAGTGATGCCAGGGCCATCATTTAAAATGTATGATAATTCAGTAATAAAAATATGTATGGTAACAATTTCTTCTATGCTGACACTTATGGGAAGAAGTTGCTCTTTTTTTATTGTTTTTGGCTTTTTTCTACTGGTTCTTCTGCCCCCCACCTCAGTGTTTGGTGCGTGCATACAAACTTACAAAATTGGCAGCAGAAAAAGGCCCACACGTCTATCAAGTCTGCCAGATTGTGCAGCTCTTAGTTTCATATTACTACAGCTGCCCCAGCCCCACCCAAACCCCTCCCTTCCTCCCCTTTCCTGGTCTTTCTCCCCCTTTTTTTTTTGTCTGTACTAATCTGCCCTTGACTCTATCCCAACCCCGCTTAAAGCTATCCACTGTCCTCAGTTCGATTAACTCCTCTGGCAGTGTGTCCCATCTCGCCGCCACTACTCTCTCTGTAAAGTAGTGCCTCCTCATCTCCCTCCGAACCTTTTTTTTTTATCAATTGTTTAACCAGGAGAGATACACTAAGCTGAAAGCTTGTTTACAGGAGCGACCTGGGAGCACAGGGAAGTTAAGTGACTTGCTAAGGGTCACACAGTATGCAAGTGGGGGCTGTGGGATTCAAAGCCAGGTCATCAGATTTGCAGCTCAGAGCCTTAAACCACTGCGCTATACTGCCTCCTTCCTTCCCCCTTCCAACTTCAGACTGTGCCCCAGTCCTCCCCAAGCAGAATAATCCTCTGTCTCTGACTTTGTTTATGCCTTTCAGGTACTTAAAGGTCTCTATCATGTTCCGTCTTTCCCTTCTCTCTTCCAGCGAAATCATGTTGCGCTCCCTCAGTCTTTCCTCATACAGCAACTCCCCCAGTCCCATGATAATTTTTGTAGTTCTGTGCTGCACCCTCTCCAGTAATCTCACATCCTTTTTGAGGTATGAGCACCAGTACTGCACACAGTACTACATGTGTGGCCTCTCCAGTGATCTATACAAGGGCAATATGACCTCCTCCTTTCTAGAGGTGATCCCTCTGGCAATGCACCCCAGCATCCTATTTGCCTTTGCTGCTGCCCTCCTACTCTGTGCTGATACTTCATGTCCCCTGTCACTATTACCCCACGGTCCCTTTCCTCCTCCTCTAAAGCTGTTACCTGCACTCACCCCAGCCAGTAGCTGGTCCTGGGATTTCTTGTTCCGAGGTGCATGACCTTGCACTTCTTAGCATTAAACCCCAACTGCCACTCCCTAGACCAGTTTTTGAGTTTAGCTAGATCCTCCCTGAGTGCCTACCTCCCTTTCTCATTGTCCACCTTTGCACAAATCTTCGTGACTTCTGCAAACAGGCTGATCTTACTTTTGACCCCATCTGCAATGTTTCCAATGAAGACATTGAACAAGACAGGGTGAAGCACTGGACCCTGCGGTACCCCACTTGTTACTGGCCTTAGCTTGGATGTCTCCCCCCTTACAACTACCTCTGTTGTCTGCCCTGCAATCAGCTCTCAATCCACCCCACCAGTTTCTCCCCCACCCCCATGTCCTTCAGCTTGCTCATTAACGTCCTGTAGGGCACCAAGTCGAAAGTCTTGCTGAAGTCCAGGTACAGGACATCCACAGCATGGCTTTCTTCAACAGCCCTAGTGACCCAGTCGAAGAAGTTGACCAGGTTAGTTTGGCACAATCTTGCCATACTAATCTGAACCGTGCTTACACACTTCCTTCGACCAGAGACGTGGGCAGAGGAGCAGTTGCTTTCCCAGCCAATACCACTGATGCTTCTTTGTCTGCCTCACGGAGTACACAAATGCCAGGTGGCCCGTGCCCACCCTCTTTAGGAGCTGTGTGCCTCACTTTGCAACACACCTGATAATCATCACTACCCAACAGCTCTAGTGTTGGATCATAGAGCTTGCATACAAACCCCTTACTCCCAGGTGGTAGCATGATTCACTGCTACCGCTGGACCAGCCAAAAAGCAGTTAATTTTCTCATGGCTTTTAATCAGATGTGATGTAGCAGTGCCATCTACCAAGCGTACAGGAAAATAGGAAATGTTAGGTGGAGAAAAAACAACTTAAGCTTTTAGGATTCTCTCAGTTCCAGTAGTGAGTATGACCACGTTAAAGAGCAGCTGCCATCACTGGGAACACTTTTAAAAACAATACTTAGTTTATATTGCAAATGTTTTCTGTATTTCTTTGTTCCTTGTTTTTGCTTACTAATGCTATTTGTATGTATACAGGACTTTTGTTATGTAGACTATCTGTTGCAGCTGCTTTTTTCCCACCCAAAGTCATAATTCTCTGTAACATCACAGATGCTTCTGTAGCGGCAGAGTATGATATAACAAAGAGAGGATTATGACTTTGAGTGGGGACTGAACACAAGTGTAAATGAACTCTAAAGTACAGGAACCCAGTTTTCACGCCCAGTGATAGAGTCTAATAATAAAGAGGAAGGGAAGATCATTCTGAAAATTTTTTTAGTTATAAGCTGTATTTTATCTAGAAGTTATGTTACTCAAAGTTCTCCTACATAAAAAGCCAGTTTTAAAATGGAGATCTTCTTTGTACATACTGGTTCTTCACTGGCCTATTGTACATTGGTTTGCAATGTAAAGGCATATAAAAAGTGTTACTTTTTTTTTTTTGTAAAAGTTACATTAATTATGCAAAATTATTCCCATCACAAAACTCAGGTTATTACTCATCAGTTGTATATACATTTTGGATGAACTGTTATTTTACCTTTTCATCTGTAAATTATAGTTTATTTCCCAGTCTAACAGTGCTGAAGTTTACTAACCACCTAAATGTGTGGTACATTTTTGGGGATCGCTGTAAACAAACAAGCAAGTCTTTTCTTTACTGTGTAATACAGTGGAATCCAGCTAATCATGTAATGAAAGCTCTGAAGTAGTTGTTATGCCATTATTAACCAGCACTTGGAGTTTCTAACCCCAGGAATCACTCATTATGATTAAACGTAATGCAATCAGCCTCCTGTGTTGAACTGCCCAGAGAGATGGAATTTTATGTAAACTATGTAACTTTCAGTTGGCTCATGCCACTTTCAAACTGCTGCCTTAGCAACTGATGCACTCTGAGTGCTTCAGATTCTTTACTCTGCCTGCTTAGTAAGGACGTCCCGGAGAGCTCTCCTTGAACTGTCTCTGACTAAAGTTTATCTGTAGATAAGTACTCATTTTCAGTTTAATTTTAAATTGCTGCCTTAGAAACATTGTTTAGTATAGTAGAATTAGTGTTTTAGTAGTTTTTTATTTATATTCGCGGTTCCCTAATGGTTCCTTGGAACCGAGGGTTCCGTGTCTATTTTAAAGCTTTCCTATCTCAATTTATTATTATTTAGAGTGATTTAGTGATCGGTTCCCTGAACCGCTTTAGTTTTGTCCAAATTTAGTAATTTTCTCGATTCCCTTTTCTTCAGGAACCGAATAGCGCTCGGTTCCGAGTTACTTTAAATAACAGTGTTTTGAAGTAATCTTTTTTTGCCTAGCTTAAATGTCAGAGGTCCATTTGGATAAACCTAAAAAACGCACAGGACCCACAGGTTTTAAATGTTGTGACTCTTGTGGGCAACTTATAGCAAAAGCAGACAGACATTCTCTCTGTATTTCTTGTTTGTGTATAAGTCACATATTTGCTAATTGTGATATTTGTAAGACCTTTTGCCCAAAAACATTAAAGAAAAGGTCTAAAATTTTGGAAGAGATGGCTTCTGCTTCCGGGGATAATTCTGCTTCTTCCTCCTCCCACAAAAAGGATGGAGGTAAAGCCAAGGATCTTGACAGAAGTTCAGATAAATCTGAACAAGGTGTAACCCCTAGATGGCGCTATCCCAGGGGCTACTACCCCTGCCTGATTTGCCACTAACAGGTTGAGGGGCCTGGATCCAATGGCGGGTGCCTCCACCCAGAGGTCAGGGTTTGCAATAGTTAAACTAACTTGGTCACAGCCCTCTGGGACACTGCAACCCCCCTTTCTTCCCACTAGTGGCCCACACAATATATCAGAATTACCTTCACGGTATACACTTACCCCCAGGTCTGGTTCCGCACTGGGACCTCCTGAAATGAGATACAGTGCAACAATCACAGTACAGTACTTTAACATAGACAAATACCTCAGGCAGTATAACTTTGCTGAAACAAGCAGCTCTGATTTATTTAGGGGATATAACAAGGACAGGGGAAATCAGGTTAATTAGCTTATCACTCTAATAATCTACCTATGGCTCTGTGCACAGGCCTATCCCTATCAGTTACTGTCCCTGGGTACCCAAGCCCTAGTGGCTAGTCCAAACCGTGGCAGCTGGTAGGGGCCCTTCACACAGAGAAAAGGAGAATTAAACAGTCAGCAGTACAGTAATTCCATTTGGATTTAATGTGGCAATTCAACAGGGAGCAACCCTGAATTAGTACTCACGACCTCCAAATAAGATAGGGTCCTTCAATGTCAGCAGGGCTCACTTGAGGTACACAAACCTCTTCACACATCCATATAAAGAAAGTACTATACAGGCAGGCTGCATCTGTACCCGATCGCATTACTGCACAATACCGGAGAACACACAGCAGATTCAGTTCCTGACAGACCGAGTGCAATTTTCAGCAATTCTTCCAGTCTTCTACAGGGTGAGCCTGGTTTCTACTCTTCAGAGATCCTTTGATTCTTTTCACAGGACGGATTCAGTCCTAACAAGCTGTTACACAAGCTGCAGACCGAACTCTGGGCCTTACACACGTTTTTGACTAAAACTGCACACTGAAAAAGCACAGGGCTCCTTCCTTCTTCACTGCCAAAGCTCAACTGAACTCCAACTGACGAAACTGGCACTTCCTTTGAGTTCCTCCCAGTTCTTGACTGGATTGGCTGTCACTCACAATAGACTGCTGCTGTTGGTCCAAAAAGGCACTGAAGTCTAAACTACATCTCCCAGAGTCACTGCCCATACAATCCTCTTGTGGCTGGCTCAGATTATGAGTCCAAGTTCTGATTCGTCCAAGGCATCATTTTAGAGCTAGCTTACCCCACACTGATTGGTCCAGTTCAGCAGTTCAAAACTAGAATGGGGAACTAGCAGACACAGTTCTGACTGCAAAGAAAGCAGGTTAGACAAACTGTAATTTCATTATTACTCTAAATAATTTCTGGCAAACAGTTACATCTTTCAGATAGGTTCCCTTTGCACTCCTAGTGACTGCAAAAATGAAGTGAATTGGCAGCAGCTCGAGTGGTACTCAGAGAAGCACACAGTCCCCCCATACAAACTAATTATGTCTGCAAGCAGACAGCTCTTAAAGAGACAGTACCAGAGGCTCTAAAACACTCACTGATAAATGGCTTAAATGCCAAACACCATTCAGGCTTGGAGCATTCAAGCAAGCTCCTGAAATCTTTTTGGAACCCCCATTTGCAGGGGTTACACCTTCCTGGCCTGGGAAAGCTTGACGTCCGTCCAAGCAAGTACCCCATAAGTTTCAACTGCAACCATATACATTTGCATTAGGCTGCACATGTAATCATCAGTCAATATATCATTTTACCAAGAACACATTTCTGAAACATTGCAGTACGTCACTCTTTACACAGTATTACATACACATTGTACCATAACTCAAGTTATTACCTCTTGTACATGAAACCTGGAGAGGGGCCCTTCCCTATCAGTTACCTTAGGGGCTGGATGGGGCAGGGCACCATACTAGAGGGCAACACAAGTAACTTGGAGTTAGCACTGATGCTCAGTTTGGGCAATGAGCTCGGGGACACATACACTCCTTTATGGACAACATTGAGAGGCAAGTCCACAGGCCTCCCAAGTGAATCATAACTGAGGTGCACCACAGGCTTTACAGCTCGACCAGTCTTTCTAGGGGGAACTGTTATAGTCTCTGCACTCTGAGCCTCATTTTCAGCATTGTCCTCACTTGTCAGGGGAGTCTCCATGGGGGTAGAGAGGCTAGAACTTGGGGCACTTTCAGCTCCAGGAGTTACAGTTTCTGAGTCCACAACATTTGGCTCGCATGGAGAGCTTTCGGACACTGGCAGTGGACTGTCAGGGCACTCAAAATACTCTTCTTGTTCGGGTGTATCACCAGTCTGCCCCAATCTATCATTTTCCTCCCCTGAAAGCTCAAACAGTTCAACCATGCACAATGATTCCATTTCATCTGATCTGATGCTTTGCACTTCACTTTCTGGGAGCATTGGCTCCAGGGATGAAGCTGGGGGCTTAGACAGTCCAGAAGGCCCAGCTTTGTCTCCAGTATTGACTAGGGATTGCCCAACAATTGACTCAGTTCGTAAGAAGGATAGTATTCAAAGTCACTCTCACTTTCTTCCGATATGGACTGACAGTCATGCTCAACTGGGACTTGTGGAGGGGAACACTTTAACTTTGCTTCTGTAGGTGCAGACTTTCTTGATCTTTTCTTAGCAGCAGCTCTAGTCACTGGTCCAGAGGGGGCATCTTCTAGGGGCTCAGACTCAATTAAGATTTGTCCAATGGGCAGTAAATGATTTCTATGCATTGTTTTTACATCTTTTGAATTATTCTCAGGCCTTACTTTGTACACTGGCAGATCATCTAGTTTGCCCACTACAATGTGAGGGAGATGGTGCCATCTGTCAGCAATCTTGTGCTTGCCATGCAGTCCCAGATTTCTTAGCAATACCCGATCTCCCTCCTGGAGTTCCTGTGCTTTCACCTTTTTATCATACCTTTCTTTGTTGGCCAGATTTCTTTTGGCAGCCATGGTTTGAGCCAGTTGGTACGCATGAGTTAGCTGGGCCTTTAACTTTTGCACATACTGTAAATAGTTGTCAGCTTGAACCCCATCAGGAGAGACCCCAAAACACACATCTACTGGTAGTCGAGCTTTCTTCCAAACATCAGGCGGTAGGGGAGAATCCAGTGGCATCACTTTGGTGCAGTTATAAGCATGTACCAGGGTGCTAATTTGTTGGCTCCATCTAGGCTTGTCCTTTGGGTGCAGGGTGCCTAGCATATCTAGCAAAGTGCGGTTGAAACGTTCAGGCTGTGGGTCCCCTGGGGGTGGTAGGGTGGTTCTGGACTTTGCCTCCCCACAGAGAAAGCATCTCTTTGATCAGACGACTCTCAAAGTCTCTCCCTTGATCAGAATGGATTCTTTGTGGAGCCCCATAGTGAACAAAAAGTTTTCTACAAGTACTTTGGCTACAGTGGATGCTTTCTGGTCTTTGGTGGGAAAGCTTGGGCATATCTCGTGAAATGGTCAGTGACCACCAGCACATTACTGATATTTCTTTGATCTGACTCCAAACTTAGAAAATCAATACAGACCAGCTCCATGGGTGCACTGGTGGTTATGTTAACAAGGGGGGCAGCCCTCTGGGGCAAAGCTTTCCTCTGTAAGCAGCGACTACAAGTTCGAATGTGTTGCTCCACATCAGCCCCCATCTTAGGCCAATAGAATCTGGATCTCACCAAGTCAAGTGTTCTGTCTATACCAAGGTGCCCCATGTGGTTGTGCAAGGACCTCAATACTGAGTCTCGAAGGCAGTGGGCAGCACTAGTTGTTGTTTGTCTACTTGTCCCCTCTGTCTACTGTTTCTCTGTATAACAGTTTATTGATCAGTTTCAACTTAGGACCTTCTTTGTATAACAGTGCAGTTCTCAGATCAGTGGGCGTAATTTGGACACATCTTTTCCTGCATAGAGGGCTTCTAAAGCTGCTTTGATCATGGGATCGCGGATTGAGCCCGCGAATACTGTCATTGTCCAGCTGAGGCAGTGCACCAATGTCTATTGCAGAAAAGTGGCAATAAGCAGCAGGTATGCAATTCTCAGAGGCTCCCAAGCAATCCACCATGCAGTCCACTCGTCCGTGGACATTTGTTCCTCCCTGTCAAACTTCGGCAGAGTGCCCGAATGTCAGGTTCTGCCAGTCGGACCCAATCATTCTGGGGAACAGGCCTCCGGGAGAGCATCAGCATCTATGTGGTTCAGACCTGCTCGGTATTCGAGAGCATAGTCATATGTAGATAATGCAGAAAGCCACCTATGGCCAGTGGCATCCAACTTAGCTGAGGTCTGCACATAGGTCAAAGGATTATTGTCAGTTTTACTAGTATTTTAGCCCCATACAAGTACTCATGGAATTGGTCAACAATAGCCCACTTCAAAGCTAGAACTCTAACTTATGTACAGGATAGTTCTTTTCGGATGGGGTCAGGCTTCTACTGGCAAAGGCCACTGGTCTCAGGCCATTCTCGTGCTCTTGGTACAACACAGCCCCAACCCTTGCAAGCTAGCATCAGTGTGCAGGACGTAAGGTTTTCTTGGATCGGCATAGGCCAGCACTGGAGCATGGGTAAGTTGATATATGATCTCATGAAAAGCAGTCTCACAATCAGGAGTCAGCGGGCCCCAAATACTTCACTCGGATGAAAATACACTCTTTCAGTCTTGAGGATGCTGACTTTTAGTATTTTTGTGGGTTGGGGATACCCTTGAGTAAGGTTAAGTAAAGGGCGGATCACTCTTGAATAGTCCTTGATGAAGCGCCGATAATAACCACAGAATCCCAGGAATCTTTGCAGTTCTTTTTAGATTTTTGGGCTGTGGCCAGGTGGTCAAGGCCTCAACTTTACTTGGGTCGGTCTCTATTCCTCGGTGGATACTATGTGTCCCACATACTTTACTGATGTTTGAAAAATTGACACTTATCAATGGACAGTTTAAGGCCAAAGTCCTCCAGTCGGTCCAATACCTTAAATAATCTGCTCTCATGTTCCTCCAGTGAGCTGCCAAACACAATAACATCATCTAGGTATACCAGGCACTCTAGTAAGTTCATGTCCCCCACTGCACGCTCCATCAATCGTTGAAAAGTGGCTGGGGCACCTGAAATCCCTTGAGGCATCCTCATGAATTCATAGAAGCCAAGCGGACAGATAAAGGCTGTCTTTTCACGGTCCTCTGGGGCCATCGGGATCTGATAGTACCCACTGCGGAGATCCAGCACAGAGAACCACTTGCTCCCGTTTAGGCAGTCCAAAGCATCCTGAATGCGGGGCATTGTGTACTGATCAGGGATAGTCCGCCGGTTTAAGGTGCGATAATCCACACACATCCTTACTGTTCCATTCTTTTTCCTCACTACCACAATGGGGGAAGCATAAGGGCTTCTGGATTCTTGTATTACACCAGCAGCTAACATCTCTTGCAGATGCCGTCTCACATCATCTATGTCAGCAGGTGCCAGGCGTCGAGACCTCTCACGAAATGGTCTTTCGTCATGCAGCCGGATATTGTGCTCAGCTCCTTGCACGCATCCTACATCCCATTCCTTTAAAGAAAACACCTGGTCTCTCTGGGCAAGCTTCTCACTGATCTTCACTTTCCATTCAGCTGGCAGCGGAGTCGCCAAATCAAACAAGTCAGGCGTTACTCTGTCATTCTTCCTTGAACTCTTGCTGTGGTAGCACTGCAGTGTCTGCACAATGCACATTAGCCAGGATGCAACCTCTGTTTACTCGAATGTCTCTTTCAGACACATTATGAACTTGGACCATTACCCTTCTGGCATAAGCATGGGCTCTAGCGGCAAAATACTAGGCTTGACCAGCAGTCCCTCTGGCAATTTTCCATCGCCTGGTGCATCCAACATTAATATTTTATTCTTAACATCCTTTCTGATATGGACCTCTCCTGTAAGGTACACTGGGCATTTGCGCCAGGATCAGAGACTCAGGATCCTTCTTCCATACAATTCGACCGGTTCCTCTGGTTCTGTTTTTCAGCATCTCTCTGTGCCTCATAGGCCTTCTTAATTAAAGCGGAACTCTTAAAGCTCTACTAGTCTTTGACCCTGTTTTTCATAACACAACTGTGCCAGCCTTCGAACATATGAGCATTTGTTCCAATCAACAAAGGGACACCATCATACAGTCCAGTGGGGGACACACTAAGGCTAGGTCTCTACTTGTTCGGCCACTCCAGCCAAGGAGGTGGGAAGAGACAGCCAAGTTCGGATATACCGGAATAGGGTGAGGCCTTCTCCCTAACCCCCATACATGCAGTCCTTCTAATGGTTGTAAGGTACGCCTGACAAATGCTTCTGATACCAATCTTGGAACATAATTGTCACTTGGGAGCCACTGTCTAATATAGCTCTTGTAGACACTCCGTTCACCTTACAGTGGTCTCCATGGAGGGACCCACTATTCTGGACCAGTCTGGAGGCGGTAGTGGGGCCTGGGCAACTGACCTTGCCACAAAGGACGTGAATTAGCATTTTGGTGCCCTCACTGGGATCATAGTCGCACCTCTTAACCACTGATTTCTTCTCCGAAGCTCTCCTTGTAGCCTATATGCAACTTTGTCAGTGTCTTTTGGGGACTGGCATTCCCTTTCATGTGCCCATCTTCCCACCAATTATAGCAAAACATACTTTCTGGAGTTTGAGCTGGAGGCGCCACACTGGGAGCCAGGGCAGGGTATTACTAACTGGAAACCTTGGTGCCATCTCTGTCTGCTGGCGTGATAAGCATTTGGAGACATCTCGTCAGTTTCTCCACTTCCATGGTCAAGGAATCGAGTTCGGAGCTGTTATCAGCAGGAGATACATGGTGGGTACCCCACCCCCATAGCAGATGCAGTCGGATATAGGTCAGGGGCCTGTGACTTGCAGGCGTGGCCTTCATAAAGGACTGTTTTTGAATTCCGGATCTCTCTCAACAGTTCAGCCCCATTGTGACATATCTTTTCCTTGTCAGAGCACTCATTGACTGCCAACCTCTGCCCCTAGAACTTCACTTGATGGGTCACCTCAGTCACTCGGGTCGTAGCCGCAGCTATTGGTGCAGGTCCCTCCGAGGTCGTCTTTCTCAACTCCTGAATTTCTCTCATTAACTCATCATAGGAGGGTGGGATTCCAGTCGATCTGCCAGGTGTAACTGAAGCAACAGCAGTTCTGAGAAGGGGCAGACTTAGGATCCTGTCAGCCTGGTTCGGTCCAATTCAATCGCTGGCAAACTACCTTTTCTGAGGCATTCTTGCAACAATTTTCCAGCCGAGATACATACACAGACAACAACTCCCTTGGTACTGTTGTGCATCTCTTACTCTCCATCATAGGTCCTCATCAGAATCTGGGCTCCCATACATTCTCCAGGCCTCCAAGATAGGCCTGTGCAGTGCTTCAGGGTTACTGGCCCGTTGCACGGATGGTAGCCAGGGCAGGACCTCGGAGGCTCTCACTAACCCTCTTTCCTTTTCACCTTCCGAGCATTGCCATTCTAGCACTTGGGGCAACATAGTCATCCAGGTCTCCCAGTCATCCTCCTTGGGGGGTGGGAGGGTGCGAGAAGATCCTCAACCTTCGGAAGAGTCGTGACTAATGGCAGGTGCAGAAATAGGAGTCTGCATTGGTTCAGCCACCATTACGGGCACTGGAGCAGGAGAGGTGTTGGGGAGGAACACCCCAGGTGGCAGAATAGTTTCTTCAAGTCCTCCACACAGTTTTCCCTCTCCCAGCAACCATTCAGCAAATTTCTCCTCAAAAGTTTCAGATAGTGGTGGGGGCTGATTCCCGGTCTTACTGTCCTTAGTTATCACTCTCCAAGCAGTGAGGGCTCCTCTGGGGTAATGGTCTGTGGCACTTTGGAGCTATCTATGGGATCCTTAAACTCTACTAGGGCCAGGAAAGTGTGGGTGAGCAGATTAGCATGCCGACCCACCACCACAGGGTTTTGTAAACCTTCCACCTTGGAAAGTACTCCTGCACAGTGTCCGTATTGATACCCAGAGGGATGTCCAGGATAAGCATAGCATTTTGGGGTCGATCTCCTCCCAGTACACCACTCCACCAGCCGGTGCACAGCCACTTCTGTCGGGTACCCATTTTTTCTTAACAGTGGTTCGTAAATATGGCCACTAGAGGACACACAATCCCAGCGGTGAGCCTCCAAGATGTAACCCCTAGATGGCCTATCCCAGGGCTACTACCCTGCCTGATTTGCCACTAACAGGTTGAGGGCCTGGATCCAATGGCGGGTGCCTCCACCCAGAGGTCAGGGTTTGCAATAGTTAAACTAACTTGGTCACAGCCTCTGGGACACTGCAACCCCTTTCTTCCCACTAGTGGCCCACACAATATATCAAATTACCTTCCACGGTATCACTTACCCCCAGGTCTGGTTTCGGCACTGGGACCTCCTGTGAAATGAGATACAGTGCAACAATCACAGTACAGTACTTAACATAGACAAATACCTCAGGCAGTATAACTTTGCTGAAACAAGCAGCTCTGATTTATTGAGGGATATAACAAGGACAGGGAAATCAGGTTAATTAGCTTATCACTCTAATAATCTACCTATGGCTCTGTGCACAGGCCTATCCTATCAGTTACTGTCCCTGGGTACCCAAGCCCTAGTGGCTAGTCCAAACCGTGGCAGCTGGTAGGGCCCTTTCACACAGAGAAAAGGAGAATTAAACAGTCAGCAGTACAGTAATTCCATTTGGATTTAATGTGGCAATTCAACAGGAACAACCTGAATTAGTACTCACGACCTCCAAATAAGATAGGGTCCTTCAATGTCAGCAGGGCTCACTTGAGGTACACAAACCTCTTCACACATCCATATAAAAGAAAGTACTATACCAGGCAGGCTGCATCTGTACCCCGATCGCAATTACTGCACAATACCGGGAGAACACACAGCAGATTCAGTTCCTGACAGACCGAGTGCAATTCAGCAATTCCTCCAGTCTTCTACAGGGTGAGCCTGGTTTCTACTCTTCAGAGATCCTTTGATTCTTTTCACAGGACAGATTCAGTCCTAACAAGCTGTTACACAAGCTGCAGACCGGAACTCTGGGCCTTACACACGTTTTTTGACTAAAACTGCACACTGAAAAAGCACAGGGCTCCTTCCTTCTTCACTGCCAAAGCTCAACTGAACTCCAACTGACGAAACTGGCACTTCCTTGAGTTCTCCCAGTTCTTGACTGGATTGGCTGTCACTCACAATAGACTGCTGCTGTTGGTCCAAAAAGGCACTGAAGTCTAAACTACATCTCCCAGAGTCACTGCCCATACAATCCTCTTGTGGCTGGCTCAGATTATGAGTCCAAGTTCTGATTCGTCCAAGGCATCATTTTAGAGCTAGCTTACCCCACACTGATTGGTCCAGTTCAGCAGTTCAAAACTAGAATGGGAACTAGCAGACACAGTTCTGACTGCAAAGAAAGCAGGTTAGACAAACTGTAATTTCATTATTACTCTAAATAATTTCTGGCAAACAGTTACATCTTTCAGATAGGTTCCCTTTGCACTCCTAGTGACTGCAAAATGAAGTGAATTGGCAGCAGCTCGAGTGGTACTCAGAGAAGCACACAGTCCCCCCATACAAACTAATTATGTCTGCAAGCAGACAGCTCTTAAAGAGACAGTACCAGAGGCTCTAAAAACACTCACTGATAAATGGCTTAAATGCCAAACACCATTCAGGCTTGGAGCATTCAAGCAAGCTCCTGGAAGTCTTTTGGGAACCCCCATTTGCAGGGGGGTTACAAAGGTAAAACAAAAAGGGCTGTGGAAATAGGCACTGAACCTGTTCCATTAAAGAAAAAGTGTAAAGAAAAACATGTCGCTGCACCTCCAGCTGAGAAGGCTAAGGAGCTCCCAGCAGACAAACATATTATGCCCTCGGCTGAGGACATTGCTAAGGCATTACAAGTATTACAAGCCCTACAGGGTGCAATCCCGGTTCCTACACTGACTGCCCCGGTTCCTCCTACAGCCCCAGCAAGGCAAGAAGTGCTGGAAGTGTTTGGGGAGGAGGAGAGGAGGAGGAGGATGACTTTGAAGGGGAACTTATAGATCCAGAGGTTTCTCCTGATCAAGAGTTTGGATCTCCTCTCAGGGGTCCTGATGAATACTCCTCCCACTATGCTTTTGTTAAGAACATGGTGGAAACCCTGAACCTTCCTCTTCAGGAAACAGAGGAGGATATGGAGGAGGCAGACTTTCTAGAAATGATGGGGTTAACCCCCATGAAACATTTACTTCTGCCCATGCATAAATCTTTAAAGAAGGCTGCAGTGCAGATTTTTAAAACTCCAAGCTCTATTCCTGGTGTAGATAAGAAAGCTGACAAGAAATACCAGCTGGACAGAACGACAGCTGATTTTCTGTTTACACATCCTGATCCCCAGGGAGTAGTCCAAGCTGCTGCCTGTGACAAGGCCAGGATCTCATTGTCTACCCATCCACCAGACAAAGATTCAAGAAAAATGGATGCTATGGGAAAGAAAGGGTACATGGCTGCCTCTTTATTAGTTCGGCAGGCCAGTTACGTGGCATATTCAGTGCAGTACCAAAAAGCTGTATGGAACACTGTTCTAGCTTTGGCTGATAGGGTCCCGAATGAAGTGGCTGTCGACTTACAAGATACAGCAAGGGCTGCACTTTATGCTGCTAGGTACCAATTTCATATGTCAGTGGATGCCAAAGATACTGCATCCAGGTTAATGGCTTTGTCAGTTTCACTCAGAAGGTTTGCATGGCTTAGAGCCACCAACCTAACCTTAGACACCCAGGCCAAAGCAAAGGATTTCCCCCTGGAGAACAACTCCTTGTTTGGGGATAAAACTGAGGCATACATGAAAAAGGTGGAGGAATATAAATCCACCTATCGTAGCAATTCCAAGGATAGGCACTTCACCTCTTATAGATCCCAAAGTAGGGGAGGTAGGGGCAGGGTTTTTTATCCCAGACCTTTCTTTCAGGCACAAGCCTCCCAGCCTCAGCAGCAGGCTAGAGGTTACTTTAGAGAAGGGCAGGAGAGCCATGAGAAGAGCAGCTCCTGCACCACAGGTTCACACACAGCCTGCACAGAATCCCTGAGGGGCTAGTGCAGGTCGCGTCCCCTATTACAGATCCACCAGTAGGTGGCAGACTGGCTCATTACCTTCACGCTTGGCAGTCCATCACCACAGACAAGTGGGTGCTTTAGGTAGTGAGCCAGGGCTTGGCACTCAGTTTCAAATCATTCACAAAGCTCTGAACAAGAACCTTTGCTCCAGCAACAGCTGCACACAGGGTTTTGTTGTAAGCAGAGGTAAAACATCTGCTAGCAATCAAAGCAGTAGACGTAGTGCCTCTAATAAGCAGGGGAAAAGGTTTTTATTCCAGATACTTCCTCATAAGGAAGAAAAACGCGGATTGGTGACCTATTTTGGATCTAAGACTTCTGAACAAGCACATTTTGAAACCAAAGTTCAAAATGGTCACTCTTGCCGTAATCATTCCTTCCTTGCAAAAGGGAGACTGGCTAGCCTCCCTAGATCTAAGGGATGCTTATTTCCATATTCCCATCAGACCTTCTCACAGAAAATTCTTGAGATTCAGACTGGCTTCAGGCCATTATCAGTTTGCAACTCTCCCCTTTGGGCTAACTTCGGCACCAAGGGTTTTTACAAAGTGCCTGTCAGTGGTGATAGAGTTTTTGAGAAAACAAGGTATAACAGTCTTCCCCTACCTGGACAACTGGTTAATAGTAGGACAGTCTCTGCAGCATGCAGTACAGTCACTGGCACTCACAAAATCCACACTAGAGTCCCTGGGATTTCTGATAAACGAAGAAATATCTCAACAGGTACCACTCCAGGTGCTGGAGTTTATTGGAACATAACCAAATATCACACAAGGCAGAGCCCTCCTGCCACAGGACAGGGCAATGAGCATTCTGCAGATTGCAAAATCCTTTGTCTCTGGGAGACCCAGAACAGCCAGAGAATTTCTCAGGTTACTAGGCCACATGGCATCTGCCACGGCAGTGGTAATGGGCTCCAGATTTCAAATGAGAGATATTCAGTTCCATCTCAGACAGTATTGGTCTCAAAGGACGGATCCCATGTCCAAACTGGTTCCAGTCACAGAAAGTTTAGACCTGACCTTACAATGGTGGCTGGACGAGCACAACCTCAGGGTGGGTGTGCCTTTTATAAGGGAACAACCTTCAGTACTCCTCACAACAGATGCCTGTCTTCTAGGCTGGGGGGCACACATGTTGGAGCACACAGCAAGTGGCACATGGTCCCCCCAGGAGTCTCTGTTGCACATAAATCTCTTGGAGCTCAGGGCTGTTTACCTGGCTTTAAAAACATTTGCTCCTTACCTGAAAAACAGGGTGGTGCAAGTCAGAACAGACAACACCACAACCATGTATTACATCAACAAGCAAGGAGGTACCAGGTCACATCCACTGTGCACAGAAGCAATGAGACTGTGGTCCCTGGTATACTCTATGGGAGTATCCCTGTCAGCCATACATCTTCCAGGGAAGGACAATGTGCTGGCTGACTCTTTAAGCAGGATAAGTCAGGACCACCACGAGTGGTGCCTGAATACTCGGGTACTCAGTACAATTTTCAGAAAATGGGGCACTCCAGAAGGTAGATCTCTTCGCCTCCCCAGAAAACCACCAGCTTCCAATGTACTGTTGCAGGCCTCTTCTAAGGGGCACAATCCCCCTGGATGCCTTGGCCCTGGATTGGAAAGGGACATTTCTGTATGCATTCCCTCCTTTCCCTATGATATTTGGGACCCTACTGAAATGGAGGTCCCAACCAGCAAAAATGACACTGGTGGCTCTGGATTGGGCGAGACAGCACTGGTACTGTCTTCTGCTGTCTCTGTCAGTGGTTTCCCCAATCCATCTGCCCAGGAGGCACAACCTGTTAACCTCCTGTCAGGGCAGGATCCTGTATCCCAATCTCAAATCACTGAGGCTTAAGGCATTGCTCTTGAGGACCTAGAGTTTGCTAACCTTAATCTATCAGAACAGGTGTTGACAGTGCTTAGGGGTTCCAGGAAGCCTTCTACTAAGAAGACATATTCCTCTAAGTGGAAAAGATTTACAATATGGTGTACAGGTAAAGGCTTGAGCCCTTTCCGGGCTGATTTGGCTATTCTTCTAGATTACCTTACACATTTACATTCCTTAGGCCTGAAGCCTTCCACCCTCAAGGTTCACTTAGCTTCAGTCTCTGCTTACGTATCAGTTGGTAAGGAGAGTTCTATGGCTTCTCATTCAGTATTTAGACAATATTTTAAAGGCCTTAATCTTCTGCACCCTCCCCTAAGGGAACCGGTTCCAGCATGGAATCTAAATATTTGCATTGCTAAACTCATGGATACACCATTCGAACCCATGGCAACCGCAGATTTGAAGTATGTCACTTGGAAAACTGTTTTCCTGGTTGCCATTACTTCAGCCAGAAGGATCAGTGAATTACAAGCCCTGTGCACCGGTGTGGACTGCATCTCATTCCACAGGGACAAGGTGGTCCTTAGGACTAATAGAAAATTCCTTCCCAAGGTGGTATCTGATTTTCAGTTAAATCAGTCTATCACTCTACCTGTCTTCTTTACAGACAACTCCAGTTCTCCAGAAAGGAGACTTCACTCCCTTGATGTCAAAAGGGCTCTCAGCCACTACATCGACAGAACCAAATCTTACAGGACAAGTCAATCACAGCTCTTTCTCACATATGGTGAAGTTGGTAAGGGCAGAGCTGCAACTAAATGTACAATTGCTCACTGGATAGTGGCACGTGTACAGTTTTGTTATAGTAAGGTGGGTAAACGGGTACCTCTGGGCCTGAGAGCACACTCCACCGGGGGCACAGATGCTTCACTGGCAGCTTCAAGAGAAATTCCGCTACTGGAAATCTGTAAAGCAGCTACATGGAAAACAGTACACACCTTCACAAAGCATTACAGCCTGGACTTGCAATCCAGAGGTGATGCTTGGTTTGGTACAGCAGTACTGCAGAGCTTGTTTCCAAAATAGTTCTCTGCCCAACCTCCAAAGGTACTGCTTGGTAGTCTGCATTACGTTTAATCATAATGAGTGATTCCTGGGGTTAGAAGAAAAAATTACTCACCATAGTAATCTTGTTTCTTCAAAGGGATCACTCATTATGATTAAAGACCCTTCCTACCACCCCTACTATCAGGGCACGGATTGCCACACAGATTTCGCGCCTGAAGGTGCGCCGGCAAAAAAAAGCGGCCAGCAACAGCCGCTCCAACGGTCGCCGCCACCGCTGACTCCTTCCAGCAGCCCTTTCCACCGTAAGGGCATCGGGGCACAGATTGCCGCACAGGTAGTACCTGCTAAAAACTTGCCTGAGAACCAGCACGCCTGGGCGTCCTTGATTGGTGCGGCGCTGTCCTAAGGGGATCGTGATTGATCCACCGCCTGCCTGCTTCACGCTGATTGGAGTGCCTCTCCCATAGACTTATACAGACTTTCCTGCCCTAGTCTTACTCTTGACTTCTGAGCTTTATCTGTTATTTGAATTTTGTACCTAATAAGCTGAAACTGTATGTAAAGTTGGATTTTGCTGAAGTACAAGTTATTACTGTGACCTGCCTAGCCTAGCTTAGTACTATATTGTAAGTCTATGCAGTGTATGGTTAGCAAGCTTAGTTGTGCTCCCTACAGGGCAAGCTCTCGTTCTGTCCCCTGAATTTCACTGCTTATGCCCTATTGTGTAAACTCGACCTGTCCTCTAAAACCCACTGTTTTTCTCATCTTTTGTCTTTTTCTCAACTCTAGCATCGATCTGCTGTACCCCCTTCTTAAACTACTGCAATTGGCTGTCCCTTCCTGCGGCTGCTGCCCTCTCCTAGAGATAGTACACCTCCCCCAGCTTCATCTAGCAACTCTCCAGCCATCTTCTTTTGTCCTGCCTGCCCAACCCCTCTAATCGTTTCTTTTGTCCTTGCTATCACCTTGACCCCTGCTGATGAACTGCCGCCAGCTTCCCTGCTTTCCCGTCCCTGTTTTACTGTCTGTCCCTATAAATAATTGACCCAGCTCTTTTCTCTGTCCTTAGATTTCGCGCCTGAAGGCGCGCCAGCGAAAAAAAGCAGCTAGCAACAGCCGCTCCAACGGCCGCCACCACCGACTCCTTACAGCAGCCCTTTCCACCATAAGGGCATCGGGGCACGGATTGCCGCACAGGTAGTACCCGCTAAAAACTTGCCTGAGAACCAGCACGCCTGGGCATCCTTGATTGGTGCGGCGCTATCCTAGGGGGATCGTGATTGGTCCGCCGCCTGCCTGCTTCGTGCTGATTGGAGCGCCTCTCCCATAGACTTATACAGACTTTCCTGCCCTATTCTTACTCTTGACTTCTGAGCTTTATCTGTTACTTGAATTTTTCTCCCACCCCCACCACCCCTCCCAGGCCTCCTTTAAATACACTTATGCTCCGCCTTTTTCTAACTCTCTGCTGTTCATTGGCCTAGTATTGTTGCTGTCAATCTATGATTGGTAGCCGAGTGTGGCTATTAAAGCTGCCCCTGTGCGAATATTTTCTGTACTCTAGCCATTAGTACTGATCTGCTCCTGCTTTTCTGTTCCCCTTTCTGCTGTATATCTTACTTTGAGTTTTAAGTGTGAACCTAGGTGGTCCAACTATTTGCCCAGGAAGATTCTGCCCAGTAATAATTGTAAGATCATCCATACTGGCACCATGGCTTTCCTTACTGTGCTACTTGTTTTCCTAATGCACAGAGTACCTAACAATACAGTGCAACCCGAACTACCTCTATGCAAACCAGTGCTCCAATATGCATCATTAATATCACATGTCATAACGGGCTGCTGTGCAGCTGACACTTCATTTCCTCCCCCCTCTTAGCCTGTTCTCCCCAGTTTACCACCCTCCCCCTACTGCTGCCCTCACCTATGTCTATTCGAGCACTCACGTTGATTACGTTAAACTGTCACTACAGTGGTGCTACCCCCTATGCTGTGCGTTATGGGCACTCTAGAAGAAATAAAAAAGCAGTCCCCATCCTTATAAGATCTTTAAAGAAAATCATATTACTGCTTCTCCTCTGTTCAGGTAATGTGGAGCTAAATCCTGGACCCCCCACAACTTACCTCGCCTATTGATTTTGCTGAGGCCACAGGTCTCAAGATGATGATGGTTAACATTCTAAGCCTGCCCAAAAAACTTGTACAACTTCAAGCCTGGCTGCGATATCAACCCTGACCTTATCATAATTACTGAGTCATGGTTAAAAAAGACAAATTCCAACCAACAAATTTCACTCCAGGATTACAAACTATTTAGAGCAGACAGAGACTCCAGAGGCGGGGGTGTGGTTGTTTACGCCAAATCTAAGTACTCGGTCACCAACATTAGCTGCAAATCCTTGGCTAAGGAATTTGAGATTGTCTCTCTGAACCTTCATCTCCCCTCTTCTGAATGCATAACTATTATAGGTGGCTATAGAACTCCGTCTGGTGGTAATGAAGTCCTTAATCTCCTGAAATCCATGTTCGCGGATGCAAAAACTGAAACAATATTCTTAGGAGATCTGAACATGAATTGGCTAACACCTAAATCACATTGCCTCAAATCCCTTTATGACGAGCTAGGTCTTGGGCAACTAATCAACGAATCTACTAGGAATAACGTTCTAAATACTGCCAACAGCTCCATCCTAGACGTGGTGCTAACCACCCACCCACATAAAATATCCCATACAGCAGTGTTTCACAACAATATGAGTGATCATGGGATTGTTGCTTGCATAAGATCTCAAACTAAGACTCGACCTCAGCCCATCTTTATAACAAAACGGTCCTTTCGCAAGATTAGCGTAGTAAATTTCCTTTTCGACGTGGGCAGGATCAGTTGGCAAGACCTCTACCTAGCCAAAGATGTTGATGAGGCAGCTTATAACTTCAATGACAGTCCTTACTAGATTGATAAATAAGCATGCCCCTTTCATCAAAGTAAGGGTACGGAACAACTCTAACCCCTGGTTTACCCCAGAACTTAAGGCAGCCCTCATAGCCCGAGACAAGCTATGGGCTAAAGCTAGGCATACTAAGAACTCTTCGGATTGGCAGGCCTTTAGAACAGTCAGAAATACCTGTGTGAAAAGTATACGTTCTGCTAAAGCTAACTATTATCTCTCTACCCTAGAACAAGCAAAAGGTAACCCATGCAAAATATGGAGAACAATTAAATCTATTGAAGGGAGGCATACAGCCCCTTCTGTCCCAACAAAATTAGTTGCAAGAGATAAGATAGTGGAAAACAAGTCCTTAATCCTTGAGGAACTTAACTCCCACTTTGCCACAGCTGGGCCTAGCTTAGATTCTTCACCTTATGCTGCTTCTGGGTGAACCACCATCCCCAATACATAGTCCCGTACGTAGCCCGTTCCAATTGCGTGAGATAACCTTCAAAGAAGTTGAAGATTCTCTCCTTAAACTAGACACTAAAAAAAGTGCAGGGGATGATGGCTTGGAACCCTTTTTCCTTAGGCTAGGATATGCCCATCTCGCTGCCCCAATTCTCCACATCTTCAATCTTTCCATCACATCTGAAACTGTGCCGTCTTGCTGGAAATCAGCATATATCCTCCTTCTGTTCAAAGCTGGTGACCCGTGCGACGTAAATAACTACAGGCCTATTTCCATATTGCCTATCCTTTCTAAAGTTCTTGAAAAATTTATCCACAATCAGTTAAAATCTCACTTGGAAACCTTCTCTCTCATTAACCCTGCCCAATCTGGCTTCCGGGCGAACCACAGTACAATTTCTGCATTAGCAAAAGTAACCAACGACTGGATCTCTGCTATAGATGCAAAGAAGGTAACAGGAGCAGTCTTTTTGGATCTAAGCAAAGCTTTTGATACTGTTGACCACAATCTACTAGTCGCTTGCCTTGCAAATTTGGGTGCCACATACCACACTACTCGGTGGTTTTCTAGTTACTTAACTAGGAGATCCCAAAAAGTAAAAGCAGAGGGCTGTTTTTCTGCTGCTTTGCCAGTTGCTAGAGGTGTCCCTCAAGGATCCATCCTAGGCCCCATTTTGTTCTCATTATATATTAATGATCTTAATTCAAATATATCCACATCCAATCTGCACTTTTTCGCGGACAATACCGTGCTGTATACCTCTGGCTCATCACTTGCTGAGGTCAAGGGAGTGCTCCAAGCGGACTTTGAGCAACTCGAGCATAATCTTATAAAGGCAAAGCTTCTGCTTAATGCCAAGAAGACTAAAGCGATGATATTTTCCCGTAGTGCTGCCACAGGTACCCTTATTACCCAGCCCCAAGATTTCATTGTTACTATGCTAAACAAGCCTCTGGAAGTTGTCACCAAATTCAAATACTTAGGCATCTGGATTGATAACACTCTCTTTCAATGACCATATCGAAGATGTCTCTAGAAGGCTAAAAGCCAAGTTAGGCTTCTTCTTTAGAAATAGGCCCCTCTTCCCCCTTGAATTTCAGAAAAAGCTTGTCCAGGCCACTTTTCTCCCCCTTCTTGACTATGGCGATGTAATCTACTCCTCTACCTCTGGCGCAAATCTAAGTAAATTAGACAGCCTCTATCACCGTGCTCTCGGTTCATTACCAACTCCTTGAATTCGCATCATTGGACCTATATGCAGCTGTTGGATGGACATCTCTCACTACTAGACGTTTGCTCCATGCTGGTCTGTGGACTCTTAAACTGCTCCTGCACAAATTACCGAGCTATCTTTCATCTCTCATTAGTATTTCACACAGTGCTTACTCGCTAAGAAAATCTGATTTTATTATACTTGACATTCGGGGGCCGGACCTCCTTTGGTAAACGTGCTATTGCGCATGCCCTTCCCTCTATTTGGAACCATTTACAGACCATACTGAAATTAACTAGCACAGTTTCAATTAACTCCTATAAAGTGCTATGTGCAGCTAAAATAAAAGATACCTGCAACTGTCATTAAGCCTCTCTCCCCCCATGTGTGCCTTGTGCATCCTCTGGTAAGACCATAATTGCTTTTGTGAATACCAACTACCTATTGTTCACACTTCTTTTATACTAAGAAACAACTCCACCCACCAGCTCCTGTCTTATATCTACTACCTTGCTGCAGCAATCTAATTCCTGATATCCCTTCCCTCCCTACTCCTGGCTGCCTATATATATACCTCTCTGATCGCACTATCTAACCTTTCCTACCTCCCCTATCCATTCTATTCTGTGATTGACTCATCTGCCAAAATGTATTTATTGCAAACACCAGTACCATGTCTCAAGCATCATTATGCTATCTGCAGTTGCCACCTGTATTACCTTAGTTATTACCACCCTCGGTCACCCCATGCAATGTCATTGAATGTTTATCTTGCTTCTACTATGTGACGCTTGCATTTATGTATATATTGTTATTAATTTATTTATGTATGTATGTCGTGTAAGTCTATATGTCACAGGACCTCCTTGTGAATGAGCTTGCTCAATGGAGTTTTCCTGCAATAAACTTGAACTTGAACTACTAGAACCTATAGAAGTTGCTCTGCATCCCTGCATTAGGGTTTTTTTTTTCTCCTATATAGGTTAAGATAGAGACTCACTTTGTTTAGCCAGTTGGTGTCCATGTGGTCTCGGTTTTCTTAGGTTTGTTGGTTAAGGATGTTTTGACCTGAAAGGGCAAAAAAAAAAATATATTATTTTTAAGGTTTGTTAATTTTTAGCTAGTGGGTCTTTTACCCAGTTAGGCTCCATAAGAACCTGAAGCACTCAGAGTGCAGCAGTTGCTAGGGCAGCAGTTTGAAAGTGGCATGAGCCAACTGAGTACCACCATAATTTACATAAAATTCCATCTTTCCGGGCAGTTCAACACAGGAGGCTGACTGCATTACATTTAATTATAATGAATGATCCTTTTGAAGAAATAAGATTACTATGGTGAGTAATTTTTTTTTGCTGTTGATTTGGTGAAGCTAAAGAGAGTGAAATGCCTGATACAGTTTGTATGGCAACTTGAAGTTCACATTATTGGGGCCCTTCTGTATCTCTGCCTTAAAACAAAATGCAGGCTGTCAAAGTTAACTAAACTTCAGCATCTGTAATTTGATTATTTTAGTTTCTTTATCATAGGATAACCAGTAGTAAAAAGACGTGAAATATTACTAACCACAAAGTTAAAATCCTTTCAAAATTTTGTTTAGTAAAGTTTATGTAATTTAGTTCAGCCTGTTTCGAATGTCTACCTGAATGTATTGTACATTTGCAGCATCTGTAATCTGTGATTAAACAGTATTCTTTGAGGTCAGACAAAATGGTGTTCTTCAAGACTGCACTGTTTACTTTCTTAGGGTGGTTGTGGTTTAGAATTAGCAAGTGAAAGGAAGTACAGTTCTAGGATCGTGGATATGTTGTTCATCCACACTCTTTGGCATGTCCCTTTCACTTTAATGATCACCGGAAGTCTTCAAGCTGGCTTCTCCCACCCACCCAGGTGGTATGTACCTCGGCTTCGCCCCATGATGCCAGATCTTCCTTTCCGCTGGAAGATTCAGGTTGCCTCCCTCGTGGTCTCGCATTTTGTAGGCCCTGGCTTTCAAAACCTCGGTTTTACCGAAAATAAAACTCATTCGAGTTAGCGATCGCGTCTTCGGTTATGGAAGAAAAATCTTCCCTCGGATTTCGCCAGTGTCCTTGCGGCCAGAAGATGTTGCATACCGATCCCCACCTCACGTGCGTCTACTGCCTAGATTTCGGCCATGACGCCTCATCCTGCAGCTTTTGTTTGGCCTTCCATCCCAACGTTCTGGATGACCGTCTGGCACATTTAAAATTGGGGAGACCGGAGAAAAGGAACCTTCCAGTGAAATCCAAGGAGGCTAGGTGGGCAGTTTCTGTGGCTGCGGGCTCCGACGAGCAATTGTTACAGGCATTCGAAAGCGGCTTGTGCAGCCGACTCTGAGGGCTTCTTCGTTCTGCTCAACCTAGGCTCCACCTTCTAGGGCTTCTTCCGGGAGTTGTGCCACTCTCCCCCCCACCCGGGGAGTGGTACCTGCCGGCTTGCATTCCTTCCAATACCGTAAGCGGGAGAAGGAACCGAGCAAATCTTCGTCTCGGCGAAGATGCTCTTGGGACCGAGAGGGGTCTTAGTCCCAGGAGCATGTGGTCTTGACCTTGGTCGAGATCGCTTCTTCGGCCGCTGGCTTTTTGGATGTCCATCGGGCCAGATGATCGAAGATCTGGCCGACGAGGTCGAGATTGTTATCGACCCCATCGACCCTCTGTTGCCGGCTCCGGCCGACGACTCCTTGAAAAGGACTCCGGTCCTTGTATTCCCCGATGAGGAGATGCAGCCTGCTGGTGTTCCCATTGAGGACCCAGTTCTGGACCCCTGGAAGTCACCGGTTCCACCAGCATCTCCGGAGCGACCGAGTCGGCCCACCCAATCTCAGACGAGGTCTAGAACCTCCTCGACCGACAGGCCGAGGAAGAACCATAAGCACTGTAAGAAGAGGCAATGCCATCGGTCGTCCTCGTCCTCCTCGGATGAGGAGAGGCTCCGATGGAAACTCCAGCGCTACGTTGACCTCATGTGGCAACAGCTGATCTTGTCCAAGCACAAGCCGACACCGGCTCCCTTCCCGGCCATTACTTGGCTTTCGCCTCCTAGGCCAAAGTCGACCCCCCCCAGAGCCGAAATCTTCCGTTCCCCTGCTCACTGGCCGCAATCCACTTTTTCGGCCTAAACCGGCTTCTTCACCCATAGTGGTGGAACCGCTGCCTAAGCAGCCCGTGGGAGGGGCTTCTTCGAAGGAAGACAGACCAGACTCCGGGCTCCCCCAGCGTTTATCGGTCACGGTCACCCCTGACCACCCTTGGCGTGTCAAGGGTGATTTGGGTGGCAAGCCGCTGTATCCCCACTCCTCGGACTCGGACGTCACCGGACTTTACTCTCACCCTGGGGGTGATGAGTCATCCATTGGCCTAGGGATGGAGGAAGGTCCTTCCTCCTTCCAAGGGATCCTTCACCTCATCTCTGAGTCCACAGGGATGCCCCTGGAACTCATCCAGAAAAAGGCGGTGTACCCTCTTACAGACATCCTTAAAAGAGGGGATACCCTGACGGAGGCCTTTCTGGTGGCCGAGGCCATTGTTGGTCCGGCACTCGAACTTTGGCAGTGTCCTGCCTCTTGTCCAGCTCCATCTGCCCGCATGGCCCGCAAGTACGTGATGCCTATGGGGTCCCTTGCGGGGTTCACAGAGCACCCTTCGGCCGAGAGCCTGGTGATTGCCTCTGTGTTCAGGCATACTGGCAGTTCAACCGATACTGACCGACCTCTCGACAAAGAGTCCAAGCTTTTGGACCATTTGGCAAGGAAGGTCTACCTCATTGGGCCTTCGTCAGGCATGTTCGTCCATCATCATGGCACACTTCTCTCATGCCCTCCTTGGGTCATTAGACAAAGTCCTCCCACATCTCCCTGCAGACATGCAGACCACGGTCAAGCAGATCCGAGACCAGGGCTGAGCTGTTTATTTATTTATTGAAGAATCAGATTTACAACCTTTGAGTCAGCAACTCGTTTACAAAGGTACCTCGTCAAAATGGGGGGGAGACAACAAATAGTGAGGTTTTAGGACAGGGATTACATACAGGTGAGATACAAAAACACCTGGAGTTACAGGCAGCAACTATACAAGTACAAGCATAAGTTGAGTAATATACATAAGTTAACTTTCATATTATACATCATATTACACATCGGTTAGTAACAACATAGTTACAGACAGTATCCAGTCACCTAAGGGAACCAGGGGGCGCAGGGCAAAGGGCTGGGTTAGGTCAGCTATCGACATTTGCAGCATCGACTGTCAATAATGTGTTGACGGAGGGCAGTTTTGAACCGCCAATCACGGGATCTTAGAGATAGCCTCAGGAAGGAGTTAAACCAAAGAGGGCTTTATGATGGAAGGATCTTTGGCAGTGAGAGGTCCTAGCCCTGGGAACTATGAAGGTGGCTGCGATGGAGTTACGGGTAGGCAGGGCTGGACAGCCAGCTGCAGTGGAGCAGAGATTCTGACGGCAAAGCCCTGACAAGGATTTAGCCGGTAGGCAGGTATGGTATTTCAGTCTTTCATCAAGAGTGAGTAAGTTGGAGGTAGAGTATAGCAGACAGGTGTGAGTTCTGCTGTTGGCACCTGTAAGGAGCCTACAGGCTTTGTTAATAGAGGTCTGTACCTTAGATAAGGAGGTGGGGTCAGCCGCAGTGTAAATAGGAAGTCTGTAGTCGGCCAGAGACCGCACCGATGAGGGTAATGGCTAATCTTAGCGCCAGATTCGGAGGCAATCTTGTGGCGGTAGAGGAGCCGATCCTGGAGTTCATGGCAGATGACAGGGTTTTAAGGGCTGGGAATGTAAGGCCAGGGTCAAAGGTGATGCCCAGGTACTTATAGGATGTTACCTGTTCTAGAGTAAGGAGCTTGCTGGTGGTGATGAGAAGGGAATGTTCTTAGCACTGTTTTGCGGTGTGAGAACAGCATGGACTTAGTTTTCTTCAGGTTCATGACTAGTCGATGATTATTGAACCATTTTTGGCTTGGAGGAAGGCGCTTTGCAGTGTGCCTTGGAGTAGGAGCGGGTCAGGGTGAGATGCTAGGATAACTACGGCCATCAGCATAGAGCAGTATTTTGCTGGAGCAGGAGTTTGGGAGAGAGTTTGGAATAGACTGAAGAGGGTGGGTCCGAGGATGGAACCTTGCGGGACCCCTGAGAGAACCGGCAGGTTGGAGGAGAGGGTCCCATTTAGTATAACTCTTTGGGACCTGTTTTGCAGGTAGCTAGAGAACCAATTCATTGGGCCAGATGAGAGTCCCAGTTGGGATAGGGTTTAACAGCAGGGGTGGCACACGTGTCGAAAAGCCTTAGGTCTATGAATACTGCCCCTGCAAGACAACCTTGTTAGCTTGAGAGTGTAAGTGGTGGGAGAATTCCAGAAGGGCGGTGGTTGTGCTGTGGCCAGGACGAAACCCATGTTGCTCCGGACATGAAAGGTTGTGCTTAGATAGGTATTCTAAGAGCTGTGTGATACTATTTTTCTAAAGCGTTGGATGGGGGACGGAGATGGGCCTGTAATTATTTGGTAGCATGCGATCCCCAGACTTATGGATGGGGATTACTTCAGCGTGCTTCCAAGCATCCAGGAATTGACCTAAACATAAGGATTTGTTTAAGATAAGCGTGAGGGGGATTAGCATGACATCCAGTGTAAGGCGGAGTATCTTGGAGTCAAGAGGGTCGTTACTAGGGTTTTGGGAGGCGAGGGACTTTATGAGAAAAGGTTTGGCATCACAGGGTGAGATCGTCTGGAAGCAGAAAAGTGGCCTTGAGATGTGTGAGAAGGTGGACGTGGTAACCGGGTCAAAAAAGTGGGCAGGAGGACTGCACTAAGTCCGTGAAGGTTTTATTAAGGCAGTCAGCAATACATGTTAGGTCAGTCGAGACAGCCCCGTTTATGTCAATCTGAGACGGGGGGGGGGAGCGGGTTTTACCATTCAGTTCTTTAATGTTGTCCCAGAAGGCTCTGGATGAGCCCCAGGTGGACGTCAACGCAGCCTGATAGTATTTAGCTTTTGCCTGCTTGATGGCCCAGGTGCACTGGTTACGGCAGCCCTGTAGGCTTGTCTGTCAGCCACTCTACCAGAGTCATTTGCAATGTGCCAGAGATTATCCCGCTTTTTAGTTGCTGGATCAGAGCAGGGATATCCAAGCAGCAGACCGCTTTTTCCTAGATGTGGAGATGGGGCAAACAGATCCAGGCGAGGGTGAAGGCAGTAGTGAGGTAGGTTAGTGCAGAGTTTATGTATGGAGCACAGGCCACTGGGGTCCAGTTGACTTGTGCAGGTGGCGTTTGAGGTTGTCAAGACCCTAGGAGAAACCTGCGTCGTGGGTGGTGCAGTACACAGGGCTGAGGGGGAGAGGACCAATGGCAGATGATGGGGAGTGGTCGCTGAGAGAGTCCCAAGGACAAGTATGGAAGCCACTTTATGGCGGTTAGAGAGGATTACATCCAAGAGGGAGCAGGTTCCGTTGCTTTGTTAAGACGAGTGGGCTGAGTGACCAATTGAGACAGGTCAAGGGCCGCAAGCTCATCCTTTATAGTATCAGATGAGGAACTGAGCCAGTTGGAGTTTGTCATCCAATATTAGTTGTTCAGCCTTCTGGGGTAAGGAGGATAGATAGTCAAGGCGGGAGGAGACCGCTAAGTTTTTTGTATTCGGGGGTATGTAAACCGTGGTTGGTAGAGGGGGCCACGACCAGGGTAAGGAGTGATTTTAAGGGTAATGGCTTGCGCCCCGTGGTTGAGCTCAGGGGTAGGGAGGGCATGGCCCAGGACCGAGTCACGCAGATAGATAGCACACCCTCCCACCTGCCCAACCTATCAGCCCTGAACAGGAAAAGCCTGGTAGAGAGACAGCTGAGTCAGGCATAAGTGGGAGAGCCAGGTCTCTGCTAGCATGAGGATGTCCGGGGAGTGTTGCGTAACCCAGCATTGGAGGGCAGCTATTTTTTTGGGGAGACTGCATATGTTCATGAAAGCAATTCGGAGACCGCTACCACAGGTGGGCTTAGGCATGGCAGCATAAGCGGGCCCAGGGTTAGGGTGCACATTGCCGGAGAGCAGGAGCAGCAGAACGATTAGGCGCCTCACAGGGTGGTGGTTGGTGAGGGAAGGGTGCATATGCAGGAGCCGAGACCTCACCAGGGATGTGCATGGGATGGGAAGAGAGAAGAGAGCCGGACACGCCAACGAGGAGATTGAGCTGTTGCCAAACTGTAGCTCCAGATGGCCTGGACACTGGGGATTATTGTGCCCGCTCGATGGCCGCCGCATTTGCCTCTCGCTGCAGGGCTTGGCTGAGGCTCTCCTCCTTCCCGGCGGATACTCAGCACAAATTAGCTAATGTGCCCTTCCTTGGGACTGACTTGTTCGGCCCAGGAATGGCCGCTCACCTTCAAAGCATAGAACAGTCCAGTGCCACCATGGACACCACTTCTGCCAAGAGTTCTTCAGGCAAGAACCAGCAGAAGAAGAAGAAGTAGCCCTTTCGGCATTCTTCCCCTGCAGCTCAGCAGTCTTCCTTCCAAGGGGGACAACAGCACCAGCATCAGCAGCAGGCTCAAGCTTAGTGCCCTCAGCCCAAGTCTGCACCCCAACAGGCGTGTAAAGGAGGCCGAGGCTCAGGTTCTGGAGCCTCCTCCTCCTCCAAGCCTGCTCAGTGATGGGGTGGAGGCTGCCAACCCTACTCCCATCATGACAGCTCTGGGTCCTCCCGTGCGGGGCCGGCTCCACCACTTCCTTTCCGCCTGGTCCGCTGTCACTTCGGACGGGTGAGTTCTCGAAGTGGTCAGTCAGGGACTGCCTCTAGAGTTTGAGCAGTACCCTCCCAGCCGAGCCCATGCCCCTTGGAAGGAACGGATTTCCGCTCACACCCACTTGGCTCTTCAAGACGTTGCTCAGCTCTTCCTCAAAGAGGCAAAAGCTCCCATGGCAGATCCTTCAGCATACCCAGGCTTTGTCTCCAGGTACTTCCTGGTGCCCAAGTGGATGGGGGGACTGGCGCCCCATTCTAGATCTCCATGACCTGAATCAATATCTCTGGTCTCGCACCTTTCAGATGGTCACTCTGTCCCAGATCATTCCATCCTTGGAGCGAAACATGTGGTTTTCTTCACTGGATCTACAGTTCTTTCATGTCCCAATCCATCTGTCCCATTAGTGGTTCCTCCGCTTCAGGGTTGACGGGACCCTATACGAGTTCCATGCAATGCCGTTCAGCCTGTCATCGGCCCCACGGGTCTTCACCAAATGCATTGCAGTGGTGGCGGCCCATTTACAGTGTCGCGGGGATCAGAATTTAACCCTACCTCGACGACTGGCTTCTGGCAGGTCATTTCCTACAGGAGGTGGAGAGAGCCAGGGATCTGGCCCTCCAGACCTGCTCCCAACTCAGCCTCCTAATCAACAAGACCAAGTCAGAACTCATGCCTTCTCAGGTGATGGGCCTTATCAGGGCAGAGCTTGACTCTTGTCAAGCCAGAGCTCGGCTCCCGGTAGACGGGGTGGAGGTTCTTTCCTCCTTTGCCCAATCATTTCTGGTTGGGCAGTTGTGCCCTGCCCAGGACTTTCTGGGTTACATGGCGGCATGCACCTCAATGGTCTGTTGGGCCCGGTGGCACATGCATCCCCTCCAGTGGGAGCTGGCCGCCCAGTGGACTCAGCACTATGGTCAATTCAACCAGCTGATCACTGTAACCCAGAAGATGTGGGACGCCCTCCAATGGTGGACTGCCCCAGATCAGTTGCAAGAAGGGATCCCATTTGTCCGCCCCAAGCCGACAGTTGTCCTCACGACCGATGCCTCTCTCATGGGCAGGGGAGCCCACATGGGGGACGAAAGGGCCCATGGCCTTTGAACTCACGAGGAGTCCCGATGCCACATCAACCTGTTGGAGCTCAGAGCAGTCAGACTGGCATTGTCAGCTTTCGCTCCGGGGTCAAGTCTAGACTGACAATACCACGACCATGTACTACCTCAACAAACAGGGCGGCATGCACTCTCGTTTGCTGTGCAAGGAGGCACTCTGCATCTGGACCCTCATGAGCCGATTGGAGGTGGATCTCCTAGCCATCCATGTGGCAGGAGACTCGAACCATCTGGCGAATGCTCTCAGCCACTTAGGCCAGACATCCCTCAAGTGGTCTCTCCATCCAGAAGTAGCTTACAGCCTGTTCTCCCATTGGAGAAACCCGATGGTGGATCCGTTTGCCTCCAGGGAAAACACCAAGCTGAGGCTGTTTCATGCCCCCCCCCCAATCAGGGCTCACTGCAGGGGGATGCCTTCTCGAGGCCGTGGACCCTAGGCATCCTCTACGCCTTCCCTCTATTTCCCTTGATCCACAAGGTGCTTCTCAAGGTGAAGAGAGACAAGGCAAAGATGATCCTGGTAACCCCAGATTGGCCACAACAGTTCTGGTATCCAGATCTCCTCAGCCTCAGCTGCAGGCCCCCGGAGCGACTTTGTACATGCCCCAACCTAATATCACTCAATCAGGGGAAGGTATTCCATCCGGACCTTCGATCCCTGCACCTCACAGCCTGGTACCTGAGCAGCTAGAGTTCCAGGCTTTGGGTCTTTCCAAAGATGTCTACACTGTGGTGGCGGCATCTAGAAAGCAATCGACCAGGAAATGTTATGCCTTCTAATGGAGGCGGTTTTCCATTTGGTGTCAGGACAAGGGCTTGGACCGTCTGTCCTGCCCCATGGCTAACATTCTCAATTACCTTTGGTCTCTCTCCAAAGGGGGTCTATGGTCATCTACCCTTAGGGTGCACAAGGCAGCCATCTCTGCTTACCGGGCATGGGCTGGTCAGCCGACGTTGGCTCAGGAGACAGTGGTCGAGCATTTTTTCAAAGGCCTGGATCACACATCCCCTCCGGTGCATGAACCTCCACATCCGTAGGATTTACTGCTGGTACTGGCTAAGCTCATGGGCAAGCCATTCGAACCCATACACAAGTGTGCCTTGTCACACTTGTGGAAGACTGCCCTCTTGGTGGCTATCATGTCTACCAGAAGGACAGGGGAACTCCAGGTGCTTTCAGTGGAGTCCCCTTATCTGGTCTTCCATAGGGACAAGGTCATCTACGCCCCCACCCGAAATTCCTTCTGAAGGTGGTGTCAGAGTTTCATCTTAACCAGGTGCTGAGTCTGCCAGTTTACTACCCTAATTATACCTCGGAGGCCGAGTACAGGCTCCACATACTTTGGACCGGAGACGTGCTCTCTCCTATTACAAGGAGAGGACAGCGGAAATTTGGGGTGAGGTTTGCCACGCTGAAGCCGCTTCTGGCAGACTTGCAGTGAAGCGGACTATTGCAAGATGGATTACATCTTGCATAGGTCTGTGCTAAGAGTTGGCGGGCAAGGAGCCTCCCAGAGGGATAAGAGCTCATTCTACCTGCCATACTGCTGCATCGGTGGCTGCTTCCAGGGACATCCCTATCCAGGAAATCTGTCAGGCTGCTATCTGGAAGTCCACTAACACCTTCATCACCCACTACCACATCGACCTTGAGTCACGCCGGGATGCTGGTTTTGGGGCCTCGGTTCTCCAATCTCTGTTTCCTAAGTAGGGGGTCTGTGCCTTGCCTCCCTCCTCCTGGAGAACTGCTAGGAGTCTGCCAAAGAGTGTGGATGAACAACATATCCACGATCCTAGAAGAACAGGTTACTCACCTGTAACAGTAGTTCAAGGAGTGGTATATGTTCATCCACTCGGACCCACCCGACCTCCCCGGCTGTGGACGCACAACACCTGGCTTCCAGCGGGCTAAGATCTGGCGTCATGGGGCGGAGCCAAGGTATATACCACCTGGGTGGGTGGGAGGAGCCAGCTTGAAGACTTTCAGTGATCCTTAAAGGGTAAAGGGACATGCCAAAGAGTGTGGATGAACAACATATACCACTCCTAGAACTACTGTTACAGGTAAGTAACTTGTTTTTCTGTATTGTAACAGGAGACGTTCTGGACATAATCCATCTCCTACTGAAGTTCTATTTCAGAAAGCTAATGTGCCTAAATATATTTTAATGAACAAGCAAGCAAACATTTGTATAACTAACACTGTTTTTTTAAACGTTATTTTTATTGAATGATTATATAAAAATTACAACTGCAATGCCACACAACAATAAAGAACAGGATGACTATTCAGCATCCCTCATTTACATGTTACTATTTTCAACACGTGTCTAACTAGGACAAATAACACATACCTAACTATAACAAATTGACTTTTGAATTATTCAAAATTACATTAACATTGCCAACCTAAATATTTATAAGTCTGAGAAAAACTCTATTATCGCTACTACTATGAGCATGTATCAGACTATATCTGGATGGTTCAGAGAAAAGGTTTTTATTTATTTATTTATTTATTTATTTATTGATGATTCGGAAAACACCTTTGAGCACAAGTGCTCTTTTACAAAGGTTCCACGTCAGTACAGGACATATGAACAATAGGTAAAATACAAACATTTACCAGCTCCAGGAAAGTCTAGTCAGGTACAAGTAACAGCAAATACAGGGGAAGGTATCAACAAGACTAAGTAATAGCAGACCCAGTGGGGCATGTTCAAGAAACAGCAATGAGGTAAATCAAATGCAGGTTTCATGGCATTGACAGTACAGGAGAAAACTGGGATACAGAAAGGTACGAGTCAATTATAGTAGCTGCATACTGATTTGAGAAAGAGTTCATTTTTCAGAGAGTTCTTAAATTGAGCAATTTTGGGGGAACCCACTAGGGATTTGGGAAGTTCATTCAGCCATTGAGCAGCATGGACTGCAAAGGAGCGCCTAGCTAGGCCTGTTTTCCAGAAAGGTACATCAAAGGCATGTCTAGTCCTACTTCTGATAGAGTATAGGTTGTTAACAGGGCAGAAGAGGTCTTGGATAGCAGAGGGGGGTGAGGCCCAACAGAGCTTTCTTAGCAATTAGACAGGTCTGGTACTTTAGTCTGCCCTGTAGGGTAAGCCAATTGGTAAGTGTATATAGTGAGTAGCTATGTGTGAGCCTATCAACCTCAATAGCAAAGCAACAAGCTTAACTGAGTAGCAGCCTAACTCTGTTTAGAACAGAGTCACTAGTCATCCCATAAACTGGGAGACCATAGTCTAGGAGTGGGAGGACTTTACTGGATACTGCTAAGCACCTAGTCCCAAAGGTAAGGTTCAGACATTACATGTAAAGCACTCTAAACTTTCTGTTGGGAAGCTTTACAATGTCGTTCACATGGGTTGCAATTGACAGAGCGTCATCCAAGGGGACACCCAGATATTTAAAAGATTCAACCTGTTCTAGGGTAGCTCCTGAAGAGGTGTGGATATCCAGGTGAGGGACCTTTTTCTTCATTTGTGTGCCAGTGAACAATATGGTCTTAGTCTTCTTGTAGTTTAGGACTAGTTTGTTTTGTATGAACCATCTCTCCAGTGACTCGAAACTGCATTGGAGATCACTGGAGGGTTTCCCAGATTTGTCTGAAGCTACCCATACTGGACCTGCTTATATGGTATAGTCTATTATATTCTGGTAGTTTAGTAAGTGCGGTCGGCCAATCTGTAAAGGAGGGTCAGTGCAACCTCCATTTAAGGGGGATTGGTCTCTTAGCTTCTAAGGCTGCTGACCGTAGCCACCTTTCTTGGTGGCAGTCAGTGAGCAGGTCTGCTAGAGGACCTCCCAACAGCCAAAAGAGTGCATGCTGAGGGACACCATGTCCCAGAGCCATTCCACAGAAGTACCATATTTGGGACCAGTAATTTACCAGCCCAGGACAGCGCCATAGAAGGTAAGTAAGGTTCTTACTTTGAGAGGGCTCTTGCAGTAGGTAAATACTTGTAGGACTGCACCCCTTGGCATCAGGACTACATGGAAACCTTTGCTAGCAGTGTCTGATGTGGGACCTCCCACCCGACGTCACATGACTGATGTCAGCATGACACCATATAGTGGGCGGTCCCCACGTCCACCCTCCAGTTCTTTTCCGCCATCGACCTGTGCATGTCGGACCGGCTGAAACCTGGTGCAGCAGTTTGAACGCCTAACTTGGATGAGTATCTGTTTTTTCTCTTACCTGAAATTTGTTCTAATAGTTTTGTATGTCATCTTTTTCTTCTATGGAATTGCATAAAAATAAGTGCGGCTCTTGCGGCATCCAGCTACCACATAAGGACCAGCATACCCCCCTGCCTCTTCTCCCTGGGACCAGACCACAACATCGAGGAGTGTGAGACCTGCGCTCAATTCAACCAAACTACACGGAAAAGGCACCAACAGTCACTCGAGGCTCATCTCCTGAAACAAAAAATGGCTTCAATGGAGAAAGAGCTGAAGACGCGCCTCCTCCTCCCCTTCCCTGACTGATCCCCATAAGAAGAAAAAAAGGGACAAGGAAAAACACCAGGACCAGAAGCAGTCCCCCACACACACACACACACCGAAGCTGCCCGCAAGCCCTTCGATACAGGATCAGCCTCCTTCCTCCAGGAAGGATAGTGCCGCAGTCAAACCTGTGATCCCGCCTACAGAGCAGACTTTGACCTCCCCGTTGTTACGGTGACGGAAGGTACCTCAGAGTCGTCCAAGGTCACCCCCGCACTTAGGCCCATCACTACCCCAGGTTCTAAGTCAGCAGGCGCGGCCAATAAGCCACCCATTGGACCCTCCGACAAGCACCCGGCCAGGGTTGGTAAGTCGGGGCCTCTGACTCCTGCACGCCCAGGGTCAATCAGCCGATCATTGGGCCCTCCAACAATCGCACGACTCTTTCGCATCTGTCAGGCTCCGACGATGCACAGCCAGACTCTGCCCTGGCTGGACGGCAAGGTTCACCCCGGGTCTCCATCCATGGAGAGCCCCTGTCTCCTCCTCCTTCAGAGATTCCTCCATTATCACCAGACCCATGGGTCCCGATGGAAGGAGACCTTTCATCAGGTTTACCTGACGGGGTTCCAAAAGGCCTTACAGTGGCTCCGCTGCCACCAGTAGTAGTGCCAGACTCTGCCCTTTCTCTGTATCCACATGTAACCCCTTGTTACCCGGGGTTACTAGAATCCCAGTAAGACCTAGTGGTAGGCAGGGAAGGCAGCTTGTGAAACTCCAGTTAAATGGGTTTCACACTGTCTCACTCTGTCTCAGTCACAGCTGAGACTGAGAGATGACATCACCATAGAACTGTCGCAGCTGCATAAGCCACATTGGAATCTGCAGCACAGGGAGTGAGTTAGAACTTTGGGAGTTTTCAAAGTCAGTCTTCTGTTTACCTACAAGCAGGAAGGAAGTGTTTTCTGTTTACCTCCTTGGGAGAAAGTAGTGTCCAGTTTTAAGTGGTGGAGACCGCTGTCCAGGTCTCAGTGCCCCCCTCCCTCCGGGGGGGAGGGGAGCGAAGTCACTCTGTGGATTCCAGGGGCAATCCCCTAATTTCCACTACAGAAGAAAGCTGCCTTTTTACAGTTTCTGTTTTGGTCTGATAACAGTGAAAGAAGTGGTACTTCGCCTGTGGGGCACCTGCAACGAAAGGGTGAGTGTTGTGCTCTATTTGAGAGGGCAAACAATATGTTTCTTCAGTTTGGAAAATATGAAGAAAGCTGGGATGTGAACTACTTTTTGGGAGGTCTATTGTACTAAGACAAACAAATGGAGTAGTTTAAAATTTAAAGCCTGAATGGATTTCAAGTAATGTTGTAGAGGGGGTGCTACAGGTCATCCACCGTTTAATCTACATTTCAAAGTTTAAGTTTCTGTTTGTCCAGAGAAATGGCCGGGTATGGGCTGTGGGAGCTGGAGGTGGGAACACCCCCCCTATCTTTAGTAACTAGGTCCACCTCTACGGATTTCTACTGTGATTGCTACTTGCCTCATGTGCCTGGCCAGTGATGAAGTAGGTACCCAGACGTGGGTCGCAAATTGGAAAATCTCTCTAGGAGTCACAGACTCTAAGTGGTGTGGGGAGCCACAGCTTGGGAAAATATTCTCCTTGTTTGATGGGAGTCCGAAGGAAGTAAGAAAACAAATCTCTCTAGGAGTCGCAGACTCTAAGTGGTGTGGGAAGCCACAAAGTAAATTGGGTCCATTCTTTAAATGGACCGTCAGTCAAGTGGCCGACAGGGGAGCCGGGCCAGTCGGGCTGTGTATCCAAAGAGCATGCAAGTCCGGGCTGAGTGCCTGGTGGGTCCAGAGCCAGACAACAGTAGAAATGGGTTCATTCTTTAAGTGGACCGCCTTGTAGTCTCTATCTGCATTTACAGTAAATGTAGCCCCTTGGGGGTCCATCTATGCTTTGTTATGTTCAGCTAGTTTATGAATAAAAGCCACACTGAAAAATCCCAATCCTGGTTCTGGACACTACAATTATTGCTTCCTGTAGTTGGATTTACTTGGGTGCCCCTGTGCAGAGTAGCCAGACCTAGGTCCCTTGTGCCAGGTAACCTCATCCTCCCCGAACCCAGGTCCCCACCAGGTATTGCAGCCAAAGCCAACAGCTGCCACCTGTCGTTTTAGTAAAAAGGCAGGGGTGAGGGGTTACACACAGGTCCCCTTGTCTCTGTCAGGACTGCCAATGGGTCTTCCCCCGTTGGCCTCTCTACAGGTATTTCGCCTTCTGGGCCCCCCTTGGGTCTTCTGCCTTCGGGCCCTTCCCCAGGGTCCCCCCTTCCGCAGGTCCTCCAGCAGAACCCCCTTCAGGCTATCCGCCTTCAAGGCCGACAGGCTGCCGTCCGTCAGGGCCACCATCGGGCTACCCTCCATTAGGGCTGCCATCAGGCTACCCACCATCAGGAATGCCACCTGGTTATACAACGATGGGGCACCATCGGGATATCCGCAGTCAGGCTATCCTCTGTCAGCCCCGACACCGGATCCCTTTTCGACAGCCTTTTATTACCCTGGTTATCCTGGTTATTACCCTCCACCAGGTTATCCTCACCATTATCTGTCCCCTAGCTTCTCGGGACATGGACATCCACCTCCTCCAGCTCAACCTCAGGTGGATTTTAGGGAGATTCTGAAATCTTGGTGGTCTGAGACCAAATCACAGTTGGTTACAGAACTGGACAGCAGACATCCACAACCCCCGGACACGGTGCCCAGATCCCACCCCTAGGGTGACCTCTCCAGTCGTTCCTCGTACATCAACGTCAGGCCAGATGACAGCCTAATCGCAACCCCTAACATCAGAAGGGACTCTCAGGGAACCAGAACCTCCAGTTCCTGAAAAAATTCTCGAGGATTCCAAAGGTTCTGAAGTGGATTCCGATTCCTCATCCGAGGGTTCAGAATTTGAGATGCCTCCCCATGAGGAACCATTTTCGCGGGAGTCTCCCAAATCCCCACCTAAAGATCACTTTTGTGGACCTTCTCAAACAGATGGCAGAGGCCCAAGGCTGGAAGTCAGAGACTCAGGACCCAAAATGACAGTGGTTGGCAGAGCATCTTGATTTCCCGGAGATGAGTCCGATACTCACACCCCCATGGGTGGAACTTCACGACGATTTATCCTCGACCATCTGGCAGAGACCATCCTCCATCCCGACCATGGCCAAGAAAGCCAACCAGGTTTACAGGACCCCTGAAGACAAGGACCACCTCAGCATGCATCCTAGGGCTGATTCGGTGGTCATTACTGCAGCCCATGATCGGTCTACGAAGCCAAAGCACCTTAGTACTTCCCCTTCCGACAAGGAATCCAGGCAAATGGACCAGTTCGGGATAAAGTTTTACTATTCTCCAGCTATACGTGCTTTGAACTATGTCTCACACATGCTAGAGTACCAGAAGTCTTTGTTCCACCAACTCGAGCCCATTCTCAAGGCCCTATCAGACTCTGAAACAAAGTCCACCTTGGCAAACACCTTAAAAATGGCCATGGTGGCAGGACATCATTCTTTGCGGGCCACCTACGATGCGGTGGATTCCTCCCTAAGAGGTATGGCCACAGCTGTGAGCCTTCACCGGTACTCTTGGCTGCGAGTATCTGGACTAGCCCCTGATGTTCAGTCAGCTGTTCAGGATGCCCCTTTCAGAGGCTCTGTCCTGTTTGGCGGAGATGCCCAGCACATTATCACAAGCCTGCAGGATAAAGGTACAACTCTTCAGTTGGTTCACACCATGTACCATCCAAAACAATAACAGCAAAAACATCCTTTTCATTGGCAGAACAGACGCCAGATGAAAAATCAGCAAATGACCAAAGGCCAGTTTAAATGTAGGGTTCCCAATACAGCCACCGTCCCTCCAGCCATAATCCAAAGGGCTTCAGGAGTGGTCTTCCCAAACCCCTCCCATTCCTGACTTGCTGACTGCCCTCCCTCCTCCTCGTCTGTTGGAGGAGCAGGTGGGCGGAAGATTCATAAGGCATCTGGGAGACTGTGAGTCCATCACAACAGACGCCTGTTAATAAAACTGGGTCACATTCTCAAATGTCAAGAAACCCCTCCAAACAATCCTTCGAGGTTTTCTCATTACCCAAGGGTGCATATTCCCCATTTGAGGAGGAGATTATGGCTGTCTTCGAAAAGGAGCAATAGATCCAGTGCCAGCAAACTAGATCGGGAAGGGATTCTACTCCCACTTCTTTCTGGTACCTAAAAAGATAGGGGGTCTATGCCCAATTCTCTACCTCAGTACCCTAAACCTCTTCATAGAGTACAAGAGGTTTCAGATGCTGACACTGCAAAGCCTACTGCCTCTTCTTTCCAAAGGACAATGGCTTTATGCCCTGGACATGCAGGATGCGTATCTACACTTCCCAATATTCCATCCACATCGCAAATTCCTCAGGTTTTCTTTCCAAGGAGAGCATTACCAGTTCAGAGCTCTCCCTTTCGGGCTGTCCTCCACATCGTGGGTTTTTACCAAATGCTTAGCAGTAGCGGCAGGTACCTTGAGGAGGCGGGGGCACTATGTATTTCCTTACCTTGATGATTGGCTCCTCACAGCTCTGTTGAGGGAGGAGTTGGAAGCTTCCTTATTGGACACCCTGCACCTTTTCAAGTGCCTGAGTATTACTGTCGATTACCCCAAGTCACAGCTTTCTCCTTCCCAGCACTTTCAATTTATTGGGGCAGTGCTGGACACAGTATGAGGAATGGCCTTTCTCCCCCTGGACAGGGTTGACACCCTGGAGAGGCTGGCCCAACTGGCATTTTCCAACCAACATATTTTGACCAGGGCGGTTCTCTGCCTTCTTCGTCTCATGGCAGTGGCTATCCCTACAGTCTCATTAGCCAGACTCCACATGCAAATCTCGCAGTGGACTCTGAGGTCCCAATGGGATCAGAGGGAGAACAACTTGCACAGTCCGGTCCTTATCTCCAACCCAATGAAACAGGATCTGTTATGGTGGCAGGACTCCAGCAACCTGATTCAAGGAGTCCTTTCCAGACCCCTCCTCACTCCCAAATACTGACTACAGATGCGTCAGGAATGGGATGGGGTGCCCATCTGGGACATCACAGGACCCAGGGCCTGTGGCCACTTGTAGAACTACACTTGCACATAAATGTGCTAGAAATGAGAGCAGTGCTTTATGCTCTTCAGGCGTTTCAGCACATTCTTCAGCAGAAGATAATGTTGATCCAATCAGACAACATGTGCATGGTGTGGTACATCAACAAGCAGGGGGACACCTGCTAGTATCCTCTTTGCAGGGAAGCGATACAGGTCTGGAATTGGACGGATCTGCACAAGGTCAGTCTTCTGGCGGTCCACAGCCCAGGTGTGCAGAACGTCCTCATGAACAGTCTCAGCTGCACCAGGGAATGGGCACACGAGTGGGAGCTAAAACAAGAAGTACTGGATCACATCTTCGACCTTTGGGGTCATCTGGAGGTGGATCTCTTCACAGTCCCATCAAACCCAAAACTTCCCAAGTTTTGCTCACTCGATCCCGGGCCTGGTGTTTTTTGGCAAGACACACTGTCGCTTTCTTGAACAGGTAGATTTCTGTACACATTTCCTCCCTTCCCAGTCTTGCAAAGAGTGTTGATAAAGCTACAAATAGAAGGTGCACAAATGATATTGATAGCTCCGTTTTGGCTTCGACAGATTTGGTTCCCACTGCTCCAGCAAATGGCAGCGGAACTTCCGGTTCTCTTTTCTATGACCTCCTGACTCAGGAGGGGGGCATGCTAGTACATCTGGGACTGAAATCCCTCCATCTTCACATGTGGCTCCTCAAGACATAGTCACTTCACGGTACAGGGTTTCTTTTCAGGTAGCTCAGATTTTGGTGGGGGCAAGAAAGCCATCTACTAGAGCTACTTATACCATAAAGTGGAAACACTTTTCCATTTGGGCCATCTCAAAGTCTTGGAACCCTTTCTCATGCCCCGCTCTTCAGGTCATAGAGTATCTTCTCCATTTGTCGGACCTGGGAGTGAGCTACTTGTCACTGAAGGTGCATCTAGCGGCCGTCTCTGCCTACCATGATTTAATAGGCAGCAAGACTCAGGCTCAGTTAGAAGTCTAGAAACCTTCTTAAAGGGTGTCTTTCATCTAAAACCCCCGGTTCGTAACCCTGCTCCAACGTGGCACCTTAATTTTATTTTAGAAAAATTGACCTTACCTCCCTTTGAACCGGCAAGTACATGTGACATGTGCTTTTTATCCTGGAAAGCACTCTTTTTATTTGCAGTCACTTCTGCTCAAAGAATTTTCAAGCTTCAGGCCCTGATGTGTAAGGTGTCTTATTTGGTTTTTCAAAGACCAGGTGGCTCTGCGTACGAATCTTAAGTTTCTTCCAAAAGTTGTTTTGGAGACTACCCTGGATCAGTCTCTTGAATTTCCAGTGTACTACCCTGAGCATTCTAATCTGGGGAAGGCCATCCTGCTTATGTTAGACGTTCACAGGATTTTACATTATTACACACACAGGACTAAATCTATCCACAAATCAGATCAGCTTTTTGTTTCTTTCGTACCAAAAAGAGAAGGTACAGCAGCTTCCAAACAGTGCCTTTTCAAATGGTTGGCCAACTGCATTACTTTCTGTTACCAGAAGTATGGTAAAGTCCTTCCAGGGCAGGTGAAAGGACATTCTACCAGGGGAATGGCTGCCTCTACAGCCTGTTTCAGGAATGTATCTGTCGCAGACATCTGCATGGCTGCTATTTGGCGTTCAGTCCACACTTTCACGAAACACTACAGTTTGGACATTGCCTCTAGGCTCAGGGCTGGTTTTGGACTAGCAGTCTTCCAGGGACTTCTGTCCTAACTCTCTGGCTTTCTACCAGATCTCTGCTCCAGCCTCCCATGTTTTTCTGTGTTTGGACTCCAATTGCTTGGGACTCGGTCCTACAAGTTATTACCTACTGCAAGAGCCCTCTCGAAGTAGGATAGTACAATTACATAAGAACTTGCAGTAACAGTAGATCTTTGAAAGAGACTCTTGCAGTAGGTGACCTTTTTCCCACCCACCTTCCTCCTCTCTTCTCACAGCTCTTTTCCAGAAGTCCTTTCTTGGGTTCAGGAGCCTCTTCCCATTCTCCTGTCATGACTCTGAGGTCTCCAGTGGGAAAACTAGTGGGCAGATGTGGGGACCGCCCAATATATGGTGTCACGCTGACGTTGGTCACGTGAAGTCTGGTGGGGAGTCCCCCCATCAGACACTGTTAGCAAATGTTTCTGTGTGGTCTTGATGCCAGGGGGCACAGTCCTACAAGTTATTACCTACTGCAAGAGCCTCTCTTGAAGATCTACTGTTACGGTAAGTCCTTACGTAACTGTACTCCCCCCCCCCACCACCACCTGGTGACACCTCCAACAAGTATCTGTGGACATAAGGCGCATCTTTTTTTGAGCATGCAGGTGTACAATGCCATCTGTGGAGTATATTTTCCTGGATGAGCTGGTATTTAATATCTTTTAGTCCTGCATGCGCAGTTTGCAGCATGCCTTCCCATGTGGACTGTGAGACATGCAGATGTAGTTCCCAGGTTTCCGTACACCGCAACAACTTGGGAATGTATGGATCTGTTATGCAGTCATATTTTAGGCCCCAAATTCTGGAGGGCTCTGCCATCCATTTATCTATGTGATTCAGAAGAAGTTGGCCTGTGGTGATTGGTTGATGAGCTGATCACTTATGAACAGCATTGCGGATTTGGAAAAACCTCAAAAAATCTATCCTGGGGAGCCCATAGTGGCTGGCTAGGTTTTGGAATCTGACCATCCTGTCTGTTCTGAGCTGTAGGAGATGCCCCACCATGAGGATCCCTTTAGTTACCCACGAGGGCCAGTGAATGGCGTGTTATCAATCAAGAGATGTGGGTTAGACCACAGTGGCTACCAGCCCTCCAAGTATTATAGTTTCCAGTTGTGCTTCTTTAGAAGGGTAGTTGATGTTTGTTTTAGCATACCTCTGTATTGGGGATTCCACTGTCCCCTGGGTCCGACCCCTTGTGGCCTTCGATGGGGCCCAGGAGGAACCGATGGCCAGTCCTGTTTCCAGGTACCACCAAATGGGTGAGCGTTCATGTAGTGGTGCTAGCCAGTGAGGAAGTTGTGCTATCCTAGCCGACTGGTGATAGGCTCATAATAACCAGGGCAGGGACCACCACCCCTTCCTGCATGGGGCTGTCAGACACTGCAGATTAAAATGCAGTCATTACCCCTACCACAGGAAGGAGGAAAAAAAGTTTCTTGAGGCGTTGGAATTTCACCAGTGGTATAGGAAGTGGCAGGCTTTTGAGAAAGAACAGGATTTTGAGAAACATCATCATTTTATACATGGCAGTTTTACGCCCAAATATCAACCTAATTTTTTTCCACCTGGAGAAGTCAGCCTCTAGTGTTTTGAGAAGAGGATTACGATTCAGGCCCACCATCTCCAATAGACTGGTGGATAAGAATACCCCAAGGTCCGTAATCTGGTGCTGTCGCCAGCAGAGGCCCAGGTGTTGCACCACTGCTAGGTGTGTGTGCTTATTCACTGGGAACAGCTCCATTTTAGACCAGTTCACCTGCAGTCCTGATAGCTCCCTGAAATCCTCTAGGATAGCTAATGCTGCGGGAAGTGAATGTGAGGGATTCTTAAGTACTAGCAGCAGGTCATCTGCATATGCTAGGGTCTTGACAGTGGATGTACCACATTTAACCCCATCCACCAATTCTGAGCACCTCAGTTTTTGCAAGAGGGGCTCCATTGCTATAATGTAAAGCAGTGTGCAGAGGGAGCACCCCTGCCTGGTTCCCCTTTGTAACTGGATTGGCGATGAGATCTGGCCAGTGATGATCGGATGCACAGCCGAAGCTACATACAAGGCCTTGACCCAGATGATGAAACCAGGTCCTAGCCCCACTGCCTGCATGGCCTGAAACAAGTACCCCCATTCTATGGCATCAAAGGCCTTCTCAATGTCTATGCTGGTGAGAAGACAAAGGGTGCTGGCAGTACCTGCCACCCAAGTGGCATCCATTCCTGCTCTAATATTGTGTACGGCTGTTCCTGCCTTTGACAAAGTCTGTCTGATGTCTGTTCACTATGTAAGCCCCAAGGCATGTTGCCAAGATTTTGGTCAGGATTTTTATGTCCACATTCAACAGTGAGATAGCATCATGGCTACTGACAGGAGGTTGTCACCCTCCTTTGGAAGCAGGGTAATCTAGGCATCTCTTGAGGGAGGTAGAAAGACTATAGTGAATGCCTCCTGGAGGGTATACAGGAGGTAGCTGTGTACTGTGGAGGGAAGGCAGTTGTAGAACTCTGCTGGTAGACCATCCAGCCCTGGACTCTTTCTGATTGGGAAGGATTTGAGAGCTGTCTGCAACTCTGTCAGGGAGAGATGCCTCCAACTCTGCTGCCTGCTGAGGTGTAAGTTGCAGTAGGATAATCCCCCGCCCCCGAAAGTCTGTCAGAGAGGGCAGATTTGGTCCCTGCATGGATGCATAAAGGTTCTTGTAAAAGCTTGGAACTCTGTGGCTATATCATCTGTTTAATGAACTATCTGTCCTGATGTAGATCAAATATACCGTACATGTTTAAGCACCTGCTGGATACGCATATGGTAGGCTAATAGCCTGCCTGCTTCTCTCCTGAGCCCCAATATTTATGGGTGGTTCAGGCAATCACCCTATGAGCTGCTGCCAAGGAGAGCGTATTAAATCTGTATCTCAATTGAGTAATTTCCCAAGGCAAGTGCTCTGGCTGAGCGTAGTACATGTGATACTTTGCCTTAAGTGCTTCCTCATGGGCCACCAGCTCCGCTTGCCTTTGGTTCTTGATATAGACTGAATAACTAATTATCCGTCCCGTATGTAAGCCTTAAAAGTGTCCCTTAGTATTGCCCTGGATACCTCTGGGAGTCATTCACAGAAAAGAAAAGGTTCACTTCACTCAAGAGCTGTTGTTGGAAGTCTCTGTGGGATAACAAATAAGTGTCCAGCTGCCATCTCATTTGGCTTAAATTTCAGCCCCACTTGCAGCTTAAGCAGAACATAAGCATGGTCCTATATCGATATGGGTCCTATTGTAGCATCCTGGAATTCATGCATTGATGAGGCTGGGAGCAAGAAATAATCTATTCTGCTGCTAGATTGTTGCGGGGCAGAGTAGAATGTATACTCCCACCTTGCAGGGTGGAGGAGTCTCTAAGGGTCTACCAGCGCAAACTCCTTTGACATTTTGTGCAAGATCCCCCTGGCTCCAGTGGAGGATGTAGTAAGACCCTTAAGGGTGTCCACCAGTGGGTCCCATACCTCACTGAAGTCACCCCATAACACAGGAAGTCTCCTGGTTGAGAGATTATCTGCTGTGCCAGCTCAGGGAAAAAAGCATCTGTGTTCAAATTGGGCCATACAGATTACCTAATAGAACAGGTTCCAAGTTCAAAAGGACTCTCACAAGAACCCATCTACCCTCCAGGGAATGAGATACCTGCAATACTTGTAACTTCAGTCATTTCTGAAACAATATAGTGACTCCCCTTGCCTTGGTGGAAAAGGAGCTGCTGACTACCTACCCTACCCATTCAATAGCAAGCTTCTGGGTTTTAGCCGGTAACAGATGGCTCTCTTGAAGAAATGCCACATCACACCATTCCTTTTTCAAATGGGCCCGAACCTGCTGCCTCTTAATGGGGGAATTTGGGCCCTGGACATTACAGGACATGAAATTATAAAGGTTAGTCCTCATAGAAAAAAAAATATCTGTAACTGTGTGCTGCTTCTGAGATATAAAGGTATTAAATCAGCTGAGTCCTAGCCCAGTGTGTTACAAGGCACTGATCTACTTTCCAGCAATCCTCTGAGAGAAATATCAACCTATGGTGCATAAAAAACAATCCAGTATGAAATCTTACAGGAGGACCCTGTTCTATGAACCCTTGGGACTCTTGCTTCTTTAAACCTAGGTTGGCAAATTCCCCGGGCCTCACAAGGGCCCTTAATACCCCATTGAGCCACGATAAACATACCATTACACTTCTTTTACAGTAGAAATACCTGCATAAAGACACGTAACAGATTTGCAATACAATAAACAGTGATATTCTGTAAGGACCAAATATGTGAAATGCAAACACAATTAATAAAACTAAAACATAACAAGAATAAGAACAAACAAATCTTTAAAAATAAAAAATAAACATATTTGTACTTCTAGTAAATGCCACTACCTAACAAGGAGAAACTAACAGCTATGCCGAGCCCGAGGAAGGGAAGAATTCTAATTCTCCAATGGCTGCTGTGAGTCTCTACGCTCACTAGAACCGTAGTGAAGCATTTTGACCACCCCTTGGGAAGGTGGGGGTGACAAGGCCCCTTCTTTTTTATTTTTTTTTAAATCACAGCCTAATCTCATAAGTGAAATGACAAATAATATTTACTCCGTGAGCCACTTAGTGGGTATAGTAACTTGTGGTTTTCAGGGTATTCATGTTAGCGGTCGGTGACAAAGAGGTTAGCTATAATAAAGGGTGGAGTGGGGGGTGACTCTGCAGGGCAGCATATCAAAGCCATACCGGCCTTTTCAACTATTAGCACCCCACTGTGTGCCCTGGTGCCTGAGTCTAGCCACTCAGCACCAGAATAGGGATCCTGCTAGCCTCTCATTTCTTAGTCTTCCAGTGGAGCCCCCCTGGAGTGTTAGCTGAACCCTGAGGACCTGATGCCACCTGAGATGCACTGCACCTCATGTATTTGAGTAGTTGGCCCCTAGCATCCAGTTAGCCCTTGGTCCAGCACAGCCCAGGCATTACCTTTCCAAGACCTGTCAAATCCATGGTCATTATATAGGACTGTGTCAAGGGGCCAGATGGCAGGTCAGAAGAGTATGGAAAAGGATCTCGGTCCATGTGCCCCTCTGCTTAGCCCAACAGCTGTGTCATTAACCTATGAAGCATTTAAGATATTTTCTGTATTCTGGGTCCAGTGCCATTCAGAAATACCCGTCATAGCAAATGTATTCGCCTGAAGAGCAAGTTAGGTCTTCTCTCAGATCTGTCTGCATGATACCATTCTGCTGCTGCAGAGCTCTACAATGCCAATGCCGTGGTATCCCTGCCAGTCCCCCCACCCTGGAGGTCTAAAGCGGGGTGACCACACACAACAGGGCAGGATCAGTTGCACAAAGTGACAGTTTGACGAGATACTAACTGGTGCCCTTCTTTTGCCTCCCTCTGCCGCTTGTCATTTCCTGTGAAAGACCTCTCGTAAGATGGCAGCAATGAGGCACATGAGTGCAGTTCAAGAGTGAATACGGTGGAGCTAGGGACATCATCAGGCCCCTCCAATCTACAGTTCGAATGTAGTGAACAGGTGCCACCCCTCCATTCAGACTGAAGTCAGCTCAGTTCCAACCCCTCCAGATACAGCTCCACAGTTTATCTTGTTTGAGGCCAAGTGCAGCTGGGATCTGGGGAAGGAGTTAGGAAGCACTACAGCAGGGAGCACACACAGGGAACCACCCATAAACAAATGAAGCCTGCTGCCCTCTACAGAGTAACACAAGTCATACCATACTTGCAGGCTGATGGTAAGGGGTGAGAAGATCCACAGATGGGCAGCAATTTTCCACCAGAGTTTGGGAAGGGGGAGATATTAGTTTATATGTTTGCCAGTAAACCATAGCGATTAGCCAGTTGCACACCTCCTCTCTTCCATGCCCCACTGTCGGTGGTGAGCTGATGTTTTGCTGGAATCAGGTGAAACTGATCCGTACAGTCACTCCCACTTGCCAGGACCCTCCCTACAGAGCTGGAAGACTATAACTTCGCCCCCCAAACCCAATTCAAAATTCTTGAAAGGTTTGTTAGGATGGAGGAAAGACCTCCGAAAAGAGGGGGCAATGAGTCACCATCCGAAGGCTAGAATACCGCCGGGACCATCCCTTACGAACATGCGCACATTCGAGGAGCATCCTGCGTGGCAGTCAGTCCCCAGTGTTGGCAGCTGTACAATCAACTGACATTGACAAACTGTCAAGCCACAGGGATTCTTGCCTTTTCTGTGTGGCAGGCTGGAAGTAATTCAGATTCCCTTCTAATACCAGACCTATAATTACAACTGCTCTCTGTACTGGGACCCTCCCCATTATGACAGTAACATTCCTGAGAGGGGAATTCTGGCTGCCAGATATTCATCCAAAATAAATCCCTGAGAATGCAGGTGGATCACATTTCAAAGCCATGCATACAGGGCCGCTGCATTCCTTCCCAGCAGGGCAAAGAAAAGAAAAAGGAGAGACAGATATAGCCTAGTTACAGCAAGAATGGAGCCCAGTCACCCATTCCAGCAGCTGGCTGGCTGTTTGAGGAGCCAGCTGGGGGGGGAAGGGAGCAGCTTGCTTCTGCTTTCACCAGAGTTAAGGACTCGACCTGGTATCCCCCCCCCCCCGCAAAAACAAAATGTACACTTAAATCTTACATGTGGTTTGTATAGGCACTACTAAACAGTTTGAGTAATGCTAACAGCATCAGTCTCAAGGATCAAAAACTTATATGCATTGTCAACTTGGAAAGCCATCTGAACATTGTGGCAATGGGGGTTGCTCCCACTGCCCTTGAACCACATCTGCCCAGGAGGTCAGGGGCTCTTCTCAAGATTGCAGGGATTTCTTACCCCAGGAGTCCTTTAGCATCAGTAACATTAGCAGTTAGCTGGCTAGGTGCAACTGCCCCAGAGGTGTGTCTTTAAGAGAAATTTAAATGAACTTAGGGCCATAGCCAATCAGAACAGGAAGGGTGGTGAGTTGAGTGAGAGCTGCTGAAGGCTTCAGAATTTTTTCTCCGCTGGACTTTGCAACATTGCCCCTGAGATGTCTCTCAACTTTCCTTGTTGACAGCCTCCTAGTGCTTATCTAGGTAAAGTTTTCCTCATATTTCTGTTTTAATGCTGTGCTGAGTGAAAGTATTACAAATTCGTTAGCGCCACGCTAATTTTTTTTTTCGCAACCACGCTATTTTGACTTTATTTTTACTTCAACTGTTCATTTTAAATGTTAAATTCATTGCAGGTGCTTAATTTTGATGGTTCCTCTCTTTTCTAACCAAATTCTTGTGGGAACCATCGAATTGGGGACAGTTGCCTTGTTTTTTACCTCAGACCTTGTGGGTTTTTTATCGCAAGGCACTCAGTTTGAATTCAAATCTTAACAGTGCTTGAGGGTTTCTCAGGATTGACATTTTAAGAGAAACCCTCCTATATATCTATATCTATATATACATATATATGTGTGTTTATACATAAAGGAACTGGACTTAGGTATCATCTGTTGCAAGACTGTCCGTAAGGGTTCAGCAGCAACCTGTGGCAGTTGACAAGTATTGCTGGGTTTTCTATTAAGACTGGCACTGGTATAGATCCCAGTTCTACAACCACAAAAAAAAAGGCACTGGCAACAGACATAGCTAATTAACTGGGGCAGGACTGGCTGGTGGCATTTTACAGAAACCTGAACTCAGTTTGTAAGGTCCAGGACTACCCCCTGGATAAGGACTCCAGAAAATAAATTTCCTACTTATCTGCAGATGCTTGTCAAAATGTTTGCCTACTTGCTTTTTCAGCAAATATCAAACAACAACAACAAAAAAAAAGCACTGCAGAACTCTGTCCTGGTTTTCGGTGCAGGAGCTGGCTGATACGGCTAACATGCTCCGCAAGCTATGTAATACCATTTCCACAGGACAAGAAGGATGCCGCCTCCAGAGTCACGGCCTATGCCATCTCTCTGAGGTGCTTTGTCTGGCCTAGAAATACTGGTCTACCCTCAGACTCCCAGTTTAAAGCCATGGACTTTCCTGGTGATCAGAACATGCTGTTTGCTTCCAGAACATCTCAAACAAGGCCCCCACCCCACGGAACTTACTCCTAAGGGCATTAGGGGCAGAGGGTTTTTCCCAGCCTTCTCTCAGTACAGGGGTGTTTTTGCAGTCTAAAGCCTGATGTTAGTGTGGGCAGACCTCATGTGTACCCAGGTGTCTAAGCCTCTATTTCCAACACAGACGTTCCTGTTGGAGTGGGAGGCAAAAACCATTCTAGTTTGCGAATGGTGGATAGGGTCCCTGGCTATGAAAAGAACAAAGGGCCTCTACTCCACATAATTCCTGACATAAAAGACAACTGGGGAGTGACTCCCATCTTACTGTTAAAACCCAAATTCAGGATGGTCACTCTGTTACTATTCATACAGCCCTTACAGTAGGGAGATGGGCTAGCCTCCCTGGCCAAAAAGGACCCCCTTTTTTTCCATATACCTTTAATGAGGTCACACACAAGGGTGGGCTCACTGCAGCCCTTGGCCTTCCTCAGCCCCAAGACTCAGACAAAGTGCTGGGCAGTGGGAGCAGCATGCCTCAGGAATCTGGGTGTCTCTAGGTACACCTAAGTTGCCAATTAGCCTGCCTAAGTCTCCTTGTCAGGTCAAGGAGTCCCTTTCTCCCCCTTACATGGCTCTATCTGTAGCCTTGTGGTTCCCAGGTAAATCTAAACAAAATCTCAACTGGAACCCTCCCAGCAACTAGAAAGGATATGCCTTCCTTCCGCAGGCAAGAATTCAAGATGTCCCTCATTAGCAGTTTCCTTCATCCAGGGACAATGAGACCAGCCAGCAAGTGCTTGACTGGGTGTGAATCTTTAACCCTCACTGGTTCAGTATATGTTGAGGTCCTGAGCAAATCACGTAACTTTGACATTTCCTCAGGCTATTGGGATGCATGGCTTCAGTGCCTGCAGTGGTCCCAAGGTTCAGATACAGGATGCATCACCCGCAAGTCTCCTTGTAGCTTGCTGGTCTCAGAAAGCAACAATTTTCAATGCTGAAAACTCAGACGGAGCAGTTCCACAGACACCTTTCCCCTGTGGTGAGAAGCGCATCTGGACAGTGCCTCAGTAAGTGGCACCCAGACTCTCCTAGAGTCAGTTAATCTTATTTCTTTTTGGAACTCAGATAAAACTTTAGGGCTCAGAGCATTTGCTCCTGTCATAAAAGGACAGACCTACAGAGTCAAACAGACACTACTGTAATGGCCAGATCAGAAGTACTCTGTTCTCAGGCACTATAAAAATTGGTCTCTCGCCTTCTACCTGAGGGTCAGCCTTTCAGCGATTCACTTTCCAGGCAAACACAATACTCTGGCAGAGGCTCTAGTCGCATCAGTCAGGGCCAGGGTTAATGGACTCTGAACAAACAAATACTAGCCACAGTATTCAGGCGGTTGGGCACCCAGAAGTGACTCTGTTTGCCTCTCCCCTCAGCTTCCTGTTTCCTCATTTCTGTTGCAGGCTTCAGCCCCAGGATCGCCTCCTCTAGACGCTTTGATCCTGATCTGGTCAGGGAAGTTCTTATATGCATTCCCTCCTTTTACCCTGACTCTCAGGGTATGTCTGAAATTCTTACAACAGCCTGCTTCTAGGATTCTGGTGGCTCCGGATTAGCCCAAGCAAGCCTGGTACTCTCTCCTCCTCTCAGTGCCCTGTGGCAGTCCATTCACCTGCTTCCAACTCACTCCCTGATGACCCTTTCTCAGACAGGAGTGCAGTATCCAGGCATACACCCCTTCCACCTCAAGGTCTGGTTCTGGAACAGTTGGTGTCTGCATTCTCACAGTACTCTTGACAGGTCCTTAGGATACTGAGGGTGATTAAAAAAATCAAACAGTAAGAAAACTTATGTAGCCAAATGTAAAGGTTTTCCCTCTGGTGCAAGAGCAAAAAGGTTGAATTCCATTCAGTCTCAGACCCTCAGCAGCTAGATTGCCTGGTACTCTTACAGGCGTCAGGCTTGAAACCATCTTCCATCAAGTGGTGGCAATTTCAGACTACCTTTCGGTGGGAGAGAAAAAATCATTTTTTCCCCACATCATATTTAAGCAATTTTTCAAAGGCCTCTTGCACCCCCAGCCTCCAGTCCGGGAGTCTGTCCTCCTCTGAACCCTAAACTTCGCACAGACAGGCTCAAGAAGCCACCCTTCAAGCCTATGTCCATGGCCCACATCAAGTTTGTAACTTGGAAAAAAGGCTTCTTGGTAACCATTTCCTTTGCCAGAAGGTGTCAGAGCTACAGGCCTGGTGCACTGAGCCATTTTACATCTTCCCTCACAACAATAAAGATGGGCTCAGGACAAACAGGAATTTCTGCAAAGGTGGTTTCAGACTTCCCTTGGACCAGTCCATTACTCTGCCTGTCTTCTTTACTGAGAAATTCACTCCTGGTGAGCAAAAGCTCCAGAGCTTGGATGTCAAGAGCCATCTTCTACTACCTAGAACATACTAGACAATCCAGAGGCTCTTTCTCGCAGTTGTTTCCCACCTACGGCTATGTAAGCAGGGGAAGACCAGCTACCAAGAGAACTTGTCCGGTGGTAGGTCTCTTGTATTAGATTCTGCTATGAAAAAGCTGGTCACCAACCTCCAGTGGGGCTCATGGCCCACTATACCAGGGGCACGGCAGCCTCACATGCAGCAGCAGTGGACATTCCTCTACTGGATGTCTGAAAAGCAGCTACCTGGAAATCTGTACACATCTTTGTGAATCTCTACAGTTTGGATGTGCAGACCAAATCTGATGCCAAATTTGGCAGGGCGGTTCTGCAGAGACACTTTCCTAAGTAGGTTCTCTACCCACCTCCCACTTGGTACTGCTCGGTAGGCTGTTAATGTTACTGATCCTAAAGGACTCCTGTGGTAAGAAGAAAAAATTACCGCAGTAATCTTCTTTCTTCCAAGGGGTCCCTTAGCTTCAGTAAGCTCCCACCCTTCCTCCCCGGTTCACCTGTCGGAGAAGGGCTCTTTATCACATCTCTTACCAAATTTGGGATTTCTTATTGATGAGTTTTTAACCCGTGTGGTTGTTGTTTCTGTTTCCACTTCTGTGGACATTTGCATGTTTTTGAATCCTGTCAATTCTTTTCGGGGCATGTGCCCTTGTTTTTCCTTAGAAAAAATTCTGAAGCTTTCAGCAGCTCTCACTCAGCTCACTACCCTTCCTGTTTTCTGATTGGCTATGGCCCTAAGCTCATTTAAATTTCTCTTAAAGGCACACCTCAGGGGCAGTTGTACCTAGCCAGCTAACTGCTAATGTTACTGATGCTAAAGGACCCCTTGGAAGAAAGAAGATTACTGTGGTTAGTAATTTTTTCATCCTGTTCATGCTTCTGGGTTGGTTGTCATGGCCATCTAGTAGCAGACCTGGGAAGTTATTCCTTTCTGGGGTGAATCCTCAGCTGAGTCAGTTGCCATTGCCCTAGACCCCTGACTCCTACTCTGACGTGTGCGGTTGGAGAATGTAGAGGCATGGGAGGTTACCTCAGTTGTTGCCTGCCCCTTTTCTGTTGCTACATCTCAGGGGTACCTGGTTAGTAGAGAGGACTAGTGAATAGGGCAAAGTCTCCATGTGATGTTCATCCAGCCCCTGGTCCCATTCCTGCGCTTGGTGCATTCTGGCCTTTGTGGTGACTTTACCGCTATCAGGGGGACCCCAGTTGTGGTGGTCAAAAGACACTGCTTCAGCAGGGTCTTTAACAGCATGGAAGATCCTGTTCCTCTCTATTTTGAAGTTGTCTGGGTATGACATGTGGTGCTTAACATGCAATCTTTGGAGGGTATTCCAAAGATCTGTGAATGCAGCCCTCTTTTTAGGCAATTTGGCAGAGTAATCCTGATAGGACACCCTGTGTCCGTGCCAGAATAGGGCTCCTTTCTCCCTGGCTAATCTTAGTATTTTGGTGGAAAAGCAGAGCTGCTGAAAGAGTGGAGTGACAGTACCTAGCTTTACCTTAGGGGTATATTAATATTTATTTATACTTCTCTTCTTTTTGAAAGTAGCAGGGTAGGTGGGGAGAAAAGATCTGTAAGCAATGGTTGGGGAACTTTGAAACTTGGTAGGCAGTGACTGGGTTACCTTGAAACTTGGATTTTAAATTGTAACAAGCAGTGTGGGGAAAACTAGGTCAGGAACTTAATCTTGAGGTGAGTAGATTCAGGAAGCCCTGTGAATCAGATGTTTAATTGGGGGTTGGAGCTGAGAGAGGCTTAATGCCTTCTAAAAATTAATTACTACAGGGTGTTTTGCTAGCAGCAGCAAAGGGACATAACACACACACACACACACACACACACACACACTGCAACGATGCTTCCCTCTCTCCCACCTGGGACTAGCTCCATTTTTATAGGCTATGGGGGTGATTGACAGCAGATAGATACTCCTTGTGGAGGCAGGAGGGGAGGTTTCACTGGACCACATAGAAACAGCTACAGGGCACAAAAGCAACTAAGCAAGGGTGTTTCTCTAATGAAGGAAAGTAGAGAAGTGAGGAGAGAAAGAGGAAGAGCAAGAGAGAAAAAAAATACCCTAAAGCAGGAAGAACACTTATAAACATGATGGGAGCAATGCAGTGCAGTGGCTGTGGGGCAGCAGTCTTTAGGAAGACTTTCTGGAGGCTGCGGTGCTGTCCCATCTGCAGGCACCTCTCTGGGCTGAGGGCAGAGATTGCTCATCTCCAAACAGAGTTGGCCAGGATTCGGTGAACTTCCTCCCCCACCCAGGGACCACCAAGTCTTCCCCTGCTGCCTCAACAATTGCCAAGGAAGAGGAGCAGCTGGATGATGGTGGGGTTGGGAAGGGTGAGGGCAGTGGGGAAGAGACACATCCCTCTTGTGGTTCCACTACCTAGCTCCTATGCTGCTTTGGCAGGGCAGGACTGTCCCGGAGAGGCATCCACAGTGGTAACCAAGGAGGATGTGGGGTCCTCCATGGCAGAGACCCCGGGGGGGGGAGGCAGAGGACCCTGGAAGAGGAGGAAGCAACTCCTGGTGGGGGACTTTATCATTGGGGGGTAGACTTGGGGTCAGGAGGGGAAGGGAGGGAGAGAGGGAGGTCAAGTGCCTACCAGGTGCCAGAGCCTAGAGGGATGGACACTGCATCCTGAAGATCACCGGGGCAGCAGAATGGGAGGGTGAGCTAGACGTCATTGTCCACCTGGGGATGAATGACCTGGCAAGTGTTGAGGCTAGGGTAGTGCAGGAACAGTTCAGGGAGTTGGAGAGTGGTCTTAGACAGGTGGCATGCTCTGTAACCTTTTCAGAGGTGTTACCCATCGAGGGCAGGGTACTCTGCACCAAGAGATTCAACACATGGCTGAAGGACTGGTGTGGAGTGGAGGGATTTGGCTTCATCGGGAACGAAGGTGCCACCAGGAGCGATGCAGGCCTGTACAGGGGTGATGGCCGGCATCTATTCATGGGGGGGGATCCAGGATCCTCAGTGAGAGGTTTATATGTTTCATCGGCAAGCATTTAAACTAGCCAAGAGGGGTGGCAGAAATAAGTTGGGTGAAGCAACAACACCCTCCCCCACACAAAATCATACAGACGGCAGAGAGGACCCTAATGTTTGAGAAATCGCCAAAGATAACTAAAACCAAAATAGGCAAAAATGCAGAGAAAAGGCAGAATTTGGAGTAAGAAGAAGAGGGGTATGGAGGAAAGACATGGGAATAGGATAGGAGTTATTAGGAGAGGAGACAGCAACAATTGGAAGGCCATATACACAAATGCCCACAGTCTGGGAACCAAAATCATGGACCTACTGTAGTTGCCCTCGTGACTGAGGTGGACCTAGACATTGTTGCTGTTACCAAGACATGGTCCATGGGAAACCATGACTGGGATATGACAATACTAGGTTACATTCTATGCATGAAGGACAGGGTGGGTAAAAAGGGAGGAGGAGTGTTTATCTACATCAGGGAAGGAATTAAGGCAACTGAGGCGCGGGGAATGCAGGGAGAGGCAGAGGCACTGTGGATCACCCTTGAGATGGGAAATGGCATTGCCATACACACTGGTGTGATCTACAGATCTCCAGCACAAGGGAAAGAGCTGGACAGGGTACTTGTAGAAGCCATCCACAGAATGATAGCTAAAGGGGTGGTGCTGCTGGTAGGAGACTTCAATCTGTCAGATGTGGATTGGAGCAACCAAGCTGCAGCTTCAGCCAGGAACAGAGACATCCTGGAAGCCTGGCAGGGGGCATGCTTAAGACAGCTAGTGATGGAGCCCACCCAAGAGGGAGTGACTTTGGACCTGGTACTCACTAACAGGGACAGAATTACAGACATGAAAGTGGAGAGCCATCTGGGATCAAACGATCACAGTATGGTGTGGTTCAATGTCAGAACAGCCGAAGAGTCGAACCACACGAAAGCAAGGGTCCTGGATTTCAGGCAGGCTGACTTTGCAAAGATGGGGAGATGTCTTAGGAAATCACTGGCAGAGAAGGAGAAAAGAGGAGCGTGAAGGAACAATGGGATAATCTTAAGGGAGCCATAGCAGAGGTGACAAGCCATTTCATTAGGCAAGTAAGCAAAACAAAGAGAAAGAAAAAAAACGCTGGTTCTCAAAGCAAGTGGCCGAGAAGGCAAGGGTGAAAAGGGTGGTATTCAGGAGGTACAAAGAAACACAGAGGGAAGAAGACAGGGAACTGTGTCTGGAAAAGCAAAGGGAGGCAGAGAAAGCAGTCAGGAGCACAAAGGTGCAAACAGAATTAAAAATAGCCCAGGCAATAACAAAAGGGGACAAGAACTTTTTCAGGCATGTTAGTGAAAGAAAAAAGACTTAGAGTAGGATTGTGAGACTAAAAAGGAAAGGAGGGAAGTGTGCAGAGGGGGACCAAGAGAAAACAGAAATCCCGAACAAGTATTTTTGTTCAGTATTCACAGAAGAAGGGGAAGGGGAGAGAACAAAGTTAAGCGGCAGAAGCACCACTGGGAGGGATGTGGACACCAGTCCATTTAAGGAGGAGAGAATCTTGAAGGAACTCACTAATCTGAAAGTGGACAAAGCAATGGGGCCAGACAGGATACATCCCAGAGTATTAAGAGAACTCAGGGAGGTGCTGGCAGCACCGCTGATATCCCTGTTCAACAGTTTGCTGGAAACAGGTGTGGTGCCAAAAAGGACTGGAGGAGGGTGAATGCAGTCCTTCTCCACAAAAGTGGGAGCAAGCGAGGGCTGGCAATTACAGGCCGTTCAGCCTGGCCTCAGTGGTAGGGAAACTAATGGAATCACTACTAAAAGAAAGGTTTGTGGTATATCTCAAAACCAACGGAGTACAGGATCCAAGGCAGCATGAATTCATAATGGGAAGATCTTGTCAAATAAATCTGATAAACTTCTTTGACTGGGTGACTAGGGAGGTGGATCAGGGAGTGGTGGTGGATGTGGCCTACCTGGATTTTAGCAAGGCCTTCAACACAGTCCTACATAGGAGGCTAGTAAACAAGCTGGGTAGCCTGAAAGTGGGTCCCAGGGTGGTAAACCGGGTCAAAAATTGGCTGAGTGATAGGACACAGAGGGTTGTGGTGAATGGAGTTCAATCCAAAGAGAGAGAGGTGACCAGCAGGGTCCCACAGGGATCAGTGTTTGGACCAGTCCTCTCTAATGTCTTCATAAGCAATATTGCAGAGGGGCTGGAAGGGAAGGTGTGTCTCTCTGCAAATGACACAAAGATCTGCAACATTGTTGACACTCCAGGAGGGGCAGAGAAAATGAGAAGGGACCTAAGCAAGCTTGAGGACTAGTCAAGGGTGTGTGGCATCTAAGATTCAATGCAAAGAAGTGCAAGATCATGTACTTGGGGCACAGAAATGCAGGGGAGGTGTACATGATGGGGGGGGGGAGGGTTACTTATGGCCACCAAACAGGAAAGGGACCTGGAAGTGATCATATCTGATGATCTAAAGGTTACCAAACAATGTGAGAATGCTGTGAGACAAGCCAGTGGAATGCTGGGGTGCATAGGGAGAGGTATCCCCAACAGAAGGAAGAGGTGGTGATGGCACTGTATAGAACATTGGTGAGACCTCATCTAGAGTACTGTGTCCAGTTCTGGAAAGACATAGAGTAGAAGTGGTTCAGAGAAGAGCAATAAAAATGGTGTAGGGCTGCACCAAAAGTCATATGAGGGGAGACTGGAGGATCTCAATATGTATTCCGTGGAGGGGGGGGTATGATAAAGACTTTCAAATACCTCAAGGGTGTAAATAAAGTACAAGAGAGTGGCATCTTTTAAAAAATCAAGATGTTCAAGAACAAGGGCCATAATATGAAAATGGGGGAGGGGTAGACTGAGGATAATGTAGAAAGTATTTTTCACAGAAAGGGTGGTGGATCCATGGAACAGCCCCACAGCAGAGGTTGTAGGGGCCAAACGGTAGGAGAATTCAAAAATGCATGGGGTACACTTAAAGGAACTCTAGCTATAGGACAGAGAGGGTAAGCCATATATCATTTAGGATCTACGGTATATAAAACAGGTAGGGAAATGGGCAGACTAGGTGAGCCAAGTGGTCCTTATCTGCCATCAAATGCTATGTTTCTCCTTGGTAGCATACCAAAGAAAAAAAAGCCAATACTGGCCTTCGCCTATCGCTTGCTTTTGGACAGGGAACCAGTGTTCTGTGTGTCCACTGTATTTATGAGGGGCAATTATTTAGCTAAATGAGCTCTGTTACTACTGTAGATGCTGGACAGATGCCTCCACATCTTTTCCTTCTGCCCCTTCTGGGACTCCCACTATGCGAATGTTATTTCGTCGACTCCTGCATTCCATATTGCCTATCTTATCCCACAGCTGGGATATTTCATCTATCAGCTGTCTAAATCTTGATGTCCTGCTTATGCTGTTGTAGGTCCAGCTGTTTCAGGGTGCTTTTAGCATCAGACTTGCAGGCCTGGAGACTGCATTATTTTCCAAATTAAGTATGGAAGTTTTCACCCCTGATACCTCCATTAGAATTCGCTCAAACATGAGTCTTATGTGTAACCCTCATGCCGTTCTGGGGGGGTTACTATGTTGAGGCCCTGTTGGCATCAAGAGGTGTGTGCGATGCCAGGCTGGCTGGAGGGTGGGGCCTGAATATCTCGAGGAGGAGCGCCAACTATCGCGAGGGAGACCACTGGGAAGGGAGTTGGCAGTTGGGCATCGTTCGAGGAGGAGGAGCAGGAGAGGCCTCCGTATAGGCCATGGGGGGTCGGGCCACCAGTTGGGGCTGGAAAGGGCCAGGGTGGGGAGATTGCCCCCTGGCCCCACAGTCGCCGAATGGGTACCCCACCAGCGGGAAGTAGACTGGGAGCAGCAGCAGAGAAAAGTTGTTTGGAGACTGTCCGTCTCCATATCCTGAGAAGAAGGTGGCTGCCATGGACGGCCCAATGCGCTGAGGTGGCAGTGGAGCACCGGAGGGGTCTGCAGTGGCAGATCAGACCCTTTTCACCTATCTGTGTCCACTAAAGGTTTGTGCTGCCATTTGTTTGGGGACCGCTGGTACTGTGAGGGAATTGGCCACTGCCCTGTGTGAACCCTGCCCGAGGATCAGAAGGAGCAGATGGCCTGAGGTGAAAGGAATGTGCCCTAGAGTTCTGAACCATCTGACACCCCCCCAGACTGTAAAAGAAATGGAAGAAATGCCCTGTTCCTGCTGGCAGGGATAATTGAGAGGGTGGACTGCTAGAAAGGACTCCTGCGAGTTGGAGGGGGAAGAAAAGAGCCCAGTATGGCTCGGATAGGAGAATGTCCTTTCTTCTAGTCTGGAGTTCCATCCCTGGGACCCCCTGTTCATGTGTGGTGGCTCGGCCAACGGCCATAGTCAAATGGATTACAAATGAAATAGAAAAATGCCTGTGCTCTCATGGGAGAAGAAACTATGGCTTGAGCCGTAGCATTGAAAATAAACTATTGCCGTTTGCACCCAGTTTTGGTTTGGACTAAATCTTTAAAGTCAAGTTATTGCAATGTTTTGCTTTTTTTCACCAAGTGCTGTTTCAGGACTGCCATTAGCTCCAGGGTGCCTCAGCTGTGCTGGGTGTGTGGAGAGTCACCAGAGGTTTCCTTGGCAGAGTTCAAGCCGCCAACAAAGAATCTCAAATCTGGTAAACAAAATCCAAGGACTAAGGTACTGTGCCAATGACCCTGCTACTTTTAAAGTTACTGCCTAATCTCTCTGTGGGTACCCCACCTTTTCTCAGAGACTTCATGCCATCAAACCCCTAGACTGGGAGGGGAGGGGGGCCACCTGCTGGTCGTGTCACCTCGGAGATTGGGAGTAGATCTGCTGCCTGCCATGTAAATTCAAACTGCAAACAAGTCCAAGGGCAGGAGTAGTGAAAAGCTATGTGGGCCACATGTGGAAAATATAAGGACTGCAAGGGAGTTATAGATAGTTGAGTTCACTGCATTGCCAACCAACAGGACTGCCGTACTCAACACCTCAGCCTTCGTGGGGCGAACACATTTTCGGGCAGGGATTCTGACAGGAAAACCTGAATAAATAATAGAAAAAATGATATATTTGGTTAAAGCAAGACAGCCTCTAACAAATTTTGGCTTTTAAACTGTGGATTTTGCAATTTTTAAAAATATTTTTTCTCAGATATTACCCGAGGGGACGAGTCGATCTCTCACATGGCCATATTGCTCACAGTGAAATTGGGGGTCCCATAACTAACAGCTTTTATGCAAACTTCTGAAAATGCTTTACAATCAGCACACGACTTCATGCCAAACCATCGTGAAGTGAAACGGAACAAGAGGGTGGGGTTAATTAATTAATTTATTTAGTTAGTTAGTTTTTGTTGACTGGGTAGGTGTGCTAGAATGCAAAGCTGCCTATTTTCAGGCATGACCCGGGAGGTTGCATACAATGGGGTAGGAAACAACAGTGAATACAAATATGTCAGGTGACAACAAGCAGTAAAATTAGCCAGAGCATTAGGCAGGTAACTACAGCTGTAGCAATTAGGCATGGAATTGATACAAAAGTGCACATTACAGTGGCATAGACAATAAAGAATAGGCAAAAAACAGTGGCCCCACAAGGGACATTAATAACATTGTACAAATAGAGGATAAGTACAAGGGATAATTTGTTCTAGTCTAGCTCCGGGAGAGGAAGACACGGAGATAGGAACAAGTGCCAGGGCAAGAGCTAAGAGGTTCAGACAAGTAAGTGATTAACACACACCACAGGAACAGAGTTCAGAACTGGCAAGTAGCTTACAGAGTTCCTGCTTGAAACTCCTGGGGGCTTGGGAGTTCCTGAGAACCAGCAGGAGGGAGTTCCATAATTTTGGAGCAATAACAGAGAAGGCATTTTCACCCATTTTGGTGTTACACTTGGGTTGGGCAATGTAGGACATATCAGCTTATCTCAAGTGGTAGGCAGAGTGAGCAGGTTTTAGCAGTAGGGCCAACTTGTCTGGTTTCTGGGAGATGATGATATTGTTGATGAAGCAAGTGGTAGTGTACTGATGGCATGTTGTAGGGCCTAGCCTACCCAGACCAGAGTGTAGTGAACAGCGGTGAATGAGTCTGGGTACTGACAGAGCAAAACAGCAGATGTTATTGTAGCAGATGTACCACTTATGGAGGAGCCCTTTTGACGATTCTGGAAGAGCAATCATCCCATGGGCCAGTTTAGGTCTCAGAACCCTCTAAGCGATAGCCAGCCTTGCTGCAGCGGTGAGGTTGTGCCTAACTTTATACACCAGACTAAGTTGTAAGTTGATAGATTTAATAGTAGTAGAGAGCTGCAGGTCAAAGTCCAGGGCCAGATACAAAGTAACCCCAAAGTATTTAAAAGGGGAGACAGTGTTGAGTGAGGTGTCATCAGATGCACTGATGCTTAAGGGCCGGTGGCAGGCCCTAATTTGGGGTCCAGAGCAGAAAAGCATGGAAATTGTCTTTTTGTTGTTGAGGATGAGTTTATTTTGTTTCAACCAGTGCTGGAAGGTGTTGAAGTTGGGGTTAAGGTTCCAGGTGATGTCAGATAGGTCTGAGGAGCTAGAGTATAGCACCATGTCATCAGCATACGAAAGGGCAGAACATGAGTCAGACAAGGGGTGGAGATCATTAACGAAGATCAAAAAGAGTAGGGGGCCCAAAATGGATTCTTGAGGAACATTGATCCAGGTGCAGGAGAGAGGAGTTTGCATTGCAGATCTGCAGAAATTGCTGATGCTCAGATAACTGTAGAACCAGGTGGTTGCGGAGGTAGAGAAACCAAGGGTGGACAGCTTGGATAGGAGCAATGGGTGCTCCACTAAGTCAAAGGCCTTCGTGAGGTCTACAAAAATCACCTCTGTGAGAAAGCCTTTGTCCATAGCCAGCCTGACATCATTGGTGAACTGAATGAGGGCAGGGGAAATGCTGTGCCCCAGTGAAAACCATGCTGATCTGGAGAGAGAAGATTGTATAGGTGAAGGTGGTCCAAGACCTGGGCGACCATGATTTTCTCAAGAATTTTGGATAGAGTTGATAGAATGGCAAGAGGGCAGTAGTTGTCCATATTTGGTGTCACCCTTTTTCTGGACGGGGACCACGCATGCAGTCTTCCATGCGGAAGGAACATGGCCAGTAATCAGAGACAGATTGAAGAGGTGTGTAGCTGGAGTAGCTATGAGGGGGGCAATGGATTTCAAGAATTTGGGTAGTAGCCCATCAGCCCCAGCTGACCCATAAGGCGAAATTGAGTTTAGTAGACACAGGACTTCAGATACGGTGACAGAGTAGAGGTCAAATGGAGGGTTGATCGCATCCTTGATGACCAGTGTGTGACAGGGTGACCCCTGTCATAGTGGACACCCCCGGAATAAATTGAAACCCCTTCCCCAAGCAGTTTATATGTTTTGTATAAATGTCCAACATGCTGATTGGCTGGTTATAAATTAAGTGCTGAAGTGTTTATAAAGCTTTTTGTGCATATTACCTAAAACATAGAAACAGAGAAATTGAATGCAGATGGGGACCAAAGATCCATCTAGTCTGCCCTGAGCCCTACCCTCCTCTTTAGAATTTCTGTGAGACAATCCCCTTGTGTTTGTCCCAAGCTGCTTTAATTTCCGCTACTGTTTTGGAGTCAATGACTCCAGCCGGTAGACCATTCCATGAGTCAACCACCCTCTCTGTGAAGAAAAACCTACGCACGTTGCCCCTGAATCTTCCTCCTCTCAGTTTCATCTCTTGCCTTCTTGTCCTACTGGTGCTATTGACTGTAAAGAGCTCCTGGGTGGATACTCTGTTTATACCCTTCAGAAACTTGAATGTCTCAATCATGTCCCCTCTATCCCTACGTTGTTCCAGGGAGTACCTGTTGAGTTCCTGTAACCTGCTTTCGTATGGAATCTTATGGAGACTGTATCATTTTTGTTGCCCTCCTCTGTACAGCCTCCAATCTATCTATGTCCTTCCTGAGATAAGGTCTCCAGAACTGGATGCAGTACTCAAGGTGGGGTCTCACCAGGGACCTGTACAGCCGCAGGATCACCTCCTTTCTTCTGCTTGTGATGCCCCTTCCTATGCATCCCAGTATCCTGCTGGCCTTCTTTGCTGCCTTTTCTCATTGTCCGCCTAACTTCAAATTGTCTGATATGATAACCCCTAGATCCCTCTCATGATAGGTGGTTGCTAGTTTTTCCCCTCCCAGGTAGTAGTCTGTCTCTGGGTTGCTTCTACCCAGATGCATAACTTTGCACTTTTTCACGTTGAATTTTAACTGTCACAAGTTGGACCAATGTTCCAGCCTGAGTAGGTAACTTTTCATTTGCTCTACCCCCTGTGCAGTGTCCACCCTGTTGCAGAGCTTTGTGTCATCTGCAAACAGGCACACCTTCCCACTCAACTCCTCTGTGATATCTCTGATGAAGTTGTTAGAGTAATGGTCTGAGGACAGACCCCTGTGGCAGCCCGCTTGTCACCTCTCTATCCCCTGATGTTGCCCCATTTACTGTCATGGATTGAGTTCTCTGTTCAACTCAGCTACTCACCCATGCTACTACTTCCTGCCCCACTCCTGTATGGTTGAGTTTGTTTAGCAGCCTTCTGTGTGGTACAGAGTCGAAGGCCTTGCTAAAGTTAAGGTAGATAACATCAACAGTTCCCCCCGGTCCACAGCCCTAGTAACTGAGTCAAAGACTCTAGCAGGTTAGTCTGGCAGGACCTTCCCATTGTGAAACCATGCTGCTTGGTGTCCAGTTGTCCAGATTCCTCCAGGAATGCTAGTATCCTTTCTTTGAGCAGTGACTCCATCACCTTACCCACCACCGAGGTGAGGCTGACCAGACGGTAGTTTCCTGTCTCCTCGCTGCTACCACTCTTGTGTATGGGAACCACTATTGCTCTTTTGCAGTCCTGGGGAACTGTTCCTTCTCTCAAGGATCTGCTAAAAAGATCCGCTAGTGGTGCTGCCAATTCATCACTAAGTTCCCTCAACATGCGTGGGTGGACTCCGTCTGGCCGCATGGCTTTATCTACCTTTAGTTTTTGTAATTCAAACAACATGAAGTCTTGCTGTATTCTGACAATATGCAGTTAGCCCTTCCAGTTCAGCCCCAGAGATGAAAGAGTTAACTCTATGCAGAAGCATAGAATGTTGAGCTTGTGCTCAGTTTTCAAACCACTGTCTTTGTCACATTCTATGTAACCATCAGATTCTTTACTCTGCCTAACTGTGAAGACGCTCCAGAGATTTCTCCTTGCTTTCTTTGGTTAAAGTGTGGTGAATTCGTCTTTTTTTTCTAACCGCTTCAGTTTTTTCGGTTCTTCAAACCTCTGTCTGCAGTACAGGTTAGACTAGAAAGATCTATCTACAAAATTTGGTAAGTCTCGGTTCTGTTTTTCGGTTCGTGTAACCAGGAGAGGACCATTTTTTCTTCTTCTACTTTGAAGTAAATTTGTAGTAGTTTTAGTAGTCTAGGGATCTGGCAGTTTTCGGTTTACAAAAAAACAGACTTTTTTTTTTTCAATAAACCACTGACCCGGTTGTTAACCGAAAACTTTTGGTTACTGTGGCCTGACAGCCTCCAAAGGGTAACTTTGGCTTCAAGTGCACTTATGTCTGAGAAACGCAAGAAAAAGACCGGACCCACTGGGTTTCAACACTGCACAGAGTGAGGGGAGGTTTCTGCTAAAGCAGATCCCCACCTCATTTGTGTGTATTGTCTGTGGTTTGACCACCTGAAAACAGACTGCCAAATCTGCTCTAACTTTCCTAAGGCCATGCTGGCTAAACATTTAGCTTGGCTTAAGGAAAGAATGGCCGAAACATCTGTTGAACTGGATGGCTGGTCTGGTTCAGCTCCTGAAGACACAACTGAACCGGAGGAGGTGCCCTCTGTCCAGGGCGATACCTCCTCAACCAAAAGAAAAGCGGATACCGAGGCTTCAGTATCAGTGAAGAAGAAGAGAAAATCCACCGGTTCGGATCTTAAGTTCCCGGCTACTACCATGGAAGAAATAGCAAAAGCTATCAGGATTGTGCAATCGCTTCATCCGGAACCAAGCGAACTGACTTCCCACACGCGTCGGTTGGTTCAGTCGGTTATCGGTTCAGTCTCCACCAGTTACTATGAACTGGAATCTTTTTTACAAAATTGAATGGTATGAAGGGGGGGAGGAGGAGGAGGAGGAGGAGGAAGAAGAAGAAGATGAAGAAGGCTTTGGGAGACCTATTGAGCCTGTTATCGCTCCAGATAGGACGGATTCAGTCCCCCCCCCCCAGGCAGCCAGGAGAATCCTCCTCTCATTACTCCTATAAAAAAGTGGCAGAAACTTTACAGCTACCTACTGTAGAGGCAGCTGAAGAGGAAGAGAAGCCTGACGTTTTAGAGATGATGGACATCCCTGGGTCTAAGAGGCTGTCCATCCCTCTACACAAATCTTTGAAGGAGCAAACTAACAACATTTTACAGATGCCTACTTCCATTCCTCCAGTTGACAAAAGGATGGATAGAAGGTACATGCTCTCAGGCCCTGGCACCGAGTTTCTTTATAATCACTGTAGCCACATTGGGGTAGTCCAGGCTGCAGCCTGCGACAAAGCAGGTATTCCCCCTGGCCTCTCACCCTCCTGATAAGGATTCCAGGAGGATTGATGCTATGGCCAAGAAACAATACTTAGCATCTTCCCTGGGGCTTAGGCGAGCCTCATACATGCCTTATGTGGTCAGGTTCCAGAAGTCCAGGTGGGAATCTATCTTAGACCTGGCTAAAAATGCTCCCCCTCAGCTACCCAAGGAGTTGGAGCAGGTGGCAAATGATGGGAATGAGGCATCTAAGGTACAATTACATGCTGCAGTGGACTCTAATGATGTGTCATCTAGAGTCATGGCTACATCTGTCTCCTTAAGAAGGTTTGCCTGGCTCAGATGTACCAACCTGTCTCAGGATACCCAGGCTAAGGCCATGGATTTCCCTGTCATCAAAAATTCTCTGTTTGGGAAATAAACAGAATCATACATGAAGAAGATGGATGAATATAGAATAACATATAGGAGTGCAGCTGCTAAAAAAAAGGCTGCCACCCCTCAGAAGCAGCAGTCTAGGCCTGGCAAGGGCAGGCCTTTTCAGAGGCCTTTTTATCAGGCACAAGTCTCCTCTACTTATCAACAACAGAGGGTTGTTTTCAGAGGGAGAGGGAGAGGTAGGAGAGGGATGAGCAGGGCTTCATCCACCTCCCAACCTAAAACTCCTGCCAAGCAGACACCCTGATGTGTCAGCCAGGGCTGCCTCCCCTTTCCCAGTAAGGGGCAGGTTGGCTCACTACTTCCAGGCCTGGAAATCCATTATAACAGACAAATGAGTCCTGGAGGTAGTGAGCCAGGGGCTTGCTCTAAATTTCAAAAGGTTTCTCAGAACCAGAGCAAGATCTTTGAAACTTGCCAGCAAGCTGGAGATAACAGTTTTGGAGGCAGAAGTTTCCCTACTGCTAGAGCTAAAAGCAGTGGAACCTGTTCCTTCCCTCCACAAAGGAAAAGGGTTGTACTCAAGATATTTCCTTACCCTAAAAAAGACTGGGGAGTGGCAGCCCATCCTAGATCTCAGGTACCTCAACAAGCATCTGCCAAAGCCCAAATTCAAAATGATAACTTTGAATATGATTCTTCCCTCTATCAGGCCAGGAGTTTGGCTAGCCTCTCTGGACCTCAAAGATGCCTGTTTTCACATATCCATCAGACATCCCCACAGAAAATATCTGAGGTTTGAGTTGCCTTCAGGACACTAGCAATTCCGGGCAATGCCCTTTGGTCTGACCTCTGCCCCCAGAACATTTACAAAATGCCTAGCGGTGGTGGTGGCCTTTCTCAGGAGGCAGGGAGTGTTAATATTTCCCTACCTAGACAACTGGCTGGTCATAGGGCAGTCTCCTCAGCAGGTCAAAGAAGCCCTGACTCTGGTGCAGAACACTTTGAAGTCCCTTGGGTTCCTGGTGAACCTGGCCAAATCAGTACTGGAACCGGTTCAGGTTCTAGTGTTCACAGGGGAAGAGTTAGACACTGTACAAGCAAAAGCTTTTCTGCCATTAGAAAGAGTGGCCAATCTTGTCCACCTGGCAAGATCCTTTCGAGTGCAAGTTTCTCATCCCGTGAGACACTTTCTCCAGCTGCTAGGGCACATGGCAGCATCCACAGCAGTGGTCCCAGGAGCCAGGTTCCAGATGAGACATTCAGTTTCATCTCAGATCATTCTGGTCGCAGTGGAGGGATTCCCTATCCAAGCTGATTCCAGTGACATCTACGCTGGTTCAGGCTCTTCAGTGGTGGCTGGACAAGGACAATCTCAGGGAGGGTGTCCCCTTTATCCAGCAGCCTCCTGCAGTAATTCTCACCATGGATGCTTCTCTCCTGGTTTGGGGGGCTCACCTGGGGAACCTCACTGCTCATGGGAAGTGGTCCCACCAGGAGTCTCTGCTCCACATCAACCTGCTAGAGCTCAGGGCTGTGTTCCTGGTCCTGCAGTCATTTTCATACAGGGCAAGGTGGTCCAGATCAGGTCTGGCAACACCACCATGTACTACATAAGCAAACGGGGGAGACAAGTTCCTCTGCCCTGTGCACAGAAGCAATGAGGATCTGGAGTCTGGCATACTCCCTCCAGGCTTCCGTGCCGGCTATGCACTTGCCAGGCAAGGGCAATGTACTGGCAGATGCTCTCAGCAGAATAACTTGGAGTCACCACGAGTGGTCTCTGAGCAAGGAGACACTGCAAGCAGTATTCAGGAGATGGGGTAAGTAAGTAAGTAAAAGTTTATTTATAAGCGCTTTTCAGAAACCAAAGTGCTGTACAATAATTACATTAAATAATAAACAAATAATAATAAAACCAATCTTTAAACGCTTTTAAAAACAAAAAGGGTACACCAGAGATAGATCTGTTTGCAGCCCCAGACAATCAAAATTGCAAAGAAAATCGCTACTTAACATCAGTAGTTTCTCCCATAATACAGTCCTGGATCTTAGAGCTCCTAAGACCCTTTTCATCTGCATTCAACAGCTTGTCTGCACAAATGGTAGAACCTCTCCTCCTCTCCTAGGGCTAAGCCCCTCTGGGCTGAACTGAAGTAAACGCTGTGAAGAGGTATTTATATATTTTGGTGGGGGGTCACCTGACTAAGCCCTTTCTATTTACAAGTCTGGACGTGGTTTCATGTCTGAACATGTTGTTTACAAACCAAGGGGGGAGGGGCTTGTTTCAGGGAACTTCCTGGTTCAGTTAAAAGTATAGTGTATATATCCACAGATACTGATCTTATATATCTCTGATCCACAGTGGCTAAGCTCTTTTATACATAGAACCTTATACAGCAACAAGTTTATAATGTGAATTTATGAAAATACCTTTAGGATTTCTTATACCTGTACTAATCATGACATTATTATTGTTTTATATGACTTCTGACTCCTTTTTCTTTAAAAATACTTTACTAACTGTATTCATTACTATTTAAAATAGCCTTCATGTTTTTTGTACACAAAATGCACTTATGCACTTTACACAACACCTTTTCGGGTGTTTGGCATCATTCCAGGCACTGGATGGATGGAAATGGAAAAAGAATGAAAAGAGAGAAGTATTAAGAAGTTTAGCAGGGATAGTAAAGAGCTACGCTAAGTGGCCAACTTAGGGTGGGGGGAGAAGAAAAGCGTTAACTGTAGCTAGGAAATAAGGAGATAGAAAAGTGGTCCATCTGTCACAGCCGAGGGTGTAGCCTAAATCCACCACACACCTCCCTCCTTAAGAAAAAAACAATTCTCAAAACCATACTGTTTTTTCAAGTACCCCCTCTCAGTCCTAAATATTCTACCAAAACAGTAGAATGGGGGTTGTTGAAACTTTCTTTCACCCGCTATGGAAGCTTTACCCCAGGGTCCCATAATTCAGCTATTTTTAGCATTGCCCACCATACCAAGTTACTGCAATACAACATTAATTTCACCACATTATCCTGGGGCTGTCATTCAGTTCAGCACAATACCCATCTGTGCTCTCAGAGGACTTCAGTCTGTAGTGACTGTCTATCCCCTAACTATTTCACTCTGGTTACTGCAACTCAGACATTTCATATGTAATATCTGGCACCCATAACATGGCATCGTTTCAGCACCCATCACTTGGCATCGATCCAGCACTCGTCACATGGCATAATTTCAGTCCAGTGCACCTACTATTGTACCTTCATCATTACATTAAAAAAGAGGAAGTAATACACAGCAATTTTATGCTGACTTCGAGCTTCCTTCATACCCATCACTTGGCATTTTTAAGCCCTGTGCACCCACCATCGTACCTTCATCAGTACATTTAGAAAAAGAGGAAGTAATACACAGCAGTTTTATGCTGACTTCGAGCTTCCTCCATACATATCACTTGGCATCGTTTCAGCCCTGTGCACCCACTATCGTACCTTCATCAGTACATTAAAAAAGAGGAAGTAATACACAGCAGTTTTATGCTGACTTCGAGCTTCCTCCATACCCATCACTTGGCATCATTTCCACTCAGGGGCCCAATCATAAGTTCCACCCCATACCTAGATCCTCCATGAATTTAGGTTCCTCATTTTATATTATACCATATAGACATTTATTTTATGTTATACATTTCTTGTAATCATTTCATACATTTTATTTATCAATTTCCCTTTCATATATTTTCTGGTAGACAAGGAACCCTCTCTTCAAGCAACATGAAGTCTTGCTGTATTCTGACATATGCAGTTAGGTCCTGCCTTTCAACTGCCCCGGAGAACAAAGAGTTAAACTTTCCATGGCCAGCATGGAATGTTCACCACAAGCTCAGTTGAAGCCCCTGTCTGCTGTTGTTTAAACTGCAACCGTCAGATTCTTTACTCCACCTCACTGAACAGTCGCTCCAGAGAGTTCTCCTGCTGCACGGTTCAAAAAGTCGGTTGAAGTGTCGGTTTTCGGTCGGTTTCCACAGAATTGCTGTTACCGCTTAGTCGGTTCAAGTCTCTGTCTGTGGTACCGTGAGTACTAGATAGTTTTTTTGTTTTGTTTCTGTGTGGAACTTGTAAATTGTGGATCAGTTCAGCTGAACCGATCAATTTCAGGTAAAAAAGCTTGTGCTTAATTTAGAGTGTGGTAACCAGTCTGTATCGGTTCTAAAAAAAACGGATTTAATTACGTTTTTTTCCAAGACCCGTGACACAGTCAGGAACCGATAGGGAAGTCTTGCCTGGTGGATTGCCGAAAAAAGAGTATGTTTTTGGATAGGATTGGCCATGTCTGAGAAATCCAAGAAAAAACTGGGCCCACTGGGTTTCAACACTGCAGTGTGTGTGGGGAAGTCTTTGCCAAGGCTGATCCCCATACCACCTGTGTTTATTGTCTGGGGTTTGGCCACCTCGATTCAGACTGCCAAATTTTCAAGAATTTTCCCAAATCTACCCTGGAAACGAGATTAGGTAGACTGAGGGAAAGGGAGGCCAAGAAGTCCGCTGCCCGGATGGCCAGCCCGGTTCGGTTCCGACCGGACCAGAAGGAGTGCCCTCTGACCAGGGCGATACTTCTTCGGGCAAAAGGAGAGCCGATTCTGAGGAGTCAGTTCCAGTGAAAAGGAAGAGAAAAGATAAATAGTCCGGTTCGGACCCAGAAATTCATACTCCGACTGCCGATGAGATAGCCAAGGCGATAAGGATTGTGCAATCGCTTAGTTTGGTTCCCACCAAACCGGCACCATTTGGCAGGGGCTCAGTTTGGTTAGTTTCCCCAGTTCCGGATTATACTTTGGAAGAGTTTTATGAACCGGAGGAGGAGGAGGAGGTTGAGTATGAGGATGATTATGGTGATTATGAAAGTCTGGATGTGCCTATTGACCCGGACATCTCCCCAGGCAGACCTTCAGGTGTTTCTCTTCCTAGACTTTCTGAGTCCCCCTCTCACTATACTGTATGTTCTACAAAAAAGTGGCTGAGACCCTCCAGCTTCCTGTGGAGGAAGCAGTAGAGGATCAAGAAGAGCCAATTATGTTAAGATGATGGACATCCCAGAGTCCAGGAGACTGTCTGTTCCCCTCCACAAATCCTTTGGGAAACAGACACATAAAATTCTTAAGTCTCCTAATTCTATACCTCCTGTGGACAGACGAATGGACAAGAGGTACACTCTCTCAGGCTCAGACACGGAGTTCCTTTTCCAGCAGTGCAGCCATGTTGGGGTCATGCAGGCTGCTGCCTGTGATAAGGCAAATATTCCCTAGGCATCACACCCCCTAGACAAGGACTCCAGGAAGACTGATGCCATGGCAAAGAAACAATATATGGCAGCATCTTTGGGACTCAGGCAGGCTAACTATATGGCCTATACAGCTAGATACCAGAAGTCCAGGTGGGACACTGTGCTGGCTCTGGCTAAACAGGCCGCTGACCAGCTTGCCAAGGAGCTGGAGCAGGTGGCTGCAGATGGGATTGAGGCATCGAAAGTACAGTTTCATGCTGTTGTGTACTCCAATGATGTTTCATCAAGAGTCATGGCTACATCTGTGGCTCTTCGGAGGATGGCTTGGCTCAGACGTACTAGCCTCTCACAGGATACCCAGGCTAAGGCCATGGATTTTCCTGTAATTGGTAATTCTCTGTTTGGGGAGCAGACAGAGAACTACATGAAAAAGATGGATGAGCACAGGATCACTTACAGGAGTGCTCAGGCCAAAGAAAGGCAAGCAACTCCTCAAAGGCAGCAGTCCAGGGGCAGGGGCAGGCCTTTCCAAAGGCCTTTGTACCAAGCTCAGGCCTCCTCTTCTTCCTTTTCACAGAGGGGGTTCTTTAGAGGGAGAGACAGAAGGGGGATGAGCAGGTCTGCATCCACCCCTCAGCCCAAAGCCCCTGCCAAGCAGACACCCTGATGGGTCTGCCCGGGCCGATTCTCCCATACCAGTAGCGGGCAGGCTGGCTTACTTTGTCCAGGACTGGATGTCTCTTACATCAGACAAGTGGGTCCTGGAAGTAGTAAGCCAGGGACTGGTTCTCAGCTTCAGAAAATTCCCCAAGATGAGAACCAGATCCTTTCCACCTGCAAATCTCTCAGACCCTTGCCCTAGAGGCAGAGGTTTCTTCTCTCCTAGCTCTCAGAGCTATAGAGAGGGTTCCCACCTTACACAAGGGCAAATGATTGTACTCCAGGTACTTTCTAACCCCCAAAAAGACAGGAGAATGGCGGCCCATCCTGGACCTAAGATATCTGAACAAACACCTTTTGAAACCAAAGTTCAAAATGGTAACTCTGGGAATTATCCTTCCCTCTCTAAGGCCAGGGGACTGGCTAGCCTCCCTGGACCTTAGATGCCTACTTTCACATTCCCATCAGGTGCTCCCACAGAAAGTACCTCAGGTTCGAGTTGCCCTCAGGCCACTATCAGTTCAGAGCAATGCCCTTTGGCCTAACATCAGCCCCAAAGGTTTTCAACAAAGTGCCTGGCAGTAGTTGTTGCTTTTCTAAGAAGAAAAAAGATCTCCATCTTCCCATACTTGGACAACTGGCTCATAGTAGGTCAGTCTCCAGACCAAGTCAAGTCACATCTGCAAGTGACCCAGCAAGTTCTCACTTCCTTAGGATTCCTTCTCAACCTTCCAAAGTCAGTTCTCGAACCAGTACAGCTTCTCACCTTCATAGGTGCAGAACTGGATACAGTAAAGGCAAGGGCCATCCTTCCCCTGGAAAGGGCAAGGACCCTTATAGAACTGGCCTCTTCATTCACCCTTCAGGTGTCTCGACCAGCAAGGCATTTCCTTCAGCTTCTGGGCCACATGGCAGCTTCCACAGCAGTGGTCCAAGGGGTAAGATTCCAGATGAGGAACACTCAGTTCCACTTAAGAGCCTTCTAGTCCCAAAGAAATGATTTTCTTACCAAACTAGTCCCAGTGACTCGAACCCTAATCCAAGCCTTGCAATGGTGGCAGGATCAGGACAATTTGAGACAAGGGGTTCCATTTGTCACTCAGTCTCATTCAGTGATACTCACCACAGATGCTTCCCTGCTGGGCTGGGGAGCCCATTTGGGGGATCTTACCACCCAAGGACTGTGGTCACCTCAGGAATCTCTGCTTCACATCAATCTTTTGGAACTCAAAGCAGTGTTTCTGGCACTGCAAGCTTTTCCAAATCTGTACAGAACAAGGTGGTTCAGGTCAGAACAGACAACACCACCACCATGTGGTACATCAATAAGCAAGGAGGGACTCGGTCTGTGGCCTTGTGTACAGAAGCAATGAAGTTGTGGTCCCTGGCCTATTCCCTGCAAAACTCTCTGATAGCAGTTCACCTCCCAGGGAAGGACAATGTCCTAGCAGTTGCACTGAGCAGAATATCCCAGGGCCATCACGAATGGGCCCTAGATCCTCTAGTTTTGAAAGTGATTTTCTCGAGATGGGGCACACCAGAGATAGATCTTTTTGCAGCCCCAGACAATCACCAACTTCATCTCTTTTGTTACAGACACCCAGTCTTGGGCTCAGTCCCCCTGGATGCTCTGATTCTGAACTGGGAAGGGAAATTTCTGTATGCTTCCCCCTTCCCTCTCCTGTTCAAAGTGTTAGTCAAGATAAGGTCACAACCATGCAAAGTGATTCTAATTGCTCCAGACTGGACCAGACAGCCCTGGTACCCCCGTTGCTGTCCGTAGCAGTCCACCTTCCCCTGTCTTTTCCCAGGAATTACAACCTGTTGACATCCTCTCAGGGGAGGATTTGGTACCCGAATCTTCAGTCTCTCAATCTCAAGGCATGGCTCTTGAAGAGTTAGAGTTTGCAGATCTGCATCTGTCCCAAGGGGTTCTGGATATCCTTAAGGCTTCTCGAAAGCCTTCTACCAGGAAGACTTACAACTCCAAATGGATAAGATTCAGCATTTGGTCTTCTAAGAAGACTATTTCTCCAGACTCTGCTGGATTGCCTACGGTTCTGGACTATATGGTCCATCTTAATGGTCTAGGCCTCAGACCAGCTACCCTTAAAGTACACTTGGCAGCTGTTAACATACTAACATACTATTTGCCAGCAGATTAGGCCTTATGGTCTATTGAGTCTGCTCGAACCTAGATCCTTAGTTGGGTGCCGAGACCCTTCCATCCCTTGTTCTCCAGAAACCCCTATCATCCATCCCCACCCCCCCAGGACAGGCCATCATCTGATACATCCACTTTCTGTGTCTGTCCCACCCTCTCTTGAAGCCCTCCACTGTGGATCTCTGAACTAGCTCACCAGGCAGTGCATTCCAAGGGTCCACCACCCTCTCAGTGAAAAACCTCCTCCTCTTTCCCCCCTCACCCTTCCCCTTCCAACTTCAAACCATGCCCTCTGGTGATACCTCCCTGCTTTAGTCTAAAGAGCCCCTCCATGTTTACCCTATTTATTCCCTTGAGGTACTTGAAGACCTCAATCATGTCCCCCCTGTTTCTCCTCTCCTCCAATGAAAACAGGCAGAGCTCCTCAAGTCTGTCCTCATAAGTCAAATCCTTAGCCCTCATATCATCTTTGTTGCCTCCTCTGTACCCTCTCCAGGAGCTGTATGTCCCTCTTCAAGTGTGGCCGCCAGTACTGTACACAGTACTCAAGGTGTGGTCTAACCAGTCCATTGTACAGCGGCAGAATCACTTCCTTGCTCCTAGAGGTGATCCCCCTTACGATGCATCCCAACATCCTGTTTGCCTTGCTAGCTGCTCTCCTGCACTGCTCAGAGTTATTCATACATGTATCCACCATGACCCCTAGGTCTTTTTCCCCTATTGAGGCCTCCAGCGCCTCCCCTCCCAGGGTGTATCTGTGTTTAGGGTTTCCCCGACCAAGATGCAACACCTTGCACTGTTTCTGCTTTCTTGTCAGTAGACAAGCCTTCCTCTCTATCATCCCATCCTGTATTTTGTAAATTTTTCAAGGGATTGCTTCACACCACTCCCTCCCTTTAGGGATCCTGCTCCTGCTTGGGACCTTAATGTTTGCATTGCTCAGCTTATGCAACCTCCCTTTGAGCCTTTGTCCTCAGCAGAGCTTAAGTACTTGACTTGGAAAACTGTGTTTTTGGTAGTCATTACTTTTGCCAGATGTATCAGTGAATTGCAAGCCCTGTCAGTGGAATCTGATTTAATCTCTTTCCATAGAGATAAAGTGGTCCTTAGAACTAACAGAAAGTTCTTACCTAAAGTGGTTTCAGATTTCCACCTCAACCAGTCTATATCTCTCGCTGTTTTCTTCACTGACCATTCCTCCTAGGGAGAAAGGAGGCTACATAGCTTGGATATTAAAAGAGCCCTTAGCTACTACATAGAGCGTACCAAGGGTCACAGGTTTGAATCCCTCCAGTTGTTCCTTATGTATGGAGAAGTTGGTAAGGGCAAACCTGCCACTAAGAGATCTATTGCCAGGTGGATTGTTTCTTATATACAATTCTGCTATGAAAAACTGGGTAGAACTCCACCCTCAGGCCTGAGGGCTCATTCCACTAGAGGTACAGCTGCTTCCCTGGCTGCTGCCAGGAATATTCCTCTCTTAGAAATTTGTTAAGCAGCCACCTGGAAAACAGTCCATACTTTCACCAAGCATTACTCTCTGGATATCCAGGCTAGGAGTGATGCTCGGTTTGGCACAGCAGTACTTCAGAGCCTGTTTCCAAAGTAGGTTCTGTCCCTCCTCCATGGAGGCACTGCTTGGTAGTCTGCATATGTCAGAATACAGCAAGACTTCATGTTGTTTGAAGAAAAAATTACTCACCTTAGTAGTGTTGTTTCTTCTAATGGAGTCTTGCTGTATTCTGACCTCCTCCCCTCTCAGAACCTAGACTTTGGGATGTGGGTGGGCAGGAGCAGTGTTGGCACCCGAGAGGTGTCCTTTTTTCACCCTCTTTTGGTTTGGGTGAGGGGTTGTGTTTTGTTTTTGGGTTTCCTGACTTGAGTCTTCCTTCTGAAGCCAAAAAACCTTTTATATACTGTAGATATATTTGCCAGTTGACTAGTAAAAATTTTACAGATTCCACACAGAACATCTAGTGAGTCTTTGCTCGTAAAGATCTGATGGTTGCAGTTTAAACAACAGCAGACAGGGCCTTCAACCGAGCTTGTGGTGAACATTCCATGCTGGCCCTGGAAAGTTTAACTCTGTGTTCTCCGGGGCAGTTGAAAGGCAGGACCTAACTGCATATGTCAGAATACAGCAAGACTTCATTAGAAGAAACAACAGTACTAAGGTGAGTAATTTTTTCATGCTGACCATCAACCAGCCAGTTTCTAACTCCAGAACCTTTGGGGTTTCCTTTCAACCCTTATTTTTAACATACATGGGGTTTCCTTTCAACCCTTACACCATTCTGGTGCCCTCAACTGACTGTACTCAGCACCAGCCTTAATGCTATATTAATTTTAAACATTACATGTTTCATACATTTCATACCATATCACAGGGAGGTCAAAACATGGGAAAGTCCATTCAGCCACCATGATGTCTTCCCTGTTGCTTGTAGTCTTCACCCCAGTATGCAAATGTTCTGAAACAGTCTTACCTGGGGCTTTCATATCATCATCCTCCAAGTAGCAGCAGCCCAGAAAAATGGGCAACAACGGGATCTCAAAAGTGGCTGGCAACAAAGGTTCCATCGGGGGTCCTCATCCTCCTCCTCATCCTCTAGAACCCATGGATCTTGGTCCTCTGCCTCCACCACGAAATCCTCCAGTTGGGAACCCTCCATCAGCACCTGGCAGCATTGCTCCACTTCTCTCCAGCACTGGTCCACCTCTGCGTTCCACCAGACTCCAATACAGGCAGTAGCTCCTCTCCAGTTCTCCTCACCTGGGCTCTGGTATGCACACCGGTAAGCCCCTCTTCCAACAGATCCTTGGCAGCCACGAGATCTTGGAGGTACGCCATCCTGCTCTTTGCCCCCTATGTCTGGAAACCAAGGCTGGTATCTGGGTACTGGTCTCCCCCTTGTTTCTCTGGACAACCAGTACTGTCCCACTTCTGACACCAAGTTTGTCACAGCATGTAGGAATAAACTTCAAACAAGGCAAATTTACAGGTTTCAAGCACCGTGGTGTGATATTTATTTTCCAAAAGTTCGAAAAATAATAAATGAAAACAAAACAACTGCAAAGAAAATCACTACTTAACATCAGTAGTTTCTTCCCTAATACAGTCCTGGATCTTAGAGCTCGTAAGACCCTTCTCATCTGCATTCAATAGCTTGTCTGCACAAATAGTAGAATCTCTCCTCGTCTCCTAGGGCTGAGCCCCTCTGGGCTGAACTGAAGTAAACCCTGTGAAAAGGTATTTATATATTTTGGTGGGGAGTCACCTGGCTAAGCCCTTTCTATTTACAAGTCTGGACATGTTGTTTCATGTCTGAACATGTTGTTTCAAAACCAAGGGGGGGGAAGGGTTTGTTTCAGGGAACTTCCTGGTTCAATTAAAGGTACAGTGTATATATCCACAGATATTGACTTTCTATATCTCTGATCCACAGTGACTAAGCCTGGTGACAACTGGTACAACAGCCCACAAGAGGCAGGGTTATCCTAGATCTAGTACTGACTAACAGGGAAAGGATCACAGATCTCCAGGTAGAAGGTCGTCTGGGGGCCAGTGACCACCACATGGTATGGTTCAGTTTGTCCACTAGATCTAAATCATCCCATTCCAAGGCAAAAATATGGGACTTCAGAGGAGCTGACTTTGATAAGATGGCCAACAGAGTTAAACTAGTCCTGACAAAAAGAAATACAGGTGAGGGAGTACAGGCAAAGTGGGCAAACATTAAGGATGCAATACTTGAAGCAACATCCCATTGTGTTAGAGAGAAAGGGAAGTGCAAAAGAAGAAGGAAACCACTTTGGTTCTCAAAAACAGTAGCAGAAAAGGTCAGAGCCAAAAGGCTGGCCTTCAGGAAATATAAGGGAACGCAGCAGGATGAAGATAGGGAGACATACTAAACTTCTCTAAGGGAAGCAGGGAAGGCAGTAAGGCAGGCAAAGGCCCAAACCAAGGAAACACTAGCACAAACAGTAAAAGAAGGTGACAAGACTTTCTATGGATACATTAGTGAAAGGAGAAAGTCCAGAGAGGGTATTGCTAAGATCAAAGGAGATAAGGGGACATGTGAGGAGGAGGACCATGTAAAAGCATCTATCCTACATAGATACTTCTTCTCAGTATTTACAGAAGAGAAGGTAGGGCAGGGCCCACAGCTCAGCACCATGGACATGGGGGAGGGAGGGAGGTGTGCACTAGTCCCTTCACAAAAGAAATGGTCCTACAAGGGTGGACAAGGCAATGGGACCTGATGGCATACATCCCAGGGTACTAAAGGAGCTAAGGGTGGACTAGCAGAGCAATTATCTGAACTGTTTAGTGAGTCTCTGAACACAGGAAAGGTCCCAGAAGACTGGAGATGGGCTCATGTGATCCAGCTCCACAAGAGTGGTAGCAGAGAGGAGGCGGGGAACTACAGACCAGTCAGTCTTACCTCAGTAGTGGGCAAGATTATGGAGGCACTCCTTAAGGAAAGGATAGTGCAACACCTGGAATCCATAGGAGCACAGGATCCAAGACAGCATGGGTTTACAAAAAGAAGGTCCTGTCAAACTAATCTCATAGATTTCTTTGACTGGGTAACCAGAGTGGTGGACCAAAGGGGAGCAGTTGAAGTTGCCTATCTTGACTTAAGCAAAGCTTTCGATACTGTTCCACATAGAAGATTGATTAATAAGCTGGGTAGGCTCAGGGTGGGTCAGAAGTTGGTCAACTGGGTGGCAAACTGGTTGACGGGCAGAAAACAGAGAGTTGTGGTAAATGGTATACAGTCAGAAGAGATGCAAGTCACAAGTGGGGTACCTCAGGGATCAGTCCTGGGGCCAGTCCTCTTCAAAATCTTCATCAGTGACATTGCAGATGGACTGGAGGGTAAGGTTTGTCTGTTTGCAGATGACATGAAGATCTGCAACAGAGTAGATGATCCAGATGGGGTGGACAGAATGAGAAAAGATCTGGATAAACTGCCAAAATGGTCAGAAGAGTGGCAACTGGGGTTTAATGCAAAGAAGTGCAAGATCATGCACATAGGGAAGAGAAACCCTGAAGCCACCTATAGGCTGGGAGGGGAGTTGCTGGCAGTCACAAGGGAAGAAAGAGACTTGGGCATCATCATCACCGATGATCTGAAATCATCCAAGCAGACCACTAAAGCAGTAGGTAAGGCTAGGGGGATGTTGGGGTGTATTAGTAGGGGTATCACTAGTTGGAAGAGGGAGGTAATAATCCCTCTTTCTAACCCCAGTAATGCTCAGGATATTCATAACTTTGTGCAGTCAGCCTGGTGGGGTGGACTGCTTGGAGAGATGGAACACATGCAAATGATAGAATTCTTTGCACGTGAGCATCTTTCAAATACTGCCTCTACCAACTGTAGTGTTCTAACCCCTTTAGATTTTTCTCTCCACCTGAAAGTCTGGTCGCTCGGAGTCTCTGTCGCCCTCTTTCGCGTGAAGAAAGATAAAAAAAATCATCAAAACCATAAGTATACTTAATTTCTTTTACTACCTCTACTGAGTGTCAGTTTAGATCTAGTTTATTATTAAAGTAGTTGTTTTTTCTCGGTTCCTCATGGTTCAGCATAACCGTGAGGGATCCGAGTTAGTTTAGTTTAATTTGGGTTCTCTGACTAAAGAACCTATATTATTTTTGCTAAATTTTGTTCCTTACAAACTTTATTTGTGACCGTCTTTTATCAATTACAGAACCACTGAACTGGTTCATATTTCATCTCCCTGCTCGGTTCCTCCGGTTCTTTATCGGTTCCGGAACCGACCGTGAAAAAAAATATATATAAAAGCTGTTTAAATAACCGCAACAGTATCTATTATTTAGCGGTTGGTGTTTTTCCTCTTTGTTTCTCACCATGGCAGAGAAACCTAAGAAGAGAACCGGGGAGCCCGGGTTTAAAAACTGTTTAAAGTGTGGAGATGTGTTTGCCAAGGCAGACAAGCACAGCTTATGTGTAGCTTGTCTGGGTTTCGAAAATCTGGACCAGGAATGTGAGATATGTAAAAAACTTTTCCAGATAAAACTGTGGAAAAGCACCCTGAACGGCTCAATAAAAAGTTTCCTAGAGGTCCCTCAGTCTGTTGTAGCTGAACCCACAAGTGCTACTACCCTTGCCCCTGATATGGGCGAAAAAGGGCAAAAAGAGGAAAAGAACTGGCTGACTCTCCAGTTCCCTCAAAGAAAACAAAGAAACTTAAACATGCAGAACCCTCTCCTGTTAACCCAGGGACTTCTGCGCAGGTGTCTGCAATGCCTTCAGCTCAAGAGATAGCTCAGACATTCAAAATTATTCAGGCTCTGCAGAGCATCATCCCTCAGCCTCCTGCCCCCCCAGAGGGTCCCCAGGTTGCTAGTACTGTGTTGCCCTCTGCACCGGAGCAACTATTTTTTGAAGAGGATGATGAGCCTTATGAGAAGGATGAACCTATCCCCCCAGAGGTGTCCCCTGAGCAGGATTTTGGCTCGCCTCCCAGGGTGTCTGAGGATTTTCCTCCCACTTTTCCTTTGTAAGGAAAATGGCAGATGCCTTAGATATGGCCACAACAGAGCAAGTGGAGGATAAGGAGGAAATTGAGTACCTTAGTATGATGGGTTTAACACCCACAAAGGCCCTCCTCCTCCCAGTATATAAATTTTTTAAGAAGGATGCTATGAAGCTCCTGCAGACCCCTAATTCTATTCCTCCAATTGACAGGAGAATAGACAAAAAGTACTAGTTGGATAGGGAGGGAGCTGACTTCCTCTTCTCCCATCCTGACCATCAAGGGATAATACAACAGGCAGCCTGTAATAAACCTAAGGTCCCTCTGTTCTCACATCCACCGGACAAGGACTCCAGAAAATTGGACAGTATGGCCAAAAAAGGCTATTTGTCAGCCTCACTGGCCATGAGACAGGCTACTTTCCAAGCTTATCGCCCAGTATCAGAAATCCTGTGGCAGTTGGTACTGGCAATGTCCATGAAAGCCACCTCACCCTTGTCAGATGACCTGGCTGAAACTGCCAGGTTTGGGCTAGAGGCGGCTAAGTACCAGTTCCAGATGGCTGCTGATTTGAATGACACTGCAGCCAGATGGATGGCTAACACAGTGGCTCAGAGGAGGTTTGCTTGGCTTAGGGCTACAAACTTCACTCAGAATACCCAATCGAAGGCCCTGGATTTTTCATTAGAAGGAAATTTTCTTTTTGGGGAATCCACGGTGGCCTATATGAAGAAGGTGGATGAATATAAGGCTACTTATAGAAGCAACTCTGCCAGAGACAGAGCTTCTTCATCCACCAGGCCCTATGGAAGGGGGGGCAGAGGTCGCTCTTTCATGACAAGACCTTTTTTTCCAGCCAGTAGCCATGCCCCAATACCAGCAATACCCCCAACAGGGCTACTCTAGGGGTAGGAGTAGAAGGGGCTCTCGGCGGGGGTCTCGGGCACAACCTCAGCCCCAGCCTAAACAGAACCCCTGAGATGCAGGCCACCTCCTCCCTACCTGTCGGAGGCAGACTGTCCCATTTCCTCCACCTTTGGTCAACCATCACCACAGACAAGTGGGTGTTGGCGGTAGTGGGCAATGGTTTGTCTCTGGACTTCTAATTTCTTCCTGTAAAAAATTCCAGGGTTTTCATCTCTCCTCCCCTAGCACAAACTTCATTGCTAGAGGCAGAGGTTCAAAAGCTGCTACAGCTCAGAGCAGTGGAACCAGTTCCTACAACCCTGAGAGAAAGAGGTTTTTATTCCAGATACTTCCTAACAACAAAGAAAAATGGGGAGTGGCAGCCAATTTTGGATCTCAGAGCTTTAAACAAGCACCTGAAAAAGCCAAAGTTCAAAATGGTAACTTTGGCTCGGATTCTGCCAACAATCCAAAAAGGGGGCTGTCTGGCATCTCTGGACTTACAAGATGCCTATTTTCACATCCCCATAAAAGAATATTTCAGGAAATATCTCAGATTCAGACTCCCATCAGGTCATTATCAGTTTGAAACCCTACCCTTCGGCCTTTCCTCTGCACCAAGGGTGTTTACAAAATGCCTAACAGCTGTGGTGGCATTTCTTCGAAGACAGGCAGTGACTGTTTTCCCATATCTGGACGACTGGCTGGTGTTGGGCAAATCACCAGAACAAGTCAGAACCTCTCTAAAACTCACACAGGATCTTTTGGAGTCCTTGGGTTTCATAATAAACCACAAAAAATCTGTCTTAACCCCTACACAGACTTTACAGTTCATAGGGGCAGAGATCAGTACTCTACAGGCCAGGGTCTTTTTGCCACTGGACAGGGTGCAAAGCCTTCAGGCCATAGCAAATTCCTTCACATTGCACAGGCAAAAAACAGCCAGGTAATTCCTGCAGCTCTTGGGTCATATGGCTGCATCCACAGGCACAGTGCAGGGTTCCAGGTTTCACATGAGAGATATCCAGTTTCATCTCAGGAATCATTGGAGTCAGAAAAAAGATCCCTTTTCAAAACTGATTCCAGTGACAAGGGCACTGTTACAAGCCCTTTTGTGGTGGAAAAAGGAATCCAGCCTAAGGCAAGGAGTCCCTTTTCAGAAGGAGGATTCTTCACTAGTCCTCATGACAGATGCATCCCTTCTGGGCTGGGGCGCCCATCTGGGGGAGCACACAACTCAGGGTACCTGGACAGAAGCAGAGTCCCTTCAGCATAGAAACTTGCTGGAACTCAGAGCAGTGTGGCTGTCACTAAAAGTTTTCTCTACACTGGTGATGGGCAAGGTGGTACAGGTCAGAACAGACAATACCACCACTATGTACTACATAAACAAGCAGGGAGGCACCAGATCAGGTCCCCTATGCACAGAAGCCATGAAAATTTGGACTCTGGTGTATTCCCTAAAGGTGTCCTTGCAAGCAATACATCTGCCAGGAAAGGACAATACCTTGGCAGACACACTGAGTCGAATCAATCAGTCCCATCACGAATGGACACTGAACAAGCAGGTGGTGCAGGTAATTTTCAGGAGGTGGGGCATTCCAGAGATAGACTTGTTCGCATCCCACCAGAACCACCAGTTGCCTCAGCATTGCTGCAGACCACCGGCCCAGGGCACTCTCCCTCTGGATGCCCTGGTACTGGACTGGTCAGGCAAGTTTCTTTATGCCTTCCCCCCTCTTCCTCAGGTTTTCAGAGTACTACTGAAGCTCAAATCCCTCTCAGCCTCTCTGATCTTGATAGCTCCAGATTGGCCCAGGCAGCCATGGTACTCTCTTCTGCTCTCCATGTCAGTGAGCAAACCAATAAGTTTGCCTCTCAGGCACAATCTCCTGACCTCCAATCAGGGAACATTGTTGTACCCAAATCTCAAGTCCCTCCACCTCAAGGCATGGCTCTTGAGGAATTAGAGTATGCAGACTTAAACCTTTCTGAAGCTGTATTAACTATCTTGAAAGGTTATAGGAAGCCCTCCACTAAGAAAACGTATTTTGCTAAGTGGAAGAGATTTTCTTTTTGGTGCTCTGGTAGGAATTTTGCCCCAAATGATGCAGGAGTCTCAGTGGTGTTGGATTATCTGACTCACATTCACAAGGTCTACAACCCAGTTCTCTAAGGGTTCATCTTGCAGCAGTGTCTGCATATATTTCTGCTAGGACAAAGGTGTCAGTAGCATCAGATCCCATTTTCAAAAGATTTTTTAAAGGCCTGATACATTTGCATCCTCCTCACAGGGCACCAGTGCCTGCTTGGGATCTTAATATATGTATAGCCAGATTCTAGGGACATGGATATGTTGTTCAATACACACTTCTTGGCAGGTACCTTGCCGCTTTAAATCTTGCCAGAAGGTCTTCAAGCTGGCTCCTCCCACCCACCCGGGTGATAAATCTCTTGGCTCCGCCCCATGACGCCAGATCTTCCTTACCGCTTGGAAGCTCAGGTTCACTCCTTAGCGCTCTGCGTTTTAGGCCTGGATCCAAACTCGTCGGTTAAACTGTAACTTATTCTTAAATTTTCTAGACTTCGGTCTGTTTCTTCCTTCGCAGCTGCGATGGATAAGTCGACTCATGGATTTCGGCAGTGCCCATGCAGGCAGAAGATGTCTCGGACTGATCCTCACTCCACATGCGTTTACTGCCTTGGGCTCGATCACGATCCGCAGGCCTGCGAATGGTGCAAGTCCTTCTCAGTCAACGTTCTCAAAGACCGTGCTGCCAGACTTCAGCTTGAGCGCCCCGAGAGATGTATTCCTCCGGTAAAGTCAAAGGAGGCCCGTTGGGCGGTGTCCACGGCGGCGGGCTCGGCTGAGCAACCTGAGCAGATGATCGCCCTCGAGGAGGAGGTGGCCCAGGCCGCATCTTCGTCTTCCTTGGTCGCGGCATTTATCCCGCTCTCCTTGGGCTCCTCCCACATGGCTTCTTTCAAGGAGCTTTGTCAGTCCCTCTCTACAAAAGGTGAGGGTCCATCGGGACATTCCTCTTGCTCCAAGAAGAAGGACTCAAAGGGTAAGTCCCACCGTCTACGTTCGTGGGAGTGGGAGAGGTCCCCTTCCCCGGAAAGTCAACACTCTATTCGGTCGAGGTTGCGGCTAAGGCCGCTGGCTTCACAGTGTCCCCGTTAGGTCAGCCGGCCAAGACACCCATCGATGCAGTCGAGATTTTTCTTGACCCATCGGACGGGCTTTCCACTGGAGAAGCCAACAACCCTGCTTCACCGGTTCCCCCAGTGGAAACTGAGGACTTGCCTGTGCCTCCTGTGCCGGCGTCCCCGGTTAAGGTTCCTGAACCGAGGGAGGAGCAGGTTTCCCCCGCTCCCTCCCAGACCCACCCTCGGAAACACCAAAGGTCTCGGTCTCGGACCTCTTCTCGGTCCAGCCGATCCTGCCGACATCGACGGTCTCAGTCTCTGCACCGAGGGAAGCGGCGGCGCTGCTCATCCTCGTCTTTGTCCTTCTCGGATGATAGGCTTCGGTGCAAATTGCGTTGGCGCTATGAGGACTTGATGTGGCAGCAGCTCCTTCTGACCGGGAACAAGCCGACCCCATCGCCTTCACTGGCCATTAAGTGGCTGTCACCTGAGCGGCCGAATCAACTGCTCGTGGTTATCGAGGAGCCGAAGCTGGCACCAGTTGTTTGGCTGAAACCAGCTGCACCACCCATTGTGGTGGAACCCCCGCCTGCACAACCTAAATCTGGGGCTCCGACCAAGGATTCTCAGTCGGGTCAGGGGTTGCCCCATCGGTTGTTGGTCACCCTCACTCCCGATCGGCCTCGGCAGGTGGAGGGTGGCTCAGGCTCTCGACAGCTGTTTGCGGACTCCTCGGAGTCTGATGATGACTCTTCCCTGTTCTCCAGGCCCCTCGACCTGGAGTCCACTGGGGGACAGTCAGTGGAAGAGAGCCCATCCTCATTCGTGGGAATGCTTTGGCTCATCTCAGAATCTACTGGGATGAAGCTCGAACCTGTGTCAAAGCGGACCAAGTATCCCCTCACGGAGATACTGGACCGAGGGGATTCTCCCACGGAGGCCTTTCCGGTGGCTGAAGCCATTGTTGGCCCTGCTCTGGAGTTATGGCAGCGGCCGGCTTCTTGTCCTGCTCCTTCAGCCAGGATGGCCAGGAAGTATGCAGTCCCCAACGGCTCACTCTCCGGATTTTTGGAGCACCCCTCTGCGGAGGGGCTTGTGGCAGACAGTGTGTTCCGGTATTCTGGAAACGCTAGGGATGTGGACAAGCCTCCTGATAAAGAGTCCAAGAAGCTGGACTACGCCAGGCATAAAGTCTACGCTACATCCTCCCTAGGCCTTCATCAGGCCAGTTCAGCCATACTGATGGCACATTTTTCCCACGCCCTTATGGGCTCCCTGGATGAGGTGATTCCTCATCTCCCGGCTGACCTCCAGACTACGGTCAAGCAGGTGCGGGATCAGGGAAGGGCAGTAACAAAGCAGCAGCTCCAAACTGCTCTTGACATTGGAGACTCTTGTGCCCAGTCAGTAGCAGCTACACACCGCAGAACTTGGCTGCGGATCTCCACCTTCACGGCGGATACCCAGCACAAGCTGGCAGACATCCCCTTCCTGAGTACCGACTTGTTCGGTCCCAGGGTGGAGGGTCATTTGCAGAGGATCGAGAAGTCCAGTGCCACCTTGGACTCAGTCACGTCTGCCCAGAAGGACAAAGGCTGCCAGCAGCAGCATAAGTCCTTTCGGCCTTCTGCCCCTGCAGCACATCCGGCCAAGCAACACCAGTATCAGGGCCAGCAGGCTCACACTTGGCACCCCAAAGCCAAGCCTGCAGCTTCCTCCAGCAGGAAGCCGGGAGGGAAAGGCCCAGGAGGTCCCTCGGCTGGTCCCTCCTCCAAGCCTGCCCAGTGATGGGTTGAGGGGTGTCGCCCCCAACCTTGTTGCTCCCCCCTTGGTTCCCTCCCATGGGGGCGCTCCGCCACTTCCTTTCCACCTGGTCCGCTATCACCATGGACCACTGGGTGTTGGAAGTGGTAGGAAAGGGTCTGCCTCTGAATTCTAGTGCCCCGCCCTTCCGTTGTTTCCGCCCCACCTGGGGCTACGGGTCCGCAGTTCTGTCGGCACGTTGAGCCGACATTGCCCTGCTCCTCCAGAAGGAGGTGATCAGTGAGGTGGCGGATCTTCCACCAGACCCAGGGTTTGTGTCCAGGTATTTCCTGGTCCCAAAACGGACGGGCGGCTGCCACCCCATTCTAGACCTACATGACCTGAACAGGTTCCTAAGGTCTCAAACCTTCAGGATGGTCACTCTGGCTCAGATCATTCCATCCTTGTAACGAGACATGTGGTTCTGTTCTCTGGACCTCCAGGACGCGTTCTTTCCTTTGCCCAGTCATTTCTGGTTGGGCAATTGCGCCTGCCCGGGACTTCCTGTGCCTCTTGGGCCTCATGGCGGCCTGCACCAGCATGGTCCGTTGGGCCCGTTGGCACATGCGTCCTCTACAATGGGGACTGGCCTGCCAATGGTCACAGCGCTCTGGTCCTTTGGACCAGCCAGTGGCAGTGACCCAGGAGATGTGGAATGCTCTCCAGTGGTGGATCATTCCAGCTCATCTGCAGGAGGGCATCCCATTTGTCCACCCTGAGACGACGGTCACTCTATCGACCGATGCCTCTCTGATGGGTTGGGGTGCCCATCTGGGGGAGCACAGAGCACACGGCCTGTGGTCCCCTCAGGAGTCTCGATGCCACATCAACCTGCTGGAGCTTGGAGCGGTCCAACTAGTTCTCACCACCTTCGCTCCATTTGTATGGGGTCAAGTGGTCCAGGTCCAAACAGACCATACCACGACCATGTACTACCTAAACCACCAGGGCAGGATGCGCTCCTTGCCCCTGTGCAAGGAAGCTCTCCACACTTGGTCCCTCATGCACAGTCTGGAGGCGGATCTCCTAGCCATCCATATGGCAGGAGCCTCCAACACTCTGGCTGATGCCCTAAGCCGGATAGGGGCCGCATCTCATGAGTGGTCTCTCCTACCGGAGGTGGTACACAATCTGTTCTCCCACTGGGGCACACCTCAGGTGGACCTGTTTGCCTCCAGGGAGAATGCAAAGCTGAGGCTGTTTCATGCCCTTCTCGAGGCCGTGGACCCCGGGCCTCTTCTACGCCTTCCCCCATTTCCCTTGATCCACAAGGTGCTTCTCAAGGTGAGGAGGGACAAGGCACAGGTGATTCTGGTAGTCCCAGACTGGCCACGCCAGTTCGGTATCCAGATCTCCTCAGCCTCAGCTCCAGGCTCACCCGGACCTGATCTCAGTCAGTCAGGGGAAGGTACTCCACCCAGACCTTCAATCCCTACCCCTGACGGCCTGGTTCCTGAGTGGCTAGAGTTCCAGGACTTGGGTCTTTCCGATGAGGTCCTCAACATTGTTGAGGCATCCCATAAGGAGTCGACCAGAAAATGCTATGCCTTCAAATGGAAGAGATTTTCCATTTGGTGTCAGGATAAGGGGTTGGACCCTTCCTCCTGTTCCTTGGCCAGCATTCTAGACTACCTGTGGTCCCTTTCTCAGCTAGGGCTTCAGTCGACGACCCTTAAGGTGCACCTGGCAGCCATCTCTGCTTACCGGGGGCGGGCCGGGAAGCAGTCGGTGGTGCAGGAGAAGGTGGTCGGGCGCTTTTTCAAAGGCCTTGATCACATATCCCCTCCAGTGTGAGAATCTCCACCTCTGTGGGATCTACTGCTGGTATTGGCTAAGCTCATGGGCAAGCCATTTGAACCGATACACAGGTGTGACATCTCTCACCTGTCGTGGAAGACCGCCTTCTTGGTGGCTATCACGTCAGCCAGAAGGATGGGAGAACTCCAGGCGCTTTCCATCGAGTCTCCCTATCTGGTCTTCCACAGGACAAGGTTGTCCTGTGCCCCAATCCGAAATTCCTTCCGAAGGTGGTGTCAGAGTTTCACCTTAACCAGGTGTTGACTCCACCGGTGTTCTACCCCAATCACACTTCGGAGGCCGAATATAGGCTCCATACTTTGAACCCTAGAAGAGCGCTCTCTTACTATAAGGAGTGGATGGCTGAAGTTTGGGGAGAGGATCGCCAGCTGTTTGTCACCTACGCTGAAGCTGACCCTGGCAGACCTGCAGCCAAGCGGACGATAGGCAGGTGGGTCACCTCCTGCATAGATCTCTGCTATAGATTGGTGGGCATGGAGCCTCCCAAAAGGATAAGAGCTCATTCTACCCGACATACCGCTGCTTCGGTGGCTGCTTCCAGGGACGTCCCTATCCAGGAAATATGCAGGGCTGCTCCCTGGAAGTCAGCACACACCTTCATTACCCATTACCACATCAACCTTGAGTCATGCCGGGATGTTGGGTTTGGGACCTCGGTTCTCCAGTCCTTGTTTCCTAAATAGGGGGTGTGCACCTTGCCTCCCTCCTCCCAGAGAACTGCTAGGAGTATGCCAAGAAGTGTGGATTGAACAACATATCCATGTCCCTAGAAATACAGGTTACTCACCTGTAACAGGAGTTCTAGGAATGGTATATGTTGTTCATCCACACAACCCACCTAATCTCCCCGGCTTGGACGCACAACCTGGCTTCCAGCGGGCTAGATCTGGCATCATGGTGCGGAACTGAGAAATTTATCACCCGGGTGGGTGGGAGAAGCCAGCTTGAAGACCTTCCGGCAAAATTTATAGCGGCAAGGTACCCGCCAAGAAGTGTGGATGAACAACATATACCATTCCTAGAACTCCTGTTACAGGTGAACAACCTGTATTTAATGAGGGCTCCTTTTGAGCCCATGGCTACAGCCCATTTAAAGTATGTTATCTGGAAAACAGTTTTTCTGGTAGCAATTATCTCAGCAAGAGGAATCAGTGAGCTTCAGGCTCTCTGTGTTGACCAGGACTACATCTCCTTTCACAGAGATAAAGTAGTCCTCAGAACAGACAATTCCTTCCCAAGGTCGTTTCAGACTTTCAATTGAACCAATCAGTCACTCTGCCTGTCTTTTTCACATACCATACAAGCTCTGGTGAAAGAATACTCCACAGTCTGGATGTGAAAAGAGCTCTCAGCTATTACATGACAGCTGCTAAGGGCCATAGGCAAGACAAAAAACAACTTTTCCTTTCATATGGTGATGTCGGAATAGGCAAACCAGTCTCAGAAAGATCCATTTCTTGATGGATTGTCCAGTGTATTCAATTCTGCTACACTAGAGCAAGTAGAGAGTCCCCAGCTGGGCTGAGGGCACACTCGACAAGAGGAACAGCTGCCAGTCTTGCAGCTGCTAGGGAGGTTCCATTATTGGATATTTGTAAAGCAGCTGCCTGGAAATCAGTACACACCTTTACAAAGCATTACAACGTGGATGTTTTGTCCAGAAGTGATGCCAGGTTTGGCACAGCAGTACTGCAAAGTCTGTTTCCAAAATAAGTTCTGTGCCCTCCTCCGGGGTACTGCTTGGTAGTCTGCACAAAGTTATGAATATCCTGAGCATTTCTGGGGTTAGAAGAAAAAATTACTTACCATAGTAATCTTCTTTCTTCCCAGTGATGCTCAGATATTGATAACTCCCTCCCATCCTCCCCTTCTAACCCCAGGAATCACTCATTATGATTAAACTTAATGCAGTCAGCCTCCAGTGTTGAACTGCCTGGAGAGATGGAATTTTATGCAAATTATGTAACTCTCAGTTGGCTCATGCCACTTTCAAACTGCTGCCCTAGCAACTGCTGAGCTCTGAGTGCTTCAGATTCTTTACTCCGCCTGCCTAGTAAGGACGTCCCGGAGAGCTCTCCTTGAACTGTCTCTGACTAAAGTTTATCTGTAGATAAGTACTCATTTTCAGTTTAATTTTAAATTGCTGCCTTAGAAACATTGTTTAGTATAGTAAGTTAGTGTTTTAGTAGTTTTTTATTTATATTCGCAGTTCCCTCACGGTCCCTTGGAACTGAGGGTCCCGCGTCTATTTTAAAGGTTTTTTATCTCAATTTATTATTATTTAGAGATATTTAACAATCGGTTTCTTGAGCCGCTTTAATTTCTTCCAAATTTAGTAATTTTCTCAGTTCCTTTTTCTTCAGGAACCAATAGCGCTCGGTTCCAGGAACTGCTAATGGTAGTTATTTTAAAGTAATCTCCGGTTCCGAGTTACTTTATATAACAGTGTTTTGAAGTAATCTTTTTTGCCTAGCTTAAATGTCAGAGGTCCATTTGGATAAACCTAAAAAATGCACAGGACCCACAGGTTTTAAATATTGTGACTCTTGTGGGCAACTTATAGCAAAAGCAAATAGACATTCTCTCTGTATTTCTTGTTTGGGTATAAGTCACATATTGCCAATTGTGATATTTGTAAGACCTTTTGCCCAAAAACATTAAAGAAAAGGTCTACAATTTTGGAAGAGATGGCTTCTGCTTCTGGGGATAATTCTGCTTCTTCCTCCTCCCACAAAAAGGATGGAGGTAAAGGCAAGGATTCTGAGAGGAGTTCAGATAAATCTGAACAAGGTAAAACAAAAAGGGCTGTGGAAACAGGCACTGAACCTGTTCCATTAAAGAAAAAGTGTAAAGAAAAACATGTCGCTCTGCCTCCAGCTGAGAAGGCTAAGGAGCTCCCAGCAGACAAACATATTATGCCCTCGGCTGAGGACATTGCTAAGGCATTACAAGTGTTACAAGCCCTACAGGGTGTAATCCCGGTTCCTACACCGACTGCCCCGGTTCCTCCTACAGCCCCAGCAAGGCAAGAAGTGCTGGAAGTGTTTGGGGGGGAGGAGGAGGAGGATGACTTTGAAGGGGAACCTATAGATCCAGAGGTTTCTCCTGATCAAGAGTTTGGATCTCCTCCCAGGGGTCCTGAGGAATACTCCTCCCACTACGCTTTTAAGAACATGGTGGAAACCCTGAACCTTCCTCTTCAGGAAACAGAGGAGGATATGGAGGAGGCAGACTTTCTAGAAATGATGGGGTTAACACCCATGAAACGTTTACTTCTGCCCATGCATAAATCTTTAAAAAGGCTGCAGTGCAGATTTTTAAAACTCCAACCTCTGTCCCTGGTGTGGATAAGAAAGCTGACAAGAAATACCAGCTGGACAGAACTACAGCTGATTTTCTATTTACACATCCTGATCCTGAGGAAGTAGTCCAAGCTGCTGCCTGTGACAAGGCCAGGATCCCATTGGCTACCCATCCACCAGACAAAGATTCAAGAAAAATGGATGCTATGGGAAAGAAAGGGTACATGGCTGCCTCTTTATTAGTTCAGCAGGCCAGTTACATGGCATATTCAGAGCAGTACCAAAAAGCTCCATGGAACACTGTTCTAGCTTTGGCTGATAGGGTCCCAGACGAACTGGCTGTAGACTTACAAGATACAACAAGGGCTGCACTTGATGCTACCAGGTACCAATTTCATATGGCAGTGGATGCCAATGATACTGCATCCAGGTTAATGGCTTTGTCAGTTTCACTCAGAAGGTTTGCATGGCTTAGAGCCACCTACCTAACCTTAGACACCCAAGCCAAAACAATGGATTTCCCCCGGAGAACAACTCCTTGTTTGGGGATAAAACTAAGGCATACATGAAAAAGGTGGAGGAATATAAATCCACCTATCAGAGCAATTCTAAGGATAGGCCCTTCACCTCTTATAGATCCCAGAGTAGGGGAGGTAGGGGTAGGGGATTTTACCCCAGACCTTTCTTTCAGGCACAAGCCTCCCAGCCTCAGCAGCAAGCTAGAGGTTATTTTAGAGGAAGGGGCAGGAGAGCCATGAGAAGAGCAGCTCCTGCACCACAGGTTCAGGCACAGCCTGCACAGAATCCCTGATGGGCTAGTGCAGGTCGCATCCCCTATTAGAGGTCCACCAGTAGGTGGCAGACTGGCTCATTACCTTCACGCTTGGCAGTCCATCACCACAGACAAGTGGGTGCTTTAGGTAGTGAGCCAGGGCTTGGCACTCACATTCAAATCATTCCCAAAGCTGAGAACAAGAACCTTTGCTCCAGCAACAGCTGCACAGAGGATTTTGTTGGAAGCAGAAGTTAAACATCTGCTAGCGATCAAAGCAGTAGAGGTAGTGCCTCTAATAAGCAGGGGAAAAGGTTTTTATTCCAGGTACTTCCTCATGAGGAAGAAAAATGGGGATTGGCAGCCTATTTTGGATCTAAGACTTCTGAACAAGCACATTTTGAAACCAAAATTCAAAATGGTCACTCTTGCCATAATCATTCCTTCATTGCAAAAGGGAGACTGGCTACCCTCCCTAGATCTAAGGGATGCTTATTTCCATATTCCCATCAGACCATCTCACAGAAAATTCTTGAGATTCAGGCTGGCTTCAGGCCATTATCAGTTTGCAACTCTCCCTTTTGGGCTAACTTTGGCACCAAGGGTTTTTACAGAGTGCCTATCAGTGGTGGTAGAGTTTTTGAGAAAACAAGGTATAACAGTCTTCCCCTACCTGGGCGACTGGTTAATAATAGGACAGTCTGTGCAGCATGCAGTACAGTCACTGGCACTCACAAAATCCACACTAAAGTCCCTGGGATTTCTGATAAATGAAGAAAAATCTCAACAGGTACCACTTCATGTGCTGGAGTTTATTGGAGCAGAACTAAATACCAGACTGGGCAGAGCCCTCCTGCCACAGGACAGGGCGACAAGCATTCTGCAGATTGCAAAATCCTTTGTGTCTGGGAGACCCAGAACAGCCAGAGAATTTCTCAGGTTACTAGGCCACATGGCATCTGCCACGGCAGTGGTAATGGGCTCCAGATTTCAAATGAGAGAGATTCAGTTCCATCTCAGACAGTATTGGTCTCAAAGGACGGATCCTATGTCCAAACTGGTTCCAGTCACAGAAAGTTTAGTCCAGGCCTTACAACGGTGGCTGGATGAGCACAACCTCTGGGTGGGTGTGCCTTTTAAAAGAGAACAACCTTCAGTAATCCTTCTAGGCTGGGGGGCACACATGTTAGAGCACACAGTAAGTGGCACATGGTCCCCCCAGGAGTCTCTGTTGCACATAAATCTCTTGGAGCTCAGGGCTGTTTACTTGGCTTTGAAAACATTTGCTCCTTACCTGCAAAACAAGGTGGTGCAAGTCAGAACAGACAACACCACAACCATGTATTACATCAACAAGCAAGGAGGTACCAGGTCACATCCACTGTGCACAGAAGCAATGAGACTATGGTCCCTGGTATACTCTATGGGAGTATCCCTGTCAGACATACACCTTCCAGGGAAGGACAATGTGCTGGCAGACTCTCTAAGCAGGATAAGTCAGGACCACCACGAGTGGTGCCTGAATACTCAGGTACTCAGTACAATTTTCAGAAAATGGGACACTCCAGAGGTGGATCTCTTTGCCTCCCCAGAAAAGCACCAGCTTCCAGTGTACTGTTGCAGGCCTCCTCTAAGGGGCACAACCCCCCTGGATGCCTTGGCCCTGGATTGGACAGGGAAATTTCTGTATGCATTCCCTCCTTTCCCTATGATATTCAGGACCCTATTGAAATTGAGGCCCCAACCAGCAAAAATTATACTGGTGGCTCTGGATTGGGCGAGACAGCACTGGTACTCTCTTCTGCTGTCTCTGTCAGTGGTTTCCCCAATCCATCTGCCAAGACATCGCAACCTGTTAACCTCCACTCAGGGCAGAATCCTGTACCCCAATCTCAAATCACTGAGGCTCAAGGCGTGGCTCTTGAGGACTTAAGAGTTTGCTAACCTTAATCTATCAGAACAGGTACTGACAGTGCTTAGGGGTTCAAGGAAGCCTTCTACTAAGAAGACATATGCCTCTAAGTGGAAAAGATTTACAATATGGTGTGCAGGTAAAGATTTGAGCCCTTCCCGGGCTGATTTGGCTATTCTTCTAGATTACCTTACACATTTACATTCCTTAGGCCTGAAGCCTTCCACCCTCAAGGTTCATTTAGCTTCAGTCTCTGCTTACCTTTCAGTTGGTAAGGAAAGATCTATGGCTTCTCATTCAGTATTTAGAACATATTTTAAAGACCTTAATCTTCTGCACCCTTCCCTAAGGGAACCGGTTCCAGCATGGAATCTAAATATTTGCATTGCTAAACTCATGGATGCACCATTCGAACGTATGGCAACCTCAGATTTGAAGTATGTCACTTGGAAAACTGTTTTCCTGGTGGCCATTACTTCAGCCAGAAGGATCAGTGAATTACAAGCCCTGTTTACAGATGTGGACTACATCTCATTCCACAGGGACAAGGTGGTCCTTAGGACTAATAGAAAATTCCTTCCCAAAGTGGTATCTGATTTTCACTTGAATCAGTCTATCACTCTGCCTGTCTTCTTTACAGACAACTCCAGTTCTCCAGAAAGGAGACTTCACTCCCTTGATGTCAAAAGGGCTCTTAGCCACTACATTGACAGAACCAAGTCTTACAGGACAAGTCAATCACAGCTCTTTCTCACATATGGTGAAGTTGGTAAGGGCACAGCTGCAACAAAATGTACAATTGCTCGCTGGATAGTGGCATGTATACAGTTTTGTTATAGTAAGGTGGTACCTCTGGGCCTGAGAGCACACTCCACCAGGGGCACAGCTGCTTCACTGGCAGCTTCAAGAGAAATTCCGCTACTGGAAATCTGTAAAGCAGCTGCATGGAAAACAGTACACACCTTCACAAAGCATTACAGCCTGGACTTGCAATCCAGAGGTGATGCTAGGTTTGGTACAGCAGTACTGCAGAACTTGTTTCCGAAATAGGTTCTCTGCCCAACCTCCAAAGGTACTGCTTGGTAGTCTTCATTAAGTTTAATCATAATGAGTGATTCCTGGGGTTAGAAGAAAAATTACTCACCATAGTAATCTCGTTTCTTCAAAGGGATCACTCATTATGATTAAAGACCCTTCCTACCTCCCATACTAGAACCTATAGAAGTTGCTCTGCATCCCTGCATTAGGGTTTTTCTTTTCTCCTATATAGGTTAAGATAGAGACTCACTTTGTTTAGCCAGTTGGTGTCCAGGTGGTCTCAAGTTTATTAGGTTTGTTGGCTAAGGATGTTTTGACCTGAAAAGGGCAAAAAATATATATATATTATTTTTTAAGGTTGTTAATTTTTAGCTAGAGGGTCTTTTACCCAGTTAGGCTCTGTAAGAATCTGAAGCACTCAGAGTGCAGTAGTTGCTAGGGCAGCAGTTTGAAAGTGTCAGGAGCCAACTGAGAGTTCCATAATTTGCATAAAATTCCATCTCTCCGGGCAGTTCAACACAGGAGGCTGACTGCATTAAGTTTAATCATAATGAGTGATCCCTTTGAAGAAACAAGATTACTATGGTGAGTAATTTTTTCTTCCAGAACTTCAGCTTCTGCACTCTGCATGCTAGTGCCACATAGCCATACCCTTCTGGGTACATTTCTCTATACCGAATAGATTTAAACAGAGTTTTTCTGTCTCTCTTAATAGTTTTCTCATGCTGTTTGGTGAACACCATTGTTTATTTGATGTAGTTCCTCCTTAAGAGGTTTTTTGGGTAAATTCTCTTTATTAGGGTAACCCTAAAAACATTTTTATTAAAAATTAGCTGTTGGATTTTTTTCATAATGCCTGACTTCCAGGCTTCTTACAAATCTAAAGGGGTTAGAACACTACAGTTGGTAGAGGCAGTATTTGAAAGATGCTCACGTGCAAAGAATTCCATCATTTGCATGTGTTCCATCTCTCCGTGCAGTCCAACCCACCAGGCTGACTGCACAAAGTTATGAATATCTGAGCATCACTGGGAAGAAAGAAGATTACTATGGTAAGTAATTTTTTCTTACAAGACACTGGTTAGGCTCCATCTGGAGTACTGCGTGCAGTACTGAAGGCGACACCTTCACAAGGACATTAACCAAATTGAGGGAGTCCAGAGAAGGGCAACCAAAATGGTGCAGGGACTGCATCAGAAAACATATGAGGACAGATTAACAGAGCTCAACATGTATACCCTAGAGCAAAGGAGGGAGAGAAGTGATAAGATTGAAACATTCAAACACCTTAAGGGCATTAACAAGGTGAAAGAGTCTAACATGTTTCAATATAAGAAAAATAACAGGACAAGAGGACACAGCATGAGATTAGAGGGAGGCCAATTAAGGGGTAATGTGAGGAAGTTCTTTTTGACGGGAAGGGTGGTGGATGCATGAAACGGCCTACCTCAGGAAGTGGTGGATATAAATACAGTACAGGGTTTCAAACAGGCATGGGATAGGCATAAGGGAGCAATACAGATGAGTATGAATAGATAGGCCATTGACAGAGCAAAGGCCGATGGCACATTTATAAAGTAGAAAAAGAAATGGGCAGACTGGATGGGCCTTGCGGTCCTTATCTGCCATCAACTTCTATGTTTCTATGTAAGCTCTTTTATACATAGAACCTTATACAGTAACAAGTTTATAATGTGAATTTATGAAAATACCTATAGGATTTCTTATAACTGTACTAATCATGACATTAGTATTGTTTTATATGACTTCTGACTCCTTTTTCTTTAAAAAGGATTCATTAATTGTATTCATTCCTATTTAAAATAGCCTTCATGTTTTTTGTACACAAAATGCACTTATGCACTTTACACAACACCTTTCTGGGTGTTTGGCATCATTCCAGGGACTGGATGGATGGAAATGGAAAAAGAATGAAACGAGAGCACTAGTAGGAAGTTTAGCAGGGATAGTAAAGAGCTACGCCAGGTGGCCAACCTAGGGTGGGGGGGGGGAGAAGAAAAGCATTAACTGTAGCTAAGAAATAAGGAGATAGAAAAGTGGTCCATGAGTCACAGCCAAGGGCGTAGCCTAACTCTGCCACAGGAAGGATCTGGTATCCCAACCTCAAGGCCTGGCTCTTGAGGAGCTAGAGTATGCAGACTTGCACCTTTCTCAGGGAGTAATGGATATTCTTAAGGTTGCCAGGAAACCCGCCACCAGGAAAACTTATACTTCTAAGTGGAAGAGGTTTTCCATCTGGTATGGACAGAGAGAAGTAGACCCTCATTCTGCAGGGTTGGCATCCACGTTGGACTACTTAGTCCACCTGCATTGGTTGGGCCTCCAGCCTTCTACACTGAAGGTGCATCTGGCAACTGTATCTTCTTATCTTTCTGCCAGGAAAGGACCTTCCTTGGCATCCCATTCAGTCTTCAAAAAATTCTTTAAAGGGTTGCTCCACTTACATCCTCCACACAGGGTGCCTAGCCCATCTTGGGATATGAATATTTGCATAGCACAGCTAATGCAACCCCCCTTTGAACTCATGTCCTCGGCTGAGCTTAAGTATTTGACATGGAAAACGGTCTTTTTGGTAGCTTTAACCTCTGCTAGGAGGATTAGGGAACTACAGGCCCTGTCAGTGGAACCTGACTACATTGCTTTCCACAGGGATACGGTTATCTTTAGAACAAACAGGAGGTTCCTCCCAAAAGTGGTTTTGGATTTTCATCTAAACCAGTCTATGACTCTTCCTGTCTTCTTCACCGACCATTCTTCATCAGGTGAACAAAGACTGCATTCCTTGGATGTGAAAAGGACCATCAGCTACTACATTAATCAGACAAAAGCCCATAGAAACAACTATAACCAGTTGTTCCTTACCTTTGGTGAGGTAGGCAAGGGCAAGCCAGCCACCAAGAGAACCACCGCCAGATGGATTGTCTCCTGCATCCAGTTTTGTTTTAGTAAACTAGGGAAAGAGTCACCTGCAGATCTGAGGGCCCATTCAACCAGAGGGACAGCTACTTCTTTAGCAGCTGTCAGAGATTACCCTCTGCTCAAAATCTGTAAAGCAGCTACCTGGAAAACTGTTTACACATTCACTAAACACTACTGCCTGGACACCCAGGCCAGGAGTGATGCCAGGTTTGGCATAGCAGTACTGCAGAGCCTATTTCCTAAGCAGGTTCTGTGCCCACCTCCATGAGATACTGCTTGGTAGTCTTCATATTGTCAGAATTCAGCAAGACTTCATGTTGTTTGCAGAATAAATTACTTACAATAGTAATCTTGTTTCTTCTAATGGAGTCTTGCTGTATTCTGACCTCCCTCCCTACCTCCCCTGACAGAATCCAAGAAGGGCAATTCTTGATCAAAGGGAGGAACTCTTTTTAGTGCTGCACCTCAGGGGTGCCATATTATTGAATTGGGCATTTCTCGACTTGAGTCTTTGGTTGCCCATTGTTTGGTCATTGGCCATGTGGTTAACTTTGTGTTATTATTCTAAATTAGCTTAGTGTTAGTCAGTAAGTGCTCATAAGAATCTGACGGTTACATCAAATGTACCAAGGACAGTGGTTTGAAAACCGAGCTCGAGCTCAACGCTCTATGCTTTTGCATAGAGTTAACTCTTTCATCTCCAGGGCAGTTGAACTGAAAGGGCTAACTGCATATTGTCAGAATACGGCAAGACTCCATTAGAAGAAACAAGATTACTATGGTAAGTATTTTTTTCTGTCCTTACCCTCTCTATTGTGAATGGGCTTGTGTCCATCCCCCCAGGTGACTTCTGTCTCCCTTTGGGGTGGGTCCATTACCAGGTGCCTCCTTAGTAAAGACTGAGCAGAAGTACTCATTTAAGACTTCTGCCTTTTCACTGTCTTCTTCTATGCTTCTCCAATCCCTGCTTATGAGCCTGACAATGCCTCCTTTTTTTTTCCCTTTTGTCGCTTATGTTCATAAAAAAAGTCTTATTGCCTGCTTTAACCCCCTGTGCTATGTCTTCCTCAGTCTGTGCCTTTGCTTTTCTGATCACCCTTCCTGCCTCCTTCAAGCTGCACTTGTATGCCTCCCTATCTATTTTGCTGTTTGAGCCCTTGTATCTTTGGAATGCTAATCTCTTTTCCCTCACTGCAGCTGCCACCTCCTTTGAGAACCATAGCAGATTTCTTTTTTTCTTTGTCTTACTGACTAGCCTGGAGTATTTTGCAGTAACCTCTAGTGCTTCACTTAAGTTTATCCAACATTTCTCTACCCCTCCTTTTGCCTTCCTCTTGAGGATATCCCTAAAGCATATTCTCATCTGATCAAAGTCTGTTCTTCTGAAGTCTGTGACCCATGTCTTAATGTGGCTTGGTTCCTTGGCCTTTTTGACCTTGAACCAGACAGATTTGTGGTCACTTGACCCCAAATGGCACCCCACCTTCACCTCCTGAACCTTGCTGCTGTTTGTGAGAACAAGGTCCAGGACTGTGTTTTCTCTAGTGGGGGCCATGACAAGCTGATTAAGTCCAGCCCCTCCCAAGGTGTTTAGAAAATTTCTGCTCCTAGTTGTGGATGCTGTGCGGGAGTTCCAGTCCATGTCCGGGAGGTTTAAGTCCCCCATCAGCACAACTTCTCCTTTTTCAGCCATCTTTACTATGTTTTCAAGCACTGATTTGTTTTCTGCTGCCCCTTGTGAGGGAGGCCTGTATATCACTCCTAGTCTGAGGGCTGAGCATGAGCCCAGTTCGAGAGTGCCCAGAGTACCTCAGGTTCATCTTGGGACCTTTGTACCACCATAGTTTTAATGTCCTCCCTTATATATAACACAACCCCTCCCCCCTCCCCTAGAGGCTAGTTTTATGTTATGTCTGCTGTTAATCAAAAGGCAGGGGAAATTGTTTTTCCAAATTCTAGTGAGCTTATAGAAAGCCCTACCTCAGTGCTGAGATAGGAGATATATAGGAAGGTGAAAGATCTTCTTGTAGTGTATGTTTTCACATTGTTTGATTTATGCTAGGCTGAAGAAAAGCCTTATAAACTGTTAAAGCTAAGCAGTTGTCTGACTTATCATTTTGTTTTCTGTATATTTTACTTGATAAAAATAAAATGATAAATGCAACTGTGCATTGGGATGTTGTATATTCAGAGAGGTCCGAGAAACAAGAGTTAAGAGTATCAGCGATGGTGAGAGGATTGTTGCAGGTTATTCCATTTAAGACCACTTCAGTCATGGTTTCACTTTGTCTCTCCCCATGTTACAGTTAATGTGACTCCAGAAACCTTGAGAGTCACTTACAGAGGTGTGGAGAAGCTGCCAGTAGTAGGTGCTCTTGGCAGTTCTGATGGATGCTTTACAAAAATTCCTGAGCCTTTTGTACTCGGCCCAGTCAGCAGGGGACTTAGTCTGTATTGCTTTCATCCAGATTTTGTCCCTCAGTTTGACAGAGGCCAGCAGCTCACAATTTTGCCAATGGCCGGCCGCTCCACTAAATCTGCACCTTTTTATTGAGACATGCTTGTCCTGCAAGGCCAGGAGCATGGAGAGGAAGTATTGTGCAGCAAGATTAGTGTCAGAGGTCTGGTACATAGGTGCCCAGTCAGTTTTGCAAAGGTCAGACATAAGAGCCTTCTTATCCAACTTTGCAAAGTCCTGGAACTGTATTTCTCTGAGTGGGGGTTTGGGGACCCTAGCCTGCCAGATACAGTAGCCCAGAGAATGGTCACTGATAGAGTCTGGCAAGATGCCCACAGCATTGATTTTATCAGGTCTGTTAGAGATGATCCAGTCTAGTAGAACCTGGAAACTGCTACTATTAGACAGTCCGGTCGGGGAAGATACTAACTGGGTCAGGTGGAGCCTTCCCAGATCAGCAGCATATAGGCTGGTACTCTTGCCCAGCCAGTCCAGGTTAAGATCACCCATAATAATAAATTCATGTTTGCCTTTTAACGAGGCAAGATAGCCAAGTACATTTGTCAGACCCGATAGACCATTTTTTGGGGGGTTATAAATGCACAAAATGTCCAGCTTTTTAGTATGGGCCAGGGTAATGACTATATGAATAGCTTTACACATACAACTTGTGTTAACAGACCTAACAGAGATATCAAGGTTCTCGCTAGTACAGAACATAACACCCCCTTCCCTCTTTGCATTGGGATGGTCACACCAGTAGAGCTTATAGCCTTTGATAGCACATATAAGTCAGTCATTTTTATTTCTAAAAAGCACTTTTTGCAACATCAAAGTGCTTGTACATAAGCATAAAACATACTAAAATTAAGATAAAACAGTAATCGGTTAAAATCAGCAAAGTTCTGAATTAAAACAAATTATAGAAGGCTGACTCAAATAAATAAGTTTTTAGGGCAGTCTTGAAGGTCTCAATGGACAGGCACTCTCTAATCTGATCAGATAGAGAGTTCCACAAGGTCAGGGCCATATATGCAAAAGATCTTGCCCCCAAGAACTTCAAATGGATCCTGGAAACCTCTAGTAATTCCTCATCAGTAGAACGTAGCAGGTGGAGGGGGTGTAAGGGGTGCAGGAGGTCTTGCAAATAATGCAGTCCCTGTCTGTGTAGGGCCTTATAGGTCAGCAAACTGATCTTGAAGGTTATCCTCCACCACACTGGCAGCCAGCATGGTTCATGAAGCAGAGGCATGACATGAGAATCAGGAGTGCAGGGTTCCAGCCAAGTCTCTGATAGACCTGGTATTCAGGAGAGTAATGAGTTATCCAGGCCTCCAGCCATGCAAAGTTGATGATAAGGCTTTTGATATTCGTTTGAGCGAGCCTTAAACCTTTGTTAGAGAACTAGAGGGAGGGATAGGTAGGAGATACCCCGACGACAGGGCCCGGGTTGGGTTCCATGTTACCAGAGACAGCAAGCAGGCATAGAGGTACCCAGATTTCAGAGAGAGCGGTAAGAAGACAGACCCTAAGAGGCCAGTGAGAGGAGGGGAGGTGAGGGTTACGCAGTGAGCAATTTTAGCAAAAGGGATAAATTGAAAGAGCCCGGTTTCAGAGAGGGGTGTATCCCCCCAACCAGCAGATCTAACAAGAAAACCAGCCATCAGAACTCTGGTGACAGATAGTAGCTTCCGAGGGGAAGGAGAGTAGACCGGCCGAGAAGAGGAGAGCTAGCAGTAGAGATGCCCCTCAGAATGAGCAGAGGAGGAGCTTAGAAGCCACCATGGTGACCAGAGGAGCTGAGAGGCAGAACAACACTCACAGGGGTGACTGAGAAGTAGAGACTAGGGGAGATAAGCAGTTTCAGGAGAGACCAAGGGAAAAGGTGTGGTGAGCGGAAAATTAAGGAGAGTTCAAGGGGAAAACAGGGGCTTGGGTAGTAGTGCAGAGGTAGTAATTCAAGGAGGAGTTCTTCAGTAATAATGGATAAAATGCACAGGAGGGACCTGTGTGGTAGCAATGTCTTAACACACCCTTAATCAGAATTGATAAGGCAGGAGAGACTAGTAAGGTAAGCTCCAAATTAAAGCAGTGCAGAGAGTGACCCAGATATACAAGCACCGCTGTAATGTTAAACATCTAAGAAGGGGCAATTCAGCACAACATTAGATACAGAGAAAATCCCAATCAATTTTGCTCAGCTGCTATGCTAACCATCTGAGACGAGTCATGCTACACACTTAAATACAGTGACAGCCAGAAAGGAGAGACCAGCACAGTAAGCTCTGTGATTCAAAAACCACCAGCTCAGAGCATGACCCAATTTAAATACAAGCAAACTGCATTCCCAAGTTAATTTTGTACCCTACCACGCAGAACAAGCTGTAGGGATGGGGCAAAAGAAATAAAGCCATAAAAAAAATGGAGGGTAATGAGTACCAATGCCTGTAGTCTAGGTAAAAAGCTCCCCAAAATGGTGGCCTTGATGGAAGAGGGATGTCTGAATATCGTGGCAGTCACAGAAACATGGTACACAGAGAATCATGACTGGGATGTCAACATACCAGAGTACACAATCTACAGGAGGGACAGGTAGGGAAGAAGAGGAGGAGGAGTAGCTCTCTATCTAAGGGAAGGGATCAAAGCAACAGAACTAAAGGGTAAACAGGGAGGAGAGGAGGCACTGTGGGTCACCCTGGAGACTAGAAATGGCACCACAATCCACACAGAGGTTGTATATAGACCCCCATCTCAGAGGGAGGAAATGGACAAGTAAATGATAGAAGGCATCCTTGAGATGGCAGACAAAGGCGAGAGATTGTTGATGGGGGACCTGAATATGCCAGATATTAACTGGAGCACCTTTGCTGCAGCCACATCCAAGAGCAGGGCCATTCTCGATGCCCTACAGGCGGCATGCCTCAGACAGCTAGTTTTGGAACTCACTCGGGAGGAAGCAATCTTAGACCTGGTACTCTCAAATGGGGATGGAGAGAGGATCTCCAATCTTGAAGTGGGTAGCTTCTGGGAATAAGTGACCACCAAACAGTGTGGTTCACGATAAACTTAACTGTAGAGTCAAGCCATACAATAGTGAATATACTGAACTTCAGGAGAGCTGATTTTGTCAAAATGGGAGAGTGCCTCAGAAAAGCACTAGCAAACAGGCAAGAGGGTGGGGTGGAGCAACAATTGGGAAACATCAAAACCGCCATCACAGAAGCAACAAGCCTTTGTGTGACACAAATAAACAAATCAAAATGAAAGAAAAAAACACTATGGTTCTCAGAAGAAGTGGCGGGGAAGGTAAGGGAGAAAAAGATAGCATTCAGGAAGTATAAGGAAACACAGAAGGAGCAGGACAGAGAACTGTACCAGTTAAAGCAGAAGGAAGCGGGGAAGGCAGTCAGAATAGCAAAGGCCCAAAACCAAGGAAAAGATAGCCAACTCGGTTAAGAAGGGGGATAAAACCTTTTATAGGTACATTAGGGAGCAAAGAAAGACTAAGGCAGAGATACTGAGGCTGAATAAAGAGGAAGGTGATTGGGCAGAGAATGACAGTGAAAAAGCAGGGATACTGAACGAATACTTCTGCTCAGTATTTACAATGGAAAAGCGGGGGAGATACCTAATCCAGTCAATAGAAGCACTCTGGATGGGGGGGTTGATATTAGTTCTTTCACAGGAGAAAGGGTTCTGAAAGAACTCTTAAAACTGAAGGTGGATAAAGCAATGGGGCCTGATGGGATTCACCCCAGAATTCTAAAACAACTAAGGGAAGAACTATTAACACCACTGACTACCCTTTTTAATAAATCATGGGAGGATGGTGTGGTACCTGAGAACTGGAGGAGGGTGTATGTGATTCCCCTTCACAAAAGTGGGAGTAAGACAGAGGCAGGAAACTACAGACCTGTCAGTTTGACCTCAGTGGTTGAGAAAATGATGGAATCACTTCTGAAGGAAAGAACTGTTGAGTACCTAGAGGCCAGTGGGGCACAGGACCCAAGGCAGCATGTATTCACAGCAGGAAGGTCATGTCAGACAAATCTAATTGATTTCTTTGACTGGGTGACCAAAGTAGTAGACCAGGGAGGGGCTGTGGAAATGGCCTACCTAGACTTTAGCAAGGCATTTGACACAGTTCCACACAAAAGATTAATAAACAAATTAGCCAGCCTGGGAGTGGGTTCCAGGGTGGTAGCCTAGGTAAAACACTGGCTGGACAACAGGACACAGAGAGTAATAGTAAATGGAGTCCACAGTGAAGAAAGTGGAGTTACTAGTTGGGTACCACAGGGTTCAGTACTGGGGATGGTCCTTTTTAATGTCTTTATGAGTGACATTGCAGAGGGACTGGAAGGGAAAGTATGCCTCTTTGCAGATGACATAAAGATCTGCAACAGGGTTGATATGCAAGGCGGGGTGGAAAGGATGAAAAGGGACTTGGCAAGGTTGGAGAAATGGTCAAATGTATGACAGCTTAGATTCAATGCAAAGAAGTGCAAAGTAATGCACCTGAGAAACAAAAACCCAGGGGAAGAGTACACCGTGTGGGGGGAGTGAGATACTGACAACAACAAAAATGGAAAGGGACCTGGGGGTAGTCATATCAGATGACCTATAGGTGGGCCAGCAATGTGACAAGGCAGTAAGGAGGGCTGGGGGGATACTGGGATGCATAGGGAGAGGCATCACCATCAGAAAACAAGAAGTTGTTGCCCTCTGTACAGACAGTTGGTAAGACCACATCTGAAGTACTGTGTACAGTTCTGGAGACCCCATCTCCGAAAAGACATAGACAGGGTGGAGGCTGTCCAGAAGAGGGCAACCAAAATGGTACAGGGTCTGCACCAGAAGACATATGAAAAAAGACTAAAGGAGCTTAAGATGTTTAGCCTTGAGGAAATGAGGGAGAGGGGGGACATGACAGAAACTTTCAAATACCTCAAGGGACTCAACAAAGTCCAAGAGGGTAGCATCTTTCAGAAGAAGAGATATGCAAAAACAAGGGGCACAATTTGAAGATAGAGGGGATGGCTCAGAGGTAATGTGAGGAAATATTTCTTCACAGAGAGGGTTGTAGATGCATGGAGCAGCCTTCCTGAGGAGGTCGTAGAGTCAAAAACAGTAGGGGAATTCAAGAATGCATGGGACAGACAAGGCAATTCTAGTGGGGGTAGGAGGAAGTAGACTGCTGGTTAACTAGGATCTGCAGCGTATTCATTATGTACGGTAATGGGCAGACTAGATAGGCCAAGTGGCCCTTATCTGCCATCAAATTCTATGTTTCTATGTAGGCAAGTTCCTCTTAGGGTGGTGCCAAAGTGCATTTAAAGAACAGTGGGAGCGTGGGTGGGAGTGTAAAAAAAGTTCTCCGGCAGTCAAAACTGTTTAGCCTCTTGCTTCAACAGAAGTCCACCAGACAACCCCATCACTTTGTGACATCTGTTACTGCACTCCTGGAAGCAGAGTCCTTCCTTGGTGCAGGGCTCAGAGGGCCCTGCATATCTTCATCTGTTCACGCAGGTCCCAAAGCAACCTGCGCAAATGAGGATATGATTCCACTATCTCAAAAAAAAAAAAAAGGAAATTCTTTATAAAAAGCTGTGTTAATGCACCAGTTAGGGCTCAAGTTAATGCCGCAAACGTAGGGAAATGCGGTTTTAGCAGCAAATGGACAAGACCACACAAGCAACCACAAATAGCCATCATCAGGTAAGACAAATAACATACAGCTGTTTCTAACCACAGGAATCCCTTACTTAATGTTTACATTTTATGCAATCATCTCGGCCGAGAGTGACGCCCCAGAGATAGAACCCATACAAATTATAACATTTGGAATATAGGTTCAAACTGTGGATCTGCACTCCATCCTGGTCTTTACTCAGATCTGTTTCTGTATCTGAAGAGAGCAGTCACCCTGTAGTAAACTCCAGTAACAGCTGGTTCTCCACTCAGGTTTTTATTTTGTAGTTATATAAAAAAAAAAAAAAGTATTTCAGTCAGTTTTCTCAATTACGCTGTATATAGTTAGGGTTTTTCTGTAAATTACAGCTTATGTGGTTCCTGTTTAATTACCAGGAACCGGAGAATACCCTTCTTGGCTACCATTGCTATCTTTCACTATTTGGCTAGTAAACCACATTGATTTTTGCTAATTATTTGTGATTTACTGTTTTTAGCTATCCAATTTACAGAGAATGGAGCGTTTTCGCTTTCCATTTCTGTCTGTGCCCTTTCACCTTAATTAATTGGTTCCTGTTACAGGAACCACAATTTGACCTTTGGCACAGCTTCCTCAGAACAAGATCCTTTTTTTTGTTTTACTAGTGGGCTCTTGTACTGCATCATTTTTTGGGAATTGCTGTAAGTATTTCAAGGTTCTTTAACTGGTATGTCAGAGATACCTTGTGGACCATCAAAAATGTGTACAAATTGTTTTCAGCTCCAGGCATGGGCAGACTGTCATGGGCTTTGTTTACAATGTTTAGGTCCACACAACACGACTCATAAATTGTAAGTCTTGTCATATTTATTGCCCAAAAACCTCATTTAAAAGGGTAAAACTTTTAAAAAGAAGTATGTCTTGTCAGTCTGCCTTTCTGTCACCTAAAAATAATAAAACAAGCTCTGGGGTGGTCCCTGTGATGGTGGAAAGCATGCATCTGATGGGGCGATCTCCTCATGTACAGTGCAAATAATATAAAAGGTGGCAAGAAAAAGATAAAGCTGCACAGCCATCAGAAAGGCTTGGTAAAGATGGTTCATATATCAGGATGTCCAAAAGGGGAAATCCTGAATCCAGTTATGGAAGAAAAAAAAAGGACCTAAGAGCAGGCACTGGAAATGGTGTCTGCCAAAAAGAAACTGAAAGAAAATAATGTCACTGCCACTACTCCTTCATGGAGAAAGGAGCAAGCAGATGGTACAGAACAAAATTCCCTCATCAGAGGACATATCAAAAAAATATGGCAATTTTTCCTGGCAATCCAGGCCATGGAAAATTTGAATAAAATACCTGTCTCCTCAACCACCACCACCCCACCCCCAGCTCAGGCTCCAATCTATATGCCTCTGGAGGAGAAGGAGGAGGAAGAAGAATATTATGTGCATATGGAGGAAGGGGAACCCCATGGAATTAGAGTGCACACCAAAACAAGATTCTGAACCTCCTGAAAGGCAAACTGAGGACTGCTCATCGTTTTCCTCATTTGTCAGACAAATGGTTGATATCTTCAACATCTCCCACTAGAAACAGAGAAGAAGAATGACAGTGCTGATTTTACGGACATGCTGGGAGTAGCTTCACCAGGAAGGATGTTACTTCCCATACATAAACCACACCTAAAGTACTGTATCCAGTTCTGGAGACTGCATGTCTGGAAGGACATAGACAGAGCGGAGGTGGTCCAGAAGAGGGCAACTAAAATGGTGCAGAGTCTGCATCAAAAGCTCTATGGGGAGTGACTAAAGGACCTCAATATGTACATCCTGGAACAGAGGAGGGAGGGGGATATGATAGAGACCTTTAAATACCTTGTAGGGGTAAATAAGGTACGGGAAGGAAATAATTTTCAGAAGAAAAGGTGCTCAAGAACAAGAGGTCATGCTATGAAGATGGAGAGGGTTAAATTCAGGAGGGATGTGAGAAAATGCTTTTTCACATATAGAGTGGTGGATTCCTGGAACAGCCTTCCAGTGGAAGTGATAAAAGCAAAAACAGTGGTAGGCTTCAAGAATGCATGGGATAATACACAAAGGAATCATAATGGAAAGGAAGGGGGAGATGGAGAAAGAGCTGTAGATCAGGCACTGCCTGTGGTAATAGTGTAGGTAGGGAGAAATAGGCAGACTGGATTGACCAAGGCAGTCCTTATCTGCTGTCAAATTCTATGTTTCGATTATGTTTCACTTAAAACTCCCTGCCCAGTGTATGTCCTGGTAAAATCCTTCTCTACGCAGATGATGCTGTACTCTTTGCCTCCGACCGTAATCCCATCTCACTTCAGGATTCTCTGCAGGAATCCTACAATGACGCAGAAGCCTGGTTTACTGAGCACAGACTTGTAATTAATCTAAAGAAAACCAAAACCATGCTCTTTGCCCACCCCCGAAATAAATCCAGTAACTATCCTCTCGCAGTCCACTCCACCTCTAAACTCCCTATTGAGCTAGTTCACTCTTATAAATACCTAGGTATAACCTTTGACCCTGCCCTCTCTTTTCATACCCACATCTCTGTCCTTGCCTCAGCTGCTAACACTCGGCTGGGTATCCTCTATCGTCATAAAAACTGCCTTCCCACGCATGCCCTCCGACTTGCAGTCACATCCTCTGTTCTATCTCTGGTAGACTATGGCCTACCTGTGTATGGTGCAGCAGGCCAGACTGCCCTGCACAAGATCCGCCTCACCTTAAACAAGGCCTGCAGGCTCATAACTGGAGCTCCTAGTCTAACCCATAGTTGTCTTCTTTACACCATGGCTAATCTACTCAACCTAGATGAGCACCTCAAATACCAAACCTACCTCCTAACAAAAAAATCACTCCTTGGGCTATCCCCACTGGGTCTGTCAACCACTATCCACCGTGCAAACCCTACAGTGCATACCCGTATATCCCGCAAAACTGCACTGGTTATACCGAGGGCGAGAACCTCGCAAGGTCAAAGGGCTTACCCCTACAGAGCCCCCTGTTGGTATAATGCCCTCCCCGCCGAAGTCACTGATGCCGCCTCGTTATCTTATTTTAAAACTAGTCTTAGAAATCGCCTGCTCTCAACACGCAGCTGTACCTGCCTCTAAGCCTCCTCCTATCCTTCCAGACAAAGCTCACTGAGCCGCTCTCTGACCTTCTGTCCAGCTCTACCTTTACTTGCTACTATCTTCCCTACACTCCTCTTCTGATGTCTTCCACCCAGCCTTACCTTTATTCTGCCCACTGAATCAATCTCCATGTAACTACTGTATATTGTCTACTCTGTAATGCACACATGTAAGCCTGTTGTATACTGTGTTTGACATATGCCTGTATTTTTGGCTGATTCCTAAATGTACTCTGATTTTTTGTCTGCCTTGATGTTTGTTTCTTGCACTGTTTTGTCCTCACTGTGACGAGGTACCTTTGTAAATGAGCCTCTGGCTCAAAGGTTGTTAAACTGATGTTCTAATAAATAAATAAATTAAAAGGCCATAGCAAAAATCATGGCTGCAGCAATAGACAAAAAAGTGAGAGAAAATATCAGATGGACAAGCAGGGAGTGGAATATCTGTATGCCCACTCTGATCATCATGGAGTAGTCCAGGCTGCTGTATGTGAGAGAGCAAAAATCACTATCTGTGCAGCCCCCTGAAAAAGATTCATTGGATACTATGGCAAAAAAGATTTATGCAACAGCTTCCCTGCTATTAGGCAGGCAGCTTATTTAGCACAAATAGCACAGTACCAGAAAGCACTGTGGAATGCAATTCTGGCACTAGCAGAAAGAGCAGAGGATGGCTTAGCACAGGACCTGATTGCCACAACAAGATCAGCCCTGGATGACACAAAATATCATTTCCACACTGTGGTAGACACTTATGACAATGCTACCAGCGTTTTGGCTCATACAGTATCTTCAAGAAGTTTTTCCTGGCTGTGCCAGCCCATCAGCACAGCAATAGTGCTACCACTCATGGAGCTGGTGACCCAGGCTTAGGAGTGGACTCAGGTTGCTGGGGGTTGGCTGGGGGGAGGAGGATTGAGCATCCCAGGGGACACTCTCCTCCTCTGTGGAGGGTGGGTTACCATCCTCGCTACAGTACTGCCACCTGGGTGACCCCAGGTGCAGCTCAGGGGGTACTGTGGGAGGGGAGAACATTGGCCAAGATCCAGAGCAGCAGCACGCTTTGTGTGCACATGGTCCTTGGACCTCCATGCATGCCAGCATCCTCGGGGATGAGAGAAAAGGGAGGAAAAAGACCCACAGTTGGCCCAACAATGGTCTCCAGTACTGCACTCCAAGGACCGAATCCAGACACCCTGGTTACCGCCTGACGAAAATTTCAAGCAGGTAGGGGGGAATGGAAAGAGTGCTCTCTTTTTCACTGCGTGGGGGGTAAACTGCAGCATCATGGAGACAAGGTAACAGGAGGATGATCCTGATAGTACGCCTAGCTACAGATAACTTGGAGGACCCTAAAGGGGGGTGGCTCAGTTGTGGCATCAGAGGGGGCGTAAAACAGAAAACAAAAATAAAAAAAGGTTCTCCTGGCTAAGGACTCAGAGTTCCCCACTCTCTAGGAAAGTAAAGTGGTGGTGGTGGTGGTGATCGGGGCCAAGGGTGCATTATTCTGTGGACTCCTATATTTCAATTCAATTTACCAGAAAAAGGCTCCATTGAGCAAGTTCATTTACAGGGAGGTCCTGGGTAGGACAGTCAATTTCACAAAGTACAGTGAGCAGAAAATAACATGTAGTGAAATATTACAGATATAGCATCCACAAAAGCATCCCATGTACAAGGTAGAACGGCAGTATTTCAGTTGTAATTGCTATAGAGGTGCACTGTGCATGTGCATAAGTGTTTTTTAATAAGGAATAGAGCACTGGTGTCAAAACAGGAGGAGAAGTACAATAAGAAAAAATTACTTACCATAGTACTGTAGAACTAGAATAAACCACTGACAAAAAATATTCGCTATAACGACGCTATAACTTTAAGGCGCGATTTTTTTTTGACAGCGGTATTTTTTTGATGTGTGCCATGTGGTCTATGGCATTTCAGCATCTTTTGGAAGTGAAATGGTTTAGTGCCCTAACAGCATAAGCAGACACAGACTTTGTCATGCTTGTGAAAGGAAACCTTATTAAACCAGTGGTACCATAATGTGAAAAAAACGGAGAAAAATTAAAAAAACTCAAGAGTCTGCATAAATGGCCATCTGCACACAATCTCGGCTGGCTCGCTCAGCACCCGGGGTCATCAACAGCAGGTAAATCTAAGGAAAGAAAAGAAACAACAGTAAACAAAATAACACTTTGAAAAAGGTAACAGGATTTACAGGTGGTCACAGTATGCTGTACCATTATTTGATGTGCTGGTTTCATTGAAGTAGTCAGCATGGACTTACATTTTACCAGCTTTCTCAAATGTTTAATGCTGTTTATAAAATGGGTATAAAAAATCCAGAAACCTGATTGGCTGAGGAGTTCAGAACCCAGTGCTGATATCCCAGCACAACCGCACAGGAAGAAGATCCAGTAGCCTCTTCACAATAAAATCAATAGTATCACACATCCCTGACTGGCATCACAAATGTGGCTGTCACCTTTGCTCGCTAAAAACCATCAACTAGGCCCTTAAAATGAAACTGCCTTAAATTTAAAAACACAATAATTAAATGTTATTTGTCCCCATAATCCTCTTCTTACACACACACACACACACACACACACACACCCCTTAAACAAGCATTTGTCAATGCCGAATGTTTGCTTGCTGGTATTAGCATTGGAAATGCAGAAGTTAGACAGACGCAGAGTAGGAATAGCAGTGAAGTATTGAACTTCATGCCAACCTCACCACCACCCTGCAGAGATGGACAGGCATTGGGGTATGCGTTTGGGTTGTCACCCATAACGTTCATGCCATTTCACCTCACCCTATTCTGCAGACACCGACAAGTGTTGAGGTGTGCCTTCGGGTGTTCGGCTTTGCAGTCACCCCGGCCCACTCCATAAGGACATACGCTGAAATGGGTGCAATATAGGAGAATGGGGTGAACTCTGGGGCCAAAGAGTCCAAGGCACACCTCGATGTCTGTTACTGGCTACGTGGTGGGGGGGGTATGGCATGAGCATTACAGTCGGCAATCCAAAGGTAAACCCCTGATGCCTGTCAGTTTGTATAGGGTGGGACGTTATGGTTAGAAACCCTAATACCCCAGGTGTTTGTTGATATTTGCACTATACATTTTCAACATGGCCTTTTTCTGACCCCCACCTCACGAAAGCATTTAGGCCCTCTTCTCATGAACAGTGGCACTGTGATTTTGTCAATGTGTCCCGAACTTTGAGTTCTCACAGCGACCATGCCATTGTGCAGCAGATGTAAGAAAACACAGATTGGGCAGGATGTGAAGAATGACAATTGTACCATTCATAGGGAGGTGCGAAGAGATGCAAATGTTGAAAATCTGTAGTGAAAATATAAAAAATGCTCAAACTGCAGAGCGTACGTGGAAACTGTGCAACGCATCTGCGTAACAGTCATTTAGTGGAATTATTTCACCAAATTTTCAACATAGGCATTTTGTGACCTCTTCTTTTGAACACTGTCACTATGATTTTCTAAATCTGTCCTGAACATTGATTTCCCACAGCAATTGCGCTATTCTGCGCCAGATGTTTAAACACATATTTTGGGCAGGATGTGAAAAATGACAGCTGTACTGTTCATAAGGAGGTGTGAAAAAATGCCAATGTTGAAAATCTGGAATGGAAATACTACACATTCATGAAGTTACGATGGTGCGTGGGAGCTGCACAATGCACGCTTTTAACACAGTCATTTTATGGACGTTTGTCACCAACTTTTCAACACAGGCATTTTAGGACCTCTGCTCATGAACAGAGTGACTGTGTTTTTACATACAAACATACATACGAACATATGTACATATGAATCTGCCAGCAGAACAGACCAGGTGGTCTATCAAAGTTTGCCCATGTGTGCAGCTAGCACCCTAGATTGCAGCTGCCCCAGCCTCCTCCCCCTCAGTTCCTCCCATGCTTGTCCCAGCCCATGCCCCCCTGACTCTTGCTTTATGCCACTCCTTAAAGCTATTGACTGTCCTACATGTTAACACCCCCCTCTGGCAGCGCATTTCAACTAGACACCACCCTCTCAGTGAAGTAGTGCCTTCTCATTTCCCTCTTGAAATGTACCCCTTCCAGCCTTAGTTCATGCCCCCTCATCTCTCTTCCACTCCTCAGTTTAAACATCCCCTTGGTGCTAAGTTTATTTAACCTCCTCAGGTATTTAAATGCTTCAGTCATATCCCCTCTATCCTCCAGTGTGTACATGTTCAGATCCTTCAGCCTAACTTCATATTCCTTTCCTTCCATCCCCTTTAACATTTGTGTTGCCTTCCTTTGCACCCCCCTCCAGTAACTTTATATCTGTCCTCAGGTATGGCCTCCAGTACTGCACACAGTACTCCAGGTGCGGTCAGACCAATGATCTGTAGAGAGGTAGGATCACATCCCTGTGTCTGGATGAGAACACCCTTGTGATGCAGCCCAGCATCCTGTTTGCATTCGCTGCTGCTCTCCTGCACTGGGCCGAAGTTGTTCATGCTCAGAGTTACCAACACCCCTAGGTCCTTCTCCTCCTCTGTGATCCCCAACCTCACCCCCCAACCAATAGTCCCTCTTCTGGTTTTTAACCCCGAAGTGCATCACCTTACACTTCTTTGCACTGAATCCTAGCTGCCACTCCACTGACCATGTCTCTAGTTTGGTTAGGTCCCCCTGCAGTTTTTCCCATCCTTCCTCTTTGTCCACTACCTCCCCCAATTTGGTATGATCTGCGAACAGACTAACCCTGCTCCCCAGTCCATGTGCTATATCGGAGATAAAGAGCCGAAATAGCACCGGGCCTAGCAGTGACCCCTGCAGCACCCTGCTTGTCTGCTGTGGGTGCCGAGAGCTCCCACCACCACCACCACCACCACCACCCTCTGCATCCTCCCCTGTAACCAGTTCTCTATCCATTTAGTCAGCTTTTTCCCACCCCCACTGCCATCAGCTTCCCCCCCAGTCTCCCATGAGGCACTGTATCAAAGGCCTTACTGAAGTCCAAGTACAGGACATGTACCGCATGGTCCCTGTCCAACTCTCTTGTCACCCAGTCACAATATTCTATTAGGTTGGTTTGACAAGACCTCCCTTAAACGAACCCATGTTGCCGCCCATCTTGGAGGCCATTACTCTCTAGAAATGCCACCAGCCTCTCCTTCAGTATTGCCTCCATTAGCTTACCTACTATGGACTTGAGACTGACCTGCCGATAATTTCCTGGCTCCTCCCTAGACCCACTCTTGTGTATGGGCACCACATGGGCCACCCTCCAATCCTGGGGTACACACCCCATTTCCAGGGAGGTGTTGAACAGATCTGCCAGCAGCTCAGCCAACAGCTCCACCATCTCCCTCAGTACCCTGGGGTGGATGCCATCAGGACCTGGTGCCTTGTCCACCCTTACTGCCCTCAGCCCCTGTAGCACCCTACTCCCTGTGATCACTTTGTCCATCACCTCCCCCCTCCTTTCCTCTCCCCCCCAGCCCATGCTGGTAGTGAACCATCCCTCTCCTTAGTGAAAACGGAGCAGAAGTACTCATTTAGAATTTCTGCTTGCTCCTCCCCCTTTTCTACCCAATCCCCTTCCCGCTTTATACTCATAATATATTCCTTGCACTTCCTCTTTTCCCTGACATACCTAAAAAAGTCTTTTTCCCCTCCCTTTATGCCCTGTACTAACCTTAATTTCCTGGAGGCCTTAGCTTTTTTCACCCTCTTGGCCACCTCCCTTGACCAACTCCCATAAGCCTCATTATTCTCTCCCTTCCCTGTTCTCCTGTACTTCTGGTATGCAGCCCTCTTTGCCCTCACCCCTTGCAGCAACTCCTTGTTCAGCCAGAATGGTTGCTTGGTTCTGCTCTTCTTACTCCTGGCCCTGGTGCAGGCTACTGTAGCCTCTGTTAGCCCAGTCTTTATGACTCCCCACTTGTGTTCTGCATCCATCCCCAGCCTTATATCCTGGAGTCTCCCTTGCAGTATTGCTCACATCCTCCCAAAGTCCACCCTACTAAAGTCCTCCACCTTAGTGCCCGTGCCTCCTGTCTCCCTGCCCAGTGTGAGAACGAGCCACAGTTTGGTAGTCACTACTCGTTAGTGGGTCATCCACCCTTACCTCCCTCACCGCTGTGCCTTTTCTTTCCTTCCACCCTATCTCACCCCTTTCAGTATAGAATCCCCAGGACAAGTACCCCCCCGTCCCTTACCCCCTTTTCCTTCTAATGCCCCTTCCACCACCCCAGTATTCGTTCTTCCCTGCCCCTTACCCCTGCCAGCTGCACCCTCTGTGACTTCTGTATCTGCACCCCCTACTTCCGCCTCACCCCTTTTCTCTGCCTTATTCCTCCCATCCCCCTTGAACCCCTTCCCAGCCTGACTACTTCCTACTGGGCTTCCCATATCGACCTCCCCTCCTCCCCTGCTCATTTCCATCCTCTCTCCTATCCCCGTTGTTGTCAAGTTACAGCCCCCATTCCCTTCGATGCCCCTCACATCCTTCCCCTTTCCCGTAGCCTTCTCTCCTCCAGTCACCCCCCCTCCATCCTTACTAGCCCCTCTTGTACCCTTTCATCCTCGCTATCTCTTCCCCTACCTGTTGCCATCCCGGTCATGCCCCGCTTGTCTCCCCTTCAGTATGTTTCTGCTCCCCCTCTCTCCCATAGCAGAGGCTCAAATCTATTCCTAGTTGATACACCTCCTACATCTCTTCTCCCTACCGGTTCCACCCTCCTACTTGTGTCCCCCTGGTCCCACCCCTGGTCCTTCCCTACCCACAGCCATTTGCTCTCTTCACGGTACTCCTTGTGGTCTCTTCCTCCCCCATCAGGAGGCCCCCCTTCACCTCAGGCACCCCCTTCCTTGTCCTCTCTTTTCTGCTAGTGCCTCTGATACTGGGGTCGGTTTCAGTCCCTAGTTGTACTTCCTCTGTCCCCCCTTGCCATCCCCTATCGCCCCCAGCCAGGATGCCTACCATACTCCTCTGCCCTGCCACTTAGACTCCTCCCTAACCTCCACAGTTCTTCCCTCAAACTAGCCAGTCATCTACAGACCATACACCCCCCCCCATCCTCTAAGCCCAGTCCAAGATCATGGCGGATCCACACCCTGTACACCCCACCACCCTTCCAAAGATGCCCACCCTATTGACATGCAGCACCTGCCCCATTTTAGACCCCATTTTATGTTACAGGCTCTTACTCCTGGTTTCTGTACCCTAGTACAACTGTTAGGCCCCTAGTTACTCAAATTCCTGTTCCCCCTCACACTAGTCCCCCTACTGCCCCCTTGCTGACTGGGTTAATTCAGTCTCAAATCTCATCCGTTAGATACTATATTACTGTAGCAATCCTAAAGCCTCCTTGCCCGTTTTTCACCCCTCAGCTACCATGCTTTTTGTTCTCAGCCCTCATATAGTTTCACTTAGCCCAGTTAGAAATCTTATTGCACTCCAAGTATTACTTAGCTCAGTTAGAGAAATAAACAGAACAAATAAATATGTATTATTACAGCAATCCTAACTGTATAGCTCAGTACTTAGCTCAGTTAGAGAAATAAACAGAACAATTAAATCTGTATTATTACAGCAATTCTAAAAGTAGTCAATCATTGCTTTGTCTCCACCCCAGAGATCCTGCTGTAGTATAGGACCACAAAGGACCCTGGGCGGGAGAGTGGGCAACTCTAACGTTCCAACAGAGTTCCATTGAGCTTGCTCACTCCCCCTCCCCCACTCGCTCATTCTGCTTCTCCCAGTGCTGTAGGCTGCCCTTTTGTACTGAGCTCCTGCCTGCGTTGGCGCCTTTTTCTGACCACAAAGAAATCTGCAGCAGTCCTGACAGAGCTCCGTTGAGCTCGCTTACTCCCCCTCTCTCACTTGCTCATTGTGTTTCTCCCAGCGCTGCAGGCTGCCCTTTTGTACTGGGCTCCTGCCTGCACTGGCGCCTTTTTCTGCCCACAAAGAAATCCGCAGCAGTCCTGATAGAGCTCTGTGCTCGCTCAGTCCTCCTCTCTCACTCACTCATTCTTAATCTACCCCAAACACTGATTTCCCACAGCGACCGCGCTATTCTGCGCCGGAAATGCAGAAACACATTTTGGCCAGGATGTGAAAAATGACACCTGTACTGTTCATAAGGAGGTGTGAAAAATGCCAGTGTTGTACATCTGGCGTGAAAATATTACAAATTTGCGAAGTTACAGGGGCGCTGGAAACTGCACAACGCAGGCTTGTAACACAGTCATTTCATGGACTTTCGTCACCAAATTTTCAACATAGGCATTGTAGAGCCTCTGCTCATGAACAGTGTCATTGTCATTTTCTTAATCTGTCCCGAAAACTGATTTCCCACAGCGACCGCGCTATTCTGTGCTGGAAGTGTGAAAACACATTTCAGCCAGGATGTGTTAAATGACAGCTGTACTGTTCATAAAGAGGTGTGGAAAAATGTCAATGTTGAAAATCTGGAGTGAAAATATTAACAAATTCGCGAAGTTACGAGTGTGTGTGCAAACTGCGCAACGCATGCTCATAAAATAGTCATTTTTTGGAATTTTTCACCAAATTTGCAACATAGGCTTTTTGAGAGCCCACCTCATGAACAGTGGCACTGTCGTTTCGTTTATCGATCCCAAAAGGTGATTCTGCGCAGTGACTGCGAAATCACCTTTCAGGACTGAATAACGCCATGACAGTGACTGAATTCAAGAGGAGGGGTCCCAATAACCTCATGTTGAAAATTTGGTGCCAAAATTCCCCAAAGTGCCCGAGATATGCACCAAAGTTGAAAAAACCCTATTTATGCCATTATATAGCTTACCAGCATTTCTTCAGTTCACGGTCAGCTTTGAAGAGTGCAGACGTGTTTCTGGTCCACCGAAGATCATCGTGCTGGGCTCCAGAGGTAAATATGGGGTGAGGGGGGTGTGGGGAGGCAGGGTGCGCAGAGGATGGATGTGGGTTGGGGGAAGGGGCACGAGACACTGTGAGAGACCATTTTCTTGGTTTCAGGGAGAAAAAAAAAACATCACAGGAAGGTTTTTGTTTTTTGTACACTGGGGTGGGCTCCCAGTGTGCCACCTGCGTTTTGGGAGAGGGTGGACTGAAGCCGACGGGGATTTGGCCTCCCGTCAGCAAAGAAAGACTGTTTGGGGAGGCATGATGCCGAGGGGGATTGGGCACCCCCCTCAGCACAAAACAAATGGGGGGGGGGCATTATGCGGACAGGGAGTGGGCTCCCACATCGGCAAATGAACTGGGTCGGGGGCATGCTGACAGGGGGATTTGGCACCCCCGTCGGCTTTCATGGGGCTCTGAGGTGGCATAGCCACTGTCTCATTGACGGAATGTTACACCAGGCAAGGTAGGTACCGCCCTGCAGTGATGGGTCACTCCCTCATTGCAGCGGAATGGCTGATGCTGCAATGACGCGGCGGCCCCTGATTGCAGCAGTAAAATCGTTACAAGTTTGTGGCACTCTGCAGAACCAGTGTCATCAGGACACTGGGCCTGCATTGGTTGAGCATTGCCAAGACCAACAATGCAGTGCTGGCATTGGCCACCACAGTGCCGCACCTCCACAAACTGCTTCTCTCCTAAGCTGCCACATAATGTTTCTTGCGCATGTGCACAAGCAAACATAAAAATGAAGTACCTACAGTTTTAATTTATGGTTTCTTTGCTGACCATGGAAAATTCCCCTACTATTCTCACCTGCTCACTAGGGAAATCTGTGCTCTTTAACCTGCTACAGATAAAACAAAAGCCCTGGTTCCATCTGAGGCCTTCTGTTGTATGATAGTGGGGATGAACATTCTGCCAGTAGAACTAAAAAGACATTTGAATTCTTGTATTCTATACATAGTAAACATTCCATCTCTTGAATTTAGACCCAAAACAATAGAACCTTGTGATGTCAGTGATGATCAAACAGTGCTTAACTCAATGTACTGTAGTTAGGCACTGCTTGATCATCACTGAAATCACAAGATTCTAAGAATGGCTCTAATGTAGTATTTATATTGCACATACACAGTCATCTGTATCTCTGGACTGCTTCCAACTACAGGTATCCCCAATACCTCAATTAAAATAACTTTTTCATGGGCTTTCAAACTATGTATGCCACTGTACATGAATGTTTCCCTTTAAATCATCTTCTTGGATATTTTGCACTTTAATATCTTCGCAACCGTTCAACAGATTTGCATGAAATTTCTTGTGCATAGTCTCGGGGGGGGGGGGGGTAGATCACTTGAAGTGCCAAGTTTCCGTTCAGTTGGATGTGTAGCTTCCGAGATCCGAACAGTGAAATAAGTTTAAAAATTGCTGTTTGTTGCTTTTTTTTTTTGTCATCATCTAGCACATAGATGGTTTGGAATTTTAGTCTAAAATGTTCAGGGTAGAAAGGGCTTGGCCCACAGATGTGCCTTTTGCTGGTTCGGTGAAAAAATATTCATCAGTTTCGATAGGGAACAGACAGTCAGTCTGTTGAGCAAGAGGTGTAACCTCAGCCAAAGATACACAAACCACTCTATTAGAGCCACAGCTGTGCATAAACTATCTACTGCCAGACTGCAAGCACAGGTAATTATGGTAGTCATGGGGCACAGATCAGAAGTTAGCTTGAGAAGCTATTGGAGTGCCTCTGCCAAAGACTGGGAAAAAGTGGAGCAGAATTCTGGCACACAGAACGAAAGAAAATCAACAGATGGAATCTTCAACTAAGAATCAAGAAATGGAGTCTACAATCAAGAAATAGAAGCCAGAGGCTGAAAATGAGTTCACTGACAATAAGCATTTAACACCATCAAGAGGAAATACATTGCTGGAAAACATGCCTTTCAGGCTCATAAACCTTGCATTTCATGGCAAGGTGCAAGTCATCAGTTTCAACAAGTAAACCTAAAATGTTCTAGATTGTGGGGAGTTTTTTTTTTCTGGTGTTATTTTGATCTCCCCCAAAAAAGTAGTGCATCACGTGGTTCTAAGTGATTTATTGTTTTGACCATCCCAAACAGTGTACTTAGGGACTATTTTTTTTCCCCATTTTTGAGAAATGCTTTAGTCTTTATTTAAATAAATGTTATGAACGCAAACTACTTGGTGTTATTTTTTCCTAATCATAACCCATTTTATAAGCGCAATAAGCCACTCTAGGGTGTTGGTCGTTCTGTGATAACTACATGCCTAGGTGCGGAAGGACACTCGGCCTTCGGCCTCATGCCTAGGCGTGCAGTTATCACAGAACAACCGGCACCCTGTTGTGTCTTCTTGCTTACTTATGTGTGGCAGTTTTACCAAGTCAGTGTGGTGCATGGTGGTTTCTGAGTTTGGCCAACAATTGTCCACATGCGTGATATCCCAACCATCAGGAAAGCTGTAATTGGGGTGGCACTGGTTGTTTTTTTTCCCCGATAGAGAATAACCATCCTATCTCCAACCTGCCCTTTCTGGGCAAGGTTGTTGAGAAGGTTAGTGGCACAACAGCTTGAGGATCACCTGGTGTCCTCGGACATCTATGAACCATTTCATTCAGGTTTTCCGGCTAGACATAGCACAGACACAGTTCTAGTGAGTGTGCATAATGATCTGCTTGGGGTTAGAGATAGAGGAGACAGGTCAGTTCTTGTTCTCCTCCATCTCTCCTCAGCATTTGACGCAGTGGACCACGTTGTGCTTCTTGATCGGCTCTGTGAGTTTTGTGGACTCGCCGGTACTGTCATCAGATGGTTTGAGTCCTATCTCTCAAAGAGGGTGCAGCAGGTAGTGATGGAGAATTTCTCCTCCTCCCTAATGCCCCTGTCTTGTGGCGTGCCACAGGACTCGATCTTGTTGCTGATGCTGTTCGCAGTGTGCATGCTGCCCCTGGGAGAGATCATTCGACAGTACAGCATAGAGTTTCACCGTTATGCAGAAGATACCCAGCTGTACTTGTTCTTTGCCCCCAGAACATCAGGAGCCGTCGATGTGTTTAACAACTGTCTGGCTAAAATCAATGACTGGATGGCTTCCAGTTGGCTGAGACTTAACCTGGCCAAGAGGGAGGTACTGGTGATTGAGCCTGGTCACAGACGTGATGGGTTGCCACCTGGGGCTGATTCAGAGCTTTTCCTGGGATCTGGCTCAATTGGTGGCTTCCCCGAGGGTGCGAAATCTGGGCATGATCCTTGATAACAGATTAACTTTTGAAGATCAGGTGTCATCTGTTGTCAGTAGCGGTTTCTACCATCTGCAGAACATTGCCCAGATTAAGACCTTCATTCCATCTGAGGACCTGCTGACGCTAGTGCATGCTTTTGTGACCTCCAGGCTTGACTACTGCAACTCTCTGTACTTTGGGGTCATGGGAGGGACCCTCCACAGACTTCAGCTGGTGCAGAACGCAGCAGCCCAGTTACTGATGGGCCTCTCAAGGTCCAGTCATGTGACCCCAGTCCTGCAGGCTCTGCACTGGCTGCTGGTCAGGTAGAGGGTCCTTTTCAAAGTGGGTCTTCTCACATTTAAGGCCCTATATATACTGGGTCCTGGTTACCTGTCAGAGCTCCTGCCACTAGTGACCTCTGCTCACTCCCTCCATTCCTCTTCGAGGGGCCTCCTGGATGTTCCCAGGATTCAGCTCAAGACCTCGGGAGATCGTGCATTCACTGTCTCTGGGCCAACCCTCTGGAATTCTTTACCATCTTCCATCCGGGAGGCTCCCTCAGTTGAGGTGTTCAAGCAGAGGATGAAGGCCCACCTCTTTGTCCTGGCTTTTTCAGATCTCTGAGTCCATCCTGTTCTAGTCCCTTTCTGTGACAGTCTGAAAGTGTTTTAACTATTTAAATTGTTATATTTGTATTTCTGCATTGTTATTGTTTTATTTATTTGTGCTGTTTCTCCCTATGCTTTGTTATAATTCCTGTTAGGCACCCAAACCCTCCGGGATTGGATGCCCTACAAATAAAACTGTCTTGTCTTGCCTTTCCTATTCCAGAGACTGAAACTCATAATCCCCAAACTGGCAGGACCGAGTTCAGTCTCCTGACACATTCATACGCCCAACAGAAAGAAGCTGATACTAACAGAAGTATGGTAGCGGATGTGACAAACCGCTACCCTACCCCTAGCCAGGCATCACAAGTAGCTGCAAAATGCAGAAGCTGGTGAGCTGCTCCTGTGGTGTAGAGGGCTAACCTAGTAGCAGTTTGGCCAGCATAGTCCAGTATACCTGGGTTCTGTTCTGGGTCACCGCTATTTTTGCAGCACGCTATTCCACCCCATGTAACTTTTTCTTTTTACTCCGAGGTCTGTTGCCCCTCGGAGTTGGTTATTTAAGTTATGGGGGGGGGTGCAAGAAGTGGAGCCTCACGCATTACATTTAAGTACCTTGCAGTATTCTGAGATTCAGTCTCCTGAACTCGATCTTGTAGCATTCGAGATACTGAATGTTGGTGTTTCAAAATATATCCTTTCCTAAGAAGCAGACATATCTGCAGTGCATCTGCCAGGCAGAGACAATGTCCTGTCAGATTTCCTAAGCAGAATCGGCCATGGAAATCATGAATAGACCTTAAACCAGCAGGTTCTGGCGACAGTGCTCAGAAGGTGGGGTACTCACAAGCTAGACCTGTTTACATCTTGGGAGAACTATCAGTTCCCACAGTTTGTTGCAGACCACCAGCCCGAGGAACAGTCCTAGAGGATGCCCGAGTGCCAAACTGAACAGGGAAGTTCCTTTTTGCCTTCCCACCATTTCCACTCATTCAGAAAGTACTCCTGAAACTCAGGAGAGAACTGTAACAATTATCACGATAGCCCCAAACTGGGCTAAACAGGCTTGCTACTCGTTGCTGTGGGCAATTTTAAGAGGAGGTGGGACAGGGTCATGGGAAGGTCAATTCTGTAGGGAGGTTGGAGTGGGGGGCCAAGTGGGAGGGGGATGATAAATCTGGGGTGGAAAGGGATGGGGGAGCAGCTACAGTAGAATAAATTGTGTGCTGCACACTCGAGCAGACGTGATAGACCGTTCTGGCCTGTTTCTGCTGGCAATTTCGTATATTCGTATGATGCTTCTGCTCCTGTCTGACAAGAATACAATCAGTCTGCCACTCAGTCACAGTCTGTTGTCTTTGTCCCAGGACAGAATAACATTTCTGAACCCCAAGAACATACGCCTGATAGCATGGTTCTTGAAGAGTTTGAATTTTCTGGATTGGATCTCTCAGAATACGTTCTGAAGGTACTTAAGGTTTCATGGAAACTCACTACCAGGAAAGCTTATTCTTTTAAATTGGAAAGGTTTTGTTACTGGTGTGCCCCCAGAAAAATTAACCCAGTAGAGACAGGGTTGCCTATAATTCTGAAATACCTGGTATACCTACAGTCATTAGGCCTATGGCCTTCAACTTTAAAGGTACATTTAGCAGCAGTAACAGCATGCATATCAGCTGGCAAGGAAAAGTCTTTGGCCTCACAACCCATTTTCAAAAGTTTTTTTAAAGGCCTAAACCACTTGTACTCCCAGTGATGGACCCTGTCCTACCCTGGGACGTCAACATATGCCTTGCTCAGCTTATGTGGCTCCCTTTGAGCCTATGGAGACTGCTGACCTGAAGTATGTCACATGAAAAAACATACTCCTGGTTGCAATGACCTCTGCTAAGAGTGTAAGTGAGCTGCAAGCCCTCAGCACAGAATCAAATAATAAAATTCCCCACAGGGATAAAGTAGTTCTTAGAACCAATAGAAAATTCCTTCCCAAGGTGGTATCTGAATTCCACCTCAATCAGTAAGTGACACCCCCCACCCTGTACTCCATCCAGAGCATTCCAGTCCAGATGAGGAAATGTTGCATAGCCTGGACCTAAAGCAAGTCCTGACTATCTACATGGATTGGACAAAAGAGGTCAGGTCTCATGTTACCCAGCTTTTTGTTACCTATGGTTTGCAATGGCAAACCAGCTACAAGGAGTTCTGTCTTTCACCAGATAATATCTTGTGTTCAGTTCTGCTATGAAAAAGCTGGTAAAATGCCACCCAGAAGCTTAAGGGCACACTCCACAAGGGGTAGCTCTGCCTCTGTGGCATCCTCAAGAGGCATCCCATTGTTAGACATTTGCAAAGCAGATACCTGGAAAACAGTACGCACCTTCACAATGCACTACTGTTTGGACATATAGTCCAGAAGAGATACCAGCTTTGGGACTAGTGTCTTATAGAACCTTTTTCCTAACTAGGTTCTGGACCCAGCCTCCAAAGGTACTGCTACTGAGTAGGCCTAAAATGTAAACATTAAGTGAGGGATTCCTGGTGTTAAGAGAAAAAAAATTACTTATTGTAGTAATGTTTCTTCTCAAGGGATCCCTCACCATGTTTACATTCCCTACCCTGCCTGCCCTTCCAAAACCTGAAATAGGTTCACACAAGAATCAGTTATTTTAATAGAGGTTTCTTGAGCATTACTAGTGCAGTTCCTGCAATTGAAAGTTTGTTGTTATGGTTAATGTGACAAGTTTTTCCTGAAGTCTGCTTTCAGACTGTTAGCTGCTTTTGAAACTTCTAAGGAATTTTTATTTTTTTATTTTTTGGTAGTCTTTTAGCTACTTTCACTAGCTGCTGCTCCACCCTGACGTGGAAATAGATCTGAGCAATGGCCGGAGTGGAGTGTGGGTGCAGTGTTTGAACCTACATTCAAAATTCTAAACTTTGCATAGGTTCTATCCCCGGGGCATCACTCTGGGCTGAGATGACTGCATAAAGTGTAAACATAGTGAGGGATCCTTTAAGAAGAAACAGCATTACTACAGTGAGTACTTTTTTTCTTCCAGATGACACAGATGCAGTAGCGATGATGTGCTACCTTCATGGATTTGTATCTGTGGCTGTATAATCACAGGCCCCACAGTGGTCTGTGCTTATGCAGCCACACCTCTGTATATATGTCATACAGCGTGCATGAGCACTTGTGACTGCAGAAGCACAGGCCCCCAAGGGGCCTGTGTCTCTGCAGACAGATGTACTGATCTATGCTGTGCAAAATTCCTCACTAGATTGCATGATCCGCTCATGATGCATGCTGTACAAATTTCCTTCCTATGGCACATTGTCCACTACTACATGTCTTGTTTGTATAGAGCTGCATAACTGACAAACTGCTACCCCCTTGATAAACATCTAGATCCGCAGCTAAAACCATGATACCCACATTACAACAGTACTTCAATCTGTGTAACTGCAGACCCCAGAGGTGCCTGCCCTTCTGAAGCCATAAGGGGCCTGTGCTTCTGCACACAGAAGTACTGTTGCAATTTTGGTATTATGGATTTTGTGGCATCTGCTGCGAGAGGATGGTGTGTATATCTTACACCTGTGTATACAGAAGCGCAGGCCCATCAAGTGTGTGTATGTCTTACGATGTCTGAGTACCTGAGGCTGCAGAAGCTCTGGCCCCATAGGGGTCTGTGCTTCTGCAGATAAATGTACTCTTGTAATTTGGATATCATGGATTTAAATCTGGCTGCAGGGACCTGTGCTTCTGTACACAGAAGCAGTGTTGTGATTTGAGTATCATAGTTTTCTGTCTGCAGTGACAAGTGAGTGTGTGTATATCTTGTGGTGTGCATGCAACAGATACAGATCCACAGAGGTATTTGTGTCATATCTGGAAACAGTTGTATGTTGTTTGTCTTACCTGATGATGACTGTCTGTGGTTGCTTGTGTAGTCTTGTCCTTGTGCTGCTTGGGGGATGGAGAGTGGGAGTTAGGGCTGGAAACCCTATTGCCACATTTCCCTACTTTTGTGGTATCAACCTGAACCCTAACTGGTGCATTAACATGTATTTTTTAACAAAGAAATAGGTTCATAGGTGTTTTACACAATCAAAGGACAAGCCCATTAGGATCATGCCACCTAAGCTAGGTGGGATACAAATTAAAATCGTTCATATACATATCTAATTTAGATCTAAATTGTGTCAGATTTACGCAGTTTACAACCTCAAAAGGAAGTGAATTCCATATTGGAACAATTCGCTGGGTATAGAATTGATTTCTTTTATTAGTTCGGTTAGTAAATAAAAGTAATTTTAAATTATGCGAGCTAGTTTGGACTGTAGTAGTGTTCCATTTCAAATGCAAGGTATCAAACAAATATTCATCCCTAGTTGCTTTATAAAGCAGACAGAGATCACCACGTATTGATCTGTATTCCATACTATACAAATTAAGTTGTTTCAGTCTTTCCTCATATGTCAGTTGGCCCATTCCAGTTATGTTCTTGATAAAACTTTTTTGGACCTTCTCCCTAGATAACTTATCTCCCCTCTGAGTGGGTGCACAAAATGAAGAACAATAATCAAAGTTAGCTCTTATAATACTGGTGTATAGTGGAACCATTGTTGATGGTTCTCTACTTTAATGTTTCTAAATAAGCAATTACTTAATCTGGAGCATTTTTAACAGTAAAATTTAGATGATCTGTAAATTTCAGCTTGTTATTAATAATAACACCCAGATCTCTTTCAGTTGTAATAACACTTAAAGTGTTGTTCTCAATATAATAATTAGCACATCTATTGTTCCATCCAAATGCATAAGCTTACATTTGTTTATATTAAGTTTCAGTTTATGATTGCTAACCCATTCAGAAATTTGGTTTATATTATCCTGCAATATAGATATAGATTCAGAGTTGTTAACAATCCCACCCAGTTTGGCATCATCAGCATATTTAATAATCCAGTTACCATTTTTTATATTCATACCTGTTATAAGGATGTTAAATAACAATGGACCCAGGACTGATCCCTGAGGGACTCCACTAGTAACCATGGTCCATGGGGAAAAAAAACCCTCAAAGATACCCGTTGTCTTCTGTTGGATAACCATTGCATTATCCATTTGGTCAAATAATTAAGATCTAGTTTTAATAAACAATTAAATAGTGTATCATATGAGACAGAATCAAAGGCCTTTTCAAAGTCCAGGTAGATGACATCCACTGGCATACCATGGTCCAAAACTTCACTCACTGGTTCGAAAAAGTCTAACAAATTGGTTTGGCATGATCTTCCAGGTTGAAATCCACGTTGGAAAATATCGGTCAAACCATTTTCCAAAATATGTGTACTGACTTTACCTAGGATTAGTCTTTCCATGATTTTACATATGGTCGAGGTTAAACTTATTGGTCTGTAATTACTTAGCTCCTTCTTAGAGCCAGATTTGTTTATAGAAATAACTACAGCATCACACCAATCTTTAACCACTATTCCTCTCTGTAGTGATTCATTAAACAAATAGGTCAGTACACCCACCAGTTCATAAGAAAGATTTTTCAAGAAAACAGCTGGAATACCATCAGGACCAACTGATGTGGAAGATTTTAAAGAATCAATGATGTTAAAAGTTTCAACTACAGTAAATTGAATTATGGAGTCCAGTTTAGAAGGTTTTAAACACATAAACTCACCCTTTTTTTTTTAAATATGCTAGCAAAATAAACATTAAATTTATTGGCCATAGTTTGTTCATCATTAATGACAACATCATTAATTTTTAATGGGCCAACTAAGGTAGGAGAGGTTTCTAGGGAGCCAATATAGTTGAAAAACCTTTTCTTGTTATCATGTTGTATACTGATTAAGTTAGACTCTAGATCCTGTTTTGCCTTAATATACACACACACACACACACACACACACACACACACACACACACACACACACACACACAGTGCTCCCTCGCTGTAACAAACCTCGGTATAGCGAATTCACGGTTATTACGAACATGCAGCTTGGCTCCCTGTCACCAAAAGTCAAGTTAGACGACACGATGTGATGCAGAAATTCAACAGTGCTCGCCTGTACTGAAATGTCTAATAAATACAGTTTGTAATTAGGTTAGCCACTCCCTGCCACAATGAAGCATTCTGGGTATTCCGTTGAGTGAAAACTTGAAATCTTGGATCGGCTCAATGGAGGCAACAGTCTAAAGAAAATTGCAGCAGAAACAGGTTACTCCAAGTCAACCTTCTGCACTTGGAGAAAGCATGAGGGGTCACTAAGGGAATTTGTCCTGCAGTGTGCAGAGTCCTATGGTCTGAGCCATAAGAAGCTGCAGAAGGCTGACAAGGCTGAAATAGATAAGGCAACGCAGCTCTGGTTTAGCCAACAGCGCCTGGATGGAGTCCCTGTCTCTAGCTCTCTAGTTTGCGAAAAGGCAAATCAATTTGCTGCAGGGCTGTATGGCGAGGATAACAGCTTCAAGTCCTCGACCGGCTGGCTGTGGCATTTTCAACGCCAGCATGATATCCGCTGTGTCTGTGTCACAGGAGAACAATGCTCCAGTGATGATGTTGCAGCAGCAGAGTTTATTCCTAAGCTTCAAAACATAATATTAGACGGTGGCTATACAAATGATCAAATTTACAATTGTGATGAGACCGGGCTATTTTGGAGGTGTTTACCAGATGTGACATTAGCCACAAAGTCAGAAAAAAAATGCCTCCAAGGGTTTTAAGGTTTCTAAAGACCGCATAACCTTTTTGTTATGCTGCAATGCCACTGGTTCACACAAACTCAAACCATTCTGTATCGGAAAGTTTAAAGCACCTCATTGTTTTCACCATCTTAACATGTCCTCCCTGCCTGTGGAGTATGGCCATTCAAAGAACGCCTGGATGACAGCAAACCTATTTCAGAACAGGTTCAATAACACATTCATTCCATCAGTTCAGGCTCACCTCAGAGCTAGTCAATTACCATTAAAAGCCATACATTTGATGGACCAGTGCCCTGCCCACCCCCTCCCCAAATCTGCTCTTAAATCATGAGATGGTCGCATTAAAACCATCTTTCTTCCCAAAAACACCACTTCCAGAATCCAACCTTTGGATGGTGGCATTATCGCCATGTTTAAAAAAACATTATAGGAAACGCCTTCTAGGCGATCTTGCTGCCCAAACAGAGTCTGTCACTAACTTTCTTAAGCTACTCACTCTGAAGGATGTTGTTCACCTCTCCGGTGAAGCCTGGGCAGCTGTTTCCATGGCCACTGTAAAGCATTGCTGGGATGCGACTCTAGGTCCAGCTCTACACAAAACGGATGACTGTGTTGCAGATTTGGGACAAGTCAAAGATACAGATGACACAGAGGAGCTCAGTAGGCTTGCTACTGATCTTAACATTATTGAGCACCATGAAGAAGCCACTAAGCTCATTGAGGACTGGTTGCTTAACGACGACATGCTAGCAACTACTCAGCAGCACACTGATGACGAAATCATAGCTGCAGTGTCAGACTGTGCCCAGGATGACAGTGAGGAGAGTGAGGAAGATGAGAGTGGTGCAGAAGCAAGAGAAGCTCCAACTTTGACAGAGTCTATAGCAGGGTTACAAACCTGCCTGGAACGGATGGAGTGTCAGGAGGCAGTGGAATCACTTAAGGTACTTCAGCTTCGACAAATGCTGTCTTACACACGTGACCTTGGCAGGAGAGCATTGGTCCAAACAAAGATTACTGACATTTGGAAATGAAAGTCTTGCATAGTTCAGTAATTGAATAAAACTTGAACTACAAAAAAAGTTTTAATTACGACACAGTACTGCCGATCAGTACTTTTTTAAAATAACCTAATAAAGTTTGTTATACTGATTATAACACTTGTATGGTTGCATTTGTTTACTAGCGGGTGGTATGAGCCTGAATGAGCCATTAAAATGTTGCTCCTCGCTGTAATGAATGCAGTGCTATAACGAACAGGTGGAACGGTTCCAAATCCATGTGTTATAGCAAGGGAGCACTGTATATAGATATATAGATATATACAAACATACGAATGTGCCAGCAGAAAGGGACCTCCTGGTCTATCAATGTCTGCTTGAGTGTGCAGCTAGCGCCCCTAAGTTGCAGCTGCCCCACCCCCCTTCCCTTTTGTCCACTCTCGGCCGTTCTTAGCCTCACCCACCTGTACTCTCCCCTGTTCTCTGTCCCATGTCCTTTTAAAGCTAGCCACAGTTTTGCATGATATCACCCTCTCTGGTAGAGTGTTCCACTTTGACACCACTCTCTCTGTAAAGTAATGCCTCCTCATCTCCCTCCTGAATCTTCCCCTTCTATTCTTAGCCCATGCCCTCTAGAGTCCCTTCTCTTCCTCAGTTTAAAAACCCCATTGGCTTCATCCTTGTTGAGTCCCCTCAGATACTTGAAAGTTACGATCATGTCCCCCCGTCCCTCTTCTCCTCCAGGGTGTACATATTCAGTGTGTGTGTGTGTGTGTGTGTGTGTGTCTGTATATATATATATATATATATATATATATATATATATATATATATTGCCAAACTTTGTTAATGCACCAATTAGGGTACCTTAATGCCACAAAAGGAGAATGTGTTAGGGTTTCAACCCTAACTCCCAGCCCCCAACCCCCAAGCAGCAAAAGGAAAAAATATTAGGGTTTTGTGTCTCCAGAGTCTTGGTAAATCAGTGGTGAAATCTTTCTTGGGATTGTCAGCCTTAATGCTCACGCCATTCCCTGAGCAAACAACATCACACATGATCTCCTTTCTTCATGCAGGGCCCTGTGGACCCTGCATGACGAAAGATACAACAAATTGAGTTGGCAGTATGTGGTGACACATACTTCTCTACCTCTGAAGAGTGTATCACTATGAAGCACTGCCTTGGACCTGTACCTTGTGCTTCAGCCTGGAGGCTACGGACTGGGGGAGGGGGAAGCATTATGGTTGACAGCACCAAGAAAGACACCATTATTGATTCACCAAGCCTCCAGAGACCCCAAACCCCAATATTTTTTCCTTTTGCTGCTTGGGGGATGGGGGTCGGTAGTTAGTGTTGGAAACCCTAATGCTACATTTCCCTACTTTTGTGGCATTCGGTTACCCTAACTGGTACATTTACAAAGTTTTTTTGCAAAGAATTTCCTTTCTTCAGGAGATAGTGGAATCGTATCGTCATTCACGCAGGTCCCGTTGGGACCTGTATGAACAGGTGCAGATGTGCGGGGCCCTTTGGGCCATACGCTATAGGAAAATTCCATCTGACTACAGAAGTTCAGGCCACCGTGGCACATACACTCTTTCCTCATTCACTCTCCACACATCCAGTCTACATTCACTCTTCATACATTCACTCTTCACACATTCAGTACCCAGTCAGTCTTCACACATTTACTCTTTACACATTCAGTTTTCACACATTCACTCTTTGTTTTTAAATTTTGAACCAATATTTTCAAGACAGTCATTTTATTACTGCCCTTATAACCATGACATGTATGATTTATAGCACACTGGATGAAATGTAATTTCACACCATAAGTGTGAAAACACATTTCATCCAGGATTTAAGAAATGACACCTGTCATGTTTATGAGGTGGTGTGAAAAATGAGTATGTTGAACGTTTGGAGTCAAAATATTGAAAATTTGCAAACTTATGAGTGGAACTTTAAATACTGGAACATTCAGTCATAACCTGGGCATTTTACCATATTTGTACACCACATATACAGCATAGCCTTCTTATTACCCCCACCATGAACCCAGTAGGTAAAAATGTTCAAATCGCCACCAAAACGTCATTCCGCCCCACTGAAATGTCATTCTGCACCACAGGTGCAAAACCACATTTTGGCCAGGATTTGAAAAATGACAGCTCTCACGTTCATGAGGTGGTGTGAAAAAAATGGTTATGTTGAAAATTTTGGGTCAAAATATTTAAACCTACCAAAGTTATGAGTGAGCATAGAAAAATTTCAACGTCCGTGCAGAACTTTGCCGGTTTTACATATTTATGACCCCAAATTTTCAACATAGCCTTCTTATGACCCCACCTCAAGAACAAGGGTGGTGAAAATGTTCAAATCCTGCCCGAAAGATGATTTCACCAAGTGACCATGAAACACCTTTCAGGTCTGATTTACATAATTCCACCACCATTGCTCATGAGGTGGGGGTCCTATAAAGGCCATGTTGAAAATCTGGGCTAAAAATATGCACAAATTATTTATTTATTATTTATTGAATTTTGATGACCGGGTAGGCCCACTGGGCCCTGAAGGTCCCTTTTTCAGGGGCGACCTGGGAATAACAGTACATGATATTATAATCATTTGAATATATAGGTTATCATGGGTATAAATGGCAAAGTTATGCTTCAGAGTTGAAAACCCTATTGAAATACATTGAACCGCACTTACCTTACTTTCTCATATCGCAGTTGCCAGTTCCAGCAGCAAGACATGTCTTTGATCAGATAGTGGAGCTACACCATGGGGCATAATCAGTTGAGTGAGGGTGTGTGTGGGGTGGTGGGTGCTGAGTGGGAGGTCAGGGTGGGGGGGTCAGATTGGTGAGGGACCATTTTCTTTGTTTACAGGGATAAAAAAAAGCATTGAGGGATGGCTTTTCTTTATTTCAGTTTATTCCAACACTAGGGATTGGGCACCCTAGTATTGGGCAATAGTTTGAGGACCGGGGTGCAGGTGACCTGGAGGCGAGTAGGTCCTGAGAAGCAGTACCGGGGGTGGGCACCCTGTTCTGCTTATAATTTTTAAAAATTGGGAATGAGGGGCTGACAACCTAGAAAGGAGAAGGGAGAAAGAAGCGGTAATGGGGATGGGCTCCCCTGTTCGCTAAATAAATTAATAGGTAGGTAGGTAGATAGATAGACAGAAAGGCAGGCACTGAAAGACAGACACTGAGGCAGACAAACAGAAGAGGGGATCAGCAGTTTGCAGTAAAATGGAGGAGGAACCCACTAACTGAAGGACTGTTGAAATGGTAGGATCAACTAGATAAGTGCTTTTAAGTGGCAGGATCAACTAGAGACCTGTTTTTATAAACTTTTACTAACAGATAGGCATTATTTGTTCAACTCCACCAAATAATTTGGCCACTTTATAAGGCAGATAATACACTACAGGTCATGCGGTGATATACACATGCTTTGTGTGGTTGAACACACCCAAGGCATTCATATAGCAGAGCACAACCACATGTCCTGTAGTGCATTATGTGTGATATACTGTAGATAAGATAGATAGATAGATATTTATTTGTATTTATTTATTTATTTCAATCTAGGATTACAATACCTTTGAGCCGAGGCTCTTTTACATTGTTCCACGTCAGCGTGTGCAACAGTCATCATTTTTAGTTACAAGCATATAGTCACTGACTTACAGACATGCAATAACCAGTACAAAGACTTGAGCTATGAGCAAGATGGGGTCGGGGGGGAGAAGTGAGGGTAGGAGATTGAGGGGTAGGAGGTGCAGGGGTAAGGAGGAGTACGGGAGGTGGTTGGGGGCAGGGGCAGGAGTGGATATATGGGGGAGGTGGGAGAGGGCGAGAGACAGTGCAGCCAGGGGGCCTCATCGAGGGAATATGACAGGTAAGGTGCTAGGGGTGCAAAGACTGATTGTAAGTGCTGGGTGCTGGGGCATGTGCAGCTGGAATGGTGGAAATGTTAAGATGGGCAATCGCAGGATGCAAGCAGTGAGAGGTTCAGCTTGGACTTGAAGAGGCCGAGTGTTGAAGCGGTTGCTATGTCGCTGCCAAGAGAGTTGAGCCAGTTGGATGCCCGATAGGTGAATGATCTTTGTCCTTGGGTCGTGCGACATTGTGGGATATGTAGTAGATGGGAATTGGATCTCCTTGTAGCGACATTGCTATGTTTAGATAGATAGATAGATAGATAGAATTTGATGGCAGATAAGGACCACTTGGCCCACCTAGTCTGCCCATTTTCCTACCTAATGGATAAACTGAAGATCATAGTTAACCAACAGCCTACTTCCTCCTACCCCCCCACTAGAATTGCCTTATGTTTGTCCCATGCGTTCTTGAATTCTCCCACCGTTTTTGACTCCACGACCTCCTCAGGAAGGCTATTCCATGCATCAACCCCCTCCATGAAAAAATACTTCCTCCATTACCTCTAAGCCGTCCCCCTCTATCTTCAAATTGTGCCCCCTTGTTCTTGAACACCTCTTTTTCTGAAAGATGCTACCCTATTGGACTTTGTTGATTCCCTTGAGGTACTTGAAAGTTTCTATCATGTCACCCCTCTCCTCCTTTCCTCGAGGGTATACATATTAAGCTCCTTTAGTCTCTCTTCATATGTCTTCTGGTGCAGACCCTGCACCATTTTGGTTGCCCTCCTCTGGACAGCCTCCACCATGTCTGTGTCTTTGAGGAGATGGGGTCTCCAGAACTGCATGCAGTATTCCAGATGGGGTCTCGCCAACTGTCTGTACAGAGGGATAACAACTTCTTGTTTTCTACTGATGATGCCTCTCCCTGTGCATCCCAGTATCCCCAAGCCCTCCTTACTGCCTTCTCACATTGCTTGCCCACCTTTAGGTCATCTGATATAACTACCCCCAGGTCCCTTTGCATTTTTGTTGTTGTCAGTATTTTATCCCCCATTGTGTACTCTTCCCCTGGGTTTTTGTTTTCCAGGTGCATTACTTTGCACTTCTTTGCGTTGAATCTAAGCTGCCATACATTTTACCATTCCTCCAGCCTTGCCAAGTCCCTTCTCATCCTTTCCACCCCACCTTGTGTATCAACCCTATTGCAGATCTTTGTGTCGTCTGCAAAGAAACATACTTTTCCTTCCAGTCCCTCTGCAATGTCACTTATAAAGACATTAAAAAGGACTGGACCCAGTACTGAACCCTGTGGTACCCCACTAGTAACCTCCCTTTCTTCACTGTGGACTGTTTACTATTACACTGTGCATCCTGTTGTCCAGCTAATGTTTTACCTATCGCTACCACCCTGGGACCCACTCCCAGGCTGGCTAATTTGTTTATTAATCTTTTGTGTGGGACTGTGTCAAATGCCTTGCTAAAGTCTAGGCAGGCCATGTCCACAGCCCCTCCCTGGGCTACTACATTGGTCACCCCGTCAAAGAAACAGATTAGATTCGTCTGACATGACCTTCCCACTGTGAATCCATGCTGCCTTGGGTCCTGTGCCCCACTGGCCTCCAAGTATTCAACAATTATTTCTTTCAGAAGTGATTTCATCATTTTCCCTACCACTGAGGTCAAACGTTTTGTGCCTCTGTCTTGCTCCCACTTTTGTGAAGGGGAATCACATCTGCCCTCCTCCAGTCCTCAGGTATCACACCATCCTCCCATGATTTGTTAAAAAGGGTAGTCAATGGTGTTACTAGTTCTCCCCTTAGTTCTTTTAGAATTCTGGGGTGAATCCCATCAAGCCCCACTGCTTTGTCCACCTTCAGTTTTAGGAGTTCTTTCAGAACCCTTTCTTCTGTGAAAGGACTGATATCGACCCCCTATCCACAGTGCTTCCATTGACTGGATTAGGTACCTCCCCCTCCTCTTGCTTTGTGAATACTGAGCAGAAGTATTCATTCAGTATCCCTGCTTTTTCACTGTCCCTCTCTGCCCACCCACCCTCCTCTTTATTCAGTCTCAGTATCCCTCCCTTTGTCTTTCTGCTCCCTAATGTACCTATAAAAGGTTTTATCCCCTTCTTAACCAAGTTGGCTATCTTTCCTCGGTTTGGGCCTTTGCTATTCTGACTGCCTTCCTGCTTACTTCTGCTTTAACTGGTACAATTCTCTGTCCTGCTCATTCTGTGTTTCCTTATACTTCCTGAATGCTATCTTTTTCTCCCTAACCTTCCCCGACACCTCTTTTGAGAGCCATAGTGTTTTTTCTTTTGTTTTGATTTATTTGCTTCACACAAAGGCTTGTTTCCTCTGTGATAGCAGTTTTGATGTTTCCCCATTGTTGCTACATCCCTCCTTCTTGCCTGTTTGCTAGTGTTTTTCTGAGGCACTCTCCCATTTTGACAAAATCAGCCCTTCTGAAATTCAGTACCTTCACTTTTGTGTGGCTTGACTCTACAGCTGAGTTTATCATGAACCACACTGTTTGGTGGTCACTTGTTCCCAGATGGCTACTTACTTCTAGATCTGAGATCCTCTCTCCATCCCCATTTGAGTGTACCAGGTCTAAGACTACTCCCTCCCGAATGGGTTCCAACACTAACTGTCTGAGGCATGTCCCCTGTAGGGCATCGAGAATGGCCCTGCTCTTGGATGTGGCTGCAGCAAAGGTGCTCCAGTTAACATCTGGCATATTCAGGTCCCCCATCAGCAATATCTCCCCTTTCTCTGACATCCTAAGGATGTCTTCTATCATTTCCTTGTCCATTTCCGCCCCGAGATGGGAGTTTGTATGCAACCCCTGTGCAGATTGTGGTGCCATTTCCAGTCTCCAGGATGACCCACAGTGCCTCCTCTCCTCCCTGTTTACCCTTTAGTTCCATTGCTTTGATCCTTTCCCTTACATGTAAAGCTACTACTCCTCCTCCTCCTCTTCTACCCTCCCTATCCCTCCTATAGATTGTGTACCCTGGTATGTTTCTATCCCAGTCATGGTTCTCTGTGTACCATGTTACTGTGACTGCCATGATATCCAGGCATCCCTCTTCCATCAAGGCCACCAGTTCAGGGAGCTTGTTAACTAGACTAAGGGCACTGGTACTCATTACCCTCCATTTTTTGATGGCCTTACCACTTTTGCCCCATCCCTGTCCTTACTTCCCTTGTCTTTTTCTTTATTTACCCCTGCCCTTCTCCCTATCAACTTCTCTATCTTTGTGTTTACCTCACTAACTACCCTGATTTTTTTTTCCGGGGCTAGATTTCTTTCCTTTCAGGTGCCTCCTCCTTGGCTAGTTTAAATGCTTGCCAATGAAGCATTTAAACCTATCACCTAGGATCCTGGTTCCCCTTCTGGACAGATGCAGACCATCGTGCCAGTATAAGCCTGCATCCCTCCAGGTGGACCCCCATTCCCCAATGAAGCCAAAACCATGCACTCTGCACCAGCTTTTGAACCACTGATTGAATCCCATGGTGTAAAGCACTCTAGTCTCACCCATACCATAGACAGGCAGCACCTCTGGGAAGGTTACCGTGCATACTACTTGTCTAGATAGATAGATACTGTAGATAGAAAGATACATAGATAGATATGTGTGTGTGTGTGTGTGTGTGTGTGTGTGTGTGTGTGTGTGTGTGTGTATATATATATATATATATATGTACAAAAAACTTTGTTAATGCATCAGTTAGGATTGAAGTGACAAAGTATGGAAATACACCCCAAACATCCAATCGGGGTGTGCCATGGGGTCATTAGGCCCAACTCTCACCCCTTTCCATGTGTAAACAGACTGACATGGTACAGTATAGGAGAATGGGGTGAGAGTTAGGCCTTATGACCCCATGGCACACCCTGATGCCTTTTGATGTGTGGAGGATGGGGGTGGGGTGGTAGGGTGGGGGGTTCGGGGCTCAACCCTAACACCTCATTTCCATACTTTTGTCGTTTCAACCCTAACTGATGCATTAACAAAGTTTTTTGCAATTTATTTCCTCACTTTTTGAGAGAGTATAATAGTTTCTTTATTTTACTATGTACATATGTGTCTAGCTGTGGAAACACAGGGGTCTCTGTTCTTTGTGCTTCCACACATTAAGTTATGAGCAGGCATAGCAAAATTGCAACAAATAGTCATAACTGTGGCATCTTAAATAATTTTCACCCCAAATGTTCAACATAACCTTCTTATCACCTCACCGCATGCACCCAGTACAGAAAACTTTCAAAGCTCTGTCAAAATGTAATTCTGCACAGTTGTAATACTGTTTTGTGCCACAGGTGTGGAAAAACATTTTTGGCAGGATTTAAAAAATTAAAGCTGTACTATTCATGAGATGGTGTGAAAAAGTGCAAAAACACATTTCAGGCAGGAGGTGAAAAATGACAGCTGTACTGTTCATAAGGAGATGTAAAAAAATGGCAATGTTAAAAATCTGGAGTAAAAATATTAAAAATTGGCGTAGTTACAAGCGTGCGTGGAAACTGTGCAATGCACACTCATAACACAGTTATTTGTTGAAATCTTTCACTTAATTTTCAACATGGGCTTTTTGGGGCCCCCCCTCATGAATAGTTGCAATGTAATTTTATTAATCCACCCCGAAAGTTGATTTCACACAGTGACCGCACTATTCTGCACCACAGGTGCGAAACCACATCTCAGGTAGGATGTGAAAAATAACAGCTGTCCTGTTCATAAGAAGATGTGAAAAAATGGCAATGTTGAAAATCTGGAGTGAAAATATAAAAAATTGGCAAAGTTACAAGCATGCGTAGAAACTGTGCAATGCACGCTCATAATGCAGTCAGATTTTTGAATTTTTTCACCAAATTTTCAACATGGGATTTTTGGGACCCCATCTCATGAACAGTGGCACTGTCATTTCGTTAATTGGTCCTGAAAGGTGATTCCGTGCAGTGACAGAAAAATCATTTTTTGGGACTGAGTAACGAAATGACAGTGCTAGTGTTCATGAGGAGGGGTCCCAAGAACCCCATGTTGAAAATTTGGGGTAAAATTCTAAAATGGCTGAGATATTAACCTAAGTTGAAACCCCCATTGACTGCCATTATATGGCACTTACCTTGATTCTTCAGCTTATGTTCAGCTCAAGAGCGCAGACGTGTCCCAGTCCAGAGAACATCGCTGCTCCTGACATCTGGAGGTAAGTATGGTAAAGGGGTAAGGAGGTGGGTGCCAATGGGAGGTGCAGATGAGGGAGGGGGGCTGGGTAGACGACGAGGGACCATTTTCTTTTTTGCAGGTTTAAAAAAAATTAAAGACGTCCGGGGACAGGTTTCTTTATTTACAGGAATTTTAAATATAAATACATCTTTGGGCACACTGGGGTGGGCTCCCAGTGTGCCATATTAGTAGGGGGGGAATATGCTGACACAGGGATTGGGCACCCCATGTTGGCAATTAAAGACTACCAGCTTTGGGCATGGGGCATCATTCAACACCGGAAGTAGACATCCTGGTATCAGAAGTATTAAAATTCAATTTTAAAAATATATGTTTTGGCACACTGGGGTGGGCTCCCCGTGTGCCGTATTAGTGTGGGGGGGGGAGAGATACATGCCAACATGGGGATTGGGCACCCCAATGTCAGCATTTAAAGAATAAGTGCTGGGGCCATTTTTTTGTTATGGGAAATCCACCACTGTGGATCCCCATTCATGAGCCGATCCCCATTCATGAGGTAGGATGAGGACCAGATGGCCCAATCTGACCATCTGGTCTTCATTTCTTGACCAGATGGCCATATCTGACCATCTGGTCTTCATCTCATGAAGGGGGATTTTGACACCTCATGAACTGGGATCAGCTGACTAACGGGGATTTTGACGCCTCATGAAACGGGGATTTTGTTTGTATAATCCCTGTTCATGAAGTGTCAAAACTCCCATTCGTCAGTTGAAATCCCTGTTCTGTATAAAAAGTCAAAATCCCCATTCGTCAGCTTTCCATCCCCATTCGTGAGATAGGGGCCATCTGGTCTTTATCTCATGAACAGGGAATTTGACAGCTCATGAATGGGGATCGGCTGACAAATGGGGATTTTGACACCTCACGAACGGGGATCAGAAGCATGTGATGAACAGGGATTTCCCTTAGCAAAAGTGACTGATGGAAACCAAACACATGGCTTTGTAGAGGACATTGCTCTAAACTTACATACATATATACAATACAAATATATATATATATATATATATAGTTATAAAATGGGTAGGAAAAATTATCTCTACTGGTTGGCTGAAACACATCACATGACCATGCGTATATCAGAGTGCAACTGCACACATGCACTTTCACCCCCGAACAATTTTGCCATTTTATAAGATAGATAACCCACTCTAGGATGTGTGGTCGTGCTCTGATATATGCACGCCTTGGGTGGTTGATGCACGAGGTCGTAACAACGCATACAAGGCATACGTATATCAGAGCACGACTGCACACCTTAGAGTGGGTTATCTATTATATATATATATAGAGAGAGAGAATGAATAAATGATGGCAAAATGTGGTATATCAGGAAATAATACAATTGAGGAGTTGAACAAGCAATAAAGCCTTTATGAGCTTGTCCAGCCCCAAGATGGTATTATTTCCTCATATATCACATCATTTGTTTTATATAATGCATAAGGTTGGACACTTTTTGCTGTGTCCTATATAGGCAGCTAGTTCAGGTCATAATATCCTACTTGGCTACCACCAGAAAAGGCAGAGAACAGCAAGAGGTAGGAGGTGCTGTTAGTACTATACTTCCCTACTGGGACTAAAGAACTAGAACTCTACTACTGGGACCTTCAATTTAGGATAAAAACAAACAAACAAAAAAGAGTTAGTGTGTTTGTCTCAGTTAGCTGAAGTGAATTATCTGTGCAGTTATCTAGGTTAAGAAAGAACTGTAAATTGGGGGAGTGGCTTAACCAGAAGGAAGCCAGGAGTTTAGGATTTAAAAACTATCCTAGATAGCTTCTGGCAGAGAACAGGCAGAGAACAGCAAGGAGGAAGGAGGTGCTGTTAGAACTATACTTCTCTACTAGGACTATATTGCTCTCCTTCCCTCCACCCCCCCCAGCCAGTTCTACTTTTATAGGCACAGGATTTGACTGACAACAGGAACTTCCTGTTTGGGAGCAGGAAGGGAGTGATCACAGAGCCACAAAAGACTCACCATCCTAGAAGGAAAAGAGTAGCTCTCCATCCCCCCTAGCTGCTGGAGGTCTGACTCTGAGCAAGTAAGGAGAGTACTGAGAATATAGGAACTTCCTGTCCTCAGAACAGGAAGATCAGGAGCTTTAGGGTCACAGAGGCAGTAGGTAACTAGGAGAAATATATATATATATATATATATATATATATATATATATATATATATATATATATAAATAAATAAACAGAGGAAAAGTAAGTATTCATAACAACAGTTAAGGGGCCAGAAATAAGACATCATGGGAGTGGTGCAGTGCAGTGTAGTGGCTGTGGCACAGCAGTCTTCTGGGAGACATTCCGGAGGATGTGGTGTTGTCCCATCTGCAGGCACCTCTCTGGGCTGAAGGAGGAAGTTGCTCATCTCCAGGCTGAGTTGGCCAGGATTTGGGGGACCTCCTCTCCCACCCAGGGACCACCAGTGCCACTGCCGCTGCCTCAGAGGTTGCCAAGAAAGAGGAGCGGTTGGACCACAGTGGGCAGAGTGAGGGTGGTGGAACAGAGGTGCATCTCTCCAGTTGTACCTCTCCACAGTTTGTATGTCACTCTGGCAGAGTGTGGTTCCTCTATAGAGGCACCCACAGTGGAGATCAAGGAGTATGTTGGGAACCTCCACAAAGGAGACCCACAGGAGGGTGGCATGAGACCCTACAGGGAAAGGAAACAGCTCCTGGTGGGAGACTCCATTGTTGGAAGGGTAGAACTGGGGGAGGAGGGAGGGAGGGAAGGGAGAGGGATGTAAGGTGCCTGCCAGGCACCATGGCTTGGAGGGACAGGGAGTGAATCCTCAGGATCACAGGAGAGCTGAATGGGGGAGGGAGCTGGATGTCAATGTCCACCTAGGGACAAATGATCTGGCTTGGAAAGGGATCTGAACAGTGCAGGAGGAGTTTGTGGAGTTGGGGAGGGGCTTTAGACAAGTAGCACACACGGTAACCTTCTCGGAGGTGCTGCCTGTCTATGGCATGGGTGAGGTTAGGGTGCTCCACACCATGAGAGTCAATCAGTGGTTGAAAAACTGGTGCAGAGCTCAGGGATTTGACTTCATTGGGGACTGGGGGTCCACCTGGAGTGATGCAGGCCTATACTGGCATGATGGTCTGCATCTGTCCAGGAGGGGAACCAGGATCCTAGGTGATAGGTTTAAATGCTTCATTGACAAGCATTTAAACTAGCCAAGGGGGAGGCACTGGAAAGGAGAAGGGAAGTCCTAGCACCCCCCAAAATCAGGGTAGTTAGTGAGGTAAACACCAAGATAGAGACATTGACAGGGAGAAGAGCAGGGGTAAATGGAGAAAATGACAAAGGCACTAAGGACAGGGATGAGGCAAAAAGAGGTAAGGCCAGCAAGAAATGGAGGGTAATGAGTACCAATGCCCATAGTCTGGGCAACAAGCTCCCTGAACTAGTGGCCTTGATGGAAGAGGGATGCCTGGATATCATGGCAGTCACATAAACATGGTACACAGAGAACCATTAGTGGGATGTTAACATACCAGGGTACACAACCTACAGGAGAGACAGGGAGGGGGGGGGAGAAGCTTTTTATGTAAGGAAAGGGATAAAAGCAATGGAATAAAAGAGTAAAGAGGGAGGAGAGAAGGCACTGTGGGTCACCTTAGAGACTGGAAATGGCACCACAATCCGCACAGGGGTTGTATACAGACCCCCATCTCAGCGGGAGGGAATGGACAAGGCTATGATGGAGGCATCCTTAGGATGGCAGAGAAAGGGGAGATATTGTTGATGGGGACCTGAATATGTCAGATGTTAACTGGAGCACCTTTGCTGCAGCCACATCCAAGAGCAGGGCCATTCTCGATGCCCTACAGGGCACATGCCTCAGACAGCTAGTGTTGCAATCCACTCAGGATGGAGGAATCTTAGACCTCGTACTCTCAAATGGGGACAGTGAGAGGATCTCAGATCTAGAAGTGGGTAGCCATCTGGGAACAAGTGACCGTCAAACAGTGTGGTTCATGATAAACTCAGCTGCAGAGTCAAGCCATACAAAAGTGAGGGTACTGGACTTCAGGAGGGCTGACTTTGTCAAAATGGGAGAGTGCTTTAGAAAAGCACTAGCAAACAGACAAGAAGAAGGGGTGGAGCAACAATGGGGAAACATCAAAACTGCCATCACAGCAGCAACAAGCCTTTGTGTAAAGCAAATAAATAAATCAAAGCGAAAGAAAAAGCCACTGTGGTTCTCAAAAGAAGTGGCGGGGAAGGTTAGGGAGAAAAAGATAGTATTTAGGAAGTATAGGGAAACACAGAAGGTGCAGGACAGAGAACTGTACCAGATAAGGCAGAAGGAAGCAGGGAAAGCAGTCAGAATAGCAAAGGTCCAAACTGAGGAAAAGATAGCCAACTCGGTTAAAAAGGGGGATAAAACCATTTATAGGTATATTAGGGAGCATAGAAAGACAAAGGGAGGGATAGTGAGGCTGAATAGAATGGACGGTGGGTGGGCAGAGGACAGTGAAAAGCAGGGATACTGAACAAATATTTCTGCTCAGTATTCACAAAAGAGGAGGGAAGGTACCTAATCCAATTAACAGAAGCACTCTGGATAGGGTGTATCCCAGCCCTTTCACAGAAGAAAGGGTTCTGAAAGAACTCCTAAAACTGAAGCTGGACAAAGCAATGGGACCTGACGGGATTCACCCCAGAATTCTAAAAGAATTAAAGGGAGAACTAGTAACACCACTGACTACCCTTTTTAACAAATCATGGGAGGATGGTGTGATACCTGAGGACTGGAGGAGGGCAGATGTGATTCCCCTTCACAAAAGTGGGAGCAAGACGGAGGCAGGAAACTACAGACCTGTTAGTTTGACCTCAGTGGTAGGGAAAATTATGGAATCACTTCTGCAGGAAAGAACTGTTGTGTACCTAGAGGCCAGTGGGGCACAGGACCCAAGGTAGCATGGATCCACAGCGGGAAGGTCATGTCAGATGAATCTAATAGATTTCTTTGACTGGGTGACCAAAGTAGTAGAACAGGGAGGGGCTGTGGACATGGCCTACCTAGACTTTAGCAAGGCATTTGACACAGTCCCACACAAAAGATCAATAAACAAATTAGCCAGCCTGGGAGTGGGTCCCAGGGTGGTAGCCTAGGTAAAACATTGGCTGGACAACAGGACACAGAAGGTAATAGTAAATGGAGTGCACTCTGAAGAAAGGGGTCATTAGGGGCTACCACAGGTTCAGTACTGGGTTCAGTCCTTTTAATGTCTTTATAAGTGACATTGCAGAGGGACTGGAAGGAAAAGTATGCTCTTTGCAGATGACACAAAGATCTGCAGATGCCCTCTGCAGATGACACAAAGATCTGCAACAGGGTTGATACACAAGGTGGGGTGGAAAGGATGAGAAGGGACTTGGCAAGGTTGGAGGAATGGTCAGAAGTATGGCAGCTTGGATTCAATGCAAAGAAGTGCAAAATAATGCACCTGGCAAACAATAACCCAGGGGAAGAGTACACAATGGGGGGAGGGGAGGTAGTAACAACAACAAAAATGGAAAGGGACCTGGGGGTAATCATATCAGATGACCTTAAGGTTAGCAAGCAATGTGAGAAGGCAGTAGGGAGGGCTGGGGGGATACTGGGATGTATAGGGAGAGGCATCACCTGCATAAAACAGGAAGTTGTTATCCCTCTGTACAGACAGTTGGTGAGACCCCATCTGGAGTACTGTGACCAGTTCTGGAAACCCCATCTCCGCAAGGACATAGACAGGATGGATGCAGTCCAGAGGAGGGCAACTAAAATGGTGCAGGGTCTGTGAGAGAAGCCATATGAGGAGAGACTAAATGAGCTTAATATGTATACCCTTGAGGAAAGGAGGGAGAGGGGGGGATATGATTGAAACTTTTAAGTTCCTCAGTGGAATCAACAAAGTCCAAGAGGGTAGCATCTTTCAGAAAAAGAGATGTGCAAGAACAAGGGGACACAATTTGAAGATATAGGGGAGATGGCTCAGGGGCAATGTGAGGAAGTATTTTTTCACAGAGATGGTGGTGGATGTATGGAACCACCTGCCTGAGGAGGTTGTGGGGTCTAAAACTGTGGGAGAATTCAAGAATGCATTGGACAGACATAAGGCAATTCTTGTGTGGGGGTAGGAAGAAATAGGCTGTTGGTTAACTAGGATCTGCAGCTTATCATGTAAGTAGGGAAATGGGCAGACTAGGTGGGCCAAGCGGTCCTTATCTGTCGTCAAAGCCTATGTTTCTATATTACTATATATGGGGAAATAAAGAATGGCTTTTTCAATGGGGAAAAGGGCCCAACCACGTAGTACTGTATAAATATTATATTGGCACGCTAGGCCACTATATTTAGGGTTGAGTAGGCAGTTTAATGTTAAATCTCACATTTTGAGCTTTAATATCTTTGCAACCGTTTGAGGGGTAATTCCCTTGATGTGCCAAGTTTTGTTCTAGTCGGATGTGCGGTTTCTGAGATGCAGATAGCACAAAAAATGTAAACATTCATCTTTTTTTTTGCTGTTTTTTGGTCTTCACCTTGCATCAAGACAGTTTGGAATTTTGGTTTGAAATTTTCGAGATAGAATAGGCTTGGTACACAGATGTTCCTTTGTTGGGTGAAAAATACTATTCCATTTCAAAGTTATTAAATTTGACAATTTCTGTTTCTGACCATGCTCAGTACAGTCCTTTGAATAGATGTTTGGAACAAGAAAGGAATTTGGTCCATAAGAAAAAGGGTCCTTTTTTGTTTGGGGCCAGTCCTTTTTCATTTGGAAAAAATCCTTTTTTGTTTGCCGCCATCTTGTTTTCTGTTTTTCCTAAAAGAAAATTTCAAAACCCACAAAAATGACATCCTGTAGAGAGATCAAGACATGCATCTTGCTCATCAGGACTCTGTTAGGTGTATTCTGCTAGAATCATGTAAGTATTAGTAACTGTTAGAAAACTGACCCCGAAATGTGTTTTTGTTTACTTTTGTAAATCCTTTTTCATCACTTGCTTTCACTTTTCCGTATGGCCTTTTTCGTTCACATGGAAAAGGATCCCATGATATGGAAAGGGATTTTGGGCTTGGTTTTTTTTTTTTCTGTTTTTTTTTTTGTTTATCCTTTTTTGTTTGAACGAAAAAGAATCCCTTCATATGTTGTTCAAATGGAAAAGGATTTCAGACTTAATTTTTCTGGGTGTTTTTTCATTTATCCTTTTTCATTTGGATGAAAAAGAATCCCTTTATATTCTGTTCAAATGGAAAATGATTTCCAACTTAGGTTTTTTTTTGCTATTATTTTTTCATTTGCAGGAATCCTTTTTCATTTGTTTTTTTTTCATTTGAAATGGAAAAAGGATTCCTGCACATGAAAAAATGATTTTTCCTGATATTGTGTAATTTATCCCTGGTGTCTAGTGGCACCTCCCTCCGATCGCCATCCCTGTAATTTTTTTTTATTTTTCCCTGGTGTCTAGTGGCACCCTCCACCCTCGGATTGCTGTCCCCATAATTTTTTTTTTTAATTTTCCCTGGTGTCTAGTCGCACCCTCCACCCTCTGAGCACCATGCCCATAAATATTTTATTTATCCCTGGTGTCTAGTGGTGTCCCCAACATCTGATCACCATCTGCATAAGTATCAAGTGTTTTCCTGGTATCTAGTAGCACCCTCCACCCTCCGATCACTGTCCATATATGTGTCAAGTGTTTCCCTGGTGTCTAGTGGTGCCCCCACCCTATGATTGCTGTCCCCATAAGTGTCAAGTGTGTCCCTGATATCTAGTGGTGCCCCCCACACTACTGGTGCCATTCACATAAGTGTCAAGTGTTTTCTTGGTGTTTAGTGGCACCCCATCCTATGATTTGCTGTCCCCATAAGTGTCAAATGTTTTCCTGTTGTCTAGTGGTGCCCCCCACCTCAATTGCCATCCCCATAAGTGTCAAGTGTTTCACTGATGTCTAGTGGCACCCCCAACCCCACCCTCTGGTTGCCGTTGGGTCTGAAAGAAAGAAAACAGTCCTTCAATGTCTTTTTGAAGAAAAAAAGTCCCTTGATAATCTGACCCCCCCAACCGACCTCCCACTAAGCACTCCACACTCCTCACACACCCTCACTCACCTAAACAGGTCCCAGGGTGAAGATCCACTCTCCGATTGAAGACACATCTCACTGCTGGAACCGACAACTGCTATATGAGAACATAAGGTAAGTGTGGTTCAATGTATTTCAGTGGGGTTTTCAACTTTGGTGCATAACTTTGCCATTTTTGCATATTTTGACACCAAGTTTTCAAAATGTCCTTCTTGAGACCCCATGTTGGTGGAATTATGCAAATCTGTCCTGAAAGGCGATTTCACGATCGCTTGTCGAAATCACCTTTTGGGTGGAATTTGAACATTTTCACCACCCTTGTTCATTAGGTGGGGTCATATGTATGTTGAAAATTTGGGGTCAAAATATGCTAAAATGCCAAAGTTATGCATATATGTTACATATGCTCCTTCGTAACTTTCGTAATTTTAAATAATTTAGCCCAAATTTTCAACATGGCCATTTGTTTATACCACCTCATGAACATGACAGCTATCATTTTTTAAATCTTGGCCAAAATGTCTTTTCATGCCTCTGGCACAGAATGACTTTTCGGCAGCGATTTTAACATTTTTAGTACTGGATTCACGAGGTGGGGTAATAAGAAGCCTATGCTGACATTTTGGTTGCTTTTCCACATCAACATACATACATACATACAGTATATGCATGTATGGAGGGATGGGAGCACAGAGTCCGGAGGGCCCTGCACTTCCACCGGCAAATCAGTATATGATTACACTATGTAACAAAGTATAGATGCGCAAACAGAGTCCAGTGCACACCCCTCCCCCCCAACATGGCAAATCTGATAAATAAAACATTTAAACTGCCGGAATTGGCTATTTTCTTACTTTTAACTCCATGAAATATGGGTCCTCTTAGTTATCAGATTGGAATTCCAGTATGAGCAAGCCAAACCACCAGTAATAAAGGTGGTTTGTGGTTTGTAGCATATGACAACAAACAGAGTCCAGTGACTGCTAGTTTTGTAATGTGCTAAGAGTTTTGGGAGTCTGTGGTTCTCCTTTTAGAATGCTCCCTTTGATCACCTGTGAAATTTCCTGGGTGGAAGCACTTTACTATAAAGGGACCAATTTAGGCAATACACTCTATTTAAGAGCAGTCACTGCAGGCATTTCAGAGTTGGGAAGTAGGGACCAAACCGTGGGGTTCCACCTTGACAGTGGTTTGGCTTGTTCACATTGGAATGCCAATCTAATAACTAAGAGGACCCCTTTTTCATGGCGTTAGAAGTAAGAAAATAGCCAATTCAGGTAGTATAAATGTTTTATTTCTCAGATTTGCCATGTGGGGGGGGGTTGTGCACTGGACTCTTGTTTGTCACATGCTACAAACCAGTAACACCCCTCAGTATAAATGTGAATTGAATTTTGTGAGCAATGCAAAGGTTAGAGAGTGCTAGTTTTGTAATGTGGAAAAGTATGGATGGCTTATAGCGCTGGGCCCAGAGGGCCCTGCACTCCCACGGGCAACTAAGGATATGATTATACTATCTAAAAAAAAAAAAAGCAACAAAAGCAGGGGATGTGGTGTTAGAGTTTCCAACCCTAACACCCCACTCCCACCCTGCACAGACCAAGAGGCGTCGGGGGAGCAGCATTGGGGTTGTCAGCCCTATGCTTACCCTATTCCATTAGAAAATAAGCTGTATGGGTACAGAATAGGAGAAAGGGGCAGCATTAGGGCAGACAATCCCAATGCCGCCCCCAGTGCCTCTTGGTCTCTGCAGGGTGGGAGTGGGGTGTTAGAGTTGGAAACCCTAACACCACATTTCCCTGCTTTTGTTGCTTTAACCCTAACTGATGCATTAACGAAGCTTTTTGCAATGAATTTCCTGACTTTTTGAGATAGTTTACTTGTATCCTTATTTGTCTGTGGGGACACAGGGCCAAATAGGAGCACAGTTTATATCTCTGTATAACTTCATTTTCGTGGGTTTTCAAATTTTTTTTAACAAAAAACAAGATGGCTCGCGAAAAAGGAATTTTTTCTCACAAAATAGGATTTTGCTCTCGTGAAAGAGAAACAGTCTCATGAGAGTGAATTGTTTTTCATGAGAGCAAATTCCTTCATCAGTTTTTCTCCCTCTATCCTTGAAAGTGTTCTTTCCATTGAAAACAATGGGAAATTAAAAATTGTTATAACTTTGCAACAGTGCAATACTTTTTCACAAAACTTGGCATGCCTGTTCTGTTACCCAAGCTGGTTCTACCATAAAAATATCATACCAAAATTCCACATTGCCTGGACACTGAGTGATGAGGAAAAAAATGCGCACATCCAACTGGAACGAAACTTACCACATCAAGAGACCTACCCATGGGACAGTGTATATCAAATTGTGAGCAAATCCATTGATCAGTTGCAAAGTTATTAAAGTGCAAAATTTGAGGTTTAACATAAAACATACTACTCAACCCTAACTATAGGGGCTTGACGTTGCCTATATATATATATATATATATATATATATATATATATATATACAGTATATGTATATAAAATCACACATACCCCCATAATGCAAAGCATCATAGGCTGTATATACAAATCACCACAAAATATTATGCTGGTTCAACTTTAAGCAGAAATGCATGGTACTGAAAGGCCTTTCACACAGTCTGCAAAGGATGCCAACAGAAAACACAGACACGTGTTTTGTCCTACCAGGACTCATCAGTGTGCCTTGTTTGTATGACACCCCAGTGGAATGAACCAGCTGCCCTAAGTTGATCTAGCTGGGTTGGGCTGTGGTGAGTCCAATAAAAACAAAAAAAGCTAAAAGACAAAGAACCTTAGTGAGCAAGCACTAAAGCAAGGGTTACCCCAAAGGGGATTGGCCAAGAAGCCAAGTTTCAAAGAAATACAAAATCACACATACCCCCATAATGCAAAGCATCATGGGATGTATATGCAAATCACCACAAAATGTGTGAGAGGCCTTTTGGCACTGTGCATTTCTGCTTAAAGTTGAACCAGCATAATATTTTGTGGTGATTTGCATATGCAGCCCATGATGCTTTGCATTATGGGGGTGTGTGTGATTTTGTGTTTCTTTGAAACTTTTATTTATTTATTTAGTTTTTGTTGACTGGGTAAATGCACTAGACAAATTCTGCCTATTTTCAGGCACAACCTGGGGGAAGGGATACAGATGAACACCAACTGACTTTGAACCAGATTAAGCTGTTGGTGGTATTTTTAGTGAATGGGGGAAAATATGGCCAGGGCTCTGGGGAAATTCCCCTATTCATTTCGAGCAGTGCCACAGGATCTTTAACATCCACCTGAACTACCACCAGAACAGGCAGATGGGACATCGGTTTAACGTCTCATTCGAAAGATGTCACCTCAGGAGTGCAGTACCCTCCCTCATGCTGCACTACAGTGTCAGTACTGGGATATTACCCAAGTGCCTGTTGTCGGGATAGAATCCACAGCCTTCTGATCTCCCGGCCTCAGAGGTGAGTGTGCTACCTGCTGATCCACTGACACTGCTTCTCAGCCAATGCCCTTTGGGGTAACCCTTGCCTCAGTGCTTGCACACGAAGGTTCTTTGTCTGTATATGTACATACATACACATATGTAGGTGAGAGGGGGAGTAAGTCAGATGGCACCATCTTATTGTGGAGTAAGAAAGTTTCATGTTTTAAATGACCTTTCTCCCCATGAGTGTATCGGCACTATACACTAGCTCTGAGGGCGAAGGACTGGATTTTTTAAAATTCTCTCCAGAGTGCAATAGTTCAAGAACGATGTGTATGTGGGGAGGATGCAGTATTTCTTTTGTCTGGTTGCCTGCACTTTCAGTCTTTCTTCTTGTTACTTTACATGTATATACAGATGGAGATACCAGGCAATCAAAACATTTCTTTTAGGAGTCAAATATTCCTGTCAGCACAAAACACTTGCTAGACAGACAGGTGCTGCTAAGACAAGAGCCTGTTGGATGGAGGCTTTAAAATTGTGGTTCTTTGACATTTGAAACATAGTTATGGAGGACACAGCACTGAGAGATGTTGGCTGCTACACAGCTTACCCATTGCACAAAAACTAATCAGGCTGGCTTGGCAGGATTGCCTTATTGGAGGAAAAACTGAATAAACCTGTCTGGATCTGGTCTTGTTGAAGTAGGCAAATCGACAGGAAGTACACTGCAAATGTTCACTATGCTTTGTTTCTCAGACAGCTATGTTTCTTGGTGGGGGTGCTATTTTTACTGTCGGAACTTGCATACATTGAAGAAAAATTTCTACAGACTACAACTCAGTGCATTCAGTGTCACAGTTGCCCTCCATTAATGCCTGAAGAGTTTAAATGCTGTGACCAAAACCTATTCTGATAATCATATCAGTTTGCCTTTAATCTTAATTAAAAAAGCTTTACTAAGATAGTGTTACAAAACCCCATATGTAATATGCAAATAAAAAGAAAGAACGAGACTGCAAGCAGTTCACTTCTCCAGAGATAAAACCTAGAAATACATGTTAACCAGATATTAACATGATTTCGACCGCTGTGCAGATCCCTGTTGAGGCCTTCCCTGAAGTACCATGCCCAGTTCTGGAGCTCACCTGCGGAAGGACATTTATTTATTTAGTTGTTGTTGACTGGGAAAGGAGAGCTTTGCAATTCTGCCTATCTTCAGCCTTGTCCTTGGAGGGATACAGATGGAAACCAATTGAAATTGAACCAGATTAAGCTGTTGATGGTATTTCAGTGAATGGGAGTAATTTGGCCAGGACACCGATGAAATTCCCCCACACTTTTCAGCAAGTGTCATGGGATCTTTATCATCCAGCTGAACACCCACCAGAACAGATGCACAGAATCTCAGTTTAATTTCTCATCCGAAAGATGGCACCTCTGGAGTTCAGCAACCCCCTCCCATGTAGCACTACAGTGTCAGTATTGGGATTTACCCCAAGTTCCTGATGTGGGGCTACAACCCACACCCTTTCAATCCTCCTACCTCAGAGACGAGTAAGCAACCTGCTGAGCCATTGGTACTGCTATACATTGACAGACTCAAGTCAGTACAGTGAAGGGCCATCACGATGATCCAGAGCCAGCAGAACAGAGCCTGTGAGGAACGGCTAGAGGCCCTAAGCATGTATTCGCTGGAGTACAGGTAGAAGTGGCGGGATACAACTGAAGCATGTACATTTCTCAAGGATATAAATAAGGTAAAATGTGAAGACCTATCTGTAAGAAACAGGGATGCATTCACTAGATGGCATGACCAGAGGTTGGCAGATGGCAACTTCAGAAGAAACTAGAGGTAGTTATACTGCACTGAGAGTGTGGTGGAACTGTGGGACAGACTGCTGGTAGAAATAATGTGACAGCTACACTTAATGGGTTAAAACAGGGTTGGGACAGGGCATAGGGACTAATAGCCTCCAAGAGGCAAAAAAGGATTTCAGGGTGGGATACAAGGGGTAGGGATACCCCCCCCCCAACCAGGACAATAGGGTGGTGGAGTGAGGCAGTACAGTAAGGACATCCTCAGTCTTCTTCTGCCATTAAAATCTAAGTTTTTCAGTTCCAATTATTTGTGAAGACTGCACAAATGGTACATAGACACTACTAATGCAATCCACAGAGCAATATAGCTACCCTGTATTACATCTACACATACATAGGCTCTCTGAAACCTATAATACATAAAAAGTTGATCTTTTTCAAGGACATCTACCTCCATTGAGCCACACCTTTGGAACTGTAAGTCATCTTTGACTGCACCACTCAGGAACATTTGCAAGCTGGGTCACCCACATTAACACACATCAACATCTGTATAATGCAGGCAGCCCTTTATCACCTGAGTTCTTTCTCCTGCTGTCAAGTCACTCATCAGATCATGCTGAGAAACAACATCATTGATTCCTTGACTTTATTTACTTTTTCTTCAGTTTTATTTTACAATGTTGTATGCCACTGTCAAAGGAGCCTTTATTTAGGTTCTGTCACTGTGTTTAGGCCTCTTCCATAATGGTACAGCCTGCATCATTTGTTAGGGTTTCAACCAAGCTATACAACATGTAGTCAGAATGTTCTGGAAAACTCTTTCTAGAAAATGGAGAGCACTCCAAGTCCAAGTCCATTCTCTACTCTTGCTATGCCTTCCAGATCCCCTGGCTTCACTTCAACTCCTTGCCCATGTCCTCAACATTCCCTGATAGTGTCACTGCAAAGGTGTTGAAATCCAAAGAGAAACTTTCTAAATCATGGTCCTGTGAAAGGCTTCATTCTAAACACAAAGAAGAGGAGCCTGGTTTTCCCCCTCACTCCCTGTCTGCACTTTTCTCAAGTTCTGCAGAAGGTAAATACATGTCAACAGCTGTGACCTTGGGTTCCATAGCTTCTTCTCAGCTCTCACTGTGACACCACTGTTGGGGTCTGGGTCTGCCTTTTCCACTGATTGCATTTTGCTGCCACCTGTGACTGGGTATTGTCCCATTGACACCAGTCTTGTTGACCCTGATAAAGCCCTCATTGACACCCAACTAGTAGCCACTGTGTCTGAATTATTTAGTTGGCTGTTATTTATTTTGCTGGGAATAGTCACCACATCATCATCACTGTTGCCTAGTTCATTGATGTTGTACACACCTGCCATTGATAAGCTGGGTTCAGTTTATTTTCCCATTGTTGCTTCTTTGCAGACACCATCAATGTCAGTTTGCCAAATTTACCCCCTAATTCCTGTTACTCGGCCTGATGATGAAGAGGATGAATATAATCATGATCTCCAGAATATGGAGAAGGATTTTGATGCTGCTGAAGGGGACATGGAATTTTCTGGAAGTGTTGGCTCCAGCTCTATCCTTTCCTCCTGCAGTGAGGAAGCAGTTGTGTACACATCCAGATTTCTGCATGTGGATGCATCTTTTCAGGCCCTAATGAAATAGGTGCAAGAGACTTTGGGCTTTACTGCTGCAGGGAAAGATTCCTCTAAGCACAATTTTTGCAGATTCCTGGGAATGCCCACTATGTCTGCCATTGTCATGTCTCTTATTTATCCTGTCCTAGAGGATGGTACCATGGCTGCTTGACCTAGACACCAGCACTCTTCCTGCTGTGCCCAGTGAGGCAGACAAGCAATATCCTGCCCCCAACTACTAAAGCCTTCTATTCTTCACAACCTGAAACAGATTAATCTGTGATCATGACTGCTTATGACAGTTCAAAAGCACTATGTTTTATGAGCTCATTGCCTATAGAGAAGAAGTCTAGGAGACTGGACATCATGGGAAAAAGAACTCGGCGTCCTAAGGTCTTCATATTGCCAATAAACAGGCTTACATGAATAAATATCACACAAGCCTGTGGAAATCTGTGACTTCTGTCATTGACAAACTACCTGATGGCTCTGCTAAATCTGAAATCTAGTGGACTTTGTCATGGAATGGATGTTGAAAGGCACCACCTCAGATCTTCCTATGATGTCTGCTTTCCAGCAGCTCCCCTGAGGGTCCAAGAGGGCAGACAGATGCCCCCCCCCCACAGCAGCTCAGCTCTCCCCTTCAGCAGTTACAGCTTTCCAACGGCTCCCCCAAGGGTCCAAGAGGGCAGACAGATGCCCTCCCCCACAACAGCTCAGCTCTCCCCTTTAGCAGTTACAGCTTTTTGGCAGATCCCCTGAGGGTCTGAGAGGGCAGACAGACACCCTCCCCCACAGCAGCTCAGCATTCCCCTTCAGAAGTTACTGCTTTCTGGTGGCTCCCCGAGGGTCTGAGAGGGCAGATGGATGCTCTCCCCTTCAGCAGTTACAGCTTTCCGGCGGCTCCCCTGAGGGTCCAAGAGGGCAGACAGATGCCCTCCCCCACAGCAGCTCAGTTCTTCCTTTCAGCAGTTACAGCTTTCTGGCAGCTCCCCCGAGGGTCCAAGTGGGAAGACGGACGCCCTTCCCACAGCAGCTCAGCTCTCCCCTTCAGCAGTTACAGCTTTCCAACGGCTCCCTCGAGGGTCCGAGAGGGCAGCCGGATGCCCTTCCCCACAGCAGCTCAGCTCAGCTCTCACCTTCAGCAGTTACAGCTTTCCATCGGCTCCCCCCGAGGGTCCAAGAGGGCAAATGGATGCCCTCCCCCACAGCTGCTCAGCTCTCCCCTTCAGCAGTTACAGCTTTCTGGCGGCTCTCCCGAGGGTCCGAGAGGGCAGACGGATGCCCTCCTCCACAGCAGCTCAGTTCTCCCCTTCAGCAGTTACAGGTACACCATGCTGCAGCACTAATCTTGGGACCCAAGCACGGTTGGCTTCAGAGTTAGGACTTGGAGCCATTTTCAAACCAACACCTGAAGCACCTTTAAAGGCTCAAGCAATAAAGTCTCCATAGCGATGAAGATAGATTTTCTGCTCCTCTAAAGAGACTAAAAGCCTGCTTTAATTTACTCCTTTTTGTAGCTTTAATTTGTCTGTAGCCATTTAGAACTCTACTCCACTAGAGCACCCAAATGCCTTGCTTTAATGCAGTTAGAATTTTACCCCACCAGAGAGATCTAATGCCTTGCTTTTTGCACCTTTTTTATATTTATTTACTGCCAGTAGTCAGATGAAAATCTCAGCCTTGCTGAAATTTTCTGTGTAAACCCCTGTATTATATTTAGAATCCAAATTAGTAGTTTGTGGACAAGCCAGCTGCAGGGCTAAATTAGCAGAGCTCCTTTGTAAACCGAACTGCATTCCACCACACTACTCTCCCTGCCCCGTAGGCAGCCGCTCCCAATAAGTCACAGCTATTAACACTGTATTTCTCGCTCACCTTCACAGCTTTCCGGCGGCTCCCTCGAGGGTCCGAGAAGGCAGATGGATGCCCTTCTCCATTGCAGCTCAGCTCTCACCTTCAGCAGTTACCGGTATGCCATGCTGCAGCACTAATCTTGGGACCCAAGTGCGGTCGGCTTCAGAGTTAGGAGAGCCCCGCCGACGCAGTGCATCGGCTCCCCACCACCACCCTTGGTCGTCTCAGTACTATATAGCTACAGTCACGTGATGGCTGAAACCAATCAGTCGAGTTTCCCACTAGCAAGCTATCATATCTCGCCACTAGATGCCGCTACTGCAACTGTTATCTTTCATTTTCACCCTCTCAGCCACAATGCTGCTTTACCTAGCTTTGTGCCTACTACTTCAAATTCCTCTTTCCTACAGATTACCTCCCTATCTCCCTATCTCCCCATTTTGGCACCCCGTCATTTACCATTCACTCTTTCTCTTTCCTTCCCTTACGAGAACCGCCTCCAAACCCTCTTTGGCACACCCCCACATTACAACCAGAATTCCTTGCTCCCCTCCCCTCTCACCTATCCTCCCCCCTCTTCCTCCCCCTCACCTTCCCCAACCATTCACCCTTCACTGCTCCACTCTCACCTACTGAACCTTGAGGCCTTTCTCCGGTGCTTAAACCTTAGTACTCCACCCCCCAGGTGCAGTACAAGTTGCTGCAAGAAATCCTCTCCCCTCTCCATACCCCTGCTTCTACTACTCCTGGCAGGCAGCATCCACCCTAACTCTGGCCCCCTAGTACACAGACAAACCTTGCCAGCTCAAGCTCCTTCATCCATCCAGTCCTCTGATTCTCTCCCCAGGGGCCTCCGTATTTTTCACATTAATGCCAGGAGTTTACTCCCTAAACTAGATGCCCTCTCCATCTGGGTAAACCAGTACCAACCAGACATACTCTGTGTCACGGAATCCTGGCTATCTGCCAAAATCTCAGACTCCTCGCTTGCCATCCCAAACTACACCTTGTTCCGGCAGGACCGTGGCAAGCAGGGTGGGGGGGTAGTGCTGTATGTCAGGCATTCCTTAACTTGCTCTGTCAGCTTCAAGAAATCCTGCCCATCCTCTCACGAATCCCAAGTAGCCCACCTGTCCTTTCCCTCATCCTCCCCCCTTTACATTGGGGTTCTTTACGCCCCCCCCAAAACCCTCACCTGACACCCTCATCAAGGCGATCTCAACTATCTCCTCGGTTGCTTCAAATGGCAAACTCATTTTATTAGGCGACTTCAACCTCGATTGGCTCTCCTCCTCTGCCAAAACCACCACTCTGAGGATCGAAGCTCTAAATCACTCCCAAGTAATCCAGGAACCCACCCACCTAAACCACCAGTCTCAAAATCACTCCCTCCTGGACTGGATTCTAACCACCCATCCTCACAGGATCACTGACTCGGGCACCCTCTCCGATGCCCTTAGTGACCACTGCATCACATACTACATCCGCAAAATATACTCACCACAATCCGGCCCCAAATTCATCTGGTCTTACCAGCTACACCTCCTCAATGAATCTGCCCTACAGCACGACCTATTTAACGCGGATTGGCTCCCAGTCTTTGCCTCCCAAAACATCAACCTCACCCTATCCCACTTCTGCAACATTTTCCTAAGCACTTGGGACCGCCACACGCCCCTCAGGAAAACCAGAGTTAAACGTTACCATCACCCCTGGATCACAACAGACCTCATCACCTTATGTCGGGCCAGGGACAAAGCATGGAAGCTGTACAAAGCCTCCCTTGCCCCTCGCAACCTCCAAACTTACAAACTTCTCTGAAAAAAATGCACCAACGTAATTCAGCAATCAAAAGTCTCGTACTTCAAACCACAATTTACTTATAACAAAGCCTCCCCTGCATCTTTCTTGAAGGTCTTAAACTGCCTTATGAACCCTCCCTCCAAGCAAGCCAGCCCAGTCCTCTACTTAAATGGCAGAACTGTATCAGAACCTGCTTCTGTAGCTGAACTCTTTAACTTGTTCTTCATCTTCTGTGCCCTGCCAGACCCTTCCCATCCTCCCGACTCCACAAACTCCTCCCCCTCCAACTCCAGCTTCCTCTTTCCCCCCCTTCATGCCCCTGGAAGTCTACATTGCCCTCACCTCTCTAAAACAGTCCAAAACCAGCCCTGATGGCTTGCACCCCAGAATGTTCCACATCTCTGCCTCAGCCATAGCAGCTCCCTTAACACATTTTCTTAACTTCTCTCTCACCGCAACTACGGTCCCCATTGCCTGGAAACTGGCCAAAATCATTCCCCTGCATAAAGGTGGTGACCCCTCCCAACCGGGAAACTACAGACCAATCTCCCTCCTCCCTTCCCTCACCAAACTCCAAGAATCCCTCATGCTAACCAAACTGTCAGCATTTTTCTCTGCAAACAGCTCCCTTCCTCTCTCCATTTCAGTCAGGCTTTAGAAAACATCACTCCACTATCACCACCCTGCTACATGTAACTGACTCTATTCTCTCGGACATGGACAAAGGCCAAACCACCTCCACCATTTTCACTGACCTGGCAAAAGCCTTTGACTCAGTCTCCCACCCCCTGCTACTCAGCAAATTAAGCTTCTTTCACCTTGCTCAACCTGCCATCAACTGGTTCTGCTCTTATCTCCAAAACAGGCAGCAGTCTGTACAAGTAGGTGACGCTCTTTCCCCACTGCTACCCATCCTCTCAGGCATCCCTCAAGGCTCCATCCTCGGCCCATCCTTTTCTCCCTATTCATAAATGACCTCCCCTCCACATGTCTCTCCTCTAACATGCATCTATATGCCGATGACACCATCATCTTTGCCGCAGGCCCCTCCCATGACAGTGTGCTTCCAAATCTTCAAAGAGACTTTAACAGGGTCCAAACTTGGTTCCAAAAAAACCAGCTCAAACTAAATGCCCCAAAAGTGGTCACCATGGTATTCAGTACAAGACAAAAGCTCCCCCACCAATCTGCACCTTGGAAGGATCTCACGTTGAGATGGTGCCCACCTTCAAGTACCTGGGAGTCTGGCTGGATAGCCACCTCAACTTTTCCACCCACATCAAGGCCATCTGAACCAAACTCCGGCCCAAGCTGGCCATCCTCTATTGCCACAAAGCCAGTCTTCCCCTCCCTACTCATAGTGAACTCGTACGCAAAACCATCTTACCTGTGCTGGACTATGTGGACATCATCTACAGTACAGTCCCAGCCTCATCCCACTCTAAACTTGACATCCTTCTCAATTCCTACTGTCATTTCGCCACTGCCTCTCCCCCACTTACTCACCATTGCCTCCTCTATTCCACTCTGTCCTTGACCCCACTCTCGCACAGGAGGACCTCCCACAGTGCCTCCCTCATAGCTAAATACTGGTTAGGCTTACTATCCCCCTACCTCTCCTCACAGCTCTCTCCAGCCAGTTACTCTGGCTACCCTCTCCGACACAGAGACGCACACACCTTCCACCTCACACACCCCCTCTCTGCCTCTGGTCAAGCTGCCTTTTCCTACCGTCTCCCCCTTCTATGGAACAACCTCCCTCCCAACCTTCACCAGGCCTCCTCTCTCGCAGCTGTTAAGCTACTCCTCGGGCTTTTCCCCTCCCCACCTACTCTAGTTGCTCATCTGGTCACACCCCAACTCTGGCCTAGCCTGCCATAGATGGCCTCTGCTGGTCAATATTCGGCACCAGAGAGCCCCACATTTTGCACACTGCTTATTAACTGTACAATCTCAGTGCTTGTTCACTCTATCATGATACCATTTGTAAACACTGTATATACCTTCTTTTGAGTTATGCTGTTTACGCAATTCTTAGACTTGACCTGCCCTGGATGCTGACTTTCATGTCCAAGCAGAAATGAGTTGCACTGTACTGCATACCTCTGTGTAAGGTCCCTGCTGTTTGTACCTAACGTCTGTAACCAAGAAATTGTTTTACTTCTCTGCTTACCTTCTATGTACACCTTGTATCCGGGTCGCACCTGGAAATGAGCTATGGCTCAGTGTGCCTTTCCCGGTCACCAATTTTAAATAAATAAATAAATGTCTCTGATGTTTCGACTTGTGCTGCAGCTTCCGGAACTTGCCTCTTGTCACTTTTTGTGGCTGTATTTTGCAGACGTTGCTGCTGACATTCAATAGTCTGTCCTGAATTTGCCCTTTAAGGACAAAATTTGTTCAGTCATGATGTCAGAATAACTTTACATGGCCTTCACTCTTTCAAAATGACTTTAAAATCATTATAGTCTGTTACCCCTCAGCCCAATCATGGTCATCTTTACAGACATGTTACTCCCAGTCTCCCAAAATGTCTTAAAAAATCAGCCATGTCAGTCTCAAAGCCTTATTCCATGAGTAGATATTACTAGATTCTATGGCAGATGGTCTCTTCACCAGATGGGGTCGCCCATTGTCGGACCTTTTCGTGTCCTAATATAACACAAAACTGCAGTCTTTTTGCTTTCTCCTGGGCATTTATTTTTTGGTCAACGCACATTGTCCCTCTCCTGGGAAGGAAAATTCCTATACATATTTCCTCCAGTCATTCTAGTAAAGAGGCTATCAGTCAAACTTCAGGCAGAACTGGCCACTCTAATAGTGGTGGCCCCTTTCTGGCCCAGACTAATTTGATTCCCTCTGCTTCTGCAATTGGCAGTGGAACTGCCTGTCCCACTTCCTCTATAGCTGGAACTCCTGTTGGTGCATCTGGCTCTCAAATCCTTGCAAGTTCATGCATGGCTCCTGAGGATGTAGAACGCTCCTACTTTGGGGTTTCTCCTCCAATATCCAGGGTGCCCACCTTAGTGAGAAGAGCTGTTCATCCATGTTCGCTGTATAAGAATAGCGAGACTTTGTTGAGTCCTGTATCCACAGCTGGAATCCTGCTACAGGCTGCAGTGAGAGGAGTGAGCCACCAATCCCCCATTCTATCTGTCTCCATTTGTTTAATTAAGCAGACCAGGGTGCCCCCCCCAGTACCGCTTCTTTCTCTTCCTCCCCTCCAGGTGTCCTGCCCATCCCTGCCAATCTTGTTTATTATTTTTTAATAATATATGTAAGTGGACCAGGGTGCTCACCCCTGGTACTGCTTCTCTGGACCACCTCCCCTCCAAGTCACCCGATCCCATTTCTGACACTGGGGTTCCCAATCCCTGTGTCAGACTTTAACCTGAATTAAAGAAAACTATCCCTCTGTGATTTTTTTGTTTGTTTTTGTTTTAACCTGCAAAATAAAAATGGTTCCTCGCCATTCTGACCCAGCCATCCAGATCCCACTCAGCACCCACCACCCCACACCCCCTCACTCAGCTGAACATGTCCAATGGTGCAGAGCTACTCTCTGATCAAAGACACGTCTTGCTGTTGTAACTGGTAACAGCAATATGAGAAAGTAAGGTAAGTGTGGTTCAATGTATTTCAAAGGAGTTTTCAACTCTAATGTATAACTTTGCCATTTTTGCATATTTTTAGCCCAAATTTTCAACATGGCCTTTATGGGACACCACCTCATGACCAACAGTGGTAGAATTATGTAAATCAAGCCTGAAAGGCATTTTTGTGGTCACTAGGCAAAATAATTTTTCAGGCAGGATTAAAACATTTTCACCACCCCTGTTCATTAGGTGGGGTTATAAGAAGACTATGTTGAAAATTTGGGGTCAAATATTTAAAAATGGCAAAGTTATGAGTGTACATTGAAATTTTGTAAAACATGCTTATAATTTTGGTAATTTTAAATATTTTGATACCAAATTTTCAGCATATCCATTTTTTCTCATCACCTCAAGAATGTGATGGCTGTCATTTTTCAAATCCTGTCCAAAATATGTTTCCACACCTGTGGCATAGCATGACATTGTCACTGCGCAAAATCCCCTTTTGAGTGGGTTTTGAAAATTTTCTCCACCCCTGTTCATTAGGTGTGGTCATAAGAAAGCTATATTGAAAATCTGGGGTATAAATATTACAAAATATCAAAGTTATGAGCGTACATTGAAATTTTGCAATGCACGCTCATAACTTTAGTAATTTTAAATGTTTTGATCCCAAATTTTCAACATTGTCATTTTTTCACATCATCTCATGAACATGACAACTCTCATTTTTCAAAATGTGGCTGAAATGTGTTTTCGTACCTGTGCCATGGAATGACGTTTCAGCAGAAATTAGAACATTTTCACCTACCAGGTTCTTGAGGTGAGTTTGTATCAAGGCTATGTTGAAGATTTGGTGTCACAATATTGAAAAACAACACAGTTATGAAGGTACCTTGACATTTTCCTTCACACAGTCATAACTTTGGTAATTTTTGCCATCTGACACTGCATAGAAGGGCAGGGTCAGCAGGGCCCTGCACTTCCATAGGCAGATGGAATCTTCCCTTGGTGCATGGCCCAAATGGCTATGCATGCCTGCATCTGTTCACATAAGTCCCAAAGGAACCTGCGTGAATGAGGATACAATTCCACTATCTCAAAAAGAAAGGAAATTCTTTGCAAAGCACTACTGTATGTTCATGCGCCAGTTAGGGTAACTTCATGCCACAAAATTAGGGAAATACAGTGTTAGGGTTTCCAGTCCTAATTCCCCAACCCTAACCCCAAGCAGCAAAAGAAAACAACATCGAGGTGTGGGTCTCCGGAGTCTTGAAAAATCAGTGGTGGGGCATTCCTTGGGGTTGTGAACCCTAATGCTCTTCCCTCTCCCCCAGCCCATAGCCTCCAATCTGAAGCACAAGGTGCAGCTCCATGCCACTGCCTCATAGTGATACACTCTTCAAAAGTAGAGAACTATGTCTCACTTCATGTTGCCAGCACAATTTGTTGTAGCTTTCTTCATGCAGGGCCTGTAGGAGATAATGTGTGATGTTGTTTTCTCATGGAATGGGGTGAGCATTAAGGTTGACAACTCCAAGGAAGACCACACCACTGATTCAGCAAGACTCTGGAGACTCCAAACCCTAATTTTTCTTCCTTTTGCTGCTGGGGAGGGGGAGGGGGCATTAGCACTAGAAACCCTAATGCCACATTTCCCTGCTTTTGTGGCAATAAATTACCCTAACTGGTGTATTAACAATATTTTTTGAAAAGAATATAGATACATGTGAGTTAGATTCTTCTGTGTGTCCTCTGTTTTTCAAATTATTTTTATCTTTGTAGAAATACCATATTCCCCATAATCTTTAATGTGTATTATCTTGTAACATATGTAAATATCATGGAGTGTTAAATATTATTTTTATATATACGTCATGCTTTCTGTGACTGGGTCATTTCATGAATAGATAACGAGGGTATAATGGCAAGGCTGTAATCCACTTTCAAAGAGGCAGGCTACAGTTGCCATATCTAAGCAAAAATGTTCTCAACTGTAACACAAGGGGTGGGTCATTTGTGTTTTGGTAAGGAGCAGTATACTGTTTGTGAGCAGTGGCGCTGGTGGGATTCGAACCTAGAGATACCCTGAGTGAGGTTGCAGTAAGTGATAGCAGCATACCAAGGTAACCCTTTCAGGCATCTGAAGGGTTGTGAAACTGGTAACAACTGTCACAGACAGTCTCTGGGAGAGAACACGTCTGTGACAAACTGGTGGCAGCAAGTGAGATCTGAAACATATTGTTAATTAGAAGGTTATCTGGCCAGCCACAGAACAGTATATACAAAAAGAGGATACTGTACATTCTACTAGTTTTATTTTGTTGTAAATAAAAGTAGACAGCTAGAAGATACCATGTATGGGCCATATGGGAGATGCACAGTGGCAGGCCTTGAGGATCTGTGCAAAAGGAGAGGGCTTGTCTTTGAGGGAGGTCAGCCATGGGCAGAACTCAAGTGACCAGGGAAGCGGTGCAAAAATGGTCACTGCTAACCAAAGTTATGAGATGGAGGCTAGGGAGTGTACAAGTGAGCCAGAGTCTAGAACTGGGACAGCTGTGCAGATAGAGGTGATGCAGCTGGCACTCGGCCCGTTTAAGGTGAAGGCAGATGCAGAGCTGCAAAGGGCAAAGCTGAAGGTGGATGAGAGAAAGAAAGTATGAGAAGAGTCAGAAAGGCAGTGCCAGAAGAAGATCCGGCTTAAAGTGCATGAGATCCAGGTGAGAGAGCAGCAAGAGAATGAACATGAAGGGGGAGATGGGGAGTCTGCACCAGAAGACAGCACCATGAACTATAAGTACTGGCATAAGGGTTCAACACAAGAAGTCAAAATTAATTCCAGAATCCTTACCAATTATTGTGGGTGAGGATGATCTTGATTTGTTTTTAAAATCTTTTAAGAGAATTCCTTCTGGGCAAGATATTAGGACCCTTTGTCAGTATGGACAATGAGTACCGTATGAACTATAACAAAGTGAAAAATGCCTTGTTAAAACATTTTGAATTGACTCCCAAGGTCTATAGACAAAAATGTAGAGGTTTAAAGAAGGAATCGGGAGATAGCTATTCTGAAATATGTGTTCAGCTAGGCAATCTGTTAGAGCAATGCTTAGAGGGTGCAAAGACTAGGTCTGTGGAACAGATAAAATATTTTTTCATGGAACAGTTCTTAAAGACTGTACCAGAGGAGTTGAGAATATGGTTGCTGGATAGGACTCTGTGCTCCACAAAGGAGGTAGTGGAGAGGGCTGATCAATTCATATGCAGCCAACCATACTTTCAGTGCAACAATAGGGGAGGTACATTAGATGTTTTTATGGGAACCCCAGTCTGGCAGCCTAAGGGAAGCCAGTCTTTGCGTGAACACATAGGGAAGCCAAATAGTTTCAAGTGTAAGGAGTTGGGAATGCAAGTGTTATATTTGTCAAAAAACTGGGACACCTTTCTTATAACTACCCAGAAAATATGGCAAAAGGTGCGAGTGTAGCTGGAGGGGGTACCTCTGGAAGCTCTCAGCAGCTAGTGGCCTGTACCCACAGTGCAGTTCCCACTAACTCCACTGCACACATGCACCCTGTGTTGGTAAATGGGTTGGTAACCCAGGAGTTGAGGGACACCGGGGCCTCCATTTCAATGGTAAAACAGGATTTGATTCATGAGGAAGAGATCCAGCCAGGTCAGTTTTCCAAACTTAGAGTTACAGGTCCTGCGTTCTCTTTGCCAATGGCCTGGATCTTTTTAAGCTGGGAAGGTGGCCAGGGCATACAGGAGGTGGTTGTTGTACCCGGACCTGCCCATTGCTATAATTATAAGTAATGACTTTATTAATCATATCAACATTGTGTGTGTCACGAACCATAGTAAGGCTAGGGAACCAGCTCCTGGGGACACAGAGATGGCAGTGCAGCTGGAAGCAACACCTCCCTCAGCAGCAGGGGATGTTGTAGCTGAAGCATGAGCTGGAAGCAGCAGTTCTGAGACACAGCTACAGACTGAGGAGGCCCTAGCTGTGGGCAGCTCTGCCTCGGGAGACTGTGTTTTAGGGAAGGTCAGGCTTGCGGAACTGAGGGGAGCTGAGGAAGCTGACCCATCCCTACAGAAATTAAGGGAGTTAGCAACCAGGGTAGAAGGTGATTCTCACAGTTGGGAGGTATACTGGCAGAATAGATTCATATATCATGGATGGGTTCCAAAGGGAGGACCAGAGGAAGGGGTACTCCAGCGGATAGTAGTTCTTAGGGAATATAGGAATGAGCTTCTGGGCTTAGCATATGACATACACTTTTCTGTACACTTAGAAGTCAACCGTACAAAACAAGTGGCTGATAATTTTTTACTGGCCCAGTATCTTTAAAGATGTGGCAAACTAGTGCTGGACTTGTCTGCAGTCCAGTAGGTGAGAAAGGTTGGAGGCAAAGGTGGCTTTGATTCCTCTGCCTATAATTGATGAGCCATTTTGGCAAGTTGCTGTGGACATTGTGGGGCCACTCAGCACCCCAAGTCATGCAGGCAAGAGGCACATTTTGGTGATCATGTATTATGCCACAATGTACCCAGAGGCAGTGTCCTTATCTGCCACTGAGGCAGAACAATTGGCTGATGAACTGCTGGAAATATTTAGCTGAGAGGGTTTTCACCAACAGATTCTGTCAGACCAGGGCACCAACATCATGTCTGCCCTAATGGGTAGTCTTTGACAGAAGTGAGGGTGAGGCAGCTCAGGGCTTCCCCATGCCACCCCCAGACTAATGGTCTGGCCGGATGATTTAATGCATCTCTTAAAACTATGTTAAGGGTGTTCACCAACCAGCATGTGAGACACTGGGACAACTACTTATCCCATCTCTTATTCACATATAGGGAAGTCCCCTAGGGGTCCACAGGATTCTCACCTTTCAAGCTCCTGTTTGGCCATAGGGTAAGGGGTCCCCTTGATTTGGTAAGGGATGAATGAGAGGGTGAGCTTGCTCTCCAAGGGGAATTTGTTGTGGAGTACCTCCTGAATTTCAGGTCATGGTGCAAGGAGCTCATGGGGTTCACCCAGGGGCACCTAGCCACTACACAACAGAGACGGAAGATGTGGCATGACCATAGGACCAGAGCCCAGGAATATGATGTTGGGTAACAGGTGATGGTACTCATTCCCATCCAACAGAATAAATTACAGGTGGTTTGGGAGAGTCCTTACTCAGTGGCCTGGAGGGTGAATGCTGTTAATTATGTGGCAGTGCTACCACATAGGAGGCGCATGCAGTGAATCCACCATGATGGTCCTTGCTGAATGCAGTTATCTGGAGGAGAAGACAGGAGCAGACCTGCTGGTGGATCTCCTGGGAGAGGTTAAGAGAGAATCCTCAGTGGATGCTGTCACATTCTTGGAGTGGCTGACACCAGCCCAAAGTGCCAAAATCTGTGGGGTACTACACACATTTGGGTAAATTTTCATGGGGAAGCTGAAGTATACCATGCTGGCAGAACACCATGTGGATATAGGGTCTCAGGCCCCACTGAGGAAGCCACCCTACAGAGTCCTGGAGGGAGTGAATCATGCCACTGAGGCAGAGATCAAAGAAATGGTGGCTTTTAGGGTAATACAGGGGTCCAGCAGTCCTTACACTTTCCCATTCATACTGATCCTCAAGATGGATAGGGTCACAAGGTTCTGCTTCCACTTCAGCAAGCTCAACAGCTCTATGGAGTTGGATGCATACCCCATGTCCAGGATAGATGAGGTCGCAGAGAGGTTAGGGGAAGCCATGTACCTGACCACCACAGACCTGACAAAGGGCACTATTGGCAGGTACCCCTGGCCACTGATGTCAGAGGGAGGTTGATCTTCATCACGTCTTTTGGCCTTTCCAAGTTTAAAGTCTAACCACCCAGTCCCCTGGGGTTACTAGAATCCCATCAGTCCGTGCTAGGTAGGGAAAGGCAGCAGGTGAATAACTAGTTAAATGGGTTTTTCACCTACTCTCTCTCTTGTTTACTTAACTTCAGCTAAGATGAGAAAGATAAGGTCATTTAGAACTCTTGCAGCAGCATAAGCCACAGTTGGCTGTGAGTGGAGAGTTTTAGAATCTTGGTAGAGAGTTGGTCAGAGTAGTCTGTGTAGTGAGTCAGTGGAGGAGTGAGAGTTACAGTTGTGGACTCTGAGAGGAGAGCTTGTTTTCTCACCCTAGTCCTGGTATTCTCCAGCCTGCCAAGAGAAGAGGTGGAAACCATTGTCTACAGCAGGATCTCCTGATTTTCATCCCTGGAGGAGTGAAAAGGACTGCTTGTGAATGGATCCTAGGGGCAATCCCCTATTTGATCCAGGACAATTTTGAAGCTGCCTGTAATATTCTAACTATGAATAGATCTAACTTTGTGCTTCCTGAAGAAAGTACCTGTGCTTTGGTGTTTCTCTGGCTAAAGGGGAAAGGTACACCAGTTCTGTTCTGAAGTTTGAGACTGTTCTCAGTTTAAAGTTGGCTGACAGTTGTGGGGTCCCGATGTGTGACTAATTCACATTGTTCAGGACTTTAATTTCTCACAATACCAGTGTAGTGTTTCTTAAATGCTGGATGTGAAAGTTCATTCAAAGACGCATTTACCCAAGTGTGTTCAAGATGTTTAAGGCATAACTCTGAAAGAATGGCTGGGTATGGATTTGGGAGCAAAGGGTGGGCAGTCCCCCATCTGGAGTAGCCAGTTCAGGACTACAGGTTCCATAAGGGCCCCTGGTTACTTTGGACATAGTGGCCAATGTCTGAAGAGAAGTTTACCCCCTGGAGTGGGTTGTGCTAGTAATGAGCCCATGTGTGCTCAGTTGTGGCCAGTACCACTGGAAGAAGTTCAAAAGTCCTATGTCATATGGGAAATGTGTGTTCAGTTGTGGCCAGTGCCACTAGAAGAAATGTTCAGTTGTGGCCAGTGCCACTGAAAGAGAGTTTGAAAGTCCTATGCTATATGGGAATGCCAGTGCAAGAAATACAATGTCCTATGACATATGGGAATACGTAGAGTTTCTGTCAGATACAGTAATTTTGTTGTCCTGCCAATTCCTTGTACCATGATGTGTAAACCTTGGGGGTCCACCCTTGCTTTAGAGAACATCTTTTGAAATAAAATCACACTCTAGAACTTCAACTATGGTTTGGACAATTATGTTATTGCTTCCCGTGTGTGGAGTTACTGGGTACCCTTCCAGAAGTATAGGTCTAGCATAGCCCTAAGCAAAAAGTTCTCTCCCCAGGACCTGGTTGTTTGTAAATACCTTAACAGGTCATAAATAGTTATGCTTTTGTACACCCCCACCCCTTTTTGACCTCTTGAAGTAATGAGCCTGGTATACATTCCTAAAGCTAGGGATGGTACCATTTCTAAATGTCTGTGCCCAGTCAGGGGTACCAGGAGTAGCTAACTGTGTAAAGTAGTGGGGTGGTGGTGGGGGGGTTACACAAGCTATTCCATTCAGGATGACTAATGTGCCAGCCACATTTCAATGGCTCGTTGACTACATTCTGTATGGGGTAGGAGACTTTGCTCTGGCGTACCTGGACAATATCGCCATATACAGCCAGATATGGGAGGCTCACATCAGGCATATGACCAAGGTGCTTTGTTGACTGAAGGCTGCTGGATGGAGGAGAAGTGCCAAATAGGGATGGCAGAGGTGTCATACCTTGAGCAAAGGGTGGGGAGTGGGTACATCTGGCCTGGATCAGTAAAAATTGAGGCCATACAGGGATGGACCATGGCCACAACTTAGAGAAATGCATGGGCCTTCCTAGAGATGACAGGGTATTGTTGAAAGTTTGTGCTAAACGTCAGCAGCATGGTCAACACCCTGTCCATTGTTACATGGAAGAAAATACCAGAAAACATTCAGTGAATGGATTGCCGTGAAACAACATTGCACCATTTAAAGAAGGCATTTTGTTGGGCACCTGTGCTTGGGAGCCCTAACTATTCTCTGATGTTCATTGTGCAAATGGGTGCATCCTATCATGGGCTTGGCACACTTCTGTGTCAGGTTATGAACATGGGAGAGGAGCACCCAATCATGTACCTCAGCAGACAGCTGCTGTGCTGAGAGGAGGTCTGCGCTTCAGTCGAGAAGGAGTGTCTGGATATTGTCTGGGCTCTGCAGAAGCTGCAGCCATATTTGTATGGGAGAGAGTTAATACTGGTCACCAACTGTCCACAATTCCTGTTCTGTGGCTCCATAGAACCAGTGGTCAAAACCCCAAATTGTTAAGATGGAGCCTGGTGCAACAGTCATATGTACATCAGGCACTGCAGTGGGTCACAGCATGGCAGTGCTGGTGGTTTGTCTAGACAATAACTAGTGGCCCAGTAAAGAAAGGGAGGTGCTTCAAGGAATTAATGACTTGTTAGAAACAGAGAAAACTGAGAGCATAGCACATACAGCAAATCTGCTACTATGAAGAACAAGCATCATTTAGGGTTGCTAAAGGATTTGTTTTTCATTTTTCCAGGGGTTGGAGATGTAACAACTTGCAATATATTTTTACTGTATATTGTAGTTAATTTTTTGTGTGATTATCAGCTAGGACTCTGTAGGTATTTCAGCGGACTGAGGGAAGAGATTTGACTTTGAAAGTTCACTCTTGGTTTCTCATAGAGGTTGGGTGGGGGCAGCTTCTGTTTCTGGCCTGGAAACAGTTTCTGGGTTCTACAAAGGGATGAATTTCTTTCATCTTCAAGTGCTAGGTTATGGGAGCAAACAAGGCCCAGGCAGGGGAGACAGAAGCTCCATTGATTGAACCAGATTGGTTAAGAAAAGAACTGAGGTTGGAATGTGCATGACCAAGGTGGAAATAGCAATTCCAGTTTGGTCCTGTTCTCCAGATAGGTGGTTACCCAGGAAACAAAGAGATGGATGAATTTGATCATGTACTCAGAAGAAAACTAAGGAGAACAGCAAACACTCACCATATTGAAAAGAGCAATTCAAGATTGCATCTTGTGTCTGGCCAGCTAACAGAAAGGTTCACACCTGAGTCAAACAACATTATAAGTAACTATAGGAGGCCGGGCGAGTGGTGCTTAGGGTTGAGCCACAAGATGCCACGCCTCGCTCCATGCTAGCGAACCACATTGGGGAATGGGGATGGGTTGCCAGGGTCAGCCGGGGGGGGGGGCCGTGATTGAGCATCCTAGAGACTGCTCTCCTCTTCTGTGGAGGGAGGACTGCTTGATCTGCCCGATGACTGACACCAGATGGAGGCCTGGTGGCGGTGCATGTCAGAAGTGGCAGAAAGTGGGTGGTGCTGTGGGACTCTGTAGCATGCACATGCCTCTACACATGCACATTGATGAGTGTGCCCCAGCATGGGGAACGGAGAAAACTGGTGCAAAATGGTGGCGGGCAGGATTTAATGATGCCCTTCCCATCGATTTTTCTCGCCTCACCTGCACGATCGTTTCTCTCTTCTCACCTGCAGGAATCCAGGGGTTGATAATGGATGTGAGCTTCAGGAGGGAGGATGGCACTCCCCCTCCTGACACCACCACAGGGGGAAATCGGTGAGGGAATCTCACTGCCTGGTAAGTCTTGAGAGGTAGTGGATGGTGGGGGTCAGCAGGGCAGGACTGAAGGGAATTCCAGCCTGCCCTGGCCATAGAAGAATAAAATTTATGCAGAAAAAAAGTATCTATAGCAACTGCACCATTATTAAAGTAAGTGTAAATACTGACTAAATGATTTTCAGGACAGAATCAAACCACCCCTTTTGAAACGTGGTCTTGGAACCACAAAAACATTACTTTGGTAGTACATACTGTATTCAGATGGTATCCAGACATATGATAAAATCCTGAATTCCTTTTAACAATGTAGGTGAGTGGATTATGCAGTCCTTGCTGACAGTCATCCTCTGTTTTTCAGTCATCCCTCTCGAGAGGCTTTCCTCTCTGACCTGTTACTTCTTTGCTTCCTTCTTATGGAACCAGCTAAGTAATGGGTCACATCAAATGGTGTATGGGTGGTCCTGGGGCAGAATGTTTCTGCATTGAGTTTGTACTAGAGCAGGCATTTGATTCAACAGGACGACAAAATTAATTATTTTGTTAGTCACAGTTTTGTGTTTTATATTGTCAAAATGTTCTCTGGCCATATATAGCCAACAGGTGCCTCATCATTTTGCAGCCCCTTTAAACCCTTCTTCAGGGGTTGCACACTTGCAGGTTATGATATACAAACAAGAACATCATCCAAAATTAATGACAACTCTGGTCGAAAAAACATAAATTACATTAGGGTCAGAGTCATACACTCATAAAGCTGGCTTGTATTAAACTTTTGTTTCACTCATGACATACTCTTGTGTTGCAGTGTAACTATTTCTCTGTGAGCTGCATACAATGGAGCCATTTCTCAAAGAGGTGCAAAATGCAGCACAAAATTTTGCATTACGCTTGCCCAGGTGTCTGAGGTTACTATGTTCAGTCAGACCATGCACCTGCGCTATCTGAATGAACATAGGGCAGGTCGAGTCAGCGCTAACCCCATTAATGCTGTCCCGACGTGGAGCCAGGAGTACCCCTCCCCAATAGACAGCACAGCTGCGCTGTTTTCTGTTCACAAAGCAGCTATTGGGCATTCAAGGTGCTGTGTGGCCATTTGCATGCCAATTATGGGCCCATTTGCATAGGCTGCACCGGAGCTTAGTACGCCCCTCTCCCCAGCCACTGGCTGAGAAAAGTTCATCATTCCCTGGTGTCTACTGGTTCCTCCCCCACCTGATCACTTGCACAGTGTCAAAAACCCTTGTCCCTGTTGTCCAGTGGTCCTTCCCCACACCCGATACCACACCCGATGTCAAAACCCTTGTCCCTGGTGTCCAGCGGTCCTGCCTCACACCTGATCCCATGCACAATGTCAAAAACTCTTATCCCTGGTGTCTAGTGGTCCCTTCCCTACACCTGAACCCATGTCCGATGTTCAGAACCCTTGACCCTGGTGTCCAGTGGTCCCTCCCTCCCTGAGGAGCTCCATCCCCAAGAAGCCGCTGTAATAGCCCGAAGACCATTTGTGTGTTCCTGCCCCGCAAAGATTGCCAAGGCAGGCACCATGAAGTGAAATGAAGTGAACCCCCCTCAACTGATCCACAACCAGTACCATCAGCAGTTCCCCTGTCTTCCAGGAACTTCCCCCCAACCAATGATCCCCATCCCCATTTCAACAGCTGCAACCAGTCCCCTGCTGTGGGGTGCGGACTGGGGACTGCTGCACTGCCACACAGTAGATTATTGCATACACAGTCACAGGAAATCTCCTCTCCCCCCAGTATACTCAGTATACTACAGTTTACAGTCCAGGTCCCTGGTATCTAGAGAAGCCTCCCCCCCCCACGGCACCAAAAAGCCAACCCCTCTCCCACCATCCGTTCCTATCCCTCAAACACTGGTGCTGTGGTCAGTGGATGGCTAGCGACACAGCCCTCCACACATCATCTTGACTGCCCACCATCTGACAGAAGCAGGGAGTGCACTGCTTATTTATAGGGCAAAGTGCATCACCCTTGTCCTATATATAAGCAGCATGATCCATGCTTCAGTCAAATGGAGGGGTACATGAGGTGGTATGTGGAGGGCTGTGCCGCTCGCTGTCCACTGACCGGAGCACCGATATTTGAGGGATGGGTATGGGTGGGGTAAGAGGGGCTGGATTTTCAGTGCCACGGGGGGGTGGTGACATCAGGGACCTGAACTGCGAACTATGGTATATTGGGGGGAGAGATTTCTTATGACTGTGTATGGAATAATCTACTGAGTGGCAATGCACCAGTCTCCGGTCCATACCCCATAGCAGGGGACTGGTTGCAGTGGCTGAAATGGGGATGAGGATTGTTGGTTTGGGGGGGAAGTTCCTGGAACACAGGGGCCCCGTGCTAGTGCTGGTTGTGGACCAGTTGGGGAGTTCACCTCATGGTGCCTACCTTGGCAAACTTTGGAGGGGGGACACACAAATGACCTTCAGACCATCACTGTGGCTACTTGGGGGGGCCACTGTACACCAGGGTCAAGGGTTTCAGACATCGGGCATGAGGAAGGAAAACTAGACACCAGATAAAAGGGGTTTTGACATTGGGCATCCGATTGGGTGTGTGGAGTGACTGCTGGACACCAGGGAAAAGGGGGTTTGACATCGGGCAAGGCATCAGGTGCAGAGAGGGACTGCTGGACACCAGGGAAAGGGTTTTTGACACTGGGCATGGGATTGGGTGGGAGAGGGACCACTAGACATCAGAGAAAAGGGTTTGGGGGCAGTCAACAATGGTGGTCATCTTCTAGTGAGGCTCCCAACAGTGCCGACATTTTTTGCAGCATCAACAATATCCAGAGCCATTGAGCAGAAATACTGTCCAGTTCACTGACAACAGCAAATGATGACAACACTCCAGACCACTAAAAGACAAATCATGATCTCTTTTGAACCCTTAAATAAATCTTCCAGCACCACTGTGGAGGTTCACACTCTTTTTAATAGAGCATGGTGGCAGAGGCAGGAAAGGACAAGGAAAGAGCGGCCCAGGACAAGTCAATGGCAACACTCATAATGAACCTACAGCAAGAGGTGAAATCCAGATTTACCAACATACCTGTGCAAATCACACATTTTCAAAACGTGGTGACAGTTCTTGCCGAAACATCAGCAGCTCACACCAAACGTCTTGATGACATGGAGAAATGTATCCGTGAACTAGAGGACCAAGTAACTGACCTGACAAGGACAGAAATAAACTCCTCCAGGTGGTCAGCTCCCTCACTGAGCGAGCTGAAGACCAAGAAAATCAAGGCAGACAATCTAATATATGGCTCATCAGACTGCCAGAAAACCTCAAGGGAAAAGAGGGTGGCTGAGCAGTCCAGCATATGCTTGTAGAAAATCTGGGACTAGGCTCTGAAGCCATAGACAATGAGATTCAGCATGCGCACCACACTGGACCTCCACCGTACTCCAGTGACAGACCAAGGCACTACTTAATTAAATATTTAAGATATCCTGAAAGGGAGCATATGTTAAGAGCAGCTAGGTCCCTTAGGCGTGAATGGAACGCAGGTGTACATTTTCCAAGATTTTAGCCCCAATTTGCAAATCTTATGGCAAAAATGTTCTGGTATGAAAACCACTCTTTACCAACTGGGCTGGGATTTTGCATTATTATACCCATCTAAATTAAGGATCACCTGCTGAGGTCACCCTCCGAAGTTTTTCTCTAAGTCAATGGATGCTGAAGAATTTGTGCGCACCATGGAAGCAGCTAAAGAGGGTTGATCACGTACTAGAAACAATCAGCCAGCTTGCTGAGTACCCTATGCTCATGCTTATCACTGAGGGATGATTGAATACAGGAATTTGCTGACTGTCAAACTGATTGCAACTGATCTCTAAAGAGATGAGAATAGCCATAAAAGGTATGGCTTTTATTAGTTCTTTACTCTGCAATCAAAGCCTGTTCCCACCATTGCAATCCAAATCCAGTACTCAGCTTTACTTTGTCCCACAGGAATCTTTCTGTCCCAAGGAATCTCCATATACATTGGGATGCTTAGTAGCATATTGCATATTATTTAGTTGGGCCATTATTGGTGTATGGCCCCTATTATTTCATTTGTTTAACAGACCCTCTAACTTTCTCTATTTTATTTTACTAACTGTGGGGCTGCATTAGTGAATTTGAAAGACACACTGCTATTACCTCCCTGCAGAACAGCTTAGGTAGCCCTGCTGTCAAGCCTTTGCCATGAGGTGCACTACACAAAAGTGCCATTTACATCGCCATGGTAACTACCTGTCAAATTGAGTCATCATAAAAATAGAGCCACCTGGGCAAATGGCCAATGAGCCCCAGTAAGGAGCCATCTATATTTAATTTTCAGTTTATTGTAATCAACAGCCCAGTCATGGTGGCTGGAGGGACCCAGTTTTCTATGTTTTAGAGCCCATAGCTCTCTCTGGAATTTTGTTGTGGTTTCCCAGTGTTGGTCCCACCAGCCCTACCCTCTGACTGTAGCTGGGGCTGCAGATACCAAAGGGAGGGGGGTACTCACATGCCTGCTGCATCTGAGACACCACTATAACTATCAGATTTGGAATAGCTTACATAAAATGTCATGTGGCAAAATGGCTGGATCCCTTCACCAAAGACAGCATTTGTAAAGTTTCAAATGGACCCTTTAGTTTACCTTATTCTATGTGACGTTGATATACGTTGACAAGCCAATGAACTGGGATGCTATCATTTCCCTGCAGTATGGCTTGGGAAGCCCGCTATCAGACTTTTACCATGAAGCACGCTATTTGACAGTTGTGACTGGTGTTGCCATGGCAACAACGTGTCAAAATTATGCCACCACAAAGTCACTACTGAATGTGCAGCAGGTTGTTGATACACATCTATGATTTATTCTTAATAAAGAAAACTATTATCAATAACAGCTCTGCTTGAAAGGATGGCTGGTTGTGGTTCCTCCAGCTTCAGCACTCAATTCCTGTTTGAACTATCCTTATGTTTTGGTTTACTATATTCGGGTCATGCCACTCTTTCTCTCTGACTGCAGCTGGGGCTGCAGGTACCTGGGGGGGGATTCCCATCTCAGTCCTGCACTCTAATCTTGAGAAGGCTTAACTGCATAGCACTGAAAAATAAAACCGTGCATGGTTTGGAACTAGAGTGATTGTTGCAACTGCCTTGGCTCCCCCTCGAACCTCACAGTTCATTTCTCAACCATATACTTCCTGACGCTTGGGAGGTGATCTGTGCATCTTATGTTTTTAACTGCATGTTTAATGGGCATAGTTTAACATGGTGGTAGAATTGTGGTATGTGGGGGATATTCCATGGCCCTTTGAGACATAGTGCTCAGAGGAGCTATATTGCTTGGGGTCCTGCTTCAATGTAACGCTGGGTGCTATGGGGCTTGCCTTGGAACGCATCCTGAATTAACACCAGATAAAGCCCCTCTACAGTGTAGATGTATGTCTATGAAGGGCTTAGGGACCTCTCTTACCTAATTCACATTATTATTTGCAATGCTCGATGGTGATCGGCATTTGGGGTCAGCTCTCCTCCTGCACACATGGGGGGGGGCGGGATCCAGATATCTTTATTATAAATACAATATGTGCTACACCTATTGATTTTTCATCCAAAGAATAAGCACCCAATCCAAGACTAGTATGAGAGAAATTCATTTATTGAAAATACAAAGTGCTGTGTGCATAGAAAAGCTGGCTCACAACCATAATGGTTCAGGGCTGGCAAAAAAGTAGATTATTGCGTACACAGTCACAAGAAATCTCCCCCACCCTGAACCATTATGATTGTGAGCCAGCTTTGCTGTGCACACAGCACTTTGTATTTTAATAAATGAATTTTTTATACTAGTCCTGGACTGGGTGCTTACTCGGTTCCATGTCATGACAGCGATCGCAGAATAGTGATTGCTGTTACTGCGAGTGTACATTGCTGAAAATGAATTTCAGTGATGCACACTTGTGGTGAGGATAAAGACGGCGCCCGAGAACTATGTATTTTTATTTAATGCAGGGGGCTGCTCCACCACATCATCCCCCTACTGATGGATTCTCAACTCCGGGGAGGGGGGGTGCATGTCAGGGGGAAAGGACCTTGGGAAAATAACAAGCCGCCCACCAGCAAAAAAAATAAAACGCGGTGAACTCTGCACCTTCCAAGCGACCACCCACCCCACCAAACTAGCGGTCCAGCTTGACAGCTGTCTGCCACATCCCCTCCTGCATACCTCCCCTCCCCTCCCCTTCCTCCCCTCGCCCTGTGCATGTATATATATGCGTGTACATCTGTTTGCCGTACCTTGCCCACCCCGGTATCTGCTCACTAGCCTGCCAGGTAGCCCTGTACACATGTGTCGTGATTGAGTCACCCTTTTTGTAAGCACTCAATCACAGTCGCCCTGTACACGGTATACCGTGCTGACTCTTTGGATGTCTTACTTTATATAGTTACAGCACCAGTCACTTTCTCGGTGCAGTTTTTTTCTGGTTGACCTATTGATTTGTGTACTGCCTACTCACATACTAGTTCCTTAGCCCTATCTCACTATCTACCTATAGAACTGGTGGTGCTACACTTTTCAAGTGCAAAGAGTTGGGAGGAAGGGGGGGATAAACACTGTTCTGACTACTGTTTTGTTGTGTTTATATTTTGCCTTTATTGTTCTTCTCTTGGGGTGGGAGAATAGTTTAAGGGGGTGGTTCGGGGTTGGGGCACTCCTCAGACCTATGCATGGCCGTCGCTCATGCTCCTTTATTTTAAGTTTTTTTTAGAACATGGTCAGAGAAAATAGGAGGCAGGTGAGGAGGGTGGGATAGCTAATCAGTTCATTGTTGGGGATGGTTGTTCTAACTTTCTGGGGGGTCGGAAAGTTTTTTATGATTTTTTATTGAATTTGTCCCTAAATGTTTACCTGTTTAAATATTTCTACTGTTTTTTCATAGAAAAATGTACCTGCAGAATTACTGGTATTATAGAGTCTGCATTTCCAGAGATGTTGGAAACACAGACTGGGGAAAATGGAAACTACTGTATTTATTTATTTATTTATTTATTTATTTATTGAAATCTTAAATTAAATACCTTTGAGCAGGAGCTTTTTACATAGGTTCCACGTCAGAAGATTACAGAATCAGGAAAACAATTACAAGTAGTAGAAACATTGCAAGTGTCACCAGGCAGTAAACTTAAGGATATTACAGTCAGGTAAGTTGATTTTTTGCATGTGCATTCCTGGAATATTAATGGATTGAAATCACATATCAGACATAAGAGGGTGCTAGCTAAAATCAAAAGCATGAAATCTGATGTAATTTGTCTGCAAGAGATGCACATGAAGGAAAATGAGGATAGTCACATGCAAAGGAATCGGGGAGATGAATGGCATAGATCCTATTTTTCCTCCAAAGCCCGGGGAACTGCCATTTGGTTTCATCCTCATTTCCCAGGGGTAGTTACTAAGGTTATTGCTGACTCAGGGGGCAGGTATACATTGGTACAGGTAATAATGAATTCAGGACACAAGGTGGCCATTGGTGCCATATACGGTCCAAATATAACCTGTCCAGGTATTTTTCCATCGACTCTTGATTCAGATAGCAGATTTTAAGGGGCTGTGGATTCTTTGTGGTGAGTATAACTATGTCAAGGACACAATATTGAACAGATCCTCCAGAACAATTACCTTTATGTCCAATAATTCCAAGGTGCTGGTCCAATTGATGTCAGGTCATGTCCTAGTGGATACATAGAGACATAAAACTCCTGCGAGAAGAGAATGTACATATTATTCTCACTCTGCGACCAACTACGCCAGGCTAGATGCCATTTTGACTTCCCAAAAACTAATCCCTTCCCTCCATTCAGTAATACATGACACAGTCTCAATTACTAATCATGCTTCTGTGCTTCTAAATCTGCGGGGGTTGGGAGTCTCTCCAGTAGACAGGCAGTGGAAGCTTGACATGGTAGTCTTGAAAAGCCTGAATTTCTATTCCACATTAAAGATCAGATACAAACATACCTCACACATAACAACAGAAGGGACACATCTGCTACTGCTAGATGGGAGGCCTTGAAAGCCTTTTTGAGAGGGGCCATCATCTCTTACTCTTGTCATAAAAAGAAACTGAAAACTCAAAAACTGCTTACACTAGAACAACAAATATCCCAAATTGAGAAGTGTCATATGATCACCCACTACATCTGGTGACTATCAAGAGCTACAAAAATTAAATGGGGAATGTAACAGACTATTCAGTTCTAAAATAGAACACACATTCTCGCTGACCCAGACTCTGAATTATTTCGAAGGAGACTTATGGGGGAAATTGCTTGCATGGCAGTTGAAGCATAAGGATAGTGTTAAAAACATAACTCAAATAAAGGATCAGAATGGAGTTACTAAATACACTGATGAGAACATAGCAGATTGCTTCAGGGAATTCTACCAAGGCCTCTCCACCTCTAAGGTACAACCGTCAGAGATGGAAATCCTGAACTTTTCAGACAAAGCTGAGCTCCCTATGACTGGCTCACAAATTAAAGAAACAATGGAGAGGGATATTGCATGGGAAGAAATTTTGAAAGCCATACAACATCTCAAAGGGGGGAAGCACCAGGCCCGGATGGTTTCCCAATAGATTTCTCTAAGACCTTTAGTATGGAGCTACGTGAACTGCTCTGTGATATGATACTAGAGTGTTTACAGCATGGTAAGCTTCCTCCTTCCATGCGGTCAGCTACAATTATGGTTCTCCCCAAATCCAGCAAAGATCCGATGCACTGTGGGTCATATCGACCAATCTTGCTTCTCACGGCAGACTATAAAATCATTGCTCAGGTGCTGATCTACTAACTAGATTCAGTACTACCAATTATTATTCATACTGACCAAGCTGGTTTTAAACAGGACCATCAGGGTAAGCATAATGTCCATAAAACTGAATATTTTATAGCAGTGAGCGGGAGGACGGTCCAAACATGAGGCTGCAATCCTGGCCCTTGATACCAAGAAGGCCTTTGACCATGTGGAGTGGAGGTATATGTTTACTACTCTAAAAAAATTTGGCTTGGGAGAGAATATGATAAAATGGGTTTCAACACTATACCAGTCCCCCCACGGCCCAAGTCCTGGTCAGTGATAGGCTCACAAAATCATTTCCTCTTACCAGGGGAACCAGACAGGGATGCCCCCATCCCCATTGTTATATGTCCTGTCCCTTGAGCCACTGGTTGCGATAATTAGGGCTGACCCATAGATTGTAGGCTTTCAATCAGGCCAGCAACATTATAAAATATCACTATTTGCTGATGATCTTCTGATACAGTTGGGCAAGTCCAGTGAAGGTATCCCTAGAGTCCACCAAATTTTAGCTGAGTATAGCAGCATTTCTAGTCATAAAATTAATTGGACTAACAGTGAGGTCATGCCTATGGGACCAGAACCACACACACACTTAATCCATAACTCCCTAAATATGAAAGTCGTTAATGCGTTAAAATATTTAGGAGTAACCATTACCCACAATGGTCCTAAGATGTTTCATGACAACTACACAAAACTGCTGAACTCCAGAAAACTTGACTGTGAGCAATAGGGAGGCCTTCTCCACAGTTTGATAGGTCGGATCAACACTATTAAAATGAATATACTACCAAAATGTCTTTATCTCTTTCAAAAATTACCCACTTGTGTTCCTGAGAAATTCTTTAAATTGCTTAACAGGGTATTACACAACTTTCTCCAGGGAAGGAAAAGCACCTGTATACCCATAAATCTCCTACAGCTTTCTCTGAATAAGGGGGGGACTAGCACTGCCTAACATGAAATTCTACTATTGGGCAGCACAGCTGGTATTGCTGTTGAAGAGGGTAGGGGGGAACCCACCTGATTGGTTGACACTTGAAGGTGAGCAAATTGAGGTCAGTTTATTACATGGTCAGTTCTTACCAGCATTGCTTGCTATGACCTTCCCTACTTCAAAGGGTAACCCTTATACCAAACAACTGTCTTATATCTGGTTGGGCACCCACAAATTTATCGGTCACCCAAAAGGAAACATAGAAAGTGACTGCAGAAGGAGACCATAGATCCATCGAGTCTGCCCTAGGATTCCCAAGACCTTATGTGTGTCCTGGGATCCAGCCCCCCTTCTGTTTCATACTTTGGCCCATCCCCTCTATTCCCCCTTGAGCCCTTGCTTTATCCCACTCTTTTTTGAAGGGTGATATGGTTTTAGCACTTACCACTTCCAATGGTAAGCCGTTTCAGGGCTCCCCACTCTCTCTGTGAAAAAATGCTTCCTTAAATGCCTTTTGAAGCTCCCGCCCCTTAGCTTCCATTCATGCCCCCTGGTGGTTGAGTTGGTGACCTTTTGGAATAGTTCTGTGTATGGCACCTTGTTAATGCCTCTCAAGAATTTGTAGGTCTCGGTCATATCCTCTCTCTCCCTCCTTGTCTCTAGCAAAAACAAATTAAGCTCCCTCAGGCATTCCTCATATGAGAGACCATGGAGGCCTTGTATCATCTTGGTCGCTGTTCTCTGCATGGTCTGTAGTCTATCCCTGTCTTTTTTGAGGTGTGGATTCCAAAACAGGATGCAGTACTCCAGGTGGGGTCTTACCAGGGACCTGTAAAGTGGGAGGATCACCTCCCTGCTCCTGCTGTCAAAATCCCTCCCATTGCATCTCAGCATTCTATTTGCCTTGACATACACTATGTTGCATTGGCTCGTTTGTTTAAGGGTGTCGCATATGAAGACCTTTAGATCCCTTTCTTCCGGAGAGGTGCTGAGTTTGACCCTGTTGAGCCAGTAATTTGTTCTTGGATTACCCTTACCCAGGTGTAGCACTTTATACTTTTTTGTGTTGAACTTCAGTTGCCATATGTTAGACCATCTTACGAGTCTTTGCAAGTCTTTCTGAAGTTCCCTGATGATCTCCACATTGTTGACCCTATTGCTCAGTTTAGTGTCATCTGCAAAGAGCAGGAGCTTGCTTTGAATGTCTGCTCCTATGTTGCAGATAAATATATTAAACAGGACTGGGCCGAAGTCCAATACCCCACTGGTGACCCTCCCTACGCTTGACCTTACCCCATTTACCACTACCCTTTGGCTTCTGTCCTTGGGTCAGTTTCCTACCCACCTAAGTTTTCAGCAATACAGAGGTCATCCAGCTTTTTGAGCAAGTGTCTGTGTGGAACTGAATTAAAGGCTTTACTGAAATCGAAGTAAAGGAGGACCACCGGGTGCCCTCTATCTACTTCCCTAGTTACCCAGTCAAAAAAAGTAATAAGGTTTCTCTGGCATGACCTGCCTGGCACAAAACCATGTTGTCTGTTATCCTGGATATTGTTCATCTCCAGATATTCCAATAAATCCTGTTTCACTAGGGTTTCCATCAGTTTCCCCACTATAGATATGAGGCTGACTGGCCTGTAGTTGCTGGCCTCTCCCCTGCTTCCACCTTTGTGGAGGGGTACTACCTCCACTTGTTTCCACTCCTGTGGTACCTTTCCCATCAACAGGAAGCAGTTAAACAAATGAATAATGGATCTGCTAGTTCCTTGGCCAGTTCTGTTAGCACCCTTGGGTGCAGTCCATCAGGCCCTGGTGCTTTGTCAGTGTTTAGGTGCATTAATGCCTTTTCAACCCTCTCAGTGGTGATTTTTGGTGACTCCATCCATCTGATTCCTCTGTGAGATGCTCTGATACCACTTTCAGGCAGTGGTCCATCATTTTCCATGGTGAACACCGAGCAGAAGTTGTTGTTTAGGACTGTGACTTTTTGTCCATCTTCCTATATGAGTTTGTCTACCTCAGTGAGTTTAACTATCCCAACACCTTTCTTTCTTATTTCCTGGACATATCAGAAGAAATGTTTGTTGCCTGCTTTAATATCTGAAGCAGTCCAGAGTTCGGTTGATGCCTTAGCCAGCCTTACAGCCTTCTTGGCTTCCTTACATTTCTGATTGTAGACTTCCCACTCCTTGTCATCCTGGTTCCTTTTATATTTGTGGTATATGCCTCACTTTTGTCTGTAATTGCTGCCTTGACCTGTTTCGTAAACTGTATTTTTTTTTGTGCTTTTTTTCTCTTGGACGCTGGTTGCTTCTAGTATGGCATGTTTGACCAGCCTCCAAATGTCGTCAACCGTTAGTTTATCATGAACCCCAGACAGTTTTTCTTTGATCAGTACTTTCATTTTTTTAAATCAGCTCCCTCGAAACTCAAGTCCTCTGCCCTAGACTGACATTTAACATACCCACCTGACAGCATAAACCAAACAGAGTTGTGGTCGCTGTTAGCCAGGGGTTCCCCAACTCAGACCTCTTCTACTGCCTCTGAGTTCGTGAGGACCACATTGAGTATGGTGTCCTCTCTGGTCAGTGTGTTAAGTGGTTGGGTGAGCAGACAGTCCTGCAGGGCATCTACCACCGTCTGATTTCTAGTTGATCTTGCAACTAGATTATCCCAATCTACGTCCAGCATGTTTAGAATGACATGTTAAGGAATATCCCCTCATGTAGGCCTTTTAGGTATTGTATTTGCAAACAGATGAAAGTTTATAATGTTCCTTTACACCAGGCTTTGTCAAGGTGGGGCAGAAAAAAGGAAAGTTATGTTCGTTGGGTGATTTACATATGGGAAGGACACTGAAATCCCTTGTTGACCTAAAAGAGGAATTCTCTTCACAAGTAGAAGACCACTTTGCATACCTTCATGTCAGGCAGTACTGTACCTATCACACAATAAAATCGAGATGTCTCCCATAAAATAAATACTTTTTTGACTGCAGCCAAACTTCAGACCCCCACTAGCATATACAGATTGTTTTTGGGGTGGCCTGCCCCCTGGATGGTAGCAGAGGAAAAATGGAACGCGGACCTAGATATGATAATAGGGGCAAATATGTGGCAGGAGGCAATTAGACATGTGCATCCGTGTTCTAGTTCCAATAAGTTAGATAGGATACAATTATATTTTCTTTATAGAACTTATCTTACATCAAAAAAGTTCATCAGTATAAGAATTCTTATGATCCAGTATGACCTAAGTGCGGGGTGCGGGATGGAGACTTCATGCACATGGCACTGATGGGTACTAAGATAGCACCATTTTGGGTTCAAATGCATAGAATTATGGAATCAGTGCTCCCTTCCTAGTAGCCCCTCTGAATTCATGCTAGGCATTGAAAACTCTCAGGTTCTTAACAGGGGCAGTTGAACTAGACATAGGCCCCGTTCGCACTAGGGCATTTGAAACGGTTCTCAGCGCTTGAACCGTTTCAAAAGCACGCTGGCCCGGATCGCGTTCGCACATAACCCGCTTTTAGATCGAATTTTGGGCGTGCTAAACCCTGATGAGACCTGCTTGAGCACTTCCAAAACCGTTCAAAGTAAAGCGATTTACCTAGAGTGCGAACGCCAGCTCGCTTCCTTTAATGCACTTCAAGCAAGAGCGCAAAGCATCACGGTAAGCAGCTTTTCCATGCTGCTGAATTCGGTTTATAGTTGGCACGGATCTCTGCCGCAGTGTGAACCCTGTAAAATGCATTGCCTAATGTGGATCACAGGAAAGAGGTTGCAGTACGAACGCTACAGCACGGTAAGTGTTAATCCACTTTTAAAAATGTTTTGCTCAACCGTGCTGTAGTGCTAACAGGGCCATAGACTTTGAGGTATTGCATTTATCAGTGCAAGGAAAACAATAGCACAGCATTGAATGAGTTCCTCTCCACCTACTCTAGCACATTGCCTGAATAATCTACTACTATGTATGTATGAGGCTGGAGAGTTATCATTATATGGCTCTCGGTCAAGAACACAAATTTCATCATACATGGGGACCAATACTATATGCAATCCAAACTGATTCTATCTCCTAGTAGAGGAATAGCCCCTTAGACTAATCTGTTTTATGGGGTCATTATTGCACCACCATTCTTGCACAGTGATGCTAGGACTGTATTATTAGCCCACTGCAGTCTCAGTCTTTGCCGACAATTTGACTGTTCTCATTGTTTATTTCCAGGGCCATTTAGTCTCTACTAGGTTTTATACCTGTCTATATCACCGCCTGTCTGTTCAACCAGTCTGATTGTACTTCTGGATAATGCTTTTGCTCACTTGATGTTTCTATATCAATCGATCAGTATGTTTATGTTATAATAGTACTGTAATTCTGCTGTACATAAATAAAAAATGTTTACAAAAAAATAAAGAAAAGGGTTTTTGACATCAGGCAAGGGATCAGTTGGTGGGAGGGACCACTAGACACCAGGGACTATTGTGGTGAGGTTCGGGGTTGGGGAGGGCTGCTGCAGTACCTCTGCCAACCACTAGGGTTGCAGGGATAAGGCAAAATCTCAGTCAGCAGTATTTGAGCGATGCAAGGGGACTGTGCAAAATGCCCTTGCACAGTGCAAATGCTCTGCGTACCAGACTGTGCCACAATTCAGGTCTCCTCCCCTTCATTTGCACTGTGCCCCCTTCTAAAATTTGTCCCAGTACAAACCTGATTTAAGCCTGCAAACCAGGCTTCCGTGAATAGCAACTCTGTGCAAAGCCCAGTTCACTCACGCAAACCCAGGTTTGCATCTGGGCAAAGATTTGAGAATCAGGCCCCATGTGTTTTGCAGCTTTTATATAATTCATGGTATTGTTCCTCAGTGAGCACAAAGCACACTTGGTTGCCATGGTAATATCTGATGCATTACTGGTACTAAAGATCTTATCTGTGTCAATCTTCACCATTCATCACAGATGGGTACTGGCCAGAGATCAGGACCCCGTGGGAGCTTATTTAGTTATTTTTAAAAAGGGTAGGCGGGCCGACACAGCATCGGCGCTGCCCTCGAGGCCGACGTACTGTGTGGCGCTCAAGGGTTGGCCGTTAGGCTGTGTCGACTCTGCCTGCCTACCAGTTCTTCATCTCCCGCCATCGAGGTCGCCTCGTGGGAAGCTTTCACTGTAATTTAGGCCTTTCAGTCTACGCAAAAAAATCGACGTCAGTCAGTCAGTCGGCTACCGGTTCTGGGTTCAGCCTCCACTCGACGTCGCCAGTAAGATCTTTCCTTTTATTTCAAATTGTGCGATGTCAAGTCTGTTTTGTGGTGTTTTTTTCCTCCGTAGGTCATGTCTCGGTCAGAGGGCAAAAAGTCTTCTAAGGCGGGTCGGCCCCCCATGCGTCAGTGCCCGTGTGGCTGAAAATATTCCATCACCGACCAGCACGACCAGTGTCTCGCGTATCTTGGCCCACTTCACGGCATGGATTAGTGCGATGCCTGCTTCTCCATGGACGCCCGTCCCTCGAACAGAGGCATTGAAAGTGGCAGAGCTCCGCCGACTTTCGGGTGTAGGATTAACTCGTCGGGCCAGCCGCTCTCTCTGCCCTTCCTCCAGGTCCCCTCCCGGTTCTATATGGGCTGAGGAGGAGGGAGCCTCGTTACTTGTAGCCTGGCCATTGCCGAGGCTCTCCCTTGGCACAGGAGGCCATCCTGCTTGCCTCCGGGAGGCGGGCGGGGCCGCCCGCCGGCAATCGCCCTTGCGGGGTGAGAGGCTCCCGGTGTCACTCCGCGGCTCGGAAGGCCCGGGTCGCGCGTCCCGACACCCGCCGGGTCGGTGTAGTCCAGAGCCTTTCGGCACCGCTTATGCAGTGGCCCTGGTCGATGCTGCTCAAGGTGCCGACGCCTGCTCGCAGCACGCGTGACAGGATCCGGCGTCTTCTTTTGCCATGTCTTGCCTCGGCGCTGTCCTCAGTGCCGAGGTTGAGCACGGTGCCATGCCTGCGCGGCTCGGTGCCATAGGGCCTTCGACTTCGGCTGTCGGTGCCGTCCATGCTCTCAGTGCCGCTTGTGGCGTCGAAGAGCCGGTCGGTGCCATGTTTGGCACCGAGTCCACCCTCGGGGCCATCGGCACTGCTTTGGTCCTCCGTGGCCTTTCCGGAGGCGTCCTTGCATTTCTGGCAGAGGCCCTTCTCCGGAGTTCCTGCCCCTAGGGACCTCAGCCAGAGGTATTGCGCTCCCCCGGAGTCTCCAGGTTCTATGCCTCATCCTCAGTCCGGCTTGACGCATCTGGACACCCCTGATGGGCTTCGCGCCCTCCACCGTGACCGGCCCCCGGATCAAGACTCCTCGGATTTTGATTTTTGGGGGAGGAGGACCTTCTACTCGGCATGGTTGCTCCTTTCTATTTCCGCTCACCAGGCCCACTATGCAGCCTACAACAGGTTCTTGTGGTCTATGCTGGGTCAGATCCTAGCTGCTTTGCCTGACTCGGAGCAAACCAGACAAGCCATCGCGCTCTCTGCACGTGGCCTGGAGCTAGCAAGGCACCAAGCGAGGGCATCTTATGACGCCAACGAGGTAGCTACCAGGGTCGTAGGGACAGCGATCTGCACCAGGAGATCGGCGTGGCTACGTCTTTCCCGGTTGTCACCCTTGGCCCGGAGTAGGGTGATTTGCTCCACCCACCAGGGAACCTACCTCTTCTCCCGTAGAGTGAGACGGGCGCTTGTTGGGGCAGCTCTTCCCCCGGGGGACCCCGCCTTCTCCCCCACTCTCAGGCCCCTCAGGCCCAGAAGATCCCCTTAGTGTGTCACCCACTGAGGGCTAAGGGACTCTGTCCCTTAGGGTGTAATGAATCAACCCCTTTGGGGGCTTGAGTACTCACTCATCTGTGATGAATGGTGAGACTGACACAGATAAGATATGAAAATGCATTACCTACGTAATTCTGATCTTTCTGTGTATCTTCACCATTCATCACAACCTCCCACCATCCCCTGGGGCTTCAGTCTCTGGCCCCCCTCCCTCTGTGGCTCCCCTTCTCTTTTGGGAGCGGTAAAGTAGGGACACACAGGGGGGTATTTTCCTTTAAAGGGTACAGCTCGAGCGGCACTCCTTCTCTACTACATGTCTCCACCCTGATGGGGTGGGAGTTGGTGGTTGCCCTCCTCCTGTTCTCCTTCTGGTTTCCATCCAACTGTTTCAAAAAAAAAAAAAATCCCTTTTCTTCACCAAACATCTTTCCTGAGATAGTATTAAATCCCTGTACACTATCCTTCTTCCAGAATAGCCGACTCTGCTTCTGGGGTATTGCCAGTTATTCTGTGCCTTGAATTCTGGCAGAGAGCTTTGCTACTCCTTGCAGTTCCTATACAATCTGGTGACGGACAAGGGTCTCGGATCCTTGTTACCTCTCACTCTCTCCTAAATTTTCTCCCCTCCCTTCCCTCCCTTCTTCCGCTTCCAGAGATTGGGGCCCCTACCCAATCCCCTTAGTCTCATCTCTTCTCTGCTGTCCTCTCAGTCGTTATTTCTCCTTTTAGTTCAGTTTTTCCTTTCCTTTTTCTGTCCCTTGGACTCTCTTGTCCCACCCTCCATCCCTTCCTCTTAGCTCTCCGGCGACTTAGAACTGGTAAGCAGGCGGAGTCGACACAGCCTAATGGCCAACCCTCAAGTGTCACGCAGTACGTCGGCCTCGAGGGTGGCGCCGATGCTGTGTCGGCTCCGCCTAACCTTTTAAAAAAAAAAAAAAAAAGCTCTTCCTGGGTCCTGATCTCCGGCCAGTACCCATCTGTGATGAATGGTGAAGATACACAGAAAGATCAGAATTACGGTAGGTACGTAATTTTCATTTTCTGTAGAACACTTTAGTTCTAGCAACACTGGGCATCTAGTGTCCTGTATCTGCTTCAAGAATACTGCGGACTGGCAACTGGCATGTCCGAGTTTCAGAAAGCTCCAGAGTGCATTCTGTGTAATTGAATCTCCAGCAGCTGACACAGGTCACTGATACTAGCCACAGGAGATTCTGGGATGCCGCTAATGTGGCTTTTTTTATGTATATTCACACATGGTGTTATGCACCGACGTACCATCACTCCAAACTTGTATTTATTTTAGTCTGTTTGTTTATTTATTTATTTCAGCGTTTCACCTGATGGCATACTGAGCAAATTGTTCATTTCCAGATGTGTCCGGGGGGGGTGGGGGAGATAGCAGTTTACATTAGTAACAGCATTTATAATCACAGAATAGCTGATAGCAGTTTACAACATTTCGGTATTTACAGCATTTCAGCATATACATTCTTAGGATCACAGATTACAATAAATATATTGGCTATAACAATTAAGAGTACAATGTCCAAAATAAAGTAGATGTAGGTGTCCTAACAAAGCAGCCTAAAGGGTCAGTAAACATAGCAGTTAACATCAGAAGTATGCACTTGATTTGGATAACACCCCATCACAAATGAAACTAAGCTATGGTGGAGGGACCCGTAATTATTAGTAGAGAGTTGTGACAGCATAGGACAATGGACTGGGAGGTTCAGGGTCAGCAGAGTATGACAGCTAAGTGGGCCGGGTGTAGAGAGAGAAGGGTCAGCAGAGCGTGACATATAACTGGGCAGGGTATAGAGTGAGAAGAAAGGATGGTAGTAGAAGTAGAAAGGTAAGAGGGGGGATTGCTGGCCTGGGAAGAAGTACCGTGTAACCAGGGGTAGTTTGTTGGAGCATGCAATCGAGGGAATCTGAGGTCAGAGTGGTTGAGAGATGAATGCAGAGTAACAGGAGGAATGAGGGATGGAAAGGCCTGGGATTAGAGGTAATGAGAGTTAGTGGCAGGAGCAAGTAGGGGAGGTGAAGTTATGTAGGAGGGCTGAGGGAGAGGTTGCGTTTCGGATGAAGGGGGTGTAGGGTATGCCATAGCTTGGGGCAACGATATGACAAGGCATATTGTCTGGCTGTGATTGCCTGGAGTCTGTTGTTCATTGCTGCAGAGGGGTAGGGGGGTAGGGTGGGGAAGATAGAGTAGAACAGAGGTAAGTGGGTAGTGACCCAAGCCAGAATTTGGCTATAAAGGAATCAAAATAAGTGAGGCATCAGGAACTGAGATAAGGGAAGGAGACGGCTTTGTAAAGATCGCAGTGATGGGTGCGTGGGGGGGGGCAGGATACAGCAATCCGACAGAGGGAGTTATAAAGGGTGTCCAGTCTGCCCAGGATGGATTTGGGAGCAGCACTGTAGATTATATCTGCATAATCAAATGTGGGGAGGATAATTTTCTGTACAAGTGCACGGCGAGCCAGCAGTGGAACACAATCACGATTACAGTATAAGGCACCAAGTTTGGGGTGTAATTTCTTGGGATTGCATTCATGTGTACAGAAAAGTCCAGGTGTTGTTCTAATCAAACTCCAAGATATCTGAAGGAAGTGACATTCTGTAATGGTGTATCATCCAGGGTGTGGAAGTTGGAGGGGGATTTAGAAAATCTCTGCCTAGTGCCGAAGGTCATGGAGGTCTTTTTGACATTTAGGAACAGCTGGTTAGATTGGAACCCGTGCTGAACCTTAATGAATTCCTGCTGCAGTCTTGCTACCACATCTGAATGGGAAGCACCAGAGGTGTACAGTACAGTGTTGTCTGCATGCATTTGTATTTTGGTAGAAGAGCAGACAGCAGGTAAATCATTCGAGAACATTGAAAAAAGGATTGGGCCGATCACTGAGACCTGTGGGACTCCAGCATTGATGGGGGTGGGAGCTTATCTTGACTGATTGCATCCTACCTTGAAGATAGGATTAGAACCAGGTGGTAACTTTGTTGGAAAGACCAGTGGCTGTTAGTTTGTGCAAGAGCAGGGAGCACGATACTGTGTTGAAGGCTTTTGCCAGGTCGACAAATATTACGAAGGTGATCTGCTTCTGATCCATACTGGTGAACATGGAGTTAGTAAACTGAGTGAGGGAGGTGGTGGTGGAGTAGGACTTCTGGAAGCCGGCCTATAAAGGGTTGAAAAAGGAGGATGAGTCAAGACAGGGAAAGAGTTGGGAATGCATGATGTGCTCTTGTAGTGTCACTAGAATAAGAAGGAGGAGGGAGATTGAACAAAAGTTACCAGGGTTGGTAGGGTCTCCAGCTTTAGGGAAAGGAATGACTGTGGAGAGTTTCCACCTAGTAAGGACTGAGGCTAGAGAAAAAGATATGTTTAGAAGTGTGGCCAGAGGTGTGCAGATAGTGGGGGCAGATAGGTGAAGGGGCTAGGAGTCTAGCCCATCAGGACTACTTCCCTTGCTATGGTTTAAGGTGAGGAGGGCTTTAAGGGTGTCATTTGTGGAGATGGGTGAGAACGAGAAATGGGGGACTGTGTTGGGGTAGCAGGTGTGGTGGAAGAGGTGGAGAGGAGATTGGCAAGGAGTGAAGAAGTGCAAGAGGTGAAGTAGGAGTTGAAGGTAGCTGCTGCTGTGGGGGGGTCAGACAATGTCCGGTAACCATGTGTCAGGCTGCTTGTATCTGGATACTGGAACCCCGGCAAGTGAGTTTCAATATTTTGTGGTATATCCAAGAGAGGTGTGATCCTCTTACCCTAGTTTGTTTGAGGGGGGCAAATTGGTTCCCGATTTGCAAAAATTTGGTACTGAAGAATATGAGGGCATTGTCTATAGTGGGTGCATTGGTGAGGGGAGACCAGTCAGTCTTGATAGGATCACATAGGAGAGTGGTTAGATTTAGTGAATGAAATGAGCATAGCATTAGTAGTTTTGGGGGAGCTTTAGGTCAATGGATCTTGCGTATGCAGTAACATAGAATCTGTCGGCAGAAAAGGACCGTATGGACCACCTAATCTGCCCAGTTCCCTACTCACTGCTGCAGCTCCAGATCCTATTTGATCTGCGGCTGTCCTGCTTGGCACATCTCCAGGTTACCCTTATGTCTGTCCCATGTAATCTTGAACCCCTGTATTGTTTTTGGCCCCAGCACTTCTGCTGGAAGACTGTTCCACAGCTACACCAGCCTTTCAGTGAAAAAGTACTTCATAACATAACCCCTGAGCCTTTCACCCTTTAGCCTCATATCATGCCCCTTGTTCTTATGCAGAGTTTTCTCTGAAATATGCTTTCCACCTGTACCCTGTTTAACCCCCTAAGGTACGTGAAAGTCTCTATCATATCTCCCCTCTCCCTTCTTTCCTCCAGTAAATAGATATTAAGGTCCTTAACCTTGGAGGTACCAGTGGGAACTACCAACTCCTTTGAATGTATCATGGGCGACGGTGTGGGGTGCAGGATACTTCTCATCTACTGTCCACCAGGTGATGGGAATGTTTTCCTGCGGGAAGTCACAGACTTCATTGTCGACCTGACATTGGGATCCCCCAGATGGTTGGTTCTGGGGAATTTCAATGCATGGGTCAACGATGAACACTCGCAGTTTGGTCAGGACTTCCGCCAGTTAATGATTTCACTGGGCTTCACAAAGGTTATTTCCTCCTTGACCCATATTGGTGGTCACTCATTGGACTTGGTGTTCCTACTGGGGATGGAGATATCCGATTTGGTGGTGGAACCAGTCGGGTGGTCTGACCATCATACCATTGGGTTCAGTTTCGAGGCCACCCCTAGTAGGCCAGGCCCTATGGAGATGGTCCGGTACCGCCCTTTGAGGGGTGTTTCCCCAGATGGCCCGATGGCAGTACTGGACCTATCAAGTTTACTGAGTGATTGCATGGATCCAGGGGACCTGGTAATTGCCTATAATAAGGTGGTGATAGGGGCCCTGGATTCCATTGCTCCTGTTCGTGTTCATCCCCTCACTCATCGCCCCAGGTCTCCCTGGTTTGATGAGACTCTGAGGGAGTTGAGGAGAGTTGGACGAAGGTTAGACAGGTGCTGGCGGAAGTTGGGCCTGGATTGTGACAAACTTTGTTTGATGGACCATTATGTGGTCTATCAATCAGCAATTTCTCGTAAGAAGGCAGAATTCCTGTCCAGAGAGATTGCTGCTGCACAGAGTCGACCAGCTCAACTTTTCCGGACTATGGACAGATTGTGCAATCCAATCTGTCTTCAGCCCGGAAGTGCTTTTTCTCAAAAACGGTGTGAGGAGTTTGCTCTATTCTTTTCAGATAAGGTTGCCACAATCAGGTCTGATATACACTTGACCCTCCCTAATGGGAGCTGTGATGGTCAGCAGGAGAAGTCAGACACCCAGTTTGTGTGGTTTGACTTCAGCCTTCCCACAATCAGTGACATTGTGATGGTCATCCAGTCATTGCATCCGACCAACTGTGGTTTGGACCCATGCCCCACACATCTCTTAGTTGGCTGTGGATAAAATTAGTCCGGTCCTTGCTGAGACAGTCTGGAGGTCTTTGGAGAGGGGAATTTTTCCAAATCCTCTGAAGGAGGCCATGGTTCAGCCCCTTCTTAAGAAATCCTCCTTTGACCCGGATTGTCTGGTTAACTACAGGCCTGTCTCTAACCTGCCCTTTGTGGGTAAGGTTATTGAGAAGGTGGTCGCATCGCAGCTGGATGATCATTTGACCAGCCACAATGTCTATGATTCTCTCCAGTCCAGATTTAGGAAGAGACATAGTACTGAGACAGCTCTTGTCCGGGTACTAAATGACCTCCTAATAGCGAGAGATCGAAGGACCCGTTCCATCTTGGTCCTTCTTGATCTCTGCAGCATTTGACACCATGGCTAAGGTGTGCTATTGGAGGGCTTGCAGTTTATCTGTGAGCTGTCTGGTACAGTCCTCAGTTGGTTTTGATCTTTCCTCGAGAGAAGGACTCAGAGGGTGGTGTCTGGGATTTCTTTCTTGGCATTATTCCCCCTATCCTGTGGGGGTGCCGCAGGGCTCCATTTTGGCACCCATGTTGTTTGCGGTGTACATGCTGCCATTGGGAAAGATTATTAAGCAGTACAGTTTGAGTTTTCACTGCTATTCAGATGATACTCAACTGTACATGTCCTTTGTGCCCGGCCAAGATGCTGCCATTTTGGTCTTTAACAACTGTCTCGCCGAAATCCAGGATTGGATGAATGTGAGTTGGCTGCAGTTGAATCCAGAGAAAACTGAGGTGTTGGTTGTGGACCCAGGTCACCGGGAAGCATGTTTGTTGGTGGGATCACCTTCAGGTTTATGGCTTGGGGGTGTACAGCTAATTATCTCAGACCAGGTGCGGAAGCTGGGCGTTGTGTTTGATGACTGTTTGGCACTTAAATCTCAGGTGTCGGCAGTTGTCAAAACCTCTTTTTATCATCTGAGGAACATTGCCCGGGTGAAGCACCTGGTTCCTCCCGATGATCTTCCTACTTTAATCCACGCCTTCGCTACCTCCCGCCTTGACTACTACAACGTCCTTTACCTTGGGCTACTGGGGGTTGATATTCGCCACTTACAGCTAGTGCAGAATGTGGTAGCCAGGCTATTGACTGTTTTTTCTAGGGCCAGTCATATAACGCCTGTGCTCCGCGGACTGCACTGGCTGCCAATATGCTGGCGAATCACCTTCAAGGTCGGTCTACTGACCTATAAGGCCCTACATGATCAGGGACCTGGTTACCTGAAAGATCTCCTTTGTCCCTACTGTCCCTCCTGCTCTCTCCGATCCACTGACGAGGGATTGCTGGAGATTCCCAGGGTTCGTTTAAAGGCATCTGGGGCCAGATCTTTTAGTTTTATGGCCCCAACCCCGTGGAATTCTCTACCTTGTCAGGTGCGAGATTGCCTGACCATCCAAAGCTTTAAGGAGGCATTAAAAACATTTCTTTTTAGCCTTGCATATAATGATTTTAATGTTGCTGCCTTGGATTAATTTTATTTACTGTTTTAATTATTTATTGATTTATTTTATTATGTTATGTACAGACGCCTTGGTTTCAGAAAGGCGCCTTTTACAAATAAAGTTTGATTTGATTTAAGTCTTTCCTTGTATGGCTTCTGATGCAGTCTATGCACCAACTTCATTTCCCTTCTCTGGACTGCCTCTGTTTTGTCAATGTCGTTCTGAAGATGTGGCTCCGGAACTGGACACAGTACTCCAGCTGAGGCTTCACCAGTGATCTGTACAGTGGCATCACCACCTCTTTCCTCCTACTTGTTATGCCCCTTCCTAGGCACCCCAACATTCTGGTTGCTCTCCCCACTGCCTTTTCACAGTTTGGTCACCTTCAAGTCATCAGATATGATAACCCCCAGGTCTCTCTCCTGACTTGTGGTGGCCAGAATTTCCCCACCCATCCTGTACTCCTCCCTTGGATTCCTGTGACCCAGGTGCATGATCTTGCACTTTTTAACATTGAAACTCAACTGCCAGACACCCAACCACTCCTGTAATAGGCTTAGGTCCTTTCTCATTTTTTCCACCCCCTCCGGTGTGTCCACTCTGTTTCAGATCTTAGTGTTATCTGCAAAAAGGCGCACCTTTCCCTCCAGACGCTCTTCAATGTCATTAATGAAGACATTGAATAGGACTGGCCCCAGCACCAATCCCTCTGGCAGCCCGCTGGTCACCTCCCTCTCTTCAGATTTCATGCCATATACCATCACTCTCTGAGTCCTGTCCCTTAGCCAGTTCTCAACCCTCTTTACCACCGTAGGACCCACTCCCAGGCTCCTCAATTTATTTAGCAATCTCCTGTGTGGGATGGTGTTGAAGGCCTTGCTGAAATCCAGCTAGGCTACATCCACCCTGATCTACGACCCTGATTACCCAGTAAAATAAATCTATAAGATTCATCTGACAGGACCTTCCCGCTGAGAATCCGTGGTGACTTGGATCCTGTGCCCTGCTATCCTCCAGAAAATTCACAGTTCTCTCCTTAAGTAAGGACTCCATCAGTTTCCCCACTACTGAGGTCAGGTTTACAGGCCTGTAATTGCCTGCCTCCTCTCTACTTCCACTCTTGTGGAGAGGGACCGCATCTGCCCTCCTCTGTCCTCAGGTACCCCATCTCTAGTGATGTATTGAAAAGGACAGCCAGTGGTTCCACCAGCACTTCCCTGAATTTATTTAGTACTCTGGGGTGGATCCCATCTGGCCCCATTGCATTATCTGCTTTTATTTTCCTGAGTTCTTCTAGGATTCTTTCCACCGTGAATGAGTTGGTGTCTACCTCCCTCCCCTGAATACCCCTCTTAATGAGCCTTGGCCCCTCACCTTCCCCTTCCCTGGTGAATTCTGAGCAAAAGTACTTGTTCAGTATCTCAGCCTTTTCTAGGTTGTCCTCCACCCTTTCTCCTCCTTCCTTTTTCAGCCTAACGATCCCATTTCTGGTCTTTTGCTTCTCACTAATGCATCCGAAGAATGTCTTGTTGCCTTTCTTAACAGCCTGGGTCCTACTTTCCTCTGCCTGCAGTTTAGCCCTTCTAATTATTTTCACAGATTCCCTCTGCTTCTCCAGATATTGTTCTCTGTCCTCATCCTTTTGTGTGTCTTTGTATCTTCTGAAGGCTCTTTTCTTTTCCCTTACTTTCTCGGTCACTACCTTCGAGAACCATAATGGCCTTTTCTTTCTTTTACTCTTGCTATGTATTTTGACACAGTGACCTGTTACTTCTGTTATGACTCTCTTTTTTTTTATTATTATTCTTTTCCCTCCGGTCATAGCCCGAGGGGGCATCTCTCAGGCATCCTGCCTGTTCCTGCCCACCTGAGGTCCCTCTCAACCTGAGCCTCCTCTCTCCTCCACCCCTCCCACAGCCAGCACCCCCAGCTTAACCCCTCCATGGTGGGTCCGCCCCTTCTCATTGTGCGCTGTCACACTTAGACTCTGGCTGAGGGAGTGGGCCCTGGGTGGAGGACCTGGAAGGCCAGGCAGAGTGGATCCGATGGTGGGCATGGGGGTCAGGTGCCATCGCCTCCCCCTCGGAGACAGGTTTTTCCTTGTTCTTGGTGCCCCTCCCCCATTGGGTGCACCCATGATGCTCTAGCACAAGGCAACCCTGCCAGCATCATCCACGCTGCATGATGTGCAGCCAACGTGCTGCAGCACCTCTGATCTCCACTGGGTGCCGCTGGTGCACCAAGCTATCCCCTGGGGGAGGAGAGCAGTCCCACAGGTGCTCAATCCTCACCCCATCCCTGCCGACCCCCAGCGCCCGAGCTCGCTCCCGAACTCGGGTCGCCTGCATGGCGCGACATGTGGCGTCCAGCGCCTCAACCCTCAGCACCACCGAGCCAGCTAGTTATGACTCTCTTGAGTCTAGACCACTGTTTTTCCACATCTCCCCTGTACCTTCCACTGCTAGGGCTCTTTTGAAATTTCTATGTATCTCCTTAAAGTTAGCCTTCCTGAAATCTAGGACCTTTATCCTTGTGTGGCTTGCATCCTCTAGTATGGTAACCTTAAACCATACTGTCCTGTGGTCTCTGGTACCAAGGGGACTGCCCACCTCCACATCTGTGATCCTGTCCCCGTTGGTCAGGACCAAATCCAGGATAGCCTCCTCATGAGTTGGTTCTGCTACAAGCTGTCTTAAGTTTGCCCCATTCAGAGCAGTCATGAAGTCCCTGCCCCTTGCTGTACTTGCAGTTTGAGTGCTCCAATCAACCTCAGGCAGGTTGAAGTCACCCATTAGTAGCAGTTCCGCTTTGGCTGCCATTTTGTAGATAGTTTCCACAAGAGTTTCATCTGATTCTTCCCCCTGTGCCGGAGGCCTGTAAATCATTCCAGTGTGAATGGCTGTCCTTTTTCCCACCTCCAGGGTGATCCACAGTGCCTCTGCTCCTTCTTGTAACCCTTGAGCCTCTCTTACTTTAATCCCCTGCTTCACATACATAGCTATCCCTCCCTTCTCCCTTCTCTATCCTTCCTAAAAAGTGTATATCCTGGTATGGCTATATCCCAGTCATGGTTCCCTTTGAAGCATGTTTCTGTAATGACTACTATGTCCAGGTTGGCATCTTCCATTAGTGCCATTTGGTCTGGAATGTTGTTCCCCAGACTACGGGAATTTGTGCACATTACTTTCCAGCTTGTGCTTCCACCCACCTTTTCCCCTTTTTTGGCCCTGTGACGTTTTTGGGTTCCATCTTCTGTCCTTCCAACAATTGTATCTAATTTATTTATTGGGTTTGATAATGACCTTGTACTAATTGGATTCTCCCTTATTTCAGATATGTTATGTAGGGGGGCTACCTTTATCCCCCTGACTGCTTTTGTCTCCCCCCTTGGCTAGTTTAAATGCTCGTGGAGGAAGCATTTGAACTTTTCAGTGAGGATACCTTTACCCCCTTCCCCAGATAGATGTAGGCCATCTGGTGAATAAAGTCCTCCATCCCTCCAGGTGAGACCAGTCACCAATGAAGCCATACCCTTCCTCTCCACACCATTTCTTCAGCCATGTGTTAAATTCCATGGTGCGGATGTCTCGACCCTCTCCCTTGCCATGGACAGGTAGCACCTCCGAGAAGGTAACAAAGTGTGCTACTTGCCCAAGACACCACCCCCAGTTCCCTAAATTCCTCTTGCACTTTTTCTGCATCTGTCCCCTCACCTGCCAGGTCATTTGTCCCCATGTGGCCAATGACGTCCAGCTCCCCCCTCCTTGCCACCACCCTAGCGATTCCAGCTGCCCTCCCCCCGAACTGTGCCACCAGGCAGGCACACCACCTCCCTCTCCCCATTGCTACCCACTCCCAGCTCTATCCTTCTAATGATGGAGTCTCTGAACAGGATTTGTTTCCTCCTAAGCCTTCTCCTTCCCTTTGCCCTTGGGGCTCCATCATGGATGACCCACTCATCCCCTTTAGTGTCCACTTCTGGAGATGCAGTGTAATCGTCCTGCTCTGCCAAGATGGTGTATGAGTTTTGAAGCTGCACTAGCTGGGGAATATGCCTCTGTCCCAACTCCCTCACCCTCCCTGAGTCCACCGTAGTCCATCTATCCCTCCTTACTGGCATCCTCTGAGGGAGTGGTGGCAGACGTGGTGGTCCCTGTGTGGGGGGAAGGTTACCTGGATCCTCACTAACTCTGCTCAGAATCCTGCAACCTCCACCCCAACACAGAGAAGTGCCTTCAGATAGGGCAGCACCGCAGTGCCCAGAAGGTCCTCCTGAACACCGCTGCCCATCATTTTCCTTAGCCTATCCTTTCCATTACTTGTCTGCCCCTTTTTTTTCTTCTTATTCCTTGTTTATTTTATAGCTATGTACTGTCAATAATCGTTAGTGGTATAATGTATCAAGGTATGTAGACTTACATCAGGGTGTGGTGTGTGGCCGTGTAGTATACTGCAATATGATTGCTAACAGTATGTGTATGCAGTCAGCTGGTACCATATGATGTCACAGGTTATGGGTATAATGGAAGTGATGTGCTAGGGGTAGAAGGATGAGGGTAGGGCGGGTTGGGCCCCTCTGGATCACCAGAAACAATCAGCTGCACCAGCAAAAAAAAAACCCTAAGCTGGTACCTTTCCAAAAGAAGCCAAAAAGCAACCTGCTACCAAGTGAAATCAACAATAAGCAGCAAAAGAAACAATAAAATCAGCAATGAACAGTTACTTCCCTGAAATGAAACCGATTCCTTCCCCTTCTAGCCTCTTATCAAAATCATCACAGAGCCCACCTGCCTCAACCTTAAATCTCATAACCACTCCCTCATAGACTGAGCCCTTCCCTCTCACCCTCGTTGCATCATTGATTCTGTTATTCTCCCAGACTCCCTCAGTGACCATCACATCACAGCATAGCATGTTAGGTTAGGTTATGAAATTTAATATCAGTACAAGTTTTGCTATGGGTGAGTGACTGCCAGTCTAGTTTGAAATTACCTAAGATGTAAAGCTCACCCTGAGGTGGCATGTGTGGTTATGATGGAGATGAGTTCAGAGACTATTGAATTGGGGAGTCCAGGGCAGCAATATGCTCCAGCTATAAATATAGGTAGTGTATGAGGTAATGAGAGTTTTATAAGGAGAAGTTCATATGTGGAAGGAGAGGAGCTAGAGAGCACTGGAGAAAACTGAAGGTTAGATCAGAGATGCATGGCTACACCGCAGCCCTTAGTGGGCCTATCTTGGTAAATGATGGAGTAAATGGGAATTTGAAGGCTATTATCAGGTATTTTAGAAGAGAGCCAGGTTTCTGTGAGAATCCGAATATCAGGATGGGGGTTTAGAATGAGGGGATGGAGTAGGGTTAGTTTTGGGATTAGGCTTCTTATGTTAAGATGAGCAATTCTGAGTCCTTTGGGGAGAAGGTGGGGGGGATTGGGCCTGAGTTGGTTTCAGTGTCCACAGCAGCAGTGAGGAGCAGTAATAACATGAGGAGTCTAATGTGGTTATTTACTTTCTTAGAGGGCTTTGAGCTGTGTGAGTGGGGGTAGGGAGGTGGGGTGGAGGTGTGAGATGGGTATTAGTGAAAGTAGGGTGGCAAGGAGGCTAGTGGGTGGGAGTACCAATGAACCCGCTCGCCAAGGGAAGTGGGTAGTTGTCTGAGAGAGAGGGCTGAGGTGAGAGTGGGGGAGGAGGATGGATCTGGTGTGGAGATGTAAGGAATGGAGGGGTATGGGGATGGGGAAGGAAACTAACATGGTTAGGAGAGGGAAAGTGAGTCTGGCAATTAAAAGGGAAAGGGGACATTGTTTAACCAGGAAATGCACACTAAGCCAAAGCTTTTTTCCAGGTGTGACCTGGGAGCACAAATAAGTTAAGTGACTTGCATAGGGTCACACAGTATGCAAGTAGCGGCTGTGAGATTCAAACCAAGGTCTCCAGGTTTGGAGCTCAGTGCCCTAAACCACAGCACTATACTGCCTGCTTAGGGGCATTAGGAGCATTGCAGGTTGTGCTATTCAAATTGTGAATGGCCAGGGTAATTTGTTTACCTAATTGGATTGATTGTGCAAGAAGAGGGATTTATGTGCTGCCAGATAATGTGGTGAGTGGGCAGTATAGGGGAATAATGTAGCTAGATGGAGACTAGAGGGGTTGCTACAAGCCATATTAAGGCAGCTGTGGAAGAGGAGGCAAGAGTGTGGGGGTGTAGAAGAATGGGGAGTATATTATAGTGGGGTCGAGATTTAGTAGTGGGGAAGGGAACAATGATAGGTTTGAGTGAAGTGAATGCTTGAAGCAGCAATTAAATGCCAGAATGTAGTAATTATTTGTGTTAAAACATGCTGGACGATTCATGCACATGTCAATGCAGAAGTTAATATGCTGAAGTAGAAGGTTATAGCAAAGGTAAAGGACAACAACAATGTGTTAGCGTGAAGTGATTACTTACAGACAGCAATAACTGCTAGAGATGTTAAAGATGGGGTTTATAAGCATACCGCGGGAAACAAGTATCTGTTAATGCAGGAGATAATTTGGCAGAGTGTTGCAGCTCTAGGCAGAAATCGGGATAGGATTGCGCATTATGATGTTGTGATGAACACCTATGTTTGTTAGTGGAGTGGTGCAGGTGAAGGTGATTAAGGGGCGGGGTAATATCCCTGTATGGGATAAAGTGATATAACTGTATGCAATGACTTATAGTATCTTTCTTTAAGTTTACGTGTGAAAAATCCTTTATTTAGTTTTTGTTGACCAGGAAGGAGGATTATACAATGGTCATAGAAATTAACCACAAATCCTCTAATCTCATTGGCAACCTGGCACTCCTCTCCTGTTGTAAAAGCTACAATCACCCCATGGGAAGAGGTGCCAGGCAGCCACATCTCTAAGACCCATCCAACCCCTGAAATTGCTAACCAAAGTCACCATACTGAACCCCGCTAAACTGCCATGTACCGTAGCTGACCGCTAACTTCAAACAGACTTGAGTTTTAAAATTTCACCGCTTCACAAACTAAGATGCCAGGCTGCCTCTTGAGCCATCACTGTCCATAAATCACTGCGAGACCCATCTCGGTCCACACGTCCCAACATCTTTTTCACTCGCTTACACACCCGCTTCACAAAATAAAAACTGCCAGTCGTTAAATAAACAAGTGGATACCTCATTCACCTTCACAGACGAAACCCTAGCAACAGCAGACTCCCAAAAATCCAGCACAAGAGAATTCTGCCCGCAATGTGCTCTCCATCTCCTTTTTGGCATCTCAACTGGCTCCTTGCTCACAACCCAGCCCCCCAAAACACTCTGCAACCGAGAATCATGAAGCAAAAGTGCACATCCTCAGTAGCAGGGCAGCTCCAGCAATCGGGGAGTATATCTTTTTCAGCGCAACAATAACCACAGTAAAAATTGACTGAAACAGGGAAAAAACCTTTATTTATTATTTTCTATGTGCCCCCCCAAAAAAAAAGGACATTGTATAATCGCAATATGCCACTCGAGAATGTTGGTGATGCCAGGATTTACCCACACCTGGTGTGTTTTGGCCACTCGGTTGCACCTCTTGGCCAGACAACACCCCAGGTCATCGGTAAATCCTGGCATCACCAACACCCTCTATGGTATATTGCTTAACTAGGCAGTTCTGCCTATTTTCAGCCTCATCTCAGGGTTGGGGAGACACAGAAGGAAATAATCTTACAGTGAACCACATTAAGCTGTTGGTGTTATTTTTTTTTTTTTTTTGGGAATGAGGTAAATTTCGCCAGTATACTGAAAATTCCCCTACTCTTTTTCAGGAAGTGCCATGAGATCTTTAAACGTCCACCTGAACAATGACCAGAACAGGCAGATGGGACCGTGGTTTAACGTCTCATCTGAAAGATTGACCTATTTTTATTATTTATTCATTAAATAAATATCACCAGTTTAAAAAGCCATTCTCAGCATAAAGGACATTAATATTATTCCGTAAACATACCACCTCCTCTCAGTTTGGTATGCTTTTTTTTTAGTCTTCTAGACCTCTGTACCTTCACTTTCATCTGTTCTCTCAGATTGCAGTTTTTCCCAGCTTTTCAGGGCTCCCGCTCCTGTATAGTTCCATGAACTGGACACTTATCCTAGGGGAAGACAGATGCGTACCTGTGGCATGCACATACATACATATATACATACATAATGTCAGCAGATAAGGACCTATATGGCCCACCTAGTCTGCCCAGTATTACCCTTGCTACTGAGCTCCCCCCCCCCCAGATTTTACCCTTTTCCTCCCTCCCCCCAGGATTCCCATGTGCCTGTCCCATGCATGCTTGAAATCTGTACTGTTTCTGTTTCTACCACCTCCACCGGCAGGTCGTCCCAAGCATCCACCACCCTCTCCATGAAAAAGTACTTCCTCATGTTACCCTAAAAAGTTCACCCTACAGCTTAATGCTGTGGCCCCGAGTTGCTGAACATTCTTTCATTTGAAATAGGCTCCCCTTTTGCATTCTGTTAATACCTTTCAAATATTTGAACATCTCGATCATATCCCCCCCCCCGTCTCTCCTATCCTACATGGCATACATGTCCAGTTCTCTCAACATTTCCACATATGCATTCCCCTCCAGTCCCTGCACCATCTGAGGAGCCCTCATCTGGACACTTCCATGCTCTCAATATCCTTCTTCAGGTGCAGTTTTCAGAAGTGAACACAGAACTCTAGATGAGATCTGACTAGGGCCATATACAGGGGCATGATGACTTTCCTCCTTCTACTAGCAATGCCTCGACTTATACATCTCAGCATTCTATTTGCCATCCCCACTGCCATCTGGCACCGATAGGTCAGATGAGATGACGATACCCAAGTCCCTCTCATGTTCCACCACTGCTATTTCCTTGCCGCTGATCACATACTTCCCCCTCGGGTTTCCATGCCCCATATGCATCATTTTACATTTACCTGCATTGAATCCTAGTTTCCAGATCTTGGAACACCTCTGTAGCCTAGCAAGGTCTTCCTTCATTCTTTCAACCCCCCCCGGGTGTCCACTCTATTACATATCTTGGTATCATCAAGCGAACAAACATACCCTCCCCTCTAGACCTACCGCAATCTCCCCAATGAAAATGTTGAAAAGGACTGGGCCCAGTACAGACCCTTGAGGCACCCCACTCGTGACCCTCCCCTCCTCCGACAGCACCCCATTTACCATCACCCTTTGGATTCTGCCTGAAAGCCAGTTTCACATCCACTTTATTAGGGTTGGACCCACTCCCAGACCCTCCATCTTGTTTAATAATCTTTCCTGGAGAAAAGTGTCGAAAGCCTTTCTGAAGTCCAGATAGGCCATGTCCACTACCCCTTCCCGGTCCACCATTCCTGTCACTCAGTTGAAAAAACCTATTAAGCTGGTCTGATAGGATCTCCCCCTAACAAACCCATGCTGTCTGTGATCAACTAGCCCTTTCCCCTCCAGGTAGTCCACCAGTCTTTCCTTTAGGAGTGACTCCATGATCTTCCCTACCACTGACATCAGGCTCACCAGCCTGTAGTTTCCCTCCTCCTCCTGTCACACTCTTTATGAAGCGGTACCATGGTTTCCCTCCTCCAGTCCTCCGAGACCTCTCCCGTTTCCAGTGACAGGGTGAAAAGTTCCACCAGTGATTCTGTTAATTCCATCCTTAGCTCTTTCAGGATCCTGGGATGCATCCCATTTGGACCCATGGCCTTCTTAACCCAAAGACGAGCTAATTCCCTAAAGACTCTGTCTGCCTTGAAGGGTAAGGTATCTATCTGCTCCTCCCCACACCCCTTCTGTCCATCTTAGGCCCCCCCATCCTCATCCTCCCTGGCGAACACTGAACAAAAATACCTGTTCAGTATATTCACTTTTAGGCTGTCCTCCTCTACCCTAGCTTCCCACCTCCTCTCTTAATCTTGTTATACCCGTCTTCGTTTTCCTTCGCTCCCCGACTTATCTAAAGAACGCTTTGTCCCATTCCCTGATTTTACTAGCAATATTTAACTCCATCTGCACTTTAGCCCTTCCAACAGCCTCTCTCACCTCCCTCTACAATTCCAGATATCTGTCCCTGTCTCTCCCACTCTGTGCTTTCTTATAGACCAGGAACACCTTCTTTTTGGCCCTCACCCATTTCGCTACCTCCCTCATGAGCCATATAGGTATCCTCCTTTTTCTACTCTTACTAACCTTCTTGATTCCTATTTCGGTCACCCTTCCAATAGCTTCCTTGATCCCATTACTCTTCCACCCCCTTGCATCCCCCTAGTTTTGTCAGAGCTTCCCTCGGTATGTCCTCATCCTTGCAAAATCAGACCCTCCAAAATCTAGGACCCTAATTTTTGTGTGACCCTGCTCTAATCTGGTTTTGACATTAAAAACCATCGCCTTGTAGTCACTGGTCCTCAGAAATTCAGTCATCTCCACCCCTTCAACACTTTCCCCATTTGAAGAAACAAGGTCCACTATTGCCCCCCACCTCCGCTAGCTGGCTGATCCACTAGTTGCCACAGACAAGCTCCCTGGATTGCGTTCAAGAAGTCCCTGCCCCTCGGGGTTGCCACTGCTGGGAGGTCCCAGCTGACAACTGGGAGATTGAAGTCTCCCAGCAGAAGTAACTCTCCCTTGATTGCATCCTGAAGATATCCGGAAGCAAAACTTGTCCTACTCCTTGCTCTGCATGGGGGGTCTTTATACTACCCCCACCCAGAGTATTGACCCTTTCCCTCCTTCCAGATGTAAGCACCCCCCAGTTCCCTGTCTAGGGGTATTTAAGGTGGTAAAGTTCGTGGGGAAGCGGGAGCACTGTACAGCCAAGAAAACACAGTCCAGAAATAAGACATGGAAAAACAGTACCTGACTGTCCACAGGTGCTGATGGCGATGGAAGGACTCCATTGGGGTGCCCCAGACCATCAGGACACTGAGCTGGAACACAAGAGGGGGTTGATGCAGATCTTCACCTGCCTGGCCTTGCCCACTTCACCCAGAGGCCTTTGTAGTCTGCTTTCACCAGGCAGACCTCTTAACTTCTTCCTCAGGGGATCTCTGGTCCCTGACACTCTGGATGCCACTCCAGAACACACTGGGTGCAAAGCAGTGGAGGCAACTTATTTTAGCAGTAGCAAAACAGTTTCTTCATAACATGAGAGGCAAACACAAGGTTGCAAAAACAGGGGATGTCACTTTAATGAACGGTCAGTAGAATAAACAGTCACTCCATGGAGCAAGAAACAGGACCGGGGGTCACATTAGTAGCTGAATCAGTAGAAGGTAAACTGTACTTTGGACTCAGAGGGTCCCGATTGCATAAGATATTTTGGCGGCCAGACTGTCCCAACACAGTCAGTAGCTTGAGGTCAAAAAGACCGCACACAGGCAGCATTAGACTTTTGACTCCCAGCTTCACACTCTCTTACCAGGAGCTCTGACCTGCAAAGGGTGCACAGATCACATACAGCCCCCTCACCCTGTACTTCTCTTGCACAAGCTTTAGAATGGAAGCTGTATCTTTGATCTAATCAGGTTCCCTTCATTTACTGGGGCAGTTAAAGCCATAATTGACAAGGGCAGGAGCGAGACCTTTCAAACACAGTCCAGCACCCAGTCACTGATGCCATGCCATTCCTATGAGCATCCCAGGAGTATTTTCCCTGGTGACCCCGCAGGTTTGGGCAAATCCCCCAAGCAGTGATCCCAGTCTAGAACAACCTCATTGGTGGGGCTCAGATGAATTGCCATGAAACTATAGAACACAGCCTGCCACTCTGCCTTCTTCCCCAACGACCAGTTCCACAGGTCTCCTCCTGCCTCCTACAGATTTACACACCCTGGAGCACCTCAGCCTGCAGTGGTACTCACATCCAGGTAATTTTGGGGGCAACTGCTACCTCGGTCCCAACACCATTTGGTCCTGCCACCACCAGCATGGCACACCTGGATCCCTTCAGCCAAGCCAGGCCCAGCCACATTCCTCCAACTTAGCTCCAAGCCACGCTCCTCCAAAGACAAGGCTTTCCCGTGATCATTGCCCTCACCTCAGGTATCTGTAAGAGTTAGTGGCATCTTCCTTCTCTGGATTCTCTGGCTGAGAATCCCAGGACCCCTCAAAAGCTGCACTTCTGCTTCTTCATTTCTCCTTCAGGTGGTCATGCTATTAAAATAACAAGCCACTGCAGCGGTTACGTGACTGCCTGGCCGAGCGGGCAAGTGCCCTGCTCCCACCTCCTCTTCGCTCTCTCCCTCTCACGAAGATCTCCCTATCCTCTACAGCCCTCCCTTTTATGTGCTCACTGGTTTGGTGCCTGAACAATCTGGGTCCAATCATGGACCGAATCCACAGGTGCCAAACCTGCTGCCTATTTTAATGCACCACGGGACTTGTAGTCTCGAATTAATATTTCCAGTGTGCTCCACAATGCCACCCTGCACCAAAAACTACAGCCGCAATAGGAGCTACTGCTCCTTTAAATTGTAGTCCTTTGGCGGTATCCGCACATGCACATTGCACACAGGGCTGCCATCTTTGAAATAAAATATTTATTTACATTCACGAGGCCCTGAGCCCAATCTGCCCAAAAACCAGACCCAGGACCACACAACCCACGGCACGAACCCTCACACTAATGGGCCGTGACACTGGAGAAATGGCCACATGCCACAGGCAGCACCGAATCCCAACAGAGCCACAGGAACCAGACAGCACCAAGAGGAGAACACGGGGAGCTAGGAGCTCCACCAAAGGTAAGCCCACTTTGGAGGGCTTACACAGATTTACCCATAGTACCTCATTTCCCCAGTTTCCTCCCTGCAGTTCGGTGACCATAATGTTTTCTTTTATATAAAGGGCCACTCCACTATCTTTTTCCCTACCCTATCCTGCCTGAGCACTATGAATCCTGGAATGGCCAGGTTCCAGTCTTGGTGCTCTGTACACCAGGTTTCTGTGATTACCACGAGGTCGAAATTCTCTGATGCTATGGCTGCCTCCAAGCTAGGGGTCTTATTTTCTAGGCTCCGTGTGTTCACACACATTGCCCTCCACTTACTCACCCCCCTAAACTGACTCTCTGCTCTTTTGCCTGTTCCTGTCTGTTGGGGAGTGCCAGCTAGGACCTTTGCCTTCCTATACTCCCTTCCTGTCCTAGCTACAAATTCCCCCCTAGCGGTTTAAATGCAGCACCTCTTCCATATACCCCCTCAACTTTTCCCTAAGTATCTTAGCACCCTCTGCACTCAGGTGTAGTCTGTCTTTGGCATACATATCCTCATCCTGCCATCTGTTCCCCCAACCCCCTATGTATCCAAAACCCTCTTCCTTGCACCATCCCTCTAACCAATTATTAAACTCGAATATTCTGTTTTGTCTCCACGTGCTAACGTAGTGGACCAGAATAACTTCTGAGAAGATTATTGAGCTAGCCACCAACCTACAGCTTTCTCCCAGTTCCCTAAAACATAGCAGGACCTCTGGAACCTTATTCCCAACTAGGTCATTGGTCCCCAGGTGAAGTATGACATGTAGCTTTCCCCCAGTCCTACCCACTTCCTGCATACGACTTGACCCTGCCCTTCCCACCTCCATTCCTGGATTGCATACCACTAACCTCCTCTTATGAGGGTCCCAACTTTTTTCCAGTGTATGCCCTTAATGATAGAGTCCCCAAACACTATTACCTTTTCTTCCCTGCGTTGCTGTACACCTCCTGACCTTAACATCCTGTTTCCCCCTTCCCCACTGATTTTCTGGTTGATTGGCTACTTTCCTTCAGCCCATCCCCCCAAGTCCTCTCATCCCTGTGTCTTGCTTCCCCTTCCTGGCCTTGCCCCTCCTCCCTGTGTCTTGCTTTCCCTCCCCTCTCTTGCCCCTCGGGGCCTGCTTCCCACCATCCCACATGTCCCCCCCTCCCCTTGACCTCCTTCCTGTGCCTGTCATAGCTGATATAGATTTTAGACCACCTTCCTCCCTACCCTCCCGCCTAACCTCATCTTGCACCTCTCCATTTGATCCCCTTTCACCTGCCTGGGTCCCCCCAGCCTTCTCTATTCCTACCGGGCCCCTGTCTCCTGCCTGGGCTCCTAGAGTTCCCCATCACCTGCCTGGGTTCCCCCAGCCTGCTCTAATCCTACCGAGCCCCTGTCTCCTGCTTGGGCTCTCTGAGCTCCCAGTTTCTCCTTGCTCTATGCCTCTACTGCTCCTTCTTCTAGCCCCTTCAGCGGTGCGAACCTATTTGACCCCCTTGTCCCTCTTTCCATTCCTAGTCTTGTGCTCCCCCAAGCCCTGCCCCCCCCCACTGACTGCCCTCTCCTCCTGGTTCCCTTAACCTCCCTCCATTCTTGTTTCCCACTCTGTGTGCCCTGTCCTCTCTTCCATTGTGCATCTCTGCAACTTTCTTTCTGAAGTTCCCAACCATTTCACCCCTTCCTTGAGAGGATCCAGACCCTCCAATCTGATTTATGCCCCTACTGCTCCCTCACTCATGTTCCTGTTCTGGCCCCTCTTTGACCTCTATTTTCTACCTCAGTCAGGTGATTTCCACTCATAGCTGGCCCAGGTACTTGCATATCCAACACCCATCCACCTTCCACATTGTGTTTAAAAACACAGCTGCCCCACATCCATTACAGTCTACCACTCTGTCTCTTCTTGCCAGTCCCTCCCACCTACTCGGTTTCCTCCCCTGTCACCTCCCCCCATTGTCCCTCTACTGCCCCAAGTACCCAACATCATCTAAAATCAGGAGAAATAACCCTTTTCATATAAATCCTTCTGCTGTACCATGTTACCCAGCTCAATTTGGTGATTTGTGACTGCTCCCCAGTAGTTAATCAGTAGCCCCCAATTAGCAAAAACGGCACGTAACAGGTAATAATAAGACTAATTTTTTAACAGGCCTCAACCATATTAATCCCTATCAGTGCTACCCCGATAATTATTTAGCAGTACTAGCCTAGTTAGGGGTGATAACAGAGTAAAACCCCCAATTTGCTAAACAGACCCAAATTAGCTGAAACAGTGACTAAATCAGTTACTAACAAAATTTTTCTTGAACAGGCAAGGGATGATAACAGTATAAAGCCCCAATTTGCTAAACAGCCCATGGACATGCTTACATTTTGTCATGACTTGCTTACATTTCGCCATCATGGCTTCATCAGAGCTTGGGTACTTTATGTCAGGGCGGGGGTGGGGTGGCAGGATCAACCAAAATAAAGTTACACAGAACATCAATGGAGTAATTTGAAAAATGTCGTTTGCACTGAAATTGCAAATCGGGCCTGCCCTAGACATTAGACTTACTCTCTGTGGGGGTTAGCCTAGACAGGCACTACATCAAGTTTGAGTTGAGTCACATTTAACCTTGTAGTGCTTTGAGACTCACTGAGCCATTCTCACTAATGCGATAAATCCCACATAAAAAAACATGGCACATCTGCTAAGTATGCTGTCACACAACTACCACATATCAATTTACACATTGGCTAACTAGCTGTTTCTCTACGGAACATAGTAACCCGTATTTAGAATTCTGACAGGCAGTAATCAATACAAACACTACACTCTCCCAGGAAACCTATGCTGGTGGTGTATTCTGTTTCATCCATTGCCGTGTGGCCACTTTGGCTTGTGTGACAGTTGAATAGCTGCAAAATAAGAAAACAGCATTTTCTTTCACACAATACTAGTAGCAGGATAGCATAATACATTATTATAAATGACTTTGAAAATATAATGGGTTCTGTCTTTCCTGTTGAGCTAGTTGTCTTTTGTGTTCTGCTAAAAGCACAATCGGTGCTTAAAATTCTTTTGTTTACCAAGGTCTGCATAAGAATTAGCATAGTTTTCTTCAGATGACATAGCAACCCATTGATGTGGGCACGAGTATGATGAATACAATTATAATAATGTGACATAGTAAGTAGTATATGAGAAGATCTCTGCCAAGTGCCACTTTTTCTGTAGTTTCACATTTCTTTTTCCTATTTCTTTATTTCTCCCACCTCCTGCTTGGAACTGCCTAACTGCATTATGATGCACCTCTAACTTACCCCAACCCCAGCACTGGTCAGTACTCTGCAACTTACCACATAAGTGGGCTGACCTACATGGTCAGCTGGAATAGATGGTGGACAGGCAGGGTTGGAGGTTCAGTTGATGAACCACACTGCCCTCCAGGCAGGTTTCTGATCCTTTTCTCCTTTTCTTGATGTGTTCTGCACTCAGTTTGCTCAGTCACTGGTGTGTATATGTCCCTTCTTTGACTTGATACATCAGCATCCATGTCCTGGCACCAGCAGCAAATGGATCCCAGCAGTGAATAGTCACAAGACAAATGGGAGGTGACTGAGTGAGGTTTGAGTTGAAGAGAATGGGTCAGGGGGTTAATGATGTTTTTTTTCCCAAATGAGGTGGCAATGGAGTCCATAGCCAAGGCAATGCAGCCAGTATGTTGCAGGGGTTTCAGAATGTGTTCATCGCTATGATGGCCATGGACAGGTTGTTCTGGGACTGCTGCAAACTTATTCCAGCACTTAAGACCAAAATTGGCATGCTCAAGGGGTAACTAGCAATGCTTCTAGATGTAGGGGTGGGAAGAGTTACAGGCAGGTCACAAACACGGTGCACCAGACAGACAGGTCCAGGTGTTGAAATGACAAGGACTGGGTTATGTTAGCTAGGGTGGGACAGGTGTGGGATCCAAAACTTAGGCAGGGGCTGCAATGAATGGTCATTTAAAAGCAGTACAAACCACTGGCTGGGGTAAAGGAGGGCTATCTCTGGGGAAGGGGTGCTGCTAGAGCGCATAGGTTGCCCCAGTACAGGAGAGGGCCAGGGTTAAAGCAGGGCAGGGTGTTAGGAAGGCAGTAGTGATAAAGAACTCTATCGTGAGGTCTGTCAACAAGGTTGGTGGAGTGCTGTGACAAGGAAATGGTGTGGGTTGCTCAGTCGCTTGCCTTCCTGGTGTGTAGATAACAGTGGAGTTAAAAGGGGTTCTGACTGGGCCAGGGCTGATAACTTTTAGGACTTCTTGCAGACAGGGATAGTGCCAGATCACTGGAAAATAGCCAGTGTATTCTTCTAGTCAAGAAGTGGGAAAGGGTGGCTGGCCCTTCGGTGCAGCAACAGGGCTGCCACTTACAAGACCGGCAACCCAGGTCAGTAATGAGCCCAGATGTTGGACAGTCGGGGGAAGGGAGTGAGGAAAGCAGAGCATCCCACAGAACACCCTCCTTCTCAGGGTGGGTAGATGACCCCTTCCCACTGCATGACCTTTACCTGGTGGTGCCCAGAAGGTGCAAGCCAGCCATGGGTGGCAGTGGGTGGGGGGATCAGTGGCTTCCTGGCGCACAATCCCACTCTGTAGCATGACACATATTTTCGACCAAGCATCTCAGGGTAGGAGTACAACAAAAATCTCCCAATCCCAGCATGCCCAGGCCCCACGCCACCATCTCACCCAACATAAATGAGGTCTCTTGCCACCAAATTCATCAAAGACCAGAGGGGAAAATTGGGCCATCCTGAAGGCCTAGCCATAAGAGGATTCATCATGGTGCAGGTAAGGGGACAGCTCTGGGGGTTCAGGTTGACTATGAGGCTGGGTGGTAGCCAAGCAGATGTGGGCTGAGGCTGGGCAGATAGGAGGATAAAAGACTAAATAAAAAAATAAAAAATAGAAAGCAAGGTCAGACCCAGGCAACTACAGCCCTGTGAGCCTTACATCTGTGCATGGCAAAGTGTTGAGTCAATCATAAAAGATGTGGTGGGGCCATTTTGTGACCTAATGGTAGCACCTAGTGACCTCTGTTTGGGAGCACACTTGGGTTGCTAGTCTCCAGGCTTTCATACTGGGGGCTGTATGTTCCAGTCCACATATGGTGGCACTAAACGATGCCACTGTGAACCCCTGTGATAAGCTGGGGAGCTACCTCCTTCACAGGTGGAGTATCTGTGTCTGTGCAAGGCTACTCACCAGGCTGTGTATGGCACTGATGGGGTGGAGGGATGAAACTTGGGTAACAGCACCCTGCTATCAACCAAATTATATATGCCAGTACTCCCAAGTCAAGTATCATGGATACTATGTAGTGACTTAATAGGGTAGGAGGATGCATGCTAGGAAGTTGAAAAAATGGCCTGATGAGGGAACCCATCAGAAATGATGTGGGGGTAAAATGCTTAATTATGAAAATGCAGTGGTTCAGAACACAAACGAGAATGGGCTATTTTCTAGTACTCTGCATGGTATTACAAAAGATATATCCTTCCAAAGAAGCCTTATTGCTTTATTTGAGGAGGTAACTAGTGTGCGTGTGTGTGTGTGTGTGGGGGGGGGGTTACGCAGTGGAGGTATCTGGACTTTATTAGGCTAAAAATCTCTTAGATAAAGCAGCACAACATGGAGCTCACAAAGTATATATATGGGGTGCATAATGTAACTGACCAGAAGTAGCAGTAAGTGGTGGTAATTGGTCACCACTCAGTGTAGAGGGAAGTTCAACGTGGAGTATCCCAGGAGTCAGTACTGGGTCCATAGCTTTCTTATTTTTCAGTCTATAATTTGTATTCATATTTGCTTTAAACACTGGTCTGTGCTAGATCTTTTCACTTCAGCCTCCAGTGGTCCCATATGTCCACAGACCACCTCTGTCACCCTATCTACACAGACTATCAGCTGCCAGCTAAATACCCTAGAACTTACCCTCCTCCTCCAGTAGGGCCATACTCTGGCGGTGGGAGTACCAGGCTCAAGAACATGCCCTTGTAGTGTGCTGTAGGGAGAAAGGGAAGCATGGCGCAGATTTAGGGACTCTGATGTGGTGTGGTTGGCTGGCCATAATGAATGATTTGGGTGGTACATAGTATCTCTCAATTTGTCTTTTGCTCATCTCCCCAGTGCAAATGCATATGCTGGCAGCTCCACGCGCAGGAGTGGGGTTACGTCACATGGCTACCCCCTTCAGGACAGCTACACAACCTTATGTAGCAGTCAGGCTTTCTCTTTGCTCCTGTAGCCTGAAAGTACTGTCTCCACAGTGCTCTCAAAGCTCAGTCAGCCCAAGGTGGGTAGGTAGTTTCACACAGCAAAACTGGGTTGCCCACATGGGTGCCCAAGTTGCTCCATTGGTGCCTCCGGGTTGAACAGGTCCACCGCTCTTTCATATATTTCATAACATGTTCATAAATTATTCACAATCAGCAGTGGGAGACCTGAGAAGAGAGACTTGACTGACCTCAGCATGTACTCTATCAGGACCAGGAGATGGGGGGGGGGAGGGCTGACAGAAACCTTCAAATATCTGAGGGGTATAAATAGGGTGGATAACCAGCAATTGTTTAAGCTTACTGCAGGGTCCATTACAAGAGGCAACTTCAAACAGATGGGGGTAAATTTTAGGAAAGATGTGAGGAACAACTTCTTCAAGGGTGGTAGAAAAGTGGAACAGTCTACAAGAGGAGTCAATGTTAAGACAGTTGCTAATTAAAAGGCAGAGTGGGATAGACACATGGGATTGGTGAATGTGACTAAGAAAAAGGATAGTACTCTACAAATGGGGACAATGGGATTAGCCATGCAGAACCATGGGATGAGTGCTCCACATAAAGACCAGTGCTACACTGTTTGGCCCTTTCCACATGGGCATTAATTTCAAAAAATGTTTAAGTTCTGTGCTTGATCATGGCTGTCAGAGCATCCACATTGTGCTCTGACACTGTGCTTGCCTGCTTGAGTTCCCAGGCATGATCGTGGCAGTACTGCAAAGCATTGCGGGTTCTGCATGCATGCTGGGATACATGATCAGGCATGGTAACAGATTTTGCAAAAAAACACAGCATTTTATTCAGGATCTCATTGTGAGTTCAAGGATGTAAGTAAATCATCTTCTTTTCTTGCTGGTAGCATTAAATAAGCCATGGAAATGTGGCAGAGGTTGCCTTAAACAATGTTACAGCACGGTTTGCATCCACACTGCTGCTAACACAGTTTAAGGCAACCGTGTTGGTCTAAAATTGTGCTAAAGCCCTGCTCCAATTAGGGTTTTAGCATGTTTTTTAAACACGGTTAGTAGTATGGTTTTTCTATGCTACAATCTGGATGCAAGACTCTTAGGCCCTTTACACACAAGGATTCTTAAACTGTTATAAGCAAGTTAAAACGGTTTAAGAAGTGCTAACACGGTTTGCAGACACATTACAGCGTCATTTAAACCATTTTTAAAAAACATGCAAAACCCTGCTAGATACCTAGTCTTTAGCCCGGTTTTAAAAATGGTCTAAGTTAAACACAGTTGCACTTACCAGTGTGTACACACTGCTATGTTCATCACGTTCTTTGCTGGTCCTCCACTATGCACAGCCCTCCGATGCACAGCACAGTTGCAGGCTTCGCTCTGTGAGGTTCCTGAGTTTGTTCGCGATGTGGGTTTTAAAACACTTCAAAAACCGGGTTAAGGCAGCAATGTGGCTGAATTAACATGGTAAGAGTAAACCATTTTTAACAAACATTTGTCAATGCTGAATGTTGATTGCTTTGCTCCGTTAAGCTCGCTCAGTCCCCCTCCCTCACCCACTTGTTCTGTTTGTCCCGGCGCTGCAGGCTGCCCTTTTGTACTGCGCTCCTGCCTATGTTGGTGCCTTTTTCTGCCCAGAAAGAAATCCGTAGCAGTCCCGACAGAGCTCAATTGAGCTTGGTCACTCCCCCTCTCTTACTCGCTCGATCCTAATCTGTCCGAAACACTGATTTCCGAAAGCGACTGCAGTATTCTGCGCCGGAAACACGAAAACACATTTTGGCCAGGATGTGAAAAATGACAGCTGTACTGTTCATAAGGAGGTGTGAAAAAATGCCAGTGTTGAAAATCTTGTGTGAAAATATTACTAATTTGAGAAGTTACAGTACAAGGGTGCGTGGAAACTGCACAACGCACATTCGTAACACAGTCATTTTATTGAGTTTCATTACAAAATGTTCAACATAGGCATTTTAGGACCTCTGCTCCTGAACAGTGTCACTGTGATTTTCGTAATGCGTCCCTAACACTGATTTGCCACTGCGCCCGCTCTATTCAGCGCCGGAAGTGCGGAAACACAATCGGCAAGAATATGAAAAATGACAGCTGCACTGTTCATAAGGAGGTGCAGAACAATGGCAATGTTGAAAATCTGGAGTGAAAATATTGCAAATTGGCGAAGTTACAAGCATGCATGGAAACTGCGCAGCGCACGCTCGTAACACAGTCATTTTATGGACTTTCGTCACCAAATTTTCAACATTGGCATTTTAGGACCTCTGCTAATGAACAGTGTCACTGTGATTTTTGAAATGTGTCCCAAACACTAATTTCCCACAGCGACTGCGCTATTCTGTGCCAGAAGTGCGAAAACACATTTCAGCCATGATGTGGAAAATGACAGCTGCACTGTTCATAAGGAGGTGCAGGAAAATGGCAATGTTGAAAATCTGGAGTGAAAGTATTGCAAATTTGCGAAGTTACGAGTGTGCATAGCAACTCTGCAACGCACGCTCGTAAAACAGTCGTTTCTTGGATTTTTTCCACCACATTTTCAACATAGACTTTTTGAGAGCCCACCTCATGAACACTGGCACTGTCATTTTCATTTCTGACCCAAAGGTGATTCGCGCAGTGACGGCGAAATCACCTTCGGGCTGAAAACGCCATGACAGTGGCTGGATTCATGAGGAGGGGTCCCAAAACCCCCATGTTGAAAATTTGGTGGCAAAAGTCCAAAAAATGCCTGAGATATGCATCAAAGTTGAAAAAACCCTATTTATGCCATTATACAGCTTATCGGCATTTCCTCAGTTTGCGGTCGGCTTTGAAGAGTGCAGACGTGTTCCCGTTCCACCAAAGATGGTCACACCAGACTCTGCAGGTAAGTATGGGGTTAGGGGGGGTGTTGGGAGTCAGGATGCACAGAGGGTGGGCGCGAGTTGTGGGAGGGGGCAGGGAGACGGCGAGGGACCGTTTTCTTTCTCTATAGGTTAAAAAAAAAAAACATCTTGGGACGGTTTTCTTTTTTTACAGGACTATTTGGCACACTGGGGTAGGCTCCCAGCATGCCAACAGAGTGTTTCTTTTGGGGGGAGGCAGCTCTAGCTGACAGGGGATTGGGCACCCCAGTCGGCACAAAAAGGGGGGGGTGCAAGAACGGAGGAGGATTGGGCACCCCCTTGGCACAACTGCACTGGGTGTTTGTGAGAGGGGCTCCCCTGTCGGCAAATTAAACTGTGAAGCGGGAAATAATGCTGACGGGGAGTGCGCTCCCCCATCGGCAAGATGAACTCAGGGTACTAAAGCCGACGGGGATTGGGGCCCCCGTCAGCAAACAAACACTGTGGTGGGGGGGGCACATGCTGCCGAGGGGGATTTGGCACCCCCTCAGCAGTGGGGGTGCGTTAGATTGTTTGTGAACACGGCAGCAAGCCACCGCCATGTTCACAAACAATATCACAGTACCAAGGTTCCGCCCAGCAATGACAGGGTCCCTTCCTCATTGCAGCGGAATGGCTTACACTTGAATGACGAGGTGGCCCCTGATTGCAGCAGCTGAAACCTTATAAGGTTGTGGCACGCTGGCTTAACTAGTGTCAGCAGCAGCATGCCACCCCATTGGCAACAGTGGACCAAGACTTCTAAGGCTGTGGGGGCACTGGCCACAACAGTGCCGCGCCTCCACAGCCTGCTTCTGCAGCAAGCTGCCACAAAATGTTTCTTGCGCACTTACGCAATCAACATAAAAATGGTTTAAAACCCACCTTGTAAGTGTGTACAGGGCCTTAAACTATTTTAACTAAGTTAAAATGGTTTAAAACTCAGTAAAAGTGCAACTGTGGATAGTGTCTTTGGTGCTTACAGTGGGCAGAAATCAAACACACTTGATGGACTGTGAGTCTTTTTCTCTTCATGAACTTGTCTGTCTTCTATGTCATATCTAAAAGAGTCAAATTAGTGGAATGAACACTGATGTCAATTTGAGAGCTTAATAGGAAGGCAGAAAGCATTTAGTATGGGATAAATACAAACAACCCATTCAGGCCTGCAACTTCTTAAAATCACTGTTTCCATTTTCCCTGCATGAGTGAGAGAAATGACTAGTGACAGTTCTCTCCAGTTCTAGAAAATATACAAGTTACAGAAGAACAGTTTAGTTATGTTAAAGCAGACCAAATTGGTGATAACCCCCTCCCCAAAAGTGTGGTTTTAAAAATTATTGTGGGCCAAGTTATCATCAGTTGTTTATCACTTCTTTTTTAGTTTTGAAAATGTCGCAGTATTCTCATGAGGCAGGTGACCTGGGTTTTGAAATGAGCTGTGCCATCAAAGAGACATCAGGAGGAGAAGGACTGAGCATTCCAGTCACAGTCTCCGCCACAGTATTGCCTGGGTAACCACAGGTGGCAGTGTAGCAGAAAGCAGAATGTGTGGGTGGACATTAGCACCTTGCCTTACACTACCATTCCGTTGAGCCCTGTGCATACAAAAGTCTGGAGGGAGGAAAAATTAAAGTTGGCAACAACCCACCCAGGCTGAATGAAAAACACAGCACACTCAAACCCCATGTAGCTGCCTGTTGCTTCCCATTACAGAACTAGCATTTGGGAGATACAAGCATGTCCCTTTCCATCCCTTCCCTGGGAGTAACAGCTGAATTTGTGGAGGCCATAGGTCAGGGCAACAAGGTCTGCTGGTTGCCTTGTGGAAGAAGTGAGCCAGAATAGCTAACAAGGGGAGCAAAACAGGAAAACCAAACTGCTGCAATGCAGTATTTATTTGTACATAATAGAGCTTGAAAAAAGAACAAACTGGGATGTGAGTCTACTCACATGATCCCAGTCAAGTGCTATGTGACTGAATCTAGCCATCAAAGCTGCACAGGTGACCAAGTGGATATCCAGGGATGTGATTACATACAGCTTGTGGCCAAGGAGACTCCTTGTCCAGTGGCTTTTTTGACTCGGGGAAACAGAATGTGCTGTGCTAAAATGCCGGGCAGGGTGCAAGTAAGGGCTGCAGGCCCAACAATGCAAAATAACTGACGAAACCTTAATTGGTGAAGCTCCGGGTCACCTGCACATGGACTTTTGGTATGCCTTAACATTATTTTCTTTCATTCTGTATCACTGCATTCTGCTGGAATAAACTGAAAAATTATTTTCATCAGACTGACTACTGGGTTTTATTGCCCTCTTCACTGGAGAAAATAACTCTCCTGGCTCTGGAGTGCATGGTGATCTTGTTGTTGTTTTGCTTTTTTGACTCACCCTGCATCTTAGCCTTGTGGAACACTACATCCACCACAAACCCCTCCAGTGACAGATTTTCCGAGAATCTGGATAGATCATCCATGGTGATTGCATACTGGATGTCCGTACAGCATGGATGGGGCTGACAAGAGGCTGGGTACTGCCAGGCACTAAGTGATGAGCCCAGAATGGCCTGGGCAATGGAGAAGGCCACCCCAGGTGATAAATCCTTCTTGAGGATATCGATCAAGGAGTACATCTCCTGCTTCTGGACCTTTTGGAGAGGAGTCTCTAGAGCCATGGACATCTGGTCCAAAAGAGCTGAAATTATGTCTGTTTCACTGAGGTGGACCAAGATGTTGACCTGTTGTCAACACAGGATTGACACAACCAAAAAAGTCCCAGAGTCTGAATACAGATGGACGAGCATCTACCATCAACAAAGAGTGTAGCCTACCCTTTCCGAAGATGTAACAACCAACAGGAGAGGAGCAAATCCAGACTTGAGCCTCGAGTCTGACTGATCACCCTCCCTCAGTTATGGGGGTGGTGCTCCACCTGAAGTGGTTGCTGTAGCACAGCTGGCAGAGGCAGAGGTGGCACTGATCAGTGCACCAGAGTTGGCATTGGGCAGGCAGCCATGGCCAGGATGGGTTGACCAGCAATGTCAGTCACATTCGACCCTGGGCTAACACTCCAAGACTCACTGCTGCCAAGCTGTCCTTGCGCATCTGCAACAAGCTCGATGCCTATGGCAAGAGCCAGACTACAAGGACGAGCTCAATGTCGAATACCGTTGATGTCAGTGGCAGCATCCAGGTCACAATTTCTAACATAGACCTCTTTGCTGACATGCTGCTTGTGCCTGTAGCTCTATAAACACCACCCAATTGGGAACCATCTGGTTCAGAGGCTTACTGAACTCGTACTGACCATTGTCTGCTGAACCTTTGGGGGGGGTCCAACTAAGAGCTCAGCTGAGCCTGTCCTGCCCTTAATCAGTACTGGTGTCTGTTCATCCTCACCCAACTCCACTTTGACGGGCATGGGCTCATTGACTAGCTCATTGACCCATCTTGGGTCAGTCAGCTGCTCCTTTGGCAATTCCACTAGCAGATGACTGGTTCCACCCGCAGTATGTCCTTCACAGAAGGTGATTGCTCTCAGAAATGCCTTGATCATGGTGAATGCAAGTGGTCCTTTGACTGACTGCATACTAGTGTTGCTCAGATAGTATCCTAGAAATCAGGATATCAACAGATACCTCCAGTTTGGCCAGGTGGTTGCTGTGGAGGGATAGCAGTGCTGTCTGACCATGGATCCTACCAACTAGGATACCCGGATCCTAACCATGATCCATCACTATCTGACCCCGGATCCTAACTATCTGCCCTAGGATCTGCAGATCCTAACTAGGATCCATCACTATCTGACCCGGGATCCTGCATCCGTCTTTGGCAGGATATCTGGTAGGATCCAAGTCAGGATACCAGCACTATTTGACAGATAGTGGTAGGATCCACAAAGCAATATCTGAGTGACACTACTGCACACCCACAATCAGCCTTTCTTTTTGGGCTTACACCATTGGGAGGCAACTCATCCCCAAAAGAATGGAGTAACAGGAGAACATCCAAAAACTCCTCATCCTCTTGAAGAGTCACCAGAGGTGTACTCCTTGGCCAAAAACAATTCCAGGCCTGGAATATCCTTGTCAACCACTGCCTACTCTTCCAGGAGTCAGCTCTGTTGCCAAAGACGAGTCTGCTGAAGTTGTACTTTCTGTTCCTCAAGAGACATTGGGTACATTTTTATTTATTTACTTATTTATTTGTAAGTCAGTTTACAACCTTTGAGCCAGGGGATCATTTCCAAAGGTACCTCGTCACATTGAGGACAAACATAACAAATTAAGGTTACAGAGTATAGGTAGCTGAAATTGGCATTACCAAAGGTGCCTCGTCACATTGAGGACAAACATAACAAATTCAGGTTACAGAGTACAAGTAGCTGAAATTGGCATTGCACAAGTTGATTTCATACATTGTACAGTCTAGTGGCAATTACAATAATACAGCAGGCACAGGCCTGTTATAGCATAGGTATGGTGCACAGGGGGAGAGGTGGGGGGGGTGAGGTGGAGAGCCACCCGGCGGGCGTTGTCATGTGTGTGGAGAGGTCAAGGCCACATTTAGAGACAGGAACACTACACAAAGTGCACCACACTGAGGTTAGGACCTAAGCAGTTATTGCAGGGATTGTACCTATTGGTCATGGACACCTTCTGCTTGCACACAAAACACTGTTTAAATCCCAACTTACGCTTTGTCTCCATGGTGAGTCTTAAAATAGAGTGGGAATCACAGAATCAGGTGAAGTAGAGAAATCGAAAAACCATAAAAAAGTCAACAAACTTGCAAAAAATACTCAAAAACTAGCAGAATTCCCTATCCAAAGCAGAAGTTGTGAGGGAGGGGATCTGTTCCTTCCAGCAGAAGAAATATGTGCAAAGGGGGCGGAGCTGGAGGACTGCATAGTTAGGTGTGGGGGGAGTTGGACTTGGAGACAGTTCCGGTGACTAAGCATGCATAGTGAAAGATTACTTAAAGAGCTGGTGACACATTCAGGACAACTTTAACAAAACCTTATATTAAGACACAGTCCAGCTTGTATTTCCCATTAGTGCTGCATTCCTCCTCCTCATTATCTATTACTGAGGTTATCTGTATGAAAACAGGATCTTTGCTCCTGAAGAGTTTGTCTTTTATTGTTGCTTTCTCCCTACCTGAAGTCACAGAGCTCTGCTTGTGACATCACTGTTACTTCCATAGCAACAGATTGTGATGTCACAACAGAGGATTATGATTTGAAGTAGGGAGTAAGCTACGGAGGCAGATGGACTCTAAAGAAACTCTAAGGGATAAAGATCACATATTCATGCAAATTTCATAAGTACTAAATAATGGGGAGGACAAATATATAAAATATAAATGGAATGCAGGCAGAATTGTACTAATTATTATGCTTTTTAAAGTTTTCTTTGAGGCATTAGTAGCTCTTTAAGTGTAGTGAACGGAATCTAAGAAACAAAAAAATAAAAAAAACAGTTCCTTTCCAATCCTATTATATACAGCTAACCAAACACTTGTGCCTTGCAAATAGGTGGTCTGATTAATGCATTTACTACCCTCTTTACCTCCTCTGTACTTCCTTCACCTTAAGCACTATGCGATATGTGATATCAGGCACAGTATGAAGTAAAACTAAATAAATGGCTGCGGTTTGTATACAGTCCATGCATTACCAACATCTAATTCATTTGTGAAGTATAGAATGTGTGAAAAGAGCCACTGTACAGTCTATAAATCCAAATACTCTTCTGATCTAATTGGAATTATTCATGTAGCATGTCGGGAAGAGAAGCATGATAGTAACAAATATGAATATTAATGTTGTCTAAATAAAAATATTTTGTATGCTTATAGTCACAGTAAGTTAGGTTTCTGTCCTCATACTCAAGAGTGGAAAAGGCATGTCTCTGCTGGAGAGATTGTCACTGCCCACGGTTCAGTTAGAAAATGTGCAAGTCAGGTACTGTAAAACCTGTGCCAGGCTGTTTGGCCAAGTTTGCTTGTATTTATTTTTTATGGTTAAAGATCAGGTTTGTATTCATATTGGTACAATTTTTGCATGGTTCAGTTGCATTCTGTAATCTGCAGCTGTGTGAATTGCAAAGCAAAAGGAAAATCTATATAGAACATACAGTGTCCACAGCTGTTTTGGAGACTGCTTCCTCACTGGCAGTAATGGTTTGATGATTTTAAGACTCCACAACAAAGGCTGTCCTCAGGTGGGGTGGGTGGAAGTGCTACCCTTTCTACTCTCTGTCTCCGAATGGGGTCACAATGGGCCCTATGCACTATGCCTATGTGCGTGGAAACCAGACGCATAGGCATAGTTACACATGAATGTAGCACAGCAGGGGTCTCGCGGACCCCCGGCAGCATTCACTAATGGCACAGAAGACAAATATGCACCAGCTCCCCTGGCTGCACAGATAGATACGTGCAGGGGGGTGGGTGGGGGGCATGCCCGCACTACACAGCATGCACTAAGCTGCGTACTGCAGCACACTGGTGTGCGTAGAAAGGTGGCTGTTATGCCAGGATGAACCCTGCCATATGTTGCCTATATGTCCAGCCACCATGTACACCATGCGAGAGAACATCCCCACAGCAGGCGGGCAACCACCACAAAGCAGGCCAGCCCCATCCCCGTACCCTGGAGGCTGATCCTCCTACACACACGGTGCTGTCCTGTCCCCCCAATGCAGCACACCCCAACCTAGGGCAGTACCACCATGCCCATGCTGTCCACAGCCCGACACTGCACCAGCAAGACTCCCAGAGGGCACAGCACACCTCCCTGGCTGCACCCGTCCCCGGTCCACATGCCCCGCCATGTAGGCACCTGCCCTGGGTGGTACAGTCCCCCCCCCACACACAGTCACAGAAGTGCCCTGTGTCCCCATCACACACACCACTGGGTCATTGACTCCCCACTACACACCTGCGGCACCGACACCCCACCACATGGTCTGTCAGTGCCACTTCTCGAGATGGCCGGCGGCACTGCCCAACACACAACTCTACGGCCACTGGCCATCTGACATTGACAGGGGCGCACAGCCAATGCACGCCCGGCCATGTAAGGGATCCACTGAGGGACCTTGGATGGGCATCCAAATGGATGCTGACCTGGGTCCACGACTCAGCCCCCCATCCATCCTGCGTGACCCTGCACACCGCGGGGGGGGGCAGGGCTATGGACAGGTGGCCAGCGGTCATGAATGCTGCTAGGTGCACACCTGTCTGCAGGTGCGGAGTTACATGGGAGGGATACACACCTCAGACGTGTAATTTCCACCCATTAGTGCATAGCTGCAATTGGTATCATGGCACCAGTATTCTAGTTTGAAGGCTGACCTAGTGGCCCCTGATTGCCTGGGGTTTGTGTGTGATTCCCCACAATTCCACAGTGGGAACAAGTGCATTGCAGATGTGAGTCACTTGGCTCCTAGCAAGGGAAGGCCTGGTGAGCCCAGCATTTGTGTAGCTGCAGCTGGACAGCTACAAAGAAACACTTGCATCTGTGGTGAAGGCAGCTTCTTGTCCACCTTCCCAGCAAGTGTAAGGGTATTACTATGGTAGCCTCAGTTGAAAGAATAGGGAACAAACAGGGAAAAAAGAATAATAAAAAGATGCCATTTTGGAAGTTTCTGCACAGCTACATGATGAATTTAATGTGCTGCTCCAACAGAACATGGTAGTTAAAATTATTATTTTTTTTAATTTAAATTTCAGTGATTAGAGGCCGGCCCGTTGGCAGTGAGGGTTGAGGCGTCGAACGCCACACCTCACGTTATGCCAGCGACCTGAGTTCAGGAGTGAGCTCGGGCTGCTGAGGGCCAACTGGGGGGAAGGGAATGAGTGTGGATGAGCAGCCGTCTGTCAGCTCTCCTCTCCCAGAGAGGGAGACAACTTCTCCTCAGCTCTTGGCTGCCACCGAGTGGAGGCTTGATGGCAGCGCCAATCCATTAGAAGAAGAGGTGCTAGGCCTGGGGGGGGGGGAGCCATCATGGGGTATCTCAGCACGCATCTACACAGTTGGTCTGGTGTCCCGGGGTTAGGAGGGGAAGAAAATGGAAAAAGACAAGGCGTATAAACAATATATAAAAAAATAAAAATGTCAATGATTGATGATTTGCATTAGTTCTGGCCAGTTACTCTAGCATGGCTTAGCCAGCTCCTAGCGCCTGCTAATCAGGAAAGGTATGTTGGTGGAAGTAGTCTGCTTTTTGCCAGTATTCCAATTTTAAGTGTTATGTTCGAGTACTGCGCTGGGGGGGTGACATGCCACCTCCCCCTTCTGTATCTGCGCACCATGACCAAAGTCTACTATTCCACTGAAGCACTTCTGTTTGTGCTCTGGAAAGGCCATGACAACTGTGTGGAGTGTTTGCCTTCCAACTGCCTAGATCTAGTTCCAGGATAAAACAGTTTGTCATAAGGACACTATTCAAAACCCATTTAAAGTGGAGCAGTCAGCACTAAGAGCCCCACACCCAAATATGGGCATGATCCCAATCTGCACTTTGTGTGCAAAAATATTTTTATGTTGGCGTGCTTGCGCAGCCAACATCTTGTGGTAGTGGAGATTTGGAGGTGTGGTCGCTGTTGGGCGAATGCAGGGCATGCACCAGTAGGTGTGTCCTTCATTCCCCAATCAGCCTGCATGCCGGCACCACACCACCCAGGCAAGCACATCTAAAGAAAGGTCCACTACAATGCGAGCAAAGCTCATCACATGCAGCAGACCTTCCTATGTGCTTCACCAGCTACAAACATGGCGGCACAGTGGCCGCTAAACTACTGACTTTGGGGATGCTCAGTCCCCCGGTCGGCTTACCCTGCCCCTCATGTTTGTGCCGATGGGGGAGTCCACTCCCTGTCAGCATAACTTGTCCCCCCACCTCCTTTTTTGCTTGCTGAGGGGGTGCCCAATCCCCCTCGGCTCATGCGCCCACCACCCGCTTTCGTTGTTTGCTGATGGGGGTGCCCAATCCCCATCGGCATCAGTCCCTCCCACCTTTCACACTTTAATGTGCCGATGGAAGACCCACTCTCCATCGGCATGATGTCCCCTTCTTCTGTGCTGAGGTTGTCCAATCCCCTCAGCTAGTGTCCCCACTCCCTATGTGCTGACGGGGTGCCCAATCCCCGCTGGCTACTGTATTCCCCTCAAAACCTGTAAAAAGAAAACCGCCCACGTTGGTTTTTTTTACACCTGTAAACAGAAAACAGTCCCTCATAGTATCCCTACCCTCCCACCACCCGCACCCACCCACTGTGCACCCTGCCTCCCCACACCCCTCACCCCATACTTACCTCCGGACTTGGCGACGATCTTCGATGGACCAGGGAACACGTCTGCACTCTTCAAAGCCAACCGCGAACTGAGGAAATGCCGGTAAGCTGTATAATGGAATAAATAGGGTTTTCAACTTTGATGCATATCTCAGGCATTATTTGGAATTTTTGCACCAAATTTTCAACCTGGGGTTTTGGGACCCCCTCCTCGTGAATTCTGGCACTGTTATGGCGTTAATCGGTCCTGAAAGGTGATTTCGCAATCACTGCATGGAATCACCTTTCAGGACCAATTAACACAAGGACAGTGGCATTGTTCATGAGGTGGGCTCTCAAAAGGCCAATGTTGCAAATTTGGTGGAAAAAATCCAAAAAATGGCTGTTTTATGAGCGTGCGTTGCGCAGTTGCTACGCACTCTCATAACTTTGCGAATTTGTAATATTTTCACACCAGATTTTCAACATTGTCATTTTTCTACACCTCCTTGTGAACAGTACAGCTGTCATTTTTCACATCCTGGCCGAAATGCATTTCCGCACTTCCGGCACACAATAGCACAGTCACTGTGGGAAATCAGTGTTTGGGGCAGATTATGAAAATAACGGTGACACTATTCATAAGCAGAGGTCCTAAAATGCCTATGTTGAAAATTTGGTGATGATACTCCATAAAATGACTGTGTTACGAGCGTGTGTTGTGCAGTTTGCACTCACGCTTGTAACGTTGTGCATTTGTAATATTTTCACTCTGGATTTTCACCACTGGCATTTTTCCACACCTCTTGCCGAACAGTATAGCTGTCATTTTATATATCCTGCCTGAAATGTGTTTTCGAACGTCCGGCGCAGAATAGCGTGGTCACTGTGCGAAATCACTTTTTGGGACAGTTTGAGGAAATGACAGTGGCACTGTACATGAGCAGAGGTGCTAAAATGCCTATGTTGAAAATTTGGTGCCGAAAGTCCATAAAATGACTGTGTTACAAGTGTGCATTGTGCATTTCCCACGCACCCTTGTAACTCCGCAAATTTGCAATATTTACGTGCCACATTTTCAACACTGCCATTTTTTTACACCTCCTTATGAACAGTACAGCTTTCATTTTTCACATCCTGCCCAAAATGTGTTTCTGCACTGCACTACCAAAGCCAATATCAGCGCGACAACATTCGGCATTGACAAATGCTTGTTTTTTACATACTGCTTAATGTAGTGTAGTTGATTTATCAGACTAATTTTGCTTACTTCCAGGTTGATATTTTCTGGGACTACAAATCCCAGAATTCCCTGCAGCTGACATCAGAGCAGGATTGCAGCAGTGGGAGTTTCAATATCCTGCAGTGTATGTTAGAGCTTTTATAAGCTCCGAGCAGATGTTTGCTGGTCCAGCTGTTCTCCCGGGGCTAGATATTGTCCTCTGTGATTTTAGTTAACCCCGGGAGGGCAGAAGGACCAGCAAACAAAAGATCACAGCTTATATAAACTCTAACATGCATTGCAAGTGATTGAATTTCCTACTGCTCCAGTCCTTCTCTGGTGTCAGCTGCAGGGGATTCTGGGATTTGTAGTTCCAGAAAATGTCAACCTGGAAGTAAGCAAATCTGATATAATCTACTGTATTACAGCAAACAGTAAAATGTTTCTGTAAATAAAGTATAAATTGGGACTAAACCATACTTGGGTATGGAACTCTTAGTAATGACTGTTCCCTGTTAAAAAAAAAAGTATTAAAGATAAAATAAGATAGAATTGAGCACAATGAGGGCATCTTTCACTTTGCAGTTCTAATCAGCAAGTAATTACCTCCTGTTTCAGAACCTGGACATACCCTTGTTACTAAAAGTGTCCTTTTGGCATAAAAAAATAAAAACCTACATGCATTTAGCACTAAAACATAGTTTTTTTATGGTCGTAAGGGGCTAACTCCAAGGCGCTGAGCAGTGGTAGAGTGTTTGTCATGCTGGTGACTCGGAAAAATCCATTAGTAATAGAACTGGACCCACAGGGTGCTGTGCACCTCTTGATGATCCAAATAGGATGAAATCTAGGGCACAGTATAGTAGTGGGAGATGGGGAATTGATGGAGCCTAAAGGAGTTACATGGAGGTAAATAGGAGAAAAGAACAGTTGCTTACCATAACAGTAGATCTTCAAGAGAATCTCCTCAATTGAGCCTTCCCTTTACAACTGCAAGCCATCAGCATTAGAACCACTCAGAAACTCTTGCTAGCAAGGGGCCACCTATGATAATGTGCAGCGTTGGGTCCTATAAAATGTGGGTGACCCTATTGTGCCTCAGGTCTCCACAAAAGACAAGATCAGAGGGGCTCTTAACCATGAAGAACCAAGTGAGTATACCAGTACCAGGCCCACAGGGTGAGGTATGGGACTGGGAAAGAAACATAAGACGTTTATGGACACCTCTAGACAAGGCAGTAAGCAACTGCTGGAAAATACCTCAACCTTAGCAAAATGGGGAAGTCGTGTGAGTGCACTATGGTCCAATGGAGGAGATTCTCTCGAAGATGTATTGTTGGAGTAAGTAACTGTTCTATCTTCATGGAGGACATCTCCTCCATTGGGTCAGACCATTGAAATGATTCCTAAGCAGTACACAAGGTACACAGGGAGGATGGCAAAATCTAATGTGTAATCAGGACAGAAGCTCTTGCAGAACAGCAAGATCAAAGCCCGCACATCTGTGTGAGATGATGTCTAGACTGTAGAGCTTAGTGAAAGTAAGCACAGTGCTCCAAGTAGCAGCGGCACATATGTCAGCTGCAGAAAGATTCTGAAAGCATGCAACAGAAGTGGCCATACCACATGTAGAATGGCCAGGCACAGCACCATGAAGTTCCTTACCATAATTCCTCTAACAAAACTCAATACATGAGCCAGCCATTTGGACAGGCACTGTTTAGTAGCTTCTTTTCCAGGGCCAAATGAGATGAAAAGCTGAGAGGAATTTCTGCAGTCCTTAGTGCAATCAAGATAGAAATGCTGTGTTCTATGTACATCAGGTGCATAGAGCAATGCCTCACCCCTTTCAGCAAGTTCAAGATAATACACAAGATGATTTATAGTCTGATTCAGAGTGAAATCTAAGACTACCTTCACTAAAAACTGTGGACTGGTACTCAAGGACATTCTGCCCTTGCAGAAAATCAGGTAAGGAGGCTCCTGCATGAGGGCCTGAAGCTTGGGCATCCTCCAAGCAGAAGTTAGAGTGACCAAAAATAGTCTTCCATGAAAGGAGGTGCATTTTAAAAGTCGCTCAAGCTCAGATGGAGCCAGAGTCAGTTTTTCAAGTATGTAATTAAGGTCCCAAGCAGAACCATTTTATGATTCTGGGGATGCAAGTACACAACACCTTTAAGAAATGTATGAGTCACTTCCAGTTGTGCCCCCATGTGACCATCAATAGGGGCATGGAAAGTCAAAATGGCAGCCAAGTGCACCTTAATGGATGAGTACTGGAGACCAGAGTCAGATAGAGACATTAGGTAGGCCTGTGCAGTATTAACAGGACATGTAAATGGAGCCTCTGAACAGGAAGCACACCTCATGAAGAAATACTTCTACTTCAAGGAATAGTTGTGTTTCATGGAAGGCTTTCCAGTTGCCAGCAAGACATCAGCAACTTGGGGAGAAACCCTGAAACAGGCAGTGGCTGTATCTGCAGTAGCCATGTGTGCAGTTTTGGAAAATCAGTGACCCCCTGGTCTGTGACAGTAGACAGTACACAGGAGTAGCCAAAGAGGCAGCTCCACTGCCAGAAGCTGCAGCAGTGGAAACTGTATCTGATGAAGCAAGAAGAGGGTCACCAGTATCATGGGGCCCTTTCTGTCCACAGCTTGATTAGAAGCCTATGAATGAGAGGGATCAGAGGGAATGCATAAAGGAACCTCTCTGTCCAGGAGAAGGATAATGCAAGTCCCCAAAAAACTCCAGGCCCTTGAGAGAGAAGAAATATGATAGTTTTGCATTGTGTAGGGATGCAAAAAGGTCCAACTCTGAATGACCCCATCTTGTGAAGAGGTTGTATACCACGGAAGTCAGCAGTTTCCATTCATATATCTGGGACTGGAACCAACTTAGCCAGTCTGCTAATATGTTTTGGACACCTGGAAGAAACAATGCTGACAGTTGAAGGCCATGAAACAGTGTCCAGTACCATACTCTCATCTCTTCCCTGCACAGGGAGTAAAAGTACCCCCGAGCTTGTAGATGTAGTGCATTACACTGACATTGTCTGTCCTTATCAACAGGCAACCTGGAATAAGGTTTTGTGCAACAGCCTGTAGACCAAGAAGAACAGCCCTCATCTCCAGAACATTGACATGGAGAACTGAATCCAGGTTGGTCCACAACCCCTTGGTCTGGAAATTATCCAAATAAACACTCCATCCCAAACCTTTGGCATCTGTTGTGAGGATTTGCACCATAGGTTCATAGGTTCATAGGATCAATACAAGTTCAGTAGGTATTACTACCTTTTATGAACTCGCCACCAATCAAGGGTGGAATCTAAACTTTAAATCACCCATATAGTTATCTAAATTAATTTTAAATGACAATAAGGAAGTGCTAAATACCATGTTTTCTGGAAGTTTATTCCATGTATTTATTACCCTTTGTGTATACCAGTTATTTCTTTTTGAAGTATTATTTTGAGTACCTTTAAGTTTAAGTGACTGTGATCTAGTATTAACAGTAGTCCTATTTTTTTGAAGTCCAATTGTTTCTAATATTATATCGCTCTGTATAGCTTTAAATGTCAAGATTAGATCCCCACGAAGTCTTCTATAGTCCATAGAATATAGACCTCCTTTTATCAATCGAGTCTCGTAGTCGAGCTCTTGAAAATATATTATTTTCTTAGTAGTTCTTCGTTGAATATTTTCAATTAATTTCAATCAAATAAGGAGCAGTCACTGAGGAGCAGTATTCCAAATGTGGTCTAACCAGACCAGTGTACAATGGTAACAAAACTTTGATGTCTCTACTTTTGATATTCCTTAAAATGCAATTTAAAATTTTTTTCCCTTTTTTGACAGCATTAATTGTATGCATATTAAATGTAAAATCATTGGAAAGTGTTACCCCTAAATCCTTTTCATGATCTGTTGTTTCCAAACTTATATTATTCATTGTATATGTTAAGCAAGGATTGTGTTTACCTAAATGCATGACCTTACATTTAGATTCATTAAACAAAAGTCCCTTTTTTAGACCAATCAACAAGATAAGTTAAATTATTCTGTAAATCCTTAGCAAAATCAATACTATTGATGATGCTTCCTATTTTACAATCGTCGTCGAATTTAACAAGCAAGCAAGTGCTATTTAATGGACTCATGGATAAAATCAGTATATTAAAAAGAGTTGGGCCCAACACAGAGCCCTGAGGTATGCCACTAGTAACTGGACCCCATGCAGACAAATGACCCTTTACCGAAACCCGTTGTGACCTATTAGATAGCCATGTACTGTATGTATCCAGCTAACAATCACAGGGTGGATATTTAACTTCTCAAGTTCCAAAATAAGTATTTGATGAGATACAGAATTAAATGCTTTTGAAAAATCTAAAAAAAATTATATCCACTGATAAGCCATTATCCACGGCTTCACTGACTGGCTTAAGGAAATGCAGGAGATTAGTTTGACAAGATCTATTCCTCACAAAACTATGTTGGTAAATATCGATAAAATGCATATCCTCCAAATAATTGGTTATTCTGTTCTTTAATATCTTTTCAAGCAATTTGCAAATTATGTCGGTTAAACTTATAGGCCTATAATTGTGTTCAAGGCTTTTACTACCACCTTTATGAAGTGAAATAATTATGGCTGTATTCCAAGATGGATCAATTTTCCCTGTTTTCATTGATAAATTAAATAACAATGTTAAGGGACCCACTAATAATTCATTTAAAATAATTTAAAAAAATGGAGGAATACCATCAGGGCCAGAAGATCCACTGTTTTTCCAAAGATTTATTGTCTCAAGTACTTCTAATTCAGATATAGGAATGAAAACTGTTTTCGACAATTTATTAGGTACATACTCCAAGCAACTGGGTTTGAAAACATTTTTAAAATAATTGTTCAAGCTGTTTGCAATTTCTGTTTCATCAGTTATAATGCCATTGGAAGATTGTATTGGTCCTATAGAAGGACTGTTTTGTTTTAATGAACCAATATAGTTAAAAAAGGATTTTTTGTTATCCTGAACAGTATTAGTAAGTTTTTCTTCAAGATTCCTTTTTTGTTTGATTATCATATTCTTACTTTTATTTACAATTATTTTATACCGATTCCAATTAAGAGAGGTTTTAATTTTTTTTAATTTCTTATATAATCGTTGCTTCTTAGCCAAAATCTTCCTGATATTATTATTCCACCATAAGGGAGTTCTACATTTGCTATTGTATTTCCTTCTAATAGGAACCCATAAATTGATACTAACTTGTAATTTGGAGACAAATTTGTTACATACTATATTTAGATAATTTCCAATAAGATCGGAGGACCAGTTCCAATTCCATAGATATTCTTTTATTTTTGGATAATTTGCATTTTTGAAGTCTCTTATTACAGTACAGTCAGAAGTTTCAGAAAAATATAATAGGTTCATTGATGTGACAGCCATATTATGATCGCGGTTAGCTAATGGATGTTTAATAGCGACCTTTGACTCTGTATTTTCTATATTAGAAAAGACTAGATCAAGTATATTGTTAGCTCTTGTAGGAGATTTAACTAATTGGTCCAAATTGTTTATAAGATATGAAAAAAAGCATAGTCTAATGATGATCTACCACTGTAATTACTCCAATTAATATTAGGAGGTTAAAATCCCCCATAAGTATACAATCTTTGTCAGATAGGTTATCATCTGTGTTAGCTAGAAATTGATCATTTTCTTCTTTACTTAGATTTGGAGCTCTATATCCTAATCCAACAGTGATAGTATGGTCTATAGTGAGTTTAATTTTAATCCAAATTACTTCACTTGTACATTCCTTATGTGAATTATTTATTAAAAAACTTTTCAGTTTATTATTTATATATAATACTATTCCCCCTCCTCTAGAGTTCAAGCGATTTTTCTCGAATTTGGTATATCCTGCTATTTCAGTTGCCCAATCTTCATTTTTAAACCAGGTTTCAGTCACCCCACATATATCAATATTATTAATTTGTAGACAATAAGATAATTCATCTATTTTATTCAAAAGGCTTCTTGCATTCAGAAGTAAGATATTCAATTTATTGAGTACAAGCTTATTTCCATTTAGACCAATTGAATTATTAACTGTCGCAAAATTGGTGCCATTTAAAATAAATACATTGACAGATATTTTTTTACTAGAAACTTGTGTGATATTAAGAGAATCCAAAGCTAAGGAATTCTCCCCCATAACTTAGTTTAAAGACCTTTGAATATGTGACAATATGTGTTTCCCTAACAAAGCATTGCCCCTCCTGCTTGGATGTAGTCCATCCCTTGAAAAAAGTTCTTCTTTTAGAAAGAAGTCCTCCCAATGCATTATGCATCCTATCTGTTGTTTTAAACACCATCTTCTCAGCCAGCTGTTTAATGCTTTGATTTTATTTAGATTAAACTCAGAAGCTTTAGGTATAGGTAGTACTTCAGAAAAAGTGATATCACAGTTTAGTTCAACCAATTTATTAGCCATTGCAACAAAATCCTGTTTTATCTTTATTAAAGGTTCTCTTAGCACATTGTTGGCCCCAGCATGTATGATCACCAAGGGATTTTGTGTATTTGCTAATATGTTGTCTAATATTAATGTAATAGCCCCAATTTTTGCTCCTCTAAAGGAAGATAATGTTGTAAATTCTTTATCAGGATTGCACATTTGCCTATCCAGGTACTTAACCATGGTGTCACCCAAAACATACAAAGGTTTAACATTCAACTCATGATCTGGGATTATCAGAATGGGTACACCATGTGATGAAGAAGTATTGATAGGAGGGGTTACAAAATCAGTTACACTATGTAGATCAGGAGATGCATAAGATATGTTGTCAACCCCCAATTGATTTAAATTATCCACATTTTCATCAAAATCTCCCAATAAAGAGTACTGGTTTGTTAAGGGCAAGTCAAATGCTTTAGCTCTTCATCCTTTTTTGCAGCCCTGGAACTTTTAACAGTCATCCAGTCACTCTCTATATTATTAGTGTCAGTTTCTCTAGATCTTTTTTTATTTTTAGGCAGGGTCTCTGTCTATGAATTTAAGTCTAACATATGTACTAAGGATTCAGGTTCTGGTAAGGGATCAATGACTTGAAAATTTATTAAGTCTTTATTTACTGAGCTTCCCATATTGCTTAATAGGTCAGTAGAAGGTTGGCTTTGTACATGACAATTTGATTGAAATCTGTTTGCCATATTGTTTGGCAAGCTTCTAAACACTGTAATCTCTCCCCAAATCCACCTATTTCAAATTGCAATTCTTCATTTATTATACATTTACTACATTTATAGCTAGGTTGTTTGTTTAATATATCAGCAGAAAAAGAGTACATATTGCAATTGGAGCATTTAATGCCAACTTCACCAGTTGTAGTTGTTATAAACTCAGCCATTTTGAAATCTCTGTAGTCAAGATTAACACCAATTTTAATTAGCCTAACACGGGACAAATTTAACACCTGGAAACAACAGTCAGTTTAAGGATAATTAATTCTAAAGTATCACTTTTACCTACAGTACTTAGATCGGCTAATCTGTTGGTTCCACGCTTCCACGCCAAACATGAGCTGAACGCACGTGTCTTTGCATGCGTAAAGCATGCTCACCCTGCTCTTACTCGTCCTGCTCATAGCGGGGCTTGTTTTAAGTGCTCAGATGACCCGGAAGATCAAAAAGGGGTCACTGAGTGCCCTCGCTTAATTGAGCTAAAAAATAAACTAAATGACAGCCCAAACATGGAAAAAGCTACAAAGTAGCTATCGGTATACTGCCCTAAAGTAAAATCAATGTTAACAGTTAAAAAAATACACTGTCCTGGCTGAGTTGTAGTCCTTCGTGGAGACGAAAGAAACTACAGGCTCACTCTTCCTGCTTTCTAAAACAGGGCCCCAATTATGTTCAGTAATACTATACTAGTTATATACAAGGACAAACAGGCAAATATCTTAAAAATGTTTCATGAGATAATCATAGAACACAGAAAGATGCTCAGCAAATAAATGTGAGGGTTTTACCGCTCCTGCTCGTAGAGGGGCTTGTTTTAAGTGCTCAGATGACCCAGAAGATCAAAAAGGGGTCACTGAGTGCCCTCGCTCAATTGAGCTAAAAAATAAACTAAATGACAGCCCCAAATATGGAAAAAGCTACAAAGTAGCTATCAGTATACTGCCCTAAAATAAAATCAACGTTAACAGTTAAAAAAATACACTGTCCTGGCTGAGCTGTAGTCCTTTGTGGAGACGAAAGAAACTACAGGCTCTCTCTTCCTGCTTTCTAAAGCAGGGATCCAATTGTGTTCAGTAATACTATATTAGTTATACATAAGGACAAACGGTCAAATATCTTAAAAATGTTTCATGGGATAATCGGACAACACAGAAAGACGCTCAGCATATAAATGTGAGAAAGAAGAATGGAATGGAATGTCCTTCAACATGTGCTGGGGTTCCATCCACCATTATTTGTGACTTGCAAAGAGGAGACATGATGAGAATTATCTGTTCTGGTTTGTCTGTCAGTTGATACCACTGTATCCAATGTATCCATTACGTGATTTGCATATTAAGGCACGCTGTCACAGTGGCATCTGCCATAAGTCCCAGGAAAATGGAACACTGTCCAGGTGGACACATAATAGCTCCTGTGTACCAGCCATGCCTGGGCAACCAGTGTCTTGGCCCTGTCTGTAAACAGAAATACAATGCCCACTACCATGTCCAACATTGCACCAATGTATTGCAGGCACTGACAGGGAATCAGTACACTGACCACAGCACCCAGGTCCTCAAACCATTGTTTTGTTCTGGACAATGTGTACTGAACTACTTTCATGGATGGGCCCTTCAGAAGCCAGTCATCCAGACAGGGGAAGACATTAGGCCCCCCCCACCGAGGGCTGCTGCCACAACTGCAAAGCATTTGGTAAGTATTCACGGTGCTGAGGATAAACCAAAAGATAATACTTGGGCTGGCCCAATGGCATGGAGGCTTGAGGTGCTATGTGCCTAACATGCACCTTACCTCCTGCCATGCTGGCGACCCAAGTTCAGGAATGGACTTGGGTCACTCAGGGACTGACTAAAAGAAAGAGAATTGAGCATCCATAGGACTGCTGTCCTCTCTTAGGCAGGGGGTTTGTGTGGCTTGCTGCTGGACTGCCACCCAGCAGTAGCTGGGTGGTATTGGATTTTGGAAATCCTGCAAGTTCTAAACCAGATGGACAGTTACACAAATGTAAGACAGTCATAACAAACTAAGGGCTTATTTCTCAGAAGCTCATACATAAGGACTGCAAGTACAGATTATGCATTACTGAAACTCTCCACACCCAGGTGCAACATCATAAAATCTCAGTGAGCTTACAGTAAACATGAATACTTACAGTGTGATAAGGAACTGCAGGTCTTGCTGCTCTCAGTATAGGACTGTGGGAGGTTGCCTGGGCCAACAGTGGCAGTGCATGCGATGCCACAGGAGTGAGAAGGGAACCCATGTACAGGACACCGGGGGTGTCTCAGTAGAGGCAGAACTCGCACATCATGCCCATTACATGTATGTGAGCAAAAGCAAAAGCCAATGGCCGCCCCCAGCTGCAGGATGATGACTGACCCCTCACAGGCCCCACACCTGTTACCAGATACCCCCACAGGCCTATGGCAGAAGACGAAGGCAGGAAGGTGAGTCCTGGGGAAGCTGGGTGATGGGGCTGGGGGGTCAGTCAGAAGAGAGTAGCTGGGGCAGAAGACAGTAAAATAGAATATGGGAAAAAGGATTATACTCAGAATTGATAATGGCTGCCCTCCAGCATAAAGCAGAGGTACTGTCTGTCATATTTTTGGATTCTGACATGAAGGCATGCCTAAGGCACAGAGCCAATCCTCCTGTTGTAGCAAGGGGATGAAGCCTGAAGAGACAGTATTCAAAACTTTTTGTATGGGATGGATTTTTTCAGGTCTCTGAGGTAGTACAGGACTCAGTAGTTCTCCTGTCTGCTTTGGAACCAGGAAGTATCTGAAACAGAATCCCCTGTTCCTTTCCTTGGGAGGGACAGGTTCAATAGCATTCTTGTGAATCAACTACAACATTTCTTCTCTCAGAAGGGACAAGCAACCTAGAGGAAAATAAGAAGGAGGTGGAGGTGAACTGGAGGGTTGGACAGCAAGTAGAGAGCACGCCGCTTTTCCAAAATTTCCAGGACCCACTGGTCCATGGTGATCTCCCTCCATTTTGACAGTTGAAGGAGGATCCTGCTCCAACTTGCACACCTGAAGGTAATGATGGAGGGGGAGAAAATAGGGACTCAGAAAGTACCAGTGGCAATGGGTTTGCCTTGACCGATACCTTTGGCTGCCTTGGAATGGGCACCAGGGGTTGGAGGGCCTGGAAGGGAGCCACCACCACAACTTTGGGACTGCCGATAGTAGTCACACCACCACGTCCAGCTGGTCTACAAAATAAACCCCTACCACACCCTCTGGCAGGTTGAGGAGCCAGGGATTTAACAGACTATAATGTAATTTTGGATGATTGGAGCTCCCTAAGGGCATTATCAACATCCAGTCCTAACAGCTTGAAGTCCCTAAAAGGGGCATTCAGCATGACTTGTTATACATTAGTAGCAAAGTCATCCACCCTGAGCCAGAAATATCTTCTGAGGCAGATGCCAGAAGCAACTGCCCTGGTAGATGCATCAGAGGTATCATATGCAGAGTGTAAAAGATGTTTTCCAGTGTCAATACCAGCCAGAGCAACTTTGAGTAGTTCATCCTCAACAGGATTATGAAGATAAGTCTGAACAGTAGTCATTAGCAGATTTCCACAGGCTAGTCTGATATTTTATCATATATGCATGATAATTTGCAATTCTTAGGCCCAAGGATTCAGAGGCATAAGTTTGTTTGCCCATAATATCCAGCCTCCTCGAACCTAGTCAGGAGACAATGTTCTCATGACTCTAGGTGCTCTAGAGTGATCATGAGCATACATGAGTACTACAGAATCAGTTTCTGGCTGGGAAGCAGCCGCATCATAAGGCTTAACTGATGGAGCAGGGTACTGTTTATCAGCCTTTCTAGGGACTGCAGACAAGGTGTTAGGCCTATGCCAGGCAGCAACAGTTGCATCATCTAGTGCAGAGTACACAGGAGGCATCACAGTAGTAACTGCAACCTCCAAAAACTCCAGTAAATTTATTTTACTGGAGTCTTCCTCTTCACCTTCAGATCTTGGATTTGTCTGAGCAAAACCTGAAATGATGGATCTTCAGGAGGAGACCTGGGGTTATAAACCACAGAATCCTCACTGTAAGAGGATAGGGTAGAGCTCAAAGGGAGTCTTCCTTCATAGGGGTCATCCTTTCTATCCTCATCCTCCAAATCCTCCTTCATGTTTAGTAGATCAGGGTTATAGTCCTCCTCCTCATTTGAGTAATTATGGGGATAATCGATGGAGCCAGCAACAGACGCAGTGGCTGTGATGGTGGAATGGTAGGTGTTCTTCTATGTCCCGTTGACGATGGTACCAGCAGGGGAGGTCCTGTCAACAGGACTGTAGGCTTCGTCGTTGGCAGCAACTGGAACCGGTGAAGTACCATTCCTGAAAATGATGCCAGCACAGTCTGAGAGTTGATGACGCCTATTACAGGGTTTGTGACATCATCAACAGGACAGCATGCGACGATGGAGGCAGTATACCATCCATAGTAAGAATGGCAGTGCCAGAGCCAAGTCCTGACCTTGGTGTCTCAGCACTGTTTGGGTGGAAGCTGTAGTCGACACCGCAGGACAGGTCAATAAAAAGGATCTACTCTCCTTCAATGGAGACCTTGACCACACCAGTGACGCATTTTTCTCCCGGTGCTCATGATAATGGTTAGAAAAGCAGGGCTTCAATGACAACCTGTTCTTGTCCTTTTCTTTACTTTTCTCCACCTGTTTCACCAACCATGGTAGCAGCAGCATTGCTGACTGCCTGGGATTATCCTTCCTGGTGGTGGCCGGGCATAAGGTAGAAGCCAGCTTGGAGCCTATGGCTTTTGCCTAAGATTGCATGGCCTTGAGGGTGATGAAGATTTCCTGGGCCTTCTCATGGCATCTTCTTGTGGCTTGGTTAAATCCCTGGCAGATTTTGCAGGCCCTTATGTTGTGGGACAAGTTCAAACAAAAAACACATACAGTAAGAGCATTATCCTTACAGATTTTGTAACCGCAGGCACAAAACCTAAATAAAGGTTCTTTCAATGGCAGTATACTGGGACAACGTTGATAATATAAGTTAGAGTAGAAAAATAATAAAGTCTTAGAAACAGCAGCATTGTTTATCTGCAGGTGCGATATGTGGTCAGTGTTGGAAGAAAGAACTGAGGAGCAATGGGGCCATCCACATTTCATAGGTGCCGATGTTGCACATCATCATGGGTGGCTCCTAGCTAGAAAAGTTTCTGAGAGGTCCTGATGTCGATGGCTTACAGTTCCAAAAGTATAGCCCAATGGAGGAGATGTCCTCATTGAAGATCTGCTTTTTATTAGGACATGTTTGCATAATATATTTAGCTTATGAAGCAAGGTGTGAACATGGTGCACTATCCCTACCAATTTTAAATTACTATGTTATATAAGGAGCAAAAATATAGTGGAGTCCCATCCCAACTCACAATAGCAGGGAATCTAAAAATGGTCCACTGCTCTTTCCAGCACCTCTGTGAGTTTTCTTACCTGGGGAAGAAAGAAAAAAATGAGTCACCATAGTAATGATGTTTCAACTAATGAGTCTAATAACGAGCCAATACAAAAAATGCATCATCTCCACTGTGAGATGTTGCCTCAGAGTATACAGTGGTGCAGTGGAATCAGGACTCCATTCAAATGTTGCTCTGTGGCGAAACGCCCTTTAGTATTCTAATATCAGATTTGTGCTGAAGAGCAGAAGGGAGCAGTACTATAGCTAAACTATAATGCTTTTAGTAAGTTAAGTAGCAAAAAATAAGCAGACTAAAAATTTGTAAATTTTTAGTAAGTATACCATAAATATTTTAAAATACATTTCTAAAATATAAAATATCTAAACATATTTAAATGCTCAGGCAGAAAAAGAGTATTTAATCTTGTATTACGTTTAGGAACCTTTTTGTGATTAGTTTCTAGAAGGAGAGGTAGCAAATGCATTGTATTGGCTTACTATTGGACCCATTAGAGTCTAATGATTAGAAGAACCATCATTGCTACAGTATTTTTTTTCTTCTAACAACGTGAGTCCAGTAGTGATGGCATACGAAAAATACAGACTATATAGCAGTACCTTGGGAGGCTGGGATGTCTGGTACCTATTTAGGAAGAAGGTTCTGTAAGACTGCTACTCCAGACCTAGCTTCTCTTCTGGATAGACTATCCAGACAGTAGTGCTTAGTGAAGGTGTGTACAGTTTTGTATGTAGCTGCTTTTCAGACATCTGCCAGAGGGATGCCTCTTGAGGCTGTCACTGAGACTGCTGTGCCCCTTTTAGCATGTGTTCTAAGACCTAAGGGGGGCTGCTTACCTGCTTCCAACTGCCCAGAAATGGTCTTGAAGGGGGTGTGCACTAGTTGTGCTAAGCATATGTTTAGGTCCCGAGTGACAAGTTCCCCAAATGAGGGTTGCATGTGAAGGAGGCCTTTGAAAAAATCTCTTGAACAGAGGGTATAAGGCTAGAGATTTTGGCTTCACTGCAGATACGAAGGCTGATACCTGATATATTTTGTTCTGTCAAGACAGTGACTGAGTGCTCTCCTGACTTCCAGACAGTGCAACTTTTGTTCACCTTGTCCTTGAATGGGAAGGAAAAAGCGATATACCGACAAAAAAGTGAAACTAATATCATTACAGCGACAAAACTGGCAGTTCGCTGTAATGGTCTTGCGGTACCTCGACACTGCTTCTCCCAGTATTCAACCCCCTCCCTGAAAGAACTCTGACCTGGAGTTGATTATATTAAAATCTGGGTGGATGGGGGACACAGCACCCCCGCAAAAAAACATTGTTTTTCTGATGGCACAATGCCAACTGTTGGCATTGTGCCATCATTGTAATGCCGTTCAACAAATATTCTGTCAAACTGGCATGGTGGAACAGGAAAAAGCATATGGAATGACTCTTTGGTTAAGGTGATATTTGTCACCACTTTAGGGAGAATTTTTCAGTTTGTCCTCAGGACAACTTTATTTGTGTACATGATGATGTAGTTAGGATATGTGCACTGGACTTGGAGCTCACTGATTCTCCTAGCAGAGGTCATAGCTATGAGGAAGAGAGTCTTCCATGACACAAATCTGAGATCCACAGAGGCAATGGGCTTGAAAGGGACATGCACTAGTTGTGCCAAGCATTTGTTTAGATCTCTGGGGACAGGTTCCCTAACTGAGGGTTACATGTGAAGGAGGCTTTTGGAAAATCTCTTCAACACATGGTGTGAGGCCAGGAATGCTGGCTTTCCTTCAAAGAGGAAAACTGATACTGTTGCAGGTGAACTTTTAGTAATGAAGTCCTCAGTCCCCTTGTGTGCAGTTGTTCTGAATAATCCAGAGCAACTGTTAAATCAGTTTTCAGTGAAGAAACACCCTTATCTGAGCACCAAATTGAAAATATTTTCCATTTTGAGGAATAGGATTTTCTTTTAAACTGTTCCCTTGAAACTTTAAAAATATTTAGTAACCTGCTTGACAGGTTCATGATAGAGTGTTCTAGGTCTTCAAGAACCAAGCCTTCAGCCTGAGTGTTCTGAGGATTCAGAATCCTCATCAGTATAGTGGAGAGTATCCCTGCCTGTCATACGGGTGACCAAGGTTCAATTCCCCAACTGGGTGTCATGTTTCCCTCCTCAGAAAGGATGGGGATAGACTTGAGATGGTGCAGTGCAGGATAACAAACATTATTCAGGGCCAGCAGGGCATGTCATATGAGAAGCAGCTCAAGGTGCTGAACAAGTACTCACTGGAGAAAAGAAGAGAGATATGATGGAAGCCTTCAAATTCCTAAAAGGAATTAACAGGATGAACTGCAGAGAACTATTTAACTTGAATACCAGCTTGCAGTCAAGTGGTCATGAGCGGCAGGTAACAGGATGGAGGTTCAGGAGGGATGTGAGGAAATACTATTTTACAGAGAGGGTGGTGGAGCCATGGAACAGACTGCCAGCTGAAGTGCTGCATGCAAAAACCATAAGTTGTTTTAAGCATGGCTGGGATGGAATAAAGGTATAATGGTTGCTGAGGGTGTCAGAATTGGGGAGGAGAATGGAGGCGGTGGGGAAGGCTAGGACCCTGGAGTAAAAGTAGGCCCATGGGCTAAATAGGGAACTTGGGCAGACTAGATGAACCTTTGCTCTTTTTCTACTGTCACTATCTATGTTTTTAATCTTACCCTCCCCTGAGACAGTCAGGAGGTCATGTCTCTTTGAGAGAGAGAGATGGGATTTCTGTCTGACAGGGACGGTGGCAGAGAGAACCATGGCTGTCTCGCCCAGTCTGGTATCACCAGTATCATTGTTGCTGACTCTTTCCTCAATTTCTAGAGCACTCTGAATTAGAGGAAGCTTTCCCTCCCATCTGAAAGTAGTAGCATCCTGATGTAGAGTCCCCTGTGGGGTGGTCTACAGCAGAACAATAGTAACTTGTGATTGTCCCATGAGGCAAACATGTGCACCTCTGGTACGCCCTACCTCCTGAATAGTGTTTGAACCACCGGGTGGTCTTGTGACCACTCATTTCCCTGACTTTTCCTGTTTAGTGAACCTGCCAGGCATTGTCCTTTTCTGGTAGATGTACAGCAATTATGTCGGTGTTTAGGGAATATGCCAGATTCCAGATCCTCATTGCCTCTGTGCATAATTTTGTGGATTTGGTGCCACCTTATTTGCATATCTAGTACATAGTGGTGATATTTGTCTGTTCTGACCAGAAATTACTGATCTTGGACCAGGTCTGAGAATTGCTGTAGAAACAGAAGTACAGCCCTGAGTTCCAGGAGGATCATGTGCTCCTGCTGCTCTTGTGGGGACCAGTTCCCACTTACTGTGTGATAATCCACCCTCCCATCCTAGCAGGGAGGCATCTGTTGTCAGAGTGAGTGTTGTGGACACCTTTTGGAATTGGATTCCTTCCCTAACATTGTCCATTTTTTTCTACCACTTTAGAGCCCTGACAGGCTTGCTGTGACCAGTAGTAGCTGGCTCAGTGGTTCTGACCTTTGACGCCAGTGCCTACTTAAGTGGCACTGAACATCTCTCATATGTAAGTGGGCCCAGGGCACCAAAACTGTTGTTGCTGACATGTGCCCTAGCAGCTGCCAGAAGTCCCTTGTAGGCCATGGCTTACCAGGCTTGTAAGATCTTACACAGGACAACAGGCTCTGTAGTCTTGCCTGTGGTAAGAATGCTTTCCCCTGAGTAGTGTCCCGCTCTGCTCCTATGAAAACAAGGACTTGGTTGAGTTCTAGCTGGAACATTTCTGTGTACAGTAGAAAGCCCACATGGTGTTTCCCACCATTGCAATACAGCACAGTGCCTCTTGTTTTGTCCTTTCTGTGATGTGACAGTCAGAATCCACTAGGGCCCAGTGGCCACAACAACCTGTGGCTCAAGCAGGCACTGTATAGCAGCACATCTCCTTCCAGAACTGTGGTACTGGACTTCAGGATAGCAGATTTTGGACGAATAAGAGATATAGTAAGGAGCAAGCTGCAGGGGGAAGCTACGGTATAGCAGGAAGTGTAGAGAAACAATGGGAAGTCATTAAGGAGTCAGTTCTTGAGGCACCCTAGACTTGCGTGAAAACTGTCACCAACAGTAACAAGCACAAGAGGCCCCTATGGTTCTCTAGGGAGTAATGGAGGCAGTAAGGAGGAAGATAAAGGCCTTCAACAACTGTAACGGGGAAGAATCCTAGGAGATATATCAGAGCGCATTGAAGGAGGTAGAGAAGGTCGTCAGAGATGTCAAGTCTGCCTCTGTCTGAAGCTGTGGATGGGCACCCAGGACTGCACAGAGAATAAGGTGAGCATGGCAGATGCCAACATTCAGTGCATGGAAGCAAGCAGTGCACATCATGGCATCATTGCTGCCACACCTCTCAGGGAAACCACAGGAAGAGAAAATGTCACCAATGGCAGGATGGCGTCAGACACCCACAGGCCCTGCACACAATTAGCTGAACTTACCAACCAGGAACTGGATCCTTCTCTGATGGGGTCAGGGAACCCAGTCAGTCCCACCAGAGGGGGAAAGCCCAGGGGAAAGAATGGCTGGTAGGAAAGTCCTGCTGGATGTTGGGGTGACAGGGCTGAACTGCCCGGCAGATAGGGGTCATCCAGTGACAAGGGTAGAAAAGATTAATGTAAAAAAAGAGATGCCAAGTCTGCCACCAAACTGCATGTTGCAGAAGGGGTGAAAGAGGGAAAAAATACTTTAGAAAGATTGGAAGGTGGCGGGTTCTAGCCCCACACCGGGAACGTGGGATAAATCCCAATACTGACACTGTAATGCATCAAGAGGGGGGTGTTGTTCGCCTGAAGTGCTATCTTTTGGATGAGACATTAAACTGAGGTCCCGTCTGCCTGTTCTGGTGGTTCAGGTGGATGTTAAAGATCCCATGGCACATCTCGATAAGAGCAGGGGAATGTTTTATTAGAACAACAATATCAAAACAAGATAAAACAGTGTTGCTTCACATAAAAGAAAAGTACAAATCAAAACAAAAGCAAAGAAGTATTACATTCATACATATCCAAATAGGCTGCCTAATACAAAAATAGAACTCAAAACTAATCCCAAGACAGAAAGAAACCCCCCCCCCCCACTAAAAGAGATGGGGAATTTCCCTGGTGTCCTGGCCAAATTCCCCCCATTCACTAAAAATACCATCAACAGCTTAATCTGGTTCCGTAAGACAGTTTACATCTGTACAAATATTCCCCTTCCCTTGCCTCCAGGTTGTACCTGGAAATGAACCGTGGCTCAGTGTGCTTCTTCCGGTCAGAAACTTTCAAACAAATAAATAAACATGTAAAACAAAGACAATGATGGCAGAAAAAGACCAATGGTCTCTCCAGTCTGCCCATGGTTCCCTATGTAACCCCAGGACCTTTTGTCCATACAGGGTACTAACTCTTACTATTCACCCCCATATTCCCCTCCCTGTTACTGTCACCCTGAGTAACCACTATACCCTTCACTCTGTCCCAACTGTGCTTTAAACCATTACTGGTTTTGGCGTCTACCACCTCGGCTGGCAGACTGTTACATGGTTCCACCAACCTTTCTGTAAAATATTATTTTCTCATATCCCTCTTTAACCTCCCTCCTTTCAGTTTCCACTCATACCTTTGTGACCTCAAACTGTTACTCATGCTAAATAATTCCCTGCAGTTCACCTTGTTTATTCCCTTCAGGATCCTGAGGTCTCTATCATATCTCTCAAATCCCATCTGGTCTCCAGGAAGTACATTTTCAGTGCCTTGAGGCAATCCTTGTAAGACCTGCCCTGCTGGCCCAGAATGGTCTTTGTCACCCTTCGCTGCACCATCTCCAGCTTGTCCTTATCTTTCCTGAGGTGACTCCAAAACTGGGCACAGTACACCAGCTGTGGCCCCACCAATGATCTATAAAGAGGTAGTATTACCTCTTTCTTCTGTACCCCTCCCAATACATCCCAGCATCCCTGTTGCACTGGCTTGATTGTTTGAGGGTGTCATTAATGATAACTCATAGGTCCCGTTCCTCAGCCATAGTGGTAAGTCAATAGGAGAGTGACTAGTGGGCTGCCACAGGGCTTGGTGCTGGGACCGTTCCTCTTCAAGCAGCATGAGAGGGGTGCTGCACTTCTTAGGTGCCGTCTTTCGGATGAGACATTAAACCGAGGTCCCATCTGCCTGGATTGGTGGTAGTTCAGGTGGATGTTAAAGATCCCATGGCACTTATCGAAAAGAGTAGGGGAATTTTTTATTGAAATCTGAACAAATCATAACCAAATGATACAAATCAATAGTATTTCAGTCATTAGCTTATGAAGGAAAGAAACAAAAAAACATAAATAAGTATTAATTCATACAAGTATCTGAAATATAATAGAAACAGTATAAACCCCCCCTCCCCCTTCCCACTACAGGAGTAGGGGAATTTCTTATTGCAATCATAACAAAATCATGACAATATATATACAAAAATCAGTATTACGTCATACATAACCAAAAAAAGGAAAAAAAACACAAAAACTAAACAAACTAGTATGAATACATACACTTATCTTAAACTGAAAAGAAAAATGTTTCAACCCACCCCTCCCCCCCCACTATAAAAGTAGGGGATTTTTTTTAAAAAATCAAAAGAGGCCCACTGCTCCATCAAATCTTTTGAGTTCCCCTTTAATAATTTGCCATTTTTTAATTTCCCGTATTATAATAAAATACAAATCTAAAGCAGAAATATCTTGTTGCTGCAAAACTAAATGACATCTACAAATCCAGATCCAATATACAAAATGAGCAAACAAAATCCTAACCATACCTATATGCAACTGAGTAAAACGAGAATCAGGAATCCCAAAAAACAGTAATGTAGAAGCTGGAGGTATTGGTAGCCTATTTTTCCATCTATTTTTAACAATGTCCCAAAATTGAATAATGTATGGACAAGAATAGTATAAATGATCAATCAGTTCTATAACTTCTACACAGCCCTCTCTTGGACAATACCTTTCATACACTGCTTTATGTTTTTGATTTCCTTTAACATTGATTTTCTGATGTACTCCCAACCACACTGTGTCCCACATCTGTTCAGGGATTCGGGGGTCTGTAACATACACTGATATTGACTCTTGTTGGGCACTAGAAAAACTGGAAAAAGGGCGTTCCTGAAACTGAACTGCCAATAATTCTTCATATAAAAGCTTCCTCGAGAAAGTCTGTACCATAGCATATCTAATGTCCCATTTAATGACCCAATCAAAGACCCCCTTCCATCTTTTTACTAACCGAGGACGTCTTTTATTTTTATGAAAAAAAATACCCTTTTCCCATTCTAACAAAACCCCTTTAAGTATAGAAAAAAAACATTTACTCCATAACTGAGTAGTACCTTTTATTATTGGAACTAGATTTGCATATAAAAATATCGTAAAAAAAAATAAAATAGGGTTCAACATATTAACCCCTCCATCTTTAACTTGTTTGTAGAGTACATTCCTTTTAATAGGGTTCAAACGACTACCCCCAAAAACAAGTAAAAAACATTCTAGATAAGGAAACTTCAAATTTTTTGGGTAACATAAAAATAGTACTAATATATATAAAAATTGGGGCCAAAAAGGATTTAATCAGAAAAACTATTTTCTTTTTCCCAACCTTCCACCTATTCCACCTACTTACCATCTCATTCCCCACTGATAATAATCTAGACCAGTTATAATCCGCCATTGCTTTACCACCAAAATAAACTCCTAGAATTTTACAAGGATTTGTGGCCACCTCACAACCTCCAATTACTCTTGGATCCTCCCGAAAACCCTTTAAATCTATACATTTCGTTTTACCCAGATTTAAAGTAGCCCCTGAGGCTTTCCCCATTACCTGAATTAAATTCAAAGCAATAAGTAAAGACTGAGTATCCTGAATTAATAAACACATATCATCAGCATATGCAAGTACTTTACCAACTGCGAAAATCCCCGGATAAACCTAGAATTTTAGGGGAGTTTGCAATAATCTCATAATGGGATCAATGAAAAATACATAAGGAGAGGGCTCAAGGGGCAACCTTGACGTACACCTCTCAACACCTGAATTTTTGGACCCATAATACCGTTGTCAAAAGGGCCTACATAAGCGAGTCCATAACAAACTTTTAACCAGTCCACAAACACTACTGGAAACCCATAAGCCAGTAAACATTCCCATAAAAAGGAATGAGACACCCTATTGAATGCTTTGGCCTGATCTAAGCTAACTAAAAACCCATAATCATCCCCTATACTATTCCTTCCATCCCCTTCTACTACTTCCTGAAGTAATAACAGAGCATCAGTTATACTACGTCCAGGAATGGAACAAAATTGAGATGGATTAATTAGATCGTCCATGACCAGTGCCAATCTATTCCCTAACAGTTTAGCAAATATTTTAAAATCAATATTTAACAAAGTAAGTGGCCGCCAGTTGGCCAAATCTGTAGAATCTCTGATTTAAACAAAAAATAATAAGCCCTCATACATTTTGTTAGGCAAATAACATTCTTCCTGAAAAATCTATATCGCCTAACATTTCTACTGGAATAATTTCCCATAATAATTGATATATTTCAGTAGGTAACCCATCAGAACCGGTGAAATCCCTTTGCGAGACTCTTAATTACCCTGTCCATTTCTAAATTTGAAAAGGAGATATCAGAATATCACAAAGTTCAATGACAAGTTTGGGTAAAGCTGCCGCCTGCAATAATTGTGAAGTGTATTGAGAACATTCAACTGGGGAACCGAACATTTCTTTTACATGCTGCACAATAATTCTCATAATAGAACCATTATCTGTAGCCAAAGTGCCTTGCGGTGTTTTTAGACCTGTTATTAATTTCCTCTCCCTTCATTTTTGACAACTGACAAAAGGATTAACACTTTCAGCTTTCCCTTGAGTACCAAAGGTTTGTTCTTTTTGGAGAGAACATAAGCGATCATACTGGTATGATCTCATCTTCTCTAATTAAGATAATCTCTTCTCTGAGATCACCCTTCCTCACATTGCCTGGATAACAACTCACCTAAGGTATGTCTAAATACTAAATATTCCTTATACTTGGATATAGCTGGAAACTTTCCTGAAACTTAAAAATTCAATAATAAGAACTTTTAAATCTTCCCACCATAAACCTACATCCTCATATAGAAACATATTAGAGACCTTATCATTTATTAATTCCTTAAAGCGGACAAGATTACTACATCATCTAATAAGGAGACATTTAATCTCCAAAACCTAAACCAGGTTCTCTTACTGGGGGGATTTCAATATTAACTCCGATCAACATATGATCCGAAGATTCCATGGGTAAAACAAAGGTTTCTGAAATATCTAATGTTTGTTTCAAAAGTAAAAAATCAATTCGAGAGGAAAGCTTACCTTTAAAAAAAGTGGCTTTAGCAGAGCACAACTTATTCCTTTGAAAATCTTTCAAACCTGCTTGAAATATCAAATTTTTCAAAAGGTCTTATGCAATATTGTTTACCCCTATTTTCCTGAACTTGAAAATTTATATTAAATCACCCCCAAAGATCTGTCTACTAGTAAACAAGTATGGCTGAATTTTGGTTAACAAATCTATTCTTAACACTTTTGATTGAGGACCATAAACCGTAATTAATCTACATGATAGGGAGTTTATAATGACATCTACAATAATGCCCTACCAGGATCAATATCCACTAAGCATAAAACCTGGACATTAGTAGAGCGAAGCAAACCCACCCCACAACATGTATCCATTCCTATGCGACCAAAGAAGAACCCACCACCAATCCCTAGATGCTTGCGATGTTTCAAACAAAGTATGAAGTCTAGTGTCTTGTAACATAAATACATCAAATTTTACTTATATAGAATACCAAAAGTTATTTTCGTTTATAGTCTGACTTAATACTGTGACATTTAAACATGCCACTCTTAAATTTAGTGAGTCAAGGAGGTTTATTTATAATTTTCTTACTAGACCTAGTAACCCATTTTGTACCACCCTTTCTTGTGAGGATTGAAAAACTGAATCCGAGAGAACTTGACTTGAACTCTGTGGAGCGTCCTCAAAGGATCATCCTTATCTACTTGCTCTCCCACAGGCAAAAGCTGAAAATCTATTAGAAAGAGGTAAAGGTGACAAGGGTAACTGTACATGCCCAGGGTTTAAAACTTCCACCCTTTGTGAGGTAGTGGAGGTGATTAGTGGACTCTCTTCCTGCTGAACTACTACCTCCATGTGGTCTTGAAGGGGAATAGATAGCTGAGCGAAACCGCTTAGGAGAACATGAGGGGTTGCAAAGGTTTCTACCTCTATACCGGAAGGTTTCATTTCTTTAGTATTACTCGAAGGTGAGGGGAATCACCATACCTTGTCTACCCATATGCAAAGCCTCCTTACTACCTCTGAGGAGAAACACTACTTCCACCCGTCCTCTACGTCGGAGGCGGAGGAGGTGTACTGTGTATACAGGTCAGCCTCATTCCTCTGAGGCCTTTGAGCTTGAGAAAGAATTAACTCATGGTCAGAAAATGACTCCGAATTGTGGGCAGCCCATGGACATTCCTGAAAACCATGGGCTTCATCCCCACACAGGTTACAGGTGGGGGGGGCAGTGCACTGGGCAGCAGAATGACCTAGTACCCCACAATGAAAACATTTGATACTATCGCAATCATTGTTTAAATGAGTTAAATCACCACATTTATAACAGCTTTTTGGTTGACCTGCATAGAACAATATACCCTGTCCGCCCCCAAAAAAAGGAGCTAGGCAGGTGTTGAATCCCTTATCAGTTTGTGTTAATTGAACCAAGTTCCATCCACCATTCCAAAATCCGTTCTCATCCATTATAGGTTTAGGATGTTCAAAATAGTACATTTTTTCCAACCAAATTTAATATTGGTAACATCAACCCCTCATTCTAAACAACACCGTAATAGTTTTAATAGTGAGTTTAGTTATCGGGATGGCCAAAAAATCTGTCCAGTCTTCTAAGTCTTTTTGTTCATAATATAACTTCCAAAACTTATCCAATAGTACCATCGAACAAAGCTGACATCATAATTCCTATCCCCTGGTGCATGAATAAATGCATATACATCCATAGGGGTTAAACCCATCCGATCTTTAATAAGGGTTTTCCCCACCCAGACTCTATCGGGAACAATTGGAGCCTTCCCAACATATCGAAGTCGAACTAAAAATCTCCTTTTAGCTGCTTCTTTGGGCTTACGAAAAAGCCCAGCATAAGTTTTGGAACTGCCCCGATCTTGCATAGTAAGCAGCACTTCTCTAGTAATACCAAAGTCCGTTTTCCGTTCAGTCAGTTTCAATAAATCTTCACTCTCATCTCTTACCTTCTCCTTAGCAGCGGTTATAAAGTTTTCTTGAATGTCCTGTAATGAAGAACAACCGTTTTGAATGGCAGAGGCTTGACAGTCCAACAAAGCAGTGACCGCGTCTGTCGCAGCATCTAAATCCAAAGTCTCCTTATCAAAATGCGCAGATGCAGTAGAACTTTTTGAAGACATAGTCTTTTGACCAACTATGCTGCCAAGACTTTTCCCAGAGTAATCCGGAGAACCTGGAATTGGAACCAAAGGATCTGGAACCCAACGATTCTCAGTATAGAACCATCCTGCTTTTTGCAAAGCATCCTCCAGAGACCATTCAGTATTCGCTACAGACAACACTGTCTCATTTACCGAAACCACACTATTTCCATCCATATTTTCTTCAAGAAAAGCATCAGTGCAGGTAGATAAACGTTTGCTAGTATTTAATGAGGGACTAGCTACCGACCTTTTCCTTTTTTTCCTTTCTTCCTCCAACCTGGTTTTACTTTGATTATATTCCTGTTCTGCAGTAGAGATAAGAGCTAGTAGTTGAAACTTCTTTACCTCCAGTTCTTTTTGGAGTCTATTTCTTCAGAATTCAAATCACCAACAGCATCCGACAAAAGAGGTTGTTCCATACATGTCTCCGGTATTGCTTCAGGTAGCGAATTCTGTGCTGAAATAATGCTTTCTTCAGGCTGGGTGCATGCCGCCTCTGGAGCTCCAAAAACCTGACCATCCTCATCCATGGTCTGGGACATACTGAGCTTCTCCACACTCTCCTGCAGTGCTACGGCGCCCTCTTCCTTCGCAGAGTAGGGGAATTTCCCCAGTGTCCTGGCCAAATTTACCTCATTCACTAAAAATACCACCAACAGCTTAATCTGGTTCAAGGTCAGTTGGCATTCATCTGTATCCCCCTCCCCCGGGTCATGCCTGAAAATAGGCAGGATTTGTCTAGTGCACTTACCCGGTCAACAAAAGCTAAATAAATAAAAAATAAATAAAACATCTTCATAAGTGACCCTGTGGAGGAGCTTAATAGTAAGGTGCTTCTCTTTCCGGATGATACAAAAATCTGCAACACAGTTAACACTCAGGAAGAGGTTAAGAGAATACAAAGGAGTCTTAGGAAGCTAGGGCAATGGATCTAGGGGTGGCATTTGGGTTTCAATACCAAAAAGAGCAAGGTTATGCACTTAGGGCTATGGAACCTAGGGGCTGTATATAAGATGGGGGGAGTTGAGCTTATAGTCACCAAACAAAAAAGAGACCTAGGGGGCATTATATCTGATGACCTCAAGGTAGCTGGGCAGTGTGAGAAAGCAGTGGGAAAGGCTAGCAAGATGCTGTGGTGCATAAGGAGAGCGTTTTCTAGCAGGAGGGAGGTGGTGCTGCTGTGGTATCACTCACTGGTGAGGCCCCACCTGGAGTGCTGTGTCCAGTTCTGGAGGCTGCACATCTGCAAGCACATTGAATGGGTGGAGCTAGTACAGAGGAGGGCAACCAAAGTGGTGAGGGAGATGCACGAGAAGCCATACGAAGAAAGGATGCAGCAATTCTACAGGTACTCCCTGGAAGAGAGGAAAACAAGAGGGGACGTGTCTGAAAGCTACAAGTATGTCACAGGAGTGAACAAGGTGCAAGTTAAGGATCTATTTCAGAGAAAGGAAGGTACTAGAACAAGGAGGCTTGCAATGAAGTTAAGATGGGGAAGTTTAGGAGAGATGTGCGGAAATACATCTTCATGGAAAGGGTGGTGGATGACTGAAACAGCCTTCCAGAGGAGGTAGTGAGGGCAAAGACTGTGAGGAACTTCAAGCTTGCGTAATAGGCACAGGGGCATATTAGGTAGAGGAATGAGGGAAGTAGTGACACCTATGACCAACAAGGGTCAATGGTGACAGAATAGGCAGTGACAACAGACAGACTGGATGGACCTAAAGGTCTTCTGCTGACAAAATCTACATTTCTATGTTTCTCTTCCACACATCCTATGCTGTCTACCCCAACTAACTTGTCCTGGACCAACTCCCTCAACCTGTTGATGTCCACCCTTCTGAAATCAAGGACTTCAGCTCTTGATTGAGGTTTTCCTGTCCCAGAGGCCAGTTCGAACCAGATGGAGTTGTGGGCGTTGTTCCATACTCGCTCCCCTACTCTCACAGCTCCTACTACCTCTGAGTTAGTGAGAGCCACATCAAGGTTGGCAGACTGCCTGGTGGGTTCCTTAACTAGCTGTACTAGAAGACAGTCCTGGAATGTGTCCAAAAAGTTTTGACTTCTGGCACTCCTAGCCACTGGAACATCTCAACCAATATCCAGCAGGTTCAGATCACCCACTACCTCCACTTCCCCTTTGCCACCACCATTCTAGTTCTTCCCTGAGCTCCCTGTCCCTCTTTTCCATCTGGTTGTCTGTAGATCACCCAAAACCATAGTTTCTTATCTGAGGCCACCATGAGCTGCATCCACAGGGACTCTATGTCCCCATTACTACACTTGATCCACCCATCTGCTGCAACTGACATAAAAAGCTATCCCTCCCCTCTACCCTTTTGTCTATCCCTCCTGAACAGTGTGTACCCATGGACTGTCAGGTCCCAGTCATTATTTTCTGAGGCCCAAGTTTCTGTGATGGCCACAATGTCCATCTCACTGCCATCATTGCTTGAAGCTTGCTAATTTTATTACCCAGGCTCCTGGCATTAGGGCAGACCCCATTCCATCTAACACCTGTGCCCTTTTTTGCTATTTACTTGTCTTTCTCCCTTATTCTTCCTGGAATTGTTAGTTTCTTTTTTATTGTGATGATTTCACACTTTAGTTACCCCTCTCTATTGTCCCTTCCCCTAGCCCAGTTTGGACCACAATCCAATTTTTACCTACTATGCTGCCACAAGCCCCCAGATATGAGGGAGTACTAGCTAAGTTCCCCTTCCTGTGAACTTTCACCATGGTTACCTAAGTCTCTGTCTACCCCCACAGTCAGTTTAACTGTAGCTATATATGTCAAACATCTGCCCAAGCACACTTGCCCCTTCTCTTGTCAGGTGGAATCCATCACCCTTGAAGAGCCTCCTGTCCTAGAAGTTCCCCCAGTCCCCAACAAAGTGGTACCTTTCTCCTGACACCATCCCTTAAGTCACCCATTAAACTCCTGTATCTCATCCATCCTTATTGTATCCTTCCCCTCCCTTCCCCACACAGGAAGGATGACGGAAAAAGCGGGGGGGCTAATTGTGCCATCAGTCTCTCCCACAGTCAGAGAAAGTTCTCCTTCACCATCTCCACTGACTTACCCAGGTGTACCAGCACCCCCAGCTCCCCACCTCCCTCTCTTCCATCTTCCTTATCCTATCTAAATCCTGGAGGGCCAATGCACCATAAAAGTACCCAAATGTCCCACTCCAATCCAACTCCCCCTCTCACCACACTCTCAACTCCCCTAATCATTGAGTCCCCAACCACAAGGACTCATGGTAGACTTGCTCGTGTTCACCCCCATGTGCTTTCTTCCATTACATCAAAGGAAAACAGAAGACAAAGTGAGGGATTGTGAGACTGTCAAATGATAGTGAGATCATAGAGGATGGGCAGAAGGCATCAGTTTTAAATGATGACTTCTGCTCAGTATTTATAGAGGAAGTAGACGGACCCCTGCTGGAATGCAAAATCAAAGCTTCAGGCAGAGGCAATCAGGAACTGGGAAAAATTAAATTCACTGCTGTTAGAGTCCAGAGACATAGAAATATAGAAATATAAAATCTGATGGCAGATAAGGGCCACTTGGCCCACCCAGTCTGGACATTTTTTTTTACCTTTTTTTTTTTGCTGAAGACCTACATGATCAATGGCACTTCCTCCTCTCCTCCCTTCTTTGCTTCTACTATTCCCTTGTGCCTCTCCCAGGCATTTTTGAACCCCACTACTATTTTTGCCCCACCATCTCCACCACAAGGCTGTTCTAGAAAGTCACCACTCTTTCTGTGAAGAAGTACTTCCTCACATCTCTCTTGAAGCTCTCCCCACCCATCTTCATAGCATGTCCTCTTATTCTAGAGTACCTTTTTTTCTGAAAAATACTCCCCTCATGCACCTTATTTACCACGTGAGGTACTTAAAGGTCTCGATTATGAATATACGAAATTTGCCAGCAGATAAAGGCCTAGAGATCTATCAAGTCTGCTCGAATGTGCAGCTAGCACCCTTATTCTGCAGCTGATCCTCCCTTCCACCCTTCCCCTTCATTGACCCTCCCCCTTATCCTGTCCCATCCCTTTTTGAAGCAGTCCACTGTTCTACTGCAGTGGCAGAGCTGGGGGGGCTGGGGGGTGGTCACCCTTCCTGGCTGCCCCACTGTGAGTAGTGGTGCCCCACCATGATCTTTATTCACTGTTTAGTGCAGATTGTGGAGCCCACAATTGGCTAAATGGCCCCCCCAGCTCCCAAACGCTCCCAAACCTGGCTCCGCTACTGTTCTACTGGATACCACTTCTGCAGGTAATGCATTCCTTCCAGCCACCACCTTCTCTGTAAAAAAGTGTCTCCTCATCTCCCTCCTAAACCTTCCTCCCTCCAGTCTCATATCATGGCCCCTGGTGTCCCTCCCCTTCCTTACTTTGAACAGCCCCTCTGTACCTGTCTTGTTCATTCCTTTCATGTACTTAAAGGTTTCAATCATGTCCCTCCTGTCCCTCCTCTCCTCCAGTGAGTACATGTTCAATTCCCTCAGCCTCCTCTCATGTAAGTCCCACAGCCCCTTGATCATCTTTGTCACCCTGTGCTGCACCCCCCTCCAGTAACTTAATGCCCCTCTTCAGATACGGGCGCCAGTACTGCCAGTACTCCAGATGTGGTCTAACTAATGACCTATACCAGTGGCAGAATCACATCCTCCCTCCTCGAGGATATACCCCTTGCAATACAACCCAGCATTTTGTTGGCCTTTGCAGCTGCCTTCCTACATTGTGCTGAGTTGTTCATTGACCCTGTAATGAGCACCCCCAGATCCTTCTCCTCCTCTGTCTGGGCTAGCTGCACTCCCCCCAGCTGGTAACTCCTCCTTGGGTTCTTCATCCCAAAATGCAGCACCTTGCACTTTTTGGCATTAAACCCCAGTAGCCAGGTGTCTGACCAGGTTTCAAGCTTTGCCAGATCATCCAGCAACCCCTGCCATCCCCCTAGGTCATCCACCACCGCTCCTACCTTGGTATCATCAGCAAACAGACTGATCTTGCTCTTGATGTCCAATGATATGTCTGCAATGAATATCCCAAACAACACTGGTCCCAACACTGAGCCCTGTGGAACACCGCTTGTCACTACCCTTGGGTGTGAGAGCTCCCCACCCACCACCACCACCCTCTGTTGCCTTCCCTAAAGCCACTTCCCTACCCATCTCACCAGCTTTGCATCTGCCCCTGTGCCTACTAACCTACTTCCCAGTCTTCCATGTGGCACCGAGTCGAATGCCTTACTGAAGTCCAGATACAGGACATCCACTGCATGGCCCCTGTCCAGTTGCCTAGTTACCCAGTCATAGAACTGCACCAGGTTGGTTTGGCAGGATCTGCCACATATGAAGCCATGCTGTCTGTTGTCCTGTAGTTCTTTGGCCTCTAGGAGGGCCACCAGCCTCTCCTTCAGGATAGTCTCCATTAGCTTACCCACGATGGATATGAGGCTCACTGGTCTGTAGTTTCCCGGTTCATCCTTGGGGCCACTCTTGTGGAGGGGCACCACATGAGCCATCCTCCAGTCCTGAGGTACACACCCTGAATGTAGTGAGGCATTAAATAGATCTGCCAAAGGTCCTGCAAGGACCTCTGCCAGCTCCTTCAGTACCCTGGGGTGGATGCCATCTGGGCCTGGCGCCTTATCCACCCTCAGTGCCTTCAAACCCTCCCAAACCTCTGCCCTCCATGATTTCCCCATCTGTCACCCTCCCCTGTTTCTAACATTTCTCCCCCTTGGTGTCACCCCCTTCTGTTTAGTAAATACTGAGCAGAAGTACTCATTTAGTGCTTCTGCCTCATACTTTCCTACTTCCACCCAACCCCCCTTCCTAATCCTTACTATGTGGTCCTTACAGCTCCTTTTCTCCCTGATGTACCTAAAGCAGTCCTTCTCCCCCTTCTTAATGCCTTGTGCCAGCCTGAGTTCCGTAGATGCCTTGGCTCCCCTTACTGCCCTTGACACCTCCTTCGATTCTGTCAAGTATTCCTCCCTGTCCTCCCCTCTCCCCATTTTCTTGTACTTCCTAAAGGCAGCTCTTTTCCTCCTTACCTTTTCCATGACCTCCTTGCTCAACCAGCTTGGTTTCTTAGTCCTAGCCTTCTTGCTCTGGGTCTTGCAGCAGGTTTTGGTTGTCTCCACTATCCCCAGCTTTATGAGCTCCTGCCTCTGGTTAGTTTCCATACTAGATTGAATTCTGGCCAGGTACCCTTTTATTGCTTCCCCCATCCTCCCAAAGTTGGCTCTCCTGAAGTCCAGCACTCTTGTGCCAGATTCCACTCCTTCCTTGCCCATATCCAATGTGAGCCATACTGAGTGGTAGTCACTCCCTGACAGCGGTTCCTCCACTGTAAGTTCTCTCACAAAGTCCCCATTTGCCAGCACAAGGTCAAGGGTATTCCCTAACCTGGTTGGCTCACTGATCATTTGCAGCAGGAAGCTGTCCTGGAAGGCATCCAGCAGTACCTGCTCCCTTCTGTTCCTGGTTGTTGGGGTAATCCAGTCCACTCCTGGCATGTTGAAGTTCCCCACAATCACCACACTACCCATCTGCAGGTCCTCCTGATCTGTCCCGCTAGTTCCCTGTCTAACTCTTCCGTCTGAGATGGCGGCCTGTACACCACTCCCATTCTAAGAATCCTATTCTTGGAATCCTGGATTTGCATCCAAAGTGACTCGTACTACCTCCTCCCTTCCTCCCTTACACCTTCAGTCCTTCCTTCACATGTAGTGCCACACCCCTCATTTCCCAATCACCCTGTCCTCACGAAATAACCTGTGCCCTGGTACAGACAGGTCCAGTCATTGTATTGGGTGGCCCATGTTTCTGTGATGGCTGCAATGTCCACCTCTCCCTCTGCCATGAGCACCTGTAACTCTGCAGTTTTTCTCCCAAGGCTCCTAGCATTAAGGGTAACCACCCTCCACCCTTCCCTCCCTCCCATCCTGCCCTCCTTTACTAGCATCACCAATAGTACTTGCCATTTGTCCTTTGTCACTGTTATGGGAGGTAAACTCATATGGTTTCCCAACCTGTGGTCTCTGCATGTCTCTTGCCCAATTGCCACCCCCCGCACCTATTATATCTCCCCTCTTCCTCCTGTCTTCCAGGATGTACATATTGAGGTATTCTAGCCTCTCCTGTTAGGGCTGTTGACGCAGACCCTACACCATTTTGGTTGCCCTCTTCTGGGTTTCCTCCACTCTGTCTGTGTCCTTTCTCAGATGTGGTTTCCAGAACTGGCCACAGTACACAAGGTGGGGTCTTATTAGTGATCTATAAAGAGGCAACATCACTTCCCACTTTCTGCTTGTCATACTAAATCCTATACACCCCTGCATCCCACTAGCCCTCCCAGCTGCCTTGTCATGTTGTCTAACCACCTTTAGGTTATCCAGTATGCTTACTCCCAGGTGTCTTTTCTGCTTGGTCATTGTCAGTAACACTCCACACATTTTGTACTCCGCCCGCAGGTTTCTGTGTCCTAGTTCATTATTTTGCAATTTTTTGCATTGAATCCCAGCTGCCATATGCTTGAACACTCATCTAGTTTTTTCAGATCTTTACCCATCCCTTCCACCCCCACACCCTCCAGAGTGTCCAGCCTGTTGCAGATCTTGGTGTTATCTGCAAAGAGGCAGACCTTCCCTTCCAGGTCCTCTGCTATGTCACTTACAAACACATTAAAAAAGACCAGTTCAAGCACTGAATCCCAGAGGTTCAGTTAATTTATTTTTACCGGAAGTCAAATACTTCCATAAGTCAAAACCTGAAAGTCATTCCAATTTTTGGGAAGTCAAAATACTTCCCAGATCCCACAATTTGAAAGCAAATATTCTAGGAATGGTCAATTTATGATGTTGATACAAATATGGGGCACTTTGCATGAAGGGGCATAAGGTATGCACCAAAGGCATGTACCCCAACCATGTAGCTCTGCACCCATGGACAGGTGCACACCAGCCAGTATTCACTAACAGCTGCCACCTGTCCGTGGCTCCGCCCCCCCCCGGCATGCAGAATCACGCAGGGCAGCCGGGGGTGGAGTTGCAGACCCAGGCAGGCATCCAGTGGGATGCCCGTCCTGGGTTCCAGAGTGGATCCCATGTGCTGTAAGGCATGGGTCCAGGTGCGTGAATAGCACCTGCATCACCAGACCCATGCAGCCATGCCTCCATGTCCAACAGTGTGCAAGAATGACCCCCCCACCACACAGCAAGGCCACTGCCCCAGCAGGGTGCAGTCACTCCCCCCATGCATACACACGCACTTCTGTGCCCCATACCAGCTGCGACCCCCCCACTCATCTGCATTCCATCCCAGTATGACAACCACATCTCCTCTGCCCCAACACTTGTCCACCCCAGTCCTATGGGGTACATGTAATCCTGCACCACCACACACATATGCCCCAGTGACCGCAACCCCACTCCCACACACACAGAGAGGTTCCCTTGTGTCACGAACACAATCCCATCCCAGTACCCCCGCTGAACCTTTGTGGGCCAGTGGACCCCCCCCAATGCCCCTGCGGCACTGGCAACACCCCACCCCAGTTCCCGTACCCTCCCGTTGATGCTGCAGCTTGGGACGGCCCAGCGGCACAGCCTTCCTCACACCACCTTGGAAACCAGCCATCCAAGTGATACTGGGAGCACAACACCTGTAAATAGAGGTGCGCTACCAGCATCACTTGGATGGCTGGCAGCTGAGGAGGTGTGTGGAGGGCTGTGCCACTGGCCATTCTTAGCCACAGCACCAACAGGAGGGTACAGGAACTGGGGTGGGGTGTTGCCAGTGCCGCAGGGGCATTGGGGGGTCCACTGGCCCACAAAGGTTCAGCGGGGGTACCGGGATGGGATTGTGTTCGTGACACAAGGGAACCTCTGTGTGTGTGTGTGGGAGTGGGGTTGCAGTCACTGGGGCACGTGTGTGGTGGTGCAGATCAGGTATGGGGGATGGAGGGACGATGTTGGTGCCGCAGGGGTGGGGACCTCCATCCACCGATGCTGGGGTGGGAATGGGGCTCAGGGGGTGGCTGGGTGTTGCAGGACCCAGGAGGACTCCCATATGTGGATGCTGTGGCAGGGGCTGGGGGGGTGGTGGTGTTGGCGATGTTTCTGGGATATGACACAGCTGTGCTCTGTGGGGTGGGCAGGGGCATGGCACCCAGGTGGCCACCCGGGGTGGCATCACATATGGGGACAGGGACACCATGTGTGTGTGGGGGGGGTGCTGTCCACATTTTGGGGAGAGGGCAGCCGTGTGTGTGTGTGATGGCCTGCCTTACTACTGCTGGGGCCACTCTGTGGGCTGGGCTGGGCGTGTAGTGCAGTTACAAGCAGGGTCCTCCCTGGTGTAACCCGTGCCCACCTACACTCCCCTGTGCACAGCACTATGCACCTTAGTGAATGACGCATAGTGCTGGCACACTTCCAGAATGCCCCCAGCTCGTTCCTGCCTGCGCAGCCGGGGAATCTGGTGCATTACTCAATTGCGCACCCTTCATACATGCCATGGGTCCCCCGCTCCGTGGCGGTAATGCATAGTGATGCCTACGTGCTGGGTTTCCACGGCACATAGGCATCATGCATAGGGCCCATTAATGGTAAAATACAATTTCTTTTAGAAAAAAATCCATAATTTCTTAGCGTCTGTGCCTTCAGATTTGGAAGTCATCCAATTTAGTTTTTCTACATCTGAAAGTCAATTACTTCCTCCCCCTTTATTTTGAAAGTTTTTGCCTTGTTTTTCAGAGTAAAATACTCCCAAAATGGAGTTAACTGAAGTCCTGCTGAACCCTAAGGTACCTTGCTAGTCACCCTCCCTTCCTCAGAGCAAACTTGGTTTACCACTACCCTCTGTCTCCTGTCCCCTAACCAGTTTCTTATCCAGGTTACCACCTTGTTGCCCACCCCAAAACTACCCAGCTTGCTTACCAGTCTCCTATATTACCAAACAAAAAGCAACCATGATATAGTGGTGCAAGGCTGTGCTCAATAACAGGGGCTTCTAACCCCTAGATTAGAACCAAGCAAACAAACAGAGCAACAAGAGAAACAAAACAGCTCAGCAGCTGAGATTTGTATTAAGGTGCTTTGCTTTTAATGTGAGCTTTAAGAGTGAAATTTACAACATGCAACATACCACAGTACAGCTGTGGTCTGCTGAGAACCCCAAAGCCAAGCTAGCAACCCAGAGTTGGGAAAGCAAGTGCAGAAAGCCACATTGACTGACACTTACACTAACTGAAACTTGCAGCAACAGTTCATAATTCCAGCTTTACAGGACAGAAAGGCTGATGAGTTGAAATGCCAGGGCAAAGGCACTAGCCTCCACATGGAACGTTTTCACGCAGTGAGATTCAGAAAACAAACAGCTTTCTTTGTAAATTTCACTCTTAAAGCTCACATTAAAAGCAAGGAACCTTTATACAAATCTCGGCTATTGAGCTTTTTTATTTTGTTGCTTTTTGTTTGGGGTTGTCTGGCTTCACTTTATTGCAAACTGCTAATCTTGGGCAATGCAGCACAGCATTTTGGGGCTTTGAGGGTTAAATATTTCGGTGAGGAGGCACTGAATTCACCAGAACAACCAGATTGTTTTAAAACTGCTTTTTAGGGCAGTGGGTGGAGGCTACAGCCATTTTGGGATCGTAGCTCTAAAAACGGCCGATCGTGGAACCTTAAGTTGGACTTTTGGAAGTATCCTTCCGAAAGTCCAACGGAGCTTAAAACCTTCAGCCACAATCAGCTGCTATGGAATAATAGCCGCACTATTTCAGCTGTTACTTCTGCAAGCTGGGGCATGAACTGCACATGCGTGACTCGCGCATATGCACTGTTCTGCAGGCACTGTCATGTGGTGAATGGCAAAATGCCATTCACCACAATTCTGCATGCATGAGTGCCACACATGCACAGTTGCATCACCACCACCAGCACTAGCAACAAAGAAACCCATCTAGCACCCTCCCACTGCTGCTGTCCTCCCTGCTCCCTCCATTCCTGTCTCCGTGCTGACATCAGGGTCCCCAGTCCCAATGTCAGCAAGTTGTAGCCACCCCACTCATGTGGTACACTGGGAGCCCACCCCAGTGTACCCAAATGTATTTTTCCCCCACCCCCTGCTGACATTGGGGTCCCCAATCCCTGTGTTGGTATTATGTAGCCCCCATTCATGTGGCTGCAGGGGCCCACCCAGTGTTGCCCAAATGTGTTTTCCCTAGCCCCCTGCCAACAGCCAGGGTGCTCCAATCCCATGTCAGCATCATGTACCCACCCCTCCACTCATGTAGTACACTTGGAGCCCACCCAGTGTGCCCAAATGTATCTTTTTTTCCTGTAAATAAAAAAACTGTCCCTGACGTGTTTCTTTTTATTTGTAAAAAGAAAATGGTCCTCATCATCGTCCCTGTCCCCTCCCCCATTCCCACCCTCCCACTGAGCACCCCTCCCCACACCCTCCCTTACCCCATACTTACATCTGGAGGTCAGCACTGTCATCTTCTCTGGACCGGGACATGTCTGCACTCTTCAAAGCCAAACCGCAAGCTGAAGAATCAAAGATAATCACGCTATAATGGCATCCAATGGGGTTTTCAACTCATGTTGATAAAGCAGCCATGTTTTTGAATTTTTGGCCCAAATTTTCATCATGGGGTTCTTGGGACCCCACCTCATGAAAACATTCTCTGTCATTTCGTTACTCGGTCCTGAAAAGAGATTTTGCATTTGCTTCATGGAATCACATTTTGGGACTGATTCATAAAATGACAGTGGCACTGTTCATGAGGTATGGTCCCAAAAAGCTCATGTTGCCAATTCGGTGAAATAATTCCAAAAAGTGACTGTGTTACAAGCGTGCATTGTGCATTTTCTATGCACGCTCCTAACTTTGCCAGTTTTTAATATTTTCACTCCACATTTTCAACATTGCCATTTTTGCACTGCTCCTTTTTAACAGTACAGCTGTCATTTTTCACATCTTGCCCAAAACATGTTTTCACACCTGTGGCAAAGAATGGCATATTCACTCTGCAAAATCACCTTTTGGGACAAGTGAACAAAATGACACTGGCATTTTTCATAAGGAGGGGTCCCAAAAAGGCCATGTTGAAAATTTGGTGCAGCACCTCCAAAAAATGGCCAAGTTACACCCAGGTGTTCAATAATTTCTACGCACATGTGTAACTTTGCTCACTCGGCAGCTCATCACAGCCCTATCAGCTCTGGACAGAGTTTGTTTTAGCAAGCGATTGCCTTACCATAAGAGCTTTAATTAGAGTTAGTTTGCAAGTGTTATTATACCAGTTATGCAGCAGGCAGAGTCATCTGGAAACTCGAAGAAAAGTGGTGAATTCATATTCTTCTGGTGAAATAAAACTAGCCTTCTTAAAATTGGAGAGATTACTGTGTAAAGAGCTGGACATTACCTATGACATTACAACACTTGAAAAATATTAAGAAAAAGGACAGGTGCCTAGGGGGCTCAGAGTTACTGTGACACCTCCAAGGGGACTAGAAACTTTTAAACAACAAGGTGAATGGAGACAGGTGGCAGATGAGCACTCTAAATGCTTTGTAGAACTAGCCATCAAAGAATACATCACTAAACATGAGACTTTGAGCTCTGAAATAAAAGAAGCAAAAAGTGCAGTACTGGCTTATAAGAAAGAGAAAGACAACACTGTACTGCTGAAAAGACTAGAAAAATATGAGAATGAATCAATTCAGTGAAAGCAAAATAAGTTAACCTGGGATGAGGAAGATTATACTAAGGACCAATGTTTTCACTGGAGCAGAAAACAATCAAGAAACAGGGAGTGGCGGGGTGCTCCAGGGTCTGTTTTCAAAAATGCAGCAGTAGCCATACCAGACCGCCAAAAGAAGATAGTCCCTCAGGTAGTGATGGAGAAGAAGGAAGTAATGGTAGTGATGCAGAAACATACAGAGTTTTTTTAAAGACAAAAAAAAAGATAAACAAAAAGAAGACAGACAGGAAGGGGGAAAGGGGAGGCAGAAACAAATATAACCAAAAAAAGGAGTACTCAGAGGGAAGAAGGGCAAGAACTACAAGTGATAAACCTAACAAAGAAAGAATTGACCCCTGACAAACTTGATTTTTCAGTGAAGGCCTTTCCTTTTTACTCACCCCCAACCCCCACATTAATGATTTTAGGACTCGTGGATTTGTACCACTTTTTTCAGGAAATTAAGGCTAAAAGTTCATTTTAATAAAAATCAAAGCAGTTCTAAAACCAGAGACAATGCTGAATTCACCATGGGGAGAACTGAGAATCTTTCAGCACAGGGAGAAGAACTGGATGTTTCACTAGCAGAAATACAAGAGGAGGTGGCCATTTCTAATGAGGAAGTAGCTGACTGCCTTGCTGGGAATAATGACAATGATCTGGATGCAATAAAGTTTGAAATTCTTAATTCTTTATTAGAAGAAAATGATCAGTCAGATACTCAAGAAACACCATCTGAAATTTTGGAATCTGAAATTGGGGAACTAAGGTATTCATCGAGCAACTTGGAGGAAAAAAGGAAACTACTTTTTAAAGGGCACCTACCTTTTGCTCTGTGAGTTACAATGCTGCCATTTCAAGTTTTGAAAAAGTGGTTATTGAATGAGTGCAGGAACTCCTGGATAAACAACTTAAACCCTCCAGATATAATTTGACCTTTAAAGAAAATGGGGCTTTGAAAGAACTAGCCAATGACAGAAGTCTGGTTACTAAACCAATAGATAAGGGGGGCAACATTGTTATTCTGGAAAGGAATCGTTAGGGAAAATTACAGAATGCTGTCATTTAATCCTGTGAATACATTTAAGAAAGAGCGGCATCAGCTGTTAACCAAGGATAGATGGGGGAGGGGCAATATCTGAAAATGAATATGAATATTGATGGCAAGAAGTCCCAATAATATCATTAATCTATATTCTTCTAATGATACATAAAAATGCTGAAAGACCACCAGGTAGACCAATAATTTCGGGTTTTGGCTCACTAACTGAAAATGTGGGTAATTTCATTGATCTTTTTTTCTGCAGGATTGTGTCAAAACTCTTCCCTCCTATCTGAAAGATACTTCTGATACTGTAAGAAAACTTGCAGACCTGGAATGTAAAGATAATTACACATGGGTTGGTATAGAGATAGAATCATTGTATATCTCCATCAGACATAATTTATGGCATTCAGGCCTGCAAGTACTTTCTGGAGAAATACACTCAGAGAGAAAACACAACAGTGAATTTTATTCTTAAAGGGTTGGAGTTTATGCTGACTCACAACTTTTTCACATTTTAGTGGGACCATTATTTGCAGGTGTGTGACAAAGCTATGGTGGCAGCTATGGCCCTTTCATGTACAAACTTATTTCTTGGAATGTGGGAACAATCTTTGATAATGGATCAAACTCTTAACCCTTTTAAAATGAATATACAGTCCCGATTTACATATATTGATGATATCATTTGCATATGGGAAGGGGAAGGAATGGATATTCAGAGTTTTATCCAGTGGCTTAACACAAATTATTTGAATTTGCAGTTGATATTCTACTCTAGCTGAGAATCATTGAATTTCCTGGATATTTTTTTAAGTAGCACCAATAGTAACATCATCACTAAAGACTATAGGAAAATATTGCTGCTAATATGGTTCTTAGGTATGACAGTGCCCACCCTGTGGCTTTGAAGAAATCCATACCCTATAGTTAATTTTTAAGACTTAGGTGGAGTTGTAGCACACTGGATGATTTTGATGTCCAAGTGAAGGAACTGGAGGACAGATTCAAACAGAGGAAGTGTTGTACAGAACTATTGAATCAAGCTAGCTCAAACACCAGGGCTCTTGATAGGCAACACTTGTTTGCAGAGAAAAATGAAGTTCATAATAAAGCACACCAGTGTTCCATTACATTCATAACTGAATCGCCATGGAAATAGTAATAGACTTGTGAATATTTATGAAACAGCCAGCACCTCACACTAATGATGTTTGTCTTACACACTGACACATTTCAAACATGACTGAACATCCTGGAGCCATGCCTCCTGAGGAAGTCTCTCGTGAGACAAAGTGCCGGGGCCAAGGCACTAGCCTCCACATGGAAACTTTTCATGCACTGAGATTCAGAAAACAACCGTACTCTCTTAGAAACCTGGAATAAGAAACTGTTGCTGCCAATGTGGCTTTCTGCACTTTCTTTCCTGATTTTGGATTGCTAGCTTGGCTTTTGGATTCCAGGTAGACTGCAGCTGTGCTCTGATATGTTGCATTTTGTAAATATTACTCTTAAAGCTCACATTAAAAGCAAAACACCTTTATACAAATATTGGTTGCTGAGCTGTTTGGTATCTCTCATAGCTCTGTTTATTTGTTCAGTCCCCTATATGGAATGGTGTCAAAAGTCTTGCTGAAACTCAGTTAGGCCATGTCCACTGCTCCTCCCAGATCTATCTCCTTGGTCACCCAGTCAAAGAAATCTATCAGATTTGTTTGGCATGACCTCGCTCCTGTGAATCCATGCTGCCTTGGATCCTGTAACCAACTGGATTCAATATATTCCACAGTTCATTAACTTATCTACCACTGATGTCAGGCTGACAGGCCTATAACTGCCTGTCTCTTCCCTGCTACCACTTTTGTGAAGGGGAACTACTTCTGTCCTTTTCCAGTCTTCTGGGACTACTCCAGTCTCCGGTGATCTGTTAAATAGGTCTGTCAAGGAGGCAGCTAGTACTTCCCTGAGCTCCTCCAACACCCTTGGATCCACTCCACTCTATTTGGTCCCATAGGTTTGTCCACCTTCAGGTTAGTGAGTGCTTTCTGAACTCTCTCCTCAGAAAAAGAACTAGTGCCCAATTCCCTACGATCAAAGCTGCTGATGCTTTTTTGCGGTCCCTCCCCTTCCCCTTCCACTGTGAACGCTGAGCAGAAGTATTTGTTCAAGATATCTGCCTTTGCTTGGTCCTCCTCCATTCAGTCCCCCCCAACCTTACACTTCCTCTACTTGTCTTCTTTTTTTCACATACATACCTAAAAAATATCTTGTCCCGTTTTGATACTCAACAGCATATAGACCATCCCAAAACAGTCTCTTCAGGTGTGCTGGAAAGCAACAAATCAAAGATACAAATACAAGCACCACCACTGCACAGCAAAAAAGTCAAACACAATGCAACATAAATCAAATAACAGTAAAGATTTATTACCAGTAGTGCACAACAGAACCTCTCTCAGGAGAACAGAGAGCACCAACCACCTTCAACCGGTTTTGCCATTAAAAACATCATCGAAAGTCATTCCATGATGGCCTTTAATGGTGAAACAGATGAAAATGATTGTCTCTATTATCCTGAGAGAGATTGTGTTGCACTACTAATAATAAATCTTTAATTATTGGATTTTTGTTATACTGTGTTTGACTTTTTTGTTGTGCAGTGGTGGTGCTAGTATTTTTGTCCCCTTTTGGTACTGCCCGAGTTATTCTTTCTTCAATTTGTGCCTTTGTGCTCCTTGTGCTTTTCCTGCTTCCCTTGGTTTCTCTGATACACCTTCTTTTCTCCTTTCTCTGGGTTTCCTTATACCTTTTGAATGCAACCCTTTTAGTCTTTACCTTTTTTGCCGTCTTGTTTGAACCACAGCGGTCTCCTCTTCCTTTTGCTTTTGTTCACTTATTTGATGCAGAGGTTTGTTGTCTTCACTATGCCCTCTTTTAGTTTGGCCCACTGTTCCTCCCCCCCACCCCAGGTCATCACCCCATGCCAGAACATTCCTGAGATATTAACTCATCTTTACAAAATTTTCCCTTCTGAAGTCCAGGATTCTCGCCATTGTGTGGTTTGATTCAGCAGCTGTCCTTATGCTGTACCAGACTGTATAGTGATCACTAGTCCCCAGATGGCTTCTCACCTTGACATCTGCAACACTGTCCCTGTTAGTGAGCACCAGATCAAGTACTGTCCCATCATGAGTGGGTTCAGTGACTAGTTGCCTGAGGAATACTCCCTGCAGGGAGCCCAGGATGTCCCTGATTCTAGCTGAAGCTACAGCTAGGAGGCTCCAATCTACATCGGGCAGATTGAAGTCACCCACCAGCAGGACCTCACTCTTTTCAGCCATTTTGCCATTTGCCACTAATATTTCCTTATCTAACTCCTCCCTCTGTGCCAGAGACCTGTAGATCATGCCTGAACGAATAGTGGCTCTGTTTCCTCACTCGATGGTGACACACAACACCTCCACTCCCACTTGAATTCCTTGTATCTCTGTTGCTTTTATGCTTTCCTTCACATAAATCACCACACACCCACCTTTCCTCCCCACCCTATCCTTTCTGAACAGTCTGTAGCTTGGTATGGCCATGTCCCAGTCATAGTTGTCAGTGCCCCATGATTCAGTAATTACCACAACCTCTGGGTTGACCTTTGCCATGAAGGGTCTGGCAGCACTGAAGATTGATAAAACACCAGGGCCTGATGGTTTACACCCAAGGGTGCTCAAAGAACTGTTGCTAGAGCTGGTAGAACCCATAGCAGGGCTGTTCAACAGCTTTCTTCAGACTGCAGAGGTCTCTGTGGATTGGTGGATTGCCAAAGTTATCCCATTCTATAAGGGAGGGAGGAGAAAGGAGCTGAGTAACTACAGACCTGCCAGTCTCACCTCTGTCATGGGCAAGCTGATGTAGTCTCTATTCAATAAGGATCTGGTAGATTACCTGGAAAGTAATGGTCTCCAGGATAACAAACAGCATGGATTCATGGTGGGGTAGTTCTGTCAGACCAACGTATTGTTTTCTTTGACTGGGTTACTCGAGCTATAGACAAGGGGCAAACTGTCAGCATACTCTACTTTGATGACTCTGATGGGGTGTAAGACAGATGGGGGTTAATAAAGAAGGCCATTCTCAAGGCATCTGAGATATGCATGAGAATGGTAAAGCAAAAGGAACAAGTTCAAGAGACCAATATGGTTCTTGACAAGAGTCAGAGAAGTGAGGGCCAAGAAAAAGGCCTTCTACGAGTACAAAGAAAAGCAGGAGGTGGAAGAATGGGAAGAATACCTACTGATAAATAAGAAGGCAAGGAGGATGGTTAGGGAGGCAAAAGCAGACATAGAACTGGGCATTACAGAAGGGGTCAAGGACAGAGAAAAACATTTCTTACAATACACTGGGTAAAAAGAAAGCAAGGAGGGGGAATTGTTAGGCTGTCAGAGGAGGGTAGGGTGATGGAAAAGGACAGGCAAAAAGCTGTCATTCTTAATGGCTATTTTTGTTTAGTTTTCACCAGGGAGGAAGGCGAGCCATTACCTGAGAGTAGCTTCAAAGTGGCCAATAAGGGGTTCCTGGAGATGAGACAACCAATATTTACAAGCAACAAGGTCCAAAAAGGGCTAGTGGCCCTAAAGATAGATAAAGCCCCGGGACGAGATGGGTTGCATCTGATGATTCTCAGGGAACTGGCAGCAGAACTGGCTGAACCCCTGGTAGGACTACTGAACCACTCACTATGAAGGGGAGTAGTTCTGAAGAACTGGAGGGTGGCGGGCATCATTCCACTCCATTGGGGAGGACAAGGAACAAGTGGAGAACTACAGACCTGTCAGTCTGACCTCCACTGTAGGGAAGCTGATGGAGTCACAGATTAAGAAAGACCTGCTTGATTACATGGAGAGCAATAGTCTCCAAGATAGTAAACAGCATGGGTTTGTGGCAGGGAGGTCCTGTCAGAGGAACCTGGCAGTTTACTTTGATTGGATGAGGAGGGAATTGGATAGGGGACATGCTGTGGATTTGCTCTATTTTGACTTTGGCAAGGCTTTTGACTCTGTGCCCCACAGAGATGTGCTGATGTAAGGTCGACTCTCCCAGCATGAACACCAGCACAGTGACAGATTTCACCTGTCTGCGGCAAGTCACTGTGCTGGTGCAAGGAAGAAACTGGTGGTGTGGCTCCTGGTATTGCGTTCCCTTCCCAGTCTAACTCCAAAACACACCAACATCCCCAACAGTACAATGCTGACACTCAGCATTGTGTCTGTCACTGTAGGGATGTCAGTGCGAGTGCTGTCGCAGCGCTACAGTAACCCCACCCCCACAGACACATGCTGAAGAAGCTGGAGGAAATGGGTGCAGTGACAGATATAGTGAACTGAGTAGGAAACTGGCTAAAGGGTAGGCAGCAGAGGGTTGTGATCAACAGAGTCAAATCAGAAAAGAGGGAGGTTACCAGCAATGTACAATAGGGATCTGTCCTGGGCCTAGGTCTCTTTGATATGTTCATCAGCAACATTGGAGAAGATATCCAAGGCAGGTTGTGTCTCTTTGCAGATGACACAAAGCTCTGTGGGAATGTAGATAGTTAAGAGGGACTCAGGGAAATGCAGAGTGAATTACAAAAGCTAGAGGGGTGGTCTAAGATTTGGCAGTTCAAATTCAATGCCAGAAAGTGCAGAGTAATGCACCTAGTAAATAAGAACCCCACGTCAGAGTACTGAATGGGTGGGGTGAGGCTTAGCACTACAGCTGAGGAATGTGACCTAGGAGTTATCGTCAGGGACACCCCAAAGCAATTGAACAAGTGCAACAAGGCCTATAGTAAGGCAAGTAGGATGCTGGGGTGTACAGAAAGAGGTACTGGCAGTAGGGAAAAAGAGGCAAATACTGCCACTTTATAGATCTTTAGTGAGGCTGCACCTGGAGTCCTGCACCCAGTTCTGGAGTCCCCATCTCAGGAAGGATAGGGAGAGGCTGGAGACAGTGCAGCACATGGTAACAAAAATGATTCAGGGCCAATGGGACAGGTCTTATGAGGAGTGCCTCAAGGCAATGAACATGTACTCACTGGAGGCCAGAAGGCAGAGGGGAGATATGATAAAGACCTTCAAGTTCCTAAAAGGAATAAACATGGTGAACTACAAGGAACTTTTTAACTTGAATGCTAGTTTGAGATCATGGGGCCATGAATGGAAACTGACAGGAAGGAGGTTCAGGAGGGATACGAGGAAGTATTGTTTTACAGAAATGGTGGTGGAGCCATGTAACAATCTACCAGTCAAGGTAGTGGGAGCTAAAACAGTTGCTGGTTTCAGGCAAGGCTAGGACAGAGTAAAGGGTATAGTGGTCATTCTAGGCAACGTAACTGGGAAGGAGACTAGGGGAGGAGGGGAAGGGCTAGGTTCCTAGATGGACAGTAGGTCCCAAGGTTAGATAGAGAACTTGAGCAGAGTGGATAGACTGTTGGGCTATTTCTGCCACCATTATCTATGTTCCCATGTTTCTAAAGGGGGAGTTGAACAAAAGGCTCCACTGTTAGATGCTGCAATAGTGGAAACCAGATCTGGTGAGGCCAGAAGGATGCTACCAGTATTAGGGTGGCATGCTCTGCCCACAGTTTGAGCAGAATCCCCTGAATGAGATAGATTAGTGGAAATGCATAAAGGAACCTCCCTTTTGAATGGAGAGACAACATGTCTCGCCAAAAAACTCCCGGCCCTGGATTGAGCAAGCAGAGATGCAGCAGTTTTGTGTTGTGTGGGAATGCAAAAAGATCCAACACTGGATGACCCCGTCTTGCAAAATAGTCATTTGCCATGGAGGTCAGAAGTTGCCATTTGTGTACCAGGAAAGGGACAGGCTAAGCCTGGCTGCCAAGATGTTTTGAGTACCTGGGAGAAACATGGCTGACAGCTGAAGGGCATGAGACATTGCCCAAAACCACACACTCATCACTTTCCTGCACAGGGGTCAGAGTGAGTGCCTCCTTGCTTGTTTAGGTAGTGCATTACACTGACCTCTGTCTGGACCAATAAGGGACCAGGGTTGTGGTGTTCTTTGAAGGCTTGGAGACCAATGAGGCAGTATAGTGCAATGGTTTAAGGCTCTGAGCTGTAAATCTGGAGACCTGGGTTTGAATCCCGCAGCCTCTACTTGCATACTGTGTCACCCTGAGCAAGTCACTTAACTTCCCTGTGCTCCCAGATTGCACCTGTAAACAAGCTTTCAGCTTAGTATGTCTGTCCTGGTTAAACAATTAGAAAGAAAAGGAGAGCCTCATCTCCAGAACGTTGATGTGGAAATCTGAATCTAGTTTGGTCCATGACCCCTGGGTCTAAAAAGGACCTAGATGGGCTCCCCAGCCTGACTCCAAGGCATCCATTTTGAGGATCTGCACTGGATTTGGGGAGAAGAATGGGATGTCCTGCAGTGGGTGCTGGTGGTCCATTCACCATACCAGAGCACTGCAGAGAGGGGATATGACAAGGACCCTCTGTTCTAGTTTGTCCATTAGTAGATCCCATTGCACCAAATAATCCACTTCGATAGGCACATACAGAGGTGGAAAAAGTGAGCTGTCACTATGGCAGTAGCCATAAGGCCTTGTATATGGATCATTGTCCAAAGACACATACTGACTCCTGTGTACAAGCTGGGTCTGTGCAACCTGAGTCTCTGCTCTGCCTGTAGGCAGAAATGCACTGACCACTGCTGTGTCCACAGCACTGACAGGGAACTAGTACAGATTTTGATATACTGACTGTAACACCCAGTTCCTCTAACAATTGTTTTGTACTGGGCAGTATGTACTGCATGTACTAAACCATTTCCTTGGACTGGCCCTTCAGTAGCCATTCATCCAGATTTAGGAAGACATAAAACTCTTCCCTCAAGAGGGCTGCTGCCACAACCACAAAGCATCTGATAAAGACCCATGGTGTTGAGGATAAGTCAAAGGACAAGACTTGGAATTAATAATTGCTACCCTCCCATGTAAAGCAGAGGTATTGCCTGTGCATTTTTGAATCCTGACATGAAGATATGCATTCTTCATGCACATGGTGCAGAACCAATCCCCCTTTTGCAGCAGGGGGATGAGAGCTTGAAGGGACTCCATTTGAAACTTTCTGTATTCAATACATTGGTGTAGGTCTCTCAGGTCCAGTACAGGATGCAGATCTCCTGTTCATTTGGGAACCAGGAAGTATCTGGAACAGAACCTGCTGTTTCTTTCTTTGGGAGGGATAGGCTCAACTGCTCACTTGTGAATTAGTGACTGTAGTTCTTCTCTCAGAAGGGACAGATGACCTGGAGGAGGATGAGAAGGAGGCAGAGGATGAACTGGAGGGGTCAACAGCAACTCCAGAGCATGACCCTTTTCCATTATATCCAGGACCCCCTTGTCCATAGTGATCTCTATTTTGACAGATGAAGGAAGATCCTTCCCCCTGCTTGTACCCAGAGGGGACTAGAGGGGGGGGAGTGAAGTAGAGAGTCAAAAGGTACTGGGATGATGGGGCCACCTTGACTGATACCTTTGGATGCCTTGGAGTGGGCACCAGGGGTGGGGGGACAGGGAAGGGGACCACCTCCATGACCACAATATTGTTGATGGTAGCTGCAGCCACAGCAGACTGCAGGTCTATGAAATAAGCCTCAAACACACCTTCTGGCAGGCTGTAGGTTCAGAAATTTAATGGATCTTACAATCATTTTAAATAATTGAAGCACTTTGAGAGCACTTTTCAACATCAGTAACAAACAGTTTGGAGCCCCTAAAGGGGGCATTCAGCACAGCTTGTTGTATATCAGAAGCAAATTGCCCTGGCAAAAACGTCAGATGCATCATATGCAGAGCATAACAGATGCTTTTCAGTGTCTATATCAGCTGTAGCAGCCTTAAACAATTCAGTCTTTGTAGGACTATCAGGCAAAGCCTAAATAGTGGATACTGCAGATTTCCACAGCCCATTTTGATACTTTATAATGTAGGCCTAGCAGTTAGCAATTCTTAGGCCAAAGAATGCAGAAGCGTAAGTTTGTTTGCCCATAACATCAGGAGGCAAAGTGCTCATGTGTCTCAGGGCCCTAGAGCAAACATGAGAAGCCATGATAACTATTAAATCTCTTTCAGGCTGAGAAGCATAATAAGGCTTTACAGATGGAGGAGGGTATTGTTTGTCAGCCTTTCTAGTCACTGCAGACAAGGTATTAGGCTTATGCCAGACAGCAAATGTAACATCCTCTAATGCAGGATATACTGGAGGCACTACAATAGAAGGTGCAGCTGCAACCTACAAAAACTCTATTAAATTTATTTTACTGGAGTCTTCTTCACCCTCAAAGCCCGTGACTTCTTGGATCTGTCTGAGTAAAACCTGGAAGGTGGGATCTTCAAGAGGAGACCGGGGGGTATGAACCATAGAGTATGCACTACATAAGGAGAGGGTGGAACTGGAGGATAAAACTCCCTCATAGGGATCTTCATCCCTCTCCTCATCCTAAAAATCCTCCTCCATATTCAGGAGATCAGAATTATATTCCAGCTTGTTATCATCTGGAATGATGATGGGGGCAATCGATGGAGCCAGCAACAGAGGTGGAAGCCCTGACAAAGAAATATGCAGTGTGTCTTTATGTCCTATCGATGACAACGGTACTGACATGGGAGGCCTGGTTGACAGGACTTCAGTTATCGTCATTGGAAGCAATGGTAACAGGGATTGCATCAGTTCAGAGAATGATGCCAGAACAACTGGGAGTCGGCATGACCCATTAAAGGGTCTGAGACTACCGGCATCAGTGGGACCGAATCCAATGATGGAGGCTGCAGACCGTCTGTAGTAGGTACGGCAGTGCCAGAGCCAGGCCCGATCTTGGTGCCGCAATTACAGTCAGGGGGCTGTAGTCATTACCACCAGAACAGATGACAACGAGGACTTGCACTCCTTTAATGGTGACCTCAACCCCTCACCAGCAAAGCAGCTTTTTCTCTATGCTTGTGGAGATGGCTAAAGGAGGAGAAGGGCTCTAACATCAATTTTCCATTGTCTTTAACCTTTTCCAAAGTCTTAGTTGACCTTGGCGGTGACTGCATCACCAAATGCCAGGGAGTATCCTTCCCAGCAGTGGCTGGGCATGAGGGAGAAACCGGCTTGGAGCCCACAGCTTTAGCTTCAGCTTCCATGGCCTTTATGGCAATGAAGGTCTTCAGAGCCTTTTGGCATCTCATTGTGGCCTGGTTGAAGCAGGCCCTGATGCTGTGGGACATTACCACACAGCAAACACAAACAGTGTGAGCATCTTCCTTGTAGATCTTGTAACCACAGGTACAACACCTAAACAAATGTTCTTTTGATGACAGCATACAGGGACAACATCCACAAAGTTAGTTTTAAAGGGACACTATCAATCATTTTTGCATCATATTATTTCTAGTTAAAAACTCACGTTTTATGATTGCTTACCTTCTCTAAAACTCGTTGAAGTAGTTGGTTGTTTGATCTGCTTCCTTTCCTAGTAGAACTGAAATGAATAGGAATGTGCAATTATACCCAACCCTGTTTTGCTTCAAATCCTTGATCTACTGTTGTTGCCTACTTCCTGAACATTAGGAATATCTCCCAAACAGTGCAACAACTCCTGCTGCAAGTCTCCTCTCCACTCACAGCATCATAGAAACATATAAATGTAGAATCTGATGGTAGATAAGAGCCACTTGGCCCACCCAGTCTGCCCATTTTATTTCATGAGTGTTAAATTAAATTACAGGTGTTCCCAATTCCAGGAATGATGTAGTAGAAGCTGATCAAAGAATGTAAACAAACACATTTTTGTGTGGTAACACCAGTATAGTGGGTAGCATGTATTTAGAAATAGAAATCAGAATCAAACTACCAGCTACATCAGCAATCTCTTCAGAATATGAGTAATCACAATGTGTTTTTTTTTAATCTAGGGACAATTTGAGACCTAAAGGGGTTGACAGTGTCCCTTTAAATTAGAAATTAATAAAGTAAACAAGCATTTGTCAATGCCAAAGGTTTGATGCTTTGCACCAGTACATCCTCAGATGTTACATGGGCACTTGGACTGCGAATGCAAGGAATGCTGGGTATGGCAAACAGCTGTCTTGTGGGATGCTATGGAGAACATTGAGTGCACAGGATTCAGTTTGGAAAAAATCCATTTTGTTTTTTTATACATAGACAGATATCAAGGGTACTGAATAGACAGGGCATTTAGAAGAATAATAACTGTCTTGAGGCTAGGAGAGAGAGCAGGTACAGAGGATCACTGTGGACAGAAAGCAAATACTGGGATCACTGCAGGAAGGATGGCAAAGAAAACAGTTGTGCACAAGAAAAAAGAGAATACATGTAGGGATCTACCAGTTATTCTTTTTGTTAAATTTCAATATATGTAATTTCATAACCATGTTAAGATCTATGTATCACTCAGATCATGGCAAGTCTAGGTATATATGCAATAGTTAAAAAGGGGGGGTAGGGGTAGCATACAGGGGAGGGGTATAAATGGCTAGGGCATGGGGAGGGGAACATAAGAGTTATGGGAGTTGGGGTGGTGAAAAAGGAAATAATGGGGGGAAGGGGCAGGAGAGGATTACAAAAGTTGCTGACATCCATATATCCTCAGTTCTTTAAGTGTGGGTTCACCTTTCAAATGGCATTCATGTAATACAGACACAAAAAATGTTTAAAATGAATATGTGTCTTTGCCTTGGTTAACACTGTTTGCAATATACACTTGCTGGTGGAGAGAAACAGAGGTACAGTATATTATTATTTTTTCCCTATATTTAAAAGTTGCTAGAGTAAGGAGACTAACTTCCATATTACAGAGAGGCAGGCAAGGGTTATTTTTATGTTTGCTTGCATGCATGTGCAAGAAACATAGTGCCATCATCTGAGTTTTTGTAGGTGTGGCACCCTGTCTTCCAGTTGAAAATGCAGTGGCTTACAGTTGAAAGGGAGAGACCACTATCCTTTAGATTGAAGGTCTTCATTCTGTATTTCATAATTGCCAGTGCCTGAGTTCCTGTACTTCTTGTCTACCACTTGAACCACTGGTGAGCAGCGATAAGATAGTGTTGATAAGTATATTGCCAGCAGTCCTGCTTGTATACATCTCTGCTTTCTCTTCCTGGAACATAAATTCAGTTTGAAGTGAACTTTTCCTAGGATTATCTTTCCGGGAGGAGGCAAGTGACTAAAATGACATCCTTGGAATGTTTCCAGAAAAAGATCTAATTGCCATCCTTGGAATGTTGAGTCAGAGTTCAAGGTAGGAGCGGCATTGATAAAAGCAGAAAAACATAACCCCAAAGAGACTGAAAAAGTAGATGCAGTTTTCGTCTTCTGGCACACCAGATCAGTATTGCAATAATATTCCTCAACCCTCTGAGTGTCTCTGAATAGCGCCCCCTCTGCCTGCCGCACACAGTATGACTAACGGGGGTGCCCAATCCCCCGTCGGCTCCGCGCTCCCCTGCAGAGTTCTAGGTGCCACGCTGGGAGCCCACCCCAGCATAGCATAAGTGAGAATAATGACAAGGGTGCCCAATCCCCCGTCGGCTCAAGTAAACCCCCCCAAAAGAAACAGACTTCCAGTTGCCAAGCTGGGAGACCACCCCAGCGTGGCACACTTCTGTATGGCCGACGGGGTGCCCAATCCCCCATCGGCTCCACTAGCCCCCAAAAATAAATCTTCCAGCTGCCATGCTGGAAGCCAACCCCAGTGTGGCACAAGTCCCGCATCATCTTCCTAAAAAGAAAACAAACACCTGAAAAGAAAAAAACGGTCCCTCGTTGATTGTCTTGCCCCCCAACCCGCGCCCACCCTCTGCGCATCCACCTCCCCACACCCCCACCTCACCCCATACTTATCTCCAGAGGCCAGCACGATGATCTTCGGTGGACCAGGAACATGTCTGCACTCTCTTTAAAGCCGACCACGAACTGAAGAAATGCCGGTAAGCTGTATAATGGAATAAAGAGGGTTTTTTCAACTTTGATGCATATCTCAGGCATTTTTTGGAATTTTGGCACCAAATTTTCAACGTGGGGTTTTTGGGACCCCTCCTCATGAATTCTGAAACTGTCATGGCTTTAATCGACCCCAAAAGGTGATTTTGCGGTCACTGCACAGAACCACCTTTCGGGACCGATTTATTAAATGACAGTATCACAGTTCATGAGGTAGCCCCCCAAAAACCCTATGTTGAAAATTTGATGAAAACATTCCCAAACATGACTAATTTACGAGCGTGAGTTGCGCAGTTCCTACGCACACTCGTAAGTTCACAAATTTTTTATATTTTCACTCCAGATTTTCAACATTGCCATTTTACTACACCTCCCTTATGAGCAGTACAGCTGTCATTTTTCACATCTCACCCAAAATGTATTTCCACGCATGTAGTGCACAATGGCACAGTCGGTGTGCGAAATCAATGTTCAGGACAGATTAAGAAAATCACAGTGACACTCTTCATGAGCAGAGGTCTTAAAATGGCTATGTTAAAAATTTGGTGACAAAAGTCCATAAAATGACTGTGTTATGAGTGAGCATTACGCAGTTCCACGCACCCTTGTAAGTTCATGAATTTGTAATATTTTCAGTCCAGATTTTCACCACTGGCATTTTTCCACACTTCCTTATGAACAGTACAGCTGTTATTTTTCACACCATGGCCAAAATGTGTTTTCGCACTTCCAGCGCAGAAATGCGTGGTCGCTGTGGGAAATAATTGTTCTGGACAGATTAAGAAAATCACAGTGACACTGTTCATGAGCAGAGGTCCCAAAATGCCTGTGTTGACAATCTGCTGTAAAAAATCCCCAAACTAATTACAGTACAGGTGTGTGTTGCACAGTTTCTACGCACGCTCGTGACTTCACCAATTTGTTTTATATTTTCACTGCAGATTTTCAACATTGCCATTTTTTACACCTCCCCAAGAACAGTACAGCTGTCATTTTTCACATCCTGCTCGAAATGTGTTTTCACACCTGTGGTGCCAAATGGCGTCGTCGCTGTGCAAAATCAGCTTTCGGCTAACGAACTGATATTGCCACCGTTTATGAGGTGGGGGTCACAAAAAAATCATGTTGAAAATTTGGAGTGAAAATACCAACGAATGCCTGAGGCGTTAGGGTTTCCGACCATAATGCCCCACCCTGTAGAGACTGACAGGCATCAGGGGTGTGACTTGGGATTGTCATACCATTCCATCCCCACCCACACCCTGCAGCCAGTGAGAGGCATCGAGGTGTGCCTTGGACTCTTTGGCCCTAAAGTTCACCCCATTCTCCTATACAGCACCCATCTCACTGTATTTCCTAATGGAATGGGGTGAACATAAAGACCAAAGACCCCAAGGCACACCGTGACACTTGTCGGTGTCTGCATGGTAGGGTGTGGTGAAATGGCATTGCCGTTATGCCTGATGACCCAAAGGCACACCCCAATGCCTGTCAGTATCTGCAGGGTGGTGGGGTTGGCTTCAGTTCAATACTTCACTGCCATTCCTATTATGCAGCTCTGTAACTCCTACATTACCAATGCCAATGCCAGCAAGCAAACATTCGGCATTGACAAATGCTTGTTTTCTTTAGGAGTCTTGCTAGTTTAGGAGAAAAAAAAGGCTATAATTTGAGACATCATGGCCAGTTTCAAACTGCCTACAGACTAGGCAGAAGCAGCAGGAAAACCTTTAACGGTAATAAATAGAATAATAGATAGGTTACAGTGAATTACAAGGCTGTAATTCCATCGAGGGGTTCTGGGGACATAGATAACCTCGAGAGCGAAGCTCAAGAGGTTATCTATGTCCCCAGAACCACGAGATGGAATTTCAGCCTTGTAATTCACCGTAACCTATTTTTTATTTTTTGTAATATATGGATGACAGAAGGTGGTGACTTCTTACCTGGTGGAGTGTTGTGAAGGGTGAGTGCAGGCTGATATCTTGAAAAAGGAATCAATAAGTTGTCAGAACAATGGTATTATTGGCAATGGTATTATTGGCAGTGGTATTATTGTCAGTGAAGTGTGGTATTGTTGGAAAGCTGGTGTGTATTACAAGATTTTTTTACACCGTTTTCAATGCTATAATTTTAGCGATCCATATATTACAAAATAATAAAAACTGGCACAACAGTTCAAACTTTCTGTAGCTCTCCCCTCAGTTTTCTGATGTAGTCTGTTCAGGTTGTCACTGCTGCTGATTTTAATGACAGGCTGCTGGTGTTGACAGCCCATCAGGTGTTTGTTGAATAGCTTCGTACTGAAGCCCTCTAATTTATTGGCTTGGTTCTTCTGAAGTGCATTCAGCCAAAGAAAAGTGGTGTCACAGTTAAAGTGGATGGTTATTGGTCTAGATTACTTCGCCCCTACAGTTTTTAACTGCAATAGGCTCACAGAAACACACCTCTGAAACCCCCCCTCACTTATAAGAAAAGGTTTGTTGCACATGTGCATCAAACCTAAACAAGCATTTGTCAATGCCGAATGTTTGCTTGCTGGTATTAGCATTGGAAGTGCAGGAGTTAGACAGATGCAGAATAGGAATGGCAGTGAAGTACTGAACTCATGCCAACCCCACCTCCACCCTGCAGAGATGGACAGGTATTGGGGTGTGCCTTTGAGTTGTCACCCATAATTCTCAGACCAATTCACCTCACCCTATCCTGCAGACACTGACAAGTGCTGAGGTGTGCCTTGGGGTGCTCAGCTTTACAGTCACCCCATTCCATAAGGGCATATCCTGAAATGGGTGCAGTATAGGAGAATGAGGTGAACTCTGGGGCCGAAGAGTCCAAGGCACACAGTGTGATGCTCTGCCCCTGCTTCTGGTTAACTGTATGATATTTATCTTATAAATAAATGGTCTGTGTATGGAATGTCAGTATGTGAGAGATTTGGCCTTTAACTTTCATGGTCAGTAGCTGAAACCACAGGATGTTGTAAAATAGACCAGAAGAATCAATTAATGAAGACTTCCTTACAGAAGGGTATTTTATTACCTTTTATGACCTGCCCATGCTTTTGAGGTTGAAACTAAGTATGAGTTTTATGACTTTACAGGAGGCAAGGAAATTGGGCTAGTTCCTCTCCTTTTAGCATATAACCAGAAATGTGTGAAGAGTCCTAAACTCCCTCAGATCACACTAGCACAGGAAATCAGCTCAAGATGACACGAGTGTGGGATTGTTAAGTTCAAAGAGAAAATGTTTAATTAAAAACTGTCATATTTGGGAAATGGCTAGTACAGATTTTTTTAAAGCAATGACTCACATACTAAGAGACACTTATGTCAGAAATTATCTAAGTGAGGTTCTAGCTGACCTCATCAAAAGGGGGTGGGGACAGACAGAGTTAAAAATTAAACATTGTATTTGGGATTATGACATATGATTCTAGACTCTGACTGGGAAAGCACTTAGAAAGGTAATAACTACAAAAGAATTAATTATCTGTGGTAGGAGTGTTTGTTCTGAAACTTCCTTTTTGTTTTACAAGATTGTAAGCTGTATGATATATTGTTCTGTGTTTAATTTTCCCATTTTATCATATTTTAGTAAACAACCATTGCTTTGAAATACTGCCTGGGTGTCTTCTCAGTTTCTTTTTGCATGTGATGTATATGGGGTTAAGTCTGACAGCTGTTAAAAGGCTTGATGGTGTTACTAAGCTTGGAAAAGGTAAGAATATGCTTAAAGTCTCTTATAGAGTTTTAAGGGTTCATTTTGGAGACCTGGCTGGGTGCCCCTGGTGAAAGATTGTACTGCAGTCCTGAAGAGGGTACATATCTGAGCCTGTAATTGGGTATGCTAGCATAAGGTTCACAGTTTGAATTCCTCCAGAATTTGAGGCTAACAGGTGATTCAGACCCAAAGTAGACAGGAGGGTTACCCTGGCTGTTATCTGTTCACACTATTGCACTCTGAGGTTGTCACTCTGGGAGCAGAGGGCCTGACCTGTGGAGTGTGTTTGTGACACATCTCAATGCCTGTCACTGGCTGCAGGGTGGGGGTGGGGGGGAATGGTGTGAGCATAATAGCCAGCAATCCAAAGGCACACCCCTGGCGCCTGTCAGTCTGTACAGGGTGGGATGTTATGGTTAGAAACCCTAACACTCCGAGCGTTTGTTGGTATTTGCACTAAAAATTTTCAACATGGCCTTTTTGTGACCCTCACCTCATGAAAGCATTTGGGACCTCTGCTCATGAACAGTTGCACTGTGATTTTGTTAATCTGTCCCAAGTGTTGATTTCCCACAGTGACTGCGCCATTCTGCGCCAGATGTGCGACAACACAGTTCAGACAGGATGTGAAAAATGACAGCTGTACCATTCATAGGGAGGTGTGAAGAGATGACAATGTTGAAAATCTGGAGTGAAAATATTAAACATTCTCAAAGTTACGAGTGTATGTGGAAACTGCACAATGCACGCTTGTAACAAAGTCATTTCATGGAATTTTGTCCCCAAATTTTCAACATAGGCATTTTGTGACCTCTGATCTTGAACAGTGTCACTATGATTTTATTAATCTGTCCTGAATGTTGATTCCCCACAGCGACCGCGTCATTGTGTGCCAAATGTGCAAAAACACATTTCGACAGGATGTGAAAAATTACAGCTGTAATATTCATAAGGAGGTGTACAAACATGACAATGCTGAAAATCTTGGATGCAGATATTACAAATTCTAGAAGTCACGAGAGTGTGTGGAAACTGCGAAACACATGCTCGTAACATAGTCATTTTGTGGACTTTTGTCACCAAATTTTCAACATAGGCATTTTGGGACCTCCACTCATGAACAGTGTCACTGTGATTTTCTTAATCTTGTCCAGAACACTGATTTCCCACAGCGACAGTGCTACTGTGCACTGAATGTGCAAAAATACATTTCAACCAGGGTGTGAAAAATGACAGCTATACTGTTCATAAGGATGTGTGAAAAAATGCCAGTGCTGAAAATCTGGAGTGAAAATATTACAAATTCTCGAAGTTATGAGTGTGAGTAGAAACTGTGCAATGCACGCTTGTAACACAGTCATTTTTTGGAATTTTTTCACCAAATTTGCAACATAGGCTTTTTGGGAGCCCACCTCATGAACCGTGTCACTGTCATTTTGTTAATCAGTCCTGAAAGGTGATTCTGCGTAGTGACAGTGAAATCACCTTTCGGGATCTAATAACCAGATGACAGTGACTGAATTCGTGAGGTGGGGTCCCAAGAACCCCGTGTTAAAAAATGTGGTGCCAAAATTTGCAAAAATGGCTGAGATATCCACCTAAGTTGAAAAAAAACAAACATTTATGCCATTATACAGCTTACCGGCATTTCTTCAGTTCGTGGTCAGTTTCGAAGAGTGCAGACATGTTCCTGCTTTACCAAGATCATCGCACCAGGCCCGGAGGTAAGTATGGGGTAAGGGGTGGGAGGTGGGGTGCACAGAGGGTGGGAGTTGGGGAGGGGCAATGGACACAATAAGGGATGGTTTTCTGTTTAAAAAAAATGTTGTGAGATTTTTTTTTTCTACTTACAGGGACAATGGGCACGCTGGGGTGGGCACCCAGTATGCCACCTGAGTGTTTGTTGGGGGGGCTGGAGCCAACTGGGATTGGTCACCCTGTCGGCACATACAATGTGTTTGGGGAGGCGCATAAGCCGAGGAAGATCGGGCACCCCTTGGCACACAATGAATGGGGGGGCATTATGCTGACGGGTATTGGGCTTCCCCATCGGCAAATGAACTGGGGAGGGAGCATGCCAATAGAGGGATTGGGCACCCCCATCGACATTCATGGGGAATGTGAGAGGCGGACAGTGACAGCCACCACCAAGTTTATTGAAATGTGACACCAGACAAGGCAAGCTGCTATTTGCTGCTGCAATCAGGTACTGCGACAGCATCAGACTGTTCAGGAAAAACAGCTGATTCTCCAGTGATGGAGCACTCCAACTGCAGTGGCGTATTTCTTTCAGGTTGGTGGCATGCTTCAAAACTTCTGTCACTGACAACGTGCTCCTCCATTGGCGCCACAGAGGCCAGCTCCAAAAATCACTGCCAGCATTGGCCACAACACTGCCGTACCTCCACAACCCACTACTCCAGCAAGCTGTCAAGAAATGTTTCTTGAGCATGTGCACAAGCAAACAAAGATCTGATGAGCAGTCGATGGCAGAAGAAAGAACTTGGCAGCAATGGGGTCACCCATTTTTTATAGGTGCCAATGTTGCACATTATCATGGGTGGCCCCCAGCTAGCAATAGTTTCCAAGTGGTCCTGACTTCGACAGCTTACAGTTCCAAAGGTGTGGCCCAGTAGAGGAGATGTCCTCTATGATGATCTGCTCTTCTGGCAGTGTCACAGTGAATGGTTTGTGGCCCAGTTCTTGATTCCTATGACCGAGAAGGAACCAAGAAAAAACACAGAAAGTGATAAAATTACAAAAAACACTGATCAGGAGAGAGTATTACTGAAAATATTAGATTACTATGAAACAAAGTATGAAATAAATGAAATTTAAGCAGTTCGCTATTGAACAGGAAGGTGCACTGTCCAGGGTAACTGCTCTCTTTAGCAAAAACTAAAGATCTATTAGGGACTGGCTGGCAGCTCGAGACCAGTAAAGAGAGAAAGAATTTTCATTTGAAAAATATTCTATGTTGCAGGGCACCACACCTCATAGATGATGCAAGTGTACTGGACCTGCTGTTCTGATTATAGTTGTAAGAAAAATGCAGTTATTTCTAAAGGAGGGTTTTACAACTGTGGGGACTGCAGAAAAATTTCACATCAAGTGTTCTGGGTCAGAAGAGAAAAGGTTTCCAGGAAAGGCTAAATATTTCTGGTGATTGTACAGCAAACTCCAGTAATCAGAAAAACTTAGAACAAGTTTCCCTTCTGACCTGGATTACCATAAAAAGAGGTGAATAAAGGAAAAACCTGGAAGCCCTCTTTTTGAAGTAGTAGTGATTAGGAATCACAGGGACCTGGGTTCAAATGGGAAAGTATCCCATTTAGCAGTGTCAGTGACTCCGCAGGTTGCATACTCGCCTCTGAGGCTGGAAAGATCAGAAGGCTGAGGGTTCTATCCCCACACCAGGCACTTGGGTTAAATCCCAATACTAACATTGTAGTGCAGCATGAGGGGGGTGTTGCACTCCTAAACTGCCATCTTTCAGATGAGATGTTAAACCAAGGTCCCACCTGCCTATTCTGGTGGTAGTTCAGGTGGATGTTAAATATCCCATGGCACTTCTCAAAAAAGAGTAGGGGAATGTTTTATTCAGAAAAACTCAAAACCAAATATACAGGAACGTAGTACTTCATACAAAACATGATAAAAGGAATCAGAGAACAGAAAGAAAAGTATTACATCACCTGTGAATATTGCAGGATTTTTCACAAGGGGAGTTCTTTTTATGCAGTCTGCAACTTTTTGAAAAAGCTTTTGGGTCATCGGGCCACCAGGATCCCAGAAGCCATCGGGTCGTTGATGCTCTGTGATGCATTTTGTGGCTTATTTTGAAGCTAAAGAAGTCACATCTTAGATCTCCTACACCCCTTGCTCTAAGCAAAATTATCTGGTTGGCTTCAGGGTGAATACATATCCATTCAGTACTGGAGGACAGCAAGATGCTGCTAATGTAATATGCCTACGGCATTGTCTCAGATATATTATGTTATCAGCTTTAATATCTGCAGCTGTATCTACTGGTGTGTAGGTAAGGAGTCTGGAGGCTGCCAGGCCCCCAGAAGCTTTGGGGTGCTAGATGCTCTGTGGCTCATTTTGTGGCGTATTTTAAACCAAAATAACTCATCTGTGAGCTCCCCTCCACCTCTTGCTCTAAGGACAATTATTTATATCTGGGTGCTCAGATTATGTGTGTGTGTGTGTGTGTGTGTGTGTGTGTGTGTATATGTAGATATATATCAAATGCTAATGCACTGAACCTCAATGCAGTCTGCAGCTGGTTTTGGCTGGGTATTGTACACTACTAACTTACTGCAATGCTGGCTTGCTTCTAAGGCAGGGGTTTGGGGCTGATAGGCGCCCAGAAACAATGGGCTACAGTATACTCTGTGGTGCACTTTTGTGGCTTATTTCAAGTCTAAATTACTCATATCTGAGCTCTCTGTACCCCTTGTTGTAACCCCCACCATCCGCAACTCAGTATACCATTTAAGCAATCGAGTCAGTGCAACATGGCCTATAGCAAGGCTAGCAAGATGCTGGGATATATAGGTAGGGATATTGATAGCAGAATAAAGGAGGTAATACTTTCCATCTACAGATCCCTGGTGAGGCCTCTTCTAGAGTACTGTGCCCAGTTCTGGAGTCCTCACCTCAGAAAGGATCAGGATAGGTTGGAGACAGTGCAACACATAGTAACTAAAATGATTCAGGGGCAGCAGGGCAAATCCTATGAGGAGTGCCTCAAGGCACTAAATATGTACTCATTGGAGACCAGATGGGAGAGGGGAGATATGATAGAGACCTTTAAGTTCCTTAAAGGAATTAACAAAGTGAACTGCAGGGTACTATTTAGCCTGAGTACCAGTTCGCAGTCACATGAACATAAATGGAAATTGACAAGAGGTAGGTTCAGGAGAGATGTGAGGAAGTAGTACTTTACAGAAAGTGTGATGGAACTTTGGAACAGTATGTCAGCTGAATTGGATGCAAAAACAGTCAGAGGATTCAAGCAGAGCTGGGACTTAATGAAGGGAATAATGGTTACCAGGGGCGACAGAACCAAGGAGGAGAATAGAGAGAGGATGGGGAGGGTTAGTACCCTGGAGAAATGGTAAGTTCCAGGGATTATAGGGAATTTGGGCAGATTGGATGGACCTCTGGTCTTTTTCTGCTATCAGTTTCTATGTTTCTATACCAAGCATCCTGCTTGGAAAAAAATCTTTAACATAATTCTTAGTTCAGCACTGGGTATTACAATTGTTGCCCCTACTCCATTCTCCAGTGTGGTAGGCATGACAAAGGGAGTGAGGGGAAAGGTAATTTGACAATGGCGGGGATTCCCAGTGCAAAGTTACTATCTCCTAAATGCCTATCCCCCCCCACCCCCACCATGCTTCCAAAAGCTAAGTGGGTATGTTCATTACACTGCACTGTGGCAACAAATGTCATTCTACTGACACATGTGGTCATCTGGAGAAAACATTTAGCAGAATTTATTTGTTTTAATGGTGACTGGCACAAATGACACAGACAAAAGTGGAACTGAATGTCAATGAAAATGGGACCACAGTGAAGACCTCTCTGAGCAGCACAATTAGTAAGATTCAAGTTCAAGTTCAAGTTTATTTCAGGAAAACTCCATTGAGCAAGCTCATTCACAAGGAGGTCCTGTGACATGTAGACTTACACAACGTACATACATAAATAGTTAATAGACAATTTATGCATAAATACAAGCTCACATAATTCAGACATGATATACATACATGGTCGCCACATAGGATGACCGCAGGTGGTAATCAGCTAATATAACACAGTGAAGCAACTTGTAGATAGCATACTGATAATTGAAACATGGAACTGGTGTTTGCAATATATACACTTTGGAAGATGGGACAGACAGCTGAAAAGACAGACAAAGAAGGTAGGAATGGTTTGATAGTGTGATCAGTGAGGTGTATACATAGATAAGGCAAGGAGTAGGAGGGAAAGTGGTAGCAGTAATTAGGTTGCTACAGCAAGGTAGCAGATGTAAGTCAGGTGCCAGAACGTGGAATAGTATCTTGTTATAAATGAAAGTGCGGGCAATAAGTAGTTAATATGAACAAAGCAATTATGTCTTACTAATGGATGCACATGGCACACATGTGGAAAGAAGAGGCTTAATGACAGTTACAGGTATCTTTTATTTTAGCTGAGCTTAGCAATTTGTAGGAGTTAATTGAAACTATGCTAGATAGTTTCAGTACGGTTTGTAATTGGTTCCAAATAGAGGGAAGGTCATGTGCAATAGCACGTTTACCAAAGGAGGTCCGCGTCCTTGGTATATTGAGCATAATAAAGTCAGATTTTCTTAGTGAGTATACACTATGTGAAATACTAATGAGAGATGAGAGATAGCTCGTAAGTTTCTGCAGGAGCAGTTTGAGAGTCCATAACCCAGCATGGAGCAGGCGTCGAGTAGTGAGGGATGTCCAGCCAACAGCTGCATATAAGTCACAATGATGTGAACGGTAAGGGGAGTTGGTAATGAACCGTAATGCACGGTGATAAAGGATGTCCAATTTACTTAGATTTGCAAGAGTGGTAGAGGAGTAGATTATATCGCCATAGTCAAGAAGAGGGAGAAAAGTGGCCTGGATGAGCTTATTTCGAGTTTCAAGGGGGAAGAGGGGCCTATTTCTAAAGAAGAAACCTAGCCTGGCTTTTAGCCTTCTAGAGAGGTCATCGACATGGACATTGAAAGAGAGTTTGTTGTCAATCCAGATACCCAGGTATTTAAATTTGGAGACAACTTCCAGAGGCTCATTTAGTGTGGTAACAACAAAATCTTGGGGCAGGGTATTGGGGGTACATGTGGCAGCACTACGGAGAATATCATCACTTTGGTCTTCTTGGCATTTAGCAGGAGATTTGCCTTTATTAATTATGCTGTAGTTGTGCAAAGTCCGCTGAAGCACGCCTTTAACTTCAGATAGCGATGAGCCAGAAGTATATTAGCATAGTATCATCTGCAAAAAGTGCAGATTGGACGAGATATGTTGGAATCAAGATCATTAATGTGTAATGAGAACAAGATAGGGCCTAAGATGGATCCTTGGGGACGCCTCTAACAACTGGCACGGCAGCAGAGAAACAGCCTTCTGCTTTTACTTTTTGGAGTCTCCCAGTTAAGTAACTCGTGAACCACTGGGTAGTATGGTATGAGGCACCCAGCTTTGCAAGGCAATTGACTAATAGTTTGTGGTCAACAGTATCAAAAGCTTTGCTTAGATCCAAAAAGACTGCTGCAGTTACCTTCTTTGCATCTACAGCAGAGATCCAGTCATTGGTTACTTTTGCTAGTGCAGAGATTGTGCTATGATTTGCCCGGAAGCCAGATTGGGCTGGATTGATGAGAGAGAAGGTTTCCAAGTAAGATTTTAACTGAATGTGGATCAGTTTTTCAAGAACTTTAGAAAGAATAGGCAATATGGAGATAGGCCTATAATCATTTACATCGCATGGGTCACCAGATTTAAACAGAGGGAGGATATGTGCTGATTTCCAGCAAGACGGCACAGTAGCAGATGTAATGGAAAGATTGAAGATGTGGAGAATAGGGGCCGCAAGATGGGCATATTCTAACCTTAGGAAAAAGGGTTCCAAGCCATCGTCCCCTGTGCTTTTTTTGGTGTCTAAATTAAGGAGAGAATCTTCTACTTCTTTATAAGTTATCTCGTGCAGTTGAAAAGGGCTAGGTGCAAGGCTAGATATAGGGGGAGGTGTATGCTGGCTAACCGCAGAACCAGCATAGGGTGATGAGTCAAAGCTAATCCAGCTGTGGCAAAGTGGAGTTAAGTTCCTCAAGATTAGGGACTTGTTTCCACAATCTTGCCACTTGCTACTATCTTTGATGGATGGAATAGTGAGGCCGCCTCTTCTATAGATTTGATTGTCTTCCATATTTTATGAGGGTTACCTTTAGTTTGTTCTAGGTAGAGATGTAATAGTTAGCTTTAGCAGAGCATATACTTTTCACACAAGTATTCCTGGCTGTTCTAAAAGCCTGCTAATCGAAGGTTCTTTGGTTGTCGAGCTTTTGCCGGAGCTTATCTCGGACTATGAGGGCTGCCTTAAGATCCAAGGTGAACCAAGGGTTAGAGTTGTTCCGCACTTTACTTTGATGAATGGGGCATGCTTATTTATTATTTTAGTAAGATTGTCATTAAGGTGTAGGCTGCCTTTGACATCTTTTGGCTAGGTAGAGGTCTTGCCAACAGATCATGCCCAGGTCAGAAAGGAAGTTTACTGCACTGAACTTGCGAAAGGACCGTTTTGTTATAAAGATGGGCTGTGGTCGGGCCTTAATTTGAGATCTTATACAAGCAACAATCCCATGATCACTCATATCATTGTGAAACACTGCTGTATGAGATATTTTATGTGGGTGGGTGGTTAGTACCACATCTAGGATGGAGCTGTTGGCAGTATTTAGAGCGTTATTCCTAATAAGCTCATTGACTAATTGCCCAAGACCTAGCTCGTCGCAAAGGGATTTGAGGCAGTGGGATTTAGGTGTTAGCCAATCCATATTTAGATCGCCTAGAAATATTGTTTCAGCCTTTGCATCTGCGAACATGGTTTTCAGAAGATTAAGAACTTCGTCACCAACAGACGGAGGTCTATAGCCACCTATAATAGTGATACATTCTGAGGAGAGGAGATGAAGGTTCAGAGAGACAATCTCAAATTCCATGGATAAAGATTTGCAACTAATATTGGTGACTGAGTACTTAGATTTGGTATAAATGACCACACCCCTGCCTCTAGAATCTCTATCCGCCCTAAATAGTTTGTAGCCCAGTAGTGAGATTTGTTGGTCAGTATTTGTCTTTTTTAACCATGACTCAGTAATTATGATGATGTCAGGGTTGATATGTGAGGCCCAGACTTGCAGTTGTACAAGTTTTTTAGGCAGGCTTAGAATATTGACCATCATCATTTTGAGACCTGTGGCCTCAGCAAAATCAATAGGCGAGGTAATTCGGGGTATAGATCCCAGCCAGACCCTTCTAAACATTTGCATTGCCTTTCCACTGTGGTACCTCTTTTGCTTAACTTATGAAAAGTTAAAACAGGCATATGAATCATGACAACTTTGCATTTTGTATAGAGGAGGATTTAAGTAATTTATTTCTAAATCTTCAGCCCTCCCACTGAACAGCTCTCTTGCCCAACTGCACAGTTTATCCCTTGATATACAGTTATTAAGGGACACATCTTTGACAATAGTGGCCAGGAAAATTTACCTGCCAGTGACTGATAATATTATAAGTCGAGGTCCTGTACTTCTTTTTTGTTGTCCTGGAGACATCGTCTCTGAACCTGCCGCCATGCTCGATCTTTCTCGAGTGTTAGCTGACAGTGTGAATTGTGGGTAGCGGTCCTCATGGACACAGTGCTGAAGTGAGCTGCAATTGGCCAGTCAGTCACGGGGGAAGAGTGTGGAGAAAGACTCACAAAGCAGCTCCAGTCATCTTACTGGCACTGAAGGAGCTGACTGGCAGCAGATTGGGGGGGGGCGCGTTTGCAAAGAGAAAGTGCTGGGGTTCATCATGTGTGCATCAGCATTCTGTGACAGTCACAAAATAAACAGAAATGATGAATAAATTTTACAAATGATGAAAAAAAAGAGGAAGTTTCAAAAGGGGGGGTTCTTTCGAACCAAACGAACCCGCCCTGGTAACGACTATGCACAGCAGTGTCAAATATGAATAAATCAGGTTAGTCGAACCCCCCACACAAAGAAGTATGGGAACAGTATATGCAAAGAAAAAAAACTGAAAACAAAACATACCGAAATTTATTACTTCATACAAATTCAGAACGAAAAGGAATCAAAAACAGAAATAAGTATTTCAACATACATAAGTGTCAAACAGGAAAAATACATATCAATAGAAACCACCCCCCTTCCCCGCAAAGAAAAAACAGGGGAATTGCTCATAGAACTGCTACAGCCTATCATTACAAAAACAGTGTAAATTCCCACAAAATGTATACAAAGCAGAAAAAACAAATAAGTATGTCTATCATACCAGAGCTGATGCACTGTCAGAAGAAACAATTGATACCCAAAAAATTAAACCTAACTGAAAAAGAAGCATAAAACATAATGCTAGAATCACCCCGTATCTAGCCAGTTCATGTGTTTCCAAAATATGTGAAACCGAACTTGTGGAACATGAACTTGTTCAAACTGTTTAATTTTTAGTAGGGGAATTTCCCCAGTGTCCTGGCCAAATTTCTCACATTTCACTAAAAATACCACCAACAGCTTAATCTGGTTCAATGTCAGCTGGCATCCATCTGTATCCCCCCTCCCCTGGGATGAGGCTGAAAATAGGCAGTACTGTCTAGTCCTCCTTTCCTGGTCAACAAAAACTAAATAAATAATAGGTGCCCAGATATGCACAGATGTCCTCTTAGAATTAGTGTTGACTGAGAACTACTTTTCCCCAAGAGGATTCAGTCACTGGTACTCTAGCTAAGCATGCCTGGGCATGGCCCTGAGGGGAAGAGTATGTGATGGAGTGGATATTCTCCATCTCCAGTGTGGTAAATATGCCACTCATAAGGGTGTGCTCACCATGCCAGGACTGCCACATGGAATGTGGTTTCCAAGGGCTCTGGGGAGGTAAGCAAATTGAGCCAAGGTTTGGCTGTATAGTCTTCTTTAAGGAGGCTACCTGATTTGGGGGAAGTGAACAGGCTGAAGCCAGCAAACCTCATTAAATGGCTATGAAGACTAGTAGCTGGGAGTATATTCCAGTTGGGGGTAACATTTAAAGCCCTTTGCTGGAAAACTAAGGGGACAGAGAAAGAGAGAGAAACAGGGGAGCTTTCCCCTGCCTTTGAAGGCCGCTGAAATCTCAAATGAGTGAGCTGCACAAACAGAGATCAGTGAGATAATCCCTGATAGCCAGTGAGAGGTAATGCCTTGCTGGCCTGGGAGAGGCAAGGAACTGACGGGAAGCCCTGGCAATTTGGGGTTATAACAATGAAAGAAAAAGTCCTGCTAGCCTGCATGACAAGCACGCTGCCAGAAGCTGCTCAGAGAAAGCTGCTATTTGAGGTCTGAGCGAGCAGAGACCGAAGAAGTAATGTGACTAAGGAAAAGCTGATTAGAATGTATATGTTTCATCTGTCTTTTTGAAAGTTGAAGTAAGCTATTTTGGTGTTTGTGACATTTAAAGATACAGTATCTGAAATAAAGACTTTTTCTGTTTAAACTTGAGATAACTGGTCTGTCCATTTGGGTGTCCCAATATAGCCCCAGCTGAATGCATATGCTACCCTGTAACACTGGGCGAGTTGGTTTCAAAAAGGTCTAATCTTGGGGCAGCCATAAAAGTATGTAGAATGGTCCATCCACTTGCCTTCTGCACACCACAGGCATGTAGTACCCACACATATTGTTAGACCCTCATTATTTATTTAGATTCCTTTTATTGCTTCATTTTCTAAAGTCATTATTCAACAAAAACAGGTTAAACAAAAGTGAATTTGCTAAACTATTTAGTTTTATGCCAGTGGACACAAACACATTTGTATTTAACCACATATAATATTTACACTATTTTGTATATTTTGTTTCGTATGTAAAATAAGTACATACCACTGTTTCCCTGAGAAAGTGGCAGGGCCTCAAAAAGTTGGTAGTTTGGACTAGTTATTGGATTTGGGTGGATAGATAAAGTATTTCCAATAAAAAGTATATACATACATACATACTCAGGAGTGGAGACTTTATTTTTCTTGTTTTTGCTGAATTGGAGCTCAGCTACACAGAAGTGAGTTCCTCCAAATTATCAGTTTGGACCAGAGAAGGGCAGTGTGCATCCTGGAACATCTAGTTACTAAAAAAGTTTGCATTTCCTATTCCTGTCAAGTTGCTCATAATTTATATACTTTGTATATTATGTTTGACTACCATCCAATTCTTGTTTGTAAATATATCTTTCATTTTATTTACATTTTGCACCCAGATCCCTTATGTGGCTTATAGTGGTGAGGTAGCACCACTGTAGTTAGCATTGGGTAGGCAGTTTAAAATTGCAGTTTTCCGCCCCTTATGTCTCAGATGTTCCTTGACAGAATTTCAAGAAATTTTGAAGGCATGAATTTTGGTGCAGGATCTCTGGATCTGCCAATTGTCGTTCAGCATTTTTTTTGGGCGGGGTGCTAGGGAGTGATAAAAAGTGTGAAGCATACCCAGATTTGCTCAGATAAGTCTAATTAATTTCCCTGTTTACATGTGCAGTGTAACCCAGTTCAAGCACTGGAAAAATGGGAATCTAAGAAAAAACTGCGGTTTACAGATGCATGTAAACCCGAGTGGTGCACTAACCAGGTTGCTTTTCAAACTGGGTTAAGAATATGCGGTTCACAGGAATCGATGCCTGTAGAACCCAAATGTTCTCCACATGTAAGTAGCATCAGTTACCCAATCCTTCCTGGAGGCATGTACTTTTAATCAGCCCTCTCATACCAATGCACAACAGTATGCACTGAGCATGCTCACATTAATCCTGCATCCATTGCCAGTATTCCAGAGATGCACATGTAAACTGACTCGCAACTGGAATGAGCTGTTCATATATACTGAACAACATTACAAATGGCACTAGCAGCACCGATCCCCGTTCCTCAATCACACTGCATATAAACAGGATAAGTGTGCCATTGACTCTGACCGTGCACATGTTGAGAGACTTCTGGATGTGGTGTGGCTTCTGACACAGAATGACACCAGATGTGGCTAATCCAGATACCTCTGATACTAACTGCAACAGAGGCCTAGGACAGGAAACATAAGCAGTCCAGGAGAAAAAGTAGAAAACCACAAGTGGTGATTTATTATTCTAAATCACCAGAAAAAAATAAACAAATTGGAAAACATTTCATGCTTCAGCATCTCTTCTCCTTCTTCAGCAACTTAGAAGACATTCAAGATGTGAAATCAGCATGTCTCCTCTAGTCTCTCTTCAAGTCAATCTCTCCACCAGGACATAAAGCAGCCTGTCCTGTCTCTGTTCAAATCAATCTCTCCACCAGGACATAAAGCAGCCTGTCCCGTCTCTGTTCAAATCAGTCTCCCCACCCATCTTCTTAGTAAGACAGGCTTTGTAGTTGTTGGTTGCTAGGCACAAGATTGTGACTCAGCTAGTAGCTGGCAAGAGCAGTGTGACAGATTACATTAGTCTGAGGTTACACTCTGTCAGCTGCCTCTGCAATCATTTTGGCTATCTCTAGTTAGTACATCAGGGAACCCAGTTTCGTACATATGCCTTACAAACATACATAAGCAAGGAAGAGATTAGAAATTAGAAAGTACAGCAGGTAGAGGTAAGATTTGACTACACAATCTAATAGAAAGTCAGAAAAGACAGAGATAGTAGTAGAATCCTTGCTTCAGATTTCCTCCTACATAAATGGGATAGGACCTTACTAACCCTGTCACATACCCCCCCCCCGAGGGAACTTTTTTTCTTTTTCTCTTTAAAACAGGTTTCCAAAACCTTCCCTCATTCTCATCACATGCTTGAGACCATGCTTATTGGTCTCATGAAGAATAGAGACAATCTCTGGCACATTGCAAAATCACCTGCAACTTCTGCAACACTCAATGCCTACAAGGCAGCCAGAAACGCCTGCACTAAGCTCATTCGACAGGCTAAAGCTTCCTACTATAAGGACCTCTTAAGCAAGAGCTGGGGCTCCGGTAGGGAATTTTGGAACTCCATCAAATCCCTAACAGGAAAGACCCCTAAGGCCCAACCCGATCTACTAGTAACAGAGGAGGGCCCCCTACAAGAACCTATTGACATCACAAATGAGCTCAACAATGCTTTCATAGACCTTTCTGGCATACTCCCTGGTGATTACTTTAAAGATCAGCTTGGGAAACAACACCCCACTGCCCCTCCTAACCCTCCAAAGGATGCTATACCACCTTTCTGCTTTAAATGGATCACCAGGACAGAAACCATCAAGCACATTAAGGGGGTTCTTGGCAAGACCAGGATGGGGGCTGATCTAGTGGATATGAAACTGGTGGGTCTGCTCCTAAACGAATTGGCCGGTCCTCTCTCGATCGTGTTGAATGCATCTCTAAGAATAGGGGTGTTTCCAAAATTATGGAAGTCAGCCATCATCACGCCTGTCTTTAAAGCCGGGGACAGAACTCAGACATCCAACTACAGACCTATATCCATTCTACCCCCCCAAAGCACTTGAAAGAATGGTCTCGGAGCAGCTTAGAGTATCTTGATAACTATAACTTACTCTGCCCACAGCAGCATGGGTTCCAAAAAAAGTACTCCACGCTCACCACCCTTGTTGACTACTCATCCCAGCTTTATGATGCCTTAGATAATGGGGAGACAGTAGGATCAGTCTTACGAAAGCCTTTGACTCTGTTAATCATAAACTCCTCCTAAACTGCTTCCTTTTGACAGGCCTATCCCCGGACATGGTACTTTGGTTTGGAAGCTACCTCACAAGCAGGTCGCAATGAATCAAAATTGGAGACACCCTATCATCAGCTAAGGAGGTGTCCCTCAGGGTCCCACAAGGCTCTATTCTTGGCCCACTGCTCTTCAGCCTCTTCATCAACACTGCACCATCTGCATGTACAGCATGCACCGTTCTCTATGCTGACGATGCAGTAATATCTGTTGCTGGCAAAGATCACAACTCCATCACTACTGAACTCCAAAACAGCTTCCTCAAGCTTGAATCCTGGTTCGCACAAAACAAACTACTACTAAACCATAAATAAACTAAGAGTCTACTCTTCTCTACCTCCCAAAGCAAAACGAAATACCAGCCTTTGCTCATTCATAACCATAAGGGTGAGATACTGGAACAAGTAGTCAAGTTCAAATACCTCAGCATTACCTTTAATGATACACTCACCTTCTCTGGCCATATAGACTTCGTTGTCAAGTCAGCTAATATAAAATGTGGAGTCCTCTACCACCATAGGCATTATATGACACCTGAAGCTCTCAAACTTGCCACCAGTAGTTCAGTAGTGTCCTCCATAGATTATGGGCTGCGTATCTATGGGGTAGGCACAAAAACTGCCCTAAACAAAATCAGCACGCTACTAAATAAGACCTGCCATTTGTCAATAGGGGCTGCTCATGACACCCACATGCTCTACCCTGAAACTGGATGGCTCCCACTCCATTATAAAGCACAATACCAAAACTGCCTACTTCTGAAAAAAGTGCTTCTTGGGCTTACCTCCCCCGCACTGGGTTGCCTCTTTACACCAGCAGTTCCCACCAAATCAACTAGAAGCGTGGATGCTGATAGGCTGGTGATTCCCTTCAAAAGGATGAAACTCGCTCCAGAGCTCCATCCTGTACCAAGGACCAAAATGGTACAATGAGCTACCTGCTAACCTCACAGACACACCCAAGATTAGTACCTTCAAATCTGGGCTGAGATCCCTTCTTGACAGAAAAAAGAACTGTGCTTGCCTGCACTAATGTGGCAGGATTTCAGCCACCCAACCCCCCCATCCCCTTAAATCTCCTCAAACCCTCCTCCCCTAAACGAGGCCCACTTGGCTAGCAACGCACTTCTTTGATGATGATGCCATCCCTGGTTGACTTCCCTACCCCTTCCTCCTAGTTTGACCTACAAACTAGTGAACTACAAAGGCTGAACCCTATTGACCCTATCCTCCTTAACCTATCATTGGAGATATATAATTTCTTAGTATTTGAATGCCTGTGTAACTGTTTTTCTGTTTTCTGTAAACACTGTTATATTTGTAATGTTTGTACTACAATGACACAGAACCTTTGAAAATGAGTCCTGGACTCAAAGGTATTAATCCAAAACTGAAATAAATAAATAAATAACACATCCTATATATCACTATTTTCTTTCTTCTGCAACTAATTTCTCAATTCCAGCATCATACCATGACAAAAAGCTGCAGTGACATTCTCTTTCCCAGGTCTATGCAACACTTTGAATTTATATGGCTGTAATGTCAGGTACCATCTCATGATCCTGGGATTCTTATCCTTCATTTGATTCAACCAACAGAGAGGATTATGATCAGTTACGAGCACAAAGACAGCTCCTAACAAATAACATTTAAGGGACTCCTTTGACCATTTGGCCACCAGGTCTTCCTTTTCAATGGTGGAGTACCTTTTCTCCCCGTCATACAACTTCCTGCTGACATATAAAATGGGATGCTCCTTCTCATGTATATTCTGGTTAAAGAATGCACCTGGGCCTACTTCTGAGGCATCTGTTTATAACAGAAATTGCTCTTTGAAGTCTGGGCTTTTTGAAACGGGCTGAACATAACGCAGCCGTAAGGGCCCTAAAAGCTTTTTTTCTCTCTAGCATCTATTTTACATTATTCGGATATCTTTTCTTTGTAAGTTCAGTGAGGGGAGCAGCTATGTGGGCAAAGTTGGGGATGAATCTCTGATAGTAACCAGCCAGCCATAAAAATGACCTGACACATTTCTTCATTTTAGGGATAGGGCTGTTAGCTACAGCTTCTGTCTTAGAAATTTCTGGTTTTACCTCCCCATTTCCGAAAATATACCCCAAATATCTGATTTCCTGCATCCCCCATGCACATTTGGTAGGATTAATGGTCAGACCTGTGTTTTTGACAGCTTAGGTGATCCAGATGGCTTTTCCAGTCTGGACTGTACACTACGACATCATCCAGGTAAGCCGCACAATAACCCGAGTGTGGAGCTAGGACTACGTCCATATACCTCTGAAATGTGGTGGGTGCACCATGTAACCCAAATGGTATGGTGATGAATTGATAGACTCCAGTAGGCATTAGAAATACAGTTTTGTCCCTGGATTATTTTGCTAGGGGAATCTGCCAGTAACCCTTGGTAAGATCGAGGGTACTGATGTACTTGGCACTTTCCAATCCGTCATCTATCCTGGACATAGGATAGCTATCAAATTCAGTTGATTAAGTTTTCTAAAATCAAGGTAAATTCTTACCCTTCCCACCTTTCTTCTTATTTACAATCACCATTGGTGATGCCCAAGCACTTCTTGACTCTTCTATGATACCCAGTTCTTTCATTTTGTCTATTTCCTTAACTACCCATACTCTTAACCTCTCTGGTATCCTATATGCCTTTTGTCTAATAGGGCAAGCACAACCTGTCCTTATTATGTGCTCGACCCATTTTGCACAGCCAGGTACCATAGTAGAGGTCCTATTAAATACCTTAACCAAGTTATGCATTTCTGCAGTTTGCACTGGGGATAAGGAAACATTTGTCTTTAGTGCATCTGAAGTTACAGTTTGTTCTAGCCTGCAATAAGCTATGTCCATATCTCCCTTTTCAGTTTCTTGCAGTACTGTACTAACAACGCAGCCTGTGGTGTTTTTTTCAACCCATTTTTTAGGAGATTAGCATGGTATATCTTAGTAGGGTTTCTTTGAACAGGGGCCTCAACATCATAATTAACTGTGCCAGTGTACCTGAGCACTTTGTACGGACCTTGCCACTTCATTAGCAGTTTGTTCTCTGACACAGTTATCAATAATATAGAGAATAATGTATAGGCAAGTGTGTGTTGTGAATGTTTTTTTCACACCCGAGGTGTGTGATGACCTATAAACCTCGAGAGCAAAGCTCGAGAGGTTTATGTGGTCATCACACATCGAGGGTGTGAAAAAATTATTCATAGGCACACATTTGCCTATCTGTTATTTTTTATAATTACTGGTGCAAAGAGTCTCAGCCAGCATTTTGGATATACCGAAAGAAATACACTTGCTCATCAGAATTACATTTATTCAATATTTTGGTTTGAGAACAAAAATTAGGAGGTGCAATTAACAGCACAAACATGACAGAACATTTGAATGAGCTAGGTTTTTTTTGTGGTAAAAATGTGAACTGTAATATTTAATAAATACCAGGGGCCAGATATTCAAAACGGTTGCGCCATGCGTAACAGGGTTGCGCATGCTCAAGTCCTACATTGCGCCATTCTGCGATATTCAGCAGGAGGCAGCTGTGCAACTGAAAACAAGCTGAGCAACAGCACAATGCAAATGAATGCATGCTCAACAGGAGGGGGGGGGAACCATGCATAAACTGCACAGCCCGATATTCAGCCGGGCTGTGCAGGCACAACCCTCAACCTGAGCCTGCAGGACCTTGAGCCAAAAAAAAAAGGCTTAAGTAGAGGGCCACCTACAGGTGAGCTGCTGTATTGCAGGGCGCAACACAGCAGCTGCCATCTGTGGCTGGCCCCCAACTCAGTCCCTGTGCCCCCAGCCCGATCGCGGGCATAGTGTACCCCCCACCAGCCCAATCGCAGGCATCAATGTGGCTCCCCGTTCATCCCTGGTGGTCCAGTGGACAGAAATGCCCATCGCGGCAGAAAGTAAAAAGGACCCCCACCCAAACATTTTCCCGATGGTCCGTGGACCGTAATTCGATCGCGGCAGAATGTAATGATCCCTCTTGTTTCAGTGAACCAGTGATCGCACGCTGACGCTGGCAGACCGGCTCATCTGCTTCGACCTGCACTATTTCAGTTCGAGCCATTTCGTTTCCGCCAGCCAGCGGGCGTAGCATTCCGCCAGCGCCACGCCGCCAGCCGATTGATCGTGGTTGCACGCTTATTGGTGAGCAAGAACTAGTCAAGCGCAGCAGCTCGATATCGCATATGACAGTCCAGATTTGTGAATGATTCATTCACAGATCTGACTGTCGCGTACGGTATAGCTGCACGCCCATTGGTTCTTGCTCTGCACCACTGGGCGCAGCCCTCCGGCAGTCAGTCGGCGGGCGGGGGCGGCAGGCGGTGGATGCTGCCACCCGCCGCCGCCGGGGAGCGGGTGGTGGGGCTTCGGGTGGGTGGGTGGGGGGACACTAGCCACCAGGGAGATGTTTGGGCGGGGGTCATTTTACATTCTGCCCAAGGACAGCATTACGGTCCACTGACCACCAGGGAGATGTACGGGGAGGTGGGAGCACATTGCTGCCCGCAATCGGGCTGCAGGGTGCGCCGGTCTCGACGGCTGCTGCCTGGCAGGGCGGCCAGGCGCAAGTCCTCAGGGATTGGCCCACCTACATGCTAATGGCATGAAAATGGGGCCATAATCAGATGCAAATGGTCCCCCCTGCGCCTTGCATGAATTATGGCCCCATTTGCATGTCACCTTTTGAATATCGTGATTTTGCGCATGGCGCAATGGTACTTGGCCACCGCAAGTTGAATGCTCCACTCTGACAACTTGTGGTGGTGCAAGTTTCACTGCTTATGCACAGTGGTTGGAGTTGGGGTGATATTCAAAGGAGTTGCTCAGTAGCGCAACTCCTTTCAATATCACCTGGGCCACACCCCTGCGTAACTATTTTGCGCAGCGCAAGGGCTTGCGCCTCAGAATGGCGCAGTTTGAATATCCAGCCCCAGAAGTCCTGTTGCAGAAGTCAGGTCAAGAACATTTTTTTTTCTTTGAGAGGTAAAAGGAAAACAAGGCAAAGAACCGTATAACTTTTTCTAGGTAGATGACAGGTATATTGAAGATTTCTCACTGACAGAGGGACCTGTACTGAACCGCAGCAGTTGTGAGGAGCAGCGCTTCACAGGAGAAAACACATAAGTAAGAGCTCGAGCTGTCATGAGTGCAGAGTCCCGCACTAGGAAACTGACAGTGACTCTGAGCTGCTCAAACACCGTAATAACACAATTTCAGGTTATTATGACATTTGACAACTACCTGAATTCAGGTTGATAAAGGGGGTCACCAGTAATTATAATACCTTTTCCCCTAGCTCAAAAATGTTTTCTTTTACTCCATGATAATAATACACTTTCTGTTGGTTTTGAGCCTCTTCCTGGTTACTATGGAAGGAAAGGGTATTAGACTGCTTAGAGGACAGTGCTCAACTCGACGCAAAACAACACGGTTTCACGGCAGGGAGGTCCTGCCAGACTAACCTAGTAGATTTCTTTGATTGGATCACCCAAACTGTAGATCGGGGGGCCATGGACGTGGTATATCTAGACTTCAGTAAGGCCTTTGACTCCAATCCACACAGGAGACTGGTCTACAAGCTAAAGAGCATGGGTGTTGGGCATAAAGTAACATGCTGGGTTAGAAATTGGTTGAATGGAAGAACACAGAGAGTTTTAGCTAATAGCACACTGTCAGAAGAGGGTGAGGTTACTAGTGGGGTTCCACAGGGCTTGGTCCTGGGGCCATTCCTTTTCAACTTATTCATTAGCGACATCGGTGATGGACTAGAGAGAACAGTATGCCTGTTTGCAGATGACACTAAAATCAGCAACAGGGCTGACACACCAGAGGAGCATCAACACATGGAATCCGATCTCTGAAAGCTGGAGGAGGGGTTGAAAAATTGGCAATTGAGATTTAATGCCAAAAAATGTAAGATCATGCACCTACAGTAGGAAAGCGTACCCCAGGAAAAATGTACTCAATGGGAGGGGAGCAGCTAGCAGCTACTAGGCGTGAGCGCAATCTGGGGGTTATTATCTCAGATGACCTGAAGGTCAGCAAACAATGTGAAAATGCAGCATTAGTGGCATCCTGGTATGCAGAGGGAGGAGCATCATAAGCAGGATGCAGGAAGTGATCATGCCTCTGTATCAATCCCTGGTAAGGCCTCACATGGAATACTGCATCCAGTTCTGGAGGCCACACCTCAAGAGGGACATAGGCTGGAGATAGTACAGAATAGAGCAACAAAAATGGTGCAGGTCCTGTATCAAAAACCATATGAGGTAAGACTAAGTGAACTCAACTTATACTCCCTAGACTAGCACAGAAATCGGGGTGATATGATAGAGACATTTAAATACCTGAAGGGAAAAAACAAGATACAGGTGCAAAACCACTTTTAGGTGAAGGATTATAACAGGACAAGAGGGCATGACTTTCGCCTTAAAGGAGGAAGGTTCAGGACCAACATGAGGAAGTTCTTCATGGAGAGTGTGGTCGAACCTTGGAATAGCCTGCCTGAGGGGATGGTGAGGGTGAAGATGGAAGGTGAATTCAAAAGAGCATTTGACAGACATTGTGGGAAACTCAAGCAGTCACACTGTATGAAGAAGGCTAAGCACAGTGGGGGTAGAAAACCACGGGTAGACTAGATGGATCACATGGTCCCCATCTGCCAGCATTTTCTCTGTTTCCGTGTTTCAATGTGCAATTTCAACATACTTGACTAACTTCTTTCTCAGTGCACACATATATGCTGAAATAGATTTTTTTCAGAGGGGTTATCTTCCCATGATTCCTTTATAACATCTAGGGGGCCCCCTAGTTTGTCTACCATACAGCATTTCAAATGGTGAAAAACCTGTTGACACTTGTGGCACTTCTCGGTTAGCGAAAAGCAAGTATGGTAGATACTGGTTCCAATCTTTTCCTTCGCCTTTCACAAACTTTTTTGGCATGTGTTTTAGGGCCTGATTAAACCGCTCAACAAGACCATCTGTTTGGGGGTGATAAGGGGAGGTTCTTATGGCGGTTACACAAAGTAATCGGAATAGCTCCTTCAGCAAGGCAGCATCAAAATTACTACCTTGATCAGTGATAATTTCTTTAGGTATGCCCACCCTGTTGAAAATGTTTGCAAGCTCTGCAGCTACTTTCAAGGCTGTTACAGTGCTCATAGGCACCAGCTCTGGGTATCTAGTAGCACAATCATATACTACCAAAATGAAACAGTTACCCCGTTTACTTCTGTCTAAGGGGCTAATCACATCCATCACAATCCTTTCAAATGGTACATCTATCAAATGTATGGGCTGCAGGGGTACCTTGTCTTTCTTAGACACTGAGGCTACTTCCTGACATTCAGGACAAAACCTGCAATAAGTAGCTGCATCATCATAGATCCCAGGCCATTAAAACCTTTACAGTACCCTGGAAAGTGTGCGATCCCTCCCCGAGTGACCAGCCATAGAACTATCATGTGCTGCCTGTAACAACTCATTTGTATACTTCTTTGGGATGACCAATTGTACCTGTTCCTGTGTCTGAGAATTAACACAAACTCAGTACAGTAGCCCATTACATTTTCTAAAAACAGGTTCCTCCTTTTTGTGTTTCACCACCACCTGCATAAAGTAACCTTGGAGAGAAACATCATTAGTTTTTTCTGAAGCAAAATTGCAATTAGTTATCAGTCTGGGTTACCAGTTTGGGGATTTTCATAAATGAATCCCTTATGTCCATCAGTCTTTTGTTGCCACTGCTGTTTCAGGCATCTTCTTTCCTGCTGAGATTTCTAGACCTTGGAGCTGGGCTGAAACAAGTCCTGATCAAAGCTACCAAAGGGAAAACTGCCCTTATCATCCAAGTTTTCTTTGTCTGTGCTCTTGTCACCATAGCTGTTGAAACTGCAGGTTTTTCTGTCTCTGTGATTAAATTAGCAAAGCCTGGAAAGTAATTTCCAACTATCACAGGTACCGGTAACTTCAGCATCACTCCTACTTTCATGTGGTGCAAAACACCATTAATGCTGAGAGTCAGTTGAGTGGTGAGATAGTATTGAGTGTCCCCATGAATGCAGATGACCCCATTACCTGGTCTTATATCACAATTCTTCCCTAAAACTTCAGCATGCATGAGAATCCATCTGCTTCCCGAATCTATAAGTACTTTCACAGCCTTATCTCCTACCTTGACCTCTGTTAAATAGTTGCCCCAATTTGCTAAGGCCAAATCTGCTTCAATATTTCACTTCATATTTTTACAGCAGTTTCTTGCAGTACGGCCTGGCTTACTGCAGTTATAGCAAATAAAGTCTTTAGGTATAGATTTGTTACCCCAACCAGAGATCTTATCTGACCTGGTGTTAGACTGGGAAAATGAGAGTCTTACCAGTCGTGGTCTATTATCTCCCTGCTGTAGCACCTGTCTGGCCATCTGATAATCTTAAGCCAAATAAACAGCCTTTTCCCCATTTTCTGGTCAGTGCTCTTTTACCCAAAGTTGCACATCTGTAGGCAGGATATAGATGAACTGCTATGTTGTAAGTATGTCAATAAGCTGAGGGACTGATTTTCCCTCTGATTGTAGCCATTTGATGAGGAGTTCTTTGAGTCAGGTGTAAGCTTCTCGGGGATTGTTGAATGACTGGTACTTCAGGGACCGAAAGTTCTGCCTGTAGGTCTCTCCTGAGATGTATATCTTCTCAGTATTTCTGTTTTCAAAGGTCATAATCTGCTGACTAGCAGTGTCCACATTACTGTAGGCAAGTTGGTCTTTACCTGTGAGATAAAGTACCAGCACAATTGCCCATTGCTGCTTTTGCCAGTGGCCTGCACTGGTGACCCTTTTGAATGTTGTCAGGTATGCCTCAATATTATCCAAGGTGCACAGCTTTGTCAGTTTAATGCCTTTCAAATAACCTGTGTTTTGTTGATTTGTAGGAACTGTACCAGTTCCTCCATCTTTAATAGCCTGCAATGCAGACAGCCATTCTTTTCTCTGTGCCGCTAAATGCTGGAGGTCTTTTTCTCTCTGCTTCTCAGTCTCTGTTCGTTGTATCACCCGCAATTTGAAAAACTCAAACAGACTTTCTGGTTCTGCTGCCTTATGTTCTCCTCCCATTTCTGGTGGCTTGACTGCCATAGTTCTGATGGTCACTCCTGGTCTGTCTTTGACCAGATCCATACCTTTCTGCTATGCTTCCCTGGAACCAGAGAATGAACTCTTGGCCTTAGAGTATGCACAGCGTAAATCCAATTACTTCTGACACCAAATATGGAGAGGCTACTGGATGTGGTGTGGCTTCTGACACATAATGACACCAAATGTAGCTAATATGTATACCCTTGAGGAAAGGAGAGAGAGGGGGAACATGATAGAAACGTTTAAGTACCTCAGTGGAAACAACAAAGTCCAAGAGGGTAGCATCTTTCAGAAAAATAGATGTGCAAGAACAAGGGGACACAATTTGAAGATAGAGTGGGGATGGCTCAGGGGTAATGTGAGGAAGTATTTTTTCACAGAGAGGGTGGTGGACGCATGGAACAACCTTCCTGAGGAGGTTGTGGGATCTAAAACTGTGAGAATTCAAGAACGCATGAGACAGACATAAGGCAATTTTTGTGGGGGGTAGGAAGAAACAGGCTGTTGGTTAAATCGGATCTGCAGCTTATCCTCTAGGTAAGGAAATGGGCAGACTAGGTGGGCCAAGCGGTCCTTATCTGCCATCAAAGTCTATGTTTCTGTGTTTCTACATAATCCAGATACCTCTGACTCTAACTGTATTTGAGGCCTAGGTCACGAAACATAAACAATCCAGGAGAAATAGAAAATCACAAGTGGTGATTTATTATTCTAAATCACAAGAAAAAAATAAACAAATTGGAAAACATTTCAGCATCTCTTCTCCTTCTTCAGCAACTTAGAAGACATTTCAAGACATGAAATCAGCATGTCTCCTCTATTCTATCTTCAGGTCAGTCTCTACACTAAGACATAAAGCAGTATGTCCTGTCTCCATTCAAATCAATCTGTCCACCAGGACATAAAACAGCCTGTCATCTCTGTTCAAATCAATCTCCCCACCCATCTTCTCAACAAGACAGGCTTTGTAGTTGTTGGTTGCTAGGCACAAGATATTGACCCAGCTAGTAGCTGGCCAGAGCATTGTAACAGATTACATTAGTCTGAGGTCACACTCTGTCACAGCTGCCTCTGCAATCATTTTGGCTATCTCTAGTTGGTACATCAGAGAACCCAGTTTCATACATATGCCTTACAAACATACATAAGCAAGGCAGAGATTAGAACTTAGAAAGTACCGCAGGTAGAGGTAAGATTTTACTACGCAGTCTAATAGAAAGTCAGAAAAGATAGAGATAGTAGTAGAATCCTTGCTTCAGATTCCCTCCTACATAACACAAATGGGACAGGACCTTACTAACCCTGTCACAGCGCAGAACAACCAGAGGCACATTAACTAGCCTTAACAGTGCTACAGCAGAAATAATAAAACTAACATTTCCACCGCCGGTAGTGTTGGCCCAGCTGTTGCTGGGTCTCCCACCCTCATTCCACAAACACAAGATGGCTAATCACCAGTTTGTTTATTAAAAATGACCAGCAGTCAACAACAAATCCCTGCCACCAACTGCTGCTGCATCTCTCTTCCCCGCAAGATGGATGACTCTGATATGTTTATTCATAATGACAGGCGGGAGCCCATCCCCACCACTGGTAGTTTTGCTACTGCCACATCTCCCCATACCCCTTCCATACCCAATCAAATAAATTACACCCCTGCCTCACCATCCTCTGGGACCCACTCCCCCCAACTCACCCAAAAAAAGGAAAAAAGGATATATTCAGTCTGTCAGTGGGTGACTGGCACAGCCCTCCCTCCACCTCGACTGGCCGAGATTTAATAAATTAAACCGTGGCTTCCCGATTTCATTCATTAGACTATGGCCAGCCAAGGTGATGGGAGAGGTACACTGGTTTGCCTGCTCTGGGTCTGATTATATCCTTTTTAGTGGTGAGTGGGGGGTAGTGGTTGCCAGATGTTTTGTGAGGGCAAAGGGTGTTATATACAACGGAGCCAGCTACGATGCAACACAGTAACTTGCAGTAAGTGACATGTCACAAAATACTGCATGACAAAAAGGCTTAATTGCCATTAAATTACACTGTTCCCTGCAGCATACTGCGGCATTACTGCATTGCATCCTGGCTGGCACTGCTGTATTTAGCTAGGTCTGGCAGGTAAAAAGGGTTGGTTTAACAATATTGAAGCAGTGTGCTCTAGTGGTTAAAGCACTGTCTTGAGAATCTAAAGATTAATGGTCAGACCCCTGCAACAGCCAAAATACTCAATGTGTGACCTTGGGCAAGTCACTTAAACCTCTCAGCGCTCCCATTCTTTCAGCTGCAGAAAGGGGTGGAAGCAGAAGCCTACTGTAAACAAGATGTTGCATCTCAGTTGGCCTATCTTGAATAAATAAACTAACCAAAAATAGTTTTTTATTTTATTTTACTGACATTAGCTGAGGATTTCCACTGAACTTTGCTGGGGTGGATATGGGTGTTACAGCTTTCTCTCTCTTCTCTCTCTCTCTCTCTCTCTCTCTCTCTCTCTCTCTCACATACACCCTGACATAGGAGCAACAGGACAACAGCGGCAGAACTCAGGGGTACACCAGAGCAGTCAGCTAAAGAATAAATGCATTGTTAATGTGTTTTTTTTAATTAGGGCAATTGGGGTGTTTTGATGTAGGGTGGGCAATAAGTATAGACAACAGTTTTTGTGGTCATGGAGGGGACTGTAAATGTATCTGTTGCATGGGGAATGGCTGAAAGGGTGGAGGAGCACTGTGTGTCCAGTGCTTCCGAGGGAGATCCAGTGTGGGAACTGGGAGTTTTGGGGAGCAGCAGTGGGAATGTGATCTGAGGTCTGCAACTGGAAAGGGGGGGTGTGGGGTTCCAGTGTGAGGGGCCTGATACATTCACAATCCGTGGTATAGACCCGAGCCTACATGAGAAGCCCTGTGCTTTGTTAATGAGTGTTTACAAAATGCCCAGTTCTGCCAGCATTGTCAATACAAGATTGTGAACAATAAGGAAATGAATTGAGAAAAAGTATGTTAAAGCATCTGTTTGTGTTGCAGCACATATATCACATCACTACTAACAAGGCTGACTGGGTCATACAGTATCAGAAAAAATGACATGATCCTCCTCAGTGTTTCCAGATTTTTTACCAGCTTTGGTGAAAAGGCCTTGCAGCTGGACTGCTCTTGCTCACTGGAACACTCTACAAAAATCACATATTCGTCAGCCTCGACTCCTTCAAGGCATTAATTATGAACCATTGCTTCTGACCATCGTGAATGCTATTGACCCCTTGGATTTCATATTCTTATGAAACATGATATTTAATGTGTTTTCTTTTTTCTACAGTTATCTGCAACTAGTATTTTTTTTTTTTTTGTAATTTCCCTGAACTGTACTTGTATTTTTTGTTTGTTTGTTTTGTAATTTGTGGCGAATGTCCTTAGTTATAATTTCTGCTGTCTACTGTTGTAGTTTCCAAAGTCCTCACCTCAGGAAGGATAGAGACAGGCTGGAGACGGTGCAGTGCAGGATAACAAAAATGATTCAGGGCCAGCAAGGCAGGGCCTATAAGGAGTGCCTCAAGTCACTGAATGTGTACTCGCTGGAGACCAGAATGAAAAGGAGAGATATGATAGAGACCGTCAAGTTCCTTGGAAAATAAACTTCAGGGAAATATTTAGCTTGAATACTAGTTCACAATCATGTGGTCATGAGTGGAAACTGACAAAAGGAAAGCTCAGAAGGGACATGAGGAAGTATTATTTTACAGAAATGGTGGTGGAGTCATGGAACAGCCTTCCTACCAAAGTGGTGGGTACTGAAACTGTTGGCAGGTTTAAGCATGGTTGGGATAGAATGAAGGGTATAGCGTTTGCTTGGGTGGGAGAAGCTGGGAGGGGAATGGGGGGAAGGATTGGGAGGGCTAAGACCCTGGAGGGACACTAGGTCCTAGGGTTAAATAAAAAGCTCAGGCAGACTGAATGGACCATTGGTCTTTTTCTGCCGTCACTATCTATGTTTCTATGTTACTCCAGTTGTACTGTTTTCTCCTCTGTCCTACCCAGGACCTCCTCGTTAAAGAGCTTGCTCAGCTGAGATTATTCCTGGTAAAATAAATACAGTACAGTATATTACAATACAATACAATGCAATGCAGTACAGTACAGTACAATACAATACATCATAAGCAGGGAAATACAGCCAATTTTTTTTTTATTTTATTCTTTTGGCAGCTGGGTAAGGCCTACTAGGCACAAGGCCTATTTTCAGGGGCGACTCGGGAGTACTGGAGAGGTTAAGTGACTTGCTCAGGGTCACACATTATGCAAGTGGATGTTGTAGGAATCAATCCCAGTTCTGCTGGATGTACCAAGTTCTTTCATAGCTCATTTTTCTAAACCTCTAGGCTATACTGCCAGCCCCAAACTTTAAAGTAAAAAGCCCACAAAGCCTTGCTGAATCTGTGGCATTGCGTTCCTCAAGGTTTGAGTAATCACACAACGCAGCGGGGGTGTTGCCTTAACTTCATCACCTTGCCTCTGAGCATTGCTGTGCGAATGTTGTCTATCCAGCCTGGACAGCTGAACAGACAATGCTGAAGTTGGAGAAGCAACAACACTGTGCTGCATGATCATTTGTGACGCCACGCTATAGACCCAACAAGGCTCACTGGACCTTTTACCTATGCAATGCATTTTCCTACTTTTCATGCTTTGTGCTGCAACCTTAATTTTTTCAAATTAATTTATTATATACCGTGTCTGCATTTCTGCACTTTTTTCATTTGTATTCTCTTCTACCTGTATCACTCATCCACAGCCCCACCAGGTCATAGCTGGAAATGAGCTTGGCTCGGCTGACTTCTCCCAATTAAAACACTTCAAATAAATAAATGTATGTGAATCAGGATTACCCATAAGTTCTAGGTGTATTGGATTTAAATATATATTGTTAAGGATCATGAATCGCATAATTCTATAATGGTTGAATTTAATAAATGTGCACAGCGATTCCCAAATCTTCCAGTCTATCACATCTGCAGGCAGTTGCGGTTCATCCTCCCTTATGGGTTGTGTGCTGTCTGGAACGTTGGATATATTGGATAGTAATATAATTTTATAGATGAAGAGGATAATTAGCAGAATGAATAAGCTATTAAACATTATGATCAGCTGTTACTGGCCATGGGGCAGAACCCATGGCTTCAGCAATGGCATAAGATAATTGGAGAAACAGGTAAGCATCTCTGTTGCTCAGGGTAAAATTTGTTTTCACCTGGTCAAAGAGCAGCATTTTACCCTCCTTGTTTGTAATCCAACTTCTTCATAAGGCATTCATTTTCAGGGTCCTGGATCCCCTGTAGAAATAAGTGTGAGTCCTGGAAAGATGTTTGAGAGTCCCAACAAATTTTCTGTGGGTCCTTTCTCCATTTTTTTTTCCCATATAGATTGTTTCCACTGGTCACACCGTGGGCAGCTGAGATCAGCCCAGTCCCTGCCTCTCAAGTCCATCTACCACCTCTCCGACTCTGCCGAGCCCCATTCCCCCACAGGTATGTGGCAGGGTCAGGATGGGGAGGGCTGTACTCCCCCACCCAGTAATCACAATGCAGATTAGGGTATCGGCAAGCCAGCAACAGAGCAGGAAGAGGGCAGACAGGCAGGCAGGCAAGAAAGTAGGGCATCATGGAGCCCATGATCGCCATCATCTTCCACTTTTCTCCTCATGCCGCAGTGGCTGTAAGTGCATGTGCATGGAGGTGTGAATGTGCTATGTAGCTGTGGCCCCTACTTGCTACTTGGACTCTAGCCCTACCAGATGGCCTTCACCAAATGGCAGCCAAAGAGCAAGATAACCGATCCCCCCTCCTTGGAAGAGGAGAGCAGTCCATCGGGTGCTCTATCCTCTCCCTCCCCTGCCAACCTCCAGCAACCTGAGCTCATTCCTGAACACAGGTCACCAGCGTAACACAAGTTGTGGCATCCTGCACCTCAGCCATCAGCACCACTGGGCTGGCTTCCATTTTTTAATCCAGCAGAGTGATCTTCCACTAAATAATGCCAAACTGTGATAAAAGTTACAAATTGCAGAAAACTGTTGCCACAATTTGACGTTTTTAATTGCAATTATGGAAAGCTGGTGTGCAGCTCGGGGACATAACTGGAAAAGCAACTGTGTCTTGAACTGCCGGCTGAGCGTAAAGAACATGGGTATCCATGTCTCCGAGAGCCCTGGTAGTATGTCTCATAAATCTGATTCTTTCTAAGCACAATCTAAAGATACAAACAACTAACCTAAGAATACAGTATTTAAACAATTCTTTCTCTGAAAATGTCAAACCCAACAGATACAATATTTGAATAGTATATGGTTATCCCTTGTTGTGCATAAATTTCCATCCTAACTAAAAAGATGCTGTACCACTGTTCGAATGTCATAGAATGCTGTTGTACCCTTCTGTGGTACACCAACATGTTTAATTAGAATGGAAACTCATGCTACCTGCTGTTTTACTTACATTCCCCCCAAACACACACACACACACACAGAGCGCCCAGACATTCCCCTAACACAAACTCTTTTCTTGTTTTATCATTTTATTAAACAGAAACCTATACCTCTCCAGTGTTGGTTCTGAGCAGCTGAGTGAGTTTTTTTTTGGTTTTTTGTTAAATAATGAAAATGAAATCCATGATTTCTTGGGAAGAAAAAAATAGTATTTTTTATTTTATGTGTTAAACCATATACTATACAAAATAACATGTGGACAACCATGCAGAACTCAGTTGTGATTCCATCTTGGAGTTCTGGGCCCAGATGTTCAAAAAGGCATGAAAGAACATTGCAAATGCTTGTGCAGTGCTTGCGCTAGGGCCTGACCCAGTGGCTGCTGTATTCAGTTGGATAGCAGACCAGCCCTATCCAGTTGAATATTGGCCCATCTCAGTGCAGCGCAAAGTCAAACTACACTGCCCTGACATGGACCTGGGCTGTATCCATTCCACAAGGAATAGCACCCCCAGACTGGATAGTGCCAGGAGCTATGTTGGCTATATTTAGTCACACTATGCAAATGAGTCCATTGGGCATGAAAGGTACTAAGGTGCCAATTGCATGCCCATGAAGGGCTCATTTGCATGGTCAGCAGCTGCCATTTAACACCCATCCTGTGAGTGCCTGACAAGTCATCTCTGGTGTCCTATGGCACCCCCAACCCCTCCACCGTCTCCCTGTGATTGTGCAATATCTCCCTGGTGTCTACTAGCACCCCCATCCCCAATCACCCATACTGTGATTGTAAGAAATCTCCTTGCTATCTAGTGGCACCCTCTACCCTCTGATTGCCCACCTCTTGATTGTAAGACATCTCCCTAGTGTCTACTGGCACCCCAAGACATCTCCTTGATGTATAGTGGCACCCCTACCCACTGATCACCCATCTTGTAATTGTAAGGCATCTTCCTGATGTCTCATGGCATCCCCAATCACCCATCTTATGATTTTAAGACAACTCCCTGGTGTCTAGAGGCCACCCCCCACTCCCCAATCACCTGTCCTGTGACCATAAGACATCTCCCTCATGTCTGGTGGTAGCCCCCCCTTCCCTGGTTACCCATTCCACATAGTGTAACCCCTCCCTTGTGTCTAGAGCCCCCCCCCGCACTATACTCCACCACAGTACTGTATGCACACTCACTGTCAGCTCATACAGCAGCTGACTGAGGAGGTGAGAGGATGGCTATGCTGGTCACCATATCAGAAGTCAGTGCATGTCCCTGGACACAGTGGTAATGGGGGGTTGGATGGGTGGTGTTCTGGGTGAAGGCAATGAGGTGGGGTGCCACTGGACTACCAGTGTTTGCCAGCATGTTTGACGATGGGCATTCAGGTGGTGGGGGCACCACTAGACACCAGGGAGATTATATGTAGAGACCCGTGTTTTTCTTAAATAAGAAATAACAAGAAATTCAAGGTATATAAAGAAATCAAACAAAAACAAACACATGAAAAAAGCTAAACAATTGCTTTTTTTTTTTTTTTGGCAAAAGCTAAATAATAAATGCTAGCAGCAGTTGTTGTTTTGGCTCCATTGTTACCACAGAGATGGTCTGCAAGGAAGTGGCAGCAAAATTGTCTGATTCACAGAACCTTTCAAGACCATAGCATAATGCTGCTTAGTACAATGTAGTGTACTAGGAATGTGATTTATAGTGTGTATAAGGTCATTTTGAGGTATTTTATGAATGTAAATGTGATAACTAGAAAATCAAGCATGTGTCAATGCCGAATGCTTGCTTGCTGGCATTGGTAGTGTAGGAGTTAGAGAGCTGCATAATAGGAATGGCAGTGAAGTATTGAACTGAAGCCAACCCCACCACCACCCTGCAGAGACTGACAGGCACTGGGGTGTGCCTTTGGGTCATCAGGCATAACGGCCACGCCATTTCACCACACCCCACCCTGCAGACACTGACAAGTGTCACGGTGTGCCTTGGGGTCCTTGGCTCTTATGCTCACCCCATTCCATCAGGAAATACGGTGAGATGGGTCCTGTATAGGAGAGTGGGGTGAACTTTGGGGCTGAAGAGTCCAAGGCACACCTTGATGCCTCTCACGGGCTGCAGGGTGTGGAATGGTATGAGCATTACAGGCGAGAATCCCAAGTCACACCCCTGATGCCTCTCAATCGCTACAGGCTGGGGCATTATGGTCGGAAACCCTAATGCCTCAGGCGTTCGTTGGTATTTTCACTCCAAATTTTCAGCATGTTTTTTTTGTGACCCCCACCTTATGAACAGTGGCAATATCAGTTTGTTAGCCGAAAGCTGATTTCACACAGCGAGTATGCCATTTGGCACCACAGGTACGAAAACACATTTCAAACAGGATGTGAAAAATGACAGCTGTACTGTTCATGGGGAGGTGCTAAAAATGGCAATGTTGAAATTCTGCAGTGAAAATATAAAAAAAAACGATGAAGTCACGAGTGTGCATAGAAAATGCGCAACGCACACCCGTAATGCAATTAGTTTGGGGATTTTTTTACAGCAGATTGTCAACACAGGGATTTTGTAACCTCTGCTCATGAACAGTGTCACTGTGATTTTCTTAATCTGTCCCGAACAGTGATTTCCCACAGCGACCACGCATTTCTGCGCTGGAAGTGCAAAAACACATTTCGGCCATGGTGTGAAAAATGACAGCTGTACTGTTCATAAGGAAGTGTGGAAAAATGCCAGTGGTAAAAATCTGGACTGAAAATATTAGAAATCCATGAAGTTACGAGGGTGTGTGGAAACTGCGCAATGGTTACTCATAACACAGTCATTTTATGGATGTATTTCACCAAAATTTTAACATGGGCATTTTAACACCTCTGCTCATGAACAGTATCACTGTGATTTTCTTACTCTGTCCCGAACATTGATTTCGCACACCGACTGCGCCATTGTACGCTACATGGGCGGAAACACGTTTTGGCCAAGATGTGAAAAATTACAGCTATACTGTTCATAAGGAGGTGTGGTAAAATGGCAATGTTGAAAATCTGGAGTGAAAATATTGAAAATTCGAGTACTTACGAGTGTGCATAGGAATAGTGCAATGCATGCTCATAAAACAGTAATTTTTGGGGAATTTTTTCTTAATCTGTCCCAAACATTGATTTCGCACACCGACTGTGCCATTGTAAGCTACATGCGTGGAAACACATTTTGGGTCAGATGTGAGAAATGACAGCTGTACTGCCCATAAGGAGGTATGGTAAAATGGCAATGTTGAAAATCTGGAGTGAACATATTGAAAATTCGCGAACTTACGAGTGCATAGGAACAGCGCAACGTATGCTTGTAAAACAGTCAATTTTAGGAATTTGTTCACCAAATTTTCAACATAGGGTTTTTGGGGGCCTACCTTATGAACTGTGACACTGTCCCATTTCATAAATTGGTCCCGAAAGGTGGTTCCGTGCAGTGACCGCGAAATCACCTTTCGGGGCCGATTAACGTCATGACAATGACAGAATTCATGAGGTGGGGTCCCCAAAACCCCATGTTGAAAATTTGGTGAAATAATTCCCCAAAATGCCTGAGATACACACTAAAGTTGAAAAAACCCTATTTATTACATTATGCAACTTACCGGCATTTCCTCAGTTCGCAGACGGCTTTGAAGAGTGCAGACGTGTTCCCAGTCCACCGAAGATCATCGCACCAGACTCCGGAGATAAGTATGGGGTGAGGAGGGGTGGGGAGGTAGGGGCACAGAGGGGCAAACGGGGTGGGGGAGATGGGGTCAGGACAGTCAGTGAGGAAGGTTTTCTCTTCAGGTTTCTTTTTTTTTAACTTAGATGATGCGGGACTTGTGCCATGCTGGGGTGGGCTCCCAGTGTGGCAGCTGGAAGGCTGTTTGGGGGGGCCGTGGAGCTGATGGGGGATTGGGCACCCCCCGTCATCCATACGATCTGTTGCCACACTGGGGTGGGCTCCCAGCGTGGCATCTGGAACTCTGTTGGGGGTGCACAGCACAGCTGATGTGGGATTGGGCACCCCTTCAGCCTATACAGTGTGTACGTGGGGAAGCACGAGCACGCAGTATGCATGCATGTGTGTGTGGGGGAGCGCGCATGAGCACGCGATATCTTATCGCTGCTCACTGAAGCGTAGCTCTCCCTTTCAACTGTTCAGCCACTGCATTTTCAACTGCTGTCATAGACAGCTGCAGTGTTCATTGGAGAACTGCGGCTGCACCTGCAAACACACTGGCTGAATTGGAAGACAGGTGCCACACCTTCGAAAACTCGGATGATGGCACTATGTTTCTTGCACGCGCGTGCAAGCAAACATAAAAACTACATATTCAATGAATAAAAAGAAATAATACAAAATTCCAGAAAAAGGAAAAGAAAGAATTATAAAAAATAAAAAGAATTTTATGGGGCTCTAATCATACAGTACTTGGGCCAGATGATCGTGGAGTGGGTGTGCCACTAGACACCAGGAAGAAGTGTATAATATATAGAACAGGTGATCAGGGGTGGGGGGGTGCCACTAGACACCAGGGAGAGGTGTACAAAATACAGAATGGGTGACTGGGGGGATGCTACTAGACACCAGGAAGAGGTGTACAATATACAGAATGGGTGATCGGGAGTGGAGTATGCCAATAGACACCAGGAAGAGGTGTACAATAAACAGAATGAGTGTTCAGGGGTGGGGAGTGCCACTAGATACCAGGGAGAGGTATGCAATATACAGAATGGGTGGTTGGGAGGGTGGGGGGATGCCAATGAACACCAGGGAGCAGTGTACAATACATGGAACAGGTGATTGGGGATGGGGGTGTCACTAGACACCAGGGAGATGTGTACAACATATGAAACAGGTGTTTGGGGTGGGGGGTGCCACTGGACACAAGAGAGAGGTCTATGATATATGGAATGGGTGATCGGGGGGGAGGTGAGGGTTGCCACTAGACACCAGGGAACAGTGTACAATATATGGAACAGGTGATCAGGGGGGTGGCACTGGACAGCAGGGAGAGGTATACAATATATGGAATGGGTGTTTGGAGGTGGGGCATGCCACTGGACACTAGGGTCTGCAACCTCCCTGGCATGTCAGCGATTGGGGCAGGGTGGCTGCAGTACAGTTGTCCCACCACCAGTGGGGTGGGGGTGCGGGCTTTGCACCTGGTTAAGATGACATTTTCAGAGAGGGTAAATAGCACCACTTTGGGTGCCATTTACCACCACTGCAAACATTTCAACATGTCGCTGCACTTGTATGCAGGAGGGGACACCCTCATTTGCAGGGGTGTAGCATTGTTAGTGCCTGGGCTAGGCTAGGTTTAGTGTGTGTACAGAGGTTTCTGAATATAGCCCCCACAATGCCCAACACAGACCCGGATAGTGCAGGTGCAAACCCCTTTGCACTGGCACTAACCTTTTAAATATCTGGGCTCTGATGACACCTGGTCCCTATGATGTTATCAGAACCTCTCAATGGAAACACAGCCTGGTTGTTGGTTGCTGATGCATTATTCTCTACATGTACTATGGCATTGGTGGAGTACTCCAGACCAACACTGATAGCATAGACCCCCCCCCCCAACTGAAGCAAGTTAGAAAAATAAACAGGTGCCTCTTCCAATATATCAACTGCTGGCATTGTTTACTTCTTAGCGGACTCAAAATGATTTTGCACTCGAATCTGCATGTGCTTCCAATATACTGCCTTTAGTCTTTTCATGGAATCGTTAACTTTCCTCTGGATAACCATCTGGATTGGAAAGAAAAAAATAGATTTTGCTTAATACATTCTCCAACAGTGCAGTATTCCCCAAAATATGGTGGTCTTGAACCCCAGCTTTCTGAACCAGAGTCGAAAGTGATCCAGACTACGCCACATAGCAACAGAAACATTCTTCATAATCCATCTAAAATTAACTATGTCTGAGTAACCCAAGTACAAAACTTAACTACAGCCAGTGAAATGTTATTCTGCTAGCGTTCCAAAAGATCAGCTTTCAAGAGCTATGAAAGAGAAGTGCAAAGGTTTGATGTTCATTTCCTGACCTATGTCAAGTTGAAACCATCTTGAGATAAAGAGCTCATTTTGTTTTGCAATGAGACAGGGGCATTTATTAATCATGAGGTAAGAAATTTATCTGCTACAAAACACAATGCAATTGTAACTTACTACAATTACAGCTGAAGCCAAGATATAACTTCAGTTGATTCACTGCGCTGTCATGGCTGATGAAGGACTAATGCAGTTGTAACTAACTTAAATTCAGCTGAAGTCAAGATATCATTTTAGTTAATTCACTTTGTGCTGTCATGGCTGATGAAGGGCTGACTATTCAGCTCGAAACACATTTTTCTTCTTTCTTTTCTTTAGCTCTGTTGTTTAGGGTTTTGAAACATCTAGGGCTCGATTTTCAAAGGCTGCATCAGCCCCAGACTGTGGCACAGCTGTGCTAATCCCCTTTGCCACAATTGCATCCGATTTTCATAGGTTGGACACAGTTGTGACAATTTACCTGCTTTACTACAGCTTGCACCAACACCCTGGCGTAAGCACCATGAAATGGGTCCCTGGGATTGCCGCAAGCTAGACCAAAACAAGTTGGCCTAACTTGCAGCAGTTACCACATGGGATAGAAAATCCCGATTGCCGGCCAGGTGAATGTCGCAGGCTCTATTCGCCATATCTCTGGCGCATCTGGAGCTTGCAGCATTCTGGCATGTTTGAAAATCATGCCCCAAGTCTTTTGCAATTGTAGGTTTGGGTTATAAAACATCTACAGGACAGTGGAAATGTATGAAATGTACTAGTAGTTTTCCTTGTCCTGTCATCACACCACAAACATACACATGGGCTACACAGTAGCTACAGAAAGCAGTGAAGCTCAGTTTAGCGACAGATATTAAAAAAAAAAAAAGGTGGATGAACTGTAAATGTAAACAAAAATGAACATACAAAAGGCCAGCAGAAGAAGGCTTGCAGGTCTATCGAGTCTGCTCAGTGCGGAACTCATGCGCATATACTACATGTTGCTTCCGTCACCCAAACACCTTCAATCTATCTCACCCTCTTTCAAACTCCCCAACTGTACTGTGATTTACAACCTCCTATGACAGTGCATTCCATCCTGCCACCACCTTTTCAGGGAGAAGTGTCTTCTGGCCTCCTTCCTATACCCACCCCCTCCGCCCACAACCTGCTAATTTGTAGTTGTGCCTTCTGTTTTTTCTGTTCTCACTTTTGCAAAAAAGATCCCTAATGTTAGCCTTGTTAATGATTTAAGGTATTCAAAGATCTCAAGCATGTCACCTCTCTCTCTTTCTTCTCTCCTCCAGTGCGTACATGTTCAGATTCACCAGCATTTAATCATTCAGGATCCTCTGCTGCCCCTGAATCATCTCAGTAGCTCTCCTCTATGCTGCCTCTGTATGGTTTATATCTTTCTTAAGGTAGGGGCTCCAGTACTGCACACAGTACTCCAGATATGGACGCATCATGGACCTGAATAGGAATGGAGAACCTCTTTCCTCCTGCTGGAGAACCATTTGCTATGCAGCCTAGCATCCTGTTTGCTTTCCCCACCACCTCTTTGCACTGCATTGATGGTTTCAGGTCACTTGTAATTGTTATCCCCAGGTCTTTCTCCTCCTCTGAGTCGGTGACCTCTCATAGCCCTGATGTTCCTACACCCTATGTTCATTACCTTTGTACTTTTTAGCATTGAACTCCAATTGCCAGATTCCATACCACCTTTCAAACCCAAAGGACCTCTATTAGATCCCATATACCCTTCTCAGTGTTCACTCTTCCACAGAGCTTGGTATCATCTGCAAAAAGACATATCTTGCCTTTGATGCAGGGGTATAACCAGACAATAAATATGTGTACACCATGACCATGTTTGTTGCTACAACTGACACAATACACACACATTTTGTACATCATTGTGCTGTTTGTTACCCCTACCCATGCGCTTGTAAATACAGTTGCTATACATTGCTCCCTGAGGACACCTACATACCACCCCCAGTGCCTGTATTGCACTGTTCCTGGAAAGCAAAGACAGTCTCAGTGACCAACCCTTCTAGTTGTGTCATACAGGTATTTAAATACAAAAAGGGATCAGCTGGCATTGTGCTGCATTGCATTAAGCAATATCACAGTGCTCAGCCTTATTGTTGCCCACCTAAAATAAAATTGTACACCATGGAGTAGGTCTTCCTACACCTATGCTTTGGTGTCATCCCAAATACCATTAATGAGCACACTGAATGGAACTGGACCCTGCACTGATCCCTGTGGGGCACCACTAGTAACTTCTCTCATCACGGAGTTCTCCCCCCACCACTACCACCCACTGGGTTCTGCTCCCTAGCCAGTTTGCCACCCATCTGGTTAGTTTCTCCCCTGTCCCTGCATCCACCAGTTTTTTGATCAAGCTCTTGTGAGGGCCTGAGTCAAAGGCCTGTTGAAGTCCAGGTATAGTATGTCCACCACTGGCCCTTGTCTACTGACCTAGCAACCCAAAGAAGCTGATCAGATTTGTTTGGCATGACCTCCCTGCCATCAACCTGTGCTGCCTGCTATCCTGAAGCCCATTTGCCTCAAGGAATTCAACTAACAGTCCCTTTAAAATAGTATCCATCAGCTTTCCAACAACTGATGTCAAGCTAACTGGTCTATAGTTCCCCGGTTCGACCCTAGGTCCACTCTTGTGTAAGGATACCACATTGGCTGTCCTCTGCTCATGCAGAACTACCCCTGTGTTCATCAAGCAGTTGAACAGACCAGCTAGGGGAGATGCAAAGACTGCTGCCACAGTTCTCAGCACCCTTGAGTGTATGCCGTCCGGTTCTGGGGACTTGTCCACCCTGACAGCCTTGAGTTCTTTGTGGACTCTGTCCTCTGTTATGGCTTTCTCCCTTATCCCCACTGGTTCCCCATCATTATTTTACCCTGTGGTAGTGGCCCATCATTCTCTTTGGTGAAGACTGAGCAGAAGTATTCATTCAGCACTCCACCTTTTCCCATTACCATCCATCCACTCTGTCCCCTTCCAAGCTTTACTATTTCCTCTTCTGCTGTTCTCTTCTCCCAGATGTATCACAAGAAGGTCTTGTCACCCTCTTTGACCCCCTCAGCTATTCTTAGTTCTGTCTCCACTGTGGCTTGCCATACCACCATGCAAGTAAATTTTAGCTGCCCTTCATATTCTGCCATCCTCTTCATTCTGGGTCTTCCTGTATTTCCTGTAAGAAGCCCTTTTCTCCCTCACTGCTCTACCCTCCTCTGTAAACCACAGCAGCTTTCTCCTTTTTTTCCTTTTATCATTCTGCTTAAGGTAGGTTGTGGTGACTGCCTGGACCTCCTCCCTAATTACTGCCCATCTATCCTCCACACCCATATCCTCCTTTAGATCTCTCAGTCTTTCCCCTAGCATCATCCCCATGCATACAAATCTACCCTTTTCAAGTCAAGAACACATGTTTTCATGTTTAGCACTTCACATCCCATGTCCACCTGAAACTACAAAGACTGGTAGTCACTCCCTCCTATCGGCTCAGTGACCCAGATGCTTTTGACATGATCGCTATTCATCATAACTAGGTCCAGGATGGCCCGATCCCTTGTTGGTGCCATCACTCCCTGTCATATGCATCTAAGATCACTTGCCTCTTACTTTTGCTGACCTGTGGGACACACCAATCCACACTGGGCATGTTAAAATCTCCAACTATTACCACTTCTCCCCCCTCCACAGCCTTTCTTATCTCATCCCCCACCTACCTGTCTGTGGTTTCATCCTGACTTGGCAGTTGGTACACTACCTCTATCTTTATTTTCTTCCCCACCCCTCACTGCAGCTATTTCCATAGTGTCTCTGTACCTTCCCCCATGCCCTCCCTTGTGACTTTTATCCCCTTCTTAACATAAATTGCCACCCTTGCACCCCTACCCTTTTTTAGTCTTTCCTATAGAGGAGGTATCCAACAACATACAGATCCCAGTCATGGTTTGGGGTTGCCCAGGTCTTGGTGACTGCCACCAGATCTGCTCTGCCTCCATCATCATGACCTGCAGGACATCCATTTTGTTCCAAGACTGCTGGCATTCTTAGATATCACTCTGTACATCTCATGTTTGCCCCTCCCCTTTTTCAGTCTCTCTTCCTTCCTCTGGTTGCCCTAGTGGCTTGCCCCTCTCCTTGACTTTTTTCTCCCCCTTCCTTCCTATTCATCCCCACTGTATTCACTCTTCCCTTAACTCCCTTCTACTTCCCCTTTTTACTTATTGTCCCCTCCACTTGGGGGCAGCCTTCCTGCCACCTCATGTTTTGAACCCTGCATTCTGCACTCCAAGGTAGTCCTCCCCCTAATCAGTTTAAATTTAGGCTGTCCCTGATGTACTCCCCTAACCTGTCACACTGTACCCTGGGTCCACCCTCCCCCCCACCACTGAGGTGCAGCCTATCTGATGAGTACAAATTTAGGCTGTCCCTGATGTACTCCCCAACCTGTCACATAGTACCCTGCATCCCCCCGGTGAGGTGTAGCCTATCTGATGAGTACAGGGATTTCTCAACCCAGACTTTTCCCCTTTCCCTCACACAAACAAAATCCTCCTCCTTATACCAGTCCCTTACTACTGGTTGAACGTGGAGATCCAGAGCCTCCTAGCCAAACTGACCTTGATGTCTACCTAACTTTCCTCCCAAGCTCCCTAAACCTATTCTGCACCTCACCTACCTCACCCCCACCAGGTTGTTAGTGCCCAGGTGGAGGATCACATCATGTTTCTTTCCCTTCTCTCTGCACAAGTATGTGCACTACAGGCATGATCCTCCTGATTGTCATACCTGGGAGGCACACAACACTCCTTCTTTGTGGTCCTTCTAGTCCATGTGGCCATCTAATTCCCTTCACAGTTATCATAAACATGCAAAATACCTAGCAGAAGCAGGCCTTACAGTCTACTGAGTTTGCTGTATTGCAGAGCCCCTTGTCTAGAAAATTAGAGGGCCCCACCCCCTTCCCTTCCCTCCAACCATGACTCTTTCCTTTGCCCTGTCCTACCCTCTCTTGAACCCTCCCTTCTGCTGTGTTTTGAATGATGACCTCAACTGGCAGTTCATTCCATCCCAACACCACTCTGTCTGTAAAGACATGCCTCCTGACCTCTTTTCTGAACCTTCCCCTTCCCAGCTTATAACAGTGCCTCCTGGCAGTCTTGTTTTCACTGAGACAAAAAAGGCACCTGCTATCCACCTTGTTTATATCTTCATGTACTTGAAGGTTTCAATCATACCCCCTCCCTCATTTCCTCCACTAGGTATGTTATGTTCTCTCACTCTGTCCTAATGTGCTCTGCCTTGCTGTCCCTGAACCATCTTTATTGCCCTTCTTTGAACTACCTCAAGCTACTTGATATCCTTTTTTTGGTAGGGGCTTGTGACAGAGTTGAATAAGAGCCTGTCCCATTTGTTATGCAGAAAGAGTAAAAAGCTAGGATATTTTCTATTCTCTCCTTTTCTGACTCATGTCTGTCTGCTTGAGCAATCAAATTTTCTTGTGAGACCTAGGAACTGATCATTCTGATGGTCTCACGATTCACCCCTCCTGCTATCTCCTTGCCTTCACTTGCTGTTCTTGTTGTTTCTATCTTTTCTTCCCCCTTGCTAATCTGAGGTTATAGGAATATATGTGAATCTTTGTGTGAAACTGGGATCCCTTGGTTTGAAAATGTATATCTTCACATTGTTGAAAATATTGCAAAAAGCTATTTGGCACTAAAGGAGTTAACTCTGAGATGCAGTTTGACCTCCACAAACTCTCTTGCAGAGTTGCCAACAGGAGATCAGTTCTGGGACACAATGTTCTATTTTGTTGCACCTGCAAGGGAAGACACTGACAAAGTTTTGACACATTTTGTGAGAAACAGGAGGTATCTTAAGCTCAGGATGCAGAAGTTAATTGCCAGGCAAAGACTTCTTTAAAAACAGAAGCAATGTTTGTTGGAGAGAGAGTGATTGAAATTTAGAATTAGAAATACCCTCAGAGGAAGGACTTTGTTTTGTCTGAACTGTCTGTATGAAAGCTATCCTGCACAATTTTAATGTTTTTATTTTACTGTTATTGAAAATAATAAAATGCTACTTGCAAATTATATAACTGCTCCTGGTTTTCCTATGCTTTCTGACTTGTGCCTCGATGACAGACGGTGTCAGAGTGGGATTTATACTGTGCAATCTCTAAGCAAGGAGTCTTGTGCATGGGTATTAGACCTGGTACAAGGGAAGCATAGAAGAAATGTATGGATCCTGCAACAGCAAGCCCAGGAGTAATTACCAGAAAAATGGCAGCCAAACTAGAAGCAGAAACAAAAGTCCAAACTGAGACTGTACAGCCAGAACCAGTGATGGAAGAAGAACAGGCAGGAACTGAACATGAAATCCTGTCTGCCTTCTTCAAATGGTGGGCTATACAACAAAGAGAGTCATAGAAAAGAAGGGATGCAGTGACAGAAGGAGAAGAGAAGAGAAGAGAAGAGAAGAGAAGAGAAGAGAAGAGAAGAGAGATGAAGAGAACAGGAGCAGCAGAAAAGTGAAGAGATGAAGAGAACAGGAGCAGCAGAAAAGTGAAGAGATGAAGAGAACAGGAACAGCGATAGCTGGATGCCTTGCAAGCTATCAAAGCTGGAGGATCTGGCACAGATCCAGCAGAGCAACAAAACACAAACAACTTAAAAGATATTATACTTACAAAGTTGTGTCCCTCAAAGTATATCAAAGCATACCTGACAACATTCGAAAGGGTTGCCACAGCCTGCCAGTGGCTGAAGCAGCAGTGGGCAATCAGGCTAGTACTTCACCTGACATGTAAAGCCCAACTTGCCTACATCAATATGGACACTGCACAGTCAGAAAACTATGACCTTATGAAAGAGAAATCTTGAAAAATATGATATTTCAGAAGAGACCTACAGGCAAAGATTCTGGTCCCTGAAGTACCACTCAGTTGATAATCTTTGAGAAGCCGCCATCCAACTCAGAGAATTCCTGGATTCCAGGTGCGATCTGGAGGAAGGGGAAAATGCAGCAATAGATATACATACAGGTAAAACATAACAACAGTGCATCAATCAGGGGAAGGGGTTTTGTGCTCTGGCTTCAACCAGAGGGCAAAATAATCCTACTGATCATCGACATATTTGCAGTGTAGCAATTCATCAACATCCTTCTCAAAGATGTGTGACTTTGGGTAAAAGAACATCGACCAGAAAGTGGGGGAAAGGCCGTTTCTTTGGCTGAGGACTAGCAGATAGCCAGCTAGATCATGCAGCAGTGAAGTAACAGCCAAGGGCTGGAAAGACCCTCTTTTTCCCAATTTGACTTTATGTCACATAAGAACTCTGGTGGGGGTAACAAATCTGCACTCAAGGACTTTACCTGTTATAACTGTAATAAGCCAGGCCATATTGCAAGAAAGTACCATAAAAATAAAGAGAGTAACACTGGCGCAGATTTGGCCTTAGTAAATTGGGACATGTATTTAACAGATGCTAAAGTGGGAGATAAGACTGTGAAGGGACTTATTGATTTAAGAAGCAGACAGACCCTAGTGCATGTTGAAGTGCTGGTAAAACACTGAGGAAAAGGACCAGGTACTGGTGTCATCTGCATCCACAGGGTCACTCGATACTATCCCACCACCCAAGTGACTGTGAATATTAATGGGGTGTCACACCAAATGAAAGTGTGGATAGTACCTAAGTTACCTGGATCTGTGATTATTGGAAATGACTTTCCAGGATTTGTTGAGTTAATCACAGAGGAAGCAAAACCTGTAGTTGCAGCAGCTGTGATGACAAGAGCACAGGCAAAGAAAATCTCAATTGGTGGAGACACTTTTCCTTTTGGTGACTTTAATGCATTCTTCTTTGAGTACAGCTTCAATATCTGGAAATCCAGGAAAGAAAGAAGACACTTGAAAAAACAGTGGCAACAAAAGATTGATAGACATAAGGGGTTAATATATGAAAATGCTGAAACTAAACTGACAAATGATTGTAATTTTGTTTCACAGCAAACTAAGGATGCTTTTCTCCAACATTATTTTAAGCAGCTGAGGGTGAAGTGAAAACAGGGTGAACCAATGTTTAAAAAAATGTAATGGGCTACTGTACAGAGTTTGGGCTAATCCTCAAATGCAGGAACAGATAGAACAATTGGTCATACCTAAGCAGTATAGAACTGAGTGGTTACAGATAGCACGTGATAGTCCTATGGCTGGTCACTTAGTAGGGACTGCACCCTTGCTAGACTGTTGTACAAATTTTACCGGCCTGAAATTCATGAAGATGTTGCTGCCTATTTCAGTTCTTGTGTTGAATGTCAGAAAGTAGCCACAATGACTGAAAAAGACAAGGTGCCCCTACCCTTGATGGATGTGCCTTTTGAGAGAATTGCAATGGATGTGGTTGGCCCCTTAGACAAAAGTAAAAAGGGTAATTGATTCATTTTGGTAGTATGTGACTATGCTACTCAATACCCAGAGTCAATTCCAATGCATACTGTCACAGCCCCAAAAGTGGCAGCAGAGCGCGCCAAAATTTTCAGCATGGTGGTCATACCTAAAGACATTATTGCTGATCGGGTAGTAATTTTGGTGCTGCATTGCTGAAGGAGCTGTACCAAATTTTATTTATTTATTTAACAGTATCAGAATTACAAACCTTTGAGTCAGAGATCCTTTACAAAGGCTCCATGATTACTAGGTATCAGTGCCATAAAAAACACCCTTATCATCCTCAGACAGACAGTCTTGTTTGGCATTTTAATCAAACCCTGAAACACATGTTAAGAAGGTTTGTAAGAAGAAGAGAAAGATTAGAACCAATATTTATCTTACCTGCTTTTTGCTTACAGAGAAGTGCCACAAGCCTCAACAAGTTTTCACCATTTGAAATGCTGTATGGTAGACAACCTAGAGGGCCACTAGATGTCATAAAAGAAACACAGCAAGATCACCCCACTCAGACAAAAACTATTACATCTTATACGTGTGCCCTGAGAAAGAAACTGACACAATATGTTAAAATTGCCCATACTAATCAGTAAGAGCCCCAAAACCAGCAGAAGGCATATTATAACCATGGGGTAAAAGAAAACATTTTTTCAGCCAGGTGAAAAGGTCATGCTGCTGTTACCTACTACAGAAAATAAACTATTAATGAAGTGGCAAGGACCTTATGAAGTGCTTGATGTACTGGCACAGTTAACTATGAGATTGAGACGCCTGATAGGAAAAATCCTACGAAGATATACCATGCTAACTTCCTGAAGAAATTAGCTGAAAAAACACCAAAGGCTGCTTTGTTAGTATTACCAGAAACTTCTACATAAGATACTGATATAGCTAATGACAGACTGGAACAAATTATAACTGCTGATGCTGTAAAGGTGAATGTTAACCTCCAAACAAACCACAGAAACTTGTAACTTGATAAAGGCAGTTAACAATACTTTTACCACAGAGCCAGGTGAGAAAAAGAGGTCAAACACATAATAGTGACAGGGAACACTCATAGGGTTGCCACCTGTCAGGTTTTTTACCTGGTGATCAGGTTTTCAGGGTCCCTATCAGGTAATCCGGTTTTGCACTGTGCTGGTCAGGTTTTTGAGCCATTTTGAGTGCTCACATACTTTTGAAACAAATGTTGTCATATCACTCATTGTTTCAGCTACATGTCCAGGTTACAAACAAGTTATGTTGTCAGTGTAGCCTTTTGTTTGTGAATGCAGTCACCCTGGGAGGTGTAAAGCTATGGCCATTAACACCATTAACACTTACTTAAGCTAATCTTTCCACTGCATCTTAAAGTGGCATAGCAGCAAAGCTGCCCCCACCTTTTGTAACAGTGACAGGGCCAGCTGTCCTCCACTTTCATTTGCTGGTAAACATTTTCATCTCTAACAGAATTTAGGCATTTTTAAATGTTTTATTGGAGGAATAGTGCATGATGAGTCATGTTTTAAATAATTTTTCTCACAAGAAAAAGTATGATCACTTCTTTGGCATTGAAATAGTACTGTGGAGAAAACAGGAAATGAAGGCAGAAAAGAAATAAAGAATGTATACTGTTGTATGCTATTTACAGTATTTCCTTACTGCCCCTAGATCATATCTGTAAATGAGATTTCTTTATCTCTGTATGTTTATCTGTTAACCAATGTCAATAAATAAATAGGAAAAACCTTGAAAGTAACTTTAACACACACAGTGCAGTATCTTAACATTTTTATTTCACTGCTGCTTTAAGTGTTGCCTTTTATTGGAGGAATAGTGCATGATGAGTCATGAAAAGGGGTGTGGCTAGAGGCGGAGCTTAGGATACGGTTTTTGCCTCATCCAAAGGTGGCAACCCTTAACACTCACGCTATTAGACAAAAGACATACAGATTACCAGAGTGGTTAAGAGCAGACATGGTTAAGGAAATACAAAAAATGAAACAGTTGGGCATCAAGGAAGATTTGAGAAGTAGTTGGTCATCACCAGTGGTGATTGTAAATAAAAAAGGTGTGTAAGAATCTGCCTTGATTTTAAGAAACTTAACCATGTGTCCAAATTTGACAGTTATCGTATCCTCAGGATTGATAATTTGGTGGACAGATTTGGAAGTGCCAAATACATCAGTATCCTCAGTCTCATCAAGGGTTACTGACACATTTTCCTAGCTAAAGAATCCAGAGGCAAAACCGCATTTGCCACTCCTATTAGATTCTATCAGTTCCCCACTATGCCATTTGGTTTACATGGCACATCTGCCACATTCCAGCGATACATGGATGTATGTGGAACTTTAATCAAAAATGTCTGTATTCCAATTTTAAAAATGTTGCTTAGAAGGACTATATTATTGTTACTTTTGCTGCCTGGTTCAGTCCATCCTCATCCTGGCCCTATCCAAGGATATGCTCAGAAAAGGACTGTGAATTTTGCAACTAGTATTGTTCATCATAATATTCAGAGTCTTGTAGCTAAATGGTCATTATTTGAAGCCTGGGTAGTTCAGCATGATTTTGATATTAACAAACAAGATTAGTAACAATGAAATATCCCTTCCTAATTATAACATCTTTAGGAGGGACAGAATGGGCAAGAGGGGTGGAGGGGTTGCAATTTATTCCAAAGTTAAGTTTAGGGCCTGTAAGATCACCTCCCCTGGCCAAATGACACAGGCTGTGAGGTTATTTCAGTGGATATTCTACTTGGCTTGGATAAATATCTCACCATCACTTCTATTTATTTTCCACCTGATTTGTCTAAACAAGGTTTACATCATATATCTGAGTTTTGAAAATCATTGCCAACTAACAGAGAGTGGACTCTGATGGGGGACTTTAATCTTAATTGGAGCCCTGATCAGAATCTTCCTGTGGCTTGAACTATTTCAGAAGTTGGGTGTTCAACAGTTAATATCACAAGTTACAAGACTGAATCATAAGGCTGCCGGAAGGGGAGGTTTGATACTGGACTGGATTGTGGTCACTCACCCCACCAGGATAGTTGACTCTGGAGTCTTGCCTTATATGGTTAGTGACCACTGCCCAGTATTCTGTTTGTGATTATCTAAACAAATTCACAGCCCTCCATTATATAGAAACTAGGAATCTTAAAAGGATTTCAACAGAGACTATGAATGCAGCCTGTGAACTGGTTGATTGGACTAGTATCAACAAATCTCAGGATACAGATCAAATGTTAGATAGATTTCTGCTTTATTTAATCAGGTTGTTAACCAGCTAGCCCCTGAAAAGGATGAGAATTAGATCTAATAAAAAGAATGGGTCACCAGAGATCTGTTATCCTTGATGAGATATAGAGACAAAGCTTGAAAGCATTTAAAACAAGTCACAATCCTAACCATTTGCTTGAGTATAAGATTCTTAGAATATAAGTAAGTCAGCCATCAGAAAAGCAAAGATTGATTTGTTTAAAAATAAACAGTTGTCATCTTTGGGTAATCCCAAACAAACCTGGCAAACACTTAATCATTTAAAGGGAAGGAACATCAATGAGTCAGTGATTTCCCTACAGAAAGGGAATCACTTGGTAAGTGACCCCATTCAAGTATCTACATTGTTCAATGAGTTTTTTGGGGACTTAACAAAGTTCATCAAAATTTGGCACCTAACATAAATTTGTCCACTGATGACGAAGGAAGCAGCAATCATCCTCGCTTTTATTTTCATGCTGTAACTCCAGAAATAGTGACTTCTTATATTCTTAAATGTAATCCCAAGCCAATTATGGGACAAGATATGATTGATTATAGATTCCTTAAGTTAGGTATAAAAGTGTTGGCTACTCCATTATCAGTTCTATTTAACTTTTCACTTTGCAATAACATCTTTCCAGAGATTTGGAAGTCAGCCGTCATCAAGCCAATTTTTAAAACCGGTAGTAGGAATATGGTCTCAAATTATAGACCTATTTCGCTGTTGGCACCTATGTCCAAAATTTCCGAAAGAATTGTTTTTGATCAGTTTCAAGATTTTTTGGTTAAATATAATTTGTTGTCCAATTGTCAGCATGGATTCAGGAGAAACCATAACACTGAGATGGCCTTGGTGGGGTTCACAAGTGGTGTACGGAGTGCCCTGGATCTGGGGCACTTTGTCGCCACAGTGTTTGTGGACCTCACCAAGGCCTTCAATTGGTTAATCATTCCCGGTTATTGGAATCTCTGAAGGAAGTTCATATCTCTGGTGATGACATTCTTTGGTTATTAGACTACTTGCATAATAGGGGCATAAGACTATTATTGCAAATACTTGTTCTGAATCTCTTCCAATTTTGTACGGGGTACCACAGGGTTCAATTTTGGGCCCTTTACTTTTTTCTCTTTTTATGAATGCCACTCCTAGTGTATGTGTTGGGTCTAGAATAATCCTATACACAGATGATATGGTTATGTATGCAGAAGGTCCCAACCCCGACTGTGCATTAGTCAAGGTCCAACAGGACTTTGACAAACTGCAAAGTTGGCTGTGTTCCAGTAATTTAGTTCTTAATTCATCAAAGATGAAGGCAGTGGTTTTCACATGCCCCAGGAAACCAAAAAATATTACAGTTGCAATAGTAGACATGCAAGGTAATGTGATAGAACTGGTGGATAGATTTCATTATTTAGGGATCACCTTGGATTCTCATTTTTCTTTTGATAATCAGGTTAGTATAGTAATTAAGAAAATCCATCAGAAATTAGGAATGCTCTTTAGAGTAAAATCTTTTCTTGTTCCAGAATCCAGAAGGCTAGTGGCACATAGTTTATTGTTGCGTGTTTGACTATGGGTTGATGATCTACTCAGGAACTAACAAATAAATGTTAGAAACTTTGGATTGCTTACCACAGCATCTTACAGTTTATGACAGGTTTGCCATACAAAACTCACCACTGTATTTTGACTAGGGAAGCTAATTGTCCTTCGTTTTTAGATAGAATAAAAATTAAATTGGGTATATTTGCTTTTAAGGGGACCTTGGGATGTCTGCCTCCCACCATCCAAGATCTCTTTCTTAATTCTTATTGTTTAAAGAATACTAGGTCTCAGACCAGGGGGTTATTTAGGAACCCCTTATATAAGAAATTAGTAGGCCAAAGGTCAGTGAGTTATAGGGCTACAGTATTTTTTAATAGTATTCCATCAGTAGTGACTAACTGTAGAATAGTGAGGGTATTTAAATATAGATTAGTACAATGGCTTGACACTTTATCAGAGTGTACATGTTTTCATTAATATATAATATGAATGAATCAGTAAATTATATGTTGTAGTAAAGTTTGTTTTATTAGAATTATATGTATGTTATTGTGAAGTCCTGTATTTAAGAGTGTGTCCTTTTATGTAAAACGTGTCACTTGTGAAAACAGACAGTTTGCCCATCTTGCTAACAAGTATAAAAATAAAAAATGAAATGAAATGAAAAAGTTTAGCTACTCACACTGGTTATTGTGCTGCTTACCTGGATGATGTTGTGGTGTACAGTCAAGACTGGAAAAGCCACTTGGAACACTTATGAGCAGTTATACAATCTATTAAAATGGCAGGTCTGACCATTAATCCCACAAAATGTGCAATGGGCATGCAGGAAACCAGATATTTGGGATATGTTTTGGAAAATGGAGAAATAAAGCCAGAGATTTCTAAGACAGAAGCTATAGCTAACAGTCCTGTTCCTAAAACAATGAAACATGTCAGGCCATTTTAAGGCCTGACTGGTTACTATCAGAGATTCATTCTGAACTTTGCCCAGTTAGCTACCTCCCTCAATGAACTCATGAAGAAATGGTGCCCAAATAATATGAAATGGACCCTCGAGTATGATGAGGTTTTTGGGCCATCAAGGCTGCATTACATTCAGCCTCTGTTTTAAGAAGTTCACACTTTGAGAAACAATTTTTGTTACAGACAGATGCATCAGAGGTAAGCCTTGGTGCAGTCTTGAGTCAGAATATAGAGAGGAAGGAACATACCATTTTATATATCAGTAGGAAATTACATGGCAGAGTGAAAAGGTATTCCACCATTGAAAAAGAATGCCTTGCAACAAAATGAAGAAGAGAAAAAGTATCTGGAGACCAGCCATTCAGTTCATCATAAGAAACTGCACCACATGCTATTCAGCTTAGCTAAGAAATGAGCATTGTAATGCTAGAAATCACAGAGTGAAGGAGGTCTGAATGGCAAGCCTGGGCAGTCTGAAATTAAACTAAGCACAGGCTGCAAGTGTAATTTGTTTCAGTTAAAAGGTTATAATCTGAAGCTAGAAATCCTAAGCCCCTGAGGAAGCCCAGTGTTGGGTGAAATGTTGGGCGTATAGGGGATCATGGTGTTCTAAGAAAATATTACAATAAAACTACATTTCTTATCATGAACTGAGTGGTTGGTCTCCAGAAACTTTTCTCTTCTACATTGAAGTCAACCATTCAACCAGCCCCCAATAGGAACATTTGGACTACTTTATACAAAGGGCACCCAACCACATCCTTTTCCTTGGTTGCAGCAAAATGGGCCATGGAGTCCCTTAAGTTTTCTTTGCTAGGAACATACTTTGTACTTAAAACCAATCATAATCCTCTTTGTTAGCTTAATCAAATAAAGGATAAAAATTCCAGAATCACAAGGTGGTACCTGGCACTGCAGCTATTAAAATTCAAAGTGATGCAAAAATCTGGAAAAGAAAATGTCAATGATGATTTTCTGTCAAGATGCGGATCAGGAATTGAGAATTCTGAAGGTTGAAAAAAATGTGTGGGTTTAAACTTAACTGTTTGCTGAACTGGTTGTTATGGAAAAAGAAATACTGCTTATGCAGACAACTGTAAAGTTTATAAGGAAGGTTATGAGGTAATATTAGAAGAGAATTAAAAGAAAGGTTTGGAAACTTGTTTTTTTTTTTTAAAACAGGTTCCCTCTTAAAGAGGGGGTATGTGACAGGGTTGAATATGTTTTGCAGAAACAGTTAAAACCAAGGATCTGTTCTATCCTCTCCTTTGCTGTCTCTGGTCTGTCTGATTGTACAATCAGATTTTCTTGTAATACCTTGGAACTGATTATTCTGACAGTCTCACGTTTCTCCCCCTCCCACTATCTCTCTGCCTTCATTTGCTGTTCTTGCTGTTTCTATCTTTTCTTCCCCTTTGCATATCTGAGGTTACAGGAATATATGTGAATCTTTGTGTGAAACTGTGTGAAACTGAGATCCCTAAGTTTGAAAATGCCTGTACTTATATTGCTGAAATGATTGCAAAAAGCTATTTGGAACTCAGGGGGTTAACTATAAGATGCAGTTTGATCTCCTCAAACTCTTTTGTAGAGTTGTCAACAGGAGATCAGTTCTGGGATACAGTGTTCTATTTTGTTGCACCTTCAAGTAAAGAAACTGACACAGTTCTGATACATTTTGTGAGAAACAGGAGGTATCTTAACAAGCTCAGGATGCAGACGTTAATTGCCAGGCAAAGGCTTCTTATAGAAACAGAAGCAATTTTTATTGGAGAGAGAGAGAGAGAGAGAGAAAGACTGAAATTTAGAATTAAGAGATACCCTCAGAGGAAGGACTTTGCTTTGTCTGAACTGCCTGTATAAAAGCTATACTGCACAATTTTAATTTTTTTATTTTATTGTTATCGAAAATAATAAAACGCTGCTTGTGAATGTTATAACTGCTCCTAGTTTTCTTATGTTTCCTGACCTGTGCCTCAACGATAGAGCTCCAGTACTGCATGCCATACTCCAGGTGCAGTCACAGTAAGGATCTATACAACCTCAGTATAACATTCTCCTTTCTGCTCATGAATCCTCTAGAATATATCCCAGCATTCTGTTTGCTTTGGCTGTTGCCTGTCTACATTGCATAGCTTGCTTAAGGTTGATGGTGATGGCAATCCCAAGTCCTTTTCCTCTTCTAATTTAGTGACCTTCAACCCTACCCAAACCATGAACATAGGGTGTAAACTATAAATCTAAATTGAGCCCTCCTTACCAAAACCATTTTCGTTTCCCTTGTTTTTCATGCACCCATATATACCCTTGTTTTTTTATCCTTCCCCCATACATACTCCAATTTGTTCCTCTCAATCCACCATTCCCCTGTCATCTCCTCCCTTATTCAGTCCCTGTACCTTCTGTTCCCTGCCCCCAGTGCTAACCCTCTTGCATTTAATTCCCCTTTCCACCTGCCCATTTGCCAGCTTCCCTTTACTAGTTTTTGGTTTTTCCCTGCTGTCTTCTCCCTTTATTGTGCCCCTTAAGCCTCCTCAAATCATTACATACTAGATCTAAATATGGGTCAGCAGGGTAGAGTATCCCACCGCAGCCTCAGGCTCACTGTATGACCTTGAGCAAGTCACTTGACGTCCCAGTGTTTGATATAAAACTTGTCAGTAATGAGCCACACTAAAAACAAGATGAGTGCAGAACTGTGAACCTAGAAAACTAGGTTTCAATCTACCACAACCACTTACTGTGTAATTTTGTGCAAATCATTACATACTTGCTCTTAACCTACCATGTTTTCTCTGCTTAATCTCTTTGAGCTTTCCTTAACATTCCTCAATGTCACTTATAGAGTGATGGTGAAAAAAGGAAGAATATACATGATGCTGAACCCTATAATGTGACTGTGCAGTAAGAAAAGGTTACATAAGCAATAATTCACAACAGGGTATGGGTAGCCATGTGATAAATGCAAGTCAGATGTGTTACAAGGCATGAAGCACCTATGCCTAGTAGATTCAGCACCTGGAAGTGCAGTTATCACATAACTACTCACTCTCTGACATGTCTTTCTTGCACTTATAAAACAGAAGTTGAGCTTATGCTTCATATTTTTCAGCTCATTTTATTTATTAATAGGTATGCCATCATTGTCATAGCATAGGATTATATTCTTACACTCTTTTGCTGAAATTTGAAGTGCTTTTATCCTAAGGAGTTTTGTCTTTTTGTTGCTTCTTTACCCCCACCCCACCCCACCCCAAGAGATATCCAGACAACAAGGCACTTGGCAGGACTGGCTGGAGGAAAACTGTGGAAGAGTGAAGCGGTAGCCAGTGTGTTAGCGGAGGGGTTCTGCAGTAGCTGCAGAGCAGTTTTTTGATATATATCTCTGTGAACCTTGTGGACTGTGCCAACCATATGGTTGGATATACCTGAGATCTTGGGCGACTGCACTCAGAGGTTTGGCTATCGAGGAGGACATCAGCAGTGGTGGAAGCAGATTTGTTGAGGAAACTGCCAGCTGGAAACTATGTTGAAGATTGTGTTAGGAAACAGTGAAGCAGCTGATATTATTACAAGCTCCTAACAAAGAGTTGCTGTTATAAATTGTACAACCCATTAAAGAAAGAGCAGGACTGAAACAGGACTGATACACTATATTTTCAACTCTATTTTATCTTCAGTCCGGCTATGACTGAATATGCCTAGGACTCCACAAAAATATATTGTTTGTTTGTATGAAATTTTATATATGAAACATTTTGTTGTGTAGGGTATTTGAAGTTTTACCGTATAAGCAGGTGGAATGGAACTCTGGTATTGTGTGGAGTTCTTAACATTTTATTTGCTTTAATCCAGCACTACTGAAATTTTACTGAAGCTGCTAACAATTGCTTATTTCTGCAGTATTTATATTTTTATTTTGTATAAGTTTCCTCTATTTTTTTGGTTTTAGTTATTTTTTTCATTAATCAAATGTCATTTAGGAGGTTTAGGGAGATAATTGGTGGCTCTAAATAATTAATTGAAGCTATTATTGTGGACATCAGTCCAGGACTTGTCATGCTGATACGTTTTGTCTGTTAATTGGTTCAGCTGGCTCCTCATGTTAAGGTTAGTGTGGTGTGCTGCATGCTTTTTATATTCCTAATTCAGCTATTAGTGTTGTTTGAGATTATAATATTGAATGCAGCTGTTGGTCCCATAGAGCCTTTTGTGTTTCTTGTGTCTCTCATGCCCCACATGCTGACTCATAGAAGCAGATATTTAAGAGCCTGCTTTGGGTTCAGAGCTGTGGAAGTTGTGGGTTTTGTGGTTTGATAATAGGTCTTCAAAGATTCTGATGCCAGGAATTTGAAGGAAGGGTTGCATGAATCTTTGTTAAGTTTATTTATTTAGATTTTGGTAACCGGGTCGGCCCATAAAGACCAGAGGTCCCTTTTTCGGGGCAACCCGGGATTAGTTACATACAGCAGAAATTACATACACTAGACAATAATACAGTAGTTACATATATTGGAGTGACAGTAATTACAGTAGATAAAACAGTATTTACATTCGGTACATACAGTAGAGTGACAGTAGGTACAGCTGACACATTCATAGGAATGGGCAGGGCATAAGGGGGCTAGTGATTGCAGCCACAAAGGCTGAGTTCCAGAAGGTACACTTTGAGGCCTGACTTGAATCCTTGGAGAGAAAGCCTGTCAACCAGATTTGCTGGGAGTATGTTCCATAAGTGCGGAGCAGCATATCTAAAGGATCGCTTGCTCGGGTTGGTGCGTACCCATGGGATGTCAAGAGGATGGCCAGCTGAAGATCTCATGTCATGGCACTGTACTCTGGGATTGAGCAGACCGTGCAGGTGAGGAGGAGGGCCAGTGGTGGTGAATCTGAAGGTCAGGCAAATAGAGGAGTAGGCCAACTTGTGTCATATGGTAGGCCAGTGGAGGTCTGCAAGGGCCTCACAGTGGTGCCTCCTGGGGGGAGTTAATGGCAAAATGTGCCACTCTATGGTAGAGCACGGTGAGTTTTCTTAGTTCCCCTTCCCTAAGGAACTGAAACAGGGGGACCCATAGAGTAGGATGGGAAGTAGGGTGCAATTGGTGATGGCTCACCAAGCCTTGTCAGAAAGAGAGTTTCTCAGCTGGTAGAGGAGTCCAGTCCTCTGGTGGATGGACTTGGCTAAGGAGTCGATATGAGGTTTAGCTCCTGGTCAAGCAGGATACCAAGGTATTTAATCCAGTCAGTGGCCTCAACTCTCTTCCCCGGGCTGTTTGGAGCTGGAGCAGGTCACACCTGTCGGTACCAAGACATCTGGTTCCAAATAGGACAGCCTTCATCTTCTCCTCATTCAGAACTAGGGAGTTGTAGAAGAACCAGGCTTTGAGTGCTGAGAGACTGGCTTGCAGTTTGGCAGAGATAATGTTGGGCAGTGGGTCACTGCAGTAGACGACAATGTCGTCCATGTAGATGATGAGTTTGCTCAGCCTGCAAACCCTCTCTATGTCATTGGTAAAGAGGGTGAATAGCAGGGGGCCCAGGACTGAGCCCTGGGGTACCCCCATAGACCACCGGTCGGGTACTGGATTGGGTTCCTCTCCATAGAACGTTTTGGCTTTGATTGAGTAGATAGCTCTTGGACCAGGAAAGGGAGAGCCCATCCAGTCCAAAGGGGTGGAGTTTGGAGAGAAGTAGATTATGGCTGACCAAGTCAAAAGCCTTGGACAGGTAGATAAATAGAGCTCCCATCTGAGAGCCCCAGTCCATAGCATTGAGGACATCAGATGAGAGCCAGGTAAGGGCCATGTCTGTGCCATGGCCTTTCCTAAAACCATGTTGTATGTTGGCTAGGAGAAGGTGCCACTCAAGGTAGCCCTGCAATTGGTTGTAGACCAATCTCTCCTGTACCTTCCCGAGAGGACAGAGAATGGAAATAGGCCTGTAGTTTCCCACTTCATGCCTGGGCCCTTTTTTATGGACTGGGACTATGGTCGCTACTTTCCATTTACTAGGGACTGTTGTGTTCCCTCAAGGAGGGACCTGTTGGTGAGCCAAGTGACAGGGGAGGTGCTGGCAGGAGCAGCGGCCCTCAGCAGCCTTGGTTCAAGCAGGTCATGTCCCTGGGAATAATCAGGGTTAGTTTTGAGTAGGAGTGGAAGTACTTCTGAAGGTTTGACAAGTTTCAGGTGAAAGTGGGTCCGAGCATGCTCCCAGTTGGCACTGCTGTTGCGGGGAACACTAGAAGGGATGGGGGGGTGAGAGTCTGCCTGGGTTAGAAAAGGAGGCATTGAATGCCTCTGCTACTATGGAGGGGTCATTGGTCAGGGTATTCCCATCCAGTAGTGCTCCATCCTGGGCATTGGGGGCACCCTTGGGTAGCAGATTTATTTGGCCCCAGAATTTCTTAGGATCCCATAGGGGACTAGTCTGGAGATCACGCAGGTACTTGGACTTGGAGTGTATGGAAACTTTCTTACAGTGGTTCCTCAGTTCCCTGTATTTCTCCCAGTCAGACTTGCTGCCTGAGGATTTGCATAGTCTTAAGAGTAGGTCCAAGGGATGTCCATTGCAGGGGGAAGGGACCCACAGCAATGGGCCACCCTTTCAGACCCCTAGAATCAAGGAAAGTGCTTCCCAAGTTCTGTGAATGCTCTTAGGAAAAATAGATATATAGAAGGAGATACTTAACTCTATTCCTGTGTATCTTTCTGTTCCATGTTTTTTCAAAGACCCAAATGTGTGTGGACTGAGTTATTCCCTGACTGCTAGTTCCACCTTGTCTTGCCTGTTTTCTTATAGTGGGCTGGGATTGGAGTCCAAATTCATAGCTCTGTGCTGACCACAACAGTGCAAGTTAAGACCTGTGGGTGTGGTCTTTGGTAAAACTGAATATTATGTTGAGCCTTTTGGAGCACTATTTTTTTTTAAAAATACATATTTGACAGCAATAAGTAAGTTCAAAATTTTTTTCTTGAAGTGTCTCTCAGGTTTTTTGTTTAATCAAGAGTAGATTCACTAGAGATAGGTTTCTAGCTTACCAGTTTTACAAATTTTGTTTTCTGCTATTTTGTTTTACTTTTGGTTTAGTTTTCCTCATTTAGTGGCTGGAGTCACCAGTATCTTTCTAGGACACTTTTAGTTCTCATCTAGGAGCACTAGTGTTGGGTTCTGTATGTTCTGTGTGTCCTATTATAAACATCTGTCTGAGCATCCAGTGGATTTGTATCAAGAGTGTCTTCAGTACTCAAAATGAAGTTTTCTGGGACTGTTCTGAACCACAAGGAAAGATCTGCAAATACTGTATAGTAAATTTTTTTTTTTATGAAAATGTTATGAAAATTAATATAGTTTGTAATTTGGGAAGTATTTTTTATGTGCTATTTTAGTGCAATATTATGTCAGTACATATTTGCAATATCTGTGACTGGTAATAATATGGTTGTCATGATGGGACTGATGAATGAGAAACTGGCCCTTACTATAGGCTCTGAGATGGAAACTCTCCATATCACCATTCCCTTAGATGGCGCTATAGGGTAAAGGAAAAATTCTAAAAAAAATCTGCAGAACAGTCTTTAAAACCCCCTACAATCACAAAAAGAATAATGAAAAGACTCCATTTTTACAGGATAGTATTTCTCAACCAAAATTAGTGTGAAATTAGCTATTACTGAGTGTCAAGTATACAATTCTTCTTGTTCCTGTCAGAGTAAAATGGAGACTAAGCAATTAAATTCAACCACAAATCTAAGTCCATTGGGGAATGGCCCCTTAAATCAAAATGTGAATCCAATAGTGGATAAGCTTTCTGATTCCTTGCTTAAATCTCCAATCCTGGTTCTGGGGTTGGAAACTAGCCAGTTGCCAAATGTTGATTCTCATGAGTCTCCAAAAACAAAGCTAGTGTTTTGGCTAACAGTTTTTTTTGCAACTTCCTGGTTCATTTATCATCCAAGAAGCTGATGCTGAGAAAATGGAAGTGTCTGTGAGTAAATGTCCCAATTCTCTAATGGCTATAGTTACAGTATTTTGGATCTTCATAACACCACAGTGGGGATGAAAAACTTGACAAGTCTAAACTAATGCAAAATGATATGGAAGCCATTCAAGAGCCTCAATTTGAATTAAGCTCTGATATTAATAATCAATCCTCAATTGTTACTTCTGAGGCTCCGAAGGCTTCTTTACCATCTAATGGTAAAATTGAACCTCTTCCCTATTTTTCTTCTTACTTGAGTGGGGACATTATTAACTTAATGAGTAACCCCTGTGCTGCAAATCTTATGTTAGTGGAGCAACTTGTTATTCTTAGTGAACTTAAGAAAGGGAGGATATAGCCATCAATGGTGCCAGAATGAATGATACAATAAGATTCTTTCATCAGCTCTATCCTACAGGAGTGTCATCTTCTGTGGTTATCGTGGAGGATTTGGAACCAGAGCCAGATCTCGACACAAGACTAGATTTTAGCACTGTTATTTTTCCTGCCTTGAGCCCCTCAAAAGCTCTGCCAAAAAAGAAATGTGCAACTAATAAATCTAGGAGAAGGGGGAAAAGGGAAGCACATGGAGGACCCAGTTGTTCTCCTTCAGGTGTGGTGTCGTATGGGAATGATATTGGACCTTCTAATTCTGGTGGTACTTTAGGGGGCATAGCAATTAGTGCTCCCTTGGAGTCTGAGCTGCCTAAAGAGATCCCTTTGCTCTCAGCTAAGAAAAGTGGCTCCTTGTCTTCAAAGTTACAGGCCACCTGTGCTGATATTATTGCAGTCAAAGATGATTATGAGTCTTTGTTGGGGAAGGCAGGTGGTATGGGTAAAGTAGGCAAAGATTCAGGGGGTTCCCCCATTAGTCATTTTTGTCCAAAAGTTGTGGAGCCTCTGAATGTTAACAAGGTCTTGATCCAGGAGTCAGGGTATGCTCATGAAGATGGGATTAGAAGTCAGCCAGTAGCTGGGGTTCTGCCAAGTGGAACACAGGTACCAGTAGGTAATTCTCTCCCTCAGGTTCCCTATACCTTGGCCAGAGAACTTGGCATCCTGAGGTTATATGATTTTACAATGAAGGATCTGGGGGAAGGTGAAACCCTGTTAGACTCTGTTGTTTCTTTTGTGTGCTCCAAGATGGAAGTCCAGGTTGAAATGGATGATATACTTCAAGTTTGTCATTACATAGATGAGTTTGGATTGTATTGTATCCAGATTAATTGTACAAATCATAGGATGTCAAACTACTTGTGTTTGTGGAATAATGGTTATTTACTTGAAAAATTCAGTATCATTTTAACATACATGAAAAGGAAAGAAATTTCTAGGTCAGTAAGCAAAAATTCTCAGAATACTGGCCCCCTTTTCCCTTACTATTTTTGGTCTTAAGAAACCACACTAAGTTAACTAAATCAGTTTGCTCATTTTTTTAAATTATCTCCAAATTCTACTAGGATTTAGGAGAATATTAAGAGCTAAGAGAAGGGAGGCTCATGATGGTGCCAAGTTGATGTATTATTTATGTAATTTCTCCCTCTCCAAATGGGGCTTACCTTTTGCACCTCCGGGTGTTCTCCTGCTGTTGCTGGTATTCCTGTTTCCTCCCCGGCTACTCTACCACCAGGTCCTTGTCCTCTGGTGCCACAGTCCCCACTTGGTTCTGCCAAACACAGCCTGTTACTTGCTTTTAACCCATTCTCTGGCTCAATGTGAAGTCGTGAGCTGCTGGCATGTTCCTGTGCCACTGGCACTCGTACATGTGCCCTGCGGTGCTTTGTTCTTACCGACAGCTCATTTGCGGTCAAAATGGGAGGAGTGTTTTCTGGGTCCCAGTGCCTCGCTAAGCCAGTTGGGGATCAGTGACCTGGGAAAAGCCTCAGGAGAGGAAAAACATAAAAAGTTTAACAAAGGGCCATAAGCGGGGCTCATTCATATTAATGAGCCCAGCATGAATATGAATGGAGAGCTGTCTGCTGCCTAGGGGGTATATATATTGCAGCAGCAGCAACAAGATGAGTGGGGTTTGAATTAAATAAATAAATGTGTGTGACAGAGAACTGTTGGGGTTAACTAAATGTGGGGATATTATTTAATAAAAGTAACACTGTTGGCTGCACCAGAACTTTATATTTGGGGACAGTGAATTAGACTGCAATAAGAACTGCATGCAGCCACCATCTTTGTGTCTAACAGCAAATTGGAAGCCAGGATTAAGCCAAGGGACTTCTGGGGCAGTGCCAGAGACTTGTGGGGAAACATCAGGGACAAAATCTAGGCACCAAAATGCTGTCCAATTAAGAGTCTTAAATTGTAATTATCAGCCTGGACAGACAATCAGATTACAGGAATTTGACTCTTTTATAAAAGGAGGGACTGTTTGAGTCATTTCATGAAGCAGTTTGAGGGAGTTTGAGCAGTAGTTCCAGGTGTCTGGAGCTCCTGATGGGAAAGGAGGCTCCCTGCAGCTCAGGGAACATGGGAGAGGCCTGCTTGCCTTTTCTCAGCCAAAATCTGCAGAATCCACTGCAATTTCTCCAAAGAGGGAGAGAAAGAAAAAGGTTATTTCCCAGAAGTGAATTTCCAGACGGAAGGTGGGATCAGAGCTTGCCAAAGGATCCCCACCTGCATTTGACGAGAATCTGTTTTGTCTTAGGGACTGCACCTGAAATTGATGCATTTGGTCACCAAAACAGTCACTTTGCCAGAGGGAGATCTGAACTGCTGTGTGCCAGCTTGCATTTCCAGGACTGCCATGTGCTACTGAGTAAGCTGTGCGGCCTACCATCAAACTATATTTTAGCTGAACTAGTGATGCCAAGTAATTTGCCTAATAGATTGTCACTGCCTATAAAAGCCAAGCTGCCAGATGACCAGAGGAGGGAATCAGCTCCTGCAGAAAGTTCATCACGGGTTCTGGCCACCCTTGGGAGCTAAGCCTGGATGAGGGGTGAGTTGTGCCAGCTCCGGTCCCTGTATCCTGGTCCTTGCAAGAAAGGACAAAGTCCTGCAGCCATATCCTGCCTCAAGGAGAGCCATCCTGGAAATCAGCCCAGATCCAGAGGTCCAATGTTCAATGAGTACTTCAGAGTTTCACCCTGCAACACCCAATACTTTGCTTGTTCCAACTGATTTGTTTTTCAATTCTGCACTTGAGTTTAGACTGCTTTTGCAGGCCATCAGTCCTGGGGATTACACATTTCTGGTTTTTAAAAAGATGTTTATGATTTCTACAGTCAAGTACAAGTTAAAGCCTTAACCATTTCTTATTTAAGGGCCTCAGCCAGCTGCGACGCTGACCAACCCGCAGCACTGCTTCAGGCCTGCAACATAGTTTACCCTGGGTACCCAGTGAGGTTAACTGGACATTCCAAAAAGGGTTAATGTATTGGTTTAAATGTTATGTAATGTGGAAATACTTCTAAAACCAAAGGTGCTAATTGATCTAATTTTAATCTGCATCCCCTACCTCTTACTTAAATCCCTAAATAAATCTGTTTGTTGTTTGAATGTTAAATTTGGTCTATGCGCGTATTATTACTGAGTGCAGGTTTAATGCAAATAGTTGAAATGTACTGTGTTATTGCTGGTAGCCATTCTCTTACAGATGCTCAGGTTCATGCTGAGTTCCAGACCCTGATAGTAAGTGGTCACATGAGCATATTATTAGCACTCTCCATTAATTATGACTTGAATGCACAGCAATGTATTTATTGTTATTTCAAGTGTGGAGCCACTAGGTGGGTTGGTGGGTGGTTATAGCATCCTGGAGGGCTATACCAAAAGCAGCTAGGCTACCCCAATACCATTCCTCCGGGTGGAGGCACCCGTTCACTGAACTCAGGCCCCTCAACCTGTGCATAGTCATGCAGGCAGGGATAGTAGCCCATAGGATAGCACCACCTAGGGGTTACATTTAAATCCAAGTCAACTGCATAAAGTGTGTTGTAGAAATGTCATATTTTGGACAGTTTAGGTATTTATGTAGTAATAAGTTCTGTACGTGCTGCCCATGTTGCATGTCAGCCCCAGAGCAATTCAGGGTCAAATTCAGTTCTTTGTGCAGAACCACTTTCTAATAGATTTTATTTTTTTGCAGGCTACCAATGACTCATGACTAATCCTTCTATTTTTGGCTCCCATAAATGTTCCTTTCATCCTTATGGCTGAGGAAGTTTAGAATTATCTACTTTCATGGAATATTGCAGGTCTTGGTTCTAAATGGGCAGATCAGAAATGGTTAGGGTTTGTTTCATCTTATGTGATATTATGTTTCCAAGAGACATGGCACCTACAAGAGCAAGAGATTCATATTAATAATTTTGAACTCTTCCAGGTTCTGAAAAAAAGATCAAAAGTTAGGTAGGGCATCAGGAGGTCTTGCGTGTTATATTAAGATTGATGAACAGTTTTCTGTGCAGCTTGCTCATGCTATGGATTTCTGTATAGCTCTATACCTTAGGGTGTTTCATTTTGATTTTTTGTGTATGAACTTATATATCCCACATTCCTCTTCTAAGTTTGCTATTAAGGATCCATGGGGTGTCTTTGGGAACCTTTTAGAGTAATTGTATCAGAAATATGTGAATATCCCTATTCTGATATTGGGAGACTTCAGTGCCAGGATAGGTGCATTTGATGGTCTCCTGGCCAACTCAGCTGTAGGGTCAATATGCAGTGTGCAGGCTTTGCTAGGTAGACATGCTAAGGATACTAAAATAAACCATTTAGGTTCAGGTTTTATTAGGTTCATGCAAGAATATACTTTTTACCAGCTTAATGGTAGCTTATCTGGTGATGAGGAGGGACAGTGGACTTATTTCTCTCTGTCAGGAGCATCTATTATTGACTATGCTATTTTGGATGGTCCCATTAAATGATGATCCACCCTTAATTTGATTAATAGAAATGAAAGCGATCATCTTCCATTGTCTATTGGTTGGTCATCGAGTTTATTCTCTACTGTACTTCCTGTGTCAAAGACCTGTTTGTGGCAAATGTAATCAAAAATAGAAATTAGAAATAGAAAGAGAATCTGATGGGCGGATGAAGTTTCATCTGATATTTATTATATATCTTATAGTATCATATACATTCATAGAGTCATGAGAGAAAAAAGGAGAGGTCTGCATTGGGAAGGGAGGTGCTTGGATAAAATACAGGACTAAAACTCCAAATAAATCCAGCACTCACCAAAAACTACCAATGAAGACTGCTCACACGTATATCAAAAATGTGCTTGATTTTATTAAAAGTGCATAGTACAAAAAAAATATAACGCAGATGCGTTTCTGAACAATACAGGTTCCTTTCTCAATTTCTCCATTGAGAAAGGAACCTGTATTGTTCCGAAACGCATCTGGGTTTTATTTTTTTTGCACTATGCACTTTTAAAAAAATCAAGCACCTTTTTGATACATGTGTGAGCAGTCTTCATTGATGGTTTTTGGCAAGTGTTGGATTTGTTTGGTTTTTTATTCATAGAGTCATGATTACAATTTGATTATTGATTGTCTCATATCTTCAGAGAATATTTAGATCCTTGGAACTTCTGTTTCCAATTTATGTGGTATCCTCTATACGATTGGTAAAAGTAATAACAAAGGGTGGTTCAATCTGGCCTGTAGGACTGAAATAGCTAAGTTGCTAGTCTTGGTAAAAGCTACTAAGTTACAACCTTCTAGATCTAACTGTAGACTCTTAAACAGAGAAAAGAAAATCATATAAAAACTTTCTTCAAGAACAAAAAGTGAGTATTACTGTAAACAATGGCAGTCTAGGTTTCAGAGGAGTAAATCTGATGTAAAGGTTGGGGCCTCCACAGAAGGCCAAAGATTGCAGGGCTTTTTATCCTGCCTGAAGAGAGTCACTCTCACCAAAAATCAGTTTAAAATAGCCAAAAGCCTGTGCCCTGTTGTGTGGACCAAATGCCACATCACTAACCGCTACCGTTGTGCAGCCTGTACTAGACGATCAGACTGATGGCTTCCCACCTCCCTCACCTTATGCATGCTGCATGGCCCAGATGTGAAATAAATCTGTTGGGAAAAACCTAACATCCCAGACAGCCAGGTTATCACCAGTTAACTTGAACTTCCTTGTCTCCATCCGAACGACCAGACCAGACCTGCCTCCCGAGACCTGGACCTTGACTACTGAGTGTCCAGGTGGGCATGGTGACATAGGCGGGGAAGCAGTTCAAGAACTGTGGGGTTAGAGTGAAGGATGTGATAGTACGTCAGTTTCACAGTCTTAGAAGTCATGTTACCAATACTCCGGGTAGTTTCTGATACCATCAGTGATTTATGGTATACCACTGCTTTCAGGACTTTTAACCAGTTCTACGGGTGTTTTCATTCTGTGCCAACTCTCCTGAGACAGGGACCAAAGGTTCTAAAACAGGAATATTGAAGGTAGATGTCAACTCCTGAGGGTCTTTAGTATTCTGAACTGTAGTTTTTTCCTCCCCATGGTTTCTGGGTCGAAGTTCCTAGGGGGGATGAGGCCAGGACTGCTTGCTTCAATCACAGCTAGGACCAAATAGTTGTACTGTGTTTACATAAAAATCTTGTTAGGCTTGATCCATGGGATCTTCCTTGTTATAGGAGGCCCATGAACAAGATCTATGTGAGTGGCCATACTCCTCACATAGGTTACACTTAATTTTATTCTGGCAAAAGGCACTCAACTGACCCAGTTCTGTGCAAAGTTATGTACGTTACCATATCGCGGGTGCTATTTAGGTGGGTTCCAGACCCACAACATTAGCAGGCCTTTGACGGTCCTTGATTAAAAAATTACACCTCAATCAGTTCCAAAGTAAAAACAGTTTGGAAGGTGTTACAGACCTGTTTCTGAATGGGGTAGCCTGACCCTCATGAGTCCCCCATCCAGAAAAGAGTATGGGAATTTCCCGGGTGTCCTGGTTAAATTTCCCCCATTCACTAAGGGAAAAAAAAAACACCAGCAGATTAATCTGGTTCAGTTTCTGTTGTGTTCCAGACCATCTTCTTTCCCATCCCCCACCCCACCCCTAGAAAAGTCTGAAAATAAGCAGAATTGCCTAGGCCTCCTTTCCCAGTCAACAAACACTAAATTAAAAAAAACATGCCAGCTCCAAGACCAGCTTGCTTGTTTCATCCTCCCCTACACATTTGAATATTTTTCCTCCATAATCTCAAACCCACAGGCCAGGATCAGTTTACAAATTCCACACCCCTTGACACATTTTTAATGTTTTCTCCATTGGTCCACTCCTTCCAAAAAATCCCAGGGCAGGTGACCAGCCCATCTTACTTGCAAACTGCACCCCCCTAAACATGTGAGTATTTTGTCCACTTACGATATAATAGACCAATACTCCATTCCCCAATAAAAATCGCAGGCAGCCAGACCCATCTTGCCAATTCCATCTCTTCTCCACCACCAGAATGCAGTTAATAAGGTCCACACAGACATAATAAACTCAGTTCTTCAACAAAATCCTAAGCAGCCAGCCCAAGCTTGCCAGTTCCACCCTACTTTTTTATACTAGATCTTTCAAGGAGACCTTCCTCCTTATCCCAGGCCTAGCTTGCCAATCCCTCCTCCTACACACACACTTTGTTCATATTACATACATGAATATGTACTACCCCCAAAAATCCCAGGTGACCAGCCCCAGAATGCCAGTTCCACAAACACCCATACACACATCATTTTTTATTTATCCATTTTTCTGAATACGCTCTTTACAGGAGACAATCCATCCATTTTTTGGTTTCCTCCTTATCACAGGTCTAGCTTGCCGGTTCCACAATCAACCCCCTACACTTTAACTACACTTTTAATCTATTTTTTGACCTTATCCCAGATTCCTAGGCTCAGCTTGTAAATTGCACAGCCCACTACATTTTAAATATTGTTTGAATCTATTTCCTTTCCTCCTTGTCCCAGGCTCAGCTTTCCAATTCCAGGAATTCTACCCCCCTCCAACAGAAACATAAAATTTGATGGCAGAATACCAAAGGTTACTACAGTCTGCCCTTATATAGTACCTCATCATGATACCCTACCGACCTTTAAACCATACTTTTAATCTGTTTTGTTCCTCCTTATCCCTGGCCTGGCCTGCTAATCCCACAACTCAACCTCCTACATTTTAAATAGCTTACTTTTTGCTTTCCCTTATCCCATGCCCAGCTTTCCAAATTTCTCACCCTCTGCACTGAAAAGTATGTTTATTATTTACCTCCTTACTTTATTCCAGACCCAGCCAGAGCTTGCCAATTCAACCCCCCACCACCCAAAATTAATGTTCATTTAACACCCCTTATTGTTGCTTACCTTTCTAGCTGGCTCAGTCTAAAGAAATTGGAGAAAAGATGAAGAAGACAGTCAGGACAGTACACAGCCATACTAGTCCAGTCGACTGCACACTGTCCCTGCTGCTGCTTGTGATCAAGCCATCTGACCCACATGTTCCTTGTTATTCTTCTGTCCGCCACATCGCCAACAATGGTGCTGACAGTCACTCCTGCTGATGAGGAAAAAAGCAATAAGTGTGGTAAACTGGGGTGCCAAAATACTGAACGGTCAAAAATCAGTCTTCTTATACAGAGTGCTCACCCTTCCCAACATTCCCTGGCCACTACTAAGAAAATGGTGCTAGTTGCAAATTTTGAATGAACTAGAGAGCCACTGAATGGTTCTGCTGCCAGCAGAACCCCTTTGCCACCAAACTCAAAAGAAAGATTGAAAGCTGGCTCAGTGGTGTGGAGGGCTAAAGCATTGCATCTTACCTCCTGCCACACCAGTGACTGATGTTCAGTGATCAGCACAGGTCTCTGTGGGTTAGCCGGGGGGGGGGGATCTGAGTGAGGATCTAGCAGCCACCAGGCAGCTCTCCTCTCCTGAACTGGGGAATTTGGCTCTACCGGCCTTTGACCACCACCATGTAGAGGCATAGTAGTGGTGCCGGCATTGGAGGAGGGCTAGGCACTAGACCATGGGTGGGAGGAGCAGAGGTATCTCGGGACAAAGCATGTGTGCAAGCCTCCACATTAACGCCTGACTTTGTCTGGAACTCCGGAGAATAAGGGGAGAAAATCGGTAGAAAAAAATTGGGGATGGGGCTTAATAAAGCCCCCTAGCTGGCACCGATGGTTCACCCAGGGGCTCAGAGGACCGAGGAGTCAGAAGACCCGGGATGGCCACAGTGCCAAAGGGATGGGCTGATATAGCTGCCCAGCCTGCCAGAGGAGCATAAAGGAAAGGATGAAAAAGAAACATTGAATTTGCTTCTCTGACTGGAGACTAGAGGACAATCAATTAGCACAATGAGAAGGGTTGGGTGACAGAATGAGACTTGTGCACAAAACAAAAACACCACTGGTGGAATGCATTTTTCTGGTGTAACAGTGGCATCAGTCCAGGCCACATTTGTCTCTAGTAAATATGAACAAGAGAGCTGAGCAAAGTAGCATGGCTGGAGAATGCTGGGGGGAACAAAAGTACCAACTTGAGGCTGCTGCAAATGTTGGGGGAGACTTGTGCCCCCTGCCCCCCCATAATTACTCCTGTGCTAGGTTCAATATTATTACTGTAGTAAGAATGATACAAGAGCCTTTTGGTTGCTAAAGCAACTTCTAGCTTTGTGGGTACTATAGATACATATATCTCAGCAGATTCTTGGGTAGATCATTTTATTTAATTGTTCTATGATCCGTTATTATGGGGTGATTCTTATACTCTTATATACTGTCCAATTGATTCCTTTTCTATACACAAAGTGATTTGTGCAATTACCTCTCTAAAGTAAAAAAGCCCCCAGTCCAGATCTACTGTAATTCCAGCTGACGTTTATATGCAGGCCCCTTTCATTTGGCCAGATTTTTTCTTTTTTAGAAAAATGCTTAAAATGTTGTTTGTTTTCCTGGTTCTTGGTTGGGTGCAGAAATTGGTCCAGTCTTCAAAAAGGTAATAAGTCAGATCCCAAAATGCATCAGCCAATTAGTTTGCTGGATATAGCTGAGAAAATAGTTTCCAGAATCATTCTAACGCATTTGCATGAGCAACTTATTGTTCTTGGTGGGTATGCCCTCTGTATGGTGACACCATTACAGCGAACACATCAATGCTGACAACATCAACAGTTAGCTGTAATGGTCTGCCTGCGACCTGGCAATCTGTCCCCTGGTCCTGCACACTCTCCCTGAATCAACTCTAATTCAGAGTTGATAATCTATAAATTCAGGGGGTGCAGGTGGCAGAGCCCCTTGCATGGGGGGTTCAAGAAGCCCCGAGCAGAAAACAAACAGGATTTCGCTGATTTATGTCGCACCGCAACTTTCAGTCAACATAAATCCATTGCTGTGATGTCAGTCAACAACATAGTTGTCGAACTGGCATTGTAGATCCATTCTTGGTGGACTATCACACTTACAATTTGGCTTCAGGAAGAATTGTTCTACTACAGATAATTGCTTTATTTTAAGACACCTCTGACAGAAATATTGTTTGGTTCATGGCCAGAAGTTATATGTTGCTTTTATTGATTTTAAACAAATTGCCGCAGTTAATGTTGGACAAATGCATTGAGTATGCTCTCACATCTGTTATTTCTAAACTGTAAAGCAAAACTTGGGCCAGGGTGAGATTAGGCCCTGCTGGCAATGTCTCCAATGAATTCCCAATCAATAAAGGGGTTTGGCAGGGGTGTCTGTTGGCTCCTATGTTTTTTAATAAATATATGGACAATCTCCTTGAAGCTGTTGAGCATGTTCCATCTGATTCCCCAAAATTGGTTCATTGGTCATACCTACATTGGTATATGCTGATGAATTACTACTTCTTTCACTTTCACAGTCTGGTCTTCAAAAAAAAACTAGCTTGCTTGGCTACTGAATCGCAAAAGTTATAATTGATCATAAGCAGTAATAAGAGCCAGGTGATGATTTTTGGTAAGGGGAATTAATCTCTGAAATGGGGTATCCAGTGAACACGGTGACCATAATTGAGTGCTTACAAAAACAGCAGCTCAATTATGGCGCTTGTATTTAGGGCTACCTGGTAGAGTAGCGACCAGATACCTGGGTGAAGCGAGGTAGAAGCGGAGGGCGTATGCACGCACATGCACAGGGGGAGAGAAAGGGATGTTGGGGGGGGTGTCAGGTAGCTGCCAAGCTGATCCACTAGGGTGGTGGGGAGGGTGGTCGGTTGGGAGGTGCAGAGTGCAGGATTTGGGTCTAGTACAGTGCGGTTCTTTTTTTGCCGGCAGACAACTTGTTTTTATTTAAGTATTTCACCCCCCCCAACATGCACCCCCTGAAGTTGAGAAATTATTTAGTAGGGGATATGGGGGCATGCTTCCATTTAAAGGAAACCCATAGATCTTGGGTGTCCTCTTGCCATTCACTGCAAGTGTGCATTGTTGAAATTCATTTTTGGTGATGTAAACTCGCGCTAATGGCGATCGCTATTCTGCGATAGCCATTATTACATAGAAACCTGTAATGGAAGTGGAAACTTGGGGATTTATTAATACATATGGTGAATAAATATGTTTATTTGGGGGTAATGATTTCCTCTAATAGTTCACAGTGTTCTCATATTACTAGTGCTAGGACTAAATAAATTAAAAAACTTTGGGTTTAAAAAAATTCAATTATAAACATGAAGGTACTAGCAGCAAACCATTGATCCATGTCATTTCTTCAAAGTTTAATCTGCAAGCCCTTCTTACTGTGGAAAGTTGGGCACTATACGTGGTTTCAGAACTGGAAAGGATTTCAATACAGCCTTTTAGATCCTCTCTGGGACTAAACAAGTCTATTCTGACACCCTATATTAGAGCTGAACTTGGATTAGATAGTTACAAAAGTCTGTCTGATTCTTTAGTCTTGAGTTATTGGGTTAAGTGTACAAGAGCCTCGCCTGGAACTTTTTTATGTGCTATTCTCAAAGAGAAGGCAAATTGGGGACTGTTAGGGTGTAGAAGTTCACCGTGGTCACTACATGTGCATTCTCTGCTGGATAAATATCAGTTTACTTATTTGTATATTTATTAAAAAAAAAAGAATTTGTATTAGTTTGAAATTATAAAAAGTACATTAAGAACAAAATTAGAATTCATAACCAGGGTGAAGATCTGAATGCTATTTCAAGGTCCAGGTTCTTGCCCTGGTATTCTTTAAGAGATTTGGTTTGGTTATAGATTTTATCTGGACCACATCCTGGATCCTAAAAAAGAGAAATGCTTATATGTCTTACAGGTTTGAGATTTTCCCTAGTAATGTATTCTTTGTGTTCTTAATGTAACATTGATCAAAAAATGTTTACAGCTATACTGGCTACTAAAATGCAGGAATTTGTGGGGGGCCTATTCCACCTTGATCAAACTGGCTTCATTAAGGGACATCACCTATCTGATTATGTATAGTTACCTCTGCCCTCTGTGAGCAAAACTCTGCTCCGGCGGCACCGTTTCCAGCCACCAGTCAGAAACAAGGCTTGGGCTGACCGCCCCCACCCTCCCCGCTGAAAGAAACCGCAGGTTACCTCTACCCTCCATGGGTAAAACTCCACTCCAGCAGTACCGTTTCCAGCCGCCAGCCTGAAACAAGGATCAGGTGGACCGCCCCCACCCTTCCTGCTGAAAGAAACCGCAGGCCACCTCTGCCCTCTGCAGGAAAAATTCCACTTTGGCGGCATTGTTTCCAACCGCCAGCCTGAAACAAGGATCGGGTGGACCGCCCCACCCTCCCCGCCAAAAGAAACTGCAGGCAACTGACTTTGGGAGCGCACCGAGATTGCTACCCAGGACAAAGAACCTTGAAATCTTTGGCACCTTTTTAAACAGCCTATTACTGGCTGCTGCTCCTAGACTTGGCTGCTTCTGTAATCCCCAGCCTGTGGCTTGCCACGGAGAGATTTAAAGCAGATCCCTGATACCGTTTCTGCATTTACTTGTTTTTTACACAATCTCTGTTGGCACCCTGCTAGCGCTTTGCACCGGCTCCCCAACCGCCTCCTCCCCCCCACCCTATCTGGACATTGACTTTTATTTGGTTCGGATGATTATATGACGAAGTGTCTGATTACCCATTCGCTCGTTATACCGGGTAACCACTAGGTGGCTTTTTCTAAGCATAATTGCTATATCCCCCTTCACGCTACCTAAATCTGACTCTTTTCTTTCCTCTTGACTTTCTATTTTAACTTTCTCTTAATCAGCCTATCACCTATAGTTACCATCCATATTTTTTCTCACTACAACTAGATTTATTTGCTTTCTAACTCTCTTAGCCAGTACTACTACTCTTTAGCTACTTTGTCTTTTTCCATAGCATTTATTTCACACTCTCTCCCTGCGCACTCACTATCACATTTTTTCCCATCCTTACCTTACCCAACCTCCTCACTGTGCTCCTTACGTATTTTTCCTTACAAATGGCCACCATTATTCTTTCACTGCTATTTGGTTGCTCAGTTACTCTATGCTTTAGACCAGTTTTCACTTGCACATTGCTCCCTCTCCTCTGACTTCTCTCCTGCCCCTCCTGATGACTTTACTTTCTCAAACCTCCTACTCTTACCACACTGCTGTCCTGATCCCACCCCTCTGTTGCTCTCTAGGGGTCTTATCTACCTTGCAGCTAATACCTTTAAAAAATATCTGTCCTGGCACTGGCTTTTTCTTCCTCCATTTGTTCCTCGTAAGCTTTGGTATCTCATTCTCCTGGCCCTTGTACTGTCAGGGGATATTGAACAGAATACTGGCACTCTGACCAACCCATCACTGAATAATACTAAGGGTCTCCATGTAGCTCACCTTAATATCAGGAGCCTTGTATGCAACCATACAGATCTAGAGGCTCGGACTGCTTTGTATAAACCTGATATCCTATGCATATCTGAGACTTGGCTAAAGCCTTCTATTCCTGACTCGGTCTGCTCCCTCACAAGCTATAGCCTACTCAGATGTGATAAACCCTCCCACAAACGGGGTGGGGGTAGCCTTATTCTAGAAAACTCATCTAAATCTCATTGTCACTCCTACCCCTACTTCCACCCTGCATGAATCCCTACATGCCACTCTTAACGTAGGCGCCAAAAAATTACACATGGTTTGTGCCTACAACCCACCACAAAGCAGAACCTCAGGCCTTGAAGAACTACTAAATCAGACTGCCCTACTTGTTGGTCAAATTGAAGTTCTTATTCTTGTGACCTTAATCTTAACTGGCTGGGTAAGTCACAATCCTCACTTCTAGCCATGGTTCAAAACTTTTACCTACACCAACTAATTTCTGAACCTACCAGGATCGACTCCAACTCAAACTCCAGTACTCTGATTGATTGGGTTCTGACAAACCGTGTTGACCACATACCTGTTGCTGGCACACTTGCTGATACCATAAGTGACCACTCCCCTGTCTTTTGCATTTGGAACCCCTCATATAACATTTCTACACCACCTCATTATTTAAGCTTTAGAAACTTTGCAGGTATTGACCAGGACAAATTCCGACTGGAGATTTCATCCACTGACTGGTCCTGTCTCTACAGGGCTCATGATGCTCAGTCAGCTCTAAGCTGCTTCCTTGACATATTTGGTGCTCTGCAGGATAGGCATACACCCCTTATCACCTGCTGAGTGCATGGTAAACAAACCAGATGGCTCCATAAGGATCTTCTATCCCTACGCTGAGCTAGGGATAATTGTTGGAAGCTTCATACCTCTCAACCTCCTGCCTCATAAATCAGGGACAAAGGACCACAATCAGGGAGGGACATATCTTCAGAATTGGAGATATCAATTCAGGAAGCTGGTAGTATAAGGGGCTTAGTGTAAAATGCATATTCTAAGGAAGAACAAGTCTGTAACTTTAAGGTTTGACATTATTTTGTGCTTACAACTCCCACTGTTTGGTCTTGAAAACACAATTTTTAGGAGGGACAGAGTAAATTTTTGAGGCAAAATCAGGGACAGTTGAGAGGTATGGGAAGCATCATAGGGCCTCTGGTCTGCCATCTGATTTCAATAACTACAGGGCTCAGTGTAATGCCTGCAAAAAACAGATTAGGATTGCTAAAAGTTCCTACTGTAAAGGGCTACTCCAGGAAGCAGCTGGAGACCCTAGGAAATTCTGGTCCCAGATAAAAACCTTTCTCAGCTCTAACCTGTCCAACACCTCAAATTACATGACACTAAATGGAGTTCACTGTGATGATCCAAACAATATTACTAACTCCTTTAACCTACATTTCTCTGACTGATCCAAATACACCTCCTCTTTTCCCCCATCACTACCCATAAACCATTACTCTGCCTTAAACTCCAGTACAGGGATCCCTCAATTCCATTTCAAAGCCATTGCTAGGACTGACGTGCTTAATCTACTTAATTCAATCTCTAACAGCACCAGCTCTGTGCTCCAGTGGCCTTGAGCCAACGCTGCTAAAACTTGCAGCTCCTTTTATTTCTGCTCCACTGGCTAGAATTTTTACTTTATCACTGTGCCACAGTCAAGTCCCTGACATATGGAAAATTGCCAATACTACCCCTGTACTCAAAAAAGGGGGTGTAAAACATATTTCAAATTACCAGCCCATAGCCATTCTCTCCGTACTGAACAAGATCCTCGAAAAGCTTGTCGCCTCTCAAACCATTGAGTTTCTTCTAAAATACAGCCTCCTCTCTGATAAGCAACACAAATTCCAAAAGGACCATAACACCACTACAGCTTTACTTAAATTCACCAATGATACTCTCTCTGCTATAGAGTCCGGCCTTCAAACAGGTGCTGTCTTCATTGATCTTATGAAGGCTTTTGATCTTGTTAACCATCACATGCTCCTTGACACCCTCCATTCTTTTGGTTTTTCCCCCTTCTGTTGTTGCCTGGTACAAAAGCTATTATCTAACAGAACTCAACTTGTCAAATTTAACTCAGCCCTCTCTGACCCTACTATCATCAATGATGATGTCCCTCAGGGATCCATCCTTAGCCCACTCCTCTTCTTCCTCTTCATCAGCAACATAAGTGAAGAAGTCACTACCTGCTCTTCTTTACTTTATGCTGATGATCTTGTCCTGTACGCTAGCTCCAGAAAAGTAGCTGACATTAACCTTAGATTATCCTCTGCCTTCTCAAAGATTCAGGCATGACTCTCTGCTCATAAGCTTGTCCTAAATATGGGGAAAACCCAAGCCATGCTATTTGGCTCTGCCTCCAAACTCGAATCTTGTCAAGATCAGCTCAGGGTTCCTCCTCTGACAGCTCCCAAATCGAGACTGTGAAGTTTTTCAAATATCTTGGGTTCTGCTGAACGAGTCCCTTGACTCTGATTCCCATATCCAGGCTACCTGCAAGTCTGTTAATATCAAGCTAGGGACTACCTACAAAACCAGTTATGTTCTAACACCCTCTGCCAGATTGGCTATCGCTAAAGGTATCTTGTTTCCGGCTCTTATCTACAGTTTTCCTGCATACGCTAATGTGACAAAGACCACTCTTTGCAAGTGGGATACAACTTATAATAATATTTGTCGGTATGCCCTATCTTTCCCATGGCGCAAACATCACTGCCAGCTTTATGCTGATTTAAACTGGCTCCTGCCCCCTACCCTCAGGCTCTACTCACTTGGTTCCCTAATGCAGTGATTGTCAACAAGGGGTCTGTGGCCCAAAGGGGGTCCGTGAGCTCCCACCAGGGGATCTGTGAAGCAGTCGGTGAAAATCATAGCGTGGTACGGTATCTAGTAAAAAGAATACCCTAAATCACAACTGCAAGTAAACCAGATTGATTTACCCAGTCAAACACTTCAACAGTAACACATCGCAAACACACTCTTTTAATTAATTGCTTGTCTAAAATTCATGACTAATCCAGAAACCAGTTGATGCTGAAGTCTAATTAAATAAACAGGCTAAGTACTGTGGGAACTGCTTAGAATGCTGCTGACTGCACTATTATTTGCTTTAATTAGCTTAGCTTAGCTTCACACTGACACTTTGCTTGCCAAACATAATTGCTCCCTATTTGTTTTCCATTGAGAAATCACTTGCCAGATCATTAGTAGCTGCTTGTTGTATCTCCGTGTGCAGTCTCTCCTCTCCTCGCTGACCGATCACTGCTCCATGCTGCTCGCTCACTCCAGTTTCCCGGCTCACGGCACCGGACCAGTCTCTGCACTCCTTGATACTGACAGAGTGAATTTAACTGAATTTACATTCATCCATTCACCACTCCAGTCGCGTGTGCCTCACAAATCCTCAGTACGAGAATAGCTCGCTTCCTTACGGTACTATTACGCCAGCTGCTGTTCTTGCAGATTTTGTGATTCTCTTTGTCAGAGTCTTTGTGGTTCTATAAGCAAGTTGTGCAGTGGCAGATGATGTTTTTTAATGTTTGTCCTTATTGCTTAGTTGCTCAGTTAGTTCCACCCCCACCCCACCAAGAAGGCACGTAGTGTTAAGCTAGTGTGGTGCAGTACAATAAGCTGATAAAAGCATACATTTAAATATGTGATTCTATAATGCCCCCCCCATTGAGTGTTAAGCTACTGAGTGGTTTTTTTTTGTTTTTATATAATGTTATTTTATGATATTGGTATTCTGTCATTATTTTGTTTTTAAGTTTAATTAAGTGTTGCTGTATGAATGCTGTTGGCACAATGTTAGTGCGGGTACTAAATGTGTAACTATGTATACAGACTTTTGATAGGGGGTCCCAGGCATGGCTGACAGGTTGCCAGGGGGTCCCCAGACCAAAAAAGGTTGACAACCACTGTCCTAATGGATGCTGTAATCAGATCCCAAACCCCCTTTTCTCTTGCCACTATGCTTATCCCCCTAACCTCCTGCTATGGCCTTTGTTCCATTGAACAATCGCTCTTACACATACCCAGGTGTAAAACTTCAAAGGGTTCCTGCACCTTCTCTCATGCTGCCCCAAATCTCTGGAACTCTCTCCCCCTTGCCATACTCCACTCGCCTTCCCATGCTATCTTTAAAAAGAACTCCTAAAATTCCTATTCATATAATTCCCCTGCGTGTGTTTTAATCCTCTCTAGCCTAAGCTTGCCTACAGATCAGCTCTCCCTTAGACTCTCACTCTTCTCCACGAGTCCTTACTACTGTTTTCCCATTTTTCTCTCTCCTGTTTATCTCCCCATCTTCCTTTGCAACTTGCACTTACCCTTGTTTTGCCTATTTCTTCTGCTTGTTATGAACTATCATGTGTCTTCCCTCCTACCACTGCAATCCTGCTACTCCCATACTTACCTTACAGCTTCTCCTGTGTCCTTGCTGCTGCTCCTCCTTATTTATTGGATCTTATTTTAGTATTTTTTTTGGTAGGCGTTTGTGTTCTGTAATTTCCCATTTATTTTATGTGACAGTAAGTTGTTGATATATTTGTTCTGCGTTTGATATTTTACCTATTTTACAATTTTTAGTAAACAATATTTTCTTTGAAATACTGTCTGTGCTTTTTTCTCAGTTTCTTTTGTATGTGAATGCTTTATCAGTGTTTGACAGTCTGACAGCTGTTAAGGGCTTGAATGTGTTACTAATCTTGAAAAGGTAAGAATATACCTAGGTCTCATATTGAGCTGCAAGGGCACATTTTGGAAACCTGGCTGGGTGCCACTGGGCAAAGGATTGTACTGCATTCCCGAAGAGGGTACATATCTGAGCCTGTTAACTGGGTATGCTAGCATAAGGTTCACATTTTGACCCCCAGGACTCGAGACTAGTAGGTGATTCAGACCCAAAACAGACAGGAGGGTTACCCTGTCTGTTCCCTGTTCACACTATTGCACTTCGAGGTTGGCACTGTGGGAGCAGAGGACCTGACCTGCAGAGCGCATTTGTGACAGATTTGGTTGGCAGCAGTGCAATTTAAAAGTATTTGGCAACACTAGCATTAACAGCTCAGTGTGTCAGATTAATACAGTGCAGCTCACATGCAAAGTAAGGCAGTGATTTTTAAACAGTAAACAGAACTATATCATTGTGCTTACAGTCTAAGTTCCCTACCTGTTTTATTTTTTTTTCTCAAGTGCAAGTTAGTATAGCCATAGTTAGGGAAGAACATGGCTTCCAACTACAGTGGGTACACTACAGACTACCTGAGGCAGTTGTGCCAGGATAGAGGAGTCCAGCACGAGGGGAGAGCCAACAAGCATAACCTCATGGAGGCTCTGGTGGCAACCAATGCCCAGAGCCTCGAGTCACAGTCTGTGACCGAAAAGGACAAAACCTTGGGTGTGGAGGGGCCAGGGTCCAATGCAGCAACCAGATCCAGTGAGGAGGACAGCAGGGCCAGTGCAAGCCAAGGGCCACAGCAGCAGGGGAAGGCCACCAACATTCTGGGGCCAGAAGAGATCAGGCTGCAGATGGAGTTGCAGAGAATGGAGCTGGAGTTTAAACAGAAAAGGTTCGAAGCCCAGCAGCAAAGGGAGCTTGAACAGAGGAAGCTGGAGATGGAAAGAGAGGAGAAGTGAGAGCAGCTTTGGAGAGAGGCTGAGGAAAAAGATTGACAGCTTCAGCTAGAGTCAGAGGAAACAGAGTGACAACTTCAGTAAGAGGCTGAGTGATAAGAGCGTGTGCACCAGAGGCAACATGAACTGGAGAAGCTATGACTCCAAACACCAGCACCAGAGCAGGTAAATGGCCAGGGGTTAACTGGGACTCCAGGACTGGATTACAAATTAAATTCTAAATTAATAGCTGAATTTAAAGAGGGGGAAGTTATGGATGCCTTTTTAAATTCCTTTGAAAAAGTATGCATTCAGGCAAATATTCCTAGAGGGTCCTGGAGCTTCCAGCTATCCCCGCTACTTACCGGAAAAGCTTGGGATGCATTGGGTCAAATGAACAATAAGGACAGTAATGATTACAGTAAACTTAAAGCTGCACTTTTAAAAAAAATATGAGCTAACAGCAGAGGCATACAGAGCTCAATTCTGTAAGCTCAGGAGAAGCCCTGACATTGAGCTTTGAGGAGCTAGCTACTATGCTGAGCTGACACACTTTTAAACTGACTGCCTGTAACATCAAGAGGATTCCCCTGCAGATACAGTGTCCAGAAATCATCAGGATGAGAGACTGGATGATTTTTACATGTTCTGGACTTTATACCAGCTGCTGTAACTGTGTATTTCTGTGAGAAGGGGGCTCGAGGAGAGTCAGCTGTTCCTAATTTGCACTGCAGGTGGGGACAAGGAGCTTTAAATTTCCGCGCCACTCGCAAGTGGCTATGTTGAGCTGACACACTTTTAAACTGACTGTCTGTAACATCAAGAGGATTCCCCTGCACATACAGTGTCCAGAAATCATCAGGATGAGAGACTGGATGATTTTTACATGTTCTGGACTTTATACCAGCTGCTGTAACTGTGTATTTCTGTGAGAAGGGGGCTCAAGGAGAGTCAGCTGTTCCTAATTTGCACTACAGGTGGGGATTGGGAGCTTTAAATTTCCGGGCCGCTCACAAGCGCAAGTGTAGTGCAAGCATTGTGAGTGACCTGAGCGCCATTCGTAGCAGGAACATTTGCATAAGTGTTTGATGAAGCAGTAGTGTTTTATACAAAATAGTAAAAATAAGGGGAGGGTAGATGTTAATGTTAAAACACAGATAATATATTACAATTGGGATTTAGGCTACGTAGTGTATAGTTGCGTGTCAAGGGGTAGAGCTGTTTTAAAGGCGTGGGTTTTGTTATTTAAACTGTTTTTTTATTAAGCATTTAGTATTTAAAGTGTAGGTGTAGTTAATATTCTGCTTGAATTTTAGTTTTAACAGACTTAAGGTGCTAGAATGTATGTAGAAAAAATGATGTGTTTGTTGTTGTTTGTTCAATGGATCATTTTTGTTTAACTGAGGGTGACGCTAGCAAATTGGTTTATTATTGGCCAACGTATTCAGTAATAGGACTTCAAGGGGGGAGTCATGGCTATTTAAAATGGCATAGGAATGACTTAACAAGAATCTGGATGACATTCTGCCTTGCTGGTCAGTTTAAATCTTTAGATGTATATGAAGTGCATAAAGGCATGCACTTGGGTAACACCATGTTTACCTTGCTTTTAATTTTGGGTGGGGGACATAGAATTGAATTCAGGGCCTACAGAGAAGCTTAGGACTAATTTAAAAATAGTCCATGATAATACAAGGAGTCTGGCCCCATAAATGGACATGGTGGAAATGTTATTTGATGCTCAAAAGCCCGATATGGCAGGCTTTTCTGAAACCTGGCTCACAAACAAAATAGAAGATGGTGAAATAGGTGTAACCAGACTGGCATAGCGTTGATGCTATTTTTTGTTTTATTAGCACTGTGCAGTGCCTCCATTATGTAACCCACTAGCTGACTGCCTGGGTTCAGGGGGAAAACTGTTGCTCTGCATTTTGGCTAGGTTTGACTTCTAGTCAGGGGCACTCAAGTATCTCCAGACACAGGAAGCAATAACTGTAATGTCCAAACCAGGAGTGGGATTCTAGAGTGTGGCTTTTATTCACAACAACAGCAGAATAATAAAGCATAGATGGACCCCCACGGGGCTACACTCCCTGGTAATGCAGACATACGGAGACCAGAACACATCTTCTTACACACTGTGACCCTCAGGTTCTGAAACACACTGGGCTCTCAGCCCGAACTTGTATTCTTCTCTGGATTTCCCCGGTGTGGCACATCCGGCCAGCACTTGGACTACTTTCCATATGGCATGGATATTTATTGCTGGCTCCCTCTACCACCCATGAGCACATATTGGCTCCATAAAGAGAAAATCTTCCATCTAATCCCATGTCTGGGTACTTTCTGCGAACACTGGCCAAGTGCCCAGGAGAAAGCTAAAGGTGCCCAAACTGAACCTGTAGAGGTAAATCTGGTTACTCCAGATGGGGGATCTCCCACCTCTTGCTCCCAAATCTATACCCTGCCATTCATTTGGAATCAACACCTTTCCATTTGAACCTCTCTGGTTACAGATTGCTGTTTCGAAATGTATTGCACACTTAACAATCTACAGTCTCTGGAAAAATAGTGTCCTGACTTGTAATGTTCTTCAAGTGGCTATGTCCATCCCTATAGACCCCCACTGATTAGAGGCATTTCAAGCCATACACAACTTAGGTACTGTACTTGGCTGTCCTTTCTTGACCCACAGTAGCAGATACTTAACACAACAGTCTTGGTGAAACATAGGCTGTCTGGCAGAGCTGACTCACCCTGGTTTGCAGGTGCCCACAGGCTTCTCACAGGAAATGCAAACATACTTCTCAGTGCCTCAGCACAAATCTTCTTAGGCAGCGTCTCTTTTTCCAGCAGGGCCAGGAGATTGCCCCTGAAGAGCTGGTCTGGTCCCCCCCATCCCTCTCAGGTATGGGGCCCTGGAACAACTGGGAGATGGTCTCAACCACTTCACAAGTGTTCTTCTGTGTCCTTCTCTGGGGCGAGAACACACACCCACTACATCTGGTAGCTCTGATCAGAGCTGAGGGTTCTGAGGGACTGCACGCTGCAGTGCACCTCCTCCCTCCACTGAATCTCCTACTAGACTGCACAGCACTGACTGAATTCAAAACCTCCCAACATTCTAACTAACTCCCTGCTGCAACATTCCAAAGTGGCTTATGCTGCTGCGAAAATTCTATATGATGTCATCCCTCCAGCTCAGCTGAGACTGAGGACAGAGTGAGACAGTGTGAAATCCATTTAACTGGAGTCTCACAAGCTGTCTTTCCCTGCCTGCCACTAGAACTAAGTGAGATTCTTGTAACCCCAGGTGACAGGGGGTTACACCCACCCTTGACCAGGAAAATGACTGTCCGCAGACATTACTTACCCGGCCTAGGCTATCTCACCCTATGTGTTGACTACAGGGAGATAGCGCTACCTTCTCCCCTACCATGTGCCAGCAGAGGCAGACAACACTAAGGGCCCTCAGGCCTTCGGCTGACTCATCAGCCTCTACTCTAAGATCTTACTATGGATACCTAGTGGCCCTGGTAGAATTGTCCAGAGCATAGCCCTAATAGATCAGTACTGCAGCCCCTACTGCAGGTCAGGACCACAGCCTGTCTATCCCTCCCAGCCCTCTCGGGAAAATCTATCTGCCTCTAAACCAAATATCCCCCCAAAAAAACATAAACTGGGGAATCTCCCCCAACTCTGGACACCTGCAACAAACACAAGGAGCTAATGCTATACTCTATACATTACTCCCACACTCCCCCACAACCATACCTGTGGAAGGAAAAGTTACACACAGAAAACCACTACATCCTGTACTTTAAACACTACAACATTAAAGTACTATGAGGAACTCCACTGAGTCCCTCCTCCTCTTCTTGTCTTCTTCAGGAACACCTGCAAGAAAAAGAAAGACAAACACACTCCTAATCTGCATACACAGTCTATCTAACCCCTACCATCAGAACTCTGAAGAATCCCAAAAATGTTTTTTTTTTTTTAGAAAAGTAGAAAAACAGCATAAACAGTAAAAACAGTAGAAAACAATGACATTATTTACAGTACACATTATTTGGGGGATGGAGTGCCCTAAAAGTCCCTTCTAGTGACCACAGTGCCCGAAGGCAAGTCCAATAAAGAGTCTCTCCTGGGCCAGAGCCCAGTGAAGCACAGTTCTAGCAGGCTGAAATCCCAAAGGGGAGAGTCTTTGAGGACAGTTCAAACATCTGGAGTCTGCTGGTGTAGGGTGTGTACTGCAATGTCACAAGAATAGAAAAGTCTGGACTTACCAGTCCCTTGTAGAATGAAAACAATACAACACCTGGTTCTCCAGTCAAAGACTCTCCCTGGCAGCATTCTTCTGATACAGCTGGGCAGATAGCTTCCGGAAAATGACAGGAGGGAACATCTGGAAACTGCTGGGGTGATGTCATCTAGGAGATGGAACCTTGGAACAGGAAAAAAGGAAAAACAGCTGGTCTGAAGTCATCTGGAATCCCAGGCGATGAATCAGGATACAGCTGGGCTGGTATCCTCTCTGGATCTGATGTGATCTGGTGGGCCAGGTGATAGAATCTGGAAAGCCAGTACACTGCAAGACTGATGAATGTGGGGCACCCGGTTTATGGAATGCCAGACTGGTGGAACAACATAGGTATGGCAACAGCTGGATGGCAGCACTGGCTACCACTGCTCTGTTCTTCTCTCCACTTAGTAGGCATGGGCACATTCACAGGGAGGTCTTTGCATTGTGGCCAACAGCACAATGGGTCAGGTGCTGGAATTATTACCCCATCTAGGCACTTATAATTCACACTGTGAAAGGTTTTATGTCCCTCTCCATCCACAATTCGAACAGTGTCAATAAACTGTGTCCTGCTCACTTTCCACTGGCTGAATTTCAATTGTAACACTCCATGTTTGACATATCTGTTGGCACCAGGATGCACATTTCATTGCCTCTTCTATTATCCAGGATTTCCTGCTTTTTTCAATCTCCTCCCAGACTCTCTGAGGAAAGGTAGGAAAGGATATCCCATAGATTTCATTCACTTTCCTACGAACCAGTCTTTCCTCTTTACTGCACTTGGTCAACTTGAGACCTCTGGCCTGGCTTGGGAGTGGCCAGTCCTAGTTCAGCCAGCTACGCATACTTAATGCAACATAGAATGGATCTTTAACTCTTCTTTGCGGAGGCAGAGCTGTAGAGTCACTACTCTCTTCTGCTATCGGTTCCTTCGAGGCAAGAGCTTGAGGCTATGGATCCATACCTTCTCCACAAGGCCACATAGGTTCCCACTCATCTTCTTCCTCACTAAGAATCTGTGCCCAGGAGTAAGCAGTCGTCCTCACTCCTGAGACTGTCCACTCTTCGCTGGGCGCAAAGGTCAATACCTCCCATTCAAAGGCCTCCCTCGCCTTGTCTTGTGCTATGAGACTTGGGCTAGGCCCCTCTCTCCAAGGGTCTACTGATGCTCCTTCCACCATGTCTCTCTGGGACCTGGACTCTGATACATCAGTACATTGTTCTGTCTGTAAATCTGCACCCTCTTGCTTTATGCCACACTCTGAGGGGCCTTCCCTATCAGGCTCCACCTAGTGCTGTGTGCTGCCAACTGCAGATTCTTGAAGCTTTGTCCATGTGGGAGCCAAATGAATCTTGGGTGCTTTAGTCAAGCCACATTTCTCTAGGCACCCAGAACAGCAAGGTACCATGAAGACGTCCCTTCCAGCATTTAAGCACATCACACATATTCGTACTGGATATCCAGTGATCGCCACATGAGGAGGCAGTCATCCCCTGTAGTAATATCTCTCACTATCTCTTGACTTGTTAACTTCTACTATCATAGCCGGGGCATGATCCAGGTGGCGGGCTGGTCCCAAAGCCATGACTGCAGAGAAAACAAACAAATGCTCACTTTTATTTCAAGTCCCATTCTTTTGGAAAAAACTTTTACAAAATGGCTCCCTTGCTGCTGTGTTTACATTACTATCCCACCCTGTAATGGCGGCGGCAGCACTCCTGCACATCAGCTTTCTGTTTATGACTCAAGTCACTGTGCATCTGATTTACACACTCCACTGATAAAGTTCATTCAAACTGTTAAATTGCATTGGTTGCTCTCCTAGCACAGTTATATGATTTTACTGGACTTTTCATTCACTTTTTAAATCACTGTTCTAGCTTAAAGTCCCCTAAAGCCACAGTATTTCATCACAGAGGATTGCCTGTATTTATCGTTGCATCTCTCATATAACTCACAGTCTCTCATATGGCTTTGAAAATTATACTGTTGCTGAACATATAATTATGCTCACAGTCTAATGCTCAGAATTCTTGCTTTTAGTTGATTAAACTTGACACAGTCCTTCTTTGCAAAACTATCTCACTGCTACACACAGATTCAGCAGGCCTTTTTGTTAAATCACACAGTTTGAGCTGTTTTTTTATGATGCTACTCACTTAAGCAGTGGCTTGTATTTGCGATGTTAAACACGGCCTACAGCTGATCTTGGAGGCCTCTGGAATAAAGCGGGTTGGCAGTCCTGCCGATTGTCCCTCCGAACACCTCGCTCTCTTCTCAAATGAATCGGAATGCAGGTTGAGCCCGATTTTAAACAGAAAAGTCCACTTTTACTAATTTTACAATGCTTCCAGTCACCGCGACTCTCCTCCTTGCAAATCTGCTCACACACTCCTCTCTCTCTCTCCCTCTCGAACACTGTGCAGTCACTCTAGAGCTGGTTTGGGGGCCGGACTGATTGCAGTCTCACCAATCACTCGACGCCATGCAAATGAGCCTCTCTCTTCTCATGCTGTGCTTCTCCATGGCGATCATCAAGCAGGCAACATTTAAACTGCAAACCACACTTTTTTTTTTTTCAACTGTAGCTCCTCAGCGGGAGCACCATTTTTCATGACATTTTACTCAGCAACTCTCTTAATCCATACCACAAGCATTTCAACGTCTAGGGCGCAAATCTCCCTTTGTTTCCCACAGTTTACCATACTTTTTTCTGCTACACAACACTTAGAAAGTTGGCAAACATTGTAATTTAATGCAGGGCAAGGGCATACACACTCGGGCTTTACTGCTCCTTGGTAAACAGTTGGCACACTTACAGCAGCACATAGACAGCAGCACACAGCGGCACATTTAGTTGGCAATGCTTCTACTTTTTAGGCTACCTACTGCCAGACAGCCAAAATGCTAGCCACTATCCGAGCAACCTTTCTTGCATTTTTCTTCCAAAATTTCAACTAAATCCCAGTGGTAGCCTCCAATTTGTAACCAGCCTGGCATAGGGTTGATGTTATTTTTTGTTTTATTAGCACCGTGTAGTGCTTCCATTATGTAATCCACTACCTGGTTGCCTGGGTTCGGGGAGAAAACTGTTGCTCTGCATTTTGGCTAGGTTTAACTTCTAGTCAGGGGTACCCAAGTAACTCTGGACACAGGAAGCAATAACTGTAATGTCCAAACCAGGAGTGGGATTCTAGAGTGTAGCTTTTATTCACAACAACAGCAGAATAATAAAGCATAGATGGACCCCACAAGGCTACACTCCCTGGTAATGCAGACATATGGAGACCAGAACACATCTTCTTACACACTGTAACCCTGTGGTTCTGAAACACACTGTGCTGTCAGCCCGAACTTGTACTCTTCTCTGGATTTCCCTGGTGTGGCACATCCGGCCAGCACTTGGACTATTTTCCATATGCATGGATATTTATTGGTGGCTCCCTCTACCATCCATGAGCACATACTGGCTCCATAAAGAGAAAATCTTCCATCTAATCCCATGCCTGGGTACTTTCTGTGAACACTGGCCAATTGCCCAGGAGAAAGCTAAAGGTGCCCAAACTGAACCCATATAGGTAAATCTGGTTAATCCAGATGGGGGTGTCTCCCACCTCTTGCTCCCAAATCTATACCCGGCCATTCATTTGGAATCAACACCTTTCCATTTGAACCTCTCTGGTTGCAGATTTCTATCTCAAAATGTATATCACACTTAACAATCTACAGTCTCTGGAAAAACAGTGTCCTGACTTGTAATGTTCTTCAAGTGGCTATGTCCATCCCTGTAGACCCCCACTGATTAGAGGCATTTCAAGCCATACACAACTTAAGTACTGTACTTGGCTGTCCTTTCCTGACCCACAATAGCAGATACTTAACACAACAGTCTTGGTGAAACATAGGCTGTCTGGCAGAGCTGACTCACCCTGGTTTGCAGGTGTCCACAGGCTTCTCACAGGAAACACAAACCTACTACTTGGTGCCTCAGCACAAATCTTCTTAGGCAGCTTCTCTTTTTCCAGCAGGGCCAGGGGATTGCCCCAGAAGAGCTGGTCTGGTTCCCCCTGTCCCTCTCAGGGATGGGGCCCTGGAACAACTGGGAGACAGTCTCAACCACTTCACAAGTGTTCTTCTGTGTCCTTTTCTGGGGCAAGAACACACACCCACTACAACTGGTAGCTCTAATCAGAGCTGAGGGCTCTGAGGGACTGCACACTGCAGTGCACCTCCTCCCTCCACTGAATCTCCTACTAGACTGCACAACACTGACTGAATTCAAAACCTCCCAATGTTCTAACTAACTCCCTGCTGCAACATTCCAAAGTGGTTTATGCTGCTGCAAAAATTCTATATGATGTCATCCCTCCCGCTCAGCTAAAACTGAGGACAGAGTGGGACAGTGTGAAATCCATTTAACCGGAGTCCCACAAGCTGCCTTTCTCTGCCTACCACTAGAATTAAGTGGGATTCTTGTAACCCCAGGTGATGGGGGGGGGGTTACATAGGTTTAGCAGGTTAATAAATGTTACCATTCAGATAGGATGAATAGAAGGGGAGGGGGTTATTCTTTATATAAAAAATACACTGGGATTAGTAAAAACTTTTACAAAAGGTAATACAGGAAATGTGAATTATATAGTACTTTACCTACAAGATTTAAAACTTGCTATAGGGATTGTGTATTCCCCCCCAAATGCCAAGGTGATAGATTTGGATTTGACTATTAGTATAATTCAAGACAATGTGAAAGACAAATTGTTGATTTTGATGGGAATTTAAACTCAGATTGGCATAACCAGAGAGGCAATAGACTAAAAGAAATGTTGGCACCCCTTGACTTAATACAACTGATAGATGAACCAACTAGATATACTAATTCAATGGCCCAGGGTACACTATTAGATTTATGGCTAGTCTCATCTCAGTTAGTTATTTATTCAAAGGGTGTTGACCCCCCCCCCCATTGGGAGATCACCACTTTATTTGGGCAATTGTAGGTAGTATGGTACTATCACAGACACAATTAGGGGAGGGGTGGGTCAGAGAGATGAAACATTTCTCAATTGATAGATTTAATTTGGACATGCAATCAGAAAATTGGGAGAGATGTAAGTTAATTCTAGACCTAGATCAAACAATACAGTATTTTTTAGCTAGATCTCTAGAATTATGTGACAAGCATGCACCAAAAATAAAAATATGTAAGAGAAAGGCCAGGGAACCTTGAATAAATGATAATTTATTAAAAAGTATTACGATCAAGAATAGATTGCGGAAACTGGCTAAAAAATCCAAAACAAATAGGGACTGGGGCATCTATAAAAACAAAAGGAATTACTACAAACAACAGATAAGGAAAGCAAGATCAAATTATTATAGAACAAAAATAGATAGGAATAATGACCCAAAAAGATTTTGGCAAGTAGTTAATGATATTGTAAATCTGGGCAATAAAAATAAACAAAGTATAAATCAGTTGATTTATGAAGGGAGGGTAGTAAAGGAACCAAAAGAAATAGCAAACTTGTTAAACAATTTTTTTGTAAATCTCCCAGGTCTGGACATAAGAGTTCCATTAGATAAAACTCATGAAGAACTAGGGTTTAATGGGTCATATCCACCTTTTCGTTTTAGAAAATTAAATATAAAGGAGGTAAAAACATGTTTAAAGCATATACAAATTAATAAATCCTGGTATGGATGGCCTGGAAGGAAGGTTTTTGCAAAAGGCCGCTGATTATGTAGCACCAACAATAGTATGTATGTTTAATTGGAGTTTAAGTTTTTTTTTTACTACTACTTGGAAACAAAGTAAAACTATTCCAGTATATAAAGGGGGAGATCAAAGCGACCCAAGTAATAATCAGCCTATATCCTTGCTTTCAGTACTATCCAAATGCCTAGAGAAGTTAGTACATACACAATTAATGGACTATTTAGAAACAAACAATATACTTACACCATGTCAGGCAGGTTTCAGATGAGGACTTTCCACTAACTCAGCTTTAATTGAATATAACGATCTTGTGGCAACCACCTTGGATGCAGGAAAGGAAACAGCAGTCCTGTTTGCAGATTTATCTAACGCCTTCAACCTGGTGGACCACTCCCTGCTGCTGAGGAAACTCTGGGTTATGGGCATCACTGAAGGGCCATGGGCTTGGATTAAATCTTATTTGACAGGAAGATCTCAAAGAGTATGGGTGTCCAAGGTCCTGTCAACAACTAAACCAGTGGTAAGAGGAGTTCCCAAAGGATCTGTATTGGGGCCCTTGTTATTCTTGGTTTTCTGCAATGATCTTCCCCAGGCAGCTCCAACATCTTGTATTCAGCTGTATGCCGATGATACGGCTCTTGTTGCCACTGGGGTGGACTTTGCAGACCTGAGAGTTAAATTGCAGAGGGACTTCAGCAGCTTGGGGGGAGTGGTTCGCCAAGTCAGGGTTGGTGATGAACATAAAGTAGACAAAAGTTCTTTATTTTGGGAATAGAAATAAACCAGCTTTGGGCTTAACATTTCTATCTGATGTACCAATAGACCAGGTTACAGAATATCAATATTTGGGTGTAATATTTGATGCCGAGTTAAATTTCCAAGAACATATTAAGGAATTGTTGAATAAAGTTAGTAAGAAATTAGGAGCACTTAGACGAACATAAAGATGCCTGGATTTGAAAACTAGGAAAACTATAGTGGAATAGATGGTGATGCCAACCATTGATTATGGAAGTGTTATATATAGGGTCGCACCAAAGTTGATTCGGGATAAATTGGACAAAATTCAATATAGACTTGCAAGGTTTACATTGGGTTGTCATTATAGAACACATCATTGTACATTATTAATTACTTTGAGATGGACTACTTTAGAACCAAGAAATGGAGAGATATGGTTGAAATTATTGTATTGTTTATTTACAAAGCAACCTGCTCATTATATATCAGTTAATTCACTGACGAATACGTTTGAGCCTATTCGGACTTTGACCAGATCTGTATATGTTAATAAAATAAAGGAAAATTATAATAAAACAAAATTTGGGGTAAAAACTTTAAAACATCAAGCGACAAAATGGTGGAATATGCTTCCTTATTCAATGAGGGTGGCATCACCACATTTATTTAGAACAGGTTTGAAATCAATGTTTCAGGTTATGTGTAACTGTTTAAATTTTGGTCCATTGCTACGTTTAGTAGTTTTTTTGATCACTCAGTGTAATGTATTCCATTTTAATTTGTTTGTTTTCATTGAAATTCCTGTAAACGATTGCATCTGGGTCTGTTTGTACATTTGTGATTTTTTTTATTGATTGTTAATTGTATTTGATTGCATGTCGTTATGTATTTTGTATAGAATGTAGTGTGTGTTGATGTGTTTAAATCATTTTGTAAAATTTTTTTTGTGTCTGTAAAATTACATGAACTATTACTCTTGTGACACCTAACATGACTTGTCTTGTAAACAGGAATTTATCCCTAATGACATTTGCTATCCTGTATAAAAAAAATTTACCTACCTAAACAACGTCAGTTTTTAAAACGTTGGTGGGAAGGAATTGAAGCAAACACTATCGAGAAAATTGAAAATACTATATTGTTAGAGCAGTTTTTTGGGGCATGTCCAGCAAAGCTGTAAACCTGGCTGGAGGACCGAGATCCAAAAACAGTGCAAGAGGCTGCTGAACTCTTGGACCACTATGCCAGAAGCAGATCTGCTCTGAGATCAAATGGGGTGGGTGTGGCAGCGCAGAAAGGGAAAAGCGCACCTTCAGGGCAGCTAAAACCCTCCCTGACTCCATCAAAACCAGATAGTCCCAGGTTACAAAGAAAAGAGTTACCTGAAAAAAGAAATGAATGTTGGGTTTGCAAAGAAACTGGACATATTGCAAGGCAGTGTCCCAAAAGGACAAGCAGTGCACAGAGTGGTGCTAGGAAAGAAGTGGGTTGTTTGTGTGTCCCTGAAAGCATGCCAATAAACAGTATGGAGGCAGTATGGTGCAGTGGTTTAAGGCTCTGAGCTGCAAATCTGGAGACCTGGGTTTGAATCCCACAGCCCCCACTTGCATACTGTGTGACCCTGAGCAAGTCACTAAACTTCCTTGTGCTCCCAGGTTGCACCTGCAAACAAGCTTTCAGCTTAGTGTGTCTCACCTGGTAAAATAATTGGTAAAAAAAAAAAAAACATGAGGGAACACATACACCCAGTCACTGTGACTGGGTTACAGACACATGGGTTGAGGGACAAGGGGGCGTCCCTGACTTTGGTAAAAGGGGGAACTGGTAAAGCCGGGTCATCTTATACCCAATCAATCTTTGACTGTATGGGGATTCAAAGGGGAAAAGAAAACCTTGCCACTCACTAGTGTTCTCCTAGACTGGGGTGAGAGAGGTGGGACTGTGCAAAAGGTTGCTGTAGTGGAGACTTTGGTGGTCGATGTGATTATTGGCAACAATCTCAAACAGTGGATGATGTGTGCAGTTACCTGCAGCCAAGCGGCAAAGAAAAATTGTAGTTCCTTTGACCTCATAGAAGCCACTGTGGAAACCACTGGGAGGCTGGTTCCCCAGCCTGTGTCTCCTGAGATGGAGAATAATGAATGGATGTAGAAATTCCTGAGGTAGCAGTTAACAGAACAGCTATGGAGGGTTAATCTGAGGAAAGAAGGGTGACCCATAGTCAGAGGGTTAGGGATGGCAGTGATCCTGTATGCCCTGATGCTATTACTAGGGACCCTAGTGTAGACACTGAAGGGGACCTGTCCCATGCCTTGGGAATGTGTAAGGAGTTTGCAGCTGCTCAGAAAGGTGACCTTAGTCTAGAGAAGCTGAGGGCTTCCACAGGGACGTGACAGGAAATATATGGGACACTGGAGTGATGTATACACAGGATGCTAAGACAGAGAGAGGGGTGATGGGCAGGCAGCTTGTCATTCCCCAAGCGTACTCTGAGCAGTTGCTCAAGACTGCACATGATATTCCCATGTCTGGCCATCTGGGAATCACACGCACTATGCAGCAGTTGGCCCAGAATTTCTATTGGCCCAACTTCACTCAGCAGGTGAAGGAGTATTGCATGTCTTGTCACCGGTGCCAAGAAATAGGGAAGGCAGGTAAGAAAACCCAAGCCACCCTAATTCCCTTACCCATAGTGAAGGAGCCATTCCAGAGGGTGGGAATGGATATTGTGGGGCCTTTAAATACCCCCAGCTCCTTCAGGAAGAGTTTCATCCAAACTGTGGTGGATTATGCCACCCGGTACCCAGAGGCAGTCACCCTATCATCACTGAGGACAGACAAAGTGGCAGATGCCTTGCTATGGATTTTCTCCCATGTTGGGTTTCCACAGGAGGTTATCACCGATTGAGGGGGTTTCTTCATGTCAGACCTGTTGAAATGTTTGTGGGAGAAGTGTGGGGTGCTGCAGAGACACAGGACACCTTGTCACCCGCAAGCCAATGGGTTTGTAGAAAGATTCAATGGTACCCTTAAGTCAATGCTCCAAGCATTTGCTGAACAGCATGGGAGGGACTGGGAGAAATACCTTCCCCACCTGTTGTGTGCATACAGGGAGGTGCCCCAAGAGTCAACAGGGTTTTCCCTCTTTGAGCTCTTATATGGACACAGGGTACATGGACCCCTTGACTTGATCCGGGAGGACTGGGAAGGCAAGCATGTCACCCATGGAACTCCCATAGTGGATTATTTCCTTAGGGTTAGGGAAAGGCTGAAGGAGCTTATGGGGACAGCCCAGAGCAACCTGGCAGCTGGCCAGCAAAAACCAAAGGTGTGGTATGACCGCAGAGCCAGAGCTCACTCAAATACTGTGGGTCATGAAGTCATGGTCCTAATCCCAGTCCGGAAAGACAAGCTGCAGGCCGAGTGGGCAGGACCGTACAAAGTAGTCAGATGGGTAAATGATGTAAACTATATTATCGAGTTACCTGACAGAAGACATACACAAAGAATGTACCATGTCAACATGATGAAGCCATATGCTAATAGGGCTGACATGGTGTTTGCCGTGTGTAGTCCTGGGGAGGAGATGGATGAAGGAGACCCCCTTCTGGACTTGCTGGAAGAAAGCAAGTGGGAGTCCTCTGTGGAAGCAATTAAAATGTCACCCCAGTTGACCCCGGACCAGATCCAGGAAGTAAGGGAGGTTTTAGCAGACTTTGCCCCACTGTTTAGCACCTAGCCTGGACTAATCCTCTTAGCAATGCATGATGTGGAGACAGGGACGCAGGCACCCATACGGCGAACAGCATATCGGGTGTCAGATGCTGTCCAAAAGGACATTAGGAGGGAGGTGGAGGAAATGCTGGATTTAGGGGTAATCCAGAAATCCCACAGCCCTTGGGCCTCACCCATGGTCCTTGTTCAAGCCAGATGGCTCTACTCATTTTTATGTGGACTATCATGGACTCAGTGTAGTCACGATGTCAGACGCCCACCTGATGCCATGGACGGACGAACTCCTGGACAAGTTGGGAGGGGTGACATACCTTACAACTATTGATCTGACAAAGGGATATTGGCAGGTAGAGTTAACTGCCAGAGCTAGGGACAGGTCGGCCTTCATCACTCCGATAGGGTTATTTGAATTTAAAGTATTGCCTTTCAGAATGAAGAATGCTCCTGCCACTTTCCAAAGGTTGGTGAAACAGGTGTTAAATGGTGTTGAGGAGTACGCCATGGCATACCTGGATGACATTGCCATCTTTAGTGCCAGCTGGGAGGAACACCTGTCCCACCTTAGGGAAGTGCTGGGCAGGATACAGAGGGCCAGGCTCACTGTCAAAGCTGAAAAGTGCCATGTGGCCATGGCTGAGGTGGCATACCTCAGACACATTGTAGGCCAGGGACAGCTCCATTCTAACCAAGCGAAAATAGAGGCAATCAAGGCATGGCCCAGACCAGAAACACAGAAGCAGGTCCAGAGTTTTCTAGGGACAGCAGGGTACTATAGGAAATTTGTACCATATTACAGTGCCCTGTCCGCTCCCCTATCTGGCCTGTTAAAGAAAAGGATGCCTAAGAAAATTACATGGGAACCAGCTTGTGAAAAAGCCTTTACCATACTGAAGGAGGCACTGTGCAGTGCTCCTGTAGTGACAAGTCCAGACTATAGCAGACCCTTTGTAGTCCAGACTGATGCCTCAGATGTGGGTATTGGGGCAGTGCTGAGTCAGAAGTCCAACCAAGGGAAAGATCACTTAATGGGTAAAATCTTGGAGGGTATCCTTAAGGATTACATTATTGAGTACCTAAAAATTTCTGATAAAATGGATCCATCACAGCATGGATTCACTGGTGGAAGGTCCTGTCAGACCAATTTATTAGAGTTTTATGGATGAGTGAGTAAGGCCTTGGATGAGGGGCAGAATGTGGATGTGGTTTATTTGGACTTCTCAAAGGCATTTGATAAGGTCCCCCATGGAGAATTAATAAATGCACTAATAATGCATAGCCTCGATGGAAAAATAATGAGATGGATAGAGGCATAGCTGGAGGACAGGACACAATCTGTCACAGTTAAAGGCACAAATTCAACATGGGCCGATGTGTCTCGTGGAGTGCCTCAGGGTTCCATATTGGGGCCTTGTCTTTTTAATATATACATCACATCAATGCAGGTTAAGGATGATATTTGGTTATCTAAATCTGCTGATGACACTAATGTGGGGTACATTATGAACAATCAGACTGATGCTTCCCAACTTCAGGAAACATTGAATGAATTGGGCACATGGGCATTGGATAAGAAACTAACTTACAATATTGATAAATGCTGCGTCATGCACTTCAGGCGGCTGAATAAAAACTGGACCTACACACTTGGTGGGCAAACTTTAAATATAGTGGAGCAACAGAGTGATCTAAGCATTATGATCACAAAGGACTTATCTTTTAAAACACACTGTAATGTGGTCATAAAGACATAGAGTTATATTTGGCATTGTATAAAGAAACATATAACTTGTAAAAGTAAAGAGGTAGTGCTGTCACTGTATACATCATTGGTTAGACCGCATTTGGATTATTGTGCACAATTTTGGGCACCAGGTGGTAGGTCAGAGATAACAGCATTGGAGAGGATCCAATGGAGGGCAACCTGTAGCATGGTGGAAGCAAAAGGATATGATTAGCCAACAAGGTTAAAAATCCTAGACTTGCATCCCTTAGAACTTAGGCGATTGAGAGGGGACATGTGTATGATCTATAAAACTTTTATAGATCTAGGATTGTGGAAGCTTCTGGGACTAGATTTAAGAGACTCACCCTACAATACTAGGGCCCTTCCACTACGACTTACAGTTGAATGTCCAAGAACGAGGAAAAGGAAAGCTTGGCTTACCCTAAGAGTGACTGAAATTTGGAATAGGTTACCTTTGGAGATTGAACAGTTTTAAGAAGGAACTGGATATTTATTTTTTCAAACATGGGATTAAGGGGTATTAAATAATGGCAAGCAAAAGGACTTTGTCTACAAAAGCTCTGTTTGACCTATGATACCTATGATACCTATGATCACCCCATAGTGTACCTCAGTAAAAAGTTACTTCCCAGGGAGCAGGTTTACTTTACTGTGGAAAAATAGTGTCTTGCCATGGTGTGGGCCCTAACCATACCTATATGGGTAGCATTTTGAGGTACAAACCGGCCACAATCCCCTGGTTTGGCTGGCACAAATGGGTAAAATGAATGGTAGACTACTAAGATGGAGTCTTGCCTTGCAATGGTATGACATGACTGTCTCACACAGGGCCAGGGCAGCCAATGAAAATGCAGATGGACTGCTGCATCAGTTTGAGCAATGAACTGACTTGGAGAGCTCATCCCATGCAGGGGATAGAGCCCCCAAATTCAGTCTAGGTGGGGAGGACTGTGACGCTCTGCCATCTGCTTATGGTTATATGTATGATATTTGAAATATAAATATATGGTATGTGATTGTCTGGCTAGGACAAGCAGCCAAAGTGTGAGAGACTTGACCTTTGACCTTCAAGGTGTCAGTGGCGATGTCGTGAAACTGACCAGTGAAAACGAATTAAATGCCTTCCTTCCAGAGTGACAGTTTTTTACCCCTTATAACCTGCTCAAGCTTTTGAGGTTGGTTTCCATGTATGCATTTTATGACATAGCAGGAAGGGAAGTAATTTTGCTGATTCCTCTTGGGTTTCTCACCTAGAAGGGGACTAGTGACAGGATGTGGGTTTATGAGCCATCAAAGGAACCTGCTTGCAAAGACTGTCACATATTTTTTTTTATTGGTAACTACTGGTTCCAGCCAGCAGAAGAGTAATATCCTTTTTGGATATCCCTACTCAGATTATAGATTTATCATAGGTCTAACAGTGACCTCATGGGTGACATCACCAGGAGGTGGAGAAAACTGACTTTTGAATATTGCTTGCAAGAGAAATTTGTGCAGAAGGACTCCCTGAAAAGCAAAGACACACTTAGTCTGTGGACTGGTAACTAGGCACTTTAAAAAAAAAAATAATTAAACTGGAACTTAAGTATTTTTTTTGTAGGCATTTGTGTTCTGTAACTTCCCATTTATTTTATGTGACTGTAAGTTGTTGATATATTTGTTCTGTGTTTGATATTTTACCTATTTTACAATTTTTAGTAAATATTTTCTTTGAAATACTGCCTGTGCTTTTTTCTCAGTTTCTTTTGTATGTGAATGCTGAATCAGTGTTTAAGTCTGACAGCTGTTAAGGGCTTGAATGTGCTACTAATCTTGAAAAAGGTAAGATATATACCTAGGTCTCATTTTAAGTCATAAGGATACATTTTGGAAACCTGGCTGGGTGCCACTGGGTGAAGGATTGTACTGCATTCCCGAAGAGGGTACATATCTGAGCCTGTTAACTGGGTATGCTAGCATAAGGTTCACATTTTGACCCCCAGGACTTGAGGCTAGTAGGTGATTCAGACCCAAAACAGACAGGAGAGTTACCCTGTCTGTCTCCTGTTCACACTATCGTACTTTGAGGTTGGCACTGTGGGAGCAGAGGGCCTGACCAGCGCAGAGCGTTTGTGACACTTACTAGCTGATGATAAGCTGGCTTCTTTCACTGCTATTCATTGTGTATAGTTTACTGTGAAGGTTTCTGATTTATCTACAGTACATCCTATTTTTGCACTGTTTGTACCTAATCTTTGATTTTGTACTGTTTGTATTATACTTCCTGATTTTGTACTATTTACCTCCCGCTCCTGTAATCCTTGTGTACAGTTTATTGTGAAGCTTCTGATATGTCTCCATTTTGTTTTTGCACTGCTGGTGTCTCCTTCCTGATTTTGTCCTGTTTGTATTATACTTCCTGATCTTGTACTGTTCTGCGCTCCTGTAACCTCCTGGGTCATGCCTGAAAATAGCCATCTTTATAGCTAGCGCAGCTACCAGGTAAACAAAAACTAAATAAATAAAATAAAATGGTGACTCTTGAACATTATATCAAAACAACAGCAAGATAAAGCTTTCAGTTTGTCTCTTTTTCTGAATGTGGAGAAAGCTTTTGACAGGGTGGACTGGGCCTTCATGCACTATACTCTAACACAAATGGGCTTTGGAGAACAATTTATAAGTAGCATTCAGGCTCTGTAGTCTGCTTCTGAAGCAGTGGTAAGGGTGAATGGGGTGTAGTCATGGAGATTTTTGCTACCCAGTGGTACTAGGCAGGGATGACCCTTTCACCTGTTTTATTTGCCCTCTGTTTTGAGCCCCTAGCCTTCGTAGTCCAGCAGCATCCATATATCGTAGGCATTCAGGGCGCAGATAGGGAACATAAAATCCCTTTGTATGCTGACGATGCCCTGTTTTATCTGAGCAACCCAACACACTCTATCCCAAAGATATATGAACTACTGGAGGCCTATGGGATGTTGTCAGGATACAAGATTAACTATTTATTTATTTGCTTTTGTTAACCAGGTTAGCACACTAGACAACCAAATGTCTATTGTCAGGTGCAACCCGGGAGGATTACAATTGTACAAATTAGAGCAACAGGCAGACAGGGTGCACAAAAAGCATCAGAGCATCGATTACATCAAGAGGTACATTATGATCATCAGGCAGACAGGGTTCATACAAGAGCAACAGAAAATCTGAAGCCCTAAAACTGGCCACTGCCACAAGCAATTCTCATTGACTGCCCCACTGACCACTGAATACACTAAAGATTCTTGATGCTATAATCCTAGAAATGGAACATGCAAGGGAGCTAGGTAACCTCATCATTACAGGCGATTTTAATCTCAGGGAAATTGATTGAAACAACTCCACTGCCATTTCTGTCAAAGGCAGGAAATTACTGAGAACATACTCAGAGTTTCACTTAAAACAATGTGTTCTGTCACCTACAAGAAGCGACAGAATCTTAGACTTTGTTACATGTAGTGATGAACTGGTGCTCAATAACCTTCCTGTAGGGGCCCCAGTTGGTAGCAGTGACCACAGCTCTGTTCAGTTTTCCTTGGAAAAACACTATGGGCCAGATATTCAAAAGGGTTGCGCCATGTGCAATAGGGTTGCGCCAGCGCAAGTCCGAAATTGCGCCATAGTGCGATATTCAGCAGGAGGCAGTTGCGCCACAGAAAACATGCTGAGCAACAGCGCAATACAAATGAAGGTATGTGCAACCAAAGGGGGTGGAACCATGCATAAAGTGCGCAATGCGATATTCAAAGGCTTGTGCAATGCGCAACAGTGGATCAGGCGGAAGTTGCGCCACGGCAGAAATGAGCCAAAATAAAAAGGCTCAAGGAAGAGGTGCAAGAACGTGACAGGGAATTCACATGAGGCAGCCAGACAGAGCAGGCCACAGCAGGAACCAGTGTAGGCCAGGGAGTGTACAGGACAGAATAGGGGCAAGTGAAGGTGTATGGGGCCACAGAGTGCAGAGGCCAGTAGGTGTACCCGGTGCAGTGGAGGTAGCAGTCAGGACAGCGGGGGTAACAGATCAACAACAGCCGGAAGGGACACAAGCCAGGGAGTTGGATAGGTGCCAGCTCTGGCATGGAAGCTGTAATAGGGTGGAGAAGGCATGCTGCAGGGGGACTTGCTGTGGTAAGGCCTGTCATGGGAGTGTCTCCAACAAGGAGTACCAGTGCCGCATCAGCTTTTGAGCTGTATTCAGATGTAGAGATTAGGCCAGTACCGCCTGAACAGGGTATTACTGAGGCAGTCTCTGAGCTGTGCATGATGTGATGCAGGCACCCCATAGCGGAGTCAGGCTCTGTCAGTGGAGACAAAGGTAACAGCCTGCATGTGCTTGCTCACCACAGGTACCTTCCAGAGGCCAACAGGGGACACCACAGGCATAACACAGTCGGCCACGTCACGTATCCTCACCCAGTTCCTCAGCGCACTGCTGCCACATGCTGTGGAGTACATCCATTTCCCCAGCACCGCAGCAGAGCATACAGCAAACATACAGGAGTTCCACAGGGTAGCACGTATGCCTGGCATGCTGGGGTGATAGACTGCACCCATGTGGCCATTCGCATGCCACCAGGCCCCAATGGGGCTGTCTATCACAATCGGAAGGGGCATTCCAGTGTCAACTGCCAGGTGGTGTGTGATGCCAGTGGGCGCATCATCAATGTCTGTGCCACGCACCCTGGCGAACACTACGATGCATTCATATGGTACCAGTCAGCACTGTGCCATCAATTCAAGAGTGGGACATCCCCACAGGACATCTAGTGGGTGAGTGCATGTAGGATTGGTAAGCTGGGGCAAGGGTGGGTAGGCCAGGTGCCATGGGAGTGGCACACAGGGTTGGGAAATGAGCCTGAATATGACACTAACCTCTACTATCTCCACACAGGTGACAGTAGATACCCCACTCCGTCCCTGGCTGCTCACACCCTACCGGTGGCCCACGACCCCATCGCAGCAACGCTTCAATGAGGCACATGCCACATGCAACATCATATGCGGGTGTTTGGGATGCTGAAGGCATGCTTCCAATGCCTAGAACACCGGGCGGTAGCCCTGCAGTCCAGCTTCCCTCAAGGCGGATATTCTGGCCTGCTGGTTCTGCACAACATGGCCAAAGACTGTGGGATAGCCGTACAGGTCGAGGAGGGGACAGCGATGGGGATGCTGGTGACGCTGTGATGATGGGGATGAGCAGCCCCCTTTGGACGGGCGTGACTCTGATTGATCCGCTGGCCCAGCTGCACAGGGACACCATCACAGAGGAGCACTTCACACAACACAGGTAAGTCATGGGGCCATGTGCAACCAACACTATCCAGGGCACAACCCACATACATACAGGGAAACACACCAGGGGTGCATGACGGCGAGGGAAGTGGCAGGGTAGAGGTGCACAAGCACACAACCAGGGAGGGGTGAACAGTCACACGCCACATGGACAGACACACACACACACACCAGGCACAAAGTGCACAGGGGTCAGGTGCACAGCAGAGCAGGAACAGACATGAGAAACACACATGTCCACAGGCCACCACCACCACCTGTACTGTCCATGTACGTGTGTCAGATGCTGGGCACCTTGCACCTTGGTGTACAGTGCAATGCTGGCATCACTGCCATATGCACCTGTGGGACAGCAGTCGGGAGGGTGCAGGTGGTCCATGTGTCAGCGCTGCGGCAGGGCACCCACTGGTGCACTGCCACACCAAACACACATTGCACGGCCAGGGCAGCACCAGACAGGGCCCACTGGGAGACAGCTCAGCATCATGCAGCCACGGCCACCTCGGATGTGTGGGCGGCCCCGCCGAGACCCAGCAGCACTGGCAGGCTGAGCATGGGCCACATGGGGTGGCACTGATGGACCATCAGGAGTCCCACTGTGCGAACGCGACCTTGTCCGCACAGGGGTCTGCAGCATACTGAACATACCTGCACCAGGGGTGCTCGGGATGCCCACAGCTGAACCCAGCGTCGACAGGGTGGGTGTCATATGATGCCGGGAATGGGGAGTGGATAGCGTACTGCGTGGTGTGAGCGGCACAGGGGCACCTGACTGTGTGCTCAATGTGGTCACAGCACTGACCACTGCCTGTGTCAGCCTGTCGATGGCGGTGGTCACATCCACCTGCATATGGTCAATCTGGGACAGGATCCTCTCAGTGTTCCTGCTGTGTCACTCCTCGACCCGTTCCAGGGCCACACACAGTGCCTCCACGGATGTTGCAACCCACATCTGCTGCTGTACTGATGCCTGCAGCAGGCGAGTGTGCTCATCAAAGAGGTCATCTGCCACATCGGCAACCTGTCCCTCAGAGTCTGGAAGGGCCTGATGTACAGCACCCCTTGAGGGTGGGTGCTGCTCACCAGGACCAGATATGGGCATGTCCACAGGCGGTGCACCTCCATCACCGCTGAGCCCTGTACCCCCAGTCCCAGTGGGTGACTGCTGCTGCTGCCTCTCCACCACAGTGCCTACGGGATCAGTGGTTCCTCTGCTGTGGCCACAACAGTGCCAGTGATCTGCACAGCCACTGTGCTGGACAGGCACAGCCTGGGACTGTGCTGACATGCTGGCACACACGTCGGAACCAGCTAGACCCATGGGCGTGAGCTGGCCTGTTGTGTGTCCATTCTGTGACACACACATGTCAATGCCCATAGTGGTCGGTGCATCATCGATGGTGCAGGTCTGTGCCACAGCCACAGTGTGCTGGCATGCTTGCATGCCAGACTGCTGGGACACAGGAAGGGCACTCCTCACACCTGTCTCAACATCAGTGAAGGCAGATGGTGGTGCACACTGCCGCAGTGCACGCTGGCAATCTGCGGAGGTGGATGGGCCCTCCTCCAACTCCTGGTGGCTGTCAGTGGACAGGGCCTCCACTGCTGACCCTGCAGATGCACAGGATCTGTAACAGAAAGTAAGGACACGTTAGTGCATGTGAACTACCTTCCCCAACACGGATACCATGCAGTGATGGGCTACCACCTGTCTGGAAGCCACCCAGGCACACCTCAATGGCACTGCGCTGCATGCTTGCAGCGAGCATGTCCTCCGACTGGGTCAGCTGCACCACCTCCGGCTGTCCACCCTGCAGCACGTGCCACCCTGATGGCTGCAACCTCTGCTTCACCTCCTCCTGTCGGTCCCCATCTTCTTTTACACTCCTGCATGGAGCGCTGGTGGCTGCCATGCAGGTTGACAGCACATGCCACCCCCTCCCATGCAGCAGCTCAGGCCTGAGGGGTGCCCCGCCGTCCACTGAGAAGTGGCTCCTCAGCCAGGTAGGCCTCAAACAGTGCCTCTGTCTCTGCCTTGGTAAAGTTGGGCCTCCTCTTCTACCCACCATCATCCTCCTCACCCAGTCCTCGCTCGGTCATTTCACAGCCTGTATGGGTGAGAGTGGTCACCTGTGACTGTGCAGTACACAGTTTCTCTGGGGCCATGGTCCAGAACAGCAAAATGCATGCAACTCACCTATCAGCTGCAGTAACCGTATATGGCCACTGCAGATCAGTGTCGCACATTTATAGTGCAATGCATGCAAATTAGGCTGGAGCAACTTTAATGAGATGCAAATCGGCGCCGGCGCTCATTGAATGGCTGATCAGATGATTTGCATATGACAGCTGAATATCGCGCTGTTGCACTTTACGCAATACGGTTGAGCCGACTGAGCCAATGGTGCAGTTCTGTGACTGCGTAGTACACCGCACTGAGCATGCCCAGGTAGCTTACACAGGCGTCTGCCACGCTGATGACGTGCTGTGCACGATCGGCAATCAGGACATGGCAACCATTGTGCCAGTGTCGCTACAGCGCCAGTCACCACATGGCGCTGTGACACAACTGCGCAATAGTTAACTGTGGCAATGGCACGCAGGCGAACAATCGCTCTGGACGTGTAGACGTCGAATGGTGCTGTGCATGGCCTTGCACCAGAGACCCATGACCTTGTGCCCGACCTTTGCTCCCTTGGCACTGTACGTATGGCATGTCTGCAGCTCTATCGCGCTGTTCAGTAACAGCGCGATAGGGACGGCGGCTTATATGAACAGCGCGATAGGGACTGATGGAGTTGTATTGCGCAACATTTCCACGTGGGTTTGCCGTGCTGTGGAGCACCATATTGCCTACTATATACTTGCAGGGATGGCACGCAGGAGAGCACCACAGTGGAGTGCGTTGGAGCTGGCCAACCTGGTGGCTGTGGTGGAGCCTCACCATGGGCCACTGTTTGGGGATGAACCCCTGAACGTCGCCCGCACACATGCGTGGCAGCAGGTGGCCACTGAACTGGAGGAGGCCACTGGCCGGTGGCGCTCAGCAGAGCAGTGCAGGCACCGGTACAGTGACCTACAGAGGAGGGAGCGGGCACTGCTGGTGCGCCTACGTTCACGTGCCAGGAGGGGTGTGGTGCCTAGGCCGGGTAGGTGAGCCGTCTATGCACCTGTATTGTCCGCATGGGTAACACTGTGTATTGTGACCAGCACATGGGGGAGGGTTGGTCTATGGTTGGCTGTGGCGGTGTTTACAGATGTGTGATGTATGGGTCTGGCTGTGTGGGCAGGCACACTCATTGGGACATGGGGCTGTCTGCTTTGGGATTTCACTGATGTGTTTCTCACCTTTTGTTTCCCACAGGCATGGCGGAGTGGAGGAGGGCCCAGGATGAAGCAGAGCGAGGGGTGGCAGCGGTGGCTGTACAAGGTGGTGGTGGTGTCAAGCCACGGCAGCAGCAGCAGCAGCAGCAGCAGCGGTTTGATGAGGGTGAGTGTCATGACATCATGGATGCTATTGCATGCTGTGGGGGGGCAGGGCATGGCCACCATCCATGGAAAACACTGCCATGCACGCGACATGTGGCAGTCAGCACTGTCCAGTGGCACTGCATGTCTGGGAGTGTGTCACTGGTGGTCCATGCATGCACTGGGCACATGGCTGTGGCACTAACTTCCCACCGCATAGCCACGTCACTGTACAGCCTTGGTTGTGCTGTGCTGGACATGGGTTGTGTGTGTGTGCAGTGGCAAACATGGCTGTTGCTGCCTGGTTGGGTTGTCTTGTGCACGGTCACTGTGGGTGGGTGCAGTCCATCACAGGAGCAGGGCACTTGGCTGTATGCCATGCATGTTGGGTGGGCTTCAGGGTTGTGGACAGTCACAGCCATTGATTCTGTTCCCTTGTCCTAGGTGTCCAGATCCTGAGGAGGATGGGTGGGCAGTCCACCGCCTGCTGGACATCTCATTGGAGTCCCTCAGATCCTGAGGGACATGCAGCGCAGAGGAGTGAGGCATGGAGGAGGCCCGGGACCAGCAGCAGCCAGCTGATGTGAGACCTGGCGGGCGTAGCTGCCCTCACCTACCCCTTTACCCATCCCTCACACCCTGCCTTCCTCACCCAGTTGTTCACTCCTGCCCCTTACCCACCCCTTGTACCTTGTACCCCTACCTTTGTCTTGTGATATAGTTGTACATAGTTCTGTCTGTTCCTGTTGTTCCTGTTAATATTTTCATTATATAAATCTATTTTGTTATGAATACTGTGGTGGTCTCTGATTTGCAGCTGGCTATAGGTGTTCAGTTGCAGTGGTGTGCATGGCATCTGGGGTGGTATTGTCCTGGGTATGTGTGTGTGTGTGTGCGTGGGGAGGTGTCTCTGGTGTGGTAGTGGCTTTCAGCCGGTCTGGCTGTGTGCTGCCACACACCACTGGGTGCTCCTAGTGGGTCTGGCTTGTATGGTTCTGTGGTACACAAGGTTGCAGTGTGGTGGGGCCATGCATGGGGATTCCTGCAGTGACAGTCACTGCTCATGGGTGGCGTCTTGGGGTACCAGTGCAGGGTGTGCTGTGCACAGGGGGGTGCTGTTGTGCACTTGGGTTGTCCGCCCCCTTTGTGTGGCAGTCTCAGCTTGTCAGTGGGTGTGCTGGGGCACCATGGCCCAGCTGTGCTTTGTTGGCTTGTCCCCATGGGCCAGTGGATATTCCGTCCCTCCCCCAGTGATGCTGTGCTTAGGGTGTGGGGGTGTATTGTTAGTTCTGCATTGTGTTCCTGTGCCCATCTGTGGCATGGGTGGTGGGCCCCTGCCTACCTCCCTGGTTGTGCAGTTCCATTGCTCTGCTGCTGGGGGGGCTCTCTGCTTGCGCTATGGTGCCTCTGGACTGCTCAGCTGGGCTGGTCTTGTTGCGCTATGGCACATCATATCTGCTCAGCTGCCCCTTCCTGGTTGCGCTATGGCGCAGGTTGTGCAATATTCAGACGTTGGCTGGTTGCACAATTTGACTTGCTCCATGTTTGAATATCACATCTATTGCGCATGTGCGCAATTGACTTGTGCTTGCCCCTGCTATTGCGCACAATTTGGGTGCAGTTTGAATATCCAACCCAATATGTCTGTAACTCCAATTCCATCATTACTTATCTTTATGATAAAGCTAACTTGTAAGCAATGGATTGGGATTCTATTTTTGCTAGCTTAAATGTTCAGGAAAGTTGGGATACACTTAAAAATATCACAACTACTTTAAGGGATTCATTCATTCCATCTAAACCATAAACATTCACCCAAGTGGCTGGATAAATCAATAAAAAAATACGTATCAAACAAAAGAATAAAAAAATGCAGCATTTGTCTCAAGCCTAAAATTAATAACAACTAGGTTTCTTTTTTAAATATAAAAAAAAAATGCAAATCAAAAATTAAAAAGGCTAAGCAAAGATGGGAATACAACCTTGCTACATCTGCTAACAAGTTAAATAGTAAATATTTCTATTCATATATTAACTCTTTAAAAAAACTGTTTGTCACCACTGCTACTAAACAATGAATTGGTTCAGGATCCCATAATTATGGCCGATGAGTTTAATAAGAATTTTTGTATTATCTTTTATACTACACTATAAAACTGCCCTAATTCAATAATTAACAATGATCCACACATTAGTTTCTCCGAAGACCTTATCCTATCCAAATTATGAGCACAGAAAGGCAAATATTGTTCAGGGTCTGATAATATATCTGGTCACCTTCTTTATCTATTGGCTGATTGCTTGGCACACCCATTAAGACTGCTTTTTGAAAACTGTATATCCATGAACCTTGTCCCACAGGAATGGAAAGCAGCTAATGTAGTCCCAATCCATAAAAAAGGCCCAAGAAATAATTGGGAAAACTGCCAACCAATAAGCTTGACATCATCTGTATGCAAGATCCTTGAAGGCCTTATTAAGGACATCATTTCCCCAACCCTTAATAACCATGACCCAAAGCAACATGGGTTTAAAAGTGGCAGAGGTTGCCTCACTAATCTAATGTGTTTTTACAAACACATCAGCGCTTTGCTTGACAATAAAAGATCCTGTGATATTATATTTATCGACTTCAGTAGAGCATTTGATGACATGCCACAATGGGCACTCATCACAAAACTTCATAATCTTGATATTAATAAACACCTAATAAACTGGATAAACAACTGGCTACATGACAGAATACAAAGAGTCCAAATCAATGGTTTTCTGTCCAAATTAGGTAATGTTTATAGTGGCATCCCACAAGGGTCTGTATTGGGCCCTTGCCTTTTTCAAGCCTTTACTGCCAATATGACTACAAGCTGCCATTCATCGACCATTAAATACGCAGATAACATTAAAATCAGGGGCCCCTGTACTAACCAAACTCAAGCATCACTTATATAAAAATATTTAGACACAATAACTACTTGGGTCAACATTTGGGGGACGAAGCTTAATACATCAAAATGTAAAGTTATGCATTTAGGACCACGTAATCCATTATACACATACACACTCGCTGGTGCTTTATTAAACTCCACAACAGATTAAAAGAATTTGGGCATTGTCATATCTGAGGATCTGTCACATTCTAAACATATACATGAGGTAATTAATAAAACAAACAAGGTAGCGTGGACTATTTTATGCAACATTAAGTCCAGAAACCCAAAGTAATGATGCCACTCTTCAGGGCATATGCTAGGCTGCATTTGGATATATATATATATCACAGCTTTGGTGCCCTTATAGAAAAAAATGACTGTAAATTATTAGAAAAGGCGCAAATAAAATTTACAAAACATCTACATGGCCTTTCTACATGAATCTTATGAAAATAGACTTTATTCTCTTAACCTCATGACCTTTGCCACCCGTCATATAAGGGGGGAACTTTTGTTCTTGTTTGATCTAATCCAAGCTCCATATCTTATGACCAAGCTTGGTCTTGAATTCAAGAACAATATTCATAATACGAGGGGGCACCCCTTACAGCTTGTAGGCAAACCATTTCATCATATAAGTAGGACATTTTTCTTTACACTTAGATCCCTTGGACCCTGGAACAGACTACCCCTTGAGGTAGTTATAAGCAAAACTAAAAGCTTATTTAAAGCTCGTCTTGACAAATTCATTAATTAATTAATTCAGGGTATGTTCTCTCCTATTACAATTTATATTAGCATAAGAGCTACATGGGCTATTGGCCTCCTTGCTCTTCAACAACCTTAGTATGAACCTTAGTAGGAACACATGAAATTTGTTTCGAATGGAGGAAGGCATCAGTTAGCAAAAGAAGTGCTGGAACTGCCTTGGGACCATGGAGGTTTAGTGCTGCCCAATTTACAATTTTACCGTCTTTCAGCACAGCTGCTCCCAGCAATCTCCTGGTTGAAATAAAAGGAAAACTCTGGCTAGTATGGGCTTGAGGATGTGGCTTCACTCCTTGTCCTCTTATGTGCTTTACCTTCCATTAGGATCACGCCCAAGACTTGGAAAGCTATAAATAATCCCTGAACCAGACAGATCCTAAGAGCCATTCAAAAAGCCAGGATGTTTACTAATACCCCTAATTCTCCCAGTCCCCTGATTATTATAATAGGTGGCCCCAGATTTTTCCCACCTAAGACTGACAGTGGCTTAAAGAGATGGAATCAGAAAGCCTTGATGCATTATAAACGATTACTACAGGATAATCATCTAATCTCTTTTGAGTAGTTAAGGCAAACGTTTGAGCTGTCCTGGTCCAAATTTTTTCTGGTTCCTCCAAATAAGACATTACTTACTAACAGAAAGAAGTAGACCTGACTAATATCACTGGAGATTTGTCTAAACTAGAGGATTGTTTGTTTTGGGCTACAGGGTTTAAAGAAGGGAGGGGGACTTATCTCCCAGTTTTATATGATTTTCCTGACAGCAAAGGCGAACCCCTCAGACAAAATTAGAATAAATTAGGAAAACAAGGTAGGAAACCCTCTTATGGGGAGGAATGGGATAAACTGAGATTAAAGAGCAGAAAATTGGAGGGAATCCCAGTGGAAAATCTGTACTAGATTTTTACATGTGTCCATCATATTTCAGCACTTTCAGGAACAAAATTTTTTTTTATGCTGGAGGACTGGTGGGAGTGCATGTCCATATTTTTTGGTACTGCTCAAAGTTGAATGTTTTTGGGGAAAAGGTTCTGGCAGAGCTAAATTTGATATGGGGCAAACAGTTGCCCCATAATTTTAAATCTATGATTTTGGGATTCCCCATGAGGGAAGCTGGCCCCCATACATTAAGACAGCTGTATACTTTAATGTGTATGGTAGCCTGTAAATGCATTACCTCTCATTGGTTGTCTGCTCTCCCATCAGACACAGGGAAATGGTGAACAGGGATGCAGGAGGTACAAAACAATGGAATGCATAGCAGCAGAACTAAACCTGAGTGTGGATAAATATACCTCCATATGGGCCAATTGGAATACATACTGCTCTGACACACGGGCACCCATGGGATAAGACAACCACAAGTTGGGACCATTAGTGATACACAGTAACCTCTGACCCTGAAACTCTATAGACGACAGAGTGGTTCAATGTCAGTAAACCTTCCTCATGAACATCAATCAGAAAGGTGGAATAATACCTGAAATAATCACACTGCACAGTTCAGGTCTGGTTTAAACTGTTACAGTAATTTTATCCCCTCCCCCCCAAACAAAAGTTCTTTTTTTTTCTGTTGTTTTTCAGGTCATATCAATATTAAGAACTCATAGTGCATATGATGACTGGAAAACAGCATTGTATAAATATTAATTGATGTACATGAATGTCTTATACTGTATACTATAAATTGTAAGAGAGTGTTACATATGACACATGATGCCTATGAATAGTATTACTGGATATCAATGCAATATTAACTGTCAAACCCCGTTTTATCAACTTTTAAATAAAGCGGAGTTAAAAGAAAGCTCACGCAACAGAAAACATCAATAAAGCTTGGGATTCAGTTTTATCTGTGGCAGTGTAAGCATCTAAGATTTCCCTGATAGGCTGGTAAGGATAGGAAGGTTTTTTTGATGGCCAGGAAAGAACCTCAAGAAAATAAAACTATGAGTAGCACTACATTTTTTATTGGTGTATATGTGCAAGAAGGGGACTACAAAGGGGAAGAACATTTAATCAATTGTGTTTTTTGCACATTGTATGACAGTTTCATTTTTAAGGCCTATCTGTAATTTTTAAGGGAGAGTCAAGGTGGTGACTTGTTTTCAATAGCAGTTAGAATTTGTTTCCTATCTTTTTTTTTAACAAAAGACATTTCTGTTAGTGTGCTATGCCCAGATTGGCAGCACTTTTTTGTAATTATTGGCAGTGGTCTCTCAATGCATGACTGCTGACCAATCAAGATGAGGTGATTGCTGTACCCATTTTATATTCGCGGTATTAACTGGATCTCTTCTAATGCATGGAATGTGTGAGTCACATTATTTGCAGCACGGATAGAATCTGGAATTTTCCATATTAAGTCCATGCACTCACCACTGGTAGTCACATCTCCCCCCCCCCACACACACACGTCTCTAATGGAAAATCTTTAGCTACGAGACAGTAAGGGCAGTGACCCCTTAAAGATTATAGATATAGACTATTTAAAAATGTTTCTGTTATAACCAGATCAAACTTTTTTTTTGTAAAACAGCAGAGAAATGTCTATAAATGCTTAAGAATCAATCTGAACCTAAATCTGGATCAGAAGAACCTTAACCTTGTTTGGGGGGGGGTTGTGTGAACTGTACATTTCATCCATTACAAGAAACAGTTACTGCAGTAAGCAGTCTTGTCTTCTAACAACATGAAGGAACTGTATAATGTCATGCAACTTGCAGACCCCTGACAGTATCTGGGAGGAGGGTTTCTAAGAATTACTTAGGGAAAATGTTTTGGAGCACAAATGCCCAAACTATGCATCCCTTGAATGTCAGCTTCAGACTTGTCAGTGTTAAGAATGAAGACTAATAACTTCAAGACAGTCATCAGCAAAGGGAGAACAAACACCGGATGTAAGGTATCAGGGAAGAGCTGGGTAATTTTAATAATGAATAATGTGAGGTACAGTAGGGCCTCAAAATAGACTTGATAGACTTAAAGTCCTCTGCTCTTACTTTGTATTTCCACTTGTAAATAGAGGGCCATGTAGTCGCTTTATAAACCTCCAACTATGAAACTTCTCTAATAAATGTTACTGTGGCTTCTGTTCCCCTATAGGAATGTGTTCTTTTTCTTTTGGTGGCTCTTTTAACATTTTGGAATAAAAATAAATACAAAAATCAATCCATCTAGATAATATTCTCTTTGAGTATGGGTGTCCTTATCCACCTCACCATAAGTTACAGATAGCTGGTCCACATTACCTCTTGCTGACTCTGTTTTGAACATATAATGTATAAGAATCCTCTCAACGTGCAGGCTGTAAAGCTTCTCTTCACCTGGCTTTGAGTCAGGCCTAGGGAAAACACTGGTGGTGTTACTGAACGATTCAAACTGGAATGGAGTAACCTTAACTCACTTAGGTAGTGACTTTGCATTTGTCCTGAGCACACTTTTTCCTTGGTGAAGAGTCATGTAATTTGAGTCTATGCTGAGTTCTTGCATCTCACTGACCCTTCTTGCTAATGTGATAGCCACAAAAAAACACAAACAATGTTTTTCGCATTACATATTTTTGCTTTGAGGAGGCCACAGGCTCAGAGGTGGGCTCATTAACTGAGTTAAAACCAGCTGGGATACTGCATATTCAGACCCCACTAGAGCCAAATATTCTCCAAGCAACCTTGAGCAATTCACTTTTCCTCTCAGTGCTCCAGTCCACCCGGATGTGGAAATGGGTAAAAGTAGGAACCACATTGTCCACTTCATTGGTGTACCTTTATTTGAAATGCAGGGGCAGGTAAATGCTTGGGACATTATAAAAAAATTTTGAAACAAAGGTTTAATGGAAATTTAACCTAACCTATAGGCTAGTTAAGGCTTTCAGTATTCCCTCAAGAAGCAATCAGATAAAGCAATTAACCCAAAGATACAAAAAACTGTCAACTATCTTAATATCCTTTGCCATGGAATCCAATAGGGAAATTGTCATAAGGCAGACAAAGCTCAAAACGCTATTGAATTTATGAATATTAACATTTCCATCTATCCAGATGCCTCACCGAAGATGCAGGCAAGAAGAAGAAGGTGATTCATGCAGTTTAGAGAGGACACTGCAGAGCTGAGCAGAAAGTATGCTGTCTTGTTTCCCTACAAGGCCAGGGTAATCAACAAAGAAGAAAAGTGAATATTTTATGATATAGGTCAGCTATGCAACTTTATTAAAACTTGGTCAGGAACGATGCCAAATGATCTCTCTGGATACCTCCATGGATGCCTCGCTTGAGATAATTAAGATTTCGAATCCAAAACCTCAGTGGTAATGATTTCAGCTGTTCCCCCTATATTAAACACTAAATCAAAATCATCTGGTCCTGCTTTGAATCTAGCAAATCCCACAGAGCGTCTTGCTTCTGGTCCAACTGAGGAATTGCCAGAACCCAATGGATCTCAGACTAAAGAAAACATATCTGTACCAATGCCAAGTACTTCAACAAAAAAAGTTGAGTCAAATTTCTCCATACAATCACCTCCGAGCTGAGAGGTACTCAAAAAGAATGAAGTCCTTCAGAAGATGTTTTCCTTCTTTCTAAAACATTATACCAAAAGTCTGATTAACATACTTCCAGAATGACTATGGAAACTGAAATACAGGCCAGATTTTTCCTTTTTTGTTTAAAATATTCTTTCTGGAAAAAAATTAAAAATAATGAAGAAACTGTCTCCTTTGAGTTATTTGGCTTTTTATTTTGAACGATGATAAAGCCGACTTAAAGATGTCTATCAGTTTAAATGATATTACTTTGATTTGGAATTAACTTGATAAATAATACAGATTTGATCTGAAAGGTGGTGGCAGGCTGTGCAGATGTGTGTGAGTGAGCTCCACTCCCCCACTCCCCAAATGGTGTTTCAATTAAAAATTAATTACAACAATGCGGAAAATAGCTAAACTTGCTTCAAATGAGTGACTACCAGCTTAGTAGATGTGTTTTATTCACAAAAGCTGAGAGACTGGGTACATTTCTTGCCTACAGCAAGACTGAGGCAGTACAGAAACAGTGCAAACTGTCATTTGACAGTTCCTGACAGAGGATTAGTTGTTTGTAAACAAATAAAATGATAAAAAGGACAACATTGATAGAACCAGCAGCTGTCATAGAAACTCTTCATTTTTGTTTTAATTCCTTCTGACCTGACAAAACCTTGGACCATTTTGACAAACCACAGATTTGAAAATGAAGATTGTAAACTCTGATAAAGCCATTAAAGAAATGTCTGATACTGGAAGGGACAGTTCCATCTGATAAAGCCATTAAAGAAATGTCCGATACTGGAAGGGACAGTTCCATCTGATAAACCCATTAAAGAAATGTCCGATACCGGAAGGAACAGTTCCATCTGATAAAACCATTAAAGAAATGTCCGATACCGGAAGGAACAGTTCCATCTTATAAAGCCATTAAAGAAATGTCCGATACTGGAAGGGACAGTTACAAAGAGGGCCCTTCAACTTCACAAACCAAAGACTATTTTGAATGAGTTTTATTTGAAAAAGCAGCATTGTGGGTAAACATATCCGAATTAATAGCGGGCTTTGCAGAGCATAAAAATGAACTAACAAAACAAAACAACATATATGAGCTGCAGAATGTTGTGCCTGTAACCTTGAGGACAAGTTTGAAAGGAGCACATGAACTCATGGAAAACTGCCAAACTAGAGGCAAAAATAGATGGAAAACTGCCAAACTAGAGGCAAAAATAGAGGACCTCATAACAGGGTACAGGCACAACAACATAAGAATCATTGTGATAACCTGAAAACATTGACAGACTGGATGTCATACAGTTTATGAACAAAGCTCTGATCTCTGTGGTGGAATCACCACCCAGTTCTGACAGCTTTGTTTTAGAGAGGGCACATTCGGCCCAAAGATCCAAGCCAGCCACAAGAGAAAAGCCAACAGCTTTAATAGTAACATTTTTGAACTTTAAACACAAGGGGCCCAATATTCAGAGTTGTGCCCAGCAATGGCACATGTGGTGACGCAGCGCAACTGTGTTGTGCTGGTGAAACTCAGGGATATATTCAAAAGAGATGAGCAATGGCACATCACCTCTGAATATATCAGCTAATGCACACTGCGCAAATACAATGCGCTGGCGCATCCCCCCCAAACAGGGCTGAATACCAGGAATGGGAACTGCACCAGTGCATCAGAGTTACACTGTGCACAAATTCCTGATATTCAGCCAGCAGTATGCAAATAGGGCCATAATGTATACAAGGTGCAAATGGGGCCATTTGCATGTCATTATGGCCCCATTTGCATGAGTTGTGCAGGGCATCCCAGCAAAATGCGCATGGTGCCCTTCACAGCATGTGGTGCTGCCAAAGGGGGTCCATTGGCACCTACCTACTCCCATTAACCCCGATTATAGTAAAATAAATATGTACATCCTCCATTGTAGTCTAGTGGTACCCTCCTCCTCCCATAGCTTAGATTGTGGTAAAATATATATTTACATCCTCCCTGGTAGTCTAGTGGCACCCTTCACTCACGATGCTCTGATCCCCATGACATAAATAGTTAAATTCCCCTGGTAGTCTAGTGGTCCCCCACCCCCACCCCCCATAACTGTGATGCTCATAAAATAATATTTATTCTTCCTGGTAGTCTAGTGGTAATCCTCACCCGCCCATATCTCTGATCACCACGTATGAGCACTGACAATATTTCCTTGGCAGTCAATGACATCCCCACCCCCCTACACACACACAGAACCCCTGCCCACCCAGCTCCCCCATCATCGGTGGGCAGCAGCAAACCCACCCGCATACCACTGCTGCTGCCTGCCAAATGACAGCTTACATTGTCGCTGTAAGCCCATTGGTCCACACTGTGGACCAATGGGCTTGCAGTGCATACTGGAGTAGTCATTCACAAATATGTGAATGAAGTCATTCATTCAACATATTTGTAGAATGACTATTACAGTAAGCTATAAGCCCATTGGTAAAATAATAAAATTCCTGGGCAATGAGAGAGAGACCAATTGATTTCCTAGTTTTTGATGTTTACATTTAAATTCCTTTTTGGGGGGGGGGGTTGGGTCAGAATCCTGTTTCATCATCATGTAGCCTGGGACTAATCCCATGTTAATCAGAAACTAGGTTCTCATCGTAACCCAGGTGTAGGCATGACCAGGGTGAAGAGAAACAAAGATTTACAAAAACACAGAAACAAAGATTCAGGGAAGATTATTTTCCAATACCACCAGGAAGGGTGTCCAAAGTAATTCAAATTTATTTATTTCACTAATTCTAGCATAGTGTAACCTTTCCAATTTTGCACTATCTATCATGAGATTTTATAATTCATTATAGGACGGGGATTTAACATCCTTGCAGTGTTGCAGAATAATCTTTTTAGTGTTTATTAAGATCAGCTTAGTCAATTCTAGATGTTGTGTAGGTAACCTTATTTCCTCAAAAGGGTGGAGGAGAGTAATGCCTGGATCAAATCGTACACCTACTCAAAAACCTGTTGCAACAACCCCAAAATGCTCTGCCAATAGATTTTAAGTTCTGGGCATTTTACAAACATATGTAATGTTGTTCCTTCATTTATTCTACACCTCTGACATCTATCTGATATGTCTCCATAAAATTTATTCAGCTTCCTTGGTGTATAGCATGTTCTATGAAATATATTAAATTGAATTGTCTCAATTTAATATTCTGGGAAACTGTAATATGAGATGATTTAATATTCTCCCATTGAGCTGATGTAATTGACTTCGTCAAGTCTTTTTCCCCAGACTTTTTTTTTAAAGAATCTAGGCTTTCTTTAGATTCTATTAATAAAAAGGAATAAATCTTTCCTATCATTTTATTTTTGAATCACAAGTTGTGAAAAATTCCTGCATTGGTGAAGGCGGGGGTAGCTCCAAGTTCCCCATACTTTTTTTCAAATATTTTTTTAACATGCAGGTATATAAGAAATGGTCCTGTTGCAAATGTAATTTTTCTGCCAGCTCTTCAAATGTAAAAAACCTAGAGGTCAAGGGGAAAAAATATCTTTAATAAACAGAAAATCTTTTTGAACCCACCTTCTGGGCAGATATGAAAGTGGAAAATGTGCATTAAAAAATAAAGCTGAGAGTTGTGTAATTTTCCTTTTGAAGCTCAACAATCTATATGCCTTTTGCCAAGCGTCTGCTGTAGTTTTAGTAAAAGCTGAAAGAAGTTCATTTTCTATATCCAGGTCTATTGCCATTTTAATCTCCTTCCTGGTAGCCTATATGCCTCCATCTCCATCCAAGATAGATTGGCCTCACCTATTTTAAACCACAATATTACTGTTTCTAATTGAATGGCCAAATAATATAGAAACATATTTGGCAAGCTCAGACCCCCTTCTTGCCTTGGTAGATATCATTTTCCCAATCTAAGTCTGGGTCTTCTTTTGGCACATACAAATTTTCTTATATGTTTCTCTAATTTATTGAACAGTCTTACCCAGTCTTATTGGTAGTGCTTGAAAAAATTACATTTAAATTTCTGGGAAAACTCAAGCATTTTAAAAATATTTTTATGCTTAAAGGGTAGTTAATTCCAAATCATTTTTTATAAAGCTATACTTACCAATAACTACATATGCTTTTGTTGTCAAACAAATTGTTTAATCTAGGGGGGCTCACTTGAGTCACCACTGATGTGATGTGCTTGGGAAAGGGCATGGGGGGAGGGTAGCTACAGTTCAACCAACAAAAGGACAATTTCAGTTTAAAACTTATGCTCGCTAGATATGTTCCAATACTTTTGTTCAAGGAATATGCTTTTATCACTATGTGCTCTGTTGATAAAACAGCTGGTAATCAACCATCTGAACAGGTGGAACGTTTGCTAGAAAAGACATATCAATTTCATAAATAGTCGGGAAAATGCCCAACCCACTGGTGCAGTGGTAGCACTACCACTTGCAGCACCGATGACCTGCGGGGAGGAGGATCAAGCATCCTATGGACAGCTCTCTTCCGGGGAGGGAGGGGAACTTTGGAAGATTGCATACCGACCTCTGGTGATGGTTGGGGGTCGTCACACTAGCCAACTCAGAGTGGGGATGGTAAGGGCAGCTGCCCAGCATGCCACGTATGGCAGCGTGCACAGCAGCACCATTAGCGGCATTGCACGCACTCTTCAGGAACACAAAAGGGGAGGACCCAGAAACTCCACAATCCTCTGCCACTCTTGATGGTCGGTATCCATCAGCTCCACACCAGAAGCACCCCAGCTGCTTCTTCAGTCTGACCTCAGCCTTCCATGGTGTGCGGTGTTCACCCATCATGACGTGGCCTAGAGAAAGGAAGCAGTTAAGCACAGGAGCTGTGGCCAGTGTGGTGCCACTGATGCCAGCCAGATGGGGAAACCATAGGTACAAACCCCCTGCCGAAGAGGTAATAAAGAAATTGGGGGAAAAATAGTTGAGAAAGATGACTAAAATGACAATACAGAAAGTTAAGGTCATTAAACTTGTGGTGATAATTTTATATGGCATCTGAGTCCACATTGGTGACTTGGAACGTGAGGGGACTTAATAATAAGGTGAAGAGTTGCAAAGTCCTATTGTTTTTAAAGAAGATTGATACTAACATAGCATTTTACTGGAGCCCCATTTAAAAGATTTGTTGTTGATGAGGAGAGAATGGATAGGACAGGTGTTTGGGGCAGGACTGAATGAAAAAAGAGCAGGAGTTATGACTTTGATTGTCAGGCCCACAAATTTTATTGCAGAATAAGGCTTTGCAAGGGTGTAGGCAGGCATATGCACTATCCACATTTGTGTACTGTTTTTTTAGTATCTGTCCCAAATCATATGCGTTTTTGTTACCATTGTCATTCTTATCTGGAATACTTGAGTTAGTGTAGACCACTGAGTAGTTTATGTATTTGTTCAAACGTCTGTTTTAAGTCATAGATATGTGTACAATCTGTTTAGTGATTAGCTAAGACATATGTCAACAATCTGTTTTCTGTTGATTGGGGCAGCAGTTGGAGAAAGTGCATACAAATTTTTTGTTGTTAATCATTTTTATTGATACGTTTATCAATACAGCAAAGCATGCAATGCATAAAAGGAGTATAACAGGAGCCAGACTAAAATAGAGCTATTACATAGGGATCACATAAGGATTACCTTAGTACATGGGTACAGAGCTAGTAACATATAAATCTGTCAGGCCGGTCTAGGCACTACATAGCATTTAGGGCACGTATGCTAATGGGGAAGAGAATAAAGTCATCCCTGCAACACAAAAAGCAACCAAACTAATTACAAAGTTCAAAAATACAGTATTGTCAGAGAGTTGGAAACCAAATTTTCACACCGGACTACCTAAACATATTGTATTTACTTATTTATTTTTATTTAAAAGTTGATAACCTAGAAAGGCACCATGAGCTAAAGCTTGTTTCCAGATGCAACCCTGGGGAAGGGGAACAGGAGAGTGGCAAATACAACAGCAAGTATAACACAATAACAGGCAGTGACGAAAAGACAGACAGACAAGGTAAAAAGTGCAGTAATATACAATTAGGAGCTCTGTACAATCATGTGTGAACTTGGAAACTATGTACAGATAAATACAAAATTAGAGACTATGGCCCAGATATTCAAAAGGGTTGCTCCATGCGCAACAGGATTGCGCATGCGCAAGTTCTACATTGCGCCATTCTGCGATATTCAGCAGGAGGCAGTTGCTCCACTGACAACAGGTTGCACAAAAGAGCAATGCAAATGAATGCATGCTCAACAGGAGGGGGAGGAACCATGCATAACCTGCGCAACCCGATATTCAGTCGGGTTGTGCAGAGTTGTGCATGCGCAACCCAACTGCGCCTGCAGCAGGCAAAAAAAAGGATCAAGTTGAGGGCCACCCACAGGTGAGCTGCTGTATTGCAGGGTGCAACACAGCAGCAGCCACCTGGCTGGCCCCCAACTCAGTCCCTGTGCCCCCCACCAGCCTGATCGCGGTCATAACATAACATGAACCCCCACCACATCTCCCACAGCCCGATCGCGGGCATACAGTTATGAACCCCCGCCCACATCTCCCGAAGCCCGATCGCGGGCATTACAGTTATGAACCCCCGCCCACACATCTCCAAGCCCGGATCGCGGGCAGATATATGAACCCCCAGTGCCCGATCGCGGGCAGAATGCCAACCCCGAATATCTCCTGGTGGTCAGTGGACGTAAAGCCCGATCAGCGGGCAGAATGTCATTATTACAACCCCAAACATCTCCTCAGTGTCTAAGTGTCCCCCCACCACCCACAGCCCCTCACCCGCTCCCCGCGGCCGGCGGGCAGCAGCATCCACCGCCTGCCGCCTGCCGCCACCGACTGACTGTCCGGTGGGGCTGCCGCCCATTGGTGCAGAACCAGTTTAATAGCAGTTCACCACTAATCTATGGTATGTTACTAGTTATTGAAGCTTCTTTTTAACCTGTTTTCAGGGACTATTTTATCTTGAGGAAGTGCAAATACCTTAAAATTAATTAAAAGTCAATAACAAAACAAAGGCTTCTTAACATTTTTGACTCCAATTTCATTATTTTTACACAGGGGGCATTGTATGATCACAATGATGCACTTCAGGGTGTGGGTCATAGTGGGATTTGTCCACTTCTGGTGTGGTTAAGTCACTTCAGCCTTCAGCCCCATGTACCACCTTCTACCTCTGTGTTCCATCCAATGCCTGGACTTGGTAGATTTGATATCCTGGGCATGGGATTTCTGAGATGACATATGGGTCGGGCTCCCACTCAGAAGATGATGTCCTGCCACTCCATGACTTCACCATCACTCTTTCTCCTATGAGTAAGGGCTTCTCCTGATCAAAGGCATTACCTGACCCTCTCACATTTTCTTGGTTTGTACACACCTTTAGACTTGCCGATGACTTGGGTTCTGTTTAAGGAGAGGTTCTGTTCTCCTTCCGGTGGTGTGCTTCAACTGCCTTGGCTGACACCTGAATGGAGGGTGATGCCTGCATATTCAGCCAACTGATACCAGTGACTTTCCCTGGTTCCTTCTTGGGTACTGGGCAGAATTCAGGCATCTCTGGATGCAAATGCTGACTGGCCTGCTTATCACTCACTACTGGGCAGTTGGTCACTGAGGGTCTTGTCAGTTCCTGGAGACATACAGCATTTAACTGGATGCTCTCCTCCCCCTGTGAGAATGTCTGCAACTCCACTAAGCTTCTGTGGAGCTCTTCCTTCTCCTTCTCCAACAGGGTCAACTTGGACCTATAGTTTGCTAACCGTGCCTCATAGCCTGTGTCTCTGTGAGCAGCTTATGATTCAGGTCTCTGGCCATAATCTGGTATTCTCGGATACTCCTCGCATACCATGCTCCTGATTCTTCATGGTGGCATGCTTGTTCAGATCGCTGCTTGACCTTCTGAGCTTGCTGTTGTAGACTCTTCCTGAGCTTGTGACATTCTTTTCACATTTCGGCCTTTTGCTTTGCATACTGATACTGGGCTTCCCTTTGGGCATTCTGGTCCAGAACCTGCTGGCTCACATTATAGGCAACAGTTCTCAGTATCTGTGCATGATGCTCAGTTCTGGCACGCCGACCACTTGGTGGGTTCCCTGATGGTGTTCCAGCAGCTTGGCTGCATTGATTAATTTTCTCCATTTCCCTCTTGGTTTCCTCATACAGCCAGCATCAAGCTTTTTTGATCTCTAACATCACTCCTCTGACATGGCTGTGGAATGGGCCCAAGGGTTCCTTCACCTTGGCACGTGGGTCTGCCTCGCTCCTGATATTTATCCATGTGTTTTTGACCTCTGTAAAAACTCTTATCAACCAGCAGGTTGATATGACTTCTACAGTCTTGTGCCGGGTTGTCTCCAGCAGGCCAGAACAATTTAACAATCCGAGGCAGCTTGAGACAGTTTTCCAACCATTGTGAGCGATCTCCATATAGTAGAAAGTTACCTTGCTCACACAGAAGACAGCCGAGATGTCCATAGCAAGTAGTCCTTTACTCAGAAAAGCAGTATTCACCTACTAAAAATCTCCCCCAGCAAAAATATACTTTTCCTACCTCCTCTCACTGTTTCCTCTGGCAGCCTGACCTTTCACCTCCGTGTCACAGCAACCGTAATGACCCCGATCCATCTAAAAGATGAATCAACAATGCTGCAGACAGACTAAATAACACTTTTTTAGTTGTTTTTTTTTTTACTTCATTACTGCGATTGATGATTACTTGATCCATCCACTTTACCCAACTCGAATCCAGGACCCATAAGGTACCGAAGTTTGCTGTGTCACTGTCATCATTCTTTTGAGCCAGTTATTATAAAAAATAAAACACATGTGTGGGGGTGATCTGCAGGTTTTTTTACACACCCTTGGTGTGGGAAAATATAATCACACACCTTGGGTGTGTATAAAAACTGCATATCACCCCCCACATGTGCATTATCCTCTATAACTACTACAGTATATGATGTTTTTTACTAAGTCAGTCCCTCCTCACGTCTTTCATGTTCTGTTATGTACCTTTCAGTCGCATTATTGGTATATTTATTGTACTTTTTCCTCCTTGTAGATGGTGTGGTAAATGAAGGTTTCTTCTACATATCAATGAAATGTAAAATTTGCAAAAATGATAACATATAATGAAAGCTGTACTTCTTAGCATTCTGCTTTAATTTAAATAACATTTTTACTTTTTCATGCTTTTTTCTAATTGTTATGGTTTGATGAAATTGAAGGTCTGTTCTAGATATCAATGAATTGTAAAATTACAAAAATTAGGATAGTTGCATTTTTAAAAGCTCTACCTAAATACCATTTTTTGCTTATTCATTTTTTTCCAGCTGTTATTGTGGTTTGTTGAACGTGCACGTATGTTCTGGATATCACTGAACTGTATAATTGCAAAAACTGCAAAAACTAATTTAAAATATTTTTGTGGGGAAATCTACTTTAAATAACTTTGTTTTTTTTTTCCATTTTTTCCACCTGTTATTATGGTTTGGTGAACCTGTAGATCTGTTCTTGAGATCAATGAATAGTAAAATTGAAAAAAAATGAAAACTAATGAACAATATATTTTAAAGAAATCTACTTTAAATACCATTTTAGGGGACAGTATTTTCCACCTGCTATTATCATTTGTGAACCTGTTGTCTTGTAGCTATAAAAAAGCTGCAAAATTGAAAAAACAAAATAATGAAAGATATCTTTTTGGAGATCTATTTTATACATATTTTTTTTACATTTTTCTACCTGTTGTTATGGGTTTATAAACGTGTAGGTCTGTTCTAGATATCAGTGAATTGTAACATTGTAAAAAGTATGAAAAACAGTTGCTTAATGTGTATCACTTTAACTGTGAACTATATAAAGAAACAAGCAAACTCTCCCCCTGAAGAGTGGTTGGTGTATTTAATTGTAAAAAGTCACTAAACACATTGGGCTTGATTTGCAAAGCCCTGCTACTGAAGCAAGGTGCCCATGTCAAACAGAATTGATGCAAGTGGCACCTTGTGTCAAGAGTTGTGGCAATTCCAATATTTGAGCACAGACTGCATCAAAAACATGAGACCCTGTGGAAAACCAGCCCTGTGCCCAAAGTGGTGCTACCCTATGTTGGAAGGGGGCTTGTGCCATGGCAGGACTGCTGCATCCCCTAAATTGGGATTTTGAAAGCCCCACTATGGTCACAAGTTCTGGCTGTGGTTAGACCAGCCATGAGTTGGTCTAATGTCCCTTGCACCAACAGATGGACACCTGATTGGTCTGGATCTTCAGATTGCCACAGAGGCAAGGACCCAGCCATGAGCTGCACAGCAGGTGGGCAGTGTTCTGGCATGACACATGGATGTCCGTACCCCCTACTGCAGTCTGTGGCAGCCATCAGGTGCTACCACCCCAGTTCTGGCCAACCCCACTGGCGATAGTGTGTCTGGGACCTGGAGTAGGAACAACACAGCTGGGCTGTACTGGCCACCTCTGCTAGGTGGGAATGGTACAGAGGACAAGCATGACCTACCAGCACTGCAGAAGAGCCAGTATTGTGTAATATGGTTGTGCATGCCCCCGCCAAACATCACTGCCAGCTGAACCCTTGTCCCAGGACACAGTGATTGTAGGGGCATTATCAGTATGCTGCCCACATGTGTGACAGTCCACTCCATGGAACAATGTCATACACATGTCTGCCTAGCTTGCCTGGGGCATGTATTAGTTCCAAGCCTCATCAGCAGCATCCTACACACATTTGTGCTTGCAAACAGTAATTTGCCATGCACTGTATCTGTGGGCAGCATGCATGCCACCAGTGACACTGTGGCATGTGGGTGCACATCGTCAGTCATACTGCTGACATACTAGGACCACCATGTCACATTTGCCGGTACTGTCACTAGACACATCTCTTCCTAGATCATGGAACAGTGGGTACAAGGGGATGGGCACACATATCACACAAGAATTCCATTTTACTTTGACACCTGTAAGGTGGTGGTTACCTTCTGACCTTCATCCAGAGCTCACCGGCAGCCTCCATCATTCCCATCCCATGTGACATATTTTTGGTGCAGAGGAGTGGTTGCAGCTGCATTGGAAACTTTGACACCAGGACCCCACCTGTTGCAAAATCATTCAAAGGGTCTTTGTCGTATTGGGTTCTGGTGCAAGCTGCTGTTTGATGCAGCTTGTGTAAGTCTAGAGAGCCTTTCAAAATCAGGCCCATTTTCAAATCTCACTTGTGTGCACCATTTCTTTGTCTTTTGACTTTATGGAGCAGTGATTGCTTTTGACTGACTTTACCTGTGATTCAGAGTGCAGGTAATCCATCTTAGTTGTTCCCACTGCCATATAATTGGATACATAGAGTAGGTCCAGCCAGGAGCTACAGGGCTCAAGCATGCTTTACTGCTCTTCAGACCCACCACATAAATGCACTGCCCTCATCCTACCCCATACACGTGCAATGTCACTCACTCCTCCCAACACACATTCAGTTCCACCACCCATACACTTGCACCATCCCCCTAGGCCCTCACACATGTATAATGTCACACTCACCCCCTCACATCAAGTGTCACCCTCTCATCCTCCCACACATGTCCTCTCACTACCCTGCCCCTGCACTCCTGTTCTGTTCTCCACAAACCCCACAGATTCATGTCCTATCACCCCCAGACCACCAAAATGCATGCATTCTCAGCCCTTAGCTGCCAGTCACATACAATGTCACGCTCAGAACTCCTACACATCCACTGTCACCCACAGACCCTTGTACGCATGCACTGTCACCCACAGATCCCAAAACATATTCATAGACCCGTCACACATATACACTAACAAGTTTCAGTGAAAGACCACTACAAACAACAGTGCAGGGTAGGTGCAGAGAAATGATGGCCAGCTCAAAGTAAACAGACAGTTCCAAACCTCAGCAGTCTGAGGCAAGTGAGAAGCCACACATGTAGAAATATATTGCAAATAAGAAATATTTATTGGTGGCCAGTACTGAAGCAATGGCAAGAGCCAAGTAACTCCAGCGCTTTAGCAAACTGCCTTTATCAGGGTAGCTATATTTCTATGTGTGTGGCTTCTTAGCTTGTCTTGGAGTGCTGAGGTTTGGACACGTATACACTATCATCCTCAGATTCCTCACATACAGTATACTGTCACCCATGGACCACCCAAACACATTTACTGTCACCTACACATCTCCCTATATATCTAATGTTACCAACAGACCCCCCCCCACTTTCATTACTCTTAAACCAAAATGTTCTGTTCTCCTCACTGTACCTTTACATCAACTACAAAAACAAACAAGAACAAAACCATGCAAGCAAACATTGTTTGCTTTTGCCAACTCTTGTTAAGTTGGTCTTATCTTTCCAGCTTGAAATGCATCAATATGATGCCTTTTACACAGAAACCAGAAGACGTGCCGGACATTTTAGCAGCTTCTTCACATCTCTTGAAGCTAAACTACAGTAGCTGAAAAACTTGGCAGCATCCTGGATAATATACCATTAGAACCACATTCAACAAACTTATACTCATTAGGCAGTTATACTGACATATTGACAGCATTTGTTCTTTTGAAATTAAAGGCAGTAAATCCCAACAAATCACTGTGCTTCATGAACTGAGAACTAAGAATTTTATTAACCTTGAACCTGATTATATTGCCGCTCCCTTGGCTTTATTAGATGTTGTTCACTAAACTCGGGGGTTTTCTCAAAAGATTTGGAACATGTCAATTCACCCAATTTATAAATCTGTAATGCCAATAACTCAAGCAGCTACAGACTCATATCTGTCCACCCTCTTATATCAAAAATTAAAAAAATGGGCAATGAATATCTATGGCTATCAATAACAGAAGAGACTGCCGAAGACACAGTCTGGTTTGAGGCCATTATAGTTCATTACAACTTCACTATCAGAATGTGCAGGCACACACTTTACTGCTTTTAATCAGAGACAGATTGGTTAAGCCATTTCACTTGACTGTAACACTCTTGACAGAGTTAATCACAGGATACTAATTAACAAGCTTAAGCACCCAGGCTTCTCTGATGCAACTCTAAAATGGTATACTAGCTACCCTGTAGAGAGAAACCTAAAGACTAATTTCTGACAACTGGAGTCCAAACAGTATCCTAAAAGTGTGGGTATTTCATGGGTTCCATGTTAGAGATGAGCAAACCCAGAGCTTGATGGGACTCCCCCATCCACATTTTTTTAGTTAGTTTAGTCTTGTGCTCAGAATACCTGTGTGAGCAAAGGATTACAGGTTCACCTCTCATCGGGGACACTTACTCCCATTGTAAACTTGAACAAGTCAAATAACCTCCCTGTGCTTCCATTCCCCCAGCTATAAAATGTGGTACAACCAGGACCCAACTGAAGATTAGATACTGCATCTCAGCTGAGTTGTTCTGGGTAAATGAAGTATTAAAAAGTGAAAGCAACAGCATTTTGTAACTGTGGTCTGAAGCAAAAAAAAAAAAGAAGAAAAGAATGAAAGATTGGAGAGACCCAGTTTTCCCCTCTGACTACAATCATTCACTTAGATGATCTACAGCTGGTTTTCAAAGGGTCATTGTTATGTAGCGTATAATATACCAACATAGTGCTGTAGTGACAGAAGGGACTTAGGATCCATCAAGCCCACTCCTCCTGTCTCACAGTGCAGACTATTCTATACAGGGAATACATAATGGTTTGCAGTGGAATAATAAATGTACCTCTAGTAGTGAAAGGTAAGACCCATATAACTCTGAGTTGTAAAGTCAAGAGTTTGGTATAAAGGTCTTGACACTGAAGTGTGGCTATAAATGTATTATTCTACTTCAACCATTTATGTATTTGATATATACCACCCTATTTGCAATGTTTTTATTAGTGATTTACCTTGTTTTAGTTTAAAACTGCATTTCTTTTTATTGTAGGCTCTATCTGACTCAGTTTTGATTTTCAGTGGAAATAACATATGTTCTAAGTTTAAGTAACAAGAAAGTGGAAAGAGCATGTGTGCTAAGTAAAAATGAATATCCCATAATAGCATGATTTATTTACTCAAAGTGTTTACCACTGGTGTGATATGTACTAAAGTTGGCTGTGGACATATATCCAAACTTATCAGCCAAATTCCTACCCTAACTCATGATATGTAATCCTAAATGTCATTCTCAGTACTTTCAGAAGGAGTCTACTGTGGGCCATGCAGTTAGCTACAAGCTATGACATTTAATAATGAGTTGTGTATGATTATTCAAGTAAGGGTTAGCTATTCTGAATTGGAGTTTGGTGGATGTGCCAAAATCCAGCACTGTTAATGGTGTAGCAGTTCCAAAGTGACTTGGCTTCACTTCAGCATATCAGCACTTTCAACATCATGACACAGCATTTTTTATGGGGAAAACACACTGAGCATGTCCAGGTCTTGTAAGCAAGACACATGACCTGCAGCAGCTTATCAGCAACAGGTCTTACAGGGCACCATCTTGGCTTTGTTCTTCTCCCTCGGGACTTCCTAATTGGTGCATGCAGTGTCCGCACATGTGCAGAATGGAGCAGTGTCCAGAATAGCAGTGACTAGACCTGCAAGCTCCCACTGCATACTAATGAAGATCTTTGTTCTGTTCCCCTGTATATAGGCTCGGACCCCAGCCCACAGTTGCACACACAGCCAGGCAAGCCTGTACACAGCAGGGGTAGTGAGGTCCACCAGAGCCCTAAAGGTAAATACTGTCTTCCTGCAACTGAACTCTGTGACGGGTGTTAGCCCATCGATGCTACGCATCAACTGCACCACCAGCCCCAGCCACCCAAGGCTGGCTCTCAATTTAAGGGTCACCTTACTCACATGACTTCCTGTTCCTTTAGCAGGATATACTTTCCTGCCACCAGGTGGCTGAGCTGAGTCACCTCCCACAACTTTCTGCCTCTTTAGCCTTCTCTACTGCTGACTATCTCTACTCCTCCTCCTCCTTCCCATTCTACAACCCAAATTCCATAACCCTGCTTGCAGTACCAAGTGCCCCCTAGGGTCACTGCTGGCCCTTACTCTAACCCCCCTTGCCATATATTTTGGATGCACATATCTACCCTGCACCTTATGATCATTGGCCCCCGCAAGTTTCCAGACGGGGCTTCAACCTTGCACCCTTTTCACCAGAGTCCAAAGTGGTAGCCACATTTCAGTACATCACTAAGGACCTCTTATACCTCAGTCCACGACCACCAGTACAATGCTGTAGGTGCCTATCAGACTGATGCTTGAACCTTGCACCCTTTGCATCAGAGTCCAGGACACTGCCACTACTCCAAAGTGGTTGCCACATTTCAATATGTCACTAGGGACCTCTTATACCTCGGTCCATGACAACCAGTACAATGCTGCAGGTGCCTATCAGACTGATGCTCCTCATACTAATGTCACTCAGCATGGCCACAACCTCTCCCTACCACTCAGTGCCACCCCTGCTCCCCTATGCTGTGCACCCATGCCACCCCCCACCGACACACACCACTCCAGCAGTCTCACCACTGCTCACCATGGCCACCAATCTTCCCTCAGATCCCAACCATCCATTCGATCGCTATTCCATGCATCACCTCCAAGCATGGCACTAAAAGCCTAATGCACTGCCGTACGAATAAGCAACTTCCCCTACTCAGAATTATTTCTCTCTTCCTTTTACTATCTGGAAACATCCACCCCAACTCTGGCCTGGGCTCCCATGTGCCGATGCACCCACAGCCAACCACGGGCCTCTGCATAAGATCCATGAACATATGCAGCGTACCAAACAAAATGGCCACACTGCAATGCTGGGTCACCAGGCACCAACCTGATATCCTCACAATGGTTGAGACATGGCTGTCAAAGAAAACCTCTGACTCCCAATCAATCAATCAAAATCTTTATTTTGCAAGGTGGAACATCATTGAGATAAGCTCATTTACAAGATGGACCTGGGGCAAAACAATTGCCAACAGGGTTAAGACATAACAGGTTGAGTGAACGTACATAACAATTACATAGTAGTAATAATAACAAGATAATAACATATAACCATCACATGTAACAAGATACTTCAACCAGAACATAGCAATTGGTTCAACAAGAGGTAGTGCCATTTAAATACAATTGCACAGATACAGATATTTGGACATAAGGTTGAGCTAAAGTTTATACAGTAAACATCATTGGAAGAGTCATAGTAAGCAGGAGTCTCCGTTCCAGGCTACTTGCTGTTTCAGACTAGACTGAGTGGGCTAGAGGGGCAGAGGATGTGCAATATACCTGCGGGACTTCCCACTAGAACAAGCCATTCCCCCCAACTTCGCTAGATCATGGTGCCCAAGTCATGTCCGTAAAGGTCTCACCAGACCCTTCCAAGGCACCCATCATCATCACTGTGGCTTATATACCACCCTGCAAGCAAACCAACGCTCTTCTATCTCTGACAGAATACATTACAAGCCTCCACCACAAGTCAGAACACATCCTTCTGGGTGATCTGAACCTAGACTGGCTGGCTGCATCCACAACCACCTCCAATGATGCTTTCTCAGTCCTTGACCTCCACCGGATGGTGACCCAACCCACAAGGTACAACTCAGCCACCGGGTCGCAAATCTTGCTGGACATTGTACTAACTGACCACCTGCATAAAATCAAGGATGTTGTGGTCCTCCCTAACTCCCTCAGTGACCACTCCCCAGTAATCTTTACATGGACAGCCAAGCAACCTGCCCCCCACACCACCATGCTTCATCGCCACCTCTGCTCCGGCAGTCTTACGAACCTCAAGAATCACCTAGCTCACTCGACTGGTCACCCTATACCAGGCCACCTCTGTGGATGCAGCACTAGAATATTTCAGCAACACCTTCACCCTAGCCTGTGTCACTTTCACTCTCCTAAAAAAGACCCACCTCACAAAATGCCCCCTTGGATTACCCAATCCCTCCTACAGCTGCTTAAGAACTGTGACAACCTTTGGTATAAGGCAAATTAATTGTGCAAACCCGCAGACAGGCAAGCCTACCATGAAGAATGGATCAAATGCACCTGGGCCATCCACAAAGTGAAAGCTGAACATTACAGAGCCCCTTGACTGCCACCTGGGAGCCTCGTCATGCAAATTACAGGATAATATAAAAATGCTAAATGGAAGCTGGGTCCCCTCCAGATCTCCATAAATGTTTTCGATCACCACTGACCTGAAACAAATTGTCTCTACCTTCAACTCCGATTTTATGGACCTAAGCTCTGTGCTCCTCCCAATTTCTTGACCCCACCTAGTCAATACCTCCCCCTCCTCCCGCCCCCCTTTCTATCTCAGACCATCTCCCCAGGAAACTGAACCCTACCTGATCAAGGCCTAAATGGCACCAGTCCCTTAATGACCCTCTAGATCTCAAACTCCTCCGTCTGGTCCTGAACACACTGCTTCTCCCACTAACTGCCCTACTAAATTGCTCTCTCTGCCTTACAAGACATATGAAATTTGCCCAGCAGATAAAGGCAGAGGTCTATCAAGTCTTAACTTTCGAATGTTTGCTTCTTTTCCCTTATTCTGCAGCTGTCCCTCCCTTCCCTCATCCCCTTTATTGACCCTCCCCTTGTCCTGTCCCATCCCCTTTGAAGCAGTCCACTGTTCTACTGGATACCACTTCTGCAGGTAACGCATTCCACCCAGCCACCACCCTCTCTGTAAAAAAGTGTCTCCTCATCTCCCTCCTGAACCTTCCTCCCTCCAGTCTCATATCATGGCCCCTGGTGTCCCTCCTCTCCCTTACTTTGAACAGCCCCTCTGTATCTGTCTTGTTTATTCCTTTCATGTACTTAAAGGTTTCAATCATGTCCCCCTGTCCCTCCTCTCCTCCAGTTAGTACATGTTCAACTCCCTCAGCCTCCTCTCGTATGATAAGTCCCCCAGACCCTTGATCATCTTTGTCACCCTGCGCTGCACCCCCTCCAGTAACTCAATGTCCCTCTTCAGATACGGGTACCAGTACTGCACACAGTACTCCTGGTGCGGTCTAACTAATGACCTATACAATGGCAGAATCACCTCCTCCCTCCTCGAGGATATACCCCTCGCAATACAACCCAGCATTTTGATGGCCTTTGCAGCTGCCTTCCTACATTGTGCCAAGTTGTGCATTGACCCTGTAATAAGCACCCCCAGATCCTTTTTCTCCTCTGTCTGGGCTAGCTGCAGTCCCCCCAGCTGGTAACTCCTCCTTAGGTTCTTCATCTCAAAATGCAGCACCTTGCACTTTTTGGCATTAAACCCCAGTTGCCAGGTGTCTGACCAGGTTTCAAGCTTGCCAGATCATCCTGCAACCCTGCCCATCCCCCTAGGTCATCCACCACTGCTCCTACCTTGGTATCATCAGCAAGCAGACTGATTTTGCTCTTGATGTCCAATGAATATGTCTGTGAATATCCCAAACAACATTGGTCCCAACACCGAGCCCTGTGGAACACCACTCGTCAATACCCTTGGGTGTGAGAGCTTCCCACCCACCACCACCCTCTGTTGTCTTCCCTGAAGCCAGTTCCCTACCTATCTCACCAGCTTTCCACCTGCCCCTGTGCCTACTAACTTACTTCCCCGCCTTCCATGCGGCACTGAGTCGAATGCCTTACTGATGTCCAGATACAGGACATCCACTGCATGGCCCCTGTCCAGTTGCCTAGTTACCCAGTCATAGAACTCCACCAGGTTGGTTTGGCAGGATCTGCCCCATATGAAGCCATGCTGTCTGTTGTCCTGTAGTCCTTTGGCCTCTAGAGGCCACCAGCCTCTCCTTCAGGATAGCCTCCATTAGCTTACCCATGATGGATGTGAGGCTCACTGGTCTGTAGTTTCCCGGTTCATCCTTGGGGCCACTCTTGTGGAGGGGCACCACATGAGCCATCCTCCAGTCCTGAGGTACACACCCCGAATGTAGTGAGGTATTAAATAGGTCTGTGAAAGGTCCTGCAAGGACCTCTGCCAGCTCCTTCAATACCCTGGGGTGGATGCCATCTGGGCCTGGCACCTTGTCCACCCTCAGTGCCTTCAAACCCTCCTGAACTCTGCCCTCCATGATTTCCCCATCTGTCACCCCCCCCTGTTTCTGCCATTTCCCCCCCTTGGGTGTCACCCCTCTTCTCTTTAGTAAATACTGAGCAGAAGTACTCATTTATTGCTTCTGCCTTATAGCACCTACTTCACCCAACCTCACTCCTTCCTAATCCTTACTAACCGGTCCTTACAGCTCCTTTTCTCCCTGATGTACCTAAAGAAGTCCTTCTCCCCCTTCTTAATGCCTTGTGCTAGCCTGAGTTCCTTAGATGCCTTGGCTCCCCTTACTGCCCTTGTCACCTCCTTTGATTCCATCAAGTACTTCTCCCTGTCCTCCCCTCTCTCTGTTTTCTTGTACTTCCTAAAGGCAGCTCTTTTCCTCCTTACCTTTTCCATGACCTCATTGCTCAACCAGCTCAGTTTCTTTGCCCTAGCCTTCTTGCTCTGGGCCTTGCAGCAGGTTTTGGTTGCCTCCACTATCTCCAGCTTTGCGAGCTCCCACCTCTGGTTAGTATCCATACTAGATTGAATTCTGGCCAGGTACCCTTTTACCACTTCCCCCATCCTCCCAAAGCTGACCCTCCTGAAGTCCAGCACTCTTGTGCCAGATTTCCCTCCTTCCTTACCCATATCCAATGTGAGCCATACTGAGTGGTGGTCACTCCCTGACAGCAGTTCCTCCAATGTAAGTTCTCTCACAAAGTCCCCATTTGCCAGCATGAGGTCAAGGGTATTCCCTAACCTGGTTGGTTCACTGACCATTTGCAGCAGGAAGCTGTCCTGGAAGGCATCCAGCAGTACCTGCTCCCTTCTGTTCCTGGTTGTTGGGGTACTCCAGTCCACTCCTGGCATGTTGAAATCTCCCACAATCACCACACTACCCTTCTTGCAGGTCCTCCTGATCTGTTCCGCTAGTTCCCTATCTAACTCCTGCATCTGAGATGGTGGCCTATACACCACTCCCATTCTAAGAATCCTATTCTTGGAATCCTGGATTTGCATCCAAAGTGACTCCGTACTACCCTCCTCCTGTTCCTCCCTTACACACTTCAGTCCTTCCTTCACATATAGTGCCACACCTCCTCCTTTCCCAATCACCGTGTCCCTACAAAATAACCTGTACCTTGGTACAGACAGGTCCCAGTCATTGTATTGGGTGGCCCATGTTTCTGTGATGGCTGCAATGTCCACCTCTCCCTCTGCCATGAGCACCTGTAACTCTGCAGTTTTCCTCCCAAGGATCCTAGCACTAAGGGTACCCACCTTCCACCCTTTTCTCCCTCCCATCCTGCCCTCCTTTACTAGCATCACCAATAGTACTTGCCATGTGTCCTTTGTCACTTTTATGGGGGGTAAGCTCATATGGTTTCCCAGCCTGTGGTCTCTGCATGTCTCTTGCCCAATTGCCATCTCCTGCTCCTAGTTTAAATCCCCTACTTCCTCAATGTACTCCTCCATCCTCTGTTTCAACACTTTCTTTTCCTCCTCACTGAAGTGTAGCCTGTCCTTGGCATAGAGACTACTGTCCTCCCAGGTCCCTCCCCAACCCCAACAGCCCATACCCTTTAACACAGCTCCAGGTTCTTGGCCATCTGTTAAATTCCTCTATTCTCAGCTTTCTTGTTGTGCTTACCTTGGGCACTGGAAGTATCTCTGAAAAAGTTACTGATCTTCCTGCCCCCTCACATAATTGTCCTAGTTCCTCAAACCTCCTCTGGACTATATCTACTCTCTTGTCAGCCAGGTCGTTCGTCCCAAGATGTATAATTAAATGAGGCTTGTCCCTACCCCTTCTAGCATATTTTAGAACAGATTGTCCCACCCTTTCTACTGTCATTCTTGGCATGGCCTCCACCCAAATGCGATTATGCCTCTCCCCCCCCTTGCTACCCCACCTGACTCCTCTTAGTATTGAGTCCCCCAGCACTAAGATTCCACCACTCTTACTCCCTGCTTGCTTCATTCATCTCCCTCTCTCATTTCTGGCTCCTCTTCTTCCTCCTGCACATTATTTCCCCCTTTTACCCCTGTTGCAATTCTCCCAGCAGAACTTCCCCCCACTCCAGTTTGGTCCAGGCATTTATCAATTACTCCTCAAATTTAATCATTTCCGTCCTCCACCTTCTTCCCTTCTAGCAGTGCAAAACTATTTTCTGAAGACCCTTCACAAATGCCCACTCCCTCCATCTTCATAGTAACCTGTTCTCTCCTTTCTACTCCACGACTTTTGCCACTTCTTTGCCTCCCCTCACAAGTCTCTATCTCCTCCTTCCATTTGTCTTTTGTCTCCTGACCTGGTTTCCCCGGCAATCGTTCTTCCTGGCCTGGGCCCCCTTGTCCCTGCTTCCCTTCTTCTGACCCTCTCCTCACCACTGTTGGCTTAAATCACCCTCCCTCATCTCCCATTCTTCCTCCCTCCAGTATTGGGCTAAACCCACCCCAGTCTGTCTTGCTGTCTTAGTTCCTCCTGCAGACCCTCAATCTCCTTTCTAAGTTTCTCTGTGTGGTTGCACACACTAAACATCCTCCACCGCCAGGCAATTTTTAGAAAGATTGGTGCACCGCGGTTATTTACAACTTACTACCTACCCATTGCTGTTGTTGCCCACCAGCAACCCCCACCCTTCAGATGCAGGATACCCAACACTCCCCAAGCCTCCCTCTCCCCCTCCATCAGTGCAAAACATTCTTTTCTTAATTTCCCTTACCCCCTTTGTTGTACACATTTAGATAGATTGAGCAACTGCTTTTTATATTCCTAACCTTCCTATCCACACTCAAAAAGAGACTTTAAGTAGCTATTGCACAACCTTCTTAAAACTCCTACTCCTTCTTCCCATAATGCAATAGCAATGCAAAATAGGTTTGCTGCCAAAAGAAGCAGGTCTCCAATTCAAACAGCTTAATCAACAACACATCAAAATAGTCTTGAAATTAAAAGATATAGGTCTCCGATTCAAAGAAACAGCCCCAGTTAAATCATACCAAATAGGTTTTAAATCAGAAGAAATAGGCCTCTACAAATGCAGCCTGCTACACAGTGAAACATCAAACAAATGAGCCCACTTATAGCCACCAAAACAGTTTTCAAAATTCCAACAGCCCCAAAACAATACCCTGCTAGTCCCTTAGAAGTAGTAAGAAAGAAAAGAAATAACTTTCTACCAAGTAAAATCCACAAGAAACAAATGGAAAAATGTGATTGTAACACCCATCCACAAAGGTGGGGATCCACTACTCTCAGGGAACTACCTCCCAATTTCCATTCTCCCCCCACTGTCCAAGGCCCTGGAAAAGATAGTGGCAGACCAACTGACCGATTACCTAGAAACCCATTACCTGTTGTGTGTAGAGCAGCCTGGGTTCCAAGCTGGACACAGCACTACAACGGCTCTCATTGAATTCTTGAACTACATTCACTCCACCCTAGACAAGAGACAGCTGGCAGGGGCCGTAATCATTGACCCATCCAAGGCCTTTGACATGGTTAACCTGTGGGTGGCCCTCGACTTGATCCTTTTTTTTTTGGCAACGGAAACAAGGGGAGGGCCACCCACAGGTGGCAGCTGCTGTGTTGCGCCCTGCAATGTGGCCCTCCACTTGTTCCCGGTGCCTCCCATGCCCCGATCATGGGCATAATGTAATTCTCCCCCAGCAGCCCAATCGAGGTGTTAACTGTATGCCTGCGATCGGGCTATTCGAGGGTGGGGGAACGTTCGTTATGCCCAATCGAGCTGCTGAGAATTACAGTATGCCCGTGATCGGGCTACTGGGGGAGGGGATGGAGTATTGTTCTGCCTGCGATCAGGCTGCAGGGGGCGTTGATCCCCGACAGCTGCTGCCTGGCAGGGTGCCAGGTGCAAGTCGTTGGGGATTGGCGCACCTGCATGCTAATGGCATGCAAATGGAGCCGTAATTAGATGCAAATGGCCCCCCGTGCACCTAGCATAAATTATGGCCCCATTTGCATGTCACCTTTTGAATATCGCAGGTGCTGCACATGGCGCAATGGAACTTGCGCCACCGCATCTGAATGCTCCACTCTAACCACTTGCGGTGGCGCAGTTCCACTGCGCCATGCACAGTGGGTGTGCCCAGAGGGCGATATTCAAAGAAGTTGCTCAATAGCGCAGCTCCGTTGAATATTGCCCTGGCCACACCCCAGCGCAACTTTTTTGAGTAGCTCAAGGGCTTGCGCCACAGAATGGTGCAGTTTGAATATCTGGGACAATGTGTAACTTGGGAAGAAAAAGAGATATAACTCACCAAAGAGTTGCAAATTATTATTATAGTTAGCTATTTCACAATGTGCAGCTGTAGTCTGAGGCAGGCAGGCCAGTGAACTCGTGTTGCTGTGGAGAAGAGAGTGCTGCGAGCTTGCAGCAGGCCTGCAGCTGCAGGCACCGCAGTTGGGAAGTGAGTGAAGTTGGCAGACTGTTAAAGGTGCAGGAAGAATTTGTTAAACATTTATTTGACAAATGTGTTTTTATTGACTGCTGGTGGTACAGGGCAGAGAAATACATCTTATATTTGTTTTCTGTGTACTAATGTGTGTGCATACCTCTCAACCTTTTGTCACTGAAATGAGTGACATGGACATTTTTGGACGCTCAAAATGAGGGACAGTGAGAGACACAGACCCTCAGAATGAGGGACCCATCCTCAAACATGGAGATACAGGCTCAAAACACTGTTAAAACCATAGTTTTTACTTGTACAAAGTTAATGTTTGATTTAATATTTTGGAATATTAAAAATGTGAGCTTTAAAGTCTGAATTTACAGAACATTCTCTGTGTGGGCAGCACCTTTTCTATGAGGGACCAATGAGGGACAGAGCCATTTTAAGGGGAACAAGCATTTGTCAATGTTGAATGTTGGCTTGCTGGCATTGGCAGTGGTAGTGTAGAAGTTATAGGAATGGCAGTGAAGTACTGAACTGAAGCCCACCCCACCACCACCCTGCAGAGAGTGACAGGCATCGGGGTCTGCCTTTGGGTCATCAGGCATAACGGTCATGCCATTTCACCACACCCCACCCTGCAGACACTGACAAGTGTCACGGTGTTCCTTGGGATCTTTGGCCCTTATGCGCACCCCATTCCATTAGGAAATACGGTGAGATGGGTGCGATATAGGAAAATGGGGTGAACTTTGGGGCCGAAGAGTCAAGGCATACCTGATGCCTCTCACTGGCTGCAGGGTGTGGAATGGTATGAAACATTACAGGCAAGAATCCCAAGTCACACCCTGATGCCTGTCATTCTCTACAGGGTTGGGCATTATGGTTGGAAACCCTAATACCTCAGGCATTAGTTAAGTATTTTCACTCCAAATTTTCAGCATTTTTTTGTGACCCCACCTCATGAACAGTGGCAATATCAGTTTGTTAGCGAAGCTGCTTATGCACAGCGACTCACGGCATTTAGCACCCAGGTGCAAAAACATTCCGAACAGGATGTAAAAAATGACAGCTGTACTGTTCATGGGGAGGTGTAAAAAATGGCAATGTTGCAAATCTGCAGCAAAAATATTTAAAAAACTGGCGAAGTCACGAGTGTACATAGAAGCTGTGCAACACACACCCGTAAGATAATTAGGTTGGGGATTGTTTACAGCAGATTGTCAAGTCAGGCATTTTGGTGCCTCCGATCATGAACAGTGTCACTGTGATTTTCTTTATCTGTCCCGAACAATGATTTCCCACAGCGACCACTCATCTCTGTGCTGAAAGTGTGAAAACACACTTCGGCCATGTTGTGAAAATGACAGCTGTACTGTTCATAAGGAAGTGTGGAAAAATGCCACTGGTGAAAATCTGGACTGAAAATATTACAAAGTCATGAACTTACGAGGGTGCATGGAAACTGCGCAATGCTCACTCGTAACACAGTCATTTTATGGACTTTTGTCACCAAATTTTCAACATAGCCATTTTAAGACCTCTGCTCATGAACAGTGTAACTGTGATTTTCGTAATCTGTCCCAAATATTGCTTTCGCACACCAACAGCACCATTGTGCGCTACATGTGCGAAAACACATTTTGGGCGACATATGAAAAATGGCAGCAGTACTGTTCATAACAAAGTGTAATAAAATGGCAATGTTGAAAATCTGGAGTAAAAATATTAAATTCACAAACTTACGAGCATGCATAGGAACTGCGCAACACACGCTCGTAAAACAGTCATTTTTAGGAATTTTTTCACCAAATTTTCAACATAGCCATTTTAAGACCTCTGCTCATGAACAGTGTCACTGTGATTTTCTTAATTTGTCCCGTACATTGATTTGCACACCGACTGCGCCATTGTGCACTACATGGGCAGAAACACGTTTTGGGTGAGATGTGAAAAATGACAGCTGTACTACTCATAAGAAGGTGTGGTAAAATGGCAATGTTGAAAATCTGGAGTGAAAATATTGAAAATTCACGAACTTCTGGCGTGCGTAAGAACTTTAATGCAACGCGCTGGTAAAAACAGTCATTTTGAATTTTTCCACCAAATTTTCAAAATAGGCTTCTTGAGAGCCCACCTTATGAACACTGGCAGTGTCGTTTCATTAATTGGTCCCAAAAGGTGATTTTGCGCAGTGACTGCAAAATCACCCTTCGGGCCCGAATAATGCCATGACAGTGACAGCAATCATGAGAAGGGGTCCCAAAAACCCCATGTTGAAAATTTGGTGCAAAAATTCCAAAAAATGCCTGAGATATGCAACAAAGTTGAAAAAACCCTATCTAGCCCATTATACAGCTTACCGGCATTTCCTCAGTTCGTGGTCGGCTTTGAAGAGTGCAGACGTGTTCCCGGTCCACCGCAGATCGTCGCGCCAGACTCTGGAGGTAAGTATGGGATGGGGGATGGGGAGGCAGGGTGCGCAGTGGGTGGGTGCGGGTTGTGGGGGCAGGGAGACTCCATGGGACCGTTTTCAATTTACAGGTTTTTTTTTTAAATTGTGACGGGGCGTTTGCCATGCTAGGGTGGGCTCCCAGCATGGCAGAAGAATGGCTGGTGGGGGCATGTAGCCAATGGGGGATTAGGCACCCGTCGGCAATGGCATCAGTTGCCATGCTGGGGTGGGCTCCCAGCGTGGCACCCTGTACTCGGGGGGGGGGAGGACCGGCACGTATGGGAGGTGTGTCATCTGTGCCGCTGCATGACAAGCTTGCCTCTGATTGCAGCAGCACTTTGTTTAGAAGTTTTGTCCACTTTGCATACTGTTGCTGTCAGCACTAGCATGCTAGCTTATTGGGGAATGAGGGACGCACCTACTGATGCGTGCCCTGCATTCGCCCAGCAGCAGACGCACCTCCAAATCTCCACTCTCCCAGTATGCTGATTGCCGCGCAAGCGCGGCAAGCCAACATAAAAATGAGGGATGTCCCTCGTAATGAGGAACACTTGAGAGGTATCTGTGTGTGTGTAAGCCTGCCAGCCAGTCAGTGATCGAAAAGTGAAGTAGACAGCTCCCTGCTGTGTGAGACAGTAGGCCTCTCAGTGTCTGTTAGTAAGATGGTGTGAGGGTCTGTCAGTGTGTTCAGGGTGTGGGATGGTGTTGTTGCTCTAACTCATCTCCCAAAATTCCCTGTAGCCTCACAAGTCCTGCAGCTCTGTGGCATGTATGTGCATTATGCATGTCACGTGGGTATCTAAAAATCACTAATGACTGTTGTGAGTTATCATATCTAGCATCTGGAGTAGCTGCATCATATCTGTTGTGCATGTGTTGTTGGTGATTTGTAGAAAGTATGAGGAAAAGAACAGAAGGAGAAAGAGATATAGGGGAGTAAAGAAGCAGATAAAGGGTCTACCATGCCAGTTCCACAAAGAACATGTTCTGCATATGGTAATGAGGAGAAGGAGAGGCTCATGGTGGGACAGGGACACATTTTGGGCAAGATGTGAAAAATGACAGCTGTACTGCTCATGAGAAGGTGTGGTAAAATGGCAATGTTGAAAATCTGGAGTGAAAATATTGAAAATTCATAACTTACAAGCATCGTAGGAACAGCACAACGTATTAGAATGAGTCATTTTGGAATTTGTTACCAAATTTTCAACATAGGGTTTTGGGGCTTACCTCATGAACTGTGACACTGTCATTTCATAAATCGGTCCTGAAAGGTGGTTCCATGCAGTGACCACGAAATCACCTTTCGGGCTAGATTAACAAAATGACAGTGACAGAATTCATGAGGTGGGGTCCCAAAAACCCCATGTTGAAAATTTGGTGAAAAAATTCCCCAAAATGCCTGAGATGTTCATCAAAGTTGCAAAACCCTATTTATTCCATTATACAGCTTACTGGCATTTCCCAGTTCGCGGTCGGCTTTGAAAGTGCAGACATGTTCGCCGGTCCACAAGTTGTCGCGCCGTACTCTGGAGGTAAGTATGGGGTAAGGTGGGGTGTGGAGAGGCAGGCTGCCTTCAGAGGGTGGGCGCCGGTGGGGTGGGGTCAGGACAGTCAGCGAGAAAAATTATTTTCTTGCAGGTTTTTTTCCTTAGGCGACGTGAGACTTGTGCCATGCTGGGGTTCTCAGCATGGCAGCTGGAAGGCTGTTTGGGGGGCAGTGGAGCTGACAGGGGATTGAGCATCCTGTCAGCCATACAGACTGTTGCCACTCTGAGGTGGGCTCCTAGAGTGGCATCTGGAACTCTGTTGGGGGGAAGTGCAGCAGAGCCGACGGGGGATTGGGCACCCCCATCAGCCATACAGTGTGTGCGTGGTGGGGGGAATACATGAGCACGCAATATGTGTGTGTGTGTGTGTGTGTGTGTGTGTGTGTGTGTGTGTGTGTGTGTGTGTGTGTGCGTGTGTGCGTGTGTGTGTATGTGGAGGGGAGCACATAAGCATCACTATCTTATCGCTGCTCACTGAAGCGGAGCTCTCCCTTTCAACTGTAGGGCACTGCATTTTCAACTGCTGTCATAGATAGCTGCAGCATTCATTGGTGAACTATGGCTGTGCCTGCAAACACACTGGCTGAATTGGAAGACAGGGTGCCACACCTACAAAAAGTCGGATGATGGCACTATGTTTCTTGCACATGCGTGCAAGCAAACATAAAAAGTACTGGTGTTCATGTGGGTAGGGGAGGACAAGGTGAGATGTAACAATTCCACAAGTTTACAAAAGCAAACAAGCACCCCTACCATCACAGGAGGCTATAATCAAGAGTGCTAGTGAATAGGTTATAGAAGTGGACCTGTAAAAGCAGGGGCATGAGACTGAGGTTCTAGAGCAGGGGAAAGTAAATGAAGGGGAGGTGGCAAAATGGCAGGGCAAAGTACATGATCCATGTGAGGATAAATGGGGAGTAAGGAGTATGAGAGGAGAGGGATGGAGAGGAGTATGGGTGGGAAGCAGTGCAAGAGGAGAATGAGACTGAAGCAGTATGAGAAAAGGAAAAGCAAAAAGCATGAACGGAAGAGAGGGAAGATGCAGGAGAAAAGGAGGATTGGTTGGAAAAGCAGGCAGAAGAAAGACAAAAGAAGCTTGGATGGCCAATGCCAGTAATGTCAATAACTAGTAGTGATGAGTGTGATAGTGAGGAGTGGAAGTCATCATGGGAGCAGATAGTAAAAGTAAAAAAGATAATGAGAAAACTACAGCAAGAAAGCAAGTTTATCAGGCAATGAAATCTAAAACCAATTCTCATCTCCAGCCCCACAGCATATCCAGATTCACAGTGGTATGCCACTTGTTGCTGCCACTGCCTTGCCTGGCTATCTCCAGCCAAATCATTCCACAGTAAGGGAAATATAAATCATCTCATAGTTGCAGCCCTGTTCCTGCCGAAGTACCCCCAGTTTACTCATGTAGCAAAGAAGAACAAAGGGATCCTCTGCTGTACGGGAGTATTGTATGAGAGTATTATACAGATGACACCACAAATCCACTGAAAGCATGATGCAATCAATGTGTTACAAAGATCAGTTCTGATCAGTCTACTCAGACTTTTGGAACCAGTGCTCTAGTTGAACATTTGAAATGTGAATGAGGCATCCTCCTAACAGCCACATCTATTTACAATCTCCACTCACGTTAGATAGACCAGCAGCAGCAGGAACAGTTGGGGAGAGGAATTGGTTGAAAAGATAATTAATTCACATAATCCAGTCCAGCCACAGTGGAAGACACTGTAGCCATCTAATGAATTCCCACGTGTGGGTGCTGTTTCAAAAGCTGTTCAACCACCACCACCAGCCAGCCCTAGCATATGCTCCACCAGCACTTCCTTCTAAAGGTGTACAACAAAACAAACTACTGTACACTGCTCAAGTCATTACATGCCTGCACTAAACTACCACCAACTCACACAAGTTCTGTATGAATCACACAAATCGTTGGGGAGATGATGACCCTTGATCTTCAGCCATTCCTTATTGGAGAAGATATTGGTTTCAAAGACACTTTCTTGAAGTGACACCAGAATACAACATCTCAACACATTTTATGTTTTCTTGGCATGATCTCCGCACTGTGTATGTGGCAGTATGCACAAAGACGGTGACACTTCTGAAGGAAGCAAGGGGGTGTTACGTGCATTTTATTAGAAATATCTGGAGCAGTAGGGCAAACCAAAGTTTCCTGAGTCTCTCTGCACATTGGGTTGTGTCCAAACCAAGCAGCACCACCATTCCCATCCCACCCCTACCACCACCCATCCCTGTAGTTGTTATATCAAAGCAAACAGCCTCACAGAGACACAGAAATAGAGGAAGTACTTACTTTGTGTGTCAGTCATTGAGGGAAACACAGTGGGGAAAAGATTATGTGTTTCATCCAGTCACAAAAAGACATTTGGAGGTATACCATCAATATCTGAAGCTGGACATGTTTGTGATGGACAGTGGTAGTATCATGCTGAAGGTAATGGATGATGGGGATTTCTGTCATGTGCCTTGTTTGCATATGCACTAAACCTGTCAGTGAGTCATGTACTTTGAGAAACATGTACAGATAAAGAAATGCTTGATACTGTTTGGGATACCACTAGATATTTCCATGGTTCACCAAGTGCACTGAACTACTCTGCCATTACCTTCAGAAGCAAAATGTTCTGCATAATTGCTTGATTGAAGATGTTTATGTAGTGGAGATACATACAGTAGATAAGAGAAACCTGTGCTCTGGGCTATGGAACCAAAAGATTTGCCCTACCAGGATTATCTGTGATGGGTGTAGTGGTGTGTTCTGCAAAAGCTCATACTGCTTGTGCATCCATGTGGACAGGCCACGAAAACATTATGTGCAAAATCATCAATTCTTAACATGGCCCATCCCAGCGTGGGTCTACCTGAATATCACACACACCATTCACAGTCTGCTACAGAAACCTAGTGAGGCAAGGCTGGTGGTGGAGGTAGCCTTGGTAGTAGACGGTGGTCATAATGATGGAGGTGGAGTCCATGGTGACACTGCTGGTTCCTCTTGGTTATCACAGGAGCAGTTGCAGGATGCAGTACTCATTAAGTGGCATAAATATTTCTTACACAACATGCAAATGGATTTGACAGCATTATATTATATGAGTGATGCAGTTTGGCACTGCAACACTACTGGAGCCCAGATATAAAGACCTGTTCATTCCTCCTGGATGCATAGAGTATATTAAACAGAACTGTTGTGTACACTGATAATGGTGCAGCAAAGACCGCTTGATAAAACCAGTAAGAATGTGCATACACAATTTACTGGTCATACTGCTCCTCCTCTTCCATCAAATTCTCATGTTACCAATGCTACATGTGAACAAGATGACATCAAAAACTTGGATAGTTATGATCCTAACACAACCTAGGACATTTTGTAGTAGAAATAGTGATCCAGTCAAATTGTGGTAACAGTCAAGTCGTTTGACCTGCGCTGGCAAAAGAGGCGTTGTATTTTCTCAGATTACCTCAAAAAGTTATTTCAGAAAGCTATTTCTGTACTACTAGGGATATTGCTTACCCACATCACTCAAGGCTGGATCCAGAGAATCTTGAATTCTTAGCCTTTCTCAAACTCGACTTGCCATGAATAAATGTTGACTAGCCATTCAGTTATTCACATGTCCAACAAGTGACGTCTACTACTATTACCTCTCCTACACCAAGGGTGTAGACAGGCATATTCACTGCATATATTTGTATATTCTTTAAAGTACCTGCCCCACAGCATTATGCATTTTTCTAATTGGAAAGGCTCCACCTGTAGTTATATGGGGGAACATCTCCTCCCCCATATCCTATTTAATCAGCAGAGTCCTGCTGCTCTGCTTGGAATGAGATGCCCCCGCTGCTGTGCCATTGCTGGTCCATGGCTGCTCCCTTTGCTTGCTTGTGCCTCTTTCCCCCAACATCAGTTCTGCTTGTTTGTCTCTTCTCGTGGGTTTTTGTCTCCCTCCCCCTTCTCTGTTTGTTTCTTCTGTCCATGTTGTTGTTTTTTTTTTTCTTTTAGGAGGGGGCTTCTAGCTCAGTTCCAACTGCTGCCTATTTTTTCTCTATCTGTCTCCGTTCCCTCATACACCTCTGCACTTGTTTTTCCATCTCTTCTCCTCCTTGAGCAGCCCAAGCTCCATGCCCAGTCCATCGCCGCTTTTACTCTATTTTCTTTTGCCGTCTCAGCTGACGCTCTCTCCAGTCCACCACCATATATGGGTTTCTATTAGCCCGCTGCCACACCAGCTGACTCATCGCTGCCTGCCATCTAACCCTCAGCTACCCTTCGTATTAGATTCGCTTGCTGGATTAGACTATCCACCCACTGCCAGGAATGCACCATGACTTTTCTTGAACTCTGCAGCTGCCTGCCATTTAATATGCTGCACACTTACCCCTTCACTAAGCTACCCTACATCCTGGTTGCTTTGTCTGATTCTCTCACCACCTCCATGCAGTCAGGCGCTGCCTCCAAGCTGGGGCCTCGTCTTTACGTGCAGGGACATCCACTGCATCCACCCTAGAATTATACCTGCCTCAGAACTTAGCTGGTTCAAGCTGCCTGCCAGCGTTTCCTATTTACCCATTCCACTTGAACAGCTGACAGATGAGGACAATACTGGAGTTCAATGCTATGGTACCTATATTAATTCAACCTCTATGTCTACCACCGGTACAAGTAAGGTGAGTGTCGAGTTCGAGACACAGCATTACTTAAAACTGTCCTCGCCTCAAATACTATGAACTCACTGCTTCACGGCAACACTAGCCACATGTGCCTGACCATTTGTCCAACACTTATTAAAACTGCCATGAACCGTGTTTAGAACTCTGACTTTTGCATTCATGTTATCCCTAGCTCTGCAGATTCCTGATGCTCCTCATAATGTTGCAGCTCATTCTGGTGACACAAATTAAATTGATAAACTCAGTTGATTGAAACATTCCTATCACTAATTATGTGGGGCCACTTTCTGTACACTTGTTATTGTCTACCATAAAGACGTTGCTTCACATTCTGGCCCTTTGTTACGATTTTGCTGCATGGTCACCAATCAAACTAATGTTAGGAGGATCTGACTAATTCTTGCTATTCACATTCCTCTTCAGTCTCCACTATGTACCTATGTATTATTCAGTGCTACTTTTTGCTATTTCATTTGCATTTCATGCAATCCAATGACTATTACTACTACTGCCCTGCGTGCAAGTGAGTGCTTCCAACTTGTTACCTATTGCTCGCACTATTCATTGCATTTCTGCCTCCTGCTCTTCCCTGGCTGCCTCGAATCTGCTAATTATATATATTTGAACTTGCAAGGTCCTCACTCGAATACTCCTTCAGATTAGCTCATCAATGCTCATTCAGCTTCAAGATTGCTCTTTACTCTACCTGCCTTGCCCAGTGTCGGGCCGGAGGTTCACCACTTCTATTTATCTGCCATGCTCTGTTTGGGCTTGGAGGTTTGCCTATTCATACCCTATGCCTGTCTCACCCAGCATCGAGCTTGGATGTTCACAATCATCTATCTGCTTGCCACGCCCGGTCTGGGCCTGGAGGTCTGTATACTTCTATACCGTACCTGCTTCACATAATATGCCTGCCTCACCCAGCCTGGGCCTGGAGGTTCTTATACTTCTATACCATTTCTGCTTCACACACTACGCCTGCCTTGCCCAGCATTGGGCCTGGAGGTTCTTATACTTCTATACCGTTTCTGCTTCACACACTACACCTGCCTTGCCCAGCATTGGGCCTGGAGGTTCATAATCTCTGTCAGCCTGCCATACCCAGTCTGGGCCTGGAGACTCGTATACTTCTACATCACACCTACTTCGCCCAATGGCCTGGAGGTTCATCGAGAGCATCACCACTTTATAAGACCTGCTTCGCCCATCCTGGCCCTGAGATCTTTCGAGCTCTCCATCTACTCATACATGCATTGCAGTCTACTCACTTAGCAGACCTACGAGGATCTGGCTGCACTTACATGCTTACCTGGAGCTGTCTGCCACTCTACTTACCTTACGAGCAGACCTATGATGGTCTTGCTGTGCACCCTAACCATGGGACTAGCTGCCACTTCTACTACTTATCACCTGACCAGCCTGATCTGCATTACCTGCTACTTACTACCTCATCTCCCAACCTATGCAGTCCACCCGCACATTCTTTTCCATTTTGGGCTCACCCCAATATACTCCCCGGATGCTTCCTCACCTCACATTATTGCTTCGGATTTACTACCCTCAAATGCTGCCAGGATTACAGCTCAGCTCTACTGTCATATGCCTTCTATATCATGACTTAAGCATAAATCCTACTCTCTTCGTCCTATTACCTGAACTGGGTTTGTCATTCATCAGCTTCATCTCAAGCTATTCTACCATTCCATGAAATTCATTAGCCTTCTATCAGCAGAAGCCTGGAGGTTGGACTACTTCCATTTCATCATGCCCACCAGCATCAGAGCCTGGATATACGTACTCTGTATTCGTCTGTCCATCATGTGCTAACCTTAGGAGCTCCTCATTTAGCCCTATCCTGATTCTGTTCGATGTGTTCCAATAATGCACATTTCAGTGCAATCTACCTGAATGCTTCTTGTGTTCATACACGTACCTGCAGCACTCATGCAAGACTTGGAAGCCTGTTTCTGACCTTTCATTTCTTACTACATCTGTAATCTGCAACTTGGACTAGTCATTAAATTAATTAGTTGGATTATGCTCCTTTAGTATGCCCAGAAGGATGAGCAGGTTGGCAGCTATTGGTCCTCAGAGGTTTTCCTCAAGGGTTTTTCCTCTCCCGTGCTGCCAGTCATACTCTCCGGAGTTGGAGGAGATAATCATACATATCATATTTCTTTGGGAGGAGGGTGGATGTGATTCTCCTTCACAAAAGTGGGAGTAAGACAGAGGCAGGAAACTACAGACCTGTCAGTTTGACCTCAGTAGTAGGGAAAATGATGGACTCACTTCTGAAGGAAAGAATTGTTGAGTACCTAGAGGCCAGTGGAGCACAGGACCCAAGGCAACATGGGTTCACAGCAGGAAGGTCATGTCAGAAGAATCTAATTGATTTCTTTGACTGGGTGACCAAAGTAGTAGACCAGGGAGGGGCTGTGGAGATGGCCTACCTAGACTTTAGCAAAGCATTTGACACAGTCCAGCACAAAAGATTAATAAACAAATTAACCAGCCTGGGAATGGGTCCCAGAGTGGTAGCTTGGGTAAAAAACTGGCTGAACAACAGGACACAGTGGGTAATAGTAAATGGAGTCCACAGTGAAGAAAAGGGGGTTACTAGTGGGGTACCGCAGGGCTCAGTACTGGGGCCGGTCCTTTTTAATGTCTTTATAAGTGACATTGCAGAGGGACTGGAAGGGAAAGTATATCTCTTTGCAGATGACACAAAGATCTGCAACTGGGTTGATATGCAAGGTGGGGTAGAAAGGATGAAAAGGGACTTAGCAAGGTCGGAGGAATGGTCAAATGTATAACAGCTTAGATTCAATGCAAAGAAGTGCAAAGTAATGCACCTGGGAAACAAAAACCCTGGGGAAGAGTACACAATGGGGGGGGGAGATACTGACAACAACAAAAATGGAAAGGGACCTGGGGGTAGTCATATCAGATGACCTAAATGTGGGTCAGCAATGTGAAAAGGCAATAAGGAGGGCTTGGGGGATACTGGGATGCATAGGGAGAGGCATCACCAGTAGAAAACAGGAAGTCGGTGGCCCTCTGTACAGACAGTTGGTAAAACCACATCTGGAGTACTGTGTACAGTTCTGGAGACCCCATCTCAGCAAAGACATAAACAGGGTGGAGGCTGTACAGAGAAGGGCAACCAAAATGGTGCAGGGTCTGCACCAGAAGACATATGAAGAAAGACTAAAGGAGCTTAAGATGTATAGCCTCGAGGAAAAGAGGGAGAGGGGAGACATGATAGAATCTTTCAAATACCTCAGGGGAATCAACAAAGTCCAAGAGGGTAGTATCTTTCAGAAAAAGAGATGTGCAAGAACAAGGGGGCACAATTTGAAGATAGAGGGGTAGGCTCAGAGGTAATGTGAGGAAGTATTTCTTCACAGACAGGGTTGTAGATGCATGGAATACCCTTCCTGAAGAGGTCGTAGAGTCAAAAACAGTGGGGGAATTCAAGAATGCATGGGACAGACATAAGGCAATTCTAGCGGGGGGTAGGAGGAAGTAGGCTGTTAGTGAACTAGGATCTGCAGCTTATCCATTAAGTAGGGCAATGGGCAGACTAGGTGGGCCAAGCGGTCCTTATCTGCCATCATATTCTATGTTTCTATGGGTGTCACTTCCTAATCAACTTACCATCCTTCCTATGGTGGGATACAGAGTAAAGCCAAACCATCAACTCATAATGAATAACTCATCTGTTCCTGTATCAGCACTATCTTACTGTCAACTCATCATGTACTATATTCATTGACTTACTCATGTCCATGCCTATGTATCTAAGCACTATTAATTCAACAACTATACCTTGGAAGCATCATTTTACTTGCTGGTCTGGCCTCTATATCCAAACTCGAACCTACATCATGTAGATGCAGTATGTAACACAAGCACTGAGCTCTGAACCACATATAATTGGAAAGGGTCTGCCTGTAGTTATATGGGGGAAGAGATCCTCCCTCATATCCTTTTTAAGCAGCAGAACACTGCTGCTCTGCTTGGAGGTACACGCCTCGCCTCCCATCATCCTCTTTACATCTCCTCCCTTCTCCGGCACTCTTATCTCACTGGGGGGTGTCACATCCTAATCAACTAGCCATCCTTCCTGTGGTGGGATGCAGAGTAAAGCCAAACCATCAACTCATAATGAATAACTCATCTGTTCCAGTATCAGCACTATCTTACTGTCAGCTCATCATGTACTATATTCATTGACTTACTCATATCCATGCCTATGTAGCTAGCACTATTCATTCATACAGCTTATACCTTGGAAGCATATTTTACTTATTGGTCTGGCCTCTGTATCCAACTTGAACCTGCATCATGTAGATGCAGTATGTAACACTGAGTTTGAACCACAGATACAAGTATATGAATTTGGAGGAATGAGAGTATGCCACTGCTGTATTTGAAAGTAACAACTGATCAGTGGTTGTGATTCATTCAGTTAAAGTTCTGCTATTTAGAACATCATCTACTGTAAATAATACACCTACAACTGGTTTTGAGTTATTAGATATTGTTATTTCACTTTTATAGTCAGTTCAGAAAAATGGGAAAATCATCTTCAGCTGGCGATATGATTTGTTTTAAACTTACACCCTGTTCTTATAGTATGTTTTAAAAGTTAACAATACATGACCATGGATAACACAAGGGCAGCATTTGGACAGAGTCTGCACAAACCAAACTTTCTGGATACACTCTGTTCTATGCCTTTACTAGCAAGTTTCCCTGGACTTTCACTGGCACTGGTACCACAGTCTGGTTTCAGCTCCAGCTGCAACATCAGCAGAAGCACAAGGACTACTGGATGCATACCACTAGTGTAAGTCCTTTTCCTCCTCCTGAGGACACTGTGATGACTTTCATACTGTTATCACTGATAAACTCAGTATGATCACATGCGTCATTCACACAGAGTAATTATCAGTTACATAAGAGCCAGCACCTCAGCACACTCACTGTAAATGTCAACAGCAGAGTAAGTAACTCACTGACTGCCACTCTTCAGTGTGACCTCATGTAATCAATTGATTACAACTTTTTTCTGCCAGCAGACAGCTGTTGTGTTCAAATTTTAATTAATAATTAATGTGAAAAGTGTAAATGTAAGAAAACAATAATGAAAATCTCCATACAAAGATGATAAACTATTGTGAAGGGGAATGTACTACCCTAAATTTAATTTATTTTCATTTTTGTTGTTGTTGTTGCTGCTGTTGCTGTTTTTGTTTGTTTTTTTATACATATTTTTTTCTAGGGGTGGTGGTGTAATATATCATTTAAAAACCTATTCAAGTCAGGAAGAATATTGTTATTTGCATCGAGGTAAAGCAATGACTTCAGGGGGTACAGGCCTTGAACTCAGCAATGAATATTAAGTATTACTGGAGGCATGCCTCATGCAGCTAATGGTAGAGCCCACCAGGGAGGAAACGATACTGGATCTGGTATTCACCAACGGGGACAGAATTGTAGATGTCATGGTGTGTCACCACCTGGAGTCCAGTGATCACTGTATGGTGTGGTTCAGTGTGAGAACAGTGGCAGAGTCAAGCCACATGAAAGTGAGGGCTATAAGCGAAGTACTACCTAGGATCCCCTTCCCCTCATCTGCCACCATGGTTCCCCTACTTGGTATTACTTGGTATGAAAGACCAGAAGAAGGCCAGAGCCCATCGAGACTGTTCCCCACACTATGTGGGACATTATTTATCTATTATTCCTCAACCAAACATCTAATTTGTTTTTAAAGACAGTGGCACTAGTTGCCTTTACCAATTCTTGTGGCAAGGTGTTCCATACAATGGATGCTCTTATTGAAAAAAGTTTCCCCTTTTGCTGGTTTTATAAGTTTTTTCTTCAAGCTGTTTATTATCCAGTCTCGGAACATGTCTCTTTTTGGAGAGTGTTAGACCACATTTTTCCATTAGATCTGGTGAATTTATTAAATTAAAAACCATAAGCATATCACCTCTTAATCTCCTAGTTTGAAGAGAGAAGAGTTTGTTAATCTTGGAATCATTCTAGTTACTCTCCTTTGAACCTGTTCAAGAATTGCTATGTCTTTTTTTTTGGTTTGGATTCCAGAAAGGGGAGCCATAGTCTAGATACGGTCTAATGTATGCCCTATACAATGGAATAAGGCATTGTTCAGTGCGATTGACAAAAGTGTGTTTTATTTGCCTCAAAAGTCTGCTGGTCATGCAAGCAGTTCTAACACAGTGATCATTTGATGTAAGTTTATTATTAACATATATCCCTAAATCTTTTTCACAATTTGATGAATGAAGTGGTAGTCCGTTTATATAATATATCGTTTTTGGATTACTTACACCGAAATGCACTACTAAACATTTGTCTTGATTAAACTGCATATGATTTTCATTTGCCCAAAGTGTTAATTTTTCCAAATCCTTCTTAATGCAGAAATATTTTCTTGATTATTAACCTTCCCCCCCTCCAATTTAGTATCGTCTGCAAATTTAACTATGAATTTATTTGGCCCTGTTTGTAAATCACTGATAAACAGATTAAACAATGTTGGTCCCAAGACCAACCCCTGTGGTACACCACTTGTCATACTACCCGAATCAGACAAAATATCATTAATTCTGACTCTCTGAGAATGATTTGTCAACCAGTTTAAAGTCCAGTTGACAATATCAGGTGACAAACCTAGATTGTGCATTTTGTAATGAGTTTTTCATGTGAAACTTTATTGAAGCTCTACTAAAGTCCAAAATAATTACGTCAGTAGGATACCCACATCTAGTAGAGTACTTATATTATTGTAAAAGATATCAGATTGGTGGTGCAGGAATACTTGGGAGTAAACTCATGCTGATTTGAATGATAAATTCCAAATTTTTACAATCTTGATCTATTAGAGACTTCATTATTCGTTCCATTAATTTACCAGCCACTGAGGTCAGGCTAATTGGATGATAATTTTGCATAGAACCTCTATTGCCTTTTTTAAATATGGGAGTAACTATTGCTGAACGCCAATCATTTGTTACAATGCTTTCTTGTAAGGATTTGTTGAAGATAATTGACAAAGGTATAAAATATTTATAGAGGTTTTGATCAGAAACTATGGATGAATACCGCCTGGGCCCGGACTAGTATTTTTTTTTAGTTGTTTAATAGTCTGTAACAAAATCATCCAGGTTCGAAACTTTGCCAGATTAAACCCTGACCTGTTCTTGGAGGAACTCAGGCTTACGGACTGGTCAACAGTCTACAGAGCACTGGATCCCTCATCAGCCGTCGCTGCGTTCCACAACATCTTTGTGGATCTACAAGATAGGCATGCCCCTATCACTAGGCGTAGGGTCCGTGGGACAGCCACCCAGTGGCTGAAAGGGGGTCTCCTCTCCCACATGCGAGCGAGAGACAAATGCTGGCATCAGGTAAAATGCTCACACAACACTGCCCTGTTGCAGCAATACAGAAAACTCAGAAATGAGTGCAAGAAAATGATCAGGGGGGCCAAAAGTGACTTCTGCAAGGCCGCCCTTCTCAGCTCTGCTAAAGACCCCAGACGGTTCTGGAGAACCATCCAATCACTGGTTGGCGGTGCTCCTACTCGGGGTCACTGACATGCTCATCGAAGGAGTCTCCTGCAACAATCCTCACGTGATTGCTAATGCTCTAAACTCTCATTTCACAGACCTCCCTTCTGCTCTCCCGCTAAGTCCTCAGCCAAAACTCAAACTGCCCTGCCTCCCCGTCCCAATGGGAGTCTGGTCTGACCCACCCTCCATTTTACCTAAGGGCGGTATCGGTAAGCGAGGTGCGGTCTCTCCTTCTTGATCTCTCCCAGAATGCTAGCCCTGGTCCTGATGATCTGGAGCCAAAGCTTCTCAAACTAGGTGCTCCCCTTATAGCCTCCCCGGTGGCCCACATTTTCAACCTATCCCTTACCCAGGGACTGATCCCGGATATCTGGAAGGTTGCCAAGGTTGTCCCTGTCCCTAAGCAGGGCAACCCCAAAATCCTGGACAACTACCGTCCCATAGCTATCCTCTCTGCTGTCAGCAAGCTCCTGGAAAAGGTGGTCGCCAAACAAATCTCGGAGTATATCCACTCCCATGGTCTGCTGACCCCGGCCCAACACGGCTTTCATAAAGGGCACAGCACTCCACGGCTCTCATCTCAGTCTCTTCCAGCATCAGAGCTGCTATGGGTCAGGAAAACTCTCGGGTGTGGTATCTATTGACTTATCCAAGGCGTTCAACCTCATTGACCACGACCTGCTTGCCCTGCAGATGAGGTCCCTTGGTTTCTCCCCACCGCCCTAAACTGGGTCTCTGACTACCTATATGGCGAAAACAACTAACTAAATTCAATAAAGTCCTCTCTGCCCCTGGCCTGTCACCTCTGGTGTCCCTCAGGCTCCGTGCTGGGTCCCCTACTCTTTTCCCTGTTCATCAAGAATCTCCCTGATGTGGTCTCCAGCTGCCGTGTCATCATGTATGCGGATGACCTGGTTCTCCTGGCCCCTCCTGTGATTCAGCCACACTAAACCGTCCTTATCTGAAGACCTCTGGAACATCCAGGCATGGCTCTCCAACCATAAATTGGTCCTAAATCAAAACAAAACCCAGGCTATGCTCTTCGGTTCCTCTGCCAAAATACGAGCCTCTTCAACTCCCCTACATATCAACTACGAAGATGGCTCCCCTCTCCCTACTGTGACCTCCCTCAAATATCTTGGAGTGACGCTTGATCCCCAATTGGACCTTGGTAGTCATATCCATAATGCCTGCAGTGGGGTAAACCGCAAACTGGGGATGGCCTACAGGGCTCGGTACAACCTCACTCCAGTGGCTCGCTTAGCTCTTGCCAGGGGAGTACTACTTCCCTCCCTCAGCTACGGCTCCCTCATATTTGCTCATACTTCTAAGACCCTCCTAAGCAAGTAGAGGCACAACGTGCAACAACATCTGTCGTTTGCCCTGGCCGCCCCCCGCCTCACCCATCACTGTGAGCTCTACGAGAAGCTTAGCTAGTTATCCCCATTAATTACCTTAACTTTAGCACTGGGTGCCTCATGAGTAAAGTACTTAGCTCCGGCACCCCTCCGGAACTGGCCCGGTTTCTTGCTCCTGCTGACCTCTCCCCCTACCTGCTTAGATCCCAAGGCCCCGGCCTACTAAGTGTACCTACTTCCCGCACCAACATGGGGGACCGGAGTTTTGCTGTCCATGGCCCCAGGCTCTGGAACTCCTTTCCTGAAAGAGTCCGTACTGCCTCCTCTCACAAAAGTTTCCGGACCTCCCTGTGGGATCATCTTAAGGTGGCTTCTCGCTGTGAATGTCCTAAGCATCCTTAGCCTCCCAGTGTCCACTGGTGCTGGCTTCTTCTCTCCTGCTCTGGCATCACCACTCTTGCGCTATGTCCTCGTCCAAATCCCCCCTCCTTTGCTTGACCGACGCTATGATGTTACTATGCTCATAATCCTCACCAGCCCTGTTGGTCATTGAATTTATCTCTAACTTATACCTTGCCCCAGCACTGTATCTGGGTGTACCTTCCACGTAAATGTAAAACTGTAAAATTGTCTTTTCCCTGTTTTGTACCTGAATGTATTCGTAGAACCAATTACTGTATCAATGTACCTGTTGTACCTTTTGTACTCTCCCGGTCGTTCCTGAAAATAGGCATAAAACTTGTCTAGTGTACTTACCCGTAAACAAAAACTAAATAAATAAAATAATGTCAGTTGGATAGAACCTATGATAATCTCGTGATGAACTTTAAATGTACTAATAGGTGATGTTTGAGAGAAGACAGAACAAAAAGTACTTATTAAAGAGATTTGAGGTTTCTATAGCAGATAGAGAAGAGCCATTGGTTATAATGGGATCAGTGGTCCTTGATACACCTTTTTTACTATTTATATAGGAGAAAAGAGATTTGGGACAGTCTTTTGTGTGAGCTAGTTTAAATTCTAGCTTATTGTTTGACAATTTAATAGAATTTTTTAAGTTTTTCACAGATAGTCTGTATTTATGTAATAGAGTGGTTTTAAATGGAACAGAGCTATTCTTAAGTTTCCTAAAAAGTTTCATTTTTATTTTAATCTGATTTTAATTGTCTTGTTGTCAGCCCTAGTTCCAGTCTCCCCTGCAGTAAGTTTAAATGTCTGATATACAGGTCAAATTTCTGCCCCAGTGTGCAGCCCCCCCCCCCCATTGTCAAGTGAAGTCCATCACCCTTGAGAGTCTCCTAGCCCAGAAGTACCCTCAATCACCCACAAAGTGGAACCCCTTCTCCTGACACCATCCCTTAAGATACTGATTAAACTCCTCAAGTTTCATTACTCCTTTTTTGCTTCCCCTCCTTGCCCCATGCAGGGAGGACTTCAGAAAAGGCCAGGGAGGCTGAGTGTGTCACCAATCTGTCCCCCCCCCCACAGAAGTTCTGCTTCACCATCTCAATTGACTAGTTCACCAGATCATTAGTACCCATTTGTACCAGCATCTCCAGCTGTGCAGTGTGCATACTGTATACAGGTCCGCTCACTGACAGCTCAGTCAGTGCCCAGCCATGGGGTAAGCGGAGGATAGTGCTGGGTGCCGGCTCTGGGATGGGATGGGAGAGTAGGGTGATGGGGACACTGCCTGCTGAGGTGTGGGGACCACTAGACCACCATGGACTGTCATTTAAAGGGTCATGGGGACATCAGGGAATAGTTCTCAGGGGGTGATCGCTAGACTACCAGGGACAGAATTTCAGTGACATACATGGGGACTAGGGCTGGGAGGGGGTGCTTATTTTAATTCATGGGGATTGGGGCTGCGGGTGCTATGCTAGATCACCAGGGACTTTTATTTACTCAAAATGAGAATCAGGGCTAAGGGAAGGTCTGCTAGACCACCAGGGACTTTTATTTATTAATATATGGGAATTGAGGCTGGGGGTCCACTAGACCACCAGGACGTGCTGTTTATTTTTTAAAATATATCACTGGGAATTAGGGTTGGGGGGGAGCAGGCCAATGGGAATTGAGACTGGGGGTCCACTAGACCACCAGGATGTGCTGTCTATTTTTTTAATATATCACTGGGAATCAGGGTTGGGGGAGCAGGCCACCAGGGACTGCTGTCCAAGGTGCTATTGCTGCATGGCCACCCCGTGACTTGCAACACACCTTCCAGATGCACCATCTGTTTGGCACAGGACCAGGGGTGCACAAACCATGGGACTTTGCCACCAAGAACCTACCCAATAGTGAATCGGGTGCAGGGTCCCTGGCGTACCAGCCATCGATACACGCTGCCTTTGGTGCAGCTTGCGCTGACCCTAGTGATCCCGAGCCCATAAGTGCACACCAGATAGGGTGCAGATGTAAGACCCAACTATAACAGACATACTAAATGAACTTGTACAGCTACACCTAGCTAGAGTGTAGCTTTAAGACATAACTTTACACCGTACTAAATTTACTTGTAGTGCTTATCCAGTTAGGTAGCTTTGAAACCTAACTATAGCATACTTAGCTCCACTTACTTCACTCATACTTCTTAACTTCCTTACCTGCTCCCTTAACCTCAGTTAATTTAAATGCTGAAACAAATAACAAGCAAAATTTTATTTTTAAGACTTACAACACACTTAGTATTCTAGAATTGTATTCCTGGTATTCTAGAACTTAGCTGACAGAGTGAAATCAAACAGCTCAGCGTAATGGTACTTCTGATTCCATCACAGAACCAGAACACAATGACCGGAACAGTTGCTCTTAGCAACAGTTAGCTGCTGGCAAAAAATGCATTTATGATATTGCCTTACATAAACCAGCGAAAAAAAAAAAATTAGAAATCATTCAAAATTAGTAGCCCAGAAAGCTCCATAAACAACAGACAAGATCATAGCATCACACCAATCACACACAACAGCAACAACATATTAGCAAATCCAAAAGATATGACACATAAAATGAGAGGGCTCAATCAAACCTCATGTATTGTTGTCTATTAGGCATACATCATTAGAAGAACTTAATGTTTCACAAAGGAAAAAAGCAATCAGCCACCAAAGCAGCCAGAATGCCCAGAACTAACACCTAGGTCCTCAAGATCAGACACTAGTGCACACCACAAAAGGCACACACCGAAATTGTTAAAAATATTGTAACCCGGGCATCGGGTGCCAATGGGCTAGTACTCCTGCTTTGTGTGCACAGTCAAGATTGAGGGGCCTGGGCTCTGTTCAAGATGGTCTGGGTATTCATTTCCATAGATTGTACAGTACTAGCATGGTGCCTCCACCCAGAAAAAGGTTATGTGAGCCAGTTGGTAGTTTAGGTACAACCCCCTGGGATACTGTGCCTACCCACCTCCCTTCCCAGACACCCCACACACAGAAATACCTTTACCTTGCAATTCAGTATCAACAATATAATTAGAGGAGATCTCCAATAATATGCTCACTGACACGACTGGAAGGAAAAAGAATAAACACATCTTTATTTACAATAGGGGTAGGAATAGGGAGGGAATACTTGAAACAGGGATGTGCATACAATACTAAGCATTCATTTGTATGGTAGATGAATGCAATGTGAGAATAAAGCCAATAGGCATTGAACATAAACAATAAACAGTAAAAAGTGAACAACAATGCCGAACCTCCCACCAGCATGCAACTTGGAATACACAGACTCCTCCCTCCTGTCTGGTAACAGACCCCCTAGTCCTATCTGAGGTACCTCAGACTGGTGCAGCCTGTTATTGCTGTGGGTGGCCACCATTAACACACCTAAAAGTTTAAGAAAATAAACCTAACTGTAGCTCCAAATACAGGTGTGGGAAAATAAATTCCACCTGGTGGAATTTCCAAGAAAGCATTTTCGCCTCCACGAATGTTTGGAAATCATTTTCACAACTTTCATGGAAATTCTGCCTTTAAAATGCTGAGGAGCAGCTAGGGTGCTCTGGAGGAAGGAGGGGGCAACTAGAGGGCATGGTGGAAGCTGGAGGGGATTCAAGGGAGAAAGGAGGAGGTGCTACTTCACTGAGAGGGTGGTGGAGCCATGGAATGCACTGCCCAAGAGACTGGTGGAAGCAAAGATGGTAGAGGGTTCAAGAGGGGTGGGACAGGTACAGGGAAGGGTTCTGGAAGCAAAGTCCTGTGCAGCGAGAATATCCGGGACTGGGAAGGGAGAAGCCGGAGAGGGTGGGGGGGTCAGCAAAGTCAGCTCCCAGAATGGGGGCTGACCAAACGAGCAGACATGAAAGACTGTTAGGCCTATTCTGCTGGCATTTTAGTATGTTAGTATGTAAAACAGAAGAATAAATATATGGGCCGTGGGTTAATGTATTAAACTGCGGCAAAATATATCTGCAGAACTGCTCACTGTCAATGGTCAGTTCTGATGCTTTTCTTCATGCAATTTTACATTAATACAACCTCCCACACCCACCAGTTGTGGGTCCCATGTAAAAAAAACTGAGGTGTCTAGTGGTCCCCTCTACCACCAATCTAGGTCCCCTGTAAAAACAAAACAAAACCTCAGATCCCTGCCAGGCCCCGTGCACCCAATGATCGTGAGGTCACATGTACAAAAACTCTCAAATACCTGCCATTGCCCCTACACCCGCCGATCATGGGTCTCATGTACAAACACCCTCCATTCCCTGTCATAGCCCCCTGCACCCAGCAATCGTGGATCCAATGTAAAAAAGAAACAAACTCAGATCTCTGGGGTCCAGTGGTCCCCCTCACCCGCCGATCTTGGCCCCCAAAAAGTTATAATTCCCTGGTGTCTAGCAGATGCCCCCCCATCCAGGATCCCCTTAATAAAAAAAAAACAGCCGGCAGTCCATCTACTCTGTCCAACTCCATTTATATTATTCCCTGGTGTCTAGTGGATCCCTCCCTATCCCCAGTCCCCTGAAAAAATAAGTAATCCCAATTCCTGGTGTCTAGTGGACCCCCACCCCCTGCAATGACAGTTAGTCCACCACCACCTTGCCCCCCACACCCTGACCTGAGCGGGCCACCCAGCATGCCTCATCTCTCCTCCATGGCAGCAACCCACTGAATTCTCAATGAATAAATGCATGCCTGTAAAGCATGTGCTCATTCACTGACAGTTCAGTCTGCCACTGGCCATGGAGAGAGAGAGGCTGCACCGTGGCCCGCATGGGCTCAGGGGTGGGGTGGAGTGGTGGTGGATGGACTAACTGTCAGGGTGGGGGTACACTAGACACCAAGGAATTGGGATTACATTTTCTTCAGGGATCGACTAGGAGGGGGTCCAATAGACACCAGGAATAATATAAATGGAGGGACAGAGTCGATGGACTGCCAGCTGTTTTTTAATTGGGGATCCTGGATGGGGGTTCAGACAGAAGGGAATTATAACTTTGGGGCCACGGCTCATGGGTGGAGGGACTACTGGACACCGGGATTGAAGTTTTTTTTTTTTTACATTGGACCAGCGATCGGCAGGTGCGGGAGTGCGGGAGGCCAAGGCTGGAACTGAAGTGTGTTAGTACATAAGATCTGTGATCGGCGGTTGTGGGGGGCCTTGGCAGGGATTGGAGGGTTTTTGTATATGGGACCCATGATTAGCAGGTGGGGGGACCTACCGACACCAAGGATCAAATGTTTTTCTTTTACATGGGACCCGCGATTGACAGGTGTGAGAGGCCACAACAGGGATCAGAGAGGTTCTTACATGGGACCTACGATTGTCTGGTGGGGTGTAGAGCACTAGACACCAGGGTATTTTATTGGACAGGGGCCAGTGGGGAGGGCTGTATTACAATTTAGGGTACGAAATAATACATTTTTTTATTTAGTTGTTTAACCAGGTATAGCACACTAAGCTGAAAGCTTTTTACAGGAGCGATCTGGGAGCACAAGGAGGTTAAGTGACTTGCTCAGGGTCACACAGTATGCAAGTGGAAGCTGTGGGATTCAAACCCAGGTCTGGTCTGCTGGATGTCACCAGATTTGCAGCTCAGAGCCTTAGACCACTGCACTATACTGCACTATACATTAAACTGCTGATGGAATAAATTCCACAATTTATATGTATTATTTAGCAGTTCAGTAAAAAGTTTGTGGAACGAGCCGAAAATCTGCAGGAGATCACAATTTCGCCAATGGCAGAAGTTCCAAAATGTTCGTGAAATTTCCAAAATTTTGCAGACGTTTTATGAAAGTGGAATTTGAAACTTTCACTGACCCCTATCTCCGAACTTTAACTGTAGCAGGTTATAACAATTTTTAAACAGTTTCCTCAAGTCTTTTGCAGGACAACCTTGCTTATTCACAGTTTGGTAAAAGGTCTGTGTGATGCAAAGAGGCTGGAACTGGTATTTTGCTGAGACTAGTCCTAAACTGCACAGTGATGATGTCAGGGGTAGTTGTTGGTGCAACACAAACCAGGGTGCAAGAAACAGCAGCGCTGGTTGAAGAGAAGAATAATGCTGGTCTTCACCTGCCAGGCCTTTCAAACTTGCCCTGGGGCCTTTGTAGGTGGTGTTCCCTGACAGGCCTCTCAACATTTTCCTCTCTGGTGGTCTCCTGGCTGGTTTGTGGAATCTGGGCAACTTTCTTTCCTCTTGGCTTTAACAAGAAACTTCAGTCACCCTGCTGGCTAGCTGTGGTGAATAGAGGATGCAGATCACTGGGTGCTTCCCTCAGGAACAAACAGTCTATAGCTTTCTTTTGTCAGTCTGCAGCCTGGATGCCTCTGCAAGCAGGCAGGACACTTCTGGTGGTGATCCTCGATAGCCAGGGGACACCAAGGCAGAACGCTCCCCTCAGGAACAATTTCTGATAGTGTTTCAGTCAGAATCTGCTGAGATTCACTCCACAGACAGGGTTTGCTGTGAAGCCTGTCAAACATAGTAAAGCAGGAAGTATTCGTCTTTTCGTTAAGGTTGATCAAACCTCGTCTGGCAAAAGAAGCACCTCTCTGGTCTGGAGACAGTCTGGAACCCCTCTGAATAGCTTGAGGTCTCCCGACCAGCTGCCACAGAACACTCCTCCACTTTTTAGGGGTTGTGGATAATTGCCTTGAGCTGTAACAGTCTTTCTGACATTCTTTGACAAATGGCAGTCTCCGACTGGCTGATATTCGATTAGCTGAAACATCATGTTTCTTGACACTTGATTGGTCCTTGTTTGGGTTCCAAGCATATTGTATCATCCCCTCTCCCAGAAGCCATCTTTCAATCCTCCAAGGCTTCTGCAAAATCTGATTGGAGGGCAGTGAGGTCAAAGGGTCCAAAGAAGGCTGCTGGTATTACAGTTTATTGAGTGTTCCAACTTTAAAAGTCCCTTGCAGCCAAAGCGCAATGTTTTATTTAAACTGCCCCAAATGTTTTACAGTAGCCACTCTGCCCCTATCCTGATTTCAGAGTTTAAAATTAAAAGGCTTTCCCAGCCTGTTGATGTCTCCATATTACTGTCCCTCAGGCAAAAGATGTAAGGGCTCATTGGTGGGCAGGGAACTACATTTCCCAGCAGCCTTTGCGGATGCTTATTTACATGTGCTTTTAGTGTTTTTAAATAACACTTTTTGGGGTCCCTCCTAATGTCTCTGAACCCCAATTACCCAATTCAGGGGTCTGGGAGCATGGGGGAGCCTTAATTTTGCCTCAAGAGCAGCTCCAAAATGATAGCGTGCTGCTGTGCATGCGCTAACCGTCAGCTCAAGATGTTCACATATGGTGCAGCTGCACAGCAATTTGTGTCTTTGCTCCTCTGACCCTCCTTCACCTGGAAAACATTGGGGGCTGGCATGAGGTGGCACAGGACCCGGCTAGCAGCCATGAACAGCGGGAGGACTTCAGGGTTAAAGGTAAGCCCCACACTTTTGGGGGGGGTGGTACACTATAGTAATAAAATAAACTACATCAGATTGAACCAATCAAAAAAAGAAATGTGATAACTGTCCTGACAGCCAACCAACATCTTAAATTTTACACCTTCCTGGAGACAACAGTGTCCTCTTTCACAATCACCACAATTGACATGAAAGAAACATATTTTAAATATGAAAAATATTGTGAATAGCTCTTAGCTCTGGGAGCGCCTCACAAACACAGTCACTTTGCTGTTGCCAGAATTCTAGAACTAGGAACATGAATGCTTCCTGTGAGTCCTTGCTTGTGGTGTAGCATGGTTTATGGAGTAGTACAAGCCTGTGAATCATGAATATGACAATGTATCTGACTCTGTGTGGTCCTTGATACTAAAGAAAAGCAAGGCAAAATTTATTTATAAAGCACCCAATCCAAAAAGGCTCTGAGCACTGTACAGAATAAACATAAAATCAAACACCACTATTTAAACACTATAAATAAGCAGAGGCAACAACTAATCAGGGAATGCTTGTTGAAATAAATAAGTTTTCAAGAAGACTTTAAAGGTCCCCACCATGTTGGCCATCCAGTTGTTCAGAGGGAATGCATTCCAAAGCAGTCAAGCCGCCTAATTCAAAAGTTCTGTCCTAGATAGTTTTAGTCTAGATGGGGGACAACGAGCAGGCCCACAGAGGGAGCAAACTGGGTGGTCAGGAAACAGGGGCTGTTAAGGGCCTTGTAAGTTAACAAGCAGATCTTGAAGGTGATGCACCACTGCTAGAGATGCAGCGAAATTAAATTCTGGCAAAATTGCAGATTTCACCACATGAAATAGTTCATGAAATTCATGCATCCCGTGAAATATTTTGTGGGTGAGAAATGTGAAATTTTGCTCTTGAAATGCAGAATTTTGCTAACGAAATGTGGAATATCAGCTACAAATGGTGGAATTTCGCATGCAAATGGCAAAATTCTGCTGTTTGCCGGTGAAATTCCACATTTAGCAAGTGAAATTTTGCATTTCACCAGTGGAATTATGCATTTTGCACCGCAAAATATTTTGCAAAATGTGTGAATTTCACAAAACATTTCACATAACAAAATTTGCAGATTTTGCCCATCTCTAACCACCGCACAGGCAGCCAGCACAATGCATTATTATTTATTTATTTAACTTTGATGATAGGGTGAGAACACTGGCATGAGAAGCCTTTTCCAGGCACAACCCAGGTGCAAATGCACAAATAAGTAAACAGTCATAATGATACATTAAAATGATACATAAACAGCAAATGATAGCAATATCTACAGGGTAATATGTACAGAACAGTATTTACATGATACAATAACAAGACACCATGTGCAGCAGATGAAGGAATGAAGTACAGTTACGTAAGAACTTATAGTAGAAGTAGATTTTTGAGAGATGCTCTTGCAGTAGACAATAACTTGTAGGACTGCACCCCCTTGTGTCAGGACTACACGGAAACTTTAGCTAGCAGTGTCTGGTGGGGGACAGCCCCCCCCACGTCACCTGAATGACGTCAGCATGACCCTATAAATGGAGCGGTCCCCACACCGTCTTCCAGTACTCCCACTGGAGACCTTCAAGGAGGTGTGACAGGAGAAAGGACAAGAGGCTCCTGGAGCCGAAATAGGCTCATGGGAAAAGAGCAACAGAACTATGGGGGAAGGAGGGAGGGAAAAAGATTACCTACTGCAAGAGTCTCTCTCGAAGAGTTACTGTTACGGTACGTTCTTAAGTAACTGTATTATCTTACTCAGAGAGCTCTTCCAGTATGTAATAACGTGTAGGGCTGAGTCCCAAGCAGTAGAAATCAAAGGGACTGGAAAACAACATGGGAGGCAGGAACGGTCTGCGTAAACACAAGAAATTAAGATAGGAGGCCCTGAAGGACTGCTAGTCCAAAGCCTGCTCTGTGCCTAGAGGCAATATCCAGACTAATGTTTGGTAAAAATGTGGACAGAACTCCAAGTGACAGCTGTGCAGATGTCAGCTGCTGACACATTCCTGAAGCATGCAGTAGAAGCAGCCATGCCCCTGGTAGAATGCCCTTTGACCTCCCCTTGGGAGGACTTTACCAAGTTTCTGGTAACAAAACACAATGCAGTTTGCCAGCCATTTGGAAGGGCACTGTCTGGAAACTGCTGCACCTTCACTCTTAGTGCAAAAAAAAGAAACAAAAGCTGGTCCGACTTCTGGACAGATTTGGTGTGGTTAGTATAGTAACACAAGATTCTGCGAACATCCAGGGAATGCAGAAGCACTTCCTTCTCCTGACTGGAATATTCAGGATAATAAATTGACAGTTCGATGGATTGGTTTAACATAGTTTCTGAAGCAACCTTTGGAAGAAACAGGATTAGTACATGAGAGCCACCGGTCTCTGTGAAAAATCAAGTAAGGCTCCTTACACATCAGGGCCTGAAGCTCAGAAATCCTTGAGCTGAGTAACTGCAACTAAAAGAGTGCTTTCCAGGACAAATAGCGTATATCACAACTACTGGCCAGTTCAAAAGGAGGCAAAGTCAGTTTTTCCAACACAAAATTTAAATTCCACTGTGGCGCAGGGCTGCACACTGGGAATTTCAAATGAAGGATCCCCTTCAGGAAGGTTTTGGACACTTCTAGTTGAGCCAAGGTGTTGCCCTACACCAAGGTGTGGTAGGCAGAAACAGCAGACAAGTGAACCTTCAATGAGGAATAACTCAGGCCCAGGTAAAGAGAGAGGAGGTAATTCATGACATGGGAAGCAGGACACGCAAAGGGGTCCCAACCCTTCGAGGTGGCCCAAATAGAAAACTGCTTCCATTTAATGGCATAAGTAGTCCATGTGGAAGGCTTCCTGGCCTCCACTAGGACCTTTGGCATTCTGGAGGAGACTCCAAATTGGGAAACAATTATGTCTTGAGGTGTCACGAGTGATGGTGAAGGGACTACAACCCCGGATGAACTAGTGTGCTCTTCTGCTGAGTCAGAAGGTAGTGACACAGTGGTAGGGGTAACGGGTGTTCCACCGAGAGCTGCTGCAGTAGCGAAAACCAAATTTGTCATGGCCAAAATGGGACAATCAGGATCATGTGAGCCCCTTCTGCTTGCAGCTTGAAAAGAACCTTCTGTAGTACTGGAAAGGGAGGGAAGGCATACAGAAACCTCACTGTCCAGTAGAGTGACAGCATGTCTCACCAGAGAACACCAGGCATGGGAACAAGTGAGCAAAACCTGGGTAGTTTTGTGTTGAATGGGGAGACGAACAGATCGAGTTCAAGGCTGACCCTACCGGTCGGAGATCTCAATGACTACGTCTTGATTGAGTTCCCATTCATGTGCTCTGACCCTGATGAGGCTGAGACTGTTCGCTAGGATGTTTTGCATGCCCTGGATGAGGACTGCAGAGAGGTGAACTCGGTGAGGACTGCCCAATTCCGGACCCTCATTGCCTCCCAGCAAAGGGGGTATGAGCGGGTGATGCCCAAGCTTGTAGATGTAACAAACTATGCACATGTAGTCTGACTGAACCAGCAGCATGCCTGGACAAAGGAGATGCTGGAAAGCTTGGGGTACATAGAGAACTGCTCACATCTCGACATGTTTACATGCAGGGGCAATTCTTCTGGAGTCCACAAACTTTGCATCTTGTGGCTCCCTAGGTGGGCACCCCACGCTGACCCTGACACATCTGTAATTGGGGTCTGGGAAGGAGGAGGAGGGGACTGGAAGAGAACTCCCTTCCTGAAATTGGCTAGATCCTGCCATCAAAGCATGAGCTGGAGACCAACACCGGATGATAGAGGTCATCCAGCCTCTGATCCCATTGGATTCTGAGGATCCACTGTGAGATCTGTATGTACATTCTGGCCAACGGGACTGTAGGGATAGTCGCTACCATGAGGCAAAGGAGGAGGAAAACTGACCTGGCTGTGATCCTTCTCTTGGAGGCTACCAACTGGGCCTGCTTCTGTAAGGCCTCCACCGGAGCTAAGAGAAGGTAACCCATTCCCTAGTCCATGTCTGACACCACCCCAATAAAATATAGGCACTGGGAAGGCATTAGGTGGAATTTGGGGAGATTGGTCGAGATCCCCAGCTGATCGAAAAGGGCCAGGGTAGCATACAAGGAGAGCTCCAACTGATTCCTCGATGGAGCCGACAGGAGCCAGTCATCAAGATAAGGAAAGACATAATGGCCCTGCCATCTGAGGCGCCGCCACCACTGCAAGGCATTTGGTAAAACCCTGGGGGCTGAGGAAAGGCCAAAGGAGGGCTCTGAACTGAAAAATACTCCCCCGGAACACAAACCTGAGAAAATGGCGATGGGCCCGGAAGACTGGGATATGAAGATAGGCATCCTGCATATCCAGAGTGTAGAGCCACTGTCCTTTGGACAAGAGAAGCAGCAGGCCTTGAAGGGTCAACACCCTGAATCTATTGTACTCTATATACAGGTTCAGGGTGCTGAGGTCCAAAATGAGATGAAGATCCTCTGATTTCTTTGGAACCAGAAGGAAATGGAAGTAAAATCCCTTTGCCACCTGGTCTGGAGGAATAGGCTTTATGGCTTCTTTTTGAAGAAGAGCTGACACCTCATCCCTTAGAAGGGGAATGTGTGCCTTTGGATACTGAGAAACCCCAGAAGGATGATTTGTTTTTTTTTCTAGAAATTCTGCAGTGTGTCCTTGCCTTATGATCTAAAGGATCCACAAGTCTGCAGTGATTCTGATCCACTCTTCCACATGTTTGGTGAATCTGGCGCCCACCGGCTCTACCGACACAGAGGTGGAGGGAGAGTGGGCCATGAGTCAAGAGGCAGAGGGAGGGTTGGGCAGGGCTTTCCCTGAGTCTGTTTGGTTCTTGGCTGGAGGGGCTGCAGCTGTATTGGGTGCCCTGAGCTTGAATTGGTGTCTGGGCCCTTGTTGGGGTTTTGCTTGGCATCTTACCTGCCTGTGAAAAGGGCATTTGGACTGGGGTTTCAGGTGGCATATAGTAAGTACTGACCTAAGAGCCTTACCTTATCTTGGAGGCTCATAATAATGTCTTGGGCATCTCCCAAAGAGGATGGAGCCCGGAAAGGGCATCCTGGATGGCTGCCTGCACACTGGGAGCAAGGCTTGACACCCTCAGCCAAGCGAATCTACTGAGACTGTCACTGTAGCTGTGGCTATGGCTGATGAATCTATGATGTCAAAGGTAACCCAGAGGGAATGACAGTCTGCCACCATGGCTGAATGAACCAGATCCGCCAAGACTGTCTTAGTTTCCGAGTCCGGGAGGGTCTCAATAACTGGCTCTAGCTGTCGGAAGAGAGACTTTTGAAAACCAGCATATGTGCCACATAATTAAGGGCACAAAGCAAAGTGTAGGAGGAATAAAATTTCCTCCTGAACTGATCCAACTGCTGAGATTCCTTGTCCGGAGCAAAGGTACTCAGGTGCTTGAGTTTGTTGGACCTATCATGGGCCGTATATATGAGCATGGAAACTGCCTTGGGATTGATACTAAGGTGTCTTTATCCTCCAGAGTCCAGTAAGTGTGATCGTCCTTTTTTGCCATCGCTGGAATAGAAGATGGCATCTGCCAAATGGTGGAGGACAAATCTTCGTAAGGCTCCAACCAGGGTGGAGTAAGGACTGGAGAAATTTCTGGAAAATCCAAATGCTTTGCCAGTCTCTGATGTTTTGGATCTTGGGCATCCAATTTCCAGCCCTGAGATTCAGCCATCTGTTTAAGGAGGTCCAGAAAGGAAGGATACTCTGGGGGAGACATATGCAACTCCTTAGTAATTGGTTCTTCAGGAGGAGGAGTCTCAAATCTGGAGCCTGCCAAAGAGTGGTCGGAATCAGATTCTGAATCAGAGGAATCCAATTGTCCCTTGGGCAGCTCAGGAGGTCTGGTCTCCCAACCAGAACCTCTATTGGTGTCAGGGCCAGCATCTGGCCTTCAACAGCCCCAACATAGATGGCCGCTGAACCAAGGGAGACAGGTCGAGGAGCTGGGTCTGGCCGAGGTACTTCCCGAGATCAGCAGCTCTCCAACTCCGAGACCAACTGGCCTTTGGCCTCGGACCACCAAAGCTTAATGAGCTCCCTAAAGTCCACCTGAGGCTGAGGAGGAGGCGGAGGGGGGTGGTGGAAGGGTTGGCACCTCAGGTGGCATCCGGGAATATTACATCCAGATGGATGAAATCCAAGCAGCGGGTAACCCGGTGTTGGGTAGTGTGGGGTATAACCCAGCATTGGATATTGAGGTCAGATACCCCAACTGTGGGTGCTCCTGAAAATGCAGGCAGTCTGGGCGGAGGGGGGTCTGGCATCGGAACCTTGATGGAGTCCCCGACGTGGAAGTCCTGATGGCATCCCCAAAGAGGTCCTGTGGTGGAAAACCTGATGGTGGCCCCATTGGTGGAAAGCCAAGTGGAGTACCCAGAGGTGGAGGGGCCTCAGAGGCCCTGCCAGAGGAATAATACCTGAAGGGGCCACGAGGGCAGGGGACCTGATGGAGGCCCCAATGGGGTATCCCTGATGGAGGCCCTGATGGAGGATTCACAGGGGCTGATGGGTGATCCCAAGAAGCCTGGTCCAGCACCTCATCTGGCATCGGAAAGATCAGTGGTAGATCCATCATCAGGGTCCAGGGACGCCACCGGAGGCGCCTGATGAAAGGTCTCCTCCACTGGTCACGCAGCCTGGAGAAGGTGGCGGAGTTCAAGGGGTGGAGGAGAGGTGGGAGCAACCTGGGTCACATCTCTGGGAGACCTACACCATCAGCCAGGGAAAAGCTGCCTCTGGACGGGCAATATAGGGACCCATGCTGGGGTTCAATGGATGAGCAGTGATCAGGCGATTGTCAGGGTAAGTCGATGACCGACTTATTGAACCCAGTTGAGAGGACATCAGAGGAGCTGACACCAGCTTGCTGACCTTGGCTGGGCACTGCCAGAGGGTCTGATGGGTGGCTTATTGTCCTGCCTGTCACCTTAGAGCCCATAGAGGATTAGGAACTAAGGTGGTGGATGCCTCAGAAGCGGCCAAGGTGCCTACAGCCACCATAATCAGTGGCAGCAGGGGGAACAACATCTGCTCCGAAGAAGGAGGAGCAGACTTGGTCACTGTGGCTGTCTTCCCAGAGGTAGAGGGTCGCTGCTCACCTGGGGAGCCCAAAGACAGCCTCAGGTGAGAGGGGGAACATTCCTAGACCTGGTGTTTCTCCTTGCCCGTCTTCTTCTTCTTCTTGTGGGAGTCAGACAGTGAAGAAGATGCACTTCAAAGGTTTTGCCACCCTTTCTCCATGAATGCAAATTGTTTCTTCAAAAGGTGGGCCTCCAGGGACTGCTGGCACCATTTCTGAGCTGCCAGGTTGAAATGGGAGCAGGCCTCACAATCCTCAGTGTCGTGGTCCGGGCCCCGGCAGATGAGACAGAGGGAGTGAAGATCTTTATGCAGTAGCTGAATGCTGCAAGAATCACACTTGTTTTTATGCAATTTGACTGAAGAAGTAGAAGACATACAAAGAATAAAGAATAACACAAGAAAATAAGAAAAAAATGGATACTCATCCAAAATTAGGTGCTCGAACTGCTGTGATGATCTCTGTGAGGTCCAATGTGCACAGATCAATGGCAGGAAAGAACCGGAAGGCGGGCATGGGGACTACCCCCTTTACAGTGTCACACTGATGTCGGTCAGGTGATGTCTGGGGTTGTCCCCACCAGACACTGCTAGCTAAAGTTTCCGTGTGGTCCTTACTCCAGGCGGTGCAGTCCTACAAGTTATTACCTATTGCGTAGCCCTCTCAAAGTAAGATCAGTATGTATATATAATGTAATATAGACATGAATTCACTTACAGAAAGTGCAAAAGGGTGAGATATGGAGTACTGGTGGTACAAGATGAGAGGATAGAGTGTGGAGGAGAATGGGGGGGTTAAAGGAAACATTGACATCCAACGGGGTGGAGTAATAGGATTTCAAAAGGTTTACAAAAGCAAGAGGAGAGGTAGCTTTTCTTATGGGAGGAGGTATTGCATTCCATATGGAGGCACCACAGTAGGAGAAGAACCTCCAGTGCACAGTCGCGAAACAATGGACGATGATATTGTTGTAGGAGGAAGATCAGGATGTTGGAAGATTGACAGGAGGGCTCTGATTGGCTAGATAAGGAGGGATGCTAGTACGAGTTTTGTTGATGAGCGAGGCAAGAGCAGGGTTAGCTCTGAGTTCCAGAGGTAGCCAATCAAGGTTGTTAAGCACTGTGCAATGATGTGTATTGTGGCTACAACCAGAGGCAAATTTGGCTATGTTATAGTAAAGAGTATTCTTTTTTGTAGAGCTGATTTATTGGCAGCATTGATGACCACCAAGCTGTATTCCAATCATAGGAGATTAGCCTGGGTGATTTTAACCTTTGTGTCAGGGGTCAAGAAATGGAAGACTCTGTAGAGAGATACAATTTTTGTGGACTGAGAAAATGGTATGCTGAAGGTGTATTTCAAAGGAGAGGGAGGGGCCAAGGTGTACTCCAAGGTAATTAAAAGAGAGGGTCTTTTCAAGAGGGGAACCATTACCAATGCCATTACTAAACAGAGGAGAGTTTGGAGAGTTTTTGCTTGGACTCAGACAGCATGGACTGTGTTTTTGCTAGATTTAGAACCAGTTTTTCTTGAGAGAGTCAGACTTGCAACCTGGCAAATGAGTTGCCTAGAGAGTTATTGATGGTAACAATGGGAAAGTCATGTCAGAAGAATCTAATAGATTTCTTTGACTGGGTGACCAAAGCAGTAGACCAGGGATGGGCTGTGGACATGGCCTACCTAGACTTTAGCAAGGCATTTGACACAATCCCACACAAAAGATTAATAAACAAGTTAGCCAGCCTGGGAGTGGGTCCCAGGGTGGTAGCCTGGATAAAATATTGGCTGGACAACAGGACGCAGAGGGTAATAGTAAACGGGGTCCACTCCAAAGAAAGGGAGGTGCCGCAGGATTCAGTACTGGGACCGGTCCTCTTTAATGTCTTGGTATTGTGGAAGGACTGGAAAGAAAAGTATGCCTCTATGCAGGCAACAAAAATATCTGCAACTGGGCTGATACACAAGGGGAGTGGTGGAAAAGATGAGAAAGGATTTGGCAAGGTTGGAGGAATGGTCAAATGTATGTCAGCTTAGATTCAGTGCAAAGAAGTGCAAAGTAATGCACCTGGGAAGCAAAAATCCAGGGGAAGGGTACACAGTGGGGGTGAGGTACTAACAATAACAAAAATTGGAAAGGGACCTGAGGGTAGCCATATCAGACGACCTAAAGGTAAGCAAGCAATGTGAGAAGACAGTAAGGAGGGCTGAGGGGATACTCGGATGCATAGGGAGAGGCATCACCAGTAGAAAACATGACAGTTGATGAGATCCCATCTGAGTACTGCGTGCAGTTCTGGAGACCCTATCTCCACAAGGGCATAGACAGGATGGAGGCAGTCCAAGGAGAGCAACTAAAATGGTGCAGGGTCTGCACCAGAAGCCACATGAAGAGAGGCTAAAAAGAGCTTAATATGTATATCCTCGAGGAAAGGAGGAGAGGGGACATGATAGAAACTTTCAAGTACTTCAAGGAATAAACAATGTCCAAGAGGGTAGCATCTTTCAGAAAAAGAGATGTGCAGGAACAAGGGGGCACAATTTGAAGACAGAGGGGGGGACAGCTCAGGGGCAACATGAGGAAGTAATTTTTAATGGAGAGGGTGGTGGACACATGGAATGGCCTTCCTGAGGAGATTCTGGGGTCAAAAACAGTGGGGGAATTCAAGAATGCATGGGACAGACATAAAGCAATTTTAGTGGGGGTAGAAGGAAGTAGCCTGTTGGTTAACTAGGATCTGCAGCTTATCCAATAGGTAGGGGAATGGGCAGACTGGGTGGGCCAAGCAGTCCTTATCTGCTGTCAAAGTCTATGTTTCTATATTTCTATGTTATCACTATGGTTATAAAGGACCGTGTCATTGTCGTAGAGAAATGTTTGTACTGGACCACAGATGGTAAGGAGATCATTAATGAAAATTGAAAACTAGAGAGGCCAGTGGATGGAGCCTTGAGAGACTCCACTGAATCATATTTATGCCAGAGATGGTGTTTCCAATTTTGACAGCTTGCTGGTGGTGGTGCAGGTAATCTCTGAACCATTCTATGGTGGGGGTCCATAGGCCAAGTGCCAGGAATTTTGAGATGAGAAATTAATAGTCAACAAGTTCAAGGTTTTGTCAGATCAATGAACACAGCACCTGTGATGTGACCTGTATCCATGGCCTGGTAAATGGCATTGGAGAAGGCTATTAGGGCAGTGTCTGTGCTGTGCCCTTTTTGGAAACCATGTTGTTCAGGGCGAGTGAGGTCATGCAGAACCAGCGTGATATGCTCATTCTGGCATGATATGCTCGCTCCGTGAGGAGCCCACAATCATCCAGGCTGCAACATTCTGAATAAGCTGCAGGCACTGCATCAAACCTCCAGATAACCCTAGGTAAAGAGCATTATAATTGTCTAACCTTGAAATGATGTAAGCATGGATGATCTTTGCTAGGTCATCATGAACAAGACAGCTTGATCCTGGTGATAGTCCAAAGATGATAAAAGCCAGATCAGGCCATAGATGACACCTGCTGTTCTAGCATCAATCTGCTGTCCAAAATAACTCCCAGGTTCTGTACAGCATCAATTGCCAGAAGAAGTCAGCTGCCCAACAATGGGAAAGCCATACCACTCCAGGCAGCCACGCCCCAATGACCAGCTTAATCACCATGACCTCTGTCTTGCCCAAGTTGAAACAGGACTAATTAATTGCCATCCAGTCATTGATCTCGGCAAAACACTGACTCAGCACTGATGCCACAGTGTCATCGCCAGGGAACAAGACAGGTACAGCTGAGTGTCATCTGCATAGCAGTGAAACCCAACTCTGTACCATCTAATGATCTCCCTAGCAGCAGCATGTACACAGAAAACAAAATGGAGGCAAAGATCGAGCCTTGTGGGACTTCACAGGACAACACATAGGCCCCCAAAGTACATCCGCAAAGGCAACCTACTGTGTTCTCCAGGTTAAGTAGGACTTAAACCAACACAGAACTGCACCAGAAATTTCCACATAGTACCTTAGGCAATCCAGAAGTACCCCATAGTCAACTGTGTCAAATAGTGACGCAGGTCCAAAAGCACAAGAATAAAACATTGCTTTTGTTTCTTCACTAGGAGGAAGTCATGAGTTACCCTTATGAGAGCAGTCACTTTAAAATACCAGGACAGAAAACCCAACTGGAGAGATTCATAGATGGAAAAAGATTCCAGGCAGTCAGTCAGCTGCTCCACCAACACCTTCTCAGTAACTTTCCCCAAAAAGGGAAAGTTAGAGATAGGTCTGTAATTTGCAAGAGCATCAGGGTCCAAAGATGATTTCTTCAGAAGAGGTCTAACCACAGCCTTTTCTATGGCCACTGGGAAAACACCCTCCCTAAGGGACCCATTAAAGATCTCAGTGAACACTGGACCCAGGAACTGACCACAGCCAAGAATCAGCCAAGTAGGTCCCAGGTCCAGCATACAGTTGGTAGGGGGCAAACAGGAGATCACCCAGAGAACCTCAGCCTCCAAATCAGGTTGAAACACATGCCAGGTAAGCAGATCTGCATCACGCAAGGCACAACCAGTGCTTGCCTGAACTGGGCCACCCTAGGACATACTTGATTTAATGTCCAACTTTGTCAGGAAAAAAGTTACCAAACTCCTTGAACTCTTCTGCAGAAAATGCCCTAATGTATTGCAGACAGGGAGAATTCAGCATTCAGTATCTTGTCTACAGTGTGAAAGAGCTGAGCTGGAAGATTTTTCCCTGCAGCATTGGACCATGACAGAAACTCTGCCTTTTTCAGCTCAGTTGCCTGCTGATATTCAATGTAGTATATTTTTATTGCCAGTTTGTCTTCTATAGACCTGGACCTCCTTCAGGAATGCTCCTGTCTCCATCTGTTAGTCTTCAACTGATGATGTTCGGCACAATACAAAGGTGAACTACAATGGGAGGTCAATGGACAAATTCGGAAAGGTGTAATAGAATCCAGGGTGGTCATAAGCACCAGTTTACAGTCTGCATGGCCACCTCTGAAATTAACCCTGTGCACAAGCCAGAAACATACCCAAGACATCTAGTGCCTCCTGGAGTTTGCAAGGCTCCAAATTATGTTTAGGGTGACACCAGATAGCCTCCACAAAGGGAGCATTAAATGAGGGACCCCATACTGGAATGGCACCACATGATGATCCATCCAAGAGACCAGATCAATCTTGACTGCACAAACATCAAGTCCCGATGAGAAGATCAGGTCCAGGGTGTGGCCATGTTGATGGGTAACAGAGGCAACAACCTGTGTCAGTCCAATTGAAGACATCAACTGAAGGAGCTCTTGAGCAAATTCTGAAGATTAATTGTTCTTAATCTGTACTTAAAATATAAATAGAAATATAAACAGATAAGGACATGCAACCACCCCCAAATGGTGGAGATTACCTTTACTTACTCTGTTTCCCTGAACTGCCTGCCCGATTTGTGTGGCACCATCTATTTGTTGCTTTCTCTGGCCCCTGAGACTGTAGCCTGTGTGAGACTGGAAGAGTATTCTTCTTGTTGAAGCCTGCATGGCTGCCTGGTTATTTTGCACTGAGGCTTGGAAAAGAGCCAGTTCAACACATGAGCTTTTCACGGTGGGTAAGGAAGTAGTTAATATAAATTTAAAAAAATATGACAAAATGCCAGATTCCATATCAAAGGACATTCCATAGATGTATGTACAGGTACCTCAGTGGTCAGCGACTCCATAACCAAAGAGGCACATTGACCACTTCCATCTTGTAATTTTTTTGGTGACTGACAGCCCTTTACACCAATCAGATTGCTGCCCTTGCCCAGAGAAGTCTTACAGCAGCTCCAGCTCTTTACAGGGCAAATCCAGGGTTAGTCAGTCGAAGTGAGCTCTGACAGAGCAACAAGAGCTTGTGCTGCTGGCCAAAACCACTGAGTTAAGCCTTCCTGAGGCTTCTACAGCCAGTCATCAGCAGGTCACTTTGAAATTTCTACAACCTGTACAGTACAGAGACTAAATTGGGTGTTTGCTGACTGAGACAGAATTACACCATTTACAGAAAGAGATTGTTCCTGTCTTTCCTGTGAAAGGAGGTAAAGGGTGCTGATACACAAATTATTCCTCAGCCACCAGCCTGAAGTGTGACCAGACTGTGTGAGTACTGCTGTGTGAAAGCCTGCATCAAGACCGTAGAGAGTCAGGGAGCAGGATGGTCAGTACTAATGCTAGGCACTGGCTAGTGTACCACACCAGGGTCCAGGAGCCCAGATGTGTGTGAGGTGTATGGCCCCTGATCCCTATACTGGTCTGTCCTGTCAAGGAGAAAGAGAGAGGAACCAAAGAGGTCCAGATGACTGCCACAGCACCCAAAGCAGAAAGTCGGATCCACATCTGGGGCACCTGAGACCTGCATCATCAAGCTACCCCCCACCATATCCACAATTGATTAACTGTTTAAGAGAACCTGCACCTGCAGAGAAGGAGAAAGAGGAGTCCAAACTGTCAGAGAACTTGGTAAAACCAGTACCATGAGTATTCTTAGGGCTTGTCCTGTGACTGGTATTGTGCATAATGTTTGCCACCAAAGATACAGCTTTGGTCATTGGGCCAAGATCTACAAATAGCATCTTTGAGGTTTGCCATTTCAGCAATTACATGGTCTATGGGGTTTGGGTTTAAAAGTGTCTATTCTGTTTTAAGGTGCACCATTGCCGGCTAACCAGCTGCAACTTCTATGGGCCTGCACAGCTGCCACTCTGACACAGTGCCCACAGTGATGAACTGGGAGTTCACATCAGTTTTAAAGGGTTTAAACTGGTACCAGTGGGAACTGGGTAGTGCCCCCAGTACAGGTAGGCTGATACTGTAATTCAAAAGGTAACAGTCACTGTATTTGCATTGCAACAATATCTGCATGGCCTGGTGTGGATGGACACTACTGCTCCCTAAAGTGATATTACATACTGTATACTGCTGTCTTAAAAGGTATTTAACAGGAGGCTAGTCAAACACCAAACTTCGACCCCGAATTTACAGTCCACAATTTAGCACCAAAAAATGTTTTGCTTTGCATTCCCCTATCCCTTATCAATATCCACCAATAAATACTGTATTTTTATTTTAAGTTTTGTCTTGTGAGCATATTATTAGCAGTACGACATTAATTGCATTTTTGTGTATTTTAAGGTTGCACTATGATTTATCATGTGTAAGGGGACACTGAGGGGAGGTGGGGTGGCATTGCATCCCAGAGGGTTGTATCACTCTGATGCAGGGCGCACTTAAAATTAACTCTTGGAGGAAGTACCATGCAAACTTAAAATATCTGATATGAATCCCCCATTCAAGAAAATAAGAACCCAGGCCCCTCAACCTTGAGACCACAAAGCAGGGGTAGTAACCATAACATCCATGGCGACCAGGTTACAGAGGTAAAGACACAAAGTCTGTTTAGTCAGTTCCTGACTCTAACTTGAAACTCCTGCTGTTTTGGCACTCACCACTCCTTCCTTTGCCTTGCTTTTGAAACCTTCACAGCAATCTCTGAACCCAGCAATGGCATCTGCACTGACAACTGTACTGTGCAAGGTATCTTACTCTTCCGTCCTCTTTCTGTGAAGAAGTACTGCATCGCCCTTCTCCCACCACTAATTTAGCATTATGCCCCTTGTGGCCAAACTCCTATTCACTTGGAAAAGTTTGGAATAGTCACGCTATTATATCCCTGGAAAAGAAGAAGATCACAAAATTTTATATTGGCTACATTTATATATAAGATGGCTCTGGGTAACTACCCACATTGTATAACAAGCCTTATTAATCCATCTAAGAAGATTAGCGATACAGGTGCAATGGAGTCTCAGCCACTCTAGTTTGTTCTTCCTTTCAGGAATACGCAACGAGGTCAGAGAGTGTTGTTATACAATGTAATCAAACTGTACAATAATCTTCTGTCAGCTATTACTCAGTGTAATACTGTTTCAACTTTCAGATGAAATCTCAGTACTTGGTATAGTTCTAAGTTGATATGCCATTGTAATGACCAAATATTATATGTGTTGTAATTATATTGTTTTGTTGTAACATCTGTTATATGTTAACTTATTCTGGTCTCTAGTGAAAACAGGCATTATTCTGTCTACTATGCTCACCAGTATAATCAATAAAAGGAAAGACTAGAACAACTTAAAAATCGGTACCATGGCCCCCCTCTCCCTTCTCTCCTTAACTGAGTTCATATAAGGGCTTATCAATCTCTCTTCATATGAATTTCCCTGTTGCCCCAATATCATCTTATGGGCTCTCCATTGGATGGTCTCCAGTCTATCCCTGTTCTTTGTTGGTGAGTGCTCCAGACTGAAGCAAGGTACTTCAGCTGTAGCCTCACCAGAGACTTATAGAGTAGCATAATCACCTATTTTCTTCAACTGGTAAAGGCTGTCCAGTACATCTCATGATTCTGTTGGCTTTGCCATGCCTAGTTGAATTGGGAGGTGTCATTCAAGCTGTCATGGATAATTATCTCCAGTCCCATTATTCTCTAGATTGCTCTGCCCTACACCATTGATTCAGTATTCCACTTTTGTGTGTTACCAATGCATGGCTTTGCATTTCTTGGTAACAATGAGAAGAACATTCTAAGCCCTGATTGGTCAGCGTGCCCTTGGACCAGTAAAATTATGTGACAATAAAATCACTGTATTACGCTGAGGCATGCGCATGCCCTTTTGAACATGTTACATATCAGTGCAGCCCATGCTTAAATACTTCCCTCTCATACATGTAGAAAACTGTGTGTGTGTGTGTCCCCAAAACTGTTTTAAACACTTTTCCTTTTGTGTTAAAAATGCAAGTTACAGGTGGAGAGCTATAATGTCTGTGCTGTTATTCACATGTTGCTGTTTTCTCTTCGTTGTTTTCAATCGTGGTTTTTATCACGCTGTTATTGAAACACAGTTTTGATTGGCTACCATTGCTCAACTGCCATATGCATGATCATTTTTCAACCTCTCTTCATCCCCTATCATAATTGTCATGCCCACCAAACTATCCACCTTTCCAGATGGTTTGGTGTCATCTCAAAAACACACTTTGCCTGCAGAACCTTAAACTTGTCAGTGATGTACATGCTGAAGAGTGTGCTGCCTTAAACAGACTCCTGCAGGACCACACTGGTAACCTCTTTTATAACCCTTGATAATTTGTTATTTAGGATCACTCTCTGGGTTCTGCCATCCAACCACTTCCCTATCAGTCTTTTAGGTTTACCCCAACCACCAGAACTCCCATCTTCTTTGTCAAGCTCTTTTTGGAACAGAATCAAAGGCCTTACCAAAATCCATGTAAAGTGTATACACAACCTGGCCTGCTTCTCAGTTTATACTGTATGTAATTATAGAATGTTGATGATATAAATTCTTGAATTTCATGTTCTGAAAGAAATTTAAAGAAAGGTCAGGTTCATAGAAACAGGGCTACTAGAATTATCCTAATTAAAGGTTACAAAAGCTCAAGTGAATGAAAATGTAAAAAACTTTTCTGTAGCTGGTTCCCAGTGGCACCAAAACTATTTTTCTAGTCGCAAGCTGAAATGTAACAGTTTCCTCTGTCCTTTCTTTTTACTCAGCTGGCACATTGAACAAGGTCAGCAGTGCCTCCAGCAATAGCGGTAACAAATAAATCTCAAAAGTCAACAATAATTCAGATAACAAAATCTCTTCCTTACCATGGATCTGCCCTTCAAAGGAGGCCAGCAGTGTCCACCATACTCACAAGACTAGGCTCAAGCAGCACTTTAAACAAGAATATTACAGTATTCATTTGGTAACAGCTTATTGTGATTATTATCTACAGTCTCTACAAACAAGGTCTGGACTCTATGCCAGACCTTAAGTTTTATGTGCTGAATATTTTGACTAATGTTTTGCTGCTATGTGTTAAAATGTACATGTGTTAATATGCACAGGGTCTCCTTCAGAGTACACTACCCGTATTGCCGAAGGAGTTGTGCTGTTGCAAGTGTCCCTAAAACTGGATTTATACTAGACTTACCTGTGTTGAACATATAAGCATATCAACAGTTGATATTTGCTAACTTTATTGTTGAAGAACCCTATCAATCAGACCACTCTGAAATTATGCTACTGGTATGTCCAAAGAGGACTTAACCCATCTAAAACATTCATAATAAATTAGTTTCAGCTATTCACAGATTTAAACTTCCAACAGTTAGCCCCATGCAGGCAAGACAAGTTTGGGACCGAGTATGGATTTCTGCTGTACTGTGGCCTAAGGGATAGAGGTGTTGCCTATGAAAGAGCTTTTTGGTGTCGGGAGGGAGACAGAGAGACCTGTTCTGCTCCTGCAGTGACCCCTTTGGTGGGCTGGTCTACCACAGGCTGTGAGCATCCTTGTACTGCTTAAGGAGGATGGAGGGCAGAAGATAAACCAGGGAACATTAGCCCTAAATCTGCAGAATAACTACCACTCAGGCCCCATGACAGAAGAGTAGAAGTGCAATGGTTTTCAGGGCTGAGAGGTTACTGTCATGGTACTGCATGGTGTGCAGTCCAGGAGATTGACAAAACCTATAGTATAGGGGGATAAAAACCTGTCAACCTCATTCAATCAAATGTAGATTTCCACAAAGTACAATATATTGAAGTATGTTTGTTTTTGTGTTTTTTATTCAGTTTCACGGTTTTGCTCCCCACTGTTAGGCCATTTCCCCAGCATCAGGCCCAGCCTGCTCTCCCCACCCACACACACACAATTTCTGGCATCCCCTTCTTTACTCTTCATGACATGGCATGGCACAGCCAGATTCATACCTCATAACTCTTGGGGGTGCAGAGGCAAGTGAACCTAGGGTGAAAATGGGCAGCTAGTAACAGAAAGCTGGGTCTGTGCATACTCAGAGTCATCCTGCTCACATCAGGGTTTTTTCTGTCTCACTCCCTTAGGATATTCACATGCTAGGATCTCCGAACAGGAAAGCCTGCCAAATGGGGCTCAGCAAACATACCCTCTCCACTTTTGTCCCCTGCTGCATGACCAGTTATGGTTGGCCTGGTCACAGTGTTGTAATGGGGATCACCACAGCCCCTCCCCGAAGGAGGAGAACATCCTTTGGGATGCTTAATCTGTCCTCCACATCTGGCATATGATAACACAAGCTTGTTCCCAAAGTCAGCTTGCCAGTTTCATGAGTGGTAGTACTATTGCTATGCCGATGGCCTTGCTCGTATTTTTTTTACTTACCTCCCCCACCTGGCAGCCCTCAATCAGGCGGGCACTCCCGCTCCATCTCTCAACATCTGCCAGCATCATCAGCTTTTCCCCAGGGCTTACTCCCCCCCCCATGCGGTCATCACAGGGAGTGTTCACTCCCACTGCATGCAGAATCTGGTTCTACTGGTCCGACTGGCCAGGGGCGGGGCTTGCGTGTGTCTGCCATCATCCAGCTGCTGGCAGTTTTTCCTTGTTTTCTCCCCACAAAGGGGGGTATGCAGGGACTCAAATGGTGGTGCCACACATGCTCCTGTATGCTACATGCAGAGCATCTGCCCTGCCTCTGCCCCTCGGTCTTAGCAGTGTCAGTGTGCCAACTCCTAGAGTCCACTAGGGGCCAGACTAATGCCAAATGCTAATATACTAACATACTAAAATGCCAGCAGAATAGGCCTAACGGTCTTTAGTATCTGCTCGTTTGGTCAGCCCCCACCCTGGGTGCTGACCTTGCTGCCCCCCTCACCTTCTCTGGCTTCTCCCTTCCCAGTTCCGGATATTCTTGCTGCATTGGATTTTGCTTCCAGAATCCTTCCCCTGTACCTGTCCCACCCCCTCTTGAACCCCTACACTGTCTCTGCCTCCACCAGCCCCTAGGCAGCGATTCCATGGCTCCACCACCTCTCAATGAAGTAGCACCTCCTCCTTTCTCCCTGAATCTTCCTCCTCCAGCTTCCACCCATGCCCTCTAGTGGCCCCTCATCCTTCCTTCAAAGCACCCTGACTGTTCTTCCCTATTTACCCTCTTCATGTATCTGAAGACATCTATCATGTCCCCGGTCCCTTCTCTCTCCAATGTGTATATTTAGCTCTTCGAGCCTCTCCTCATAGGTCTTGTCCCCAAGCCCCAAATCATTTTGGTTGTCCTCCTCTGGACCCTCTCCAGGAGATTAATGTCCCTCTTTAAGTGTGGCCTCCAAAACTGCATGCAGTATTCAAGGTGCGGCCTCACCAAGCAGTTATACAGAGGAGTATCCTTCCCTCCTTCTGAGGTGATCCCCTAGCGATGCATCCCAGCATCTTGTTGGCCTTGGCTGCTGCCCTCCTACAAGTCTCCGAGTTGTTCATCTTGACATCCACCATCACCCCAGGTCCCTCTCAGCCATCGAGACTTGTAGCATCCCCCAGGTGTACACTTGGCCCAGGTTTCTGGCCCCAGGTGGAGTACCTTGCATTTCCCTGCATTGAACCTCAGCTTCCACTTTCTAGACCATCTTTCCAGAGCCTCCAGGTCCCCTGTAGGCCACCTCCCCCCCCCTCCCCCATCCACCACCGCCCCCAGTTTTGAGTCATCCGCAAAGAGACTCATCTCACTCCTGATACCTGTCCTTATGTATGATGCAGCACCCCCATTTTCCTTGGTGAAAACTGAGGTGAAGTACTCATTTAGTACCTCAGCCTGCTCACCTGGGTCTTGTGCCCATCTCTCCCCTGTTTTAATCCTGCTAATCTGCCCCTTCACCCTTCGTTTTTCCCCAATGTATCTAAAGAACCCTTTGTTCCCTCTCCTAATTTCCCTGGCCAGGTTCTGCTCCTTCCTTGGCTTAGCCGCCCTCACCACCCTAGTGGCCCTTCTAGCCATCAGCTCATACTCCCCTCGATCCCTTTCACTCCTTGAGCACTTGAATTGCCTATAGGCTGCCTTCTTTCCCGCACCACCTCCTGGACCTCCCTGGTCCACCAGCAGGGTTTTCGGGCCCTACCGCATTTTCGTCCTACTCTTGCACAGGTGCTGGTAGCATCCTGCACCCCTCTCCTGATGATTTCCCACCTACTATCAGCATCCATGTCTGACCCAATCCCATCCAAATGTTCCTTAAGGATCCTTCCCATTTCCTTAAAATCCAGCCCCTGAAGTCAATTACCTCCGTCTTTGTGCAGCCTTCTACCCCTCCTAGGTCCAGGCAGAACCAGACTGTGGCACGGTCACTCCCCGCCAATGGGTCCCTTACCTCCAGGCCCCCAATCTGGTCACTGTCTGCCAGGACCACATCCAGTACCCACGCCTCCCTGGTCGGTTCCCCCACCTGCTGAGTTAAGAACGTGTCTTGCAAGACATCCAACAACCTCTGTTCCCTGGTCACCGAGGATGTCATAGTCTCCTAGTCTGTTCCTGGCATGTTTAAGTCCCCCAACACCACCACCCTTCCCCTGCTCCATCTGCAGTGTCTCCCAACATCTGCCACCAGACTCTCCTCCAGCTCCTCCACCAGTGCAGGGGGTCTATATACCACTCCTATTTTTACTCTCTTGCCCCCCCCCTTGTTATCAAGGTGACCCAAATTGCCTCCACGGTTCCCTCCGCCTCCTCTACTCCCCCTATGCCAATGCAGCTTTTGACTATCATTGCTACCCCTCCTCCCCTTCCCTCCTCCCTGTCCTTCCTGAACATAATGTAACCCTCCAGGTTCAGGTCCCAGTCATGTTCTGCGGTGGCCCAGGTCTCAGTGACCGCTGCCTCATCCACCGCTCCCTCAGTTAGCATCACCTGGAGCTCAGGCATTTTATTGCCCAAGCTCCTGGCATTTAGCAGGACTACCTTCCACCTTTTCCCTATACTTCCATTTCCCCTGCTCATGTTCCCATGGGTATTCTGTTTTCCCCTGGTCTGCACTTTACCAGTCGGCCTTTTCCCGCAATCCTCTAGCTCCCCAAGGGGGTGGAGACAGAGTCCCTCGTTTATTGGCACCCCCTCGACAGCCTTTTCTCCCATCCCTCCCCTCTTCATTCCCCCTTCCATTCTGATTCCCTCTGACCTCAAGAGCGAAGCTCGAGAGATCCATGGGAATCAGAACCCCAAGGTGGCAAAACACACTGGTTGTGCATAGAGTTGTGCATAGAGTTGCTCATCCTGTATTTTTTATAGTGTACAATACTGTGTGACAATATGTTTTGTGAGTTCTTTTGCTTTCAAAATGAAACTGACTCGTGCAGTCTCAAGAGGTTCTAGAATGCTGTTCTACCACAGTAGGGTAGAACAGCATTACATGACCTTGGAACTGTGGTAGAACAGCATTTTGAAAGGGATGGAATTCTATACAGAACAACATTCCACTATACACTGAATACTAGTTGTATCAATGAAAACAATTAAAACATAAAAGTAAAGTAGCTAAAATGAAGTGCTACCTACTTTTTTTTGCTGTACAGAGAAGTTTTTTGAGGTTTGTGGTTAGTGGTCCGGTGAAAAGAAGCCAATACAATAAAAGCGGCTGCCTATAGAGATCGTCGGGTATTACTCACTCTGCTCAGTACCGCATCCACGCCTCATAAAAATGGCAAGAGCATTACTCTACTAAACTAACGGCTCTGAAAGTCATCACCAGTAAAGTACAGATAAAGAAAATAATTCAGGCAAAGTGCCCGCAGCACCAAAGTCGAACTTCCAGTGTGGCTCCAGAGCAAGGTGAGTCTTGCCTTGGAAAGCACGCATGCATGCGCTTATACACCTGTATGGTCAGGTGACTTTACGTGAGTAGAGACTGGTGCAAAAATTAAATGTTTTTACCAGTTAAGAATTTATAATGTTTTTAATAAAAACTCCTAAACTCTTAATAAAACTTTAAAAAAAGTTCAATAATAACATCTACTATAAAAAAAGGCAACACACTGCACACACTTGCAGCAGCAAATATGGACAGAAAAATAAAAAGCTGAAGGAATCAGGAAAAATATCAGATTAAAGGAAAATAAAATAAAGTTTTCTGAGGAGGTTGCATTTAAAGCCTCAGTACTTCCCAAATCCCAGGGTGCAGTCCTAATATAATCTTGTAGGTCACTATAAACAGAGACAATTTTCTAGGTGATTTTGTATCTTCACCACTGGGCTGTATTTCCGGCTGTCAACTCTCCACAGAGCCCCTTGCAAAACTCCTGCAGGGCGAGCTCCTCTGCCACCGTCTAGGGCTCCAAGCACCTGAGGGAGATAGGCAGCGGCAGGAAAAGCAGTACGGGCACACAAGCCACATAAGATGGACCAGAAAGGGAACTTGAGTTTTAGTATTTGTAAATATTTGTTAAGGCAATGGTGGCATACCTTTTAAAATTCAACTAAATGCCTTCTAGTTCTCCTGCTCGATTCACTCACTTCACAGTGTAACAGGGTGCGGTAGCTTTGCGACCTCCAGCTGGGGACACATCAAAACATAAAGTCAGTGACCCATCTAATAAATTTAGAAAAAAGTTACCGAATCTCTTAGAATGGGGAAGGCTAATTTATTCATCACCTATGAATTTAAGTACTTGTGGAATGATGCTCCTTTGTAACACGGGCAGAAAGGAACGAGTGAAAAGAAGAGAAACGATTGCTGGAAACGTGGCACCTGATGCAAAAGTAGCAGTGATTCATCCACCAGTAGAGCCTGCTGGCGCCCTACCAGAAGTAGCCACATGGTGCAGCCCTGAGATGGTGATTAGCAGCAGCGAGATGTAACACAGGGTCACCGCATAGTAGAAGAACTCCACAGCAGTGGCACAGAGATAGATATGTCATTAACCGACCGCTGTGTCACAGTGCAGATTTTAGGGAGCTGTCTACATATCGCAGACATAGAGAACTGTATAAGTGCATTGTCATTCTGTGCACTGAAGGGAATAGTGCAATCGGTCAATGATGACTATGGGGGTGATTGACAGGACATTTATACTGGTAAGAGTAACAGAAACAAGAAAAGTATGCAAATCATGCAGAGCGTCACTGAAAGACACACCAGAATTGTGCAGGCATCGAGTGTTCAAATTGAATTGTGAGGAACTGTATGCTTCAATTTCATCGGCTGTTGTAGTGGGACACTAATCATGCAGTAAAGTATGAAACTGTAAAAATTTGTCTTTGTAGTATTAAACAAATCGTCACCTAAATAAATGTTGCTTAAGGAAGCACAATGGGTCTTGTAGCTTAGTGAATCTGACCTTCGATGTTTAACGCTGTGATCAAGCAGTACCAGACACAGAATCGCACACCTATTATGTGGCGCCCATGTTACAAGTGCATTAATCACCTCCAGCATCGGCTGTACCGGGTGAATCATGCCCGGTGGGTTGTTGGAAGCACTTGGCATGCGGCCTCGTGCACCAACACCCCCCACCCGGGCATTAATCCACCGGTAGAGCCCTCCTCTGTCAGTGATTAATGCTTACATAACCCACATCTTCTATGTCCTGCCCAAAGTCCACAAGAGACTCGAATACCCCCCCCCCATCACCCCCTGTCATCATATTGTCTCTGGGGTGGGATCTATGACAGACAACCTAAATAAATTCATTCTTTTGTTTTCATAAAAACTGTCTGCCAAGTTTAGAGTCACACCTCAGGGACACAATAGATGTTCTAGACAAATTTCAGGATTTCAGATGGAATACTAACTGCCTATGGCTAAGCATCGATGTAGAATCTCCGTGCACATGCATTTCGCACGATCAAGGCATTTTTACCTATTCACAGCTTTTGAAAGAGCATCCTCATGGTGAAACTTTCCCTGCTGAATTCATCCTTGAAGCTTTACAGTTTGTGCTATCTCACAATTTTTTTGAATTTAATGGTGAATATTTCCTACAGCTTCAAGGAACAGCCATGGGAGTGGCTATGGCTTCCAGTTATGTCAACCTCTTCCTGTGATTCTGGGAAAAGAGCACGATTGTGTCAGGTACCACTAATCCATTTTATTAATATATTAAAAGAATGGTACCTTTATTGATGACGTACTATGGGTATGGGGAGGTCCAGAGGAAGAGGTGGCTAAGTTCTTGGCTTGGATGAACAGTAATGTGTTAAACTTAACATTTACACATTGTGTGAACAAACACAGCATTGACTTTTAGATCGCAGTCTTTTTGTGGATGAGAACATGATGGTTCAAATGAAAGGTTACAGAAAACCTAGTGCCACCATTATCTTATTAAGGGCAAATAGTTCACACTCACTTATCCTAGTCCACTCTATCCCCTATGGACAGTTCCTCCAGATTCTGAGAACTGTTCCAGAGAGGAAGAATTTCAGACCCAGTCTGATGATGTGTTTGAAAGATTTTTGTACTGAGGATATGACCTAACCATTTTGACAGCAGCACTGGAAAGGACTAAGGCCCAAGACAGGAGATCCCTTTAAATACCTAAGGGTCAGATTCCATTCCCCAAAACAGTCTATTACCTTTGTGACTAAATACAGCAGAGGAGCAGGTCAGACAGGAGCCATTATTAGAAAATTCTGGTCCATTCTACTTAACGATCCTGTCCTAGCTGAAGAGCTTGGCAATCAACTTAGAATCACATTCTCCAGGGTGTAGAATCCGTGAGATAAACTTGTTCACAGCAAATATTGGTCTCCCAGAAATAATCCACCAATTAGGAATTGGTTACCACCACCCTCACAAGACATGTACAAATATGGGAGGTATAATATTTGTATTTTTTGTAACCAAGGGAATCATTTTCATCTGGATGGGTATAACAGAGGGGCAGATATTAGAAAATTCCTAAACTGCAGCAGCTTCTATGTAGAGTATGCCATCAGGTGTCCTTGTAAACTTTTATACATTGGATACACAGTGAGATCATTACGTCAACACATATAGGAGCATATTAAAAAACATCAGGGCAGGCCTACTGAATACCCCACTGGAGAGGCATTAAGGTGATGAGCATGACAAAAATCCAGAAGGGACTCATTTTATGGTATTAGAGTTTGCTGGTAGGAACCAAGGGGTGGTGACAGGCTCAATAATCTTTTACAGAGAGAACATTTCTGGATATTTACATTGGATGGCGGGAAACTGAGGGGTGGTGACAGACTCAGTAAACCTTTACAGAGAGAAAGTTCTGGACATTTACATTGGACACTGTAGCCTAAGGGACTTAACCTAAATTGGGATCTCAAACCCTTTCTGAAAAGTAGATAATGAGTTTTAAAATGAGGAGTTAAAGAGAAATGACCATGGTAGAAAGATGATGTTATGTTAGTAAAATGCGCTGCTTTGTATACATTTACTCATTAATTTTTTTTCTGAGTTTCGATTCTCACTATTCCTAGCTCTCTCTAAGATGGCTTCCATACATTTGGACTGGTTGATCCCCCATACCCAGCAGCTGGATCAAGAAAGTATGAGGGGTGATCATGTTTCCTAAGCAAAGGGTCCACCATCTTTTTCCTCCTTTTATCTTGCAGCAATAAGTGAGGTTTTGTTTTACTTATTTTTTTGCAATACTTTGAATGTTTAGACTGCCTAAATAATTTGGACCATTTTTGTGAGTTGCCATTTAAAACTGAATTTGGCATTCTAATAATTTAAATTCTCAGTAACTAAATGTACTAATTTTGTCACAGGATAAAACTGTTGCTTCAGTAATTTATATTGCACTTTTTGATATTTTGTACTGAATTTGTAGTTGTTATTATTTAAAATATGATTTCTGGTTATTGGTGCTTGTATTATGTACACTTGTTCACTTGTTCGAATCCTCCCTGAACCACTGGCTATTTAGTAATCAATCATGCTACCATTAGGGGCTGTAAAATGTTACACATGGCTGAACCAGTACTTAAGGGAGGAAATGACCACTCTGACTCCACCCCTGATGAAGACTTTAGGCAAGGCGCTGGGGTATTGGAGTGGTGGTTAATTGTCCACGGTATATACACTGTGTTCTTGGATACTTTTAAATAAAAGGTTTCCTTTTTTGCTAAACCGAGCTTCTGACTGCGTATCTGAAGAATTGGCTGGCGAATGCTGGGTTCATTCTAGACTGGTTGTATACAAAGCAGAGGTTAGCTTCCCCTTCCCAAGCACCGAGCTCTTTTATACTACTGATCACATGGCTGTAGGAGTGTGTATTATATTGGGTCTGTCCCACTGTGATTCACAGGCTGCCATTGTAGCACAGACTGCACTGGCTGACTGCTCAATGGTGGATCACCTTTAAGGTTGGCTTGCTGACCTTCAAAGCCCTACACAAACAAGGACCCAGCTACCTGCAAGATCTCCTGACTCCCTACTGCCCCCCCCGCCCTCTCCGATCCGCTGATGAAGGATTGCTAGAGATTCCCAGGGTTCATTTAAAAACATTAGGTGCTCGTGCCTTCTCTTTTGTGGCCCCTACCCTGTGAAACGCTCTACCTCATTGGTTTAGAGAATGCCTGACCGTCGAAAGATTTAAATCTGAGTTTAAAACATATCTTTTTAATCTAATTTTCCTAGATGAATTTTAAGTTAAACTAACGTACTTGCTATGTTTTAGTGTAATTTTATATTGTGTATGTTGTATTTTAACTGTAAAGTGCTTTGGCTTTGGAAGGGTAATATATAAATTAAGATTTACTTACTTAATCTATTTTGGGCTGTTGGCGGATGGCCTCTGCAAGGGGCTCCTGTGGCCAAAACAAAAAGGAGGGGGGAAGGGGCAGCCTTGCCTGGTGCCCCATGCTAGGCTGAAGGGGGGAGAAAGGGTGTCATTATTGAGAACTGGGCCCGGGGGGTCAGCATACATGGTGCGGATGTATGCTAAGAAGTGTCCACTAAACCCCATGTGGGTGAGAGTCTCATACAGGTGGCCACGCTCCACAGAATCAAATGCTTTATCAAATTCAATAGCGACCATTACCTGTGGAGAGGTGGCCTGTTGAGCAATGGTGATCAGATGAAGCAGGGTCCACAAGTGATCAGAACTCAGTCTGTCATGTACAAACCCTGCCTACGAGGGGTGCACCAAGGAGGGTAGGAGGTGATCAAGCCTATTCACTAGGACTTTGGCATAGATGTTGCTATCCATTGAGATCAGTGAGATCGGGTGGTAACTGGCAGGTTGAGTGAGGTCTTTCCCCTTTTTAGAGAGGACTGCTACAGAAGCAGTGGCCATTGAAGGAGGAAGGAGCATGTGACACAGACTTTCTGGTAGAGCTGTTGGAGCACCAGGCAGATGCTCAGAAAAAGGAGCTTACAGAATTCGGCTGGGAAGCCATCACCACCAGAGGCTTTTCAAGGGTTAAAGCAGCAGTGCATGATAGCAGTGAAAATTTTGACCAATACTTTTTTTTCTATTTTAGATTGCCCTTTATCTCCTGACTTGTATGATATCCTTCTTTCTGCAATTGCAGTCTTCTTTGTACTTATTTTCACATTTTGAAATAATATGGCTCAGACCAGGTTCTCATCAATATTTTGAGATGTTATTTGTGCATCAGTTGTTTAAAATCACTTCTGTTGTGAATACAGTGAACTATAACGCAAGCAGCCGGGTGGGCCCCTTCTGTCCGCTGGCTGCCTTCCTCGCTGTACTGCCCGCCGATCACCAGACCAAAGCTTCACCCTTGACAGGTGCCTCTACTGCTGCAAGCAGCTGGGCAGGCCCCTTCTATCTGCTGGCTGTCTTCCTCGCTGTACTGCCCGCCGAACACCAGACTGAAGCTTCACCCTTGACATGGGTGCCTCTGCTGCTGCAAGAAGCCGGGTGGGCCCCTTCTGTCCACTGACTGCATTCCTCGCTGTACTGCCCACCGATCACCAGACTGGGCTTCACCCCATGACGCCGTTTTCTACTGCTGCAAGCCGGGTGGGCCCCTTCTGTCCACTGACTGCATTCCTCGCTGTACTGCCCACCGATCACCAGACTGAAGCTTCACCCTTGACACGGGTGCCTCTGCTGCTGCAAGCATCCAAGTGGGGCCCTTCTGTCTGCTGGCTGCTTTCCTTGCTGTATTGCCCACTGATCACCAGACCGAAGGTATGCTGCTGAAACCTGACTGGCCAGAACCATCGGCTCTGCCTGCTGATAGGCTGCTGCAGTTCTTTAATTCTTTGCTACTCCCATTCCTTCTGGACTTTAAACTAATGCTACATACTGATTGTGGTACTGGTTAAGTGTCTCCAAATTGTCCTGTGAACCCTAATTTAAATGTGAACCTAGCCAGTTTACAGCAATTTTGCACTCCAAGGGTAGTTTGAAGTGCTAGTTCTTTTAGGCTGCAGGTTTGTAGATTTTAAAGTATTACAGCTTTCTTTGTTTTAAGGTCCAGTGGTAATCTACCCTGGATCAGAAGAAAAAATTTCTCACCATAGTAATGTTGTTTCTTCTAATGAAGTCTTATTGTATTCTGACTGTATGCAGTTACCCCCAGCACCCGAACTGCTCCAGAGAGGAAAGGGTTAACTCTATGTCAAGGCATAGAACGTTGATCTAGAGCTTGGTTTTCAAACCTCTGTCCCAGGCACTCCTCAGTGTAACCATCAGATTCTTACGAGCACTATATTAAACTAAGTAACAACCCAGAAATTGTTTTAGAAATTTCATGCCAACAGGCAATAACATAAATTTAGGGTCCAAAGACTCAAGTCGAGACACCCAAAAAGAATCCAAGTAGGTAAGAAAGTATATAACAAGATAACATAAAAACAAAAGACCTCAAAAAGAAGAGAGGTAAACCAGGAACATCCCTGAGGTGCAACACTGCGCCTGCTCACCCACATCCCAAAACAACTAGGTTCCAGGAGGGGAGGCAGGGAGGGAGGTCAGAATACAGCAAGACCCCATTAGAAGAAACAACATCACTATGGTGAGTAATATTTTCTTTAAACAACATGAAGTCTTGGTGTATTCTGACTATATGCAGGCTGCCAAGCAGTGCCCCCAAGGAGGAGGAAACTACAGAACCTATTTTGGGAACAGACTCTGTAGTACTGCTGTGCCAAACCTAGCATCACCTCTTGACTGGCTGTCAAGGGAGTAATGCTTGGGAAATGTGTGACCAATCTTCCAGGTGGCTGCTTTACAGATTTCCACTAAGGGTATATCTCTGGCAGCTGTGACCAAAGTCTTGGCCAGCTTGGGGGGGGGGCATTTTTAGTCAGCTGCAGAACCGTATCCCACCTAGACTTCTGGTATCTGGCTGTATATGCCATGTAGTTGGATTGCCTGGGTCCCAAAGAGGATGCCAAGTACTGTTTTTTTGCCATAGCATCCACTTTCCTGGAATCCTTATCTGGGGGTGAGATGCCAGGGGAATATTGGCCTTGTCACAGGCTGCAGCTTGCACTACCCCAACATGGCTGCAATGAGTGGTGAGGAATTCCGTTCCAGGACCTGACAGGGCATACCTCATTGTCCATCTTCTTATCCACAGGAGGTATGGATGTTGGAAACTGTAGGATGTTTTTGTGTCTGTTTCCCCAGGGATGTGTGCAGAGGGATAGACACCCTTTTGGGCTCTGGGACATCCATCATCTCAACATAGGCAGGTTCCTCCTGATCCTGTTCAGCTTCTTCCACTGGAAGCTGAAGAGTCTCAGCCACCTTCTTGTTAAACAAGAAGTGGGAGGGGTCCTCAGACAGCCTTGGAGGAGACACATTAGCCTGTCTGGGGAGATGTCAGACTCTATAGGCTTATCTAGGTCTTCATAATTTTCATCTTCATCATCTTCGTCTCCTTCCCAATCGCCATCATAAAATGCTTACATAGAAAGATAGAAACATAGACTTTGATGGCAGATAAGGACCGTTTGGCCCATCTAGTCTGCCCATTTCCCTACCTAGAGAATAAGCTGCAGATCCTATTTAACCAACCTCCTATTTCTTCCTACCTCTCACAAAAATTGCCTTATGTCTGCCCCATGCATTCTTGAATTCTCCCACAGTTTTAGACCCCACAACCTCCTCAGGAAGGCTGTTCCATGCGTCCACCACCCTCTCTGTGAAAAAATACTTTCTCACATTGCCCCTGAGCCATCACCCCTCTATCTTCAAATTGTGTCCCCTTGTTCTTGCACACCTCTTTTTCAAAAGATGCTACCCTCTTGGATTTTGTTGATTCCACTGAGGTACTTAAATGTTTCTATCATGTCCCCACCGCTCCCTCCTTTCCTCAAGGGTATACATATTAAGCTCCTTTAGCCTCTCCTCGTATGGCTTCTCTTGCAGACCCTGCACCATTTTAGTTGCGCTCCTCTGAACTGCCTCCATCCTGTCTATGTCCTTGCGGAGATGGAGTCTCCAGAACTGGATGCAGTACTCCCCCGATGGGGTCTCACCAACTGTCTGTACAAGGGGGATAACAACTTCCTGTTTTCTGCTGGTGATGCCTCTCCCTATACATCCCAGTGTCCCCTCAGCCCTCCCTACCACCTTCTCACATTACTTGCCAACCTTTAGGTCATCTGATATGATTACCCCCAGGTCCCTTTCCATTTTTGTTGTTGTTACTATCTCCCCCCAATTGTTTATTCTTCCCCTGGGTTTTTGTTTCCCAGGTGCATTACTTTGCACTTCTTTGCATTGAATCCAAGCTGCCATACCTCTGACCATTCCTCCAACCTTGCCAAGTCCCTTCTCATCCTTTCTACGCCTCCTTGTGTATCAACCCTGTTGCAGATCTTTGTGTCATCTGCAAAGAGGCATACTTTTCCTTCCAGTCCCTCTGCAATGTCACTTATAAAGACATTAAAAAGGAATGGGCCCAGTACTGAACCCTGCGGTACCCCACTAGTAACCCCTCTTTCTTCAGAGTGGACTCCATTTACAATTACCTTCTGTGTCCTCTTGTTCAGCCAATGTTTTACCCAGGCTATCACCCTGGGACCCACTCCCAGGCTGGTTAATTTGACTATTAATCTTTTGTGTGGGGACTGTGTCAAATGCCTTGCTAAAGTCTAGGTAGGCCATGTCCACAGCCCCTCCCTGGTCTACTACTTTGGTCACCCAGTCAAAGAAATCAATTAGATTCATCTGACATGACCTTCCTGCTGTGAACCCATGCTGCCTTGGGTCCTGTGCCCCACTGGCCTCTAGGTACTCAACAATTCTTTCCTTCAGAAGTGATTCCATCACTTTCCCTACCACAGAGGTCAAACTGACAGGTCTGTAGTTTCCTGCCTCTGTCTTGCTCCCACCTTTGTGAAGGGGAATCACATCAGCCTTCTTCCAGTCCTCAGGTACCACACCATCCTCCCATGATTTGTTAATAAGGGTAGTAAGTAGTGTCACTAGTTCTCTGCTTAATTCTTTTAGAATTCTGGGGTGAATTCCATCTGGCCCCATTGCTTTGTCCACCTTCAGTTTTAGGAGTTCTTTCAGAACCCTTTCTTCTGTAAAAGGGCTGGGATCAACCCCCAGAGTGCTTCTGTTAATTGGATTAGGCACCTCCCCCACTTCCTCTTTTGTGAATACTGAACAGAAGTATTCATTCAGTATCCCTGCTTTTTCACTGTCCCTCTCTGCCCACCCAACGTCCATTCTATTCAGCCTCACTATCGCTCCCTTTGTCTTTCTACGCTCCCTGATATACCTATAAAAGGTTTTATCCCCATTCTTAACCGAGTTGGCTATCTTTTTCTCAGTTTGTGCCTTTGCTATTCTGACTACCCTCCCTGCTTCCTTCTGCCTTAACTGGTACAGTTCTCTGTCCTGCTCCTTCTGTGTTTCCTTATACTTTCTAAATGCTATCTTTTTCTCTCTAACCTTCACCGCCACTTCTTTTAAGACAAATAGTGGCTTTTTTTTTCATTTTGATTTGTTTATTTGCTTCACACAAAGGCTTGTTGCCTCTGTGATGGCAGTTTTGATATTTCCCCATTGTTGCTCCACCCCTCCTTCTAGCCTGTTTGCTAGTGCTCTTCTAAGGTACTCTCCCATCTTGCCAAAGTCAGCCCTCCTGAAGTCCAGAACCCTCACTTTTGTATGGCTTGACTCTGTAGCTGAGTTTATCGTGAACCACACTGTTTGGTGGTCACTTGTTCCCAAATGGCTACCCACTTCTAGATCTGAGATCCTCTCACTGTCCCCATTTGAGAGTATGAGGGCTAAGATTGCTCCCTCACAAGTAGGTTCCAAAACTAGCTGTCTGAGGCATGCCACCTGAAGGGCACCAAGAATGGCCCTGCTTTTGGATGTGGCTGCAGCAAAGGTGCTCCAGTTAACATCTGGCATATTAAGGTCCCCCATCAACAGTATCTCCACTTTCTCTGCCATCCTAAGCATGCCTTCTATCATATCCTTGTCCATTCCCTCCCCCTGACATGGGGGTCTGTATACAACCTCTGTGCGGATTGTGGTGCCATTTCCAGTCTCTAAGGTGACCCATAGTGCCTCCTCTCCTCCCTGTTTACTCTTTTGTTCAGCTGCTTTTATCCCTTCCCTTACATAGAGAGTTACTCCCCCCTTCTGCCCTCCCTGTCTCTCCTGTAGGTTGAGTACCCTGGTATGTTAACATTCCAGTCATGGTTCTCTGTGTACCATGTTTCTGTGACTGCTACGATATCCAGGCATCCCTCTTCCATCAAGGCCACCAGTTCAGGGAGCTTGTTGCCCAGACTATGGGCATTGGTACTCATTACATTCCATTTCTTGATGGCCTTACCCCTTTTTGTCCCATCCCTGTCCTTATTGCGTTTGTCACTTTCTCCATTTACCCCAGCGCTTCTCCCTATTGACATCTCTATGTTGGTGTCTACCTCACTTAGTACCCTGATTTTTGGGGGCTAGGATTTCTCTGCTCCTTTCCAGTGCCTCTCCCCTTGGCTAGTTTAAATGCTAGCCAATGAAGTATTTAAACCTATCACCTAGGATCCTGGTTCCCCTCCTGGACAGATGCAGACCATCACGCCAATATAGGCCTGCATCCCTCCAGGTGGACTCCCAGTCCCCAATGAAGCCAAATCCCTGAGCTCTGTACCAATTTGTCAACCACTGATTGAATCCCATGGTGTGGAGCACCCTAGCCTTATCCGTGCCATAGAGAGGCAGCACCTCCAAGAAGGTTACCATGTGTGCTATTTGTCTAAGGTCCCTCCCCATCTCCACAAATGATTCTTGCACTGCCCAGATCCCTTTCTTAGCCAGGTCATTTGTTCCTAGGTGGACAATGACATCCAGCTCCCTCCCCTGTGCAGCTGCTTCTGCGATCTTGAAGATTTGCTACCTGTTCCTCCAAGCCATGGCGCCAGGCAGGCACCTTACCTCCCTCTCCCCTTCCTCCCCCAGTTCTACCTTCCTAACAATGGAGTCCCCCACCAGGAGGTGTTTCCTTCCCCTGTGGGGTCCCATGCCACCCTCCTGTGGGTCTCCTTTGTGGAGGTTCCTAACATCCTCCTTGGTCTCCACTGTGGGTGCCTTCATAGAGGAACCACACTTTTCCAGAATGGCATAGAAATTGTGGAGAGGTACAACTGGAGGGATGCACCTCTGTTCCACCACCCTCATCTTCCCTGAGCCCACAGTGGTCCAACTGCTCCTTTTTCTTGGCAACCTCTGAGGCAACGGCAGTGACCCTGGTGGTCCCTGGGTGGGCGAGGAGGTCCCACAAATCCTGGCCAACTCAGCCTGGAGATGAGCAACCTCCTCCCTCAGTCTAGAGAGGTGCCTGCAGATAGGACAACACTGCATCCTCCAGAATGTCTCCTGGAAGACTGCTGCTCCACAGCTACTGCACTGTACCACTCCCATCATGTCTTTTTTCTGGCCCCCTAACTGTTGTTTGAAATACTTACTCTTTCCTCTGTTTGTTTCTTTTCTTTTCTTTTTTTTTTTCTTCCTCTACTTACTTACTGCCTATCTGCCCTTTTAGCTCCTGATCTTCCTGTTTTGAGACAAGAAGTTCCTATATTTCTCAGTAGTCTCCTTACTTGCTCAGAGTCAGACCTCCAGCAGCTAGGGGGAGATGGAGAGCTACTCTTGCCCTTCTAGGATGGTGAGCCTTTGGTGGCTCTGTGATCACTCACTTCCTGCTCCCAAACAGGAAGTTCCTGTTGTCAGTTAAATCCTGTGTTTATAAAAGTAGAACTGGTTTAGGGTCGGGGTGGAGGGGAGGGAAGGAGGGCAATATAGTCCCAGTAGAGAAGTTTTAGTTCTGCCAGTAGCTTCTTCCTCCTGGTGTTCTGTCTGTTCTCTGGCACAAGCTATCTAGGGCAGTGCTTAAATCTGGTTTTAACCTGGCTCCTTCTAACTAAGCCACTCCCCCTACTTTGCAAATCTTTCTACACGTAGTTAATTTCACAGATAACAATTCCCTTCTGACACCTGTGAGAAGCACCTAGATAAGTACACAGATAACACAGATACCAGATAACAATTTACTTCAACTACCTCTGACAAACACAGTAGAGAAGTTTTAGTTATGCCAGTAGCTCCTTCCTCCTGGTGTTCTGTCTGTTCTCTGTTCAGGGTCATATTCAGAAGCAGACAAGTCTGACCAAACCGATCATCTCTGAGTTGGTGTCGGTTCGGTTGGAACCGAGCGAAATGACTGCACAATAGCGATCGTTTTGGCTATCTCATCAGCGGTCGGAACATGGGAACCGGGATCCAAACTGGCTGACTTGTGTTTTCTCTTTGTAGGAACCAGTTCCACAGAATCAGCTCTCCTCTTGCCCAAGGGGGTATCGCCCATATCAGTGGGCACCCCTTCAGGTTCGGTCAGAACCGAACCGCGCTTGCCATCTGGGTCAGCAAATTTTTTGACCTCCCTTTCCTTCATCCTACTTAAACGTTTATCCAAAGTGGCTTTAGGAAAATTTTTGCAGATTTGGCAGTCTTTCTTGAGGTGGTCAAACCCCAGACAATAAACACAGATGAGGTGGGGATCAGCCTTGGCAAAGGCCTCCCCACACTCAGTGCAGTGTTGAAACCCAGTGGGCCCGGTTTTCTTTTTGAGTTTCTCAGACATGCCTCAATAAAACAAAGTCACCTTTACCAGCGTTCAAGCCAGACAACTACTAAAACCTATCGGTTCCAAATGTGTCACGGGTCAGTTAAAAAACCTGAGAATTTGTCATTTTTTTCAGGAACTGATAGATACCGGAAACCACACTAAAATTAAGGAGAAAAGTAAAGCAAACAGATTACTTCGGTTCCCAACTGGACCGACCGGAAAGAAACCGAAAAGGAAAACAATTTCTTCACAAAAAAACACTAGTAATTGCTAATACACTTAATGTACCGGGACAGAGATGTAAACACCGAAAAATAAAGAAACAGTTTAAACAAACCAACTGATTTTACTGTGATCGAACCGAAGTGAAGGAGAGGATCTCCGGAGCGACTTCTCAGTTAGGCGGAGTAAAGAATCTGATGGTTACACTGAGAAGTACCTGGGACAGAGGTTTGAAAACCGAGCTCAAGATCAACATTCTATGCCTTAGCATAGAGTTAACCCTTTCCTCTCCAGAGCAGTTCGGGTGCTGGGGCTAACTACATACAGTCAGAATACAGCAAGTCTTCATGCTGTTTGAAACTAAGTTTAAAGTGATACAGTTTTTTTCTATATAGACCAGATTTCATTTGGGTCACAGCTGTAAGCTTTGCCCTGCAAATAATCCAATTTCTGTTTCACTTTCTCCCCTTCTCTCTACTTCCTGCTTGAATTTTTGTACCCACCCTCTCCCCCTCCTCCAGCCTTTATTAAATACTCTCCCTCCTCCCTCAACACCACCCCTAGGCAATCTTCATCCTCCCCTCTCACTAATATTGTAACTCCAGTTAAAGATACAGAGTGCAGCTATTAGGCCTAACACTTGTCCTGTCCTCCCTTTAAAGAAATCTTCGGACCTATTTTCACCATCTGCTTGTCTATCAGCTTTGTTTAGCGCCTGCTCTGCTATCTACTTTTTCAGCTCCGTACCTAAGCTTCCTCCCTTGCTACCCTCAACATAGCCCCAATAATCTTAAAGTTGCCTTGGTACCACCTGCCCTAGCTAAAACATCCTATTTTAACCTATATTTTATATCTTAAACTAGATCCACTGCCCCGATTGAGCTTCCAGGGAGCGACCACGGCTAATCCTGCCAGCCGCCTGCACCTCCATCCTCCGGACAACCAGGACATCTTCAAAGCCAGTTAAGAGTCCCGGGTGCTCCGGGGAAGCACTGTGCGGCTTTGATAGGCCGCCGCCTGCTGCCACCCTCCTGTAATTGGACTGCTACTCTCCGCTCGGCCACTGATTGGCCCTGCCTTTTCTCTATTGGATTTTCAGTATCTGGGCTTCGGTGCCCACTGCTTTGCATTGACTTTTGCTGAAAATGTGTGCCCTTCCCCGCACCCCCACCTCCTACCTTTATTAAATATGCTTTGGCTCCACCCATTTGACCTTGGTATCCACCCTGCTTGAACCTCATTGGGCTCACTTACTTGGGACCCCCCTCACCGCTGCTCCATCTCCTTGCTTCACCTCCATGGGCTGGCTCTTGCCCTACAGATCTTCTCGGTTATTCTCTACACATCCTCTAAACACTATGGCTCTGCCCCTTCTGCCTCTTCATCTCATTATGTCTTGCTCCCTGTTACCACTGTTTTTCCTGCCTGGAGCTATATACCCCTCTCTTCCTCTAGACTACAGGGTTTACCTTATCTACACCCACTCTGGTAGCCTTCCAACTGAGCTTGTCTATACTTCCCCATTCTCCTCTGGGGATGGCTGGCAACACCCGAAAAACCATGATAGGGTGGTGTATGTTCACCTGTTCCTGTTCTCAACACTGGCTCATATTACTTCACTTTGGGACCTAAGATAGAATCACTGCAATAGACTGTGCATGAAATGGGTAAACAAATATGCCTTAAAACAAGATAGTGCATTCTGAAGCTTCTGCTACTCCTGCTGCTGCTATCTGGGAATGTTCACCCAAATCCTGGGCCTAAAATTCCTTGCCTCAGCCATCAATTGAGGCACCCTGGGACTCTCACCCTTGCATCTCTCAGCATCTTCAGCCTCTTGCCTAACCTTGATGCCCTGCAAATATTCATTAACCAACACAACCCTGATATCCTTGCAATTGTTGAAACCTGGCTATCACCCAAAATTCCAGACATGGCTATTGCCCTGCCAGGGTACAATGTCTTCAGACTTGACAGGAGTACAAAAAGAGGGTGAGGCTGTGCTTTATATCTCAAAGACACCCTCCTGGGTCACCACATACCTTCCCCCCTCTCGGATTCTTCGACACAGATCCTACCTATTAAAATTCTGTTGAGGGCTCACAACAAAGCACTGACTGTTGCTGCTGTTTACATTCCTCCAAAAGAACAAGGTAAAGGCCTCAGCTCAGTCTTGGATCTCATCCGTGCCCAACCCCCTGACTCGGAGTTGATTCTAATGGGTGATTTTAACATCAATTGGCCAGCCACTGACACAGGGGGCCTCAAGGATGCCATCTCAGCAGCCAACCTGGCACAGCTGGTAGTGTCCCCCAGCAGACAATTATAAAACTGGTGCAAGCACTCTCCTGGACTGGATACTGACCAGCCATCCCTCCTGCATCTCGGATGTTTCCGTCCTTCCAGATGCACTAAGTGACCATTCCCCAGTTATCTGCTAATGGTCGAATAAATTCTGCAAGCCCCCCCAAATTAATCAATAGTAGAGTCCTCCCATGTGGTCAGTTGAGACACCTCAAATCCCACCTCTGACAGCTCGACTAACCTCCTATATTCAACGCTTCTGATGTCAACTCAGCCTTGGATTTTTTCATCAACTCCTTCAATGCTGCCTGTGACACCTATGCCCCTTTCAAAAGGCATAAAATAAAAGGCCATTGCAGTCCTTGGCACTCTTCTGAACTACTTATGGATCTGAAAGCAAGGCACCTCCTCTGGCTTTGGGCATGGGCCACTGGCAATCAAGCCGATATTCAGAATTACAAACAGGTGTAAAATGACTGCACTAAATCAATCTGCCAGAAGAAAAATGCATACTATAGAGATACCCTCACAAACACCTGGGGTAATGGAAAATCCTTCTGGGACAATCTTAAAGAAGTAACTGGGAAGCAGCCAATAACCTCCCCTACTATGCTGGTCACCGATGGTGGTATAACTCTTAAGCCTACCACAATTGCAAATACTTTCATTGCTGCGTTCTCTGACCTCAGTAGTGTTCTCCCTTCAGACTTCTTCAATGATGACCACCTTCCTTCTCCTACCCCCAGCCCACAACTCCCTCCCTCCAACTGCCCACCATTCTACTTTAAGGAAGTCAGGGCACATGAGGTCTATAAATATGTCTCTATTGCAATCGCCAAATCCAGAACTAGTGGGGGACTCACTCGACCTCAAGCCGGTGTCCCTCACCTTAGATGAAGTGCTACTTCCACTAACAAAAATTTTCAACCTCTCCCTCGTCCTCAGCCAGTTCCCCGACAGATGGAAATCAGCCACAGTAACCCTGGTCCACAAAAGTGGGGACAAGGATCTGCATGTGAACTACTGGCCTATCTCCATACTCCCCCCCCCCCAGGCCATTGAACGTATGGTATCAGACCAGCTAATGAAATACCTGGACAAACACAACATCCTCTGCTCCCAACAACATGGTTTCCATACAGGTCACAGTACTACATCAGCCCTCCTTGAATTCACCAGTGCTATCCACATTTCATTGGACTACAGCCTCCTAACTGGGTCGGTCTTCATTGACCTGACCAAGGCTTTTGACACTGTACATCATAATCTATTAATCACACAGCTACGTTCTCCTGGGCTCTCACCTGAGTCCATTACCTGGTTCAAGAGCTACTTGGAGAACCGCTCCCAAAGAGTGAAAATAGCTGATATTCTCTCAGAAGCACGTCCTGTTCACTCAGGAGTTCCTCAAGGCTCCATTCTTGAGCCATTTCTTTTTTAGCATCTTTCTGAATGATCTTCCACAATCACGTCCAGCACAAATCCTCCTCTATGCTGACAATGCCATCATCCTCTCCACTCACAAGGATCTGGGCCACTGCCAAAAGAATCTACAGCTTGCCTTCACCTCAATTGAAACTTCATTTAGTACGCATAAATTGGTTCTCAACTACAAAAAAAAAACATGTCCATGCTCTTCTGCAGCCCGCACAACAAACACAGACTCAGTCCCATCATGATCAAAAACTGCCTTGGTGCAACCCTCAAACAGGTTCAATCCTTTAAATATCTAGGTATTACCATCAATTGTAACCTATCATATGCTATGCACATTGACAACGTTGCCAAGGCTGCCAACACTCGCATTGGCCAACTTTTCAGGCACAAGCAATGCCTTACCTCAGATGCTTTAAGGATTGCAGTACAGAGCTCAGTAATCTCAATAATCGATTATGGCCTGATCATCTAAAGCTCTGCCTCTACCACCCTCCTCAGGAGCATATCCATTGCACTAAACAAAGTCTGCCATCTCATAACCAGTGCCCATCGCCTCACCCACACTTGTCATCTCTACGCATAGACTGGGTGGCTTCAACTTTCAAACCGGATCAAGTACCAAACCTGCCTTATGACAAAGAAAATAACACTATGCCTTACTCCCCCAGGTGTCCCAGCTCTCTTCTGCCCTGCATGGACTACTTGCATCACCAGGGGCTCTGAATCCCAGCTTCTGCATATCCCGCATTTCTGCACCACACAAGGGCAAAGATCGTTTGCACACAGAGCTCCCAGCTGGTTCAATGGTCTCAACATTGGCATCACCTCAATGCCAAAACTTGGCCCATTCAAATTCAGCCTCTGCCACATCCTGTCTGCATCTAGCTCCTGTGATTGTCCTTACTAATTGTTCTCCCCCTCTCCTCTTTGCTCTTTCCACCTAGCACTTAACCCTCTTCCCCTCAAATCCCTCTCCCATACACCCATTCATCCTCCCCTCCTCCCACCCTTCTTCCCTACCCCCTGTAGCACTTTAATTAATATTTGACAAGTCCCTATGGCTGCACCCCCACTAGTGTGTCTCTCTTCCATACCATGTCAACTCTGTTACCATACCTCCTTCTGGCATTTTTGCCACTGTATTGAATGTATAAAACTGTATGTAACTGCCTGTAACCCACTGTTATACTGTTATTCAATGTCTTGCTTGAATTCTACCTCAACTGACATGGAACCTTTGTAAAAGAGCCTTGGCTCAAAGGTACTTGGTAATACTAGATTCAAATAAATAAATAAATAATACAGCAGGCAGTGCTCCCTAACCTTATAGAAAAATAGGTGTTCAAAAAGAACTGCAAATACTGATGAAAACCTGGTCTAAGCCATATTAAAAAGAGCACTCTTTGATGCCAGCCTGGTGTCACAGAGGGCTGAGGTGCTGGAGGCATTACCTCGCGCTACACCGGCAACCCGTGTTTGGGAGCAAGTGTGGGCCACTGGAGGTCAGTGGGGGGGGAAGGGCGCAGAGCTGGACCGAGCTGCCAAGAGGCAGCTTTCCTCTCAAGGAGGGACATGGGTTCCATCTGCTCTTGTCTGCCCTCATGTGGAGGCTAGGGCAGCAGGCCAAGAAGAAGCCAGACATTAGGCTGGGAGGGAGGGAGGGAGGGAGAGGAGAGGGCTGTTACTGGAGCAGCAGGGTGCATGCATACCTCCATGCACATGCACATCTGTGTCTGGGGCCCCGAGCATAAGGGGAAGAAAACCAGGAATATTTCCCCTGGACAGGATGATGGCCAGCTCTTCCAAAGCTCCTACTGGTGACTGGGCACTCACTGCAAGAACGAGATGGTGGAAGGTAAGTCTCACGTCACCTGGGGCCAGAGAGGGGGTGGCCAGAGTGGGGGTCCAGGGGAGAGAGGTGCCTAAATAGAAAAAGAGATGTGTAGGAACAAGGGGCACAGTTTGAAGATAGAGGGGGGATGGCTCAGGGGCAATGTGAGAAGGTATTTTTTCATGGATAGGGTGGTGGATGCGTGGAACAGCCTTCCTGAGGAGGTCATGGGATCAAAAACAGTGGGGGAATTTGAGAATGCATGGGACAGACATAAGGCAATTATAGTGGGGTGTAGGAGAAAGTAGGCTGTTGGTTAACTAGGATCTGCAGCTTATCCAATAGGTCTGGAAATGGGCAGACTAGGTGGGCCAAGCAGTCCTTATCTGTTGCCAAAGTCTATGTTTCTATGTTTTGTTATTTCAAATGTAAAAAAAAATTAGTAAAGCAGACTCAGAATGGAGAAAGAAGAGTATCATACAAGTCAGGAGACAAGGGGCAATCAAAAATAGAATAATAAGTATGGGTGAAAAATTTTCACTGCTATCATGCACTGCTGTTTAAGGTTTTTTAGGGCCTGCTCTATTTTGCTGGCTATGAGTGGGTGGTCCAGTGAGTCCACCTGTTCTGGTGTAAGACAGGAAGCAATCTGATGCCTGCATGTCTGGGGTGCACAGTTTGACAGAGACAGACATAGAAGTCCTTCATGACACAGTTGATCTCCGGAGCCTTGGTCAACAGCTCCACTCGGGTGTTACACAAGGTGACTATGTGCTGTTCTGCCTGTTGTTTCCAGAACCGTTAGGTGAGGAGTTTACCACATTTCTCTCACCCTGCCCGCTACCACTGGTGAAGTAGTAGAATCAACAATTCAGCTTTGCGGGCTGTGAATGCATTGATTTCTAGGAGTAGTTTCAGGACATCTTTGTAGGTTTGACAGCAGACCCTCACTTTGGGGTCCACTTTCAACTGCACCTTTTTCAATCTAAGCTGGGCCTCCAGGTCAGCAAGCTTCTGTTCCCTTTCCTTGCACCTGTACATGGTGTAGCCCATTATCTGTCTACAAATAGTGGCTTTGAACACCTCCCATAATGTAGCCACCAAGGTGGTGGCTGTATTGCTATGCCTAAAATACTCAACTTTTGTCTATTAGTCAAGGGTAGAACTGAGGGTCATGTAACAGAAGAGGGTCAAGGTGCCAGCTGGGGGGAGTGGTGGGTGGACTGTCCCAGCAGGAGGTCCAGCTCTACTGGAGCATGGTCCAAGATAATGAGGGATGTGATTGTGACTGACAGTACCATGGGAGTGGCTTGCTGAGAGGTGAGCCACATGGCGAGACAGCTGGAAGAGCCATTGATCACTGCATACCAGGTGTAATCCCACACTTGTGAATTAGGGATCCACCAAATGTCAAAGGGTTTGGTCCTCAAGCCATAATAAGATAGTCTGGAATGCCCTTATGTGGGGTTCCTGTTTGCCATGGCTCCTATCCACAGAGTGGTCCATGTTGATATTAAAGTCCCCACCCATGATGAGAGGCACTTGAGAGTCATTAAATTGTGCAACCCTGTCAGCCATATCATGAAAGAAACTTCAGGAGACTGTCATTTATTGACCTGCATGCAGTTCCTTTGGTCCATTAGTGTACCACTGGCTCAAGAATGAGACTAGCGGTACTTTCTTGGTTTAGCCATCCACAGATGGTGGCACACTGCTGGAATGGGGACGGCTGGAGGATGGTAAGTGGAGCAGGTTGCAGCACAAGGGAAAGTGGGCAGACGATGGGGGAAGTGGGCATATGTATTTCATTATGTTTGCTTTTTACTTCCCCACTGATTTTTTTTCCACTTCATTTTACAACCAATCAGATGTGCAATCTAATAATTTCATATGCCAAAAATGTACAGAATTAGGCAACCTGATACAGGATGTAAATAAATTAAGAGAACAGGTTACGGGAAACCTGTCAAAGGTGGTAAATGCAGTGCCTAAGGACAACAGAGAGATGGATAGGACAGATTTGATGATTGTGAAAACCCAGGGGAGGAACCATCTCTAAATGTTGATATTATTGCAAATGAGGAAGAGGAGTGGGTATATGTTGATAGGATGCCCAGGAAGAAAGGACATAGGGCCATAACAATTTCAGATTTACCATTGTCAAAACAGATTTGAACCTTTACAGGAAAAATGCCCTAGTAAAGTGTTGGTTATAAGAGATTCATTACTCAGAAGAATGGATAGTATTACATGTGGAAATGACAAACCAAATAGGGAAGTAAATTGTCTTCCAGGAGCAAGAACAGGTGACATAAAAAGAATTCTGCCAAATGTCATAGAGAGAGAGAACCAAATACACATACTGCTGTTATTCATGCAGGTGGGAATAACATTGGTAAAGATCATGAAAAGGATGTTGTGCAAGATATATTGGAATTGGCTGAATTAGTAAAGAGCCATGGACAAGTATCAATTATCTCAGGCATTCTCCCACTACTAAAGTGCCAAAAGAGAAAAATAACGTTATACAAATGCTGAACACCAGAGTGAAAAATAAATGTCATGAACAAAACATAACTTATATTGATGTATGGGAATCCTTTTTTGTAAATAAGGAATTATACGTCAATGATAATAAAGGAACTAAAACCTTGGCTAAACTGATTCAAGGTCTCTTATATTTAAACTAATTAAAAGAGGGGGAAGGTAGTGCCTTAAACTCTGGTGCTAACTCATGACTCCATAGTCTCTCCAGAATAAATAAATCTGTAGGAAATAAAACAACTGAGCATATAAATTGTTATTTAGCTAATGCTAGAAGCTTGCCCAATAAACTAGATGAACTTAGGGCAATTATGAACACAGAAGATCGGAAGTTTGATATGATATTTATTACAGAAACTTGGTGGAATGAGGAGGATACTTGGGGTAGAGAAATTAGTGGTTACAATCTCTATAGTCTGGATTGGAAAGATAAGAAAGGGGGAGGAGTTGCTGCCTATATCACTAATAAAATCAAATCGACTGATATAAGTAACAAAATTAAAACAGGAGAGTCCTACACCGAGACCTTATGGCTTAAAATTGATACTGATGGACAACAAAGCATTATTACTGGGTTATGTTATAGGCCACCAAATACTAACCTGGAGTTAACATAAGCAATAAGAAATGAACTGGAAAAGGCTAATGAATTAGGCCCAGTATTGTTTCTAAGAGATTTAAATTTTGAAAACATTAATTGAAGGAATTTAACAGCACAGTCCCAGGCTGGAAAAGTGTTCCTAACTTTTCTGCAGGTGCTAGATCTCAGACAACAAGTGAATCAGCCAACACGCCAAAATAATATATTAGACATTATCATTACCTCTAATACCTTAGAGATAAATGGGTATGAAATTGTGGAACCTCTGAGTAACAATGATCATAGTAGTATACAATTTAGTTTAAACAGGAGTAAGGGAGCAGCCAAGGGATGTAGAACTGTGTTTAGTTTCAAATGTATTAATATGGATAAAATACAAAAGAACCTGGATTCCATCGATTGGGAAGTTAAATTAGCAGATAAAACTACTGCAGAAATGTGAGAGATTATAAAGGCAGAGATACACAACTTATGTAATACTTATTTGAAGAAAGTGAAGAAGTATGACAATAAGGGCATTAAGCCGCGATGGTTAAATAATGAAATCAAAAAACTACTTAAAAAAAGGAGACTATACAACTTATATAAGAGAAATAATACAGACGAGCACTGGGATGAATACAAAAAGTGTCAAAAAGAGTGCAAATGGCTAATAAGGAGAAGTAAAAGTAGAATGGAGCTCAAACTAGCAAGAACATCTAATAAGGATAATGCTAAACAATTTTATAGTTACATAAATTCACTAAGAGGAAATAATCCAGGAGTTACTGCACTAAATCAAAATGGTAACCAAATAGATTCACCGTCAGAAATGCAGACACTTTTAATACTTATTTTGGTACAGTACGTGCAAAAAATACAGAATTTATAGGTACAATACCTATAGGAGACACTGTACATGTGGAATTTGATACCAGATTTGTTATTGACAAGATCAAAGCTTTAACAAATTTAACTTCAACAGGACCTGATAATACATCTGCTATGATGTTAAAACTGATGTCACATAGTATTGTCATCCCCTTGGTCACGTTATATAAGAAATCCATCCAGGAACAAATTGTACCACCAGATTGGCTTACTGCAATAGTAATACCTATTCATAAAAAGGGTTCCAAAACTGATTGCTGTAATTATCGGCTGATCAGTTTAACTTCCGTAACTGGCAAGATTCTTGAATCTATAATTAAAGATGTTATGTATATGTGACAAGGGCCGTTTGAATCCAACTCAACATGGATTTAGACCTGGTAGATCATGTGTTACCAATCAATTAAGTTTCTATGAGAAAATCTCATACACTTTGGATCAGGGACTCACGGTTGACTGTATCTATCTGGACCTGTCAAAGGCTTTTGACAGGGTACCACACATCAAAATTATTGAAGCTTTGATAGATTTAAATATTGACAATCAGTTAATAAGGTGGACAAATAGCTGGCTCAAAGACAGAACACAGCAAGTCAGTATTAATGGATATCTATCATCTACAGTCCAAGTGACTAGTGGTGTGCCTCAGGGTTTGGTGCTAGGCCCTTTTCCATTTCAACTTTTCATATCTAAGCTAGAACAAAATAAGGAAGTCTGGGTTAGCAAATATGCTGATAATACAAAACTGGCATGTGTAGTTTTGAATAATAATGAGCAATCAAAACTACAAGTTGCAATAAATGGTGTGGTTAAGTGGGCATAAGTAGTAGGTACGTCATTTAACTCTGACAAGTGCAGTGTGACGCTCATAGGTAAACATAACAGGGACGCTACCTATCATATGAATACTGTCCCATTAAGGAAGAGCTATGAGGAGAAAGATCTAAGGATAAATATATCTAGTAAACTGACCTATGATAAGTATTGCCAGGCACCACTAGTAGTAAAGGCTAAACACATGCTGTGGACAATTAAAAGAAATGTTTCAAGTAGAGAGACAAATGTAATTATACCCCTATATAGAGCTTACATTAGACTTCTCTTAGATTATGGGAACCCTCTGTGGGGGCCAATCAAGGGATCTAATAGGGACATAATAGAAAAAATCCAGAGACATACTACTAAAATGCTCTATGACTGCAAAAACCTTATGAAGATAGATTGCTTAGACTGAATCTCATGTCCCTCCATACTAGAAGGAGCAGAGGAGATATGCTCTTCAAACAACATGATGTCTTGCTGTATTCTGACAAATTGCAGTGAGGTCCAACCTTCGAACTGCCCTGGAGATGAAAGAGTTAACTTTCCATGCCAGGCATGGAACACTGAGCTCGAGCTCGGTTGAGACTCTGTCTGTTGCTGTTTGAACTCAAACCATCAGATTCTTTACTCCGCCTCACTGAACAGTCGCTCTGGAGATTTTCTCCTTTGATCGGTTCAATTTGTTGGTTAAAGTACCGTTTTTCAAGGTTTTTGACCGAATTTAAACCTTAACCTATCGGTTCAGTCTCTGTCTGTGGTTTCGTGAGTACTAGATAGGCTTATTTTTTGTTATTATTCTCTGTGGGACTTGTAAACATGGGATCGGTTCGGTTTGAACCGATCAGGTTGTTTAAAAAACTTTATTCTGCTTTTAGAGTGTGGTAACCAGTTCTTATCAGTTCTAAAAAAAATGGATTTTATTACGTTTTTTTCCATGACCCGTAACACGGTCAGGAACCGATAAGGGTGTCTTGCCTGACGGATTGCCGAAAAAAGGGTAAGTTTTTGTTAGGACTGGCCATGTCTGAGAAACCCAAAAGAAAAACGGGCCCCACTGGGTTTCAACACTGTAGTGTGTGTGGGGAAGTCTTTGACAAGGCTGATCCCCACACCACCTGTGTTTATTGTCTGGGGTTTGACCACCTCGATTCAGACTGCCAGATTTGTAAAATTTTCCTGCAGCTACCCTGGAAAAAGAGTTGGTAGGCTCAGGGAAAGGAGGCCAAGAAGTCCGCTGACCTGGATGGACAGCCGGTTTGGTTCCAACTGAACTAGAAGGAGTGCCTCTGACCAGGGTGAAACTTCTTTGGCAAAGGAGAACCGACTCGAGGAGCCGCTCCGTTAAAAGGACAAGAAGGATAAATCAGCCGTGTGGATCCACAAGTTCTTTCTCCGACTGCTGATGAAATAGCCAAAGCGATAAAGATTGTTCAGTCGCTATCCCAGTTCCGACCCGAACTGGCACCATTAGGAAGCGCTCAGTTCAGTCAGTTCCCCCGGTTCGGATTATGATTTAGAGGAATTTTATGAACCAGAGGAGGAGGAAGGAGAGTATGAGGAAAGTGAGTGTGATTACGAAAGTCTGGATGTGCCCATTGACCCGGACATCTCCCCAGACAGACCTTCAGGAGTGTCTCCTCCTAGGCTTTCTGAGTCCCCTTCCCATTTTATGTTTTACAAAAAAGTGGCTGAAACTCTTCATCTTCCTATGGAAGAAGCTGTGGATGACCAGGAGGAGCCTGACTATGTTGAAGTGATGGATATCCCAGAGTCCAGGAGGCTGTCTATTCCCCTTCATAAGTCCTTTGGGAAACAGACAATGAAAATTTTAAAGACTCCTAATTCTATACCTCCTGTGGATAAGAGAATGGACAAGAGGTATGCTCTCTCAGGCTCAGATATGGAGTTCCTTACCCGGCAATGCAGCCATGTTGGAGTAGTGCAGGCTGCAGCCTGTGATAAGGCAAATATACCCTTGGCTTCACACCCTCAGATAAGGACTCCAGGAGGATTGATGCCGTGGCAAAGAAACAGTACATGGCAGCATCCTTGGGACTCAGGCAGGCTAATTATATGGCCTATACAGCTAGATATCAGAAATCTAGATGGGACACTGTAATGGCTTTAGCTAAACAGGTCCCTGGCCAGCTTACCAAGGAGCTGGAGCAGGTGGCTGCGGATGGTATCGAGGCATCCAAGGTGCAATTCCATGCTGCAGTGGACTCCAATGATGTTTCATCTAGAGTCATGGCTACATCTGTGGCCCTTCGTAGTATGGCTTGGCTCAGATGTACTAACCTGTCTCAGGATACCCAGACTAAGGCCATGGATTTTCCTGTTGTGGGTAATTCTCTGTTTGGGGAGCAAACAGAGAACTACATGAAGAAAATGGATGAGTACAGGACCACCTACAGGAGTGCTCAGGCCAAGGAAAGGCAAGCCACCCTCAGAGGCAGCATCCAGGGCAGGGGCAGGCCTTTCATAGGCCTTTCTACCAAGCCCAGGCCTCCCTCTCTGCTTATGCTCATGGGGGGTTCTTTAGAGGGAGACGCAGACAGGGGCATAAGCAGGTCTGCTTCCCCCTCAGCCTAAAGCCCCTGCCAAACAGGCACCCTGATGGGTTTCCAGGGCCGATTCTCCACCACCTGTAGGGGCAGGCTGGCTTACTTTGTCCAGGACTGGATGTCTTTAACATCAGACAAATGGGTCCTGGAAGTAGTAATCAGGGACTGGTTCTCAGCTTCAAAAATTTCAAAGATGAGAACCAGATCCTTTCCACCTGCAAATCCTTCAGAGGCACTTGCCCTAGAGGCAGAGGTCTCTTCCCTCTTGGCCCTCAGAGCTATAGAGAGGGTTCCACCCCTACACAAAGGGAAAGGATTGTACTCCAGGTACTTCCTAACCCCCAAAATACAGGAGAATGGCGGCCCATCCTGGATCTCAGATATTTAAACAAGCACCTTTTAAAGCCAAAGTTCAAAATGGTGACTCTGGGAATAATTCTACCCTCTCTATGGCCAGGGGACTGGCTAGTCTCCCTGGACCTCAAGGATGCCTATTTCCATATTCTCATCAGAAGCTCCCATCGAAAGTACCTCAGGTTCGAGCTGCCCTCAGGCCACTACCAATTCAGAGCAATGCCCTTCGGCCTAACTTCTGCTCCAAGGGTGTTCACAAAATGCATGGCAGTATTAGTTGCCTTCCTAAGAAGAAAAAGAATCTCCATATTTCCATACCTGGATGACTGGTTCATAGTAGGCCAGTCACCAGACCAAGTCAAGTTACACCTACAGATAACTCAGCAACTGCTCACTTCTCTAGGTTTCCTGCTGAATCTTTCAAAGTCAGTTCTAGAGCTTGTGCAGCTCCTCACCTTCATAGGGGAAGAGCTGGATACAGTAAAAGCAAGAGCCTTCCTTTCCCTGGACAGGGCAAGGGCACTTATTTCACTGGCCTCTTCATTCACCCCTCAGGTGTCTCGGCCAGCAAGGCATTTTCTGCAACTCCTAGGACACATGGCTGCCTCTACAGCAGTGGTGCAGGGAGCAAGATTTCAAATGAGGGATATTCAGTTCCACTTGAGAGCCTTTTGGTCTCAGAAAAAGGACCCTCTGACCAAACTAATTCCAGTGACTCGAACCCTGATCCAGGCGTTACAGTGGTGGCTGGATCAGGACAATCTAAGACAAGGAGTTCCTTTTGTCACTCAGTCTCATTCTCTAATCCTTACTACAGATGCCCCCCTTCTTGGGGTGGGGAGCACACTTGGGACCCCTGACCACCCAAGGGTTGTGGTCTCCTCAGGAATCTCTGCTTCACATCAATCTATTAGAACTCAGAGCAGTGTTTCTAGCACTTCAAGCTTTTTCCAAATCTGTTCAGAACAAAGTAGTTCAGATCAGGACAGACAATACCACCACAATGTGGTATATCAACAAGCAAGGGGGCACTAGGTCTACGGCCTTGTGCACAGAGGCAATGAAGTTATGGTCTCTGGCCTATTCTCTGAACACCTCTCTTACAGCAATACACCTCCCAGACAAGGACAATGCCCTGGCAGATGCTCTCAGCAGGATATCTCAGGGCCATCACGAATGGTCCTTGGATCCCCTGGTTTTGAAGGTGATCTTCTCCAGGTGGGGCACCCCACAGATAGATCTTTTTGCAGCCCCAGACAATCACTAACTTCCTCTCTTCTGCTGCAGGCCCCCAGTGTTGGGCTCAGTCCCCCTGGATGCCCTAGTTCTCAACTGGGAAGGGAAGTTCCTGTATGCTTTTCCCCCCTTTCCTCTCCTGTTCAAGGTGTTAGTCAAAATCAGGTCTCAACCCTGCAAGGTGATTCTGATTGCTCCAGACTGGGCCAGGCAGCCCTGGTGCCCTCTATTGTTGTCCTTAGCAGTCCACTTTCCCCTATCTCTTCCCAGGAATTGCAACCTATTAACTTGTGCTCAGGGGAGGGTTTGGCATCCGAATCTCAAATCTCTCAATCTCAAGGCCTGGCTCTTGAAGAGTTAGAGTTTGCTGATTTGCACCTCTCTCAAGGTGTTATGGATATTCTAAAGGCTTCTCGGAAGCCTTCCACCAGAAACACTTACAACTCCAAGTGGGAAAGATTTTCTATATGGTGCTCTGGGAAACATATTTCCCAGAGTCTGCTAGCCTGTCCACGGTCCTGGACTATATGGTTCATCTTAATAGCTTAGGGCTCAGACCAGCTACACTAAGAGTGCATCTGGCAGCTGTCTCTGCCTTCCTTTCAGCAGACAAGCCTTTTTCCCTTTCAGCCCATCCTGTATTCTCTAAATTTTTCAAGGGATTGCTTCATACCAATCTTCCATTCAGGGACCCTGCCCCTGTTTGGGACCTTAATGTTTGCATTGCCCAGCTTATGAAACCCCCTTTTGAGCCTTTGTCCTCAGCAGAGCTTAAGTACTTGACTTGGAAAACTGTTTTCTTGGTGGCCATCACTTCTGCCAGGCGCATAAGTGAGTTACAGGCCCTGTCAGTGGAGCCTGATTTTATCTCTTTCCATAGAGATAAGGTGGTCCTCAGGACTAGTAGGAAATTTTTGCCTAAGGTGGTTTCAGACTTTCACCTTAACCAGTCTATTTCTCTCCCTGTTTTCTTCACTGACCATTCCTCCTCTGGGGAGAGGAGGCTGCAGTTTGGATGTGAAAAGGGCCCTTAGCTACTGCATAGAGCATTCCAAGGGTCACAGGTTTGACTCCCTCCAACTATTCCTCACTTATGGTGAAGTTGGTAAGGGAAGACCTGCCACTAAGAGATCTATTGCCAGGTGGATTGTCTCTTGCATTCAATTTTGTTATGAAAAACTAGGTAAGACTCCACCCTCAGGCCTGAGGGCTCACTCTACCAGAGGTACAGCTGCTTCCCTGGCTGCTGCCAGGGATATTCCTATCTTAGAGATTTGTCAAGCAGCCACCTGGAAAACAGTACACACTTTTACCAAGCATTACTCTCTGGATATCCAGGCTAGGAGTGATGCTCGGTTTAGCACACAGCAATTCTTCAGAGCCTATTTCCTAGGTAGGTTCTGTCCCTCCTCCATAGAGGTACTGCTTGGTAGTCTGCAATTTGTCAGAATACAGCAAGACTTCATGTTGTTTGAAGAAAAAATTACTCACTTTAGTAATGTTGTTTCTTCTAATGGAGTCTTGCTGTATTCTGACCTCCCCCCACCTCCCCTCTCAGAACCTTTGTTTTTGGGATGTGGGTGGGCAGTAGCAGTGTTGGCACTCGAGAGGTGCCCCACCTCTTATTTCTCATCCCTTTAGTTTGGGTGGTTGGGTGTTGTGTTTGTTTCATTTTTTGGGTTTTCTGACTTGAGTCTTTGTTTTGGGACCAAAAAAATGTGTTCATTATATTTAGTAGCCAGTTGGCTAGTTAATTTATTTAGTTTTTGTTAACTGGGTAGGTACACTAGACAAGTTTTATGCCTATTTTCAGGAACGACCCGGGAGAGTACAACAGGGTATAACAGGTGCATCAACACAACAAAGCAGGAGAGAGAAAAACAGTTTTACATTTGATTGGAAGGTATACACAGTTAACAAAACTGGGGGCAAAATACAATTGAGAATTAGATACAATAGCCAACAGGGCAAGCAAAGAATAAGGTGTGTAGGATCACCATAGTGACAGACAGTAATGTAGTGAGTGAGATCAGGTAGCAGTGTAAGTTTACAGTTTCCACACAGGACACTCAGTGAGTATAGCTTGTAAAGATCTGACGGTTTGAGTTCAAACAGCAACAGACAGAGTCTCAACTGAGCTCGAGCTCAGCGTTCCATGCCTGGCATCGAAAGTTAACTCTTTCATCTCCGGGGCAGTTCGAAGGTTGGACCTCACTGCAATTTGTCAGAATACAGCAAGACTCCATTAGAAGAAACAACATTACTAAGGTGAGTAATTTTTTCTTATATTACAACCTAGTGAAAGACCCTGAACTCTTTTTGTAACTAAACCTTAGCTTTAAAACTGATAACAAGGGTACAAGAGGACAGAAGTTTCAACTAAAAATCATTAAATTTAATACTGAAAGATGTAGAGCCTTTTTTACCCAAAGGGTGGTTAACCCCTGGAATGATCTTTCAAAGGAGATAGTTTTATGTAATGATAAGTTTCAATTTAAAAATAAATTAGATCATTACTTACTTTATAGAAAGGGTCTAGCATATTAGGTACAACCAAGGAGCATATATGGGCCAAAAGCCTTTCTTTAGCTCCTAGATCTTAGTATTAGTATGAATCAATCATGGAGCAAATGAGTGGCCGTGTGAGCAAGGGATCAGTTGCATTCAGACCTTCGGACTGTAAAGGGAGCCTTGAGAAAGCAATCATGATACAGATAAGGTCAAGCAATACCAGCGATCAGCACAGACTGTCCTGGTGTCAAGCTATTCTGATCTGCAGATTGAGAAAGGTTGAGGCACATTATTTTATTTTTAACTATTTTTGCCCTGGATTTTTTTGGTGTAAGGGCAGAAAGATGAAGGGATTGGGAGAATCAGGCCAAAGAGTCGTACTGGTTGTTTCCTAAGTTCGTCTCCCCAGAGATGGAGACACGCTGCCGGCTTGCACCACTTAATACATTGGCAGGCCTTTGGGCGAGCGGGTTGACGCAAGTAGCTCTCAGAGGTTGGAGCACTGTACTGTGGCTGAAAAGCATTTGCCTTTCATAAAATAAGTGGTTTGTTTGGGAAGTGTGGTGGCAGTTGTTCTTTTCTTGTGCTATTTTTGACGGGAAGGGAAGGGCTGGTTACAGTGACTCGTTAGCGAGAGCAGAAACATGGCAGCAAATTTGTTTGAGATTTCTGTGTGGCGTAGTTATTTTGGTTAAGGGGCAGGTTCTGACTAGCACTTTTTTTTTTTTACCTGGGCTCTGTTGTCCGATAGATGCTCACCTCATCAGGGGTATCAGCCAATCAGAAAAAAAGGAAATTCTTATCCCATTTTCTAAAGGTGTGCAAGGTTTTCAGGTGTCTAACAAGCATTCAACATCTTTGTATCTTAACCACTAACTGGTTGAATAGTGCATACTGATGGTACCCCTTGAACATGCATCACTATTGTCTACAACTGCTTATCAATATGAGTTCAGTGCTACACTCATGGGCATGTGTGGCTATTTGGTGTATGCACTGCATAATCAATAAGAGCCGCAGTTCAATGGGTGCCATCTGTAAGCATTCCCTCGATTGGTTGGTGGTTCAATAGTAGCTGCCTTTATATTCTTCCTTTTTAAGTGATGACACATTGGCGAGCAGAGTTTTTAGGTGTCTAACAAGCATTCAAGTACTTTGCATGTTAACCACCAAATGGTTGAAGTAGTGCATACTGATGGTACCCTTTGAACGTGCATCACTATTTTTTTTTTTTATTTGAATCACTATTTTTTTTTTATTATTTGAATTTTGTTGACCGGGTAAGCCCACTGGGTCTGCGGGAGACCTTTTTTCAGGGGCAACCCAGAATTAATTTCAGAAAATATTTTACAGACCAGTTGAATGCAGTAAAGTAATGAGCACAACTGCTTATCAGTATGAGTACTATGCTATACTCATGGACAAGCGTGGATGTTTGGTGTTCACACTGAATACTCAGTAAGAGTTGCATTTCTACAGGGTTCCATTGGTATGCATTCTCTTGATCAGTTGGTGGTTCAGTAGTAGCTGTCTTTACATTCTTTCTTTTTAAGTGATAGCACATTGGCGTGCAGAGTTTTCAGGTGTCTAACAAGCATTCAAGTACTTTGCATGTTAACCACCAAATGGTTGAAGTAGTGCATACTGACGGTACCCTTTGAACGTGCATCATCATTTTTTTTTTTTATTTGAATTTTGTTGACCGGGTAAGCCCACTGGGTCTGCGGGAGACCTTTTTTCAGGGGCGACCCAGAATTAATTACAGAAAATATTTTACAGACAGATTGAATACAATAAAGCAATGAGCACAACTACTTATCAGTATGAGAACTATGCTATAGTCATAGACAAGCGTGGATGTCTGGTGCCCTTTGAACATGCATCAGTATTGTCCACAACTACTTATCAGTATGTGTACTGTGCTACGCTCATGGACGAATGTGGTTATTTGGTGCATGCGGTGCATAATCAGAAAGAGTCGTAGTTCAATGGGGTGCCATCGGTAAACATTCCCTTGATCAGTTGGTATTTCAATAGTAGCTGCCCTTATATTCTATCTTTTTAAGTGATGACATAATAGGGCGCTGAGTTTTCAAGTGTCTAACAAGTATTTGACTACTTTGCATGTTAACCAACAACTGGTTGAAGTAGTGCACACCGACGGTACCCCTTGAACTAGCATCACTATTGTTGACACCTACTTATCAGTATGAGTTCAGTGCTACGCTCATGGGTGAGTGTGGCTAATTTGTGTTTGCACTGCGTAATCAGTAAGAGTCGCAGTTCTACAGGGTTCCATCAGTATGCATTCTCTCGATCGGTTGGAAGTTCAATAGTAGCCATCTTCATATTCTTTCTTTTTAAGTGATAACATATTGGGGTGCTGAATTTTCAGGTATCTAACAAGCATTCAAGTTATTTGCATGTTAACCACCAACTGGTTGAAGTAGTGCATACCAGTGGTACCCCTTGAAGGTGCATCACTATTGTCCACAACTACTTATCAGTATGAGTTCTGTGCTACACTCATGGGTGAGTGTAGACATTAGGTGCAGTTCAACACGGTGCCATTGGTAAACATTCCTTCTATCAGTTGGTTGTTCAATTGTAGCTGCCTTCACATTCTTTCTTTTTAAGAGATGACATACTGGCTTGCTGAGTTTTCAGGTATCTAACAAGTATTCAAGTATGTTGCGTGTTAACCACCAACTGGCAGAAGTAGTGCATACTAACAGTGCCCCTTGTATGTGCATCAGTATTGTCCACAACTACTTATCAGTATGTGTACTGTGCTACACTCATGAGCGAGTGTGGTTATTTGGTGCATGCACAGCATAATCAGTAAGAGTTGCAGTACAACAGGGTGGTGTCGGTAAGCATTTCCTCAATAGGTTGGTGGTTTAATAGTAGCTGCCTTTACATTCTTTCTTTCTAAGTGATGACGTAGTTGGGCGCTGAGTTTTCAGGTGTCTAACAAGCATTCAAGTTATTTGCATGTTTAGACATAAACAAAGCACTGGGACCAGATGGTCTGCATCCAAGGATCCTTAGAGAACTTGCAGAGGATTTGGCACAATCTATAGCTATAATTGGGAATAAAACCATCAAGGGGGAGCAGTCCCAAAGGACTGGAGGAGGGCAATTGTGGTCCCTATCTTCAAAAAAGGAAATAAAAACTCTCCTTCAAATTATTGACCAGTCAGCCTAACTTCAATAGTTAGTAAAACCATTGAGGGAATAATAAGAGATGAGATACAATTAGGACTACAGAATAAAGGAATTGGCGATCACACACAACACGGTTTCAATAAAAATAGAAGCTGCACTATGAACCTAATATGTTTTTATAATACTATAACTAAACATGGATCAAAAGGAATCCGTAGACATTATTTTCTTTGATTTTAAGAAAGCATTTGACTCCTTGCCACATACTGGTATAATTGATAAGCTTCACAAATTAGAAGTTGAGACCAAATTGATAAATTGGATAAAATCCTGGCTGCATAAAATAACTCAGAGGGTAAGGGTCAACAGCTCCCTATCCCCAAGTGGTGATGTATCTAATGAAGTTCCCCAGGGTTCAGTCCTGAGACCACTTTTATTCAATTTGTTCATTCAGGACCTACAAATACAAGACGATAACTTACTACTCAAATCTGCGGATGTTTTGAAGCTAGGTGGTAAGGTTACTACTTCAGAGGGTTGTAAGAGAATGAAAGATGACTTGGGACAAATAGTGGAATGGGCAGACAGGAACAACGTGAAATTTAGCATTGTTAAATGTGTCCTCATGCACTGTGGAAGAAATAACCCCAGACAAAATTACGGAATTCATAATACTGACCTATAAAAGGTTGAGGACTTTAGGGACGTAGGAGTAACTATATCAAGCAACATGAAGTCCAGTAATCATTGTAAAAATGTTGCAAAGAAGGTAAACCATTTAATGACCTGCATAAATAGGGCCTTTACAAATAAATCATTGGCAGTAATGATGCCCTTGTATAAAACCTACATCAGACCACATATGGACTATTGTTCACAAGTATGGAACCCCAAGGGGTGGCAGTGTATGTGAGCTGCCTGAGTTGCATCTGTTTTTTTCTGAGCTCTAAGATGTTTTAAATAGTTTTTTCTGTCCATTTTGATTCCGTTTTTATTTATTTTCTTCGCTTATTTGTCTGTGCTTTGTGCCGGAGCAAAGAGTAAAGTCCTGTATCGCAGTCTTGATAGTGACCGGTATTAACTGTTAGCTCTTCAGCATTCCTAACATTTTTTATCCGAGTAAACCGTGGGTATTGCGTTCTGTTCTGAAGCAAAGATCAAGGTTGCATCACGGTCTCGATAGTGACTGGTATTGGTTCTGAGTTCTTGGCGTTTAACATATTCTCCCAGGAAAACCACAGGTATTGCGGGGCAGTTCTATGGTTTTCAGTGGACTCTGGAGGGGAGTTTTGCAATTTGGAGTTCAGCATACTCCCTCAAGAAAATTGGGGATATTGTGGGACAGCCCTGAACTCAGTGGACTTTGGAGGGGAGTCTGTGTCTCGGAGCCCTGTGATTCTGCCTCTCAGCACTTTTTAGTGCACTCTTTAAGGAAATCGTGGATGCTGTGGAGTACCTTGAAATTCAGTGGGGAGTTTGTGACCTCGGAGCCTTGTGATTTCCAGTGACTTATCCCTGGGACTGTGGATTGTGGTCTGTGAGTGGAATTCTTCTTTGTCTGCTTCTTATTGCGGTGGGAGCGCATGGAACATCAATGTTAGAAGTGGGTTTTGCTGCTTGCATGAATTATTGTCGGGGCAATGAGAGTGCCTGAAGTCCAGGGACAGTAAATGGAGGATTTTTGATTTCCATCTGAATGTGGTGAGATCACTTGTTTGGTGTTCCAAGGATGGAAAGAAGCATCTTCTCCCCCCTGAACTTTTAGGTAGATGCTTCTTTCCTCTCTGTGTGGATGATTTACAGGGTTTTGTGCTGTTTGGGGAGGAAGTGCAAGGATTTGAACTGGAGGGCTCTTTCTCCTGTTGTTGTTGGTGAGGGGATCTCAGCAGCTGGTGGGCGACTGGGGTTGCAGATTCCCCTCCTAGAGCAGCCTGCTACCCTTGTGAGTTTTACACTCCTGTGGGGGGGGGGGGGATTGCATTCTGACTTTTGGGCCATGGCTCCTGAGCAGGGATCATGGCTGAATTTTGGATTGTGCATTAGAGGGAACTCCTAGGAGCTATATAAATAATAATAATAAAACAGTACAATTTATCTGTTTAAGCGCCTTTCAAATTTCAAGGTGCTGTACAAGTCACATAAAAACAAAACACAATACATACAATATAAAATCAAGAAAGCACCGAAAATGCTTTCCCCCATAAACAAAGTTTTAAGTGCCTGCTTAAACCTCCCCACCGTCCTGCACTCCTGAAGTTGACTGGGCAGAGAATTCCAGAGGGTAGGTGCCACAAACCGAAAGGCACATGCACCAGATGACATTAGGTTAACCCTCATCAGCCAAGCGGAGCTGTCGCAAAGGAGTGTAAGGAACCTGGAGCTCTTTCAAGTAATTGGGGTGTATATGGTGGTGGGGGTCCCTTATTTGGGGGGTTCCTAAGGTTTCTCTGTAGCGGGAGCAATTGCTTCCCTCTCAGGGCCTTGTGTCTGAGCACGGCCCTTCAGTTTGACCCTGACTTGGGTGTCTTGGCCTATGTATCAGAGTGTTTTCTGGAAATGATTGCAGAAGAATTGGTCTCTGGGAGGAATTTTTTGGAGATTAGATTGGGAGGAGGTGAGAGACCCTCTTGCTACCTTTAAATGGTTCTCTCTGTTGGATTGAAAGTCTTTATTTTGTTTTTAGACACTGAATTATCGAGACTATAGCGAGACTTGCATTCCTTGATTTTGCTCTAGAACTGAGGGAGGGTGAGAGCCTCTCTTGTTCTAAATACACAGTAATTTCTGGACATTTTTGGACATTTGATTATTTGGACATTATTTATTTGTATTTTTATTTTGTTTGTTTGATTTAATTTCTTTTTATATTTCATTTGGTTTTTGGGTTGTTTGTATTTTTGTTTTGCTGGATTTAGTTGTGTGTGTGTGTGTGGGGGGGTTTAATATGTGTAGAGGGCCTGCCACCATAGTCGTACGCTATTCGTCCTCCATTCTTCACGCCCGCCACCCTTTCTCCCCCTTGCTATTACAGTTGTCAACTTACCAGCGCTGTAGAGCACTGGGGATTGTGCAGAGGGGAAGGAGGGGTTTTGGGGGTAGCGAACAATGGAGGACGAATGAGCAGGTACATTGTTTTGGGGTAGTGGAAACAAGAAGATGCCCAGGGACGAAATGGACTCTGGAGCGAGGTCATTCTTGCCTGGTTTCCATACCCAAGGGCACCACTACTATTAATGGTACTGAGCAAGTGGTCTGTGCAGCTCCAGAGACCCCTCCAACCCGGGTGGTGTTGTGCCATGCCAGATCCATAAGAAATAAGACTACAGTTATTGCCGATCTTGTGGAGTCTGTGGATCTGGCTTGCATTACCAAGACCTGGCTGGATGAAAATGCTGGTCCAGTTTTGGAGGCAGTTCCAGCTGGGTACTCGGTGTTACACTGCCCGAGGCTGGACCGCGGGGGGGGGGTTGCGGTCTGTTTCAAGACCAAACTGGGCCTCACAAGTGTACCAGTTGAGGGGACTGAGTTCTTCAAGTGTACTACAGTGGCAGGTGTCAGTTGTAGAATTGTTCTCATTTACCATCCACCAGGTGGTGAGAAACATTTTCTACAGGTGCAGCTAACTTCGTCATTGACATGGCATTTGAGTCACCCAGGCTGATGGTCCTGGGTGACTTCAATGCCTGGGTCAATGACAAACCCTCACAGTTTGGACAACACTTCCTCCAATTAATGACATCTTTGGACCTCACACAAGTGGTCACTCCTTGGACTTGGTTTTCCTTCTGGGAATTGAGGCCTCTGACGTGGGGGTGGAACCTGTCAGTTGGTCTGATCATTACACTGTGGGGTTCAGTTTTTGCATGCCCCCTTGTAGGCCTACCCTGTGGAGATGGTTAGGTACCGCTCTTTGCAAGATGTTAGCTCTATGGGCCTGGCAGTGGTGCTTGACCTATTGGACTTTTCTGGAGCAAGCGATGACCCAGATACCTTGGTCTTGGCTTATAATAGGGCCATCTCCTTGGCTCATGATCAAATTGCTCCTGTCTGAGTTCATCCTCTCCCCCTTTGACCTTGGTCTCCATGGTTTGATGGGACCTGGAGGAAGATGCGGCGACAAGGACGAAGGTTAGAGCATCGTTGGCTGAGAACTGCCCTTGATGCTGACCATCTTAGATTGATGGAACACTATCAACTCTATCATTCCGCAATCTCTCGTAAGAAGGCAGAGTTCCTGTCTGGGGATATTGTGGCTGCTTAAAACCGACCAGCTCAGCTTTTTCGAACTGTTGGCAGCCTGTGCAACCCAGCCTGTCTTCAGGTTCGGAAAGTCTTTTCACAAATAGAGTGTGATAAGCTTGCTTGTTTCTTTGCAGATAAGGTGGCCGACATCAGGGTAGAGAACAGCCTGCTTCCTCTATGGGAGAAGCTACTGATCGGCATTTGTTCGCATCCTCCGGTCACTCCTGGAGTTCCTTTGACCAGCCTGAGATCATAGATGTCATGAGGATTATCCATAGTATGTGTCCCACTTGCTGTAGTTTGGATCCGGGTCCAACTTCCCTGATAAGGGGTTGTCTTGATATCATCGGCCCAGTCCTAACAGATATAGTCTGGTGCTCCTTGGATATGGGTGAGTGTCCTAGCTCCCTGAAGCAGGTGGTGGTTTCACCCCTCCTGAAGAAAGCTTCCTCGGGCCCAGGCTGCTTTGTTAACTACAGACCGATCTCTAATCTTCCCTTCATTGGGAAGATTATTGAGAAAGTAGTGGCTGCTCAATTGGAAAACCATTTAACCATCCATGACATCTATGACCTGCTTCAGTCTGGTTTTCAAAAGAGGCATAGTGCCGAGACAGCGCTGGTTCGGGTGCTCAATGATCTCCTGATGGCTAGAGATCAGAAGAATCGTTCCATTCTCGTTCTTCTTGATCTCTCATCAGCCTTTGACACTGTGGACCATGGGGTACTTCTCGTGCACCTGGAGTTCTTCTGTGGCCTGTCAGGTACAGTCCTCAGATGATTTAGATCTTTCCTCACTGACAGAACTCAGAGAGTGGTGTCGGGGATACATTGTAAGAAAGTATGGGCTGAGGTTTCACTGCTATGCAGATGATACCCAGCTCTACCTATCTTTTGCACCCAACCAGGATAGAGCTCTCTCGGTCTTTAATAGCTGCCTCACTGAAATCCAGTGCTGGATGAATTAAAGCTGGCTGAAGTTGAATTCAGAGAAGACGGAGGTAATGGTTGTGGACCCAGGTCATAGAGTAGAGGGGATGGGAGCTGGTCTTTCTTCAGGGTTATTTCTGGGAGGTGTCCAGCTCCCTACCTCTAAATGGGTGCGGAACCTTGGGGTGATTTTTGACAATGAGCTGACCTTGTTCACAGGTGTCGGCAGTTGTCAAACTTTCCTTTTACCATCTTAGGAACATCACAAGATTTAAGCACCTTGTTCCGCCCGTGGATTTGCCAATGTTGGTCCACGACTTTGTGACCTCAGTCCTTGATTATTGCAACTCCCTTTATCTAGGGCTTCTTGGGGTTGATATCTGCTGCTTGCAGCTGGTGTAGAACGCTCTTGGCCCAGTTGTTAACTGAAGTCGTCCTACGTGCCTGTCATATTCCTGATGCTATGTGATCTGCACTGGCTGCCAATACAGTGGCAGATCACCTTTAAAGTTGGCTTTTTGACTTACAAAGCCCTACACGGACAGGGTCCGGACTACTTGAAAGAGCTTTTGGTTCCCTACTGCCTTAAGCGATCTCTCCGATCAGCGGATGAGGGGTTGCTAGAGATTCCGAGGGTTTCATTAAAATCTTTGGGTGCTAATGCCTTTATGTATGCTGCTCTGAATTCTCTACCCCGTCAGTGTGTGTCCATGGAGGAATTTAAAAAGGGCCTGAAGACCTATTTATGATCGAAAATCTATTTTAATTAATATTGTGATTTTAGGAGCTCAGATTATTATGTATCGGTTTTATTTATTATATTGTTAGATATTGTAAGGCACCTTGATTTTAGAAAGGCACAATGTAAATAAAGCTTTATTATTTATTATTACATGATCATAAATGACCAGGAATTAAAAACAACCCTAGGAATTAATGTTATAAATAAAGAATACAACTTAAGGGCCCACGATGTACAATTGAGCAGAGAGATAGCCATGACAAACATGACAAACAATGCCTTGACCACAGCACACCTTTTGAGTGCCACCGGGGTGTGCATGGACCCTCTAGCATGCCAACGTCATGCACAGTGGTATGACATTACGTATACACCCATGAGAGAAAGTGCATGCCCGCCTTCACTTCTTCAATGATAGAAATGGCAGTTGTTTTCTAGTGCTACTTATTGTCTTGTCGCATATTCACTCCTGGCAGCCAGTTTGTTTGAGGGGCATGCACTTTTTTGGCTGTTTTTCAGTATTCTCAATAGAAACATAAAAACATCGAAACTGTAGGCAGATAAGGGCCTTTGGCTCACCTAGTCTGTCCCATTACCCCTAACCCTAACAACTGCGCTTCTTCATGTAAGGCTGTAAATAGGTTGTACCTCTCCCCCCCAACTACCAGTAATCCTCTATACCTGTCCCACGCATTTTTAAAACCTGTAATTGATTCTGCCCTCACCACTTCTGCTGGCAAATTGTTCCATCTGTCTACCACCCACTCTATGAAGAAGTATTTCCTCCTGTTACTTTTTAACCTCCCTCCCTCCAGTTGCATGTTGTGCCCCTTGTCCTTTAGCATCTTTTTCTCTTAAAAATAGTATTCTCCTGTACCTTATTCTTCCCTGTGAGGTATTTAAATGTTTCAATCATATCCCCCCCCCCGCCCTCTTCCAGGGAGCACATATTCAATTCTTTTAGCCTATCTTCATAGGGTTTGTGATGTAGTCCCTGCACTATTTTGGTTGCCCTCCTCTGAACCGCCTCCACCCTGTCTATATCCTTCCACAGATGAGGCCTCCAGATCTGGACACAGTACTCCAGGTATGGCCTCACTAATGTTTTATACAGTGGAATTATTAGCTCCCTTTTTCAGCTGTTGATTCCCCTGCCAGTGCATCCCAGTGTCCTATTCACCTTTCCTGCCATTTTGTAACACTGTCAACCTACCTTGAGGTCATCAGAGATGATCGCTCACAGGTCTCTCTACTGCTTGGAGTGTTCTATTTCTACCCCTTCCCCCAGTTGATATGGTGCTCCTGGATGTTTGTGCCCCATGTGCATTATCTTGCACTTTTTTGCATTGATACCCAGCTGCCAATCCCTTGATCAATCCTCCAGCTTTTTTAGATCTCCCTTCATTCTATCAACTCCCCCTGGTGTGTCCACCCGTTACAGAATTTAGTGTTGTCAGCAAACAGGCAGATTTTCCCTTCTAGACCTCTTGCAATGTCACAGGTAAAGACATTGAAGAAGACTGGCCCCAGCACTGATCCCTGTGGTACCCCATTGGTCACGTTACCCTCTTCAGAGTGAAAGCCATTCACCAACACCTGCTGGGTCCTACCATCCAGCCAATTCTCCACCCACTTCTCTGCCTTTTTTCTCACCCCTATATTCCCCAGCTTGTTTGACAGCCTTCTATGTGGTACGGTGTCAAAGGCCTTGTTGAAATCCAGGTAGGCCACATCCACTACCCCCCCCTCCCGATCCACCTCACTGGTTACCCAGTCAAAAAATTTAATGAAGTTAGTCTGGCATGACCTCCCTCCCATAAACCCATGCTGCCTTTGGTTCTGTAGATCGCTGACAACCAGGTGTTCTACTGTTCTCTCCTTCAGTAGTGTTTCCATGACCTTTCCCACTACTGAGATCAGCTGACCGGTCTGTAATTCCCCGCTTCCTCTCTGTTTACACTTTTGTATAGAAGGACTACATCTGCTCTCTTCCAGTCCCTGGCTACCTCCCCTGCTTCCAATGACAGGTTGAACAGGGTAGTCAGAGGTTCTGCCAACACTTCTCTTAGCCCCTTCAGTACCCTGGGGCATATCCCATCTGGTCCCATAGCCTTATCTACTCTTAGTGCTGCCAGTTCCCTTTGAAAAGGACCTGTGTCCATTTCTGTGCCCTTCCTGCTCTTATCGCTTATTGTTGGCCCGTTTCCTACCCCTCCATCATGAAAACTGAACAGAAGAATTTGTTAAGAATATCTGCTTTCTGGTGGTCATCCTCCACACTACCCCCACCTTTTCTTCCCTTTCAATCTTACAATCCCCCCAAGCCTTCCTTTTTTCACTAATGTACCTGTACAATGTTTTGTCCCCTCTTACCACTTGGTTTGCTGTGCATTTCTCTGTTTGTGCCTTGTTTTCCCTAACTGACTTCCCTGCCTCCCTTTGTTTTTCCTGGTACCTCTCCATATCCACTTCCTCTGTGTCTTTTTGTATTGCTTAAATGCCATTTTTTTTTTGCTTTAACCTTATCTGCTACCTCCTTAGAAAACCATAGTGGTTTCTTCTTTCTCTGCCCCTTGCTGACCTGTTTGAGACAGAGTTGTGTCGCTATTATAATCCTTGTTTTGATTGCCGCCCACAGCTCCTCTACTCCCTTCATTTCCCCTACTCTGACCAGAGTGTCTTCCAGGCATTTATCCATCTTTCAGAAATCCACCCTTTTAAAGTCTAAGATTTTAGTTCTTGTGTGGCTTGGTTCCTCCCCCTCTGTTATTTCAAACCAGACTGTTTGATGATCATTGCCCCCCAGGTGCTCCCCTACTGCAACCCCTGTGACACTATCCCCGCTTGTAAGCTCCAGGTCCAGTAGTGCCATCCCTCTTCTATGACCAGCTGTTTAAGGAATCCCCCCTGTAGGGAGTCCAAGATGTTCCTGCTTCTAACTGTTGGCTTCAATCCACGTGTGGTAGATTGAATCTCCCTCAACCAGAGTTGGGGATGTTGGGGGCTATGCACTAACAGGTGGAAAGTACACACCAGAGGCACATACCCCACCCAAGTAGCTCCACACCCACTGACAGGTGTGCACAGGTTGGTATTTATGAATGGTCACCACCTGTCCATGACCCTTCCCCCACCCCAGCATGCTGGTCTGTGCAGGGTGTCCGGGGCCGGAGTTGTGGACCCAGGCGGGCATCCTATCAGATGCCCAACCCGGGTCCCTTAGTGGATCCCTCATGCCCATGGGGTGTTTGTGCATAGCCCGCATGGATCCATGGCTATGCAGCACCTAGTGGTCTGTAGGGGCTCCCACCCAAATGGCTGCCCCAGCCCTCCCCGGCTGCCCAGTGGGCAGGGGCTGCATGGGTGGCTGTTCCCAAGTCCTGCCACAATCGGCGGGTGAAGTCCATGGGGGTGCACACCGGGCTATGGCAGGGTCCCAGCTGCCATAACCTGTGCCTGGCACTACGCGAATGGCACGTAGTGCAGGTATGCCACCCACCCGCCCTCGGTATGAAGCTGCTCACATGGCTGAGGAATCGGGCATGGAACTGCCTTGTGTGCAGTTTGTGAATGCTGCTGGGACTCTGTGGGACCCCGCAGTGCAGCATTCAGACTTACAGTTGCCTACATGCCTCAGGTACGCAGCACGTAGGCAATCATTTGTTTAGTGAATAGGGCCCCCTGGCAGTAGTCCTTTAAAGTTAACAATAAAAAAAGAAAAAAAGACACACTTTTTTCTTAGCCCAGGTTATCTGCAGGGCTATTTTACCTGGCACCATGGCTTACTGAAGACCTCTAACACCTAAAATATATATGACCTGCAAAAGGGTAATTTGACCCTCTCCAAGTGGGTTCCTGTTGCCCCCATTGTGTTTGTCAAGCTAGTTTGTCTCTTACAGCTCCCCCAAAGTCACATCTCCAAGCCGGGGGGGGGGCACCTGGTGTACTAGTTGGCATTGGAAAAGCAGAATTGCATAAATCTTTCTTGTTGCTCTTAGGAGGGCTTCTTGGGCCCCAAAGTTCTGCAGGACATCTCATGAGAAACACAAGGTGGGGGGGGGGGCTTACACAGACACATCCAGGTGTGCTGCAGCAGGACACGGCTGCTATTTCAGATCTGCAGTCAGACCCTGACCTTGACTTTACAGAAGATCAGAATGATGATATAGTGGATCTTGGGGATATTACTGACCCAAAGAAGTTACTTGATGATGAGTAGGACAAACCCTCTGAGGAGGAGGAGGAGGAGGAGGAGGAAGGGGAATGGACAGAGTCAAAGTGGAGAATTCCTATCTCTCCCCTGTTTGTTACCAAGTATGTTCCTGTCTCATAACTGAGGCATGTAGTTCCTTACAGCTCAAAGAGGTGCAATCCATGGAGGCAGTGGATCTCAGCCGTATCCTGTCTGTGTCCTTCTCTGCTCCAAAGTGTTTTTTCAAGCTTTATTAACTATGGTCATATTACTGAGCAGTAATGGGCATGTACAGACAAATACTAAGCCAGAATAACCAAAACAAATTGCAGACATCTCTGAAGTAGAGGTCAACTTCAGAGCAAGGTCAGGTGGAGAAATAAATTTGCCGTTAGATTGCAGAGGTGAACATGACCACACAGCAGTGTTTTGAATTTAATTCTAAGATTTCATAATTAACATAACATTCTACACTGAGTGTAAGTCTCAGTCAGAGCACAATATGGATCTTGATCCCTCCCTCCAAGAAGCCCCACCTCAAGCAGTAAGTCACAGGCTTTCTGGTTCAGGCAGATCGTGGGATGCTGGATGGGGAAGGTACATGGTTCCAGTGGGTTGATATGGGGTACATCCCGGTCTGTGCCAAAAGAGAATAAACAAAGATAACAAAACAAAAAATACTGGTAGATTTTATTTAGGTGGTCAATGCTCTCTTTGGCTCTTCAGCAATAAATCTGCCATTGGAATGCTAGTTGGAGCATATACACAGTGCAGAGTTTGAATCTGCATGCATTCCAGTATCTGTCTTGGGTGAAAAAAAACACAGGCATGAGGTGACTGAAGACTTGTTTGACTCACTAGTAAACTATGTAGAACAAAAGTGCCATTATTTACCCTAACAGTAGTAAGTGCCATCATTCACCCTAACAGTAGATCTTAGAATTTCCCCCATTGAGCCACAACATTGGAACTGTAAGCTGTTGGCATTAGGATCACCCAGAAACTTTTGCCAACTGGGGCTTCCAACATTGATGCAAGTTGGCACCACCTGTATAACACAGGTGGCCCCCTCATTATTCAGTCCCCTTCCCCAGACCAGCTTGGAGAATTATCAGACCTACAGGGACTGAGAAAACCAGACCCAAAACCAGGCACATGGGAGAGGGCACAGAACCATATAAAAACACTCTAATAGGGCAGAGGAAAAGTAAAAAGTGTGCAAGAGAACGCAGGACATACAGTAAAACCACCTGAGTACAGAAGGGAGAAAGTGGGAGGTTGAGCTATTGCTCAGTGGAGGATATTAACTCGCAGATCTACTGTTATGGTAAATAACTGCACTGCCTTCTTTTAGGACATCCCCTCCACTGGAACAATTCCCAAGCAGCACAATAGGCACTGTGGGAGGCAGAAAGGATTAAAAGGAACCTATACAGACGGTCTTGCAATGCAGTAAGACCAAATCCAGCACGTCTACAAGAAAAATGTCTAAACTATAATGTTTAGTAAACATGTGAACAGTACTCCAAGTGGCTGTAGAACAGATGTCAACAGTTAATACATTTTGGAAACAAACCACAGAAGCAGACATGTCACAAGTGGAGTGGCAATGGACAGGACCTGGAAGCTGCTTACTGCGCTTCCACTAATGGAAAACATTGCAAGATACCAACCATCTGGAAAGGCATAGCTTAGAAACAGGTGAGGCCACCATCCTGGGGACAAAAGACACAAAGAGTTGAGAGGATTTTCTATAAACTTTGGTATGATTTGAGTAGTAAAGCAGAGTCCTATGGACAGCCTGCATATACAAAGAATAGTTACTTACCATAACAGTAGATTTCACAAGAATCTCCTCCACTGAGCCACATCATGGAGCTATAAGCTGCCAGCATCATGTCCAGCTGGAAAGTTTAGCTGGCAAGGCTGCCCATGTTGACGTGCCTCATTACCATCTATATAACATGGGCATCCCCAGCATGCCTCAGTTCCCCACCGGAGACAAGCTCGGAGGATCATCGGACCAGCAAGGACCCAAGCAACCAGGAGCAAATCAGGCACACAGGAGAGGATATAAAGCCCTAAGTAAACACGCCAAGTTAGGCATAAGAAGAGAACCAACATGCAAGAGCAGGCAGGATAATCACTTGTCACCCCATGGGGGTGGGGGGGACCAGGCACACAGGTGGGGATATGAACACCTGAGTAACCATGCTAAATAAAGCATAATAGGAGAATCAGTATGTGAAAGCAGGGAGGATAATCACCCGTCACCTGATGGGGGGGGAAGGAAGGAGGGAAACCCAGGCACACAGGAGAGGATATTAAAACCTGACAACCATGCTGACTTAGGCATAAGTGAAGAACCAATGCATGAGAGCAGACAGGTAAATCAATCAACACTCAACAAGGGGGGGAGAGAGGAGGGAGAGCTGTGGCTAAATACAGGAGATTTTCTCCAAGATCTACTGTTACAGTAACCATTCTATCTTCTTCAAGGATATCTCCCTCCAGCGACCCATATCATGGAGCTCAAAATTACATACTCACTGTAATTCTTGATCTTCTAGGAATATCTTCACCATTGATTCACACAAATGGGTTCTGAACCAGGGGTACTAGGACCACATGAGAGCCAGAAATGTTCAGGAGGACTGGCTCCAAGGTAAGCTATGTGTATGTGTGGTGCCAAGAGGGGGAGCTCATGGCGCAGGCTTATCTTTTTTTTTTAAACTTTATTTTTATTGTTATTTAAGTGGCACAAAGAAGACATTTTTCCAGCACATGCACAGCTAATTCTGTATCAGACAACTGTACATTAGACAGGAGTATAGCATACAGAGTCTAGACTGTAGTGATAATGTTTAACTTTTCCTTTACATAATATGAGCCTCTGTCCTATATGGAGGGGAGGTGTTTATTTATTTATTTATTTATTCATTCATTCAATTTTGGTGACCGGGAAGGCCCACTGAGCCCCAGAGGTCCCTTTTTCAGGGGTGAGCCAGGTTAAGTAACAGATGTAAGGTATATATAGTGGTTTACAAGATGATGGTACAGTACATATTTTTAGATATTGCAATACAAGTACAAGACAAAGATAAATACTCAGTGTACAAGACAAAATGTTTACAGTTGTTGGCAGCATTGGGTACAGAGGTTAGCTAAGCATCATGGCAGGAGCAGATACTGGCTTCTAACAAGTGGACCTTGAGCCTGGTTCAGAAAGTTCTGAGGGAAGGGGCTTCCTGGACACAGGGTGGGAGTTTGTTCCATAGCAGAGGGGCAGAGGAGATAAAGGACTTGCCACCTGCCTTGGTCCTCACCCTAGGTTCTTCAAGGAGGATTCATCCTGTTACACGGAGGTTCTGCCTGGGGTGCTTGGGGACCATGAGCCCAGTAAGGCTGGCATGGGGGAGAAGAGTGGAAGAACTTGTACTCGTGACAGAGCAAGGGGTACTGAAGGTGACAGTCAAGGGTTGACCAGTTTAGGTGTGCCAGGGCATCGCAGTGGTGACGTCTGGCATGAGACTGTGAGGCAAAGTCAGCCACCTTGTTGTACAGCATGTGCAGTCTGTTAAGTTCGAGTTTAGCCATGCCCTGCATAAATTGAGCAGCATAAATCAGGGTGGGGAGGAGGACACTTGTGGCAGTAGTGATCCTGGCCTCAGGGATCAGCTGGTCTTTTAGGCAGTAGAGCATTTCTAGTTTGCAGTGGATGGTTTTCATTACCTGGTCAATATGATTCTTTAGGGTGAGGCCCTGGTCCAACATTAGACCCAGGTATTTTAGGGAGCCCACCACTTTGATGCAGTTGCCAGAGACAGAGGTGAGTGGGGTGATTGGGTTCTGTCTTGGCCTAGGGATCATGGTCCAAACAGCATAACCTTAGTATTGCCTCTGTTGAGGACCAGCCTGTTCTCTGTAAGCCAGGTCTCCAGCCTGGTAAAGTCAGCTTGGAGGCGAGGGCCCAGGTCAGCCAGTTTGTCCAGGGATCTATATATGACAGCATCATCTGCATACTGGACAACTGAGCTACCCCTGTAATGGCTACTTAGCTCATTGGTGAACAGGGAGAAGAGGAGGGGGGGCCCAGTATAGTCCCTTGTGGTACCCCCTCCTTCAGGGGAAGCGGATCAGATATTACTCCTTTCCACTTAACTCTCTGGGTTCAACCGGAGAGGTAACTGTCAAACCATGCAAGACAGTGGGGATCTAGGCCTAGCCTGCCCAGTTTCATCAGCAGGAGTTGGTGGTTGAAGAGGTCACAGGCCTTGGATAAGTCAATGAAGACCGCTCCTGTTGGGATCTCGTTGTCCATGGCTCCAAGTACATCTACCGAGAATTTTATCAGGGCAATGTCTGTTCCATGGTTAAGTCTGAAGCTGTGTTGGGAAGGGGCTAGTAGCTGGTGAGTCTCCAGGTAGTCTTGGATTTGCCAGTTGACTAGCCTTTCCTGAATTTTGCTAGGGTGCAGAGCAGAGAGATTGGCTGTAGTTGCCAGTGGGTTCCCTGGGGCCCCCCCCTTGTGGATGGGAACCACATGGGCCTGCTTCCACACATCAGGAATGACTCCTCCGAGCAGGGATCTATTTATGAGCCAGATTAGGGGTCTGGAGATGGCTGGAACTGCAGCCCTTAGCAGCATTGCATTGATCCCGTCTGGGCCTCCAGTTCCTTTGATTTTAAGGGACTTGAGGAGGAGGAGAACCAGTTGCAGATGGAATGGAGGTCAGTTGAGGTAAGGGGTCTCAGACGTTCTGGGCTCAGTGTTTATAGGGGGTAGTCCAGTCTTGTAGACGTCCAGGTTGGTAAAGTGTTGATTAAAGGAGGAGGCAATTTGCTGGCTGTCACTTAGTAATTGGCCACTGACCTTGATAGGACCTGGTTGGGACTTGCTGTTGCCTTTAATAAGTTCATTAATGTGGGACCAAAATAACCTAGGGTTCCCTAGGTTGGATTGCTAGAGATGTTTGAAATACTCCCTTTTAGCAAGCTTGGTGGCTCACTTTCATTGGTTCCTGAGGGTCCTATAAGTCACAAGGTCAGCTGGGAGTGCATAATGCTTGTATTTCTTCCAGGCCTTGTCGCAGCACACCATTAGAGACTTGAGTTCTGGGGTGATCCACTTGTAGCAGCTGCCTTTAGCTCATAGTTTTTTCAGGGGAGCGAAGAGGTTGGCTACTGACGTGAATGCGTTCTGGAAGTAGTCCAGTGCCTCATCCAGTGTTGGGAGGAGTCTTATGGGGATCCAGTCAAGGTTGCTGAGATACTCAAAGTGGTCAGCTAGGAATTTGGAGTAGTCACATGTTGTGAGTATTCTAGGGGGAACCTTAGGTGACCTGTTCTTCCAAGTGCAGTAGATTGGGGAGTGGTCACTCAGGGCATCAGCCATGGTACCAGCCATATGTATGTTGGATGAATTAGACACCAGAGCTCAATCTAGGGTGGAGTGGTTCCCTGTTTTGTTGTTTAGCCTAGTTGCATCTATTATGACTTGCCCGAGGTTGGCATATTGAAGCAGGGCCTTGAGAGCCATATTCGAGTCAAGGGCCCAGTTAAAGTTAAAGTTCCCTAGGATCAGGAGTTCAGTTGAGACCTCATCCACTAGAGCTTTAATGAGAGACTCAAGGGCACTATATGTGAAGGAAGGACTGAAGTGTGTAAGGGGTGAAGGGGAGGAGGGTAGTACGGAGTCACTTTGGATGCAAATCCAGGATTCCAAGAATAGGATTCTTAGAATGGGAGTGGTGTACAGGCCACCATCTCAAACAGAGGAGCTGGACAGGGAACTAGTGGGACAGAGCAGGAGGACCTGAGAGAAGGGTAGTGTGGTGATTGTGGGGGACTTCAACGTGCCAGGAGTGGACTGGAGCACCCCAACAACCAGGAACAGAAGGGAGCAGGTACTGCAGGATGCCTTCCAGGACAGCTTCCTGCTGCAAATGGTCAGTGAACCAACCAGGTTAGGAAATACCTTTGACCTTGTGCTGGCAAATGGGGACTTTGGGAGAGAACTTACAGCGGAGGAACTGCTGTCAGGGAGTGACCACCGCTCAGTATGGCTCACATTGGATATGGGCAAGGAAGGAGTGGAATCTGGCACAATAGTGCTGGACATCAGGAGGGCTGACTTTGGGAGGATAGGGGAAGTGGTAAAAGGGTACCTGGCCAGAATTCGATCTATTATGGACACTAACCAGAGGCGGGAGCTCATAAAGCTGGGGATAGTGGAGGCAACCAAAACCTGCTGCAAAGCCCAGAGCAAGAAGGCTAGGGCTAAGAAACTGAACTGGTTGAGCAAGGAGGTCATGGAAAGGTAAGGAGGAAAAGAGCTGCCTTTGGGAAGTACAATAAAACAGGGAGGGAGGAGGACAGGAGGAGTACTTGACAGAATCGAAGGAGGTGACAAGGGCAGTAAGGGGAGCCAAAGCATCTACGGAACTCAGGCTGGCACAAGGCATAGAAGGGGAGAAGGACTTTTAGTACATCAGGAGAAAGGAGCTGTAAGGACCACATAGTAAGGATTAGGAAGGAGGGGTTGGGTGGAAGCAGGGTGCGATAAGGCGGAAGCACTAAATGAGTACTTCTGCTCAGTATTTACTAAAGAGAAGAGGGGGTGACACCCAAGGTGGGAGAAATGGCAGAAGCAGAGGGGGAAGTGGTGACAGATGGGGAAATCATGGAGAGCAGAGTTTGAGAGGGTTTGAAGGCACTGAGAGTGGACAAGACACCAGGCCCAGATGGCATCCACCCCAGGGTACTGAAGAAGCTGGCAGAGGTCCTTGCAGGACCTTTGGCAGACCTATTTAATGCCTCACTACATTCGGTGTGTGCCTCAGGACTGGAGGATGGCTCATGTGGTGCCTCCACAAGAGTGGCCCCAAGGATGAACCGGGAAACTACAGACCAGTGAGCCTCACATCCATCGTGGGTAAGCTAATGGAGACTATCCTGAAGGAGAGGCTGGTGGCCCTCAGAGGCCAAAGGACTGCAGGACAGCAGACAGCATGGCTTCATACGTGGCAGATCCTGCCAAACCAACCTGGTCGAGTTCTATGACTGGGTAACTAGGCAACTGGACAGGGGCCATGCAGTGGATGTCCTGTATCTGGACTTCAGTAAGGCATTCGACTCAGTGCCACATGGAAGGCTGGGAAGGAAGTTAGTAGGCACAGGGGTGGGTGCAAAGCTGGTGAGATGGGTAGGAAACTGGCTGCAGGGAAGGCAACAGAGGGTGGTGGTGGGGGAGCCTCACACCCAAGGGCAGTGACGCGGTATTCCACAGGGCTCAGTGTTGGGACCAGTGTTGTTTGGGATATTCATTGCAGACATATCATGGGACATCAAGAGCAAGATCAGTCTGTTTGCTGATGATACCAAGGTAGGAGCGGTGGTGGATGACCTAGGGGATGGCAGGGTTGCAGGATGATCTGGCAAAGCTTGAAACCTGGTCAGACACCTGCAACTGGGCTTTAATGCCAAAAAGTGCAAGGTGCTGCATTTTGGGATGAAGAACCCAAGGAGGAGTTACCAGCTAGGGGAGTGCAGCTAGCCCAGACAGAGGAGGAGAAGGAGCTGGGTGTGCTATTACAGGATCAATGAACAACTCAGCACAATGTAGGAAGGCAGCTGCAAGGTCAACAAAATGCTGGGTTGTATTGCAAGGATATATCCTCGAGGAGGGAGGAGGTGATTCTGCTACTGTATAGGTCATTAGTTAGACCATACCTGGAGTACTGCGTGCAGTACTGGTGTCCGTATCTGAAGAGGGACATTAAGTTACTGGAGGGGGTGCAGCACAGAGCAACAAAGATGATCAAGGGGCTGGGGGACTTATCATACGAGAGGAGGTTGAAGGAGTTGAACATGTACTCACTGGAGGAGAGGAGAGACAGGGGTGACATAATTGAAACCTTTAAATACATGAAAGGAATAAACAAGACGGGTACAGAGGGGCTGTTCAAAGTAAGGGAGGGGAGGGCCACCAGGGGCCATGATATGAGACTGGAGTGAGGAAGGTTCAGGAGGGAGATGAGGAGACACTTTTTTACAGAGAGGGTGGTGGCTGGGTGGAATGAGTTACCTGCTGAAGTGGTATGCAGTAGAACAATGGACTGCTTCAAATGAGGATGGGACAGGACAAGGGGGAGGGTTAATGAAGGGGAAGGGTGGAAGGGAGGGGCAGCTGCAGAATAAGGGATGCTAGCTGCACATTTGAGCAGACTTGATAGACCTCTAGGCCTTTATCTGCTGGCAAATTTTGTATGTTTGTAAGGGATTGGAGGGTGACCTTGGGAGAGTTGCATATGCACCCAGTGATAAAGTACTTTGAAAGGCCAAGGGTGATCCATACAAATAGCAATTCACCATCGGTACAGTTTCCATGCTGCAGACAGATGAGTGATGCATCTAGTGTATCTTTAGCATATATAAGTACCCCTCCGCCTCTTTTGCAATCCCTGTCCTTGTGGAAGGTGTTATATTCCAGGGCAGCAACCTCATGTGTAAGGGGGTTTGAACCTTCAGCCAGGTCTCAGAGACAGCAAGGATGTCTGGCTTGTAGAGATCCAACCAAGCTTGAACTTCATGGATCTTGGGGCAGAGGCTGCATACATTCATATGTGCTATTTTTAGTCCCTTGGAGGATGTCCAGTGGGGATCATGAGGGGAGGATATTGAGAGATTGGCAATGGGAGTACATGGGTTAGGCTCTATGTCACTTGCTAGGAGCAGCAGTGCAGCTAGATGGCACAGTAGTTTGGGGTTGGGAAAGAGTAGTTGTTTGAGAAGGAGAAGCCTTCATGAATAGCAAAGAACTCTGTAGCATATGCCCTTTCTTGAGAACTCATGGGCAATCAGGAGGGAGTCTGTACCTGGGGAGGTAGGGCAGCAGTATAAGGTGAGGGAGTGCAGATTATGGCGCCTGGATTCAGTGTTTTCTGGGTAACTAAGCAGATAAGACTGTCTACCCAGAGGAGTGACAGGATGTACATAGATTTCAGGAGAAGTCCCCTGTTTGGCAGACAAAGGGGGAATTTGCCAGGCCGAGTAGTGGGGTAATTAGCTGGGTGATGGTGGGAGTTCTGCCCCAGGGATGCCATATCTGGGGGGCAGTGTACCAGGTTAGATGCAGTGCATTGGCACCTCATCATACTATGACCGTGGCTAGTAGGTAGGTAAGTTGGTCCGGTAATAGTTGCGGGTAATACAGTGACTGAAATTATGCGGGGTAGTACATGTACATATGACTTTGACCTGTAATTTCTACCTTAAACTGTAAGATTAGATTTGTAGAACCATAAACTGTAACATAAGATTTGTAGAAGCAGGCATATATTCAACAAGTCAGGTAATAAAAATAGCTGATAGATTGTACGATACTGCCCAGATGGAGGGGGTACCGCAGACCTAGATTAACACGTTATACTTTGCAGTGGTAAGTGTACGTCTGCTGGTAGGAGAACCCCAGAGCTAGGTCTTCAGAGCTGTGTGCAGTGAACAACAGAATAATCTTGTTTGAGAGCTAAAGAGTAATAATAAGTAGCAAAGAAGAAAGGTTCAACAGCAATGTTCAGTATTGTAGCTATGGGAGCTAGAATTCTTGTCTGTAGTCTGTAGTGATCTTTCCAGTAGAAATGTCTGAGACAAGATCACAGCTCTGGAGATAGGTCCAGTAGAAAATAAGGGGAGGCATTAGTGAGCATTTAAGGGGAGGAGGAAATGGGGCAGGTGGCTGGGAAAAATCGGCTGTCAGTTGTGCAGGTCTTGATGCTTCAGGGGAGGTCCGCCTGGCTGTAGGCAGCTCACCGGTGCCTCAACCCCTGAGGTTCTTTTTCTGTGAAAAATTCAGTCCGTTGCAAGGGGAGGAGCCCCGCAGCAATAGGTCTCCCTCTCAACCTCTGAAATTCGCCCAAAAGTCTGGAGTACGCTGTGGGGGCTTAGGTCAGCTTTTATGCTGGCTGACCAAGCGTCACAGTATAGAGGGCCAATAAGAGCTGAAGCATTATTTGAATTAGGCACCCAAGAAATCAGCTCCAGTGGGATCTGTGGCTTGTTTCACAAAGCCGGTAAGCATTTTAAAGAAATCTCCCATCGGCAGTGCTTTGGAGGAGGTCCACCTGGTTGTAGGCAGCTCACCAGCACCTCTACCTTGAGGTTCTTTTTCTTTGAAAAATTCAATCTGGTGCAGGGGGAGGGGAACCCTGAGATTTGCTTACTTTCCATATTTCAAGTCCATTTATATTTGCTTCCCCCAAGAGGCAGTAGAACTTTTATCTATAAGATTATGAAAAAAATAAGCAATCTTCCATATTCCCCCGGAGAGAGGTTGTAATGGAACAGGTCGACCGACTCTTCCTTAGCTTGGGCTCAATATTCAATGGTATTTCACGTGGAATGCGGTTAATAATGTATCATGTAATCAGGATACTAAATCTGAGCGGTATTGGGCTATGAATAGGAACCAAGGGGTCCATCTGTTCATCAGCATTGGCATCTTATTTTGTAGCTTAGCTGTTAAGCTTTCCATTTTTTTTTCCAAACTTTATTTTCCATGGGTCAACGCATACAGCACCCAGAGCAGATACAAGAATATAACATTGAATGGATATAATGTTTACAGTTCAGGTTCATCATACAATTATCACATTGTATTGTTGCTTATTTATGCAGGAGTTTAGAACAGTCATATACATTGCATTTTACTTACGTGGAATGTACTAGTGGAGCCAATGAACGGTCTCAACTTAGGTACTCCCGGAACTATCTGCTAACCAGTTTCCCATCAGATCACAGGGAACCAGTCCCGCATTAAAGCTTCCTCCAAAGGCTCCCATATCCTGCAAAACTTGTCCTCTCTTCCCAGAGCTTTGTATTGAGTGTGCTCCAGTTTCATGCATTAAACTAGCTTATGGGCCCACTCTGTTATTGAGGGTATGGAGTCCTTACCCCAATGGTAGACCAAGATCTGCTTCCCCACTGCCATACCCAGCGGCCATAAGTGGTGGTTCAGGCCCACCCCTCTCTTTGATGTACCAGGGAGACCTAGAATTACCTTTCCCAGACCCATTAACTGGGAGTCCTTAAGTGTAGATTGCATAATTGAGGTGACCCCTGCCCAGTAGTTTAATAGTTTTGGGCACTCCCATATTAGATGGAAAAAGCTTCCTTGGTGTATTGAACACTTGGGGCACAAATCCAAGCAACCTGGGTCTATTTTGTGAGCCAAGGTAGGGGTAAAATAAGTTCTATGTAATATATTAAAATGTGTATCTCTTAATCTGTTATTAACAGAGCATAACATGCCCTTCCGTAGTATTGCTCTCCAGTCCCCTGCTATCAGGGCCTCCTCCCCCAGGTCCTTGTCCCATTTCCTTTTTAGCGTAAGCCCCAGATCTGGCAGGCAGCCCAACAGAGTTCTGTAACATCTGGTCAAAGGTCTAGACTTGCCCAGGACCCTGGTTTCTTTCAGGACCTCTTCTAACTGGGATCTTTGTGGAACTGTAAAGTGTTCTGCCCCTTCTTTCTCGGACCGGAGTTGGGTCCGGATTTGCAAATAGGTAAAGAAATGGGAGGGACGAAGCATGTATATACGCACCACGGTTTGATATAAATGTACATTATCCTGGTCATGTAGTTGCTCTATTGAGGAGAATCCTTTTCCAGCCCATTCCCCCAAGGTACGATTTACAGGGCCAGCATCTCCCCTTCCTCCCAAAGTGCCCATCCAATGTTAGCATCCAGGGACATCATGAAGGAATAGTTCAGTATCTCATGGGCCTTTATCCAGACTCAGACTGTGGTTCTTGTAAATGGATTTTTAATGAAATTCACTGACCTCTCCTGTGACATTGATGCAAACCGAGGGATCTCCAACGGGAAGGTATCTAGATCCTTCCCTATTTATTTATTTTTATTTAGTTAAACATCAGTTTAGAAACCTTTGAGCCAGAGGCTCATTTACAAAGGTACCTCGTCACAAAGAGGACATCAGAACAGTAGTACAAGGGACACAGTACTTACAAACAAAAAAGTTACAGTTCAATTACAATTTTGTTTCAATAGAATACAATCTCCAACGAAGCAAAAGATAACAAAAGGTGCAAAACTTATGGTCGGGGGAGAGCTGGTGGGAGTAGAAGGGAGGGAGATAGGGGAGGAGGAATTAGTAGGGAAAGGAAGGGGGGGAGCCGCTCAGTGAGCATTGTCAAACAGAGTATATATATATTTTTTTTTTTTCATTTTACACTAGGCTAGAGGCAGTTGCATTTGTGAGAGCTAAGCAGGAAGTTTCAGAGCCTGGGCTTAAAGCAAGCTAAGGTTAGTGAGTTTGAGACACTGGCAGGGAGGGAGTTATACCAGTGGGGCGCACGGTAGGGGAATGCCCTCTGACCTTGAGAGGTCCTGGCTCTCTGAATAACTAGGGCAGCTCTTGACGAGCCGCGCGTGATCAGGGTCGGTGCAGTACAAGCGAATGGAGTTGATAGGCCTATGGGGATAGGGCCATGAGGGCTTTAAAGGTGAGCTGGCATGTCTGATACATGAGTCGCTCTTCCAGGTTGAGTAGGGTAGCCAGGGTGTACAGCTCACATGTGTGAGTGAGTCTGGGAGCACCAGTGATAAGTCTGCAGGCCTTATTAACTGTGAGGCGAACCTTGTTGAGGGCAGTCTGATCTGCTGAGCCATAGACTGGAAGGCCATAGTCAATGAGAGACATGACAGAGGAGGTGACAGCCAGGCGGAGGCATCAGGAGGGAGACATTTCTTAGTGCCGGTAAAGAATGCCCCTAGCCGTGAGTTGGCTACAGAATTTAGGGCAGATATATGTCCATGGAATGAAAGTGCAGGGTCAAAGGTTATACCAAGATATTTATAGGACTGCACCTGGTCAATGACGAGATTGAGGTGGAGTGGACAGCTAAGGAAACTTGCTGTACTTATTTTAGGGGTGGAGAAGAGCATCATTTTTGTTTTCTTAAGGTTGATAACAAGTCGGTGCTCAGTGAACCAGGTAGCTGCAGAGTCAAAGACTAGTTGGAGGGAGTTCTTTAGCAGCATGGGGTCATTGTGGGAGGCAACGAGAACAGCATCATCAGCATAGAGAAGCATCTTACCCGTACAACTGCTGGGTAGGGAGTTAAGAAAGAGGAGAATAGTAGGGTCCAAGAATTGAGCTCCTGTGGCACCCCAGAGCGAATGGGGCATGTTTCAGAGAGAGTACTGCTGACTTTCACACATTGGGAGCGATGCGAGAGATAGCTGGTGCACCAGGAAACAGGTCCTGAGGCAAAGCCTATTAGGTCGAGGGTGGAGAGCAAAAGAGGATGCGAAACGGTATCGAATGCTTTAGACAGGTCAATGAATATAGCACCAGCCAGGGCACCAGAGTCCAAGGAGGCATGGAGGAAGTTGGAAAATTCCAGGAGTGCTGTATTGGTACTATGACCTGCTCTGAACCTGTGTTGTTCAGGGCAGAGAACATTGTACTTACAGAGGTAGTCAGAGACTTGGGACGCCAATTTTCTAACGCCTTAGAGAGGGGGAGAGGATTGAGATGGTCAGAAGTACCCGAAGAGTCCTGTCACCACCTTTATGGACAGGGGTAACTGTGGCAATCTTCCAGGCAGAGGGATTGTCCGAGACAGAGTGATTTGTTGAAAATGCACGTAATAGGTAAGAGGACCTGATCCAGGACCTGACGTAAAAGGCAGGGATCAAGTGAGTCATTACGATGGTGTTACCTTTAGGGCTTTTAGCAAGTAAGGCAGCTTCTTGCATGGTAACACCACGCAGGTGGAAAGAGGGCGGCAATGGGTGGTACAGATGGAGGAGGTGGACTGAAAAGTTACCAGGAAGTACTGAGCTAAGGTCGGTAAAGGAGTTATTGAGGTGGGTGGCAATGAGAGCAGGGTCAGAGGAGACGGTACCATTGATGTTGAGAAGAGAAGGAGAGGGGGACTGGGGGTGACCATTCAGTTGCTTGATGTTGTCCCAGAAGCACCTGGGGTTCCCCCAGGAGGAGGTAAGAGAGGCTTGGTAGTATTCCGCCTTTGCTTTGCGGATGGCCCAGGTGCACTGGTTGCGGGTGGCAGCATAGGACTGCCTGTCAGCTGAACGGCCAGTAGCAACAGCAAGGTGCCAAAGATTGTCACGCTAAGCTTAAGTTGCCACAGTAGGCAGGGGTGATCCAAGGGGCATGTTTCACTTTGACCTCCTAGCAGTTACTGGGAGCAAAGATATCACAGGCAAAGTTGAAAGTGCTTACAAAGAAGGCCAGGGCCAAGTCAATGTTGGTTGCCCTCGGCCAGAGGGACCAATCAGTGTGGCAAGGAAGTGCTTAAGGCCTATGAGTCCCCCAGGCCTAAGCAGCCTTCGAGAGGTGGTTTTGACTGGGGATGAGGGCCGAGGGGTTTCCCAGTTGAAAAGCACAGGGGAGTGGTCACTGAGGCAGTCAGGGAGGATTTGGATGTTGTGGATGCGGATTGGCCTGTTGGTGAGGACCACATCCAGGAGGGTGCTTGTCCCCCCCCTAGGGTTTTTTCTAGTAGGCTGTGTGACCAGTTGGGTTAGGTCAATTGAATTGAAAGCTTCACGGTGGGAGGAGGATGAGGGGCAGAGCCAGTTTATATTCAAGTCGCCCACCAAGATTTGGTCCGACGAGTTGGATAGGGAGGTGAGGTAGTCAATTAGTGGACCCAGGCCTGGATTGGTTCTTGGGGGATGTAGGCTACGGTTAGGAATAATGGGCCTCTAGCTGGGTCAGGGGACAGCTTTAGAGTAAGTACATGGGCCTCATGGTCAAGGTCAGACTGGGGGAGTGGTAGCCCCATGAGAGAATCCTTCAAATAGAAGACACAGCCCCCACCTCTCCTGCAGACACGGTCCAACCTATGACCACTCACGCTTTCATTTCCTCCCCAGACTTGTACAGGTCCTGCATAGACAATATCTGAGCTGCTAGATAATATTTCATATTCAGTAGGCCCAGCCCCCCATCCTTCATTGCTCTCCATAGGGTCTCCTGCTTAACTCTGGGTCTCTTATTGCCCCAGAGTAGGGTTCCCAAGGCACCCCCGAGTGATTTGAAGTAATATTGGGGGATCCACACTGGTAGAGATTGGAAGCGGTATAGACATTGTGGCAATAAAAACATTTTAGCCAAATTTACTTTCCCTTTCCCTAGCAATGTTAAAGGAAAACTCTTTAACCTCTCACATTGTTCCTCAATTTTTTTCAGAAGGGGTATATAATTGATCTTAAATAATTATGACAGCTTTCAGGAATATTAACTGCCAGGTATTTAATGGAAGCCACTGGGGATATGTGGAGACCCTTCATATGCACTCCTGCCCTATCATCTCACAGTGGAGACACTCACACTTGGCCCAGTTTATCTTATGGCCTGAAAGGGCCCAGATTCGTCAAAAAATTTGGTTAGGGCTGGAATAGAAAATTTTGTGTCGCTGAGAAACAGTAGCACATCATCTGCAAACAATGAGATGACATAATGATAATTCCCAACCCTACACCCCTGGATTCTAGGGTTCTGACGGATAGAGGAAGCTAGGACTTCCATGGTTAATACATACAATAAGGGTGATAGAGGGCATCCCTGGCGGGTACCCCGGTGAAATGAAAGGGAGGTGAGAGGGTGTTGTTTGTATATATGTGTGCCTTTGGTGCAGTGTATAGTGCCTTAATCCAAGCGATAATCGTGGGACCCAGTTGAATTTTTTGAGGGTAGCAAAAATGAAGACCCATTCCACTCTGTCAAAGGCCTTCTCGGGATCAAGCACCAGAAGGCCTTTGTTCCTGTCCCCTCCTTTTCCTGTCCATTTATATACTATGTTAAGAGTTCTCCGCAAGTTGTGCTTTGCCTGCCTTCCTCTAACAAAACCGCATTGGTCCTGATGAATCAGGGAGGGCAGAATGGTTTCCAACCATTTGGCTAGTAGTCTGGCCACAATTTTATAGTCGGCATTCAAGAGTGAAATGGGCCGGTATGACCTGCACTTATTGGGGTCCTTGTCAGGCTTTGGGAGGACTATAATTGTGGCCATTTGCAAAGAAGGGGATAGAGACCTCATTCTCAGTGACTCCCTAATCATCAACACCAACATATGTCTGCTTTCCTCCCAGAAGGTTTTATAAAATTCCATAGGAATTCCATTTGGGCCTGGGGCTCTACCCAAATTTGAATCCCAGATAGCGCCCTTTATCTCTTGCTCTGAAACCGGTCTATCCAGATTTTCCCTCTCTTCACTATTTATCGAATTGAGTTGTACTTTACTTACAAATGACTCCAGCACTGCCCCAGGTGGAGCTTCTGACTTATATAAAGTTTCATAGTAGAGCCTAAGGTTTTGTTAATTTCGGTGGGTCCAAGGTAACCACTCCACTGAAGGACTCCAGGGATAAAATTACTCTTTCTGCCTGCTTTACCTTCACTCTCCAGGCCAGCCATTTACCAGCAGTATCCCCCTCAAAATATGTCCTAGCCCCTGCTTTCAATTTATCCCTCTCTATTCTCTGGCATGCCATTTGGGCCTGTTTTCCCTTCAACATTTTTAATTCCCTCATTCTCCTTAATTCATTAGTCTCCATCATTTCTGGCTCTATCTCTAGAATTTGACCCTCCAGCTCCCTCTCACATCGCTGTTCCTCCCTAAGTAAGTTAGCTGCAAATGAGATTGTTGCACCCCGTAAAACCGCTTTGAGTGTTTACCAGGTATTTGCTATTGAGGTATCTTCTGGTTTGTTATATTCTTGATATTCCCGGATCATATTCCTTATATGTGCCCTATATGGTTCCAAGGTCAGTAGTGTCAGGTCCATTCTCCACTGCCTTAAAGGCGGGGATCCCCTACCTAATGGGATTGAAAATTCCAATGGGGCATGGTCCAAGATGCAAATCGGTCCATATTTCCAGTCTTTTGCCCACCTCAATATGATTGGTGAGACCAAGAAATAGTCTAATCTGGTAAAAGTTTTGTGGGTGGAGGAGTAGAAGGAATACTCCATCTTATGTGGGTGAAAGTACCTCCAGACCTCTTGGAGTGCCCTGTCCCTGACCAAGGCCCTCAATGCCACTGAGCTCCTCGGTGGGGGCCTACTCCTGGTTCCAGAATTATTCTGATCTTGATCCCAATAGGTGTTGAAGTCACCTCCAATAATTAAGTTATTGAGAAAGGGGGCTATAACTACTGCTAAATGATTTAAAAAAAACAGGGTCATCTATGTTAGAACCGTAGACAGCTACCAAGGTGTATCCTGTACCCTCTATGGTAACGCCCTTTAATAAGTATCTACCCTGGAGATCAGCTATCGAGCCATGGACTTCCACTCTTAATTTACAGGTGGATCCAGATCGCCACCCCCCTGGCCTTGGAAGTAAAGGATGAAGCCATAAGAGTACCTCCCCCTCCATGACCGTGCCAGCTTTGATATTTCCTCTTTAAGCGTATGGGTTTCCTGTAGGAAGAGAACATCACCTTTTTGTTTCTTAAAATATGACCAAATCCTCTTCCTCTTGACGACCATCTTTAGTCCACGCACATTCCAAGTCATACACTTTAAGTCTTACGTTCTTTTGTAAAATTATAAATCTGTTGCTGTGAACCTCCAATTGCTCTCACAGATGCCCACGCACTAATCAACCATTTTTTTATTAACTACCCCCAACCCTGTCCACCCCACTTTAATCCTATAAATTTTTTTACCCACCCCGGCCCTCTTAAAATCCCCATACCCCCCACAGAACCTTTCTTTCTGCAGGACCTTACCCTTCTCTGAATAAACTCACTGTGTCGCTTTTAACTCCCTTTTCCCCCCTCCCTCCTCCTGTCCGTAGTACTTCCTCCACTCCCTACTACTCTTTGTGGATGCACTGAGGCGTGTCCATCCATTTTATCTTTTTCCTGATGGTGCAATCTGCCTTGGTATGGGGGGAAGGAGACTAGAGGACAACTCTCCTCCCGGAGGGCTGACAAGGCTGCCTACCCTGCAAAATTTGTACTCAGTTACAGGAGAGACCCGTGGATGAGGTACAAGGTGCAGTGACACCCTGAATGGTGGTACTTTGTTGCCCTGTCCCCTCCAATATGCAGTTTCAGATTACCAGTCAATAGCATTGATTTCCTAATTTTGTAGAGTCTTCTCCCCTCATGGCAGCGATCCCCTCACTTCACACATCTATGATTGTTTGCCCCTTCCCTCCCCCCTTTCGAAATATAAAGACTTCCAGTGTTCTCATTATAACATTGAGCCGTCTTTCTAATAACCAAGTGATACCTCCCTGATACCAGTAATTCAGAAGAGCCCCTTTTTAAAACATTTGTAAGTGCTAATTTCACTTTGAACATTCAAAATACTTTTGGTAACTTTATCAGCCTAATACTCACTCGCATGAACAGTTTTGACAGATTGTGTCCATAGCTTCAGATGTGAGAGCAGTCTTCCCGCCTCCGCCCAGGAAGCGATACAGGATTTCACTAGCCTGGCTCCCATAACTTCAGCAGACCGAGAAGTGATCAAGGTTTCCTCTAATCAGTTGAGAGGATAATAAGAACCTCCTGACCCTGCCATTATAGGCTGGGGCTACCCCCATTGCGGGCCAGCAAATCAGGCCTAATTTCTTCAGGTCGCACTCACTTCTACTAAGGTCAAGGACAGACATGACCCCCCCCCCGACAGTCTTGCTCTCCTTTGAGGCAGTACTAAAAAAAAAAAAGGAAATAAGGAGCGAGGGATTTATACAGTCTAAATAAGCATTTTAAATCATTATAATTAGTCCCTCTTGTGCAGGATTGTCACATATTGCTAGCCAAAGGCCTATGCGGGTCCCTGCAAACAATAAAGAGCCATATTATGAGCTTTTTAAAGAAATTATAAGTATTTGTGAAAGCTTAACTGCAGTACTAGATCCCCGCAGGCCTAAAGTCCTTCAGGAGAGCAGATCTATGGCCAAGCGAGAATTGGAGACCTCTTCTCAGGTACTCTGGAGCTTTTTTGTACCAGTCTTCAGCCAATTGCCACAGTCTATCTCTGACAAAACATGCCTGAGCACTTTTCAGCCTTACCCTTGCCCTCCAACTTCTCCTCCGTGATGTGGTACCAGTTCCTGATCAATGTAGCACATAGCTGCCTCCGGATCCGTAAAAGCTTTACTCTCCTTGTTGCAAGGATGAATAACCATTGCGTAGGGTACAGCAGGGAGAATTGACAGTTCAGGTCATGCAGCTTCTTTTTTTTTTTTAAAATTTTTATTTTTGTATTTAGACATACAAACATAGCAATACATATATAGTACAGGGAAATATATCTTATGCACTCAGTACATAGCACAAATAACAGTGATAGTAGTAAAAAAGTTATCAGATGTAGAGAGGAAGCAATTCCTTTACCTTCAGGTACAATCAAGTTTATCATCTGTGACCAGTAGAAATCCAGTAAAAAAACACTTAACCTGTCCCATTAATATTGTTTCTATTAAAACTTGGGACCTTTTCTTGAGCATAAAATTATCTAATAACTGGATTTGGGTCAGAATATGGTGTAGTAAATCATCATGAAAATATACTGCCCTCATGGAACAAATTCAGGGTATTGCTCCAGTTGTCAAGAGGTCCAAAGCCTCCAGTTATTATCAACATTTTTCTTTCTATTATTCAATCTGGCTGAGATACGTTCTAGATTATATACCTCATAAATTAGTCTATTCCATGCCTCTTTAGTAGGAATTTTATCTGTGAGCCTGAGTCTAGTGAGCACTTTCTTGGCTATCAAAATTAAGAGTGTAACCATTTTATATTGTTTCCAATTTAATTTAATTCCAGATGGAGGAGTGGAGGTCAGGACGAAGATGGTGTACACCATTCTAATATCCCAAAGATTTCTGTCAATTCTGATATAATTTCATTCCAGTATCCCTTAAGCTTGGGACATTACCAAAATATGTGAGCATGGCCTGCTCTCTTGCATCCACATTTTCTCCAGCATGACCCCTGCTCTGCATACCTCTCAACCTCCTGCCTCACAAATCAGGGACAAAGCTTAAAAAAATCAGGGACAAAGGACTACAATCAGGGACACTTCTTCAAAATTGGAGATATTCACTCAGGGAGCTGGAAGAATAAAGGGCTTAGTGTAAAATGCATTGTCTAAGGAAGAACAAGTCTGTAACTTTAATGTCTGACATTATTTTTGCTTATAACCCCTGCTGTTTGGTCACAGAAACACAATTTTTAGGAAGGACAGAGTAAAATTCTGAGGCAAAATCAGGGACGTCCCTGAAAATCAGGGACAGTTGAGAGGTATGCTGCTCTGGCCCTTGAATCTTAGCAGAAATATCCAGGGTTTTAAAGAAGCAGAGTCTGATCTTCCATGCAAACTCCCTCCAATATGTTATAGAGGTAATTTTAGAATAAGGTAGAGTCACTTGTTGCCATCTCTCTTCCTCTATCGTTGAGTCTAAATCTTTAACCCATTGCTGTCTAACCACCTCTAAATCATCTCTTTTGGATTGCTGTAGTGCTTTATATAGGTTACTTATAATATGCTCTGAGGTTTCACCTCTTAGATGTAGGGCAATAACCGACACCAATTTCGAGGTGGATTCCACTATTTTATCTAGTGAGTCTTCTAGAGGAGAAAGTTTTTCCCTAAGTGATAAATAGATCAAGTAATATTTTGAAGGTAATTTATATAGAGACTGTAAGTATGAAAAGGAATACATTCCCCTGGGGCCCACCATCTGAAAGACAAAATAGAGGGAGTACTGTTCCCAATCCCTTAGTGATTTGTTTAACTGAGGTGTACTGAAGTTGGAATCATAGGCCATAGCTGTTTTTTTTTTTTTTTTTTTTTGTTGACCGGGTAAATGTTAAATAGTACCTCTCGGATGTGGATAAAATGTATCTGGTTAAGTAAATCCAGGCCTTAAAGAATTCTCTTGTAAATGTTAAGAAACATGTCATGGGTATACATCCTGGGGGATTACCCACTAAATAAAGGTAAAATGGTTCCATTCCATTAATAATTGTCTCTATAGTTTTCCACTGTGCCTTGTAGTAGGTAGATGCATGTGCTATACAGGTCTGTGCGGCTGGAGCATAATTTTTTAAATTAGGTATGCCAAGGCCCCCTTGTGTTCTAGGGTGATGCAATAAAGTAAATTTCACTCGTGGTATCCCGCCTCTCCATATAAACCTTGAAATAAGCTTATCCCAGGATCTGAAGTATGCCTCAGAAGGGGTAATTGGAAGGGTTTGCAGATAAAAAAAACAGCCTAGGTAAGATGTTCTGTTGAATAGTTTCTGCCTGATTAAAAATTCCTAGGTACAATTGTGACCATTTGGACAGATCTGCCATGATCTGTTGGGAGATTAGTTCAAAGTTCACCAGCTCCAGGTGCATCATATTAGAGGGTATTTTGATACCCAGATATCGCAGCTCCACTCTATGCCAGCAAAATGGGAGTGTATTTTTTAGGGTATAAGAAAGGGAAAGTGCGAAGCTAAGCACTTCGGGCTTAAAATTGTTTATCTGGTACCCTGAAACTTTACCAAAAAGATCCAATTGATCCCAAACCACAGGCGCAGAGGTTTCAGGTGTAGTTCGAGACAGTAGGATGTCATCTGCAAAAACAGTAAGCTTATATGATCTCCCCTCAATGGGATTCCTTCTATGTTAATTTGTTTTCTAATTTTAGCAGCTAGAGGTTCCAAGTATAATGCAAAAAGTAAAGGGGATAATAGGCACCCTTATCTGGTCCCTCTAAAAAGAGGAAAAGGGGAAGAAAGGGATCCATCCAGTTTAAGATAGGCTACTGGTGAGCAATACATGGCCTGGATTTGGGAAATAAATCTCTCCGGAAAAGCAAATTATCTTAGTGTGGCCCACAAAAAGGGCCACGACACCCTATCAAAAGCCTTCTCTGCATCAAGGCCAAGAAGGATTAAGGGTAATTCTCTTTTATCGCATATTCAGTGAGCAGTAGCACTCAACATACTGCATCATTGCTTGATGTCTCCTAATAAATCTCATCTGATCTGGGTCAATAAGCTAGGGTAAAAATGTGTCGATCCTATGAGCTAGAATTGACATAAAAATTTTGTAGTCACAGTTTAGTTTTGAAATCGGGTGGTAAGAAGACATCAAAGTAGCATCTTTGCCAGGCTTAGGGATTGCTGCTATTTCAGCATATTTCCAAGAAGGAGGAGGTGGCAGTCCTTCCTGTATCTCTCTATAGGCCAACAGCATTACAAGGACAAGCAAATTCTGGAATTTCTTATAAAATTCATTTGGATAGCCATTTGGACCCTGGGCCTTCTGAGATTTAGTTAGCATGAGGGTAGCTTTAATTTCTTCTCCTGTAATGGGACATAGGAGGTCTTCTGCTTGCTGGGTGGAGAGGCAGGGTAATGGAGAGGTTTGCAAAGAATTCAGTTATCTGCTGGAGGGAGGGGTGGGCTTCCGCTGAATATAATGTAACCCCCCTATAAATGGGGGTTCCTAAAAGTCTCCTAGGAGCTGCCTAAATGTTCCCCCTGGTGGTTGGCGTTCGGCGTTTAAGCCATTTTAAATGGCAATGCTGTGAGTGCTTTTAGAGCCTCTGTGTACTGTCCCTTTAAGGGCTGCCTGCTTGTTGTTATAATTAGCTCGAATGGGGGTCTGTGTGTTTCCCTGCTCGAGTTCCGTTCGAGCTGCTGCCCAAGTGCTCTGTTTTGCTGTCGCTGATTGCGCAGAGGGGAGCACGTTATAAAGATGTAGCTACTTGCTGGGAATTGTTAAGAATGATAATGAAGATACAGTTTGTTCTAACCTGCTTTCTTGCAGCCTGGACTGTTTTTTGTTGTGCCCCACCATGTTGGTCCTGAGCTGTTGAAGTGGACCAATTGAATCGTGAGGACGCCCTGAGGAGTCACTGACCAATTAAGATACAGCTGGTAATACTGGGAAGTGGCATTATGGGCTATGGCACTTTTTTGCACCACTGAGAGCAAATGTAAATGACTGGCATGTGTAGCCAGCCTATGAGGTCGGGTAACACCCGAGCTGTGAGAATTGCCCCATGCGGTTAGGGGCAGATGCGCTGTGTCTGTGGAAGAGAGAGGAGCACTGAGCTTCTGCACCATTGAGTGATCGCGCGGGAAGCACGTGAAAGGCCTGAGGCGGCCGTTTTCTTTGCCAGCGCATCCCAAACCAAATCCACCGGTGTGCAGTCAGAGGAGGCTGTGTATAAACACAGCTACCTACCAGGCTTCACCTGAAGAGGACTGGAGAATCTGCTGAATCGCGCTCGGTCTGTCAGGACGTTTGAAGCTGCAGTTAACACCAGAAGTTGCTGTGAGTTCGCTCGGGTCCTGGGAGCAGCTGCCTGGTATGGTACCCCTCTGTTGTTTGCCATATAAATGTGTGAGGAGGCCTCTGAAACTCAGGCTCAGCCCTGCAAGTGGTGAAGGAGTGGGTCTCTGTTGGAGCTGTGAGTACTGAATCAGGGTAGCTCTCTGTTAATGCTTACAAACCAAGGCCAAGTCGTTTTGTTGTATTGCTGACTGTACTAAGCGAGCCTTCCGGCTCCAACTGATTTTTTCAGGAATTAAATGCTCAGTTGTGTAAGGGCCCCAACCAGCTGCATCGAGGGACTAGCCATTAGGGCTTGGGTACCCAGAGACAGTAATTAATAGGTTAGGCCTGTGCACAGAGCCATAGGTAGGTTTTCATATGCTGTAGTGGTAAGCTAATTACTCTGATTTTCCCCCAGTCTTTGTTATCTCCCCCTCAAATAAATCTGATCATCTGTTCTGCAAAAGTACACTGGCTAGTCTGTGTATTAATGGTAAAATACTGCACAGTGAATGTGGTGTAACTGTATCTTACTTTCCAGGGGGTTCCCGGAGTGAGCTGACTAGATCGAGCCGGGGGGTAAATGTGTGTGGTAAGGACACTAAAATTGCACTGTGTGGGCCACTAGTGGGAGGAAAGGGAGGTTGCAGCAACCCAGAGGGCTGTGACAAAGTCAACCTCGACTGTTCTAACTCCAACCTCTGGGTGGAGGCACCCGCCAACGGATCTGGGCCCCTCACCCTGCTATAGTTAGGGCAGGCAGGGGTAGTAGCCCTAGGGATGGCACCCCCTGGGGGTTACAAATTGGAGGCACCGCTGGGATCAGCGTCCCCTAGTAGCCAAGTGAGTGAAGTGCATAAAAATGGAAAAACTGACAGGGAAACTGGAAGGGGATATTATGGACAAAATTAAGTTGGATCCTATTAAGACAATGGTACACAAACTGATGGGGTAGGGCAAAGCCGAAGAGCTGGATTCCCAGAGAATTGTGTTACTATTAGACATGCCCCTGGGAACCCCAACAGCTGATATTATTTCTACAGCAGAGCGTGTTAAATGTTTGGGCAAAGTGGAGGTAAAGGGGCATATGGCTGACCTGCTCGATCAGATGCTCCAGGTGCTACTTTTGTACAGTGTGGCCATCGACCCCGAGAGGGTACCTCCAGTGATTTACCCAGAGGGTGCCCCACAGGGGTGGAGGCTTGTTCGTATTCGGAGTGGGTCAGTCACTCCTAGGGGGTCCCCCCCAGACTAATAGTTTTAAAGATAAACTGCTTAAATTGCTGGCTGTGGAGGGGAGGACTACCCAGGAGTTGCTGCAAGCATTGGATCTGTCTAGTGACACTACCCTCCAGGTTTCCCCAGGTACCTCCCCCGTCCCCCTAAGAGTTCTATTTTGGCTCCACTGCCCTTAGTGGTCCCTCCTATACAGCTCGATTCTGACCTTAGGCTAAAACTTTTTTCTGGCACAGTGCCAGTGCCTTCAGGGGAGGATGACTTGGAAGCGTGGATGGACTACGCCACCCCCTTAGTTCAGGAGTGGCAATGCTCTGAGGGGGAGAAAAGAAAGCAATTGATGGAGAGTCTGCAGGGCCCCGCTTTAGAAGACATTAGGTTCTTGTGGGCCACTAACCCGGAAGCCACCGCAGCAGAGTACCTTTCTGCTTTGGGGGGGGTGTTTGGGAGTACAGAGGACGAGGAAGACTTATTATGGAAATTCAGGTCTGCAAGCAATGGAGAAATGAGAAACTGTCCACCTTTGTTACTAGGGTGGGCGGGCCTTGCAAAGAGCCTATAGAAAAGGGGATCACAGCCAGGCCTTGAACCAGGTCAGGTTGGAACATGTTTTGAAGTCTGCTAGATTTTCTAGTGTGATATTGTTAAAACTTAAGTTGCATGATAGACGGGCTGCCCCGCCTGAATACTGTCAATTGATGAAGGAAATTAGAGAAGTGGAGACTGATGATGAGGGGTGGGAACCCTATGTGGGAGCTGTGAACCCAAGCCGAATCCCTGAGTCCAGTGCCCCCGAAGAGACCCACCCTTCAAGAAGGCCTGATGCATCCCCAGACTTTCAAGGTGATGTGGGGGTGCGAGCTATTTCCTCTGATCCCCAAGCAGAAGGTGAGTTGAAGGCCAAAGTCAGAAATTTACGAGAACTGGTGAGGGACTTAAAGCGATCCACTATCTACCCTGTTAGGTCTGGGGAACCCGGGTTATCTAGAAACCAATGCTCTGGTCCAGGGGAATCCTCTCACCCCCCAGAGGGCCCCCAACAGACAAGGTACTCCTCCCACAATAGAGACCCCCGGGACCCCAAGTTTTGTTACCATTGTGGGAAGGATGGACACTTTCAGCCTGAGTGCTAGTTGCTGGAGAATTTAAGGAAGGTCAACAGCAAACTGATCACTTGGCATCGCAGGGCCCACGTCTGACCCCCTAGGAAGAACTTTGTGACCCAGGCCAACGCCCAAGCAACTGTCAATGCTGCGCCTCCTGAATGGTCTGATGTGGTCGGGCCCTCGATGGAGGCCCCAGTGTGAGTAAATGGGATTCCCACCCAAGCTGTATTAGACAATGGCTTTCAGGTAACCATCATGTTTCAGGACTGGTATCAGACACACCTACCCGAGGTGCCACTACAACTCTTGGATGGTCTACATGTATGGGGGCTGAGTGACAAGGCTTATCCGTATTTGGGGTATATCCGGATCTGGTTGTCATTCCCCACTTCTGTGGCTGGAGTGGACGAACAGGAGGAAACCTTGGCTTTAGTCTGCCCCCCCCCACTGGACTGTATGATGGGGTACCCCTGTTGATCGGGAAAAATGCTCATATGTTTGGACGACTAGCCCAATTGTGTTCCGAAAAACAAGAATTTAGAACCAGGCAAGCCCTAAGAATACTCGCTGTGATCCAAAAGGTCGCCGAAGCTCAGAAGAAGGTTAGCCAGGAGGAACCTGAAGGCCCAGTGGGTGTAGTATGGAAAAAGGATCCGGCACCAGTGACACTTGCCCAGAATGCCCAGTATGTTCTGCACGGGGAAGTCCAACTGGAAACAGATGTTAAGAATAAGTTGTTGATGTTGGATGCACCTGGGGAGGGAAGATTGCCTGAGGGACTGCTGTTCAAACCCAGTATCTTGCCGGCTAGAGCCCATGCTTACGTTAAGAGGGTGATGGTTCAAGTTCATAATGTGTCCGAGATTCGAATAAGAAGAAGGTGCACTCTGGCAAGTGTACATTGTGCAGATACTGCAGTGCTGCCCAATAGCAAGGGTTCAAGGAAAGATGACAGAGTAACTCCTGACTTGTTTGATTTCGGTGACTCACCGTTGCCTGCTGAATGGAAAGTGAGGATCAGTGAGAAGCTTGCCGAAAGAGACCAGGTTTTTTCCCTGAAAGAATGGGATGTGGGATGTGTGCAAGGGGCTGAGCACCATATCCAGCTGCATGATGAAAGGCCTTTTCGAGAGAGATCTCGGCGCCTGGCCCTGGCTGACATAGACGATGTGAGGCAGCATTTGCAAGAGATGCTTGCTGCTGGTGTAATACAAGAGTCCAGGAGTCCCTATGCCTCCCCCATTGTAGTAGTGAGAAAAAATAATGGGGTGGTTTGGATGTGTGTAGATTACCGTACCTTGAATCGGCGGACCATCCCAGACCAGTATACCATGCCACGCATACAGGACGCCTTGGATTGTTTAAATGGCAGTAAGTGGTTTTCTGTGTTGGACCTCCGCAGTGGCTACTATCAGATCCCGATGGCCCCAGAGGACTGAGAGAAGACTGCATTTATTTGCCCCCTAGGTTTCTATGAATTTATTCGGATGCCTCAAGGGATTTCAGGTGCCCCAGCCACCTTTCAGAGCCTGATGGAACATGCTGTGGGGGACATGAATCTGCTCGAGTGTTTGGTTTACTTAGACGATGTCATAGTGTTTGGTCGCTCATTGGAAGAACATGAACGTCGATTGTTCAAGGTCCTGGATCGGCTGGAGGATTTCGGTCTCAAGCTATCTATAGACAAGTGCCAATTCTTTCAAACTTCAGTGAAATATGTGGGCCACATAGTATCCACCGAAGGCATAGAGACTGACCCCAGCAAAGTGGAGGCTTTGACCACTTGGCCTCAGCCCAGGAATTTGAAAGCGCTGCAATGGTTCCTGGGGTTTTGTGGTTATTATAGACAGTTTGTCAAAGATTATTCTCGAGTGATCCACCCCCTCCTCAACCTCACTCAGGGGTACCCTCCCATGCACAAGAAGTATAAGAAAGCTGTGCGCTCTGAGACGGAGAAGAAGTATTTACGGCCGAATGATGCGTTTAGAACCCGCTGGACTACTGAGTGTGAGGAAGCTTTCTATGACATCATATATCAACTTACTCATGCCCCAGTGCTGGCCTATGCTGACCCAGCCAAGCCATACGTCCTCCATACTGATGCCAGTCTACAAGGATTGGGGGCTGTGTTATATCAGAAGCACTCAAATGGTCTGAGACCTGTGGCTTTTGCCAGCAGAAGTCTGACTCCTTCAGAAAAAAATTATCCAGTGCATAAGCTAGAGTTCCTGGCTCTGAAGTGGGCCATTGTTGATCAATTTCATGATTATTTGTATGGTGCCAAGATATTGGTAAAGACTGATAACAATCCTCTGACCTATGTGCAGACCTCAGCCAAGCTGGATGCCACTGGCTATAGGTGGCTCTCTGCGTTGGCCACCTACGACTATGCTGTTGAGTACAGAGCAGGTCTAAACCATATAGATGCGGATGCTCTCTCTCGGAGACCTATGCCACAAACTGATTGGGTCAGGTTGTCAGAACCTGACATAAGAGCCCTGTGCCAGAAATTTGACAAGTGGAACCGGTGTCTCCTGATGCTGTAGACTGCTTGGTGGATTGCTTGGGGCCATCCGAGAACTGTATACCTGCTGCCTACTGTCATTTTTCTGCATTAGACACTAGTTCACTGCCCCAATTCAACAATGATAGTCTCCAACGGGCTCAATCCCGAGACTCTATGATAAAAATGGCTGTGGAGGCTTTGCAGGCCGGGAGGGACGTGTCCCAGTTGCATTCCACTGACTCGAGAACTGCCTTGTTATACAAAGAAGGGCCAAAGTTAAAGCTGATTAATCAACTACTATACAGAGAGACTGTGGATAAGGAGTGCCAGGTAGACAAATAACAACTGGTGCTGCCCGTTGCTTTTAAAGAACTGGTTTTGAAGTCCCTGCATAATCACATGGGACATCTGGGCATAGATCGAACACTTGACCTGGTACAGACCAGATTCTACTGGCCAAAAATGAGTACAGATGTAGAGCAATATGTCAAGACCTGTGGCTGCTGTTTGCAGAGAAAAGCCCTACCTCAGAGAGCTGTCCCCATGGTCAATATCACCTCTAGTGCCCCTATGGAGCTGGTCTGCATTGATTTCCTGAATTTAGAACCAGATCTGAAAAATATCAGTAACATATTGGTAGTCACTGATCATTTTACCCAGTATGCACAGGCCTTTCCTACTAAAGATCAGAAAGCAGCCACGGTGGCTAAAGTACTCGTGGAGAACTTCTTTGTCCACTATGGGGCCCCCCCAGTGGATCCACTGCGACCAGGGGAGGGACTTTGAGAGCCGCCTGATTAAAGAAATGTTATCTTTGTGGGGAGTATGAAAATCAAGAACCACCCCGTACCATCCTTAGGGAGATCCCCAACCTGAAAGATTTCACCGCACCTTGCTCGATATGTTGGGCACACTGCAACCCAAAGACAAGCCTAGATGGAGCCAGCAGATCAGCACCCTGGTTCATGCCTATAACTGCACCAAAAGTGATGCCACTGGGTTTTCCCCATACAGGTTGATGTTTGGGAGAGAGGCTAGACTACTAGTGGATGTGTGTTTTGGGGTTTCCCCTGATGGAGTGCAAGCAGAAAATCATCTACAGTATGTACAGAAGTTGAAGGCCCAATTGAACCATGCTTACCAACTGGCCCAGACCATGGCTGCTAAACGAAACCTGGCCAACAAGGAGAGGTATGATAAGAAAGTGAAAACAATAGAACTGAGAGAAGGGGATACAGTACTATTGAGGCATTTGGGACTGCATGGCAAACATAAGATTGCTGACAGATGGCATCACCTCCTTCATATTGTTGTGGGATAACTGGCAGATTTACCTGTATATAAAGTGCGACCTGAAAACAATTCAAAAGAGGTGAAAACTATACACAGAAATCATCTGCTGCCAATTGGGCAAATCTTGATTGAAGCTGAACCCCCCAATGCCCCTCCATCCAGGCCTATGACTAGATCTGCTGCCAAGAAGAAACCCAGACCACTAAATTCTTCAGAAAGCCACATAAGAGAGCCTTGTTTAAACCCCTCTGATGAAGATGATCGCCACTCTGTGTCCGAAGACAATGAAAATAATATTGATTATTATCCCTCTTATGAACTGAGCCAGCTGTTTCGGGGCAATCCCCTCATTAACTCTGGAGATAAAGTTGGGCTTTCTGGACTGTTTGAGCCCCCAGCTCTGTCTCTGTCTCTGGAGTCCATACTCCCAGAGGATGAAGTAAGCAGCAGCAAAGCCCAAGGGGTGGGGTCTTTGAGCCTGGCTGAACAGTCTGGGCTGGCTGAACTATCTGACTTTTCAGAAGAAGAAAATGATGTGGGGGAACAAGCCAGTGATATGCCGGAACCTGAAGAATATATTGAATGCCCTGATGGTTACTTACTAGTGCCTGAACAGTCCCCAGCTGAGCCAAGTAGTGTGGGTCCTGATATAGAGGGTCATGCCCCCAAATGTACTATGAGCACTGGGTCCCCTTCCCCTGTGGAGGTTCCCCCTACTAATCTCAATGAGGCTGAAACGGAATCGGGGTCTGTAGCAGGGTTTTCCGAGACCCCTAGACGCTCCAGCCGAGAAGTACAGCCTGTAGTAAACTTGAGTTATGAGTCTCTGGGTCAGCCTGTGGACCTGCCCTTAAATGTGGTCCATAAAGGGGTGTATGTGTCCCCAAACTCCTTGCCTAACTTAGCCTTGGGGGATGACTCCAGCCTGTTAGTATTGCCCTTCGAGTGTGGTACCCCTACCCCAGTTAGTCCGCCAGTAGCTGAAAGGGAAGGGCCCCCTCTTTTCAGGTGTCATGTACAGAGAGTAATGACCTGATTTGAAAAGGAAAAGGTTATGTGTGTGTGTAATGTTGCATAAACTGTAGTAAACTGTAAATACAGTAGTAATGCATGTGATCTCAAGTGTGACACAATGTTAATTAAGATGTTTGCCTTAAAGTAATTTAAGGGTAACTACTTGACGCGGACATCAAGTTCTTTCTAGGCCAGGAAGGGTGTAATCCCTCTATAAATGGGGGTTCCTAAAAGTCTCCTAGGAGCTGCCTAAGTGTTCTCCCTGGTGGTTGGTGTTCGGCGTTTAAGCCGTCTTAAATGACAATGCTGTGAGTGCTTTTAGAGCCTCTGTGTACTGTCCCTTTAAGGGCTGCCTACTTGTTATAATTAGCTCGAATGGGGGTCTGTGTGTTTCCCTGCTTGAGTCCCACTCGAGCTGCTGCCCAAGTGCTCTGTTTTGCTGTCGCTGATTGCGCAGAGGGAGCACGTTATAAAGATGTAGCTACTTGCTGGGGATTGTTAAGAGTGATAATGAAGATACAGTTTGTTCTAACCTGCTTTCTTGCAGCCTGGACTGTTTTCTGTTGTGCCCCACCATGTTGGTCCTGAACTGTTGAAGTGGACCAATCGAATTGTGAGGACGCTCTGGGGAGTCACTGACCAATGAAGATACAGCTGGTAATACTGGGAAGTGGCATTATGGGCTATGGTGCTTTTTTGCACCACTGAGAGCAAACGTAAATGACTGGCATGTGTAGCCAGCCTATGAGGTCGGGTAGCACCCGAGCTGTGAGGATTGCCCCATGCAGTTAGGGGCAGATGCGCTGTATCTGTGGAAGAGAGAGGAGCACTGAGCTTCTGCGCCGTTGAGTGATCGCGCGGGAAGCGCGTGAAAGGCCTGAGGCAGCCGTTTTCTTTGCCAGCGCATCCCAAACCAAATCCACCAGTGTGCGGTCAGAGGAGGCTGTGTATAAACACAGCTACCTACCAGGCTTCACCTGAAGAGGACTGGAGAATCTGCTGAATCGTGCTTGGTCTGTCAGGATGTTTGAAGCTGCAGTTCATGCCCGAATTTGCTGTGAGTTCGCTCGGGTCCTGGGAGCAGCTGCCTGGTATGGTACCCCTCTGTTGTTTGCCATATAAATGTGTGAGAAGGCCTCTGAAACTCAGGCTCAGCCCTGCAAGTGGTGAAGGAGTGGGTCTCTGTTGGAGCTGTTAGTAGTGAATGAGAGTAGCTCCCTGTTAATGCTTATAAACCAAGACCAAGTCGTTTTGTTGTATCGCTGACTGTACAAAGCGAGCCTTCTGGCTCCAACTGATTTTCTCAGGAATTAAATGCTCAGTTGTGTAAGGGCCCCAACCAGCTGCATCGAGGGACTAGTCATTAGGGCTTGGGTATCCAGAGACAGTAATTAATAGGTTAGGCCTGTGCACAGAGCCATAGGTAGATTTTCAAATGCTGTAGTGGTAAGCTAATTACTCTGATTTTCCCCCGGTCCTTGTTATCTCCCCCTCAAATAAATCTGATTGCCTGTTCTGCAAAAGTACACTGGCTAGTCTGTGTATTAATGGTAAAATACTGCACAGTGAATGTGGTGTAACTGTACCTTACTTTCCAGGGAGTCCCCGGAGTGAGCTGATTGGATCGAGCCAGGGGGTAAGTGTGTGTGGTAAGGACACTAAAATTGCACTGTGTGGGCCACTAGTGGGAGGAAAGGGGGGTTGCAGCAACCCAGAGGGCTGTGACCAAGTCAACCTCGACTGTTCTAACCCCAACCTCTGGGTGGAGGCACCCGCCAACGGATCTGGGCCCCTCACCCTGCTACAGTTAGGGCAGGCAGGGGTAGTAGCCCTAGGGATAGCGCCCCGTGGGGGTTACAATAAGGTACGGTAAAAGTCCGCCATAGAAACACAGAAACATAGACTTTGATGGTAGATAAGGACCGCTTGGCCCACCTAGTCTGCCCATTTCCCTACCTAGAGGATAAGCAGCAGATCCTATTTAACCAACAGCCTATTTCTTCCTACCCCCCCCCACAAAAATTGCCTTATGTCTGTCCATGCATTCTTGAATTCTCCCACAGTTTTAGACCCCACAACCTCCTCAGGAAGGCTATTCCATGCGTCCACCACCCTCTCTGTGAAAAAATACTTCCTCACATTGCCCCTGAGCCGTCCCCCCTCTATCTTCAAATTGTGTCCCCTTGTTCTTGCACATCTCTTTTTCTGAAAGATGCTACCCTCTTGGACTTTGTTGATTCCACTGAGGTACTTAAACATTTCTATCATGTGCCCCTCTCCCTCTTTTCCTCAAGGGTATACATATTAAGCTCCTTTAGTCTCTCCTCGCATGGCTTCTCTTGCAGACCCTGCACCATTTTAGTTGCCCTCTTCTGAACTGCCTCCATCCTGTCTGTCCTTGCGGAGATGGGGTCTCCAGAACTGGACGTAGTACTCCAGATGGGGTCTCACCAACTGTCTGTACAGGGGGATAACAACTTTCTGTTTTCTGCTGGTGATACCTCTCCCTATACATCCCAGTATCCCCCCAGCCCTCCCTACCGACTTCTCGCATTGCTTGCCAACCTTAAGGTCATCTGATATGATTACCCCTAGGTCTCTTTCCATTTTTGTTGTTGTTACTACCTCCCCCCTGTTGTGTAATCTTCCCCTGGGTTTTTGTTTCCCAGGTGCATTACTTTGCACTTCTTTGCATTGAATCCAAGCTGCCATACTTCTGACCATTCCTCAACCTTGCCAAGTCCCTTCTCATCCTTTCCACGCCTCCTTGTGTATCAACCCTGTTGCAGATCTTTGTGTCATCTGCAAAGGGGCATACTTTTCCTTCCAGTCCCTCTGCAATGTCACTTATAAAGACATTAAAAAGCACTGGACCCAGTACTGAACCCTGCAGTACCCCACTAGTAACCCCTCTTTCTTCAGAGTGGACTCCATTTATAATTAACTTCTGTGTCCTGTTGTTCAGCCAATGTTTTACCCAGGCTACCACCTTGGGACCCACTCCCAGGCTGGTTAATTTGACTACTAATCTTTTGTGTGGGACTGTGTCAAATACCTTGCTAAAGTCTAGGTAGGCCATGTCCACTACCCCTCCCTGGTCTACTACTTTGGTCACCCAGTCAAAGAAATCAATTAGATTCGTCTGACATGACCTTCCCACTGTGAACCCATGCTGCCTTGGGTCCTGTGCCCCACTGGCCTCTAGGTACTCAACAATTCTTTCCTTCAGAAGTGATTCCATCACTTTCCCTCCACAGAGGTCAAACTGACAGGTCTGTAGTTTCCTGCCTCCATCTTGGTCCCACTTTTGTGAAGGGAATCACATCTGCCTTCTTCCAGTCCTCAGGTACCACACCATCCTCCTATGATTTGTTAAAAAGCGTAGTCAGTGGTGTCACTAGTTCTCTGCTTAATTCTTTTAGAATTCTGGAGTGAATTCCATCTGGCCCCATTGCTTTGTCCACCTTTAGTTTTAGGAGTTCTTTCAGAACCCTTTCTTCTGTGAAAGGACTGGGATCAACCCCCATCTACAGAGTGCTTCTGTTAATTGGATTAGGCACCTCCCCCACTTCCTCTTTTGTGAATACTAAACAGAAGTATTCATTCAGTATCCCTGCTTTATCACTGTCACTCTCTGCCCACCCACCACCCATTCTATTCAGCCTCACTATCCCTGCCTTTGTCTTTCTACGCTCCCTGATATACCTACAAAAGGTTTTATCCCCCTTCTTAACCCAGTTAGCTATCTTTTCCTCAGTTTGTGCCTTTGCTATTCTGACTACCCACTGCTTCCTTCTGCCTTAACTGGTACAGTTCTCTGTCCTGCTCCTTCTGTGTTTCCTTATACTTCCTAAATGCTATCTTTTTCTCCCTAACCTTCACCACCACCTCTTTTGAGAACCATAGTGGCTTTTTCTTTCATTTTGATTTGTTTATTTGCTTCACACAAAGGCTTGTTGCCTCTGTGATGGCAGTTTTGATATTTGGCCATTGTTGCTCCACCCCTCCTTCTAGCCATAGCTTGCCTAATCTCCTAAGGCTGTAACAGTAAATGTTTCGTCTTACGGTCATATATTTTGGTGACCAGCACCCATTGTCTGGCACCTCTCAGGCATCTGGCTAATTGTCTAGCTCCCCTGGGGCCCCCTTCTTGTAAAGTAAGTTTTAAATAATATAACTGCTGTTCTATTTTTCGGTCAGCCAACCTCTGAAGTTTTTGTTTAATAGCCAATAGTTGAAGTTTGACTGATATGTCCCCTAGGTGAAGCTGTTTTTGTAATTTGGCTAAAGTTTCCCCTAACTCTTTTCCTAAGAGTTCCCATTTCCTTTTCTGATGGGTCGAATATCAGGTCATGCAGCTTCTGTTTCACTGTGGTGAAGGCTTGCCTTTCCCCCTGCAGTCTCCTAGAAAAGTCCAGTTCAGTTAGCCAGTCTGCTACTCTAGATGCCTCCAGGACCCGCTGTCAGTCAGAGAACCTCAAAAACTTCACTATTATATGTCAGAGCCATTCCCCAGGACCAGGTCTGCAGCCCAGAGATCGATGAGCTTGCTGAATCTCCAATTGCATGTCAGCAGGTAGGTTTAGACTTTTTTTCAGCCAGGATTGAATATAGTCCTTCCCCTCCGGCATGCCCACTATGCGCACATTGCTGCGCCTTTCCCTATTTTCATGATCATCCAATAATGCTTTTAGGGACTCAATTTCTCTCAGGGCTAGCTGCAAGCTATTGTCCGTACAATGCTGGGCATCCTCTCGGTCAGTAGCCCTCTGTTCCAGTTCACCCAGCCAGATTGAGTGGTTTTCAACGGTGTCATTAAGGCCATTCACAGATTGCTGTAAGTGTGTCAGCTGGGCCCCAAAGTTCTCAAATGAGGAGCACATCTGGTTTGTAATGTCAAACTTTAAAGTTTGTAATAATGCTTCTATTTTGCTTGATGGCTGAGTAGAGGAAAGGTTAGCATCGCTGTCCTTCTGGGAGGCGGATGCTTTTGCAGACAGAGAAGTAGACATGCTGTCTTCTGGCTGATGTGTGGGGCCTAGATCCTCTCGCCTTTCAGCAGCTAAAAATGACAGATGGGATTGCTTCTTTGCCGATTTTTTCATACATCATATGTAGGGTCTCTAGGCTTACAAATATTTAAAATGCACTGGAATATTTCTGGAGGATGTCTATGATATTTGCTGGATGGACCCAGAGCTGTTAGGCTATGCCTCCATTCTTCTCCTCAGTCAGGCCACCCCCACCCACCCTCAAGCTTTCCATTTTGTATATTTTATATACCGTATTCTCCCAGTTTGTTATACTTGGGGATCTGGTTTTAGCCATAATCTGATCACTACTTTTTTGGCTGCTCCCAATAATATGCTAATCAGGTATATTTGGTGGGAATTCCTGATTTGTCTTGGGAGATGCCGTAAGAGGGCCATTTCTGGGGTAAGAGGTCCAAGACTGGGGAAGAGGTCTTCTAGCTGACTCCCTACCCCCTGCCAGAAGGAGATCAGGATCTGGCAGAACCAAAAAATATGAGAATGTCTGGCCACTTCCTCCCCACATCCTCTACAGCAGGAGGAATCACCAGATATGGAATATTTGGCAGTGATTTGTGATGGTATGGAAGTACCGTACTACTATTTTCCATGAGAATTCTCTCCAAGTGTAGGAATTGGTAGTTTTTTGTTGTCAGCGCCATATATAGAGCCAATCTCTTGGTGTTAAATTTGACATCAGCTCTGATTCCCAATCGAATTGGATATTGTCCATGTTATGTGGAGAGTTATTATTCAACACTTTGTATAATCTTGATATCAATCAATCAATCAAGTCTTTATTTAACCAGGCGTTCATCGTTGAGCAGAAGCTCATTTGCAAGATGGACCTGGGTGGAGCATGAACAATTGTATATACAGGTCAACACAGGTATTTACAAGGCAATACAGATAATACTCTTTACAGAGAGGAAAAAAAAGAAGTTCATATGTACATAGAATTATACAGATATTGTACCGATTACACGGTATTTACATACATAGAAGTGTCTATAGGAAGATAAAGCAGGTTATCTAAGGTTGCAGGAGGAAGTAACGGAAGAAAAAAATAAAAATAAAAATATACACCAGGTAGAGGTGAAGGTAGGGGGGAAAAGAGGGAGGGAAGTAGGGGGATATGATATGAGATGTTGATGCATGAAAGGACTGTAATTGTATAACTAATGTACCTAGTTGGGGGGGGACTGATCTGGGATGTCTGTTCTCAAGTCTGTCCCTACAAAATGCCTTATTTGTAGGTAGCAGAAGAAATCCCTCTGCGACAGGGACAATTCTGTCCGTAGTTGGGCTAAAGATTTAAAAATACCTCCGTCTTAGAACTGGTAGGTATATATCAACCCCCACTCACACCATTTATGGAAAGTCATATCCATCAGGGCTGGGGAAAAAGTTACGTTCCAGGCTGGGATGCCCATCTGTCTTGCTATAAAGTGATTTTTGGGGGATCAGAGAAATCTCTCCCATCCAAGAAGCATGGCCTTAGTAAAGAAAGATCCCTGCATCGTCGGGTAGATTTTGGGGGTTGAAACACTGACACATTATTTAATGGGAAATTAGACATAGCTCTTTCTAATGAAAGCCACAGCGGTGCCCGATTCTGAGGAATTAGCCATTTTGCAAGATGAGTAAGCACAGTTGTTATGGAATATTTAAAGAAGTCAGGTAGAGCCAAGCCTCCTTTATTATTAGGTGCAGTAGTTATATCTTGTTTAGAGAGACACGCGGCCTGCCTCCCACCACAAATAAAGGTTCTTATAATCTTGTCCCACCTTGTTATCTCCCTCTGATATAGCAGAAGAGATATACTCTGCATTGAGTAAAGCAATTTTGGTAATACGTTCATTTGTATAGATTAGACTCTATTTAAAATAGAGATTGGTAGAGGAGTCCACCGTTTTAGGTCAATGTTTACCTCTAGAAAAAGGGGGGTCATAATTCAATGTTCGGATGTTGGGCAGGGCAGGAGATAATTTAACCCCTAGATATGTAATATATGGATGGTTCCATTTGTAATTATATTTATCTCCTAGAGAGTGAGCAGGGGAATAATGCATTAGTAAGACCTCTGATTTGTCCTGATTAATTTTATATCCTGTTAATTGCTTTATCTTGGGCAGGATCTTACCTCAGGAAGCTAGGGAGGTTTCCGTGTCAATTATATATAATATAAGATTGTCAGCGTAGTAAGTTAACTTGTGCTGGGTCCCATTGACCTCATAGCCCCATTGCTGGGCAGTTTGTCTCAATAACTGTGCTATTGGTTCTACGTATAGGGCAAATAGATAAAGAGACAAGGGGCAGCCCTGACGAGTGCCTCTGTGGAGCTGAAAATGTGAAGACTAAGATCAGTTTATTTTAACTACTGACTGGGGGACTGATAGATCCCTCCTGTGATATCTAAGAATTTCAATGGAAAATCAAATTTCACCAAAGTAGACTGTAAAACGTTCCATGAGACCCTATCAAATGCTTTCTGTGCATCTAAGCTTAATTTCAGTAAGGGTGAGTAGTTCACCTGAGCATGATTCATAAGGTACAGAGTCCATTTAATATTGTCCATAGTTTGAGGTATTTTAATAAATCCTGAATGATCAGGGTGAATTAGCATGGGTAGTACATCATCTAATCTATGGGTTATAATACTTGTATATATCTTGTAGTCTTGGTTAAGTACTGATATGGGACGGAAAGAATCACATAGGTGTAGGGGCTTCTGAGGCTTTAGTAGGGCTGATATAGCAGCCTGACTCCAAGATACAGGGAAGATAGAGGTATTATGACTTTTTTGTAAGTGGGCTAGTAGGGGTAATTTAATTAAATCCCAGGTTCCCATATAAAATTCAACTCCATATCCATCAGGGCCAGGGCTCTTTCCATTTTTTTAATTTTGGATTGTGTTCTGCAATTCTTAGGCCATGATAGTAGAGATTATTTGTTCTTTTTGAGATGTACTTAGGGTCAGTAATTTTATTTGAGCTAAAAAAGACAAAATTTGTTGCTGGTCCGAAGTCCCTGGATTGGAGTATAATTTCTGGTAGTATTCCTTAAGGGTTTCTAGAATTTTACATGTGGAATATTTATATTGTGCTGCAATGGGATTTTTTATTTTTGAAATTGTGACCTATTCAGTCTTCCTACATAGTCTATATGCTAGGAATCTAGAGGCCCGAGCCCTTCCCTCATAAAACTGCTGATGCAGCCATATTAAGGCCTGTTCTGTACGGGTTAATAGGCTCTGTATTGCCTGTTGGGTCTGAGACAGTTGGTCTGTAACACCTAGGTCCCCTCCCATGTGTCTCTCCTGGAGAGATTTAAGTCTGTCCTGCATTTCCAACAATTTAGCTTCTCCCTGGTGTTTCTTCCTGAGATAATAATATAATATAAGGATAATATATCCTCGAAGCACCGCTTTAAGTGTATACCATAATAATTGTAGGGAGGTTTGGGGGGGGGCGGTCATTTTCTCTTAAGATCTCAGGGATTTTATCTTTTAATAAATCTTGAAACTCTGGGTCTCGAAGCAGGGAGGGACTAAAATGCCAGAAAGTATTTTTCCTTTCTCGAGTTATTCCAAGCTCAAGGGAGATGGGAGCATGGTCTGAGAGCTGTATATTCATAATCTCCATTTGGTGGATGAGATCCCAAGCACAGGCTTATCTTAGCACCAACCCTCAACCGCCCCAGTATCTTTTTTTTTTTTTTTAATTGAGGAGGTGCAGCATTACTAACATCTGTGCACTAATCTAAGCACATATGATAGTCCTGGTGACCCATGTAAGGAGGGTCAGCAATCAAAAACATTGTTTTCACAGCCCAAACCCAGAGCAAGGAGTGAAGAACAATAACAGGCTAGGGTGAGCCTGGGGGATGATGGGTGTGTGCATCAATTTATTTAAAAGTTTGTAATTGAGAAAGGCACTCTGAGCCAAGGCTCATTTCCAGGTGCAACCAGGGGGAGAGGGTAATGGGATTTACAATAGTCAGAGTAGCAAAATATCAAAACTATCATGGTTGAACACAGTAGAATAAAATACACATATCAATAAATATATATTTATACACAATGTACATAACTGAAATAGCATAGCTTAGTATCAATAGTGAATATATTCCTAGATCAAGAATTATGGTGAGTACATAATTTTTTATATCTTCCAGAAATCAGTCTTCGCGGCTGATTCACACAAATGGGTTAGAGCACCAAGCTCAGACAAAAATCTCTGGGGTAAGGGAGGTGGGAGCCGAGACTCACTCAGGACAAAAGTTCATTGAGGATGACCCTGCCAAATAAAGCATTCTTCCTGGCATGGACATCCAGGGCATAGTGCTTGACAAAAGTATGTACTGTTCTCCAAGCTGCAGATCTGCAGATATCACCGATAGGCACAGAGCAATTCTCTGCCAGGGATGTGGCAACTGCTCTGGTGGAGTAGGCACATACCTGGCTTTCCAGCTTGACCTGCACCATAGTATAGCAGTGACAAAAGGCAACTGACAATCCAAGCAAAAATATATTTGATTGTAACAGACTGTCCCATCCAATCAGGATCAAAGGAGACAAAGAGCTGTTTTGACTGCCTGATCCTTAGTTCTGTCTAGGTAGAAATTCAGGGCTTTCCTAATACCAAAGCATGTAGGCAGCACAGGAGGGTGATTTAAGTGAAAGTCTGACACCACCTTGGGTGCATGTGGAGGACCACTTTGTCCCTGTGGAAAACAGTACATGGAGGATCTGTGTCCAAAGCAAGAATCTCAGAAACTTTGTGAGCATAGGTAATGGCCACTAGAAAACACGTTTTCCAGGTTAAGGTTTACTGTCCCTTTCTGACTGGAGGCCTTGTGAGCAAAATGCCCTTCAAGAACCTCTTGAAGAGCCCAGCCCAGTGGCACTGAGGGTTGAGACACTGGACACCACATCTCGTGCCACACCAGTGACCCAAGTTCAGTGACAGACTCAAGTTGCTGGGGGTCGGTAGGGGAGGAAGAAGATGGAGCATCTGGAAGACGGCTCTCTTCTTGCTGGGGAGGGATCTAGGGTCATTCTGTATCCTGGCAGCCCCTGATGGAGATCAGAGCACTGCAGGCACACCAGCCAGCATAAGGGGTGGAGTGCAGCTGACGCTAGCAGGGCAGCCGTGCACAGGCATCATTGCACACTGCACTCCAAGAGGGAAACACCACAGAAAATTCCTCTGTGGTGCCACAAAGATGAAGGGGACTCCAGGGGCAGGCCCACATCCCACTGCCAGCCCAGTGCACCAGGGGACTCCATGGATGACCCGATGTCCAGGTAGGGCCCTCTAATTTCAGAAAGGCCACCATGGGAGGGGGGCCCACCCCACCCCCGGGGAGTGATCAGAGGGGCTGGACCTGCCTAGGTGTTCAGGGGGGAAGAAAGTTGGTAGCAGGGGGCTCAGGCAGGGAGTAGAGGCCTCTGCAGAGTGAGTACCCTGGAAGGATGCCCGGAGCCATAGGGTGCATAAAGAAAATAAAAAAAGAAAAAAAAAACTCTTGAAGAGAGGCAGCTGGGCTTGACAGATGTTCTCTACAGGCTCGTGGTATGCTGGAACAGCACACAAGTGGACCTTAACTGTATTGTACTGCAAGCCTGCATCAGAGAGGTCCAATAAATACTGCAAAACATTGTCCAGTGGACACAGTAAGGGGTCCATCAAAGTTTTGGAGCACCACTTAGAAAAATGTTTCCACTTGGCTGTTTAGGTCTTCCCAGTGGAAGGTTTATAAGCAGCCAAAAGAATATCAGAGACCATCTGAGATACCTTATACTTGTTCACCTATATCTCTTCAGCAGCCAGGCCTGGAGGTATAGGGAGCACAGACTGGGATGAGACCCCTGCATCAGAAGGTTCATCCTGAAAGGAAGGGCCCAAGAGGTCCAACTGACATTCTGTTAAGCAGTGGGAAACCATATCTGCTGAGACCAACATGGGGCTACCAGAACCATCTTGCCACCATGTGTCTCCAGTTTGAGCAGTACCCTCTGAACTAGAGGGATTAGCAGAAATGTGTACAGAAAAAGATTTATTCACTGCAGCCTGAATGCATCCCGCCAGAAAATGGCATGTCCTGGATTTCTGGAACAGACTCAAGGCAGTTTGCTGTTGAGTAGGGATGCAAAAAAGTCCGCATTTGGGGTTCCCCTCTTATCGAACAGCAACTGCATGATGTCTGGTACTAATGACCACTCATGAGAATTGGCTTCTGTTTGGATGAGCTCATCCGACAGAACATTCTGAACTCCTGGTAAGTAGACTGCTTGGGTCAGAACACACTGCTTTAGATACCATTCACACACTTTCATCACCTCTCAGCAGACAGGATAAGAGTGTGCGCCTAGTGTTCGAATTACAGGGGGGCCAGTGGGGACCGTGCCCCCTTACTTTTTTGGAGGGCCCCCTCAGTTCTATGTAATTGAAAGGTGCCGGGGAAGGGGCCATACTTTGGCCCCCTTACTTCTCACTACTGAAGCTGCCAATCTCCAGTCAAGAACACAAATTGCAGCAGTCCTGCCTGAGTGAAAAATAGTAATTAACACCATGTTTTCCCTTTTTAACAGCCATCTAGGAAAACAGTTGCCTCCCTCCAACCCATAGCCACACAGTCAGCATCAAAGTGAGTTAAGGAATACTGGAGACAGATATTTATCTAAAGTCGTGTTTACAGGGCTGCAGTGCTGTTGCATTTGCGCTGCTCCCTCCCTGGACTGCTGGCTGCTACTCCATCAATTTAGTGTTTACACAGCCCACCCTCACAGCACTGCAGGTCATTCTGGGGAGGGGCGGTAAATTCAGTGAAGGATGCTGAGAGACATTGGGACAGAAGCCTTCCCATGGGGACGAGCGCATCAAATGGTTCACAATGTTAGTTAACACACTTGCACTGATACAGGTACCCACAATTGAGCTGCAGCAGAAAAGGGATCCGAAGTATGCTTACGGCACTCTGGAAAGTGTCTACAAAGCTGACTTTGCAGTGCATCTACCTGTGCTCATGGGTTGATGCACTGCAAAGTCAGCTGTGTAAACAAGCCTTAAGTGATAGCACGCCATTGCTTGACTGCTTTGATGGCAACCTTCCAGGAAAACAAATAAACAAAAGCCTCCCGTAGCTAAAAGTAGTATCCACAGCTGGCACCAAAGTTAGCCCTTCACAGATACTTTAAATTGGTAATAGTCAGAGATCCTTTTCTTTAACCTTATTCGTTGTAAAAACAAAATGAGACTGTGCTTGCCTTCTTTGATGTCTGGTGTAACACCTCCTTGAACAAGCACAGTTGAGGGTGTTCATTACAGTTTAGACTATAGATGACTTAAAGATCAAATGCACATATTTAAGCAAAGTGTGAATTCACTTGAATCCAAGTCCCTGTGTCATTGACTTCATTTGAATTCAAGTCCCTGTGTCATGATTAGCGTTTCCTGAAAATATCACACAGTTTGGTTGTGTGGTTTTCCCTAAATCAGCATATATTAATGTGCTCTGCAATGACTGAAGATTTTTCTGTCCATTTCAGTGAGCAATGACATCATTCTTGTCTAGCCTGCTGCTTCAGCAATTAAGTCCCTGATTGACTGAAAAAGCTGTTGCGGTTCCCAGTCACAGCAGTCTGTAGAGCTAATTGTTTCCACTCTAAGTTTGTTACTAACACATCTGGTTTGTGTTTTGATAGATTAGCTTAAAATGTATCATTCTGTTATCATAAAAAGTTGATCATCTGAGTTTTAGTGCTGAACTGAATGTGGTATGAATGAATATCTATGAGAAATGTCCTCGTCTGTATTACAGCTGTTCTTTCTCATCAAAACTCTGCATTGTTTTGTGGCTATATAACACAGGGTTGTTTAACGGATGTAAAATAAATCTGATGTTTTTTTTTTAATTCATAGAAGTAGTGAGTCTTTGAAGTAGGCTCCATAAATAGGTTCATGTGAGAACAATTTTGTTTTTATGTCAGATTGACAAACAGGTGTCTGCCACACTCAGCTATGTCAGGAACATGTACTGTATGAACTCACAAAATTCAGTTCTTTGAGGGTTTCTGTGTGAAAATACATCATGTATGTGTATAACTAGAAGTACTACATGGCATCCTGATGCTCCTGTCTCCTGCCCGACAGTTGAGACAGCAGCACTCTGCTGCCCCACAAGCCCCCTGTCTCCTGCCCCCATTTGAGGTTGCTGCACCCCACTGCCTACAGTCTTCTCCACACAGTCAGGGCTGCTGCACCCTGCTGCCTCCTACATAAACAGTTGAGCCTGCTGCAACCTGCTACTCTCTGTCCCCCACCCCACAGTCAGGGCCAATGCACTCTGTTGCCCCTGTTCCTGTCTCCACAGTCGGGGCTGCTGTACTCTGCTAAGCCCTAGAGTCCTAGGTCCCCTGCCTTCACAGTTGGAGCTGTTGCACAATGCTGCCCCAGGTCATCAGAGGTAGGGTATTTGCTGCACCTGTTACCCACTTCCATTGCCCCAACTGGGCAAGACTGCTGCACCACACGCATCCTGTCCCACAGTCAGGGCTGCCATACCCTGATGCCCCCTTGTGTCCTGCCACACGGTTGAGGCAACTGCACCATGCTGTCCTCTGTCTTTGCCACCAATCCAAGGCTGCTGCACCCTGTACCTGTCTACATAGTCAAGGCTGCTGTGGCCTGCTGTGCCCTACAGCCCCATGCCTCCACACTTAGGGCTGCTGCTCCATGCTGCCACTTGCCATAAGACATGGCAGGGCATGTGCTGCACCCTGTCCCCTGCCACCACAGGTGGGGCACTTTCTCCCTGTTGTCCCCTGCCACCAGAGACAGATCCTTTACTACACCCTGCTGCCCATGTCCCTTGTCCCAAACAGGTGTGTCTGCTGATCTCAGTCTCACAGTTTGAGCTGCTGTACTCTGATACCTCCTCACTTCCTGCCCAAACAGTCAGGACTGCTGCACCCTGCTATCCTCTGTCCCCCACCCTATAAACACAAGATGAAAGTATTTTTTGTTTTTTCTTTTGAGCAGTTTGGGCAGCGTACCAAAGGATCCAACTGTGGTGGCAGGGAGCAGCATGGTGCAACAACCCTAACTGTGGAGACAAGTGGTTCTATGGTGCAGCAGGGCACAGTGGTGGCAGGGAACAGAGGACAGCATGGTACAGAAGCCTTGACTGTGGTGCAGGATGCAGTGGATCATCAGGGTACAACAGCCCTGACTGTGAGACAGGGTGCATGTGGTGCAGCAGCCCTTCCCATTTGGGGCAATGGAAGTGGATAGCAGAGTGCAGCAAAAGTCCCACCTTTGGTGGCCTGGGGCAGCATGATACAGCAGCCCCAACTGTGGAGTCAGATGCCTTGGGACTCTAGGGCTTAGCAGAGCACAGAAGCCCTGTCTGTGGAGACAAGAACAGGGGGCAATAGGGTGCATTGGCCCTGACTGGGGGTAGGGGACAGAGGGAAGCAGGGTACAACAGCCTCAGCTGAGGGGCAGGAGACAGAGGCATCAAGATGCCATATAGTATTTCTAGTTAAACACATACATGTATTTTCACACAGAAACCCTCAAAGAACTGAATTTTGTGAGTTCATACAGTACAGTACATGTCCCTGAAATAGCAGCATGGCGCAGGCACCTGTTTGTCAATCTGACTTAAAAACAAAATTGTTCTCGCATGATTCTATTTAGAAAAGGCTTCATCAAAGACACACTGCTGCTATGAATTAACAAACTTTAGATTTATTTTATCTCCATTAAATAATCCTGTGTTATATAGCCAGAAAACAATGCAGAGTTTTGATGAGAAAGAACTGATAACAGTAATACAGATAAGGTAATTTCTCACAGACATTCATTTATACCACTTCAGTTCAGCACTAAAACTCAAATGATCAACTATTTATGAGAACAGAAAGATTGATTTTAGGGATATACCATCACTACAGCAACAACTTTACCGCGATCAACACTAGAGCTACAACAGCGCTAGGTCACTGTAGTGTCGGCGCAGGACCCCGGCACTGCTTTCTGGGGGTATTGCACCCCAAAGCAACTCTGATTCAGAGTTGATTAATTTAGTAGCAGGGGGTATGGGGCAGAGCCCCCCACATGGGGAGTTCGGGTGGCAAAGCCCCCCAAAGAAAACACAGTCTGCAAATGCGGTTGACATAAAGGAGTCGCTGTAATGTCGGTCAACAACAAAATTGTCGACAGACTGTCATAGATCCGCTTTTAGGCTACTCTAAACACAGACCAGATGTGTTAGTAACAAACTTTGAGTGAAAACAATTAGCTCTATAGACTGCTTTGACTGGGAACTTCAACAGCTTCTTTAGTCAGTCCGGGACTTAATTGCTGAAGCAGCAGGTTAGACAAAAATGATGTCATCAATCAGTGATAGGGACAGAAAAATCTTCACTGTTTTCAGTTACTGCAGAGCACATTAACAGATGCTGATTTAAAAAAAAACACAAAACCAAACAGCATGACATTTTCAGGAAACACTAATGATGACACAAGCACTTGAATTCAAGCTTTCACTAAAAATATGGGAAAAAAATTGTGCATTTGATCTTTAAACTAGAGGTAAAAGTAGTAGCCGGTAGCCCCTACACTGAGCTCCTGGAAACAACTTATTTTTTCACTGTTGATGAGTTGTATAGAGAGAGGGGGAGAGAAAACAAGCAGTTTGGGGAGCCTAGAAATAGTGTGGCACCTGTGCTGTACTGCCTGTTAAAATCAGATTACTGCTCGCTGTTCTGTGGGAGAGGTCTTGTTATTTTAGACACGATAAGAAAATCAGAAGCACATAACTCCAGATGGTATGTAAATATATTTTTTTTTAGTATAAAGGTGGGGGAATAGGCCGGAATTAGGATGAGTAAGTCAGGAATCAGAGGAACTTGGGGCAGGCAGGCAGTGCTAGCTGGCTAGGGCTGGAGTATGGGGTAGGGCGTAGGGCCAGATGTGGCGCTGTACTAGATCCTGAGACCCTCTAGCAGTGTCAGCACAAGCTGCCACCATAGAGAGAGAGAGAGAAAGACAGACCCTAAATGGGCCAGGGCTACAATCTTTTGGACTCCTCAGCCTGACCTCGCATACAGTGCGGAGGTACTTTACTCTCTAGGGACCATGAGCAGTAAGGCAAGCTTGGGGAGGGGGTACTTCTCTCCAGTGCCAATGTGAAGTAAGGTAAGAAGTCTAGAGAGAGGTTGTTTTTTTTGTCTCAAAAGCCCATGTAAAGTAAGGCAATGCTGGGGGGGGGTGTCTCCGGGCCCGATGTGAAGTAAGTCTAGGTTGAGGAGGGAGGCATTTGTCTCCTGAGCCCATGTGAAGTAAGGTAAGACGAGGCAGAGGTGCGTGTTTGTCTCTGGACCCCATGTGAAGTAAGGCAAGGATGGAGCAGGGGTGTTTGTTTCCAGAGCCTGTGTGGAGTATGGTAAGACGGGGGGGGGGGTTGCTTTGTATCTCTGGAGCCCAGGTGAAATACGTATATTATAGAAATTACTCAAGTAATGCATCCCAAGTGATTTACATAGTGAAGTCCAGGTGTAGCCACAACATTCTCAGATTTTTGATCAGTAAATCAAGGAAAGCTAGCCTGTATGTGTAAAACATGACAGAAATTCAGTGCCAGAATCAGTAAAAGAGAAGATGCTGTGAATTATGGATATTTTGGATCGTAGTGTGACTGTGTGAGATGTGTGTCAAGGGTGAGGGGGTTGGTAAAAATAAGTGGGCTCCTGAAAATAGGGAGACATGGAAGGAAATATTGCATGTGTTAGGATAGACACATGTTATTCTCACTGTCTCCTATACCTGCCAGCAGTAACCCCTGAGAAGGTGGGACATGACATCAGCCAGGGGCTTTATTTAATCATTTCAGGGGGATATTTATTTATTTATTTAGTTTTTGTTTACCAGGTAAGTACACTAGACAAGTTTTATGCCTATTTTCAGGAACGACCCGGGAGAGTACAAAAGGGTACAACAGGTACATTGATACAGTAATTATTTGACTCCTACTAGTGAAAACTGTAGGTGACTTTGAATTTTGCAGGCACGAAAGTCAAACAATGGTGTGATATTTTTCTGAATGAATGGGGGCATGGCATTCTCTGTAACATGTATATTACACAATCCCCTGACAATATCATATTGGCAACCAAAGTTGTAACCTGGGAAGTATTTTTACTTCTCTAAAACCGGAATGACTTTCAAATGTTTACCACTGATGTTTTTGACATCAATAATCCAAAATTAATTGAACCTCAGAGACCATAATGTATAGCGATCTTATTTAAGAAATAAAATGGGTAGCATGTATATATGTGTGTGTGTGGGGGGGGGTCCATTGTTCACTGGAGCAGGATTCAGGCACAAGTCTAATTTAATCTTTTTTTAATACTCTGCCAATCATCATAATGCACAAATCACACTTTGGTTGTCCTTTAACAGTAGTGGACTGGGTCCCCCCCCCTCCTTTAACAGTAGTGGACTGGGTCCCCCCACCCAAAATCTGTTTTCATTGCCTGCTGCTCTAGTGCTCTGCTGCTGTGTCCCTTTTCTTTCTTCTGCTCAGATCAGAATGGCAGCTTGTATGATAATCCTTTATGTAAGCTGCATTGCTTGTCCACTTCTTGTGACTGGGGTATGGTGCGTAACTTGTAGGCAGTGAACTAGCAAGAAATCCTGGGGGGGGGGGTTGGTGTTGGTGGAAGAGAAGGATGATTAACAAAGGGCGTAAGAGTGATCTGGGGGACCTGTTTTTACAGAGTGTGATAGAAATGGGGAGTGAGAAGCAATCCACTCTACAAATGAAGCAAAGAATGAAATTTCATGAACAGTTTAATTTTTAAAACATTCTTGCAGGAAACAGTAACATCCTTATCACAAAATGTTTAATCCTGGTGGACTTTAACATATCTTACTTAGTTCTAAAATGCAGGAAAATGCACTCTTTGCAGTGATGTTTTAAAGATTTCCTGGGGGAGCATGCCCCCAGACCCTCCTAGCTTTGTGAGAATTTTTGCACCCCCCTTTTCAATGACTCTGCATACACCTCTGAATATGAGCCATTGGGCCCCCCTACTTTTTTCATCATAATTCGAGCACTGTGTGCTCTCCTTGCTTGTTAATGTAGTACATGACAGATTTGTCCATCTGGAGGAGTACTACCTTGTGGCTAATGAAATCCACAAGGGCTCACAGGGCATAAAGAACTGCTCTCACTTCCAGCACACTGATGTGGATATGAGACTTTATAGGGCTCCAAACTCCTTCAAAGTGGTGCCCCTGACAATGGCTCCCCATCCCATCAGAGATACTTCTATGGTGAGGGTTACCTGAGGGTCTGGCTGAGAGAAGGGGAGACCCTGATGGAGGCAGTCTTCCTGTGTCCACCATGTAAGAGAGTGAATCAGAGGCTTTGTCAGCTAGATGGGGTAAGACTTAGGGTGCAATGCTGGTGATCACTGTGTGCTGAGCATCCACTGGGTTGTTCTCATGTGCAGTTGTGCCAGAGGGACCATGAACACTGAGGAGGCTATCAGGCCTAACATATGCTGCATAGAGTGTGCTCGAACTGACTTGCACTACATTATGAATGTGCCATCTGAAGGGTGGCTTTCCTTCTGTCTTCTGGAAGGAAGGCCGTGGCTCTTCTGATGTCCAGGAGGGCCCCTTTGAAGAGGAGCTGCTGAGAGGGCTGAATCTGCAACTGTTCTAGATTCAATAGGACTCCAATGGAGGTAAGGAACTGAGAGGCCATGGCCATTGTTCATTCCATCTCCTGCTTGGAGAGACTGGCTAGAAGCCAATCATCTTGATAGGGAAAGACCTGAAGTCAAAGTTTTCATAGGTGAGCCTCAAGGATGGCAAAGTGTTTTGTAAAAACTTGAGGCGTCGAGGACAGCTCAAAAGGCAGGACTCAAAACTGATAATACTGACCAACTACCATGAAACAGAGGAATCTGTGGTGGCTGTGGTGGACTAGGATGTGATGGTAAGCATCCTGCATTCCAGGGAGGCTGACTAATCCTGAGGCTTGAAGAGTGGTAGCAGAGTTCCCAGAGTGATCATTTCAAACTTTTCTCATTCCAAGAACTTGTTCAAGTTTCTGAGATCAAGAATGGGACTCAGGTTCCCCTGACTTCTTCAGAATGAGGAAGTAATGGGATTAAAAGCCTGTTTTGCGTTCTGCCTCTGGCACTACTTTCACTGCCCTGTTGCTCAGAAGGCCCACAATCTCCTTCACCAGAAGGTTTGATAAGTGGGTTGAAAGAAGAGGTTGCTTTCTGGGTGGATAATCCAGAAGGATTTATGTACAATTCAGGGAGTATCCCTCTCAAATAATTCCGAGCACCCACTTGTCTGTCATAATGGATTCCCACTGACAGTAAAATTGTGTCAGATGCCCCCCTATTGGAGAGGAGAGGAGAGGTCTGCCCTGGGCAGTTAAGGCAGGATTGGGCCTGGGACTTCAGAGAGTGGCACTAGGCACTTTTGGGGCCTGTGCCTTTTGATGCACTTTCTTTTGCAGCTAGGGAGGCTGGGACTTGATTTGAGCTCCCTTGCTTTAGCCTCAAAATAACTACTTATTATGGTAGAAGCCTCACCCCTTCCCCACTTGGGGAAAGGAGGGGGCAGGCCAGGAGTTCTTGATGGCCATTCTAGTTTTCTGGAAGTCCTCAAGAGACCATTACACCTGTTGTCCAAACAGGTAAGAACCATCAAATGGAACAGTCATAACATGTTGTTGGACATCGTTGGAGAAGGCAGATGTCCAAAGCCTGGAATGCCTTCTGATACAGATTCTTGCTGCAGTAGAGCATGTGGCAGTGTCAAAGGCATCCATGGCCACCTTGAGCTGATGACTGTTAGACTCAATGCTATGAGTGACAGTCTGGAGAATCTTCTATTTGGTCTCGGATTCAGGCACGGATTCTGCAGAAGACCTAAGAGAGGTTCAGAGTGTAAACTCTACTTACAAAAAATGCTGCTGGCAATTGGCAATCTTCATGCTAAGGGCGGCAGCAGTGAAAGTACTTTTCCCCATAGTGCCTATTAATAGAGTGCACAATCACTTCCTGAGGAAGAATAGCTTTGTCGTTCTCAGCTAAAACGACAATCTTGTCAGCAATAGGCTGAGAAGAAAGAATAGGCTTGTCTTTAGGGGCAGTGTACTTCACGGTCTGACTACAGACAGAAGGGATAGATGCAGGCCTGTTCCATACTGCATCCAAGAGAGTCCCAAACACAGGGGAAGTAGGGGGTACAAGATTGATCGACACAGTGGAAATGTTGAGCCAGTCCAGATGGAGCATTTACCTGGATCAATAGCTGAAGGTTCACAAGCAAACATAACATACATGTTACAGAGAAGAGCCTGGAAAGAGAGGTCTTCCTGGGAACTTGAGAAGGACCTGGATCTGAAGTGCCCAGGCTATAAAAAGAGTCATCATTATCACTGCCCTTAGAAACTATGAGCTCGGGGTCAGACTTGTCCCCTTCCAGATCCTCCCCAAGGGGAGGGTCTGAAAGCAGGCAGGACCATTAACTTCCCTAATTCAAGCTGAGGAGTAGGCAACACTGGTGACACTAGCATAGGCAGAAGAGGAGCTGACTCTGGAGTCGACACTGAGAGCAGAACTTGATCCAGCATCGAGGGCCCTTTCAGCACTGGGGCCATTAGTGACCTGAGCTCCTGACTGAACTTGGCAATGCCAGCACTACAGTGACTGCCAGAGGTACTGGGACACTGAATGGGGTTGCAGACAGTGAGGCAGGAATCTGCAGCATGGTCACCAGCAATGACCCAGAGGCCGTTGATGGAGCCAAATGCTCTACCTGCCAAAAAGGCCCCAGCTGCGGCTCCAATGTTCTTAGCCCCAAAGCACCTGGGGCCAGCTCTGTAAGGAGAGGCAAACGAGACAGGCACTGCATCCACTGCTTCATAAGAGCTTCCCAGTAGTGAAACTGCTCACCGGAGCTCCTGGAGTCTGGGCTCAAGACCTCGACCTCCCACGAGCAGAGTTCATCGGTGAAACCAACAGCTCTGGTGAAGGTCTTCTGCTCTGAAATGCTGAGAACCTCATGGCAGACCTCACAGAGGGCCTGGGACCTACTCCACAAGAAGAGGCAAATGAGCCAGACACTGCACCCTCTGCTCCATAAGAGCCACTCAGTTGTGAAACTGCCACCTGGAGTCCCCACAAGTAAACAGGGAGGGACTCCAAGCCTGAGATCTTGACCTCCCATGAGCAGAGTCCAACGGTGAAACTGACAGCACCGGAGAAGGCCTTCTGCTCTGAGACACTGAGGACCACACAGCAAACCTAATGGATGGTGACCTCAAGCAATACTGTTTCTTCCCCTTTTGATGGCAAGAGGAAGAACTCAAGGCTGAGAGGTGAGGGGTTCACAACTGGGATCAGAAACAGGCCCACTTCTTTTTGTGTTCACAAGACATCTGTCCTCCCTCCTGAACACAGGACCACCCATCATCAGAACCCTCCCCTAAAAGGGGAAGTGGATCGGGCACAACCCTGCCAGCAAAGCAGCCTGACTGAAAAGGCTTCCTACAGTCACTGTCCATGGCCATCGACCATTATTTGGGAGGGCTGAGAGAGCTGAAGAAAAATATTTCTTGTTATGTTTTAACTAAACTAATACAAAAATAACAAAACCTAAAACTAGAGGTAAGGACTGAACGCTGTTGTCATATAGGCATGAAGTTCTGACTCCTGGTGGATGAGCAATGTCATCACGATCAACATCATCGCTGAAGCACACTCGATGGCATGAAAAAAAAATGAAGGCAGTTGAGGGGCCGGTGCCGAAGTAAGCCTGTGCCACGCGTTCCCCCTTGCAGTGCTGCATATATACACAGCTTACCTCGGCACCAGCCTTCCAGAATAGTTCTGGCTCCTGCTGGCTCAGAACCCATTTGTGTGAATCAAGGGTGAAGATTTGATTCACACAAATGGCTTCTGAGCCATTTGTTTGTGTGAATCAATGGCGAAGATGATTCCTGGAAGATCAGTTCTCAAAACACCAAGGAAGGAAGGCTCTAAGGACAATGAGGCCAAATCCAGAATGTCTATGATGGACTATTTCCAAACTGTAATGTTTAGTAACTGTCTGAACAGTACTCCATGTTGCAGCATCACATATGTCAGCAGCAGACACACTGAAAACAAACCATGGAAGTAGCCATCCCATGGTAGAGTGAGCACGGACAGGACCAGGAAGCTGCTGACTGCATTTTAGGTAACAGAAAGAAATGCAGCAGGCCAACCATTTGGAAAGGCCCTGCTTCAAAATAGGGGAACCCACCATTCCGGATATGAAAGCCACAAATGTATTTAGTTATTTAAAATTTTGGTAACCACGAAAGGCATACTGAGCCGAGGCTCATTTACAGGTGCAACCTGGGAACAGAGTACAAAGGGAAGTTGCAAACATGGGAAAAGTAATCATTAGACAGAACAAAACAAGTGGTAACAATCAGAAAAGTATGGTACAATGTTACATATTGGCATTATACATATACAACACTATAAAGGTATAACAAAAGAATATCAGGGCTAGTAGACTCATATCATATAAGCATAGTATATTGATGCAAAAGCATGAATACCTACAGTATTAATTATATAAATAGGTTATTAAGATCTAGATGTCCAATTTAACAGTACAGAAAGGTAAATACACCCTGGTGTAATACCACGAGGAATCAGGGAAGATGGTGGCAAATAGCGGAGAGGATTTTCTACAGTCCTTAGTACGATCCAGGTTTCAACACAACGTCCAACAGACATCAACCATATGCAGTCAGTGTTCCCCATTACCTGTAGGAGTCGAGAAGTAAACCAGATGGTCATTAGCCTGATTTAGTAATCCTTGTGAAAATAAGCAGACGTCATAGCCACTATGAACAGTGTTTTCCAAGAGAGGAAGTACAGCTCACAAGTAGCAGCAGGCTCAAAGGGAGGTACAATAAAGGTCTCTAGAACCAAATAAGTCCCACACCAGAATCAAATTGCAGAGTTCAGAAGTAGAATACCTCTATGGGACCTGCAAGAAACCTCGAGCTGGGCCACTATCTTGCCAGCAGCAAGGGCAGGAAAAGCAGATGCCCCTGGCCAAGTGCCTTAACAGAGGAATACCTTTTAATGGAGGAATACCAGAGGTCCACATCCATAAGGGACAAGTGGTAGTCCATCACTAGAATGGCCAGACACAAAAAGGCGTCTAGCCCAAGGGCAGCACAACATACTGTAAAACATTTCTATTTTTGCAAGTAGTTTTACCGATGGCTTCCGAGTTGAAATAAAACAGCTGCAACTGTCAAGAAAACCCCAAAGTGTGAGAGCTTTACGTCCTCAGGAACTTGGTGTGGAAGTGCAAGGACTGAAGGATCTGGTTGCATCAGAAGACCCTGTTCCTGCAATAAAAATCCCACACATAGAGGGAGCAAGACAAGAGACCCCACTGCCTATTGCTAAAACAGGGGAACCAAATTTGTCTAGGTCAGTACTGAGCCACCAAAATTAGGGTTGCTGACTTGTCCCTCCACTTGACCAGAATCCTCAGAATGAGAAGGAATGGGAGAAAGTTGTACATGAACCTTCTTTTCCATGAGAGGGACAATGTGTCTCACCAAAAAAACTCCAGGCCTTGGAAAGAGCAAGCAGAAACAGGGTAGTTTTGCACTGTATGGAGACGCAAAATGGTCTATGTCTGGATGACCCCACTTTATGACTACATCATCCACAAAGGAGTCTAAGAGCTCCCATTCATGACAAAGAGCCTGGGACTGACTGAGATGATCCACAAGGGCACTGAGGGTGCCAGAAGGAAGATGGCCGAAAGGAACATCATGTGTTCCATGGCTCAGTACCAGACTCTCATTCCCTCACTGCAGAGAGGATACACCTAGGAGGATACACCTAGACTCCACCATGACAACTGATACAGTACCTTACCAAAATGTTGCCTGTATGAATCAACAGCTGATGCCCCAGAAGGAAGGTGACAAAGGACTGTAGTCCAAGCAGAACAGCCTTCATCTCCAGAGTGTTGCTGTGCAGAACCATATCCAAAGGGAATCATTGGTATAGAGTCTAGAAGGGCCCTGAAGGGCATCCCAACCTAAACCCGCGAGGTGCCGTCATCATCACCAGAAGAAGGAATGGATGAAGAAAAGGAGATCCAATCTTGAGGGTGGAGTGGTCCAACCACTAGTGCAGGTAGTGATGGAGTGGAGGGGTCACACCTATGAGACACTCCCACTCGTTGGAATGCTGAGCCCTCTAGGCATAGAGGAATCATTACAGGATCCTCATGTGCAGACGTGCCAGTGGGACAGTCAGAATGGCAGCACCCATGAGGTTGATGAGCAGTAGAAGGCATCTTGCCAAAATATAGTTGTTGGAAGAGACCAGCTGAGTGTGACAGGGAGACCCTGCCACTCTTGAGGACCAAACTTTTCTTAAATCTGTTACAACAGTTCTATTTCTTAGCCTAATCTATCCTTTGCAATTTCTAGTCCATAAGGTTGGCCACCTAGGGTGCTCCCCTTCCCTTTCTTGACTATGCTATTGTGTCCTCTTTAATTTTTCCTTTTCCCTCTCAGGTACTCGTATAGGGAGGTTATTGTGGTGACCTCCAAGCTGATGTAAAACAACAGGCTGTGTTCCTCGTTGGATTTAGTATGCAATAGCACTATGTCATAAAATACCTTGATGTATATGCTTTATGTGTACGAAACCTGTAAATGTTGAAAATACCATGGCACTAAGTGTTTTTGATAAAAGTAAAAAGTTACTTGGAGACTGTATTATAACAAGCATTTGTCAATGCTGAATGTTTCCATGCATGGTTTATGTGGCAGGGTGTATTGTGTACTGAAATTGCAATGAATGGGCATAACTTTGTAATTTTTTTATATTTTGACCCCAAAATGTTGAACGTAGTCTCCTCATCACCCCACCTCATGAACCCCGTAGGTGAAAATGTTCAAATCCATGGGAAAATGGTATTCCGAGCCACAGGTGCGAAAACATGTCTTAGTCAGAATGTGAGAAATGACATCTGTACTGTTCATGAAGTGGTGTGATAAAATGGCTATACTGAAAATTTGGAGTGAAAATATTACAAATGGCTAAAGTTACATGCGTGCATAGAAAATTTTGAACGACCGCTTGTAACTCGGCCATTTTTAGGGGATTTTCCACTAAATTTTCAACATGGCCTTTTTGGGACCCCACCTCATGAAGAGTGCCACTGTCATTTCGTTCATTGGTCTCAAATGGTGATTTTGCACAGCGATTGCGCCAATCTGTGCCACAGGTGCAAAAATACATTTCAGGCAGGATGTGAAGAATGACAGCTGTACTGTTCATGAGGGTGTGTGGAAAAATAGCAATGTTGTGAATTTGGAGTGAAAATGTTAAAAACTGACAAACTTACGAGTGTGAGTAGAAACATTTCAATGACAACACGTAACTCGAGTATTTTGAGGTGTTTTTGCACCAAATTTTCAGCATGGGCTTTTTGGGACCCCACCTTATTAGCTATGGCACTGTTGTTTCATTACTCAGTCCCAAAAGGTGATTCCATGCGGTGACTGTGAAATCACCTTTCAGGACCGAGTAATGAAATGACAGTGGCAGTGTTTGTGAGGTGGGGTCTGAAAAACCCCATGTTGAAAATTTAGTGCAAAAATAATGAAAAATACCCAAGATATCAACATAAGTTGAAAACAACATTGACAGCCATTATACAGCACTTACATTGATTTCTTAGTTTGTGGTTCGTCTTTGAAGAGTGCAGATGTGTCCTGGTCCACAGAAGATCGCAGCGGCCAACTTCAGAGGGTAAGTATGGGATAAGGGGAGGTGGGTGCACAGAGGGAGGGTCAGGATGGGGGAAGGGATGGGGAGACGATGAGGGACCATTTTTTTTTCAGGTATAAAAAAAGATGTCGGGGGGGACTTTAATTTTTTTGTTTTTTTAACAGGTTAATAAAAATGTTTTATTTGGGACACTGGGAGTGGGTTCCCCAGTGTGCCATACTATTGAGGGGGGAAGTAAATGCCAGCATGGGGATTGGAAACCCGATGTTGGCACAGGGACGAGGAATGGAGGGTGCGGGGTGAACAACACGCAGCAGGAGGGAGCAGGAGAGCTAATTATGATACTGGACAGGGACCGGAGGGTGCAGGGTGGGCAGCATGCAGAGGGAGGGAGCAGGAGGGCTAATTATGATACCGGGACAGGGAACGAAGGGTGCAGGGCAGGCAGCATGGCAGGCAGAGGCAGGGGGACGGCTTCACTGTGATGCTGGATGGGGGACACAGGCTTGGACCGACAGCACTATGCAAATGAAAGAAATAAAGTGCACTCATTGGAGTGCTTCATTTCATTCAACTAGAGAATGGCTTCCAGCTGTGAAACTGTGACTAGTGTCGCAGTCTGGTTGCATGCTCATTGTTCTGTCCAGGACGAGCCCACTGTAGATTGCTCTGCATTGCACTCATCCCTGTCACACCTCCGAAATGTCATTCTACCACAAAATGTTTCTTGAGCATGTGCAAGGAAACATAAAAATTAAGCTATCAAGGTAGAGATAGCAGAAATGAAACCTTGTGTTATTTAAAATGCATGTAAATTACAGATTGTTTGAGAGGCCCTTTGGCACCATGCATTCCTGCTTTAAGCTGAACCAGCCTACAACGTCATTGTGATTTACATATATATATATACTGTATATGTGTATATATATATATATATATATATATATATATATTTTCCATGATGCTTTGCATTATGGGGGTATGTGTGATGTGTTTCTTTAAAGCTTGGCTTTATTGCCAATGCCCTCTGGGGCAGCCCTTGCTTCAGTGCTTCTGCACTGAGGTTCTTTGTCTTAGCTTGTTTTGGGGGTTTTCTTTTTTGAGCTCCCCATCACCCAAACACACAAGACCAACATACAGAATTAAGTAATTTTCAATACAGAGATAGGTCAGTAGGTTAGCAGGTGCTGACCAAGTGCAGAGGAAGGACATGCATAGGCTGTTGCTGCAAACTGATATATTGAAGAAGGGATATGCCATTGCTTAAGGTTATCCCGTGTTTTAAATAAACATCACACAGAAACTGTGTGTTGAACCTGAAGTTCTGTGTCTGGTCCATCTGTTATCCCACATTCCCTCCACACTGAGCTTGAACAACCAGCACCATATAGCATGGTCCAAGGGCAGGAAAGCCTGACCCATGCCATGTCCAAAACAGCTCCTATGTATAGGAGGCATTGGCATGGGCTGAGGACTGACTTAAGTTTGTTCACCAGAATACCCAACTGGTTGAACAACTGTCTGGTCCGGAACAGTGAAACACAGAATCTTTCGGCAGGTAAGGACAATACAGCCCACCTGGTCTGCCCATTTTCCTACTCACTGCTGTAGCCCCAGATCCTATTTGATCTGCGGCTGTCCTGCTCTGCACATCGCCAGGGTACCCTTATGTCTATCCTATGCACTCTTGATCCCCTGTATTGTTTTTGCACCTACCATTTCTGCTGGAAGGCTGTCCCATGGCTCCACCACCCTTTCAGTGATAAACTACTTCCTAACATTACTTCTGAGCCTTCCACCTCATATCATGCCCCCTTGTTCTTGTGCAGAGTTTTCTCTGAAATATGCTTTCCACCTGTACCCTGTTTATTCCCCTAAGGTACTTGAAAGTCTCCATCATATCTCCCCTCTCCCTTCTTTCTTCCAGTGAATAGATATTAAGGTCCTTAAATCTTTCCCCGTAGGGCTTCTAGTGCAGTCCATGTACCATCTTCTTTGCCCTTTTCTGGACTGCCTCTATTGCCTCTGGACTGCCTCAGTGTACAAACTATAGCATTCCCCATTTGTGGCCTTCAGAAGCCAGCTGTCGATATACGGGAAGATATACAGACCCTCTTGATGAGTGATGCTGCAACCTCTGCAAAACACTTGCTAAAGACACATGGGGCAAATGCTTAACCAAAGGGCAAGACACAAAAATAATAGTGCAAGTCCTAAAGCACGAATGTCAGGTACTTTCTGGGAGACTTGTGGATCTTGATGTGGAGGTATGTGGCCTTAGTATCCAGAGCAACCATTCAATCCCTTTTCAGTAACAAGGAGAGGAGGGACTGCAAACAAACCATTCTAAACCTTTTGTATTCCACCAACAGAGTGAGGCCTCAAAGGTCTAAGTCAAGCCTTAAATCCCCTGTCAATTTTGCTATCCGAAAGTACTAGGAATAATAGCCAAGGTTCCATTGGCAAACAGGGTGAGTTCTATAGCCATTTTGCTAAGGAGGGTGTGAACCTGCTCCAGCAGGACAGCACGATGTCCTAGAGTGTATTGATTAGTAAAGGAAGGTGCACTGAAGGGACAGAAAGGAGCTCAAGGGCATGCCCTTGCTGAACTACTTTCAGGACCCAAGCATCGATAGTGATCTCTCTCTACTATGGTAAGAAGAGGAAGATTTGGCATCCCACTAGAACTTCCTGAGGCAGAGAGGATGGAGGAAGAGAAGGGGAGTCAGAAAGTGCCAGGGGCAGTGGGGATGCTGGTGATACCAGCTCCTTTTGCAAGCCATGCGTAGGCACTGGCAGGTAGACCGGCCTCATGCTGGGAGGCTTAAGGATGCTGAGAACTGTGTCTGGTCCCTCTAAAATAACCCTTGCCTGGAAAGAGCTCCTGCCCTATCACCGGGGCAGCAGATTCAAGGGGTGCAGGGACCTCAGGGTAATTTTGGATGTCTTAAGGTCCCACAGAGCATTCTCAACATCAAAGCCAAAAAGCTGTTTCCCTCTGATGGGAGCATTGTGAACTGACTATTAAGATGGCAACATACAGCCAGGAGTGACAGCACAGGCAGATTCCTGAAGCAGCCATAGTACAGCAACGTTCAAAGGTTCATATGCAGATCTAAGCCTTTAGCAACTGTTTGTTGAGCCATAATTGTGTCAGGGCCTTCAGGTAGCTTCAGTCATGGTGGCCATAGACTTCCACAGGCAGTTCTGATACTTAATCATGTGTGACTAATAATTCACAATTATCAGTCCTAAGGATGCCAAAGCAAATGTTCTTCTCCCCATAACATCCTTTCTTCTTAACTCCTTATCAGAAGAAAGAGAGCTCACATGTTTTTGAGCTTTTAATCTGTCGTGGGCAGCCATTATCACCACAGAATTGGTTTCTAGTTGAGAGGAATAACAGAGCTTCCTTGTATGGGCAAGATATTGCTCATCCACTTTCCCAGGAGCTACAGGCAGGGCCAGGCAGCCAGAATGGCTTCTTACAGGGCCAAATGGATCGGAGGGATCAAGTCAGTTGGGGTGGCAAACGACTCTAGAAACTCATAGAAATTTTTCATAGAAGAATCCTCTTCATCAACATCCAACTCTTGCTTTGCCTGAACCAGATCCATCTTGCAGAAAGTCTGAAAGGAGGCATCCTAAGTAGGTGATCTGGGAGTATTTTTGACACTGTTCTCACTACAGGAGGACAGACTGGAGCTGGAACCTACAATGTCCAGGGGATTAAGCTCTTCCTCCATTTCTTCTTCCTCCTTGTATTCTAGATCATACTACAGTTCCTCATCAATGGACATAGGTAAGGGGTCAACAGGATAAGGAGAAACAGATGGAGGACCCATCAACTGAGGATGATCCTTGCCGGCATGACGGTGGGCAAAGGGAACTCCTGAGTCATCAATGAGGTTGACAGCAACATCTCTGAGGGTGCCGATGGGGATGGTATTGATGTCAAAGGCATTATCTGTTGAAATAGCTCTGACATCGTTTGGTATAAGATATATGCACTGATGGGCCCTGAAAGGGTTGATGGTGGAAGAACCATCAATTTGACAGTGCCGGACAGTGGTATCAGCTGTGATTCCCCCAACAGGAGAGGTAAGCCTATGCCAGACCCTGACCTTGGTGTCTGAGAGACAGTCGAATGGCTACCAGGATCAGAGGCCTTGGCCTGGAACCTGTCTTTTTCAAATCAACTTGCCTCATTTAAGAGGAGATTGTGCACACTAAGGAGAGGCAGTCTTTTCTTTATGCCTCATGTCTTTATTAGTGTGGTGGTGCTTGTCAGATGATTTTGCTCACTTGTCCTTGAAGGAATCAGCAATGAATGCTGTCGGCCACAGAGAATGGTGAGTCGGCAGCAAACCAGGAAGAGAGGGAGTGGTTGATGACGGTAAAGCCACCTAAGATGCACCTTGCTTGTCCACTATTGCTTTTATTGTTAAATGAAGCACAAGGGCTTTCTTGTGACATCTTCTATTGACATGGTTAAAGCCTTGGCAAATGCTACAGGTTTTAACATTGTTAGCGAGGTCTAGGCAGCGAAGGTACTTGAAGTGGTCACCATCTTTACAGATACAGATCTTCACATCACCACAACAGTATCTGGACAACAGTTCCTTCTTTTTCAGCAGCAGCATAAGCGTTTTAAAATAAACCAGAAAGTAGCAGTACTGGTGATAAGGTGTTTTTCAGCAGCAATCGACTGACAAGCGGTTGATGGTGGAGGAAAGAATGAAGACATGCTGGGGACGCCCACATTACACAGGCAATGATGAAGCATGTCAGCATAGGCGGCCCCAGCCAGCAAATATTTCTGACTAGTCCTGATGCTGATGATTTACAGTTCCATGATGTGGCTCAGTGGATGGAGATACCCTCAAAGATGATCAATGATTTCCCTCTAATAGTGGGAGGAAAAGAAATAACCTAGAAGTTAAATACAGTAGTCTGATTCGGTGATAAGTCAAAAACAACCTTTGGGAGAAAGTGAGGATTGGTCTGTAGATCCAACCAATCCTTGTGGGAGCTAAGATAAAGGGGCTTTGTAACCAGAGCTTGCAATTTAGACATTCTGCGTGCTGATGTAAGGGCCACTGGCCAACAAAAACAGCGTCTTGAAGGATAAAAAGCACATTTTACAAGTAGCAACCAGTTCAAATGGAGGCCTTAAATGGCCTCTAGATTCATGTTAAGGTGCCGCACTGCAACTGGTCTACAGATCAGGGGGCGTATACATAGGTTACCTCTAAGGAATTTATGGGAAACCTCAAGTTGGGTAACTAATTGACCATCCCTGAGGGCATGAAAAGCTGAAACAGCAGCCAAAATCACCTTCACAGAGGATTATTGTAGGCCTAATTCTGAAATGGATAACAGGTAATCCAGAACATGAGTCACTGTAAATTTAAAAGGGTCCAAGCGACAAGAGGTTCGTCATATCATGAAACATTTCCATTTCTGGGAACAGAAGTCCCTAGCAGACAGTTTATGAGCCACATCTGCATCTGCAGGGGAAACTCCACAGCCTTCTACATCCTCAGCAACAAGGCATGGAGGTGCAGAGATTGGAGATATGGATGCACAAGAGAGTACTGCTCCTGTGAAAGAAGTCCAGCTTAAAGAGGAAGCAGGGACAGTGGTTCCACTGCCAACTACTGTAGCAGAAGGTATGAAATTTGTTTGTGCCAGAACAGAGCCACCTGTCACAGGGTATCTGGTTCCACTCACAACTTGACCAGAACTCTCTGAATCAGAAGGAATGGAGGAAATGTTTCAAGGACTCTCCCTTTCCAAGAGAATGACATGTTTTACCAGAAAACTCCAGGCCCTGGAGCAATGGAGCAAAAATGCTGCAATTTTGCATTTTGTGGGGTGCAAAAAGGTTGAGCTCTGCAGGACTACATCTGTCAAAGGCTTGATCGATAAAGTCCAGAACTTCAAGTTCCCACTTGTGTGACAGAACCCAGGACTAACTGAGTCAATTTGCCAGGATGCTTAGGGTACTAAGCAGAAACAAAGCCATGAGAAACACATTGTGGTCCACAGCCCAGTGACAGACCATCACTGCTTCCCTGCAGAGGGAATAAGAGTGAACACCTTTTTTTTGGTGCAATGCATCATTGAAACATCGTCCATACAAACCAACAGGGGTTGATCCTGAAGAACAGCAAAGGCCTGTAAGCCAAGTAGAACAGCCCTCATCTCCAGAGCATTGCCGTGAAGAGAAAGATCGAGGGAAAACCATAGACCTTGTGTCCAGAATGTCCCAAGATGAGCACCCTAACAAGAGCTTGAGGAATCTGTTGTCATGATTGTCAGGGGCATGGGATGGAAAAAGGAGACCTTTGTCGAAGCTGGAGTGGTCCAACCACCAGAGTAGGGCATGATGAAGAGGAACCATCACCTGAATGTGACACTTCAGGTCATTGAAATGCTGAGCCCCCTGGACATGGACGAACCACTGAGGAATTCTCATGTACAGGCATACCAAAGGGACAGTGAGCATAGTGCAACCATCAGCCGAATGTGTCTGTGAAGGCATCTTGCTGAGATATAATGCATGGAAGACATCTGCTGTGCCCGGGCAACCAAAAGCAGTGGCACAACCTTCCAGAAGGAAGGCCCAGTCAGCAAACATGTTGAGGATAGTGTCAATATACTGCAGGCATTAACGGGGTGAGAACTGATTTCAGTTAGTAAACAGTAATACCCAGCTTGTCGAATAGCTGATGCATCCAAGACAAAATGTAAAGGATGGCTTTCAAGAGCCAGTCATCCACATACAGGAACACATACAGACCTTCCCTCCAGAGCGCTACAGCCACCACTGTGACGCACTTGTTGAATACACATAGTGGTGAAGACAAGCCAAATGGCAAGACATGAAACTGGTAATAAGAGCAGTAAGGAAAATTTGGAGCATCACTGGTTACCCAATCACAAAGGATACAAGCAATTGGAGTAATACTTCCTTATTACGCAGTTGGTACACAAATAGCAATACAATGGTAATGCACAACCCATAGACTAGAATTTTTTAGTGGTCCACACTTATACAGAGATAAACAATCGGCCTATATTAACTCTTTGGAAGACAGGTGTGGCTGTTACATAGGTCTTCTCAAGATGGAATCCTGTTTCAACTCTGTTTCTCAGGGGCCAAACTTATACTCAGCTTTGTGTATAGTTACATGATACGTCCTTTATGAAACTAAGGTGTTTAATAGAACTTTCCCCAAGGACTGTTATTCTACTGACTTATTACATGAGTCTCACATGTTGTCCTTGGATGTCCGCCCTTCCCTCATAACTAAGCAACCCCGTGCGCCGCTCCCAGAGACAGTAAGTCTGGAATGTGGAAAACAGCTAAGTTCTCATAACAGTATGATTTTGTAATTCTGGTGAAATTCTATTCAGTGAGTGGGTGTATGTGTTTGTGTTAGCTACCTCAGCATGACTACCTGAGGTCCAGAGAGACCTAGGCTTGCAGTTGTTACAATCACTAATAGGCCCTATGCATTTTTCTTATACTCGGTAATACTTAGCAGTTTGCATAATATAATAACAGATGCAGTCTGATAATAATAGTATACTAATGCCTTTACCTTTAAGCCTGCAATCCTAGTAATGTATATAAGTAATACATTTTCTCTCTACAGAGCCCTCACCAGCATAATTCAGAGGTACTGTTGGTGACTGCAAATCACCTTCATATAAAGGTGAGCATCTTTCATATCCAGAGTGCACATCCAATCCCTTTGCAGGAACAGAGGGAGCGAGGAATGACGAGACACACCATATTGGGGACCCCAGTGTTGCAGACAGTTGGGGGATGTTATTAACTGGCACTGGGGAGTGGGAACCCTGGTGTCAGAGTCTGTTGGATGGGGATGTTTAACATATGGTTGATTGTCCTGATGCTGGAGGGAGTACTAAACGTGGCATTGTTTAATGTGTCCCTGCTCTCAAGAGGGAGCCTGAGGAACTACCACCAATCAAGTTTTGAGGGGGAGGAGACAAGCTGCATGTGCACCTGATCCTGGTATTGTGGAGGGGGAGGCATGAGGAGCACAAGTTAATCAGGGTTTGGGGGACCCTGAAGGAGCAGCTGCCAATCACAGTATTGCTTAGTAATACAATGTGACTACTTTCCGCTATATTGTCATGGCCAGCAGCACACAGAAACAAGCTGTGGGTGTTGTGCAACATCTCTGACATTCCTTTCTGGCAGAGAAACACAGCACGGAACAGCATCATGTATGTCAAACAAGCAGCGCAGCACAGCACACGTTGCTAGTATGAACTACAAGCTGCACAAGAAAACCCTCTCCCAGCTTGCATTTTCCAGCCCTCTGATTGGACAAGTACTGTAATGCCAAAAGCAACAGTAAGGCAGAGAGTGAGCAGAACTGGGATGGAGATGGGGATTCTGAAGTTGTAATAGGTGAAGGATGACCATGCCCCCAACAGCCTTCTCAGAGCTGGGACAGATCGTAATATATTTGCAAGCCTGTTCAAATAACTTGGTGTTTGCTTCAGCACCTTCATTGGGTATGAACTTATTTTGCAACACTGCCTTTTTATGAAAAAACATATGGTATTAAATAGTAATATATCTATATACTTTGGCCCAAATTTTCAAAGAGTCCAGTAATGCACCCCGGGGCAATATTCAAAAGGAGGACTTGCGCAGCGCAAGTCCTGATGTGCCAGGATGCTTTATTAATGTATGCGGCACATCTGAAGGGGGCGTACCCATGCATATACAGCACATCCCGATATTCAGCCCGGGATGTGAGGCGCATCTGCTGGCACAACCCCTAGATGCACCGCATACTGGGGCACATTGAGCCTAAAAATAATTACTCAAATGTTGGCCACCCACAGGCGGGCTGCTGTACTGCATGGCACAACACAGCAGCCACCAGCCGTGGGTGGCCACCCACCCAACCAGAACAGTGTCCACAAGCTTCCATATGTTCACTGATGGTCTAGTGGTACCCCCCACCCAGCCCATAACCCTGATTGCCGTAAAAATGTATCACTCCATTCCTTGGTAGTCTAACGGTACCCCCCCTCCCTCCTTCTCTGTAGCCCAATAGCCTAGGCAATATTAATACAGCACCCTGGTAGACCATTGGGACCCACCTCCCCACGATGCATTGATCCCCGTACGTGTACATGTCTGTACAGCCCTGGTAGTCTACCATTCACCCCACCCCAACCATATCCCCTGATGCCGATCATCCCATATAGATCCCCCCACCTGGTGGTCCAGTGGCCCCCCTCAAAGGCCCCCTGCCCTCTCAGCACCCCCCTTCATCAGCGGGCAGCTGCGAACCACCCGCATACCGTCCGGCTGCCCGCTGAATGACATCGTACAGTATGGGCTTGTAGTGCATACTGTACATATCTATCTAAATATGTGAATGAAGGTAATTCATTCCATGTTTGTGTGTGTCAATACAGTATACTGCAAGCCCATTGGTCACAGTGTGGACCAATGGGCGCCACAGCCTGTACTGTACAATGTCATTCGCGCCGGGCGGATGCAGGTCAGGTTGCAGCCCCGCCGATGACGGGGTTCTGGTGGGCAGGGGGCCTTGGGGGCCACTTGACCACCAGGTAGGGGGGAGGTGGGTCCCAATGGTCTACCAGGGTGCCGTATTAATATTGCCTAGGTGATCGGGCTATGGGGAGGGAGTAGGGTACCATTAGACTACCAGGGAATGGAGTGATAACTTTTTACAGTGCTCAGGGTTATGGGCCAGGTGGTGGGGTACCACTAGATCATCAGGGACTGGACTCTTACATTCACATGGTGATCAGGGTTACAGGTGGGGAGGGGGGTGCCACTAGACTACCAGGGATGGTTTGGGGTAGTGTTTTACAGTGATCGCTGCTACAGGGTGGGGGGGTGCCCCAGGACCCCAGTACCCCCTCTGTCTGCACCACATGTTGTGCAGGGTGCCAGGCATATTTCACCGGCCTGCCCTGCGAAATGCATGCAAATGGTGCCATAATGACATGCAAATGGCCCCATTTGCACCTTGCATACATTATGGCCCAATTTGCATGTCCAGGTCTGAATATCAGGAAATTGCGCCCAGCCCATCTACCGTAGTGCTGGAGCATTCCCAGTCCTACCTGTCTGGGGGATGCAACAGTGCATTGTATATGCACCCTGCTCATTACGTGCCATATTCAAACTTGATGCACCATGGCACATCTCCTTTGACTATCTCCGTCTTGCTGCAGTGCACCTCGGTTGTGCTGCACCTCCACTTTAACCATTGCCAGGCGCAGTCTAAATATTGGGCCCCTTGTATTAAGTTTTGTATTATGTAACTATGTGGTGCACTACCTACGCAGGACAGCCTTGTAAATAGGGCCCCTGGGTCGTAAGCATTTCATCTCGTCTAAAAGATATTTACTATTACATTTATCACTACATATAAATATATAATCCATTCATTGGCCTCAGCAAGGATAATTAATTAATGCAGGACACTGACTTACTTGTTCATGTAGCTAATTTGCATAATCCATGCACAAGATTGTTTTTAAATGTTTTAAAACTTTCTTTTTATGTATTTACCGCAGTGCTTACTTTAGCACTTTCCTTGTGTACAACGCATTGAGTAACACTGACTTTTTTATGAAAAACGTGTGGACTAACTAATTTGTTTAGTAAAAATGCAATATGAAGTGTATACCTGCTGTTATACTGTCATGGTCAGCCACATACAGGAACACGCTGTGGCTGTTGTGCAATATCTTTGCCTTTCCCTTCAGGCAGAACTGAACAGCATCACATATACAGAATGAACAATACAGCAAGCATTGCTAGTAGGAACTACATGCTGCACAAGAGAACCCTTTTCTACCTGCGTTTTCCAGCCTTTTGATTTGCCATGTACCTCAAAGCCAAAAGCAGCACAAAGGCAGAAGGTGGGTGGAATTAGGAGATTCTGAAGATATTACAGGCGGTGGACAGCCAAGCCCCCAAAAGCCATCTCAGAACTCAGTCTTGATCTCAATGTTAACTAGCCTTTGGCAAGCAAACAATAAACAGAATAGTATTCAGAGGAGAGGGGAAGAGCATACAATGAGAGGTAGAAAGACCTTAACAAATACACACTGTAGACCAGCATGGAGATAGGAGACATACATGTACCTGCACAAGAGAAAGTACAGTTACATAAGAACTTACCGTAACAGTAGATCTTTGAGAGGAGCTCTTGCAGCAGGCTATTACAATTTGAACTATGCCACAGGCACTAGGACCCATCAGAAGCCTTTAGCTAGCAGTCTGCAGTGGGGGCCGCCCCCTGACATTGGCTCTGCCCCGATGCCTCCTAATGGTATATCAGGGGGTGGTCCCCAGCTCCACCTCAGTTCACCCACCAGAGAATCATGAGCAAGGCCCTGCAGGCGGACCAGGCAGAAGCTTGTCATAAAAGGATGCAACACAGCTCATCATGGGGGAAGGAGGGCGGGAAAGCAGTGCCTGCTACAAGAGCTCTCAAAAATCTGCTGTTATGGTAAGTTCTTACGTAACTGTACTATCTTACTGCGAGTGGGAGCTCTTGCAGCAGGCTATTACAATTAGGACTGAATCCCAAGCAGTCCCGCAAAAAGGAAACTGAGAAACTGGGAGGCGACTGTAAGCACCAGGGCTAATGGCACTCTAAGGAAAGAATGCCCTGGAGAACCACTAGGCTGAAGCCTGGTCTTCATCTAGAAGCAATGTCAAAACTGTAGTGCTTAATGAAGGTACGCACTGAGCTCCAGGCAGCCACTGCATAGATGTCTTCTATGGAGACATTTCGCAAGGATGTGAATGAAGTAGCCCCTCCCCTGGCAGAATGACCCCTAACCGAGCCTGGTAGGGTTTTGTTATACTTGTTGGAACAGTAAACAATGCAGTTGACCAGCCATTTGATAGAGTTTGTTTTGACACCGGAGTGCCTTGGCATCGAGGTGCAAAGGCCACGAACAACTGCTCCATCTTATGGTGTGTAGCAGTGAGTTTTAGACAGTACCTCAGCGCCCTGTAGACATCCAAAGTATGCAGGAGTGCTTCTCCTCTGTTTGAGTGATCCAGATAATATACCGGAAGATTAACATCCTGATTCAATTTCAGTTCAGAACCACTTTGGGTAAAAACTTAGGATTGGTTCTCAGGGACACCCTGTCCCTATGAAAAATTAACTAAGGCTCCTTACACATCAGGGCCTGGAGCTTGGAAACTCTCCAAGCAGAAGTAACTGCAACCAAAAATAACACTTTCCAAGAAAGAAAGCAAAGCTCGCAATCCACAGCAGGCTGAAAAGGGGGAAAGGTAAGCTTCTCCAGCATAAACAGGAGATCCCACAGGGGTACAGGATCTCGAATGGGAGGCTTGATATGTAAGATACCCCTCAAAAAAGTACGGGACACATCCAGTTGGGTAAGTGTCTTTCCCTCCATTGGTACATGGTATACAGAAATTGTGGAGAGATGTACTTTTATGGAGGAGTAGTTCAAGTCTTGATTTAACAAGGAGAGGAGATACTGTAGTACTGAGTTCACTGTGTAGATGAGAGGGTCCAAGTGAAGGGGTGAAGCCCAAAGGCAGAAATGCTTCCACTTCATAGCATAAGTGGATCTAGTAGAGGGCTTTCTCGCTGCCATCAGAATGTCTGCCACCTCCTGGGAGACCCCAAACCTGGATTTTACTATGTCTGCAGGAGCCAGGCATAAAGATGCAGAGATCTGAGGTTTGGGTGGACCAATGTTCTCTGATTCTGGGACAGCAAGTGTGAGCTCAGCGGCAGCTGAAGTGGAGGTTCAACTGCCAGCTGCTGAAATAGTGGGAACCAAATCTGCCGTGGTCAGAATGGGGCGATGAGGATCATCTCTGCTCCTTCAGCCTGAAGTTTCAGAAGAACCCTCTGAACTACCAGGAAGGTGTACAGAAACCTTCCTGTCCAACAGAGGGACAATGCATCTGGTCAGAAAACACCAGGCGTGGGCTCTCGCAAGCAGAAACTGGGCAGTTTGGTGTTGCATGGAGACGCAAAGAGGTCCAACTTTGGATGGCACCACCTGTCGAACAGTTGATCTGCTACTGATTGGAGGAGCTCCCACTCATGAGCCTTGGACCACGACCAGCTTAGGCTGTTGGCCAAGAGGTTTTGGATTCCTGGAACATGAACAGCATTGAGAGCTAGGCGATGTTCCAGTGTCCAATACCAGACTCTCATCACCTCCCTGCATAGGGGGTAGGAATGCATGCTCCCTTGCTTGTTGACATAAAACACTACCGACATGTTGTCCATCTGGATGAGAAGAGGGCAAGAGGTCTGTCTAAAATGCCTGCAAGGCGTTCAGCACTGTTCGCATCTTGAGAATGTTGATATGGAGCTGTTGTTCATCTGGAGACCATGTCCCCTGGGTTTGTTTGTCTCCCAGATGTGCGCCCCAGTCAAGACAGGAGGCATCTGTCATAAGGATCTATCTCAGAGGCTTCTGCCAAAAAGGGACCCCTCGTGCTAGGTTGGAGGGGTCCAACCACCAAGAAGAGTCCTTCTTACCGAGTCGGAGATCCTGACTAGACTGTCTAGATCGTCTGACCTCTGATCCCACTACACTGTGAGCATCCATTGTGGGACCCTTATGTGGAGGCAAGCCAAAGGAGCTGTGGGGATGACCACTGTCATGTGCCCCAAAAGTCTAAGAAAGGTCCTGGCTGGGATCTGAGGGGCCATAGATACCATCTGGGCTACAACCCGTAGATGATCCCCCCTGTCTTGCAGGAGGAAGGCCATGCCCTGAACTGTGTTGAGGACCACTCCTATGAAAAGGAGTCACTGACTGGGCTCTGGGGAAGACTTTGGAAGATTCAGGGTGATCCCCAGCTTTTGGAAGAGAATAAAGGTATCTTTGAGAGTGCGCAGTAGCTGCATCCTGGATGGCACTGCCAAGAAGCCAATCATCTAGGTAGGGGAAAACGTAATAGCTCTGGCATCTGGGAGCTGCAGCCACCACTGCTAGGCACTTGGTGAGACTTGAGGAGCGAAGCTGAGGCTGAATGGTAAGGTCCAGAACTGATAATGCCTCCCCAGGAAGTGGAACCTCAGAAACTTCTGGTGGGGAAGGAAGACCTTTATCTGCATATAGGCATCCTGCATATCCAGGGAGCAGAGCCAATCCTCCTGGTGCAAGAGAGGAAGGAGGCTTGGTAAAGTGATCATCCTGAACCTTTTGTACTCTATAAAAAGATTTAGGGAACTGAGATACAGGATGGGACAAAGATCCCTGGTGTTTTTTGGAACCAGGAAATTGTGGGAATAATAACCTCATCCCTGTTGTCCCTGGGGAACTGGCTCTATCACCCATTTTTGCAAGAGGGTCTGTATCTCTCTCCTTCTATCAGAGGGATGTGCAAAGAAGGATAATGGGAGGACTTTGGTGGTTCTTTTGGAGGAATCTGAGTGAATGAGAATATGTCCTCTCCTTATTAGGTCTAAAACCCAGAAGTCTGTCGTAACATTGCTCTATCCCTCTTGGTAGAGGGAGAAGCGACCCCCTACTGCCTCCCCCATTACCTCCGCCAAAGGAGTGGGGTTGGTAGCGAGCCATTGGGTAGCTCCAGGAATCAGCAGAGAGGGTTGAGAGGACCTGGGGCCTTTAGAGGTGAAGTTCCCAGAAGCTTGGGTTGTGGCTTTCCTCTTAAAGTCACTTCTCTGCGGGATTTGGCCATGGTTATTCTGCCCTGAGGACTTGCAAAATGGGCATTTGTGGAATGGCTTCTGGTCCCCCTTATATAGCTTTCAGATGGACTAGATAGACTTCCCAGAGTCTTGGAGGTGAGAGATGAGCTTCTCTGTCTCCTCCCCGAAGAGGATGGAACCTTGGAAAGGAAGATCCAGGATTCCAGACTGCAGAGCCTAGGAGAATCCTGAAACTCTAAGCCAGGCGTGGCATTGAAGGTAAATGCCGGAGGCCACTGGCCTTGAGGCCATATCTGCAGTGTCATACGAGGCCCTCAGGACACGAGTGCCTACATCAGAACCCAATTTCAAAATCTCCAGAAGCTCGGTCTGTTGTGCAGAGTCTGGCAAGGATTGAGACACTTCTAAGCCCTTCTCCCACATAGCATTTTAGTACTGGACCATCTGCGTGAGGGAGTTCAGAGAACAAATGGAACAGGTGGAGGCAGAATAGACCTTCTTGCCCACCTGGTCCAAGAATCTGGACTCAACATCAAGAAGCTGGGAGCTGAGGTGTTTAGGCTTTCTGGATTTGTCATGAGCAGCCATAATCACCATATAATCCACCTGAGGGTGTTCTGGGAAGGGCTTCTCCCTCAGGACCCTATACAGCCTGTCCGATTCCTTAGGAACTGCTGGTGTGGTAGAGGAATACTTTCAAGTAATCCTAATAAGGTCTTGGAAGGTATCCATGAGAGGAGGGACCACCGGAGGCTTCGGCTCCTTCTGACTCAGGTATTTTGCCAACCTCCGGTGTTCGTTCCGGATCCCAAGTCCTCTGTCTCCCATCCATTAGAGGGCTAGATGTGCCTCATGACATCAATGAATGTGGGATCAGGAGGGGACCTTGGGGTGTTCTTTTCATAGGAAGACACTGGTCTTTCTCTAGAGAGGGAATGATCAGACCCAGAGGAACTGGGATGTGAACCGTGGCCCTCTGACTCTTAGGATGCTGATCATGACTGAGTCAAAGATCTGCTCCTTTTATAGGAGCAATGCCTGCTGGTAGACCAACATCAGCTATGAGACCAATGACGGCTAGGGGACCAGTGACGGCTGAGGGGCCAGCAATGGCTTGTTGAATGCCAAAGATGGCTCTCTGACTGGTGTCTGCTACATGACCATCTCCTCCTCAAGGAACGATGGTGGCTAAAAGATCAGGAGGGTCGCCATTGCCGATGTTCCTTTTGCTTGGACCAGCTATGAGTGTCCACAGGAGTACATGGCAGAGACTTAAGCTTTAATTTAGAGGGGGAAAATGTAGGCATGGGGGAAGAAGGGTTTTCATCCCAGCCTTTACCCCTACTTTCTTCCGGAACTGGGATTGGATCTGGCTGCAGTGGTAACACATCCTTCTTTACTTGATCCCACCAAAATTCAAAGAGTTCCGCGAGTGCCTCTTTGTTGAATTGTGCTGCGGCAGAACCCTCTGGGAGGCTGGGTTTATCCGGTGAGCAAGGAGATATAGGTGAGGACGGGAGGTCTGGGAAGTTCCTGGGGGAAGAATCGTCCCTTGGTTCCTCTGGAGTGGAGGCCCTATGGACCGGCGAACGGTCGGTAACCGGCGATGCCTTGGCTAACATCCATCCCGAGTCCTGTGCCGTCGATGGTTTGGAGCCACCCGGCTTAGAAGCCATCGTTGGCTTTGGTTCAGTCGGCTGGGCCATAGAGGGTCAATCAGCCAAGGCAGGCTTTGAGCTTGGCTCCCTCTCCTTTTGGTTTGAGGCCTTACCCAGAGCCCTGGCAATGTCCAATGTCAGGGCCTTCTTTGGCATGGCTGAGGCAGTCACCAAGGAGGAACCCGTGGTCCTAACTCTCGAGGTGGAGATTAGTCACAAGGGGTGGGGCCTTCACCTTTGGGGCCGGGGGCACTGGTACTGAGACTAGGCCCTGGCTACTGTTACCTGATGCCGGTGTCTTGGCAGGAACGGTAGTATCCCACCTGCCAGCAGAGTGTTGCGAGTGGTGGGAATGATCTGAGCCATCTGACCCAGAGGAGGACTTCTTGTGTGGTGACCGGGAGCGCGGGCACCCCTGAGACCGGCTCCAGTCCTTTTCATGGGACTTATGGCAGTCCAAATCCTGTTTTTCTCCTTGTGCTTGGAGGACCAGGACATGGAGGCAGAATTCTCCGAGGGAGACTGTTGCATCATGCCCACTTGCTGTTCAAGAATATGGGCCTTTAAAGCCTTAAGGCAGCAGATCCTAGTCCTGCTTGTAAAGCCGCTGCAGATTGAGCAGGTCTTGATGTCATGGTCTGGCACAAGGCAAAAGATGCATGCCTCATGGGAGTCTTTTGTCAGTATCTGGTGGCCACAGGTGCACTTTGTCCTCTTCAGTCCAGATGAGGAAACCGACGACAGTGAAGTTGACATGCAGGTGATCAACGAAAAGGACAAGAAGCAGACTTCCAGGAAAAACAAGAAAAACCAAAATGTTTTGCTGAGACTACTCAATAAAGTTCTAAAGGCAAACGAAGAGCCAATGGAAGTGAGTCTGTGGCTGGAAAAGAACTGGGGTGGGGCTGGAGACCACCCCCTGATATACCATTGGCCGATGTCAGGGCAGAGCCGACATCAGGGGCGGCCCCCACTGGAGACTGCAAGCTAAAGATTTCCATTGGGTCCTAGTGCCTGCAGTATAGTCCGAATTGTAATAGCATGCTGCAAGAGCTCCCACTCAAAGTAAGATAAAGGGTTAAGCTCAATGGCATTTTCACCTTAAACAAGCAACACAGGAACAAGGGGGTACATCACTGAAACTGGCAGGAGGCACGTTCAAGAAAGCTATCCACGGGCACTTTTTCACCAAGAGTGGTAGATAAGTGGAATAGACTGCCTGAGGAGGTGGTGCAGGCGTAAACAGTGGTGGTTGGGGTTGGTTCAGGATAGTGAGGGACAGGAACATGTCACTAGTAAGAGGGAGCAGGCAGAGAAAATGGTCATTAGGAGCCATGCAGGGCAGTTAGGTTGGGTAGGCAGACTGAATGACTCACTAGCCTTTTTTCTGACATCATTTTCTATGTATCTTAAGGCCTGCAGATCAGACACAATTGGTCAAGGTAATAGCCACAAGGAATTAAGTTTTCAAGGACAGATACTTCATGGCACAGAAAGATGTAGGCTCCAAGGGAGCTTCCATCAGTAATTCAAACACAGTGTTCATATCCAAAAATGTAACAAGCTTGCAGACCAGAAGGCCATCTAACAGGCTCTTCAGGAATCTGCAGACCACATTCAGCTGGGCTACTGTCCTGTCCACAATATAGGCATGAAAAGCCAAAATGCCCAGCAGCCGAAACTTTGAGGAGTATTGTAGTGCTGAATAAGATAATCAGGAGACAGTCTAGTACCATCTACACAGGGCAAGTGAAAGTGTCCAGAGATGCTGATAAACTCCATATAGTAAAATGTTTTCACTTCATGGAGGTCGTGTACCTGGTAGAAGGTTCCCAAGCAGCAAGCAGGACAGCTGAGATCTCAATACAGACACCAATCCAAGAGACCGCAACTTCCTCAGGAGCCAGGCATGGGGCAACAGGAACAGGAGGTCCAGATGCAGCTGTGTGCCTTTTTCTGGGATAGAAGAACTAGTTGATGGGACAGTGGAAACAGAATCTTTTCCACCAATTCCCACTGTAGTGGAGACTAGATCTGCCTAGGCCACAATGGCACCATCTGGATCATTCTGGCTAATTCCTGCCTGAGGTAGATCAGGACCCCCAGAATTAAGAGGAGGAATAGTGTAGAGAGGTCTTCCTTTCCAACATAGGAACAACACATTTTGCCACTATATTCCATGCTCTTGTGCGAGAGAGCAGAAAAGCATCAGCTTTGCAATGTGGGGATGCAAGCAGCAGAACCAGGGGACATGATATAAGGGTGCAAGGAGGGCAGTTCTCCAGCACCAGGAAGTTTTTCTTCACAGAAAGAGTAGTGAATGCCTGGAACAGCCTTCCTGCAGAGGTGGTGGGGGCAAGCACAGTGGTAGGTTTCAAGAATGCTTGGGACAGATACAAGGGAACCCTCAAACCCAAGGGCAGTTAGAAGGCTTGGCTAAAAGACAATGGGCAGACTAGATGGACGTGGTGGTCTCCTTCTGTCATCAACTTCTATGTTTCTATGAACCAGCATAAGGGTACCTTTGTGAAAAAGAAGGGGGTGGGGGGGGAGCTGCAGACTGATTAGGGTCTACAGTGGTACTACAGGTAGAGGAAAATGGGCAGACTGGGTGGGCCAAGCAGCCCTTATCTGCCATTACATTCTGTGTTTCTGTCTCTATATTTCCTCTGAGGCTGCTTGAAGTGATTTCCCTCACAGTAGCCAGTCCTGATGGGGATGAACTGAGCCTTGCAGCCTTTGTACAGAGTATCCTAAATTGAAAATCTACCTCAGCTGCCTTGTCCACGATTATGTTGGCCCACTCCTTGTCTAACTCTTGGAGTTCCACCAAGTGGCTTACTCTGGTCATGTGCTGCCCAATATTCAAAGAACTATCAAAATGTATTATGAAGAGTATATATGGGATACACAATGGCCAGAATGTGTCATTTGTCATCATGAGTGAGGGGGCAGGACCATAACTCATGAATAGCAGAGCCACTAGTAAGTTATGAAAGTCCTGCCCACTCACAAGTGATAAATGCCATATTGAGGGAACCAATTGTGTGTCCAATTTATACAATGTATTTTAAACTATAAAGCTTTCAGATTAGTTCTTTTTAAATGGAGAATAAACTGTTTCTGTTTGATTTCATTGCTCTGTTTGGAGTGAAACAGATGTAATTGTGATGTCATCAGGCATTTTCAAGCTGTTCTCCCACTGGTTAAAAGCTCCTTTGTGACCTACCTCAAGCGAGGACAAATAGACATGACCCACCTCCAGTGATGATAAACAATTTATCATCACTCCAGGTCATACTGCCATGTGAATATTTATCTGCACATTTGGCACAGTCACACCACTGCATTTAGGGTTGAGCAGGGGTTTCTATGTTAAAGCTCAAATTTTGGACTTTAAAATCTTCACAATTGTTCAACGGATTTGCGTAACATTTTTCAAGTATAGTTTCGTGCAGTAGATCTCTTGATTAATCAAGTTTCGTTTCAGTCAGATGAATGGATTCTAAGATGCAGATAGCGATAAAACATTAAAAAACAAATCGCTGTTTTCTGCTGTTATTAATATTTTTTTTTATTTTTTTTGTTATCACCTTATCCCCAGAAGGTTTGGAATCTTGGTCTGAAATTTTCAGGGTAGAAAGGGTTTGGGCCACAGATTTGCTTTTCATTCGTTTGGTAAAAAAAATATTAATTGATTGCAAAGTTATTACAGTTTACAATTTTGGTTTCTGAGCAAGCACAGTAAGCACTTCAGGATAGACGTATGGAACCAAAAAGGATTTTGGTCCATATGAAAAAGGATTCTGTTTCATATGGGGCCAATCATTTTTCATTTGGAAAAAATCCTTTTTCATTTGCCATCTTGTTAAAATTTCAAAAAACCCAAAAGTGACATTCTGCATAAAGACCAAGACATGTATCTTGCTCATCAGGACTCTGTTAGGTGGATTCTGCACTTAACTGTTGGAAAAATTACCCGCAAATGTGTTTTTTCCCCCCTCTTTTTAAATCCTTTTTCTTGACTCACTTCTGCTTTATCTGTATGGCCTTTTTCATTCATACAAGAAAGGATCACTTCATATGGAAAAAGATTTTGGACTTAGTTCTTTTGCAATTCTTTTTTCGGTTGAAGGCATCCTTTTTTGTTTCCTTTTTTCATTTTAAAATAGACAAGGATTCCTGCAAATGAAAAAAGGAATGTGCATGCCTTGCAGCAAATTTCGTTTTTCCCTGGTGCCTAGTGGCACCCCTTCCCCTCTGATCACCTTCCCCGTAATTTCTAAAATTTTTCCCTGATGTCTAATGATAATACCCACCCTCCGATCACCATCCCCAAAATAATTAAATTTTATCCTGATGTCTAGTGTCACCTCCTACCCTCCGATTGCCATCCCTGTAATTATATTATTGTTCCATAGTGTCTAGTGGTGCACCCCCCCACCCCACCCTCTGATCACCATCCCCGTAATTATAAAGTCTTTCCCTGGTGTCTAGTGGTGCACACACCCCCCCCTCTGATCACCTTCCCCATAATTTTATTTTTATATTTCTCTGGTATCTAGTGACACCCCCCACCCTCTGATCGCCATCCCCATAAATTTTTTAATTTTACCTGGTGTCTTGTGGCACACACCCCCACCCTCTGATCACTGTCCCCATCTTTCCCTGGTGTCTAGTGGCACCACCTACCCTCCGATCGCTGTTCCTATAATTATATTATTTATCCCTGGTGTCTACTGGTGCCCCCCATCCCCCGATCACCATCCCTGTAATTATTTTATTTTTCCCTGGTGTCCAGTAGTGCCCTTCATGCTCCAACTACCACCCCCATAATTATACAGTGTTTCCCTGGTGTCTAGTTGCAACCCCCATCCCAGTAATTATGAAGTCTTTCCCTGGTATCTAGTGGCACCACCCACCCTCTGATCACCGTCCCCATAATTATATTATTTTTCCCTGATGTCTAGTGGTGCCCCTCCACCCTCTGATTGCTGTCCTTGTAATTATTAAGTCTTACCAGGTGTCTAGTGGCACCCCCAACCCTCCAATCACTGTCCCTGTAATACATCATTTTTCCAGGTGTTTAGTGGCACCCTTTCACCCTCTGATTACCATCCCCATAATTATATTATTGTTCCTTGGTGTCTGGTGGTGCCCTCCACCCTCCAATCACCATATCCATAATTATAAAGTGTTTCTCTGGTGTCTAGTCATACCCCTACCTTCCAATTGCTGTTGGGTCTAAAATAAAGAAAGCAGTCCCTGTCTTTTTTTTTTCCTTTTAAACCTAGGAAAAAAGGGCCCCTCGCCAATCAGACCTTTCACTCACTCAAACCTCCCACTGAGCACCCACGATCCTGCACCCCACCCACATTCACCTGAACAGGCACCAGGGTGAAGATCCACTCTCCACTTGAAGACACGTCTTCCTGCTGGAACTGGCAACTGCTATATGAGACAGTAAGGTAAGTGCGGCTCAATGTATTTCAATGGGGTTTTTAGCTTTGGTGCATAATCTTACCATTTTTACACATTTTGACACCAAATTTTTAACATGACCTTTTTGAGACCCCACCTCATGAACGATGGTGGTGGAATTATGCAAATCCATCCCAAAAAACAATTTTGCGGTCGCTTGGCGAATTCACCTTTCAGGGGGGATTTGAAAATTTTCACTACCCTTGTTCATGAGGTGGGGTCATAAGAAGGGTATGTTTAAAATTTGGGGTCAAAATATGTTAAAATGGCAAAGTTATGTGCTTCTGTTGAAATTTAGCTATGCTCGCAGCTTTTGTAATTTTAAATATTTTCACCCCAAATTGTCAACATAGCCATTTCTTTACACCACCTCATGAATGTGACAGCTGTCATTTTTCAAATCTGGGCCAAAAATGTCTTTTCACACCTGTGGCTAAGTAAGAGGGCTTACACTGCAAGTATATTCAGATTTGTTCCATAGATTTTACAGAAATTGAAAGATTTCAATTTTATTCTAGATCTATTAAGACAAAACCACTTGGATTTTCACTTCTACCCCCTGCAAAGCTCCACATTCTCTTTATAGGGAATAACACACCTTTTTCATTCACTGACATAGGCAGAAATAATTCTAACTCCTTTGTTGAGGAATCAAGGCTCCAGTCACTACAATTGTACTTCAGATGTGAATTGAGCAAATAAAAACCCAAGTGGACAAGGCTCCTGCAGCACTAAGAACTGTACAGCTCTAATTTTACAGGTTGCAAGCTCTCAAGCTTCTCCCACTATAGGGCATCATAAAAGTGTCTCTCTGTCAGTGGCTATGACAGAAATTACTGACCAATAATGCAGGACAGCAATACTGTAGAGAGTCTTTTAGTCTCTAATTCATGGGTCATGTATACAGAAGGATAACAAGAGATTTATTTATTTTTTTCTGGGGGGGGGGGAGACAGGTCTTATCAGCTTGACTGGTGTTCAGGTACATCTTCACACACTCCCAAGGCACATTATGTGCCACAGTCATCTTTGTAGGCCAACGGGGTGTGTGTGTGTGTGTGTGTGTGTGTGTGTGTGTGTGTGTCTAACAAGAACTTTGTGAGAGCCAGCAGGGGTTGGGGGGTTCTAAGAGGCGCAAGGGGGGATGGGAGGGAGGTCATGGGGGGACAAGGAGGGGAAGGATCAATGAAATTAACTGATAGACATCAATGCTGTCCGGGGGCTCAACTGGTAGAAAATCTTGTTAGTCAGGCAAAAAGGTGAAAGGTATTTTATCAGAAACTGAGGTCCAAGATTTAACCTGGAGAGTTTAGAAAGTGCATCCTTAAGACAAGACAATGAAAAAAGGGAAGGAAAGAAAAAGGAAAGATACAAACATACAGAAAAATAGAAGGAAACTGCTCCAATTTAGAAAAGCTATGGTCCAGGGGGGTCTCCTACTTTCATACCTTTTCTTTCTGTTTACTTCACTACTCTCACATCTAAGTTGAATTGTATACTATGTAAAGGGAGCCCGGGATCAATTTAAGATAAGAAAAATTATCAGGCATTACAAACAGAAATACATGATCAACTCATTGATCCAGCAGTCCAATTTGTATTAAAAAAATGTCATATTTAGTTTAATTAATGTCTGTGCACCCAATGCAGACAACAGGGGATTTTTTTTAATAAATCTACTTTTGAAAATTAGACAGTTTCCACCTCCATACATTATAGGAAGAGATTTTATTTTGACATTAGGTGCTCTAGATCATACAGTAGGAAAGGAATGGAAGGTAAAGTCTGTCAACACAATTCTAGGGTTTCCTGAACAACTGGCACTCTGTGACCCCTTCCATATCAAATTTCCATCACTTAGGGAATATTCTTTTTATTCACTAATACATAAGTCTCATTCACATATACATTTCCTCCTGACCTCTACAACTCTTTACATGATTGAGAATGTTAAATATGATGCTATTAAGATATCTGACCATGCCCCGGTATTTATGAAAATACATTTACCAGACATCAGACGGGATTATTTTTGGAGGTTAGATCCACTATTATGAAATAAAAACTTTACGGACAGAATCGCTCAGGAAATACAATTATTTTGGGAGATAAATACTAAAATGGATTCCTCCTTATGCATGGTATGGGATGCATTAAACGTTTATTTGAGGGGGGTTGTATATCACAAGCATCTCATTTAAGAAAACAGAAAGACAAAAATATGAGATTACTGGAAACAAAATTACATGAGGTGGAAACTAAACATGCAGTAACAGGTCACCAAGATGATTTACTCAAAGTGCTTAATATACGGGAGCAATATAATAAAGTGGCAGAAGACTAAGCAAAAGATATAATAAGAGCAAAATCAAAATACTATGGCCCAGATATTCAAAAGGGTTGCACATGGCTCAACAGTGTTGCATCATGCACAACCCACTGATGCGCCCTGGTGCAATATTCAAAAGGGAAAAGTGCGCCACACAAATCCTGATGTGCCGGAGCGCATCAGTAATGTATGCAGGCACAGGTGGGGGGGAGTGCGCCCATGCATAACCTGCACAGCCCAATATTCAGCCCGGGATGTGCAGAGCCATGCATGCGCAAACCCTATTTGCGCCCGCACAAAGTTAAGCCCAAAAAAAAAAAGGAACAAATGATGGCCACCCACAGGTGAGCTGCCGCAGGCAGGGCGCAACGGCAGCTGCCACCCGTGGGTGGCCACCGAGTTCCTGTCGCACTCGGCGGCGCCCCCCATGCCCCATCGCGGGCATCTGTGTACATAAACCCCCCCCAATATCCCTGGTGGTCCAGTGGACTGAGTGCTGCCCAATCGTGGGCATTTGTCTAAAAGGAAAATCCCCCTCTAATATCCCTGGTGGTCCAGTGGACCGCTATGTGCCCGATCGCGGGCACTGGTATAATAACCCCTCATCCAATATCCCTGGTGGTCTAGTGGACCGATCACTGCCCAATCACGGGCATCTGGTTAAATCACCCCCCCGCCAATATCCCTGGTGGTCCAGTGGACCGCACTCTGCCCGATCATGGGCATCTGTAAAACATATAAAATGACCTATTACCCTGGTGGTCTAGTGTACCCCCTCCCACCCGCCCACTGAGCCCCCCGCCCCTCCCACCATGGTCAGCGGTGGGTGGCAGCACCACCGCCTGCCGCACCGCCACCCGCCGACTGACAGCTCAGTAGGGCTGCATGCCCATTGGTTCTGGCGTGAGCCAATGGGCATACTCCCGCCTGATACTACACATTCCAGATATGTAATGATTCATTCACATATGGACTGTATAGTATGGTATGGAGCTGCGCCCATTGGCTCACGCTGTGAACCAATGGGCATGCAGCCTACTGAGCTGTCGGTCGGCGGACAGCAGGGCAGCAGGCGGGTGAGGTGCTGTACTGCCCACGGCTGACCAGGAGATGGGAGTGGAGGCTCCGAAAGTAGAGTGGGGAGAGGGTACTGGACCACTAGGAAATATGTCATTTATATGTTCTACAATGCCCTTGATCAGGCAGAGTGCGATCACTGGACCTCAAAGATTGGCAGTGTTCTCAGATGCCATCAGGCAGCGGTGGTCCACTGGTTCCTCAGGAAACAGAGGAGGATTTTGTTTAGACAAATGCCCGTGATCGGGCTGCAGGACATTGGTCCCCGACAGCTGCTGCCTGGCAGGGTGCCAGGCGCAAGTCATCGGGATCGCGCACCCGCATGCTAATGGGATGCAAGGGGCCATAATGACATGCAAATGGCCCCATGTGCACCTTGCATAAATTATGGCCCCATTTGCATGTCCCCTTTTGAATATCACAGGTGCTGTGCATGGCACAATGGCACTTGCACTAGCGCATCTCCATGCTCCACTCTGGTCACTTGCGCTGGTGCAGTGCCATTGCGCCATGCACAGTGGGGGTGGCCAGGGTGCGATATTCAAAGCTGCTGCGCCATAGCGCAGCTCTGTTGAAAATCACCCATGCCACACCCCTGCACAACCAAGTTGAGCTGCGCCACAGCCTGGCACAATTTGAATATCCAGGCCCATGTATTCAGTGACAAACCTGATAAGCTCCTGGCATATCAGCTTAGGTACGAGCAAAATCTTAATAGCATTTCCTGTATTAGGGATCAGAATAATTGTGTTCAATACATTCCAGAAAACACTTTAGCTGTTTTTCAAGAGTATTACAGTGACTTATACACATCAGATATTGACTCTACTAAGGAAAAGGCAGCACAGTATTTAGAGCAGATTCAATTTGCTAGGATAAATGAAGAGGATATCCACCTTGTGAATAAAGAAATTTCCCTGGATAAAATGGTGGAGGTGATAGAGGGATTGCCTAAAGTCCAGATGGGTTCAGCAATTCATTTTTTAAAAATCTGTTAAATTGCATTGCCCCTACAAATACTCTATTGATGTACACAAGTTAATGCACATTGGTCACCATCCTTTAATAATGCTATAATTTCACTTATTTTGAAAAAAGGTAAAGACCCTCAATCTTGCAGATCATATTGCCCAATTTCTCTTTTAAATTGTAATTATAAGATTTTAACAAAGATTAGGCAAAACAAATATCTACAATAGTCACACTAAGACTATTGCTCAAGATAACACAGGTTTTATACCAGGTAGGAGACTCACAGATAATATTAGGAGGACTCTAGGGATCATTCAGCAGGCTTCATCAAGTAATATATAGAGAATAATGGATGGCTAGGTGGTTATAATGAGGATATTACACCCCCCAAGGGGTGGGATGCCACATAAACCCCGAAAGCGAAGCTTGAGGGGTTTATAAAGGCATCCCACCCTGAGGTGGTGTGTAAAATATGAGTTTTGACCACGTACACATCCTTTATTTTGTATAATTGCTGGGGATCATTTTTCACCACAGCAATTATATAAAATAAATGGATTTGTCTACGGGGTCGAGCCATGGATCGTTGAGGTTTTAACACGGTCTGTAGCGGGTCCTAAACTAAAGCAGTGTATGTTTTTATTTCACACCAAAAATGAACACTTGCTGTGCCCAGTTCTCATTGAGGTACAGGTAAGAAAGCATAGGAAAACCAAGAGCCATTGTAAAATTTGCAAATAACATTTTATTATTAAGAGCAAAATAACAAATAAAAATTGTTCAGCATAGCTATTTTCAGTTTTAAACAAAGGGATACAGTTTCAAACAAAAGGATCCTAGTATCACTTATAATTTTACACAGAGATTCACATATATTTTTTATAACTGCAGATATGTAAGGGGGAAGAAAATACAGAAATAGCAAGGGAAGGCAGAGAGATAGTGAGAGGCAAAGAATTGCGAAACAGTTGGAGTGATCAGTTCCTAGGTCTCACAAGAAAATTTGGTTGTGCAACCAGAGAAGAGACATAAAAGGAGATGATATAACATATATTTGCATTTAGCCTCTCTGCGTAACAAATGGGGCAGGACTTTATTCAACCCTGTCACATACCCCCCCTGTTTAAGAGGGAACCTGTTTTACAAAAACAGGTTTCCAAAACTTTCTATTAATTTACTTCTAACGTTAGCTTATAACCTTTACAGTTAAGTGCATATGCAGCATAGCAAACAGAGAAGTTTCAACTCACATTTTTTCAACCTACAGAATTTTCAATTCCTGATACTTACCTTGACAGAAAATCAGCATTGACATTCTCCTTCCCAGATTTGTGCATCACTTTAAATTTAAATGGCTGTAGTGCCAGGTACCACAGAATGATTCTACAATTGTTATCCTTCATTTGGTTAAGCCAACAGAGAGAATTGTGATCTGTTACAAGTACAAAGTCAGCTCCTAGTAAGTAAAACTTAAGGGACTCCATGATCCATTTTGTCGTAGGGCATTCCTTTTCATTGGTTGAGTACCTTTTCTCTTTGTTGTGTAATTTCCTACTTATGTATAGAATAGGATGTTCTTTCCCATCTATATGCTCACTCAAGACTGCACCTAGGCCTACCTCTGATGCATCAGTCTGTAACAGAAATTGTTTCTCAAAGTCTGGGATTCTTAATACAGGAGCTGAACATAATGCAGTATTAATGGCCCAAAATGCCTTATGTCACTCTGGGGTCCATTTCACATTATTTGGGTATTGTTTTTTTGTGAGTTTATTGAGGGAATAGCGAACTCAGCAAAGCTGGAAACAAATCTCCAGTACTATCCAGCCAGCCCTAAAAATGACCAGACATGTTTCTTGGTTTTGAGGACAGGGTTGTTAGCTACAGCTTCTAGTTTGGAAACCTCTGGCTTGACTTCTCCATTTCCCAAAACATAGCCCAGATATCTGGTTTACTGCATGCCCAATGCACACTTGGTAGGATTAACTGTCAGACCTGCCTTTTTGATTGACTGGATAACTGCTCATAGGTGTTCCAGGTGGCTTTTCCAGTCTAGACTGTACACCATGACATCATCAACGTATGCAGCACTATAACCAGTGTGAGGGGACAAAATTATATCCATGTACTGCCGGAATGTAGCAGGTGCACCATGTAAACCAAACAGCATGGTGGTGAACTGACAGAATCCTATAGGAGTGGCAAAAGCCATTTTATCTCTGGATTCTTTAGCTAGGGGGATTATCGAGGGTACTAATAAACTTGGCACTTCCCAGTCTGTCCACCAACTCATCTATTCTGGGCATAGGATAACTGTCAAATTCTGACACTTAAGTTTCCTAAAATCAAGGCAGATTCTCACACCCCCTTCGTTTTGTTCACAATCACCATTGGTAACGACCAAGGACTTCTCGACTCTTCTATAATACCCACTTCTTTCATTTTTTGCATTTCCTTAACCATGGCAGCTCTTAACCACTCTGGTAATCTGTCTTTTGTCTAATTGGGCAAGCATTCCTTGTCACTATTACGTGCTCAACCCATTTTGCTCTGCTTGATACTGTGGTAAAAGTACTGTTAAATGTCTTTAGCAAGTTACAAATTTCTGCGGTTTGTTTGGAGGTTAAGGAAACATTCGCCTTTACAGCATCAGCTGTTACAGTTTGTTCCACTCTGTCATAAGCTATATCAATATCTTTGTCAGTTTCTGGAAATATCAGCAAAGCAGCTTTTGGTGTTTTCTCAACCCATTTCTTCAGGAAGTTAGCATGGTATATCTTAGTAGGAATTTTCCTATCGGGGGTTTCAATCACATAGTTAACTGTGCCAGTACATGTAAGTACTTTATAAGGCCCTTGCCACTTCATTAAAAGTTTATTTTCTGTAGTGGGTAACAGTAGCAAGACCTTTTCACCTGGCTAAAAAACTTTTTCTTTTACCACATGATCATAATACATCTTCTGCCCATTTTGGGCCTCTTCCTGATTACTATGGGTGATTTCAACATATTTTGCCAGCTTCTTTCTCAGGGCACACATATAAGATGTAATAGATTATTTCTAATGGGAGTTATCATCCCACATTTCTTTTATTACATCTAGTGGCCCTCTACATTGTCTACCATACAGCATTTCAAATTGTGAAAAAACTGTTGATGCCTGTGGCACTTCTCTGTAAGCAACAAGCAGGTAAGGTTAAGTATTGGACCCAGTCTTTCCCTTTCCATTTTACAAACCTTTTTAACATATATTTTAGAGTTTAATTAAAATGCTCAACAAGACCTTCTGTCTGAGGGTGATAAGCGGAGGTTCTTATGGTAGTGATACCAAGTAGTTGGTAAAGCTCCTTTAGTAATGCATCACCAAAATTACTACCCCGCTCAGTAATAATCTCTCTTTTGGTATGCCCACCCTGCTGAAAATTTTGGCAAGCTCTGCTGCCTCTTTTGAGACTGTGACAGTATGCATTGGAACTGCCTCTGGGTATCGAGTAGCATAGTCACATACTACCAAAATGAATCGATTACCCTTTTTACTTTTGTCTAAGGGGCCAACCACATCCATTGCAATTCTCTCAAAAAGCACACCTATCAAGGGTAGGGGCACCAGGGGCACCTTGTCTTTTTTTTTTTTAGTCACTGGGACTACTTTCTGACATTCAACACAAGAACTGCAATAAGTAGCAACATCTTCATGAATTCCAGGCCACTAAAATCTGTACAGCAATCTGGCAAGTGTGTGATCCCTTCCCAAGTGACCAGCTATAGGACTATCATGTGCTTTCTGTAAAGACTCAGATCTATATACTTTTGTGGTATAACCAATTGTTCTATCTGGTCCGGTGTCTGAGGTTTAACCCAAACTCTGTACAGTAGCCCATTACATTTTTTTAAATATAGGTTCACCCTGTTTTGGTTTCACCCCCAGCTGCTTAAAATAACCCTGGAGAGAAACATTGTTAACTGATTATAATTTTCTTTCAGAACAAGCTGTCATTTTAGTGTCAGCATTTTCATATGTTAACCCCTTGTGTCCATCAGTCTTTTGTTGCCACTGTTACTTCAGGCATCATCTTTCTTTCCTGGACTTCCGGATCTTGGAGCTGTACTCAAACAAGTCTAAATCAAAATCAGCGAAAGGAAAAGAGTCCTCACTATCTGAGATTGTATTTGCCTGAGCTCTAGTCACCACAGCTGCTGAAACATCAGGATTTACTCTCTCTTTGATTAACTTAGTAAATCCTGGAAAGTAAGTTCCAATAATCAAATGTACAGGTAACTTAGGTACTACCCCCACTTTCATTTGAGTGTGACACACCCTTAATGGTCAGAGTCACTTGGGTGGTGAGATATCGAGTGTCTGCATGGATACAGAGGACACCAGTATCTGGTCCTTTTGGACATTGTTTTCCCAGTACTTGAATATCCGCTAGGGTCTGTCTGTATCCCGAATCTATAAGTCCCATCACGGTCCTATCTCCCACCTTCACATTTGTTATGTACTTGCTCCAATTTGCTAAGGAAAAATCTTCTCCAGTGTCACTCTTCTTACTACAGCAATTTCTTGCAATATGACCTGGCTTATTACAGTTATGGCAAATAGAGCCGTTGGGCACAGATTTGTTACCCCCACCAGAGTTCTTATCAGACTTGGAGTTTAAATGGGAAAAATAGTGCTTGGCTGTTACCCCACTGCTGAAGCATCTGTCTGGCCATTTGGTAGTCTTCAGCCAAAGAAACGCCTTTTCCCCACTTTTAGGTTGGTGTTCTTTTACCCACAGCTATATATCTGCAGGCAGGATGTTGATGAACTGCTCCATTGCAAATGAGTCGATGATCTGTGGGACTGTTTTTCCCTCTGGTTGCAGCCATTTCATCAGGAGTTCTCAGAGTTGGGTGAAGGCTTCTCGAGGATTGTCGACTGAGTTATACTCCAGAGACTGTCGGTCTCTGCTGAGATGTCATACCTTTTCAAGATTTCACTTTTCGCCAGATCATAGTTTTCCGACTGTGCAGTGTCGATATTGCTGTAGGCAAGCTGGGCTTTCCCTGTCAGGTAAAGTACCAGCCTGATTGCCCATTGCTACTTTGGCCACTGGCAAGCTGTAGCAACCCTTTCAAAAGCTGTCAAGTATACTTTGATATCATCTAAGGGACACAAGCTCTGTAAGTTTAATGTCTTTTAAGCTGCTTGTGTTTTGTTGCTCTGCTGGACTTGTGCCAGAACCTTCAGCTTTTTGATAGCTTGCAAGGCACCCATCCATCACTGTATTTCTTCTTTTCTCTGCTTCTTGAGTTGTTGCATTTCTTCTTTTCTCTGTGCTTCTAAACGGCAAATTTATTTTTCCCTCTGCTGCATCTCCTCTCTTTTCTGTTTCTCCATCTCTTTTTGTTGTATTGCCCACCATTGGAAAAAGGCAGTCAGGCTTTTAGGTTATGACACTGCCTGTTCTTTTTCCATCTCTGGTGCTGGCTGAACAGTGTCAGTTTGAACTTTCATTTCTGTTTCTAGTTTGGCTGCCATTTTTCTGGTAATGACTCCTGGGCTTGTTGATGGAGAATCCATACGTTTTTGCTACGCTTCCCTGGCACTAGGTCTAGTATCCATGCACGGCATAAATCCCACTTAGACTGACACCTTCTGTTGTCAAGGCACAGGTCAGGAAGCACAGGAAAACCAGGAGCAGCTGTAAAATTCGCAGATAGTGTTTTATTATTAACAGCAAAATAAACGAGCATTTGTCAATGCCGAATGTTGATTGCATTGGTCTGTTGAGCTCATTCAGTGGTCCTCTGTCACTGGCTCAGTCTGTTTGCCCCGGTGCTGCAGGCTGCTCTTTTGTACTGGGCTGCTTCCTGCATTGGCACCTTGTTCTGATGAGGAAGAAATCCGCAGCTGTCCCGACAGAGCTCCATTGAGGTGGCTCACTCCCCCTCACTCATTCTGTTTCTCCTGGCACTGCAGGCTGCCCTTTTGTACTGGGCTCCTGACTGTGTTGGTGGCTTTTTCTATCCACAAAGAAATCCACAGCTGTCCCAAAAGAGCTCCATTGAGGTTGCTCACTCTCCCCGTCTCACTCACTCAGTCTGGTTCTCCTGGCACTGCAGGCTGCCCTTTTGTACTGGGCTCCTGCCTCTGTTGGTACCTTTTTCCTGCCCACAAAGAAATCTGCAGCAGTCCCGACAAAGCTGTGTTGAGCTCTTTCACTGCCTTTCTCTCACTCACTCATTTTGGCTGCAGGATGCCCTTTTCTACAGGGCTCCTGCCTGTGTTGCTGCCTTCTTATGCCCACAAAGAAATTTGCAGCAGTTACAATGCAGCTCTGTTGAGCTCACTCACTCACCCATTCTGGTTTTCCTGCCATTGCAGACTGCCCTTTTGTACTGGGCCCCTGCACGCATTGCTGCCTTTTTCTGCCCACAAACAAATCTGCAGCAGTCCCAACACAGCCCTGTTGAGCTCACTGACTCCACCTCCCTCACTCGTTCATTCTGCATCTCCTGGCACTGCAGGCTGCCCTTTTTTACTGGGCTCCTGCCTGTATTGGTGGATTTTTCTGGCCAGAAAGAAATCTGAAGCAGTCCCGACACAGCTCCATTGAGCTCGCTCACTCCCCCTCTGTCACTCTCACATTCCATTTCTGCTGGTGGTGCAAGCTGGCCTTTTGTACTGGGCTCCTGCCTGCGTTGCCACATTTTCTGCCCACAAAGAAATCTGCAGCAGTCACACTAGAACTCCGTTGAGGTTGCTCACTACCACTGTCACTCGCTCGTTCTGTGTCTCTTGGCGCCACAGACTGCGCTATTGTATGGGGCTCCTGGCTACGTTGGCACCTTTGTCTGTCCACAAAGAAATCTGCAGCTGTCCCAACAGAGCTCCATTGAGGTCGCTCAGTCTCCCTCTCTCATCGCTCATTCTGTTTGTCCTGGCGCTGCAAGCTGCCCTTTTGTACGGGTCTCCTGCCTGCATTGGCTCCTTTTTCTGCCCACAAAGAAATCCCAGCAGTCCTGATAGAGCTCTGTTGAGCTCACCAAGTCCCCTTGTCTCACTCACTCGTACTGTTTCTCCCACCGCTGCAGGCTGGCCTTTTGTACTGGGCCCCTGTCTGTATTGACGCCTTTTTCTGCCCACAAAGAAATCTACAGCAGTCCTGACAGCGCTCCGGTGAGTTCGCTCACTCCCCCCCCTCACTCGTTCTGTTTCTCCCAGTGCTGCAGGCTATCCTTTTGTACTGGGCTCTTGTGTTGGGGCCTTTGTCTGTCCACAAACAAATCTGCAGCAGTCCCAACAGAGCTCAGTTGAGCTCGGTCACTCCTCCCTGTCACTCAGTCGATCTTAATCTGTCCTAAACACTGATTTCCCAAAGTGACCGTGCTATTGTCCAGCAGGAGTGCAAAAACATATTTTAGCCAGGATGTGAAAAATGACAGCTGTAGTGTTCATAGGGAGTTGTGAAAAAATGCCACTGTTGAAAATGTGGCGTGACAGTATTACAAATTTGTGAAGTTACAAGGGTGCGTGGAAACAGTTCAACGCACGCTTGTAACACAGTCATGTTATGGAGTTTCGTAACCAAATTTTCAACATAGGGATTCTAGGACCTCTGCTCATGAACAGTGCCACTGTCATTTTCTTAATCTGTCCCGAACACTGACTTCTCACAGTGACCACGTTATTCTGCGCTGGAACTGTGAAAACAATTTTGATCAGGATGTGAAAAATGACAGCTGTACTGCTTATAAAGAGGTGTGGAAAAATGGCAATGTTGAAAATCTGGTGTGACAATATTACAAATCTGCAAAGTTACAAGGTTGCGTGGAAAGTGCACAACGCACACTTGTAACACAGTCAATTGATGGGTTATCATCACCAAATTTTCAACATAGGCATTTTAGGACCTCTGCTCATGAACAGTATCATTGTCATTTTCTTAATTTGTCCCAAACAGTGATTTCCCATAGTGACCACTCTATTCTGCGCCAGAAGTGCGAAAACACATTTCGGACAGGATGGGAAAAATGACAGCTGCTCTGTTCATAAGTAGGTCTAGGAAAATGACAATGACAATCAACATAAAAATAGTTGTTCAGTATAACTATTTACAGTTTTAAACAAAGGGATACAGTTACAAAGAGATCCCAGTATCACTTACAGTTTTACACAGAGATTGACATATATGTTTCATAACTGATAACTTATAACTCAACTTATAACAGAGATAGCGAGAGACGGAGAACTGCGAAACTGTCAGAGTGATCAGTTCCTTGGGCTCACAAGAAAATTTGGTTGAGCAACCAGAAAGCGACAGAAAAGGAGAAGATAGAACAGATCCTTGCATTTAACCTCTTTTTGCATAACAAGCGGGGCAGGGCCTCATTCAACCCTGTCACACCAGTGATATTTTTGTTTAAAAAAAAAAAAAAAAAAAACTTACCGCAGACTCCTTCTGTCAGGGAACTTTACAGCACTGAGGAGTGGGGACAGCGGGGAACAGTGCAGAGAAGAGGAAGATTGTAGTTGGCGCATGCACCAAGCTAGGGAGACTAGGCACATGTTCGTCGTTATAACCGGCTGGTTATGACAACAAAATTACAACCCAGTTTCCTTATGGGAAAAACGAGAGCCAGTTATTATAGTACTGTTAACTTTAAATGCAGCAAAAGCATTTGATAGAGTGGACAGGTGATACTTAAAGTCGGCTTCTCAGGTCAATTTAATAAATGGATAGAGCGGATATATAATCAACCAAGGACCTAGGATAAGTTCAATGGCATGATTTCGAAGAGCTTTACTTTATCTAAAGGGACTAGACAAGGTGCCCTCTATTATCCGTGATTATAGATATATTATAGGGGTGCAGTAGTACTCCTATGGCTATGGTTGGGTCGACAGTTCAATGTTTAATCTGATTTTTTTGCACCTTAATAAATTTGCTATCATTTGACGAAATATCACAAAATTCAGCATGCGTTGTCAGGCTGTAAGCATCTCAATATGGGAACAGTTTTGTGATGGCATCTTGCACAGTTTTCGAGATACAGAGGGTCAGAAAAGTGAAAAAAAAAAAGCAAAAAAAAAAAAAACACTAGTTTTTTTTTCCCCCCTACATTTAACATTGGATAGTTTTGCTCTCACCTACAGCCCAGACAGAATGAGATTTCTTCATTAAATTTTCAGGGATGACTGCACCTTTTGCAAGGGTATGGTTTGGTGAAAAAATAATACACAGTTTTTGAATGAGAATGATGTTTGAGATAACGTTCAAGTTCCATAAAAAAAAAAAAAACGGTCTGATTGATAAAAGAACCATTAACAGGTCATGTTTTACCATTCATGTGCAGAAAAGTACTGATTGCAAAAGACAAACACTCACTGCGAGTGGTTATTTGTTTGGTTTACTTGCCATGGGGGGAAAAAACACTCGAGATGGCCACCATCTTCTTTTTACTCTTTTAAACGTACAAAATGAAAAGTACAATGAAATTATGTATTTAAAAAAAAAAAAAAGCCTAGCTGAACCAGACCTGTTCAGACAGATTCTGGTGTTTGTTTTTTAAAAACGTTGCCAGAAGTATGTTTTTGGGCACCCACAATCCAGGGTGCCCAGTTTAGTGAGAGGCACTGCTCACCTGTGTTCTCTGTATGAGAACAGCAGGACTTTGACTTCTGCAGCTGGAACTCGTGCTGCAATGACAGCAATGAGCCGCTGTTTCACTGGTGTCTAATGGTGCCCCCCATTGCTGTCCCTGTATGCGTGTCATGTTGCCCCAGTGTCTAGTGGCACCTCCCACCCTCCAACAGCCGCCCCCACAATGAATTAATATTTCCTTGGTGCCTAGTGGTCCCTCCCACCCTCCGATCATTATTCTGGCAGTAAATTTATCTTTCCCTGGTGTCTAGTGGCACCCCCACCCTCCCTATCACTGTCCCCATAGTTTAGTGATATCTCCCTAATGTCTAGTGGCACCACCCCTCACCCTCTGATCATTATTCTCATAGTTTATTGACCTTTCCCTGGTGTCTAATGGCACCCCCACACTCTGATCACTGTCCCTGTAGTTTATTGATCTTTTCCTGGTGTCTAGTGGCACCCCCACCCTCCGATTGTATCCCCGTAGTTTAATAATCTTTCCCTGGTGTCTAGTGGCACCCTCCACCTTCCGATCACATCTCCAATCTGAAATAAAGGAAATGGTTCCTCAATTTTTCTTTTAAACCTGCAAAAAAAAAAAAAAGGTCCCTCGCTAATCAGTCCCACCACTCCCACCTCTCATTCAGCACCACCACCCCACACCTCCCAGTACACCCCCACACACCCTCGCTCACCTGAATAAGTCACAGGCCAAAGATCCCCTCTCCAAGACACGTCTTGCTGCTGAAACCGAAAACTGCAATATGAGAAATTAAGGTTAATTGTGGTTCAATGTATTTCAATGGGGTTTTCAACTTTGATGCATAACTCATCCAATTATGCATATTTTGACACCAAATTTTCAACGTGGCATTTTGGGGATAACAACTCATGAACAGTGGCAGTGGAATTCTGAAAATCTGGCCCAAAAGGCAATTTTGCAGTTGCTTGGTGAAATCATCTTTTGGGCTTGATTAGAAAATTTTCAACACCCTTGTTCTTGAGGTGGGGGTCATAAGAAGACAATGCTGAATATTTGGGGTCAAAATATGAAAAAATGGCAAAATTATGCACATGCAATAAACTTTTACTACACTCAGTAACTCCGGTAATTTTAAATACTTTCACCCCAAATTCTCAACATGGCCATTTTTTTTTTACAAAACGTCATGAATGAGACAGCTGTAATTTCTCAAATCCTGGCCAAAATGTATTTTCGCACCTATGGAGCAGAATGATGTTTTGGCGGGGATTTGCAAATTCAGCACGATGTTCATGAGGTGGGGTAATAACAAGGCTATGCTGACCATTTGGTTGCTGTTTTGGCTGAAACGCATGCACTGAGCCCAGATGGCCATGTGCTTCCAAAGCAACATACATGTACACAGCTATAGAGGGATGGGAGTGCAGGGAAATGAAGACATGATTATAGTATCTAAAAAAGTAAGGAAATTCTTTGCAAAAACCTGTGTTAATGCACCAGTTAGGTTTACTTAATGCCACAGAAGTAGGGAAATGTGGCATTAAGGTTTCCCTCCCCAACACCCCAAAGCAGCAAAAGGAATAGACATTATGGTTTGGGGTCTCTGGAGTTTTTGCAAATCAGTGGTGGGGTCTTCCTTGGGGGTTGTCAATGCTAATGCTCCCCCACCCGGTTTGCACTGCATGAATAAAGGAGATCATGTGTGATGTCGTTTGCTCATGAAATGGAGTGGACATTAGGGTTGACAACCCCCATGAAAGACCCCACCACTGATTTGCCAAGACTCCAGAGACCCAAAATCCTAATTTTTTTTTCCTTTTGCTGCTTGGTTGGGGGCGTGTTAGGGTGGGGAAACTCTAATGCCACATTCCCCTACTTTTATGATGTTTAGTTACCTTAACTGGTGCATTAACAGAGGGTTTTGCAAAAAAAAAAATATATATATATGGGATATACAATGGCAAGCTGTCAGATAAATGATTTATCTACACAAGTGCTGTTTGACCTTGGGTAACCTCACAAGTGGCATAAGCCATGAGTGAGATGTCCGAGGTCAAACAGCACGAGTGTAGATAAATCATTTATCTGACAGCTCACCATTGTATATTTCATTTATGCAATAGGGATGCTTTCTGTCAGTGCAGGGACATTTGCTTTTGATTGTTTATCTTTTTTTGCATATGTTTGTCAAAAAAGTGAACAAAAAATTGCATTTTCTGATCATTTTTTGCCAATTATAAAAAAATCTATAAGGTATCTATAAATGAAATACCACTCATTTTGTAGATAATTTTGTGCTGCACAACTTTCATGCTCACAGCATTATGCTATCTTTTTTTGTTTTAAAGTTATTTGCATTTGAATATAGTTAGTACTGGTACTGAGGCTGAACATTCTAAAGGCGTTCCATAGTGATTGTGACATATCTACTATGTATATAAATCTGTGATGATGTGTCTACTATGCATAAATGTAAAAATTTGAATTTATCTCATAGTAGCTCAGATTTATCACATAGGATTTATGTCCACGCCTATTGCATAAATATATATATTATGGTAGAGGAGCCATTTCTATGTTAAACCCCAAAACTTTGCACCTTAATAACTTTGCAACCGTTTGACTGATTTGGCTGAAATTTGGAATACATGATCAAGAACCATAGGCCTTGGCATCTGCCAAGTTTTGTACCAGTTGGATACACATCTGCAGGTTATTAAGGCGTGATTTGCGCTTCGTTCTGGCTTTCTGGAATTCTCGGTCGGCAGCGTACGAATTACCGCCGCGGTTTCTTGTGATCGGCCTGAAATCTTCAGGAGCGATGCAGCCAGGGTCCCAATGTGCCTTTGAAGATTTGGTGAAAAAATATTAAACGGTTCAAAAGTTATTCAAAAAACAATTTCCCATTATAAGGCAATGGGAAAAGTTAACAAAAAGTTCAACACTTTCGCAAATGCATTTTTACTTTCTCAAATGGGCCTGTTACTTTCGCAAATCGGCCATTTTGTTTTCAGTTGGTGATTAGAAAAATGCTTGGCATTTAAATTTGGGACCCTCTAGCAACCTAATTCTTTTTGTATTCACCTAGTCGGACCCTGAGGATGGTAGCCATGTCTTTATTTTGGGGTAAAACACCCCAGAAATATGTTTTTCAGATTTCTGGAAAAAGTACTTCCATAAAAGTACTTTGCTCATAAAGTGTCGCAAATGCTTGCAGCTTTCCTAGAGTGCGACAGTAATTTTTCTAGTCTGTGGGAAATGACAGCAATTCTTTTGGCACTGCACTGCAAAAGAACGGTTGGGAGTTTTGGGCTGAAATTTGGAAGGAACGCACGACATCTCACAGATGTGCCTTTCAGTATTGTATTGAAAAATATTACATGGCAGCAAAGTTACGGCACTCCAAAGTTGACGTTTTTCCCATAGGATAACATTACGGCGCCCGGCCTATTACAGGAATCCTTTGGCACCTGCTGCAAAATAACAGTTTGGTCTTTTTTCCTGAAATTTGGAGGGAAGACAGCCAACAGCCCACAGATGTGCCTTTCAGTGGTTTGGTGAAAAAAATATTACAGGGAGGCAAAGTTATGGCGCTCTGAACTTCTCTTTTTTTCCCATAGGATAACATTACGGCGTTCACCGCGCCTTTCAGGGCCCGTATCTCGGAAACGGTGCGAGATAGACTTTTCATTGGAAAACTTCTTAGCCCCCTATTAAGGGCTAAGTACAAAACTAGCCAGGAGAGTCATAAATCATACGACTTTTAAATTTTTTTTCTATGTCGTACGGTTCCTGAGATATATCCTATTTAGTATTCCAAGTCCTCATTTCTGCTCCGATACCCATTATTATGCATACATTCTTTGTATTCACTGTCTTTCTCTATTCAGCTTTTGGGGAAAACCAGCCTGTGCGCTTACATTACTGTTACCATTGCCCTTTCCGCTTGCAGTTCCATGCCCGTTTCACTTACCGTTGACGTCTACACCACCACGTGCGTCATCCTTTGCATTTTCATTTGTGCTTCTGTTATTTTTTTCCATTTGTGTCTACTGTACTGTTTCTCTTTCTGTTTCACTTTGTGTCACCATGCCCATTGACATTTCCGTTTGCAGGCACCATGTTACTATGTGACAAGACATCACGTGGCACACCGTTCCCGTCTACGCCACCGTGTTCGTTACCCTTTCTGTTCTCATTCGCGCTTGCGTTACCTTGTGTGCCACTGTTAGCGCTTCTGTTTGCGTTGCTGTTCCTGTTACTATGCCACAAGACATCATGTGGTGGGAGTGAGGGGCCCTTTGGGCCCTGCGCTCCCACTGCTGCATTACGTGCCGGGAGCGCGGGGCCCTATGTGCGTTATCCTTTGCGTTTTCATTTGCACTTGCATTTCTGTTATTTTTTGCCATTTGTGTCTACAGTACTGTTTCTCTTTCTGTTTCACTTTGCGTCACCATGCCCATTGACATTTCCGTTTGCAGGCACCATGTTACTATGTGACAACATATCACGTGGCAGACTGTTCCCGTCTATGCCACCGTGTGCATTGCCCTTTCTGTTGTCATTTGCGCTTGCGTTACCATGTGCACCAATGTTAGCGCTTCTGTTTGCATTGCTCTTCCTGTTACTATGCCACAAGACATCATGTGGTGGGAGCGCGGGGCATTTTACATTCACTATTTCTCGTTATCATTCTCAAAAAGAAGGGAAATTAGAGGCAAAAAACTCCGTTTAATGCATTAGTTAGGGTTGTTCCACAGCGACAAAAGTGAGGAAATTCGCTGTTAGAGTTGAAAACCCTAACTCCGAATTCACCCAGCACCACACACACACAGACACACACACACATGCAAGTATGGGGGAGGACCAAGTCAACACAACCAATGACAGACATCCAGCAGCAGGTGACAGAAATAACAAACAATTGTCTAAATGTACTACGAGACATCCCCACCCACCTGACCAAGTACTGCATGCTCAGTGGAGATCAACAGCAAAACTGAGGCCATGTACACCAAACGTACACATCCCTGATTGCAGCTGCACACAGCGTACCACACTTAGTAGTTGCATGGCCTTACCTACTGATGCCCCACACCACAACCGGTACTGTGCTGTTAGTCAATATAGATGCTGAAGGTGCATGATGACAGTTGTAGAAAGGTTTTAACACTAGTGAGTATACACTAATTAAGAGAAGTACATAAATTAACTACAAGACACTAGCATGCTCAAGATAAAAAGTAGTGTTACATTTAGTATGTGATTTACATAGTAGTACATTTACTGCAACGGTTTACTCAAGATAGAGAGGCTGATGCAAACGTATGGAAAAACATTGCCTGTTCAACGCTGTGAAATTCGTACTGCCAGTATCAGATGCATTCTTACTGATGAAGGTGTACTGCTGATGTACATACATAAACCTTCAGTGTGTTTCAATACTAAAGATGCAGTAAGTATTCTTTGTAAGAAACAATGTAATTGCATGGATCAGGCCAAGCAACTTCTAAATATCATAGCACTACTGAGCCAACAATGACGTACCTGTATCGGAGATGTATATAGGATAGATTTTCCTGTAGGCACTTACTGAGTATGTTGTACCTGATAAAGACAATCTCATTGCATCTGTGATGACTAACTTATTCAAACAGTAATACATTTACTATTGTTGCAATGAGTGATCTATGCCACTTATGGACACAGTGTAATTTTTTTTAACAGTTGTTTCATACTCAGGCTGTATGCCTAGTGTTTGGGTTTGCCACACTTCTGTCACTGATGCTATCAAAGTGATAACTATGTTAATTGTGGTACAACAGGAATCAAGTAGGTATGGTGTAGATATAAACAGAATGTCTTTTAGTATTGATTTAACTCACAATGGGGTAAGTGTACTAGGACAGCAGGGGTTATTCTCTATCATTGACTCTGTCAGTTATAATCACACTAAGGTTTCGATGACTGTAATGATCAAGTTACACTGTTCATCTTCATGAGTTCATATTCAGAGCCATTCTCCAGTAACTAGACAGTGTATGGTGTAACTGGGTGGGACACTGTGTTGCAAAGCTGCTGCAGTGCCTAGCAGAGGGAGAGTATCTACTCATAAAGACAATTAAGCAATAAGGCATGACCAACAGTTATGTTAAATGGTCTGTTAATCACCCTGTAGGGGTTTAATGTTGAATGAGGCATAGCCGAGTGCCACATGTCACTAGACAGTGATAAACTGACCATTAACATAATACCTGGGAGTGGCTTAATGCTATCATAATAAAACTGTTTTTTAAACATTAAACCACGTTCATCATATGGTTAGGCTCTACATGTATGTTAATAAAAACTAAACATAAGGTTGTTACAATGTTTACAGTCAATTAGAAAGCTGCATTTCTCAAACCCTTGTTATAATCAGAGATATTATACCTGTACAACTCCTTGGTTTTGCTGAACTCTGTTGCTCAGGTGGCCAGCACATGTGGTGTGGTCTGGTGTGGGGCATCGGTAGGTAAGGCCATGCAACTACTAAGTGTGTGCGTTGTGTGCAGCTGCAATCAGGGATGTATCGTTTGGTGTACATGGCCTCAGTTTTGCTGTTGATCTCCACTGAGCATGCAGTACCTGGTCAGGTGGGTGGGGATGTCTCGTAGTACATTTAGACAATTGTTTGTTATTTCTGTCACCTGCTGCTGGATGTCTGTCATTGGTTGTGTTGACTTGGACCTCCCCCATACTTGCATGTGTGTCTGTGTGTGTGTGGTGCTGGGGGGTGAATTCGGAGTTAGGGTTTTCAACCCTAACAGCGAATTTCCTCACTTTTGTCGCTGTGGAACAACCCTAACTAATGCATTAAACAGAGTTTTTTGCCTCTAATATATATATATAGAGAGAGAGAGAGCGAGAACCACACATCTATCTCGAGAGAGAACCATTAACTATAGCAATCTGGAGCAATCTGAACCTAGGAGTAACTTTAAACAGGGAGAGACATATAGTACCCCTCTGTACTGATGATATTTTATTATAGATAAGAAACTGCACCAACAATTTTTCAAATTGTTTCTCACTTATAACAGAATTTAGTAAAGTTTCAGGTTATAAAGTAAATTGGCTCAAGTGTGAAGCATTATCCTTGGATTCATCCTCAAGTGTAAATGGGCAGCTACATCTTTCTATAAGTCCGTTTAGAGAAACAATACAATATTTAGGTGTACTGTTGCATAACAATAAAGAAATTATTTAACTTGAATTTCATCCTTTTAATGCATAAGATACTGTATACTAAGACATGGATAGATGGTCCCATCTTCCATGTTCTTTAACAGGGAGGGTAAACATTGTGAGAATGAATATTCTCCCAAACATTCTATTTTGTTTCCAGGCATTACGAATTAATCTGAAAAAGCAATCCTTTGAAGATTTTGAAAAGAAATTACAAAACTTTTTATAGTTACAAAAAAGACCAAGATTAAGTTTAGAAAAGTTACATAAATCACAAGAAGTAGGTGGCTTGAATTTACTGAACTTGTTTTGGTACTACTTAGCCGCACAAGAAGAACCAATATACAGCTGGATTAGATACAGGTTTTTCTTCGATATGGACCTCTACAAATGCTCAACTGCTCCTTCGTAAAAAATTAGTAACATCATTAGGACTAGATTTCACTAAAAAAGTGCCCCATCAGAAGTGCTCAGCACTTACAAAGACTACAGTAAAATCATGGCAACAGATTAATAGATTGTTAGGATTTGTAAGTAAATTGCAGCCCTCTCCCCACTATTTTATCATCCTCAGTTACCTTTGTTAGGTATATCTACAGTATGGATGCAAGGGAATTTTTTGCTATTAAAAGATCTACATGGGGCAAATGTTTTCTTGCCATATGAACAGTTTATAGAGATGCTGAATTTTCCAGGAGAAAGTTTGATCAAATACTTTCATATGCGTATGTAATCAAAAATGTGTAGGAAATTGAGAGCCCCCCCAATATGGAGGATATTTTTTAAGCAGCAAAATTCTTCACAAAAAATAACTGGAAAAACTTACAACATTATTAGTGAAGGGACTGTGGTAGATTTGATATTTTTAAGGAGAAACTGGAAAAAAGATGTAGGAACAAATGTTTTTAGATGCTCAATGGGTCACTGTTTGCCATTTCAGTGGCAAACAGTGACCCAGAGGCCATCGTGGTGGCTTATAATTCAGCCATTTTGGCAGCCCTGGATGTCATTGCTCCCGTCCATGTTCATCCTCTCTCCCTTCAACCTCGATCCCCATGGTTTTATGTGACTCTGAGGGAGATGCGGCGATTAGGATGAAGGTTAGAGCGTTGCTGGCGGAAATCCACCCTAGATGCCGACCACTTTAGACTGATGGACCATTATCAAGTCTATCAATCTGCAATCACCCGTAAGAAGGCAGAGTTCCTGTCTGGGGAGATTGCGACTCCTCAGAATCAACCAGCTCAGCTGTTTCGAACTGTGGACAGACTGTGCAACCCAGCCCATCTACAAGTCATAAAAGCCTTTTCGCAAGTGGTGTGCGATGAACTTGCTTGATTCTTTGCAACTAAGGTGGCTGACATCAAGGCGGTACTCCAACCAGCACACTCTATGGATGCTGCTTTGGATCAGCATGAAGCCACTGCCTCTCAGCTTTCCTGGAGTACCTTCGACTGATCGGAGTTCATGGATATCATGCAGATTTGTCCAGAGTGTGCACACTATGTGCTGTAGTTTGGATCAGGGACCAACCTCCCTGATCTTGGGTTGTATTGATTCCATTGGTCCGGTCCTAGCACAGATAGTCTGGTGCTCCTTGGAAACAGGTAAGTTTCCCAGCTCCCTGAAAGAGGCAGTGGTAACACCCCTCTTAAAGAAAGCTTCTTTGGACCCAGACTGCCATGCAAACTACAGACCAATCCCTAACCTTCCCTTTTTAGGGAAGGTGATTGAAAGTAGTGGCTGTACAGCTGGAGAACCATTTGACCATCCATGACATCCATGAACCCCTCCAGTCCATATTTCAAAAGAGACATAGTACTGAGACAGCGCTGGTTCGGGTGCTCAATGATCTCCTGATGGCTAGAGTTTGGAAGAGCCATTCCATCTTGGTCCTTCTGGATCTCTCATCAGCGTCTGACACAGTGGACCATGGTGTTCTACTTGGTTACTTGAGGTTCATCTGTGGACTATCGGGTACAGTCCTCAGGTGGTTTACATCATACCTCACGGGAAGAACTCAAAGAGTGGTGTCTGGGGTTCATTCCTCGGATCCAGTTTCTCTGTTATGTGGGGTTCCTCAGGGTTCAGTGTTGTCCCCCATGTTGTTCGCAGTGTATATGCTGTCCCTCAGAGACATTGTAAGAAGGTATGAGCTGAGGTTTCACTGCTATGCTGATCATAGCCAACTCTACCTTTCTTTTGCACCTGACCAGGATGGAGCTCTCTTGGTCTTTAATAGCTGCCTCACAGAAATCCAGGAGTGGATGGGTTCCAGTTGGCTAAAGTTGAACTCAGAAAAGAATGAGGTGCTGGTTGTGGATCCAGCATGCTGGATAGGGGAGTTGGGGGTTGGTTTCCCCACAGGACTTTTTCTTGGGGGCATATCACTCCCAACCTCTGAACGGGTGCAAAACCTGGGGGTAATTTGTGATGAAGGGCTGACCCTGCATTCACAAGTGTCGGCCATCATCAAATGCTCTTTATACCATCTGAGGAATATCTCCAGGATTAAGGACCTTGTTCTGTCTGGTGAGCTTCCTATGCTGGTCCATGCCTTTGTGTCCTCGCACTTAGATTACTGCAACTCCCTTTACCTAGAGCTACCAGGTGTGAAAATCCTTTGCCTGCAGCTAGTGCAGAATGTGGTGGCCTGGCTTTTGACAGGAACTCCCCGGTCCTGTCATATTTCACCAGTGCTGTGGGTACTGCACTGGCTGCCGGTACAGTGGCAGATCACCTTCAAAGTTGGTCTTCTAACTTTTAAAGCCCTACACAGATTGGGCCTGGACCACCTGAAAGAGCTTCTGGTCCCTTACTGCCCTGGGCGATCACTCCGCTCAGACGATGAGGAGCTGCTAGAGATTCCAAGGGTGTGTTTGAAATCTTTTGGAGCTTGAGCATTTATGCATGTGGCCCCAATCCTTAGGAATTCTCTACCCCGTCAGTTACGGGGGTGTGCGACCATGGCGGGATTTAAGCAAGCTTTAAAAACATACTTATGGCACCAAGCATTTGGCAAATGACTGTATAATGGTATTAGTTTTATATAATTAATGTTGCTGGGATGTCTGACATGATTTTTAATTTTGTTAGGTGCCTTGTTATTTGAAAGACGCCATAAAAATAAAATTATCATCATTATCCTTTTCCTCCGTCTCACAGAATATTAAGTTAAAGCAAATACAATTCAATATATTGCATAGGATATATTATATCCCAGCAAAGTTGAATAAATTTAATTACATGATTCCAGATTATTGCCCAAGATGTTATAATGCTAGGGGTACTCTGAAGCATATGTTCTTAACCTGCCTGGTGCTGACTATATATTGGCAAAACAAATTCTACAATTAATATCTATGACTATGGCAGTTAATTTTCCATGTGCTCAAGTATCATAATGTTAGGTAACATGAATGAAATGGGTTTGGCCCACAAAAAAAGCCTAGCTAATCTCTACTTTATAAACACACACAAAAAAAATAATATTGCAGCATTGGAAAGATCCAAAACCTCCAGCTTTTGAAAATCTAAATGCGATGAGTGACTTAGGAAAAATTAATGGGACTCACTATAACGTATCTGGAGAATCATGTAAATTTGAAGATATATGGTTACCCTTCTTAAGAGTTTTAGAATGGAATAATAAGCAGACAGGCTTAGTTGATTTTGCATTAGGATAACCCCCTGGACCATACATACAGTACAAGGCTGGGAAATGATGATTCTGTTAATCACAGAAATTTATTTATTTATTTTAGTTCGGAAAGACCTTTGAGCACAAGCTGTTTTACAAAGGTTCCACATCAGAGTAGACAATTAGTGCCATAACACTTGCAGTGATTTGATACTGTGACAGAGAGAGAGAAAGATGAGAGGGAGAGGGAGAAAGTGGGGGAGTGAGGTAGTAGGAAGGGGGAAAGCAGCCTCATGGGGCCTTGTCGAGAAAGGGTTGGATTACGTAGGGGGTTAGCATGGGCTAGGCAAACAGGGCAGTTCTGTAGGTGGAAACATGAATTGAGCAGACTATATCCAGGCATGGTCAATCAGGGTTTTACCTGCAGTGCAGAAATAGGAATTGCTGGGCATGGGGAGACCCAGTCTTGGAAATGAAAGGTGGGGATGTTCAATGTGACCTGTCAGATGCTAACATTAGGGCAGGCCAGTGGGCAGAGGGGCAGCAGCATTAGGGGCAGGTGCATTCTGAAGTTGTTATTAGGTGCTGTTTGAGACCAGTTTTGAACTGAGTCAGGATGTTGGAAGCCAGGAGATGCACCGGTAGTTCATTCATCCATAGGGATGCCCAATAGGAGAAGGCAAGTTGCCCTAGTGAGATGCGGTGAAAGGGGATGGACAAGACCCCCTGTGTCCAACCCCTGGTGATGTGCGATGAGAGGGAGGGAGGCCCTGAACAGATTCCCTACACAGGGAGAGGTTTTTCCCAGTAGTACCTTCTTCCCCTGGAGGCAAGTTTGGAACTTGATCCTGTTCCTTAAGTTGAACCAATTAGCACGTTCATACAGTGAACACATATGAGTGCAGCGATCAAAGTCCAATGAGAGGCAGCATGCCTTATTGAGCACAGTATGTACCATCTTGAGTGCTGTCAGATGCAGCCCCGTACACCACCAGCCCATAGTCTATAGCAGATAGGATGGAGTTACAGACCGATAGGCAGAGTGCCTCCGGGGTGAGGGATTTCCTATGCCTGTAGAGAATCCCTATCTCAGTGTTTACTGCCTTAACGAGAGTGTCGATGTGGTGCGAGAACGTGATACCCAGGTACTTGAACATGCACACTTGTTCAAGTGACTCAATGCATGTGTTGGAGATTGCAAGGGGGTGGAGCCTTTGTTTGTGATGGGGCTGGATATAACCATGGCCTTGTTTTTTTTGTTATTTAGAAGTAATTTGTGCCTAATGAACCAGGCCTCTAGTTTAGTGAAGGAATTTGGAGTAGAGGGCACCCAGCCAGGTGTTGCTGCTCAGAAGCATGGCATCACCGCGTATGAGCTTAGTGTCAGAGGCTGAGGGGAGGTCATTTAGGAATAGGCTGAAAAGCAGGGGCCCCAGAATAGATCCTTGAGGGACCCCTAGGGATGCCTCTCTGGTGCAGAATAATGTCTGCCCCACTTTGACCCTTTGGCTCCTCTGTGACAGGTAGCTTTGGAACTAGCATAGAGTGTTGGGTGCCACGCCCAGCCTATACAGTTGAGATACCAGAAGAGGGTGGTTGACGGTAGCGATGGCTTTGGTGAGGTCTATGAAGACTGATTCCACCAATTTGCCTTCATCCAGCGCCTTATGTGCCAAGTCAGTATAATCCAGCAGTGCTGTGGTGGTACTCTGGTTTGCTTGAAACCACGCCGGTTTGGGCATAGCAGATTGTATTTATTGAGGTAGTCAAGGAGCTGTCCTGCAACAATCTTTTTTTTTTTTTGAGTTTTGGATAGTGGTGAGAGAATTGAAATAGGCCTGTAGTTTGTTACCAGTACTTTATCTCCATTTTTATGTACTGGTGTGACAAGGCCTTGTTTCCAGACCTCCGGCAATTGCGCCAGGGACAGGGACTTGTTAAATATCATTGTAATGGGCAGGATAAGTGAATCCAGGGTGAGAAGGAAAAATTACTCACCTTAGTAATGTTGTTTCTTCTAATGGAGTCTTGCTATATTATGACAGTAGCAGTTTGATCCAGCTCTAGAACTGCTCCGGAGGTGAAATGGTTAAAACCATTACAAAATAGAATTTTGGCCACGAGCTCTAAGAAGCAGCTCTATCTGTGTTATTTCAAACCTGAACTGTCAGATCTTTACGAGCCAAAACTCACTAAGGTCTGTGTGGAAGCTGTAACCTACACTAGCCAAATGGCTACCTAAATAATAACAACCATTGCTGGTCCCAACACCCAAGACTCAAGTCAGGGGACCAGAAATACTAACACAATTCTAATAATATGAGAATAAAACATAAGTATAACAGAACACACACACACACACACACACACACACACACACCCCCAAAGCCCCAAAAGGGGACAAAAATGCTAACAGGGCATAAAAGGTGCCCACACCAAGTTGCCCGCACCCCACCCAAGTAGATGTTCTGAGAGGGGCAGGTTGGGGGGGAGGTCATAATATAGCAAGACTCCATTAGAAGAAACAACATTACTAAGGTGAGTAATTTTTTCTTCAAACAACATGAAGTCTTGCTATATTATGACAATAACAGAATACACAGCAGTACCTCCATGGAGGAGGGCAGAACCTACTTAGGGAATAGGCTCTGAAGAACAGTTGTGCCAAACTGAGCATCTCTCTGGCCTGGACATCAGGGAGTAATGCTTGGTAAAAGTGTGCCGTTTTCCAAGTAGCAGCCTGGCAAATCTCTAATATAGGGATGTCTCTGGCAGCAGCTAGAGCGCAGCTGTACCCTGGTAGAATGAGCCCTCAAACCGGGGTGGGGACTCTGCCCAGTTTCTGATAGCAAAATTGGATACAAGAGACAATCCACCTGGCAATTGATCTCTTAGTGGCAGGTTTGCCTTTCCCAACTTCACCATAGGTAAGGAAAAGTTGGAGGGATTCGAACCTGTGACCTTTGGTACGCTCTATATAGTAACTAAGAGCTCTCTTAACATCCAGGCTGTGCAACCTCCTCTCACCAGACGAGGTGTGATCAGTGAAAAATACTGGGAGATAGATTGATTAAGATGGAACTCTGAAACCACCTTAGGCAAAAACTTCCTATTAGTCCTAAGGACTACCTTATCCCTGTGGAAAGAAATAAAGTCAGTTTCACTGACAAGGCTTACCAACTCACTTATCGTCTGGCAGAAGTGATAGCCACTAGAAAACAATTTTCAAGTTAGGTACTTAAGCTCTGCAGAAGACAGAGGTTCAAAGGGGTTGCATTAACTGGGCAATGCAAACATTCAGGTCCCAAGCAGGGGCCGGTTCCCGAAAGGGTGGATTAGTATGGAGTAATCCCTTAAAAAACTTGGAAAACACAGGATGAGAGGAAAGAGGGGATGACTTTCCTGCTGACAAAAAAGCAGATACAGCTGCCAAATGAACTCTCAGGGTAGCTGGTCTGAGACCCAAGGAATTAAGATGTACCATGTAATCTAACACAGTGGGCAAATCATCAGATTCTGGGGAAATATTTTTCCCCTGCAAATGGAAAACCTTTTCCATTTAGAACTATAAGTAACCCTAGTGGAAGGCTTTCTAGAAGCCTTTAGGATCTCAAGAACACCCTGAGAGGTGTAAATCAGCAAACTCTAACTCCTCAAGAGCCAGGCCTTGAGGTTGAGGTATTGAGGTCCGGATACCAAACCCTTCCCTGGGCACAAGTCAACAGGTTGTGATTCCTGGGGACGCAAAGGGAAGATGGATTGTCAGTGACAGAAGAGTGGGTACCAGGGCTGCCTGGCCCAATCCGGGGCAATCAGAATCACCTTGCAAGGCTGAGATCTGATTTTGACTAATACTTTGAATAGGAGGGAAGGGAGGAAAGCATAGAAACTTTCCTCCCAATCCAGAAGAAGGGCATCCAGGGAACTGAGCCCAGCACTGGAGGCCTGCAACAGAACAGAGGAAGTTTGTGATTGTCTGGGGCTGCAAAAGATCTATCTGAGGGGTGCCCCATCTGGCAAAGACTATCCCCAGCACTTGAGGATCCAGGGACCATTTGTGATGGCCCTGGGAAATCCTGCTGAGAGCATCCGCTAGGACATTGTCCTTCCTGGAAGATGAACTGCTATGAGGGAAGTGTTCAGGGAATAGGCCAGAGACCACAACTTCATTGCCTCGGTGCACAGCCAAGACCGAGTGCCCCCTGTTTGTTGATGTACCACATTGTTGTGGTGTTGTCTGTTCTGACTTGTATCACCTTGTCGTGGACAGATGCAGAAAATGCTTGAAGAGCTAAAAGGACAGCTCTGAGTTCCAGAAAATTGATATGGAGCAGAGATTCCTGGGGGACCACACTCCTGAGTGGAAAGGTCGCCCATGTGGACTCCCAACCCAGAAGGAAGCATCTGTAGTGAGGTCAAGTGGTAGTGGGAAATGAAGGGACCCCAATCTTAATTGCTCTGATCCTGCCACCACTGGAGGGCTAGGATCAAAGTTCGAGTCACTGGGACCAACTTGAAAAGGGGGTCTTTTCTCTGAGACCAATAGGTTCTCAAGTGAAACTGAATGTCTCTCATCTGAAATCTTGCTCCCTGCACAACAGCTGTGGATGCAGCCATGTGCCCCAGGAGCTGCAGAAAGTGTCTTGCTGGTGAAGAGACCTGCAGAGTGAAGGAGGAGGCCAGAGCCACTAAATTCCTTACCCTTTCTAAGGGAAGAAAGGCTCTGGCTAGCTTTGTGTCCAGTTCTGCCCCTATAAAGGTGAGTAACTGGACTGGTTCCAGAACAGACTTTGGTAGATTTAGCAGAAAGCCCAGGGAGGTGACAAGCTGCTGGGTGACCTGCAGGTGAGATTTTACCTGCTCTGGGGACTGACCTACAATGAGCCAGTCATCTAGATAGGGGAAAACAGCAATCCTTTGCCTCCTTAAGTGAGCCACTGCCACTGCTAGACACTTTGTGAATACCCTTGGGGCAGAGGTAAGGCCGAAGGGCATTGCTCTGAACTGGTAATGACCTGAGGGCAGTTCGAATCTGAGGTACTTTCGATGGGAGCTTCTGATTAGGACATGGAAATAGGCATCCTTGAGGTCCAGGGAGGCTAGCCAGTCCCCTGGCCTTAGGGAGGGTAAAATCATTGCCAGAGTTACCATTTTGAACTTTGGTTTCAAAAGATGCTTGTTCAGATATCTGAGATCTAATATGGGTCACCATTCTCCTGTCTTTTTTGGGGTAAGGAAGTATCTGGAATACAGACCCCTGCCCTGGTGCAGGGGAGGAACCCTTTCTACTGCTCTGAGAGCTAACAGGGATGAGACCTCTGCTTCCAGAGCAAGGGTCTCTGAAGCACTTGCAGGTAGAAAAAGTCTGCTTCTCAACTTGGGAAACTTTTTGAAGCTGAGAACCAGACCCTGGCTTACTACTTCCAGAACCCACTTGTCTGAGGTTAAAGAAGCCCAATTCTGACTGAAGTAAGCCAGCCTGCCCCCTACCGGTACAGGAGAATCGGCCCTGGGCACCCCATCAGGGTGCCTGCTTAGCAGGAGCTTTAGGCTGGGGAGTGGGAGCAGGTCTGCCCACCCCTCGCCTGCCTCTGCCTCTGAAGAAGCCCCTCTGAGCATAGGCAGAGGAGGCCTGAGTCTGATAAAAAGGCCTGTGAAAAGGCCTACCCCTACCCCTTGGGGTATGCCTTTGAGGAGTGGCTTGCCGCTCCTTAGCCTGGGCACTCTTGTAAGTAGTCCTATATTCATCCATCTTTTTCATGTAGTTCTCTGTCTGCTCCCCAAACAGAGAATTTCCACCACAGGAAAATCCATAGCCTTAGTCTGGGTATCCTGTGACAGACTAGTACACCTGAGCCAGGCCAACCTACAAAAGCTACAGATGTGGTCATGACCCTAGAGGAAACATCATTAACATCCACAGCAGCATGAAACTGAACCTTAGAAGCCTCAATGCCATCAGCAGCCACCTGTTCTAGTTCACTAGCCAGCTGGCCATGGGCTTGCTTAGCTAATTATAACAGTATCCCATCTAGATTTCTGATACCTAGCTACATAAGCCATATAATTTGCTTGCCTGAGTCCCAGAGAGGCTGCCATATACTGTTTTTTGCCATGGCATCAGTCTTCCTGGAATCCTTGTCAGGAGGATGTGAAGCCAGGGAATATTAGCTTTATCACAGGCTGCAGCCTGAACTACTAACATGACTGCATTGCTGAGAAAGAATTCTGTATCAGGACCTGACAATGTGTACCTTCTGTCCATCTTTTATCTACAGGAGGCACAGAATTAGGAGCTTTTAAAATTTTTATTGTTTGCTTCCTAAAAGACTTATGTAAAGGAATAGACAATCTCCTAGACTCTGGAATATCCATCATTTCTACAAAATCAGGCTCCTCTTGCTCATCCACAGCTTCTCTAAAGGAAGCTGAAGGGTTTCAGCAACTTTTTTGTAAAACATAAAATGAGATGGGGACTCAGACAGCATAGGGGGAGATTCAAAAGGTCTGTCTGGAGAGATGTTCGGTTCAATGGGCACACCCAGACCTTCCCAGCCACATTCATACTGTTCATAATCATCCTCCCCCTCCTCTGGTTCATAACATTCCTCAATGTCATATTCCTGAACCACTGGGACCGGACGAACCGACCTTTTGCCAGATAGTGGCGGTTCGGACGGACCCTGAGACAATGACTGGACAATTTGTATGGCTTTTGCTATCTCTGCAGCAGTTGGAGAAGGGGTTTTGGACTCCAGACCTGCTGATTTTCTTTTCTTTACTGGAAGTGGTTCCTCAGAACCAGCTTTTCTTTTGCCCGAGTAAGTCTCGCCCTGGTCAGAGGGCACTCCCTCCGGTTCGGGCTGGCCATCCGGGTCAGCGGACTTTTTGGCCCCTCGTTCCCTGAGCCTGCCCAATCTTTTTTCCAGGGTGGCTGCAGGGAAATTCTTGCATATCTGGCAGTCTGACTGGAGGTGGTCAAACCCCAGACAATAAACACATGTGGTGTGTGGGTCAGCCTTGGCAAAGACTTCCCCACAAACATCACAGTGTTGAAACCCAGTGGGCCCGGTTTTTCTTTTGGGTTTCTCAGACATAATGCCAGCCTAACCAGAAAACCTGCCCTTTTAACGGCAGTGCCAGGCAAGACACCCTTATCGGTTCCTAACCGTGTCACGGGTATTGGAAAAAACCGTAATAAATCCGTTTTTTTTAGAACCGATAAGAACCGGGAACCGCACTCTAAAATGTTAATTTTAGTTTTAAATGAGTTTTAAACCCAGCTGATCGGTTCAAAACCGAACCGATAACTTACAAGTTCCACACAGACAAAAACCTTTAATTTAATTACGGTTACCACAGATAGAGCTTGAACCGAACGGTTTTGTGGTTAAAATAAAACTATTCTCAGTTGAATCCAACCGAGAAAACACTTTTTAAACCGAGAAATGAACCGAGCAGTAGGAGAAATCTCCGGAGCGACTGTTCACTGAGGCGGAGTAAAGAATCTGACAGTTCAGGTTTGAAATAACACAGATAGAGCTGCTTCTTAGAGCTCGTGGCCAAAATTCTATTTTGGAATGGTTTTAACCATTTCACCTCCAGAGCAGTTCTAGAGCTGGATCAAACTGCTACTATCATAATATAGCAAGACTTCATGTTGTTTGAAATAGTATTTTCATGTCTACCCCATCACTGCCAAGTCTTGTCTTGCCAAGGACCTCCTTTACAGTCACCCTCTTAAAGTAGAAGGGGGGGGTGAGTTTTGGGTTAATGAGTGCTGGCATGGTTCTCATCAGTCTGAAGATAGTCTGGGGGCAGCACTGAGGACAGGTCAGTAAAGGCTTTGTTAAAGGTGTCAGTAATTTCTAGGGGGATCAGTGGAGGGGGGTGTTATTAATATTGAGCAACTTGGGGTGTTGCTTGTCTTCCTTGCTGAGAATGTTTTTTATGTTGTCCCAGAATCTTTTCCCATTGCCCCAGGAGTTGCTAAGCTGGGTCTTATGGAAGTTCACTTTTGCAAGCTGGATTGGTTTGGTACAGCAGTTTCTTGCCATTCTGTATCACTGGTAGTCACGTTTTCTACCCAAGTTCCTGGCCTTCTCCCAGAGGCAGTCTCTGTCCTTCAGGAGGGAGAGGAGATCCTCATTGATCCAGCCATTCTCCTGCCCCCTAATTTTCCTTTTTGTGCAAGGTGCATAGGCTTCACAGATGCTAGCGAAACAACCAAGGAAGTAGCTGAGGGCCTGATCTAGTGACAGTGCCAGGTTGATCGGGGACCAGTCATTCAAGGAGCAGGCCAATTTGAGGGCTTCTAGGTTGCCCTTCCTTAGGACCCTACTTTTGACGAGGACTGGTGGGCATTTGGTGAGTTTAGTGGTCCACAGGAAAGATACAGGGGAGTGGTCACTTACGGTGTCTGGGAGAACCTTGAGCTCAGAGATCTGTACCGGTGAGCTAGCTAAGACCCGGTCTAAGAGGGTGCTGTTTCCAGTCTTACAGTTCTGTCTGGTGGGGTCACTTATGAGTTGTGTGAGGTTATTGGTAGCTATCAGGTCTCTGAACAGTGCTGCCTCTTTGCAGACCCAGTTTATATTGAAGTATCCAGTGATAATGAGCTCCATGCCCTTGGAGAGTGTGCGGATTGCTTCCATCAGAGCAGTAAGGCCTTCCTTGGCTTTTTTGGGGGGCAGATAAGATGTGGCAAGCATGAGTCTTGGCATTTTGGCAGAGTTGTACTTTTAGCACTAGAAGCTCGTGATCCTCTGCCATTTTGGTGACAGGTAGGACGGAGCAGTGCAGAGAGTCCTTGACATATATTAGGCAGCCTCCGACTCGCTTGCCCTTTCTATCAAGCCTGAATGCTTGGAAGCCTTTAAGAGCCACTTCGCCATCTTTAATCCTGCTGGACAGCCAGGTCTCCCTTAAGCAGAGTATGTCAGGTGCATGGTGTGCCACCCATGGCTGGAGTAGGTCAAATTTAGCAGTTAGGCTGCAGATATTCAGTGATACTATTTTTAGTCCATTTACTTCAAGGGCACACTTGCAAGTCTGGGTTGGCGGTCCTGGATTTGAGTGTATATCACCAGAGAGAAGCAGTAGCAGAAAGCTCATCTTTCTGGCAGAGAGGTTGATACTTATTTTGCCTCGTACCTTCTGCCGCCACAGCTTCAGGTGTGTGAGGTGCCTAGGCTCCAGTGTTAAGTTTAGTGAGAGACTTAATTGCTGAGACTCCATGACCAACAGCGGTCAGGGTAAATGCCGTGCTTGAGTGTCAATAGGGGATGAAACGCCTATCGCTTCCAAGACAGTTGGTGGCCATAGATGTGTTCGACCACCAGTTCTTATCCAGTAATGATGCTGCGGGGCGTGGCTGAGGCCCGGATAGGTATACAAGGCTTGCTGAGCTAATTAAGGAGACGAGGAGCAGCAGGTGAGAGCAGCCCATGATACTTTGTCCGAAATTATGCTTGCCCCACAGATGGCAAAGAGAAGATCATTTTAAGTGTAGGTAGCTATAAGGGGCAAGTGGGCGTGTTATGCGCTGAGAGTGGGAGGGGGAGACAGATGTGGGCATGGCAAACATGTATTTAATAGAGGTCATGGTGGGTGGGACAAAATACAGGGTAGTCAGAGCAAGCCAGGAGCTTCAACCAGCTGTGGTTTGAATGCCGAGCCAATCCACAGTCTGTTCCTTTCTAGCTGCAGCCAATCAGAAGCACTGGCGGCTAGTTTAAGGCCAGCAGGGCTTCAGTAGCAAAGCAGAGGTCAAGTCATGGTTTGAGGGATGGAATAGATCTCTTTTTAATGTTGATTACATTTTCTGAGCCCAGGCAAAGATTAAAAAAAAATGTGGGTCCTTGTGAGGTGTTCTACCTGGACACTGTGCTAGCCACACATTAATAAAGCCTTTTTTTCACCATTTTAATATCTATTAGTGTAATTTGTTTTCATGTGTAGTTGAATGCCCTACTCTTATTGTACTTCTGACCACGAACCCTGTAGAAAGCTGTGTTCTTTGTCTTTAGCAAACATGACTTGCTCTTGACGCCTTCCAGCTCAGGATTTTCCTCTTCTAGAAGGACAAGACAGGACACTTCCTTTAAACTTGGAGACATGTGATCTTCAAAAAGACTGGACCAATGAGGAACCTAGTTTTCTTGGAGAATTTGTTACCGAGGAAAGGCACGCTGAGCTGAAGCTGCCTTCAAAAGGAGTTGTGGCCCTTCTGCTGTTTCCTGGTTCAGATGCATCCTTTGCAGTCTGGCTAGGTCCTTGATTTGACTTTTCTAATGCATCTCCAAAAAGCACTGTGCACTTGAAGGGAAGCTGCACAATTTGGTCCATATAAGGGACTGCAATTAAAGCCACTAGGTCATCTTGCTCAAACTTGTAGCTCATCAAGATGGGGGAGGGGGGGCATTTTCATGGGTTCCACTAGTAACTGGAATGCTTTGCCCTGTGAATACACCCTCCGAGAGAAATTGTTTACCATCTTTTCATCGTCAGCTCCACTGTGGGTATCGGAGACTTAAGAGACCAGGGCTTTCTGCATCTTAAAAGGGAGTGGAGAAGTCTAAATCCAATTTGGATTAGTCAGACTATTAAGACACAGCATTGTGACATGCCCTTTTGCATGACAGCATAGCTTCAGTTCCCCCAACTGAACTGCAAGGGGATCCTAGTCAGCGTGTGCATATGTAAGGGGGGGGGAGGAGAAGGGGGCACAAATCTTGACCAAGAAGAGAAATCTTCTCTAGGTATAATGTCCTTGGTACCTTTGAATTTTGCACCCCTCACCCCTTGAGGAACTGCCTTGAGAAGAGAATGACTTAGATGAGGGACCAGCGAGCAATAAAAGAAAGCCCATGATACTGCAGATGGGGCAACAAAAATACTTGATTAATAAACTCTGCCCTGAGGAGATGCTCATGAATCGGCAACTCCTTTTGTTTAGTCATCTCCTTTGCCAATTACTCCCTGAAGCAAGTCTGTGCTAAGCCTCGACTTACCCAGTATTCTCCTCTCGAGTGCTGGAGACATCTGCTTCTTCCAGCTGTGCCATACATACAAACAGTAAGATTCTACAGTTGAAGCCTTCAGGGAATCTTCGCACATAGTGCACTTGTGGCTTACTGACAATGTGCTGTTAATGTTGTCCCAATGCAATTCTGCATTCTCCAAAATGATAGGATGAGAAAGCAGCCACAATAATCAAGTGTCTCACCTAAGTGCAGTAATTAGCAGACACTTAAAAGGGAACCTTCTTTCCTTTTGCCACAAATACAGGGTGACGTGGTCCAGTAGGGAGGTAACACTGTCTTAAAAGCATCCTGCTGAGGAATTAAAGGGACCCACAATGTCCACTGCATCCTGAACAAGAAACCAGTCACCAAATATAACAAAAGGGTGAAAAGGAATCCTAACTAACCTGTACGTCAAAAAAAAAAAGGTCCAATACACACACCAAAGGGAAGACAGCTAACTTGCCATCTACTACAGAACTGCTAAGAACAAACTCTGGTCTCTGTGATGTCCCTACAGAGGCAGAAACAACTAGCAGTTTTGGTCAGAACAGCAGGCTGTAGCCAGGGAAGAGCCCTACCTGTCAATCATTTTGAAGGCTGTGCCTCCATTCCCATATGAAGATCAGATTCCTCCATCCACATGTGACAGCTGCCTCTTGGAGGGAAGAATGTGGGGACAATGGGAAAAGTACTATAAGTGAAAGCAGTGCAATAGTTCACATCCTGAAACATCTGAAAAAACTTAGACCAATTGCACACATTTGTGAGAATATAACCACAGGCTGTTTTCGTGTGTTTTCCATACAGCTGTTTGGACCCTAAACCACTACTTGTGCATGTGACACTTGGACAGCTGGTTCTGATTACTCTATGCTTTTTGTAAAATAAAAAAATGTGTTATTGAATGTCTCTCTTGAGATACGCTGTGTTCCTGGGATAACCCCCCCCCCCCGGTTTCAACTACAAGCTGTTAACCTAAATGCCAGGAGATAATTACAGGCTAGAAGAGACACAAATTAAGGATCTCCTGTTTATCTGGCTTAATTGTAGCTGCCAGCTGCAAGGATGGATATCATAAACTTTTATGACGTTTAGAGGAAGAATACAGGTTACGTCACTTGGGTGCCAAGTTATAAATGTCCTTTGATGTCTGTGAAGGACAGGAAGACACTCTAGATCAAAAGGGGTCATGGGGAAATGAGTTTTTGCTGATGTCACCTTCTGAATGATGAGATATCCTGGTTGTATGATTTTTAATAAACAGAGGAGGAGCTGGGTGACAGCATGGAAAAGGCAGGTTCAAGACAGTGTTTTAATTATGTTGTGACTGACCTTTAGAGTGATATACATGTTTGGACTCTGAAGAAGAAATATCTATCAGCACTATTAGAAGATATACATTAGACAGACAAGGCTAAGTGTATGGTTGGTAAGAATTTGCACTTTTAAACCTTGTTCTTTTAAGCGATTGTATGTTTTGTGATGTATTGTTCTGTACTTACAGTTTACATATTTTTCTATTGTAAAGTAAACCTCTATTTTAAGAGACTACTTGGTGCGCCTTCGAAATTCTTTATTTGACAAGTGAAACATATATGATTAAAGTTGACACTGTGCATAGTTTATTGGTTTACCAAACTGGGAAAAGGTAAGTGTTTTATCTGAGGTCTTTCATAGAGTTTTAAGGGTTCATTTTGTACACCTGGTTAGGTGCCCGTAGGCAAAAGATATCTGACATTTTCCCCGAACAGCCAAATTATCTGAGCCTGTACATTGGGTATGCTAGCAAGAGGTTCACAGTTTGAATGCCTCCAGAACTTGAAACCAAATGTTGATTTGAACCCACGAAAGACAGGTGGATTACCCTGTTCTGTTCCTGTTCACAACACTGCGCTCAGAGGTTGGCACTGTGGGAGCAGAGGACCTGACCTGCTGAGTGGGGTTGTGACAGATTGGTTGGCAGCAATGTGCATAGGTTTGGTATTACAAGCTCTATTATTCAGTGTTGGCTTGATACCATCAGCTCACTTGCAGAAAAAAGCAGTGATTTATTTTTAAAAGGAAACAGAACTATATCACTTGGCTTACAGTCAAGTTCCTACCTGTTTTATTTTTATTTTTTTCTAAAGTGCAAGTCAGAGTAGCCATAGTTAGGGAAGAAGATGGCTTCCAACTACAGCGGGCATACTGTAGACTACTTAAAGCAGTTGTGCAGGGACAGAGGAGTCCAGTATGAGGCGAAAGCCACCAAGCAGAACCTCGTGGATGCCCAGATGGTAGCAGATACCCAAAGTATCAAGTCACACACAGTGACTATAAAGGACTGAACCTTGAGTGTGGAAGGGCTAGCGGCCAGTGCAGTGTCCAGATCTGATCAGGAGGGCAGTAGGGCCAGTGCCAGCGAAGGCCCACAGCAGCAGGGGAAGGTCGCCAGCATTCTGGATCCAGAAGTACTCAGGCTGCAGATTGAGTTGTGCAGAATGGAGCTGGAGTTCCAGAGGGAGGCTGAGCAGGAACGCCGAGAGGCACAGCAAGAAAAGTGAGCTGCAGAGGAGAAGAGGGAGCGAGAACAACGAGCTGCAGAGGAGAAGAGAGCAAGAACGGCGAGAGGCAGACCGTGAACAGCGGGAGGCAGACCGTGAGGAGCATGAGCACCAGAGGCAACATGAACTGGAGAAGCTACAACTCCAACCACCAGCACCAGAGCAGGTAAGTGGCTTGGGTTTAACTGGGACTATAGGACTGGGTTACAAACTGAATTCCAAATTGACAGCCGAATTTAAAGAAGGGGAGGATATGGATGCCTTTTTAAATTCTTTTGAAAAAGTTTGTGTTCAGGCTAAAATTCCTAGAGAGTCCTGGAGCTTCCAGCTATCCCTGCTACTTACCAGGAAAGCTCGGGATGCATTGGGTCAAATGGACAATGAGGACAGTAATAATTACAGCAAACTTAAAGCTGCACTGTTAAAAAAAATTTTAATTAACTGCTGAATCATACAGAGCTAAATTCCGTAAGCTCAGGAGAAGCCCTGACATGAGCTACGAGGAGCCAGCCACGAAACAATATCAGTTTTTAAAACATTGGTAGGAAGGAATTGAAGCAAACTCTGTTGATAAAATTGAAAATGTGATTCTGTTAGAACAATTTTTCTGGGCATATCCAGCAGAGCTGAAATCCTGGCCGGAGGACCGAGATCCCAAAACAGTGCAAGAGGCTGCTGAACTCTCGGACCACTATGCCAAGAGCAGACTTGCTCTGAGAGCGATTTTTCTGAGAAAAATGAATGTTGGCTGTGTAAAGAAACTGGGCATATTGCCAGATAGTGTCCCAAACGGACGAACAATAATACGCAAGGTGGTGCTAGGAAAGAAGTGGGTTGTCTGTGTGTCTCTGGAAGCATGCCTGTGAACATGAGGGAACACGTGCATCCAGTATGGTGAGTGGTGTACAGATGCACGGGTTAAGGGACACATGGGCATCCCTGACATTGGTAAAAGGGGATCTAGTAGAGCCTGGTCAGCTTACACCCAATAAATATGTCACTGTACAAGACTTTACTGGTGGGGAGAAAACATTGCCCCTCGCTAGTGTTGTCCTAGACTGGGGTGAAACAGGGGGAACTGTGCAACAGGTGGCTGTAGCCAAAACATTAGCAGTGGAGGGCATCCTTGGCAACAATCTCCAACAGGGGATGGTATCTGCAGTTACCTGTAGCCAAGTAGCAAGGGAAAATTGTAGTTCCCTGGACCTCACAGAAACCATTGTGAAAACCACTGAGAGGCTGGTTCTCCAGCCTGTGTCTCTTGATATGGAGATTAATGAAAAGGGAGTAGAAATTTCCCCAGTAGCAGTTAACCACACAGCTACAGAGGGTTACTCCAAAGAGGGAGGGGTGACCCATTACCAGAGGGTTAGGAATGACAGTAATCCTGAGTGCCTCGACACTAGTGCTAGGGACCCTAGTTTAGAGACAGAAGGGGACCTGTCCCATGCCTTGGGAATGTGAGAGGAGTTTACAGCTGCTCAGAGAAGTGACCCTAGTCTAGAGAAGCTGAGGGCTTGGGCAGACTGCTGGAGCACAGGGAGGTGATGGCAGTCATACAGTCTATTGGGAAAATTGACTGATGTATACTCAGGTTGTGCAGAGGAAGGGGTGCTAGGCAGGCAGCTTATCATTCCCCAGGGGTATCGTGAGCAGTTGCTCAAGATTGCACATGATATTCCCTTGTCTGGTCATCTGGGAATCATGCGCACTATGCAGCGGTTGGCCCAGAATTTCTACTGGCCAAATTTCACCCAGCAGGTGAAGGAGTATTGCAGGTCTTGTCACCGGTGCCAAGAAATAGGGAAGGCAGGCAAGAAAACCCAAGCCACCCTGATTCCACTGCCCATAATGGAGGAGCCATTCAAGAGGGTGGGAATGGATATTGTGGGGCCTTTAAATACCCCCATCTCCTCAGGGAAGAGATTCATCCCAACTGTGGTGGATTATGCCACCCGGTACCCTGGGGCAGTCGCCCTATCCTCACTGAGGACAAAGTGGCAGATGTCTTACTTGGGATTTTCTCCCGTGTTGGGTTTCCGCAGGAGGTTATCACCGATCGAGGGGGTTCCTTCATGTCAGACCTGATGAAATGTTTATGGGAGAACTGTGGGGTGGTGCAGAGATGCACAACACTGCATCAACCACAAGCCAATGGGCTTGTGGAAAGATTCAATGGTACCCTTAAGTCAATGTTCCGGGCGTTTGCTGAACAGCATGGGAGGGACTGGGAGAAATACCTTCCCCACCTGTTTTCATACAGGGGGAGGTGCCCCAAGAGTAGACAGGATTTTCCCCCTTCGAACTCTTATATGGACGACGGGTACATGGGCCCCTAAACTTGATCTGGGAGGACTGGGAAGGCAAGCACGCCACCCAGGGAACTCCCATAGTGGATTACATCCTTAGGTTTAGAGAAAGGCTGAAGGAGCTTATGGGGACAGCCCAGAGCAACCTGGCAGCTGCCCAACAGAAACAAAAAGTGTGGTATGACCGCAGAGCCAGAGCTTGCTCATAAATGGTTGGTCAGGAAGTCATGGTTCTTATTCCGGTCCAGGAAAAACGAGCTGCAGGCTGAGTGGACAGGACCGTACAAAGTGGTTAAGAAGGCAAAGGACGTGAACTATATTATAGAGTTACCTAACAGAAGACAGACAGAAAGGATGTACCATGTCAACATGATGAAGTCATATGCTAATAGGGCTGACATGGTGTTTGCAGTGTGTAGTCCTGGGGAGGGGATGGATGAAGGAGACCCCATTCTGGACTTGCTGGAAGAAAGCAAGTGGGAGTCCTCTGTGGAGGCAGTAAAATTGTCTCCCCAGCTGGCCCAGGCCAGATCCAGGAAGAAAGGGAGGTTTTAGCAGACTTTGCCCCATTGATTAGTGCCAGGCCTGGACTAACCCCCTTAGCAACGCACAATGTGGAGACAGGGACACAGACGCCCATACAGAGGGCAGCATATCGGGTGTCAGAGGCTGTCCAACAGGACATTAGGAGGGAAGTGGAGGAGATGCTGGATTTAGGGGCAATTCAGAGATCCCACAGCCCCTGGGCCTCACCTGTAGTCCTTGTGCCCAAGCCAGATGGCTCTATTCATTTCAGTGTGGACTGAATGCAGTCACGAAGTCAGATGCCCACCCGATGCCCCGGATGAACTCCTGGACAAGTTGGGAGGGGCGACCTACCTTACAACCATTGACCTGACCGAGGGGTATTGGCAGGTAGAGTTAGACAAAGCTAGGGAGAGGTCGGCTTTCATCACTCAGATAGGCTTATATGAATTTAAAGTAATGCCTTTCGGAACAAAGAATGCCCCAGCCACTTTCCAAAGGTTGGTGAACCAGGTGTTAAATGGTGCTGAGGAGTACGCCGTGGCATACCTGGATGATATTGCTATCTTTAGTGCCAGCTGGGAGGAACACCTGTCCCACCCTTAGGGAAGTGCTGGGCAGGATACAGAGGGCCGGGCTCACTGTCAAAGCTGGGAAGTGCCAGGTGGCCATGGGAGAAGTGGCATACCTCGGGCATGTGGTAGGCTGGAGACAACTCTGTCCTAACCAAATAAAAATAGAGGTGATCCAGGTGTGGCCCAGACCAGAAATGCAGAAGCAGGTCAGGAGTTTTCTAGGGACAGCAGGGTACGATAGAACATTTTTACCCAATTACAGTGCCCTGGCCGCTCCCCTATCTGACCCAATAAAGAAAAGGATGCCAAAGAAAATTACCTGGGACCCAGCCTGTGAAAAAGCCTTTACCAAACTGAAGGAGGCACTGTGCAGTGCTCCTGTTCTGACAAGTCCTGACTATAGCAAACCCTTAATAGATCAGACTGACGCCTCAGACGTGGGTATTGGGGCAGTACTGAGTCAGATATCCAGCCAAGGGAAAGATCACCCGGTAGTGAATCTGAGTAAAAAGTTACTTCCCAGGGAGCAGGCATACTCTACTGTGGAAAAGGAGTGTCTTGCCATACTGTGGGCCCTAAAGAAGTTAGAGCCATACTTATATGGGCAGCATTTTGTGGTGCAGACTGACCACAATCCCCTGGTTTGGCTGACGCAAATGGGAAAAAATAATGGTAGATTAAGATGGAGTCTTGCTTTGCAAGAGTATGACATGATAATCTTGCAAAGGGCTGGAGCGAAAAGTCAGAACTCGGATGGGTTGTCTTGTGTCTATGAGGAGTGAACTGATTTGGGAAGCTCATCCCATGCAGGGGATAGAGACCCCAAATTCAGTCTAGGTGGGGAGGATTGTGACACTTGGTCAGCTGGTTCTGATTACTCTATGCTTTTTGTAAAATAAAAAAATGTGTTACTGAAGGTCTCTCTTGAGACATGCTATGTTCCTGGGATGACAACCCCTCCCCTCAGGTTTCAACTACAAGCTGTTAACCTAAAAGCCAGGCGATAATTACAGGCTAGAAGAGACACAAATTAAGAAACTCCTGTTTATCTGGCTTAATTGTTGCTGGCAGCTGCTAGGATGGAAATCATAAATGTTTATGACGTTTAGAGAAAGAATACAGGTTATGTCACTTAGGTGCTAAGTTATAAATGTCCTTTGATTTCTGAAGGACATGAAGACACTCTAGATCAAAAGGGGTCATGGGGAAATGAGTTTTTGCTGATGTCACCTTCTGAAAGATGAGACATCCTGGTTGTATGATTTTTAATAAATAGAGGAGGAGCAGGGTGACATCATGGAGAAGGCAGATTCAAGACAGTGTTTTAATTATGCTGTGACTGACCTTTAGAGTGATATACATGTTTGGACTCTGAAAAAGAAACATCTATCAGCACTATTAGAAGATATACATTAAACAGACAAGTCTAAGTGTATGGTTGGTAGGACTTTGCACTTTTAAACCTTGTTCTTTTAAGTGACTGTACATTTTGTGATGTACTGTTCTGTACTTACAGTTTACATTTTTTTATATATTTTAAAGTAAACCTCTATTTTAAGAGACTACTTGATGTGCCTTCGAAATTCTTTATTTGACAAGTGAAGCATATATGGTTAAAGTTGACACTGTGCATAGCTTATTTGTTTACCAAACTGGGAAAAGGTAAAGGTTTTATCTGAGGTCCTTCATAAGAGTTTTAAGGATTCATCTTGTACACCTGGTTAGGTGCCCGCAGGCGAAAGATATCTGGCATTTCCCTGAAGAGCAGAATTATCTGAGCCTGTACTTTGGGTACAGTAGCAAGAGGTTCACAGTTTGAATCCCTCCAGAACTTGAGACCAAAGGTTGATTCGAACCCACAAAACAGACAGGAGGGTTACCCTGTTTTGTTCCTGTTCACAATACTGCGCTCGGAGGTTGGCACTGTGGGAGCAGAGGGCCTGACCTGCTGAGTGGGGCTGTGACAGTGCCTACTTCGGGACTTCTGTTGGCACCCCCCCATTCCAGTCTGCAGCTTCCCCCATTGTCAAAGCTGGTGGGGATCTATATGGTATATAGCCCAAAGGTACCAGCGACAGTCATTTAGATAGCCTGCTATAAATTAGTTGCCAGTCTTCTCCTTTGGCCCTGCTTCACCTCCCATATGGCACCAGGCAGTGCCTGCACAGGACATGCACAGATCACCCTTTGAAAGAGGCAAGCTCCTTTACCAATGACAGAGGTTGCTGCATCTACAGAACCACAGCGCTATCCCTCCCTGGCTGGGGGCAATATCACACAGCAGCACCACTCCCAGCCCCCTCAGCTACCCAAGCCAGATACAGAGTCCACTCTTGAACCCGGGGTACCTGTATGGGAACAGAACTCACCCCAACTGGGCCATAAATTCAGTTATCAGTAGAACTAATAAGGTCATCTGGTCCATACAATGCAATATAAAATATTGGGACTCTAATATGCTCCCTCTATATCGAGCATATGCTAGACCCCACCTGGAATATGCATCCCAACTGTGGTGTCCATTTAAAATAACTAACTGTTCACAGCTGGAAAGGGTACAACGAAACTATACAAAGCAGATACAGGGGACTCTATAACATACCTTACCAAGTCAGATTAACTAACCTTAATCTTATGCCACTTGAGACTCGCCATTTTAGGGTGATTTATTGTTCCTTTTTGATATCATTAATGATCCATACCTTATGACAGAATTAGGTCTAGAATTCAAAGACTGCCCCATGATACCAGAGGGCATCCCTTACAACTAGCTGGGAGAAAGTTTCACTATAAATCCAAGAAATATTTTTATACTCTTAGAATAATCTAACCCTGGAACAAGTTACCTTTAAATAGTGTGATAAGTAAAACAAAAAATGAATTTAAAAGGAAGTGCGATATCTTTTTGACATCTGGTCATGCCCTATCATATTACTCAAACTAATTTATGAGCTAGCATAGGAGCATTTCTGGGCTGAATAAGACTTCTCGCTCCTCACGTATCCTTAGTAAAATCCTTAGTATGATCGCGTAGACCCAACTTCATTCAGGCAGGTTTCTTAATCAAATTTCTATTTAACAGCTTTTTTTGTGTGTTGCCAAGATTATAGTCTGCCTCAGGGGAAAAGAATCTGCCAAGGAAAAGGAACCCTTGATCAAAACATTTTTATGTCGGTCCAGCGTAAACAGTAATAACTATAGTAAATAGATCTGTAAATGTATAAAACAATGCAGACAAATGAAGCAATACTAACATTTTTAGCAGCATCATATAACACTGTACTTTATCTTATGGAGTTGAAATCATAACATAGCAACATTTTTTTGGCAGATAAATATTACATGCAGTATTACATAATATAGTTCACAATATGTGCATACAGTATAATTTAATTAATGCAATACGTCGCACTGTTTCTGTTACACAGAGCACCTTAGAAGCATTAAAAAAAGATTCATGGCACTTATAAATAAAATATACTATTTAGCTTCTTGCTGACCAAAGGTGAAAAAGTAACTCATATTCTCAAGCCCTTTCAGTCTGAATCAAATGTCAGTTCTGTATTTAGAAAGTTACAGTGTGCCGGCCTGCTGGTGCAGCAGTACAGCTACTGCTTGGAATGCCAATGACTCAGGTTCAGGAACGAGCCCTGGTGTCAGAGGGCCAGCCAAGAGGAAGAGGACTGAGCATCCTAAGGTCTGTTCTGCTCCCCCGTGGGGGAGGGGGGGTGTCAGTTGCTGTCATTCAACAAACCCCTGGTGGAAACAGGGGATCCGGCCCGAGCTAACTAGATTAGGGAGGCGGGGCAGACATTTCCATGATTGCAACTAAAGTCATTGCATGCCATGCCTCCTGGGGACAGAACATGGGAAATGCTGAACGTGCAGTATGCCACCCACCTTGCTCTATAGGTCTCGCACCACTGTCCTGTGGCGCTTCCTGGACACGAGCTAGAGGAACAATAGGGAGGGAAGGTCCCCGCTGAAAGCCCCACCCTGGGGGATAAGCAAAGGAGGAACACCGGGAAGATAAGTCCCAGGGGACAGGTCAATCCTCATGGTAAAATAATTTTAAAAAAAAGAAGAAAGTCACAGTTGCCATTACTAGCTTTTTGTTGCTTTCTCTCTGAAATATTTAGCACAGCTTTTACTTGGGGAATTAGCAAAAAGAAAATGTGTAATTTTGTTCAGAAGGTAAAGTGAATGCAATACAAAATGAGATCAAAGACCTCATACATTTGTGTTATCATTTGATGTTTAACTGTAAAAATTGCCTACTTTACATATAACTATGTTTCTTTCAGTTGCACAAGAACCACATTTGATTCATGCCCGCAATTTGATGGTGGGTACAACTCTACTAATGTTTGAATAGTACAGCTACACACTTAAAAGGCAGATTCAAAGCACAATTCTAGATAACCAGTTAATGGAAACTGTATGGTCTAAATAAAAAAAGTATGCTTTACTGTTGAAGACTTAAGGTGATGTTAAATGCATGATTGGCAAAAAGCAATAGAAGTAAACATGTAGTAGAAATATTCAAATTAGTATTCTGATTCAGTATGCAGAAAAGCTGAAAACTACATGAAAAGAAGACTACCTGAACATGATCTATCAATCTGTAAGATCAGGACAGCATGTCCTCTAATTTTCCTCTGTGATCTATACAAAATGCCACCCAGTAGAGAGGCAATTCAGATGACCTACTAACGTAACAGCTTTCAAAAATGCACAGATACTTCATTAAAAAAAAAAATTAAAGTGCATTCCCCAGAATACCTAACATTCTGGAAATTACAAATATATGGAAAATATAACAATATTTGCAAATTGTCTGAGCATACATGTACAGTGTTTCAGAGAAAAAGTCTACTCACTAACTTTATAACATCTAAGCTTATGATGTCATATTCAAATTAAATAACAAATAACTTGGCAGTTTATACAAATCAATTCAAAGTTTAAAAAGAAAAATACCTTACAATCAGCAGTCAAACTACCATCAAGAAAAAGCAATTGATAGTTAAGCGCTGTGTAGGAGTTGTCATGTTCAAAAACTAAATATTTTGTCTAGTTAGCCTCATCAATGCTGCAATATATATTTCAGTTGCTGTCTTTATCAGAACTTCTTAACAAAGAAAACAACTCATCACACGTCTGCGTTTCTACAGAGCTGAACTGGGATTCCATTGTGTTCCATGCCAGATCAGCAAGAAGGAAGTCATCCATTACTGTTTGAGTCTCATTGCTAGTTAAGAATAAATTTCCAAAACTTTCAAAGCAGCTATCTATAGTTTGAGTTTCAGCACTGTTTAATTGAACCTGGCTATCTACACACTGAAGAACATCATTCTTGGGCAAGGTTTGCACTTCTGTTTGTGTTTCTGTATCTGAAGAGTCTGTGCTTACAGAAAAACTTGACTGTTTCAAGATACTGCCCAACGGCAGATGTCCACTACTGTCTAGTAAGAAATTTAAGTCTGTCTGGGTCTGGGTATCAAACATCTCCATGCCCAAGTAATTTGAATTCCCTCTATTGTCCGACTGGGCAGCAGTGTCCGAAAACAGAAAGTCAGTCTGTGTTTCAATGTCAAGGGATTCCAAAACTGGCTCCGAGTTTATAGTACCAAGTTCACTCTCTTCAGTCTGCGTCTGGATGTTAGTTGCAGACAAGAACTCTTCAAAATCAAAGTCTAGCCCAGTATTCTGTGTTGGGCCATTTGCCAGATCTGTTTCACAGCTAGTGCTGGCATCAGACAAAAGACCACGACTATCCAGAGTATGACTGGACATGCTATCTGATAGAATATTTTCCAAATCATGGAAGAAGTTCATTGTTTGAGTCTGATTGTCTGTCATAGGCTGCTGTGGAAGTACAGTGGTCTGTGCATTAAAATTCATGACTGCAGTGGATTTTATGGGGTTCTCTTGAGCAAGAGCAGAAGAATCTGTTGCCTGTATTAAACTCTGGCTTAGGTTTTCTGCAACTAAAGAGTCTTCTGTAAAACTAGTTTGCGTTGAGACACTGTAGGATGAAGATACCTGGTCAAAAATATCACTACACATCATGGAATGACTCATTTGACTTCTATCCTCTGTAGACACAAGTCCTGTATTAGTTTGGGTCTCCCTAGAAATGCCATAAGAAGGAAAATAGGTAAATTCTAAATCCTCCGTTTGAGCACCTATAGATGTAGTGCTCTTATCAGGTGTGAAAGTCTGAGTCTCAACATTGACAGGTAAAGAAACCTGTGAACTGAAGCTTATATCTGTTTGGGAGAAGGAAGACACTAAAGACTCAATAGTGGTACAAGGGACTTCTGGCACAGTGATGTGGGAAAAGTAGGATGCATCAGTCTGTATATTCATTGAAGTACCAGTGTTTTTTTGACTCATCTCCCCGAAGCCTTGTAATGGTACATCGTTACAGAAGGTTTTATCCAAATTTACTTGAACACCAGTGCTGATGGGTTCCATACCCATGAAGTCCGTCACTCTTGAAAATGATAGATTTTCTTTAAAAGGGAATGCTTTTGCTTCCAAAGTTGGTATTACAGTACCAACTGACTGAGGCATTAGGTGAATGACTGACCCTTGATTGTCAACAGCCACTACAAGAGGCTTGATAGAATTATCCATTGCTGTTACAATGAACGGTAATTGTGCAAGCTGCATTACAGGAAGTCTGACCAGTGTCAACTCAGGCTTTGGTAGCAGCAGTTTCTGTGTATTTCCTGGAGTGGATGGCTGGTTGATGCCTTTATACATACTGACACTTTCAGAAGCTGCATTACTAGGCTCAGATGGTTCCATTTCTGGGACTTCAGTAGTGCTGGATTGTTCCTTATTCATTATTTTTGCTATCTTGTCCAAAGGCAGTTGATTTTGTACTAATCCTTCCATTTTCCTCTTCTTTGGTGGCTCCCTGTAAAAAGTATTAATAAGGTCAGATCAGAATGAATTAAATGTGTGCCACAAAACACTGTAAAATAGAATTACTTAACATAAAACAATTATCACAAGAATACACACATAAAAGAGATCTATATTGTAAAAGAACTACATGATACCACTGACATTCCAGATGGCTGTACTACTCACAAGGGCTTAAATAACAAAACAGTGTGCCACTGGTACTAAAATGCAGCAAAACAATATAGTTTCAATGCATTTTTTTAATCATGCACAACAGAGCAGGGCAAAAGATCAAATGACGGGAAAATAAAACAAACTTGTGCCACACAGCCAAACAGTCCAAATGGACCAACTGTCTGGTTGTTCCTCCTCCAAAGACAGACACTAGAAAATACTTTCCTCCAAAACAGAAATGGGTCCCTCATTCAATGTTCTCAGTATGCTGTTTACACAGTTCCTATCCTTGACACAAATGAATGGCCATAAGCTGCTTTATAACACTTTCGACCAGTTTATGAATGTTAAGTATAATAATCCACTCTGGGTGTATGTCAGTGCTGTAATAACCCCATTTGCTGAGTGGCTGAAGGTCCGAGGTGCACAACCCATGCAGATCATTTGGTTATTATATCTTCACACCAGACTGTGGATTATTACTTGTATATTTTAATATGTTTGGGGCAGAGTGCCCCAAACATGTCTGAATATACTGTAGCTCTGAGAGGAGAGGAGAGGAAAGTCAAGACAAAGGCAATAAATGGTGTCCCACACACAAAGCACACGCCCCCATTAGCCAATGAGAAAAAATTACTTACCATAGTAATCTTGTTTCTTCCCTGTGATACTCAGGTATTCATAACTTTATGCAATAAGCCTTCTAAGCAGAAATGCCCAGAGAGATGGAACATATGCAAATGATGGAATATTTTGAATGAGCCACTTTTCAAATGCTGCATTCTACTAACTGCCTTTGCTCTAAAACCCTCAGATTTCCTAGAAGCCTGGAAAGACAGGCCAACGAGGACCAAGTGTAACAATGATAACAATACTGAACATAATAATAATAATTATAGTAGGAACTCCTTTAATACCTAGAAAAGACCTCAAACAGGAGGACATAGCATATGAAATAATACCCCTGAATGTCAGAATCACCTGCCAAGGGGGAATAACAATAGTGAACACAATCACAACATATGTGCCAGAAATGAGATTTATACCCCTGACAGCACAGTATACAGGACTGCAGAGGCTAAAAGTTCTGGAAGGGGAGGCAGGGTGGGAAGTTAGGAATACCTGAGTATCACTGGGAAGAAACAAGATTACTATGGTACGTAATTTTTCTTCTAACCCCAGTAACACTCAGGTAATTCATAACTTTATGCAGACTACAAAGCAGTACCACTTGAGGTGGGCACAGAACTTTATTTTGGAAACAGACTCTGCAAGACTGCTGTGGCAAACCTAGCATCACCCCTGGATTGAACATCCAGGTTATAGTGCTTCATAAAGGTGTGTACTGTTCTTAAGTAGTTGCTTTACAGATGTCTACCACAGGAACATCCCCCACAGCTGCTATGGTAACAGCTGTGCCCTCAACCCTGTTGAGGGCTCCTTTCCAGCCTTAGAGTAACAGAAAAAAAACAGATACTATCCAGCAAAAAATGGACCCTTTGATGCTGGGTTACCCTTTCCCACATTTCACAGGTCAGGAACAGCTGCTCCTGTCCTTCCTATGGACTGCAGTGGCTGTCAAGTAGTAGCTAAGAGCTCTTTGACGTCCAAGCTATGAAGACTCCTTTCACTTGAACCAAAGTGTTCAGTGAAAAGACAGGTAAGGTAATGGTTTGGTTCAAATGGAAATTAAAAACCATTTTAGGAAGAAACTTCCTGTTGGTTTTCAGGACCACGTTGTGTCTGTGGAATGAAATGTAGTCATGTTCAATGCAGTGAGACTGGAGCTCACTGATTTCTCTGACAGAAATTATTACCATAAGGAAAACACAATTTCCATGTGATATCTCAAATAAACCGAAAACATAGGCTCAAATAGGGGAACCCACGAGCCTAACCATACACACATTTAGGTACCATGCTGGCACCAGTTCCCTGCGAGGGTGTGTGCAGATGGGATAGGCCTTTAAAGAACCTTTTAAAGACAGGGTCTGAGGTCAGAGAAACAGAGAAGCATTCTGTCCACTGAAATATAAGTATATGCTTTTAAGGTATTGAACAATAAGTCCAGTAAATGCAATAGGTAAGATAGTCCAGCACAGCTGGGACACCAGCCTGTACTGTTATGGGTGAAGCCCTTAAAGAGCCTTTTGGAGACAGGATCTGGAGCGACTTGAAACATTTTGTCTAGCTGAAATGCAAACTGATGCTACAGCCAGGTGGATCTTAAGGGTGCTGGACTGCAAATCCAATGAATGTAAATAGGAAAAATAATCAAGCACAGCTGGGACCCCAGCATGTGCTGGTACCAGTTCCTAGTTGAACACCAAACAGAAAAAAACATTTTCCATTTGAAGCATAAATGTTCTTAATAGAGGTATTCCTGTAACCACTTAAAATGTCCAAGACATTTTCAGAAAAATTCAAGTCTACATATTGTAGGCCCTCAAGAGCCATGCCTCGAGCCTGAGTTTTGGGTACAGGAGCCTCCCTTGGTTCGAGGTTAGCAGATTGTACCTCCGAGGAAGGTTTATTTTTTCAGACCTAGACATGGAGAGTAGCAGAGAGTACCACGGTTGCCTGGCCCAGCCTGGTGCCATCAAGAGCACTGATGCGGACTGGCACCTGAGCTTAAGAAATACTCTGTACACCAGAGGGAAGAAGGAAGAGCATGTAGGTGCTTCCCTGACTAATTCAGAGCCAGAGCATCCAGGGGGATTGTTCCTGTATCCGGTGGTCTGCCATAGTAAATGGCAGGTGGTGGTTCTGGTGGGACACAAACAAGTGTACCTCTGGGGTGCCCCACTTCCTAAAGATTACTTGCACCACCTGACTGTCCACGTCCCATTCGTGATGGGACTAGCTGATTTGAGTCAGGGTATCTGCCAAGGTATTGTCCTTGCCTGGCAAATGAACAACCTGCAGGGGAACATCCTAGACTGACTCCATATTATCATGAGTCCTGTGCAGGGAGGGTTTGACCTTATCCATCCCTGCTTGTCTGTGTAATAAATTGTGGTGGTATTGTCTGTTCTGACCTGTACCACCCTCCCCTGTACTAGTTGTGTGAAAGCATTTAGTGCCAGTAACACTAATCTTAGCTCCAGCAGGTTTGTGTGCAGAAGTGACTCTGCGCTGGGATAGTGTGAACCCCCAGATGGGAGCCCCACACTAGTAGAGATGCATCTGTTGACCGAACAACTGATGGGGACTCTTACTGAAAAAAGGGACCCCTTTCCTCAGGTTGATTTCTTCTTTCCACCCTTGAGTGACCTGTAACAATATTTTTTGTTACCAGAATTAGTTTTGAAAGCAGGACCTTTCTCCTGATGAATCCAGAGGTGAAACTGAATGTCCCTCATCTATAACCTGGATTCCAGGACTATGCTAGTGGCAGGTGTCATGGGGCCAGTAGCTGAAGAAACTGTCTTTTTAGCTTTTAGTTTGTTCAGGCTGAATGAGCCCACTATCAGTGGAATACATCTTGCCCTGCAGAGAGGCAGGTAGGCCCTGCCTTGCAAGGTATCTAGCTCTGTTCCTATGAACCGTAGTGCCTAAGCAGGCTGAAGGACAGAACTTCCTCAGATCTGTCAGGAACCCTAGAGACTCTAGGAGCCCCTGGGTGAGCTGCAGATGCTCCCACTTGCTGGGTTGATTTTACAACCTCCAGCCAGTCATCTAGGTATGGGAAAACTGTGACACCTTGTCTTCGAAGGTGTGCCACAACCCCTGCCAAGCACTTTGTGCACACTCTTGGGGAGTGATCTGATGGGAGTAGGAACCCGAGGTACTTTCTGTGAAACTCCCTTATGGGAGTGTGGAAATAAGCACCCTGTAAGTCCAGTGATGCCAACCATTCCTTTGTCTGAAGTGTTGCCAGAATCAGTGACAAAGTTATATTTTTGAACTCTGGCCTTGTTAAAATGCCTGTTTAGTACCCTGAAGTCTAAGACAGGCCAGCACTCCCCACTGTCTTTGTGGTACCTTTCAATGTACTAGGACAGGTTCCACTGTCTGACAGTAACATGTTTTGAATCTCTTTTTCCAGAAGTTATATCCTTACATCTGTAGATGGTTTTAAAACTTTTTTTTAAATTGCTGGAAGGAATCTGAACTCTGAGACAATCCCTAACTCATTGTGGTGCCTGAAGTACCTCTGCTGTGGGTACTACTGATACTGGGGCACAACTCTGGCCTGATAAAAGAAAGGTTTGGTGTGAAATGATCCGTCTCTGCCGCCCCTTCCATATGTTTTAGTGGAGAGGAAGCTTTCTTTTGCAGAATTGCTACTATAGGCGGTTTTGTATACATCCACCTTTGCAATGTAAGCCTTTATCTTTCCTTCAAGAGGGAATTACCCTCGACTTGAAAATACATAGCCTTGGTTTGGGTATCCTGAATGAGGTTTGTGACTCTCAGCCAGGCAAACCACCTTTGAGCCACTTTATCTGGCCGCAGTGCTAGAAAGGTAGCAGCCATGTGACTGGTATTTGGCTGCTCCCAAACCAAACTTAACTGTTTCAGCTGGATCATCTGACAGGGAAGTCTGAGCCTTGACTGTCACAGCAAGGACAAACTGCCATAGTGACTTTCTGTACTGAGCATCAAAGGCTCAAAAGCCGTGCTGGCAGTTTTTCTGGAATCCTTGTTAGGAGAATGGGATGCCAGGGGTATCTTTGCCTTGTTACAGGCTGTCACATGTACTACTCCTTGGTGGACAGGGTGAGAGAATAAAAATTCACCTCCCTCCCTGTCCAGCTGATATTTTTTATCCAGCCTCTTTTCAAGAGGGGAAGACAGAGCTTTGAATTTGTAGAATCTTTAAAGTATATTTCCTGAAGAATGTATTCACAGGAAGGAAAAGCTTTTTAGTGGGCGTCAGCCCAAATCATTTCTCACAATATGAAAAGTGAGGAATAATCCTCAAATGCTCTGTGGGAATAGCCCAACTCCTGTTCAGGGAAAATCTCAGTTTAATACGCTCCCCTTTCTTCTATTTAATCATAAACACATATTCTTCCTCTTAATAATAGGAAGACTGAGCAGAGGAGACAGACTGCTGCTGAGAATGACAGCTCTTGCAAGCCTTTTTTTTTTTTAGCCATTCCAGGCATTTCTCCACATTTTCTCCTTGAAAGTTTTACAATTTCTGCAGGAGATATTAGGCTTTAAGCAGGCACAGAAGTCCCCAAATGCTGTCCAGCAGGAGGTTCTGTGTTTGATTTCTTTGAGAGAACCAGGGAGTCCACCAGTTCAGCAAAGTCTCTTAGGAACTGCTTGTATACCTGTCTCAGGGGTAGCAGTTACAATAATTGTTGTGGTTTCAGTCACAGTAATTTAGGGTGTCTGCTGGTCAGAGCTAGAGGGACCCTTAGGTGGTGATGACTTTTTTTCTTTAGCCTTATCCAGGCATTTTTCAATAGTTTCCTCAGGACATACAATGCAGATTTCACTCTGCTTGGAAATGTACATGCCCAGAAAGGCAAACAAAGACTGTATGTCTTAGCAAAATATCACCACTCTCAACACGATTCAAAAACGGGATCACCAGTTTTCTTTCTCTGTTTTTCTGACATTTTCCATATAAAACCGATAAAAGTTGTAACCGCTAAAACATTTTTTTATTTAAACGTTATTTAACATTTGCAGTCAGTTCCAGAACCGATGAGGAACCGATCAGGAACTAGAAACCAAAGTAAATGAACCAAGGCTATTGGTTCAGGAACCAGTATTAGCGGTTCTTAAAACAAGCTAAATTAAATAAAATTAAACATAACTGAGTTTTTTTAATCAGAAAACTCCGATAAATGTAAAATAAACCTCGGTTCCCCCAGTTATACCGAACCAGGAGAAACAGAGAAAACTTACAGTTTAAACACTAAAACTACGGGTTTACTTTAAAATTACAAAAAGCATACAAACATATCTTTTTAGATTGCCCAAAAATAACGGAGTTTTGGCTCCGAATAATGGAACATATTAAAAATATACTGAACATTCAGGGTCAGTTAGTACCAATCAATCTGTTGTTAGGCCTTCCCCCAATGGAAATAAAGGGCCTTAAGAAGTTATATTTGTGGGCGATATTTGCTGGGTTCGGCCTATAAATCCATTACTAAAAAATGGTTGCAGACAGCAGTCCCACTGATTTCGGAGTGGAAGCAGATAGTTTTAAATATCCAGTGAAATGAACAAATTTCCCTGGAATTACAGGATCGGAGAGAGGTTTTCATATCAAGATGGGCCAGGTGGGAATACTACCAGGATCAGCTCCTATAGATCCTTATGACTAGGGATAGTAAAAGATTAAATGAAGTTAAGTCCAAAAGATTTTGTAGATAGACCTTAGAGCTGTAAAATATAAGATCCAAATAAGGGTACAATTTGTACTCTATAGTAAGTGAAAGCTTAGCGATGAGAAGAAGATTGTATCTTTAATAAGACTTTGTCCTATGGTAGATGCCAATGTTAATATTGTTAACTCTTTGTTTTTAAAGTGCTGTATCAAAGCTGAAAGAATGCTTTAATATGTGACATATAACTATATGTAAGTGATTTTTGAAATAACATGCGAGAAAATAAAGTATAAAAAAAAATACAAAAAGTAAAAGGCAGCAAATGAAATGTAAAGAATACATATATATTTTATAAGTTTTCTCACGTCAGAACAAGAGGATGAGGAGAGGATCTCTGAGCGTCTAGTCTTGACAGGTGGAGAGAGAAATCTGAGGGGTTTAGAGCAAAGGCAGTTAGTTAGAATGCAGCATTTGAAAAGTGGCTTATGCAAAAAAAATTCCATCATCTGCATATGTTCCATCTCTCCGGGCAGTTCTGCTTAGAAGGCTGATTGCATAAAGTTATGAATTACCCGAGTATTACTGGGGTGAGTAGAAAGTTGTATTCCCATTCTGTACATCGGGTTTGCAAGGGTAAAAAGCAAACTGAGTTACGGCGTCCCAAACAGTAGTGCTCTTGCACAGTGCACTATCTTGCTATATTCAAAAGGACACATGCACATGACCGTGCTGCCCATATGGTGTCCAGCAGCACCCCCTCCCTCACCTCAACTTGCCTTTGGCATTGTACTTTAACTTCCTGCTGCCAGAGCTCCCTCTTCCGTCCTGGTAGTCTCCACCCCTCCACCACCATCCGAAACAAGGGCAACCACCACCGCCAGCTGAGACAGCAGCCAGCACTTACCATCCTCTCACCTCCCTGGCTGGTGTCTGGCCCACAGCAGTCCTGTATCACTACACACCACTGTATATCACTACAGGGCTTGTTGGTTGGAAAAAAGAACTCATGTGCTTTGAACTCCATTTATTTTTCAACACAATTGTTCTTCTCACTGATAACTTGGCCAGACTTTAATCTATAGTGTATAGAGGAAGCTTATTCTGCATAGATTTTAATCCTAAGCAGAACATTGTTCCACCACAATGCAAAGGTCATGAAATGCAGCTGTACCCTTCTGTGATATACCAGCATTCTAAACAGGTGAATACAATGTCAGTGTGACCATCTCTAATGAGACCAGAGCTGAGAGGAAAAAAAAAAAACACTGCACTCTCAACAGATACCACAAAATGGAAAGATGACAATGTGGACCTTTGCTAGTTTGCTCTGTTTTCAACAAAGTTTGAAAAATTAAACCTTTATATGGATTTAAACTTAATTTTTTTAAACATCAGTTTCTCTGTATTAGCTGTCACTTGTAATTTATAACGGAAGAACAGCCAAGAAGAAAAAATTACTCACCACAGTAAAGTAGTTACGTAAGAACTTACCGTAACAGCAGATCTTCGAGAGAAGCTCCTGCAGCAGGTAACACTTGTAGGACTGACGCCACCTGGTGGCAGATCTCTGCAATTCTTTTCTCCAGCAGTACCTAGGGGGACCACCCTCCCAATGTCGGCTCCACCCCCAATGTCACCCAATACAAAGGGAGGAGATGGTCCCCACGTGCTCCAGTTCTTGCATGCCCAAGACTGGCCCGCATGAGGCAACATACGGACATAAACAATCCAGAAAAGGCTATTCTTGCCCATGCAGCAAAGAAGGTCATGGCCACAGCAGGATAGACCTGGTCCCAGGGGAAGGAGCGAGGGAAAAATCATACCTGCTGCAAGAGCTTCTCTCGAAGATCTACTGTTACGGTAAGTTCTTACATAACTGTACTAGCTTACTTCGAGAGTAAGCTCTTGCAGCAGGTAACACTTGTACGACTGATTCCCAAGCAATATAAACTAAAGACAACCCTCAGGACGGGGGAGGAAAGGCAGACACACCGGAAAACAGAAGAGATCCCTCAAGAGATCAGGCCCTGCAGGACCGCAAGGCCAAATCCTGCTCGTCACCTGGAAATGATGTCCAAGCTGTAGTGCCTGATGAAAGTATGGACAGAGTGCCAAGTGGCGGCAGCACAGATGTCTGCAGCCAACACTCGTTTCACAGCTGCAAAGGAAGTGGCGACAGCCCTGGTGGAATGCACCTTAATAGAGCCCAGAAGGGATTTATCATACTTCTGATAACAGAATGAAATGCAGTTCACCAACCAACGCGAGAGCATTTGCTTGGTAACTGAGCGTCCCAAGGACCTGTCTGCAAAGGACAAGAATAGCTGATTGGATGTCCTGACCTCCTTCGTTCTGAACAGGTAGCAACACAAAGCCCTGTTAGTGTGTCCCCCTTATTGGAATACTCCGGATAATAAACCGGAAGTTGAACAGACTGGTTGAGCGCAAGCTCTGAAACCACCTTCAGCAGAAATTTAGGATTAGTGCGAAAGTCCACCCTGTCTTTGTGAAAAATTGAATAGGGTTCCTTGCACATCAAGGCATGAAGCTCCAAGATGCGTCTTGCTGAGGTTACAGGTACTAAAAGAAGCAACTTCCAAGAAAGGAAATGGAGTTCACAACTCATAGCCGGTTCGAAGGGAGGAAGCGTGTACGCGTCTCCAGAACGAAAAGCAGATCCCAAGGAGGCACAGGATCCCAAATGGGGGGGGGTCTTATGTGTAAAGTGCCCCGAAGGAAGGCTTCAGACACCTCCAATTGAGCCACTGTCCTGTTATGTATGAGCTGGTGATAGGCAGAAACAGCGGCCAGGTGTACTTTGATGGAGGAGTAACTTAAACCCGACTCAGACAGGGATAGCAGGTATTCAAAGACGGTATTAACTGGACAGACCAGAGGATCCACTTTCCTGGATGTGGCCCATAAACAGAAACGTTTCCATTTCATGGCGTAAGTGGCCCTGGTGGAGGGCTTATGCGCCTCAACCAGAACTTGCGTTACCTTATCTAAAACCCCAAATCTGAATTTGCTAGGTCCCAAGGAGCCAAGCATGCAGGTGAAGGCAGCACAGGTTGGGATGAACCAAGGTCCCGTTGTCCTGCGAAAGCAGCTGGGTCGATACTGGAAGAGGAACAGGAGGCTCCACTGTCAAACGCCGTAATAAGGGAAACCAAATCTGCCTGGGCCACAGGGGAGCGATCAGGATCATGATAACCCTCTGACTGTGCTTTGAGGAGTACCTTCTGTATCAGGGGAAAGATGTAAAGGAATCTTCCCTTCCAGGATAGGGACAATGCGTCTTGCCAGAAAGCTCCAGACTCTGGATCGAGTGAGCAAAAACTGGGCAGTTTTAAGTGGATTGAGACGCAAACAGATCTAGTTCTGGTGTCCCCCACGACGAACAAGCTGTCCACCATGTTTTGCAGTAAGGCCCACTCGTGGGTTAGAGGTCTTGACCTGCTGAGAGCATCGGCTAGTACGTTCAGGGAGCCTGGAACATGAACTGCTGAGATACTGAGATGATTCGCCATCGCCCAATCCCACACCCTCAAAGCCTCCTGACAGAGAGGATAAGAGTGAGTACCTCCCTGTTTGTTAACTTAGAGTACTATCGAGGTGTTGTCCGTCTGTAATCAGAGGTGACCCGGGATTAAAACCGGAGCCAGGGCTTGAAGCGAACATAAGACTGCTCTCAGTTCGAGCACATGGATGTGAAGGTTCTCTTCTGACTGGGATAACAAACCCAGAGTTCTGACACTCCCTAGATGCGCGCCCCATCCCATTCCTCATGCTTCTGTGGTAAGGGTCTGGTTGGGAGGATCAGGTCGAAATAGGAGACCCTTCTGAAGATTCTAAGGAGACATCCACCAATGGATTTCTCGACGGATTGGCTGTGACCCCTTCGGGCATCTCTAGACCGTCCCGGGTCTGGTCCCATTGGACACGGAGTGTCCACTGGATAGTGCGCATACATAACCAGGTGAACGGGACTGAAACAATGGCTGTGGCCATGTGGCCCAGCAGCCGAAGTATGGTCCTGGCCAGGACTGTGAAGGCTGAACAGACCTGAGCGGCCAGTTCCCGGATGCGCTCTGCTCTGTCAGTAGGAAGGAAGGCCCTTCCTAAGGACAAGAGCACGCCTATGAACTGGAGCCTCTGGGATGGGAAAAGATGAGACTTCCCTGAGTTCACTGTGATGCCCAGGCACTGACAGAGCAATAGGGTGTTGTGTATGGTCTCCAGCAGGTAGGACCTTGAAGGAGCCAACAGTGGCCCATCGTCCAGGTAGGGGGAACAGAAAGTGATCCTCTCTGCGCAGGGCCACGGCTACTACCATGAGACACTTCGTGAAGACCCTGGGGGCAGAAGAGAGACCGAAGGGAAGGACCTTGAACTAGAAGGACCTTCCCTTGAACCTGAATCTCAGGAACCTCCAATGGTTTCTGATTGGAATGTGCAGGTAAGCATCCAGCATGTCCAGAGACGCCATCTAGTCTCCTGCTGAAATCAGGGGAAGGAGACTGGGCAAAGAGACTATGCGGAATCTCTTGTATGAGACCCACTGGTTCAGGTCACAGAGATCCAGGATGGGTCTTAAGTCCCCGGTCTTCTTTGGAACCAAGAAGACGTGGGAGTAAAACCCCAAGTTTATCACTGCCAAAGGAATCCTTTCTATGGCTTCCTTGGCCAGAAGAGACAATCTCCAGCAGAATAGGAGCTCTGTGGTTTATTGGGTAACGGGACAGGGGCAGTGGTCTGTCCCATGGTATGGAGTTGAGCTCGATGGAGTGCCCAAACTCCATGAGGTCAAGGACCCACTGGTTGGAAGTTACTTCTCTCCAAGCATCAGCGGAAAGAGAAGAGAGACCACCCACCGACTCTCCTGACAACAAGTCTGGGGGGGGGGTCACCTGGATAATCAGGCAGTAGGAGGTGGAGGGTGGGCGGCAGCGGCAGGTCTAGCCTGTTGAGAGGTGGAAGAAGAGGAACCTCTAGCTCCGCCTCTTCAACCAAAGCCTCCCCACTGAGGCTGGGGCTGAAAGCAGGGTTGCTGAGGCTGATGAACCCCTCAGCCATGAAAATGGGACTTGCAAAAACATTCCTGCTTTAGGCAGTACATGGACTGCACGGTATGGACCGCCTTACCAGAGTCCTGTAATTTGCAAATTATCTTCTCTGTGTCTTCCCCAAAGCGCATACAGCCTTTAAATGGGGCGTCCAAAAGACTGGATTGCACATCTGGGTCGAACCAAGAGACCCAGAGCCAGGAATGGCGCCGAAGACAAATGCCAATTGCGGCTGCCCTCAGGACATGGGTACCCACGTCCGAGCCAGTTTGTAAGAGCTTAGCAAGCTCTGCCTTTTGCGGGCAGTCAGGCATACCCTGCATGATGTTCAGTCCTTGGTCCCAAAGGGCATTCTGAAACTGAACCATGTGCATTAAAAAATTGAGGCTACGAATAATGCAGGTGGCAGAAAAGTACACCTTACGACCCAAGGAATCCAACTGCTTCGACTCAGTCGGGCGGCGGGGTGCTCAGGTGCTTGGGCCTCTGCGAAAGATTGTGTGCAGCTGAGATAACCACGGAGTCAGCAATGGGTTGCTTGGCTAAAAAGGCATGGTCCTTGGGGGTCCAGTATAATCCATGTGCCTTCTTGGGCACAGCAGAGGATGCCTGTGGATGCCTCCAAGTGGCATAGGTGACATCTTGGAAGGTGTCCACCATGGGAGGGATGACCACTGACTTGGGATCCTTCTGGCGTAGGTATTTAGCCAGGCACAAGCGTTCGGGGTCCAGGGCCTCCATATCCCAATCCATGTTCTCCTGTATATGCCTCGTGACCTCCATAAAGCTGGGGTCATCTGGTGGAGATTTGGGCTGATCCTCTGTATCCCCAGGAAGCGGATTTAGGTCAGAATCAGAGGTGGAGGGATCAGACTCGACATAATCATCAGTAGAGGAAGATGAGGAATAAGAATGGTGTCGGCTCTTCTTCTTGGATCTCTCCGGTGTAGGCAAGCAGGAGAAACTTTTGGATCTTGACCTCCTGCATCTAGATTTATCCTTATGCTTCCTAGGACTGGTGGGAGATTTACCCACATCCTCCCCGGAAGGTACAGGAAGAAAAAATTACTCACCTTAGTAATGTTGTTTCTTCTAATGGAGTCTTGCTGTATTCCGACTATTGCAGTTAGGTCCTGCCTTTCAACTGCCCCGGAGAACAAAGAGATAAACTTTCCATGGCCAGGATGCAATGTTCACCGTGAGCTCGGTTGAAGCCCCTGTCTGCTGTTGTTTAAACTCCAACCGTCAGATCTTTACGAGCAATACTCACTAGAAGTTGTGTGTGGAAACTGTAAAACTCACACTAGCCACCTGGCAACTAAATTTATTAAAAAGGGTTTTTTGGTTTCAAATCAAAGACTCAAGTCAGGAAACCCAAAAAAACAAAACACCACACACACACACACACACACACACACACACACAAAGTAAAGGAGGGTGAAAAAGGGACACCCCTAGGGTGCCAACACTGCTCCTGCCTACCCACATCCCAAAAACTAGGTTCTGAGAGGGGAGGCGGGGGGGAGGTCAGAATACAGCAAGACTCCATTAGAAGAAACAGCATTACTAACGTGAGTAATTTTTTCTTCAAACAACGTGAAGTCTTGCTGTATTCCGATTATTGCAGACTACCAAGCAGTACCTCCATGGAGGAGGGACAGAACCTACTTTGGGAATAGGCTCTGAAGTACTGCTGTGCCAAACCGAGCATCACTCCTAGCCTGGATATCCAGAGAGTAATGCTTGGTGAAGGTATGAACTGTTTTCCAGGTGGCTGCTTGGCAAATTTCTAAGATAGGAATATCCCTGGCAGCAGCCAGGGAAGCAGCTGTACCTCTAGTAGAGTGAGCCCTCAGGCCTGAGGTGGGAGCTCTACCCAGTTTTTCATAGCAGAATTGTATACAAGAGACAATCCACCTGGCAATAGATCTCTTAGTGGCAGGTTTGCCCTTACCAACCTCTCCATATGTGAGGAACAATTTGAGGGACTCAAACCTGTGACCCTTGGTGCGCTCTATGTAGTAGCTGAGGGCCCTTTTAACATCCAAGCTGTGCAGCCTCCTCTCTCCAGAGGAGGAATGGTCAGTGAAGAAAACAGGGAGAGACATAGACTGGTTAAGGTGGAAATCTGAAACCACCTTAGGCAAAAACTTCCTGTTAGTTCTTAGGACCACTTTATCTCTATGGAAAGAGATGAAATCGGGCTCCACTGACAGGGCTTGCAATTCACTGATACGCCTGGCAGAGGTAATGGCTACCAAAAAACACAGTTTTCCAAGTCAAGTACTTAAGCTCTGCAGAGGACAAAGGCTCAAAGGGTGGTTGCATAAGTTGAGCAATGCAAACATTAAGGTCCCAAGCAGGAGCAGGGTCCCTGAAGGGGGGACTGGTATGCAGCAATCCCTTGAAGAACTTACAAAACACAGGATGGGCTGACAGAGGAGAGGGCTTGCCTACTGACAAGAAGGCAGAAACAACTGCCAAATGCACTTTAAATGTAGCTGGCCTAAGGCTTAGGCCATTAAGATGGACCATATAGTCCAGAACCGTAGGCAACCAAGCAGATTCTGGAGAAATATCCTTATTAGAGCACCAAATAGTGAACCTTTTCCATTTGGAGTTGTAAGTCTTTCTGGTGGAAGGCTTCAGAGAAGCCTTAAGGATATCCAGAACCCCTTGAGAAAGCTGCAGATCAGCAAACTCTAACTCTTCAAGAGCCATGCCTTGAGATTGAGAGACTTGAGGTTCGGGGTACCAAATCCTCCCCTGAGAGGATGTCAACAGGTTGTAATTCCTGGGAAGAGACAGGGGAAGGTGGACTGCTAAGGACAGCAACAGTGGGTACTAGGGCTGTCTGGCCCAGTCTGAAGCAATCAGAATCACTTTGCATGGTTGTGACCTTATCTTGACTAACACCTTGAACAGGAGAGGGAAGGGGGGAAAAGCATACAGAAATTTCCCTTTCCAATTCAGAATCGAGCATCCAGGGGGACTGAGCCCAAGACTAGGGGTCTGCAACAAAAGAGAGGAAGTTGGTGATTGTCTGGGGCTGCAAAAAGATCTATCTGTGGAGTGCCCCCCATCTCGGGAAAATCACTTTCAAAACTAGGGGATCTATGGTCCATTCATGATGGCCCTGGGATATCCTGCTGAGAGCATCTGCTAGGACATTGTCCTTCCCTGGGAGGTGAACTGCAATCAGAGAGGTTTGCAGGGAATAGGCCAGGGACCACAACTTTATTGCTTCTGTGCACAAGGCTGTAGACTGAGTGCCTCCTTGTTTGTTGATGTACCACACTGTGGTGGTATTGTCTGTTCTGATCTGGACCACCTTGCTCTGTACAGATTTGGAAAAGGCTTGCAGTGCCAGAAACACTGCTCTGAGTTCCAAGAGACTGATGTGAAGCAGAAATTCCTGAGGTGACCACAGCCCTTGGGTGGTAAGATCCCCCAGGTGGGCTCCCCAGCAGGGAGGCATCTGCGGTGAGTATCACTGAATGAGACTGGGTGACAAAAGGAACTCCTTGTCTCAAATTGTCCTGATCCTGCCACCACTGCAAAGCCTGGATCAGGGTTCGAGTCACTGGGACTAGTTTGGTAAGGGAATCCTTTCTTTGGGACCAGAAGGCTCCTAAGTGGAACTGAATGTCCCTCATCCAAAATCTTGCTCCCTGGACCACTGCTGTAGAGGCTGCCATGTGGCCCAGAAGCTGCAGGAAGTGCCTTGCTGGTCGAGACACCTGAAGGGTGAATGAAGAGGCCAGTTCCGCAAGGGTCCTTGCCCTGTCCAGGGGAAGGAAGGCTCTTGCCCTAACTGAATCCAGCTCCGCCCCTATGAAGGTGAGGAGCTGTACTGGCTCGAGAACTGACTTTGGAAGGTTGAGGAGGACTTGACTTGGTCTGGAGACTGACCCACTATGAGCCAGTCATCCAAGTATGGAAAGATGGAGATCTTTCTTCTCCTTAGGAAAGCAACCACTACTGCCAGGTACTTTCTGAACATACTTGGGGCTGATGTTAGGCGAAAGGGCATTGCTCTGAATTGATAGTGGCCGGAGGGCAACTCGAACCTGAGGTACTTTCTGTGGGAGCACCTGATGGGAATGTGAAAACAGGTATCTTTGAGGTCCAGGGAGGCTATTTATTTATTATTTAGCTTTTGTTTACCGGGTAAGTACACTAGACAAGTATTATGCCTATTTTCAGGAACGACCCGGGAGAGTACAACATGAGGAACAACAGTCAAGGGGACATGGCAAAGAGAGTACAGTTTTTTTGTCACAGTAAACAAACGTGGGAAATGCATCATTTGACGCTAGGGGAAACATATAGTAGTAAGCACATTTCAGATTATACACTCTAGACTAGCTAGTTCAACTGACAGATATATACAGGTCATCATACATAGGAGTGGAGCATAGCTCAAGGACTGGATTGATCATAATATAACTTGTAACACTGTCGTATACACACCCCCTAGGATAGTTGGATCGCGGACAGGTATATACAGCTCATCACATTTTTCTAAATATGCACATGTTAGAAACAGAAACACTTGGTAGTACAAGTTTCTACCAAGTGACCAAGGTGCAATATGTCATGGTTAGCCTATGACCGTGGAGCAATAATGGGTGTAAAAATGCCCAAGGCTTTTTAGGCAGGAGTAGTCAGAAGTCATTGCTACAGTGGGGAAAATATCTCCAGGAATTCAATGGAGACACCCTGGGGAGGTTCAGACAAAACAATTTGACACTTTACTCTAGGGAGGTTTGGGGCAGTCACACTCTGATGCTAGTTTTAGGAAACCCCACAGGAATTTGAAAAGTCAGATTGGAGGGCAGCTCGGATATCCACAGGCAGCAATTCCAGAGTCTGGGCGCACTTATGGCAGAGTCCCGATCCCCCATGAGGGTCCGGGTAGGAGGGACTTTGAGCATCCCTGATGTGAGAGACCTAAGTTGGTAGGGGGTGGGATTCAGTTTAGGCAGAAGCCGGGCCAGCCCCTGGGGGGTGCTAGTTCTGATCACTTTCCCAGAGAGGCATACCAAACCAAAATCAAGGTATCAAGGTAGCCAGTCCCCTGGCCTCAGAGAGGGCAGAACTATTCCCAGAGTCACCATTTTGAACTTTGGTTTTAAAAGGTGCTTGTTCAGATATCTTAGGTCCAGGATGAGCCACCATTCTGCTGTCTTTTTTTGGGTTAGGAAGTACCTGGAGTACAATCCTTTGCCCTTGTGTAGGGTAGGAACCCTCTCTATGGCTCTGAGAGCCAGGAGGAAAGAAATCTCTGCCTCTAAGGCAAGGGTCTCTGATGGATTTGCAGGTGGAAAAGATCTGGTTCTCATCTTGGAAAATTTTTTGAAGCTGAGAACCAGTCCCTGGCTTACTACTTCCAGGACCCACTTGTCTGATGTCAGAGACTTCCAGTCCTGGACAAAGTAAGCCAGCCTGCCCCCTACAGGTATTGGAGAATCGGCCGGGCACACCCATCAGGGTGTCTGCTTGGCAGGGGCTTTAAGCTGAGGGGTGGAAGCAGGCCTGCTCATACCCTGTCTGCCTCTCCCTCTGAAGAACCCCCTCTGAGCATAAGAAGAGGAGGAGGCCTGGGCTTGGTAAAAAGGCCTTTGAAAAGGCCTGCCACTGCCCCTGGACTGCTGCCTTTGAGGAATGGCTTGCCTTTCTTTGGCCTGAGCACTCCTGTAGGTGGTCCTGTACTCGTCCATCTTTTTAATGTAGTTCTCTGTCTGCTCCCCAAACAGAGAATTACCATTAACAGGGAAATCCATGGCCTCAGCCTGGGTATTATGTGACAGGCTAGTACATCTGAGCCAAGCCATCCTCCGAAGGGCCACAGATGTAGCCATGACTCTTGATGAAACATCACTGGAGTCCACAGCAGCATGAAATTGCACCTTGGATGCCTCAATCCCATCTGCAGCCACCTGCTCCAGCTCCTTGGCAAGCTGGTCAGGGGCCTGTTTAGCCAGAGCCAGCACAGTGTCCCATCTGGACTTCTGGTATCTAGTTGTGTAGGCCATATAGTTAGCCTGCCTGAGTCCCAAAGATGCTACCATGTACTACTGCTTCTTTGCCATGGCATCAATCCTCCTGGAGTCCTTATCTGGGGGGTGTGTGATGCCAAGGGCATATTTGCCTTATCACAGGCAGCAGCCTGTACTACCCCCAACATGGTTGCATTGCTGAGAAAGGAACTCCGTGTCTGAACCTGAAAGGGTGTACCTCTTGCCCATTCGTCTGTCCACAGGAGATATAGAGTTAGGAGTCTTAAGAATTTTATTTGTCCGTTTCCCAAAAGATTTATGGAGGGGAACAGACAGTCTCCTGGACTCTGGGATGTCCATCATTTCAACAAAATCAGGCTCCTCCTAATCCTCTGCTGCTTCTTCCATTGGAAGCTGGAGGATTTCAGCCACTTTTTTTTTTGTAAAACAAAGTGGGAAGGGGACTCAGAAAGCCTAGGAGGAGAAACACCTGAAGGTCTGTCTGGGGAGATGTCCGGGTCAATAGGCACATCCAGACTTTCATAATCACCATCATCATCCTCATACTCTCCCTCCTCCTCCTCCGGTTCATAAAATTCTTCTGAAGTGTAATCCGGAACCGGGGGAACCGACCGAACCGAGCCCCTGACAGATGGTGCCGGTTCGGCTGGAACCGAAGTTAGCGACTGAACTATCCTTATTGCTTTGGCTATCTCATCAGCAGTCGGAGAAAGAACTTGAGGATCCGAACCGGATGATTTATCCCTCTTCTTTCTTTTAACTGGAACCGACTCCTCAGAACCGGTTCTACTTTTGCCCGAAGAAGTTTCGGCCCTGGTCAGAGGGCACTCCTTCTGGTTCGGTCGGAACCAAACCGGGCTGGCCATCCGGGTCAGCGGACTTCTCGGCCTCCCTTTCTCTCAGTCTACCTACTCTCTTATCCAGGGTAGCTTTGGGAAAATTCTTACAAATTTGGCAGTCTGAATCGAGGTGGTCAAACCCCAGACAACAAATACAGGTGGTGTGGGGATCAGAATTAGCAAAGGCTTCCCCACACACACACTGCAATGTTGAAACCCAGTGGGCCCGTTGTTTTTCTTGGGTTTCTCAGACATGGACTTTAACAGACTTTTCTGAACCGAGCAAAGGAGAAATCTCCGGAGCGACTGTTCAGTGAGGCTGAGTAAAGAATCTGATGGTTGGAGTTTAAACAACGGCAGACAGGGGCTTCAACCGAGCTCGTGGTGAACATTCCATGCTGGCCATGGAAAGTTTAACTCTTTGTTCTCCGGGGCAGTTGAAAGGCAGGACCTAACTGCAATAGTCAGAATACAGCAAGACTTCATGTTGTTCGAAAAGCAGAATTACTTGGAATCCATTCCCCTCCCTTCACTTTCACTGGATTCAATGAGAATTCTGACTAGACCCATTGCACAACAAGAGATAGTTTCCACAACTAAGAAACTTAAGTCAGTCAAATGCCCAGGCCCGGATGGGTACGGAGCTGAATTTTGCAAGACCTTTGCCCCAGATTTAGCCCCCCTGCTCCTTAAAGTTTTTTCGGACATCTGGTCTGAGGGGGGACCTCCCCCGCCCTCCTGGCAGTATGCGACCATAACCATCTTGCACAAAGAGGTAAAGGACCCAACAAGGAGTGAATCACATCGTCCAATTTCATTACTTAACTATGATTACAAGATATTCACTTCAATTACTGTCACCCGGTTGAATCCTATCCTACCAGAACTAATTCATACAAACCAGTTTGGTTTTGTTATAGGTCAACAGGTGCCAGACAGAGTGCGCTCCGCCCTGAACATGATAGATAAAATTCAACATTCCCACACCCCGGAGTGCCTTATGAGTCTAGACGCCGAAAAGGCCTTTGATAAGGTCTCATGGGACTTCCTGTTCACGGTGCTGGAGCGGAGGGGGTTTCCCAAATCATTTATAGACACTATAAGGTCCTTATATACAGGCCCCCAGGCATATGTAAGGGTGAATGGATGGCTTTCAAATTGATTCAGGCTTGGTAGAGGTACTCAGCAGGGGTGCCCCTTATCCCCTCTTTTGTTCGCCCTCTATACTGAGCCTCTGGCGGAGGCTGTGAGGAGGGCCGGGGAGGTTTCGGGGATTGAGGTGGGTGGTGTTCAGAAAAAAATTCTGCTGTATGCAGATGACGTCCTGCTGTGCCTTTCCCAACCACATAGGTCCATAGGACAGATTTGGCCCATACTTGAAGAATTTGGTAAACACTCAGGATATTCACTAAATATAACTAAAACGTAAGTCTTAAGTTTCTTCTTTAGTCCCTCTGAGGATCTACGCAGGCTCCTGCCCCTGAACTGGTCCACTGATGGAATGAAATATTTGGGAGTAAATATCACTAAACACTTCTCTAAACTATTCAAAACAAATTATTCTCCCCGGACGGTTTCACTTAAAAAAGATAGGGAAAGATGGTCCCTGACCAATATGCCCATGTACTCTAAAATTCATGCCATAACAATGAACGTATTACCCAAATTCTTGTACTTATTTCTGTAACCCCTTTGTTACCCGGGGTTACTAGAATCCCAGTAAGACCTAGTGGTAGGCAGGGAAGGCAGCTTGTGAAACTCCAGTTAAATGGGTTTCACACTGTCTCACTCTGTCCTCAGTCACAGCTGAGACTTGAGAGATGACATCACCACAGAACTGTCGCAGCTGCATGAGCCACATTGGAATCTACAACTCAGGGAGTGAGTTTAGAACTTTGGGAAATTTCAAAGTCATTCTTTTTCAGTTTGTCCTAAAGCAAACAGGAAGGAAGTCGGTCAGTCTTCAGTTTGTTTCAAAGAAGAAGGAAGTGTTCCTGTGTTTACCTTTTTTTTTTCTTATAAAGTGGTGGAGACCGCTCCCCCGGTCTCAGTGCCCCCCTCCCTCCGGGGGGGGGGGGAGGAAAAGTTCTCTGTGGGTTCCAGGGGCAATCCCCTTCTCCCACCATGGAAGGGAAGCTGCCTGGTTTTATTTAGTCTGTTCTTGTATAACAGCAAAGGTTATAGTACTTGCCTGTGGGGCACCTGCAACGAATGGGTGAGTGTTTGGCTCCATTTGAAGGGCAAACAAATTGTTTTCTTCAGTTGGGAAATGAATGTGGACTGCTATTTGGGAGGACTATGTTTACTAGGACGAACAAATGGAGCAGTCAAACAGTCTAAAGTTTTATTGGATTTCAAGTAATGCTGTAGAGGGGGTGCTTCAGGTCATCCACCATTCAATCTACATTTTAAAGTTCTAAAGTTTTCTGTGTGTATCCAGAGAAATGGCCGGGTATGGGCTGTGGGAGCTGTAGGTGGGAAAACCCCCCATCTTTAATAACCAGGTCCACCTCTACAGATTTCTTCTGTGTTTTGCTACTTGCCTCATGCACTTGGCCAGTGATGGGGTGCGTACCCAGACGTGGGTCGCAACTTGAAAATCTCTCTAGGAGTCGCAGACTCTAAGTGGTGTGGGGAGCCACAGGATGGGAAAATTACTCCTTGTTGGATGGGAGTCTCCTTGTTTGATGGGAGTTCGATTGGAAGTAAGAAAACAACTCTCTCTAGGAGTCACAGACTCTAAGTGGTGTGGGGAGCCACAGTTTGGGAGTCTCCTTGTTTGATGGGATGTCTTTCCAAGTAAAGTTTGGGTTCATTCTTCAAGTGGACCGTCAGTCAAGTGTGGCAGAGGGAGCCAGGCCAGTCGGGCTATGTATCCAAAGCGCACGTAAAGTCCAGGCTGAGTGCCTGGTGGGTCCAAAGCCAGACAACAGTAGTAATGTGTTCATTCTTCAAATGGACCGCTTGGTTAACCTCTAATCTGCACATACAGTGAACGTAGCCCTTTGGGGGACCATGCAATGCTTTGTTTATGTTCAGTTAGTTAATAAATAAAGCCACACTGAAAAATCCCAATTCTGGTTCTGGACATTACAGTTATTGCTTCCTGTAGTTGGATTTACTTGGGTGCCCCTGTGCAGAGTAGCCAAACCTAGGTCCCTTGTGCCAGGTAACCTCATCCTCCCCGAACCCAGGTCCCCCACCAGGTACTGCTGCCAACGTCAACAGCATGCCACCTGTCGTTTTAGTAAAAAGGCAGGGGTGGGGGCCTTACAAAAATGGAGGCACCGTTTTGGATTTGTTCGGGAAGGAAGGTGCTTGGGCAAGTAGGCTAGCGTTTTGGCTATCTGGCAGTCGGTAGCCCAAATAAGTTGAAGCAATTTCCCTAGTGTGTTGCTGTGAATCTTGTGCTGCTGTTTAAAAAATGCCAACTGTTTACCAAGGAGATGTAAAGCCAAAGTGTCTGTCCTTGTCCTGCATCAAAAATTGTTTACAGCGTTTTTGTCAGTTTTAAAATGAATTTCTGTGAAGGAAAGTGTGGAAAACTAGGGGTAGCAACAGAGAAATTATGCCCTGGACGTTTGAAATGCTTTTAAAATGAATTTCTGTGAAGGAAAGTGTGGAAACATAGGGGTAGCAACACAGAAATTATGCCCTGGACGTTGGAAATGCTTTCTGTGCAATGCTAGAGACTGCAGAGTTAATAGCAATGTTACATGGTTGAAATGGGCTCCCGCCGTGGAGTCAGTTGAGAAAAAAAAGTGCATTTTTCAGTTTAAATTTGCCTGCTCAACGATCGCCGTGAGGAGAGGAGCCCTCGTGAGGAAGAAGAGGCTCATTTGCATGGCGTCGTGTGGTTGGTCAGTTTGCCATTAGTCCCGCCCCTCAGCCAGCTCTTCAGATTCTGCTTCAGCATTCGAGAGGGAGACAGAGAGTAGTGCGTGTACTGGCAGTGGAGGAGCGTTCACGAAGTAATCAAAGTGCTGTAAACAGTAAAAAAGTGACTTTCTAGTTAAAAATCGGGTTCAACCCGCATATTGATCGTGGAATCAGTGAATTGTGTGGTTAAAACGACGATCGCGGAGACTGCCCGCCCGTTTGCATTCTGAGGCCTTCAAAAATCTGGCTGCAGGCCGTTTTACCCCATCGCAGCCCATAAAGCCACAACTCTGCTATGGCTTGATCCCTCACCTCCTAAGAAACAGGAATGGATATCAGTTGTCCAGAGTTTAGCTGAACTCGAGGAACTTGCATTCAAAATAAATCACAGGACCTCACTTTATATACAGAGGTGGACGAGGTGGGAGATTTGGAAACAAGCAGAAAAAGAGACATAGATGAGGCACCTATACACAGAAAACCTCCTCCTCTTGATTTAACTTTGTGTTTAAAACTGTGAAAGAGGCTTGATTGAATTATTAGTTTAGACTGACCTAAGTACTGTACGTATGAAATGAATGTACAATATATTGTAATTGCACACATTGCCTGTACTGATGGACCCCATCAAATGTACTCAAGTTTCCTGCAAATTGTCAATAAAATTAAAGCTAGCACAATACACATCTGTATAGTGATACAGGACCTGCGGTCTGAAGATAAATGACATGCACATAAAATGCTACCACACATTCATGCTGCCTTAATTATTTTTTTTTTTGCCCCAAATCAAGCTGTCTGGCCCTTCAAGCCATTGCCTGCTCCTGTCTGTCATGCCCCTGCTGGTCCCCAGCTCCATCTGCGCTTTCCCCGCCATCAAGCCAGTGGGTATTTGAAGTTTTCGCCCCTTCCCCCGAGACTTCCCTTCTCCTCTACATCAGGTGATGTCTCTCTCAGCCACAGCAGTGCACACTGGGCTGATACTACCCCCACAAAGCAGCAATCTCCATGGCTAGCTGCAGGGGACCGCTGCTGCGCTGGAATCCAAATGCTTCTTTGGGCAGACTCGCGTTTCCCTTGATAGCACTCCCCCGCCCTGGCCACACCGATCCTTGCTTCCTGGGCTCGCTTCTGAAGTTAGGTCCCCAGCACAGAAGCGATGCTAAGCCATCGATCAGCCATCCCCTTGATTTATTTTTACCTTTACCTTGGTCAAATTGAAAGGTTTTTTTTTTTCCTCAATCAAATTTGCGTAAAAAGCATTTGGACCACCCGCCACACAACTATTGTAGTGTTGACTCATAACCCCCAACAATAGTGGGAGTTGGCAAGAAAGTGATGAAAAAATACTGTAGTAATGATGCTGCTTTCAGAGGGTGTACTTGTGAGTCACACAACTGGCATCATCTGAGATATTGCTCCAGAGACAGAAATTTAGAATGTTAAAGTTCAAACTATGTTTAATAGTGTATGGGAGAACGCTATTCAGCGTGGAAATCCATGCTCCCAACAGTGTTGTTGTGCTGCACTAGCTATGTAGCTAGTGCAGCACAAACTAACAGGTGTGTGCATGCATGGGCTGAGTGCACATCTGGCGATCAGGCGACGGTGAGCGACCCGGAGCGGCGGCGGCAATGAAACATCCCAGAAGAAGAAAAACTGCACAAATGTGTGGAAAAGTAAGTGCAGTCTATGTATGAGCGACCATACACTATAGAAGACTGTGTATGATCGCTCATACACAACAAGGGTCTTTTTCAACTCTCCAGGTTTCCATGGTAACGAGATCTCTCGAGGTCTCCAGTTACCATGAAAACCTCTCGAGTGAAAAATACCCTTGTTGTGTATGAGCGATCATACACAATCCTCTATATTTTCAACCTCTCCCTGGCATTCCAAACGCAAATTTATGGTTGAATAGTCAGAGAGCAGTAACCACTTGAAAGTGCTGTGATAACTGTAATGAAATAGAATGAAAATGACCAAGCACCAAATTAAAACCTTGTTAGTAAAAAATAAATTAAAAAAACGTAAAAAATATCATTACTGAGTATTTTTTTCTTCTAGCAATGAGCATATATTTGTGATGACATATAACTTGTAGACTCTGTTGTACCTTGAGAGATGCAGGGTCTAGGACCTATTTAGGGGAAAGATTCTGAAATACAGAATTCCACAGCCGGTATCCCTTCTAGTCTGGATCGCCAGTCAATAGTGAGAAGTGAAGATGTATACTGTAGACCATGCAAATGCATTGCACACTTCTAACAAAGGTATATTCCTTACAGGTGCTACTGTGGTAGATGTAACTTTAGTAGTGTGTATCCTTAGCCCTTTTAGTGATTCTCTGCCAACTTTATTGTAAAGGTTCAATACAAGAGACAACCCAATAAGAAACTGTCTGCATCGAAGCGCACTTCCCTTTACTGCACGCACCATCAGTCACAAGTAACTGTCTGTTGTCAGTTATGAACAGTTCAGTTCTTTGCACGTATAAACTGAAGCCCACTTTGTATCCAGGCTATAAAGTTCTCCTCACCTGCACAGGAGTCTTATTTTTGGGGAAAAACACTGGCAATGTGAAAAACAGAAACCACCTTTTGCACAAATTTCAAATTTATACTGAGCACTTTATCCCTATGAAAGAGCATATAATTAAGATATGTACAGGGTGGCAACTCTCTGACCTTTCCTGCAGAGGTTAACAGCCACTAGAACAGTTTTTTTCAAGTTGTTTTGATGAGGATATGGGTTCAAATGGTGGACCCATTAGTTGTGAAGGTACCAGACTGGCTTCCTTACAGGGAAATACAAGCGATTCAAAGGGGTCTAGGTCAAAATAGCGGAAGCAGAAATGCGCGGTCAATAATCGTGCCATGAAAACCACGACTAGGAAAACTGCACATGAGGAACACAGTACGGCGATGACCACGCATCCACGGGGCGCGAGTTAGAAAATCAGTGGGAGGTGGGGATTTACTATTACAAACTCCGGAGGTGGAAGTCAGGTGGGTAGAAAGTCATGGGGGATTTACTAATACAAACTCGGGGGTAGAACTAGGCAGAGGAGGAGAGAAAGTCAGTGTTGGGGGTGCGATTTAGTAAAGTAACCCCGGGAGGATGATGGCACGATAACATCCCAATGCTGTTGTATCCTGTTCGTGGTTCTTCCCGATGCCATTTTCACAGCATGTTTTTTATGGCACACTTTTGCTCATGCTATATTGACTGGATACTGGTTTAAAGCTGTGAAAAATTAAAAAGACAAACACAGGATGAGATGCAAGTGGATTATGTTTTGTACATTTAAAAAGCAGAGATGGCCGCTTACTGTACCTCTGAAGCAGAGCAGACCTTTAGCCTCTCAATGATCTGGGTAATTCTGGACTCCAGTTACTGATGTCAACAGTTTTAAAAGTGAACTGGTGAGAAAAAAAAATACTCATCGTAGCAATGATGTCTTTTCCAGAGGCTGTATTAGTTAGTCCTACATTATGCAGCATCTCAGTCCGAAGTTGTTGCCCTGGTGATGGAACTTGATAATGTTTAAGTTCCATCTCTGTAATGTGGTCTCACGCCCCCTGGCATTCTAATATCAGATTTTTAGCTGGTGACCAGAAGGGAGCAGTGACCACCTAACTAACCTATACTATGTAGTCTTATAGAATGTAAAAGCGGTGTGCGGGACGCATGCTCCCTGTCATTGCATACGGCGACCAGCCAAGGTGATTGAGAGGAGGGCTGTACCAGTCGCCATATGGGTTCTCGCAGCACTGGCAATTATGGTAAGGGGGGTCAGGGTGGTGAACCTGGTGTGGGCGGTGCAGTGGGGGGGCCACTAGACACTTCTTGTACGAAACTGCAGTGAGTGATCAGAGGGTGGGGGAGGGTATCACTAGACACCAGGGACTGATTTCTTTTTAACAGGGCTGGAGATCTGTGACAGGGAAATCCTGCCACTTGAGGACCGACCTTTTCTTAAATCCGTTGCAACAGTTTTTCTATTTCTTACCCTAATCTATCTTTTATAATTTCTAGTCTATAAAGTTGGCCATCTACGGGCGCCCCCTTCCCTTTCTTGACTATGCTATAGTGTCCTCTTTAATTTTCCTTTTCCCTTTTAGGTCCTCGTACAGACAGGTTATTGCGGTGACCCATGAGTTGATGTTAAACAACAAGCTGTGTTCCTCACTGTTGGATTTAGTATGCAATAGCACTATGTTATAAAATACCTTGATATATATGCCTTATGTGTATGAAACCTGTAAATGTTGAAGATACCACAGCACTAGGTTTTTTTTTTTTTTTTTTACAAAGGTTAAAAGTTACTTAGGTGACTGTATTATACAATTAAGTTACCAGGACAGCGATATAAAAAAAACCCTGTTGTGTTGAAATGCATGTCAATTACAGATTTTTTGGGAAGCCCTTTGGCACCATGCATTTCTGCTTTAAGTTCAACCAGCCTAAAATTTCATGCTTTGCATTATGGGGGGTATGTGTGATGTTGTATTTCTTTGAAATTTGGCTTTATTGCCAATGCCGTTTGAGGTAACCCTTGCTTCAGTGCTTCTGCACTGAGGTTCTTTGTCATTAGGTTGTTTTGGGGGTTTTCTTTTTTGAGCTCCCCATCGCTCAAACACAAAAGACCAACATAAGAATGAAATAATTTTCACTAAACAGTAGATCAGTGGGTCAGAAGTTACCAAGTGCAGAGGAAGGACATGCATAGTCTGTTGCTGCAAACTGATGTATTGAAGAAGGGATATGACATTGCTTAAGGTTATCCAATGTTTTAAATAAACATCAGATAGAGATTGTGTGCTGAACCTGAAGTTTTGTGTCTGGTCCATCGGTTATCCCACAACCCCTCCACAGACTTGGTGTCAGAAGTGGAATAACTTGCTGGAAACATCTGGACTGGGCTAGGAGTACGTTTTCCAGTGGATCTCGACCAGATATCCCAAGTGGACCGATCCACCAGGAGTTGCCAGAGGAGAACCCAGAGAAGAAAGTCCATGGAGTTCTGACCAGAACCATGGCCGACAGAATTGGAGAGAAGCTGCTGCCTGGACTGGACCCTGGGAGCTCAGAGGAAGGCCAAGCCTGAAGACAATGAAGAGATGCAAGAGGACAAGGAAGAATTGAGGGAACTGCCTTCTCTTGAAGATGCTCCACCTGAAGACATAGGGGAGTTGTTGAAATGGCTCTGCATAAAACAGGTGCAGATGGAGAGAGATACAGACACTGAGCGGAGAAGGCAAGATGCCAAATGGGCGGATACCATGAGGGTATTGCATGCCATCGATGCAGGACAAACTGAAAGAACCAGTAGCCCAAAAGACATTAAACTGTCCAAACTATCAGACAGTGATGACACTGAATCTTACCTCACAACGTTTGAGAGGATCACTAGAACATGTGCATGGCCACGGGAACAGTGGGTTGTTTGAATGGCATCACACCTGACAGGCAGTGGCCAGTTGGTTTATAGCCACATGGACTTTCACTAAAAGGAGACAGTGCAGGGAAGGTACCATTAATCTCGGCTGAGAAATGTGTTAATGCCTCAGGGTAAAGAATGATGATATCTACTATGTTTATGATGGCATGTTTATCGTTAATAGGGACCCCAAGATGGAGTTTCTGAAGATGGATGGGAAGAAGAAAAAATTACTCACCTTAGTAATGTTTCTTCTAATGGAGTCTTGCTGTATTCTGACATATGCAGTCATCTCCAACCCTTGAACTGCCCCGGAGAACAAAGTCACCTTTCCATGCAGGGCATAGAACGCTGAGCTCGAGCTCGGTTGAAGCCTCTGTCTGCAGTTGTTTAAACTCCAACCGTCAGATCTTTACGAGCTATACTCACTGGGCGTTCTGTGTGGAAACTGTAAACTCACACTAGCCAACTGGCAAATAAATTTGATAAAAAGGGTTTTTCGATTTCAAAGCAAAGACTCAAGTCAGGAAACCCAAAAAACAAAACACAACACACCCAAACTAAAGGACGGTGAGAAAAGGGGCACCTAGGAAGTTAACACTGCTCCTGCCCACCACATTCCAAAACCAGGTTCTGAGAGGGAGGCGGAGTCAGAATACAGCAAGACTCCATTAGAAGAAACAACATTACTAAGGTGAGTAATTTTTTCTTCAAACAACATGAAGTCTTGCTGTATTCTGACATATGCAGACTACCAAGCAGTACCTCCAAGGAGGAGGGACAGAACCTACTTTGGGAATAGGCTCTGAAGCACTGCTGTGCCAAACCGAGCATCACTCCTAGTATGGATATCCAGAGAGTAATGCTTGGTGAATGTATGGACTGTTTTCTAGGTGGCTGCTTGACAGATTTCTAAGATAGGAATATCCCTGGCAGCAGCCAGGGAAGCAGCTGTACCTCTAGTAGAGTGAGCCCTCAGGCCTGAGGGTGGGGTTCTACCCAATTTTTCGTAGCAGAATTGAATACAAGAGACAATCCACCTGGCAATAGATCTTTCAGTGGCAGGTTTGCCCTTACTGACCTCTCCATAAGTGAGGAACAACTGGAGGGACTCAAACCTGTGACCCTTGGTGCGTTCTATGTAGTAGCTAAGGGCCCTTTTTACGTCAAGCTGTGTAACCTCCTCTCTCCAGAGGAGGAATGGTCAGTGAAGAAAAAAGGGAGAGATAGACTGATTAAGGTGGAAATCTGAAACCACCTTAGGCAAAAACTTCCTGTTAGTTCTTAGGACCACTTTATCTCTATGGAAGGAGATGAAATCAGGCTCCACTGACACAGCTTGCAATTCACTGATGCGCCTTGCAGAGGTAATGGCTACCAAAAACACAGTTTTCCAAGTCAAGTACTTAAGCTCTGCAGAGGACAAAGGCTCAAAGGGCGGGCTGCATAAGCTGAACAATGCAAACATTAAGGTCCCAAGCAGGAGCAGGGTCCCTGAAGGGAGGATTGGTGTGCAACAATTCCTTGAAGAAGTTGCAAAATACAGGATGGGCTGATAGAGAAGAGGGCTTGCCTACTGACAAAAAAGCAGAAACAGCTGCTAAATGTACTTTAAGTGTAGCTGGTCTAAGTCCCAAGCCATTGAGATGAACCATACAGTCCAGGACTGTAGACAACCCAGCAGAATCTGGAGAAATATGCTTACCAGAGCACCAAACAGAGAACCTTTTCCATTTGGAGTTGTAAGTCTCTCTGGTGGAAGGCTTCTGAGAAGCCCTAAGAATATCCAGAACACCTTGAGAGAGGTGCAGATCAGCAAACTAACTCTTCCAAGAGCCAGGCCTTGAGATTGAGAGATTTGAGATTCGGATACCAAATCCTTCCCTGAGAGGGTGTCAACAGGTTGTAATTCCTGGGAAGAGACAGGGGAAGGTGGACTAAGGACAGCAACAGTGGGTACTAGGGCTGTCTGGCCCAGTCTGGAGCAATCAGAATCACTTTGCACGGTTGAGACCTGATCTTGACTAGCACCTTGAACAGGAGAGGGAAGGGGAAAGCATACAGGAACTTCCCTTCCCAATTGAGAACCAGAGCATCCAGGGGGACCGAGCCCAAGACTGGGGTCTGCAGCAAAGAAGGAGAGTTGGCGTTGTCTGGGACTGCAAAAAGATCCATCTGTGGAGTGCCCCATCTGGAAAAAAATCACTTTCAAAATTAGGGGATCTAGGGACCACTCGTGGTGGCCCTGAGATATCCTGCTGAGAGCATCTGCTAGGACATTGTCCTTCCCTGGGAGGTGAACTGCTGTCAGAGAAGTTTCAGGGAATAGGCCAGAGACCACAACTTCACTGCTTCTGTACACAAGGCCGTAGACAGAGTGCCTCCTTGCTTGTTGATGTACCACATTGTGGTGGTATTGTCTGTTCTGATCTGGACTACTTTGTTCTGAACAGACTTGGAAAAAGCTTGCAGTGCCAGAAACACTGCTCTGAGTTCCAAGAGACTGATGTGAAGCAGAGATTCTTGAGGTGACCACAGCCCTTGGGTGGTAAGATCCCCCAAGTGGGCTCCCCAAGAGGGAGGCATCTGTGGTGAGGATTAGTGAATGAGACTGAGTGACAAAAGGAACTCCCTGCCTTAAATTGTCCTGATCCTGCCACCATTGCAAAGCCTGGATCAGGGTTCGAGTCACTGGGACTAGTTTGGTAAGGGAATCCTTTCTCTGGGACCAGAAGGCTCTCAAATGGAACTGAATGTCCCTCATCTAGAATCTTGCCCCCTGGACCACTGCTGTAGAGGCTGCCATGTGGCCCAGGAGCTGCAAGAAGTGTCTTGCTGGTCGAGACACCTGAAGGGTGAAAGAAGAGGCCAGTTCTATTAGTGTCCTTGCCCTGTCCAGGGGAAGGAAGGCCTTTGCTCTTATGGTATCCAGCTCTGCTCCTACAAAGGTGAGGAGCTGTACTGGCTCCAGAACTGACTTTGGGAGGTTTAGGAGGAATCCTAAGGAAGTGAGCAGTTGCTGAGTTATCTGAAGATGTGACTTGACTTGGTCTGGAGACTGACCCACTATGAGCCAGTCGTCCAGGTATGGAAAGATGGAGATCTTTTTTCTCCTTAGGAAAGCAACCACTACTGCCAGGCACTTTGTGAACACCCTTGGGGCTGATGTTAGACCAAAGGGCATTGCTCTGAATTGATAGTGGCCTGAGGGCAATTTGAACCTGAGGTACTTTCTGTGGGAGCACCCGATTGGAATGTGAAAATAGGCATCTTTGAGGTCCAGGGAGGCTAGCCAGTCCCCTGGCCTTAGAGAGGGCAGAATTATTCCCAGAGTCACCATTTTGAATTTTGGCTTTAAAAGGTGCTTGCTTAGATATCTCAGATCCAGGATGGGCCGCCATTCTCCTGCCTTTTTGGGGGTCAGGAAGTACCTGGAGTACAATCCTTTGCCCCTGTGTAAGGTAGGAACCCTTTCTATGGCTCTGAGAGCCAAGAGGGAAGAAACCTCTGCCTCTAGGGCAAGGGCCTCTGATGGATTTGCAGGTGGAAAGGATCTGGTTCTCATCTTGGGAAATTTTTTGAAGCTGAGAACCAGTCCCTGGCTTACTACTTCCAGGACCCACTTGTCTGATGTTAAAGACTTCCAGTCCTGGACAAAGTAAGCCAGCCTGCCCCCTACAGGTATTGGAGAATCGCCCGGCACACCCGTCAGGGTGTCTGCTTGGCAGGGGCTTTAGGCTGAGGGGTGGAAGAAGGCCTGCTCATACCCAGTCTGCCTCTCCCTCTAAAGAACCCCCTCTGAGCAAAAGCAGAAGAGGAGGCCTGGGCTTGGTAAAAAGACCTTTGAAAGGGCCTGCCCCTGCCCCTGGAATGCTGCCTCTGAGGAGTGGCTTGCCTTTCTTTGTTCTGAGCACTCCTGTAGGTGGTCCTGTACTCATCCACCTTCTTCATGTAGTTCTCGGTCTGCTCCCCAAACAGAGAATTACCAATGACAGGAAAATCCATGGCCTTAGCCTGGGTATCCTGTGATAGGCTAGTACATCTGAGCCAAGCCATCCTCCGAAGGGCCACAGACGTAGCCATGACTCTAGATGAAGCGTCACTGGAGTCCACAGCAGCATGAAATTGCACCTTGGATGCCTCAATCCCATCCGCAGCCACCCGCTCCAGCTCCTTGGCAAGCTGGTCAGGGGCCTGTTTAGCTAAAGCCATCACAGTGTCCCACCTGGACTTCTGGTATCTAGCTGTGTAGGCCATATAGTTAGCCTGTCTGAGTCCCAAAGATGCTGCCATGTACTGTTTCATTGCCATGGCATCAATCCTCCTGGAGTCCTTATCTGGGGGGTGTGAAGCCAAGGGAATATTTGCCTTATCACAGGCAGCAGCCTGCACTACCCCAACATGGCTGCATTGCTAGGAAAGGAACTCCATGTCTGAGCCTGAAAGAATATACCTCTTGTCCATTCTTCTGTCCACAGGAGGTATAGAATTAGGAGTTTTTAGAATTTTAAATGTCTGTTTCCCAAAAGACTTATGGAGGGGAATAGACAATCTCCTGGACTCTGGGATGTCCATCATCTCAACAAAATCAGGCTCCTCCTGATCCTCTACTGCTTTTTCCATAGGAAACTGGAGGGTTTCAGCCACTTTCTTGTAAAACAAAGTGGGAAGGGGACTCAGAAAGCCTAGGAGGAGAAACACCTGAAGGTCTGTCTGGAGAGATGTCCGGGTCAATAGGCACATCAGACTTTCATAATCACCATCATCATCATTATCTTCATACTCTCCTCCTCCTTCTCCGGTTCATAAATTCTTCTAAAGTATAATCCAGAACCGGGGAACCGACCGAACCGAGCCCCTGACAGATGGTGCCTGTTCGGCCGGAACCGAAGTTAGCGACTGAACTATCCTTATCGCTTTGGCTATCTCATCAGCGGTCGGAGAAAGAACTTGTGGATCCAAACCGGATGATTTATCCCTTTTCTTTCTTTTAACCGGAACCGACTCCTCAGAACCGGTTCTCCTTTTGGCCGAAGAAGTTTCGCCCTGGTCAGAGGGCACTCCTTCTGGTTCAGTTGGAACCAAACCGGGCTGGCCATCCGGGTCAGCGGACTTCTCGGCCTCCTTTCCCTCAGTCTACCTACTCTCTTATCCAGGGTAGCTTTGGGAAAACTTTTACAAATTTGGCAGTCTGAATTGAGGTGGTCAAACCCCAGACAATAAACACAGGTGGTGTGAGGGATCAGCGCAGCAAGGCTTCCCACACACTACAGTGTTGAAACCCAGTGGGCCGTTTTTTTTCCTTGGGTTTCTCAGACATGGGCAATCCTAACCAAAACTTACCCTTTTTTCGGCAATCCGACAGGCAAGACACCCCTATCAGTTCCTGACCGTGTTACGGGTCTTGGAAAAAACCGTAATGAAATCCGTTTATTTTTAGAACCGATACGGACCGGTTACCACACTCTAATAAAGACAGAAGTTTTTGTACACAAACCTGATCGGTTCAAACCGAACCGATCCAATGTTTACAAGTTCCACACAGAAACTAAAATAGCAAAACCTATCTAGTACTCACAGTACCACAGACAGAGACTTAAACCAACAGGTTTAGAAGCAGAAATTCGGTTGGAACCGAGCGAAAAAACGACACTTTAACCGACTTTTTTGAACTGAGTGAAGTAGAAATCTCCGGAGCGACTGTTCAGTGAGGCGGAGTAAAGAATCTGATGGTTGGAGTTTAAACAACAGCCGACAGAGGCTTCAACCAAGCTCGAGCTCAGCGTTCCATGCCCTGCATGGAAAGTTAACTCTTTGTTCTCCAGGGCAGTTCAAGGGTTGGTGATCACTGCATATGTCAGAATACAGCAAGACTTCATGTTGTTTGAAGCTCCAGCCCTTCCTAGGACAGGAAGGTGGTAAGCAGTTTGAGATAACTGCTTCCCTCTTAAGGTGGGGGATATGTGACAGGGAGATACTGCCACTCTTGAGGACTGACCTTTTCTTAAATCTGCTGCAATAGTTCTTCTATTTCTTACTATAATCTAGTCTTTATAACTTCTAGTCCATAAGGCTGGCCACCTATGGGCACCCCCTTCCCTTTCTTAACTATGCTATAGTGTCCTCTAATTTTCCTTTTCCCCTTTCAGGTCCTCGTACAGGGAGGTTATTGTGGTGACCTCCGAGCTGATGTTAAACAACAGGCTGTGTTCCTTGTTGTTGGATTTAGCATGTAATAGCACTATGTCATAAAATATCTTGATGTATATGCCCGATGTGTATGAAACCTGTAAATGTTGAAGATACCACAGCACTAGGTGTTTTTTTTTTTTTTTTTATAAAGGTTAAGTTACTTAGGTGGCTGTATTACAGAATTAAGGTGCAAGTATAGAGATATCAGACCCCCCCCCCCCGTTGTGTTGAAATGCATGTAAATTACAGATTGTCTGAGAGGCCCTTTGGCACCATGCATTCCTGCTTTAAGTTGAACCAGCCTACAATTTCATGGTGATTTGCATATACATCCTATGATGCTTTGCAATATGGGGGTATCTGTGATGATGCGTTTCTTTGAAATTTTGCTTTATTGCCAATGCCCTTTGGAGTAACCCTTGCTTCAGTGCTTCTGCACTGAGGTTCGTTGTCCTTAGCCTGTTTTGGGGTTTTCCATTTTGAACTCCCCCATCACCCAAACACACAAGACCAACACAAGAATGAAATAATTTTCACTAAAGAAATATGTCAGTAGGTGCTGACTAAGTGCAGAGGAAGGACATGCATATTCGGTTGCTGCAAACTGATGTATTGAAGAACGGATGTGCTATTGCTTAAGGTTATACCGTGTTTTAAATAAATATCACACAAAGATTGTGTGTTGATCCTGAAGTTCTGTGTTTGGTCCATCTGTTATCCCACAACCCCTCCACAGACTCGAAGGACGAGGTGACCACTGGACACTAAGGAATGGGTACCCCTGTATGGAGTCAGGCAATCAGAGTGGATGGGGCCGGTCGCAGGCGCACAAACCTGCTGCCACTTCCCATGCAAATAGGCCCATAATTTGCATGCATATGGACCCTTAATGCCTTACATGCTCAACTAGCTCATTTGCATGGTGCCAACTGAGTATCGCATCTGAGGCTCCTGGCGTTATTGGTCCTGGGGGCACTGTTCCCTGCACTTCCAAGATCCACATCATGGCAGCGTTACTTGACTTAGCACTGTGCCAACATGCCCCTATATTTAGTCAGATAGCGCTAATGTACTATCCAACTGAATTCTTGTGGTCATGGGCAAGGGCAAGCCCAGCACAAACCTTTGCACTCCACTTTTGCTCCTTTTTCAAACTCCAACCCCAGAGGAGAACCAGCTTGTGAGAACAGACAGCGTCACACAACAAGGGTGGGAAAGTGAGAAGAAAAGCTATGGATCAATGGAGAAGATTCTCCTTAAGATCTACTGTTACAGTAAGTAACTATTCTATCTTCTTCGAGAACATTTCCCTCCACTGAGCTACATCATGGAAAGATTCCAAAGCAGTATCCAAGCACTGAAGGAGAATGGCAGGATATAAAGATCCGGAGTGTGGAGGACTTGCAAAACAGTACGGCCAAAGCCGGCACTTCTGTGTGATGTCTAGATTGTGATGTTTAATGAAATGTATAACAAGTACTCCAAGTGGCAGTAGCACATATGTCAGCATGGGCACACTATAGAAAACAAGCCACTGACATAGCCACCCCATGGGTGTTGTGAGCACGGACAGGACCAGCAAGCTTCTCACCACGCTTCAAGTAACAAAATGCAATACAGTAGGCCGACCATTTGGAAAGGCCTTGCTTAGGAATGGGGCAGCCCACTATCCTGGTTGTGAGGATTTTCTGCAGTCTTTACTACGATTCAAGTACCAATGCAGCATCCTGCAGACGTCCAGCATGTGCCATCGACTTCCCTCACTATCCGTGGGAGTCAAAAAATAAACAGGAAGATCAATGGTCCAATTCATAGTTCTCTTAGACATGACCCCTGGAAGAAAATGAGAATTAGTATGTAATGTAAATCTGTCCTTGTGGAAAATAAGAAAAGGAGGGTCTGCAACGGATATGTGTTTAGTAGACATCACAGTCTTTAGAAACAGTGTCTTCCCAGAGAGGTAGTCCAGCTCACAAGTACAGGCAGGCTCGAAGGGAGGTGAAATAAGTATCTCTAGGACCAAATTAAAGTCCCACACCAGAACTGGGTCACAGAATGGATGGTGAAAGAGGATCATACTTCTGAGGACCTTACAGGAAACCTCAAGCTGGGCCACTGCCTTGTATTCTGTGAGGGCATGGAAAAGCAGATACCACAGCTGAGTGGACCCTAACAAAGGAGTACCCTAGGCCCAAGTCCTTAAGGGACAAGTGGTAGTCCACCACAAGATCAACTGGACAAGTAAAGGGATCCAGGACATGAGCAGTACACTAAACTGTAAAACATTTCCATTTTTGTGAGCAAGTGTACCATACAGATGGCTTTCTAGCCACCAGAAGAACAGCAGCAACCACTGGTGAAACCCTAAAGTGGTAGAGTTCTATATCCTCAGCAGCCAGGCGTGGAGGTGCAGGGACCAAAGATCTGGGTGCAGAGCACCCTAATTCTGTGTCAAAATTCCCACATGCAGAGGGAGCAAGACTGGGAGATACACTGTTAATTGCTGGGAAACAGGGAACCAAATTTGTCTGGGCCAATATGGGGCAACCAGAATCAGGAAGGCAGACTCTGCCCTCAACATGATCAGAATCCTTTATCAGAGGGAACAGGATAAAGGCATACATAAACATTCCTTTCCAGGAGAGGGATATGTGTCTCACCAAAAACCTCCAGGCCCTGGAGCAAGTGAGCAGAAATGTAGCAGTTTTGCCTTGTACAAAGGTGCAAACAGCTCTATGTCTGGGTGACACCATTTTCCAAACAAGTCATCCACGACAGTCTAAGAGCTCCTACTTGTGGCAAACTGCCTAGGACTGACTTGGGAAAACTGCTAGGGTGTTGAGGGTACCAGGCAGGAAGACTGCAGACAGACACATTTTATGTTCCATTACCAATGTCCACCTTTCATCGCTTCTCTGCAGAGAGGATTAAGAGTGGACTCCGCCCTGTAGATTGACATAGTATATCACTGAAATACTGTCTGTACAGATCAGCAACTGAAGGAGGGTACTGAAGGCCTCTAGGCCATGCATTACAGCCCTGAGCTTCAGGGTGCTGCTGTACAGAACCGTATCCAAAAGGGCCCACTGGCTCAGAGTTCTGAAGGGGCCCATATGGGCCCCCAGCCTGAACCAGGGGCATTCACTGTCACCACCAGGAGTGGGGATGGATGGGGAAAAGGGGACTCTGTCTCTAGGTTGGAGCAGTCAAACCATCAGAGCAGGGAACAGCAGAAATGAGAAGTCACTGGTATGAGACACTCTCAACTCATCAGAATGTGTGCCTACTGTGCCCTGATGAGCCACTGTGGGATCCTCACGTGCAGATGCACTACAGGGACACAGTCAGTGTGGCAGAATCCATGAGGCCAATGAGCCATAGAAAGCATCTGGCTGAGACAAAAGTCACTGAAGGAGACCAGCTGAGCCTGGGCCACCAGTGCCTTAGCACCGTCTGAGGGCAGAAATGCCCAGCCCAGCCCCCTGCCTATGTATTTTAGGTACTGGCACAGAGTTATGACCAATTTCGGCTTACAGACCAGGATACCCAACTGGTCAAACTGCTGTCGGTCCAAAACAGGGTGCTAAGGCCTCCCGCGATGAAGCCTTCAGAAGCCAGTCGTCGATATATAGGCAGACATAGAGGCCCTCCCTGTGAAGGACAGCTGCTACCGCTGCAAAACACTTGGTAAAGACATGCTGTGCAGAAGATAAACCAAAGGGCAAGACACAAAAACATACAGTGCAAGCCCTGTTGCATGAAAAGCAGGTACTTGCAATGAGACATGCGGATCCGGACACGAAAGTATGCATCCCTTCATGTCCAAAAACAACCATCCAGCCCCCATTTTTGTAAAAGGGGAAGGAGGGACTACAGAGAGACCATTCCAAACCTTTGGTATTTGATGAATAGATTCAGCCCTTGAAGGTCTAGTATGGCCTTAACTCCCCGGTCCATTCTGGTACCTGTGAAGTACTGGGAACAGTAACCCGAAACCAAGATGGCCTTTACAGCCCTTTTGTGGAGGAGGGTATGAACCTCCTCCAGGAGGAGGGCAAGATGTCCTGGAGTGTATTTGGTTTAGCAAATTTTGGGGGGGGGGGGTCACCGGAATAACAGAATGGAGATGTAGGGCATGTCCCAGCTGAACTACTTCCAGGACCCAAGCATCAATTGTAACCTCCCTCCACTGTTGTAAGAAAAGGGAGATGTGACCTCCCAGAACTTTCTAAGACAGTAATGACAGAGGAAGGTGAAGGGAGTCAGAAAGTGCCAGCAGTGGTGGGCTATTGGTAATGATCTGATCTTTTTTAAGTCCGGCATGGGCACAGAGAGGCTGCTTTGTGGCCAGGGACTGGGAAGGCTAAGGCCACGGAGAACCACGTCTCTGACCACTTAAATAACCATGGTCTGGACATGCATACAGCCTGCAAAAGGAGCTCCTGCCCAACCACAGGACTTCAGGGTTCAGAGTAAGTAGGGACCTCAGGGTCATTTTGAGGACTGTGGGTCCCGTAGAGTACTTTCCACATCAGATCCAAATACTGCAGTTTCCCTCTGAATGGGGCATTGAGAACCAATTTTTGTACATGACAGGCAAAACTGCAACCCGCAGCAGGGAGTGGCGGTGAAAGCAAATACCAAAAGCAGCACCATGGGCAGCTGCAACAAAGGCATCATCAGCTGATCTGACCAGATGATTTCCGGATTCCAGGCCATTAGCAGCCAGCTGTTGAGCCACAATCTTGTTAGGGAGATCTGGCAGCTTATCAGCCAGGTAAACAACTAACTTCCATAGGAAATTCTGATTCTTGACCATGTATGTGATATTTAACAAACCTTAGTCAAAGAGAAGCAGAAGCAAAGGTCCTCTTCCCCATTACATCCAATTTACTCGACTCCTTATCAGGAGGAAGAGAACTCATGTTTAGGTGCCTTTGACCTATTATGAGCAGCCATTATGACTGAGTGTGTCTGAAGCAGAGAGTAGTATTAAGACTTAGTGACAGGGCAATATACTGTTTATCCACCTTTCTAGGGACAGCTGGCTACTGAACAGGTCAATGCTAGGCAGCCAAAGTAGCATCTTCTAGACAAGAGTGTAAAGGAGGGATGATGACAGTAGGGTAGGCAGACAACTCCAAGAATTCAAAGTTTTTTCTTGGAGGAATCCTTCTCAGCATCAAAACCCAATTTTGCCTGAACTAGCTTGAGGAAAGCCTGGAATAAGACATCCTCAAAAGGTGCTCCAGTAGGGTTCCTTATACTCTCCTTAGAGTAGGAAGACAGAGCACAGCTGGACCCTACCGCATTTAGGGCTTCTTATAACTCTTCATCTAAAGCCTTCTCCTCATCTTCCATATATGCTGTACTTAATTCCAGTTCATCATCGCCCATCATTGGAAGAGGACCGATGGGTCGAGGAGGAACCGTGGACGGGTGCACTATCGATGGAGGCCGCTCAGGGCCTGGCATGACGGTGGGGATAAAGAATTGCTGCATCAATGCCAAGGTCGATAGCAGTATCACCAAAGGCGCCAGAGGCAATGGCAACAGGATGTTGCTGGAAAAGCTCCAACATTGTTTGATAAAGCAGCTGCATGTTGACGGGCCCCAAAGGTGTCAACAATGGCAGAACCATCAACAGGACCGTGCCCGATGGTGGTATGGGCTGCAAATCCCCCAGTGTGGCAGGGGCTCCAGTGTCAGATCCTAACCTTGATGTCTGTGAGACAGTCAGGGGGGTAGCAGAACCAGAGGTCTTGGCCTAGGACAGAATACTTACCTACCATAACAGCAGATCTTAGAGAGAATCTCTTCCATTGAGCCACATCATGGAACAGTAAGCCATCAGCATCAGGAACACCTGGAAATTTCTGCAGGTTGGGGCCGTCCACATTGATACGCCTTGTCAGTGACTTTATAACATGGGCATCCCCAGCATTCCTCAGTTTCCCACCGGAGACAAGCTCAGATGATTGCTGGACAGGCAGGGACCAAAGCGACCATGATCAAACTAAGCACATAGGAGAGGATATGGAAACCTAAGTAGAAATGCTGTATTTAACTGCACAGGAGAAGCAAGTTGCGATAGCCGGCAATATTATCACTCATCACCCAACAAGGTGGGGGAAGGTGGGAAAGCTGTGGCTCAACTGAGATTTTCTCCAAGATTTACTGTTTCAGTAGGTAACTATTCTATCATCTTCGAGATATCTCCCTCAATTGAGCCACATCATGGAATGATTCACAAGCAACACCAAGGACAGAGGCAGGATGGCAGGACCCAATGATCCTGAGTAAAGAGGCACAGCATAACACTAAAGCCAAAGTTAGCACATCTACAAGAGACGATGTTTAGACTGTAGTGTTTAGTAAATGAATGAACAGTACTCCAAGTGGCAGCAGTGGGCAGATTTTGAAAACAGGTCACTGAGATAGCCACCCATTGGGGAGAGTGAGCATGAACAGAATTAGGAAGCCGCCTCCCACGCTTCCGGTAACAAAATGCAAATACAATTGGCCAGCCATCTGGACAGGCCCTGTTTGCAAACAGGGGAGCCCAACATCCTGGAAGCAAAAGCTACAAACAGTAGAGAGGATTAGAAGATTTTCTACAATCCTGTGTATGGTCCAAGTACCACCACAACGTCCTCTGGACATCCAGCGTATGCAAACAATGCTCCCAAGCACTTAATAAACCAGACTTTAGGGCAACAGATGGCTGGTTAAGCCACGGTATAACATTGGTTTTAAGAAAATCCATGGTGAAAAGCAGAATGCAGACAACTGCAGCTGAGACATGGGTTCAAGAAGTTCTTGTACCATACAGTACTCGCACCAAATTATGTAATGGATGCTGCTTCTACCGGACTAATGGTCAGTTACCAAATTAATCCAGTACAAGTGGCGCATACTGTATCTGTGGGAGAGGAAAAATAAACCTCACTGGGGTGTCATACTGACGAGTCCTGGTAGGATGAAACAAGTGTCTGTGTCTTCTGCTGGCACCCTTTGCACACTGTGTGAGAGGCCTTTTGGCACCATGGCTTCCTGCTTAAAGCTGAACCAGTATAACATTTGGTGGTGATTTCCATATACAGCCCATGATGCTTTGCATTATGGGGGTATGTGTGATTTTGTATTTCTTATTAGTCCAATTTAGTGCTCTTTCAGAAACAACCTTAGGAAGGAAAGTAGTATTAGAATGTAATGTAACCCTATCCTTGTGAAAAATAATAAAAAAAAAAGAGGGTCTGCAACCACAGCCTGAAGTTCAGATATGTGCCTAGCTCACATCATAGCCACTAGGAAAGTACAGTTACATAAGAACTTACTGTTAACAGTAGATCCTCAAGAGAATCTCTTGCATCAGGCCACACCTAGGAACTATAGTCATCAGGCATTAGGACCACATGGAAACTGTCCTAACAGGGCTGCCCACGACGATGTCAAGAAGTAGGTAACGTCCCTCCCATATAAACATGGGCAGCCTCATGGCCTCCTTAGTTCTCCTGCTGGAGACCAAATATAGAAGATCTCCTGCTAGAGAACAGAGGGGAGCCAGAGGTTGCAGCCATAAAGAAAGGCTAGAGAGACGGTGAACCATCCTAGAAAGGGAGAGAGACACAGAAAAACAAGGGGGATGGGGGTGGGATAGCATGGCCAGATGCAAGAGATTCTCTCGAGGATCTGCTATTATATCCTCATTGAGGAGTGGATGCACCACAGAGTCCTGCAGGTCAGCAAGTATGTCCTGCCCACCCACCACAAAGAGCCTGCTGCTCAGAAGGGGCATTCAGGATGACTGCTGTACACCAAGAGGAAACCCAGACACCCCGAGCCAAGAATGCCTTCTGCAGCTCTAGGGGGACCCGCAGAAATAGAGGGGTTCCCCTAAGAGGCCCAGAACCACATGTCCACCTTTCTGGGAAAGTCAGGGAGTAAGGCTGATCAGTGCCAGGTGGCCAGGGTGCAGCTCATGGAGGGGGGAGGGTAAGAGGTGGGGAGAGCTGGGAGAGTTAGGGACTCTACCCAGGATCTCCCAATAATACCCTTGCTCCTGAGCATCCTACTTCCCTGTATTTAGTAGCTGCCTTGCCTTGGAGAGGAAGAAGAGGTCCACAAGAGGGGACCCCAAGGCACCATCAAGGGCTCCCGACCATAAGCACATCTCCCTCTTCCATCTGTAGTAAAGGGAGGAACACTCCTGACCTCCCCCATCAACGGACTCTGCGGACCATGCACAGGGGAACTAAAACAGCAATGCCCTGGATATTGAGGGTTGCGGCGACAGAACAGGTGACTATGTAGGGTGCGGCTTAAGAGGCCCCATGGCAGACGCGACTGGATGAACTCTGCAAAGAAGGAGAGTGCCATGTGAACCTCGACAGTGGTGCTGTTTTAGGAGCAGCACCAGGCGGCTTCTGCAGGGGTGAGCAGAGCCCCTGAATTGATGGACCACTGCCAGCCAGGGTAAGTGCAAGCGTAACCCCTGGCCTGCCGACCTGCCACGGTTTCTGAGGAGTGGAGGAGAAAGTGACCCAGAAACTGTGAAATACCAAGACGTCCACAGGGAAGACAAAAGCCCCTGTATCAACAGGCAATGCCGGCCGCAGTGGGTCCAGCGGGGGCCTCCCACTACCACCAATCCAATGTAAGAGGAAATCTGTAGTGGTAGAAGTTGTGGAGGGCACCCTCATGGGAGTGGGGTGCCCAAGCAGCAACAAGGGGGAAGAATTGAAGACTCTCAGCAGATGGGCCTAAGCTGGCATAGGGAACCAAGCGTCCTGACAGTCCTGAGCGACCCAATGAAGAGGGAGGCCTGGAAGAGGGTGGCAGCAGCCTGCATGCATGGGGGCTGTGCAGCATCGACAAGGGAAACAGAAGCCCAGATGTTGACTGGCCAATGCCCACTGGAAGAACCAGCAGAGTGTGCTGCCCAGAGTCAACCTCGTTGAAACGGGGGGAGAGGCTGCAGGGGGCAGCAATGGTGGCCTGTGTGGCAGGGCACCGAACGACATCAACAAGGGAACCTGAGCCCCGATGTCAACAAGAAGGCACCACCCAAAAGAGAAGTGCCACAAGTCATTGTGGCAGCTGACCTGTGGGTCTGAGGTTTGTGCTGGAGGACTAACGATGTAGTTTGCAGCTCCGATGTTGGAGGGCAAATGCCAGTCACAAGCGAGCTGGCTGAAAACCCTGCCAGAATTGTACCTTGTGGGAAAGAAGGTGTTGGATGGCAGGAGGCATTGCCACCAAGGAGGACAATGGCGCAGCCACAGTCGGCGCCAAGAAGCGTGGTGACCAGAGGAAGAAACAGGGAGTAACCCCACCTGGGAAGAAGTAGAAAACAGGGAAGCCTGAAGAGTCCATCAGGCCATGAAAGGCCTGGAAGGACCCAGGGAATGGGCCGGATACACAGAAGCTCCTATGTAGAGTGCTCTGAGGTCCAACGACCCACAGTAAGGAGTACAGAGCGGGGCTGGTCGACGAGATCGCAGGGGACTGGGTAGAAGGTTTTGAAGATCCAGATAGAGGAGATGGGCCTAACGGTCATAGGCCCGAGGGAAGCCATAGCACTCTGCTGGAAGACTGGAAAGGCAGTGACTAGCGCCCATCATCAGAAATGGGAGGCACGGTTCACCCAAAAACGAAGGTGAGCAACAAGTTACAGTAGGGCTGGCAAACAACCTCCTCAAGGCCCATTCTACTAGGGGCACCGCAGCCTCTGTGGTAGCTGAAAAGAACATACCCTTGCTGGACATTTGCAAAGCAGCTACCTGGAGGACTGTACACGCTTTCACAAAACACTACTGTCTGGATGTACAATCAAGATTAGATGCCAAATTTGGCACAGCAGTCCTGCAGAACCTCTTTCCAAAGTAGGTTCTGTATCCGCCTCCCAGCTGTGCTACTTTGTAGTCTGCAACAGTCAAGCAAACTGAAGAATTCCTGGGGTGAGAAGAAACAAAATTACTCACCATAGTAATATTGTTTCTTTCACAGTTTTCTTCAGTATGCTTGACCTCCCACCCATCCTCCCCTACATAACCTGACTGAGGAGTTCTCCAGTCCATTCTTGGGCCAAATTTCACTGTTTGATGTTTATGATTAGAGCTTTTATAATTATAGGTAGTTTTATAATTGTTATGTAGTGTTCTGGTGTTTTGATGGCTCGGATGAGTATTTTTGTGGCCTTTTGGCCTTTAGCTTCAAAATGAATCTGACTGACTCCCACTCTAGCTCATCAGCACTCTCACCTCAGACAATTTTTAAAGTCTGTAGGTCCCGTTCTGTGCTTGGGTCTACCTGACATGCCAATCTGTCAGAAAAGACAAAAAAATGTGGTTCCCAAATGGGAAAAACAGTAATATGCAGTCCAGTTAAAAAACAAAAGGACTGCTAACAAGAACATCGCTCTCTTTTCGTTTGTATTTTCAAATTCCTCACAGAAGACAATACCAGAGGGACATCTTAGTTCTGATCGCCAGTGAAAGCAAGACAATAATGGTTTCAAATTTATTTATCAAGTGTAATGGCAGAAAAAAAAAAACATTGCGAGGAGAAAAATACATTTAATACTAAAATGCAGTAATAGAAAAAAAAAACAACGCAACTAGGAGTATCTCCAGTTCCCAGATCACGGAGGTACCACAGAAATTCACAAAAATCAAAAATAACCCCCAAAAAGTTAGCTATATAAAACTAAGAGGCAGAGAAATTAATTACATTAAAACCATTTACTTATAAGAACAGAAAATAATTAACTACAAGCAAGGAACCTGAAGAGCTCTCTTCGGAACGACTTGCTGCTTCAGGCAGAGAAATAGATCTAATGTTAAGCAGTGGAATGCAGCACCACTGTGAGGCAGAGATTTGAAATCATGTTCCGAGTTCCATCATTAGCATAAATTTACATACACAACTCTCCAGGGCAGTTCAGACCTGCAGGGTGATTGTTTCGTCAAGCATAGCAAGGGATTCCTGAAGTTTGAAATGAGAGTTTACAAAGGTTGCATCAACTGCATTTTCACATCTATGTTAGCACAAAGTGCATGATTGTAATGTTAATGACATGAATGTATGTTTTTTATTCAAATGTTTATACTGTATCAGAAGCTGGAGAAAAGTCAAGACAGTACAGAGGAACAGCTAATCACCTCCGACAAGCTGTCTAGACACCACAAAGCTTGCCATCTTACAGTTACACCAGGGGGTTCAGGTACTGCAGGATCAGGCTAAGGCCGCAGATTGTCAGAACTGCAGAAACAACCTCAGCATGTACAGGTTGCCAGAGGGATCTGAAATAATCTCTTTCTTGCAAAAAATACTGTGATCCATGCTACAACTATCAGACGCCTGCTCCCTGGAGACTGAGCAGTCCCACTGTGCTCTCTGCACCCATCCAGCCTCCCTAACAGCTAGATCATGGTCAGTGGTCCTTATATTCTTGCGGTTCCCAGAGAAATTAGTAAGTTCTCCATGCCACATAGAAAAAAAAAAAAAAAAAAAAAAACTACCGTTCAAGGATACCCTCCTCTATTTCAAAAATGTCCCCTGCCCTTATGGTCTGCAGAAGGGAAAATATCCCAGTGATGAAGGCACTCCATTCGGAATGGTGAAATTCCATACCCCTACCATACCGCTCCAAGATGGTCATCTACTACACAGATGGGACCCAGACATTCGAGACAGCTGAAGTGGCTCTATATGAACTATAGAAGAATATCCCAAAGCAGCCCTACACAAACTATAGAGGAACAACCTAGCCTTCTCAATCCCTGGCTGCTAAGCTTTCGAACTGCCTTTGGAAAGACAGTCCAGTGGGATCAGTGGCTCCAACATGGCGTTGCCACACTAAAGCAGATCATACACAAACCACACCAAAAGCAGAGGCAGTCAGACTACCTACCTCTTGATCAGCAGCAGCTCCATGAAAGAGAAGCTACACTTCAATAGTTTCAGCTATACTTCTTTGACTCTCTGCAGTCTTTTTTCCTCCCCTTTCCCATGCCTGCTGCCCCACTTGTTCCCCCTCCCCAGCGGCAGCAAGTAAGAGTCTTAAACAGCAAACCAATCTGTATAGAAGTACCGGGTGCCTGAATCCATCCCCTGCCTTGTGTTGTGCTCCTCCGGGACCATGCTCAGCATCTCAGGCTCCCTCTACAACGTGGCCCTCAAGCTTGCTCTAGTCACACACATTCTGAACCCTCATGTTCGGAGGCCCGGAGCTGAAGGGGTATGACTCAGAAGGGTATGATATGCCTCAGCCCACTGCTACCCTTTCCGGGGCTGGGGCCTGGAACAGATTGCAGCAACTCCATTGATCAAGTGCTTCTACCAGCAGCCTGTATGCACAGCAGCCATATGCATGGTGGTCGCGTGTGCACTGAGAGGGAGGGGCGGCCCCAATTAAAGCAACTCACGGGAGACCCAACCTAGTTCATTAAAGGCTCAACTTACCATATTAAAGTGCAAGGTACAGGGGAGAAAGCATATCCAACAGAGTACCACGTACTATATTAAAAACATACTGTGAGGCGCATCACTCGTAGCACTTTTTGAGGAGAACTTAGGAGATCTAAGGGAGATGGGACAGGGTGTGGGGTTGGTCGGCAGGGGGGACTTGCAGACGAGACTTACTGGTGCAGCCAAAATGGCATTGCTCACTGCGGGCACACTGAAGTTGGCACCTTGCAGCAGACTTTGCACAAACTGGTCATAAAGACACACTGGAGGGTGCCTCTCAGCCTCATCCCTACGCAAACTTTGAATGTGCTGGAAAGAACAGTCACTCACCACAACACTAGTTCTTCCAGAGAATCTCCTCCATCGAGACACACCTTTAGAACAGCAACCCGTCAGCATCAGGACCACTTATAAACTTTTGCTAGCTCAAAACTGCACACAATGGAGTACAATATCAGCACCTATAAAATGTGTGCGGTCCGATGACTCCTTAGTTCCCCACTAGAGATATGTTTGGAGGGCCATTTACCGTGAGGAACCAGGAGATCAAGCTCACACCAAGCACACAAGTAGAGGTGTGGGACTGGAAAATACATAAGGCACTTATAGAAACTTAGAAGAAAAGCAATGGAATATCCTGCCAACGTATAATTCAGTAAGGGGGAAGGAGGGTGGGTGTATTATGGATTAATTGAGGAGATTATCTTGAAGATCTACAGTTACAGTGAGTAACTGTTCTAGCTTCATCGAGGATACCTCCTCCATTTGGCCACATCGTTGGAACAATTTCCAAGCAGTATGCAAAGTACACAGGGAGGACTGCCGAGTGTGATATGCAATCAGGACAGAAGGCCTGGCAGAGCAGCAAGCCCAAATCAGCACTTCTGCGTAGGACGATGTCTAGACTGTAGTGCTTAGTGAAAGGATATACAGTGCTCCATGTGGCAGCAGCACAAATGTTAGCTACAGAATCATTCTGAAAACAGACAACAGAAGTGGCCATACCATGTGCAGTGTGGGATTGCACAGCACTAGGAAGCTCCTTATTGTATTTGCTATAACAAAATTCAATGCAACGAGCCAACCATTTGAACAGCCACTGTTAGTCAGTCAGTCAGTCAGTCAGTCAGTCAGTCAGTCAGTCAATCAATCAATCAAAATCTTTATTTATCCAGGCGAACATCGTTGAGCAAGCTCATTTACAAGATGGACCTGGTTAGCTCTGGGTCAAATGGTACAATGCAGATAGATATACAGGTATTTACAATTCAGCCAACTAACACAAGTAAAAAAACAATTAATGCAAGTAAGTACTCAATGTTACATCAATCATATCAGCTCAGAGTGCTTCTGTAATATTTAAGAAGGACATAAGATGAGGCTTAATAGGATCTTCAGTAGGGAAAAGTGATCGGCTGCTCGTGTAGGGAGCTGACGCAAGCACAGAATTTCAAAAGTAGTGTAAATCACACAGTATCGCTAGATGTAACACTCTAAACAGAAGGATAAGGGTCTTATCAGTCAAGGAGAAAAGTAATTACAGCTATTTTGGAAAAATTTCAGCATGGAAATCAGATTTATGCTTGGTTAAGAACGGACACAGAAGCAGACTGCAGCAACCCATCGGAAGCCAACGCCGAAGAGCACACACGTTCCGACTGGATGGCTGCTAATGCCGTGCTTTGCTAATGGAGAGTCCAAGCTTAGGTTCTCAGGTGGCAGTAGAGGCAGCGCCGACTGCCCAGTGCCCGGGTTTGCCACGCATATAGGCAGTGAGCCCATGGACAGCAGGGGATGGAAGAAGGGGTCAGTATTAAGTACTGGGCCACTGACAATGGAACATGTGAACCAGCGGGAGGACCAAAACAGCAGGACAACAGAGGTGGGTATTCCTTGATGCCTAAAGACTGGCCCAACCACAGAAATTCAGAAAGGAGTGTAATCAAACAGAGTCACAACTCTTGACACACTAAACAGAAAAAAATAGAGGTCATAACTGTTAGGCAATAAGTCAGTACAGCTCTTTTTCGTGCAAGTTTTAGACAGAAAAATCAGACTTTAGCTTAGTATTGAGGGAGACACAGGAGCAGACTGACTGAGCCAATCAGACACCAGAGCAGAAAAGCGCTCACGTTCCGACTGGGTATCAGCAATGCCGCACCTTGCTAGTAAGGAGTCCAATCTGGGTGTCTCAGGCGACGGCTATGGAAACAACAACCGCCCGTTATCCACATTTCGCCCACCTGAGGGGCAGGGAGCCCCTGAAGGGCTAGTCTACAGCAGGGAAGAGCTTTAGTGAACAAAGGAAAGATCGTAAGAGTGGAATGCAGTGGAAAGGGAATACGAAGATAAAATAGGGCAGTAAAATGGAACAGGGTAGGGGAATAAGAGCCACAGATTAAGTAATATGTAAAAGACAGCAGGGTGAGTAAGGTGTAGCGGCCGCGAAAGCCATGAATAGATAACCCTACAGGTATTTCTAGAGGGGAAAAATATTTAAGGCATAAGACGCTCACAGAGTTAAGGTCACCAAAGGTTACAAGTGATCATGAATTCAACTACACCCAGAGGGCAGCAGCCTGATGCTTCGGACTAAAATTAGGGGCTGGGGTAGCAATTGCTCACACACCGAGCATACAGAGATTTAAAGGCATTCATACTGCAGAGGCAGCTTAATTTCAATAATTTTTGTACTTTGTTTCACAATGTTGGCAACAGGAAACTAATGGCCACTCTGCCATAGCAAGAGGAAGCCTTGGGGATACATAATGTGATGTAAGATGCGATTCTTAAGGCATACGTCCCTGGCTCACTTAGTGGAAGACATATATTGGGGAAGCAGCTTCAAGAAAACTCCATAAGTCCGAAGGACTGCGTTTCTATTATGCCTAAACATAAGAGAGGACCACCCTGCAGCTTTGTACAAGGAACAATGATGGGTAGAGATGAGACCACCAGTAATAAACTGGATGGCCCTGTGGTAAAGCATATCCAACTTTACAAACGAGGCTTTGTGACAATGACTATGAAGGAAATCTGCATAATTGATCAGCGAAAGAAAAGTAGTTTGAACAAGGCGCACTTTTGCATCTCCAGAAGTTAGTGACAGGTATGTCCTCTTCCCCCTGCAGTCTTTAGTATGATCCAGATACAAACGTACTGTTCTACGTACATCATGCACATGAGCAATGTCTTATAGAAACATAGAAGTTGACAGCAGATAAGGACCACAAGGTCCATCCAGTCTGCCCATTTCGTTTTTTTACCTTATGAATGTGCCATAGGCCTTTGCTCTGTCAATGACCTATCTATTCATACTCATCTGTATTGCTCCCTTATGCCAATCCCATGCCTGTTTGAAGCCCTGCACTGTATTCATATCCACCACTTCCTGAGGTAGGCCATTACATGCATCCGCCACCCTTTCTGTGAAAAAGAACTTCCTCACATTACCCCTTAATCGGCCTCCCTCTAGTCTCATGCTGTGTCCTCTTGTCCTGCTATTTTTCTTATATTGAAACATGTTAGACTCTTTCACCTTGTTAATGCCCTTAAGGTGTTTGAATGTTTCAATCATAACACCTCTCTCCCTCCTTTGCTCTAGGGTGTACATGTTGAGCTCCGGTAATCTGTCCTCATAGGTTTTCTGATGCATTCCCTGCACCACTTTGATTGCCCTTCTCTGGACTGCCACAATTTGGTTATGTCCTTGTGAAGGTGTGGCCTCCAGTACTGCACGCAGTACTCCAGATGGAGCCTAACCAGTGTCTTGTAAAGAGGGATTATTACCTCCCTCTTATGATGTGATACCCTTACTAATACACCCCAACATCCCCCTAGCCTTACCTACTGCTTTATTGGTCTGCTTGGATGATTTCAGGTCATCTGTGATGATGATGTCCAAGTCTATTTCTTCCCTTGTGACTGCCAGAAACTCCACACCCAGCCTATAGGTGGCTTCAGGGTTTCTCTTCCCTATGTGCATGATCTTGCACTTCTTTGCACTAAACCCCAATTGCCACTCTTCCGACCATTTTGCCAGTTTATCCAGATCTCTTCTCATTCTGCCCACCCCATCTGGATCATTTACGCTGCTGCAGATCTTGATGTCATCTGCAAACAGACAAACCTTACCCTCCAGTCCATCTGCAATGTCACTGAAAGAGGACTGTCCCCAGGACTGATCTCTGAGGTACCCCACTTGTGACTTGCCTCTCTTCTGACTGTATACCATTTACCATCGCTCTCTATTTTCTGCCCACCAACCAGTTTGCCACCTAGTTGACCAACTTCTGACCCACCCTGAGCCTACCCAGCTTATTAATCAATCTTCTATACAGAACAGTATCGAAAGCTTTGCTGAAGAGAACAGGCAGAGTACCAGGAGGAAGGAGCTGCTGGTATAACTAAACTTCTCTACTGGGATCAAGAACTAGAACTCTTATACTGGGACCTTCAATTTAGGGTAAAAAAAAAAAAAAAATCAGTGTGTTTGTCAGAGTTAGTTGAAGTGAATTGTTATCTGTGTAGTTATCTAGGTGCTTGTCACAGGTGGCTGAAGGGAACTGTTATCTGTGAAATTAAGTGTAGAAAGATTTGCAAAGTAGGGGGAGTGGCTTAGCTAGAAGGAGCCAGGTTAAAACTAGATTTAAACACTGCCCTAGATAGCGTCTGCCAGAGAACAGGCAGAGTACCAGGAGGAAGGAGCTGCTGGTATAACTAAATTTCTCTACTGGGACTAGATTGCCCTCCTTACCCCCACCCAAAGGCAGTTCCACTTTTATAGGCACAGGATTTGACTGACAACAGGAACTTCCCATTTGGGTGCAGGAAGTGAGTGATCACAGAGCCACCAAAGGCTCACCATCCTAGAAGGGCAAGAGTAGCTCTCCATCCCCCCAGCTGCTGAAGGTCTGACTGAGCAAGTAAAGAGACTACTGAGAAATATAGGAACTTCATGTCTCAGAACAGGAAGATCAAGCGCTAAAAGGACAGAGAGGCAGTAAGCAAGTAGGGAGAGGAAAAAAAAAAGAAATAAACAGAGGAAAGAGTAAGTATTCCAAACAACAGTTAGGGGGCCACAAATAAGACATGATGGGAGTGGTGCAGTGCAGTGGCTGTGGAGCAGCAGTCTTCCGGGAGACGTTCTGGAGGATGCAGTGTTATCCCATCTGCAGGCACCTCTCTGGGCTGAGGGAGGAGGTGGCTCATCTCAAGGCTGAGTTGGTCAGGATTTGTGGGACCTCCTCTCCCACCAGGACCACCAGGTCACTGCCGTTGCTTCAGAGGTTGCCAAGAAAGAGAAGCGGTTGGACCACAGTGGGCTCAGGGAGGGTGAGGGTGGTGGAACAGAGGCACATCCCTCCAGTTGTACCTCTCCACAATTTCTATGCCGTTCTGGAAAAGTGTGGTTCCTCTATGGAGGCACCCACAGTGGACACCAAGGAGGATGATGGGAACCTCCACAAAGGAGACCAACAGGAGTGTGGCATGGGACCCCACAGGGGAAGGGAAGTAAAGAAACAACTCTTGGTGGGGGACTCCATTGTTAGGAAGGTAAAACTGGGGAAGGAAGGGGAGAGGGAGGTAAGATGCCTGCCTGGCGCCATGGCTTGGAGGGAAAGGGAGCGAATCCTCAGGATCGCAGGAGCAGCTGCACAGGGGAGGGAGCTGGGTGTCATTGTCCACCTAGGGACAAATGACCTGGCTAAGAAAGGGATCAGAGCAGTGCACGCAGTGTTTGCGGAGATGGGGAGGGGCCTTAGACAAATAGCACGCATGGTAACCTTCTCAGAGGTGCTGCCCATCTATGGCACGGATGAGGCTAGGGTGCTCCACACTATGGGATTCAATCAGTGGTTGAAAAACTGGTGCAGAGCTCAGGGATTTGGCTTCATTGGGGACTGGGGATCCACCTGGAAGGATGCAGGCCTATATTGGTGTGATGGTCTGCATCTGTCCAGGAGGGGAACCAGGATCCTAGGTGACAGGTTTAAATGCTTCATTGGTAAGCATTTAAACTAGCCAAGGCGGGAGGCACTAGAGAGGAGCAGAGAAATCCTAGCCCCCCCCCCCAAAAAAAAAAATCAGGTTCTAAATGAGGTAGACACCAACATAGAAATGTCGATAGGGAGAAGAGCTGGGGTAAATGGAGAAAGTGACAAATGCAATAAGGACAGGGATGGGGCAAAAAGGGGTAAGGCCATCAAGAAATGGAGGGTAATGAGTACCCACGCCCATAGTCTGGGCAACAAGCTCCCTGAATTGGTGGCCTTGATGGAAGAGGCATGCCTGGATATTGTAGCAGTCACAGAAACATGCTACACAGAGAACCATGACTGGGATGTTAACATATCAGGGTACACAACCTACAGGAGAGACAGGGAGGGGAGAAGGGGGCGGAGTAGCTCTCTATGTAAGGGAAGGGATAAAAGCAACTGAACAAAAGAGTAAACAAGGAGGACAGGAGGCACTGTGGGTCACCTTAGAGACTCGAAATGGAACCACAATCCACACAGTGGTTGTATACAGACCCCCATGTCAGGGGGAGAGAATGGACAAGGATATGATAGAAGGCATACTTACGATGGCAGAGAAATGGGAGATACTGTTGATGGGGGACCTTAATATGCCAGATGTTAACTGGAGCACCTTTGCTGCAGCCACATCCAAAAGCAGGACCATTCTCTATGCCCTTCAAGTGGCATGCCTCAGACAGCTAGTTTTGGAACCTACTTGTGAGGGAGCAATCTTAGACCTTGTACTCTCAAATGAGGACAGTGAGAGGATCTCAGATCTAGAAGTGGGTAGCCATTTGGGAACAAGGGACCACCAAACAGTGTGGTTCATGATAAACTCGGCTACAGAGTCAAGCCATACAAAAGTGAGGGTTCTGGACTTCAGGAGGGCTGACTTTGGCAAGATGGGAGAGTGCCTTAGAAAAGCACTAGCAAACAGGCTAGAAGGAGGGGTGGAGCAACAATGGGGAAATATCAAAACTGCCATCACAGAGGCAACAAGCCTTTGTGTGAGGCAAATAAATCAATATGAAAGAAAAAGCCACTATGGTTCTCAAAAGAGGTGGCGGTGAAGGTTAGGGAGAAAATGATAGCATTTGGGAAGTATAAGGAAACACAGAAGGATCAGAGCAGAGAACTGTACCAATTAGGGCAGAAGGAAGCAGGGAAGGTAGTCAGAATAGCAAAGGCCCAAACTGAGGAAAAGACAGCAAACTCGGTTAAGAAGGGGGATAAAACCTTTTATAAGTATATCAGGGAGCGTAGAAAGACAAAGGGAGGGATAGTGAGGCTGATAAGAATGGACAGTGGGTGGGCAGAGAGGGACAGTGAAAAAGCAGGAATACTGAATACTTCTGTTCAGTATTCACAAAAGAGGAGGTGGGGGAGGTGCCTAATCCAATTAACAGAAGCACTCTGGCTGGGGGGAGGTCGATCCCAGTCCTTTCACAGAAGAAAGGGTTCTGAAAGAACTCCTAAAACTGAAGGTGGACAAAGCAATGGGGCCAGAAGGAATTCACCCCAGAATTCTAAAAGAATTAAGCAGAGAACTAGTGACACCCTTGACTACCCTTTTTAACAAATCATGGGAGAATGGTGTGGTACCCGAGGACTGGAGGAAGGCAGATGTGATTCCCCTTCATAAAAGTGGGACCAAGACAGAGACAGGAAACTACAGACCTGTCAGTTTGACCTCTATGGTAGGAAAAGTGATGGAATCACTTCTGAAGAAAAGAACTGTTGAGTACCTAGAGGCCAGTGGGGCATAGGACCCAAGGCAGCTTGGGTTCACAGCAGGAAGGTCATGTCAGATGAATCTAATGGATTTATTTGACTGGGTGACCAAAGTAGTAGACCAGGGAGGGGCTGTGGACATAGCCTACCTAGACTTTAGCAAGGCATTTGACACAGTCCCACACAAAAGATTAACTGTCAAATTAACCAGCCTGGGAGTGGGTCCTAGGGTGGTAGCCTGGGTAAAACATTGGCTGGACAACAGGATACAGAAGACAATTGTAAATAGAGTCCACTCTGAAGAAAGACGGGTTACTAGTGGGGTACTGCAGGGTTCAGTACTGGGTCCAGTCCTTTTTAATGTCTTCATAAGTGACATTGCAGAGGGACTGGAAGGAAAAGTATGCCTCTTTGCAGATGACACAAAGATCTGCAACAGGGTCGATGCATAAGGAGGCATGGAAAGGATGAGAAGGGACTTGGCAAGGTTGGAGGAATGGTCAGAAGTATGGCAGTTTGGATTCAATGCAAAGAAGTGCAAAATAATGCACCTGGGAAATAAAACCCAGGGAAGATTACACAATTGGGTGGGGGTAGTAACAACAACAAAAATGGAAAGGGACCCGGGGTAATCATATCAGATGACCTAAGGTTGGCAAGCAATGTGAGAAGGCGGTAGGGAGGGCTGGGGGGATACTGGGATGTATAGGGAGAGGCATCACCAGCAGAAAACAGGAAGTTGTTATCCCCCTGTACAGACAGTGGGGGGGACCCCATCTGGAGTACTGCGTCCAGTTCTGGAGACCCCATCTCCACAAGGACATAGACAGGATGGAGGCAGTTCAGAGGAGGGCAACTAAAAATGGCGCAGGGTCTGCAAGAGAAGCCATACAAGGAGAGACTAAGGGAGCTTAATATGTGCACTCTTGAGGAAAGGAGGGAGAGGGGGGACATGATAAAAACGTTTAAGTACCTCAGTGGAATCGGCAAAGTCCAAGAGGGTAGCATCTTTCAGAAAAAGAGATGTGCAAGAACAAGGGGACACAATTTGAAGATAGAGGGGGGACGGCTCAGGGGAAATGTGAGGAAGTATTTTTTCACAGAGAGGGTGGTGGACGCATGGAACAGCCTTCCTGAGGAGGTTGTGGGGAGTAAAACTGTGGGAGAATTCAAGAATGCATGGGACAGACATAAGGCAGTTTTTGTGGTGGGTAGGAAGAAATAGGCTGTTGGTTAAATAGGATCTGTAGCTTATCCTCTAGGTAGGGAAATGGGCAGACTAGGTGGGCCAAGCAGTCCTCACCTGCCGTCAAAGTCTGTTTCTATGAAGTCAAGGTAGGCGACATCAACTGCTCCCCCTTGGTCCACCACTCTGGTTACCCAATCAAATAAATCTATGAGATTAGTTTGACAGGACCTTCCTGTTGTAAACCCATGCTATGCTGTCTTGGATCCTGTGCTCCTATGGATTCCAGGTGTTGCACTATCCTTTCCTTAAGGAGTTCCTCCATAATCTTCCCCACTACTGAGGTAAGACTGACTGGTCTGTAGTTCCCTGCCTCCTCCCTGCTACCACTCTTGTGGAGCGGGATCACATGAGCCCTTCTCCAGTCTTCTGGGACCTCTCCTGTGCTCAGAGACTCACTGAACAGTTCTGATAATGGCTCTGCTAGTTCCAACCTTAGCTCCTTTAGTACCCTGGGATGTATGCCATCAGGTCCCATTGCCTTGTCCACCCTCAGCTTATCAAGCTCTTGTAGGACCCTTTCTTTTGGGAAGGGACTAGTGCACACCTCCCTCCCCCCTGTATCCATGGTGCAGAGCTATGTGCCCTGCCCTACCTTCTCTTCTGTAAATACTGAGAAGTATCCATTTAGGATAGATGCTTTTACATGGTCCTCCTCCTCACACTCCCCCTTATCCCCTTTGATCTTAGCAATACCCCCTCTAGACTTTCTCCTTCCACTAATGTATCTATAGAAAGTCTTGTCACCTTCTTTTACTGTTTGTGCTAGTGTTTCCTCGGTTTGGGCAACACTAGCACAATGCATGTAGATGCTGGAACCACAGGTCCGGATGGATCATGGGTCCCATTGTCCTGTGACAGAAGACCATGGCACAGGGGCTGCAGAACAGGAGTTTCCACAGCTAGATGCTGCATCAGGAGAACCATATCTGGTGGAGCCATAATGGAGCCACTCATGTTAGAGAGGCACATTCTGCACATAGTTTACGTAGAACCTTCTGAATGAGAAGATCAGAGGGAATGCATAAATAACCTCTATTTCCAAAAGAGGGACAGTGTGTCTCACCCAAAAACTCCAGGCCTCGAATCGAGCAGAATACAGCAGTTTTTCATTGTTCAGGGTCACAAAAAATGTCCAGCTCTGGATGATCCCACCTTGCAAATAGGTTGTTTACAACAAAGTTCAGCAGTTACCACTCATGTACTTGTGACTGGGACTGAATCAGCCTGTCTGCCAGGACATTTTGAACATCTGGGAAAAACATAGAAACATAGACTTTGACGGCAGATAAGGACCGCTTGGCCCATCTAGTCTGCCCATTTCCCTACCTACAGGATAGGCCGTAGATCCTAGTTAACCAACAGCCCATTTCTTCCTACCCCCCACAAGAATTGCCTTATGTCTGTTCCATGCATTCTTGAATTCTCCCACAGTATTAGACCCCACAGAAACACTGCTGTCAATTGAAAGCCATGAGACAGTGCTCACTGCCACACTCTCAATGCTTCCCTACATTGGGGGGTGGGTAAGAGTGCCCTTTTGCTTGTTGATATAGTGCTTACCACTGACGCTGTCTGTCCTTATCAACAAGTGGCCTGGATGGAGGTGTTCTGTAAAGGACTGGAGACCACAGAAAACAGCACTCATCTCCAAACATTGATGCTGAGATCCAAGTCTAAGTCAGATCACAACCCGTGGCCCAGGTGGGCACCCCGACCTAACCCAGTGGCATCCACTGTGAAGATTTAAACCACTGTTGGGGAGAGAAATGAGACACCCAGCAACAAGTGCAGGGGTCCTATCCAACACTGCAGTGATTTGAGACATGACGAGAACCATCTGTTCCAAAGCATCCATCAACTGATCCCATTCACATATGGGGGTAGGCCAATGGGACTGTCACAATGGCAGCTGTCAAGTCCCAGTAGACGGAGCACTGTCCGGGCGGACACATGACGACTCCTGTGTAGATTCAGCCCTGTCTGCAGGCAGAAATGCAATACCCACTGATGTGTCCAGGACTGCACCAATGTATTGGAAGTGCTGCCAGGGAAAAGGGACAGATTTCGGTGCACTGACCAGAACACCCAGGTCCTCGAACAGTTGCTGTGTTCAGGACAGTATACACTGAACCACTTCCCTAGCTGGGCCCTGCAAGAGCCAGTTGTCCTGATAAGGGAATACAAAGAGCCTTCCTTCTGGAGGGCTGCTGTCAGAACAATGAAGCATTTGACAAATACCTGCAGCAGGGTAAGTCAAAGGGCAAGACTTGGAACCGATAATGGCTGTCCTCCAGCATAAAACGGTGGTACTGCCTGGGCAATGTCAGATTTTGATAGGAAGCTAAATGCCCTTCATGTCCAGAGCATATAGCCAATCCTCTTTTTGTAGTAAGGGATGAGAGCTAGAAGAGAAAACATTCAAAAAACGTTGTATTCAATGAATTTGTTCGTCACAGAGGTCCAATATAGAACGAAGGTCTCCTGTTGATTCAGGGCCAGAAAGTATTTGGAATAGAACCCTCAGTTCTTTTCCTTGGGAGGGACAAGTTTAACTGCTTTCTTTAAAAGTATGTCGGTCTGAAAGTAAGCAAATTAGTCTGATACATTATACTACAGCAAACGGTAAGAAATGTTTTTGCACACAAACTGGAACCATACCCACACTTGGGTGAGGAGCTCTTAGCACGGACTGTTCCCTTTTAAAGCATTGTGCTGTGGCTGATGGCATTTATGGTGTTGCCAATTCTGTGCATGTGTGCAGATACACTGTGCTGGATGGAATAAAATTTCTTAAAAGAGAACAGTCACCAAAAAGGGTCTCACACTCAAGTGTGGGGCTGGTCCCAATGTGTACTTTATGTGCAAAAACATTTTGGTTTACTTTCTTTACTGCAGCTTAGCAGATTTCATCAGACTAATTTTGTTTACTTCTGGGCTGACACCTTCTGTCAGCATAAATCCCAGAATCCCCTGCTGCTGACAGCAGAGCAGTAGGCAGCAGTGGGAGATTCAACAGCCTGCAGTACATGTTAGAGTTTATTTAAGTTCTGATAGTTTTTTTTGGGGGAGGGTTGTTGGTCCAGCTGTTCTCCCTGGGCTACGTGCAGTCACAGATGAAACAATTACTCACCGAAGTAATATTACTTCTTCCAGGTTATTCTTTTGCATTATTGACAGAAGCAGTATGCCAGCTGGGTTCAGCTGCCCTGGAGAGGAGGAGTCAATGCAAATGAGGAAGGCATTGGCCAGTCAGGATACAGTTAGAATAGAGTGCTGCCTGCAGTCAGCCTGAAGGACCTCAGAACGCATTTTGAAGCTGAAAAAGAGCAAAATCTGTGCCCACTAGGGGCAAAAAAAAAAACTGTTAGCAATAACCCACTATATATTCTAACCCATTATTATGAACAAAAAATTTTTTTTTTTTTGAAATCACACAAGCGAATGACAGTCGTCAAATTTGGCTAAATCCCCTAGCAGAGCCTTTAGACAAGGTTTCCAGGGGAGGAAATGTGGGAGTGTCAATAATGCTAAAGAATACCCTGGAAGAAGTAATATTACTTCGGTGAGTAATTGTTTCTTCTCACCCCAGGAATTCTTTAGCATCTATTGACAGAAGCAGACTTCAAAGCAGTGTAGTTGGGAGGAGGGCACAGAAACCTATTTTAAGAAGAGGCTCTGAAGTACCATCCTGCCAAAATTGGCATCCTATCATACTACACATCCAAGAAGATCTTATTGAATGTGAAAAACAAATTTCAAATAAGTGGTCTGCACACTTCAGGTGAGGATATAGTCTTGAATGCTGTCCAGGAGGCAGCTGGTCTTCAGTAGGCAGGCCCTAAGCACGAGAAGGGCTGAATGTCAGCTTTACTGAAGCAGACCCAAAATACAGGAAAACAGTCCCGTGGGAAAATACTCTAGGTCACTGGTTTCTCCTTTTCTGCAAAAACGCAGGAAAGAAAAATATGATAATGACAGAACCTGAACTGCTAGGACTGCTGACGCAGACCGGCAGGACTAATTCATGTCCTTTCCAAGCAGGTTGAGATAGCCTAGACAGGACTTGCCTGACAGCAGTACAGGCAGAGAAAAGAGATTGATAAAGGAAATGGTAGAACACTTGGGAAAAAGATTTTCTATCCGTCCAGAACACTAATTTGTTCATAAAGTAGTAAAAGTTTATTTTTATACAGGTAATAATAGTAACACATCATTGGGAAAAAAATCCCATTTTCAAGATGGATCTGTATCAACTTTCATTCCAAATTTAAATACAATGACATAAAACTTACATCAATAAACACTAAACATAATTTAGAAACATCTATGTCTGTCTTAACAAGAACAAAATACCATTTATTACCCTCTAACCTTAACAATAGTCAAGACAAAGACTCTAATCATTACATATACACTTAATTTTCAGATCATATCCAATCACATCCTTAAACTGCTTAACTTTTGTTTTTCCACTTTTTTGCCTCAATGGGAGCCCACAGGTCAGCCACTTTAAAGCCAAAAGTCATTTTTCCATATCTGTTCATTGATTTAGATATTACAAAAGACTTCCCCTCATTTCTTCTAAGTTTATGTTGGTGTCCATGGGTAACATATGACAGGTTTTCAGCTAAATACCTGGGGGATTGTTTATGAACCACCCCATGAATTAATTTAATCCATTTTTCATCCCTTTTCTGCTCTAAATGGGGCCAATGCAATAATGAGTAAATATCGCAATGATGCATACATCTATCATAATTTAGTATAAATCTGGCCAAATTCTTATATAACACTTTTCCGATTTTAATTCGGATTTATTAGCCATGCCATATATATGGCTACTATATTCAATACATGGTATAATTAATTGATTTATAACATCCCTTCTCATTTTCTGGTTCATACAATACTTGCATCTCCGAAAGGCTCCCAACTTATTGTTTATTTTATGTGTCAATTCCTTAATGGGAACATCAAATTTTAGGTTTTGGTCCGTATAAACCCCCAGATATTTAAAGAATTCAACCTGTGTCAATGTTTCATTACTACATGTTTTTACAAACAGTTTATATTGGTTCAAATTTTCATTCCCTTTGGATGAAAATATCATGGTATGTTTTTTGCTGTTTAGAACCAACTTTGACCTCAAACAAATTTCCAAAGTACTAAAATCTCTTTGAAGATGTTCTTCCACCACCTGTAGGGTTTTCCCACTTGCCAACAAGACAGTATTATCTGCATACATTCGTAAAGCCGAGTAATTTACTACTTTAGGAGCATCGGTTACATACATTATAAATAATAAAAGGCCCAAAATCGAGCCTTGAGGGACTCCTCTTTTAATAAACCCTGAATTTGAAAGAACATCTCCAACCTGAACTTGCTGCTCCCTTTACGTCAGGTATGACTGGAACCAAGGAAGGGTTTCATTATCAATCCCCAGGCTCAACATTCTTTCATACAAAATTTTGTGGTCAATGGTGTCGAAGGCCTTGGAGAGATCCACGAACACCATGCCCACCAAATCACCTCCATTTAATTTGGAGGCTATGATGTCAACCATATCAGCAAGTGCAGTGCCCGTGGAATGGTCCCTTCGAAAACCCAATTGATAGCTGGACAAGAGAGAATTCTCTTCCAGAAAATTATTCAACTGCTTTTGAACTAATCTCTCCAAGACCTTCGACACAACGGACAGCAACAAAATTGGTTTATAATTTGTTGGTTCTCCCTTAGGGCCCCCTTTATGAATCGGGATAACCTTTGCTCGTTTCCATATTGTCAGAAACCCTCTATTTAATAGGCTCCAATTAAAAAGTTTTGTTAGTACTGGGGCTGTTACCTCGCGGGAATCTTTTAAAAATCTATTTTCTATCATATCCATCCCAGGGGCTTTATTTACTTTGAGGTTTCTTAGTTCTTCCTTTACCTCTCTACAGGTAATTACTCTAAATCTAAATTTTTTCCCCAAAAGGTGCCGATGTTCCCTTAATCCATTCTCCTCAAAACATCCATAAGGAGTTTGAGTATCTGGGAGTGTAATAAAATAAGTATTTAGCCACACTGCTGAATCTGAAGATGACAATAATATATCATTTTCACTAATTTGGATAGGTTACTTATTTACAACTGGGTGTTGAAAAGACTGAATCAAATGCCACTGAGAGGATAAGGCCTAAGAGAACAACCTGAAACTCTGAAAAACATCTGACAGAGGAAAACAAGCAGACAAAATTGTCTTCAATGTTACTCACTTCAGGACAGAATTTCCACAGATTCAAAGGGACACCCCATGAACCTGAACTTAGAGAGGTTTGTGTTCCATGGGAAAAAAAACTCAGGTCCCTAAAAGGGTCTGGAAGTGAAGATGGCCCCTTGCGGAATTCTCTGAAATGGTCTGAGAAAAGACAGATTTCTCTTGCCTGATGGAAAAAGAATCTGAGTAACTGTTAGGTGTACTCCCAAAGAGAAAAGGGTTACTGTCCCACTGTTGGAAATAAAATACAAGCCTTTATACTTTTACAGGAAACAAGTCACAAAGACCAAACTAGTTCAAAGTCCAAGATTGTAATGGCTGGAGATGAACTAAATAATCCAGTCATGAGAGGAAAGAGGATTGAAAAACTCTAGGCTCTTGTCCTTGTACCCAGGGGAAAAACCACTTCCCCTAGATAAACTGAGGTTTTCGTGATACTAAAACCTTTTTTTTTTTCCCCCTTCATAGACGTTCCAGGCCTCGTTTGGGTACAGGGACTCAGAGATCTAGCCTCTCAGGAACCAGGCCTTGAGAAGAAAAGACTGGGAGCTGAGAAAAACACTACTCCTGATTTTTCAGAAAGTGCCAAGGTTGTCCCAAGCCACTGGGATCGTGGTGGCTAGTACCTTGACTAGAGAGGTACTTAGGAAACAAGGGATATAAGGAGAGAGAAAACTTCTCAGGCCAGTCTTGAGATAAGAAAATTTTTTGGATGGAACCCCGAGCTGGGGCCTGTAACAGGAAAAAAGGAAAAAAATTGGAGGTTCGGGCTAGAGGCGAAAATTCAGATCTGGACCTGACCTTTCCCCTGAATGATGTGGCTAGGACTTGTGTGCTGAGGGCTCACTTACGGTGGTCCTGAGTATTGTGGCTTAGAGGATCTGCCAAAGGGCCCACTTGTGGTGGCCCTGCCAAAGTTTTGTCCTTGCCCGACACATGGATGAGTGACTAGGACACCTCCAAAGAAGCCAGCTAGAGATAACTCGTTACTATTGTGGAGAGATTGGAAGCCCTGTGTCCCAAATGCTCGTTAGTGTGATACAGGGCAGGGATATCGAACTAAATGGCCTCTGGACTGAAAAAATGCAGGCCTGATAGAGATGCTCTGAGATTCCAGGGTCTGAAGAGAGAAGGATTCTCTCAGAAACCAAGACCCAATGATGGCCCCGAAGGGAAGTGCCAGCTGGAAGGAAGCCTCTGTACCAAAGATCTGAAGGGAGAGGTGTGAAGTTCACCGTTTCCTTACACCAGTCCAGCTTGTAACAGGGTTCAAGCTTCACGAAAAATTGTCTAATTTGGAATCTAACCTAGAGGCCTAGCCCTGGGACTTCAATGACAAAATTATGCACCCCATGCAGGGAAAGAGCTTCCCCTGACAAAAGATGAACATTGCCCCAAGAGTTGCTGAGATTTACAGTAAATAGTTAGGGGACTTTTTTCTAGTAGGTACAAAGAATCCTCGAGACTGTAGGAAACAAAATGTCAGACTCAGGGCTTGAAAACCAAAGTCAAGGGAAATTGGCTAAAATCGGCAAAGTCTCTGATAAGGGAAACCAGAGATTCCCTGTCTTCAGAGGAGACCTGCCAACCTACCCAGATACCTGGAGAACAGCCTGATTTTTACTCCGCATCTGAGAACACTCTGGAGGCAGTCTAAATGGCACGGAATAAAACTGCCCGAGAAGAAACCCCGTACTAAGGAACTGAGAACATAGAATGTATCGAAGGAGACAAGAGAAATCCCCTACGTTTGCAAAAGCAAGACCTGAGTCAAGGAAGCATCCTGACCCGAGGTTGTGAAAATTGATAATGATTTGCTGTTCCCTATTTTCCTTTAAGATTCAGGTAATAGCCTGAGAAAAAAGGTCCAACTCCCAAGCAGGAGGAGACCCTTTCACAACTTTGACCCTCACAAGGTTCTGGTGCTCTAGTTACCATTGCTGACATGCTACTGAAGAACAACAGAGAATTCAGTATTTGGAGGTAAACTTTAGATATTTATTTACTTATCATTAACATAGATATATTGTATATATATTTAAATGTTAATATCTGCATATATCTCCCTTTAATTTTTTTTTTCTTAACCAACCAAGAAGGGGTTAAAACTTGAACCAAGAAGAAAAATAACTGAAGAAAAAAGGAATTATCAGGAATGAAAGAGCATTCCTACCTAAACCCCTGGAAAACTTCACATTTGGAAATTTCCTAATGTGTTGGCGTAGGAAAAAAAGGTTAAAGGGATAATAATTCCTACCCAAAGCCCCCCAATGAGACTTCTGGGGAAGGAATGCTAATATTTAACTGAGTACTAGGAGAGTTAAACTCGTCCACAAGTGCTTGTCAGCTTCAGTTTGACATAAAGACCAACCAAAATTTGTACCAAAGCATAACCCAAAAGGCTGGAACTTTTCAGACAGGAAAACCTGAGGGAAATGACCTACACCAAGACTCTAGAATCTGTAACATTATGACTTGCTATGAGAGCATAGTGCTACTAAATGCCACTTGGGTATTCCAGCAAATCTCCTTGTGAACAGTGCTCAAGAGATGCCGCACTATGGCAAGGATAGTATACATCAAACACTCTTAATATATAATACCGTATGCTACAAAGGTTAAAGGCATTATGTAAAATTACTTACACATGGTATATGATTATCTAGAGTCTATCTCTGGAGGGAACGCAGACAGTGGCACAAGGCTGAGAAGCAGGCCGCTGTTTGCATCTAACTCTTTTAATCTAAAAGTGTACAGATAAAAACAGCAGAACAGTTACCGAGCTGGTACTTCATCTGAATGCTGTCAACCCCGAAAGAGAAGGAGGGGTTTCCAGAACTTACCTGTAGGAGTCTTTAGAGTGTTGTCAATTTCTTTGGAGGAGAGCAACCACTAGATCTACAAAGTCGTCGTCCTCCACCTCTTTATCGGTGTCATCCTGGAGGGATAAGTCCAGGAAGTCCACGGATGAATATATACATATACATATACATATACATATATATATATATATATATATATATATATATATATATATGTATACATATATACATACATACATATATACACACACACACACACACATATATATATACACATACATACAAACACACACACATATATTATGGTAGCACGGTAGTGCTACCATGAATTAAAATTGAGGCCATTTAATATTAAACCCAAAATTTTGCACTTAATAACTTTGTAACGTTTGTGGTTGCCTGAAATTTGGAATACACGATCAAGACCCATCGCCTTGGGATCTGCCAAGTTTTGTACCAATCGGATACACAGCTGCGGAGTTATTAAGCGTGATCTGCGTGTGCGTTTACGCTTTTTCTGGAATTCTATGGTCGCGCCTACAGGTCACACGGTTTGTGCGACCGGCCCGAAATCTTCAAGGAACGTGCGGCCGGGGTTCCCGATGTGCCTTTCGAAGATTGTGAAAAAATATGAAACTGTTCAAAAGTTATGGCAGTCTGAACTTCTGTTTTTTTCCCATAGGATAACATTACGGTGTTCATCGCGCCTTTGAGGGCCTGTATCTCGAAAACGGTGCGAGATACGGAGTTTTTGTCAAAAAATTATAGCCCCCAGGGCTACGTATAAAACTAGCCAGGAAAGTGATAATACATATGACGTTTAAATTTTTTTTCTATGTTGTACGGTTACTGAGATATAAGCAATTTACTATTACAACTACTGATTTTTGTGTTCCGAGAGTCATTATTTTGCATACATTCTTTCTACTCACTGTCTTTCTCTATACAGCTTTTGGGGAAAACTAGCCTGTGCCCTTACATTACTCTTACCATTACCGTTTCTGCTTGCAGTTCCGTACCCGTTTCACTTACCATTCACGTTTACACCACCATGTGTGTGTTACCCTTTGCGTTTTCATTTGCGGTTGCGTTTCCGTTGTTTTTAACATTTCTGTCTACAGTACTGTTCCTTTCTCTGTTTCGCTTTGCGTCACCATGCGCATTACGATTTGCATTTGCGGGCACAATGTTACAATGCGACAAGACATCACCCCCATGCTCCCGCCGCTGCATTACATTCACTATTTCTCATTATCATTCTCAAAAAGAAGGGAAATCAGAGGCAAAAAAAACTCCATTTAATGCATCAGTTAGGGTTGTTCCACAGCGACAAAAGCGAGGAAATTCGATGTTAGGGTTGAAACCCCCTTTGCACCCCTCCAGCCCACCCCCCCCCAACTGGAATCGGGGTGTGCATTGGTGTTATCAAAAGATGTCAGCCTAGAAGTAAACAAAATTAGTCCGATACAATGTACTATACTGCAGTAAACAGAAAGCAAACAAACATGTTTTTCCACACAAAGTGCCCATGGGGACCAGCCTCATACTTGAGTGTGAGGCCCTTTATGGTGACTGTTCATCTAAAGAAACGAGAATACATCATCTAAAATATAAACAGCAGCCTTGGAGTACCAAACAGTTCCTTACCTATGTTCTGCTGGGATTTCATGCCCGGTTCTGTAGCTATGGGACAATAAAGCTGTCCTACTAGCATAAGGGCATCCACAGGTACACTGGAAAGTCTTCCCACAATCTTCCGAATGTCGTTTCAAGTCCCATTCTGTGCCATAGGAGTTACTGCATTTCTCACATTTATGTTTCTTTTCTGCATGCATCTTCATAAAGTGCTAAAAGAAAAAAAATTGTGCCCTATTTTTGGTATGGAGGAATATAGTCACAACAATACAAAGCACAGAAAGGACAAGAAGAAAAAATTACTCACCTTAGTAATGTTGTTTCTTCTAATGGAGTCTTGCTATATTATAGACATTAGCAGTTTGATCCAGCTCTAGAACTGCCCCGGAGTGCAATGGTTAAAACCATTCCAAAATAGAATTTTGGCACGAAAGCAGCTCTATCTGTGTCATTTCAAACTTTAACTGTCAGATCTTTACGAGCCAAACTCACTGAGGTCTGTGTGGAAGCTGTAACCTACACTAGCCAAATGGCTACCTAAATAATAACAACCATTGATGGTCCCAACACCCAAGACTCAAGTCAGGGGACCAGAAATACTAACACCATTCTAATAATATGAAAATGGAACATAAGTATAATAAAACACACACACACACGTACACATACACACCCCCAAAGTCCCAAAGGGGACAAAATGCTAATAGGACATAAGTAGTGCCCACACTAAGTTGCCCGCACCCCACCAAGTAGAGGTTCTGAGAGGGGCAGGTTGGGGGGGAGGTCTATAATATAGCAAGACTCCATTAGAAGAAACATTACTAAGGTGAGTAATTTTTCTTCAAACAACATGAAGTCTTGCTATATTATAAACGTTAACAGAATACACAGCAGTACCTCCATGGAGGAGGGCAGAACCTACTTGGGAATAGGCTCTGAAGAACAGCTGTGCGCAAACCGAGCATCTCTGGCCTGGACATCCAGGGAGTAATGCTTGGTAAAAGTGTGTACCGTTTTCCAAGTAGCAGCCTGGCAAATCTCTAATAAAGGGATATCTCTGGCAGCAGCTAGAGACGAGCTACACCCCTGGTAGAATGAGCCCTCAAACCCGGGGGGCTCTGCCCACTTTCTGATAACAAATTGGATACAAGAGACAATCCACCTGGCTATTGATCTCTTAGTGGCAGGTTTGCCTTTCCCAACTTCACCATAGGTAAGGAAAAGTTGGAGGGATTCGAACCTGTGACCTTTGGTACGCTCTATATAATAACTAAGAGCTCTCTTAACATCCAGGCTGTGCAACCTCCTCTCGCCCGAAGAGGAGTTATCAGTGAAAAATACTGGAAGGGAGATAGATTGATTAAGATGGAAATCTGAAACCACCTTAGGCAAAAACTTCCTATTAGTCCTAAGGACTACCTTATCCCTGTGGAAAGAAATAAAGTCAGTCTCCACTGACAAGGCTTACAATTCACTTATCGTCTGGCAGAAGTGATAGCCACTAGAAAACAGTTTTCCAAATTAGGTACTTAAGCTCTGCAGAAGACAGAGGTTCAAAGGGGTTGCATTAACTGGGCAATGCAAACATTAAGGTCCCAAGCAGGGCCGGTTCCCGAAAGGAGGATTAGTATGGAGTAATCCCTTAAAAAACTTGGAAAACACAGGATGAGAGGAAAGAGGGATGACTTTCCTGCTGACACAAAAGCAGACACAGCTGCCAAATGAACTCTCAGGGTAGCTGGTCTGAGACCCAAGGAATTAAGATGTACCATGTAATCTAACAAAATGGGCAATTCAGCAGATTCTGGGAAATATTTTTCCAGCACACCAAATGGAAAACCTTTTCCATTTAGAACTATAAGTAGCCCTAGTGGAAGGCTTTCTGGAAGCCTTTGGGATCTCAAGAACACCCTGAGAGAGGTGTAAATCAGCAAACTCTAACTCCTCAAGAGCCAGGCCTTGAGGTTGAGGATTTGAGGTCCGGATACCAAACCCTTCCCTGGGCACAAGTCAACAGATTGTGATTCCTGGGAGGCACAGGGAAGATGGACTGTCAGAGACAGAAGTGAGTGTACCAGGGCTGCCTGGCCCAATCCGGGGCAATCAGAATCACCCTGCAAGGCTGAGATCTGATTTTGACTAGTACTTTGAATAGGAGAGGAAAGGGGTGAAAGCATAGAGGAACTTCCCCTCCCAATCCAGAAGAAGGGCATCCAGGGGAACTGAGCCCAGCACTGGAGGCCTGCAACAGAACAGAGGAAGTCTGTGATTGTCTGGGGCTGCAAAAAGATCTATCTGAGGGATGCCCCACCTGGCAAAAACTATCCCCAGCACTTGAGGATCCAGGGACCATCGTGATGGCCCTGGGAAATCCTGCTGAGGGCATCCACTAGGACATTGTCCTTCCCTGGAAGATGAACTGCTATGAGGGAAGTGTTCAGGAATAGGCCAGAGACCACAACTTCATTGCCTCGGTGCACAAGGCCGAAGACGAGTACCCCGTTTGTTGATGTACCACGTTGTTGTGGTGTTGTCTGTTCTGACTTGTATCACCTTAGTCGTGGACAGAGGCAGAAAAGCTGAAGAGCTAAAAAGACAGCTCTGAGTTCCAGCAAATTGATGTGGAGCAGAGATTCCTGGGGACCAAACTCCCTGAGTGGAAAGGTAAGCCATGTGGGCTCCCAACCCAGAAGGAAGCATCTGTAGTGAGAGTCAAGTCGTGAGAAGGGGAAATGAAGGGGACCCCTGCTCTTAAATTGCTCTGATCCTTCCACCACTGGAGAGCTAGGATCAAGGTTCGAGTCACTGGGACTAACTTGGAAAGGGGGTCTCTTCTCTGAGACCAAAAGGTTCTCAAGTGAAACTGAATGTCTCTCATCTGAAATCTGGCTCCCTGCACAACAGTTGTGGATGCAGCCATGTGCCCCAGGAGCTGCAGAAAGCGTCTTGCTGGTCGAGAGACCTGCAGAGTGAAGGAAGAGGCCAGAGCCACTAAATTCCTTACCCTTTCTGGGGGAAGAAAGGCTCTGGCTAGCTTTGTGTCCAATTCTGCCCCTATAAAGGTGAGTACCTGGACTGGTTCCAGAACCGACTTTGGTGGGTTTAGCAGAAAACCCAGGGAGGTGAGAAGCTGCTGGGTGACCTGCAGGTGAGATTTTACCTGTTCTGGGGACTGGCCTACAATGAGCCAGTCGTCTAGATAGGGAAAAACAGCAATCCTCTGCCTCCTTAAGTGGGCCACTGTCACTGCTAGACACTTTGTGAATACCCTTGGAGCAGAGGTGAGGCCGAAGGGCACTGCTCTGAACTGGTAATGACCTGAGGGCAGTTCGAATCTGAGGTACTTTCGATGGGATCTTCTGATTAGGACATGGAAATAGGCATCCTTGAGGTCCAGGGAGGCTAGCCAGTCCCCTGGCCTTAGGGAAGGTAAAATCATTGCCAGAGTTGCCATTTTGAACTTTGGTTTCAAAAGATGCTTGTTCAGATATCTGAGATCTAAAATGGGCCGCCATTCTCCTGTCTGTTTTGGGGTAAGGAAGTATCTGGAATACAGACCCCTGCCCTGATGCAGGGGAGGAACCCTTTCTACTGCTCTGAGAGCTAACAGGGATGAGACCTCTGTTTCCAGAGCGAGGGTCTCTGAAGCACTTGCAGGTAGAAAAGTCTGCTTCTCAACTTGGGAAACTTTTGAAGCTGAGAACCAGACCCTGGCTTACTACTTCCAGAACCCACTTGTCTGAGGTTAAAGAAGCCCAATTCTGACTGAAGTAAGCCAGCCTGCCCCCACTGGTACAGGAGAATCGGCCCTGGGCACCCCATCAGGGTGCCTGTTCCATGGAGCTTTAGGCTGGGGTGGGAGCAGGTCTGCCCACCCCTCGTCTGCCCCTGCCTCTGAAGAAAGCCCCTCTGAGCATAGGCAGAGGGAGGCCTGAGTCTGGTAGAAGGCCTGTGAAGGCTACTACCCTGGGGGCATGCCTTTGAGTGGCTTGCAGCTCCTTAGCCTGGGCACTCTGTAAGTAGTCCTATATTCATCCATCTTCTTCATGTAATTCTCTGTCTGCTCTCCAAACAGAGAATTTCCCACCACAGGAAAATCCATAGCCTTAGTCTGGGTATCCTGTAGACAAACTAGTACACCTGAGCCAGGCCAACTCATTTAAAAAGCTACAGATGTGGCCATGACCCTAGAGGAAACATCATTAACATCCACAGCAGCATGAAACTGAACCTTAGAGGCTTCAATGCCATCAGCAGCCACCTGTTCTAGTTCACTAGCCAGCTGGCCATGGGCCTGCTTGGCCAATGCATAACAGTATCCCATCTAGATTTCTGATACCTAGCTACATAAGTCATATAATTTGCTTGCCTGAGTCCCAGAGAGGCTGCCACATACTGTTTTTGCCATGGCATCAATCTTCCTGGAATCCTTGTCAGGAGGATGTGAAGCCAAGGGAATATTAGCTTTATCACAGGCAGCAGCCTGAACTACTAACATGACTGCATTGCTGAGAAAGGAATTCTGTATCAGGGCCTGACAATGTATACCTTCTGTCCATCTTTTATCTACAGGAGGCACAGAATTAGGAGCTTTTAAAATTTTAATTGTTTCCTAAAAGACTTATGTAAAGGAATAGACAATCTCCTAGACTCTGGAATATCCATCATTTCTACAAAATCAAGCTCCTCTTGCTCATCCACAGCCTCTTCTAAAGGAGGCTGGAGAGGTTTCAGCAACTTTTTATAAAACATAAAATGAGATGGGGACTCAGACAGCATAGGGAGATTCTAAAGGTCTGTCTCGAGGAGCGTCCGGTTCAATGGCACACAGCCTTCCAGCCACATTCATACTGTTCATAATCCTCCTCCCCTCCTCTGGTTCATAAAATTCCTCAATATCATAATCCTGAACCACTGGGACCGGACGAACCGACCTTTTACCAGATAGTGGTGGTTTGGATGGACCCTGAGACAGTGACTGGACAATTTGTATGGCTTTTGCTATCTCTGCAGCAGTTGGAGAAGGAATTTTGGACTCCAGACCTGCTGATTTTCTTGTTTTCTTTACTGGAATTGGTTCCTCAGAACCAGCTTTTCTTTTGCTCGAGGAAGTCTGGCCCTGGTCAGAGGGCACTCCCTCTGGTTCGGTTGGCACCGAACCGGGCTGGCCATCCGGGTCAGCGGACTTTTTGGCCTCTCGTTCCCTGAGCCTGCCCAATCTTTTTTCCAGGGTGGCTGCAGGGAAATTCTTACATACCTGGCAGTCTGACTGGAGGTGGTCAAACCTCAGACAATAAACACATAGGGTGTGGGTCAGTCTGGCAAAGACTTCCCACAAACATCACAGTGTTGAAACCCAGTGGGCCGGTTTTTCTTTGGGTTTCTCAGACATAATGCCAGCTGACAAAAACTTCCGCCTTTAACGGCAGTGCCAGGCAAGACACCATTATCAGTTCCAACCGTGTCACGGTACTGAAAAAACCGTAATAAATCCGTTTTTTTTAGAACCGATAAGAACCGGGAACCGCACTCTAAAATAGTAACTTTTAGTTTTAAATGAGTTTTAAACCCACTGATCGGTTCAAAACCGAACCGATAACTTACAAGTTCCACACAGACAAAACCTTCATTTACTTACGGTTACCACAGATAGAGCTTGAACCGAACGGTTTTGCGGTTAAAATAAAACTATTCTCGGTTAAATCCAACCGAGAAAACACTTTTTAAACCGAGAAATGAACCGAGCAGAAGGAGAAATCTCCAGAGCGACTGTTCACTGAGGCGGAGTAAAGAATCTGACAGTTCAAGTTTGAAATGACACAGATAGAGCTGCTTTCGTGCCAAAATTCTATTTTGGAATGGTTTTAACCATTGCACTCCGGGGCAGTTCTAGAGCTGGATCAAACTGCTAATGTCTATAATATAGCAAGACTTCATGTTGTTTGAACCCAGCTACAGCATAAGATAAGGAAATGTTCAAACTGCCAGAAGCAGAAGACAGTTAACCAATAATTTTAACTACTTGTAACGAAAACTTCATAACATGGTCATATACTGCAAAACAAAAGATGGACACTGGTTACAACATTTGGAAACCAGTCCTTCCCAAAAACAGAAGAAAGGGTGCAGCCATGGTAACCCTGAACTGAGGAAACAGGCCCAAAAACAAGAACAACAAAGTTATGAGAGTCATTCCACTGGTGCAGCAGTAGGGCAAATGCTTGAGATGCCAGCAACCCGGGTTCCAGAATGAGCCAGGGGCTTCTAGAGCCAACGGGGAGGGGAGAACTGGCCACCAGAGTGGATGCTCTCCTGCTCTTGGTAGGGAAAGACTAGGTCTGTGCTGCAACACTGCCACCTGGATGCACATTGGTTCCCCCCATGCGCAAGCATCCTCCCGGGTTGTGAGGGAAGAAACTAGGAAAGTAGCCCTGGTGGCGGCCCAACGGCGATCCCAGTATATCCAGGACATGCACCCGCCTCCTCACTTCATGCAGTGATGTATCTCCTTCCACTTGTACCTTGGCTGGGGAAGGGGGCTAGCTGAGGTTCTGTGGAGGACAGCCAGCAAGGTAAGCGGGGACTGAGCGGATGGTGCCAGAGGGTTCCAAGAGGAGAAATGCACTGAATTCTGGGGGCATAAAATATAAATAAAAAAAATATATATCACTACACATTAAAAACCATATGGAACAGTTCATTCTTCTTCATATGTACCCCCTGACATTTTACAAATACACGCATCATGCATCAAATCTAATATAAGCATTAAGCCCAAGGGCATGTTAGCACTGATCAAGCTGAATAGAGTGTCAGCAATTAGGCTTACCTGTTTTACAAGTGAAAACTGGGAAAAAGGTCTGTTTGGTCCTCTTGGGCAGCCTTCAATGGGACAACAGTACAATTTTTGTGAAGCACCCAGTTCTTTCCGTACTGTTGGATTAATGATCCCATCCTGAAAATAACAAGCCTAAATTAACAAAGAAAATACACAGTGCAACCATATGGAATGTCTCACTCCTAAAATTCTATTTACTGACTCCATAACCTGGTTTAAGAACTTGCTAAAAATCTATATTTTCAACTGTCTACAATGGGCAAGGTTAGCTCTACAGTTTGCTGTATTATCATGGATGTGTACTCTTAGTGCATCTTAGATTTACTAAATCCAGGTTTGGTTAGCTGAGAAATGAAAAATCACAGACCAACCATAATTCTTGATCTTCTTGGACAAGTCTTCACCATTTATTCATACTTTTGCGTTCAAGCCGGGGGCACCAGGAACCCCCAGGTGCCAAAAATCTTCAGGAGGGATGGCCCCGTGGTAGGGTCACCCATGCACAGTACCACAGAATCAGCTAGCGCCTGTGTAGGCTACCTCGACGTCAACGCTCCAACCACCTCAGTACCCTTTTTACCGAGGAGGTGCAGTGTAAATAAAACTTGATAAACACCTAAACTAACAATAAGGGTATCGGATAGCCCTGTCTGACCCATATAAGAAGGGTCAATTCAAAACAATGTCTTCACAGCAGAAAACCAAACGAGGGGGTGAAGACCCAGAACAGAATGAGTGAGCCCGGGGAATGGTGGGTAGGCGTATGAATAAATAGTGAAGACTTGTCCATGAAGATCAAGAATTACGGTACGTAGGTCATTTTTCATATCTTCCCGGACTTAGAGACTTCACCGTTTATTCATATTAATGGGTTAGAGTACCAAGCTAAATCAAATCCCCCGAGCAGGGGAATAGGAGACTGTGCTCACTGAGGAAAGAATTCAATTGAGGAATTATCCAGCCAAAGGAAGCATGCTGCCTGGCATGGACATCCCAAAGCGTAGTACTTCACAAAGGTGTGCACTGAGCTCCAAGTCGCTGCTTTGCAAATATCAGCAATGGGAAAAAGAGCCCATCTCCACCAGGGACACAGCAACCACTCTAGTCGAGTGGGTGCGTACCTGACCTTCCAACTTGATCTGTGCCACAGAACGGTAATGGCGAAGGCATGCCACTGTCCAAGCAAGAATGCATCTGATGGATACCGGCTGACCCAGCCAGGCCACAATGAAAGACACAAAGAGTTGCTTCACTTGATGGATTTCACCAGTCCTATCGATGTAGAATCATAGGGCTCTCTCAATATCCAGGGAATGAAGGGTGCATTCACCTTCATTCTGGAAATTAGAGAAATAGGTGGGGAGAACCAATGGCTGGTTGAGGTGGAATTCCAAAACCACTTTGGGTAGGAATTTAGGGCAAGTACAGAGAACCACATTGTCTTTATGAAAGACAGTATACGATGGGTCCGTGACCAAGGCATGTATTTCAGAGACCCTGCAAGCAGAAGTGATTGCCACCAGAAAGGCGGTCTTCCAGGTCAGAAACTTGAAATCACACGTGGCTACAGGCTCAAAGGGTTTATGAGTAAGCATATCCAGCATGAGAGTAATATCCCAGGTGGCAACCGGCTTTCTGACCGGGGGCCATGTGTGTGGCATGCCTTTAAGGAATCTCTTGAACAATGACTGCCTGTTACAAAAGGGATGACGGTTCTTGCCTTTTTGGGGAGCTGAAGGAGCCGGCCTGGCTGTTTTAATAGCAGTCCTGGCCTCTAAAGCTTGCTCTACCTGAGGGCCAAACAGATAAGAACCATCAAAAGGGACATTTATAATCTGCTGTTGAGCATCAGAAGAAAACCCTGATGTTCTAAGCCAGGAGTGCCGCCTGATACAGATTCCAGCAGCAGCTGCTCTGGAGGCAGTGTCATAGGCATCCATGGAAGCTTTACTTCGATGACTACTGGATTCTATGCCTCGAGTAATAGTCTGCAGAAGCTCCCTTTTGGAGTCGGACTCTGGGAGATTCTCAACCACAGATCTGAGAGAGTTTCAAAGGAAGTGTTCATACTGGGAGAAATGTCTCTGATAAATGGTGATACAGATGCCCAGGGTATGCGGCTGCAAATGTCCATTTTCCAAAGGTATGAATCTTACAAGATACCTTATTGCTAGGGTGCGTGGAGGTCTTCTGGGGAAAAACAGGTTTGTCATTCTCAGCAAGGACAACCAAAGCATCTGTGATGAACTGAGATGCTAAGAAGGGTCTCTCCTTGAGTGGGAAATACTTCCTGTCTATGGATTTGGCCACAGAAGGAATAAAAGCAGGCCTCTCCCACACTACTTGAGACAAAGTCTTGAAAGGTGTGGGGTGGGGGGGAGAGACACCAGAGGCGCAAGACTTTTTGGAACACTAGGAATATGGAGGAACTCTAGGCATAACAGCCTCCCTGGGTCTACAGAGGAAGTCTGCAGAGCTAGGGTTGCTCCCATGTTCTTGAGAAGAGACTGGAAGGAGAGGTCTTCAACCAGAGGTTCTGCTGGGAGAGAGGGTTTCTCCTCCAAGCTGTAGAATGAATCATTGTCACCATCTTCAGAGATAATAAAATCAGGATCGGACTCATCATGCTCCACATCCACCCCGGAAAAGTCAGGAGTTGCCCCTGTAAGGCCGAAACCTGGCCTAGGTAAGGGATAGACTAACAAACATCGGACCCAGCACCGAACACCCCGGCGCTGCACATGGCACTGAAGTGGAAGGCCCTGGCACCAAATGCAGCACCAAAGGACCCAGAAACGGCACCCAGGGAAGTATGACAGACCTGGAAAGAGGAGGAAGAAAGTGGTACCTGTGCTGGCCCCTGTGAAGAAACAGAGCGAGGGGATGAGGTATGTGGAACTAGTGTCCACGGTGGCGGTACCTGCGAGGGAAGGGATTCTGTCACTGGCACTGAGCGCGCATCCTGCCCCAAAGGCCCCCATCCACGGCCCAGCAGCACCAAGACCTGAAGGCCTCAGAAGCAGGTCGCTGGAAAGGGCAGACGAGACAGACTCTGTACCCACTGCTCTATAAGAGTGGCCCAGTGATGAAACTGCCCACCAGAAACCCAGCCAGAGGACAGAGAGGGGCTTCAGTGTTTAGAGTCCAGGCCGTTGAGAACAGAGGCCACCGGGGAACCAGGATGGGTCGGGGTGGGCCAACTGCTCTCGACTACCAGAGACTCCCTAACAGACATCAGCGGGTGACCTCCGTTTCTTCTTCCGCTGGGAAGAGGAAGAGCTCAAGGCCAAGTGGCAATGGGTCCCCGACCTGGATCGGGCCTTCTTTTTGTATCTAGGAGAGGACTGTCCTTCCACCAGAACACCGGACTGCCAGTGGTCGGACCCTCCCTCCTGAGAGAGTAGCGGACCGGACACAGCCCCGCTGCAAGAGCAGCCCTTCAATGAAGCATCTCTACCATCACAGATACCATCCATGGTCGACTCAGTCGATGGGCTGGGAGAAACATTTCTTATTTTTTTATTTGTTTAAAAACAACAAAGAGAACAGAGAATAAGAATACTAAAATGAACTGAATGACTAGCTGCTGTCGTATAGACATGAAATTTTGACTCCCGGCAGGCGAGCATTGTCATTACTAAAGTGCACTCGGCGGTGGGAAAAAAGGAACTGAGGCGGTTGGTGAGTTGATGCCAAGGTAGCCTACACAGGTGCAAGCTGATCTTGCAGTGCTACGCATGCCCTACCACAGCGCCGGCCCTCCTGAAGATTTTTGGCTCTCATGGGGTTCTAGCACCACTGGCTTGAACCCAAAAGTATGAATAAATGGTGAAGGCTTTAAGTCCAGGAAGATCAATTGCTTTCTGAATCACAGTAGACAGTAACTATGGTATCAGGCTATTATTCAAAAGTTAGTGATCTTTTTCTGACAAAAAATATATCTGGACACACAGAGCAAAAGCATCACTAAAAAGTGACTTCAACAATGTCAAGAATTAGATGGCTCCAAAGAAGCTCTTGCTATGGTCTTAAAAAAAAAAAAAAAAAAAAAGAGGAGAACATGGCAACTTTATATAGCACTTTCCATACACGATGCATCCCATGGCATTTTACAAGCCATGACAAACTGATAGTAAAGGGACTGTAAATCTGTAGTGGCAGCTATGTCACACATCAACAACCACAGCATTGGACGACTGCTTGAACTAGTTTTATGTGAAGAGGAGTGTTGGTCAATACACCGGGAGAATCCCTTACTCTTGCAAAAAAGTGCATTTGGTTCTTTACTTCCACCTAGACACCCACCCAGACAGCACAGAAGGGAGCCCAGTTTACCAACTCATCCAAAGGATGGCACACCCCAACAGTACAGCATCCCCCAGTACTACACTTAGGTGCCAGCATTTATGGTATGCACCCAATTCCAGTGATGAACTAGAACCCATGGCCTTCTGGCCCAGAGGAGAATGTGCTACTAACTGAGCCATGTTGACATCTAAGGTAGCAGTCACATCTGTTAAACTTGTAATTAGAATTACTGATGGGCTAAATCGCAAGGAAAGCAATCTTAAAAAAAAAAAAAAAAAAAAACAGAACCTCAGTGCAAAAGCGCTGCAGCAGTGGTAACCCTGGAAGGGCACTGGCATTTCAAAGCAATACAAATAACGCATACCCAAGTAATGCAAACCATTATTGGACACACATGCTAATCACCATGGTAGAATTTAGGATGGCTCTGCTTTAAGTAGTAGTAGTATATGGTGCCAAAAAGCGCCTTACACAATGGGAAAAGGCTAAAAACAGCAGACATCTGTTTTGCATTTCTTTAACTCTAGAGGAGGAACCCTTGTTTGAAATACCTTGGAATATGGTTGGATGCCAGACGAGTCATTAATGTGCATATTGGGTGCAAATCACTGCATCACAGACTTGGACTTCTATATAAAACCAAGATCTGCCTCAACTCTATTTTCATTCACAACAGGTAGTGGAGCAAAACTGTTGGGGGTGTTACTGCTGCCTTGCTGTGATAACATCTATTTGTGCTGTGAACAGATCTGGGCCCAGTGCGCAAGGGTAGGGGTCTTTGAGATGTAACAATCTATCAAAGGACAAGAGGGCTGCTGAAGAACTTGGAAACCACCCTCATCTGGTAATAAAGCCAATAGACACAGGTGGGAATATAGTCCTCCTAAAGCAAGGATTTTATATAAAGGAAGCAACCCGCTTACACAGTAAAATTTCCGCATATAGAAAACTGGAGATGGATCCAAGTATTTTTGAAAACAGAATTGTCTGACTTGGTGGACATGGCTCTTGCCAAAGGATGGGTCAATGGACAGGAGGTGGGGCTTCTGATAACACCATAACCAACAACTGCAACCTTCTACTATCTACCTAAAATTCAAAAGACTATGGGCCCACACCTGGCAGACCAACTATCTCAGACATAGGTTTCCTTACGGTAGAGGTCTCAGATTATGTGAATTTTTTCCTTCCGGATGCGTTCAACTGCCTGCCATCATATACCAAGGACTACATGGACATGCTCAAACATCTCCAACATATCCAAATGGAAGCCAACATACAGATGGCTTTGCGCTGATGTAAGTTCCTTATATACTTGTACTGAGCACATCCACTGTGTACAGGCCCTCAGATACCATCTAACCAGATGCAACTCACCCCGTTCAATTCCAGTGAAGTCTCTCCCTCTATACAATTTAATTTGGAAAAAAACTATGTTCTATTCAATAAAAAATGTTGTTATTTACAGCTTAGGGGTACCACACCGAGGGAATCTACCAACCCGACTTATGCAAATGTATTCATGGACTGGAGGAAAGACTATACATGGCACAACAAACCCTTTAGTAAAAACAACAAAGGATGGATCCAGTATGAGGAGGATATATTATGTATCTGGGAGGGATCCATGGAGGAGTTACAGAAGTTTATGGAATACCTGCACGATAACCAACTGAACCTCAACTTTTCTTACAGATCTTAAACCAAAGTAATCGATTTTCTGGATTTAAAACTGCCTATAAGGGATAATGAGGCAATAAAAATTGACAAATTCTATATAAGCACAGCTGGGAATTACCTACTCGAGGCAGACAGTGCCCAGCCAAACAAACTCATTAATAGTAACCCCCATGGTCACTTTTTATGCATTTGGCGAAACTGCTCTGATGAATAAGCATTTGAACAGCACAGCAGGGATCTCAAGAACCACTTCAGGACCAGAGGATATAAACAGTAGGTGCTAGAGAGTACCCTTCAAAAAGCAAAGTTATCGGACAGACTGGCTCTCTTGACCCCCAAAATAACCCTTCCAGTAAAACTGGATAACCTGTGACCTTTGTAACTCAAGCTCACAGGAATTTCTGGAGAGACATCATCATTAGGAAACACAAGCCCATCCTAAAAAGTGACCAGATATTGGCTAGGGAATTAACTGACATGCCAATGATCACATACAGCAGGAGGCAAAATGTAAGGAATATATTGATGGAGTCATTTCAGAGCTAAACATGGAAAAACGTGGATGGGAAATACCCACTTAGGTTTCTACAAATGTAGAAGATGCAACACCTCCATACTTGCCAACCAAGAGGCAACATTCCAACACCTACCATCTACAAAAAATTGTTGATACACCAATTCTTTACCTGTTCCTCTGGTTTTCATTATGTGCCTTCTGGTGCCCATGCCAGAAAAATCTATGTAGATTGAATTATCAGACCTGTTAAAAAGTCAGGATCAAAGAACATGCGAGGGAAGTCAGCAACAGAAAGATAGGATACTCCAACTGGCCAGCATTTTGACAATTAAAGTGGCAGAATTGATGGCCCCAGATTTATGGCAACATAATCTTGTCATCCTAACCAGAAAGATGGCAAAATGATAGTATGCACCCTTTCACAAAACAATGCCAGAGATTCACAATGAATGCTTTTAGTCATTCAAGTCTCAATGAGAAAATTAATTATGTAGCATTTCTTTAATTGGTGCCCCTGGGTTTTCTACATGAGGTACTAGTTCCATGTAGTCCGACTTCATTTAAGTTATGTAATTTCATAGACTTTCAGCTGCATCATTAATAAAAGTAGGTAATCTTTCAGAAATAGTTAGGCATTCCAAATATGGAGAAACGTCTAGAAACTGAGTAAGGATACCAAAGACATTATGCTGGGCTGTGATCTAACATACTAACATGCCAGCAGAACAGGCCTAACAGTCTCTCGAGTCTGCTCAATTTTCAGCATCCGCACTGAGGGACGATTCTGGTGTCCCCGGGTTATACTATCCCCAGTCCCAGATGTTCCACCCGTATTGGGCCTGGTCAGATTTACCCTCCCCCTGAACCTGTCCCATCCCCTCTTAAACCTGTCCACAGTCTCCACCTCTACCAGCTCCCTGGGCAGTGCATTCCATGGCTCCACCACCCTTTCAGTGAAATAACATCTTCTCTCCCCCCCTCTGAGCCTGCCCCTTCCAGCTTATACCCGTGATCTCTTGTTGCACCATCCTCCTTCCTTTGGAGCACCCTGCCTGGGCCTCCTTTATTGATCCCTTTCATGTACGTAAAGACCTCTATCATGTCCTCCCTCTCCCTCCTCTCCTCCAGGGTGTACATGTCGAGCTCCTTGAGCCTCTCCTCCAGGCCCCAGATCATTTTGGTTGCCCTCCTTTGGACCCTCTCTAGGAGTGTAATGTCCCTCTTTAAATGTGGTCTCCGAAAATTGTACACAATACTCGAGGTGTGGCCTAACCAAGCAGTTGTATAGCGGAAGGATCACTTACACTTTTCTGGAGGTAATCCCCCTGGTGATGCATCCCAGCATCCTATCTGCCCTTGCCGCTGCCCTCCTACAGGTCTCCAAGTTGTTCATTTTTACATCTACCACTACCCCCAGGTCCCCCTCACCCTCTGTGGCTTGAATCATGTCTCCTCCCAGGGTATACCCCTGGTCTGGATTTCTGACTCCCAGGTGCAGAACCTTGTACTTCCCCACATTGAATTTTAGTTTCCATTTTCCCGACCACCTTTCCAGATCCTCAAGGTCCTCCTGCAAGGCCACCCTCCCCTCCTCCCCATCCACCACAGCAACCAGCTTTGAGTCGTCCGCAAAGAGACTTATCTCACTCCCGATCCCTCTCCTGATGTCTGAGCAGGGTTTTAAATAACTGATTAGCAGTTTTTTTTCTTGGGACAATACTAACTGTACAGAAAGTATTTATATACGTTTTCTAGAAGTGTTATGTTTGTTAAACACACTGAGGCAAGTGCTATGCATTTTCACAATGTTTTAGTACTTTTATGAGCAAAACACTAATCAATTTTTGGAATTAAATAAAACCCTGCTGAGATATAGGCGTTGAACAGGAGTGGCCCCAGCACTGACCCCTGGGGAACTCCACTAGTAACCCACCTTGGGGATGAGGCTAACCCTCCAACCACCACCTTCTGAGATTGCTCACAGAGCCAATTTCCTACCCATCTTAACAACTGTCTCCCTATCCCCATTTCCTTCAGCTTAGCCAGCAGGCCACTGTGGGGTACCGAATCAAACACCTTGCTAAAGTCCAGAAAGAGGACGTCCACTGGCCTACCCTAGTCCAGGGCCCTCATCACCCAGTCACAGAACTCAACAAGGTTTGTCTAGCACGATCTTCCCGTGACAAAGCCAAGCTGCCTATTGTCCAAGAACCCAGTTTGCTCCAGTAACCTCCCTAACCTTTCCCTGACGATACCCTCCATCACCTTGCCGACCACCGATGTCAGGCTAACGGGCCTGTCATTTCCTGCCTCCTCTCTTGATTCCCCCACCTTGTGGATGGCACGACATGGGCCATACTCTAGTCTTGGGGCACCCACCCAGTCCTGAGAGAGATGTCGAAAAGCTCTGCTAGAGGGACTAACCGGACATCCGCCAGTTCCCTCAGCATCCTGGGATGCATCTCATCTGGCCCAGGTGCTTTCTCCATCCGAAGGGACCTGAGGGCTTCCCTTACTCTCTCTACCAGGATTTCAGCCTCCACGTCCTCCCCCTTTTCACCCTGCACTGCTGGGTCCCCACCTGTCTGTGGCATTCACTCCCTTTCCCAGACCCATTGTGGCCCTGTCTCACCGTCCCATCCCTTCCTCCAGTTTGCCCCTGCCTCCTCGCAAGACATGGCCCCTCCATCCCCTCTGGTAAAAACTGAGGCAAAGTACTCACTTAGGACTTCTGCCTGTTCCCCGCCTCCTGTGCCCAACCATCCCCTACCCCCATCTTGCTGATCTGCCCCCTTACTTTCCTGTTTTCCCCTATGTATCTAAAGAACCCCTTGTCCCCCCCATCCAGATCTCACTGGCCAAGGACTGCTCCTTTTGCCTTAGCTGCTCTCATCACTCTGGTGACTCTATTGGCTGTCAGCTCATATTCCTCCTGATCCCTTTCACTCCTTGAGCACCTGAAGCACCTATAGGCCGCCTTCTTTTCCCTCACCACATACTGTACCTCCTGGATCCATCAGCAGGGGTGTTCTGGCTTTACCGAACTTACGTCTTTCTCTTGCGCAGGATCTGGTAATCTCCTGTATTCCCCTCCTAATGATCCCCCACTTGCTGTCAGCATCCATATCTGGCCTTATCCTGTCCACACGATCTTTAAGGATCCTTCCCATCTCCCTGAAGTCTGCACCCCTAAAGTCGGTTACTACCGTCCTTGTTCAGGTTGCCTCCCCCCCAGGTACAGGAAGAACCAGACTGTGGCGTGATCACTCCCCACCAATGGGTCCCTCACCTCTAGGCCCCTAATCTGATCACGGTCTGCCAGGACCCCGTCCAGTGTCCGGGCCTCCCTAGTTGGCTCACCCACCTGTTGTGTCAGAAACACATCCTGGAAGACATCCAGCAGCCTATGTTCTCTGGCCACTGGTGATGTCATAGTCCCCCAGTCTGTTCCTGGCACGCTGAGGTCCCCCATTACCACTACCCTTCCCCAATCTACAGTGTCCCTTGAGATTTACCACCAAACTTTCTTCCAGGACCTCCGCCAGTGCTGGTGGTCTGTATAACCCTCCGACCTTTACTCTCTTACCCCCCCCACATCAGCAAGGTAATCCAAATAGCCTCCACTTTCCCCTCTGCCTCCTCTACCCCTCCAATACCCATGCCATTTCTGACTAACAGTGCTACAGCACCCTCCCTTTCCTCCCCCCTATCTTTTCTGAACATAGTGTAGCCCTCCAGATTTAGGTCCCACTCGTGCCCTTGAGGACCCAGGTCTCAGTGACCAAGGCCACATCTACCTCCCTCAATCAGCATTGCCTGGAGTCGGCATTTTATTTCCTAAGCTCCTGGCATTTATCAGGACACTCTTCACTCCTTTCCTCCTCTCCTTTCTTCCCTTGAGCTCCCATTTCTCAGCTCCTGCACCCTACCTGGTGACCCATTTCCATATCTCCCTAGCCCCCTAAAGGAGTGCAGACCATGTCCCTCATTTATCGTACCTGCTGGCACTGCCCCTTTTTTGATCCCTCCCCCCTTCACAAGTTTAAACCTCACCTTTCACTGATGAACCCAGTTAGTTTGAGCTTAAGAATTTCGTTCCCCTCCAAATTAAGGTGGAGCCTGTCCCTAACGTACAGACCCTTATCCTCCCAGGTCTCCCCCAGTCCCCCACCAGGCCATACCCCCAATTCCCTAAACCACTTCCTTAACCACTGATTTATCTCCCTAATCTTCATCTTGTTTTCCCCACTAGCCCTTGTCACCGGCAGGATTTCCGAAAAGGAGATCTTACAGCCTATGGAAAGGCATACCCTGGCCAACTCTCAGATCCTTGCCTGAATTTCCAGTTCACTATTACCATTTATGTCATTTGTCCCCAAGAGCACTAGAATGTCCGGGGTCCCCCCGCATTCCCTTGCCAGTGAATACAACTCATGCTTGGCCTTGTGCACCGTCAGGCCTGGGTGGCATTTGGTTCTGATCAGACGGGTTTTACCCTACTCCTGCCCCCCCCCCCACTGGATGCCTCTGATCATGGAGTCCCCCAATAGCAGTACTCTAACCTCCCCCTTGCCTCTCTGTCCACCCCTCGGGTTCCCCCTCCTTCCATACCCCTCCTCATCCCTGCATCCGGATTCTCTCCTCAACCGGCTCCCCGCACCTCCCACAATTTGGGTGTCGAAGGTAACCTCTTCACTATTGTCCCTGGTCACCTCCTCTACCTGGCCTACTTTATCCCCCCCACCCGAGTACCTTTCTCTGTATCTCTTTCCCCACTCCTTACTAATCCACCCATCCTATTTGTTTGCCTGCTTGGCTTGCTGCTCACTATCATCCTATTTACATCCTGCACCTTCCTGCCTGTCGTGCTCCCCTGTTCCATACCATCAGCCTCCTCCGTGTTCCCCTGATCCTTTTTCTTCTCCCCTCCTATCCCTCTTCCTCCATCCTGTCCATGACCCCCTCTACTGCGCCCTCGCCTCTTGCCCCTTCACTCTTTCTATTCGTCCCTGACCCAGCTTCACCAGCAGCAGCATCATTATCCTCCTCCCCCACACACCCCTCTTCTACCAATGGGCACAGAGGGTTAAAACAATTTGTGAGCCTTAGCCCATCTCCCAATGCCCCCCCATACCTACTGCCCCTCTCAGTTTCCTTTGGACACCTCCAGACTTTTGCCTACTGCTGTGGAAATTTCCACCTTTTGGGCCCCACCTGCCAGGGTCCCCTAGAGCCCCCTGTGTACCCCCTTCCCTCCTCTCCTAGTTTGAGCACCTGTCTTCACTCCTCACCCAGCTTGGGAGGCCCCAGCACCTACTGCTTTCCACATAGGTGACCACTTGCCTCCTAACTCTCCAATCCTCCCCCCCAGCTGCCTTCGGATCCCCTCTACCTCCTCCTCCTTAAGCTATGCTAGCTGGGAGCACACTGGGCATCTCCCAAACTTTCAAGCCCAGTCCAGTATCATGGCCGCACCACACCCTGTGCCGCCAACCACCCGCCCAAAGATACCTGCTCTAGTGATATGCGGTCCCTTCCCCATCACAGCAGTCTTTTCTAGGCCAAATTACCAACTCAGTGGCCCTACAGTTTCTCAAGCTACCAGTGCCTATACCTAGGCGACCCCCCCAATACAGCATGCAGACTTTTAAACTTGCAATGCTTGAATGGCTGAACTTTTTTCCACCTGACTATTAGCCTTAAGAGTTAGCTTATAGGGGAAGTTTACAACTCCCTAAGCTCCTCCCTCTCAGCCTTTAAACCCAACCCCAGTGGCTCTTCCGTATTTAAGAAAGGCTAATACAAGGGGTGGGTGGGAGAGCTTCCCCAGAAAGATTTTAAGGAGTTAGGCCAAATTTAAAACAACAACAACAAAACTTACAAAAAAAATTAAAAAAAAAACACTTATGACAAGGATAAGTTAGCTCTCTAGAACCTCACCACATCTTCAAACTTCCACTGCTACCTCTGCCCACAGCAAGAAGATTTAAGAATTAACTAACCCTAGCACAGCCTCTAACAGAAAGTTTACCTGATATATTCCAATTGAAAGCCCTCCACAATATCCAACTACCACACTAATAAGCAATTCATTGTTTATGCTGCACTCCTATTTGAGACCTACCTATGCTTTTTCCCTGCCCTGTGGCTGCATTATTGGATAGAACTACATGAGCTGCACTTGAAGCCTCTTCCTCCAATTGCAGGGCAGGTGTTCCCCTATAAATGAGCTGTGCTCTGGGGGAGGGAGAGATTAGGGCCCACACCAGACTCTCACGAGAGTGCATCAGCCCTGTGTCTGCCCCTCATTGCACCTCCAATTACTGCAACCTCCTCCAGAGGAAGGTCCCACACAAACACTGTATTAAAAAATTCAGTACTCCTGCCCTAAAGTCCACAGACTGATAAGAATTTAAAGCTTATCCAGCAACTAAAATCTTTTCCCCAACTGCTCAGCAAAAGCAGGTTCACACAACCTCTGCCAGACCCCAACTGTTTCTGCAGTACTGCTATGTGAGAAGCCCTGGTATTTAAGTCCCACGGAGCTGTAAATTGATCCTGGCTGAGAAGAACAGAAGCTTCCAGAAAGCTGCCCACAATACCTGTAGAAAAGATAAATGAATATCCAGCTTCCAACTATGGATCCCCCCACACCATACAACACTTATTAAACAAGTCAGCACTCCTGCCCTAAAGTCCACAGACTGGTAAGAATTTAAAGCTTATCCAACAACTAAAATCCTTTCTCCAAATACTCGGCAAAAGCAGGTTCACACCACCTCTGCCAGACCCCAACAGATCTGCATCCCGATTATCCTTCTAAAGGGGTTAAAACCCTTCTTCCCTCTTTCCTCCCCTTCCTCTTCCCAGTCTTTCCCCTTCCGTCCCTTTTCCCTCTGCTGTACCCATCTCCCCTTTTGCTCTCTTCTCCATTTTTTCCTTCTCCCACACTTCCCCAAACCCACTCACCTATCCATCCCCCAACCAACCCCCAACATCCCCTTCCTCCTATGCCCTAGTTCCATCCCGACCTCTATCTTAACACCCCCTGCCCACTACAGAGGTATTCAGATAATGGTATTTAACCCATTACACAATCTATGAATTTATTTCATGATGCAGACACCACCAAATTTCCCTTAACGAGAAACTATAATGCATCACTTCACATAACTACTGATTTTTGTATTGAACAAAATTTAATCAAAACAGCTGAGCGTGCTACATTTTTAATGCTCTCTTTTAACAAGAATAATCAGTGTTGCCACACTTTGGAGTCTCAACAAGTTTCATATTTGGGGGGGGGGGGGATTAGGTTAACATTAATGATTGAACAATTAGTGAACACACAGTTTTTCGTAATTACAGATTTCGGAAGCAGAGCTGAAGCACCACAACTCGCTTACAAATTAATCCGAGAATCTGACACATAACAAATAAACTGAACTGGGAGTTCTTAAGAGGACCTTATGATGAATTAATATATTAAGAAAAAAAAATGGGGCTATATTTATATAACTCCCCTTTTTCCTAATCAAAAACACTAAGACATATTAAAAAAGTAAAAAAAAACATATTCTCACTTCAGTGTGACAATTCTCGGCCTCACACATTGAATTCTGTGGGAAATCTCAACTCTGGGTAATGGTACACTTATTTTTATTTTTTTTTTTTTAACCTCTTTTTAATTAAGTTGCATTATAAAAAGATCTACTTCAGGACTGGACCCCTCCCCCTGACAAAGCCCCAGAACAAGGTGAAGTGCCAGGGATATACAGACCACATGTACCCCTGATCTGTGAATAAACTTTAACTGGAGCCCAGCATTTTGTGCTTTTTTTAATTTTTTTTTTTTTTAAACAAACGTTTTTCTCTAGTTGTCAAACTATCAATGCGTCACTCTTGTGTATTCTTGTTTTAAGATCAAAGAAAACATTTTTTGGTTTTACACTTCTGTCTAATATATAAATATATGTTGACCTTTTCTGTGGAATTTTTTCTTTTTGTGCCTTTGCAACTACTCAGGCATGAAGACAACTTGTGATTAGGGTTTTGAGAAGGCTGTGGATGGTTATAATATGGGTCTCGTGGCTGACCTGGGACTCCTTCGCACCTTACATGTCCGCCCCTTAGCATCCCGCCATTGCATTTAGCTTCAGCAGCTGAAGATTAGGGGTGGAAGCTGAAGCACTTGCGGCAAAGATCAGGCTGAGGTCAACTCACTACAGAGAGTACCAGCGGGCAATTTCCGTGAAAAAGACAAGAGTTCCGGCTCTCAAGGGTGATTGCTGCAGGCTGTTCGCACAATGGATAGGCTAATTAATCCCCCCCACCACAAACTACTTTTTGATCAAGCTTTAACTGCACAGGAGTCCTAAGAGTTTAACCAATTCTTCCATGATAAGGGTCCTCCATTCATACTGCAAGCTCCTCAAGCGGTCTGTTATGGGCCAGTAACACATGGTCTACGAGGGGCAAAAACAGTCTGCCGTCCTGGGCTGAATTTCACCCAGTTGAATAAGAGGACGTTCTCCGGGTGATCAAAAAAATTGCATACCACCTACTGTTTACTGAACCCCAGACCTACATGGCCGCTACTTGGTTGCCCAGAATCTCTGCAGCCAATTTTTACAAAAACTGTGACGTGTTCTTTGCTGGAGAGTTTTTTCTGGCAGCACTGAAAATGGCTGTGGTGATGCCCTTTCTTAAGAAACCATCTACAGACCCAGACGATCTAGAAAAGCACAGGCTGGTCTCAAACGTTCCATTTTTGGGGAAGGTTAGGGAAGGTGGTGGCGGCACAGCCAGAGGCTTACTTGGACTGTTATGCCATCCATAGATCATCGCTTGTAAGCCTCTCTGATTGGGATTTCGGCTTCATCATAGCACCAAGACTGCGTTAGTCAGAGTGCTTCATGATCTTCTCACAGCAAGGGATCAAGGGCTTTGTTCAATCTTGATCCCTTTAGCTTGCTCATCCACATTCAACATGGTGGACCATGGTGTACCGCTGGATCATCCGAGGAGATACTCAGAAGTCATCAGCACTGTTTCACAATGGTTTGAGTCCTGTATTTCTGAGAGAACACAGCAGGTGGCTCTGGGTATTTCCACCTCCAGATTCACTGTGCTCAACTGTGATGTTCCTCAAGGACCAATCCTGGCACCCATGGAATTTACCATGTATGTCACTATTGAGGAAGATAATACATCACGGCCTTGGTTATCACTGATACACAGCTGTACCTGTCTTTTACACCCAACAGGAATAACACACTCTTAGCACTGGAACAGTGCCTACAGAAGATCAGCAACAGTATGGCCTCAAACTGGCTGAGCCTTACTGTCAAGCCAAGCCTGCAAGAGTCATCTGTGACTAGCACTGAGGCCCTTTGTTCATCGAAAAACTACAAAACAGTTTTGATTGTGGTAAAAGATGTGGGGATCACTGTGGACTACAAGCTGTCACTAACATAAGGTGGCGTTTGTAGTCAGCAGTGACATTTTTTCATCTCTATCACCACCTGGATCAACCTGCGCCTTGCACCTCCTGACTTAGTGATAATAATCCATGTCCTCGTTACATTGAGATTGGTTTACTGTAACACTCTGCACTTAAGGTTACTTGGAGGTTTGATGCGTTGCATCCAGCTGGTCCAGAATGGTGTGGCCTGGCTGGTGTTGGGAACTTCAGCCGGATTATTACACTGGTCCTATCCAGTCTACATTGGCTGTTAATTTCATGGTGCATCAGCTTCAAGATATGCTTATTGACAATCAAGGCCCTACATGGTCTGGGTCCTGTTTACACCCATGATCTCCCATCACCTTACACCCTGACCAACCTCCTCTGCTCACTGATGTGGGCACGTTAGCAGTCTCCTGATGCCATCTTAAACGGTCAGGGGACTGTGCATTTGGGATGGCTGCACTACTTTTGTGTAACACTCTGCCCTGCAGCATCCCTTCTACCCGCACAGCAGAGGCCTTTAAAGGCTTTCTGAAAACTTTTCTATTTAAGGAAGCCTAATCTTTTAGTGAACAGAATTTTATTTATTGACTGTTATTTATTTAATGCCTTCTGTCTTCCCATGTAAGGCACTCCCGAGTGTCACATAATTAAAATTTGCTTTGCCTTACTCTGAATCCCCGTCTCCTCAGCAGTTCCTGTTCCCTCGCTCTTCACACTACCTAAACATTCTGTAACAGTAAACACCAGTCCAAGCCATAAGTCTTTCAGACAAACAGTATGGAATAATTTAATGTTTTGGAATGTCTTAGAAATATGAAAAGAAAAAAAAAACAGTAGCTGAGAGTTGTAGATCCGAGGGCACCACAATGGTCAAAGCATACCAAAATACATTGGCATTGAAAGGAAAACAGGAGGGCAATTAACTATATACAAATTATTTCCTACAGCCGTTAAAGCAGAGCTAGCCTAAATCATGTACATTGGTTTGCATAAACATCTCAAGATGCTTTGCACTGGGGTAAGAGTACTTTGTATTTCTTTAAATCTAGAAACAGTTCCTTGTTTGAAATATCATGGAACATGGTTGGATGTCAGGCAAGTCTAACATGCATATGATGTACGAACCCGGGTGGTGCCTGAAAATAGTCATGCCTTGGCCATGGTACTTACCCAGTTAACAAAAACTAAATAAAATCACTGCATCAAAGACTTGGGCCTTCTATATAAAACCATGACCTGCCTTAACTCTATTCTCAGCTACAACAGGCAGCAGCGCAAAATTGGTGCCCTGTTGTGCTAACACTGTACAAAGATTAGGGACAATGATTTTCCATTTTCAAAAAATGCCCAATTCTGTTTGACAAAGTGTTAAAATTTGTTTTGCTTTCCCCTCCAAAACTGATGGCAAATCAATACGTTTTGTACAAAACATTTAGCTCAAAAATGGGTGACGTTTCCCAAAAAGCTGGCACAAAGTGGGGCTGGTTGCATGATAAAGTGGTGCAAATAGAGGTTTTTTTGTAAATAGTCTCCAAAGTGCTGATTTTAAAAATGTCAAATTTTGTTTTTTCCCAGTATTTTGGACAAAAAAGAAAATGACGGCCCTAACAGATCTCATCACACTGTGCAGGAGCAGAAGTCCTTTTCAACCAGGAAGCCACATGTTGAAAAAGTACAGTTACGTGAGAACTTATCGTAACAGTAGATCTTCGAGAGAAGCTCTTGCAGTAGGTCACATTGGTAGGACCAAGTTGTCAGGTGCCAGGACCACACAGAAAAATTACAGCTAGCAATCAACCATGGGAGACCACCCCCGCCATCAGTCAGCTGACGTCAGCCTAGCCTATAAATGAGGGCGGTCCCCCACACCTACCTCAGTTTTCCTGCCAGAGACCCCGTACAGGCAGTGAATGGAGAACCAAGGAGGTTTCCCCAAGAGCCAAAGGAAAGGCAGAAGTAGTGCAAGAGAAAAGGAAAAAAAAAAAAAAAGGGGGGAAGGAGGGATGGAAAGCAGGGCCTGCTGCAATAGCGTCTCTCGAAGATCCACTGTTATGGTAAGGTCTTGCATAGCACCAGGGAAGGAACACCGTGAGGAGGACAGACCAGCAGCCAAGAGCTCAGGAGAGAAAGCCCTGAAGGACTGCGAGGCCGAAATTGGCCCTGCGCTGAGAGGCAATGTTCAAGCTACAATGCTTGGTGATGGTGTGGACAGAACTCCAGATGGCAGCTGCACAGATGTTCGCAGCACACATTTCTGAAAGAAGCCGATGAGGAGACCATTTCTCTGGTGTATTGGCACTTGACCACTCCCAGAAGGGTCTTGTACTTGTAGCAATAAACACCACAATTCCCTAACCACTTAGTCAAACACTGTTTAGAAATAAGAGTTTCACTCTCTTTGGGGGTGGGGAGAATGAAACAAACAACTGGCCAGGTTCCCCGAAAGGCTTTGTGTGGTTCGTGTAGTACTGCAAAATCCTATGCACATCCAAAGTATTGAGCAAAGCCTCCCCCTAATTAGAATACTCAGGAAAATAAACTGGTAGATGGACAGACTGATTCAAAGTAAACTGTGACACCACCTCAGGTAAAAACTTAAGATAAGAACGCAAAGACACCCTGTCTTTGTGAAAAACCAAATAAGACTCCTTACACATAAGAGCCTGTAGTTCAGAAATCTTCGAGCAGAAGTAACAGCAACTAAAAAGGGCACTTTCCACGACAGAAAGCGTAGCTTGCAACTCGCGGCCAGTTCAAAGGGAGGTAAAGTGAGTTTCTCCAACATAAAGTTGAGGTTCCATGGGGGGGGGGGAAATCGCATCCCAAATGGGAGCTTTCAGATGCAAAATGCACTGCAGAAATTTGCAGGACACTTCGAGCTCGGCAACAGCTTTGCCCTTGATAGGTGCATGGTACGCAAAGATGGCGGAAAGATGCACCTTGACTGAAGACTACCCCAAGCCTGAATCTGAAAGGGAAAGAAGGTACTTCAACACCCGATTCACCCGACAGCTGAAGGGATCCAAATGGTGAGCAGCAACCCAAAGGGTAAAACACTTTCATTTCATTGCATAATTGGCTCTGGTGGAGGGTTTTCTAGCAGCCATCAGGACATCTGCAATCCTAGAGGATACTCCTAAGTGGGTGACAGCTAGGTCCACATAAGCCATGCGTGGAGATGCAGGGACTTCAGATCCAGATGGACCAGGGTGCCCTGGTCCTGGGAGAGCAAGCCGGTGCACAGATGCAAGTCACCAGAGGTTCCACCGCCAACTGCTGCAGCAAGGGGAATCAAATCTGACACAGCCAGAAGGGGGCTATGAGAATCATTTCTGAACCTTCCAACTGGAGCTTGAGCAGAACCCTCTGTAGAAGCAGGAAAGGAGGAAAGGTGTACAGACACCTCCCCTTCCAGGAGAGGGATAATGTATCTTGCCAGAAAATGCCAGGCCCAGGATCAAGCGAGCAGAAAAGTGCCAGTTTTGCATTGAGTGGGAATGCAAAGAGGCCCAACTCCAGACAACCCCATCTGTCGAAGAGATCTTCGACCCCCTAGGTTAGAAGTTCCCATTCATTAGCCCATGACCTGGAGCGGCTGAGACTGTCGGCCAAGATGTTTTGAAAACCTGCAACATGTATGGCCAAGAGCTCTAGCCCGTACTTCATGGCCCAATATCAGACTCTCATCGCCTCCCGACACAGGTGGTAAGAATGAGTCCACCCTGCTTGATGATGTAATACACCACACACGTCTGTCTGCAACAGCAGCGGACCAGGAGGATGAGAGAGTCTAGAAGACCTGCAGAGCATTAAGGACCATCTGCATCTCCAGGACGTTGATATGGAGATTGTGTTCCACGTCCGTCCAGGTACCCTGGGTCTGGTGATTAGCCAGATGAGCACCCCAGCCCAGACCGGATGCGCCCATCATGAGAATCTGATTTTGGGGGTAGAGTTGAAAAGAGACTCCCAAAGGAGGTTGGCTGGATCTAGCCACCACGACAGAACTCTCTGGACGGGGTCAGAGATCAGGAGTAACTGGTCCAGATCATCTGTGCGCTGGTTCTACTGGATCCTCAAGGTCCACTGAGGAACTGCACATGCAGGTGGGCCAGGGAAACCATGGCAATGGCTGCTGCCATATGGCTCAGGAGGTGCAAGAAACCCTGGCGGGGACCTGCTGACTGGAGGAAACCAGATGGGCCCTCTCCATCAGTCGCTCTACCCGGTCATCTGACAAAAAGGTCTTGCCCTGGCTGGTGTCAAGGACTGCCCCTATGTACTGAAGGCACTGGCAAGGGGAGAGGCAGGACTTCAGCAGACTGATCCGTGACCCCTCAGGTTTTTTTTAAGTGTATTCCAGAGTCTGGACCAGATGGTCCCTGGAAGGGGCTGCTAGCAGTCAATTGTCCAGGTAGGGGAACACAGAGAAGCCCTGTCTCCCGAGATCAGCCACCACCACTGCCAGGCATTTGGTAAATACCTGGGGGCCAAAGAAAAGCCAAAGAGGAGGGTTCAAAACTTAAAATGGGCTCCCTGAAAGTGGAAGCGGAGGAAGCGACGATGAGCAGGAAAGATTCGGATATCCAGGAAAACATCCTGCATGTCCACAGAGCAGAGCCAGTCACCCTGGTGCAAAAGGGGCAACAGCCCCTTGAGAGTGACCATCCAAAAGCGCTCATACTCTATGTACAGATTCAGATGACTCAGGTCCAGGATGGGCCGAAGCTCCCCTGTCTTTTTGGGATGAGGAAGAAGTGGGAGTAAAACCCCATCCCCACAAGGCCAGAGGGACGAGCTCTATGGCTCTTTTTTGGAGGAGAGTCTGAATTTCCTCCCAAATGAGGGACAGGTGTGTGGGAGGGTAAGTGGAGTGTACCGAGGGATTTTCTGGAGTCCACGCTAGAAACTCCAGTGTGCGACTGTGCTCTATGAACTGAAGCACTCAGTTGTCTGTGGTCACCTGCCGACACCCGTCTAGCTGGAGGGAGAACTGACCCCAACCACCTCCCTCACATCCTCGGCAGGAGGGACAGTTGGCTAAGGAGTCAGGAGGTGGGGCGGCCACTGGCAGGGTGACCGCTAGTGCCAACAGGGCTCTGGCAGCTGCAGGGGCCGCTGTGGCCTTGTGCTGGCCTTTGGCAGGCTAGTTTCAAGACTGCTTACGGGAGGAACTACGAAAGGGCTCGTGCTGGCCCGCTCCAGGCTGAGTGTGACAGAGCGAATGGACCGACTTGAGGGCCCACCCAGACTCCTGCAGAGTGGAAATGATGTCCTGGCCACCCTCCCCTAAAGAGGATCAAACCCCAGAAGAGGGTGTCCAAAATGCTGGACTGCACGTCCGAGGCAAAGCCGGAGCCAGGAATGGTGCCAGAGGCAGACCTCAGCAGCTGCCCTTTGTCTGGAGGCATCCACAGCATCATAAGCAGCCTGGAGGACAGGATTGCCAACTTCCAAGCCAGATGTTAGAAGCTGGGCAAGCTGTGTCTTGGTGGTGTCCTCTAGCAAGGTTTGCACCAGGTCTCTGGCTTGGTCCCAAAGCACGTTTTAAAATGGGAGCATATGGGCCAGATAATTCAGAGTCCAGATAGTCAGGGTAGTACAGGCAAACACGTGTTTGCCCAAGTAGTCCAGCTGCCTAGATTCCGGTCCGGGGGAAGAGCACTGAGGCGCTTGGGTTTTTTAGTACGGTCATGCACTGCATTGATAACTACAAAATCCGCCTTAGGGTGGCCCCTTTAAAAGGGTTTGCCAGCTGGGGCCTGGTACAGGTGGTCTGCCTTCTTAGGCAAAGGAGGGGTGGTAGATGGGTGATTCCAGGCTGCCGTTGTCACATCCTCATAGGAGTCGATCAAATGGGACACCACCACTGTTGTAGGTAAATGGCCGGGCGGGGGCGGCGCCTCTCTGGGTCCTGCTCCTCCATCTCCCAGCCCATTAAGGACTGGATGTGGTGCATAACATCCATATAAGTTGGATCATCAGAGAGGACACTATGGAACCTCTGGGAGGTGGGAGTCAGTCGTATCTAAGACTCCCATGGTGAAGAGGAAGAATCCTAGGAATCTGAGTCACCCTCAGTAGCTTCCCTATCTGGGGTGGACGCCGGTGGCCAAGACATGTCCCTGTGAGAACCTGAGCTGACGTCACGTTGAGCTCTGGAGGACCCCTGACATGTGGGGATCACTAGATCCAGCCTGGCTGGGATCCTTAGACAGTGGGTCTTGGGAAGGATGTAGATGGCGATGGAGGTGGCCCCGGGGTGGGGGTGGTCTGCCTCTGAACAAAAGACCACCACGCAGAGAACAGGGCGTTATAATCCACCAGGGGCAGTAGGTTATACACTGGTGGATAAGAACTGAAGGTTCCTGGTAAGGATACTACGGCAGCAGGTACCCAGAAGCAGGACCACCCAGCATTGGGTGAGAATAAGGCATCAGCCCAACAGACACAGGCTGTGGCATAGGCATGTGCTAACTTGGAGAGGCCTTCCAGATGAGGAGAGGCCTTCCAGGTGAGGGTAGGGCAGGGAGACTTCTATGTAAAGAAAACCATTAGGGAAAGGTGGGTATGTTGAGGTGGATGGTGGGTTGAGTAAACAGGGAAAAAGCATTCAAAGTTAAGAGGTTCCAAGCAGGTCTATCAATAGTTCACTACGTGTGAAGCGGTTGTCTAATCCTTCTGTGTTTGATGCTTAGCCATGGAAAAATATGCATCAATCAGATCACTCGAATAGTCATGCCCATTTTAGGACACACTAGTACAGTGGCCATCAACTTCTTGGCCAGTTTTAACACTTGTATATTCAAGTTGAGGTAGGCTGTGGCAAACTCTTTTTTTTTTTTTTAAATAAACTCAGTGACACAGGCAGATAGGGGCCAGACAGTCAACACTTTATACCCAACCTTCAGCAAGGCCTTTCATTCAGTACTGCGCAGAATGCTTGAACAGAAGGCAGGGGATGTGTAATTCAGAAATGTTGCCTCCTTCATACTTCATCAGTGTGGCAGAAAAGTATGATATGTAACAAAAGTAGGTAAATGAGGCGTTAGGGTTTTCAACCCTGACATCCTACCCTGCTGGCAGCCACAGAAAAAAACATTATGGTGTTACCTCTCCTGTCTCCTCGCAAATCAAGTGTGGAGTATGCCTTGGGGTTGTTAACCCTAACCCTCACCCCACTCCATCAGTAAATAAGCTCAGATGAATAAAGTATGAGAACTGGGTAAGCGTTAAGGATGAAAACCCCAAGGCACACCACACACCTGATTTGCGAAGAGGCAAGAGAGGTGAAACTGTAATGGTTTTTCCTGTTGGTGCCTGCAGGGTGGGGGTTGGGTGAAAACCATACTGCCACATTTCCCTACTTTTGTTGCTTCAACCCTAACTTTTGCAATGAATTCCCTTATTTTTTTGAGCTCATATAACCGTATCCTTATTTGGCTATGGGAGGGCCCTGTGATCCCATCCATACATCATTTTTCAGTTAGTGTAATCATATCCTTATTTGCCTGTGGAGTGCAGGGCCCTCTCTGTACTCCCATCTATCCATTCATAGATGTATATATCTATGTTGCTGTGGAAGCGCATGGACTTCCAGGCCCTGTGCTTCCATCAGTAGCACAAAAGCAACCAAACTGTCACCATAGCCTTCTTATTACTCCACCTCATTAACCCGGTACTAAAACTCTGAAAATCCCCATCGAAACACCATTCAGCACCACTGCAACATGATTCTATGGCAGAGGTGCCAAAACACAATTTTGGTGAAGATCTGAAAAATGACAACTGTCATGTTCATCAGTTGGTGTAAAGAAATGGCTATACTGAAAATTTGAGGTTAAACTATTAAAAATGAACGTTGAGAGTGTAGCTTAATTTCAATGGATGCGGAAAACTTCGCCATTGAAGCATATTTTTATCCCAAATTTTGAACACACCCTTCTTCTAACCTCACCTCATGAACAAGAATGGTGAAAATTTTCAAATACCGCCTGAAAGGTGATTTTGCCAAATGACTGCAAATTTGTATTTTGGGATGGATTTCCATAATTCCAGTGAACCTGTTCATGAGGTGGGGTCTCAAAAAGGACATGCTGAACATTTGGTGTCAAAATATACAAAAATGAACAAGTTATGCACCAAAGTTGAAAACCCCATTGAAATACACTGAACCGCACTTACCACCCTTTCTCATATAGCAGTCGCCCGTTCCAGCAGCCAGATATGTCTTTGATGGAGAGTGGATCTTCATACTGGGACCTATTCAGGTGAGTGACGGTGTGTGTGGGGGGTGCAGGATGATGGGTGTTTAGTGGGAGGTCGGGATGGGGAGGCACTTGGGGAGGTGGACTTTTTTCCTTTTAACATTAAAAAAAAAAAAAAAAAAAAAGACATTGAGAGTCCGTTTTCATTTTTTCAGTGTCTGAGGGACAGCAAAGGGTGTGTGTATGGGGGGAAGGGGTGCCACTAGCCACCAGGAGAACCAGAAACGTCAAGGGTGACAGCCATCAAAGGGTGGGGGCTGCAACTAGACACCAGGGATAAAGTCAACATTTACAGAGTTGGGCTTCGGAGGGTGGTGGGTGCCACTAAACCCAAGGGATATACAAAATATTATGGGAATGGCAGTCAGAGGGTGGGGGGTGCCACTAGACACCAGGGAAACGGGTAAGATATGGGGACAGCAATCAGATGGGTGAGGGGCCACTACACACCAGGGAAATGTTACATAACATGGGGATGGGGGTGTCAGTGGGCATTAGGGAAAGTGTACAAAATAGGGAATAGTGATGGGAGGGGGTACTGCTAGACACCAAGGAAACAGTGGCCAAATATGGGGACGGCGATCAGAATATGAAAAACCTGGAAACTAGTCACAAAAGGATTTAAAAACCCCAAAACAGAAATTTTAAAACGAAGTAACTTCAGAACGGATTAATATTTTTTCACCAAACCAGCAAAAAAAAAAAAAAAAACCATCTGTGGCCAAGCCCTTTCCACCCTGAAAATTGCAGACAAAAAAAAAAAATTACAAACCATCTGTCTGCAAGGCAATCACAAAAAAACAGCAAGAAAACACTTAAGCTGGCATTTTTCATATCATGGAATACAGAAAACCTGCAAACAAGTCACAAAAAAGGATTTCACACACACACACACACACACACACACACACACACACTTCGGGGGTCTTTTTTCCAACAGTTAACTGCAGAATCCACCTAACAGGGTCCAGATGACCAACATACATATGTTGGTCTCCCTCTACAATGCCATTTTTATACCTTTTCATTTTTGTTTTGTTTTTAAATGAAAAACAAGATGGCAGAAAATGAAGACATTTCTTCATACTTACCATAATTTCCTTTTCTGTTAGCGCCAACATTGTCAATGGGTATTCACAACAACTGGGTAATGCGCAGACCCCTACTAGGGGAAATGATCAGCCCAAACCTTTAGAATGTTGGACATATGAGGATTCCGAGCAGCAGCAACAGTCCAGTCACTACTGTCCTCGTAGTGCATCAAAACATGAAATAACTGCCATATTGGTCTACTTGATATGAGCAGCACACAATTAGCTGTCTATACGGATAAAACTTTCTTCACATAAAAAGGTATAGGAAATACTTTCTCACTTGTTCAAGGACAACATGTGGCCTGTGGAACTTCAGTATCTAGAGAAAACTGTGGCCTGAGCAGCACTCGTCTGGGTACAACACAACCAGTGGAGCCTCATCTTCCAGAGAAAAATTACAACTTGAAGAGCATTTTGCAAAAACTCAACTTGAAATAAGAAACTGATTCAGTAAACAAGCCAGAAACTGCATGCAGTCAAAACGCTACCTGCAACAAAGCAGATGCCCATGGCTAGCCTCAGATTCAAACCTGTTAAAATTACATAATCGCAACCAAAATTGAAATTTTGACTGATGTTCTTACTTTTTTTTTTTTATATATACATAATATGGTGCCACAGGTAAACAATAGACAGATGCCCAGGCAAACTTATTAGGGGTTATAATCGAACAATGGACATCCCCCCACTGGCATACCGCACAATATTCTCCCTCAGGAGCGAGGCTCCTGGGTGAACCCCAATGACAATGTTGGAGCCAACAGAAAAGGAAATTACAGTAAGCATTAAGACATTTCTTCTTTCTGTAGCACTTCACATTGTCAATGGGTATTCACAACAACTGGGTTTTAAGAAGCAGCACCCAGAAAAAAAGAAACGGGAGGGAGGAGAATATTGTCCCATATGTCAACTACGTACAGGAAAAAAATGTACCTACTAACTGCTGCCTGCAACACTGACCAAAAGCTGCATCAGTAGAGCTTTGAGCATCCAATTTATAGTATTTGGTGAAAGTCTGGACAGAGGACAATGTAGCTGCTTTGCATAACTGTAGTACAGGTACCTCACCTCTCTCCACCCAAGAAGTGGCCGTAGCCCTGGTGCAGTGAGCCTTGATGAGACATAAGCCTTGGCAATGCAGGACCTCACCCACCTAGCTAGAGTGGCCTTGGAGGCTTTCTGACCCTGTTTGGATGCTCCAAAAAGAACAAACAAGTTATCCAATTTTCAGAAGTCATCCGTCTGTCTAAGGCATGTCCTAATGCCCCGTCACAGATCCAACTTGTGCAACTCCTTCTCCTTTGGGTGAGAAAACTGTGGGCAGAAAGAATGAAGACATATTTCCTGGTCCACACAGAAAGTTGTGGAACTTTCAGGATGAAGGACGGAACTGTTCTGCGCACTACCTTGTCCTTATGCATTACAAGGTATGGTTCTTTGTGGGACAAGGCTTGGAGCTCGCCAATCCTCCTGGCTGAGCATATAGCAACCAAAACACACACACCTTGTAAGACAGCACGTCCAGTGGAATGGATGATAGCAGTTCAAAAGGCTCTTTACAGAGAGCATTCGATGCCAGATTCAGATCCCAAGGAGGAACCAGGGATCGGAACATAGGTCAGCTCCTGCCGACAGCCCACAAAAACACAACAACCTCTCTATTAGTCCCTAAAGACATAACCAAAAAGGCTACAAGGGCAGACACCTGACCTCTCAGGGTGCTCAGGGCCAAACCCTTTTCCACTTCTTCCTGCAGGAAATCCAAAATCTGCCGGATCGAGGCCTTGGAAGGCTAGATATTTTTTCCCTTGGCCTAAGCTGAAAAGGTAATCCATACACAAGCAAAAGCTGCAGAAGTGGAAGTCTTCCTGACAGCCATCAGTGTGTCTACTACCTTCTTACAGAAACCTAGTTTTAGAAGTCTCCTCCTTTCAGGAGCCAGGCCACAATTTGGGTGCAGAATGGGGCCCTGAGGGAGAAGGTCCCCTCGCACTGGAAGGTGAAAAGGAGCACTTTGAGCTAGATTCACTAAGTCCGAAAACCAGTCTTCTGGGCCACTCTGGAGCTATTAGAAGGAAGTTTCCTTGAGTGTCCAATTTTGCGCATGACCCTGGGGAATAGAGGCAGAGGAGGAAAGGCATACGCTCTGCTGAAGCTCTCTACTGTGTCAGGGCATCCACTGCTCCCACCTGTGGACACCGGCAGCAGCTACAGAACTGCTGAGTCTGGGCATTGTGTCTGGAGGCAAGCAGATCGATCTAAGGATGACTGAACCTTTGACACAGAAGGTCGAACACCTCTAGATTCAACATCCACTCCCCTGGATAAACATTTTCACGGGTTAGCCAACTGGCCTGAATGTTCAATTCCCCTGCCAAGTGGACTGCTGACAGAGAAAGCAGCTTCTCCTCTGCCCACAGGAGGAGATCGGTGGCTTCTTTTACCATCTCCCTGCTCTTTGTGCCTCCTTGACTGTTTATGTACACCACCGTGACATCATTGTCTGACCTTATTTTCACCGCTTTTGTCTGCAATAGACTTTGAAAATGAAGAAGAGCAAGGCGAACAGCCCTCACCTCCAGAACATTATGTGGAGATGCTGTTCCTGTACCGACCAAGTTCCCCAAGTAGGCAACTGGTTCAGGATTGCCCCCCACAACCCAACAGGCTGGCATCGGTTGTCACAATCAACCCTGTTGGGAGTTCCAAGGGAACCCCTTTGCTCAGAAACTGCAAACTCACCCACCAACTGAGACTGCTGCAGTTGGTGTGATGGGGAAATCCTGACCTGATAATCCTCCGAGGTCAGATCCCAGGCCAACAGCAACCCCATCTGTAGGTGCCACATGTGAAGGCAAGCCCACAGAACCAAATCTAATCGCTGCTGTCATGAGGCCCACAATTCGCAGCAGGTGGAGAGCTCAACTGATGACAGAGTCCTGAGCCACTGAACTTCTTTCAATAGAGTTTCCTTTCTGGATGGTGAAGACCTTCACCTAATCCATCTTGAATACTGCTCCCAGGTGTTCCAGGGTTTGGGATGGTTTGAGTAAGCTTTTCTCTCGATTCACCACCCAGCCATGGGACTCCAGCATCTCCAGTGTCCTGATTTCTGCCCTCCTTGCAAGGTCGCCGACAGTGCTTGAATGAGCAGGTTGTCCAATCGAGGACAGCCATGATGTCCCTCTTGTCGGAGATGAGCCACCAGGACTATAAGCCCCTTCAAGAAAACCCTGGGGGCTGTTGGAAGGCCAAAAGGAAGCCCCCTGTACTGGAAGTGATGACTCTGTACCGAGAACCTGAGAAACCTCTGATGGGACGGACAGATGGGGACTTGGAAATACAAATCCTTCGGATCTATGGAGGCTAGGAAATCTCCCAGATAGACAGCTCGGGTGACTGAACACAGGAACTCCCATCCTTGAAAGTCGTGTGGCGCACAAACTTGTTCAGATTTTTCAGGTCCAGAATGGGCCTGAAACCCCCAGACTTCTTGGGAACTACGAAACAGACAGAGTAGAATCTCTGGCCTTGTTCGCTTTGAGGAACTGGCACAATTGCCCTTATCTGACTGAGATGAGTCAGGGTCTCTGACATCGCCTGTCTCTTTACAGGGTCCTTGGGAATCGGGGATAGTGGAAAATACCCCCTTGAAGGGACTGTTGAAAATTCTATTGCATAACCTAAGGCCAGACTTTCCAAAACCCATGCATCTGAAGTTACCATGCTGAATAAGAATTATGCAGTCTTTCACCAAGGGAAGGGGGGGCAGAGATGGGCTTGTGTACCCTCATTGTGAGCTGCCAGTTTTTTGCCCTGGGCCTTCGGTATGATGTCTGGCAAGGGCCCCTCTGTTACTGTAGTGCTTGTAATGAAGCTAGGCTCCTCTATTTCTCTGGGTACCAAAGTTTCAAAAGGGATGAAACCCTCCTCAAAACTGCCTCTGTCGAACACATCCTTGACCTTTTGGGGTTAATGTGCCCTTATGCTGTTGCTTCGACACTGGAAGGTGGCCCTTCTTATCCTGGATATCCTTTAAGATATCATCCAGACCAGAACCGAACAACAAACCCCCCTCAAAAAGGAGACTGAACAGCTTGGTCTTTGAAGCCTGATCAGCAACCCAGTGCATAAGCCATACACCTTATGTGGCCGACACAGTGTGATAGGCAGAGTGAGCAGACATATGCAAATTCTCCACTGTGGTATTCCCCTAAAAAGGTGGAGGCCATGGCAACCAATTGTTGAACGCTCGCTCCCTCCAAGCCCAGGGGAACAAAGCTGCCCATGGTAGTAACCCACAGATTTAAAGTTCTAGCAACAATAAAAAGAGACACAGGAGGGGTGGAGGTTTGGGCCATTGAAGGAAAAAGCCCTTCTACACACAGCATCTACTCCTTTGTCGTGTGAATCTGTTCATGCCAATGACCTCTCAACAGGAATTGTGGTGTGCTTGACAGAATTATGCATCGCCTTATCCTCCAGAGGAGGGGTTTCCCCACCTGCAAATTTTTTCCTCCAAAAATGGGCAATACAGAGCTTTTGGTTTTGGCAGAGACTTTCTTTGGTCCAGCCCTGCTCATTCTTGTTCAACAATCTGGTCACAGTGAGAAAAGCTTGAAAAACACTTTGGAGCAGAGAAGGACGTGGACAAAATAGGACTGACATCTACTGCCTCCATGGATTGCTCCTACTCGAGCTGTCAGTACCTACATGCCTCAGCTATCAGGTAGGACAAGGACTTTGTATCAAACAAGGGAGGGATAGGAATCCGCCTCTTCAGCTCCATCCACTCCCCTTCTTTCTCTTCCTCAGAGCGGTAGTCCTTCTCATCATAAGTAGCTTCACAGGGTCAGAATTTTCCCCAAGATCCCATATATCCACTTCCTAACCCTCTAAATAGTCAGTGTCAGGGTCTGAGTGCACATCTGTATCTGCAACCCTGTCTGACTGCGACGCACCTGATGGTGCCTGTGTGGACCCCCCCCCAACCTAAGGGACCCAGTGTGGGGTCAGGTGCTGTCTGATGAGATGTCCTGCAGAACAGCAGGCCCCAAAAGCTCTCACAAGAGCAGTAAAAAGGATTTACACAATTCTGGTTTGCCACTGCCAAATGAAGGACCAGATGTCCCCCTTCCCAGCTCGGGGGGACTGTAAGAGTCATATTAGCCTGAGAAACACAATGAGGGCAATAGGAACACATGGGGGAGGGTCTCATCATCTTTTTGAAAGTGTTACATTTTGTTTTTTTAAAGTTAATGGTCTCCAGTAAACCACAGTGCCAAATATTAACCTAGTTTATGCCTGGACTTAAAAATAATATTTCCTTATGAACAGCAGGTCTACTGAAGATGTATATGTGCGCTGAAGAAAATAAAGGCAATCAGGCATGTGACCAACTGAAAAGAATGATCTCCCGAGTGGCAGGAAAACACTGTCTTAAGAGAGCCAAAAAAAAAAAAAACACACAACAGAGGCTAAGCTTCAATAACTACTGGCTTTGCTGACCAAGTTTCCCAAATATTTACTGAAATAAAAACAGATCCAGAAACAAATGGTTTGATACCTTTTATTGGACCAACATACTGTAGCTGTAACAAAGGAAATCACACCATTTGTTTCTGGATCCGTTCTTACAAGGACCAATATGGCAACTAAACTAATTCTGAAATAAAAATAAATGCTGGGCTGCAGTAGTGTACAGCCTCTATACTAAGGCTACGCTGCTGAGAGAAAAATACTTAAAAGGGAAATGCCTATTAAAAGGGCAATTCCCTTAAGGGAAAAATAACCCACAATTAAAATGAAATAAGCATAAATACTGTGGGGGCTGAGGGACCTATGCCTAAATAGCATGAGGGAGCCACGCAGGAGCTCTAGACTAAAGCCCCAAACGAGAAAAAAAACATACCTCTGCCACTTTTTTTTCTTTTTTTTTTTTTTTTTAAATAAATCAGAGACCATAAAAGACACAATGAAAAAATTACTCACCTTAGTAATGTTGTTTCTTCTAATGAAGTCTTGCTATATTATGACTAATGCAGTTTGTCCCACCATTAGAACTGCTCCGGAGGTGAAAGAGTTAACTTCCATGCAGTGCATGGAACTTAGAGCGCGAGCTCGGTTAAGAAAGCTCTGTCAGGGTTATTTCAAACCGAAACCGTCAGATCTTTACGAGTAAAACTCACTAAGGCTCTGTGTGGAAGCTGTAACCTACACTAGCCAACTGGCTACTAAAATATTAACATTTTTCTGGTCCCAACACCAAGACTCAAGTCAGGGGACCAGAAAAAATAAGATAAAATAAATAAAACACAACACCCAAACACCCCAACAAGAAGGGGTGGAAAAACATAAAAGGGGGCATCAATAAGTGCCAACAGTGGACTGCCCACCCCATACCCAAAGTAGAAGTTCTGAGAGGGGCAGGCTGGGGGGGAAGTCATAATATAGCAAGACTCCATTAGAAGAAACAACATTACTAAGGTGAGTAATTTTTTCTTCAAACAACATGAAGTCTTGCTAGATTATGACTAATGCAGACTACACAGCAGTACCTCCATGGAGGAGGGACAGAACCTACTTAGGAATAGGCTCTGAAGCACGGCTGTGATAAACCGAGCATCCCTTCTGGCCTGGATATCCAGAGAGGTCGCTTGGTGAAAGTGTGTACTGTTTTCCAAGTAGCTGCTTGACATATCTCTAAGATAGGGATGTCTCTGGCAGCAGCTAGAGACGCAGCTGTACCTCTGGTAGAGTGAGCCCTCAGGCCTGAAGGGGAACCTTACCCAGTTTTTGATAGCAAAATTGATACAAGAGACAATCCACCTGGCAATGGATCTCTTAGTGGCAGGTCTCCCTTTCCCAACCTCACCATAAGTGAGAAATAGTTAGAGGGAGTCAAACCTGTGACCTTTGGTACGCTCTACGTAGTAACTTAGGGCCCTCTTAACATCTAAGCTGTGCAGCCTCCTCTCACCAGAGGAGGAATGGTCAGTGAAGAACCCCTTTCTACAGCTCTGAGAGCCAGGAGGGTTGAGACTTCTATTTCCAAGGCAAGAGTCTCTAAAGGGTTTGCAGGTGGAAAAGATCTGATTCTCATCTTTGGAAATTTTTTGAAGCTGAGAACCAGACCCTGGCTCACTACTTCCAGGACCCACTTGTCTGATGTTAAAGACTCCCAGTCCTGGACGAAGTAAGCCAGCCTGCCCCCTACAGGTAATGGAGAGCAGGCCCTGGGCATCCCATCTGGGTGCCTGTTTGGCAGGGGCTTTAGGCTGAGGGGTGGGAGCAGGCCTGCTTGTACCCCGTCTGCCTCTCCCTCTGAAGAACCCCCTCTGAACATAAGCTGAAAAGGAGGCCTGGGTCTGGTAAAAAGGCCTGTGAAAAGGCCTGCCCCTACCCCTTGGGGACTGCCTCTGAGGAGTGGCTTGCCGTTCCTTGGCTTGTGCACTCCTATAAGTGGTTCTATATTCATCCATTTCTTCATATAATTCTCTGTCTGCTCCCCAAACAGAGAATTTCCACCTAGGAAAATCCATAGCCTTAGACTGGGTATCCTGTGAAAGTAGTACACCTGAGCCTAAGCCAATCTACTTAAAAGCCACAGATGTAGCCATGACTCTAGAGAATACATCATTAGAATCCACTGCAGCATGAAATTGCACCTTAGATGCCTCAATACCATCAGCAGCCACCTGCTCCAGCTCCTTGGCAAGCTGGCCAGGGGCCTGTTTGGCTAAAGCCATGACAGTATCCCATCTAGATTTTTGGTATCTCGCAACATAAGCCACATCGTTTGCTTGTCTGAGTCCCAAAGACGCTGCCATGTATTGTTTTTTGGCCATGGCATCAATCTTCCTGGAGTCCTTGTCAGGAGGATGTGAAGCTAGGGGAATATTAGCTTTATCACAGGCTGCAGCCTGAACTACCCCAACATGACTGCATTGCTGTGAAAGAAATTCTGTATCAGGACCTGACAAAGTGTACCTCCTGTCCATCTTTTTATCCACAGGAGGCACAGAATTAGGAGCTTTTAAAATTTTTATTGTTTGTTTCCTAAAAGATTTATGTAAAGGAACAGACAATCTCCTGGAGCCTGGGATATCCATCATCTCTACAAAGTCAGGCTCCTCTTGCTCATCCAAAGCCTCCTCTAAAGGAAGCTGGAGGGTTTCAGCAACTTTTTTATAAAACAGAAAATGAGAAGGGGACTCAGCAAGCCTAGGGGGAGATTCTCCTAAAGGTCTGTCTGGGGAGATGTCCGGTTCAATGGGCACATCCAGACTTTCAAAGTCACGTTCACACTGATCATAATCATCTTCCCCCTCCTCTGGTTCATAAAACTCCTCTATATCATATTCTTGAACCGGTGGAACCAACCGAACCGACCTTTTTCCAGATAGTGGCAGTTCGGACGGAACCGGGGAAAGTGACTGGACAATCTGTATTGCCCTGGCTATCTCTGCAGCAATTGGAGAAGGGAATTTTGACTCCACACCTGCTGACTTTCTAGTTCTCTTTGCTGGAACTGGCTCCTCAGAGTCAGCTTTACATTTGGCCGAGGAAGTCTGGCCCTGGTCAGAGGGCACTCCCTCCGGTTCGGTTGGCACCGAACCGGGCTGGCCATCCGGGTCAGCAGACTTTTTGGCCTTTCGTTCCCTGAGCCTACCAACTCTCTTATCTAGGGTAGCTGCAGGGAAATTCTTGCAAATCTGGCAGTCTGCACTGAGGTGGTCAAACCCAGACAATAAACATATGTGGTGTGGGTCAGCCTTGGCAAGAGCTTCCCCACAGACACTACAGTGTTGAAACCCAGTGGGCCGGTTTTCTTTGGGTTTCTCAGACATAATGCCAGCCTAACCAAAAACTTGCCCTTTTTTTGGCAGTGCCAGGCAAGACACCCTTATCGGTTCCCAACCGTGTCACGGGTCATGGAAAAAACCGTAATGAAATCAGTTTTTTTTAGAACCGATAAGAACCGGGGACCGCACTCTAACAAGCCTTAAAACGCTTCAGAATGAAGTTTAAATACAATCTGATCAGTTCAAACCGAACCGATAAACATTTACAAGTTCCTCACAGAAAACCAATCTATTACTTACAGCACCATAGACAGAGCTTGAACCGATCGGTTTGAGGTTAAAATAATGATAATCACGGTTGAATTTAACAGAGAAAAAACTCTTTAAACCGAGAAAATGAACCGAGCAGCAGGAGGAATCTCCGGAGCGACTGTTCAATGAGGCGGAGTAAAGAATCTGACGGTTTCGGTTTGAAATAACCCTGACAGAGCTTTCTTAACCGAGCTCGAGCTCTAAGTTCCATGCACTGCATGGAAGTTAACTCTTTCACCTCCGGAGCAGTTCTAATGGTGGGACAAACTGCATTAGTCATAATATAGCAAGACTTCATGTTGTTTGAACACCCCAAGTAACAGACTGGAACAAAGCACGTTATACCGTTATATAACAAGAGAGATAAGAGGGGATACTGATAACTATAGGCCTATTAGCCTTATCCCAATTCTCTGTAAAAATATGGAACGCATACTCAAGGACAAAATAATACACAACTTATCATAAATTGACTCAAAACAACATGTTTTTCTAAAGGTTAATCTTGTAATACAAACTTGTTATGCTTTTATGAATCAGTGAGTAAGCATCTTGCTAGCAGGAAACCATGTGATGTGGTATTTTTGGACTTCAAAAAAGCATTTGACTGTCCCTCATTGGGCCTTACTAATAAAACTGAATCTCTATAACATACACACTAGCATGATAAATGAATAAAAACCTGGTTGTTACAGTGCCTTCAGAAAGTATTCACCCCTCTTGGATTTTGTCACATTTTGTTGTGTTACTACCAGAATTTTTAATGCACTGAAATTATTTTTCCCCCCTTGATTCACACAGCATACTCAACAATTTAAAGGGGCAAAAATATTTTTATTGTGTAACAAAAATTTATGAAACATTAAAAACTGAAATATCTTGTTTACTTAAGTATTCACCCTCCTGAGTCAGTACTTTGTAGAAGCACCATTGGCAGCAATTACAGCTTTGAGTCTTCTTGGGAATGTCTGTATCAGCTTTGCACATCTGGATTTGGGGATTTTCACCCATTCTTCCTTGCAGATTTGCTCAAGCTCTGTCAAGTTGGATGGGGAGCGTCGGAGAACCGCAATCTTTAAGTCTTTCCACAGATTCTCAATGGGATTCAAGTCTGGGCTTTGGCTGGGCCACTCAAGGACATTCACCTTCTTGTTCTGAAGCCACTCCAGTGTTGCTCTGGCTGTATGCTTGGGGTTGCTGTCCTGTTGGAACATAAATCTTCGCCCCAGTCCAAGGTCTACTGCAGACTGATGCAGGTTCTCCTCAAGGATGTGCCTATATTTGGCTCCATTCATTGTTCCCTCTATCCTGACAAGTACCCCAGTCCCTGCCGCTGAAAAGCATCCCCATAACATGATGCTGCCACCACCATGCTTCATGGTAGGGATGGTGTTACACAGGTGATGAGCTGTGTTCGGTTTGCGCCAGGCATAGCGCTTTGCATTCAGGCCAAAGAGTTCAATTTTCGTTTCATCAGACCAGAGAATCTTTTGCCACATGGTCTTAGAGTCTGCCACGTGCCTTCTTGCAAACTCCAGGCATGCTATTATGGGGCCTTTTCTCAGGAGTGGCTTCCGTCTAGCCACTCTCCCATAGAGGCTACATCTGTGAAGTGCTGCAGAGATTGTTGTCCTCTGGGCAGGTTCTCCCATCTCAGCCATGGAACTCTAGTTCTGTCAGAGTGGTCATTGGGTTCTTGGTCACTTCCCTGACCAAGGTCCTTCTTGCCCGGTTGCTCAGTTTGGGAGGACGGCCTGCTCTAGGAAGAGTCTGGGTGGCTCCGTAATCTTTCCATTTCCTAATGATAGACTTGACTGTGCTCCTGGGAACTTTCAACACCCTAGAAATGTTTTTATACCCCTCCCCAGATCTATGCCTCCTCACAATTCTATCACAGAGTTCTACGGACAGCTCCTTGGTCTTTATGGTAGAGTTTCTGCTCTGACATGCACTGTCAACAGTGGGACCTTATATAGACAGGTGTATTTCCTCTGAAATCATGTCAACCATTTGAACTGACCACAGGTGGACTCCATTCAAGTTTTAGAGTGATCTCACATGAAAATTAGATGCACCTGAGCTCAATTTGGAGGGTCATAGCAAAGGGGGTGCATACTTATCAAATCAAGACGTTTCAGGTTTTTATTTTAAATTACATGTACAAAAATTTCCAGAAGTTTCATTCCACTTTGACATTATAAAATAATTTGTGTAGATAAGTGACAAAAAAATCCCATATAAATGTATTTTAATTTGAGTTTGCAACATCACAAAATGTGACAAAATCCAAGGGGGGTAAATACTTTCTGAAGGCACTGTAAGTCGGTCTCATGGAATGTGTAGTACGGTACAGGTTGCACGCCCATTGGCTCGCGCTGGGGACCAATGGGCGTACAGCCCTACTTATGGTGTCAGTCGGCGGGCAGTGGGGTGCTGCCACCAGCCGGCTGGACCGGGGAGCGGGCGGGGGCTCAGTGGGCGGGTGGGGAGGGGTACCACTAGACCACCAGGGATATTGGACAATAAAAAAAAAAAAAAAAAATTATTACAAATGCCTGCGATCGGGCAGACGCGGTCCACTGGACCACCAGGGTTATTGGATTTTTTTTATTTATACTGAAGCTGTCGATCGGGCAGACAGCGGTCCACTGGACCACCAGGGTTATTGGATATTTTTTATTTATTTATACTGAAGCTGTCGATCGGGCAGACAGCGGTCCACTGGACCACCAGGGATATTGGATTTGGGCTGTGGGGCACACTGCCATGCTGTGCAGGGGGTGTCAGTCCCCGATGGCTGCTGCCTGGCAGGGCGCTAGGTGCCGGGGATCGGCGCACCTGCATGCAAATGGGGCCATAATGACATGCCAATGGCCCCATTTGCGCCTTGCATACATTATGGTCCCATCTGCATGTGCACTTTTGAATATCGCGGTTGCCGCGCATAGCACAATGGAACTTGTGCTAGCGCATCCCCCTGCTCCACTATGGCCACTGCACCATGCACACTGCGGGTGGCCAGGGTGAGATATTCAACGATGCTGTGCCATGGCGCAACTCCGTTGAATATCGCCCAGTCAACGCCCCAGCGCAGCCAAGTTGCGCTGCGCCCAAGCTTGCGCCACAGCCTGGCGCAGTTTGAATATCTGGGCCTAGGATTACAAATACCTCTGAGCAAGAACTGCTCATTTACAAAGATTCCACGTCAAAGGATGGAAGGTTAACATACAAAGATAAACATTAATACAGAGTCTCAAAAAACAAAATATCGTATTTCAAGTGGAGAGACAGCAAAAGAACAGTAAGGCGAGATGAGCAACCAGTAGGGGTTGGGAGGGTGAGTGAGGGTCAGGAAGGAGTGGGCAGACTGAAGGGCCATTGTCTGGGGGTTGGTATGAGAAATGCAAGGTAGAGGGGACAGAAGTCTGAAGTGCTAAAAGATGGGAGGGTGTGGGTGAGGTAGGGGAGGAACGCTTAACAGGCAAAATGTATAGGAGCTCCCGGTCACCAGGTAACCCCAACCCGCAATGCAGAACTGCAGTTCCAAAGCTAAACAGTTGAAAGTTTCTTCAGAGAAAAGCTTGATAGTTGTTCCCCTTCATGTGGCACAGCTTAGACTGGGGAGTTGCTGCTGCTCGGAATCCTCATATGCCCAGCATTCTAAAACTTTGAGCTGTGCCACTTCCCCTAGTAGAGGTGCAAACTACCCAGCTGTGAATACCCATTCACAATGTGGAGCGTTATAGAAAAAAAAACAAAAGATTATTGCCCTCATGAAAAAGCATATGATAACTTCATATAGCTAGTCTGAAATGCTGACTGAGCATGCTCAGAACCCGACTTTTTTAAAAATTTAATAACTTTGGAAGAGATTAGTATTTTTTCCATCAAACCAGCAAAGGAAATCCTTCTGGGTCAAGCCCTTTCTTCCCTGAAAATTTCAGACCATCTCGGTGCTATACGATGGCAAAAAAAAACGCCCTTTTTTTTTTACATTGCTTCACTATCCATTATCTCAGAATTCGCACATCCAACTGGAACAAAACTTGGCATGTAAAGAGATCTACCCCGTGAGACAGTGCATGCAAAATTTAGTGCAAATCTGTTAAATGGTTGTGTAGATATTAAAGTAAAAATTTGGGGTTTAACATTAAAATGCCTCCTCAACCATAACTATAATGGTGCTGCCATACCACTAGAATATATTCTTTGCATAAAACATTGTTAATGCACTACGGTTGGGGTTAAACTGACAAAACTAGAAAAATGTGATGTTAGGGTTTCCACCCCTAACACCCCTGCCCCACTCCTGAAACGAATGAGGGGTGGAGTGTTCTTTTAGTTGGTCAACCGTAATGCTCACCCTATTGCAGTAACAATAAAGCTGAAATGTGATGGACACAGGTGTGTATACTTCATGAGTGCATAGAATAGGGTGACCGTTAGGGCTGACAATCTGAAGGAAGACTCTACCCCTCATTCGCTTCAGGGGTGTTAGGGTTAGAAACCCTAACATCACATTTCCCTACCTTTGTCGGTTTAACCCCAACTAATGCATTAATGTTTTTTGTGTAACCCCCGTTACCCGGGATTACTCGAATCCCAGTAAGACCTAGTGGCAGGCAGGGAAGGCAGCTTCTGAAATTCCAGTTAAATGGATTTCACACTGTCTTACTCTGTTCTCAGTCTCAGCTGAGACTGAGGGATGACATCATTTTAGAACTGTTGCAGCTGCATAAGCCATGCTGGAACGTTGCAGCTAGGGAAGTTAGAATAGAGTGTTGGGGAATTTGAAGTGAGTTCAGTAGGGGGCTCAGTAGAAAGAAGAGGTGTGTTGCAGCTGCAGGCCCTCAGAGCCCTTAGCTCTGCTAAAGAGCTATATTTTTGTTGAGGTGTGTGTTCTCACCTGAAGAGGAACACAAAAAGAGCCAAGTGAAGTGGTAGAGACCACTTTCAAAAGGTTCAGGGCACCATCCCTCTGGGGATGGGGAGGATTCAGCCTGCTTCCAGGGGCAATCCCCTGGCCCGGCTAGAGGAAGAAGAAGCTGCTTGTGAGGATTTGTGCTGAGGCACCAGATGTTTTGGGGAGTTTTCTTTGAAGAGAGAAAAAAAATCTGTGGGGCAGCTGCAACTAAGGGGTGAGTTTGCTCTGCTAAAGGGCCAATGTATTTTCACCTGGGACAATGTGAATTTAAGTGACTGTTACTGTGGGTTCAGGAAAAGACTGCCAAGTCCAGTTAAAGTTGTGGGAATTCAATCAAAATTTTTATTTAACCAGGCGATCGCCGTTGAGCAAGCTCATTTTCGAGGCGGACCTGGGTGCAACAAATACAAATGCATACGAATACAAGATAAAAAAAAAAATACATGATAGTTACAATTCTATGGCAAATCAACAACAGGCAAAAACAACTGTTGGGGAGTACAGATTAAATACATCAAGAATTCAGAGTGAAAGGATACGAGCAGCAATAGTGTAGGTGAGTTCCACATGGCTCAGTGAAATAGGGCCGAGAAGGTAACTAAATAGCTGGAGCCCCGGGAGAGTGAGACGTGGGGGGAATCGCCTAGGGGAGGAGGGAGAAGGGGGGAGAAAAGGTCAGACAGTGGCTGGCAGCAGGAGCTGAAGGAGAGGAGGAGGATGAGGCAAAATTAGATGAGGGGCTCCATCGGCATGGGGGGGATCAAGTATTCAAGGGTAGCAAGCACAGGATTCCTTATAGTGATGTGAGTAAAGAGTTTTGAAAGCTGCTACACTAATTTTGTGCTTTAATTTCAGAGTTTTTTGTAGATTGTTCCATAGTTGGGGCAGCACATGACTGATAGAGGCCCCGGAAAAGCGGGATTTGGCGTTAAGTACCTTAATGGTGAAGTAAGAGGTACTTCTCAAGGCGTATCTACTTAAGGTACAAAGTGGTAGGCAGGCAGAGATGTACTCAGGCAGTTTGTTAATGATAGATTTATAGGTCCAGAGAGTGGCGTTTCTTTGGCGTCTGAAGCTAAGAGAGGACCGGCCTACTGCAGTGTATAGCGCACAATGGTGGGTGGAATAGGGAAGGTCTGTTATGAACCTTAGGGCTCTGTGATAAAGCGTGTCTAGTTTTAGGAGTGCTCCAGTAGGTGCTTGACTATAGAGGAAATCAGTGTAGACAAGAAGGGAGAGGAAGGTAGTTTGGACTAGTCTTGTCTTGGCGTACAAAAAGAGGAGTTTCTTATCCTGAAGAAGAGGCCAAGCCTTTGGCGAAGTTTCTTTGTCAGTTCATCTATGTGTTCTAGGAATGAGAGCCTATTGTCCAGCCGTACCCCCAAGTATTTGAATTTAGCTACGTACTCCAACTGTTCATCAAGGATGGTAGCTATCAAGGGGAGAGTCCCAGCCATGGCTGGGTTCGGTAAGTTGGGGGAAGGGCGTAAAGAACATAGCTTTTGTTTTCTTAGATTTCAAAAGCAACTTTTGGTTTAAAAGCTGGTGGTGCAGCAAACCAAATTCATCTTGGAGAGCTGAGCATGCCACCTCGTGGGAGGGACCACTGACATAAAGCACAGTGTCGTCCACAAATAGGTGTATTAGGGCCTTAGTGATAGTTGCATCAATCCTGTTAATGTAGACTGCGAATAGCAGAGGACCCAAACTAGAACCTTGGGGTACACCCCTCAAAAGGGGTTTTAGGGGCAAGAATTTACCTTCAGCTTTTACCTGCTGAGAGTGGCCTATGAGATAGTTCTTAAACTAATAGACAGAGCAGCTAGACCAATGTCTCAGAAGGCTGTAAGGAGCAGGTCATGATCAATGGTATCGAAGACCTTGCTTAGGTCCAAGAATACGGCACCAACAAAGTTCCTGTTGTCCAACTGACTCTTCCAGTCATTAGTTACCTTAGCTAGGGCCGTGATAGTGCTGTGTTGTGCTCCGAAACCTGATTGCAGTGGGTTGAGCAGCTTTGCCGATTCCAGGTGGTTCCTCAGCTGGGCGTTAACGATTTTTTCCAGTAGTTTAGACAGGGTTGGTAGGAGGAGGATTGGCCTGTAGTTGTTGAGATCACTGGGATCTCCTGACTTAAACAAGGGGATAACATGAGCCGTTTTCCAGGTGATTGGAAGGTCACCTTGAGCGAGGGATAAGTTAAACAAGTGAGTAATTGGCACCGCGAGGATGTGGGAGCCTAGTTTTAAGAAGTAAGGTTCAATAAGGTCTGTTCCAGCACTTTTCCTAATATCCAACCGAAGCAAGAGGTCTTCGACTTCCTTCAGAGTTGCGGGCTGAAAGGAGAAGGACGGATTAGGGAAGGAGGTTCCTTGATTAGAAGGAACTAGAAGGGGACAGGATCAGACGTGTTTCAGTACAGTAGTTGCTTCTTGTTTTTACAGGGTTTCTTGTGGATTTTACTTGGTAGAAGGTTATTTCTTTTCTTTCTTACTACTCTAAGGGGCTAGCAGGGTATTGTCTTTGGGGCGGTTGGAAGTTTGAAAACTGGTTTGGTGGCTGTAAGTGGGCTCATTTGTTGGATGCTTCACTGTGTAACAGGCTGTGCTGGTGGAGGCCTATTTCTTCTGATTTAAAGCCTATTTGGTGGGATTTGCTTGGGGCTGTTCCTTTGGTTGCAGGGCCTGGAGGGGCAGACACAGGGCTGATACACTCTCGTGAGAGTCGGGTGTAGGCCCTAATCCCACCCTCCCCACCCTCCCTCCCACAGCTCTGCTTATTTATAGGGGAGCACCTGCCCTGCAATTGGAAGAAAAGGCTGCAGGTGCAGCTCATGTAGTTCTAGCCACTGGGGGTTGGATTTAAAGGCTGGGAGAGAGGAGCTTAGGGAGTTGTTCACTTCCCTTACAAGTTTACTGTGTTGTACTGCACCTAGTAACAGGGTTACCAGTTTACTGTGGGACGGTATCTAGGATTAGTGGGTGACCTGACTACTCAGAAGGGGTGTATCTTGGACTAGAGGGGGAACAGTGGCTCGCCCAAGGAAACCTACTTGGAGGGGGATGGGACCACACGTCATTAGGGCCAGCATCTTTGGGAGGGTGGTGGGGTGCACAGGGTGTGGGGCAGCCATGATACTGAACTGGGCTTGGAAGTTCGGTGGTTGCCCAGTGTGCTACCAGCTGGCACAGCTTAGGGAGGAGGTTGTGGGGAATAGGAGACAGCTGGGGGAAGGGGAGAGGTATGGTTGGGGAAGAGGGCAGAGGATCTCCCACGGGGTTGTACCAAGCACTAGGGGCGGAGGCATAGGGAAAGGAGTGCAGGAGAATACTCTGGGGTCACATAGGGACCCTGGCAGAGGGGACCCAAAAGGAGGAAACTACCAAGGAAGCAGGCAGGTAACTGGGGACCCTCACAAAGGGGGGCCAGAGGGACAACATTCTCAGGGAAGTAGGCGGATGGCTGGGGCTGGACATAAGGAAGCAAGGTGGGGAGGTGGATCGGACCTTGCGCTCAGTAACCGCTTCAATTCTCTTCTTCTGCTAGAGGATGAGGGGGATGATGTAGCCATGACAGTGGTGGTTAGAGATGGAAAGGGAGTGGGGGGCAGGCGGGGGGGCACCAAAAAGCAGGAGGAACAGGGGGAACCTGGAATGCAGGAAAATGGGGGAAGCAGTCGATCAGAGCAGGAGGAGCAGGGGGAAGAGGGAGGAAAGCGCAAGGAGAAGGGCCAGTTGGGAAGAAAGGGCAAGGAGAAGGACCAGAAGTACAAGGAGGATACAGTAAAGGGAGCTGAGGGTATACGCCAGGGGAGCATGACAAGCAAGGAGGGACTGAACGGAGACAGGAAGGGAGGGAGGACGAGCCAGGCTAGTTTAGCGGATGGGGGAGAAGGACCAGTCGCGAGCAGTGAGGGGGGAGTTAGCGAGGCACAGAAGGATACTCAGGAGGAGGAGAGGCATAGGATCGGAGAGGAGGGGGTGGCCAGGGTAAATGAGGCGCATGTGGCACCCAGATAGGGGGAGGAACAAGGAGCCAGCTGGGTGGAGGGGCCGGCAGAAAGGATGAGGGACATGGAAGGGGGGGAATGGAGGAAAAGGAGCGGTCAGAGTGCTCCTGTTGGGGGATTCTATGATCAGGGGTATCAAATGGGATAGGGAAGGGGAAGCCTGGCTAGTTAGAACAAAATGCTTCCCTGGACTAACGGTGCACAGGGCCAAGCACGAGGTATATCAGCTGGCAAAGGATTGTGAGCATTCCCTAGACAGACTGGTCCACCTGGGTACAAATGACATTGAGGGAAATCATGAGCTAGAGATACAGGCAAGGTTCATGGAGCTTGCCAGGGTCTGTCATGACATAGGGTGCACGATTGCCTTCTCGGAAATCCTGCCAGTGCCAAGGACTAGTGGGGAACGCAAAAGGAAGATTAGAGAGATAAACCAGTGGCTCAGGGAGTGGTGTGAGGCCAGAGGGTATGGGTTGATGGGGGACTGGGGGGAGACCTGGGCGGATAAGGAGCTGTATGCTAGAGATAGGCTCCATCTCAATTTGCAGGGGAAGGAAATCCTTAAGTTGAAAATAGAGGAGTTCATTGGTGAAAAGTGGGGTTTAAACTTGTAAAGGGGGGAGGGATGGGAGAAAAGGCTGCCGAGGGGGTCCAATAAAGAAGGGCCTCTGTCTCCACCCCCCTTGGGAGCTGGAGGAATGCAGGAAAAGGCAGACCGGTAAAGTGCAGACCAGGGGAAAACGGAATCCCTATGGGAACACGAGCAGGGGAAATGGAAGTATACGGAAAGGGTGGAAGGTAGTCCTGCTAAATGCCAGGAGCTTAGGCAATAAAATGCCTGAGCTCCAGGCGATGCTAACTGAGGGAGCGGTGGATGTGGCAGCGGTCACTGAGACCTGGGCCACTGCAGGACATGACTGGGACCTGAACCTGGAGGGTTACACTATATTCAGGAAGGACGGGGGGAGGGAAGGGGATGAGGGATAGCAATAGTAGTCAAAAACTGCATTGGCATAGGGGGAGTAGAGGAGGCGGAGGGAACCGTGGAGGCGATTTGGGTCACCTCAATAACGGGGAGAGAGTAAAAATAGGAGTGGTGTATAGACCCCCTGCGCTGGCGGAGGAGCTGGAGGAGAATCTGGTGGCAGATGTTGGGAGACACTGCAGACTGGGCAGGGGAAGGGACGAGGGTGGTGGTGTTGGGGGACTTAAAACATGCCAGGAACAGACTGGGAGACTATGACATCCTCGGTGGCCAGGGAACAGAGGTTGTTGGATGTCTTTCAAGACGCGCTCCTAACTCAGCAGGTGGGGGAACCGACCAGGGAGGCGCGGGTACTGGATGTGGTCCTGGCAGACAGTGACCAGATTGAGGGCCTGGAGGTAAGGGACCCGTTAGTGGGGAGTGACCATGCCACGGTCTGGTTCTGCCTGGACCTAGAAGGGGTAGAAGGATGCACAAAGACGGAGGTAACTAACTTCAGAGGGGCGGATTTTAAGGAAATGGAAAGGATCCTTAAGGGGCATTGGGATGTGATTGGGTCAGACATGGACGCTGACAGCAGGTTGGAAATCAGCAGGAGAGGGGTGCAGGATGCTACCAGCACCTGTGCCAAAGTAAGACAAAAATACGGTAGGGCCCGAAAACCCTGCTGGTGGATCAGGGAGGTCCAGGAGGTAGTGAGGGGAAAGAAGGCAGCCTATAGGCAATTCAAGTGCTCAAGGAGTGAAAGGAATCGAGGGGAGTATGAACTGATGGCTAGAAGGGCCACTAGAGTGGTGAGGGCAGCTAAGGAAAGGAAGGAGCAGAACCTGGCAGGGAAATTAGGAGAGGGAACAAGGGGTTCTTTAGATACATTGGGGAAAAACGAAGGGTGAAGGGACAGATTAGCAGGATTAAAACAGGGGAGAGATGGGCACAGGACCCGGAGGAGCAGGCTGAGGTACTAAATGAGTACTTCACCTCAGTTTTCACCAAGGAAAATGGGGGTGCTACATCATACATGGGAGGAGACAGTAATACTGAGGGGGGGGACCCTTACCGATCAGCGGGTCTGGGGGAGGCATCACTGGCAGGAGGGGGAAGGCTAAGCAGGGAGAAGAGGTAGCGGAGGTGGAAATCACAGCAGAGAGAGTGAGGGAAGCCCTCAGGTCCCTTAAGACGGAGAAGGCACCAGGGCCGGATAAATTACATCCCAGAGTGCTGAAGGAACTTGTGGATGTCCTGGTGAAACCCCTGGTGGAGCTTTCACCATCTCTGAGGACAGGGTGGGTGCCCCAGGACTGGAAGGTGGGCATATAGTGCCTATCCAAGGGGGGGGGGGAAGAGAATCAAGGGAGGTGGCAGGGAACTACAGGCCTGTCAGCCTGACATCGGTGGTGGGCAAGGTGATGGAGGGCATTGTCAAGGAGAGGCTGGGGGGTACCTGGAAAAGTCAGGGTGCCTGGACGATAGACAGCATGGATTCGTCCCAGGGAAATCATGTCAGACAAACCTTGTGGAATTCTATGACTGAATGACAAGTGCCTTGGACCTGGGTAGACCAGTGGACGTCCTCTTTCTAGACTTGAGCAAGGCATTTGACTCTGTTCCTCAGGAGGGCCTGTGGGATAAGCTAGGAGAAATGGGGGTTGGGAACCAGATGATCAGATGGAGAGACAACTGGCTCCAGGACCGGACCCAGAGGGTCGTAGTTGGCGGGATAGTCTCATCTCCAAGGAGGGTCATTAGTGGGGTCCAACAGGGATCAGTCCTTGGGCCCCTCCTGTTCAACGCCTATGTCTCTGACATAAGGACAGGTTTCAGGAGTGAGACGAGTCTCTTTGCGGATGACTCAAAACTGGGGGTGGTGGTGGATGGGGAGGAAGGGAGGGTGGTCCTACAGGAGGACCTGGAGGTTCTGGAAAGATGGTCTAGAAAGTGGAAGCTGAGGTTCAATGCAGGGAAAAGCAAGGTACTGCACCTGGGGGCCACAACCCTGGCCAAGTGTACACCCTGGGGAGGGAAATGCTACGAGTCTCGATGGCTGAGAGGGACTTGGGGGTGGTGGTGGATGTCAAGATGAACAACTCGGAGACTTGTAGGAGGGCAGCAGCCAAGGCCAACAGGATGCTGCGATGCATCGCTAGGGGGATCACCTCCAGAAGGAGGGAAGTGATACTCCCTCTGTATAACTGCTTGGTGAGGCCACACCTCAAGTACTGCGTGCAGTTTTGGAGGCCACACTTAAAAAGGAACATTAAACTCCTGGAGAGGGTCCAGAGGAGGGCAACCAAAATGATTTGGGGATTGGGGGACAGGACCTATGGGGAGAGGCTCGAAGAGCTAAATATGTACACACTGGAAGAGAGAAGGGACCGGGGGACATGATAGAGGTCTTCAGGTATATGAAGGGGTAAATAGGGAGGAGCAGTCAGGGTGCTTCGAAGGAAGGAGGAGGGGGCAACTAGAGGGCAACTATAGGGCATGGGTGGAAGCTGGAGGGGGGGGAGATTCAGGGGAGAAAGGAGGAGGTGCTACTTCACTGAGAGGGTAGTGAAGCCATGGAATGCGCTGCCCAGGGGGCTGGTGGAGGCAGAGACGGTGGAGGAGTTCAAGAGGGGGTGGGACAGGTACAGGGGATGGGTTCTGAAAGCAAAATCCAATGCAGCGAGAATATCCGGAACTGGGAAGAGAGAAGCCAAAGAAGGCGAGGGAGGCAGCAAGGTCAGCTCCCAGGGTGGGGGCTGACCAAATGAGCAGACATGAAAGACCATTAGGCCTATTCTGCTTTCATTTTAGTATGTTAGTATGATTATCTGCTCCAAGCTGTGAGCGAAGCGTGCTGGCTGGGGAGGAGTCAAAAGCTAACCCTGCAGTGGCAAAGTGATTGTTGAAGGAATCGAGGATTGACTTTTTTTCTGTAAGAATGGTGGAGCCGGATGAAATTTGTGACAGCAAGGAGGCCCTGGCAGGATGGCCTTCAATGTCTTTAATGAGTTTCCAAAATGTAGAGAAACATTTGGCAGAAAGTTCAAGTTCAGAGTGGTAAAAATTAGCCTTTGCCTGCCTGATCATTTAAGTACAGTGGTTCCTTGCACTCCTGAATAGGTTCCAGTCGTTCATATGTTTGGACTTACGAGCAGTTTTCCACAGCGCGTCCCTGTTGTGCAAGGCTTCCTTTAAATCACTGGTGAACCACCGGCAAGACTTGTTCCTGGCACGAGTTTTCACTAATGGTGCATGCCTATTAATGGCACCTAATACTATACCTTGGAAGATGTTGTAGGCAGAGGTCACAGTTTTTGCTAGGTAGAAATCAGGCCAGTTTACTGAGTGCTTTAGCTCTGTGACAAAAGTATAGGGATCAAAATTCCAAAGACACCTTCTCGAAGAGAAGGTAGATGCGCATGGGGAGGTGTGGTGTGGTTAGACCTCACACAGGCAATGAAACAGTGGTCACGGATGTCTGGAAAGAAGACACCAACATGGGTGAATAGGTAAGGTTTGCTGACGAGGATAATATCCAGCAAAGTACTGTTGGATGGATTTGTCTTATTAGGATGTGTGGTTTCATCAATGAGTTGGGTCAGTCCAAGGGAGTCACAGAGCATTTTTAAGGGAGAGGATACATTGGACAACCAGTCCAGGTTAAGGTCACCTAGTAATATGGACTCAGTGGGTCTATTCCCCAGTATAATGCTTAAGTGTTTCAGCAGCTGCAACCCAGCTGACAGGGGCCTGCAGCAGCCAGTCACTGAGAGTGAAACTCCAGCTGAGATCTCAACCAGCAGGGAGAGACTTTCAAATTCCTTTGGGACTGATGAGTCCATAATAGAGACAGCGAATTTGTCTTTAACATAAATAGCCACCCCGCCGCCTCTGGACTGCCTGTCAGTTCAGAACAGGGAGTAGACCGGGAGATTTATTTCATTGTTGCTAGTTGTCGGACGGAGCCAGGTCTCTGTGATGATCAATATATCTGGGGCAGAATGACAAATACAGGCCTGGATAGAAGTAATCTTTTTTAACAAGCTGCACACACTAACATGCATGAAGCTTAACCCTTTAAGGGTGGGTAATTCTGCCGGGGATCCGATGGGAGCTGGAGGGCCCGGGTTCAGCTCGACATTGCCTGAGCACAGTAATAAAAGAAGCAGGAGCCTCCTAGTAAGTGCTAGGAGCAGCTTTATATGCTTGGTCCGTTCACGTTTGCAGGGAGCGCAGGTGTTGCATGGTGGAGCCCAAGGGCCAGTACCACAGAGATTTAATGCTATATATAGCAGTATCTTGACAGCAACTGGTAGGGTAGAACAAGCATAATGGGGAGATAATATAGTGTCCTTGGGAGTGTGTTCGGTGTGGGTAATACTAAACAGGGTTGAGTATGTATCCAGGATCAGCAGGGTGGAGCTGAAGGTGCCTGTGAGAAAAATCAGTATTTCCCGATATGTCAGCAAAATCCAGCTTGAGGGTATTTCCCCCTGTCTCACATGGAGTCAAAGTAGCTACCAAATGTGAGAGTAAGGGAAAACGTTGGAGCAGGGACAGGCAGAGAAGTGCCCATGTCAAGCGCAGTGCTGGGCTGGTGTCCATGATCCAGGGATATAAGCAGCAAATTTTTAACTGTACTTAGGTGGGGGTAATACTGCCTGGAAGTAGGTGGGGAAGTAGGGAATATCTGCGATTTTAAGAGGATTGGGACTGGACTGCTCAACTCTGTCGGGGTCTAGAGAAATGGACACAGCCACTCTAAGTATGTTTCAAGTTCAGCACATATTGGGATGGAAGAAACGGTAGATTAAATGTGACATACATTTAAGGAGAATCTACAAAGTAAAGTGTTTTCAGAGATGAGGTGTTAAAGTTCAGAGGAATGGCCGGGTATGATTTATGGGATCAAGATGTGGGAGACCCTGGCAATCTGGCGCGACCAGAGTCACCTCTACGGGTTCGCTTTGAGACACCAGTTTGCTTTCTCTCAGGTACTTGGCCAGTGCCTGAGGAAAGTACCCAGACGTAGGATTGATGATGAAGATTCCCTGATAGAGCCAGGAGAGCTGGTGTGTGGTATGGGGAGCCACAAATAATTATCCATGATAAATGGGAGATAGTCCAAGGGCTGGTAAGGGAGCTGAGCCAGGGAAACCAGAGAAGAGTCAAGTTCGGGCTGAGTGCCCTGAGTGTTTCTAAACCCGAGGGTTTAAAAGTTTCTAAAATGAATGTCTGTTTCAAGAGAAATCTTAATTGCCAGAAGTATAGCCCTGTGGGGGTCAGTCTATGCTTTATTGTTTCCTTTTGTTGTGAATAAAAGCCCCACTTTAGAATCCCAACTACTGTTTTGGACATTTCAGTTATTGCTTCCTGTGTCCGGAGTTACTTGGGGGCCCCTGTGCAGAGTAGCCAAACCTAATCACCATGCCGAGTGACACCTTTCTCCCCAGGGTTCAACTTATAAAAATGGAGGCACCGCATCATAGGACACAGGCCCCTCAACCTGTTCACTAGCCACACAGGCAGGGGTAGTAGCCCTCTCAGTTTAGCACCGACTGGGGGGTTACATTTGCAAAGAATTTCCTTACTTTTTGAGACAGTCTAACTGTTCTCACTTGCCTGTGGGACTATCCCTCCATAAATACATACATGCAGTGTCCCAGATAACACTGGAATTCAAAAGTAATGTACTCACCATTTTTGACAATGTGTGAGTAAAACATAATATTGACAAGTAAAAGTGTGTTAAACTTGGGAAAACAGCTCTATCTGAAGTATATATGGAGCAGTTTCAAGGGTTGGGATGAGTACTGGTACTCATGAATTTTTTTTAAACAGTATTTCTCAATATAAGGTGAATAAAATGGGCCAGTATGCACCTTGTCTGGAGCACTGTGTACATGTATGTTGCTGTGGAAGCACAGGGCCTGGAACAGCAACCAAACTGTTAGCATAATTTTGTTATTACCCCCACCTCATGAACCTCGTAATGAGAAATTTCAAATTCCCGCCGCACGGAAACGTCATTCTGCGCCACAAGTGCGAAAACACATTTTGGCCAGGATTTGAAAAATGACAGCTGTCACATTTATAGAGTGGTTTAGAAGACACCAGGGAAACATACCATATATGAGGATGGTGATCAGAGGTTGGGGGGGCACCACTACACCAAGGAAACATACTACATATGGAGGCCACTAGACACCGGCAAATGATAATGTTAAAATGCTTAACGAGCATGCTCAAAACCCAAAATGTTTTACTACAATAACTTTGGAATGCAGTAATTTTTTTTTTTTTTTTACAAAACCAGCAGAAGGCACATCTGTGGGTCTGCCCCCTTCTACCCTGAAATTTTCAGTCCAAAAATCCAAACCGTCTTGGCATTAGGCCAGTTCAGAAAAAACAGGTAAAAACCTGAAATTTTGTTCATATGAAAATTATGAATGTCCATACGAAGAAAGTATTAGCCAGTCACGAAAAAATATTTAAGAAAAAAAACCAAAAACATTTCTGGGACATTCTCCAACACTTAAGTGCAGATTACACCTAATGGACTGCAGAAGAGAAAGACAGACATGTTGATCTCTCTCTCTTCAGTATATTGTTTTTGAGGGTTTTGAAATTTTTTTTTTTTTTTTTAAGGGAAAAAACGGAAAAAAAATGGCAGCATACGAAAAAGGAGTTCTCATCACGAAAAATGATTCTTTCATTTCATACAGCTATCCTGAAGTGCTACTGAGTGTGCTCACAACCTAAATTTGAAAAATTAAATAACTTTGGAACAGATAAATTTTTTTTTTGCCAAACCAGCAAAAGGCACATCTGTGGGCCAGCCCCTCCTTTCTACTCTGAAAATTTCAGACCAAAATTCCAACCCATCTGGGCATTAGGCAACTTTATAAAAACGCCAACATAAAAAAAAAAAAAAAAAATCGGAAAAACAAACAAAAAACTGATATTTCACTTTTTTGCACCGTCCGGAACTCTGAATCTGCATATCCGATCAGAAAGAAAGTTGGCACATCCAGAGATCTACCCCCACAAGACAGCGCATGCAAAATGTAATGCAAATCTGTTGAATGGTTGCGAAGTTATTAAAGTTCAAATATTTGGGTTTAACATTAAACACCCTACTCAGCCCTAATTATAAGGGCGCGACTGTGCCCCCATAATATACTTTTTCTGGTATCTTTTGTCAGTTGGAGCTGTAGAAACGTTTTTGCCTTCTCGCATACATCAGTCTGTATTAGACCTCCACAGTTTGGATGTTACTGAAAAATATTCTAAACCAGTCCTGGTTACTATACAACTTTCTTCTATTTTATTATCAACTGCTGTTGCAGATGCAAGCAACTGGAAAATCTTTTTACTCATTTTTTTTTTTTAAACTTCAAAGTTTATTAAGGTAATAAACCTTATAGCTCATACAGATTAGGTAAACATCTGCACGATGCATTGGGTTGATATAAAAAGGTTATTCTAAAGGTAGTGTCACGAATGGGGATACTGAATTGTTGATTTTTTTCACAACATGCTTAAGAAGTAGGACTCTCCAATGCCAGGACTCATTTCCACAGTTGGCATATTAATCATAGCTGCCATGCCTCAAAGGCAGGCAAAGTATCAGCAGTCCCGCTAGAGGACAAAGAAAGGAACCTATTTCACCCCCCAGGAGTAATCGGCACCTCCTCGACCTCAAAATAGCATACCTCCTTTGTGGCATTTGGGGCAACAATGGAAGGAATTTTAGATGCCTGTTCTTTCATGGTATGGAAGAATTTGCTACATTTGTTTGAATTCCTCCATGGAGGGCATCTGAGCATCACCAGCAGTCTTGATGATTGGCTCATTTATCTTTTTACAGCTCAAAGTGTTTTTTTTTGTTAATTCTTTTAAGGCTACTGTGAAGGGATGGCTCTTCTGACTGTTTTGTTTGGGAGTCCTCTGGAAGACTGCGCTTTAGAGTTGTCTTTAAAGGAAGCTATTTCAGCTGACTTTATCACAGAAATGTTCTTAACACTTTCACTAGGGGGATATACTTTGGACCTAGACAGAGGCAGGAGCTAATAAAGACTGCCTTTTTGCTAGTCTCTTCTTTGTCGCAAGATAAATCCACTTTGCACAGATCAGTTCAGCCAACTGATCTAGGGTCAAACACTTGTGGAACTTGGCCTATCTGCCACAAACAAGACAGTGACCACACTTCTTGAAACCAGTGAGCCCAGTTAGTTTTTTTAGACTTTTCTTTCCATTCTGACTCAGACATCAGACCAGAAACTGGAACCATGGTAGAATGACCGATCCTAGTTACTGAGAGACAGTGAGATCAGAAACTAGCACCACAGTAGAATGATCCTTGTACTGAGAGACAGTTTTAAAAGACCACAGTCACTGTGAACCAACCAGTTTTTGCTTCACCCAATCACAGTCACTGTGCACTGAAAAAACAGCTTGAAGTGCTGTAAAAAATGCAGAAGCTCATCTTTTTAAAGTTAAAACAGAACCACTAGGCTGTAGACTTAAACCGCTAATTCATTATGTGTGGTTCATAACTCAGTGCTTATGTAAACATATACAGTGGAATGAAGTAGATGACTGTTGGATACAGAGGCTAGCATTAAAAGGACAATGTTTATTACGTAGTAGTATAGAATGTTTGTGCTTAAGTACTTGGATGCTTGAATTGAGTTGTTGATAATATTTGATGGTTTTGGCCTTTCTCTGTATCCCCACCTGTAGGAAGGAAGCTTGGTTTAGAATTATGAATGCCCCAAAAAGAATAATGTATCAACGATTGTTCTTTTATTTTTTTTTTTTTTTTTTTTTTGTGTGTGTGTTATGTGTTTATCCCTCCTTCTCGCCTCCAAGTTCGCCACTCCTTCCGGCTGCTCATGCTACCTGTGACCCCCTCGCCCTGTCCCTCCTCCCCTCACCTCAGATCGCAGCCGACCCAAGAGTGGCCCGGCATATCCCTTTGCCAGGTGGGTCCCCCTCCTCCGAGGGGGAAGACGCCGGGAGGGAGGGCAACCAGCATACTAGGCATCAGTCCTTGAGTGCTGCTGAGGTGGGTCTGGAGGCTACAGGGCATCTTGGGCCAACGGGAGCAGGCAACCATCATCCAGCAGACCAGGAGGCTGGAATTTCCGCTCTTCTCCCCGGGGCGTGGCGTGCCACAAACGTCAAAGCCGACGTTCACCACGCCCCCTATGTATGTTGAGGCTCTGCTGCTGGTCTCGGCCTCCGCCAGGGGCGCAGACAGCGAGCCTCGTCCCTCCCTCCCTCCCCCTGGAGTAGGCGAGCAGTCGTGGGGACGCTCAAGCCCTGCCCGGCCAGCTCCAGGATCCGGTTTTCAAACCCGAGTCGCTGGCGTCCAAGCGGAAATCCAACCGCTGTGCCGACGAGCCGGCCAACGAGTGTTCTTTAACTGAATGCTGAAGAAGTCGTGCATGATAGCACTTGATAAGGATAGGAATAGACAATCACCTCCTCCAATTCCGGAGAGTGTGACCAGTAGCACTCAGGAGAGGAAAAACCCACTTGGGGCGGGAACCTCCGAGGACCCATGGCTACTGACCTGCCCATCCTTCTGGGCACACTAAAGGAGAGAGATCCTAATTAAACTAAATTAATCAGCTAATATCTGAATTCTAATTTGTAGAATTCAATCCAGATAAACGGAGCTTAAGAAAAACTGAATTGTAAATGTCCAGTGAAGTAATTTCCTTCTAATAAAGTCCAAGTCTGAAAATCCATGCACAATTTGGATGATGGAGAGTGGATATATGAAGAACTTCCTTCCGGACTTCAGTTGATATAGGGCATAATCCAGGAAATGTATGATGGTGGAGATAAAGTTGATGACTGACTAATTCAATACAGGAGACCAGACGCAGATAGTTGCATCCAAACTTGACGTCAACGAGGCAGGATGAACAGAAGTAGTACGATTTCCTGATTTCTAATAGAGGGCTTGTATAGTACGTGTAATGAGAGAAGGCTTGAAGCCAGGCTACCGACTGATGAATCCAGTTCTGATAAGTGAAGTTTATTCTTAGGAACTGATATGAAGGCAACAGCTGTAGAGCTGAGCTGGAATAATGGCAAGCTGTAGAGGATAATCGGAGACACTGGTGCGTAGTATGAAGCATCCAAGTAGTAGATTAAGGTGAGCCCAAAAATTAAGCAAGTCAGTTGGATTGTAATCTGAAGTGAGAGGTAGTAGGAGCAGGGATTGCCCCCATGAAGGCAGATGAGAAGGAACAGGATGTGGCAATCAGCCCCTGAAGAAAGCGCAGCTTAACCGACAGCTGGTGAGGTAGGAGAGAGAGGCAGCCGATTCCAGGTATGGGAAGCGCAGTCAGATCTATGGAAGACTGCTGGTAGAATACAGTGTGGAAGTTAGTCCCTGGATGAGAAGCGCAGCTTTTCCAGCAGCTGGAGAGGTAAGTAGGTGACTAGCTCCATCAGCCAGTAGGAACAGTGCATGGTATACAACTTCCAGAAGACATATCTTGAGTCAATTTAGAGCAGAGTAGTACTGTAGTTGTAAAGCAGACGTAGAATGGAATGGTGCCGAGGACTGACGTATCCATTAGATCAAGGATGGCAGGGATTGCAGTGTAGAGACCGTGGCATAGAGATGGCAACTTGACGAGGAATAGCATTCGAAACTGTAGGTATGCAATGTTTGAGGCAGCAATAACGGGACGAGACCCAAATAGTCGAGCATAAGAGTCCTGGATGGAGATAACTGAATAGGCGGAGTCAAATGGAGTAGCGGTGTCCCAGGGTCCAAAAAGCGGTAGAGCACAATCAGGATAAGGTCTGTGTGAGAGGCGCAACTAAGTGTCCTGGAAAGGGTGACACAGCAGCAATTCCACACGGCTGAGGCAGCAGGGTATGGCATCCAAGAATAGAGGAGGAACAAAGAAACGGCCAGATGTGAATCCATAATAAAGGAACTTCTGGCTGGCTGACATGGGCAGGTAAGCATATAGCAGAAGCAGGAATCTCCAGGCCCCGAGCTGGATGAGGCGGAAGTAGAGCAGAAGCAGGTAAACTTCCCAGCCCGAAGGGCCAAGGCAAGTAGTAGAAGCTGCTGTGTGACTGGACTTCTCTGCTGGGACTAAAGTAGAAGAACTTTTGTACTTGGACCTTTAATTTAGGGTAAAAAAAAAAAAAAAAAAAAACTAATACAAAACAAAAAAAAAAAGTGTGTGTCTGTCTGGGTTAACTGAACGGGTATCTGAACAGTTATAGGTGTAAATATCAGGTGATTGAAAGGACTTAACTGCTGTGAGGTTTAAATTACTGGTAGAAAGATCTAGTAAGTAGGGGAGTGAAGCAGCTAGAAGGAAGCTACATTTAAAGACTGCCTTAGAAAGATTCTGCTAATAGCTTGGCAGAAGACACCAGGAGAAAGGACTGCTGTGTGACTGGACTTCTCTGCTGGGACTATATTGCCCTCCTTTCCTCCCCCCCCCACCCAAAGCTAGTTCTATTTTTATAGGCACAGGATTTGACTGACAACAGGAACTTCCTGTTTAGGGGCAGGAAGTGAGTGATCACAGTACCACCAAGGACCCACCATCCTAGAAGGGCAAGAATAGCTCTCCAGCCCCCTCTAGCTGCTGGAGGTCTGCCTCTGAGCAAGTAAGTGGTCTACTGAGAAATATAGGATATTCTTGTCTCAGAACAGGACAATCAGCAGCTTAAAGGGCACACAGGCAGAAAGTAAGGAAAGAGAGAAAAAAACAGAGGAAAGAGTAAGGATTGCAAACAGTTAAGGGGCCAGAAATAAGACATGATTGGAGTGGTGCAGTGCAGTGGCTGTGGAGCAGCAGTCTTCCAGGAGATATTCTGGAGGATGCGGTGTTGTCCCATCTGCAGGCACCTCTCTGGGCTGAGGGAGGAGGTTGCTCATCTCCAGGCTGAGTTGGCCAGGTTTGTGGGACCTCCTCTTCCATCCAGGGACCACCAGTGCCACTGCCGTTGCCTCAGAGGTTGCCAAGAAAGAGGCGGTTGACCACAGTGGGCTCAGGGAGGGTGAGGTGGTGGAACAGAGCGCATCCTTCCAGTTATACCTCTCACAATTGGTATGCCATTCTGGCAAGTGTGGTTCCTCTGTAGAGGCACCCACAGTGGAGACTAAGGAGGATGCTGGGAACCTCCACAAGGAGACCCACAGGAGGGTGGCAGGGGACCCTGCAGGGGAGAAACAACTCCTGGTGGGGGACTCCATTGTTAGGAAGGTAGAACTGGGGAGGAAGGGAGGGAGGTAAGGTGCCTGCCTGGCGCCATGGCTTGGAGGGACAGGAGCGAATCCTCAGGATTGCGGAGCAGCTGCACAGGGAGGAGCTGGATGTCATTTGTCCACCTAGGGACAAATGACCTGGCTAAGAAAGGGATTAGAGAAGTGCAGGAAGAGTTTGTGGAATTGGGGAGGGGCCTTAGTCAAGTAGCACGCACGGTAACCTTCTCGGAGGTGCTACCCATCTATGGCATAGGAGAGACTAGGGTGTTCCGCACCATGGGATTCAATCAGTGGTTGAAAAACTGGTGTGGAGCTCAGATATTTGGCTTCATTGGGGACTGAGGGTCCACCTGGAGTGATGCAAGCCTATACTGGCATGACGGGCTTCATCTGGCCGGGAGGGGAACCAGGATCCTAGGTGATAGGTTTAAATGCTTCATTGGCAAGGTTTTAAACTAGCCAAGGGGGAGGCACTGGAAAGGAGCAGGAAAATCCTAGCCCCCACCAAATAATCACGGTAGTAAGTGCAGCAAACACCAACATAGAGGTGTTGATAGGGAGAAGGGCAGAGGTAAATGGAGAAAGTAACAAAGGCAAGAAGGACAGGGATGGGGCAAAAGGGAGTAAGGCCATCAGGAAATGGAGGGTAATGAGTACCAATGCCCATAGTCTGGGCAACAAGCTCCCTGAGCTGATGGCCTTAATGGAAGAGGATGCCTGGATATCGTAGCAGTCACAGAAACATGGTACACAGAGAACCATGACTGGGATGTTAACATACCAGGGTACATAACCTGCAGGGAGAGAGAGGAGGAGTAGCTCTCTATGTAAAGGAAGGGATAAAAGCAACTGAACAAAAAAGTAAACAGGGAGGAGAGGAGGCACTGTGGGTCACCTTGGAGACTGGAAAGGGCACCACAATCTGCACAGGGCTGTGTACAGACCCCATGTCAGGGGAAGAAATGGACAAGGATATGATAGAAGGCATTCTTAGAATGGCAGAGGAAGGAGATACTGTTGATGGGAGACCTGAATATGCCAGATGTTAACTGGAGCACTTTGCTGCAGCCACATCCAAGAGCAGGGCCATTCTTGATGCCCTACAGGTGGCAGGCATTAGACAGCTAGTTTGGAACCCACTCGTGAGGAGCAATCTTAGACCTCGTACTCTCAAGCGGGGGCAGTGAGAGGATCTCAGATCTGAAGTGGGTTGCCATCTGGGGACAAGTGACCATCAAACAGTGTGGTTCACGTTAAACTCAGCTACAGAGTCAAGCCATACAAAAGTGAGGGTACTGGACTTTAGGAGGCTGACTTTGGCAAGATGGAGAGTGCCTCAGACAAGCACTAGAAAACAGGCTAGAAGGAGGTGGGAGCAACAATGGGGAATTATCAAAACTGCCATCACAGAGGCAACAAGCCTTTGTGTGAAGCAAATAAACAAATCAAAACGAAAGAAAAAGCCACTATGGTTCTCAAAAGAGGTGGCTGTGAAAGTCAGGAAGAAAAAGATAGCATTCCAGAAGTATAAGGAAACACAGAAGGAGCAAGACAGAGAGCTGTACCAGTTAAGGCAGAAGGACGCAGGGAGGGAAGTCAGAATAGCAAAGGCCCAAACTGAGGAAAAGATAGCCAACTCAGTTAAGAAGGGGGATAAAACCTTTTATAGGTACATCAGCGAGCGTAGAAAGACAAAGGGAGGGATAGTGAGGCTGAATAGAATGAACGGTGGGTGGGCAGAGGGGGACAGTGAAAAAGCAGGAATACTGAACGAATATTTCTGCTCAGTATTCACAAGAGGGAGGGAAGTGCCTAATCCAATTAACAGAAGCACTCTTGATAGGGGGTCGATCCAGTCCTTTCACAGAAGAAAGGGTTCTACAAGAACTCCTAAAACTGAAGGTGGACAAAGCAATGGGTCCTGATGGAATTCACCCCAGAATTCTAAAAGAATTAAGAGAGGAACTAGTGAAACCACTGGCTCTTTTTAATAAATCATGGGAGGATGGTGTGGTACCTGAGGACTGGAGGAAGGCGGATGTGATTCCCCTTCACAAAAGTGGGACCAAGACAGGAAACTACAGACCTGTCAGTCTGATCTCTGTGGTAGGGAAAGTGATGGAGTCACTTCTGAAGGAAAGAACTGTTGAGGACCTAGAGGCCAGTGGAGCACAGGACCCAAGGCAGCATGGGTTCACAGCGGGAAGGTCATGTCAGACGAATCTAATAGATTTCTTTGACTGGGTGACCAAAGTTATAGACCAGGGAGGGGCTGTGGACATGGCCTACCTAGACTTTAGCAAGGCATCTGACATAGTCCCACACAAAAGATTAATAGTCAAATTAACCAGCCTGGGAGTGGGATCCAGGGTGGTAGCCTGGGTAAAACATTGGCTGGACAACAGGACACAGAAGGTAATTGTAAATGGAGTCCACTCTGAAGAAAGGGGGGTTACTAGTGGGGTACTGCAGGGTTCAGTATTGGATCCAGTCCTTTTTAATGTCTTCATCAGTGACATTGCAGAGGGACTGGAAGGAAAATTGCCTTTCTGCAGATGACACAAAGATCTGCAACAGAGTTGATACACAAGGAGGCGTGGAAAGGATGAAAAGGACTTGGCAAGGTTGGAGGAATGGTCAGAAGTATGGCAGCTAAGTTCAATGCAAAGAAGTGCAAAATAATGCACCTGGGAAACAAGAACCAGGGAAGAATACACAATGGGTGGGAGGTAGTAACAACAACAAAAGGAAAGGGACCTGGGGTAATCATATCAGATGACCTTAAGGTTAGAAAGCAATGTGAGAAGGCAGCAGGGAGGGCTGGGGGTATACTGGGATGTATAGGAGAGGCATCAGCAGCAGAAAATAGGAAGTTGTTATCCCTCTGTACAGACAGTTGGTGAGACCCCATCTGAGTACTGTGTCCAGTTCTGGAGACCCCATCTCCGAAGGACATAGACAGGATAGAGGCAGTCAGAGGAGGGCAACTAAAATGGTGCAGGGTCTGCAAGAGAAGCCGTAGGAGAGACTAAAGGAGCTTAATATGTATACCCTTGAGGAAAGAAGGGAGAGGGGACATGATAGAAACTTTTAAGTACCTCAGTGGAATCAACAAAGTCCAAGAGGGTAGCATCTTTCAGAAAAGAAACTTGCAAGAACAAGGAACACAATTTAAAGATAGAAGGAGGGCGGTTCAGGGGCAATGTGAGGAAGTATTATTTCACAGAGAGGTAGTGGATGCATGGAACAGCCTTCCTGAGGAGGTTGTGGGGTCTAAAACTGTGGGAGAATTCAAGAATGCATGCGACAGACATAAGGCAATTCTAGTGGGGGGTAGGAAGAAATAGGCTGTTGGTTAACTAGGATCTGCGGCCTATCCTGTAGGTAGGGAAATAGGCAGACTAGATGGGCCTAGCGGTCCTTATCTGCCGTCAAAGTCTATGTTTCTATGTTTCTAAGCTGGCGATCAGCAGGTAAACCTCCCAGCCCGATGGGCGAAGGCAGGTCATAGAGGCAGGCAAGTAGTAGTTAAAGCTCCCAGCCCAATGGGCGAAGCAGGTCGTAGAAGCAGGTGATTAAGGACCTCCGGGCTCAAAGGCACAGGTCTGATGAAAGCGATGGCTAACCTCTGGCCTCGTGGGCGAGGCAGGTTGCAGAGCAGTCATACATAATGCAGTGGAAACGTCAAACTGCAAGCAATGCAGAGGGCCATGTCCTGGCATGTGGAGGTCACAGTAAACAGAGGTAGATGGATGCCAGGTCAGGAGGAGCGCAGTAGAATGTAATGGCAGGTTAGTCAGGATGACCCCAAAGTCCTGAGAGGGCAAAGCAAGTAACCGGAGCAAGTAAGGACAAGGGAACTGAGTTGTAGTCGTAAGTAAGCTTAATGACATGGACGTAATAGTAGGAAGCAAGCGTCCAAAAGGGTACAATAGCATATGTGAATCCTTATGAAAGAGCTCTAGGGCTGGCAGCCATGACAGCAGGCAGGCGTATATAACAAGTGAACCAGTAGGTTCCGAGCCGACGAGGCGGCGTAGCAGAAGAGCCAACACATGGCTTGACCGGCAAAGCAGTTTATAAAAGTAGGCAAATACTGATGGCTATAGTCCGTGGAAGGTAGTTGGCAAGGCAAGGAAGGAGGCCAGTATACCTACGGAAGCAAACAGGGTAGAGGGATGCTGCACAGGTATGTTGGAAAGGTAAGTAGCAACTAGACTGAAAGCAAGCATGCGCATCAAACTCCTCAAAGGGTGGCCTGACCCCGTAGGTCAGATGGCAATCAGGCGAGCTGAAGCTGGCGAGCTGAAGAGCACTGAGTGGTTAGAATGCATGACCATGAAAGCTGTGGCTGAGGAGGCCAAGTGCAGAATGAGTGCGGCAGAATCCCAGGTCAAAGAGGGCAGTATGCATGGAATGTTTTGAGAAGCATGGAACAACTGCTGTATAGGCAAGCGTAGAGATGCACGAAGTCAACAAGCAGCAGTCCCGAGGCAAACATAATAATAATTGCAGAGCAAACAGGAGCGAGGTTTTGAATGTTGCAGGATAGGAAGGAATCCTGTAATAAAATATTTGGAAGCCAGAAGGACAACGGAAGGAATACGCCAGCTAGTGGCGACCGAAAGTATATGCAAGTGAACGAACATATACATATAGAGATATACACAACAAATGAAGTATAGTTGCAGCTGAAACTTGTAATATCTGTCATGCAAAAACAATGCAAGTCCTTCAGAAGTGGCGAAGCCAAGGAAGGCAGCATGCAGTGCATTCGAAATGCAGTGGAAATCTGGCTGAATGGAGCAATGCAGAACTATGGAGCGCATGAGGAAGCAAACGAGATGCATACAGCTGATCCAGAATTGGCTGTGACGTCGAACAGCAGAAGGAACCAGCCCAAGGAGACCCACGGTATGAGGAATGTCCACAATGGGAAGGACTGTAGCCTAGGCAGCAAAGCGGCACAGCAGCAATTACTTTCCATGGCGAACTGTACGCTGCTGAGATGCAAAAGCACTGGAGAATCAAATAGACGGCAGCAAACAAACGGAGGTGACTAATTACGCGGCAGCACGGAGCGACAGTTGCAAAGGGAAAAAAACACAGCAGAAACAACCAAGAGGAGAAAGAGGAGCTAAAGCAAGCGAGGCAATGAGGAGGAGGACGGGGAGTATGCAAGTCAGCTAGGACCCCAAAGAAATGAAAGAAGCCATAGAGAAAAGCAGGAGGAAAGGAAGAGGAGACGGATGGGCAACAGACAAAAATGAGCAAGGCAGCAGGAGAGGAAGCAAACTGAAGCTAAGCAGACAAGATACGGAAAAAGGGGGATAGGCATGGCAGCAGAACTTCATGAAGACAAAGAGGCAACAGACAGGACAGAGGAAGACAAGATGAGGCAACAGAGGGAACAAGCGGGTGGGAGACAAACAGCAGCAGCAACACGCCCCAGAGCACGCCACGAGCTGCACTGCCCCACAGAGCGGGATTCACGTAATAGTTAATAGGACTGTGGGGAGGAGCCCCCACATAATCCCTGCTACTCCCTGCAATTATGAGCAGAGTATTTTAGGCATATGCCAAGATTCATGAAACCATTAGGGAATCTTGAAGATAGACAAAATATGTTTTTTTCTTTTTTTGCAGCAAGACAACTCAGAAATGAAAGCAACTGTAAGTTAATCAGAATAAAACTTTATAAAACAACAAATCTGAATGACTTAGCTGGCAGCACCTTCCAGGGAAAACGCTATCTTCAGCAAAAACTAAAGATCTGTTAGAATGCTGGGAGGCTAGAGACCAGCATTCTGAAAGCATTTTTGAAAAACATTCTAAGTTCTGTGGCACCCTGCATCTCATGGAGATGATGCAAAACTTGACTAAGCTATTTTTATTCGTGTAGTTAGAAACAACACTTTAAAAGCATTTCCTAATGCTGTACAGCATATGGTACAGTAATAACAGGACGGGTGGTATGCAAGGCGGCTAGACCCCGAAGAAATGAAAGAAGCCATAGAGAAAAACAGGAGGAAGGGGAGACAGAGACGGGACGGGCAACAGACAAAAAACGAGCAGGGCAGCAGGAGAGGAAGCAAATTGAAGCCGATGGTGATGCCTCAGACAAGGCTTCTCCAGTCAAAGGAAATAGACTAACTCTCTGCAGGTCACTGGTTAGACCACAGCTCAAGTACTGCATGAAATTTTTGAACCCACATCTGAAAATGTGCAGAGAGAGGTTAGAGAATATCCAGCGTATAGCCATGAAAATGATCCGGGCAGCAGGGTAAGACCTGTGACGAAAAACTGGGCAGTCTAAACATTACTCTGGAGTACAAAAGGGAAAGAAGTATTATTATACAAACACAGATACATTCAGCAGACACATAACCAGGTGGACTTCACAGAGCTACAATACAGCACAACCACCAGGGTCCCTGTGACAGGGTTGGGTAACACCCTGTCCCGTTTGTTATGCAGACAGAGTTAACAGCAAGAATGTGATCTATTTTGTTCTCTCCTTTTCTGCCACATTTCTGTCTCTTTCCTGTCTGATTGCATAATCATATTTTCTTTGTGGTACCTAGGAAATGACCATCCCAATGGTCCCAAAATGCCCTCCCCATTATCTACCTACCTTAGCCTGTTTCTACTCTTTCTCCCCTTGCTTCTCTGTGGTTACAAAAAAAAAAAAGTGACAATGTGAAACTGGGATCGCTTGATTTGAAACTGGGAGCACTTTTTTATTTATTTATCCTCCCCTCCCCTATTATGTATTATAGGCACTTGCGCTTTTTTTATTCTTGGTTGTTTTTTGCTTTTATGTTTCATGTTTGTTGATACTGTATAACATTGTTGTTCTGATGCCAATTGTAAAGCTCTCTAATTACTGCCTAGTCACTTAGCTTGCCCTCGCTCCTGAGCTGTTTTCCCCCACCTTCATTCCTTATCCTGCACCCTCTGTTCCTGTAACATTACTTTCCCAGCCCGCTCTCTTCCCTTCCCATAGCCATTTCTCCAGTACCCCTGTCATTACCCCCTCCCTTTTTCCTGCCCCTCCCCTCTCCTGCTCTTTGCCGCCTCACTCCCCCTCTAACCGCCCTCCACTCCCCTCTCTGCCGTCTTTCGGTTCCACCGGCCCGGTAACAGGTTGCTACCTTGTACCGCTAATGCCGTAACTTGCCGCCACCCTTCCTACCTTTCTTTCACCTTTCTGCCCCTCTCCCTGCCAGCTTTCCCCTCCTTCTTTTATTCTTCCCTCTTCTCCCTATGCTCAGTCCTCACCCCCTCCCCTCTCCTATTTTATCCGCCTCTCCACCAGTTTCGTGACTCCCTCTCTCTCCTGCGTCTCGTAGTTCCACCAGCTCGGCCGCAGGTTACTACTCTACCCGCCAATGCCGTTTTTCACGCCTCGCCTCTTGTCCTCCTCCTTCTTCTGCTCCGCTCGCTCTTACTAGGTGCATTCTATCTCCTACCCCCACTCATTTCCCTATCTGTTCCTCCCTTCATCCTCTTCCCCTATACCCTGCCCTTCCCACCTACCCTTCCTCCCCATTCCTTTAGTTCAAATCCTCCTCACCCTTGCACCTAGTCCCCCACCGCCTCCCTGCAAATCACCCTCTCTCCTCTATTTTTGCACCCATAGCTTCACTGTCCTGTTCCCGACCTCTCCGTCTCCTTGCCGACTCCCAGTTCCACCGTCCCGGCCACAGGTGGTAACCTTCTCCCGCTAATGCCGCACTTGGTGCCTTAACCTCCCTCCTGTCCTCCCTTTTTGCTATTCGCCCTACCACCCGTCTCCGTCTCTCCTGCCCCTACCCTACACCTGTCCCCTACCACCTCTCCCTAGTTCTCAACAAACTGAATACATGTAATTTTATCCTTATTGCTATGCTTGACTACACTGTGTGACTTTGTCCTTTGCAAATGTATCCTGCTCTGTGTAATTTCTTATGTATCCTGCAAATGTATCCTGCTTTGTGTAATCTCTTATGTATCAATGTGTTCTGTAACTGTACCTCCCGGGTCGTGCCTGAAAATAGTCACTTGTTGGCTAGCGCACTTACCTGGTCAACAAAAACTAAATAAATAAATAAATATTTCAAATTCGGATTAATACCTTTGAGCCAGGGGCTTGTTTACAAAGGCTCCAAGTCAACAAGGAATAGAAGACATTTACAGGTGATGAAACATTGCAGAATGGAAAGAACATCAACTAACAAGTAGTATTAGTATGCAGTTACTACATTAAGCAGGGTACAAATGAGAAGAAACAGGACCACTCTTGCGGAGAAACATATTAATGCAGCACTAATTAAGTGCAGTACAGTGTTTAACAATCATGTTACAGTTCAGATGGGGCGCTCCCATTCTGCAGAATTGCAGTTTTAGCAGCCAAGGTAAGGCTTTGTCAAGGGTAGGCAGTAGGAGGTGGGCAGCTGTGGAACGGGAGGGTGGGAGTGAGAGAAGGTAGTGTTTGACACGTACGAGAACGGCTGTCAGAGGCCATGGCTTAACAGAAACACTGGCAGTCAGATTTGCTGGCAAGAAGAGATCGAGGCCCATTTTTAAAGTGGCCAAGTCTAGGGGTGTCGGCAAGGTCTGCAGACAGATCACTGAACCATTTAGGCCCACAGTAGGAGAGGGATCTTTGGCCAAGGATGGTTTGTTTGAAGGGAACAGTTAGGACAGCCCTGGAGGCACTCCTTGTGCATTTAGATGGTTGTGCAGGCTCAAATAGGGCTGAAGTAGCACAAGGCATGGACCCCATCAGGGACTTTTTTTGCAAGGAGGAAGGCCTGGTACTGAAGTCTGTAGTGGAATGGGAGCCAGCCAGTTTCCTTGTATAGGTCACAAGAATGAGTTATTTTGTGTACTCCCAGGACCAGGCAGCAGGCCTTGTTGAAGATGGTTTTGACCCTTTTAAGCACTGTGTCTGTGCCTGCCCCGTATATGACAAGGCCATAATCCACTGATGAGAGAACTGAACTGCACGTAACAAGTTTCAGGCAGCTGGTGTCATAGAGGTGCAGTGTCTGTACAGGATGCCAAGCTTCATATTGGTGGACTTTACAAGTTGCTCAGCATGGGCAGTGAAGGCGAGGGTGTCATCAAAGTGAATCCCTAAGTACTTGAATGTGTTGACCTGGTCTAGTACTTCTCCTTTGCTACTAAGTATATGCAGTGAGGACCCTCGAATCTTGCTCTGTGGGGTGCTGAAGAGCATGCTCTTTGTCTTTTGTAGTTGAGTAGCAGTTTATTTCTGGTGAACCAGGATTCCAATGCACGAAAACTGAGCTGAAGTTCAGAGCCAATTGATCCCAGGTCTTTCCCTGGGACGGAAATAACAGCATTGTCTGCAGAGAGTACGGAGTCTGCAAGACAGGTGGAAGGCATGTCATTTATGAAGATGCTGAACAAGAGAGGACCGAGGATAGAACCTTGCAGGACCCCTAGGTTTACTTCCCTGGGCGCAAAGATTGTATTGCCGATCCTGACCCATTGAGATCAATGAGTGAGGTAACTATGGAACCAGGCCACAGAGTCCATCGACAATCCTGTAGAGAGGAAACATTTTGGTAGCAGTTGGTGACTGACTGTGTCAAATGCCTTGGTGAAGTCTATGAAGACACACCCCACCGCCATCCCTTTATTCAGGGTGCTATAAAGCTAAGTGGGGTACTCTACTAGCGCGGTGACAGTGGAGTGGTTTTGTTGGAATCCATGTTGTTGTACACACAGAAGGCTATGTTTTTCTAGGTACTAGGTTCTTCTGAGACCACCCTTTCAAGTGCTTTGGGGGGGGTAAAAATCGAGATGGGCCAGAAGTTTGCTAGATTAGCTCTGTCTCCAGATTTAAAAACAGGTGTGACTAGAGCCTCTTTTCACCTGTCAGGGAAGATGCCAGATCTCAGAAAGGCGTTGAATACCTTGGTGAGCGGTGCCACAAGTTCATGTAATGCGAGTGCTACCATCTTCATATCAATCATATCGCTTCCTATCCTGGTCTTACCAAGGACCCGTTTGATATATTTGACAGTCTCACCTGAGAAGATTTGCCTGAAGTAGGATGAGGGGTAACAATATCCCATGGTGATGGAGTGTTGAGGGTATGCTGCTGGCCTGCGAGGGTGTGATTCAGGTATTCAGGTAGCAACACATTGTTGAGGTCCATGAATGCAACATTAAAAGCTTCAGCGATTTCCTTTGGGTCTTGCAATGTGCCAGAGGTGGTAACTATAAGGTCCTGTGGGGCCCTTGAGGCTCTACCCATGAGAGATTTTACAGAGTCCCAGAAACCCCTCCCCCTTCCCCAGGTCTTTCCTAGGAGGTCATCGTAGTTAGCTGCTTTCATCAGACATATGAATTTTGTGCAGGTATATCTAGCTGCCTTATATGCTTGAGAGTCAGCTAGATTCCCAGTGGCTTTTGAAGAGTGCAAACGTGTTCCCAGTCCACCGAAGATCGTCCCACCGAGCTCCGAAGGCAAGTATGGGGTGAGGGGGTGCAGGAATGTGGGGTGCACAGAGGTTGGGTGCTGGTTGGGGGAAGGGGCACCAGACACAACGAGGGACCATTTTCTACTTTTCAGGTTAAACAAAAACAAAAACAAAAAAAAAAAAACAATCTCAGGAAGGTTTTCTTTTTTTGCAGGTAGATTTGGTATGCTGGGATGGGCTCCCAGCATGCCACCTTTTTTTTTTTTTGGAGGGGGGAGACTGGAGCTGACTGGGACTGGGCCTCCTGTTGGCAAAGAAAAAAGGATCTGTGTTGGGGGAGGCATGATGCAGAGGGGGACTGGGCACCTCCCTCAGCAAACAAAATGTATGGGGTACATTATGCTGATGGGGAGTGGGCTCCCCTGTCTCGGCAATGATCTGGGGAAGGGGCATGCTGACAGAGGGATTGGGCCCCCGTCGGCTTCCATGGGTACCATGAGGCAGACAGAGACAGCCGCCACCATGATAATTGCAATGTTACACCAGGCAAGGCACCACCCTGCAATGATGGGTTGTTCCCTCACTGCAGCAGCAAATTTGTTTCAAGTTGGTGGCACACTTTGCTGAATTAGTGTCAGCAGCAGCATGCCACCACATTGGGGAAAGAAGGCCAAGCCTCAAAATGCAGTGAGGGCACTGGCCACCACAGTGCCGCACCTTCAAAACCCCGTTTCTCTCCTAAGCTGTCACATAATGTTTCTTGAGCATGCATGCAAGCAAACATAAAAGTGGGATATTTCATATGCGAAAAACTATAACTGTTATAAGAAAATGTTAAGAGAAATAAAGGAATGTTTTGGAAACCTTTAAAAACCAAAAAAGTTAATTTTTAAGACTCTGTAATAGGGTTAGGGAAGACCTTGTCCCATTTGTTATGCACAGTTAAAGGCAATGATCTGATCTATTTTGTCCTTTCCTTGCCCATCTGACTGCACAATCAAATTTTCCTTCTGGTACCTAGGAACTGGCCACTCCAATGGTTTCACAATTTCCCCATTATCTCCCTTCCTTCACTTGCTGTTTCTAGTCTTTCTTTCTCCCCTTGCTTCTCTGTGGTTAAAAAGGACAGAAGCTCTTTTTTTCTAGGTTTGCTTATAAGGACAAAGCATGGAACAACATTATCAGAGCAAGGAAAAAGATTAAGGCTTCTTTTGGCTAGGCAGATTTACTGTGTGTTACTATTTTCTTTTCTGCTCACAGATTTTGTTACTGTTTTTTGCTTACATTTTTACTGTTTTATTGTTCTCCGATTCAAATTGTTTTTTTGCAAGGTATATCTTCTGTTACTGCTTTATTTTTCTCTGTAGCAAAGTGTTTTCTGCACCGTACATTTTCTGTGAAATTGTTACAGGTGGTAGTTACAGGTTTTACAGTTTTATCGATCATCAGGCTAAGCTTTCAGGGCTACTGCATTTGTTGTTGGTTGATTGTTTCCGCTCTTACCTCGTTTCTTTCACCCATGGTTCTCCACCCCCATCCTCAACTACTCCACGCTGCACTCCTTTTATAGAGTAGCACAGTCCTGACATTTCCTGTAGCAAAGCAGGAAGGGGAGAACCCAGTCCCCACCAGGTACTGCTGTCAGCTTCAACAGCATGCCACCTGTCGTTTTGCAAAAAGGCAGGGGTCCAGGGGTTACATATGTGGGACATTTAAACTAGTGGAAGGGGAGATGATGGTAGCTCTAGGAGAAGCATACATAGTGCCTGCTGTCTCTCCCCCTCCAGCTAGCACCATATCTACACACTCCAGGATAGCAAAAGGACATAGCATGAAACATGAAACTCTTTCCAACTCTGCAGATAACCAAAGGAAAGGGAGGAAACAAAAACATAAAAAAAGGCAAAGGGAAAAATAATAAGACCAAGGGGGGCATGACAAACAAAGTGACGCATCAAAAATGGTCAGTGCCATGCCTCAATGCACGCAGTCTAGCTAGCAAGATGACTGACCTCACTACCACAGTAGTTGAGGCAGGACTAGACTGGGCTGCCATGACCGAAACATGGTTCACAATCAATCACTTTTGGGAGGTAACTATCCCGGGGTATAACTTGTTCAGGAGAGATAGGACTGGGAAAAAGGGAAGGGGGCAGCTATTTACATTAAGGATACCACGAATGCTACAGAAAAGCAGCAGGCACAAGGGGAAACAAGAGGATCTATGGATCACAATCAGGGCCAGAAGCCAGAAACCCATTCAGGCAGGAATAATCTACAGGATAAGGAAATCCTGGAAACCATCCTACAGATATCAGGCAAAGGGGACATGGTGCTGGTGGGGGATTTCAATCTACTGGATATAGACTGGAGTACCCACAGAGCGGCTTCACAAAAAAGCAGGGAATTCCTAGTCACACTGCAGGAAGCAGGCCTAAGTCAACTAGTGACATCACCTACAAGGGGTAACGCGATTCTAGTTCTGACATTCACAAATAGTGATAGGGTTCTGGGTGTTGAAGTAGAGAACCACCTGGGCAATAGTGACCATAACATGGTAGGGTTCAGGGAAAAAAGGACTGAAGACTCCACACATTCCAAACTGAAGGTCCTTGACTTCAGGAGAGCAGGCTTCACAAAAATGAAGGCCTGCCTGAGGGACAACCTTAGTAACACAACAGAAAGGAGCATTGAGGAATGTTGGACAAGGTTAAAGGATGCAGTAGCCATGGTCACATCACAGTGTCCCTGTCAGGTTAGTAAGAACAAAAGGGAGGAAAAACCCACTATGGTTTTCCAAGGAGGTGGCAAGACACAGCCTTCAGAAAGTACAAAGAGTCAGGGAACAAGGTGGACAAAACAGAATACAAACAGAAACCAAGAGATACAGGAAAAGTTATAAGAAATGCAAAGGCTCAGACAGAGGTTAGGATAGCTCAGGAAGTAAAAAAGGGTAACAAAACATTCTACAGGTACATACAAGAAAAAAGGAAGATCAGAGGGAGCATTGTTAGAATCACAAAAAAGGACGGACAACCCACAGAGTAAGACGGGGAGAAGGCAGAGGCACTCAATGAGTACTTCTGCTCAGTCTTCACACAGGAAGCAGATGGAAACAGACCAACAATAGGCATAATGAAGTGTCCAACTGAAGGAATAGACACGTGTGCCTTCACAGAGGAAGGAGTCCTAGAAGAAATAGACAAGTTAAAGGTAGATAAAGCTATGGGGCCAGATGGGACACACCCAAGAATACCTACAGAACTTGGGAGAGTACTGGCAGCCCACTTAGCAGTGCTTTTCAACAAATCATTGAGGAGCGGGGAGGTGCCAAAAGATTGGAAGACGGCAATAGTAGTAGCACTCCACAAGAGTGGAAGCAAGGAACAGCCAGGAAACTACCATCCATTAGTCTAACATCAGTCATGGGAAAACTGATGGAGGCCCTGCTGAAGGAAAGAACTGTAGCTTTTTTGGAGCAAACGGGTCAGCTTGACAAAAATCAAAACGGTTTCACGGCAGAAAGGTCCTGCCAGACAAACCTGGCTGATTTTTTCAACTGGGTCCCAAAATAGTGGATCAGGGTTGGGCAGTGGATGTGGTTTACCTGGACTTCAGCAAAGCTTTTGACTCTGTTCCGCACAGGAGACTAGTCAAAAAACTGGAGAATATGGGAGTCTGGCCTGATGTAACGAACTGGGTCAGAAACCGGTTATGTGGGAGAACTCAGAGTATTAGTGAATGGCACTCTGTCAGAAGAGGGGAGGGTGACTAGTGGGGTCCCGCAGGGCTCGGTTCTGGGGCAGATCCTATTTAACATATTCATCAGCAACACTGCAGATGGACTGAAGGGAAAGGTGTGCCTGTTTGCAGAGGACACCAAAATCGGCAACAGGGTGGACACACCAGAGGGACAGCATAGCACTGAAGCCGATCTCCAAAAACTGGAGAAGTGGTCCAGGACCTGACAACTGAAATTCAGTGCCAAAAAAATGCAAGGTCATGCCCTGGGAAAATGTAACCCAGGGAACTGCACTCAATGGGATGAGAGCAGCTGATGGCTACTAGGCAGGAGTGAGACCTGGGGGTGATCGTATCAGATGACCTCAAGGTCAGTAAACATTGTGAAAAGGCAGCACTAAAAGCTAGTGGCAACCTGGGATGCATAGGGAACAAGCAGAAAGCATGAAGTAATCATGCCCCTGTATCAGTCCCTGGTAAAGCCTCACCTGGAGTACTGTGTCCAGTTCTGAAGGCCACACCTCAGGAAGGACATAGATAGGCTGGAGATGGTACAGAGAAGAGCAACAAAGGTGGTGCAGGGCTTGCATCAGAAACCGTACAAGACTAGCTGACCTCAAATTATACTCCCTAGAGCAACACAGGAATCGTGGGAACATGATCGAAACATTTAAATACCTTAAAGGCAACAGGGTGCAGGTGCAGAACCTCTTTCAGTTAAAAGACCACAACAGGACAAGAGGGCATGACCTTAGACTTAAGGAAAGTTCAGGAGCAATATGTGGAAATTATTCTTCACAGAGCACGTTGTGGAACCACGGAACAGCCTGCCAGAGGGGGTGGTGGGAGCCAAGACGGTGGAGGAATTCAAGTGGGCATGGGACAGACAATGTGGGATACTCAAGCAGGCAGCGAAGTAAGGGGTGTTGGAAACCAAGGGCAGAGTAGATGGATCATACGGTCCCCCATCTGCCAACAATTTCTATGTTTCTAAGTAAAGCTGGGACCCCTTGGTTTGTGAATGTATATAATTATATTGTTGAAATGTGAGCAGAAAACTGGGTTTATTAAAGAAGATGTCAATCTGGAACACAAGGGGTTAACCCTGAAATGTATTTTGAACTCCACAAGCTCGTTAACAGACTTATCAACAGGAAACCAACTCCAGGACAGAATATTCTATTATGTTGCAGCTGCTGAGACTGGAAATATTTTTTTAGGTTAGCCTCAGGGAAAAAAATTACAAAGTTTGGTACATTTTGTGAAAGACAGGAGATAAAACTTACAAGAACAAGATGAAAAGTTTAAACTGCCAGGAAAAGACATCTTATAAAGAGAGAACACTGTTTCATTGCCAGATAGACTGAGATTTTAGAGAAACTCACAGGAAGGATTTTTGTTTGCACCACCTGTATTAACAGCTATCCTATACTTTGTTTTTTTTTTTGTTACTGATAATAATAAAGCACTACTTGAACATGTTACGACTTCTGGTCTGCCTAGGTTTCATGACCTCCGCCTCTACAACAGGCCTCTGCACAACCTTAAACTGTAAAGGACTATGGGGGGGGGGAGAGGAGATACATGAAGGACACTGTAAAGGAATTAATTTTCAATGGGGTTTAAAAGGAAGGCAGGGGAGCTCTGAGAGGGAAGCGTAAAACAAAAACAGGAACTTCAGTGCAGACTCTATGGAAAACTGTTATTCTGTCCTTAATTATCTACAGTGCATCTATGTCTGAAATAACAGTTATTAGCGGTTTGTAAACATGATCTGAAAAGACCAGAGTTCACAGGAATAATTAAGTCTTTAAAGTAAAATCCATGTCAAGCAAGTTTTTAAACAAATTCAATGTTTTTGCTTTACTGAAGGAAAAAAAAAAAAAAAGGCATTCCTTGCAAACATATTTATTTTGTTCCACCCCACCAACAAAAAATAGTATTTTTTCTGGGAGTAGAATGACATGAAAACACTAAATGTGCTAAATATATGCAAATCACTGTGAACATTTAGGGTGGTTCTGCTTTAAGCAGGAATGCATCATGCCAGAGGGCCTCTCTCATAATCTGCAGAGGCTGAGAACACATGACACAGACACTTGTTTTATCCTACTCAGGTTACAGTAGGATGAAACGCATGTCTTCGTCTTCTGCTCTCAGCTTCTGCAGACTGTGTGAGAGGCCCTTTGACACCATGAATTCTTGCTGAAAGCAGAACCACCCTAAATGTTCCTAGTTAGCATGTACATCCCATCCCAGATCCTTACTGTTGTCTCTGTCTATATACCACCCAAGTTGAGCAATCTGGGCTTTCACTACCTCCTTGACTGTATCAACTCCCTGGATCTGAACACAGAAGTTATCCTGCTTGGCAATTTCAATGTTAACTGGCTGGCCTCCAGCTCGAATAGTTATAAGGATGCCCTAGCTGCTGCTAACTTCTCACAAATGGTCAAATCACCTACTACAGTAAACTACAGAACAGGGACCTGTACACTTCTGGACTGGGTGCCAACTAATCGTCCAGAGCGTATCTCTGGAGCTACAGTCCTCTCAGACTCCTTAAGTGATCATTCCCCTGTCTTGTGTATCTGGACCAACAAATACATCAATCCCCCAAAAATAAAAAAAATAAAAAACTATTAACAGGAGAATGCTGACCCCGGTCATCTTGAGTTACTTAAAACTCTCCTTCGTGAAAATGACTGGTCACCAACTGATATAGCCCCTGACGTAGACACAGCACTTGAATACTTTATCACCTGTTTCAACTCAGCCTGCAATGTTCATGCTCCATTCAAGAAACGCAAGATCAAGGGTGTCAATAACCCATGAATGACACTAGGCCGCCTTACACCAATGAACTCTCGAGACCAGCTCTGGTATCATGCTAAGGCTACTGACACCCAGACTGACATCCAGGCATACAAAACTGCTAGGAAAGCATGCACCAGAGCAATCCGCCATGAGAAGGCCAACTATTACAGGAACGCCTTAGCCAGCACCTGTAATGACGAGAGTAAATTCTGATGTAACCTTGCTGAAGTGACTGGAAAGGATCCTAAAACAACACCCACAATGTTGAACATAGATGGTACTATCACTCTTGACCATGTAATCATTGCCAATGCATTTAACACCACTTTTGCTGACCTTAGTCATGTGCTACCCCCTAACTTTTTTGATCCTACCACAGTCAACTTAGCTTCCGTTAGTTCAGGTTTGCCACCAGGGCACCCTCCTTTCCATTTCAAAGCAATCCCGGAAAACCTAGCTAAAAAACTCGTTCTTAAAGTGCTTGCAAAGTCTAGGGTCAGTGGCGATTCACTGGATAGGAAACTTCTCGTCCTCACCATTGACGAAGTCCTGCTCCCACTAACCAAAATACTCAACCGTTCCCCTCATGCTCTCCCAGTTCCCCCAAAAGTGGAAACCGGCAGTGGTGACTCCAATCCATAAAAGCAGTGACAAGACTCTCACCAACAACTATAAGCCTATATCAATTATCCTCCCTCTATCCAAAGCACTGGAACAGATAGTGGCTGATCAGCTCATGGAGTACCTTGTAAAATACAGCCTGCATTGTTCCCAGAAGCATGGCTTCCACAAAGGGCACAGCACTACCACGGCACTCCTCGAATTCACAACACATATCCATCATGCACTTGATCAGGGCCAGTTGGTCGGCGCCTCTTTTACTAACCCGACTAAGGCATTTGACACTGTCAATCACCCATTCTCCTCAAAGAATTATCCCTGCTTGGTCTTTCAAGTGAAACTACCCTCTGGTTTCAAAGCTACCTCGGTAACCAGACCCAACAGGTCAGGATTGGTGAATCCCTCTCGTCATCCCTACCAATCCACTCTGGAGTACCTCAAGGTTCTATCCTGGGTCCCTTGTTCTTCAGCATATTCCTGAACAATCGGCCTGCCTCCTGCCATGACAGAATGTTACTGTATGCAGATGATGCAGTAATCTTCACTTGCCACACTGACCCCACCTCCCTTCAGTCTCAACTACAGAAAAGTTTCACAGAAGTGGAAAACTGGTTTTGCTCACATAAACTCATCCTTAACCACAAAAAAACTAAAACAATGTTGTTCCATGGAACCCACAACAAGTACAAGGACCATGAGCTCATAATTAACAATCATGAAGGCATCACCCTTGAGCAGGTGGATATGTTTAAATATCTGGGCCTGAACCTTGACTGCTCCGTCTTGTATACCAAACACATTGACAATATCGCTAAAACTGTGAACTCCTGCATAGGGCTACTATACAAGTATAAACACTGCCTAATGGCCGAAGCCTTGAACCTCGCTATCCAGAGCTCTATTATCTCAACTATTGACTATGGGCTCATTATCTGTGGATCAGCTACTGATACTGCACTCCAGAGCATAGCTGTAACCCTTAATATGGCACGAAGACTCCTTATTTCAGCTGCCCACCTTTCTCACACATGACATTTACAAGCAGGCTAACTGGCTCCAGCTATCCGGCAGGCTAAAGTACCAGACCTGCATCCTAGCTAAGACATCACTGGGCCTTATGCTCCCCGGAGTCCAATCAATACTGACCCCGCAGCGTGTCTGCCACCTAACTAGAAGATCAGACAGTCTAACCTTTACAATACCTCGCTGCCGGACCTCTCAAGCACAGCGTTCTTATCTTGTCAGAGCCTCCACCTGGTTCAACTTGCTACCTACAGAAATCTCCAACATTGCCATGATTGGTGCTTTTAAGTGTAAACTATGTCAACACCTCGTGGCTAGTGCCTTCTGTGATTGCTTCTTATAATCCCCTTCAGGCATACTACCCCTCAAGCATCCCTCCTCACTGCCTCAGTTCCTCCTCCTCCTCTTCTACCCCCCATTACTGGGTAAAGGATGACTGTCTCCTGTTCCCTTTTCATCCCCCCATTCCTCCTCCCTTGCTATTTCCCATCTACCACACACCCAACGTAATGCCCTGCCTATTTCTCCCCTCCTCCCTCTCTCCCATACCACCACTACTACTCTTATTTCTCTTTTCCCACTAACCCACTCCTAACAAAGCTTCACCATCTCTGTTGTGTATTTTTTGAAATATTCTCTGCCTATGACTTATACTGTATAATTAACTCACAACACAATTCCTTAACAATGCCTTTGGCTGCTATTACTGTAAACTTACTTGTCTTTTTTTTTTTTTGTAAGTTCCATTGTAACGATGCTATGTTTTGTACCCGATTGTCCTCATTGCCTTGATGTGGAACCTTTGTAAAAGAGCCCTCCGCTCAAAGGTGTCATCCGAAATACAAAATAAAGAAAATAAATAAAATGACACTCAATTGTGTGGGTATGTGTGATTTTGTATTTCTCTGAAACCTGGCCTTGTTGTCAATGCTCTTTTTTGGGTAACCCTTGCCTCTGTGCTTTTGTGCTGAGGTTCTCTGTCTGTTTACCAACTGTGCCGTACCACCGGTTTTCTATAATTAATTTCAACATAAACTGAGTTATTGCCAAAGGGAAGACTCATCCTATCAAAAGCATTTGATAGGGTGCATCATACGCTCCTCCTTGAGCAGCTAACTGGCACAGTACTCTCTCCAGATACAGTTCAATGGTTCAACAGCTATCTCTGCAATCACTCACAGCAGGTCAAGATTGGGGACATCATCTCCAATAGTGGGTCGGTCCACTCAGGGGTCCCACAAGGGTCAAGCCTGGGGCCCCTAATGTTCAGCATTTTCCTACACAAACTCCCAGGCTCTTGCCCCACTCGTATGCTCCTGTACACCGACGGCGTGGTCATTTTCACCAGCAATCCTCACCCCGAGCACCTGCAAGCGGACCTCCAACTTGGTTTCTCCTCCGCTGAAGCTTGATTTAAAGAACACAGACTAGTACTCAACTATTAAAAAAAAAAAAAAATGATCTACTCCAGCTCCCTTAATAAGCATAAGGCCTTCCCCGTCTGTCAAGAATGACAGTGGCAACACACTGGATCTTATACAGCACTTTAAGTACCTGAGTATCACAACTGACTCCAGGACCCTGTCCTACGCCCAGCACATAGACACTGCAAAGGCCATCAATTCCAGAATCGGGATACTCTACCATCACAAACACAGCCTAACAAACGAAGCCCTGAACCTGGCCATAAATAGTTCAATTGTCTCCCTCATCGATTATGGCCTGGCCATATACAGGTCGGCAAAGGACACTGCCCTCCGCCACATCTTTTTGGCACTAAATAAGGCCTTCCACCTCCTCACAGGCAAGACTCACGCATACCTGTAAACTCTATACTCAGGCAGGTTGGCTCCAACTGAAGAACAGACGTAAATAGCAAACCTGCCTACCTGCCAAAAAAGCCTAAGTCTGCTGCCACCAAGCGTTCATAATCCACTCACACAATACGCGAGTGCTAGGCTGACCATAAGCTCCAACAGTCAAATCTTTAGCGAACCTAGATGCTGCACTATGTGCACTCTCCTACTGTGCACCCACTGGATCAAAGCTCTACCACCCGCAATCTCCGGAGTAGCAACTATTTGTGCCTTCAAGCGTACGCTTTGTCAGCACCTCAGTGCCGAGGACAACTGTGACTGCTTCATCTAACTTTTTATGCATACAAGCGAAGTCTTCGTCACCACCTCATTATCAAGAACACCTGTGACCATCCCCCCGAGTAATCACCTGCTGCACTTAGATGCACCTCTTGACCCAGGGGCACCTCCCAACCTCAGCACTTCACTTATACTTATACACACACACACACACACACACACACACACACACACACCTCTCATGGCACACCCCCTCCCTCCCTTCCTCCACTATGTCACCTTTGCCTGTTACCTTCTCTGTTTATCTTCCCCAGTGTGTTCGAACTCACGGGCACAGGCATACTTTGTACAAAGCCTCAGCAGTGTCTACCTGTGTGAACCTTTCTGTAATTTACTGTACCATCTCTGTAAATGTATAAATTGTTATTATCTGCTATTTTATGTTCAACAGTGTGGAAACTACAAAAGTGCATTCGCTCACAGGTGTTAGCCAAAAACTTAATAAAAAATAAAATGTACTGCTTTAATTAACCGTCAAAATGGGACATCTGCATTTTTTTTAAACCTAGCTTAAAACGAATATTATAAATTATTTAAGCAAAGGTACGCGTTTTAACATGTGATGTGCAGGATTTATTTACTGATGGTCCAGCAACGGAGGCACATAAACAAGGGAAGCATAATCAAATGGAACACTGGTAGGTATATGCATTTGAATGACACTCCACATCCCTGCATGCTGCAGCATCCAAACAATCCATTTTTTCAACCTACCGCAGAGAAATCAATATCACCCACCCAATATTAAAGACTAAGAGTATGCCTTGTACTGCCAGACCAGATTTTAAAATCCATCCAAACAAACTTTTAACTTCCATTGTGTTGTCCCCAATACAACGTTCATGCCGCAGCCATAAAACGAAAGACGTTTGCCACTTGGTAAACAGCACCACTGGGGTATCTGGAATATCGGTTTTCCTCAAATCCAGAAACAACCGAATGTCTGTTTGCATGTTGGTATAGATAAATAAAATAAAATGAAACGAAAAGCAGCTGGGGAAGCACCTTAATCCTGTGGGACTTCACCAAGTGCATGTTGAGCGCCGGGGTGTTCGGAACGATTTTGCCACATCCTTCCACTGTGCACAGGATATTCGTCCGGACTGCCTTTGTCAGCTCGGTGATGGACGGTTTGACGAGCTCCGACAGCCCCGTCGAAGACCCGGGCCTGTTCCTTCTATGATGACCCGATGAGCTGTGTTTTAGTATTTCACACTTCGGTCCACAGGCCGCCATCTTTCTGTTGTTAAGCAGCGGGAGGCGGCACTCCCTCCGCTACAACTACGGCCGCCGCAACCAAAACAGTGAAAATATCAACAGCTCCGACCCGCACTTCCGCGTAATCTTGCCCAGCAGCCCTTGTGATTATTAACGCATCATTTGCATATTCTATCAGGTGAGGTCACACGTTGTAGCATCCCCATTGGTACTCAGGGACAGATGATTAGCATCGACAACAGATGTGTATTATTTTACACACATACTCATTGTGAGGCATGCTAAACCCAAAATAAATTTTGTACACGTAAATATGGTGCTTTCCACAGTGTTTTTCTTTTGTATTTCCAAGTTTGAAATGTGAGGGGGGTCACTGTTCCTGATTTAAACATTTCGTGCCCCTCATTTCAGTGCCCAAAGGTTGAGAGGTATTTATTTATTTAAAGGTTTTACCAGGAAGGCATGCTGAGCAGACTACTGCTCGATTCCAGGTGCGCCCTGGGGATAATGAGAAGGAATTATAGACATGTTCAGACAACTTTATAAGACAGTCTTACAACGTGAAAGTGCAGTACTGCAGGCCGATTGTACAGGTCATTTGACAGTAAAATATAGAAACGGAGTACAGTTACAGTGCATATAACAATGAAATATAGTAACAGCTACATACAATTAATACAACCCTATTACTAGGATTGCTGATTTCAGAGTCAAGAGCTAACAGTGGTGCATGAGCAGATGGAGAAATGTGTTTTGAGAAGGGTGTTAAGCTGCTGACTACGGGAGGTATCGATGATAGCACTGGCATGGGGCCTGAGAGGGCCAGTTTTTTCCTTTATACTCTCCTTCAGCATGCTGGCATGCAAGGGTGCCCAAGCGCTGCACCATCTGGGGTCCTACCACCCACAGCAGAGCTCTGTCTGCACTGCCATCAGTGGTACCCAGGTGACAGTGTTGCAGCGGAGCTTGCAGACCTCCCTCCCTCCCTGGAGGAGGAGAGTATATTCTGGGACATTTAATCCACCCCCACCCCCATCCTGCCTCGTTTCTGAATGTCAGTAATCAGGGGCACCATTTAGGGGGTCGGTGAGCAGTTGCCCCCCCCCCTCCCCACATTGCAGGCCATTGTTGTTTTTTGTTTTCAGCACGTGGATCACCCCACAGCCCATCTGACCAGTTGTTGCCCCCGTTGAAAGCCAAAATGCCCCCTGTCAGTAATATTTACAACATTCATCCCATGTAGAAAAGGTGCTGCTTATATATATAGATATAGAAAGCTTTTTCGCCTGGCCTGTATGGCTTGGTTATCTGTCCTGTGCCAGCTCCCCCCCTCAAGGTGGGTGACCACCTCCCCCCCATGGATTGACCCCCATAGCAGGGCAAGGAGGAAGAGGGTGATCCTCACTCTCTCCCCAGTAATCACATCCACATTCCTCCGTTGGTCAGGGTGGTGGCACAAATAGGGTAAATGGGCAGTGCTTCATGAAACCCACATGGCTGTTTGTCCATTTTTCACCCTGATTCCCCAAGTTCAGCGACACATAAGCACGTGTGTGTGGAGGCAAGCATGCACTACAGAACCATGCTCCCTGCCATCTATGCTGCTCGCACCTGCACTACTACCAGGCCTCCACCTGACGGCAGTCAGAGGCTCAGCAAATAGGCATCCCCACCTCAGGAGAAGAGAGCAGTCTTTGGAAAGTTCAGTCCTCTCTCCCAGTTGACCCTCAGCCACCCGTGCTCATTCCTGAACTCTAGTCGCCAGCATGGCAGGAGGTAAGATGTCTAGCACCTCAGCTCTCCACACCATTTGGCCAACAAATTGTTGCTTTATTACAATCTATTTGGCAAGATTAGGCTCAAATGCAGTTTCTGCTGGGCAAATGGCCAACAAAATTTCTACATCATCAGACAAGATCTTGTCAGCTCTTTAACTGTTAGTAGTAGTAGTAGTAGTAGTAGCACAGTAGTGGTAGTAGGTAGGGGATCAAGTGCCAAGGGAGGTGCAGGGGGCTTTGCTTCCCTGAAACTAGATGATTCACTGTGATGTGGTGGAGGGTGCAGGGGGCATAGCACCCGGTATGTTCAGCCTGCTCCATTCACCTCATCGCCTGAGATCTCGTCCACCATGTTTCCTGTCCAGCAGAAACTGCACCCGCTCCTAAGACTATATTAGGGTGCTACAAAAAAATAACAGTTTCCAAAATTAATCACAGTTTATTTTAATGAAAGGAAATTGTTTGTTAATCATCATTCATCCCATATTATTCCACATAGAAATGGCAATGCCTTATTAGAGTTTATGCTGTAAAATCACATTATGTGCTCCAAAGAACTATATTATGTTCCTACATTCATACATTTAAAAAAAAAACTGTAATATTTTCTCACGTGGTGATGGTGCAATCTTATTAAAGTTTGTGTTAATAGATCACATTAGGGTGCAGCAAAAAATCCAGCCAGGTTAAGTTTACATTATTTGAAATCAATTATTCTACCATGGCAGCCATATGCCAAGTAAACACACACACACACACACACACACACACACACACACACACACACGTTTTTATTATTTTAAATCAGTTATTGCACCTTGCCCACATGCATTCTTTTTATTTTCAAAAGATTGCCAGCTGCCACCCACTTCTGTCTACCTTGCCAGCTGCCACCTGTCTACCAGTTGCCGCCAGTTTGCCACCAGATTGTGCCCCAAAACCTGAGCAGCCAATTTGCAATGCAATCGTGAAAGCTAAAGTAAACATGCTGTGCTCGAAACTGTGCATATGCACCTACAATGAAGCACCCTCAAGCCTGCTTGCACTGGTCACACACCTGCATCCAGGTACCCTCCCACTGTTCATACACTGCAGTTCGCGCATGAGTGGGTGTGGCTATATCTACAAATCAGGAGTTACAGGGAGGAAGGGTAAGCAGAACTGATGTGGGCCTGGGAAGCTGGCCCCAGATCAGCTTGTAGGGGAACAATCTTCTGGAAGCTATTATTTTGCTTAGCTTGTGAATTTTCAGCAGCTTAGTCTTCCATGTGGAGAGAAGAGGGTCCTGGCTTTTAGTTATGTGCCAGCAGCTCTGCATAGCATACCTCCCATCTGTCCGGACCAGGGATGTAGCCAGGGATTTCAGATCTGCACACCAAGTGGACTCACTGCTACCCCACCCCAGTGGCAGAGCTGGGGGGGCTGGGGGGGCGGTCACCCCTCCTGGCTACCCCAGTGTGAGTAGTGGTGCCCCACCACCTTCATTATTCAATGTTTAGTGCCCACTGTGGAGCCCATGATTGACTGAATGGACCCCTCTGGCTCCCAAATGCTCCCAAACCTGGCTCTGCTACTGCCCCCCCCTCCTTGTTAGGGTGAGCTACCTCCTCCCCCCCGGGTGTAGCCAGACAATATACAAATGTACACCAGGACTGTGTTTGTTGCCTCATTTGGCACAATAAATACACTTTTTGTATCTCATGACTGTGGTTGTTGCCATGCATGGATAAATACAAATGCCATGCATTGTTCCCTAAGACACCCATGTACCAGCCCAGAGCCTGTAAAGTTGTATTGTCCTTGGGATGCAAAGAGAGTATTAGTGACCAGTCCTTCTAATTTCGACTCCTATGAATAAAATTACAGAAAGGTTCAGTAATTTCTTTGTTAGTTTTCATGGAAAAAGGAAGCAGTTCACAGCCTATTTGCTACCCCCCTTAAATAAAATTGCACACCATGGAGTGCTTGGAGTATGCCTGCCTACACCCATGCCAGACTGTCCCTAATTATGAGGGATATCCCTCATTTTGCCCCTCAAATTGTGCTGTCCCTCATCTTCCCCCATACAAAAGGTGCAGCTCACACAAAGAAGTTGTAAATTTGGACTTTATAGCAGAAATTCATAATATTTTAACATGTTAAATCAAAAATGAACTTTGTACAAGTAAAGGAAATGGTTTCAGTAATGTTCTGAGCCAGTATCTCCATGTTTGAAGATGTGTCCCTCATTGTGAGGATCAGTGTCACACATGTCTCTCATTTTGAGTGCCTGTGTACCTCATTTCTGTGACAAAAGGTTGAGAGGTATGCTGCTTAGCAACTGGGGTGTGGTGGCCTGCATGGGAATAAAGCACTACAAGGTGTTCAGTGTTTGCATGGTGTGGATATAGAGGCACACATCTGGTGAGTGCCACTCAGTGCAGACATGGAGTATTTAGATATTAGACATCTGTCAAATGAACCCAGAACATTGGAGCACACCTTTTTGTCCCTCATTACCAGAGGCATCCCTCATTTTACCTTTAAAATGATTGCTCTCTGTCCTACATGAAAAAGGTGCTGCCCACACAGAGAAGGTGTTATAAACTCTGACTCTGATGTTGAAATTCACAACAGTTTCATGTCCAAAATTAAACTATAAAAAGATGAAAACAATGGTAGTGTTGAGGTTGAATCTCCATGTTATTGTCCCACATTGCCACATTTTGAGTGTCAGTGTTCTGCAGTTTAGTGACAGAAGGTTGAGCAGTATGCTCTGGAGTTCACTTTGCACTTAGAACAATGCCCTGGTACAGTTTAACATTATTCATAAAATGGGTAGAGACAACAGACAAAAATGATTGGCTGAAACAGGATTCTACCAATATAGCACAGCACAGCTAATAAAAAGTGCTAGCACATGTGGACTTAGAACCAATGTATATAAATGTGCCATCTCCATATTGCCAAAGAGAGTCATCATGAATTTTATTTTTATTTAGCTTTTGTTAACCGGGTAAGTGCACTAGCCATAAAATGACTTTTTTCAGGCATGACTCAGGAGAGTACAGACATGCAGAAACTTAACAGGATAACAAATTATAAGTGCTTTACATACAATGAGTTAAAGAGGATACAATATATCAGAACATACAAAGTAAAGCGCTTTACATACAATGAGTTAAAGTGGATACAATATAACAGAGACATACAGAGTAGATCATTCATAAGTTCATAGGTGCCTACTTATGCAATGAATAGAGAGGACCTTGGATAAAAAATTATCAGGTGACATATTATATGAACAGAACAAGGTACACAAAAACAAAAACAGGTAATACAAAAGGAAGAAATAACCATTGAGAGCAGGGGGTGTCATTAAGGAAAAGGTAAGTGAGGAAGAGGGGAGCAAGCCATGAAATTAGATAATATGAGTGTATGTAAGTGTAAGGGAGATGTCTGCAGTGCAAGATTGTATATGGGCTGGGAAAGGGAGCTGGGACAGGCTGAGGCAGTAAGAGGGTTATATAGGGGTGAGGAAATACTATTGTCTGGCCAGAGACATCAGTCATTAGGTAGGGTGAAAGCAGGAACAGGTGTCAGCAATCAGCAGATTCGAGCGCAGTTTTCTCTTAAAGCATGTGTGGGACCTAGAAAGTCTAATGTCGAGGGGAAGGGAATTCCACAGCTGTGGAGCCGCATGCTCAAATGCAACAGTTCCTTTCCTAGTGCGGCACCTCGGCAAATTCAGAAAGGATTTATCAGCTGATCGTAGACCATGGAGTGTGTCCTGAGGAACAAGCATAGCTGCAAGACACCTAGGGGTTTGATTTCAAATTACCAAATCAATAAGAGAGCCAAGGTAGTATTTCCTACTAGCTAACGGAGACAGCCAACCAAGATCATTATAAAGCTGACCGTGGTGTTTAAGCCAAGGAGCAGAAGAGGCATAGCGACATATGTTGCTATATGTAATATCCCATCTGAGTAGGTCAGTTTTATGAGCAGCCCCAAATAAGGGAGCTCCATAGGTTAGGGTGGGGAGCAGAATCCCCCTCACAATGGCCATTTTAGCCGATGTCATGAGCATATAACTAGTCTTATGTGCAACACTCAGTTCGGAGTTGACAGCTATGCAAGCAGACTGTACATGAAGATTAAGATCAAGAGATTGATCTAGTAGGATGCCCAGGTACTTGAAAGAGGTCACACATTCCAGTAATTGACCTTCTAAGTCCTGAACCATCAGTGCTGTTGTGCAAGCCCGGAGCTTTGGAGCCGATCCAAGCAGCATGACTTTAGTTTTGCTAGTGTTGACAGCCAGTTTGTGGTCGTATAGCCAGTTTTTGATATTGTTAAAGTCAGAGGAAAGGGTTGTGTTGATAATGTCCATATTAGTAGAACTTGTATAGAGGACAAGATCATCAGTATACAGAATAGCAGAGCAGCATTTTAGAGCAGCTCCAATGTTATTTATATAAAGAGAGAATAGGAGGGGCCCTAGGATGGAGCCCTGAGGTACACCAATGTTAATGGTGGTACTGTTCAATAGAGAGGAATTAAATTTCACCACTTGAGTTCTATTTGTCAGGTAGCTTTAATACCAGTCAACAACAGACAAGGAGAAATGCAGGTGTCGAAGAGAGGAGAGAAGCAAAGTGTGATCAACAAGGTCAAAAGCCTTTGTGAGGTCAATAAAGACAGCCCCAGTCAGATTGCCAGTATCCGTTTTTGAAAGAGTGTCTGTGGTGAATTTAAGGAGTGCAGTCATTGTGCTATGTCCTTTCCTGAAGCCATGTTGGGTATCCAAGAGCAGGCTGTGCTTAAGTAGATAGTTGTCTGAGTTGCAACAATTTTCTCCAGGATTTTGCTCAGTACCAAAAGTATGGCAATTGGTCTGTAGTTCATGACAACCTTAGGATACCCTTTTTTAAGTATAGGTGTGATCCGAGCAGCTTTCCAGAGGTCAGGGACCACTCCACCTGAAAGTGATAACGTATAAATTTTGGCCAGTGGTAATGCAATAAGGGGAGCTGCAAGTTTCAAGAGGCGGGGTTCAAGAGAGTCTGAGCCAGAGCTGGTATGATCAGAGATGGAACTCAGGAGCTTCATGACTTCCTTTCTAGACACAGCCTTAAAATAGAAAGGAGGAGTATAAGGAGGCACAGGAGACAACACTTCCAACTTATCCAGACAGGTTCCCGATGAGGAGTGGGAGGACACTGCAGTGGGATCGAAGGAAGAGGTATATTGGGAGAGATCATAGAAATGCAGGTTGAAAGAATTAGCTATGGTTTGTGAGTCATTGCAATGCACATCATTTATCAGCATATCACCATGGGTAGTTGACTGTGAGGATCCTAGGAAGGACTTGATGTGTGACCAGAATTTTCTGGGATCATTGGCCGAGTTAATCAGTAGGTCTTTACAGTACTTGCTCTTAGCAGCTCTGACATGTCTTTTACATGAATTCCGTAGCGTACGGTAGGCGTTGAAATCTGTTTGCTGGCCTGATGTTTTGTAGCACTTCCAGAGTTTATCTCTAAGGTGCAAACTTTTGAGCAAGTCTTTGTTTAGCCATCTTGTTTGTTTACCCCTCACTCTCAGGGTGATCTTTGGGGCATGTTTACATTGAATCATAAGGAATTTAGTGATGAAGAGGTTACGAGCATCTTGAGAACAATGTGATAGATAGATCTCCAACCAATCAATTCTGGAGAGGTCATACAGAAACACCTCTTGGTCTAGGTGAGCAAAGTTTGTGAGAGTGATGAGATGTGGTGGAGGAAATGGAGGTGCCCCCAAGGACAGGATGCAGAAAGTAGGAGAGTGGTCAGTTAAGGCATCAGCAAGAGTACCTGAGAGGCTGAGATGTGTTCACTCTGGTTTACCAGCACCAAATCCAATAGTGTGCCTAGTGGTGATGAAGACAGACTTCTAGTCGGCACTGTTGCCATCTGATGCAGGTTGTAGCTATGAGTCAGAGATTGTAGAGAACTGAGAGCTGCCCCAAGCCAGTTTAAGTTTAGGTCCCCTAAGATGACAACCTCATTATGATTAAAATTCTGAGAGGTATTTTCCAACAGGTACTCTAGACCTACAATCCCTCCCGCTGGGGGGTTATACGCACAGATAACATGCAGTTTCTTGGCTCCCAACGCAAGGGTAGCATGCAAGTATTCACATATCGATTGAGGATCTGAGATAGCAAGAAGAGAGACAGTCAGATTATTTTTGTAGTACAGAGCAACTCCACCACCACGTTTGTTCCATATCCTATCCCTTCGCATAATAGAATAATTTGGCAGGGAGCAGAGGGAGTCAGTAACTGATGGTTTTAGCCAGATCTCAGTGAGACAGAGGATATCAGGATTGTACAGTTTGATCTATGACTCCAGTTCCATGAAGTGACACATCAAACTTCTTATATTCAAGTGTGTATTTAGCAGCCCATGTTTGGACATACTATGTATGTCATCTGCTGAGAAGTAAGCATCTAGTGGCCCAGGATTTGTCTCTATATCCCCAGATAGCAGAATGGCAATGATGACAAGGAGCCACAGTCCCACGTTCAGAAAAGGATGGGATAATGCAGACTTGTTCCATAGTTTCCTAAACATATAGAGAGAACGGTAGGGACAGCCCTTTTGGTAGAGAAGAAGATTAGTTTGTAGTATCCTTGTGTTATAAACAATAAGGTTGGAGAAAGTAAAATCATAGCGCTCAGTCCTAGATTTATTTGAGCCATCCTCTTTCCATAAGGATAGTGTAATTCTGTCAAGGCAAAGTAGGACAAGAAAAGTTATGAGGGCAACCCCCAGACAGCTGTTGGACATGGTGTGACTGTTGGTACAACATTGGTTCAACCCATGACAGAGGTCATCCAGGGTCACAGCTAGGCAGGGATTGACAAGAGGCTTTGGCTATGCAAGACCTTGCAGGCATGCACTCCCCAGCCCCATTACATTGATAGCCTGGGGCACACCTACTCAAGTACAAGTGCAGGATGTGAAATTCCTTTTGTCCTTGTGCTTCCTTTGTTATTTAAAGAGGTTGTTTAAAAGCCCACAAATAGATCCCTTGGGAGCAAGCCAGACGAAAATGTGGATTCAAGCAGGACCCAGAGTCACTGGAGTTTGTCAGACCTAGTTGCTTGATTTCTGTTTTATTTGGGATAGCTTCCAAAAAGTTGATTTTAAATTGAAAATGCAAATACCTTGTGGTGATGTTTTGCAGAAAATCCAGTCCAGGAGACCTTCACAGATGTAGTGAGCAAGAATGGTGTAGTTATTCCAAGCAGAAGATCTTGTAAATCCCAACAAACTTAGCTACAGACACGGACAAACACAAACAGCCACATACACTTCCAAGGTGCTATAATTGGCTGATGGGTATGTGCACCCCCCACTAGGGGAAATGGCACAGCCCAAGGCTATAATCAGCATAGAATCCTGGGCACATACACATTACAGACAGCATCAGCTCTCTAGTCTTTTCTGTGCCATTGTAGGGGAAATAGCATAGGAAGTTCTCTGAAGAAAATGTTTTCTTTTACATTTGGGGCTGTGCTTCTGCAAAGCAGTTTGGGGCTACCTGGTGATAGGGAGTACCCTAAATTTAAAACTCATACCTGTTACACTGTGGCTTTCAAATTGGCTAACCTGCTTTTTTCTTCTCCCATTTCCACTGACTGGTTGTGCTTGAACTGGAGGTTACAGCTGCCACACTAGTGTAACCCCCCTCCCTTTAAAGGGTGTTTATATTGACAGGTCTACAGTTTTCCTTTCTGTCATGGTGCCTCAGGTAAGTACCTGTTCTAGATTTTAGGGAATCCCCTGTTTTTCCCTTTCATCTAAGCTGGTGTTGGTTCCCCTTCCCTTCCCCAAGGACTATAGAGTGTCTAGTGTGTGTTTATTTTGTGTTGGTTGCAGGTATTTTCTCTTTACTCTCAGTGAGGGTACTTCCCTCTTGTTACTGCCTGGTCTCAGAGTGCTGCCAAAAGAATAATAAAAAAAGGTAAAAAAAGCCTCTGCAGATTTTTTCTCCCTGTAAGGTAGTTTGTGGGTGTGGTGGTAGCTGTTATTTCAGCTTTCTTGAGTTGCATGGATTCCCCTCCTTTTTCCAGAGCCCTGACTGTTGGGCTTGTGCTGTTTCTCATATACAGAGGCTTTTCTTAGCCTCAGCATGCCTGTTCGGGCATTTACAACGTTGTGACATCACACACGCACACATTTGCAACAGCGCACAACAGCACATGTTCAAGAGCTAGACGTGGTGGCTGTGTATTCTTTTCAGCTCAGCACTGCTGGCTGAGCATGATCACTCCTAGTTCAGCTTTTTTGGTTTTCTAGGCTGGTAGGAACATTTTCTCTGTTGTGTGTGTATGTTTCCCTTAACAGGAAGGTGGGGGTCGCAGCAGTTTACTCCTCAGTTTTATGTAATGCTGTCTGGTGGAGTAGTATTTTTGTCAACTCCAGACATTTTTTTTTTTATTTTGTTTGTTGCCCACCATGGCTTATCAGAGACCTCTAGTGGTCAAACAAAGTAAGACCTAAAAGGGCAATGCGACCCTCTCCACTGGGTTCCTATTGCCCCCATTGTGTTACTCAAGCTATTATGTCTCTTACAGTTCCCCCAGTCAAAACACCAAGCTGGGAAGGAGTACACCTGCTGTACTAGCTGGCAGTGGTAAAGCAGAATTGTGTAAATCTTCGTTGTTGCTCTTAGGAGAGTTTTTGGGCCCAGTGTTTTGTAGGACATCCCTTTATACACACTGACCCCAAACCAGGCCCCTTAGGTCAGGAGGGTGCCCACACAGGCACATCCAGGTGCACCAGAGCAGAGAAAGTATGCTACCATGGAGACCTTCACCATACAGCCTTTATCGCTAAGTTCTGGTTCAATACCCTTCCCTTCTACCTCTCCTCCTTACTAGCCCCAGCTCCTAGTACAGGCTACTACCTGCGCTCTCACGACCACTGCTCCTTTGCCTTGGTCACACCCCACTCACTCACCAGTAATATAGCCTTCACTCATCGGCTCACTGCCCTCTGGAACTCTTTTCCCCTTACTGTACGTAGCTTGCCCACTGTGCTGTCATCCATCAAAAAGTATTTCAAACGTCTTCCACTCCCTACTTGCCACTGTTTCCACCCTCCTTGACTGCTAGATACTACCAGTTATTCTGACCCTACCTCCTGTTTTCCTGGACAGCTGTAGCTCAGTGTATATATTTCTGGCTGCACAATACTTGTGCTCTCTCGTCTGCCTCAGTGCACCAAGCCTGTATTGTTAGCTCATGTGTTGCTTCTTCCTTGTATTTAACTGTCCACTGGTAGATATGCTGTTAGGCCCTACTTCTTATGCAAGTTACTTATTTACTGTTTATTTTTCATGTACTCTTGCTTATCTCATGTATGTATATAAATGTGTATTTATATTTTGTGTACATTGTAGCCTTTCCCCTTCCCCGGGTCACACCTGGAAATGAGCCTCAGCTCAGTGTGCCTTTCCCAGTTACCAGCCTTTAACTAAATAAATACAGAAGGTCAGGACTAGGGTATCAGGGATCTTGGGGACAAGCCTGACCTGGGGAAGTTACTTAATGATGATGTGGATGAACCCTCTGGGGGAGGAGGAGGAAGGGGAATGGACAGAGCTGAAGAGGAAGATATCCCTCCCCTGTTTGATACCAAATCCTAGTCTTATCCAATAACTGAGGCTTGTAGGACACTACAGAAAGGAGATGCAATCCACGGAGGCATTAGATGTAAATCCTATACTGTCCGCATTCTGCCTCCGCTCCAAAGTGTTTTCTGAACTTGAAAAGGACATTTGTACAGATCTAATAGATATGGGGAAAGAAATACAGGAAAAAGGAGGGACTGTATTTATTTCAGGAATACTTCCTATCCTAAGGGCCAACACTGAAAAAAATAGAACAATCCAAAAAATAAACTCCCAGCTTAGTAATTGGTGCCGAGAAGAGGGTCCTCATTTCATAGATACCCGGGATCTGTTTTACAATAAATCTGACTTGTACAGTAAGGATGGCCTACATTTGAACAAACTCAGGCTAAGGTCCAAGGTAATCAAATCAAAAACAGAAACAGTTACTTTAAACTGATTAAGCATGGGGAAGAGGCATTAACTCCAGTAGCTTAAGTCCTTCAAACAAAACATCAGTTTATGTTATTCCCAAAGGTTAGCAGACAAATCCATATTTGAGTTGTTTGCTATACAATACTAGAAATTTAAACAAAAAAATTGGTGAGTTAATCACTGAAGCATGGTGGAAGGAAACTGAAACGTGGGTGAAAAATATCGATGGGTACAATCTTTTTTACCTGGACAGAAGAGGTAAACAAGGTGGCAGAGTAGCAATATACCTAAAAAACAGCATTTCTTTAGTACATATCTCAGATACTATCAGAGCTCTTGGTAGTGTAACAGAATCCTTGTAAGGGCATAATACCAAAAATGAAGGCACGATAATAGGCCTTTGTTATAGACCCCCAAATACTACGCTTTGATTTAAACAGTTCCATTTTTGAAGAACTAGCAAAGGCCAAGTCAACTAGGAGATTTGGTAATTATGAGTGATTTCAACTATAACGATATTGACTGGAGTACATTAACAGCCCAAACCAGCAAAGTCATGAATTTATAATGGTATGTGATGAACCTAATGTAATACAGCACGTGACACAGCCAACCAGAGGAAATGACAAACTCGACATAGTATTGGGCTCTGAGACCATTACCATATTCAGCTGCAATACTACACACCCACTAGGATCCAGTGACCACTCTGGTGTAATGTTTAATATAGCAGGAAATTGTAAAAAAAACTTCAGAGGTGCACCAAGGTCTATGCATATAATTCTGCAGACATTGAAAGTATTAACTCTACAATCAAAAAAATAAAGTGGAACGAAACCTTGAAGGATAAGCCTAGTGAGGAAGCATGGCAATTCATACAATATACCATGGTTGCCATCTGTGACAAGTACACTAGAAAGGTTAAAAAATATAATAACAAAGGCTGGAAACCAAAATGGATAAGTAAAAGAATTATTAGGCTAATAAAAAAAGAAGAATAAGCCTTATGCAAAGTACAGAATGGTCAGATCTGATGCTACCTGTAGTAAATCCAAAACAGCCCAGAAAAATTGTAAGAAGATCATCAAAAGGGCAAAAGCAGCTAAAGAACTGTAACTGGCCAAACACACTAACAAAAAAAATCCTAAATTATACAATGGTGTAAATTCAATTGCCCAATCCCTGCAGTCTGATTGGTTGGCTGGCACCTTTCCCAGCATGATAAATCCTCCAGTGTACCCCTTGGAAAAGGTGCCAGCCACCAGTCAGCCACAGTAGATCCCCCCTTTCAAATCACTCTGCCATGTCAAAGTCAGCACTGACAAACCTAGTGCCACTCACCACATAGAACTCCTACCCCAAACATAACAGCAGTAAACCACATTCTTTTAAGTCCTGCTCTGTAAATGTAGAAAACACACAGATGTCCTATCAAATTGCTGTAGTACAACCCCCCCCCAATTCGACAGTCACCTAACCGCATTGCAACACAGCTGTCTCCCAAAATCTTCACCCTCCAGTCCCACGACTGCCAAAGATAGGGACCGGTACAGTTGTTGCAGATGCCACACTTCCAAGTTCTGTCCGTTTCCCCTTCGCACTACCCGACCTTGACACACTCCACTTCTTTAACAACCGAGACACATAGCACCCAAAAAAAATATACATTTTCCTGTCATTACTGTAGCCAAAAGCAGAAAAGTTCTGGGAACAATTTTAACAAACTGTGGTACCGAAATATGATCCCACTTTTGCGTACAATCCATCAACTATAGAAGCAGTCCTCTGTAAATGAAATCGGCTGCATAACAACTAATTAAAGCTATCCAGCCTCCTAACAGAAAAAATGGAAGCTGAACACACTTAACTCATGAAATCAGTGACAAAATGAAAGAGTACCCTGACTCCAGACACACTATGGGGGCTACTTGTCAGAAAATAATACAAGCACAACGGTGCCCCACCACCCAAGGACTATTTTTTGATGCACAGCGCTAAATTCAATAAAAATAACACAAAACTCAAAGAAAAGCAATTTTCTTATTTCTTTTTTAACACAGAAAATAATGCCCTTGTATAATAGCAATATACCACTCCAGGGCGGGGCTAAATGGGTGGATTTACCACTTCTGGTGTGGTTAAGACACTTGGCCTGCAGCATCATGACCGAACCACACCAGGCGTGGTAACTCCACCCATATTCCCACACCCTGTCGTGATATATTGCTTAACTGTTTTATGGGTATATTAATTCTATGTCCAAATGTTCCCCTAGAATAACCGATATAGTAGTTAATCATACCTACATCCCCCAACCAATCGAAATAGCAGATACTTTTTATTAATGTTTTTGTTCCGTATACTCTGAAAACTTTCAGACTTCAGTCAACATACCGGTCCAACCAGATGAAAGGATAGAAATCTCAGAAGAGTGCATTCAGGATAAAATCACTAGTTTAAAACCACATTGAGCTCCAGGCCCTGACAGTATTACAGTTAGGATGTTGAAAATCATGAAAGAAAATGTTTCCTCACCTCTTAACATTTTATTTGAAAAATCATTACATAGTGGAGAAGTGCCTGTAGGCTGGATATGTGCTCATGTGATTCCCATCCACAAGAAAGGTAACAGACAAGATGTTTCCAACTATAGACCTATTAGCTTAATGTTATGGGTGTAGACAGGCATGTGTACAGTTTTGCTGAGTGCCTGTCCCAAATCATATGCCTTTTTTGTTAACATTATCAATCTATCCTGTAGTATTTGCTTGTGTAGGCCTCTGAGCAGTGTCTCTGTTCAACCTTTTATTGTTTAGGTGATAGATATGTGTACCACCTACTTAGAGATTGGATGAGTCATCTGACAACAATCTCATTTGTTTATGGGGGCAGCATTTAGAGAGGATGTGTACACTGTTTGAATGGGGGGGGGCAGCAGTTGGAGAGTGTGTGTACAAAACAGAAATTTCTGGCTATACCCCTGCTTAATGTATGTTGTGGGCAAGATATTGGAGTCTATTTTCAAAGACCATGTGCTAGTTTACATGAAAACTAATAACATGGTGGATACAGAGCAGCATGGGATCACCTCTGGAAGGTCTTGTGTAATACATCTCTTATGCTTTTACGAGAAGAGAAGTGTTCATCTTGATAGTAAGGTAGTGCGGATTTCATACTGCTAGACTTCAGTAGAACCTTTGATACAGTGCCATACTGGGCAATCACACAAAAATGCAGGTAATAGGTATGCAGTAAACCCAATTCTAATTCTATGGGTTAACAATTGGCTATCTGATCAAATGCAGAAAATCTCTATGAATGGCTACTTTATGTATTATTTAGCTTTTGTTAACCAGGTAAGCACACTAGACAATCATATGCTTATTTTCAGGTGCAACTCGGGGAAATTACAAGAAGGAGCAGGTATTACAGAAATTCAGAGGAAAAACACTGGTCAGTCACATCATAAGGGAGACAATTAAAAAACATAACATGACAAAGGTAAATAGTTGACAGTCAGGTATAGAACATCACATAACAGTGCAACATTTGACAGCCATGACTGTAAACTCAGAAACACACCGATCTCAAAGGAGATGACCAGACAGAACAATAAAGTGCAGTACAGTGCAAAAAGGGCACCATGCATTTCTGCTTAAAGTTGAACCAGCATAATATTCTGTGGTGATTTGCATATGCAGCCCATGATGCTTTGCATTGTAGGGGCATGTGTGATTTTATAATACCTTAGGTACAGTGACAGTTCAAAGCATATGTCAGGAGGTCCCAGAAGGAGCTTTTGAAGCAGGTGTGAGAGGATGAGGTAGTAACAAGTGCAGGGAGGGAGTTCCAAAGCTGGGATGTACAGACAGCGAATGCCCGATCACCTATTAGGGTGTGGGTTTTGGGAACTCGGTATACTTGTGAGCCACTAGACCTTAATAGATAAATAAGGTTTGCAGGCTTCAAAAGCTCAACTAGTACTAGTGGAGTGGCTGTTCTAACAACATTGTCAATGAAGTTGCCCATTACAAAAGTTTGATAGTTATCAGGGGAGAGCCATTCGAGTTTATTATATAGCTCACAGTGGTGAGTGAGACAGGGGGCAGAGAGCAAAGTGACATATATTATTATATACAACATTCCATTTTGTAAAACTGGATTTTGAGGCATGAGCAAAGGTCATGAGCCCATAGCAGAGTAGGAGAGGAGAACCCCCTTAGCCAAGGTAAGACATGCTGCTGGAGTGAGACTGTTTTTGGCTCTATAAGTCAGGCCCAGTTTACTGTTTGCAGTCTAGCATACATTACGTATATGTAGGGAGAAGTCAAGCTAAGGATCAAGGGTAACACCCAAGTACTTAAAGGAGTCAGCAACCCTCATAAGGGAACCATCGGCTCCAGTGATTCTCGGAGGAACAGTGCAAGCTTTGGATTTGGCCATGGATCCAAAAAGTATAGCCTGGATTTTTTTCAGATTGATGGTAAGTTTATGGGTCTTTAGCCAAGACTATAAGTGTTCAAAGCCACCATTGAGCTGGGAGTTGATGACACTGATGTCCTGGGAGTGGGTTAGTATCACAAGGTCATCTGCATAAAGGGTAGCACTACCATGGACTGGGACCAACAGCAGATTATTCACAAAAAGAGAGAAAAGAATGGGCCCTAGGACATACCCCATGAGGAACCCCAGTTCTAACAGAAGTGGGCTCTGAGTACACCTTATTGAATTTTATCAGTTGGTTTCTTCCTTGTAGGTAATTAGTAAACCAGGCTGGGACAGGCCAAGGGACTGAAGTGCAGAGCACAGGAGAGTGTGGTCAACAGATCAAAAGCTCTGGAGAGATCAACCAAGATTGCTCCAGTCAAATTGCTTTAATCTATAGCAACCCTGATCTCAGTGGTAACTTTGTCCAGAGCACAGAGGGTGCTATGACTCTTTTGAAAGCCATGTTGCGCTGGGGTAAGCAGGTCATAACTTTGGATATAGTCCATGAGCTGAGTAGCTACCATTTTTTCAAGCAGCTTGCTGATAGCTGGTAGTATAGCTATCAGGCAGTAGTTCTCAAGGATTTTGGATCACCTTATTTGAATACTGGGACAATCCTAGCCATCTTCCATATGTCTGGGATGATTCAGTAATGAGAGATGTACTGAAGATATGGATAATGGGTTGAGCAAGGAAAGGAGCCCCCAGGCTGATATGTCTGGGCTCCATGTTGTCATGACCAGCACTGGTGTGGGGTGAAAGGCCAGAAAGGAGTCTCTAAATTTCACTGGCTAAGACTACTTTGAAACAGAAAAGAGGACAGGAGGCCGTCCCAGACTGTGGACTGCAGAACAGACCTGATACATTATGGTTGGGAACTGATAGGTATAGGCAGACAGGTCTGAGAACTGAGAGTTAAATGCATTTGTGATAGTCAAGGGGTTGCTGCAGTTTACACCACCATCAACAGGCTCATCAGTAACATGGGCTTTGGAGGAGCTACTAACAATACTCCTGATGTTTCGCTAAAAGCTCCTCGGGTTTCTAGCTGAGGTTAGCAGGGTAGATCTACAAAATTTGCTCTTGGCATAATGGATGGATTTTTTGCAAGCATTTCTGAGTTGTCTATAATCTTGGAAGGCAGACATATCATGGGAGGCCTTAAATTTGGCCCAGCATTTGGCCCTCTACTTCATAAGGGAAAATAAGCCACCTTGGAGTTATTTGGTGACCATGCCCCTCACTTTCCTTTTTGTAAGGGGGGCTTATTTATCTTGCAGGGATGAGAATATAGCAAGGAAGTTGTCAAGGGCAACTGATGTGTCATTTGTGGCTAGGGCAGGGGACGAGTCTGTGTGTTTCAGATCTGCATGGAATGACTCTATGTCAAACCTGAAGAAGTCTCTAATTTGGATGGCCTTGTAGGGAATTTTAAGTGGGGAGACTTTCCAGGCACAATAGGTAGGGCTGTGATCAGAGACTGAGTCAGGGAAAATGCCAGCTAGGTTGATCTGCCCAGGCCTATTGGTTCAGTAATGAGCCGAGAGAGAGTGAGACATGCCAACAGGGGTTCATATTGTTTGATATTGCTACCTGTCTAATTAAAGTTGAAGTCACCAAAAACTAATAATCAGAACACACATTAGGACTTATGTTGTCAAGAAGGAAAGAAAGCCCTTGCACTCCCCCTTTGGGAGGGCTATATGCACAGACCAGGTGCAGCTTTTTTGTTTTACTCAGTAAGAGAAGGGCATGGAGGAATTCACAGCTAGGGGATGCTGAGAGCAGGTGAGGTATAGTGGATACATTAAGGTGACTCTTATAGTAAAGAAACAGGCCACCCCTTGTGCTTTTCCTCAGCACGATCCTGCCTCACCATGTTATACCCAAGGAGGGCACACACAGAGTCTGGGGTGACAGGTTTTAGCCATGTTTCTGTGACACCCAATATGTCTGGATTATAGTGAGCAACCCAGGCCAAAAGTTCATGGAGGTTAGGCAGAAGGCTATGGACATTCAAGTGGGCAGATGTTATGCATTTTGTAGTAAGTCTTGTTCAGGGGTGGGATGGGCTGAAAGGTAGTCGAGGAAATAGCAAGCCTAGGGTTCATTTCAATATCTCGGGCCACTATGATAAGCAGAAGTAGAATTAAAACAAGGCAAGCCAGTACAATGTGTTTCTTATTGGACTTAGGTTTAAGAATAGTGCATTTGATCAGGCTGGTAGTATTATCCCATGTAGGTAGAGTGATGAGTGGTGTCCCTCAGGGATCGGTTTTGGGTCCTATACCTTTTCAATCTTTATTGCTGATCTTAATAATAATATATCCAATTGGACTGTCAAATATGTAGATGACACCAAGCTAGGTGGCCCCAGTTAAACAACAAGCTGCATACGCAGTCTACAGGAAGACCTGGTCAAAATTGCTGCATGGGCATTTAAATGGAACATGGAGTTTAACATCTCTAAATGTTGTGTAATTTATCTGGGCAGTAAGTGCATCCCTCATAGATACTGTATGCATTATGCAACACTGTCTTGAACTCTATTCATGGTAAAAGGGACCTAGGCATAATAATTAATAGCTCCCTGACCCCAAACGATCAGTGCTGTAAAACAGTGTCAAGAGCGAATAGAGTGATGGGAGTAATGAGGAGAAATATTGTAAGCAGAAGGACAGAAGTGATTATGCCTCTGTATTGTGCGTATGTTTGTCCAGTGCTGGGATATGAATGCCAAGTGTGGTGTCCTTATTGGGAAAGTGATGTTTCCAGACTTGAGAGGATACAGAGAAGAGCAACAAAATCTATAAGTGGAATGCATGGTATGTCATATCAGGATAGACTCAAACACCTGGGACTATATTCACCAGAACACAGGAGACTGCAGGGTAATATGTTGATGTTGTTTGATACTGACTGTCATGATCCCACTTCTGGGGGGTTAGGCCCACTGAACTCACAGTGCCCACCCCTAAGTGCAATCCGTGATGGGGGGACAAGGCTACCCTCCTCGTGTCTTTTTTAGACTGCTCATCGAGGTCATGACTGCACCTCTACCATGAAGACATAGGGCATCCCTCTAAACTCTGGATAAGAGTACAATACCAGTCTTGAGTCTTGTAGCCAAATATGAATCCTTCCTTGGCTATTACGCAAAGGGGGAAGACCCAGGAGTCACACTCTCTTCAGGGGTAGCAGCGTAAACTCTGATTTGCCTTCTCCCTACAGGACATGCAACAGCCTGGTTCAAAATCCCTGCAGACTCTGGTATTCTCCCTATCCTGCTAGGTCCCTTACAGACCCCTTTTTTGATTTGGTTGCTGATGGTGACAACTCTTTAGCAATAACAGTTTGTCACAGATTATTAATACTGTCCTACAATTCACACACAATTATAAAATTCTCACTCAGGCAGATTTTCTTTAGAAAAACAAATGCTTTTAATAAAAAAATAATAATAATCATACAGTTACAACTAAAAAAACATTAATTTGGTCACAGCATATAGAAAAAAAGAGAAAATGTACGTGAAAACACACTATGACTGATGTAGCTGAAGTCTACCTGAAATTCATAGAAACTTGAAGTCCAGAACAATAACTGAAAGTTCAGTTTCATTGGTCTTGGCAGCTGTTTTGTTCCTTGTGTGTCAGGCAAAGTCATAGATACATAGATACATAGATACATAGACAGTGTCGGCAGATAAGGGCCTATGGCCCACCCAGTCTGCCCATTTGAGCTTGTTAATTCAGTTTATGTTTTCCTAGAACTCTGTTGCCCCTTACCCCTGACCTCCAGAATTCCTTTATGTCTATCCCATGCATTCTTAAATCCCGTGATTGTTTCAGCCCCCACCACTTCCTCTGGCAGGGTGTTCCACTTGTCCACCACCCGTTCTGTGAAGAAATTCTTCCTCATGTTTCCTCTGAATCATCCTCCCTCCAACTTCATCCCATGCCCTCTAGTTCTGGAACATCTTTTTCGCTTAAAAATAGTGTATTCCTGCACCCTGTTCCTCCCTGTGAGATACTTGTATGTCTCTATCATATCCCCTCTCTCCCTCCTCTCCTCCAGGGAGTACATGTTCAGTTCCTTCAACCTGTCTTCATAGGACTTGTGATGCAATCCATGCACCATCTTTGTTGCCCTCCTCTGAACCTTCTCTACCCTGTCTATGTCCTTACATAGGTATGGTCTCCAGAACTGTACACTGTACTCCAGGTGGGGCCTTACTAGTGTCTTGTATAGCGGAATTATGACCTCCCTTTTCCTGCTGGTGATGCCCCTGCCTATACATCCCAGCATCCTATTTGCTTTACCTGCTGCCTTGTCACACTGTTTCCCTACCTTTAGGTCATCAGAGATGATAACCCCAAGATCCCTTTCCTGCTTGGTGCATGCTATTCCTCACCCCCCAAAAAAGTCCAAATGAAAAGTGTGTTGGCAGCCATTGGGTCTCAGCAGTTTGGCTTCTTGTGTGTCAGGCGAGGTCCACATGAAATGTGTGTGTAAATTTCCTGAGTTGGGGGCTTTAAATACTTTCTATAGCTTGATGTGTCATCAACTATCCCAATTCTAAAATAAACTGGTCTATTCCACAGAGCAACTACTCTGTTTGGCCAGGAGATGTCACTGTTCCGCTGTTTCCAAAATCCCACAATTTTTCTGCTGCCTGTTGATGTCACCCAGCCTTATTTTTATAACACCTGTAATTAGGATCTCACACAAGTCTGCTAAGAAGGATGTTCCTGTTTTTTCTTTCATCTTATCAAAGGCAATACCATGACAGTTTCCTTGGATCACAGCTTCCTGCTTTTGAAGTGAAAGAGGACTATATCCTGAACATTTTATTTGTCTCTGTTTCCATTGGTTAGTTAACTATGGGAAATAGCCTTTGATCAGCTATCCACAAGCTTTTTGACAAGTACTTGTCAGTTTTCTGGCAAGCAAGCTGGCCTTCAGGTCAAAAGAAGGTCACACATATTTTTAAAAATCCAGTCTCTCTATGTTCCCTTGAAATTAACACTGGCCTTCTTGTGGCATGTAAATATATACAGCATTAAATCAAAAAAAATATATAACAGAATTATATCTACAAATAAGGACTGGCAGTTGGGTAGCTCGCCACACTGACAACGACTTTTAATTATTTAATCAATTAAATCTGTCCTTCAGGATAGTGGAGCAAACACAAGAGGTCACCTGCTACAATTAAAACCTACTGGATTTAGAACTGATGAAAGAAAATATTTTTACTCAATACAAGTTGATAATCTGTGGAATAGTCTTCCAAGGCATGTGGTTAAGTGTAAGAGCAAAAGAGTTTTAAACACAGTTTGTATAGGTTTTTTGAGCAAGGTGGTAGTTTGGCATTGTACCCATAGACAGGAGCAAACAGGCATGTAACCATTTCGCTCCTTACTTTTCTGTGAACTTTTTTTGTAAACTTGAGAACGTTATTCACTGTGACCAGATTATTGAACAAGAATAAATAGGTACAGTCCAAATAAAATATCTGCCAAAACCCAAGGTTCGGTGTTTCTTCTTTCTTGAGGAAAATACCAGAAAGTGAGAAACTCCTCCTCTGGTAGATAAAGTTGTACATGATTCTGTCAGATACACTACTATCCCAATTGAAGGGTCTTTGGCCTTAGCGGATTCACGCAACAAGTGAGTAGATGCTTCATGCAGAAGAGTCTTTGCCTCCAACAGCACAAATCTCCACACACCTTCTATGCCTCCTATATTGTTGCCAGAGTCTTAAACTTATGGGTTACAGCACTGGACAGTTTCATTCCCCCAGATTCTGAGGGGGCAAGCATTTTGCAGTTGGTATCCATGGCTTCCACTTTTCTAAGGGGTGCCACAGTGGAGAACTTATGCATGTCAGCTCATTGCACTTATCACATTGTGTCCGCTGTGCGATGGGTGTGGCTTCGGCATTTGGTCGCTGATCAGGTGTCAAAGACCAAGCTGTTTTACTTAGCTTTTGAGGGAGGCTTATTGTTTGGTTCCAGCCTGAACGGTATTTTGAAGGATATCCAGGAATAAAAGGGCTGCCTTCCCGTGTCAAAACAATAGCAAAAAGGCCAGTTCAACATCAATCAATCAAAGTTCTTTATTGTTCAGCAGAGCCATTACACTAGATAAAATCTCAGACTGCACAAAATACAGTTAATAAATACGATGATTAAAATCACTTATTTTTATCCACTTTTATAAACAGTATAAGTACATGAATAAAAAGCATACAGTGGCGTGAAAAAGTATTTGCCCCCTTCCTGATTTTCTCTATTATTGCATATTTGTCACACTGGATGTTTTCAGGTCTTTAGACAAAATATAATATTAGATAAAGGGAACCTGAGTGAACAAATAACACTTTTTTTTTACTTATTTCATTTATTTAATGAAAAACGTTAACCAACACCAACTGGCACTGTGTGAAAAAGTAATTGCCCCCTAGTTAAATCAACCCAATTAAAGGGATAATTAGAGTCAGCTGATTGAACACAGCCAGGCTTGATTACAGCCAGCCCTGCTCAATATAAACCTCACTTATTTTGACCCTTACCATCAGAGTCACGTTGCCAGCACAAAGATTCAACAAGCACATTATGCCATGATCAAAGGAAGTTCCTGAAAAGATCAGAAAAAAATGTGTTGCCCTCTATCAGTCTGGAAAGGGTTACAAAGCTATTTCTAAGGCTCTGGGACTCCATCAAACCACAGTGAGAGCCATAATCTCCAAATGGAGAACACTTGGAACAGTAGTGAATCTTCCCAGGAGTGGGCGGCCTGCCAAAATTACTCCAAGGGCGCAGCGTAAAATCATCCAGGAAGTCTCAAAGGATCCTAAAACAACATCCAAAGAACTGCAGGCTTCTCTTGCCTCAGCTAAGGTCAGTGTTCATGACTCCACAATCAGAAAGAGACTGGGCAAAAATGGGCTTCATGTGAGAGTAGCAAGGCGGAAACCACTGCTAACCAAGAAGAACATAAACACTCATTTCTCATTTGCCAAGAAGCACCTGGATGATCCACAAGCCTTTTGGGAAAATGTTCTATGGACAGATGAGTCCAAAGTGGAACTTTTTGGATGACATGGATCCCATAATGTCTAGCGTAAAGCAAACACAGCATTCCACAGTAAGAACACCATACCAACAGTCAAACATGGTGGTGGTAGTGTGATGGTGTGGGGATGCTTTGCTGCCTAAGGACCTGGATGACTTGCCATAATTAAAGGAACCATGAATTCTGCTCTGTACCAGAAAATTCTTAAGGAGAATGTCCGGTCATCCTTCCATCAGCTGAAGCTGAAGCATAGCTGGGCCATGCAGCAAGACAATGATCCAAAACACAAAAGCAAGTCCACATCAGAATGGCTAAAAAGAAGTAAAATTAAAGTTTTGGAGTGGCCTAATCAAAGTCCAGACTTAAACCCAATAGAGATGCTGTGGCAGGACCTGAAACGAGCAGTTCATGCTCGAAAACCTACCAAATGTTACTGAATTAAAGCAGTTCTGTGAGGAAGAGTGGGTTAAAATTCCTCCACAGCGATGTGAAAGACTGATATTGAATTATAGGAAGTGTTTGGTTGCAGTCATTGCAGCTAAATGTGGCGTAACCAGTTATTAAGTGTAAGGGGGCAATTACTTTTTCACACAGTGCCAGTTGGCGTTGGTTAACTTTTTTTCATTAAATAAGTGAAATTAAAAAAAAAACAAGTGTTATTTGTTCACTCAGGTTCCCTTTATCTAATATTACATTTTCTCTAAAGACCTGAAAACATCCAGTGTGACAAATATGCAATAATAGAGAAAATCAGGAAGGGGGCAAATACTTTTTCACGCCACTGTAGCTAAAATGTTTGTAACAGGTGCTGCTGTTTCGATAGAACATTACAGTTTTAGCATGTTGAAGTATCCTACCAATCTTTCCAGTACTACATTATCTCTGGATATGAACAATTTTACCAGTAATTGATCCTGAGGGAAACCAAGATTCATCAATATTGGACCTAACCATTTTTCTCAACTTTTTTCGTATAGTGGGCAAATCAGAGTTATATGTCTTAAATCATCCACCTCTTTCCTATTACAGTTGTAATATTTGTTGTTAGTCATGTTGGACCTTCTTTGTTTTTGGTATATATATATAATTACATCTAAATAACTCCATCCTAAATCTTGTTGTAACTCTACGTTTGTATTTGTCATTCATTATGTGTAGATAGGGCTCTAATTTGTATTTTGTTTTAAGTAATTTATGCCAGTTCAACATCAAATACTCAAGGAGGCAGCCAACAGAGGCAGTATTGAGAGGGTTTGCATACCTTTTGAAACTTCAGGAACCAGAGGAGTAAAGGATCCTATTCTGGTTTTGAGAGCAATAGCAGCAGAGAAGCCGTTGTCCAAAGATGCAGCGGAGGCCTGGAGCGAAGAAGTGGCAACTCACAATGAGGGTACGTTGGTCCACCTCTGCTCTCTTCCCTTGGGGGAAGACTGCACCATTTTTCCACAAGATGGGCCCAGATAACATCAGCCGCTTGGGTTCCGGAGATTCTAGCTTTAGGTTATGCAATACAGTTTTCAACCATTCCCTCAAAGGGATGTTTTCGGCCATTCCCTGTGCCAAAGGACCTCATGAAGAGGCAAGCAGTGTTGCAGGCACTTGATCACCTCACACAGATCAGGGTTATTGTTCTGGTGCCTCTCAGTGAACAAGGCCAGGTATTCTACTTGATTTATTTTGTCATTCCCAAGAAGTTTGGGGGTTTCAGACTTCTTCTGAATCTAAAACATGTAAACAAGTTTGTTTGCCATATGACCTTCAAGATGGCATCCTTATGATTAGTTATCAGGGCTGTCCATCTGGGGAATTATCTAGCATCCATAGACCTGAGGGTTGCATATGTCCACATTTCCATCTGGCAGTTTCATAAGAGGTTCCTCAGGTTCACAGTCCTGGGGCAACACTTCCAGTACAGGGTGCTCCCATTTGGACTGGCAACAGCCCCCCAGAGTATTCTTGAAGGTGTTCATAGTCCTGGCATTTCAACTCTGACAGGAAGGACATCATATCTCTCTCTACCTGGATGACTTGCTCATTTGAGTGCCATCTGCTTCATTGGCAAGAAAGTCAGTGATCAGGACTCCAGAAGTTTTGTAGTCCCACGGCTGGGTGGTAGATCAGTAGAAGAGCTCTCTCAGGCCAGCACAGACCCTGGAGCACCTGGGAGCGATGCTCAAGATGGACCTGGGGAAGGTCTTCCTCTCATCAGCCAGGAAAGGGACCCTGTTGAGAGAGATTCAGTGGCTGAGGGAGCCAATTGTCATCTTCAGCTCAGTCTTTTGCAAATTATGGGCCTCATGATGGTGACAACAGAACTGATCCCATGGGCTCAACTTCATATGCAGCCTCTCCAGATTGAGTTGCTGTCAGCCTGGGATATGACATTGGAGGACTGTCAGGCCAGGATTCTAATTTCCCCATCCCTGCAGCAGTCCCTGAGTTGGTGGGTGAGTTTGGAGAATCTGAAAAAGGAGTCTCCCTTGGAAGTATCCCCAGAGTTGATACTAGTAAGTGATTCCAGCCTTACGGGTTGGGGGGATGTGGTGGACCGCATTCCCATTCAGAGACTTGGTCTGTGCAGGAACAGCACCTGCACATCAACATCCTGGAGATGAGGGCTGTGCACCTTGCTCTCCTTCAATTTTAAAAACGAGTGCAGTCAAAAGCCTTGAAAATAAAGTCAGACAACACTGTCACAGTGGCATAAATAAACAATTAAGGTGATACAAACAGCAGAGAGATACTGAAAGAAGCAACTGATCTCCTGCTGTGGCTAGAGGAGAACCTTCTCTCTATGTTAGCTGTTCACTTGGTGAGGGAGTTGAACATTCAGGCCAGTTGGCTAAGCCGTGAGAAAGTTCACCCAGGGGAGTGGATGCTGAACCCAGAGGTGTTCAATCTTTTGTGCCAAAAATTCAGTCTTCCACAGATCGACCAGTTTGCCTCCAGCCAGAATGTTCAAGTGCAGTCGTTCTTCAGTCACTACTAGTGTCCACAGGCAGAGGCAGTGAACACTCTGTCACAGGCATGGACTTTTAGTAGAGCGTATGCCTTCCCTTCTCTGCTGCTCCTGCCTAAGTCATACAAAAAAATAAGACACTCAAAGAGGAAGTTTTCTTCTAATAGCTCTGGACTGGCCCAGAAGACCATGGTTCTCGGACTGAGTGAACTTAGCTCAACATGCACTGTTTTGGCTTCCAATACAGGGGGACTTTCTCTCCCAAGGTCTCATTCTGCACCCAAATCCAGGAGGGAAGCAGCTCACAGCCTAGTTCCTGAAAGGAGGAGACTCCTAAAACAAGGTTTTTCTGAAAAGGTAGTGGGTACACTAATGGCTGCCAGAAATAATTCCATGTCTGCAGCTTATACTCATGTATGGACCACCTTTTCGGCTTGAGCCAGAAAGAAAAATATCTGGCCTTCTAAAGCCATGGTTCTGTGGATTTTGGACTTTCTGCAGGAAGGAGTGGAAAAAGGCTTGGCATTGAGTGCCTTGAGAGGTCAGGTATTGGTCCTTGGAGCCTCCTTGGGGACTAACCGGGAGGTTATTCATTTTCTGCGAGCTGTCAGCAGGAGCTGACCTCTGTTCCTATTCTCTGTTCCTTTATGGGATCTGAATCTGGTCTTGAATACTCTTTGTAAAGAACCCTTTGAACTGCTTTCGTCAGTACCGTTGAATGTGCTGTACCACACAAGGTGTGTTTTTAAGTTGCTGTATGCACAGCCAGGAGGATTGGCAAGCTCCAGGCCTTATCCCACAAATAACCTTACCTCATCATGTGTAAGTACAATGTGGTTTTCAGAACCATCTTTTATTCCGATGGTTCCCATGGATTTTCATGTGAACCAGGAAATCTGTCTCCCATCCTTCTGTTCACAACCAACTCACCCAAAACAGAAAGAGTTGCACAAGTTGGATTTGTGATGGGCAGTTAGGACATACTTTAGACAAACTGCCAAGTTCCAGAAATCAGGTTGTTTGTACTTTTTTGAACAGCCAAGAGAAGATAAAAAGCCTCCAAGCTCACCCTGGCAAAGTGGGTGATGGCATGCATTGCTGAGCCTTATGTCGCAGAAATGAAGAGGCCTCAAGCTCTCATCAAAGCTCACTTCATCAGAGCTATGCCCACGTCCTGGGTGAAAAAAGGTGAGGCATCTATCTGAGTTAGAAATGTGCAAGGTTGCTATGTGGTCTTCTGTCCATACATTCCCCAAGCACTACAGATTGGATGTTCAAAGTTTCACTGATGCGGCCTTTGGTTGCAGCGTTTTACAGATGGCAGTTAGCATGTAAATTCCTTTTCCCTTTTTGCAGTTGGCGTATGGGACATTATTATAAGGTTCTCAGAAATGCTGCAGTCTTATTGGCTGCCAGCATTTCGAGAGCCTTATTTAATCTACTTATTAACATACCTCAGCAGCATGATCACAGGAGCACTGATTTTAAAAAATTAAGGTCCTAATTACTTTCCAGTGTTCTATGCCTGGAAGTCATGGACGCCATTACTTATCACCACATCAATGTTTTCTCTCGCTGAATTTCTGTCACACTGTCACAGCTAAACCTGGTAAGTCATCCAGGTCATTTTAAGAGCTGTGGGACAGAACTGGGAGGGCCACTCTCAAGAACATGGTGGCGTTCGTGGGAAGCAACTAGCAGGCAGTATCATTTAAAAGTCATGGTGCAACTTACTGATAGACATAGAGCAGCTGGCTGTTAACAGCAGGATGGCATGAATTGTCATTATGTTACGTCTTTTTCACATCCTTGATTATGTATTTAAGTATGCTCATGTCTCCCTAGTGCTCAATAATTTTTGGTAGTAGTTCCCTTTGTTGTACTCTCTGGGGTTGTACACGAAAAAAGACATTCAACTGCATGGCATGTAACATCAGTGTTTTCTCTGACTGGATTCCTGTCACTCTGTCACAGCTAAACCTGGTAAGTCTTCCAGGTCATTGTAAGAGCTGTGGGACAGCATGGCTTTTGAAAATTGCAAGGGACAGAAATTTCTCTCCTGAGGGTCCCCACTGATATATTCCAGGCTATGGACCAAGGTAAAGCCACTGGTGCAGTCTTTATCGACCTAACAAAGGCATTTGATCTAGTCATACAAACATACGAACATTCGAAGAAGCCAGCAGAAGAAGGCCATTTGGTCTATCAAGTCTGCTTGTATTGCAGGGTCCACAGCTTGAGCCAATGTCCCTGCCCTCCCTCCCCATTCCTGCCATCCTCCCTACCCATGATTCTTATCTTCCCCCTATGCCTATCCCAGCCTTTCTTGAAGCTGCTCACTGTCTTTAATGAGATTACCTCTTCCAGCAGCACATTCCAAGATCCCACCACCCTTTCTGTGAAGAAATGCTTTCTGACATCCCTTCTAAACCTCCCACCCTCCAGCTTAAGACTGTGCCCTATCGTGATATGGTTGTCACTTAGCTTAAACAGACTTTCCTTATCAACATTATTTATCCCTTTCAAGTACTTGAATGTCCCAATCATGTCCCCTCTCTCCCTCCTGTCTTCCAGAGAGTACATGTTCAGTGCCTTCAACCTCTCCTCGTATGCCTTGCCCTGCTGACCGACTATCATCTTTGTAGCCCTCCTCTGTATCTTCTCAAGCCACTCATGTCTCATCTGTAAGCTTCATCACCTTGGTCTTGACAAAAACTCTCTTTCAGGTCTTTAACTACTTAGAGAAAAGGTTTCAATGTGCCAAATGGGCTGGTACCATCTCAGCCTTATCTCTTATCACTGACGGGGTTCCACAGGGATCAATCCTAGGGCCTCTCCTATTCTCAGTATTCATTAATGACCTTCCTCTGAATTGTGGAGGAGCATCGGTTCAGCTATATGCGGATGATGCCATCTTATATAGATCCTGCTGTAACATCTCAAGTATTAACTCTGACCTAACAAATTACTTTCAGACTCTAAAAACATGGTTTAAAAAATAACCTACTAGTTCTGAACACAAAAATGGCTAAATCCATGTTGTTCCACCATACCTACTTTGACACAACTTCACAACCCCCCCCCCCGGTTATCAAAACATCCATTAACATTCAACTTTTAAATGTTAACTCCTTTAAATACCTGTATGAAGTACTTGAGAAGTTCACTGTGATGTGCAGAATAATTTAGGTTGGCCATCTTTCATGGCCAGACTTAACCTCCCAGTATATTGAGCCACGTTTAAGCTAATACACCTCCCACATCCTCCAAGTATATCTAACCTACTAACCCCAAAACCCTTCCCACAAACACTGAGGTTCTCACACCTCCCAGTGCCGGGTCTGCCCAGGACTTGCCTAGCTGTTGGAAGAAGATCCTTCTCCTTCTCAGCACCACAAAATTGGAATGACCTCCCATACTCACTACTCTCATGCAAGACCATTACTCTCTTCAAAAGACAATATGGGGAATATTTTTACAAGCCTCCTGTCTATAATGGTAACTGTACCCAATCTTCTCTAAACTTCTCCACCTGCTGTTTATATTCTCCTGGTGTGTATGATCAATGTACAGGGCTATGAGTCTGTACATAGCCAATCGTCAATACTCTGCACTTACGTACTAATTGCCTCTACTACGATTATATTGTATGCTCGTATCAACTTTACTGTTAGTTCACCTATGTTGCAATTGACATCTGTAATTTGTACTGTCTCCCAATGAATGAGATGGCTAGTTTAGTCCATGAATGTATGTAACTGTCCAATGATATTTGCACATAATTATCTTTATCTGTACTGTTTTCTTATGCTTGGAACATTTGATTCCCCGGGTCACCCCTGAAAAAGGGACTTGACTGTCTCAGAGGGCCCACCTGGGCATCAAAATTTAAATAAATAAATAATTCTGTAGCACAATTTGCCAGCTAACAAAAACCAAAACATCTAATACTTGATGGCAGGCAGCATGTCGAGGGCAAAAGATTGTTTCTCCTCTGCAGTCACTCAGTCTCTTTGGTACTGACTTCTCATAGCAAGGGCTCTGCTGCCATTCCTCTTTTAAACCAGAATGGGCAGGACGGATTGAAACCTCTGTCGACAGTCTCAAATGCAGGTAGCATTCAGTGACCCCCTCTGGTTATCAACACGGCAGTGCCAAGGATCAGCAGATGTCAACAGTTTGTCTTCAGCTGTGCCCAGTGTAGACATTTACCAAGGACTATTACTCCAACATCGCAGACTGGCCTGAAACAGAGCGTGGAGTTGCAATCCCACACGTGATACACAAGAAATTAACATACAGCTGTCAAAACGAAGTATGGAAAAGTAGTTTGTATGCAGTAGCCCTCAGCCAAACCCATCAAAAACAGAATATAGTCACAAATGAAAAGGACTTTCATTCAAGCAGGTTCTGTATGTTTATTTCTGTCACATGCCACCATTGCAGCCAGACAGAGTCTGAACAAAAGTCGATGCCCCCCCAGTTTTTCTTTTACGATCTGATCAGTTTACATCTAGCACAACCAATAATTCTTTTTTGGAGGGGATTAAATTTTATTGAAATGTTTTCCATATAACAAGTACATTCATACAGACTGCAACAAACATGGGATTGTGAAAAGTTCCATAAAGTTGAAGTAGAATGTTAAAATACAGTTTTCATTTGAATCCATGCTCATTTGATATATTATTGATCATTCTACATGTAAAACTGTTTTTCCCAAAATAAAAAGGCAGCCACAGTACAACAATGAACAAGAAATAGGAAAAGAGAAAAACTAACAGCAAAATTAACTATACAGGGAGATTGAAGAAACCTGAGAGTGTAAATCATCTTGGCTTGATATGGGATTACTGGGGGAGAGAGGGTGACTGATTAGATTTCCAGTTCTTCAAGACCAAATGAATAAGTAAGTAAGCAAGAAAGGAGTGCGGCAGAAGGTGAAAAGGGACTGGCTCGACCCTCACACACCCTTTAGCTATCACATCTGCTCTAAGTCACTTGGGACAGCCCTCCTAGACTTGCTGAGCCAGAATGTCTAGAGTCATTGTGCCCTCTTTGTCTGCTTGGAAATGAAAAAAGGGGAGCCAGTGGCTAATAAATTTATCTTTTTATAATCTAAACTTAGCCATGATCCTTTCCATTTCCTGAAGTCTTAAACAGTTCCCATACCATGTTTCCATGGAGGGAGGGGTCTGGGTAAGCCATGTTTGGGTTCTGACTTTAGTGGCTGTGGCCACCAGTATGTTATAAAGGTATCTTTGGGCCTTTCTCTCCTCCATATTGGGAGGGATACCTATAATTCAGTTCTAAAGCTGTGTAGGAGGAGGAATTCCCAGTACCTTCGCTGTATCTGATGCCACTCATTCCCAGAATGCCTTTACTAAGGGGCAGATCCAAAATATATGTGTGTGAGTACCAAGTTCCCAGCAACCCCTCCGACAAAGGTCGGATGAGTGGGACCCATAATGTTTGGAAATGATAGGTGTGCGAAAGTACCTTAATACTGTTTGCCAGCAGAACTCCCTCCATGAGAGAGGGCATGTAGTAGTTTGAATGCCTTTTCATATCGCTGCCCAGTCTTGGTCAGCAAGCACTAACCCAGTCCTACTTTGCCACTTCTGCTTAATATGCTTTAACTGGTCAGCTTCTAAATTATATAAGGCTTTATATAACGTGGGAATCCTCCTCTGAGATTGTGCCTGCTGAGCCATAGAGTGTAAAAGCAGCCTCAAGGGGTTGCCTCCTATCATGAATTGTGCTTTCCTGATATCTTAAGTTAAGTAGTGACAAAGCTGTAAATACTTAAAGAAGTCTTTAGGACTAAGGCCAAACTCCTAGCAAAGCTGGGGGAAGGACTTTATTGTCTCCCCTAGGAAGAGTTGTCCAATAAGCCAGAGACACCCCCACCTCTGAAACCCGTTATCCATCTTATATGGCAGAAATTCAAAACAGGCTCAAAAGGGTGTGAATTTGTTTATACCTATATGTAGGCTGTATTTAGAACATATCTCTACCCAGACCTGTGTTGCTAACAGAACCCAGGGATTTCTAATTGCCAAATTATGGAGGTCTGTTTTGTCCATGAAAATAACATCTTCCACCCTGGCAAGACCAGAAGTGTCTCTTTCCAGGGTGGTCCAGATGGGGGGTTTAAAGCGAGTGGTGTGTAATTTTTTCCAGAAGGAAGATGGCGGCCGTAAGGCTAAGGAGGAAAATATGAAAAGAAATCTGGGTAGAGTGTTCATGTGGATGGTATCCACCTGTCCATACATGGACAAGGGTAATTATTTCTATCTGTTACAGTCTGATTGGACTTTTATCAATAGTTTGTGATAATTTGTATGATACAGTTTATTGATATCATTAGGAGTCCAAACCCCCAGATATCGAAAACCTGAACCTACCTATTTTAAGTTACATGTATTGGGTGGTAGTGGGTCTGTATGGGCCCCCAGAGGAACAACCAATAATTCATGATGCCTACAACCACCTGTCATCCCCCCAAAGTGCAGCCTGCATGCAGCCATTCTTCACCCACATGCCTGTTACTCATTTGTGCATACATTCAGAAATTATCTGCACTCAGCCCAAACCTGTGAAAACCACTGCATCTTTCTGTTAAATCTTCCATTTACCCCACTTGTAGTAGCTAACCAATGTTACTGTCAAAGCCACAAAGTGGCTAACAAAAATAGAGTGAGAGGCGGGCTTAATCAATGTGAACACTGCCAGCGCTGGTAAGATTAGGATGCCATAGTTTCACCTGTCTTGTGCAGCAGAAGTGTATCTTCATATACCAGCTGACTTCTCACAAGATTCAAATTGTGAAGACAAATGAAACTGACAAACAAAATCCCTCCTATGGATATGTGTTATTCTGTACATGTAAGAAAAGATGTGATTACTATTTGCTTACAAATAAATGTTACAGTTGTGTCTTCACATACATGCTTTCTGGTGTCTTCCTCTTAAAATACTATTGTTAGCCTTTGGTGGAGGGACTATTTTACATCAGCAACTAAGAATAATGGCAATATATGTAATAAAGCATTGCAGAATTGTGGATAGTTCATACACAATTATAATAATAGCAATAAGGAACTCTGGGGGTTTATGTTAATGTCCAGTTAATCACCCCCTGGGGGCAGTATGGCACTTGGCTGCACCTCGTGCCACATTGCTGCTGTTTTTGTCAGAGGAGAACTTTGGTTTCAGAGTAAGAAGCAGCAGTCTAGAACTACAGATTGTTTACAGATAAATCACTTCTATCTCAGCAGGAGTCAGTACCTGTTTGGATTAAGCAAACAGATGCTTTATCAGAAGAAGGGGGTCTCATTTAAGTAAAAAAAAAGAAAGTTACTGTGTGTTTCTCTGAGGAAGGGGGCTGTATCAGCTTAATTTACTGAGTCAGAGCAGAGGATAAATCTAATTGGGGGTGTAGCCTAGCAGCTTAGGAGTACAAAAGCAGGTGTCTCTAATTATAGCTTCCTGTTGTTTTGACAGAGGAGAACTTTGGTTTCAGAGCAAGAAACAGCAGTCGAGAACTACAGATTTTTTTACTGATGAATCACTTCTATCTCAGCAGGAGTCAGTACCTGTTTGTATTAAGCAAACAGATGCTTTATTAGAAGAAAAGGGTCTCATTTAAGTAAAAAAAAGAAGAATGTCACTGTGTGTTTCTCTGAGGAAGGGGGCTATATCAACTTAATTTACTGAGTCAGAGCAGAGGGTGAATCTAATTGGTGGTGTGGCTTAGCAGCTTAGGAGTACAAAAGTAGGTGTCTCCAATTATAGCTTCCTGCTGTTTTTGACAAAGGAGAACTTTGGTTTCAGGGCAAGAAACAGCAGTCTAGAACTACAGATTTTTTACTAATTGCCCTTCTTACCACCCCTCCACCCTCCCACCCAAAGTCAGTTCTTGTTTTATAGCCACTGGATTTGATTGACAACAGGAACTTCCTGTTTAGCAGTAGGAAGGGAAGGATCACTAAGAAATTAGTTTCATCAACCTTGAAGGAACCTAAAAAATAACTCCCCCCCCCAGCTGCTGGAGGTCTGAATCCAAGCATGGAAGAAGGAGACTACTGAAGACTACAGGAAGTTCCTATCCCAGAACAGGAAGGGCAATTGTTGTAAGGGCACATAGGTAGTAGGAGAGTAAGTGTAAAAATACATAGAGGGAGGAGATAGTAAGCATACAAAGCAACAGGAGAGAGGACACAAAATACATAAAGAAGGGAGTGGTGCAGTGCAATGGCTGTGGGGCAGCAGTGCTCTGGGAGACATTCTGGAGGCTGCGATGCTGCCCTGTTTGCAGGCACCTCTCTGGTCTGAGGGAGGAGGTTGCCCATCTCCAGGCTGACCTGGCTAGGATTCATGAAACCTGTTCCCCCACCCAAGGACCACCAGGGCCACCACTGTTACCTCAGAGGTTGCCAAGAAAGAGGAGCGGTTGGACCAAGGTGGGCTCAGGGAGGGAGAAGGTGGTGGAACAGAGGTGCATCCCTCCTGTTGTACCTCTCCACAATTCATATGCTGTTCTGGCAAAGAGTGGATTCTCTATGGAGGCACCTGCAGTGGAGACCAAGGAGGATGCTGAAATCCTCCACAAAGGAGACCCACAGGAGGGTGGCATGAGACCCCACAGGGGAAGGAAACAACTCCTGGTGGGGGACTCGATCATTAGGGGGTAGAAGTGGGGGAGGAAGGGGATAGGGAGGTAAGGTGCCTGCCTGGTACCATGGCTCAGAGGGACAGGAAGCGAATCCTCAGGATCACAGGAGCAGCTGCACAAGGGAAGGAGCTGGATGTCATTGTCCACCTAGGGACAAATGATCTGGCTGTGAATGGGATCAGAGTGGTGCAAGAGGAGTTTGTGGAGTTGGGGAGGGGCCTTAGATGAGTAGCATATATGGTAATCTTTTCAGAGGTGCTGCCTGTCTACGGCAAGGATGATGCTAGGGTATTTCACATCATGGGATTCAATGACTGGTTGAAAAACTGGTGTGGAGCTCAGGGTTTTGGCTTCATTGGGGAGCCACTTGGAGGGATGCAGGCTTATACTGGCGCATGATGGTCTGCATCTGTCCAGGGGGAGAACCAGGATCCTAGGTGATAGGTTTAAATGCTTCATTGGCAAGCATTTAAACTAGCCAAGGGGGGAGGCACTGAAAAGGAGCAGGGGAAATCCCAGCCTCCCCTCACAAAACACAGTAGTTAGGTAAACACCAAGGTAGAGAAGTCAGTAGGGAGCAGGACAGGAATAAATGCAGAAGAAGGCAGTAAGGACAGGGATGGGGCTAAAAGGGGTAAGGCCATAAAAAATAAATGGAAAGTGATGAGTACCAATGCCCACAGTCTGTGCAAGAAGCTCCCTGAACTAGTGGCCTTGATGGAAGAGGGATGCCTGGATATTGTGGCAGTCACTGAAACATGGTACACAGAGAACCATGACTGGGATGTCAACATACCAGGATACACAGTGTGAAGGAGGGACAGGGTGGGTAAAAGAGGAGGAGTAGTAGCTGTCTCTCTCTATACAGTAGGGGAAGGGATTAAAGCAACAGAACTAAAAAGTAAACAAGAAGTTGATGAGTCACTATTGGTCACCCTGGAGACAGGAAATGGCACCACAATCTGCATGGGGGTTGTGTACAGACCCTCATCTCAGGAGGAGGAAATGGACAAGGAAATGATAGAAGGCATCCTTAAAATGGCAGAAAAAGGGGAGATATTGTTGATGGGGGACCTGAATATGCCAGATGTTAATTGGAGTACCTTTGCTGCTGGCACATCCAAGAGCAGGGTCATTCTTGATGCCCTACAGGGGACATGCCTCAGACAGCAAATGTTGGAACCCACTCAGGAGGGAGCAATCTTAGACCTGGTACTCTCAAATGGGGAAGGAGAAAGGATCTCAGATTTAGAAGTGGGTAGCCATCTGGGAACAAGTGACCACCAAAGAGTGTGGTTTACAATAAACACAGCCATAGAGTCAAGCCATACAAAAACAAGAGTATTGGACTTTAGGAAGGCTGATTTTGGGAAAATGAGAGAGTGCCTCAGAAAAGCACTAGCAAACAAGCAAGAAGCAGGGGTGCAGGAACAAAGGAGAATAATCAAAACAGCCATCGCAGAGGCAACAAGCCTTTGTGTGAAGCAAATAAACAAAACAAAATGAAGGAAAAACCACTATGGTTCTCAAAAGATGTGGCAGGGATGGTTAAGGAGAAAAGGATAGCATTCAGGAAATATAAGGAAGCACAGAAGGAGCAGGACAACTTTATCAGTTAAAGCAGAAAGAGGCAGGGAAGGCAGTCAGAATAGCAAAGGCACAAACTGAGGAAAAGATAGCCAACTCTGTTAAGAAGGGGGATAAAATCTTTTATAGGTACATTAGGGAGTGAAGAAAGACCAAGGGAGAGATACAGAGACTTAATAAAGGGGAGGGAATGTGGGCAGAGGGTGGCAGTGAAAAAGCAGGGATACTGAACAAGTATTTTTGCTGAGTATTCACAATGGAAGAGGAGGGGGAGGTACTGAAACCAAACAAGAGAGAAACTCTGAATAGGGGGCTTGATACCAGTCCATTCACAGAAGAAAGGGGTTTGAAAGAACTCTTGAAACTGAGGGTGGACAAAGCAATGGGGCCTGAGGGGATTCACCCAAGAATTCTAAAAGAACTAAGGGTAGAACTTGTAATTCCACTGACTACTCTGTTTAACAAATCATGGGAGGATGAGGTGGTACCTGAGGACTGGAGGAGGGAAAATGTGATTCCACTTCACAAAAGTGGGAGCAGGGCAGAGGCAGGAAACTACAGACCAGTTAGTTTGACTTCAGTGGTAGGGAAAATGATGGAATCACTTCTGAAGGAAAGTATTGTTGAGTACCTAGAGGCCAGTGGGGCACAGGACCCAAGACAGCATGGTTTCACAGCAGGAAGGTCATGTCAGATGAACCTAATAGATTTCTTTGGGTGACCAAAGCAGTAGACCAGGGAAGGGCTGTAGATATGGCCTACCTAGATTTTAACAAGGCATTTGACACAGTCTCACACAAAAGATTAATATACAAGTTAGCCAGCCTTGGAGTGGGTCCCAGGGTGGTAGCCTGGATAAAAAACTGGCCAGACAACAGGACGCAAAGGGTAATAGCAAACAGAGTCCACAGTGAAGAAAGGAGGGTAACTAGTGGGGTACCACAGCGTTCGGTACTGGGACTGGTTCTCTTTAATGTCTATAAGTGACATTGGAGAGCACCTGGAAGGAAAGGTATGTCTCTTTGCAGATGACACAAAGATCTGCAACAGGGTTGATACACCAGGTGGAGTGGAAAGAATGAAAAGGGACTTGGCAAGGTTGGAGGTATGGTCACATATGTGGCAGCTCAGATTCAATGCAAAGAAGTGCAAAGTAATGCACCTGGGAAACAAAAACCCAGGGAAAGAGTACACAATGGGGGATGAGTTAATAACAACAAAAATCAAAAGAGACCTAGGAGTAATTTTATTAGATGACCTAAAGGTGGGCAAGCAATGTGAGAAGGCAGTAAGGAGGGCTGGGGGATACTGGGATGCATAGGGAGAGGCATCAACAGTAGAAAACAGAAAGTTGTTATCCCTCTGTAGAGACAGTTAGTGAGACCCAATCTGGAGTACTGCCTGCAATTCTGGAGACCCCAACTCCGCAAAGACACAGACAGAGCGGAGGCTGTTCAGAGGAGGGCAACCAAAACGATGCAGGGTCTGCACCAGAAGATATATGAGGAGAGACTAAAGCAGCTTAATATGTATACCCTTGAGGAAAGGAGGAGGGGGACATGATAGAAATTTTCAAGTATCTCAAGGGAATTAACAAAGTACAAGAGGGTAGTATCTTTCAGAAGAAGAGATGTGCAAGAACAAGGGGGCACAATTTGAAGATAGAGGGGGGATGGCTCAGAGGCAATGTTAGAAAGTATTTTTTCACAGAGAGGGTCGTGGATGCATTGAACAGCCTTCCTGAGGAGGTTGTGGAGTCAGGAACAGTGGGAGAATTCAAGAATGCATGGGACAGGCATAAGGCAATTCTAGCGGGGGGTTGGAGGAAGTAAGCTGTTGATTAACTAGAATCCGCAGCTTATCTATCAGGTAGGGAAATGGGCAGACTAGGTCGGTGAAGCAGTCCTTATCTGCCATCAAATTCTATGTTTCTATTACAGCCTCAGGGGGTGATTAACAGTGCATTACCATAATCCCCATCATAGCTTAATGCTTAAATATTCTCCCCACCCATTTTTACAGCTGCAGTAGGCAGAACCTGCAGATGTTTTGCATGTACAAAAGGAGTGATGTCATGTTTTCTATCTGTGTAACTGACTGCAGGTGTAAATAGTCTCCTCCGCCTTACCCTCCTTCAAGAAATGTTTTCCACCTTCAAATAAACATGCTTTCATGTTAGTCAATGGTTGCAGGGTACTATTTTCTTTCTTAAATCGGTGGTACAAGAACTGAAACCTGAGTAGTGGGAGGCAGCATTGTTTTTTGGGGGGAGTAAGATCCATCCCACCTCCACCTAAGATGCTCCTAAAGATCCACCCCCACCTTTTTTTTTATTCATGTGGGAGGGGAGGGGCATGAGGTGGATGTATCATGTTGAAATAAATTTGGGATCTGGACCAAGGAACAGAACAAGTCAGTTCAGTCCTTGCATTTTGTTAAGGACTAGGAGAACAGAAGATAATGTCTTCAAACTGACTTAAAAACCCTTGGAACAAATGGTTATCAGAGTCACCTGGTGTCTCAAAATGAAAGACTAAGATACATAGACTCATAGACAGTGTCGGCAGATAAGGGCCTTTGGCCCACCCAGTCTGCCCATTTGAGCTTGTAAGTTCAGTTTATGTTTTCCTAGAAGTCTGTTGCCCCTTACCCCTGACCTCCAGAATTCCTTTATGTCTATCCCATGCATTCTTAAATCCCATGATTGTTTCAGCCCCCACCACTTCCTCTGGCAGGGTGTTCCACTTGTCCACCACCCGTTCTGTGAAGAAATTCTTCCTCATGTTTCCTCTGAATCGTCCTCCCTCCAACTTCAGCCCATGCCCTCTAGTCCTGGAACATCTTTTTCGCTTAAAAATAGTGTATTCCTGCACCCTGTTCCTCACTGTAAGATACTTGTATGTCTCTAACATATCCCCTCTCTCCCTCCTCTCCTCCAGGGAGTACATGTTCAGTTCCTTCAACCTGTCTTCATAGGACTTGTGATGCAATCCATGCACCGTCTTTGTTGCCCTCCTCTGAACCTTCTCTACCCTGTCTATGTCCTAACGTAGGTATGGTCTCCAGAACTGTACACTGTACTCCAGGTGGGGTCTCACTAGTGTCTTGTATAAGTGAATTATGACCTCCTTTTCCTGCTGGTGATGCCCCTGCCTATACATCCCAGCATCCTATTTGCTTTACCTGCTGCCTTGTCACACCTGCCTACCTTGAGGTCATCGGAGATGATAACCCCAAGATCCTTTCCCTGCTTGGTGCATGATATATCCTCACCCCCAACTGATATATTGTGCCAGGATTTTGTGCCCCATATGCATTATCTTGCACTTCCTTGCATTGAATTTCAACTGCCAAACCACTGACCATTCTTCAAGTTTCTGCAGGTCCCTTCTCATTCTGTCTATACCCTCTGGTGTGTCTACTCTGTTACAGAGCTTTGTGTCATCAGCGAACAGTGAAATTCTGCCTTGGAGGTCTCGCCAATGTCACTGATGAAGATGTTGAATAGGACTGGTCCCAGCACTGATCCCTGTGGTACCCCACTGGTCACTCTTTCCTCTGTGGAGGACAGCCATTTACCACCACCCTCTGTGTCCTGCCACCCAGCCAGTTACCTACCACCGCACTACTGTCCTGCCCACACCCATATTCCCCAGTTTGTGTAATAGTCTTCTATGTGGCACAGTGTCAAAGGCCTTGCTGAAGTCCAGATAGGCCATGTCCACTGCCCTCCCCTGATCCACCTCCCTAGTCACCCAGTCAAAAAATTCAATGAGGTTGGTCTGACATGACCTCCCCCTGGTGAAACCATGCTGCCTTGGGTCCTTTAGTCCATTGACAACCAGATGTTCCACCAATCTCTCCTTCAGTAGTGCTTCCATGATCTTCCCCACTACTGAGGTGAGGCTGACTGGTCTGTAGTTCCCTGCTTCTCTTTTGTTCCCACTTTTGTATAAGAGGACTACATCTGCTGTCCTCCAGTCTTTGGGTACCTCCTGTTTCCAGTGATCAGCTAAACAGAATAGCCAGAGGTTCAGCCACCACCTCTCTTAGTTCTTTAAGGACCCTGGGGTGTACCCCATCTGGCCCCATTGCTTTATCAACTCTTATTACTTCCAGTTCCTTCAGGACCCTTTCTCATATAAAGGGACTTGTGTCTATTTCTGCTCCATTCTCACCCCTTGTACTCCCTTCAGACCCATTACCCTCCTCTTCCTCAGTAAAGACTGAGCAGAAATATCTGTTCAATATGTCAGCTTTACTGTTGTCATCCTCCATGTGGCACCCATCCTCCCCCTTCAGTCTCACTATCCCTCCCTTTGTCTTTCTTTTTTCACTTATGTACCTGTAAAAGGTTTTGTCCCCTCTACCCACTGATTTTGCAATGTGTTCTTCTGTCTGAGCTTTGGCTTCCCTTACTGACCTCCCTGCCTCCCTTTGCTTCTCCTGGTACCCTATCCCCCCCCCCCAAGAAGTGTCTGAGACTACAGCATCCAAGGAAAATAGACAGCTTTCAGGTATTTCTTAAATATTTATATACTAAAAACAAAGTTCAACTTTTGGGATTAAAAAAATATTTGTTTACCATAATATATATATATATATATATATATATATATATATCGTTTTAGTAGTTTCAAAACTTTGAAAGCACTGGTGTTAGTAATGCATTTAGAAATACATTTTTTAGTTGTCTTTACAGATAAATCATGCAGGTTCATGTGAGAGCACATTTTTTTGGGGAAGGGGTTCAAATTATTTTAATCATGGGCACAGTACTTGGTAAATACAGCTTTTGATGAAGTGTATTTTTTCTTTTAAGTTTGAGAAATGGAGTTGCCTTGCACATGTTAAAAATACCAGCTGCAATTAACAACTACTTGTACAAACAAAATGTTTTTTTTCCTACTTACTTTTTTCCTGACTCAGTTTATATCAGTGAAATAAAAGACTGGAACAACTATCTGAGCTGCTATCCCCCTGGACAGGTTATTTATCACTCATTTAAAATAACACAAATGTAGTTTCACATTTTTGCCATGAGGGAAGCAAGAAGATGAACTAGCATGGTTAACAAATACATTCATTGACACCTGTGAATGAATGGGGAGGGGTTGTTTTTTCTAACATTCCTGGTGAGTTTATACTGCTTGGAACCTGTTTTCCAGGTTTTTTTTATTGCATCTTGTCCCTGGCAAGCTTCCCAGAGTGCAATTTGCTATATTATTTAAAGGAGTAGTCCACCCAGAATGTGTTAAAAACAAATATATGTAGAGTGTTTTGATGTGTAAGTTAAGTCCTAGTGTGTCCTTTCCTCTGTCTGCTATTAGGAGTTTTTCCTAAATTAGCCTGCTAGCTGTATGGTAGTTTTACGACCCCTGGGGATCTCCATCACAAATTAGTTTATTGGCTTTCTTTCTCATATGATGCACCCTGTTTCATGTGACTATGATGTAGCCATGCCCTTAGATATAGCGGCCTGGATATTCAAAAGGGTTGAGCCATGCGCAACAGGGTTGTGCATGCGCAAGTCCAAAATGCGCCATTCTGCGATATTCAGCAGGAGGCAGTTACGCCACTGGCATCAGGTTGCGCAAGAGAGCAATGCAAATGAATGCATGCTCAACAGGAGGGGGAGGATCCATGCATAACCTGCGCAACCCGATATTCAGTCGGGTTGTGCAGAGTTGTGCATCGCAACCAACCTGCGCCTACACAACGAGCCCCAAAAAGGCTTAAGTTGAGGGCCACCCACAGGTGAGCTGCTGCATTGCAGGCGCAACACAGCAGCTGCCACCCTGGCTGGCCCCAACTCTTCCTGTGCCCCCACTGCCCGATCGTGGGCATGGTGTTTCTGACTCCCCGCCACACATCTCCCACAGCCCGATCACGGGCAGTACAGGTACATGTAACACCCCCATCATCGAAGCCCGATCGTGGGCATAACATATGAACCCCAGTGCCTGATCGCGGGCAGAATGTAACCCCCAACCCAAATATCTCCCTGGTGGTCCAGTGGACGTAAAGCCCGATCGCGGGCAGAATCATCACAAAACCCCAAACATCTCCCTGGTGTCTGGTGTCCCCACCACGAAGCCCTTCCACCCGCTCCCCAGGGCGGTGGGACAGCATCACCACCTGCCACCCCGATCAGAAGTCCTGTGCACTCTGACTTTTGCTGATTGCTCTACCACTTCCTCTGTTACAGCATAATTAATAAGTTTTCATATGCATAATCTTTCCATTCATGTTATTGCTAGACATAGTGCGGCTAGCTTGGCTTGAGGAAGGGTGAACATGGTCAGGACCCTTTAGCAGTTGATGCATATGCAGCAAATAAGTCCAGATGCACTAACTGCCTGCTGAATAAGGAAGGGTTGCAGGAACACAGGAAATGATTCCGGGGCGGGGGGTGATGGTCATCAAAATGGAAAGGGATTAAGGGATTTTGGGGTAATCATACTGAATGATCTAAGGTGGCTGAACAATGTACCAAAGCTGTGAGGAGAGCCAGGGGAATGCTGTGGTGCATAGGGAGAGACATTACCAGCAGAAGGAAGGAGGTGGTGATATCACTGTGTAGATCACTGGTGAGGTCTCATTTGGAATATGGGGCTGGATATTCAAACTACGCTATTTTGTGGTGCAAGCCCTTGTGCTGCACAAAATAGTTGCACAGGGGTGTGGCCGGGGCGATATTCAAAGGAGTTGCGCTATTGAGCAACTCCTTTGAATCACCCAGCCACAACCACTGTACATAAGTACAGATAGAACTTAGCGCACTGCAAGTGACAGTCGGAAGTGGAGCATTCAAGTTACTTGATGGCACAAGTACCATTCATCATCATAATTTTCATTTTCAAAGGTGACGTACAAGGAAATGGGGCCATAATTCATGCAAAGGCGCAGGGGACCATTTGCATCTGTTGCGCTCACTTGCATGCCATTAGCATGCAGGTGTGCCGATCCCGGACACCTGGCGCCCTGCCAGGCAGCAGCCGTCGAGGACCGACACTCCCTGCAGCCCGATCACGGGCAAAGTGTAAAAATCCCCCACCCCCCAACTGGCCCGATCGTGGGCAGCAAAGTATCAGCCCGAAATATCCCTGGTAGTCCATGGACTACTAAGCCTGATGGCGGGCTGCAAAATGTTAACTCCACCCCCCAAGACCATATCCCTGGTGGTCAGTGGACGCTAAGCCCGATCGCGGGCTGCATAATGTAGCACCCCCCAAGACCATATCCTGGTGATCTAGATGTCCCCACACACCACCGAAGCCCCACCACCTACCTCCCTGGCAGCTGGTGGGTGGCAGCATCCACCCGCCTGCGCCCGCCACCCGCCTGCCGGTAGGGCTGCATGCCATTGGTGCAGGGCAGGCCAGTGATGCAGCCCTTGAGAACCAGTCAGGCATATGTCAGATGGTGTGAATTCATTCACATATCTGAACTGCATGAGCCAATGGGCTGCGCCCATTGGCTCTTTCTGCACCAGTGTGCTGCTCTACCAGGCAGTCGGTCGGCGGGTGGGCGGGGTGACGGGTGGGTGGATGCTGCTGCCTGCCGGCTGCTGGGGGAGCGGGTGGTGGGGCTAATGGGTGAGTGGGTGTGGGACACTCAGATCAACCATATGTCTTGGGGGTGTGCCTAATGCAGCCAGCGATCAGGCTTAGCAGTCCATGGACCACCAGGGATATGTTCTTGGGGGCGGGTTTAAACATTTTGCAGTCTGCGATCGGGCTTAGCGGTCCACTGGACCACCAGGGATATGTTCTTGGGGGGTGGGGGTTTAAACATTTTGCAGCCCGCAATCGGGCTTAGTGGTCCACTGGACCACCAGGGATATGTCCTGGGGGGGTGGACTATGTGCTGCCCGCGATCGGGCTGGTAGGGGGTATTTTACAATTATGCCCACAATCAGGCTGGTGTGGGGGGGTTTATTTAAGCTTATGCTCGTGATCGGGCTAGTGGGGGAGTTATTTAACCTTATGCCCGATCAGCCAGTCGGGGTGGTTTTTTTACACTTTGCCCACGATCGGGCTGCGGGGGGGGAGCACAGGGAGTAGGTTGAGGGCCAGCCACAGGTGGCAGCTGCTGTGTTGCGCCCTGCAATGCGGCAGCTCACCTGTGGGTGGCCCTCAACTTACCCCTTTTTTTTTGGCTCAAAGTTGTGCAGACGCAGGTTGGGGGTTGTGCCTGCACAACTCTGCACAGCCCGCTGAATATCGGGTTGTGCAGTTTATATATGGTTCCTCCCCCTCCAGTTCAGCATGCATTCATTTGCATTGCACTGTTGCTCAGCTTGCCTTGGGGGGCACAACTGCCTCCTGCTGAATATGGCAGAATGGCGCAATTTCGGACTTGCGCAGGCTCAACCCTATTGCGCATGGTGCAACCCTTTTGAATATCCAGCCCATGATGTCCAGTTCTGGAAACTGCATTTCTGTCATGCAACTTTAAATCACAAATGGGTTAAATGGTTCTATTTTAAATTTATGTCCCCTTCCCCTACTTCTTCCACTGGTTAGCCTTATGGAATACAACCAGAACATATTTTGGCTAGCATGATGAATGCACCTACACAAGATGCTTCTCAGTCTACTACACTGTCTTTTTAAAATGCTAACTTCTTGTTGGAAATATGGCATCATTTTTCCATCCATGTTATTGTTAGACATATTGTAGCTAGCTTGGCTTGAGGAAGGGTGAACATGGTCACGACCACTCAGCAATTGAGATGCATATGCAGCAAGTAAGTCCAGATGTGCTAACTTACCCTATAACTGTTAAGTTTCACACTTTGCATTTTCTTCTTGAAATGGTTACTTTTGCATTTATGTTTATTTTAAAATATTTAATATTCTGACATAAAATATTTAATATTCTGACCATGTGGTTATGTCATGGACCATAACTGATCTCCAGCCTTAACCCCCCCCCATGCTCCAACTTGCACAGAAAATAATGCTTGTAGACAAATCTAATCATTTTGTCGCTGTGTTTTGGCGTGTTCGTGTGTGTGTGTGTTACTGTTACTGAAGCAAGAAATGTACAGCTGTCATTTTTTACATCCTGTTCAAAATGTGGTTTTGCACCTGTGGTGCCAAATTGCACACTCAATGTGCAAAATCTCCTTTCAGCTAATGAACTGAAAGTGTCATTGTTCATGCAGTGAGGTCACAGAAAGCACATGCTGAAAACTTGGAGTGAAAAATGAAAATTACATTCCTACCGTAATTCTTGATCTTCTCTTGTATCTTCACCATTCATTACTTACTGGGGTGTTAGCTGGAGGCGCGCACCCATCACGGGAGCTTTTTTTTTTTAAACTTTGGCTGCGGCACCGCCCTCGAGAGTGACGTCATGCGTCATGCGCGAGGGGCGGCCGTTAGTAGCGACCGACTCCTCCTCCAACTCAGTTCTGTGAGCCGGAGAGGCAAAAGCGAAAGCAGAGAATAGAAATAGCGAGGCAAGATAGCCAAGGGATAGCAAAGCAAGGAAGAATGAACTGAAAAAGGAATAAGCAGATGGAGGAAGGACAGAGGAGATAAGAGTATCCCTAACCTAGGGACTGCAGGGCCTCCTTACCTGGGCGACTCTAGGAGGAGAGAAAAGGAAGGAAATGAGAAAGAAGAAGAAGAAGAAGAAGAGAAAGAGAGAGATGGGATGTTGAAGGGACCAGAATGCCCAACGAGCATAGTTAGCTTATGGCTGAAGGCTCGACTAACAGGGAAGCAAGAATCCCCGGAGATAGAGCTGAAGAGAAGGTTCACCAAACCCGCTAGACAGACTCAGGAGGGCATAGTCCTTATCTTCAACATGCCATTGTTGTTGATACCCACTTCGGGCTCCTGGCCGCGAAGGCCTTGAATCGGAGGACACCCGAGGAGGGAAGAATAAACCCCAGGCAGCAAGAGAGCGCTGCTCAGGGGTTTAGAAATGGAAAATGTAAGCCTTTCAGGCGTTTCAAGCATAGAAGTGGGACTCAGTCGGACTCGCTAAGGCAGGCCAGAGGCTTAGGCTGGGAGGGATTGGATATGGTCAGCACTGCTCTTCTGTAAAACTGTCCAGGAGGACACTTGAAAGGAAAAACCAATTATACAATCTCACGAGAAGGGTTGCCTGCCCTCTCATCTCCCCTCTTGTTTGTTTTCCTTTTTTTTTTTTTTTTTTACAGATAATAATTTGCAGGCTAGGAGCATGACCCCAATACCAAGGATGCCTATAGCAGTCGAAGAGAGTTCCCTCAGCATTTGTTCCCCCTTTTCTTTTTTTTTTTAGAAAAGAAAAGAACAGACATGCCCGTTCCTCTGCTCTGCAAGGCAAGAATAGAGGGGAGGGGTTTTGATTCTAGGGCGAAAAGCTGGAGCACGGGATTGCAGGATCAAAACTGAATAGCCTGAGCCAGGCTATAACCCCAGAGGTATCTCGCCCGAGAAATGGCAAGAGATAGTTGTGCAGTTTGATCGCCAATGCAAATCCACGAGATGGCCCACGAATCTTAGAGTAAATAATTTTTTCTGGAGAAATAAGAACCCCCAAAGAATAGATTTTTTTTTTTTTTGGAAAAACTGAGCAATTCTTCCTATGTTTTAAAGTTTTTTGTTTTCTTTTATTTTGCAGAGAGAGGAAGGAGACGGGAGGTGGAGAAGCCACAAGAAGAGGCCACTGAGGGAATGGTGAGCGGGTGTAAGTAATGAATGGTGAAGATACAAGAGAAGATCAAGAATTACGGTAGGTACGTAATTTTCATATCTTCCCTTGTCAATCTTCACCATTCATTACTTCCTGGGTGAGTATCAAGCTCCTCTTCCCCCGGAAGGGGGAAGAGGCCATACCCTGAGGGAACAAGACCCCCAGCCTTCTGCTGGTGAGATACAGAAGGAGAAGACCCTGGCTTATTCAGAAAGCCTAAGTGGGGGAAGAGCTAGATAGTGCCTCATGAGGACGAGGAGACGGAGATAGCCCCTGTAAAAGTCTCCTAGCTCTAGAGGAGAAAAGACGGGTCCCCCGGAAGGCGGAGTGAATCACCCTACGCCGGGCCAGGGGTGACAACCTGGAAAGACGAAGCCATGCCGTCCGCCTGATGCAGATCGCTGTCCCCGCAAGCCTGGAAGCCACCTCATTGGCGTCATAAGATGCCCTTGCTTGGTGTCTTGCCAGCTCCAGGCCTACCGCGGAGAGGGCAACGGCCTGTCTGGTTTGCTCCGTGTCAGGCATTGATGCCAGCAGCTGGGACATCATTGACCACAAATGCCGGTTGTAGGCAGCGTGGTGAGCCTGATGTGATGCAATACAGGCACTCGCACGAGAAGAAGAGAACACTCTTCGCCCCAAACGGTCGAACTGGAGAGAGTCCGGATCTGGTGGGCGATCGTGAGCCAGGCAGCGGCGCCCAGAAGGAGTATCTAGGTAAACCAAACCAGAGGGCGGGTTGGGAAGGGAACCTAGAGACTCAGAGGGGGCACAATACCTACGCTGACAGTCGGCCGGGGCTGGAGAAGAAGCGGCAGGGGACTGCCAGGACCGGATAGACGCCTCCTGGAAGGGGATAGGCCAGGAAGGTACCACCAAATGCTGGGCACTGAATTCACCAAGGAATTCACGCATCTCCCATTCGGTATTGTCTCTCCGAACATAGGAAATCCGAAGATCCCTCACCATCCTCGAGAGGAAACGCTGATATTCAGTGAAATCAGCATCGGAGGACAGATGAGCAGGGGGTTCCTCTCCCTCAGAGGAGGGAGACGAGGATGATGGGGAGCTGGAATGTCCAGAGGATTCCTGCGGCGGTGGGGAGAGTCGAAAGACCCGCTCATGCATGTATCTAACATATGAGGGAAGCCGCCGCAGAACCCCTGAACTGCTCCCAGGATAACGGACCCGTAGGACCGACATGGCCTGGGAGCGGGGGTGGTGAAGGCAGAGAGATGGGAGAGGGGCACCTCCGAGGAGGCAACTGCTCTCTGCGAGGGCTCTGGAATCCGGGGAAAGGAGCCCTAGTAGGGGGGATCCCGGATATCAGACCAGGCCGCAGAACGGAACTCTGGGGAAGCGGAGCCTGGAAGAGCCCTGGGGGAGAACCTCCCCTGTGACGACGCCGGGACTGCATGGATCCAGAAGGGCAGTCCGCACAAACGCCGCCGGAGGACACCCTAGAACCCTGGAGGAAGGAGCGAGGCTCTGCACTCGGCTCCTGGCCACCCCTGGGGTGGCCAAAGAGAGACCAGGCAGCAGACCCCTGCCCTCAACCCCTCGGACTCCGAGGGCCCTCCTCCTCGACCACTTGGCGTCCCCTGTCCCTAGAGGGCAACAGCACCCAGGGGTAGCTGTCACGGGCCTCCAGAGAGGGGAGCCTCCCCCTCCGTCACCCCCACGCCTGCCCCTCGGGGCTCCCGGCCACCCCCAGCCGGGGAACCCTCAGGAGACGACAGTAGGGGGGACAGAGGGAGGGGCCCGCTGCGCCGCCTGGTACCCCTAGCCACCGGGGACCCAGACCCCGAAGAGTGGGGGTGCCAGGATGGGTCCACCTCAGAGTCATCGCCCTCCGAGGAGGACGAGACCAGCAGGACCTCAATGCTGGCCACCCCAGGGGTCCCCGAGGCCACGGGGCATGAACGGCCCCAGTACCAAGGGAGACGTCGCTCGCCCCCCCACGCCGGTAGCAGCCAGGCCTAACTCCATACCCCCAACGGCTCCGGCAGGCCCGGCACCGCCTGGAGGAAGGAGAAGGCCCACGGCGCTGCCAGCGGTGTCGGAAGGTGAGGCGGCGCCGTCGTCCATCAGCACCGTGAATGGCGCCGAGGCCCAAAGCGGCATCGCCAACGGCGCCGCCGCGAACGGCGCCGGGATCCAAAGCAGCGCCGCCTCAATCACCAGCACCGCGAACGGTGCCAGGATCCAAAACGGCACCGAGAGGCGGCGTCAAGGGTCCACCGAGCCAGGCCCAAAGTCAAGGGCCTCGACACGGAGCCTGCACCTCCGAAGAGGTGACTGCTGAGGCGGTGTCGGCGTCGCGGCTCCGGGAGGGACTACGACGCTCCCCCAACACTGCAGAAGGGGTCTCCTCCTCGGCAAGATTAGACGAGGAGACCCCCTCCTCCTCGGACCATATAGGCCTGGGAGGGGACCCAGGGGAAGGGCCTAACGACCTTGCCCGAGAATCCTGAGAGCGACGTCGTCCCCCGAAGGTTGGCGGGGCCTTGCCGAGCTTAAACGCGCGGATTTCGAGGACGCGACGGTCCATGGAGAAACAGGCGTCGCACGAATCCATATCATGGTCGGGTCCCAGGCAACGAAGGCAGACGTCATGCTGGTCCAAGACGGAGAAATGCCGGCCACAGGAGCACCGACGCATAGGGGCGCGGCCCGTCTTAGAAAAGCGCTTAGCTCCTGAACCGGACATAACGTGAAACTATTAAGGCTAAAACACAGTAGGAAACACACCTGGCGCCGTTAGATAAAAAAGGAACAGTCTTACCGGATCGGCGTCAAGTGCGAAGAGAAAAAACAGGAGTCGGAACACTACTACGCAGTTTACTGGACGCTACACACGCGAGCAGGAGTTGCCTCGACGGCGGGAGAAACAGAACTGAGTTGGAGGAGGAGTCGTAACTCAATGGCCGCCTCGCCAATGATGTCACTTCTCCAGGGCGGTGCTGCTAGCCAAAGTTTAAAAAAGTTTCGTGACGGGTGCGCTACTTCCAGCCAATAATTCCCAGGAAGTAATGAATGGTGAAGATTGACAAGGGAAGATTACCAAGAAACGCACAGGGCATTAGGTTTCTGGTTACCATGACCATAACACCCTGCACTGTAGGGACTGACAGGCATCAGGGGTGTGACTTGGGATTGTCAACAGTAATGCTCACGCCATTCCATCCCCATCCCCACCCTGGAGCCAGTGACAGGTGTTGAGGTGTGCCTTAGACTCTTCAGCCCCAAAGTTCACTCCATTCTCTTATACTGTACCCATTTCAGTGTCTTTCCTTATGGAATGGAGTGAGTGTAAAGTTTGAAAACCCCAAGGCACACCTCAACTCTTTGTCTGTGTCTACAGGGTAGGGTGAGGTGAAATGGCATGCGTGCTATGGGCAATGACCCAAAGGCACACCCCAATGCCTGGTCATGTCTGCAGGATGGGGGTAGGGTTGGCATCACTTCAGTACTTCACTGCCATTCCTATTCTGCCTGTTTGTCTGTATCTCTCTATCTATATGTCTATCTTATCTATATTTCTATTAATTGCATGTATAGCTATTTTTAGCTATTTCTAAAACAAACCTGCATATCACATTTGCCTGCACTCTGCACATACTTATGAAACTGTGCATATTTGTACTCCACTTCTGCATAGACCTCATACTTTCCTAATATTCCCATTATCACAAGCATAACTACCTTGCCCTTATCAAAAGTGACCCCCTCAGAAAGTTAATATCACATTTTCTCTAACAGTCCATCATCATTACACCTGACTTCCTGACATGAACACATTGCTTATATATAACTTACATCACCTCATGGACAAAAATCTTGTTTCTTTTAAAATAAATGAATAAATAATAAAAATGTGTAAATAATCCCAAGGCTAAACATATGCCAGCCATTACTTTGTCATGTACTGCCACCTTCTCTACCATCATGGGGATTTGCATATGTTTCCCTTGATGCTTTGCATTATTGGGATATGTGCAATTATGTTTTCTTTAAAATTTGGCTGTCTGGCCAATATCATCCAGGATAACATATACATCAGTGGTATTTGCTCTGGGATTCTTTTGTAAGCTTCCTGTTCCTTCCATTAAAATGTATACCTCTATATATTTTCCTAATAATGTGTATGCCTTCCTTAGAACAGAAACTAAAATAAATCTTACTACTTACAAATCATTGTGTTGTTTCTTCGTACCTCCTTAACAATTCCACACAACTTAATTAACTTCATTATACAGCCGTGGTGGATCTGACCAGAATTTGTTTTAATGGGTAGGCTTCATAGAACCCATTCATGATGAATCCCATTAACAATGTGGAGCACTACAGAAAGAAGGAATTTCTTCATACCTACCATAATTTCCTTTTCTATTAGCTCCAATATTGTCTGTAGGTCTACCTGGGAGCTTTGCTCCTGCAAGAGAACATTGCCCAGTATGCTAACACTGGGATGTTCACTGTTTTATAATAAATTTCTAATTACAAGTCTGTCTGGACATATTTCTATAATTTACCCATTCAGCTTATGTATGTGTGTGTGTGTATATATATATATATAGATATATAGAGATATATATATGGGTCTGTTCATGAAAAAGGGTTACCAATGCCCTCCATATAGTGCACAGCATATTTTTAAAAATCAAGAACTGACAGTCATATGTTTTTGACTAAATCTGAAAGCTGGCTATATGTACGGATAAATAACATAACTATAGAATTCTGGGGTATCCACATTTTATTTTGATGGAGTGTCACGTTCCATTTTGCTGCTTTTTTACCTGAAAAAGTGTGACATGCAAAACATTTTTGCAAGCTATTTACTGTTTTCACTTAATAAAGTAAACCTGCTTACTAATCTGGAGTTGTGTTTTTTATTATCTGTACTCTTTAGCCCATTGTAATGCTCCATTTTTAATTTGTGCAGCATTGTATTTCATGTGATGAATGTAAAAGGTGGTGTCACAGCACATTACATTCACCTGAATAGCCCCCAAATCTGTAATTGTGCTACTGTATTAGCACTTTAAATGATTTTCTGGCTGCTGTCCCAGTTTGCCTCCTTGTGATAATTGACTGTGTTACTGCCTGATCTAGCTCTCCCACAGACGGGAGGGCAACCTTTGACCCTCACTCTACTTGGGGTCACATCAGGCCCAATGTTTACCTGTCAGTCTGTGACAGTTGCAAAGTCATAATCTGCCCCTCAGAACCAAGCTGCAGCCATAGAGGAAGTAACTGATTTGTGGTTTAAAACCCCTTGTTTTCATGTGGCTCCTCCATTTTGTAGGGCTACATTTGACGAAGAGAAACACTGCATGCAGTAATGATGACTGCAGTTACAGTCACCACAGGAAGGCTTCAATTACCATCATTCACTGATTGTGGGGCACATTTTCAGAGAGCAAATTCCAGTGACAACTGCATGTCATGGGAAACTGCTGGGAATCAGTTGAAAAAGGGATTATACTCTATATATGGGGTGGTGGGTTAAAATAGATTTTCTTTGTGGTGTCACACATCACACCTGCCAGTACTCTTATTATTGTCAAATTTCTCCAGGTTTTGTAGCACTACGTCAGTTATTAGTAGTAGCATATTAGCCATGAGGCATGTTCAGTAAACTTTTATTATTATTATTATTAAACTGAAACAAATGTGTGGTGTCACTTGTTACATTCACCACATTATGTGGTGTTAAGCATCACACTTGCCAGTAATGTAATTGTTGATTTTTTTCATGTTTTATAGCAGTATGTCAGTCAGTAGTAGTAGTAGTATGTTAGTTGTTAGGAAAGTTTAGTACAGTTTTAGTAAGTCAAACATAAGTGTCGTGTCACTTGTTATATTCACCATGGTTATGTGGAGTCAAACATCACACTTTTCAGTAACATTATTATTGTCAAATTTCTCCAGGTTTTGTAGCACTATGTCAGTCATTAGTAGCGGCATGTTAGCCATTAGGCATGTTCAGTAAACTTTTCTCTACAGAATCAAATGTGTGATGTCACTTGTTACATTCACCTCAGTATGTGGTGTCAAACATCACACCTTTTTGTACCGTTATTATTGTCAGATTTCACCAGGTTTTGTAACATTGTGTCAGGTATTAGTAGTAGCATATTAGCCATTAGGCATGTTTAGTAAAATTGTTAAAACTGAAACAAATGTGTGGTATCAATCGTTACATTCACCACAGTATGTGGTGTTAAGCATCATGCTTGCCAGTAATGTAACTATCACATTATTTCATGTTTTATAGCAGTATGTCAGTCAGTAGCAGTAGTATGTTAGTTGTTAAGACATGTTTAGTACAGTTTTAGTAAGTGAAACATAAGTGTGGTGTCACTTGTTACATTCACCATGGTACGTAGTGCAGAACATCAAATTTGCAAATAATGTAATGTCATTCTTGTAAATACTTGTTTCTCATGTTTTATTGTAACTCGTTACATATGTTTATTAAAGTTTTTACTACCAAAACAAATGTCTTGTGTCAGGTGTTACATTCACCACGGTGTGTGGTGTCACTTGTTATACTCACCACAATACAGTTCCTTTATATCAGGAACTTGTAAGGCTTTTATCTTCCAATATGTTTCTTTTTTCATACTTGGGTCATCATATTTTGAAATGCATCACAAATGTAACCTAGAATTAATTTGAAAATTTGACTGTCATGTCACACTTTGGTAACCCCTTTTCATGAACATACCCATATGCAAAAAAAGAGCAGTTCAGCACTTAAATATTTGTTACTGGCACACAAAATTAACAGGTTTGGTTTTGAAGGTAAATAAGGGTGACTCTTTGGTTACAGGTGAGTGCTTATACTGTTTGCAGTCTTTTTTTGTCAATGTCACCTGTCTGCATTAATGCCCTTGACAAGCCTTTTCTGGTTGGCTCAGTACTGCAAGGAAAGCAAATGGCAAGACACATTTTATTTTTCCAGTGCCTAATCCTGGAGGATCTGGGTGCTTTATACACAGATAAAACAATACAATAATGAAACAGTTCTTATAAAAGTATCAGTGCTAAAATCACAAGAATAAAACCTTACAGTAAAATCAGCAGCAACTAAAGGCAAAATAAAATTTGTAACTGTAATTCTCAGATTGAAAAGGCAGTGTGAGGTTACAGATCCACCTCAGGGAAGGCTAATGAAAACAAGTAGAACTTCAACCCCTACTTAAAGGCCACGACTGTCCAGGCTACTCTAACATTAGCTAGCAGTGATTTCCAAAGGGTGGGTCCGGCAATACTAAAGGCGTGGTCACCGGATGTTTTCAGCCTCACCCTTGGAATTTTGAGGAGTCCTCTAGCCAAGGACCGGACTGAGTGGGTTGAGGTGACAGTGTCATCGAGGCACAGGTCAGAAAGCATACGAAAACCAGGAGCAGTTGTAAAATTCACAACAAGAGTTTTATTCTTAACAACAGTAAAATAAAAAAAATTAAATTGTTTAGAATAACTATTTACAATGGCAGTAGAAACATACAAAACAGAGTCCTTCTGAGTTTTTCTTCTCAATTTCCAATCTCAGTCTCTCAGTCTCTGTCTCTCTCTCTTTTGCAAACATTGCAGCTGCTTTTTATGTTTGTGCAGGAGCTCGTTAAGAAAATAGCATACTTCTCACACAGTGTTCTTGTAAGTTTCCAATGTTCTTGTCCATTTCAGCAGGTGCAGCAAAAAGAACATTGTGACCCAGAACTGACCTCTCATTTACATATTGTGCAAAAGACTTAAAAACTGTATATCAGAATAACCCCTTGAGTTCCAAATAGCTTTGCATTCATTTCAACAATATACAGTAACTATATACAGTTTCAGCTTTGCAATCATTTCAACAGTATAACTATATATAGTTTTAAACAAAGGGATCCCAGTATCAATTACATTTCTACAAAATGATTCACATCACAGCAGATATGCAAGGGGGAAGAAAAGACAGAACAGCAAGTGAAGGTAGAGAGATAGTGAGAGGCAGAGAATTGCAAGACTGTTGGGGTGATCAGGTCCTAGGTCTCATGAGAAAAGCTGGTTGTGCAACCAGACAGAAAAAGAGACAGAAAAGGAGAGAATAAAACAGATCCTTGCATGTAAACTATTTCTCCATAACAACTGGGACAGGGCCATATTCAACCCTGTCACAGACAGGTGAGAGGAGATCAGCCAGATAACCAGGACCCAGCCCATATAGGGCCTTATTGGTGAGCAAAGACTTTCCACAACATTAGAGAACTGGAAGATGAGCCTTATTCTGTCCCCCCACTTGTCTGATGAGGTAGGGAACTGTTTATTGCATCTTATTCTGGTTAAAGTTCCATCTGTGTAGATAGCTTATAGGTGTTGCTTAGTGACAAGATGAACAGTTTAATATATACCAGTCTGAGACAGAAAAAAGTTACTAAAGAGTTCCTGCAGTCTGGAATGTTCATGTGCCCAGGATTCTGTGCTGATTACAGCCTTGGGCTGTGCCATTTCCCCTAGTGGGGGTGCTTGTTATCCATTCATGATGAATCCCATTGACAATGTTAGAGCTAACTGAAAAGAAAATTATGGTAAATATAAAGAAATTTCTTCTTTGTCTGACATCTTGTTTTTCCCTATGCGTGCACTCACTTTGAGCTTGAAACTGTCAAACTCTTAGGTAAAATTACATATTTAGTTAGAAAATGCCTCAGTTTCTCCCTTCTGACCTGTTGGTTCTAGTTCTCAGTGCTACACACAAACTGTTTACTGCTGAGCTGTCCGCACTCTCCCACCATAATTCCTGACTCGAGCACACTGGAAGCACACTGAGAGCACCAGCACTTTGGTGACACTTACTACTGTATATGGTAGCACACTGCCAGCAAGACCAAAACAAGATTGCAGTCTAGCTGGGGGCCTAGCATAGCAACGTGAGGGTCTGCTGCAGATACCTTGGCTCAGCACAGTGCCCTCAGAGACATCTGAAACATGTCAGCACCCCTAGTGACAATAGAAAACATGCAGAAAACAGAGGGGCTATTTATAATAAAATTAGACATTTTAAAAATGTTTTCTAATGTTTTAAACAATGTTACAGTTTCTCAGCATATACAAATTTTTTAAGCACAATAATACACTCCAGGGTGTGTTTATGCCCTGACATTTATACTTCTAGGGGTAGTAAGGCCTGAGGCCTCTTGCCTTCCTATGCCCCTAGTCATGCATTTATCAGAGCATAAAGCACACCCCATCATGTGTCATTGCTTACAGAAACATAGAAATTGTCAGTAAAAAAGGACCATGTTGCCCACCCATTTTGCCCAGATTTTCTTTCCTATTCTGTCTCCTCAGACCCTATGTGGTATAGGTTGACACTCCTTGCTTATTTTCCAGTATTCCGTTCTGCCTATCCCTTGCATATTTGAAGTCCCACACTGTTCTCACTACCTCTGCTGGAAGACTATTCCAGGCAATCACCACACTTTCAGTGAAGTAGTACTTCCTCACAGTCCTCTTAAACTCATCCCCCCTTTCAGCTTCATTGCATGCCCTCTTGTCCTGGTGTACTTCCTCCTGTACCCTGTTCACTCTGTGAGATACTTGTTGATGTGTCATGCCCCCCCCTCTCTTTTAGGGTGTGCAGATTGAGATCATATTGAGATCCCTGTCTCTCCTCTTAGGGCTTTTGACATAACCCCTGCACCATTTTAGTTGCCCTCTTCTGGACTACCTCTACCCAATGTACTACTTCTTTCTCAGATGGAGCCTCCAGAACTGGACACAATACTCCTGGTGGGGTCTCACATGCAACCAATAAAATGGTAACACCACCTACCTTACTACCTTCCTTCCTACCTCTCTCTGTGCACCCCAGCATCCCAATGCCCCACCACCTTGAGGCTATCAGACATGATAACCCCAAGGTCTCTTTCCAGCTTAGTGACTCTCAGTACCCCTCTCCCATTTTATACTCATCTCCTTCCCATGTTCATGATTTTGCACTTTCTAGCATTAAACCCAATCTGCCTTGCCCTCGATCACTCCTCAAGTGTTCTAAAGTCCCTACTCATTCTTTCCAGCCCCTACTGAGTATCCACTCTATTACAGATTTTTGTGTCATCTGCAAAAAGGCATACCTTCCCTTCCAGTTCTTCTGCAATGTCACTTACGAAGTCATTGAAGAAGACTGGTCCCAGGGCTGTGTCACTCTTTCTTCATTAGAGTGAGTGCTGTTTAACACCACCTTTTGTCGCCTATCCATTAACAGGTTTTTGCATAGTTTACCACTTTGGATCACACCCCTAGACTGACCAATTTATTTAGCAGTCTCATATGTGGCACATTGACGAAGGCTTTGCTAAAGTCCAAGTAGCCATGTCCACTGCACTTCCTTGCTCTAGCTCCCAGGTCATCCAGTCAAAGAAATCAATCAGATTCGTCTGGCGGGACCCTCCACCCCCACCTGTAAATTCATGTTGCCTTTGGTCTTTTCTATTGATTTATTTGTCATTTATTTGTCAGTATGGCGCAGTGGTTTAAGGCTGTGAGCTACAAATCTGGAGACCTGGGTTTGAATTCCCACAACCCCCACCTGCATACAGTGTGACCCTGAGCAAGTCACTTAACTTCCTTGTGCTCCCAGATTGCACCTGTAAACAAGCTTTCAGCTTAGTGTGTCTCACCTGGTTAATTAATAATAATAATAATAATAATAATTTTATTTATATAGCGCCTTTCACTATATCAAGGCGCTGAACAGATCAATAAAAGCTTCAACACACAATACAAACATCAAAACCATAAAGATTATAAAATATATCATAAAGACATAATAAATTACAATAAAATTTCACACACTTTACAGTGCATTTAACTTTCCGAGAAGGCCATTCTCCAAAGATGAGTTTTCAGTTCCTTCTTGAAAATTTCCACGGAGGAGCATTCCCGTAACTGGCATGGTAGAGAATTCCAAAGAGTGGGTGCGGCATGAAAAAATGCTCTACTGCCAGAGGATTTCAAACTCACTCTTGGAATCTCTAACAACCCCATGTCGGCCGAGCGGAGTGATCGGCCAGGGCAGTAAGGAACCAGCAGGTCTTTCAGATAGGATGGACCCTGATCGTGAAGGGCTTTGAAAGTCAATAAAATGACTTTAAAGGTGATCCGCTACCATATTGGGAGCCAGTGCAGCTCGGCGCGGCACCGGGGTAATGTGACAGGACCCTAATTGTCCCAGTCAAAACCCGGGCTGCCGCGTTCTGCACAAGCTGTAGGCGTCGGATTTCAACCCCAGAAAGCCCAAAGTAAAGAGCGTTGCAGTAGTCGAGGTGCGAGGACACGAAAGTGTGGACCAATGTTGGCAGAGAGTCAGACGGAACAAGGTGCTTAACCCGGGCAATATTCCTAAGATGGCAAAAGGAAGTCTTGACGACGGCTGACACTTGAGATTGAAAAGTCAGCCTGTCGTCAAGAATCACCCCAAGGTTACGCACCCGTTCAGAGGCCGGAAGCGACACACCGCCGAGAAAAATTCCAGATGGCGCGCCAGCACACAACCTCTCAACCTGACCACTCGGGTCCACGATCAAAACCTCAGTTTTCTCCGAGTTCAACTTTAGCCAACTAGAATCCATCCAGTCTTGGATCTCCCCCAGACAGTTATTAAATACCGAGAGAGCTCCATCCTGGTCGAGTGCAAAAGACAGGTATAGCTGGGTATCATCTGCATAGCAGTGAAACCTCAGCCCATAGCGTCTTATAATGTTTCCGAGGGGCAGCATGTACACTGCAAATAACATGGGCGACAGCACAGAACCCTGAGGCACTCCACACAACAAAGAGACTGGGCCGGAGGAAAAATTCCCCGACACAACTCTTTGTGATCTCCCAGTGAGGAATGATGCAAACCATTTAAAAACGGTTCCAGACATTCCACAAATTTGCCCCAGGCGTGCTAGCAACACCATGTGATCTACAGTGTCAAAAGCTGAAGAGAGATCAAGGAGAACCAAGACAGAACGTCTCCTTAGATCTCTCGCCCTCAGAAGATCATTTAGCACCCGAACCAGCGCAGTCTCGGTACTGTGTCTTTTACGGAAACCAGACTGAAAGGATTCATAGATATTATGGATGGTTAAATGGTCATCCAATTGAGCAGCTACGACCTTTTCAATAACCTTCTCAATAAAGGGAAGGTTAGAGATAGGTCTCTAGCTGGAAAAACAATCTGGGTCCAAGGAAGCTTTCTTCAAGAGAGGTGTCACCACCGCCTCTTTCAGGGAGCTAGGAAACTCACCCGACTCCAAGGAGCACCAGACAATTTGCGCCAGAACTGGACCAATGATGTCTACACAACCCAAAATTAGGGTAGTAGGTCCAGGATCCAAGCCACAGCTTGTAGGGCGCACACTGTGGATGATCCTCATAATATCCACGAACTCAGGTCGACAAAAGAAACTCCAGGAGAAGCGAGGTCCTGTGCTCTCGCACACTCCCACCACATCACCCTTAGAGGTTGTCAGACACAAGTCCGCCCTGATGTCAGCCACCTTAGTTGCAAAGTATCGAGCAAGCTCATCACACTCAATTTGCAAAAAGGCTTTCTGAACTTGCAGACAGGCTGGGTTGCACAGTCTATCTACAGTTCGGAACAGCTGAGCCGGTCGATTCTGAGCAACTGCAATCTCCCTGGACAGGAATTCTGCCTTCTTATGAGTGATTGCAGATTGATAGCTAGTATAATGTTCAATCAATCTAAGACGGTCGGCATCAAGGGCGGATTTGCACCAGCAACGCTCTAACCTTCGCCCTTGTCTCCGCATCTCCCTCAGAGTCCCATCAAACCAAGGGGCCCTGGGGTGACGGGAAAGAGGGCGCTCGCGAACAGGAGCAATAAAATCCAGGGCAACCGTAATGGCCTCATTATAGGCCCGTACTAGCGCCTCTGGACTACTGCCCACCAACATGAGGGATGATAGGTCAAGGACTGCCGCCAGGCCTTGTGGAGTAACATTCCGTAATGGGCGGTACCTGACCTTCCCCACAGGGGCTGGCCTTCTCGGGGGGGAGCAAACATTGAACCTCACGATGTGGTGGTCAGACCAAACGACTGGTTCCACCCCCATATCGGATGCATCAATCCCAAGAAGGAAGACCAAGTCGAGAGAGTGTCCAGATTTATGTGTAGCAGTGGAAACTACCTGTGTAAGGCCCAAAGAAGACATTAATTGGAGGAAGTGTTTACCAAATTGTGAGAGTTCATCGTCCACCCAGGCATTAAAGTCACCCAGCACCATCAATCTGGGTGACTCAAACGACATGTCGACGAGGAAGTCTGCCACTTCCTGTAAGAAATGTTTCCCATCTCCGGTGGACGGTATGAACGATCTAACGCCTACACCTGCTACAACTGTGCATTCAAAGGACTCAGCCTCACCCACTACCACATTCGAGAGGCCCAATTCAGTCTTAAAACAGACTGCCACCCCCCCCGCCCCTGCGGTCCAATCTCGGGCGGTGTATCACCGAGTACCCGGCCGGAGTCATGGCCTCCACTATAGGGCCAGAATTTTCATCCAGTCAGGTCTCGGTGATGCAAGCCAGATCAGCCAAACTGATAACGTTGGCAATAATCGCAGTTTTATTCCTAACAGACCTGGCATTGCATAACACCACCCAAGTTGGACAAACCTCGGAGGCTGTCGGGCCTATCTGCCTACTGAAATCAGTAGTGCCCTTGGGTATGGAACCCAGACAGGGCGGACCCCGATCTGGATTCCATTTCACCCCAGGGCACCTTCTGGACTTAATAACCCCAACACGGTGACTCCGCTCGTTCCCCTTCCCCTGTTCGCGCACCCCGGCCCCCCTCGCCCTCCCACGAGCAATCCCCAATGCCATACAACGCTGATAAGTCTCGAACTGTAAGGGAGGAGAGCAAAAGGGGCGGAGGGCACGAAGAGAGGAGGGAGAATAACGCACCACCGTGGAGGAGGAAGGCCAGCACATGACGCTGCTTACTCAAATTAAACAATAAAAATAAACCCACCACCAAAAATATTCAAAAAAACCTCACTAACTTCCTAAAACTAACTAATAAACAAATTAGATCAATAAATTAGAACAAAAACCACAAAAAATAAGTTAAAACAAAACAGACCCTTCCTACCCCAGTCCTCTCACCACTGGGGAGCAAGGGTACAAAGGCACTCTCACTGCCTAATAAAAAACATACAAATATTTAAATCCCCTTCCCCCCCGTTCTCTCACAACAGGGGAGAAAATCAAACAAATAGCAAATAAATAAATAAACAAAAATTTTGGACCCAGGGTCCTCTCACCACCCTGAAGTGAAATAAAATAAATAAAAGTTGGAAGAGGGGGAGGTGCTGTGCTGTCTACTGTGCCAGAAGTTTCTGAGGACAATTAAGCTACTGCTCAGGTAACTGTGTTTTCTGACTTTAAACAGAAGGGAACTTGGTGTGTGAGATTCAGTTGGAAGAGGGGGAGGTGCTGTGCTGTCTACAGTGCCAGAAGTTTCTGAGGACAATTTAGCTACTGCTCAGGTAATTGTGTTTTCTGACTATAAACAGAGGACAGCTGGGAGTGTGTTGCCAGGGGTGATACACTCTAGTGAGAGTCGGGTGTAGGCCCAAATCCCACCCTTCTCCACCCGTCCCTCCCCAGAGCTCGACTCATTTATAGGGGAACACTTGCCCTGCAGTTGGAGGAAAAAGCTTCAGGTGCAGCTCATGTAGTGCTAGCCACTGGGGGTTGGGTTTAAAGGCTGGGAGAGAGGAGCTTAGGGAGTTGTACACTTCCCTTATAAGTTTAATGTGTAGTAATGCACCTAGTAACAGGGTACCCGGTTATTGTGGGACTGTATCTAGGATTAGTGGGTGACCCAATTAGTGGGGAGGGGTGTATCTTGGACTAGTGGGGAACCTTGTGGCTCACCCAAGGAAACCTACCTGGAGGGGGATGGTACCACATGTCAATAGGGCTGACATCTTTGGGAGGGTGGTGGGGTGCACAGAGTGTGGGGCAGCCATGATATTGGACTGGGCTTGGAAGTTCAGTGGTTGCCCAGTGTGCTACCAGCTGGCACAGCTTAGAGAGGAGGTTGAGGGGGTTAGAAGACAGCTGGGGGAAGGGGGAGGTATGGTTGGGGAATAGGGCAGGGGCTCTCCCACGGGGTTGCACCAAGCACTAGGAGCAGGGGTATAGGGAAGGGAGTGCATGAGAGTACTCTGGGGTCATATAGGGATCCTGACAGAGGGGGCCCAAAAGGAGGACACTACTAAGGAAGCAGGCAGGTATCTGGGGACCCTCACGGGGGGGGGGGCAAAGAGAGGATATTCTCAGGGAAGCAGGTGGATGGCTGGGACTGGACAGAAGGAAGCAAGGTGGGGAGGTGGATCAGACCTTAAGCTCAGTAACCGCTCCAATTCTCTTCTTCTGCTTGAGGATGAGGGGGTGACGTAGCCATGACAGGGGTGGTTAGAGATGGAAAGGGAGTGGGGGCAGGAGGTGGGGCTGGATATCAGCAAGAACAGGGGGGAACTTGGAATGTGGGAAAACAGGGGGAGCAGGGGATCAAAGCAGGAGGAGTAGGGGGTAGAAGGAGGAAAGCGCAAAGAGAAGGACCAGTTGGGAGGAAAGGGCAAGGAGAAGGACCAGAAATACAAGGAGGATACAGTAAAGGGAGCTGGGGGTTTACGCCAGGGGAGCACAACAGGCAAGGAGGGGCTGACCAGAGATGGGAAGGAAGGGAGGACGAGCCAGATTAGTTTAGCAGATGGGGGGAGAACCGGTCGCAAGCAGTGACTGGGGATAGTGGGGTACAGAAGGATACTCAGGAGGAGGAGAGGCATAGGATCGAAGGGGAGGGGGTGACCACAGTAATAAGGACGGGTGGTAGGTGGCACCTAGATAGGGGAGGAGCAAGGAGCTGGCTGGGGGACAGGCCGGTAGAAAGGATGAGGGACATGGAGGGGGGGAATGGAGGAAAAGGAGTGGTCAGAGTGCTCCTGTTGGGTGACTCCATGATCAGGAGTATCAGATGGGATAGGGAGGAGGAAGCCTGCCCAGTTAGAACAAAATGCTTCCCTGGACTAACAGTGCACAGGGCAAGCAAGAGGTATATCATCTGGCAAAGGATTGTGGGAGGTTCCCCGGACATACTGGTACAACTGGGTACCAATGACATTGAGGGAAATAGCGAGCTAGAGATACAGGCAAGGTTCAGGGAGCTTGCCAGGGTCTGTCGTGACATAGGATGCACAATTTCCTTCTCAGAAATCCTGCCGGTGCCAAGGGCTAGTGGGGAACACAAAAGGAAGATTAGATAGATAAACCAGTGGCTCAGAGAGTGGTGTGGGGCCAGAGGGTATGGGTTGATGGGGGATTGGGGGGGGAGATCTGGGAGGATAAGGGGCTGTATGCTAAAGATGGGCTCATCTCAATTTGGAAGGGAGGGAAATCCTTAAGTTGAAAATAGAGGGGTTTGTTAGTGAAAGGCGGGGTTTAAACTTGTGAAGGGGTGGATGGGAGAAAAGGCTGTCAAGGGGGGTACGATAAAGGAGGGACTCTGTCTCCACCCCCCTTGGTGAGCTGGAGGAATGCTGGAAAAGGCCAACTGGTAAGGTGCAGACCAGGAAAGATGGAATCCCCATGGGAACATGAGCAGGGGAAATGGAAGTATAGGTAAAGAGTGGAAGGTAGTCCTGCTAAATGCCAGGAGCTTGGGTAATAAAATGCCTGAGCTCCAGGTGATGCCAACTGAGGGAGAGGTGGATGTGGCAACAGTCACTGAGACCTGGGCCACAGCAGGGCATGACTGGGATTACGCCATGTTCAGGAAGGACAGCGGGAAGGAGAGGTAGCAATAACAGTCAAAAACTGCATTGGCATAGGAGGAGTGGAGGAGACAGAGGGAACTGTGGAGGCGATTTGGGTCACCTTGATAGCGGGGAGTGCAAGAGAGTAAAAATAGGAGTGGTGTATAGACCCCCTGTGCTGGCGGAGGAGCTGAAGGAAAGTCTGGTGGCAGATGTTGGGAGACACTGCAGATTGGGCAGGGGAAGGGTGGTGGTGTTGGGGGACTTAAACATGCCAGGAACAGACTGGAGACTATGACATCCTCAGTGGCCAGGGAACAGAGGTTGTTGAATGTCTTTCAGGACGCGTTCTTAACACAGCAGGTGGGGGAACCAACCAGGGAGGAGTGGATACTAGATGTGGTCCTGGCAGACAGTGACCAGATTGGGGGCCTGGAGGTAAGGGACCCATTGGCGGGGAGCGACCATACCACGGTCTGGTTCTGCCTGGACCTAGGAGGGGTAGAAGGCTGCACAAAGATGGAGGTAACTGACTTCGGGGGGGGTGGATTTTAAGGAAATGGGAAGGATCCTTAAGGAGCATTTGGATGGGATTGGGCCAGACATGAACGCTGACAGAAGGAGGGAAATCATCAGGAGGGAGTGCAGGATGCTACCAGCACCTGTGCAAGAGTAAGACGAAAATGCAGTAGGGCCTGAAAACCCTGCTGGTGGACCAGGGAGGTTCAGGTGGTGGTGAGGGGAAAGAAGGCAGCTTATAGACATTTCAAGTGCTCAAGGAGTGAAAGGGATCGAGAGGAGTACGAGCTGATGGCCAGAAGGGCCACTAGGGTGGTGAGGGCAGCTAAGGCAAGGAAGGAGCAGAACCTGGCCAGGGAAATTAGGAGAGGGGGAAAAAGGGGTTCTTTAGATACATTGGGGAAAAATGAAGGGTGAAGGGGCAGATTAGCAGGATTAAAAGCGGGAAGGATGGGTACAAGACCCGGGGGAGCAGGCTGAGGTACTAAATGAGTAGTTCACCTCAGTTTTCTCCAAGGTAAATGGGGAGGGGGCTGCATCATACATGGGAGGAGACGGTGGAACTGAGGAGGGGGTGACCCTACCGATCAGCGGGTCTGGGGAGGGGGCATCACTGGCAGGAGGGGAGAAGGCTAAGCAGGGAGAAGAGGTAGCGGAGGTAGAAATCACAGCAGAGAGAGAGTGAGGGAAGCCCTCAGGTCCCTTAAGACGGAGAAGGCACCGGGGCCGGATAAATTACATCCCAGAGTGCTGAAGGAACTGGTGGATGTCCTGGTAAAACCCCTGGCAGAGCTTTTCAGCATCTCTCTGAGGACAGGGTGGGTGCCTTAGGACTGGAAGGTGGTGCATATAGTGCCTATCCACAAGGGGGTGGGCAAGGTGATGAAGGGCATTGTCAGGGAGAGGCTGGGGGGGACCTGGAAAAGTCAGGGTGCCTGGATGATAGACAGTATGGATTCATCCCAGAGAAATCATATCAGACAAACCTTGTGGAGTTCTATGACTGGGTGACGAGTGCTTTAGACCTGGGTAGACCGGTGGACATCCTCTTTCCTGACTTCAGCAAGGCGTTTGACTCTGTTCCTCATGAAGGCCTGTAAGATAAGCTGGGAGAAATGGGGGTGGGAAACCAGATGACCAGATGGATAGGCAATTGGCTCCAGGACTGGACCCAGAGGGTCTTAGTTGGTGGGATAGTCTCATCCCCAAGGAGGGTCATTAGTGGGGTCCCTCAGGGATCAGTCCTTGGGCCCCTCCTGTTCAACACCTACGTCTCTGACATAAGGAAGGGTATCAGGAGTTAGAAGAGTCTCTTTGCAGATGACTCAAAACTGGGAGTGGTGGTGGATGGGGAGGAGGGGAGGGTGGCCCTACAGGGGGACCTGGAGGCTCTGGAAAGATGGTCTAGAAAGTGGAAGCTGAGATTCAATGCATGGAAATGCAAGGTACTGCACCTGGGAGCCAGAAATCCAGGCCAAGTGTACACCCTGGGGGGGAGGGAATGCTACAAGTCTCGATGACTGAGAGGGACCTGGGGGTGGTGGTGGATGTCAAGATGAACAACTCGGAGATTTGTAGGAGGACAGCGGCCAAGACCAACAGGATGCTGGGATGCATTGCTAGGGGGATCACCTTCAGAAGGAGGGAAGTGATACTCCTTCTGTATAACTGCTTGGTGAGGCCGCACCTCGAGTACTGCATGCAGTTTTGGAGGCCATACTTAAAGAGAGGCATTGAACTCCTGGAGAGGGTCCAGAGGAGGGCAACCAAAATGATTTGGAGCTTGGGGAACAGGACCTATGGGGAGAGGCTCAAAGAGCTAAATATGTATACATTGGAAGAAAGAAGGGACCGGGGGACATGATAGAGGTCTTCAGGTACATGAAGGGGGTAAATAGGGGAGGAGCAGTCAGGGTGCTCCGAAGGAAGAGGGGCAACTAGAAGGCATGGGTGGAAGCTGGGGGAGATCAGGGGAGAAAGGAGGAGGTGCTATTTACTGAGAGAGTGGTGGAGCCATGGAATGTGCTGCCCAGGGGGCTGGGGGAGGCAGAGACAGTGGAGGGGTTCAAGAGGGGGTGGGACAGGTACAGGGGAAGGGTTCTGGAAGCAAAATCCAGTGCAGTGAGAATATCCTGGACTGGGAAGGGAGAAGCCAGAGAGGGCGAGGGGGGCAGCAAGGTCAGTTCCCAGGGTGGGGGTTGCCCAAACGAGCAGACACGAAAGACCGTTAGGCCTATTCTGCTGGCATTTTAGTATGTTAGTATTTTTGACCAGAAAAGGTGAACTAAGCTATTTTAGCTTGTTTCCAGGTGTGTCCTGGGGGTGGCTTGCATGGACCTGTTTTAGCGACAGGTGGAATGCTGGCCATTAGCAATACGTGCCATGGAATCCTTTACTGCCACTTAGACAGCAAATAGGTATGGGTAGAAGGAACCTCAGCCTAACATCTCATCCGAAGGACAGCACCTCACAATTACAGCACCCCCCCCCCAGTACTGCACTGAAGTATCAGTTATGGTTATTAACCCAGGAACCTAGTGTGGAGCTAGAACCCATAGCCTTCTGATCTTCTGGCCCCAGAGGCGAGTGTGCTACCTAGTGAGCCACTGATGCTGATAACCTTATAGCCCAGTAGATTCAAGATACTCCACTAGCCTTTCTTTTAATATGGCTGCCATTAATTTCCCCATCACTGATGAGAGACTCACCAGCCTGTGGTTGCTAGACTCCTCTCTGCTGCCGCTCTTATGGAGCAGGACTACATCTGATCTCCTCCAGTCCTCTTGAACTACTGCTGTTTCCAGTGAGTTGTTGAATTAGGCCATCAATGGTGCAACAAACACCTCCCAGAGTTCCCTTAACACTGGTGGGTGTATTCCGCTTGGTCCCACGGCCTTGTTAACTTTAAGATTTGTATAACCTTTCAGTACTCTTTCCTCCAAAAATGAATTTGTGCCCCCCCCCCCCATGTTCCTGCTGCTCCTTAGTGGTCCATCCCCCTCTTCCTCCACTGTGAAGCCTGAGCAGAAGTACACGTTCAGGATGCTTGTTTTTTCCTGATCCTCCTCCATGCAGCCTCCCTCTACCATTGTCCTTATTCTCACTATCCTTCCCCTTGCCTTCCTATTCGTTTAGGTACCTGAAGAAAATCTTGTTCTCTTTTGCTGCTCCTTTGGCTATCCTTTTCTCTGTTTGTGCCTTTGGTCCTCCTCACTGCCTTACCTGCTTCCCTCTGTTTTACCTATTCAACCACAACTACAACCACCTATCCTCATTCCTCTGTGTTTACATCAGGAGCCTCCTCAATAAAATCTTGCTGTTCCAATCTTTAGCCCTCCATCTCAACCCCAATGTTTTAATCATCACAGAAACCTGGCTAAAACCACACACTGATAATGTTTACGTCCCCATTCCTGGCTACTCCATCATCCGCCAGGACCAGTCTGAAAGCGGCAAAGGCAGTGGAATAGCCATGTATGTTGTCTCTGCCCTCACATTCACACCTATACTTGCAACATCCGTCCCTCAGACTCATGAGTCTCTGCTGGTGAAACTCACCTTTCCTTGCTCTATCCCTATTTTCATTGCCAGCTCCTACTGCTGCCCCACTGTGCCCAAATCATCAATCATTGACCACTTAGTCTCCCTGCAAACGCATGCAACAAACGGCGAACTCCATATCCTGAGAGATTTCAACGTGAATTGGCTTGCCCCTTCACACTCCAAAATTCAACAAGACATAGCAGTCCTAAACCTCACCCAGCTGTTAAATGAACCCTCATGACTAAATGCCAAATCCTCCAACCACTCCCTGATTGACTGGGTCGTCTCTTCCCACCTGCACTTATAGCAGCTGGCCTACTCCCTGACTTATTAAGAGACCACCACCTGATCTACACTGTTCAGAAAATCCATCGCCCCAAATCCCCTCCCCCCAAAAAAAACCCTATTGATCTGGTCCTATAACTCCATCGATATCACTTCTCTCCTAAGTGATCTATCCAACACTGACTGGTCATATATCACCCATGCCCTTCCATAGACTCAGCACTGGCTTATTTTAAGTCAAAACTTCTCTCCTGTTGGGATAAATATGCACCACTAAAACAAATCTTTGTGCAGGGTATTCACCTGCCCTGGGTCTCCAACGATCTCTTGACCTCCCTTCGGGTTAGGGACCAAGCGTGAAAGACCCACAAATCTACTGGTCTCCCCTCTGATTTCCAGAAATATTTATCACTTCAAAATGCCCGTACCAAAGCAATCAGGCTTGCCAAGGCAGACTACTTCAAGGACACCTTCCTCTCTAACATAAATCACACCTCCAAGTTCTGAAAGTTGATCACATCCCTATTCCACCCTCCCCATCCCAGCCCCCCACTCCCATGTTCAAAACTGGCAACAGCATGTAACCCCCAGGTGGCACTATCCCAAGGGCTACTACCCCTGCCTGCTTGACTACTGATAGGTTGAGGAGCCTAGGTTCTATGGCGGGTGCCTCCACCCAGAGGTCAGGGTTTGTAGTGGTTAGACTAGCTTGATCACAGCCCTCTGGGACACCGTGACCCCCTTTGGTTCCCTCTAGTGGCTCGCACAGTACACAGGAGTTACAGCCCCAATACCCCACATATACACACTGTTCACTCATATAGCACCACTTACCCGCGAGACTGATTCTGCAGCATGTCTCTGAGGACCCCCTGTAAAATAAGATTAAACAACATACACAGTGAAATACAATACTGTTTCTATAAGTACCAACACCACAGACAGTATATAGTATAACAACAACAAACATGATTTATTTAGGGAACAGTAACATGGGAGGGGGAAATCAGGTTAATTGGTGGCATTAAATCACAGTACTGTGCACACATACAGGGTCTGAAAAGTCACACTCTGGGTACCCAGGTTTTGGGGGGGGGCTAGCCAGGTCCATTGTCCGGGGTTTGCCGGCAGGTGCAGATGGATAGGGCCCTGTAGTAGAAAATATATGCACAACACCCAATTGTAATCTGGAGCCGGATGGCTCAATCCATGAAGCAGGGAAACAACAATTAGATGACACACTTGTGATTGAAAACAGGCTGCAGGGGAATACCCTGATTTGTACTCACAATACCCAAGCTGAGAACTGGATGGTGGATGTTCTCTGGATTGTCAGAAATAACAGGGCATGGAGACAAGGTCCTTGTGACTGGACCCCACTGCAGTTTATAGCAAATGGATTTAGTCCAAGACAAGCTGGGGTTTGCTTCCAGCTTCAATACACAGCACACAGCACAGGGGATTGAAAATAGCGATTTTCTACAAGCACTACGCACATTCAAATGTAAAAGGAAAGTACTATACCAGGTACGCTGCTCCTCGATCCCAATCGAACTTACTGCAAAATACCTGGGAGCACACACAGCAGCTTCAGTTCCTGACAGACCGATCGCGATTCAGCAATTTCTCCAGTCTTCTACAGGGTGAGCCTGGTTTCCACACTTCTAGTGCTTCTTTCTCCTCACAACTCGGATTCAGTCCAAACTGGCACTCACAAAGGCTGCAGACCGAAACTCAGGGCCTCACACGCGCTTCCCGTGCGAAACTATACACCGCAGAAGCACAGAGCTCCTTCTCTCTTCACAGTCACAACTGATCTAATCTTTCCAGTCACAGAGCTGGGCGTTTCCTTTAGCTCCACACCATTCTGTTGGCTGGTTTGGCTGTCACTCATAATAAGACTCCCTCTGTTGGTGGAAAAAGGCGCCAAGGTTAAAACTACATTTCCCAGAGTCACTGCCCATACAATCCCATTGTGGCTGGCTCACAATTGAGAGTCCAAGTTCTGATTCGTCCACAGGCTCCATTTTAGGGTCTCCCTATCATCCTGATTGGTCCAAGTCAGCTATTCAGAACCAAAATGAAAGAGCTACGCTGAAACAGTTCGTGCTGAAATGAAGACAGGTTAAACAAACTACATTTTCTCAGTCACTCTAAATGATTTCTGGCAAACAGTTATATCTTTCAACAAAGCTCCCTCTGTAGGGTTAACACCTGTCCTGATTTTCGCAGGACAGTCCTGATTTGGGCAGCTGTGTCCTGCAAAAAAACATGAAAAATACATGTCCTGATTTTATAGTAGAAAAAATGTTTTCTAACTTTCCACTAAATGTTGCAGCACCCTTTGCAAACTGTGTGAGAGGCCTTTCAGCACCATGCAATTCTGCTTAAAGTTGGACCAGCACAACATTCTGTGGTGATTTGCATATGCAGCCCATGATGCTTTGCATTGTGGGGGCATGTGTGATTTTGTACAATACCTTAACTAAAATACCTTAAAATGATAAAAAAAAACAATAGAAGCAACTATGAAACTACAATACTTAGCCTTAATTCTGATTATATAAAGAAAACAAATCTGTTGCATTGATCGAGGTTACGTACTATCCTGCGAAAAATCATGTTTCAGTAAGAAATGTCCCACTTTGGGCTACTGAAAAGGTGATAATCCTATCCCTCTGCACATGTAGCAATGGCAGAAATGAAGTGAACTGACAGCAGCCCGGGCAGGATTCGGGCATTAGAACACACAGTCCCCCATACAAACTAGTTAAGTCTGCAAGCAGACAGCTCTTAAAGAGATAGTACATGGAGGCTCAAATAGCACTCACTTGGAACCACATTTAAACAGTTTAAATGCCGAACTCAGACTTGGAGCATTCGGACAAGCTCCTGGAAGACTTTTGGGAACCCCCATTTGCAGAGGTGTTACACCCTTCCTGGCCTGGAAAAACTTGGCGTCCACATCAAGTGAGTACACCCTTAAGTTTCAATATAACCATATACATTTACGTCAGTTTCACATTAGGCTTATACATGTAATCATCAGTCAACATATCACCTTACCAGAAACACATTTCTGAAACTTTTCAGAACATCACTTTTTACACAGTATTATACACACATTGTACCCTAACTCAGGTTATTACCTACTGTGCATGAAACTTGAAGAGAGAGGGGCCCGTCCCTATCTGGTACCTTGGGGCTAGATGGGGCAGGGGCACCATACCTAGAGGGCAACACAATTAACTTGGAGGTAGCACTTATGCTTAGTTTGGGCAATGAGCTTGGGGACACATACACTACTTTATGGACAACACTGAGAGGCAAGTCCACAGACCTCCCAGGGGAATCATAGTTTAAGCGCATTACAGGCTTTACAGTTCAACCAGTCTTTCTAGGGGGAACTGTTACAGTTTCTGCACTTTTAGACTCACTTTCAGCACTGTCTTTACTTGCCAGGGGAGTCTCTCTAGGAGTAGAGAGGCAAGAAACTGGGGCACTTTCAGCTCCATGATTTGCAGTATCAGAGTCCACAACACTTGGCTCACATGGGGAGTTTTCTGACACTGGCAGTGAACTATCAGGGCACTCAACACACTCTTCTTGTTCTGGTATATCACCAGTTGGTCCCAGTTCATCATTTTCCTTCTCTGAAAACTCAAACAGTTCAACCATACGCAATGATTCCATATCATCTGACTTGATGCTTTGCACTTCACTTTCTGGGAGCATTGGCTCCAGGGACAAAGCTGGGGGCTTAGACAGTCCAGATGACCCAGCTTCATCTCCAGGATTGACTAGGGGATTGCCCCGAAACAATTGACTCAGTTCGTAAGAAGGGTAGTATTCAAAGTCACACTCACTTTCCTCTGACATGGACTGACAGTCATGTTCAACTGGGACTTGTGGAGGGGAACACTTTAACTCAGCTTCTGTAGGTGCAGGCTTTCTTGATTTTTGCTTAACAGCAGCTCTAGTCACTAGTCCAGAGGGGGCATTTTCTGAGGGCTCAGACTCAATCAAGACTTGGCCAATGGGCAGTAAATGATTTCTATGCATTGTTTTCACATCTTTTGAATTATTCTCAGGCCTTACTTTGTGCACAGGCAGATCATCTAGTTTGCCCACTACAGTGTGAGGGAGATGGAGCCATCTGTCAGCAATCTTATGTTTGCCATGCAGTCCCAGATTTCTTAGCAATACCTGATCCCCCTCCTGGAGTTCCTGTGCTTTCACCCTTTTATCATACATTTCTTTGTTGGCCAGATTTCTTTTGGCAGCCATGGTTTGAGCCAGTTGGTATGCATGATTTAGCTGGGCCTTTAACTTTTGCACATATTATAAATGGTTATCAGCTCGAACCCCATCAGGAGAAACTCCAAAACAAACATCTACTGGTAGTCGGGCTTCTCTTCCAAACATCAGGCGATAGGGGGAGAACCCAGTGGCATCACTTTTGGTGCAGTTGTAGGCATGTACCAGGGTGCTAATTTGTTGGCTCCATCTAGGCTTGTCCTTTGGATGGAGGGTGCCTAGCATGTCTAGTAGAGTCTCCAAACAGGCACTGGGACTGGGAATTAGCTGTCTTCTCTTTCGGGAGTCCCGTGGGGCAAATGGGGCTCCTTACAATCAAATTGGGGGTTTTCCTGGCTCCAGAACATGCAGCGGGGCCAGGGCAGATAACTAACAGCCTTTAAATGGGCTTACATTGTTTTATTTATTTAATTTCAATTTTTTTACCCAGGTAGATGAACTAGGCAAATTAATGCCTATTTTCAGGCATGTCCCAGGAAAATTACATCATACAACAGTAAATAATGGCTACAACAGAAACAAATTTAAACAGGACCTGGCAGACAATCAGTATTTTATTTATTTATTGAAATTGTTTCACCAGGAAAAGCACATGGAGCAAGAATTGCTTGTCTCCCGGTGCGACCTGGGGGGAGGGTACAGTGGGGAAGAGGACAAGGGTAGTCCAGGTCCTGACATATATACATACCATTACAATACAGCTGAAAACATTTGACAGAAATAGTTGGGAGTAGATGACAATTTACCCTTACTTATAGTATAGTAGCAATTACATGGGGAAGTCATGCTTTATACCTTGAAAACATATAATTAGATAATACAGCTGCATACGTTTGACAGGAATAGGTGAGTGTGGATTAATACATATACCCTAATAGTCGAGAATAAACAGTTACAATGAGGAAATCCTGCTAAGGTATTGGGTTGTGGTATATAATGAGATTGGGGTAAGTGCAAGCTAGCTAGCTCAAAAGTTGGATCAAGTGCAGTAGTTGGGTGTGGTTAACGACGTAGCACCATTGGGCCTACTGGGAGAAAAAATATAGGAGTGTCTGTGGTAGAATAGATTGGAGAGTTAGCTACAGGAGCAGTTTACTGAGCAGTGGTTGGCAAGGGCATAGGATAGTGAGCGGGCAGAGGAAGAGTGGTGAATTTCGGAGGGGAAAGAGTTCCAGAGTTGAGGGAAGTGTTGAGAGGAGTCAGCCTGGCCGGCTTGGGTCCGACGTCTGGGGACTAACAGAAACTGGGAGTCTAGGGACCTCAGAGCATACGTGGGTGTCAGAGGGGGCGATAGTAAGGAGGTCAGGTACACTGGGAGGCAGGGCCGGATTAAGGGGGGTACAAATGGGGCAAATGCCCCAGGCCCCCCCGCCATAGACTGGCCCCCCCAGTAGTCAGAAGCAAGAGACACTTTTAGTAGGTGGACTGGTGGTTTGTAAATCATGCCACCTCCCCGCCGCAGCTGCTGAAAGTTAAGCGCGAGTCAACCTCCCCCATAGGCCCCTCAGCAGCTTGCTCTTAAAAAGCTGTGAAAGCAGCCTGACTTAGGAAGAAGCACATTTGTTAAATAAAATAAAAAAAAACACACAAGCCCCTGCCACAGATAGGCCCGGCAAGCCTACATTGCAGATTTCTCTCTGCCCTTCCTCAGGTGGTACAGTACTGGTAAGGATTTGTAATAAATCATGCCTCCCCTCACATGAGTCAAGAGTGAATCAACCCCCGAGCTTGCTCCATAAAACAACACAAACAAAAAAAATGACTTTGGGAGAGGATTTCTTTAATTAAAAGAAAACAAAAACACAAGCCCCCAGACCCTCCTGCTACAGATAGGCCCCCCGGCAAGCCAACATTGCAGAAGATTTCTCTCGTCCCCCACCCACCCTCCTACTCCATTGTTTGCAGCCTGCAGCTAGGGTCAGGTGACTTGCTAGAAAAACAAACTGGCACTGTGTGGCACAAGAAGTGAAGAAGGCTAACTATGCAAGCACCGTGATCTACCTCCTTAGGATACTGACAGGTTTTCCACTTTTTTGAGTCTGGGACTGGACCTGGATCGGTGCAAGTTGTGACCAGACCTGGGCTGCTGCTGGATAATCGAGGGCGCAGGACCAGGAGCTTGCATACAACCCTCTGGGCAGCATTTTAAACCACTCTTTCTTGGTGGTTTTGAGGTTCAACATGCACTTTGCCAGCGGCAGCACCTGCACTCGCTTATCCAGCTTCACGGCCACTCTATCACTAGTAGCATGATTAATCGATGCACTGTTCTAAACTGCCTGCTGCTGCTAAACTAAGAGTTTCAAAGGGAGCTAAGCAACAGCAGACAGCTTGAGTTCAGTAAGTGGCTTAGAAAGTTGATATCTGTATTTTATTTTATGCTGAGATAATTGATCTGAGCTTGTTCAAAGAAGAGATAAAGGGACGGTGTGTGTGTATACATGCATGGATCCTCTAACTCTGAAATAAATGGAATTAATCATTCCTTTGATATCCCATGAGCAGATAAAGGTATGACATCAGTCTGTTTATTTGGAGTCGTAACATTTGTACACTGGAACTGCACACTTCTGTACAATGGGTACATACAGTAACTTACTGTTGTTTGGAGTAGGATGCATACCTCTTAGTAAAGCACTGTTTATTTTTGTTTCATTTATTTCCTTAAAATAAACTTGTGATTAAAGAGGTTACTTGAAGATTACTTTGCTTTTCTGAACAGCGGCCTAGAGGAGAGCCACTTCCAATAAAAGCCCCAAAACTCACCACAGAGCATCTAGACCTCCAGAGCATCTGAGCTCTGGCCTTCATGTCTTGTACAGTACAATAAATATAACATTACAGACTATGACAACATGACAGGGTGTTGTACTTCAAGTTACTTTTTTCTCCTGTGATTAATGGAGGTAGTCTCCCCATATGGTGGTTGTTATGGTTAATAAACAACATGCTCAGTAAATGTTACGCAAAATAAAACATTTTGGTATGGAAAGTTGGGCGTTTTACATGGCCACCCTAGTTGTGAGTGTCCCAGGCCCCCCATGGCTTGATCTGGCCCTGCTGGGAGGGTACCAAACCAGTTCTTCGAGATAAACTTGGCACCATGTATTTGGCAGCAGTTCTCAAGGGAGGGGACAGCAAGGGAGCGGTATAGCTTGCAGCGGTGGGTGCGAGGAGGACCGTCAAGAGTGAACCAGCAGAAAGCATTAAAAAGGGTATCCAGTTTGGATGAAACTGACTTGTGGGCAGCACTGTAATTAATATCACAATAATCGAAGGAGGGAAGTATCATCTTCTGGATAAGCTCACGACGGACCGGATAGGGGAGGCTAGAACGGTTCCGATATAATGCTCCAAGCTTGGGGCAGAGTTTTGTTAGTATAGAGTCAGAATGGACAGGGAAGGTGAGGAGGCGGTCAAGCCAAACTCCAAGATACCGGAAGGAGGTGACGTCCTCCAGCTCTGACTTATCAAGGGTGTGGAAAAGTGGGAGGGAGGGGAGCCTGGCTTGTCGTTGGGATGTACCGAAAGTCATAGTTACAGTTTTTTTTGCATTTAGAGAGAGCTGGTAAGAGTCGAACCAGATCTGGATTTTGTTAAAATCCGCCTGGAGGGTTGAGGCAACTGTATACAAACCAACAGTACATAGGAACAGAATTAACAGTCACCAGAATACCATACAACATGTAGCACAGTAGATAAGTCTTTAAAGTACTTGAGGAAGAGCAGTAATTAGCAGATATCAAAAACATTCCTGCAATACAGAACAGTGAATAAAATACATAAATTAATAGTACATGGTATCAGGAACAGGAACATAAGCAATTGTCAAGGGACAAAAGATACTTTTGGAATTCAGCCTTAAAGATAGAGTGTGACTGTGCAGTCCTTATGGTAAGGGGTAGTGTCCCAGTTTAAGGACTGGGAGGCTGCATAAGGACAGCAGCCTATTGTAAACAAATATAGTGGACCCCAGGGATTTCCCCACCACCAGGGCTGCTGGGAAGTGTCATAGGTGAACTACGAATAGCCCAGGAATGGCCTAACCAATCAGAAGGAGAGCTGGGGGCCAAATACAAAAAGGGCTATGCTCAGGGATCTGGGAGGAGTCCAGAGGAGCTAGGAGGAGTAAGAAGAGTGGAGACTGGGAAGAGAAGGGTTGTAAAAGCCAGAAGCTAACTGTGGGGAAAAAGTTCACCCCTAGTGAAGTACAGTTACATAAGAAATCACCGTAACAGTAGATCTTCGAGAGGAGCTCTTGCAGCAGGCCACACCGGTAGGACTAAGCTGTCAGGTGCCAGGATCACATGGAAAAACTTCCAGCTAGCAGTCTACCACGGGGGACCGCCCACTGCCGTCATCAGTCAGCTGACATCAGCCTAGCCTATAAAGGTGGGTGGTCACCCACACCTACCTCAGTTCTCCCACCCAAGACCCGATACGGGCAGCAAATAGAGAACTGAGGAGGTTTCCTAAGAGCCAAAAGAAAGGCAGAAGTAGTGCGAAGGAAAAAAGAGCAGCATGCAGAAGGAGGGAGGGAAAGCAGGGCTTGCAGCATGAGCTTCTCTCAAAGATCTACTGCTACAGTAAGTTCTAATGTAACTGTACTATCTTACTTTGAGGAAGGCTCATGCAGCAGGCCAAGCAGTGCTGGGTAGCACCAGGAAAAGAACAATGGGAGGAGGACAGATCAGCAGCTAAAAGCTCAGGAGAGAAGGCCCTGAAGGACTGTGAGGCTGAAAGTGGCCCCGCGCCATGAGGCGATGTCCAAGCTGTAATGCTTAGTGAAGGTGTGGCTGGAACTCCAGGTGGCAGCTACAGATATCCGCAGTAGACACATTTCTGAAAGAAGCCATTGAAGTGACCATACCTCTGGTAGAATGACCCTTGACCACTCCCAGAAGGGTCTTGTTGTACTTGTGGTAGCAATAAACAATGCAATTCGCTAACCACTTAGACAAACACCATTTGGAAACAGGAGCGCCCTCTCTCTTGGTGGTGAACGAAACAAACGGTCAGATTTCCTGAAAGGCTTTGTGCGGTTTCGTGTACTACTACAAAATCCTATGTACATCCAAAGTATGGAGCAAGGCCTTCCCCAATTAGAATACTCAAGAAAATAAACTGGAAAGTGAATGGATTGATTCAAAGTAAACTCCGACACAACCTTAGGTAAAAACTTACGGCTAGTAGGCAAAGACATCCTGTCTTTGTGAAAAACCAAATAACGCTCCTTACACATAAGAGCCTGGAGCTAAGAAATCCTTCAAGCAGAAGTAACAGCAATTAAAAAGAGCACTTTCTATGACAGAAAGCGCTGCACGCAACTTGTGGCTGGTTCAAAGGGAGGTAAAGTGAGTTTCTCTAACATAAAGTTGAGGTCCCATGGAGGGACCAGGTCCCAATTGGGAGGTTTTAGATGCAGAATGCCCTGCAGAAATGTGCAGGACACTTTGAGCTGGTGCATGGTATGCGGAGATGGTGGAAAGGTGCACCTTGAGTGAGGAGTACTCCAAGCCTGAATCTAAAAGGAAAAGAAGGTACTCTAACACCTGATTCACCAGGCAGGTGAAAGGATCCAAAGGGTGACACGCTTCCCATTTCATAGTATATGTGGCTCTAGTGGAGGGTGTCCTAGCAGCCACCAGGACATCTGCAACCGTAGAGACACCCTGAAGCAGACAATAGCAGGTTCCACAGGAGCCACACATGTAGATGCTGGGACTTTAGGTTCAGATGGACCAGGGTGCCCAGGTCCTGGGAGAGCAAGCCAGTGCACAGAGGTAAGGGCACCGGAGGTTCTACCACCAGCTGTTGCAGCAAGAGGAACCAAATCTGACATGGCCAGAAGGAGGCTATGAGAATCATCTCTGCCCCTTCCAAATGAAGCTTAAGCAGAACCCTCTGTAGAAGCGTGAAGGGAGAAAAGGCATATAGAAACCTCCCCTTCCAGGAGGACAATGCGTCTCACCAGAAAACTCCAGGCCCAGGATTGAGTGAGCAGAAAAGCGTCATTTTATGTTAATTGGGGCAGCAAAGAGATCCAACTCTGGATGACCCCACCTGTCAGAGACCTTTGACCACTGAGGTTAGAAGCTCCCACTTGTGAGCCCGGGACCTGGAGCAGCTGAGACTGTTGGCCAAGATGTTCTGAATGCCTGGAACATGTACAGTCAACAGTTCCAGACCATACTCGATGACCTAGTAACAGACTCTCATCACCTCCTGACACAGGGGGTAAGAATAGGTCCCCTTCACTTGCTTGATATAATACACCACACACGTCTGTCTGCACCAGCAGTGGATTGAGAGGAGAGGAATCTGAAAAGTCTACAGAGTGTAAAGGACAGCCCGCCTCTCCAGGACATTGATATGAAGATCCTGTTTTACGTCCATCCAGGTACCCTGGGTCTGGTGATTGGCCAGATGAGTACCCCATCCCAGGTCAGATGCATCTGTCATGAAAATATGACAGGGGCTCAAGAGCTAAAAGGAGACCCCCTGAAGGAGTTTGGCTGGATCCAGTCACCATGACAAAACTCTCTGGGCCAGGTCGGAGACCAAGATCAACTGGTCCAGGTCATCCATGCTTCAGTCCCACTGGACCCTCAAGGTCGACTGAGGAACCCGCATATGCAGGTGAGCCAGGGGAACCATGGCAATAGCCGCTGCCATGTGGCCCAAAAGGCACTGAAAAACCCTGGCAGGGATCTGCTGACAGAAGCAAAGCAGATGGGCCTGCTCCATCAGTCGCTCCACCTGGTCCTCGGGCAGAAAGGCCTTGCCCTGACTGGTGTCCAGGATTGCCCCTATGTATTGAAGGTGCTGGCAAGTGGAGAAGCAGGACTTCAGTAAACTGTGACCCCTAAGGCCTGAAAAAGGCGGAATGTGTATTCCAGAGCCTGAACCAGGCGTTCCCTGGAGGGGGCTGCTAGCAGCCAATTGTCCAGTTAGGGGAACACACAGAAGCCCTGTCTCCTCAAAGTAACTGCCACTACTGTCAGGCATTTAGTAAATACCTGGGAGGGGGCGCACAAAGAAAGCCCTAAAGGGAGGGCCCAGAATTGAAAATAGGCTCCCTGAAAGTAGAAGCAGTGGAAGGGACAATGGGCAGGAAAGATTTGGATATGCAGGTAAGCATCCTGCATGTCCAAAGAGCAGGGTCAGTCCCCCTGGTGCAAAAGAGGTAACAGCCCTGGAGAGTGACCATCCAGAAGTACTTGTACTTGATGTACAAATTCAGATGGCTCAGATCCAGGGTGGGACGAAGATCCCCTGTCTCTTTAGGGATCTGGAAGAAGTAGGAGTAAAATACCCTTCCCCATTGAGCCGGAGGGATGGGCTCTATGGCTCTTTTTTTTGGAGGAGAACCTGAATTTCCTAACAAACCAGAGACAGGTGGGCGGAAGGGTAAGTGGAGTTTACCAGGAGATTTTCTAGAGGCCACTATAGAAACTCCAGTGTGTAACCATGCTCTATGAACTGAAGCACTCAGTTGTCCATGGTCACCCCCTCCACCCTTTCAGGCTGTGGGTAAACTGACCCCCGACTGCCTCCCTTGGATCCTTGGCTGGAGGGAAAGTCAACTAAAGAGTCAGGAGGCGACAGGGGCCCTGGCGGCAACAGCAGGGGCCGCTGTGGCCTTTAAACTTGTGCTGACCCTTGGCAGACTGCTTCCGAGATTGCTTCCGGGAGAACCTGTGAAAGGACTGATGGCCTACTCTAGGCCGAGTGTGATACAGCAAATGGACCAACTTGAGGGTCCACCTAGACTCCTGCAGGGTGGAAAGGATGTCCTGGACATCCTTCCTGAAAAGGACTGAACCCCAGTAGGGGGCTTTCAAAATGCTGGACTGTACGTCTGAGGCTAAACCGCAGACCCTGAGCCAAGAGAGGCGCAAGAGACAGACCCACCCCCAGTAGCTGCCCCGGGCCACAGCATTATAAGCAGCCCAGAGGACATGATTGCCAATGTCCAAGCCTGATTTCAGGAGCTGGGCGAGCTGCGTTTTAGTGGGATCCTCTGGCAAGGTCTGCACCAGGTCCCTTGCTTGATCCCAAAGAACGTTTTGATATTGGACCATGTGGGCCAGATAATTCAGGGCCCAGACAGCTACAGTAGTAGAGGCAAACACATGCCCTGGTGGTCCAGCTGCCTGGACTCTCAGTCTGGGGGAAGGGCACTAAGGTGCTTGAGCTTTTTAGCATGGTCATGTGCCCCAGTAATCACCATGGAATCTGCCTTAGGGTGGCCCTTTGAAAAGGGTTTGCCAGCCGGGGCATGGTAAAGATGGTCCGCCTTCTTAGGCAGAGGTGGAGTGGTAGATGGGTGATTCCATGCTGCCCTAGTGACATCCTCACAGGAGTCAATCAAAGGGGACACCACTACGGGGAGGGCATCCTGTTGTCGTAGATAGATGGCTAGGTGGTGTCTCTGTAGGTCCTGCTCCTCCATCTTCCAGCCCATAATAGACTGGATGTGATGCATGACATCCATAAAAGTTGGATCGGGTGGAATTTGGTATCTCCTTGGAAGGGTTGTCCCCATCCGAGGACTCCCCATGTGATGAGGAAGACTCAGAAGAATCTAATTCATTCTCAGTAGTCTCACTATCTGGGGCTAATGGCGGAGGTTGGCACTCATCTCTGCGAGACCCTGAGCCGGTGTCGGGTTGAACCCTGGAGGGACCTGATGTGCAGGGGTCACTTGGCCCATCCTAGTCTGGGTTCTGGGGCTAAGGTTCCCAGGAAGGATGGAGGCAAGATGCCAGAGGCGGCCTCCGAGAGACAGGGGTTTGCCTCTAGATGAAAGACCACCACACCAAGAATAGACTTAAAATCCACCGGGGCAGTAGGTTGTATACCGGTGGAAGAGGATAAGAGGGCGCTGGGTAAGAGTACGACAGTGGAGGAGTCAGTATAGGGTACACAGGCATAGAACTGCCAAGTGTCAGCTGAGGATCCGGTGTCGACCTAACAGGTGTCAGTGGTAGGGGTGACAATGAAGTTGGGCCTACAGGCTGGGTCAACACTGGCGGTAGCCCAGCTGGCATTGGCCTGGAATGCCCAGGGGAAGGATCTGCCAGCACTGGCCTAGCCATAGAAACAGGTGCTTGAGTGGAAGGAGATCCCTGAGGCAAAGGCAGAGGTGACATTGGGGAGGAGGAAATGGCGGCAGCCTGCTATGGTCATTGCCTGGAAGGACTGATGTCATTGAAGTAGCTGGAACCGGCAAAGGCAGTGCAGTGGTTGGGGGTGTAGGCGTTGTGTTATAGTTATTAAATTATAAATTAAAAATGAGACGAACGGAGACGAGACTGATGGAAGAATTTAATGATTACAATAATAATCACAGCGAGAGGTTGCAAATAGTACATTCTTCAAAACAACAGTGTGTGCAGGCTTGCTTATATAGTGAAAAACAGCATAATCATTTTCTATGGTTTTCTATGATTGGTTTAAAACAAGCACAAACATCAACTTATAAGGTAATACTTTTTCTTTGGTATATGTATGAGCTCATCCTTGGTCAGCACAAGTATAGATGGTGTACATTCTATTATCATATATGGCTAGTAACAGCTGTCACCACCAGTAACCAAAGTTCAGGGAGAAGAAATAGGTTTGGACTTAGGAATGTGCATACAAGCATGTTGGCCTGTCCATATAAGGACAAACACTAGAGATAGTCAAGAGGGGAATTTGGACACCATCCTGTGTTCCTGCTTGCAGTCACGTAGGCCAAATGTTTGTTATTACTTACATCTACAATGTTATAAAGCACTTTAATATTTCAATTGTGGCTCAGTCTCTCTATAGGTTTATAGGCTTTATGTGACCTAGCTTTATAGGCCAACAATTGTTACACAGGCACATTATGTTTTAGACCAAAATAAGGTTAGGATGCAATATAGGGACAAACTCCTTTATCCCTTGTTACAATCCACAATCCCCCCTTGGCCGTATATTGCCTCATAATTTCTCATGCAGCAATGCTGCTCCTTGGAGCATGTACATCTCTCTGCGTACATTACGAATGGTATGTCTCAATTGACATAGGCCTATAATTAACAAGAACACTAAGACCACTTGCAACACAAGTAAAGCTTTAAAAGAGAGGATCCCTAAGGGCCCTCCTGCATAGCTATAAATTAGGTGCTCATTATCACTTTCACTGAGCAATTCAGTTACAGCTGCTTGAGCCTTATGGGCAGAATTTTGGATCTGTATTAAATGAGTATCTTTGCAGTTTAGAAGTGACTGCACGTTAAGGGACAGAGGAGGTATAACAGCTCCAAATGATGGCGTATACTTGTTAATATCATACGCCTGGTGTGGGATGTCGAATGTCACATTACATCTCTTATCCCCTGAGCTGGTAATAGGGTGCAACACTTTGTCACCAATATATACATTATGTTTGGGAGTGATACAAAAGTTTGGGTTGTAAATGGTACATGTCTGCCCTTCATAGGTTAAGATGGGTATATTTGTGACAACACAGTATTGGTTAGTACCATTATAAGTTACAACTACCTGTAGGGTGTACCACCTTTTTAACTGGACGGGGCACCAGGCAGTATTATTTTCGGCTTGGCCTATGGGAATTTTCCCACAGACTGGTTGCGTGTGTGACATGACATCACACTGGCATATCCATTGATTATTTATTTCTTCACAGCAATGTAAGTTTGGTGTCACCCAAGACCCATCATTGCTACGCACCAGGATCTCTGGGGGCGAGACTCGATATGCATAATACTGACTTTGTAAATATCCTATGGAGTGTACCTTTACTATTTGGGAGTACACCTCCTTATCGTACTCAACTTGAGGTAGTCTTACCATGAGGGACACCCTCATGGTGCAACTAAGAGTACTGTTGGGTCTAAATACTTGTGGTTTAACATACACTTTGGTTACTTTTCGGACCCACCACATGGGTGGGGCTTGAGCCTTAATGCAAAAGGTTATACACCTGCTGTCATTAACATTAAGACAATCTGGACAATACCACAACTTTAATTGTGCATCAGAAATTTGATTAGGTAATTCACTATTAGTAATCTCTTGTAGCAGTTGGCTAACTTGGGTTAGGACATAAGATCCGTAAGCACTACACACTACAGCTTTATTTACAGTATTATTAAAAACCTCTTCATTATGCTCAGCCACAACTTTGTTGATTTTGTGCTCCACCTCCTTAAACAGGCGGGCAACATCATGTATATTATATACAGATAAAGGCTCCTCCATTGCTAAACCTTGTTGACCTAATGTTAGTGGTAGCAAGACCTTTTCTCCTATATTAGTATTAAACTGGTCTTGGTAGCCATTAATGGCCTCCAGGTCTGCCCTATTCCATATACTCATTCCTGATCCAAAGAGTCCAGCCAGGTCTCCCCACAGATCTCGTTTTTTCCTAGTATTACTGCCCCCTTCTTTACTGATAAGAGGGGCCATAATACCCAGTTTTAGCATGGAAGTGCTCAACATGTCAATTAACATAGTGGCATAAAACTTTGACACACTAGTGTCAGCTAACTACTGTTAACATTTATATTCCAACCAGAAAAATCTAGGTTTATATGTACTCTACTATATTTTACATTATTCACAAGCACTTGATCAATAGGTGTTGATGAGTCCGCTCTCTGGCCCCTTTGTCACATTTGGGCATTCGGTTGGTTTTACAGTTGAACGTATGGCATCTGAAATTGCAAAACGTAATGAGTTGTTTGCACTAGCATAGTTACAAACACTACTGTTACCCCAAAGACAGTAGGATAGAGTTAACACGTAGACACCATTGTCCTTTGGTGTGGCTTTGTTTATAACAAGAGACCCATTCCTTCGTTCCCAGTTCATGTAGCTTTGCTGTGATCCAGTCTTGAGCTCTGAGGCACAGCCAGACCAGCTATTAAATATGTCCACACACCAATTTGTAGATATAAAAGTATGGTTATTTTTGGTCCAGGTGGCTTTCCATGCCCGCGTCGTGTAGGTGTTTGTATCAACAGGATCCCAGTTCCAGCTGATTAACAGTGTAACGGACTGTTCATACTCACGTGTAACATTAGTCTGTTCCACATTAATGTGCAGGCTGAGGATTATAGAAAGTTTTATGGCTGCCACCAAGCCGGTGATAATGATGTCTTGGGTCTTCATAGCTATAAACATCAAGTGCAGTATTTAATTTTTCAACCAGCTTTATTTGACACCTTTTTACACTGATCAACATGTACCCAGAATTCTTTTTTTCTTCCTCTGGCCCACTTTTTGTCACTTACTTTAACCACATATACCGTACTCTCACCTAGTCCCTTACACACCTGGTACGATCCTAACCAATTGACATCTTTCCATGGATTTTTCTGCTCCCAATTCCACACCATTACTACATCTCCCTCCTCTACAGGTTGCCCCCATCCTGCTACTGGCTGTCTACCTTGTTTATTTTGTTCATGTGCCACAGCCATATTTCTGGCAGCAAAGGTTAAATATTTGTCTAGTTGATACTGTATTGCCTTTAAAAACTGCTCATGTTTAACCCTATCTCGGTGCTTAGCCTGAGTCAGGGGTACATCCTGTGGGTGAACCAACCTCATTCTTCTCCCTGTCATCAACTCGTAAGGGGTTAATCCTGTACTAGCTTGGACAGTCCCTCTAACGGCCATCAAAATCCATGGGAGGTGTGTAACCCAATCTTTTCCTTCATCTAATACTGCCTTCTTAAGAGCATTTTTTAACGTTCGGTTTAGTCTTTCCACCATCCCTGAGGCCTGGGGTCTATATGGGAAGTGTAATCGCTGCTGAACTCCCATTACTTTACACATTTCTTGCATCACTTGGTTTACAAAATGAGTTCCTCTGTCAGATTCTATGATATTAGGAAATCCCCACCTAGCACAAACTTGCGTGTATAAAATTCGGGCTGTCGTTATAGCATTAGCGCTCTTAACTGGGAATGCTTCTACCCATTTTGAAAACACATCTATCACTACCAACATATACTTATAGCCCCCCTTTGCGGTGGGCAACGGCCCAACGTAATCAATTTGTAATGCATCCCAAGGTCCTTCTGCTAAAGGTAATCGCTGTAGGGGGTATTTTTCTCACTTGGGGTCTTGTTGGAGGCATATTAAGCGTGTTTGTAATACTGACCGGACGGTCTTAGATATGTCAGGCCAGTAGTATTTACTTTTAATAATTTGGCACGTCTTGTTTTGTCCTGGGTGTCCTGCCCATCGATGGTTTTCTAGTACTATGTCTCTCTGTACGGGGTCAGGCACTACCCATTTTGGGATTTTATCTTCCCCCCCCTTTGATATAAAACGTCATCTATTATTGTAAAGGCCCCATGGACCTTTGGGTCTTTTTGTACTTGTTTTATTTTCTCTTGTATCCACTGGTCTTGTTTTTGGAGCTTCTGTAAATTAGGCGGAGTGTCCACCCTTTTAACCTCACTAACACTACTTGAATCTTGCCCATCTTGTGGTCTGATTCCCTTCCAGGGGTCTCCCTCTTTGGCGGTGATTTTAGCCCACTTATCTGCTTTTTCATTTACCCATTCCTCTGGGGTTCCATACTTACTATTAGTGTGAGCTTTTACTTTAACTAAGGCTATTCTCCCTGGGAGTTTTTCCCCTTCCTTTAAAATGGCTTTTAAAAGTTGTCTGTGCCGCACATGGTTCCCTGCGGCTGTTTTCATATCCCTTCCGGCCCATATGGGCAGCCATGTGCTTAGTGAACCTATAGCAAATTGCAAGTCAGTACAAATTGTGGTGCGTCCATATGGGACTGCTTTTATTGCCTCATATACGGCTACTAGTTCTGCATATTGGGACGAGTCTCCTGGTGACAATTTGATGAGCAACTGCTGCTGATTTAAGGGTCTCATCTCATCGTCATCTCCGGTATTAAAATATACTGCCGCTCCAGTGTAAGCGTTTCCTCTATCCCAGTATCGTGATCCATCGACGCACAACATTATGGAGCTTTTATCATCTCCATGTCTCTCTACAAAGGGGGACAAATACGCCTCCTGTTGCATGAGTTCCCCACAGTCGTGGGGTTCTCCTTGATAGTCTAGATACTGCATCATGTGGGGCTTACTAAGTTTTTGTACTATAACTTGCTTATCCTGTAGTGCTAACAGCCACTTGGCCTGTCTGCTATGGCTGACCCCCTTTGCCTTTCCTTCCACTAACAGTTTAATGGGCGTGTGGGTCGTTTGGACAATTATAGGGCTAAACCCCACTATTTCTTCGAAGGCTTGCACTGCCCACGCTATTGCCAACAAAGTTTTCTCACACTGGCTAAACTCTTGTTCTACTTTAGATAACTGTCGATTTAAGTAGGTTATTGGGACTAAATTATCCCAACGATTTTGTAGTAATACTGCTATTATGGTGTCCTCTGTTGCTACAGCTTGTACTATAAACGGCTTTGCATGATCCGGAATGGCCAACGCTGGGGCTTGCATTAACGCTTGCTTTAATTTTTTAAAACACTGCGACTCTTCCCCTTCCCACATCAGCCTATCTTCCTTTCATGGGTTGTCTTGGAGTAAGGTGTACAACGGCTTAGTGATCTCAGAATATCCTTCAATATAATCTCTACAAAAGTTTGTCATTCCTAACAGTTTCCTGAGCCCTGTTACAGTCGTTGGTAAGGGTAAATTTTGTATAAAGGTAGCTCTGGCGGGGTCGATACGCCTACCTTTCTCTGATACTACAGTTCTTAAAAATGTTACTTCCGGTCTAGCGATTTGTACCTTCTCTGGATTAATTTTAAGACCTCTTTTAGCTAGGGCTTTAAGCACTCGATCTAGTAATTGTACGTGCTCTGCCATATTCCTGCTTTGCAGTAGCAGGTCATCCACATATTGGATTACCTCATGTTCTAATCCCTCCTCTTGGAACACTTGTTGCACACAGTGATGGAATGTTGGGGAGGAGTGGAACCCCTGCGGTAAGCGGGTAAAGGTGTATTGTTGATCTTTAAAGGTAAAAGCAAACTTATACTGGTCTTGCCGTCTGAGGGGTAGGGACCAAAATCCATTTGCCAGGTCGAGGACCGAAAAAACTTTACTCGTAGGTTTAAGTTTGTTAAACATTTCGATTGCCGTACTTATAATGGGGCTAACTTGTGGGGTTACTTTATTTAATTTTCTGTAATCTATAGTTAGCCGGTATTTACCGTTAGGTTTTTTAACGGGCCAAATAGGGCTATTCGCCGTTGAGCATATGGGTCGCAACACCCCTTGGGACAATTAATCATTTATTACTGGTTGTATTCCTGTTATTGCCTCCTGTGGGATAGGGTACTGTTTAGTATGCCCCGGATCGGGGCCTTCCACTGCTATTTCCGTGTCACTGACCGTCCCTCAATCGGTGCCAGACACGGCCCAGACACAGGGATACTGGTCTATTACTTGTTGTAATTCTGTTTGGCTTACACTGGGCCAATTATATGCTTTATTAGATTTAACTGAGGCCCAGATGTAGCTCTCAGGTAGTGTTGTAGTACCATATCCCTTGACCGTAACTTGCCGCAAGCATTTGTTGACAAAGTCAATAATTAAGTGGTGTCTCTTTAAAAAGTCACTTCCTATTATATTTTGCTCCGAGGCTTCCCTCTACCACTATAAATCTTTCTTCCTCAATTACTTTGGTTCCAGAGCAACTATTTGTGGGTGCGTTATGCCCTTTGTGCTGTATGTCCTGTGCAACCTCTATTTGTAAGGAGGTTTTTGGGATCCAGTGTATGTATAGTAGTAAGTGAAACGGCTGCCCCGGTATCGACTAAAGCTATTACCCATTTTTTTCCCACTTTAAGTGGCATGGTTGGTCGCCCCTGTTTATCAAATGTCAACGCACATACCCATTGTGAGTCGGGGCCCCGGGGCCTCCGCACCCCTAGTCCTCAGCCAACCGTTTGATTGCCGCCAGTCGTCTGATGATGTTATCATCATCAAATTCTTGGGGCGGGGTGGTCAGTTTTTTTCGTTCCGCTGCATCTAGTATTGTTTTTAACCGATCCAGCAAATCCTTTACGATATCATTCCCTTGACCCGGTCTATCTCTTGCATCTTGCTTCTTTTGCCCCCAGCCTCTCCCAATCTGCCGTGGCCCTTGTCCTTCTTTGCTGCCTCCTTTGGCCCAACAGTCGCTTACTACATGTCCAGGTTTTCCACAATTGAAACAAGTCCGGGATTCCCACTGTGGCCCTTCATTTTTCCATGTTACAGCAGCAACTTCAGCCTTTTGCTGTTTTTCATTAAGATAAGTCTCCAGGAGGGTGATTCGTTCCTCCTGGGTCAGAGCCAATTTTACAACTGTTCGTAGGGTGGGGTCTAAGTCATACACCCTAATCCATAGGTCTCGGAAGGTAGTATCGTCCTCAGAGGGGCAATCCTGCTCTCCGTACCTCTGATATACCTCAAAAAGTCGAGGGATAAAGACTCTGGGTCCTTCTCGTGACTGCAGCTTTGTCTGCAGTATTCTATCCCAGTCCACCTCTTGTTTCGCAGACTCCCCTCTCACTTTTCTGATAGCCTCGACTACTTCATTATAATCTGCCCATTAGTTTGTATTTTGCATTGCCCCCTCGTGTGTCCCCTGGACTTCCTCGGGCATGGCTTCTGCCAGGGCGGGGGACAATTTAAACATAACCAACCTACACACATCCTGGTTAGTTAAGCGGAGGGTGGTAGTTGTTTTAATTTTTGTCACAGCTCAGGCAAGTTAGTTTTATGGTCAATTGGCCCTACTATTTGACCTAAGTTTGTCATTTCCTCTATAGTTAGGTCCTTAACTATGGGTTCCTGATTCACAGAAGTCTCCCGAACTACACTCTTAGTCCTCCTAGTCTTGTTTCCCACTACTTTCCACCCTTCTCCGTCTCTTTCTAATTCCTGTTCTGCCTCCTCAACCCATTCCTTCTTTGTATCTTTCCACCCTTCTGTACTGGGACTGCGTTCTATCCTACTTGTGGAAGCTTGTTCCTCAGCTGCTTTACGAAGGGCTTCATCTGCCTCTAAAGCTGCTTCAACCTTTTATTTAGCTTCTAAGCTCTCCTTTTGCTTTTAATGCGTTAGGCTTCTTCTGTATGTCCGATCTTTTCAGCATATTCCTGTTTAAGCTTTATGTTTAGCAATTTGGTCACTAACATTAGCATATACTGCTCCTGCTGATATCGTGTTGCCGCTGACATAGCCCCTCCGGTGGCAGTCATTCCCCGAGTATTTACGGGCGCCATTTTGATTGTTGCTGTTCCACCCCTTTTCCCAGTAAGGAGCTCTTCTTGGTCATCTAATTTTTCCTGTAACTCCTGTACCTTTCTTGCGGCGTCCTGAAGCTCAGTGTATAGACGCCTAGCTTCGCTATCATGCTCTTGTGACTGTTGTTCTAACTTAATTTGTAGGAGGGCATTATTTCTGTCTAACAGACACAAATCCCCCTGTCCTTTTATTAACTGCGTTCTAAGGTTAACACACTGTTGTTCTAATTCTTGATGTTGACCTATTGGGATGCTATCTTTATACTTTGATGTTAATTCTTCTAGTTGTTGTTGCAATTTAGCATTTTGATCCCTTTCGTCCCTCAACTGAGCCACTTCTTTATTTCGGCGACACACAACAGTTTGATTGTACTGCCACAGCCCTTGCAATGCATTTGCAAAGATTTCTTTTTCATTTTTTACTCCCTCATTACGGAGGGACACTTGCTGAGTAAAATACAATTGTGCCTGCTGATCATCAGGCACCGGCTCGTATGCTCCCCCTTTTAGGTGTTTTCCTAAAAAACGACCTATTAATGTTTCCATACTCATTTTTCATCTTTTTGCCTGCCTAGCCTTTATAGCCGGGCTCACCCGTGCACTGGTGCCCCGGTCTGTCTGGCTATGTCTTATGGCTCCCTTGTGAGGTCCGGCTTGCAAGTCCCAGTATCTTCACTTACCTACTCTGCCCCATGAGTTCCTACAGAGTTAAGCATTATTTTCATTTTAAGCAATTTGAGAAGCATACATCACCTGATTGTCGAGTGGCTGTGACTGTCTGTGTGTACCTTCTCCCCTGGCTCGAAGCCAGCAGTACCACATCTCCGAGCGTCGTTATTCTGTTGTGGGGGCTCGCAAACTAACCGACCCACAGTTAGGCGACCTCCCAAATGTACAGCACCAGCGATCCGAGTCTCGGCACCAAATGTAGGCATTATGTTATAGTTATTAAACTATAAATTAAAAATGAGGCAAATGGAGACAAGACTGATGGCGGAATAATTTAATGATTACAATAATAATCACAGCGAGAGGTTGCGAATGGTACATTCTTCAAAATAACAGTGTGTACAGGCTTGCTTATATAATGAAAGACAGCATAATTATTTTCTATGGTTTTCTATGATTGGTTTAAAACAAGCACAAACTTCAACTTATAAGGTAATACTTTTTCTTTGGTATATGTATGAGCTCATCCTTGGTCAGCACAAGTATAGATGGTGTACATTCTATTATCATATATGGCTAATAACAGCTGTCACCACCACTAACCAAGGTTCAGGAGGAAGAAATAGGTTTGGACTTAGGAATGTGCATACAAGCATTTTGGCCTGTCCATATAAGGACAAACACAAGAGATAGTCAAGAGGGGAATTTGGACACTATCCTGTGTTCCTGCTTGCAGTCATGTAGGCCAAATGTTTGTTATTACTTACATCTACAATGTTATAAAGCACTTTAATATTTCAACTGTGGCTCAGTCTCTCTATAGCTTTATAGGCTTTATGTGGCCTAGCTTTATAGGCCAACAGTTATTACACAGGCACATTATGTTTTAGACCAAAATACGGTTAGGATGCAATATAGGGACAAACTCCTTTATCCCTTGTTATTGGGGGGGAGGCACAGTTATGGAACTGACGCCGGAGGAACCAACACTGGCCAAGTCACCTGTCTGACAGCCAATCGAGGATACGGGCTGGAAGGGCAGGAGACAAAGTCCCCTGCCCCGAAGAGCTGCCACCCAAGACAGAGATAAGGGCAGGCGGCAGAGCCACCGGGAGCCCAGAACAGAGGGCTGACCCCCCCGCAGGAGGATAAGCTTGCTGCAGATGATGGTTTGTGGGCCACCTGCAAGTGGGAAGCAGACCAGTCCTGATGTTTATGTGTCCCAGATTTCTCCTTTTTTTTAAACTTATATTTATTGATTTTAATATTGCAATAGATACAAGCATAACCCGTAAGACAGTGCAGATTCTATACATATAGATAATAAAACATTCAGTATCATTGACACTCCTAAGATGTTTCCTTCAATGGGAGGTTATCTTAAATTTAACATAAAGGATAGGTAATATTTCTAGGGCCATTTGCAGCCATGAGAGGGGAATGCATTATAGATCCAATCCATTTTTCCTTTAGCATAAGCTACCCCTTTAATAAGTGAAAAACTTCCCCCTTGTCCTTTATCATAAGTAACCCAAAATAAAAGACTCCCTCCAACCATCCCACACCTCTACTTTCCCATGACCTAATTAGGTAAGTAAGTACCATTATATAATTTAGAAAAAATGCCAAACAACCAGAAATTCCAGATTTCTCCTTTTAAGAAGATGAAAAGGCTGCAGAGGACTATGCCAGTGAGGCCGAAGAGCTCCTGGCCTGCAGTTTCTTCTCCATCATGACCAACATTTGCTTCAGAAGGTGAGTCCTCCAGTGTTTTTAGACATCTCTGAGTGGCCTGGTTGAATTTATGGTAAAACTGGCAGGCTTCAGTGTCGTGGCTGGAGCCTAAGCAGATGAGACACGCAGAGTGGCCATCCTTTTCAGGGAGCTGTTTGCTGCAGGCACACTTTGAGGAGCGGTCAGAAGATGAGGTTGGTGGAGAAGACAAACTCATCGATGAAAACACCAAACATCTGATGGTTTCAACTAATAAAAATTAAAAAAAAAAGGCGCAGCAAGCGCAGGTATTGGTGGTCGACTGTAGCTGTGGCATCCGCTAAGGTTTAATGTGCATGGGTCAACAGTTGGGAAAAGAATCGAGGTAGGTGTGGGGGACCACCTACCTTTATAGGTTAGGCTGACATCAGTGGTGGGCAGTCCCCTGTGGTAAACTGTCAGGTAGAAGTTTTTCTGTGTGGTCCTGGTGCCTGGCGGCTTAGTCCTACCAGTGTGGCCTGCTGTAAGTGCATTCCTTGAAGTAAGATCTGCCTACTTGTTGCTCCATAAGGAATTTCTTCAAAACCTTTTTGCACTGCATAAGGGTTGTGAGATTAAATTTTTGGCGGAGCTCATAGAGACGTCATGGTCATGCCCTAGATAGCAGACACAGAGGTTGTGGTTGTCTGAAGAAGCAATCTTCTTTCTGTAGTGGCAGCAATGGAAGAGAGATTTGGAAGGAGTAACTCTACATAAAGGACGTAAAGGAATCTCGTTTAAAAGAAATTCTTAAAACTAGGGTAAAGGAAAAAAAAATCATAGGTGGAAATGGCATGAATTGCGACGTAGCTTCCACGGAGACCCATGCGAACAGAGTTGAGAGTGAGAAAGAACAGAGGAGGAAGCGGAGCCTGGTTGAGGATAGCAGGTGACGTCGGCATAGGCAATCCCAGTTATACTGCTGGAAAATCTATGATGTGGATCCTGCTATACCGATGGTGAAGTTCCTACAGTGTGACCTGAAGACTGAGATACCCGGAAGATCTGGTGATCCCAACCATGTATCACTGTTAGTATCTGTAAGTGAGGGCATTTGGGAGAAAGTTGGGGAAAGACCCCTTGGAGACTTCCCCTGTACATGTATTAGAACAGTTACAGAATTTCACTTAAGGCACTAATAACTAAGGTGACAAGACAGGATGCGACCCCCATATCTGTCCTCTAAAGTTAAAATCCTATGGGAAATGGATCTGGGTCTGACTATTAGAAATGAGAGCTGAGGGATGTATTCGGGCAGGATATGTGACTCCTGCAGTGTAAAAATATGTAAATAAATATATAAATAAATCACAGCACAGATTATACTGCCCACTGAGTGTGGTTCATAAATTCCACCCCACAATCTCGTTTATTTGTGGGAGATGCAATATGACAATGGGTACATATATACACTATTTTTGGGACTGTCAAACACTCAGGTCTTCTGGATAGTGGTGGCACAGGAACTTACCAGGATACTAGTTATGCAGATACCATGTACATACGAACATACGAAGAAGCCAGCAGAAGAAAGCCATTTGGTCTATCAAGTCTATTCGTACTGCAGAAACCACAGCTTGAGCTAATGTCCCTGCCCTCCCTCCCCACTCCTCCCATCCTCTCTACCCATGATCCTTACCTCCCCATGCCTATCCCAGCCTCTCTTAAAGCTGCCCACTGTCAACGAGATGACTTCTTCCAGCAGTGCATTCCAAGTGTCCACCACCCTCTCTGTGAAGTAGTGCTTCCTGACCTCCCCCCTAAACCTCCAACACTCCAGCTTAAGACTGTGCCTCCTTGTGTTATGGTTGCCACTCAGCTTAGAGAGACTCTCGTCAACCCTATTTATTCCTTTCAAGTACTTGAAGGTCCCAATCATGTCCCCTCTCTTTCTCCTGTCTTCCAGGGGGTACATGTTCAGTGCCCTCAATCTCTCCTCGTATGCCTTACCCTGCTAACCTGCTACATTTGTCTCTTTACTGTTTGGACTGCAGGACATGAGGCGGAAGGGTGGGGAGCCCCACCCTAGAGGATAAGGGTGTTACTATCCCTTGCTTGACAGTGTGTACAGAACATGTGGGTTTCCTGTGCTGTCCATATGCCTACACAATGGAAACAACTGGCACTGCATGCTTTGGCCCTTGAAAGGCTAACATATGTTCTCAAGGAACAGGAGAAACTGTTCATCAGGAGCTGCGGTAAGAAAAAATTACTTGCCATAGTAATCTTGTTTCTTCCAAGGTATTTTTCAATATTATGAACTCTTGCAGTCAGCCTTGAGTAGAACTGCCCACAGATTGGAACGTATGATAATGATGGAACCATCATGGACTCGTGCCACTTACTCACATGCTGACCTTACCAACTGCTAAATTATAAAATGCTTTAATTTCTTGGGAGCCTGCAAGGAAAGCCCCCAACAAAACTATTCTAACCACTTCATAACTTAACACTTGAATAATGGGATTATTGTAACAATGAAAATAATAGTAATAATAATAAAACCTCCTGAAAAGAACAATTCCCCTCAAAAGTCAGATATGACCTAAAAGAGGAGAAAACAAAACCCAACGGAGTTTAAAACTGTGACCAGCCAAGGGTAGAACACCCTTCATTTTACAAATATTCAGCTTGAGATGCAGAGACCACTGGTTCTAAAAGGGGAGGCAATAATATTGAAGAATACCTGGGAAGAACAAGATTACTATGGTGAGTCATTTTTTCTTCTATCAATCAATCAATCATTATTTATGTAAATTGCGCTATTCCAGAACTGTAGCGCTAGTACAAACCATAAAAATAATTACCTTTATAAAAACAGCTGCAGCAGATCAAATAAAATCAGGGAATGCCAAGCTAAATAAATGCATTTTTAACTCAGATTTAAAGCTCTCAACCGTCAGGCACTGTCGAATCCGGTGAGGTAGAGAATTCCACAGGGATGGGGTCGCAGATTCAAATGCACGGGACCCAGATGACTTTAAACGAACCCTGGGAATCTTTAGCAATCCCTCGTTGGTAGAGCGAAGCGGCTGGGAGAGGCAATAGGGATGAAGACAACCTTGCAGATAACTCGGACCTTGTCCGTGTAGGACCTTATAGGTCAGTAGACCGACCTGAAAGGTGATCCGCCACTGAATAAGCAGCCAGGGCAGATCATGCAGCACTGGCGTGACATGACAGCTATGAGGCAGCCCAGTCAACAGTCTAGCTGCTGCACTCTGCACCAGCTGCAGGTGGTGGATATCAACCCCTGGTTGCCCTAGGTACAGGACGTTACAGTAATCAAGGTGCAAGGTTACAAAGGCATGAACCAAAACTGGTAGGTCATCGGGCGGAACTAGGTGATTGATCCGGGCTACAGTCCTTAGATGGTAAAAAGCAGTCTTGACAACATACGATACCAGATGTTTAAGCATCAGTCCATCATCCAGAATCACACCCAGATCCCGCACCCATTCAGAGGTCGTCAGCTGGTGACCACTGAGCCAAATCCACGAGGCTCGCCCCACCACTGACCTCTCTACCTGATGGCCTGGGTCTACCACCAACACCTCAGTCTTGTCCGGATTCAACCTCAGCCAATTGGCACTCATCCAATCCTCAATCTCGGAAAGGCAGTCGTTAAAACTTACGCAGCCCACCCCTGACCCTTCAATCAGGTAATAAAGGACAGGTAGAGCTGAGTATCATCTGCATTGCAGTGAAAACTCAGCCCATACCACCTTACAATGTCTCCCAACGGCATATACACTGCGGACAACATGGGGGACAGTACAGAGCCCTGCGGAACCCCACATGGCAGGGAGACCTTGTCAGAGGAATAAATCCCACATGCAACTCTCTGAAACCTGCCAGTGAGGAAAGAATAAAACCATCTGAGGACTGTACCAGACAGTCCACAGATTGACCGCAAGCGCCGAACAACACCCCATGGTCCCCAGTGTCGAATGCCACTGAGAGATCAAGAAGAACCAAGATCAAACGGCTTCTCTGATCTCTTGCTATTAGAAGATGATTGAGTACCCAGACAAGGGCCATCTCGGTACTATGCCGTTTCTGGAAACTTGACTGGAGAGGATCAGAGATGTCGTGGATGGTCAAATGATCCTCCAGCTGCAGTGTGACCACATTCTCCATAACCTTATCCACACGGGGAGGTTAGAGATGGGTCTGTAGTTGGCAAGACAGTCTGGGTCGAGAGATGGTTTCTTACGAAGGGGTACCACTACCGTCTCCTTCAGAGTGTCCGGAAATACCCTGGAATCAAACGAACACCAGACTATCTCAGCAAGGATCGGGCCAATAGTCTCAACACATCCCACAAGGAGATGCGTTGGGCCGGGGTCCAAACCAAAGCAGGTCAGCCACAAAGACTAGATAATCTTCACGACATCCATGATCGCCGGCCGGCTGAAGTCAAACCAGACAGACCGAGGAGCAGCCACCTCCCACTGATCACCATCTGCCCCATTGGAGTGTCCCGAGTGAATCTCAAACCTGATGTCGGCAACCTTATCGGCGAAAAAGCAAGCTAATTCATCGCATTTCCCTTCCGACAAAGCTCTTCGGACTGCAGACAGACTGGATTGCACAGTCTGTCTACAGTTTGGAAGAGCTGAGCAGGTCGGTTTTATGCCGCAGCAATCTCCCTGGACAGAAATTCTGCCTTCTTATGGGAGATAGCAGATTGGTAGTCCTTATATTGGGCTAGCAATCTAAATATGACGTCATCCAGGCCCGATTTTCACCAGCGCTGCTCCAGCCTTCCCCCCACTTTCCTCAGCTCCCTCAAGGTCCCATCAAACCAAGGGGACCAAGGGTGCTGGGTAAGGGGACGAACACGAACAGGAGCAAGAGAATCCAAAGCCCCAGTCACAACGTCATTATAACCCTGGACTAGGGCATCTGGATCACCGCTATCCCTCGGCATCCCGATAGGTCCAGCACCACCAACAGGCCATCGGGGGGATAAACATCTTAAAGGGCAGTACCAGACCATCTCCGTAGGGGTAGACCTATACGGGGGCCTGAAAATTGAACCTTATGGTGTGATGGTCCGACCAACTGACTGGCTCCACCACCAGATCAGAGGTTTCCATATCCAGAAGGAACACCAGGTCCAAGGAGTGACCGTACTTATGGGTCACAGAGGTAATCACCTGTGAGAGGCCCAGTGAGTTCATCATCTGGAGGAAGTCTTGACTAAACAGAGAGTTCATCGTTGACCCAGGCATTGAAGTCCCCCAGCACCATCCATCTGGGGGACTCCAATACCATATCGACTATGAAGTCTGTGACTTCCTGCAGGAATTGCTTCTAACCCCCGGGTGGTTGGTAGACGAGAAGAGTCCTGCACTCCACACCTGCACCAATGATACATTCGAAGGACTGGGTCTCCCCCACCAGCAGCTCCACAAGGCTCAATTCCGATCTAAAACCAATGGCTACTCCCCCACCCCTACGATCCAACCTCGGGTGGTGTATCACTGAGAACCTGGCTGGAAATGCTGACTCCAAAATAGGGCCAGAGTTTTCATCCAGCCAGGTCTCGGTGATGCAAGCCAGGTCTAATGATCCGACAAGATCAGTCATCACTGCTGTCTTGTTTTTAACAGACCTGGCATTGCATACCACCCAGATTGGATGAGACCCTGAGGACATCCGAGTCGTCTGCCCACATACAGTGGAGCCCTTGGGTATGGGGACCAAACAGGTCAAACCCTTATCGGGAACCCATTTCGCCCCAGGGTGCCTCCTAGTCCCCACTACTCCAATCCAGCCACTTGTTTCCACTCTCCTGAGAGGTCCGCAGCCCCCAGCCCCTATGCCTTCTTCTAACAATCCCCAATGCACAGCATCGAGTATAACCTTCAGCCGGCAATTGAGGACAGTCAAAGGGGCGGAGGCTACAGAGCTCCACAGGAGAGTAGTGCCTGATGGGGAGAGCCCCCTGCCAACTCATTAAAAAAGAAACAAACCAAACAAATTAATACACACAATACAATACCCATACAATCACAAATAAATAACTTAATCCCACCCAAATGACCTAATATAATTAACAAATCAAGTAATAACTTATACTATCAAATACATAACAAAAATCAATAAATAAATAAAACCTTTTTCAATCCCACCATCACTCCAAATAAAATCAACTACACATTTAACAAACCAAAAATTAAACAACAGTAAAGTCACATTTGCAGAAGTCCAAGAAACACTCACCAGAATCTCTTTTCCTTTTTGAAATCCAGAAGACAAAAATGGAATCAACTCTCACTAGATTCAGTTCAATGATACAGGTTGGATAAAATAAATAAAATTTAGGGTACTCTCACCACTCAGTCCAAATTACAGTAACAAACAGAACTTGAGGATTTGAAGCGAGACTTGCCACAGTTCACGATATACCGTAGAATCTTCCAGACAAAGCAATTCCTGAGAAAATAGATCAAAAAGTTTTTCTGACAAACTCCGACATACCCCGAAGCAGATATTAAAGTCTAAAAGAAACACCTCCACCAAACCACCGGAGCCACCCAACCTTAGACAGGCAGCCCGTGGTAGCTCAAAGGGAACTAGCCAGATGCCCACCCTTCGGTCAGCACCCCAGCCCCCACAGAGGAGTTCCCAGACCCACTACCCATCTCAGGGCAAGCCAATTTGGCTCACCAATCCACCACAGATGGCAAAAATTATCCTTCTCAGCACACTCAATAAAGTCACTGAAGACAACCCGACATTCCACTGATACGCAACTCTTTCCACAAGTCAAGTTATTCCTCCAGCTTAGATACTGAACCACTTTCCAGCCGGAGTCGGTCAATCACACAGCAGGAGTTGGTTGATCAAACAACCATTCCAGCATTACTGAGACAGTTACTCCCAGGACACCTGCTTCTGTAATAGCCCGATTCCAGCAGTCCTTTATTGAATTTCTGTCCGTAGATAGTTTATTGGGTGCTTTGTAAAACATCCAATGCCGGCATTAAAAGCAGTTGGCGTTTACAGGGACCATTGGTTGAACAAACAAACGCGACCGTGGCTCACCGTATTCCTGCATTCGGTATATTTATGCTGAACTATGGAATTCAACACAATTCGACAGCACTACAAGTTTAAAATAAAATAACTTGGCTACAATAGTTAAAAATTTACAAAATTAACAAAATAACAAATAACTGCTACCGCGCTACTACACAATCTAACGGCTGGCCCAGCGTGGCCGCCATCTTCTAACCCTAGGGATTCTTCAATATTCTCAACTCTTGCAGACTACAAAGCAGTACCTTTGGAGGTAGGCACAGAACCTACTTAGGAAATAGAGTCTGCAGAACTGCTGTGCCAAATCTGGCATCACTCCTGGACTGGGTGTCCAAACAATAATGCTTTGTGAAAGTGTGTACTGTTCTCCATGTAGCTGCTATAGTAGCAGCTGTACCCTTGTTAGAATGAGCCCTATGGCCTACTGAGGGTTCTTTACCTGCCTTTGAGTAACAGAATTGGATGCACTGCACTATCCAGTGGGAAATAGTCCTCTTGGTTGCTGGTTTCCCTTTCTGTACATACCCATAAGTCAGGAACAGCTGCCGTTTGTCCTGCCTATGGTCCTTGATGCGAGTCATGTAGTAACTCTAGGCTCTCATGACATCCAGGCTATGTAGCCTGCGTTCACCTGAGCTAAAATGCTCAGTGAAAAAGACTGGCAGGGTAATGGATTGATTCAAGTGAAAAATCAGAAACCACTTTAGTGAGGAATTTCCTATTTGTTCAAAGCACCACCTTGTTCTTATGAAAGGAAATGTAATTCTGCTCAATGCACAGGGCCTGAAACTCACTAATCCTTCTGGCTAAAGTAATGGCCATCAAAAACACTTTTCCAGGTAACATATTTCAGGTGAGCTGAGACCATAGGCTCATAAGGAGGTTCCATGAGCTTGGCAATGTATACATCGAGATCCCATGCAGGCACTGGTTCTCTATGGGAAGGGTGCATATGAGCCAAACCTTTGAAAAACTGCCCTTGCCAGCCGAAATATAAGCGGAAACTGAAGCCAAATGCACCTTCAGAGTAGCATGCTGTAGGCCCAAGGTAGTCCAGCAAGTCTGGTACCTCTGCCTGTGAAGGTACTATACCATTAGCACAACACCACATGGAAAACCTTTTCTACTTAGAGGCATAGGTCTTTATAGTGGAAGGCTTCCTTTACTCCCTCAGGACATCTAGGACACTTTCAGAGAGATGCAAGCCTGCATGTTCTAAAGTCATCAAGAGCCAGGCCCTGGGCCTGAGGTTCAGGTACAGGATCCTCCCCTGGGAAGAGGTTAACAGGTTGTGCCTCCATGGGAGGTGTTAAGAGAGGGGCCACAGACATGGAGAGCAGCACAGTGTACCATGGCTGTCTGGAACTATCATGATCACTGATACTGGCTGGCAACCGAGTTTGATTAGGACTCTGAGGATCAGGGGGAAAAGGAGGGAAGGTGTATAGTAATTTCCCTGACCAATCCACAACCAGGGCATCCAGCGGTATTGTGCCCTTTGCTGGTGATTTTCTTGGGACACAAAGAGATCTACAGTATCTCTGGGATGCCCCACCTCCTGAACACCTCCTCCAGTACCTGTCTGTTTAGAGTCCATTCATGATGGTCCTGAGTGATTTGACTCAGGGCATCTGACAGGGTATTGTACTCTACTGGCAAATGGATGGCTACCAGTGTAGCCTGGAGTAGATCAGATTCCATACCTTCATTGCTTCTGTGCACAGAGGGTTGGACATTGTTCCGCCCTGCTTATTTATGTAGTACACTGTAGTGGTATTGTCTGTTCTGACCTGTACTATTTTGCCTTGAATTATAGATGCGAAGGCCTGCAGGGCACTGCGCTCAGTTCCAACATGGTTATGTGCTGGAGTGACTCTGCACTTGACCAAGTGCTGTGTATTGTATGATCCCTCAGATGAGCTCCCCAACCCAGGAGGGAAGCATCTGTAATGAGGACCACTGATGGGGACTCCTGTTGGAATGGAATTCCCTCTCGGAGATTTTCCCTTACTTGCCACCACTGGAAGAATTGCAGTAATGTTCCCATTTCTGGAACCAGTTTTGATAGTGGGTCCCTCCTTTGGCACCAATGTGCCCTTAGCTGGAACTGTCTCTCATTTGGAACCCACAACCCCAGACTGTACTTGTTGCTGCAACCATATGTCCCAGGAGCTGTAGAAACTGTCTTGCTGGCTTTGGTCTCTTCAGCTTGAAAGAGCCAGCAATTTGTAGGATGTTGCTTACCCAGTCCTGAGGCAGGCAAGCCCGTCCCTTTAGAGCATTCAGTTCTACTTCTATGAAGTGCAACACCTGCAGTGGTTGTAGGACAGACATTTTGGAGATTTACTAGGATCCCTAGGGACTCCAGGATGTCCAGAGTTCTCCTTAGGTAATCTCTGACCTGTTGTGGAGAATTTCCTACTATTAAACAGTCGTCCAGGGAAATAGCAGTTATGTAAGAACTTACCGTAACAGCAGATCTTCGAGAGAGGTTCCTGCAGTAGGTCTTCACATATAGGACTGCACCCCCTGGTGTCAGGTTCCAATGACAAACTTGTAGCTAGCAATCATCATCGGGGACCGCCTCGGGAGTCAGGTGATGAGATGTGAGCCAGACTATAAAAGGGGCGGACCCATGTCCACCCTCCAGTTCTTTTCCACCGGAGACCTAAAGAAAGGAAAGCAGAAAGAAAGAAGTAACAACTCCTGGGACCTTGTGCCTTATCTAGACCTATGGGCTAGGCAGGAAAGTACAGTTACGTAAGAACTTACCGTAACAGTAGATCTTCGAGAACAGCTCTTGCAGCAGGTAACACCATTAGGACTGAAGCTGGCAGGCGTCAGGACCCCACGGAAATCTTCTAGCTAGCAGTCTTCAGCGGGGACTGCCTCCGACGTCGGTCCCGCCCCCGTCAGACGTAGTACATAAGGAGGTGGTCCCGCCAGATTCCCAGTTCTCCCACCAGAGACTCCCGGCCGCAGGATGACATCAGAAGGGGAGACCGAGGATCCGCCATCAGAAGAAAAGGAAGAAAGAGCATAAGCTCTTGCCAAGGCCTGGTAGGCCATACTTCCTCAAGGGGAATGGTGGGCGGAAGGTACTGCTGCAAGATCTGTTCTCAAGACCTACTGTTATGGTAGTTCACGTGAACTGTACCATCTACTTCAGATACAGTTTGCAGCAGGTAAATACCATTAGGACTGATTCCCAAGCAATAGCGCCTCTAAGCATTCTGGGAGGAGGAAATTAGGAAAGATCTTGAACAAGTCCTGACTCTAGGACAGGAGACCCTGTAGAACGGCAAGGCCGAAACTGGCTCTCCGCCGTGATGTAATATCCAGGCTATAGTGCCTAATAAATGTGTGCAACAGAGCTCCAAGTAGCTGCAGTACAAATGGCCGAGGTGGAGACGTTGCGCAGTGTTGCAAAGGAGGTAGCCACCCCCCTTGTCGAGTGGCCCCGGACTGTGCCCGGGAGGGGCTTCTGTTTGCTGTTGTAGCAAAATGAAATACACTGGACAAGCCAGCGAGAAAGAGTCTGCTTTGAGACTGGTTGGCCCAGCATCCTCTCAGCGAAGGATACAAATAGTTGCTCCGATGTGCAAAGCTGTTTAGTTCTGTTCAGGTAGTATCTTAAGGAGCGGTGAACATCCAGGGTGTGAAGCAACGCCTCTCCTCTATTAGAGTACTTGGGAAAGTACACAGGCAGATTGATGTCCTGGTTGAGAGTGAGGGCAGAGACTACCTTAGGCAGGAATTTAGGATTCGTCCTTTAGAGACACTCTGTCCTGGTGGAAAATTAAATAAGGCTCCCTACACATGAGAGCATGAAGCTCGGAAACTCTCCTTGCTGACGTGACAGCAACTAAAAGTAACGTTTTCCACGACAGAAAACGCAGCTCGCAATCTGAGGTAGGTTCAAAGGGGGGAAGCGTGAGTTGTTCCAGGACAAAGAGTAAGTCCCAAGGAGGAACGGGATCCTTGATGGGTGGCCTAAGGTGTAACACCCCTCTCAGGAAGTCTTGAGAGGCATCTAGCTGTGCCACTGTGCGCTGTCCTACCGGGAAGTGGTAGGCCAAAATCGCGCAGAGGTGAACTTTGATGAAGGAGTAGGCGAGACCGGAATGAAAGAGGGAAAGCAGGTATTCCAGAACCAGTTTCACTGGGCATTCTAAAGGGGAAAGGCCATGCGCCTGCAACCACAAGCAAAAACGATGCCACTTCATGGCATACGTCGCATGTGTTCCCAGCTTTCTGGCCATGGAAAAGACTTCCGCTACCTCTTGCGAGACCCCGTGTCGCATAATGGCTATGTCTCGAGGAGCCAGGCATGCAGGTTCAGTGAGCGTAAGTCCGGGTGGACTAGTGAACCCTCCTCCTGAGACAACAGATGGGAGCTGAAAGGCAATGGAACTGGAGGTTCCCGGGACAATTGCGTCAGCATGGGGAACCAGATCTGCCTGGGCCAGAAAGGTGCTACCAGGATCATTGTTGCATGCTCCCTGCGCAGTTTGAGAAGGACTCTCTGGATCAATAGGAAGGGATGGAAAGCATAGAGGAATCTGTCCGCCCAGAAGAGGGACAACTCGTCTCACCAGAAAACACCAGGCCCTGGATCTAGCGAGCAAAAATTGGGCAGTTCTGCGTTGGATGGGGAAGCGAACAAGTCCAACTCTGGAGTGCCCCATCGAAGAAACAGATCCTCTACTACCTCCTGAAGAAGTTCCCATTCATGGACTCTGGCCTGGGAATGACTCAGGCCGTCTGTGATTGTGTTGTCCTCCCCGGGAACGTGAACTGCGATCAGGCTCGCGCCATGTCGGATTACCCAATCCCACACTCTCATAGCTTCCTTGCAAAGGGGGTAAGAGTGTGCGCCTCCCTGTTTGTTGAGGTAATACATCACCGCCGTATTGTCTGTCTGAAGCAGAAGAGTACTCGACGGGATTTCTGACTGAAAGGCCTGCAGGGTGTAAAGGACCGCCCTCATCTCCAGAACGTTGATGTGGAGGTGAGCTTCCTGAGGGGTCCACATTCCCTGGGACCTCACCCCGTTCAGGTGTGCTCCCCACCCCAGCCCTGGGGCATCTGTGGAGAGGATTACCTCCAGGGACAGCACTGTAAACGGGACACCCGTAGAGAGTGTCCCTGGGTCTAGCCACCATTGCCAGTCTTGAATCACGGCGTTCGTGATTCTGGCCGGATGCTGCATGTGGTCTTGCCTTTGGTCCTACTGCACTTTGAGCATCCACTGAGTTACCCGCATGTGCAGCCTTGCCAAAGGTATGGTTGGAATGGCCGCAGCCATGTGTCCGAGCAAGTGAAGGACCAACCTGGCGGGGACAGTCTTCTTCGCCGAAAGATCCTTGATGAGGGATCTGATGTGTTCCGCTCTTTCGTCGGGAAGAAAGGCTTTCCCTTGGACGGTGTCCAGAACTGCGCCTATAAACTGCAGCTTCTGGGACAGTACCAGGAGAGACTTCTGGTAGTTGATAAGAATGCCCAGGGACTGGAACAGATCCTGGGTGCTCTGAATAGCCAGCAACAGCGCCTCTTTGGAGGCGGCCATGAGAAGCCAATCATCCAGATACGGGAACATGTAGTGGCCCTGTCTTCTTAGAGACGCTGCCACGACTGCCATACACTTGGTAAAGACCCTGGGGGCCGATGACAGTCCGAACGGAAGAGCCCGGAACTGAAAGTGGTGGCCGAGAAACTCGAAGCGCAGGAACCTCCTGTGCGCTTGAGCTACTGGGATGTGCAGGTAGGCGTCCTGCATGTCCAGGGACGCTAAGAAGGCGTCCTTTTTTAGCATTGGAATGAGCCCCTGGAGGGTCACCATGCGAAAACGTTTGTAGGCGACTGACATGTTGAGGTCGCTGAGGTCCAAGATTGGACGGAGGTCCCTTGTTTTCTTCGGAACCAGAAAGAAGTGGGAATAGTATCTGGATCCTTTCTGGTTCTCTGGGACGTACGTCACCGCTCCCTTTTGAAGGAGAGCGAGTACATCTTGCCTGCTGAGCGATCTGTGCTGACCCGAGTAACGGGAGAGCAGAGGAGGCCTTGTGGGTGGCTTGTCCACGAATTCTATAAAGTGGCCTCTTTTTACCAACTGAAGAACCCACCTGTCGGTGGTTATGGATTGCCACCCTGGCAGGTGGTCCGATGCGACCCCGACCTTGGTGTCCCATTGATCCTGAGGGGCGGGGCCCGGGAAGGAGTCATGCTGTGGCGGCTGAGGGTCCTGCGGGCTGGGCCGGCTTAGCTGGGCACTGGCCTCGGCCCGTGGACGACTTCCCCTGGGCTCTGTGGGAGAAGGAGCCCCTCTGTTGCGGGCCGTGCAGGACTGCTGTCTCTGCATCCGCCTCGAAACGCTTTGGTCTCCAGAAGGAACTAAGTTAATCTTGCATGGCCTGGACAGACCGCCTTTCCCGGCCTCTTGAAGTTTGGTGAGGACCTTCTCCGAGGACTCGCCAAAAAGGACTTCTCCGTGAAACGAGGCATCCAGGATGAATCCGGAGACACGGAGCCATGAGTGTCTCCGGAGGCATACGCCTGAAGCTGTCGCTCTGGCCGAGGAGTCTGCGGAATCATACGCGGCTCGCACCTGGGTTCCCACGTCCGAACCCGTGCGAAGGAGTTGTAGCAACTCCTCCTTCTGCTCACTTTCTGGCATCTTTTCCGCCAGATCCAGTCCCTGCTCCCACAAGGCGTTCTGAAACTGTACCATGTGGGTTAAATAGTTGAGGGATCTGATGGCGCAGGTAGCGGATGCATACGTGCGCCTGCCCATAGCGTCCAGCTGCTTGGACTCTGGGTCCGGTGGCAGGGTGCTCAAATGGTGCGGCCTCTGGGACTAGTCATGAGAGGCTGTAATGACCAGAGAATCGGCCAGAGGATGTGGTACCAAGTACTGGTTCTTCCTAGGGGCCTTGTACAGGTGGTCAGCTTTCTTCGGCATCACCGGAAGTGAGAGTGGACGTTTCCACGCTGCCTTGGTGACGTCCACGAATGTGTCCACCAAGGGTGGCACCACCACAGGCTTTGGATCTTTTTGCCGAAGATATCTGGCAAGGCGTAATCTCTCGGGGTCTAGTTCCTCTGCGTCCCAGCCCATGTTCTCCTGGATATGCCTCATAATCTCTGAGAATGATGGGTCATCCGGAGGAGATCTTGGAAGCTGACGTGGGTCCGGAGAAGGGACGCTGATCGGAGAGGGGGATCTGGATCCGTCCGAGAAGTCCGATCCCGTGTCCTCCGTCGAAGGCGAATGACGGCGTCTCCTGGGTCTCTTGGGGCTGGGTGACCCTGAAGAGGATCTGGACGGAGGTCTCCTTTTTTTCTGGTCTACCCCTAGGAGAATCCGTAGGCTCCTGTGGGGAAGGTACTCGGCCCGCAGCCCTGGGTGGAGTAGGGGGCATGGGGGCCGGTGGAGTTGCAGGTGGAGGTGGAGGAAGAAGAGGAGGAGGTGTGGGAACCACATCCTTTTTTATGGTATCCCACCAGTAGGTGAACAACTCCTTGACCTCGGATATACTGAGGCCCGACGATGGACCGGGCGCCGATGGCTGGTCGTCGGGTTCCGGCGGTGGCTCCCCAGGGGTCTCTGGTTCCAGAGAGGGTTCCTTGGGGGGTGCGACAGGACCGGGTTTGCCCGTCTGGTCCTCGGGCTGGGTCAGCTCCTCCTCCGTGATCGCCTCCTGACCGACGTCGGTGGGAGGCGTCCGGGTTCTCCTCTCTGTAGGTACGGACGTCGGTCCCCCGGCCGGCGTCCGTGGTGGCGAAGGCCTAACCGGCGATGGGCGTCTGGCGGTCGTCGGTTCTCGGGACCGATGGTGCTTGGCCGACGTCGGGTAGGCCGGCGTCGGATCCGACGATCTCTTGAGTGAAGTTAGCTCTTTGGTCTTCCACTGGGGAGGAGGAGGCAAAGAGACTGACCTGGCGTCAGGCTCCAAATGGCGGGAACCGGACTTGTGGTGGTGGTGGCAGTCCCCCGACCTCGGCAGGGGCCCTGGAAGCCGAATAGGAGGAGGGCCTGGAGGTCTTGGCCTGAGGAAGAGAGGAGATTTTCGAAGAAGTCTTCACTGCTGCAGGGGGAGGCTGAGAGCGGGCCCGGGAAGGGGAGCGGTCAGACCAGGAGCCGGAGCTACGGGAGTCAGAGGCCCTAGACGGGGACTTGGATCTCACCCTCTCCCTATGCTTCTCAAGGTGTCTCCGGGCCTTGTCAGAAGATTCCCCTTTGGAGGCTGCGTCCATGGCTTTAATCTTTTTGAGCAGGAACGCCTGTAGGGCCTTCTGGTGACGGATCCAGGTCCGGCTATTGAATCCCTGGCAGAAGGAACAGGTCCGGGTGTCGTGGTCTGGGCCTAGGCACCAGACGCAGGCCGAATGCGGGTCTTTAAATGGGATTTGCTTCCCGCAGGCGCACTTAGATGGATGGCCTTTCACGGAGGTTGGAGAGGACAGACAGCAACTATGCAGTAGAAACAAACTTTTTCCTAAACGGAAGAACTTAACCAGGCGTTATGCGCTAGAAACGAACCGAAGGGTCGAGACATGCAAGTCGATGGCAGGAAAGAACTGGGGAATCTGGCGGGACCGCCTCCTTATGTACTACGTCTGACGTCGGGGGCGGGACTGATGTCTGAGGCGGTCCCCGCTGAAGACTGCTAGCTAGAAGATTTCCGTGGGGTCCTGATGCCTGCCGGCTTCAGTCCTAATGGTGTTACCTGCTGCAAGAGCTGTATCTCGAAGTAAGATGGAAAGATTACCAGGAGCTGGGGGAAGGTAGGTGAGAAACTAGACCTACTGCAGGAACCTCTCTCGAAGATCTACTGTTACGGTAAGTTCTTACATAACTGCTATTTCCTTGGACGACTGTTTAATAGTAGGAAATTCTCCACAACAGGTCAGAGATTACCTAAGGAGCAGAGTCTGGAGAAATATTCTTCTTAGAACACCAAATGCTGAATCTTTTCCATTTGGAGTTGTAAGTCTTTCTGGTGGAAGGCTTTCGAGAAGCCTTAAGGATATCCAGAACCTCCTGGGAAAGATGCAGATCTGCAAACTCTAACTCTTCAAGAGCCATGCCTTGAGATTGAGAAACTGAAGATTCGGGTACCAAATCCTCCCCTGAGAGGATGTCAACAGGTTGTAATTCCTGGGAAGAGACAGGTGAAGGTGGACTGCTAGGGACAACAACAGGGGATACCAGGGCTGTCTGGCCCAGTCTGGAGCAATCAGAATCACTTTGCATGGTTGTGACCTTATCTCGACTAACACTTTGAACGGGGGGGGGAGCATACAGAAATTTCCCTTCCCAGTTCAGAATCAGAGCATCCAGGGGGACTGAGCGCAAGACTGGGGGTCTGGAACAAAAGAGAGGAAGTTGGTGATTGTCTGGGGCTGCAAAAAGATCCATCTCTGGAGTGCCCCATCTCGAGAAAATCACTTTCAAAACTAGAGGATCTAGGGTCCATTCATGATGGCCCTGTGACATTCTGCTCAGAGCATCTGCTAGGACATTGTCCTTCCCTGGGAGGTGAACTGCTATCAGAGAGGTTTGCAGGGAATAGGCCAGGGACCACAACTTCATTGCTTCTGTGTACAAGGCCGTAGACAGAGTGCCTCCCTGCTTGTTGATGTACCACATGGTGGTGGTGTTGTCTGTTCTGACCTGGACCACCTTGTTCTGTACAGATTTGGAAAAAGTATGCAGTGCCAGAAACACTGCTCTGAGTTCCAAGAGATTGATGTGAAGCAGAGATTCCTGAGGTGACCACAGTCCTTGGGTGGTAAGATCCCACAAATGGGCTCCCCCAGCCCAGCAGGGAAGCATCTGTGGTGAGTATCACTGAATGAGACTGAGTGACAAAAGGAACTCCTTGTCTCAAATTGTCCTCATCCTGCCACCATTGCAAGGCCTGGATCAGGGTTCGAGTCACTGGGACTAGTTTGGTAAGGGAATCCTTTCTTTGGGACCAGAAGGCTCTTAGGTGGAACTGAATGTCCCTCATCTAGAATCTTGCTCCTTGGACCACTACTGTGGAAGCTGCCAAGTGGCCCAGAACCTGAAGGAAATGCCTTGCTGGTCGAGACACTTGAAGGGTGAATGAAGAGGCGAGTTCCATGAGGGTCCTTGCCCTTTCCAGGGGAAGGAAGGCTCTTGCCCTTTACTGTATCCAGCCCTGCCCCTATGAAGGTGAGGAGCTGTACTGGTTCAAGAACTGACTTTGGAGGGTTGAGAAGGAATCCTAAGGAAGTGAGCACTTGCTGGGTCACTTGCATATGTGACTTGACTTGGTCTGGAGACTGACCTACTATGAACCAGTCGTCCAAGTATGGGAAGATGGCTATCCTTTGCCTTCTTAGAGAAGCAACTACTACTGCCAGGCATTTTGTGAATACCCTTGGAGCAGAGGTCAGACCAAAGGGCATTGCTCTGAACTGGTAATGGCCTGAGGGCAGCTCGAACCTGAGGTACTTTCGATGGGAGCTTCTGATGAGAATATGGAAGTAGGCATCCTTGAGGTCCAGGGACACTAGCCAGTCCCCTGGCCTGAGAGAGGGTAGAATAATTCCCAGAGTCACCATTTTGAATTTTGGTTTTAAAAGGTACTTGTTTAAGTATCTGAGATCCACGATGGGCTGCCATTCTCCTGTCTTTTTTGGGGTAAGAAAGTACCTGGAGCACAATCCTTTGCCTTGGTGAAGGAATGGAACCCTTTCCACAGCTCTGAGAGCTAGGAGGGAAGAGACCTCTGCCTCTAGGGCAAGTGCCTCTGAGGGATTTGCAGGTGGAAAGGATCTGGTTCTCATCTTTGGAAACATTTTGAAGCTGAGAACCAGCCCCTGGCTTACTACTTCCAGGACCCATTTGTCTGATGTCAGAGACTCCCAGTCCTGGACAAAGTAAGCCAGCCTGCCCCCTACAGGTAATGGAGAACCGGCCCTGGCCAACCCATCAGGGTGCCTGTTTGGCAGGGGGTGGAAGCAGGTCTGCTTGTACCCCGTCTGCCTCTCCCTCTAAAGAACCCCCTCTGGGTGTAAGCAGAAGAGGAGGCCTGGGCTTGGTAGAAAGCCTATGAAAAGGCCTGCCCCTGCCCCTGGGGTGCTGCCTCTGAGGAGTGGCCTGCCTTTCCTTGGCCTGTGCACTCCTATAGGTGGTCCTATATTCGTCCATTTTCTTCATGTAATTCTCTGTCTGCTCCCCAGAGAATTACCCACAACAGGAAAATCCACGGCCTTAGTCTGGGTATCCTATGACAGGCTAGTACATCTGAGCCAAGCCATTCTACTAGGTGCCACAGATGTAGCCATGACTCTAGATGACACATCATTGGAGTCCACTGCAGCATGGAATTGCACCTTGATGCCTCAATACCATCAGCAGCCACCTGCTCCAGCTCCTTGGCAAGCTGGCCAGGGACCTGTTTTGCTAAAGCCATAACAGTGTCCCATCTGGATTTTTTGATACCTAGCAGTATAGGCCATATAGTTGGCCCGTCTGAGTCCCAGGGATGCTGCCATGTACTGTTTCTTTGCCATGGCATCAATCCTCCTGGAGTCCTTGTCTGGGGGCTGTGAAGCCAAGGGAATATTTGCCTTATCACAGGCTGCAGCCTGCACTACCCCAACATGGCTGCATTGTTGTGTAAGGAACTCCATATCTGAGCCTGACAATGTATACCTCTTGTCCATTCTCTTATCCACAGGAGGTATAGTATTAGGAGTCTTTAAAATCTTAAATGTCTGTTTCCCAAAAGATTTGTGTAAGGGAATAGACAGCCTCCTAGACTCTGGGATATCCATCATTTCCACATAGTCAGGCTCCTCCTGGTCATCCACAGCCTCTTCCATAGGAAGCTGGAGGGTTTCAGCCACTTTTTTATAAAACATGAAATGGGAGGGGGACTCAGAAAGCCTAGGAGGAGACACTCCTGAAGGTCTGTCTGGGGAGATGGGCACATCTAGACTTTCAAAACCACATTCACTTTCCTCATACTCCTCTTCCTCCTCCTCCGGTTCATAAAATTCCTCTAAATCATACTCTTGAACCGCTGGAACCGGCCGAACTGAGCGCCTGCCTGATGGTGCAGGTTTGGTCGGAACCGGGGAAAGCGACTGCACAATTTTGATCGCTTTGGCTATTTCTTCAGCGGTTGGAGAGGAAAGTTTTGGCTCCACACCAGCTGATCTTTCTTTTCTAGTTCTCTTAGCCAGAACAGACTCCTCAGAATTGGCTCTCCTTTTGCCCGAAGTCTCACCCTGGTCAGAGGGCACTCCTTCTGGTTAGGTTTGAACCGAACCGGGCTGGCCATCCGGTTCAGCGGAATTTTTGGCTTCCCTTTCCCTGAGCCTACCAACTCACTTTTCTAGGGTAGCTGCAGGGAAATTTTTACAAATCTGGCAGTCTGCATTGAGGTGGTCAAACCCCAGACAATAAACACAGGTGGTGTGGGGGTCAGCCTTAGCAAGGACTTCCCCACACACACTACAGTGTTGAAACCCAGTGGGCCAGGTTTTCTTTTGGGTTTCTCAGACATTGTGCCAGTCCTAACCAAACGTACCCTTTTAATGGCAATCTGCCAGGCAAGACCCTCTTATCGGTTCCTGACCGTGTCACGGGTCGTGGAAAAAAACGTAATAAAACCCGTTTTTTTTTTAAGAACCGATAAGAACCGGTAACCACACTCTAAAAGTACAAATTAAGATTTTCTAACAACTTGATCAGCTCAAACCGAACCGATGAACCATTTACAAGTTCCACAAAGAATAGAATAAAATATAACCAATCTAGTACTCACAAATACCACAGACAGAGACTGGACAGACAGGTTATGGTTTAAATTAGGTTGAAAACCGAGAAAAGCAGTACTTTAACCGACAAATTGAACTGAGCAGAAGGAGAAATCTCCGGAGCGACTGTTCAGTGAGGCGGAGTAAAGAATCTGACGGTTTGAATTTAAACAGCAACAGACAGAGTCTCAACTGTGCTCGAGCTCAGCGTTCCATGCCTGGCATGGAAAGCTAACTCTTTCATCTCCGAGGCAGTTCGAAGGTTGGGACTCACTGCTATTGTCAGAATACAGCAAGACTTCATGTTGTTTGAATTAGGAGACTTAAGAATTTTATGTGTCTATTTCCCAAAGGATTTATGGAGGGGAATAGACAGTCTCCTGGACTCTGGGATGGCCATCATCTCAACAAAATCAGGCTCCTCCTGATCCTCTACTGCTTCCTCCACAGGAAGCTAGAGGGTCTCAGCCACTTTTTTGTAAAACATATAGTGAGAAGGGGACTCAGAAAGCCTAGGAGGAGAAACACGTGAAGGTCTGTCTGGGGAGATGTCTGGGTCAATAGGCACATCCAGACTTTCATAATCACCATAATCATCCTCATACTTTCTTTCCTCCTCCTCCAGTTCATAAAATTCTTCCAAAGTGTAATCCGGAACCGACCGAACTGAACTCCTGCCAGATGGTGCCAGTTTGGTCGGAACCGAAGTAAGCGATTGCACTATCATTATCGCCTTGGCTATCTCATCGGCGGTTGGAGTATGAATTTCTGGGTCCGAACCGGATGATTTATCTTTTCTTTTCCTTTTCACCAGAACCGACTCCTCAGAATCGGCTCTCCTTGCCCGAAGAAGTATCGCCCTGGTCAGAGGGCACTCCTTCTGGTTTGGTCGGAACTCAACTGGGCTGGCCATCCGGATCAGCGGACTTCTTGGCCTCCCTTTCCCTCAGTCTACCTAATCTCTCTTGCAGGGTAGATTTGGGAAAATTCTTACAAATTTGGAAGTCCGAATCAAGGTGGTCAAACCCCAGACAATAAACACAGGTGGTATGGGGATCAGCCTTGGCAAAGACTTCCCCACACACTGCAGTGTTGAAACCCAGTGGGCCCGTTTTTTTTCTTGGGTTTCTCAGACATGGCCAATCCTATCCAAAACTTACCTTTTTTTCAGCAATCCGCAAGGCAAGACTCCCCTATCGGTTCCTGACCGTGTCACGGGTCTTGGGAAAAAAACGTAATAAAATCCGTTTTTTTTAGAACCGATACGGACCAGTTACCACACTCTAAATGAATCACAAACTTTTTTTTTTTTTTACCTCAAACTGATCGGTTCAGCCGAACCGATCCACAATGTACAAGTTCCACACAGAAAACCTATCTAGTACTCATGGTACCACAGACAGAGACTTGAACCGACTGAGCGGTAACAGCAATTCGGTAGAAACCGACCGAAAAAAATGACACTTCAACTGACTTTTTTTGAACCGAGCAAAGGAGAAATCTCCAGAGCGACTGTTCAGTGAGGCGGAGTAAAGAATCTGATGGTTGCAGTTTAAAGAACAGCAGACAGGGGCTTCAACCGAGCTCGTGGTGAACATTCCATGCTGGCCATGGAAAGTTTAACTCTGTTATCCGGGGCAGTTGAAAGGCAGGACATAACTGCATATGTCAGAATACAGCAAGACTTCATGTTGTTTGAAGCATCCTGCATATCCAAGGAGCACAGTCATGTGTTTGACTGGAGCAGGGGTAGGAGTCCCTCAAGGGTCAAAATGCGGAATCTCTGGTATTCCACGAAGAGGTTGAACGTGCGGAGATCCAGGATAGGTCGTAGATCCCCTGTCTTCTTTGGTACCAGGAAGAAATGGGAGTAGAATCCCCTTTCTAGTTGGTCTGGAGGGACACGTTCTCTGGCTGCTTTTTGCAGCAAGGCCTGGATTTCCTGGTGGACGATGGGGATCTGACCCAGCAGGTAAGGAGGACCTTCCCAGAGGGTATGGAGGTGGAATCTCCAGGAACTCGATAAGAGTGACCTTGCTATATGAGCTGAAGGACCCATACGTCTGTGGTGATGGACTTCCACCCTTCCAGGTGGAGGCCGAATCTCCCTACCGGTTCCTCCAAGGGGGATGGAGGTAGCGGAAGGAGGGGGGAGTGAGTCAGAACGCCAAGGGAAGGGGAGTTTTGGCCCCTGAGGCTGGTTTGGAAAGCTTTGCCTGAGGGGTTTGAGCTCCAGAGCCAGTGGCGCATCTTTTGCCTTGACGTTTATTCTGGGTCTTATTCCATCATCTCTGGTGACAAAATGGCTGCTTCTTTTGACTCGTCCAATACACTGAGCGTACGTCTTGAAGAGGCCGTGTACTCTCCTGCAGCCCTGTTATAATATCCTCTACATCACCGCCAAAGAGGATAGAACCCCTGAAGGGTGTGTTTAAAAGGGATGACTGGACGTCCTGTGCCAGACCTGCAATACAGAGCCATGAAAGCAGATTCCCGTGGCCGCAGCCCGAGCCACTGAGTCCACGGAATCATACGTGGCTCAGAGAGCGTGACGGCAAGAGGACTTGTTCATATGGACTTTGTCCAACAACTTGACCCGAGGTTTTCGTCAGGGATAGCCTGAAGGTCCCTCTCCAGCTCAGCAAGGGATGCCTTCTGGAAGGCCACCATATGGGACACATAATTTAGTGACCATATGGCAAAAGAAGTGGATGAGTAGATCTTTCTACCAAATTGGTCCAGCTGCTTTGAGTCCTTGTCTGGTGGGGATGAACTCAGGTGCTTGGGTTGAGCCGACCGGTCATGTGTGGCTGTGATGACCATGGAGTTGGCTTTCGGGTGTGACTTCCAATGAGAAATCCCTTCCGGGGCGCAAGTTCTATCAGCTTTCCTGGAAACAGCCGGGATGGAGGAGGGTTGTTGCCAAATGGTAGTGATCAGGTCCTCATGAGGGCCCATCCAAGGGGGGATGAGTAGAGGATCTGTAGTCGCTAGATCAAGGTGCTCAGCCAATCTTTTGCACTGAGGATTTATCTCCTTACAAGGCCAGCCTCCCACTGTCTGGATAGTTCTCAACAAATCCCCGAATGAAAGGTCCTCTGAAGGGGATTTAGGTGATTCTTTTGGAGGAACCTTGACCAGTGATCAATGGTCAGAATGGTCGATGTCCGAATCAGAGGACTCGGAGCCACTGGGAAGAGAAGGGTCCTTCAAAATATGTGTCTAACTCACCACCACAAACACAATAAATTTACGATTTGTAGTTCATTTTATTAGTCTCATATCTTGTATTGAGAATTAAAATGCTTCTGAAATATATTTCTCAATAATTCAAACAAATTCACTTGCTCCAATAATGTTTCTTCAAATAGTAACGTTTCAGAACTAACATGTGTTCCTTCATCAGACTTGAAGCATTAATAACGTGAGCTATTAAAAATAAGAGAGAAAATAATTCTAAATTATTAAAAAGTTAATGATTCTAGTTAATTTATAAGGGTCCTGCATGCGCCGCCCACTGGAAGTGAACCCTCAGCTCGGTCCGGGGGAGGTCCTCTAGGTAGAGGTATAGCCCCCAACAGTTGTTCACATTTCAGTGATGAGCTGAGTCCTGGCATCCTGCCACCATGCTGGAACTGACTCTCGATCAGGCAGCGGCAGTGGAGGAGGCAGGTACCCCCGATACCCCTGGTAAGTCAAGTGGTGCCAGTAGGGGTAATAATTGGGCAGCCCCGGCGGATAGCCTAAAGGTGGATATTCGGGTATTGGATACTCTGGGTGTTGGATGCCCCAGCATCGGGTCTGCCGGCACTGGGTGTCCAGGTGTCGGCGGCACATTACACAGCGTCGGATATGAAGGATCCGGAGGGCCGCTCAGCGGCGGAGTGTGGGGGTCAGGCCCCAGAACCCCCCACCGAGGGTCCCACAGGACCAGCTGGTGGGGGTGCCGCAGGTCCACTGGAAAGTGGCAGGGGATCAGGAGTGGCGCCCGAGGATCCCGAAGGAGGGGGCTCCATGCCTAACAGATCCCAGTCTGGTGACGGATCTCTTGGAGGAGGGAGGTCCGGGATCGGAGTGAAGCCTGGCAAGGGGGGGGGGTCTGGGAGAGACCCCAACGACAGGTCGGGTAACGATTCTGAAGGAAGAGATAAGTTGGGACCAGGTGGCGAATTCCTTGGAGAAGAAACCAGAAGGGATGAAGGGTCTCCAGTGAGCACACTTGTGCTGTCCTCGAGGGAGCCTGACGGGTGAGTAGGAACGGCAGTGCGGTCGACGGGTGGTCCGTCCGATTTATCAGTTGCAACCAGGCTGTCTGCGGCAGAGGAACAGCGAACAAGCTGATGGGTCAGGGCTGGAGAGCGACTTAGCGGCAGTGCGACGCAAAGGAGAAAGAACAGAGACCTCAAGAGAGGCTACCCCGTGTGCCCGCTCACCTCGGTTGGGGGGGGGGAGGAGGAGAAGGCATCCGGCCCACAAAAGCGGACGGCGGGCCCGGAAGAGTGGTACTCACGGTCTTGGAGGTGGAAGGCCTTCCTCGTGGAAACGGGCTCCTCTCCCAGCACTTCTCCTTGTCTTTTTTTCTTCCTTGGGGCCGCCGCCGACGACCTCTCCCTCAGCTCCTGGAGCTCCTTTTCCATTGAAGCTAGCCAACGGGTGAGAAAGTGGGCCTCAAGGGTCCGCTTGCGTTGGGCCCAGGTGGCCTGGTTGAATCCCTAGCAGATAGCACACTCGGCCCAGTTGTGCATAGGCTCTAGGCAAAGGAGGAAATGGGAGTGGTCGTCCTCGTGCGGGATCTGGGCACTGCACTTTGTGCACTTCTCTTTTGGACAAGAAGACATACACTTGTTCGAAAACTGCAGAAAAAGTGATGATGAAAATGACTAAAATGTCCAATATAAAGTGGGCGACTGATCACTGTTCTAACATGTCTGCCGCACGAATTAAGGTGACGGCGGGAAAGAACTGGAGGGTGGGCGTGGGAACGCCCCTTTTATAGCTGGACTTATGTCACGTCACCTGACACTGGGGGCGGTCTCCGCTGATGATTGCTAGCTACAAGTTTGCCATTGGAACCTGGCGCCAGGGGGCACAGTCCTGTATGTGAAGACCTACTGCAGGAACCCTCTTGAAGTAAGATCACCATGATCCCTTGCCCTCATAAGTGTGCTACCACCACTGCCAAGCACTTTGTGAACACTCTTGGATCTGAAATGAGGCCGATTGGTAGTGTTGAGAACTGGTAGTGACCTGAGGGAAGTCTGAACCTGAGGTATTCTCTGTGAGACTCCCTATGGGGATGTGAAAATATGCATCTTTTAAATCCAGAGATGCCAACCAGTCTTCTTTCTGGAGGGTTGGCAAGATCATGGCTTGAGTTACCATTCTGTACTTTGGCTTTGCTAAGTGCTCGTTCAGTAACCTTAGGTTGAGAATAGGTTACTGCTCCCCATTTTCTTTGTGGTGAGAAAGTATCTTGAGCAAAACCCTTTTCCCTTTTGCTGAGGAGTCACTGGTTCCACTGCCCTTTACAGCAGAAGATTTGCCACTTCTTTCTCTAACAGCTTCCTCTGAGTTTGAAGCTGGTTTGAAAACTCCTGTTCTTAAGGGAGGGAAGGATTTGAAACAGAGGGACAGACCCTGGCTCACTACCTCCAGGATCCACTTGTCTGTGGTAATGATTTTCCAAGCTTGGAAGCAGTAAGCCAGTCTGCCCATCACTGGCACAGGGGAGGCAGCCTTGGGTACTAAGTCAGGGATTCTGCTTAGACTGGGCTGGACCTGGCCAGACTGCACCCCACACCTAGATCCCCTTCTGCCCCTACCTTTGAAGAATCCCGTTGGTTGAGTATACTGTTGGTACTGCTGTACAGTTGGGCTTGAAAGAAGGGTCTGCTGTAGCCAGCCCTTCCTTTGCCCCCTCTTCCATAAGGTCTGGAAGTAGAGGGTTTTTCTTTAGCCAAATTGCTCTTGTAGGTGGTTATGTATTCATCCATCTTTGTTATGTAAGCCTCTGTCTTGTCTCCAAACAGGGAATTATTCTCACAGGGAAAATCCACAGCTTTCATCTGGGTATCTTGTGTCAAATTAGTGTCACTAAGCCAGGCAAATCATCTTAGAACCACTGTGAGGCCCATCAACTTGGCAGCAGTATTATTAACATCTGCTGTAATCTGAAACTGATAATTAGATTTTGTCTCCAAACCAAACCTAGCTCTCTCAGCAAGATCAGCTGACAAGCTATGAGAAGCCTTGTCTGCCATAGCCTTTACAGACTGCACAGTGACTTCTGGTAATGGGCAGCGTATGCCTTGTAACTACCCTCCCTGATAGCCAAAGAAGCTGACAGGTAGCCCTTTTTTGCCATGCTATCAATTTTTCTCGAATCCTTATCTGGAGGATGAGATGCCAAAGGCACTTTTGCCCTGTCACAGGCTGCAATCTGAACAACACCCTGGTGATCAGGGTGTGAGAAGAGGAATTCTGCCCCTTTCCTGTCCAGCTGATAATTCTTGTCAGCACTTTCGTCTAAGGGGGAGACAGAATTTGGAGCTTGTAGAATTTTCAAAAGGTGCTTCTTAAAAAAAAACTTATTTATTGCAAGCAGCAATTTTCTAGTCTGGGTCAAGCCCATGAGGTCAAGGTATTCCACCTCATCGTCCACCACTTTATTGGTGGTGATATCTAAAGCATCCACCATCTTCTTCACAAAAGTGAAGTGTGAGGAAAAATCCTCAGACAATCTCGGCGGGGACTCAAACTCCTGTTCTGGGAAAACCTCAGGTTCAATGGGTTCCCCATCATCATATTCCCCACAGTCATCGAGATCCATCATCTCAGGAAAAGAGGATGCAACCCGAGTTACCAGTTGCTGAACCGAGGATTGAACTGAAGGCTTAACCAGAGCCTGTGAAACTGGATCAGGTACGAGTATCTGGAATGCCTGAACAATTTTAATGGCATTAGGGCCTCTGCAATAGGCATCTTCGTCTTTTCTACAGAAGTCACCTTAGGCTTCTTAGCAGGGGGTTCTGTATGTTTTGTTTTCTTTGCCAATTCCAATGTTTCAACCAGTTCTCCGGTACGTTTTGGTCTAGAAGGTTCACCCTTATTCAGGGTAAATGGCTCTGGTTCAGTGGTTTTATCTGCATTCTCAGAGGGAGTAGGCTGGTCAGAACCGTTACCTCCCGGTTCTTTATCTGGAGCCATCCTCTTCTTAACCCGTTCCGGCCTTTTTTTCCAATTGTTTTTGCTGGAAATGTCTTACAAATTTCACATTCTAACGTGAAGTGGGATTCACCAAGACAGACAACACATTTATCATGTTTGTCTGCCTTGGCAAAAACCTCTCCACACTGGACACAGTTTTTGAAGCCCAGAGGCCCAGTTTTCTTCTTCGGTTTATCTGATATTTTAGTTAAATGACAAAAACCTTAAGTAAACTGCAACAAAGTTTGTTCTTTTCTGCGGTTGGAGCGGTCTCGAAATACAGGTTACTCACCTGTAACAGGAGTTCTAGGAATGGTATATGTTGCTCATCCACACTTATTGGCAGGTTCCTTGCCGCTTTAAATCTTGCCGGAAGGTCTTCAAGCTGGCTCCTCCCACCCACCCGGGTGGTAAAACTCTCGGCTCCGCCCCATGACGCCAGATCTGGCCCGCTGGAAGCTCAGGTTGTGCGTCGAAGCCGAGGAGGTCGGGTGGATGAACAACATATACCATTCCTAGAACTCCTGTTACAGGTGAGTAACCTGTATTTCTAGGGACATGGATATGTTGTTCATCCACACTTATTGGCAGACTCCTAGCAGTTCTCCGGGAGGAGGGAGGCAAGACGCACACCCCCTACTTAGGGAAAAGAGTGTGGAGAACCGAGGCCCCAAAACCAGCATCCCGGCGTGACTCAAGGTCGATGTGGTAATGGGTGATGAAGATGTGTGTGCTGACTTCCAGGTAGCAGCCCTGCAGACTTCCTGGATAGGGATGTCCCTGGAAGCAGCCACCAATGCAGCGGTATGGCGGGTAGAATGAGCTCTTATCCCTCTGGAAGGCTCCATGCCCACCAACTTATAGCAGAGATCTATGCAGGAGGTGACCCACCTGCCTATCGTCCGCTTGGCTGCAGGTCTGCCAGGTGCGGCTTCAGCGTAGGTGACAAACAGCTGGCGAACCTCTCCCCGAATTTCAACCGTGCACTCCTTATAGTAGCGGCGCCCTTCTAGGGTCAAAGTATGGAGCCTATATTCGGCCTCGAGGTGTGACTGGGTAGAACACCGGCAGAGTCAACACCTGGTTAGGTGAAACTCAAACCACCTTGGAAGGAATTTCGGGTGGGGCAGAGGACAACCTTGTCCCTATGGAAGACCAGGTAAGGAAACTCGATGGAAAGCGCCTGGAGCTCTCCCATCCTTCTGGCTGGACGAATAGCCACCAAGAAGGCGGTCTTCCACGACGGGTGAGAGAGATCACACCTGTGCATTGGTTCGAATGGCTTGCCCATGAGCTTTTCCAATACCAGCAGTAGATCCCACGGAGGTGGAGGTTCTTGCACCGGAGGGGAAATGTGATCAAGGCCTTTGAAAAAGCGCCAGACCACCTTCTCCTGCGCTCGACTGCTTCCCAGCCCGCGCCCGGTAAGCGAGATGGCTGCCAGGTGCACCCTTAGGGTTGTCGACCTGAGCCCTTGCTGAAAGGGACCATAAATAGTCCAAAATGCTTGCCAAGGAACAGGTGGAAGGGTCCAGGCCCTGTCCTGACACCAAATGGAAAACCTTTTCCATTTGAAGGCATAGCATTTCCTGGTCGACTCTCACGGACGCCTCAACTACATTGAGGACCTGTTGGAAAGACCCAAGGCCTGGAACTCTAGCCACTCAGGAACCAGGCTGTCAGGTGCAGGGATTGAAGGTCCGGATGGAACACCTTCCCTGATTGACTGAAAGCAGGTCCGGGCGAGCTGGAAGCTGCCTCGGGAGCCTGGAGCTGAGGCTGAGGAGATCGGATACCAGCATTGGCGGGGCCAGTCTGGGGCTACCAGAATCACCTGCGCCTTGTCCCTCCGCTTGGAGAAGCACCTTGTGGATCAAGAGAAATGGGGAAAGGCACAGAAGAGGCCTGGGTCCATGGCCTCGAGAAGGCATCCCCCTGCAGTGAGCCCTGCTGAGGGGGGCGGGCATGGAACAGCCTCAGCTTTGCGTTCTCCTTGGAGGCAAACAGATCCACCTGAGGTGTGCCCCACTGGGAGAACAGATCTTGTACTACCTCCGGCAGGAGAGACCACTCGTGGGATACAGCCCTTATCCAGCTTAGGGCATCGGCCAGGGTGTTGGAGGCTCCTGCCACATGAATGGCTAGGAGATCCGCCTCCAGGCTGCGCACGAGTGACCAAATGTGGAGAGCTTCCTTGCACAAGGGCATGGAGCACGTCCCGCCCTGGTGGTTTAGGTAGTACATGGTCATGGTATTGTCCGTCTGGACCCGAACCACTTGACCCCGTAGAAACGGAGCGAAGGCAGTGAGAGCTAGGCGGACCGCTCGGAGCTCCAGCAGGTTGATATGGCATTGGGACTCCCATGGGGACCAGAGGTCGTGCACTCTGTGCTCCCCCAGATGGGCACCCCAACCCATCAGAGAGGCGTCGGTCGATAGAGAGACCGTCGGCTCGGGGCGGACAAACGGGATGCCCTCCTGAAGATGAGCTGGAACGATCCACCACTGGAGAGCGTTCCACATCCCCTGGGTCACCGTCACTAGCTGGTCCAATGGATCGCAGTGTTGAGACCACTAGCTGGCCAGCCCCCATTGAAGGGGGCGCATGTTCCAGCAGGCCCAATGGACCACGCTGGTGCAGGCCGCCATGAGACCCAGGAGGCGCAGGAAGTCCTGGGCAGGGCACAAATTGCCCAACCAGAAATGATCGGGCAAAGGAGGAAAGAACCTCGGCCCTGTCCGCTGGGAACCGTGCTCTGGCTCGAAGAGGCATGGGAGACTCTGCCCCGATGAAGAGAATCACCTGCTTCGGTTTGAGTTCCGACTTGGCCTCGTTGATGAGGAGGCTGATTTGAGAGCAAACCTGGAGGGCCAGATCTCTGGACCGCTCCACCTCCTGTCTGGAGGGGGCTGCTATCAGCCAATCGTCCAGGTAAGGGTACACCCGGACCCCTCGGCACCGTAGGAATGCTGTCACCACTGCCATGCATTTGGTGAAGACCCTGGGTGCAGGAGACAGGCCGAAGGGCATGGCACGGAACTCGAAAAGGGATCCTTCCGCTCGAAAGCGATGGAATCTTTGGTGAGACGGACGGATAGGGACATGAAAAACGCGGCCTGCAGGTCCAGAGAGCAGAACCACGCTGCCCAAGGATGGCATTATCTGAGCCAGAGTGACCATCCTGAAGGTTCGAGACCTTAGGAACCTGTTTAGGTCGTGTGGGTCGAGAATGGGTGCCAGCCCCCCGTCCGCTTTGGGACCAGGAAGTACCTGGACACAAACCCGGGTCTGAGGAGGGTCGTCACCTCTCTGGTCACCTCTTTCTCGGGAGCAGGCGATGTCGGCTCGGCGAGCCGACAGCGAGGCTGTTGGACCCAGGCCCCCTGGGCGGCGGCTCTGAAGGCGGGGCCTGCTCGAACTCCAGCAGCAGGCCCTTTCCTACCACTTCCAACACCCACGGTCTGTGGTAATAGCAGACCAGGCGGAAAGGAAGTACGGGCCGTCCCCACGGGGGAACCTGAGTGGTGTGAGGGTGAGTTGTGCACAATTCCTTCAACCCGTCACACTGTGCAGGCTTTCTGAGGAGGGACCGCCGAGGGACCTCCTGGGCCTTTACCTCCCTGCTTACTGGAGGAGAAGCCCAGCGGGCTTAGGTTTGGGGCCTAGGCCCAGCCCTGCTAGCCTAGCGTTGCTGGGCGGACGTGCAGGCGGAAGGCAGTTGAGAAAAGGGCTTGGGTTGCAGTCTGCGGCCCTTGTCCCTCTGAGTGGATGGAGACCGAGTCCAAAGTGGCATTGGACTTTTCGATCCTCTGGAGGTGGCCTTCCACCCAGGGCTGAAGAGTCGGTCCCAGGAAGGGACATCCGCCAATTTGTGCTGGGCATCCGTTGTGAAGGTGGATATCCTCAGTCATGCCCGACGGCGCATAGCCACTGTGGCCGCGACTGACCTGGCGCATGAGTCTCCAATGTCCAAAGCAGTCTGAAGTTGCTGCTTTGCCACTGCCCTATCCTGGTCCCGCACTTGCCTAACCGTAGTCTGCAGGTCAGCCGGGAAATGAGGGACTACCTCGTCCAGGGAGCCCAACAGGGCATGGGAGAAATGTGCCATAAGCACAGTCGAGCTGGCCTGACGAAGGCCAAGGGAGGCCGCAACGTAGACTTTTCGCCCGGCATAGTCCAATTTCTTGGACTCCTTGTCGGGAGGTTTGTCCACGTCCCTAGCATTTCCGGCACGCCGGAAAACGCTGTCGGTAACTAACCCCTCGGCTGAGGGATGTTCCGAGAAACCGGATAGGGAACTGGTAGGGACCGCATACTTCCTGGCCATCCTGGCCGAAGGTGCAGGGCAGGAAGCAGGGGGCTGCCAGAGCTCCAAGGCCAGGCCCACAATGGCCTCGGCCACAGGAAAGGCCTCCGTAGGGGAATCCCCTCAGTCCAATATCTCCGTGAAGGGATACTTGGCCCGCTTGGATACGGGCTCGAGCTGCATCCCGGTGGACTCCGAGATGAGCCTAAGCAAACCCAGAAAGGACGAAGGGCTATCGTCCAGTGACTGACCTCCAGAGGACTTCAAGTCCACTCGCCTGGAGAAAAGGGAGAATTGTCGTCAGACTCCGGAAGAGTCCAAAAAGAGCTGCCTCGGACCTGAGCCACCCTCCACCTGCCAAGGGCGATCGGGAGTAAGGGTGGCCGACAGCCTATGGGGTAAACCCTGAGCCGACCGAGAGTTCTTGGTCGGAGCCCCAAACAGTGTCTGTGGAGGCGGAGGTTCCACCATAATCGGTGGAGCAGCTGGTTTCGGCTGAGCAACAGGCCTGGAAACAGGTGCTTCAGCTAAAGCGAGGGGTTGCTTCGGCTGCTCCGGTGACAGCCACTTAATGGCGGGAAGGCGGCGTCGTCGGCTTGTTCCTGACCAGCGAAGCTGTTGCCACATGAGGGTCTCGTATCGTCGGCGCAACTTAGTGATGCCTCCCCTCATCGAGGAAGAGACAAGCGGCGGCGCCGCTTGCCGCTGGGTGCCGAGATCACGACGGTGGCAGGATCGGCTGGACCGCCAAGAGAGTCCAAGACCGAGATCGATGCCTCGGCTTTTCCGGCAGGGTGCAGGGAAGGGCCGGAAACCCGCCTCCCTTCGCCTCGGAAGGAACACTCAAGGGCTCCGGACGGAGGCACTGGCAAGCCACGGGATCCTCAACCACCACCGGGAACCGGGAGAGAGGATTTTCGCAGTGGTCGACAACCGATCCAGCGGGTGGGAAAGATCTCGACTGCGTCGGCGGGGAGTCTCGGTCAACTAACCTGACGGGGACATCGTGAAGCCAGTGGCCGAAGGATCGACTGAAGTCGATGGTCGACCACTCGGGAAGGGGGACCTCTCTCGCTCCCAAGAGTGTCGACGGACGGAATTACCCTTGTCCTTCTTCTTTTTGGACCGAGAGGAAGGTCCAGAAGATGAAGGTCCCTCTCCCTTGGTGGAGAGAGACAGACAAAGCTCCTTAAAGGAAGCAGAATACGAGGATCCCAGGGAGAGCGGGATAAATGCCGCGGCCGAGGAAGATGCGGCCCGCGCCGCCTCCTCTTCGAGGGTGATCATCTGCTCTAGCTGATCCTTGGAGCCCGCCACAGGAAACTGCCAACGGGCCTCTTTAGACTTTACGGATGGTAACACTTTCGGTCGTGCAAGTTACACGGAAACGGGCAGACATGCGGTCTTCAGGACGTGAGCCGAGAAAGAAGAGCACAGGTCAGGCCTGCGGGTCGTGCTCAGGCCCAAGCAGTAGACGCACGTGGAGTGCGGATCCATCCGAGACATCTTCTGCCCGCATGGGCATCTCCGGAAACCGGGAGTCGATTTGTCCATCGCAGCCAGCGAGGGAAATAGTTGACCAAAGTCTAGAAAACCTTAAGTTTAATTTCGGAAAACCGAAGAGTTAGGAACCAGTCTTATACGCGGAGCCTTAAGGAGGGAACCTGAGCTTCCAAGCGGTAAGGAAGATCTGGCGTCATGGGGCGGGGCCGAGAGTTTTACCACCCGGGTGGGTGGGAGGAGCCAGCTTGAAGACCTCCCGGCAAGATTTAAAGCGGCAAGGAACCTGCCAATAAGTGTGGATGAACAACATATCCATGTCCCTAGAAACTGCGGTTAGATCCTGTGAGGAACCGCAATCTCCGAGTAAAAAAAGAACACGAATATCAGTTCTGACAGAAAGGTAAAATAAGCACTAAACCACATAAAATATAGTTAAAATGTTATAAAAAGACTAACAGAAAAGTTGGTTCCTCAGTGGTTACAGAGAACCGAGAGGAGCTGCTACATAAAACTTTAAAACACTAAAATAAACTAGCGATAACTATTAAAACAAAAAGTAAAGGCAGCAGATAAAATTTAAATAAAAGCAACTTGGTTTTACTTGAAGAAACAACGAAAAAAACTTGAAATTCATAACTGTGAGAAGAGATCTCCAACGCGTCTCGACTTCGCAGGCGGAAAATGAAATCTGAGCATTTTACAATGCAGCAGTTGGTAAGGGCAGCATCTGAATAAGTGGCACGAGTCAATGATGGTTCCATCATTAGCATACGTTCTAATCTCCAGGCAGTTCTACTCTCAAGGCTGACTGCAAGAGTTAATATTGAAGAATCCCCTGGGGTTAGAAATTTATAAGCTCCCTTCCAGCAGCAGAGGCTCTCATTTTATATGAAGAGTTGGTGTAAAAGTTCCTGTGAGGAGGCACAGTGTGTTGCAGAACATATAAACCAATGCCATTTGCAGTCAAAACATACAATATTAGAAAACCAAAATGAATTAAGACTCATGGTATGTAATTTTATTTTATGCTTTATTTTGTGTCACACATTTATTTATTTTATGTTCTGTGATGTAGCCTTGTCCTCAACACAAGTTCAATATCCTATGTATTGTGTATTGTACAAATGTGCTGGTTGATAAAATTAATAAACGTAAAAAATATGTATTACGAGTCTGATGGGGCTCAAACACAATTTTTGCACCTAGAGTGGTTTACTGGGTCCATTTAAAATTAAAGCTCCTGATAGCCTTTAAATGAAAATGATAACTTTCTGGAGGGAAAGCACTTATATGATTTAAATGTAAAGAGTATAATCTACTATTAGTAGAAATTACCCATGTTTCACATACAAATAAATTTAGTGTTTCATGAAGTGTGAAACAACATATTTAAACCATGAACAGCAGGGCTTCAACAATCTTTACCCTCGTCACAGCCATACCCGTTTTAATCCAACATACCCCAACTGAGATTAATCATCAAATCAACTGCATCAGTGGTACTCATAACACCTGGGTGCCATATGCTTTCCCCAGGTTTTTTCCTGTGGTCCTATCCGAATCCCAGACATCCTGTGCTGATGTTTTTCAATTTTGCACAGTTTGCATTCTAAACTTGATTAGTCAGCTTCGGAAAGCTGATGCCACGTGGCATAAAGTAGAGGGTAAAAAAAAAAGACATACAACATAGAGGGTAAAGATATAAAGAAAATGAGCTAGAAAAAAACATCAACACAGAAAGCCTGAAATATGAACAAAAAGCAACACAATCACAAAGAAATAACCTTCTCCCCCAAACTAAAATATGTGCTGCTTGACATGGCCTTCAATGGTGGAACCTTTCCTGGAATTTGGCTCCTCATGAAAACTTGCCGAGTATCACAGAGCTACATCTAAAGGTCATTATTTCAAATCATTAATCATTCACGGAGAGGGATAATTAATTGGTCTCAACTCCATAGCCAAAAAAATGTTGGAATAAGCTTCAACAAACAACTCAAGTCAATGGACATATAGGGATATATGAAAGCCATGTTCCCACAGAAAGTAATGTGTTGTTTTTCCTAGAGAAACTGAAGGCCTTGATATTAACTTTGTAAACGTGTTGTATTCTACACTTCAAAACTCATACAAGAAACTCTTCTTGTGTCCTTTTCACTGCTTCAGTGTGTTAGCACTGATCGTATTTTCATGGAATTGACAGATAAAAAAACTAAAATAAAACTGAAGGTCAAAAGACAGTGAACAATAAAGACAGGATGCCAAAAGACAAGAAATGTAAAAAAAATATATATACATAGATATAAATACAGGGCAAAAACAATGAAATCAGATTTAAAAAAATGATAGCAAGTGAAACACAAAAGACAGTGGAACAATGGAAAAGGAGAAGGCTGTAACACACCTCGTGTCAAATAAATTCAGGATGTTTTTGGCAGAAAAAGTGGATTTCACAAAAACATATAACCTTAATTGAGGAAGACAAATGTTGTACTGCTAATACAAACACAACAGCAACATCCAGTGAAAATAAACTGATTAGGTCACACAAACATAACCAATAACATTTTTTCTTATACATGCAAATCACAATGACATTTTAACCAATGCGAGAGCAGCACTGACAATACTCAATATCATGAAAGTCTTGCTGCTTTCAATGCTTTTAGCAACTGAAATCAAAGTTAAACGGACATTAAAAAGTTATAACTTTTAAAAATGGTGTTGCTTAAACAGTATATGCGATGGGCTACACTACAATAATTACATATATCCCACTTGGAAGGATAAGATCTAATAAGACACTTGTGTCTGCCACTCGTCTGTTATGGGTCTTATCCTTACAAGTGGATAACTCAATGATCTTAGTACTGCCAAATACGTATCCCTTATTTAAGCAATAGATTTCACAGATGCATAAGCACTATGGGAACTAAAAACAACTGTTTATTTTGTGCTGGGCACATACTTTGGGGATCTGCAACTACAGGAAAACAGGTAAACCACATATAAGGCTTCTGTTTCTTTTAGATAGGTCTTAAAACATTTTTATCCTCTTATCCTCACAGTAGGTCCATATATTGCTCTTAACTTTGATTACAGATAAGCAAGTTATAAGCCTGGGGTGCCTGGACGCAGACCCTTCTTCCCTGTAATTCTGAAGTAATTTCTGGCCCTTTGAGGTATGCACGTAAGTAATGGTGAAGGAGGCACATCTGAAATCTCTGAAACAGGAGGAAAACAGCACATTACACTATTTCTGTGGACCTTGGAGGTTGTAAGCTAGAAGAATAGGTTACTCACCTGTAGCTCACCACAGCCTACTGCATAAATTACTTATTTTTTGGAAAAATATGTCCAAAAAGGCATCAGTATTAGTATTAAATACAAAACTTATATTAAAACTAGCATACACCAATACTGGCACAAAATGGAATTAGAATCACCTGTACAAAATATTCAAAATAGGTTGCACCAACACATTGTCAGCTAAATTTCAATATTATCTGGATGTACTGCATGATCCAGTTTTACGTAGAACTTTTCTGACAGCAAAACTAGAATTGCTTGACAGCAATCTTTTAAGAGCGAGATATAGCAAACACATATTAGAACCAAATTGTTACTGTCGACATGGTGGAACAGAAGACTTACTACACATGGTACTGTACATGGTCACAAGAGAGTTTGGTTAGAACCTTTTATAAACACACGTAACACAAGTGATATGAATGAATTGACTATGATATTGCTATCAACAGAAGACGAATGGACTATAACAAGGACTGCAACATATTTGATTATTGTTGTAAAAATAAGAAAACGAAAAATAGCTGACTTGGAGATTTGTTTTTACTTATAGCTATAATGCATCGCTCTAAAAATGTTAATATTCCTCCAACCATCCTTGAGCTAAAAATATAGGAAATACATATGCATCAATCCGACATTTGTTGTACAAAACATACATGAAAGTACAGTTGCGTAAAATCTTACCATAACAGTAGATCTTTGAGGAGTCTCTTGTAGCAGGTAATACACTTGGGTCGTCACCAGAGGTCGCTGTGGGACACAGCAGCTCTTCTAGCAGTCTTTTTCTAGGGGCCACCCACACAACATCAGCTTCCTCATTTCTATACAACTGTGGGCGGTCCCTGGTATCTTGTTTACCCCTCTGGATTCAGCTCGCTAAGCAAGGACAGAGGGGAAGCCGAGGTACCATAGGTATCCCAACCTATAAGTCACTGGCCCAGAATTTGTCCTCTTGGAGAAGGAGGGGGGTGGAGGGCGCGATCATACCTGCTGCAAGAGACACTCCTCAAAGATACACTATTATGGTAAGATTTGACATAACTGCACTGTCTTCCACAGAGTGGTCTCTTGTAGTAGGTAATGCACTTGGGATGCATATCAAGCAGTATACCCAAAAGGGTGGACCTTATGACAGGAGGCCTTGTAAGACAGCTTGGCCAAAGGTTGTCCTACGGCACGAAGCAATGTCTAAGTTGTAATGCTTTGTGAAAGTATGAATTGTGGATTAGGTAGCTGCGTTGCAGGTATCAGTGATAGATGCCCCTTTAAAGTAGGCCACAGTAGTCGTGATAGCTCTGGTAGAATGGGCTTGGACAGGTCCTTGAAATGGCTTGTTGTATTTTGAGTAGCAAAATGTTATACAGTGTGCCAGCCAGTTAGACAGAGTCCGTTTATTAACTGGGAGACCTTCCTTGCCTGAGGCAAAGGTGACAAAAAGTTGCGAAGTCTTTCTAATCAATTTAGTCCGATTAGTATAGTATTGTAATATACGATGTATGTCTAGAGTATGTAGGAGGCATTAACCTCTATTGGAATGTTCAGGATAATATACTGGTAATTCCAAGGATTGATTTAAGGTGTGTTCTGTCACTACCTTAGGCAGGAAGGAAGGGTTGAAATGAAGTGCCACCCTGTCTTTTGTGAAAGATCAAGTAGAGTTCTCTACACATAAAGGCATGGAGCTCGGAAATACACCGAGCTGAAGTAACAGCCACTAAGAATAGTGTTTTCCAAGAAAGAAAATGGAGGTCACAAGTAGCCACCGGTTCAAAGGGTCCAAGAGTTAATTTCTCTATTAGAAAACTGAGCTCCCATGGAGGAGTAGGTCTTCTGATAGGTGGTTTAATATGTAACATTCCTCTTAGAAACATTTTGGCTAGATTTGTTGCTACAGTAATCTGCCATCCAGAGGTTCGTGGAAGGCCAAAATAGCGGCCAAATGGACTTTTATGGAGGAATAGCTTAATCCTGTCTTGGCAATAGAGGCCAGATAATCCAAAACTTTCGTCAGTGGACAGGAGTAGGGATCCAATGATCGGGAAGCAGCCCAGATGGAAAAGCAATTCCATTTGGCATTATACGCTTCCCTGGTTGCTGGTTTACGTGAGGCCAGTAAACTATTACTAACAGGAGAGGACACTTGTAAATGTGCTATGAAAGCACCCTCAGGAGCCAAGCGTGAAGGTGTAGCGCCTTCAGGTTGGGGAGCAGGAGGTTCCCTTGATTCTGAGTCAAGAGATCTGGTCTGACTGGCAACGAAACGGGATCCTATACTGAGAACTGTTGAAGTAGGGGGGGAACCACACCTGTCAAGGCCACAGAGGGGCTATGAGAATCATTGTGGCAGGTTTGAGTTGTAATTTTTTTTATTTATTAAATTCTCGGATTACAAATACCTTTGAGCAGAAACTGCTCGTTTACAAAGGTTCCACGTCAAAGGATGAGGGTCAACATACATACAGAGTATTTCAGTAGAGTTCGTTGCAGGAGTGGGACGGGGGGCATATAAGAAGAGTCCTATCCATGGTTGGGACAGAGCATCTATAGACCACCCCCCCTTTTGCTTGGGATAATGGAATATTATCTGGGGAGACGGTGCTTGACTGGGGAGGCAAACGGATCTTGTTGCGGGGTCCCCCACAGATGAAACATTTTCTGACCCACTTTGTGATGAAGTGTCCATTCGTGTGTGGGTGACTCAAACAGCTGGCCAGGATGTTGCAATGTCCTGGTAGATGGGTGGCTATCAGTACTAGGTGTTGCCGAATGACCTCTTGCCAGACTGCAAGCGTTTCTTTGCATAGAGTACGGGACTTTGTACCTCCTTGTTTGTTGAGGTACAATACTACTGCGGTGTTGTCTGATTGAATCAGCAATGGTCCCAGAGATGGGTGAGGTTGAAAAGCCTGGAGAGCTAAGCAAACAGCCTGCAGCTCCAGGAGATTGATGTGGAGATGAAGGACAGAAGTGGTCCACATCTGCATGGGAGAGGGGGATTGAAAGGGCATGCCTTGACACAGGTTGGCTTGGAGTGTCCACCAGAATAGGGCAGATCACAATATGGAAGTAACTGATTATGTCTTCGAAATGTCCTGTTTTTTTGAGACCACTGGTTCTGGAGGATCCATTGGACTGGTCTCATATGAAGATGAGTGAAAGCTACCGTAGGGATGGTAGCAGCCATGAGAACTAGGAGACGTAGCATTTGTCTGGCTGTGACTACTTTCTGGGTTTGTATCCTCCAATGCCAGAGATAGGAGCTTGTCTTGCCTGGCAGCCAGAAGGTAGGCCCGCTCCTATATATTGGAGTGACTGTGTGGGAGTTGGATTGGACTTGGGCCAACTGACCATAATCCCTAGAGCTTGAAACAGAGTTAAGGCTGCATCTAGGGAGGAAAGTAGAGCAGTTTTGGAATCTGCTTTGATAAGCCAATCGTCCAGATATGGGAAGACAAAGTGCCCGTCCCTTCGTAAGACTGCTACTACTAGCGCTAGGCATTTGGTAAACACTCTCAGGGTTGATGAGAGGCCGAATGGGAGTGCCCGGAATTGGTAATGTTCTCCCAACAGGTGAAAGCGAAGGAACCTGTGGTGGGCAGGATGGATGGGGATATGTAGGTAGGCATCCTTCATATCTAAGGCACAAAGCCAGTCCCCTTGTTTCAGGATTGGCATGATGGAATTTAAGGTGACCATGTGGAACAGTTTGTACTGGACGTATAGGTTCAATTTTCTGAGGTCCAGTATTGGTCTGAAATCTCCAGTTTGTTTGGGCGCCAGGAAGAAATGGGAGTAAAACCCCTTCTGGTGTTCTGTAGGGGTTACTGGGTAAACGGCCTTCTTGGTTAGAAGAGCCTGTAATTCCTCCTGGAGAATAGGAATATGGTCGGGTGGGTAATGGACTGAGCGGGACAGGTGAGGGGAGGTCTGGACAATTCCAGAGTGTGACCTCTCTGAATGATCTGGAGCACCCACTTATCCGTTGTGATCTTTTTCCAAGCTTCCAAAGGGAGGGCAAAGTGACTGCTCACTGCTTCCGAGGCCTGGTCGAGGAAGCATGGACAAAGGCCCCAGTAGATCACTGGGTGGCAGGCTGACCCGCCCCCCCCCCACCCCTGGAGGATGTGAGCAGGAGCCCTTGGCGGCAGAGGTGTTGGCTCTGGTAGATTGGGAACAACCTCTGAAACTGCCTCTATTAGAGCCTCTGTATTTTCCACCTCTTTTGGTGTAGAAAGAGCACAGGGAACGGTAAGATGGCTGGGAAATATGGTACATGCCATGGACTGTATGTAGAGTTCTACCTGAAGCTTAGAGATCATTGATCAATGTTTGGGTACCTGGCCCGAATAGTTTGGACCCATTAAAGGGGGCGTTAACTACTCTCTGCTGTACATCAGGTGTGAACCCTGAGATGCGAAGCCAAGCATGGTGATGCTAGGTAATGCCAGTTGCTGACATGCAGGCCGAGGTATCAACTGTGTCATAGCTTGACCTGAGTAGGTGTTGAGAAATGGAATTGCCAGTGGTTACTGTAGCCAGTAACTGTTCCATTTCCTGTGAAGGAGGGAGTTTACTGACCAATGCAATGGCAGAGGACAAGAGGGTACGCTGGTATTTAATCGTATGTCCCATATAATTTAGGATTCTGAGATTCATGGTACTGGATTGAAATACCTTTTTCCCCCCACATAATCTATCCTGCGGGACTCTTTATCAGGAGGTAAGAAGCTCATGTGTTTCAGTAGTTTAGTACGATCATGAGCTGAAGCAATCACCACTGAATCCGCCTCCGGAGTAGTGGATAGAAAAGGGTAATCCAGAGGAGCCTGGTAGATGTGATCTGCCTTGCAGGGAACAGCCGTGACAGAGGTAGGTTGATGCCAGGCTGCGAGCATAGCACTTTGGAAGGTCTAGATTAGTGGGAGTACCATTAAGATAGACTCCTTGGGTAACTCTAAATAGTCTGCCGTGTCTTTACGTTGTTTGTCATGTTTGGTAGTAGAAAATCCAATTACCTTTTGAATTTGGACCATCATTTCATGGAAAGAAGGGTCATCTGAAGGACAGGCAGCCATATGTCTGGACAAGTCCTCTTCTAATGAGGAGAGATCCGATAGAGGAGAGTGGGGGTGGAAATCCAACTCCTGGAATTCCTCATCCTCTAGATCTCCAGTGAACTCTGCCAGGAAATCAGGCTCATCTGATAAGTAGTTCTCCATACACGTGGAGGTGACCAGGGTGGGAAAGGATCCCTGTCACCTTGAAATATTTTTGGTGGAGGTGTGGGTGAAAGGGATAGATGGCTTGGCTCTCTTGGATCGGAGGGCCGAGCATGCTGCATGTCATGCAAGACATGCTGTATTATTGTAGTACAGTCCAATTCTTTTTGAGTAGGTGGAGGGGTGGGGGTGGGTGAGTTCTGGGAAACCAAAGGGAGGATGGAGGGGATTGGACGCGTAGCCTGAGCAGGTCTTGCCCCGGGTGGTAAAGACCAGGGTACCAATCCCTGTCTGCCAGGCCCCTATGGGTACCCACCAGCGAGGCTGGAGGGGCAGTAAGCATAGTAAATGCAGTAGGTTTTCCCTGTGGAATGCAGCCTCTCGTCGACGAAGCCACTGGGGAAAGAGCATTATGCTGTAACAATGACGGTCCCATCGACGGGAGAGAATCCCCAGTTGATGGAACCCATAAAAGGCTCATTATAAACAGCTGTCAACGTGCTAAATAGCACAGTTGACGATAAGGTATAACCTTCCATCATCGAAGAGGCAGGCTGAGAATGCGCCGTCGATGGTGGGGCACCAGTGACGGTGGCAGTCGACGAGCGCTTAGGCATAGAGTGTGAGGGGGGATTCTCCTGCTTTTTGTGACGTCGATGAGAATTAATGGGGAGGAGGGGGACTCTTGAGACGAGCCCCCTGATTCTCCATGAGAGACAATTTCTGCTCCATTAAATGTTTAATTTCAAGCAACCATAGATGATGGGCTGCTTGGTTGAAATTCTGACAATGAATGCAGGAAATGAAAATTACGTACCTACCGTAATTCTGATCTTTCTGTGTATCTTCACCATTCATCACAGATGGGTACTGGCGGAGATCAGGACCACGGGAGCTTTTTTTTTTTTAAAAAAAGTGGAAATGGAACCGACACAGCATCGGCGCCACCCTCGAGGCCCTGCATGGCGCTTGAGGGTTGGCGTTAGGCTGTGTCGACTCCGCCTGCCTACCAGTTCTGAGTCGCCGGAGAGGTAAGAGGAAGGGATGGAGGGTGGGACAAGAGAGTCCAAGGGACAGAAAAAGGAAAAAAATTAAAAGGAGAAATAACGACTGAGAGGACAGCAGAGAAGAGAAGAGATGAGACTAAGGGGATTGGGTAGGGGCCCCAATTTCTGGAAGCGGAAGAAGGGAGGGAAGGGAGGGGAGAAAATTTAGGAGAGAGTGAGAGTTAACAAGGATCCGAGACCCTTGTCCATCACCAGATTGTATAGGAACTGCAAGGAGTAGCAAAGCTCTCTGCCAGAATTCAAGGCACAGAATAACTGGCAATACCCCAGAAGCAAAGTCGGCTATTCTGGAAGAAGGACAGGGTACAGGGATTTAATGCTCTCTCAGGAACGATGTTTGGTGGAAAAAAAAGATTTTTTTTTGAAACAGTTGGATGGAAACCAGAAGGAGAACAGGAGGAGGGCAACCACCAACTCCCACCCCATCAGGGTGGAGACATGTAGTAGAGAAGGAGTGCTGCTCGAGCTGTACCCTTTAAAGGAAAATACCCCCTGTGTGTCCCTACTTTATCCCGCTCCAAAAAGAGGGGGAGCCACAGAGGGAGGGGGGCCCAGAGACTGAGGCCGAAGGGGGATGGTGGGCGAGGTTGTGATGAATGGTGAAGATACACAGAAAGATCAGAATTACGGTAGGTACGTAATTTTCATATCTTATCTGTGTCAATCTTCACCATTTGTCACAGATGGGTGAGTACCAAGCCCCACCGAAGGGGGTTGATTCATTACACCCTAAGGGACAGAGTCCCTTAGCCCTCAGTGGGTGATACACTAAGGGGAGGGGGGGAACCTTCCGGGCCTGAGGAGGCCCGAGAGTGGGAAAGGCGAGATGGGTCCTCCCGAAGAGAGAACGAAGCTGCTCCGACAAGCGCCGTCTCGCTCTACGGGAGAAGAGGTAGGTTCCCTGGTGGGCGGAGCAAAACACCCTACGCAAGGCCAAGGGTGACAACCGGGAAAGATGTAGCCACGCCAGTCTCTTGGTGCAGATCGCTGCCCCTACGACCCTGGTAGCTACCTCGTTGGCATCATAAGATGCCCTTGCTTGGTGCCTTGCTAGCTCCAGGCCACGTGCAGATAGCGCGATGGCTTGTCTGGTTTGCTCAGAGTCAGGCAAAGCAGCTAGGGTCTGACCTAGCGTGGACCACAAGAACCTGTTGTAGGCTGCATAGTGGGCCTGGTGAGCGGAAATAGAAAGGAGCAACTGTGCCGAGTAGAAGGTCCTCCTCCCCCAAAAATCAAAATCCGAGGAGTCTTGATCCGGAGGCCGGTCACGGTGAAGGGCGCGAAGCCCATCAGGGGTGTCCAGATGCGTCAAGCCGGACTGCGGATGAGGCATAGAACCTGGAAACTCCGGGGGAGCGCAATACCTCTGACTGAGGTCCCTAGGGGCAGGAACTCCAGAGAAGGGCCTCTGCCAGAAACGCAAGGACGCCTCCCGAAAGGGAGCAGGCCAGGGCGGCACCACAAGGATGGCCTCGCCAAAATCACCTAGAAAGGCGTGCGCCGCATGCTCAGGATTGCTAACAGAAGAGGGAGAAAGGTGCAAGTCCTCCAGCATCCTCACGAGGGCGCTGGTACTCTGAGAGATCAGCAGCTGGAGAGATGTGGAGAGGGTTCCTCCCCCAGAAGAGAGGGATGAGGAGCTGGAGGTCACCATACGTCCGAGGTGGCTGCACGGGGAGGTTGAAAAACCTGGCTGTCCATAACCCTAACGTAGGCAGGGAACCGACCAGCCACTGCCCTGAACTGCTCCCAGGTGAGAGGGCCGCTAGGACCAAGAATGCCTGGGAGCGCTGGAGAATGTGGCAGAGGGATGGGGCAGAGCCGAGAAAGGAAGTCGGCTGACCTCCGCCAGGGCTAGGGAGCGGACCATGAGCACCACGAGGAGGGTGTCCCGAAAGACTCCACAGCCGACAGCTGTACAACCACATTGGTACTGCCTTGGCTGCGCCCAGAAGAATCCCCCCAGTGAGGCGACCGGGACCGTAAAAGTCCAGAAGGACGGTCCCCTGCCTCAAAAGAATGGTACCCCTCTAGGAACCAGAAGGGAAGGGTGGAAATCCGCACTTGCGAGCCCAGAGCCAGGTGGACCCCAGAGAAGGCTGATGCACTGACCCCACCCCTCGACCCCTCAGAGTCCAGAGAGTCCTCCTCCTCGAGAGGGCCAGCCTAGGTAGCTGGCATCTCTGGGCTTCCCGAAGGAGACCCAGGAACAGCACCTCCCTCCTGCAGGCTTCTCGATGGGCCCCAAAGTTGGACGATCAAGACACACCACTGGAGGGGGTACCACCACCGAGGGGTCGATAAAACCCCCAAGGCCAGGTTGCAGAGCAATGGTGGCACGCACCACTGCCTGCTGGTCAGCACCACTGACCCTAGCCTCGGGGGCCACCTGACTCTCCTAAGTAGGGGGCTGGCTACGACTCGTCGACGAGACCACAGGAGCGCCCTCCTCCGCAGACAACCCTGGAAAGATCTTACCGGCGACGTCGAGTGGAAGCAACCCAGAACGGTACCACGACCAATGGACTGGCGTCGATTTTTTGTGCAGGCTGAAGGCCTAAATTACAGTGAAAGCTTCCAGGCGACCTCGGCGGGCGGGACCGAAGAACTGGTAGGCGGGCGAATTAAACTGGCCTAAGACCAACCCTCAGCGCCATGCAGTACGTCGGCCTCGAGGCGGTGCCGATGCTGTGTCAGCTCCGCCTACCCTTTTTAAAAAAGAAAAAAAAAGAAAAAAAAAAAAAAAGCTCCCGCGGGGTCCTGATCTCCGGCCAGTACCCATCTGTGATGAATGGTGAAGATTGACACAGATAAGATCTGGTGTTGTGTGTGGGTCCCAGGCACCTTACACAAGTAGTATAGTTGTCAAAGCAGTAGATTTCCCTACCGCAATGGCAGGAACGAAATAGCACTTTATGGCTTGAAGATTCTTTGGACATTTGTTTGGTTGTTTCTCAAATTCTCATCGATGACTGCTGTCTGAAGTTGCTCTAGCTGCTGTGTGTGAGCTGAAGACAGAGGGAAAATTAACCGAGAATACCAGGGACCGCCCACACATATAGGAAACAGGAAGCTGATGTCATGTGTGGGAAGCCCCTGGAAAAAGACTGCTAGAAGAGCTGCCATGTGCCACAGTGACCCCTGGCGATGACCCAAGTGTATGACTTGCTGCAACAGACCACCTCGTGGAAGATCTGCCATTACAGGTGAGTAATTGTTTTTCTTGGATCGTGTACATGTTGCTCTATCCACACTGTTTGGCAGATGTCTAGCAGTTCCCCGGGAGCAGGGAGGCAAGGCGCACACACCCTACTTAGGGAAGAAAGATTGGAGAACCGAGGCATCAAAACCAACATCCCAGCATGACTATGTCGATGTGGTAATGGGAAATGAAGGTGTTTGCTGACTTAGAGGTAGCAGCCCTGCATATATCCTGGATAGGGACATCCCTTGAAGCAGCCAGCGATGCAGCAGTTGGGGGGTGGGTGGAATGAGCCCTTAGCCCTAGAGGTGTGGCTTCAGCGTAGGTGACAAACAGCTGGCGAACCTCTCCCCGAACTTCAGCCATATGCTCCTTGTAGTAAGAGAGCACTTGTCTCAGGTCCAAAGTATGGAGCCTGTACTCGGCCTCCGAGGTGTAACTGGGGTAGTACACCAGCAGAGTCATTACCTGGTTCAGGTGAACCTCCGACACACCCTTCGGAAGGAACTATGGGTTGGGGCACAGGACAACCTTGTCCCCGTGGAAGACCAGATAAGGAGACTCAACAGAGAGTGCCTGGAGCTCCAAAATCCTTCTGGCTGACATGATAGCTACTAGGAAGGCAGTCTTCCACGACAGGTGTGAAATCTCACTCCTGTGTATCGGTTCAAATGGCCTGCCCATGAGCTTTGCCAATACCAGCAGTAGATCCCATGGTGATGGTGGTTCATGCACCGGAGGGGAAATATGGTCGATGCCTTTAAAGAAACACCAGACCACCTTCTCCTGCACCCGGTAAGCTAAGATGGCTGCCAGGTGCACCTTAAGGGTCGGAGACCGAAGACCCCTTTGGAGAGAGACCAAAGGTAGTCGAGAATGCTAGCCACCGGAAAGGACAAGGGGTCCAGGCCCTTGCCCTGACACCAAATGGAGAATCTCTTCCAGCTGAAGGCACAGCACTTCCTGGTTGATTCTTTCCTGGATGCCTCAACAACAGTGAGGACATCTTCGGAAAGACCCAAAGCCTGGAACTCTAGCAGCTCAGGAACCAGGCTGTCACATGCAGGGGCCGAAGATCTGGGTGGAGGACCTTCCCCTGATTGACTGAGAGCAGGTTTGGGCATGCTAGAAGATGCTTCAGGAGCCTGTTGCTGAGGCTAAGATCGGGGTATCAAAACGGGCGGGACCAGTCCAGTGCCACCAGGATCACCTGTGCCTTGTCCCTCCTGTACTGGACGAGCACTTTGTGAATCAAGGGACGTTAAGGGAAGACATAAAAGAGGCCTGGGGACCATGGCCTCGAGAAGGCATCCCCCTGCTGCAAGCCCTTCTGTGGGGGTGGGCATGGAACAGTCTCAGCTTTGTGTTCTCTCTGGAGGCGAACAGGTCCACCCACAGTGTGCCCCACTGGGAGAACAGGTTGTGTACTACCTCCGGATGGAGAGACCACTCGTGGGATGCCTGGCCCACACGGCTGAGGGTGCCCACCAGTTGATTCGAGGCTCCTGCCACATGGATGGCTAGGAGATCTGCCTTCAGTCAGCTCACGAGGATCCAGATGCAGAGCGCTTCCCTGCACAGAGGCCGGGAGTGCGTGACGCCCTGCTTGTTGAGACAGTACATGGTTGTAGTATTGTCCCTCTGGACCTGTACCACTTGACCTTGAAGGAACAGAGCGAATGCAGTCAGCGCCAGCAGAACTGCTCTGAGCTCCAGCAGGTTGATGCGATATTTGGACTCCTCGGGGGTTCAGAGTCCATGGACTCAGATTCCCCATGTGGGCACCCCAGCCCGTGAGAGAGGCGTTGATCCACCACTGGAGAGTATCCCATATCTTCTCAGTGTCCGTGACCAGCTCGTCGAAATGACTATCGCAAAGTCCACTGGTTGACAAGCTCCCATTGAAGGGGGCGCATATGCCTCCAGGCCCATTGGACCACAGAGGTGCAGGCCACCATATACCCCAGAAGCTGCAGGAAGTCCCAGGCAGGGCGCATGTGCCCAACCAGAAATGATCGGGCAAAGGAAGAGAGAACCTCCACCCTATCGCCGGGAGCATGGCTCTGGCTCGGCAAGAGTCGAGCTCTGCCCCGATGAAGCAGATCACCTTCGAAGGCACGAGTTCAGACTTTGCCTCGGTCAGGAGACCAAGTTCGATGCAGGTCTGAAGAGCCAGATCCCTGGACCTCTCCACCTCCAATCTGGAGGGACTTGCAATGAACCAACTGTCCAGATAGAGGTACACTCTGACCCCCTTGACGTCAAAGATAGGCCGCCACCACTGCAATATATTTGGTGAAGACCCTGGGGGCCGATGATAGGTCAAATGGCATGGCTTAGGAAACTCAGAGAATACCCTCTGCACAGAAGCGGAGGAATCCTCGGTGAGACTGACGGATCGGGACATGAAGAACATGTCCTGCAGATCCAAGGAGCAAAACCACATATTCTGCTCTTGAGATGGTATGATCTAAGACAGAGTTACCATCCTGAAGGTGTGAGACCTGAGAAGTTGATTCAGGTTGTGCAGATCTAGAACGGGGCGCCAGACCCCCATCCGTTTTTGGGACCAGGCAGTACTGGAAACTAACCCTAGGTCGAATGGAGGATCTGAGACTCTGACCACTACATCCTTGCAGAGGAGTTAGGCGATGTCATCTTGGAGAGCCGACTGAGTGTGCATGGAAACCATCTCCTCCCATGGGGCACAGGATCGGCTTGGCAGATACTGCTCGAATTCCAGAGGCAGTCCCTGGCTGACCACTTCCATGACACACCTGTCCATTGTGACAGCGGACCAGGCAGAAAGGAAGTGGCGGAGCCAGCCCCCCCACAGGAGGACCCAGCGTGGGCATGATGAGTATGGCTTGGCAACCCCCATCCCATCACTGTGCTGGCTTGGAGGAGGAGGATCCGGCCTGGGGACTGCCGGGACCTTTTCCTCTGTGCTTATGGGCCACCGAAGCCCATGACTTGGGCAGAGGGTGCCAAGACTGAGCCTGCTGCTGTTGCTGCCCCGACTGAAACTGGGGCTGCTTGGCCTTCTCTTCTGCTTTTTGGAACCCTGAGGTTCCTTCTGGGCAGAAGTACTGGAGTCCAACGTGGCACTGGACTTCTCAATGCGCTGGATGGACTGTCCACTCCTGGACTGAATAAATCAGTACCCAGGAAGGGAACATCCGTCAATTTGTGCTGAGTGTCTGCCGTGAAGGTCAAGACCTTCAGCCAGGCCCTGCAATGCATGGTGACTGTGGCTGCCACCGAGCGGGCGCAAGAATCCCCGATGTTCATAGCCGTCTGGAGTCGCTTTGTGGCAACTGGCCAACCCTGGTTGCAGACCTGCTTGACTATGGTCTCGAGGTCCACGGGGAGATGAGAAAGACCTCATCCAGAGAGCCTAAGAGGGCATGCGAAAAATACGCCATGATGATGGCCGAGCTCACCTGACGAAGGCCAAGTGAAGAGGCATCATAGACTTTCCTGGCAAAATGGTCCAAGTTTCCTGGACTCTCTCCAGGGGTCTATCTATGTCTCCTGAATTATTTAAGCACCGAAACACAGACTTCGGCACCAACCCCTCAGCCAAGGGGTGCTCTATGAATCCTGGAAGGGAGCCACTGAGAACTGCATACTTGCGGGCCATCCGGGCTGAGGGTGCAGGGTAGGAGGCTGGGTGCTGCCACAGCTCCAAGGCCGGGCCAACAATAGCTTTGGCCACAGGAAAGGCCTCTGTCGGGGGATCCTCTTTCTTCAGGATCACCTGTCATATGATTTTCAACCCGTTCCTGAATGGGCTCCAAGGGCATACTTGTAGATTCGGAGATGAGACGGAGGATGCCCAAGAAGGACATGGGACCTTCATCCGTTGAGAGATTCCCAATTGATTCCTCGTCCAACAGACATGAATGCAAGTCAGTTCTCGGAGTCTGGGTAGATCGGCTGATCACACATCACCTTCGACCTGCTGGGGGTGGCCGGGAGTGAGGGCGACACACAGCCTGTGTGGAAGGCCCTTGGCGGGCCGAGACTCCTTGCTGAGAGTGCTGGAGTGAGGCTGCTTAGGTGGGGGCTTCACCAGAATTGGTAGAGAGGCCAGTTTTGGCTAAGCCAGTAGGGTCTTCATTGGCTCCGCGGGTGGAGGGACAGTATCGACTGGCTCCGGAGTCATTGGTGTTGGCCTGGAGGGTAACAGCCAAGTGATGACTGGTATGGAAGCTGGGGTCCACTTCAAACTTGCCATCATCAACTGTTGCCACGTTCGGTCCTCGTAGCGTTGCCGCAGTTTGCGTTGAAGCTTCTCCTGTTCCGAGGACGATGAGGATGAATGGTGGCGTCGCTGCTTTTTAGAACACTCTGAATGGCATTTATGAGATTTCTTTGGCCTGTCTGTCGAAGGTGTCAGAGACCTCAACCTCGACCATTGGGGGGTACCGAAAGGGGTGTGCAGAAGGAGCTGGGGAGAACTGTGGCTCGTCAGGGACGGGGACTGTGAAAGATTCCCAGTGGGCTGGGTCTCCTCCTCGGTAGGTCCGATCAGGACGGGAGTCCTGAACAAGGAATTGTTGGCCTCATCTAGCAACAATGGGTCGACAGTCTTGACCGGGTTGTCATCCCACGTCTTATCTGGCTGGCCTGATGGGGGTACTGTGAAGCCAACGACCGAGGCTACAATTTTGACCGAAGTCGAAACAGCAGATTCCTGGGATCAATACCCCTCTCGATCCCAAGAACGTTGTTAACGAGACGATTCTTCTCTTGACTCCTTATACTTTTTACGGGAATGGGAGACGTGCGCGCCCGACAGGCCCTCCCCCTTGGTCAGGAGAAACTGGCACAACTCCTTGAAGGAGTCTGAAAATGTAGAGCCCAGTTTGAGTGAGACGAAGACCGATGCAGAAGAGGACTGATCAGTGGCCAGAGCTGTCTCCTCCTTGAAAGCCTTCATCTGCTCGAGTTGTTCAGTGGACGCCGCAGCCACAGAAACCGCCCAATGGGCCTCTTTAGATTTGACCGTCTGGTTCCGTTTCTCCAGTCGGCCAAGCTGAAGTTGTGCGAAATGATCGTCCAGGGCGTTAGGCTGGAATGTGCGACAGAAGTCGCAAGCCTTAGTGTCATGAGCATAGCCAGGCGAAGTAGACACACAAGGCATGCGAATTCGGTATGAGACATTTTGCCATAAGGAGCGACAGAATACAGCGAGACTTGTCCTCCATCGTGATTCTTGATTTCAAAGCGATGTGGAGAAACTTGAACGAATTTAAGTTTAGCTAAGTAATCTGAGGATTTGTTCACCAGGGCCGATAAGAGGGAACCTGAATCTTCCAGCGGAAAGGAAGATCTAGTGTCAAGGGGTGGAGCCGAGGAATATACCACCTGGGTGGGTGGGAGGTGCCAGCAAGATTTAAAGGGGAAAGGGACATGCCAAACAGTGTGAATAAAACAACACATCCACGATCCTAGAAGTAATAAAAGGAAGATCACCTACGTGCAGTTTGCTGCGTCACCCTTTGCAGATTCTCTGTGGGGCTTTCTGGCACCTTAAGGTCCTACTTAAAGCTCAGCCAGCCTAAATTCCATCATGGGAATTTGTAGGTACTTCCAATTGTGTACTGAAGTAAAGGGATAACTAAAACCGTACAAGCGGATGTCGCGAGGGCTAATGGAGCAGCCTTCCCCTAACCTGCATCGGAGCCCCGATTTCAAACCATAGATACACCTAAGAGACAGAGGTCATGAGGGGCTCTTGGAGTAGCTGCCCCCCAACGGAGCAGCACTGGTGCTTACTGCAATTAAAACCGTACAAGCGGAGGTAGCGAGGGCTAACTGAGCAGCCCTCCCCTAACCTGCATCGAAGCCCCGATTTCAAACCATAGATACACCTAAGAGATGGAGGTCGCGAGGGGCTCACGGAGAAGCCCTCCCCCAACGGAGCAGCACCAGTTCTTACCGCAACTAAAACCGTACAAGCGGAGGTCGCGAGGGCTAATGGAGCAGCTCTCCCCTAACCTGCATTGAAGCCCCAATTTCAAACCATAGGTACGAACAAAGAACTCGTCCTTGAGTGGCCAATGCTACGCCTGGGCAAGCATTCGATGCTCCTGAAATGCTTCTCAGTTGGAGCCCCGCCGGCTCCCCACCACTGCCCTTGGTGAACATCTGCTTATATAGCAGTGGTTGCGTGAGCTGCAGAACCTATCAGCTCACTTTTCCATCTGAAGGTTATCAGACCTCTCCACTAGAGGTCATATCAAAAACCTTACTGTCAGCCTCCTACCCATTAAAACGGCTTAAACCCCTGCTGCTGCTTGCCTCATTTGCTGGCAGTTGTGGTAACATAAAACCGTATCCCCTTTCCTCTCTTGAGCCAATAACCAGCGAAACTACTGCAATCCTGATGCTCTCCTAAACCTCGGTCTTAAATTACCAACTAGCAGAACAGAATTCTTCCCCCCGTGCAAGGATCCCTACCCAATTCAGAGGACTTACACTGAAACTTCCTTATCTCTGACTGCCGGGATGAGCCATTCCCTCATAAAACTAAACTTCTACTTCCCTCAAATCCAAAATCATCCTAGGCATGAGAGGCTAAATAAGCCTAGCCTAAGCATACAAGGACCACCTCCAAATACCCGCTGTTACAATCCTGCCCTTGACCAGTATGATCCACTTTTACCCCCCCCCCCCAATTCTACTGGCCTCTCGATTAGGCTCAAGCTAATGCTTGGGGGGGGGGGGAATTTAATCCAACCCTGGTCCCTTTTCTCCTAACCTCACCCTTAGTGATCCCACCAACACCCTCTGGGCAAACACCTGTGGTCTCAAGCTGGTGCATATGACTATTGGAAGCCTAAAGCACAAAATGCCTGACCTTGAGGCTTGGACCCTACTCTACAAACCGGATATACTAGCAGTGACGGAAACGTGGCTAAAGCCTCAAATCCTCTCCCATTAAGTTGATCTGGCTGGCTATCAGGCCATTAGAAAGGACAGAGCAGGGAAAATAGGAGGGGGGGGGGAGGTTCTTATCTACCTCAACTCCTCCCTGAACACAACTCAGATTGATCTCCCCTCACTGAATGGATCTCAGGATGAGGTACTATTTGTCATAATACTCCTGGGAGATACCAAGCCTCTCTTTATAGGGTGTGCCTACCTCCCACCCCAAACTGCCGTCTCCTATCTAGAATCCCTTACCAATGCCCTCCTCAAACACCCCCTGGGTGAGACCATCCTCCTCGGGGATTTCAACCTAAATTGGCTTTCCCCAGGTGACTCCAAAATCAAGAATTTAATACTGGACTCATCACTTACCCAAGTGATTGATCTGCCAACCAGGCTTAATACCAAGTCTGGCAATCACGCACTACTTGACTGGGTGCTTGTCTCTTGCCCCGACCAAATACGGACTACTGGGATTATGTCTGACTTCCTGAGCGACCACTCCCCTATCTTCTGTGCCTAGTCCAATAAACCACCCAAGTTCGCCGCCAGGGTGATTGAAGAAAGGAACTACAGCCGGTTTGTACCCGCTGACCTCTGTTCCGACCTTTGGAAAGTCAACTGGGACCCCATTGTCTCCCTCCCCTCACTTGACGAGGTGCAGGAATACTTCACTAAAATGTTCCTGTCCCTAGCTAACCTACATGCCCCCTGGAAGAAGCTCAGGGTACAGAGAAAATGCCACAAATGGCTAAACCCTAAACTAAAGCAGACCATGCGACTCAGAGACAAGGTGTGGGGACTCTACAAATCCTCTGGCTGTAAACCGGACTGGGAGAAGTACCAGAGCTTGAGGAACTTATGCAAAAAAACTGCAAAACAGGCCAAATCCAAATTCCTTAGGGACCTCCAAACTGGCCATCTACGTGACCCAAAGAAATTCTGGGGCCACATAAACTCCCTCCTCAAAGGCCCTTCAAAAGAACATGATGACTCACTCCTAATCGGGGATACATTTACCAATGACCCTGCTACAGTGGCTGACGCTTTCTGTGCCTCCTTTGCAAATCCAAACGGATACCTTCCACCAGCGCTTGGTACTCCCTTTCTCACCTACGTGGACAGGGTGCTACCTCGCCCCTTATTCCACCTGAAACTTGTTGAGCCTGAAACAGTACTTCCCCTTCTATGCATAATAAACCCTGACTCTTCCCCTGGAAATGACCTTCTAGAACCTTGGCTGTTGAGGGCTGCAGCCCCGACCATTGCCTATCCTGTCACTCTGCTCATTAATAAGTCCCTCCATGAAGGAACGGTCCCCAGTAAATGGAAGGTAACGACCACTGTCCCCGTCCACAAAAAAGGAACTCGGGATAGAGTGGGAAACTACAGGCCCATCTCTCTTCTCTGCCCCCTGGGGAAAATTCAGGAAAGACTTGTCTATAATCAACTCCAAGACTACCTAAAACAACACCTACTCCTCTCCAAAGTACAGCATGGCTTTAGGAAAGGCCATGGCACCGACACAGCCCTTATCCGTCTAACATCCGACATTCTTAAGGTCATGGACCAAGGCATCCCAACGGGCGCCCTATTCACTGACCTATCCAAGGCCTTTGACCTGGTCAGCCATGAGCTTCTCCTTACCAAACTTCATCGTCTTGGCCTGGATCAGCTCTCACTCTCCTGGTTCATGAGCTATCTGACAAACAGATCCCAAAAAGTCCGCTGGAGAGGAGTACAATCTGACCCCAGACCCATGATCTCAGGGGTAACTCAGGGCTCCATCCTGGGCCTCCTCCTATTCTCACTATTCCTAAATGACATCGAAAAGGATTGTGCGCCCTGCAACCTTATCCTCTACGCGGATGACACCGTAATCTACTGCAGTGACCCCCAACCCTCTGTTTTCTACTCCAAACTTCAGGCCAGCCTCTCAGCTTTTGAAGTCTGGTTCACTGCAAACTCTCTAAAACTAAATGAAGAAAAAACAAAGGCAGTCCTCTTCAGGACACGACGCCTGGGCAATGATCATAGTGGGCTACTCCAGCTCTCATCAGCCCTAGGAAGGCAAGTAGATGTCACAGACCAGTTCAGGTATCTTGGGGTTCTCCTTGACCAGGAGTTAACCTGCAAACTACACATCAATGCCTTAACCAGATCCATACACCAGAGGCTTGGCCTTCTATATCGCTTGGGAAACTCCCTCTCCGGAGAAGCACGATGAGCCATAACAAACTGTAACCTTCTTCCCTCATTGTTATACGGTTCCCCCTTACTCCAGTCTCTCTGAGAGACAGAGTTAAACAAACTTACCGCTCTCTACCACCGAACAGCCTGCTTTGAAACCAACTCCTCCCCAAGGAGACATCACTGTGAAACCCTTACTGACCTACTCTGGCCCACCCTAAGGCTTAAGTTATACTATCCTACTGCCTGCCTGACCTATAAATTCACCTCCCTAGGCCACCCGCCTCACCTGAGTGGCCTGCTCACTCCCAAAGTCCCCTGCCGCGAACCCTCCAGTCCAGAGCAAGTCGTCTCCTCGCCCATCCCGTTCGCACCAACCAAGGAAAGCGCTCTTTCCAATAGCGGCTTCACCTATGGAACTCTCGCTCCCAACAAGCCTACTTGACAAACCTTCACTCCTAGGGTTCAAATCTGGCCTCAAAGTGTACCTTCTTGAACTAAGCCTCTGTGGCTGTAACCGCTAGGTCATGTCCTAAACCTAACCCCCTCCTATGCCAGCTGACCTATGCCCTTCTCTCCTTGGATCGCCTATGGTTAATGTTAAAAACACTGTAGACCTGATGTAAGAAACTGTTTCAATCCTGTTGATTCCTACTAATTCCCGTTTTCTCCTCGTATATTGCCTACTTGCTGACCTGTACCAAGTATTGTCTAATGTACATCCTTGATTATGTATGTACTCTCTGTAACTTAATTTTTATATTTCACTAGAATTCTCACCTAATGTAAAGTGGTCGTTGTAATTAACCCCGGGTCGCCCCTGAAAAAGGGATCTCTGGTCTCAGAGGGCTCACCTGGTTACCAAAATATAAATAAATAAATATTGGGAACTTTGAAATACTTTAAAACTTGGCTTTAAGATTTTACTTTAAGGTTATTTTAAGGAAGCAGTCTAAGAGGAGGGTGTGCGTATTCTGGGTAGACTAGATGGATCAAGAGGTCCCCTTCTGTTGGCAAATTCTTATGTTCTTTTAAAGGAGAACGACTGGGATGCATAAAGCAGCCACTGCTGTATAGATTGAGTCTTCAGTACCCCGATCCCTCCATCAGGCACAATTGTAATTGAAGAATGCACATACCAGAGACCTCGTAAAATTCTGTATTCCTCGAGTAGAAGGCAGGCATTTTCTGCCATGCCTGCGCCCACGCCCCGAGATCACACTGCAAGAAGAGTGCATCAATGTGATATGATAAACTACTGCCCCTTCCTGTATCATACCCTACGTAAGGAGAGATTTAATAATCTCTGTATTGCCTATGCTGTGCTGTATTTCCAAAGACTATGTCTATACAGCTCAGCATCATGGACACAGGGGGGAGAGAGGTGAACACTACTCCCTTCACAAAAGAAAGGGTCCTACAAGAGCTTGCTAAGCTCAGGGTGGATAAGGCAATGGGACCTGATGGCATACATCCCAGGGTACTTAAGGAGCTAAAGGAGGAACTAGCAGAGCCATTAGCAGAATTGTTTAGTGAGTCTCTGAGCACAGGAGAGGTCCCAGAAGACTGGAGAAGGGCTCATGTGATCCCGCTCCACAAGAGTGGTAGCAGGGAGGAGGCGGAACTACAGACCGTCAGTCTTACCTCAGTAGGGCAAGATTATGGAGGCACTCTTAAGGAAAGGATAGTGCAACACCTGGAATCCATAGGGGCACAGGATCCAAGACAGCATGGGTTTACAAAGGAAGGTCCTGTCAAACTAATCTCATAGATTTCTTTGACTGGGTAACCAGAGTGGTGGACCAAGAGGAGCAGTTGATGTCAGCCACCTTGACTTCAGCAAAGCTTTTGACACTGTTCCACATAGAAGACTGATAAATAAGCTGGGTAGGCTCGGGGTGGGTCAGAAGTTGGTCAACTGGGTGGCAAACTGGTTGAGGGCAGAAAACAGAGAGTGGTGGTAAATGGTATACAGTCAGAAGAGATGCAAGTCACAAGTGGGGTACCTCAGGGATCAGTCCTGGGGCCAGTCCTCTTCAACATCTTCATTAGTGACCTTGCAGATGGACTAGAGGGTAAGGCTTGTCTGTTTGCAGATGACACCAAGATCTGCAACAGAGTAGATGATCCAGATGGGGTGGGCAGAATGAGAAGAGATCTGGATAAACTAGCAGAATGGTCAGAAGAGTGGCAACTGGGATTTAATGCAAAGAAGTGCAAAATCATGCACATAGGAAGAGAAACCCTGAAGCCACCTATAGGCTGGGAGGGAGTTGCTAGCAGTCACAAAGGAAGAAAGAGACTTGGGCATCATCATCACTGATGACCTAAAATCATCCAAGCAGACCTCTAAAGCAGTAGAGTAAGGCTAGGGGGGTGTTAGGGTGTATTAGTAGGGGTATCACAAGTCGTAAGAGGGAGGTAATAATCCTCTGTACAAGACACTGGGTTAGGCTCCCCCATCTGGAGTATCATGCAGTATTGGAGGCCACACTTTCACAAGGACATTAACCAAATTGAGGCAGTCCAGAGAAGGGCAATCAAAATGGTGCAGGGACTGCATCAGAAGACATATGAGGACAGATTAACAGAGCTCAATATGTATACCCTTGAGCAAAGGAGGAGAGAAGTGATATGATCGAGGCATTCAAACACCTTAAGGGCATAAACAAGGTGAAAGAGTCTAACATGTTTAAATATAAGAAAAATAACAGGACAAGAGGACACAGCATGAGATTAGAGGGAGGCGATTAAGGGGAATGGAGGAAATTCTTTTTCACAGAAAGGGTGGTGGATGCATGGAATGGCTTACCACAAGAAGTGGTGGCTATGAATACAGTGCAGGGCTTCAAACAGGCATGGGATAGGCATAAGGGAGCAATACAAATGACTATGAATAGATAGGCCACTGACAGAGCAAAGGCCGATGGCACATTTATAATGTAGAAAAAGAAATGGGCAGACTGGATGGGCCTTGCGGTCCTTATCTGCCGTCAACTTCTATGTTTCTATGTTTCTAAATGTCATGTATATACTATGTATATACATGAAATTTATGCACTGTTTTTGAAACTAGAGCAGGGCAAAGACAAAGGGCACGATAAGGCAAAGGCAGTGGCTCGTCACCATATCACATTGATAACACTCTTGTGCAGTGTGATCTTGGGGGCAGGGGCAGGCACAGGAATGGCAGAAAATGCCTGCCTCCTACAGGAGTACTATGAAATTTTACAAGAGCTCTGGTATGTGCATCCTTAAATTATGATTGTTCCTGCAGGGGAGATCCAGGTACTGAAGACCTGATCAATGCAGCAGTGGCTGCGTTATGTATCCCAGTAGATCTTACCAAAAAAAGCCCAGGTATACACAGTGATAAGATTATATATAATACTTCCAACTCAAGATTACTTGAAAAATAAATATAAAGCATCTTAATTACAAAACACTCACCTAGCAGAGCTGTGGATTTGAATGCTTCTAAAAGGTTTGGGCTGGTAAACTTTACAACACACTGGAATGGTAATTCTCTTCGATCAGCCAGAATACCCCTTCCAGAGTCATCTATAAATGCTGTTTCAAGCTAGGAAATAAAAACAAACAAAAGTTTATACATATATATGACGACTACTTTTATAGTCGAATTTTGCAGAAACCCATTTAAATAAAAAAAGGTTACTCACCTGTAACCGTGGTTTTAGGAGTGGTATATGGTTCACATCCACATTTTGGCAGTTGCACTGGAATGTTGTTCATGGCTGGATTGTCTTTAAGCTAAGCTCCTCCCCAACATCCAGGTTGTATAACCCCCAACCCCCGACTCTGCCCTGTGACGTCAGGTCTTGCACCTTGTAAGCAGGATCATGTGCCACTTGTCAGGGGAGGCTGGGTGGGTTGTGAGGATATGAACCACACACCACTCCTAGAAAAACAGGTTACTCACCTGTAACAGTAGTTCTAGGAGTGGTATATGTTGTTCATCCACACTGTCTGGCATTGTCCCTTTCCCATTTAAATCTTGCCGGAAGTCTTCAAGCTGGCTCCTCCCACCCACCCGGGTGGTAAATACCTCGGCTCCGCCCCATGACGCCAGATCTAGCCCGCTGGAAGCCAGGTTGTGCGCCTTAAGCCGGGGAGGTCAGGTGGGTGCGTGTGGATGAACAACATATACCACTCCTAGAACTACTGTTACAGGTGAGTAACCTGTTTTCTAGGAGCGTGGATATGTTGTTCATCCACACTGTCTGGCAGACTCCTAGCAGTTCTCCGGGAGGAGGGAGGCAAGGCACACACCCCCTACTTAGGAAAAAGAGATTGGAGAACAGAGGCCCCAAAACTAGCATCATGTCGTGACTCAAGGTCGATGTGGTAATGGGTAATGAAGGTGTTCGCTGACTTCCAGGTAGCAGCCAGACAGATTTCCTGGATAGGGATGTCCCTGGAAGCAGCCACCGAAGTAGCAGTATGGCGGGTAGAATGAGCTCTTATCCCTCTGGGAGGCTCCTTGTCCGCCAATTCATAACACAGACTTATGCATGATGTAATCCATCTTGCAATAGTCCACTTGACTGCAGGTCTGCCAGAAGTATCTTCAGCGTAGGCGACAAACAGCTGGCAAACCTCTCCACGAATTTCCGCCATCCTCTCCTTATAGTAGGAAAGAGCATGTCTGAGGTCCAGAGTATGGAGCCTGTACTTGGCATCCGAGGTGTAGTTAGGGTAATATACTGCCAGAGTCAACACCTACTTGAGGTGAAACTCTGACACCACCTTTGGAAGGAATTTTCGGCTGGGGGCGCAGAACAACTTTGTCCCTGTGAAAGACCAGATAAGGGGAGTCCACCGAAAATGCCTGGAGCTCCCCTGTCCTTCTGGCTGATGTGATAGCCACCAGAAGGCAGTCTTCCACGACAAGTGCGAGAGCTCACACTTGTGCATGGGTTCGAGTGGCTTGCCCATGAGCTTTGCCAAAACTAGCAAGAGATCCCACAGAGGTGGAGGTTCACGCACCAGAGGGGATGTGTGATCCAGGCCTTTGAAAAAGCACCCAATCACTGTCTCCTGTGCCAATGTCGGCTGACTGGCCCACACCCGGTAAACAGAGATGGCTGCCAGGTGCACCCTAAGGGTCGATGACCAAAGACCCCCTTTGGAGATGGACCAAAGGTAGTCTAGAATGTTAGCCACAGAGTAGGATAAGGGATCCAGGCTCTTTCTCTGACACCAAATGGAAAATCTTTCCATTTGAAGACATAACATTTCCTGGTCGATTCTTTTCGAGATGCTTCCACCACGGTGTAGACATCCTCAGAAAGACCCAGAGCCTAGAACTCTAGCCACTCAGGAACCAGGCTGTGAGGTGCAGGGATTGAAGGTCCGAGTGGAAGACCTTCCCCTGGTTCAATGATATCAGGTCCGGGTGTGTACAAGGCCGCTCCGGAGCCATGCAGCTGAGGCGATCTGGATACCAGAACTGGCGTGGCCAATCTGGGGCTACCAGGATCACCTTTACCTTGTCCCTCCTCACCTTGAGTAACACCTGTGGGATCAAGGGAAATGGAGGGAAGGCATAGAGGAGGCCTGGGGTCCACGGCCTCAAGAAGGCATCCCCCTGCAGCGAGCCCTGCTGAGGGGGGCGGGCATGGTACAGCCTCAGCTTGGTGTTCTCCCTGGAGGCAAACAGGTCCTCCAACAGGTTTCTAGCGGAGGAACAGATCGTAGGCTACCTCTGGATGGAGAGACCACTCATGGATATCTGGCTTATGTGGCTGAGGCATCCGCCAGTTGGTTCGAGACTCCTGCCACATGGATGGCTAGGAGATCCACCTCCAGATGGCTGACGAAGGTCCAGATCCGAAGCGCCTCCCTGCATAGCAGACGGGAGTGCGTGCCGCCCTCTTTGTTGAGGTAGTACATGGTCGTGGTATTGTCCATCTGGACTTGAACCACTTGACCCCAGAGCTGTGGAGCGAAAGCTGACAGGGCCAGTCTGACTGCTCTGAGCTCCAACAGGTTGATGTGGCATCGGGACTCCTCGGGGGTCCAGAACTCGTGAGCTCTGTTGTCTCTCATGTGGGCTCCCCAGCCCATGAGAGAGAGGAGTCGGTTGTAAGGATGACTGTCGGCTCGGGGCGGACAAACGGGAGTCCTTCCTGCAAGTGACTTGGAACGGTCCACCACTGGAGAGCGTCCCACATCCTCTGGGTGACCGTGACCAGCTGGTTGAAGAAACCCTGACGCTGAGACCACTGGGTGGCCAGCTCTCATTGAAGGGGGCGCATGTGCAATCTGGCCCAACAGACCACTGAGGTGCACGCCGCCATGTAACCCAGGAGGTGCAGGAAGTCCCGGGCAGGGCGCAAGTGCCCAACCAGAAATGACTGGGCAAAGGAGGAAAGAACCTCCGCCCTGTCCATCGGGAGCCGAGCTCTGGCTTGACAAGAGTCGAGCTCTGCCCCAATGAAGCCCATCACCTGAGAAGGCACGAGTTCTGACTTGGTCTGGCTGATTAGGAGACCCAGGTGGGAGCAGGTTCGGAGGGTCAGGTCCCTGGACCTCTCCACCTCCTGAAGGGAGGAACCCACCAGCAGCCAGTCGTCTAGATAGGGGTAAATGCGAACTCCTTGACGCCGTAGATGGGCTGCCACCACTGCGATGCATTTGGTGAAGACCCTTGGGGCAGATGACAGGCCGAATGGCATGGCTCTGAACTCGTACAGGGTCCCCTCGACCCTGAAGCGGAGGAACCACTGAGGGGACGGACGGATTGGGACGTGGTAGAATGCATCCTGAAGATCCAGTGTACAGAGCCACATGTTTCGCTCCAGGGATGGTATGATCTGGTTCAGAGTTACCATCTGGAAGGTGCGAGACCTGAGATACCGATTCAGGTCGTGGAGACCTAGAATGGGGCGCCAACCCCCCCCCCCGTCCGCTTGGGCACCAGGAAGTACCTGGAGGTGAAGCCTGGGTCTGAAGGAGGCTCCGGCACTGGAGCTACTGCCTTCTTGAGGAGGAGCTGAGCAATGTCGTCCCGAAGGACCGACTGAGCGCCAACTGAAATCCTTTCCTCCTGTGGGGCACGGGCCCGGCTTGGGGGGAGGGGTACTGCTCGAACTCTAGAGTCAGTCCCTGCCCGACCACTTCCAGAACCCACCTGTCCGAAGCGATACCGGGCCAGGCGGAAAGAAAGTGGCAGAGTTGGCCCCAACGGGAGGACCCAGAACTGGCGTGACAGGTGCAGGGGAGGCCACCCTCGACCCGTCACTGTGCAGGCTTGGAGGAGGAGGAGGCACCTGGACCAGCACCTCTGCCTCCTTTGCGGGGCTGTTGGTGACCTTGCTCGGCGCTGTTGCTGACCTCCCTGGAAGGATGGCTGTCTGACCGCAGGGGAAAAATGCCGAAAGGACTTCTTGCGCTTCTGCTGGTTCTTGCCCGAAGAACCTTTAAACAGAGGTGGCATCTAAGGTGGCATTAGACTGCTCAATGCGCTGTAGATGACCTGCCACTCCCGGACCGAAGAGGTCGGTGCCAAGGAAGGACACATCAGCTAGCTTGTGCTGAGTATCTGCGGGAAAGGAGGATAACCTCAGCCAAGCCCCGTGGTGAGAATCTACTGCGGCAGCTAGTGAACGGGCACAAGAATCACCAATGTCCAGAGCCGCCAGGAGCTGTTATCTAGCAACAGCACAGCCCTGGTCCCAGACCTGCTTGACCGTGGTCTGCATGTCTGCTGGGAGATGAGGGAGGACTTCATCAAGCGACCCCAAAAGGGCATGAGAGAAGTGTGCCATGATCACTGCTGAGCTAGCCTGACGAAGGCCCAGGGATGATGCCGTGTAAACCTTCCAGGCCGAGTGGTCCATCTTTTTGGACTCCTTGTCCGGAGGGTGGTCAGTATCCATAGAGCTGCCCGTTTGCCTAGACACTGAGGTAGTCACAAGGCTTTCTGCCAAGGGATGCTCAGTGAAGCCTGCCAAAGACCCCATGGGCACCGCGTACTTGCGGGCCATGCGGGCAGAGGGAGTCGGGCAAGAGGCTGGACTCTGCCAAAGTTCCAGAGCCGGGCCAACTATGGCTTTGGCCACTGGGAAGGCCTCCGTCGGGGTATTAACCCTCCTGAGAATATCCGTGAGAGCATATTCCGCCTTCTTCTGAATGGGCTGCAGAGGCATACCTGTGGACTCCGAAATGAGTCGAAGGATGCCTTGGAAGGAAGAAGGCCCTTCTTCCATGCCCGACACCGACAGCTCAGCATGTGAATGGAGGCCGGTAGTATCCGAATCCGAGGAGTCTGGATACAAGGGTCTCCCACCAGAGTCCCCCTCGATGCGCCTAGGGCGATCAGGAGTGACCGTAATGGACAACCTATTGGGCAGGCCCGTAGTTGGTCGGTCCTCCTTAGAGGGAGCCCCTCCCTGAGGCTGTTTTGGTGGTGGTTCCACCAAAATTGGTGGGGATCCCGTAACGGGCCGAGCCAAAATGCGCACCGGTCCCACCGGAGGGAGAACCGGAGTCCTCGGAACCGAGGGAGTCTATGTCAGCCGAAGAGACTGGGGCCAAGTAATGGCCGGAACTGCCGGAGCAGCCGGCTTTTGACCTGTTAAAAGAAGTTGCTGCCACATGAGATCCTCATAACGTTGACAGAGCTTCCGTCTAAGTCTCTCCTTGTCTGAGGAGGATGAGGAACGGTGGCGGTGCCTCTTCCGGGAGTGTTTGTGACCCTTTCTCGGTTCACCGACCGACGGGGTCCTACTCCTCGATCGAGACCGACGGCTTCAGCGAGATCCGGGGTTCCGGCTCTTGTCCCTTGATCGGGATGCCCGAAGGATGGGTTTCCTCGTCAGGGAAGGAGAGAATGGGAGTCCTCTCAAGGGAGTCGTTGACAGGCGTCGGCGACAACGGCTTGATCGGGTCGAGAGAAATCTCGTCCGGTTCTGCCGTATCCTCGCCTTCGGTGCCCTGGCCTGACAGGAGGTATGAAAAGCCGGCAGCCGAGGAGGCAATCTCGACCATGGTCGAGACCCCTTGCTCCTGAGAGTCGGACCGCTCTCAGTCCAAGGACCGTCTTCTTCAGGTAGAAGATGGTGGTTTAGGATCCTTATCCTTCTTCTTGGATTGGGAGGAGTGCGAGCCGGAAGGCGCCTCACCCTTAGTAGGGAGAGACTGGCACAACTCCCAGAAGGATCCCGTGAAGGTGGAGACGATGTTGAGCGGCACGAAGAAGCTTCAGTTGGCCGAAGCTTGGGCAGCTTCCTCTTCAAAGGCTGCCATCTGCTCGAGCTGCTCGGCGGATCCCGCAGCCGCGGAAACCACCCACCTGGCCTCCTTCGATTTCACCGATGGATTGCGAAGCTCCGGTCCCCCGACTTAAGGCGCACCTTGCGGTCCTCCAGAACGGTGAGATGGAAGGCCGAACAGATGGTGCAAGCCGAAGTATCATGCACGGCGCCGAGGCAGTATACGCACGAGAGGTGGGGATTGGTGCGAGACATTTTCTGTCCACAAGAACAGCAGCGAAACACAGGGGGGCAACTTGTCCTCCATATCCGAAGTGTTCGGATCCGAATCGTACACTCTTACGAGTTTTAAGGCGAGTAAGTGCGGCAAAACCGTCGATTTGACTCCAGGGCCTCTGTCACTGCAAAGTAGCACGAGGGAACCAGTATCTTCCAGCAGAAAGGAAGTTCTGGCATCATGGGGCGGAGCCGAGGTATTTACCACCCGGGTGGGCGGGAGGAGCCAGCTTGAAGACTTCCGGCAAGATTTAAAGGGGAAAGGGACAATGCCAGACAGTGTGGATGAACAACATATCCACGCTCCTAGAACTACAGTTACAAGTGAGTAACCTATTCTTCTAGGGATGTGGATATTTATTTATACATATCGGAATTACAATCCTTTGAGTCACAGACTCATTTCCAAAGGCTCCTCATCAAGTATACAAGGACAAGCACAGAGTTACATAGTTACATCACACACTGTTACAGAATAAACACAGTAGTAAATTAGGTACAACACTAGTAGGGTATACAAAAGTTGTAATGGCAGTGGCAACTAAACACATGGTAATATATTGGCCTATACAAGGTGGTAGCTAGGCAATCAGAGAGTTAACGTAACCAGTGGATTGGTGTGGTAAGGAGTAAGCTGTCCCAGGGAGACACTCTGGGAGACTCCTAACAGTTCTCCGGGAGGAGGGAGCAAGGTGCATACCTCTAGTTGGTGAACAGAGACTGGAGAACCAAGGTCTCAAAACGCACCAGCATGACTCTAAGTCGATGCAGTAATGGGAAACAAAGGCATGCACTGGCTTCCAGGTAGCAGCCCTACAGGTCTTCTGTAGGGACATCCCTGGAAGTAGCCACCAAGGCAGCGATATGTCTGGTGGAATGAGCACTAATCCTTATGGAAGCCTCCTGACCAGTCAACCTATTTCATAGGTCGATGCAAGATATGATCCACCTTGCAACGGTCTGCTTGCTGCCAGGCGTGGCTTCAGCGTAGGTGACAAACAGCTGGTGAGCCTGTCCCCGAGCTCCAGCCATATGCTCTACATAACTGAAGGGCACTCTCCGCAAGTCCAGGGTATGAAGCATGTGGTCGACCTCCAAAGATGGGTTGGTATAATATATCCTGTTAATCACCTGGTTAAGCTAAAACTCAGATACCACCTTCAGGAGGAACTTGGGCTGGGGCAAAGGACGACCTTGTCCCTGTGAAAGACCAGATAGGTAGAGCCTACCAAGAGCACCTGGTGATTCCCAATCCTTCTGGTAGACAGAACTGCCACCAGGAAGGCTGTCATCCACGAGATGTGTGAAAAACCGCACCTGTGCATCAGCTCGAAAGATCCGTCAATGAGCATAGCCAGGACCAGCAGAAACTCCCATGGAGGAAATAGTTTATGCATCAGAGGAGACAAATGGTCGATGTCCTTGATAAAGCACCTGACCACCTTCTCCTGGGCCACTGTCGGCACAACAGCCTGCGGCTGGTAAGCAGAGATGGCTCCAGATGCACCCCTTAACGTCGTTCCCAGTCCCAGCTGGGAAAGGGACAAGAGGTAGATGATAGCTACTAGGCAGGCAAAGGAATCTAGCTCCGTGCTCTGACACCAAATGGAAAATCTCTTCCATTTAAAGGCATAGCACCAACAAGTCAATTCTTTCCTGGAGGCCTCCACCATGTGGAGGACATCCTCACACAGACCCAAAGCCTGGAAATCTAGCCACTCAGAAAATAGGCCGTAAGGTGCAGGGAGTGAAGATCTAGGTACAGGACAATCTCAAGAAGCCTGTTCAGCAGGTCTGGGTGGAGAGACTGTTGCTGAAGAGACCTCCTGCTGAGGCTGAGGAGATCCAGATACCAGAAATGAAAATTACGTACCTACTGTAATTCTTGATCTTCTCTTGTATCTTCACCATTCATTACTTACTGGGTGTAAGCGGGAGGCGCGCACCCGTCACGGGAGCTTTTTTTTTTTTTTTAAATCTTTGGCTAGCGGCACGCCCTCGAGGTGACGTCATGCGTCATCTTGGAGCGGCCGTAGTAGCGTACTAACTCCTCCTCCAACTCAGTTCTGTGAGCCGAGAGGCAAGCGAAAGCAGAGAATAAAGATAGCGAGGCAAGATAGCCAAGGATAGCAAAGCAAGGAAGAATGAACTGAAAAGGAATAAGCCGATGGAGGAAGGACAGAGGAGATAAAGTATCCTAACCTAGGGACTGCAGGGCCTCCTTACTTGGGCGACTCTAGGAGGAGAGAGAAGGAGGAAATGAGAAAGAAGAAGAAGAAGAAGAGAGATGGGATGTTGGGGGACCAGAATGCCCAAGGAGCCTAGTTAGCATGGCTGAAGGCTCGACTTAACAGGGAAGCAAGAATCCCGGAGATAGAGCTGAAGAGAAGGTTCACCAAACCCGCTAGACAGACTCAGGAGGCATAGTCCTCATCCTCAACATGCCATTGTTTTGATAACCACCTGGGCTCCTGGCCATGGAAGGCCTTTAACTGGAGGACACCGAGGAGGAAGAATAAAACCCGGCAGTATGAGAGCACTGCTCAGGGGTTTGGAAGCGGAAACTGTAAGCCTTTCAGGAGTTTATAAGTACAGATGTGGGACTCAGTCGGACTGCCAAGGCAGGCCAGAGGCTTAGGCTGGCTGGGATTGGTTATGGTCAGCACTGCTTGTCTGTAAAACTGTCCGAGGACACTAGAAAGAAAACACCAATTATCAAAATCTGGCGAGAAGGGTAGTCTGCCCTCTCATCTTACTTCTTGTTTGTTTTCTTTCTTTTTTTTTTTTTAAACAGATAATCACTTGCAGGCTAGGGCGTGACCTGAATACCAAGAATGCCTATGGCAGTCGAGAGAGTTCCTCAGCTTTTTTTTTTTTTTTTTACAAAAACAGACGTGCCGTTCCTCCTCTCTGCAAGGCAAGAATTAGGGAAGGGGAGGGTTTTGATTCTAGGGCTTAACAGCTGGAGCAGGGATTGCAGGATCAAACTGAACAGCCTGAGCCAGGCTAAAACCCCAGAGGTATCTCGCCGAGGGATGGCAAGAGATAGTTGTGCAGTTTGATCGCAAAGCAAATCCACTAGATGGCCCAAGAATCTTAGAGTAAATAATTTTTCTGGAGAATAAGAACCCCCCCAAGAAATAGATTTTTTTTTTTTTTTTGGAAAAATTGAGCAATTCTTCCTATCTTCTATTTATTTATTTATTTATTATTTTTTTTTATTTTATATGTTTTGCAGAGAGAGGAAGGAGACGGGAGGTGGAGAAGCCACAGGAAGAGGCCACTGAGGGGATGGAGGGAGGGTGTAAGTAATGAATGGTGAAGATACAAGAGAAGATCAAGAATTACGGTAGGTACGTAATTTTCATATCTTCCTTGTCAATCTTCACCATTCATTACTTCCTAGGTGATACCAAGCTCCTCTTCCCCAGGAAGGGGAAGAGGCCATACCCTGAGGAACAAGACCCCAGCCTTCTGTTGGTGAGAAACAGAAGGAGAGACCTAGCTCATTCAGAAAGCCTAAGTGGGGAAGAGCTGGGAGGTGCCTCCGAGGGACGAGGGAGACGGAGGGAGCCCTGTAAAGTCTCCTAGCTCTAGAGGAGAAAAGGCGGTCCCCAGAAGGCGGAGGCAGATCACCCTCGCTGGGCCAGGGGTGACAACCTGGAAAGCGAAGCCATGCCGTCCACCTGATGCAGATCGCTGTCCCGCAAGCCTGGAAGCCACCTCATTGGCGTTGTAAGATGCCCTTGCTTGGTGTCTTGCCAGCTCCAGGCCTACCACGGAGAGAACGACGGCTTGTCTGGTTTGCTCCGTGTCAGGCATTGATGCCAACAGCTGGGACATCATCGACCACAAATGCCGGTTGTAGGCAGGCGTGGTGAGCCTGATGAGATGCAATACTGGCACTCGCGAGAAGAAGAGAACACTCTTACGCCTCCAGCGGTCGAACTGGAGAGAGTCCGGATCAGGTGGCGGTGTCGCCAGGCAGCGGCGTAGAAGGGTATCTATGGAGTAAACCAACCAGAGGCGGGTTGGGAAGAGAACCTAGAGACTCTGAGGGCACAATACCTACGCTGACAGTCAACGGGGCTGGAAGAAGCGGCTGGGGACTGCCAGGACGGATAGGCGCCTCCTGGAAGGATAGGCCAGGAAGGTACCACCAAATGCTGGGCACTGAATTCACCAAGGAATTCTCGCGTCTCCCGTTCGGCATTGTCTCTCGAACATAGGAAATCGAAGATCCCTCACCATCCTCGGGAAAACACTGATATTCAGTGAAATCAGCATCGGAGGAAAGATGAGAGGGTTCCTCTCCTCAGAGGAGGAGGCGAGGATGATGGGAGCTGGAATGTCAGAGGATTCCTCTTGTGGGGAGTGAAAGACCGCTCAGCCATGTATCTAACGTGATGGGGAAGGCCACCGCAGATCCCTGAACTGCTCCCAGGATAACGGACCTGTGGGACTGACATGGCCTGGGGCGAGGTGAAGAAGCAGAGAGATGGGAGAGGGGCACCTCCGAGAGCAACTGCTCTCTGCGAGGCTCTGGAATCCGGAAAGGAGCCCTAGTAGGAGGGATCCGGATATCAGACCAGCGCAGAATGGAACTCTGGGAAGCGGAGCCTGGAAGAGCCCTGGGGAGAACCTCCCCTGTAGCCTGAGGACTGCATGGATCCAGAAGGGCAGTCCGCACAACGCCGGAGGACACCCTAGAACCCTGGAGGGAGGCGAGGTTCCGCACTCGCTCCTGGCCACCCCCCCTGAGGTGGCCAAAGAAGACCGAGTGGCAGACCCCCTGCCCCTCAACCTCCGAGAGGGCCCTCCTCCTTGACCACAGTGTCCTCCTGTCCCTAGAGGGCAACAGCACCGTGGGGGTAGCTGTCACGGTCCTCCAGAGAGGGCCTCCCCCTCCGTCACCCCCACGCCTGCCCCAGGGCTCCAGCCACCCCAGCCAGGAACCCTCAGGAGGCAGACGGAAGGGGGACAGGGAGGGGCCGCTCGCCGCCTGGTACCTGTAGCCACAGGGACCCAGACCCGAAGAGTGGGGGTGCCAGGATGGGTCACGTCAGAGTCATCGCCCTCCCGAGGAGGGCGAGACCAGCTGGACCTCGATGCTGGCCACCCAGGGTCCCTGAGGCCACGGGCCCATGGTGACCCCAATGCCAAGGTGGCCTTCCTTTCGCCCCCACGGTATGTGCCAGCCCAACTCAAACCCCAGCCAGTAGCGGGTAAGCACCGCTAGGAAGGAAGGACAAGGCCTGGCGCGCCGCCGGCTCGGCAATGACACCGCCAGGTCCATCGGCGCCACGAGCGGCGCCGATGCCACGGCACCAGCAGTACACGCATCGATCACCAGCACAGCGAGCGGTGCGGGATCGAAATGGCGCCGAAGGTGGCGTCGAGGGTCCACCGAGCCAGGCCCAAAAGCCAAGGGCCTCGACACGGGGAGCCTGCACCTCGAAGAGGTGACTGCTGAGGCGGTGTCGGCGTCGCGGCCCGGAAGGGACTACGATGCTCCCCAACACCGCGGAAGGGGCCTCCTCCTCGGCAAGAAGAGGCAGGAGACCCCTCCTCCTCCGGACCGTATGGGCCGGGAGGGGACCGGGAGGGCCTAACGACCTTGCCCGAGAATCAGGCGACGTCGCTCCCGAGGTCGGTGGCCTTGCCGAGCTTAAGCCTGGTTTCGGGGCCTGACGGTCCATCGAGAAACAGGCGTCGCAGCGAGATCCATATCATGGTTGGGTCCCAGGCAACGAAGGCAAGCGTCATGCCGGTCCGGGGCGAATGCGGCCACAGGAGCACCCGGCGCATAGGGCGCGGCCCGTCTTGAAGCGCAGCTCCGAACCCGGACATAGCGAAATAACAAGGCTAAACACAGCAAGAAACACCCGGTCCGTAGTAGAAAAAGGAACAGTCTTACGGATCGGCGTCGGTGTGAAGAAAAACAGGAGTCGGCAAACACGCACTAAAATGACCGCTACTGCAGCAGGTGCTGCCTCGGCGGGCGGAGAAACAGAACTGAGTTGGAGGAGAGTCGATCCGCTACTATGACGCGCCCCCTTGCGCATGGCGTCACTCTGAGGGTGGTGCCGTTGGCCAAAGTTTAAAAAAAAAAAAAGCTCCCGTGACGGGTGCGCACCTCCGGCTTACACCCAGGAAGTAATGAATGGTGAAGATTGACAAGGGAAGATCTGCTGAGGCCAGCATTGGAGCTATCGGGATTATCTGTGTATTGTCCTTCCTGACCTTGACCAGTACTCAGTGGATCGGGGGAAGGCAGGAATGGCATATACAAGGCCTGAGATCCAGGGCCTTGTTGTGAAGGCATCCCCCATCAATGTTGAGGACCATTGGGGGTGGGCGGGCACAAAATAGACTCAGTTTGGCATTCTCTCAGGAGGCCAACAGGTCCACCGAGGGTGAGTCCCAAGGGAAAAACAGGTGGTTCACCACCTCCTGATTCAGAAACCATCTTGTGCAATGTATCTCCTACCCAGATGAAAGATCTGCCAGCTGACTGTTCTTCCCTATGACATAAATCTCTAGGAGATGGTTTCCAGGCTGTGCTTGAAGGTTCAGGTACGGAGTGCCTTCAGATAAAAAGGAAGGGAGCGTGTGCCACCCTGTCTGTTCAGGTAAAACATGGTCATGGTGTTGGCAGTCTGGATTTGAATGACCTGACCACTGACTAATGGAGCAAATTCCATCAGAATCAAGTGAACTGCATGAGCTCCAGCAGGTTTATGTGGTGAATAGACTCCATGGGCGACAACAATCCATGGGCCATGTGGTCTCCCAGGTGTGCACCACACCCTATCAGAGACATGTCCATTGTCAGCACGTTGGTCAGCTCTGCATGGTCAAATGGGATTCCTTCCTCTAGATGTTCTGGAACCAGTCACCGCTGTATGGTGCCTCACAATGGCTGGGTCACTGTGATCAGCAAATATAAGTTGACTAGGTGCTGACCACCTGTTTTGCTAACAGTTCGGACCTGTCTAGGTTGACCAACAGGCCCAGGTCTTTGCAGGTCTGGAGAGCCAGGTCTGTGGATCTTAACATGGCTTCTCTGGAAGGACTGGCTATCAGCCAGTCGTCCAGGCAGGGGTACACTTAGACCTCATGGCACCACAGGTAGGCCACCACCACTGTCATGCATTTGATGAAGACCCTTGGAGCTGAGGAGAGGATGAATGGCATGACCTGAAACTGGTAGAGGACCCCTTCCACTCAGAACCAGAGGTACTGGTGGTGGGACCTGTGGATGGGAATGTGGAAGAACACATCCTGAAGGTCCAGGAAGCAAAACAATAAGTTCTGCTCTAGTGGGTGGTATAATCAGGCTTAGGGTGACCATCTGGAAAGAACAGTTACGTACTTACCATAACAGTAGATTTTCGAGACACTCCCTCATCAGACTACATCTATAAAACATATAGTCACTAAACATTAGGACCACACAGAAACTTTTGCAAGCCGTCAGCCAGAGGCTGCCCACGATGACGTCAGATGTCAGCGTCTACATAAATATGGGTGACCCCCTCCTCTCCTCAGTTCCCAGCAGGAGATCATGCATGGAGGACCTCCCTGTATGGAACCAGGACAGAACCCAGCACTTCACATACTAGTTGAGGCAGAGGGCTGGAAAACGTAACACTGAAGATAAGAGTCCAAAAACCCAGTGTTGCAGGCCCAAAAAGGGGGAAGGAGGAGGATGGGACAGCATGGCCTGATGAAAGAAATTCTCTCGAAGATCTACTGTTATGTTAAGCACGTAACTGTTCTATCTTCTTTAAGAATATCTTCTTTCATCAGGCCACGCCTATGGAATGAGTACCAACCAGTGCCAAAAGCTACCAGTCAGGGTGGCCCGAGCCTATAGGCATATGAAAGTAGGTCCTGTAGTACAACTAGGCCAAAGCCAGCTCAACAACAAGGAACAATGTCCAGACTGTAGTGTTTAGTGAAGGTGTGGACAGTACTCCAGGTAGCAGCTGCAGAGACTCCTGCAGCAGAAACATTTCTAAAACAAGCAATGAAGGAGGCCATGCCTCTAGTAGCATGACCCCAAAACATACCAGGAAGTGCCTTACTGTACTTCCCTTAAAAACTCATTGTCTCCTAGCAGACGCCTGTAGTAGTCAGTAAAATACACTGGTGTGTCCTGACTACGTCTGCAGAAGTCGGCTACTGACTCCCAGTGTGCCCTTGCAACGTCTGGAGAAGTCACTTATATATTTTAATATATAGTGTAACAGAATATAATATATATTTGACTGCATAGCACCGTTGGAACGGTAATTTTATGCTGAACAACTTTGTCACTGATATTTTGTGCATATCCTGTATACTTTAGGAGTTATTTGCATTTATGGTATGGTGTGTATGGCTTATGTTGCCTGTTTTAGTGAAAAAAATATTTTTTTTTGCTGTTTCAACCAACTTCAAAAAAACAAAAACAAAATTACATATTATTATTTGCATACCACCATTGGGAAGGTAATGTTGTTCTGAACAACTTTGCCACTGATATTTTGTGTATATCGTGTATACTTTAGGAGTTATTCACATTTGTTTTTGATATGGTGTGTATGGCTGACATGTTTTCCATCAAGATTCACCTAAGTAGCTTGAATAAAATTCTCTTTTTTGGCACTTCAGCACGTAGAAAAAAAACGTATTGATTACAACTGGTTGCATAGCACCATTGGAAAGGCATTTTTGTGCTCATCAACTTTCATGCTGATACTTTGTGTGTATCATGTATACTTTTGGAGTTATACGCATTTGTTTATGATATGACGTGTGTGGTTGAGATTCATCCCTCAAATCTCACCAAAGCACCTTGACTAAAATGGGGAAAAATTACGTTTTATAGTAAAAAGATATCTTTTTTTTAACAAACATAATATTAAAACACCATCTAATGTCTGTATGCTTAATTTGGTGTTGATATTTTACATATTTTCCAACAAATATGGTTTATGTTGCCCTTTTTTAGTGAAAAAAATATTTAGTTTGCTTTTTCGACCAGCATAGAAAAAAAACAAAATTTCTTATTATTACGTGCATGCCACCATTGGAAAGGCAATTTTGTGCTGAATAACTCTGCCACTCATACTTTATGTCTAGCATGTACAGTTATTGAGCTATTAGCATTTGTTTGCAACATGCTGACTATGGCTTGATTTTGCTTAGAAAGGCCCAGGATTCACTGTTAAAAGTATACAGGAGATTCAGGAGGCAAGTGGTGTAATCTCAGAGTGAGCCTGTGGAGACAATGAGTTAACACAATGAAATACAGTTTGCTAATCATATGGACAAGCACTGTTTAAAAACAAGGGCACCCTCTTTCAGAGGGGCAAATGAAACAAAAAGCTGTGAAGACTTCCTGCAGTCTTTGGTACGGTGTGTACAGTACCCAAGCATTCTATGCACATGTAAAGTATGGAGCAATGCTTCCTCTGGATTGGCATGCTCTGGGTAATGCACTGGCAGATGGATGGTTTGATTTAAAGTAAACTCAGACACCACCTTTGGTAGAAATGTAGGATTAGCACATACAGACACCATGTCTTTGTGGAAAATCAAATAAGTAGGCTCACACATTAGAGCCTGTAGCTATAAAACACTTCGAGCTGAAGTCACTGGAACTAAAAACAACGCTTTCCAAGAGAGAAAGCACAAGCCACAAGCTGAGGCTGGCTCAAAAGGTGCCAAAGTGAGCTTTTTCAAAATAAAATTCAGGCCCCAAACCAGGGCTGGATTTTGGATAGGAGGCTTTAGATGCAGAATGCCTCTCAAGAACGTACAGGTTACTACTCAGCTGAGCAACCATACAGCCCTCTATAGGCATATGGAAAGCTGATATGGCAGCCAGGTGCACTTTGACAGAGGAATACTGCAGGCTGGAATCCGGTAAGGACAGCAGGTATTCTAGAACCAGATTAACTGGATAGGTAAAGGGATCCAGATAATGAGAGGTGGCCCATAAAGCAAACCACTTCTACTTTATGGAGTAAGTACTTCTGGTGGATGGTTTTATAGCAGCCACCAGAAATGAAAATTAAGTACCTACCGTAATTCTTGATTTTCTTGGATGAAGTCTCTACCACTCATTCATACTAGTGGGACTACGCCGGAGGCGCCATTTATTTATTTAATTTATTAAAGAATCAGAATTACAAACCTTTGCTCAAAGGTCCATCTTGTAAATGAGCTTGCTCAATGATGTTCGCCTGGATAAATATAAGATTTTGATTGATTGATTGATAAAGAGCTCATTTACAGAGGGTCCTCGTCAATTAAAGGAGGGAAACAATTATACAAGTTGGGAATAGCAAATGCGGCTAACAGGCATTGTCATAAACATATTAGTAACACATTAACAAACTAATATAATACAAGAAACAGTATTAAAGACAAATGCAAATTGTAAAGTACAGTCTTAACACAGAGTACATAATGAACAAAACACCAGCAACATAAACAAGGTGCTAACAATTCAGTTAGGTGCTCACAAATAGCATCAAAGAAGCCTTTTCGTAGGCAAGAGGATGCCAAGGTAGAAACATCTCAGTGAATGTGTAGCGGGCAATAGGTAAGAGAGTGGGGAGTCAGATTCAGTGAAGTATGCATGGATATAATCTAGTAGGGTACACAGGTAATGCCCTGGGGGTTAGGTAGAGCAGTAGCAGTGTATAGGTGGGGAGATGGAATTCTGAAGTTCAGATCTGAGGTGACAAATGCTGGTGAGGCTTGTGATGGCTCAAGGGAGCTCATTTAGTCAGGTGGGTGTCCTGACTGCAAAGGCACTACTCTCTAGGGCAGTTCTTCTGAATGGCACCGTAACTACGTGTTTTGTAACACTTCTTGTAACATGTTTAGAAGGGGCAGGGCAGAATGAAGCCTGTAAAGAAGGTGGTGCAAGTCCAAGCATGACTTTCATCCCCAGGAGGCAGGAGTGGAGTCAGATCCGGACCTTGAGAGGAAGCCATTTTGTTCTAATATACAGATCGCAAGTGTGCGTAAGGCGATCAGCATCTAAGACAAGTCTGTAGGCTTTGTTTAGGGTGGTGTAGACTCTATGTAGGCTGGTGTCGGAGGCTGCACCACAATTTCAAATAGACCACAATTTCATAGTCTAGGACTGTACTTCTGACGGCCTGATACCTGGCCTCTGGAATGAGGCAGGACCGAAGCCTGAAGAGAGCCCCTAACTTCCTGTTAGCAGCGGTAGTAATTGCATGAAATGTGTCTGTCAAAGGTAAGGTACTCATCGGTAATGATCCCTAGGTACCTGAAGGAGTACACTTGCTCAAGGGTGGCATGAGAGCTGTCATGTATGATGAAAGGTGCAGTAGTTCTTCTCTTTTTGATGCCCAGCAAAAAGCATTGTCTTTGTTTTTATGCTGTTGAGCACTAACAGGGTGTCCTTAAATCAGTCCTGCAGCAGGTCAAAGTTGTGCTGCAGGTGTCTGGTGAGAATCTCTTGGCACGAATCACGCAGAAAGACATCCATGTCATCTGCATAGAGCAGGATCCTAGCCAAAGCGCATGCCTCTGGAAGATTATTCACAAAGAGGCTGAACAAGAGCGGGCCCAGTGTAGTACCCTGGGGGACCCCTACAGTGACTTCACAAGCCTGGGAGACCACTCTGTTAATTTTTACCCTCTGGGAGTATCCAGATAGGTAGCTAGTGAACCACTTGACTGTGCCCAGGGACAGCTCCAAGCAACCTAACCTATGTAACTGCAGCTGATGATCCACAAGGTCAAAAGCCTTGGTAAGGTCTATATAGATAGCTCCAACTAGCTGGCCTTGGTCAAGTGCTTCATGCACGTAGCCTGTGAAATCAACTAAGGCAGTATTTGTGCTATGCATCTTGCAGAAGCCATGTTGCTGTGGGCAGAGGAGGTTATATTTGTGCAGATGGTCTGTGAGTTGGTCAACTATAATTCTCTCTAGTGCATTGGAGAGTGGAGGCAGTATGGAGATAGGTTTGTAATTAGACACAGTTGTCTTATCACCTCCTTTTAGCACTGGGGTTACAAGAGCGGATTTCCAGGCAGAAGGGAAAGACAGATTAAACAGCTTTGTTATTGGTATGATGGCCTCAGGTAGAGCAGTGGCTACCAGTTTCATATCGACACCACCGCTGCCCATCCTGGTTTTGCCCAGCCCTCTAGTTAGGAATTTTTTTGTTTCCTGAGCAGTTACATGTTTGAAGTAGAAGTTAGGGCTTGTACTGGTGTCGGGTCTGGAATTAGGAAAGGAGGTAGCTGGTACCCCAGTGAGATACAGAGCTGGTCAGGGGGAGAAACTGAGCTGTAATCTGAGAATGCTGTGTTACAGATATTGGCCATGGTATTGTCATCTAGTATTACCTAACCATTATGCTGAAGCATGGAGGGAAGGGGGCCTGCCACCTGACCCTAGCAGGTTCTTTATCAAAGTCCAGAACTTCTTCCCATCACCCTGGCATTGAGCCTGCTGGTTTTTGTGGTACGTGGCCTTGGCCTGCCGGATTTCCCATGTACACTTGTTACGGGCTGCTTTGTACCTTTGTATATCTGCAGTTGCCCCCTTTTCCCTGGCACGGTGCCACAGCATGTCTCGCTGCCACATCATACCGAGCAGTTGAGGGGTGACTCAATCCATATTAACTCCCTTTATCATTTTCTTGCAATAAGGAGCGAACTTGTCCGCAGCTGTGTTGAAATGGGAAATAAATAGTTGGAGTGCTGTATCAACAGAGGGGCATTTATCAATGAAGCTCCAGTTTATGCCTGCGAGGTAGTTCTTGAAGTGTGTCATGGCACTTTTTTTTTTTATAACCCTATTCCTCACCAGTCTTGGGGGGGAGGGGAGCCTGGCCTGTTTGGCCGACCACTCGCATTGGACTGGCATCAGGGAGAACCTTGATACTAGATAGTTTTTCTGGGTGTGTTGTTAGGACCCAGTCGATCAGGATGCTTGTACCTGTGCAGTAGTTAGTCCTAGTGCTGCTTGAGGCCATCTGCGTTAGGTAAAGTCCAGAGACCAGATCCCTGTGCGTGGCACTGGAGTTAAAATCCCCCAGGATGATGGTCTCCTTTTTCTTGTTAACTTGGGAGTAGTAATTAGCAAAGGCGTCAAGCCCTGCTTTCTGGTGCCCAGGAAGGATGTAGGTGACCATAACATTTAGACACTTACGCCCTTTGCCAAGTATGATTTTTATTGTCAAGCATTCGCAATCCTTGCTGGCCAGAGCCAGTGGGACTTTATGGCATTGCAGATGGCAGTGAGTATAGATTATGCAGCTGCCCTCGCTTTTATTAGTGTGGTGCAGCCTGTGCATGTTGTAGCCAGGAAGGGAGACTACCAAGTCTGCATTACGCGGGGAGAGCCAGGTCTCTTTTAGAGCAATGACATCTGGCTGGGTGTGTTCCACCCAAGCTTCAAGCTGAGTTAGCTTAGCTAAGAGACTACAGATGTTCAACGCCACAATCTTTAATTGCCCCTTAGTAGCTGTGGCCTGTCGGTTAGTAGGCAGTGGTCCGGGGTTAGGGTGGATATTACCCGAGATCAGCAATTGGATTAGTATAAGTTTTCTGCATAACTTCAAGTAAATAAGTTTTGCTTGTAGCCTCAGCGGATTCAGAGAGGTGTATTTGGCTGGAAGGCCTAGTGTTAGGTGAAGGCCGGGGAACAGACTTAAGGCTGAAATAGGGCTCATCCTTAAGAGTAGAGGCCCATATGTGCGGTAGCACTGGCTGCGTAGGAGAAGGTGGAGTATTGTAGGTTTCCCATTGAGCCAGTTTGCTGCACTGGAAGAGGTGTTCTTGATGGCTGTTGGTGTTGGTAGTTGCTGTGGCAGGGTATCTGGGATATAAGGCAAGCACCAAGGTTAGGATCAACTGTAAGGGAATACCTCCTAGCGTAATGTGCCTGCTAATTTTGGCATCCATTTTGAATAGAATAGTATGCTAGGTGGGAAAAATAATATGTTAAGTTGCAGGGGCCAGCTCAACCGCCACCTATACTCTGGGTTTGCCAACCTGGTGTTCGGTCTGATTTCAAGAGATACAGGGTAACCTGCTGACAGTAAGAGGTAAAGTTTTATGACTGTCACTTTAAGGTGTGTCTGCTACTGAGACAGTGTACTCCTGTAGGCGGTCCCATAGGGAGGAAGTCTATTTAATAAAGGCCGGGGTGGGGGAGGGTGGGCAAAATTCTCCCAAATATTACTTAATCAGAAAACCGCTGTAATCACTTGGTTATAAAGCACTGTAAAAACACAATTCGAGCAGCGCTGTTTTACTGCCTAGGACAATGTCTTATCTCAAACACTTTTGAAATGCTGAGTACTGCCAGTTTCTAGCGCTAATTTAAACAGAAGCATTGCTTTTCGGTGGTAAAATAAACCTGGACAGGCAGCTTTTAAAGCAGTTTGACAGGCTAGAAGTGTCCATGGATAGGGCTTTCAAAAAAATTGGTACTAGACAGAGAGGCAGTCCAGTGAGCCAATGAGACGCCAGCAAAGTCTTTTTTTTTTTTTTTAGCACTTAACAACCTCTTGTTTGCTGACAACTGACTGGTTTCACCGTTGGACACTGTAAATTGTCTGTCTTCCTGTGATCTGTTCTGTGTTTGATAAATAATCCTGTTTATTTACCTTTGTATTTCTGCAATCCTTTGTATAATTTCACCTATCTGTTGTACTGAAATGTCCTGATGTGGAATCTATGTAAAGAGCTCTGAGCTCAAATGGTTTCCCCGAGTACTGAAATAAATAATTAAATAAAATAAATAAAAGTCCTGGGTGGCCATATGAAATTTGCGGCTTTCAAGCTGTGCTTGTATGAAGGCAGAGGCCGTACCTGGGTCTGTGTGGGTTGGCACGAGGGATTGCTCGGCTAGTCTAAGCATGGGCCAGGGCGCTGGTCAACAGGAGCCTGTTCTAGGAAAGGGCAAGTCCTGGAAAGGGGGGAGAGAGAGAGAGAGAGACACCAAGATGTTAGTCGTAAAGGGCGAAAAGAGCAGGGCTAAATCGGTGGGAGTGGCAGGGGGAAAAACAATGGGCTGGGAGAGTAAGTGTGACCCAGTGGGAGCCCAAAATCTTCAGGCGGGCCGGTGTTGAGGTAGGACCACGCATGCGCGGCACAGAGAGGCTGGCTCGCGCCATATAGACTATCTCGGCATCGACCCTCCAACCACCTGAGTACCTTTTTTACCGAGGAGGTGCAGCGGAAACTAATCTAGGAAACTAACCTATTCTGGACATAAGATAGCCCGTATGACCCGTGTAAGAAGGGTCAACTCAACAATGTCTTCACAGCCCCGCCAACAAGGGAGTGAAGCCCAAAACAGGCTGAGTGAGCTCAGGGGATGGTGGGTGGCATGTGAAAGAGTGGTGGAGACTTCGTTCAAGAAGATCAAGAATTACAATAGGTACGTAATTTTCATATCCCTGGACATCAAGTCTCCACCACTCATTCACACTAGTGGGAGAGTACCAAGCTAAAAGAAAAAACTACTCACCATAGTAATGTTGTTTCTTCTAATGGAGTCTTCCTGTATTCTGACTATATGCAGTTGGCCCCAGCACTTGAACTGCTTCAGAGAGGAAAGGGTTAACTCTATGCCAAGGCATAGAATGTTGAGCATGAGCTCTGTTTTCAAACCTCTGTCCCAGGTGCTCCTCAGTGTAACCGTCAGATTCTTACAAGCACTATGCTAACTAGCTAAAAACAGAAAATGTTTTCTAAAATCTTGTGCCAAAAGGCAAGAAACAGATTTTTTAGGGTCCGAAAGACTCGAGTCGAGAACCCCCAAAAGAAATCAAGTAGGTAGTGAAACTTAATACTATATTAAAAGTAACAACAAAAAAAATAAAACAAACCAAAAAAAAAAAAAACATCCTAGGAAGAGGAAAAACCAGGTACACACCTGAGGTGCAGCACTGCAGCTGCCCACCCACATCCCAAAATAACTAGGTTCCAGGAGGGGAGGCAGGGAGGGAGGTCAGAATACAGCAAGACTCCATTAGAAGAAACAACATTACTGTGGTAATTTTTTTCTTCAAACAACATGAAGTCTTGCTGTATTCTGACTATATGCAGACTACCAAGCAGTACCTCCTTGGAGGAGGGAGTTACAGAACCTTCTTTGGGAACAGGTTCTGCAGTACTGCTGTGCCAAACCTAGCATCATTTCTTGACTGGATGTTGAGAGAATAATGCTTGGTAAATGTATGAACAGTTTTCCAGGTGGCTGCTTTACAGATTTCCACTAAGGGTATGTCTCTGCCTGCTGTGACAGAAGCAGCTGTACCTCTGGTGGAGTGAGCCCTCAGGCCTGAGGGTGGCTCTTTCCCCAACTTAGAGTAGTAGAACTGTATACAGGTGACAATCCACCCGGCAATAGATCTCTTAGTGGCAGGTTTGCCCTTCCCCACTTCTCCATAAGTGAGAAACAGCTGTGAACAGTCATTTCTATGAACCTTAGTATATTCTAAATAATAACTAAGAGTCCTCTTTACATCCAGACTGTGCAGTCTTCTTTCCCCAGAAGAAGAATGGTCAGTGAAAAGTACAGGCAATGACATGGATTGGTTCAGATGAAAATCTGATACCACCTTGGGAAGGAATTTTCTATTCGTTCGAAGGACCACCTTATCCCTGTGAATTGAAATGAAATCAGGTTCCACTGATAAAGCCTGTAATTCACTGATTCTCCTGACAGATGTAATGGCTACCAGGAACACAAGTTTCCAAGTCAAGTATTTTAACTCAGCTGAAGATAATGGTTCAAAGGGAGGCTGCAGAAGCTGTGCAATACAGATATTCAGATCCCATACAGGATCAGGGTCCCTAAAGGGAGGATTGATATGAGCCAGACCTTTGAAAAATCTCTTGAAAACTGGATGAGAGGCTAAGGAAGAGCCCTTCCCAGCTGAAAGAAAGGCAGAGATGGCTGCCAAATGCACCTTGAGAGTGGTAGGTCTGAGGCCTAAACTGTTGAGATGCGCCAGATAGTCCAAAGCAGTGGCAATGTCAGCTGCATCTGGCTGAATATGCCTCTGAGGACACCAAAAACCAGATCTCTTCCATTTGGAATTGAAGGTTTTCTACTAGCCTTAAGAATGTCCAGAGCTGATTGGGAAAGATGCAGGCTTGCATATTCTAGCTCCTCAAGAGCCAAGCTTTGAGTCAGAGTCTGAAGGTTGGGATACAGTATCCTCCCATGTGAGGAGGTGAGAAGATTGAACTGTCTGGGAAGACAAAGTGGAATTGTCACTGACATTGACAGTAGAAGGGGGTACCAAGGCTGCCTGGCCCAGTCTGGAGCCACTAGAATCACAGTGCAAGGCTGAGATCTGATCTTGACCAGAACTCTGAATATCAGAGGAAAAGGAGGAAAAACATACAGAAACCTGCTTGTCCAATCCAACAGAAGAGCATCCTGAGGAACAGACCCCAAAAGAGGGGGTCTGCAGCAGAACAGGGGAAGCTGATGATTGTCCGGGGCTACAAAGAGATCTATCTCTGGAATGTCCCACCTTTTGAAAATGATCTGAAAAATTAGAGGATTCAGGGCACATTGATGGTGACCTTGAGAAATCCTGCTGACAGCATCTGCCAGTACATTGTCCTTCCCTGGGAGATGCACAGCTATCAGGGAAACCTGTAGCGAGTAAGCTAGTGACCATATTTTCATGGCTTCAGTGCACAAGGCCGAGGACTGAGTGCCCCCCTGCTTGTTGATGTACCACATGGTTGTGGTGTTGTCTGTCCTGATCTGCACAACTTTCCCCTGAATTGTATTCGAGAATGTCTGAAGTGCTAGAAAGAAAGCCCTGAGTTTGAGAAGATTCATGTGCAGGAGAGACTCCTGATGAGACCATGTTCCCTGAGCAGTGAGCTGGTCCAGATGGGCTCGCCATCCCAGCAAGGAAGCATCCATGGTGAGAATCACTGTTGGAGCTTGACTGAGGAAGGGAACACCCTGCCTCAGATTGTCCTCCTCCAGCCACCATTGGAGAGCCTGAACCAGAGTTTGAGACACTGGAACTAACTTGGAGAGAGGGTCTTTCTTTTGAGACCGAAAGGATTTTAGATGAAATTGAATATCTCTCATTTGAAACCTTGCCCCTTGCACTACTGCACTGCAAGCTGCCATGCGGCCTAGCAATTGCAAGAAATGTCTGGCTGGCTGAGACACTAGTGGACGAAAAGAGGAAGCCCGAGTGATGAGGGACTGAACCCTTGGAAGAGGGAGAAAGGCCCTGGCCTGGACATTGTCCAGTTCCACCCCTATAAATGTGAAAAGCTGGGCTGGTTCTAGAACAGACTTGTCTAAATTTAGGATGATTGCTAGGGATTCCAGAAGCTTTTGAGTGACCTCTAGAGTTAGCTTGACTTGTTCTGAGGACTGACCCACTATGAGACAATCATCTAGGTAGGGAAACAGTAAGATGCCTTGTCTCCTGAGAAAGGCCACCACTACTGCTAGACACTTGGTGAACACCCTTGGAGCAGATGTTAGGCCGAAGGGCATTGCTCTGAACTGGCAGTAGCCTGAGAGAAACTCGAACCTGAGGTACTTTTTGTGGGAATGTCTGATCGGTATATGGAAATAGGCATCCTTGAGATCTAGAGAGGCTAGCCAATCCCCTGGTTTCAGAGAGGGAAGAAATATTCCCAGAGTCACCATTTTGAATTCTGGCTTTAGTATGTGTTTGTTCAGGTATCGTAGATCTAAGATGGGTCGCCACTCACCTGTCTTTTTTGGGGTAAGGAAGTATCTGGAATACAGTCCTTTTCCCCTGTGATCGAGAAGTACCCTCTGTACTGCTCGCAGGAGCAACAGAGAGGCGACTTCTGCCTCTGAAGCCCTTGTCTCCACAGGAGAGGAAGGGAGGACTGAAAGACTTTGTTTTCATTTTTGTGAACCTTCTGAAGCCGAGAGCAAGTCCCTGTCTCACTACATCCAGGACCCATTTGTCTGAAGTAATAGACTTCCAGGCCTGGAAATAGTGAGCCAGCCTGCCTCCTACTGGAACCGGGGAGGCGACCTTGACCTACACATCAGGGTGTCTGCTTGACAGGGGGCTTGGACTGAGTGGATGATGGAGTCCTGGTCATCCCTCTTCTGCCTCTTCCCCTAAATAACCTCCTCTGCTGGAAGAAAGAGGAGGCCTGGGCTTGTTAAAAAGGCATTTGAAAAGGCCTGCCCCTGCCATCTCTAGATTGCTGCCTCTGAGGAGTGACCTGCTTTTCCTTGTGTGCGGCACTCCTGTAGGTGGTCCTGTACTCGTCCACCGTTTCCATGTAAGCCTCTGCTCCCCAAACAGAGAATTACCTTCGACAGGAAAATCCATGGCCTTGGTCTGGGTACTATTGATAAATCAGTACACCAGAGCCAAGCAAATCTCCTCATGGAGACAGATGTAGCCGTGACCCTAGAATGATCATCATTCGAGTCAACAGCAGCATAAAACTGGACTTTTGATGCCTCAATACCATCGACAGTCACCCGCTCCAGCTCCTTGGCCAGTCGGGCGCAGGCATTCTTAGCCAGTTCCAGAACCATATCCCACACAGACTCTGTTATCTGGCTGTATATGCCATGTAGTTAGATTGCCTGAGCCCCAAAGAGGATGTTAAGTACTGTTTCTTGGCCATGGCATCCACTTTCCTGGAATCCTCATCTGGGGGTGGGGTGGGGGAGATGCCAGGGAAGATTAGCTTTGTTACAGGCTGCAGCTTGCACTACCCTAACATGGCTACAATCATTGGTAATGAATTCCATCCCAGGACCTGACATGGCATAACTCCTGTCCATCTTTTTATCCACAGGAGGTATGGATGTTGGAAACTAAAGAATTTTCTGCGTTTGTTTCCCCAGGGATTTATGCAGAGGGATAGACACCCTTTTGGACTCTGGGACATCCACCATCTCGACATAGTCAGGTTCCTCCTGATCCTGTTCAGCTTCTTCCACTGGAAGCTGAAAAGTATCAGCCACTTTCTTGTAAAACAAGAAAAGGGAGGGAGACTCAAAAACTGGGAGGAGACACATTGGAAGGCCTGTCTGGGGAGATGTCAGGCTCTACTGGCTCATCTAGGCCTTCGTAATCTTCGTCTCCTTCCCAATCGCCCTCATAAAATGCTTCAGGATCATATTCAGAAGCAGATAAGTCCGACCGAACTGATCGTCTTTGAGTCGGTGCTGGTCGGAACTGGGCGAAGCAATTGCACAATAGCAATCGCTTTAGCTATCTCGTCAGCGGTCAGAACATGGGAACCGGGATCTGAACCGGCTGATTTACGCTTTCTTATATGGAACAGATTCCTGAGAATCGGCTCTTCTTTTGCCCGAGGAGGTATCACCCAGGTCAGTGGGCACCCCCTGAAGTTCAGTCAGAACCGAGTCAGGCTTGCCATCCAGGTCAGCGGATTTCTTGGCGTCCCTTTTCTTCAGCCTACTTAAACGTTTATCTAAAGTGGCTTTGGGAAAATTCTTGCAGATCTGGCAGTCCACTTTGAGGTGGTCAAACCCCAACAGTAAACACAGATGAGGCGGGGATCAGCCTTAGCAAAGGCCTCCCCACACTCAGAGCAGTGTTGAAATCCAGTGGGACCGGTTTTCTTTTTGGGTTTCTCAGACATGCCTAAAGAAGAAAGTTACCCTTACCAGTGTTTAAGCCAGGCAACTACAAACCTATCGGTTCCAACCGTGTCACGGGTCAGTTACAAAAAATGAGGAATTTACTGTTTTTTTGGTTTTTTTTTAGGATCTGATAGTTACTGGAAACCACACTACAATTTACAAAAACAAACCAAACAGAACTTTTTCAGTTCCCAACCGGACCGACCAGAAAGAAACAGAACAAAAAACAATTTATCCACAAAAAACACTACTACCTGCTAATACACTTACTGTACCAGGGACAGAGAAGCGAACACCGAAAGAATAAGTAAGCAGTTAACAAACCGACTGATTTTTTTTTTTTTTTTTTTTTTTACGCAAACCGAACCGACGTGAAGGAGAGAATCTCCGGAGCGACTTCTCAGTTAGGCGGAGTAAAAAATCTGATGGTTACGCTGAGGAGTATCTGAGACAGAGGTTTGAAAAACCGAGCTCATGCTCAACGTTCTATGCCTTGGCATAGAGTTAACCCTTTCCTCTCCAGAGCAGTTCAAGTGCTGGGGCTAACTGCATATAGTCAGAATACAGCAAGACTTCATGTCTGAACAATCCTCAGAGAAGGATGGCAAGAGAAAGAAGTTCACTCAGGACAGAAGTCAGTTAAGGTTTGTCCTGCCAAAGGAAAGATGCTATCTGGCATGGATATCCAGGGTGTAGTGCTTCACAAAAGTGTGCACAGAGTTCCAAGTGGCCGTATTGCAGATGTCTGCAATGGGCATTTCTGAATCTCTGCCAGAGATGCTGCGACTGCTCTTGCAGAGTGGGCGTACACCCTGCCTTCCAGCTTGACTTGCTCCACTAAATAGCAATGGCGGAGACCCACTACCAGCCATGCTGAAATGCACCTGATGGCAACAGGCTGACCCAGTTGGGTCATGCTGAAAGAGACAGAGAGTTGCTTAGATTTGCTAATTTCTTTTGTTCTGCTGATTTAGAATAGCAAAGCCCTCTTTACATCTAGAGAATGTAGGGTACGCTCCCTTCCATTCTGAAAATTTGCATAGTAGGTCGGAAGGACCAAGGGCTGGTTCAGGTGGAATTCTGAGACTACTTTGGGAAGGACTTTAGGGCGAGTTCGAAGAAAGTACAGTTACGCAAGAACTTACTGTGACAGTAGATCTTCGAGAGGAGCTCCTGCAACAGGCTATTACCATTAGGAATATGCTGCAGAGTCCCCAGCAGGGACAGGCCCCCTTCGCTGGCTCCGCCCAGACGTCGGCCAATGGTACATCAAGGGACGGTCTGCAGCCCCATCTCAGGTCACCCACCAGAGACCCACTGGTAAGGTCGGCAAGGTGGACCGGGAGGAAGCTTGCCATGAAAAAACATGTAGAACAGCTCACCAGGGGAAGGAGAGAGGAAAAGCAGCACCTGCTGCAAGAGCTCTTCTCGAAGATCAACTGTTATGGTAAGTTCTTACATAACTGTACTATCTTACTTCGAGTGGGAGCTCTTGCAGCAGGCTATTACCATTAGGACTGAATTCCAAGCAGTCCCGCAAAAAGGAACAGGTAACTGGGAGGCGCCTGTAAGCAGCAGTGCTAGAGAGGTCCCTTAAGATAGGAGGCCTTGAAGGACTGCTAGGCCGAAGCCTGCCCTTTGCCTAGAAGCAAAGTCCAGGCTGTAGTGCTTAATGAAAGTATGCACCAAACTCCATGTAGCCACTGCACAGATGTCTCCAATGGAGATATTTTGCAAGGATGCGAAAGAAGTAGCCACTCCCTTGGTAGAATGACCCCTAACCGAACCCGGTAGGGGGTTGTTGTACTTGTAATAGAAAACAATACAACTGACCAGCCACTTTGATAGTGTTTGCTTAGACACTGGAGCACCTAGGCAGCCAGGTGCAAAGCCCACGAACAACTGCTCCATCTGATGGTGTGGAGCGGTACGTTTCAGACAGTACCGTGGCGCCCCATGGACATCCAAAGTATGCAGGAGCGCTTCCTCTCTGTTTGAGTGATCTGGATAGTAAACTGGAAGGTTGATGTCCTGATTCAATGCAAGTTCGGACACCACTTAAGGTAAAAACTTAGGACTGGTTCACAAGGACACCCTGTCCCTGTGGAAAAATTAAATAAGGCTCCTTACATATCAGGGCCTGAAGCTCAGAAACTCTCCGGGCAGATTTAACGGCAACTAAAAATAACGTTTTCCAAGAAAGGAAGTGAAGCTCGCATTCCGCGGCAGGCTCGAACAGGGGACGAGTCAACTTCTCCAGCATAAAAAGGAGATCCCAGATTGGTACTGGATCTCTGATGGGAGGCTTAATATGCAGTTTGCTGCGCAAAAATGTATGGGACACGTCCAGCTGGGCGAGTGTTTTTCCCTCCATAGGCACGTGGTAAACAAATTGCTGAAAGATGCCAGTCCAATGGCGCTGAGGGTTGAGGCACTGGAGGCCACACCTCGCGCCACACCGGCAACTCGGGTTCGGGAACGGACTTGGGCCGTCAGGGGAGAGGAAGGATTGAGCGTCCTGCACTGCTCTCTTTCCTCTGGGGAGGGTAGGGTCACTGCATCACACTGTAGGGCGACTGGTGGAGGCCAGTCACACTACAGTTGCATGCACAGCAAAGGGATGGGGAGCACAGACATGCATGACGCCACTGCACGTCCTGCTCCCCAGGGAGGACAATCGGTGGAAAATGGCAGGGCGATCTGGGAGGCTGATGGCCGTGCCCCACGCCCCCAGACACGAGAAGCACCTTCGCTGGGGTGTGGCTGACCCTGTGTGCATGGAGCGATTACCGGTGGTCATTGGGCCCGCTCTGCAGGGGAACAAAAATAGAAAGAATAAAAAAAAAAAAAGAAATTGCTGAAAGATATACCTTTATGGAGGAGTAGCTCAAGCCTTGATTCAATAAGGAGAGGAGATACTGTAAAATTTAGTTCACTGGACAGGTGAGAAGGTCCAAGTGACGGGTTGAAGCCTACAAACAAAATCTGTCACTTCATGGCATAAGTGGATCTAGTTGAGGGCTTTCTCGTTGCTACGAGAACGTCTGCCACCTCCTGGGATGCCCTGTACCTGGATAAATTTACAGGAGCAAGAGTACTCTGATCCTGTGATAGCAGATGCGAGCTCAGCGGCAACTGTAGCGAGGCTCCACTGCCAACTGTTGAAGCAGTGGGAATCAAATCTGCCGAGGCCAGAATGAAGCGATGAGGAGCGCATCTGGCCCTTCGGACTGAGAACCCTCTGGAGAATAGGAAAGCGAGGGAAGGTGTACAGAAACCTCCCTGTCCAACAGAGGGATAAAGCATCTGGTCAGAAAACAGCAGGCATGGACTCTAGCGAGTAAAAACTGGTCAGTTTGGCATTGGGTGGAGATGCAAAGATGTCCAACTCTGGACAGACCAACCAGAACAGCTGATTTGCTACCGACTGGAGGAGCTCCCACTCATGCGCCTTGGGTCGAGATCGGCTTAGGCTGTCGGCTAAGACATTTTGGACACCTAGAACATGGACAGCAGTGAGTTCTAAGTGGTGTTCCAGTACCCAATACCAGACCCTCATCGCCTCCCGACAGCGGGGATAAGAATGAGTTCCCCCTTGCTTGACGTAAAACACATCCGCTGTGTTGTCTGACTGGATGAGAAGAGGGCCTGGAGAAAGGTCTGCCTGAAACACCTGCAAGGTGTTCAGGACCGCTTGCATCACTAAGATGTTGATGTGGAGAAGCTGATCGTCTGGGGACCATGTCCCCTGGGGTCTGTTTGTCTCCCAGATGAGCACCCCACCCGAGGCCGGAAGTATCTGTAGTTAGAATCCGTCTTGGGGGCCCTGCCGAAAGGGGACGCCTCGTACCAGGTTGGAGGGGTCTAACCACCAGGAAAGAGTCCTTCGCTGCAGGTTGGAGATCCTGACCAGCTGGTCCAGGCTGTCAGACCTTTTGTGCCACTGCACCTTAAGCATCCACTGTGGGCCTCTCATGTGAAGGTGGGCCAAGAAAACTGTACGGATGGCTTCCGCCATGTGCCCCAGAAGTCTGAGGAAGGCCAGAGCTAGGAACTATGAAGCCATGGATACTGTCCGGGCTATGTCCCTTAGACTATCTCCCCTGTTTTGTGGGAGGAAGGCCATGCCCTCAGCCGTGTCCTGGACCACTCCGATAAAGAGGAACCGCTGGCTGGGCCAAGGGGATGACTTTGGAAGGTTCAGGGTGATCCCCAGCTCTCGGAAGAGAGTAAACGTGTCTTCGAGAGCATGAAGCTGTTGAGCTCTGGAAGGAGCTGCCAGAAGCCAGTCATCTAGGTAAGGGAAGACGTAATGGTCCTGATGTCTAAGAGTTGCAGCCACCACTGCTAGACACCTGGTGAAGACTCAAGGAGCAGAGGAGAGGCCGAATGGTAAGGTCTGAAACTGATAATGTTTCCCCTGGAAGCGGAACCTCAGTAACTTCCAATGGGGAGGAAAAACCCTTATGTGCAGACAGGCATCCTGCATATCCAGGGAGATGAGCCAGTCCCCTTGGTGCAAGAGGGGAATGAGGCCTGGCTGAGTGACCATGCTGAACCGTTTGTATTCTATAAAGAGATTTAGAGAGCTGAGATCCAGAATAGGCCGAAGGTCTCCGGTCTTTTCGAGACAAGGAAAAAATTGAGAGTAGTAGCCCTGCCTCTGTTGATCCAGGGGGACCGGCTCCATCGCCCATTTCTGCAGAACAGTCTGAATCTCTCCTATCAGATTGATGTGTGAAGGAGGGTAATGGTCGGACCCTGGTTAACTGTCCAGAGAAACTTGCAGGAACTTGAAAATATGTCCTTTCCTTATAAGGTTCAGCACCCAGAGGTCTGTGGTGATATTGCTCCATCCCTCTAAATAGAGGGAGAAGCGTCCCCCTACAGCCTCCCCCATCACCTCCTTGGGGGGGGTAGAGAGTGTTATTGGGTAGATCCGGATGGTAGGCAGAGAGGGCTGGGAGGACTTGGGGGGCTCTAGAGGTGGAGCTCCAAGGAGTCTGGGTTGGAACCTTCCTCTCTGCTGGAACTGACTGTGGGTATTTTGGCCTGAGGACTTATGAAAAGGCCATTTATGAAAGAGTCTCTGGTCCCCTTTTTACATCTTTTGGATGGACCAGATCGATTTCCCTGAATCTTGGAGGCAAGAGATCAGTTTTTCCGTCTCCTCCCCAAATAAGATGGAACCCTGGAAGGGAAGATCCAGGATTCCGGACTGCAGATCCTGGGTGAATCCGGAGACTCTTAACCAGGCATGGTGCCTAAGGCAAACGCCGGAAGCCGCTGCAGTGTCGTATGAGGCCATCAGGGCATGAGTGCCTACGTCAGAGGACCTGCCTGTTCCTTTTGGAAGCTGAGAAATTGGCTATACTACAGAGAACAAACTAGAATGCATTTGAAGAACTGGTAACTTGGTAAAACATAATATTGTAGGGGACTAGGAAGGTAAGCTACACTTTCTACAGAAAGTTTCATTATTTTCTTATTGGCATTAAGAATTGCAGGATTCCATTAAAGTGTAGTAATTTTATAACCAGAGGGGTTGTAATACAACTGAAGTTGCTTGATTTCTGTGCTAGACACATAGGATTTGGAAGGATATTTGTGCAATATTTTGGAAGTGTCCTGCTTGCTGAACAGTGAGTTTGTTTTTATCCCTGGACTCAGTAGAGTGGTTTGTGTAGGAGCAGTGGTCTAGTACATTGCGATGTTGGTTGACTTACTATAAAGGGCAGTACTCACCAGGGTGGTGGAGCAGTGGCGTAATTGATTGTTTCTAACAGTCACCAGTGGTTGTGGCCTACCCACCCACCCCAGGCGTGGCATTTCCTTTATAGCCAAGGTTCTGACATCACTTCCTCAACAGGTCTTGGAGCAGAACTGTCATATTCTTAATTACCCAGTACAGTGCATAAAGCGTAAGTATACACACACCAAAAAAAAAAAAATTTTGTATATTACTCATTGTATATTATAAGGAAGAGGGACATGTGGGGAGTGGTGCAATGCACTGGCTGTGGGGCAGCAATTTTCCGGGAAACATTCTGGAACCTGCGCTGCCCTTATTTGCAGGCAACTGTCAGCTCTGAGGGAGGAGGCTGCCCACCTCCAGGCTGAACTGGCAAGGACTAAGGAGGACTCCCCCACCCAAAGAGCACCAGTTCCACAACCACTGCCTCAGAGGTTGCCATGTGTGAAGAGCAGATGGACCACAGTAGGTTCTGGGAGGGTGAGGGTGGTGGAACAGAGGCGTAGCCCCGAGTTGCACCTCTACACAAATCATATGTCGGTCTGGCAAATCAAGGTTCCTCTATGATGACACCCTCATTGGAGACCAAGAAGAATGCTGGGGACATCCACAAGGGAGACCCACAAAAGAGTGGCAAGGGACAACACAAGGGAAAGAAACAGCTTCTGATAGGGGACTCAATTGTTAGGGTGTAGACCTGGGGAAGGAGAGGAGAGGGAAGTGGCAGCCTGCCTGGTGCCAAGCTTGAGGGACAGGAAGCGAATCCTCAGGATTGCAGAAGCAGCATCACAGGAGAGGAAACTAGATATTGTCCACCCGGGACAAATGACCTAGCTAGGCATGAGATCAGTGCAGTGGATGAATTTGTGGAGTTGGGGAGGGGCCTCAGACAGGTAGCAAGCACGGTAACCTTCTCAGAGGTGCTGCCAGTCCATGGCAGGGGTGAGGCTAAGGTACTGCACACCATGCGGTTTAATAAATGGTTGCAAAACTGGTGCAGAGCACAGGGCTTTGGCTTCACTGGGGACTGGGGGTCCACCTGGAGAGATGAAGGTCTATACTGGCATGATGGTCTGCATCTGTCCAGGAAGGGAAACACGCTCCTAGGTGACAGGTTTAAAGGCTTCCTTGGCAAGCTTTTAAACTAGCCAAGGGGGGAGGTGCTGATAGGAAACAGGAAAGTTCAAGCCCCCGCAAAGCATGGCAGGTAGTAGGGTAAACACTGAGGTACAGAGCTTGACAGAGGGCAGGACAGGAGTAAATGGAAAAATGGACAAGGGCAATAAGAGCAGGGATGGGGTAAAAAAGGATAAAGCCAACATTAAATGGAGGGCAATGAGTACCAATGCCCGTAGTCTGGGAAACAAGCTTCCAGAGCTAGTAGCCCTGATGGAAGTGGAACACTGGATATTGTGGCAGTTACAGAAACATGGTACACGGAGAACCATGACTGGGATGCCAACATACCAGGGTACACAATCTACAGAAGGGACAGGAGGGTAAAAGAGGAGGTGGAGTAGCTCTCTCACATAAGGGAAGGGATCAAAGTAACAGAACTAAAAGGTAAAGGGGAGGACAAGAGGAACTCTGGGTCACATTGGAGACAAGGAATGCATCACAACCGCACACAGGGGTTGTATACAGACCCCGCCTCAAGGGAGGAAATGGACAAGAAAATGCTAGAAGGCATTCTCAAAATGGCTGAAAAGGGGAGATACTGTTGATGGGGGACCTGAATATGCCAGATGTTAACTGGGCAACATGGACTGCAGCCACATCCAAGAGCAGGGTCATTCTCGATGCCCACAGGGAGCATGCCTTAGACAGCTAGTGGTGGAACCCACTCGGGAGGAGCAATATTAGACCTGGTACTTCAAATGGTGAGAGGATCACAACCTAAAGTCATAGACACCTGGGAACAAGCGACCATTGCACAGTGTGCCTACAATAAACACAACCACGGAGACAAGCCATACAAATACAAGGATACTGGACTTTAGAAGGGCTGACTTTGGCAAAATGGGTGAATACCTGAGGAATGCATTAGCAAATGGCCAGAAAGGAGGTGGAAGAACAATGGAGAAAAATCAAACTGCCATCATGGAGGCAACAAGCCTTTGTGAAACAAATAAAGAAAACAAAGCGGAATAAAAACCACCACGGCTCTCAAAAGAAGTGTCAGGAAGGTTAAGGAGAAAAGGCTGCATTCTAAAAGTATAAGGAATCACAGACAGAGCACGACAGGAACTGTATCAATTAAAGCAGAAAGAAGTGGGAAGGCAGTCAGAAAAGCAAAGGCCCAAACCGAGGAAAGGATAGCCAACTCAGTTAAGAAGGGGATAAAACCTTTTATAGGTACATTAGGAACATAGAAAGGTTAAGGGAGGATAGGGAAGATTAATAAAGGAGAGGGAGGTGGGCAGAGGAGACAGTGAAAAGGCAGAGATAATGAATGAATACTTTGCTCAGTATTCACAAAAGAAGAAGAGGAGTTATACCTAAATCAAACAGTAGAAGCACTCTGGATAGGGGTTGATACCAGTCCATTTAAGAAGAAGAATACTGAAAGAACTTCTAAAACTCAAGGTGGACAAAGCAATGGGCCTGGCGATTCACCTAGAATCCTAAAGAGCTAAGGAGGACCTAGTGACACCACTAACCACACTTTTAACAAATCGTGGAAGATGGGGTGGTACCTGAGGACTGGAGGAGGGCAGATGTGATTCCCCTTACAAAAGTGGGAGCAAGGCAGAAGCAGGAAACTACAGACCTGTTAGTTTGACCTCAGTGGTGGGGAAAATGATGGAATCACTTGAAAGAAAGAATTGTTGAGTACCTAGAGGCCAACGGGCACTGGACCCAAAGCAGCATGGATCTACAGCAGGAAGGTCATGTCAGACAAATCTAATCGATTTCTTTGACTGGGTGACCAAAGTAATAGACCAGGGAGGGGCTGTGGATATGGCCTACCTAGACTTTAGTAAGGCATTTGACACAGTCTCGCATAAAGATTAATAATCAGTTAGCCAGCCTGGGAGTGGGTCCCAGGGTGGTAGCCTAGTAGAAAACTGGCTGCACAACAGGACACAGAAGGTAATAGTGAATGGAACACATTCTGAAGAAAGGGTTACTAGTGGAGTACCTCAGGGCTCAGTACTGGGTCCAGTCCTCTTTAACGCCTTTATAGGTGACATTGCAGAGGGTCTGAAGGAAAGGTATGCCTCTTTATGGATGACACAAAGATCTGTAAATAGAGTTGATACACAAGGGTGGGGTAGAAAGGATGAGAAGGACATGGCAAGGTTGGAGGAATGGTCAGACATATGGCAACACATTCAATGCAAAGAAAGTGCAAAGTAATGCACCTAGGAAATAAAAATCCAGGAGAAGAAGTACACAATAGCAGGGAGGTACTAACAACAACAATAATGGAAAGGGATCTGGGTGTAGTCATATCAGATGACCTAAAGGTGGGTATGCAAGTGAGAATTCAGTAGGGAAAGCTAGGGGGATACTGGGATGCATAGGAGGAGCATCACAAGTAGAAAAGGAAGTGGTTATCCCTCTATACAGACAGTTGGTGAGACCCCATCTGGAGTACTGCGCAGTTTTGGAGACCTCATCTACGCAAGGACATAGACAGGATGGAAGCAGTCCAGAGGAGGGCAACTAAATGGTGCAGGGTCTACATCAGAAACCATATGAAGAGAGACAGAGAGCTTAATATGTATACCCTTGATGATAGGAGGGATAGGGGACATGATAGAAACTTTAAGTACCTCAAGGAATCAACAAAGTCCAGGAGGGTAGCATCTTCAGAAAAGAGATGTGTAAGAACAAGGGGGCACAATTTAAAGTTAGAGGGGGGACGGCTCAGGGGTAATGTGAGGAAATTCTTTTTCACGGAGAGAGTGGTGGATGCATGGAACCGCCTTCCTGGAGAGGTTGTGGGGTCTAAAACAGTGGAGGAATTCAAACATGCATGGGACAGACATAAGGCAATTATAGTGGGGGGGTTGCAGGAAATAGGCTGTTGGTTAACTAGAATCTGCAGCTTATCCAGTAGGTAGGGAAATGGGCAGACTGGGTGGGCCAAGTGGTCCTTATCTGCCATCAAAGTCTATGTTTCTATGTCCGAACCCAACTTCAAGATCTCCATGAGCTTGGTCTTTTCTGCAGAGTCTGGCAAGGCCAGAACCACTTCTAAACCCTTCTCCCACAACGCGTTCTGGTACTGGACCATATGTGTGAGGAAGTTCAGGGATCGGATGGAGCAGGTGGAAGCAGAATATACCTTCTTGCCCACCTGGTTCAAAAACCTGGACTCTGGATTGGGAGGCTGTGTACTGAGGTCCTTCAGCTTCTTGGATTTGTCATGAGCAGCCATGGTCACCATGGAGTCCGCCTGAGGGTGTTCCACTAAGAAGGGCTCCTCCCTAGGCGCTCAATATAGCCTATCCCATTTCTTAGAGACTGCTGGAGTGGTAAAGGGATGCTTCCAAATAATTCAGGTAAGATCTTGGAACGTATCTACTAGAGGAGGAATGACAAATGGTTATGGCTCCTTCTGCCTCAGGTATTTGGCCAACCTCTGGCACTCTGGATCCAGGTCCTCAGTCTCCCATCCGATGGAGGACTGGATGTGTCTCATGACTTCCATAAAGGTGGGGTCATCAGGAGGGGATCTCGGAGTGTCCTTTTCATCAGGGGGACACTGGCCTTTCTCTTGATCAAGAGTGGTCTGATCCAGACGAACTGGAGTCTGGACCAGGTTCTCTAGAAGAGGAGGAGACTGATTTGGAGCACGAATGCGAGTAAGATCTGCTTCTCTCACTGGAGTGCTGCCCACTTCAAGACAGGTGACAGCCGTGCGATCGGCAGTGGCTGGAAGAGTGTTGACGGCGGCTACTTGACCGACCTCAGCTGGTGGACCGCCTACGGCTAGGTGAGCAGTGCTGGGTAATACTAGGGTAACAGGAGTGACATCGGTGCCGCCGTTTCTTATGCAAAGTCCTCCCTTGCGGTTGAGCAGGGCTGAATGAGTGGGACTTTGGCTTAGGCGCAGGAGAGGACAGCTTATAAGGAGGAGATTGTCGTTGAGGTACAGGTCAGGAAGCATAGGATAAATCAGGAGCAGTTGTAAAATTCACAGCGAGTTTTATTTGTACTAGCAGTAACATAAAAAATTAAAATTGTTCAGTATAACTATTTACAAAGGCCAAATTAACAGAAGAAAAAATCTGAGTTTTCCTTCAATGTCTGTGTCACATCTTGCAAGCAATTGCAGCTCAGCTCTCTTATAAGTCCTTGCAACCCCCATTCTTTACAAGCATCCTGTGTTTTCTAAAGTGTTCTAGTATATTTCATGCAGGTGCTGGCAGGAACACAGTGTCCCAGAACTGAGGCCCCATCTCCACAGCTTTTGCAAAAGGCTTAAAAATTGCACTAAGGTAACCTCTTGAGTTTCCAATAGCTTTTTGCAATCATCTCAAACTACAATTATATACATTTCAAAAATTAACACTACATAATTTCTAAACAAAGAGATCCCAATATCAATTACATTTTCACATAATGATTTGCATATATTTTTATACCAGCAGATATGCAAGGGAGACAAAGACAGACAGCAAGGGAAGACAGAGACAGTGTGAGCCAAAGAATTGCGAGACACTCGGGGTGATCAAATCCTAGGTCTCACAGGAAAATTTGTTAGTGCAACCAGATAGACAAGAGACAGGAAAGAAGAGACTAGAACAGATCCCTGCGTTCAAACTCTCCATAACAACTGGGACAGGGTCCTATTCAATCCTGTCAGAGAAGAAATCTTTTCTCCCCTATCCTCGTCCTTCTTGTTGTTCAGGACTGGAGATTGATCCGGCTTTGAGGGAATGACACCTTTCTTCACCTGACTCCACCAGAACTGGAAGAGTTCTGCAAGTTCTTCTTTGAAAAACTGCAGTGCCTCCGGCCCTGCCAGATAGAAATACAAAAACGTAGAGTTTGATGGCAGATAAGGACTGCTTGGCCTACCTAGTCTGCCCATTTCTCTACCTACTGGATAAGCTGCAGATCTTAGTCAACCAACAGTCTACTTCTTCCTACCCCCCATCAGAATTGCCTTAAGTCTGTCCCATGCATTCTTGAATTCCCCCACTGTTTTGGGATGATGAGGTTTATCTGGTGTAGGTGGAGCAACAGGTGAGGAGGAAAGGTCCGGTGGGTCCCTGGGAGATGGAGTGGACCTATCTCCTTGGTTGTCAGGTGTGGAAGTCTTTAGGACTGGCAAATGTTCCGGGTCTGAGGGGACTTTGTCGGACAACCACCCTTTGTCTGGCACTGACGACAGTATGGAGCTTGCAGGCTTGGAGACCGATGCCGGTTTAACCGTGGATGCTTAGGCCGCTGTGGTACAGTCAGCCATCGGCTTAGAGACCGACTCCCGTTCACAGGCACCAGAAGTCTTACGCAGAGCCCCGAGAGAGACCAGTGTTAAGACCTTGCTCCTGCAGAAGAAGAGGTCCCGACCCCCCTGAGGTGGAGGGTGACTGCAAAGGTGCCACCTTCACCTTCAGGGTAGAGACAGTCAATGTAGCAACCTGGCTGCCGCTCCTAGACTCAAGGGGTAGGAAATTGAGGTTTGGGGTGGTATACAGGCCACCTTCCCAGTCTGAGAAGCTTGACAGGGAATTAGTGGGACAAATCAAAAAAGGTATGTAGAAAAGGGAAAGTGGTGATCGTGGGGGATTTCAACTTGCTGAGGGTTGACTGGAGCATTCCGGTCACCTCCAGTGCCAGAGAACAAGTGTTCCTAGACGTGATCCAGGAGATTCTCCTGACACAGTTGGTTACTGTACCTACTAGGCTAAAGAACACTTTAGATCTGGTATTGTTGAATGGGGAGGCAGTGAGAGAAATAAAGGTAGAGGACCCACTAGCCAACAGCGAACACCGAATGGTGTGGTTTAATACCACGATGTGGGGGGAGCAAGAGAAATCAGTTACTTGGGCGGTAAACTTCAGGGGGGCAGACATTGCGAGGATGCAGGAAGTACTGAAAGGGAAACTGGAGGGCATAAGGCAGGAGATGGACGTGGAGCAGAAAAATACAGGTTACTCACCTGTAAAGTACAGTTACGCAAGAACTTACCGTAAGAGTAGATCTTCGAGAACAGCTCTTGCAGCAAGTTACACCATTTGGACAGAAGCCGTCAGGTGTCAGGACCCCACAGAAATTTTCTTGCTAGCAGTCTTCAGCAGGTACTGCCTCCGACGTCGGTCCCGCCCCCATCAGTCATAGTACATAAGGAGGTGGTCCTGCCACAATCCCCAGTTCTCTCGCCGGAGACTCCCGGCCGCTGGCTGACATCAGAAGAGGAGACCAAGGATCCACCATCAGATGGCCAAGACTAAAAACAAATGGTTCCATCCTGGAAGATGGATTTTTGGCTATAACCTCTCTCCTCCAAAAGGGGAATGGTGGGCGGGATGGTACCTGCTGCAAGAGCTGTTCTCGAAGATCTGTTACGGTAAGTTCTTACGGAACTGTACTATCTTACTTTGAGATACAGCTCTTGCAGCAGGTTACACCATTAGGACTGATTCCAAGCAATGGCGACATTCTAAAGCCATCGGGAGGAGGAAGAATAGAGAGTACCACTGCTCGAGAGTTTAGGACAGAAGTCCCGAAGGACGGTTAGGCTTTAAAATCCAGCCCTTCGCCTTGAGGCGATGTCCAGGCTATAATGCCTAATAAAGGTATGCACCGAGCTCCAGGTGGCTGCAGCACAAACAGCTGAAGTGGACACATTCTTCAGGGCTGCAAAGGAGGTGGCCACTCCTCTCGTAGAATGGCCCTTGACCGCATCTGGCAAGGGTTTGCTGCGTTTGTCATAACAGAAAGAGATACATTGTATGAGCCATCATGAAAGGGTCTGTTTCGAAACAGGGGCCCCTTTCATCCTCTCAGCAAAGGATACAAACAGCTGATCCACTTTCTGGTACTGCTTGGTTCTGGTCAGATAATATCTGAGACACCTGTGTACATCCAGGGTGTGAAGTAGTGCTTCTCCTCGATTGGTGTACTTTGGAAAGTACACTGGTAAGTCGATATCCTGATTAAGGGTAAGTGCTGAAACCACCTTAGGCAGACACTTAGGATTTGTCCTCAGGGATACCCTATCCTGGTGGAAAATTAAATAAGGTTCTTTGCACATGAGTGCATGCAATTCGGAGATTCTTCTCACTGAAGTCACTGCAACTAAAAATAAGGTTTTCCATGACAGAAAACGTAGCTCGCAATCCGCGACTGGTTCAAAGGGTGGCAGTGTAAGCTGCTCCAGGATGAAGGGCAAATCCCAAGGAGGAACCGGATCCCTGATAGGTGGCCTAAGGTGGAGTACCCCCCTTAAAAAGGCACGAGTAGTTTCCAATTGAGTCACCATCCGATGGCCTATGGGGACGTGATAAGCTGAGATTGCACAAAGGTGCACCTTGATCGAGGAGTAAGCTAGCCCAGCTTGAAAAAGGGAAAGCAGGTACTCCAAAACCAACTTCTCAGGACAGTCTAAGGGCGAAACCGTATGCTTGAGCACACAGGTAAACCTGCGCCACTTTACGGCGTGTTGCTATGCGCGTTGCCGGGTTTTCTAGCCGGCAGAAAGAACATCTCGCCATCTTCGCAGACCCGTGCCGCATCATGGCTATGTCTCTAGGAGCCAGGCGCGTAGGTTCAATGAATATAAGTCCAGGTGGACTAATGAACCTCCTCCTGAGACAACAGATGGGAGCTGATTGGCAAGGAAGCGGAGGTTCCCGGATAGCTGATGTAGTAGCGGGAACCAGATTTGCCTGGGCCAGAAAGGCGCTATCAGGATAAGCGTCACATGCTCCCTGCGAAGTTTGAGAAGACCTCTCTGGATCAACGGGAAAGGAGGAAAGGCGTAGAGGAATCTGCCCGCCCAGGAGAGGGACGTGTCTCGCCAGAAAACACCAGACCCTGGATCTAGCGAGCAAAAATTGGGCAGTTTTGCATTGAATGGGGACGCGAATAGATCTAATTCTGGAGTGCCCCATCTGTGGAACAAATCTTCTGCCATCTCCTGTAGAAGTTCCCACTCGTGGACTCTGGCCTGGGAACGACTCAGGCTGTCTGCGATGGTGTTGTCCACCCTGGGAACGTGAACAGCAGCAAGGTTTGCGCAGTGTCAAATTACCCATTCCCACACCCTCATGGCCTCCCTGCAAAGGGGGTAAGAGTGTGTGCCTCCTTGCTTGTTGAGGTAATACAACACCGCAGTATTGTCTGTTTGCAACAAGAGAGTACTCGGTGGAATCTCCGACTGGAAGGCTTGAGGGCATAAGGACCGCCTCATCTCCAGTATGTTGATATGGAGATGAGATTCCTGGGTAGTCCATGTTCCCTGAGACTCACCCTCGTTTGGCGCCCCCACCCCAGCCCTGAGGCATCTGTGGAGAGATTATAACTGGGGACAGCTGCAGAAAGGAACTCCCATGGAGAGAGTTCTGGATCTAGCCACCATTGCCAGTCCCGAACCACGGCCTTGGATTCTGACTGGATGCTGCAGATGGTCTTGCCGTTGGTCCCATTGCGCCCTTAAAATCCACTGGGTTACCCGCATGTGGAGTCTTGCCATTGGGACTGTAGGAATGGCCGCAGCCATGTGTCTGAGCAGGCGAAGGACCAGTCTAGCTGGGATGGTCTTCTTCACTGACAGATCCCTTATGAGGGATTGAATGCGTTCCGCTCTGTCTTCGGGAAGAAAGGCTTTCCCCTTGACGGTGTCCAGAACTGCTCCTATGGACTGCAGTTTCTGGGACGGTACCAGGATAGACTTCTCGTAGTTGATGAGCATGCCCAGAGACTGAAAAAGGGTCTGGGTACATTGGATGGCTATCAGTGGTGCCTCCTTGGAAGGGGCCATGAGAAGCCAATCATCCAGGTACGAGAACACATAGTGGCCCTGTCTCCTCAGAGATGCTGCCACAACTGCCATGCACCTGGCAAAAACCCAAGGTGCTGATGACAGTCCGAAGGGAAGTGCCCGGAACTGATAATGGCAGCCGAGAAACTCGAAGTGCAGGAACCTCCTGTGCGCCTGAGCAATAGGAATGTGCAGGTAAGCGTCCTGCATGTCCAGGGACACCAAGAAAGCGTCTTTCTTCAGCATGGGGATTAGTCCTGGAAGGGTCACCATGCGGAAGCGCTTGTAGACGACTGACAGACTGAGGTCGCTGAGGTCCAAGATTGGACTGAGGTCCCCCGTTTTCTTTGGAACCAGGAAGAAGTGCGAATAGTATCCTGCTCCTCTCTGGTTCCCTGGAACGTGCTCCAAAGCTTCCTTCTCTAGAAGTGTGAGCACCTCCTGCTGTATAAGCAGGGCGTGCTAACCCGAACAGCAGGAAAGCAGAGGAGGCCTTGTGGGTGGGTTGTCTACAAACTCTATATCATGGCCTTTTTCGACCAACTGCAGCACCCACCTGTCGGTGGTGATCGACCGCCACCCTGGCAGGTGGTCCGTGATGCAACCCCCGACCTTCATTTCCCGTTGATCCTGAGGAGGGGTGGGGGCCAGGAAGGAGTCATGCTGTGGCAGCATAGGATCCTGCAGGTTGGACCGACTTTGTGGCTCGTTGTCCTCTGCCTGAGGATTTCTTGGCCAGGGCTTTTCGGGTGAAGGAGCCCCTCTGTAGCTGGCCGGAGTGAGGTTGTTGTCTTTGGATCGGCTGTGAAAGCGACTCTGATTCCTGCGAAAGGAACTAAGCCGAGACCTGTACATGGTGTGGACAGATCTAATCGCCTTCCTGGCTTCCTGCAGTTTGGTGATCACCTTCTCCGAGGCTTCACCAAACAGAACTTCGCCATGATAAGGGGCGTCCATGATGTTCTTCTGGACGTCCGGGGTAAAACTGGAGACATGAAGCCATGAGTGTCTCCGGAGACACATGCCTGAGGCTGCAGCTCTGGCCGAAGAGTCCGCAGAGTCGTATGCGGCTCTAAGCACCTGGGTCCCCACGTCCGAACCCGTACGGAGGATTTGCAACAGCTCCTCCTTCTGGCCACCGTCTGGCAATTTTTCTATTAGGTCCTGTCCCTGTTCCCACAATGAGTTCTGGAACTGAACCATGTGGGTGAAGTAATTCAACGACCTACTGGCGCAAGTCGCAGCCGCGTACGTATGCCTGCCCAGGACGTCCAACTGCTTGGAATACGGGTCTGGTGGCTGCGTGCTCAAGTGCTACGGTTTCTGAGATCGGTCATGTGAGGCTGTAATGACCAGAGAGTCGGCCAGAGGATGATTCGCCAGGTACTGGTCCTCCTTTGGGGCCTTGTACAGGTGGTCAGCCTTCTTCGGCATTGCCAGAGTCGAATGTGGACGCTTCCACGCTGCCTTGGTAACGTCCACGAAGGTGTCCACCAAGGGTGGCACTACCACAGGCTTGGGGTCTTTTTGCCGATGGTAGCGGGCAAGGCGTAGTCTCTTGGGGTCCAGCTCTTCAGCGTCCCACCCCATGTTCTCCTGAATATGCCTCATTATCTCAGAGAACGAGGGGTCATCCGGAGGGGACCTGGGAAAGTCGTGTGGGTCCGGAGAGGGGATGCTGATTGGAGAAGGAGATCTGGAGCACTCAGATGTCAGATCTGGAGTCCTCTGCGGACGGGTTATACCGACGCCTTCTGGGTCTCTTGGGGCTGGGTGACCCTGAAGTGGATCTTGACGGAGGCCTTCTCCTCTCCAAAGATCTGCCCCTAGGAGGGGATGCTGGATCCTTGGGCGTCGATGCCCGTCCTGCTGACCTCCTGGGTGGAGGAGGGGGTGCAGGCATGGCGGGGGAGCAGCGGGCGCAGAAGGAGGTTGCGTGGTGACCACATCCTTCTTGATGGTGTCCCACCAGAAGGTGAAGAGCTCCTTCACCTCTGCCAAATTTAGGCCCGACGGACTGGGCGCTGGTGGTCTGTCGTCGGGTCCCCGGGGGTCTCCCGTTCCGGAGAGGGATTCCATGGGAGCCCAACGGGACCGGGGTCGCCCACCTGGTCTTCAAGGTAGAGTCCTCCTCAGACGCCTTTCCGGACAGACGCCGACAGGCGGTGTTATGGTCCTTCTTTCTGTGATAGCGACGCCAGTCCCCCGCCAAGGCCCTCGGGGCGAATGCCTGACGGGTGATGAACAGTAGCCGGTTCCCGGGAGTGCCTATGTATCTTGGCCGATGTCGGGTGGGTTGATATCAGGTCTGACGTCCACTTTAGAGAGGTCAGCTCCTTAGTTTTACGCTGGGGTGGTGGCGGTTGGGAGACAGACCGGACGTCGGAGGCCGGATGACGGGAGGAAGACTTGTGGTGCTCCCCAGACCTGGACGAAGACTTGGATGGAGTGGACGAAGATGCAGGCCTGGAGGTCTTGACAGGCTGTAGAGAGGAGGAACCACTAGCCGATCTGACAAGAACCGGGGGAGGCTGAGAGCAGGCCCTCTAAGGAGAGCGGTCCGACCTGGAACCGGAGCTGCGGGAGTCCGAGGCCCTGAAGGGGATCTGGGTCTCCTTCTCCCAGTGCTTTGCATGGTGCTTATGGTACTTCCTGAAGACTCCCTTTGGAGGAAGGGTCTCGATCCATTGCTTTGAGTTTTTCCCGAGGAAGAAAGCTTGGAGGCCTACTGGCAGCGGATCCTGTACGCTATTAAAGCCCTGGCAGAAAGAGCAGGCCTGGGTGTCGTGGTCTGGGCCCAGGCAGTGAACGCAGGCCGAGTGGGGATCCCTAAAAGGAATCTGTTTGCCGCAGGCACACTTCGATGAATGGCCCTCTAAAGAAGTTGGAGAGGACATCAGACGAAATCCGATGAGAAAAAACAGTTGAAATTCTCCTAGTCGTCGCGCGCTAGAAACTGACTGAGAGGCCAATGCTGCGAAGTCGATGGCGGGAAAAGAACTGGGGATTGGGCCGGGACCGCCTTCTTATGTACTACGCCTGACGTCAGGGGTGGGACCGATGTCGGAGGCAGTTCCCGCTGAAGACTGCTAGCTAGAAAATTTCCGTGGGGTCCTGACGCCCGACAGCTTCAGTCCAAATGGTGTAACCTGCTGCAAGAGCTGTATCTCGAAGTAAGATCAGGAGTTCTAGGAGTGGTATATGTTGTTCATCCACATTTACTGGTAGGTTCCTAGCCGCTTTAAATCTTGCTGGAAGGTCTTCAAGCTGGCTCATCCCACCCACCCGGGTGGTAAAACTCTCGGCTCTGCCTCATGATGCTAGATCTAGCCTGCTGGAAGCCAGGTTGCGCGTAAAAGCCGGGGAGGTCGGGTGGGTTGTGTGGATGAACAACATGTACCACTCCTAGAACTCCTGTTACAGGTGAGTAACCTGTATTTCTAGGGACGTGGCTATGTTGTTCAATCCACACTTACTGGCAGACTCCTAGCAGTTCTCCGGGAGGAGGGAGGCAAGGCGCGCACCCCTTACTTGGGAAATAGGACTGGAGAACTGAGGTCCCAAAACCAGCATCCCGGCGTGACTCAAGGTCGATGTGGTAGTGGGTAATGAAGGTGTGTGCTGACTTGCAGGTAGCAGCCCTGCAGATTTCCTGGATAGGGACGTCCCTGGAAGCAGCCACCGAAGCACCGTTATGGCGGGTAGAATGAGCTCTCATCCCTTTGGGAGGCTCCATGCCCGCCAACCTATAGCAAAGATCTATGCAGGATGTGACCCACCTGCCTATCGTCCGCTTGGCTGCAGGTCTGCCAGGTGCGGCTTCAGCGGTGACAAACAGCTGGCGAACTCTCCCGAACTTCAGCCGTCCGCTCCTTGTAATAAGAGTGTGCTCTTCTAGGGTCCAGAGTACGGAGCCTATATTCGGCCTCAGAGGTGTGATTGGGGTAGAACACCGGCAGAGTTAACACCTGGTTAAGGTGAAACTCCAACACCACCTTCGGAAGGAATTTCGGGTGGAGGCGCAGGACAACCTTGTCCCTGTGGAAGACCAGATAAGGAGACTCGATGGAAAGTGCCTGGAGCTCTCCCATCCTTCTGGCTGACATGATAGCCACCAAGAAGGCGGTCTTCCACGACAGGTGAGAGAGATAACACCTGTGCATCGGTTCGAATGGCTTGCCCATGAGCTTAGCTAATACCAGCAGTAGATCCCACGGAGGTGGAGGTTCTCACACTGGAGGGGGTAGGTTATCAAGGCCTTGGAAAAAGCGCCCGACTACCTTCTCCTGCGCCACTGACTGCTTTCCGGCCCGCGCCCGATAAGCAGAGATGGCTGCCAGGTGCACCTTAAGGGTCACAATCAAGCCCTAACTAAGAAAGGGACCTAGGTAGTCCAGAATGCTAGCCAAAGAAAAGGAGGAAGGGTCCAACCCCTTATCTTGACACCAAATGGAGAATCTCTTCCATTTGAAGGCATAGCATTTTCTGGTTGACTCCTTACGGGATGCCTCAACAATGTTGAGGTTCTCGTCGGAAAGCCCCAAGGCCTGGAACTCTAGTCGCTCAGGAACCAGGCCGTCAGGTGCAGGGATTGAAGGTCCGGGTGGAGTACCTTCCCCTCGCTGACTGATATCAGGTCCGGGCGGGCTGGAAGCCACCTCGGGAGCCTGGAGTTGAGACTGAGGAGATCTGGATACCAGAACTGGCGGGGCCAGTCTGGGGCTACCAGAATCACCTGTACCTTGTCCCTCTTGCCTTGAGAAGCACCTTGTGGATCAAGGGAAATGGAGGAAGGCGAGGGAGAGGGCCTGGGTCCACGGCCTGAGAAGGCATCCCCTGCAGTGAGCCCTGCTGGGGCATGAAACAGCTTCAGCTCGTGATTCTCCTGAGGCAAACAGGTCCACCTGAGGTGTGCCCCAGTGGAGAACAGATCTTGTACTACCTCTGGCAGGAGAAGCCACTAGTGAGATGCAGCGCCTATCTGGCTGAGGGCATCGGCCAGAGTGTTGGAGGCTCCTGCCACATGGATGGCCAGGAGGTCCGCCTCCAGTCTGCTCACGAGAGACCAAGTGCGGAGAGCCTCCTTGCACAGAAGCAAGGAGTGCGTCCCGCCCTGGCGGTTTAGGTAGTACATGGTCGTGGTGTTGTCCGTCTGGACCTGGACCACTTGACCCCGTACAAACGGAGCAAAGGCAGGAAGGGCAACTTGGACCGCTCAAAGCTCCAGCAGGTTGATGTGGCATCGAGACTCCTGAGGGGACCAGAGGCCGTGCGCTCTGAGCTCCCCAGATGGGCACCCCAACCCATCAGAGGCGCGGTCGTTAGAGTGACCGTTGGCTCTGGGCGGACAAACGGGATACCCTCCTGCAGATGAGCTAGAACGAGTCACCACTGGAGACTGTTCCACATCTCCTGGGTCACTATCGCTGGCTGGTCCAGAGGACCGGAGCTCTGTGACCACTGGCGGGCCAGCCCCCATTGCAGGGGATGCATGTGCCAGCGGACCCAACGGACCATGCTGGTGCAGGCTGCCAAGACACCTAGGAAGTCCTGGGCAAGACACAATTGCCCAACCAGAAAAGGACCTCGGCCCTGTCCGCCGGAGCCGCAGCTCAGCTCAAGAGTGAGCTCTGCCCTGATGAACTGAATCACCTGCGTTGGCACGTAGTTCCGGATTGGCCTCTGGATAAGGAGGCCAATCTGACAGCAGACCTGGAGGGGCTGCACCGCCAGTCGCCCAGGTAAAGGTACACCCGACCTTCTCGGCGCCGAGGGAATGCTGTCACCACTGCCATGCATTTGGTGAAGACCCTGGGAGCTGGAGAGAGGCTGAAGGGCATGGCCTGGAACTCGTAAAGGGATCCCTCTGCCCTGAAGCGGAGGAATCGCTGGTGAGACGGATGGATTGGGACGTGAAAGAACATGTCCTGGAGGTCCAGAGAACAGAACCACATGCCTCGTTCCAAGGATGGGATGATCTGAGCCAGAGTGACCATCCTGAAGGTATGAGATCTTAGGAACTTGTTCAGGTCATATAGGTCTAGAATGGGGCGCCAGCCCCCCATCTGTTTTGGGACCAGGAAGTATCTGGACACAAACCCTGGGTCTGGAGGAGGATTTGCCACCTCCCTGATCACCTCTTTCTGGAGAAGCAGGGCAATGTCTGCTCGATGAGCCGACAGAGAGGCTGCGGACCCCGTAGCCCCCCGTAGGGCAATGGCTCGATAGGGTGGGGACTGCTGAAATTCCAGAGGCAGACCCCTGCCTACCACTGCCAACACCCAGTGGTCTGTGGTGATATCGGACCAGGTGGAAAGGAAGAGGCGGAGCCGTCCCCCCATGGGGGAAACCCGGGGAGGAGTGACAAGGTTGGGGGCGACACCCCTCAACCCGTCACTGGGCAGGCTTGAAGGAAGGGCTGGCCAAGGAGCCGCCTGGACCTTTCCCTCCCGGCTTCCTGCTGGAGGAAGCAGCAGGCTTGGCTTTGGGGTGCCAAGTGCAAGCCTGCTGGCCCTGATGCTGGTGTTGCTGGGCTGGACGTGCTGCAGGGGCTGAAGGACGAAAGGGCTTATGCTGCTGCTGGCGGCCTTTGTCCTTCTGGGCAGACGTGACCGAGTCCAAGGTGGCGTTGGACTTCTTGATCCGTTGCAGATGACCCTCCACCCCGGGACCAAACAAGTCAGTACCCAAGAAGGGAACGTCTCCCAGCTTGTGCTGGGTATCTGCCATAAAGGTGGAGATCCACAGTCAAGCTCTGCGGCGCATGGCCACTGCGTCCACTACTGAGCGGGCACACGAGTCAGCGATGTCCAAGGAAGTTTGGAGCTGCTGTTTGGCCACCGCCCTTCCCTGATCCCGCACCTGCTTGACTGTCGTTTGGAGGTCAGCTGGGAGATGAGGAATCACCTCATCCAGAGAGCCCAAAAGGGCGTGTGAAAAGTGTGCCATCAGGATGGCCGAGCTGGTCTGACGAAGGCCTAGGAAGGAAGCAGCATAAACTTGCCACCCGGAACACCAGAAAATGCTGTCGGTCACTAACCCCTTCGCAGAGGGGTGCTCCGAGTAACCAGAGAGTGAACCGTTGGGAACAGCATACTTCTGAGCCATCCTGGCCAAAGGTGCTGGACAAGAAGCTGGCTGCTGCCACAGCTCCAGGGCCGGGCCAACAATGGCTTTGGCTACTGTGAAGGCCTCCGTAGGGGAATCCCCTTGGTCCAGAATCTCCGTGAGGGGATACCTGGCCCGTTTTGAAATGGGGTCGCGCTTCATCCCAGTGGACTCTGATATAAGTTGAAGCATTCCAAGGAACGAAGATGGGCTCTCGTCCACCGACTGAACCCAGTGGACTCCAGGTCAAGTGGTCTGGAGAACAAGGAGGAGTCATCGTCAGACTATGAGGAGTCTGCGAACAGCTGCTGAGCGCCTGAGCCACCCTCCACCTGCCAAGGTCGATCGGGAGTGAGGGTGACCATCAACCGATGGGGTAAGTCCTGACCCGACTGAGAATCATTGGTTGGGGCCCCAGTTTTAGGTTGTGGAGGCGCAGGTTCCACCACAATGGGTGGTGCAGCCGGTTTCGGCCGAACAACTGGTGCCAGCTTCAGATCCTTGACTACTACGAGGGTTTGTTTCAGCCGCTCCGGTGACAGCCACTTAATGGCCCGGGAAGGCGACGCTGTCGGCTTGTTCCCGGACAAAAGGAGCTGCTGCCACATTAGATCCTTGCAGCGCCGACGCAACTTGCGCCGGAGCCTATCCTCCTAAGAGGAAGATGAGGACAAGCGGCACTGCCGCTTTCCATGGTGCAGAGACCAAGACCGCCGCCATCGGCGGAATCGGCTGGACCTGGAAGAGGTCAGAGACTGAGACCTTCCGGGATTCCGAGGGTGGGTCTGAGAGGGGGTGGGGAAACCCCCTCCTCCCTTGGTTCAAGGACCTTAACTGGGGACTCCTGCACAGGAGGCAGAGGCAAGTCCTCGGTTTCCACCGGGGGAACCGCTGAAGATGGGCTGTCGGCTTCTCCAGTCGACAAACCGTCCAACGGGGTCAAGAAGAATCTCGACCGTGTCAACGGTTGTCTCGGCCAGCTGACCTGACGGGGACACCGTGAAGCCAGCGGCCTTAGCCGCAACCTTAACCGAAGTCGAGTGTTGACTGTCCGGGGGAAGGGGACCTCTCCCGCTCCCACGAACATCGATGGTGGGACTTACCTTTAGAGTCCTTCTTTTTGGACCGAGAGGAATGTCCCGAAGGCCCTTCTCCCTTGGTGGTGAGGGATTGGCAAAGCTCCTTAAAAGAAGCTGTGTAGGAGGATCCCAAGGAGAGCAGGATAAACGCCGCGACTGAGGGTGTTGATGCAGCAGCCTGGGCTGCCTCCTCCTTGAGGGCGATCATCTGTTCGAGCTGTTCAGCCGAGCTCGCAGCCGCGGACACTGCCCAACAGGCCTCCTTTGACTTCACTGGAGGATAATGTTTCTCGGGGCGCTCAAGTTGTAATCTGGCAGCGTGATCCTCCAAGACCATAGCCGAAAAGGACTTGCACAAGTTGCAGGCCTGCGAACTGTGGCCAAGCCCAAGGCAGTAAACACATGTGGAGTGCGGATCGGCCTGGGGCATCTTCTGCCCACAGGGGTACCGACGAAATCCAGGAGTTGATTTGTCCATCGCAGCTGCGAGGGAAGAAAAAGACTGAAGTCTTGTTAACTTGAAAATTAGTTTCGAGTTAACCGAAGAGCTTGGATCCAGGCCTAAAACGCAGAGCGCTAAGGAGGGAACCTGAGCTTCCAAGCGGTAAGGAAGATCTGGCGTCATGGGACGGAGCAGAGAGTTTTACCACCCGGATGGGTGGGAGGAGCCAGCTTGAAGACCTTCCGGCAAGATTTAAAGCGGCAAGGAACCTGCCAGTAAGTGTGGACTGAACAACATATCCACATCCCTAGAATGGGATATTATTAAACAGGGGATTACAGAGGCAACAGAAGCCTGCACCAAGGCACAGAGTAAGAGGAGCACAGCAAGAAAACCATGCTGACTGAACAGCGAGTTTGTGGAGATGGTGAGGGCAAAATGAGTGGCGCACCAGAGGTATAAGAGTACAGGAAAGGAAGTGGACAGGAAGGAATATGCAAGATGGTCCAGGGAGGTGACCAGAAAAGTGAGAGAAGCCAAGGCCCAGAAGGAGCAGAGATTAGCACAAGGAATTAATGGGGGGGGGACCCAATATAGTGGAAAGTCCCCACGCCCGCCGTCCAGTTCTCCCGCTGGAGCCCGGAAAGAGAGGAAAGCTTGGTCTGGAGATCCAAAAGGCAAAAAATTTGGGGAAGGAGGAGGAATTGATGACTCATTGCAGGAACCTCTCTCGAAGATCTGTTATGGTAAGTTCTTACTTAACTGTACTACCTTACTTCGAGAGGGTTCCTGCAGTAGGTCATAACAAATAGGACTAAATCCCAAGCAGTCCCTCCAAAGAGAGACAGAGAGAAAACCGGGAGGAGGAACAAATAAAGTCCAGAATGAAACTGGCATAGGACAGAAGACCCTGCAGAACAGCTAGGCCGAACCCGGCTCTTCGCCTAGAAGCGATGTCCAGACTGTAATGCTTGGTAAAGATATGGACAGAACTCCAGGTTGCTGCCACACAAATCTCCCCTGCAGAAACATTACGGAGAAAGGCTGCTGATGCAGCCACGCCTCTAGTGGAATGAGCTTTGACAGACACCGGCAAGGGTTTTTAATGCTTCTGGTAACAAAAGTGAACTCAGTTTGCTAGCCACTTAGATAGGCACTGCTTCGAGACAGCTTTTCCCAAAGTCTGGGAGCAAAGGAAACAAAGAGCTGGTTGTCCTGATGCGCATCTTTGGTCTGGAAAGTGTAACATCAGAGAATATGGTGTACGTCTAGGGTATGCACTAGAGCCTCACCTCTGTTCGTTGGAGATGGATAACAGACCAGAAGCTCGACTGACTGGTTCAGCATGAGCTCCGATACCAGCTTAGGAAGAAACCTAGGATGAGTGCTGAGGACCGCTCGGTCCTTGTGAAAAATAAGGTAAGACTCCTTTCAAACTAGAACCTGGAGCTCAGACATTCTTCGAGCAGAAGTATTAGCAACTAAAAACAGCGCTATCCATGATAGATGGCACATATCACAGCTCATCGCTGGTTCAAAAGGAGGGAGACTGAGTTTCTCCAACACAAAGTTAAGGTCCCAAGGTGGCGTGGGGCTGCAGATGGGGGGTTTCAGATGAAGAATCCCTTTCAGAAAGATCTGATATCTCCAACTGGGCCATGGTTTACCATCCACCAGCACATGGTACGCTGAAATGGCGGACAGGTGCACTTTCAAAGAAGACTAAGAGAGCCCTGAATCTGAGAGGTAAAAGGAGGTATTCCATGAGCTGTGGGGCTGAACAAGTAAAGGGGACCCAACCCTTGGAAGCCACACAAATAGAAAAACATTTCCACTTCATGGCGTAAATGGATCTTGTGGAAGGCTTCCTGGCTTCCACAATTACTTGGGCAACTCTGGAGGTGACCCCAAAGAAAAAAAATTACTCACCTTAGTAATGTTGTTTCTTCTAATAGAGTCTTGCTGTATTCTGACTATTGCAGTTAGGTCCTGCCTTTCAACTGCCCCGGAGAACAAAGAGTTAACTTTCCATGGCCAGCATGGAACGTTCAGCGCGAGCTCGGTTGAAGCCCCTGTCTGCTGCTGTTTAAACTCCAACCGTCAGATCTTTACGAGCAATACTCACTAGAAGTTCTGTGTGGAAGCTGTAAAACTCACACTAGCCAACTGGCAACTAAATTTATTAAAGAGGTTTTTGGTTTCAAAGTAAAGACTCAAGTCAGGAAAGCCAAAAAACAAAACACAACACACACCCCAAGTAAAGGAGGGTGAAAAAGGGGCACCTCTAGGGTGCCAACACTGCTCCTGCCCACCCACATCCCAAAAACCAGGTTCTGAGAGGGGAGGCATGGGGAGGTCAGAATACACCAAGACTCCATTAGAAGAAACAACATTACTAAGGTGAGTAATTTTTTCTTCAAACAACATGAAGTCTTGCTGTATTCTGACTATTGCAGACTACCAAGCAGTACCTCCATGGAGGAGGGACAGAACCTACTTTGGGAATAGGCTCTGAAGTACATTGCTGTTAAACCGAGCATCACCTCTAGCCTGGATATCCAGAGAGTAATGCTTGGTGAATGTATGGACTGTTTTCCAGGTGGCTGCTTGACAAATTTCTAAGATAGGAATATCCCTGGCAGCAGCCAGGGAAGCAGCTGTACATCTAGTAGAGTGAGCCCTCAGGCCTGAGGGTGGGGTTCTACTCAGCTTTTCATAGCAGAATTGTATACAAGAGACAATCCACCTGTCAATAGATCTCTTAGTAGCAGGTTTGCCCTTACCGACCTCTCCAAACATGAGGAACAACTGGACAGACTCAAACCTGTGACCCTTGGTGCGCTCTGTGTAGTAGCTGAGGGCCCTCTTAACATCCAAGCTGTGTAACCTCCTCTCCCCAGAGGAGGAATGATCAGTGAAGAAAACAGGGAGAGACACAGACTGATTAAGGTGGAAATCTGAAACCACCTTAGGCAAAAAAGTACAGTTACGTAAGAACTTACTGTAACAGTAGATCTTCGAGAACAGCTCTTGCAGCAGGTTACACCATTAGGACTGAAGTCGGCAGGCATCAGGACCCCACGGAAAAATTCTAGCTACCTATCTTCAGCGGGAACCGCCTCCGACGTCGGTCCCGCCTCCGTCAGGCGTAGTACATAAGGGGGCGGTCCCGCCAGATTCCCCAGTTCTCCTGCCGGAGACTTCCGGCCGCAGGCTGACATCGAAATGGGAGACCGAGGATCCATCGTCAGAAGACAAACGGGAAAACCTGTTAACAAAGGCTTAAGCCATGCCTCCTCCAAGGGGGAAGGTGGGCGGAAAGGTACCTGCTGCAAGAGCTGTTCTCGAAGATCTACTGTTACGGTAAGTTCTTACGTAACTGTACTATCTTACTTTGAGACACAGCTCTTGCAGCAGGTTATACCATTAGGACTGATTCCCAAGCAGTAGCACTTGCAAACACTCTGGGAGGAGGAAATTAGAAAGAACGTTCCAGGTCCTGAATCTAGGACAGGAGACCCTGTAGCACCACCAGGCCGAAGCCTGCTCTTCGCCGTGAAGCGATGTCCAGGCTATAATGCCTGACAAAGGTATGTACAGAGCTCCAAATGGCTGCAGCACAAATGGCAGAGGTGGAGATGTTTCGAAGTGCTGCAAAGGAGGTGGCCACACCCCTAATGGAATGGCCCCGGACTGATCCTGGGAGGGGCTTTCGTTTGATATCATAACAGTATGAGATGCACTGGACAAGCCAGCGAGACAGGGACTGTTTGGATACTGGTTGGCCCATCATCCTTTCGGTAAAGGAAACTAAAAGTTGCTCCGAAGTACGAAGCTGCTTAGTTCTGCTCAGGTAGTACCTTAAGCTGCGGTGAACATCCAGGGTGTGAAGCAGCACCTCTCCTCTATTAGAATAATTAGGGAAGTAGACTGGCAGGTCAATATCCTGATTGAGAGTGAGTGTGGAAACCACCTTAGGCAAGAATTTAGGATTCGTCCTCAGGGATACTCTGTCCCGGTGGAAAATTAAATAAGGCTCTTTGCACATGAGAGCATGAAGCTCAGAAACTCTTCTCGCTAATGTAACAGCAACCAAAAACAACATTTTCCACGACAGAAAACACAGCTCGCAATCCGCGGCAGGCTCAAAGGGGGGGAGCATGAGTTGCTCCAGGACAAAGAGCAAGTCCCATGGAGGCACTGGGTCCTTAATGGGCGGCCTAAGATGTAACACCCTCTCAAGAATTCCTCGATAGGCATCTAATTGTGCCATGTGCGCTGTCCCACCGAGGTGATAAGCTGAAATGGCACAGAGGTGCACTTTAATAGAGGAGTAGGCAAGACCCGAACGGAAAAGGAAAGCAGGTACTCAACACCGCCACTGGCAACCTAAAGGGAAAGGCCACATGCTTACGATCAAAGACTAAAACGGTGCCATTTCATGGCGATGTCGATGCATTGCCGGCTTTCTGGCTGCAGAAAGAACTTCCCACAACCTCTCTGTAGACCCTCGGACGCAAGATGGCTATGTCTCTAGGGAGCCATGCATGCAGGTTCAGTGAGCGAAGTCCGGTGGACCAGTGAACCTCCTCCTGAGACAAGAGGTTGGAGCTGAAGGCAACGGGAGCGGAGGTTCCGGATAGCTGAATTAGCAAAGGGAACCAGATCTGTCTGGGCCAGAAGGGCACCTACTACAGGATCATTGCTGCATGCTCCCAAGTAGTTTGAGAAGAACTCTGGATCAACAGGAAGGGAGGGAAAGCGAGGAGGATCTGTCCGCCCAGGAGAGGGACAATGCGCCTTGCCAGAAAACACCAGGCCCTGGATCTAGCGAGCAAAATTGGGCAGTTTTATGCTGATGGGGAAGCTAACAAGTCCACCTGAGTTCCCATCAAGAAACAGATCCTCTGCTACCTCCTGAAGAAGTTCTCACTGTGACTCTGGCCTGGGAGCGACTCAGGCCATCTGCAATTGTGTTGTCCACCCCGGGAACATGTACTGTGATCAGGTTCCGCCGGTCGGATTACTCAATCCCACACCCTCATGGCCTCCCCTGCAAAGGGGTAAGAGGTGCGTGCCTCCTTGTTTGTTGAGGTACATCACCGCCGTGTTGTCTGTCTGAAGCAGGAGAGTACTGCAGGATCTCTGACTGAAATGCCTGCAGGGCATAAAGGACCGCCTCATCTCTAGGACGCGGATATGCAGGTGGGCCTCCAGAGGGTCCACTGCCCTGGGACTTCACCCATCCAGGTGTGCTCCCACCCAGACCCAAGGCATCTGTGGTGAGGATTACCCGGGACGGCGCTTATAAACGGGATGCCCATAGAGAGTGTCCCTGGTCTAGCCACCACTGCCAGTCTCGAATCGCGTGTTCATGATTCTGACCGATGCTGCATGTGGTCTTGCCTTGGTCCCATTGCACCTTTGAGCATCCACTGAGTTACCCGCATGTGAAGCCTTGCGAAAGGGACAGTAGGAATGGCCGCAGCCATGTGTCCGAGCAAGCGAAGGACCAACCTGGCTGGAACGGTCTTGTTCGACGAAAGCTCCCTGATGAGGGATCTGATGCGCTCCGCTCTGTCATCTGGAAGAAATGCTCTTCCCTGAACGGTGTCCAGTACTGCGCCTATGAACTGCAGCCTCTGCGATGGTACCAGAAGAGACTTCTCATGGTTGATTAGGATACCCAGAGATCGAAACAGGTGCTGGGTGCTCTGGATCGCTCTTAACAACGCCTCTCTGGAGGCGGCCATGAGAAGCCAATCGTCCCAGGTACGGAGGACACATAATGGCTCCTTTCTTCTTAGAGACGCTGCCACGATTGCCATGCATTTGGTAAAGACCCTGGGTGCCGGCGACAGCCCGAATGGAAGGGCTCGGAATTGAAGATGATGGCAGAGGAAACCCAAGCGCAGGAACCTCTTCAGCGCTTGAGCTATAGGGATGCAGGTAAGCCGCCCGCATATCTAGAGACGCTAAAAGGCCCTGCTTCAGCATGGGAATAAGACCCAGAAGAGTTACCATGGAATTTTTTGGATGCATCGACAAATTGAGGTCGCTGAGGTCCAGAATCGGACGGAGGTCCCGCCTTCTTTGGAACCAGGAAGAAGTGGGAATAGTATCCGTGTCCTCTGGTTCTCTGGGACATACTTATCACTCCCTTTGCAGGAGAGCGAGTACTTTGTCTGATCAATGACTTGTGCTGGCCTGTACCGGAGAGCAAAGAGGCCTCGAGGGTGGCTTTTCCGCTATTCTATAAAGTGGCCTCTTCCGATCAATTGTAGAACCCACCTGTCGGTGGTTATAGTCTGCCATCCTGGCAGGAAATTGCAATGCGACCTCCAACCATGACGCCTGCTGATCCTGAGGGCGGGGCCGAAGCGAGTCAGGCTGTGGCTAGACCGCTTAGAGTGCGCTGGCTTCACTCATGGGTTGTTTTCCTGGGCTCTGCGGAAACTGAGCTCCTTTGTTGTGGAACGGGCGGGACTGTTGTCTCTGTCCGTCTCACTCAAATCGGCTTTGATTCCTATGAAAGGAACTAAGCTTGCTGGTACATGGCCTGAACCGACCTCACCGCCTTCCTGGCTCTTTTGGAGTTTGGTAATTATCTTCTGGAGGATTTACCAAACAAAACTTCCCTCGAATGGGGTGTCCATGATGTTTTTCTGGACGTCTGTAAAACCGAGACATGGAGCAAGAGTGCCAATCGGAGGCATACGCTGAAGCTGCTGCTCGGCCGAGGAGTCCATGAGTCGTGACGCTGCCGTAGGCACTTGGTTCCCGACGTCCGAACTCAGAGTGGAGGAGCTGCAACATCTCTCCTTCTGCTCACCTTCCGATTACTGCCGCATCCAGACCCTGCTCCCACAGGGCATTTTGGAACTGCACCATATGGGTCAAATAATTCAGGGATCTGATGGCGCGGTAGCGGAAGCATACATGAGCTTCACCATGGCGCCCAGCTGCTTGACTTTGGGTCCGTGGCAGGGTGCTCAAATGTTGCGTGTCTCTGGGACCGGTTAGAGAGGCTGTTATGACCAGAGTCGGCCTGAGGATGCTGAGTCAGGCACTGGTCTTCTTGGAGCCTTGTACAGCGGTCAGCTTCTCGCATCGCCGAGAGTGAATGGGACGCCCACGCTGCCTTGGTGACGCCCACGCAAAGTGTTCACCAAGGGTGGCACCACCACAGGCTTTGGGATCCTTCTGCTCAAGACACTTTAAGCGCGAGCCTTCGGGTCTAACTCTTCCGCATCCCATCCCATGTTCTCTTGGATGTGTCTCATGATATCCGAGAATGAAGGGTCATCCGGAGGAGACTTTGGTAGCTCACGTGGGTCCGGAGAAGGGATGGAGAGGGGAGATGGGGATCTGGATGTTGAAAACTCTGATCCCGTGTCCTCTGTCAAAGGCGAACGGCGGTGTCTTCTGGGTATCTTGGGACTGGGTGACCTAGAAGAGGATCTGGACGGAGGTCTCCTTTTGTCTGGTCTCCCCCTTGAAGGGGTCCTGGGCCCTGGGAGGAGGTAACCGCCTGCAGACCCAGATGGAGAAGGGGCGAGGAACCGAGGAGCAACCGTAGGGAGGAGGAGGAAGGGAGGAGTGGGAACCATGTCCTTTTGATGGTATCCCACCAGTAAGTGAAAAGCTTCTTCACCTCTGAAAAGAAAGGCTCGACGACGGCCCGGGCGCCGTGGACAGTCGCCGGTCCAGCGCCGGCTTCACAGGGGCTCGGGTTGTGGCGAGGGTTCCTGGGAGTCTCAATAGGACCGGGTCGCCTGCCTGGTCCTCGGGCTGAGTTAACCCTCCTCAGTGATGGTCTCCTGACCGACGCCGGTCGGAGGCGCCGGGTCCTCTTCTCAATTGAGCGGGCGCCGTCCCACCGCGTCCGTGATGAGTTGGCCTGGCCGGCAATGGTCTTCTGATGGACGACGGCTCTGGGGACCCAGGAGAGAGGCCGACGCCGGACGAACCGGCCGGTCCAGCTGCCTCTTAAGTGAGGTGAGCTCCTTGGTTTTCCGGTGGAGAGGAGGAGGCAAGGAAGCAGACCTGACATCGGGTTCAGAATGGCGGGAACCCGACTTGTGGTGATGGTGGCGATCCCCCGACTTAGCCAGGGCCTTGGAGGATGAGGAAGGCCTGGGAGTCTTGGCCTGAGAAGAGGAGCCTGAAGACTTTCTCACCGCAGTGGGGGGAGGCGGAGAGCTGGCCCGGGAAGGAGAGCGGTCGGACCTGGTGCCAGAGCTGCGCGAGTCGGAGGCTCTAGACGGGGACCTGGAAGGGGCCTTCTCCCTATGCTTCTCAGCATGCTTGAGGGCCTTCTGCGAAGAATCCCCCTTGGAAGCCATGGTCTTGAGTTGTTCCTCTAGCAGGAATGCCTGTAGGGCCTTCTGACGACAGATCCGGGTTCTGCTGTTGAAACCCTGGCAAAAGGTGCAGGACCGGGTGTCGTGGTCTGGGCCTAGGCACCGGACATAGGCCGAGTGCGGATCCTTGAATGGGATCTGCTTCCCACAGGCACACTTCGAGGAGTGACCGGAAGTCGGAGAGGACATCAGAGAAAAAACTGAACGCAGAGAATGAATTTCCATAGGAAAACACTTTACCACGCCAGCTGCAGAAACTGAACCAGGCGGTCGAGATACGCAAGGCGACGCAGGAAAGAACTGGGGAATCTGGCGGACCGCCTTATCTACGCCTGACGCCGGAGGCGGACCGACGCCGGGGGCAGTCCCCGCTGAAGATCGCTAGCTAGAATTTTTCTGTGGGGTCCTGATGCCTGCCGGCTTCAGTCCTAATGGTGTAACCTGCTGCAAGAGCTGTGTCTCGAAGTAAGATCTTCCTGTTAGTTCTTAGGACCTCTTTATCTCTACGGAAAAAGAGATGAAATCAGGCTCCACTGACAGGGCTTGCAATTCACTGATACGCCTGGCCGAGGTAATGGCTATCAAAAAAACAGTTTTCCAAGTCAAGTACTTAAGCTCTGCAGAGGACAAAGGCTCAAAGGGTGGTTGTATAAGCTGAGCAATTCAAACATTAAGGTCCCAAGCAGGAGCAGGGTCACTAAAGGGGGGATTGGTGTGCAGCAATCCCTTGAAGAACTTACAAAACACAGGATGGGCTGACAGAGGAGGGGGCTTGCCTACTGACAAGAAGGCAGAAACAGCTGCCAGATGCACTTTAAGTGTAGCCGGCCTGAGTCCTAAGCCATTAAGATGAACCATATAGTCCAGGACTGTAGGCAGCAGATTCTGGAGAAATATGCTTATTAGAGCACCAAATAGTGAACCTTTTCCATTTGGAGTTTTAAGACTTTCTTGTGGAAGGCTTTCGAGAAGCCTTAAGGATATCCAGAACCCCTTGAGAGAGGTGCAGATCAGCAAACTCTAACTCTTCAAGAGCCAGGCCTTGAGATTGAGAGATTTGAGGTTCGGATACCAAATCCTCCCCTGAGAGGATGTCAACAGGTTGTAATTCCTGGGAAGAGACAGGGGAAAGTGGGCTGCTAAGGACAGCAACAGTGCGTACCAGGGCTGTCTGGCTCAGTCTGGAGCAATCAGAATCACTTTGCATAGTTGAGACCTGATCTTGACTAACATTTTGAACAGGAGAGGGAAGGGGGGAAAAGCATACAGAAATCTCCCTTCCCAATTCAGAATCAGAGCATCCAGGGGGACTGAGCCCAAGACTGGGGGTCTGCAACAAAAGAGAGAAAGTTGGTGATTGTCTGGGGCTGCAAAAAGATCTATCTGTGGAGTGCCCCATCTCGAGAAAATCACTTTCAAAACTAGGGGATCTAGGGTCCATTTGTGATGGCCCTGTGATATTCTGCTGAGAGCATCTGCTAGAACACTGTCCTTCCCTGGGAGGTGAACCGCTATCAAAGAGGTCTGCAGAGAATAGTCCAGGGACCACAACTTCATTGCTTCTGTGCACAAGGCCGTAGATCGATTGCTTCCTTGATTGTTGATGTACCACATTGTGGTGGTATTGTCTGTTCTGATCTGGACCACCTTGTTCTGTACAGATTTGGAAAAGGCTTGCAGTGCCAGAAACACTGCTCTGAGTTCCAAGAGATTGATGTGAAGCTGAGATTCTTGAGGTGACCACAGCTCTTGGGTGGTAAGATCCCCCAGGTGGGCTCCCCAGCCCAGCAGGGAGGCATCTGTGGTGAGTATCACTGAATGAGACTGAGTGACAAAAGGAATTCCTTGTCTCAAATTGTCCTGATCCTGCCACCATTGCAAAGCCTGGATCAAGGTTCGAGTCACTGGGACTAGTTTGGTAAGGGAATCCTTTCTTTGGGACCAGAAGGCTCTTAAGTGGAACTGAATGTCCCTCATCTGAAATCTTGCTCCCTGGACCACTGCTGTAGAGGCTGCCATGTGGCCCAGGAGCTGCAGGAAATGCCTTGCTGGTCGAGACACCTGAAGGGTGAATGAAGAGGCCAGTTCCATAAGGGTCCTTGCCCTGTCCAGGGGAAGGAAGGCTCTTGCCCTTATTGTATCCCTTATTGTATCCAGCGCTGCCCCTATGAAGGTGAGGAGCTGTACTGGTTCGAGAACTGACTTTGGAAGGTTGAGAAGGAATCCTAAGGAAGTGAGCACTTGCTGAGTTATTTGCAGATGTGACTTGACTTGGTCTGGAGACTGACCCACTATGAGCCAGTCATCCAAGTATGGAAAGATGGAGATCTTTTTTCTCCTTAGGAAAGCAACCACTACTGCCAGGCACTTTGTGAACACCCTTGGGGCTGATGTTAGGCCAAAGGGCATTGCTCTGAATGGATAGTGGCCTGAGGGCAACTCGAACCTGAGGTACTTTCTGTGGGAGCACATGATGGAAATGTGAAAATAGGCATCTTTGAGGCCCAGGGAGGCTAGCCAGTGCCCTGGCCTTAGAGAGGGCAGAATTATTCCCAGAGTCACCATTTTGAACTTTGGTTTTACAAGGTGCTTGTTCAGATATCTTAGATCCAGGATGGGCCGCCATTCTCCTGCTTTTTGGGGGGGTTAGGAAGTACCTGGAGTACAATCCTTTGCCCTCGTGTAGGGTTGAAACCCTTTCTATGGCTCTGAGAGCCAGGAGGGAAGAAACCTCTGCCTCCAGGGCAAGGGTCTCTGATGGATTTGCAGGTGGAAAGGATCTGGTTCTCATCTTGGGAAATTTTTTGAAGCTGAGAACCAGTCCCTGGCTTACTACTTCCAGGACCCACTTGTCTGATGTCAGAGACTTCCAGTCCTGGACAAAGTAAGCCAGCCTGCCCCCTACAGGTAGTGGAGAATCGCCCGGGCAGACCCATCAGGGTGTCTGCTTGGCAGGGGCTTTAGGCTGAGGGGTGGAAGCAGGCCTGCTCATTCTCCGTCTGCCTCTCCCTCTGAAGAACCCCCTCTGAGCATAAGCAGAAGAGGAGGCCTGGGCTTGTTAAAAATGCCTTTGAAAGGGCCTGCCCCTGCCCCTGGAGTGCTGTCTCTGAGGAGTAGCTTGCTTTTCTTTGGCCTGAGCACTCCTGTAGGTGGTCCTGTACTCGTCCATCTTTTTCATGTAATTCTCTGTCTGCTCCCCAAACAGAGAATTACCAATGACAGGGAAATCCATGGCCTTAGCCTGGGTATCCTGTGAGAGGCTAGTACATCCGAGCCAAGCCATCCTCCGAAGGGCCACAGATGTAGCCATGACTCTAGATGAAACACCACTGGAGTCCACAGCAGCATGAAATTGCACCTTGGATGCCTCAATCCCATCCGCAGCCACCTGCTCCAGCTCCTTGGCAAGCTGGTCAGGGGCCTGTTTAGCCAGAGCTAGTACACTGTCCCACCTGGACTTCTGGTATCTAGCTATGTAGGCCATATAGTTAGCCTGCCTGAGTCCCAAAGATGCTGCCATGTACGGTTTCTTTGCCATGGCATCAGTCCTCCTGGAGTAGTTATCTGGGGGGTGTGATGCCAAGGGAATATTTGCCTTATCACAGGCAGCAGCCTGCACTACCCCAACATGGCTGCATTGCTGAGAAAGGAACTCCGTGTCCGAGCCTGAAAGGGTATACCTCTTGTCCATTCATCTGTCCACAGGAGGTATGGAGTTAGGAGTCTTTAGAATTTTAAATGTCTGTTTCCCAAAAAATTTATGGAGGGGAATAGACAGTCTTCTGGACCCTGGGATGTCCATCATTTCGACAAAATCAGGCTCCTCCTGATCCTCCACTGCTTGTTCCATTGGAAGCTAGAGGGTTTCAGCCACTTTCTTGTAAAACATGAAGTAGGAAGGGGACTCAGAAAGCTTAGGAGGAGAAACACCGGAAAGTCTGTCTGGGGAGATGTCCGGGTCAATAGGCACATCCAGACTTTCATAATCACCATTATCATCATTATCCTCATACTCTCCCTCCTCCTCCTCCGGTTCATAAAATTCTTCTAGAGTATAATCTGTAACTGGGGGAACCGACCGAACCGAGCCTCTGCCAGATGGTGCCGGTTCGGCCGGAACCGAAGTTAGCGACTGAACTATCCTTATCGCTTTGGCTATTTCATCAGCGGTTGGAGAAGGAATTTGTGGATCCGAACCGGATGATTTTTCTCTTCTCTTTCTTTTAACCGGAACCGACTCCTCAGAATCGGAATTTAGAATTTAGGGAGGCAGTATAGCGCAGTGGTTTAAGGCTCTGAGCTGCAAATCTGGAGACCTGGGTTTGAATCCCACAGCCTCCACTTGCATACTGTGTGACCCTGAGCAAGTCACTTAACTTCCTGTGCTCCCAGGTTGCACTCTGTAAAAGCTTTCAGCTTAGTGTGTCTCACCTGGTTAAACAATTAGAAAAAAAAAAAAATTGGCTCTCCTTTTGCTCGAAGAAGTTTGCCTTGGTCAGAGGCACTCCTTCTGGTTCGGTCGGAACCGAACCGGCTAGCCTATCTGGGTCAGAGGAACTTCTTGGCCTCCCTTCCCTCAGTCTACCTACTCTCTTATCCAGGGTAGCTTTGGGAAAACTTTTACAATTTGGCAGTCTGAATCGAGGTGGTCAAACCTCAGACAACACAGGTGGTGTGGATCAGCCTTAGCAAAGGCTTCCCACACACACTGCAGTGTTGAAAACCAGTGGGCCCAGTTTTTTTCTTGGGTTTCTCAGACATGGTCAATCCTATCCAAATGTACCCTTTTTTCGCAATCCGCCAGGCAAGACACCCCTATCGGTTCCTGACCGTGTTACGGGTCTTGGAAAAAAACGTAATTAAATCCTTTTTTTTTTAGAACCGATACGGACCGGTTACCACACACTAATAAATTCAAAAGTTTTTTTTAAGACCAATCTGATCGGTTCAAACCGAACCGATCCCAAATTTACAAGTTCCATACAGAAACTAAATGTAAACCTATCTAGTACTCACGGTACCACAGACAGAGACAAACCGACAGATTCGGTAGCAGAAATTCGGTAGAAACCGAGTGAAAAAAAACAACACTTTAACCGACTTTTTCGAACCGAGCAAAGGAGAAATCTCCGGAGCGACTGTTCAGTGAGGCGGAGTAAAGAATCTGACGGTTGGAGTTTAAACAACAGCAGACATGGGCTTCAACCGAACTCGCACTGATTAACTCTTTGTTCTCCAGGGCAGTTGAAAGGCAGGACCTAACTGCAATAGTCAGAATACAGCAAGACTTCATGTTGTTTGAAGTGGGAAATTGCTATGTCTGCAGCAGCCACGCATGAAGATGCAGGGTCCTGAGCCCCGGGTGCAGCAGCCGACCCTTGTCCTGGGTTAGAAAGCTGTGCCTCAATGAAGTGGAACTGGGGGTTCCCTCGACAACTGAAGAAGTGGGAACCAAATTTGTCTGTGCCAGAGATGAGCAATGAAGATCATCCGTGCTTGCTCTGCCTGAAGCTTGATTAGCACCCTCTGAAAAATGGGAAATGGGGGGGTACAATAATCTCCCTGTCCAGGAGAGAGACAACGAGTTGTGCCAGAAAGCACCATGCTTCGGAACGAGCGACCAAAAGCTGGGAAGCTTTGCATTACATGGGGAGGCGAAGGGGTCGAGTTCTGGTCACCCCATCTCTGGAATAGTGACTCTGTCACTTCCTGATCGGGTTCCCATTCGTAAGCGAGGGTGAACGATCTGCTGAGGCTGTCCACCAGGACATTTTCCACTCCTGGAACATGCACTGCTGTGAGATACAGACCATGCTGGACTGCCCAGTCCCACACTCTTATCATTTCCCTGCAAAGGGGATATGAGCCAGTACCTCCCTGCTTGTTGAGGTACCATACTACAGACATGTTGTCCATCTGGATAAGCAGTAATCCTTTAGGGAGGACAGACAAACGCTTGCAGAACATACAGTACTGTCCTCATCTCCAGAATGTTGATGTGCAAAGACATCTCCAGTTGGGACCAAAATCCTGGAGTCTGGTGGTTCCTAGATGGGCCCCCCAATCCAAATTGGAGGCATCTGTGGTCAGAATTCCGAGGGGTACTGGGCCTCGAAATGGGAGACCCAAGGAGAGGTTCGAGGGATCCTACCACCAAAGTAAATCTCTCTGAAGAGCAGAGGAGATTAGGATTGGTTGGTCCAATTCATCCTGGAGCTGATCCCACTGAACCCAAAAGGACCACGGAGTGATTCTCATGTGGAGCCTCGCCATGGGAACCGTGGAGATAGAGGCTGTCATCAAACCCAGTAACCAAAGGACCTCTCAGGCTGGGAGATATCTGGAAGAGGCCACTGTAGTAGCCTGCTTGATCAGAGTTTCCCTCTGGTCTGGAGGAAGAAAGGCTCTGCGCCTGGGTTGTATCCAGAACCGCTCTAATAAACTGAAGCCGTTGAGATGGAGACAATGAGGACCTGGGGACACTGACCATGATCCAGAGTCTGGAGAACAAATACAGGGTGACTAAAAGGGCCTCTGATAGGGAATCCTTGGATGGAGCCGAAATGAGCCAATCGTCCAGGTAGAGAAAAACAACTATGCCCTGCCGTCTCAGGGCCACAGCCACCACCACTAGGCACTTTGTAAAAACCCTGGGCACCAAAGAGAGATCAAAGCGAAGGGCTCTGAACTGGAAGTGCTCCCCCTGGAATGTAAACTGCAGGAAGCGGCAGTGACTGGGGAAGATTGGGATGTGCAGGTAAGCATCCTGCACATCCAGAATGCACAGTCATTGATCCTCCTGTAGAAGAGGTAGGAGGCTCTGGAGGGTAAGCATCCTAAATCTTTTGTACTCAACAAACAGGTTTAGCCTGCTGAGGTCGAGAATGGATCTTAGGTCGCTTGTCTTTTTTGGAACCAGGAAAAAGTGGGAGTAAAACCCCCGCCCTCTGTGCTGAAGAGGGACTGGCTCTATTGCTTCTTTTGATAACAGAGCTTGAACTTCCTCCCTTACTAGAAAGGCCTGGTCCTGAGAGTATGACAACCGTCATGGTGGAGACTCTGGAGGAGGTTCCAGGAACTCCAAGGTGTGTCCTTGGGACACTAACTGCAGGACCCACTTGTCGGAGGTGATGCTTCGCCACTCCTGCATGTGACGAGCAAACCTCCCCCCCACTGGCTCCTCGCACTGAGGCTGAGGAGGGGTGGGGCCGGGGAGTCAGGAGGTGGCAGGTCGGGCCGGGGGAGGGCCCCCGGTCCGGCACTGGTTTTTGAAGGCAGGAGGGTTGGACAGAGCCCCCGTGGCCATGCGTTTACCCTGACGGAACTGTGTTTTGCACTTACACTGCCTCCAGGTCCTTTTCCGAAAGGGTTGCTGTGCTTGAGTGCCCAATTGGTACATGGACCTCACAGACCTAAGAGCTTGGACTCATTCCTGAAGGTCTGTAATGATGTCTTTGCTGTCCTCCCAAAAAGTACCGAGCCTCTAAAGGGGGCATCCTGGACTGCAGACTGAACCTCGTTGGCGAGGCCAGAGATGCGGAGCCAAGCATGCCGCCAAAGGGAGATCGTGGTTGCCGAGGTCTGAGCCACTGTGTCGACAGAGTCATAAGTGGCTTGAAGAGCAAGCCTACAAGAAATCATGGATATGCGAATGTCCCTGCGAGCTCCTCCTTAAGGCCCGAATTCGTGATAGACTGGACACGGTCCTCAAGCTAGGCTAAGGTGGCCTTCAGGTGAGACATCATATGGGCTATGTAGTTCAGAGACCGTAATGCGCACTTAGCAGAGGAAAAACCTTTCTTCCCGAAGTGGTCAAACTGCCGTGACTCTGTCCGGAGAAGTAGTGCTCATGTGCAGCGAAGTCTGCCTTAGGATGTTTAGCCAGAAAAGGGGCATCCTTAGGTGCCCAGTAAGTCCTGTCTGCTCTCTTCAGGATGGCTGGGATGGAGTGGGGCAGTTGCCAGATGATTGGGGCGAGGTCTTGATGAGGCCCAATCCAAGGAGGAACCGGAATGGCAGACAAAGACTCCAGGTCCAGGTGTTCGGCAAGTCTCTCACTGGATCCTGATCCTCTGACTTCCAGTCATAAAAGGTCTGAATGGACTTCAAAAGGTCCAAAAAGGAAGGATCCTCAGGTGGGAATTTAGGAGAATCCTTACCCTTAGGGACCAGGGATTCACGACCCGACAAATCTTCCGAAGAGTCCCCCCCAGAGTCCGGATAGTCTCCTTCTTCAAAATCCGGAAGAGAAACAGTTTTAGGATCTTGTCCCTTGATGTGAACTGTAGAGGGATAGGAGCTCACAGGGGTGAGGACCTGTCAGGACAGCGAGGAAGTGGGATTCTGCTCTCTAGGTCCATCACCAACTTGGACCGTGCCTTCTTCCACCAAGGCTGGATAAAAGACTTGAGGTCCAGCTGTGGAATCGGAAGGGGGTGGGGGGGAGGAGGTGGAGGGAATGCACAGGGAGGTGGGTAGTTGTATCCATGATATCCCTGAGAAGAGTAACCTGGGGACAGCACGTAACTGGGAAAATAATGTCCCACAGAATGCCAGTCAGGCAACAGGCTAGCCGGGGGATAGCCCAAGGAGTACCCGGAAAGGTAGTGCGGGACCTGAAGGGGTCTTGAAAAAATCGCTGTTGTCAGGGGCGGGGCTGATGTCGGGGGAGCTCCTGTTGGAGTAGCCGTTGTGTATATAAGAGGCTGATCCAGCGTCAGGAGAGTAGACGTTGGAATAGCTGTCGATGGGACCAACAGGTTCGGCATCAGATGCGGATCTGGCGGTGGATAAGCTGGCTGTGGGGCCTGTCGAGGGTATCAGACGATGGACCCAGGTCTGCCGAAGGACCCTACGGCTGAGGCAGACGATCGGGTCCCGGCAAGAAGACCCGAGTTGGAGGGTCTGGCATCGGGAGAGATTTTGCCAGATACGATGAAGGAGGAAGGTCTGGCAGGAGGTTGGAAACCTGCTGGGAAGGACTCCTCGGAGGGACAGCAGGGGTCTCCGTAGCAGCCCCAGATGGAGGAGGAGAGGCCTTATGTCCCGAGACCCCAGAAAGGGAGCGCGGATCAGAGTCCGGAGTGTGTTCCACATCCAGGGAACCAGCGCGGTCTCCACTCGGGGTAGTTGGATTCGATGGCAGAGTTAGCCGCGAGGGAGAAGGGGCAGTCTTTCCCAGGCTCATCCAGACGTCGGGTGTGCTGACTGAAGTCCCCAATGGGAGAGCCACATCTATGCAGCTGCCAGAGGAGGCCGTCTTAGAAGATGTTGAAGCTGTGCAGGAGGGGGAAGAGCCTCCCCACCGACTTAGCGACTGGGGTCTGCAGATCCCCAAGGAGTGGAGAGCCAACTTATCGGCGGCCGAGTGGTCCCCGGAGGAGTGACTTAGTGGTGTGGTCAACAGAGGAGCCGGACAACGACTTACCTGCCAAAACCAGAGTTAAGGTGGTGGTGTTTCCACTGGAAGACCCGGATGCGGCCTGGACTACCTTGACAGGCGGCGGGAGTGAGGCCTTGCTGGAAGCAGATCTGGAAGTCTCAGCCTTGGAACCTTCCGACTGGTACTCCCGCTCCCGGTGCTTCTCTTTCTTCTTATTTTTAGAAGGAGAGCTAGAAGAAGGTGAAGCTGAATCCCTGATTCTCTCCATTTGCTTTTCCAAAGAGGCCAAATGGGTCTTCAATAAATAGGCCTCCAGAGCCTGCTGCCTCCGTTTTCGGGTGGCCTGCTTGAACGTTTGGCAATCGGGGCAGGTGGCCGAAGGATGGTCTGCGCCTAAGCGAATGATGCACTTTCGATGCCTGTCCTGCTATGGAATCTGGGTGCCACAGGTTTTACACTTCTTCTTAGAAGTAGATGACTTATGAGCATTAAAGCTACCGAAAAACTCGGAAAAGTAGTAGAAGAACTATGTGAAAAAAATGGCAATCGCTGAAGAGTTCTACCACTAGGTGACTACACGAGGAGACGGTGGGAAAGAACTGGAGGGCAGGCGTGGGGACCATCCACTATATATGGTCATGCTGACGTCGTCACGTGACATTGCGGGCGGTCCGTCGGGCATTGCTGGAAAGTTCGTCGTGAGGTCCAGACACCAGGTGGCGCTAGTCCTATTTGTTATGACCTACTGCAGGAACCCTCTCGAAGTAAGATCAACTGAATCCGTCTTGGGCTGCTCTCCAAGGTGAGGTTCATTTGTCGGGTTCCGATACAATCGGTTCGCTTTCTTAGGCACAACCGACGTAGTGGCTGGATGCTTCCAAGCCAGTTTCATGACATCCTGAAAAGGTTCCAACAAGGGAGTGATAACCAGAGGCTTGGGGTCTGAGACTCCCAGCAACTTGGCCAGGCAGTGCCTCTCTGGATTCAGATCCTCCATCTCTCACTGACTGAGGAACTGGATGTGCCTTATTACCCCCAAAAAATTAGGATCGTCAGGTGGTGACCTCGGCGAGTCCTTCCTGGGATCCAGCAAGGGCAGGGGAAGCTCATCCTCAGAAGAGAAACAGGTAGAGAAGGAACCGCTAGAGAACTCAGTACCTTCCAACAGCCGGTCGGTCAATCTGCTGCGACATCTGCAGCTGCGCTCTCTGGATCTGCTCTGTCCCCTGGAGCTATGGTCTCTGGACCTGCTGTCCCCCCGTGAAGGAGAGTGTGAAGAAGTCTGATGGCCACGACCCTTATGCTTGTCGGAGCCGTGGTCCGAGCCACCTGCGGTCGGCCTTGGGTCAGAAGAGGCGACGGAGGCTTGGGTGTAGGTACTGGTTGTGGAGGAGGGAGAGCCGCAGGTGTCTCCTTCGGGTCAGACTTTGGCAGGAGGTCACCTTTAATCGTATTCCACCAGCTGGAGAACAAAGCCCCCACCTCAGCCAAAGGAACCAAAGAGCCTGGCTGAGTGTCTGCTCCTGCCTCACTCTGTCCCGAAGGGGTTGGCATTCGGTCTGGTGTACGGCTGGTGGCCGGTCGCCAGTGGAACCATCCGTCGACTCTTGGTCGCCTTCTCTGGGCTTTGGTGCCGGGGGGGCGCAGAGACTGAGTGTCGGGGCCTGTCGCCAGAGTGGCAGAAGCTGCAGACGTATGGTCGGGCATCATTCGGTATTCCAGTGATGGCGCCTGGGTAGCTGACGGCACCTGCGGAACGGAAGCCTTGTCTAGCCCCATAACAGTGGAGGGTGATGCTGCAGGAATCTGTCATCTGACAAGCTTGACTGGGGACGACAGGTCAGGCGTCGCAGGAGGCTTACCCGAAGTGTCTACTATCAGGCGTTTACCTCAGTTGTCAGGCTTTGCTGATGGACTGGAGGACGAAGTCTTGGCCACAGGGGAGCTAGAGCAAACTCCCACTGTGGAAGGTGTGGTAATGTCCAAGGTCCTAGACCCTAATGATTGTTTGTGGGGTCTGATGGCCGAAGAAGCAGCAGAAGAAGTGGCCTGAGAAGGCCTCTGCCCAGAGTCCCCATCTGATGTCTGAGAGGTGTCGGGAAACGAGAGGGCCGCAACCCCCGGAGGGCTAACGATCGTGGGGTAGCATCCGATGACCTGTCAGAAAAGGAAGCATTACCTCTGTTCGGGGTGCGGGAGTGCAAATCTGACCCCCCCCCCGTCTTTTTTTTTATGGTGCTTCCCAAAGTGCTTTTTCTCCTTAGGGAAGCGTCGTGAGTGGAAGACGAGGAGCAGCCAAGTCCCGAGCAAGACTTCTGCATAGCTACTACTTGCTGTTCCAAAAGGTAGGCACTGAGTGTCTTCAGATGGCGGATGCGAGTGCGCTGATTGAAGCTTGACAGTGCGAGCAGTCATCGCTCTTGTGCTCGGGACCCAGGCACAAGAGGCAGGTCGAATGGCCATCCTTCACTGGGATTTGTCTGCAGCATGCGCACTTAGCCTTCCGCCGTGGTGTTGATCTGGAAGGCTCGGAAGACAGACAATCGAGAACTCAAAGTTGAACTGCACAGAGCGGAGAAAATGGCGGTAGATGGGAAGTAAGAGGAGTCTGTGAAGCCGATATGCTGGGTCGACAGCAGGGAAAAAACTGAGGTGGCGCTGGGGGACCACCCCTTTTATACTGTGGCTGACGCCGTGAGCGGCGCCAACGTTGAGGGTGGTCCCTCGCCTTGGACTGCTAGCTAGACATTTTCTGTGGGGTCCTACTGCCTGGCGGCATAGTCCTATGTGTTATTACCTGCTGCAAGAGCTCTATTCGAAGTGATATCATCCTATTCTACACATAAGTAGGAAATTGCACAACAGAGAGAAATGGTACTCCACCACCAAAAAGGAATGCCTTGCAGCAAAGTGGGTCATGGAGTCCTTTAAGTTTTACTTACTAGGAGCTGACTTTGTACTTGTAATAGATCACAATCCTGTCTGTTAGCTTAACCAAATGAAGGATAAAAATTCCAGAAACACACAATGGTACCTGGCACAACAGCCATTTAAATTTAAAGTGATGCACAAATCTGGGAAAGAGATCAGGAAGTGAATTCCTAAGGTTGAAAAAATGTGAGTTGAAATGTGTCTGTTTGCTATGCCGCATATGCACTAAACTGTAAAAATTATACGCTAATGCTAGAAGATAATTAAGAGAAAGTTTTGGAAGCCTGTTTGGGTAAAACAGGTTCCCTCTTAAAGAGGAGGGTATGTGACAGGGCTGAATAAGGCCCTGTCCCATTTGTTATACAGTAAGAGTTGAACGCAAAGGTCTGTTCTATCCTCTCCTTTTCTCTCTCGTCTGTCTGGCTGCACAACCAACTTTTCCTGTGAGACCTAGGAAGTGATCACTCCGACCTTTTCACAATTCTATGCCTCTTGCAGTCTCTCTGCCTTCCCTTACAGTTCTGTCTTTTCTTCCCCCTTGCACATCTGCAGTTATTGTACAATAAACATATGCAAATCTCTGTGTAAAACTGTATGTGAGACTGGGATCCCTTTGTTTCAAACTATATATGGTTTTACTGTTGAAATGATTGCAAAAAGCTATTTAGAACCCAAGAGGTTGACCTGAAACTGACAAGAACACTGAGAAGCAGAATGTTCTCTTAATGAGCTCCTGCAAGCCGGTCCGGTGGCGTAGAGAGCTGAGGTGCTGGTGCCTTACCTCTCACCATCCGGGCGACCTGGGTTTGGGCGCTAGCTCGGGTTAGAGGGGTCGGCCGGTGAGAGGATAGAGTGTTCGTAGGTCAGCTCTCCTCTCTTGGGGATGGGTGGGTTGTGAAGTCCTGGCACTAGTGACACCACATGGAGGCGTGCTGTCCTGTAGCCAGGAATCACACAAGGGCATGGGAAGAGGCGATGGCGGATGTCAGCGAGATGAGTGCAGGAGCGCGCTCGTGCCCAAGGCTTGACGCCATTGTACTGGCCCGCGCCTCTGGGGACCGTGAACAAGGAAACACCCCTCTCGCTGAGAGGAAGACGCCATTCTCGCCACCATGCCCACGCTTGGATTCTCCTTCCCAAGCCCTGACTGCTCCTCCCTCCCTCCCTCACCTCCGCCCCACCTGCCACTGCATAGCAGGAATTTCGGAGTGGAGTTGAAAGCGACTTCCACTCGGGGGAGTAACTGAGGGGTGCCAGGTAGGTGTGTCATGGGTGGGTTCAAGGAACAGGTGCATCAGGACCAGAATATCACAGCAGGACGGAATAAGGTAGGGTGACTGATGGGGCCCCTGTGAGAGGTGACTGAAGGGAAATAAAGCTGACAAAAAAGACTCGTTCTAAAAAGAGCTGCAATATTTCACAGGTAAGAGAGACTGACTGAGATTTGAAATTGAGAAGAAAAAGGACTCCGCTTTCTATGTTTGTACTGTCATTGTAGATAGTTATTTTGAACAATTCTATTTTTTTTATTTTACTGTTAATAATAAAACACTTGTTGCGAATTTTACAACTGCTCCTGGTTTCCCTATGCTTCCTGAACTGTGCCACAATGACAGGGCCACCGGAGCATCTCCCTCCTGACTTATGGACAGCCAAGGCCACTCACTTGGGCAGAGGTCGCCAAGCCTGAGTCTGCAGGAATGGAGGAGGACCGAAACGGCTTCCGTTTCTGATGCTGCTTGGAGCCCTTGGGGTCCTTCTCGGCAGATGTCACTTAGTCCAAGGTGGCATTGGACTTCCCGATGTGTGTGAGGTGACCCTCGGCCCCGAACAAGTCGGTGCCCAGAAAAGTAACATCTGCCAACTTGTGCTGAGTGTCCGCCATGAAGGTCAAGATCCTCAGCCAAGCCTTGCGACGCATGGCCACTCAAGCGGGCACAGGAGTCCCCAATAACCATGGCAGTATGGAGCTGTTTGGCCATAGCCTGGCTCTGGTTTCGGACCTGTTTGACCGTGGTCTGAAGTTCCGCAGGCAGATGAGGAAGCACCTATCCAAGGTGCTGAGCAGGGCAAGGGAAAAGTGGGCCATGAGGAGGCTGAGCTCACCTGGCGGAGGCCAAGCGAGGAGGTAGCATAGACCTTTTTAGCCCCGTGGTCCAACTTCTTGGACTCCTTATCAGGCAACTTGTCAACATCCCTGGTGCTGGGGCGCTGGAACACAGTCTCGGCCACCAACCCATCGGCCAAGGGGTGCTTTGTGAATCCCGAAAGGGACCCGGTGGGCACTGCATACTTGTGGGACATCCAGGCAGAAGGCGCAGGGCAGGAAGAGGGGCGCTGCCAGAACTCCAGGGCAAGGCCAAGAATGGCTTATGGTAGTGGGAAAACCTCCATCACAGAGTTTCTCTGGTCGAGGATCTCGGTCAATTGGTAATGAGCCAGTTTCTGGACCAGCTCCATCTTTATACCAGTCAACTCAGAGATCAAATGCAGGAGGCACATGAAAAAGGATGGACCTTCGTCCATTGAGAGATCCCCCACGGACTCCACACTGACCGGGTGGGAGTGCAGGGAGGAACCCTTGGACTCCGTAGAGTCGTCAAAGAGTGGTCGACCGCCAGAGTCCCCACTGACCCTCCACAGACGGTCAGTGATGATGGTGACCGACAGCTGACGGGGAAGCCCCTTGGCCAGCCGAGACTCCTCTGTTAGATCACCAACCGTCGGCTGTTTAGGTGACGTTTCCACCACAATCAGCGGAGAAGCTGGAATCGGGATAGTTTTAATTGGTTCTGTTGGCAAAGTCGGCCTTTTGGGTGACAGCAAAGTGATGGCCGGTTTAGAAACCAGGGTCAGTTTGGCACCGATAAACATCAGCTGTTGCCACATCAAGTCCTCACAACTTGCGCCTAAGCCTCTTCTCACCAGAGGATGAAGAATAGCGGTGGCGTCACTTCCTATGGGTACCAAGAGCAGAAGCGCTGATGGCGGCAGGACCGGCACGACCCACGTGAAGAAGACAGAGACCCCGGCCGCTGGGGGAACTGGTGGCAAGCTCTGAGGGAATCTGCGACTTCTGAAGTTCCTCCTGGTCAGGGTCAAAGATCAGAGGCGGCGGGTCAGCAGACTGATCCATCCCTCCTACGGTCAGGACCAGGGTCCTAGACAGGAAGTATTGGCTTTTTCGGTCGACAACTGGTCGGACGCCTCGAGAAAAATCTTGGCTGGGATGTCGACCAGCATCATGGCCGACAGGGTTACTGTGGAGCCAGCAGCCATGGCAGAGGATTCACCCAAAGTCAAATCTAGAGAAGCGCGGGAAGCGGAGGCCCTTGACCAAGAGTGCTCTCAATCCCACGATCAACGATGAGTCTTCCTTCCTATACACTTTTTTTTTTTTTAATTTGCTGGTGGGTCACTGACCGAAGGTCGGCAGGGATTGGCACAATTCCTTGAATGAACCCATAAAAGTCAAGCCCAGCTGAAGCGGCATGAAGGCAGAAGCCGAGGATGAATGGGCCATGGCCTGAGCCACCTCCTCTTCGAAGGCAGCCAGCAGCTCGGCGGACACCACAGCAGCAGAGACCACCCAACAGGCACCCTTGGATCTGACCGGCGGATTCCACTGTGCCGGGTGGTCCAGTTTTAGACAGATGAGATGGTCCTCCAGGATGGTAGGGTGAAACGAGCAGCGAAAGTCGCAGGCCTGATGATCGTGCCCAAGGCAGTAAACACACGTGGCGTGCGTGTAGGTCATGGACATCTTCTGCCCGCAAGGGCACCGGTGGAACCTGGGAGTGGACTTATAGTCCATTGCGGTCATGATCGAAGATCGAGTAGAAGATGAAACTCGTGAGGGTTGGTTTGGAAGTAATTCTGAAGAATTTAAATGCTAGGTCCTAATCATCACGGGAGTGGTAAGGAGGGAACCTGCTTCTTCCAGCGGAAAGGAAGATCTGGCGTCATGGGACGGAGTCGAGGGAGTTACCACTTGGGTGGGTGGGAGGAGCCAGTTTGAAGACTTTCCGGCACATCTTAAAGGGAAAGGACACCACCAAGAAGTGTGGAGAGATCATCATATCCACGCCCCTGAAATACAGGCTACTCACCTGTAACAGGAGTTCTAGGAATGGTATATGTTGTTCATCCACACTTATTGACAGGTTCCTTGCCGCTTTAAATCTTGCCGGAAGGTCTTCAAGCTGGCTCCTCCCACCCACCCGGGTGGTAAAACTCTCGGCTCTGCCCCATGACGCCAGATCTAGCCCGCTGGAAGCCAGGTTGTGCGTTGAAGCCAGGGAGGTCGGGGGGGTGGTGGATGAACAACATATACCATTCCTAGAACTCCTGTTACAGGTGAGTAACCTGTATTTCTAGGGACATGGATATGTTGTTCAATCCACAATTATTGGCAGACTCCTAGCAGTTCTCCGGGAGGAGGGAGGCAAGGCACACCCCCATACTTGGGAAATAGGGACTGGAGAACCGAGGCCCTAAAACCAGCATCCCGGCATGACTCAAGGTCGATGTGGTAGTGGGTACTAAAGGTATGTGCCGACTTCCAGGTAGCAGCCCTGCAGATACCCTGGATAGGGACATCCCTGGAAGCAGCTACCGATGCAGCGGGATGGCGGGTAGAATGAGCTCTTATCCCTCTGGGAGGCTCCATGCCCGCCAACCTATAGCAGAGCTCTATACAGGAGGTGACCCACCTGTTTATCGTCCGCTTGGCTGCAGGTCTGCCAGGTGCGGCTTCAGCGTAGGTGACAAACAGCTGGCGAACCTCTTCCCGAACTTCAGCCGTCCGCTCCTTATAATAAGTGAACGCTCATCTAGGGTCCAAAGTATGGAGCCTATATTCAGCCTCCGAGGTGTGATTGGGGTAGAAAACTGGCAGAGTCAACACCTGGTTAAGGTGAAACTCCGACACCACCTTCGGAACGAATTTCGGGTGGCGGCGCAGGACAACCTTGTCCTTGTGGAAGACCAGATAAGGAGACTCGATGGAAAGTGCCTGGAGCTCTCCCATCCTTCTGGCTGACATGATAGCCACCAAGAAGGCGGTCTTCCATGACAGGTGGGAAAAAAAAAAAAAATCACATTGTGCATCGGTTCGAATGGCTTGCCCATGAGCTTGGCCAATACCAGCAGTAGATCCCACGGAGGGGGAGGTTCTCGCACTGGAGGGGAAATGTGGTCAAGGCCTTTGAAAAAGCGCCAGACCACCTTCTCCTGGGCCACTGACTGCTTCCCGGCCCGCGCCCAGTAAGCAGAGATGGCTGCCAGGTGCACCTTAAGGGTCGTCGACCAAAGCCCTTGCTGAGAAAGGGACCACAGGTAGTCCAGAATGCTTGCCAAGGGACAGGCGGAAGGGTGCAAGCCCTTCCCCTGACACCAAATGGAGAATCTCTTCCATTTGATGGCATAGCATTTCCTGGTCGACTCCTTACGGGACGCCTCAATGACGTTGAGGACCTCATCGAAAGACCCAAGGCCTGGAACCTAGCCGCCAGGAACCAGGCCAGGTGCAGGATTGAGTCCGGATTGAATCTCCTGGATGGATACCTTCCCCTGACTATCTGAGATCTCAGGACAAATGGGATGCCCTCCAGCATATGTGCGGAGCGGTCCACCACTGGAGAGCATTCCACATCTCCTGGGTCACTGTCACATGCTGGTCCAACGGATCGCAGTGCTGAGACCACTGGCTGGCCAGTCCCCATTGAAGGGGACGCATGTACGAACGGGCCCAACGGACCACGCTGGTGCAGGCCGCCATGAGGCCCAGGAGGCACAGGAAGTCCCGGGCAGGGCGCGATTGCCCAACCAGAAATGATTGGGCAAAGGAGGAAAGAACCTCAGCCCTGTCCGCCAGGAGCCGAGCCCTGGCTCGAAGAGAGTCGAGCTCTGCCCCGATGAAGAGTATCACCTGCTTCGGCACGAGTTCCGACTTGGCCTCTGAAGAGGAGGCCAATCTGAGAGCAAACCTGGAAGGCCAGATCTCTGGACCGCTCCACCTCCGCTCTGGAAGGGGCTGCAATCAGCCAGTCGTCCAGGTAGGGGTACACCCGGACCCTTCGGCGCCGCAGGAATGCTGTCACCACTGCCATGCATTTGGTGAAGACCCTGGTAGCTAGAGAGAGGCCGAAGGGCATGGCCCGGAACTCGTAAAGGGACCCCTCCGCTCTGAAGCGGAGGAATCTCTGATGAGACGGACGGATCGGGATGTGAAAGAACGCGTCCTGGAGGTCCAGTGAACAGAACCACATGCCTTGTTCCAAGGATGCTATTATCTGAGCCAGGGTGACCATCCTGAAGGTCCGAGACCTAAGGAACTTGTGCAGGTCATGCAGGTCGAGAATGGGGGCGCCAGCCCCCTGTCCGTTTTGGGACCACAAGGTACCCGGACACAAACCCTGGGTCTGGAGGAGGATCCGCCACCTTCCTGATCACCTCTTTTTCGAGGAGCAGGGCAATATCAGCTTGGCGGGCCGACCGCAAGGCTGCGGATCCCGTGGCCCCTCGAGGGGCGATGGCTCGAAAGGGTGGAGCCTGCTCGAACTCCAGAGGCAGGCCTTTTCCTACCACCTCCAACACCCAGCGGTCCGAGGTGATAGCAGACCAGGCGGAAAGGAAGTGGCGGAGCCGTTCCCCCATGGGGGGAACCTGGGGGGGGGGGTGACGAGACTGGGGGCGGCACCCCTCAACCCATCACTGGGCAGACTTGGAGGGGGAACTGGCTGAGGGACTTCCTGGGCCTTTACCTCCTTGCTTCCTGTTGGAGGAAGCCGCCGGGCTTGGGTTTGGGACGCCAAGCACAAGCCTGCTGGCCCTGTTGCTGGTGCTGTTGGGCCGGTTGAGCTGCACGGGCCGAAGGACGAAAGGACTTCTGCTGTTGCTGACGGCGGCCTTTGTCCTTCTGGGTGAAGGTGACCAAGTCCAGAGTAGCATTGGACTTTTCGATCCGCTGGAGGTGTCCCTCCACTCCAGGGCCGAAGAGGTCAGTCCCCAAGAAGGGGATGTCCGCCAACTTGTGCTGGGTATCTGCCGTGAAGGTGGATATCCTCAGCCACGCCCTGCGGCGCATGGCCACCGTGGCTGCTACTGACCTGGCACAGGAATCATTTATGTCCAGAGCAGTCTGAAGCTGCTGCTTCGCTACCGCCCTACCCTGGTCCCGCACCTGGCGGACCGTGGTCTGCAGGTCGGTTGGGAGATGAGGGACAACCTCATCCAGGGAGCCCAAGAGGGCGTGGGAGAAGTGTGCCATCAGCACGGGCGAGCTGGCCTGTCGGAGGCCGAGGGAGGATGCAGTGTACACCTTGCACCCAGCAAAGTCCAGCCTTTTGGACTCTTTGTCGGGGGGCTTATCCACAGCCTGAGCATTACCGGAACGCCGGAAAACACTGTCGATCACTAACCCCTTGGCAGAGGGGTGCTCCGAGAATCCGGGCAAAGAGCTGGTAGGGACCGCATACTTCCTGGCCATCCTGGCCGAAGGCACTGGACAGGAAGCAGGCCGCTGCCAAAGCTCCAAGGCTGGGCCGACAATGGCCTCAGCCACCGGAAAGGCCTCCGTGGGGAATCCTCGGTCCAGTATCTCCGTCAGGGGATACCTGGCCCGTTTGGACACGGGCTCGATCTGCATCCTGGTGGACTCCGAGATGAGTCAAAGCAGACCCAAGAAGGACGATGGGCTATCGTCCAATGACTGGCCCCCCGGAGGACTCCAGGTCAACCTGCCTGGAGAACAGGGAGGAGTCGTCGTCGGATTCCGAAGAGTATGCAAAGAGCTGCCTCAACCCTGAGCCACCCTCTACTTGCCGAGGACGGTCGGGAGTGAGGGTAACCGATAACCTGTGGGTCAGGCCGTGACCCGACCAAGAATCCTTAGTCGATGCCCCAGACTTCGGCTGTGGAGATGGAGGTTCCACCACAATTGGTGGAGCAGCTGGTTTTGGCCGAGCAACCGGCCCTGGAACGGGCAACTCGACTGGGGTGAGTGGTTGCTTTGGTCGTTCGGGCGACAGCCACTTGATGGCCGGCGTCTGGACCAGAGTCGGTTTAGACCCGGACAACAGCAACTGCTGCCACATAAGCTCCTCGTAGCCTTGACATATTTATTGAGCCTCCCTCATCCGAGAACAGGGCGAGGAAGAGCGGTGTCGCCCGCTTACTTGATGCGAGACCGCCGATGTCGGTGGGGAACGGCTTGACCGAGATGAAGTCCGAGACTGAGACCCTTGGGGGGACCGAGGACGGGTCTGGGAAGGGGCGGGGGACACCCGCTCTTCCCTCGGCTCGGGCACTTTAACCGGGGACTGCGGCCCCGAAGGCACAGGCAGATCCTCGGTCTCCACCAGAGGAACTGGTGAAGGTGGGATGTCGGCTTCACCGGTCGACAGCCTGTCTAATGGATTGAGAAAAATCTCGACTGCGTCGACGGGAGTCTCGGCAGGCTGGCCTGACAGGGACACCGTGAAGCCAGCGGCCTGAGCCGCAACTTCGACCGAAGTCGACGGTCGGCTGTCCAGGGAAGGAGACCTCTCCCGCTCCCACGAATGCCGACGGTGGGACTTACCCTTCGACTCCTTCTTCTTGGGCAAAGAAGAATGTCCTGATGGCCCCTCTCTCTTCGTGGAAAGGGACTGACAAAGCTCCTTGAACAAAGCCGAGTACGAGGAACTCAGAGAGAGCAGGACAAATGCCGCGGCCGAGGAGGAGGAAGATGCGGCCTGGGCGCCTCCTCTCGAGGCGATCAACTGCTCGAGCTGCTCAGCCGAGCCAACACGCCTGAACGACACGCCCAACAAGCCTCTTTTGATTTTACCGGTGAGGCAGCTTCTCGGCCAAGTTGTAATCGGCAGCGCGATCATCCAGGACGCTGGCGAAAGAACGGCACAACTCGCAGGCCTGGCGGGTCGGATCGAGCCTAGGCAGTGGCAGACGACGAGAGTGCGGATCCGTCCTGGACATTTTCTGCCCGCAAGGGCACCTCTGAAAGCCAGGAATAGATTTGTCCATCGCAGCTGCAGGAAGATGAAGACCGAAGTTTAGAAAACTTCAAAACCAGTTTCGGATGAACCGAAGAGTTAGGATCCAGTCTAAAACACAGAGCGCTAAGGAGGGAACCTGAGCTTCCAAGCAGTAAGGAAGATCTGGCGTCATGGGGCGGAGCCGAGAGTTTTACCACCCAGGTGGGTGGTAGGAGCCAGCTTGAAGACCTTCCGGCAAGATTTAAAGCGGCAAGGAACCTGCCAATAAGTGTGAATTGAACAACATATCCATGTCCCTAGAAAAAACGCTTTCCAAGAGAAAAGCGCAGCTCGCAAGTTGTGGCTGGCTCAAACGGAGACAGGGGTCAACGTCTCCAAAACAAAATTTATATCCCAAGCTGGGACAGGGGAACAGATGATTGAAGGTTTCAAGATGCAGGATGCCCCTGAGAAAAGTACGGGACACATCTAACTGAGCCACGGTACGACTGCCCACGGACTCGTAAAAAGCAGAAATAGCCAAAAGGTGCACCTTGAGGAAGGAGTACTGGAGACCGGAGTCTGACAGGGAGAGAAGGTAGTGCAGAACCTGGCTCACTGGACAGATGAAAGGGTCCAGGTGGTGTCTGGCAGCCCAGATGGCAAACCTCTTCCACTTCATGCATAAGTTGCTCTTTTGAAGGGCTTTCGAGCTGCCACGAGGACACCCGCCACTGTCAGAGATGCTCCAAACTGGGCGATGGCTATGTCCTCAGAAGCCAGGCAAGCAGACAATGGGACTTGAAACTGGGATAGACCAGGGTTCCCTGTGCCTGCAGAGGGACTGAAGACTCCTCCGTTAACTGTTGCAGTAATGGAAACCTTATCTGCCATAGCCAGAATGGTACATGGAGACACGGACAGCACAATTACGTAAGAACTTACCAGCCCAGTAGATCTTGGAGAAGCGCTCTTACAGCAGGCTGCACGATAAGGACTATGCAATCAGGCACTAGGACTTCACTGAAAAATTCTAGCTAGCAGTACTCAGCTGGGACCTCCCCAGAAGTCAGACCGCCTCAGACGGTCAATGGCATAAAGGGGGCGGTCTCGCCTATCATTCTCCATGGAGACCCGGCAGTGGAGAACTGATGAGGTTGGACTGTCCCAAATAGAGGAAATAAATTAAAGAGATCAGGGGAAAGGAGGGAGGGAAAGCAGCGCCTTCTGCAAGAACACTTCCCAAGATCTACCGTTACCTAAGTTCTTGCCTAACTGTACTATTTACTTTGAGTTGGAGCTCTTGTAGCAGGCTACACCATAAGGACTGAATCCCAAGCAGTACAGAGGAGACCCAGGTCAGAAGGGTGGTAACTGTTTTTCTAGCAAGAAGAATTGGAGGTATTTCTGGCAGTGAATCCTGGTCCTGCTGTTAAACTTCAAGCAATGTTGGCAGGCCATGGTGTCGTGGTCTGAGCCCAGACATAGAAGTTGACGGCAGATAAGGACCGCAAGGCCCATCCAGTCTGCCCAGACAGAACAGGCAGGCCAAATGGCCATCTTTGATGGGAATTTGCTTGCCGCAGGCACAGTTGGATTGGCGCTGCTTGATGGAGGAAGACAGAGAAGAAGACATATAGAGGAAAAAACAAACAGGTTACTCACCTGTAACAGTAGTTCTAGGAGTGATATATGTTGTTCATCCACACTTATTGGCATGTCCCTTTCCCTTTTAAATCTTGCCAGAAGTTTTCAAGCTGGCTCCTTCCATCCACCCGGGTGGTATATACCTCGGCTCCGCCCCATGACGTCAGATCGTAGCCCGCTGGAAGCCAGGCTGTGTGAGTCCGCAGCCGGGGAGGTCGGGTGGGTCCGTGTGGATGAACAACATACATCACTGCTTGAACTACTGTTACAGGTGAGTAACCTGTTCTTCTAGGATCGTGGATATGTTGTTCATCCACACTTATTGGCAGCATCCTAGCAGTTCTGCGGGAGGAGGGAGGCAAGGCACACACCCCCTGCTTAGGGAACAGAGATTGGAAAACTGAGGTCCCAAAACCAGCATCCCGGCGTGACTCAAGTTCGATATGGTAGTGGGTAATGAAGGAGTCTGCCGACTTCCAGGTAGGAGCCTGACAGATTTCCTGGATAAGGATGTCCCTGAAATCAGCCACTGATGCAGCAGTATGGCAGGCAGAATGAGCTCTTATCCCTCTGGGAGGCTCCATGCACGCCAACTCGTAGCACAGACCTATGCCTGATGTAATCCATCTTGCAATAGTCCACTTCGCTGCTGGTCTGCCAGAAGCGGCTTCAGCATAGGTGATGAACAGCTGGCGAACCTCTCCGCGAATTTCTGCCATCCTCTCCTTATAATAGGAGAGTGTATGTCTCAAGTCCAAAGTATGGAGCCTGTATTCGGCTTCCGTGGTATAATTAAGGTAGTATACTGGCAGAGTCAACACCTGACTAAGGGGAAACTCTGACATCACCTTCGGAAAGAGTTTCGGGTGGGGGCGCAGGACAACTTTGTCCCTGTAGAAGACCAAATAAGGGGAGTACCCCAAAAGCACCTGGAGCTCCCCTGTCCTTCTGGCAGATGTGATAGCCACCAGGAAGGCCACCTTCCGTGACAAGTGTGACAGCTCACACTTGTGCATTGGTTCGAATGGCTTGCCCATGAGCTTTGCCAATACCAGCAGTAGATCCCACGGAGGTGGAGGTTCACGCACCGGAGGGATATTGATCAGGCCTTTGAAAAAGCACCCAACCACTGTCTCCTGCGCCAATGTCGGCTGATCGGCCCATGCCCAGTAAGCAGAAATGGCTGCCAGGTGCACACTAAGGGTCGATGACCGCAGACCCCCTTTGGAGACAGACCAAAGGTAGTCGAGAATGTTAGCCACAGAACAGGATAAGGAGTCCAGACCCTTACCCTGACACCAAATGGAAAATCTTTTCCATTTGAAGGCATAACATTTCCTGGTCGATTCCTTTCTAGATACCTCCACTACGGTGTAGACATCTTCGGAAAGACCCAAAGCCTGGAACTCTAGCCACTCAGGTACCAGGCTGTGAGGTGCAGGGACTGAAGATCCGGATGGAAGACCTTCCCCTGGTTGAGAGATATCAGGTCCAGGCATGTACAAAGCCACTCCGGGGGGCCTGCAGCTGAGGCTGAGATCTGGATACCAGAACTGGAGCGGCCAGTCTGGGGCTACCAGAATCACCTTCGCCTTGTCTCTCCTCACCTTGAGTAACACCTTGTGGATCAAAGGAAATGGAGGGAATGCGTAGAGGAGGCCTGGGGTCCATGGCTTTGAGAAGGCATCCCCCTACAATGAGCCCTGATGAGGGGAGCGGGCACGATACAGCCTCAGCTTGGTGTTTTCCCTGGAGGCAAACAGGCCCACCATCGGTTTGCCCCAACAGGGGGAACAGGCTGTAAGCTACCTCTGGATGGAGAGACCACTCATGGGATGTCTGGCATATGCGGCTGAGAGCATACACCAGCTGGTTCGAGGTTCCTGCCACATGGATGGCTAGGAGATCCACCTCCAACCAACTTACGAGAGTCCAGATGCAGAGCGCCTCCTTGCACAGCAGCCTGTTTGTTGAGGTAGTACATGGTCGTGGTATTGTCCGTTTGGACTTCAACCACTTGACTCCAGAGCTGAGAAGTGAAAGCGGACAGTGCCAGTCTGACTGCTCTGAGCTCAAACAAGTTGATGTGGCATCGGGACTCCTTGGGTCTTGAGGACCCGTGGGCCCTGTTGTCCCCATGTGGGCTCCCCAGCCCATGAGAGAGACATCGGTTGTAAGGACAACCGTTGGCTCGGGGTAAACAAACGGGATCCTTTCCTGCAACCGCTCTGGGGCGGTCCACCATTGGAGAGCGTCCCACATCTTCTGGGTTATAGTGTTCAGCTGGTCGAAATGACCATATCGCAGAGTCCACTGGGTGGCCAGCTCCCATTGAAGGGGGTGCATGTGTAACTGGGCCCAATGGACCACTGAGGTGCACGCCTCCACATGCCCCAGAAGGCGCAGAAAGTCCCCAGCAGGGCACGAGTGCCCAACCACAAATAACTGGGCAAAGGAGGAGAGAACCTCTGCCCTGTCCGCCGGGAGCTGAGCTCTGGCTTGACAAGAGTCGAGCTCTGCCCCGATGAAGCCCATCACCTGAGAGGGCACGAGTTCCGACTTGGCCTCGCTGATCAGGAAGCTGAGCTGGGAGCAAGTTTGGAGGGCCAGATCCCTGGACCTCTCCACCTCCTGTTGGGTGGAACCTGCCAGGAGCCAATCGTCGAAGTAGGGGTAAATTCTGAGCCCCCACTCCGATGCCAGTGATGGGCCGCCACCACTGCAATGCATTTGGTGAAGACCTGTGGGGCAGATGACAGGCCGAACGGCATGGCTCGGAACTCATACAGGGTCCCTTCGACCCTGAAGCAGAGGAACCGCGGATGGGACAGACGGATTGAGATGTGAAAGACCACGTCCTGCAGATCCAGTGAACAGAACCACATGTTTCGCTCCAAGGATGGAATGATCTGAGACAGAGTGACCATCCGAAAGGTGCAAGACCTGAGAAACTGATTCGGGTCATGGAGATCTGGAATGGGGTGCCAGACGCCCATCCGCTTGGGGCACCAGGAAGTACCTGGAGACAAAGTCTGGGTCTGCAGATGGATCCGCCACGAAAGCTACTGCCTCCTTGAGGAGAAGCTGAGCAATGTCATCTTGAAGAGCCGACTGGGTGCATGTGGAAATCCATTTTTCCCCCCAAGGGGCACAGGCTCGGCTGGGAGGGTACTGCTCGAATTCTAGAAGCAGTCCCTAGCCGACCACTTTGAGAACCCACCTGTCCGCGGTGATAGCAGACCAGGGGGAAAGGAAATGGCAGAGCTGGCCCCCCACGGGAAGACCCAGAGCTGGTGTGACGGAGACAGGTGTGACCACCCCCACTCCGTCAATGGGCAGGCTTACAGGAGGAGGAGGAGGCTCCAGGACCGGAGCCTTGGTCCACTTTGCGGGCCTGTTGGGGTCCAGACTTGGGCCAAGGGCGACAAGCTTGAGCCTGCTGCTGATGCTGATGTTGCTGTCCTCCTTGATAGGAGGACTACTGAACCACAGGGGAAGAGTGCCGAAAGGGCTTCTTCTTCTTTTGCGGTTCTTGCCTGAAGAACTCTTGGCAGAAGTGACGTCCAGGTGGCATTGGACTGCTCTATGCGCTGTAGGTGACTGGCCACTCCTAGGCCGAACAGGTCAGTCCCAAGGAAAAGCACATCAGCAAATTTATGCGGAGTATCCGCCAGAAAGGAGGAGAGCCTCAGCCAAGCCCTGCAGTGAGAGGCAACTGCGGCGGCCATTGAGCGAGCACAAGAATCCCCAATGTCCAAGGCTGTGTGGAGCTGCAGTTTGGCAACAGCACAGCCCTGGTCCAGGACCTGCTCGACTGTGGTCTGCATGTCCGTGGGGAGATGTGGGAGGACTTCATCTAATGACCCAAGAGGTCATGAGAGAGTAGTGCCATGATGATGGCTGAACTGGCCTGGCGAAGGCCCAGGAGGAAAGCACTGAACTTCCATGCGAATGGTCCAACAGCTTGGACTCCCTTATTGAGAGGTCAGTGTCAGCAAAAAGGTACAGTTACGTAAGAACTTGCCTGTAACAGTAGATCTTGAGAGAGGCTCTTGCAGTAGGTGATTACATATGGGACTGGCCTTGGCCTGGCAGGATCCCAAGAAAAATTTCTAGCTAGCAGTCCCTGGGGACTGCCCCTTCAGTTCTTTCCGCCACAGGCCCAGAAGGTCCGGACGAGAGAGAAGCAGATATTTTCCTCAATGGAAAAAGAGCTAAAAAAAGCCTAGGGGGATGGAGGGTGGGAAGGTATTACCTACTGCAAGAGCCTCTCTCGAAGATCTACTGTTACGGTAAGTTCTTACGTAACTGTACTATCTTACCTCGAGAGGGCTCTTGCAGCAGGTAATTACATATAGGACAGAATCCCAAGCAGTCTGGAACAAATGAAAAGGCACCAGGAGGAGGAACTACTCTAAAAGTAGCAAATCTAGCAGGTCTCAGGAAAGCAGGCCTTTGAAACAGCTAACCCGAAGCCTCTTTCTGAGGAAGGCAATGTCAAACTGTAGTGTTTAGTGAGGTATGGGACGGAAGTCCAAGTGGTGACAGCACAGATGTCTGCCACAGACACGTTTGAAACAAGCCTCAGAGGTGGCAACTCCACGACTGGAGTGGCCTCTGACTTGACCCGGGAGGGTCTTCTTGTACTTGTCATAACAGAAAAAGATGCAATGGGCCAACCATTTTGATAGGCATTGCTTAGAAACAGCATTGCCTTCTCTTCTGTGAGCAAAGGAGAAGAACAACTGATCAGTCTTTCTGAGATCCTTTGTCCTATCGGTGTAGTATCTCAGAATCCTGTGAACATCCATGGTATGGAGCAAGTATTCTCCTTGAATGGAGTACTGAGTGAAGAAAGCAGGTAATTCAGTAGACTGATTCAAGGTAGATTCCATTACCACCTTCGGAAGAAACTTAGGATTCGTGTGAAGAGCTACTCGTTCTTTGTGAAAAATCAAATAAGGGATTTTGCACATCAGGGCCTGAAGCTCGGAAATTCTACTAGCAGAAGTAATGGCCACCAAGAAGAGAGTCTTCCATGATAAAAACTTCAAGTCTGCGGAAGCCGCAGGCTCAAAGGGAGGAAGGGTAAGTTTCTCGAGGACAAAGTTTAAGTCCCAAGGCGGAGCTGGGGTCTGGACAGGGGGCCTGAGATGAAGGACCCCTCTAAGGAAAGTTTTGGAGACTTCCAGCTGGGCAAATGCCTTATCAGCGAAAGGGACATGGTAGGCTGAAATAGCCGCCATATGGACTTTCAAAGAGGAGTGACCGAGACCTAGGTCGAAAAGATGACGCATGTAGTCAAGCAGAATGGTCACAGGACAGGAAAAGGGCTCCACGTTCCTGGACGCAACCCAGATAGAAAATCTCTTACATTTCATGGCGTAGGTGGACCTAGTGGAGGGTTTTCTAGCCTCCAGCAGAATCTCGGCCACCTTAGGAGAGACGCCAAAACGAGACTGAGCTATGTCTGCAGGAGCCATGCATGAAGTTGAAGGGACTTGAGTCCCGGATGGACCAGGGTCCCCTGATCCTGGGTCAGCAATCCTGGAGATAAAGGAAGAGGAAGATGAGGAACCTCTGAGTATTGTTGTAGAAGAGAGAACCAGATTTGCCTGGGCCAGAAAGGAGCGATCAGAATCATTCTTGCTCCTTCCAAAGCCAGTTTCTGCAGTACATGAGGAACCAGAGGAATTGGGAAAGCATAGAGCGAATCTGTCCTTCAGCTTAGAGATAGAGCATCGCTCAAAGCGCCTTGCTCTGGAGGCGGGAGGCAAAGGTTGGAAGTTTTGCGTTTTGGGAGGAGGCGGAACAGGTCTATCTGAGAATCCCCAAATCTGGAAGATGCTTTGTAGAACTTTTCATCCAGTTCCCACTCGTGTGGTAGAGCCGACGAGCGACTTAGCCTGTCTGCCAGGACATTGTCGACTCCCGGAACATGGATCGCCGTGAGGTGAAGGTTGTGAAGCGTGGCCCATTCCCAAACCCTCATCGCTTTCCTACACAGCAGGTAGGACCGGGTCCCCTCCCTGCTTGTTGATGTACCACACCACAAACATGTTGTCTGTTTGGACAGCTAGGTGACCGGGAAGGATGTATTGGTGAAGGGCCTGGAGAGCGTACAGCACTGCTCGCAGCTCGAGCACGTTGATGTGGAGAACAATCTCCAGCTTTGACCATAGTCCCTGGGTTCGGTGAGGACCCAGATGGGCCCCTCAACCTTCGCCTGGAGCGTCTGTGGTCAGAGTCTGATTGGGGGGAGGAAGAAAAAAGGGGACTCCCCGGAATAGGTTCTCTTGAACCATCCACCATTGTAAGTCTCTTGCCATCGGCCAGGAGATCAGGACCAGATGATCTAGGTCATCTACACGTTGATCCCACTGAGATCGGAGAGTCCACTGAGAGATTCTCATGTGGAGGCATGCGCGTGGAACCGTCGGGATGGCCGCCGCCATAAACCCCAGTAGATGGAGCACCGACCTCACCGGAACCCTCCTGTGTTCCGATAGGAGGGAAATCTGGGACTGGAGGGAGGCCCCCCTGTCTGGAGGCAGGAAGATCTTGCACAATGTCGTGTTGAGGATAGCCCCGATGAACTGGAGCCTCTGTGAAGGATCCAGGTGAGACTTGGAATGGTTGATGGTAATACCCAGACCAGTGAAAACCTGCTGGGTGAGGGAGAGAAAATGCAGGAGTTCCTCCCTGGATGGGGCCGCCAGGAGCCAGTCGTCAGGTAGGGAAAAACCTGAGCTCCCAAAAGGCATGGGTGGGCTGCTACCAGCCAGGCATTTGAGTAAAGACTCGGGGCCAGGAGAGACCAAATGGGAGCACCAGAGATTGGTGGTGGTCCCCCTGGAGCATGAGCCTGAGGTGCCCGGTGCTAGAAGAGGCGAATGGAGGATGTGCAGGTCGCATCCTGCATATCCAGTGCACAAAACCATTGGCCGGCGGAAGCAGGGCAGAGGTTTGAAGGAGAGCATCCTGAACCTCTTGTATTCCACATATAGGTTCAGGGAGCTGAGATCGAGAATGGGTCTGAGATCTCCAGTCTTCTTTGATCGCGAGGAAGAAATGAGAATAGTAACCCGTCCGGTGGAGATGAGGGGGTGGGCTCTATAGCCTATTTCGCAAGGACAGCAGAAATTTCTTCCCTGACCAAAGGAAGATGGTCCCTTGAGTAAGAGGAGTTCAGAAGGGGGTGACGTGGAGGTTTCTGTAGAAACTCTATGGAGTGCCCCTCTGCTATGATCTGAAACACCCATGAATCCATGAGTTATCCTCTCCCAACCCGGAGGTGGAGGAGAACCTCCCTCTACGGTTCCTCCGGGGTGTCGGAGAGGTGGGAGAGGAAGGAGTCAGGTGGTGTGAGGCAGCGCGCCGCTGGGGCACCCGTTGCTTTTTGGCGGCGGGGTCTGGCAGCTGTGGGGGCCCGGCGTTTAGTGGCCGCCTTCCCTGAGGTTCAGCTTGATGCGGTTGCGTCTGCGAAGGATGGCACTATGGAGGATAGGAGGGACGGTACACAGAATCAACAGATTTAAGGCGCCCGCCTTCTCACTAAATCGATGATGATGTCCTTGACCATCACCACCCAGACAGAACCTCTGGAAGGTGCTTCTTGGATCGCCGACTGCACCTCCGGGACCAGACCACAGCACACGGAGACATGCATGGCCTTACCGAAGACTATAGCGACCGCAGGGCTCTGTCCTGCGGTGTCCACTGCATCGTAGGTCATCCTCAAGATATGACGACTGGCCAAACGAGCAGAACGGACCAGGTCGGCTAACTCCTGCTTGACTTTGGAGTCAGGCAAAGAGTTGATCTTAGATTCCGCCTGGGTAAGGACAGCCTTCTGGTAATCCCCCATATGTGCTACATAATTCAGAGCCCTAATCCCCAGTGTGGAAGAAGCGTAGATCTTCCTTCATACTGATCCAGGCGGGATTCCTTATCCAGGAGACTAATCAAGTGTTTGGTGTGCTGACCGGCCGTGAGTGGTGCTAATCACAACCGAGTCTGCACGGGGGTGAGAGTCTAAGAAGTCTACACCCTCCGGAGCCTGGTATAGCCTGTTCGACTTCCTGGGAAGTGGGGCAAAAGCAGACGGTTGCTTCCAAATAGTGGAAACAAGGTGGGCGTGAGGCTCAATCCAGGGTGGCACAAGAGTAGGAGCTGTAAGGGGAAAGTCCAGATGTTCGGCGAGTTTAACCTGTTGAGGATCTGGCTCTAAGGAATGCCACTGATGGACTTCCTGGATCTTCCTGAGCAACTCCATGAAGGAAGGATCCTCCTCCGGAGTTCTCGGCCGGGGCTTGGACGGAAAGCGCGGCTCGTCGTCTTTCTCAGAACAGCCATCGGAGCTTCTGAGGAGTCCGAGAGAGAAGAGGAAGAACAATCTGAAGCAGAGTAAGACTCCCTAGCTCATCTAGGGGGAGGAACGGGTTCCTTAGGGGGAATCCCAGAACGTGTGTCCTGCCCCTCTCTGGATCCCGAGGGCAAAGCCCGGGAATCCGGAGATGGAGAGGGAGCGTGCCGTCTGGGGCGTACGGGAGCCGGGGGTGGCACCGTCACCGTAAGACGGCTCTCGACTTCCTTGGTGAGCTGAGCCTTGGCCTCAGACCACCAGGAGGCAAGAGTCTCCTGAAGATCCACTGGTGGCCCAGGGGGCGGTGGAGGAGGAGGAGGGGGATAGTTGTACGGGGGGAAATCCGTAGGGAGAGCATCCGTAACCCGGCTGCGGAAATACCGGAGCCGGGTACTGCGGCGTCGAAGGAGTCGGCGTCGGGTACTGCAGTGCAGAATACTGTGGACCTGGGAAAACCGGCGTCGGATAGGACGGCGGATACCCAGGCACTGGAGGAGCTGCTGGAGCAGACGGACCAGCCGGGTACTCCACGGGCGGATCAGCCGGGATAGGCCTGTGGGGTGGAGGGCCCGATGGAAGAGGAATATCCCCCGCCGGCGTTGGAGGGGCCGGTGCCACAGCCGGCGTCGGGGAGCCAACGTCAGATCCGGCTCTTCAGGAAGAGGATCGGATAGTAGCCCAGGATCCTGAGTCTCATCTGGGGACGGAGGGGAAAAATCCCCGGTGTCGGGCAGGGGGGACTGGGGCTCCCCTGACGGCAGCGAAGGCTGCGGGGGAGCCTGGTACGACAGACGAAGCAGGGTCTGCCGTAGGCTCCGAGGCCCGGCGCATGTCGGAGGAGCCGACATGTGGCGTGGGGGCCGTCAGCGGGCGCCAGAGGGCGGCGTCCGACAGGTCGCCGCTGGAAGCGGGCGAAGATGAGAGGAGGCCGGTCGAGGGACACTGCCATCGCCGCCCGAAGGGGTCTAGCGTCTTAAGCGGCCTTTTCGGCGTCGCCGAGACAGAACATCCAGCTTAGGAGATGCCGCACCAGTGAGCGCAAGCCTGCGGTGGTACTGAGGGCTGGGCCTCCTTTGGCCCGGAGGCACTCGGCGGGCTCGAACGCGAACCCTACGGGCGGGCCGACGCCTCCTCCAAAGCCTTGGAGGCTGCCGTCGGGCGATCCCCCGGAGAGGAAGTTACCTTGCCCGCGACTCCGGCCAGAGTCGCGGAGGAGGAGGCCTTCTCCTGGTGCCTTTCCTTGTCCCGCTTCTTGTGCCCTTCAGGGGAGGTCGACGCCTGCCGAAGTTTCTTCAACTCCTTCTCCATCACGGACATCATCTTTTTTAGGAGATGGGCTTCGAGGGACTGCTGGCATCGTCTGCGGGTGGCCGTGTTGAAACGAAGGCAGCGCGGACACTTGTCGACCGCGTGGTCGGGGCCTAAGCAGAAAAGGCAGAGGGAGTGACCGTCTTTGTGAGGCAGTTGGGCGCCGCATGAGTCGCACTTATTCTTTGAAGGGGACGACATAAACTGACGTTCACCTGACGATAGAAGTATAAAATACAATACTGAAAACTTTTTCGGAAAAACCGACGAAGTAACAGGACTGAGCGATATGAACTTAACCGTGAGGCGCTGCACGAGCTGACGGCGGGAAAGAACTGGAAGGCGGGCGGCTGGGACCGCCTCTTTATACCGACGTCATGTGACGTCGGTCACCTGACATGGAGGTGGTCCCCGCCAGGGACTGCTAGCTAGAAACTTTTTCACGGGGTCCTGCCACCGGCTGGCGTCAGTCCTATATGTAATTACCTACTGCAAGAGCCCTCTCGAAGTAAGATCTGCCATTACGCTTGAACACAGAGGCGGTCACCAGGCTCTCGGCCGAAGGGTGCTCTGTGAACCCCGCAAGAGACCCCATGGGCACCGCGTATTTGCAGGCTATGCGGGCAGACTGTGCTGGACATGAGGCAGGGCACTGCGATAGCTCGAGAGCCGGGTCAACAATGGCCTCGGCGACAGGAAAGGCCTCCGTTGGGGTATCCCCCCCCCCTCTCTTCAGGATGTCCGTGAGAGGGTACTCCGCCTTTTTCTGGCTGGATTCAAGGGGCATCCCTGTAGAATCGGAGATAAGATGGAGAATCCCTTGGAAGGAGGAAGGGCCTTCCTCCATCCCTGTGCCAACGGACGACTCCTCATCCCCGGGATGAGAGTGGAGCCCGGTGACATCAGAGTCTGTGGAGTCTGGGTACAGCGGCCTGCCGCCTAAATCACCCTTGACCTGCCAGGGGCGGTTTGGGGTGACCGTGACTGACAGGCGTTGGGGAAGCCCGATGTCTTGTCTGTCCTCTTTTGAAGAAACCCCTCACACAGGCTGCTTAGGCGGCGGCTCCACCAGAATCGGTGGAGACACCAGAATAGGTCAAACCGGAGGACGGGCCGGACCTGCGGGGGAAGAGACCAAAGGCTATGGTTCCGAGGGGGTCGGCTTCGGCCTAGGAGGCTAGAGCCAATTAATGGCCAGGGTAGGCGGCGGAGCCTGCTTCTGCCCAGTCAAAATCAGCTGTTGCCACATAAGGTCCTTGTAGTGCCGACGGAGTTTCCGTCGGAGCCTCTCCTCATCAGAGGAGGACGAGGACAACCTGTGGCATCATCTCTTTTTGGAGTGCTTATGGCTGTTCCTTGGCCTGGACCTCGACCAAGATCAAGCAGGCTGACTTGGTCACTCGGGAGACACCGGAGGAATCTATGAAACCCGGGGGTCTGGAACCGGGTCCTCTATGGGGACACCAGCAGGCTGGGTCTCCTCATTGGGGAACACAAGGACCAGAGTCCTCTCCAAGGAGTCGTCGGCCATGGCCGGCCACAAAAGGTCGATTGGGTCAAGAATAATCTCGACCTCATTGGCCACTTCCTCGGTCGTCTGGCCAGACGGAAGGTCTGTGAAGCCTGCGGCCGAGGAGGTGATCTCAACTGAGGTTGAAACCTCATGCTCCTGAGGCTGAGACCTCTCTCAGTCCCAAGAGCACCATCGCTTAGATGAAGACGAGCTGGGTTCTTTGCCCTCTTACAAGAGCGGGAGGAGAGCGAGCTCATAGGCACCTCACCCCAGGTGGGGAGAGACTGGCACAACTCCTTAAAAGAACCTGTGAAGGTGGAGCCGAGGTTGAGTGGAACGAAGAAGCTTCAATTCGCTGAAGCACAGGTGGCTTCTTCTTCAAACACCTTCATGCGTTTCAGCTGCTCAGCGGAACCTGCGGCCGTGGAAACCACCCACCTAGCCTTCTTAGACTTCACAGGAGGATTCCTTTTCTCCTGTCTCCCCAACTTCAATCATGCCAGGCGGTCGTCTAGAACGTTGGGATGGAAGGCCAAGCAATAGCTGCAGGACAAGGTGTCATGGCCGACACATAGGCAGTAGACGCACGTGAGATGGGGATCGGTGGACGACATCTTCTGGCCATAAGGACACCAGCAAAATCCTGGAGAAGATTTCTCTTCCATGATCGAGGACGCAAAAGTGCGATCGCTAACTCGAACGAGTTTTAATTTCGGTAAAACCAAAGATTTGAAAGCCATGGCCTACGAAATGCATGAGCATGAGGGAGGCAACCTGTATCTTTCAGTGGAAAGGAAGATCTGGCTTCATGGGGCAAAGCAGAGGTATATACCACCTGGGTGGGTGAGAGGAGCCAGCTTGAAGACTTCCGGCAAGATTTAAAGGGGAAACAGACAAGCCAGTAAGTGTGGATGAACAACATATCCATGATACTAGAACAGTAGTTCTAGGAGTGGTATATGCTGTTCACCCACACTGTTTGGCATGTCCCTTTTCCCCTTTAAATCTTACTGACCTTAAAACCCATCCCTAGGTAACTGCGATCCTCCCACCTCCCACTACTAAGTCTCCCCAAGACAGAGCTAGCCAAAGGCAAAACATCCTTCACCTATATATCGCCTCCTGCTTGTCCCTCCTCCAGTTCAAACAGTGCTTTAGAGAACCCCCCCCAATATGCACCTGCTACTAACTCCACACTATCACTCCTGTCCCTCTATACCTATTTATGTGCCTCCTCATATCCCCCCTATACCTGATTCTGTATTTTCCTCCTCCCCCATGCTACCAATCAGTTCGCATATAACCCTTTGCAACTCTTCTTTTATTTATTGTAGTTTGATATTCCGTGTGTGTGTGTGTATGTGTATATATATATATACACACACATACATACACATACACACACACACATACATATGTATATGTGTGTGTATGTATATATATATATATACACACACACACACACACACACACACACACACACACACACACACACACACACACGTGTGCATAAGCAAACATCCTCTTCCCCATGAGGTCCAGCTTTCTGGACTCCTTACTGGGGGGAAGAGAGCTGAGGTGCTTAAGCTTCTTTGTCCTATCATGGGCAGCATTTATCACCACTAAATCTGCCTTTCACTGCTCGGCAAAGTATGGTTTCCCGGAGGGACCCTGGTACACTTTGTCTGCCTTTCTAGGCATGGCAGGGAACAAACATGGTTTGTACCAGGCAGCCAGAGTGGCATCTTTAAAGGCCGCTATGAGAGGAGGAATAAGGGGAAGGAAATCTGGCAATTCCAGGTATTCAGTCAGATTCCTCCTGGTAAAATTCTGCTCCTCAGCAATGAACCCCATCACGGTTTTTAACTACCTCATAACCAAGATGAACGAGGGCTCATCTGGGGGGAACCTCAGGATATAGTGAAGTCTTCGCCCCCGGAAAAAACAGTGGAGGTAGAATGGGAAGTGCTAGCAGTCCTGTCGCCCCATCCTTATCCTCATGGGCAGATCAGGATGACCATCCATCCTCACTGCAGGGTTCTGAAATGGGTATCACCAGCATCAAACAGCAAGGACAAGCAGTATGCAGTGCTGCAGTAGGTACAGGAGCAGGCCTAGTAGGTCCCGGCATCACTGGCCCTAGGGACGATAACAATGCATGAACTCCCAGAAGGAGTATAGCATGGCCGAGACATAGAAGAAAGGCGGAAGCAGTGGGGGAGCCCAGTGTCAATGCTGGCCTGGATCGTCATTGGGGGAAACTGAGATCTTGATGACAACATGGTAGCCTTAAGCGATGACCAGAGTGGGGTTTGAGTCCCTGATGAAATGGAAGCCAAGGACATCGTCGGGGTAGTAGGGAGCCCAGATGACGACGTGCCAGCACCGGTCGAGTCCGATCTGGCAAAGCTCCCTGTCTGGTGGCCTGTGAAGAACAGGGTCTGAAAGGTCGGAGGGGGCAAGAGAAAGCCCGATGCTGAGAAGCCACTGCCAGCCAAGGTAAGACTGTCAGGAAGTGCTGACAAAGCTGATCCTGAGGAAGATGGGGTGTGGGTGACAGAGTGAACTGCCGCCGAAGCAGACGACGGCCCCAGTGTGGCCGATGCCTAAAGTAGCGACCGCGAACGAGCTGGGGAGGACCACTTTTTACCCCAATGTTCATGCTTCTTGGCCGACATATTCCAGGCCATGGATGAGTGAGAGCCCATGGACAGTGCCGGTGAGGCGGAGGAGTTGGCCTGGAGCTCCTTTTCCATTTAGGCAACCTTCTGCTGCAGCAGGAAATTTTCCAGGACCTCAGGTGGCACCGCTGGGTAGCTTGGTTGAACCCCCAGCAGACTTCACAGGTCTTAACATTGTGGCCTGGTCCTAGGCAGCAGACACTGGAGTCGTGGTCATCCTTATCGAAGATCTTCTGTCCGCACTCGCAGTAGCAGAAGAGTTTCTCAGGATTGGTAGGCATAAACATAAAACAAAACCAAATCACTTTAAAACAAAGTGATCACTGAAACTAGTGTGAGAAAAGAAAAGAAGGTAAAAGGTAGAAAATGGTAGTCGACTGAAGCGGCTGTGTCTCCATGGAGTCCTACATGCAAAGGTCGACAGCGGGAAAAGAACTGAGGAAGGCATGGAGCTGCCCACGTTTATTTGGGAGAGACGTTGCTGTATCTGACGTCATTGTGGGTGGCCCCTTGTAGACTGCCAGCTAGAAAAGTTTCAGTGTGGACCTAGTGCCTGGTGGCTATAGTACTATAGGTGTGGCCTGATGCAAGAGATACCCTCGATGAAGATTTTCTAACGCAATAAATGCCATGATTGCATGCATATTTAAAAAATAAAATACCTTATATTGAGCAAATTCTAATTTTGGTGGAGCTCCATCACCAAATTTTTCGAGTACTATTTTCCGTATCCTCTCCTTGTCTTTTGCATTTTCCCTTATAATTCTTGGATCCACAACTGCAAGCAAATGGAATACAATATTTTATTAGACTTGCCATTAAAAACAGAATTGTGTAAGAGCAAAATCATACACAACAAGGTTGTTTCAGTCGAGAGGTCTCTTGTTACCATAGAAACCTCAAGACTGAAACAGAGCCCTGTATGGTTTCTCATACACAATCTTATACAGTGTGTGGGCAACCATTACTACAAGCCTGTGCCCAGGACGTGTTTTAAAACTGTCCCACCATGCTTTAATAATAGCCTTATTTTTTTATTCTTCCAGGCGCCGCTAATGTTTGGGGCCATCTCTCTCCATATACGAGTGAACACATTCTATGCTGCTGTGCTGCAGTAGCAACATTCTCAGTGCAGGACAACATCATGAAGTTTCTACTGCAGCACAAATGAAAATTACATACTTGCCATAATTCGTGATCTTCTTGGACCATCTTTACCACTGACTCTCACCAATAGGTTCTGAGCTGGAGGCACAAGGATGCTGCGGGAGCCAGAACTTTTCAGGAGTGCCGGCACCAAAGTAGGCTGTGCGCATGCGTGGCACCGCAAGACTAGCTCACGCTGCATGGCCTACCATGGCACCAACCCTCAACTGCCCCAGTTCAGCACAAAGCTACGCTAAGAACTTACCAGAAAGCAGTTATGTACAGCTTACCAGTAACAGTAGATCTTCTGAGGATCTGTCATCAGGTCACATTGGGAACTTCACCATTGGTGAAGCAAGATCCACACGGAAGATTTTCAGCAGTACTGCTTGGGCCACCCACGCCGATGTCACCAACCCTACAAAGGCGTGAGCAGCCCTGCCCCCCCCCCAGTTCTTTCCCTCAAGACTAGGAAGCAAACCCATGCTATGGGGGACTTAGGAGAGAGAAAGGTGCCCCAGGCCAAAATAAAAGGCTGGATACACCAGCAAGGCAGTTCTGAGAGGAGAACCCGGAAATGAAAATTACGTACCTACCGTAATTCTTGATCTTTTTGTGTATCTTCACCATCCATCACTACTTGGGTTAATGGCTGGAGGCTGGGACCCCGCAGGAGCAATTTTTTGTCCTTCCTCTGGAGGCAAAGTCGACGCAGAGATGGCGCCACCCTCGAGGCCGACGTGATACGTGGTGCTCACAGGTTGGCCAGAAACTGCTGTCTACATCACCCTAGCTCCAGTTCTGCACGCCGGTGAGAAGAATAGGAAGGGATGGAGGGGTGGGGCAAGGAAGCCCAAGGGATAGAAAAAGGAAAGGACATAGAAACTAAAGGGGGGAATAAACGATGGTGAGAACGGCAAAAGAGAGAGAGAGAGAGAAAAGCCTAAAGGATTGGGATAGGAAGGGGACCCAATCTCTGGGCGAAGGAAAGGGTGGAGAAGGGAGGGTAGAAGGAGGAAAATGAAGGGAAGGAGAAGACACCGCCCCTACCCAACCCAGAAGAACCTGGACCTCAAGAGGTTAAAAGGATTTTAAAACCCACATGCTGCAAGCCAGAATGAAGACAGACACAGAACGTGCCAACAGCGCAGCCAGGGCAGGCTCAAAAGAGGCCCAGAGCCAAGGAAACTGACTCGAGGCCGAACCAGGTCAGCACAGGTCGGGCGGTGTCCACCCTTCCTTCCAACTTAAGTAAAAGAATGTCCCCAAGAGGGGAGTGAAAACAAAATATTGAGGAAGGACAGGGGAAAAAAACTTCCCCTGCTGCAACTTAACAGACAGGAGAAAGGTTGTGCCAAGGGACAAGAAAGGGATACCCCCAAAATGGGCGTAAAATAATAAAGGGGATTGCTGAAAGAGTACCAAGGGGTCCCCCATTTCGACTACCTCAGAGAGGGGGCCAGAGTGCTGAACCTTGAGATGCAGGAGAGAGAGAGAGAGAGAGAGAGAGAGAGAGAGAGAGAGAGGCAGGAGAGAGAGAACACCCCAAGACCCCAAAGCATAACTCTCCCTGTCTGCCTCTAAGAGTCCTCCTCCTCCGAACCACTAGGGTGAGGAGGAGGAGGAGCGGTACTGGGAAGCAACAAGAGAGACACACAGGGAGGAGGATCGCCCAGAGGCAGAGGCTCCAGGTGGAAGGAGGGCAGGATTTAGTGATGAATGGTGAAGATACACAGAAAGATCAAGAATTATAGTAGGTACGTAACTTTCATATCTTATCTGTGTCAATCTTCACCATTCATCACTACTTGAGGTGAGAATCGAGCCCCGAAGTGGGCCCAGCACCTCCCTAAGGGACAGAGTCCCTTATCCTCCAGTGGGGGAGACACCAGAGGGGAGAACCCCTAAAGGCCTGGCTAGGCCTGGGACTGGTCTGGGTGAGACTGGGATCTCCCAGCAGGAGATGCAAGGTGCCCCTGAAGCTGCCACCTCACCCTACGGGAGAAAAGATGGGTTCTCTGGTAGGCGGAGGAAATCACTCTATGCCAAGCCAAGGATGACAACCGGGATAGACAAAGCCATGCCAACTGCCTAATGTAGATTGCTGTCCCCACCAGCCTGGAAGCCACCTCACTGGCATCGTACGATGCCCTTGCTTGGTGTCTTGCAAGCTCCAGGCCCTGCGTGGAAAGGGCAATGGTTTGTTGGGTTTCCGCCGAATCAGGCAGAGAGGCTAGAATTTGACCTAGCCTAGACCACAAGTACCTGTTGTAGGTAGCATGGTGGGCCTGATGTGCTGCCACGTAGCAGAGTCCATGCCGAGGAGAACATCCTCCTACCCGAGAAATCAAAATCTGAAGAGTCTGAGTCTGGGGTTGGTCACGGCCTGCGGTTCTATGTCCAGCAAGGGAATCCAGGAGCCTCACGCCCAAAGGGGGGGCACAATACCTCTGGCGAAGGTCCCTAGGGGCTGGAACAGAGGAGAAGGCACGCCACCAGACCCGGTGAGACGCCACCCAGAAGGGAACAGGCCAGGCGGGAACCGCGAGGTTGACCGCACTGAACTCGCCTAAGAAGGCGCATGCCGACCGGTCTGGATTGCTCTTTCTACAGGTGAAGGTGTGGAGCTCGTCAATCAACTTCAAAAGGAAGTGCTGACAGCTTGTGAGATCAGACGCTGGGGAAAAGTGGACGGAGGTTTCCTCTCCCTCAGAGGAGGAAGACAATGGAGCTGACGAGTTCGGAGATTCAGGGTCAGGTTGCACTGGAGATTGATAAAATACCTGCTTGTCCGTGGCTCTAATGTAGGCAGGGAAAAGTGCAGCCGATACCCTGAACTGCTCTTAGGTAAGGGGCCCCGTAGGACCTCGAACACCTGGAAGGGGAGGAGGAGGTGTAAGCAGAAGCACGGGGGCCAAGCAGCTCCGAGGAGAAGCACGGCCTCTGCTCGGGCAGGAGGACCGAGCAGATGATCCCAAAGGAGAGAGACCTGGTGGTCCCAGCAGACAGGAGCCGTTCAACTGGACTGGAACACCTGAAGCTGTGCCCGAAGGAAGAAATTGCCCTGCGAGGTGACCGTGATTGTGTGGGTCGAAAAGGACGACCCCTGACCTCCTGTGAAGACATGACTCTAGGAGAAATCTCTGAGGAAGGCAGACCTGATGACTGAGATCCCCTCGAAGACCTACTGTCAAGTTAAGTTGTTATGTAACTGTTCTATCTTCTTCACGAGTATCTCAGTCATCAGGTCACACCGTAGGAACAAGTCCCAAGCAGTTACAGGTGCAACAGAACAGTCTGGGAGGAAGGCCAACCAAAGCCTAGGAGAGGAGACCCTGGCCAAAGCCTGCTTGGGCTCTAGAGACACTGTCCAGACCGTAGTGCTTAGTTAAGGTATGGACAGTACTCCAGGTAGCAGCAGCGCACATGTCAGCTGCTGAGACCCCTTTGAAACAGGCCACAGAAGTAGCCATGCCCCTGATGGAATGGTCTTTCACTGCCCACTGGCAACTTTCTACCATGCTTGTTTTAGCAGAACACAATACAATGTGCCAACCATTTGGACAAACATTGTTTAGAAACCTTAACATCCTTCTCTACCTGGGGCGAAACAAAGAAAAAGCTGCTTCTACTTTCTGCATTCCTTAGTTCGGAGCAGATATTTAAAACTCTGTGCACATCTAATGTATGGAGCATTGCTTTCCCTGGATTGGCATGCTCAGGAAAATAAACTGGTAGGTGGATAGATTGGTTCAGGGTAAACTCAGACACCACTTTAAGGAGAAACGTAGGACTCGTGCGCAAAGATACCCAGTCTTTGTGAAAAATCAAATAAGGCTCTGCACACCACAGACCTTGAAGCTCGGAAATCCTTCGAGCAGAAGTAACAGCAACCAAAAAGAGAGAAAACGTAGCTCGCAAGTTGCGGCTGGCTCAAATGGAGACGGTCAATTTCTCCAAAGCAAAATTCAAATCCTAAGCCAGGATAGGGGAACGGATTGGAGGTTTCAGATTCAGAATGCCCTTGAGAAAGATATGGGACACATTCAACTGAGCCGCAGTGCAACCGCCCAGGGATTCATGAAAGGCAGAGATAGTCGAAAGGTGTACCTTGAGGAAGGAATACTGGAGAATGGAGTCTGACTGAGATATCAAGTAGTCCAGAATCTGGCTCACCGGACAAGTGAAAGGGTCCAGATGAAGCTTTACGGCCCAAATGGCAAACCTCTTCCTCTTCAGGACATAAGTGGCTCTAGTGGAGGGGTTCAGAGCTGTCACAAGGACACCCGCCACTCTCTGGGACACTAAACCAGGCGATGGCTATGTTCTCAGGAGCCACGCATGCAGATGAAGGCACTTGAGATTGGGATGGACCAGGGCCCTCCCGAGTCTGAATCAGCAGGTCCCTGCAGAAGGACCGAAGGTTCCTCTGTTAACTGTTGCAGTAATGAATCCATATCTGCCGTGGCCAGAATGGTACGATCAGGACCATGCTGGCCCCTCTCCATCTGCAGTTTGATTAGCACCCTCTGAATCAGAGGAAATGGAGGGAAGGCCTAAAGGAACCTCCTGCTACAGGAGTGAGGGCAACATGTCTCGCCAGAAAACTCCAGGCCCTGGATCTAGCGAGCAGAAACTGGGCAGTTTTGCGTTGAATGGGGGCACAAAAAAGTACAACTTTGAACGACCCCATCTGGCGAACAGTTCTTCTGCAACGATTGAGAGAAGTTCCCACTCGTGCATGCTGGATTGCATCCTGCTGAGGCTGTTGGTCAGGGTGTTAAGCACACCTGGGATGTGGACTGCCAAGAGAACCAGACTGTGGTCAAGTGCCCAGTACCATACTCTCATGGCTTCACTGCACAGGGGTACAAATGCGTCCTCCTTTGCTTGTTGATATAAAAGACAACACTGAGATTGTCTGACTGGATCAACAGCTGACCCAGCAGGAGATGGTTCTGAAAGGCCTGCATGGCATACAGGACCGCCCACATCTTCAGGACATTGTTATGCAGGGAGGATTTGATCTGTGACCACATTCCCAGAGTATGAAAGGGACCCAGGTGAGCCCCCCAGCCCCATCCGAAGGCATCAGTAGTGAGGATCTGCTGGGGGAAGATCTGGAAACGGACCCTCTGTGACAGGTTCTGTGGGTCCATTCACCACCAGAGCATCTTCTAGACCAGGGAGGAGACCAGCACTAACTGATCTAACTCGTCTGTGCATTGGTCCCACTGCACTCAGAGTGTCCACTGGAGGACTCACATGTGCAGTCTGGTCAAGGGAACCGTGGTAATGGCCGTGGCCATAAGACCCAAAAGCGTCAGGTATACCCTGGCAGGGATAGAACAGCTCTCGGCAACCTCCTGAGCCTGGGCAATAAGGCACTCCACCTGTTGAGAGACAGGAAGGCTTTGCCCTGCACAGAGTCCAGGACTGCATATATACAGTATACTGCAACCTCTAGGATGTGATCAGGACGGACATGGGCAGGCTGACAGTGATGCCCAGGAAATGAAATAGCTGAAGGGTTCTCTCCAGGGTCCGGAAGAGCTGATCAGGACAAATAGTTGCACTCCAGAAGCAAAACCGAATGTCAAAAGTCTGCAAATGAAATTATTTAATCCACAATGGAAAAGTTGCAACAGCTCAATAAGGTCAGGCAAACTCCAAACCAGGGGCATCTGACCTGACCTTATTGAGCTGTGCCTTCCTGTCAGACAAATAATTTCATTATAACGATTCTGTCTTCTACTTCTGGAGTGTGAATCTATTTTCCCTCTGGTGTGCTAATAGGCTAGCAATCTTGTTTGCACCCCACATGTGCTCAGCCACAGTGCGACTTGTTTCACTGTGTGTTCTGGAGGAGCTTTTCTCTGTACAGAGCCTTTAGGAGCCAGTCGCTCAGGTAGGGAAAAACGTATAGTCCCGCCCTCCAGAGAGCTGCAGCTACAGCTGCTAAGCACTTTGTAAAGATCCATGTGGCAGAGGATAAGCCAAAAAGCAATACTTTGAATTGGTAGTTCTCACCCTGAAAAAGAAACCGGAGGAATCTCCTATGCGGTGGAAACACCAAGACACGCAGGTAAGCATGTTGCATACCCAGGAAACACTGCCAGTCACCCTGCTTGAGTGCAGCAGGCCTGGCAGGGTGGCCAAGTGGAACCTACTGTACGGAATATAAAGACTGGAGGTCCTTGAGATCTAGAATGGTCCTCAGATCTCTGGTTCTTTTGGGGACCAGGAAGAACCAGGAATAAAATCCCCCATTTCTTTGGTACCTGGGTACTGGCTAGATGGCCTTTTTCCGCAGAAGGGACTGTACCTCTTCCTGGAGGACGGTCAGATGGGCCAGGGTATAGGTGGCGGGTACTGGAGTCTTCTCTGGAGGCATATCTACAAGTTCTAGAGTGTGACCCCTCTCCATATTCTGAAGAATCTAGGCATCTGATATGATGGTTCTCCATTGATTGAGATGAAGGGAGAATCGACCTCAGCCATCACCTCTTGGTCGGGGACTGGAAAGGGCGTGTGTGTGTGTCTAGCAAGGAGTCAAGCTGAGGCAGATCCAGCCACTGGGGCTGATCTGTCATCCCTGGGACGCTTTGCTGCAGCACTGGAAGAGGATGGGGTAGGTAAGATGGAGGAGGCCTTTCTTTTGCCCTGAGGACGGGAGGCTGCTCTGGACTTATGGGACACCTTGCGAAAGGGAGGGCACTGTTGGCTCCTAGGCTGTGTGTGGTAGAGGGAGTGGACAGACTTGACAGCCCTGCCAGATGCCTGCAGGTCATTGATGATGTCCTGGACGTCTGGCCCGAATAAGTTATAGGTTCATAGGTATGGATTTCAAGTCAATGGGCTGGGAGGCCATATTAGACTTGCCACTTATCAGTGGAAATATTCCCATCTCTTTTCGCCCATGTGTTCATCTATGAGATGCTTAAAGGTAATCATACTTTTTGCTTCCACAATTGATACTGGAAGACTATTCAATGTACTCACAACTCTCTGACTGAAACATCTATCCTTTTTTTGTAGTCTTATAAAGTTCCCCTTTTATCCGATAATCATGGGTTCTAGTTGCCCTACTCAAAGTAGACTTTTTTTTTTAGACCAATTGATTCTCATAGTGCTTCATTTCCAAATGCCCTGTATACAAAACAGAGATCCCATCTGAGTTTTTTGTAGGCCGTAGAGTATAATCCCAAACCCTGCATCCTAGCAGAGTAATTTTTATTATTTACTGCTCTTATTTTCTTGGTGAACCTTCTTTGCACACTTTCTATCCTTCTAGTACCACCAGCAGTCTGAGGGCTAGAGAACGGGGCTCCGTATTCCAGTATGGGTCTGACAAGGGATCTATACAATGGCACCATCACATCCTCTTCCCTGCTTTTGATATTTCGCATAATATTGCCCATTACTCTGTTAGCCTTTTTAACCATTTCACAATTATGATTTTCAAAACTTAATGTGTCCATTATCAATACACCAAGATCCTTCTCAGTAGCAGTACTAGTTATAACCCTATTGTTTATGGTATATTATGCATGTGAATTACCAGACCCCAGGTGCATAACCTTGCACTTATTCTCATTGAATTCCATCTAATGTGCTATTGCCCAGTCCACCAGTATATTTAATTGGTTTTGGAGGGTATTTATGGCTACTGGATTGTTCGCAATCGCCCCAAATTTACTATCATCGGCGTGTTTTCTTATCCATGCCCCCTCGGTCACTTGCATACTGGAAACAAAAACGTTAAACAGGGGGCCCAAAACTGATCCCTGGGGGCCCCACTAGTCACCTCCCACCAGTCTGACATATCTCCTCTAATCTGGACCTTCTGCTTTCTATTATCCAGCCATGAAATTATCCATTTTAACAAACCGATATCAAATTCCAGTTTTTAAGTGTCCTCAAAAAGGTGTCGTGCTACCGAATCGAAAACCTTTCTATAATGCAAATAGACCACATCCACGGGCATACCTTGGTCTATGGCTTTACTAACTGGCTTGAAAAAATCTAGTAGGTTAGTTACACAAGATCTACCGTGCTTGAATCCATGTTTGTATATATCCACCACCCCCAGCTGCTTTAAATTTTCTTCCAAGAACTGTATGACAAAGCTTTCCATGATCTTGCCAATAATTGAAGTGATACTGATGGGTCGAAAGTTTTCAACATTAGTTTTATCACCATTCTTGTGAATGGGGGTTATATGAGCAGTGTTCCATTCCAGTAAGGCTTTTCCTTCTATCAATGACCTGTTAAAGAGTAATGCAAGTGGCCCTGTTAATTCTTCTACCAGGGTATTAAGGAAATGGGGGTGGCGTCCATCTGGTCCTCCAGATTTATATTTATCTACTTTTATAAGTTTCTCGTACACCTATTTTTCAGGAACTTAGGTATTCAGGACTCTGTTTATGTTACAGTCAGTCTCATTTGGTCTCAACTTATCTTTGTCTTGAAAAACACTCAAAAAATAGAGATTAAATCTATTTGCAATTGCTAGTTCATTGTCAATAATCTTCCCATCATCTATTAGGTTAGTTATCTGCTTCTACCCCTTTTCTAAACTTCCTACATAGCTGTAGAATCTCTTGCCATTATCTCTATTAGTACTGGCCAGATTCAGTTCTGCCTTAGCCTTTGCTTTTCATACAGATTTTTTTTTTACAGATTTTTCTGTTTCTATTTTAGCCTTTTACCTTCAGTCGGATTTATTTTATATTTTTTGTATGCTCTAGCCCTGTGTTTAATCATTTTCTGTATCTTTCTGTTAAACCACTTCGGTATACATCCTTTACCATTATACTTTTCCACAAGAGGGACATATTGTTTTATACAAGCTTGTAATTTATTATTTATAATTACCCACATGTTCTCAAGTGGTAAGTTATCCAGCTCCACTTTCCAATTCCAGTTTAGTAATAAATGCTTAATTTGATGGCAGTCTGCCTTGGCAAAATTTTGTATCTTGGTTTTACTCTCTATTTTAGGAACACTGTCTAATAGCGAGCATGTAACCATATCGTGGTCACTGGATCCAAGAGGCTCCCTAACTTTGACAATAATTCCTCCCTCTATGTTTACTACGTATTATATCCAGAATATTTTGTTCCCATATACCTTCCGTTACTAACTGCTCGAGGCCATTATTTAGACATATATCTGTAAATCTTTCCTCTAGGTGTCCTCTACCAGTCAACAAATTCCAGTTAATTCTGGGGAAATTGAAGTCATCCATCAGTATACCGTGGCCATCCATGTCCACATTCTCAAAGAGCTCCTGCAGCAGGCTACACATTAAGGACTATGCCGTCAGGTACTAGGACTCCACTGCAAACTTCTAGCCAGCTGGGGTCTGCCTTTATGTCTGTCCGCCCACCGACATCACCCTCTGTATAAAGGAGGGGGTCCCCAGCCCCACCTCAGTTCACCTGTCGGAGACCTGGAAGTTATTCAGCAGGAAGGAAGCTGAGGCAGGTGCTGAAAATTCCCAACAACAGAAAACTCAATAGGGGAATGGATGGAGGGTAAATATCACCTGCTGCAGGAGCTCTTCTCGAAGATCTACTGTTACGGTTAGTTCTTACGCAACTGTACTATCTTACTTCGAGAATAAGCTCCTGCAGCAGGCTACATGTTAAGAACTGAGTCCCAAGCACTGTCCAAGAAGGGGAGAAAAAGGAAATACAGGGAGGTAGGTAAACCCTTAAATGTTTAGGAAACTAGGCCTTGGAGCACGGATAGGCTGAACCCTGTTCTCTTTCTGGAAGCAGTGTCCAGAGTGTAGTGCTTAACGAAGGTGTGCACAGAGTTCCATGTTGTGGCAATGCAGATGTCTGCTGTCGAAACATTTTTCATAGCTTCAAAGATGCAGCCATCCCCCTTGTGGAACATCCCTTGACCGGTCCCGGCAAGGGCTTTTCATACTTGTCGTAAATGAAAACAATGTAATTCTTTACCCATTTCGACATGGTTTGTTTTGCCAGGTTTCCCCAGAGTCCTGTGAGGAAAGGAAACAAACAACTGATCTGAATTTCGGACTGATTTAGTATGGTTCAGGTAGTAATGACAGATCTTATGAATGTTTAAAGTGTGAAGAGGGGTCTCACCCCCGATTCGAATACTCAGGACAATAAACCAGAAGGCAGATTCAGTGTCAGATCAGACACTACCTTCGGAAGAAATTTAGGATTAGTTTGAAGAGACAACCGGTCTCTGTGAAAAATTATATAAGGTTCTTTACACATCAGTGCTTGCAGCTCTGAAATTCTCTGAGCTGAAGTGATAGCAACCAAAAATAATACTTTCCAAGAGAGAAAGTGGAGGTCGCAATCTGCGGCCGGTTCAAACAGAAGAAAGGTTAATCTCTCTAGAACGAATAAAAGGTACCATGGGGGGATGGGATCCCCAATTGGAGGCTTCATATGAAGCATGCTTCATAGGAATGTACGGGCAAGATCCAACTGAGTGATATTCCTACCCTCCACAGGTGCGTGATAAGCTGAAATAGCACAGAGATGCACCTTAATGGAAGAGTATCGCAGTCCCTATCTGAAAACAATAGATGTTCCAACACTGATTTCACCGAGCAAGTTAAAGGGTCCAGGGAACGTGCGGCTGCCCAGATGCAGAAGCGTTTTCATTTCATGGTGTATGTAGCTCTTGTAGATTGCTTTCTTGCCTCTACTAGGACTTCAGCCACCCTCTGTGAAACTCCATGCCTGGAGACAGCCAAGTCTGCAGTAGCCATGCATGAAGGTGTAAGGACTGAAGATCCGGGTGGACTAACATGCCCTGGAATTGGGACAGCAAGCTGGATGACAGAGGCAATTGAAAGGGTGGTTCCACTGCCAACCACTGCAAGAGGGGGAACCACATTTGTCGTAGCCAAAGCAGAGCCACCAGGATCATTGTTGCTTCCTCCACCTGTAGCTTGAGCAACACCCTCTGTAGCAGGGGGGAAAGGACGGAACACATAAAGGAACCTCCCTGTCCAAATAGAGGGACAACGCGTCTTGCCAGAAAACACTAGGCCCTGGATCTAGCGAGCAGAAACTAGCCAGTTTTGCATAACACAGGGACATGAAGAGGTCTAGCTCTGGACGTCCCCCATCTTTCAAAGAGGTTGTCCACTACTTCTTGAAGCAGCTCCCACGTGTTGTTCCTGGATTGGAAGCGGCTGAGCTCATCTGCCAAGGTGTTTTGGATGCCTGGGACATGAACCGCTGTTGGCTCAAGTCCGTGTTCCAGGGCCCAGTACCACACTTTCATGGCGTCTCTGTACAGAGGGTAGGAGTGCGCCCCCCCGGCCGCTTGTTGATATAAAAGACCACTGACATGTTGTCAGTCTTTAGAAGCAGTGGACCTTGCGAAAGGCGAGACTGAAAGGCCTGCATGACATTCAGATCTCCCCTCATCTCTAAAATGTTGATGTGTAGGGACTCTTCTATTTCTGACTATGTGCCCAGAGTATGGTGATTCTGAAAGCAAGCTCCTCATCCTAGACCTGATGTGTCTGTGGTTAGGATTTAGCTTGGTGAATCTGATTGGAACGGGACTCCCGCTTCCAAATTGGGAGAAGTCAGCCACCATGACAGTGTTTGTTGAACAGCCCTCAACACACTTATATGGAGATGTTCAAGGTCGTCGGACCCTTGAGCAGGAATGCTCCCGGTGCCTGCAGCTGTTGTCTACAGTTGACGAGCTGGAGGAGGAGGAAGACGCCAGAGCCTTATCGGCTGAAGTTCCGGCCTTAGGCCCCGATGGTTGCTGGAAGGACCCAAGACTTGGGGAGGGACCCGAAGGCCCTTGCCCCAAAGAGCTGCCATCTGCTGAGAGCGTAAGGGTGGGAGCCTTCATCAACCGTAGGCCGGAGGATGTAAGGCCTGATTTTGGGGGGGGGGGGCGCCCCTCCCCGAGTCCACTCTCTTGTCAGAGTGCGTACGGGAATGCTTGCCCTTATGTTGAGGAGGTTTTGAGCGAGACTCTGACCTACTGTGCTCCTTGTGCTGCTGCTTCCCTCCTGAATGTTTCTCCTTATGGGACGTCGGCGATCTGGAGGCTGAGGAGCTGGTCTTCGATGGATGTTGAAATGCAGTGAGCTGCTGCTCTATAATGTAGGCCTGGAGTGTCTTGCGGCAACGGATGTGGGTCCGCTGGTTGAATTTTCCTGCAGTCCAAGCAGGTGTCCATGCTGTGGTCAGGCCCCAGGCAGAAGAGGCACTGGGAGTGAGCGTCTTTTGCCAGAATCTGCCGCCCACATGGACACTTAGATTTCCGTTGCTTTGTTGAAGAAGACAGAGACGACAAACTGGTTTGAAAACAGATTATTTGAAGAAAAATGGATACTCCTTGATCTAGAAAACTAAAGATGGCAGTTGAAAGATGCAATGAGGCGTCCGACGAGCCGAAGCGCATGGGTCGACGGCGGGAAAAGAACAGAGGTGGGGCTGGGGACCGCTTCCTTTACACAGAGGGTGACATTGGTAGGCAGACCAACGTAAGGGGCAGACTGCAGTTGGGTTACTGCTGGCTAGAAGTTTGCCATGGAGTCCTAGTGCCTGACGGCATAGTCCTTAAAGTGTAGCCTGCTGCAGGAGCTCATTCTCGAAGTAAGATCAGTAGTTCTAGGAGTGGTATATGTTGTTCATCCACACTAGTTGGCAAGTCCTTTCCCTTAAGAGTCTTGCCAAAGGTCTCAAAGCTGGCTCCTCCCACCCACCCAGGTGGTATATCTCTCAGCTCCGCCTCTTGACGCCAGATCTTGCCCGCTGGAAGCAGAGGGTTTTGCGTCGAAGCCGAGGAGGTTGGGTGGATTCATGTGGATGAACAACATATACCACTCCTAGAAACAGCAGTTACGTAAGAACTTACTGTAACACTAGATCTTCGAGAGAGGTTCCTGCAGTAGGTCTTTACATATAGGACTGCGTCCCCTGGCATCAGGTTCGAACGGCAAACTTGTAGCTAGCAATCATCAGCAGGGACCACCCCCCCCCGACGTCAGGTGACGCGACGTCAGCCCAACTATAAAACGGGTGGTCCCGTGCCTGCCCTCCAGTTCTTTTCCACAGAGAATAGCAGAAAGAAAGGAGTAACAATCCTGGGACCCCATGCCCTGGCTAGACCCAGTGACTAGACAGAATAAAAAAAGAAAATTTCCAGGAGCTGGAGGAAGGTGGGTGGGAAACTAGACCTACTGCAGGAACCTCTCTCGAAGATCCACAGTTATGGTAAGGTTTTACGGAACCTGCTATATGTTACTTTGTGAGGGTTCCTGCAGTAGGTCTTCACATATAGGACTGAAGTCCAAGCAGTCTAACAAAAACAAGAAGTCGGAGACGAGTTTCCGGGAGGAGGAAGACACCTGCCAACTAAGGATCTGCCTTAACTCATTATACCCTGGGTGGCCATTTTGTGTCAGGTAAACAATGGATAGTTCGGACTTCTTAAGAAGCTATTGGAGGTAATGAGTTAAGACAGAAAACCTTGCAAAACTGCAAGGCCGAAACCAGCTCGACGCCTAGAGGCAATGTTCAGACTGTAGTGCTTAGTGAAGGTGTGGACAGAAGACTAAGTGGCCACTACACAGGCCTCCACAGTGGTCAAGTTCCTGAAAAAAGCGGTAGAAGTGGCCACGCTTCTGGTGGAGTGGCCTTTAACTGCCTACGGAAGGGTTTTTCCATATTTCTAGTAAGTGTAGTGAATACAGTTAGCCAGCCAGCTAGAAATAGTCTGTTTAGAGATGGCCTTGCCCTGGCACTGGGAGGCAAAGGCCACAAAGAGTTGGTTTGACTTTCGAACCTCCTTAGTCAAGGAGGTATAGTACCTCAAAATCCGATGCACATCCAAAGTGTGCAAAAGATATTCCCCCTTGTGGGAAAGCTGAGGAAAACAGACCAGCAGTTCAGCACTCTGGTTGAAAGTCATCTCCGAAACCACTTTTGGAAGAAAATAAGAATTGGTCTTCAGGACCACCCAGTCCTTGTGGAAAATCAGATAAGGCTCTCTGCAATCAAAGGCTGAAGCGCTGAGACCTTTTGAGCTGAAGTAACTGCAACCAAAAACAGTGTCTTCCAGGACAGGAAGCGCATATCACAACTTGCTGCCAGTTCAAAAGGGGGCAAAATAAGTTTCTCCAACATAAAATTAAGATCCTAGGGAGGTTAGGGAGGTTGGACTGGAGGTTTGATGTGAAGGATACCCTTCAAGAAAGTTTTGGAAACCTCTAGTTGTGCTAGGGTTTTGCACTCCACCGGAAGGTGGTAGGCTGACACTAAAGAAAGATGTAAGAGGTACTCTAACACCTGGGAGGTCGAGCAAGAAAAAGGGTCCAAGCATTTGGCTGTGGCCCAGATAGAAAATCTCCTCCACTTCATGGCATAGGTGGATTTGGTAGAGGGTTTTCTGGCTTCCACCAGGACCTGAGAGGAAACTCCATAACGAGAAATCCCTATGTCCACAGGTGCCACGCATGAAGATGGAGAGACAAACTCGAATGGACCAGGGTGCCCTGCTCCTGAGACAGTGACAGAAGGACCGGCAGTTCTAGAACTAGTTGTTGTAACAGTGGGAACCAAATCCGCCGGGGCCACAGAGAGGCAATCAAAATCAAGTGGGCCCCTTCTGCCTGGAGCTTTAACAGAACCTTCTGGATGAGAGGAAACGTGTATAGGAACCTCCCTGTCCAAGACAGAGAGACAGTGCGTCTCGACAAAAAGCACCATGCCCGAGAACGAGCGTGCAAAATTTGGTTAGTTTTGCGTTGAATGGGGAGTCAAACAGATCTAGGTCTGGCCGACTCCACCGAAGAAACAGGTCTTCAACTACCTCCTGCTTTAGAACCCACTCGTGAGCCCTGGCTACTGATCGGCTGAGACTGGCCGCCAGAACGTTGTGCATGCCTGGTACATAGACTGCTGTCAGAAACTGGCCATGCTGAATAGCTCAATATCATACTTTTGTTGCTTCCTTGCAAAGAGGGTATGACCGGGTACCTCCCTGTTTGTTGAGGTACCAGACAGTCGCCATGTTGTCTGTCTGGACCAGAAGGGTTCCCGGGAGGAGTAATGACTGGAAGGCCTGGAGAGTGTAGAGGACTGTTCTGGTCTCCAGGATGTTGATGTAAAGATGTTGCTCCTGAGGAGACCATGAACCTTTAATTCTGTGATCCCCCAAATGGGCTCCCCAACCCATATCGGAGGCAATCGAGGTGAGGGTCTGGGAGGGAGCCAGAGAGTGGAAGGAGGCTCCCACCAACAAGTTGGTGAGGTCCTGCCACCAGAAGAGGTTTTTTGAAGACTGTTGGCGATCATGACCAGTTGTTCATGTCGTCCGATCGTTGATCTCACTGTACTTGAAGAGACCACTGGGTAACCCTCATGTGCAGTCTGGCCAGGGGGACATTAGGAATGGCTGCTGCCATAAGACCCAAAAGACGGAGCACCGAGTGCGCTGGAGTCCACTGAACTTTGGCCACCAAAGTGGCAAGAAAAGCCAAGGTCTCGGCTTGATCCAATGGTAAGAAGGCCTTGCTCTGGACTGCATCCAGTACTGCTCCAATAAATTGGAGGCGCTGAGAGGGTACTAGCTGAGACTTGAGGAGACTGACCAAGATGCCCAGCCGGGCAAACAGATCCAGAGTGAAGGAAAAAGACTCCTTCAGGCTGTCCGGGGATGGGGCTGAAGAGAGAGACAGTCGTCCAGATGTGGGAACATATATATGCCCCTGCAGCGGAGCAACACCGCCACCACCGCTAGGCACTTGGTGAAAACCTGGGGTGCTGAGGACAGGCCAAAGGGATGTGCCTTGAATTGGAAATGGTTCTTCCGGAAGGAGAATTGAAGGAAGCAGCGGTGGGCCAGGAGGATGGGGATATGAAGGTAAGCATTCTGCATATCCAGGGAGCACAGCCATGTGTTTGACAGGAGCAGGGGCAGGAGCCCCTGAAGAGTCAGCATGTGGAACTTTTTATACTCCACAAAGAGGTTGAGCATGCCGAGATCCAGGATAGGTCGCAGATCCCTCATCTTTTTTTGGGACTAGGAAGAAATGGGAGTAGAATCTCTTTCCTAGTTGATTTGGAGGGACGGCTTCTATGGCCACTTTTTGCAGCAGGGCCTGGATCTCTTGGTGGATGATAAGGATCTGACCAGACCTGTAAAAGGACGGTGCGTTTGAAGGTGGAATCTCCAGGAACTCGATAGAGTGACCTCTTTGTATCAGCTGAAGAACCCATACATCCCTCCTACTGATTCCTCCGAGGGGGACGGTGGGAGTGAGAGGAGGGAAAGCGAGTCAGGATGCTAAGGGGAGGAGAGCTTGGGCTCCAGAGCCAGTGGCGTGTCTTTTACCTGGACCCTTGTTCTGGTTCTTGTTCCATCTTCTCTGGTGACGAAAGGGCTGTTTCTTTTGACCCGTCCAATACATGGAGTGTACGTCTCTTAAGAGATCTACCGCTCTCTTGCAGCCCTGTAATAATATATTTCGTGTCACCGCCAAAGAGGATGGAACCTCCAAAAGCTGCATCCAAAGGGGTGACTGAACATCCAGTGCCAAACCTGCGAGGTGCGGCCATACTAGACACCGAAGGCAGATTCCCAAGGCCGCAGCCCGAGCCACGGAGTCCACAGAATCATAAGTGGCCCAGAGTGCGTGACGGCAGGAAGATTTATTCATGCAAACTTGTCCAGCAGTTTAGCCCTGAGGTTTTCTTCAGGGATGTCCTGAAGGTCCCGCTCCAGTTCTGTGAGAGAGGACTTCTGAAAAGCCACCATGTGGGACATGTAGTTCAGCGACAGGATGGCACAGGAGGTGGACGAGTAGATCTTACTACCAAACTGGTCAAGTTGTCTTAAATCTTTGTCAGGTGGGGAGGAACTCAAGTGCTTAGGTTGAGCCGAGCGGTCATGCACGGCTGTGATGACCACAGAGTCAGCTTTTGGGTGTGAAGTCAGATGAGCGATCCTTTCTTTGGGGGGGGGGGGGCGGAGTAGGTTCTGTCAGCCTTCCTGGAAACAGCTGGGATGGAAGAGGGCTGTTGCCATATTGTAGTAACTAGATCCTCATGCGAGCCCATCCAAGGGGGATGGGTAGAGGGTCTGTGGTGGACAAGTCCAGATGCTCAGCTAGCATTTTCACTGAGGATCTATCTCCTTGGATGACCAGACCCCTGCTGTTTGAATAGCTCTCAAGAGATCCCCAAAAGAAGGGTCCTCGGGGCGGGGGGGATTTTGGGGATTCTTTTGGATAAACTTCAACCGGTGAACAAGGTTCAGAGAGGTTGATATTGTAATTCGAGGGCTCCGAACCACTTGGAAGGGAAGGATCCATCCCAGTGTCACCCATTGGAAGAGAACCCGCAGCACGTCCCAAAGGAACTGGAGGAAGAGGTGGTGCTCTGGGTAGAGGAATTCCTCTGAGCAGCTGGGACTGCCCAAGTTCTGTAAGGAGTTGTGTCCTAACATCCTGCCACCACACTGGGACAGATTCGTGATCAGAGGTGGTGGAGGAGGAGGAGGAGGCTGGTACCCAGGACACCCGGCCAAGGGCTGGTAAGCAGGATGATGCCAGTAGGGCAATTGGTACCCTGCAAACCCCTGAGGGATAACCCAATGGCGGATATCCAGGCAGATATTCGGGCGCTGGGTATCTGGGCATCGGGTAACCCAGCGTCGGAGGCACCAGGCCCAGTGTTGGATGAGAAGAGTCCGGCGGAAGGCCGCCCAGCAGTGGAACATGGAGGTCAGGCCCCGGGAAACCGCCAGAGGGTCCTGCAGGAGGAGCTGAAGGCCCGGCCAGGGAAGGTGACGAAGGGCTGCAGCAAGGGATCAGGCACAGGGCCCGAGGCTCCCGGGGGGCGGCTCAATACCTAAAAGATCCCGGTCAGGCAATAGACCCCTAGGAGGAGGGGGATCCGGAGGCGGGAAAGAACCAGGTGAAGGGGGAAGCTATGGAAGTGACCCCAATGACAGGTCTGGGAGCGATCCCGATAGAAGGGAAAGGTCAGGAATGGGTGGCGAATCCCTGGGGGTACAGTCTAACAAGGATGAATTGTCCCCCATGAGCACACTCTTCCCGGCGTCGTGGTCCTCAAGGAAGCCCGACGGGAGAGTAGATGCGGCTGTGCGGTCGACAGAGGATCCGTCGTCTGGCTTATCAGTCGCAACTGGGCTGGCTGCAGAAGAAGGACCGCAGTCAGGCTTCTGGGCCAGGCAGCAGGGCGACTTATCGGCGATACTACAAGTGGGAGAAAGTACAGTTACGTAAGAACTTACCATAACAGTAGATCTTTGAGAACAGCTCTTGCAGCAGGTTACACCATTAGGACTGAAGCCGTCAGGCGTCAGGACCCCACGGAAATTTTTTAGCTAGCAGTCTTCAGCGGGGACTGCCTCTGATGTCGGTCCCACCCCTGACATCAGGCGGATTACATAAGGAGGCGGTCCCCCCACAATGCTCAGTTCTCCCACCGGAGACTCCCAGCCGCTGGATGACATCAGAAGAGGAGACCAAGGATCCACCACCAGATGGCAAAGACTAGTAAAAACAGGAATGACCCATCCCCCTAAGATGAGTGCTTGACTAGAACCTACCTCCAAAAGGGGGATGGTGGGTGGGAAGGTACCTGCTGCAAGAGCTGTTCTCGAAGATCTACTGTTACGGTAAGTTCTTATGTAACTGTACTATCTTACTTTGAGATGCAGCAGCAGGTTACACCATTAGGAACGATTTCCAATCAATAGTGGCAATCATGCGCCACTGGGAGGAGGAAAGACAGAGATCTCAACAGTACTCGAGCCTAGGACAGAAGTCCCTGAAGGACAGCTAGACCGAACCCTGCTCTTTGCCTTGATGCAATGTCCAGACTGTAATGTCTGATAAGAAAAAATTACTTATCATAGTAATCTTCTTTCTTCCCAGTGATGCTCAGACATTCATAACTTTGTGCAGTCATCCTGAAGAGTTGGACTGCCCGGAGAGATAAAACACATGCAAATGATGGAATTCTTTGCACGCGAGCATCTTTCAAATACTGCCTCTACCAACTGCAGTGTTCTAAGCCCTTCAGATTTGTAAGAAGCCTGGAAGTCAGGCAACATGGAAAAATCCGACAACTAATTAATAAACGTTTTTTTAGAATTAGCCTAATAAAACAACTTACTTCAAAAAACCTCCAAGGGAGGAACTATATCAATATATAATAATGGTGTTCACCATACAGTGAGAAAAACTATTAAGAGAGACAGACAACTCTGTTAAAATCTGTCTAGCATAGAGAAATGTATCCAGAAGGAATGCTATGTGGCACTAGCATGCAGAATGCAGAGGCTGAAGTTCTGGAAGGGGAGGATGGGAGGGAGTTATGAATGTCTGAGCATCACTGGGAAGAAAGACGATTACTATGGTAAGTAAATGCAGGTTACTCACCTGTAACAGGAGTTCTAGGAATGGTATACGTTGTTCCTCCACACTTATTGACAGGTTCCTTGCTGCCTTAATTGTTGCCGGAAGGTCTTAAAGCTGGCTCCTCCCATCCACCCGGGTGGTAAAACTCTCAGCTCCGCCCCATGATGCCAGATCTAGCCCACTGGAAGCCAGGTTGTGCGTCGAAGCCGGGGAGGTTGGGTGGGTCGTGTGGATGAACAACATGTACCATTCCTAGAACTCCTGTTACAGGTGAGTAACTTGTATTTCTAGGGACATGGATATGTTGTTCAATCCACACTTATTGGCAGACTCCTAGTAGTTCTCCGGGAGGAGGGAGGCAAGGTGCACACCCCTGACACTTACTTGGGAAATAAGGACTGGAGAACCGAGAACCCAAAACCAGCATCCCAGCGTGACTCAAGGTCAATGTGGTAGTGGGTAATAAAGGTATGTGCCGACTTCCAGGTAGCAGCCCTGCAGAAATCCTGGATAGGGACGTCCCTGGAAGCAGCTACCGATGCAGCGGTATGGCGGGAAGAATGAGCTCTTATCCCTCTGGGAGGCTCCATGCCCGCCAACCTATAGTGGAGTTCTAGGCAGGAGGTGACCCACCTGCTTATCGTCCGCTTGGCTGCAGGTCTGCCAGGTGCGGCTTCAGCGTAGGTGACAAACAGCTGGCGAACCTCTCCCCGAACTTCTGCCGTCTGCTCCTTAAAATAAGCGAGCGCTCCTCTAGGGTCCAAAGTATGGAGCCTATATTCGGCCTCCGAAGTGTGACTGGGGTAGAACACCGGCAGAGTCAACACCTGGTTAAGGTGAAACTCTGACACCACCTTCGAAAGGAATTTCAGGTGGGGGCAGAGGACAACCTTGTCCCTGTGGAAGACCAGATAAGGAGACTCGATGGAAAGCGCCTGGAGCTCTCCCATCCTTCTGGCTGACGTGATAGCCACCAAGAAGGCGGTCTTCCACGACAGGTGGGAAATATCGCACCTGTGCATTGGTTCGAATGGCTTGCCCATGAGCTTGGCCAATACCAGCAGTAGATCCCACAGACGTGGAGGTTCTCACACCGGAGGGGAAATGTGGTCAAGGCCTTGGAAAAAGCGCCTGACCACCTTCTCCTGCACCACCGACTGCCTCCCGGCCCGCGCCCGGTAAGCAGAGATGGCTGCCAGGTGCATCTTAAGGGTCGTCGACCGAAGCCCTTGCTGAGTAAGGGAGCACAGATAGTCCAGAATGCTTGCCAAGGGACAGGCAGAAGGGTCCAAACCCTTCCCCTGACACTAAATGGAGAATCTCTTCCATTTTAAGGCATAGCATTTCTTGGTCGACTCCTTACGGGATGCCTCAATGACGTTGAGAACCTCATCGGAAAGACCCAAGGCCTGGAACTCTAGCCGCTCAGGAACCAGGCTGTCAGGTGCAGGGATTGAAGGTCCGGATGGAATACCTTTCCCTGGTTGACTGAGATCAGGTCCAGGCGGGCTGGAAGCCGCCTCGGGAGTCTAGAGCTGAGGCTGAGGAGATCTGGATATCAGAACTGGCGGGGCCAGTCTGGGGCTACCAGAATCACCTGTGCTTTGTCCCTCCTTGCCTTCAGAAGCACCTTGTGGATCAAGGGAAATGGGGGAAAGGCGTAGAAGAGGCCCGGGATCCACGGCCTCGAGAAGGCATCCCCCTGCAGCGAGCCCTGCTGAGGAGGGCGGGCATGGAACAGACTCAGCCTCATTCTCCCTGGAGGCAAACAGGTCCACCTGAGGCGTGCCCCAGTGGGAGAACAGATCTTGTACTACCTCGGGCAGGAGAGACCACTCGTGAGATGCAGCCCCTATCTGGCTTAGGGCATCGGCCAGGGTGTTGGAGGCTCCTGCCACGTGAATGGCTAGGAGATCCACCTCAAGGCCACGCACGAGGGACCAAATGCGGAGAGCTTCCTTGCATAACAGCATGGAGCGTGTCCCGCCCTGGCGGTTCAGATAGTACATGGTCGTGGTATTGTCCATCTGGACCTGAACCACTTGACCCCGTAGAAACGGAGCGAAGGGGGTGAGAGCTAGGCGAACCGTTCGGAGCTCCAGCAGGTTGATATGGCATTGGGACTCCCGAGGGGACCAGAGGCCACGCGCTCTGTGCTCCCCCAGATGGGCACCCCAACCCATCAGAGATGCATCGGTCGATAGAGAGACCGTCGGCTCGGGGTGGACGAACAGGATGCTCTCCTGCAGATATGCCGGAACGATCCACCACTGGAGAGCGTTCCACATCTCCTGGGTCACTGTCACAGGCTGGTCCAACGGATCGCAGCGCTGTGACCACTGGCTGGCTAGCTCCCATTGAAGGGGACGCATGTACCAACGGGCCCAACGTACCACGCTGGTGTAGGCCGCCATGAGGCCCAGGAGGCACAGGAAGTCCTGGGCAGGGTGCGATTGCCCAACCAGAAATGATTGGGCAAAGGAGGAAAGAACCTCGGCCCTGTCCGCTGGGAGCCAAGCTCTGTCTCGAAGAGAGTCGAGCTCTGCCCCGATGAAGAGTATCACCTGCTTCGGCACGAGTTCTGACTTGGCCTCACTGATGAGGAGGACAATCTGAGAGCAAACCTGGAGGGCCAGATCTCTGGACTGCTCCACCTCCGCTCTGGAGGGGGCTGCAATCAGCCAGTCATCCAGGTAGGGGTACACCCAGACCCTTCGGCGCCGCAGGAATGCTGTCACCACTGCCATGCATTTGGTGAAGACCCTGGGAGCTAGAGAGAGGCTGAAGGGCATGGCCCGGAACTGGTAAAGGGACCCCTCCGAATCTCTGATGAGACGGAGGGATCGGGGCGTGAAAGAACGTGTCCTGGAGGTCCAGGGAACAGAACCACATGCCTCGTTCCAAGGATGGTATTATCTGAGCCAGAGTGACCATCCTGAAGGTCCGAGACCTTAGGAACCTGTTCAGGTCGAGGATGGGGCACCAGCCCCCCGTCCATTTAGGGACCAGGAAATACCTGGACACAAACCCCGGGTCTGGAGAAGGATCCGCCACCTTCCTGATCACCTCTTTTTCGAGGAGCAGGGCAATAACGGCTCGGCGGGCTGACAGCGAGGCTGCGGACCCCGTGGCCCCCCGAGGGGCGACGGCTCAAAAGGGAGGAGCCTGCTCGAACTCCAGAGGCAGGCCTTTTCCTACCACCTCCAACACCCAGCAGTCCGTGGTGATAGCGGACCAGGCGGAAAGGAAGTGGCGGAGCCGTCCCCCCCACAGGGGAACCCAGGGGGCGGGGAGTGATGAGGCTGGGGGCGGCACCCCTCAACCCGTCACTGGGCAGGCTTGGAGGAGGAACCGGCCGAGGGACCTCCTGGGCTTTTACCTCCTTGCTTCCTGTTGGAGGAAGGGTTTGGGAAGCCAAGCGCGAGCCTGCTGGCCCTGTTGCTGGTGCTGTTGGGCCGGTCGAGCTGTAGGGGCCAAAGGACGAAAGGACTTATGCTGTTGCTGATGGCAGCATTTGTCCCTCTGAGCGGAGGTGACAGAGTCCAGAGTGGCACTGGACTTTTCGATCCGCTGGAGGTGTCCCTCCACTCCAGGGCCGAAGAGGTCAGTCTCCAAGAAGGACGCCCACTAACTTGTGCTGGGTATCCGCCATGAAGGTGGATATCCTCAGCCACACCCTGGAAGGTGATGGCCACCGCGGACGCTTACTGACCTGGCACAGGAATCACCTATGTCCAGAGCAGTCTGAAGCTGCTGCCGGCCACCGCCTCTACCCTGGTCCCACACCTGACGGACCGTGGTCTGCAGGTCGGCTGGGAGATGAGGGACAACCTCATCCAGGGAGCCCAAGAGGGCGTGGGAGAAGTGTGCCATCAGCACGGCCGAGCTGGCCTGTCGGAGGCCGAGGGAGGACACAGCATACACCTTGTGACCAGCAAAGTCCAGCTTTTTGGACTCTTTATCAGGGGGCTTATACACGTCCTGAGCATTACTGGAACGCCGGAAGACGCTGTCGGTGACTAACCCCTCGGCAGAGGGGTGCTCCGAGAAACCAGGCAAAGAGTCGTTAGGGACTGCATACTTCCTGGCCATCCTGGCCAAGGGCGCAGGACAGGAAGCAGGCCGCTGCCAGAGCTCCAAGGCTGGGCCGACAATGGCCTCAGCCACCAGAGAGGCCTCCGTAGGGGAATCCCCTTGGTCCAGTATCTCCGTCAGGGGATACTTTGCCCGTTTGGACACGGGCTCAAGCTGCATCCCGGTGGACTCCAAGATGAGTTGAAGCAGACCCAAGAAGGACGATGGGCTATTGTCCAATGACTAGCCCCCAGAGGACTCCAGGTTGACCTGCCTGGAGAATAGGTAGGAGTCGTCATCGGATTCTGAAGAGTCTGCGAAGAGGTGCCTCGGCCCTGAGCCACCCTCTACCTGCCGAGGACAGGCGGGAGAGAGGGTGACCGACAACCTGTGGGGCAAGCCATGACCCGACCGAGAATCCTTGGTCAGTGCCCCAGACTTCGGTTGTGGAGGCGGAGGTTCCACCACAATCGGTGGAGCAGCCGGTTTCGGCTGAACAACTGGCCCTGGAACAGGCAACTCGACTGGGGCGAGCGGTTGCTTCGGTCGTTCAGGCAACAGCCACTTGATGGCCGAGGGCTGAACCGGAGTTGGTTTAGACCCAGACAACAGTAACTGCTGCCACATAAGCTCCTCATAGCGTTGACATAATTTACGCCGAAGCCTCCCCTCATCCGAGGAAGAGGACGAGGAGGAATGGTGTCACCGCTTACTTTGGTACTGACACCGAGACCGCCGATGTCGGTGGGAACGGCTTGACCGAGATGAAGTCCGAGACCCTCGGGGGGGACTGAGGGCGGGTCTGGGAAGGGACGGCGGACACCTGCTTTTCCCTCGGCTCGGTCATTTTAACAGGGGACTGTGGCCCCGAAGGCGCAGGCAGATCCTCGGTCTCCACCAGGGGAACCGGTGAAGGTGGGTTGTCTGCTTCACCAGTTGACAGCCCGTCCGACGGATTGAGAAAAATCTCGACTGTGTCGACAGGAGTCTCGTCAGGCTGGCCTAACCGGGACACCGTGAAGCCAGCAGCCTGAACCGCAACTTCGACCGAAGTCGACGGTCGGCTGTCTGGGGAAGGAGACCTCTCCCGCTCCCACGAATGCCGATGGTGGGACTTACCCTTCGACTCCTTCTTCTTGGGCCGAGAAGAATGTCCCAAAGGCCCCTCTCCCTTCGTGGAAAGGGACTGACAAAGCTCCTTGAACGAAGCAGCGTACGAGGAACACAGAGAGAGTGGGATAAATGCACGAGCCGAGGAGGGAGGACGATGCGCCTGGGCCGCCTCCTCGCGAGGCCATCATCTGCTCAAGCTTACTCAGCCGAGCCAGTCGCGCGGACACTGCGAGCCTCTTTTTGATCTTACTGGCGGAAATGCTTCTCGGGCACCTGAGCTGCAAACGGTTGTGATCGTCCAGGACGTTGACCGAGAAAGAACGGCACAACTTGCAGGCCTGCGGGTCGTGATCCAGGCCTAGGCAGTAGATGCACGTGGAGTGCAGATCCGTCCTGGACATTTTATGCCCGCAAGGGCAACTCAGAAAGCCGGGAATAGATTTGTCCATCGCAGCCGTGAGGGAAGATGAAGACGAAAGTTTAGAAAACTTCAAAACCAGTTTCGGATGAACCGAAGAGTTAGGATCCAGTCTAAAATGCAGAACGCTAAGGAGGGAACCTGAGCTTCCAAGCGGTAAGGAAGATCTGGCATCATGGGGCGGAGCCGAGAGTTTTACCACCTGGGTGGGTGGGAGGAGCCAGCTTGAAGACCTTCAAGCAACAGTTAAAGTGGCAAGGAACCTGCCAATAAGTGTGGATTGAACAACATATCCATGTCCCTAGAATCTTCTCTTCTAACCCCAGTAATGCTCAGACCATTCATAACTTTGTGCAGACTACAAAGCAGTACCCCCCCAGAGGTGGGCACAGAACTTATTTTGGAAACAGACTTTGCAGAACTGCTGTGCCAAACTTGGCGTCACTTCTGGACAAACTATCTAAATTATAATGCTTTGTAAAGGTGTGTACTGATTTCCAAGTAGCTGCTTTACAAATGTCCAACAATGGCACCTCCCTAGCAGCTGCAATAGTGGCAGCTGTTCCTCTTGTTGAATGAGCCCTCAACCCAGCTGAGGACTCTCTACCTGCTCTAGTGTAGCAGAATTGAATACAGTGGACAATCCACCGAGAAATAGATCTTTTTGAGGCTGGTTTGCCCATTCCAACATCCCCATATGTAAGGAAAAATTGTTTCTTGTCTTGCCTATGGCCTTTAGTAGCTGTCATGTAGTGGTTGAGAGCTCTTTTCACATCCAGACTGTGAAGCCTTCTTTCACCAGAGCTTGTATGGTCTGTGAAAAAGACAGGCAGAGTGACTGGTTGGTTCAGATGGAAATCTGAAACCACTTTGGGAAGGAATTGTCTGTTTGTTCTGAGGAATACTTTAACCCTGTGGAAGGAAATGTAGTCCTGGTCAACACAGACAGCCTGAAGCTCACTGATTCTTCTTGCTGAAGTAATTGCTACTAGGAAAACCATTTTCCAGGTAACATACTTTAAATGGGCTGTAGCCATGGGCTCAAAAGGAGCCCGCATCAATCTGGCTGTACATACATTAAGATCCCAAGCGGGCACTGGTGCCCTGTGAGGAGGACGCAAATGCATCAGACCTTGGAAAAATCTTTTGAAAATGGGATCTGATGCTACAGACACCTTTGTCCTAGCAGACAGGTATGCAGATACTGCTGCAAGGTGAACTCTTAAGGAACTGGGTTGCAGACCTTGTGAATGTAAATGAGTTAGATAATCCAACACCACTGAGACCTCTGCATCATTTGGGGTGAGGTTTTTACCAGAGCACCAGAAAGAGAATCTTTTCCACTTAGCAGAAGTTTTCTTAGTGGAAGGCTCCCTATAACCTTTTAAGATGTTTAATACAGCCTCAGAAAGTTTCAAGTCTGGATACTCTTAACTCCTCAAGAGCCATGCCTTGAGATGAAGAGACTTGAGATTTGGGAACAGCAATGTTCCCTGACTGGAGGTTAGAAGATTGTGCCTGAGAGACAAGCTTATTGGCTTGCTCTCTGCCATGGAGAGCGGAAGAGAGTACCATGGCTGCCTGGGCCAATCTGGAGCTATCAATATCAGAGAAGCTGAGAGGGATCCGAGTTTCAGCAGTACCCTGAAAACTAGAGGAAAAGGGGGAAAAGCATAGAGAAACTTGCCCGACCAATCCAGTACCAGGGCGTCCAGAGGGATTGTGCCTTGGGCTGGTGGCCTGCAACAATACTGAGGCAACTGGTGGTTCTGGTGGGATGCAAACAAGTCTATCTCTGAAACGTCCCACCTGCTGAAAATTACCTGCACCATCTGCTTGTTCAGTGTCCATTCGTGATGGGACTGATTGATCAGACTCATTGCGTCTGCCAAGATATTGTCCTTTCCTGGCAGATGGATGGCTTGCAGGGACACCTTTAGAGAATATGCCAAAGCCCAAATTCTCATGGCTTCTGTGCATAGGGGACCTGATCTGGTGCCACCCTGCTTGTTTATGTCATACATAGTGGTGGTATTGTCCGTTCTGACTTGTATCACTTTGCCCATTACCAGTGTAGAGAAAACTTTTAGTGCTAGCCGCACTGCTCTGAGTTCCAGCAAATTTATATGCTGGAGGGACTCTGCCCCTGACCAGGTACCCTGAGTTGTGTGCTCCCCTAGATGGGCACCCCAGCCCAGAAGGGATGCATCTGTTGTGAGGACCAGTGAAGGATCCTCTTTCTGGAAAGGGACTCCCTGCCTTAGGTTGGATTCCCTTTTCCACCACAAGAGGGCTTGTAACAGAGGCCTTGTCACTGGAATGAGCTTTGAAAAAAGATCTTTTTTCTGACTCCAATGAGTCCTGAGGTGAAACTGGATGTGTCTCATGTGAAACCTGGAACCCTGCACTGTACCTGTGGATGCAGCCATATGACCCAAGAGCTGCAGGAATTGCCTGGCTGTTTTTTGCCCGTGCAACTTGAAGGAGTTTGCTATGGCCTGAAGACTTTGCACCCTGTCTAGTGGCAAAAGGCCCTGGCCTGTAGGGTGCTGATCTCTCCCTATGAACTGTAAAGTCTGTGTAGGGGTGAAGACAGATTTTTTCTGGTTTACTATGAAACCCAGGGACTCCAAAAGATCCTGTGTGAGCCTTAGAGAAGTTGCGACCTGTTCTGGTGATTTGCCCACTACCAGCCAGTCATCCAAGTATGGGAAGACAGTCACTACCTGTCTTCGAAGAAATGCCACCACAGCTGCTAGGCATTTTGTAAACACCCCTGGTGCCGAGGAAAGGCCGAAGGGTAGGGTTGCAAACCAATAATGACCTGATGGGAGTCTGAATCTGAGATATTTCCTGTAAGATTCCTTTATGGGGACGTGGAAATAAGCATCCTGTAAGTCCAGAGATGCCAGCCAGTCCCCTTTTTGGATTGTTGGCAAAATCAGAGCCAAAGTGACCATTCTGAACTTTGGCTATTTTAAGTGCTTGTTTAAAGCTCTGAGATCAAAAATTGGCCACCACTCCCCCTTTTTCTTGGTTGTTAGGAAGTATCTGGAGTAAAAACCTCTTCCTCTCAGGGTTGTAGGGACTAGTTCCACTGCTTTGAGCTGAAGCAGTTTCTGAACCTCTGACTCTAGCAAAGAGATTTGTGCTAGGGGTGGGGAAGTGGAAACCCTGGAGTGTCTTCGAGGACGAAATCTGAACTGCAGAGACAGACCCTTGCCCACTACCTCCAATACCTACTTGTCTGTGGTGATGGCTGACCAGAGGGGGAGAAAATGTTACAGTCTGCCTCCAACAGGTAGGGAGGAGGTGGCTTGCATCTCAGGCATTCTGTTTAGGCTGGGGTTGAGGTTGTGGCTGAGCCCCTTGCCTAGAGCCCTTCTACCCCCTACCCCTTTGAGCCCTGTGGGGGTACTGCTGCTATTAGGGCATAGCTACTGGCTGGAAAAAGGGTCTTGATAAAAAGAACGAGCCTAGCCCCTTCCATAGGGCCTAGTGGATGAGGAAGCTCTGTCTCTTGAGTTACTTCTATAAGTAACCTTATATTCATCCACTTTTCATATAGGCCACTGTGGACTCCCAAAAAGGGCATTTCCTTCTAATGGGAAATCCAGGGCCTTTGACTGGGTATCCTGAGTGAGGTTTGTAGCCCTAATCCAAGCAAACCTCCTCTGAGCCATTGTATTAGCCATCCATCTGGCTGCAGTGTAATTTAGATCAGCAGCCATCTGGAACTGGTACTTGACCGCCTCTAGCCCAAACCTGGTAGTTTCAGCCAGGTCATCTGACAAGGGTGGGGTGGCCTTCATGGACATTGCCAGTACCGATTGCCACAGGGATTTCTGATACTGGGCAGCATAAGCTTGAAAAGTGGCCTGTCTCATTGCCAACGAGGCTGACAAATAGCCCTTTATGGCCATACTGTCCAGTTTTCTGGAGTCCTTGTCCAGTGGGTGTGAGGACAGAGGGACTTTAGCCTTATCAAGGGCAGCTTGCTGTATTACCCCTTGATGATCAGGGTGGGAAAAAAGGAAGTTGGCTCCCTCCCTGTCAAGCTGGTATTTTTTATCTATTCACTTATCAATAGGAGGAATAGAATTTCGGGTCTGCAGGAGCTTCACAGCATCCTTCTTGAAGAATTTGTATACTGGGAGGAGGAGGGCCTTTGTGGGTGTTAAACCCATCATATTGAGGTACTCAGTCTCCTCCTCATCCTCTACTTGTTCTGTTGTGGCAATATCCAGAGCATCTGCCATTTTCCTTACGAAAGAAAAATGAGAGGAAAAATCCTCAGAGACTCTGGGAGACGAGCCAAATTCCTGCCCAGGGGAAACCTCTGGGGGAATAGGTTCGTCCTCCTCATAAGGCTCAACCTCTTCAAAATAGTGTTGCTCAGGATCAGTGGGCAACACAGTAGCAGCAACCTGGGGACCCTGGGAAGGGGCAGAAGGCTGAGGGAAGATGCTCTGCAGAGCCTGAATAATTTTAAATGCCTGGGCTATGTCCTGAGCAGAGGCATTACAGGCTGCTCTAGAAGTCCCTGGTTTAGCAGGAGAGGTTCTGCATGTTTGAGCTCTTTAATTTCTTTAAGGAACCGGAGAGTCAGACGGTTCTTTCCCTCTTTTTGCCCCTTTTTCGCCCGTATCATGGGCAGGGGTAGAAGCACTTGTTAATTCAACCACAACAGACTGGGGTGTCATCTGGTCAGAGCCTGAGGGACCCCTTGGAAACTTTTTATTAAGCCTTTCAAGGCGCTTTTACATATATCACATTCCTGGTCCAAATGTTCAAAACCCAGACAAGCCACACATAAGGTGTGCTTGTCTGCCTTGGCAAACACATCTCCACACTTCAAACAGTTTTTAAAACCAGGCTCCCCGGTTCTCGTTTTAGGTTTCTCAGTCATGGTGAAAGATAAAGTGAAACCCCCAACCGCTAAATACCAAAGCTAATGCTGTAATTTAAACAGCTTCTTTTTTTTGTGGTCGGTTCGGAACCGATAAGGAACCGATGGAACCGAGAGAGAGATGAAAAATGAACGGTTCAGCGGTTCTGTAACCGATAATAAGCGGTTACAAATAAAATCTTTTAGCACCAAATTTTAGCGATAATGAACAAGTTCTTTAATCAGAGAACCGAACAAAGTTAAAGCTAACTCGGATCCCTCACGGTTATACCGAACCTCGAGGAACCAAGAAAACAACAATTTAAACAATAATAACTAATGTAAACTAACAATCGATAAAGGCAGTAAAAGAAACTAAAAATACTTTTATTTTTTTTTATTTTTTCTTTCTTCTTTCACACGAAAGAGGGCAACAGAAACTCCGAGCGACTTTCAGGCGGAGAGAAAAATCTGAAGGGCTTAGAACACTACAGTTGGTAGAGGCAGTATTTGAAAGATGCTCACGTGCAAAGAATTCCATCATTTGCGTGTGTTCCATCTCTCCGGGCAGTCCAACCCATCAGGATGACTGCAAAAAGTTATGAATGGTCTGAGCATTACTGGGGTTAGAAAGGTATTCACAGAGCTCCAAGTACAGTAGCTGCAGCGCAGATAGCTGAGGTGGAGACGTTCTTTAACGCCACAAAAGTAGCAGCCACCCCTCTTGTGGAATAATCCTTGACCGTGCCTGGTAAGGGTTTATTGCACTTGTCATAACAGAAAGTGATGCACTGGATGAGCCACCTCGAGAGTGACTGTTTGGAGACAGGAGCTCCTTTCATCCTGTGAGCAAAGGAGATGAAAAGTTGGTCTGCCTTTTGAAACTATTTGGTTCTGGTCAGATAGTATCCGAGGCACTGATGCACGTCGAGGGTGTGCAGAAGAGCTTCTCCTCGATTAGCGTACCTTGGGAAATACACTGGTAAATCAATATCCTGGTTAAGGGTGAGGGCTGAAACCACCTTAGGTAAAAACTTTGGGTTTGTCCTTAGAGATAGCCTGTCCTGATGGAAAACCAAATAAGGCTCTTTGCACATAAGAGCATGCAATTCCGAGATCCTTCTTGCCGAAGTAACAGCAACTAAAAATAACGTTTTCCAAGAGAGAAAATGTTGCTCGCAAACCGCAGCTGGTTCAAAAGGTGGCAGCGTAAGCTGCTCCAGGACAAAGGGTAAGTCCCAAGGAGGAATTGGAACCTTGATGGGCGGCTTAAGGTGGAGAACTCCCCTTACAAAGGCACGAGTAATGTCCAGCTGGGCCACCGTCCGATGGCCTACTGAGGCATGGTAAGCAGAAATTGCACAAAGGTGCACTTTAATCAAGGAATAAGCCAGTCCGGAATGAAAAAGGGAAAGCAGGTAGTCCAGAACCAGCTTTTTGGGACAGTCTAACGGCGAAAAACCGCACGTTTGAGCCCACAAACAAAATCTATGACATTTCATGGCGTACGTTGCCGGTTTTCTGGCGGCAGAAAATACATCTGCACTTCTTGCGAGACCCCGTATCGCATCATGACTATGTCTCTAGGAGCAAGCGTTCAGGTTCAATGAACGCAAGTCTGGATGGACCAATGAACCCGCCTCCTGAGACAATAGATGGGAGCTGATTGGCAAAGGAACTGGAGGTTCCCGGTGCAGAAGAGGGAACCAAATTTGTCTGGGCCAGAAAGGCGCGATCAAAATGAGCGTTGCTTGCTCCCTGTGAAGTTTTAAGAGAACTCTCTGGATCAATGGGAAAGGAGGGAAGGCATAGAGGAATCTGCCCGCCCAGGAGAGGGACAACGCGTCTCACCAGAAAACACCAGGCCCTGGATTTAGCGAGCAAAAATTGGGCAGTTTTGCATTGGATGGGGATGCAAAAAGGTCCAACTCTGGAGTGCCCCATCTGTGAAACGGATCCTCTGTCACCTCTTGTAGAAGTTCCCACTCGTGGACTCTGGCCTGAGAGCGACTCAGACTCTGCAACGGTGCTGTCCACTCCCGGGACGTGTACTGCAATTAGGTTTGCGCCATGTTGCAATATCCACTCCCACACTCTCAAGGCCTCCCTGCAAAGCGGGTAGGAGTGAGTGCCTCCTTATTTGTTGAGATAATACATCACTGCGGTATTGTCTGTTTGTAACAGGAGTGTACCCGGTGGAATCTCCGACTGGAAGGCTTGCAGAGCGTAAAGGACTGCCCTCATTTCCAAAGTGTTGATGTGGAGATGAGACTCCTGGGCTGTCCAAAGGCCCTGAGACCAAACACTGTCCAGGGGTGCTCATCACCCGAGCCCTGAGGCATCTGTGCAGAGTGTCACAGTCAGAGACGGCGCTATGAAGAGAACTCCTGCGGAGAGGTTCCCCGGATCTAGCCACCATTGCCAATGCCAAATCACGGCATTCGTGATTCGAATTGGCTGCTGCAGATGGTCTTGTTTTTGGTCCCATTGCACCCTTAGCATCCACTGGGTTACCCGCATGTGGAGACGTGCCATCGGGACTGTTGTAATGGCCGCAGCCATGTGTCCGAGCAGGCGAAGGACCGATCTGGCCGGGACAGTCTTCTTCACCGACAGGTCCCTGATGAGGGATCTGATGTGTTCCGCTCTGTCCGAGGGAAGAAAAGCTTTCCCTCAGACAGTGTCCAGAACTGCTCTTATAAACTGCAGTTTCTGGGACAGCACCAGGAGTAACTTCTCGTAGTTGATGAGAATACCCAGTGATTGAAAAAGGGACTGGGTGCAATGAATGGCTGTCATTAGCGCCTCCCTGGAGGGTGCCATGAGAAGCCAGTTGTCCAGGTATGGGAACACATAGTGGCCTTGTCTCCTCAGAGGCGCCGCTACGACCGCCATGCACTTCATAAAAACATGAGGTGCCGATGGCAGCCTGAAGGGGAGAGCTTGGAACTGATAATGGCAGCTCTGGAATTGGAAGCGCAGGAACCTCCGGTGTGCTTGAGCAATCGGAATGTGCAGGTAGGCGTCTTGCATGTCCAATGACGCCAGAAAAGCGTCTCGCTTCAACACAGGAATCAGGCCCGGAAGGGTCACCATGCAGAAGCGTTTGTAGACGACCAACAGGTTGAGGACGCTGAGGTCCAGTATTGGACGGTCCCCTGTTTTCTTTGGAACCAGGAAGAAGTGAGAATAGTACCCTAGTCCTCTCTGGGTCTCTGGAACATGCTCTAAGGCTTCTTTTTCCAGAAGCGTGAGCACCTCCTGCTGTATGAGCAGGGCATGCTGACCCGAATATTGGCAAAGCAGGAGAGGTCTTGTGGGCGTGCTGCCTACAAATTCTATATAACTGACTTTTTCGACCAATTGCAGAACCCACCTGTCGGTGGTGATCGACAGCCACCCTGGCAGGTGGCGTGCGATGCGACCCCCAACTTTCTTTTCCTGTTGATCCTGAGGAGGGCCGGGGGCCAGGAAGGAGTCTTGCTGTGGCAGCGTTCGATCCGGCAGGCTGCTCTGACTTTGCAAATCGTTGGCCTCTGCCTGGGGATGACTTGGCCTGGGCTTTGCAGGTGAAAGTGCCCCTCTGCTATTGGCCAGAACGTGGCTGTTGTCTTTGTAGCCAGCCACGAAAGCGGCTCTGGTTCCTACGAAAGGAACTGGGCAGAGATCTGTACATGGCCTATATAGATCTGACTGCCTTCCCTGCATCCTGAAGTTTGGTGATCACCTTCTTGGAGCTTCGCCAAATAGGACCTCGCCGTTGTAAAGGACGTCTAAAATGTTCATCTGGACATCCGGGGTAAAACTAGAGACACGGAGCCAAGAGTGTCTCTGGCGACAGACGCCTGAGGCTGCAGCTCTGGCTGAAGAGTCCGCAGAATCATATGTGGCTCTGAGCACCTGGGTCCCCACATCCGAACCCGTGCAGAGGAGGTTCAAGAGCTCCTTCTTTTGGTCGCCATCGGCCATCTTCTCGACCAAGTCCTGTCCCTGTTCCCACAGTGCGTTCTGGAATTGAACCATGTGAGTGAGGTAATTCAGTGGCCTGAAGGTGCAAGTCGCAGCCGCGTACATTCGCCTACCTAGGACATCCAATTGCTTGCGGTGGCTGTGTGCTCAAATGCTGAGGTCGTTGTGACCAGTCATGCGAAGCAGTGATGACCAGGGAGTCAGCCAGAGGATGGTTCGCCAGATACTGGTCCTCCTAGGGGCCTTGTATAGGCGGTCAGCCTTATTCGGCACTGCTGGAGTGGAATGCGGACGTCTCCAGGCAGCCTTGGTGACGTCTGCAAAGGTATCCACCAAGGCCGGCACTACCACAGGCTTTGGGTCTTTCTGCCGAAGGTAGCGGGCAAGGCGTTGTCTCTTGGGGTTGAGCTCTTCAGCATCCCACTCCATATTCTCCTGGATGTGCCTCATGATCTCCGCGAAGGAGGGATCGTCCGAAGGAGACCTAGGTAGGTCATGTGGGTCCGGAGAGGGAATGCTGATGGGAGAAGGGGATCTGGAGCACCCTGAGGTGTCAGATCTAGAATCCTCCCTAGACAGGGTGTACTGGCGTCGTCTGGGTCTCTTAGGACTGGGTGACCCTGAGGTGGATCTGGAGGGAGGTCTTCTCCTGTCTGAGGATTTGCCCAGAGGAGGTGGTGTTTGCTCCTTGGGGGTTGGCGACCGTCCTACAGGCCCCTTGGGCGGAGGAGGGGACGGAGGCGGTGAAGGGGTAGGAGGAGGCGGAGCCAGAGTAGGAGGACGTGTGACGACCACATCTTTCCTGATGGTGTCCCACCAGAAGGTAAAGAGCTCCTTTACCTCTGCCAAGTTCATGCCAGACTACAGGCCCGGCGCCGGTGGCCTGTCGCCGGGGTCGGGTCCCCGGGGGTCTCCCGCTCCGGGGAAGGTTCCCGTGGGAGCCCAGCGTCTCCGGTGTCGCCCGCCTGGTCCTCGGGCTGTGTGGTATCCTCCCCCGATGAGTCCTTCTGACCGGCGTCAGCCGGCGATGGTGGTACGGTCCTCCTCTCTGGGGTAGGTGACGTCGGTCCCCTGGCCGACGACAGGTGTTTCAGTGTCGCTGGCTCCTGGGAGCGCCGGTGATGCTTGGCCAACGTCAGGTGGACCGACATCGGTTCCGACGTCCATTTGAGGGACATCAGGTCCTTGGTCTTGCGAGAAACTAGGTCTGACCCACGCAGAGGCTGGGAAACCAACCTGGTGTCGGAGTCCCACCGGTGGGAAGAAGACTTGTGGCGCTCCCCAGACTTCGACGAGGCCTTAGACAGTGTGGAAGATGCCGACGGCCTGGAAGTCTTCAGGGGCTGCAGGGAGGAGGAGGAGCCGCTGGAGGATCTGACCTGAACCGGGGGAGGTTGCGATTGAGCCCTGGAGGGAGAGCGGTCCGATCGTGATCCGGAGCTTTGGGAGTCCGAGGCCCTCACAGGGGACCTGGGCCTTTCCTTCTCCCGGTGCTTGTGGGTTTTACCCGACGACTCCCCCCTGGAGGAAGTTTCCTTGTCCATGGTTTTCAGTTTCTCCTCTAAGAGAAAAGCTTGAAGGGCCTTCTGGCGGCAGATCCTGGTGCGACTGTTGAAGCCCTGGCAGAAGGAGCAGGCCTTGGTGTCGTGTTCCGGGCCTAGGCAGCGCACGCAAGTCGAATGTGGATTCTTGAAGGGGATCTGTTTGCCACAGGCACACTTCGATTGGTGACCATCCAGAGAAGTATTTGGAGTGGACATCGGTTGAATCCAGAATTGTGAAGGAAGACGAAATCGTCTTATCTAAAGGTCGTCTCACGCTAGAAAAAGGACCGAGAGGCCGATACATGCGATGTCGATGGCGGGAAAAGAACTGGGGAGTGTGTGGGGACTGCCTCCTCACGTACTACGCCTGACGTTGGGGGCGGGACTGACATCGGAGGCGGTCCCCGCTGAAGACTGCTAGCTAGACAATTTCCGTGGGGTCCTGACACCTGACGGCTTCAGTCCTAATGGTGTAACCTGCTGCAAAAGCTGTATCTCAAAGTAAGATCTGATAGATTCCTCGAGAGAGGCACCCCCCGGCTGCCCACACACCTCGGCAGGAGGGGGAGAAAGCATCTGGCCCACAGAAGTGGACGGAGTGCCCGTGAGCGTGGTACTCATGGTTCTGGAAGTGGAAGGTCTCCCTTGCGTCGACGGGCTTCCCACCTGGTGCTTCTCCCTCTCCTTTTTTTCTTTCTTTTTGGGGCTGGAGAAGACGACTTGTCCTTAGAGAAAAATAAAGATTAAGATAAAAATCGTCGAACACTAAGCGGGACACTGATCGTTGTTCAACCACATCTGTCAAATGAACTGAAGCGACGGTGGGAAAGAACTGGAGGGCAGATGCGGGACTGCCCCCTTTTATAGACGGGCTGACGTTGTGTCACCCGACGTCGGGGGTGGGGGCGGTCCCCACCGATGACTGCTACCTAAAAGTTTGCTGTTCGAACCTGATGCCAGGGGGTGCAGTCCTATATGTGAAGACCTACTGCAGGAGCCCTCTCGAAGTAAGATCTACTGCTACAGGTGAGTAACCTGTTTTTCTAGGATCGTGGATATGTTGTTCTATTTACACTACTTGGCAGACTTCTAGCAGTTCTCCGGGAGAAGGGAGGCAAGGCGCACACCCCTTACTTAGGGAACAGAGACTGGAGAACGGAGGCCCCATGTGGTAGTGGGTAATGAAGGTGTTTGCTGACTTCCAGGTAGCAGCCCTGCAGCTATCCTGGACAGTGATGTCCCTAAAAGCAGCCACCGATACAGAAGTATGGCGGGTGGAATGAGCTTTTATCCCTAGGGAGGCTCCTTACCAGACAATCGGTAGCAGAGATCACTGTAGGAGGTTATCCATCTACCAATCGTCCACTTTGCTGCAGTTCTGCCAGGTGCAGCTTCAGCGTAGATGACAAACAGCTGGTGAATCTCTCCCCGAATTTCAGCCATACGCTTCTTGTAATAAGAGGGCGCCCATCTCAGGTCCAAAGTATAGAGCCTGTACTTGGCCTCCGAGGTGTAACTGGGGTAGTACACTGGCAGAGTCATAACCTGGTTAAGGTGAAACTCCGACACCACATTCGGAAGAAACTTCAGGTTGGGGTGCAGGACAACCTTGTTCCTGTGGAAAACCAGATAAGGGGACTTGACAGAGAGCGCCTGGAGCTCCCCAATCCTTCTTGCTGATGTGACAGTCACCAAGAAGGCAGTCTTCCATGACAGATGTGACATCTCACACCTGTGCATCGGTTCGAATGGCTTGCCCATGAGCTTTGCCAGTACCAGCAATAGATCCCATGATGTTGGTCGTTCACGCACCAGAGGGGAACTGTGGTCGAAACCTTGAAAGAAATGCCAGACCACCTTCTCCTGTGCCACTGTCTTCTGACCGGCCCGTGCCCGTTAAGCAGAGATGGCTGCCAGGTGCACCTTAAGTGTTGTAGACCGAAGACTTCCTTTGGAGAGGGACCAAAGGTAGTCGAGGATGCTAGCCACTGAACAGGAGGAAGGGTCCAGGCCCTTGCCCTGACCCCAAATGGAAACACTCTTCCATTTGAAGGCATAGCATCTCCTGGTCGACTCTTTCTAGATGCCTCAACAACACTGAGGACAACATCGGAGAGACTGAAACTCTAGCTGCTGAGGAACCAGGCTGTCAGGTGCAGGGATTGAAGGTCCGGATGGAATACCTCCCCTTGATTGATTGACAGTAGGTTCTGGCATGCTGGAAGATGCCTCAGGAGCCTGGTGCTGAGGCGGAGGAGATCTGGATACCAGAACTGGTGGGGCCAGTCTGGTGCCACCAGGATCACCTGTGCCTTGTCCCTGCTGACCTTGAGGAGCACCTTGTGAACCAAGAAAAGTGGAGGGAAGGCATAGAAGAGGCCTGGGGTCCATGGCCTTGTAAAGGCATCCCCCTGCAGCGAGCCCTGCTGAAGGGGGTGGGCATGAAACAGCCTCAGCTTTGTGTTCACCCTGGAGGCGAACAGATCCACCTGAGGTTTGCTCCAGTGGGAGAACAGGCTGTGTACTACCTCTGGATGGAGACACTACTCGTGGGACACCTCACCCACATGGCTCAGGGTGTCCGCCGGCTGATTTGAGGCTCCTGACATAAGAATGGCTAGGAGATCCACCTCCAGTCAGCTCATGAGGGTCCAGATCTGGAGCGCTTCCCCTGCACAGAGGCCAGAAGTGCATGCCGCCCAGCTTGTTGAGACAGTACATGGTTGTGGTATTGTCCGTCTGGACCTGCACCACTTGATCCCGAAGGAACAGAGTGAATGCAGTCAGCGCCAGCCATACTGCTCAGAGCTCCAGCAGGTTGATATGACATTGGGATTCCTCAGGGGTCCAGAGCCGCTGGACTCTGATTCCTCACATGGGCACCCCAGCCCATGAGAGAGGCATCAGTCAATAGAATGACCACTGGCTCGGGGCGGACAAATGGGATCCCCTCCTGCAGATGTTCTAGGACGGTCCACCACTGGAGAGCTTTCCACATCTTCTGGGTCACAGTGACCTGCTGGTCGAAATGACCGTGTTGCTGAGTCCACTGGCTGGCCAGCTTCCACTGAAGGTGGGGGTGCATATACCACTGGGCCCATCAGACCACAAAGGTGCAGGCTGCCATGTAACCCAGAAGTCGCAGGAAGTCCCAAGCAGGGCGCAAGTGCCCAACCACAAATAACTGGGCAAAGGAGGAAAGAACCTCCACCCTGTCCGCCGAGAGCCTGGCTCTGGCTTGGCAAGAGTTAAGCTCTGCCCCGATGAAGCAGATCACCTGCAAAGGCAAGAGTTCCGACTTGGTCTCGTTGATCAAGAGACCAAGTTCAATGCATGTCTGAAGGATCAGATCCCTGGACCTCGCCACCTCCTGTTTGGAGGGACCTGCTATGAGCCAATTATCGAGACAGATGTACACTCTGACCCTCTGATGCTGAAGATGGGCCGCCACAACAGAAATACATTTGGTGAAGACCCGGGGGCCGATGACAGGTCAAACGGCATGGCTTGGAACTCGAAGAGGGCTCCCTCTGCTCAAAAGCAGAGGAATCTTCGGGGTGTGACGGATGGATCGGGAAGTGAAAGAACGCATCCTGCAGGTCCAATGAGCAAAAAACCACATGTTCTGCCCAACAGATGGTATGATCTGAAACAGAGTTACCATCCTGAAGGTGAGGGACCTAAGAAATTGGCTCAGGTTGTGCAGATCTAGAATAGGGCACCAACCCCCCCCATCCGTTTCGGGACCAGAAAGTACCTGGAAGCGAACTCTGGGTTGACAGGAGGATTCGCGACTCTGACCACTACCTTCTTGCAGAGCTGACTGAATGTGCATGGAAATCATTTCCTCCCACAAGGTGTGGGCTCGGCTTGGTGGGTACTGCTGTAACTCCAGAGGCAGCCCTTGGCTGACCACTTTCAAGACCCAGATGTCCGCTGAGACAGCGGACCAGGTGGAAAGGAAGTGGTGGAGCCGACCACCCCCAAGGGAGGACCCAGAGTAAGTGTAATGGGTATGGGGTTGGCAAACCCTATCCAGTCACTGTGCAGGCTTGGAGGGGGAAGATCTGACTTGAGGACAGCCGGGACCTTTCCTTCCAGGCTGCCAAGGACCCTGGCTTGGGCCAAGTGCGCCAAGGTTGAGCCTGCTGCTGTTGCTGCCCTGACTGAAAGTGGGGCTACTGGGCCGCAGGGGCAGAAGGCCAAAAGGGCTTTCTCTTCTGCTTTTTGGAACCCTGGGATTCCATCTGGGCAGAAGTCAAGAAGTCCAAGGTGGCACTGGACTTCTCCATGCGCTGGAGGTCACCGTCCACTCTTGGGCCAAAAGATTGGTGCCCAGGAAGAGAATATCATTCAGTTTGCGCAGAGTGTCCACTGTGAAGGTAAAGACCTCAAGCAGCCTCAGGCACATGGCGACCGTGGCCGCCACTGAGAGGGTGCTAGAATCCCCAATGTCCAGAGCCATCTGAGGTTGCTGTTGGCAACCGCCCGACCCTGGTCACAGATCTGCTTAACCGTGGTCTGGAAGTCTGCGGGGAGATGTGGAAGAACCTCGTCCAGAGAGCCCAAGAGGGCATGAGAAAAAAGCGCTATGACGACATCCGAGCTCGCCTGATGAAGGCCAAGCAAAGAGGCAAGGCAAGGCAAATTTTATTTTTCTGGTGTCTAATCCTGGAGCCTCTAGGCACCGTAAAATAACATACAAACAATTAAGACATCATTAAATAACATTCGATAAATACTTGAAAAACACAATAAAATGAGGGTTCAATATCAGCATTTAAACAGAAGACCCCCAATAAATCTAATATGGACGATACTTCCAAACTACCATACTGTGTCTGTGAATGCCCGGCTAAATAGATAGGTTTTAAGGTGGGCTTTAAATGCCTCAACTGCAGGGGCCTCTCTTTCTGATGAAGGAAGCAAATTACACAGGACAGGGCTGGCGACACTAAAAGCTCTGTGGCCGGCAATTTTCAACCTTGTCCTGGGAATCGCAAAGAGGCCCCTTGAGGAGGATCGAAGGGAGCGGACCGGGGAAACGGGTGTTGGAAGTTCCAACAGGTAGCCAGGGCCCAGTCCATGTAAGGCCTTAAAGGTGAGCAAGCCCACCTTGAAGAGCACCCTCCATCAAACGGGCAGTCAGTGCAGTTCACATGACAGTATTTAGGCTGTTCCGTCAACAACCTGGCAGCTGCGTTCTGCAACAGCTGCAGTGGATGGAGGGTACCTCCAGAGACCCCAAGGTAGAACGCATTACATTAGTCAAGCCTAGATGTCATGTCACAAAAGCATGTACCAAGGTGGGGAGGTCCAGAGGCAGAACCAGGTGTTTGATCCTAGCAATGTTCCTAAGATGGAAGAAACTAGCTGACAATGGACTATACCTGATATTCAAATGTCAATCTGCTGTCCAGAACTACCATCCTCGGTACGTTCTAGTAACTGATCAGATTCTTACAAAGCTAAAAATAACAACCCATTTAAGCTACTAACCAGACTTAAATACCACCAGGGGCAACACAACAATAAGGTGGGCAGAAAGGATGTCTCAAGCCACTGATGCCCAAGAAAAAACACCTACCCACAGGTGAGCGAACATTTCCGAAATCAGAACTAGCCTCAAGACCTCCTAGGTTCTGTAGGGGAGGCTAGGTGGAAGGTCAGAATACAGCAAGACTCCATTAGAAGAAACAACATTACTATGGTGAGTACATTTTTTTCCCCCCAAACAACACAAAGTCTTACTGTATTCTGACAAAATGCAGACTACTAAGCAGTGCCCTTGGGAGGTGGGCACAGAACCTACTTGGGGAATAGGCTCTGTAACACTGCTGTGCCAAACCCGACATCACTCCTGGCCTGGGTATCCAGGCAGTAGTTCTTAGTGAATGTGCCAACAGTTTTCCAGGTAGCTGCTTTACAGATATCCAACAAGGGGATATCTCTGACTGTTGCCACCGAAGCTGCAATACTCCTAGTGGAATGAGCATTCAGACCTGGAGGGGCATCCTTCCTTAATTTGCCATTGCAGAACTGAATGCAAGCCACAATCCATCTGACTACGATCTTTTTTGTGGCTGGCTTACCTTTACCTACCTCCCCATAGGTAAAGAACAGCTGGGTAGAACCCTGTCTGTGTTCCTTTGTCCTATCCATACAGTAACTGATGGCTCTCTTTATAACCAGACTGTGCAGCCTGTGTTCACCTGAGCTGGAATGGTCTGTGAAGAATACAGGAAGAGTGATAGACTGATTGAGGTGGAAATCAGAGACCACTTTGGGAAGAAACTTCCTGTTGGTCCGAAGGACAATCTTATCTCTATGAGGGGTAATGTAACTGGGCTCCACTGACAAAGCCTGAATCTCACTAATCCTCCTAACAGAGGTGATGGCCACCAAAAACAGTCTCCCAAGTCAGAAACTTAAGCTCTGCTGAAGACATGGGCTCGAAAGGAGACTGCATAAGCTGGCCTATGCAAATATTGAGATCCCAAGCTGGAGTGGGCTCTCTGTGGATGGGATGGAGGTGTGACAGCCCCTTAAAGAATTTCTTAAATATGGGATGAGCAGCTAGGGAAGGGCCGTTCCTTGCTGACAAGTATGCAGAGACAGCTGCCAAATGTACCTTCGAAGTGGAAGGCTGCAAATGAATGGACTGCAAATGTACCAGGTAGTCCAACAGCACTGGGAGCCCAACTGTTGAGGCTCCAGTTCCTTGTGGGAACACCAGATAGAGAATTTCTTCCATTTGGAAGAATACGTTTTCCTAGTGGAAGGCATTCTGGAGACCCTCAGAATATCCAAGACACTTTCTGAGAGATGCAAGCCTGCACAGTCTAGGTCTTCAAGGGCCAAACCCTGAGGTGGAGGGACTATAGATTGGGGTAGAGAATTCTCCCCCGAGATGATGTCAGCAGGTTGTGCCTCCAGGGAAGATAAATGGGACTGGTCACTGAGAGACAGGAGCATTGGGTACCATTGTTGCTTGGCCCAGTCTGGGGCTATGAGAATCATGGTCGCAGGCTGAGACCTGAGCTTGACCAACACCCTGAGTATCAGAGGACAGGGATGAAAAGCATACAGGAACCTGTGTACCCAATCCAGAAGCAGAGCCTCCAGGGGCACTGATCCTCAAACAGGAGGCCTGCAGCAGTACAGAGGCAACTGATGATTGTCTGGGGCTGCAAAGAGGTCCATCTCTGGAACCCCCACCTCCTGAACACTGACAGAAGGACTTATCTGTTGAGGGTCCATTTGTGATGGCCCTGGCTTATTCTGCTGAGAGCATCTGCTAGCACATTGTCCTTCCCTGGTAAGTGGACTGCTGACAGGGAAATGTCTATTGAGTAAGCCAGAGTCCAAATCTTCATGGATTCTGTGCAAAGGAGGGAGGACCTTGTTCCCCCCTGCTTGTTGATATAATACATTGTAGTGGTGTTGTCTGTCCTGACTTGAACCACCTTTCCCTGTAGATGACTGGCAAATGCCTGAACAGCCAGGAACACTGCCCTGAGCTCCAGGAGGTTGATGTGCGACAGAGACTCCTGAGGCAGCCAGTTCCCATGAGCTGTGTGCTCCCCCAGGTGTGCACCCCATCCCAAGAGGGAAGCGTCCGTTGTTAGTACTAGGAAGGTTACCTCTGGAAGAAAAAGTACTCCCACCCTGAGATTGTCCATGTCCTGCCACCACTGAAGGGCTTGCAGGAGAGTGGGGGACACTGGGACAAGCTTAGACAGAGAGTCCCTTCTCCGAGACCAAAAGGATCTCAAGTGGAACTGAATGTTCCTCATCTGAAACCTTGCCCCTGGGACCACGGCAGTGGTGGATGCCATGTGGCCTAGGAGTTGCAGTAAATGCCTTGCTGGAGAAGGAACTCAGAGTTGAAAGGAACCTGCCAACTGAACGAGTGCCTGAGCCCTTCCTGGAGGCAAGAAGGACTTTGCCTGGATGGTGTCCAGCTCTGCCCCTATAACGTCCAGCACCTGAACAGGAGTCGGTACTGACTTTTTGAGATTTACCAAGAACCCTAGTGATTGGGGGGTTACCCGAGTGAGCTCCAGAGACTGTTGTACCTGTAGAGAGGATTGGTCTACTAGTAGCCAGTCATCCAGGTAGGGGTAAACTGAAACCCCTTGCTTTCTAAGAAATGCCACTACCACTGCCAGGCATTTTGTGAACACCCTTGGGGCAGAGGTCAGCCCGAAGGGCATGGCCCTAAATTAGTAGTGGCCTGAAGGTAGCCTGAATCTGAGGTCCTTTCTGTAGGACTGCCTGATGGGTATGTGAAAGTAGGCATCCTTGAGGTCTAGTGATGCCAGCCTGTCCCCTTGTCGCAGTACGGGTAAGACTGTTGCCAAGACTGTCATCCTGAACTTTGGCTTTGAAAGGTGCCTGTTCAGGTATCTGAGCCCTAGGATGGGCCGCCACTCCCCAGTTTTCTTTAAGGCGAGGAAGTACCTGGAGTACAACCCCTTTCCCCTGTGCTAAGCTGGCACAGGCTCCACTGCCTTTGAAAGAAGGAGGTTGGAAACCTCTGCCTCTAACAGGGCTGTTTCTGAAGGATTGCAAGGTCTGAAGCGTCTTGCTCCCAAGCTGGGGAACGATTTGAAGTTGAGAGTAAGACCACGACTCACTATCTCCAGGACCCACCTGTCTGAGGTGATGGAATGCCAAGCCTGAAGATAGTGGGTCAACCTCCCCCCCTCAGGGTGTCTGCTTGGCAGGAGTAGAGGGGTGTGGGGTGGAAGCAGCACAGTCTGCACCCCTCCTTCCTCATCCCCTGAAGAACCCCTCGAGTTGCTGAGAGGAAGGGAAAGCCATTGCCTGATGGAAGGGCCTAGGGTAAGGTCTGCCCCTGCTCCCTCTGGCCTGTTGTCTCTGGGGGGATGGCAGACTTCTCCTTGGCAGAGGCACACTTGTATGCCACCCTGTAATCATTCATCTTTTCATGTATGCTTCTGTCTGTTCCCCAAACAATGAGTTCTGTGTCAGAGGAAAATCCAGAGCATTGTTCTGGGTATCCTGGGAGAGGTTGCAGGGTTTTATTTAACTCTAAAAATTGATTAGCATTTTGCTCATAAAAGTTCTAAAACATTGTGAAAATGCATAGCACTTGCCTCACTGTGTTTAACAATCGTAACACTTTTAGAAAACCTATATAAATGCTTTCTGTACAGTTAGTATTGTCCAAATAAAAAAACTGCTAATCAATAATTTAAAACCCTGGATTGGTACATCTCAACCAGGAAAACCGCCTGAGGGAAATGGCGGATGCCATAGCCCGAGAGGCTGCATTGTTAGAATCCACAGCCATATGAAACTGGGCCTTAGAAAAACAAATAAGAAACGGACAGTAAAACCGGCAATTTTTTTACTCTTTAGACCGAGAAGAAGAGCAGCAATCTCCGAGGCGTCTTCACTGGCAGGCGGAGTAAAGAATCCGATCAGTTACTAGAATGTATCGAGGATGGTGGTTTAAAAACCGAGCTTGAGCTCAATGTTCTATGCATTTCCATAGAGTTTAACTCATTGTTCTCCAGGGAAGCTGAACCGGTCGGTCATACTGCATTTATACTTGCAGGCCATCCGGGCTGAGGGCAGGAGGTTGGGTGCTGCCACAGCTCTAAGGCCAGGCCAACATGGCCTCAGTCACAGGGAAGGCCTCTGTCATAGAAACATAGAAGTTGACGGCAGATAAGGACCGCAAGGCCCATCCAGTCAGAGAATTCCCTCTTTTGAGGATATCAGTGAGGGAATATTCGGCCCATTATTGAATGTGCGCCAAGGGCATCCCGGTAGATTCGGAGAGAAGACAGAGGAAGCCCATTAAGAACGTGGGACCTTACTCTGTCGAGAGACTCCCGATGGATTCCTTGTCCAAGGGATGGGAATGCATGCCGGAGTCCTCTTACTCTGAGGAGTCTGGGTAGATCGGCCGACCCTCCATGTCACCTTCGACCCGCATGGGATGGTCGGGAGTGACAGTGACAGACAGCCTATGCGGAAGGCCCTTGACAGGCCAAGACTCCTTGGTAGGAGCACCAGAGTGGGGGCTGTTTAGGTGGCGGCACCACATGAATAGGTGGAGAAGCTAGTTTCGGCTGAGCCGGGAGGATCTTTACTGGCTCCGCAGGTGGAGGGACGGTGTTGACTGGCTCCTGGGGAGTCGGCATCAACCTGGAGGGTGACAGCCAAGCGATGGCTGGTGTGGAAGCTGTAGTCGACTTTGGACCAGCCATAATCAACTGTTGCCACAAAGTCCTTGTAGCATCGACACAGCCTGTGTCAAAGCCTCTCCTATTTCAAGGAGGAATGACGGTGGCGCCGCTTCTTGGAGCATTATGCAATTTCTTTGGCCTAGCGGTCGAAGGAGTCCGAGACCTCGACTTTGACTGTCGGGGGTTTGGCAGCGATGACAGGGGGTGCTTGGAAGGAGACGGGGAGAATCGCGTCTCTTCCAGGTCAGGGATCGGGACCGTAAAGCGGTTCCCAGCGGGCTGACTCTCCTCTTCAACGGGTCCAGTCAGGACCGGAGTCCTGAATAAGGAATTGTTGGCCTCACTGAGCAAAGATGGGGTCAAGCACGAGCTCGACCGGGTCGTCATCCCATGTCTCAGCTGGCTGGCCTGATGGGGGTACCGTGAAGCCAGCAGCTGAGGCCGCAATCTCGACAGAAACTGAGACAGCAGATTCCTTGGACCGAGATCTCTTTCGATTCCAAGAACTTCGTCGACGAGTCAAGCCTTCTTTCGACTCCTTGTCCTTTTCCGGGAGTGAGATGTGCGCGCCCGAAGGACCCTCCCCTTTAGTGGGGTCAGACTGGCACATCTCCTTGAAGGAGCCTGAAAAGGTGGAGCCTAAATTGAGTGACAGAAAGACCGACATGGAAGAGGATCAATCAGTAGCCTGTGCCACCTCCTCTTTCAAGGCCTTCATCTGCTCTAGTTGCTCACTAGGACCATGCAATGACGGAGACCACCCAACGGGCCTCTTTCAATTTGACCAGCAGGTTCCGTTTCTCCGGTCTGCCCAGCTGAAGTCATGCGAGACGATCGTCCAAGACACTAGGTTGGAATGCGTGACACAAACTGCAGGTCTGGGTGTCATGGGCATGGCCCAGGCAGTACACGCACGAGGCATGCGGGTTGGTGTGAGACATCTTCTGCCTGCACGATCATCGGCGGAACCTGGTTGAGGACCTATCCTCCATCACGGTTGTGATCATGAAGCGATGTGGAGAAACTTGAACGAGTTTAATTTTAGGAAAATCCGAAGATTTGTATGCCAGGGCCTACAATAACATGGGAGCGATAAAGGAGGGAACCTGAATCTTCCAGCGGAAAGGAAGATCTGGCATCGAGGGGCAGAGCCGAGGGATATACCACCTGGTGGGTGGGAGAAGCAAGCTTTGAGACCTTCCAGCAAGATTCTGAAAGGGAAAGGACATGCCAACTAGTGTGGCTAGAACACCACAGCTGCGATCCTAGAACTGACCTCTTATTGACAGCTCTGTAAAGTTTACACACCAGCATCTCAGTTTAACCCCTTGAGTTCCAAATAGTTTTTGCAATCATTTTAACAGTATAACTATATACAGTTTTAAACAAAGGGATCCCAGTATCAGTGACATTTCCACATAAAGATTTATATATTTTTATACCTGCAGATATGCAAGGGGGAAGGAAAGAAAGAAATAGCAAGGGAAGGCAAAGAGATAGCGAGAGGCAGAGAATTGCGAAACCGGAGTGATCAGTTCCTTGGTTTCACAAGAAAATCTGGTTTAGCAACCAGACAGAGAAGAGACAGAAAAGGAGAGGATCAAACAGACCCTTCCGCTTTAAACTCTTTTTTGCATAACAAATAGGGCAGGGCCTTATTCAGCCTTGTCACAGTGAAGTTCACTGGGAGATTGATCACCTGGTTAAGGTGAAACGGACAACTTTTGGGAGGAATTTCAGATTAGGATGAAGAATAATCTTGTCCCTGTGGAGGACCAGGTAAGGAGACTCCAAGGAAAGTGCCTGGAGCTCACTGATGCTTCTGGCTGACATGACCCACGACAGGTGAGGGATCTTACACTTGAGCAGCGGTTCAAATGTCTTGCCAACACCAGCAACAAGTCCCAAGGTGGTGGTGGTTCATGCACCGGAAGGGAAATATGGTCAAAGCCTTAGAAAAAGCACTAGACCACCTTCATGTGTGCTACTGACGGCATACCAGTCCGTGTCCAGTATGCAGAGATGGCTGCCAGGTGCACCTTAAGGGTCCCCGACTGAAGGCTTGACAGAGAGGACAAGTGGTAGTCGAGAATGCTAGCTACCAGACAAGATAAGGGGTAAAGGCCTTTGCCCTGGCAACACATGGAGAACCTCTTCTATTTGAAGGCATAGCATTTTGAGGTCGACTCCTTCCAAGAAGCTTTGCCCACAGTGAGGACGTCATCAGAGAGACCCAAAACCTGGAACTGTTTTCCCTGGAGGTGAACAGGTCCAGAGGGGTGCCCCATTAGGAGAACAGACTGTGTACTACCTCCGGATGGAGTTATCACTCATGAGATGCCTCGCCCACATGACTGAAGGTGTCCGCCAGCTGGTTGGAGGCGCTAGCCACATGAATGGCCAGGAGACTGGTGTACAGGCTGTGCACAAGGGTCCAGATGTGAAGAGCTTCACTGCACAAAGGAAGGGAATGCATCCTGCCCTGTTTGCTGAGGTAGTACATGGTCCTGATATTGTCAGTCTGGACCTGAACGACCTGGCCAAGATGTGTGGAGCAAAGGCTGTCAGTGCCATCCAAAACCACTCGAAGCTCCAGCAGGTTGATATGGCATCGGGACTCCTTGGGGGTCCAGAGCCCATGGACTCTGTGGTTCTCCAGATGAGCACCCCAGCTCATCAGGGAGGCACTGGTTGTCAGCATGACTGTTGGCTCTGGGCGACAAAATAGGATCCCTTCCTGTAGATGTTCCGGGACTAACCACCACTGGAGGGCGTCCCACAGCAGCTGGGTTACAGTGACTGGCTGGTCGAAGAGGCCCTTGTGCTGACACCATTGGCAGGCAAGTTCCCTTTGCAGACAGTGCATGCTCCACCAGGCCAAACGCATCACGCTGCTGCATGCTGCCATATATCCCAAGAGGCGCAGGACGTCTCGGGCGGGACGCAACTCCCCAACTCGAAATGATCAGGCAAAGAAGGAGAAAGCCTCTGCCGGTCCACTGGAAGATAAGCCCTTGCTCTGCCCTGATGAAATGCATCACCTGCGAAGGTACGAGTTCTGACTTGGCCTTGTTGACCAGGAGGCCAAGGGACACGCTCTTCTGATCCCTGGACTGCTCCACCTCCTCCCTGGAGGGACCTGCTATGAGCCTGTCATTCAGCTAAGGGTATACCCGGACCCCTCAGCACCTCAGGTAAGCTGTCACCACTGCAATGCACTTGGTGAAGACCCTGAGAGCCAAGGAGAGGACAACGGGCATGACCTGGAACTGGCAGAGAATCCCCCCCTGCATGGAACTGGAGGAAATGGCAGTGGGGCAGATGGACTAGGATGTGGAAGAATGTGTCCTGAAGACCCAGAGAGCAAAAGTACAGTTACATAAAAACTTACTGTAACAGTAGATCTTTGAGAGGAACTCTTGCAGCAGGCTATTACCGTCAGAACTATGCAGCAGGCACTAGGACCCACCAGAAAACTCTTAGATAGCAGTGTCCAGCGGGAGCCACCCCGTGACATCGGCTCCGCCCAGACGTCAGCCAGTGGTACAAACGGGGGCGGTCTCCTGCCCCACTTCAGTTCATCCACTGGTGACCCGTGAACAGGCCCTGGTAGGCGGAAGCTTGCCAATAAAGGATGCGATGCAGCTCATCAGGGAGCGGGAAAGCAATGCCTGCTGCAGGAGCTCCTCTAAAAGATCTACTGCTATGGTAAGTTCTTACGTAACTGTACTATCTTACTTCGAGTGGGATCTCTTGCAGCGGGCTATTACCATTACTACTGAGTCCCAAGCAGTCCCATGAAAAGGAGCAACAGGAGATAAGGGAGACGGATGAACGCAGCAGTGCTGACTAGGCACTCTTAAGAAAGATGGCCCTGTAAGGACTGCTAGGCCAAACCCGGCCCTACGCCTAGAGGCAGTGTCCAAACTGTAGTGCCTAACAAAAGTATGCACTGAACTCTAAGTAGCCGCTGCACAGATGTCCCCAATGGAGACATCCCACAAAGATGTAAAAGAAGTGGCCACTCCCCTAGTAGAATGACCTCTGACTGAACCCAGAAGGGTCTTGTTGTAGTTGTAACGGTAACCGATACAATTAACCAGCCATCTGGAAACAGTCTGTTTCAACACCGATCTGCCTAGGCAGCGGGGCGCAAAAGCGACAAAGCTGCTCCGTCTTGCGGTGAGGAGCAGTGCGCATGAAATAATATCTCAATGCCCTGTGGATGTCCAGAGCATGCAGAACAGCTCCCCCTCTATTTGAATGCACTGGGTAATATACCAGGAGGTTGCCATCTTTTTTTTTTTTTGCTCCTACCCCATACTCCCAATCCACCTCTCCTTCCGGCCATCCTAGATCCCCCACCTACACCATCTCCTTGAAACCCTTCCACCTACTTCACATTTGCAGCTGTCCCAGAGGTGGCCCGGTGTATCCCTTTCACTGGATGGGTCAAGGACGAAGTAGCTGTTTTTGCAAAAATCACAAAGTATTGAAGCAAAGGGCCTATTTAGCGCGAGAGCGGTAAGGAGGGAACCTTCTTCCAGCGTAAAGGAAGATCTGACATCGCGAGGCGGTGTTGATCGAGTTACCATCCGGGCAGGTAGGAGGACCCAGCTTGAAGATTTTCCAGCGAGCCTTAAAGGGGAAAGGACACTTCCAGAAGTGTGGATAAGTACACCATATCCACGTCCCTAGAAATAATGCTTTCCATGACAGAAAGTGTAGCTCGCAAGACATGGCCAGTTCAAAAGGAGGCAGCATAAGCTTCTCCAGCACAAAACAGAGGTCCCAGGGCAGGACAGGATCCTTGATTGGGGGCTTCAAATGCAGAATATCTTGCAAGAATGTGCAGGACATACCGAGCTGGGACACTGAGCGTCCATCCACATGTACACAATATGCAGAGATGGCAGAGAGATGTACCTTAACAGAGGAATACCGCATACCCGAGTCTGAGAGGGACAGAAGGTACTACAAAACCCAATCCACTGGATGGGTGAAGGGATCTAAATGGTGCGATGCAGCCCAAACAGCAAAGTGTTTCCAATTCATAGAGTATGTGGCTGTGGTGGAACGCATCCTGGCCACCACCAAGACATCCGTTGCTCTGGGGGAAACCCCAGATCTGGCAATGGCTATGTTCTCAGGAGCCATGCATGGAGATGGAGAGACTTGAAGTCCGGATGGACTAGGGTGCCCTGGAGCAGGGGCAGCGGAGGTTCCACTGCCAGTTGTTGCAGCAAGGGGAACCAGATTTGACGAGGCCAGAAGGGGGCTGGGAGGATCATTGTAGGCCCCCCAATCTGGCGTTTGATCAGAACTCACTGAAAGAGTAGGAAGGAAGGGAAGGCATACAGAAACCTCCCTGTCCAGGAGAGGGACAATGCATCTCGCCAGAGAACTCCAGGCCTTGGATCTAGCGAGCAGAAACGTGGCAGTTCTGCATTGTTGTGTGGATGCAAAAAGGTCCAACTCGGGCCGACCCCATATGTCAAAGAGGTCTTCTACCACTGAGGTCAGAAGATCCCACTTGTGGGCTCTGGACCATGAGTGGCTTAGGCTGTCCACCAGGATGTTTTGGTCACCAAAAACATGGACGTCCGAAAGTTCCAGGCCATGCTTGATGGCCTAATACCAGACACTCATTGCTTCCCTGCACAGGGGATAGTAATGAGTCCCCCCCCCCTTGCTTGTTTATGTAATCAGCTAAACACGTGTCATCCATCTGAACCAAGAGCACACCCAAGGAGGCCTGCAGGGCATACTGAACTGCTCGCATCTCCAGGACATTTATGTGGAAGATTCCGCTCTATCTCAGACCATGTCCCTCGAGTTTGGTGGGCTCCTCAACCAAGGCCTGAGGTGTCTGACTTGAGGACCTACTGAGGGGGAGGTATACAAAAATGAACTCCAGCGAAACAGGTTGCTGGGCTCCAGCCACCACAACAGCACCTTCTTGGCTGGATCGGATACCAACATGGTGATTGGGTGGGGGGGGGGTGACACCCAAGGTGGGAGAAATGGCAGAAGCAGTGGGGGAAGTAGTGACAGATGGGGAAATCATGGAGAGCAGAGTTCGAGGGGGTTTGAAGGCACTGAGGGTGGACAAGGCGCCAGGCCCAGATGGCATCCACCCCAGGGTACTGAAGGAGCTGGCAGAGGTCCTTGCAGGACCTTGGCAGACCTATTCAATGCCTCACTACACTGGGTGTGTACCTCAGGACTGGAGGATGGCTCATGTGGTGCCCCTCCACAAGAGTGGCCCCAAGGATGAACCGGGAAACTACAGACCAGTGAGCCTCACATCCATCGTGGGTAAGCTAATGGAGACTATCCTGAAGGAGAGGCTGGTGGCCCTCCTAGAGGCCAAAGGACTACAGGACAGCAGACAGCATGGCTTCATACATGGCAGATCCTGCCAAACCAACCTGGTCGAGTTCTATGACTGGGTAACTAGGCAACTGGACAGGGGTCATGCAGTGGAAGTTCTGTATCTGGACTTCAGTAAGGCATTCGACTCAGTGCCACATGGAAGGCTGGGAAGGAAGTTAGTAGGCACAGGGGTGGGTGCAAAGCTGGTGAGATGGGTAGGAAACTGGCTGCAGGGAAGGCAACAGAGGGTGGTGGTGGGTGGGGAGCTCTCACACCCAAGGGCAGTGACGAGCGGTGTTCCACAGGGCTCGGTGTTGGGACCAGTGTGTTGCGATATTCATTGCAGACATATCATGGGACATCAAGAGCAAGATCAGTCTGTTTGCTGATGATACCAAGGTAGGCGCGGTGGTGGATGACCTAGGGGATGGCAGAGGTTGCAGGATGATCTGGCAAAGCTTGAAACCTGGTCAGACACCTGGCAACTGGGCTTTAATGCCAAAAAGTGCAAGGTGCTGCATTTTGGGATGAAGAACCCAAGGAGGAGTTACCAGCTAGGGGGAGTGCAGCTAGCCCAGACAGAGGAGAAGGATCTGGGTGTGCTCATTACAGGGTCAATGAACAACTCGGCACAATGTAGGAAGGCAGCTGTAAAGGCCAACAAAATGCTGGGTTGTATTGCAAGGGGTATATCCTTGAAGAGGGAGGAGGTGATTCTGCCACTGTATAGGTCATTAATTAGACCACACCTGGAGTACTACGTGCAGTACTGGCATCCGTATCTGAAGAGGGACATTAAGTTACTGGAGGGGGTGCAGCACAGAGCGACAAAGATGATCAAGGGGCTGGGGGACTTATCATACAAGAGGAGGTTGAAGGAGTTGAACATGTACTCACTGGAGGAGAGGAGAGACAGGGGTGACATGATTGAAACCTTTAAATACATGAAAGGAATAAACAAGATGGGTACAGAGGGGCTGTTCAAAGTAAGGGAGGGGAGGGCCACCAGGGGCTATGATATGAGACTGGAGCGAGGAAGGTTCAGGAGGAGATGAGGAGACTCTTTTTACAGAGGTGGTGGCTGGGTGGAATCGTTACCTGCTGAAGTGGTATGCAGTAGAACAGTGGACTGCTTCAAGCGAGGATGGGACAGGACAAGGTGGAGGGTTAATGAAGGAGAAGGGTGGAAGAGAGGGGCAGCTGCAGAATAAAGGATGCTAGCTGCACATTCGAGCAGACTTGATAGACCTCTAGGCCTTTATCTGCTGGCAAATTTCGTATGTTCGTAACACTGGTTGATCTAGGGCGTCCATGCGTTGGTCCCACTGGACCCGGAGCGTCCACTGAGGGATTCACATATGCAGCCTGGCCAGGGGTACTTTGGCAATGGCTGTGACCATGAAACCTAAAAGTGTCAGAAAAACACTCACTGGAACATGATGGCTGGAATAAAGTAGATGGGCTTGGTCCAAATGCTTTGCTCTTTCTGGGGGTAAGAAGGCTTTCTCCTGGGTGGTGTCCAGCACTGCCCCTTTGTACAGGAGGCACTGGCAAGGGGTCATAGAAGATTTTGGTAGATTGACAGTAATGGCCAAAGCTTGGAAAAGGCTGCAGGTGTGAGAAAGCGTTTGAAGGAGACAGTCCCTGGATGGGGCCGCTAGCAGCCAATCATCCAGGTAGGGAAAAACATGTCCCTGCTGTCTCAAAGCCACTGCCACCACCACCAGGCATTTGGTGAAGACCCTGGGAGCTGAGGCCAAACCAAAAGGCAGAGCTGTGAACTGGTAATGTGCTCCCTGGAAGTGGAAGCAGAGGAAGCGTTAGTGGGAGGCGAAGACCTTGATATGCAGGAAGGCATCCTGCATATCCAGGAAGCAAAGCCAGTCCCCCTGACGTAGCAAGGGCAGTAAACCCTGAAGAGTGACCATCTTGAACTGCTTGTACTCTATAAAACAGGTTCAGCTGGCTTTGGTCCAGGATGGGCTGAAAGTCTCCCATCTGCTTGGGGACCAGGAAGAAGTGGGAGTAGAACCCCCTTCCCTGCTGACACCACAGGACTGGCTCTATGGCCTTTTTTTCAAAATAAGCTATGAATTTCCTACTGGGCCAGAGGTGCATGGCCTGGAGACTACGAGGAATTGCATGGAGGGTTTTCTGCAGGCCACTCTATAAACTCTAGAGTGTGGCCATGCTCAGTGAGCTGCAGCACCCAGTTGTCGGTCGTGATCTCCCTCTACCTGTCTAGATATAAGGAGAAATGACCGCTGACAGCTGCCTCCTATGGAACAATTGGGGGGGGGGGTCTGGCAAGGAGTCTGGAGATGGGAGCACGTGGCAGCATAAGAGGGAGTGGGGAGAGCCGCACCCACTTTGCGCTTGCCCCGGGTTTTGGGAGGGAGATGGGCCTGTTTGTGAGAGGAGCAACAAAAAGGAGCAAACTGCCCCAAATTTGGCTGGGTATGGTACATAGAATGGATGGATTTAAGAGCCTGTCCAGAGGTCTGGAGTTCGGAGATGATATCTTGGATATCTCCTCCAAAAATGTTTGAAACCCCTGAAGAGTGCATCCATTATGTTAGACTGAACATCCTATGTGAAACCAGATATCTGAAGCCATGAGTGGCGCCTCATAAAGATGCCGACGGCTGCCGCCCGGCCCAAGGCGTCTACCGCATCACAGGCAGCCCTGAGGACGTGGGTACAAATGTCTAAGCCTGTTTTGAGGGCTTGTAAGGTCTGCTGCTTGGAGCGGTCGTCTGTCATGGCTAGGACAGACTCTCTAGTCTGGTTCCACAGCAGGTTCTGGTATTGTACCATATGGGCCAAATACATGATGGCCAGAGTGGTAGAGGTGAAGGCACGCTTGCCCATCTATCTGCTCCAGCTGGCAAAACTCCCTGTCCGGGGGAGGAAGCTTAGGTGCTTCGGTCTCTTGGTCTAGTCAAGCACCGCATTTGATAATGACAGAATCGACCTTGGACTGTTCGCCAAAGTACAGCTTGCAAGCCAGGGCATGGTAAAGCCTTTCTGGACACTGCTGGGACCATATGTGACAGTTCCAAACAGCCCAGGTAACGTCCCGAAAAGAGTCAATAATCGGGGACCACCAGAAGAAGGGTGTCGGACTGATGTAAGAAGCCATAGCAGACACCTCTCTGGATCCTGTTCTTCAGTTTTTCAGTCTCCCACACCATAGTGGCCTGAATATGCCTCATGATGGCCATAAACATGGGGTCGTACGAGGGGGACCTGCGGATGTTGCTCAGTGTCTCTTCCCCTTTGGAGGATTCTGGGCTCTAGGAAGAAGACACACTGCTGAAACTCTGGTCAGCATCATCGTCCCCACTATCCTAGGGCCGACGATCGTTAAGAGCGTCCAGCTGACCCATCAGGCCTATCCCTGGGTGTGTGAAGAGCACTAGGGCCCAGATGAACAGGGGCTGGGGAAATGAAGCCCAAGGGAGGCCCCTGAGGGGTGGTCCGAGCCGGTGTCTTCAGTGTCGGGACATGTGTCTGCATAAAGGACCACAAGGCCGAGATCAGTCCATGATAATTCAAAGGGGCCAGCATCAGTCCCCCAGATGCTGGATAAGTGGGGACCAGTGATGGCCCAAAGGAGATGGGTATGGGTAGCCCGGCGAAGGCCCCATTGGCACAGGATAGGGGTAAACTGGCACCAGACTAGCGGGGGCCAGCATTGGGTACCCAGGTGAGGGTCCTGTGGGCACAGGTTGCGGCAGGACCTGTGCCATACCACTGGAGCGGGTAGCGAAAGAACGGGTGATGAGCCCACAGGCGACGGCTGCACGGGCAGGGCCAATGTGGATCGTGCAGGCTGTAGTAGAGGGTGGACAGGTGCAGGCCCAGTGGACGTTGGCTGAAGCAACGCTGGAGGGGTGTCCACAGGCGCCGGAGTGGAGAGCAACCCCCCTGGGTGAAGGTGGAGGAGAAACCAGGCCTGTGGAGACACTGGTGTCCTGCAGCGTCTGCCACTGAGGACGAGACCAGTGTTGGTGGCATGGGTGTTGGGGGGCAGCTGCAAGACTGATGCTGGCTGCACCTCCGCCGGTTGAAGAGGCTCTGGCTGAGCCGCCTGACTGTGAGCCCGTGGAGAATAAGGGCTGGAACAGCAGGGGTTGGGGGGCCGGATACAGAGTACCCTGTGCCGAAGAGCCACCACATGCATGGGAGACCTGGGCATGCAGCGGGGCCACCGGTAGCCCTGTGGAAGTTGGGCCATGCGAGGCCAAGGATGTCAACCCCTGAGGGAGGAAGACCATTTCACCATCCAAGACTGCTTGTGTGGGGACCGCAATGGGAGGCAGGTTGGGATCAGTCCCGGTCCTTGTCCCTATGTTAATGTTTCCCAAAATACTTGTACCAGGACTTCAAAGATGAAGACCCTGAGGACTGGGCCAGGGGAAACAGAGAATCTCCTGGCCTGCAGCTCCTATTCCATCGAGGTGACCTTTTGTTTAAGGAGGTGGTTCTTCACAATCTTCTGGTGATGTCTCTTGTTGGCTGGGTTGAACTTCTGGCAGGCCTCGCAGGTTTGGACACTATGGTCTGTGCCTAGGCACAAAATGCAGACAGAATGGCTGTCCTTGTCTGGGATCTGTTTGCTGCAGGCACACTTCCTGGAGCGGTTGGAAGACGAAGGTTTTGAAGACATAACCCATCAGGTGAGAACACTGAAAGTTCCACACTACACTAAAGTAAAACTGAAAAATAATAAAGCACAGTTAAACACAGGAAAATGGCAGTTGACTGTAGCTGCAGTGGTATCAGTGGTCCGATATGCGTTGGCTGATGGTGGGGAAAGAACTGGGGACAGTACGGGGCCGCCCGCCTTTATAGGATTGGTCGACATCAGGCACTGACATTGGAGGTGGGTGGCCCCCCTCTGGTTGACTGCTAGCTAGAAGGTTTCCGTATGGTCCAAGCGCCTGGTGGCTAAGTCCTGCATGTGATGGCCTGCTGCAAGAGATACCCTCGAAGCAAGATCCGCTAGTACTGGAAGCACTCCACATCAGAGGCAAGGTGGATGGAAAAATCCTCTTCCTTAGAGGACGACGCAGGAGAAGAGGAGTTGGATCCCAGCAACAGAAGTGTAGGGTGCCCTCAGGCCTGAAATGGGCCTGGTCTGCCTTAAGGTGGCACTGGTGGAACACACCAGCCATAGACCTGAACTGTCCCAAAGTCATAGGCCCCAAAAGACCCAAAACATTAGGTAAAGCAGGGGAGGGAGTGCAGAGAAGGAGGGTATTAGAAGTCCAGACCAGGTACTCTGCCAGGGCCTCGAGAATGCTCAGGGTCTGGCAAACTCGCTTGTGTTTTTTATTTATTTGGTTCTAGGGTTACAAATACTTTTGAGCCAAGGCTCTTTTACAAAGGTTCCACATCAGTTGAAGTACAATGCAGCGGATATAACAGAAATGACAACATTGCTGGTAAACAGTACATTATACAGTTATTAATTAACGGAGGAGGCAACACATTAGAGAGCTCAGTACATAGAACGGCCCGGAGCAGCACCAACTAGGAGAGGGTTAAAGAACAATGGAGGAGGAACGGGATGGCAAGATGAGAGTAGTAGCAGCCGGAGGCATTGTCAGACATCACCAGGAGGAGTGCTGGAAGGAGAGGTGGGTGGGGGAGATGGGAAGGGAGGGGTAGTGGGAGCAGAGGTAAAATAGGAGATAAGTGCTATGAGGAGGGTGGCAAGGCAAGGCTGTTGGTGGTGGCAAGTATTTCTGATTAGGTGTGGAGCCGACCAACATCAGGAGGGTCGGTCCAGACAGTGCCTTTGAGAGGAACCTTCCAGGTGTGAAGAGAAGACCCGTACAGGGCCCACAGGGTGGCCCTGGTCCCCATCTGTGAGAGGGCCAGAGCTGGAGCATCCACCAGTGCTGCCATCAGTACCAGACAAGGGGCTCAATGCAGGGCCAGCACCATGCCACAACCCCTCACTTGTGCTGACAATGCCCCTCAGGCCAAGTCCAACATTCAGACCAAGGGCACTCCCAGAGTTGGCTATGGACACAGCACCAGAAGTGGCACTGGAACCAGACCCAGCAGCGGACACAGCACTGGGGCCAGACCTGGTACAAAGAACAGCACTGGAACCCACTTACCTGGTCAACAAAAACTTACTAAATAAATAAAAGGTGCTGTCCCCGGAGACAGTCTAACAGGAAACCACAGGAAAGACTCCAAGCCTGGTGTTGGTCTTGGAACCAGGCCCGGCATGGCTTCCGGCATCACCAGCTCTATCCCCAGGCCCAAGGTCTGTGTCGTCATCCTCCCCAAGGCTGCAAGGGCTCTAAGGGGAAGAGATAACAAAGACCTCAGGGTCTGAGACAGGGTCAGTTCTGGAACTCTCCCTCTTTTGGCACAGCGAGGCAGTGCAAGTAGGGGAGCTGATCTTACAACTGGCACCGGCGCCATTCATCAGTACCAGCCTTCGTACTAGGAGCCAAGGCGGCACCAAGCCATAACACCGAGGTGCCAACAGGGTGTAGACTGAGTGTGTAGCTTCGGCCTAGCTATCTGGGGAGTCCGCTGCCTCTAAGGACCGCCACACAATCGGAAAAAACAGAACCGAGGAAGGAAAGGGCAGTCACTGGTTGCAGGCCAACCCACGAGCATGATGTCACTATATGTGCCTCAGCGGTACCTGCACAGACGTTGGTCCCCTCCTAGGCTGCAAATACTTTGTCCTGATGGGTCCTAGCACCTCCGGCTGAAAGCCATAAGTGGGAATGAATGGTGAAGATTGATTCTTGGAAGATCTGAGGCTCTATCATAGCCCAGGTGGCACACTCTATAGTGGGAAAAACAGATCTGAGGTTGTTGGGGCATAGACAATGGTTACCGGATGCAGCACATAGTGTCATGAATGCGACAGTGCCAGCACTGTTGTCCCACACCATGACAAAAGTTTTACTCCTGCAGAGTCCTAGCAACTCCAGCCTAAGACTAAAGAGTGAGGCTCTATGGAGAAGATTATTTAAGCAATAAGCAACAAGGGTGTGTGGGTTATCAGGGGATTTATCACTGCTGGAGTGGGTAAATCCTTGTCATGATAGTAAATCTCGATAACCCATCCTCCAAGTGGCTTATTGTGATTATCCTAAGGTTCATTTTTTACTATAATAAAATACAAATATTAAAGAGGTTGCTGTGTTTTTTTATTTTTATTGTATTTATTGCTATGCTGCACAGGATATATTGGATTAGAGTCTCATCAACAGCCATTGATTATCAGAGGATTTATACCGGTGGTAAACTGCCAATCTGACCATTTCACTGGCTGTTCACTTATGTCCATGGTATAATTAAGCAATAAACCACGACAGGGTGTGGGTTATGCTGGGATTTACCATGGCTGGCATGGTTTGGCAATGAGGCTGCAAGCAGAGTGGTCAAACCAGGTCAGCCATGGGTAAATCCTAGCATAACCCACACCCTGGAGTGGTTTATTGCAATTATACAATGTCCCCCTTCACTTTTTGTAAGAAAAAACATGAAAAATATATTTTTTTTCATTTAAATGATTTTGTTTTTATTTATTGAAGGTTAGGAATTATAACCCTTTGTGAAAAGAATAATCCCCACACAGCAACATTAAGTGGGCCAGTTATATAGTTGCAAACATGGGTACTTGCCATGTTACTGACTTTATGCCTGCATGTGTGAATGAACTACAGTACTTGGGCTTGTATATGTTAACCTAGTGCTGTCCTGGTAAAACTGACTTTACTCTGTCTTGTCAGTCACAGTAGCATATGGAAATGAATTATGCGAAGTCCAGCTATGCATGTTACACAGCACGATAATTAACTGCCTACATGCATTTAAAATGTTTTGCTGGACTTAAGTTTTTGCCTTTTGTGTTCACTTTCCTTCCCTTTTTAAAATGTTTTACCTGGCATGAAATCAATGAATCAGCAGTTGTGTATAGCTGCTCAAGTGACGGCAGAGGAGAAATGAGCAGTTGTGGTTTCAGGAGCTATGATGCTTTTGATAAGGAGTAGTCGGAACTGACCCGACACTTACAACAATTGATAGGTGAACTGCGATTTGAACTGTGGAGCCGGCGATTTGAATGAAGGACAGAGCGAGCATGATGACCCGACCGAAGCTGAGGTGTGAGCTGCAAATTTATTAACTGTGGAGCTAGTGATCTGAATGCAGGACAGAGTGACTGTGACCCGTGATGGACACGGAAGTGAGAGGGAGCGAGTATACAGCAGCTTGGAGTTGCCAACTGAAGCTGAGATAACACCAATTAATTTTTTTGTAACGGGGTAATTGAGTGATCTTGTTTTTTAGAAGTTTCAGAGGCTTTTAACATGATCAGGGCAGCAGCTGAAACTGACACTTACGCGGGACGTTTGCGACAGTTTCAACATGCCAGCTGTCCTCTTTTGATTTAGACAGTTCAGATTAATTTCTTTTATATGATTCCTGATGCGGCTGACTGGCACCTTTTGTATGGGTTATGCCAGAAGAAAAAATTACTCACCTTAGTAATTGCTTTTCTTCTCATGGAGTCTTGCTATATTATAACATTAGCAGTCAGCCACTGCAGCTGAACTGCCCCGGAGAGGAAGGAGTTAACTCCAGAGGATCTGGAGTTCTACAGCTCGAGGGCGCTGTGCCCAAAGCTTCTATCTGGCAGTTTCAAATGAAACTGTCAGATCTTTTAACTAACATCAAAGAACAGAAAGTCTGTGTGGAAAAACTACACTAGCCCATGGCTACCTACTAGTAGTAGTAACAACAATATAAACAACAAAGAAACACCCAGAACCATAATAACAAAATTGATGGTATTATGGTTCGTTTCCTCCTTAACAAGCACATTATGAACCCCCTTCCCCAAGACTCAAGTCCAGGAAGGGGCAATATAAATAACCTAAATAAAGCAACCAGATCCTAACCCAAAGGAAAGAGGGTAAAGGATAACTACAATGGCATGACACAGTGCTTGCACCAATTCGCCACCCCTACCCAAGTAGAGGTTCTGAGAGGGGCAGGAGGAGGTGGTTATAATATAGCAAGACTCCATGAGAAGAAAAGCAATTACTAAGGTGAGTAATTTTTTCTTCAAACACCATGAAGTCTTGCTATATTATAACATTAGCAGATTACACAGCAGTACCTCCATGGAGGAGGGTCAGAACCTACTTAGGAAATAGGCTCTGAAGCACAGCTGTGCCAAACCGAGCATCTCTCTGGACTGGACATCCAGGGAATAATGCTTAGTAAAGGTGTGAACTATCTTCCAGGTAGCAACTAGCAAATCTCCAGAATGGGAATGTCCCTAGCAGCCGCTGGGACGCAGCTGTACCCTGGTGGAGTGGGCCCTCAATCCTGAGGGGTACTCTACCTAGTTTCTGATAACAGAATTGGATACAAGAAACAATCCACCTTGCAATTGTTCTCTTTAGTGGCAGGTTTTCCTTTGCCAACCTCGCCAGAGTAAGAAACAGTTGGAGGATTCAAACCTATGACCTCTGGTGCGCTTCTAAATAGTAGCTTAAGGCTCTTTTGACATCCAAGCTGTGCAGTCTCCTCTCACCTGAGGAAGAATGCTCAGTGAAAAATACTGGGAGAGAGATAGATTGATTCAGGTGGAAATCAGAAACCACCTTAGGCAAAAACTTTCTATTAGTCCTAAGGACTACCTTATCTCTGTGGAAAGAGATAAAATCTTCTTCCACTGACAGGGCCTGTAACTCACTTGTCGTCTGGCAGAGGTGATAGCTACTAAAAACGGTTTTCAAGTTAAATACTTGAGCTCTGCTGAAGACAGAGGCTCAAAGGGGTTGCATTAACTGAGCAATGCAAATATTCAGGTCCCAGGCGGGAGCTGGTTCCCGAGAGGTTAGTATGAAGTAACCCTTTAAAAACTTGGAGAACACAGGGTGAGAAGAAAGGGAGGCAGGCTTCCTGCTGACAAAAAAAGAGACAGCTGCCAGATGAACCTTCAGGGTAGCTGGTCTAAGGCCTAGGGAATTCAGATGGACCAAATATTCCAGAAGAATGGGAAGATCAGCAGATTCTGGGATAATCTGCCTCTCAGAGCACCAGATGGAAAAACTCTTCCACTTAGAATTATAAGTGGCCCTAGTGGAAGGCTTCCTAGAAGCCTTTAAAATATCCATGACACCTTGAGAAAGGTGCAAGTCAGTAAATTCTAGCTCCCCAAGAGCCAAGTCTTGAGGTGGAGGGATTTGAGGTCCAGATACCACACTCTCCCCTGTGCACAGGCCAGTAAGTCGTGGACTCTGGGTAGGCTCAGGGCAGGGTGGACTGCCAAGCACAGAAGCAGAGGGTACCAGGGCTGTCTGGCCCAATCTGGGGCAATCAGAATCACCCTGCAAGGTTGAGATCTGATTTTACTAGTACCCTGAAAAGAAGAGAAAGGAGGAAAGGCATACAGGAACTTCCTTTCCAGTCCAACAGAAAGCGTCCAGAGGACTGAGCCCAGTACTGGAGGCCTGCAACAGAAAAGAGGAAGTTGATGGTTGTCTGGGGCTGCGAAAAGATCTATCTGAGGTGCCCCATCTGGCAAAACGGACCCCTACACTTGTGGATTCAGAGCCCATTCGTGATGGCCCTGAGAAATTCTGCTGAGGCGTCCGCCAGACATTGTCCTTCCCTGGGAGGTGAACCGCTATCAGGGAGGTGTTCAGGAGTAGGCCAGAGACCACAACTTCATTGTTTGATGCACAAGGCTGAAGACCGAGTGCCCCTTGCTTGTTGATGTACCACATTGTGGTGGTATTGTCTGTCCTGACTTGAACCACTTTGTTCTGGACAGAATCTGAAAACACCAAGAGCTAAAAGACAGCTCTGAGTTCCAACAGATTGATGAGCAGAGATTCCTGAGGAGACCACACCCCTGGGTGTAAGATCGTAGGTGAGCCCCCCACCCTAACAAGGAAGCATCCGTGGTGAGGGTGAGGGAGTGAGAAATGAGAATGAAGGAACCCCTGTCTCAAATTGCTCTGGACCTGCCACCAGTGGAGGGCTAAGATCAGAGTTTGAGTAACTGGAACCAACTTGGTAAGGGGGTCCTTCCTTTGAGACCAATAGGCCCTCAAATGGAACTGAATGTCCCTCATCTGGAATCTTGCTCCCTGCACGACAGCTGTGGAAGCAGCCATGTGCCCAAGGAGTTGCAGAAAATGCCTTGCTGGTCGAGAGACCCGCAGGGTAAAGGAGGATGCCGAGGCGATGAGTCTGTCCACCCTTTCCAGGGAAGAAAAGCCCTGGCTAACCTTGTGTGTTCAATTCTGCGCCTATGAAAGTTAGGACCTGAACCGGTTCCAGAACTGACTTTGGTAAGTTTAGCAGGAATCCCAGGGAAGTGAGAAGCTGCTGGGTGACTTGCAAATGGGTTTCACCTGACCTGGAGACTGACCCACAATGAGCCAGTCGTCCAGGTAGGAAACACAGCAACCCTTGCCTTCTTAAGTGAGCCACTACTACAGTGAGACATTTTGTGAATACCCTTGGCGCAGAGGTCAGGCGAAGGGCATTGCCCTGAACTGGTAGTGGCCTGAGGGCAGTTCAAACCTGAGGTACTTTGGGTGAGAAGGCCTAGATCAGAACATGAAAATAGGCATCCTTGAGGTCCAGGAAGCTAGCCAGTCCCTGGCCTTAGGAAGGCAATATCATTGCCAGAGTCAACATTTTGAACTTTGGTTTCAAAAGATGCTTGTTCAGGTACCTTAAATCTAGAATGGGCCTCCATTCTCCTGTCCTTTGGGGTAAGAAAGTATCTTGAATAAAGCCCCTTGCCCTGATGGCAAGGAGGAACCCTTTCCACTGCTTTGCAGTCCAGAAGAGAAGAAACCTCTGCTTCAAAGCAAGGGCTTCTGAAGGAGTTGCAGGTGGAAAATGTCTGGCTCTCATCTTTGGAAAGTGTTTGAAGCTGAGAACCAGACCCTGGCCTATTACCTCCAGAACCCATCTGTCCGTAGTTAGGGACAGCCAGTTCCGGCTGAAATAGGCCAACCTGCCCCCCACTGGTACAGGAGAATCGGCCCTGGGCACCCCATCAGGGTGCCTGCTTAGCAGCAGCCTTAGGCTGAGGGGAGGGGGACGGTCTACTTGTGCCTCGTCTACCCCTGCCTCTGAAGAAACCCCTCTGCGAGACAGCAGAGGAGGCTTGAAATTGGTAAAAAGGCCTGAAAAGGCCTGCCCCTTACCTTCTGGGAGCATGCCTTTGTGGCATGGCATGCTTCTCCTTAGCCTGGGCACTTTTGTAGGTATTCTGTATTCATCCATCTTTTTTCATATAGTTTTCTGTTTGCTCCCCAAACACAGAATTTCCCACAGGGAAAATCCATAGCCTTTGACTGGGTATCTTGGGACAGATTAGTGCATCTCAGCCATGCCAACCTCGGAAAGCTACAAAGTGGCCATGACCCTAGAGGAAACATCAACATCAACAGCAGTATGAAATTGAACTTTAGAGGCTTCAATGCCATCAGCAGCCACCTGTTCCAACTCACTAGCCAGCTGGCCATGGCCTGCTTGGCAAACTGCAATACTGTGTCCCACCTAGATTTCGGATATCTAGCCACAAGCCATATAATTTGCCTGCCTGAGTCCCAAAGAAGCTGCCATATACTGTTTCTTCAGCCATGGCATCAATCTTCCTGGAATCCTTATCAGGAGGATGTGAGGCCAGAGGAATATTAGCCTTGTCACAGGCTGCAGCTTGTACCACACCTACATGACTACACTGTTCAGTAAGGAAGTCTGTATCCGAGCCTGACAAAGTATACCTTCTGTCCATTTTTATCTACAGGAGGGACAGAATGAGGATTTTAAAATCTTTGTTGTTTGCTTCTAAATGACTTATGCAAAGGAATAGACAACCTCCTAGACTCTGGAATATCCATCATTTCCACATAATCAGGCTCCTCTTGCTCATCCACAGCCTCCTCTAAAGGAAGCTGGAGGTTTCTGCAACCTTTTGTAAAAAATAAAGAAAGAAGGGACTCAGACAGAATAGGAGGAGATTCTAAAGGTCTGTCTGGAGAAATGTCGGTTCAATGGGCATGTCCAGACCCCCAGCCACACATATATTGATCAAATTCCTCCTCCCCTCCTGTGGTTCATAAAAATCCTCAACTTCAAAATCCTGAACCACTGGGACTGACGAACCAACCTTTTACCAACTGTTGGTGGTTCTACAGATCCCTGAGACAGTGACTGGACAATCTGAATGGCTTTAGCTATCTCTGCAGCAGTTGGAGACACAATTTTGGACCCCAAACCTACTGATTTACTTGTCTTTTTACTCGGGACTGGTTCCTCTGAACCAGCCTTCCTGCCCAGAAATCTCGCCCTGGTCAGAGGAACTCCTCTGGTCCAGTGGGTACTGGACCGGGCTGGCCATCTGGGTCAGCGGACTTTTGGCCTCCTGCCCTGAGCCGCCCAATCTCTTTTCCAGGGTGGCTGCAGGAAAATTTTACACACCTGGCAGTCTGACAGGAGGTGGTCAGCCCCAGACAATAAACACAAGTGGTGTGTGGGTCAGCCTTGGCAAGAGCCTCCCACAGACATCACAGTGTTGAAACCCAGTGGGCCGGTTTTTCTTTTGGGTTTCTCAGACATAATGCCAGCCTAACCAAAACTTGCCCTTTGATGGCAGTGCCAGGCAAGACACCCTTATCGGTTCCTAACCGTGTCCACGAGTATTTGAAAAAAGCGTTAAAATTCTGTTTTTTAGAACCGATGAGAACAGGAACCGCACTCTAAAACCCACTGTACACTTTTAAAATGTAGAAATAACAAACCGATCAGTTCAAAACCGAACCGATAATTAATTTTCCACACAGACTTAAAATTTAGTACCTACGGTTACCAGATAGAGCTTTAAAACCGAAATGCGGTAAAAAATAATGACTTTGCCGGTTCAAATGAACCAAAAATACTCGCTTGAACCGAGATGAACCGAGCTGAAGGAGCTGATCTCCGGAGCGACTGTTCAGTGAAGCGGAGTAAAGAATCTGACAGTTTCATTTGAAACTGCCAGATAGAGCTTTGGGCACAGCGCCCGCGCGCTGTAGAACTCCAGATCCTCTGGAGTTAACTCCTTCCTCTCCGGGGCAGTTCAGCTGCAGTGGCTGACTGCTAATGTTATAATATAGCAAGACTTCATGGTGTTTGAATTTACCACGGCAGAAAGGTGCAAGTCAGCCTATCAGGTCAGTATTCTAGGATCCTATTGTATAACAGAAGATGCATGTTTTACTTGTCTATGGTCACTATTTAAGAAATATTCTACAATACATTTATGAGTCCTATCTGTAATGCTCCTTAAAGTGTTTTTATCTGACCATTTAGCATCCCTAAAAACTACTGGTAGGAGTGCGATTTGAACAGATACATGGCAAGGGTACAGAGCATATAAGGATGAAAAGAGTCCTGCAAAAAGAACATGAAATAATGATGTCATATAAATGTAAGATATTTGCCACAAAGTGAACAGCACGTTGTGGAGGGGTTGTGGGATAACTGATCGACCAGACACCGAGCTTCAAGTTCAACACACAATCTCTGAGTAATGTTTATTAAAAATACAGTGGATTACCTTCAGCAATGGCATGCCCCTTCTTCAGTACATCAGTTTGTAGCAACAGACTATGCAAGTCTTTCCTCTATACTTAGCCAGCACCTACCGACTCACTAATCTCTGGTCTAACTTAGCAGTTCAGATTCAGCCTCCATCCCTATGGGGCCCGGTTTTCTTGGGTAGTGGGGGTTCAAATAGAACAAAACAAAACAAAAACAAAAACAAAAACAAAAAACAAGCTAAAAACAAAGAACCTCAGTGCAGAAGCACTAAAACTAGGGTTACCCCAAAGGTCATTGACAATAAGCCAAGTTTCAAAGAAACACAACATCACACACACTTCCTTAATGCAAAGCATCATGGGATATATGCAAATCAATGACATTTCAGATTGTCTCAGTTTACAGCAATTTACATGCATTTTAAATAGCACAACCAACTTAATTTTTATAATACAACTAGTACTTTTTACCTTTATCAAAAACACCTAGTACCATGGTATTTTCAACATTTACAGGTTTCATACACATAAGGTATATACATCAAGGTATTTTATGACAAAGTAGTGCTATTACATAATAAATCCAACAACGATAAACACAACCTGCTTTACATATGCTCGGAGGTCACCACAATAACTTCCCTGTATGAGGACCTGAGAGGGAAAAGGAAACTTAAAAAGGACACTACAGCATAGTCAAGAAAGGGAAGGCGGTGCCCATAGGTGGCCAGCCTTATGGACTAGAAGTTGTAAAGGATAGATTAGGCTAAGAAATAGAACTGTTGCAACAGATTTAAGAAAAGGTCGGTCCTCAAGAGTGGCAGGAGCTCCCAGTCACAAACGTCTCTCAAAATCACAACTTTTAAGGGTTGATTTTTTGTGACTGGTATTAACTACAGGTCTAGTAGAGGTTTAAATTTCACAAGCCCTGAAAATGTTTTCAGTGCCCCATCCCCACGCACATGCTTACTAGAATTACTGTGTCTGAAACATAATACTGCAGTACAAAGTCTAGCTTGCTTAGCTCTGCTGCATCAGTGCCTGAAACTTTTAAGTACAGGCTTAGTCTGAAATGAAGCGGCTATTATGGCTTCAGTAATGTACATACTAGGACACTTAATGTCCAGCTAGGTGCATCTAGGACTGTTTACCAGCTTATAATATTGTAACTAAATTCTTATGGAAATCTATTGAATTACCTGCATTTGGAACAATATTTCTCTCCTGTAATGGTTTTGGCTGATACGTCTGATATGCCTGGAATAGGATAAAAGACAGAATTAAACAAGCATTAATGAATGCCAAATGTTTGCTTGCTGGCACTGGTGATGCAGGAGTTAGAGATATTCATGATAGGAATGGCAGTGAAGTACTGAACTAACGCCAACCCCCAGCCACACCCTGCAGAGACTGACAGGCATTGGGGGTGTACCTTTGTGTCTTCAGCCATAAGGCTCATGCCATTCCACCTCACTCTACCCTGCAGACACTAACAGGTGTCACGGTGTGCCTTGAGGTCTTCAGCCCTTACGCTCACCCCATTCCATAAGGAAATAAGCTGAGATGGGTGCAGTACAGAAGAATGGGGTGAACGCTGGTGCTGAAGACCCCAAGGCACACCTTGATGCATGAGAATGTCTGCAGGGTGGGGGTGGAAAGGCATGAGCACTACGGCCAATGACCCCAAGTCACCGCCCTGATGCCTGTTAGTCTCTACAGGGTGGGGCATTACAGTTGGAAACCCTAACACCTTGGGCGTTTGTTGGTATTTTTGCTGCAAATTTCAGCATGGACTTTGTGGGACCCCACCTCATTAACAGTGGCACTATCATTTTGTTACTCAACCCTGAAAGGTGATTTCACAAAGCAACTACGCCATTCTGCGCCACAGGTGGGAAAACACATTTCAGGCAGGATGTGAAAAATGACAGCTGTACTGTTCATCAGGAGGTATGAAAAAATGGCAATATTGAAAATCTGGAGTGAAAATATAAAATTGGTGGAAATTCACGGTGTGTAGAAACTGCGTAGCAATCATCCATCGCGCAATCATTTTTGGAATTTTTTCAAAATCTTCAACATGAGCAATTTGGGACCCCTCATGAATAGTTATACTGTGATTCTGTTAATCTGTCCCAAAGTCTATTTCCCACAGCAACTGTGCCATTCTACGCCTAAAGTGCGACAACACGTTTGGGCAAGATGTGAAAATGACAGCTGTACTGTTCATAAGGAGGTGTGAAAAATGGCAATGTTGAGAATCTGGAGTGAAATTATAAAAAAATTGGCGAAGTTCCGAACGTGCGTAGAAACTGCACAACACACGTTCATACCACAGTCATTTCTTGGAATTGTTTCACTAAATTTGCAACATGGTTTTTTTGGGACCCTACCTTATGAAGAGTGGCACTATTGTTTCATTAATATGTCCCGAAAGGTGATTCCACACAGTTACCTCAAAATCACCTTTCAGGACCGAGTATCGAAATGACAGTGACATGTTCACGAGGTGGGGTCCAAGAATCCCATGTTGAAAATCTGGGGCCACAATTTCTAAAAATGGCTGAGATATCAACCTAAGTTGAACCCCCATTGGCTCCCATTAAACAGTGCTTACCCGTTTCCTCAGTTTGCCTTTGAAGAGTGCAGGCGTGTCTCGGTCCACAGAAGATCACTGCTCCCAACCTCCGGGTAAGTATAGGTGGGTGGGGGTGCGGGGTGGTGGGTGCTCAGTGGGGAGGACAACGGTGGACCGTTTTCTTTTACACAAAAAAAAAAAAAAAGACACAGAGGCAGTTTTCTTTCTTTTACAGTTTAAAGGAAAAAAAAAAAAACAACATGCAGCCGGCCCAGAGGGTTAGAGGCTGGATACCCACACCTTGCCGGCAAACCTGGGTTCAGGAGCGAGCAGGGCGCTGTGAGTCAGAAGGGTGGGGTGGATTGAGCACCCAGAGGGCTGCTTTCCTCTCCTGGGCTGGGTTGCAGGGGTTTCCCGATGCTGTAGTGGCCTCTGTGGTGGAGACCAGGGGCAGCGCAAGGATTCGGGACATCGATTTGGGGGGGGGGAGGGGGCGTGGCAGGCTCCAGCAGCACTGAAGCAGCGAGGACATGCTGCGGAGGAAACCATTACATGCTGTGTCTGAACAGGGGGGACCCTACATGAGAAAATTCCCCCTGGACAAGCAACAGTGGAGCCAATAACGAGGGACCTCCCCTACAGCCAAACTAACATAGAAACATAGAATTTGACGACAGATAAGGACCACTTGGCCCACCTAGTCTGCCCATTTCCCTACCTAATGGATAAGCTGCAGATCCTAGTTAACCAGCAGCCTACTTTTCCTACCCCAGAATTGCCTTATGACTGTCCCATGCATGCTTGAATTCCACCACTGTTTTGACTCACAACCACCTCTGGAAGGCCGTTCCAGGCATCCACAACCCTCTCTGTGAAATACACTTCCTTACATTACCTCTGGGCCGCCCCTCTATCTTCAAATTGTGCCCCTTTGTTCTTGCACCTCTTTTCTGAAAGATGCTACCATCTTGGACTTTGTTGATTCCTAGGGTGCTTAAAGTTTCTATCATGCCCCCCTCTCCCTCCTTTCCTCAAGGCTATACATGTTAAGCTCCTTAAGCCTCTCTTCATATGTCTTCCGGTGCAGACCCTGCACCATTTAGTGCCCTCCTCTGGACAGCTTCCATCCTGTCTATGTCTCTCGGAGATTGGGTCTCCAGAACTGCACACAGTACTCTAGATGGGGTCTCACCAGCTGTCTGTACAGAGGGATAACAATTTCCTGTTTTCTACTGGTGATGCCTCTCCCTGTGCATCCCAGTATCCCCCCAGCCCTCCTTACTGCCCTCTCACATTGCTTGCCCACCTTTAGGTCATCTGAGATGACTACCACCAGGTCCCTTTCCATTTTTGTTTTTGTTAGTATCTCACCCCCCACTGTGTACTCTTCCCCTAGGTTTTTGTTTCCCAGGTGCATTACCTTGCACTTCTTAGCATTGAATCTAAGCTGCCATAAATTTGACCATTCCTCTAACCTTGCCAAGTCTCTTCTCATCCTTTCCACCCCACCTTGTGCATCAACTCAGTTGCAGATCTTTGTGTCGTTTGCAAAGAGACATACTTTTCCTTCCAGTCCCTCTGCAATGTCGCCTATAAAGACACGGAAGAGGACCTGTCCTAATACTGAACCCTGCGGTACCCCACTAGTAACCCCCCTTTCTTCAGAGTGAACTCCATTTACTATTATCCTCTGTGTCCTATTCTCCAGCCAATTCTTTACCCAGGCTATCATCTTGGGACCCACTCCCAGGCTGGCTAACTTGTATATTAATCTTTTGTGTGGGACTGTGTCAAATGCCTTGCTAAAGTCTAGGTAGGCCATGTCCACAGCCCCTCCCTACTACTTTGGTCACCCAGTCAAAGAAATCTACTAGATTCGTCTGGCATGACCTTCCCGCTGTGAATCCATGCTGCCTTGGGTCCTGTGCCCCTCTGGCCTCTAGGTACTTGACAGTTCTTTCCTTCAGAAGTGATTCCATCATTTTCCCTATCACTGAGGTTAAACTAACAGGTCTTTAGTTTCCCGCTTCTGCCCTGCTCCCTGCTCCCACTTTTGTGAAGTGGAATCACATCCGCCCTTCTCCAGTCCTCAGGTACCACCCCATCCTCCCATGATTTGTTAAAGAGGGTAGCCAGAGGTGTCACTAGTTCTACCCTTAGTTCTTTTAGAATTCTGGGATTAATCCCATCAGGCCCCATTGCTTTGTCCACCTTCAGTTTTAAGAGTTCTTTCAGAACCCTTTCTTCTTTTAACGGGATGGTATCAACTTCTGTATCCAGAGTGTTTCTATTGTTTGGTTTAGCTAACTCCCCCTCTTCATTTGTAAATACTGAGCAAAAATATTTGTTTAGTATCTCTGCCTTTTCACCGTCACCCTCTGCCCACCACCCTTCCCCTTTATTAAGCCTCACTATCCCTCCCTTGGTTTTCCTACGCTCCCTGATGTACCTATAAAAGGTTTTATCTCCCTTCTTAACTGAGTTGGCTCTCTTTTCCTTGGTTTGGGCCTTTGCTGTGCTGACTGCCTTCCCAGCTTCCTTTTGCTTTAACTGATACAAATCTCTGTCCTGCTCCTTCTGTGATTCCTTGTACTTCCTGAATGCTTTCTTTGTCTCTTGAACATTCACAGCTACCTCCTTTGAGAACCACAGTGGTTCTTACATCATTTTGTTTTGTTTATCTGCTTCACACAAAGGCTTGTTACCTCTGTGATGGCAATTTTTATTATTCCCCATTGTTCTTCCACCCCTCCTTCCTTCCCATTTGCTAGTGCATTCCTTAGGCACTCACCCATTTTGGCGAAGTCAGCCCTCCTAAAGTCCAGTACTTTTGCCTTTGTATGGCTTGACTCTATTGCTGTGTTTATTGTGAACCATACTGTTCGATGGCTACCCACTTCTACATCTGTGATCCTCTCTTCATCTCCATTTGAGAGAACCAGGTCTAAGATTGCTTCCTCTCGAGTGGGCTCCAATACTAGTTGAACAAGATATACCATTCTTAGAACTCCTGTTACAGGTGAGTAACCTGTATTTCTGGGGACGTGGATATGTTGTTCATCCACACTGTCTGGCAGACTCCTAGCAGTTCTCCGGGAGGAGGGAGGCAAGGCGCACACCCCCAATACTTACTTGGGAAAGAGAGATTGTAGAACTGAGGCCCAAAACCAGCATCCCGACGTGACTCGAGGTCGATGTGGTAGTGGGTAATGAAGGTATGTGCCGACTTCCAGGTAGCAGCCCTGCAGATATCCTGGATAGGGACGTCCCTGGAAGCAGCTACCGATGCAGTAGTATGGCGGGTAGAATGAGCTCTTATCCTCTGGGAGCTCCATGCCTGCCAACCTGTATGAAGCTCTATGCAGGAGGTGATCCACCTGCTTATTGTCCGCTTTGCTGCAGGTCTGCCAGGTGCGTGCTTCAGCGTGGGTGACAAACAGCTAGCGAACCTCTCCCGAACTTCCCGTCCCCCTTATAATAGCGGCTCTCTAGGGTCAAAGTATGGAGCCTATACTAGGCCTCGGGGTGTGATTGGGTTAGAACACCGGCAGAGTCAACACCTGGTTAGGTGAAACTCCAACACCACCTTCGGGAGGAACTTCGGGTGGGGGCGCAGGACAACCTTGTCCCTATGGAAGACCAGGTAGGGAGGCTTGATGGAGCGCCTGGAGCTCTCCCATCCTTCTGGCTGATGTGATAGCCACCAAGAAGGCGGTCTTCCATGACAGGTGTGAAAGATCACACCTGTACATTGGTTCGAATGGCTTGCCCATGAGCTTGGCCAATACCAGCAGTAGATCTCACGGAGGTGGAGGTTCGCACGGATGGGAAATGTGGTCAAGGCCTTTGAAAAAGCGCCCGACCACCTTCTCCTGTGACACCGACTGCTTGCCGGCCCACGCCCGGTAAGCAGAGATGGCTGCCAGGTGCACCTTAAGAGTCATCGACCAAAGCCCTTGCTGAGAAAGGGACCACAGGTAGTCCAGAATGCTTGCCAAGGGGCAGTTGGAAGGGTCCAAGCCTTTCCCCTGACACCAAATGGAAAACCTCTTCCATTTGAAGGCATAGCATTTTCTGGTCAACTCCTTACGGGACGCCTCAACGACGTTGAGGACCTCGTCGGAAAGACCCAAGGCCTGGAACTCTAGCCGCTCTGGAACCAGGCCGTCAGGTGCAGGGATTGAAGGTCCGGATGGAATACCTTCCCCTGATTGACTGAGATCAGGTCCGGGCAGGCTGGAAGCCGCCTTGGGAGCCTAGAGCTGAGGCTGAGGAGATCTGGATACCAGAACTGGCGGGGCCAGTCTGGGGCTACCAGAATCACCTGCGCCTTGTCCCTCCTCGCCTTGAGAAGCACCTTGTGGATCAAGGGAAATGGGGGAAAGGCGAAGAGGCCCGGGGTCCAGGGCCTCGAGAAGGCATCTCCTGCAGCGAGCCCTGCTGAGGCGGGCATGGAACAGACTCACCCGTGATTCTCCCTGAAGGCAAACAGGTCCACCTGAGGCATGCCCCAGTGGGAGAAGAGATCTTGTACTACCTCCGGCAGGAGAGACCACTCGTGAGACGCAGCCCCTATCCGGCTTAGGGCATCGGCCAGGGTGTTGGAGGCTCCTGCCACGTGAATGGCTAGGAGATCCGCCTCCAGGCTGCACACTAGGGACCAAATGCGGAGAGCTTCCTTGCATAACAGCATGGAGTGCGTCCCGCCCTGGCGATTCAGATAGTACATGGTCGTGGTGTTGTCCGTCTGGACCTGAACCACTTGACCCCGTAGAAACGGAGCAAAGGCGGTGAGAGCTAGGCGGACGCTCGGAGCTCCAGCAGGTTGATGTGGCATCGGGACTCCGAGGGACCAGAGGCCGTGCGCTTAGTGTTCCCCAGATGGGCACCTCAACCCATCAGAGATGCGTCGGTCGAGAGAGAGACCGTCGGCTCGGGGCACCCTCCTGCAGATGAGCTGGAACGATCCACCACTGGAGAGCGTTCCACATCTCCTGGGTCACTGTCACGGGCTGGTCCAACGGATCGCGGCGTTGTAACCACTGGCTGGCCAGTCCCCATTGAAGGGGACGCATGTACCAACGAGCCCAAGGGACCATGCTGGTGCAGGCCGCCATGAGGCCCAGGAGGCGCAATTGCCCTACCAGAAATGACTGGGCAAAGGAGGAAAGAACCTCGGCCCTGTCCGCCAGAAGCCGTGCTCTGGCTCGCAGAGAGTCGAGCTCTGCCCCAATGAACAGAATCACCTGCTTTGGCACGAGTTCTGACTTGGCCTCGTTGATGAGGAGGCCAACCTGAGAGGAAACCTGGAGGGCCAGATCTCCAGACTGCTCCATCTCCTGTCTGGAGGGGGCTGTTATCAGCCAATCGTCCAGGTAAGGGTACATCCGGACCCCTCGGCGCTGCAGGAATGCTGTCACCACTGCCATGCATTTGGTGAAGACCCTGGGAGCTAGGGAGAGGCCGAAGGGCATGGCTCGGAACTCGTAAAGGGATCCCTCTGCTCTGAAGCGGAGGAATCTCTGATGGGACGGACGGATTGGGATGTGAAAGAACGCATCCTGGAGGTCCAGGGAGCAGAACCACACGCCTTGTTCCAAGGATGTGATTATCTGAGCCAGAGTGACCATCCTGAAGGTCCGAGACCTTAGGAACTTGTTCAGGTCATGCAGGTCAAGAATGGGGCGCCAGCCCCCCATCCATTATGGGACCAAGAAGTACCTGGACACAAACCCCGGGTCTGAAGGAGGATCCGCCACCTTCCTGATTACCTCTTTTTCGATTAGCAGGGCAATGTTGGCCCGGCAGGCCAACAGCGAGGCTGCGGACCACATGGCTCCCCCGAGGGGCAACGGCTCGAAAAGGCGGAACCTGCTCGAACTCCAGAGGAAGGCCTTTTCCTACCATATCCAACACCCAGCGGTCCGTGGTGACAGCGGACCAGGCGGAAAGGAAGTGGTGGAGCCGTCCCCCCATGGGGGTAACCCGGGGGGAGTGACGAGGTTGGGGGCGGCACCCCTGAACCCGTCACTGGGCAGGCTTGGAGAAGGAACCGGCCGAGGGACCTCCCGGGCCTTTACCTCCTTGCTTCCTGTTGGAGGAAGCTGTCGGCTTGGGTTTGGGACACCAAGCGCGAGCCTGCTGGCTCTGTTGCTGGTGCTGCTGGGACGGTCGAGGAGCAGGAACCAAAGGACAAAAGGACTTCTGCTGCTTACGGCGGCCTTTGTCCCTCTGGGCGGAGGTGACTGAGTCCAGAGTGGCATTGGACTTTTCGATCTGCTGGAGGTGTCCCTCCACTCCAGGACTGAAGAGGTCAGTCCCCAAGAAGGGGACGTCCGCCAACTTGTGCTGGGTATCCGCCGTGAAAGTGGATATCCTCAGCCACGCCCTGCGTCGCATGGCCACCGCGGCCGCTACTGACCTGGCACAGGAATCACCTATGTCCAGAGCAGTCTGGAGCTGCTGCTTCGCCACCGCCCTACCCTGGTCCCGCACCTGGCAGACCGTGGTTTGCAGGTCAGGCGGGAGATGAGGAACGACCTCATCCAGGGAGCCCATGAGGGCGTGGGAGAAGTGTGCCATCAGCACAGCCAAGCTGGCCTGTCGGAATCCGAGGGAGGATGCAGCGTACACCTTGCACCCGGCAAAGTCCAACTTTTTGGACTCTTTGTCGGGGGGCTTGTCCACATCCCGAGCGTTACCGGAACGCCAGAAAACGCTGTCTGTGACTAACACCTCAGCAGAGGGGTGTTCCGAGAAACTGGGCAAAGAGCCGGTAGGGACTGCATACTTCCTGGCCATCCTGGCCGAAGGCGCTGGACAGGAAGCAGGCCGCTGCCAAAGCTCCAAGGCTGGGCCGACAATGGCCTCAGCCACCGGAAAGGCCTCCGTAGGAGAATCCCCTCGGTCCAGAATCTCTGTCAGGGGATACTTGGCCCGTTTGGACACGAGCTCGAGCTGCATCCCGGTGGACTCCGAGATGAGTCGAAGCAGAACCAAGAAGGACGATGGGCTATCGTCCACTGACTGGCCCCCGGAGGATTCCAGATCGCACTGCCTGGAGAACAGGGAGGAATCGTCGGATTCCGAAGAGTCTGCAAAGAGCTGCCTCGGCCCTGAGCCACCCTCCACCTGCCGAGGTCGGTCGGGAGTGAGGGTGACCGACAACCTGTGGGGTAGGCCATGACCCCACCGAGAACTCTTGGTCGGGGCCCCCGACTTCGGTTGTGGAGGTGGAGGTTCCACCACAATCGGTGGACCAGCTGGTTTTCGGCTTAGCAGCCGGCCCTGGGGCAGGCAACTCGACTGGAACGAGTGGTTGTTTCGGCCGTTCTGGCGACAGCCACTTGATGGCCGGGGTCTTAGCCGGGGTCGACTTAGGCCCGGATAACAGCAACTGCTGCCACATCAAATCCTCGTAGCGCCGGCACAACTTGCGTCGAAGCCTCTCCTCACCTGAGGAGGAGGACGAGGAAAAGCGGCGTCGCCGCTTACTTCAGTAACAAGACCGAGACCGCCAATGATGGCGGGAATGGCTGGACCGAGAAGAGGTCCGAGACTGAGAACCACGGGGGGACCGAAGGTGGGTATAGGAAGGGGCGGGGGATACCCGCTCTTCCCTCGGCTCGGGAACTTTAACCGGGGACTGCGGTCCCGAAGGAGCAGGCAGATCCTCGGTATCCACCGGGGACCGGTGAAGTAGGGTTGTCGGCTTCTCCAGTCGACAGCCCGTCTAACGGATCGAGAAAAATCTCGACTTCGTCGACGGGAGTCTCAGCAGGCTGGCCTGATGGGGGCACCGTGAAGACAGTGGCCTCAGCCGCAACCTCGACCGAAGTCGACGGTCGGCTGCCCGGGGAGGGGGACCTCTCCCGCTCCCAGGAATGCAGACGGTGGGACTTACCTTTCGACTCCCTTTTCTTGGGCCGAGAAGAATGTCCCAAAGGCCCCTCTCCTTAGCAGAAAGGGACTGGCAAAAGCTCCTTGAACGAAGCTGTGCTCACGAGGAACTCAGAGAGAGCGGGATAAATGCTGCAGCCGGGAAGAAGAAGAAGATGCGGCCTGGGCGCTTCCTCCTCGAGGGCAATCATCTGCTCAAGCTGCTCAGCCGAGCCAGCCGCTGCGGACACCGCCCAACGAGCCTCTTTGGATTTCACCGGCGGAAAACATTTCTCGGGGCGCCCGAGCTTCAAACATGCAGCGCGATCGTCCAGAACATTGGCCGAAAAGGAACGGCACAACTCGCAAGCCTGCGGGTCGTGATCTAGGCCCAAGCAGTAGACGCACCATCCTGGACATTTTCTGCCCGCAGGGGCACCTCTGAAAGCCGGGAACAGATTTGTCCATCGCAGCCACGAGGGAAAAAGAAGACCGAAGTTTGGAAAACTTCATAATCAATTTCGGGCGAACCGAAGAATTAGGATCCAGTCTCAAACGCAGAGCGCTAAGGAGGGAACCTGAGCTTCCAAGTGGTAAGGAAGATCTGGCGTCATGGGGTGGAGCCGAGAGTTTTACCACACGGGTGGGTGGGAGGAGCCAGCTTGAAGACCTTCCGGCAAGAATTAAAGCAGCAAGGATACCTGCCAGACAGTGTGGATGAACAACATATCCATGTCCCTAGAAATAATAATTACATAATTTGCTGTTTGTATTTACTATAGCCTCTGTTATTTAATTTATTGGGTGTTCTGTTAAGCTGGGGCTATCTTTTAATCATTGGTGTGATTTTATTTTGTTGTAATGGCGCCCTGAACCTCCAGGGAAGGGTGCCATATATAAAGGCTATTACTACAGCCACAGCAACATCATCTTCATAAACCCTGAGAGCGCACCTCAAGGAATTTATCAAAAGCATCCTACACCAAGTAACAGACTATAATAAGAAATAGCTACACCAGCTTTGAACATAATTATGTAACTGGTTCTCCAGAGACTGCCCAGGGTTAAAAACAAAATGCAGTCACAATGACTGAGTCGCCTCAAGAGGTCATAGCAAGCCAAGTCCATAAGTGGTAACAAGTGGGTCAATGCAGTCGTTAAGTCACCCCACCCCCCCAAACAAAAAAAAAGCCTTGGCAGAAAGACTGACAAAATCCTGCATTCTAATTCAGTCCAGGGCAAATTTTGAACAAAGATGTTTGTTTTGCTAAACCATGCCAAATAAAGTGTAATGATGGCATGGTCAGTGACCTGTGGCAGGAAAGGAGGACAAGATGAAACCAAAGTGCCTCTCATTACCACAATAGTAGGTTATATTACTATAATGTATGGTAGAACGCTGCTAACCTTAGGAAATCATCATTTCCTAAGGTTGTTGACCTATCGATGTGACGTAGAAATGTTGTTAACATATTGATGCTACGTCACATCGATAGGTTAACAACAGCGATCGGTCTGCGCATGTGCGCGCCTTTTTTTAGACAGGAACTGATGGATGAACGCAGCAGTTAGGGAAGGACTGAAGGGCTGCGGCGGTGACTTTTTCAAAAAGTAAGCCGTTTTACTTTTTAAGTGGGACCATACACTATAAAAAATAATGTATGGTCCCTCTATCGGCAACCAGTCACTGTTGACCGTCTTGAGGTTGCCATGGCGATGTAAACCTCTCAAGCTTCGCTCTCGAGGTTTACACGGTCACCCTGGCAACCTCTCGACAGTTAAACCGGTTACCGACAGAGGACCATACATTATCCTTTATGTTACTATGTTATGACTCCTGTCCTCATACAATCAAGACCACCCAAATCACTTCATTTGAGACAAGATTCAATATCTGGCTTTTATCAAAGATCTACATTGTTTTCAGCTACAACAAACAAGTAGCAAAAGAAAAGGTGACCAAATATGAAAATGAGTAACATCTATGGTCAGCACATTTTCAATTGTGATGGTCAATCCTTTATTTCTCAGCCACCTCCTACTCAGTTAAAGAAAACTTATCAATGAGTTTGTCTTACCTGACTATATTGTTTAAAAACTATGTCTTCAAGTGAATCCAAAAAGCGACTCCGGAGTTCCAGTTCTTTGATCTCTGTGTATTTGGCAGCAACAAGAAATGCCTTTTAAAAGAATTTAAACAGAAATCAGCCTTCAAATTAATTACACATTGCTACAAACACTTATGCAGGTATGCACTTTAGTGTGTACTTTCATAAATGTAAGCAAGAGTGACCAAACATTGCACATTTCACTAACCTATCCAATATGTCTGTATAAAATCATCTGATTGCCCCAAACTGACCTCACAGTGCTTGTTTATGATATCATTGTGTTTACCATGGAAACAGTGTGATGTCAGGCAGCAGCTGTGAGATCTGTTGGGACAGTCAGATGCTTTTTGAAATACAAATGTACAGCTTTTATGTGAAATAGAAGATCAAAAAAAAAACAGGTTACTGACCTGTAACAGTAGTTCTAGGAGTAGTATATGTCATTCATCCACACTTTTTGGCATGTCCCTTTCTCCCTTTAAGGATTGCTGGAAGTCTTCATGCTGGCTCCTCCCACCCACCCAGGTGGTACAACCCTCGGCTCCACCCCATGACACCATATCTTAGCCCGCTGGAAGACAGGTGTTGTGCGTCCGGAGCCAGGGAGGTCGGATGGGTTCGTGTGGATGAACCACATATACCACTCCTAGAAATACAGGTTACTCACCTGTAACAGGAGTTCTAGGAATGGTATATGTTGTTCATCCACACTTATTGGCAGGTTCCTTGCCGCTTTAAATCTTGCCGGAAGGTCTTCAAGCTGGCTCCTCCCACCCACCGGGTGGTAAAACTCAGCTCCGCCCCATGGCGCCAGATCTTCCTTACAGCTTGGAAGCTCAGGTTCCCTCCTTAGCAGCCGCTGCGTTTAAGACTGGTTCTAATTCTTGAAAGTTCAATCAAAAGTTTTTGCTAAAAGACTTGGTCTTCTCCTCGCGGCCGATGGACAAATCGACTCCTGGTTTTGGAGGTGCCCTTGCGGGTCAGATGTCTAGGGCGGATCAACTCCCGTCGTCTACTGCCTGGGCCTTGAGCGACCCGAGGGCCTGCGACTTGTGCTCTTCCTTTTTCGGCCCTCGTCCTTGAGGCCGTGCTGCCCGATTACAACTGGGCGCCCGAGAAAAGAATTCCACTGGTGAAATCTAGAGAGGCCGATTGGCGGGTGTCCCCGCAGCGTGAGCTCGGCGGATCAGCTCGAGCAGATGATCGCCCTCGAAGAGGCCGGTGAGCCTTCTACCTCGGCTGCGGCATTTGTCCAGCTCTCTCTCAGTGCCTCGTGCTTGGCTTCTTTTAAGGAGCTTTGTCTGACCCTCTCGACGAAAGGTGAGGGTCCAACTACTTCGGGACCTTTTTCCAGGTCCAAAAAGAGCAAAATTAAGTCTCTCCGTCGACGCTCTTGGGAGCGGGAAAGATCCCCCTCCCCTTGTCGACAGTCGACTTCGGTCGACCCCTCAGCTCCGAGATGTAGTTGGGGTAGTAAACCGGCAGAGTCAACACCTGGTTAAGGTGAAACTCTGACACCACCTTCGGAAGGACTTTTGGGTGGAGGCGTAGGACAACCTTGTCCCTGTGGAAGACCAGATAAGAAGAGTTCACCAAAAGCGCCTGGATCTCCCCTGTCCTTCTGGCAGATGTGATAGCCACCAGGTAGGCTGTCTTCCACAAGTGTGACAACACACACTTGTGCATTGGTTCGAATGGCTTGCCCATGAGCTTTGCCAGTACCAGCAGAAGATCCCACGGAGGTGGAGGTTCATGCACCAGAGGGGATATGTGATCCCGACCTTTGAAAAAGCACCTGACCAATGTCGGCGGACCAGACTATGCCTAGTAAGCAGAGATGGCTGCCAGGTGCACCCTAAGGGTCGATGACCGAAGACCCCCTTTGGACAGAGATCAAAGGTAGTCCAGAATGTTAGCCACTGGACAGGACAAAGGGTCCAGGCCCTTGCCCTGACACCAAATGGAAAACCATTTCCATTTGAAGGCGTAACATTTCCTGGTTGATTCCTTTCTGGATGCCTCCACCATGGTGAAGACATCCTCAGAGAGACCCAAAGCCTGGAACTCTAGCCGCTCAGGTACCAGGCTGTGAGGTGCAGGGATTGAAGGTTCGGATGGAATACTTTCCCCTGATTGAGAGATATCAGGTCAGGGCATGCTGGAAGCCGCTCCGGGGGCCTGCAGCGGAGGCTGAGGAGATCTGGATACCAGAACTGGTGCAGCCAGTTTGGGGTTACCAGGATCACATTCGCCTTGTCCCTACTCACCTTGAGAAGCACTTTGTGGATCAACGGAAATGGAGGGAAGCCGTAGAGGAGGCCTGGGGTCCATGGCCTCGAGAAGGCATCCCCCTGCAGTGAGCCCTGCTGAGGGAGGCATGCATGGAACTGCCTCAGCTTGGTGTTGTCCCTGGAGGCAAACAGGTCCACCATCGGTTTGCCCCAGTGGGAGAACAGGCTGTAAGCTACCTCTGGATGGAGAGACCAGCTGTGGGATGTCTGGATTAAGTGGCTGAGAGCATCCGCCAGATAGTCTGAGGCTCCTGCCACATGGATGGCTAGGAGATCTGCCTCCAGATGGCTCATAAGGGTCCAGATGCGGAGCGCCTCCCTGCACAGCAGAAGGGAGTGCATGCCGCCCTGTTTGTTGAGGTAGTACATGGTCGTGGTATTGTCCATCTGGACTTGAACCACTTGACCCCAGAGCTGAGGAGTGAAAGCAGACAGTGCCAGTCTGACTGGTCTGAGCTCTAACAGGTGATGTGGCATCGGGATTCCTCGGGGAGGTGGGCCAGAGCTCGTGGGCCCTTTTGTCCGCCATGTAGGTTCTCCAGCTCATGAGAGAGACATTGGTGATAAGGACAACCGTTGGCTCGAGGGCAGACAAACGGCATCCCTTCCTGCAACCAGTTTTGGGCGGTCCACCAGTGGAGAGCGTCCCACATCTTCTGGGTTACTGTGATCAGCTGGTCAAAATGACCATGGTGCAGAGTCCACTGGGTGGCCAGCTCCCATTGGAGGGGGCGCATGTGCAACCAGGCCCAATGGACCGCTGAGGTGCACGCTGCCATGTAACCCAGAAGGCGCAGAAAGTCCCGGGCAGGGCACGATTGCCCAATCAGAAATGATTGGGCAAAGGAGGAGAGAACTCCACCCTGTCCGCCGGGCGCAGAGCTCTGGCTTGACAAGAGTCGAGCTCTGCCCCGATGAAGCCCATCACCTGAGAAAGCACAAGTTCCAACTTGATCTCGTTGCTCAGGAGGCAGAGTTGGGAGCAGGTCTGGAGGGCCAGGTCCCTGGATCTCCCCACTTCCTGTTGGGTGGAACCTGCTAGGAGCCAATCATCGAGGTAAGGATAAATCCTGACCCCCCCCCCCCCCGAGATGGGCCGCCACCACTGCAATGCTTTTGGTGAAGACCCGTGGGGCCAATGACAGGCCGAATGGTATGGCTCGGAAATCGTACATGGTCCCTTCGACCCTGAAGTGGAGGAACCGCTGATGGGACGGACGGATTAGGATGTGAAAGAACGCGTCCTGTAGAACCAATGAACAGAACCACATGTTTTGCTCCAAGAATGGTATGACCTGGGACAGAGTGACCATCTGAAAAGTGCGTGACCTGAGATATTGATTCAGGTTGTGCAGATCTAGAATGGGGCACCAGCACCCCGTCCGCTTGGGCACCATGAAGTACCTGGAGACAAAGCCTGGGTCTGCTGGAGGATCTGCCACTGGAGCTACAATCTCCTTGAGGAGGAGCTGAGCAATGTCATCTCTGAGAGCCGACTGAGTCTGAGCGGATACTCTTTCCTCCTGAGGGGCGCGGGCTCGGCTTGAATGGTACTGCTCGAATTCCAGAGGCAGTCCCTGACCGACCACTTCGAGAACCCACCTGTCCAAAGTGACAGCAGACCAGGCGGGAAGGAAGTGGCAGAGCCGGCTCCTCGCGGGAGGAACCAGAGCTGGCATGACGGGAGAGGGGTTGGCAGCTCCTGCTTCGTCACTGAGCAGGCTTGGAGGAGGATACAGGACCGGAACCTCGGCCTCCTTTACAGGCCCAGGCCGGGGCCGGAGAGCCAAGCTTGAGCCTGCTGCTGTCCTCCTTGAAAAGAGGACTGCTGAGCCGCAGGGGAAGAATGCTGAAAAGGCTTCTTTTTCTTCTGCTGGTTCCTGCCTGAAGAACCCTTGGCAGAAGTAGCGTCCAAGGTGGAACTGGACTGCTCAATGCGCTGAAGGTGACCAGCCACTCTAGGGCTAAACAGGTCGGTCCCTAGGAAAGGCACATCAGCTAGTTTGTGTTGAGTATCCGCCAGGAAGGAGGAGAGCCTCAGCCAAGCCCTGCGACGAGAGGCAACTGCGGCTGCAATTGAATGGGCACAAGCACCCCCAATGTCCAGGGCTGTCTGAAGCTGCTGTCTGACAACAGATTGGCCCTGATCCTGGACCTGCTTGACCGTGTTCTGCTTGTCCGGGGGGAGATGTGGGAGGACTTCATCCAGAGACCCTAGGAGGGCGTGGGAGAAGTGTGCCATGATGACGACCGAACTTGCCTGACGAAGGCCAAAGGAAGAAGTCACACAGACCTTCTTTGCCGAATGGTCTCAGGAGGTCGGTCAGTATCGGCTGAACTGCCAGTACGCCTGAACACAGAGGCGGTCACCAGACTCTCGGTCAAAGGGTGCTCTGTGAACCTCGCAAGAGACCCCATGGGCACCGTATACTTGCGGGCCATGCGGGTAAATGGAGCTGGGCAAAAGGCAGGATGCTGCCAGAGTTCTAGGGCCAGGCCAACAACGGCTTCGGCCACAGGAAAAGCCTCCGTCAGGGTATCCCCTCTCCTGAGGATGTCTGCGAGAGGGTACTCCGCCTTTTTCTGGATTGACTCCAGGGGCATCCCTGTGGACTCAGAGATGGGGTGAAGAATGCCCTGAAAAGACAGAGGACCTTCTTTCGTCTCTAACCCTCCGGCTGATTCGCCATCCCTGGGATGAGAATGCAGGCCGGTCACATCCGAATCCGAGGAATCCGGATATAATGGTCGACCGCCCAGGTCACCTTTGACCCTCCAAGGGTGGTCCGGGGTGACTGTGACCAAAAGATGCCGGGGCAGCCAGGTGTCCAGCCTATCTTCTTTGGAAGGAGCCCCTCCCACAGGCTGCTTGGGCGGTGGCTCCACCACAATCGGTGGAGAGACCGGTTTAGGCCGAACCAGAGGTTTCGCTCACTCCTCGAGTGGGAGAACAGACATGATCGGTTCCGAAGGAGTCTGCTTCAGACTAGGAGGCAAAAGCCAAGTAATAGCCAGTGTGGAAGCCAGGGTCGGCTTGTGCCTGGTCATAATCAGCTGCTGCCACAAGAGGTCCTTGTAGTGCCGCCGAAGCCTCTCCTCATCAGAGGAGGATGAGGATGACCAATGGCGTCTCCTCTTTTTAGAGCATTTATGGCTGTTCCTCAGCCTTTTGGTTGAGGAGGTCAGAGACCTCGATCTAGATCGGACAGGCCGATTTGGTCGCTCAGGAGACACCGGCAGGACTGGTGATTTCCTGGGGTTGGGGACCACCTCCTCAATGGGAATCCCAGCAGGCTGGGTCTCCTCACTGGGGAAAGTCAGGATTGGTGTTCGATCAACAGAATCGTCTACCAGGATTGGCGATAAAGGACCGATCAGATCGATGATGATTTCTACATCGTCGAATGACAGTTCGGTCGACTGACCAGATGGCTAAGCCGAGAAGCCAGCGGCCAAAGAAGCAATCTCGACCAAAGTCAAGACCGCATGTTCCTGGGACCGAAATCTCTCCCGCTCCCAAGAGCATCTCAGTCGGGATGAAGATGATCCGGGATCATTCTACCGCTTACAGGATCAAGAGGAGTGCGTGCCTGCAGGACCATCTCCCTTGGTCGGGAGAGAATGGCACAACTCTCAGAAGGAACCCGAGAAGGTGGAGCCCAGGTTGAGCGGAACGAAGAAGCTCAGAGCAGTTTCTGCAGCCCGAGTCGCGGAAACCGCCCACCGAGCTTCCTTGGATTTCACCAGAGGGTTCCATTTCTCCGGCCTCCCCAACTTCAGGCATGCGAGATGGTCGTCAAGGACATTGGAATGGAAAGTGAGACACAAATCGCATGTCAAGATGTCATGGTCGACACCGAGACAGTAAATGCATGCGGTGTGGGGATCGGTGTGCGACATCTTCTGGCCGTAAGGGCACCGATGAAATCAGGAAGACGACTTGTTTTCAATAATTGAAGGTAGAGGGTCGCGATTGTGAATGTGAATTAGACCGATTTTCGGAATTCTAAACATATTAAAAAAGCCAGCAGAATAGGCCAAATGGTCTGTCTTGTCTGCTCGAAAGCCAGCAACCTAATGGCTGCTCATCTTACTACCCCCCCCCAGCCCCCAAGAGGGTCCTCTTTAGTTTCAGTTTCCCCTTGTACCTGTCCCACCCCCTCTCAAATCCTTCCACTGAGCCCTCCTCCACCAGCCTCCCAGGCAGCGCATTCCATGACTCCACCACCCTCTCAGTGAAAAAATGTTTCCTATGCTCCCTCCAGTAGTCCCCCCCCCCCGCTTCCACTTACAGCCCCTGGTTGTTTCCCCCCTTCTTTAGCCTAAAAAGCCCCTTGGTTCCACGCCCGGTTATTCTTTTTACATACTTGAAAACCTCTATCATGTCTCCCCTGTCCCTCCTCTCCTCCAGTGAGTAAAGCCCAAGCTCTTCCAGTCTCTCCTCATAAGGTTTCCCCTCCACGCCCTGAATCATCCTGGACGCTCTCCTCTGAACCCTCTCCAGCAACGCTATGTCCTTCTTCAGATGAGGTCTCCAGAACTGTACACAGTACTCGAGTTGTGGCCTGACCATGGCATTATACAGAGGGAGGATCACCTCCCTCCTTCTGGACGGAAATCCCCTGGCTATGCAGCCCAGTATCCTGTTTGCTTTGGTTGCAGTTCTTCTACAATTTTCAGAGTTATTCATTTTGACTCCTATCACCACCCCTAAATCCCTTTCTCCCAATGTGACTTGCAGTGTGACCCCCCCCCCAGGTGTATTCATAGCCCAGGTTTTTAACCCCCAAATGTAGTACCTTACATTTCCCAGCATTAACTTTCAGTCCCCACCTCCTTGACCACCACTCCAGGGTATCCACATCCCCCTGGAACACCTTTCTTGCTTCTTCACAATCCACCAGAGCTCCCGGTTTTGAATCATCTGCAAAGAAACTCAACCTATTCCTAACCCCCCATCCTATATCTGAGACATAGGTGTTGAACAATAGTGGCCCCAATACCGAACCTTGAGGGACGCCACTGATTACCTTCCTAGGAGAGGAGAATATCCCACCCACCATTACTTTCTGTAAACGCCCCGAGAGCTAATTTTCAACCCAACTGAGCTCCTGCCCTCCCATCCCCATCTCCCCCAGCTTTTTTTATCTGCCCATAATGTGGTACAGAATCAAACGCCTTCCTGAAATCTAGGTATAGGGCGTTCACTGGCCTATGTCTGTCCAAGGCCCCCCGTCACCCAGTCATAAAACTCTACAAGACTGGACTGACACAATCTCCCCAGAACGAAGCCATACTGTTTATCATCCTGGTGTCCAAACCATTCCAGCTGCCTCCCAATCCTCTCCTTGATAAAGCCCTCCATTACTTTGCCTACCACAGAGGTTAGACTTACCGGCCTACAATTCCCCATCTCTTCTCTAGACCCCCCTTTATGAATAGGCACTACATAAGCCACCCTCCAGTTTTGGGGCACCCATCCTGTCTGCAAAGAGATATTAAAGAGTGTAGCCAGTGGAACTGCCAGCTCCTCCGCCAATTCCTTCACAACCCTTGGGTGTAGCCCATCAGCCCCGGTGCCTTATCAGTCTTTAACTTCCAAAGGGCCTCCCTCACCCTATCTACTGTGATTTCTTCCCCCCATTTACTCCCCTCACTCAACCTCCCCACCCCTCCTGGGTCTGGCCCTATCTGTACCCTAGCCTCATTTTGTCCTTTGGTCTCAGAACGACTTCTTACCTTAGCTGAATGCTCTTCCCTACCATCGGCCTGTAGGGGTCCCCAGTCCCCATCTGAAGAGATTGAGGCAAAGTATTCATTTAGCTCCTCTGCCTGTTCTCCTGCTTCCTGAGCCCATCCTTCCATAATTTTTAACCTACTGATCTGCATCCTCTCTTTTCGCTTCTCTCTTATATATCTATAGTATCCCCCCCCACCCCCCGGATATCCCTAGACAGGTTTTGCTCCATCCCTCCCTTGGCTCCCGTCACCACTCTGGTGACCCTCACAACCCGCTATTTCATACTCGCCTCGCCCCTTGTCCCCTCTTGAGCGTTTAAAACGTGCTTAAGTGTCCTTTTTATTCCTCACTGCCTCCTGCACCTCCCTAGTCCACCAACATGGCTTACTGGTTCTACCATGCTTTCGCCTTAATTTTGTATAGTACTTAGTAGCCTCCTGTACCCCTTTTTTAATGGCTTCCCACAGTCTTCCAGCATCCATGTCCGGCCTAATCTTGTCCAACCTCTCTCTTAGAATCCTACCCATGTCCACGTAATCCGCTCCCTTAAAGACTACCACTACTGTGTCAGTACGGTTTTCCTCGCCCCCTATACACAGAAGAACCAGACTGTAGCATGGTCTCCACCCGCCAGTGGACTGCACACCTCCAGGCTTCTTATCTGATCACTGTCCGCTAGGACAACATCCAATATCTGCCCCTCTCTAGTAGGTTTCCACACTTGTTGAACCAGGAAAGCATCCTGAAAAACGTCCATCAGTCGCTGTTCCCTGGCTACAGAGGATGTCATGGTATCCCAGTCCACCCTGGCATATTAAAGTCTCCAATGACCACCACCCTACCCTTACCAAGGTCACAATGACTCTTGATGTTTTCAACCAGTTTATACTCCAGAGCCTCCTCAATTGCAGGGAGCCTATATACCACCCCTATTTTCAATTTGTTTCCGCCCCTCGTTTGCAAAGTTACCCAAATAGTCTCCACTCCTCCTTCAGCCTCCTCCACTCCGCTAACCACAACATCATTTCTGACCATCAGCACAACCCCTCACCCTCTTCCCACTCCCCTATCTTTCCTGAATATCTTATAGCCCTCCAAATTTAGATTTTTCAGCCAGGGCCTACAAAATGCGTGAGCATGAGGGAGGCAACCTGCATTTTCCAGCAGAAAGAAAAATCTGGCGTCATGTGGCAGAGCCGAGGGTATATCACCCGGGTGGGTGGGAGAAGCTAGCTTGAAGACTTCCGGCAAGATTTAAAGTGGAAGGGAACATGCCAAAAAATGTGGATGAACAACATATCCACGATCCTAAAACAAAAACTTCTGACCGACTGTTGATCAAAGCAAATCATACCTGTCGAGGCCAGTCTGGGACAATAAGAATCATCCTTCCCCCGTGTGCCTACAACTTGAGCAACACCCTTTGAACTAAGGGACATGGAAGAAAGCTCACAGGAAGCGTCTTGTCTACTGCAGTGAATACATCCTGACAAAAAACACCAGGATCTGGATTTCTGAAGCAATATAGAGACAATTTTGCGTTGAGAGAGGATGCAAAAAGGACCAGGTCCGGACTGCCCCACTCGTCGAATAAAGACTGCACAACATCTGAACTGGCCTTAGCGTACTTAGCGCTCTCCACATTCATAGCCTTCCTGCACAGAGGGTAGGAGAGTGCTCCACCCTGCTTGTTGAAGAAAACGTCAATTTTGTCTTCCGTTCGAAGTGGGATTTCTTCATGGCAGAAGGCCTCCTTCAGGACTTGGAAAGCGTATAAGACAGTTCTAAGCTCTAAGAAATTCATGAGAAGGTGATGCTCCTCCTCCTCCTGGCTCCACATCGGAGTGTGGAGGTCTTGACAGTGAGCTCCCAAACTGATCAGGAGTGCAACCGTGGTGATGGTGATCTGGGATTTCACAGGGTAAGGGTAGACCTAGACAACTATTTGCTGCGGACGAAGGCATGGGTCCCAGCATCCGCTGCATCGAAAAGTGCCAGAACAGAGTCGCTTTCCGTGAAGTAATGAGACATCTGAAGATGTTGTTTCTTCTGTTCTCCGGAAGGAAGAACCCTCGCCCTGGAGGTATCCAGAAGGGCTCCTATGAAGAGGAGCTACTGGGAAGGTGAATCTGGCACCTTCCCTGAATCAAAAACCCCCTCCCGGAAGAGAACAACTGAGAAGCTCTGGCAATTGCTTCCTGTGACTCCAGCCCAGATGAGCTGGCTCGGAGCCAAACATCCAGGAAGTGAAGACGAACACAGAGGCTGTAGTGAACTCCTCCCTGAACAGGTACTTCTTTAACATTTCAAGGTTGAGAAATGGGCACATGATGCCTGTTATCTTGGAACCAAGCAAAGGAAGTAGGAAATTGTGATCTGATTCATGTGGAACAACTTCTACAGCCCTGATCCTGCAGAGGCCCAGTCTCTCAGAGGAAAGAGGGTCTGACAGAGAGGCGCCGCCCAAGCCTGGGAAAAATCTCTGCGAAATTGGGACAGTATCCCTCTCGCACAATCTTGATGACCCAAATGTCTGCTGGAATGGACTTCCACTGGTTCTAAAACCGAACCAGACACCCCTCCTCCCACCGTCGAGAGGTATCCGCCTCAGACAGGTGAGGTGGGACCTGGGCCGGATCCAAGAGGATGGTTCCGGGCACTTTCGGGCCCTGTGCCCTCTGCTGTGATTTTTTTCATGGTTGAGGAGTTGGTTCCTGACAAAGACTTTCAGACTTCTACCTTGAAAGGACTGCCTGTTACGAAAATGACAATGGTGCCATCCCTCTGAGGACCAGACACAGCCCCACTGCCATCACAGCTTTCAAACAAGTTTCCCTACCATCCCTGTTACCGTCTAAGGGACTCTTGATGGCAGGCTGAGAATTTCTTCCTCTTCTTTTTTTTTTTTTTTAAAATAAGAAAGAACACTAAAGTAGTAAATTAATCGAATACTGAATGGCTATAGCTGCTGTCATATAGATGAAGACTTGACTCCTGGCAGGCAAGTGATGTCATCGAAGAACACTCGAGGGAGGGAAAAAAGGAACTGAGGCAGTTGGAGGGTAAACACCGAGACAGCCTTATGTGGAGAGAGAGAGAGTCTTGTGGAGCCGTGCATGCGCGGTCCTATCCTGTGCCGACTCTCCTGAAGATTTTTGGCTCCCACAGGGTCCTAGCACCTCCGGCGTAGTCCCATTACTGTAAATGAGTGGTGGAGACTTTTAGTCCGGGAAGATTGCAGTTTAAGGGAAATAGAGGAGGAGGGATAGGAAGGGAGAGTAAAAAACCTGAATTAGCCAAGAAAGTTGGCAGAGTGAAGATGGCACCTGTTGGCTAGGGAAGAAGTGAGAGAGACTGGAAAAGGGTGCAGTGATGGGTATGGGGAGAACAGTCAAGAGCAAAACAGCATAAAGAGTGGAAAAGAGTTCTGCCTGGTTAGAGAAGATTTGGGAGCAGCACTGTAAACTGTGTCACCGTAGTCAAAAAATACAGGTTACTCACCTGTAACAGGAGTTCTAGGAATGGTATATGTTGTTCATCCACACTGTCTGGCAGGTATCCTTGCCACTTTAATTCTTGCCGGAAGGTCTTCAAGCTGGCTCCTCCCACCCACCCGGGTGGTAAAACTCTTGGCTCCGCCCCGATGATGCCAGATCTGGCCCGCTGGAAGCTCAGGTTGTGCGTCGAAGCCAGGGAGGTCGGGTGGTTCGTGTGGATGAACAACATATACCATTCCTAGAACTCCTGTTACAGGTGAGTAACCTGTATTCCTAGGGACATGGATATGTTGTTCATCCACACTTATTGGCAGACTCCTAGCAGTTCTCTGGGAGGAGGAAGTCAAGGCGCACACCCCCTATACTTACTTGGGAAAGAGAGATTGGAGAACTGAGGCCCCAAAACCAGCATCCCGGCATGACTCGAGGTCGATGTAGTAGTGGGTAATGAAGGTATGTGCCGACTTCCAGGTAGCAGCCCTGCAGATATCCTGGACAGGGACGTCCCTGGAAGCAGCTACCAATGCAGCAGTATGGAGGGTAGAATGAGCTCTTATCCCTCTGGGAGGCTCCATGCCTGCCAACCTGTAGCAGAGCTCTATGCAGGAGGTGATCCACCTGCCTATCGTCCACTTTGCTGCAGGTCTGCCAGGTGCGGCTTCAGCGTAGGTGACAAACAGCTGGCGAACCTCTCCCCGAACTTCAGCCATCCGCTCCTTATAATAAGTGAGCGCTCGTCTAGGGTCCAAAGTATGGAGCCTATACTCGGCCTCCGAGGTGTGATTGGGGTAGAACACCGGCAGAGTCAACACCTGGTTAAGGTGAAACTCCAACACCACCTTCGGAGGAACTTCGGGTGGGCGCAGAGACAACCTTGTCCTGTGGAAGACCAGGTAGGGAGGCTCGATGGAAAGCGCCTGGAGCTCTCCCATCCTTCTGGCTGACGCGATAGCCACCAGAAGGTGGTCTTTACGACAGGTGTGAAAGATCACACCTGTGCATTGGTTCGAATAGCTTGCCCATGAGCTTGGCCAATACCAGCAGCAGATCCCACGGAGGTGGAGGTTCTCGCACCGGAGGGGAAATGTGGTCAAGGCCTTTGAACAAGCGTCCGACTACCTTCTCCTGTGCCACCAACTGCTTGCCGGCCCGCGCCCAGTAAGCAGAGATGGCTGCCAGGTGCACCTTAAGGGTCGTCGACCGAAGCCCTTGCTGAGAAAGGGACCACAGGTAGTCCAGAATGCTAACCAAGGGGCAGTCGGAAGGGTCAAAGCCCTTCTTCTGATACCAAATGGAAAACCTCTTCCATTTAAAGGCATAGCATTTTCTGGTCGACTCCTTACAGGACGCCTCAACGACGTTGAGGACCTCGTCGGAAAGACCCAAGGCCTGGAACTCTAGCCACTCAGGAACCAGGCCGTCAGGTGCAGGGATTGAAGGTCCGGATGGAATACCTTCCCCTGATTGACTGAGATCAGGTCCAGGCGGGCTGGAAGCCGCCTCGGGAGCCTGGAGCTGAGGCTGAGGAGATCTGGATACCAGAACTGGCGGGGCCAGTCTGGGGCTACCAGAATCACCTGCGCCTTCTCCCTCCTCGCCTTGAGAAGCACCTTGTGGATCAAGGGAAATGGGGGAAAAGGCGTAGAAAAAGCCCGAGGTCCACGGCCTCGAAGCATTCCCCTGCAGCGAGCCACTGCTGAGGGGGCAGGCATGGAACAGACTCAGCTCAGACATTCTCCTGAGGCAAATAAAGTCCACCTGAGGGGTGCCCCAGTGGGAGAAGAGATCTTGTACTACCTCCGCAGGAGAGACCACTCGTGAGCGCAGCCCCTATCCGGCTTCAGGGCATAGGCCAGGGTGTTGGAGGCTCCTGCCACGTGAATGGCTAGGAGATCCGCCTCCAGGCTGCACACTAGGGACCAAATGCGGAGAGCTTCATTGCATAACAGCAGGGAGCGCATCCCGCCCTGGCGGTTCAGATAGTACATGGTCGTGGTGTTGTCCGTCTGGACCTGAACCACTTGACCCCGTAGAAACGGAGCAAAGGCGGTGAGAGCTAGATGGACCGCCCGGAGCTCCAGCAGGTTGATGTGGCACTGGGACTCCCGAGCGGACCAGAGGCCGTGCACTCGGTGTTCCCCCAGATGGGCACCCCAACCCATCAGAGATGCGTCGGTCGAGAGAGAGACCGTCGGCTCGGGGCGGACGAACGGGATACCCTCCTGCAGATGAGCTGGAACGATCCATCACTGGAGAGCGTTCCACATCTCCTGGGTCACTGTCACGGGCCGGTCCAACGGATCGCGGCGTTGTGACCATTGGCTGGCCAGTCCCAATTGAAGGGGACGCATGTACCAACGGGCCCAACGGACCACGCTGGTGCAGGCCGCCATGAGGCCCAGGAGGCGCAGAAAGTCCCGGGCAGGGCACAATTGCCCAACCAGAAATGATTGGGCAAAGGAGGAAAGAACCTCGGCCCTGTCTGCCGGGAGCCGTGCTCTGGTTCGCAGAGAGTCGAGCTCTGCCCCAATGAATACAATCACCTGCTTTGGCACGAGTTCCGACTTGGCCTCGTTGATGAGGAGGCCAACCTGAGAGCAAACCTGGAGGGCCAGGTTTCTGGACACCTCCTGTCTGGAGGGGGCTGCTATCAGCCAATCGTCCAGGTAAGGTTACACCCGGACCCCTCGACGCCGCAGGAATGGTGTCACCACTGCCATGCATTTGGTGAAGACCCTGGGAGCTAGAGAGAGGCCGAAGGGCATGGCTCGGAACTCATAAAGGGATCACCGCTCTGAAGCGGAGGAATCTTTGATGGGACGGACGGATTGGGACGTGAAAGAATGCGTCCTGGAGGTCCAGGGAGCAGAACCACATGCCTCGTTCCAAGAATGGGATAATCTGAGCCAGAGTGACCATCCTGAAGGTTCGAGACCTTAGGAACTTGTTCAGGTCGTGCAGGTCGAGAATAGGGCGCCAGACACCCATCCGTTTTGGGACCAGGAAGTACCTGGACACAAACCCCGGGTCTGAAGGAGGATCCGCCACCTTCCTGATCACCTCTTTTTCGAGGAGCAGGGCAATGTCGGCCCGCGGCCAACGCAAGGCCAGGACTCTGTGGCTCCCTAGGGGCGACGGCTCCGGGGGCTGGGCGCAACCTGCTCGAACTCCAGAGGCAGGCCTTTTCCCAACCACCTCCAACACCCAGCGGTCTGTGGTGATAGCGGACCAGGCGGAAAGGAAGGGCGGAGCCGTTCCCCACGGAGGGACCCAGGGGAGGACGAGGTTGGGGCAGCACCCTCAACTCCGCCACTGGGCAGGCTTGGAGGAAGAACTCGCCCAGGAACCTCCCAGGCCTTTACCTCCTTGCTTCCTGTTGGAGGAAGGTCGGCTCGGGTTTGGGACGCCAAGCTGCTAGCCTGCTGGCCCCTGTTGCTGGTGCTGCTGGGCCGGTCGAGGAGCAGGGACTGAAGGACGAAAGGACTTCTGCTGCTGACGGCGGCCTTTGTCCCTCTGGGCGGAGGTGACCGAGTCCAGAGTGGCACTGGACTTCTCGATCTGCTGGAGGTGTCCCTCCACTCCAGGGCCGAAGAGGTCAGTCACCAAGAAGGGGACGTCCGCCAACTTGTGCTGGGTATCCGCTGTGAAGGTGGATATCCTCAGCCACGCCCTGCGTTGCATGGCCACCGCGGCTGCTACTGACCTGGCACAGGAATCACCTATGTCCAGAGCAGTCTGAGCTGTTAGCTTCAGCCACCGCTTCCTACCCCTGTCCCACACCTGGCGGACCGCGGGTCTGTGAGGTCAGGCGGGATGAGGACAACCTCATCTAGGGAGCCCATGAGGGCGTGGGAGAAGTGTGCCATCAGCACGGCCGAGTTGGCCTGACGGACGCCGAGGGAGGACGCAGCGTACACCTTGCGCCCGGCAAAGTCCAGCTTTCTGGATTCCTTGTTGGGGGGGGCTTGTCCACGTCCCGAGCGTTACCGGAACGCTGGAAAACGCTGTCGGTGACTAACCCCTCCGCAGAGGGGTGTTCCGAGAAACCGGGCAAAGAGCCGGTAGGGACCGCATACTTCCTGGCCATCCTGGCGGAAGGCGCTGGACAGGAAGCAGGCCGCTGCCAAAGCTCCAAGGCTGGGCCGACAATGGCTTCAGCCACCGGAAAGGCCTCCGTAGGAGAATCCCCATGGTCCAAAATCTCCATCAGGGGATACTTGGGCCGTTTGGACACGGGCTCGAGCTGTATCCCGGTGGACTCCAAGATGAGCCGAAGCAGACCCAAGAAAGACGATGGGCTATCGTCCACTGATTGGCCCCCTGAGGACTCCAGATTGCACTGCCTGGAGAACAGGGAGGAATCATCGTTGGATTCCGAAGAGTCTGCGAAGAGCTGCCTCGGACCTGAGCCACCCTCCACCTGCCGAGGACGGTCGGGAGTGAGGATGACTGACAACCTGTGGGGCAGGCCATGACCCAACCGAGAACTCTTGGTCGGTGCCCCTGACTTCGGTTGTGGAGGTGGAGGTTCCACCACAATCGTGGACCAGCTGGTTTCGCTAGCAACCGCCCGGTGGCAACTCGACGGAACGAGTGGTTGCTTCGGCTGCCCGCGACAGCCACTTGATGGCCGGGTTCTAGCCGGGTCGCTTAGGTTCGGATAGCAGCAACCGCTGCCACATCAAATCCTTGTAGCGCCGCGCAACTTGCGCCGAAGCCTCCTCCGGCGGGAAGAGGGACGAGGAAGACGGCATCGCCGCTACTTCGTAACGATGCCCAGACCGCTGGATGTCCGGGGGAACGGCTGGACCGGAGAAGAGGTCCACGACCGACCCCCGAGGACCGAGGGTGGGTCTGGGAAGGGGCGGGGATATCCGCCTCCTCCCTCTCCTCGAACTTTAATCGGACCGCGGTCCCGAAGAGCAGGCAGGTCTCGCGGTATCCACCGGAAACCGGTGAAATAGGGTTGTCGGCTTCCTCCAGCTCGACAGCACGCCTAACGGATCGAGAAAAATCTCGACTTCGCATAATGGGAGTCTCAGCAGGCTGGCCTGACGCTGGGCACCGGGTGGAAGCCAGCGGCCTCAGCCGCAACCTCGACCAAGTCACTACCTGGGAGGGGCCTTTCCGCTCCCAGGAACGCAGATGGTGGGACTTACCTTTCGACTCTCTTTTCTTGGGCCGAGAAGAAGGTCCCGAAGGCCCCTCTCCCTTCATGGAAAGGGACTGACAAAGCTCCTTGAACGAAGCTGTATACGAGGAACTCAGAGAGAGAAGGATAAATGCCGTGGCCGAGGAAGAAGAAGATGCGGCCTGGGCCGCTTCCTCCTCGAGGGCGATCATCTGCTCGAGCTGCTCAGCCGAGCCAGCCGCCGCGGACACCGCCCAACGAGCCTCTTTAGATTTCACTGGCGGCAAACGTTTCTCGGGGCGCCCGAGCTTGAAACGGGCAGCGCGATCGTCCAGAACATTGGCCGAAAAGGAACGGCACAACTCGCAAGCCTGCGGGTCGTGACCTAGGCCTAAGCAGTAGACGCACGTGGAGTGCGGATCCGTCCTGGACATTTTCTGCCTGCAGGGGCACCGCCGAACGCCGGGAACAGATTTGTCCATCGCAGCCGCGAGGGAAAAGGAAGACCGAAGTTTGAAAAACTTCAAAATCAATTTCGGACGAACAGAAGAATTTAGGATCCAGTCTCAAACGCAGAGCGCTAAGGAGGGAACCTGAGCTTCCAAGCGGTAAGGAAGATCTGACGTCATGGGGCGGAGCAGAGTTTTACCACCCGGGTGGGTGGGAGGAACCAGCTTGAAGACCTTCCAGCAAGAATTAAAGTGGCAAGGATACCTGCCAGACAGTGTGGATGAACAACATATCCATGTTCCTAGAATAGGTAGGATCATTTTCTGGACCAGTGCACGGTGAGCCGGCAGAGGAATGTAATGTGAGGAAGTATTTTTTCACAGAGAGGGTTGTGGATGCATGGAACAGCCTCCCTGAGAAGGTCGTGGAGTCAAGAACAGTGGGGGAATTCAAGAATGCATGGGACAGACATAAGGCAGTCCTAGAGGGGGGTAGGTAGGAGGAAGTAAGTTGTTGGTTAATTAGGATCTGCAGCTTACCTGTTAGGTAGGAAAATGGGCAGACTAGGTGGGCCAAGCGGTCCTTATCTGCCGTCAAAGTCTGTTTCTAAGAATGCAACCATGATTCGGTATAAGGCACCTAGTTTGGGGTTCAACTTTTTGTGGATGGCGTTAATGTGTCCAGAAAAGGTAAGTTTCTGGTCAATCCAGACCCCAAGGTACCTGAAGAAGGAGGCGGTGACCTCAAGTAATGACCTATCTAGGGTGTGGAAAGAAGGGAGGGAGTTAAGCCGACAGAGTCTCTGCTTTGTGCCAGAGGTAATGGAGACCCGTCTTCTTGGCATAAAACTAATACTTTAAGGTTTTATATTTCAGCAGACACCTGCTTTGGGGGAGGCCATTTAACCCTGTTGTAGCTAATATTTTCTATATTAACATTTCATCATGTGCCATGTTTGCATTTTTTTTTTTTAACACTGAAGTTAAACTTGACTTTCTGTTTCTTGCAGGACTCTGAGGGGGGAAAAAAACACTGTCCCTTGCCTGAATTATCTGGTATTGAAAATAAATTTGCAATAAAGATCTGTATATCCTTCAGCTCTGTGCATTTCCTCAAAATTATTTCTGTATTCCAAGGTATTTTTATGAAATGGAATAGGTGTATCTTAACCACTTAAATGAGGTATACAAATCCTAACCACCCAAAACATGTCATAGATAGGCACAAAAAATTAGGGTTACTCACCTGTAACCATAGTTCTCCGAGTGGTATTTGGTTCATAGCCACACTGCTGGTAGTCTTCCTTTAAGAGGCTGATTTGCTGGACTGTGTTTAAAAGAAGATCCTCCAACCACCCGGGTGGTATATCCTTCATCTCCACCCTGTGATGTCAGATCGTGCACACTGGGAGCAGGGATCGATGTGCCACCTGCCAGGGGCGGTTGGCTGGGTTGTGTGTATGTGAACTGAATTTCGCTCCTAAAACTCCAGTTACAGGTAAGTAACCCTCATTTCTAGGAATGTGGCTATGATTCAGTTATTCACACTTCTGGCAGACACCTAGCAGCTGTACAGGAGGAGGGGGCAAGGTATGTACCCTTATTTGGCCAACAAAGACTGGTGAATTGAGGCCCCTAAAGCAGTATCCCCGCTCAAGGTCGGTGCTGTAATGGAAGATGATGGTGTGTGCCGACTTTCAGGTTGCCGCCCTACAGATCTCCTATATTGGGGCATCCCTGGAAGCAGCCACAGAGGCAGCGTTATGTCTGGTGTAATGAGCTTGAAGCACTACTCGAGACTCCATACCAGCCAACCAATAACAGAGGTCAATGCTGGTCTCCAGGGTGAGGCTTCAGCGCAGGCAATAAGGAAATGGTGAGCCTCACCCTGAACTCTATTCGTGCACTCCTTGTAGTACAGCAAATGTCCTCTGCAGATTCAAGGTATGGAGCCTACAGCCGATCTCTGAAGAAGGGTTAGAAAAACAGACCGGAAGATCGATCACACGATTAAGGTGAAACTCCATGACTACCTTCGGGAAGAACCCAGGGCAGGGGTAAGAGACTACCTTGTCCTTGTGGAAGGCCAAATACAGAGACTCCACCAAGAGCACCTGGAGCTCGCTGATCCTTCTGGTGGAGCTGATAGCCATCAAGGAGGTAGTTTTCCACAACAGCCATGACATCCCACTCTTACGCATATGCTTGAAAAGCTTGCCCATTAGCACTGCCAGAACCAGGAACAAGTCTCAAGGTGGTGGTAGTGGTTCATACACTGGCGGGTTCAAGTGGTCCAGGCCCTTGAAAAGGCACCCAACTACCTTCTCCTCTGCCACAGTCAGCATACCAGCCCTCACCCAGTATGCAAAGATGGCTGCCAGATGCACCTTGAGGGTCGATCTCAGCCCTAGCTGGGAAAGAGACCAAAAGTAATCTAACATGCTAGCCAAGAAACAAGTAAGGGAATCGAGCTCCTTGCCCTGACACCAGATGGAAAACCTTTTCCACTTTAAAGCATAGCACTGGTGCGTCATCCTTTCCTGGGAAGTCTCAACAATGTGGAGGATATCTTCTGAAAAACCCACAGCCTGGAATCCTAGCTGCTCAGGAATTGGGCTGTGAGGTGCAGGGATTGAACATCCAGGTGTGCGATCTTCGCTAACGACACGTTAGTTGGTCCGGGTGCAGAGGCATCTTTCACGGAGGCCTGCTGCTGAGGCTGCGGAGATTCAGGTACCAGAACTGGCGAGGCCAGTCCTTCACCTTGTGGATCAAGGGAAAGGAAAGGAAGGGGTACAGAAGGCCCAGGTCCAGGGCCTCGCTAAGGCATCCCCCAGCAGTGCATCAGATTGGGGGGAGGAGGGCAAAACAGCTTTAGCTTTGCGTTCTCCATGGAAGGAAAGAGGTCCACCAGAGGAGTGACCCACATGGAGCACAGGTGGTTCACCACTTCCTGATGCAGTGATCACTCAAGTGACCTCTCGCCCACCTGGCTGAGAGCGTCAGCAAGCTGGTTGTGTAATCCCGGGATATCGATTGTCAGGCCCAGGGTCCATAGACTCGCTTAGGCATCCCCAGCAGTGTCTCAGACTGGGTGGAGAAGTACAGTTGCATAAGAACTTACTGTAACAGTAGATCTTCAAGAGAATCTCTTGCAGCAGGTCATAACACATGGGATATCCAGCTGCAGGCATAATTTCCTCCCGATGATTTCTCAGCAGTCGACCCTGGGATCTCCCCCTAATGTTACCATGTGGTATCAGTGTGGCAAGTATAAAGGGGGAAGCACCAAGTATTCCCTGTCAGCGAGAATGCAGACCTCCCTCAAGTGACGGCATAATACCATCCATGAGTATTGTGTCGCCATTGACTGGAGTTTTCTGTGGGGGGCTCTGCCCCCCGCACCTCCCCGGACTCTAGAATGCCAACTCCAGGTCGGAGTTGGTCTGGGGAGGGGAAGGATCACTGGCAGAAAGCAAAACACGGAATAAGGACCATTACTGCGAATATCGCCGTTATGGTCTTTTTCCGTGTTTCGCTGTCGGGGTGTCGACGAAAGTGGGTGATACGATAAAAGGGGGAGGTCCCAGATACTTCTCAGTTCTTTTCCATATTAGTGACCAAAATGAGAATACACTCACAGGCCTCCGATGGGAATCGAGGAGAACAAAAGAAAAAAAAGCAGCAGCTCAAGATTTCCATGAGAGACTGAAGTATGTTGTTACCCTTCTGAAGTAGTAAGCAATGAAGAAGGCGGGAGGGTCAGCACTACCTGCTGCAAGAGATTCTCTCAAAGACCTACTGTTACGGTAAGTTGTTATACAACTGTACTATCTTCTTCGAGGAAAATCTCTTGCAGCAGGTCATAACACATGGGAAGATTCCCAAGCAGTTGTCATGCCCAAGGGAGAAGGAAGAAAAAATTACTCACCTTAGTAATTGTGTTTCTTCTAATGGAGTCTTGCTGTATTCTGACATATGCAGTAATCCCCACCCTTTAAACTGCCCCAAAGAACAAAGAGTTAACTTTCTATGCAGAGCCTAGAATGCTGAGCTCGAGCTCGGTTGGAGACTCTGGAGTATTTCAAACTCAAACCGTCAGATTCTTACGAGCCCAACTAACCAAAAATTCTATGTGGAAATTGTAAAATTCCTACTAGCCAATTGGCAATAAAAGGTTTTTGATTCCCAAAGAAAGACTCAAGTCAGGAAACCCAAAACCAATCTTATATGAATAACAATAGTAAATCAACACCCAAACCAAAAAAAAAAGGAAGAGGGTGTAAACAAGGAGCACCCTTGGGGTGCAACACTGCGCCTGCCCCACCAACTTCCCAAAAACAGGTTCTGAGAGGGGAGGCAGAGAGGGAGGTCAGAATACAGCAAGACTCCATTAGAAGAAACACAATTACTAAGGTGAGTAATTTTTTCTTCAAACAACATGAAGTCTTGTTGTAGTCTGACATATGCAGACTACCAAGCAGTACCTCCATGGAGGAGGGACAGAACCTACTTTGGGAATAGGCTCTGAAGTACTGCTGTGCCAAACCAAGCATCACTCCTAGCCTGGATATCCAGAGAGTAATGCTTGGTAAAGGTATGGACCGTTTTCCAGGTGGCTGCTTGCCAGATTTCTAAAAGGGGGAATATCCCTGGCAGCAGTCAGGGAAGCAACTGTACCTCTTGTGGAGTGAGCCCTCAGGCCTGAGGGAGGAATCTTTTCCAGTTTTTCATAGCAGAATTGTATACAAGATACAATCCACCTGACAATAGTTCTCTTAGTGGCAGGTTTGCCCTTTCCCACTTCTCCATAAGTGAGGAACAACTGGAGGGAGTCAAACCTGTGACCCTTGGTACGCTCTGTGTAGTAGCTGAGGGCCCTTTTAACATCCAAGCTGTGTAGCCTCCTCTCTCCTGAGGAAGAATGTTCAGTGAAGAAAACAGGGAGAGACAGACTGGTTCAGGTGAAAATCTGAAACCACTTTGGGCAAGAACCTTCTATTGGTTCTAAGGACCACTTTATCCCTATGAAAGGAGATAAAATCAGGTTCCACTGACAGGGCTTGCAACTCACTGATACACCTGGCAAATGTAATGGCTACCAAAAACACAGTTTTCCAAGTCAAGTACTTAAGTTCTACTGAGGACATGGGTTCAAAGGGAGGTTGCATAAGTTGAGCAAACATTCAAATCCCCGGCAGGGGCAGGGTCTCTAAAGGGAGGATTGGTATAGAACAATCCCTTAAAAAATTTACAGAATACAGGGTGAGATGCTAGTGAGAAAGACTTTCCCACTGATAGAAAAGCTGAAACAGCTGACAAGTGTACCTTGAGAGTAGCTGGTCTGAGTCCAAGGCCATTAAGATGGACCATATAATCTAGGACTGTAGGCAACTCAGCAGTATCAGGAGAAATATGCTTCTTGGAACACCAAATGCTGAACCTCTTCCATTTGGAGTTATAAGTCTTTCTGGTGGAGGGCTTTTGAGAAGCTTTGAGAATATCCAGAACCCCTGGGACAGAAGTAAATCTGCATACTCTAACTCTTCAAGAACCATGCCTTGAGATTGAGACTGAAGATTGGGGTACCAAATCTTCCCCTGAGAGGAGGTTAACAGGTTGTAATTCCTGGGAAGAGACAGGGGAAGATGGACTGCTAGAGACAGTAACAGGGGGTACCAAGGCTGTCTGGCCCAGTCTGGAGCAATCAGAATCATTTTGCAAGGTTGTGACCTTATCTTGACTAGAACGTTGAACAGTAGGGGAAAAGGAGGGAAGGCATACAGAAATTTCCCTTCCCAGTTCAAAATCAGAGCATCCAGAGGAACTGAGCCCAGGACTGGGGCTCTGCAACAAAACAGAGGAAGTTGATAATTATCTGGGGCTGCAAAGAGATCTATCTCTGGAGTGCCCCACCTTGAGAAAATTACTTTCAACACTAGGGGTCCAGGGACCATTCGTGACGGCCCTGGGAGATCCTGCTCAGTGCATCTGCTAGCACATTGGCTTATTCCCTGCAGACCTCTCTGATAGCAGTCTACCTTCCAGGAAAGGACAGAGACCACAGTTTCATGGCCTCTGTGCACAAGGCCGTAGACAGAGTGCCTCCCTGCTTGTTGATGTACCACATAGTGGTGGTATTGTCTGTTCTGAGCTGAACTACCTTGTTCTGCACAGACAGAGAACGCTTGCAGGGCCAGAAAAACTGCCCTGAGTTCCAGTATAGATTGATATGAAGAAGGGACTCCTGAGGGGACAACAGTCCCTGGGCTGTGAGAGCCCCTAGATGAGCTCCCCACCACAAAAGGGAAGCATCCGTGGTAAGGACCACCGAATGAGACTGAGTGACAAATGGGACCCTTTGCCTTAAATTGTCCTGATCCTACCACCATTGAAGAGCTTGGATCAGTGTCCGAGTCACTGGAATCAGCATGGTAAGAGGGTCCTTCTTCAGCGACTAAAAGGCCCTCAGATGGAACTGAATGTCCCTCATCTGGAATCTTGCCCCTTGGACCACTGCTGTAGAAGGTGCCATATGGCCCAAGAGCTGAAGGAAGTGCCTTGCTGGTCGGGACACCTGAAGGCTGAAGGAAGAAGCCAGTTCTATAAGAACTCTTGCCCCTTCCAGGGGAAGAAAGGCTCTTGCTTTGACAGTATCTAGCTCTGCCCCTATAAAGGTAAGAAGCTGTACTGGTTCGAGGACTGACTTGGGGAGGTTGAGAAGAAACCCCAGGGAAGAGAGCACTTGCTGGGTCACTTGCAGGTCTGACTTGACTTGGTCTGGAGACTGGCCCACTATGAGCCAGTCGTCCAGATATGGAAAAATGGAAATCTGCCTTCTTAAAAAGGCCACTGCTACTGCCAGGCACTTTGTAAAAACCCTTGGAGCTGATGTTTGGCCAAAGGGCATTGCTTTGAACTGGTAATGGCCTGAGGGCAACTTGAACCTGAGGTACTTTCTGTGGGAGCACCTGATGGGAATGTGAAAGTAGGCATCTTTGAGGTCCAGGGAGGCTAGCCAGTCCCTTGGCCTTAGAGAGGGAAGAATTATTCCCAGAGTCACCATCTTGAACCTTGGTTTTAAAAGATGTTTGTTCAGGTATCTTAGCTCTAGAATGGGTCACCACTCCCCTGTCTTTTTAGGGTTAAGGAAGTACCTGGAGTACAGACCTTTGCCCCAGTGTAGTGTAGGAACTCTCTATGGCTCCTAAGGCCAGAAGAGATGAAACCTCTGCCTCTAGGGCAAGGGTTTCGGAGAGACTTGCAGGTGGAAAAGGTCTGGCTCTCATCTTCGGAAACTTTTTGAAGCTGAGAACCAGTCCCTGGCTTACTACTTCCAGGACCCACTTGTCTGAAGTAACAGACACCCAGTCCTGGATGAAGTAAGCCAGCCTGCCCCCTACAGGGATAGTAGAGTCGATTCGGGTAGGCCCATCAGGGTGTCTGCTTGGTGGGGCCTTAGGCTGAGGAGTGGATGCAGCCCTGCTCATCCCCCTTCTTCCTCTCCCTCTGAAGAACCCCCTCTGTGAAAAGGGAGAAGAGGCCTGTGCTTGGTAGAAAGGCCTATGAAAAGGCCTGCCCCTGCCTCTAGAATGCTGCCTTTGAGGAGTTGCCTGCCTTTCCTTGGCCTGTGCACTCCTATAAGTGGTCCTGTATTCCCTCCATATTCTTCATGTAATTCTCGGTCTGCTCCCCAAACAGAGAATTACCTTCCTCAGGAAAATCCATGGCCTTAGCCTGGGTGTCCTTTGAGAGGCTAGCACATCTGAGCCAAGCCATTCTCCGAAGAGCCACAGATATAGCAATGACTCTTGATGACACATCACTGGAATCCACAGCAGCATGGAACTGTACCTTAGATGCCTCAATCCCATCTGCAGCCACCTCTTCCAGCATCTTGGCCAGCTGAGGGGAGGCCTGTTTAGCCAGTGCCAGTAGTGTCCCACCTGGACTTCTGGTACCTGGCTGTATAGGCCATATAATTAGCCTGCCTGAGTCCCAAAGAGGATGCCATGTATTGCTTCTTTGCCAAGGCATCCATCCTCCTGGAGTCTTTATCTGGGGAGTGTGAAGCCAAGGGGACATTAGCCCTGTCACAGGCTGCAGCCTGCCCGACCCCAACATGGCTGCATTGCTGGTAGAAAAACTCTGTGTCTGAGCCTGATAAAGTGTACCTCTTATCTATTCTTCTATCAAAAGGGGGTACAGAATTAGGAAACTAATATTTTTTGTGTCTGTTTCCCAAGAGATTTGTACAAGGGAATAGACAGCCTCCTGGACTCCGGGATGTCCATCATCTCTACAAAATCAGGCTCCTCTTGATCCTCTGTAGCTTCCTCCATAGGGAGCTGAAGAGTTTCAGCCACTTTCCTGTAAAACATATAGTGGAGAGCGGACTCAGAGAGCCCAGGAGGGGAAACACCAGAAGGTCTGTCTGGGGAGATGTCCGGTTCAATGGGCACCTTCAGACTTTCTGCTCCATAATCATTTTCATAATCCCCCTCCTCCTCAAATTCCGGTTCACAAAAATCTTCAGGGGCATATTCCTGAACCGGTGGAACTGACCGAACAGAGCCCCTAGCCAACAGAGCCAGATCGGACGGAACTGGGTGAAGCGATTCAACAATCCGAAACGCTTAGGCAATCTAATCAGCGGTCGGAACATGAACCTCTGGATCCGAACCGGCTGATTTGTCTTTCCTTTTTGTAGGTACTGATCCCTCAGGATCGGCTCTCCTCTTGCCCGAAGTACTGCCCTGGTCAGAGGGCACTCCTCCTGGTTCGGTTGGAACCGAACCGGGCTGGCCATCCAGGTCAGCGGACTTCTCAGCCTCCTTTTCTCCAAGTCTACCTAATCTCTTTTCCAGGGTAGACTTAGGAAAATGTTTACAAATTTGGCAATCTGTATTGAGGTGTTCAAACCCCAGACAATAAACACAGGTGGCGTGGGGATCAGCCTTACCAAAGACTTCCCCACACTCACTGCAGTGTTGAAACCCAGTGGGCCCGGTTTCTTTAGGGGGTTTTCAGACACTGGCCAACCTACCCAAATGTGCCCTTTTTTTGAAACTTGTCATGAGCAAGACTCCCTTATGGGTTCCTAACCATGTCACTGGGATATTGGAAAAAACATTTAAAATACGTTTTTTAGGAACCGATAAGGACCGTAACTCAACACTAAAGCAAAGCACAAGGATTCAGTATATAGGATCGGTTCAGCTGAACTGATCGAACAAACTTACAATTTCCACAAAGTAATCAGAAATAACTATCTAGTACTCACAGTACAGCAGACAGAGCCTGAACCAACAGTGCGGATCAATTTCGGAATAATTTCGGCTTACAACCGACACTTTAACAGACTTCTGAACCAAGTTGAAGGAGAAATCTCCGGAGTGACTCTTCAGTGAGGCGTAGTAAAGAATCTGACGGTTGGGTTTCAAAGGGCTGCAGACAGAGACCTCAACTGAGCTCGAGCTCAATATTCTATGCACTGCATAGAAAATTAACCCTATACTCTCCAGGGCAGTTTAAAGGCTGGAGCTAACTGCAGATTGTCAGAATACAGCAAAACTTCACGTTGTTTGAAAGGACAGCTCTCATCTCCAGGACGTTGATGTGAAAGCAGGCTTCTATGCTTGTCCAAGATCCCTGGGATCGAACATCCAGGAGATGAGCACCCCATCCTAGAGAGGAGGTGTCAGTGGTCAAAATGGGACATGGGACAGGAGACTGGAATGGCATGCCATGCATCAAATTGTCCAAAGATGTCCACCATTGCAGAGTTTGAAGAGAAGAAGGTGAGGACACCAGGACCTTGGTGTCGAAATCATCCTCCTTTTGGTCCTATGGGACCCTCGGAGACCATTAGAGAATCCTCATGTGAAGTCGGGCTTGTGAGACACTGGGGATAGTAGCCGTCAACTGTCCCAGAAGGTGAGGTAGTCTCAAGCCCAGACATACTGGTCAGATCCCAATCGAAGAGCCAAAGTAATGAGGGCGTCCACCTGAGCTTTGGGAAGAAATACCATGCCTTGGGAGGTATCAAGTACTGCCCCTATGTAAAGGAGGCACTGGGAGGGATGCAACTTGGACTTCAGATGGTTGATAGTGATTCCCACCAAAGAGAACATCTGGAGGGTACAAAACAGAGTGACCTCCAATAAATGACAGGATGATGCCTTTAGGAGCCAATCGTCTAGGTATGGAATGATGTAGAGGCCTTCCCTGTGGAAGGCCGCAGCTACAGCTGCCAGGCATGTCGTGAACACCCTTGGGGCTGATGATAGGTTGAATGGAAGGGCTCTGAACTGATAATGTCAATCCTGAAACACGGAAACAAAGGAACCTTCTGTGCTCAGTGTGCATCACGATATGAGGTATACCCCCAAGTATCCAGGGAATAGAGCCAATCTCCCTTGTTCAGCAAGGCGAGAAGGGTCAGGAGCGACACCATCCTGAACTTTTGGTATTTTATGTATAGGTTGAGGAATCTGAGGTCCAAAATCGGACGCTAGTCCCCTGTCCATTTTGGAACCAGGAAAAATGGGAATAAATCCCCCACCCTTCTGAAGAAGTGGAACTGTTCAATTGCTTGTTTCGTGAGCAGAGCATCTATTTCAGTTTGTAACATCAATGCTTGGTCAACGGAGTAATGAGAGGCACTTGGGGGCAGCAGAGGGGATGCCTCCGAATTCTAATGTGTGACCAGGCAATCAATTGGAGGATCCATAGATCTGAGGTGATATCCTGCTACCCTGGGAGGTGCAGGGAAAACCTCCCCGATGGCAGTGGAACGACCTCTGGTCCCACGACCAGAGAAAGACCTTCAGGCTGAAAGATGACCCTGCTGGGTGACAGCAAGGACATAGTGTGTCATCTTTGTGGCATTTCGGGGTCCAGGCAGGGCTAATTGAGCATTCCGCTTATTAGCAGGTTTCCTCTGGGTATTAGGCCTAGACCTGTTAGAGCAGCCCGGAAAGGATCCCCTATAGGTCAGTTTTGCCCGAGTACGATACATGGTACAGACTGACTAAAAGGTATGATCGGAGTACCGTAGAACATTCAAACTGTCTTGGGTCTGGGGCCCAAACAACTTATCGACCCTAAATGGTGCATTTAGGATCGAATGCTGTACGTCCTGTAAAATGCCAGAAACTCTGTAGCCAAGCATGACGTCTAAGGAAATCCCTGCTGAGGAAGCCCTCCCTGAATAATGTACGGCATCGTAGGTGGCGGTCTTCTGCATGCACAGTAGACAGTTTAACAGTGAGATCCTCCTGAGCAGCACCCGCAGGAAGAGTCTCAATAGTGATACTGGAAGCCTTGAGGATTTCCTCATGATATTTATGGAGGTGACCCATGTAATTCAGGATGCGCAGTGTCATCGTGGAAGATGAATACACTCTTCCCCATGATATCCAATTTCCTGGATTCCCGATCCGGGGGCTGAGCACTCGTATGTTTTGCTCAGGCAGACCTGTCAAGAGCGGCATTGGTCACCACAGAATCAACCTGAGGCGGAGATATAAAGTAGGGGTGATCCACAGGGGCTTGATAAATTCTATCAGCCTTCCGAGGATTAGTGGGGATCTTAAAGGGTTGCTGCCACACAGCCCAAATAGCTTCTTTAAAAGCCTCCACCAAGGGCGGGATGATCAGGGTGAGGTATTCTGGTATGCCAAAGTACTTTGCCAATTTCTTTCATGAGGCTTCCTGCTCAGTTCCCTGAAAACCGAAAGTTTTCTGGAGGTGAACCATAAAGTCAGAAAATGTGAGGTCATCAGTTTTACTTGAATGTTTCTTACCTAATCCCTGCAACGTCAACGAGGAAGGCTCACTGGTAAAACAGTGAGACCCCGAGGAGGATGCCGAAGACTCCCTGGGCTTCAAGTGTTGCTTCTCTTTGAGAAGGGCAACCTTTTACTCCAAAAGGAATTCTCGAAGTTGCTGAAGCCTCCGATGTTTTGTGGTCTTCTTGAACCGCCAGCAGAGGATTCAAACCCGGGTATCGCGTTCAGGTCTGAGGCACCGAACACAGCCATCGTGCAGGTCCTCTGTAGTGATGAGTTGACCACAAGAACACTTTCGGAATAAGGGCTCCAAAGACATTAGTTGATGCACCCAATGAAATAGTAAATGGTATAAACAATGGTCGGTAGAACTCTCCATCAACGACTGGAAGCAGGACTCCTAAGGAGAACATGTTGCATGCACGGATGAATTTGAAAAGAACAGAGGAGTATCTGGGACCTCCCCTTTTATACATGCCAGACTGACACCATGTGGCAACATTAGGGGGAGTTCCCACGGTTGACTGCTGAGAAATCATCCGGAGAGAATGATGCCTGCGGCTGGATAACCAATGTGTTATGCCCTGCTGCAAGAGATTTTCCTCTAAGAAGATCAAAACAGCCTCAACTCTGCATTCTCCCTGGAAGCAAAGCAGTCCATCAGATAAGTGTTCCACAAGGAGAACAGGTGGTTCTTATTTATTTTTTCAATTCTTAGATTACAGCCTTTGAGCTAAGAGCTCAGTTACAAAGGTTCCATGTCACTGAATACATACAAGATGGAGTAAAACACACATAATGTACAGTGAGAGTTAGCACTGTAACAGTAGTTTGGATAAACTAACAAATTCACTAACAATTAAACTAAGATAGCGAAAAGTGGGGACAGGTGAAGAGGCAGGAGTTCTTGGAGGTGGCAGTAAGGGGTAGAAGTGGGGAGAATTAGCTCTCTTTGTCAAGAAGAGATAGAAATTGGGGGGGTGGGGATGACCAGGGAAAAGAGGGTGTAAGTTCGGTATGGAGGAATAGGAAGAAGATGGAGCTAGGCGGGTGCAGTAGAGGAGTCAGAGGTGAGGTGGGGTAAGTGGTGGAGAGGTGGAGGAGGCACAGAAGCGTAGAAGGGAGCAAAGGCCAAGATGACGGCAGCCGGGAGGCGCCAGAGATTCATATGGAAGGGTAAGGAGGACATAGTACGTTAAAGGAGAAAGATGGGTTAGCTAGGAGATCAGTGATTAAGTCTAGTGGAGGTATATACAGTGACTTGCAAAAGTACTCAACCCCCTTGAAAGTTGTCAGATTTGTCTGAATGACAAATGATACATTGAGATTTTGTTCTGTGTAATATTTTATTTAAAAGACTGACCCTCAAAATAATTATTTTAAAGTGACATTGGTTTTATGTTAGAAAATATTTTTAAGAAAAATAAATAACTGAAATATGCTGTTTGCATAAGTATTCAACCCCTGTGCTCTGGAAGCTCCAAGTTTACACAGATGAAAAATATTGCCCTAATGAGGACACAATTGGCTTACAATTGGCCTCACCTCTGAAACATTAAAGTAGCTCATATTTTCTGGATAAAACCCCCCCTCAGTTTAATGACCATTGGTCAGACTGTGAATCTGAAGGAAGGGTGTGAAAACGAAGACTAAAGAGCATTCTAAGAAGTTAGAGATAAAGTAACAGACATGCATACATTAGGAAAAGGGTACAAAATAATATCCAAGTGTTTGGATATCCCAGTGTGCACTGTTGGATCAATAGTGAGGAAGTGGAAGCTGCATCACACCACCCAGGCACTACCTAGACAAGGCCGTCCCTCAAAACTCAGCGTCCGAACAAGAAGGAGACTAGTGAGGGAAGCCACAGAGAGGCCAACAATCACTTTGAAGGAGCTACAGAGTTCAGCGGCTGAGAGTGGAGTGAAGGTGCACCACTCAACCATATCAAGAGCTCTGCATAATACTGGCCTGTATGGGAGGGTGGCTAGAAAGAGATTCATATGGAAGGGTAAGGAGGACATAGTACGTTAAAGGAGAAAGATGGGTTAGCTAGGAGATCAGTGATTAAGTCTAGTGGAAGTATATACTGTATATCTGAAAGGAATCGTGACCCGGTCAGCCACATGCTGACTGTTATTGGGTGCACTAGCATTTTGTATGACTAGAGAGGAGTGCTTGAAGTTTGGATTTGATTGGCCCAATTTTCGGTTGAGCCAGAAGATTACTTGGGAGGGAGTTTAGCCAGTTTGGGGTATGATACGCAAAGGATCGTTGACCTTGAGAAGTGCGATGGAAAGGAACCTTGCAGGGGTTGTTATATGACCCAAGAGTTAGCCTAGTAGGTGCAGGAGGGCATAGTAAAGCTTGTAACTCAGGAGGGGCAAGGCCTAGTGCCGACTTCTTGGCAAGGAGACATTGTAGGTAACGGGTGCAGGTTTCCAGGTTCAGCCAGCCTGTGAGGGAATAAAGCTCACAAATGTGGGTTAGGCAAGGGGTACCCAGCAGGAGTCTGCAAGCTTTGTTAAGAGTTAGGGTTATTCTTTTTAAGATCGTGTCATTTGCTGAACTGCAGACAACGAGTCCATAATCTATGACCGAGAAGACAAAACTAGTTATGGCTAGTTTGAGGGCTCCAAAGTTGAGGCAGGGTCTGTGTGTATACAGCTGACCTGGAAACCTCATCAATGTGTTGGGAGTAAGATAAGGAAGAGTCAAGGATAACCCAGAGATATCTGAATGTGTGAACCAACTCTAGCATATTATTTTGTTTATTGCAGATTGATAGTTTGAATGTTTTATGTTTGTTGTGTGTAGAGGTGAATAGCATTGTTTTAGTCTTCTTGTAGTTGAGTAGCAGTCTTGAGTGAATCAGCCAGTCTTCTGCAAGTTTGAAATTACTCTGTAGACGTTATTCGAGTGTGTCTGTGTCTGGGTGACTGGTAAAGAAGACTGCATCACCGGCGTATAGGAGGATTTTGTCCTGGCATGTTTTGGGGAGGGGGTTTAGGAAAAGACTAAATAGCAGTGGTCCCAGTATGGAACCTTGGGGAACACCGGTGTTTAAACTTAAGACTGTCGGAGAGTGTTCTGCCAGTTTTAACTTGTTGAAACCTACTGTGAAGTAGGTTCCAAACCAGGCTAGTGAGGATGAGGACACGGTCGACACACCAAGCTGATTTAGAAGTAGTTTGTGATTGACGTGTTGAAGGCCTTAGTGAGGTCAATTAAGGTGGTCCCCAGTAGGTGCCCCCGGTCTAGGGCGTCATGGATAAGCCAGTAAATTCAACAAGTGCTGCTGTCGTACTATGTTGTTTTCTAAAGCCATGTTGTTCGTTACACTGTAGATGGTATTTGTGCAAGTGGTCCATGAGTTGATCGTACACAATGCGCTCTAAGGCTCTGGAAATAGGAGGTAACATAGATATTGGCCGGTAGTTGGTGTGTAGTGTCCTAGCTCCATTTTTAAAAACTGGTGTGACCACCGCGGCTTTCCAAACTTTGGGAATGGCCCAGTGATAAGTGAGAGGTTCAGAATACTTGTTATAGGGGCCAGGATGATGTCTAGGGTGAATAAAATTAATTTGAGATCTAGGTAATCTCCACTATGCCTAGTTATGCCCAGAACTTGCAGAAGGTATCTTTTAGTCGCAGAGTTCATGATTATCTTGAGGTAGAATGGGGAACAGATTGGGGGGGGGGGTCAGGGCTCGGGATGTTGTGTTGGAAGCTGCTGATTGGGCTGAGGTAATCGGAGGGGAGCACCCCACTGAGATCCGTGAAAGCCTCACTGAAAGTATTTGCAATTGTTGTGGGATCCTGCATTATATTTCCATTTAGGTCCAGAAAAGTAGGGGGTGATTTAATTGGTTCCCCTGTTAGTGCCTTTACATTGGCCCAGAATTTGCAACTATCACTCAAGGAGTTCTCTAGTTCAGACCTAAAGTGGGTGGCTTTGGCCTGTCAAATAGCTTGTTTGCATTTGTTGCGGGCTAACCTGTATGTTTGCAGGTCTATGGGGAAGCAGGAGCATTTAAGCCTTATGCCAGAGGTTATCCCTGGCACATAGTTGAGTTAAGAGGGAGGGGGCAATCCAGGACTTTTGGGAGCCTCTTACCTTCCTTGTGGAGATGGGGGCAAATATGTCTCAGGCGGCCCTGAATTTCTGAATGAAACTGTCTAATGCCTTGTCAATATCTCCCTCGGAATAGATTGAGGACCAGTGTTGCTGTCTGAGGTAGTCTTTTAGGGGATCTAATTGCCCTTTTCTTAAGACACGGGAAAATATTTTTTTTGCTGGCTGTTCTAGTGACTTATTTGTCCAGGTATGGAGTATGTGGGAGTGGTTCACCACCTCCTGATGCAGTGACCATTCGTGTGATGTCTCACCCACCTAGCTGACAGCGTCAGCAAGCTGGTTCTGTACTCCCGTGACACTGATCGTCAGGAGACCTGCACCCAAGCTGTGCATAAGGGTCCAGGTATGGAGGACACAATGGAAGGGAACAAGTGCTGCCTTGTTTGTTCAGGTACCACATTGCTTGTGGTGGTGACTCTCTGAAACTCTATGATCTGATCCTGGACAAGAGGAGCAAATTCCATCCGAGCTAACCACACTGTATGGAGCTCCAGCAGGTTGATATGGTGACAGGGGCTCCCATGGGTTCTATAGTCTCCTGGATGTGCTTCTACCCTTCTAGAGACACACTGGGCATAGGAATGACCATCAGCTCTGGGCAGGCAAATGGGACACCTTCCTCCAGATAGTCACTGTTACAGGCTGATTCAGGTGACCTAGGCATGGGACCACTGACAGCCCAGCTCTCACTGTAGATTGCCACATCCACCAGCAGACCCTTCTGACCACGGTGGTGCAGGATGCTACATACCCCAGCAGCCGCAGGAAGTTCCAGGCAGGGTGAAATTGCCCAACCTGAAATGAGCAGGCAAAGGAGGAAAGATCCGATGCACAGTGCACAGAGAGGTGGGCCTTTGCCCAACGGGAGTCTAGCTATGCCCCATTGACATGAATCACCTTCAAGGGGATCGGTGCAGACTTGGCCAGGTGACCAGAAGGTCCACACCTCTGCAGAAGTGAAGGGCCAGATCCCTGGACCACTCCGCTGACTCTTTGGACCATCAGCCAGTCCTCCAGGCAGGGATACACCCTAACACCCTGGCGCCACATGAAGACTGCCACCACAGCCATGCACTTATTGAGGACCCTGGCACTGAGGAGACATGACCTGGAACTGAAAGAGAACCCCTTCTGCGCAGAAGTGGAGGCTACTGCCAGTGGGACGGATGGACTGGAAACTGGAAGAATGTGTCCACTGCATTCTCCTTTTCCCTTACAAGAGTGCCATGGATGTGTGTTTTTTTTTCCACCACTCTTTCTTGACAGGCACTGGTTCTAGCACCTGCTCCGAGGCTCCTTTATTTGCATTTTTGCCATCACTGGACTCATGATTCCTCCTTTCAGCCACCCTAACATCTTTACCATCCTTTCCATGCCTTTCAGGCAGTTGAGCAGCGTTATCTTTATCTGTCCCCATTAATAAGAACTGCTGCTTATGACGAGAAGAACCTTGTGATGCATTCTTTTCATCATCATTGGGAGTGCCCATTGAGCCTTTATTGTGCTTTAGTGACACAAAGGCAGAGTGAAGAGTTGTAATTTGTTTTCTTTTTAAAGCCCTTTTGTTTTGACTTTCTGGGCATAACTTTTCACAAAGTTCTCACTTTTCAAAAATGTGATCTGTCCCCTGGCACTTTTGACAAAGCTTGTGGAGTCCTGCCCTTGCCAGGAGTAGAAAACAAGAAACACAATTTTTAAAATCTCTGGCTCTGTTCTCTTTTTAGGCTCATCAGTCATGCTAAACACAGACAGGGACCAAGATTTTCAATATTTGGTCCCCAGTCACAAAAAATTGGTTAAACAGATAAAAAAAATTGTGAACAGCTTTTAAAATGAGTAAAAACAAAAGCAATTTGAAGTTTTCTTTTTTTTTATTTAAAAAACACCGAAAACATACGGTTTCCTTGGGCTGGAACCAAACTGTTAAGCTTCCTAAAAATTAGGAATTTATGAATAACACATCCTAATGCAGAGTATTCAACTACTAACTCATAAACCAAAACAACAAATGCTTGGTATAAAAATATATAAAATAGGTGACCAGAAGGCTGGTGACATCTTTGGGACAGCTGCTCTCTTGAAGCTGACACTCACATCTGATATTAAGCCAGTAGGGAGGGAGCACGACCACACTACATAATTTGAACTTAGCTGAAAGTTCTTTAATTAGCAAGTTCTATTGCCGGAGCAGCACAGCACAATTCTGCAAACTGATGCACTTCTGTAAGGTATCACTGATAGATACCTGCTATTAGAATAAGGGAAAAAAATAAAGAATTTCAAAACACAAAACAGTATATTTGTGGTAGTAGATTTCACATATGCCTAAATTTGGTATTATAGTAAAAAAGTTGCAAAAATCATGCAAGTGCGGCAAAAGAAGTTGCCCAACCGCAGTTTCTGCTGCATACACATGGTTTTAAAAAGTGTTCAGCCTGGATATATCTATATTATATACACATAGTTATGTTGGTGCTATTCCTGGTATTACCAAGCATAGCATAATGTAAAGAAGAAAAAAAAAAACCTGATAATGACACCTGTGCAGGATTTTCCTAAATATCAGCAAGCTGCGCTTGGGACTTTTGTCACTGGCCCATGTCAGGCCCTTTGAAAACAAAGACCCAGGAATCCACTAAAATAAATGGACCAAAACAAATATAATTATACCAGGGTTTCTAGTGAGTATGTTTTTCCCCCTTTCTTCTATTATGAGTCCTCTGAATATCTTACACAATGCAGGACATATTTCACAGAGTTTTTTTTAACAGCTTCTGACTATTCCCCAACTGACCTTAATTACTTCATCGATGGCACTGCAGTTTTCTCTTACAGTATACATTATGCTGTCAAACAAAGGTGCAACGAAATCAGTTGGCAATAATCAGAAGTTATTTATGCAAGCTTCTTGGACAGGCTACCAAAATGTGTTGTAAATTCTGGAATGAAAAGCTATAAATAAAATATATATATATACACATATTAATAGCTGAAATATATCAATAGCATAAGAGTACATATTACAGTGGATACCTGCTCTTTAAACACATTTTATTTTTATAATTGTGTTGCTAACATGTACAGACAGTTAGCAAGTACTATACCTATTCAAAATTTCTGTTGCTAAGACCCGTATCTGAAGTTGGCCCACTGGTGCAGCTTGATGACACAGGTTCGGGAACAAGCCCATTCAAGCCGGCTTCAGAAAAAAAAAATCACTCCACCACCATATCCCTCCTTCGCCTCACCAACTCCATCCTTACAGGCATTGACAAAGAGGAAATTACCGCAGCTATTTTCATAGACCTAGCAAAAGCCTTCGACACGGTCTCACACCCCCTGTTGATATCCAAACTTGCCCAAACTGGTCTGTCGACGGCAGCACTCAGTTGGTTCCAGTCATACCTGTCAGGCAGGTCGCAAGCAGTCAGCATCGGTACGGCCCTATCCACCCACCTCCCTGTCACCAGTGACGTACCTCAAGGGGCTGTACTCGGCCCGCTGCTTTTCTCAGTTTTCCTCAATGACCTGCCTGCTGTCTGCACACAATCTGGTATCCATATGTATGCAGACGATACGGTGTTATTTGCCTCTGGCCCGTCTGGCACCACTGTAGCATTTCACCTTCAGAAGGACTTCGACTCCATCCAACGCTGGTTCATTCAGAACCAGCTATTCTTAAACTCAAAAAAAAACCTGTCTCCCTCACCTTCAGCTCTAGAGCCAAACTAACCCGGCTTACTGACGCACCCTCATTCTATACCTTGGATAGGACTCCGCTTGAGGCCTGCTCCACATATCGGTATCTCGGCATCTGGCTGGATCAGCACCTTGACTTCTCAGCACATGTAGAGGCTCTGCAAAAAAAGTTACATCCCATGCTGGGAACTCTCTATCGGAACAAGTTCTGCATCCCTCTACCAACCAGGCAAGCAATGGTACAAAAAATGATCCTCCCAATTTTCGACTACGGCGATGTCATCTACGGTGCTGCCCCCCAAACATCCTTAGCCAGGCTCGACCCTATTTTCAACTCCTTCTGCCGGTTCGCATTGGATTGTCCTCCCAACACCCACCACTGTGACCTCTACCAGTCCCTTGACCTCCCGTCACTCCAAAATCGGCGACTGCTGCACTGCACAAGAATTGCTGCTAAATTCTGGTCATATACGCTGCCTTCCTACCTATCAACATCTCTAACCGCCGTCCCCCCCACCCACCTACGAACTCAGGTACTCTGACTCCAGGCTTCTTCACATTCCCCATAGATCCACCCGATTAGGTCAGGGTGCTTTCAGCTTTAGACTGCCCAAATTATGGAACTCTCTGGCCGCCGACATCAGACTCACCACAAAGTACTCCCCAAAGAAATGCCCTCCTCAAAGCGCATTTTGCTACCAACTGTATACTTTCCTACGCTGAACTCACTGCTCAACTCAATTCTGCAATCCGGGCTCCACTGTCAAATCAGTCCCATAAGCCACATAATCCTTCTTCTGTTGCTGTTGATACGCACACCTACCCATTTAGTAGGTAAATCTAAGGACACTATGTAATTGCTGCAATTCCTACCATGGTACTATATCACTGCCTGTAAATACTCTTCACATTGTATGAGCCAATATGTTCTCAGTTACTGCACCCATCCTTACTGGGCCGTTGCTGAGTACCTGCAAATTATGTATGTACTATTGTGTTTTTTTATGTATTTATGTACTGCACCCTTGCAACCCCCTACCCCAGGGCGCATCTGGAATCGAGCGATTCTCTGCTCAGTATGCCTTCCTGGTAAATCTCTTAAATAAATAAATGCTGACCTCACTGCACGTCAGCATTCCCAATTGGGAACAAAGCCTGAAAACCCCTGTGGCTAAAGCAGGATAATGCCAAGGAGTCTAGCAAGAGCCACGTCTGCCTGCTCCACGAAGTCTGACTCTAGATTAGTATCTTGCACCCCCCACCCCCAAGGGGGAAGAACCGCACCTTGGGGAGTAAGCCACAGTCTCCCGGAGTACCAGCAGTCCTGGGGACAGCACAGGGGAGAACCTGAAAGGGGTCAAGGGCTGAGAGAGGGGTACATCCCTACCACTGCTGCAGTGCAGAAACCAAAAGGATTTAAAAAAAAAAATCCAGTACCCGAGGCTTGGACACCCCACATACTATGGCACACCATTTTTATAAAGATAATTACCTGGCACAGCAACGACCGGTGGGTTTTTGTCAAATTGGAAATGAAGACATAGGGAGTCTGAGAGTGGTACACCACATAAGTCGAATTCTTCTGGTTTACTTTGGAGTATTGCGCACTCCAAGCAATTCGAATCCAAATAGCTTCATCAAAATCTTTAAAGCTGACCATCACATTCTGGAAATTTAAAGATGAATTGTAGATATTATGACAATGTAAAAAATATGCCATAGTATGTGCTCACAGGTTTAAACATTAATATAGTGTAGTCAGAATATTTGATTCTTTTGCTTTTTTAGGTCAGGATTAGGTAAGAAACAACATGTAACAGGGTGTACATCAATACACAACTTACTGAATGTCCCAGGTGGGTTCTGAAGCACAAGGCACAGTCAAGTGCCTTCAACAATCTGAGAAACATGTTAAGATAGAAAATATACTTACCATAACAAGATCTTAATGAATATCTTGCCTGCAGAATACAACTCTTTTGTCTTAGAGTCAGAGATACAGGGATCCTGTGTCACCAATGCCTAATTTCAATGCACGCCATAGTCCACACACCTGCAAGGTATATATTAACGCTGGCCTCATCAGCCTCAGAACCCATCCCCCCAACTGAGAAAGCGAGTGAAAAAATTTAATTAGTGAAAACAGGGCATGAGACAACCCACCAGTCCTTGCAAGAAAGCACAACAGCAAGTGTCTTAACAGCCATACCTATGATGGCGGTGGTGGTTGGGGATAGGGGGAGATAAGACGCATTAGACTAAAGCAAGTCCAAGGGATGGAGGGTAGGGCAAGTGGTCCTCTGTAGAGATTATGTCCAAGTTAGTAACTTTCCTATCTCCAACAATCAGTCTTCTCCATAGAGTAACACACTCTAGTAGAGTGGCAAGCTATAAGAAACCCAGACTAGGGAGGCTGGAGACACAGGATTCAAGAGAAGCGCAGGCCTTGTAACAGAGCCAAAAAACAAACAAAAGGCAAGAAAGTACAGTTACGCAAGAACTTACCGTAACAGTAGATCTTTGAGAGAGGCTCTTGCAGTAGGTATTCACAGGTAGGACTAAGCCGCCAGGCATCAGGACCCCATGGAAAAACTTTTAACTAGCAGTCTCTGGCGGGGACTGCCCCATGTCAGGTGATCGGCATCAGACAATGTCCATATAAAGGGGCGGTCCCCCACGCCTACCTTCCAGTTCTTTCCTGCCAAATGCCTAAAGAGGCAAGATGAGAGAGAAGAGGATATGCCCCCATGGAAGGAAAAAGAGAAGAAACCTAGCAGGATGGTGGGCTGGAAGGTGATACCTACTGCAAGAGCCTCTCTCTCGAAGATCTACTGTTACGGTAAGTTCTTACATAACTGTACTATCTTACTTCAAGAGGGCTCTTGCAGTAGGTATTCAAAGATAGGACTGAGTCCCAAGCAGTCTCGAACAAAGAAGAAAACTCAGGAGGAGGATTGTCATCCACAACATAAACCTCAAGGCTGGACAGGTCTCATGAAAGGAGACCCTGCAAAACAGCCAACCCGAAGCCTGCTCTACGGCGAGAGGCAATGTCCAAACTGTAGTGTTTCGAGAAGGTCCTGTCAGATGTCTAAGTTGCGGCTGCGCAGATATCTGCCGCTGACACACTGTTGAAACAAGCCGCAGAAGCAGCTACTCCTCTAGTGGAGTGACCTCTGACCTGACCCAGGAGGGTCTTGTACTTGTCGTAACAGAAAGTGATACAATTCACCAACCACTTAGACAGGCATTGCTTGGAAACAGCATTGCCTTCCTGTTTGTGAGAGAAAGAAACGAAAAGATGATCAGTTTTCCTGAGATTCTTAGTCCGATTGGTGTAGTATCTCAGGATTCTGTGAATAACCTGAGTATGTAAAAAGTGCTCCCCATTATTGGAGTGTTACGTAAAGAAAGTTGGTAACTCAATGGATTGGTTCAGCGTAGACTCAGCCACCACCTTAGGAAGGAACTTAGGATTGGTGCACACGGCCACCCATTCCTTGTGGAAAATCAAATACAGGATTTTACACATCAAGGCTTGGAGCTCAGAAATACGTCTAGCAGAGATAATATCCACTAGGAAGAGTCTTCCAGGAAAGGAACTGTAAGTCTGCTTCCACTGCTGGTTCAAAGGGGGGCAGTGTGAGCTTTCCAGGATGAAATTCAAGTTCCATGGAGGGATGGAATTGCAGATGGGGGGTCTCAGGTGGAGAACCCCCTTTAAGGAAGGTCTTAGAGACTTCCAGTTGGGCAAAAGACCGGTCTTTAAAGGGAATGCGGTAGGCAGAGATAGCTGCCACATGGACTTTCAAAGAAGAATGGCTGAGACCCAGGTCGAAGAGGTGACGCATGTAATCCCAGACTTTGTTAGCTGGGCACGAGAAAGGCTCCAAGTCTTTAGAGCTCGCCCAGATGGAATACTGTTTCCACTTCAGGGCGTAGGTGGACCTGGTGGAAGGTTTTCTTGCCTCCACCAAAATGTCCGCTACTAACGGAGAAACTCCGAAGCGTGCCTTAGCTACATCTGAAGGAGCCACGTATGGAGATGAAGGGATTTGAGGCCTGTGTGAACTAGGGTCCCCTGATCCTGGGTCAACAATTGCTGTGACAGAGGAAGAGGAAGTTCCTCGGAAACTGTTGTAGAAGAGAGAACCAAACTTGCCTGGGTCAGAAGAGGGCAATGAGAATCATTCGAGCCCCTTCTGTTCTGAGTTTGTTCAAGACTCTCGGAATCAAGGGAATGGGAGGGAAGACAAATGAATCTGTCCCTCCAGCGGGAGAGAGAGAGAGAGAGAGAGAGAGAGAGAGACCCGCCAGAAAACGTCTCACCCTGGAGCAAGCCAGCAAAAGGCAGGAAGTTTGGTGTTTTGGGGGGAGGCGAAAAGATCCACCTGAGGCATTCCCCACTGCTGAAAAATGTTGTTTACAAATTGTTGGTCTAACTCCCATTCATGAGCCCTGGCTGAGGAGCGACTGAGCTCATCTGCCATGGTATTTTCTACCCCCAAAACTGAACTGCGGTCAGGTGTAGGTTGGGCTGAGCTGCCTATACCAGACTCTCATCGCCTCTCAGCACAGGGGATAGGAACGTGTTCCTCCCTGTTTGTTGAAGTACCAGACTACACACGCTGTCTGATTGGATCAGAAGATGACTGTGAAGAATGAAGGGAAGAAGAAGAAGAGCCTGTAGGACATATAGGACTGCTCTCAGTTCAAGCACATTTATGTGCAGTTTCTGCTCAAAAAGGTACCAGCTGCCCAGAGTCCTGTGAGACCCTGGGTGGGCACCCCAGCCCTCCCCGGACGCATCTGTTGTCAGTGTTTGGGATGGGGGAAGGGCGACGCAAAACGGAACTCCCACACACAGGTTCTTCTGAACCATCCACCAGTGCAAGTCCCTAGTCATGGGATCAGACACTAGCACCTCTTGGTCTAGTTCAGCCAGAGTTTGGTCTCACTGCGACTGGAGCGTCCATCGAGAGATCCTCGTATGGAGCAGAGTGAACGGAACTGTCGGAATGGCAGCCACCATAAGCCCGAGAAGACAGAGGACTGACCTGGCCCCGACCAGCCTGCGACCGGACAGGAGACTAGCCTGAATTTGAAGGGTCTCGACCCTGTTCAAAAGCAAAAAGGCTTTGCCTAGGTTCGTGTCCAGTACTGCCCCTATAAATTGGAGGCGTTGGCAAGGGACCAGGTGGGACTTGGCCTGGTTGACGGTAATACCCTGGCTGGTAAAAACCTGCAGGATGAGGGAAAGGGAGTGCAGGAGTTCCTCCCTGGAAGGGGCCACCAGGAGCCAATCGTTCAGGAAGACCTGCACACCCTGAGTATGCAGGTGAGACACTACTACTGACAGGCATTTGGTAAATACTCGGGTGGGTGAGGAAAGACCAAATGGGAGGGCCTTGAACTGGTAGTGGTCCCCCTGAAAGCAAAATCGGAGGCATTTGTGGTGGGAAGGGCATATGGGGATATGCAGGTATGCATCCTGCATATTCAGAGCGCTTAGCCACTGTCTCGGACGAAGTAAGCTAAGAAGACTCTGTAAGGAGAGCATTCTGAAGCATCTGTATTCCATGAACATGTTCAGGGAGCTGAGGTCTAGGACAGGCCTCAAGATTCCTATCTTATTTGGAACTAGAAAGAAATGGGAATAGAAACCCATTCCCTAAGGATGAGTGGGGATGGGCTCTATCGCCACCTTTGATAGAAGGGATAGGATTTCTTCTAGAATCAGAGGAAGATGTTGTGGGGAGAAAGACAACTGAGGAGGGAGTTTTTTTAGGAGGTTTTTGTAGAGTGTACGGCAGATATTAGCTGGAGCATCGATGCTTCTGATGTTATCCTATCCCAACCCGGTAGATGGGAGGAGAATATTCCCCCCCCCCCACCAGTTCCTCTGGAATGGCCAGAGGCAGAAGGAGAGGCAGGGAGTCAGGAGGTGGAGGGCAGCGCAGCAGCCAAGGCTCCCGTGGTTTTTTTTGATGGGGTAGTCTTGGTTGCTGGAGGGGCCCGACGTTTGTCGGTGCGCTTTACTTGGTTAGGTTTTGGTTTTTGTCACTTTTGGCAATGAAAAGGACGTCGCTGCCCTTGAGGAGGCCTATACAAAGTCTGGACGGACTTAAGTGCAGTGCCTTTCTCCTGCAGTTCAGCTATGATGTCCTTAACATCACCCCCAAACAGCACCGAACCCCTGAAGGGAGCATCCTAAATGCCAGTCTGCACTTCAGGGACCAATCCTGACACACGGAGCCAGGCATGACGCCGTAAGCCTACAGCAAAATCCGAGCTTCTGTCAACTGCATCCAGTGCATCATAGGTGGCACACAGCACATGCCTACAGGCCAAATGAGCGGATCGGACCAGGTCCCCCAGTTCCTGTTTGGTCTGTGAATCAGGTAGGGAGTCCTGCTTGGATTCTACCTGACCAAGAATGGACTTCTAGAAGTCCTCCATGTGTCCGAAGTAGTTTAGGGCCCCGATGCCTAGGGTCAAAGAGGAGTAATTCTTCATCCTGTAGTCGGGATTCTTTGTCAGGTGGGGACAAGCTCAGGTGTTTTGGATTGACAGAGTGGCCGTGGGCAGCACTGATCACAACCGAGTCCACCTTGGTGGAGACTGAGAAAGTCTTTACCCTCCGGAGCCTGATATAGCCTATCCGTCTTACTCGGAAGGGGGGCTAGCATGAATGGTTACTTCCAAATTGTGGATACAAGACCCGCGTGAGGATCTATCCAGGGTGGAATGAGTGTGGGAGCAGTCTCAGGCAGAACCAAATATGCAACGAGCTTCTTACGCTGTGGGTCTGACTCCACTGATTGCCATTGACATGTCTCCTGGATCTTTCTCAAGAGCTCCAGAAAAGAAGGATCCTCTTGAGGGAACTTCGGAGGGTCCCTCGGCCCTGGGTTTTCTGGAGTATGAGGCTCGTCTCCAGGTTCAGAGTGATCCGAGTCAAAACCTGAGTCTGATGGCTCTGAAATAGAAGAAGACTCCTCCCTAGAAAGGGGAGAAACAACCTCTCTGGGGACCACTCGTGGGTGCATATCCTCTCTGTCCCGGGAGCCAGACGGATCTCCTCTGGCGTCGGGTAAAGCGGAAGGGGTCTTCGACGGTGGGGATCTGGCGTAGGGGCCAGCGTTGGAAGTTGACTCTCAACCTCCCTGGTGAGCTGAGCCTTGGCCCACCAGCAGGTCAAGACTTCCTTCAGATCCGCCAGCAGAGGAGTAGAGGGAGGAGGAGGAGGAGTTGGGGGGGGGCTCAGGTACGGGTAGGTGGGGTATCCATAATAGAAGTATCCATAACCAAACGACAAGAAACCTGGCATCGGGTACTGAGGTGTCTGGTACTGCGGCGCCAGATAATGTGGCATCTGGTACTGCGGTATCAGATACATCGGAGCCAGGAGCTCTGACAGAGCAGAAGGTCCTGGCGTAGGATCTGCAGGCGAATCAGATGGTGGGATCGTTGGTCTGGAGGGCGTCGGGCCCGGTGTAGGGAAACCTCTGGGAGGGTCAGACAGTCCTGGTGGAAGAGCAGGTCCTTCATCAGGCAGAAGTATGCTGGAGGGCATAGTTGGGTTGGCCGACGTCTAAGGGTCCGGCGTGGGGGGGCGCCCCTGACGGCAGTGTCCCTAGGGCGCTTGGTCACGACCTGGGAAAGGGATCAGAATTGGGGGCAGAGGGGATGCAGGGACCTCAGAGGGCACGGGTCTGTGCGTTCACTGGCAGAGCCTGGGGCGTCAGGTGTGACTACTAGGTCTGACACAAGCAGATCTGCTGGGTGGTCGTCGAAGGGGTCAATGGCTGACTTATCAACAGCATCCCGGTGGACGTTGGGTGAGCCAGCGTCCAACTTATCAGACTCCCTGTCCGTGGAAGGCCATGAAGGAGGGGCGGCCTTGGCGGAAGGGTGGTGGGCTGGGCGTTCACTTGAGGCAGTGAGCGGCTTATCAGCCCTGTTTGTTCAGACATCAGTGGAAACGGCGTCCGACTTACCGGACCCACTCAGACCGGAAGGCCGTAATGAAGGAGCGGCCTTGGCACGAGTGGAAGCCTCATTTACCCGTGGGTTCCTGAGGTGGCCCGTCTTGAGCCGATGGGAGGACCGGCGCCTTCTTGGTAGCCATCAAGACGGCCGTCGAGGAGCGATCCCCCAGAGGGGAAGATACCTGGAGGGCCGCGACTCCGGACGAAGTTGTGGCTGCTGTGGATGAAGAATCCTGGTCCTGGTGCTTCTCCTTCTCACGTTTCTTTTTATGGCCTTCTGGGGAGGTTGACACTCACTGAAGTTTCTTCAACTCCTTCTCCGTGGATGCCATTTTCTTTTTCAGGAGATTGGCTTCCTGGGACTGCTGCCTACGTTTGCGGGTAGCCGAGTTGAATTTTTGGCAGTGCTGACAGTCCTCCACGCAGTGGTCTGGGCCTAGGCAGAAAAGGCACAAGGAGTGCCCGTCCTTGTGTGGAAGCTGTGAACCAAATGAGTCACACTTCTTTTAATGCGATTTGGAGGGCGTTGGGGACGACATACACAGCAAATGGTTTTGGAAAAAAAAAAATCTATAAAAATCAAAATAATTAGCCGAAAAGTCAAAACTTTAGGCCACCAAAAAGTGCTGATGACGCTGTTCTACCTCAAGGAACTTTTACAAGCCAATGGTGGGAAAGAACTAGAAGGCAGGTGTGGGGGACCGCCCCTTTATACAGACTTTATCTGACGCCAGTCACCTGATGTGGGAGTAGCTCCCCACCAGAGACTGCTAGTTAGAAGTTTTTCCGTGGGGTCCTGATGCCTGGTGGCTAAGTCCTATTTATGAATACCTACTGCAAGAGCCATCTCGAAGCAAGATCTTCTGCTGTATCGGAAAAAAATCTTCTTTACTAGAAAAAAAAAATAAATAAAAAATACTGTGCAAAGTGCAAAATAATAAAGTGCTATAACAAGACTATAAAACTAATGAGCCCAGCACTTTGAGGAACAAAAAACATTCTTCCTCAGTGAGCGGAACAGAGTCAACCCAAAGACTGTAGATGTCCTGAAATGCAAGCACTACGCCAGGGAGCGGCCCTACAGAAAGTACCATTCACATTAAACTCACTGTGTAGCCAGTTATCTTTATGTGATTTCAATAACATGCCAGCTAGCTGGTTTGTTTCTTCCCCCTCAGCTGTATGATATGGCTTTCAGCTGTTGGTATGTTTAGGTAGCTCATTGAAAGTTCAGCAGAAACCAGCTGAGAACTAAATATCAGTGATTAAGAGAATTTCTGTGTACAGCCTTAACAGTTAACATGCTAACCAGCTGTAAACTGGCTGCGGGGGAGGGGGGGCATTACTCTTGTATGGTCATGTTGCACAGCAACAGATACCAGATCTGCTTCAGCCAACATGGGGCTATTAGGATCAGCTTGCTCTTGTGAGTCTCCAGCTGGAGGAGCATGCTCTGGGTGAGAGGAAGGGGCAGAAACGTATAAAGAATGCAACCTTTCCACTGCACCCAAGACGCATCCTCACAAAAAGTATCATGCTCCCGATTTCCGCAGCAAAAGCACAGGCATTTTGCACCATGGCAGGATGCCAAACGTGTATTTCCAGACTGTCCCAACAACTGAACAGAGACCACACTACATCCTCTGTGAGGAACCATTCGTGAGAGTTTTCCCCTCTTAGACTGAGACGATATGCTAGGAAACGGTCTACCTCAGGGAGATGGGTAATCTGGAGAAAGACCTTGTGCTCTAAGCAACACTCCTGAACTCTCATCGGCCAGAGTGGAGCGTGGATGCAGAATTTGAACCTAAATTTCAAATTCTAGAATTTGCACAGTCTCCATTTCCAGAGGAGTCACTCTTGGCTGAGATGACAGCATAAAGTATAAATACTGAGTGATTCCTAGGGTTAGGAAATGACACTTGTCTGGAGATGCACTACTTTGTCAGGAACCAGTTTTGATGGTCCCCGTTGCCCCTACAGAACAGCTCTAACCAAGTTCCTTGGGTCTAGTGACATTGGCAGGAACACCCCATCTCAGTGAGGAGTTTGTGGTCATCATCAACTGTGGCATTGAAGGGGAGAAGAGAAATCCCTGCAGAATCCCCCCAACCCCGAAGACCATCACAAGTAGGGAGAGAATCAGATGCATCGTTGCCTTTACTGGATGATCCAGTGTTCAGAATCTTTTGACAGAAGGAGACAGGGAAATTCAATCAGTGGCAAAAAGTCATATCCCTGAACTTACCTTAAAAATGGACAAAGTACTAAATCTGCCAACTCTGAGAATCAGAGAAATCTCTGACCAGATGCCGAAAATGCCTTTTCTCCACACGGACTTGCCAACTCTGAATGAACTTCAAAAGCCACTTGAAAAGACAACAGACACTTCAAACCCAGGACGTCAGGAGCAGAAGCCAGCAGAGAGGGCTCAAGAGTGTCCCCCTTGAATGCTCTCCTCCGGGTTTTGTGTATATGTGTTAATCTGTGCACTTTTCTGTAGTGATTTCTGATGGTGACACCCTTGACAGCATGTGTGACCACACACCATCAAGTACCCCCTAGTCCAGGTGCCGCAAGCACTAGCGTATGCGAGGGCATGCAGAATAATCGAAAATTCCACACCTGTATGCTGGATGATTCCTTTCAGCTCCCTTCCCCACACTACTGGAGCCCCACATGGTGCACCAGCCTTTCAGCCTATCAGCAGCATCACTAAGTGCATTCCCCTTCTTCCCCCCCAGATGGAGAAGCTGGCCAATGGGACAGATGGTGAGGTGGAGTCAAGGAGAAGCTCCCTCGATGACAACCAAAGGAGGCCTCTAAGACATGGCTGTGGTCTGTCAATGGCTGGCAGTGAAGGGAGAGACTGGCGAGGAACAGAAGCACAGGAGGCCCCAGTGTTGGCTGGCACGGTGGAGAATAAAAATAATCCTAGGTGGCGGGAACAGACCTGTAGCTATTCTAAAAACAGTTATCTCATGCTTTATTTCCTCTATACAGGAGTGTTCAACAGCATACAAGATGAATAATGAAAGCACAACAGAGGTGAAAGGCATAAGGAAAAAAAAAAAAGTTACATGACCAAGACATTCAGATCATTCTCTAATAAAATAAATGACAAACTTCACACATTCTTGCTCCACAATGAAGTTTCTGTCAAGTGTGCAGCTGAAATAAAAATGGTGGTAAAAGATCCTACTGAATTTAATGGGACAGTGTGAGCTTTTAGCTGATTTTTATAGCCTGGCTTAAAGAGGATACTCGCACATATAATTATTACTGTACATCATACACACTGTGGCTATTTGTCATACAATGCACACTTAGAGACAGTTTTAAAATATTTCTAGTATTTACCCATCCTGAGTGAAATCCTAGGTGGCCCGCTGCTCCCATGTATGTACTTCTAATGTGGTACCTAAGCACCAGTAAACTCATGCATGAACAAATGTGGATTTTTTAAAGTCATATCAGCCAAAACGATTCTGAATAGAGGACACTTTTGAGTGCTCTAACATGTTTAATTAATTTGGAATATAAAGCCGTGCCTCTGGACATACGTATTGGTGTCAACTGTAAGTGCACGCGTGGGAACCAGGTCACCCAGCATGTCCTCTGGACGGGTAAATACTAAAAATATTTTAAAAAAACATCTAAACGTGTGTTTTATAAGCAAGCACAGTATATATGATGTGCAGTAATAAATGTATGTGCAGGTATTGTTTTTAACTGGGGCTATAAAACTCTGCTAAAAGCTGACAGTGTCCCTTTAAACAAGAAGTGCTGAAAGAGATGACAAATGTAAAGCTTTAACTGCTTATGCTCTGGCTGAATCAGATACCTTAAATAATATGAAACTTCTGAGGAAAATGGAAGCTTTAAAAAAACAGAACAATTTAACAGTTGATTTGCCATATGCTTTAGACCCAGAAGAAAAAATTACTCACCGTAGTAATTATGTTTCTTCCAGGGGATCACTCAGTCTGCTTAACTAATGCCGTCAGCCTTCAGTGTTGAACTGCCCCAGAGAGAATGGAATGGAATGTATGTAAATGATGGAACTCTCACTGGCTCGTGCCATTTTCAAATTGCTGCCCCTAGTAACTGCAGTATTCTGAAGTGCTCAGATTCATTATGAAGCCTAACAAAGTGAAGGCACCCTAACTAACTACTTAACCCCCCCCCCCCATATGGGGGCCCCAAAAAGAATGGTTCCTGTAGGAAGGGACAACAATAAAACACAACTGGTTTAAAAAACTTTAACCATCAAGCTTACAAAAGTAGTAGGGCATATAGTGACCATCAGGGATGCAAGACAAGAGATCCCCTTTTCCTGGTTCTGGCAGGGAGGCAGGGTGGAGCTTAAGCAGACCGAGTAACCCCTGAAAAAAAAAATATAATTACTATGGTGAGTATTTTTTTCTTCAAACCCCAGGAATCACTCAATCTGCTTAACTAATGCAGACTACCAAGCAGTATCTTTGGAGGTAGGGCAGAGAACCTATTTTGGAAAAAGGCTCTGCAGAACTGCTGTGCCAAACCTGGCATCACTTCTGGACTGTATGTCCACACAGTAGTACTTGGTGAACGTGTGAACAGTTTTCCATGTAGCTGTTTTGCAAATTTCCAGCAGGAGTATGTCTCTTGCTGCAGCTACTGCTGCTGCGCCCCTGTAGAACGTGCCCTGAGGCCCAGGGGGCACTGCTTACCAGCTCTGCTGTAACAGAACTGAATGCAGGCCATTATCCAATATGCAATGGTTCGTCAAGATGCTGGTTTACCTTTACCAACTTCCCCATAGGTGAGGAATAACTGCGTAACCTCTGGCCTGTGGGCCTTGGTCCTGTCAAGACAGTGGCTAAGTGCCCTCTTGACATCCAGGCTATGCAATCTCCACTCTCCTGAGCTAGAGTTGGCAGTGAAAAAGACAGTGTAACAGTCTGATTCAGATGGAAATCTAAGACCACCTTGGGTAGGAATTTCATATTGGTCTCGAGTACCACCTTATCCCTGTGGAAAGAAATATAGTTCAGATCTGTGCACGGGGCCTGAAGCTCACTTACTCGCCTTGCTGAAGCAATGGCTACTAGGAAAACAGCTTTCCAAGTAACATACTTAAGATCTGCAGTTGCCATTGGCCACACAAAGGAGGGTTCCATTAGCCCGGCAATGCAAATGTTCAGATCTCAGGCCAGCACAGGCTCTCTCAAGGGAGGGTGGAGGTGAAGAAAACCTTTAAAGAACTTTAGAAAGACAGTATGAGATGCCAGGGATAGTACATTTACATAGGAACTTACCGTAACAGTAGATCTTCGAGAGAGGTTCCTTCAGTAGGTCATCACTTATAGGACTGGCGCCACCTGGCGTCGGGCTGCACGGCAGACTTTTCTAGCAATCCCTGATGGGGGACCGCCCATCCGATGTCAAGTGACTGACGTCAGCATGACTGTATGTAGTGGGCGGTCCCCACGCCCGCCCTCCAGTTCTCCCTCCGAAGCCAGGAAGAGGCCTGACAGCAGGAGCCAACAGGATTTGGAGACCCTGTAAAACACAAAATGAGGGGAAGGCAGGAGGGAAAATATGACCTACCGAAGAAACCTTTCTCGAAGATCTACTGTTACGGTAAGTTCCTACTTAACTGTACTATCTTACTTCAAGAGGGTTCCTTCAGTAGGTCATCACTTATAGGACAGAGTCCCAAGCAGTCTCTCCAAAGAGATACCAAGAGAAACTAGGGAGAAGGAAAAATAACTCACAACAGAAAAAAATGGAATCCAGAATGGACCCAGTCTAGGATAGAAGGCTCTGTAACACAGCTAGGCCAAAACCAGCCCTCCGCCTAGAAGCAATGTCCAGACTAGTGTTTGGTAAAGGTATGGACAGAACTCCAAACGGCTGTGGCACAGATATCAGCCGTAGAGACATTTCTCAGAAAGGCAGCAGAAGCAGCCATGCCCCTAGTAGAATGACCACTGATGGTATCCAGCAGAGGTTTTTCATACTTCTGGTAACAATACCTAATGCATTTGCCTAACCATTTGGAAAGGCCCTGCTTAGAAACCGGTTTGCCCTTCAATCTGGGGGCAAAAGAAACAAAAAGTTGATCACAGCTACAGAATTCTTTAGTCCGGTGTGTATAAAACTGAAGAATCCTATGCACGTCCATGGTATGAAGGAGTGCCTCACCGGTTAGAGGGGGGACGGACAGTACACATGAAGCTCTACTGATTGGTTCAGTATAGCTTCTGACATTACCTTGGGAAGAAACTTCGGGTTAGTTCTGCGGACCGCCCGGTCCCCGTGGAAAATCAGATAGGGCTCCTTACAAACCAGAGCAAGGAACTCTGAAATCCTCCGGGCTGACGTGATGGTAACCAAGAACAACACCTTCCAGGAAAGGAAGCGCAAATCACAGCTCATAGCCGGCTCAAAAGGAGGAAGGGTGAGTTTTTCCAAAACAAAGTTCAAATCTCAAGGAGGAGTTGGGCTGCAGATGGGGGGGTTTCAAATGGAGAATCCCTTTCAGAAAGGTTTGAGACTTCCAACTGAGCCACGGGTTTACCATCCACTAGCTCTTGGTATGCCGAAATAGCCGAAAGGTGGACCTTCAACAACGAATATGAAAGACCGGAGTCTGACAAGTGAAGGAGGTATTCCATGACCCGAGGGGCAGAGCATGAGAAGGGGTTCCAACCCTTGGCGATCGCCCAGATGGAAAACCATTTCCACTTTATAGCATAAGTGGAACGAGTAGAGGGTTTTCTGGCCTCGATGAGGACCTGAGCAACCTGGGAGAAGACCCCAAAGTAAGAAATCGCTATGTCTGCAGGAGCCATGCATGAAGCTGCAGAGTCCTGAGTCCCGGATGTAGCAGTCAACCTTGATTCTGAGTCAGGAGGTCATGAGTTACTGGAAGTGGAACCGGTGGTTCCCTGGAGAGCTGTTGCAGCAGCAGAAATCAGATCCATCTCGGCCAGAGAGGTGCGATGAGAATCATCTTGGCGCTCTCTGCTTGAAGACTGAGGAGGACCCTCTGGAGAATGGGAAATGGAGGGAAGGCGTACAAAAATGTTCCTGCTCAAGAGAGAGGCAGCGCGTCGTGCCAGAAAGCACCATGCCCTGGAACAAGTGAGCAAAAACTGGGAAGTTTTGTGTTGCATATGGAGGTGAAAAGGTCGATTTCTAGACTCCCACAACATAGGAAGATGGATTCCGCCACTTCCTCATGCAATTCCCACTTGAGAGCTAGGGTCCGAGAACTGCTGAGACTGTCCACCAGGGCATTTAGTACACTTGGTAAGTGCATGGCCTTGAGGGCCAGATTGTGCTGGACTACCCCAGTTCCACACCTGCATCATTTCCCTGCACAAGGGATACGACAGGGTTCCTCCTTGTTTGTTGAGGTACCAAACTACCGACATGTCAGTTTGGTCCGGTAGTGATCCCACTGGAAGGAAGGTCTGGAAGGCATGTAAGGCGTACAGGACAGCCCTCATCTCCAGAACGTGGATGTATAATGTAGTCTCCAAGCTGGACCACAGTCCTTGAGCTTGGTGCTCCCTTAAATGTGCTCCCCATCCCATGTTCGAGGTATCCGTGGTCAGGGATGCAGAGGGAGCTGGGTTCCTGAAGGGAAGACCCAAAGAAAGATTGCAGGGATCCCTCCACCAAAGCAATTCTTTCTGAACCGCTGAGGAGACTAGCACTGGATGGTCCAGGTCATCCAGGAGTTGAACCCACTGCACGCCCAAGGACCACTGAGTGACTCATGTGGAGCCTCACGAGAGGAACAGTGGTGATGGAGGCTGCCATCAGGCCAAGAAGGTGCAGGCACTCCCAGGCCGGGATGTTCCTGAAAAAGCCACTTTGGAAGTCTGACAGAGCAGTGTCTCCACCCTGTCTGGAGGAAGGAAGGAAGACTCTGCAATAGACTGTATCCAAAACTGCCCCAATGAATTGAAGTTTCTGGGTCAGGGTCGTAGAAGACTTGGGGCTATTGAAAGTAATCCCTAGTCTGCTGAATAGGTCCAAAGTGAAGGAAAGAGCCTCTAGTAGAGGGTCTCTGGATGGGGCCGAAATCAGCCAATCATCCAGGTAAAGGAAAACCGCATAATGCCTCTGCGGCAAGAAGGCCGCAACCACTGTCAGGCACTTGATATGCACAGGGTGCGAGGGCAGGCTGAAGGAGATGCTCGAGAACTGAAGTGTTCCCGTGGAACTGAAACCACAGGAGCGGTGGTGGCTGGGGAACATGGGGATATGCAGGTAAGCATCCTGCATGTCCAGAGCGCATAACCAATGGTTCTCCAGAAGGAGTGGAAGGAGGATCTGGAGAGTTAGCATACGAAATTTTTTGTACTCGACAAACTGGTTCAAGTTGTTTAAGTCGAGTATGGGTCTGAAATCCCCAGTCTTTTTTGGAACCAGGAAAAGATGGGAGTAAAACCCCCTTGTCCCTTAGCTGGAGGGGAACGTGCTCCATTGCTTCCTTGAGCACTGTTCATCTCTTCTCGGACGAGAATAGCCTGATCCCTTGAGTAGGAGGATCTTTTTGGTAGAGTTTTGGAGGAAAGTCCAGGAACTCTATTGTGTGTCTGGACACTTAACTGCAGGACCCATTCGTCAGAGGTGATCGCCCTCCTCTCCAGCGTGTGGCCAGCACACCTCCCCCCCAACCTGCTCCCAGTCAGGAGACTGGGGAGGCAGTGGGGATGGGAAGTCAGGAAGCGGACAGAAGTTCAGGAGGAGGACCCCCTGCATGTCTCTGGTTCTTGGAAGCAGGAAGGGTAGCTGCACCCATGGCCTTAGCCTTCCCCTGCTGGCGTGCCGGGTCTTGCTTCCACTGCCTGTTGTTGGGTGCCTGATCGGTACCTGGACCTCACGGACCTGAGGGCGAGACCTCTGCCCTTCAAGTCCGTGACAATGTCCTTGGTGTCCCAACCAAAGAGTACCAAGCCCCAAAAGGGGCATCTTGAATTGCCGACCAAACTTTGTTATCAAGTCCAGAAAGGCAAAGCCTCTCCAGCCTGCAATTCCCACCCCACAGCACGCAGCTGAGCGCCAGGGCTTTGCTCTGCCAGCGGGCGGTCGGCGGCACCTTAGCCGAACCAGGGAACCACGAGGCCGGGAGGAACAGCTAGAGAGTACTCGGGAAAGGTGCAGCCAATCGCCTACAATTCCCACCCACAGCACCAGCTGGCGCTCGGGACTTCGGCTCCGCCAGCGGGCGGTCGGCTGCACCTTAGCCGAACCAGGGAACCACAAGACCAGGAGGAACAGCGAGGGAGCACTCAGGAAAGGCGCAGCCAATCGCCTGCAATTCCCACCCCACAGCACCCAGCTGAGTGCCGGGGCTTCGCTCCGTCAGCGGGCGGTCTGCAGCACCTTAGCTGAACCAGGGAACCACGAGGCCAGGAGGAACAGCGAGGGAGCACTCGGGAAAGGCGCAGCCAATCGCCTGCAATTCCCACCCCAGCACCCAGCTGAGGCCGGGGCTTCGCTCCGCCAGCGGGCGGTAGGGCACACCAGCTGAACCAGGAACCACAAGGCCAGGAGGAACAGCGAGGGAGCACTCGGGAAAGGCGCAGCCAATCGCCTGCAATTCCCACCCCACAGCACCCAGCTGAGCGCCGGGGCTTCGCTCCGCCATCGGGCGGTCGGTGGCACCTTAGCCGAACCAAGGAACCACGAGGCCGTGAGGAACAGCGAGGGAGCACTCGGGAAAGGCGCAGCCAATCGGTAAGCGAGCGCTCCTCCAGGCACAGCAGCCGATTGGCTCTCCTGCCCCATTGACTTTCACTGACTCAGCCTGCCTTGTCGAAATCTGTCTGGGACTTGACTTTCTTTTTTTCCTCTGTACTACTGCAAAATCCCCAAAAGAGCTGTCTTCAATTTGTGATGCATCTGTAGAGGGAATCTGTTGTTTTTGTTTGAATTCTGCTGTATCTCTGGATCCTGTTAGCAGCAGTGGGCCAGACACAGAGGCGCCACTCTCCTTCCCTTAACAGTGTAAATTACCTAAAAGGTGCTGATTTCTACTATTGTAATTGCAAGGGGAAACTGCCATTTTATTGCTCTTTACTGTAATTACAGCTCCTTTTTTTGCCTTTGCAAGGTGGGCCAGACAGTGAGGTGCCACAGAACCCCTTCCCCACAGTCCTTTTGTTGTGCAGATTTAGTCAGTGACGCTCAGGAACGTTTGTTTCTGCCTTTATTAACTGCTGCACCCTCTTCTGTCTCTCTCAGCCTGCAATTCCCACCCCATGCACCAGCTGGCGCGGGGCTTATGCTCCATGTGGGGCGATCGGCGAGCACCTCAGCCAAACCAGGGAACCACGAGGCAGGGAGGAACAGCGAGGGCGCACTCGGAAAAGGCGCCAAAATTTTTGCCCACCCGCCTTCCCCCTCTTGTGTATTATTTTATAGGCATCTTCCCGCCGAAATCTCTTCCCCGCCCTCAGCATTTTTCTAAACCAACAGTCACACGGGCTTGCTGATCCAACCAATCACCAATTTCACTACTCCCCGACAGCCAACTACCAACATCTCTTTCAGAATGGGGAGTTTACTTCTGATACTCCTTTCACTATCAGCCATAGGGTTCCACAAAGAAGATGTCCCTGCCATACAAATTAGGGTGATCCATCCGCCCAGTCTCTCTGAACCATCCCCTTTGGTTGCCACTCAAACCCTCACATATGCTCTACCATTGCTGCATCGACTACAGTGGTATAATCACCATAAAGAGACACATACCACCACACATGTATTTCAATCAAGGCTCCACTACTGGATATACAGATCCCCCCTAAGCCTAAGCACCAAACTGCTACTTAGTGTCTCGACACATTTCCTTAAACCCACAGGGAGCACCCCAAAAAAAGAGTGGCAACAGAATAAAAGAAGGAGGACCAAAGACAGCCCACTCTCCCTATCACTGGCAGCCCTCATGAAACTCCTGCTCTTTCTATTGCTCTGTATCGGTAATGTGGAAATCAACCCTGGGCCTCTTGAATGCATCACCTCTCCATCAGACCTAACCTCAATTAAAGGCCTCAGTTTCCTGCATATTAATGTATACAGTCTGTTGAAAAAACTTACATTGATGCAAGCCTGGGTTGCCCATACCTTGCCAGACTTTCTCGCGGTATCTGAGACATGGCTCAAACCCACCACAGCAGACAGGGATGTTAACCTACCTATCAGCTATTCAGAGCCGATGGCCAAACAAGGGGAGGTGGAGTAGCCATATATGCAAAATCTGGTATAGCTGTATCCTGTATTGCTGCAACATCTATGCCCAAGGAGTTTGAATGCCTATCCCTAAAAGTCTCTCTCCCCCTAATACAGCAGCTTTTCAACTAATTGGATGCTACAGACCCCGCTCTGCTGAACACAAGCTCTTATCCCACCTGGGGAACCTGGTCATGCCCAGCACTGAAGAAGTCATTATTCTAGGTGACCTGAATTTCAACTGGCTCACCCAGGCAGCTACACCTCTGGTATCATTCTGTGACACATATGGGGTTCACACAGCTAATTAATGAACCAACAAGAATTAATGCAAGGAATAGTAATAACAGCACACTACTTGATATCATGCTAGTGAGTAAACCACATCTATTCACACACGCTGGAGTGCTTCTCTGCAATATAAGTGATCACTGCCCCATCGCAGGGGTAAGATCCACCAGCATAACAACAAATCCTGCAAAATTCCTCATGAGGAGATCCAAGAAAAACATAAATATTGAAGGATATTTGCATGATCTAGCTTACTCTCCACACTGGCAAGAGTTTTATCTTGCACATTCTGTAGAAAAAGCTCAACAGGTGCTAAATAGCATTATAATAAATGTCCTTAACAACCATGCCCCAATCTCTAGTATCCATATAAAAAACAAATCCTGTCATTGGTTTTCAGCTGACCTCAAAGCTGCACTGCTGGAGAGAGACAAACTCTGGAAAATGGCAAGAAAAACTAAGAATGCAAATGACTGGATGATTTTTAGGAAAGCCAGGAATAGGTGCACCAAGAAAGTTAGGGATGCAAAGGCTGCCTTCTACCTGGCCGAGCTCGACTCCTCCTACCATAATCCTGCTAGGTTTTGGGGCACCATCAAGGGTATGGTGGGGCAGGACGCTAACAACCCCCTTCCAACTCAACTACACAACAGTTATGGCCCTATCACTGGCAAAATGGAAATCCTGGACGCATTCAATAACCACTTCACAACGGCTGGCCTTGCCTTTGACACCTCTCCAGCTAACCTGCTGAGGGAACAATTAAGCTCCCATTACACTGGTGATCAAAGAGTTGACTCTTCCTTTAGCTTCAAACCTATACTGTTGAAACAAGTTGAGGATCTATTATGGCATCTGGATACCAAAAAAAGTGCAGGAGCAGACTCTTGGGACCCCTTCTTTCTAAAGATTGCGTGCCATGTACTTGCAGTCCCCCTAACACACCTCTTTAACCTTTCCCTAAACTCTGGCTCTATTCCAACACTGTGTAAGACAGCCCAAGTGGCCCCCCTTCTAAAATCAGGGGACCCTATGGATCTTAATAATTACAGGCCCATTTCCATTCTACCAGTGCTATCCAAGATGCTGAAGAAATTAGTGAGTAATCAGCTAAGGGAATATCTTGACAATGCTAACCTCTTAAATCCAGCTCAATCTGGATTCAGGGCCAAGCATAGCACTATCACTGCATTAGCCAAGGTCACAAATGACTGGCAAACCGAATTGGATAAAAAGAATAATGTCTGTGCAGTATTCCTGGACCTGAGCAAAGCATTTGATACTGTGGACCATGAGCTGCTACTCTCATCCCTGCACTCCCTTGGCCTAGATCCACCCTCCCTTAAGTGGTTCAGATGATACCTCACCGGTAGGTCACAGCAGGTAAAAGCTGAAGATGACCTATCCCCATTAAAACCACTGTCAAGAGGAGTCCCCCAAGGTTCTATTCTGGGTCCTATCCTTTTTGCCATTTATATAAATAACATTGATTCAACCTTTACCAATTCCTCAGTACACCTCTTTGCTGATGACACGGTTCTGTATGTCAGCAACCCTTCGCCTGCAGTTGCTCGTGAAATCCTACAAACAGAATTCTCCTTGTTACAACATCAGCTACTCGAGAAAAAGCTTCTGTTAAATGCAAAGAAAACTAAAGCAATGATGTTCGCAAATCAAAACTCCACCAGCACATCCTCTTCAATCACTCTCCTCCAGCTATGCACTATACTTGGAGAAAATCTGGAGTATGTTGAAAACTTCAAATACCTAGGTATGTGGATTGACAGCAGACTAGACTTCACTCATCATCTAGAAGAACTGTTAAAAAAGCTACGCCAAAGGCTTGGCCTTCTCTATAGATTAAAACCCTTCCTTAACAGAGACTCAAAGATGAGGTTAGTCCAGGCCATTTTTCTATCAGTTGTTGACTATGCAGACTTCCTCTATAGTCACTGCCCCATCTCCTACCTTCACAAGTTGGATACCTTATATCATAGAGCAATAAGGTTCATTACAGATCTGCCATATAATACCCATCATTGCTCTCTTTATGATGCAGTTGGATGGGTTTCCCTTCATATCAGAAGGAGCAGAAATGCAGCACTATGGATTTACAGAGCTTTATCAAAAAAACTTCCAAACTATATCCTGAACTGCTTCACCCTGACCACTCCTAGCTCCTATGCCCTAAGAAGCAACATCATCATCCTGCTCAAACTGCCCAAATTCAACACCAGGCTAGGGAGGACAGCAATCAGCTATTCTCTAGCTATAGCATGGAACACCCTACAAAAATCCCTAAAACTGTCCATTATCATTCCACTTGCATCCTTTAAACAGCACTGTACAGTCTTCTTCACAGAGAAATGCAATTGCTACCGCTAGAGCTAGAATTGTCATATCACAAATCTCACTTCCAAACCATATATGGCATATTCCTTCCAGACAGGCACCCCCATCTTATGGCATCCAATAATAACTTCACCATCCTAGTATTCATTATGTTGTGCGTCTGCCATGGCCCCCATTGGGATATGTATGTACTGTATATACTGTAAATATTAGCTTAACTTTCCTGTAACCGAGTTTTATCATGTGAATTCACTGTACATCACTGTGTTATAAACATTATTTTCCTCTGTATGTATAACTGTCTTATAAAGTGTATGATGTATCTGTTGTGTATCAACTATCGAACCTTGACCTTATCAGGTCCATCTTGTAAATGAGCCTTGCTCAATGATGTTCGCCTGAATAAATAAAGATTTGATTGATGATTGATTAAAAGCCAAGCGTGCAGTCTAAGGGCAATGACAGTTGCCAAGGTGTGTGCCACAGAATCGACCAAGTCATATGTGGCCCGTGAAGCATGCCTACACGAGAACTTGGAAAGGTGAAGATCCTTGACAAGCTCCTCCTTCAAGGCAGAGGGATCCATGGCTTGGACCCGAGCCTCTAACCTGGCCAAGGTAGCTTCTTGATGAGACACCATATGGGCCACATAGTTAAGGGACCGAAGGGCGCATGTGGCCGAAGAATAAATCTTTCTCCCGAACTGGTCCATCTGCTTCGACTCTTTGTCCAGAGGAGAGGTACTCATATGCTTTGGTGCTACGGATCGGTCATGAGCAGCAGAAATTACCAGAGTCAGCCTTAGGATGGGTTCTCAGAAACAGGGCATCCTTCACCACCCGGTAAAGTTCTGTCTGCCCATCTGGGGACAGCCGGGAGGGAATGAGGCATCTGCCAGACAGCAGTGGTGAGGTCTTGCTGAGATCCATTCCATGGAGGAATGGGGACCAGAGACTAAGTCCAGATGTTCTGCGAGCCTCTGCCTCATGGGGTCCTGATCCTTTCACTCCCAGTCAAAGAAATCCTTCATGGACCACAGGAGGTCCGAAAAGGCAGGGTCCTCTGTTGGGGATTTCGGGGAAACCTTGCCTGTCGGGCCCTCAGTTTCCTCCAGGACCTCCTCTGAAGAATCATTAGTCCCCTCATCCTCGTCATCTGCCCCTTCAACAGGACAGTGACGAATATCGAGAAGAGAGACATCCTGATGAGTCTTCCTTGAGACATGCACAGTAGTTACAGAAGAACTGCTCAGGGAAGGGGACCTGGGAGACCATGGGAGAGGGAGTCTCATATCCAGGTCCGACACCAACTCAGACCGAGCACCCTGCCACCAAGACTGAATCAGAGTCTTAAAATCTGGGACAACCGGAGGAGGTGGAGGGGTGTGAGGAGTTGTTGAGGCTGGGGAGGAGGCAGCATTACCAGTGGGGAGGGTAATGATAGCCCTGGAATCCATGGTAGTAAGAGTAGGGATTGCACCTAGGGTAAAACTGCCCGTAGTGACTCCAGTCTGGAGGGGAGCCAGCCGGATAGTGGTCCCCAGGGAACCCCTGTGGATAGCGAGGGACAGTTCAGGGTCTGGAGTAAATCCCCATCGTCAGGTCTGGTGGCAGGGGTATTCACATCAGACCCACCGTGGTATATATATATAGGTTAAGGGTCAGCCGTCGGTAAAGCCCACGTCAGAGGGACTGATGGGACCGGCACCACCCAATCCAGCACTGGAAAAGGAGCCCTGACTGAGGCTGATCGATAGGTACAGGCTGAGAGAATGTCATTGGGACATCCAGCGTCCAAGCTAGCGGCTGGGGCCAATTGCTAGGTCCCGGATCAGCAACAGTTGTTGGGACATCTGGCATTAGGGAAAGGTTTGCCGGGTCCTCTGGTGGGATGTTGGCCAGAATTGGCACCACAGGAATCCTGCTCGAAGGCAGAGGAGGGGCCCCCATGATAAGGCCTGCTGGCTTAAGAGGAGCCTCCTTTCTCTTGACACCGAGAGGAGAACGCGGAGTTGACCCCATGGAATCGACGAGATCTCCGCTGTCTTCGCCGGAGGTACCCGCCATTGAAGTGGAGGATACAGGTGAAGGAAAAGGAGGGAGAGGGCCTTTCTCCCTCTGGTTCCGCCGGACGTCGGGTGAAGCACTGTAAGGCCCCGAGGGAGGAATCACACCAGTGTGGCCATCAGGGATGGGTGTGTTAGCAGGTGGCGTCGTGCGGGTGGGGGGAGAAACCCCCAGCCAACTTATTGGCGGGTGCTGGGAGGGTTCCCACTAACTGGGGAGCCGGCTTACTGGCTGCCGCACGATCCCTCGAAGAGCCGGGGGACTGACTTATCGGCTGTCACGATGCAGTCGTCGGAGGGGCAGACGATCGGCTGACCTGCTGCAGTCTTACCAGACTTACCGTCTGATTTTCTGGGTGGCGGCTGGGTCTTGCTCATTGAGGGCCACGTGTCGTCTGCGGAGTGCTCCCGCTCCCTAGACTTCTCCTTGTGTTTCTTCGATGGAGATTTATCTGCCGAGACCTCTCTCAAACGGTCCATCTTCTTTTCTAGAGAAGCCAGACAGGCTTTCAAGAGATGAGCCTCCAAAGCCTGCTGCCTTCTTTTCTTTATGGCCTGGTTGAAGGTGTGGCACTCTGGGCAGGAGGAGACAGGGTGGTCTGGGCCTAGGTAGAGGACACACCTGAGGTGACATCTTTATATGGAATTTGCATGCCACAAGACGAGCACTTCTTCTTCGGTGAATACATCAATGAAGTGTTGCCAAAAAGAAAAAATTATCCACCTTAGTAATGTTGTTTCTTCTAATGGAGTCTTGCTATATTATGACATATGCAGTGAGTCCCAACCTTCGAACTGCTCCGGAGGTGAAAGAGTTAACTTTCCATGCCAGGCATGGAACGCTGAGCTCGAGCTCGGTTGAAACTCTGTCTGCTGTTTTTCAAACTCAAACCATCAGATCTTTTCGAGCTAAACTCACTGAGGTCCTGTGTGAAGCTGTAAACCTACACTAGCCAACTGGCTACTACACATAAGAACACATTTTGGTCCCAAAATAAAGACTCAAGTCAGGAGACCCAAAATGAAAAATCACCAAGTCACCCCAAAAGGAGGGGTGACAACAACAAGGTGGGCATCTACTAAGTGCCAAACTGCACTGCCCACCCACATCCCAAAAACAGAGGTTCTGAGAGGAGGCTGGGGAGGTTATAATATAGCAAGACTCCATTAGAAGAAACAACATTACTAAGGTGAGTAATTTTTTCTTCAAACAACATGAAGTCTTGTTATATTATGACATATGCAGACTACACAGCAGTACCTCCATGGAGGAGGGACAGAACCCACTTAGGAAATAGGCTCTGAAGCACAGCTGTGCCAAACTGAGCATCACTCCTAGCCTGGATGTCCAGGGAGTAATGCTTGGTAAAAGTGTGAATTGTTTTCCAGGTAGCTGCTTGACATATCTCTAGAATAGGGATGTCCCTGGCAGCAGCCAGGGAAGCAGCTGTACCTCTGGTAGAGTGAGCCCTCAGGCCTGAGGGAGGAACCTTACCCAGCTTTTCATAACAGAATTGGATACAAGAGACAATCCACCTGGCAATGGATCTTTTAGTGCAGGTTTCTTTTACCAACCTCACCATAAGTGAGGAACGGTTGGAGGAGTCAAACCTGTGACCCTTGTGCCGTGCTCTATGTAGTAACTAGGGCTCTCTTTACATCAGCTGTGCACCCTCCTCTCTCGCCAGAGGAGGAATGGTCAGTGAAATACACTGGAAGAGATATAGATTGATTAAGGTGGAAATCTGAAACCACCTTAGGCAAGAACTTCCTGTTAGTCCTGAGGACCACCTTATCTCTATGAAAGGAGATAAAATCAGGCTCCACTGACAAAGCTTGTAATTCACTTATGTCTGGCAGAAGTGATGGCTACAAACACAGTCTTCCAAGTCAAGTGCTTAAGCTCTGCTGAAGACAAGGGCTCAAAGGAGGTTGCATAAGCTGAGCAATGCAAACATTAAGATCCCAGGCAGGGGCAGGGTCCCTGAATGGAGGTTGGTGTGAAGCAATCCCTTAAAAAACTTGGAGAATACAGGATGAGCTGAAAGAGAAGAGGGTTTACCTGCTGAAATAAAAGCAGACACAACTGCCAAATGTACTTATAGGGTAGCTGGTCTCAGCCCCAAGGTATTTAAATGGACCATATAATCCAGGACTGTGGTTAAATCAGCAGATTCTGGGGAAATATGCTTCCCAGAGCACCATATGGAAAACCTCTTCCACTTGGAATTATAGGTAGCCCTGGTGGAAGGTTTCCTAGAAGCCTTCAATATATCCATTACACCTTGGGAGAGGTGCAGATCAGCAAACTCTAACTCTTCAAGAGTCAGGCCTTGAGATTGAGAGATTTGAGGTTCGGGTACCAAACCCTCCCCTGAGCACAGGTTAACGGGTTGTGATTCCTGGGAAGACACAGGGGAAGATGGACTGCTAAGGACAGTAGGAGTGGATACCAGGGTTGTCTGGCCCAATCTGGAGCAATCAGGATCATCTTGCAGGATTGAGATCTGATTTTGACTAACACTTTGAACAGGAGAGGGAGGGGAAAAGCCAGAGAAACTTCCTTCCCAATTGAGAACCAAGGCATCCAGAGGACTGAGCCCAACACTGGGGGCCTGCAGCAAAAAGGGAAGTTGGTGATTGTCTGGGGCTGCAAAAAGATCCATCTGCGGGGTGCCCCATCTGGCAAATATTACCTCCAGGACCAGGGGGTCCAGTGACCATTCGTGATGGCCCTGGGAAATCCTGCTGACAGCATCTGCCAGGACATTGTCCTTGCCTGGGAGGTGAACTGCCGTAAGGAAGGTGTTCAGGGAGTAAGCCAGAGACCACAACTTCATTGCTTCGGTGCACAAGGCCATAGACCGAGTGCCTCCTTGCTTGTTGATGTACCACATTGTGGTGGTGGTGTCTGTTCTGACCTGTACAACTTTGTTCTGAACAGATTTGGAAAAAACTTGAAGTGCTAGAAAAACTGCTCTGAGTTCCAACAGACTGATGTGGAGCACAGATTCCTGAGGGGACCACAATCCCTGGGTAGTGAGGTCGCCCATGTGAGCTCCCCACCCCAACAGGGATGCATCTGTAGTAAGGATTAAGGAGTGAGACTGAGTGACAAAGGGAACCCCTTGTCTCAGATTGCTCTGATCCTGCCACCACTGTAGGGCTTGGATCAGGGTTCGAGTTGCTGGGATCAATTTGGTTAGAGGGTCTTTCCTTTGAGACCAAAAGGCTCTCAAATGGAACTGGATGTCCCTCATTTGAAATCTTGCTCCCTGCACTACTGCTGTAGAAGCAGCCATGTGCCCCAGGAGCTGTAGAAAATGCCTTGCTGGTCGAGAGACCTGCAGAGTGAATGAGGAGGCCAGAGAGACCAGGGTCCTTGCCCTGTCCAAAGGAAGGAAGGCTCTGGCTTTCTCTGTGTTCAGCTCTGCGCCTATGAAGGTGAGGAGCTGGACAGGCTCTAGAACTGACTTTGAAAGATTCAGAAGGAAACCTAGAGAGGTGAGCAGTTGCTGAGTTATCTGTAGATGTAACTTGACTTGGTCTGGAGACTGGCCTACTATGAGCCAGTTGTCCAGGTAAGGGAGGATGGCAATTTTATGCCTTCTTAGGGAAGCAACTGCTACTGCCAGGCATTTCGTGAATATCCTTGGAGCAGAGGTGAGGCCAAAGGGCATTGCTCTGAACTGGTAATGGCCTGAGGGCAACTCGAGCCTGGGGTACTTTCGATGGGAGCTTCTGATGAAAATATGGAAGTAGGCATTCTTGAGGTCCAGGGACGCTAGCCAGTCCCCTGGCCTTAGAGAGGGTAGAATAATTCCCAGAGTCACCATTTTGAATTTTGGTTTTAAAAGGTGCTTGTTTAAATATCTGAGATCCGGGATGGGCCGCCATTCTCCTGTCTTTTTTGGAGTAAGGAAGTACCTGGAGTACAATCCTTTGCCCTGGTGTAGGGGTAGAACCCTTTCCACAGCTCTGAGAGCCAGGAGGGAAGAGACCTCTGCCTCTAGGGCAAGTGCCTCTGGTGGATTTGCAGGTGGAAAGGATCTGGTTCTCATCTTTGGAAATTTTTTGAAACTGAGAACCAGTCCCTGGCTTACTACTTCCAGGACCCACTTGTCTGATATCAGAGACTTCCAGTCCTGGACAAAGTAAGCCAGCCTGCCCCCTACAGGTAGCTGAGAATCGGCCCTGGCAACCCCATCAGGGTGCCTGCTTGGCAGGGGCTTTAGGCTGAGGGGTGGAAGCAGGCCTGCTTGTACCCCGTCTGCCTCTCCCTCTAAAGAACCCCCTCTGGGCGTAAGCAGAAGAGGAGGCCTGAGATTGGTAAAAAGGCCTATGAAAAGGCCTGCCCCTGCCCCTGAAAAGCTGCCTTTGAGGAGTGGCCTGCCTTTCCTTGGCCTGTGCACTCCTATAGGTGGTCCTATACTCATCCATTTTCTTCATGTAATTCTCTGTCTGCTCCAAAACAAAGAATTACCCACAACAGGAAAATCCATGGCCTTAGTCTGGTATCCTGTGACAGGCTAGTACATCTGAGCCAAGCCATTCTGCAGTGCCACAGATTAGCCATGACTCTTGATGACACATCATTAGAGTCCACTGCAGCATGGAATTGCACCTTGGATGCCTCAATACCATCAGCAGCCACCTGCTCCAGCTCCTTGGCAAGCTGGCCGGGACCTGTTTGCTAGAGCCATAACAGTATCCCATCTGGATTTCTGATATCTAGCAACATAAGCCATATAATTTGCCTGTCTGAGTCCCAAGGATGCTGCCATGTACTGTTTCTTTGCCATGGCATCAATCCTCCTGGAGTCCTTGTCAGGGGTGTGAAGCCAAGGGAATATTGCCTTGTCACAGGCTGCAGCCTGCACTACTAACATGGCTGCATTGTTGTGTAAGGAACTCAGTATCAGAGCCTGACAATGTGTACCTCTTGTCCATTCTCTTATCCACAGGAGGTATAGTGTGAGAGTTTTAGAATTTTACTGTCTGTTTCCCAAAAGATTTATGCAAAGGAATAGACAGTCTCCTAGACTCTGGGATATCCATCATTTCCACATAATCAGGCCCCTCTTGATCATCCACAGCTTCCTCCATAGGGAGCTGGAGGGTTTCACTTTTTTATGAAACATAAAATGAGAAGGGGACCCAGAAAGCCTAGGACGAGACACTCCTGAAGGTCTGTCTGGGGAGATGTCCGGGTCAATGGGCACATCCAGACTTTCAAATCCACATTCACTCTCCTCATACTCCTCTTCCCCCTCCTCCGGTTCATAATATTCCTCTAAATCATACTCTTGAACCCGGTGGAACTGGCCGAACCAGTGCGCTTACTGATGGTGCGGTTCGGTCGGAATCGAGAAAGCGACTGGACAATTTTAATCGCTTTGGCTATTTCTTCAGTGGTTGGAGAAGAAAGTTTTGGCTCCATACCAGCTGATTTCCTAGTCCTTTTTGCTGGAACCGACTCCTCAGAGTCGGATCTCCTTTTGCCAGAGGAAGTCTCGCCCTGGTCAGAGAGCACTCCCTCCAGTTCGGTTGGAACCAACCGGGCTGGCCATCCGGTTCAGCGGACTTTTTGGCCTCCCTTTCCCTGAGCCTACCAACTCTCTTTTCCAGGGTAGCTGCAGGAAAATGTTTACAAATCTGGCAGTCTGCATTCAGGTGGTCAAACCCCAGACAATAAACACAGGTGGTGTGGGGTCAGCCTTGCCAAAGACTTCCCCACAGACACTGCAGTGTTGAAACCCAGTGGGCCCGGTTTTTCTTTTGGGTTTCTCACACGTAATGCCAGCCTAATCAAACTTACCCGTTTATGGCAATCCGCCAAGTAAGACCCTCTTATTGGTTCCCAACCGTGTCACGGTTCGTGGAAAAAAACGTAATACAATCCGTTTTTTTTTAGAACTGATAAGAACCGGTAACCACACTCTAAATGACAGATTAATATATTTTAAACAACCTGATTGGTTCAAACCGAACTGATAAACCGTTTACAAGTTTCTCACGGAATAGAAATTAATGTAAAACCTATCTAGTACTCACAATACCACAGACAGAGTCTGAACCGACCGGTTGCAGTTTAAATTCAGTCAAAAACCGAGAAAAACAATACTTTAATGGACAAAATGAACTGAGCAGAAGGACAAATCTCCAGAGCGACTGTTCAGTGAGGCAGAGTAAAGAATCTGACGGTTTGAGTTTGAAGAACAACAGAGTTTCAACCGAGCTCGAACTCAGCGTTCCGTGCCTGGCATGGAAAGTTAACTCTTTCACCTCCGGAGCAGTTCGAAGGTTGGGACTCACTGCATATGTCATAATATAGCAAGACTTCATGTTGTTTGAAGGAAGAATTCTTGGCGAGGGAAATTCCGACACAAGGTACTTTCACGATGATCGCTACATGGAAGTCTGCAATACGACTGACAGAAGGCGACAGCGGGAAAGAACTGGATGGCGGGCGTGGGGACCGCCCACTATATACAGTCATGCTGATGTCTGTCACGTGACGTCAGGTGGGCGTTCCCTCGTCAGGGATTGCTAGAAAAGTCTGCCATGCGGCCTGACATCAGGTGGCTCCAATCCTATAAGTGATGACCTACTGAGGGAACCCTCTTGAAGTAAGATCTGTCTTTACCAGCTGAGATGTAGGCAGAGACTGCAGCTAGGTGCACCTTCATGGAAAAAGGCCTAAGGCCTAGAGAAGGACAGACAACCTGGAAGTAGCAGGGTGGATACCCTTGTGGCCACATCATATGGAAAATCTCTTCCATTTGGACGCATACGTTTTCCTGGTTAAGGGTTTCCAAGAACCCCTAAGGACAGTCAGAACCTCTTTAGAGAGGGAGTGGTAGAGAGCGAGAGCGAGAGAGCAAGAGAGACAGAGAGATTCAAACTGGTAAACTCTAAGTCTTCAAGAATCAAACCCTGAGGTGAAGGGACTTGAGGTTGAGGTACAGTATCCTGCCCTAAGAGACTGTTAGCAGGTTGTGCCTCTGAGGGAGGCGAACTGGCTGTGCCACTGACAGGGCTAACAGGAGCGAGTACCACAGCTATCTCGCCCAGTCTGGAGCCAGCAAGATCATAGTTGCTGACTGGGACCAGAGTTTTATCAGGACACTAAGCAAAAGCGGAAAGGCATGAAGAAATCTGCCTGACCAATCCAATGTCAGGGCATCCACTGGCATAGTCCCCTTTGCTAAAGGTCTGCAGCAGAACTGTGGCAGCAGGTAGTTTTCTGGGGAGGCAAAGAGGTCTATCTCTGGTGTTCCCTGTGATGCTTGGACAGCTGGTTCTGATTACTCTATGACTTCTGTAATATAGAAATGAGTGATTGAGTGTCTTTCATGAGACATGATGAGACAGCCCCCAGGTTTCAACTGCAAGCTGTTAACCTAAAAGCCAGGAGATAATTACAGGCTAGAAGAAACACAAATTAAGGATCTCCTGTTTATCTGACTTAATTAGGGCTGCCAGCTGCTAGGATGAAAATCAAACTTGTATGACGTTTAGAAGAAGTAACCAGGTTATGTCACTTAGGTGCCAAGTCATAAATGCTACTTTGATGTCTGTGAAGGGTAAGATGACACACTAGATCAAAGGGTTATGGGGAAGTGAGTTTTTGCTGATGTCACCTATTCAGTTTACCTTCTGAATGATAAGACATCCTGTTTTGTATAATTTTTATATTCTGACAGGGAGGAGCTAGGTGACCTCATGCAAAGAGGTTGACAAAGCCAGTTTTAAACAGTATTCTGTTTTCCACTTAGATACACTCATGTTTGGACTCTGAAGAAGAAACATCTACTTTAGATAGACAAGTCTAATTGTCAGGTGGTAGGAATTAATTTGCATTTTTTAAACCTTGTTCTTTTTAAGTGATTGTATGTGTTGGTGATATAGTGTTCTGTATTTACATTTTACATATTTTCATCTATTTTAAAGTAAACTTCTATATTAAGAGACTACTTGGTGTGCCTTTGAGATTCTTTCTTTGACAAGTGAAGCATATATGGTTAAAGCTGACACTGGGCATAGCTTACTGGTTTACCAAACCGGGAAAGATAGGAGTTTATTCTGAGGTCTTTTATAGAGTTTTTAAGGGTTCATTTTCTACACCTGGTTAGGTGCCTGTAGGCGTGAGATATCTGGCACCCTCCCCGAAAAGCAGAATTATCTGAACCTGTACATTGGGTACGCTAGCAAGAGATTCACAGTTTGAATCCCTCCAGAACTTGAGACCAAAGGTTGACTCGAACCCACAAAACAGACGGGAGGGTTACCCTGTTCTGTTCCTGTTCACAATACTGCGCTCGGAGGTTGGCACTGTGGGAGCAGAGGGCCTGACCTGCTGAGTGGGGTTGTGACAGACTGGTTGGCAGTGGTGTGCTTAAGTTTGGTATTACAAGCTTTATTGTTCAGTGTGTCGGCTTGATACTGTCAGCACACTTGCAAAAACAGAAAAAGGTAGTGATTTATTTTTAATAGGAAATGGAACTATCTCACTTGGCTTACAGTCAAGTTCCTACCCGTTTTATCTTTTTTTTCTAAAGTGCAAATCAGAGTAGCCATACTTAGGGAAGAAGGTGGCTTTCAACTACAGCGGGCACACTGTAGACTACTTAAACCAGTTGTGCAGGGACAGAGGAGTCCTGTTTGCGGTGAAAGCCACCAAGGAGAATCTCATGGATGCCCAGATGGTGGCAGATACCCAGAGCATCGAGTCACAGACAGTGACTGTAAGGGACTGAACCTTGAATGTGGAAGGGCTAGCGGCCAGTGCAGTGTCCAGATCCGATGAGAAGAGCAGCAGGGCCACTGTCAGTGAAGGGCCACAGCAGCAGGGGAAGGTCACCAGTATCCTGGATCCAGAAGTACTCAGGCTGCAGATTGAGTTGCACAGAATGGAGCTGGAGTTTCAGAGAGAAAAGAAGCGAGAACAGCGAGCTGCAGAGGAGAAGAGGGAGAATGCTGAGAGGCAGAGCGGGAACAGCAGGAGGCAGAGCGGGAACAGTGGGAGGCTGATTGTGAGGAGTGTGAGTGCCAGAAGCAACATGACCTGGAGAAGCTACGACTCCAACCACCAGCACCAGAGCAGGTAAGTGGCTTGGGTTTAACTGGGACTACAGGACTGGGTCACAAATTGATGGCCGAATTTAAAGAGGGGGAGGATATGGATGCCTTTTTAAATTCTTTTGAAAAGGTTTGTACTCAGGCTAAAATTTCTAGAGAGTCCTGGAGCTTCCAGCTATCCCTGCTACTTACCAGTAAAGCTCAGGATGCACTGGGTCAAATGGACAATGAGGACAGTAATAATTACAGCAAATTTAAAGCTGCACTGTTAAAAAAATTTGAATTAACTGCTGAATCATACACAGCTAAATTCCGTAAGCTCAGGAGAAGCTCTGATGTGAGCTACGAGGAGCTAGCCATGAAACGTCAGTTTTTAAAACGTTGGTGGGAAAGAACTGAAGCAAACTCTGTTGATAAAACTGAAAATGTGATTTTGTTAGAACAGTTTTTCTGGGCATGCCCAGCACAGCTGAATACCTGGCTGGAGGACCGAGATCGCACAACAGTGCAAGAGGCTGCTGAACTCTCGGACCGCTATGCCAAGAGCAGATCTGCCCTGAGAGCGAATGGGGCGGGCGTGGCAGTGCAGACAGGGAAAAGCGCGCCTGCAGGACAGCTAAAACCCACACTGCCTCCACTGAAACCAGTTAGCCCCAGGTTTCAGAAAAAAGATTTCTCTGAAAAAAGAAATGAATGTTGGTTGTGTAAAGAAACTTGGCATATTGCCAGACAGGGTCCCAAAAAGGTGAGCAATACACAACAGGGGGCTAGGAAAGAAGTGGGTTGTTTGTGTGCCCCTGGAAGCATGCCTGTGAACATGAGGGCGCACATGCACCCAGTCATGGTGAATGGTATACAGATGCAAGGGTTAAGGGACACAGATGCCTCCCTGACCTTGGTAAAGGAGGATCTAGTACAGCCTGGTCAGCTTATACTCAATAAATAATTCACTGTACAGGACTTTTGAGGAGAAACCATTGCCCCTCGCTAGTGTTCTCCTAGACTGGGGTGAAACGGGGAACTGTGCAACAGGTGGCTGTAGCCAAAACCTTAGCAGTGGATGTGATCCTGGGCAACAATCTCAAACAAGGGATGGTGCATGCAGATACCCATAGCCAAGCGACAAGGGACACTGTAGTTCCCTGGACCCCACAGAAGCCATTGTAGAAATCACTGGGAGGCTGATTCCCCAGGCTGTGTCTCCTGACATGGAGACTAACAAAAAGGGGGCAGAAATTTCCCCCATTAGCAGTTAACCACACAGCTACAGAAGGTTGCTCCGAAGAGGAAGGGGTAACCCATTGTCAGAGGGTTGGGACTGACAGTGATCCTGAGTGCCCTGACGCTATTGCTAGGGATCCTAGTTTAGCGACTGAAGGGAACCTGTTCCATGCCTTAGGAATGTGTGAGGAGTTTGCAGCTGCTCAGAGAAGTGACCCTAGTCTAGAGAAGCTGAGGGCTTGGGCAGACTCTGACAGAGCACAGGGAGGTGACGGCAGACATAAGGTTTATTGGGAAAATGGACTGATGTATACTCGGGCTATGCAGACGGAGGGAGGGGTGCTAGGCAGGCATCTTGTCGTTCCCCAGGGGTATCGTAAGCAGTTGCTCAAGACTGCACATGATATTCCCTGGTCTGGTCATCTTGGAGCTGCGCACACCACGCAGCGGTTGGTCCAGAATTTCTACTGGCCTAACTTCACCCAGCAGGTGAAGGAGTATTGCAGGTCTCGTCACCGGTGCCACGAAATAGGGAAGGCGGGCAAGACAACCCAAGCCACCCTGATTCCATTGCCCATAGTGGAGGAGCCATTCCAGAGGGTGGGAATGTATGTTGTGGGGCCTTTAAATACCCCCAGCTCCTCAGAGAAGGGATTCATCCTGACTGTGGTGGATTATGCCACCCGGAACCCAGAGGCAGTCGCCCTATCCTCACTGAGGACAAAGTGGCAGATGCCTTACTTGGGATGTTCTCCCGTGTTGGGTTTCCGCAGGAGGTTATCGTCGATCGATGGGATTCCTTCATGTCGGACCTGATGAAATGATTATGGGAGAAGTGTGGGGTGGTGCAGGTGCATGGCACCGTATCACCACAAGCCAATGGGCTAATGGAAGATTCAATGGTACCCTAAAGTCAACGCTCCAGGTGTTAGCTGAACAACACGGAGACAGAGAATACCTTCCCCACTTGTTTGCATGGGAAGTGCCCCAAGAGTCGACAGGATTTCCCCCCTTCGAACTCTTATATGGACGCCGGGCACATGGGCCTCTAGACTTGATCAGGGAGGACTGGGAAGGCAAGCACACCACCCATGGAACTCCCATAGTGGATTACGTCCTTAAGTTTAGGGAAAGGCTGAAGGAGCTTATGGGGACAGCCCAGAGCAACCTGGCAGCTGCCCAACAGAAACAAAAAGTGTGGTATGACCGTAGAGTCAGAGCTCGCTCGTACATGGTGGGTCAGGAAGTCATGCTCCTTATTCTGGTCCGGAAAGACAAGCTGCAGGCTGAGTGGGCAGGACCATACAAAGTGGTTAGGAAGGCAAAGGACGTGAACTATATTATAGAGTTACCTGACGGAAGACAGACAGAAAGGATGTACCATGTCAACATGATGAAACCATATGCAAATAGGGATGACATGGTGTTTGCAGTGTGTAGTCCTGGGGAGGGGACTGACGAAGGAGACCCCCTTCTGGACTTGTTGGAAGAAAGTAAGTGCCAGTCCTCTGTGTAGGCAGTTAGATTGTCTCCCCAGCTGACCCAGGACAAGATCCAGGAAGTAAGGGAGGTTTTAGCAGACTTTGTCCCATTGCTTAGCACCAAGCCTGGACTAACCCCCTTAGTGACGCATGATGTGGAGACAGGACACAGATGCCCATCTGATTGGACAGCATATCTTGTGTCAGAGGCTGTCAAAAGGACATTAGGAGGAAGTGGAGGAAAGTCTGGATTTAGGGGTAATCTAGAGATCCCACAGCCCCTGGGCCTCACCTGTAGTCCTTGTCCCAAGCCAGATGACTCTACTTGTTTCTGTGTGGACTATCATGGACTGAATGCAGTCACAAAGTCAGACGCCACCCGATGCCCCGGACGGACGAACTCCTGGACAAGTGGGGGGACGACCTACCTTACGACCAATGACCTGACCAAGGGGCATTGGCAGGTAGAGTTGACAGACAGAGCTAGGGAGAGGCCGGCCTTCATCACTCCAATAGGCTTATATGAATTTAAAGTAATGCCTTTCTGAATGAAGAACGCCCCCGGCCGCTTTCCAAAGGTTGGTGAACCAGGTGTTAAATGATGCTGAGGAGTACGCTGTGGCATACCTGGATGACATTGCCATCTTTAGTACCAGCTAAGAGGAACACCTATCCCACCTTAGGGAAGTGCTGGGCAGGATACAGACAGCCGGGCTCACTGTCAAAGCCTGGAAGTGCCGGGTGGCCATGGGAGAAGTGGCATACCTCGGGCATGTGGTAAGCCAAGGACAGCTCTGCTCTAACCAAATAAAAATAGAGGTAATCCAGGCGTGGCCCAGATCAGAAACGCAGAAGCAGGTCAGGAGTTTCTTGGGAGAGCAGGGTACTACAGAAAATTTGTACTCAATTACAGTGCCCTGGCTGCTCCCCTATCTGACCTGGTAAAGAAAAGGATGCCAAAAAATTTTCTTTCTGGGGACCAGCCTGCGAAGAAGCCTTTACTAGACTGAAGGAGGCACTGTGCAGTGCTCCTGTTTTGACATGTCCTGACTATAGCAGACCCTTTATAGTTCAGACTGACACCTCAGACATGGGTATTGGGGCAGTACCGAGTCAGACATTCAGCCAAGGGAAAGATCACCCAGTAGCGTATCTGAGTAAAAAGTTACTTCCCAGGGAGCAGGCATACTCTACCGTGGAAAAGGAGCGTCTTGCCAAAGTTTGGGCCCTAAAGAAGTTGGAGCCATACTTGTATGGGCAGCATTTTGTGGTACAAACTGACCACAGCCCCCTGGTTTGGCTGACACAAATGGGGAAGAATAACGGTAGATTGTTAAGATGGAGTCTTGCTTTGCAAGGGTATGATATAACAATCTTACATAGGGCTGGAGCGAAAAATCAGAACTCAGATGAGTTGTCTTGCGTCTATGAGGAGTGAACTGATTTGAGAAGCTTATCCCATGCTGGGGATAGAGCCCCCAAATTCAGTCTAGGTAGGGAGGATTGTGATGCTTGAACAGCTGGTTCTGATTACTGTATGATTTTTGTAATATAAAAATGTGTTATTGAGTGTATCTCATGAGACATGCTGAGGCAGCCTGTGGCCTGACCCCGGTGTCAACTACAAGCTGTTAACCTAAAAGACAGGAGATAATTACAGGCTAGAAGAGACACAAATTAAGGATCTCCTGTTTATCTGGCTTAATTTGAGCTGCCAGCTACTAGAATGAAAACTGTAAACTTTTAACGATGTTTAGAGGAAGAAACCAGGTTATGTCACTTAGGTGCTAAGTCATAAATGCTCCTTTGATGTCTGTGAAGGGCAAAAATACACTAGATCAAAGGGTTATGGGGAAGTGAGTTTTTGCTGATGTCACATATTTAATTTACCTTCTGAATGATAAGACATCCTGTTTTGTATAATTTGTATATTCTGACAGAGAGGAGCTAGGTGACCTCATGCAAAGAAGTTAGCAAAGCCAGTTTTAAACAGTATTCCATTTTCCACTTAGATACACTCATGTTTGGACTATGAAGAAAAAACATCTGCTTCAGATAGACATGTCTAATTGTCTGGTAGTAGGAATTAATTTGCACTTTTTAAACCTTGTTCTTTTTAAGTGATTGCACGTTTTGGTGATATATTGTTCTGTATTTACATATTTTTATCTATTTTAAAATAAGCCTCTACATTAAGAGAGGACTTGTTGTGCCTTTGAGATTCTTTCTTTGTCAAGTGAAGCATATATGGTTAAAGCTGACACTGGGCATAGCTTACTGGTTTACCAAACTGGGAAAGGCAAGAATTTATTCTGAGGTCTTTCACAGAGTTTTTAAGGATTCATTTTGTACACCTGGTTTGGTGCCCGCAGGTGAGAGATATATGCCCCGAAGCTTGGCAGAATTATCTGAGTCTGTGCTTAAGTGCAGCTAGCAAGAGGTTCACAGTTTGAATCCCTCCAGAACTTGAGACCAAAGGTTGATTCGAACCCACAAAACAGACAGGAGGGTTATCCTGTTCTGTTCCTGTTCACAATACTGCGCTCGGAGGTTGGCACTGTGGGAGCAATGGGCCTGACCTGCTGAGTGGGGTTGTGACATTCCCCACCTTCCGAACACTGAGGACAACACCTGTGAGTTGAAGGACCACTTGTGATGGTTCTGGCTTATCCTGCTTAGGGAGTCTGCCAGAACACTGTCCTTGCCTGGTAGATGGATGGCAGACAGACACCTGCAGGGAGTAGGCCAGGTTCCAGACCTTCATGGCTTCTTGATCTGGTGCCTCCCTGATTGTTGATGTAATACACGGTGATGGTGGTGTCCGTTCTGACTTGTACCACCCTTGCCCTTTAGCCGAGGTGCAAATGCCTGAAGGGCCAGATACACGGCTCTGAGTTCTAATAGGTTGATGTGCAGGAGTGATTCCTGACGAGACCATGTACCACTGGCTGTGAGGTCCAGCATGTGTGCCCCCCCCCCAACAAGGAGGTATCTGTAGCGAGAACCAGCATGGGGCTCTCTTTTTTGAAGGGGGTTCCCTCTCTGAGGTTCTGCCTGTCCATCCATCATTGCAGTGCCTGAATAAGAGTTTTTGAGACAGGTACCAGCTTGGCCAGCGGATCCCTCCATTGGGACCAGTGAGCCCTTAGGTGGAACTAAATGTCCTTCACCTGAAATCTTGGTTCTAGCAGTACAGCTGTGGCCGCTGCCACGTGGCCTAGTAGTTGCAGGAAATGTCTGGCTGGCCTGGGTGTGTTCAGTGTGAAAGATCCTGCCGACTGCAAATTACTGTCTACCCTGTCCTGAGGAAGGAATGCCCTTTCTTGCAGGGTGTCCAGCTCTCCGCCTATTAAGTTCAGCACCTGGACTGGTTCTAGCTGTGACTTCTGGGCATTTACCAGAAACCACAGAGATTACAGCATGCTCTCAACTAGAGCAAGATAATCTCTGGTGTGTTGAGGGGACTGTCCCATGACTAGACAGTCATCTAAGTAAGGAAATACAGTGACACCTTGCATTCTCTGGTGAGTCACTACCACAGTTAGGCACTTTGTGAATGCCCTTGGAGCCGAGGTTAGGCCAAAGTGCAGGGCTATGAACTGGTAGTGGCCTAAGGAAGTCTGAAACTCAGATACTTTCTGTGGCTGAGTTGGATGGGAATGTGGGAATAGACGTCTTTGAGGTCCAAGGATGCTAGCCAGTCTCCCTGCTGGAGAGTGGGTATTATCATAGATAAGGTGACTATTCTGAACTTTGGCTTTGTCACATGTTTGTTCAGGAGTCCGATATCTAGTACTGGTCGCCAGTCCCCATTTTTTTGTGTTAGGAAGATATCTGTAGTAGAACCCCTTGCCCCTCTGTGATAGAGGGACATGTTCCACTGCCCTGATCAGCAGTAGGTTGGCCACTTCTGTTTCCAGAAGCACCCTTTATGGTGGTGTTACTGGAGGAAAACATTTGCTTCTCTGTTGGGGAGTGTTTCGAAGCTTAGTGACAGACCTTGGCTCACTACCTCCAAGACCCACTTGTCTGTGGTGATGAACTGCCAAGCTTGAAGGAAGTGAGCCAGCCTGCTAACTACTGGTAGGGGGGAGGTGACCTGTACAAACATGTCAGGGGTTCTGCTTGGGTTGAGTCTTGGCCGGGGTGGGGGCGGGGCTGGCTCTGCCTGTCCAACTGCCCTTTTGGCCCCACCTCTGAAGTACTCCCTGGTGTGCTGGTAGTCTGGCAGTGCTTGACCTTGGAAAAAAGGCCTGGAGTAGGAACCCCTACCCCTGCCTCCCCTTGTCTGGGACTTACAGGAAGTGGAGTGTCCAACTTTGGCTGCATTACTCCTGTAGGTGGCCTAGCACTCCATCACTTTTTTCATGTAGGTCTCTATTTTGTCCCCAAAAAGAGAGTTATTCTCACAAAGAGAAATCCATCGCCTTAGCCTGGGTATCCTGAGATAGGTTTGTGGCTCTAAGCCAGGCAAACTTCCTCATAGAAACTGTGAGGGCCATGAGCATGACAGCAGTGTCACTGGCATCTACTGCCATGTGGAAGTGATATTTTGTTACAGCTAAAGCTGTCCTGGCAGTCTCGGCCAGGTACACTGCCATTTCCCTCTGTATTTTATTTGATATAGCCAGTACTGTGGTCCAAAGGGCTTTCTGGTACAGAGTTGCAGAAGCCATATAATTGGCTCTCCTAACAAGGACAGAAGCTGCCATGTACCCTTTTTTCCATATAGCATCAATTTTTCTAGAATCCTTGTCAGGGGGATGGGATGCCAAAGGTACCCTTGCCCTGTCACAGGCAGCCGCCTGTACCATTCCCTAACAATCAGGATGTATGAATAAAAAGTCAGCGTTAGGTCTTTCTAACTGGTACTTTTTATCCACCTTTCTGTCCACCCCGGCACAGAAGATAGGATTTGCAGAATTTTTAATACTGCCTTTCTGAGGGATTTATGAATGGGCAGTAGCAGTCTTTTTGTGGTGGTGAAACCCATCCTGTCCAGGAAGTCATCTTCCTCCTGATCTTTGACTGACTACAGCATGGAGAAGTCAAGGGTATCTACAGTCTGTCTCACAAAGGAATTGTGAGACGAGTAATCCTCTGGACCCTTCGGGGGAGAACCAAAGTCCTGCTCTGGACAGACTTCTGGCTCTACAGGTTCTCCTCCTCCTCCTCCTCTTCTGGTTCCTCATACAAATAAACCAATACCAGAGAAGATGGAACCAAAGCGGAAACCGAAGGAAACGGAGTAACCAGTGGAGGAACCAATGGATCAGCAGCCCGAAGGGCCTGTGATGCTTGCTGGGCCTTATCGATTTCCTCCATACAGGGCGGTCTACTTGCTGAGAGCTCCTTTGCTTTTTCAGCAGGTGGTGCAGCGGTATGCTTTTCCTTATGTTTACTTTTTGCAGGGACCAGTTTTGAGGCTAATTCCACTGGTCTTTTTGCTTTAGGAGAGTCTGAGTTCTTGGTGGATTTGTCCACCGGTTCCTTACTCTTATAATTTTTTTAGAAGATGAGGGCTCCTCCGAATACTTAGGTGGAGATGCAGAGGTAGCCATCTCTTCCAACTTTTGGCCCCTTTTCTTGAGAGTTTGGGGGCAGAAAGTTTTGCAGATATCAGTTAACAAAAATATGGCTAGTTCCCAGACAGGAAACACACATGTCATGTCTATCCACTTTGGCTACTAAATGTCCACAACTTATACAGTATTTAAAACCAGTTGGTTCTGTCAGTTTCTTTTTTCTAGGTGTTTCTGACATTTCTGGAGCAGCTAAGGGCTGAATAAGACTGCTCAGAAGGGAGCTGGGGAGGATGGTGTGGGATATCAAAGGAGCAGAGCAGTGGAGGAAAAGGCAAAGGGGTGATGCCCAGGGGAGTGATGCCATCAGGCAGGGGATGGGAGTGGGGAGGAGTACCCAGTATTCTGGAGTATCTCTTCCTCAGAGGACTGGGCAGCCCAAGGTGGAGGAGTGGCAAGCAGTAAGGGGAAGGGGTGGGAATGTGAGAGCAGCATCAGGGCTGGGGATTTCTAAAGGGGTGCCTTTATTTAACAGATTTTCACCACTGTCTGGAAAGAGGAAGAAGTCAGCAGGAGGTGAGGTAGGAGGTCAAGTTGAGCCAGGGTTGAGAGCAGGAGTACACGGGAGGGGGGATGGAACTAATCAGGCTGGGCAGGAAAGAATATGCAGGCAAAGCGAGGTTGAGGATTGGGGAAGGGAGAGAAAAGGAATGGAAGAGGGAAGGGAAAACTGAAAGCAGATATAGATAGTCATAAGGGAAGGGGCAGATTGGGAGATGGAAAAAAATTTATGGGGATAAATTGTGGATGTGTAGGTAAGTTTGCCAGGGTGCAGAGGGAGCAGTTAGGTGGGGAAGCAGCTAGTACTGAAGGTAAGAAAGGAAGGATGTGGAACATGGATGCAGGGGATGGAAGGGTGGCAATCATATGGGACTCCATAATTAGAGGTATTCACTGGGGAAGGAAAAGGGACTCAAATGCAAACAGGAGGGTGGTTTGTATGCCGGGGATGACAGCAGGGAAGGTGGGCCCAAGAATAAGGGAAATAGTAAGGGAGGTTGGAGGAAAACCTAATTTAGTTATACATTGGGGACCCCATCTGCCACCACAGGGCTAGAACCTTGGTCATTCTATTACTCCTCTCTGGTAATATCCACCCTAACCCAGGCCCTGCCCCCACCAATTCACCAACTAGGTCCAATGGACTCCGCATTGCCTCGATGAACATATGCAGCCTGCTGAAAAAAAATTGCTCCATTCAAGTCCTGGGTCATACTACACCAACCAGACATCTTAGTCCTAGTAGAAACCTGGCTAACTAAGTCAACCCCAAACTCCTTTGTCTCCCTTCCAGGCTACACCCTATATCGCGAGGATCGAGCAGGTAAATGTGGAGGTGGTTGTGTTTTTTTACGCTCGCGACACCTTCATTGGCCACGCACTCCCTGCCCCCAAGCTTGTAGATGGTGCACAGGCCCTTACCCTCAAACTTACCCCAGACCCATCCAAGAGCCCACTCTATCTCATAGTCTCCTACGTACCCCCAAGGAACCAGACCCCAGTGATATTGTCTCTCACTAAATATCTCTCCACCCTCCTCCATAAAGAACAAGAAGTCCTAGTCGGAGACCTCAATGTGAACTGGCTCAGTCCCTCTACCTCACCATAAGAGACACCTTCACTGCACTAGACTTGACCCAACTCGTTTCCCAACCTACTAGATGTAACCAAACTACAGGGACTTGCACCCTCCTAAAAGGAAGCTCTCCGCTGATGGTCACGAGGGCATACGGAGCCGCCCTCCCCCAAAGCTGAAAACAAAGCTCCCCCAGTGGTAGCCACGCTGGTGGTCGTGAGGGCTCACGGAGCCGCCCTCCCCCCGAGCAAGAAAAAAAATGAAGCTCTCCGCTGGTGGTCGCTATGGCATACGGAGCCACCCTCCTCCCAAGCCAAAAATAAAGGTACGAAAAGAGGCACTCAGGCACGTCAGTTACTCCACTGTGTCTCTGAGGGCTGTGTTTCGCTCAGAGAAGGAAGGACATTTTTTTGAAACTTGCCTTATGGATTTTCTGACTCCACACTAGTGAAGATAGTTTTTTTTGCATATAACTATTTCCCAAAATTTGTAGCCTACACAGTCTGTTGCTGTGTGTGACTTGAGAGCTGGTGTGACCGCATCTGGAAACGAGCTGGAGACGGAGTTTTTTGGCACCAACTCCCAGTTTGAATCCCCTAGTCTGTAAAGCTGCTTTATCGCATTTATTTGTGTCTAATTTTACTGCCTTCTTTGACATGATTTAGATTAATTTCAATGTATTTTTTCTAGTCTAACTTCTACCTGTTTACAAATGTTTGCCTTAAGATTAGTTTAGTCTGAGCTCTTAAGCACCAGTTCCCAGTTTGAACTGCTAGTCTGTAAAAGCCGTCCCTTCGCATCAATTTCAGCCAAATATCCCTATTCCCATTTATTTTCTGAATGTTACATTTAATTTTGCCCTAAGAATACAAGGCCCTTGCTGCACATTTTGTCATTCAAATTCGATTCACTTTACCAGCAAATCTACTGCTACTTAAACACAGGACTAGGTTGTATTCAGGAGAATACTGTGCAGGAAATTAGTGAGCAATCCTATGCCCCACAGGGAATTAAATTAATTGTTAAGCAAAACCTGTGGCAGAACCTAGCATTTCAAACAAACCTTCAAGTAAATTGCAGTAATGTGCTTCTGCTTGCCTACCCCCCATACCATTTCCTATAAATACCTTCTGTTCTGTCTCCTCTTTCCTCAGCTCCCCGGTGGTAGCCCACGGCTGGTGGTGGTGAGGGCTCACAGAGCTGCCCCGAGCAAGAGAAAAAAAGGCTCTCCACTGGTGGCGAGGGCATATGGAGCCGCCCTCACCCAAGGGCAGAAGGTGATGAAAAGGGCACTCCAGGTGCATCAGTTACTTCACTGTGTCTGAGGGACTGTGTTATCCCAGCTGGCTTTGCGTCAGCTGTCCCACCGCCCCCACCACCACCCTTGGTGAGCAACTCGCTATATAGACCGTGTCAGGTGACATTTTTAACCAATCACCCTACTTTCCCATTTGCAGCTTATCAGTTCTCACCACTAGCGGCCACTACAGCTAATTGTTGCACTAAATCCCCCATTCTAGCAATGCCTATAAATCTATTTTAGGGATAGCCTTTCTTGCCACATTAGCATCCCTCCCACCCTCTCTCCTCCCTAAATCACAGCTTAGTCCCCCAGTAATCACTTCACAAAACACCTACCCAAGTCCCTGTTCCTCCTCCATGATTGGACAGTACCTCCTTGGGCCTCACTGTTACTGAATTCCTGGTCCGTCCATCCTCCCCCCATCTTTTCACGCTGGGCTGACAGTGCTGAAACTCCCCCGGACATTTTGGATGCCTGGAACATGGACGGCCACGAGTTCAAGACCATGTTCTACAGCCAAGTACCAGACCCTCACAGCTTCCTGACAGAGGGTATGAATGGGTCCCCCCTCCCCTTGCTTGCTGATGTAGTGAACTACACTGTCTGTTTGCACCAACAGATGGCTCAGGGACAACTGGGTGTGGAAGGCTTGCAAGGCATACAGAATGGCACTCATTTCCAGGACGCTGATGTGAAGGGCAGTCTCGGACCACATCACTTGGAATCTGATGAGGGCCTAAATGAGCCCCCCAGCCCAATCCTGAAGCATCATCTGTGGTGAGAATTTGCTGAGGAGAGGGAATGAGGAAGGGAACCCCTTTCAACAAGTAGCAGGGTTCCAGCCACCAAAGTAGCATCTTTCTAATTGGTGAAGAGACCAGGACTAGTAGTTGTAGGTTGTCAGTGAGCTGATCCCACTGGATCCTCAGCGTCCACTACAGAATCCTCATGTGTAGCCTGGCCAGAGGAACTGTGACAACGGTTGCAATCATCAGGCCCAAGAGCCTGAGGAAGAATCTGACTGAAACATATCTGCTGTTGTAAAGCAGGCAGGCGGGAACCATGAGGCAGTCCGCCCTGTCCTGAGGCAGGAAAGCCATACCTGAGCCATATCTCATACTGCTCCCCTGTGTACTGTAGGTGTTGACATGGGGACAAGACTGATTTCAGCAGATTTACAGTCATCCCCAGGTCATTGAACTGTTGTGTTGTATGTGCCAGGGTCCGGTGCAGTTGCTCCTTGGACTGTGCTTCGAGAAGCCAGTCATCCAGGTAGGGAACGACAAAGTCCCTCCCTCCTGCGAGCTGCTGCCACTTATGTAAAGCATTTGGGAAACACCAGAAGGGCAGAGAACAAGCCAAATGGCAAGGCCCAGAACTGAAAGTGCGCTCCCAGGAAACGAAACCTGAGGTACACACCGTGATATGTAGGTATGCAACCTGCATGTTGAGGGAGCATATCCAGTCTCCCTGATGCAGAAGAAGCAGCAGTCATTGAAGGGTCACCATCAACATTTCTTGTACTGGATGTAGAAATTTTAAACTGCAGAGATCCAGTATGGGCCGGAGATCCCCTATGCATTTGGGAACCAAGAAGAAATGGAAGAGAACTCCCTGTCTCTCTGATCCTTGGGGACTGGCTCTATGTTTCTCTTTCTCAGTAATGTGAGATCTCCTCCCAGAGCACCAGGACAGTAGCGGGGGGGGGGTTGCTGGACTGAACTGGAGGTTGTTCCGGAGGTCACTCCAGGAGTTTCAGAGTATGGGCGTGCTCTATGCGCTGCAGAACCCAAGCATCTGTAGTGAGCTCCAGCCACCTGGCGAGGTGTAGGGAGACACTACCCCCTACCACCGCCTCCTCCTACAGAACTTGGGGGGAGGGGACCCCCCAGAGTAAGGAGTCAGGCTGAAGTCACCCCTCCTCCTCTGGAGGCCTTCCCAGAGGTGGAGGAAGAGGTGGGCAGAGCGAAGGCTGTTCTGCTCTTGCCTTGAGGCTTAGGGCCAGGCTTTGGTCTAAGGATGGTGCGGCGAAAGGGCACTGTCTGCCCACGTTTGGGTTAAGTGTCATACAAAGAGTGTACCCACTGCAGAGTCCATCCAGAAGCTTGCAGGTCTGAATGTATGTCCTGCACATCCACTCCAAAGAGCCTATATCCTCTAAATCGGGCATTAAAGAGCTCCTGACACAGCCAAGTCAACTCTGAAAAAAATGTAGCATTCAGACATAAATACAGCCTATATTTCATATTTTGTTCTGTTATGCTCACCCTTATTTCATTATTACAAATGGTATTTGCATGAATACAGTATCTCTGCCTTTTTAGCTCTGGCTGCATGCCTACACTTTACATCATAGTTCTGTTTACAATATCAAAATATGCTGCTGTGGAGATAATTATGATGCCATAAACGGGCGATTGTGATGTCATGTGTAGAGAAGCAGATAGAGCAGATATAGTCTAGGAAACAGGGATCATGTTTTCATGCAACTGTTTTCAATAATAAAGAAAATGGGGAATTAATTACAGAAAATATATGAGGCAGCAAACGAACTGGGATGGAGTTGAATGTAAATCTTACTTTTTTCAATGTTTTCCTAACACTGTCAGGGGCTCTTTAAAGGATAGACTGTTGCACGTCCTGGGCCAAAATCTGACACTCTGAGCGAAGAATGCCTCCTGAGGCAAATGCCAGCTGCTGCAGCCTGAGCTGAGGCATCCACTGGGTCATAAGCCGATCTCAGCAGGTGCTTACAGACGTTGGCCCCAGACCGAAGGACATGAAGCAACTCCTGCGTCTCAGGGTCCTCTTTAAGAGCCTTAGCTGCCTCTTTGGTCTGCAGCCAGAGCTGGTTTGAAACTTAAAAATGTGGGTAATGTAACAGCCTAATGGTCAGAGTAGCAGTGCCAAAGGTCCTTTTGCCAATCAGGTCCATTTTTCTGGACTTCTTGTCCAGAGAGAGAGAGAGCGAGAGAGAGAGAAGCGAGAAACTGAGAGAGCTGTGAGTCGATCGTGGCAGCACTGATGATCACAGAGTTGGTCTGGGGTTGCTCAGCAAAAAATAGTTCACCCGCAGGAGCCTGGTACAACTTGTCCACCTTTCTGGGCATGGTGAGGACCAGGTTAGGTCTATACCAGGCAGTCCTGGTGGCATCCTTGAAAGGCTCCATCACAGGAGGTATGGTGAGAGGAGGAAAGTCTGGTGACTCCAGGTGGTGGAACAAATGGTGTAGAGCAGAGTCCTGTTCCTTTGCCTTGAACCCCATAGAAGCCTGCAACTGCCTCATGACCAAAGCCTAAAGAAGAGTCATCTGGGGGAGACCAAGAGATGCACTTTGGGGTCTCTTTGCCCCCAGAAGACACTACAGAAGCAGAATGCGAGGGGCTAGCACCAGTCATCCCCACTGACGCCTTCCTCGTCATCGGGAGGAGGAAGGTCCATGTGATACTCGTCATCGTCTCCATGTTCAGGATGAGGTAGAGTGGGTGTCGGGGTATGAGGCCAGGCGGCTGTCCCAAGGGGCGAGAAGGTGCAGGGGCTGCGCAGAAGGCCCCTGTAGCACAAGCCCTTGAGGAGGGGCAAGGTGAGCTTGTATAAAGTTCCACAGGGAGTAGAACACAGATTGGAAGTCCACTGAAATCGGCATCAGGATGCTGAATGGCGACAGCTGCGGAGGCAGAGGGGCCTGCATCGGTGGTGGGGCCAGGAAGGACGACAAAGCAGGCTGAGGCACTGGCGTTGACCCAAAGGCCTGTGTTGTCGTCGTCGTCAGGTTCTGAGAAGGAGAGGACAACAGGGTAATGGCCTGGGGTGACACCAGAGGCAACTGGAACCCCGAGGCGAGACCTACGCTGTCAAAACAGCTGACAACAGTATGGAAGGAATAGATCGAATCCTCGAAGGTGTTGAGCTGGTGCCAGCCAATGCCAAACTAACAGAGTCACTTGACTGATGACCCATGGAGAATAAAGGCATTAACAGCCGGGATTGAAAGGTAGGCAGGGCCAAAGAAGTCCCAAACACTGACGAACCCACACCTATCATAGTAAGACTGGTGGTGGTGGGGTGGCGGTGGGGGTTGCCACAACAAGTCCTGTAGAGGTGAGGGGCATTGGTGGAAGATGAAACCCCTCCCAAAGTGGAAGACAGCCCAGCCGTGGTCAACGCATGACATGGCAACAGGGCACAATCCATGGAAGACCACTCCTTATGCTTCCTGGCTGACCTGTCTTGGGCCTTGGGACAATTGGGGACCTGAGGACAAGGCCAGCGAAGTGGAGGAACTCCTGGCATGAAGCTCCTTCTCCATGTGAGCAACCTTCTGTTGGAGCAGAGAAGTCTCTAGGGTTGTCTGGTGGTGCCTCCTGGTAGCCTAGTTGAAGCAACGACAGAAACTGCAGGCCTGCCTGTTGTGGTCTGGGCATAGGCAGCAGATGCAGGCATCATGGCCGTCCTTCGAGGATCTTCTCCCTGCAGGCATAGATGCAAAACAGCTTCTCACAGGTGGAGTTAGTCATAAAAAGGCAGAAAAATCACTTTGGAAACAAAGTGATTTCAGGAGCTAGGGAAAGAAAATGAAAACAACAAAAAAAGCAGTTATCTGAAGCTGGCAATATCTTTTGTGAAGTCCGACATGTGGTGGTTGAAGGCGGGAAAAGAACTGAGGAAGGCGTGGGACCACCACATTTATATGATGAGGACGTCGTCAGCATGTGACATTGATGTGGGTGGCCCCCCTGCTGGGCTGCTAACTAGAAACTTTTCCCTTTGGTCCTAGTGCCTGGTGGCTGTAGTTCTATAGGTGAGGCCTGCTGTAAGAGATACCCTCGATGAAGATATTGCAGTTACGTAAGAACTTACCGTAACAGTAGATCTTTGAGAGAGATTCCTGCAGTAGGTCTTCACATATAGGACTGTGCCCCCCTGGCGTCAGGTTCCAACGGCAAACTTGTAGCTAGCAATCACCAGTGGGGACCGCCGCCGATGTCAGGTGATGTGATGTCAGCCCGACTACAAAAGGGGGCGGTCCCGCGCCCACCCTCCAGTTCTTTTCCACTGGAGACCTAGAAAAGGGTAAGTAGAAAGAAAGGAGTGATCAGACCGCACACAGAGGGTAATCTGGAAGGGTGTACTATCTGACCCCCACCCCTTAAGGAGGGCGTGCCACAAGACTCAATCCTTGGTCTCCTCCTCTTCTCGCTATTCACGAATGACCTCAACCTCCACTGTGGGGGGGGGGGTTCAGTTGTACAATATGCGAATGACACAGTCATCTACCGCTCCTCGGACAATCTTGCTGAGATTAGCCCCGCACTCCAAACTGATCTAAAGTCCCTGGAGGCCTGGTTAAAGAAGAACAGAATGGTCCTGAACGCAGGCAAGACAAAAGCCATCCTGTTTGGACCAAGATTCCTGAGCAAGACAGGACCAATGCCTTATAGCTTACTGCACTTGACGGGACAAGCATTGAGGTAGTGGACTCCCTGAAGTACCTAGGGCTCATACTGGATCAAGGTCTCACCTACAAGAACCACGTGGATCAAGAGACCATGTCCATCCACCACAAACTGGGTATCCTGTATTGGATAAAAGACCAACTTATCCCAGAAGCTAGACTATCCATAGCAACCAGCGTCCTGCTCCCCATGCTGACCTATGCTGCCCCTGTATTACTGGGTATGGCCAAACAAAAGGTCACCAGAATGCAGATCCTGTACAACAAGGTAGCACAATTTGCTACCTAGGATCACCCCAGAAGCCACCACTGTGACACACTCGCCAAATTACAGTGGCCCACCTTTGATGCTCGCCTCCAGTACCCACTCCTCTGCCTGGCCTACAAGCTACTCTGCCCAACCGCTCCTCCCAGCCTAGAAGCTACTATCACCCCCAAAAATATTTCTCGGACCCTGAGGATCTCAGGGCAGACGTTGCTAGAAACCCCCAGGATCTGGACCAATGCGGGAGGCAAGTCTTTTGCCTTCACAGCCCCCTATTTGTGGAACAAGCTCCCTCCCATGGTACAGAAAGCATCCACTCTACCGAACTTCCGAACCAAACTCAAAACCCACATGCTTGAGGCCAGCACCTGTCACTGTCAGAACACGTGACAGTCACACTCTCCCCTCCTTAACTCAACCCCTAGACAGATTAACTCCAATCACACTAGGTAACCAATGTACTAGGGTCTCTGTCGGGTCTCATAACGACTGTCACCTGTACTGCAAATGCTCTGTATTAAAATGCCAAGTACAACTGTAATTTACAGCTACCTGTATATACTTTGTAATACTCTGTAATCTCTTCTCTGCATGTAATGCTCCAAATAATATCTCTCCGGGTCGCCCCTGAAAAAGGGAACTCAGGGTCTCAGCGGCCTACTCGGTCATCAAAATTTAATAAATAAAATAAATAAAACTCCTAGACCCCTGCTTCCAATCTAGACCTAAGGGCTAGACAGGATGAAAATAAAGGAAACATTCCAGGAGCTGGGGGAAAGTGGGTGGGAAACTAGACCTATTGCAGGAACCTCTCACGGAGATCTACTGTTGCGTAAGTTCTTACGTAACTGCAATATTTTACTTCGAGAGGGTTCCTGCAGTAGGTCTTCACATATAGGACTGAATACCCAGCAGTCCAAAAGAAAAATATGGTGATAAAGTTCCGGAAGGAGGAGGAATCATTTGCCAAACTGAGTACTGTCTTATGACAAAAGTCCTTGCAGGACTGTGAGGCCGAAATCAGTCCTATTCCTAGAGGCAATGTCCAGACTGTAGTGCTTAGTGAAGGTGTGGACAGACGACCAAGTGGCCACTGCACAAATCTCTGCCGTGGACACATTCCTGAAAAAGGTGGTAGCAGTAGCAACACTCCGAGTGGAATGACCTTTTACTACCCCTGGAAGAGACTTTCTATGTTTTTGATAAGTGAAGTGGATGCATTTAGCCAACCATCTAGATATGGTCTGTTTAGAAATGGCCTTACCCTGGCACAGGGGGGCAAAGGCCACAAAGAGCTGATTGGACTTACGAACGTCTGTAGTCCGGTTAGTGTAATACCTCAAGATCCAGTGCACATCTAAGGTGTGCAAAAGATACTCCTCCCTGTTAAAATGCAGAGGATAATAGACCGACAATTCCACATTCAGAGTGGTTTCCGAGACTACCTTTGGAAGGAAGGAAGGGTTAGTCCTAAGGACGACTCAGTTCCTATAAAAAAATCAAATAGGGTTCCTTACACATGAACGCCTGAAGTTCTGAAACCCTTCGAGCCGAAGTGACAGCAACTAGAAACAAGGTCTTCCATAAACCAGCGATATCACAATTTGAAGCCGGTTAGGAGGCAAGGTAAGTTTTCTAACATAATGTTAAGATCCCAGGGAGGACAGGGGTTCCACACTGGAGGGTTTAAATGGAGGATGCCTTTCAGAAATGTTTTGGCAACCTCCAGTTGAGCCAGAGTTTTGCCCTGCACCGGAAGGTGGTAGGCCGACAGCGCAGAGATGGACCTTGATGGAGGAATAACTAAGGCCCGTCTCCAATAAATGAATGAGGTACTCTTAACATCTGGGCGGCCGAGCATGAAAAGGGATCCAAGCTCCTGGCTAAGGCCCAGATCAAAAATCTTTTCCACTTTATGGCGTAGGTGGATCTGGTGGATGGTTTTCTGGCTTCCACCAAGATATGAGCAACCAGTGAGGAAGCTCCATAGTGAGAAGCCGCTATGTTCACAGGTGCCACGCATGAAGGTGAAGCGACTGGAGACTCAGATGCACCAGGGTACCCTGCTCCTGAGACAGAAGGTCGTGAAACAATGGCAGGAGTAGTGGAGGTTCTAGAGCCAGCTGTTGTAACAGTGAGAACCAAATCTGATGGGGCCACAGAGGGGCAATCAGAATCAAGTGTGCTCCTTCCGCCTGAAGTTTCACCAGAACCTTCTGAATGAGAGGAAAGGGAGGAAACACGTATAGAAACCTCTCTGTCCGAGAGAGACAGTGCTTCTCGCCAAAAAGCACCACGCCCGGGAACGAGTGAGCAAAAGCTGGGTAGTTTTGTATTGAATGGAAAGGCGAATAGATCTACTTCCGGCTGACCCCATCGAAGAAACAGGTCTTCGACCACCGCCTACTTTAACTGCCATTCGTGAACCCTGGCCACTGATCGACTGAGACTGTCTGCCAGGACGCTGCTTACGCCTGGGTTGTGGACCGCTGTCAGGAAAAGGCTGTGCTGAATCGCCCAGTACCAGACTCTTACAGCTTCCCTGCAAAGAGGGAACGAGCGAGTTCCTCCCTGTTTGTTGATATACCAGACTGTGGACATCTCCGTCTGGATGAGAAGTGATCCCGGAAGGAGAAGAGACTGGAAGGCTTGGAGAGCATAGAGGACTGCTCTGGTCTCCAGAAAACTGATGTGGAGCAGAAGCTCCTGAGTGGATCAAGATCCTTATGTCTTGTAGTCCCCAAGACGTGCACCCCAACCCTTGCCCGAAGCGTCTGTGGTGAGGATCTGGGTGGGTGTTGGGTGTTGGGAAGTGAAAGGGAGCTCCTTCTAGCAGGTTGGAAAGATCTTGCCACCAGCAAAGATCTTTCTGGAGGCTACTGGAGATCATAATGCATTGGTTCATGTCGCCCGTTCTCTGGTCCCATTGGACTCGAACCTCTCGTACTCGACAAAGAGGTTGAGCATGCCGAGATCCAGTATCGGTCTCAGATCTCCCATCTTCTTTGGAACTAGGAAGAAATGGGAATAAAATCCCCTTCCTATTTGGTCTTCAGGGACGGGTTCTATGAATGCTTTTTGCAGGAGGGCCTGAATCTCCTGGAAGACTATGGGGATTTGATCCCTTGGATAAAAAGACCGTCCAGGAGGGTGGGGAGCAGGGATCTCCATAAACTCTATTGAGTGAACTCGCTGAATGAGTTGTAGAACCCATAGATCTGCGGTGATGGCCCTCCATCCCACCAGGTGGAGTCAGAACCTCCCTCCTACCGGTTCCTCCTGGGCGACTGGAGGTAGCAGGAGGAGGGGGAAGGAATCAGGATGCCGAGGGCAGAGAAGCTATGTTTCCCAGAGGCAGACTTCAGAAACTTTGCCTGAGGGGTTTGGGTTCCAGATCCAAGGGCTCGTCGTTTGCTCTGGGTCTTATTCTATTGTCTTTGGCGGTGAAATGGCTGCTACTTTTGCCCCGTCCTGTACATACAGCGTGCTTCCCAAGTGACGTCCACTCTCCTGCAGCCAGTTATATATCTGGTGCTGTAAAACAAAAGAGGAACCCTAAAGGGCATCCAGGAGGAAGACTGGATGTCCTGAGCCAAACCTGCAATCTAAGCCAAGAGAATTAGTTGAATGACTGATCCCGTCGCGGTAGCCCTAGCCCACGAGTCTACCGAATCGTACGTAGCCCAAAGGGCATGATGACACAAAGACTTGCTCATATGAAATTTGTCCAGTAGCTGGTTTCTGAACTTCTCATCCTGTACTTCTTGAAGGTCCCTCTCGAGCTCCGAGAGTAAAGCCTTCTGGAAGGCCACCATATGTGACACGTAGTTAAGGAACCAGATGGCACAGGAAGTAGATGAATATATCTTCTCGTCAAACTGGTCCAACTGTTTTGAGTCCTTATTGGGAGGAGAGGAGCTCAAATGCTTGGGTTGGGCCGACTAGTCATGAGCAGCTATGATGACCATTGAAGCGGCCTTCGGATGAGAAGTTAGGTGTGGAATCCTTTCTGGGGGAAAGTAAGTGTGATCAGCCTTCTGGATACAGCTGGAATAGAGGAGGGCTGTTGCCAGATAGTGGTGACCAGATCCTCATCAGGACTCATCCAGGGAGGGATAGGTAGAGAGTCTGTAGTGGCCAGATAGTACAGTTACTTAAGAACTTACCGTAACAGTAGATCTTCGAGAACAGCTCTTGCAGCAGGTTACACCATTAGGACTGAAGCCGTCAGGCGCCAGGACCACACGGAAATTTTCTAGCTAGCAGTCTTCAGCAGGGACTACCTCCGACGTCGGTCCCGCCCCCGACGTCAGGCGTAGTACATAAGGAGGCGGTCCCTCCACAATCCCCAGTTCTTCCGCCGGAGACTCCTGGCCGTTGGATGACATCATAAGAGGAGACCGAAGATCTGCCACCAGATGGCCAAGACTAAAAAACAGAACATCCCATCTCGTAAGATGGATGTTTGTAGCGACCTACCTCCACAAGAAGGGGATGGTGGGCGGGAAGGTACCTGCTGCAAGAGCTGTTCTCGAAGATCTACTGTTATGGTAAGAAGTTCTTGCATTAACTGTGCTATCTACTTGAGATACAGCTCTTGCAACAGGCACTCTCAATAGGACTGATTTCCAAGCAATAGTGGCAATCTTACACCACAGGGAGGAGGAAGGTAGAAGTCTCAATGCAACTTGGGCCTGGACAGAAGTCCCTGAAGGATGGTTAGGCAAACCCTGCTCTTCTCCTTGAAGCAATGTCCAGGCTGTAATGCCTGATAAGGGTATGCACAGAGCTCCAAGAGGCTGCAGCGCAAATGGCTGAGTGAAGGCGTTCCGCTGCGCTTGCGCCGAGTAGCCACCTCTGGTGAAGACCCTTAACCGCGCCAGGTAGGGTTTATTGCGCTTATCATAACAGAAAGTGATGCACTGGATGAGCCACCTCGAGAGAGACTGTTTAGAGACAGGAGCTCCTTTTATTCTAACAGCGAAGGAGACAAACAGTTGATCTGTTTTTCGAAACTGTTTGGTTCTGGTCAGATAATATCTGAGGCACCTGTGTACATCAAGGGTGGGCAGAAGGGCTTTTCCTCGGTTGGTGTACCTTGGGAAATACACTGGTAAGTCAATATCCTGATTAAGGGTGAGGGCTGAAAATACAGGTTACTCACCTGTAACAGGAGTTCTAGGAATGGTATATGTTGTTCATCCACACTTATTGGCAGGTTCCTTGCCGCTTTAAATCTTGCCGGAAGGTCTTCAAGCTGGCTCCTCCCACCCACCCAGGTGGTAAAACTCTCGGCTCCGCCCCATGACGCCAGATCTGGTCCGCTGGAAGCTCAGGTTGTGCGTCGAGCCGAGGAGGTAGGGTGGAGTCGTGTGGATGAACAACATACCATTCCTAGAACTCCTGTACAAATGAAGTAACTCTATTCCTGGGACATGGATATGTTGTTCATCCACACTTATTGGCAGACTCCTAGCAGTTCTCCGGGAGGAGGAAGCAAGGCACACACCCCTACTTGGGAATGAAGACTGGAGGTCCGAGGCCCAACCCAGCATCCGGCGTGACTCAAGGTCGATGTGGTAATGGGTAATAAAGGTGTGCTGACTTCAGGTAGCAGCCTGCAGATTTCCTGGATAGGGGACGTCCTGGAAGCAGCCACCGATGCAGCAGTATGAGGGTAGAATGAGCTCTTATCCTCTGGGAGCTCCATGCCCGCCAACTTATAGCCGATCTGTATGCAGGGTGACCCACAGACTATCGTCCGCTTGGCTGCAGGTCTGCCAAGGTGCGGCTTCAGCGTGGGTGACAAACAGCTGGCGAACCTCTCCCGAATTTCAGCCGTCGCTCCTTATAACATGGCGCCCTTCTAGGGTCCAGTGTATGGAGCCTATATTGGAAACCTCCGAGTGTGATTGGGGTAGAACACGGCAGAGTCAGCACCTGGTTAAGGTGAAACTCCGACACCACCTTCGGAAGGAATTTGGTGGGGCGCAGGACAACCTTCTGTCCCTGTGGAAGACCAGGTAAGGAGACTTGATGCACAGCCTGGAGCTCTCCATCCTTCTGGCTGGTGATATGACCAAGAAGGCGGTCTTCCAGCCGGGTGAGAGATCACATCTGCGCATTGGTTCGAATGGCTTGCCCATGAGCTTTGCCAGTACCAGCAGTAAATCACGGGTGGAGGTTCTCGCACGGAAGGGGAAATGTGATGAAGGCCTTTGAAAAGTGCCGACCACCTTTTCCTCCACCGACTGCTCCCGGCCAGCGCCCGGTGGCGAGATGGCTGCCAGGTGCACCTTTAGGGTCGTCGACCTAAGCCCTTGACTAGAAAGGGACCATAAATAGTCAAAATGCTTGCCACAGAACAGGAGGAAGGGTCAAGCCCTTGCCCTGACACCAAATGAATCTCTTCCATTTTGGGCGTAGCATTTTCTGGTCGACTCCTTATGGGGCGCCTCAACATTATTGAGGACCTCGTCGGAAAGACCCAAGGCCTGGAACTCTGGCAGCTCAGGAACCAGGCACGTCAGGTGCAGGATTGAAGGTCCGGATGGAACACCTCCCCTGATTGACTGAGAGCAGGTCGGGCGAGCTGGAAGCTGCCTCGGGAGCCTGGAGCTGAGGCTGAGGAGATCTGGGTACCAGAACTGGCGGGGCCAGTCTGGGGCTATCAGAATCACCTCGCCTTGTCCCTCCTTGCCTTGAGAAGCACCTTGTGAATCAGGGAAATGGGAAAGGCGTAAAAAGAGCGCGGGTCAGAGCCTCGAGAAGGCATCCCCTGCAGCGAGCCCTGCTGAGGGGGGCGGGCATGAAACAGCCTCAGCTTTGCGTTCTCCCTGGAGGCAAACAGGTCCACCTGAGGTGTGCCCCAGTGGGAGAACAGATCTTGTACTACCTCCGGCAGGAGAGACCACTCGTGAGATGCAGCCCCTATCCGGCTCAGGGCATCGGCCAGGGTGTTGGAGGCTCCTGCCACATGAATGGCTAGGAGATCCGCCTCCAGGCTGCGCCACGAGTGACCAAATTTGGAGAGCTTCCTTGCATAGAAGCATGAGCGGCGTCCCGCCCTGGCAGTTCAGGTAGTACATGGTGAGTGGTATTGTCCGTCTGGACTGGGACCACGTGACCCGGAGAAGCGAACAAAGGCGGTGAGAGCTAGGCGGACGCTCGGGCTCCAGCAGGTTGATGTGGCATCGGGACTCCGCGGGGACTCAGAGCCATGCACTCTGTGTTCCCCAGATGGGCACCCCAACCCATCAGAGAGGCATCGGTCGATAGAGACCGTCGACAAAGGCGGACAAAGCAGGATGCCCTCCTGCAGATGAGATGGAATGGTCCACCACGGGAGGGTTCACATCTCCTGGTCACCATCACTAGCTGGTCCAATGGATCGCAGCATTGTGACCACTGGCTTAGCCAGTCCCCACTGAAGGGAGGCGCATGTGCCAGGCGTGCCCCACGGACTACGCTGGTACAGGCCGCCATGAGACCAAGGCAGCCAGGAAGTCCGGGCAGGCGCGTTGCCCAACCAGAAATGATCGGGCAAAGGTAAGAACCTCAGCCCCTATCCACGGGAGCCGTGCTCTGGCTCGAAGAGTCAAGCTCTGCCCGATAAGCAGAATCACCTGCTTGGCTCGAGGTTCGACTTAGCCTCGGTTGATTAGAAGGCGACTTGAGACAAACCTGGAGGCCAGATCTCTGGACGCTCCACCTCCGGTCTGGAGGGGCTGCTATCAACCAATCGTCCAGGTGAGTACACCGGACCCTAAGCACTGGGAAAGCCTGTCACTACTGCAATGCATTTGGTGAAGACCCTGGGAGCTGGAGACAGGCAGAAGGCATGGCTCGGAACTCGAAGAGGATCCCTCCGCTCGAGCGAAGGATCTCCGATGTGACAGACGGATAGGGACATGAAAGCAGCGTCCTGCAGGTTCAGAGAGCAGAACCACGCCGTGTTCCAGAGATAGTGTTATTATCTGCATGAGTGACCATCCTGAAGGTTCGAGACCTTAGGAACTTGTTCAGGTCGTGTAGGTGAGAATGGGCGCCCAGCCCCGTCCGTTCCGGAACCAGGAAGTACCTGGATACAGAACCCCGGGTCTGAAGGGGTCCTCTACCTCCCTGATCACCTCCTTTGGAGGAGGAGGCGATGTTGGCATGCGAGGCCGACAGTGGAACCCGGACCCGAGGCCCCAGTCTGACAGACTCTGAAGGGCTGAGCCTGCTTAAGTCTAGAGCTGGCCTTTTCCACCACCTCCAGAACCCACCTGTCCCATGGTAATAGCGGACCAGGCGGAAAGGAGTGTTGGAGCCATCCCCACAGGGGGAACCAGGGAGCAGGTGGCGGGGATGGGCGACACCCAGCCCGTCACTGGGCAAGCTTGGAGGAGGGACCGGCGAGGGACCTCCTGAGCCTTCCTCCCTGCTTCCTGTTGGAGGAAGCCGGCAACAGGTTTGGGATGCCAGCTCGAGCCTGCTGGCCCCTGAGCGTTGCTGGGCCTGGCGCGCCTGCCAGGCTGAAGGGCAAAGAGCTTAGGCTGTAGCTTCGGCCTTTGTCCTTTGAGCGGAAGGGCCGAGTCAGGTAGCGTGGACTTCTCGATCCTCTGCAGGTGACCTTCCACCCCAGGGCTGAGGGTCAGTCCCTAAAAGGGAACATCCGCCAACTTGTGCTGGGTATCCGAGGTAAAGTGGATATCCTCAGCCAAGCCCCGCGACGCATAGCCACTGCGGCCCACCGACCCTGGCACATGAGTCCCCAAAGTCCAAAGCAGTCTGGAGCTGCTGTTTGGCCACTGCCTGCCCTGGTCCCGCACCTGCCTGACTGTAGTCTGCAGATCCAGCGGGAAGATGAGGACAACCTCATCCAGGGGCCCAACAGGGCATGTGAAAATATGCCATGAAGGACCAAACTGGCCTGGCGAAAGCCAAGAAGGCAGTAGCATAGACTTTAAAGCCGGCATAGTCAATTTCTTGGATTCCTTGTCGGAGAACTGTATCCACATCTCTGGCGTTCGGCACGCGGAAAAACACTGTCGTGTAATCCCTTCGCAGAGGGTGTTCCGAAAAACCGGACAGGGAACGGTAGGGACAACATGCTCCTATGCCATCCTGGCGGCGCAGGGCAGGAAGCTGACGCCTACAGCGCTCAAGCCGGACCCACTATGGCCTCCAGCCACGGAAGAGCCTCCGTGGGAGAATCCCTCGGTCCAGAATCTCCGTGGGGATACCTGGCCCGTTTAAAGCAGGTTTGAGCTTCATCGGTGGACTCTGAGATGAGCGAGCAACGCCTAAGAAGGACGAAGGGCTATCAGTCCACTGACTGTCCTCGAGGGACTCCAAGTCGAATCGCTTGGAGAAAAGGAGGAGAATCATCCTCGGTCTCGGAAGAGTCCTCAAAACTGCCTCGGGCCTGAGCCACCTCCACCTGCTGAGGTTTATGGCGGGAGTGAGGGTGACAGACAACCTATGGGGCAGGCCAAAACCGACCAAGATTCTTGGTCAGAGCCCCAACTAATGGCTGTGGGCGGAGGTTCCACCAAATCGGTGGGGCAGCTGGAATTGGCCGAACAACGGCCTGGGAACAGCTCCTCGGCTACAACGAGGGGTTGTTGGCTGCTCGGTGACAACCACTTAATGGCGGGGAAAGGCGACTGGGTCGGCTTATTCCCGGTCAAAAGGAACTGTTGCCATGAGTTCCTCATACCTCCGGCGCAACTTAGCGAAGACTCCCCTCGTCCGAGGAGGAGGAAGGCGGCGCCGCTTGCCCAGCGGTGCGAGACCGCCTGTGAGGCGGATCGGCTGGACCCAGCGAGGATGTCCGAACCAAGACCGAGAGTCTCGACTGGGCCGAGGAAGGCGAGGAAAGTGTCGATCGGCACTCCCCTCGGCTCGGACGATCCCACCGAGCTCCGGAACCGGAGGCACAGGCAGAGCAGCCGGATCCTCAACTCCCACAGGGGCACGGGAGAGGAATTCTCAGCTCTCCAGCCGACAACCCGTCCTAACGGATCAAGAAAAATCTCGACCGCAGTGAGTCTCGATCAACTGGCCTGACGGGGACACCGTGAAGCCAGTGGCCGAAAGCTGAGGTGCGACCAAAGTCGACTGTCGACAAGAAGGGAGGATCTTTCCGCTCCCAACAAGCGTCGACAGTGAGACTTACTTTGCTCTTTTTGGACCTGGAAAGGGTCCGAAGAAGTTGGACCCTCACCTTTAGTCGGAGGGTCAGACAAAGCTCCTTGAAAGAAGCCGATCACGAGGCACCAAGAGAGGCCGGGACAAATGCACGCAGCAGGTAGAAGCGGCCCGTGCCGCCTCCTCTTGAGGCCGATCATCTGCTCGAGCTGATCTGCGAACCCGCCGCCACGGACACCACCAACGGGCCTCTTTGGGTTGGCGGTGGAATTCTTTTCTCGGGCGCCCCAGTTGTAATCAGGCAGCCGCGGTCTTCGGGCGTGGGCAAGCGAGATGACACAAATGCCATGAGCCTGCGGGTGCGTGCTCAAGGCCCAAGCAGTGACGCACGTGGAGTGCAGATCCGTCCTAGACATCTTCTGCCCGCAGAAGGCACCTCGAGCACAGAGTCGATTTGTCCATACGCAGCGAGGGAAAAGAAGACCGAAGTCTTTCAAAAACTTTTGATTTCAAACTTTGAAGAATTAGGAACCAGTCTTATCGCGGGGCGTTAAGGAGGAACCTGAGCTTCAAGCGGTAAGGAAGATCTGGGGTCATGGGGCGGAGCCGAGTGTTTTACCACCCGGGTGGGTGGGAGGAGCCAGCTTGAAGACCTTCCGGCAAGATTTAAAGCGGCAAGGAACCTGCCAATAAGTGTGGATGAACAACATATCCATGTCCCTAGAACCACCTTTGGCAGAAACTTTGGGTTTGTCCTCAGGGATACCCTATCCATATAGAAAACTAAATAAGGCTCTTTGCACATCAGTGCATGCAATTCGGAAATCCTTCTTGCCGAAGTAACTACAACTAAAAATAATGTTTTCAACGACGGAAAACGTAGCTCACAATCCGTGGCTGGTTCAAAAGGTGGCAGCGTAAACTGCTCCAGGACGAAGGGCAAGTCCCAAGGAGGAATCGGATCCTTGATAGGTGGCCTAAGGTGGAGGACTCCCCTTAAAAAGGCACGAGTAGTGTCCAATTAGGCCACCAGCCGATGGCCTTTGGGTGCATAGTAAGCCGAAATTGCACAAAGGTGCACCTTAATCGAGGAGTAAGCCAGTCCAGAATGAAAAAGGGAAAGCAGGTACTCCAGAACCAGCTTTTCGGGGCATTCTAACGGTGAGAAGCCACACGCTTGAGCCCACAACCAAAATCTGTGCCATTTAATGGTGTATGTTGTGTGGGTTGCCAGTTTTCTGGTGGCAGAGAGTACAATTGCCACTTCTTGTGAGACCCCGTATCGCAACATGGCTATGTCTCCAGGAGCCAAGTGTGCAGGTTCAAAGAATGTAAGTCTGGACGGACTAATAACTCTCCTCTGGAGACGGCAGATGGGAGCTGATTGGCAAAGGAAGTGGAGGTTCCCGGGATAGCTGATGCAGAAGAGGGAACTAAATTTGTCTGGGCCAGAAAGGCGTGATCAAAATGAGCGTCGTTTGCTCCCTGAGAGGTTTTAAGAGAACTCTTTGGATCAACGGGAAAGGAAGGAAGGCATAGAGGAATCTGTCCGCCCAGGAGAGGGACAACGCGTCTCGCCAGAAAACACCAGGCCCTGGATCTAGCGAGCAAAAATTGGGCAGTTTTGCGTTGGATGGGGACGCGAAAAGGTCCAACTCTTGAGTGCCCCATCTGTGCAACAGATCCTCTGCCACCTCCTGTAGGAGTTCCCACTTGTGGCCTCTGGCCTGAGAGCGACTCAGACTGTCTGCAACGGTGCTGTCCACTCCCGGGACGTGTACTGCAATTAGGTTTGCGCTGTGTTGCAATACCCACTCCCACTCTCTCATGGCATCCCTGCAAAGCGGATAGGAGTGAGTGCCTCCTTGTTTGTTGAGGTAATACGTCACCGCGGTATTGTCTGTTTGTAACAGGAGAGTACCCGGTGGAATCTCCGACTGGAAGGCCTGCAGCGCGTAAAGTACTGCCCTCATCTCCAAAATGCTGATGTGGAAATGAGATTCCTGGGCTGTCCATACGCCCTCAGACCGTACACCGTTTAAGTGTGCTCCCCACCCAAGACCTGAGGTGTCCGTGGAGAGATTCACAGTCGGAGACGGCGCTATGAAGGGAACTCCCGTGGAGAGATTCTCCGGATGTAGCCACCACTGCCAATCCCGAATTGCGGCCGCCGTGATTGGAATTGGCTGCTGCAGATGGTCTTGCCTTTGGTCCCATTGCACCCTTAGCATCCACTAGGTTACCCGCATGTGGAGCCGTGCCATCAGGACTGTTGCAATGGCCACAGCCATATGTCCAAGCAGGCGAAGGACCAGTCTTGCCGGAACAGTCTTCCTCACCAACAGGTCCCTGATGAGGGATCTGATGTGTTCCGCTCTGTCTAAGGGAAGAAAGGCTTTCCCTCTGACAGTGCCCAGAACTGCTCCTATGAACTGCAGTTTCTGGGATGGCGGGTACCAGGAGAGACTTCTCGTAATTGATGAGGATACCCAGTGATTGAAAAAGGGACTGGGAGCGATGAATGTTCGTTATCAGTGCCTCCTTGGAGGGAGCCATGAGAAGCCAGTCGTCCAGGTATGGGAACACGTGGTAGCCTTGTCTCCTCAGAGGCGCCGCTCGACCGCCATACCGCATTAAGAAACCACGAGGTGCCAATGACAGCCCGAAAGGAGCGCTCCGAATTGATAATGGTGGCTCTGGAACTCGAAGCGCAGGAACCTCCTGTGCGCTTGAGCAACTGGAATGTGCAGGTAGGCATCCTGCATATCCAAAGACACCAGAAAGGCGTCCCGCTTCAGCATGGGAATTAGGCCCGGAAGGGTTACCATGCAGAAGCGCTTGTAACCGAATGACAGATTGAGGTCGCTGAGGTCCAGAATTGGACGGAGGTCCCCTGTTTCCTTTGGAACCAGGAAGAAGTGCGAATAATACCCTAGCCATCTCTGGTTCTCTGGAACATGCTCTAAGGCTTCCTTGTCCAGAAGTGTGAGCACCTGCTGCTGTATAAGCAGGGCGTGCTGACCCGAGTAGCGGGAAAGCAGGGGAGGTCTTGAAGGTGGGCGGCCTACAAATTCTATATAGTGGCCTTTTTTGACCAGTTGCAGCACCCACCTGTCGGTGGTGACTGACCGCCACCCTGGCAGGTGACGTGCGATGTGACCCCCAACCTTCATTTCCCATCGATCCTGAGGAGGGGCGGGGGCCGGGAAAGAGTCATGCTGTGGCAGCGTTAGATCCCGCAGATTGGGCCGACTTTGTGACTCATTGGCCTCTGCCTGGGGATGACTTGGTCTGGGCTTTTCGGGTAAAGGAGCCCCTCTGCTGTTGGCTGGAACATAGTTGTTGCTTTTGCGTGGGACCATGAAAGCAACTCTGGTTCCTACGAAAGGAACTAGGTCGGGATCTGTACATAGCCTGGACAGATCTAACTGCCTTCCCTGCGTCCTGAAGTTTAGTGATGACCTTCTCGGAGGCTTCACCAAAAAGGACTTCCCCATTATAAGGGACGTCTAGGATGTTCTTCTGGACGTCCGGGGTAAAACCAGAGACGCGGAGCCAAGAGTGTCTCCGGAGACACACGCCTGAGGCTGCAGCTCTGGCCGAAGAGTCCGCAGAGTCGCATGCGGCTCTGAGCACCTGGGTCCCCACACCCGAACCCATACAGAGGAGGTTTAAAAGCTCCTCCATTTGACCACCATCAGGCATCTTTTCAACCAGGTCCTGTCCCTGTTCCCACAGTGCATTCTGGAATTGAACCATGTGGGTGAGGTAATTCAGAGACCTGATGGCATAAGTCGCAGCAGTGTCGTCGCGCCTACCCAGGACATCCAACTGCTTGATTCCGGGTCCGTGGCTGTGCTGCAAGTGCTGAGGTCTCCGAGACCCGGTCATGCAACCAGTGATGACAGGGAATCGGCCAGAGGATGGTTCGTCAGACACTGGTCCTCCCTCAGGGCCTTGTATAAGCAGTCAGCCTTCTTTGGCACTGCCAGAGTCGAATGCAGACGCTTCCACGCAGCCTTGGTGACGTCCACAAAGGTGTCCAACAACGGTGGCACTACCACAGGCTTTGGGTCTTTCTGCCGAAGGTAGCGGGCAAGGTGCTGTCTCTCAGGGTCTAGCTCTTCAGCATCCCACCCCATATTCTCCTGAATGTGCCTCATGATCTCCTCGAAAGAGGGATCATCCGAAGGAGACCTGGGTAGGTCGTGTGGGTCTGGGGAGGGAATGCTGATGGGAGAAGGAGGTCTGGAGCACCCTGAGGTGTCAGATCTGGAGTCCTCCACAGACGTGGTGTACCAGCGTTGTCTGGGTCTCTTAGGGCTAGCTGACCCTGAAGTGGATCTTGAGGGAGATCTTCTCCTATCTGAGGATCTGCCCCTAGAAGAAGGTGTTGGCTCCTTGGGGGTTGGTGACCGTCCTATGGGCCCCTTAGGCGGAGGAGGGAGCGTAGGCGGTGAAGGCGGAGCCAGAGTAGGAGGAGGGCGCGTGGCGACCACATCCTTCCTGATGGTGTCCCACCAGAGGTAAAGAGCTCCTTTACCTCTGTTAAATCCAGGCCCATAGACGGCCGGGCGCCGTGGCCTGCCACGGGGTCGAGCGCCGGATCCCTGGGGGTCTTCCGCTCGGGGAGGGTTCCGTAGAAGCCCGATGACTTCAGTGTCGCCCGCCTGGTCTTCGGGCTGAGTGGTGTCCTCCTCCTGACACCAGTTACCCGACGTGGGGGCGGTCCCTCGCCAGACATTGCTAGCTAGAAATTTTTCCGTGGGGTCCTGCTGCCTGTTGACATCAGTCTTATATGTAATTGTCTACTGCAAGAGCCCTCTCGAAGTAAGATCTCTAGCCGCTCAGGAACCAGGCTGTGAGGTGCAGGGATTGAAGGTCTGGATGGTATAGCTTCCCCCTACTTGAGAGATATCAGGTCAAGGTGTGCTGGAAACCGCTCCAGGGGCCTGCAGCTGAAGCTGAGGAGACCTGGATAGCATAACTGGTGTGGCCAGTCTGGGGCTACCAGAATCACCTTCGCCTTGTCCCTCATCACCTTGAGGAGCACCTTGTGGATCAACGGAAATGGAGGGAAGGCACAGAGGGAGAACAGGCTGTAAGCTACCTCTGGATGGAGAGACCACTGGTGGGATGTCTCGCTTAAGCGGCTGAGAGCATCCGCCAGTTGATTTGAGGCTCCTGCCACACGGATGGCTAGGAGATCCACCTCCAGTCGGCTCACAAGTGTCCAGATTGGAAGCGCTTCCCTGCATAGCAGCCAGGAGTGCATGCCGCCCTGCTTATTGGGTAGTAAATGGTCATGGTATTGTCCGTCTGGACTTGAAACCACTTCACCCTCGAGCTGAGGGAGCTTAAAGCTGACAGTGCTATAGTCTGACTGCTCTTCCAAGCTCCAACAAGTTGATGGGTATTGGGACTCCTCAGGAGTCCAGAACACTAAGCCTTTTGTCCCCATGTGGGATCCCAGCCCATGAAGAGGCATCAGTCGTGAGGGGCGGCTGTTGGCAACAAGTGGCGAGACAAACAGGATCCCTTCCTACAACCGGTCTAGGGCGGTCCACCATTGGAGTGTCCCACATATTCTGCGTTACAGTGATCAGCTGGTCGAAATGACTGAGGCGCCAAGTCGACTAGGCGGCCAGCGCCCATTGGAGGAGGTTCTTGTGCAATCAGGCCCAAGGGACCACTGGGGTGCACGCCGCCATGCAACCCAGAAGGCGCAGAAAGTCCCAGGCAGGGTGCAATTGCCCAACCAGAAATAAATGGCTTGACGAAGAGTCGAGCTCTGCCCTGATGAAGCACATCACCTGGGAAGGCATGAGTTCTGACTTGGCCTCGTTGGTCAGGAGGCTGAGTTGGGAGCAGGTCTGAAGGGCCAGGTCCCTGGACCACTCCACCTCTTGCTGGGTGGGACCTTCCATGAGCCAGTGATGAGGTAGGGGTAAATTCAGACCCCGACACCACAGAAATGGGCGAGCCACCACTCGCGGACGCATTTGGTGAAGACCGTGGGGCAGATGACAGACCGAACAGCATGGCTCGAACCCATATAGGGTCCCTTCAGCTCTGAAGCAGAGGAACCGCCGATGAGACAGATGCATTGGGATGTGAAAGAATGCGTCCTGCAGATCCAGTGAACAGAACCACATGTTTCGCACCAAGGATGGTATGATCTGGGACAGAGTGACCATCTGAAAGGAGTGTGACCTGAGATACTGATTCACGTCATGCAGATCTAGAATGGGACGCCAGCCCACATCCGCTTGGGCACCAGGAAGTACCTGGAGACAAAGCCTGGGTCTGCTGGAGGATTCGCCAGTGGAGCTACTGCCTCCTTCAGGAGGAGCTGAGCAATGTCGTCTCAGAGAGCCGAATGAGTTTGTACGGATATTCTTTCCTCCCTAGGGGAACGGGCTCGGCTTGGAGGGTACTGCTCGAATTCCAGAGGTAGTCCCTGACCAACCACCCTAAGAACCCACCTGTCCGTAGTGATAGTGGACCAGGTAGAGCCAGCCCCCCATGGGAGGATCCAAAGCTGGCGTGACTGGAGAGGGGGAGACAGCCCCGGCCCCGTCACTGAGCAGGCTTGGAGGAGGAGGAGGATCCAGGACCTGAACCTTGACCTCCTTTTCGGGTCTGGGAGGGGACAAGCTTGGGCTGGGAGCACCAAGCTTCAGCCTGCTGCTGCCCCCCTCCTTGAAAGGAGGGCTGCTGTGCCGCAGGGAAAGAGTGCATAAAAGGCTTCTTCTTCGTCTGCTGTTTCTTGCCCGAAGAACCTTTAGCAGAAGTAGCGTCCAAGGTGGCATTGCACTGCTCAATACGCTGAAGGTGACCAGCCACATCTGGGCCAAAAAGGTCGGTGCCCAGGAAAGACACATCAGCTAGTTTGTGCTGAGTATCTGCCGGAAAAGGGAAGAGTCTCAGCCAAGCCCTGCAATGACAGGCAACTGTGGCTGCCATTGAGCAGGCACAAGAATCTCCAATGTCCAGGGATGTCTGATGCTGCTGTTTGGCAACAGCCTGGCCCTGATTCCGGACCTGCTTGACCGTGGTCTGCATATCCGCGGGGAGGTGTGGGAGGGCTTCATCCAAAGACCCCAAGACGGCATGGGAGTAGTGTGCCATGATGATGGCCGAACTTGCCTGACGAAGGCGTAAAGATGAGGCTGCACAGACCTTTCGAGCCAAATGATCCAAGAGTTTGGATACTTTTTCAGGAGGTCTGTCAGTGACGGCAGAACTGACAGTACGCCTGAACACAGAGGTGGTCACCAGGCTCTCAGCCCGAAGGGTGCTGTGTGAACCCCGCAAGGGAACCCATGAGCACCACATACTTGCGGGCCACGCGGTCAGATGCAGCTGGACAGGAGGCAAGGCACTGCCAAAGTTCTAAGGCCAGGCCAAATATGGCCTCGGCCACAGAAAAGGCCTCCGTCAGGGTATCCCTTCCCTTGAGGATGTTCATGAGAGGGTACTCTGCCTTTTTCTGAATAGGTTCCAGGGGCATCCCTGTAGACTCAGAGATGAGGCGAAGAATGGCCATAAAGGATGAAGGACCTTCCTCCAACTCTAACCCACTGGCCGATTCGTCATCCTCGGGATGAGAATGTAGGCTGGTTTCATCTGAATCCGAGGAATCCGGATACAACCACCCAGGTTACCTTGACCTGCCGAGGGCGTCCAAGGTGATGGTACAAAGACACCAGGAAGCCTGGTGTTTGGTCTATCTTCCTTAGAATGAGCCCCTCCCACAGACTGCTTGGGTGGTGGTTCCACCACGATCAGTGGAGAGACCGGTTTAGGCCAAACCGGAGTTTTTGCCAGCTTCACGGGCAGGGGAGTTGACTTAATCTGCTCTGAAGGAGTCAGCTTCAGTCTGGGAGGCGAAAGTCAAGTAATGGCCGGGGTAGAAGCCAGGGTCAGCTTGTGCCTGGACAAAATCAGCTGTAGCCACATGAGATCCTCGCAGTGCTGGAGTTTCCGCCGTAGACTCTCCTCATCCACTGAGGATGAGGACGACCAATGGCGTCACCTCTTTTGTGAGCACTTGTGGCTCTCCCTTAGCCTGTTGGTCAAGAGGGTCCTAGACCTCAACCGAGATCGGACTGGCCAATTCAGTCACTCGGGAGACACCAGCGGGACCAGTGACTTCCCAGGGTCGGGGTCTCCTCGTCTGGGAAAGAAAGGACAGGAGTCCAACTAAGAGAATCGTCGACCGGAATTGGTGACAATGGGTCGATCAGGTTGATGATTAATTCAACCTCGATCGACACTTTGGTCGACTTGACCAGACGGCAAAGCAGAGAAGCCAGCGGCCGAAGAGGCAATTTCGACCAAAGTCGAGACTGCCAGTTCCTAGGACTGAAATCTCTCCCAATCCCAAGAACGCCTTCATCAAGACGAAGACGACCCCAGGTCCTTTTCACATTTACGGGACCGAGAGGAGTGCATGCCTGCAGGACCCTCCCCCTTAGTCAGGAGAGACTGACAACTCTCGTAAAGAACCCAAGAAGGTAGAGCCAAGGTTGAATGGAACAAAGAAGCACCGAAGGAAGACTGCCTCGCGACGAGCCGCCTTCCCTCAAGGCTTCGTACGCGCTCCAGTATTGTTGCGGATCCTACATCCGTAAACCGCTTCACCCCCAGCCTCCTTTGATTTCAGCGGAGGGTTCCCGCTTTTCTGGCTTCCAACTTCAGGAATGCCACAGTCAACAAGGATGTTAGGTGAAATGCAAGACAAAAACCGCGACTGAGGTGTCACACACAGGCAGTAGACGACACGGTGTGGGATCGTGTGTGACATTTTCTGGCTGTACAAAACACGGCTAAACCGGGGAAGACTTGTCTTCCATAACTGAAGATGCGTAGTTCTGATCGCTAACACCTAACTAGATGAATTTTCGTGAATAACCGGTTTTGAAGCTGGGGCCTACAAAATGCGGGAGCATGAAGGAGGCAACCTGAATCTTCCAACGGAAAGGAAGATCTGGCGTCATGGGGTGGAGCCGAGGGTTATACCACCCGGGTGGGTGGGAGGAGCCAGCTTGAAGACTTCCGGCGATCCTTAAAGGGGAAAGGGACATGCCGAAGACTGTGACTGAACAACATATCCACGACCAAGAATATATCTGCCGTTCGAATGCAGGGGTGAGTGTGACCTCACAGCAGAGTTTTGAATTTCATTCTAAAATTCTTAATTAGTATAAAATTATATGGGGCAGCACATTCCAGGTGAACAACTGCAGGCAGCTGTTAAGCGTAAGTGAGGATTTCCTGAAGTTTGAACCTTACATCAGCATGGAAGGTCTTGCCCCCCCCCCCCGACAGTTTCAGCAGACAGTGGGGTAAGACAGATGAACTAGCTCAGGATCTTAGGAATGGGGGGCAGGGACAAGGAAGGGGACCAGGTGGAGGGTGGTCTTAATCAATGCGAGAAGTTTGGGGAACAAGATGCCTGAACTGCAGGCATTGATGACCGGAGGGTGGGTTGGTGTGGCTGCTGTCACGGAGACATAGGCCATGCAGCATCATGAGTGGGAGATGGGTATTCTAGGCTACGCCGTTCTTGGGAGGGATAGGACGACAGGTAAAGGCGGGTGGGGTGGCACTGTATATTAGGAATGGTATTAAATGCACCAGGGAGGAGGTTGCTGAGGGGCAGGTTGAGGCATGATGGGTCACCCTGCAGGATCCTAGTGATAGGAGGGTCAGGCTGGGGGTGGTGTACAGGCCACTTGCCCAATGGCAGGATCTCGACGAAGAATTGGTGAACAACCTGAAATCCCATTGCAGCTCGGGCAAGGGCAAGACAGTAGTGTTGGGGATCTGAACATGTCTGGGGTTGGTTGGGATACCATGGCGTCCGAGTCAGCAGGGAAGCAGCGCCTTCTGGATGCCTCCAGGATGCGTTCCAGTCCGAGCTGGTGGTGGAACCAACCAGACAGGGACGTGTTCTGGACTTGGTGCTAATGGATGGGACATGGTTAAGGATATGGTTGTGGAGGACTCTTTGGTGAAAGTGATCACACCACAATTTGGTTCTCCCTAGACCTGGGCAGGATTGGGAATAGTACGAAAACAACGGTAATGGATTTCGGGGCAGATTTTGAGGGCATGGTGGCAGTCCTGGTGAGGCACCTAGGTGGAATTTGTCCAGGCATGGACACGAACAGCAAGTGGGAAATAATAAATGGGGGGGGGGATGTCTTCTGGGGGCCGCAAAAGACTGCACAAGGGTTGTCCACAAGAATGCAAAGGCTAGAAAACCCAGTTGGTGGACCAGGGAGGTGCAGGAGATGGTAAGAGAGAAAAGGCTGGCCTTCCGTAGATTCTAGCGGTCGAGAGGGGTTATGCGAACAGGGAAGAGTTCCACAGGCCCTCCAGACAGGCAGGTAGGTACGGTGGTGAGAGCAGCCAAGGTGGATAAAGAGCTGCGGTTGGCGCAGGGAATCAAGAAGGGGGAGAAGAGTTTTTGCAGGTACTTCAATCTACCTGGAGCAGCCCAGCCACCTCGACTGCCAAGGAGCAGATCCTCCTGAAAGCATTCCAGGACAGCTTCCTGACACAGATGGTAGATGATCCAACTCGGGAGGGAAAATCTCTAGACCTAGTACTGTCTAACAGGGAGGCTGTAAAGGAGCAGGGGGTGGAAAACCCATTGGCTGGTGGTGACCACCACTCGGTGTATTCCACACTCAAAATGGTCAGGAAAGCGGTAGGCACAGGAACCAGGGTAGCTGACTTCAGATGGGCTGACTTCGGTAGGATGAAGATAATTTTGGAGGGTTACCTTGCAAGAATTCACCCATGCTTAGATGCAAGCCAAAAATGGGAAATGATTAAAATGGGGCTGGTGGAGGCTACGCATACATGTACCAAGACACAGAGCAAGAAGAGAAGGGCTAAGAAACCAAGCTGGTTGAATCAGAAGGTCTTGGAAGGGGTTGGGGGGGGGGAGAACAGCATTCAGGAAGTACAAAAAATCTGGGAGGGGGCAGGACAGGGAAGTGCATGTGAAGAAGTCCAAAGAGGTAACCAGACTGGTCAGGGCAGCTAAGGCTTCCAGAGAGCTAAGGCTGGCACAAAGCATCAAGGACGGGGAAAAGGATTTCTTCAGATACACAAGGAAGAGATGGAGCTGCAAGGACCATATAGTGATGATTAGGAAAGAAGGGGAGGGGTGAAGTAAGGGGTGGAGCAGGCAGAAGCACTAAATAAGTACTTATGTTCTGTGTTTACAAAGGAGAACAGCAGGCAGCTACCTTGGGGAATGGGGAAGGTGGGCAGAGGGGGTAATTACAGAGGGCAGTGTGCTGGAGGGACCGAAGGCACTGAGGGTGGATAAGGCACCAAGACCAGACAGCATTCAGCCCAGGTTGCTGAAGGAGCTAGCAGTGGCGCTGCTGGCAGACCTATTCAATACTTCCCTGGACACAGGATGCATACCACAGGACTGGAGGATAGCTCATGTGGTACTCCTACACAAAAGTGGCCCAAAGGAAGCAGCAGGCAACTACAGACCAGCAAGCCTCACATCCATTGTATTAAAACTGAAGGAGACGATCCTGACAGAGAGGCTAGTGACCTTTTTGGAAGACAAAGGCCTCTAGGACGGTCAGCAACATGGGTTCATCTCAGGAACATCCTGCCAGACTAGCCTGGTCGAGTATTATGACTGGGTGATGAGGAAACTGGACAAGAGCCATGCAGTGAATATCCTATATTTGGACTTCAGCAAGGACTTTGACTTGGTGCCTCATAGGAGGTTGTGGGGGGAGGAGTTAGAATATGTGGGTGATGGGACAAAGATGGTGAACTGGATCAGGAACTGGCTGAAGGGGAGACAGCAACAGGTGGTGGTGGGAACTCTCATCTCCTAGGGCTATGACGAGTGGGGTACCACAGGGCTTGGTACTGGGCCCAGTGCTGTTCAAGCTATTCATAGTGGACATCTCTCATGGCATCAGGAGTAAGATCAATCTATTTGCTGATGATACCAAGATGGGGTGGTGGTGGACGACATAGCAGAGTGGCAGGAGCTACAGGATGACCTGACTAAGCTGGAGGAGGGGTTGGAAACATGGAAGTTGGGGTTCAATGCCAAGAAGTGCAAGGTACTGCACTTCAGAGCAATGAACCCAGGGATGAGCTACCAGTTGGGAGGGGGTCAGTTAGGTACCACCAAGGAGGAAAAGGATCTAGGGGTGGTTATAACAGGGAATATAAACAACTTGGCTGGGTGAAGGTACTGGGCTATAGAAGGGCCGATTTTGTCAAAATGGGAGAGTGCCTCAGAAAAGCACTAGCAAACAGGTAAGAAGGTGTAGTGGAGCAACAATGGGGAAACATCAAAACCGCCATCACAGAGGCAACAAGTCTTTGTGTAAAGCAAATAAACAAATCAAAACGAAAGAAAAAAACACTATGGTTCTCAAAAGAAGTGGCGGGAAAAGTAAAGGAAAAAAAGATAGCATTCAGGAAGTATAAGGAAACACAGAAGGAACAGGACAGAGAACTGTACAGTTAAAGCAGAAAGAAGCGGAAGGAGAAGTGACAAAGGCCCAAACCGAGGAAAAGATAGCCAACTCGGTTAGAAAGGGGGATAAAACTTTTTACAGGTACATTAGGGAGCAAAGAAAGACTAAGACAGGGATACTGAGGCTGAACAAAGAGGAAGGCGGTTGGGCAGACAGCGACAGTGAAAAAGCAGGGATACTGAACGAATACTTCTGCTCAGTATTCACAATGGAAAAGCAGGGGGAAATACCTAATCTGGTCAATAGAAGCACTCTGGATAGGGAGGTTGATATTAGACCTTTCACATAAGAAAGGGTTCTGAAAGAACTCTTAAAAAACTGAAGGTGGATCAAGCAATGGGGCCTGATGGGATTCACCCCAGAACTTTAAAAGAACTAAGGGAAGAACTAGTAACAATACTGACTACACTTTTTAATAAATCATTGGAGGATGGGGTGGTACCTGAGGACTGGAGGAGGGTGGATGGGATTCCTCTTCACAAAAGTGGGAGCAAGACAGAGGCAGGAAAGTACAGACCTGCCAGTTTGACCTCAGTGGTAGAGAAAATGATGGAATCACTTCTGAAGGAAAGAACTGTTGAGTACCTAGGGGCCAGTGGGGCAGAGGACCCAAGGCAGCATGGATTCACAGCAGGAAGGCCAAGTCAGACAAATCTAATTGATTTCTTTGACAGGGTGACCAAAGCAGTAGACCAGAGAGGGACTGTGGACATGGCCTACCTAGACTTTTAGCAAGGCATCTGACACACAGTCTCCAGCACAAAAGATTAATAAACAAATCTAGCCAGCCTGGGAGTGGGTCTCAGGGTGGCAGCCTGGGCAAAAAAACACTGGTTTGACAACAGGACACAGCGGGTAATAGTAAATGGAGTCTACAGTGAAGAAAGGAGGGTTACTAGTGGAGTACCGCGAGGGTTCAGTACTGGGGGTATCCTTTAATGTCTTCTTTATAAGTGACAATGCAGAGGGACTGGAAGGGAGTATGTTCTCTTTGCAGGATAAACAAAAGATCTGCAACAGGGTTGCTACCGCCAAGATGGGGTGGAAAGGATGAAAAGGGACCTGGCAAGGTTGAGGAATGGTCAAATGTATGGCAGCTTAGATTCACGCAAAAGTGCAAAGCAATGCACCTGGAGAAACAAAAACCCAGGGGAAGAGTACACAATGAGGGGTGAGATAATGTCAACAACAAAATGGAAAGGACCTGGGGGTGAATGATCAGATGACCTAAAGGTGGGCCAGCAATGTGAGAAGGCAGTAAGGAGGGTTGGGGGATACTGGGATGCATAGGAGGCATCACCAGTAGAAAAACAGGAAGTTGTTGGCCCTCTGTACAGACAGTTGGTAAGACCACATCTGGAGTACTGTGTACAGTTCTGGAGACCCCATCTCCGCAAAGACATAGACAGGGTGGAGGGCTGTCCAGAGGAGGGCACCAAATGATGCAGGGTCTGCATCAGAAGACATATGAAGAAAGACTAAAGGAACTAAAGATGTATAGCCTCAAGGAAAGGGGGGACATGATAGAAACTTTTAAATACCTCAAGGGAATCAACAAAGTCCAAGAGGGTAGCATCTTTCAGAAAAGGAGATGTGCAAAAACAAGGGGGCACAATTTGAAGATAGAGGGGAACGGCTCAGGGTAATGTGGAGGAAGTATTTCTTCACAGAGAGGGTTGTGGGATACATGGAACAGTCTTCCTGAGGAGGTCGTAGAGTCAAAAACAGTGGGGAAATTCAAGAATGCATGGGACAGACACAATGCAATTCTCGTGGGGGGTAGGAGGAAGTAGGCTGTTGGTTAACTAGGATCTGCAGCTTATCTGTTAGCTAGGGAAATGGGCAGACTAGTTGGGCCAAGCGGTCCTTATCTGCCGTCAAATTCTATGTTTCTATGGCTCAGTGCAGGAAAGTGTCAGTTAAAGCAAACAAGACGCTGGGATGTATAGCGAGAGGAATCTCATCCAGAAGTAGGGAGGTGATACTGCCTCTGTACAAGTCATTAGTTAGACCACACCTGGAGTACTGCGTGCAGTACTGGCGCCATTTCTGAAAAAGTATGTCATATTACTGGAAGGAGTACAACACAGGACAACAAAGATGATCGAGGGATTGGAGGACAAACCACACGAGGACAGGTTGAGCAAGATAAATATGTACTCACTGGAGGAGAGGAGAGATCGGGGGGATATGATTGAGACCTTGAAATACTTGAAGGGGATAAACAAGTCAGGTACAGAAGGCATATTTAAGTTGAGGAGGGGGAGGGACACAAGGGGGCATAGTCTCAGACAGGAGGGGGAAGATTTAAAAGAGAAATAAGCAGGCATTTTTTCATGGAGAGAGTGGTGGCTAAATGGAACGCTCTACCTGAGGAGATGGTATCCTATAAGACGGTAGGCAGTTTTAAAAGGGGTTGGGACAGGGTGGGGGGAACGTAAGAGGGGCAGTAGCTATGGCGCGTAAAGGTGTTGTCAGCACACTTCAGCAGACTTGATAGACCATGAGGCCTGTTTCTGCTGGCGGATTCATATGTAGGTACATCAGGGAGGACAGAAAAGCAAAAGGGGGGGGGCAGATTGAGAAGTTAAAAAAAAGAGGGGGGTGGGCAAAGGAAGCGGTGGAGCCAGTGGAAGTACTCAATGAGTACTTCTGCTTGGATTTGACAATGGAGGGGAAGGAACCAACTCCACAGAGGGGGAGGTGGAATGTGGGCAGGGGAGGCACTCACTGATGGGGAGATACCACTGGGGAGGGTGGGAGAGGCTCTAGAGTCCCTGGGGTGTGATAAGGCTCTGGATGTGGATGGGACTCACCCCAGGGTATTGAAGGACCTGACGGATGTCCTGGCGGCACCACTGATGGACTTACTCAACTCCTCCTTTCAAACTGGATGGCTTCCCCATGACTGGAGGGAGGTACATGCTGTGTCGCTCCATAAGAGTGGATCATGGGAGGAACCAAGAAACTACACACCAGTTAGTCCGATGTCCATGCTGGGGAAGCTGCTGGAGATGATCTTAAAGGAAAAGATGGTGGTGTTCCTGGAGGCCCATGGTCTCCAAGATGAATGCCAATATGGGTTTGTCCAGGGCAGATCACGTCAAATGAGCCAAGCTGAATTCTACAGCTGGGTCACAAGGTCTCTGGACCAGGGGAAGCTGGTGGATGTCCTGTACCTGGACTGCATTAAGGCTTTCGACTCAGTGCCGCACCATAGATTGCTGGAGAAACTGAGAAGCTTGGGGGTGGGGAGAAGATGCTGGGGTGGATTGGGAATTGGTTAACAGATAGGCATCAGAGGGTGGTGGTTGGGGACGAGGTCTTCTCTCCCAGAAAGGTCATTAGTGGGATCCCCCAGGACTCTATTTTGGGGCCGGTCCTATTTAACGCATTCATCTCAGACATTGGGGTTGGAGTTAGGAACAGGCTGAGTTTATTTGCAGATGACTCCAAACTGGGAGAAATGGCAGACAAGGAGGAGGGGAGTAGGATACTGCAAGAGGACTTTGAGACATTTGAAAGGTGGTCACACACTTGGCAGCTGAGGTTCAATGCCAAGAAGTGCAGTGTACTCCACTTGAGGGCCAGGAACTCCGGGCACGACTACAGCCTCGGAGGAGTAAAGCTGGCAGTCTCCAAGGAAGAAAAGGATCTCCGGGTGGCAATTCACACCAAAATGAATAATTCTGAACAGTGTAGGAGGGCAGCTGCAAAAGCGAATAGGATGCTAGGGTGCACTGCCAGAGGGATAACATCGAGGAGAAGAGCAGTCCTACTATCCCTGTACAGCTGCCTGGTTAGGCCGCACCTGGAGTACTGCGTGTAGTTTTGGCACCCATACTTAAGGAAGGGTGTTGCCATTCCTTCTTGAAAATGTCCAGAAGAGAGCATCAAAGATGATTCATGGCCTGAGGGACCTGTCCATGAGGGAGAGACTAAGGACTTGATATGTACTCCTGGAGGGAGGAGGAGGATATGGATCAGGAGAGGTCTGAAGTGGATTAACCGGGGCATGCCTTTGATGGTCTGTTCCAGTTGAGGGAGGATGGGGCCACGAGGCACGAGGGAGGCACAGCCAGAGAGGGGGGTGAGGTGAGGGTCGGAGGTCACTACTCACAGAGAGAGGTGGTGCCATGGAACCTTGCCATCGGAGTTGGTGGGGATGAAGACAGTGGGAGGATTCAAGAGAGGGTGGTAGAGACACAGGGGTAAAGTCCAGGTGGGGGAAGTGGGATATGGAAAGAGTCCGCAGAGGGTCACAAAGGGGGAGGAGGGGCAGCTGCAGTAACAAGACTGTAGGCCTGCAATGCGAGCAGACTCAATAGACCACTAGGTCTAATCTCCTGGCAATTTAGTATGTTAGTATTTCTCAACACTTAAATTTCATCTGCTATTTTGTCTTATAAATGTACCATTTTTAAAAAACGCAGTACAGTTAGACTTACCGTGCAGCCAGTTTTTGCACCCCATTATCTTTAAGTGACTGCAACGAGTTGCCAGCTAATTTGTTTAATCCTTCCCCTCTGCTGTAGAATGTGGCTTTCAAATGAAAGTACATTCAAGCAGCTCATTCAAAGCTCTACAGATGGCTGCACATTAAGTTTAATGGGAACTGTACAGTAAAACACTTTTTGTACTCAGAAAAGCCAAACTGAGGTGCAACATCTCAGTCCCCCCCCATCCCATTGTTTAACCAGGTGAGACACATTAAACTGAAAGCCTGTTTACAGGTGCAACCTGGGAGCACAGGGAAGTTAAGTGACTTGCTCAGGGTCACACCGTATGCAAGTGGGGGCTGTGGGATTCAAACCCAGGTCTCCAGATTTGCAGCTCAGAGCCTTAAACCACTGCGCTATACTGCCTCCCTTTCAGTTTCAGTGATGTTTTTCTTCCACCCACTTGTACAGTGGAGAGAGATTTGAAGCACCGGGATGTTCAGTGACTTGCTCAAATCACACAATGACTGGCTATAGTGCAATTTTAAGATGGAGCTGTTGGTTCACAGTTCGCTGCTTCAACCACTAGACCTCACTGTCGTCTGCTGTCCCAAAACTGCACTAGTCACCCCTTTCCAATAATCATTTATTTCTGTCTCTACCAGTATAATCTACACTGCCCTAATTGTAAAGTAACAGCACATGAACAACTTGTTTACTACAGCAGGATATCCTTACGTTTTTCCCGTAACTCTGCAGGTGTTCTTTAAACTGACATTTGAAATCTTTTGCATCAAACAGGTCTACCTCGCCATCTGTAAAAACAGTAAATACAAACTGACATGAGTGATTCTTATTACAGAAACAGTTTATGAACAGAAGTAGACTCATGGACAATTAAATCCATTCCCTCATAAGTCTCATCATTCTAACCAGGATCTGATGGCGTGAGTGAACAGGACAGCAGATTACCACTAGTTTTCACACTGTATGTAGTCAACCCCTCCCCCCCCCAACAGTATATAATTCAGGTTCTTAAAGGTGCTAACTCATACTTACATGTTCAGTTGCAAATCCAGACTTGCTGCTAGCTAACACCCCCACTTCAAACTTCATTTGTCACTAAAAATCTGAGCTAGTTGCCAAGGGGTCTGCCTTAAAGCCAGGAGTCTGTATTATAAAATTAGTGAGAACCAGGCAATGGTATCAGACACTAACGTAGGTAGACCTTGCAGCCATCACAACAACTTTGGTCACAGAGAAGAATGACTGGAACCTCTCAGTTCCAGGTTACACAATGTTTAGACAGTACAGAGATACAGTACAGACAAAGGGGTTAGCGTAAACTCTGACACCACTTTCGGGAAGAAACTTAGGATTGGTCCTCAAAGACACACTGTCCTTGTGGAAAACTAAATAGGGTTCTTTACACATCAGAGCCTGAAGCTCAGAAATTTGCTGAGCAGAAGCAACTAAAATAACACTTCTTACGACAGAAAGCGAAGATGGCAATCCACGGCAGGCTCGAAGGGAGGCAAAGTTAAGTTTCTCTAACACAAAAGTACAGTTATGTAAGAACTTACAATAACAGTAGATCTTAAGAGAGAGGCTCTTGCAGTAGGTAATAACCATTAGGACTAGAGCCGTCAGGCACTAAGACCACACGAAAAACTTTAGTTAGCAGTGTTTGGTGGGAGACCGCCCACCAGTCACGTGATGGACGTCAGCGTGACTCTATATTGGGCGTTTCCCATGCCCGCACTACAGTTCTCCCGCTGAAGACCTAAGAAGGTGCGAAAGGAGAAAGGAGTGGGCTCCTGGAGACAAGAGAAAGGCTAGAAAAAAGTAGCCGCAGAAGCATGGGGGAAGGTGGGAGGGGGAAAAGGTATCGACTGCAAGAGCTTCTCTCGAAGATCTACTGTTATGGTAAGTTTTTGCATAACTGTACTATTTTACTTCAAGAGGGCTCTTGCAGAAGGTAATAACCATTAGGATTGAGTCCCAAGCAGTGAAATTCAGACAAAGACTGAAGCACGGGAGGCAGAAAAGGTATGCAGTAAGTACCAGGTTAAGATAGGAGGCCCTGAAGGACAGCTAGTCCAAAGCCTGCCTTGCACCTAGAGGCAATGTCCAGACTGTAGTGTTTGGCAAAGGTGTGAACAGAGCTCCAAGTAGCTGCCGTATAAATGTCCAATGCAGAAACATTCCTGAAACAAGCAGTAGATGCAGCCATGCCTTTGGTTGAATGCCCCTCGACTTCCTCTGGAAGGGGCTTGTTATACTTCTCTGATAACAAAACAAAATGCAGTTTGCTAACCATTTGGATAAACACAGTTTGGAAACTGCTGCGCCCTCTCTCTTGGGCGCAAAAGAAACGAAAAGCTGATCCGTTTTGCAGACCGACTTTGTTCGGTTTGGGTAATAACGCAAGGTTCTGTGCACATCAAGTGTGTGCAGAATGGCCTCCCCTTGATTAGAATGCTCAGAGTAATACACAGGCAAGTGTATGGTCTGATTCAAAGTAAATTCAGACAGCATCTTAGGTAAAAATTTAGGATTTGTACGCAGAACCACCCGGTCTCTGTGGAAAATCAAATAAGGCTCCTTACATATCAAGGCTTGAAGCTTGGAAATCCTTTGAGTCGAAGTAATGGCAACTAAAACAGAGCGCTTTGCAAGAAAGGTAGTGCAGGTCGCAACTCGCAGTCAGCTCAAAGGGAGGCAAAGTGAGTTTCTCAAGAAGGAAGTTCAAATCCCACAGAGGAACAGGGTTCCTGACTGGGGCTTTCAGATGGAGAATTCCTTTCAGAAACGTTTTGGAAACTTCCAACTGCGCCAAAGTTTTGCCGTCACCAGAGTGAGGTAGGCAGAAATGGCAGAAAAGAGGACCTTCAGCGAAGAATAGCCAAGGCCAAGGTCAGAGATGAAGCAGGTATTCCATGACCTGTGGGACAGGGCAGGAGAAAGCGTCTCCATCCCTTGCTGGTTGCCCAGATGGAGAACCTCTTCCATTTCATAACGTGGTCCTTGTGGACGGCTTTCAAGCCTCCACAAGGACTTGAGCCACTCTGGAACAGATCCCAAAGCGTGCAACCACTATGTCAGAAGGTGTCGCGCATGAAGGTGAAGGGACTTGAGACACGGCTGGACCAGCCTGCCTTGGTCCCGAGTCCGCAGGTTCTGGCAGAGGGGTAGGGAAACAGGAGGCTCCACTCTCAACTGATGAAGCAGAGGGAACCACACTTGGTAAACCAATAAGGGGTTATGAGAATCATGCGGGGTCCTTCTTGCTGCAGTTTCAGAAGCACCCTCTGCAATAGTGGAAAGGAAGGGAATGCGTACAAGAACCTGCCTGTCCAGCAGAGGCAGCGCATCTTGCCAAAAAACACCACGCCCGGGAAAAAGTGAGCAGAAACTGGGTAGTTTTGCGTTGGATGGGGAGGCGAACAGATCGAGATCTGGGCAACCCCACTGATCGAAGATGTCCAACTGCCTCAGTTCCCACTCATGTGTCCTTGCCTGAGTGCGGTTGAGTGTGTCCGCCAGCACATTCTGAATGACTGAGACATGCACCGCCATGAGCTGCAGGCTGTGCTGTATTGCCCAATGTCATATGCGCATCGCTTCCCAGCACAGAGGATACGACCATGTGCCTCTCCGTTTGTTCAGGTACCAGACCACACACATGACCGTCTGTACCAGGAAGGGCCCAGGGATAAGCAAGGGCTGAAAGGCCTGAAGGGCTTATAGTACAGACCGCATCTCTTGCGCACTGATGTGCAGAGAAAGCTCCTGTTGAAACCATGATCATGTGTCCTGTGTTCACTCAGATGGGCGCCCCAGTCCTGACCAGAAGCATCCATAGTCAGGGTCTGGGCCGGCGGATGCGTCTGAAAAGGAACCCCTCTGGCGAGATTTCACAGATCCTACCACCATAGAAGGTACTGACGTATGGGACTGGACACTAGAATCCTGTGATCCAGGTAGTCTGATTTCTGGTTCCTGGTTCCAATGGGCTCAAAGGGTCCACTGTGTAATCCGCATGTGAAGCCTTGCTAGGGGTACAGTGGAAATAGCCACTGCCATGAGGACCAGAAGGTGTAGGACCAAACGGGCCAGGGTCCACTGGCTGGTTGCCACTTGAATGGCCTGCTGATGCAGGGTTTCTGCCCAGTCCAAAGGAAGGAAAGCCTGGCCTACAACAGGATCCAACACCACCCCAATAAATTGGAGGCATTGTGAAGGAACAAGGTAGGATTTGGGGTAATTCACCGTGATCCCCACTTGCCTGAACAGATTCAGGGTAGCAGTCAGGGAGGCCATCAGGCTATCCCTCAACGGCACTGACAGGAGCCAATCATCGGGGAATGGGAACACATATATTCCCTGGCGGCATAAAGCCGCCACCACCACCGCTATGCACTTGGTAAATTCCCTGGGTGCCAAGGAGAGACCAAAGGGGAACGCTCTGAACTGAAAGTGTTCCCCTGGGAGGTAAAGCGTAGAAAGTGCCGGTGGGAGGGAAAAACTGGAATATGAAGGTATGCATCCTGTATTTCCAAAGCAAACAGCCAATGACCCTGGCGTAAAAGAAGCAACAGACCTGGAAGGGTCACCATGCAGAATCTCTTCTACTCCACAAACAGATTTAGCGTGCTGAGGTCCAGGATCAAACAGAGGTCCCATGTCTTTTTGGGGACCAGGAAGAAGTGGGAGTAATATCACTTTCCTTCCTGCCCTTGAGGAATGTGCTATGTAGCTGATTTTGTCAAAAGAGCCTAGATCTTTTCCCTCATGAGAGGAATGTGGCCTGTTGGGTAGTGAGAGAGACCCAGAGGATTTCTTGGATGTCCCTCTGTGAATTTGATGGTGTGGCCTTGAGCGATGAGCTGAAGGAACCAATGTGTCAGAAGTGATCACCTCCCACCCGGCCAGGTGGTTGGCGAATCTGCCCCCTACTGGTTCCTCCAGAGCTGGCTGAGGCTGGGGGCCCAGCCACAAGTCAGGAGGTGGAGGGGTTGTGGGGGAGCGCCGCCCCAGCAGTGTTTGGGACTTGACTGGAGGGGTGTGTCCTACCAACGGAGCCGAAGTTTGTTCTGACGTTGGTCTGGCTGTTGCCTGTTCTAGCACCATTGCTGGTGACGAAAGGGCTATTTTGGCTTGGTATTAGAGTGGTACATAGACGGGACAGAATGCAGTGCCTTGCCACTGTCCTGGAGCTCAGTGATTATGTCCTTGAAGTCACCTCCGAAAAGGACTGGTCTTCTGAAGGGGGCATCCTGGATGGCCGACTGGATGTCTTGGGCCAATCCAGACACCCACAGCCAGGAGTACCGGTGCATGTTAATAGCCGTGGTGGTGCTTCGGGTAGAGGCGTCTAACTACATTATATGTCACTCTAAGGGAATGATGGCAGGGAATTTCAGCAGTTGGGAAATTTTGGTTCTAGCCTCGGAATCCGGCAAAGCCTCGAAGTCTGATTTCAACTGTCCCAGGATAATTTCTGCTACACAATCATGTGTGCCAGGTAGTTCAAAGCTCCAAGGGCCAGAGTGGAGGAGGAATAAATCTTGCGTTCAAACTGGTCTATTGGCCATGACTCCTTGTTTGGAGGAGAGGTGCTCACGTGTTTAGGCTCAGCCGTATGGTCAAGGGCCGCAATAATGATCACAGAGTCCACTTTAGGGTAACAACTAAGGTGGTCTTTACCCTCGGGGGTGCAATACAGTCTATTAACCTTCTTGGCGACTGCGGCCACAGACGAAGGTTGCTACCAGACCATAGAGGCCAGGTCCTCATGTGGTCCTATCCATGGAGGAATGAGCAGAGGGAACAGCTTGGGCATATCCAGCTGTTCTGTCAACCTCTTGCGATGAGGATCCTGATCCTCTGTCTTCTACTCATCTGCCTCCTGAATCTTCCAAAGGATCTCTGTAAAGGACAGGTTGTCTGCCGGTGAGAAAGTACAGTTACGCAACAACTTACCGTAACAGCAGATCTTCGAGAAGAGCTCTTGCAGAAGGTAATAACCATTAGGACTATGCTGTCAGGCACTAGGACCCCACTATAAAATTCTAGCTAGCAGTCCAAGGCAGGGGACCACCCCCCAAGTTGGCCCCACCCCCATCACCAACGGTATAAAGGGGTGACCTCCCAGCACCACTTCAGTTCGCCCTCTAGAGACCCGGATAACATAAAGGATGGGGAACCGAGGAGGTCCTAACATCCCCCAGAGATAAGAAAATTTATATAACCACAGGGGAAGGTGGGAGGGAAAGCATACCTGCTGCAAGAGCTCTTCTCGAACATCTACTATTACGGTAAGTTCTCACGTAACTGTACTATCTCACTTCGAGATAGAGCTCTTGCAGCATGTAATAACCATTTGGACGGAGTTCCAAGCAGTACAATGATACAATCCAGGTCAGATGGGCGGTGGTTATAGAAAGAATGGAAACCACCAGAGCGCTTAAGAGAGCAGTCCGTGGGGGACGGCAAGGCCAAAGCCAGCTCTCCTTCTAGAAGCAATGCCCAAATTGTTGTGCTTAATAAAGGTATAGACAGAACTCCAAGTGGCAGCGGCACAAAGATCAGCTGCCGAGACATTTCGTAGGGATGCATTAGAAGTGGCAACACCCCTAGTGGAATGACCTTTAACCAGTCCCAGTAAAGGTTTGTCATACTTTCGATAGCAGAAAACTATACAATTGACTGACCATTTGGACAGCATCTGCTTAGTCACTGATGCCCCTAACATTCTCTGGACGAAAGGCACAAACAATTAGTATGTCTTCCTAGATGATCGAGTATGATCTACATAAAAACAAAGAACTCTGTGAAAATCCAGAGTATGCAGCAAGGCTTCCCCTTTATTTGAGTTCTCTGGGCAATACATTGGAAGATGAATGTCCTGGTTAAGAGTGAACTCTGACACCACCTTCGGGAGAAACTTAGGATTGCTATGCAGGGATACCCTATCCCTGTGAAAAATCAAATAAGGCTCTTCACACATCAGAGCCTGAAGCTCGGAAATCCTCCGGGCTGAAGTAATGGCAACTAAAAAGAACAGGTTACTCGCCTGTAACAGTGGTTCTTGGAGTGGTACATGTTGTTCATCCACACTTCTTGGCATGTCCCTTTGCCCCTTTAAATCTTGCCTGAAGTCTTCTAGCTGGCTCCACCCACCCACCCGGGTGGTATACTCCTCGGCTCTGCCCCGTGATGCCAGATCTTAGCCCACTGGAAGCCAGGTTGTGTGAGTCCGCAGCCGGAGAGGTTGGGTGGGTCTGTGTGGATGAACAACATATACCATTCCTAGAACTACTGTTACAGGTGAGTAACCTGTTCTTCTAGGAGCGTGGATATGTTGTTCTATCCACACTTCTTGGCAGACTCCGGGAGGAGGGAGGCAAGGCACACATCCCCCACTTAGGTAACAGAGATTGGAGGAGAACCAAACCAGAATCCCGATGTGACTCAAGGTCGATGTGGTAGTGGGTAATGAAGGTGTTTGCTGACTTACAGGTAGCAGCCCGACAGATTTCCTGGATAGGGATGATCCTGGAAGCAGCCACTGATGCAGCAGTATGGTGCGTAGAATGAGCTCTTATCCCTCTGGGAGGCTCCTTGCCTGCCAACTCATAGCACAGATCTATGCATGATGTAATCCATTTCGCAATGGTCCATTTGGCTGCAAGTCTGCTACAAGCGGCTTCAGCGTAGGTGACAAACAGCTGGTGAACCTCTCTGCAAAGTTCCGCCGTCCTCTCCTTATAATAGGAGAGCGCATGTCTCTGGTCCAGGGTATGGAGCCTGTACTCAGCGTCCGAGGTGTAATTAGGGTAGTATACCGGCAGAGTCAGCACCTGGTTAAAGTGAAACTCTGACACCACCTTCGGAAGGAATTTCAGGTGGGGGCGCAGGACAACTTTGTCCCTATGGAACACCAGATAAGGGAAGTCCACTGAAAGCGCCTGGAGCTCCCCTGTCCTTCTGGCTGATGTGATAGCCACCAGGAAGGCCATCTCCCATGACAAGTGCGACAGCGCACACTTGTGCAAGGGTTCGAATTGCTTGCCCAAGAGCTTTCCCAGTACCAGCAGTAGATCCCATGGAGGTGGAGGTTCATGCACCGAAGGGGATATGTGATCCAGACCTTTGAAAAAGTTCCCGACCACTGTCTCCTGCGCCAACATCGCTCACTAGCCCGCCTAGTAAGGTTAGAGATGGCTGCTACAGGTGCACCCTAAGGGTCGATGATCAGTAGACCCCCTTTGGAGAGAGACCAAAGGTAGTCGAGGATGTTAGCGACAGAACAGGATAAGGGGACCAGACCCTTACCCTTACACCAAATGGAAAACCTTTTCCATCTGAAGGTGTAACATTTCCTGGTCGATTCATTTCGAGATGCCTCCACCACGGTGTAGACATCTTCGGAAAGACCCAAAGCATGGAACTCTAGCCGCTCAGCTACCAGGCTGTGAGGTGCAGAGACTGAAGGTCTGGATGGAAGACCTTCCCCTGGTTCAGAGATATAAGGTCCAGATGTGTACCAAGCCGCTCCGGATACCAGAACTGGCATGGCCAGTCTGGAGCTACCAGAATCACCCTCGCCTTGTCCCTCCTCACGTTGAGTAACACCTGGTGGATCAAGGGAAATGGAGGGAAGGCATAGAGGAGGCCTGGGGTCCACGGCCTCGAGAAGGCATCCCCCTGTAGCGAGCCCTGCTGAGGGGAGTGGGCATGAAACAGCCTCAGCTCGGTGTTTTCCCTGGAGGCAAACAGGTCCACCATCAGTTTGCCCCAACAGGAGAACAGACTGCAAGCTACCTCTGGATGGAGAAACCACTCATGGGATGTCTGGCTAATGTGGCTGAGAGCATCCACTAGCTGGTTCAAGACTCCTGCCACATGTATGGCTAGCAGGTCCGCCTCCAACTGGCTCACAAGGGGCCAGATGCAGAGCGCCTCCTTACATAGCAGACGGGAGTGCATGCCGCCCTGTTTGTTGAGGTAGTACATAGTCGTGGTATTGTCCGTCTGGACTTGAACCACTTGACCCCAGAGCTGAGCAGTGAAAGCTGACAGTGCCAGTCTGACTGCTCTGTGCTCTAACAGGATGATGTGGCATCGGGACTCCATAACCCGTGGGCCCTACTGTCCCCCATGTGGGCTCCACAGCCCATGAGAGAGGCATCAGTCGTAAGAACGACCATCAGCTCAGGGCGGACAAACAGGGATCCCTTCCTGCAACCGGTCTGTGGCGGTCCATCATTGAAGCACGTCCCACATCTTCTGTGTTACAGTGATCAGCTGCTCGAAAAGACCGAATTGCTGTGTGCACTGGGCACCCAGCTCCATTGGGGGGGTGCATGTGCAGCCGAGCCCAAAGGACCATCGAGGTGCACGCCGCCATATAACCCAGAAGGAGCAGTAAGTCCCAGGCAGGGCGTAATTGCCCAACCAGAAATGACTGGGCAAAGGAGAAGAGAACTTCCGCCCTGTCCGCCGGCAGTCAAGCTCAGGCTTGACAAGAGTCGAGCCCTGCCCCGATGAAGCCCATCACCAGAGAAGGCACGAGTTCCAACTTGGCCTCTTTGATCATGAGGCTGAGCTGGGAGCAGATCTGGAGGGCCAGATCCTTGGACCTCTCCACCTCCTGTTGGGTGGAACCTACCAGGAGCCAATAGTCGAGGAAGGGGTCTGACCCCCGACGCTGGAGATGGCCCGCCACCACTGCAATGCATTTGGCTAAGACCCGTAAGATGATAGGTCAATGGCATGGCTCGAACTCATACAGGGTCCGCTCGACCATGAAGCAGAGGAACCGCTGATGGGATGGACGGATTGGGACGTGAAAGAATGCGTCCTGCAGATCCAGTGAACAGAACCACATGTTTCGCTCCGAGGATGGTATGATCTGGTTCAGAGTGACCATTCGGAAGGTGCGTGACCCGAGATATTGATTCAGGTCGTGGAGATCTAGAATGGGGCGCCAGCCCCACGTCCACTTGGGGATCAGGAAGTACCTGGAGACAAAGCCTATGTCTGCAGACGGATCCGCCACGAGAGCTACTCTCTCCTTGAGGAGCTGCTGAGCAACATCGGCCTGAAGAGCCGACTGGGTGCATGCGTAAATCCGTTCCTTCCGAGGGGCGTGGGCTCGGCTGGGAGGGTACTCCTCAAATTCTAGAGGCAACTCCTGACCGACCACTTCGAGAACCCACCTGTCCGTAGTGATAGCGGACCAGGGGGAAATGAAGTGGCGGACCTGGCTCTCACGGAGGACCCAGAGCTGGTATGACGGAATAGGGTGGCTATCCTCAGGGTCCGCAGCCTTCCTCTCGTTAGCTCACGAGCTGACATTGCGCTGCTCCTCGAAAAAGAGGTGATCAGGAAGGTGGCAGATCTTCCACCAGACCCAGGGTTTGTGTACAGGTACTTCCTGGTAAAGAAACGGACGGTGGGCTGGCTCCCCATTCTAGACCTGCACAACCTGAACAGGTTCCTAAGGTCTTGAACCTTCAGGATGGTCACTCTGGCTCAGATCATTCCATCCTTGGAACAAGGCATGTGGTTCTGTTCTCTGGACCTCCAGGACGCGTTCTTTCACGTCCCAATCCGTCCTAGCACTGCTCTGATCCCGGACCTGCTTGACTGTAGTCTGCATGTCTGCGGGGAGATGTGGAAGGATCTCATGTAACGATCCCAAAAGGGCATGAGACAAGTGTCCCATGATGATGGCCGAACTTGCCTGACAAAGCCCCAAGGAAGAGGCCGCATAGACCTTTCTTGCCGAATGGTCCAAGTTCTTGGACTCTTTGTCGGGAGGACGGTCAGTGTCGGTGGAACTGCCTGTACGTTGGAACACAGAGGCGGTAACCAGGCACTCGGCCAAAGGGTGTTCTGTGAACTCCGCAAGGGACCCCATGGGTACCGCATACTTGCGGGCCATGCAGGCAGACAGTGCTGGGCATGAGGCAGGGCGCTGCCAGAGTTCCAGTGCTGGACCAAGAATGGCCTCGGCTACAGGAAAGGCCTCTGTCGGGGTATCCCCACTCTTGAGGATGTCTGTGAGAGGGTACTCCACCTTTGTCAGGATGGGTTCCAAGGGCATCCCTGTGGAATCAGAGATGAGGCAGAGGATCCCTTGGAAAGAGGAAGGGCCTTCCTCCATCCCCGCACCGAGAGATGACTCATCGCCTGGATGAGAGTGAAGTCCGATGAAGTCAGAGTCTGAAGAGTTGGGGTACAGCGGCCTGCCGCCCACATCACCCTCGACCTGCCGGGGGTGGTCCGGGATGACCGTAACTGAGAGACGACATTTGGGAAGCCCAATGTCTAGTCGGTCCCCCTTAGGGGAAGTCCCTCCCACAGGCTGCTTGGGTGGTGGTTTAACCACAATAGGTGGAGAGACCGTGCAGTGCCGAAGGACGGTCGGCCCCGAGGGCGGAGAACTAAGGGTGCTGCTTCGCCTAGGAGGCGAGAGCCAACAATGGCCGAGCTGGATGGCGGAGCCAGCTTCTGCCTGGTCAAAATCAGCTGTTGCCACACAAGGTCCTCGTAATGCCGGAGTTTCCGCCAGAGCCTCTCCTCATCCGAGGAGGAAGAGGACGACCTGTGGCGGCTCCTGTTTTTGGAGCACTTATGGCTCTTCCTCAGCCATTCGGCCGAGGGAGTTCTGGACCTCGATCGAGAGCACTGACTCGGTTGTTCGGGAGACAAGGGAGGGATTGGTGAAACCAGTGGGTCCGGAACTGGATTCCCGATGGGGACACTAGCAGGCTGGGTCTCGTCATCAGGGAAGACAAGGACCGAAGTCCTTTCCAAGGAGTCATCGACCACGGCTGGTGACAGAGGGCCTACTGGGTCAAGAATAATCTCCACCTCATCGGCCGGTTCCTCAGTCATTTGGCCAGACGGAAGATCCGTGAAGCTGGCAGCCGAGGAAGCAATCTCGACCGAGGTTGAGACTGCATGCTCCTGGGACTAAGATCTCTCTTGGTCCCAAGAGCACCTTCGCCTAGACGAAAACGAACCGGGTTCTTTGTCCTCTTTGAGAGCGAGGAGTGCGAGCTTCGCAGGCGCCTCACCCTGGCGGGGAGACTGGCACATCTCCTTAAAATAACCCATGAAGGTGGAGCCTTGGTTGAGTGGAACCAAAAAAGCTTCAATTCGCCGAAGCGCGAGTGGCTTCTTCTTCAAATGCCTTCATTTGTTCCAGCTGCTCAGCAGAGCCCGCAGCCGCGGAAACCGCCCACCTAGCCTCCTTAGACATCACCGGAGGATTCCTTTTCTCCAGTCTCCCCAACTTCAGCCGTGCCATGCGGTTGTCCAGGACATTGGGATGGAAGGCTAGGCAAAAACTGCATGACGAGGTGTCATGGCAGACACCTAGGCAGTAGATGCACGTAAGGTGAGGATCGGTGCGCAACATCTTCTGGCCGCAAGGACACCAGCAAAATCCAGGAGAAGACTTATCTTCCGTGATCGAGGATGCAAAAGCACAATCGCTAACTCGAACGAGTTTTAATCTCGGTAAAACCAAAGTTTCTGAAGCCAGGGCCTACAAAATGCAAGAGCATGAGGGAGGCAACCTGCATCTTCCAGCGGAAAGGAAGATCTGGCGTCACGGGGCAGAGCCAAGGCATATACCACCCGGGTGGGCGGGAGGAGCCAGCTTGAAGAATTACGGTAAGATTTAAAGGGAAAAGGGACATGCCAAGTAGTGTGGATAGAACAACATATCCACACTCTTAGAACAATGCTTTCCAAGACAGGAAGCGTAGCTCGTAACTTGTGGCTGGTTCAAAAGGAGGAAACATGTTTTTCTAACATCGATAAGAGATCACATGGGGGAATAGAGTCCTGCATGGGTGGCTTAATGTGCATTATACCACGCAAGAAGTTGCGGGACAGGTCCATTTGCACCAGGGTCCTGTCATCCACCGCTACATGACAAGCTGACATTGCAGAAAGGTGTACCTTTATAGACGAATAGCTGAGTCTTGCATCAGACAAGGAAAGGAGATACTCCAGCACCAAATTCACCAGACAGGTGAACAGATCCAAGTGACGAGATGAAGCCCAAAGGCAGAAGCACTTCCATTTCATGGCGTATGTGGCCCTCGTTGAGAGTTTCCTCGTGGCCACTAGGACCTCCACCATCCTTGTGGATACCCTGTATCTGTCCCTGACTAAGTCTGCAGAAGCCATGCATGCAGGGCCAAAAAATACAGATTACTCACCTGTAACAGGAGTTCTAGGAATGGTATATGTTGTTCATCCACACTTATTGGCAGGTTCCTTGCCGCTTTAAATCTTGCCGGAAGGTCTTCAAGCTGGCTCCTCCCACCCACCCGGGTGGTAAAACTCTCGGCTCCACCCCATGACGCCAGATCCAGCTGCTGGAGGCCAGGTTGTGTATCAAAGCCGGGGAGGTCGGGTGGGTCGTATGAATGAACAACATATACCATTCCTAGAATTCCTGTTACAGGTGAGTAACCTGTATATCTAGGGACACGGATATGTTGTTTATCCACACTTATTGGCAGACTCCTAGCAGTTCTCCGGGAGGAGGGAGGCAAGGCGCACACCCCCTACTTAGGGAAAAGGACTGGAGAACAGAGGTTCAAAACCAGCATCCCGGCGTGACTCAAGGTCGATGTGGTAGTGGGTAAAGGAGGTATGTGCCGACTTCCAGGTAGCAGCCCTGCAGATATCCTGGATAGGGACATCCCCGGAAGCAGCCACCGATGCAGCGGTATGGCGGGTAAAATGAGCTCTTATCCCTCTGGGAGGTTCCATGCCTGCCAACCTATAGCGGAGATCTGTGCAGGAGGTGACCCACCCGGGCCATCGTCCGCTTGGCTGCAGGTCTGCCAGGTGGGCTTCAGCGTGAGATGACAAACAGCTGGCAACCTTCTCCCCAACTTCAGCCCCACGCCCCTGAGAAGGTGAGCGTAACTAGGGTCCAAATGGAGCCTATATTCGCCTCCCGAGGTGTGATTGGGGTAGAACACCGCAGAGTCAACACCCGGTTAAGGTGAGGCTCCGACACCACCTTCGGAAGGAACTGGTGGGGCCCAGGAACCTTTCCTCCTGTGGAAGACCAGATAGGGAGACTCAAGGAAGCGCCTGGAGCTCTCCCATCCTTCTGGTTGACGTGGTAGCCACCAAGAAAGTGTTCTTCCACAACAGGTGGGAGAATCGCACCTGTGCACTGGTTCCAATGGCTTGTACGCGAGCTTAGCCAATACCAGCGGTAGATCCCACGGAGGTGGAGATTCTCGCACCGGAGGGGAAATGTGATCAAGGCCTTGGAAAAGCGCCAGACCACCTTTCCTGTGCCACCGACTGCCTTCCGGCCCGCGCCCGGAGGGCAGAGATTACTGCCAGGAGCACCTTAAGGGTCGTCGACCGAAGCCCTTGCTGAAGAAGAAAGGACCACAGGTAGTCCGGAATGCTCACCGAGGAACAGGAGAAGGGACCAGGCCCTTCCCTAACACCAAATGGAGAAACTCTTCCATTTGAAGGCATAGCAATATCTGGTCGACTCCTGATGGGACGCCCCAACAACGTTGAGGACCTCTCGGGAAGACCCAAGGCCTGGCAACTAGCTGCTCAGGAACCAGGCCGTCAGGTGCAGGGATTTGAAGGTCTGGATGGAATACCTTCCCCTGATAACAGAGATCAGGTCTGGGCGGGCTGGAAGCTGCCTCAGGAGCCTGGAGCTGAGACTGAGGAGAGTTGGATACCAGAGCTGGCGGAGCCAGCCTGGGGCTACCAGAATCACCTGCACCTTGTCCCTCCTCACCTTAAGAAGCACCTTGTGGATCAAGAGAAATGGGGGAAAGGCGTAGAAGAGGCCCGGGGTCCACGGCCTCAAAAAGGCATCCCCCTACAGCGAGCCCTGCTGAGGAGGGCAGGCATGAAGCAGTCTCGGCTTCGCATTCTCCCTGGAGGGAAAAAGGTCCACCCGAGGCGTGACCCAGTGGGAGAAAGATCTTGTGCTACCTCTGGCAGGAAAGAACCCCTTGTGAGACGCAGCCCCTATCCGGCTTTGGGCATCGGCCAGGGTGTTGGAGGCTCCTGCCATCCAAATGGCTAGGAAAACCGCCTCCAGGCTGAGCACGAGACCATATGCGGAGAGCCTCCTTACATAATGGCAAGGAGCGCGTCCGGGTCCTGGCAGGTTAGGTAGCACATGGTCATGGTATTGTCCGCCTGGACCTGAACCACTTGACCCCATATAAACGGAGCGAAGGCGGTGTGAGCTAGGTGGACTGCATGAAGCTCCAGCAGGTTGAAATGGCATCGGGACTCTCAAGGGGACCAGAGGCTGTGCACTCTGTGCTCCCTCAATGGGCACCCCAACCCATCAGAGATGCATCGGTCGATAGAAGACCATCAACTCAGGGCAGACGAACGGGATACCTTCCTGCGGATGTGCCGAAACGGTCCACCATTGGAGAGCGTTCTACATCTCTTGGGTCACTATCACGGGCTGGTCCAAAAGGATCGCAGCATTGTGACCACTGGATAGCCAGTCCCCACTGAAGGGGACGCATGTACCAACGGGCCCAACAGACCACGCTGGAGCAGGCCACCACGAGGCCCAGGAGGCACAGGATGTCCCGGGCAGGGCGAGATTACTCAACCAAACATGATTGGGCAAAGGAGGAAGAACCTCAGCCCTGTCCGCCGGGAGCCGAGCTCTGGCTCGAAGACTCGAACTCTGCCCCGATGAAAAGAATCACCTGCTTCGGCACGAGTTCTGACTTGGCCCAGTTGAAGAGGAGGCCCATCTGAGAGCAACCTGGAGGGCCAGAACTCTGGACCGCTCCACCCCTGCTCTGGAGGGAGTTGCAATCAGCCAGCCATCCGGGTCGGGGTACACCCGGACCCTTTGGCGCCGCAGGAATGCTGTCACCACTGCTATGCATTGGAGAAGACCCTGGGAGCTGGGAAGAGGCCGAAGGGTATGGCTCAGAACTCGTAAAGGGATCCCTCCGCTCTGAAGCGGAGAAATCTCTGAAGAGACAGACGGATCGGAACGTGAAGAATGCGTCCTGGAGGTCACGGGAACAGAACCACACGCCTCGTTCCAAGGATGGGATATTTGAGTCAGAGTGACCATCCTGAAAGTCTGAGACCTTAGGTACTTGTTCAGGTCATGCAGGTCGAGAATGGGGCGCCAGCCCCCCATCCGTTTGGGGACCAGAAAGTACCTGGACACGAGCCCCGGGTCTGAAGGAGGATCCACACCTTCCTGATCACCTCTATCCTGAGGCATAGGGCAACATCGGCTCGGCGGGCAGACAGCAAGGCTTTGGACCCCGTGGTCCCCCCGGGGGGCGACGGCTTGAAAGGGAAGAGTCCGCCAAGACCAGAGACAGGCCCTTACCTTCCACCTCCCACACCCAACGGAACGGAAGTGGCGGAGCCGTCCCGGGGGGACCCAGGAAGGGGTGACGCATCTCGACCCGTCACTGAGCAGGCTTGGAGGAGGGACTGGCTGAGGGAGCTCCTGGGCCTTTACCTCCTTGCTTCCCCTTAGAGGAAGCTGCTGGCTTGGGTTCGGGATGCCAAGCACAAGCCTGCTGGCCCTCTTGCTGGTGCTGATGGGCCGGTCGTGCTGCAGGGGCCGAAGGGGCTTACGCAGAGGTTGCTGGTGGCCCTTGTCCCTCTGAGCGGAGGTGACCAAGTCCAGAGTGGCATTGGATTTCTCGATCCCTTGGAGGTGGTCCCTCCACTCCAGGGCCAAAGAGGTCAGTCCCCAAGAAGGGGATGTCCGCCAACTTGTGCTGGGTATCCGCCGAGAAGGTGGATATCCTCAGCCACGCCCTGTGGCGCATGGCCACCGCGGCCGCTATGGACCTGGCATAGGAATCACCTATGTCCAGAGCAGTCTGAAGCTGCTGCTTAGCCACTGCCCTACCCTGGTCCCGCACCTGCCGGACCGTGGTCTGCAGGTAGGCCGGGAGATGAGGGATCACCTCATCCAGGGAGCCCAAGAGGGTGGGAGGAGTGTGCAATCAGCGGCCAAGCTGGCCTGTCGGAGGCCTAGGGAGAACGCCGGTAAACTCCTTGCGCCCGACATAGTCCATCCTTTTGGACTCTTTGTCGGGAGGCCTATCCACATCCCGAACGTTTCCGGAACGCTGGAAGACGTTATCGGTAACTAACCCCTCAGCAGAGGGGTGCTCCGAGAAACCGGGCAAAGAACCGAAAGGGACTGCATACTTCCTGGCCATCCTGGCCAAGGGCACAGGACAGGAAGTAGGCCACTGCCAAAGCTCCAAGGCTGGGCCAACAATGGCCTCAGCCACAGGGAAGGCCACCGAGGGTGAATCCCCTCAGTCTAGGATCTCCGTCAGGGGATAATAGTCCCGTTTGGATACGGGCTCGAGCTGCATCCCAGTGAACTCCGAGATGAGCCTAAGCAGACCCAGAAAGGACGATGGGCTGTTGTCCAAAGACCGGTCCCGGGAGGACTCCAGGCCCACCCACCTGAGGAACACGGAGGAGTTGTCATCGGACTCCGAAGGGTCTGCAAAGAGCTGCCTCAGGCCTGAGCCACTCTTCACCCGCCAAGGGCGGGCGGGAATGAGGATGACCGACAACCTGCGGGACAGGCCGTGACCCGACCGAGGTTCCACCACAATCGGTGGGGCAGCTAGATTTGTTCGAACAACCGGCCCAGGAGTGGGCACCTCAACTGCGGCAAGCGGTTGTGTCAGCCGTTCAGGCGGCAGCCGCTTGATAGCCGGGGAATGAATCGGAGTCGATTGATTCCTGGACAACAGCAACTGCTGCCACATAAGCTCCTCGTAACGTCGACGCCATCTGTGTCGAAGCCTCTCCTCATCCGAGGAGCAACGGTGTCGCCACTTAACTTGGTGCCCCAACCGAGACCGCCGAAGTCAGCGGGAGCAACTTGACCGAGAAGAAGACAGAGACCGAGATCCTCGGTGAAACCGAGGGCAGGTCTGGGAAGGAGCGGGGGACACCCTCTCTTCCCTTGGCTCAGATGCTTTGACCGAGGACTGCCGCCCCGAAGGGTTGACGGCTCTTCCAGTCGACCACCCGGGTGACAGGTCGAGAGAAAACTCAACTGCGTCGATGGGAGTCTCGGCCGGCTGGCCTAACGGGGACACCGTGAAGCCAACGGCCTGAGCCGCAACCTCAACTGAAGTCGACAGTTGGCTGTCCGGGGAAGGAGACCTCTCCCGCTCCCACAAACGCTGACGATGGGACTTACCTCATGCGACTCCCCGACTTGGGCCGAACGAATCGCGATGGCCCCTCTCCCTTCGTGGAGAGGGACTGGCTAAGCTCCTTGAATGAAGCCGAATGAGAGGAACTCAGACAGAGTGAGATAAATGCCGCGACCGAGGAGGAGAGTGATGAGGCCTTGGCCGCCGCCTCCTCCTCCAGGGCGATAGAGTGCTCGAGCTGCTAAGCCGAGCCAGCCACCGCAGACACCACCTGACGAGCCTCTATGGATTTTACAGGCGGGGAAAACTCCTCGGGCACCCCAGCCTCAATCGGGCCGCACGATCCTCCAGGACATTGGTCGAAAAGGTGCGGCACAACTTGCAGACCTGTGGGTCGTGGTCCAAGTCAAGGTAGTATATGCACGTGGAGTGCGGATCAGTCCTGGAGATATTCGCCCGCCAGGGCGCCCGAGCCGGAAACTATTCGTCCATCGCTGCCGCTTAGGAAAGAAGACCAAGTTTAGAAAACTTCAAAACTAAATCCGGACGAACTGAAGAATCAGGAACCAGTCGAAAAATGCAGAGCGCTAAGGAGGGAACCTGAGCTTCCAAGTGGTAAGGAAGATCTGGCGTCATGGGGCGGAGCAGAGAGTTTTACCACCCGGATGGGTGGGAGGAGCCAGCTTGAAGACCTTCTGGCAAGAAACCTGCCAATAAGTGTGGATGAACAACATATCCATGTCCCTAGAAACAGGGTACACTTGTCCTGGCCACTATGAACATCTGCAGTCTGTTAAAAAAAATTTAATGCCCTCACTGATTGGGTCGCAGTACACAACCCCAACATCCTGTCAGTTGCCATCTACCCCCGACTCTGCCATCATCCTACCAGGCTACTCACTTTTTAGGCAGGACAGACTACCTAGAAGAGGAGGTGGCTGTGCCATATACATGAAGGAGCCATTGTTGGCTCATCCACTGTCCCTCCCTGAACCAGCTATGGATATTCAGATCCTTGCTGTTAAGGTTATGCTCAGTGCACACAACAAGGCCCTCAACACTGGCTCAGTCAATATTCAATCAAAATCAATCAATCAATCAAAATCTTTATTTATCCAGACGGTTATCATTGAGCAATGCTCACTTGCAAGATGGACCTGGTTGGAACATATTCACAACTTGAATAAAACCACACAATAATATTACATTCAGATACAAAAGGTACAAAAAATAATACAGGGCATAGATAAGATAGCACAATACATCATTTCATATAGTCATAGATTAATACCTGCAGGGTACAAGGTGCAATACACATATACATACAAAGCGGTATCTTCAGAGATGAGGGAGTAGGATTGAATAGTATAGAACGCTGGGTACACATGATGGAAGGGGAAGGGGCTGGGAGGTTGTCTTGACCAGAGGGTGGGGAAGCTCCAACCCAAAGAAGGGAGACTGGTGGTGGGGTAGGGATGACGTATTCTGCCTGACCTCGCCGAACAGGGCTTAAAACCTCTAATGAACTGCGTCATGAGTCTAAAACAAGACACAGAAAGCATCCTGTTAGGTGACTTTAATGTCAACTGGCTCTTGACAGGTGACAGTAAGCATAGGGATGAGTTAACAGACCTAAACTTTACTCAGTTAATAACTCCAACCAGGATAAACTATAAGACTGGGACTAGCACACTCCTGGACTGGGTCCTAACGAATAGTCCAACGCATATCTCCAATTCTGAAGGATTGCCTAACACTATCATCGATCACTCTCCTATTTATTTATTTTTATTAAGTCAATCATAGGAATTACAACCCTCTGAGTCATAGACTCATTTACAAAGGCTCCGCATCAGCATAGTCATACATTCCAGAGATAGTACATTAGTTGGACATCACATTTCAAGTAATTACATACAATAGCCAAGGTGGCTGAAAGTCTATACATGTAGTAGCTAGGGTATTGATATTCTTATGGTGGAACAATTATAATACAAATGCAGCCTCTGGGGCATTGTCGTATAGTAGTAACAGTGATCTACACAATAGCGAGACAACACAGTGTTGAGGAAGTATTTACATATAGTAGCCTGGGTGGCTGTTGACCTATATATTTAGTAGCTAGGGTATTGGTATTAGTACAGGAGGTATAGTTACAGTGTAGGTGCAGCCTCTAGGGCATTGTCATATATCAGAGACAGAGATCAGCAGCAGAGATGTCCTATACAGTTAGTCCTATACAATTGGTAGCAATGTCAATGGGGAGCGGCCATAGTGCAGCTCTGTGCACTACTCAGTGTTATTGGACAAACAAATTTATCAAGCCCCCTGCCAGAACAATCACAAGTAGAGTACTCTCTTGTGGCCATCAGCAGCTACTAAAGTCTCTCCTACGGCAACAAGACTAGTCTTGCATTGAAACCGCCCCTGATATTGACTCAGCTATGGAATACTTCACTGAACGCTTCAATACGGCCTGTGACATCCATGCCCCCTTTTAGGACACGTAGGATCAAGGGACTTGATAATCCCTGGATCTCTTTTAACCTTCTAGCTCAAATGAAAGCTTGTGACTACCTCTGGCATAGGGTCAGGACTTCTGGCAGTCAACATGACATACAGGCTTATAAGATGGCCAGGAACGCATGTACTAAAGCTATCTGTGAGCACAAAGCACAGTACTATAAGGACAACCTTGCCAAGACCTGGGTGGACGGGAACAAATCCTGGGAAAACCTTTCAGAAATCACTGGGAAAGTGTTCAAGCAAGCTCAAACTATGATAAATGTTGATGGGTATACCACCCATGACCCCGTGTTAATTGCCAACACATTTAATTCATCCTTCACAAACCTTAGCAAAATTCTGACCCCAAATTTCTTTGAACAGCCCCGCACAGCTCCTATATCCTCCAAATCAGAAGAGGCCTTGACCCACCCGTGTTTCTACTTCAAAGCTATCTCGGAAAGTGAGGCCAAGACATACCTACTTTAAGTTCTAGGAGGAACTAGGACAATCAGTGATTCCCTCGACTTGAAACTTCTTACCCCAACCCTAGATGAAGTCCTATCCCCCCTCAACAAGTTTCTCAGTCGCTCCCTCATACTTTCACAATTCCCCTAGATATGGAAATCCGCTCTGGTTACACCAGTTTTTAAGAGCAGGGATAGATTACTACCTGGGAATTGTAGGCCAACATCTATTCTTCCCCCATTGTCCAAAGCGCGTGAAAGGATTGTTGCAGACTAGTTTGTGGAGTACCTGGAAAAATACAACCTACAATGTGTCCAACAACATGGTTTTCGGAAAGGGCAGAGCACATTTATTTATTTGCTTTTGGTAACTGGGTGGGTGCGCTAGACATAGAGAAATTAGAGATGCCTATTTTTAGGCACGACCTGGGAGTATACAAGTGAAAAATACATGAGCAGTACAATGTGACGCAGCACAAGGGAGAGGTAGACAATAGGATAATCTGCGATACAAACAATACTGACAACTGGATTGTTATACAGTGTTCAACAATATAGACATCACAGCTACAGAAAGTAAAACTAAACAAAACAAGTGTCAAAAGGTCTGTGTTGGAGCTATCGGGAGGGTCCAGACCAACAGTTAGTGCCATTGTATGACGCAATGTCAAGAGAAGGAAGGAAGGAAGGGTGGGAGACAGGCAGAAAAAGGGTGAGAGGGACAAAGGCTAGTGCAGGAAAGAACAGGGTGGAAGGTGGAAAGGAGTGGAATGGGCAAAGGTGGATGGAAGCATGTGCAGGGATTTGAGGCCAGTAGATGTTCACGGTGGAGTTTCTTGAAACTAGCATGGGTGGGAGCTAGGCGAATAGTTTGCTGGATAAATTCCAGTATGATTGCAGAGTAAGAGGAGCACGTGTACCCATGGTAGTTTCGTCTGGGGATGAAAGAGGGCATAGTCATTGGATCAGAGACCATAGGTGGGGTTTGGGAGCATAACAGGGAGGTGAGAGATTTGGGGAGACCTGATCTGATTATACCGTGTAGTAGGGAGCCAAAGGCTAGTAGCCGGTGGGCAGAAGGGCTAGGCCATTTTAGGTCAGCGTAAAGCTGACAGTGATGTTTGAAACGTGGTGATCCAGAAGCATAGTGGCAGATGCTGTTGTAGGTGGTGTCCCATCTGAGGAGCAAGTGTAGTTTAGGTTGCCACTAGTTTTTCAAGGATTTTGCCAAGGACAGAAAAATGGCAATAGGTCGATAGTTTGACATTTCTTTAGGATCACCTTTCTTAAGGATGGGAGTGATTCTGGCCATCTTCCAAATGTTGGAAACCATGCCATGACATATCGATAAGTTAAAGATTTTTGTTATGGGGGAGGCGATGAGAGAGGCAGCGATTTTCAGAAGCTTAGGTTCCAATCCATCAGCACCAGGGCTAGTGCTATCAGAGATGAAGAGTAACAGCTTTAGAACTTCTTTTCTGGTGGTGGTCCAAAACCGGAATGGTGGGTGAGAGAGTGCCGGTTCTGTGTCCATGAAGCTGGAGGTGAGGGGACCGGGGGGAAGGAGGCTGAGTAGCTCGACAGATCGGCAAAATGGCAGTTTAGTGCGTTGGCTATAGTCACAGGATTATTACAACGTATGTTATTTATCAGCATGTCATTTGTAGTGGATGTTTTGTTGGCACCAAGAAGGGTTTTTATAATGGACCAGAATGTCTTAGTGTCACCAGCAGATTTCATTAATAGGTCCTTACAGAAACAGCTTTTCGCTAGTCGAATGTTTCTTTTGCAGGAGTTTCTCTGGACCCTTTAGTCGTTAAAATCTGCTTGGAGCCCTGAGGCCGTGAAACACCACCAGCTTTTGTCCCTTGCCCTAAGTTGAGTGAGATCATCTTTGGTGAGCCACTTTGTTTGTATTCCCCATATGCGGCGAGTGACTCTGGGGCATGGATGTCCTGTAGGCATCCAAACCTAGCCAGGAAGTAGTCAAGGGCTAAGTGGGCATTAGGGGCGGCAAAGATAGGAGACCAGTCTATCATTGAGAGGTCAATCAAAAAATGCGCCTGATTAAGATTAGCCAGATTACGGAAGGTAATGAGTTTTAGCAGAGGAGATGGCGGTCTAGCAGAGCGCCAGATGCAGTATATTGGGGAGTGATCAGTTATAGCATCTGGTTGGGTACCAGCAGAGACTATGCTATCAAGATGGTTTGTAGAGCGCCTGAAATAATTAAAGTACTAGAGCAGGGGGGCAAAACCCTTTGTGGGTCAGTGATTAGCTGGTGGAGGTTATGGCCATGAACCATTGTGTGGTAGGACTGATTTGATTTGCTATTCCAGTTGAGATTTAGGTCACCCATAATAAGGACCTCATTTCGACCAACGACTGTGTCCACCTGTGATAATAGTTCCTTGAGCCCAACGGTGCCACCCTTAGGAGGATTATAGGTACAAACTATATGCAGTTTCTTAGAGCCTAGTTGTAGGGTAGCATGAATAGCTTCACAATGAGAGAGGGCGAGAAAGACATTTCAGTGTAGGGATAGGTGGGTTTTAAAGAGGATTGCAACACCATCACCTTGTTTGGATGTGGATCTATCTTGCCAGAGTATTTTATAGTTAGGTAACATGCACAGATTATCTGGGGTGGAGGGTTTTAGCCAGGTTTCAGAGAGACATAGAATGTCAGGGTTATGTTGGCTAGCCCAGGCCTCTAGTTCAGTTAAGTTGTGTGATAGACTCCGGATATTCAGGCGTACAATACGCAGCCCCTTTAGATCCTTCCAGGCTGTAGCAAGGTGGGCTATGTCATCAGCAGGTCCTGGGTTGAGTTCAACACCTCCTGCTAACATTAATGATAGGAGGAGCAGGTACCATAATTTACGATGGGGTAACCAGGTGGGCAGGAAGGTAATTGGAGGAAGGCAGTTATGAAGCGTATAAGCAACATGGTAGGTGATTCTGTTGGAGACCAAGAGAGGAAAGGTCGCGAGGGGCCATTGGGATAGAGTGAGCATGTTGGGAGCAACAGTGGGGTGAGAAGGACTTCCGGTGACATCACCCACCCGAACAGCTGCATAGAGGGGAAGCTCCTACTCATTCCACCAGATATTTCTCCCCAACTCAGTAAACATAACTTAAAAATTAGCGTTTTCAATAGCGTGAATGAAGGGGAACAAAAACCAGTCGAAACTGCGCTCAGAGAGACTACGAGAGAGGGCAGATGTAAAAGGATCTGGAAAGAGGCCTTCTCACAGTCGCAGCACCTCTCCCCCAGACAGCATGGCTGAGGACCATGACCCGGACACAGAGAGAGAGAAAGGCTCTCGCGGTCCAGATATGAGACCCTTCTCACAGAAATCAGAGCTTTCCGAGCAGAAAATAAGAAGGAATTTACTGCACTTCAAAACAGACTATCCGAGGTGAGGGAAGGCTCTAATTATCAGAGGGAAGCTAATGAGAAGTAAATCAAGAAACCCAGCTTACATCAAGCAGTCAATTTCCTGATTGACCAACATGACAAATTTAAGAAAAATAACAGACCTGGAAGCGAGGTCCGGAGAGATAACCTCCCTGATATACGGCCTGCCAGAGGACTCTGAGACCGGTAAGATGGAGGATTTCATAACGGATTCCTTGAGATGTTCTCGACTTCCCTATCATTTCAGTTCAAATCGAAAGAGCTCATAGAGCCTTGTCAAGAAAAATCCACTGATCAAGCTGCAGACCTCGCTCAATAGTTCTAAAATTTTCCAGTTTTAAGGACAAGGAAACGATCTTAAAACAGCATGGCAAAAGGAAACATTACATATAATTCAACTAGACTATTTATTGACAACCCATCATTCTGTGAAATTTTGAAAAAAGATTAGCCTATGTACCAATTCTCAAAGTTTTAAAAGAGAAAGGTATAAGATTTCATACCCCTATCCGCTGCGGTGAGGATCTGCTGGGACACTGGAAATGAAATATACCGAGTCCAGAGGAAGCCATCATGGAACTGGAAAAAGGATGGAGTTTCAAGTCAGGAGGGCGGTCCTTCATGAAAATCCCGCAGGTGGCAAAGCAATTCGAACTCACGCTGTGGAACAGGCCACCGAGGAGGTTTTCGTCACTTCAGGAGGTGAAGGACTTTATTGGGAAAAAAAAATCGCTATTCTCCTATTGCTACAGCAATCGACAACCGAGAAACCAACACTTGAATTAAAACGATCCAGGTATATGGCATGAGAACTTTCAAAGGTGCTGTGCTTACGCCTTAGACTGTCCGAAACTCCAACAAGGCAAAGCCGAGGAGAGGCTTTAAGTTAATCAGTTCTTTTATTATCTTTCTGCATTTACTGCTGAAGCTTCGGTTTTCCCCCCTCTTCACCTTACTCCCTTGTTTGATGATTAAGATGTTTAACTGAGCTAGAGAGGGAAACATCAGTTATGTTATTTCTCCAAGGCAGTAATTTGATTTATTAGAGAATTGATGTGAAATTATAATGTTTCTTAAAGATGCGCTCAGCAGAGTAAATAGCGGTGGATGGTAGAGAATGTTACATCTGTCCCCAATCTCTGTGCAGCTGCCTTCTCTGTGATTTGTTAGGGCTTGTTGTGAGAAGAGGTGTGCACTTCGCACAGGCCCATATTTCCTTAGTGGGGGACGTCCTTACTACCCAACCCAGAGTTTCTCTCCTTGGGATCTGGGAGGCCTGACCGATGGAGGTCACAATTCCTCCCATTGAGGCCCAATCCGATCATAGGCCTGGGTCCCTTCTGAATAGAGGGAGAGAGCTTGTCTCCTTCTGCTTTGGAAGTACCACTGTAAATAGGTTCCTAAGGTTACATGTTACTGTTAGTTATATTGTTTACCTTTTGAAAGTGCACTTGTATGTAGGTTATCTACTATATCTGTGGGGGGACTTACCCCACGATGAATTAGGATCTGTGGGAACTATCTTACAGGAACTTACTGTTACTGTACTTACTAGATGCAGACCCTTGCTGTCTGCAGAATGGGGTTACCTAAGGTTCTGGTCATTAGCCGGCTCAGTCTTACTCCCAGGCTGATAATTCCTCAGCTCAATGAATAAAGGCCCACACAGTCAGAGTGTGCTCCTCAACGTGACAGGGTTAAATAACCCCATTAAGAGGTACAGGGTGATCTCCTCAAAAACTAAGACCCACTGTTCTCTTTTTACAGGAAACACATCTAAATAAACAGGAGCATAAAAAGCTCTCCAAATTTGGCTTTTCTACAATAGTAGCTTCATCCTACCGTAAAGGGAAAAGAATGGGAGCAGTAGTCATGATCCCAAAAAATGTTCCCTTTAGGTTAGTGAACTCCTACGCAGATCCAGAGGGAAGACTGGCAGTTGCAGTGGGGCAGCTGGAGGGGCAGGAGGTCACCCTGGTCTCTATATATGTCTCCCCCCCCCGGGGAGAGTCCAGATGGCAGGAAGCTGCTACTCCACAGAGTTACAGAATGGACCCAAGGGATTCTAGTGATGGGTGGGGACCACAACCTGGCTATGATGACCCACTTGGACACCTCTAGTAAGAGGCACGAGAAAAAGACTCCAGCGCATCGAGTCACACAGGCCTGCTTAAAGGGAGCACAATGGATTGACATCTGGTGACACCTTCACCCCAATAAAAGGGAGTATACACATTATCCCCGGATAAAATATACACTCGTATAGATTATTTACATGTTTCCAAGGAACACCTATATAAAATGCAAAGCTGTACACAGACTCTGACTGTACTATCGGGTCACTCAATCCTTACATTAGACATAGTTTGGGAGAGAAGGAAAATTAATACCCTATGGAGATTTAATGACTTTTTATTGAACCTCAAAGACTTTAGGGAAACAATGCAACAAAAAATTAAACAAATCCTCGAAGATAATAAGAGACAGGGCATTAAAGCAGGTGTTCTCTGGGATACACTTAAGGTAGTTCTCAGGGGGGAAATAATTAAATATGCGTCGCACTATAAGAAAAATCAACAAGCACGGCTTGACCAATTACAGCAGCAACTTGGGGAGTTGCAGGCATTGCATGCTGCCGGTGATGGGGGAGCCCTTCCTCTCCTCCAAGCAACTAAAGAACAGATACAGTCTATTCTAGACATTTCGCACTGAACAAGCTTTACAGAGCATTAAGCAAAAATACTACGAATGGGGTGCCAGAGCTACATGTCTACTGGCCCACAGAATCAGACAACATAAAACCAGATCTAATGTTACCCAAATACGGGACCCAGACTCCAAGAGAATGGTTAGTCACCCCAAAGAAATTGAACACGCTTTTTTGAAATACTACACCACCCTTTACAGTGCTGAATCAGATGGGAATGCTCAGGGAATGGAGATCTTTTTGGAACACCTGCAACTACCAAAGATCTCAAACAAACAGAAACAATTATTAGAGAAATCAATCACCCAGCCGGAATTAGACAAGGCCCTGCTAACCCTCAAATCACATAAGAGCCCAGGCCCAGACGGGTACATGGGATTTCTACAAGGTCTTTAGAGCTGAGTTGGCCCCTACCCTTCTGCAGGCGTGCAGGGGAGTACAGACAGACCAAATAACACCTGACTCCTGGAGATATGCCTACATAACTAGCATATTAAAACCCGAAAAAGATAGCATGGCTTGTTCCTCATATAGACCTGTTTCTGTGCTTAATATAGATTACAAAATCTTTGCATCCATAATATCCAAAAGATTTGAGTCCTTTCTCCCGGAAATAATTGACCTAGACCAAACGGGGTTTATTCCGGGCCGTCAGGCGCAGGACAATATAAAAAGAACCTTGCACCTCCTGCAGAGGGCAAAGGAGGCCGGTTCTTCGTTCCTTTTCTTATCGCTAGATGCAGAGAAGGCGTTCGACCGGGTCGAATGGGCCTTCCTGTGGAAGGTACTAGGAGAAGTAGGGATACCACAGTCGGTGATTGGACTAATAAAATGAATGTACACGAACCCCAAAGCATATATTTGGATAAATGGCTCTTTTTCAAACCCTATAACATTAACCCTTGGAACAAGACAGGGCTGCCCCCTATCACCTCTCCTATTTGCGATTTACCTAGAGCCCTTGGCTCAGGCCCTAAGGCAAGATGAGGGAATTACAGGAATTGAGGTGGCCTCTACACCCCATAAACTAGCTTTATATGCAGATGATCTTTTGGTATACCTTACTGTTTCGGAAGCCTCCTTGCCTCCTCTCTGGGATAAATTAAGGAGATTTGGAGAGATCTCAGGCTATAAAATTAACGAAACAAAAATTGAAGTTCTGGCATGGAACTTCGTCCCAAGTACTGAACTGTGGAAAACCTACAGTTTCCGTTGGGATCTGAAGAGCATTAAATATCTGGGCGTGCGGATCGGCCTTTCATATGAGAACATACTCTCCCTGAATTATACCCCCTTTATGACTAAAATGACTGCAGACCTAGACAGATGGAGAGTCCTTCCCTTGTCTATGTACCAACGGGTAGAGTCAGTCAGGATGGTGGTTCTCCACCGGTTTATATACCTGGCCCAGACCCTCCCAACTCAGATCTCTGACATTTTCTACAGAACATTGCAGAGAAAAATCTCCGCATACATCTGGGCCAATCAAAAACCCAGGATTAATCTCCAAACACTGCAACTAACTAGACAAAAAGGAGGTGTGTCCTTACCTAATTTTAAATTATACCACCTAGCTGCCCAAATTAGAATTCCTATATTTTGGTTAGACAGATCCTATAGGGCAAAATGGAAATCGCTGGAATTGCAGGGGAAAGGTTTGGAAGAGGTGAATCGAATTCTATTATCCACCCCTTCTATAATGAGTGTGGGAGATATCTCCAACCCCTATACTCACTCAACCCTGCAGTGCTGGCAGAAACTATTGATATCACGGGAGCTTGTACCCTGGAGATCGGCGCTACTCTCCTTGCCTTTTATAGACGCCTTTGTCCCTGCCAAATTGGATAGGGGAATATCTTTTTTGGCAAAGGAAGGGGCTACACTTAGTTTACCATTTCATGCCTCAGGGAACGGTTCTCTCCTTGACAGAGTTAGTTGGAAAACATGATATTCCTTTTTCAGATAGATTTAGATATTTCCAGACAAGGAACTACCTCAACTCCTTGGGTAAGGTGAAATGGAGTGACTCTCCTCTCCCTGGAATTCTCTTAATTATACTCGGAGTTATAGATGGTGGGCCAACCCCTCCTCACATAATTTCATCCATTTATAAAGGTTTATGCTCTCTATACAGTAAACCCCTAGATAGCATTAGACAGGCATGGGAAAGGGACCTGGGAGTGGAGATGGCTTCCTCTAAATGGGAGACATATTTAAAGACAATGTATAGGGGTATAGACTCAGGTTTCTGGAAAGAGTTTGCATGGAGGGTATTTATCAGATATTTCAGGGCTTCTATGGTGATGTCAAAATGCAATGTTAATTATAAAGCAGAGTGTTGGAGGCAGTGTGGCTTCTCCCCGGCATCCCTGGGTAACATTTTTTGGACTTGTAATAAATTGCATTCTTTTCTTGATCAGTTGCATAAGGCACTACAGCAATTAATATCCTCTAATATAATATTAGGCCCCCATTTGTTCCTATTTGGGGACATTTCACAGGAACCCTTAAATAGCTCATCCAGAAAATTTCTCAATTTGGCCTTATTGGTCGCTAAAAAAGCCATCACGAAAAGTTGGGGGTTCCCCTCAGCCTCCCACACTAGATACCTGGCATCAGATAATGATAGATATTTATAAGATGGAGAGATTAACCGCTAATATTAACAAAACTTATGAGGCATTTGAGAATATGTGGAGAGGATGGGTCCTATATATTTCACCCTCAAGACCAGATTTTCAACCATGACTCAACTTACCCCATAAAGTATCTGGCTTGTGTACAAGGGAATCAATTGCATTCTTATATTTCTGTTATATGTTCCTAGCCTTGTCAGCAAATGAAAGATGACAACCTACAGATTGACAGTGCACTTATATGTTGTTTGTCTATGTCTTTTTGTTACTGTATATGTGAATGTGTTAAAGTAACAAAAAATAAAGAATGAAAGTTTAAAAAAAACAGTGGGGTGAGAAGAGACGCCCTCCCAGGAAAGTGGGTAGCTTAGCCTGAGCAACACTAAGAGTAGTGAGATAATAGAGACTAATAGGGTGGTTGCACAAGGATTTAGGGCCCTGTTTTTACAAAAGGTGGATGCCATAGTAATGACAGAGAAAAGTGACAGACAAAATAGCTATATGAAGAGAGAAAAATCCACAGGTATCTGAGGAATCTAGGTAGAAACAACTAATTGCAAACCAGCAGTGAGATGCAGGTATTTTTTAGCAGGTTTCTAAGAGCCCTCTAGTGGCAAGGAAGTATAGGCAGCAAATGAGAAAGTGAGGAGATGGTTAAAATCCTCACGTACTTCCACAGTAGGCGAGGCAGGCAATCCTATATAACAAATGCCGGTGGGTGTGGTGTGGGCGGGTGGGGAGCAGCAGCAGCCAGCGTGGACTGAGCGTTTAGCAGCAGGGAGTTTCAGCTTGGGGCCGAGAGATCACAGTTCAGCTGCCGTTTGGACCGGGCTGCCTGGGGACTCAGAGTGCCTGAAAAGCCCTGCGGATCACTTTAGAGAGCTGCTACACGGAGACGTGAACCCAATTCCACGCTAGATCTCTGTATGGGTATATTTTCAAATGTGGAGATGGAAGTTCCAAAAGGCACCAAGATTCAAATTAGGACAAAGGCAGATGGCTTTTGGGTGGCGTTTCTGCAAATGGATCACACAGCTGATGAAATTACCTCGCTTTCTGCTCCGACAGCGGCACGACTTGCTCCAGGGCAGGGAACCCTTCGGTTAGGGCTCGCTTTCTGCTCCGACGGCGGCACGGCTTGCTCCAGGGCAAGGAACCCTCCGGTTAGGGCTCGTTTTCTGCTCTGACAGTGGCACGGCTTGCTCCAAGGCAGGGAACCCTCTAGTTAGGGCTCGCTTTCTGCTCAGACAGCGGCATGGCATGCTCCAGGGCAGGGAACCCTCCTGGTCCTACTGGAATTCACAGGTTTCATTCACCATACTCTTGATCAGGGTCAACTTGTTGGCGCAGCCTTTACTGACCTGTCTAAAGCATTTGACACAGTCAATCACCATTTGCTGACACATCAACTTGCTGGGCTTTGTATATCTTCAGATACCCTAAAGTGGTTCATCAGCTATCTAGTAAACCTCACAACAGGTGAGAATAGGGCCTACCCTTTCTGCTAAACTGCCAGTCTGCTCTGGGGTTCCTCAAGGATCCATACTGGGACCCCGTCTATTTAGCACCTTCCTCAATAATCTTCCGGCATCCTGTTCCGAATGAGTACTCCTCTGTGCGGATGATGTGGTCATTTTCTCAAAGACTGCTAACCCTACCCTCCTTCAGGTCCAACTTCAGAAAAGTTTTACTGAAGTCGAGTCCTGGTTCACCGCTCATAAGTTGGTACTTAATTGCAAAAAAACAAAGGTCATGCTCTTCCATGGTACCCACAGCAAGCATAAAACCAAACAAACAATCGGTGATTAAAAGCAGTGCGGGTGTAGTCTTTGATCAGACTCGAATTTTTTAAATACCTAGGAGTTACTCTGTATAGTATGCTCTCCTACTCCCACCATGTTGAGAATGTTGCCAAGTCAGTTAACATTCGCCTAGGCCTTCTACACAGACACAAACACTGCCTTACTACCGAAGCCCTCAGACTGGCTAGCCAAAGCTAAACTGTGTATTATTGACTATGGTTTGGTCATTCATTGTACCGCCACGGACACAACCCTACAGTGGCTCACCACAGCTCTGAATAAGGCATGCCGTCTACTAACTGGTACAGTGTATCATACACTTGTGACCTTTACAGACAAGCAAACTGGCTTCAACTCCAGGCTCACATTGAATATCAAGCATGCCTTCTGGATAAGAAGGCAGCTCTTGGTCTCTCACCACCAGGTTCCCTTCAGCTTTTCAGTCCCTTCCGGGGCACTCTTCACACACACAGTTCTGTGAGCCAAACTTTTACTGTCCCTCGCTGTCAAACCTCACTCCAACAGCGATCCATTACAGTTAGAGAGGCTAATTTATTTAATTCCCTTCATCCTGAGATTGCGATGACTGCAACCTTGGGACCACTTAAGCGGAAGCTGCGTCAATTCCTAGTTTCCAGAGCATCCTGTGACAGCTATAAATAATCTCTGCAAACAGCTAAATGCACTGGGACCTCCCCTCTTTTACCATTCGCCCCGGTATAGCCCTACCTTGTTGCCGCGCAATGCCACATACAGCACTTCCTTCCTTCATCACTTTCCATCCCCATCCCTGCCCTCTTTTCATCCTACCTCATCCCCCTTCCTCTACCCCTCCACTCACACTCCCCCCTCCCGTTTCCTCACCTTGTTCTCTCCCTCTACCCCCCCATGGGTCTTTTCCTACATAAGCTACACTGAGGCAGCTCCCTCCTTGCTCTTATTTTGCTCCTTCCACCACCCTCAATTTGCCCCCCATCCTTCTCTCCTTGCAATCCCTTCCACCTTTCTTCAGACAAGACCACTGACTGCACTTGACACAATGTTTATCTTGCCATATTATTCTTCTGTTTATGTAAATACTTTTCTCATGTTGTACTACTTACTGAAACCACTGTAATTTGTTATTCTTGTGCCTTGACGTGGAAACTCTGTAAAAGAATACTTGGCTCAAAGGTCTTTCCGATTTGTTAAATAAATAAAAATAAAATAACAGTAGATCTTTGAGAGGATCTCTTGCAGCAAGCCATCACCATTAGGACTTAGCCACCAGGCGCTAGGACCACATGGAAACCTTCTAGCTAACAGTCTACCGGAGGGGGCCGCCAACCTCCGATGTCGGCCAATCCTATAAAAGCAGGTGTCTCACACACCCTCCTCACTTCTCCCACCAGAGACCAAAAGCAGAATGCAGTAAGGGGAACCGAGGAGGACTCTGAGGTATCCCAAAAGCATAGAAAAAAGAAATAAAGGCAAAATGCTCAGCCATAAGAAAAGGGAGAGAGAAAAAGGGAAGGAAGGAGGGAGAGTAGAGCCTACTGCAAGAGATCCTCTCAAAGATCTACTACTGCATTAAGTTCTTATGTGACTGTAACAGTATCTCTTACAGCAGGCCATCACTGGCGGTAGACTGAGTCCCAAGCAGTTCTGGTACTAAAGGCATACAGTCTGGGTGGTAGGTAAATAGAATGATAGCCTATGAAAGGAGGCCTTGAAAGATGGCTAATCTAAAGTCGACCCTATGCCTAGAGGCAATGTCCTGATCGCCCCTGAAAAAGGGACCTTCGGGGCCCAGTGGGCTTACCCGGTTACCAAAATGTAATAAATAAAAATAAATAAATGTCCAGACTGTAGTGTTTGGTGAAAGTGTGGACAGTGCTCTAAGTGGCAGCAACACAACTTGTCAGCAGCTGACACATTTCTGAAACAATCTACAGAGGTGGCCACACCCCTAGCAGAATGGCCCTTGGTAGGAAGTTCCTTGCCGTACTTCTGGTAACAGACAGTGCTACTGGCTAACCATTTAGACAGACACTGTTTGAACACCGGGGCGCCCTCTTTCTTAGGGGCGAACAAAACAAATGATTGGACTCCCGGCAGTCCTTAGTCTGCTGCAGTGTTCCTCATTCACTGTTTTAGTGCGGTGGGCCACCACCCTATATTTTTTTTTACCACCGCTCTATATTTTTTACCACCACCCTACATTTTTTTGCCACCACCCTATATTTTTATCCATTACTGATTGTTTGCTTTACAAAATCCTCCAAAATTGTCTTTTATTGACATCCTTTACTGCACTACTACCCCTGTTTTGATACCAGCACACTATATTTTACTTAAAATCAGCTTATGCACATGTACAGTGCATATAGGAGCTCCACAAAAATAACGCATATTTTGACCCGATCACCACTACCACCGCCCTATATTTTCAGACAGTGGGGAACCCTGTGTTATATATAGTACCTCAGGATTCTATGCACAACCAAGGTATAGAGCAATGCCTCTCCCTGATTAGAATGCCTCCCATTGATTGGAATGCTCCAGATAATAAACAGGCAGGTGGACGGATTGAAAGTAAACTCAGACACCGTCTTAGGAAGAAACTTAGGATTGATGTGCAAAGACACCATGTCTTCGTGAAAATTCAAATAAGGCTTACACCAAAGGGCCTGAAGCTCAGAAGTTCTTTGAGCAGAAGTAATGGCAACTAAAAATAATGCTTTCCATGAAAGAAGCGCAGCTCGCAAGAAGCGGCCAGTTCAAAGGGAGGCAGCGTAAGCTTTTTCAGCACAAACTTAAGGTCCTAAGGTGGAACAGGATCATGTATTGTGGGCTTTAAATGCAGAAGGCCCACCATGAAGGTGCGAGACACATCAAGCTGAGCCATTGAACGCCCATCCACAGGTACATGATATGCAGAGATGGCACAGAGGTGTACCTTAATGGTGGAGTACTGCAAACCAGAGTCTGAAAGGGACAGAAGGTACTCCAGAACCTGATCCACTGGACAGCTGAAGGGATCTAAATGGTGCAATGCAGCCCAAAGAACAAAACACTTCCATTATACAGAGTAAGTGGCCCTGGTGGAGGGCTTCTTGGCTGCCACAAGGACATCTGCTACTCTGGGACAGACCCCAGATCTGGCGATGGCTATGTCCTCAGGAGCCATGCATGTAGATGGAGAGACCCGAGGTCTGGATAGACCAGGGTGCCCTGTTCCTGGGACAGAAAGCCTGTGCACAGTGGCAGGGACAATGGAAGTTCCACCGGCAGCTGTTGCAGCAAGGGGAACCGGATCTGACAAGGCCAGAAGGGGGGGAATGAGGGCTCCAGGCCATGCTCGATGGCCCAATACCAGATATTCATTGCTTCCCTGCACAGGGGATGGGAATGGCTCCTCCCTCCGTTTGTTTATGTAATAAATCACACACTTGCCTGTCTGAATCAAGAGAGGACCTGGGGAGAGCAGAGTCTGGAAGGCCTGCAGCGCGCACAGGACTGCTCGTATCTCTAGGACAGTGATGTGCAGATCCCTCTCCATCTTGGACCATATACCGCAAGTTTGTTGGACCCCCAGATGAGCCCCCCAACCAAGGCCTGAAGCATCTATTTTAAGGACCTGCTGAGAGGGAGGTATAATAAAAGGAACCCCTCAAAGCAGGTTGCGGGGCTCCAGCCACCACAACAGTACCTTCCTGACTGGATTCAATACTAACACTGGTTGATCCAGGGCGTCCATGCAATGGTCCCACTGGATCCGCAGCTTCCATTGAGATATTCACATATGTAGCCTGTCCAGGGAAATTGTGGCAATGGCTGCGGCCACTGAGACCTACAAATCTCAGAAAAACCCTCACTGGAACAGGACACCTGGTGTAAAGAAGAAGGGCAACAGACGCTCTGCTCTGTTTAGAGGTAAGAAGGCCTTCCCCATGCTTGTCCCCACTTCCCCTATGTACAGGAGATGCTGGCAAGGCTGGGGTGGGGGCCGCGCCTGTCTGCGAACAGCAACGAAAAAAAAATCCCACTGTCCAAACTTCGACTGGGTGTGGTACACAGAGTGGATGGATTTGAGAGCCCATCCCGAGGTCTGGAGTTTGGAGATATACTGAACATCTCCCCAAAGAGACTGAACCCTCTGAAAGGGGTATCCATAATGTTAGACTAGATGTTTTGCACAAAGCCAGAGACCGGTAGGCAACAGTGGCATCTCATACAGATGCCCACTGCCACTGCCCAGCCAGAGGCATCTAACGCATCATAGGCAGCCCTGAGGACATGGGTACTGATGTCTGAGCCCATTCTGAGAGCCTGGAGGTTCTGCTGCTTAGAATAGTCATCTGGCATGGCCAGGACTGCCTCCCTAGCTTGGTCACATAGTAGGTTCAGATACTGTACCATATGAGCCAAATAAATCGGTGGCCAGAGTGGCAAAGGCAAAAGCATGCTTGCCCATCTGGTCCAGTTGCTGAGACTCCCTGTCTTGGGGGGACAGAGCAGAGTTTTTTAGGTCTCTTGGTTTGGTCATGCGCTACACTGATAACAGAGTTGGTCTTGGACACTGCTAGGACTGTACTGGGGAGGTTCCATGCAGCCTGGGTAAGATCCTCTTAGGAGTAGATTATTGCGGGGACCACAAAAGGAGAAGCGCAGGTAGATGGCCAGCCTATGCCTCCCAGGATCTTGCTCCCTTGTCTTCCATCCCATAGTAGCCAGAATGATGATTATGAAAGTGGGATCATGTGGTGGGGATTTGGGGACGTTACTTGGCGCCTCTTCCCCGTATGAGGATTCTGAACCCATGGAGGAAGACTCACTGCTGACACACTCGTCAGCGTCATCTGCATCATCGTCTCCGCTATCTTTGGGCTGATGATTGTCCAAGCAGCCGTCTGACCAAGCATCAGGCCTAATGGGAGGGGGGGTGCGAGGAGCACTAGGGTCTAACCAGATAGGGGCCGGGGAAATGGGGCCTGAAGGAGATCCGTGAGGGGTGACTGGGGCCGGACCTCTAGGGGCAGGGACCTGCATCTGCTTGAAGGGCGACATGGTTGAAATCAGATCATGGCAGTCGAAGAGGGACCAGTATCAGTCCCCCAGGCATCGGGCAATTGTAGAACAGCGCAGGTTCCAAGGGTGCTGGGTATGGGTAACCTGGTGCAGGACCCGCCAGCGCAGGGTAGGGTTAAGCAGAAGCCTGCGTAGGATACCCAGGCTGAGGTCCTACAGGCACAGGTTGCAATAGGACAGGCGACAGGTCCACCAGCGTTGGCTGTTGGGAGGAGCAAGCCCAGCAGGTGCTGGCTGCAGAAGGCCAGTCGCAGACCAGACAAGAGGAACAGGCTGAAGAAAGAAGACAGTTTTGCGGTTGAAGATTTCTTGTGCGTGGACCGCGAGCGGAAGGCAGACATGGGACGGTCCCGATCCTTGTGCCTCTGCTTAATGTTTCCCAGTAGTTTTTTCCTGGGACTTCAAAGACGAAGACCCAGAGGACTGGGCTGAGGATACGGAGGAGCTCCTGCCCTGCAGCTCCCATTCCATCAAGTTGATCTGCTTAGGGAGATGGTTCTGCAGGATCTTCTTGTGATGCCTCCTGGTGGCCAGGTTGAACTTCTGGCAGGCCTTGCAAGCTTGGATGGCATGGTCTGGGCCTAGGCACAAGATGCAGGCAGAATGGCCATCCTTGTCCAGGATGTTTGTCACAGGCACATTTTGTGGAGTAGTCAGAAGATAAGGAAAGTTTTGAAGACAAACTGTCAGGTAAGAATACCAAAATTTCAATGTTAAACTTATTAAAAATCGAAAAACTAAAAGCGCAGTTAAACGTGGGAAAATGGTGGTCGACTGTAGCTGTGGTGGTATCGTGGTTTGACGTGGGTTGGATTGGCTGACGTTAGGGGATGACTGCTAGCTAGAAAGGTTTCTGTATGGTCCTAGTCCTATCTGTGATGGCCTGCTGCAAGAGATACCCTCGAAGTAAGATCACTGCTACCTCTCAAACCTTGAGCAGTAGCAGCGTTCACTTGCCTGTTGTATAGACATCGGTCGGTCAGTATGCTCATTTATTTTGAAGTGTGATTTTTTTTTTTTTTTGGTGCGCATTTGTTTACACCTACTAAAGTTTGTTTTGCACTGGCTTTTCTGTCTGGCATATATTTAATTTTCTGTATGATGAGTGCTACAGGGTGGACCAGAAGGATAGAACCCTGCATGGAGAATAGGTCCTGGGGCAGAAAGGAAACTCCAGGCAGACCAGATGGACCTATGTTCCATTTCTGCCATCATTGTCTAAGTTTCTGTATTTCACCTAAATTTACTCAAATTTTTAAAAATTTGCTACTGTTCTCAGAATTTTCTACTATGCTAACAGAAATATGGATTACTCATCTGCAGACATAGTTCTACTAGTGGTATACAATTCACATCCACACTCTGGCAGTCATACATCTCAACCTTTTGTCCCCCAAATGTGGAACATTGCCTGTCGAAATGTGGAACAAACAGACAAAATGTGGAACACAATCAAATCTTTACCTAAGAATCTCAAAACACTGTTAAAATGTTGCATTTATGTGCAGAAAGTCTGTTATTAATTGAATAATTTATTTTTTCCATCATTTACTATGGATTTTTGCTTTGAAATGTGGAACAAGTCCTCACAATGTGGAACAGGGAGCTTTTTTGAAGTAAAATGAGGAACGTTCCTCGTAATGTGGTACGGTTGAGAGATATGCTGGCAGTCTTCCCGGAGACAGGTGAATCATCAAAGTCTACAAGCTAAGCTCCTCCGACCACCCGGAGGGGGGGGAGAGATACCCTCTGGCTCCACCCCTTGAAGTCAAGTATTTGCTTACTCATCCAATGCTCTCCGGACCAGATGCTGATGTGACCCTCTCCCTCTTCCATTCAATATTTACTTCTGTCTGGGACAAGCATGCCTTCATCAGGAAATCCAGGATTAAATCCTCTCACCAAACCCTGATCACCTTTGATCTTGTAGACCTGTGACCAAGCCTTGGCCTGGTAAAAATTATCCTGCTTTCTGTTGGACCTCCTCTGCTACAAGATGCTTCAGGAACCCTTGCACTAAGGACATTCATACCGTCGATTCCCCATATGTCAAGGCCAGCCTCCAGAATAATCTCAATTCCCCAGCCAAATTATGGAAGATGATTCACTCCCTTTTTAACACCACCCCCCCAAGCCCAGTCCTGTCCATGCTCCTCATTGTTAATGGCTTACCAGTGTATGATCCTCCCTCAGCTGCTTCACATTTCAGTGAGTTTTTTTTTTTTTGTTAACCACCATTTGATCTCTCCCTCCCACATCCTGGCTCCTCTCCTCAAATCTCCCCTTCTCCTCCCTCCCCCTTTACCCTTCCCCCACCCAAGGGTTTCATTTCCCTTCCGTCACTCCCCAGGAGATCCCACTTGTTCTTTCCTCACTCAAACTTTCCAAATCTTACCCAGATGGCTTGGACCCCAAGTTTCTCCATCTGTCAGCTCCTGCCATTGCCTCCCCACTTAAATCCTAAATCTCTCCTTCCCCCTTTGCAAAGTCCATCGGTTTTGAAAGATTGCCAAGGTTCTCCCTCACCACAAAGGGGTAATCCCTTCACTCGTAGCAACTTCTGCCCTTTCTCCCTCCACCCTTCTCTTGCAAAGCTGTAGGCGAAACTAGTCTCCTCACAGCTTGCAGACTTCCCCTTACTCTTTCCAGTCTGGCATTAGGAAGGATCGTTCCACCACCTCCTTCCTACTTATGGTCACTGATTCCATCCTCTCAGGGATGGATTAAGGGCATATCACAGTGGCCATTTTTATCAATCTGACCAAAGCTTTTGATTCAGTGTCCCACTTACTACTCCTGGATAAGCTGAGCTCAGCCAGCCTCTCAGCCTGCGGTCGACTGCTTCTGTTCCTACATCCTGGACCGTCAGTCAATACAGGTAGGAAGCACCGTCTCACCACACCTCCATTTCAAGGCTGGGGTCCCATAGGGCTCTATGCTGGGTCCAGTCCTCTTCTCCATCTTCGCAAACGACCTCTTCTCCACTTGTGCTGCACTGCACATTAACATGTATGCAGATGACGCAGTTCTCTACACCTCTGGTCCCTCAATTGTATCTCTGGAAGTCTTGCTCCAGCAAGACTTTCACAATGCTCTGCACTAGTTCCAGTCCAACCAACGCTGGGGCAACAGGAAAAAGAACTGTCTATGACCTTTGGTATGAGCCAGAAGTTGGCACAGCTCACCTCTCTCCCCATCTTCTCCACGTTGGATGGCACATTACTCAATGTAGTTCCAAATTTCAAGTACCTCGGTGTGTGGTTAGATAGGAGACCTGACTTCTCTGCCCACATTGATGCCATCCCAGTCAAATGCCACCTAAACTCTGTGCCCTGTAACGCAGTAAGCACTGCCTTTCTCCCAGAGGCTGTCGGGAGCTGGTCACAAAAATGGTTCTCCCAGTTTTCAGCTATGTGGATGTGGTTTATGGCACTATCCCCATCATCTTCCTTACCACAGTGGACACTTTCCACAATGCCTTCTGCCGCTTTGCTACCAACCCACCCTCTCGTACTCAGCACTACACCCTTTACTCCTCCCTATCCATCCTCCCTCTCTCTTCATATTGCTAGTCCCACTGTGCTTTCCTCATCTCTAAATACTGGTCTGGGTCACTTCCATCATACCCATCTCTCCTTTCCCTCATCCCCTGCTCTTCCTACTCACTGCACTTAAGGAACCCACACACCTTCTCCCATCCCCACCCATATTCCTCAGGTGGGAAATCTGCTTTCTCATACTGCCTTCTTTGTTTCTGGACCCCGAAGCTGGTAAGAGTAGCTGAGGGAGTGATTTTCCAGACTGCTCTTGTTCCAGCTCTATGATTTTTTAATAACTTCACTTATATCTTGTCCTAAGGTGGAGATCAGTGAGAGGCCCCCTCCATCCTTATTTATTTGGGCAGTGAAGAAATTGCAGTTACATAAAAACTTACAGTAACAGCAGATCTTCGAGAGAGGTTCCTGCAGTAGGTCTTCACATATAGGACTGCGCCCCCTGACGTCAAGTTCCAATGGCAAACTTGTAGCTAGCAGTCATCAGTGGGGAGTGCCCCCGACATCAGGTGACCCGACATCAGACAGACTATAAAAGGGGCGGTCCCGTGCCTGCCCTCCAGTTCTTTTCCACCGGAGACCTAAAGAAAGGTAAGTAGAAAGAAAGGAGTGATAACTCCTAGAACCATGCTTCCTCTCTAGACCCAAGGGCTAGGGAAGATGAAAAATAAAAGGAAACATTCCAGGAGTTGGGGGAAGGTGGGTGGGAAACTAGACCTACTGTAGGAACCTCTCTCAAAGATCTACTGTTACGGTAAGTTCTTACTTAATTGCAATATCTTACTTCGAGAGGGTTCCTGCAGTAGGTCTTCACATATAGGACTGAATACCCAGCAGTCCAAAAGAAAAATTCGGAGATACGTCCAGGAGGAGGAGAGATCACCAACTGAGTACTGAGTTATGACAGAAGACCTTGCAGGACCGCAAGGCCAAAACCAGTCCTGCGCCTAGAGGCAATGTCCAGACTGTAGTGCTTAGTGAAGGTGTCGACAGACAACCACGTGGCCGCTGCGCAGAATCTCTGCTGTGGACACATTCCTGAAAAAGGTGGTAGAAGTAGCAACACTCCTAGTGCAGTGACCCTTAACTGCCCCCGGAAGGGATTTTCCATGTTTTTGGTAAGTGAAGTGGATGCAGTTAGCCAACCACCTGAAGATGGCCTGTTTGGAAATGCTCTTGCCCTGGCACTGGGGAGCAAAGGCCACAAAAAGCTGATTGGTCTTATGGACCACTTTAGTCCGGTTTGTGTAATACTTCAGGATCCAGTGCATATCTAAGGTGTGCAAAAGATATTACCGCCTGTTAGAATGCTGGGGATAACAGACCGGTAGTTTGACACTCTGGTTGAGAGTGGTTTCTGAAACTGCCTTTGGAAGGAAAGAAGGGCTAGTCCGAAGGACGACTCTGTCCTTATGGAAAATCAAATAGGGTTCCTTGCAGACGAACGCCTGAAGCTCTGAAACTCTTCTGGCAGAAGTGACAGCAACTAAAAACAAAGTCTTCCAAGAAAGGACACGCATGTCACAGTTAGAAGCCGGTTCAAAGGGAGGCAGTGTCAATTTTTCTAACATAAAGTTAAGGTCCCAGGGAGGACAGGGGTTCCGGACTGGAGGTTTTAAGTGGAGGATACCTTTCAAAAATGTTTTAGCGACCGCCAGTTGAGCCAAAGTTTTGCCTTCCACTGTAAGGTAGTAGACAACACAGAGAGATGGACCTTGATGGAGGAATAACTAAGGCCCATCTCCGACAGATGTGCGAGGTACTCTAACACCTGTGCTGTCGAACACGAAAAGGGATCCAGGCTCCTGGCTAGGGTCCAGATCGAAAATCTTTTCCACTTCATGACATAGGTTGATCTAGTAGAAGGTTTTATGGCTTCCACCAAAATATGAGCAACCTGGGAGGAAACTCCATAGCAGGAAGCCGCTATGTCCACAGGTGCCACACATGAAGGTGGAGAGATTGAAGGCTCGGATGCACCAGGGTACCCTGCTCCTGTGTCAGAAGGTTGTGGGATAATGGCAGGAGAATAGAGGGAGGCAGTATAGCACAGTGGTTTAAGGCTCTGAGCTGCAATATGGTGACATCCAGCAGACCAGACCAGAGGTTGAATCCCATAGTTTCCACTTGCATACTGTGCGACCCTGAGCAAGTCGCAACTTCCTTGTGCTCCCAGGTTGCTCCTGTAAAAAAGCTTTCAGCTTAGTGTGCTACTCCTGGTTAAACAACTAAAAAAAAAAAAAAGAACCAGAGGTTATAGTGCCAGCTGTTGCAAGAGAGGAAACCAAATCTGACGGGGCCAGAGAGGAGCAATCAGAATCAAATGTACCCCTTCCTCTTGAAGTTTCATCATAACATTCTGAATGAGAGGAAAGGGAGGAAAACCGTAAAGAAACCTCCCTGTCCAAGAAAGAGACAGGGAGTCTCACCAAAAAGCACCATGCCTGGGAACGAGCGAGCAAAAGTTGGGTAGTTTTCTGTTGAATGGGGAGGCGAACAGATCTGTATCTGGCCAACCCCATCGAGGAAAGAGATCTTAGACAACCTCTTGCTTTAACTTCCACTCGTGAGCCCTGCCACTGATCAACTGAGACTGTCCGCCAGGACGTTGCTTATGCCTGGAACATGGACTGCTGTCAAGAAAAGGCTGTGCTGAATCACTCAGTACCATACCCTCATTGTTTCTCTGCAGAGTGGGTACGAGCGAGTTCCTCCCTGTTTGTTGATATACCAGACTGTGGACATGTTGTCCGTCTGGATAAGAAGTGATCCTGGTAGAAGAAGTGACTGGAACGCCTGGAAGGCTCTGGTCTCCAGAACGTTGATGTGGAGAACAAGCTCCTGGTCGGACCAAGGCCCTTGTGTCTTGTGTACCCCTAGATGGGCTCCCCACCCAAGCCCGTGGCATCCATGGTGAGGATCTGGGTAGGGACAGGGGAATGAAAAGGTGCTCCCCCTAAAAGACTGGAAAGATCTTGCCACCAGCGAAGATCTTTCTGTAGGCTGTTGGAGGTCATGACCCGCTGGTTCATGTCATCCGTCCTTTGATCCCATTGGACTTGAAGAGACCACTGGTTGACCCTCATATGGAGTCTGGCCATGGGAACCGTCGAAATGACTGCTGCCATCAGTCCCAAGAGACTGAACACAGTGTGTGCTGGGATCCATCGAGCCTGGGCCATGAGACTGGCTTGAGAAACTAGGGTCTCGGCTCGATCTAATGGCAGAAAAGCCTTGCTCTGAACTGTGTCTAGTACTGCTCCAATGAATTGGAGTCGTTGGGATGGTACTAGCTGGGACTTGGGCAGATTGACTGCGATACCCAGAAGAGCAAACAAGTTCAGAGTGAAAGAGAGAGATTCTTTCAGGCTGTTCGGAGAGGGTGCTGCGAGGAGCCAGTCATCCAGGTATGGGAATACGTAAATGCCCTGGCAGTGAAGAAAAGCCACAACCACCGACAAGCACTTTGTGAACACCCGGGATCCAAGGAAAGGCCAAAGGGGAGTGCTCAGAATTGAAAATGGTTCTCCTGAAAGGAGAAATGGAGGAAGCGGCGGTGGGTCAGGAGGATAGGGATATGCACGTAGGCATCCTGCATATCCAGGGAGTATAGTCAATAGTTTGTTTGGAGCAGGGGGAGAAGACCCTGAAACGTCAGCATGTGAAACCTCTTGTACACGATGAAGAGGATGAGCATGCAGAGATCCAGGCTCGGTCTCAGATCTCCCATCTTCTTTGGAACTAGGAAGAAGTGGGAATAAAATCACCTTCCTAGTTGGTTTTGAGGGACGGGTTCTATGGCAGCTTTTAGCAGGAGGGCCTGAATCTCCTGGAAGACTATGGGAATCTGATCCCTTGGATAAACAGAACGTCCCCGAGGATGACGGACATGGATCTCTGTAAACTCTATCGAGTGACCTCGTTGAATGAGTTGTAACACCCAAAGATCTGCGGTGATGGTCCTCCACCCCGCCAGGTAGAGGCCGAACCACCCTCCTACCGGTTCCTTCTTGTCGAATGCAGGTGGCGGGAGGAGGGGAAAGGAGTCAGGACGCCGAGGGGAGATTCTAGTTTTTTGTACATACAAGTTTTTTATAATGGTGTTGGAATAATCACATGATTCTATGATGTCATACTGTGTAACATTTAAAAGGCACGGAGTGATTGTATGGTTAACGCCCCGTTGGAAGGCAGTCTGCCGAGGAGCTAGGGGCTCACTACTTTGGTGAAAATAAAACGACAGTTTGCTGGCATTTAATCTTTTGCCAGTTTTGGCAAGCGCTGTTACTCTGGAACTTTAGTGTTTATTTGGGCTGGCTGCCCTTTACAGCGCACTGCTCCTCAGACTGAGTGCGGGTTACCAATCACTGTTGGAATTTCATCTGTACCATTTTAGTTGTCCTCCTCTGGACGACCTCTACTCTGTCTATGTCCATCTAGAGAACCAGACACATTACTCGGGGGGGGGGGTGCTTACCAGCGATCTATACACAGGCAACACCACTTCACTCTATCTGCAGGTTATACCCCTCCTTATGCACCCCATTATCCCCTAGCCCTCCTGGTCGCCTTGTTGCACTGCCAGACCACCTTCAGGTCATCCAGTATGATTACCCCCAGGTCTCTTTCCAGCTTGGTGGTCAATACCACTCCGTCCATTATGTACTCAGCCACCTGGCTTTCTCTGCCCGAAGTGCATTATTGTGCACTTTTTCGCACTGTAACCCAACTGCCATATCCTTGACCACTCCTCTAGTTCTCTCATATCTCTGCTCATTTCCACCCTCTCCCCCTGGAGTGTCCACCCTATTGCAGATCTTGGTGTCATCTGCAAATGCGGACCTTCCCTTACAGCTCCTCCACAATGTCACTTATAAAGACATTTTGTACTTTGTCACATTGAAACTTAGCTGTCATACTCTTGACCACTCTTCTAACTTTCTCAGATCACTACTCTTTTTTCCATCCCTCCTAGAATGTCTACCCTATTGCAGATTTTAGTGTCATCTGTAAAAAGGCAGACCTTCCGATACAGCCCCTCCGCAATGTCGCTAATAAAGACATTAAAGAAGTCTGGTCCCAGTACTGGTCTCTGTGTCACTGTGTTGGTCACCCTCCCTTCCTCTGAGTGAACTCCATTCACCAACACTCTGTCACCTATCCCCTAACCCAATATTTCTTAGACTTTGTCACAGTGAGCCTTCCCAAATCCATGGAAAAGATTTTCAGCCTTCCCTACAAACTGAAATAATCTTGGGCCTCCCCAAGGAAAAATAACATACTGTTCTTTACGCAGTACACCATGAATATATTGAAACCCCTTTGAGTACTTGGCTCACATTCAGTTCTTTGTCTTATACTGACGTGAAGCCTTTGAAAAAGAGTTCCTGTGCTCAAAGGTGTTGTTTGAATAACAAATAAAATAAACACATATTGTTATTCAGCTTATTACTTTGCTCCTTACTGCTATTGCTCTTAGCACTTCTATGCTCAACCCTTGTATTTGGGCTGTTCTGCCATCAGGCTACAAATTGATCAATTGCCACCACTCATTATTAGTTTATTGTTCATATTTGTTTGCACTATTGTTCATTGTGTATTTCTTGATTGTTTTCCAGTTACCTTTTGAAATGTATTCACTCCCTTCTCTTCCCTGAGTACACCTGAGAAGAGCCTTGGCTCATTCACCTTCCCTTGTCACCTATTAGTAAATACATAAAATTCACCTACTATTATCCTCTTTCAGTTTGCTTCATCTCTTCACACAAATACATAAAACTCAAAATTTAAATACAGTACTTTTTCAGACTTGCTTGAGCCTCCACTGGAACAGGTTGGGGCCTCCCCAGGGAGGCTGGCCTCACCATTTGAGAACCCCTGCCCTAATCAATTTTTTGTCTAGTTTACCACCTTTGGACCCACTTCTAAGCTACCAAGATTGCTTACAGGTCTCCTATGTGGCATGGTTTGAAAGCCTTACTGAAATCTAGGTAGGCCACATCCACAGCGCCTTCCTGATCTTAATCCTTTGTCACCCAATTAAAGGCATCTATCGGATTCATTTGACATGATCCCCTCCCCCCATGTTGCCTTTGGTTGTGCAACCCACGGACTGAAGAGAATCCACAATCCTTTCCTTCAGCAGTGATACCATCAACTTCCCCACCTCCAATGTCAGCCTGACTGGCCTTTAATTGCCTGCTACCACTTTTGTGTAATGGGACTACCTCCATCCTCCTCCAGTCCTCCAGAACCACTTCTGTTTCCAGTATGCTTTTAAACAGAACTGTAAGAGGTGCAGTAAGTATTTCCATGTGATCCCTCAATACCCTTGGATGCACCCAAGCTGGCACCATTGCTTTGTCCGCCATCAGATTACCAAAGAGAGACTAATGACTCCCTCCAAAGCTTCTGTTTTTCATGGCCCCTCTCCTTCTCCTTCCTGTGAACACTGAAGAAAGATGTATGTTCAGGATATCTGCCTTTTCTTGGTCTCTATCTGCGTAGTCCCCCTTCCATTTTTAACCCTATAATCCCACCCCAGTCTTCCTCTATTCACTTACGTAAGAAATATTTTCCCTCTTTCGTTACCTTCTGGGCTATTCTCTCTTCAGTTTGTCCCTTTGTGCTCCTTACAGCTGTCCCGGCTTCACTTTGTTTCCTTGACACATCTCCATCCTCCTTCCTCTGCACCTCCTTGTACCTTCTGAATGCTTCCCTTTTAGCCTTTACCTTTTCAGCCACCTCTTCTGAGAAACATAGCGGTCTCTTTCTTTTGCTCATTTGTTTGACACAGATATGGTTCACATCCACACAATGGCAGTTCTTTCTCAAGAGTCGATTCCTCAGATCATCTTTAAACAAAGGTCCTCCCACCACCCAGGTGGTATATCCCTCAGCTCTGCCCCGTGACATCAGATCTTGTATGCCGGAAACAGGGATGCATGTGTCACTTGCTAGGGGAAGTCTGGTGGGTGGTGTGCATGTAGACCATATACCACTCCTAGAAAGTACAGTTATGTAAAAATTTACCATAACAGTAGATCTTTGAGGAGTGTCTCTTGCAGTAGGTAATACTTTTGAGTATTCTGCAAAGGTCGCTGTGGTGCACAGCAACTCTTCTAGCAGTTTTTCACTAGGGACCACCCACACATGACATCAGTTTCCTGTTTCCTATACAAGTGTGGGCGGCCCCTGGTATCCTTAGTTCCCCCGCTGGATTCAGCTCACAAAGCGAGGACCGAGGGGAAGCTGAGGTACCAAAGGAGTCCCAACCCTAGTTCACTGGACCAGAACTTGCTCTCTTAAAGAAGGAGAGGGATGGAGGTTTGGAACAAAACTACTGCAAGAGACACTCCTCAAAGATCTACTGTTACAGTAAGTTTTTACATAACTGTACTATCTTTCACGGAGTGGTCTCTTGCAGTAGGCAATACTTTTGGGATGACTCCCAAGCAGTAATGCCCATGTGGGAGGACAGTTATGATATGAGACCTTGTAGGACTGCACGGCTGAAGGCCATCCTAGGTCGTGAGACAATATCCAGATTGTAGTGCCTTGTGAAAGTATGGATTGTGGACAAGGTAGCTGCATTACAGATATCTGAAATGGAGGCTCCCTTAAAGCAAGCCACAGTGGTTGCCATAGCTCCAGTGGAGCAGGCTTGGACAGGTCTAGGTAAAGGCTTCTTGTATATTTTGTAACAAAATGTAATACAATGCACCAACCAGGATGAAATAGTACGTGTCACAACCGGGAGGCCCTCGCCTCCCAGATGTGCCCCTCCCAGAGGGGAACAAGAGACAAACAGTTGAGACGTCTTTCTAATCGATTGTGTCTGATTAGTATAGTAGTGTAATATACGGTGGACATCTAAAGTATGTAGGAGATATTCACCCTGATTGGAATAGTCTGGATAGTAGACTGGAAGCTCCAATGACTGATTTAAAGTATGTTCGGAGACTACTTTAGGAAGGAAGGAAGGAAGGGTTGGTACGAAAGACCACCCATTCCTTGAGGAAAATCAAGTAAGTTTCCCTATACATGGAGCTCGGAAATACGTCGAGCAGAAGTGATAGCCACAAGAAAGTACAGTTATAACTTACCGTAACAGTAGATCTTTGAGAGGAGCTCTTGCAGCAGGCTATTACAAAAAGGACTATGTCGCAGGCACTAGCACCCACCAGAAAACTTCTCAGCCAGCAATACCTAGCAGGGACCACCCCAGATGTCGGCTCCACCCTGACATCAGCCCTGGTATAAAAGGAGGCAGACCCAGCTCCACCTCAGTTTCCCCACCAAGACCCACGAATGAGCCCTGACAAGAGAAGGAGGCGAAGCCTGAAGATGATGATCTGCACACCTCATTTTGGCAGATGGAGGACGGGAAAGCAACATCTGCTGCAAGAGCTCCTCCCGAAGATCTACTGTTACGGTAAGTTCTTATGTAACTGTACTATCTTACTTCGAGTGGGAGCTCTTGCAGCAGGCTATTACTATAAGGATTGAATCCCAAGCAGTCTCTTGTCAAGGAGGTATCCGATCCCGGGAGGTGGAAGAGAAGAAGCTGGACACAGCAAATCAAGACAAGAGTCCCTGAAGGACTGCCAGGCCGAAGCCGGCACGGCGTCTGGATGCAATGTCCAAGCTATAGTGCTTTTCGAAGGTATGCACCGAATTCTAGGTAGCAGCTGTGCATACGTCCCTAATAGAGACATTCCGTAGAGTAGCAAAAGAAGCAGACACTCCTCTGGTGGAATGACCCCTAACCGGGCCCGGAAGGAGCTTATTGTGTGTCTCATAGCAGAAAGTAACGCAAAGGACAACACACTTGGAAATGGTCTGCTTGGACACCGGTTTACCCAACTGTTGTGGCGCAAATGCCACAAACAGTTGCTCCGATTTACAGTGATTAGCTGTTCGTGTGAGGTAATACCTCAGCGTCCTGTGGACGTCCAAACTGTGAAGCAGAGCTTCCCTTCTGTTAGAGGGAGAAGGGAATTAAACTGGAAGGTCAACCGACTGGTTGAGGGTCAACTCTAAGACCACCTTTAGAAGAAACTTAGGATTCATTCTTAGGGAAACCCTTTCCCTATGAAAAATTAAATATGGCTCTTTACACATCAGAGCCTGAAGCTCGGAAACTCTTTGAGCTGATGTAATGGCAACTAAAAAGCAAACCTTTTAGGAAAGATAACACAGCTCAGTCTGTGGCAGGTTCAAATGGAGGGAGAGTAAGCTTCTCCAACAAAAATAGGAGGTCCCAGGGTGGGATAGAATCCTGAATGGGAGGTCTCATATGTAGAATCCCCCGTAAAAAGGTGCAGGCCACATCCAGTTGGGCTAAGGTTCTATCTCCCAAAAGGGCATGATAAGCAGAGATGGCCCACATGTGCACCTTTATGGAGGGGTAGCTCAAGCCTTGTTGGTATGAGGAGAGGAGATACTGCAAAGCTGAGTTCACCAGACAGGTAATGGGATCCAGACGGTGAGACAACACCTATAAGCAGAACCTCTTCCACTTCATAGCATAAGTGGAGCGCCTAGAGGGCTTCCTCACTGAAACGAGTACGTCTGCCACCTCTGGAGATGCCCCATACCTGGACTTTGCTACATCCAAAGAAGCCAAGCATGAAGGTGCAAAGACCAGAGATCGGGATGGACCAATGAGCCCTGATCCTGGGACAGCAACTGAGAGCATATTGGCAGCGGCATTGGCGGTTCCGTGGACAACCGCTGAAGTAGTGGGAATCAAATCTGCTGAGGGCACTGCAGGGCGATTAGAATCATCCAAGCCCCCTCGACCTGTAACTTCAAAAGAACTCTCTGGACGAGAGGGAAGACGTAAAGAAGCCTCCCTGCCCAAAAAAGGGTCAACGTGTCTGGCCAGAAAGCACCAGGCGCAGGCTCTCGTGAGCAGAAAACTGGCAGTTTGGTGTTGTATGGTGACGCAAAGAGGTCCAGCTCCGGACGACCCCATGTGTTGAACAGCTGATCCGCTACTGACTGCAGTAGCTCCCACTTGTGGACTGAGACCTGCTTAGGCTGTCTGCCAAGTTGTTTAGGACACCTGGAACATGCACTGCAGACAAAGAGATGTGCGCTCCAGTGCCCAGTACCAGACTCTCATCGCCTCCCTGCACAGGGGACAAGAGTGAGTGCCCCTTTCTTGTTGATATAGAAGACGACCGCCATATTGTCCGTCTGAACAAGAAGAGAGCGTGGCACGAGGTCCTCCTGAAATGCTTGAAGGACCGCTCGCATCTCCAGGACATTGATGTGGAGCTCGCGCTCCATGGGGGTCCAAGTGCCTTGCATCTGGCGGACCCCCAGGTGCTCCCCCCAGCCCAAATCCGAGGCATCCATTGTCAGAGTCTGATTCGAGGGCACCGGACGGAAAGGGACCCCTTTTTCCAAATTGAGTGGGTCCAACCACCAAAGGAGTGTCCTCTTTACTCACTCGGAGACTCTGACCATGTAGTCTAGGTCATCTGAGCACTGATCCCACTGCATCCTGAGCATCCACTGTGGGATTCTCATGTGGAGGCGAGCCAGAGGATTGACTGGAATGGCTGCCACCATGTGCCCCAGAAGTCTGTGGAAGGTCCTTGCCTGGACCCGAAGGGTTACTAGGACCGATCCGGCAATCTCCTGCAAGCAATCGCCCCTCTCTGGGGGTAGAAAAGCCATGCCCTGGACCAAATCCAGGACCGCTCCTATAAAGAAGAGTCTTTGGCTGGGTTCTGGGGAAGACTTTGGAAGATTCAGGGTGATCCCCAGGTCTCGGAACAGAGCATAAATGTCTCTGAGAGCTTGAAGAAGGCGCAACCTTGACGGGGCTGCAAGCAGTCAATCATCCAGGTAAGGAAAGACACAATGTCCCTGGTACCTTAGAGCCGCAGCCACTACCGCCAAGCATTTTGTGAAGACTCGAGGAGCGGAGGAGAGGCCGAACGGAAGAACCCAAAACCGATAATGCTCCCCTTGGAAGTGGAACCTCAGGAACTTCCTGTGAGGAGGAAAGACCCCGATGTGCATGTACTCATTTTACATGTCGAGGGAACAGAGACAGTCCCCCTGGTGCAGCAAAGGAAGCAGTCCTGGAAGAGTCACTATCCGGAACCTTCTGTACTCTATATAACAGTTTAAAGAGCTGAGGTCCAGAATGGGACGAAGGTCATGTGTCATTTTTGGGACCAGGAAGAAGTGAGAATAATACCCTTTTCCCCGTTGCTGCAAGTGAACTGCTTCTATTGCCCTTTTTTACTAGAGGGCCTATATCTCTCCTTCTATGAGTGGAATGTGAGAAGGAGGATATCTGGAGGACCTGGTGGGGTGTCTGGAGGAATCTCTGTGAACTCTAGAGTATGTCCTCTCCTTATGATGTCGAGGACCCAGTGGTCTGCAGTTATACAGCTCCATTACTCTAGATACAGGGAGAAGTGACCCCCTACCACCTCCCCTGGAATCTCCGCCGGAGAAGGGGAGTTCAGGAGGGAGTCATTGGGCAGAGCCGGGAGTGGGCAGAGAGGACTTGGAGTCACGGGAAGCAGCGCCTTCAGGCTGTTGGTTGCTGGCTCTCCTTCGAAAGCCACCTCTCTGGCCCTGTTGACTGCCATGGGCTTGGGTTCCTGAGGGCTTATGAAAAGGCTGTGTCCTAGGTTTCCTCTGTACATCTGACGGACAGACCAGATGGATTTCCCTGACTCCTGGAGACGACAGATGAGCGCCTCTGTCTCCTGCCCAAACAAAACGGTACTCTGGAATGGTAGGCCCTGGATCCCGGACTGCAGATCTTGATGAAAGCCAGAGACCCTCAACCAAGCATGGCGCTGGAGACAGACCCCTGATGCCGCCGCTCTGGCCGCCGTATCTGAAGTGTCATATGAGGCTTGCAAAATATGTGTACCTACGTCCAAACCAGATTTCAGAAGATCCAGAAACTCAGTCTTCTTCTTGGAGTCTGGCAAGGCATTCACTAGCTCCTGTCCCCACTCCCAGAGTGCATTCTGGTACTGGATCATATGGGTCAGGAAATTTAGGGACCTAATGGAACAGGTGAAGGTAGAATATACCTTCTTGCCCACCTGGTCCAAATAACAAGACTCAGGATCGGGAGGCTGTGAGCTAAGGTTCTTAGGCTGCTTAGATTTATCATGAGCAGCTGTAATTATGGAGGAGTCTGCCTGAGGGTGCTCAGCCAGAAAAGGTTCATCCCTCAGGGCCCTGTACAGCCTATCCGACTTTTTCGGAACCGCCAGGACCGAAGCTGGACGCTTCCAGGTGATCCAGGTGAGGCACCACAAGAGGTTTGGACTCCTTCTGCCTGAAGTACTTTGCCAGTCAAAAGCGTTCCAGGTCCAGGTCCTCCGTATCCTACTTGTTGGAGGCCTGGATGTGCCTCATGATGTCCATGAAAGTTGGATCGTCAGGAGGCGAGCGGGCTGGTCCTTCTCTCTGAGGGAAACCCCGATTCTCGAAATGGAAGAGGAAGAGGTGGACCAGCTACTGGGTGTTGATCTGCCCTTGCCTACGGCAGCCTCTCCCCTAGATGACCCTTTCTTTAGTGAAATGATGGTTCAAATTCAAGAAGTCACTACGGAACATGACAAGCAACACAAGGATATGGCAGAATACCTTGAGTTACCTGAGGAGCCTGTTTCAGTGGTTCCCCCACTAATACCAACTTACCAGAATGCCATGCTGGCTGCTTGGCATCAACCTTCAGCTATTACAGATGTCTCTGTGACTAGCCCCACTCAAGCGTTGGTGACTCACCGACAGACGGCGGTCTGAAGACCGACATCAGTCATGGGACCAAAGATGGAGCAGAGATCGATATCGGTCAGAGGACCGACGTCAGGAGCGGTCTCGACTAGCAGAACAAGAATGGCTTCTGGTGTGAGACCTGACCCAGTGTCTGCTACCAGACCTTGGTGAGCACCGGCGTCAGTCTGCGGACTGAGATCAGGAACAAGCCTTAGAAGGTGTTGGAGGTGGCGGCCTCAAGGGGGTATTCTGTGTGCAAGAGGCAGCGCCTGCTGTGGTTCACCCGATGGGTCCGTACAGGTGATGGGGCCGGCTTGGGGCCGCTTCTGGACATGGCCCCAAAAGAAGGAAAACAGATCCTGGAGCTCGTCCTTCATGAAGACAGAGGCCACTTTCCCCGGAAAGGGGGTGTCTGCATCGGGCCTGGAAGGAGAGTCACCTGGAGAGCCCCAGGGTGAGGAGGACTTAGTGGATAGAGATACTGCGCCCACACCGGCCGTGTCAAAATCTGCCATCAGTACCGGAACCAACAGTTTAGCCGTGGGGGCACTGGAGTGTCCTTAGACTCCAGGGGCATGCTCTTACCAGGCGATGCTGAGGCTTTGGAAGATGGGGCCGAAGCTTGTGCCTCCGAGAACTTGGTGATGACCCTTAGCAGAGTCACCTTAGGCTTTGCTGACTTCTCCCCTGAAGGCCCAGCCTTAGTTTGTTTTTTAGACTTCGAATGCTCACCTGAGCTCAGGGAAGCGTGGGCTTTCTTGGGAGAGGGCCGTGAGCTGGAGCGAGACCGGGACCTGGACCAGTGCCGGGACCGACTACGGTCTTTGTTGTGGGACCACTTGGACTTATCTTTGTGTTTTGCTTTCACCCCAGAGGTGTGGAGGTCCATCTTCTTCTCCAATAGGTATGCCTTCAAAGCCTTGAGGCGGCAGATCCCGGTCCTACTAGTGAAGCTTTGGCAGGAGAAACAGGCCGCAGTGTCATGGTTAGGCCCCTAGCAGAAGACACACTTCGTGTGGCCATCTTTAGTTGGAATCTGACGGCCGCAACTGCACTTATTTCTGTGCGGTCCTGATGAGGAGACCGAGGACGGGGGCGACATACATCGGTACTGGGGAAAAATGTCAAAAACGGTAGAAAAACAGCGAAAACCGAGGCTGTAGCTGGGCTGGCAAGCCAAGAACTATTCACGTGCGCAGGAAAAGAACTGAGGTGGAGCAGGGTCAGCCCCCTTTTATACCAGGGCTGACGTCGGGGTGAAGTCGATGTCGGGGGCAGTCCCTGCTGGGTATTGCTGGCTGAGAAGTTTTCCGATGGGTCCTAGTGCCTGCGGCATAGTCCTTATTTTAATAGCCTGCTGCAAGAGCTCCCACTTGAAGTAAGATACAGGGTTTTCCATGAAAGAGAACGGAGATCACAGGTGGCAGCTGGCTCAAAAGGCTCAAGGGCCAATTTTTTCTATCATAAAGCTGAGATCCCACGGAGGAGTGGGTCTTCTAATAGGAGGTTTAATATGTAACATTCCTTTCAAAAACATCTTAGCTAGATGATCTCGATACAGTAACCCGACATCTAGAGACTCGTGGAAAGTGGAGATGGCAGCCAAGTGGACTTTAATGGAAGAATAACATAGACCGGCCTGAGATTGTGAGGCCAGGTAGTCAAGAACTTTTGTCAGCGGACAAGATTAAGGGTCCAAAGATCAAAAGACTGACCATATGGAAAAGCGTTTCCATTTGGAACTGTATGTTGCTCTCGTCGCCGGTTTACGGGAAGCCAAGAGGATATTGGCAACAGGAGAGGACATTTGTAAACGAGTTATGAAAGCATACTCAGGAGCCAAGCGTGAAGGTGTAGTTGGGGTGTAGTAGAGACCGGTGACACTGAGTCAAGAGGTCTGGTCTGATCGGCAATGGAATGGGATCCCATACTGACAGTTGCAGGAGTAGGGGAAACCACAACTGGTGAGGCCACAGCGGGGCTATAAGAACCATCATGGCCGGTTCTAACTGCAGTTTCAGTAGAGTCTGTGGCAGGGGAGGGACGGGGAAGGGGCATATAAGAAGAGACCTGTCCAGGGTTGGGACAGGGCATCTATAGATTATCCCTTTCTGTTCGGGATAATGGAAAAATACCTGGAAAGATGGTAATTCTCTGGGGAGGCAAACAGATCCATCTGTGGCGTGCACCATAAGTTGAAGATTTCTTGGAGCACTTGTCTGTGAAGTGTCCATTCGTAAGTTATGGACTAGCGACTCAGCTGGCTGGCTAACTGGTTGCAATGTCCTGGTAGGTGGACAGCTGTTAGCGTCAGGTGTAGCTGTATAGCTTCCTGCCAAGCAGCAAGGGTCTCCCTGCATAGGGCATGAGACTTCGCACCACCTTGCTTGCTGAGGTAGAACACTACTGCAGTGTTGTCTGATTGGATCAGTAATGATCCTGGCTGGAGGTAGGGCCAGAATTTCTGGAGGGCTAGATGGACTGCTCTCATCTCTAGGAGACTGATATGAGACAGATGGGGAGAAGCGGGCCATTGGCCTTTGGTCTGATAAGGACCTAAGTGTGCTTCCCAGCCTAGTAGGGAAGCATCCGTGGTCAACGTTTGCATGGGGGACCGGAAAGGCATTCCCTGATTCAGATTGATTCTGATTGTCCACCATGTCAGGGAGAACTTCAGAGAGGGAGTGACCTTGATTTTGTCTTCGAACTGTCCTGTTTTTTGGGATCGTTGATACTGGAGGGTCCACTGGACAGGTCTCATGTAGAGAAGGGCAAAGGCTACCACAGGGATGGCAGCAAACATGTGACCCAGAAGGTGCAGCATTTGTCTGGATGTGACTATCTTCTGAGTCTGTATATGTAATGCCAGTGCTATGAGCAAATCCTGCCGGGCAGGCAGGAGGTAAGCCCTGGCTGCAACTGTATCTAGAACAGCTCCAATGTATTGGAGAGACTGTGTTGGGTTTGGACTGGACTTTGGTCAATTTACTGCGATTCCCAGATCAGCGAGTATTTTCAAGAGAGCATCTAGGGAGGCAAGCAGAGCTACTCTGGAGTCTGCTTTTATTAGCCAATCATCTAGATATGGAAAGATGAAGTGTCCTTCTCTTTGCAAGGCTGCTGCCACCACCGCTAGGCACTTGGTGAACACCCTGGGGGTTGATGAAAGGCCAAAAGGGAGTGTTTGAAACTGGTAATTTTGATCCAGTAAGTGGAAGGGTGAAAATATGTGGTGGGCAGGGTGGATGGGAATATGAAGGTAGGCATCCTTCATGTCCAGGGCACAAAGTCAACCACCCTGTTTCAGAATCAACATGATGGCCAGTAGGGTGACCACGTGGAAACATCTGTACTGAATGTAAAGATTCAGTTGTCTGAGATCCAATATTGGCCTGAGGTCTCCCATATGTCTGGGTACCAGAATGAAATGGGGGTAAAATACCATTTGATGTTCCAGAAGGAGAACCAGTACAATGGCCTGTTTGGACAAAAGGGACGTTAATCCCTCCTGTAGGATGGGTATATGCTCTGGAGGATAACGAATCTTACGTGGAGAGCAAGGGCATGGGGTGGAGAGAAACTCCAATGTATGACCCTTCTGTATAATCTGAAGTACCCAATTATCGGAAATGATCATTTGCCAGGCCTCCAGATGGAGGGCAAAACGCCTCCAAGGCCTGGTTGAAGAGGCCGGGGGAAAGCCCTAGTGGGTCACTGGGAGGCGGGCTGTGCAGCTCCACCTGAAGGGCAGGAGTGAGCACTTCGGACGGTAGAGGTGTTGCCTCTCTTGGATTGAGTATGAGCTCTGAAGCCGCCTTCGCTATTACCTTTGTATTGGCCACCTCTTTTGGAATAAGAGGTGTGCGGTAGGTTGTAGCTGAAGTATGACACATGCCATGAACCACACGGAGGGTTCTGCCTGATGCCTGTAAGTTATCCAATAAAGTTTGAGTACCTGGCCCAAACAGCTTGGACCCGTTAAAGGGGGCATTAGCTAGTTTATGTTGTATATCAGGTGCAAAGCCTGAAACGAGAAGCCAAACATGGCGACGCAGTGATACCAGTGGCTGATAGTCGAGCTGAGGTATCAAAGGCATCATATCCCAACCGGAGAAGGTGATGGGAAACTGAATTACTAGTTGACGCTGTAGCCAATAATTTATCCCTGTCCTGTGAGGGACGGAGTTTATTGATAAGCTCAATGGCAGAGGACCCCAGGGTAAGCTGATATTTAATCATATGACCCATATAGTTCAAAATTCTAATATTCATAGCACCTGAGGAAAGGACCCTTTTCCCCAGATCGTCAATTCTTCGGGATTCCTTATCACGAGGTAAGAAGCTCATGTACTTGGGTTTTTTTGGTACAATCATGAGCGGCAGTCATGACCACAGAATCTGCCTCTGGAATACTAGACAGAATGGGGTGGTCCAGAGGAGCCTGATATAGACGATCCGCTTTTCGGGGAACATCTGTAATAGCTGAAGGTTGATGCCAAGCAGCCAGTATGGCAATCTGGTAACTTGGTATTAGTGGGAGAACCACTAAAACAGGCTCCTCAGGTAACTCAAGGTATTCTGCCATATCCTTACGTTGCTTCTCATGTTCCGTAGTACAGAATCCCATGACTTCTTGAATTTGAACTATCATTTCACTAAGTAAAGGGTCATCTGGGGGAGAGGCTGCCGCAGGCAAAGGCAGATCCACATCCAGAGAAGAGATATCTGAATAGTGGGATTCCGGGTTAGGGAAATCCAAATCTTGAAACTCTTCATCCTCAAGATCACTGGTGAAATCAGGTGGCAATTCTTGATCACCTGACAAACAGTCCTCTATAAATGGAGGAGGAGGAGGAGGAGGAGGAGGAGATCAGGGTGGTATGGTATCCTGGTCACTGTGGAATCTTTTAGGCGGAGGAGGAGGAGATCAGGTGAGATCACCCAGCCCTTCAGAGCACTGAGAATGCCGCATGGCATGCAAGATGTGTCTGACAACATTGGTGAGGTCCCTTTCCTGGGAAGGAAGGGGGTTGAGAAGGGGGGCATGTTGAGAAAACAGAGGGATGATAGAGGGAATGGGATGAGTAGCTTGAGCCGGTCTTGGGTAGTAAAGACCAGGGTCCCAATCTCTGTCTGCCTGACCCCTATAAGAAGCCACCTGAATAGGCGAAGGGGCAGACAATAAGGCATAAATCACGGGCTTCCCCTGAGGAATGCAGGATCTTGTCAACGAGCCCACGGGGGGGGCGGGAGTTATTTCCCACTTAAACTGACAGATGCCGTCGTCAGGAGAGGAGCCCCCATCAATGGAGAAGCTGTATATTTTGCTGCATGTAAAGCATTAGAAAGCATCGTCGACTAGAGGGTATAAGCCTTGGTCGATGAAGCAGTCATTGGTTGGACTGCATTCAAAGCGCTAGAAAGCACAGTCGACGAGAGGGTATGAGCCCCTGTTGACGCAGAAGTGCTTAAAAGACATCCCATCAGAAAAACACCAGAAACAGTGGCCATCGACGGACGTCTAGGCAGGGCATGTAAAGAAAGTTTCTCCTTCTCCTTTTTCTGCCTGAAACGGGAAACAGTAAGGGGGATGGAGCCCTTGATACAAGCCCCCTGGTTTTCCAAGAGACATTTTCTGCTTCATCAAAAGTTGCTGAATTTCTATGATCCGGATGGGCAGTTTGTTATGGTACAGGGCCACCTCAATGTGGTAGAGGTCACTTTGTCCAATGTACATCTTCCGCCACAGGCACCCCCAAATTTATTGGGATGATTTTTCAATAAACTTTTGGATTTACAGAAGGGGATTATGATAAATGTAACGGAATCCTCAGAAAGATTCCTCTCACCCTCAGGCCCACAGAAATACTCCCATTTAGAAATTGCTTAGAACGCAGTTGCCATTATTAGGCTGCTCGATGTTTGGTGCCATTTTTCTCCTCCAGGGTGGCTATACTTACACCCCCACCCCCTGAGGCATCACACTTCATCCAGGATTGATTATTTTTTTACATCTACTGAAAAGTTTGATGCTATTTTAGATGTCAATCTGGAGGCAAAGGTTATCTCTGACCATACCCCTCTTTTGTTGAAAGTAGCCTTGAGTAACCCTAGAAAAGCTTCGTTGTGGAGATTGAACATATCCCTTTAAAAGGATAAGATGTTTAAATCTAGGATAGAGGAACATATCCTTCAGATTTGCCGGGAAAATTAGTCTGAAGAGGTTTCCTTGGGTTTACTGTGGGATACAATCAAGGCAGTGATTAGGGGGAGATTATCGCTTACTGGCATTGTTAGCAAAAAAAAAAAAAAAAAAAAAAAAAGAGGCTAGCTATAAACAACTACAGAACACCCTCAGAGATTTGCAGGGTTCGGGAAGGGGGCACAGAGCAGTACAGGGGGGAGATTAGGAAGATTCAGGCTGGGATTCAGAAAATCCTAGATTGCAAAATCCAGGCAAACCTTCTGTACCACAGGAATTTTTTTTTTTTTTTTATGAGGGAGGCCTGAGGGGACCCAGGAATTTAGCCAAAAGGGTTACAGCCTTTCGACATTCGACCACGGTTCTCAGGATTAAAGACCCTACTACAGGACAGATGCACTGCAAGGGTTCTGACATTTTAAATACCTTTCCACATTTTTATGTGAATCTGTATGCAGAACATACTCCCTCCATCAGAAGAAAGTATTAGGCCCGGTCACCTCTACATTTCCCTATACTTTCACAACCACAGCAGAGCCTTCTGCAGAGACCTATTTTTTCTAAGGAAATACAAATGGCCATACAGCAATTTAAAACATGTAAATGCCCAGGACCTGATGGGTTCCCGGCCGAATGGTACAAAACCTTTTCCCCTATATTATTACCGCTTATGCGCCAGATGTGGGCAGCCCCTGTCCTCTTGGGAGTATGCTGTTATCTCAGCAATCCCTAAGCCAGGAAAGGATCCTACTCTCCCAGAATCTTATAGACCTATTTTGGTCTTAAATTGTGACTGTAAGACTTATATGAGTGTCTGATCCAATAGGCTAGAGGATATACTGCCAACCTTGATTCATACCAACCAGGCGGGCTCCCTGCATATTAGGCAAACGACAGATAGTGTCTTGAGGACGGTTCATCTAATGAACCATATGACTCAGAGAGAGAAGCAGTCCTTTCTGGTTAGCCTAGATGCCTACAAGGGCTTCGACAGGGTCTCTTGGAGATTGCTGTGGGAGGTCTTAGATTTTTTTGGATTCTCTGCAGAGTTCATTAAATGGGTTTCCCAGATGTATTCCTCCCTGAAGGCATACATCAGAGTTAATGGTGATGTTTCCCCTCCTGTGCAGCTTGAGAGGAGTACTCGTCAGGGGTGTCCCCTATCCCCCTTACTCTTTGCTCTGTATACTGAGCCATTAGCAATGGCAATACGAAAATCTCAGGGCATCGTTGGTGTGTGGGCAGGTCACTGGGAGTGGAAACTTGCTCTATATGCAGATGATATTCTGCTTATAGTGCGGTCCACCTAAAAGTCCCTCCCAGAACTATGGACAGTGTTGGAACAGTATGGTCGGGTGTATGGATATAAAATAAATCCCACTAAAACGGAGGTCCTAACGGTTAATTTTGAACCGCCTATTTTGCTTAAATCTCAGCTGCCATTCCGTTGACGTAGTACTAAAATGAAATACTTGGGGGTTCATTTACCCCAGAATATTTAAAATATTATTTTAGTTAACTATAAACCTCTAACCCAAAATATACAGGCAGATCTACATATTTGGTCTCAACTCGGACTTCCCTTCTACTCTCGAGTAGAATTGCTTAAAATGAATATTTTACCAAGGCTGCTGTATTTATTTCAAACTATACCAATTTTCCTTCCCCCATGTATTCTGTGTCCTGGAATCGAACCATGGCTAGGTTGGTGTGGTCGGGTCAAAAACCAAGGATTAGATGGTCTATCTTACAGCTTCCTAAAGAAAAGGAGGGACTGGGTTTGCCAAATCTCCTGAAATATGCACAAGCCACTGTCCTAACTAGGGTACTGCACTGGTGCAAACCCAATTACAGCATTCCCTGGAAAAAATTAAAAGTATCCCTCAACCAAATACCAGATATTATCCCAGTGGTCTTTACAGCTGAAGCGCTAACAAGTGGGGGAACGGAAATATTATATAGTAGCAAAGTCCAATCTTAGGGAGTGGTATCACCTGACAGCTTCCTCAGACTTGGCACTAATTAGGTATTTTTTGGTACCCTAGTGAAGGAGGTGAGGGAACGGCCACCATAAATACTGTTCACCTTGCAGAGCTGGCATAGGGTAGGTCTCTCCTTCATATTTCAGATATTGGATGCTCAGGGGATGATTACCTTTAGTACCCTGCAGAAACGATATGGTCTACACCAAAACGACTATTTTGCATATCCTTATATTAGAAACCTCCATGTGCAACGCTCCCCAGATAAGCACATGTTGTCTAGTCCTTTACCTCTCCTATTAAATATAATTATGGTTCCAGGCCACTAGGGGTGCTAAATAGAATAGCAGCTTAAAGATCAGCTCCACAACCCATAGGAAAATATCCTTTAAAGTCCTTTTTCTACCAGCTGGTATTATAGCCTCACTCTACTGTAACTTGTGGGGTAATACTCAAGCTACACTAATTTAGCTTCATTGATACAAAAAGCCTTCATTTGCTGTGTGGAAATTGCTATTTTACTGAAGAGCCTCCTGGACAAGGTAGGCCTGAAAATATGGCTGAAGGCCGCCTGCAACAAACCTGGGAGCAATCATCAGTTGAGGCAATGTTCGGCCAACTTATGGCCCAGATGGCACAAGTCACTGTGGCAACTCACTTAAACACCCAAGTAGTTCAAAATTTAGAAGCCAGGATGCTGTATGCCGAACAGCGTGTCTTGGCGATGGTCAGCCATGTTCAGGACTTAAGGGCAGAATTAAGAGATCAGCAACGGACTATACAGATGCTGCGCAGTAAGATGGATGACCTCGAGAATTGAGGTCGCCGTAATAATCTTCGCTTCCTGGGCTTCCCTGAGCGTGTAGAAGGTAAAGATAGTGACGGATTTCTACAATTAGCCATCACTGAAATGCTGCAGTTGGACCCATTGATACCGCTCCAGGTGGAACACGCACACTGTACATTAGCCCCCATGTCTCAGGCCCAGGACAGACCATGACCTATCATAGCCTGATTTATTGATTTTAGGGACAAACAGAAGGTCCTAACTAGAGCTCGTGAGTTACAGCATGTACTGCGGAGCTCGAATGGGATCCACATCTTTCAGGACTTCTCTAAGGATCTGTCAGACAAACGCCGAGCATACTCTGAGGCAAGGCATGAAATGCACAGTATTGGACCGTCCTTTTCCTTGCGTTACCCAGCCATGATGCGGGTTCTACATAATGGGGTCCCGAACAGTTTTGAATCTCATGATACACTCATGGATTTTTTACGGTGCAACTGGCCACAAAAATTCACCACTACTACCAAGAAAGCCCCTTCAGCAAAAGCCGCTATTGACAGGTTGGATTGCCGCTCCTCTCCATCAGTGAGCAGGCCTGCAGTTTGGTAAGACCTCAGGGAGCAACACTAGGAACTCCCCCCAAAAACACACCGAAAGAGGCAATCCTCAAAGAAACACGGCTGCTGGGAGCATCTTTCGGAGAGAGGGCAAGACAGCACAGAGGAGGCCACAAGCATGGACACTGTTGCTCCAGATCCATTACAGGCCTACCACACCACTAATAGATATGAAGCTTTACGCCCCAGCTCTCCAAATCAACACCCAGGCATTGTGGATTCGACTGTGGAAGGCAGGCCTACTCCTATGTTGTAGCCCAGCTACCTGTCCCAGTCAGCAACTCCTCACCAGCCGCAGAACAGAGCTACAGATAGCGGAGGGCAGCGTCCACCAAAGGCTACGAGGGAGGCCTCCTCTACCAGCGGAGATCTCATCTTCAGTGTGGACCGTTCTGAGTGTTCTACTTCTCCAGGGCAATCGATCAGAGAAAACCCACCGGCGTGGTCAGATAAGTAGTCATCCTATTTTCTTTCTGTTCCTGTTCTTTTAATCCCCCGGGGAGTTGTAAGTATGGGGCGAGTTTGGGGTGTCTAAATTGATCATCAGTAGACAATCTCCCTGGCTGACCCATCTACTACCCTTTCTCCACATTATCCATGTAAGGGAACTTTCAGCCCCTTTTCACCCCAGCCTTGACCCCCGACTTGCACTGCCATGTGAAAAAGAAGATGCCTCACTCCTATACCGATAGGGATTCAATGAGGCCTACCAGCAAGCTCTCAGTGATGTCCTGATCAAAGGTCCAGACACATCTAGATGGCAAAGAAGGCCTTTTTTGTACCATCTGATTAAACAGCAGAACTTTTGTGGGTTTTACCACGTTTACGTGTGTGTGTGTGTGTGTGTGTGTGTGTGTGTGTGAGATCCACTGGGAAGCTGTGTCATATAACATGAAAGTACTTGTCGGCATGCGTAAACTGTTGTGCTGAATGGGTAGCCAGGATGTGTTTTATGTGAGGCCCTAAGTGGTGAATGGCACAGGCCTATGCCCCTCTGGTATGTTTTTTTTTTTTATTATTTTTTTTTTTCTATCAAGGGGAGATCTCCCAGCCCCCGCATTGGGTGGCTTACAGTACACTCTTCATAGGTGTGACAAGCCTGACCTCACCAGGATTTTTGTTGTGACAGAATGTTGGCACCCATCAGCAATAACCCTAGGCTCACCGAAATAGTGGGCAGTCCTCCCCCACTTTCTTTCCTGCAAACCCCCACCTCATTAGAAGCGTTGTGTAGTCCCATTTTAACTACCCCTGCTTCGAGCTACACCGCTGGAGCAGCTCTCTCAACCCTCTGGGGTTGCAATGAGCCACGTGGTCCAACCTCCCTATTGGGTTGCTCGATTCTCTTGGGGGGGGGCCCTCCCCCCCTGCACTCACCATAGTGCTAAGGAAGGATGGCTACCACTTGATAATGCCCTGGGAATACGGGCTAGCCTACAGCAGGGCTCTGCAGCCGAAGAGACGCCTCTACATCCCCAAATTGCATGGTACACTGTCCACAATGTATAAAGTGTGTTAATGTGTTTATGTATGTTTGTTTCACAAGAGACACACACAGATGTTTCGTTATTTGTTAGTATAAGGTCATCTGGTAGGGGCAGAGTATATGGGCTTTACCCACTCTCTCCATATCTGGTGGCGCTCTATAGAAATTTGCCTCTTCTGGTTGAGCTGCCCTCGCCCTCTATCTACTGGTTGTTCTTGATATATCTCCTAATTAAATTTTTGCTCCCTATTACTAACAGGTGATATCACTTGTCTGACATGGAACGTCAGAGGGCTTAACACCCCAAACAGAAAGCAAGTTTTGGGCCACCTTAAGAGACTGAGAGCGAGGGTCGCCTTCCTGCAGGAGACCAAACTTACCGGGGGTATCCTGAGAGACTGAAGAGGGAGTGGGTAGGTCAGGTCATTCATGCCTCGGCCTCCTCTAGAAAGAGAGGGTTGGAAATTCTGCTTCACAAGCAACTACAATGGAAATTACAGAGACAAGTGAGAGACCCTGAGGGTAGATGGGTGGTGGTACTCATGGATACTGAGGAGGGCCCTCTGATCTTGGGCAACATATATGCTCTGAATAAGGACTCGTCTCCTTCTTTCACAAGTTGGCCCAGGTGCTGGAATCCATAGCTCTGGAAGACACCCCCATTTTATTAAGGGGCAATTTTAATCTTGCTCTGGACCCTTTCCTGGATAGATCCCCTTCCAATACTGAGCCCCACTCCAGGACTGTAATGGCAGTTGCTCAATTACAACAAGATTTGGCCCTTACGGACATCTGGAGAATATTTCACCCCTCCCAGCGGGACTACACCTTTCATTCCCCAGTACATAGTTCTCTTAGTAGAATGGACTTCTTGCTCACCTCTCCTACTAGTACTAGTAACACTGTTAATACCCTTATTCATCCCAGAGTTATCTCGGATCATGCCCCTGTGCCATGGGGCTCCCCCTCTCCCTAAGTCTCCAGCATAGAGGCTGGACCCATTGCTACTTCGTGAGTTAGACTTTCCGCCTTGGCTTCAAAAGGAAGCAACGGAATTTTTTCGGCATAACCTCAAAGCAGATACCTCTGCAGGTACCACATGGGAGACATTCAAAGCTACTCTAAGAGGGGCGATAATAGGGTATGCGAGCCGATGCCGAAAGAGGAGGCAACAACATCTGAGCGGGCTTGAACGACAACTCCGAGAAGGGGAGCTTGCGTTTAAGGCCCTTCGTGTCCTTTCCCTTAGGTCAGAGGCAGGTCACAAGGTCACCTCTCTGAAGATGCAAGTGAACGAGCTGGTCTCTAGAAAGGCAGAGATTTCCACCATTAGATTCAAACATAAATACTGGGAAGGGGAAGAAAAGTGGGGTAAGCTGTTGGCATAACGTCTCAAAAAGCAGCAAGCCGAAAGGCATATAGCGGCTTTAGAGGATGCAGGGGGTAGGACCCAGACTTCGGCACAAGGTATTAATCAAATAATGATGGATTTTAACTCCTCGTTATATAAATCCTCCAGAGCCCCAGACCCCCGGGGGTCTGCCCATTTCTGGAGTCCCTACATCTCCCCAAAATCTCAGAAGTCCAAACTAATGCCCTAGATGCCCCTATCTCAACCCAGAAAGTGGCAGACACTATCCTCTCCCTTAAAAAGGGAAAAGCCACAGGAGGGGACGGTTTCCCTATTGAAGTGTGGCAGCTGTTGCATCCCATAATCTCTCTGGTATTGCAACAAGTATTTACTGAGTCACTGCAAAAAGGGTCTCTCCCTTCATCCCTTAGGAAGGCAACTATTACTATCCTACCAAAAGAAAGGTAAAGACCCTCTTAAAGTGGCCAGCTACCGCCCTATTTCATTACTGTATGCCAATAGCAAGGTGCTAGCTAAGATACTAGCTAATAGACTTAATCCTCGCCTTCCCAGTTTGATCCACCCATCCCAAGTAGGCTTTGTTAAGGGCTGCTTTAGCGCGGACCATATTAGATCGTTGGTAAATTTAATCCATAAGGCCCAAACATTATCTTCCCCCGCTGCTGCCATTGCAATAGATTTCGAAAAGGCCTTTGATTCCCTGGAGTGGGATTATGTCCAACAAGTACTCTGCACTATGGGCTTGTGGGTGGGGTTTCGGGCCTGGATTGGGGCAACATATTCATCCCCAGCTGCACGGATACTCAACAATACGATGCTGTCTCCCCCATTCCTACTGGGTAGAGGTACCAGTCAGGGCTGCCCACTTTCCCCACTACTTTCTGTATTGGCAGTAGAACACCTGGCAGCTGCTATTAGGCAAAATCCTCTAATTTCCGGGGTCCAGGTGGGAACAAGGGCATACCCTACTCTTATGTATGCGAATGACCTGTTGCTCCCTATAGCCAATATCATCACCTCCCTCCCCTACTGTCCACCTTGTCAGATTTCTGTACATTTTTAGGGCTCAAGATTAACCAGGCCAAGACGGAGGTCCTACCTTTAAACTCTAAGTGTACCTCTCAAATGGTTACTCAGCATGGGCTCCGATGGGCCCCGGAGGGGATTACCTATTTGAGCATTACTATCTCTCCTAATCTGCATAAAATCTGGGACCTGAATATGAAACCACTTTTTGCATCCATTTGTACAGAACTGGACAGATGAAAATCTCTTTGACTGTTGCTTGTAGGTAAAATATCCGGAATTAAAATGGTCACAGCACCAAAAATTATATATCTTCTCTCCCACATCCCTTTGAAAATACCTCATTATTGGTTTACTAAGTTAGACTCCCTGCTGGGATCCTTTCTGTGGGAGGGTAAGAAACCTAGGTACAGTAGAAATAAGTTCAGAGCTCATTGGTCGGAAGGGGGCTGGGGTCTTCCGTGGTTAGAGGAGTATAAATGGGCCTTTCAGCTGGCTCAGACGTTAAAATGGTTCCTTTTCCCTGAACACAACGCTCCCCAGTGGCTGCATATGGAGAGAGAGGTATGTCAGCGTACTCACTTGGTACTATTGTTATTTAACCATCCCCCTAAGGGCACTCACTCTCATTCTACTATAGGTCCTCTCTGGAATATTGGGCCAAGGTGCATAAGAAGTTGAGCCCCTCCCCATCTCCGCTAAGACTTACCCCACTATGGGGCAATAATGAGATTACTATCAATAAACAACCAATTGCATGGCCCTCATGGGAACGTGGTGGTATCTCACTGCTTCAAGATATGCTCAGTCTTGATACAGATACCCTCAACTCCTTTGAGGGCCTGCGGAGCTCTTATGGGATCTCTCCCAAAGACTTCTGGCGATTCCTTCAAATAAGAAGCGCTATCCTTACATACAGGCATAAGCAGTACCAAGAGCAACACATCTCCCAGGTAGAGTCATGGCTGGCCTTAGAAAGAGGACAGTCAAGCTGGGTATATGCGGCCATTCAGAGCACCATCCCGTCCCAAGCAGAGGAATCCAAGCATAAATGGGAGAAAGCACTGCATGCCCCTATTACGAACCTGGAGTGGAAGTCTTGTCTAAAATTAGCTCACGGGGCATATCCTGACACCAGAAGTCAATTACTACAGAACAAGATAATTCACTCCTGGTACAGGACTCCTGTAGTCCTCGCCAAGGCAAAGCTGGCTCAGTCTGACCTGTGTTGGAGGTGTCAGGAACTCCCAGGTGACCTGTTCCATACAGTTTGGTCCTGCAGGCTGATCCAGCCCCTATGGCAGGCTACCTGTGAGATGGGGTCCAAAATACTTAGGAAGCCTGTGCCTCAGTCCCCTGAGTTGCTGTTATTAGGACTCTGGACCCTGGACCCTCACCTTCATCTCTCCGAGTTGAAACTACTACTGACACTCAGTATGCAGGTTAAAAGACTCCTACTGTGTAAATGGTGGTCCCAGATAATACCCTCCCTGGGGGAGGTACTTACCTCCATGGCTCAAGTTGCCAGTTGGGCCAGAATATCACATACTGTGACCAATACCTCTTTAAATATACTGCCTCTGGACTCCCTTCCTTCTGTTTTTGAAACCTAGGGAGGGAATCGGCTGAATAGGCACAACTACACTACTATAATGGTCTCCTCTCATGGTGCATTTAGGGGCAAGTGCTGGAGAGATTGTTACTGAGTTATAGGGGACCCTGCTGTACGGCTGACATGGTATAACATCAGTAAAGGATAGTATCTTCTGTGACAATGAAGACCTGTTTGCTTTGTGTGTGTGATCTCTTGTATTTTGTAGGCTTAAAGTAGAGGACAGCGGCCCTGAACCTCTCATAATTTCTGATGCTTTGTCAAATACTGCAGAAACTAGCAGGATGGGGCCAGGTAAGATATGTTTGTATGAGTTAGCCATAATGCAATGCACCAACTGCTAATACTTTCAAAGCTAATCTCCAGCTGGATAGGTGTTGTACATCCAGGTACAGAGTATTATCCTACTGCTTACCTGGCTAGTATATTCAGTTTGTTACTATTAGGCCAGCATGTTCCGTTCTCTGCTTCTGCAGACATATGTAACAGTCTGTAAGACCTTTTAATGTATCTGACTGTTTTAAATGTTTGTATCATCTTAATAAGTCAAATCAATAAAACTTATTAACCACAAATATAATTTTGGCTTGTCTCGGGTGGGGGCTTATGTTTATCCCCGCATTATAGGGCAGCTATATAAGGGGCTATAGGCACTGACAAGGAAATCCACTAGGGATTTTGAGGCCTGGAACAAAGAGCTCCCCATTCCAGTCTCCGAGAAGACTGGTTAAAATATACTAAAACCCTCCTTAGGCATGTCCAGCTCACCCTACTGGCACGAGTTTGCCTGGAAGGTGAGAAATAAGATACTTCAATACCCCGTCCAAATTGACACCTTCTGGACAGCTCCACTGGGAGTTGTTGGAGAAAGTGTGGGGAAACTATGGCAGGCCATACCCATATCCTGTGGTCCTGCATTGGTCTGAGGGATTTTGGAGGGAGATCTCAGAGGCTTTGGTAGAGTTGTTAGGACATGAGACAGTAGTAACACCTGAGTTGATACTCCTTTCAATTCCTCCTGAGGACTTGCGTATCCCCAGAGGCTCCCTTCTAGTAACTTATCTCCTGGCTGCTAAAAAAGCACTTCCATGCCTCTGGGGACAGAAATCCCCGCCATCTCTTCAGGAATGGTTTAAGGTCATGGGGGAACTCTATATTATGGAATGAAAGATAGCCAAAGTGGGGAACAGGGGGAGACCCTTTGAACTTAGGTGGCATAAATGGGTGATATCTATTTCATTGCAGGATCCCTCATTTGTGCCATGACAGACTCCCTAGTCGCACAGTTAGATAGGATGAGCTTTTTCACAGGTTACATTAAAGAAAGTGATTGTGCACTATATAATAAATCAAGCTGTGTACTGATTAACAAGACATTACCTACCGCTCTGTGGTTGTCGGTTGACACCCACATGGAAACCCTGGATGCTGAACCTGCTATATCTTGGACTATGAAATGGACTCTTAGTGCTTATAGAGCAACCCTGCTGTATTGTAAATGCTATGAATTTTGTCTCATATGTGTTCTGTATTTCTTTTTATTGACAAAAATGATTACAGTTTAAAAAAAAAATAAAAAAGTCATTGAATTTCAAGCAACTGTCATCAACGAGTTGCTCAACTGAAGTCCTGACATAAGCTGCAGGAATTGGTGTCGTGTGTGGGTCCCAGACACCTTACACAAAGTGTGTGATTGTCAAAGCGGTGTATCTTCCTACCGCAACGACAAGAATGAAATAAAGCTTGTTTAGTTGAAGAATCAGTAGACATTCATCTTAGTTTCAAGTTTCTCATCGATGACTGCTATGCAGAAGTTGCACTAGCTGCTGCACAAGCTGAAGACGGCGGGAAAATGAACTAAAGATACCAGGACCACTCACACTTATATAGGAAACAGAAAGCCAATGTCATGTGTGGGCGGTCCCTGGTGAAAAACTGCCAGAAGAGCTGCCGTGCACCACAGCGACCTCTGCTGGATACCCAAAAGTATTATGTACTGCAAGAGACCACTCCGTGGAAGATCTACGGTTACAGGCGAGTAACCTATTGTTCTAGGGTTGTGGATATGCTTCACTTAGCCACATACTGGCAGATTTCTAGCAGTTCTCCAGGAGGAGGGGGCGAGGTGTGCATACCTGCTTGGCAAACAGAAATTGGAGAACTGAGGCCCCAAATGCAGCATTCTGGTGTGACTCTAGGTTGATGCTTTAATGGGAGATAAAGGTGTATGCTGACTTCTAGGTGGCAGTGCTGTAGATCTCCTGAACAGGGATGTCCCTTAAAGGTGAAAGGAGACAGTTTTTAGACTGCTAGGTGCCCTCTAGTTCTTTTATTGGCTACCCACTATCCTGATATGTTTTTGACCTTTTTTTGTTAAATTAATAACATGGATCCCTCTCTGCTCAGCAGATGCTGCTTTCTGTTTTCATACTGTCTAAGAATTCCACAGCATCAGAAATGCCCATTCCAGGCCATTCAGATGAATAGCATGGAATGGAAGTTTCTGATGTCATAGAATGTCTTAGAAATATGAAAATCAAGAGCAGTAGCTGGTGAGGAGAACGGACCTCTATGTACAAGAGCAACCCAATTTTTTTTTTTTTTTATCAAAAAATTATTAAAGCATATCAGAATATATAACTGACATGGAAAGGAAGATAAAAGGGCAGTTGGCAGCAGCATGTCTGTTGCAATGAGGCCTGAGCCCTATGGGAGGCTCCCTATCAGCTAACCTATAACAGTGGTCGATGCAAGATGCAGTCCACCTGCTGACAGTCCTCTTAGCTGCTGGTCTGACAAGTACTCCTTAAGCATATATAAGAAAGAGCTGGCAAGCCTCACCCCAAACTCCAGCTGTGTACTCCACATAATAGAAAAGCATCCGCCACAGGTCCAAGCTCCGAAGATGGGTTCGTAAAGCAGACTGGGAAGTTCACCATCTGCTTAAGGTGGAACTCCGAGACAACCTTAAGGAATAACTTCAGGTAGGGGTCAATGACTACCTTGTCCCTGTGGAAGACTAGATAAGGAGGCTCCACTGAGAACACCTGTAGTTCACTAATCCTCCTAGCTGACATGATGCTTACCAAGAAGGCTATCTTGCACGACAGTTGCGACATCTCACATTTGTACATAGGCTCAAAAGGCTTGCTCATGAGCATAGCAAGAACCAGCAATAAGCCCCAAGGTGGTGGCTCACACACTGGCGGAGACAAGTGGCCAAATCCCTTAAAGAAGTGCCAAACTACCTTCCCCAGTGTCACCATCGGCATACCAGCCCACGTCCTGGATGAAGAGATGGCTGCCAAGTGCACCTTAAAGGGCGATCGCAGTCTCAGTTGGGACAGCTGCTAGAGATATTCCAAGATGTTGGTCACAGGGAAGGCCAGAGGATCAAACTCCTGGCTCTGACACCAAACAGAAAACAGATTCCATTTGAAGGCATAACACCTATGAGTGGAGACACTGAGAACCCTCCACAAAATAGAGAACATGCTCTGAAAGACCTAGAGCCTGGAACTCTAGCTGCTCAGGAACAAGGCTGAAGTGCAGAGATTAAAGGTCTGGGTGCAGGACCTTCCCTGCTGTAGGGTCAGCAGATCTTGGTAAACAGACAACTGCCATGGGGGTCTGTTGTCGAGGCTGAGGAGATATGGGTACCAGAACAGGCGAGGCCATTCTGGCACAATGAGGCTCATCTGTACCTTGTCCCTCCATATCTTGACTACCACCTTGTGCATAAGGGGAAAGGAAGGAAAGATGTACAGGAGGCCTGGAGTTTAGGGCCTCGCAGAGGCATCCCTTATCAGTGTCCCGGGGGGGCGCAATAGGAAACCCTCAGTTTTGTGATCTCCCAGGAGGCAAACTGGTCCATCAGAGGGGTTGCCCCACAGGGAAAAGACTAGGTTATTCACCTGTAACCACAGCTGTAGGAGAGGTATATAGTACAAATCCACACTATGGCAGTTCCACTGGAAGGCGATGACTGGCTGGAACACTTCTCAAGCTAAGCTCCTCCCAGCACCCAGGCAGATAGAACACCCGACTCCACCCCGTGACATCAGGTCTAGCATGTTGAAAGCAGGATCTCTTGCCACTTGCTCCTGTCCTCAAGGGACTTGGGGAGCACCGACAGAAATGGACTGCATCCAGCTGTGTCATGTTGCCTGCCCAGGCAATACAAGCACGTGTCAAGAGGATTGGTGGCTGACATCTTCTGCCAGCACTGAACACAAAATTTAAATCCAAGCTTCTTGTGATCCATCATAGATCAAGAGACAGAGTCGAGGAAACCGCGAATAAGCAATAAACTACTTCAAAAACTTTGAAAACTGTTCGCCAATGGCACTGAGCAAATCATAAGCAGAGTGCAAATGAGGTGACCTTTTCTTCCAGCGGACAGAAAGACCGGACGTCACAGGGTCATACCTGCCTAGGTGATAGGAGCAGCTCAGCTTGAGAAACGTTCTGACCAATCATCGCCTTCCAGTGGAACTCCCAGAGTGTGGATAGTGTACCATATCCACACCCTTAGAACAGGTTGTTCACCACCTCATGATGCAGAGACCACTCGTGTAATGTCTTGCCCACCTGGCTGAGAGCATCTGCCAGTTGAGTATCAACTCCTGAGCCATAAACCACATGGAGATCTGCACCCAGACTGCACGTAAGAGTCCAGATGCGGAGGGCTTCCAGAAACAACAGAAGTGAGTGCATTCCACCCTGCCTGTTCAGGTAGAAATTGAATGTGGTGTTGTCCGTCTGGACTTGCATGATCAGACCCCTGACTAGAGTAGCAAATTCCATCAGAGCTCACTGCACTGCATGGAGCTCCAGCAGGTTGATGTCGTGATGCGACTCCCTGCGTGACCAGAACCCATGGGTCCTGTGGTCCCCCATGCGCGCACACCATGCCACCAGAGATAAATCCATTGTGCGAGTGACTATTGGTACTGGGCAGACAAATGGGACTCCTTCCTCCAGATGTTCTGGATCAGCACAAATGGGACTCCTTCCACCAGATATTCTGAATCAGCAACCACTGGACGGCGTCCCACATCAGCAGGGTCACAGTGACTGGCTGGTCCAGGTTTCCTAGGCGTTGGGACCATTGATGGACCAGCCCCCACTGCAGATACCTCATCTGCCAGCGAATCCACCTTACCACACTCGTGCAAGATGCCATGTACCCCAGTAGCTTCAGAAGTCCTAGGCAGGGTGCGAGTGCGCAACTTGAAATGATTGGGCAAAGGAGGTAAGATCAAGTCAAGCAGACTAAACACAGGAAGCAGGAAAAGGTCTGCAGTAGACAGGGAGCTAAGAGAGAAGGCCCTGAAGGATGGCCAGTCCAATGCCTGACCTGCGTCTAGAGGCAATGTCCAGATTGTAGTGTTTACTGAAGGTGTGCACAGCGCTCCAAGTGGCTGCCGCACAGATCTCCGCAGCAGAAACATTGCTGAAACAAGCAGTAGATGCAGCCATGCTTCTGGTTGAATGCCCTTTGACTTCCTCCAGAACGGGTTTGCTTTATTTCTGGTAACAGTACAGAATGCAGTTTGCTAACCATCTGGATAAACACTGTTTTGAAACTGTGGCACCCGCTCTTTTGGGCGCAGACAAAAAGCTGATCTGTTTTGTGGACTGACTTTGTTCGAGCAGTGTAATAATACAAAATTCTGTGCACATCCAGAATGTGCAGAATTGCTTCCCCTTGATTAGAGTGCTAAGGATAACACACTGGCAAGTGGATGGTCTGATTTAAAGTAAACTCAAACAATCTTCAGTAAAAATGCAGGATTTGTACACAGAGCCACCTGGTCTCTGTGGAAAATCAAATAGGGCTCCTTATACATAAGGGCCTGAAGCACAGAAATCCTTCGAGCAGAAGTAATAGCAACTAAAAACAGCATTTCCCAAGACAGATAGTGCAGGTCACAACTTGTGGCCAGTTCAAAGGGAGACGGAGTAAGTTTCTCAAGAATAAAGTTCATATCCCACAGGGGAAGAGGGTTCCAAACTGGGGTTTTCATGTGGAGGATTCCCTTCAGAAAAGTATGGGAGACCTCCAACTGAGCCAAAGTTTTGCCTCCCACCAGAATGTGGTAGGCAAACATGGTAGATAAGTGGACCTTCAGTGAGGAATAACTAAGTCCCAGGTGGGAGAGGTGCAGGAAGTACTCTTAATACCTAAGGAACAGGGCACGAAAAGGGGTCCCAACCTTTGGAAGCTGCCCAGATGGAGAATCTCTTCCATTCAACCTTCTGTGGATTATAGCCTATCTATTACTCTGCTAATTGTCTTGTTTCCCTTTAGGCGGTATGTGGACTAATAATGCCGTACACCCCTGTATGATGGATTTTAATTGTACAGTATTATGAATGTGTTACTCTTGTATAATGGATTTTTATTGCTCCCTAATTGTATTATGCATGTGTTATCGCTCTATGTTCCTTTGTAATTAACCCTGGGTCGCCCCTGAAAAAGGGAACACCCGGTCTCAGTGGGCCTACCCAGTTACTAAAATACATAAATAAATAAATTTCATCACGTAGGTGGTTCCTGTAGATGGCTTTCTGGCCTCTACAAGGACTTCAGCTACTCTGGACGAGACCCCAAACAAGAGACAGCTATGTCCGAAGGCACCACGCATGAAGGTGAAGAGACTCGAGGTCCAGATGGACCAGCTTGCCCTGATCCTGAGTCAGAAGGTCCTGGCAGAGGAACCAGAGGCTCCACCATTAACTGCTGGAGCAGAGGGAACCATATTTGGTGAGGCCAGTGTAGAGCGATGAGAATCATCGGAGCTCCCTCCGCTTGCAGTTTGAGAAGGACCCTCTACAAGACCGGCAAGGGAGAAAAAGCGTACAGGAACTGCATGTCCAGCAAAGAGACAGCGTGTCCCGCCAAAAGACACCATGTCCGGGAAAGAGCAAGCAAAAACTGAGTAGTCTGACATTGTATGGTGAGGCGAACAGAATGGATCTGGACAACCACAGAGGTCGAAGATGTCCTCAACCACCGACTGACGCAGTTCCCACTAGTGAACCCTTGCCTGGGTGCGGCTGAGACTGTCCACCAGAACATTCTGGACACCCGGGATGTGTACTGTCATTAGCTGAGCCAATGCTGCCCTGTCCAGTACCATACCTGCATTGATTCCCTGCACAAGGGGTGTGACCAAGTGCCTCCCTGTTTGTTGAGATACCAGATCACACACACACCCCCACCCATGTTGTCTGACTGGATCAGGAGTGGTCCTGGGAGGAGAATGGACAAAAATGCCTGGAGGGCATACAGCACAGCACGCATCTCAAGCATGTTGATATGCAGTGACAGCTCCCACTGAGACCAGGATCCCTGGGTTCTGTGATCTCCCAGATGCACTCCCTAGCCCTGACCTGATACATCGATCATCAGGGTGTGAACAAGTGGGGGAAACTGGAAGGAACCCCCCCAACAGACTTTCCAGATCCTGCCACCAATGGAGATCCCTTTGATCTCACTGTACTCTGAGCAACCCCTATGTGACTTGCATGTGGGGCCGGGACAGGGGTACCGAGGGCATAGCCACCACCGTGAGACCCAGGTGGCAAAGGACCGTTCTGGCCATTATCCAATGGCTGAAGGCCACAAGTCGAGCTTGCCTCTGCAGCATTTCCACCCTGTCCAAGGGGAGAAAGGCCTGACCCTAGGTAGTATCCAGCACTGCCCCAATAAATTGGAGGCGCTGGGAAGGGAAAAGGTGAGGCCTGGGGTAATTCACCGTGACCCCCACCCTGTGGAACAGGTCCAGGGCAGATGCCAGAGAAGCTTCAAGGCCGTCCTTTGACGGGGCTGACAGAAGCCAGTCATCGATATAAAGAAACACACAGTGACCCTGATGCTGTAAAGGAGCTGCCACCATCACTTGGCACTTGGTGAACACCTTGGGTGCAGAAAAAAAGACCAAAGGGAAGGGCCTTGAATTGGAAATGCTCCCCCTGGAAAGTAAACCTGAGGAAGCAGCAGTGGGCCAGGAAGATAGGGATATGTAGGTATTCATCCTGCACATCCAGAGCACAGGGCCAGTGTCCCTAATGGAACAGTGGCAACAGTCCCGGGGAGGTCAGCATGTGGGAGGTCAGGGTGCTCTGCCAATTTCCGACACTGAGGATCCTGCTCCCCTGTCTTCCAGCCACTGGCCTCCTGAATTTTGCGGAGGATATCCGTGAAGGAGGGGTCTTCTTGGGGAGACTAAGGGGTCTCCTTAGGTTTGGGATCCTTCAGTGGAGGGGGCTCAGAGCTCAAAGAAAAAAAGGTAGAGTCCGAATTGGAGTCTTGCAAAAGGCTCCTGTACAGGGAAAGAGACATTTACCAGGGGTCCTCCATCTGAGGATCAGCCCGCCCATGACTCTGGTCCTCTTCCACGAAGGTACCCAACGTGCGTCCGGCAGTAGAGGGACATGTCTTGATAGGTGAGGGGGAACACTGACTAGGAGCCAGCCAGACCAGCGTGGGAGGCACGGCCAGCTAACGTCGATGCAGCTCTGACAAGATGGTGTTTGGCTCTGTTCCACCATGAAGCAAAGAGGGCATCATAATCCACCAGCAGCAGTGGAAAAGGTGGTGGACTATGCTGATAGACAGGGGTCAGATACCCCAATGGTGGATAGCATGGCGTTGGGTACCCGGGTGTTGGATACCCTGGCGTAGGATGGTCTGGAGTAGGGTAGCCCAACATCAGGTAACGTGGAGAAGGAACACACAGTGGGGCTGAGGGACCTGGCTGAGTATCCAGCTGTAGACCAACGGGGGGCACTAGCTCCAGTGTCTGGGCTGAGGAAGGGCCCCAGTGAGAAGAATCACAGGCAGAGGGCTGGAAGGCCCTCGGCAGGGTCCGCATAGGGCAGCCGGCGCTGGCTGGATGATTGGGCCAGCGGGGGGCAGTTCCTCTGGATCGAGGGGGGGGGGAGAGGAGTGTGCAGGCCACACCAGAGAAGAAGGGTTGTCCCAAGAGGGGAATTCCTCTGTGGATGGCTGCAGCATGAGCGGCAGTGGGCACTGGTCCGGAGGACAGACGTCAGACCTCGAATCAGGGTCAGACGTGAGCACAGGGGACTGTGCAGACGTCAGCAGAGCCAACATCTGACTTACTAGCCGACCCACCCAACTTAGGCCCTGGCTGAGATTTGAAGGGCCTAAGGGTGGGAGTAGCCTCCGAATCCCCGGAAGTCCCTGCCAGAACCGTTACCAGTTCCCGAGGGGGAAAGGCTGCTCTAAAGCAGAAGAAGCAGGTTTGGCCAGAGTGGCGCCTCCCTTGCTGGTACAGGACCACTCCGGCAACACCTCCAAGAGGTCAACAGCTTGAAGGGAGACCGATCCCGGTGCTTGTCTTGTCCCGCTTATGCCTCTTCTGCTTGGAGGAGTGGGAGACAGTAGCCCCAAAAGAGGAAGAAGCGCCCGCACCTGCTGCAGATCCTTTTCCATCGAAGACAGTTTCTGTTTAAAAAAAAAAAAAAAGGCATCCAGAACTTTTGATGGTGCTGTGTGACCTGGCTGAAGATCTGGCAGGCCTCACAGTACTTGGTGTTGTGGTCAGGGAGGTTAGGTGTCGGTGGATGAACAAACATACCACTCCTAGAACTACTGTTACAGGTGAGTAACCTGCTTTCTCTAGGATCGTGGATATGTTGTTCATCCACACTTTGGCAGACTCCTAGCACTTCTCCAGGAGGAGGAGGCACACCCCCCCCCCCACTTAGAAAACAGAGACTGGAGAACTGAGGCCCCAAAATCAGCATCCCGCGTGAGACTCAAGGTCGTTATGGTAACGGGTAATGAAGGTATTTGCTGACTTCCAGGTAGCAACCCGGCAGATTTCCTGGATAGGGATGTCCCTGGAAGCAGCCATCAATGCAGTGGTATGGCGGGCAGAATGAGTTCTTATCCCTCTGGGAGGCTCCATGCCTGCCAACTAGTAGCACAGACCTATGCTAGATGTAATCCGCCTTGCAATGGTCCATTTTGCTGCAGGTCTGCCAGAAGCGTCTTCAGTGTAGGTGACAAACAGCTGGCGAACCGCTCCCCGAATTTCCACCTTCCTCTCCTCATAGTAAGAGACAGCATATCTCAGGTCTAAGGTATGGAGCCTGTACTCGGCCTCCGAGGTGTAATTAGGGAAGTACACTGCTAGAGTTAACACCTGATTAAGGTGAAACTCTGACACCACATTTGGTAGGAATTTCCAGTGGTGGGGTAGAACACCCTTGTCCCTGTGGAAGACAAGATAAGGGGAGTTCACTGAAAGCGCCTGGAGCTCCCCTGTCCTTCTGGCAGAAGTGATAGCCACCAGGAAGGCCGTCTTCCACAACAAGTGTGAGAGTTCACACTTGTGCATTGGTTCGAATGGCTTGCCCAAGAGCTTTGCCAGTACCAGCAGTAGATCCCACGGAGGTGGAGGTTCACACACCGGAGGGGATATGTGATCCAGGCCTTTGAAAAGTGCCCAACCACTGTCTCCTGCACCAACATCGGCTGACCAGACCGCGCCTGCTAAGCAGAGATGGCTGCCAGGTCCACCCTAAGGGTCGATGATCGGAAACCCCCTCTGAACAGCGACCAAAGGTAGTCGGAAATGTTAGCCACTGGACAGGACAGAGGGTCCTGGCCTTTGCCCTGACACCAAATAGAGAATCTTTTCCATTTGAAGGCATAACATTTCCTGGTCAGTTCCTTTCTGGATGCCTCCACCATGGTGAGGACATCCTCGGAAAGACCCAAAGCCTGGAACTCTAGCCACTCAGGTACCAGGCTGTGAGGTACAGGGATTGAAGGTCCGGATGGTATAACTTTCCCTGATTGACAGAGATCAGATCTGGGTGTGCTGGAAGCCACTCCAGGGGCCTGCAGCTGAGGCTGAGGAGCTCTGGATACCAGAACTGGCACAGCTAGTCTGGGGCTACCAGAATCACCTTTGCCTTGTCCCTCCTCACCTTGAAGACCACCTTGTGGATCAAGGGAAATGGAGGGAAGGCGTAGGGGAGGCCTGGGGTCCACAGCCTCAAGGAGGCACCCCCCTGCAGCAAGCCCTGCTGAGGGGGGTGGGCATGAAACAGCCTCAGTTTGGTGTTTTCCCTGGAGGCAAACAGGTCCACCATCAGTTTGCCCCAGTGGGAGAACAGGCTGTAAGCTACCTCTGGATGGAGAGACCACTCATGGGATGTCTCGCCTAAGTGGCTGAGAGCATCCACCACATGGTTTGAAGCTGCAGCCACATAGATGGCTAGGAGATCCACCTTCACACGACTGACGAAGGTCCAGATGGGAAGCACCGCTCTGCAAAGCAGATGGGAGTGCGTGCCGCCCTGTTTGTTGAGGTAAGTACATGGTCATGGTAGTGTCAGTCTGGACTTGAACTACTTGACCCTGGAGATAAGCAGCAAAAGCTGACAGTGCCAGTCTGACTGCTGTGAGCTCCAACAGGTTGATGTGGTATCGGAACACCTTGGGGGTCCAGAACCCATGGGCCCTTTTGTCCCCCATGTGGGTTCCCATGCCCATGAGAGAGGCATCGGTTGGGAGGACGGCCGTCAGCTCAGGGCAGACAAACAGGATCCCTTCCTGCAACTGGTCTGGGACGGTCCACCACTGGAGTGTGTCCCACATCTTCTGGGCAACAGTGATCAGCTGGTCAAAATGACTGAGGCGCTGAGTCGATTGGGCAGCCAGCTCCCATTGGAGGGGGCACACGTGCAACCAGGCCCAATGGACCACTGAGGTGCACGTCGCCATGTAACCCAGAAGACACCGAAAGTTCCGGGCAGGGAGCAATTGCCCAATCAGAAATGAGTGGGCAAAGGAGGAGAGAACCTCCACCCTGTCCATAGGGAGCCGAGTTCTGGCTTGATGAGAGTCGATCTCTGCCCCGATTAAGCACATCACCTGGGAAGGCATGAGTTCACGACCTGGCCTCGTTGATCAGGAGGCCGAGTTGGGAGCAGGTCTGGAGGGCCAGTTACCTGGACCTCTCCACCTCCTGTTGGGTGGGACCTGATAAAAGCCAATCGTGGAGGTAGGGATAAATCCTAAACCACTCCCACCTCCCCCATGCCTGAGATGGGCTGCCACCACTGCAATGCATTTGGTGACGACCCGTGGGGCTGATAACAGGCCGAACGGCATGGCTCGGAACTCATATAGGGTCCCTTCGACTCTGAACTGGAGGAACCGCCGATCAGACAGATGGATTGGGACGTGAAAGAATGCATCCTGCAGATCCAGTGAACAGAACCACGTTTCGCCCGAAGGATGGCATGATCTGGGACAGAGTGACCACCCAAAAGGTGCGTGACCTGAGATACTGATTCAGGTTGGGCAGATCTAGAATGGGGCGCCAGCCCCCCATCCGCCTGGTCACCAGGAAGTACCTGGAGACAAAGCCTGGGTCTGCTGGAGGATGCACCACTGGAGCTACTGCCTCCTTGAGAAGGAGCTGAGCAATGTAATCTGAGAGAGCCAACTGAGACTGGACGGATTCTCTTTCCTCCCGAGGGGCACAGGTTCGGCTTCGAGGGTACTGCTTGAATTCCAGAGGCAGTCCCTGATCAACCACCTCGAGAACCCACCTGTCTGTAGTGATAGTGGACCAGGCGGAAAACAAGTGATGGAGCCAGACCCCCACTGGAGGACCCACAGCTGGCGTGACGGGAGAGGGGGAGGCAGCCCCGCCCAGTCACTGAGCAAGCTTAGAGGAGAAGGATCCAGGACCAGAACCTTGGCCTCCTTTACGGGCCTGGGAGGACCGGGCTTTGGGCAGGGGCGATAAGCTTGAGCCTGCTGCTGCCCTCCTTGAAAGGAGGGTTGCTGTGCCGCAGGGGAAGAGTGATGAAACTCAATACGCTGAAGATGACCAGCCACACCTAAGCCAAAAAGGTCGGTGCCCAGGAAAGGCACATAAGCAAGTCTGTGCCGAGTATCTGTCGGAAAAGAGGAGAGTCTCAGCCAAGCCTTGCGACGAGAGGCAACTGCGGCTGCCATCGAGTGGGCACAAGAATCCCCAATGCCCAGGGCTGTCTGACACTGCTGTTTGGCAACAGCCCAGTCCTGATCACGGACCTGCTTGAACGTGGTCTGCATGTCCGTGGGGCGATGTGGGAGTACTTCATCCAAAGACCCTAAGAGGGAATGGGAGAAGTGCCATTATGACAGCCAAACTTGTCTGACGAAGACCTAAAGATGAGTTTGGATTATTTTGCGGGAGGTCAGTCAGTGTCAGCAGAAAGTACAGTTACGTAAGAACTTACTGTAACAGTAGATCTTCAAGAGAGGCTCTTGCAGTAAGTAATTACATATAGGACTGATGCCAGCCAGCGGCAGGATCCCACAGAAAAATTTCTAGCTAGCAGTCCCTGGCGAGGGACCGCCCCCAAGTCAGGTGACCGGCGACATGCGACGTCAGTATAAAGGGGCGGTCCCGGACGCCCGCCTTCCAGTTCTTTCCCGCCACTGGCCAAAAGAGGTCGGACGAGAGAGAAGCGGATATTTTTCTATATGGAAAAGGAGCTGAAAAAGCCTAGGGGGATGGAGGGCAGGAAGGTATTACCTACTGCAAGAGCCTCTCTCAAAGATCTACTGTTACGGTAAGTTCTTACGTAACTGTACTATCTTACTTCGAGAGGGCTCTTGCAGTAGGTAATTACATATAGGACTGAATCTCAAGCAGTCTGGAACAAATAAAAGGCACTGGGAGGAGGAAACTACTCCAGAAGATGGCAGTAGCTGTGCAAGCCTCAAGACAGGAGGCCTTGCAAAGCAGCTAACCCGAAGCCTGCTCTACGGCGAGAGGCAATGTCCAAACTGTAGTGTTTCATAAAGGTATGGACCGAAGTCCAAGAGGCGGCAGCGCAGATGTCTGCCGCAGACACATTCTTGAAACAAGCCGCAGAGGCCGCTACTCCTTGGGTGGAGTGACCTCTGACTTAACCCGGAAGGGTCTTGTTGTACTTGTCATAAGAGAAAGTGATGCAATGAGCCAAATACTTTGACAGGCATTGCTTGGAAACAGCATTGCTTTACCTTTTGTGAGCAAAAGAGACGAACAACTGATCAGTCTTTCTGAGATCCTTTGTCCTGTTGGTGTAGTATCTCAGAATCCGGTGAATATCCATGGTATGGAGTAAATATTCCCCTTGGTTAGAGTACTGCGTGAAAAAGGCAGGTAACTCTATGGACTGATTTAAGGTAGACTCTGCTACTACTTTAGGTAGAAACTTAGGATTCGTGTGAAGAGCAACTCATTCTTTGTGAAAAATCAAATAGGGGATTTAACACATAAGGGCCTGGAGCTCGGAAATTCTTCAAGCCGAAGTGATGGCCACCAAGAAGAGCGTCTTCCACGAAAGAAACTTCAGATCTGCAGAAGCTGCAGGTTCGAAGGGAGGAAGAGCAAGTTTCTCGAGAACAAAGTTCAAGTCCCAAGGGGGAGCAGGAGTTTGGATGGGGGCCTCAGATGAAGGATCCCTCTAAGAAAGGTCTCAGAGACCTCCAGTTGGGCAAAAGCTTTATCTGCTAAAGGAGCATGGTAGGCTGAGATAGCAGCCATGTGCACCTTCAAGGAGGAATGGTTGAGACCCAGGTCGAAGAGATGACGTAAGTATTCCAGCAGAACAGCCACTGAACAGGAGAATGGCTCCACGTTCCTAGAGGCGGCCCAAATAAATAGAGAATCTCTTCCACTTCATGGCATAAGTGGATCTAGTTGAGGGTTTTCTAGCCTCCACCAAAATCTCTGCTACTTTTGGAGAGACTCCAAACCGGGATTGGGCTAGGTCTGCAGGAGCCATGCATGAAGTTGGAGGGACTTGAGGCCTGGCTGGACCAGGGTTCCCTGAACCTGGGTCAGCAAACCTCGAGATAAAGGAAGAGGAAGAGGAGGAACCTCTGAGTATTGTTGTAGAAGAGAGAACCAGATTTGCCTGGGCCAGAAAGGAGCGATCAGGATCATTCTCGCTCCTTCTGTGGATAGTTTCTGCAAAACTCTTGGGATCAGAGGAATTGGGGGAAAAGCATAGACGAATCTGTCCTTCCAGTCTAGAGACAGAGCATCGCTCCAGAATGTGCCTCGCTTTGGAACGAGCGAGCAAACGCTGGGAAGTTTTGCGTTTTAGGGGGAGGTGAAGAGGTCTACCTGCGGAGTCCCCCAAAGCTGAAAGATATCGTCGAGCACCTTTTGATCCAATTCCCACTTGTGTGCCCGGGCAGAGGAGCGGCTCAGTTTGTCTGCCAGGGTGTTGTTGACTCCTGGAACATGAATCGCCGTGAGGTGAAGGTTGTGATGAGTTGCCCAATCCCAAACCCTCATAGCTTCCCTGCATAGAGGGTAGGAACAAGTTCCTCCCTGCTTGTTGATGTACCACACCACGCACATGTTGTCCGTCTGGACGGCTAGGTGGCCGGGAAGAATGTATTGGTGAAGGGCTTGAGAGCGATAGCACAGCCTCAAGCTCGAGCACATTGATGTGGAGAGCTAGTTCCAGTCTGGACCATAAGCCCTGGGTCCGATGAGGGCCCAGATGGGCTCCCCAACCTTCGCCTGATGCATCCGTGGTCAGAGTCTGGGAGGGGGAGAATGAAAGAAGGGGACCCCCCCAAATAGGTTCTCTCGAACCATCCACCATTGCAAGGCCCATGCCATCGGCGAGGAGATCAGAACTAGTTGATCTAGGTTGTCTACAAGTTGATCCCACTGGGAGCGAAGAGTCCACTGAGAGAGCCTCATGTGGAGTCGAGCCCGGGGAACTGTCGGAATAGCGGCCGCCATGAGCCCCAGAAGACTGAGGACCGACCTCGCCGGAACCCTCCTGCTTTCTGATCACAGGGAAATCTGGGATTGAAGAGAGGCCGCCCTGTCTGGAGGCAGGAAGGCCTTGCTCACCGTCATATTGAGGATGGCCCAGATGAACTGTAGTCTCTGGGAGGGGTTCAGATGGGACTTGGAATGGTTGATGGTAATACCCAGGCCAGTAAAAACCTGCTGGGTGAGGGAGAGAAAATGCAGGAGTTCCTCCCTGGACGAGGCCACAAGAGCCAGTCGTCCAGGTAAGGGAACACCTGTACTCCCATTGTATGCAGGTGGGCCGCTACCACAGCCAGGCATTTGGTAAATACTCGGGGCGCCGAGGAAAGACCAAATGAGAGCACTCTGAATTGGTAGTGGTTCCCCTGAAACGCAAAATGAAGATACTTGCAGTGAGAAAGGCGAATGGGAATGTGCAGATAGGCATCGTGCATATCCAGCGCACAAAGCCATTGACCCGGCCGAAGAAGGGGCAGAAGGCTCTGCAGAGAGAGCATCCTGAACCTTTTGTATTCTACATAAAGGTTCAAGGAGCTGAGATCTAGAATGGGTCTGAGATCTCCCATCTTTGGAACCAGGAAGAAATGAGAATAGTAACCCATCCCTCGAAGATGAAGGGGAACAGATTCTATCACCTGCTTCGCGAGAAGGGCCGAGATTTCTTCCTGGACCAAAGGAAGATGGTTTCTGGAGTATGATGACTTTGGAGGGGGGTGGCGGGGTGGTTTCTGAAGAAACTCTATGGAGTGCCCTTCTGCTATCAGCTGGAGCACCCAAGAATCCGTGGTTATCCTCTCCCAACCTGGAAGGTGGAGGGAAAATCTCCCTCCCTCCTACCGGTTCCTCCGGTGAATCCGGAGGCGGTGGGAGAGAGAAGGAGTCAGGTGGTGTGGGGCAGCGCCGCAGCTGAGGCACTGCAGGGCCGATTTTAGTGGCTCGCCTTCCTTGGGGTTTCACTTGTGGCAGAGTCGGTCTGCGAAAAGGACGGTGCTGCTGGGGATGGGGACGGTACATGGAATCCACGGATTTCAGGGCCGTCCCCTTCTCTTGCAAGTCGGTGATGATGTCTTTGACATCACCCCCGAAAAGCACCGACCCGCTGAAAGGTGCCTCTTGAATGGCGGATTGCACCTCCGGGACCAAACCTGACACGTGGAGCCAGGCATGACGCCGTAGACTTACGGCGAAAGCGGATCTCCACCCAGCAGTGTCCACTGCATCATATGTCGCCTGTAAAATGTGGCGACTGGCCGAATGAGCAGAACGGATGAGGTCTGCCAACTCCTGTTTGACTTGAGAGTCAGGTAAGGAGTCTAGTTTAGATTCCGCCTGGGTAAGGATGGCCTTCTGGTAATCCCCGATATGGGCGGCGTAATTCAGGCTCCGACCCCGTGGAAGAGGCATAAATCTTTCTTCCATACTGGTCCAGGAGGCGAGATTCCTTATCCGGAGGAGACAAGCTCAGATGTTTTGGATGTGCCGACCGGCCGTGAGCGGCGCTAATCACAACTGAATCGGCACAAGGGTGAGAGTCAAGATAGTCTACACCCTTGGGAGCCTGGTATAGCCTGTTGGACTTCCTGGGAAGCAGGGCTAACGCCGACGGTTGTTTCCAAATGGTGGTAACAAGGTGGGCGTGAGGCTCGATCCAGGGTGGCACTAGAGTTGGAGCTGTCACGGGCAGGTCCAGATGCTCGGCAAGTTTCAGACGCTGGGGATCTGGTTCGAAGGAGCGCCACTGGTGAATTTCCTGGATTTTTATAAGCAACTCAGTGAAGGATGGATCCTCCGGAGGAGACTTCGTAGGGGTCCTCGGCCGAGGCTTAGACGGAGAGCGGGGCTCGTCATCTCTCTCGAAACATCCTTAGGAAGAATCTGAGGAATCCTAGAGGGAAGAAGAAGCAGAAGAAGAATAAGACTTCCTCACACGACTAAGGGGAGGAACGAGTTCCTTGGGTGGTACCCGAGAACATGTATCTTGCCCTTCTCTGGATCCAGAGGGAAGAGCCCTGGAGTCTGGAGGCGGTGAGGAAGTGTGCCGCCTCGGATGTACGGGAACGGCACTGTCGTCGTAAGGAGTCTCTCGACCCCCTTGGTGAGCAGAGCCTTCGCCTCAGCCCACCAAGAGGCCAGAGTCTCCTGCAGATCCCCCGCGCTGGGGGGCGGAGGAGGAGGGGGAAAAGTGTACGGGTTGTACCCGTAAGGTGAGTATCCATAACCCAGCTGCGGGGAAACCCGGCATCAGGTACTGCGGCGTCGGAGGAACCAGCGTCGGGTACTGCGGCGCTGGATACTGCGGTCCCGGGTACAACGACGTCGGATAAGGCAGCGGGTACCCAGGAGCTGGGGGAGCTGCCAGAGCAGATGGCCCGGTCGGCGGCCTCACGGGCGGATCCACGTTACTGGGCCCGTGGGGCAGAGGGCCCGACGAAAGGGGAACATCCCCTGCAGCGTTGGCGGAACCGGGGTCGGAGGTACTAGCGTCAGAGGTGCCAGCGTCTGGGAAGCCGACGTCAGATCCGGTTCCATCAGAGGAGGGTCTGACGGATATGGAAGATCCTCGCCGCCCGGGAAGGAGGAGAAAAATCCCGGGTCAGGGCTGGGGTGACTCGGCTCTCAGACGGCAGCGCAAGGCTGCGGGAACTGGGGTAATGATTGACGGGGGTGGGGTGGGGTCCGCATCGGTTCCGACGCCCGCGCGTATTGGAGGAGCCAACGGCGGGTTTAGGGCGTTAGATACCGTGGCGCCAGAGGAGCCGCGCCCAGTTTACAGGAGCTCCTCACCGAGGCGGGCCGAGAGGGAGGGGCGGCCCGGTCTGATGGGGAAGTGGTCGTGCACCGCCCCGAAGGGTCGGGCGTCTTATCGACCCTCTCCACGCGGATGTCAGAGGAGCCAACGTCCGACTTAGAGGAGTCGCCCATGCCAGTAGGCCGAAAACCTGCGGCCGAACGGGGGCGGAGGCCTCCAATCGCCCGGAGGCGCCCGCAAGGCCCGAGCGCGAGCCAGACGGGCGGGCCGACACCTCCTCCAAAGCCTTGGAGGCTGCCGTTGAATGGTTCCCTGGAGGGGATGTTACCTGGGCCGCGACTCCAGCTGGAGACGCGGTAGAGGAGGACTTCTCCCGGTGCCTCTCCTTGTCCTTTTTCCAAAGTCCTTCCGGGGAAGTGGACGTCTGCCTCAACTTTTTCAACTCTCTTTCTATAGAAGACATCTTTTCCTTGAGGAGATGGGCTTCCAGGGACTGTTGGCGCCGTGTACGGGTAGCAGCGTTGAAGTTGAGACAATGCTGGCACTTATCGACCGGGTGATCAGGGCCTAGGCAGAAAAGGCACAGGGAATGGCCGTCCTTGTGTGGCAGTTGGGCGCTGCATGAGTCGCACTTGTTTTTGTGCTCGGAGGGTGTAGGGGACGACATACACCGACGATGTACCCGACGATTGAAAAAGAATCACAAATTTTCAGTATAAAACGACAAAAGACAGGGCTGACGAAGCACAAACTTTACCGCCAGGATGAGCTGCACGAGCTAACGGGTGGGAAAGAACTGAAGCGGAAGGTCCGCCGCCTTTATACCAACGCCGGTCACCTGATGGAAGCGGTCCTCGCCAGGGACTGCTAGCTAGAAATTCTTCTGTGGAGTCCTGCCGCTGGCCGGCATCAGCCCTATATGTAATTACCTACTGCAAGAGCCCTCTCGAAGTAAGATCTGCCAGTACGCCTGAACACAGAGGCAGTCACCAGGCTCTCAGCCGAAGGGTGCTCTGTGAACCCCGCAAGTGAACCCATGGGCACCGCATCTTGCGGGCCATGCGGGCAGACTGTGCCGGACAGGAGGCAGGGCGCTGCCAAAGTTCTAAGACCGGGCCAGCTATGGCCTTGGCCACAGGAAAAGCCTCCGTCGGGGTAACCCCTCTATTGAGGATGCCCATGAGAGGGTAGTCCACCTTTTTCTGGCTAGGTTCCAAGGGCATCCCTGTAGACTCAGAGAAGAGGCGAAGAATGCCCTGAAAGGACGAAGGACCTTCCTCAGTCTCTAACCCACCGGCTGATTCATCATCCCCGGGAAGAGAATGTAGGCCTGTCATATCCGAATCCGAGGAATCCAGATACAATGATTGACCACCTAGGTCACCTTCGACCCGCTGAGGGCAGTCCGGGGTGACAGTGACCAAAAGATGCCGGGGAAGCCCAGTATCCAGTCCATCTTCCTTAGAAAGAGCCCCTCCCACAGGCTGAACCAGAGGTTTCTCCGGCTCCACGGGCAGGGGAACTGACTTAATCAGCTCCGATGGAGTCTGCTTTGGCCTGGGAGGCGAAAGTCAAGCACTGGCCGGGGTAGGAGCCGGAGTCGGCTTGTACCCAGTCAAAATCAGCTGTTGCCCGGTCAAAATCAGCTGTTGCCACGAGGTCCTCGTAATGTCGGAGTTTCGGCCGGAGCCTCTCCTCATCCAAGGAGGACGAGGACGACTGATGGCATCACCTCTTTTTAAAGCGCATGCGGCTCTTCCTCGGCCTTTCGGTTGAAGGGGTCCTAGACCTAGACTGAGATTGGACAGGCCGATTCAGTCGCTTGGGAGATACTGGCAGGACCAGTGATTTCTCAGGGTCAGGACCACTTCCTCGATGGGATTCCCAGCGGGTTGAGTCTCGTCATCGGGGAAAGAAAGGACCGGTGTCCGATTGAGAGCATTGTCGACCAGAGTCAGCGACAATGGGTCGATGATTATTTCAATCTTGTCAATCGACACTTCGGTCGAATGGCCAGATGGCAAAGCCGAGAAGCCAGCGGCCGAAGAAGCAATTTTGACAGAAGTCAAGACTGCCGGTTCCTGGGACCGAGATCTCTCCCGATCCCAAGAGCGTCTTTGTCAAGACGAAGATAATCCCAGGTCCTTTTCCCACTTACGGGATCGAGAGGAGTGTGTGCCCGCAGGACCCTCCTCCTTAGTTGGGAGAGACTGGCACAACTCTCGGAAAGAACCCGAGAAGGTGGAGCCAAGGTTGAGCGGAACGAAGAAGCTCCGAGAGGAAGATTCTGTGGCCCGAGTCGCTTCCTCCTCGAAGGCTTGCATGCATTCCAGATGCTCAGCGGATCTCGCTGGATCATGAAACCGCCAGAGTCTCCTTTGATTTCACTGGAGGGTTCAGTTTTTCTGGCCTCCCCAACTTCAGGTATGCAAGACGATAATCAAGGACGTTAGGGTGAAATGCAAGACGGAAAATTTTTTATAAAATAAATAAATAAATAAATAAATAATAGCACTTGAGGTGTCATGGTGCGACACCAGAAATAGGCAGCACACAGTGTGAGGATCGGCTGCGACATTTTCTGGCCACAGGAACACCAGCGAAATCCGGGGGAAGACTTGTCTTCCATAATCAAAGGTAAATAGTCGCGATCGCTAATGTGAGCTAGACGAAGTTTTGGAATAACCAAAGGTTTTGAAGCCACGGCCTACAAAATGCGGGAGCATAAAGGAGGCAACCTGAATCTTCCAGCAGAAAGGAAGACTGGTGTCATGGGGTGGAGCTGAGGGTTACACCACTCGGGTGGGTGGAAGGAGTCAGCTTGAAGACTTCCAGCGATCCTTAAAGGGGAAAGGGACATGCCAAGAGTGTGGATGAACAACATAGCCACGATCCTAGAAAAACCCTTACGATCTTGCACCACAGGAAAACTGTCACCACTGCAATGCACTAGGTGAAGACCCTGAGTGCCAAAGACAGGCCAGGTTGCATGAGCTGGATCTGATAGAACACCCCTTCTGTGCAGAACTGGAGGTACTGCCAGTGGGATGGACAGACTGGGATGGGGAAGAACACGTCCTGGAGGCCCAGGGAGCAGAATCTCATGTCCTGCTCCAGGGATGGGATGGTATGATCTGATTCAGCGTGACCATCCTGAACATGCACTTCCTTAGAAATGGGTTCAGATCGTGAAGATCCAGTACGGGGCACCAGTCCCGACCCCAGTCTGTTTCAGGACCAGGAAGCACCCGGACATGTACCCCCTGACTTGCCAGGGAGTGTGGGACACAGGCTATAGCTCCATTTGAAAGGAGCTGGGCAATGTCCTAACGGCGGACAGCATGTCTTGTGACACAGAGGACTCCCTTGGAGCATGGGATTGGCAGGGCATAAGAGTCTCGAAATCAAGAGACAACCCTCTTCCAACCACCTCAAGAATCCACTTGTCCATAGTAATGACGGACCAGTGAGACCAGAAGTGGCGAAACCAACCACCCACCCACCAGGAGCTGAGTCAGGGACTGGACAGGCAGAAGTTGAACACCCCGACCCGCCACTGGGAATTATTGGAAGGGGCACCAACTGCTGAAATTGGAGCACCACTTCCCCTACCTTTTTTGGGCCTCTGACTGGAGAACTTGACCTTTTGGGCATCAGGCTTGGAACTGTCCCGGAAGGGGCTATTGCTGGTGAGACAGCTGTGGTTGAAAAGGCCAAAACTGAACCTTCTTTTGATTCTGACCTTTTGAGTCCTTCTGGGACAAAGCCACAGAATCCAGGGTGGCACTGGACTTAGAGTCTTGTGAGATACCCATCTATCCTTGGGCTGAAGAGGTCAGTGCCCAGGAAAAAAACACTGGCCAACTTGTGCTGAGTGTCTGCCATGAAGGAGGAGATCCTCAGTCAGGCTCTGTGATGCACTGTGATGGCTGCTGCCATGGTACAGGCACAAGAACTGCCAAATGTCCAAGACCACCTGGAGCTGGTGTTAAGCCGGTGCTTGACCTTCGTATCGGATGACCTTTACCAGGAGCCGCTTGTATGCAGGCAGTAAAAAAGGGAAAATATTATCAAGTACTCCAAGCAAGGAGTAACTGAAGCAAGCCATTATCAAGGTGTAGCTCACCTGGCAGAGACCAAAGGAGGATGTGGTATAGACTTTCTTAGCCACATAGGCAAGCTACTTAGACTCCTTGCCAGGCAGTGGGGGCTTGTCCATGTCTCCTGGAAAATGGAATCAAGAGACCAGGCTCTCAGCTGAGAGGTGATTGGAGAATCTTCACAAAGAGCCTGTAAGGACGCATATCTGCAGAACATATGGGCTGAGGCAGCCGGGGCAGGAGACTGGGTGCTGCCAAAGCTCCAGGGCCAGTCCCAGAATGGCCACGGTTACGGGAAAGGCAACACCTGGGAATTCATCCTTATCCAGGATGTCAGTGAAAGGGTATTTAGTCCTCTTTTGAAAAGACTCCAGAGGAATGTTCATGGACTCCGACATAAGATGGAAGAGAGCCCCGAAAGACACTGGTCCACGGTTAGCTCCTCGATCGATCCCAGGTAAAACATATGCGTCCTCGAAGAGTGCATGGAGGACCCATCAGAGATATCTGAGGTCTTGTCAAAGATGACCCTCTGCCATTTATCACCATGGACCACCCTGGAGTAAGAGTGGGTAATCTCCACTGATAACTGGCCTGGCCAGCCAGTACATGGACGAGGGTCCTTCGAAGCAGCGCACCACATAGGCTGCTGTGAAAGTGGTTCGACCAACAAGAGTGAAGAGACACGCATCAGAGGCAGCTCTCTTGGGTGGACCAACATGGACATGACTGGCACTGGCCAGTCAACCACTGGAGTTGGGGGGTAGAGCCCCACCAAACCCTGTTATGGCCCACTGCTGCCAGAGAATCTCCTAGTAGTGCTAAAGTATCCTTCAGCGGAGCCTCTCCTCATCAGAAAATGCAGAGGATGAGCAGCATCGATGGCAAGGACTCCCAGCTGAGTGGGATTGAGAACTCAAGGAGCCACTCGACTGACCAGAGGGCTGAAATCAAGGAGACACAGCTGAAGGTGTGATGTGAATCACTTGCACCGGCTTTAACTGCATGACCTTTGGGAAGGCTGATCTGAAGTGGGAACAGCTGGGGATACTGACTGCTCCACATCCTGCTGTGTGAGGACTGGGATGACTGGGGTCTTGGAGATCAACTCATTGTCAACCCCCTCCAACAATTGGTCAACAGGGTCAAGAAAAATCTCAACCACCGGATGAACCTGTGTTGAGGTTAGCAAGCCTGACGGGGGTACCTTGGACCTAGCGACCCATTTTTTGACCAGTTATGGCTCAGCTGAAGCCAAGTGCTCAGCAACCATCAAGCAGTCAGGGGAGTAGAGGATGCTGAAGAAGCATGATCTCTCCTGTCCTATGTCCGATAGCGGTGTTTCTTGCCTTTGTGCTTCTTACTGTGGCAGGCAGGGGCTCTCTCCAAAATGTCTCAAGGGCCTGAAAAATGTCACAAAACTTTCGCTGTGAAGGACACTCAGATGCGGACTCTAGCCAGGAGTAGCGCTGAGGAAGACTCTGTGCCCACCGCAGTCTTTGCCGCAATGTCTTCCATAGCTGCTATTCAGTTTACGGAACCCGCTGCACCACAGGTCACCTTGCAAACACTCTTGGACCACTATTTAGGGTCTTAATTGACCAGCCAGCTGAGGAGAAAGAGAGCATTTCTGTCTTTGAACAAGGACAGGAACATCGTCTGCCAGAGGCCACAAACGGAAACTATGTTCTCACTATAATTCTTGATCTTCCCAAGTATCTTCACCATTCATCACACTTGGGTCTAGGCCAGAGGACTGGACTCTGCTCTGAAGGTTGTCTTTAAGAATTGTTGGAGCCCAGGGAGCAAATGTTAGAAACGGTGCTACCCATGAAGCAGATGTACTATGTGGCGATCGCGGACTGGCCCATAAACTACCCCCCCCCCCGGGAAGAGAGAAAATAGGGAGAGGCAGGGAGGCAAGAGAGCCGAAGGGACTGGGGAAGGGGGGAACTAAAGATAAAAAAGCCAACTAACAGAAAGAGTATAGTTTAGCAGAGGGACTTAGATAGGGCAGGGATGGCCAGCACACTGGACAACCCTAGAGATAAAGAAGGGAATGCAGAAGGCGATAGAGAGAAAGAGAGAGAGATAGTTGGTCCTTTTCCCACCATCCCCCCCCCCCCCAACAGTACTGTGGGCCAAGAAGAAAGAAATTGCCTTTTGCAGGGTATGGGTCCATCCAGGACTCAAGTGAGGGGCGGAGAAAAACTGCAAAATGCAGTTTCTGCCTCCCCTCTTTCTTTTTTAACTCAGGGTCAAGGATGGAGAGGTATGGTATAAGAAAGTCACGGAATTGGGAGGGAGGGTGGATGAGGAAAGAGTAAAGGGACCACAGCACCAGAAGATCACCCTGTGGATAGGTGTCAAAGGAACCGCCTCTCTCCTCTCCCTTTATTTATTTTTTTTTGTTTATATACCTCCAGAGATGCGATACAAGCAAGTTGGAAAGACAGCAGGGGAGAATCACAGGAGGAAACCCCTGTACAGCATGCCCACCTGTCTGACTCACTGAAGAAAACTCCCCTCTTGGGAGAGGAGGCTGAGAACCTGTGATCCTCCTTTTCTGCAGTTCCCCCAAAGTCTCCCCCTTATCATTCGACTGAGAAGTTGAGCCGAACAATTGCAAAGACAAGGCAAGACCCAACCTGAACAGGAAGAAAAAAAATTGCTCACCTTAGTAATTATGTTTCTTCTAATGGAGTCTTGCTGTATTCTGACTATTGCAGTTGGCTCCAGCCTTTAAACTGCCCCAGAGAACAAAGGGTTAACTTTCTATGCAGCGCATTGAATGCTGAGCTTGAGCTTGGTTGAGGTCTGTGTCTGCATCCCTCTGAAACTCAACCGTCAGATTCTTACAAGCAAAAACTCACTAACCATCCTATGTGGAAATTGTAAAATATTTTACTAGCCAACTGGCAACAAGGAGTTTTGGATTCCGAAGAAAGACTCAAGTCAGGAATCCCAAAAACAAAAACCAATCCAAATAAGGATAACAATAACAACAAAAACACCCAAACAAAAGGGGAGGGTGTGTAAGAGGCACCTCTGGGGTGCAACACTGTACCTGCCCACCCACTTCCCAAAAACAGATTCTGAGAGGAAAGGCAGGGAGGAAGGTCAATATACAGCAAGACTCCAATAGAAGAAACATAATTAGTAAGGTGAATAATTTTTTCTTCAAACAACATGAAGTCTTGCTGTATTCTGATTATTGCAGACTACCAAGCAGTACCTCCAAGGAAGAGGGACAGAACCTACATTGGGAATAGGCTCTGAAGTACTGCTGTGCCAAACCAAGCATCGCTCCTAGCCTGAATATCCAGAGAATAATGCTTGGTAAAGGTATGGACTGTTTTCCAGGTAGCTGCTTGACAAATTTCTAACAGAGGGATATTCCTGGCAGCAGCCAGGGAAGCAGCTGTGCCTCCTGTAGAGTGAGCCCTCAGGCCAGGGGGTAGAATATTTCCTAGTCTCTCATGGCAGAATTGTATACAAGACACAATCCACCTGGCAATAGTTCTCTTAGTGGCAGGCTTGCCCTTTCCCACTTCCCCATAAGCGAGGAATAACTGGAGGGAATCAAACCTGTGATCCTTGTTACGCTCTATGTAGTAGCTAAGGGCTCTTTTAACATCCAGACTGTGTAGCCTCCTCTCTCCTGAGGAAGAATGGTCAGTGAAGAAGACAGGAAGAGACATGGACTAATTCAAGTGGAAGTCTGAAACCACTTTGGGCAAGAACCTCTTATTGGTTCTAAGGACCACTTTCTCTCTCTATGAAAAGAGATAAAATCAGATTCCACTGACAGGGCTTGCAGCTCACTGATACGCCTGGCAGAGGTAATGGCTACTAAAAACACAGTTTTCTAAGTCAAGTATTTAAGCTCTGCTGAGGACATAGGCTCAAAAGGAGGTTGCATAAGTTGAGCAATGCAAACATTTAAGTCCCAGGCAGGGGCAGGATACCTAAAAGGAGGATTGGTATGAAACAAACCCTTGAAAAATGTACAGAACACAGGATGAGATGACAGTGAGGAAGACTTTCCCACTGACAAAAAAGCAGAAATAGCTGACAAATGTACCTTGAGAGTAGCTGGTCTGAGGCCTAGGCCATTAAGATGGACCATATAATCCTGAAGTATAGACAATTCAACAGTGTCTGGAGGAATATGCTTCTTGGAACACCAAATGCTGAATATTTTCCATTTGGAGTTCTGAGTCTTTCTGGTGGAGGGTTTTCGAGAAGCTTTGAGAATATCCAGAACCCCTAAGACAGATACAAATCTGCATACTCTAACTCTTCAAGACCCATGCCTTGAGATTGAGAGACCGAAGATTGGGGTACCAAATCCTCCCCTGAGAGGAAGTTAACAGATTGTAATTCCTGGGATGAGACAGGGGAAGATGGAATGCTAGAGACAGCAACAGGGGGTACCAAGGCTGTCTGGCCCAGTCTGGAGCAACCAGAATCACTTTGCAAGGTTGTGACCTTATCTTGACTAGGACTTTGAGCAGTAGAGGGAAGACATACAGAAATTTCCCTTCCCAGTTCAAAATCGGAGCATCCAGAGGGACTGAACCCAAGACTGCAGGTTTGCAACAAAACAGAGGAAGCTGGTGATTGTCTGGGGCTGCACAGAGATCCAACTCTGAACTCTGGAGTGCACCACCTGGAAAAAATCAATCACTTTCAAAACCAGAGGGTCTAGGGACCATTCATGAAGGCCCTGGGCGATCCTGCTCAGTGCATCTGCCAGCACATTGTCCTTTCCTGGAAGGTTGATTGCTATCAGAAAGGTCTGCAGGGAATAAGCCAGGGACCACAATTTCATGGCTTCCATGCACAAGCCCATAGACAGAGTGGCTCCCAGCCTGTTGATGTACCACATGGTGGTGGTGTTGTCTGTTCCGACTTGAACCACCTTGTTCTGCACCAACTGAGAGAAGGCTTGCAGGCCAGAAAAACTGCCCTGAGTTCCAGGAGATTGATATGAAGAAGGGACTCCTGAGGGGACCACAGTCCTTGGGCTGTGAGATCCACCAGATGAGCTCATCACCTCAAAAGAGAAGCAGCCGGGGTAAGGACCACCGAATGAGACTGAGTGACAAAAGGGACCCCTTGCCTTAAATTGTCCTGATCCTTCCACCACTGAAGAGCTTGGATCAGTGTCCGAGTCACTGGAATCAGTTTGGTAAGAGGGTCCTTCCTGTGGGACCAAAAGGCCCTCATATGGAACTGAATGTCCCTCATCTGAAATCTTGCCCCTTGGACCACTGCTGTAGAAGCTGCCATGTGGCCCATGAGGTGAAGGAAGTACCTTGCTGGTCGGGACACCTGAAGGCTGAAGGAAGAAGCCAGTTCTTTAAGAACTCTTGCCCTTTCCAGGGGAAGAAATGCTCTTGCTTTGACAGTATCTAGCTCTGCCCTTATAAAAGGTAACGAGCTGCACTGGTTCGAGAACTGATTTGGGGAGGTTGAGAAGAAAACCCAGGCAAGTGAGCACTTGTTGAGTCACTTGCAGATCTGACTTGACTTGGTCTGGAGACTGACCCACTATAAGCCAATCGTCCAGGTATGGAAAAATGGAAATCTTTTGCCTTCTTAGAAAGGCAACTACTACTGCCAGGCACTTTGTGAAGACCCTTGGAGCTGATGTTAGGCCGGAGGGCATTGCTTTGAACGGATAATGGCCTGAGGGCAACTTGAACCTGAGGTACTTTCTGTGGGAGCACCTGATGGGAATATGAAAGTAGGCATCTTTGAGGTCCAGGGAGACTAGCCAGTCCCCTGACCTTAGAGAGGGAAGAATTATTCCCAGAGTCACCATCTTGAACTTTGGTTTTAAAAGATGTTTGTTCAGGTATCTTAGATCTAGGATGGGTCACCACTCCCCTATCTTTTTTGGAGTAATAAAGTATCCTCAGTACAGACCTTTGCCCCAGTGTAGGGTAGGCACTCTCTCTATGGCTCTTAAAGCCAGTAGAGATGAAACCTCTGACTCCAGGGCAAGGGTCTCGGAGAGACCTGTAGGTGGAAAAGATCTGGCTCTCATCTTTGGAAATTTTTTTTTGAAGCTGAGAACCAGTCCTTGGCTTACTACTTCCAGGACCCACTTGTCTGATGTAATAGACATCCAGTCCTGGACATAGTAAGCCAGCCTACCCCCTACAGGGATAGGAGAGTTGACCCGGGCAGACTCATCAGGGTGTCTGCTTGGCAGGGGTCCTAGGCTGAGGAATGGATGCAGCCCTGCTCATCCCCCTTCTTCATCTCCCTCTGAAGAACCCTCTCTATGAAAAGGGAGAAGAGAAGAGGCCTGTGCTTGGTAAAAAGGCCTATGAAAAGGACTGCCCCTGCCCCTAGATTGCTGCCTTTGAGGAGTTGCTTGCCTCTCCTTGGCCTGAGCACTCCTATAAGTGGTCCTGTACTCATCCATTTTCTTCATGTAATTCTCTGTCTGCTCCCCAACCAGAGAATTACCCACCACAGGAAAATCCATGGCCTTAGCCTAGGTGTCCTGTGAGAGGCTAGTACATCTGAGCCAAGCCATCCTCCGAAGAGCCACAGGTGTAGCCATGACTTTTGATGACACATCACTGGAGTCCATAGCAGCATGAAATTGTACCTTCGATGTCTCAATCCCATCAGCAGTCACCTACCTCCTCCAGCTCCTTGGCCAGCTGGGGGGAGGCCTGTTTAGTCAGTGCCAGTACAGTGTCCCACCTGGACTTCTAGTACCTGGCTGTATAGGCCATATAGTTCGCCTGCCTGAGTCCCAAGGAAGATGCCATGTACTGCTTCTTTGCCATAGCATCCATCTTCCTGGAGTCTTTGTCTGGGGGGGTGTGAAGCCAAGGGAATATTTGCCTTGTCACAGGCAGCAGCCTAAACTACTCCAACATGGCTTCATTGTTGGTATAAAAACTCCATGTCTGAGCTTGATAGTGTATACCTCTTGTCCATCCTTCTGTCAACAGGAGGTACAGAATTGGGAGACTTTAGGATTTTCTGTGTCTGCTTCCCAAAGGATTTGTGAAGGGGAATAGACGGTCTCCTGGACTCTGGGATGTCCATCATTTCCACATAATCAGGCTCCTCTTGATCCTCCATTGTCTTCTCCATAGGAAGCTGGAGGGTTTCAGCCACTTTTCTGTAAAACAGATAGTGGGAAGGAGACTCAGAAAGCCTAGGAGGGGATACACCAGAAGGTCTGTCTGGGGAGATGTCCGGTACCACAGGCACATCCAGACTTACACCATCATCACCACCATTATCTTCAAATTCCCCCTCCTTCTCAAACTCCAGTTCATAAAAGTCTTCAGGGGTATAATCTTGAACCGGGGGGAACCGACCAAACCAAACCCCTGCCAAAAGGTGCTGGATTGGTCGGAACCGGGCGAAGCGATTCCACAATCCGAATCGCTCTGGCTATTTCCTTGGCAGTCAGAACATGACCCTTTGGATCCGAACCGGTCGACTGCTCTTTGCGTTTCCTTTTTGTAGGAACTGACCCCTCAGGATCGGCTCTCCTCTTGCCCAAAGAAGTATCGCCCTGATCAGAGGGCACTCCTTCTTGTTCAGTCGGAACCAAATCGGGCTGGCCATCCGGGTCAGACTTCTCGCCTCCCAAAGTCTACCTAATCTCTTCTCAAGGGTAGATTTACAAATTTTTTTTTACAAATTTGGCAGTCTGTGTCGAAGTGTTCAAACCTCAGACAATAAACACAGGTGGTGTGGGCACTGGCCTTAGCAAAGACCTCCCCACACTCACTGCAGTGTTGAAACCCAGTGGGCCCGTTTTTTTCCTTAGGTTTCTCTGACATGGCCAACCTAACCAAACTTACCCTTTTTATGACAACCACCAGGCAAGACTCCCTTATCAGTTCCTAACTGTGTCAGGGGTATTGTAAAAAACCATTCAACACACATTTTATTTATTTTTTTTTAAAGAACCGATAAGGACCGGTAACCACACTCTAAAATAACACACAAGAATTCACTAAAAGTGATCGGTTCAGCCGAACCGATCTAACACTTTACAATTTCCAAACAGAATTCAGACAAAAACCTATCTAGTACTCATGGTACCGCAGACAGAGACTGAACCGACTATGCAGAATAATTCTGGTTTAAAACCGATAACTTAACCGACACTTTAACTGACTTTCGAACCGAGCTGAAGGAGAAATCTGCGAGTGACTGTTCAGTGGGTCGGAGTAAAGAATCTGATGGTTGAGTTTCAGAGGGATGCAGACAGAGACCTCAACCGAGCTCGAGCTCAGCATTTTATGCACTGCATAGAACGTTAACCCTTTGTTCTCTGGGGCAGTTTAAAGGCTGAAGCTAACTGCAATAGTCAGAACACAGCAATACTTCATGTTTGAAGGCAAGGTTTGCCAAGGGAAAAAAAAAAAACACCAAACACTATCCTTCCCCCCCCTTAACTCCAACCCTTGTAAGAATGAAGGGAAGATGGAAACGGAGGGTGGGTCGTGATGAATGGTGAAGATATGGGAAGATCAAGAATTACATGAGTACGTAATTTCCATATCTTACCCAAGTCAATCTTCACCATTCATCACTTGGGTCAGAGTGCGAGATGGCAAACCCTAAGGGGGGAAAAGTCCCTTAGCCCCCCATGGGGGAGGGGAACACAGGAGGAGAAGGAGGCCTGTTAATAGTCTGAGGCAGGCAGAGGTTCCCAAGCCCTGGGAGATGGAAGACATCCCTGTAACTCACCCACTGCCAAATGGGACCCCCTGGAAAGGTGAAGATAGCACCCTACGTCAGGCCAGGGGTGACAACCCCAAAAGGCGAAGCCACGCTGTCCGTCTTGTGTAGACTGATGTTCCCATCAGCCTGGTGCCCAACTCGTTAGCATCATACGCCACTCTGGAGAGATGTCTTGCAAGCTCCAGGCCCCACGTGGAAAGGCTAATGGCTTACTGGATTTCCTCACAGTCAGGCACAGAATTTAGGAGCAGACCTAACAATGTCCAGAGGTGCCTGGCGTAGGCTGCCTAATGAGCTGCAATACACAAGAGAAGGCACGCCACTGTAAACACTCTTCTTCCCCAGCAGTCAAACTCGGCAGAGTCAGACTGTGGGGGCAGTAGTGCTGAGGGCGATGATACCTAGATAGGGTATCCAGGAGCTCTACTCCCGAAGAGAGGTGGGTGAGACATGGCACCTGGAGATCCCACAGGAGCGCAATACCTGCGCATGCAGTCCCAAGGGGCAGGAGCTGGGGCAGCGGGACGTTGCTAGATACCGTACGAAACTTCGGCAAATGGCCGAGGCCAAGGAGGTATGACCACGTGGTCAGCACTGTATTCCCCCAAGGATGTCAGTGTCATATGAGCAGGGTTGTGTCCGGTGAAGTGGGAGATGTGCAGCTCCTCCAATAACTCTGCCAAGAAGTGCTGATATGACATGAAGTTCATATCAGCAGAGTAATGAAGGGAGGAATCCTATTTCTCAGTGGAGGAAGGGGAAGAATTGGAAGGGCTGGTCTCAGTGGGCGGCAGCACAGGGATTTGAGGTCTAAAGATGACCTCATTTAGTGCCTTCAGGTATCTGTGAAATGTAGCCACCAACTCCCTGAACTCAGCCCACATCAGGTGTCCCCCCCCCCGGGCCAAGGAGACCCAAAAGAAGGGGGGGAGGCAAAGGATGAAGAACGGGAGCAGCCTGGCGAAGGTCCTCTGCAAGGGTTTCAAGAATACACAGGGGACCCCTCCTGAAGCGGGGGAGGACAGCTGCCTATCTCCCCCACCTCAAGGCACTCAACAGCAGCAGGACAAGTGGGGTGGTGCCCTTGGGGAGAAACCCCCAGATGAGGAGGAGAATGGAGCCGTACAAAGCCCGAGGTGTGGCCCGTCCTCACAAACTGCAGAACTCCCTCTAAAAGGAGGGGAAGATAAGGAGGCATCAGCACTACGGCTCCTCCCCAAGCCTCTAGAAGCTTCAGGGGAGGACCGCGGCGCCAACTGAGCCCTGCCAACCCATGCCCCACAGAAGAGGCCCGAGAATCCTCACTAGCAGGAGAAGGAGAGGACCAGGTCACTGAGGAGAGAACTGCAGACCCCTCCTCTGAACCATCCCCAGCACCTGAGCCCACATCTGCACCTAAAGAAATGGAGGAGGCAGACTCTGCACCGGCGATGGCGTGAACTCTCGAATCAACGCTGAGCCAGGCAGCACCATCCACAGAAGTGCTCTGGTTTGCACTAAGAATTCCCAGCACCAGAGGTGGCTCCTGAGGGGTCAGGGGATGCGGTGCTGCGGGCAGCACTAAGGGAAGAGCCCGACGGCTCCAGACCACCTGAAGGCCTTGGGATGACCCGGGAAGAATCCAAGAGCTCCTCAAAGTCAAGCAGCCAGTCAGGATCATCATAATCTTCACTCTCCGAGGTGGAGGATGAGATCAGGGCACTCTCCAGGCTGGATACCTCCCTGGATCCTAGGCCCTCTGGCACAGACAGCAGCATCAGAGGGGAGCACAGGTGCACGGCCAGCACCCTATTGCTCTCTGGCACCGAAGTCAGGAGCTGATGTGGCACTGGCCGTGCCACTGACGCAGGCCAAGAGTAAAGCTGCGGCACCACATCCGAGGTCTTCAGAGTCTCTGAGGAGACACTGGACTGCAAGAAGTGCTCAGTCACCCCCAGAGGAGGAGGAGGAGGAGGATGATTGCCTCACCAACCCCTCACTGAGACCCCTTGTTCCAGCAAGATTTCAAAACAGAGTGGGTCTTCTCTCCACTGGTCTGTACAGAACCAGAAAGAGGCTCAGGGGAGGAGCCCAGAAACCACCTTTTGGCATCCTGAGTTTGATGCTGACAACCAAAGGTTGGGGAGGGGGGTCTCTCTCCAACCTCGTCGCTTGATAATAAGGGTGTGCTAATCCATAGAAATCAGGAGTAGCACTCATCCATAGCTTGGCAGAGACCAAAACAAGAAAAACAGCGGTCGCTTGAGTCAAACATGGTCATGGAGTTACCACAGGGGCAACTCCTGCCTTTTTGATGACTTTTTAGGCCCTGGACAAGACAACGCCACTGATGGAAAGAAAATAATAAACAGATAGAAAAACTCAGCGCCAGATCTCCAGATAAGGAGGGTACTGATCTATTTTACTCACCTCATTTTAGAAAACACTCTTCTGAAATTTTTTTCTAATGAGTACCAGTACTCAACCAACATCTGTAAATGCTCCACACTCCATATAATAGTGCTTCGTAACATAACTGGTGATTCAAAAGGAACCGTTTTTTTTTTTTTTCAGATTTACAACACTCGTACGCGTCCAAATTTTGTTTTACTCACAATATTTTAAAACTGGCGAGTAAATTACTCCTACCTGTCAACATTATCTGGAACACGGTTGACACCCAATCAGTTCTTATCTAGAAAAAAAATCCACATTCTTTTTAAAAATGTTCTCCTCGCTCCACTCCTTCCAGACATTTGTAGACATCTGAATTCTGGTTTAACTCACCTCACTCTCAAAGTAAGGAGTACAGTACTGATCCAAAAATATTTTATCTGAAGCCTTGCTCGACGTCACGCAAAAAACTGTCAAAAAAAAAAAAGTAAAAGAAAGCTAAATCTGAGCTGCAAAGGGTACCGAATATATGGGGAACTACGGCGTCGACAAAGTATGACATCGAGCAGGCCAAGGTGCAGAACAGAACTGATGCAGTTGCTGTGAGACTCCCTCGATGAGATCCTTCCTCAACGGTGGGAAAAACAGAACAGGGGGGAGGCTTCAGTTACGGGCCAGTCTGCGAACACCACACAGTACATCTGCTTCGTGGGCAGTGCCATCTCCCAACATCAGCTCCAAAAATTCTTAGAGACAAGCAGCCAAACAGAAACCAATCCTCCAGCCTAGACCCAAGTATGAAGCATGGTGAAGAGTGACTTGGGTAAGATCCAGCAACATTACGTGTTGTCCCTTGGCAGAACAGGCACATGTGTGGGGCCAACTGCAGCTTCTTCTGCTGGCATGTGATGCACTGTCTGAAGCAAGGACTGGGCTTTGCTTCCTCGTGTTCCATATTTACGATTGAGTGCCGACAGCAGGACTGATGAATATACTGTACTAAATATTGAAAGGTAGAGAAAAAGTCACTAAGTTTGCCAATGGCACACTTAGGCCTTACTATGCAAGGAGCTACAATGGAGAATGGAGGTGACAGAACACTTCCAGCAGAAAGGAAGATCAGACATCATGGGGTGGAGCCGAGGGTCATACCACTCAGGTGGTGGGAGAAGCTTAGATGCTCTAGTGAATCAGCTTGTATGGAAGAACTGCCATTGTGTGGGTAAGTGAACCATATTCACACCCATAGAAACAATGTTTTACCATTCTGTCTGTACTGCAATCAACTTGTGCTGTTTAGGTCATTGTAACCATATCACCAGACTGGCTATATTTTGTTTGTAATTGTGCTTCTCCCCTTCCCCAGGCCTGCACCTGAAATGAGCCTCACAAAGTGTGCCTATCCCAGTTACCAACAAATCCCAAGGTGGAGGTGGTTCATGCAGCAGAGGGAACAGTGATCCAGGCCCTTGAGAAAAGGGCCCGATCACCTTCCTTCTCCTGGGCCACCTTCGGCAAACCAGCCAGAGTCCGATATGTAGAGATGGCTGTCATGCTTAAAGATAGTCGTTTGCAGGCCCAACAGAGAGGGACCATAGGAAGTCAAGGATACTCACACCATGGGAAAGGTAAGGGGATAAAACTGTTTACCCTGGCACCAGATTGAAAACCTCTTCTACATAAATGCATAGCATTTACAAGTCAACTTCTTTTGGGACACCACCACAACATGGAGGATGTCTTCCAAAAGGCCCCAAACCTGCAACTCTTGCAGCTCAGAAACCAGGCAGAGAAATACAGGAATTGAGTGTGTAGGACCTAGCACTTTTGTCTGTTCAGCAGGTCTGGCGAAGTGGCAAACTCCATGGAGGCCTGATGCCAAGGCTGAGGAGATCCAAATACTAGAAATGCCTGGGCCAATCTAGAGCTATCAGGATTATTTGCACGTTATTCTGCCAGGCCTTGACCACAACAGGTAGGAAGGAAGGAATCCAGGGCCATGCAATAGTATTCCCCAAAGGAGTCCCAGACTGGAGCAAAAGTGGGCAAAAACCAGCCTCAGCCTCGGTTTTCTTTTCACCCAGGAAGTCCTGTTACATCATAGATAAAGAGACACTGTCGGCAGATAATGGCCTTTGGCCTACCTAGTCAGCTGGAGGAGGACACACGCAATGCACCTGGCTCTGACATGGTGTGCTTCATTGATCTGGGGTCAGGCTGTACAGGCCCAGATGGACAACATGTTTACCATGTCATGCCTGAACAAGCAGGGCATGATGCAGCCTCTTCTCTTCCCTTATGTCGGGAGGCTTTCCACCCCAGGACATTCATGCATAGCATGCATGCAGATCTCCTGGGGAATCCATGTCGTGGAAGTCAGTCAGCTGGTAGAGCTCTCACCATGGTTAGAGAGATGTTGCAAAAATGGTTCCTGCACCAGGAAGTGGTAGACCACCTTTTCTCCCAGTGAGGCATCCCCACTGGTGAACCAGTTTGTCTTTTGGCCGCCGAATTTGGACTTCAGACTCCAGCGCTGAAACCTGCCTCCACTATGGCTGCTGCTGAAGCTATTGTGGCTGAAGGGCAGACACTGAAAGAAGGAGTTGTTGGTTTCTGATATTTCTGGTCCGTCTGAGACAAAGCGGCAGAATCAAGGGTGGCACTGGACTTCTCAATCCCTTCCACCCCAGGGTTGAAGATCAGTGCCCACAATAGGGACATCAGCCACCTTATGCCAAGTATCTGTTGCAAAGGTAGAAAGCCTCAGCCAGGCCCTAGGATGCATTGGGATGGTTGTTGCCTTGGCAAGGGCACAGGAGTCACCCATGTCCAAAGCTGTCTGGAGCTGGTGTTTAGCCAGCAACTGACCATATGTCTCCATCTTCACCGACAACTATTTGTTGAGAGGAAGATGGAGGACAAGGTCTCCTAAACACTCCGGTAGGGAGTGGCAAAAGTTAGCCATTATAACAGCACAGCTAGCCTGACAGAGACCCAGTGACACAGCAGCGTACACCTTTTTAACTGCACAGTCAGTCTTCTTGAACCTCTTGTCTGGAGGCTTGTCCACACACCCTTGGCCACCTGCTATACGGAAGACATAGTCTGAAACCAAACTCTCATTAAAGGGGTGGTCGGAGAGCTCAGAAAAGGAGTCAGCTGGGACAGAGCACTTGTGTACCACACAAGCAGAGCGTGCTGTGAGAGCTCTAGGACTGGTCCAAGATGGCCTCAGCCATTAAAAAGGCAACCCCTAGGGAACTGCCCTTGTCCTGTATTATACCACTAGGCAGTAATCTGACCCACTTCTGGAATGGCTCCATGGTACATTCATGGTCTGACACAAATCAAATCAAAGTCCCAAAAGACATCAACCCTTGGTTGGTGATCAACTCTTTGACCGATTCCCGGTTGAACATGAGAGTCCTGATCAACCAAGTCACCCGTGTCAGAGGATTCCTCGAATATGGCCCTTGATCGTTTGCAGTAATGGACCACCTTGGACCAATGCACACCTCAGACTGGGTGATCTCCACCAAGAGCCAGCCTGGCAAGCTGACCGCAGCACGGGATTCTTTGGTTAGAGCCCCAAAAAGGGGCTGTGGTGGAGGCGACTTCATCCAAATGGGCAGAGAAACAGCTGTGGAGGACTGCGGAGAAGCACTGACAGGCATGGGAATGTTCAGCATAGGCCAAGGGACCAAAGGTCCCAGGGCAGAGCCCAACCCCTCACAGCAATGGTCCACTGTTGCCAGAGAAGCGCCTAGTAGTGTATATGTATTTTTCTTTGAAGCCTTTCCTCGATCTAGAGTGGTGCCTTGACCATCGACCCAAGGGTTGACTTCAACAGGTGTCCTCCAGGGAGTTGTGATAAGCCACCTGCCTCAGCAGATTAAGCACTACAGGCTATAGAGCATGACCGTCACTGGAAGCTGCTCCTGAGGATACCGAGCCATGGACACCAACTGGGACAAATTCTCCTAAGTGAGGACTGGAAGAACCAGGGTCTGGGAGATCAACTCCAGCAGGTGGTCGACAGGCTTGAGAAAGATCTCAACCAGAGTCAAGGTCCACAGGCCAGACAGGGTTACTGTGGAGTTCTGTCACCACTCCAAGGTCCTCTTCACCAGGTCAGAAACCAGCACCAGCTGATGCAGGTCGTCAGTGTGTTGCTCCCACTGGGCTAGCAGAGTCCGTTGAGGGACCCTCATGTGGAGGCGGTCCAGGGGAACTATGGCTATAGCTGCCATGTGTCCCAGCAGATGAAGGAACACTCTGACTGGTACTTGATGACTGAAGAAACCAGCTGGGCCTGCGCTAGCAAGCACTCTGCTCTGTCTTCCAGCAGGAAAGCTTTGCCCTGGGATGAGTCCATGACTGCTCCTATGTACTGGAGGCGCTGGCATGGAGAGAGACAAGACTTCAGTAACAGGGTTGATACACGGGGGAGGGTGGAAAGAATGAGAAGGGACTTTGCAAGGTTGGAGGACTGGTCAAAAGTGCGGCAGCTTCAATGCAAAGAAGTGCAAAGTACTGCACCTGAGAAATAAAAACTCAGGGGAAGAGTACACAATGGGAGGAGGGGTAGTAACAACAAAATGGAAAGGGACCTGGGAGTAGTCATATCAGATGACCTAAAGGTAAGAAAAAATTACCCACCTTAGTAATGTTGTTTCTTCTAATGGAATCTTGCTGTATTCTGACATATGCAGTTAGGTCCTGTCTTTCAACTGCCCTGGAGAACAAAGAGTTAAACTTTCCATGACTAGCATGGAATGTTCTCCACAAGGTCGGTTGAAGCCGGTGTCTGCTGTTGTTTAAACTGCAACTGTCGGATCTTTACGACCAAAGACTCACTAGGTGTGTGTGGAAACTGCAAAATTCTTACTAGCCAACTGGCAAATATATAAAAGGTTTTTTTGGTTTCAAAGGAAGACTCAAGTCAGGAAACCCAAAATCAAAACATCCAAAACACAACCTCTCACCCAAATCAAAAAGAGGGTGTAAAAAGGACACCCCTAGGGTGCCAACACTGCTCCTGCCCACCCATATCACAAAATCTAGGTTCTGAGAGGGGAGGCAGGGGGGAGGTCAGAATACAGCAAGACTCCACTAGAAGAAACAATATTACTAAGGTAATTTTTTCTTCAAGCAATATGAAGTCTTGCTGTATTCTGACTACTGCAGACTACCAAGCAGTACCTCCATGGAGGAGGGACAGAACCTACTTTGGGAACAGGCTCTGAAGTACTGCTGTGCCAAACCGAGCATCACCCATATCCTGGATATCCAGAGAGTAATTCTTGGTGAAAGTACGGACTGTTTTCCAGGTGGCTGCTTGACAAATTTCTAAGAGAGGAATATCCCTGGCAGCAGCCAGGGAAGCAGCTGTACCTCTAGTGGAATAAGCCCTCAGGCCTGAGGGTGGAGTTATACCCAATTTTTCATAGCAGAATTGTACACAAGAAACAATCCACCTGGCAATAGATCTTAATGGCAGGTTTGCCTTTACCAACTTCTCCATAAGTAATGAACAACTGGAAGGATTCAAACCTGTGACCCTTGGTACGCTCTATGTAGTAGCTAAGGGCTCTTTTAACATCTAAGCTGTGTAGCCTCCTCTCTCCTGAGGAGGAGTGGTCAGTGAAGAAAACAGGGAGAGATATAGACTGGTTGAGGTGGAAATCTGAAACCATTTTAGGTAAGAACTTTCTATTAGTTCTAAGGACCACTTTATCTCTGTGAAAAGAGATGAAATCAGATTCCACTGACAGGGCTTGCAATTCACCGATACGTCTGGCAGAAGTAATGGCTACCAAAAACAGAGTTTTCCAAGTCAAGTACTTAAGCTCTGTTGAGGACAAAGACTCAAAGGGGGTTGCATAAGCTGAGCAATGCAAACATTAAGGTCCCAAGCAGGAGCAGGATCCCTAAAGGAGGGATTGGTGTGAAGCAAACCCTTGAAAAACTTACAGAATACAGGACGGGATGATAGAGAGGAAGACTTGCCTACTGACAAGAAAGCAGAAGCAGCTGCCAAATGTAATTTAAGCGTAGCTGGTCTGAGGCCTAGTCCATTAAGATGGTCCATATAATCCAGGACCGTAGGCAATTTAGCAAAGTCTGGAGAAATATTCTTCTTAGAACACCAAATGCTGAATCTTTTCCATTTGGAGTTGTAAGTCTTCCTGGTGGAAGCCTTTTGAGAAGCCTTAAAGATATCCAGAACCCCTTGGGAAAGATGCAGATCTGCAAACTCCAACTCTTCAAGAGCCAAGCCTTGAGATTGAGAGACTGAAGATTCGGGAACCAAATCCTCCCTTGAGAGGATGTTAACAGGCTGTAATTCCTGGGAAGAGACAGGGGAAGGTGAACTGTTAGGGACAGCAACAAGGGATACCATGGCTGCCTGGCCCAGTCTGGAGCAATCAGAATCACGTTGCAAGGTTGTGTCCTTATCTTGACTAGCACCCTGAACAGGAGAGGGAAGGGGGGACAAGCATACAGGAATTTCCCTTCCCAGTTCAGAATCAGAGCATCCAGGGGGACTGAGCCCAAGACTGGAGGTCTGCAACAAAAAAGAGGAAGTTGGTGATTGTCTGGGGCTGCAAAAAGATCCATCTCTGGTGTGCCCCATCTCAAGAAAAATCACTTTCAAAACTAGAGGATCTAGGGCCCATTCGTGATGGCCCTGGGATATTCTGCTCAGTGCATCTGCTAGGACATTGTCCTTCTCCGGGAGGTGAACTGCTATCAGAGAGGTTTGCAGGAAATAGGCCAGGGACCACAACGTCATTGCTTCTGTGCATAAGGCCATAGACCGAGTGCCTCCTTGCTTGTTGATGTACCACATGGTGGTGGCGTTGTCTGTTCTGACCTGAACCACCTTGCTCTGTACAGATTTGGAAAACGCTTGCAGTGCCAGAAACACTGCTCTGAGTTCCAAGAGATTGATGTGAAGCATAGATTCCTGAGGTGACCACAGTCCTTGGGTGGTAAGATCCCCCAAATGGGCTCCCCAGCCCAGCAGGGAAGCATCTGTGGTGAGTATCACTGAATGAGACTGAGTGACAAATGGAGCCCCTTGTCTCAAACTGTCCTGATCCTGCCACCATTGCAAGGCTTGGATCAGGGTTCGAGTCACTGGGATTAGTTTGGTAAGGGAATCCTTTCTTTGGGACCAAAAGGCTCTTAAATGGAACTGAATGTCCCTCATTTGGAATCTTGCTCCCTGCACCACTGCTGTGGAAGCTTCCATGTGGCCCAGTAGCTGAAGAAAATGCCTTGCTGGTCGAGACACCTGAAGGGTGAATGAAGAGGCAAGTTCCATAAAGGTCCTTGCCCTTTCCAACGAAGGAAGGCTCTTGCCTTTACTGTATCCAGTTCTGCACCTATGAAGGTGAGGAACTGTACTGGTTTGAGAACTGACTTTGGAAGGTTGAGAAGAAATCCTAAAGAAGTGAGCACTTGCTGGGTCACTTGCAGATGTGACTTGTCTTGGTCTGGAGACTGACCTACTATGAGCCAGTCGTCCAAGTATGGGAAGATGGAGATCTTTTTTCTTCTTAGGAAGGCAACTACTACTACCAGGCACTTTGTGAAAACCCTTGGGGCTGATGTTAGGCCAAGGGGCATTGCTCTGAATTGATAGTGGCCTGAGGGCAACTCGAACCCGAGGTACTTTCTGTGGGAGCACCTGATGGGAATGTGAAAGTAGGCATCTTTGAGGTCCAGGGAGGCTAGCCAGTCCCCTGGCCTTAGAGAGGGAAGGATAATTCCCAGAGTTACCATTTTGAACTTTGGCTTCAAAAGATGTTTGTTCGGATATCTTAGGTCCACGATGGGCCGCCATTCTCCTGTCTTTTTGAGGGTAAGGAAGTACCTGGAATACAATCCTTTGCCCTTGTGTAGAGTGGGAACTCTCTCTATAGCTCTGAGAGCTAGGAGAGAAGAAACCTCTGCCTTTAGGGCAAGGGTCTCTGACAGATTTGCAGGTGGAAAAGACCTGTCTCTCATCTTGGGAAGTTTTCTGAAGCTGAGAACCAGTCCCTGGCTTACTACTTCCAGGACCCACTTGTCTGATGCAAGAGACTTCCAGTCCTGGACAAAGTAAGCCAGCCTGCCCCTTACTGGTATGGGAGAATCGACCCGGGCAGACCCATCAGGGTGTCTGCTTGGCAGGGGCTTTAGGCGGAGGGGTGGATGCAGGCATGCTCATCCCCCTTCTGCCTCTCCCTCTAAAGAACCCCCTCTGCAAAAAGGAAGAAGAGGAGGCCTGAGCTTGGTAAAAAGGCCTTTGGAAAGACCTGCCCCTGCCCCTGGACTGCTGCCTTTGAGGAGTTGCTTGCCTTTCTTTGGCCTGAGTACTCCTGTAAGTGGTCCTGTACTCATCCATCTTCACGTAATTCTCTGTCTGCTCCCCAAACAGAGAATTATTAATTACAGGAAAATCCATGGCCTTAGCCTGGGTATCCTGTGAGAGGCTAGTACATCTGAGCCAAGCCATCCTCCGAAGAGCCACAGATGTAGCCATGACTCTTGATGACACATCACTGGAGTCTAAAGCAGCATGAAACTGTACTTTTGATGCCTCAATCCCATCTGCAGCCACCTGCTCCAGCTCCTTGGCAAGCTGGCCGGGGGCCTGTTTAGCCAGAGCCAGCACAGTGTCCCACCGGGACTTCTCGTATCTGGCTGTATAGGCCATATACTGTAGTTAGCCTGCCTGAGTCCCAAAGATGCTGCCATGTATTGTTTCTTTGCCATGGCATCAATCTTCCTGGAGTCCTTGTCTGGGGGGTGTGATGCCAAGGGGATGTTTGCCTTATCACAGGCATCAGCCTGCACAACTCCAACATGGCTGCATTGCTGAAAAAGGAACTCTTGTGTCTGAGCCTGAGAGAGTGTACCTCTTGTCCATTCGTCTGTCCACAGGTGGTATAGAATTAGGAGACTTAAGAATTTTTTGTGTCCGTTTCCCAAAGGATTTGTGGAGGGGAATAGACAGTCTCCTGGACTCTGGGATGTCCATCATCTCAACATAATCAGGCTCTTCCTGATCCTCTACTGCTTCCTTCACAGGATGCTGGAGGGTATCAGTCACTTTTTCATAAAACATATAGTGTGAAGGGGACTTAGAAAGCCTAGGAGGAGAAACACCTGAAGGTCTGTCTGGGGAGATGTCCTGGTCAATAGGCACATCCAGACTTTCACCATCACCATAATCATCCTCCTATTCTCCTTCCTCCTCCTCCTCCTCCTCCTCCTCCTTCTCCAGTTCATAAAATTCTTCCAAAGTATAATCCGGAACCGGGGGAACCGACCAAACCGAGCCCCTGCCAGATGGTGCTGGTTTGGTCGGAACCAAACTAAGCGATTGCACAATCCTTATCGCCTTGGCTATCTCATCGGCGGTCGGAGTATGAAATTCTGGGTCCGAACCGGTCGATTTGTCTTTCCTTTTTATTGGAACCGATTCCTCGGAATCGGCTCTCCTTTTGACCAAAGAAGTATCGTCCTGGTCAGAGGGCACTCCTTCTGGTTCGGTCGGAACTGAACTGGGCTGGTCATCCAGGTCAGCGGACTTCTCGGCTTCCCTTTCCCTCAGTCTACCTAATCTCTTTTCCAGGGTAGATTTGGGAAAATTCTTGCACATGTGGCAGTCTAAATCGAGGTGGTCAAACCCCAGACAATAAACGCAGGTGGTGTGCGGATCAGCCTTGGCAAAGACTTCCCCACACACACTGCAGTGTTGAAACCCAGTGGGCCCGTTTTTTTTCTTGAGTTTCTCGGACATGGCCAATCCTTACCAAAAACTTGCCCTTTTTTCAGCAATCCGCCAGGCAAGACTCCCCTTTCCTGACTGTGTCATGGGTCTTGAAAAAAAAAAAAAAAGCAATTAAGTCCATTTTTTTTTTTAGAACCGATACAGACCGGTTACCACACTCTAAAGTAAGCACAAGTTTTTTTTGGTTTTTTTTACCTCAAACTGATCGGTTCAGCCAAACCGATCCACAGTTTACAAGTTCCACACAGAAACAGAACAAAAACCTATCTAGTACTCACGGTACCACAGACAGGGACTTGAACCGACTAAGCGGCAACAGCAATTCGGTAGAAACCAACAGAAAACCGACACTTCAACCGACTTTTTGAACCGAGCAGCAGGAGAAATCTCCGGAGTGACTGTTCAGTGAGGCGGAGTAAAGAATCTGACGGTTGCAGTTTAAACAGCAGCAGACAGGGGCTTCAACCGAGCTCATGGTGAACATTCCATGCTAGTCATGGAAAGTTTAACTCTTTATTCTCCGGGGCAGTTGAAAGCTAGGACCTAACTGCGTATGTCAGAATACAGCAAGATTTCATGTTGTTTGAAGAAAGCAATGTGAGAAGGCAGTAAGGATGGCTTGGGTGGGGGATACTGGGGGTATGTACAGGAAGACATCACCATTAGAAAACAGGAAGTTGTTATCCCTCTGTACAGACAGTTGGTGAGATCCCATCTGGAGTACAGCGTGCAGTTCTGGAGACCCCATCTCCGCAAGGGCACAGACAGGATGGAAGCAGTCTAGAGAAGGACAACTAAAATGGTGCAGCGTCTGCAACAGAAGCTATATGAAGAAAGACTAAAGGAGCTTAATATACATACCCTTGAGGAAAGGAGGGGGTACATGATTGAAACTTTCAAGTACCTCAAGGGAATCAACAAAGTCCAAGAGGGTAGCATCTTTCAGAAAAAGAGACGCGCAAGAACAAAGGGGCACAATTTGAAGACAGAGGGGGGGACGGCTCAGGGGTAAGACGAGTAAGTATTTTTTCACAGAGAGGGTGGTGGACACATGGAACGGCCTTCCTGAGGAGGTTGTGGGGTCAAAAATAGTGGGGAAATTCAAGAATGCATGGGACAGACAAAAGGACATTCTGGCAGGAGGTAGGAAAATGTAGGCTGTTGGTTACCTAGGATCTGCAGCTTATTCAGTAGGTAGGGAAATGGGCAGACTAGGTGGGACAAATGGTCCTTATCTGCCGTCAAAGTCTATGTTTCGATAAGTTGATCGTGATCCCTAGAGTCTGGAAGAGCCGAAAGGTGCCTTCCAGTGTCTGCAACAAGAGAGCCCTGGAGAGGGTTGTGAGCAGCCAATCATCCAGATAAGGGAACACATAAAAGTCTTCCCTTCGCAGGGTTGCAGCTACCACTGCTAAGTACTTGGTAAAGATCAAAGGTGCCAAGGGAAGTCCAAAAGGGAGGACCCAGAACTGAAAGTGGTCCCCCTGGAAGCAGAGGAAATAGCGGTGGGCTGAGAAAACCCAAATATGGACATAGGTATCCTGCATATCCAGGGAACAGAGCCAGTCCCCTTGATGAAGGAGGGGCAACAGTCGCTGAAAAGTAACCATCCTGAACAGTTTGTACTCTATGTAGAGGATCAGGTGGCTGAGGTCCAGGATCGGCCTCAGGGCCCCACCCCTCCATCTTCCTGGAGACAAGGAAAAAGTGGGATTAGAACCCCTTCCCTCTTTGAGCTAGAAGGACGGGCTCTGTGGTCTTTTTGCACAGGACAGCCAATCTCTTCTCGGATGAGGGCGATGTGGGCCTGAGGGTATTGGAAGAACAAGGGAGGGTTTTCTGGAGGTGATTCCAGAAACGTGAGGGTGTGACCCCGTTCGATTATTTGAAGTACCACTGGTCTGAGGTTATTGTGCGTCACCTGTCCAGGTATAGGAAGAAGCGACCCCGACCACCCTCCCCAGGCCTCTGCTAGAAAGGGGAGGTTGGGCAAGGAGTCATGCAGTGGAGCAGGGGGTGGGTGGAGAGGCTATAGTCACTCTGGGGGCCCTAGATGCAGATCCACTGGCTGGTGGGGTGTTGGCCTTGCACTTAAAGGGGCCTTTCAACTGTTGCCCTTGGAGGGCTGTTGAGAGGACCAGCAAAGGAATGATGTTGGGAAGGCTGCATTTGGGATCGTTACATGGATAGTACCAACCTCAGAGCCTTGCCCAATTCCTGAAGGCGGGAGATATCCTGGGCATCTCATCCAAACAAAGCAGACTCCCACAAAGGGGCATTCATGATTTTGGCCTGAACATCAGGTGCAAAACAGGACACTCCGAGTCATAAATGGCAGCAAATGCAGATCCCTGCTGCTGCCCCATGTCCCGAAGCATCTACAGGGTATTATGCTGCCCTCAACACATGGTTGCCCACATCAGAACCGGATTTTAGGAGCTGGGCCAACTGCATTTTGGTGAATCTTCAGGGAGGGTTTGAACCAGATCTCTCGCCTGATCCCAGATGGTATTCTGATACTGACCCATATGGCCCAGGTAGTTCTGTGCCCAAATGGTCAGAGTGGCAGAGGAATATACTTGCTTGCCCAATTGCTCAAGTTGGCGAGATTCCTTGTCTAGAGGGTGGGTGTTGAGGTGTTTGGGCTTTTAAGTGCAGCAATGAGCTGCGTTCATCACCACTGAGTCCACCATGGGGTATTCACCAAAGAAAGGTTTGCCCACTGGTGCATGATAAAGGCGATACACCTTCTTAGCCAAGGCCAGGGTGGTCGAGGGATGATTCCATGCCGCCTTAGTCATATCTTCATATGAATCAATAGGAGGAGGGACCACCAAAAAGAGAGTCTCCTTCTTCTGGAGGTAAATCGCCAGGCAACGACGATGCTCTGGGTCAAGCTTCTCTGTCTCCTATCCTATACGGACTGAATGTGACGCATCACATCAAGGAAACAGAGATCATCGGGGGAGACCTGGGGTCTCCTTGGGAGGTTCCTGACCATCAGAGGGGCCCATCAAGTCCTCCGGTGTCTGGTCCCCCAACTGTTCACTGTCCGGGACTGGCATCAGAGGGCGGCGGTTGACCCTACACTGGTCCGAAGCCCCCTTGTGACACCCAGAAGACCCTATGGTACAGGGGCGACTGGGTCCTGCCCGGTATGGATCTCGAAGAGGCGGGGTCCTGTGGAGGAGGGCGGGAGGAAGGACACCTAGGTGCATCCTTGTCCTTCAAAAAGGTCCACCAGTCTATACATAAGGCATTATAGTCCACCGGTGGAGGTGGAGTGTAAGGTGGATAGGGGTACTGGGGAGGAGGGTACATCAGGTCCATCTTGTAAATGAGCCTTGCTCAATGATGTTCGCCTGAATAAATACAGATATGATGATGATGATGATGATGATGATGATGATGGATGATGATACAGATATGATGGTAGAGGAGCCAGCGTATGGTGCCCTGGCATTGGACCAACAGGCGCCGACTGGGGATCCCTGGGAGGGCCAGCGGGTGTAGGCTGAGGCGACGGCGGTTGAGGAGTCTGTGTAGGCATCTGCGTAGCCGGCGCCGGCCTGGTAGACAAAGACTGGCATTGGTCTGGAGAAACAGCCAACATAGACCTCAGAGGAGAGGCAGGTGCCGGGGGGGGGGGTGTCCCCCCCGAAGGTTGAGGCACAGACAAAGGCAATGGGGGAAGGGGGGAGGATCCGCTGCCAGAGATGCTAACCCCAGTCGAGCCGCCTGAGCGTCAGGGGATGAAGTCCACTGCCCAGAGGAGCTGCTGCCAATTAGGCAAATGAGGGTGGGCAACTGGACCACCGGCAACCGAGAGGGAGAGAGGGCTGCCAACCTCCTGCAAGAAAACAGCTCAGGGACAGAAGCCAATATATGTGGTGACCAGGAGTGAGAGGCTGACTAAGTACAGTCCCGGGGCTTGTGCTTCCTGCTGGACTTCTCCTGGGAAGAACAAAAAGATGCCCCAGTGGCCAGGGAAGTAGAAGAGCTTTTAGCCTGAAGCTCCCTCTCCATCCTGGCTAATTTCTGCTGGAGCAGGTGACTCTGGAGGGTCTTCAAGCAGCATCTCCATGTAGCGTGGTTGAAGTCCTGGCAGTGCTTGAAGGCATCGGCATCATGGTTAGGGCCTAAGCAGAGCAGGAAGGAAGAGTGACCATCTTTAGCAGGTACCTGCTTGCCACAGGCACACTTTGACAGCCAGTCGTAAGACATAAACGAGATGGATAAAACACCAAAAATCAATGTCAATACTAAAGATAAGAAAAAGAAATTGCAGTTAAACGCGAATAAAATGGCGGTTGACTGAAGCAGGCATCTGTGGAGGTCCAACGTGGTCAATGGTGGGAAAAGAATGGAGGAAGGTCCGGAGGATAGGCAGATGTCAGCATGCTAACGTTAGCGTCTGCGGTACCCCACTACAGACTGCTAGTTAGAAGTTTTCCATGTGGTCCTGGCGCCTAGTGGCTTCAGATCTACCAGTGCTGCCTGCTGGAAAAGCCCCCCTCGAAGTAAGATTACATAAGTTCTTACACAACTGCACTATCTTCATTGAGGGTATCTCTTGCATCAGGCCACACCTGAAGAGCGAATCCCAAGCAGTTACAGGCTGATATACAGTCTGGGTGGCTGGAGTCTACAGGCCTAAGACAGGAGGCCTTGAAGCATCACTAGGTTGAATCCTGTTCTTCTCCTAGAAGCAATGTCCAGACTGTAGAGTGCTTAGTGAAAGTGTGGACAGAACTCCAGGTTGCAGCAGCACAGATCTCTGCAGCTAAAACAGGCAACTGAGGTGGAAATGCCTCTAGCTGAATGACCACGGCAACTGAAGCGGACATACCTCTAGCTGAATGACCATGTACAACACCATGAAGTTCCTTTCCATACTTCCTAGAACAAAAAGTGATACAGTAGGCCAAACATTTGGACAGGCACTATTTAGAAACTGGTACACCCTCTTTCCCAGGGGCATAGGAAACAAACAGCTGCAAGGAATTTCTGTAGTCCTTCGTATGCCTTGTACAGTAAAGCAAAATACTTTGTACATCTAAGATATGAAGCAATGCTTCCCCTGGACTGGCATGTCCCAGATAATAAACAGGCAGGTGGGTGGACTGATTTACAGTAAACTCAGACACCACCTTAGGAAGAAACTTAGGATTCGTATGCAAAGACATTGTGGAAACTTAAATAAGAAGGCTCACACATCAGAGCCTGAAGCTCAGAAATCCGAGCCAAAGTAACAGCAACTAAAATTAATGCTTTCCATGACAGAAAGCGTAGCTCACAAGTCGCAGCTGGCTCAAACAGAGCCAAAACAAAATTAAAGTCCCAGGCCGGGACTGGGTTGCAGATGGGAGGCTTCAGATGCAGAATACCTCTCACAAATTTACAGGACACCTCAATCGGTGCCACCGTACGGCCATCAATGCACGCGTGAAAGGCTGAAATGGCTGACAGGTGCACCTTAATGGAGGAGTACTGCAGGCCCCGATATGAGAGGGACAGCAGTTACTCCAAAATCTGATGCACAGGACAAGTGAAAGGGTCCAAATGACAGGAAGCCACCCACAGAGTACAGCGCTTCCACTTCATGGAATAACTGGCCCTGGTAGAAGGCTTTCTGGCAGCCACCAAGACATCGGCCACCTTTGGGGACACCCTGAAGCAAGCCAGGGCTATGTCTTCGGAACCGTGCATGGAGGTGCAGAGACTTGGTCTGGATAGACCAAGGTGCCCTTTTCCTGTGATAGCAAGCCGTTGCACTGGGGCAGGGGCACTGGAGTTTCCACTGCCAACTGCTGCAGCAAGAGAGACCAAATCTGACAAGGCCAGAAGGGAGAAATAAGGATCAGAGTGGCCCCTTCCATCTGAAGCTTGATTAGTACCCTCTGAATTAGAGCAAAGGGAGGGAAGACGTAGAGAAACCTCCCTTTCCAAGAGGAAATGCTACCCACTGCATCTCGCCAGAAAACTCCAGAACCTGGTGCAAGCGAGCAGTTTTGCATTGAGTGGGGATGCAAAAAGGTCCAATTCTGGACGACCCCACTGGTCAAACAGACCTTTTACGACCAAGGTCAGCAGCTTCCACTCATGCATCTGAGATGGTCTCTGGCTGAGTCTGTCTGCCAGGATGTTTTGGATGCCTGGAACATGGATGGCCGATAGTTCTACGCAGTGTTCTAGAGACCAGCACCAAACTCTCATCGCCTCTCAGCACAGGGGGTAAGGATAAGTCCCTTCCCCCACTTGCTTGTGTATTGCACTACACCGGTGTTTCCCCGTCTGCACTAGCAGGGGCAGGTAGTCCTGAAAGGCTTTCAAGCCGTATAGGACGTCCCTCATCTATAGGACGTCGTTGTGGTGTGAAGTCTCCACTGCGGGCCAAGTGCCCTGGGTCTGGTGAGGGCCCAAGTGAGCCCCCACCCTGCCATTCCCAAAGCATTCATGGGGAGGATATGGTGAGGGAAGGCAATAAGGAAGGGAGCCCTGTCAGTAACTTGCTGGGTTCCATCCACCACTGAAGCACCTTCTCTACTGGAGGAATGACTAGAACCTTCTGTTCTTTATCGACGGCGCGTTGAGCCCATTGAACTCTTAAAGTTCATGGAGGGATCCGCACATTCAGCCTCGCCAGAGGAACTGTGACAGTAGCTGCAGCCACCAGACCCAGCAGCTTAGAAATGGCTGGGCTGTGACACACTGATTACTGTAAAGCAGCCAGGCCTGGGCTAGCAGGCATACCACCCTGCCCTGCACAGTGTCCAGTATAGCACATACGTACTGAAGGTGCTGATCTGGGGTCAAGATTGACTGGGACAGGTTGACCGGAATCCCTAATGGATGGGACAGCTGTCTGGTATATGCTAGAGTGCATGCTGGTTGCTTCTCGGACCAAGCTATGAGCAACCAGTTGGCCAGATAAGGGAGGGCGTACAGGCTCTCTCTTCCTGGAGCTGCTGACACTACTGCCAAGCATTTGGGGAACACCCATAGTGCAGACAACAGTCAAAGGACAATGTCCTGGACTGGTAGCATTCCCCTGGAATAGAAGTATGAGGCATCTCTTGCACTGGGGCAAATCCTGAGAGGCAGGTGGGTGACCTGCATAGCCAGAGGGCATAACTAGTCCCCTCATTTCCAGGAGTAGCCATAGACCCCGTAGTGTGACCATTCTGAACTGTTAGCATCCAAATATAGAAGTTCAGATCCCTCCTATCAAACAGGGTCCTCAAGTTCCCCATGAACATGGGGACGACGGCAAAGATGATAAGAACCCCTTGATATACTGACGCCAATGTACTGGTTCTATGGAACTCTTCTACTCTTCTGTAACGGAGTACATATGTCTATTAGTAGCACTGGTATGTGCACTGGTTTGGATATGCAGTGAATCCCAGAAGCTGTAGGGCATATGTCAATGTCAGGCCCCAAGTGTCTGCAGTGACCCCCCCCCAGTTCTAGGTGGATGGAGAGGCAGCCATACCACCACCGCCTAACCCAGGGTGGAAGGGAAAACAAGAAGGGGGCAGGAGACGGGGAACATAGTTGGTCTTACGCACAAAGGCACTGCTAAAGTGAGGCCAGTGCACCCCTGATATAGTCAGGGTAACCCCTTGGGCTAACAAATCGATTTGGGGGTGGGGTGCACAGACCTCCCAAAAGGCCTGTGCCCGGTGAACTTAGTGGGAGCAATGAGGTAGAGGCGAGCTCTCCACAGTAACAGATCCCTCTTTCTTCGCCAGAGGGCAGTGCCATCATCGCGGACATCCTTGCCTGAGGAAGGAGCGACTGGGAATGTCTTCCACCTGCTCTGTGTAGGCCTACACACATTTTGCCATGCAATATGATGTACGTGGTGGAAATGCGAAGACCATTGACAAGGTTGAGCAGGAAAGGAAGCCTGGCCCGAGCAGGATGAGTAAAGGGAAGCGAGCTGCGCAACATCAACATCTGAGCAGTCAACAGGCAAACGGACAGTCTGGCTTCCCATGGCACGTGGCTTTGTGAGGCAAACCCAGCAGCAGAAGCCCTGGTGTGACATCCGAGATGTCAAGGGCAGAGCCCAACAGTGGCAGACCCCCACTGTGCCCAGCCAAAACAAAAAGAGGAGAGAGCATATCGCAACCCCATGGAAGAGAGCAGGAGACTGGAAAAGGAGCTGGCCCCCAAATCCAATCCCCCACATCCTTTGCCCACAATGGGTAAAGGCACCGCTGACGTTTGTAAGCCAAGCAGGGAACGTCGGCAGTGGTGTAGCCAGGCCATAACTTAAAAGAGACCAATGCGCCCTAGTCATCGGCTGTACCAGCGACAGGACGAGGGAAACAACTGACAGGGAAGACACTGGGCACCACCATCTGGGCAAAACCTCCAGGGGAAAAACAGTGGCGAGGAGGCAAAGGCACCACCGACAACAGGCAAGGAGAGAGAGCAGAGACAAAGCCCCGCAGGTCAATACCCACCCTTGAAGGTAAGGGGGGGAGGGAGCATGGGCAGCACAGTCTGCGGGTCGCTCATGTAGCAGAGTGACAGAGACCTGCCCCAGAGATACAGTGAGGGGGGAGAGGGGGGTGGCATCAGTTGAGAAAGGCAGCCTGGCTGAAACCAGAAGATCAGGAGTGAAGGAAAGTGTCCAAGGAGGCAGTTGCTGAGCTGGTTCAGGGAAGGAGGCCCAGACCAGTGAGAAGTTCCACTCCAGAGCCCTGATCCTGGACTAACAGGACCACAGGAAGCTCAGGGGGACCCGTGCTGCAGCAGGTTGAAGTTCCTCATCCCCAAGAATTCCCTGAGGTGATTCCGGCAAACTCTGGAAGGAGGCTGCATTCCACCATGTGGAAGCTGCAGGTCGACTGGCCGCAGTCAGAGCCAGTCAAAACCTTCCACCAGGCCACCGCTACGGGCATTTTAGAAAAACCTAAAGCCCTTCTGCGGAGATCAGTGAGACAGGTGATTGAAGCAGCAACCAAGCATTTAATTTTTGTTTACAAAAAGAACAGAAAATTACTTAAAGATATACAGACTGTGTAGGTAGCTTCTGCAGAGGTCCGGTGAGCACTGGTTGATGGCAGGAAAAGAACCAAGATGGGACGGTGCCACGCTTATGTCAGATATCGGAATGGCGTCATCAGATCTCGCTGTGGGCGGTCCATACTGAACTGCTAGCAAAAGTTTCCGTGGGGTCCTAGAACCTGACAATTCATTGTCCTAGAAGTGTGACCCAATGAAAGAGATATCCCAAATGAAGATCTCCAATCCTTTCAATGCTGCAAAGGCAGGGACCTGTTCCTTCCTATGGAAAAAAAAAAATCACAGGTCAAGGGGCGGAGATAAAGCATATACCCCACGACTGATGGGAGAGGAGCTTAGCTTGAAGACTTCAGATGACTTGACCATCTCTTAAAAGCATGCCAGAAAACAGTATTATTTACATTTTTCTTTTTTTTTTTTTTTTTAAGATGCTGCCTGTCCTATGTTCTCAACAGAAGCAGAAGCACCTGGGCATCCTATTGCAAGAACAGCTGAAGTAGAGAATACATGCTTGCATACCTTGTTGCCTAGTCATTTGATAAACATTCCAGCTCCTCCTGTCCGAGTGTGTGTAATTGTCTGCAAAGAACAGTAAAAGTTATTTAGTAACATAGCAAATCGTATCTAAACAACCTTAAGAATGCCTATGGGTTTTCTATTTTTCCATTATCAAGATCCACAATTAGAGTAATTATGTGACACAGCTACAGTAAGCTTACAATAAACCTATTGCCTAGCCACATAACATTTTTACACTCCAATTGTGAAAATACCAAGGATCCAGTAACAAAATACTTACTTACATTCGTCTTACCCACTTACTGTATACTCCTATGATTTTAGTAGCTTCTATGCGAAGTAGCCACTGACTTTCAGTTAGTTAACATGACTTTTTCTTTAAAATGCTTTCCTGTACGGAGGGAGCAGTGAATGTGTATGTAAGGTTCTATTCTCACTGGAAACAGTCCATACAGAGACAGACAGCAATGATAACTACAAGACAGAGGCTGATTTTTTTTTTTTTTTAATAATTTGAAATTACTTCAACCAGGATAGCTTCATGAGATGTAACAACTTGTTTTTATAGGGGTCCAGGAAGATTAACAGGTTAATCATTATTACATTGAGTTATTTTTGAAGTCTGAACTTCATGTTGTCTAACCTTGATATAAAAAGGCGACTTAGGCATAACTGATTTAAAGAGACACTGTCAACCCCTACTGGCCTCAAGGTGCTTCCAGTTTAAAAAAAAAAAAACACAAGTTATGATTGGTCACATGCTGTACAGTTTGCTGATGTAGTTGGTAGTTTGATTCCGATTCCTTTTTTCTTTGTGAAGGTCGAGATCTTCTGCCAAGCCCTGCAGCTATAGATATGGTACAGGAGTCGCCAATATCTATGGCCATCAGGAGCTGTTGCTTAGCCACCACTCGGCCCTGGTCCTGCTTGACCATAGTCTGCAAGTCTGCAGTCAGATAAGGAAGCACCTTATCAAGGGTGCCTAATAGGGTGTGAGCAAAGTAGGTAATTAAAAGGGCCAAACTTTCTTGTCGAAGGCCAAGGGAGGAGACAGCATAGGCCTTCTTGGCACTGTGATCCAATTTCTTGGATTCCTTGTTGGGAGGTTTATCCACATCCATGACACTGCCTGTATGCCGAAAGATTGAGTTAGCCACCAGACCCTCGGCTGAGGGGTGTTTGATGAAGCCCGACAAGGAACCGGTAGGGACCACATACTTTCGGGCCACCTTGGCCGAAAGCGCAGGGTAAGAGGCAGGATGCTGCCAAAGCTCCAGAGCGGGGCCAAGAATGGTCTCGGTGACCGGGAAGACCTCCCAAGGGGAGTCACCCTGGTCAGGGTATGTTTAGCCCATTTCTGGATGGGCTCCATCTGAAGACCCATAGACTCCTAAATTAAATGGAGCAGGCCCAAGAAGAAAGTGGGATTGTGCTCTTTTGACAAATCCTCTCTTGACTCAACATCCAACGGACAGAAGTGTAAGGAAGAGCCCTCAGACTCAGAGGACTTATCGAATAAAGGTCAACAGCCTGAGTCCCCGCTGACCCTACATGGTCAGGTCCCCTTAGGAGGGGAGCCCTCCTTTGGCTGTTTAGGTGGTGGCTCCACCTGAATAGGAGGGTAGGCAGAGGCCTCAGCGGTGGGAACCATGTGATAGCCAGGGTAGGGGCTTAACCCCAGTGAACATGAGCTGGTGCCACATAAGCTCCTCGTAGTGCTGATGTATTTTATGATGGAGCCTCTCCTCATCTGAGGAGGAAGAAGAAGAAGAGGAGCAGCAGTGGTGACGTCACTTGCCTGAATGTTGAGAGTGAGGACGCCGATGCTGATGTAGGCAGCTCGACTCTGGACTTCGAGATTGGGACCGCGACCATCAGGGCTGACGATGAGTCTCATAGGAAGCCGGCAAAAGCAGAGGATCATCTAGGGTAGGGAATGGATCAGCAGGCTGGTCCTACCCTCCCATGGAGGATATAGGCAGCACTAGTGTCCTAGAGAAGGAGGTATCAGCCTCATCTGACGACAACGGGTTAACCAGTTCGAGAAATATCTTCACACGTTGGTCAATGAGCAGCTCGACCAACTGGCCAAATGGAGGAACTGTGGAGCCAGCAGCCAGAGCTGAAGGATGAACCATAGTCGAAACCTCCACAGAAGCACGGGAACCAGAGGCCTGAGAGATGAGATTAGTCCAGGCCATCTTTCTATCAGTCATTGACTACGCAGACTTCCTCTATAGTCACTGCCCCACTCCCTACCTTCAAAAGTTGGATACCTTATACCATAGAGCAATAAGGTTCATTACAGACCTGCCATATAATACTCACCATTGTTCTCTCTATGATGCAGTTGGATGGGTTTCCCTTCATGTCAGGAGGAGCAGAAATGCAGCTCTATGGATCTACAGAGTTTATCAAAAACTCCCAAGATATATCCTGGACTGCTTCAACCTGACCACTCCCAGATCCTATGCCCTAAGAAGCAACAATATCATCCTGCTCAAATTGCCCAAAGTCAACACCAAAATGGGGAGGGCAGCAATCAGCTATTCTCTAGCCATAGCATGGAACACCCTACAAAAATCCCTAAAACTGTCCATTATCATTCCATTTACATCCTTCAAGCAGCACTGTACAGCCTTCTTCACAGAGAAATGCAGTTGCTACAGTTAGAGATAGAATAGTCATCCCACAAAACCATATTCCAATCACATATGGCATATTCCTTCCAGCCAGACACCGCCAGTATATGGCACCCAATATTCCTTCACCATCCTTGTACTCATTATGTGAGTGACTGTCATGGCCTCATTGTGATATATATGTACTATAAGCATATTGTGATGTTCGCTTAACTTTCTCTTGCCAAGCTTTAACATGTGAATTCTCTGTATATTATTGCGTTATAAATAACATTTTCTTTTTTCTGTATGTATAACTGTCTCATAAGTATGTGATGTAATTGCTGTGCACCAACTCGAACCTTGACCTTATCAGGTCCATCTTGTAAATGAGCCTTGCTCAATGATGATCGCCTGAATAAATAAAGATGTGACTGATTGATTGATTGAGAGCGCTCGCAATCCTACGATCGACAGCAAAGATCTAGATTTAGTGCCCAAAGAGGGGCCTTGCTCAAAGGTGGGAAGGGACTGGAATAAATCACGAAATGCCCCTGAAAAGGTGGTGCCTAAGGGAAGCGGCAGAAAGTCCGAAGCCGAAGAGGAATGCTCTGCAGCCTGAGCCGTAACCTCCTCAAAAGCCGCAAGATGTTTCGCGAACCCCGTAGTCACAGAGGCCACCTGATGGCATCTTTTGATTTAACAGGACGATCCCATTCATCAGGGCTCCCCAGAAGTCAAGTGTGCTGGTCTTCCAAAGATGAAAGAATGCAAAGTGCAACAAAGGCCACACACACCTCGGGATTGTGTTCGTGGCCTAGGCAGCAGACGCAAGTGGTGTGCGTGTCCATTCAAGACATCTACCCATATGCACATTTTTTTTTTTAATCCTGGTGCCGACTTCGAATCAGCCATCATGGGGAAGTGAAGAAATGTGCCTGAAGATGAAGAAAAACAAAAGTTAACTACCTGTAAATTTTCATTCTCCGACATCTGGTCTCCGGGCTTCAAGACAGATGGGCTGTACCTTCTGATGTCACATTCAGACAGGAATCAGAGCTCTCCAGCCTGGATATCCACCCCTCCACTTCCTGTTTCCATCAGTTCTTCCTAAAGCAGTCCAACTGTGGTAACACTATATGAACTTGGAAACAAAGAGAAACATTATGCAAACCTTCGGCCAACTGACCAATTATGTACATTCTGGGAAGGAAGAAGCCCAGAGACCAGCTATCAGAGAAGAAAATTTACAGGCATTTAAATTTGGTTCTCTTTCTCTCTCTCCCTAGCTGGTCTCCGGGCTTCAAGACAGATAGGATATACAAAAGCCGTACATCTCCAATATCCAAATGTAAATGTCCGTAAGAGTCCACCACCACCTGAAGAACTCTGCGGCCAAAAGACACATCCGCCAAGGCCATCACATCCCACTTGTAGAATTTCGTAAATGTGTGAACAGACGACCAGGTGGCCACCCTGCATAGGTCTGCTGGAGAGGCCTCTCTGAAGTCCGCCCATGACCTGGCCATATCTCTGGTTGAATGTGCTTTCACTGGGCCAGGTAAAGGTACTCCAGCTTGATCGTAGGCAGTGGTGATGGTGGAACAGATCCATCTGGCTATAGTCTTTGGAAGGTTTTTTTACCCATATTTTGGCCCGTAGGTAGAAGAAACTAGCTAGAAGGTTTTTTGCATCGATTTTGTTCTTTTAATGTAGATTTTCACCGCCCTTCTGAGATCCAGCGTGTGAAATTCCTTCTCTGTCATTTTTTGGGTACAGACAGAAAGAAGGCAGAATCAGCTCCTGGTTGCAATGTAAAGGGGGCATTACTTTTGGCAGAAAACTTGGATCTGTTCAAAGGACTACAGAATCCTGATTAAAAACAGTATAAGGCTCCTTAGTGGATGTCGTAGGGTCTTGGATAGATGAACCAGAGAGGCAGATTGCAGCAGACTAAAGTAGGGTTTTATTGTAAATAAAGCGGACTGAACACGACAAAATAACAAAAACATGCATAAAATAATGGTTCAAAATAAAGCAAAAAACAAACTCAGGTATCCTCAGAAACTAGGAGAAGGCTAGCTCCAGAGATGTTCACAGCATCACATCCCTATCATATCTGCTGGTCACCTTAGAACTCTTTAAATACCCTATTGGGTATCATGTGATCAGCTAGCTCCTCCTTCATTCATTACATGATACAACTCTTCTGTATTCAGTGCATATAATATATTTTAAGTAATCAAACGTTTTAAAAGCACAATATCATTATAACACTGGTGCATGAACTAATTTTTAATCTACTCTAGCACTTTAAATGCTTAGATGCATTTCAGAAGGTACCTCCCCCTTTTACATGGTATAAGAGAGTAGGAAATGAGGCTGACCGGCCCTTAGTAGCTATAGCAATGCAGGAGAAGTCTTCATAGGCAACAAACAATTCAGCAGGCACTCGCTATGCACTCGCTACATAACAAGCCTGAAATCACATCAAAATGACATACAGAGCACTTCTAGAGTGAGTATAAAGTTGTGTCAACCGTTATTCTTTAAAAATATGCCCCGACAGTGAAGAAATGGGCTAAATGTGCTATACGTTTTTCTGTCGGAAGCTGCAAGGCTCTCAGCTTCCTGGAGCAGTAAGAGTTTTTAGCTTCCTCAAGCAGAATGGGGGGGGGGTTAAAGAATAATACTTCTTGGCAAACCAAGACTGGGCATTACCGTTAGAGCTGAATGGGATACACATTGAGTCCCAATACTTCTTAACATTACTATACATGCAGCGCTATTACAGAATCCATAGCTATATATGAATATACATAGCCCTCTCTAATATTACAGGGGAAAATAAACGTTCACAGAGGGCAAGGATTCCAAAAAGCATGCACACCAAACGCCTAGCATTGTACTAGTTTTAAACATTACTACATTTTAAATGTTTCTACTATTATTCTAGAACTTTTGTTTGTTTAGTGGGGCATAGTATGGATTTTAGACACAAGACAAGAAACATATAGGGAGGGGATTATTTTACTACGAACAAAGAACAGAGACACCAACAGACAACAAACATACAAAGTGGGTGGCCAGCCCAACAGTACAAAGAATACAAAAACAGATATGACGATTTCCAAAATCCATAGAGTCCCAGAAACAAAGGAAAAAAAAAAAAAGGGGGGGGGGGGGTTACTCTCTCACAGCGGACTAGGCTCCCAACTTGCTGGTGTAATGGCTATGAGAAAAGCGACTTTCATTGTGAGATGCATAAGGGGTGCTTCCTTAACAGGTTCAAAAGGAGCCTTGGACAAAGCCTTAAGGACCAAATTAAGCCTCCACAGAGGAACCCTTGATTTAATTGGTAGGCGTATTAATGTTGCCGTCCGCAGGAACCTTCTAACAAGGGGATGTGAACCCTGAGATTCCCCTGAATCCACCAAAAGCACCCCCAGGGTAGAAACGTGCACTCTTAAGGTGGCCGGTTGCAGTCCTTTGTCAAACCTGTCTTGGAGAAACTGGAGCAAAATAAGCAAAGACACCGTTTGTTCATGCCTTTGTTTGGACTGAAGCCAGAACAATAAGAATTTTCTCCAAATCTTGTAATACACTTTACAGGAAGACAGGCAACAGGATTGAACCATTTCAATCACAAGTGTTGTGTATCCGAGTTCCTTGAGAGGTTCCCACTCAATCTCCAGGCCAAAAGGGACAGATCGCAGAGACAGGGATGTAGTACAGGACCCTGATGAAGAAGGTCCGGGCTGATTGAAAAGGTTAGAGGTGGTTGCCATGACAGACGAATCAGAAGCAGGAACCACAGGACTAGGACCAGCCCTGCCCGATCCATCACTACTTTGTGGAGGACTCTGGATAGAAGCAGTATGGGAGACCAAACTGACCCCAGTTTAGGGAGAAAGTGTCCTGAGGCACCACTAGTTCATCCTTGGCCAGGGAGCAGAAATGTGTGACCTTGGAATTTCGCCGGCAAGAGAAAAGATCTACCCGAGAATAGCCCCAAAGTTTGGTTAGGATTTGGAAGGTACTGTTCTTTAGCTCCCATTCCCCTGGCAAGACATCCTTGCGACTGAGTCAGTCCACTGTGATATTTTCCTGACCCGGGATGTATACTGCCCTTATGCTTGCTAGGTGGCGCTTGGTCCATTGAAATAGAAGAAGAGGCTTCCTGAGAATCCGTGAGCTTCTAGTGCCGCCCTGATGATTTGATGTACACCATTGTCGTTTGATTGTCTGTCAAAATCGGCACATCCTGGTTGAGTACTTGCTGTTTGAATTGTAGTAGGGCTAGATGCACTGCTCTCATTTCGAGGACAATGATGCTGCACCTTGTTCCCAGCAGAAACCACTTGCCTTGAACTGACTTCTGGTCTGGGTGTGCCCTCTAGCCTCTGAGGCTGGCATCAGTAGTGATTCATATTTGGTGTGGGTGATCCAACTTGCAGCCCCTCATAATATTGGAGCTCTGAGTCCACCACTGGAGGGCAGTCCCGATCTGGTGAGAAATTGTGATCAGTCGGTCTTGGCTGTGTCTGGACTGGGACCACAGTCTGAGGCAGTGTGCTTGGATGGGCCGCATGTGAATCAGTGCCCAAGGGACTGAGTCTGCCAGCGATACCATGGTCCCAACGAGCTGCATGAAGTTGTGAGCTGGCAGCTGGTGGGCAGTGTGAAATCTCCTGATGAGGCTCTGTAGGTCCCTGAACTTCATTTCCGTCGGAAACACTCTGTTCACCAGCGTCTTGAAGTCTGCCCCCAGATGACTCACGGTCTGGGTTGGAGTCAAGGAAGTCTTTTTCCAGTTGATCATGAGTCCGTGTGCAGAGAGACACCAGACTACCTCCTCCACATCTTGTACTGCTTGGATGAGCGTAGGGGCTTGTATTCGAATATCGTCCAAGTAAGGGAAAAGCTGTATTCCCCAGTTCCAGAGGTGAGCAATTACCATTACCAGCACTTTGGAGAATCTCCTTGGGATAGAAGAAAGACCAAATGGCAGGTTTTTGAATTGGAAATGATTCTCCCCCACTTTGAACCAGAGATATTGCCTGTGTGGCTTTTGGATGGGAATATGCAAATAGGCGTCTTGCAAATCGATTGCGACCAGAAAATCCCCTTGTAATTCCCTGATGACTTAAGACAACATTTCCATCTTGAAGGGTTTGATGCGGACGAAGCGATTCAGGAATGAGGTCTAGGACTGGACTGAATCCCCCTGTGCAGTTGGAAACAGTGAAGAATAGGGAGTGTACCCCCAGGCTGAACTCTGTGGGGGAAACTTGTTTGATGGCCCCTGCCTGAATAAGGTCTGTGAGGGCTCGAAACATTGCTTGCCTTTTGGTCAGGTTTCCTGATACAGTAGAGGGCACCACATAAGGTAGCAGGGGCTTAGATTCGATTTCAATTAGGTAACCTTTGCTGATGATGTCTGGGACCCATCTGTCCGACGTAGTTTGGACCCATTCCTCGAGAAAGATTGAAAGTCTGCTCCCTACTCGAGGATGGGTCCCGACGGCTTCATTGTGACTGTTGCTCACGGTGTTTCTGGTGCCCCCTCCTACCCTGAAGTTGCACTGGTTATGGGAACAGAACCATGTTCTCTTGCCTGAGAAATTATTGTTTTGACCTTTGTTGAAACCTCATTCATGAAAATTGTGTCTTGGGCCCAAAGACCATGATTTGCCAGTTTCTTTGAAGCATGTTAACTTTAGCCATCTCTCCAGATTTCTTCACCACCTCCTTAAGCGCGGAGCCAAACAGGAGATTAACTTCATAAAAGAGCATTCACCAAATGGCTTTTTGAGGAGGCATCTGCTTGCCAGGCCTGAAGACAGAGGTTGCGGCGAGCCGACGTTTGATGGAACACTGTTCTAGCGGCGCACCCGACTGCCTCCTCGGACACATCTGCTGCATAAGCTGATGCCAAACCCATGAGTTGCAGCTGGCAAATAGTAGCCTTGTTCTTCTCAGGATCCTCAGTGAATTGGAAAGCTAAATCCGAGGTCCAGGACAGAGTGGCTCTGGCAGAGAAAAGACTGGCAGTTGCTGCCTTGAGAGAAGCTGCCGATGCCTTCTTCAGTGAGGCATGTACTTTCCTGTCCACTAGGTCCCTCAGAGATGGCCCTCCTTCTGCTGGAAGGACCGCCTTTTTGGTGAGATATGAAATCAAGGGGTTGATTGAGGGGCAGTCACGCCACTTTTCAGATTGCTTTTTGTCGAATTTTAGAAGCCTAGTTATCCGACGAGGGACTGGGTAAGCACATTCTGGACCTCGCCATTCCTCCTTTAGCAAGTCCTCTATGGCCAGAGGAACAGGTAATGCTGTGGCCAGTTTGGCGGCACATGCAAGGCCTGTTTCGGCTGTGTTGGAGCCACTGGCAAAGACCTGAGGTGGATCTCAGCAATAACCTTTTTTATGAAAAAGTCTAGGTCATCCAAATCAAAGTTTCTGGAAGGAGAGTTGTCGGAAGTCAGAGTCTACTAGCTCCCCTTCTTCTGGCAAAGATGAACTGGAGTCTGATGAGGCCAGGGAGCACTCCCTACGTTGTTTCCCCTTGTGAGTGCCCTGGGACCGGCTTAGAGAACGATATATTTTCTTGCTCTTACGCCGCAAGGAATGCCGATCATCCTTGCCAGAGGATCTGTTCCTTTACCTGGATTTCTTTTTTTTTTTTTGTGGTAATGAGTGGATAACTGCCCCTCTTCGGATGAAGATGGGGACACAGTTCTCTTTCGCTTTGCCTTCGTGTGTTGTCTCATGTCTGGGGACCCTGGAGGCTGCCAGTCGAAGCATGAAGGGTCCAGGGCAAATACCCTATTTATCTTATCAGTAAGGTCTGGAGCCAGCGAGGGAGCTGCGGATTGCTGGGGGGCCCTGGTGGCTGCAACCCTCTCAGACCTGTCTGTGCCAAAAAATTTGAGGCTTCCATCAGGTCCTCCGCATTCGCAGCCACTGCTTTCTCACATTTTAAGCAAAGCGAGTCAGCTAAAGTGACCAGTATGGGAGATTTACACTGCTGACATTTTCTGCCCCTGGAGGACTTGTCTGAGGCCATGATGAAAAAAATGGTTCTAGTACTGAAGCGTGGCCCAAATGTTGCTGCTGTGCCTTTAAGAGATGCTGAAATGTGCTTTTAACCCCCTTAAATGCAATTAAAAATGCATCCTGGGGGGCACTGTGGAGCCCGAGCAGAGTGCAGCAAAATATAACAGCTCCTCAGATTCTACTACTAATTTGTAAAATGAAAGTATTTTAGATCATGTTTTGAGTGAAATTTCTTCCAGATTTGGAAAGAGCACTCTGGAGAGTACCAGAATGTGGACCCAAAGAGGGATAAAGGAGGAGGATCAGGTGGGAAAACAACAGGGTCTTCTCAGGCATCTAAGGCAGCTACCAACGTGCAGTACTTAACAACTGGTGAAGCGGAGGAGACATTATCTTCTATCGGAGATAAATTACAAAAACTGATATCTGCGGTCTCAGATTTAAATACTGTGATGGATTCTTATGGCACCAGAGTGAACTTAGCAGAAACTTTCATCGACAACCTAAAAGTAGTGTCGGATGACGTTAAAAGGCAAGCGGAGTCGGCCTCTGCAGCCATGGCAAACCTTATCAAAGAGAACACTCACTATTAGGCCAGACTGGAAGCCTTAGAAAGTCAGGCTAGGTCATCGCATATAAGCATACAGGCCTGCCCGAAGATATCAAGGGTGATCATCCTCTTATGTTCCTACAAGAATGGCTGCAAGAAAAATTAGCTCCCGAGGAACCCCAGATTCCCTTCGCTCTTCAAAAATCCTATCGGATAACTCCTCGAGGCTACCGGGAAGATCCAACCAACCCACAAACCCTCCTAGTAGTGACTGATGAAGTGGGGACAAGAGACACCATACTGAGGCTGGCTAGACGTGTGGGGACCTTAATACAAGACGATCAAATGGTGTACCAGTTTCCCGACCTCAGTTATGCCACTTGTCTGAGGCGCAAAAAGTTTGACCCGGTAAGGCAGAAGCTACGCAACTTAGGGTTTCGCATGCCATAACTTATCCAGCAAGACTGCGTCTGGTTTTCGAGGGGAAAGTGCAGATTTTTTCTGACCCACTCGAAGCAGGGAAATGGGCCTCAAGGTTGCAACAACAACAGCAGGAGCCTGGTTCGATCGACGAGGAGGAATACTTGGTTTCAGGAGAGGATAAAGAGGACCGATTGCACCGATTGAGTGAGACTTTTATATTCCCTCCATAAAAAGGCTTGTTGATTTACTGGTAGTCCTTTAGTATTCTTCTTATATCCAATATTTGAGGTTTTAAATAAATAAATCCTTCTTAATTTACTTTAGACTAAGGATTAGCTCAATCGGGGGATCTGTGGAGCTATATTAAACTTTCTGAATTATACTAACATACTAAAATGCCAGCAGAATAGGCCTAACAGTCTTTCGAGTCTGCTCGACTGGTCAGCCCCAACCCTCGGCGTTGACCTTGCTGCCCCCCTTGGCTTCTCTGGCTTCTGCCTTCCCAGTTCCGGATATTCTTGCTGCATTGGATTTTGCTTCCAGAACCCTTCCCCTGTACCTGTCCCAGCCCCTCTTGAACCCCTCCACAGTCTCTGCCTCCACCAGCCCCTTAGGCAGTGCATTCCATGGCTCCACCACCCTCTCAGTGAAGTAGCATCTCCTCCTTTCTCCCCTGAATCTTCCCCCCTCCAGCTTCCACCCATGCCCTCTAGTGGCCCTCTCCTCCTCCTTGAAGCACCCTGACTGTTCCTCCCCTATTTACCCTCTTCATGTACTTGAAGACCTCTATCATGTCCCCGGTCCTTCTCTCTTCCAATGTGACATATTTAGCTCTTGAGCCTCTCCTCATAGGTCCTGTCCCCAAGCCCCAAATCACTTTGGTTGCCCTCCTCTGGACCCTCTCCAGGAGTTTGATGTCCCTCTTTAAGTGTGGCCTCCAAAACTGCATGCAGTACTCAAGGTGTGGCCTCACCAAGCAGTTATACAGAGGGAGCATCACTTCCCTCCTTCTGGAGGTGATCCCCCTAGCGATGCATCCCAGCATCCTGCTGGCCTTGGTTGCTGCCCTCCTACAAGTCTCCGAGTTGTTCATTTTGACATCCACCACCACCCCCAGGTCCCTCTCAGCCATCGAGACTTGTAGCATTTCCCTGCAGGTGTACACTTGGCCCGGTTTCTGCCCCCAGGTGAGTACCTTGCATTTCCTGCATTGAACCCTCAGCTTCCACTTTCATACCATCTTTCCAGAGCCTCCAGGTCCCCTGTAGGGCCACCCTCCCCTCCTCCCATCCACCACCACCCCAGTTTTGGGTCATCATAGAGACTCATCTCACTCCTTATTTCTGTCCTTATGTCGAGACGTAGGCGTTGAACAGGAGGGGCCCAAGGACTGATCCCTGTGGGACCCCACTAATGACCCTCTTGGGATGAGACTATCCCGCCAACCACGACCCTCTGGGTCCGGGTCCTGGAGCAATTGCCTATCCATCTGATCATCTGGTTCCCCACCCCCATTTCTCCCAGCTTATCCAACAGGCCCACGTGAGGAACAGAGTCAAATGCCTTGCTGAAGTCTAGAAAGAGAACGTCCACTGGTCTACCCAGGTCCAAGGCACTTGTCACCCAGTCATAGAACTCCACAAGGTTTGTCTGACACGATTTCCCCGAGACGAATCCATGCTGTCTATCGTCCAGGCACCCTGACTTTTCCAGGTCCCCCTAACCTCTCCTTGACAATGCCCTCCATCACCTTGCCCACCACCGATGTCAGGCTGACAGGCCTGTAGTTCTCTGCCACCTCCCTTGATCCCCCCTTGTGGATAGGCACTATATGCGCCACCTTTCAGTCCTGGGGCACCCACCCTGTCCTCAGAGAGATGGTGAAAAGCTCCGTCAGGGGTTTCGCCAGGACATCCGCAAGTTCCTTCAGCACTCTGGGATGTAATTTATCCGGCCCTGGTGCTTTCTCCGTCTTAAGGGAACTGAGGGCCTCCCTCACTCTCTCTGCTGTGATTTCCACTTCCAGTACCTCTTCTCCCTGCTTAGCCCTCCCCCCTCCTGCCAGTGATGCCTCCCCCTCTCCCCAGACCGCCCCGATGGTGGGGTCCCCCTCCCTCAGTATCTCTGTCTCCTCCCATGTATGATGCAGCACCCCATTTTCCTTGGTGAAACGGAGGTGAAGTACTCATTTAGTACCTCAGCCTGCTCTCCCGGTCTTGTGCCCATCTCCCTGATTTAATCCTGCTAATCTGCCCCTTCACCCTTCGTTTTCCCCAATGTATCTAAAGAACCCCTTGTTCCCTCTCCTGATTTCCCTGGCCAGGTTCTGCTCCTTCCTTGCCTTAGCCGCCCTCACCACCCTAGTGGCCCTTCTAGCCATCAGCTCATACTCCCCTCGATCCCTTTCACTCCTTGAGCACTTGAATTGCCTATAGGCTGCCTTCTTTCCCTGCAAAGCCATTTGGTGAATGCTCCTTTATGAAGTTAATCTCCTGTTTGGCTCCGCGCTTAAGGAGGTGGTGAAGAAATCTGGAGAGACAGCTAAAGTTCACATGCTTCAAAGAAACTGGCAAATCATGGTCTTCGGGCCCAAGACACAATTTTCGTGAATGAGGTTTCAACAAAGGTCAAGCCAATAATTTCTCAGGCAAGAGAACATGGTTCTGTTCCCATAACCTGCACCACCTCCTGGACCTCCCTGGTCCACCAGCAGGGTTTTTGGGCCCTACCGCATTTTCGTCTTACTCTTGCACAGGTGCTGGTAGCATCTTGCACCCCTTTCCTGATGATTTCCCACCTACTATCAGCGTCCATGTCTGACCCAATCCCATCCAAATGCTCCTTAAGGATCCTTCCCATTTCCTTAAAATCCGTTCCCCTGAAGTCAGTTACCTCCGTCTTTGTGCAGCTTTCTAGCCCTCCTAGGTCCAGGCAGAACCAGACCGTGGCATGGTCACTCCCCGCCAATGGGTCCCTTACCTCCAGGCCCCTAATCTGGTCACTGTCTGCCAGGATCACATCCAGTACCCGCGCCTCCCTGGTCGGTTCCCCCACCTGCCGAATTAGGAACGCGTCTTGAAAGACATCCAACAACCTCTGTTCCCTGGTCACAGAAGATGTCATAGTCTCCCAGTCTGTTCCTGGCATGTTTAAGTCCCCCAACACCACCAGAGCAGGGGGTCTATACACCACTCCTGTTTTTACTCTCTTGCCCCCCCCTTGTTATCAAGGTGACCCAAATCGCTTCCACGGTTCCCTCCGCCTCCTCTACTCCCCCTATGCCAATGCAGGTTTTTGACCATCATTGCTACCCCTCCTCCCCTTCCCTCCCCCCGTCCTTCCTGAACATAGTGTAACCCTCCAAGTTCAGGTCCCAGTCATGTCCTGCAGTGGCCCAGGTCTCGTGACCGCTGCCACATCCACTGCTCCCTCAGTTAGCATCGCCTGGAGCTCAGGCATTTTATTTCCCAAGCTCCTGGCATTTAGCAGGACTACCTTCCACCCTTTCCTATACTTCCATTTCCTGCTTGTGTTCCCATGGGATTCTGTTTCCCTGGTCTGCACTTTACCAGTCGGCCTTTTCCCGCAATCCTCCAGCTCCCCAGGGGTGGAGACAGAGTTCCTCCTTATCGGCACCCCTTGACAGCCTTTTCTCCCATCCTCCCCTTCACAAGTTTAAACCCACTTTTCACCAATGAACCCCTCTATTTTCAACTTAAGGATTCCCCTCCCCTCCAAATTGAGATGGAGTCTATCTCTAGCATACAGTTCCTTATCCTCCCAGGTCTCCTCCCAATCCCCAATCAACCCATACCCTCTGGCCTCACACCACTCCCTGAGCCACTGGTTTATCTCCCTAATCTTCCTTTTGTGCTCCCCACTTGCCCTTGGCACCGGCAGGATTTCTGAGAAGGAAACTGTGCATCCTATGTCATGACAGACCCTGGCAAGCTCCCTGAATCTTGCCTGTATCTCTAGCTCGCTATTTCCCTCAATGTCATTTGTACCCAGGTGGACCAGTATGTCCGGGGAACCCCCACAGTCCTTTGCCAGCTGCTATACATCGTGCTTAGCCCTGTGCACAGTTAGTCCAGGGAAGCATTTTGTTCCAACTGGCCAGGCTTCTCCCTCCCTATCCCACTTGATACCCCTGATCATAGAATCCCCCAACAGGAGCACTCTGACTGCTCCTTTTCCTCCATTTCCCCCCCTTCCATGTCCCTCATCCTTTCTACCAGCCCCTCCACCCAGCCGGCTCTTGTTCCTCCCCTATCTGGGTGCACATGCCACCCTCCTTACTACCCTGACCACCCCTCCCTCCAATCCTATGCCTCTCCTCCTCCTGAGTATCCTTCTGTACCTTGCTAACTCCCCCCTCACTGCTCGCAACTGGTCCTTCTCCCCCGTCTGCTAAACTAGCCTGGCTCGTCCTCCCTTCCTTGCTGTCTCCATTTAGTTCCTCCTTGCTTGTTGTGCTCCCCTGGCCTAAACCCTCAGCTCCCTTTACTAAATCCTCCTTGTACTTCTGGTCCTTCTCCTTTACCTTTCCTCCCAACTGGTCCTTCTCCTTGTGCATTCCTCCCTCTTCCCCCTGCCCCTCCTGCTCTGATTCACTGCTCCCCCCATTTTCCTGCATTCCAGGTTCCCCCTGTTCTTCCTGCTATCTGGCCCCTGCCTCCTGCCCCCCACTCCCTTTCCATCTCTAACCACCCCTGTCATGGCTACATCACCCCCTCATCCTCAAGCAGAAGAAGAGTGGAAGCAGTTACTGAGTGTAAGATCTGATCCACCTCCCGCCTTGCTTCCTTCTGTACAGCCCTGGCCATCTGCCTACTTCCCTGAGAATGTTGTCCCTCTGTCCCTCCTTTGTGAGGGTCCCCAGTTACCTGCCTGCTTCCTTGGTAGTGTTCTTTTGGACCCCCTCTGCCAGGGTCCCTATGTGACCCCTGAGTATTCTCCTGCACTCCTTTTCCTATGCCGCTGCCCCCAGTGCTTGGTGCAACCCTGTGGGAAATCCCCTGCCCCCTTCCCCAACCATACCTCCCCCCAGCTGTCTCCTAATCCCCGCAACCTCCTCCCTAAGCTGTGCCAGCTGGTAGCACACTGGGCAACCACCAAAGTTCCAAGTCCAGTCCAGTATCATTGCTGCTCCACACCCTGCGCACCCCACCACCCTCCCAAAGATGCTGGCCCTAATGCCATGTGGTTCCATCCCCTTCCAAGTAGGTTTCTTTGGGTGAGCCACCAGGTTCCCCCCAGTCCAAGATACACCCCTATTGCCTAATCAGGTCACCCACTAATCTTAGATACAGTCCCACAGTACACTGGTAACCCTGTTACTAGGTGCAGTACAACACAGTAAACTTATAAGGGAAATGAACAACTCCCCAAGTTCCTCTCTCCCAGCCTTTAAATCCACCCCGCAGCGGCTAGAACTACATGAGCTGCACCTGCAGCCTTTTCCTCCAATTGCAGGGCAAGTGTTCCCCTATAAATTAGCAGAACTCTGGGGAGGGAGGGGTGGGGAGGGTGGGTCTTGGCAGACACACGACTCGAGAGAGAGTCTATCAGCCCTGTGTCTCCCCTCCAAGCCCAGCAGCCAAATACCCAGGCCCAAGCAAATCCCACCAAATAGGTTTTAAATCAGAAGAAATAGGCCTCCACCAGCGCAGCCTGTTACACAGTGAAACATCCAACAAATGAGCCCACTTACAGCCACCAAACCAGTTTTCAAACTTCCAACAGTCCCCACAACAATACCCTGCTAGCCCCTTAGAAGTAAGAAAGCAAAGAAATAACCTTCCACCAAGTAAAATCCACAAGAACCCTGTAAAAACAACAAGAAGTAGCTACTGTCCTGGAACACAACTGATCCTGTCCCCTTCCAGTTCCTTCCAGTTATGTAGATGTTATATTTCCTAATTGTTTGCAATTGCACTACAATGTTAAATCCCTTAAGGAAATAGTATGACACCATTAGCCTCTGGTAGGTGTACAAATGTTGGACTTATAACGGACTTTAGAATAATCGTACACAAGTCATAACACTCATGGGCTTAAGTAAGCAGCACTTAAATTTTAGACTTTAAACTTGAAGGTCACTTGATTGTTGAATATCCCCCAATGTGGTATCAAAATGTCAAGATGCATCAAACTTATGATTAAGGAGAGCTTTAATCTCCAAATGTTGTCCAATGTCATACTGAGGTTGTCCTGACATACTATGTAACTGCTATGAATCATAGTATGTAAACTAATAAAAATAAAGTTAAAAAAAAAATGCATCCAGACAGATAAACAGCGGCTCACAGCTTCCTGAAAATCTCTGTCGATAAGCTGTTGTGTTTCATTTCAAGTGCTCGTCCATGGTTCTGGGGTGAAGACAGCGCTGTATTTCCGTGAGTAGTCTCAGACGATGAGTAGTGCTATTCTGAACGTTCATCGATGGTCCAGGCATCCAAGGAATGCTCTGTAGAGCATGAGGGATCTCAATCGACGAGCTGAAGTGCTCCGAGCACTCATCGAAGGGCTGGGCCTTCCTTTGATCCTCTGTCGACGAGCTGCAGCTTGAAGTGCTCGTTGATGGTCAGACATGGGCTTCTGTGAATCCTCAGTCGACGAGCTGCAGCAGGAGATGCTTGTCAACGGTCTGCTCCTGAGAGAGTCCTTTAGGTTTCCTCCATTGATGAGCTGAAGTTAATAATGCTCATCAATGGTCCAAGTTTTCCCTGTAGGCTGCCTAACACCTGCAAGCTTAGCCCCCAAAAGTGCAAGAAGAAGCGGAGCCATGGAGCCAGTCTGTACAGAGTGCAAGGCTGAGACTGGGTCCTAGCCAAAAGAGAGATGTCTAGATTTTCCTGCAGACTACTCTCTTAAGGATATCCAAAAATAATCTTTTTAAATCTGACTTACAGTTTGATGTCCTCTGCCCTGCCACAACAGTGACAAAGCTCAGCTGCAGAGCACTTGCCACTAGCGTGGAAGGAACTAAACTGATGGAAATTGGAAATGGAGGGGTGGAAATCCAGGCAGAAGAGCTCGGATTCCTGCCTAAATGTGTCATCAGGAGGTCCAGACCAACTGTCATGAAGCCCGGAGACCAGCTCAGGAGAGAGAATTCGCAATCGTGAAAGTTTGAAAGCAAAGGGCCTAACTCAGCGTGGAGAGCAGCAAGAAGGGAACCTGCTTCTTCCAGCGAAAAGGAATATCTGACATTACGGGGCGGTGCCGATGGAGTCACCACCTAGATGGGTGGGAGAAGCCAGCTTGAAGACTTTCCAACAAGCGTTAAATTGGAAAGGATACTGCCAGATGTGTGGATAAGTACACTGTATCCACGTCCCTAGAAATTCTAGTTTTACACATCTTGCCATGTTTTGTTTCATATAATTGTTGGGTAGCTTTTCGAAACTACTACCCAGCAATTATAGAAAGCAGTATGGCCTGTGGTTCCAGTGCCCCTAGTTCATTAGTGTGGTTGGGATGAAGCAGTGTGTGTGTATGCGCACGCAAGGGAGGCAGGATGGGCATGCATGGAGTGAGGGAAACCAGATGGGTGTTTGCCATTACTACCAGTTGGTTATAATGGTGACTTTATAACCTGACTATGGGAGAAAACACCACTCAGTTATTATATAATAAGTAATGACCAATCAGGGTGTATACCAGGTAGAACCATTTACTTGGATCTTCATAAAGTTCAGCATCTATTTGAACATACAGAATTACTAATACAAAATTGGATGCAATTGCTCCCTGTCCAATGCATGCAAGGCGTTTGTTTGGTATGTTAGAATGAGTGTTTCAAGTTTTACAGTTCTGGAGGATACCAGTGGTTCTTCTCACAGTGATTAAATCGATACATAACGCACTGAAATCAGCACTAAAAAGCAAACAGAATAACTAGACAAATTAATTTAACAAGAGATAGGCAAGGTTGTTCTCTCTCCCAAACCTCATCTGTGTTGGGATGAGAATTCTTCTCACAAAATTAGACATAATAAAAAAAATATTGCGGATATCAATAGGTAAAGGGTAGTTTAAAAGAAATAAAATTACCCACCTTAGTAATTATGTTTCTTCTAGTGGAGTCTTGCTGTATTCTGACAATTGCAGTTAGCCCCAGCCTGCAAACTGCCCCGGAGAACAAAGGGTTAACTTTTCTATGCATGGCATAGAATGTTCATCTCGAGCTCGGTTGAAGTCTCTGCCTGTTGTTATTCGAACTGCAACCATCAGATCTTTACGAGCAAAATTCTCTAGGTGTTCTGTGTGGAAACTGTAACATTTTTAACTAGCCAACTGGCAGAAAAATAATGTTTTGGGTCCTCAAAGGAAGACTCAAGTCAGGAAAACAACATGAAGTCTTGCTGTATTCTGACTATTGCAGACTACCAAGCAGTACCTCCATGGAGGAGGGACAGAACCTACTTTGGGACTAGGCTCTGAAGTACTGCTGTGCCACACCGAGCATCACTCCTAGCCTGGATATCCAGAGAGTAATGCTTGGTAAAATTATGGACTGTTTTCCAGGTGGCTGCTTGACAAATTTCTAAAAGAGGGATATCCCTGGCAGCAGCCAGGAAGCAGCTGTACCTCTTGTGGAATGAGCCTCAGGCCTGAGGGTGGAGTTTTACCCAGTTTTTCATAGCAGAATTGTATACAAGAAACAATCCACCTGGCAATAGATCTCTTGGTGCCGGGTTTGCCCTTCCCAACCTCTCCATAACTGAGGAACAACTGGAGGGAGTCAAACCTGCGACCCTTGGTACGCTCTATGTAGTAGCTAAGGGCTCTTTTAACATCCAAACTGTGTAGCCTCCTCTCTCCCGAGGAAGACAGATCAGTGAAGAAAACAGGGAGAGATATAGACTGATTCAGGTGGAAATCTGAAACCACTTTAGGCAAGAACTTTCTGTTAGTTCTAAGGTCCACTTTATCTCTGTGAAAAGAGATGACATCAGGTTCCATTGACAGGGCTTGCAATTCACTGCTACGTCTAGCAGAAGTGATGGCTACCAAAAACAGAGTTTTCCAAGTAAAGTACTTAAGCTCTGCTGAGGACAAAGGTTCAAAAGGGGGTTGCATAAGCTGAGCAATGCAATCATTAAGATCCCAAGCAGAAACAGGATCCCTAAAGGGGGGACTGGTATGAAGCAATCCCTTGAAAAACTTACAGAATACAGGATGGGATGATAGTGAGGGAGACTTGCCTACTGACAGGAAAGCAGAAACAGCTGCCAAGTGTACCTTGAGAGTAGCTGGTCTGAGACCTAAGCCACTGAGATGGACCATATAATCCAGAACCACAGGCAATTCAGCAGTGTCTGGAGAAATATTCTTTTTAGAACACCAAATGCTGAATCTTTTCCATTTGGAGTTGTAAGTCTTTCTGGTGGACGGCTTTCGAGAAGCCTTGAGGATATCCAGAACCCCTTGGGAAAGATGCAGACCTGCAAACTAACTCTTCAAGAGCGAAGCCTCAAGATTGAGAGACTGAAGATTGGGGTACCAAATCCTTCCCTGAGAGGATGGCTGGCCCTACAGGGGGACCTGGAGGCTCTGGAAAGATGGTCTAGAAAGTGGAAGCTGAGGTTCAATGCAGGGAAATGCAAGGCACTCCACCTGGGGGCCAGAAACCTGGGCCAATTGTACACCGGGGAATGCTACAAGTCTCAATGGCTGAGAGGGACCTGGGGGTGGTGGTGGATGTCAAGATGAACAACTCTGAGACTTGTAGGAGGGCAGCAGCCAAGGCCAACAGGATGCTGGGATGCATCGCTAGGGGGATTACTTCCAGAAGGAGGGAAGTGATACTCCTCTGTATAACTGCTTGGTGAGGCCGCTGTGAGTACTGCGTGCAGTTTTGGAAGCCCACACTTAAAGAGGGACATTAACCTCCTGGAGAGGGTCCAGAGGAGGGCAACAAAATGACTTGGGGCTTGGGGACAGGACCTATGAGGAGAGGCTCAAGAGCTAAATATATACACATTGGAAGAGAGAAGGGACCGGGGGACATGATAGAGGTCTTCAGGTACATGAAGAGGGTAAATAGGGAGGAACAGTCAGGGTGCTTCAAAGGAAGGAGGAGGGGCCACTAGAGGGCATGGGTGGAAGCTGGAGGGGAAGATTCAGGGAGAAAGGAGGAGGTGCTACTTCACTGAGAGGGTGGTGGAGCCATGGAATGCACTGCCTAGGGGGCTGGTGGAGGCAGAGACAGTGGAGGGGTTCAAGAGGGGGTGGGACAGGTACAGGGGAAGGGTTCTGGAAGCAAAATCCAATGCAGCAAGAATATCCGGAACTGGGAAGGAAGAAGCCAGAGAAGGCGAGGGGGACAGCAAGGTCAGCACCCAGGGTGGGGGCTGACCAAACGAGCAGACACGAAAGACCATTAGGCCTATTCTGCTGGCATTTTAGTATGTTAGTATGTTAACACATAACAGGTTGTAATTCCTGGGAAGAGACAGGGGAAGATGGACTGCTAGGGACAGCAACAAGGGATACCATGGCTGCCTGGCCCAGTCTGGAGCAATCAGAATCACTTTGCAAGGTTGTGACCTTATCTTGACTTAACACTTTGAACGGGGGTGGCATACAGAAATTTCCCTTCCCAGTTCACTTCAGGATCAGAGCATCCAGGGGACTGAGCCCAAGACTGGGGGTCTGCAACAAAAAAGAGGAAGTTGGTGATTGTCTGGAGCTGCAAAAAGATCCATCTCTGGAGTGCCCCACCTTGAGAAAATCACCTTCAACACCAGAGGATCTAGGGCCTATTCATGATGGCACTGAGATATTCTGCTCAGTGCATCTGCTAGAACATAGTCCTTCCCTGGAAGATGAACTGCTATCAGAGAGGTTTGCAGAGAATAAGCCAGGGACCACAACTTCACTGCTTCTGTGCACAAGGCAGTAGACCAAGTGCCTCCTTGCTTGTTGATGTACCACATGGTGGTGGTGTTGTCTGCCCTGAGTTCCAAAAGACTGAAATGTAGAAGAGATTCCTAAGGTGACCACAGTCCCTGGGTGGTGAGTTCCCCCAAATGGGCTCCCCAGCCCAGCAGGGAAGCATCTGTGGTAAGGACCACTGAATGAGACTGAGTGGCAAATGGAACCCCTTGCCTCAAATTGTCCTGATCCTGCCACCACTGCAGGGTGTGGATCAGAGTTCGAGTTACTGGGATTAGTTTGGTAATGGAATCCTTTCTTTGGGACCAAAAAGCTCTTAAGTGGAACTGAATGTCCCTCATTTGGAATCTTGCACTTTGGACCACTGCTATAGAAGCTGCCATGTGGCCCAATAGCTGAAGGTAATGCCTTGCTGGTCGAGACACCTGAAGGCTGAATGAAGAGGCCAGCTCCATGAGAGCCCTTGCCCTTTCCAGGGGAAGGAAGGCTCTTGCTTTTACCGTATCCAGCTCTGCCCTTATGAAGATGAGAAGCTGCACTGGTTCGAGAACTGACTTTGGTAGGTTAGGAAGAAATCCTAAAGAAGTGAGCACTTGCTGGGTCACTTGCAGGTGTGACTTGACTTGATCTGGGGACTGGCCCACTATGAGCCAGTCGTCCAAATATGGAAAAATGGAAGGCAACAACTACTGCCAGGCACTTTGTGAAGACCCTTGGGGCTCAAGTTAGGCCAAAGTGCATTGCTCTGAACTGATAGTGGCCTGAGGGCAACCTGAACCTGAGATACTTTCTGTGGGAGCACCTGATGGGAATGTGAAAGTAGGCATCTTTGAGGTCCAGGGAGGCTAACCAGTCCCCTGACCTTAGAGAGGGAAGGATAATTCCCAGAGTTATCATCTTGAACTTTGGCTTTAAAAGATGTTTGGTCAGGTATCTTAGGTCCAGGATGGGTCGCCACTCTCCTGTCTTTTTGGGGGTTAGGAAGTACCTGGAGTATAGTCCTTTGCCCCAGTGTAGGATAGGTACTTTCTCTATAGCTCTTAGAGCTAGGAGAGAAGAAACCTCTGCCTTTAGGGCAAGGGTTTCTGAGAGATTTGCAGGTGGAAAAGATCTGGCTCTCACCTTGGGAAATTTTTTGAAGCTGAGAACCAGTCCCTGGCTTACTACTTCCAGGACCTACTTGTCTGATGTAACAGACATCCAATCCTGGACAAAGTAAGCCAGCCTGCCTCCTACTGGGATAGGAGAATCGACCCAGGCAGACCCATCAGGGTGTCTGCTTGGCAGAGGCTTTAGGCTGAGGGGTGGATGCAGGCCTGCTCATCCCCCTTCTACCTCTCCCTCTGAAGAACCCCCTCTGTGAAAAGGAAGAAGAGGCCTGTGCTTGGTAAAAAGGCCTGCCCCTGCCCCTGGACTGCTGCCTTTGAGGAGTTGCCTGCCTTTCCTTGGCCCGAGCCCTCCTGTAAGTGGTCCTGTATTCGTCCATTTTCTTCATGTAATTCTCTGTCTGCTCCTCAAACAGAGAATTACCCACTACAGGAAAATCTGTGACCTTAGCTTGGGTATCCTGTGAGAGGCTGGTACATCTGAGCCAAGCCATTCTCCGAAGAGCTGCAGATGTAGCCATGACTCTTGATGATACATCACTGGAGTCTAAAGCAGCATGAAACTGAACTTTTGATGCCTCAATCCATCTGCAGCCACCTCCTCCAGCTCCTTGGCAAGCTGGGGGAAAGCCTGTTTAGCCAGTGCCAGTACAGTGTCCCACCTAGACTTCTGGCAACTGGCTGCATATGCCATATAATTAGCCTGCCTGAGTCTCAAGGATGATGCCACGTACTGCTTCTTTGCCATGGCATCAATCCTCCTGGAGTCCTTGTCCGGGGGGTGTGAAGCCAAGGGAATGTTTGCCTTATCACAGGCTGCAGCCTGCACTACCCCAACATGGCTGCATTGTTGTGTAAGGAACTCCGTGTCTGAGCCTGACAATGTATACCTCTTGTCCATTCTTTTATCCACAGGAGGTACAGTGTTAGGAGTCTTTAAAATTTTAAATGTCTGTTTCCTAAAAGATTTGTGCAAGGGAATAGACAGCCTCCTAGACTCTGGTATATCCATCATTTCTATATAGTCAGGCTCCTCCTGGTCATCCACAGCTTCTTCCATAGGAAGCTGGAGGGTTTCAGCCACTTTTTTGTAAAACATGAAATGGGAGGGGGTCTCAGAAAGCCTAGGAGGAGACACCCCTGAAGGTCTGTCTGGGGAGATGTCCGGGTCAATGGGCACATCCAGATTTTCAAATCCACATTCACTTTCCTCATACTCCTCCTCCTCCGGTTCATAAAACTCCTCTAACTCATACTCTTGAACCGGTGGAACCGGCCAAACCGAGCGCCTGCCTGATGGTGCTGGTTCGGTCAGAACCGGGGAAAGCAAGAGAACAATTTTGAGCGCTTTGGCTATCTCTTCAGCGGTTGGAGAGGAAAGTTTTGGCTCCACACCAGCTGATTTTTCTTTTCTAGTTCTTTAGCGGAACCGATTCCTCAGAATCGGTCTCATTTTGCTCAAGTCTTGCCTGGTCAGAGGGCACTCTTCTGGTTCGTTTGAACTAAACCGCTGGCCATCCGTTCAGCGGACTTTTTGGCCTCCCTTTCCCTGAGCCTACCAGCTCTCTTTTCTAGGGTAGCTACAGGGAAATTCTTGCAAATCTGGCAGTCTGCATTGAGGTTGTCAAACCCCAGACAATAAACACAGGTGGTGTGGGGGTCAGCCTTGGCAAAGACTTCCCACACACTGCAGTGTTGAAACCCAGTGGGTCCGGTTTTTCTTTTGGGTTTCTCAGACATAGTGCCAGTCCTAACCAAACTTACCCTTTTATGGCAATCCGCCAGGCAAGACCCACTTATCGGTTCCCAACCGTGTCACGGGTCATGGAAAAAAACGTAATAAAATCCGTTTTTTTTAGAACCTATAAGAACCAGTAACCACACTCTAAATCGCAAATTAAGATTTTTTAAACAACTTGATCGGTTCAAACCAAACCGATAAACCGTTTACAAGTTCCACACAGAATAGAATTAATGTAAAACCTATCTAGTACTCACATATACCACAGACAGAGACTGAACCGACAGGTTGCGGTTTAAATTTGGTCGAAAACTGAGAAAAACTGTACTTTAACCGACAAAATGAACCGAGCAGAAGGAGAAATCTCCGGAGCGATTGTTCAGTGAGACGGAGTAAAGAACCTGACGGTTTGAGTTTGAAGAACAACAGACAGAGTCTCAACCGAGCTCGAGCTCAGCATTCCATGCCTGGCATGGAAAGTTAACTCTTTCATCTCCAGGGCAATTCGAAGGTTGGGACTCACTGCCTGTGTCAGAATATAGCAAGACTTCATGTTGTTTGAAAACACCGACTCCCTCATAGTATATGTGCTGGGCGGTATTCTGATGCTTTTTTTCCATGAAGAAAGAGCCGAAACTTAAGACACAGAATGTTTAAGTTTACAAATGGGGTTTATGCACTGAATAACATGAAGGTACAAAAAAAAAAAAAAACCAACACGTTTAAGCGAAGCTTGAATGCAGAGTAGGCACAAAGATACAGTACAGTTACGCAAGAACTTACCATAACAGTGGAACTTCAAAAAAGAATCTCTTTCATCAGGCCACACCTATGGAATTATAGCCATTAGGCACCAGGACCATATGGAAACATTTTTGCTAGCAGTCCACTAGGGGCTACCCATGACGATGTCTTATGTCAACTTCCCTTTCGATATAAATGTGGGCTGCCACGTGCCCTCCTCAGTTTCTCGACGGAGATCATATTCAAAGGACCTCCTTCTGGGGAACTGAGAGAGAACTGAAGATTCCGGCTACCAGGCAAGGCAGAAAACAGCAGGTAGACCATCCTGGAGGGAGAGAGAGAGACAGACAGGAGTGAAGAAGCTCTGAGTCTAAGGGGGACGGAGGGTGGGAGGATATGGCCTGGTGAGAGAGATTCTCTCAAAGATCTACTGTTACAGTAAGTTCTTATGTAACTGTACTGTCTTCTTCGAAGACATCTCTTATCAGGTCACACCTATGGAACGAGTCCCAGGCAGTACTGACAGAGGGACAGTCTGGGTGGCTAGAAGCTAGAAGCCTAAGACAGGAGGCCTTGAAGCACAGCCAGGCCGAAGCCTGCCATTCTAGAGTCAATGTCCAGACTGTAGTGTTTAGTGAAAGTGTGGACAATACTCCCAAGTTGTAGCAGCACAGATCTCTGCGGCCAACATATTCCTGAAACAGGCAACAGAAGTGGCCATGCCTCTAGCTGAATGGCCGTGCTCAACCCCAGGAGTTCCTTAGTGTACTTCCTATAACAAAAAGTAACACAGTTGGCCAACCATTTGGATAGGCACTGTTCAGAAACTGGAACACCAGCTTTCCCAGGGAAAAAGGAAACAAAAACTGTGATGACTTCCTGCAGTTCTTCGTACGATGAACACACAGTATCAGAGTATTCTAATATATGAAGCACTACTTCCATGTATTGGCACGCTCAGGAAAATAAACTGGCAGTTGGATGGCATGATTTAAAGTAAATTCAGACACCACCTTTGGAAGAAACTTAGGGTTAGTACACAAAGACACCCGATCTTAATGGAAAATCAAATAAAGAAACTTGCATGTAAGAAACTGAAGCTCAGAAATCCTTCCAGTAGAACTAATAGCAACTAAAAATAACACTTTACAAGAAAGGTAGTGCAAGCAACAAGTCACGTCTGGCTGAAAGGGATCCAAAGTGAGTTTCTCTAGCACAAAGCTCAGGTTCCAAGTCAGGACTAGACTGTGGATGGGAGGTTTCATGTATAGGATGCCTCTCAAGAAAGTACAGGCTACCCCTAGCTGTGCCACCATACGGCCATCAGTAGGCACAAGGAAAGCTGAAATAACAGCCATGCACTTTGATAGAAGAGTATTGGAGTCCTGCATCTGACAAAGACAATAAACAGGGACCCTAGTTTTCCGTTTTTACCGGTAACAATCACGGAATCCAGCTTGGTTTGCGGATTTTGAATTTTTGTACCGGTGCCTCACGGAAATAGCATGTCACTGCAAAGAATCTCTAAGATTTCAGCTTCTTTTTAAATGTTTTTTATTTTCTCTTTCTATGTCCCCTTCTCACAGCATCAGTCTCCACTTTTCAGAGATCCCTAAGCTGGGTATCCCCTAGCTTCACCCCCAGGTACTGCTCAGGAGCTCCTGTGGGCCTGCCCCTATCCTGCCTGGGTTGTACCCCCCCCCCCCAGGTGGGAAGGGAGGGGACCCCAGGTCACCCCTCCACATTCCCTCAGCGTGTGTCAGGCAGCCTAGTGGGTCCCTCATGGAGCCTGGTTATGAAGTCTGGGGCACCTGGGTCCTTTCTGCCAGTGGCAGATGTGGGGTGATTATTCCTGGTTTTCTGGTCTCTGTCCCTGAGGGCACCGGCACTAGAGGAGATCCAAGGAGGTAGGTCACATAGAGACATGCCACTGCTCCAGATCCTGGCTAGCGTCCTCCCCTCCTGCTCACTCTGCAGCACCATAGCACCATCACCCATGGTCACAGAGGTGGTGGTAAAGCAGCAGGACCTGCAGCCCACCCTCCCCAGAGGAGGAGTGCAGTCCCACGGGTGCTCGATCCTACTCCTCTGACCAGACCTCCAGCAACCCAAGTTCGCTTCCGACCTTGGGTCACTAGCATTGCAGAGGCAGTAGTGCCCAGCTGGCCAACCCAGTTTTCAGCATCTTAAAATGATTGCTGCTGTGCTTCGCATTCTTTCTGCTTTGCTCGGTGTAGAGTCAGTAAGGAAATCACCTGCACTGCTTTGTTGTAATCAGCCATTCAGTTTAACCACCCATGCTTCCCACCAACATCTCCATCACCTGAGGACTGCTTTCCTGCCTGAAACCACAGTTTTCATGTAGTCTGTGCCTAAGAGTCTTTTACTATTTATATTACACTCTATGACACAGAACAGAAATACAAGTATCAGCACACATGGGCAGGGCCACTGGAAAATTGCAGGAAAAGTAACCTGAAATTGCAGAGATTTTTTTCCAAAAATTGCTGGGAAATTGCGGGAGTTCTACTATAGATCCTGAGTGCTTCACAATAAATCCTTTACTGCTTTCTACAGCATATATTAGGCAGCATAAACTGCTAAATGAATACAAAGACACTTGAATATGTTTTAAATATGAAGAAAAACTTCTGTTTCAAATATGAATCCTAAATGGGTAAGATGTGTTGTCTCTTCCAAAATGTAAAAACATCTGCCTCATACAGTGCTAGATTCTATTTATAGTGAGCCAGAGAAAATCAATATCAGATAAATCCAGAATAAACAAATGTTATCTGTTTCTGGATGTAGAATAATGAAGCCTGATCAAAAGCTATTTACAGTGCTCTGTCAACTATTTGCCGACTTTGGTGTAAGAAAAAATAAGCAGATGGAGTTGCAAATAGTTCAGTTGTAGTACAATGTTTTAAAGTGTTTCATGTTCATAATTTGTACTGTAGGTACTGTGCACTATTAAAATCAGATATTAAAACATTATATATTGGTGTTATTATGGCTGGCAGTATAGCCTAGTGGTTAGAGTAACAAACAGTGATTGAACTGGGTACATCCAACAGACTTAGGTTTGAGTCTCACAACCTCCACTTGCATACTCTTTAACTCCAAGCAAGTCACTTAACCTTCCCAGTGATTCTAGGTCACTCCTGAAAACAGGCAGTTCTGTCTCGTGGGCCTTACCTGGTTTACAAAGAATATAACAAAAACTACCAATATATGTTTACTACATCATAGAACAGTAGTCAGGGTACCAAGTAATTTACTCGAGTTTTACTTGGGCTGCAGCATATAGGTAAATATAAATGTTCAGATACATTTTGTGTGTTTTGTAAGCTTGTTTTCAGATTTTAGTCAGGTTTTTATTGTATTCTTTGCATACGAGCATCTAGGTGGAAGATTGCTAAATGCAGGATCGCTGTTACCAACTAGCTTATTCAAGTTTATAATCAGCAGGGACATCCAAAATCCTCAGTTGTTTGAATGAAAACTAGTCTGAATGAACGTATGTTCACTAGGAAAAAACTGCCTTACTACTTATGAAAAAGACTTCACAGTCAGCACCCAATTTAGGTGAAATAGATCTTTGCACCTTTTCTCCCACCTGCTGTTTCAGTCTCTGTGACAACTAAAAGTTTTCTGATAGACTGCTTCAACAAAAAGCAAATGTTAAGTATTTATGTGTACTTATATTTGGCCAGTGGATTTTGAAAGCACTTTCAATGACATACAGATGGCAAGACCCCAGGAACTGTATGATGCTGGTGGGCGGAGTGGTGCTCAATTCACATCTGAGCTCAGACATGAAAACTGGGAGACACCCTTTTCATGGACACCAAGTGAAAAAAAAGCATCCACATGTCTGGGAGATGCACGAATCCATTTGAAGGTCCTCCACTAATCACTTGTGGATTTTTTAGGTGAAGACACTTTAGTTCAAAAAAGCAAATTCAAGCAGTTTTTGTTTTTTTTTTGCTCCTCCTAACCCCTGGCCATCCACTCCAGGTGCCGGAACGGGGGGGGCGAAAGGGGCGGTGGCCACTCCACTTTTTATTTCTGTATGGCAAAAACTAGTATAGAAAAAGTGCCCTTTGTACCCTCATAAGTGCCCTTTTGATTCTTAGCCCCTTCAGCTTTTACCATCTTCCGGCACCCCGACCACTGCCCCTTACTGCTGTGCTACCAGGTAACCCAAAGTAATCCTTCATTGAGTGGGCCCCCTACCCCTGTGAGAGGCTACCAGGGGAGAAGAACTGCCCCAGACAGCTTCCTGTGTATCCTGGACATGGCAGGGGTCAGAACGGACACATGTCTGGGGCTTCCGGCTTATGGAGGGACCAGCAGCCGTCCTTCAGTTGGCCAGTGGGTGTTTTTCCATTTTCTTGGGAGCGTGACAGGCCACATGATGTCAAGGCACAAGCCAACGTCCGTCACGCTCCCTCCCGCAGTGAGGGCCGATGTGTTGTCGTGCCTCTGGCCTCCACCAGGGACCAGCAAATGCTGAACCGTGAACCCACCCTCCCTCCCAGGAGAAGGTGAGTGGCCATCGGACACTCAAGGCTTCACCCACCAGCTGGCCCTCCAACACCAAAGTCTGTTCCCTAACCCTGGTCAGTGGTGTCACAAGCAGAAATCCAATTCAGGCAGTTTAATTATAGATAGGAAAAAAACAAAGGTCGTCCACCTTAGCAGTGATGGCTCAGATTAATTCACATCTGAGTTTTAACAAGCAAAGAGACCAAATCATTTAACTTGTGCATGTGAGGTGTGGGTGTTGAAGAAAGGGGATCATAGTGCTGTCACTACTGTCATCACCCCAGAGGGACGTGGACTGCATTGTTGCTACTGCCATCATACCGAAGGGTTGGGGGCTGTAGTGCTTCTCCCATCACCACTGGTGGATGGGAAATGTAGTACTGCTGCCATCACACCTAAGGGATGGGGGCTACAGTGCTGCTGCTTCTGTCACACCTGAGGGAGAGAGGTCATAGTGCTGTTGCTGCTGCCATCACACCAGAGGGATGTGGGCCATAGTGCTGTTGGTGCTGCCATCGCACTTCAGGGATGGGGCTGTAGTGCTGCTTCTATCACACCTTAAGGAATTGGGGCTGTAGTGCTGCTGCTGCCGCCATCACAGCTTGTACCTAAAATAACTTTAAATTGGTACAAGGATGGAAGGATTTGCAATACTGGAGGTCAAAATTGCTAAAATGCATGTTAGCAGAGTTAAAAATTGTTAAATAAAGTACACAGAACCAAATACAGGTAAAACCAGATTCTGGCGTGGCAGACACCGGTGACAATACCATTTTTTACAATGTGCAAAACGGAATATGCCCTTTCTCAATCCCGGGAAACCAATGTCCCTGACAATAAATACTCTAGAACCCGATTCACTGGGCAAGTGAAGGGATCCAAGTGACAGGAAGTGGCCCACAAAGCAAACCGCTTCCACTTATTTGAATAAGTGGCCCTTGTGGAAGGCTTTCTGACAGCTACCAGGACATCAGCTACCTTTGGGAGCACTCCAAATATCGTAGTGACTATGTCTTCAGAAGCCAGGCATGGAGATGAGTGACTTAAGGGCCGAATGGACTAGGGTGCCCTCTTCCTGTGATAGCAACCCCTTGCACAGGGGCAGGGGCATTGCAGCTTCCACTGTTAACTGCTGCAGTAAGGGAAACCATATCTGATGTGGCCAGAAGGGAGCCACCAGAATTAGAGTAGCTCCCTCCATCTGAAGCCTGATTAGCACCTACTGAATCAAAGGAAAGGGAAGGAAGGCATAAAGGAATCTCACTTTCAAAGAGAGGGACAACACATCTTGCCAGAAGACTCCAAGCCCCTGGAGCGAGCAGGCAGAAAAGCGGCAGTTATGCGTTGCGTGGGGACGCAAAAAGGTTTACTCGGGAGTACTCCACCTATCGACCAGGTCTGCTACTACTGAGGTCAGCAGCTGTCATGCGTCAGGATGTTTTGGATGCCTGGTACATGAAAAGCATACAGTTCTAGACCACAGTACCAGACTCTCATCGCTTCCCTGCACAGGGGGCACAAATCAGCCCCCCCTTGCTTGTTTATGTAGTGGACTACATTGATATTGTCCATCTGCACCAGTAGGTGTGTAAAACTTAAATGTACAGAACAACCCTCATCTCCAGGATGTTTATGTGGAGGAAAGTCTCCACTCTGGTACATGTTCCTTGGATCTAGTGAGGACACAGTTGTGTCCCCAGCCCATCCCCAAACCATCTGTGGTGAGAATCTGATGAGGGAGGGAAGCTACTGAGGGGAAGGAATGAAGAAAGGAACCCCTTTCAGCAAATTGCTGGGCTCCATCCACCACTGGAGCACCTTCCGGACAGAGGAAGTTACTAGAACCTGCTGTTCTAGATGATCAACAGTGTGCTGATCTCATTGGACTCTTAAGGTCCAGCAGTTTGGCCAGGGTACCATGACAATGGCTGCTGCCATCAGGCTCAACAGTCTCAAGAATGTCCTGGCTGTAACATACCTGCTGTTGTAAAGGAGTTGAGCCTGTGCCATAAGGCGCTCCGCCCTGTCCTGGGGCAGGAAAATGAAGCCCCGAGCAGTGTCCAGTACTGCCCCAATATACTGCACATGGTGACAAAAGGTCATGACTGACTTGGGCAGACTGATTGTGATCCCCAGGGTATTGAACAACTGTCTGGTATGTTCTAGGGTGTAAGACAGTTGCTACTTGGACTGAGCTTTGAGCAACCAGTCATCCAGATAGGGAAGACATACAGTCCCCCTCTCTCCTGAGAGCTGCTGCCACAACTGCCAAGCAGTTCATTGTTAACTCACTTGACTGTAAGGCCGATAGGTGGATAGTGTTAGAGGATTCTGGGAGTGTGGAATTAGCAGCTGCATGCTATTCTTTTGAGGAGAAGCAGCAGGGTCAGTGAAACGGTTACTTTTCTCCTACAACAGGTATGCCACTGCTGCCTGAATGATACCAACTGAATTAGGTTGGGGCTTGTTTTGTAGGGGGAAAGAGAGCTTGCAGGAGCGGCTTACCAAAATTCAGCCTTCTTACCCTTACCGGAATCACTTGTGCTGCAGACTTTCTTTGGCTTTCCTTTTTGCACTGGAGCGTCACTTCTGGAGCTTAGAATATGCTGCGGTGGGCAAAGCCTGCTCCAGAGGCAGAATTACCAGGGTGGCCCTGCAGTTTTGGGGGTCGCTCTAAGTATTAGCCCTAGTCAGAGGAGCTTATTTTGTATTTCACACTCTCTCAATTGCCTTTCTGGGAACCTTGGAAAATGTTACTTTTTTAACCTATTTTAAACAGGACTTTGTGCAACTTAAGATTTTAACATTGTGTTCTAATACTGTGCTTTGGGTAACATGCACGCTGCTATTCGTAGCTCACAGTTCAACGAGAAATTGGCTACAGGAATTTGATTCCCACTGCTCTTTCTGCTTGGTTAAACCTATTATTGCTGAATCACTGTCTGGCTATATGTTTGTCTACACTGCTTTTGCTAAATTGATTTTGACACAATTATCTTGATATGTCAGCCTATGTAAAATCTATCATGTCAATTCCTCATTCAGGCACTGAGGGCAACGCTTATGGATATTCAGTGGCATATGTACATTGAAATTAGGGGTCTGAGCTTAATACAGGGCTCAAAATAAGGGGAGTACAAACCTATTTTACTCACCTTATTTTAGGAAATACTTTTCAGAAGATTTATTTAATGAGTGCCAGTACTCAGACAACATTTGTAATACTCCACATTCCAAAGAATACTACTTCAAAACCCAACTGGTGATTCCAAATGAGCATTTTTTCCAGATTTACAGCACTCTTACCCATCCCAATTTTGTTTTGCTCACTGTATTTTAAAACTGATTAAATTATTCCTATCTACTAACATTGTCAGGAGTATTGTTGGCACTTGATCAATTCTCATCTAGAAAAAACAACATTCACTCCACTTTGTTCAAACATTTGTACGCATCTGAATTTGGCTTTGCTCACCTCACTTTCAAAATGAGGAGTACAGTACTCATCCCAAAAAATCTTATCTGGAGCCCTGGCTTAATCCCATATATGAAAATACAAGGACATTCCTAGTTCTTTGGTCTAGCCTAATTATTTAATCACCTGAACTGTTTAACTGCTTAATTAATAGCTGGCCAAGGGGCGTGGACTGAGCACCAGTGGAATAGCTGCCTAAATCCCTAGATCCATTCCTTACGGGACGCTATCCGTCCACAACTGATGTAATCCGGCACCATCCCGCTGCTTTCACTGTGGTATAGCCTCGTGTGACCCCTAGTTGACAAGTATTCGTAAATCCGGGGCATCCAGTGGTCGGTAACGGTGGCTTAAATCAGGGACTCCCGCAACGCTGTATACAGTCAGATAGGCCGCGCAGACCTTACTCCACGACCTGGCTCACCACTCAAGGAGGCGGCCACGAAGCTAGTGTGGTGCAGCCCGTGACACTTCAGCTCAATCATCTACTTACCAGTGAAAGCTGTAGCTATCTCCCCAGACGCTTCTCCACGAATGATGGCGACAGCCAATACCCTCCAGCAACTCTCGACTCCCAATCCTAACCAGGATCCCCTGACCCAGCAGGCTTCAGTGGGGGGATTCCCTGTAGTATATCACTAGGATGCTGGAGACCCTGTTAACGCGAGTGGATGTGATCAGCACTGCCCTGTCAGGGAATGTGGCAGACGTCAGGCAGCTAAAAGACAAAATTAATACAATGGAGCAGAGGGCAGAGGAACTGGAGAGGCATGAGGAGCAGATGTATCAGCGCCTCCAGACCCATGAGCTTCGGCTGGCTAAATGATGGGACTGCGCAGAGGACCAGGAGAATCAGGGATGCCATAACAACATATGGATCCTAGGCATCCCCGAGGGGACTGAGGGCCCTAATATGGAGAGTTTCTTGAATGACACCATCCCTAAAATGCTGGGTGACAGATGGAGAGGCCCTGTCAAAGTGGAGCGGGCCCACGGGCTTCAAGGCAGGACTGGTCTACAGGGTAGCTCGCCTAGGCCCATAATCGCTTACCTATTGAGATACTCTACCAAGGAAAAGGTCCTTAGGGCTGTGAGGGATCTGGGGAATATTCATTGGCAAGGGTCCCATATCTCTATCTACCAGGACTACTCTCAGGAGGTTGTCGCCAGAAGGAAATCTTTTGTCCCTGTTAAAAGGTTTTTACAAGTACACTGTTTTAAATACTGCTTCAGGGGTCTCACCTTGCTATATGTGGCCAAAGAGGGCAAGGATATCCTGGCTCAGTATCCCCAAGATATTAAGCGGTGTCTTTCTCAGCACTAGCCTGCCTTGCATCACTGGACTTCATCTCCCAGACATCTCTGGGTGCTGGAGGGGCGGGACCAGCACAGGAGGAACAGATGTTCTGAGCTGTGATCCTCTAGGGGTTCCCCAAGGGAGCGGACTGGTCCAGCTAAATCCGAGTCCCCCAGATATAGCCTGAGGAAACAGCTGGAGTTCAAGGCCTCCTCACCCATAGAACCCACTTCTGGCACATCGACCTCTACCGACTCTGGAACTGTAATAGGTGCTCAGAAAACTAGCTACTTTCACACTCGCTGCAGAAGTGATCATTGTTCCTCTCCTTATCAACATCTCGTTTCCCACCCTGCAAAGCATCTTTGGGAAGATCCCTTCTTTAACGATCGCGCTACTAGTCCTCCTCCCCTCGGATTCAGGATCTATGGACACTGCTGTGCCTCTGGACTGGGCGGAGGACCCATCAGACACTGCTGCAGCCAAAAAAAGAGACCTATCCTCTGGTCAAACCTGGACTTGAAGTCCTTCACTGCTACGGTAGCGCAAGGTCTATCAGCTGCCAAGAACCTGGGCACTATAGGGGACACAGCCAAGATTCAGAATGCAGTAGGCTGACAAGGAGAGTTTTATTTGCTGGCGTTTCCTTTTCTTACAAATTAGGGTCAGAGTATATGTGCATCTGCTGGTTTCTATTCCTTCTTTATATATGAAAACATAACCCTGGTTTTTGATTTTGGCCCGCCCGCCGCCCCCAGTACAAGATGGAGGGGTAGCCTTGATCCCCCCCACCACTGCCCTCTCATATTCAGAGGCGTGGGCCATGTGTGGGAGGAAGGTGCCTGCCAGTCTCTTTCCCCTGTTCTCAGCTGCGTACCAGCTCAGGTCTCTAGAAGCACAGCTGCGGGCAAAGCCTGGTTGCCCCCCCCCCGAAGCACCCCTCTTGATCTTGCTCCAGTATGAGGGGTTGGGTCTGCGCTGGGGCACTTATGGCCACCGGATTCTCCTGGATATTATGGGCCAGCCTGTACCCCTTCCCCCCCATGCAGCATCTTTAGCCCATACATTATCCAGGCAGGTATCTTGACCACGAGGTTTACAGTTTACAGTTGGTTTTGGCTCAGCTAGTTATTTTATTCAGCTGGATGGCAGATGGGGCCTCTGCTTCCCACCTCTCCCTTTCATTCCTACCACCCCACTGTATACATTTTTTTGCTATTTTCTCCACCTCTGCCCCCGGATCAACACTTAATGGAATCGAGTCCAAGTTAGGATGGATCTCTCTGGACCAATCCCTTCCGCTCCCCATTTGGGTGGGTGAGCCCTCATAGCTTGAGACTCTCAGCTTGGCTGGGGTCACCTATACGAGTCTCTCTCCCCATCCTTAGTGAATTCACTTCTTTCTGTTAAGGTTGTTATATTCCTACAGTTTAGCCTTACCTGGGTTGCAGGTTAGGGCTTAGGTTGTTGGTTCGGATAGCTGAAATTCTTCCTTACTGAAGTTTAACTTACTGTTATACAACTTTTTCTCTGCAGGGACCCTACTGGTGCACTTCCTCAGACTGGTGGGACACTTAAGTGGTGTACATTTTTATTCCCGACCCTGACATAGGTACTTTCCTTATCTAGTTTGACACTGAAGAGGTGAGTAGTATTTACACCGTCTTACTCTTGTACCACGATGCCGGACGTTACACAACCCGGTCTGAGATGTGTCTCCTGAAATGTGAAGGGCCTGAATCACACTGCCAAACGTACGAAGGTACTGCAACACCTCTGCTCCCTACGAGCCGACGTGGCCCTCATCCAGGAAACCACCTCACTGCGCGGACAGTAGAGTGGCTCAGGAAGGGCTGGGTGGGTCAGGTTTTAGCGAGCTCTGCCCCTACCAAGTCTAAGGGCGTGGCCATTTTAATACACAGAGCTTGTGCATGGTCTGTAGAAGCAGTTAAGGCAGATACTCAGGGCCGCCGGGTTGTGGCCCGCTTTGCCTTTCCTGGGGGAAAGGTACTGGTGGCCAGTGGGTATGGCCCAAACATAGATTCCGCTGATTACTTTGCCTCCATCAGCTAAGCTGTGACCACCTTAGCTGATGGCCAGTCTCAGCTGCCAGTCCTGTTTGGAGGAGAATTTAATTTAGTCTTGGACATTTTCCTGGACAAATCTAGCCCCAGTCTCGCCCCAAAGCAAGGGCATCACTCAAATAACTTATTGAGGAATGGGGCCTTATAAATGTATGACGGACGGATAATCCCACCAGTAGAGACTTCACTTTATTTTCCTCGGTTCATAACACCCACAGCCAAATTGATTTCTGGCTTGCCAACCATGTGGCTGCTCGGGGAGTCTCTGACTCTCGGATAGGAAACTATTATTTCATATCATGCCCTGGCCCTTTGCAGCTATATCCCACTTGGGCAGGATCCCAGGATCACTAGATAGATGTGTAATCCCCTATTGTTTAAAGATGAGGAATTCCAGAAGTCTATTATAGAGGAGGCTAAATTTTACTTCTCAGCCAACTCTGGAGATGAGCTCAGTACTGACACAGTCTGGTAGCCTTTAAGGTGGTCATCCAGGGTTGAATTATTTTGTACACTGCAGCCAAGAATAAAGCTCACCAGGCTGAGCTCTCCCAGTTGTAGGCAGAGCTCATGGCACTGGAGTCCCTTTTAAGAAATCCCCACCTACATTGGTAGACCAATCTCTTCTTATTGGTATTATTGGGGTTAAATATCGCATTAACACAACCGTACAGCATAAGGAGGAATGGAACCGCATTAGATCCAAACACAGGTACTGGGAGGGGGGAGACAAGGGTGGGAGCTGCTCGCTTACCAACTGTATAAGCAGCAACTGGCGTCTCACATCCATGTGTTGAAAGACCCCTCTGGGAAACTCATTTCTGACCTCAAGGAGATTCATTCCGTTATGAGCAGTTACTACCAAGCCCTTTATCAATCTAAAGCCGCCCCGAGCGCTGGGGATTTACCCTGGGAACTGGATGCCTTTTGTAGGTCAGCCAACATCCCTCACCTGCCACATGAGGCAGTGGAGGCCCTGAATAAGCCCTTCACCTCTGCAAAGCTCCAATGTGTTTTTATTCCAGGTAACTAAAGGGAAGGCACTGGGCCCTGACGGCATGACTGTCGAGCTGTATCAGCTCCTGAGTGAGGAAATCACTACCCCTCTCCTTATAAGACCTTTCACGAAGCTCAATCCACGGACACCCCCCCCCCCACCATGTGGCAGGCTTTAGTCACCCTCCTTCCCAAAAAGTTAGACTGCGCTAATTTTTGCCCCATCTCTCTCCTGTCTGTTGACAACAAGATTGCAGCAAAAATCCTGGCCAATAGGATGAGGGATATTCTACCTATGTTAATCCACCTGTCCCAGGCAGGCTTCTCCAAGGACAGCTCTGAGAGGACAATATCAGGCTGGTACTCAACCTTAAGTGGCTGAACCTTCAATCCCAGACACCAATGGTGGCCCTTGCAGTAGATGTTTCCAAGGTGTTTGATTTGGTGGAGTGGGCTTACTTGCATGATATTTTAAAATCGTACGGCTTTGGTCCCTACTTTCGGGGTTGGATTTCCACCCCATTCAGCTCACAACTGGCTAGAGTGCTGACCAATAAAGACATCTCCCCCCCGCTTTTCAGCTGCAATGGGGCACTCAGTAGGGCTGTCCACTTTCCCCCCTCTCCTTTTTTCTGGTTGCCCTGGACCTGCTGGCCAGAAAGCTCCTATCGGTTAAAGACATCACTGGTATCCTGGCCACAGGGGCTGCTTACTTAGTCAATACTTATGCTGATCATTTTCTTCTCGCTCTCTCTGACCCTACACAATCCCTGCCTGGTGCCCTGGCGGTGCTCCAGGATTTTGCCCGATTATAGGGTTTGCAGGTGACCCAAAAGAAAACTACTTTGGCTCCCTTGAACTCTGCATGCTCTGATGACTGCCTGAGGGGTACGGACATTAAATGGTCCCCCCCCAGGGTTTCTCCTACCTTGGGGTTACTATTCCATATCAGTGGAAGGAGTTTGCGTCGATGAACTTCACACCCCTTCTTACTTCTCTGGCTGAGCCTGGCCAGTTGTGTAAACTTAAGTTATCACTGAGAGGCAATACGGATGTTTTTCCTTCCTAGAGTAGCCTTCTTACTGAATGCCCTCCCCATCCCTCTTCCCCCAAGCTGTTCCATTCCTTGGATAAGTTGGTCTCCTGGTTACTCTGGGAGGGGAAGGCATCCAGATGGAGTTGATCTAAACCCTGGGCTCATTAGACCCGGGGAGGCCTTGGCTTCCCATGGTCCCAGGGCTATTTGCTAATCCTCCCTCCTCTTCTCAGGTTACCCCTGTTATGCTGGAGAGGGGACTAGCTTGGTGTAAACACATGACCGCCTCTCACACCCCCAAAATGCCTGGCATACTCCCATACATTACATCCCCATATGGAACAATAAGAACATCTCCATAGACCGGAAACCTATATACTGCTCTGGCTGAGTTACCCGTGGTATTAACACTGTCCAGGACTTATGTATCCCCGAACTCTACTGAGCTAATGTCTTTTGACCAGCTGAAGGCTCAATTTGCATTTTCTGGGTGTGACATGTGGCCCCGATCCTAAATGGCACTGGTTAGGCAAGTTACACAAGCCTGGGGGGCAACGAGAACCAGACAGGAAATTTTATAGTACACTCTGGGACTCTCAACCTGACCCCACTGAGTCATGTAAACGGAAACGGGAGGCAAACGTGCAGGCACTAATCTCCACAGACACCTGGGGTCGGTGCATTGCAACTTACCGCATGGTCTACAGGGACGCCAAAAGTCAACTTATCCAATTAAAAATCATGCTTAGATGGTATAGAACTCCTGCTGTTCTCCACTCTTCGGGCTTACTGGGGTACTCTCAATGCTGGAGATGCCACCAGAACTCGCCCATGTTCTTCACATTCTCTGGCAATGCCTAAAGCTAATCCTCTTCTGGATCTCTGTCTCATTAGACTGCGCCACAGTACTGGGATGGCCTCTTAGCCTTTCCAACCCCATGATACTTTTGGGTGATCCCTCATCTCTGGAGCATCTCTCCCCTCTGCACTGGGGATGGGTCCTAGTGGCAATTCTCGAGGCCAAGCGAGTTATTCTAAAGCAATGGAGACAACCTCAATCTCCCTCAATCTCTTCCTGGCGCATAGCCCTAGCACAACTTGCTATCCTAGAAAAACTCTCCTACTCCAGTCAGGGGCAACTCCGCAAGTACCATAGGAAATGGGATACGTATTTGAATTTGTATCTATGCAAGGTTCCACCACCTCCACCAAGTAACCCCACCCCTTAACGGAATCCCTCATCCTGGCTTCCCTTATTACTGTAACCCCCCCCCTTTTTTTTCCCACTCCCCAGGATACCCTTAATAGTAAATGGCTGTCCTGTGGCTAGAAGGGTCTTTTCTCCATCCGGACGGGGTACAGACAGTCTTTGGAAGTGCATGCAGTGTTAAATTTATCTTTTGATCCTATTTGGCTTGACAGGATGTGTACTTGATTTTTGCTATTTCTCTTATTCGCTTTAGTGGCAATTACAGACAGATAGATTGTTACGCCTGTTCGTATCAGGGTTAGTTTGTATCCATCTATGGAATGCTCATTGTTGTTGTATTACCTTTGTTTTTGTTACTCCTGTCTCATGCACTGATGTATCCCTGTGAGAACTTGTACTAAAAAAAAAAAAAAAAAAAAAAAATGAAACTAATAAAATTTGTTATGATCAGCACATCAGCTAAAATGCCACATACAACCGACTAAGCTACAGCTTAACAACTTTAAAAGCTGTTTGCCTATAAGTCCAATTATTTCAGGACGGTGTCTCGACACTGCTCGGCCTTCTTATTAAATTTACTGCAAGTATAGCGTGAGGGTAAACGCACCTGAGACGTGCCTTTACACTTCCGGACATCTGCCTTTATCCTTATTTTATACAATCAGCAAATTTGGATACACGGAGGATGCAGGAGTCACCAGAAATGGTGGGAGAAGCTTCTGAGCACTCTTTGGGACATTCAAAAGTAAGTCCATGCAGTTTATCTAGGAGTGTCTTTACAAATTGAATTAGTGGTTTTAGGCAAAGTATTACCCATTGTATATATATATCCCCCTAGATCCCCACATTGCTTCACAGTGCATGGGAATTTGTTACATGCACACATCATAATGTATATATACACGATTTAATTCAACTGCCCGTAAAATGGTACACTCACTAAGAATATTAGAAAAGTCTTAGCCACTATTTTGAAAGCACATTAATTCTGTTCACTACCTAGTACTGAGATACTGAGACTCCAGAACTATTACATGCTGTGTTGCTAGTTGATACTCTATCTGGCTACTATTACTTGCTGGTCTCTCTTTCTTTCTTAATTTTCTTAAATAGTGGCTGGATGTGAATAGATCCAAAATAAATGCAGGAGAAGCAGAGAAAGTAATATGGACTCAAAACCATCTGCAAATACATGGAAGTGGCCCGACTGGTCAGCTCGATGTGCTTGCTGGGGTCTCATTCCAAGAAGCCACTTGGTTCTTGCAAATTCTTTACAGGCAGAAAATCGGACACTATCCTGGAGTGTGAACACCCAGCAATTTATTTTATTTATAGAGTCGGTCAGACATGGATGAGCTGATCTGTAGTTGCTACTATTTCCCTTCTTGATCTTCTGAATAACACGGAGAGGGTTGCCAGGCAAGGAGGGAACAGATTTAACCTGGTTTACAAATGACTGCAAAATACTCTCCCTTTGCTATCTTAAAGTCAGAACAACTAAGGACAGCTGGTGATCCACCTTAAATAACTGGGAGTACAAACTGGATATCCCCCTCAGATCCAGCTCCCCCCCCCCGAATCAAACATTGACTCTGCAATCCACTGTACTGTATGACCAATGTGGTGTGATATATATTTCTGAGGAGCATTAGTACCAGCTTTTGTATCTGCATTTGAGTCCTGTTGTAGTGATTGCACTTTATTGCACATTATTAAGTTATTATAGCTATCCTGCATTTACATGTTGCACTCTCCCAGGGCACTGGCATGCCGTGCTCTGCCCTCGCTACAGAATTTAGTTATCCCCTCTTTAGCTAATATTTGTTTAGCGGTAATAGTTACAACAGTTATCACAAGATGGTTGCTACTAGAAGCGGGAAAAATTGCTCAATAAGGAATGAGGAAAATGAGCCAGATGTACCAGCAATACCTGATAAAGCAAAAAAAAAAGTGGCCGCACAAAAAGTACAAATAAAAATGAAAGCAAAACAGGCCATAATGATAGTACCGATGAAATAAAAAATACAGTAGAAACGAAACAGTTGAAAATTACAGAACTCTGGAAGGAAAACACTAAATCATTACACCTCTCTACTCCAAACTCCTGCCCACAATAACTTGTTGGAAAAGGAAGTGAGGACTTGGGAGAAAAAAACACACATGATTTTAAACCTTAAAACCTACATAAGATATGCACTTCAGTGCAAACACCAAAAGGGATTTCACTGGAAGCCTGCGGATGACATACATCTGGATCTAGTGACCCCCTGAAATTTTGGAATATACAGGGCTATATTCAGGGTCTTATGAGAGCTTTAATGAATCTCTAAATGAAACTGGTGCTTATACACACAACACACACACACACACACCCACCCACCCACCCACACACCCTTATAGTCTTTTTTTATCATGTAGCAACCCTATGGAATCAGAGAAAGGCCCTATGAGATTCAACTCTAATAAATCATTAGAATCCCCTTATGTTATTACAAGGAAAAGGAAGGATCAGAAGGACCAGAAGGCTCAAGTACAAATAGGGAAAATAGAACTAGTCGCTATTTTGCAGACATTAAATAATACTATAGAAGGCCTAAGGAAATTGGACATAATACAGGGTGAGGAAAGTGCCATTAATCTTACTGAGAACAGATGTGAGCCATAGACTATGGCTGATATAAATATGCAGAAATCAGATAATCTAGCCAAACTACAGTCAGCTGTTAACAGACAGAACTCCAGCTCAAACTTAAATACAACAAGGAATACTTCAGATGAAGTGGACTTTTACCGCCTGCTCCTCCATATCTAGACAGATGCTTGAAATTATCAAAAATCTGTACTATGCAGATATTGTTATACTACAAAATATGATGGTAACTAAAGAGGAACTATCAATCTTAAGAACAGATGTCTTCCATAATAGGACTTTATTAGACAGAATATTAGAACAAAATCAAACTACTAATGGTTCAACATTTATACAAGCCTAGCAGGGGGAGACCTGTGGAAAGCAAGGCAACTCAGGCTAACCCACCTCCATCATTTCACAAAGATATGATTTGTGAATGTTATATGAAACCACTAGGCAAATCGCAACCTAAGGATAAAAAAGCCAAAGTGACTAAAAGAGTTAAACGGAAACTGAAAGTAATCAATCTTATTACCCCCACAAAGAGGAGAGATCCTTCAAGTCTCACTAACAGATGTTTAAAACATTCAGAGGGTCAGGAACACCCAGAAACACATGAAATAGAGCTGATGAAGAGCAAACCTGTGGAGAACAAATATAATTCATTAGTAGAGGAAGCCATGACTGTTGTGAATTAAGGAAGAGATATAGTGTCGGAAAGAAAGTGGAAGCAGCACCAGCAGGGAGGGAGGTCGAGACCACCCCTATGATGCACCCACAAAACCAAGCCAGGGAAGGGAATTTAATGGGAACTAATTTTAGGAATACCTTGGTCAAAATGCCCAAATATAATAACTCAGAAGTAGGAGAGACTGAATATCTAATAGAAAGTAATGGTGTAAGTTAAACTCAGAGACTAGTGAAAAACTGCACAACTGGATGATCCATCTTTTGCGTCTCACAATTAATGATGGAAAAGAAATCTTTATGTCCAGACCTCCAAATGCCAGATTCTATGATTGTGTCTTACTATACATACAATTAGGAAAACTGGCTGGGGATATCTGGGAAAAGGAGCACATTTTGAAGACAAGGGGTATTATAATAATACCCCCACACACTGTTACTTTTTTTTTTATAGTGCACAGGAATGTCCCAAATTAACCCACAAAGAAGGCATACTAGAGACTAAAAGGCAGCAGGAAAAAACATTAGGAGGAAAAAAACTGAGGGAAACAGATCAAATCATTGAAGTAATAAAAAATTATGAAGCCAACCAACTGGAAGAATGGAAGTGTAAGACTGTTTCACTATTTGGCTGGGAAACAAACAGAAGAAAAAATTACTCACCTTAGTAGTGTTGTTTCTTCTAATGGAGTCTTGCTATATTATGACTATTGCAGTTTGTCCCACCATTAGAACTGCTCCGGAGGTGAAAGAGTTAACTTCCATGCCAGGCATGGAACTTGGAGCGCGAGCTCGGTTAGAGAAGCTCTGTCTGGAAGATTTCAAATTAAAACTGTCAGATCTTTACGAGCAAAACTCACTGAGGTTCTGTGTGGAAGCTGTAACCTACACTAGCCAACTGGCTACTTAAATATTAACGCATTTTCCTGGTCCCCACACTAAGACTCAAGTCAGGGGACCAGAAAAATAAAATAATATGGGATAAGATAATATAAAACACAACACCCAAACACCCCAAAAAGAAGAGGTGGAAAACAACAAAATGGGCATCAAAAAAGTGCCAACACTGGAATGCCCACCCCATACCCCAAGTAGAAGTTCTGAGAGGGGCAGACTGGGAGGGGGGGGAGGTCATAATATAGCAAGACTCCATTAGAAGAAACAACATTACTAAGGTGAGTAATTTTTTCTTCATGAAGTCTTGCTATATTATGACTACTGCAGAATACACAGCAGTACCTCCATGGAGGAGGGACAGAACCTACTTAGGGAATAGGCTCTGAAGCACGGCTGTGCCAAACCGAGCATCCCTCCTGGCCTGGATATCCAGGGAGTAATGCCTGGTGAAAGTGTGTACCGTTTTCCAAGTAGCTGCTTGACATATCTCTAAGATAGGGATGTCTCTGGCAGCAGCTAGAGACGCAGCTATACCTCTGGTAGAGTGAGCCCTCAGGCCTGAAGGGGAACCTTGCCAGTTTTGATAGCAAAATTGGATACAAGAGACAATCCACCTGGCAATGGATCTCTTAGTGGCAGGTCTCCTTTCCAACCTCACCATAAGTGAGAAATAGTTGGAGGATTCAACCTGTGACCTTAGTGCGCTCTATGTAGTAACTTAGGGCCCTCTTAACATCTAAGCTGTGTAACCTCCTCTCACCAGAGGAGGAATGATCAGTGAAGAACACTGGAAGGGAGATAGATTGATTAAGGTGGAAATCTGAAACCACCTTAGGCAAAACTTCCTGTTAGTCCTGAGGACTACTTATCCCTGTGAAAGAAATAAAGTCAGTCTCCACTGACAAAGCTTGTAACTCACTTATGCGCCCGACAGAAGTGATGGCTACTAGAAAAACAGTTTTCGAAGTCAAGTACTTAAGCTCTGCCGAAGACAGAGGTTCAAAGGGAGGTTGCATCAGCTGAGCAATGCAAACGTTAAGATCCCAGGCAGGAGCAGGGTCCCTGAAAGGTGGATTAGTATGAAGTAATCCTTTGAAAAACTTGGAAATACAGGGTGAGTGGAAAGAGAAGAAAAAATTACTCACCTTAGTAATTGCTTTTCTTCTCATGGAGTCTTGCTGTATTAGGACTATAGCAGTCAGCCTCAGCCTCTGAACTGCCCGGAGAGGAAAGGGTTAACTCCAGAGAAGTCTGGAGTTCCACAGCGCGAGGGCGCTGTTCAAAGCTCTATCTGTGCAGTTTGAAGTCAAACTGCCAGATTCTTTACGAAGGTAAACTAATATAGCAAGTCTGTGTGGAAAAACCCTACACTAGCCATTGGCTACCTACCAGTAGTAGAACTACTACAAAAACACACAACAATCACAGAATAGCAACAAAATTATTAAATATTGTTAGCATAACTGAAAAGAAGCATTAACAGACCCCCTCTTCCCAAAAAGACTCAAGTCCAGGGAGGGGGCCACCTACCACTCAACGAACAACAGAATTACCTAGTTCCTAAACCCAATAAGCAAGAAAAAGGCATGACACAGTGCTTGCACTAATTTGCCAACCCCATACCCAAGGAGGAGTTCTGAGCGGGTAGGAGGGAGGTTGTCCTAATACAGCAAGACTCCATGAGAAGAAAAGCAATTACTAAGGTGAGTAATTTTTCTTCAAACACCATGAAGTCTTGCTGTAATTAGAACTATAGCAGATTACACAGCAGTACCTCCATGGAGGAGGTCAGAACCTACTTGGGAAATAGGCTCTGAAGCACAGCTGTGCCAAACAGGCATCCTCCTGGATTGAACATCCAAGGAGTAATGTTTGTAAAGGTGTGAACTGTTTTCCAGGTAGCAGCTTGACAGATTCCAAAATGGGAATATCTCTAGCAGCCGCTAGAGATGCAGCTGTACCTCTGGTAGAATGAGCCCTCAATCCTGAGGGGCTCTTTACCCAGTTTTTGTAACAGAATTGGATACAGAGACAATCCACCTTGCAATTGTCCTCTTAGTGGCAGGTCTCCTTGCCGACTTCCCATAGGTAAGGAAGAGCTGGAGGATTCAAACCTATGACCCTTGGTGCATTCCAAATAGTAGCTTAGAGCTCTTTTGACGTCCAGACTGTGCAATCTCCTCTCCCTGAAGAGGAATGCTCAGTGAAAAATACTGGGAGAGAGATGGATTGGTTGAGATGAAAACCAGACCACCTTTGGTAAAAACCTTCTATTAGTCCTAAGGACTACCTTGTCCCTATGAAAGAAATGAAATCTTCTTCCACTGACAAGGCTTGCATCTCACTTATACGTCTAGCAGAAGTGATGGCCACTAGAAAAACAGTCTTCCAAGTCAAAACTTGAGGTCTGCGAAGACAGGGGCTCAAAGGGGTTGCATTAGCTGAGCAATGCAAACATTCAGGTCCCAAGCAGGAGCTGGTTCCGAAAAAGGAGGGTTAGTGTGAAGTAACCCTTAAAAACTTGGAAATTACAGGGTGAGAAGAGATGGAAGCAGGTTTACCTGCTGACACATAAGCGGAGACTGCTGCCAGATGAACCCCTTAAGGTAGCTGGCTTAAGGCCTAGAGAATTTATGGACCAGCTAGTCCAATAAAACAGTCAAATCAGCAGATTCTGGGAGATTTGCTTCCCAGAGCACCAAATGGAAAACCTCTTCCACTTAGAATTATAGGTGGCTCTAGTAGAAGGCCTCCTGGCGCCTTCAAAATATCCAAGACACCTTGAGAGAGGTGTAGATCAGAATTCTACCTCCTCAAGAACCAAGCCTTGAGGTGGAGGGAACTGAGGTTGGATACCACACTCTCCCTGTGCACAGGTCAACAGGTCGTGGGTCCTGGGCAAGCTCAGGAGGGTGGACAATCAGGGACAGAAGGAGAGGGTACCAGGGCTGTCTGGCCCAATCTGGAGCAATCAGAATCACCTTGCAGGACTGAGTTCTGATCCTCACTAGTACCCTGAAAGGAGAGAAGGGAGGGAAGGCATATAGATATTTCCTCCCAATCCAACTGGAAGGCGTCCAGTGGGACTGATCCCAACACTGGAGGTCTGCAACAAAACAGAGGAAGTTGGTGGTTGTCTGGGGCTGCGAAAAGATCTATCTGAGGGTGCCCCATCTGGCAAAGACTGACCCCAGCACTAGAGGTTCAGGGCCCATCGTGGTGGCCTGAGAAATCCTGCTGAGGGCATCCGCTGGGACATTGTCCTTCCTGGAAGGTGAACTGCTATCAGGAGGTATTCAAGGAGTAAGCCAGAGACCACAGCTTCATTGCTTGGTGCACAAGGCAGAAGACCGAGTGCCCTTGCTTGTTGATGTACCACATTGTTGTGGTATTGTCTGTCCTGACTTGAACTACCTTGTTCTGGACAGAAGCTGAAAGGCCTGGAGAGCTAAGAGGACAGCCCTGAGCTCCAGAAGGTTGATGTGGAGCAGAGATTCCTGAGGAGACCACACTCCCTGAGTGGAAAGGTCGCCAAGTGAGCCCCCATCCTGGGAGGGAGGCATCTGTGGTAAGTGTGAGGGAGTGAGGAATGGGTAAGAAGGGACCCTTGAGTTAGATTGCTCTGGTCCTGCCACCACTGAAGGGCCAGGATCAGAGACCTTGTCACTGGGACTAATTTGGTGAGGGTCCTTATTTTGGGACCAAAAAGATCTCAGGTGGAATTGGATGTCTCTCATCTGGAATCTTGCTCCCTGCACGACAGCTGTGGACGCAGCCATGTGTCCTAGGAGTTGCAGGAAGTGCCTTGCTGGCCGAGAGACTCGCATGGTGAAGGAAGATGCCAGGGCAATGAGTCTGTCCACTCTCTCGGAGGAGATATGCCCTGGCAGACTTTGTGTTCAACTCTGCACCTATGAAAGTTAGTACCTGAACTGGTTCGAGGACTGACTTTGGAAGATTCAACAGGAATCCCAGAGAGGTGAGAAGCTGCTGGGTGACCAACAAGTGAGATTTACGTGATCTGGAGACTGACCCACTATGAGCCAGTCGTCCAGGTAGGGAAAACGGCCACCCTTGCCTTCTCAGATGAGCCACTATCACAGCCAGACATTTTGTGAAACCCTTGGGGCAGAGGTAAGGCCGAAGGGCATAGCTCTGAACTGATAGTGCCAGAAGGTAGTTCAACCTGAGGTACTTTCTGTGAGAAGGCCTGATCAAGAAATGAAAATAGGCCCTGAGGTCCAAGGAAGCTAGCCAGTCTCCTGGTCTCAGGAGGCAAAATCATTGCCAGAGTTAACATTTTGAACTTTGGTTTCAGAAGATGCTTGTTCAGGAACCTTAAATCTAAGATGGGCCGCCATTCTCCTGTCTTTTTGGGGTAAGGAAATACCTTGAATAAAGACCCTTGCCCTGATGGCAAGGGAACCTCTCTACTGCTTCGCATCCCAGCAGAGAAGAAACCTCTGTTTCCAAAGCAAGGGCTTCCAAAGGATTCGCAGGTGGAAATGTCTGGCCTCATCTTTGGGAACTGTTTGACACTGAGGACCAGACCTTGGCTTACCACCTCCAGAACCCACTTGTCCGGGTTAGGGACAACCAGTTCTGGCTGAAATAAGCCAACCTGCCCCCACCGGCACAGGAGATTCGGCCCTGGGCACCCCATCAGGGTGCCTGCTGGCAGCTGTTTTTGGCTGGGAAGAAGGGGACGGTCTGCCAGAGAACTGCCTGCCCTGCCTCTGAAGAAACCCTCTGAACAAAGGCTGAAGAGGCTTGAGCTTGATAAAGGGCCTGTGAAGGCCTACCTCACCCCTGGGGGCATGCCTTGGGGGCATGCCCTCTTTAGCTTGGGCACTTTTGTAGGTAGTTCTGTATTCATCCATTTTTTCATGTAATTTTCTGTCTGATCACCAAACAGGAGTTACCTACTACAGGAAATCCATAGCCTTTGCCTGAGTGTCTTGGGACAAATTAGTGCATCTGAGCCATGCCAACCTACGGAGAGCTACAGAAGTGGCCATGACCCTAGAAGAAACATCATTAACATCAACAGCAGTATGAAATTGAACTTTAGAGGCCTCAATGCCATCAGCAGCCACCTGTTCCAACTCACTAGCCAGCTGACCCTGGGCCTGCTTGGCTAATTGCAAAATAGTGTCCCATCTAGACTTCTGATATCTAGCCACATAAGCCATGTAATTAGCCTGCCTGAGTCCCAAAGAAGCTGCCATATATTGCTTTTTGCCATGGTATCAATCTTCCTGGAATCTTTGTCAGGGGATGTGATGCCAAGGAATATTAGCCTTGTCAGGCTGCAGCTTGAACAACACCTACATGACTACACTGCTCAGTGAGGAAGTCTGTATCTGGGCCTGATAAAGTATACCTTCTGTCCATTTTTTGTCTACAGGAGGGACAGAATGAGGATTTTTAAAATCTTTGTTGTTTGCTTCCTAAATGATTTATGCAAAGGAATAGACAACCTTCTAGACTCTGGAATATCCATCATTTCAACAAATCAGGCTCCTCTTGCTCATCCACAGCCTCCTCTAAAGGGAGCTGGAGGGTTTCTGCCACCTTTTATAAAACACAAAAAGAGAAGGGACTCAGACAACAGAGGGGAGACTCTAAGGGTCTGTCTGAGAAATGCCGGTTCAATGGGCACGTCCAGACCTTCCCAGTCACAAATGCACTGATCAAATTCCTCCTCCCTCCTGTGGTTCATAAAACTCCTCAATAACATAATCTTGAACCACTGGACCTGGGCGAGCCACCCTCTGCCACTTGTGGAGGCTCTCCAAGTCCCTCGACAAAGACTGAACAATCTGTATGGCTTTTGCTATTTCTGCAACAGTTGGAGAAACTATTTTTAGACTCCGAACCTGCTGATTTCTTTGTCTTTTTGCTGGTGCTGGTTCCTCTGAACCAGCCTTTCTCTGCCAAGAGAGTAATGCCTGGTCAGAGGGCTCCCTCTGGTCAGTGGGTACTGGACCGGGCTGGCCATCGGATCAGCGGACTTTTGGCCTCGTTCCTGAGCCGGCCCAATCTCTTCTCCAGGGTGGCTGCAGGGAAATTTTTACATATCTGGCAGTCTGAAAGGAGGTGGTCAGCCCCCAGACAATAAACACAAGTGGTGTGTGGGTCAGCCTTGGCAAAGGCTTCCCCACAAACATCACACAGTGTTGAAACCCCGTGGGCCGGTTTTTCTTTGGGTTTCTCCAGACATAGTGCCAGCCTAACAAAACTTGCCCTTTTCTTCAGGCGTCAGAGCAAAACACCCTTATCGGTTCCTAACCGTGTCACGGGTATTGGAAAACCTATTAAAAACGAGGGTTTTTTTAGAACCGATAAGAACCGGGTACCTCACGTCTAAAAATTCATCAAAATACAAGAAACGATCGGTTCAGACTGAACCGATAATTATTTCCACACAGACTAAATTTTCGTTTTACTTACAGTTACCAGATAGAGCTTAGCCGAAACCGCGGTAATTTTGAGACTTTTGCTGGTTTTCTGAACCGAAGGAACCGACCGAAAACCGCGTAGTGAACCGAGCTGAAGGAGCTGATCTCCGGAGCGACTGTTCAGTGAAGCGGAGTAAAGAATCTGGCAGTTTGACTTCAAACTGCACAGATAGAGCTTTGAACAGTGCCCTCGCGCTGTGGAACTCCAGACTTCTCTGGAGTTAACCCTTTCCTCTCCAGGGCAGTTCAGAGGCTGAGGCTGACTGCTATAGTCCTAATTACAGCAAGACTTCATGGTGTTTGAAGAAGGCTTTCCTGCTGAAATAAAAGCAGAGACAGCTGCCAAATGCACTTTCAAGGTAGCTGGTCTCAGTCCCAAAGAATTAAGATGGACCATATAGTCCAAAACAATGGGCAAATCAGCAGATTCCGGGGAAATATGCATCCCAGAACACCATATGGAAAACCTTTTCCATTTAGAGTTATAAGTAGCCCTAGTGGAAGGCTTCCTAGAAGCTTTCAGGATTTCGAGAACACCTTGAGAAAGGTGTAGGCCAGCAAATTCTAACTCCTCAAGAGCCAGGCCTTGAGGTTGAGGGATTTGAGATTCGGATACCAAACTCTCCCCTGGGCACAAGTTAACAGGTTGTGGTTCCTGGGGAGACACAGGGGAAGATGGACTACTAAGGACAGAAGGAGTGGGTACCAGGGCTGCCTGGCCCAATCTGGAGCAATCAAAATCATCTTGCAGGGCTGAGATCTGATTTTGACTAGCACCTTGAACAGGAGAGGGAAGGGGGGAAAGGCATATAGAAACTTCCCTTCCCAATCGAGGAGAAAGGCATCCAGGGGGTAGAGCCCATCACTGGGGCCTGCAACAAAACAGTGGAAGTTGATGATTGTCTGGGGCTGCAAAAAGATCTATCTGAGGGGTGCCCCATCTGGCAAAAACTATCCCCAGTACTCGGGGATCCAGTGACCATTCGCGATGGCCCAGGGAAATCCTGCTGAGAGCATCTGCCAGGACATTGTCCTTGCTTGGGAGGTGAACTGCTATGAGGGAAGTGTTCAGGGAATAAGCCAGAGACCACAACTTCATTGCCTCGGTGCACAAGGCCGAAGACAGACTGCCCCCTTGTTTGTTGATGTACCACATTGTAGTGGTGTTGTCTGTTCTGACCTGTACCACTTTGTTCTGAACAGATGCAGAAAAAACCTGAAGTGCTAGAAAAACAGCTCTGAGTTCCAACAGATTGATGTGGAGCAGAGATTCCTGGGGGACCACACTCCCTGGGTGGAGAGGTGCCCATGTGAGCTCCCCATCCCAGAAGGACATCTGTAGTAAGGGTCAAGGAGTGAGATAGAGGGATGAAGGGACCCTTTGTCTCAGATTGCTCTGATCTGCCACCAGTGAAGGGCCTGGATCAGGGTTGAGTCACTGGGATCAACTTGGATGGAGATCTTTCTTTGAGACCAAAAGGCTCTTAAGTGGAACTGAATGTCCATCATCTGAAATCTTGCTCCTTGCACTACAGCTGTGGAAGCAGCCATGTGTCCTAGGGCTGTAGGAATGCCTTGCTGGTCGAGAGACCTGCAGAGTGAAGGAGGAGGCCAGGGCCACCAGGGTCCTTACCCTTTCTAGGGAAGGAAGGCTCTGGCCTGCTTTGTGTCCAGTTCTGCACCTATAAAGGTGAGTACCTGGACAGGTTCCAGAACTGACTTTGGAAGATTGAGAAGAAAGCCCAGAGAGGTGAGCAGCTGCTGGGTAACTTGCAGGTGTGATTTGACCTGGTCTGGAGACTGACCTACAATGAGCCAGTCGTCTAGGTAGGGAAAGATGGCAATCTTTTGCCTTCTTAAATGAGCCACTGCTACTGCCAGGCATTTTGTGAATACCCTTGGGGCAGAGGTAAGGCCGAAGGGCATTGCTCTGAACTGGTAATGGCCTGAGGGCAGTTCGAATCTGAGGTACTTTCGGTGGGAGCTTCTGATAAGAACATGGAAGTAGGCATCCTTGAGGTCCAGGAAAGCTAGCCAGTTCCCTGGCCTTAGAGAAGGTAAAATCATTGCCAGAGTCACCATTTTGAATTTTGGTTTTAAAAGGTGCTTGTTCAGATATCTTATGTCCAGAATGGGCCGCCATTCTCCTGTCTATTTTGGGGTAAGGAAGTACCTGGAGTACAGACCCTTGCCCTGGTGTAGGGGAGAAACCCTTTCTACAGCTCTGAGAGCCAGGAGGGTTGAGACTTCTGTTTCAGGCAAAAGTCTCTAGAGGATCTGCAGGTGGAAAGATCTGATTCTCATCTTTGGAAATTTTTGAAGCTGAGAACCAGACCCTGGCTTACTACTTCCAGGACCCACTTGTCTGATGTTAAAGACTCCTAGTCCTGAGCGTAAGCCAGCCTGCCCCTACAGGTAATGGAGAACCGGCCTGGGCACCCCATCAGGGTGCCTGTTTGACAGGGGCTTTAGGCTGAGGGGTGGGAGCAGGCCTGCTTGCACCTCGTCTGCCTCTCCTCTGAAGAACCCCTCTGAGCATAAGCCAAGAGGAGGCCTGGGTTTGTAAAGGCCTGTGAAAGGCCTGCCTCTACCCTGGGGGTCTGTCTCTGAGGTGGCTTGCCGCTCCTTGGCTTGTGCACTCCTATAAGTGGTTCTATATTCATCCATTTCTTCATAGAATCTCTGTCTGCTCCCCAAACAGAGAATTTCCCACCACAGGAAAATCCATAGCCTTAGTCTGGGTATCCTGTGACAAACTAGTACACCTGAGCCAAGCCAATCTACGAAAGGCCACAGATGTAGCCATGACTCTAGAGGATACATCATTAGAATCCACAGCAGCAGCATGGAATTGCACCTCGGATGCCTCAATACCATCAGCAGCCACCTGCTCCAGCTCCTTGGTAAGCTGGCCAGGGGCCTGTTTGGCTAAAGCCATGACAGTGTCCCATCTAGATTTTGGTATCTTGCCACATAAGCCATGTAATTTGCTTGTCTGAGTCCCAAGAACGCTGCCATGTATATTGTTTTTAGCCATGGCATCAATCTTCCTGGAGTCCTTGTCAGGAGGATGTGAAGCCAGGGAATATTAGCCTTATCACAGGCTGCAGCCTGAACTACTAACATGACTGCATTGCTGTGAAAGAACTTCTGTATCAGGACCTGACAAAGTGTACCTCCTGTCCATCTTTTTGTCCACAGGAGGCACAGAATTAGGAGCTTTTAAAATTTTTATTGTTTGTTTCCTAAATGATTTATGTAAAGGAATCGACAATCTCCTGGACTCTGGGATATCCATCATTTCCACAAAGTCAAGTTCCTCTTGCTCATCCACAGCTTCCTCCAATGGGAGCTGGAGGGTTTCAGCAACCTTTTTATAAAACAGAAAATGAGAAGGGGACTCAGAAAGCGTAGGGGGAGATTCTAAAGTTCTGTCTGGGGAGATGTCCGGTTCAATGGGCACATCCAGACTCTCAAAGTCACATTCACACTGTTCATAATCATCCTCCCTCCTCTGGTTCAAAAACTCTTCTATATCATATTCTTGAACCGTGGAACCAGCTGAACCGACCTTTTGCCAGATAGTGGCGGTTTGGACGGAACGGAGAAAGTGACTGGACAATTTGTATTGCTTTAGCTATCTCTGCAGCAGTTGGAGAAGGAATTTTGACTCCACACCTGATTTTCTAGTTTTCTTTCTGGAACTGGCTCCTCAAGTCAACTTACGTTGCCGAGTCTCGCCCTGGTCAGAGGCACTCCCTCAGTTCGGTTGGCACCGAACGGCTGGCCATCGGGTCAGCGGACTTTTTGGCCTCTCGTTCCCTGAGACTACCAACTCTCTTATCTAGGGTAGCTGCAGGGAAGTTCTTACAAATCTGGCAGTCTGAATTGAGGTGGTCAAACCCCAGACAATATACATATGTGGTGTGTGGGTCAGCCTTGGCAAAGGCTTCCCCACAGACACTACAGTGCTGAAACCCAGTGGGCCCGGTTTTTCTTTTGGGTTTCTCAGACATAATGCCAGCCTAACCAAAAACTTGCCCTTTTAACGGCAGTGCCAGGCAAGACACCCTTATCGGTTCCCAACCGTGTCACGGGTCGTGGAAAAAACCGTAATGAAATCCGTTTTTTTTAGAACCAATAAGAACCGGGAACCGCACTCTAAAAGCTTTAGAATAAAGTTTTAAAACAACCTGATCGGTTCGAACCAAACTGATAAACATTTACAAGTTCCACACAGAAATAAACCTGTCTATTACTTACAATACCACAGACAGAGCTTGAACCGATCGGTTTGCGGTTAAATAATAATAATCACGGTTGAATTTAACCGAGAAAATACTGTTTAAACCGAGAAATGAACCGAGCAGTAGGAGGAATCTCCGGAGCGACTGTTCAGTGAGGCGGAGTAAAGAATCTGACAGTTTTAGTTTGAAATCTTCCAGACAGAGCTTCTCTAACAGAGCTCGCGCTCCAAGTTCCATGCCTGGCATGGAAGTTAACTCTTTCACCTCCGGAGCAGTTCTAATGGTGCGACAAACTGCAATAGTCATAATATAGCAAGACTTCATGTTGTTTGAAAAGATTCCCTAGGGATAATCAAGAGGGAAATATATTTTCTAGCATGTTCTCTGCAACTCAATATTACTAATAATTTGATAGATTCGATTAAGATACACAGACAGGGACTTCCGGTGACGTCAGCGTCGTAATGGCTGCCTAGCCCCGTTGCTCCGCGCCCCAACCGGTAATATATGATTTAAATCACTTACATCAGAATGTCGTAGCCGGCCAAAAGCAAGAAGAATAGGTCTGGAAGACCTCAGCTCACTCAGGTGCAAAAATTACGGGCGTTAGTCCATGGGGAACATGGGGATGCATCGGATTCCTCGGAGGCCCCTTCCGATTTGCTCCAGGTAGGCCCGAATGAGGAGGACTCTTTATCAGGTCTAGTGGCCACGATTAAGCAAACGGCCCATACAGTCAATAAGATAGACCAGTCTCTAGCTGACCTCAGGGCGGACATAAACAAGATTAACCACAAGACCGATCAGCTGGAATTATGCACTACTCAAATTTCAGATCAATCAGATCGCCAGAACCGCCTGATTATGTACTTACTGGCGCGAGACCGTGAGCTTACGCACAGCTTGGATGACTTGGAGGGCAGGAGCCGGAGGCAGAACCTAAGGATTTACGGGGTCCCTGAGGGTTCGGAGGATGGATACCCCAGTGTGATAGCTTTCCTCCAGAATTTGCTGCGAGACCTGTTGGAACTACCGTCGGAGTTTTCAATAGAGATGGACTGGGCTCACAGAGCGCTTGTCCCCAAGCCCAGTGCGCCAGATTCAAAACCCCGGTCGATTGTTGCCAAGATAACGTCTTACAAAGTAAAACAGGAGCTATTATAGAAAGCCTGGCAGAAGGGTTAACTGAACTACTCCAGCTCGCGTATCTCGCTAGACAACGACCACACAACAGCAGTTCAGGAATCCAGAAGAACCCTGTGGCCAGAGGTGAAGCAGCTCCGGGCTAAAAATATCAAAGCACAAATCCTGTTCCCAGCAAGGCTAAAAGTTATCACTGAAGCAGGCCCGAAAGTTTACCCGGATCTCCTGGCTGCCTCCTCATTCCTGAGTTCTCAGGGAATTACTTCTCCCCCTCCTCATTAAAGAAAGACTAGAAAAAGACTTACTTGCTTCAGCTTGGTCGCTATCCCAGAAGGGTGCTGCAAAGCCTGGATCATCGCAGAGGTCTGCACACACGAACTTGCGGGCAGATGTTGCTGCCCTGCTGAGGCGATACGGTGATTCCTCCATGATAAATAAAAAGGCTGCGCACCTATCGGAGGACATTCAGGGATCATCTAAAAACGATGCGCACTCAGCAACAATGAACACTTGACCAACCCGATGATCTTCTTGATTCAGAGTGAGTTTCAACTTGTGAGAGATTCCCTCTCTTTCTCATTTGCCCTCTCCCCCCTGCGATAATGCTTTTTCTCCGGCTGGCTCTCTGGGGACTTTTGAGCGGCTGGACTGCCCCCTCCTCCTTATGTGACTGGGGGGGTGGGCTTTTCAGCTGCACTAAGATATAGCTTGTAAGCATCTGCTGTAGGAGATGCTCGGGTGAATGAGCTCGCGGGAGAGGGATGGTGGGTAATGTAGCAGACAGAGGTCTGTAATGGGGGAGTTCCTGGTTTCGGGGGAGCCCCTACTGCTGGGTGCCCCGGGGGATCGTGGGAGGACCTTGTCCCTGAGGAGCATGGGGCTTCCTACTCCTGGAGACAACTTCCTCTAACATCCTGCTGGCCTATGCATGAAGAGCCTGGGGGGTATTGGGATGGGAACATTCTGGCTCCGGGGGCCTCCTCCTGATAAGCGATGAGATGTGGAATTCTCCTGGGGTGGGACAGTACTCCTGGGGTGTGATTTTTGTCCCTCCCCCCCCTTTTTTTTTTTTGGTGTTGTGTGTTTGGTTCCGTTTCCCATCTCCTCCCTACCCTGTCAAAACTGTCCCTCCCTAACTGGCTCCTGTAACCCCATGTGAAATTGTGACCTGGCGAAGGGGACTAAGCAGACCCAATGATTGGATTGAGAGTGTGTGAATTACGGAGGTGGGCTGGGAGGGGCCATCCCGAGGAGGCTGATTCGGGGGGAGAGCGGCCCCCTACATCGAGGTGCCCTTCGGGGGTGGGGCCTTTGCTGAGGGACTTTAAAGTAACCCGAATTGGTAAATCACTCTGTACAGGGGCGGGATGTTAGATACCTTCTGCCTGTTTCCTCCCCCCCACTGGCTCTCACCCTTGGGATGCTCCGGGGGTTGGGGGGGTACTGGCCCCGGTGTTCACAGTGGATGGGTGGGACTCCCTCCTCTAATCCAATTAAACGGATGGCCCTGGAGCGAGGCACGGGTGCCCAACGAGGGTCCCCGCCCGCATACTGAATCCATCTGGTTCGCGATTCCCGGAGGGACACATTTGCCTGTGTGGGCGGGGCTGCACGCCCTACCTCCTCACGGGACAATAGCGGATGGTGGGGCTGCCGCCTCCCCCCTTGCCACCTGGAGTGTTCCCTGACACCCATTCCCCACGGCATCCCCCGAGGTTGGCAGTTTACTATACTCTAATAATAAAAACAAATTTGGTGATTTCATTTTAATGACAATTTATCTGGTCCGGGTGGGGCCCCGCTCAGAGCAGAGCAACCTGGACATATCGCTGCTGTTATTAAGGCACGCTCGATATAGGGACTACACCCTAGAGCAGGTGGGCCTCTTCCTCAATAGCAGGAGAGCCCTCCCCATACTGCATTGTGGCAGCTGCCTTGTTGCTGAACTACCATCTACAGCAACCCTTGGAAGCTAAGTTTAGTTTTGGGAGAGGGGAGCATTTGGAATTTTCTGTTTAGGTCCAGATGTCTCTCCACCCACTGTTATGGTATGGCCTGGTACTGTTCTGGGCAGTGTATATAGTTAAGGCATCTTCTGAAATGTGCCAAGATGCGTTACAATTTTTTTCATCTTTGTTAATATCCCCGTCTGCATTTGACCGGGCCGGGGGATGTACGCCACCTGAGCTCCACCTTCCGTCTGGAGTTACCGGGGAACCTAGATGGTATTGGCTGAGAATAAAGTTCCTCGGGACCCGGAAGTGTTATGTTGAGTGGTGGGGCTCACGAGGCAGTTTAAATTTCTCCCTAGTTAGTGTTGTTAAAACAAAGCAATTAAGCCCGCAGGAGTATTTTCCGGGCGTTTGTTATGAGAATTTATGATTACTGAAAATTATAGAGAAGATAAAGTTACAAGACGAAATGGACAGTCACGGTTCGTTAGCAATGAGAATAGAGATAAGAATGTTGTCTCAGGAGAATTTCAGGCTTAGTAGAGGTGGAGCACACTGGAAATGAGAATGGCTCATAACCACTTGAAAATATATTCATTGAATGTGAATGGTCTGAGCAGCCCGGTCAAGAGGTCTAGAATGATTACGTTAGCTAAAAAGTCATATGCCGACATTGTATATTGACAGGAAACCCACCTGACTTCCAGAGAACATGAGAAACTCCGAGGTAGGGGCTATGTGCAGGTCTTTGCCTCGGCTATGCCGAGGGGAAGAAAGAGGGGGGTTGCAATCCTGATCTCATCCCTCCTTCCATTCCGGAAAATAAAAGAATGGGTAGATCCTGCCGGTAGATTAATTATAGTCCAGGGTACTTTAAATGAGCAGGAACTAACACTGGCCAACATTCATCTCCCTTCGGCTTCAAATTCCCCTACTGTCCGCCTTTTGCTGGATAAAGTGGTGGAGATGACAAGGGGGACCCTGATTCTGGCAGATGACTTCAATATTGCCCCGAATGCCGCCTTGGATACTTCCAGGGTCCAGCCCAGTGTGCAACTGGCCTCACACAAATTCTTTAAGAGGTTTACGGAGGGGGTGGGGTGGCTTGATGTGTGGCGGTCCTTACACCTCAGAGACAGGGGATATTCCTTTTACTCTGCGGTCCATGGGACGTATACAAGAATTGACCACTGTTATACCCAGAAGGAATAGCTCGGCTCACTGGTCGAAGCCACATTGGGCCCTATAGCCCACTTGGATCATGCCCCACTCATCACTCAGTGGAGTCTGGGCCTGGAGAGGCACAACACTGGGTGGAGATTTAACCCCGTACACTTAAAAAGTGAGCAATTCAAAGTGTTCCTCAGCGATAAAATTGCGGAAATTATACGGGACAACTCCACTCAGGAGATACTGTCAACAATTCAGTGGGACACGCTAAAAGCAGTCCTATGAGGTCACTTAATAAAATATTCAGCCGGGTTGGCGAAGGCAAGCAGGGAAAGACAGCTTCAGCTGGAACAGACCCTGCAATTTCTTCAGCTTGCTCACCAACAAGGTGATGCCTCGGTTCTCCTCCAGATAAAGCAGACCAAGAATGAGCTGGACTCCCTATGCTTGCAGCAAACCGAGATTGCCCTTGCTTATCTCCGTCAGAGATATGATGAGATTGGCCCTCGAGCCTCCCGGTTACTTGCGTACCGGCTCCGCCAACACCGTAAGCTGTCTACGATTGCAATGATAAAGGACCCTGGGACAGGAGAATGCCATACTAAACTTTAAAACATATCTCAGGCCTTTTGTCAATATTATAAAACCTTGTACACTCCGGATCAGAGGACAGATCTGGCATCCGCCGAATCTTTTCTATCGGCTCTAAAGCTACCAATGCTTAACCACGAACAGCAGGCTCTCATGGTGAAATCGATTTCACCGGAGGAACTGTGGTCGGTCATCTCCAAGTCCAAAACCCAAAAAGCCCCTGGGCCTGATGGTTATGGGGCTGAGTTTTATAAAAGCTCGATGCAGTCCATCAGTAAGTTGTTACTTGCAGCGTGCAATGAGGTTCTGGCCGGTGAATCCCCTCCGCCCAGTTGGGCGTATGCCACAATTTCTGTCATCCCCTAGCCAGGTAAGGACCCGCTACAATGTAGTTCATATAGACCGATATCGGTCCTTAACTCTGATTACAAATTCTTCATGTCCATCCTGGCCCGACGACTGGACATTATACTACCGGAGTTGATTGACCCTGACCATACAGGTTTTGTGAGTTCAAGGTCCACTTCAGGTAACACGAGTACGGCCCTCCATCTGGTCCATGAGATGCAATCCCGGGATGACTCATTGGTCCTTCTAAGCCTTGATGCTGAGAAGACCTATGACCAGGTGTCTTGGCCTTTTCTGTTCGCCACAATGGCTGCTATGCGTTTTCCACGACCCCTCATCGATACTCTTAGGAAAATTTATGCGACCCCGAAGGCATGTGTTAAAACATCAGGCCACCACTCTGAATACTTCCCTCTTTTTAGGGGTACGCGTCAGGGTTGCCCATTATCACCAGGCCTTTTTGCTATTTTTATTGAACCCCTGGCCCAGGCGATTAGAATGTCATCTGAGATTTCGGGGGTGACTGTGTACGGCATGGAGCACCGGGTAGCCCTATACGCAGATGATGTTCTGCTATTCCTTACTAAACCCGAGCAATCTGTGCCTTCCATTTTTTGCCTCTTAGAAGAATTCAGGTCACATTCAGGCTACAAGCTGAACACCAGTAAGACCGATGCCCTCACCTTTCACTACGTCCCATCGGATGCAATTAAGACAAGGTATCCCTTCCGCTGGGGACTTACCAAGCTAAAATATTTAGGAATCTACCTCTCACATCGGGCAGAAGACACCCTAGATAACAACTACCACCCCATTACATCCCAGATGAAGCAAGACCTTGAAAGATGGAACATTCTCCCACTGAATATGCTGCAATGCATAGAGGTGATTCGGATGGTAACCCTTCCGAGAATTCTCTACTTGTTCCAAAATTTGCCCCTCAATCTGCCGAACAGTCTCTTTAAGGTTTGGAACAGGGCCATAGTGAAATTTGTCTGGTCGGGAAGACGCCCTAGAATTAAATTGGAGACACTCCACCTCCCTAAAGCTCGGGGGGGGCTTGGCACTTCCCAATCTGAAACTTTATTACTGGGCTACTCACCTCTCTTTTATAATACAGCGCCTTGTGGGAATAACTTCAGCCAGGTGGAGGGAAATAGAGGAGAGTCCCCTGCTGCCCCGGGAATACCAAAAAGTAATATTCCATAAAACCCTACCCTCAATGGGACGGTCTGCATGGGGTCCATGGATGGAGTACCAAGCACAGGTCTGGTGCTCTATGAGAAAGGCCCTAGGGATTACCCCTTTCCTGGTCTTGCTTTGCCCAATGGACCTATTGGAGGACTTTTCCCCCAGCCTTCTTAGACCATACCTTTCAGACTTGGCGGCATGCCCGCCTCTCTCAGCTCTCGCAACTGCAAATCGGCCCCCACTTTAGAGAGTTTGGTGAAATCAGTCGCGATTTTCATTTACGTCAATCAGATTTTTTTCGGTATCTACAACTCCGACACTATTTTGAATCCCTACCTCTCAATGTCCGTTCACCTGAGGCACACCCCCCAGTGATTCAAATACTCCAGCAAGTATTAAAATCCCGAGGACTCCCACACGCTGTCTCAGTGCTGTACAGGTCCCTTCTGGAAACAATAGGGGGAGACACCTCGCGACTAAGGGAAAAGTGGAGCGAAGAGTTGGGTTCTCAAATCACACCCCAACAGTGGGAAGCTCTTTTCCGTATGACATCAAGAATCACCTACTCTCATTCCTGGAGGTTGTTTTCATGGCAATTACTGATCAGATTCTTCCGAACCCCGGTAATAACCTCTCATTGTGGTGCTATCCGATCTGCAGCGTGTTGGCGCCTATGTGGAGAGGCCGCAGCTCACCACTCTCATATTTTTTGGTTCTGCCCAAAACTGCAGCCTTTTTTGCAGGGTTTATATGAGGAGTTAAAAGATCTCTTTGGGGTCAGCCTACCTTATAGTGGCGATTTCTTTATCCTGCATTGCTTCCCCCCGGCCTACTTGACCCTCATGCCCAGTACCTATTAAATATTCTTCTACTGGCAGCGAAGAAATCTATCACTAAACGTTGGCTCACAGCTGAGCCCCCTACCCTTTCGGGCTGGAGAGAGACAGTCCATCTTATATATAAATCCGAAAAAATAACTCACAATTTAAATGATCGGGCTGAGCTGAGCTCTTTGAAGTGGAGGGGATGGATCATCTATATTATGGCCAAAGACCCTCTTTTTGTGCCTTAAAGCAGCACCTCATTGACTGGCTCCTCAGGTCAGTTTATTGGCACCAGGCCCCTACCTGGACCTTAGAGGCTCAGTTGAGGGGAGATGCAGGGGGCACCGACTAGGCGAATGGGGGGGTCTGGGGAGGCGGGTTGTAAGGGAGGAAAGATGATTCAAATATGAGATAATCAGTAGAACGATGGTGGGGTGTGTGGTGGTGGATTAGGACGGTCGTTAAAATAACAGTGTGCAATCCTATTTGTAAGCCTGTATCTCCGAATGCCTGATGTAATGATGGTAATACTTATGATGGATTATGACTGTCAAACTGTGTATGAATTGTAAAGCTTCTCTAATAAAAATGATATTCACAAAAAAAAAAAAGATACATAGACAGTTGTGCAACTACTCACAGATAGATGTTTCTTTAGCTATGTCTGTGATGGTCTTAAAAGGACATTTCAACAGTACACAACAAGAGATGGGCTTCTGAAATTAGACTTATTTTACTTCTCAATATGGTGGTGGATGGACTGAACATTGATGTTGGTTATATGACACATTATTCCACTTAAACTTACACAGATCTTTACTTTAAAAGATGGACATAAACACTTTAGTTCTTCAGCGGGCCTTTGATTTTGTAAGTTTATGGTTATCTACATGTTGACTTCTCACCTTAACACTGTGTGTGTGTGTGTGTGTGTGTGTACTGATGCATGTATGTATGTGTTTTGTGTGTGCTGTGGGTATGGTGTGTGTGTGTGTTTTGTTTGTTGTGCACGGTGTGGTGTGGTGTGTGTGGATTGTGTTTGTTACATTTGTTGTGTGGGGTGTGCAGGTGTGGTGTATGTACATACATATGTGTGGGGGGAGCGTGGCATGGGGCAATTGTTATGTGGCTAGGACACTTAGTTTTCACATATAGTGTACATTTACTTCCTTCTATTAGTTGTCAGTGGTTGGATTACACACTGTCACATTTTTAACTGCTCATATTAAGATGGACATCTCATTTACTTGGGGGTTCATAAAAGGTGTAATTCCTTTGGGTTTTTATTTAGATTCCTTAGACTGATTCTGTGCATTTTTGTTATACACAGACTCTGTGTTGAAATCTGCACTTATCAGGCTCATGGTCTCGTTTTCTTGGGGGTCCTTGACAAGTATTTTTTTATTTGGCACTTACACTTACAAGTGATACTTTCATGCGTCATGTATATATGTGTAGGTTAATTTGAGGCTTGTTTTCAACTTGCAGTTATACTTAATTTCAGGATTTTGTCTCATTATCTGTTCTTTAATATACCAGGACAACTGGAATGTAAGTTGTAAGCTCATCTTACATGTATTAGCGAGAATGCCACTCTTTTTTTTTTTTTAAAATCACTGGAATTTTTTTTGGCATACTGAGACATTTTAAAATTTATGTGACAAGAACTCTCTGGCTGTAGAGAATTCTTGATAACCTTTGCCCTTCTGAGGCTCCTCAGTTAAAGGCATTCTGGTGTTAATTAGTTTCTCTGACGTAATCTTCTGTTATGTTTTAAATGTATATGTTAAACCAATGAGAATTATTTCTGTTTTTTCAATATAACCTGGTGTTAATAGTATGGGATATTTGAAAAAACTGCCACAAAGCTTCTGAAGAAGGGCCTGGTTGGTTCAAAAGCTAGAGCACTTTGTTCTTTTCTGTAACATCCATGTTGGTCCAATAAAAGGTATCAAATCATTGTTTCTGGATCTGCTCTTTAAAAATACAGTAATTCTTAAAACTTGATTGGAGAATGGACATAAGCTTGATGACTTTAGCATCTATATTACATCCATTCAAGGCTTGGACAATATGACATCCCTGAGAGAAACATAAGAAGGAATTCACATACATGAAAAACCTGAAAATATACCACATTCTTCTACACATGAAAATCTGCTTAATCACAATAGATTTTCCTTCCTTGAGCACATAGAGAGAGATTGACTCGGAATGAATAAAGAACAAATTAGGGAGGAAACCCAAGAGATCTCCTCCTAACAAGAGATCAAGATACTCTCCTGGAATATTGAAGGTCGATATATTAAATTAGCAGACCCATAAGCTAAAAAATATTTAGACTCATTTGACATATTTATGCCTACAAGAGACCTGGTGCGATGATAATAGAACACCTAAGCTATTCGCATATACTAAATATTTAAAATCTGGTATTAAGGATAAAAAATATGGTAAATGCAAGAGGGGAGGTCTTGTTACATATATTAAAACCTCTCTGAATTATAAGGTTGATAATCTCAATATTCTTTCTAATAATATTTTAGCTATAAGGGCCGACTATGGATACACACACACACACACACACAACAATTTTAATTTTAAATGTGTACCGTCCACTTAGATCAGGGATACAAGATAATACAATTACCCAACTTAAAATTATGTTGGAGAAGGTCTGTGAGGAAGTAAATAACTATGCCATTTCCTGTTTGGGAGACTTTAATGCAAGACTCCCTGGAGAATATAAGAATCGAAAGTGCTCACATGATCCGATTTCCTTCATCCCAGTTATAAACCCAAGGGCAACTAGCTATAGAACCTCTATGGACACCGAATAAAATATCAGAGGGAAGGAGGTTCAGAAAATGTTTGATGAACTAAATATGTGCGTTCCTAATGGTCGCTTCCCGGGAGATAGTGATGGGAAATTAACCTATACTGGACCATTCGGTTCATCTACTATTGACCTGGTATGGTCTAATACTGAAACTTTAAAACTAGTACATGACATAGAAATTATGGACCGTCCAGAATCTGCCAATCTCCTGGCTGAAGTCCGCGTACATACAAAACAAACCCAAGGAAGACCTCCAGAAAGACACATTGAGGAAGGATTGGAAATAATTAACCAAACAAGAATTAAATGGGGTGATAGTGCCAAGATTATATGAACTGCGGACTTAAATACTCGAGAATACGAACCCTGCAGAGGTATTTAAAATATGGCAAGAAATTAACATTATAACAAGATCACACTGCACTGAAAATTGTATTACCAGGCATAATTAATCAAGGTAAACCATGGTTTAATCATAATTGCAAGAAAGTTAAACAAGAATTTAATCAAAAACTCAGACAATATAAGCAAATTGAAAATAAAAAAAACTACATACTACAAACATAAACAAAGATTGAGATACAAGAAAATATTGGAACATCATAAATACGCTGCAGAACTATGGAAAAACTTAAGGAAGGCCACACTCAGAGATAGAAAACAATTCTGGAGATTAGTAAGGAAAGGATACAATAAATATACAAATGAAGTGGAAGCCTGTATCACCCCTGACATCCAGACCTACTTCTCAAAGCTTTACTACTCCCAAGAAGAAGCCCACCTAGTTGAACTAAATAAAATAGGCTGAAGTCATCTAGTCTTTTCCTACGTATGTGTATATACACACATATTATATACACACATATATATATATATATATATATATATATATATATATTTATGCAATAGAGGTAGAGATATATTCAGTGTGATAAATGCATTTATCTGAGTCACTGTATGTATAAATATATTTATACATACAGTGACCATTTATACACACAGTTACTATGTCACAAATCTCTTTAGAATTCATTTAGAATGTTCGGCCTCAGAAGCAGTACTAACCATATTCAAATGGGAATAACTTTAAAATGAAAAAAGATAGCATGGTACTGTGAGCACGAAAATTGTTCAGCACGAAAATATCTACAAAATGAGTGGTGTTTCATTTATAGATACCTTTTAGGTTTTTTTTTTATAATTAGCAAAGAAAAGCATAAAATTAAATTTTCCTTTCCTTTTTTAACAAATGGGAATAACTTTAAAATGAAAAAAGGTAGCATAGTACTGTGAGCATGGCATTTGTTCAGCAAGAAGTTTTCAACAAAATGAGTGGTGTTTCATTTAATAGCAACCACTATGCTAGGCAGACATACTCTAGGAAAGTTAACCAAAACTCCCAGAAATTATAATTTAAAATAAAGATAAACAGTCAAAACCAAAAGTTCCTGCACTGATAGAAAGCACCCCTATTGCATAAATGAATATACAATGGTGAGCTGTCAGATAAATGATTTATCTGACAGCTCACCATTGTATATCCTTTTCATATGTATATATATATATATATATATATATATATATATATATATACACACACACACACACACACACACACATATACACACACAGTGTATATTATATATATATATATATATATATATATATATACACACACACACACACACACACACACACACACACGTACATACACATACATACATACATACACACATACATATATATAAAACACACACACACACTATATATATATATGTATATATATATATATATAAAATTGGTATGGTATTAGCCAACTGGCATCTAGTAAAGCACCAGGCCTGACCACATTATAGGTGACATTTATAAATATTTCTCCGACTGGTGGGTTCCCATTTTTAAGAGAATATTTAATATATTCATACAAGGGCATAAATGCCCCACAAGCTGGCAAGGTAGTATTATCTTTTCCATTTTTAAAAAAGATAATCCAAAGGACCGGAAGATGTACAGACCAATTAGTCTGATAGATGTGTCTCAAAAAATGTTTAAAAAATAATTCTGACCCGCCTTCTGGCTTGGTTAGAAGAGCATGACATTATAAGCGAAACACAGAATGGTTTTAGGAACACAAGATCCATAATCCAACACTGATATGTATTGAAACACCTTATATAGAAATATATAAAAATTAAGAAGGGGAAACTCTACTGTTTTGTGGATTTTTCATCTGCCTTTGACAGTATAAACAAAAATATTTTATGGCAGAAACTGCAAAATTTAAGGATCCCACAGGAACTTCTTAGCATCTTAATTAGACTTCACGAAAACATGTGGGCTAAGGTTCAATATGACCATTTTGGTCACACCATTGCTGATTTCCAAACTAATTTAGGGGTTAGACAGGGGTGCCTGTTGGCACATACAATATCTACATAAATGACATACTGAAAAAATCTCAACAAATTAGAATTTCACTCCCCTAAAATAGCTGATACAAGGGTAGATTGTTTGGTATATGCTGATGATCTGGTTCACATTTCATGCTCAGCAGTGGGACTTAGAAGGAAATTAGAACCCTTTTTAACCTTGTGTACTACCCATACATTAAAAATTTATAAGGACAAAATTAAGATAATAATATTTGGAAACAGATCCAAAAAAACTTCCAAGTATAGGAATTAAAAAAGATAAAATTGAAGTGGTTAAGTAGGATTATCTGGGAGTAAGATCTGAACAAAATCAAGGAAGGAAAGAACATATTAAACTACTGTAATACAAACTAAGATGACCACTGAGACTAATGGATTTAAAATGTTCTATGCCAAAATGAGGTGAAGTTAGGCTTTAGGGATATTAAGAGTCCTTAATGCAAAAATTAAAACCAGTGCACTTTATGCTGCAGAAATTTGGGGAAGCACTGGGTTAGAGAAACTTGAAATAGTCTTCAATAAATTATACAGATACATCTTAATGGTCCCACAAGCAATTCCTGCGGAGATCTTACGACTAGAACTAGGACTATTTTCCCTATAGACCTTCGTGGCTGAAAGACAACTCCTCTTTACATTAAAGATTTTCATACTTCGGAAAAAAACATTTACCTAGGAGATGCCTAAAAGAAGAGATACATTACTCCTCTATGGGGTTTGACTCTCCAATTATATAGCTAATCAGAAAATCCCTTTTCCCCTTGTGGTCTGGGGCATGCCCTCTGGGATATCAACTGCAAACCATGGGACGATATCGGCACTATGATTTAAACTAGGCAAAGTGATATGGAAATAGCCAGGCAGTTCGACCGTTTAGAGGAAACCAAACTATTCAAATGGTACAAACAAATTAAATCCACTCACGTCTTAGAACCCTACTTGATTTAAATTACCAACCCTAAATCAAGAAGACTAATATCTAGATTTAGGTTAGAAATCTATGATGCTCAATATAGTCAATTTAGACAAAAGGGAACAGGCATTACCTCCCCTTTTTGCAAATGTGGGAATAATACTTTAGACGATCTTAAAAATATCTTATTGGTATGTCCCCTCTATGGCTCTCAAAGGAACAGTGGGTGGGTGACATTATGGGTGGTCTTGACCTCCCTCCTGAGCAAATAGTGAAATTCCTTCTTAGATCAACAGTAAGCTGGTTTTAGATAAGATGGTGGATTTTTTCAATGCCATACATCTTTAAGAAGAGCCTTATGAATTTTATATATAACCTTTAGATAAGTTAATGAAGAAAACTGTAAGCTGATCTTATACAAGAGAGAATTTTTTCTTAATAAATATTTATTAGCAAGTAGGTTTTAAGAATCGGGGAGTACATAACCTCTGTAAAATTAACGAAATAAGTGCAATTTAACCAATCAAGCCAAGAGATTGTAATGTATTGTGCTTTTTATCTAGATGCATGTCTTATACTGTGCAGAATTCCGGTATGGTTCTAAGCCTCACTGTGCTGCCGACTGATACATCACTCCAGAATTCCTATACGTTCTAATTCTGTTGGCAGCCCAAGACTTACTACTATAATGGCTTTTAGCAGATAAAAAAAATATTCTGACATTTGACAACTGCCAAGTGTTTGGTAAATACCCGTGACACAGATGAGAAGCCAAAGGACAATACTCTAAACTGGTAAGTATTCCCCCTGAAACAGGAATCTGAGGTACTTTCTGTGTGGAGGAAAAATCTTGATATGCAGGCTAGCATCCTGCAAGTATAGGGAGCATATTCAGTCCCCTTTTGCAGGAGGGGCAGCAGGCCTTGCAGAGTGACCATCCAGAACTTCCTGTACTGAATATAGAACATACAATTACATAAGAACTTACCATAAGAGTAGATCATCGAGAAGAGCTCTTGCAGCAGGTAAAAACCATTAAGACTATGCCACCAGGTACTTCCCAATGGAAAATTTCCAGCTATCAATTCAAGGCCGAGGACCGCCCCACTGACGTCAGCCCTGCCCCCAACGTCAGCAATGGTATAAAGGGGTGGTCCTCCGACACCACCTCAGTTCACCCCCTGGAGACCCAGCTAGCATAAAGGATGGGGAACTGAGGTGTTGGTAACATCCCCCAGAGAGCGGAAGAATTATGTAACCACTGAGAAAGGTGGGAGTGAAAAACATACCTCCTGCAAGAGCTCTTCTAAAAGATCTACTGTAACGGTAAGTTCTTACGTAACTGTACTATCTCACTTCAAGATACAGCTCTTGCAGCTGGTAATAGCCATCAGGACTGAGTTCCAAGCAGTACAAGGATATAATCCAGATCAGACGGGCAGTGGTTACAGACAAACAAAACCACCGGCGCTCTTGAGAGAGCAGTCCCTGGAGGGCAGCAAGGCCAAAGCCTGCCCTCCTGGAAGCAATGTCCACACTGTAGTGTTCAATGAAGGTATGGACAGAAGTCCAAGTGGCAGCTGCACAAAGATTGGCTATTAAGACATTTCGTAGGGATGCAAAGGAAGTGGCAACACCCCTAGTGGAGTGACCTTTAACTGGTTCCGGTAAACGTCCGTCATACTTTTGATAGCAGAAAACTGTGTCTGTTTAGTTACTGGCGCTCCCAACATTCTATGGGCGAAAGACGCAAACAACTGGTCTGTCCTCCTAGAAGACCTAGTACGGTCTATGTAAAAATAAACAACTCTGTGAACGTACACAGTATGCTACAAGGCTTCCCCTTTGAGTACTCTGGGTAATCAACTGGGAGATGAATGTTCCGGTTAAGAGTGAACTCAGACACCACCTTGGGGAGAAACTTAGGATTAGTACGCAGAGAAATCCTATCCCTGTGGAAAATCAAATAAGGCTCTTTACACATCAGAGCCTGAAGCTCAGAAATCCTCCGGGCTGAAGTAACAGCAACTAAAAACAACGCTTTCCAAGATAGGAAGCGTAGCTCGCAACTTGCGGCTGGCTAAAAGGAGGCAATGTAAGTTTTTCTGACATGAATAGAAGATCCCATGTGGGGTACAGGTTCCCGCATGGGTAGCTTAATGTGCATAATACCACGCAGAAAGGAGAGAGAAAGGTTAATTTGCGCCAGGGTCCTGCCATCCACTGGTGTAGGCTAGGCTGACAGTACAGAAAGGTGTACCTTTATGGACGAATAGCTAAGTCCCGCACCAGATAGGGAGAGAAGACACTCCAGGACCAAATTCATCGGACAGGTGAATGGATCCAAGTGACAGGACAAAGCTCATAGGCAGAAATGCTTCCATTTAATAGCGTATGTGGCACTGGTCGAGTTTTTCCTCGCAGCCATTAGGACCTCCATTACCCTTGTGGACAACCCATACCCGTTCCCGACTAAGTCTGCAGGAGCCATGCATGCAGGTGAAATTCGGGTGTACCAAGGTACCTCGCTCCTGGGACAGCAAGCGAGGAGATTGAGGAATAGGAATTGAAAGTGCCATTGCTAACTGCTGGAGCAACAGGAACCAAATCTGTTGAGGTCAAAATGGCGCTCTGAGAATCATGCTGGTTCATTCCATTTGCAGCTTGAGGAGCGCACTCTGAAGCAGTGGGAAGGGAGGGAAGGCGTAAAGAAACCTCCCTGTCCAAGAGAGGGACAATGCGTCTTGCCAAAAAACACCAAGCCCTGGATCTAGCGAGCAGAAAATACAGGTTACTCACCTGTAATAGGAGTTCTAGGAATGGTATATGTTGTTCATCCACACTTCTTGGTAGGCACCTTGCCACTTTAAATGTTGCTGGAAGGTCTTCAAGCTGGTTCCTCCCACCCACCTGGGTGGTAAAACTCTTGGCTCCACCCCATGACGCCAGATCTAGCCCGCTGGAAGCCAGGTTATGGGTCGGAGCCGGGGAGGTCGGGTGGATTGTGTGGATGAACAACATATACTAGTCCTAGAACTCCTGTTACATGTGAGTAACCTGTATTTCTAGGGACATGGATATGTTGTTCAATCCACACTTTTTGGCATACTCCTAGCAGTTCTCCGGGAGGAGGGAGAGAGGCAAGGTGCAAACCCCTACTTAGGAAACAAGGACTGGAGAACAGAGGTCCCAAAACCAGCATCCCGGCGTGACTCAAGGTCGATGTGTTAGTGGGTAATGAAGGTGTGTGCCGACTTCCAGGTAACAACCCTGCAGATTTCTTGGATAGGGACATCCCTGGAAGCAGCGGTATGGCATGTAGAATGAGCTCTTATCTCTTTGGGAGGCTCCATGCCCGCCAGCCTATAGCAGAGATCTATGCAGGAGGTGACCTACCTACCTATCGTCCGCTTGGCTGCAGGTCTGCCAGGTGCGGCTTCACGTAGGTGACAAACAGCTAGCGAACCTTTCCCCGAACTTCAGCCGTCCGCTCCTTATAATAAGCGAGCACTCTTCTAGGGTCCAAAGTATAGAGCCTATATTCGGCCTCCGAGGTGTGATTGGGGTAGAACACCGGCAGAGTCAACACCTGGTTAAGGTGAAACTCTGACACCACCTTCGGAAGGAATTTTGGACGGGGGCGCAGGACAACCTTGTCCCTGTGGAAGACCAGATAAGGGGACTCGATGGAAAGCGCCTGAGCCTCCCCATCCTTCTGGCTGACGAGATAGCCACCAACAAGGCAGTCTTCCACGACAGGTGAGAGATGTCACACCTGTGCATCAGTTCGAATGGCTTGCCCATGAGCTTACCCAATACCAGCAGTAGGTCCCACGGAGGTGAAGGTTCTCGCACCAGAGGGGATATGTGATCAAGGCCTTTGAAAAAGCGCCCGACCAGCTTCTCCTGCGCCACCAACTCCTTCCCGGCCCACGCACGGTAAGCAGAGATGGCGGCCAGGTGCACCTTAAGGGTCATTGACCAAAGCCCAAGCTGAGAAAGGGATCACAGGTAGTCCAGAATGCTTGCCAGAGCAGGAGGAAGGGTCCAGACCCATGCCCCAACACCAAATGGAGAATCTCTTCCATTTAAAGGCGTAGCATTTTCTGATAGATTCCTTACGGGAAGCCTCAACCACGTTGAGGACCTCGTCGGAAAGACCCAAGGCCTGGAAATCTAGACGCTCGGGAACCAGGCCGTCAGGTGCAGGGACTGAAGGTCCGGATGGAATACCTTCCCCCGATTGACTGAGATCAGGTCCGGGCGGGCTGGAAGCCACCTCGGGAGCCTGGAGCTGAGACTGAGGTGATCTGGATACCTGAACTGGCAGGGCCAGTCTGAGGCTACCAGAATCACCTGCGCCTTGTCCCTCCTCGCCTTGAGAATCACCTTGTGGATCAAGGGAAATGGGGGAAAGGCGTAGAAGAGGCCCAGGGTCCATGGCCTCGAGAAGGCATCCCCCTGCAGCAAGCCCTGCTGAGGGGGGGCAGGCATGAAACAGCCTCAGCTTCGCATTCTCCCCAGAGGCAAACAGATCCACTTGAGGTGTGCCCGAGTGGAAGAAAAGATCATGTACTACCTCTGGCAGGAGAAACCACTCGTGAGATGCAGCACCTATCTGGCTTAGGGCATCGGCCAGAGTGTGGGAGGCTCCTGCCACATAGATGGCAAGGAGATCCGCCTCCAGGCTGCGCACGAGGGACCAAATGCGGAGAGCTTCCCTGCAAAGGGGCATGGAGCACGTCCTGCCCTGGCAGTTTAAGTAGTACATGGTCGTGGTATTGTCCATCTGGACCTGGACCACTTGACCCCGTACAAATGGAGCAAAGGCGGTGAGGGCTAGACGAACAGCTCCAGCAGATTGATGTGGCATCGGGACTCCCGAGGGGACCAGAGGCTGTGCGCTTTGTGCTCCCCCAGATGGGCACCCCAACCCATCAGAGAGGCATCGGTCGATAGAGAGACCATTGGCTCGGCGGACAAACGGGATGCCCTCCCGCAGATGAGCTGGAACGATCCACCACTGGAGAGCGTTCCACATCTCCTGGGTCACTGTCACTAGCTGATTCAAAGGATCAGAGCGCTGAGACCACTGGCCGGCCAGTCCCCACTGTAGGGGATGCATGTGCCAACGGGCCCAACGGACCATACTGGTGCAGGTCGCCAGGAGGCACAGGAAGTCCCGGACAGGGCGCAATTGCCCAACCTGAAATGATTGGGCAAAGGAGGAAAGAACCTCGGCCCTGTCCGCCAGGAGCCGTGCTCTGGCTCGCAGAGAATCGAGCTCTTCCCCGATGAATTGAATCACCTGCTTTGGCATGAGTTCCGACTTGGTCTCGTTGATAAGGAGGCCAACTTGAGAGCAAACCTGGAGGGCCAGATCCCTGGACCGCTCCACCTCCATTCTGGAGAAGGCCGCAATCAGCCAATCGTCCAGGTAGGGGTACACCCAGACTCTTCGGCACCGCAGGAATGCTGTCACCACTGCCATGCATTTCGTGAAGACTCTGGGAGCTAGAGAAAGGCTGAAGGGCATGGCCCGGAACTCGTAGAGGAACCCCTCTGCCCTGAAGTGGAGGAATCTCTGGTGGAACGGATGGATTGGGACGTGAAAGAACGTGTTCTAGAGGTCCAGAAAACAGAGCCACAAGCCTCGTTCCAAGGATGGAATGATCTGAGTCAGAGCGACCATCCTGAAGGTTCGAGACCTTAGGAACCTGTTCAGCTCGTGCAGGTCTAGAATGGGACGCCAGCCCCCCATCCGTTTTGGGACCAGGAAATACCTGGACACAAACCCCGGGCTTGGTGGAGGATCCGCCACCTTTCTGATCACCTCTTTGGCGAGGAGCAGGGCAATGTCAGCTCGACGAGCCGACAGAAGACTGCGGACCCTGTAGCCCCCTGTGAGCCCAGCGGCTTTCCGGAAGGGCGGGGTCTGCTCGAACTCCAGAGGCAGACCCTTTCCTACCACCTCAGCACCCAGCAGTCCGTGGTGATAACGGACCAGGAGGGAAAGGAAGTGGCAGGCACGTCCCCAGGGGAACCCAGGGGAGAGCGACGAGGCTGGGGGCAACACCCCTCAACCCGTCACTGGGCAGGCTTAGAGGAAGGACCGGCCAAGGGACCAAGGGACCTCCTGGGCCTTTCCCTCCCAGCTTCCTGTTGGAGGAAGCCGCAGACTTGGCTTTGGGGTGCCAAGCGCGAGCCTGCTGGCCCTGATGCTGGTGCTGCTGGGCCAGACGTGCCGAAGGGGCAGAAGGTCGAAAGGACTTATGTTGCTGACAACAGCCCTTGTCCTTCTGAGTGGACGTGACAGAGTCCAAGGTAGCCTTGGACTTTTTGATCCGCTGGAGATGGCCTTCCACTCCAGGGCCGAACAGTTCGGTCCTCAAGAAGGGGACGTCCGCCAATTTGTGCTGGGTATCCGCTGTAAAGGTGGATATCCTCAGCCAGGCTCTGCAGTGCATGGCCACTGCGGCCGCTACCGATCAGGCACAGGAGTCTCCAATATCTAGAGCCATTTGGAGCTGCTGTTTCGCCACTGCCCTTTCCCGATCCCGCACCTGCTTGACCATAGTCTGCAGGTCAGCCAGAAGATGAGGGATCACCTCATCCAGGGAGCCCATGCGGGCATGGGAGAAGTGCGCCATCAGTACGGCCTAGCTGGCCTGACGGAGGCCGAGGGAGGACACAGCGTACACCTTGCGCCCGGCATAGTCCAGCTTTTTGGACTCCTTGTCAGGGGCTTATCCACACCCCGAGCGTTCCCGGAGCGCCGGAAAGCTCTATCAGTGACCAACCCCTCCGCAGAGGGGTGTTCCGAAAAACCGGACAAAGAGCCGGTAGGGACTGCATATTTCCTGGCCATCCTGGCCGAAGGCGCAGGACAGGAAGCCGGATACTGCCAAAGCTCCAAGGCTGGGCCAACAATGGCTTCAGCCACCGGAAAGGCCTCCGTGGGAGAATCCCCTTGGTCCAGTATCTCCATGAGGGGATACTTGGCCCGCTTGGATACGGGCTCGAGCTGCATCCCAGTGGACTCAGAGATGAGTCGAATCAGACCCATGAACGATAAGCTCTCGTTCATTGACTGCCCCCACCGGAGGACTCCAGGTCAAGGGGCCTGGAAAAAAGGGAGGAGTCGTCTTCAGACTCCGAGGAGTCTGCAAAGAGCTGCCTGGTGCCAGAGCCACCCTCCACTTGCCGAGGAAGGTCGGGAATGAGGGTGACCGACAACCTGTGGGGCAGACCCTGACCCGACAGAGAGTCCTTGGTCGGGGCCCCCCGATTTCGGTTGTGGAGGCGGAGGTTCCACCACAATCGGTGGGGCAGCTGGTTTTGGACGAACAACTGGCCCAGACTTGGGCACCTCGACCACCACGAGGGGTTGTTTCCGCCTTTCGGGTGACAGCCACTTAATGGCCAGAGAAGGTGACGGCATCGGCTTGTTCCCGGACAAAAGGAGCTTCTGCCACAATAAGTCCTCGTAGCATCGACGCAATTTGCGCCAAAGCCTCTCCTCTTCCAAGGAGGAAGACGAGGACGAGCGGCGCCGCTGCTTACCTCGGTGCCAAGACTAAGACCGCCGATGTCGGCGGGATTGGCTGGACCGAGACGAGGTCAGAGACAGAGACCCTCGGTGTTTCAGAGGGTGGGTCTGGGAGGGAGCGGGGGAACACCCACTCCTCCCTCGGCTCAGGAACCTTGACCAGGGACTCTGGCACAGAAGGCGCAGGCAAGTCCTCAGTTTCCACCGGGGGAACCGGTGATGAGGGGTTGTCGGCTTCACCAGTTAACAACCCGTCCGACAGGTTGAGAAAAATCTCGACCGCGTCGATGGATGTCTCGACTGGCTGACCCGACGGGGACACCGTGAAGCCAGCAGCCTTAGCCGCAACCTCGACCTAAGACGAGTGTCGACTGTCCGGGGAAGGAGACCTCTCCCGCTCCCATGAACGTAGACGATGGGACTTACCCTTCGAGTCCTCCTCTTTTGACCGAGAAGAATGTCCCGATGGCCCCTCTCCCTTCCTGGAGAGGGATTGGCAAAGCTCCTTAAAAGAAGCTGTGTAGGAGGATCCCAGAGAGAGCGGGATAAATGCTGCGACCGAGGAAGATGAGGATGCGGTCTGGGCCGCCTTCTCCTCAAGGGCAATCATCTGCTTGAGTTGCTCAGCCGAGACAGCCGCCGGACACAGCCCAACGGGCCTCCTTGGACTTCACCGGCAGATAATGTTTCTTGGGGCGCCCAAGCTGTAGCCGTGCAGCGCGATCTTCAAGGATGTTGTCTGAGAAAGATCTACACAACTCGCAGGCCTGTGGGTCGTGGTCAAGGCCAAGGCAGTAGACGCAAGTGAAGTGCAGGTCCGTCCTGGACATCTTCTGCCCACATGGGCACCGCTGAAAACCGGGAGTCTATTTGTCCATCGCAGCCGCGAGGGAAGAATTTGACCAAAGTCTATGCAGAGCGTTAAGGAGGAACCTGAGCTTCCAAGCGTAAGGAAGATCTGGTGTCATGGGGTGAGCCGGAGTTTTACCACCGGGTGGGTGGGTGGGGAGAAACCAGCTTGAAGACCTTCTGGCAACATTTAAAAGCAGCAAGGTACCAGCCAAGAAGTGTGGATTGAACATATCCATGTCCCTAGAACTGGGCAGTTTGGCACTGAGTGGGGATGCAAAGAGATCCAGTTCTGAAAGTCCCCATCATTCGGAGAGGTTGTCTGCTACATCCTGTAGTAGCTTCCATTTGTGAGCCTGAGACAGAGAGCGGCTTAGGCTGTCAGCTAGGGTGTTTTGTACTCCTGGAAACATGAACCGCTGTGAATTCCTGGTTGTGCTCCACCACCCAGTACCAGACTCTCATGGCTTCTCTGCAAAGGGGATAAGAGCGTGTGCCGCTCTTGATTGTTGATATAGAAGACCACTGGCATGTTTGTTTGTTTATTTGCTTTTGGTAACCGGGTAAGTGCACAAAGAATAGAGATGCCTATTTTCAGGCACGACCTGGGAGGGTACAAGTTGCAGTACATAAAAACAAACAGTGATACCAGTACAACAATGGGTGCAACTGAGGGTTAACATATCCAAGGTACAACTTGCCAGTGCATAGCAAAATGCAGTTTGAGACAAGAATAGAAACAGAAAAACAAGTGCAAGTTTAACTAGTCAAAATACAAAATAGGAGAGCTAGCAATTACAAACAATAACAATGCAGTTCAAAACTAAAAAGTAGGAACACACTAGGTCAGCTTACGAGCAACCAGGGACTGAAGGTCCAAAAGAAAATATCTGAGTAAAATAAGAGTAAGAGCTATTCTGTGGATAAGAGGGGAAGGGAGACAATGGATTTAAACGGGAGAATCAGGGGCAAAGCCTAGAAAGGAGGCAGGGGGCATGACAGGATGAGGGCAGGAGGTAAGGTAAGGGAACATTTGGGGAGAGAAGGGCAGTAGAGTGGTGCGGGTGAGGTGGCATGGGAGGTAGGTAGGGGAAAGTAGACAGTCTAAGGTGAGTGAAAGAACGTGCAAGGGTTTGAGACAAGTAGATGATTGCAGTGAAACCTCTCGAAATAAGCATGAGTGGAAGCTAGACAAATAGCTTGGGGGAAGGAGTTCCAATATTTAGGTGCAGCATCCGAGAAAGCCTGCACACCCATATAAGTTTTAGATCTTGGAATGTGGAAGGGGCTAGTTCATTTGATCGGAGCCCATAGGAGAAGGTTTGAGGGTGCAACAAGGAGGCAAGAGATTGTGGGAGACCTGATCTAGCTATACTGTCAATGAGGGATCCAAAGGATCTGAGTTGCTAGGCAGTAGGGGAGGGCCATTTTAGATCAGCATGAAGCTGACAATGTTGCTTGTACCAAGGGGATGCAGAAGCATAGCGGCAGATGTTGTAGGTGATGTCCCACTTGTGGAGAGTAGTTTTTAATGCTCCTAGTTAGGTGACTATGCCATAGGCTAGCACCAGGAGCAGAATGCCTTGCAAAATAGCAAGCCTTGCTAACGGGGTAAGGGCATAGCTAGTCCAGTAAGCACTCCCAATTTTGGCATATATGGATCTACAGGTGGCAGTAATGTGCTGATCAAAGCCCACGGATTAGTCAAGTAAGATGCCCAGGTACATGAAAGAGCTAGTATTGACCAACAGCAAACCGTCAGCGCATGAGATTTTGATTTTGAAAGGGTCTTGGTTTTTCTGAGTCTCTCTGGGGAGCTGAAGAGCACAGTGTGCGTTTTACCAGCACTTAGAACGAGGTTGTTTTCAGACAACCAGGATTGGTATGTGAAGGAAGTCGGAGGGAAGAGAGTGATTTATGTCAGAGACTTTCTTAGCACTGTAATAAAGAACAAAATCATCCACATAGAGCAGGGCCGAGCAAGCTGGAGTGAGCGAGGGGAGATCATTTACGAAAATTGAGAAAAGTAGGGAGCCCAAAATGGATCCCTGAGGAACACCAGTATGTATGGTGGAGAGATTGGACATAACGGAGTTGTCATTAATGGCCTGCTGCCTGTTGGACAGGTAGCTGTTGAACCAGGCCACGGCATCTGTGGAGAAACCAAGTGAATGAAGTTTGGAAAAGGAGGAGGAGGGTGTGGTTCACAAGGCTGAACGCTTTGATTAAGTCGATAAAAACATTCCCAGTCAGGACAGCATTTTCCATAGTCCAAAGTCTGATGCACTGCCTTGGAGATCCGGACTGACTGCTCAAGATCATCTAAACGCTAGTCCCATTGTACCCGGAGGTTCCACTGGAGAACCTGCATGTGCAGACGAGCCAAGGGTAGTGTTCCAATGGCGGCTGCCATATGGCCTAGCAGCTGTAGGACTGTTCTGGATTTTTGGAAATGACCCTCCGAGCCAGCGCTCTTAGTCGATCTGCCCTATCTGAGGGGAGAAAGGCTTTCCCCTGAACAGTGTCCAGGATGGTCCCTGTATATTGTAATCTCTGGCTGGGCCAGGGGGATGACTTGGGAAGATTCAAGGTGATCCCCAGGTCTTGTAACGTTGGAAGGTGTTTTCCAATGTGTGACACAGTTGTTGCCTTGTGGGAGCTGTCAGAGCCAGTCACAGAGGAAGGAGTAGATATAATGTCCCTGCCTCCTGAGAGCTGCTGCCACTACCACCAGGCACTTGGTGAACACCAGAGTTGCTGAGGAAAGACCGAACGGCAATGCTCGGAACTAGTAGTGCTCTCCTTGGCAGGTAAAGCGGAAGTATTTCCTGGGAGATGGAAGGATTTTGATGTCCATGTAGGCATCCTGCATGTCCAGGGAGCAGAGCCAGTCCACTTGGTGAAGCACAGGCAGCAATCCCGGCAGTGTCACTATCCTGAACCTTTTGTAGTCGATGAAACTGTTCAGCTGACTGAGATCCAGAATGGAACGAAGGTCCCCTGTCTTTTTTGGGACTAGGAAGAAGTGGGAATAATACCCCCTGCCTCTTTGACTTTGTGGCACTGCCTGGATCACCTTTTTGCTCAGGAGGGCTTGGATTTCTGCTCGGGTGAGGTTTGCATGGTATGGGGAGCAATGAGTGAGGATCGGTGGGTTGTCTGCAAGAATTTGAGTGAATTCCAGTGCGTAGCCCCTTTCTATAATCTGGAAAACCCACTGATCTGCGGTGATACTGGACCAACCTCTGAGGTAAAGGGAGAATCGCCTTCTTACTGCCTCCCCCTGTAGCTCCGCTGGTGGAGGAGGCACAGGCAGACAGTCATGCAGAGGTTGCTGGAGTGGGGAAGGGTGCTCTGGCATTTTTTGGCATTCTTAGGTCCCTGTGCCCCTGAAGACAGGGGGGTGCCTTTTCTCTTGTAACCCCCTCTTTGCTGTTGTCTACTGTGCCGGCCTTGATGCCTGCGAAAGGACAACGTCCGGATGGGGTTGGCTTGGATGTATACATTTTGTGGACCTCAGAAACTGCTCCTCCCCCCCCTCCCCAGAGTCCTGCAAGCCAGTGATCATCTTTTCAGCTTCCTGGCTGAAAAGAACTGGGCCTTGGAATGGGGCCTCCAGGATGGCAGCCTGCAAATCCTGGTGAAAGCACAAAACCCTCAACAAGGAGTAGCACCGTAGGCATATGCCCATGGCAGCTGCTCTAGCAGCAGTGTCTGCCAAGTTGTATGGGCACCTGAGGAAGTGCTTACCAATGTCAGCACCAGACTGGAGAACAGCTAAGAGCTCTGTCTTATTAGCAGAGTCAGGTTGTGATCAAGCCAGAGAGATTTCTGATACAGCACCATGTGTGCCAGAAAATTTAATGACCAGACCGTACAAGTGGCCCATGAGTACAGCTTCTGGCCAAGATGGTTCACTTTCTTGAACTCCTTATTCGGTGGTTGGGAGCTCATATGCTTCTGCTGTTGAGTCCTCCCATGAGCGGCCATAAGGATCATCAAATCCACTTTGGGTTACTCGCACAAATGTGGTTTCCCCTTACAGGTCCTGTATAAGCGATCAGCTTTCTTAGGAACCGCCGAGGACGTGGAAAGGTGTTTCCAGGATACTTTCATAACGTCAAGGAAGGGTTCCACCAATGGTGGGATGACTAAAGATTTTGGGTCAGTGGCCCCGTCACCAAGCGTGTGTATAGGAGAACACAATTTCACGCAGACCACAAGTCAGGTGCATAAAAAATGCATGGTTGTGTTTATCATTTTATTTTCATCAAGTAAAATATACAGAAAGCAAAATGGTAAGCCCAACAACTGTGTAGCTTCAACAGTTTCAAAGGCTTCTCTTCAGCTTAGCATGAATCAAACAGTGTGAAAGCGCACACTACCAAGAGGTCTTCCACCTTCCTCAGTCAGTATCCAACTGACCACCCTATCCATCCTCTCTCAGCACTGAGGTAGGGCTTTTTATAAGATCACTAGAAGTTGGAAAAATTTTCCACTGCCTTTTGATTAACAGCAGACATAACATAAAATGAGTCACTAGGCAGCCACCTGCAGCACAGAAGAATTTGTTTACAACATTGGAAAGGTCAAAGCCAAGGTCAGAACATTCTGTGCTCTCCTAAACTCTCCTGCAGGGTCATATTACTGCATGCTATCTGCTTATATCTTAGAAGTGGGTTGCTAACATTTAGAAAAAGTAGACACAAACTTTTGTTATTCTTCTATTAAAATTACTCTTAGTTTTGTAACTATACTCTTAGTTTTGTTATAGCCAGCCAAGTAGCATGTTGCACATTATACAAAACAAACTTTTTGGGGAAGGAGTTTGTTTATCCCAGGGGTGTCCACTATGACAGGGGTCACCCTGTCACAGGCCCCTAAGAATTTCATCAGGTGGCGTCTCTCGGGGTCCAACTCTTCCGTCTGCCACTGGTTAAGGAACTGAATGTGTCTCATCACATCTAGGAAGGAGGGATCATCCAGAGGAAACCGTGGGGAATCCCTCCATGGGTCTGTGGATGGAAGAGACAAATTGTCTTCTGACGAATCACAGGAGGAGAAGTCTCAGGTGGATTCTTCTGAAGAAGTATACCGGCATCTTATAGAGCTGCTCCGGTGTCTAGAGGAGGATCTGGATGACAGGTGGCGACCATACCGCCATTGTTCGGTAGATCCTTGCCCATCGCCTCCTGGAGCTCCAAAGGCAATCTGCATGGAAGAGCTGGTTGCCTAGACAGAGCCGAGACAGGGGTCCCCGCGGGAGTGGGGTTCTGCTCTGGCAGTCTAGGCAAAATATCCCCCTTGATGGTATTCCACCAGCTGTTGAAAAGAGCCCCAACCTCAGCCAAAAGGATCACAGAGCCTGGCTGAGTTTCTGGCTTCGGGATGGGGCGCCTGGGGGGGCCTGGCGTCGGACCCTGCAGTTTGGTCCCCACTGGCATCCGGTCCGAGAGTGCCGCTGTATCGGACATCTGTTCTGGTGGGATGTAGTCCCTTGGTGTCAGGTTGTTGGGCTCCCAAGGGGGCGGTAGAGGAGGAGAGAGTGATGCCTGGTCCATGGTATCGAGGGAGGCAAGCGTCTGGTCCCCTGAAATCGGTTCTGTAGTCGGACCCTTGTCAGAGCCCTGCGGATCAGACGGTGGCTTAGAGGGTGACATCTGGTCCACCTCCGTAGTGGAGTCAGAGGGTGTTTAGGTCTAACATCGGTCCGGAACCCAGCCGAAAAACAGTTTGGAAGTAGAGTGTGGTTTCTTATGGCGCTCGTGTTCCTGATGTCTCTAGGTGTCGTCTGTCATCCTGTCCGACGAACTAGAGGCCACGGCCTTGCGGACAGCAGGCTCCATCCTGCTGCCCGACAGAGAATGGGCCAATCCTGCTGGCTGAGACCCTAGCACAAGCTTGTGGGGCAAGATAGCCAGGGATATGGGGGCCTAGGAAGGCCCTAGCATGGAAGACTCCCCGCCATACGTCTGAATGGAGGTGGGGGACTTCCTCGACCATAACCCCGGGAGGGCCAGAGAATCTGGAGGAGCCAAGTTTGACCTTGCGCCGGAGGCAGAACTTTTGGAAGCCTTGGGTGGCGACCTGGGATGGGATTCGGGGGGTGTGTGTATGTGTGTGTGTGTGTGTGTGTGTGTGTATGGTTTAACCAGGAAAGGCACACTAAGCAGAAGTTTGTTTCCAGGTGCAACCTGGGAGCACAAAGAATTAAGTGACTTGCTCAGGATCACACAATATAAACGTGGGGGCTGTGGGATTCAAACCCATATCTCCAGATTTGCAGCTCAGAGCCCTAAACCTCTGTGCTATACTGCTTTCTGACCTGGACCTGTCCTTGTCCCGATGCTAGTGCTTCTTGCTGCATTTCTTTCCTCTGGGGGAGGAATCCTTGGTGGAGAAAGAAGACGAGCTGTGTCCCGAGTGGGTCTTCTGCATGGCGGCCACTTGTTCAAGGAGGTATGCTTTTAGAGTCTTCGAGTGGTGAATATGAGGCTTCCTGTTGAAGCTGAGGCAATGCGGGCAGTCGTCCGGGTTATGGTCAGGGCCTAGGCAAAGCAGGCAGGCTGAATGGCCGTCTTTTGTCGGGATCTGCTTGCCACATGCACACTTCAATTTCCGCCGCTCTGTAGACATATACGAGGAATTCGGTATTTAGATGAAAAAACTAACTGCACAAAGCACGAAAATGGCAGTCGACTGGAAGCAGGAGGCGTATGTGGAGCCGATATGAAAGAGTTGACAGCGGGGAAAAAACTGAGGTGGTGCCAGGGGACCGTCCCTTTATACCGCTGGTGACGTTGGGGGTGGGGTCGACGTCAGAAGTCAGTCCCCCACCTTGGACTGCTAGTTAGAATTTTTCTGTGGTTTCCTAGTGCCTGGCGGCATAGTCCTAACAATTATTACCTGTTGCGAAGTGAGATGTTCGGATACCTCAGGTCCAGAATGGGCCTTAAGTCCCCTATGGATTTGAGGACTAGAAATAAATGAGAATAGAACCCTCCATTTCTTTGTTATCAAGGAACTGACTCTATGGCCCTCTTGCGCAGCAGTGTATGTACTTCCTCTAGTAGCACTGGTATGTGGTTTGGAAGATAAGTTGATGAAATTGGTGGAAGGTCTTGTGGCAACTCCAGAAGTTCTAGAGCATGGCCCTGTTCGATTAACTGTAGGGCCCAAGCATCTGTAAACATCTCCCCACTGGTCCAAGTGGAGGGAGAGGCGACCCCCTACCACCTCCACCAGATTGTGTACTGGAGGGTGGGGTCTAATAAAGAGTCATGCTGAAGTAGATCCAGCAGCTAAAGCTGCACCTCCTCTAGAGGCTTTGGAGTGGGCATCTGTGGAGGAGGAGGGGGCCTGCAAAGCTGCTCTGCTTTTGCTCTGTTGTCTGGCCCCTGACCTAGGTCTGTTGGTAGTCCTTCTACCTACTTTTTGGTTGTGTGTGGTAGAGGGAACAGACTGACCATAGAGTCCTCCCCAAAGCTTACAGGTCAGAGAAGATGTCCTAGACATTTGCCCCAAAGAACTTGTATCCTGTGAAAGGGGTTGCTGGACATCAGTGGCAAATCCTGACACCCTCAACCAAGAATGCCTTTTTAGGCAAATGCCAGCCACAGTTGCTGTGGCTGATGCATCTGAAATGTCGTAGGTAGCCCTTAAAAGGCAATTGCTCACGCCTGCCCCAGTCTGGAGGGCCTTGAGCATCTGCCATCTCTGGGGGCCCTCTGGGAGAGGCTGAGCTGTTGCTTTAGCCTTTTTCTAAAGGGTATTCTGGTATCTGATCATATGGGCCTGATAATTTGCTATTCTGAGGACCAGTGTGGCAGAGGCAAAGGTTCCGTTTCCCACAAGGTCCAGTTTTCTAGACTCTCTACCTGAAGGGAGAAAACAGAGATGCTTAGGCCTCTTAGACCTATCATGGGCTGTATTTATCATATATGAATCAGCCTGCAGCTGTGAAAAAAGTCTTCCCTGAGGGAGCCTGGTACAGCTTTTCTGCCTTCTGGGCATGGCAGGGATCAAGCTTTGTCTGTGCCAGGCAGCCAGGGTGGCATCCTATAATGCAGCCAACAGAGAAGGAATGATAAAAGGTGGAGAATCTGGTAGTTCCAGGAACTCTTACCAGGTTTCTCCTAGTGACATCTTGCTCCTCAGCATCAAATCCCATTGCAATTGCTTCATCACAGAGATGAAGGAGGGGCCTTCAGGAGGGGACCGCGGGGTATAAACAATGTGGAGTCTTCACTCTCGGTGGAAAAGGCTGAGTCATACCTGTCAGAGGGGCTCCCATCCCTATCTTCCTCCTCCTCTTGTAAAATGAGGCCAGGGTTGTATTCCTGATCCTCGATGACAGGCTATGAAGGCTGCAAGAAAAGAAGCGAGGACGTCAATGCCCTGTAGGGTATGTAGACGTAGCAGGTGGTGATGCAGCAACTGGTCCAGGTAGCCCAGTCAATGTACTTGGTGTGGGGGCCGGGGGAGTACAAGGTGCTGTGTTATCTCCACAAAGGAGGAGAGCACTGTCTGCACATCAACTGTGGCCTGCACTGTAGGAGCAATTTGTGACGTCAATGGGGGTGGCTGGAGACCAGATGTTGATGGAGGAGGTTGGGACATTGACAGGGTGACCGAAGCCCTGACATCGATGAGCTATCGCCAGCCATAGTAGGTTCTGCGGAACTGACTGCCAACTGACCTTGAGGGCACTGAGGTCTGAACAGCAGGGTTTGCATCAATGACAGGGGAGTCAGCAGCCCTGATGCCGATGAGCCTTCACCGGCTGTGGAAGTCTGGTGGAACTCACTGCCAGGCCAAACTTTAGGGGCAACGGTATGGGTGGCAAGAGGCATCGCTGCCAAAGCAGTCAACGACACTGCAGTGGTCAGCGCCAAGCGTGGCAGCAACCAGGAGCATACCAGGGTGGGGATTTATCCTTACTCTGCGCCCTCTCCTGGTGTTTGTGGTTTCCTGAAAACTTCTCTCATGCCTTGGAGGAGTGGGAGCCTGAGGAAGGGGCTGGCGACATGGAGAAGCTTCTCGCCAGAAGCTTCTCGCCTGAAGCTCTCTCTCTCTCCCTCTCCATTCTGGCTACCTGCTGCTCAAGGAGGAAATTCTGCAGGACTTTTTGGCGGCTGGGTAGCTTGGATAAACTTCAGGCAGATCTCGCAGGCCTTAATGTTGTGGGCCTCTCCGAGAATGCGGATGGAAATGTCATGGTCGTCGCTGGAGTAGATTTTTCCACCGCACTTGCAGTAACAAAAGAGTTTTGCAGTATCTTTCGTCCACATACAGACAACAGCAATCACTCTGAAATGAAGTGATAACTATTAGGGTTAGAAAAAAAAAAAAAGAAGAAGAGAGAGAGAGAGAGAAATCTGTGATTTATCGGTTGACTATAGTGACAGCGTCTCTGTGGAGTCCAGCGAGTATGGTCGGCAGCGGAAAAAGAACTGAGGAGGGCACAGGGCCGCCCATATAGAGGGGATGTCGACGTAAGACGTCATCATGGGCAGCCCCTAGTGGACTGCTAGCAAAAAGGTTTCTGTGTGGTCCTGGTGCTCGATGGCTATAGTTCCATAGGTGTGGTCTGACGAAAGAAATATCCTCAAAGATGATGAAGTGCTACAGTTTGAATGTATATTTGTATATATGGGAGACATAAGTAATGGAATCGGATTGATGTATATTTTAGGGAATGCATACTGAAGGGGACAGAAAGCAATAACTAAAAAGAATTGGTGTCTTTTGTATATAGTATGCATAAGAAAAAGAATACATACATAGATTGTATTATTGATAACTGGACAGGTTTGCATGACTGGTGTATTTTATTGTGACAGCACTGAATAGGATTACATATGTTTAAAAACAAACAGAACTCAAATTTTTTGAAAAGGTTCGACGTACCCTAAAAACTCATTTTGTACCCCTGAAAATGTCTGACAAGGGTACACTGCACCCGCTGTTACGTTGCTGCGGTGGGAAGAGTAATCTGGATACAAATAAATGGAAATAAATCAGAAATACTACTATTTTACACGGCAAGTGCTCTCGTAATAAATATATTACAGAAATGGAGACAGCACAGAAAGCACCTGGAACGCACTTACCCATCTGGCCTAGGGGACAGACCAAAAATGTGGTCTTCCACGACAAGTACACCACCTCATACTTCCCCATGGGCTTGAATGGCTTTGTCCATCAGCCATGACAGCACCAGTGGTCAGTCCTGAGGTAGAGACTTTTACACCAGCAGGGAGAGGTGATCAAGGCCTTTGGAAAAGTGCTGTGGTGACCCCTGTCTGGCAGTTATCTGAAATGCTGCCACACCCCCCCCCCACACCGAACAGGTATGGCCTGGTCCTAGCTGGCAGTACATTATTTTGGTGAGCAAAACACCACTCCCATAAAGTTATACTGGAAAAAGGAGTGATGGAAAAATAGAGTGTGAGTAGAATAGTACTCCGTGGAGAGCGACAGGAAGGCAATCCTGTCAGGGACTTTCAAGTGCATATTGGACAGATGCACTGGTGCCCGGTCATTCCAACCATTACTACAATTCTACTACACCATCCACACAACCGTTGCACAGCTGACTCACTCACACAAAAGGTAACATTAATCTGGACAATATTAACATCAAAGTACCAAAGGTATAGACAGTCTGAAAAGGAAGTGGTTTTATTTACTGTACTTTCTGCCCTTTGCATCTCGACCTGCCCCCCCTCCCCAAAAATCAGTCCTGCTGCTCCACCCAGCCCCATCACCTCCCATTTCCAGGACTTATCTCCACTCCACAGTCCCCACAAGGATACCCCCCCTCCACCATAGGGAGGGCAGCCAAGAGTCTGACCCTTACTCCCCCTGACAGAGTTGCAGTGTGGGTCTTGAAGAAGACAGCCCAGTTGATTGGGCGGAGCCTGTGTCGGGCAGCATCCTGCTCAGTCGGGAAGTTTTTATGTTTGTTTTTTTTCTTGTCCCCACCCACGGATGTGGGGCAGACCTGGCCAATGCAGTGTGCATCATGCCTCCGAAGTTCTCCTCCCTCAATCCTTGGTTCCACTTTGCACCAACAGTGCTCATAATTAGCCAAGAGACATCATCTTGTTCCATTTACTTTTTATGAAGTATTTATTTTTCCCTTAACTCAGGTCTGAATACAGTGATTAACGAGATTGCTGTAGAATAAACAGCAAAAAAGGAGCACAAAGTTAAATAACTGATACACCTGAAGAGCAGGACCATGTTCATTGATCACCTTACTGCCTCAGTTTCATTTTGTGGAAATGTCTGAAACACTCAACAAAGAACAGTTACGTGTTTACTGTAACAGTAGCTCTTCAAGAGAATCTCTTGGTGAGACTCATTTGGGAATACTGCGTCCAATTCTAGAGGCCATGTCTCAGGAAGGACATAGACAAGGTGGAAACAGTTCAAAGAAAGGCAACAAAAATGGTGCAGGGACTGCACCACAGGTCATACAAGGAGAGATTGGAGGAACTGAATATGTACATCCTGGAGGACAGAAGGGACGGGGGGACATGATAGAGACCTTCAAGTATCTCAAGGGGATTAATAAGGTACAGGAGGGCAGCATCTTTCAGAGCAGGGTTTTAAATAGTCGGTATCACATCGTATTTTGCGATGTGAACCAGCTGCTCCTGCGATCCAACTGTACGTTGCATCGCAAAAAAATGCGATGCATTCTGTGGTGCCACCAGCAATATTCTAAACAGGCTTGCCACCACGGCCCAAATTCTAGCAGTCGCTCCAGTGCCTGCTTCTCCCATTCATTGAGAAGCTGAGGCACTACTTGCAGCGCTGAAAGTCAATGCTACTCGTCTGAGCGCGGGGAAAGGAAAGAGGAGACAGCAGAGTGGAGCGGTCTTGAAACTAAATTTTCGGCCAGGGGAAATCTTGAATTAGCTGAGGTGGGGACACGAGGAGCATGCCTGCATACTGTGGGCAGGAGACTGTGCAAGTTTTTTTTTTTTTTTGCTGCTACGCTTCTGGTCATAGTTGGCCACCGCATTGCATTCTGGCACTTGCAGTTCAATTGCAGCTCACTCATCACTACTCTGTGCAGTTACCCTGATTGGACATGTTCAGGTGGCGGGAAACACAACAGGCAGACGGAAGGGAGCAGCAGGATAGGGCGCCCAAAAGTTCTTTACTCCTTGCAAAGGCGTCTCTGCACAACACCATCAGCACCAGGCTGCACAAGAAAGAACAGACTGGACCATGATGAATAAAGAGAGAGTCAGAGTAAAAAGAAGTGTCTATAATGTTGGAGCCTGGAGGAATACACATGGTTCTCTTGCAGTGTTGCAGGGGTTGTGAGGAAGGCAAGAGCAGGAGCCAGTGGCCTCATATGGGCAAGAGTGGGCACTAGGCAGGCCAGACAGCATTTTCTTTCTTTTTTTTTTTTACAGTTAATCTTTGCTGCAGTGAAGCAGGCAGCACAATGGAGGAAGGGGTATTATTATTAAAAGCAGCAAGAGTGTAATAACAAAAAGTACAGAGACAGGCAAATAAATCTATAGAAATATACCCTGTGGCAGTGAACAAGAGAAAAACAGAAGAGATGGTACAGAGGTTGTAGTTGGGGGAGGCAGAGGAGAGAATTACCACCAGAAATAGACATGAAAAAAGTTAGATTCATGTATTTCTGAGCCTGTGTCTTCATGTTTGAGGATGTGGTAACCAAGTAGGACCCACTAGATGCAGGTGCCTGTTTTCACAGAGGAGGTTAAGTGACTTGCTCAGAGTCTCACAGTATTCAAGTGGAGGTTGTGGGAATCAAACCCAGGTCTGCTGGATGTACAAAACCGAGATCATTACTTTAAACCCTAGGCTATACTACTACGGCCAGTTAGGCTTGTGTGTGTCTGACAAATCACGCAAAGACAGCGAATTTTAATGAGAGATTTCATTCAGGGTAAAATAAAAAAAAATTCTATGTATGCATATTTTTAGTATTTTTAATTTTGTTAATAAAATTGAGGCAAGAGCTATGCATCTTCCCAACTGATCAGCACAAAGTACTAATCAATGTTCATAGCTTATTTAAAATCTTGCAGAGAAGAAGCTGTTTTAAAATAACTAAAGGGCATAACATGAAACTGGAAGGGGGTAGACTAAGGGGCAACGTGAGGAAGTACTTCTTCACGTAAAGGGCGGTGGAAGCTTGGAATGGCCTGCCCTAGGAGGTGGTAGGGACAAGCACAGTGGAGGGATTTAAACATGCATGGGATGGACATGAGGGGGGAAAGAGAAGCAGCTGCCAGTGACCAAGAAGGGTCAGCTCTAGCTAATTAAAAGGTGGAGTATACGGGCAGACTGGATGGGCCTGGTGGTCCTTATCTGCCGTCAATTTCTCTGTTTCACTTTCCTTAGGCCACACCTTTGGAACTATACCCCCATCAGCACTAGAGCCATATGGAAATTTCTGCTCGTCAGGAGCCACACATGACGATGTCACACGTCAGCTTTTACATAAATGTGGGCAACCCCATCTCTCCTCAATTTCCCACTGAAGAATGTGCTCGGAGGACTCTTCTTGGGTAACCAGGAGATTATTCCAGCACCTCTGATATTAGGCAGATGCAGGGACTCAAGAAAGCAACTATGAAGATTTCCAAGGCAGAGGTGCAGTGGCACTGCTACCTTCCATATTAAAAAAGTGGATTTTTTGTTGTTGTTTATAAGCCACACGTACAGTTATGTGCTTAGCAGTATAACCAGAAAGACTGGCATGCCATTAAAAAAATTTGCCTGGAAAAATACACGAGGAGCTCGAGACCTCTGCTCATATATTCTGCAGCACGACATTCTCAAGCTGCTGCCACTGATGTCAATGGTAGTCAACCCAAAGCAGAGATCACAAAAAAACAAGGACTGCATTTCAGAGACTGACATATCTCATTAGGAGCTTGCTGGAGTAGACGTGGTTGGGGATTACAGGACACAATTTTTTTTTTTTTTTTTTTAAGAAAAGTAGTCAAACTGCCAACTGTGTAACAGCGACCTTCAGTACTAGTTCAGTACTGTACACAGCTGTTGTACAGGCCTGCTGCTTCCTGTTGGCTGCTGTGTGCATCGCAGGACAACTTGTGACTTGAGTTCAAGTCTTCAGATTTGTTTGTGATGTGGGAAAGTTGCCTAATCAGTCGGGGATGGTCAGATGCAAGCTTTCAGCAGGTTTGTTTGGCAGGATTCCACTCAGCTGGTTGCTGGGCGGAGTCATGTAAATTAAATGAGCCAACTACTATCTGATAGGAGCAGCAGACTCCATTCAAGTAAATGAAAGTTTCCGACTAGCAAGCAGTGAGTAGTGGAATGACCAGGGTGCCTGGTCATTGGTCTGCACTGTACTGCAATGAGCTTGGTAGTGACACACCTCTGAAATGCCATTTGCCACAAATCCACTCAGCAGGTCAGGCTCTCTACTCCCAAAGTGCCAACCTCCGAGCGCAGTCTTGTGCACAGTTAACAGAACAAGGTAACCCTCTTGTCTGTTTTTGTGGGTTCAAATCAACCTTTGGTCTCAAGTTCTGGAGGAATTCAAACTGTGAACCTCTTGCTAGCGTACCCAATGCACAGGCTCAGATATTTCTGTCTTCGGGAGGCCAGATATCGTTGCCTATGGGCACCTAACCAGGTGTACAAAAATGAGCCCTTTAAAAACTTTAATAAAGACCTCAGATTATTCTTACCTTTCCAGTTTGGTATCACCATTCAAGCTTATGCACAGTGCCCGCCGTAACCATACACACTCTACTTACAAAAGGAAAGAAATTCAAAGACAGACCAAGTAGGCTCTAAAATTAGAGTTTTTACTAGAATAGATAAAAAACATATAAAATACAGAACTATTATATCACAAGACATACAAATATTTTAAAAGAAAAAGGTTTAAACAGTACAATTTCTACCTACAGTACATAGATTTGTGTCTCTCTCTCTAAATACCTGCTTAAAGTGCTCAAGGAAGTTTCTTGGTCAGAGTCTAGATAAAAGTCTCTGTGAAGTAAAAACAGAATATTCCTTAAAGAAAACTGTATTTGCCAACCCCTTTGTGAGGTCACCTAGCTCCTCCTCTGTCAGAATACATAAAAAAATATATTTATACAAAAACAGGATGTCTTTTCAAAGTATTAAATTCTGCAACCTTAGCATAACTCATGTTCTGCAAATGACTCTCTGATCTTTAGCTGCATCCTTTTCCTCACACAGACTTCAAAGCATTTATGATTTTGCACCAGTTTGCTAAACATGGTTTCCTCCTCGTGAAACATCATAAAATGGATATGCTCAACTCAAGCCTCTTCCAGCCTGTAATTCACTTTAAATAAGACAGGAGATCCTTGATCAAGGTCTGTTCTACTCTGTAATTAGCTTCAGGCCTTCCAGGTAACACCTTGTATCTAAAACCTGTGTGTGTGTGTGTGTGTGTGTGTGTGTGTGTGTGTGTGTGTGAGAGAGAGAGAGAGAGATCTCACATGCTATTTCAGCATCTCTCATGACTTTCATCTTTCTCTCAGCTAAGACGGAGGGGGGGGGGCTTGAGCGAGGTCACTCCAAGAGCACCAGATGTCTCAGCATCTCTCATGACAGACAGTCCATAACCCATTTTTATATTACAAAAAATGATACAGTGATCAGAACCGGCTGTCCAAGCGTCACATTCCTCCCCACCTAGACTGAATTTGGGGGCTCCATCTCCTGCATGGGATGAGCTTCCCAAATCAGTTCACTCCTCATAGACCCTAGACAGCCCATCTGCGTTCTGATTTTTTTTTCTCCAGCCCTATGTAGAATTGTCATATCATACCCTTGCAAAGCAAGACTCCATCTTAGCAATCTACTATTGTTCTTTCCCATCTGCTTCAGCCACACCAGGGGTTTGTGGTCAGTCTGCACCACAAAATGCTGCCCATACAAGTATGGCTCCAACTTCTTTAGTGCCCACACTATGGCAAGACATTCTTTTTTCACCATGCAGTATGCTTCCTCCCTGGGGAGTAACTTCCTACTCAGGTACACTACTGGGTGATCTGTCCCTTGGCTGGATGTCTGACTCAGTACTGCCTAATACCCACGTCTGAGGCATCAGTCTGAATTATAAAGGTTTTGCTATAGTCAGGACTTGTCAAAACAGAAGCACTGCACAGTGCCTCCTTTAATCTGGTAATGGCTTTCTCACAGGCTTGGTCCCAGGTAATTTTCTTGGGGATCCTTTTCTTTGTCAGGTCAGACAGGGGAGCAGCCAGGGCACAGTAATTGGGTACAAGTTTTCTGTAGTACCCGGCTGTCCCCAGAAAACTCCTGACCTGCTTCTGTGTTTCTGGTCTGGGCCACACTTGGATTACCTCTATCTTTATTTGGTTAGGATGGAGCTGTCCTCGGCCTACCACATACCCGAGGTATACCACTTCTCCCATGGCCACCTTGTACTTCTTAGTTTTGACAGTGAGCCCAGCCCTCTGTATCCTGCCCAGCACTTCCCGAAGGTGGGACAGGTATTCCTCCCAGCTGGTACTAAAGATGGCAATGTCATCCAGGTACGCCACGGCGTACTCCTCAGCACCATTTAACACCGGGTTCACCAACCTTTGGAAAGTGGCCAGGGCGTTCTTCATTCCGAAAGGCATTACTTTAAACTCAAATAAGCCTATCAGAGTGATGAAGGCCACCTCTCCCTAGCTCTGTCTGTCAACTCTACCTGCCAATACCCTTTATCAGGTCAATGGTCGTAGGTAGGACTCCTCTCAACTTGTCCAGGAGTTTGTCTGTCCGGGGCATCGGGTGGATGCCTGACTCGTGACTGCATTCAGTCAGACGATAGTCAACACAGAAATGAGTAGAGCCATCTGGCTTAGGCACAAGGACTACGGGTGAGGCCCAGGGGCTGTGGGATCTCTGGATTACCCCTAAATCCAGCATCTCCTCCACTTCCTCCTAATGTCCTTTGGACAGCCTCCGACACCCGATATGCTGTCCACCGTGATGGGCATCTGTGTCCCTTGTCTCCACATTGTGTGTCGCTAAGGGGTTAGTCCAGGCTTGGTGCTAAACAATGGGGCAAAGTCTGCAAACCTCCCTACTTTCTGATCTGGTCCGGGCCAGCTGGGGAGACAATTTTACTGCCTCCACAGAGGACTCCCGCTTACTTTCTTCCAGCAAATCCAGAAGGGGGTCTCCTTCGTCCATCCCCTCCCCATGACTACACACTGCAAACACCATGTCAGCCCTATTTGCATATGGCTTCATCATGTTGACATGGTACATCCTTTCTGTCTGTCTTCTGTCAGGTAACTCTATAATATAGTTCACGTCCTTTGCCTTCTTAACCACTTTGTACGGTCCTGTCCACTCAGCCTGCAGCTTGTCTTTCCGGACTGGAATAAGGACCATGACTTCCTGACCCACCATGTACGAGTGAGCTCTGGCTCTGCGGTCAAACCACACTTTTTGTTTCTGTTGGGCAGCTGCCAGGTTGCCCTGGGCTGTCCCCATAAGCTCCTTCAGCCTTTCCCTAAACCTAAGGACGTAATCCACAAGAAAAAATTACTCACCTTAGTAATGTTGTTTCTTCTAATGGAGTCTTGCTATATTATGACAATTGCAGTTTGCCCCAGCCTTAGAACTGCTCCGGAGGTGAAAGAGTGAACTTCCATGCCAGGCATGGAATCTGGAGCGCGAGCTCGGTTAGAAAAACTCTGTCTGTTTATCTTCAAACTGAAACTGTCAGATCTTTACGAGCAAAACTCACTATGGTTCTGTGTGGAAGCTGTAAACCTACACTAGCCAACTGGCTACTAAAATATTAACACATTTTCCTGGTCCCAACACCAAGACTCAAGTCAGGGGACCCAGAAAATAAGATAAGATAAGATAAAACACAACACCTAAACACCCCAAAAAAGAAGGGGTGGAAAACACAAGATGGGCATCAATAAGTGCCAACATTGGACTGCCCACCCCATCCCAAGAGTAGAGGTTCTGAGAGGGGCAGGCTGGGGGGGAGGTCATAATATAGCAAGACTCCATTAGAAGAAACAACATTACTAAGGTGAGTAATTTTTTCTTCAAACAACATGAAGTCTTGCTATATTATGACAATTGCAGACTACACAGCAGTACCTCCATGGAGGAGGGACAGAACCTACTTAGGAAATAGGCTCTGAAGCACAGCTGTGCCAAACCGAGCATCCCTCCTGGCTTGGATGTCCAGGGAGTAATGCTTAGTGAAAGTGTGTACTGTTTTCCAAGTAGCTGCTTGACATATCTCTAAGATAGGGATGTCCCTGGCCGCAGCTAGGGACGCAGCTGTACCTCTGGTAGAGTGAGCCCTCAGGCCTGAAGGGGGAACCTTACCCAGTTTTTGACAGCAAAATTGGATACAAGAGACAATCCACCTGGCAATGGATCTCTTAGTGGCAGGTTTCCCTTTCCCAACCTCACCATAAGTGAGAAAAAGTTGGAGGGAGTCAAACCTGTGACCCTTAGTACGCTCTATGTAGTAACTCAGGGACCTCTTAACATCTAAACTGTGCAGCCTCCTCTCGCCAGAGGAAGAATGGTCAGTGAAGAACACTGGAAGAGATATAGATTGATTAAGGTGGAAATCTGAAACCACCTTAGGCAAAAACTTCCTGTTAGTCCTGAGGACTACCTTATCTCTATGAAAGGAGATAAAGTTAGTCTCCACTGACAAAGCTTGTAACTCACTTATGCGCCTGGCAGAAGTGATGGCTACTAGACACACAGTTTTCCAAGTCAAGTACTTAAGCTCTGCTGAAGACAAAGGTTCAAAGGGGGGGTTGCATCAGCTGAGCAATGCAAACATTAAGATCCCAGGCAGAGGCAGGGGCAGGGTCCCTGAATGGCGGATTGGTGTGAAGCAATCCCTTGAAAAACTTGGAAAATACATGGTGAGCAGAAACAGAAGAGGGCTTTCCTGCTGAAATAAAAGCAGAGACAGCTGCCAAATGCACTTTCAGGGTAGCTGGCCTCAGCCCCAAAGTATTTAGATGGACCAAATAGTCCAAAACTGTGGGCAAATCAGCAGATTCTGGGGAAATATGCTTCCCAGAGCACCATATGGAAAACCTTTTCCATTTAGAGTTATAAGCAGCCCTGGTGGAAGGCTTCCTAGAAGCTTTCAAGATTTCAAGCACACCTTGAGAAAGGTGCAGGTCAGCAAACTAACTCCTCAAGAGCCAGGCCTTGAGGTTGAGGGATTTGAGACTCGGATACCAAACTCTCCCCTGGGCACAGGTTAACAAATTGTGGTTCCTGGGGAGACACAGGGGAAGATGGACTGCTAAGGACAGAAGGAGTGGGTACCAGGGTTATCTGGCCCAATCTGGAGCAATCAGAATCATCCTGCAAGGTTGAGATCTGATTTTGACTAGCACCTTGAACAGGAGAGGGAAGGGGGGGAAGGCATAGAGGAACTTCCCTTCCCAATCGAGAAGGAAGGCATCCAGGGGGACTGAGCCCAACACTGGGGGCCTGCAACAAAAAAGCAGAAGCTGGTGATTGTCTGGGGCTGCAAAAAGATCTATCTGAGGGGTGCCCCACCTGGCAAAACTAACCCCAGTACTAGGGGATCCAGTGACCATTCGTGATGGCCCTGGGAAATCCTGCTAAGAGCATCTGCCAGGACATTGTCCTTGCCTGGGAGGTGAACTGCTATGAGGGAGGCGTTCAGGGAATAAGCCAGAGACCACAACTTCATTGCCTCGGTGCACAAGGCTGAAGACCGAGTGCCCCCTTGTTTGTTGATGTACCACACTGTAGTGGTGTTGTCTGTTCTGACCTGTACCACTTTGTTCTGAACAGATGCAGAAAAAACCTGAAGTGCTAGAAAAACAGCTCTGAGTTCCAACAGGTTGATGTGGAGCAGAGATTCCTGGGGGGACCACAATCCCTTTGTGGAAAGGTCGCCCATGTGAGCTCCCCATCCCAAAAGGGACACATCTGTAGTCGGGGTCAAGGAGTGAGATTGAGGGATGGAAGGAACCCCCTGTCTCAGGTTGCTCTGATCCTGCCACCACTGCAGGGCCTGGATCAGGGCTCGAGTTACTGGGATCAACTTGGTTAGGGGATCTCTCCTTTGAGACCAGAAGGCTCTCAAATGGAACTGAGTGTCCCTCATCTGAAATCTTGCTCCTTGCACTACAGCTGTGGAAGCAGCCATGTGTCCTAGGAGCTGTAGAAAATGCCTTGCTGGTCCAAAGACCTGCAGAGTGAAGGAGGAGGCCAGGGCCACCAGGATCCTTACCCTTTCTAGAGGAAGGAAGGCTCTGGCCTGCTTTGTATCCAGTTCTGCGCCTATGAAGGTGAGTAGCTGGACAGGTTCTAAAACTGACTTTGGGAGATTGAGAAGAAAACCTAGAGAAGTAAGCAGCTGCTGGGTAACCTGCAGGTGTGATTTGACTTGGTCTGGAAACTGACCCACTATGAGCCAGTCGTCTAGGTAGGGAAAGATGGCAATCTTTTGCCTTCTTAAGTGAGCAACTGCTACTGCCAGGCATTTTGTGAATACTCTTGGGGCAGAGGCAAGGCCGAAGGGCATTGCTCTGAACTGGTAATGGCCTGAGGGCAGTTCGAATCTGAGGTACTTTCGGTGGGAGCTTCTGATGAGAACATGGAAGTAGGCATCCTTGAGGTCCAGGGAAGCTAGCCAGTCCCCTGGCCTTAGGGAGGGTAAAATCATTCCCAGAGTCACCATTTTGAATTTTGGTTTTAAAAGGTGCTTGTTCAGATATCTTTCTCCTGTCTTTTTTGGGGTAAGGAAGTACCTGGAGTACAGTCCCTTGCCCTGGTGTAGGGGAGAAACCCTTTCCACAGCTCTGAGAGCAAGAAGAGTTGAGACTTCTGTTTCCAAAGCAAGAGTCTCTAGTGGATTTGCAGGTGGAAAAGATCTGATTCTCATCTTTGGAAATTTTTTGAAGCTGAGAACCAGTCCCTGGCTTACTACTTCCAGGACCCATTTGTCTGATGTTAAAGACTCCCAGTCCTGGACGAAGTAAGCCAGCCTGCCCCCTACAGGTAATGGAGAATCGGCCCTGGGCATCCCATCAGGGTGCCTGTTTGGCAGGGGCTTTAGGTTGAGGGGTGGGAGCAGGCCTGCTTGTACCCCGTCTGCCTCTCCCTCTGAAGAACCCCCTCTGGACATAAGCTGAAGAGGAGGCCTGGGCTTGGTAAAAAGGCCTGTGAAAGGGCCTGCCCCTGCCCCTGGGGGGCTACCTCTGAGGAGTGGCTTGCCTTTCCTTGGCCTGTGCACTCCTATAAGTGGTTCTATATTCATCCATTTTCTTCATATAATTCTCTGTCTGCTCCCCAAACAGAGCATTTCCCACAACAGGAAATTCCATGGCCTTAGCCTGGGTATCCTGTGACAGACTAGTACACCTGAGCCAAGCCATTCTACAGAAAGCCACAGATGTAGCCATGACTCTTGAAGATACGTCATTAGAATCCACTGCAGCATGGAATTGCACCTTGGATGCCTCAATACCATCAGCAGCCACCTGTTCCAGCTCCTTGGCAAGCTGGCCAGGGGCCTGTTTGGCTAAAGCCATAACAGTATCCCATCTGGATTTCTGGTACCTTGCAACATAGGCCATATAATTTGCCTGTCTGAGTCCCAAGGATGCTGCCATGTATTGTTTTTTAGCCATGGCATCAATCCTCCTGGAGTCCTTGTCAGGAGGGTGTGAAGCCAGGGGAATATTAGCCTTATCACAGGCTGCAGCCTGCACTACCCCAACATGGCTGCATTGCTGTGACAGAAACTCTGTATCAGGACCTGACAAAGTGTACCTCCTGTCCATCTTTTTATCCACAGGAGGTACAGAATTAGGAGCTTTTAAAATTGTTATTGTTTCCTAAAGGATTTATGTAAAGGAATAGACAATCTCCTGGACTCTGAGATATCCATCATCTCCACATAGTCAGGCTCCTCTTGCTCATCCACAACTTCTTCCAAAGGGAGCTGGAGGGTTTCAGCAACTTTTTTATAAAACAGAAAATGAGAAGGGGACTCAGAAAGCCTAGGGGGGACTCTCCTAAAGGTCTGTCTGGGGAGATGTCCGGTTCAATGGGCACATCCAGACTTTCAAAATCACATTCACACTGTTCATAATCCTCCTACCCCTCCTCCAGTTCATAAAACTCCTCTATATCATATTCTTGAACCGGTGGAACCGGCCGACCCGACCTTTTACCTGATAGTGGCGGTTCGGACGGAACCGGGGAAAGCTACTGGACAATTTGGATCGCTTGTTATCTCTGCAGCAGTTGGAGAAGGAAATTTTGACTCCACACCTGCTGATTTTCTAGTTCTCTTTGCTGGAACTGGCTCCTCTGAGTCAGCTCTTCGTTTGCCCGAGTAAGTCCGCCTGGTCAGAGGGAGCATTCTCCGTTCGGTTGGCACTGAACCGGCTGGCCATCCGGTCATGGACTTTTGGCCTCTCGCTCCCTAAGCCTACCAACTCTCTTATCCAGGGTAGCTGCAGGAAATTCTTGCAAATCTGGCAGTCTGCATTGAGGTGGTCAAACCCCAGACAATAAACACATGTAGTGTGGGTCAGCCTTGGCAAAGGCTTCCCCACAGACACTACAGTGTTGAAACCCAGTGGGCCCGGTTTTCCTTTTGGGTTTCTCAGACATAATGCCAGCCTAACCAAAAACTTGCCCTTTTCCGGCAAATGCCAGGCAAGACACCCTTATCGGTTCCCAACCGTGTCACGGGTCGTGGAAAAAACTGTAATGAAATCCATTTTTTTTTTTTTTTTTTAGAACCGAGAACCGCACTCTAAATGTACTGGAATAAGTTTAAAATAAGTTTTAAAAGCAACCTGATCGGTTTAAACCGAACCGATAACACATTTACAAGTTCCACACAGAAAAGGAAAAACCTGTATATTACTTACGATACCACAGACAGAGCTTGAACCGACCGGTTTGCGGTTAAAATAAATATAATCGCGGTTTATTTAACCAAGAAAAAACACTTTTTAACCGAGAAATGAACCGAGCAGTAGGAGGAATCTCCGGAGCGACTGTTCAGTGAGGCGGAGTAAAGAATCTGACAGTTTCAGTTTGAAGATAAACAGACAGAGTTTTTCTAACCGAGCTCACGCTCCAGATTCCATGCCTGGCATGGAAGTTAACTCTTTCACCTCCGGAGCAGTTCTAAGGCTGGGACAAACTGCAATTGTCATAATATAGCAAGACTTCATGTTGTTTGAATGGGAGTTCCCTGGGTGGCGTGGTTGCCTTCCCAGTCCTCCCAGATCAAGTCTAGGGGCCCACGAACCCGGTGTCCATACAAAAGAGTTTAAAGGGGGAAAATCCTGTCGACTCTTGGGGCAACTCCCTGTATGCAAACAGGTGGGGAAGGTATTTCTTCCAGTCCCTCCAATGCTGTTCAGCAAACGCCCAGAGTACTGAGTTCAGGGTACCACTGAATCTTTCCACAAGTCCACTGGCTTGTGGGTGATATGGTGTCGTGCATCTCTGCACCACCCCACACTTCTCCCATAAACATTTTCATTAGGTCCAACACTCGATCGGTGATAACCTCCTGCGGGAACCCAACACGGGAGAAAATCCCAAGTAAGGCATCTGCCACTTTGTCTGTCCTCAGTGAGGATAGGGAGACTGCCTCTGAGTACTGGGTGGTATAATTCACCACAGTCAGGATGAATCTCTTCCCCGAGGAGCTGGGGGTATTTAAAGGCCCTACAATATCCATTCCCACCCTCTGGAATGGCTCCACCACTATGGGCAATGGAATTAGGGCAGCTTGGGTTTTCTTGCCCACCTTCCCTATTTCTTGGCACCGGTGACAAGACCTGCAATACTCCTTCACCTGCTGGGTGAAGTTAGGCCAATAGAAATTCTGGGCCAACCGCTGCACAGTGCGCGTGATTCCCAGATGACCAGACAAGGGGATATCATGTGCAATCTTGAGTAACTGCTCACAATACCCCTGGGGAACGACAAGCTGCCTAGCTCCCCTTCCTCTGTCTGTACTGCCCGAGTATACATAAGTCCATTTTCCCAATAAACCTTATCTCTGACGTCACCTCCCTGTGCACCATCAGAGTCTGCCCAAGCCCTCAGCTTCTCTAAACTAGGGTCACTTCTCTGAGCAGCTGCAAACCCCTCACGCAGTCCCAAGTCATGGGACAGGTCCCCTTCAGTCACTAAACTAGGGTCCCTTGCACTAGCGTCAGGGCACTCGGGATCACTGTCAATCCCAACCCTCTGTCAATGGGTCAGCCCTCCCTCTTCGGAGTAACCCTCTGTAGCTGTGTGATTACTTGCTGCTGGGGAAATTTCTACCCCCTCTTCATTAATCTCTATATCAGGAGAGACAGGCTAGGGAAACAGCCTCTCAGTGGTTTCCTCAATGGCTTCAGTGGGGTTCAGGGAACTACAATTTCCCCTTGCCGCTTGGCTACGGGTAACTGAACATACCATCCCCTGGTTTAGATTGTTGCCCAGGATCACATCCACTGCTAATGTTTTGGCTACAGCCACCTGTTGCACAGTTCCCCGTTTGGTTTAGTGTCAATATCACACAACAATATCAATGAGAGTCATTTAAGTGCATACTTATTAGCACTTAACTAAAAAAGCGTGCGATCAATATAGCGGCAGTAAAAACCACGATTTCAACAAAGTTCAACAAATTAAAAACACTTAAATATTCACTTGTATCAGTTAGCAGCAGGCATGCATCACTGTATTAGCAGCTTGGGGACTTCCAACGCTGTTGTGCACATTCAGTACTGCTACCTAAGTGTTCCCTCAGAAACACAGTCACATTTTCAGTTCCCAGTACAGCATTTTTCAGCTCAAACAACAGCAGCACAAAACAATCTGGAGGCAAAGGTAATGCCAAGGAATCAGTTTTATTAATGCAGTGATTTTCAAATTGCTGAAGTTACTTAAGTTACCTCAACTGCCCCGTTGTCACCCCAGTGTCACTTAAAGTGTTGTTTTAACATGTTATCTGTTCCTTCATGCTGGACACTGCTTCCTTGACTGCAACAAAAGCAGGGTCGGGGACATGATTGTGCACACTGAGCATCTTCAAGACAATCTCCCCATTTAAGTGTAGCCTTGATGCTCAGTGTGTCTTGTCATATTCAAGGCATTTGTAGTATGCCTTATTGTGCGTGGCTCGTTCTCTGCAATAGAGATGTCCATGCAACAGAGTGAGCTCTCCTCCTTTCTGGCTTCTTACAAAACGTACACACTCAGAAGCTGCTGCACAGGTAGCCATGATTAACAACCTGTGGGGAGACATACCTATTGGTCATTTATATGTAACCCCCCTGCAAATGGGGGTTCCCAAAAGACTTCCAGGAGCTTGCTTGAATGCTCCAAGCCTGAATGGTGTTTGGCATTTAAGCCATTTATCAGTGAGTGTTTTTAGAGCCTCTGGTACTGTCTCTTTAAGAGCTGTCTGCTTGCAGACATAATTAGTTTGTATGGGGACTGTGTGCTTCTCTGAGTACCACTCGAGCTGCTGCCAATTCACTTCATTTTGCAGTCACTAGGAGTGCAAAGGAACCTATCTGAAAGATGTAACTGTTTGCCAGAAATTATTTAGAGTAATAATGAAATTACAGTTTGTCTAACCTGCTTTTTGCAGTCAGAACTGTGTCTGCTAGTTCCCATTCTAGTTTTGAACTGCTGAACTGGACCAATCAGTGTGGGGTAAGCTAGCTCTAAAAATGGTGCCTTGGACGAATCAGAACTTGGACTCATAATCTGAGCCAGCCACAAGAGGATTGTATGGGCAGTGACTCTGGGAGATGTAGTTTAGACTTCAGTGCCTTTTGGACCAACAGCAGCAGTCTATTGTGAGTGACAGCCAATCCAGTCAAGAACTGGGAGGAACTCAAAGGAAGTGCCCGGTTTTGTCGGTTGGAGTTTCAGTTGAGCTTTGGCAGTAGAAGGAAGGAGCCCTGTGCTTTTTCAGTGTGCGTTTTAGTCAAAAACGTGTGTAAGGCCCAGAGTTCCGGTCTGCAGCTTGTGTAACAGCTTGTTAGGACTGAACTGGCCCCTGAAAAGAATCAAAGGATCTCTGAAGAGTAGAAACCAGGCTCACCCTGTAGAAGACTGGAGGAATTGCTGAAAATTGCACTCGGTCTGTCAGGAACTGAATCTGCTGTGTGTTCTCCCGGTATTGTGCAGTAATTGCGATCGGGATACAGATGCAGCCTGCCTGGTATAGTGCTTTCTTTTATATGGATGTGTGAAGAGGTTTGTGTACCTCAAGTGAGCCCTGCTGACATTGAAGGACCCTATCTTATTTGGAGGTCGTGAGTACTAATTCAGGGTCGCTCCTGTTGAATTGCCACATTAAATCCAAATGGAATTACTGTACTGCTGACTGTTTAATTCTCCTTTCTCTGTGTGAAAGGGCCCCTACCAGCTGCCACGGTTTGGACTAGCCACTAGGGCTTGGGCACCCAGGGACAGTAACTGATAGGGATAGGCCTGTGCACAGAGCCATAGGTAGATTATTAGAGTGATAAGCTAATTAACCTGATTTCCCCCTGTCCTTGTTATATCCCCCTAAATAAATCAGAGCTGCTTGTTTCAGCAAAGTTATACTGCCTGAGGTATTTGTCTATGTTACAGTACTGTACTGTGATTGTTGCACTGTATCTCATTTCACAGGAGGTCCCAGTGCCGGAACCAGACCTGGGGGTAAGTGTATACTGTGAAGGTAATTCTGATATATTGTGTGGGCCACTAGTGGGAAGAAAGGGGGGTTGCAGTGTCCCAGAGGGCTGTGACCAAGTTAGTTTAACTATTGCAAACCCTGACCTCTGGGTGGAGGCACCCGCCATTGGATCCAGGCCCCTCAACCTGTTGGTGGCAAATCAGGCAGGGGTAGTAGCCCCTGGGATAGCGCCATCTAGGGGTTACATATACATTTATTTTGATTGACATTCAGTTTCTCAATGTCGCCACTAGATGGCTCACAGCGCTATTTATGCTACGTGCTGACATTAAACACGCTATAATCGGCAAGCGCTATAATGTACACGCTATTTTGACTTGCGTTATTACGGTCGCTCGATTTTGACTGTATGCCCCCTGTTTCACCCCAGAGTAATCTGGGTTCTGCAACCAGGGGGTGGGGTTGCTGCAAGTGAGCAGCTACACATACAAATTACTGAGAACATGCAAAAAAAAAAAAAAGCCAATCCCGGAAAGTGACTTGGTGTTACAAAAATAATCAAACACTGTCACGAGTATAAATTACACATTTTGTACGTACTTTGTTATTCGATCTATTTTATTGACACTTGTATGTAATTGTCTCAGTAGACTTAACCCGGTTAGCAAAAATTCAAATAAATAAATAAATAAATAAATCAGAGCACCCAAGTCAAAGATCCAATATATTGTTTCATTTATTAAAGTGCAATAGTGCAAAAGACATCATACTAAGAAAAGTAAAGAAGCTAGAAGGCAAGTTGCCCATTATTGGTCCTAGAGAGTCTACTCTAAATAATAACAGAGATTTCTTCCTGATAAAATATACTTATCCAGTTTGTTTTCAAATTCTCTTTTAGTTTTGCTAATTATTAGATCAAAGATAAATCAGTTCCATGGATTGGCTATTCTTAGTGAGCAAAAATATTTTCATTTTACTGATCTAAATGTTTGCCCAATTATTTTTAATGGGTGTCCTCCGATATCACTATCGGATGTTTTAAAGTCTGTGCCCAACTGTTACCAAGTAGGGGTCATATGATGTCGAACAACATTAAAAGATTTCTTCTTAGTCTTCTTATCTCCAAGGACAAGGACATGAGGTTCAGATGTCTAAGACGCTCATTGAGAGTTTAATTTTTTATATCAGAAATACTTTTTGAAAATGTTCTTTGTGCTTTGTCAAGATTATTACCATCACTCTTTTTTATATGGACACCCTAACTGAGACGTGTATTCCAGATGTGGTTGGGCGTATGCCCTAAACAGGGGCATTTAAACTTTTGCATCCCTGCATACATTACTTTTAATTGCTCATATTACCTTATTGTTTTTTTTAATGGCCGAGTTTCCCTGGCTAGAATTGCTAATGTTGTGGGAAATATTAATGCCTACTAGATCTAGTTCATTATTTGTAATAAGAAATTCACTCCCACCCAGCCTGTAGGTATTTTTCTGATTTCTTTTACCAAGGTGCATGACCTTGCACTTATCCTTATTCAGCTTCATGCCCCAGCAGTTTACCCATCTAGAGATTAAATCTAGTTCACTTTGAAGGTCTCAGATTTGTGACAGAGTAGCACAACAGCCTCCCAATGTGGCGTCAACTGCAAATTTAAAATGGTCAACTTACTGTATTTTTTGTCAGGTCAGAAATTAAAATTTGAAATAAAACAGGACCCAAAACAGAGCCCTAATAACAGTCCCAACCCCTGACAGATGGCCACTGACCAACACTCTCTGTGATCCATCCCTCAACCATTCAGCAATTCAGTTGATAATGAAGTAGTTTAAATTAATTTTTGATTTTTTCCATAAGAGCCCAGTGAGGCATTAGATCAAACACCTTACTAAAGTCGAGATAAACCATATCGCAAGGCACATGCTTATCCAACTGATCACTTATCTTTTCGTAAAACAAATTACATTTGTTGTAATACTTCTCCCCGTCCTGAATCCATGTTGTTCATTGTCCAAGTTATTAGTTATGTTAGTAAAAATGTCTTTGATTAAACTCTGTAAGATCTTGGTGGATAACAGTGGATGTTAAGCTAATTGGGCTATACAGTGGTAGTCACACAATCGTATACCGGTACCGCACACCATGCATCATTGTGCAGTAGCGGTATACATGTTATTCAATGGGTACCGCATTTGTGCAATGCTCAATATACCGTGCTACTGGTAAACGTCTGCGTGATTACCACTGTAGTTATTTGAATCTAGTTTGCGGTCCTTATTTCGGTACCACATGTGCAGACTTCCAATTGCTGGGCATAGTACTGTGTTCACGGATGCTTTGAACAGAACTTTTAATGAAGATAACAAAAATTCTAACACAATATATAGCATGTGTCCAGGGACTTGATCTGGTGCTGGTATTTTTCCTTTTAATTTTCTCATTTTTAACGTCTGCAGTTGAAAAAAATGACCGTCACAGGGTGGTGAATTTGAAAGAACAGGCACATCAGTGGAACCGAGAACCTCACAGTATGTTTCAGTAAGTATTTCTGCCATTTTAGTATTATCATTTAACAGAATGCTGTTGTTTTGTATGGGTCCTACTTTACTGCAAGTTTTTTTTTTTTTTTTTAAAGGAGTTAATGTATGCATAGAAGGATTTGCAGTTATCTTTTTTTTTTTTGCATTAGAGGCCAAGTTTTGCTCTGGAACCCTTTTTCCCCATTTGCACTTCTTTTAGATTGAAATGAGTGCCTCTCAACTGGTTGAATCTTTTGCACGAAGATAAGTCTCATATAGTTTGCTTTTTTATTTAATAACTTTTTAACCTCCCCCCCCCCAATCTCGACTTATTTTGGTATTATTGTACCTTTGGGATATATTCATTGCTAATGTTTAACATCTTATTTTTAATGATAAGCAAGACGTCTTTAGTGAATTTGTTTTCCAATTCTGTGGTACAATTTATTTTACTAAGTTCTGCTTTTATTGAGATTTGCTTTATTGTACAGTTAGATGTAAATTTTTCCATTCTATTGTGTATGCTCTAAATGTATTAGGAAATAAATCACTTTATGGTCACTATTACCAAGGAGAGGGCAGCTTTTACATTTTCTTACACCTAGATGCTCGGAACAAAAGTACTAAGTCGAGGATAGTACCCCCTCTTGTAGGTTTGGCTACATGTTGTCTTGAACACAGAACATTCACATTGAGAGAGCAGTTTTTGTCACAGATGCTGGACACAGAGTTGATGCTCCAGTTTATGTCCCCCCAGGTTAAAATCACCCACAATAATTAAATCATCAAATTCATCTGCTGTCTATTTCAGATAGCAGTTCCCTGTATGTATCTATAGAACAATCGGGGGGGGGGTGATAGCCCCTAAAATTATAGGGGTGTCTAAGCAGTTGATCAATTTAACCTAGGAGGTTTCAGCAGTAGAGGAATGACTTCTAATTCTGTCAGACACTTCGACTGAATTAATACCATTTTTAACAAAAAGTGCTATACCCCCACCTTCCCTATGTGCTGTTATATTTATATTGATCATAACCTTCTCTTTTGGGATCCCATGCCATATTATCTTCCCACCACATCTCTGTAATACCTATAATATCAGCATTAAGTGCTGCCAAAGCTTGTAGTTCTTCAAATGTATTATCTGAGCTTCTTGCATTTAACATACAGCTTAGGCAGTTTGTAACCTTTTATCTTGTACCGACTTTCTTATAAAGAGGAGTACAAAGGAGTATAAGTGTTCCCCCATCTTTTTTTAGTGTAAAGCAAAAAAATCTATGAAACATTGTTCACAGTTTAATCCAAAAATGTGTGCCCCCAGTTTATTTATCTGAACACCATCCCTTGAATATAATTCATTTTTTTGTTTGAAACCACTCCATTTAATAAACGTTATATTTTTCTGTTGCTGCAACTGTAATGGTGTTCTGGAAGGGTCACAAGAAAAAAACATTTCTTGCACTACTGCTCTTTCATAAATGAAACGTAGTATTAGACCTGTGACTTGGGTGCTCTCATTTATACTTGTGACATATAAATTGATGGCACTCTTTAGGTCGGGTTGGATATTATACCTGTTACTTAAAAAGCCTTTTACCCACCCCCCAATCAGTCATTCATGTGTTTTTTCAGTGCAGTTAGTCAAGTGGGTTGTTAACTCAGAGAGCTTTTAAGCTGTCTAATCAATTTGTTCCAATTACGACATTTCCTAAACTGATTAGCACTGTCAATTGAAAATGCTTATTTAGTACCCTGCCATGGCTCTTTACTCCTTCCTTTCATCATGTTCTACTTCCATCTCCCAGTCCTGACTGCGTTTTTCTTCACTTTGAAGCTCCCCGACATTCCTCCTACCTTTTTAGTTTCCTCATTTCTTGACTCTTTCAATACTTTACTGTCGCTTACCTGGTTTATATCCAGTTTCTTCTGCCATGTCCAAATTCCTGCCTTTCTGTCCTCATGTCCCTCCCTCCCTGCAATAAAATGAAATGACCCTGGTAGTTTAGTGGTACCCCCTCCTGCCCAATCCCTGCTATGAAATTAAATTATTCCGATAATCCAGTGGTATCCTGCCTCCACCCCAATCTCCATATAAAAATGATGCTGCCCCCTTCCCAGAAAAAAATCTTTGAAGCATGATCCCACAGAAAATGAAGTGCTGCATCTTAGCTGTTAGCTGCTGTCCCTTAAAGCCACCCACTCCTGAAAAAGTGGGCAGCGGAAACAGTGTGTTCTAGTCGTAAAAGTATTGTTGAAAAACAGAGCAATCAGGTTCAAACCCTGCTAGAGCCAAATACTCGCTGTGTGAGCCGGATTAAATCACTTAACCTCCCAGTGCTCCCATGAACCCAGCTACAGAAATGGGTACATGCAGTACTCCAACTGGAAATGCAGTAATGTAATGTTGCATCTCAGCTGTACTATTTTTGGTAAATACACTGCATAAACAAGTAAAAGCAGAACAATAATGGAAATGAGATATTGCATCCCAGATGGTCTTTTCTGGGTGAATAAACTAACAAAAAAAAAATACTGTAAATACCCCCCCCCCCCCCAAACAAAAAAGGCCATGGAGACAGTACAGTCTTCTGGTTACAGTATTTCAGGAACTGGGGGTTTCCAAGTTCAAACCCACTGCAGCCAAATACTCAGTGTGATCCTAAGCAAGTCACTACCTCGCAGTGCTCCAGTCCACCCAACTGAGGAAATGGGTAAACCAGGACCCACTGGAAATGCTATTTTGCATCACAACTGACTTGTACTGTCAACAAAAACTGTAAAACAAACACCCCAAAAAAAATACCCCCCAAAGCAGTGCGGTCTAACAAAACATTGTTGGGAATCTGGAGGTCAAAGGTTCAAACCATGCCAGAGTCAACTGACTATGTAACCCTGAGCAAGTCACAAAGGCCCCGTCCACACTGCACCACTCAGACCCTGTATCGGATAGAAACCGCTACAACCGGGGAGTGGTGCAGTGTATCCACACTGCCACGGTGTCCGTTATGGGACTGCCACCGCCGGTCCACATTTCGGGAGCCGGGCAACCATTACCGTGGCACCTGATCCCACAATGCAGCTCGCGCTGTGCTAGGGGACCGGTGCCACACGTCCACACTACACCCAGTAACGTTACCGAGGCGTAACCGGTTTCATAACCGTTGTTGAAACCACCTCATATGTGGTTTCAACAGCGGTTATCAACGTCTTCTGCGTTACAGGTGTAAACGCAAACCGTTGCAGTAACAGTTTGGGCACTCTGTAATGTTACAGAGGGGTAGTGTGGACAGGGCCTTAACCTCTCAGTCCTCCTGTCCACCCAACCGTAACCCAAAAAAAAAAAAAAGAATATTAAGGACCCCACCAGAATATAGGAAATGTCAACCAATAAACCCATACAGTCTTCCCAAAGTGGCAACATACCAATTTCACTACAAACATTGCAGGCAAACTTTAAAACATTGACCAATTTTTTTTTTTTTTGTTAAGCTCTCCTCAAAAGAAAACCAGTTTATCAAATTGCAAGTAGTTATCTCCCACTGTCATTGGATCCTCAGTTCTGCGTGAGTTCTTAAGTGCAGATTCCCTCCCCTAATTGCAATTCATATACCTACAAAGGTGGTATGGAGTTTCATAATTACCAAATCTGCAATCTGGATGCTTCCTGCCAGGCTTCTTTCAAGCCCCAGACAAAACCCATTTGGATGGACAGTCTGCAACCCTACACACCAATCCTATCACTGAGCTGGACATCAGCAAAACCAAATAACTCAGAATGAATGCAATTAGTAAATTCAGAAACAAGTATGCAGGACTAAAAGATGTGCTACAGGCTAAGCTTGTTGGCACCTAAAAATAGTGGTCTTAGCACTACAATAGCAACATGATTAATGAGGTAATCTCAGGGGTAAAAACTAAGAAAATAACCTGGTATGGGTTCCGTTTCACAGTCTTGTATTCCACCTATCCAAAAGAGCATACTATACATGAAACTGCAGAGCAACTACATGGAGCAGTGGTATTCCATTCAGAACACCAGCATGATGAAAATGGTATTCCTGCCGGCCCGGTGGCGCAGAGGGTTGAGGCGCTGGACGCCACACCTTGTGCCACACCAGTGACCCGGGTTTGGGGAGGGTTAGAGCAACGACCGCTCAGCGAGCGACCTCTGGCGGAGGCTGGGGGTAGCCGAAAGTAGCATCATGATGTATGCCAGGGGGTGGAGTCGCGGCAGTGCATCGCCTTGGCAGCCGGGCTCCACAGGGGCATAAAAACAAGAACCCCCCCCTTCGCTGACTGGCGATGGCGACTCAGTCTGTGATCCACACTCCTGAAGTCAGACCCGGCCCCCTCCACTTTCCTCTCCATCCCGATGACTCAATACTTGAAGATAAGAGTGCCCTGGGTGGTGGCAACCCTGCCCCGGAGGGCAGACCCAGGGGATGCACATGTAACCCCCCTGCAAATGGGGGTTCCCAAAAGACTTCCAGGAGCTTGCTTGAATGCTCCAAGCCTGAATGGTGTTTGGCATTTAAGCCATTTATCAGTAAGTGTTTTTAGAACCTCTGGTACTGTCTCTTTAAGAGCTGTCTGCTTGCAGACATAATTAGTTTGTATGGGGGACTGTGTGTTTCTTTGATTGAGTACCACTCAAGCTGCTGCCAATTCACTTCATTTTGCAGTCACTAGGAGTGCAAAGGGAACCTATCTGAAAGATGTAACTGTTTGCCAGAAATTATTTAGGTAATAATGAAATTACAGTTTGTCTAACCTGCTTTCTTTGCAGTCAGAACTGTGTCTGCTAGTTCCCCATTCTAGTTTTGAACTGCTGAACTGGACCAATCAGTGTGGGGTAAGCTAGCTCTAAAATGGTGCCTTGATGAATCAGAACTTGGACTCATAATCTGAGCCAGCCACAAGAGGATTGTATAGGCAGTGACTCTGGGAGATGTAGTTTAGACTTCAGTGCCTTTTGGACCAACAGCAGCAGTCTATTGTGGTGACAGCCAATCCAGTCAAGAACTGGGAGGAACTCAAGGAAGTGCCCAGTTTTGTCGGTTGGAGTTTGAGTTGAGCTTTGGCAGTGAAGAAGGAAGGAGCCCTGTGCTTTTTCAGTGTGCAGTTTTAGTCAAAAAGCGTGTAAGGCCCAGAGTTCCGGTCTGCAACGTGTAACAGCTTGTTAGGACTGAATCCGTCCTGTGAAAAGAATCAAAGGATCTCTGAAGAGTAGAAACCAGGCTCACCCTGTAGAAGACTGGAAGAATTGCTGAAAATTGCACTCGGTCTGTCAGGAACTGAATCTGCTGTGTGTTCTCCGGGTATGTGCAGTAATTGCGATCGGGATACAGATGCAGCCTGCCTGGTATAGTGCTTTCTTTTATATGGATGTGTGAAGAGGTTTGTGTACCTCAAGTGAGCCCTGCTGACATTGAAGGACCCTATCTTATTTGGAGGTCGTGGAGTACTAATTCAAGGTCGCTCCCTGTTGAATTGCCACATTAAATCCAAATGAAATTACTGTACTGCTGACTGTTTAATTCTCCTTTTCTCTGTGTGAAAGGGCCCTACCAGCTCCCACGGTTTGGACTAGCCACTGGGCTTGGGTACCCAGGGACAGTAACTGATAGGGATAGGCCTGTGCACAGAGCCATAGGTAGATTATTAGAGTGATAAGCTAATTAACCTGATTTCCCTGTCCTTGTTATATCCCCTAAATAAATCAGAGCTGCTTGTTTCAGCAAAGTTATACTGCCTGAGGTATTTGTCTATGTTAAAGTACTGTACTGTGATTGTTGCACTGTATCTCATTTCACAGGAGGTCCCAGTGCGGAACCAGACCTGGGGGTAAGTGTGTACTGTGAAGGTAATTCTGATATATCGTGTGGGCCACTAGTGGGAAGAAAGGGGGGTTGCAGTGTCCCAGAGGGCTGTGACCAAGTTAGTTTAACTATTGCAAACCCTGACCTCTGGGTGGAGGCACCCGCCATTGGATCCAGGCCCCTCAACCTGTTAGTGGCAAATCAGGCAGGGGTAGTAGCCCCTGGGATAGCGCCATCTAGGGGTTACACACATTGCTGGAGAGGAGTGAAGGGGCCAACCGGGGTCATGCAGAGAAGTAGAGATGGCGGATCGGAGGTCGCCAGAGAGAGTTCGGCAGGTGGGGAGAAAAAAATAGTCTGAAATTAAAAAAAGAAAAAAGAAAATGGTATTCTGCCTTGAAAACTGGTATGCAAAACAACACCATTACATTTGAGCACTGCATCTATGTATTTTATTCCAGCCCTTAAGATAACTAGCACAACTATTATAAGGTTTACTCACAGATGATTTCTAGATCTGCTGCATCTTTGTTGGTTATGTGGCGTTCCTAGAAAAAAAAAAAAATTCAGACATCAAATAGTATTAAAATACATATACTTTTTGCTGGTGCAGACCCAAACATATAACACAGCAGTTCTTGTCAAAATGTTTTGTATAGACTTCATTCTGCACTCCTTTGCAACCCCAGTGTTGATCCCTGCTGTTGATTTTTGTTTCCACATTTCAGTTTTTACTCACCATACTAGAAGTTTGCATTGTGGCCTGGATTTATCCCCGATGTCACACAGGCAGTTCCATGCTAGTTCATCTCACTCACAAGAAAAAAAGTGATGAAAACAGCAGTGCATGGTAATGGGGAAAACATTGACTTTATTCTTATTTAGATTGCCCTTTATCTCCATCTCATAAGATCCCCATTTTCAGTTATGTTACCACTTTTTTCCATTTAAAATAAACAAGAGTGCTCTTTTTTAATATACAGTAGCTATCCCAAGGTTTTCAGCAGTATTTGCAACTACTTTCTAATGCACACTGTTTAACATAACCAAGGGGCCAAAATGGTACATTGGGTTCGCAACTGGCTAACAGATAGGAGGCAGAAGGTAGGGGTAAACAGCACATATAGTTTTTTTTCTGGGGGGGGGACGAGCAGTGGGCAGGGTGACAAATCAGGTAGCCAGATGACCAATGGAAAAAAAAAATTGGTTTGATTATTAGGATTTTGGAAGCTACTGGCCAAATGTCTACCTGCACGTGGAATGATTTTTGAGCCCTTAAAAATCATATCCGCTAAAAATATTGATGTGGTTACCAGATTTTGGAAGCTGGTGGCCAAACTGACCACCAGCTCCCAAACTGATTTGTCCCACCCTGCCAGTGGGGGTACCACAGGGCTCAGTCCTCTTCAATATTTTCATAGGAGACATTGCAGAGTGTGTTTTCTCCAGAAGACACCAAAGTGCTGCAATAGGGTGGACACCCAGCAGGGAGTGCAGACAATGCCCAGATATCTAGTGAAACTAGAAGTGTGGTCAAAGGCATAGCAGTTGGGACTCCAGTGCCAAAGCGTACACTATCATGCACCTCGGCCACAGGAACCCCAGTGCAGAGTACAGGATGGGGAAAGGGTGTTGACAGCCACTACGCAGGAAAGGAACCTTGGGACTGTTATTTCAGAAGACCTCATGGTGACAGTGCAGTTTGACAAGGTCATGGGCAGGGCTAAGGGCATGCTGGGGTGCACAGGGAGAGGCATCACCAGTAGGAGAAAGGAGGTGGTGCTACCACAGTACCTGGAATACTCTGCCCAGTTCTGAAGATCACACCTCAGGAAAGACACAAATGGGGCAGGCGGTCCAGAGAAGGGCAAACAAGATGACGCAAGGGTTGCAAGTGAAATCCTACAAGAGACAGGGAGATCTCAATATGTACACTCTAGTGGACAGAAAAGCAAGGGGTGACATGCTCAGGACCTTCAAGTACCTCACAGGGGTGAGAAGAGTGCAGGAAGGGTGCCTCTTCCAAAAGAGATCCTGCTCCAGGACTTGGAGCATGCAATGAAATTGGAGGGGAGATTTCAGAAAGGAAGTCAGGAAATACTTCTTCACAGATTGGTGGTATAAGCATGGAACTGACTGCCAGTCTAAGTTGTGGAGGCTGGAACAGTGAAAGGCTTTAAGCATGCGTGGGACTGACACAGGGGCATATTAGTTCAAAATCAGTGAGGGTCTCCAGAGACCAGTTAGGGTCTGCTGAGGAATAATAGGCAGGGAACCCATGGGCAGACTGGGTGGGCCTAGCAGTCCATATCTGCTAACAATTTTCAACATTTCTATGTTTCTATCACTTTTCTTGTGACTAAAATTAGCTAGCATGCAGCAGACTTCTCCAAAAAGTTCTAGGACAAATGAGCATTAAAAAACCGAGAATAATGATAGTGTGGAGATAACCACTTTAAAAGAGGTGCTCTTTTCATAATTTCAATTCAAATGTGAAAAAGTGCAAAAGCAATTCAAAATGGGAGTTATCTTACAAGGAAGGAGTTAAGAGGGAATGTAACATACAGGTCACAACATTTTCACCTCAACATGCACGGTTAGTGGGTGTTCAGATAGAAAAATTGTTAAAACCTTGCAACAGCCATATTTATTGGTGCTCACCATAATTTCAAATCTAAAACAAACTGGAAAGGCAAACACAATCCACGGAGCACAGCTGTGGTCAAAGAAGCAGATGAGCAAGGCTCCAAGCGACCCCCCCCACACTTGTTCCGTTCCCAATTCACAGAACACAGCTGTGGCCAAAAGAGCAGACGAGCAAAGCTCCAAGCGACCCCCCACTTGCTCCATTCCCAATCCACGGAGAACAGCTGTGGCCAAAAGGAGCCGACGAGCAAGGTAACGGCCTGCAAGAACAACAGTCTACAAGCGGGTGTGGATGTTTGTGTGGGGTTGTTCTAAATGTATTTTAACTGCCATCTAGATGTGTATATTTCTGCAATAACTTTAAATGGAACAGGAAATCTGTGCTAATTGGCAGCAGTTAGCAATATTCCTAGTAACAGAAATTATAAACTTGCCTCCAAATGAACCATATTTAACTGTACCTGAATAAACACGGACGTAAAAACGGTGTTTTCAACTGTTTTTTTTTTTTGTTTTTTTTTTTTTTTAAATGAACAACATTCCAAACAGTTCTTTTCCTGGAGCCAGTAATTTGGAGTGTTTACTATGTCATGGTTTGAATACAGAATGCTAAACATGAACTACTGTCCTATCAGAACCATGCATAGAGTTCTTTCCTCAAACTGTGACATAGTTAAAACTCCAGCCCACTGGTTCCGTGAACAGAACTGCAACATGATGCTGCCCATAAAAACAAAACAATGCAAAATACAGTTTTTCATATCACTTTTTATTCAGGTACAGTTATGTATGGATCATTTAGGCTTATGGAGATCATTTCTGTAAACCGGGTTAGAAGTCATTTCCTGTCCTCTTTAAAGAGCTACTGACACCCAAAAGAAAAACTTTGAAAAACATAATAATTTGGTACAATTCAGCTTGCATTCTATATAAATTCTATATATTTCTCTTCCCATTATTTATTACTGAGTAAATTTGCATGAATACATGATATTTATCCCTCAGAGTTCATCTGCCTCAATAGCTTATTCCCTACTTCAAGTCATAATCCTCTGTTGTGACATCACAATATGTTGCCATGAGAGTAACTGATGTCACAAGCAATGCATTATAATCTTAGGTAGGGAGAAAGCAACAGAAATAGATGAAGTCTTCAAGAAAAAAAAAATGTTGTTTTAATGCAAAATGACCTCAGTAATAAATAATGGGGAGGAGGAATACAGAACTAACGTGAAATACAAGTTGAACTATGTCTAAATATTATGGTTTGTTAAAGTTGTCCTTAAGGTGTCAGCTGCTCTTTAATTTAGCAGTTTGCCAACAGTACTGTTAATTATTGTAACTGAAATCCTGTCGGCTTAGCCAGACTGATAGTTTCCAGCATGCGGTGTTAACTGTAGCTACGCAGGGTTCTGTGCTAGATATTATTGTTGCCTTAAAGAATCTAGTGAGCTCTAAACACTTGTTAATTTGGAGTATAGGCAGGAGTTTCATTTACCTGTTTAGGCTGCTCCAGAGCTCCCATATTTCAAGCGGATGCATGCTCAGTTGAAGGGGCTGATTCTTCTTTGTTTGAATTCCCGCTGTCCCGCTAAGCCTTTGTTCCCTCTATATTTTAACAAGCTCCAAGCGACCTACCCCACCCCAACCCAACTCAACCCAACCCAACCCACGGAGCACAGCTGTGGCCAAAGGAGACGACAAGCAGGGTAACGGCCAGCAAGACCAACAGTCTGCAAGCGAGTGTGGATGTTTGTGTGGGGATGGAAGCTCAGATGCTACATGACGACTGCCCTGCCACCAACCCACCACCGTTCCTAGTTTTGTAGGGCCCAGGTGGTCACGTGACATGCTATGTGACTACTGCACCTGTGGTAAAGTCCCCACTTCTCCATATGCTGATTATACTCCATGATCACCAGGGGTCACTCTTTAACCTATTCCAATATATTTCTTCTGTCTATTCCCCTATCCCCTATGACTTTCACTCTTTTTACTACAACCCTGACAACCTGATGTCTCTATCTTACCCACACTTTCCAATCCTGCCCTGCCTGGGTTTTGAACCCCCGACTCTCTACACCATAGGCAGGCACTCTACCAGTGCGCTACTTTGTCAACCCTACTATTCCCTAGAACTTTACCTGGCTTCATTTCCCCTACCTAATAAGAGCTGACCTGGACAGGCTCTGCTCACCTGCCCCCCCCACCTCCATCTTCACATGTAACTCATACTCTGCACGGTGTACCAAGTGGGACCCTTGGACTGAGCGGACTCATAGCAACAAGCCCTTCTCAGCTCTAGAATTCCTCCCTCTGGGCTCTTTAAGCTCACAATTGCATGTTCACCTAAACCCCTAGCTGCTAGCTCCAACAGTTCAGCTAAACTACACTCCATCTAAAAAACGGTCTTAAGTTAAAATTATGACTTAATGTGCATGCTGCTGGATGTGCCCCCCCCCCATCCATGCTACTGATCACTGACTACTGTGCCAATGTGCTAGCCTTAGGCCAGAAATCCTTAGCCTATTTCAAAGCTACCAATTCCCCACTGTCCCACCCCTCCTCTTGCCCCACCTGGGAGTGGTCCCACCTTGGTCCTATCACCCTGTGTTTTTTCTCTAACTTGGATCGCCGTCTTCTTGGCTGCTACTTGTCCTCTTGTCCCTAGACAATGTAAGTACCCCCATAAGTACCCCACCCTCCTACACCTCTTCCCCTCCCTCCTACTTCTAGCTGGGGACATCGAGTGTAACCCGTGTCCAACCAACTCCTGTATTACCTGCTCCACTAGCACCTGGGCAAATGCAGCAAGGTTAAAGTTTGCTCACATTAACAGCTGCATTCTCCCCTCAAAGTTCCCCGACCTCGAGGCTTGGGTATCTCTGCAAAAGCCCCACGTGCTGGGGCTCTTGGAAACCTGGCTAAAACCCTACCTATCAGACACCATGCATCAGCTACCTAGTTACTCCTCCCTGCGCCTTGACAGACCTGACAAGAAAAAGGGGGGAGGCGTAACATTGTTCCTCAGGGAACCCCTCTCTGCTACTGTTGTCCTCTGCTCTGATACCACCTCCCCCAGTGAATGGCTACTCTCGAAGCTGATCTTGGGCTCTACAAAAAAGCTCTACTTTGGCTGCTGCTATAACCCTCCAACTGCAGGGTCCAAAGCCTAAACAACTCCTTATCTGGCTTCAGTACACTCTCCCCAACCAGAGATACCATTCTCCTCGGTGATTTCAACTTAAACTGATAGCGTGCCAACCAATCGGACTAAGTCTGCCTGCTAAAACAGCACAATCTTGCCCAGTCTATAATGCTACTCACCAGGCGAAACCCTCGTACTGCCACCCAAACCCTCCTGGACTGGATCATCACTAACAGGGAAGACTGCGTACTAACAAGCTAGAATAATGGCTGACCCAATCAACGACCACTCATCAACATTTATCCTCTGGTCAACCAAGACCAAGCGCCCTCCCTCCAAATACCTATCCTTCCAAAACTTTCGCTGCCCAGACACCCCCCTCCTCCTTAGCGAAGCTAGTTCACTGGATTGGTTTCTACTTTACTCCCTCACTGATGCATCCTCAGCAGTGACATCCTTCACTCAGACTCTGCCGGCGCTCCAGGAAAATCACTTCCCTATCACAACTAGACAGGTCCATGGCAACTGCTCCTGCTGGATCACCAAAGACCTTCTCTCATATATGAAGGACAGGGACCGTGACTGGACTGCCTACAAGGCATCCCCTTCCCCCACCCTCTGGGATGCCTACATATGCCTGAGAAACCAGTGTAAACACCTGGCCAAATCTCTGAAGCAGAACTACTTCCATAACCTCCAAAAAAAAAAAAAGTCTCAGCGACCCAAAGAAGTTCTGGGAGTCTATCAGATCGCTTCTAAACCTCCATGCTAGCAAGGCTGCCCCTCAGATCAATTCCCCTACTGGCCTGGTAATAAACCCTATAGAAGTAGCCAAGGCTTTTAATGATAAATTTACCGACCTCTCTGCGCTTCTCTCTAAACTCCCAAGTTGCCCACCCAGTGGCTCGGCCTACCACCCCCATATTGACCCCCTCCCTCCCTAGCCTCCCATTTTTACTTTAAGGCCGTCTCTCCTATTGATACCTCAAAACTTCTCTAATGCATCCCAAACCACGGCTCCCCCAGGTCGACGGCCTCTACCCCACCTTTCTCAGACTCATCTCCCCTGCTATTGTCAAGCCTCTTACATTTATTTTCAACCTTGCCCTATCCACCTCTGCCATGCCCGACCCTTGGAAAACAGCCAAAGTGATACCCACTACAGCTGGTGACCCCCACTCCACTGACAACTATCGGCCTATCTCCATCCTCCCCATCCAAGTAAGTTCCTCAAGAACGTCATCCACCACCAGCTCACTGGACATGTTGCAAAGTACAACCTCATGTGTAATCAGCAACATGGCTTTTGCAAGAATCATAGCACCACCACTGCACTTGCATTGCTGACTAACCACATCCTCAGGAACATGGACAATGGTTTAGCCACTGGCACAGTTTTCCTAGGCCTCTCCAAGGCCTTCGACTTGGTAAATCACGACCTCCTCCTCCTCCTCTCGAAACTATGCCTCCTTGGCTACTCCCACACGGTATCAAACTTCTCAGCTATCTCTCCAAATCACTCCCAGTTTGTCTGCGTGGGCCCCGCCTGCTCCCCTACCCTGCCTGTCTCAACCGGTGTCCCCCAGAAATCTATCCTGGGCTCCCTGCTTTTCTCCTTATTGATAAGACTGTCCAAGCGAAGGGAGTTTATCTGTCACTTTCTCATCTATGCGGACAACCTGGTCCTTTTTGGCAGTGATAAATACTCCTCTCGCATTACCACAGCCCTCACCCAAAATTATGGAGCAGCCCATAATTGGTTTGCTAACAATCTCCTCCTGGTGAATGTTGAAACAAACTAAGTCTATGCTGCTCGGGTCCAAGCCCTTCCTAGCCAAACTCAAGTCTCCCTCTTCTCTCCACATTGTCTCCACAGATGGCCAGGTGCTTGAAAATGTTGAAACTTTCAAGTATCTTGGTGTCTTACTTGACCCTTCCCTCTCCTTCTCTGAGCACATTAATTCTGTAGTTCGTAGGATTCACCAAAAAGTGGGTATAGCCTACAGATTCAGGCAGTACCTCACCAGAGGCCTGGCTTACCACTGTTCAGGGTAACCTGCTCCCAATAAATAGATTACTGTTCCTCCATCTACGCTAGGGCTTCCTCTTCCCTCACCGCAAAGCTGTCCACTGCGTACAACAGTGCCCGTCACTTCGCCTTACTGGCCCCTTTCTCCACTCACCACTGTGTCCTTTATCAGTCTCTGGGGTGGCTCTCATTCCAAGGTCGCTTTGACCTTGTCTTTTGCTGCTTGGTCGATAATGCTGTCCGCACTGGCCAAGAGTCCCCTCTTGGAGCCCTATTCCTGGCAAGAACATCACGCTGCTGCCTCCACTCAAAATTCTACCCCCACCCTCCATGGTCCCAGGGTATCTACCAAGATGGGTGGGAGAGCCATATCTGCTGCTGCCCCCTAACTATGAAACAAGTTACCAGCTGGGCTTCGCTCCCTGGATGCCCACCGTCACTTCAAATCCCTCCTCAAAGACTGGCTCCCAGCTGAGACTTGCTGTCGGTGTTTCTCTGGCTAGTCTCCTCCTTCCCAGACAGTAGAAACAGTCTACCAGACACTGCGTTTCTTATCTGCTTTTCAATTACCTGTAATCTGCCTCTGAACTCAATACTCTGTACCAGTGTTGTAAAGGTCTACCATTTGTATTCACTTGCATTTGCCAAGCACCATTATATTTTGACTTGTCCTCTATGTTCGAGTGTATTCTGTTTTGCTTTGCATTATATAGTTTGTTTACTGTATTTCTTATTGTATATTGTATTTTGTTTTACTGTACCTCCTGTGTCATTGCCATGGCACGGTTCGTGCAAGAAAACAGTCCCTGGCATCAGTGCACTTACCCGGTTATCAAAGTCAAATAAATAAATAAAATGCAAAATGGGAGAAACATACATATTTCAAGATAGGAGAAAAGGATAATCTAAAATGGAATAAAAAAGGTTTAGGCACACAATTTTTCAGGACATCAGATACGCAAGTAAGGAGGAAAGCAGCAGGAGGGATAGTGAGGATTAAGAGGGAGGCAGGAGGAACTGTGCAGAAGAGGATGAAGAAAAAGCTTCCATTCTTATCAGGTACTTCTGCTCAATCCTAATAGTGGAGGGGGAGGGGGGCAGACCACCATGAAGTAGCAGGAAGGGGGTGCGTGCGTATATACACAAGTCTTTCTGAAGTAAGAGTCCTGAAGGGACTTGCAGCTCTGAAGGTAGACAGGGCTATAGGACTGGATGGGATACTCCCAAGGGTACTAAAGGAACTAAAGGCACTTCTTCACATAGGTTTTTAAAACAGAATGAGCTTCACCTGTGTGGCGCCATTGTACTCTGTTACTTTCTGGTTCCTTTTTACACCCAGCAAGTATTCCTGTAAGCCCCGCCTCCATTTGTTTTGGCTCCCCCAGAGTTTGCTGCTCTATATGGCTGTTTCTGTAGTGCTACCAACATGGCTGTTTTACACAACCAGACGAAGCGGAACACATCGGTGCAAACCGCGAAAAGCAGAGATTGCGGTTTGGACAAACGTTCACCAAGGGAATGAAACAGATGTACTTTATACACAAGGGATGTAACAGAATACTGTTTCCGTAACAGTCATTCCATTACAGAAACCTGTGTGTAAAAGCGCATTAAGAGAGGTGCTAGCTACCACAGTGATGGTCTTATCCAACGGTTTACTTTCAACAGGCATGGTTCTGGAGGACTGCAGAAGAATAGACGGAGTCCCTCTACTTAAGAGAGGCAGCAAACAACTACATGCCAGTCAGTCTCACTTCAGTGGTGAGGAAATTAATGGAAATCCTGCTTAAGGAAAGGCTGGTAGAGTATCTTAAATCCAATAGGCCACTAGACCACAAGCAGGATGGATTTGGAAACGGGATGACCGACGGATATCTGATGCATTTCTTCAGCTGGGTGACCAGGGAAATAAAATTAGAGAAGGCAGCGGACTCGGGCTACCTAGACTTTAGCAAGACCTTCAACACAGTGCCACACAAAAGACTAATAAAGAAATTAAGCAGCCTAGGGGTGGAACACAATGTGGTGAATTAGGTTAGAAACTGGTTTTCGGATAGACGATAGATGGTAGTAGTTAATGGCACTCACTCTAATTAGGGGAGACTGACCAGGGGGTGCCACAGGGCTCAGTACTAGGACAAATCCTCTTCAATGTCTTCATTAAGCACACTGCAGAAGAACTGGAAGGGCAGATATGCCTTTTTGCAGAAGGTATTTGTAATAGGGTGGATAGTCAGGAGGGGCTAGAGAGAATGCATAGGGACCTTGAGAAACTCCAGGAATGGTCAAGAGCAAGGCTCCTGTTAGTCGACCGGTGACCTTCATTAATCTCTAAGTGGCCATTCTTGAGCTTAAAAATGGAAGAGAAATAGAGCCCCATTCATTTCAAAGGGGCACACCTCTGCATTCTCCCTGGTAAGACGTCATTACGTGCGTGAGTGCAGGGCGTATCAGCATCACCGGGGTACTCAAAGGATCGGGCTGCCCATCTCTATATAAAAGTTACGAGCGATATAACAAAGGTATGGGCTGCTATTAATAGTTAAAACCTGTCTAGAATAACTATCGCTGAGGGCAGCTACCACAATATGTGAGTGGTAGCTGCTCTCAGCTAGGTCAAAAATCTGTTTAAGTAACAATCTGGGGCAGAAGTCACAAAAAAAAAAAAAAAAAAAAAGCACAAAGCACAGTGCAAAAGTTTACACTGCATTTTGAGGTTGCGAAGGTGTGAAATCTTGCTATTCACAGTCGGAAAGTACACCACGCTATCCAATTGTAAATAAAGCCAGGACGAGGCAGCGCTAACTCTTTAAATGCACTGCTAACTCCACTAGAGCTACCCTGACATCCAGCCAGTAGAATGGTCTCACAATGAACAGTGCGGGTGTGCTATGTCCCATTCACTAAAGCAGCCATGTAAATGAGCCCATTGGGCATGCAAGGTGCCATGCGGCCATTTGAATACCCATTGTGGGGCCGTTTAAATAGGTTGTGGGGATATAGTGTGAACTCCCAAGCCGGACGTCCCAAAATGCCGGCTGCCCAACACAGCAACATTCCAACGACAGACAACCAGACACTGGACTTATACCATGTATGTGGGCGGATTATAATCAACTCCGCATCCTGGCAAATTCCAGTGTCAGGCAGCTGGTCATCGGGATGGTGGTCTGTTGGGCAACCGGCGTTTTGGGATCTCAAGCTCTGGCTTCTGTGGCACAGGCTTTCAAGTTTCAGGATTTAGACTATGGCAGGAGTTTAGCCCCCCAAGCCCCTGCCTGACGCAGATGCAGAACCTGGTGGGCTAATCCCCCCCCCCATGCTGATCGCCACCCAATACAAACTACAGAAATGTCCTGGTGGTGTAGTGGTCCCTCCCCTGTTCCAGTCACCGAGCACCCTCCTGGTGTTAAGTAAAGAAGGTGTTCCTGGTGGTCCAGTGGTCCTTCCCGGTCCCTGATCATTGATCTCCAGCCCTATAATTTGAAAACAAAACAAGTATGCCATGGTGGTAGTGCCCCCCCCAATCGCCATCCCTATGGGTTAAACACCACAAGTATGCTCTGGTGGTAGTGGCCCCCCACCCCGGTCAATCAGTCAATTTGTGCGTACTGTATACAGTACATGCTTATTCACAGCTCAGTCGGCAGCCAGCCATGGTGGTGAGAGGACAGCTGTGCTGGTTGCCGGCTTGGTTTTGGGATTGGGGGGGGTGCACTAGACCACCGGGAAATATCTGTTAAACCACATAGTGGGGATCAGGGATTGGGGAGGGTCACTAGACCACCATAGAAATCTATTGACACTACAGGGGATCAAGTGTGTGTGTGTGTTACTGGATATATGTCGTCACCGTCAGGCAGGTGATCAGGTGGGGGAGGGACCGCTAGACACCATGGTATAGTATCTGTGTTACTGGGCCGTTGATTCGGGGAGACCACTACAACCAGGGCATACTTGTGTTAGTTAACCCATTAGGACAGCAATAGGGCAATTTGGGGGGGGGGGGGCGCCACTACCACCAGGGCATACTTGCAATATTCAAACTATAAGGATGGCGATCGGGGACAGGGAGGGACCACTGGACCACCAGGAACATCTTTATTTATGACCAGGATGGTGATCAGCGAACGAGACAGGGGAGGGACCACTAGAATCAGCAGGGGGAAGGTACAATAGCCACGAAGAACATGTCGTTTTTCTCTCCCCCCCCACACACACACGATGGGACGGTGATTGGCAGTATCTCTGCTAGCCACTAGGGTTGCGTGGGATACTGCCAGGCCTCGGTCAGTGGTATTTTCTCCACGCAAGGGAACTCTGCAAAAGGCCCTTGCATGGTGAAAATGGTTTGTGAATGGGACTGCACTGATCTGCAGCTCCCCTCCCACTCATCCGCACTGCGGCCCCCTCAAATCTTGCCCCGGTGAATATCCCTTGGGTGCAAAACCCAGTTTGTGCTGTGGAAACCGAGTTTGCGCTGGGGCAAAGTTTTGTGAATCTCACTCCTGCTCTTTAAGCACAAGGCTAAGAAAAGCCAGTCCAAATACAGTAGAAAAGGCTCTTGTACAAATCTTACACCCTTAATTTTTGTTACAACAGGCAAGTGGCACTTCACACAGACCTTCACCCAAAGAAGTAATTTGTGAGGGAAAAACCAAAAATAAAAAACAGATCTTGAGACACACTGTTTAATTTAGCAAGTACAGCTTGTAGAAACAAACTATCTTCTTGCTAAAGTTACTTTTGGGAGAAAAAAAAACAAAAATAGCAGAAATTTTAGTCAAGATCAAGAGCTACTTCAAAAGTGATGCTGTCTCCGCATACTGGCACACGAGACTGAGCGAATGCAGAATATGCATATCCCCAACATTCCGTACAAATGTCACAGCTTTGAGCGAAGCCAGCGAGAGTCCCTACCAGTGGAGCATTTTGCTCATTTGTTACAAGTTCCCAGAGACAACATGGAACACTACAGAAAAGACCTTTCTAAAGATAGTTCTTTTGGAAACATAAATTAATAGTTTGTAGTATGGTCAACAAGGCTTTATCCTGTCAATACAGTCTAAATGTGTTTATAAAACTGCACCGTAAAATCCAAAAACATGATTGGCTGCCCGTCTATATCAAACAAATTCTACTGCTAGAAGACGATAAAATAAAAAAATAATTTATTAATACATACACAGAGTAGCACCCCCCCCAAATGCATCAACGTTTCATGTCTCATTGACATCTTGAAAAAGCGTTAGTGAGATGAGAAACACCGACGCATTTGGGAGGTGCTACTCGGTGTAAGTAGCAAGAAATAATTTTTTTAATAGTCTCCCAGCACTGGAGTTTGTATGATATAGATGGGCAGCCAGAGTTTTGTTACTTCCTCCTAGTGTGTGCTTTCCACTCCTTGGCTCCGTCGTGTTTCCTGAGCCTCCGACTTTTGTCTTTGATGACTGGCTGAAACATGTCACAAAACAGTGCACTAAAATGCTTTAAAGTGATTTGCCAACTTTATGAAATTAAGATATACCTCACTTGTTTTGGTTGCAAATGTCGGCGAAAGTCTCCAGCTGTAAGATTTCTAATTTTCTGTGCTGTGATTTTTCAAGTGGAAAGGATCATATCTTGGCCCCTCCAAGGTAGTCAACCAATCCCTTCCACTTCTTGTTTGATTGACCTGCCCCTGCACTCAGGCACATAATGACGTATGTCCAGGGAGAGCGCGGGGGTGTGCGCCATTAAAGTCTGTGGGGGGGGCACTTCATTAATGGCTATGTAGGGATTAAGTGACAAATGGCCATTATTATATAAAAAATCTTTCTTAAACGTGACCTCCCGCAGACTTTAATAAAGCGTGCCCCTGTGCTCTCCCTAGGCACACATCATTATGTTCAATAAACAGAAACCAGCACCATAACCTAAGGCTTATTCAGAACAAGTCTCAATCGAGAATTAGAAAATTCTCAAAGGACTCACCAACTCTTATAGAAGTAGGGTTGCCACACAGTTTTTAGTATTCCATTTGGATAAAATACAGTGCACACAGTGAGTCCCCGATAGAGAGTACAACCAAGCACACCACCAAAGACTTCCTGGTTAGGTGTCTGGTCACCTGACGCGTTTCGCCCAATCAGGGGCTTTCTCAAAGGTACAGAGAACATGCTCAACCAGGCTCTTAAATACACAGAAAAACTTAAAGAGACATTAACCAAAAAAACTTAATATGATTACACCATATAGAGTAACAAAAATAGTTTAACTTCAAATCTGCCATTTAGTCCTTTTCCATCCATGGCCTTAAAGTAATAAATCCAATATTGTTCCCTTTTTAATAGTAAATTATTAAGGACCCCCCTCTTTTAGACAAACCTGGTTTCTCCAAACCTATATAAGAAAAAGCATGTAAATTATTTGATCTCATCCTAAATACATGCATAGAGAAGGCATTAGTAAGATCCTCATTTATAATTGCCCTCTCATTTTTGAAATAATGTATATCATGTGACAGCATGACACAATGTGTTTTTAACTTTTTTCTTTCTTTTTCTCTATACAGATTTGCACCAGCATATCGTGCTGCATGGCTTTTACATCTGGGTGCAATCTTTCTCACTTTCATCAGGTTTGATTTTAATAATGTTAAGATTTGTCTTATGGCTGAGTACTAAAGACGCTACGCTCAGTTCTTTATGCATAATGTATTTTACCATATACACTGGAGAATATAAATACCAGCAAAAAAATATATATATTTTTCGATTATATACTGATACGATTATTCATCATGCATATTATGTTTTTATAGCTTTAGTCTATGTTACTCTATATGGTGTAATCATATTAAGTTTTTTTGGTTAATGTCTCTAAGTTTTTCTGTGTATTTAAGAGCCTGGTTGAGCATGTTCTCTGTACCTTTGAGAAAGCCCCTGATTGGGCGAAACGTGTCAGGTGTCGAGAGACCTAACCAGGAAGTCTTTGGTGGTGTGCTTGGTTGTACTTTCTATCGGGACTCACTGTGTGCACTGTATTTTATCCAAATGGAATATTAAAAACTGTGTGGCAACACTACTTCTGCAAGAGTTGGTGAGTCCTTTGAGAATTTTCTAAGTCTCGATTGAGACTTGTTCTGAATAAGCCTTAGGTTACGGTGCTGGTTTCTGTTTATTGAGTGTCTCATCTAAAACCCAGCACGACCTACCCAGGTGCGTTACAACCTCTGTACAACACATCATTATGTGCCTGAGCTTGGGGACAGACTGGTCAACCAGAAGTGGAAGGGATCAGCTGGCTAAGCTATCTCTGCAGGGCCAAAATACAGTCCCTTCCACTTCCAAGAAGCACTGCACAAACAATTATAAATCTGTCAGCCGGAGACTTTCACTGACATTTGCTACCCAAACAAATGAGGCATACCATAATCTTGGAAAATCCCTTTAATGCACACCTTTTGTCGGAATATACTAGTGGTATTCCATCAAGGAGACCTACATTTGGTTGTCTAATTATTATTACTTCACATATATGAAAATTACATTTAGTATAACAGACAGACAGTTTAGCAAGCTGAACTCAACAAGCCAAGATCAGACTGACACAGCCTCCTCAGGTCTTTAATTACCAAAAAAGCTTCAGTACTGACAATCTTGGTTCAGGAACAGTCCTGGTTTGGGGGTGGGGGAGCAGTGGCCAGGTACCGTGAAGGAGGCCCTCCTCCTCCAGGAAAGGTAGCAGGCTCAGCTGCTATGCCACCATCTTCAATGTGACCACAGGTGGCGCTGCAGCTGGAGCAGCTCATTGAGGGGGGAGGAGAATGCCGACTGGCTACATGAGCACCTTTAAAGCCTTTACCATCGGCATCCTAGGGTGTTGGGACTCAACTTGGGAGGAAAAGCCACAGGACATAACACCTTACGGGGAGCCAGGATACTAGCTTAAAGGCAGAGAAAGGAAACACAGGGTTGGGAGGTGGCCAGTTAAGCATGCATCCTGACCCCTTTACTGATCTTGTTCTAACATTTTTTAATTGCCATCTGTGCAGTGCTTAGAGCTTTGGATAGGCGCCTGACAAATCATGTCTGCCCGAGGATGAACAAACAAAAAGCTTTAGTACAAATATCAGGATTTACCATACCTCACATATGTCACAAATCTGCTGAGCAACCATTTCTTTAGTTTGCACGAAATTGATCTTCTGAAGCTGCGTTTCAGACAAAACTCCCCACATATTCAACAGTTTTGGAATGTCCTGTGCAGGCAGTCTCAGAATTAACCTTTTAACAAGATCCACTGCTGTTTGAGCCATCTCAAAACCACCTAGAGCAAAATGAACAGCAATAATTTCAATGCAGAAATGTTAGCTATACAGCATGATGTGATAAACAACTTTCCCTGTTTTGCAAGCCCTAGCCAGGTAGGCTAGGACATTGATTTTTCAATAAACATTTTTTTTTTTATTTATTAAACTCTCGGATTACAAGTACCTTTGAGCAGGAGCTGCTCATTTACAAAGGTTCCTCATCAAAGGAGGGGGGGAAACATACATACAAAGGTTGGCAATGGTGTACAATCAAATAGCCATTTCATTTTGGAGAAATATTACATCTACTTTTAAGGGGGTCCATAAAATGTAGCAAATTGTTCTGCACAATAATTTGACTTAGGAGAGGGTGCAAAAATATGACAATGTGGTGTACCATGTGAGGGGTTAAGGGTCTTGGGGGTTGGAAAAACACTTGTTCAAAGTCTGTAGGGGGCACCACAAATTGGAGCAAACTGCCAAATCTAGCACAAAATAAACAAAAAGCCCAAGGCTTGGGTTTTCCCCATGAAATGCCCACTTCCAGATTTCCATTTGTTGTTGTGGAAAATCACGGGCCCCACGGGGCTAGCTGGCATTGACCAGGTCATCTAAATCAGGCCAGCAGCTGTGGGAACCCACTAGTCCAACTGGTGTACATGTCAATAAGTTACCTACTCCAATAAGAAGCCAGAAGAGCTAGTGAAAGAAACTTTACTGGCACAATACAAAAAATCTTTAGTACACTCTCTAAGTGGGTTTTAGCCAGTGGGCTGTTGCCATTTTAAACCTCAGCCACTCAAATGCTAACAATCTGAACTATTTAAATTTAATTTAGATTCCCCCAAAAAATAAAATTAAGACCCCCCCCCACCTCGTGGAGAAGTGGAGAAAGACTGTTTAAACAGATCTGCACCAATGAAGAGACAACTGCATTTAGAACTTTTCACGCAACTAGGAAGCAGCATGTCACTATATTCCTGAGCCGCCTTTTGAAATGTTTTAATTCCAAACTGTCATTCATTTTTATTTCCTACAAAATGCTTCTCACTGCCCTGCACGACTGAGGTTTTTTTTTTTTTGTTTGTTTGTTTTAATAAATGTTCACCCACTCCAGTGTCACTTATCTGTTTAGCTGTCTCCATTTAATTATAAAAAGTCACAGCATTCTGTGTTTCATTTCTACTTGTAGAACCCCAAGTGCTGTCAGGGACTGCAATTCCTAGAGACAATGGCATGCTCATAATTGTCGCTACTGATCAGAGCATGCACGTGGCTCTGGGAGCCCCCGTAGTGTTGGACAGCACCTGTACTTATACAAATGGAAAAGAAATGGGAGGGGGGAGGATGCTGCTACTCTCTCACATGTGAAATGACTTCTACAAATGAAGCACTAACAGAGATGCCTTGTCTTTTTATAAATGAACTGTAAGACATTATTTATTTCAGTCTGAGATACGGAGAGATTAGGGTAGGACTTCCCGAAAGCTCCTAGAGGTTCCCAGGGTGAGGACCCACAGCAGGAAACTAGTCCTTCTCCCACACTGCCCCGACCCTATGGAACAGCCTTCCTGACCAGCTGCATAATGCCAGTACCCTGGTCTCCTTTAGAATAAGGCTCAAAGCACACCTTCTGGAAAACAACTCACGGTCGTGGCAGAGGTGACCCTCGCAATTTCAAAGTCCATAGGAAAATAAAATAAAAAAGCCCCAGCACAAAATATACTTTTACTTGAACTGAATAATATGAAAAGGGCTGCTGTAGTCTGTTGCCCTGTGTCTGTATCCATAGTAACCTGTAATACCATTATTGTAAAAGTTTGTAGCCTCCCACTGTTTAAACTTATGTGACTACAGCTACCTACGTATACTCAGGGCCCCTGGTGTTCTGCGGCAGAATTTTCCGATTTCCGCGGCAGGGCTCCTTGACTTCTGCGGCAGCATTTTCTGATTTCTGCAGCATGATTTATTCATTTCTCTGGCAGAATGCAGTCCTGTCATTGGCTAAATATGATGTGATGTCATCGATGACATCATATGCTGAGCATAGAGGCGGGCCTTCAGGATAAATGAGGTGGGGAAGAAAGCCTGACACTATGGAAAAACAGTATATTTTATATGAAAATTCACCAACAACAATGAATTCTGCAGCACTATATACTGTATATTCTGCGGCATGATGCAAATTCTGCGGCAAATTCCGCAACCGCAGAATTCCAGGGGCCTTGATACCGTATACTTTACTAAAGGGAAAGTCATAGGGAATTTGTGATGGTCTTACAGTTATTGTTCTAAAACTATTTGTTATCGGTATGCATCATTGATGTATCCTGTATCCTACAGGTTTCTGTGTAACTAAATCCAGGTCACCCCTGAAAAAGGGACCATTTGGGCCCAGTGGGTTTACTCGGTCAACAAAATGAAATAAATAAAGGACTTCAAGTGGAGGGACCGTTTTTCACTTCTTAAAGCAGCAGTATTTGTTAGTCACCAAGTAATGTTTTCCAGCAATAATGATTTTCTGGAAGAAACATCATTAATAGATCCATTTTTATTATTGCTTTCTTTCATCACTAGACTAAGAAATGGGATTTTGAAATTTTCAAAAATTCCCACTCCTATGACATGCCCACCAGGAAAACATTAAAGATCTTGGCACAGTGTTGTGCTGTCAACCATCGGAAACCTGTGGACACACCACCTCAATCCAATCACAGTTAACTATTGTATGTACATTTTCCCAGTAATCTCAATGACAGTGACTTTTAATAACTGTGACGGTCTTCTTAATGACGTCTGTCAAACACATTCTTCCCTCCTCTTTCCTGCTACCCTCATTCTAACCTGCACCCTTGCCTTCTCCTCTCTTCTTGCTAACTAACACTCCCCTAGTAAGCTCTTGGTCTCCGCCTCAGCACTTCCCCCACTGAGTCTAGTCTTCTTCTATGACTACACTCTTTAAACACTTTAAACAAAAGAACTGCTGCCCATCAAGTTCTAGCCTCCTTGCATATAGTATTAGTAATTATTTTTACAGACTATATCATCCTCAGTTTCCTACCCGATTTGTTCTATATCCTGTAGATTCTCAAGTTGTTCACCGAGGATGTTCTTTTTCACAGAAAGGGTGGTGGATGCATGGAATGGCCTACCTCATATGAGATATGGATATGAATACAGTGCAGGGCTTCAAACAGGCATGGGATAGACATAAGGGAGCAATACAGATGAGTATGAATAGATAGGCCATTGACAGAGCAAAGGCCTATGGCACATTCATAAGGTAGAAAAAGAAATGGGCAAACTGGATGGGCCTTGCGGTCCTTATCTGCCGTCAACTTCTATGTTAAACTTCTTGTCAACCTAGCCTGCTATAAATTATGTATCTGTATATTTTTACTTATGTAATCCCTGTTATTATAATTATGTAACCTCTGTAACCTGCTGTACCCATGTTTTTCTAGGCATGGAACCTCCTTGTATCTGCTTATGTACTTGTAACAGTTGTAAATGATGTTATGCTCATGTATTACTACGACGTGAAACCTCTGTAAAAGAGCCTTTGGCTCAAAGGAACTTCCTAGAAATAAAAAAAATACATAAATAAATAAAAAGCTATAAAGTGGGTTTTATAAAATATCTAAAATTAAAAATGCTCAAGGGTAAATCTAAGGATGTCTGAAATATATTTTTGCTAAAACAAAAAAAAAAACCTAAAGGATGAAAATGTTTGCCACTTAAATACTGCTGCTTTAAAATGTGTTTCAAAGGTTCTGTAGGGGACTTCAAGGTAAAGCACGTGATTTTAGCTTAAAAACATCCCTTACCTGCTGCAGGTGTCCCACTAGGACCACTAGTCTTGGGTTACAACACCTTTGAGTAATACAACTCATTTACAAAGGTTCCACGTCAGTAGTACAAAAACAAAACAAGGCAAACAATAGATAAGTAAACAGCGGACATCAAGAATATATTTTAATAAAAAACAAATACATCGAAAGCAATCAAAAAAGCACCGAATGTTACTCAATATAACAGTAAAGGGGGCTAGAGGAGTGGTGGGCAGCCTGGGAGGCCTTGTCAAAATCTAAGAAAGAAAGTAATGGGGTGTAAGGTGTGGGGGGTGGGAAGGAGAAGAGTTGCACAGGAGGTGGAAGGGGAAGGAGAGAGGAGGGAGGTGGAAGAAGGGAATGGGGCAAGCACAGAGAGAAGGGGGCTGGCCAAGGGAGGGGTAGGGAGAAAAATTAATAGTAGAGGGAGAAGAGGGGGCAGGCTAGCAGGCCTTGTCGAAAACCCAAAAGAGAGAGTAATATGGGTGTGAGAGAGAGAGAGAGAAACATGAGGGGGGGGGTTATTTTTATTTATTTTTTAATCCCACATCTCCCAACCCTGCTAGTCCTTGGGCCCTTATTCAGCTGGTTGTTTCCCAGCCCCACCCAACGCTAACAAGACCAGCTGCATCCCTGCAGGGCCACAGCACTGGCAGGATTCTAAAGTGCCAGCAGCCATCATCAAGACGAAAGGCAGGCTTTACCCCCAGTTTTCTCCAGAGACCTCCTAGCTCCACTTGCGCCTTACTACAGCCTGCACTGGCCTTGCGAGCACCAGCCTTCCATTTGGATTGAGTGTGAACCCTCCAGGGCTCAACCACAAGGGATGCTGGTGCCGTAGATGCAAGGTGCCTTCACACCAATCAAGATGTGCAGTAATCGTCAGCAGTACTGAATCTCATTTGGTTACTTGCCAGCATCTTGGACTTATTTCCGAACCCGGGTCACTGGTATGATAGCATGACGCACTACTGCTGGCCCACAAGGTTTCCACAATTTTTTTAATTTTTTTAATTCATTTATTTAGTTATTTTAAATAAAAAAAAAAAAAGTCCCATTGTATTCCTGTTGGCTGCACTCTACACTGAAGCCCCAGTATGAAAGTAAACAGACGGCACAGTTGGAGAGGATGGAACTTTAATGGCGCTCAGCTCCTTGATGACTTTGACTCTGTAGGATCCATTCGGTTATGTTAGTAGCACTAGTGTATGGTTTCTTAGTTATATCAGGACAGCATACTGGACTTGCGGAGCCTAGTCGATGCCAACTGCCCCACCCACCCCACCCCAGTGCTGCAAAGGCATTTTCACCCTTTGCTCTGCTGAGGCACTCACTTCCAACTTTGGGAACAGCAACAAAAAAAGTCTATAGTGACTTGGTTACAAAAAAAAAAAAAAAAAAAAAAAAACTGTTAGGGAAGGGGAAACAGAAATCTCTCCCCAAGGGTCCTGTCTGTCCAGTTTCATCTACAATTAGTAAAGATATTAGCAACCTATCAAATCTGTTTTTCTAGGTACCTCCTGTGCTGCACACTGTTAATTTTTTTTCCTCAATCCTAATCCTTATCAGGTCTTCAAGGGAATTTCTGAGCCATATTTGTTGGCCATCTTTTTTTTTTTTTGAGGAAAAACTAAGTGAAAATGTTTTGTAGTGGGCTTGCAGTTTTGGCTCTGTGCAGAGGGCTTGCAATTCACTTACTCTCCTAGCAGAGATCACTGCTACCAGGAATATGGTTTTCTATGTGGCTACAAGAGTAAGAACCCTCCCCTATGCTGACAGACTCCGGAAGCTAAACTTATCTGACCTACAACTACGCAGGGATAGAGAAGACATTTTAATTAAGCAATAAGACATCACCAGGGGTTAGATTAACAGTCTGTTAATCACCCCTAGGGGTGTAATGTGGCACGAGGCGCAGGCAAGTGCCATATTGCCCCTAAGGGGTGATTAGCTGACTGTTAATCTAACTCCTGAGAGTGCCTTATTGCTATTATAAAAAAAATGGTTCCAAAAGAAATGTGTTAAAAGTATGCTTTTTGAATGTTTACCTCATTTCGAAGGAGATTTTTAATAAAATAGTTCTTCCACCAACAGTTTAAGAATGCGGGTTCAAAATCAGAATGCATCATTCCACACATTCAGCAGGGCTAGAGGACGAAATGCTGACAGGAAGAATCCATGTGCCATGGTGATCAGGCTGTACATGACAGCATAACATGGATTAATATAAGGCTGTTGGAATCCTAACAGCCAAGAAGATTGCAGCATTTCTAAGATCCTTTTTATAAGGCTTAAGTAAAGAGTGCAATCTGATTATGGCTACTAAACCAAAAAATCTTAGGTGCCACAGTGAACAACTCCACATGCAGCAGGCATTAACAAATAAAAGGAAATATTATTTCATCATAAAGGCGTGTAAAATGTGGAACACCCTACTTCTGCACATAGCTGACAAACGACTTTACAAAGTTTAATACAGAACTAAATAAGTTCCTCTTTAATAAGGATGGATATATCCCTCACATGTGTGGAAGGCGGTCTCAATGGGCCTAGTACCTACTTCTGCCTTTAAAACACTGGAGTAATGCATACTTCAAGTCAGCAGTTTCTATAGACTCAAAAGGAGCCTCCATAAGCTGGGCAAGGCATATGCTGAGGTCCCAGGGTGAGACAGAGTCCCTCACTGGTGGGTACAAGTGGTTTAAGCCTTTAAAAGCCTTTTCAAAATGGGCTGTGAGGCCAAAAACTTTTCCAGCTGATGTGTATATTGATGCTGCTAAGTGCACCGCTAAAGTTGAAGGCCACAGGTTTAACAACTAACTGTAGGTGTACTAGGTTGTTGCAGAATTATACTAACATACAAAAATGCCAGCAGAATAGGCCTAACGGTCTTTTGTGTCTGCTCGTTTGGTCAGCCCCTACCCTGGGAGCTGACCTTGCTGCCCCCCCTCGCCCTCCCTAGCTTCCTCCCTTCCCAGTCCCGGATATTCCCGCTGCACAGGACTTTTCTTCCAGAACCCTTCCCCTGTACCTGTCCTACCCCCTCTTGAACCCCTCCACTGTCTCTGCCTCCGCCTCCACCAGCCCCTGGGCAGCGCATTCCATGGCTCCACCACCCTCTCAGTGAAGTAGCACCTCCTCCTTTCTCCCTGAATCTCCCCCTCCAGCTTCCACCCATGCCTTCTCACTGCCCCCCTTCCTTTGGAGCACCCTGATTGCTCCTCCTATTAACCTTCATGTACTTGAAGTCCTCTATCACACCCCCCGTCACTTCTGTCTTCCAATGTGTACATATTTAGCTCTTTGAGCCTCTACCCATAGGTCTGTCCCCCCAAGCCCTAGATCATTTTGGTTGCCCTCCTCTGGACCCTCTCCAGGAGTTCAATGTCCCTCTTTAAGTGTGGCCTCTATAACTGCATGTAGTACTCGAGATGCGTCCTCATCAAGCAGTTATACAGGGGGAATATCACTTCCCTCCTTCTGGAGGTCATCCCCCTAGTGATGCACCCAGCATCCTGTTGGCCTTGGCCGCTGCCCTCCTACAAGTTTCAGAGTTGTTCGTCTTGCCATCCATCACCACCCTCAGGTCCCCCTCAGCCATTGAGACTTGTAGCATCCCCGGTGTACTCTTGGCCCAGGTTTCTGGTTCCCAGATGCAGTACCTTGCATTTCCCTGCATTAAACCTCAGCTTCCACTTTCTAGACCACCTTTCCAGAGCCTCAAGGTCCCTGTAGAGCCACCCTCCCCTCCTCCCCATCCACCACCGCCCCCAGATTTGAGTCATCCGCAAAGAGATTCATCTCACCCCGATACCCTTCCTTATGTCACAGATGTAGGCATTAAACAGGAGGGGCCCAAGGACTGATCCCTGAGGGGATTATAGGCAACCTTGCCTCTGCCGAGTTTATTTTTCTGGAGGCACACCTGTAAGAAGACCTTTTCCATTTAGAGGAACAAGCTTTCCTGGTAGCAGGAACCCTTGCAACCTTTAGCATCTTCAAAACTTCTTCTGAGAGGGCCAATCCAGAAAACTAACTCCTTAAGACCATGCCCTCAGGCGCAGGGTCCTGGGATTAGGGAATGTTATTCTGCCCTGGGACAAAAATCAGACCACGACTGAGTGACAGGCCAATTGGATTTTTGTTGGACAGCACCAGAAGCATCAAGTACCAGGCCTGCCTGAACCAGTCTGGAGCCATCATGATCACTGTTGTAAGTTGTCTTCTGAGTTTTTGGAGTGCTTTCTAAATGAGTGGAAATGGCAGGAAGGCATACAGAAACGTCTCTGTCCAATCCTATACCAGGGTGTCGTCTGGGACTGTTCCTCTGGCTGGTGCTCTGCAACAAAACTCTGAGCGCTGATAGTTCTCCCAAGATGCAAACAGGTCTATATTGGGTCTCCCCATCTTCTGAACACTATGGTCAGAACCTGCTGGCTCAAGGCCCATTCATGATTTCCCTGGCTGATTCTGCTTAGGGAATATGCCAAGACAATATCTCTGCCTGGCAGAAGCGCTGCGACTAGGTCTGCTTCTAAGAAATATACCAGGTCCCAGATCTCATTGCCTCTGTGCTGTTTTCAGGATCTCATTCCTCCTTGCTTATGTAGTACATTGTTGTGGTGCTGTCTGTCCTAATTTGGGCAGACTGACCCTGTAGCTGGAAGCAGAAAGACTGCATTGCTCGCAATACTGCTCTGAGCTGCAGGAGGTTTATGTGGTGACTTCTGAGGCCTTCATGTGAGATCCTGCAGGTCGGTCACTCACCCAGGAGTGAGGCATCTGTAGTAAGAATACTTGTTGGTGACTGCTGAAGGAGAGAATGCTTTGTCTGAGGCCGCTTTCTTCCTTCCACACCTGTAATGATAACACTAGTGCTTTTGTCACTGCCACTAACTTTGAAAGCGGATGCCATCTTTGGGACCACTTGTCCCTTAAGTGATAGTGGGTACTGTCATGGGCTCACCCCTAGACATGGCTGGATCCTCTCTTCCCAGGAACCCCCTTCCCCCTTTTGATGAACCCTGTTACTTTGACTGCCAAGGAAAGCTTCCTCTCCTTCTGTCCACTGAGCCTTATTCTAATATTTGGTACAGTTGTGAGTGGTCTACTTATGTGAGGCACCAGTTTGACAAAATCTTTTCCCTTAAAATATTATACCACACAATCAGACCCAGGTAGAGTTGATAAAGAAATCATAAAAGCTTTACTTAAAAGAAAACACATCCAAATATTCTACACAATTTTGGATATTGGGTTGCAGACAAGTGTTAAAAATAAATGTGAAATTCAACATATTAAATTACACTACTAATATTCTAAAATCTACTACCCTGTTGATGGTTTGAGTCCAAGATGAGAAAAATCTATCTGTGAGAAAACTTAAGTTTTCTGACGGAAGTTCTCAAAAGATGCAAGCAAGGAGATAGTTCAATCTACTTTCTCAGCAGATTCAGAGTTTTGAGTGTAAAAAGTCCTTTTCCCAAGAGTTCTGACTTCTTAATTTAGTCAATCTATCTTCTTCAGTGTAGAAGGCTGTTCCTCACTAACAGCAGCTCCTTTTCACAAGCAAAACTGTTCAAAACTCTTACACATGGTAAAAATTATTCCAAAGGCACTGTTCCTATCTGTATCCCCAGTTGTATATACCTTGTGATGTCAGTCCAGCCTACCCTTTTTATTGGTGGACCTATTTCAGGTTGTAAGGTTCAGCAGTTCACTTTTTTTCCTGGAGATCTCTCTCTCGTTCCAACCTAGGCTCTCCAGATTAAAAACAACAATAAATTCCTCAATATTTTGTGTCTGTCCACTAACCTAGCCCCCCCCCCCCCGTGGCTGTGGCCTAATGAGCCTAGTTTAGCAGACTGACCCCCAGGCCCCAGCTGAACATTTACTGGTTGGAGACATATCTGCCCTTTGATCTAAGGGAATTCTTAGCACAGAATACAGTAAGACCCTAGACTACACGTCTCCACTCTCCCGGGTTTGAGGTCTGAGCCATTCAGACCCAAATGAATCCTTAAATGAGTTCAATTAAACTAGTTCCTGGATTCTAGCTTTCTGTTATGCAGCCATGTCAGCGACTCAATGCTTTTAATCTTTCCCATTTTTTCCTGAGAGAATACTTTTTTTTTTTATTTATATTTTATTGCTTTTGAAACAAAAACAATTACATATAATTATCTCATGCAAGAGATCTCCATAGATTGTCAGACGATACATCCAATTTAATTAGTATATCTAGTCTATGCAATCAGGATTGCGGATACGGGGGCATTACTATAACATTAAGTCCAAAGATCATTACGTCCACAATATGCTGCACCCTACAGAACTATGGGTGGTCATTTCAAACCAAAAATGTAGAAATTCTGAAATACAGACTCAGCAACCAGTGCTGATGTGACCCCCTTCCTACATTGATGCTGCTTAACATGTTATGTGGTTATGGAAATGTTCAAATTATTAAAGTATAAACTGTTCTTTCAATTTTAACAGACAGTTAAACATTCAAAGCTACAAGACTGAGAAGAAGAAAAAAAAAAAATCAGATTATGCTAATAACTACCCAGTCAAACTCACTGTTTCTAGCACCCAAAATAAGGCAGAAAACAAGGTACCAGATAGCTGTTTTTAGCCCCTTATTATATCTTACTTGCCCCTTTTAAACAGTAAAAAAATAATCAGGCCATCAACCCCTCCAACGGCAGCCTTTTAGCGTCCAACATTAGCTATGATTTGAGCTACTCCCCTGTGGTCTCAACATTCCCCACCAGATCCCCATTACAAGCAGGCGTAATCAAAAAGATGTTTAGTCGAGGAGAAAACAGGGTGGTAAATCAAGTCCAGCCATTTAAGTAACTGTTCAGTCGTCGTTTTCTGATTCAGATTCCTCCGGTCTCGATCTAGTAAACTCCTTCCCGATGGATTCAACTTTCTTTCCGGCCTCTTCAGGGTCGGTGTATTGATACATGTGCCCGCCATAAAACACTCTCAAGCGGGCAGGCATCAACCGAGAGTGCGCAACACCAAGACTCTTGAGTATAGCTCGTACACCATCAAATCCTTTCCTCTGGGCACAAGTGGCGAAAGATAGATCGGGAAACAGGTGTACAGTCTTTCCCTGATAATTGAGAGTCCACGCTCCTCTGGCAGCTAGTAACATCATGTCCCACTTCTTGGCTCCTACGGTTTGAAGCAGGATGGTCCGTGGTGCATCTCCCTGGTTAGCGGCTGCTCTGGGAGTGATGCGATATGCTTTAAGAAAGCATGTCGAGAAGGTCCCCTCTAAGCCAAACGTTTCAGGCAACCATTCGCTTAGAAATGTGAGCAGATTTCTCCCCCTTGATGTACTCTGGCAGCCCCACTATTTGAACATTTTGGGCCCTGTGCAAATTTTCCAGGGCTTCTAATCTGTAGCATAATTGTACATTTTCTTGGGTCAATTTAGATGTTGAGGCCAAAGCTTTAGTAGCCATCGACTCTGCCACTCCTGCTGTTTTTGTAGCAATGTCTATCTTGACATGTTGCTCAGCCATATGAGTTAGGGCCAACTCAGTTTTGCTATCTATGGCCTGCATTGCTTTCCGTAGGGCCTTCCAAGGTGGTTCAGGCCCTGAGTGGGGTTGTATCTGTAACTCTCCTGATGTCGTCGGTTCTGCTAGTGGCTGAGTTTTAGCAGCAGCTCCTGCCGCTTTAGAATTGTGACCCATCGTCCAAGTCTGGTATCAATAGACTCCTTGCAGTGAAGAGAATTTGATTCTATCGTTCAAAGTGGTATTGGATCAAAAATATTAACCTTTATCAGCTCTGTAGCTTTGATTTCTAGGAGCTCTCCTTTTTCATGACTTTTTGGTAGGTGTGCTCCACAGCGCCCCCTTTTTCCTGAGAGAATTCTTAAAGGACCAATGGTTTAATTCTTAAGCACAACCCATTTGTACATAATATAGGAACAGTAAAAACATGTATGGGCCCATCTCGTCACAAGTATCTCTGATTTGGAACAAGGCCCACGGAACAACATCTGTGGTTGCGGCCATGTGGGCTAGTAACTGTAGAAGTCTCTTGTAGATCTTGGCTGACCTGTTACATAAGACTCTGCTGTTGCTATCAAAGCTGTAACTGTAGTCTGTGGGAAGAAAGCTTTCCCCTGCAGGGTGTTTCGCTCTGCTTCTACGAAGTGCAGTACTTAAACAGGATCTAGCTGGAACTTACGCAGGTATATTAAGGATCCCAGTTTCTCCAAGGTGCTTTTTTCCCCAACTGAACTGAACACCTGCCTCTTGTTCCGTTTTCACTTGAGATTAGCCAAAAAAAATCAAGGTGGGGGAAAACCACCACGCCTTGTTTTCTCAGATGTGCTGCCACCACAGCCAGCCAGTCTGTGAAAACCCTTGGAACCGAAATGTGACCAAATGGGAGAGCTGCACTGGTATTGGCAATTTCCAAACTTGAAACCGAGCTATCTTCTGTGAAACTCTGACTGGGATATGAAAAAAGGGGTTGTTCCGATCCAGAGATACCAGCCAATTATATTTCTGCAAATACAGTATCACTGTTCTTAGTATGACTATCTTGAATATTTATTTTTTCCAAATGTTCGTTCAGAACCTTGGGTGTATTCACAACATTGTCCAATGGGCAAAGTGATTGTGTTCTGTCTGCCCAGGATTTGCGACAGAGTACAATATTCAAAGGAGGCCGTGGCGCGTGCTGAAAGGGTTAGCACGTGCACATAAAAATAATCAATTTTCATTTTATACTGGAGGGTATGTGAGCAAAAATGCCCGTTTTCACAAACATCCAGTTGTACAAATATAACAACAAAACAATTGGACACAAAAGTACAGAATGAATAAGTTAAAACATCATACAGTGAGGTGAGGAATGATACAGTATACACACTTAATACACTTCATTACAGAAGGTTTATATACAGTGAAGACATTTCATACAGAGGCAGATAGTCATAGGGAGCAAGCTTGGGAAAAACACCCAGGAAGGGTGTATTTGAGGCAGGCACTGGGGGCTAGGGAAGACATAGGGGCAGAAACGGGAAGGGGAGGGGAGTGGGAGGAGAGGAAGGGGGGGATTTAGAAAGAAGGGAAGAAGTTGGAGGGAGGACGATTCAGAGGAAACATGAGAAGGAATTTCTTCACAGAACGGGTGGTGGACAAGTGGAACACCCTGCCAGAGGAAGTGGTGGGGGCTGAAACAATCACGGGATTTAAGAATGCAGGGGATAGACATAAAGGAATTCTAGAGGGCAGGGGTAAGGGGAAACAGACTTCTAGGAAAACAAACTGAACTTACAAGCTCAAATGGGCAGACTAGGTGGGCCATAGGCCCTTATCTGCCGACACTGTCTATGTATCTATGTAACACAAGATATTCGATGAGGGAGACAACAAAATATTTTGGTATATTCAGAAGGGAGGATGTCCAGGGCACACACAGACAACAGATTTGAGGAGGTGGTCCTGGAGGGTGCAGCTGAAGGAATTGACTGAGCTACAGGCAAGAATTTCTGGGGGCAAATTGTTGTAAGACTTGGGGGCCCTTGTAGGTAACTGAATTCTGTGCATGAAAGGTACGACAGAACGAGATGTCGAAGATGTGATAGGTGGCCCCTCTTGTACTGCGCTTAGGGACAGATTTAGGAAACAGTAAGGTGATGTCTGCTGGCAGTAGGTTAAGGTTCACCTTGTGTAAGAAAGAGCATTTTAAAATGGAACCTACACTCAAGAGTGAGCCAGTTAAGAGGATCATAAAGGGCACAGTAGTGGGTATTCCACAGGAGGCCAGTGACAAAGCACGTAATGCCATTATAAGTGGTCCTGAGTTCAGAGAAAAGGTGGGATGTGGTTTGGGGGGAGTAGACAATGGAACCATACTCAAGGAGGGGTAAGAGCAAAGAACTAGCCAGACGTAGTCTGGAGACAGGGATTAGGAACTTGCTGATTCGGTATAAGAGATCCAGCTTTATATGGATTTTCTTGAGGTTAGTAATATGGATACTGAAAGCGAGGTGTGGGGCGAAAAACAGTCCCAGGTATTTAAAATTAGTTCAATTTTTGTATAGAGTTTCTAAGATTGTCCGTGAGGGTTAAGCCTGAGGTTATGGTTTTTCTTGGGCCAGAGAAGATTATAAACTTGGTCTTCTTGGAATTTAGGACCATACCCTGGGCAGAAAATCAACAGTGTAGCTTGCTGAAATCCACTTGCAGATTTCCGAACATTGTGTCCATGATGGGGTTGTCACAAAACCCACTCAGCAGGTCAGGCCCTCTACTCCCAAAGTGCCAACCTCCAAGCGTAGTCTTGTAAACAGTTAACAGAACAAGGTAACCCTCTTGTCTGTTTTTGTGGGTTCGAACCAACCTTTGGTCTCAAGTTCTGGAGGGATTCAAACTGTGAACCTCCGTTAGCATACCCAATGCACAGGCTCAGATATTTCTGTCTTCAGGGGGCCAGACATCTTTGCCTACGGGCACCAAACCAGGTGTACAAAAATGAACCCTTAAAACTTAAATAAAGACCTCAGATTATTCTTACCTTTTTCCAGTTTGGTATCACCATTCAAGCTTATGCACAGTGTCTGCTGCAACCATATATATACACTCTACTTGCACAGGAAAGAAATCAAAGACATACCAAGTAAGCTCTAATTTTTTTTACTAAAATAGATACAAATATGTAACACATAAAATACGGAACTATTATATCACAAGACATACAAATCTATTAAACAAAAACAGGTTTTAACAGTGCAATTCCTACTGCAGTAATTAGATTTGTCTCTCTAAATACCTGTTTACAGTGCTCACAGAGGTTTCTTGGACAGAGTCTAGATAACAATCTCTGAAGGAAAACAGAATATTCCTTAAAGCAAACTGTATTTGCCAGCCCCTTTGTGTGAGGTCATTTAGCTCCTCCTCTGTCAGAATATATAAAAAAATGTATATATCTATATAAAAACAGAATGTCTTTTCCAAGTATTAAATTCTGCAACCTCAGCATAACTCATGTTCTTCAAATGACTCTCTTTGATCTTATGCTGCATCCTCTCTTACACAGACTTCAAAGGAGCATTTACAACTCCGCACCAATGTGTAATACCCTGGGTTTCCCTCCAAGTGCCATAAAATGGATATGATCTTCCTTCTTAGCAACTACAACTATAATTAACTCAGACAAACAGGAGATCCTTGATTAAGGCCTGGTCTGCAACTAGCTCATGGCTTTGATCTTTTAGCAGAGACGGGGGGGGGTGAGTTAATTCCAAGAGCACCAGATTTCTCAGCAGAGACAAATCAGTAATACATTTTTATATTAAAAAAAAAAAAAAAAATGATACAGCACTCAGAACTGGCTGTCCACGTCACAGGGGTCATTGCAGTAAAGGGCCGCATCATCAGCATACAGCACAATTTTGTTAGAGTGGTAGATATCTGGGAGGTTGTCTATGAAAAGGGAGAAGAGGAGTGGGCCCAGGATGGACCCGAGGACCCCATTTAACTGGACAATCGGTGGAAAACTGACCACTGATGGTTCTTTTCCGGGATCTGTGACGAGGTAGCTACCAACCCATTTAACGTTTGCAGAGATTTGCAAGCCCAGGAGGGAATCAAGAAGTAGGCTATGGTTGACCACGTCAAAAAGTCTTGGTCAGGTCCACGAAGACAGTGCTGTGTATTGGCCTTTGTCGTTGGCCTTGTGAATATCACTGGTGAATTTAACCAGGGCTATTTCTGTGCTGTGGCCAGATCAAAACCCATGCTGGGCTTCTGAGAGAAGGTTATGGCAGTCGAGGAAGGCGGTGAACTGGGTACGGACTACTTTTTCAATGATTTTGGACAGGGGAGGAAGGAGAGAGAGAGAGAGAGAGAAAGATAGGTCAATAATTCCCGACATCATTCCTTGACCCTGATTTGAAGAGCAGTTCTACAGTGGCAGTTTTCCAGATGCTTGGGAAATGATCGGAGCAAAGTGAGAGGTTAAGTATGTTGGTAATGGGGGCCGCTAGAGGAATGATGGTGCGTTTAAGGATTTTTAAGTCAATTCCATCCACCACTCTGCTGGGTTTAGGGTTGTTACTCCAGAAAAGCTTGATAGTGTCCAAAGGCTTTAGGGCTCGGAAATAAAACATGGGGCTGGGCTCAGCAATAGAGCTGGAGATGGAGGGGGATGGAGTGGGTAAGGAGGGGGGGAGAGGGAGGGTACGATGTAGATTTAACAAGGTCTCCAAAAGAGGAATTGAAGATTTTTAGCGACTTCGGAGGGGTCAATGGTTTGCTTATCCCCTTGGATAAACGTGATGGATTCTGCATTCTTGTTCTTCCTGAGTAGGGAGTGGAGTGTCCCGATAGTTTGCCGATTTCCCCAAGTTGTTTATTTGGAAGATAAATAGATTTTGGCCTTTCCGATGGAGGATTTGACTTGTTTCTGAGTGCATTGTAGAGGGATAGCTGGGGAGGGTCCTTGTAGTGTAAAGGACCCAGACCTTGTCCCTAGTCCTCATCAATTTAATGAGGCTGGAGAAACCTATTCATTAACATGTCCCCTGACCCCGATTTTTGAACGGGGCGAATTTATCGTAGACACTGTTGAAGATAGTAGAAAATTTGTCTAGGACAGTATCAAGGTCAACTGAGACAAGAAGTGAAAGACCAGTCGCCCACATGGAAAGCACGAGTTATGTCCTCAATACTGTTATTGGTGAGGCATCTGGAGAAAATGAAATGGGGGGGGGTTAGGCAGATCAGAGGCAGTACGTGGCACAGTTGTCGCTTAAACAATCTGGCAGTACTCCTCAGTCGATAATACGGGATGGATTGGAGATGACGATCCAGTCAACTGGAGTTTGGGTACCAGTCTTATAGTTTGACCTGGTGGGGGTAGAAATTAGCTGTTGTAGGCTGTGGCCGGTGATGCAGGATTTGGCTGCATCAGCTTGGCTGGAGACCCAATTGATGTTAAAATCCCCGAGGAGTACCCATTTTCTGTTGAGGGGGAGGGAGTTTTTAAGGGCAAGCAGGGTCTCCAGGATGGGGGGGGGGAGGTGTTCTGGGGGAGAAAGGTTGTTGTGAGGGTAAGGGTTTTATTTTTTTCCAAGAAGTAGGTTGATGGAGAGGGTCTCGAGCATGATGAACTCTGCATTGGGACTGTGTTTGGTGAAAGCGAACTTGTTCAAAACAAAAAAACATGCATCCCCCCCTCTTTTCTCCCTGGTCTGTCTTTTCTGACAGAAGTGTAGCCGCTGAGTTCAATCTCCCCATCTGGGATTTTGTGAGAGAGCCACGTTTCAGAGAGTTCTGTAATGCTGAAGTCGTTCCCGGTGACCCAGGCCTGGAAATAATCTTTTTTTTTTTTTTTTTTTTTTTTTAGCAGGGAGGCTCTGTATGTTAGGGTGGACTAGGCTAATGTGTTTCCCTTTGGTGGACTAGGACAGGCAGGGAGACGGGATGGGGTTTCCAGGACCAGGGTTGGGGTGGATGGTTCCAGCAAGGATTAGAAGGAGAATTAAGGTCCTGGACTACCTAGTGATGAGAGGTCGAGACCCTAGTCTCTGAAACCTGGATTGTTTTACCAGAGTAACAGAAAGGCACTTGGTGGAGAGACAGGGTTGGGAGAAGATTAAGGGGTGGAGGAGGTAATGGATACGGTCTTCCTGAGGTAGTATGAGTAAAGTGGGTGTAAAAAGGGTGAGTTTGGTTTGAAGAGAGATGGTGAAAAGGCCAGGAGGGAGGAGTTCAGAGGGGTGAGAGATGAGGGTGGGGTGGCCCCGAAGGGGGGAGGTAAGGAGAGGGAGGACTGCAGTAGTAACAGAAAAAATGTAAAAGGTGCTATGGTGTGGTTAATGGGCCTGTGGTGAGGGGGTCATACTGCAGAGAGTGGGTATGTGACAGGTGCTCTGACCATGCAATTTAACTATGAGGATAGGTAAGGGAGAAAATGGAAGTCAAGTGGATTTGATTTGAAAGACTAATGTGTGAATACCCTGTCAAAAAGGGTGGTTGGCTTAGGGATCACTGATTAACAAATTATTCCTATGTTTTTTTTTTTTCTTCAGTCTTCCTGCTGCCCAGGTGCTGATTAAGCACAATGACCTTTCACTGGGAAATGGCCTTTCACCCCGGCTGGCTACTTTGAAACAGTTACCGCTGTGGTGCTGCTGCCGGGTCAAGGGACTGGGGACAGCTCGGGGAAGCCCCGAGTTTCCCATGCAGGACCCTGAAAATGAGCAGCAAAGTAGGGATTAAAATCAAGGAAAGGGAAGGGGAGGCCGTTGTGAAACATTCGTGGGAGGGAGGGAGAAATTCAGGGGAGTGACAAGCAGACTGCTGCAGTAAACTATTGTCGGCTCTGAGCAGTTACGGCTTCTAATTCACAATAAAACAGGACAGAGCTTCTCATTAGTAATAAAAGTTTCAAACTGTACAAAACTGCAGAAAATAGCCTTAAACAGCCTAAAACATCAATCGGACAAAGCAGCAGTACACAGACTGTTTTTAAAAGACTTAGCTAAACATTAATTACAGATAGAGGCAGTAGATCACATTCAGTTCAAAGCAGACTGAAAAACTGTGCAGGGATTTTCAAAAGTGGTGCCAGATGCCAAGATTGGCTCAGATGGCTACCTTGAAATAGCTGCCACTGTGGTACTGCCGCCAGATCCAGGGGCAGCTCAAGGAAGCCCGAGGTTCCTGTGCAGGACCCTTGAAATAGTTGCCACTGTGGTGCTGCTGCCGGGTCCAGGGGCTGGGGGCAGCTCGAGGAAGCCCCAAGATTCCTATGCAGGACCCCTGAAATAGCTGCCGCTGTGGTGCTGCCACCGGGTCCAGGGGCAGCTCAAGGAAGCCCAGAGGTTCCTATGCAGGACCCTTGAAATAGTTGCCGCTGTGGTGCTGCCACCAAGTCCAGGGGCAGCTCAAGGAAGCCCCAAGATTCATGTGCAGGACCCTTGAAATAGTTGCCGCTGTGGTGTTGCTACTGGGTCCAGGGGCTGGGGGCAGCTCGAGGAAGCCCAAGGTTCCTGTGCAGTGGGCAAAGAGAGGGCTGGGGGCATGAATCCCAGTACAGCACAATATTCAGCACGAAGGGAATAGTGCAGGCCATTTTTTGCTCCCCAGTTACAGCCGACAAGAAGGCTGACTTACTCCAGGCAACCCTAGCGGCCGGCAGCACAACTGCAGCCAACAACCATGTTGGCAGTGGGGAGCACACATGCTCCCTGGTGGCTAATGGCACCCCACTCACTGAGCGCCAGCCCAGTAGACTAAAATATCTTTGTTGTCCAGTGCCCCCCCACTCCAGGCTATCGGACCCGTAATATATCAACTATTCCCTAGCATACAGTGGCACCCTCTACCCACCAATCCCCATCCCAGCACCTGCTGTCCCTGGCATCTTGCGGCCCCCTGCACTGCTGGCATCATGCATCACCCTGCTGCCCCCCTCCCCCAGTCTCGCAAGAATCCATTACAGCGACCTGCACAGTCCTCCTCTCACCACCTTGGCTGGCCACCATACGGATTGACAGGCAGCACGTCTCCTCTGCACTGTAAGGGGAGCACGCGTACTGTCCCAACTGTATGCGCGCTCCCTTTTCGATAGAGGATGAGCACTACCTGTCAATCCATATGGCGGCCAGCCAAGGTGGTGAGAGAAGGGCTACACTGGTCACCATAGTGGATTCCAGCGGCAGCGGCGAGATCGGTAAGGGGGTGGTGGTAGGCTAGTTTGCATGATGCCAGCAGTGCAGAAGGGGGGATGCCAGATGCCATGGACAGCTTATACTGGTACAGGGATAGGGGAATCAGTGGGTGGGGTGCCACTAGACACCAGGGAATAGTTGATATCTGGGTCCAGTGACTGGAGGCCCACTGGACACCAGGGTATTTCTTGAATATTACCGGGCCCAGTGATTAGAGGGCGGGGTGGGGGATGGAGCACTGGACACAAGAGAGTTATATTATACTAGCGCCAGCGATTGGAGGGTGGGGAGGTGACACACTGGACACCAAGGAGTTATATTATTATACAGAGGCCGGCAATTGGGGGGGGGGGGCACTGGACACCAGGGCAGAATGTATGTTTAACAGGGATGTGGGTGCCACCAGCCAAATCCTGAGTTTTAAGGGACCAGGCACGTGGGGTGGGCTCAGAGCCAGTCGCAAGGGTGCTAACCTGCCACCACTTCCCATGCAAATGTGCCCATAATGGGCATGCAAATAGCCCTTTAGCACCTTTGCATGCTCAATGAGTTCATTTGCATGGTGCTGTCTAAATACTGTGCCGGGAGCTACCAGTGGTATTGGGGCTGGGGGCGCTGTTCCCTGCACTACCAGGATCCATGTCGGGGCAGTGCTACTTGGCTCAGCACTGCACCAACATGCTTCTATATTCAGTCAGATAGCATCAGTGTGTTATCTGACTGAAATAGCATGCTCAGGGTCATGGGCAAGTGCCGCGCAAACCTTTGTGCTTTGCTCTGCCCATTTTTTTATATGTAGCCACTGAGATCTAATATGGGTCACCACTTCCCATTTTTCTTGTGGGTCAGGAAGTATACTGAGAATAGGCCCCTGCCCGAGGCCCCAATTTTTCCGCGATTCTGCGGCTGCAGAAATAGCCACGGAATTTAATGTAACCTGCAGAATACTATTCCGCGGTTTATGTGAACTGCAGAATACTATTTCGCGGTTTATATCAACTGCAAAATATTATTATTCCGCAGTTTATACTGAAGAGTCTTAGACGGCCGGCAGGCACAGCAGTACCGCTCGCACTCACGACGCCGATGACCCAGGTTTAGGAACAAGCCTGGAAAGTTGGAGGGTCTGCTGGGAGGAGGAAGATCAGGCATCCTATAGACTGCTCTCCTCCTTCGGCAGGGAGGGTAGGAAAGTCACCGGTGTTCAGTTAACCCCTTGTGGTAGTCTGGGGTACAACAGGTGGGACTGACTGACTGGGAGGCATGTCAGATGCTGGTGCGGCATGCTGAACATCACTGCAGGACACACCTCCTGGGGAGAAAATGGAGAGTCCGCCGCCAAACGATGATGTCCACCCCTATGCTGCATACCCTTCACCACTCTTGCTCCCGTTCCATCATTCAGTCTCCATTAGGGGAAGGGGCCCCTCCTGGTGGCACCGCTGGGGAGGGGGGTAAGCAGGAGGGGGGAGATAAAGCATAATAAATTAAAATAAATAAATAAATAAATAAATAAAGGGTCAATATAAGCTGTGAGTACAACAAACCTGCAGTTTACATTGACTCCGACCTAGAAAAATTATTCCATGGATCATATAAACTCCAGTTATTCCATGGATTATATAAACCCCAGAAAACTATTCTGCGGTTTATATTAAATTCTCCAGAATGCTTTTTGGAATTCTGTGAAATTTAAAAATCAAAAATCTGAAAAGCATTTTGGAACAGCCCCTGCCCATTAGTTTGTCTGCTAGGGCTTTACCTTAAAAATCAAAACAGGTACATCCCCACCACCCTCCCTACTCCACCCTGAGAACTTCCTTGAGTCCCTTTATTTGAAGAAGAAATATTTTTATCAGGTCCCATACTGTGCAGCAATCCTCATCCTTCTAATCTCACGGCCGGGACCAAATTCAGGTTTCTTGTCCCAGAAGTGCTTTGAGCACAGCCACACAAAGCACTACTGGAATGAGAAACTGGCATTTTATTCTAGTGGTAAAACTAGAAGGGTGAGGATTGCTGTGCAGTGTGGTTGGCTCTAAAAATATTACTTATTCAAATCTGGTGGCCCTGGGGACTCTCTTAGGCTGGGGTGGGGAGGGTGATGGAGCTGAAATCGATGGGGTGGATTTTTTACTTTCTAATGCTAAGAACTCAGGAGTTAAATCGACATCCAGGCTTCTATGGTTTGTAAGCCCCAGCCCAAAAACTAACATTTTTCCCCTATTTGGGTGCTTGGAGGGAAGGGGGGCAGCCGGCTGCTGCCAAAGTCTCCAACTGCTGCCACAGAATTTATGCAGAAATAGGAAACAAGTGCCAAAGAAGTTCTGCGGCAACAGTGGGACTTGCTGCAGAATTTAGACCCAAATTGCTGCATAAAAATCTGGACCTTTCCCCTGCCCCACTGGGAGGCGGGAATTTTTTTTTTCCTATAGCTTTTGATGTTATTTGCCATTCCAGCAGACATTTTTTTTCCTGTGGCTGAGTGAGCTAGAAAATTTCTATGTTTCTGCAGGTTTGGAAAGTGTCTGAACTGCAGACACAACCCCCAGCCAACTACTTCCAGCTCCCACTTGTCTGCGGTAATGTTTACCCATTCCTGGAAGTAGTGTGCCAGTCTTCCTCCTACTGGCAATGTTTGGACAACTAGGGCAAAACTGTCAGGGGTTTTGTTTTGGCTGGGGCTTAGGCACTGCAGCTGCAGCACTAAGCCTGGAAGCCCTTTTTCCCCCTTCCCCTATATCAACCTCTTTGTGATTGGTACTAATAGAGGGCGTAAGTGACATGGGCCCTTGGGAAGTATCCCTTGCCTCTGCCTCTGCCTCCCCTTCCATACGACCTGTAGAAGGTAGAGGCCTTTTCCTTCTCATTGTTACGTCAAAAGTGGTTTTTGTATTCATCCACTTCTTTCACGTAGGCCTCTGCTTTATCACCAAATAAGGAGTCTCCCTCACAGAAGAAATCAATGGTCTGGTTTTGAGTATCCTGGGAAAAGATGGTAGTCTTCAGCCAGGAAAACCTTACGGACACTGCATGAGCCAGATCTCTAGCAGCAGTGTCATTAGTGTCCACTGTAATGTAGAATTATATTTTGCAGCATCTAGGGCTGATTTTGCTGAAGTAATCAAGACCTGTGCCAAACCATCCTCTGTTCTGCCAGTGCCAGAACTGTGTTCCAAAGTGCTTTCTGGCAGTGGAACAGATAAGGGGAGTAAAGGAGTATTCTACTACCATTTTTGCATGATTTACTCCCACTTTCTGATTTTAGGAAGTGGTTTCCCACCCTGCACATTTACAGGATTTTGGTACATTTTGCTCGCAATTGGAAACACCATACAATGCTATCAACTATGTGTCCACACACTGACAGGTTGGGAAAAAAAAAAAACAGCATCAGCATTAGTTGTGTACAGTGCAGACCATTTCGGGAGTGGCTCAGTGGCTGGCCAGAAGGTTAGTTGCAGTAGGGGCACAGCATAACATGGCAGTAGGCAGGAAAGTATGTTAAGACATCACAGCATATGAGACAGAGACATTCCATGACTACAGGCACCCAGTGAGTTTGAGACTTGGTTTAGACCCGAGGTGGTGGTGGTGGTGGGGGGTAGACAGGTTAATGGATGGTATTACTACCATTTCGGTGAAAATATTATCAGGTGGAAGAAGCTAGCAGTAAATACTTCCCAGTGCAAAATGTTATCTGGATCACTGCTTTCTGGAACTGTGCTATATGTGCCGAATAAGTTGCATGCCTGATAAGCAGGAAAGCTGTTGTACAAGCCTTTTTTGCCACAGTATCTAATTTGTCAGTGTCTTTTTCAGGGGCTGTGCAGCTAGAATGAGTTTTGCTCTCTCACAAGCAGCAACCCTGGAATACCCCACGATGATCAAGATGGGCACGTTGATATTAGATTCTGTGCTCATCCACCTAATATTTTTTTCTTTCAATTTTTTTTGTCGATGGCTGCAGCTGAAGAGAGTGCAGCCATGATTTTTGCTATGGCCTTTTCAAGTGGTTTGTGCATGGGAAATAGCATTCTTCTTGGAGAAGCTACTCCCAGTATGTCCATAAAAATCAGCATCATCTTCATCCTCCACCGTTTCTAGTTGGGGAAAGCCGAGCCTGTCAATCATCTGAAAAATGAGGAAAAAGATGAATAATCTTCCATTTATCTTGAAGCCGTTTCAAAATCTTGCTCGGGGTGCCCTCTAACTTCATGGTGTCATCCTTTCTCCATATGCACATATTATTCTTCCTCCTCCTCCTCTGCAAGCAAATAGGTTGGACCCCCGAGTCAGGGGGTGGCAGGTATGATTTTCTTCAGGGGGTATCGCAGTCATCAGGTCACACCATAAGAACTTCACTGTCGGTGAAGCAGGATCCACACAGAAGATTTTACGGCATCCACCCTATAAAGACATGAGCGGCCCCACTCCCTCTCCAGATCTTTCCCGCTGTTGACTCTGTTAGCATGGTCTCTGCAGAAGCTCTGTTGCAGTTTGCACCATTTTTGACTATGCTTTTTTCTTTTGCCCTAGCTTTCAGAATCTTTATTAAACAAGAGTCTTTTACCTCGTTCATGTTGAGAGTTACTCCTTCCACATCTCTCTTCCATCACTGCCACTGCAGAAAGAAGACTGCTTCTTCAGACGACTACGACCTCTGTTTGCCGTCTTGAGCCTGATCATAACATCTCAGACTGTGACCTCTGCCAGAATTCAATCTTACGACCTTTAAGCGATGCAAAAAGGCTTTGAAAAAATTTCTTATGGCACAACACGTAGCCTGTTCTGGGCAGGAGTCCTCTGGTAGGGAGTGTTAAGAAACGGCGACATGCGAAATCCTGAGCCCGAAACGCCGGTTGCCCGACAGACCACCATCCCAATGACCAAAAGTCTGACACTGAAATGTGCCACGATGCTGAGTTGATTCTATTATTTTAGGGAGCTGCGGAGGAGGAACCCCCCCCCCCAAAAACGCCCATATACACTGCATAAGTCCAGTGTCGGGCTTTAGGTCGTCATGATGGTGGTTTATGAGACAATCGGCGTGTCGGGATTTCAAGATTTGAGATATCATAGTAAATCCCCTCCGGTGTCCCTCCTTCTCAGTTGCTGGTGGGTTTGTCAAATTCCCAGGTCTCAAAGGCCTGAGACAAGTCCTCGGGGAAAAGTCACACACACAAAAAAAAAAAAAAAAAAAAAAAACAAGCAGGGACCACTCCCTATAGCAGCGCTCCGATCGTGAGCACTTCTTCTTCCTCCTCCAGTTCACTCCATCAGCTGTGGCGCTCAACACATTTTGCTGTCCAGATCTCTGCTTCTTCTAGGCCCCTACCAACAGCACCTCCTCCCACCTCTCAGGGAGGCCAGCTGTCGACCCACTGAAGCATTCATTGACCCTCAGGTCGTCGACGCCAGCCCCTCTATCGCGGCCCAACACTTCCCCAGGCCTTTAGACATCGGGGCCCCTCAAGCTCTCAAGACTCGATGGATGGCTCGTCATGCTGTGCCAGCAACCCCCTCCACCGTCAATGCATCCTTCTCCTGCCATAGACCTTAACACTACTTTGACCCAGATAATTACAGACCTGGTACACCAGTCGGGCTCATATAGGCCTGGGTACATGGCACGGTCAACCACCCGTTGTAGTCAACACTTCTTTGGCCTTCTCGGTCCGCACCCTATAAGGCACCATCAGTACCTCGCTTGTTGGACCTCAAGTTAGAACAGGTTGACACTGAAGAGGAGTACCATGCTGACCTCATCCTGAGGAAGAAAAGGAGGAGGAGGAGGAGGAACTCCTTTACTCAGACAAGTTCACTGCTTCTTCAGTCAGTGAGAATGATGTTAAACATACTCCCAGGTCCCCTCATGCAGAGCTTTTTTTTTTTTTTTTTTTTTTAATGTCATGAAACAGCTGTCCATAGTTATGGGCTTCCACATTGAGTAAGAGGATTCCACCAAGAGAGAACTAGTGGACTTCTTGGAGATGCTAGTCTCCCCTTAAGGTCACTCCTCCTAGTCTTCCAGCTCTGAGGAATGCCACCACTGCAGCACTGCATTGCCCAGACATGGTTCCTACCATGCCCCACAGGGTAAACTATCATGCCACTTAGGGCCTGCCTTATTAAGCTGCCCAACCTGAGACCGATTCTGTGGTCATCAAAGCAGAACATGACAAGTCCAAAGTGCCCAACCACCTTAGTTCCCTCCCCCGACAGGGAATCCAGACGGATCAACATTTGGTGTAAGAGGGTTTATGCCTCTTCCATCTTGGGACTTTGTATTGGCAACTATCTCTCACATAATATGGTGAAATACCAAAATACCATCTGGAAGGAGGGCAAGGCGGCTGCTCAAGTCCTACCAGAGTGTTCCCTAAAACAGGAGGTTCTCAATTCCTTACAGGCCACCAAGGATGTTAGTAAACACCTCCTCAGGGCCTTGTCTGACATTTCCGATACTGGTGCCAGGACTGCTGCCATAGGTAGTTGCCTCCACAGGCATGCCTGGCTGAGGGTCTCAGGCTTCACAGGGGATGTCCAACAGAAGGTGCTGAATGCCCCCTTCAACAGGTCAAAGCTATTTGGCCCAATGTCCAGGACATCATTAGTGATTTATAGGCATCAGTTAGGGCTATAAAGTCTGTCCATTTGCTTTCCCATACACAGCCCAAGAAAAGACAACGCCTGTCCTTTCGTAAGGTGTTCCACAAATCCGGAGCAGGCAACCGTCCCCAGGGCAAACGAAAGGCCTCTTCTGCCTTACCTACCTCCTCTTCCTTGAGCCCTGCCACAAAGTGATCCAGGGCAACGGATCAGCCCCAGCAGCTGGATCCATCTCTGCCCAACTCCTTGCCAGACCTCCCCTTCTCGTCCCTGACCAAGAGGTGGTGGTCAGAGGTCGATTTTCTCTCCATCTCAACCAATGGAGAACCATAATTTCAGATGCCCGGATTCTTCAGTATTATAAAATGGGGTCACATTATGAAGCTTGCAGAACAGCCCCCAGAGACACCTCCAGTACCCTCCACCTACCCTTTGGCTCATGTAATGGTTCTTTGGGAAGAGGCTCAGTCCCTTCTGCAGAAAAAGGCCACAGAGTCGTGCCCAGGTGGCAGAAAAACAGGGGATTCTACTCCAGGTTCTTCCAAAAGAACTGGAGATCTGAGGCCCACTCTAGATCTCAAGGACCTCAATCTTTATATCCAATACAAAAGATTCTATATGGTCACTCTGCCTGGCCTGCTGCCCCTACTCAAGCAGGGTGATTGGCTGTGCTCCCAAGATATGCAAAACACTTACCTGCATATCTCGGTTTGTCCCCAGCCCCCGCACAGGCGTTTTCTCCAGTTTCTTTTTCAGGACAAACATTACCAACTCAAAGTATTGCCCCATGGCTTATCCTCTGTGCCAAGGGTCATAATGCTTAGCAGCAACAGCTTCTGCCCTTCGGTGAGAAGGCCTATAAGTCTTCCCCTACTGGGACGACTGGCTCAAGACTCTGTCCAAGGATCAGCTACTCCAGACCCTGGAGAGGACCCCCCAGCTGTTTCACTCCCTGGGCATCACTGTCAATCTGCCCAAGTCTGTATGGATTCCGTCCCAGAGGTTGCAATATATAGGGGGTGGTCCTGGACTCGGTGCACGGCAGGGCCTTCCTGCCCAAAAGCAGTGCGGAGTGCCTCACTTCTCAGGCTCAGGAAGTGGCCCACAGCCATTATGTTCCTGCAAGTGTGTACTTGAGCCTCTTCGGTTTCATGGCTGTGGCTACTGCCACGGTCCCTTTGGCTAAACTGCACATGCTTGTGCTCCAGTGGACCCTCCAGGTGCAGTGGGACCAATGCTCGGATGACCTGGAGCAGCTAGTACTGGTCTGCTCTCTAGTCTGCAAGGTGCTCCAGTGGTGGATGGACCTCCAGAACCTGTTATGAGGGGTCCCATTCCTGATCTCCCCATACCAGCAGATTCTCACTACGGATGCTTCTGGCTCGAGCTGGGGTGCACACCTAGGTCCCTTTCAGACTCAGGGACATGGTCCCAGATAGAGACATTCTTGCATATCAACATCCTCAAGATGCAGGCAGAACCATCTCCTTCCGGGTCAATTGTTGGTCCAGTCAGACAATCTCAGTGTTGTCTACTACATCAGCAAGCAAGGGGTAACACATTCGTAGCCCCTGTACAGGGAGGCCATGAGGGTCTGGTACTGGGCACTGGACCACGGCCTCATCGTCTTGGCAGTCCATGTCCCAGGTGTGCTGAACACTCTGACGGACAGCCTTAGCAGGACTCAGTCCAGCTTGCACGAATAGGTGCTTCTCTTATCTGTCGCTGAAGATCAGTTCGACAGGTGGGGTCGTCCAGAGTTGGACCTTTTTGCATACCAATCAACACAAAACTGTCCCAATTTCTGCTCGCTAGATACAGGGCCTCGAGTTTTCTAGTGAGATACATTGTCAGTCTCCTGAAGTGGCAGATTCCTTTATGCCTTCCCTCCATTTCCTCAGATTCAGAGGGTTCTAGTCAAGCTGCTGATGGAGAGGGCTAGCAGGATTCTGGCTGCACCCTTCTGGCCATGGCAGATATGGTTTCCATTACTGCAACAGTTAGCAGAGGGTGGATGACGGTGTGGGCGGCTCTTCTGTGTGGATCCTACTTCACGGACGGTGAAGTTCATACAGCGTGACCAGATGACCGAGATACCCTCAAAGAGCTACTGTTAGGCCAAGTTCTTACCTAACTGTTCTTTACTGAAATTTCCCAATGGCCTGGACCGCCTGGATAAACTGGCACATTTCTGATATGAGGACATTTTTTCTGTGCCATCTGCCTACTCCTTTCTCCGTGCAGTAGTGGAAGTGACACTATTTTTTTCAATTTATTTTCAGTAGACACCATTTTGGCACCTACTCTAAGGAAATTTTTATTTATGCCATCACTGGATTCAAGGTTCCCCCTTTCAGATGCCCTGACATCTGAACCACTGTTACCATCCCGTTCCAGTGGCTGAGCAGCTTTACCTTTTTTTCTTGTCACCTTTTACAGTTTTTGCTGCTGTATGAGGAAATAAACCCTTAAGATGGGTGCTTTCCACCATCGCTGTGACCACCCTCAGAGCTTTTTTTATTATTTTTAGGTGACACAGACGATGATTGAGAAGGCATGCTTCTTTTTAAAATATTCACCCTTATAAATCATGTTTTTTTGAGCAAATAAAAATGACAGGACTTAAATTATAGTCGTGTCGTAGACCTAAATATTACTTTTTTTTTTTTTTTTTAAATGGTTCACAAGCTCTCTCTGACATACCAATTAAAAAGAAGAACATTGAAATAATCAAAACAATTCCCCCAAAAAAGATGACAAGAGCCCAATAGTAACAAAACAGACAAAAAAAAAAAAGTCTGCTGTACTGAAGAAACTGTGCCAAAGGTCAAAACAGGACCAGATTACGGAGAAAGGGCATAGGCAGAAATGGAAAAAGAAAATATTCCTTTGATAGCTAAAAGTAGTAAACCAATAAAATTACCAAAAGGAATGTGGTTTGCTAGCCAAAACAGTCAAAAATAGTCAGGGTAGCCAAGCAGGATAGTCTGTTTCCTGGAAATCAGAGGGCAACTGAAGAAACTTTAATTTATAGAAAACCCTAACTAAAACACGGAGTAAATCAAGAAAAACTAAATACACTTTTCTGACATAACTGTAAAATAAAAACTGGAATGAAGAACCAGACATTATTGGAGTTCACTACAGGATGACCGCTCTCTGCAGGTGGAGAAGCAGATCTGAACAATGACCAGAGTGGAGCACAGATGCAGTCTGAAACTGCATTCCAAATTCTCAAATTTCCATAGGTACTTTTTCCAGGGTGTCACCCTCAGCCTAAATTATTGCATAAAGTGTAAACATTAAGTGAGGGATTCCGGGGTCAGAATGGCTTTTACCATCTCAGGAACATCAGCCGGATTAGATCCCTTATCTTTCCAGATGACATGCCCTCAATGGTGCACAATTTTTTGACCTCGAGGCTGGACTACTGTAACACTGTATACCTCTGGGTCAGTGAACGTATGCTGCAATACCTCCAGTTGGTTCAGAACGCAGCTGCTAGTCTGTTGACTGGCCTTTTGAGGTAGACTCATATCTCCTGGCAGTGCATGAATTGCACGGACTGCCAGTTAAGTGGCATATCTCCTTCAAAGTTGGGTTGCTCACCTATAAAGCCCTACACGGACTGGCCTAGGTTACCCGAGTGGTCTCCTGCATCCTCGCACGCCCTTGCCACTCCACTGACAAGGGCCTCCTGATTTCCCCCAGGACCAGCTTAAAAACCTTGGGTGCCTGGACCTTCAAGGTTGTGGGTCCGGTCATTTGGAATTCACTCCCAAGTGCCCTGATGGAGGCACCCTTGGTGGAGGCCTTTAAAAGGGTTTTAAGACCCATCTTTTTGCAGAGGTTAATGGGGACCGAGAGCCCCTAAATGCCTTCCCCACAAAGGGTTTATAGTTTCTGATATTTATATAGAGAATAATTAAAAGTTATTATTAGGTATTTACTGTTTTATATTTGTAACTGTTGCTGTTTGTTGTAATGGCACCCGGAGCCTCAGGGGAAGGGCATTATAAAGAAATAAAATCTACTACTACATCACTATACCATATACGCTTCAAGCACTCTACTTCCTGCCCACCGCTCACCCAATCATCTTTAAAGATAAATGGCAAATCTTTTATATATTGTTAATAAAAGCTTGAATTCAAGTCCCTTTGTCATAAGTGTTTCCTGAAAATATCATGCTATTTGGGTTTGTGTGTTTTTTTTTGTTTTGTTTGTTTTTTAAATCAGCATTTATTAACTTGTTTTGCAGTAACTGAAAACAGTCAGGCTGTTTCTGTACCTCTAAGTGAGCCTTGGAGAGTGATGACATCATATTGGAGCAGCGGGTTGATTCCAGCAGTCTAAGTGCCTGCTTGACTAAAGAGCTGTTTAGCTAACTGATTGCTGTTCAGGGTTTTTACTAACACAGTCTCAGGTTTGTGTTTGGATTGACTAGCTTAAAATCAATCATTCTGTTCCTATAAAAAGTTGATCATTTGTGTTTTAGTGCTGAACTGAAGTGGCATGAATGAGCTTTTGTGAAAAATCTGCTTGTCTGCATCACAGCTGTCAGTTCTTTCTCATCAAAACTGTGTTTTTTCCCCCAGCTATAATACACCGAATTATTTAATGAATATAAAATCTAAATTGTGTTTATTCATATAAGTAGTTTGTCTTTGATGTAGCCTCCATAAATGGGTTCATGTAAGAACAATTTTTTTCTCCATGTCAGATTGACAAACAGGTGGTGTCTGACAGACTCTGCTATTTCAGACACATGTACTGTATGAACTCATACATTTCAATTCTTTGATAGTTTCTGTTTGAAAATACATCATGTATGTGTATAACTACAAACACTATATGGCATTCTGATGCCCTGGTCCCCTGTCCCACAGTTGTGGCAGTTGCACTCTGCTCTCTCTCCTGTCCCCTGACCCACATTCAGGGCTACGGCATCCTGATGCCGCCAGTCTCCTGCCCCACATTCGAGGCTGCTGCACCCTGCTGCCTTCTCCCACACACTCAGGGCTGCTGCACCCTGTTACCCTCTGCCCAAACTGTTGCAGTACCCTGCTTCCCTCTGTCCCCCACAGTCACGACCACCATATTGTCATCTAAGGATGTCACGATAGAACAATATATTATGGTAATTACCACCAACAATAATTTATCATTGTTAAAAAATTAAAAAAACACCAATACTGCAATCACCATACAGCACAATATACAGTGATAAAGGACCTTAGCTTGCTTTTCTGCCAGCAAGTCCCTTTCCAGGTGTAGCCAGGAGTCCCAATTCCCCACCATCCTATCAGACTTTTGCTACTTTTCCTTAAAATTAGAAATGCAGTGCTGGCTCAGTGGTGCAAAGGACTGTGGATCTGGGTGCCTCAGCTGCCGCCATGAAGGTAACCTGAGCTGGGAAACAGACACGGCTCAGTCAAGGGCTGGCTGCATGAAGGATTGAGCATCCTCTGCCGGTTCTTCTTCTTCTTCAGAGAGTGGGAACAGTGCAAGCCGCTGCTCAGTCGCAACCTACCAAAGACTGGGTGACGAGGCAATAACAGCTTTCTGACTGTCCAGGCACAGGGGCTGAATACATGGAACGTCTTTACATTGTACACCTGCACCATCGCACATGTACCACCCTGAGGGATGGGGAAAATAAAGGGGGGGTATGCATGAGATCTCCTTACATAATGGCGAACTGGAGCGCTTGGACCTCTCCCCATGTGCAGCCCCACTGATGAGACAATGGGAGGAGTGGCGGTTGTGGTTTGGGGCACCAACATGCCTGAAGGCTGGAGCTGCTAGCGACCAGATCCAAACAGGTATGGGAAACAAAATTCAATATGCTGCTGATTATCGTGATAATTTTTTTTTTTTTTTTTTTTTTATATACACAACTATCATGATGCTAAAAATTTGATACTGTGACATCCTTACTGTCATCCCTGTTTCTGTGTCCCTATTCAGGCTGCTGTGCTCTGCTATGCCCTGGAGTCCCATGTCCCCTGCACTCACAGCTGAGGCTACTACACCATGCAACCAGAGGTGGAGCTTTTGCATCACCCTGCCACCACTTTCATTGCACCAAATGGGCAGGGCTGCTGCATCATGCACACCTTGTCCCACAGTCAGGGCTGCTGTAACTGGATGCCCCCGTGTCCTGCCCCCACAGTTGGGGCTTCTGCACCATACTGTCCTGTCCCCTGCCACCACAGCCAGGGCTGCTGCACCCTACTCCTGTCCACACAGTCAGGGGGCTGCTGTGCCCTGCTGCACTCTAAAGTCCCTTGCTTCCACAATTAGGGCTCCTGCACCATGCTGCCATTTGCACTCTGCTGCCCCCTGCCACCAGAATCAGATCCTTTACTGCACCCTGTCCCACAGTTTGGGCTGCTGTACTCTAATGCCCCCCCATCTCCTGCATAAACCCTGCTGCCCTCTGTTCCCCACCCCCACAGCACAAGATATTTTTCCAGTTTTTCTTTCAGGCAGTTTGGGAAGTGTAGCAAAGGATCGGACTCTGCAGGCAAGAGGCAGCATGCTGCAGTAGCTCTGAGGAGGCAAGGGGCTCTAGGGCATGGCAGCCTTAACTGTGTAAACAAGAGCAAGGTACAGCAGCCCTGGCTGTGATGGCAGGGGACAGAGGACAGCATGGTACCTAAGCCTCGACTGTGGGGCAGGACACTGGGGGACATCAGGGTACAACAGCCCTGACTGTGGAACAGGGCGCACATGGTGCAGCAGCCCTGCCTATATGGGGCAATTTATTTTTTATTTATTAAACTCTAGAATTACAAGTACCTTTGAGCAGGAACTGCTCGTTTACAAAGTTTCCACGTCAGAGGATGGGGGAAACATATAACAATGGTAACAATAATAACAAAATAGATTACTTGTACATTGATTGTTCAGACAAATACGCTGCAGTAGAACCAACCAAGCTAGCTTCTATCAGAGTTCATGGTAAAAACAGTATACTTGGTAGGAAAAGGTCAGGAGGAAGTCGGCAGATAGGTGCCGTTGTCAGATAAGGATGAGAGGCGCAAGGGGGATAGGCACCAGATGGCCACTGATATGAATGGAGTCCATACAGAGGGGATGGGTGGGTGATGGGGGGCAAAGGGCGAGAGGAAGGGGGCTGGTGCCAAGGATGCAAGGCTGGAATTGCAGGTTACAGTTACAACTAAGGTAGAGGGTGATGACCATGGCTTAGAGGAGGCAGTCACAAAGTGAGGTAGAGGGGAGGAATAGACGCAACTGCCTTTTAAAGGGGCTTCACGTTGCAGCAGCAAGAGTTTCTTTGTTAAGGGTACTGAACCACTGAGGAGCCCTGTGCAGGAAGGATCTCTGACCCAGCGAGGTCCGGCGCCTGTGGACCTGGAAAGTCTGGTATTGAGAACTGCATGTTGGCTGGGAGCTGCTGCAGGTAGTAAGAAGTCTTGCCACACCTGGTGGCATGAGTCCAAGAGAGCTTTTATGGCTATCAGACAGGTCTGGTATTGTATCCTACTAATGAGAGGTAGCCATCCAGCCTTGGCGTATAGGTCACAGGTGTGCGTTAGGCGGTCAGCAATGGAAATGGGTACCAGGGTGCAACAAAGCCATACCTCTGGTGGCATGTGGCAGCAGCCACAACTGTGGAGGCAGGGGATGTGGGACTCCAGGGCATAGCAGAGCACAACAGCACCAACTGTGGAGACAGGGTGGCGGCCCTGACTCTGGAGGTGGGGGACAGAAGGCAGCAGGGTGCAGCAGGAAGGGAAGAGAAAATTGTTTAACCAGGAAAGGTGTTCTAAGCCGAAGCTCATTTCCAGGTGTGACCTAAGAGCACAAGGAAGTGAAGTGTCTTGCTCAGGGTCAAACTTTGATCTCCAGGTTTGCAGCTCAGTGCCCTAAACCACAGTGTTATACTGCCTCCTAAGCAGCCCCAATTGTTCAGACAAGGGATGGGGGCAGCAGCCCTAACTGTGTGGGAGAAGACAGTGGGCAGTAGGGTGCAACAGCCTTGAATGTGGGGCAGGAGGCTGGGACATCAGAATGCCATATAGTTTTTCTAGTTATACACATACGTGATGCATTTTCACACAGAAACTATTAAAGTACTGAAATTTGTAAGTTCATACAGTACATATGTCTGAAATAAGAGTCTAGCAAGCACCTGTTTGTCAATCTACCAACATGTGTGACACCCCATTACCCAGATACCTCTCCCTTGGGCTCAGGTAAAACAGAAATATTTATTTTGTACCACTGCCTCCAACCGCCAAGATGTCCATGCCAGGTGTTGCCCTACAGCCAGGAATAATGCATTTGTGTTGTTGCCTTGCCAAAATTTGGGGAGATTTGGGGGACTTGAATTCAATCTTTTATTAAAAATACATAAAAGGGATGCCATTGATCTTTAAATCCTGTTTCTACCACATCTGTGAGTACTTGCCTCTGTTCCAGATCAATAATTGGTCATTTATCTATCACAGCCCCCTGCATGATGATCTACAGTCACCTTCCTCTTGGGACTACTCCCCACCAGTAATCACTACAATCCCCGGTGCACCCCACCAAGCATCACCACCGATCTGTTACATCTCCTGCCCAATCTGTGGTATCTACCGGGAGCACAAGGAAACCATCCACTGGAAATGGTCAGAGGAGCAATCCAAACACCTTCAAGCGCAATCATGTAGTCACCAGGAGGAAAAGATTTTCATTACAGATCTTCCGCCACTGGTTTGGCAAACAAACAAAACACCAATCTCTGTTCTTCGGGTTCTTTTGTCAACCAGCAGCCCCGCGGTAAAGAGAATTTGGTCAGTGAAGGCTGCCTCGGAAGCTTCTGCCCGCGGTCGACATAATTTTTATTTATCTAAATTTTGGTAACCAGGTATGTCAACTGAGACCATTATAGTCCCTTTTTCAGGGGCAACCCAGGATTAATTACATACAAAGAGAATAAAACAGTAAAAACAGCACAAGCAATTGAGTGATACATACATTGCAATAGGGACACAATAGATGATACATAGGCAAGTTAGGCACAATTTAAGATCAGCATGAGGAATCAAACAGTTATAGAAAAATAAAACAATTACACATATCCCATCAAGAATGTAAGGGGCACACTATTAGAGCAAAGGTAAGCCAGGGGCCGGCAAAGGGGTGGCCCATTGGACACACTGTTTACGTTCCATGATCACTGCTCAATGGCACTACAGGGGAAGTTAGAAATATCAGAACTGGTAGTTTTAACTTTCCGTCCAGACACTGCTTAATTTTGCATTTGGTATTTTCTGTTATAAGACGTGCACTGCTGTCTACATTAAAATAGTGTAACCCTAACCAAGATTACTGCAAATCAACTGTCCTGATACGCATAAAACACCTCTGCCATTTATATATAGAGTATATTAGCTCTGTATCTAGGTTTCGTATGCTGCAAAATTTATAGTTCAAAACTTACAACGTTCTGGATCTTATTCTGCAATACACACCCGGCGAAAAGCGAAACTGACCACACTTTGAACGGACCAATCAAAATATATTTCATAGAACGTAACCACTCAGAAGCAAGCAGATGAGAGGTACTTCCGCTATTGAGAGTACTCGAGAGGCGGAACCGCGGAATTTGGCCCTCGTAACGGGACGGGGCAGAGCAAAAAGAAGACTTTCTTATTCGAGTCCTGAGTCCATAAAGTGCCCCGTGGGGCGCTGATTTTCCACCCTGTACTGCAGCACTTTTTATTGGTGAGTAAGAAAGAAAGTAATCAATTTAATGGTTCATTCTCTTGTCAATAATAGCACGCTCACGCACTTTGACTTCCGCTTGGGGGGGGGCTATTACGTAAGGTGGAAATTGGCTAACATTGTGTACTGGGAAATGCAGACAAGGTGAAAAGGGATTTGTTACGGAAATTGCAGTTCTAACGTTGACGTAAGTTCTGAATGTGCTAATTTTACCGTCCTGCCGATTTGAAACGGGGAAAGGTTTATATTTGAATAGTTTGCGGGCAGTAGATGTAGTGTTATTTACTTGTGCTTGTCAAATACGTTTTGTCTGTTATGAATGTTTAGAAAGCTGCATCCCTTAACTGAAGGGCCGGATCAGCGCCGACTCCTCTAGTGTTTTGGAATGCCATCATGACTAGTGGGATGGGGGGGGGACTAAATTCCAGAACAATACCTTTCGAGTTTCCCTGATTTTGCCATTTTTGGAGATTTCCTCTTTCTAAGGCACCAGTCTATGTCCAGATTATTTCAGCAGTGCATTTCAAGCACCTTAGATTGTTAGGCAGGTATTTTAGGGTCCTGTGAAGAGTCCCCTGATTTTAGTGATCATTAGGAGGTCTCCCTCATTTGAGGAATGCTGACTTGGAAGCTCTGCAAATTGCGAGTCTGGAGCAAACTGGGGAAGGACTGCTCCTGTGTAAAATTTCTCAAAAAATGCAGCGTGTAATTAAGGAAACTTGTTCCCAGACCCCTGTCCACTATCCAGTATATTCAATCCGGTAGGTTCCAACGGTGAATATTTTGTATTTCCAACACTGATTATGTAAGCAATAACACATACTGGGGTGTGGGTTAGTGTGGATAAATACATGTTTAGAAACATAGTGAGACACAAGGCCACAAGCCAAGTGTCCTTATTGTCCATAGAAGTGCATTTATCCACATTAACCCACTGCCCAGAGCGTGTTATTGCGTTTGTAAAATGTGTACATGTTGAGAAACTGTCAAATTCTTTAAAATAAAAAAAACTGAAAAAAATATAATGTTTATTTTTATTTAACCTTTTGGTGACTGGGAAAGGCACACTGCGCCAGGGCTCATTCACAGGTGCGATCTGTAATATAATATGAAATAGTCCCTTTGCTTTCAGTTTTTTATGGTGGCTGTTTTTATGTTATCTGGTGTCACTTAAGGGCACTGTACGGTGCTGCAGAGTTGTTTCAGAGAGTTGCCATGTCACTAACTTAGGCCATTGGCAAGACTGCGATTTTCTAAAGGTTTTTTTTTTTGCTGGTAGCACGCTACCATCAGTGTTGGAGCATTTTCCAAGAAAGTCCCGGTGATCGCTATCAAGCTGCAGCTTAGGAGAGAGTTCCTAGAGTCTGTTATGTGTGCGGCTCAGAAGGGGGTGTGAGCCACTCGGGAGGGACAGCGATAGGGATTTTAAAATGGAAATAACACTTCTAAAAGTGTTGTGAATGTTTCTATAACTTTCGATTTTATACAGAATGCCTCGCTAAAAGGAGAAAACACGGCAGCCAAATGAGTTTTGAAATTGGTGCTGGGGTAGCACACAGATATCAATTGTACAGTAGCCAGTGGGTGCAGGATCTTTTTTTTGTGTGTGGTATAGTCTAAATAAAACGCATAGCTACAATCCTGTATTTATAACAATGCCCTGGCCCCATGTGTTCTCAAATCCATGCATCCTTCTCCTTGAACAGGGTCCTGGGGCCACATATTCAAAAGTTAGTATGGGAGCTAAGGAGGATTTACCCGTACTAACTGGGTTTTGCACCCACTTTACAGGTGTGTTCCATATTCAGAGACCCCTGCAGTGCAGGCTAACAACACTCCACCCATGCAAATGAGAGGGCCCCCTGCATATGAGCACAGCAGCAAATTCAGCTGACTGTGTCAGTGGTAAATGGAAACCCAAGGGGCGCTACCTATCGCCTTTACAAACCTAGTCTTAACTGGGCGCAAAGCTCTGGTGGCAGCACAGCTGTACTGCAGCTACCTGCACCTGTCGCCCATCTCATGATGTGCTGACGGCACCCTGGCGAGTTGTGGCACCCCACACCTGTCCAGGAGTAGGCACAGTTTATCTAGTGATTTATTTATTTATGAATTTGTTTACCGGATAAGTGCAGTGATCCCAGGGACCGTTTTCAGGCATGACCCAGGCCATGAAGATGGCACACAGGTAATATAGTTTGGAACCTAAAAAAAAAAATTTGCAGAATATGGCATCTTTTTGGCTGAAAACAGAGACTAGCTCCTAGCTTTAAAGGACACCTAAACCATCTTTTTACACATCTTCTTTTTTTTTTTTTTTAAATGACTCCATAAGCCTGCAAAGGAGAGGCCACCATCCACATCCACACTGAACTGCATCCACCAGAGTGGGACAAATGCAGCCTCACAGCCTTGGAAAACCACTACCCTCCCACAACCTTCTGGGCACCAGTCCCAGAGCAGTATAGTTTCACTTGTGTCCAGTGGTACCCATTACCCCCAGTCATCCGCCCCATGGTAGCAAGTTGTCTCTGGTGTCTAGTGGCACCTTCCCATCACCCAAACACCCATCCCCATTACATCACTGACTGCCCTAGTGTGTAGTGGCACCTCTCCCCCACCGAATGCCTGTCCCTGTTATGTCACTGACCACTGTGGTGTCTGGTGGCATCCTCCGCTGCCGAATGCCTGTCCCCAATATATCACTGATTGCGCTGTCGTGACTGGTAGAACCCCACCCCCTGAACATCCATCCTGGGTATGTCACTGACCGCCCAGGTATCTAGTGGCACCCCCTCCCCCGAACACCCATCCCCGATATGTCACTGACTGCCTTGGTGTCTAGTGGCACTTCCTGCCTCCCGATCACACATCCTGATATGGCATACTTGTATTCCTTGGTGGGTAGTGCCCCCTAATCCTGATGCTTTTTAAAAATCTCTGATGGCTAGTGCCCCCCCTCCCCACTGCATCTCCCAGCACGTATAGTGACCTGCATCCATGGATTCCAGTGGCAACCCCCCCAAGCACCCAACCAATGAACTCGGTGATCCCTGGCATCCAGTGGTTCCCCGACTGCTAGTCGTCAGATGGACCATAAACATTGACAGTTCAGCAGCCCTCTGCCCACCAGCCCCACCCATACCTGTGATGGCTGGGCTGGGCTGGGCCGTGCTGGAAGCCTGATATGACAACCGGCACAGCCCTCCTTTCAGCTTTATGGCCAGCCACTGTAAGGGATGATAAGGAGTACACATACAGTCTACAGTATACTGTATGTGCGCTCCCTGTCATCCCATTCGGCAGCTGGCAAAGGAGGTGGGAAGAGGGCTGTGTCTGTTGTCATATCAGGCATCCCGCAGGGCCCCACCATTAAAGATACGGGGGGAGCTGGTTGGGTGGTGTGCTGTGTGCAGTCGGAGCGGGTGGGGGGCACTGGACTGCCAGTTTGTGCCAGTCCATTTGGTGACTGGCAGTCAGAGGGATCACTGGATGCAAGGGATCGTTCAGGTACAGGGGCCGGGTGCTTTGGGGGGGGGGTGTTGTCACTGGACTTCACAGGTGCAAAGCAGTCAACAAGCTGGGAGACTGGGGGGCCACTAGCCACCAGGGATTCTTTGGTAGCATTGGGATCGGTGATTGGGGGAGCAATAGCCACCAGAGAATACTGTATGTCATATAGTTGGGTGATCGGTGGGGGGTGTGACATACCCACCAGGAGATACAGTGCGACATACCTGAATTGGTGATTAGCAGGTGGGGAGGGGCACTAGCCATCAAGGGATACATTACAATATACCGGGGTGGGTGGTTGGCAGATGGGGGAGGGGAGTGGCACTAGCCAGCAAGGGATATACAGTCGGACGTACCAGGATGGGTAATTGGCAGTGGGGGTTGCCACTAGACACCAGAGCAGACAGTGGCAAATAGTGAACTGGCATTCGGGGTGGGGGGTGCCACTAGACACCAGGATCCATGGCAGTGTCTCCAGGACGGGAGTGGGGGGTGCCACCAAGGACCACAAAGATGTCTCCAGGATGGGGATTGGCGGTGGGGGTGCCACAAGACACCAGGGACTGCATTTTTATCTGGGGGGTGGGCATTCGAGGGGTGGTGGGTGCCGGTCGCCACCAGGTCTGACCTGGCAGATGACCACGGGACGAGGGCAAACCTGCCACTGCTTCCCATACAGAGTCCATAATGGGCATGCATGTGGCCCCATAGCACCTTGTTTGCCCAGTGGGCTCATTTGCATTATGCAGCTGAATATCGCACCATGGCTCCGGGCGCTGTCTGGGGGCATATATCCCTGCGGACTGGACACAGCCGAGGTCCATGTCGGAGCAGCACATTGTACCTCAGTGCTGCACTGACACGGCCTGATATTCAGTCGAATAGCACTGGTGCACTATTCAGCTGAATGTAGCAAGCCTTGGGTCAGACGCAAGCACAGCGCAAACTTTTGCACTCCACTTTTTTGAATATCTGGCCCTGGTGTCCGGTACTGCTCTAGAGCAGCAGGTAAAGAGCTTTGATACTGCCTGAAATTAATATGAACTTTTAAAAGTTGTCAAAACTTCTTATATCTGAAGCAATTTTTTCTTTTCCTTTCGTTTTAATAAAAGGTTGTCTACCTAGCAGTACTTAGCAAGTGCCTTGCAGAACAGTACATAATGATTCTGTGCAGGTGCATCTGTCTCTGCACCCAGTACCCCGGCAGAAGTTGTGGCTCGTTGTCACCAGCATCCTGCCCAGGGAGGAAATGTGAGCCAGTGCCCCCCCAAAATGGCAGCCATCTGTACTACCTCTGACCCATTTCCACATGGCCACCAGGGTCGTAGGGTGAGCAAAGACTAATCAGGCTGCTCCTGAAGCCTTGTATGGTTCCCAGGAAGGCTCAAGGGATGCAGAGGGATTTCATTTTCAGTTGCTATGTAGCGGCCAAATGTGCATCAAGGCTAGATCTCCAGCACTGCCCAGAATAATTGACAGCTCCATGGACCAAGGGAGAACTTGATTTCCCAAGTGAACATCAGGGGCTGTTCCAGCACTTTGTCTTGGTGTGACTAAATGTGTGAGAGAGAGAGAGAGAGAGAGAGAGAGAGAGAGTGCAAGCCTGTTATCTGCTCTGGTTGTGTGGGGCCTGTGCAGGCATTTGTAATGGAGCATGTGATTATTGCACACTAATACAAGCATACAAGGGCGTAGCTACTGATACTCCACGTAAGCCATGGCCTACCAGGTTTAGTAGCAGCGGGTAGCAAACAAGCTGGCCAGCACTGCTCTGCCCTGTCTAGTCCATCATGTTTAAATTCCTTTGTTTGGTTTCACAGGCATTTTCTTTTCTCTTTCAGCTTTGGTTTTTTTTTTTTTTTGGAGGGGGGGGCCGGGGGGTGGCAGAGTGGACCACGCACGGACTTTGAAGCTGAAGGTCTTAATTAGGTCCGCATGGTTCGCCTGCATAGTGATTGGCTGTGGCATCTGGTAGGGAGTTGTGGCAAGTCTGGGGCAGTAAATTTAAATGCCCCAGCAAAGTTAGAAGCCATACTAGTTCAGTTGTACTGGGAGAGAGAGAAGCAGTAGAAGAATTGAGGAGCAGCAGATGGAAGAACAGACTCGGAGCCAGCTAAAAGAATGAAGACTTCATGTGGAGTGGCAAGTAGAGTGAATCTGCCTACCTGCAGGGGAGAGAGAAGAAATTTATGCCATAGTCTTGGACTCGTGGTGCAGTCAGTGGCATTTACCAGTGGGCAGTGAGCACCACACTTAGCAGCGCAGACAGACAGCAGGTCTAGTGTGGGAATCATCTGAGTGGAGCCAGGAGCCTTAGACTCGAGCCATGGGGGGCAGGCATGAACAACAGTGGGGGGAGGGGGTAGCAGTGTGGCAGGTTGGTGTACAAATCTGAAATGCCTGGCTACACCCCTGCAAGCATAGGCCCACATCCACCGTGTTCACTTGCTTTTATTTGCTCTGGTTATTTCTGGACATAGATAGCACAGTAGTTAAAATTAAGGGGCACTTGCAGCTTTATATATACATTTCTGGTGCTGTGTGACCAAAGTGCCTGCTGGCATACATGGTCCCCTACCTGCCACAACATCTATACACTTTGTATGTGTGTTTTTTTTTTTTTGCAAAATAAAGGAATTTGAGTGACCCAGCCTGATGAGTTCCACCACTTGATGCTTGGCGTGTTTATGAAGCAAAGATGGCGATAACCCGCCAACAAATTTGTGCATGCATGCATGAGTTAGATATTTTTTTGTACAAGGTGAGAGTTACACTTGGACTGCTTATTTTTTCAGTAGGATAAAAATAGCCATGCTTAGAAGAGCATGCTCTTCGTTGACATTGGTTGAAAAATTTAAAAGTTGTGCAGGCACGTGCCAACCAGAAACACAGTCTCACACAGTCGCTGGCACGCAGGAGGAGAGGTGCCCCGTGGTGGAAGTTCTGCGTAGCACATAGGTGATGTATGTGGCCCGAACGAAGTGATGCGCTTCATAAATTGTGTATTCTAAGACAAGTTGTACACCACTATATCACTATTTGGCCATATATCTTTATGATGGAGTGTATGTCCATCATGCTCCTTTCACCCGTAAAACCCATACACAACCCTGCAACACAGGTTTTGGCATGGGCTGTGGGGAGATTTGTACCAAACCCCTCTTACATGAAAGTTGGCCATTTAAAGGGAAGGTTCCTCTCTGGCTTTTTTTCTGTTTACCTGTGTAGTTTGCGGGCATAAACAATGATTGATTGTCCCTGTGGCATCCTCTAATTTCGTCAGGATTTAAATGTAAATTAAGTTACTTAAGTGTAGTATGAAAACCTGCTTGATTCCATTACAACGGTCATGACCTGACTCTTGGGCAGCATGGGATTTGATGATGCTTTAGAGCTAAAAGTCTGCAGTTCTGCTTATCATTACATTTCAGGCACTAATCGGGACCTGACTGGCAGCATGATGAGTGTTGATTGAACATTGAAAACTTGGGAGTCCCTCTTTAAATATCTGGCCCCATGTTCTTTTTAAGAGCAAAAGCAGAGCAGTGGAACCAAAAGCACGAGACAGATTTTAAACAGAAAGTGCTTAGTAAGGATGTATATCTTAAAAAAATGAAGAATTGGGGCCTTCAGATGCCTCTCTATTCATTTGTTTGCTTTTATTTGTTTCATTTTTTACCTTTTCATTATTTTATTTGTATTTTACCAACTACTAGTGAAAAAATGTCCAGTAGAATTCTTGTATTATGTCAGAAAAGTTTAACTGGCAAGACTGGCAGTGTATTTCAGTGGGAGATGCAAACCTGTTTTCAGATTTGAATAGAGAAATAACTCTTCTACCACCAAAATATTACACATTTAATAGAAATATTTTTAGTGTAATTTAGCAGGTGTTTTCTTTATAAACAGATTTTATTTGGGAAGAAGAAAAGAGAGTCCAATTACTGTTTTAAAAATTGTAAAATAATACAGATCTACCACAATACTGCAGACATAGAGAATGCAAAGTTTGCTTTTGGAAGAAGTATTTACTTCTTTAAAAAGATAGAAAAAAAATATTGTTTCTCATTGAAATGCATTGGGCTCGTAAGTAGTAGGCAGAGTTTGACAGTACCAGAATTCCACATGTTTCACTGCACTAACACTGTATGTTGTTATAAATAGTAGAAAGTAAGTACTAACACATCGAAGTACAGTAAGTAAAACAGTTGTCTATTAGAAGTCAACGCCTATCCTTTAAGCAGGAATTAAGAGCTGCACAAGAAAACCTTGAAGCTTGCATTTTTCCAGTCTTGTGATTGGACACGGACATCAAAGACAAAAGGAAGAGCAAGAGGGAGAGAGGGCAGAACTAGAGAGAAGATTGTGTATGTGTTGTGTTCTGAAGCTGTGATAGGTGGAGAGGGGGCATGCCTCCAAAAGCCCTCTCAAAGTTCGGACCGATAGCACTATGTTTGCACACTTTCCAAGTGAACATAAAAAGGAGGCAGTTGTGTGCTTGTTTGATGCGAGCTGAGAGACTGCAAGACTCGCATTGCTGTAATTTCCCTTGAAAAACATTAACAAAAAAAGACCGACACCTGCTGTCTCTGTGCAAATATTTTATTGCCAGCAATCACTGTTAAAATGACAGTATACAGACTTCATAAAAAGTGCCAGGATACCCCAGAGCATGTACAGACAGCAGTGGTTTCACATTAAAGTGCTTCTTCAGGGAACCTGCCCACACTATTAAATATTTAGTGGTTAAAGTGACAGTGCATAATTATTTCCGGTTACCGGAGAGATTACATAGTTGTAGTCACTGCCTCCTACTGGTTCCTTGATGTTCACACTGGAGATGATTTCCTCTCCATGAGAACAGGGTCAAGGATGGCTTCAAAGCTAGTCCCTTGTTGGAAATGATTTTCTAGGAAGCAGTCCTGGAAAGTGAATAGGAACTCTGTCTCAGCCATGGTATTAGCCTTCTCGGGATGCCAGTCTATGCCTGGGAGAGTGAAGTTTACCATCATCACCACTGCATCTGATTTGGCTTCTCTTATAATTTCACCAACCATCTGGGCACCATGCTTTGCTGAACTGTTTGGGGGGACTGTACCATACACCCAAGGTGACTTATCCCTTCCTTTACTCAACCCATATAGACTGTGTAGATAGATTGTAGCACCCTTCATGTTTACAGCCCTTAGTGGAATCAGTGTAGGGTGAGGGTGTAGAGCCACATCCCTACACTGATGAGTAGCATCACCAAGCCCCTTTATGCTGGTGATTATAGTTGGAATTTTGGGTATGTAATAATGCATGAAGTTCCATGGTTACCAAACTAGGAACATTTTATTGTGGATACATTTTTTTTTTATTATCTCCAGGCCTTGAATTTGGTGGGAAAAATGGGGGGGGACCAGTATCCCACCTGCCTCAGAAAGAATTGACAGTTCAGTAGGCCCAAGTGGCTAAAGTTTAATTATCTGTCCCATACCAGCCCCTCAAGTCATACTTTTCCCACAAAGATATTTTGATTCAAATTAAGTCCCTTAATTTCTAAAGTTACCCATGTTTTCCATTTCAGTGGCCTTTTTTTTTTTTGCTGTATATGTCCTCTTTATTTTATTTAGTTGTTGGTTTTTTGTTTGTTTGCTTTTTGTTTTCCTCTGGACTCTTCAGAGTGGATGTCTTTTGTTTAATTACTTCATTCTGGTCTTTTTGATTCCTCTCTGTACTCTTTCAGTAGTGATTTTGATTTGGTTTTGCTCTTCCTTGTTTACCAGGGCTTTACATAATTGATTAGCAGTTTTTTTCTTGGGACTATACTAACTGTACAGAAAGTATTTATATAGATTTTCTAGAAGTGCTGTCTTTGTTAAACACAGTGAGGCAAGAGCTATGCATTTTCACAAAGATTTAGCACTTTTATGAGCAAAACGCTAATCAATTTTTAGAGTTAAATAAATCCCTGTTTACTGTTTTTTCTTTTCATTGTACCTTTTTTCTTTTTACTAAGTATTCGGTGTTTATCCCACATCCCTGTTCCCTGAAGAAGGCGGCGGTGTGTATGCTGTTTATTTTGCGGTTTGCAAGTGTTTTCATTTGCCTGTTTTATTTGCCGTTTGTTTTACACGTCTCTCTGTTTTATTTTATTTATTAGTATTCATTAGTTTCTTTTTTAATTCAGCGAGTGAGTGAGTTTTCAGTCTGTGTAGCCGATTCTTGGTGATTGTGATACGGCTATCGAGTATGATCAAGCTTGAGAACGTGAGACTGGCCGTGAAGTGAAGGTGCGACTCGTTATCCAGTTCTAGCGACTATTCCGCTCATCCTGCAGTGAGAGGGCAGGTTTTGGGTGGACTGACTGGATGAAGGAGAAAGGGGTCGAGTCTGCGAGGAAGCCTTGAGCTCTGGATTGTTCTAAGAGGTTACTAAGGTTAAGCCCTGTAATCAATTTTGCCAGGAATACCGTAAGCAGGACATGAGAGGAGGTTGGATTTCATAATTAGTATTGCCGGGAACTGTTTAAGCAGGAGCTGAGGATTTGAGATTGCGAGGGATAGGAGGAAGGGGGGGCTCCTCTTGGGTGTTGGGGCCATTTTCACCTCACTACTGCTTGCGACCAGGCAGGGGGGTCTCGGCATTTCTTGGGGAATCGGAGGGTTGTTCTGGTCTCCCCTAGGCCTCCCGCGGGTTGGGCTTTGTAACTTAGCTCCTGGGAGGTCTTAGCTGTGGGTCATTGGGGCTGGCTGGTGAGGCCCATGAATGCTGTTCATCTGAGGGGGCCCTCCTTTAGTTCTCCTTCCTTGGTCGATCTTTGCCATGCTGTATGATTATCCTGAAGTACTGGAAGAAGATAAAGATCAAGTTGAGCTGTAGGGACTTGCTGTTTTGAGGACTGTGTTGGATGTTACCTATTTTTATGTTTGAATAAAATCGACATCATTGGAGAAACTGACCTGTTCTCCCTCCCGGTTTGGTCCTGGATATATGGGTGGTGAGAGTGCTGTGCACACCATTTCATTACTTTAGACAGTTACTATCTTATTGACTAAGTTGTGAATTAATTTACAGAGAGTCCCCAACCATGTGAGAGGTGGTGGTGTGTGTTTTTTTTTTTTTTTTCAGCATTACTTGAAGTCATCTCAATATACTGTGAACAGTACTGGACTTGCAGGCATGTGTGAGAGATGCCTCAAGACTGAAGGATCTCCGTCCTTTTAAATATTCTGCACTGCCTTTGGAAGTTTATAAAAATTGCAGAGCTTTCGGCATTGTGAGACGAAGGAGTGCGAGGAATAGGAGATCCTGGAACTCTTGTGGGAGATGGGAAAGGAGGGGGCGGATAGGGACAGTCAGAACCAGGAGATGCCCTGGGGTGAAATGGATAAAGGAGCGAGGTCCGCCTTGCCTTGTACCCATACCCGAGGGCACTGACTTGGTCAGGCAGGAGGTGGAGTCACCCTTGGAATCTCATCCCTTTCGGGCGGTGTTAAACAATGCTAGGTCCTTTAGAAACAAGACCGTAGTGGTGGCGGATCTTGTTGCATCTGTGGACCCGGCTTGCATCACCGAGACCTGGCTAGATGAAAATGCGGGCCCTATCTTGGGGTCCACGATTCCGGATGGCTTCTCGGTGATTCACTGCCCGAGAGTGGACTGTAGGGGCAGGGGAGTTGCAGTCTGTTTTAGACAGGAACTTGACCTTAGGGAGGTGCTAGTTGGAGGTACCAATTCCTTTGAGTGTATTGTGGGTGCAGGTTTCAGAATTCTTCTCATTTATTGTCCACCAGGTGATAGGAGGGAATTCCTGAGGGAGGTTGCGGACTTCATCGCTGAGAGGGTATTGGAGTCCCCTGATGGTTAATTCTGGGGGACTTCAATGCCTGGGTCGATGATGAACTCGCCCTTTTTGGACAAAACCTCCTCCAATTGATGAATTCATTGGGTCTGACACAGGTTATTACCTTTGTAACTCACGATGGGGGACACTCGTTGAACTTTATATTCCGTCTGAGGATGGAAGTCTCCAATGTGGAGGTGGAGCCTATCAGTTGGTCTGACAGTCACGCCCTAAGGTTCAGTTTTGCGGCTCCCCGAAAGAGGCCTGCCTCTAAGGAGATAGTGCAGTTCCGTCCTTTAGGAGGAGTTTCCTCAGAAGGCCTAATGATGGAGCTGGACTTCTCTGGATTGCCAATGGATAGCACTGACCCAGGGCCCCTAGTGCTAGCCTATAATAGGGCAGTTGTGGGGGCCCTGGATGTCATTGCCCCATCCCGTGTTCATCCCTGTACTCTTCATCCGGCGGCTCCATGGTTTACCAGGGAGATCCGTGGGTTGAAGAGACAGGGTCGAAGATTGGAGAGACGCTGTCGGAAAACTCGCCTGGAGATGGACAGACTTAGACTGCTGGATCATTATAAGCTCTATCAGTTAGCAATTTCCCATAAGAAGGCAGAGTTCCTGTCTAGGGAAATTGCTACAGCAAGGAATAGACCGGCCCAGCTCTTCCGGACTGTAGACAGACTGTGCAATCCAGCCTGTCTTCAAGGTGGTCGAGCTTTGTCACAGTTACAGTGTGAGGAGTTTGCGATGTTCTTTGCTGATAAGGTGTCCACCATCAGGGATGAGATCAGCCAGCACCTCCCCATTGGGTCTTGCACTGATCAACCCAGTGGCACTAATACCCAATTAACTTGGTTTACCTTTAGTCAGCCGGCAGTCATGAATATAGTGAGGGTCATCCAGACTTTGCATCCAACCTACTGTAGTTTGGATCCGGGCCCTTCTCACCTATTGGTGGGGTGTGTAGGGGTTATTGGCCCAATCCTTACTGGGATAGTGGTGGTATCATTGGAGAGAGGGATCTTTCCAGATCCCTTAAAGAAAGCCCCTTTTTGAAAAAGCCCTCCCTTGTTCCCGACTGCCCAGAAAACTACAGACCGGTCTCGATCCTCCCCTTTTTGGGGAAGGTTATCGAGAAGGTGGTCGCTTTGCAGCTGGAGGATCATTTAACCAGCCACAGTATCTATGACCCTCTCCAGTCTGGCTTCAGGAAGCGGCATAGCACAGAGACGGCTCTTGTACGGGTACTGAATGATCTTCTGATGGTGAGAGATCGGAGAGCTCGTTCTATCTTGGTTCTCCTTGATCTCTCAGCAGCATTTGACACTGTAGATCATGGGGTATTGCTAGAACGCTTGTGGTTTCTCTGTGGACTAAGTGGGGTGGTCCACAGCTGGTTTCAATCTTTTCTGCAGGGTAGGACTCGGAGAGTAGTGTTGGGGATTTATTCCTCGGCCTCTCACTGCCTGCACTGTGGGGTACCACAGGGTTCGGTGTTGTCCCCCATGTTATTTGCGGTGTATATGCTCCCATTGGGGGACATTATAAGACAGTATGGGTTGAGTTTTCATTGCAATGCTGATGACTCTCAACTCTACATGTCTTTTGTGCCCGAGCAAGAGTCTGATTCAAGTGCAGTGTTTAACAACTGCTTGCTGGAGATACAAAACTGGATGAGTACCAACTGGCTGAAGTTAAACCCAGGAAAAACAGAGGCATTGGTAGTGGAGCCAGGGGTAAGGACGTCAAGCTCATGGGCGGGAAAACCCTCAGGTTTATTTCTGGGGGGGACCCTGCTTATGGCATCTGGCCAGGTGCGTAACCTTGGTGTTGTGTTTGACGAGGGCCTGACCCTGAGGGCATAGGTGTCGGCCGTAGTCAAATCATCCTTTTTCCATCTAAGGAACATAGCACGGGTGAAACACTTGGTTCCATCGAAGGATCTTCCTACCCTGGTCTACGCCTTAGTTGCCAGTCATCTTGATTACTGCAGTGCCCTTTATCTAGGGCTGCCGGGAGTGGATATCCGCCGCTTGCAGCTGGTGCAAAATGCAGCAGCTAGGTTGTTGACTGGAAGCCCGAGATCCAACCATATAACACCTGTGCTGCGTGAATTGCAGTGGCTGCCTGTACAGTAGCAGATCACTTTCAAGGTCGCGTTGACGACCTATAAGGCCCTACATGAGTTGGGACCCCACTACCTGAAAGAGCTCCTGCCTCCTTACTGCCCCTCCCGCTCCCTCCAATCCTCTGGCGAAGGATTGCTAGAGATTCCCAGGGTAATCCTGAAAACATCTGGTTGAAGAACTTTTATCTTTATGGCACCTACCCTGTGGAATTCTCTACCTTGCCAGATACGCAATAGCCTGACTGTAGAAGGGTTTAAAAAAGTTCTTAAGACCTTTCTATTCAAACAAGCATTTTCAGAAATGTACATGGTGTTTTAAATTGATGTGGATTTTAATATTGTATGTGAGATTTTGTAAAGGTGCCCTGAGCTTTGGAAGGGCGCCTCATATAAATACATTTTTACTTACTTATATCGTGGTTACCTTTAATTTTTAGTTTCTGTCATATTTGCCCTTTATTTCATGTTTTCAACACTCTGCTTCACTCTTTCATCTTTATTTTCTGTCTCTGTACTTAATTTCTTCTGATATCAGTGCTCTCCTTTCTCCCTCGCTTTCCCAGTCTGTGTTCTTTTCTTTTGTGCCACCTCTTGCGTTGAGAGCTCAATAACCTTCTTTGCTACATGCTGTGACCCCTCAACAGTCACACAGCTACAGGACCATGCCTCAAACCCGTGTTACTGCGATGTTGTTCACATGCTTGCAGAACCTGCTAATAGAAAACTGAAGGTGACTGATAACTGTTTTTTGAAGTACTTCAGTACTTCAAAGTGTGATTATCAGCTGAGCAACTTTCACTTTAGGAGTGCCTCCAGCAATCTCACTGTAGGCTTATGAGATGTGTGATCTGGGACACTGCGTCTTTTAAAGTGGCAGCTGCCCATCACTGTGGCTAGAAGTGAACTGGCAGAATGTCAGATTCATTTGGGATATTGCCAGTGCTAAACTGGAGCCAGGTTTTTCTGTAAACACTAGAGCATTGAGACTGTAACAGACACGGTGTTGTCAAGATAGCCCAGCAGAGATGCAGCATCTCATTTCCTGTGGGTCCCTGCCTTTCTGCAGCTGGGCTGACAGTAAAACCTGATAAGTTAACTGATTTGCCCAAGATCACAGAGTAAGTATTTGGCTGTTGGGGTTTGAGCCTGTGATCTGCTTGTTCCTAAGCTAGTCCTCTAACCACTAGACCATGCTGCTTCTGAATATATATATATATATATATATATATATATATATATATATATATATATATACACATACGTGTGTGTGTATATGTGTGTATATATATATGCATGTGTGTGTGTGTGTGTGTGTGTGTATATGTGTGTATGTATTTTAATTTTATTTATTTTTTAGAAAGGTCTGTGAGCAGCAAGTGCTTGTTTTTATAGATGACCACAGTAAATTGGTACGACAATACATAAAATTAATACAGTAAGTACACTCTCAAAAAGTAAAAACTGCTGTATTTGGAAATAGTACATCAATTAAATAGAAGCCTTCTTCTGTCTGCATATTTCTGTGTTTCTAAGCAAATTGTGGTTTACAAAATGTTTCTCCAATCAATAGCTATTACGACTCCTCAGGCCAACATTTTAGATTTGTTGCTAAAATGGGTGAGAAAAATCAGTAAAAATGCTGTCTCCTAATTGGAGAAACACATCACATGACTGCGCATTATCCCACAACAACAGCACGCCTGCACTTCTTTCTATTTTTCACCCCCCCAAAAAAAAATATATATCTATTTTGCAATTTTATAAGACACATAGTCCAGTACGGGGTGTGCAGTCGTGCACTGATATACGCACACCTTGGGTGGATGAATGCACTTGGCCTGCATCCTTATGCCTCGCAATACACATCAGAGTGTGCGTATATCAAGAGTATGACTGCATGCAATGTAGTGGCTTATATTGCCTGAAAGCCAACAAATTCAAAAATAAATACAGAATGGACTATCAAAAGAAAAAAAGTTACACAAGATAAAATAGTAATGTAATTGTAGCATCTTTAAACATGTCAGCGACCATTATCTGTTTAGTTAACAGTTTAGTAAAAGAGTGACAGCTGCTTAAAACATCTGTGCATTGTGGTATTTTCTGTCAGGACAGGCCCAAGCCGTTGTCATCCAACATTTGGGGAAAGCTGTACAGATGTGGGACTGATGTGCAGCGAACCCTCGGTGAACATACCATCTTACCCTAGCTAGAGAGGGTCTTCCTATGCCTTGTCACTACTAGCACCGAGAGGTATATCTTATGGTGTCCGCCTCACCTGACAGATAGTACAGCAGCAGCTGTGTGCATTGCATGTTTGTAAGCCAAGGAGGGGTTGCATGTAAATATGTAGTAAGATTCACCAGGGTTTGCAATTCTTTATCACTAATTATGCACCTCGAGTGTGTGCAGTTAGTCCTAACTAGGATTTTTAATGCTTTAGAGGGCCGATTCAAACAAATAAAGGCCACCGCTCAACTAACAAGACCCTTATTAGTTGAGCGGTGGCCTTGATTTTTTTGAATTTGCCCACTAAAACATAAAAAATTGTAGTTTTAAAAAATGGCCCCATAGAAACCAATGGAGTGCGCCCCCACACTTTACAGAGTCTTGCATCACGAAACATGTCAGCTCAGGGGTATGGCTTGCATTCATTTCAGTGGTGACCTCAAAAAATTTCACAGTGACTCCCACTTCTACCTGCGAATCCCACTTTTTTTTTTTTTTTTTTGTTTCAGAAAGCCCCAGACCCCCAAACAAAAGATCCTACCCAGAGCCCCGAGTCCTGTTTAAGCTCACTGTAGACGAGCCTGGTGCACAGGTTATACAAGTAGTGGGATCTAATTATGGCCACATAATTGCATTCATATACTTGTCTTTTAGCCAGTCAGGTGGCTAGAATGTTCTTATCCATGTTGTAAGTCAAATTAATCCATGCCATGGCTGTATCAGGCACTTGGCCTCTCCGCAGCTGGGTTATGCCTTATTTCAGCAAAAGCCTGTGTCCATTGTGGCTTAAGAAAAAATTATAACATCCACAGTTCAGCTGTCACACTACCAGTTGCAAAGCCAGCGATCCGAGTTTGGAAGAAACTAGTCGGAGGTTTGACAGGGGGGAGAAGTATTCAGCATTCTAGGGATTGCTTACCTTCTCTATTGGGAGAGGAGTTCAGCTCTTGGTACTTGCCTACCATCTAGTGAAGACTAGATGTAGCACACCGTGGCTGCAGAGGGGCAGTGCTACTAAGCGTTGGCACGCTGCATGTGGGAGGGTTCGAAGACATCCCTTGGTGTCATTGCATAGGTAACATCAGATGAAAACCACCATCATCTCCTGCAGTGTCGTCCTCTGACTCTGCCCCGCTTGGGCGTCAGACCCTACTTGCCACTGGAGGGGACAGGTCTCCTCCTTCACAGCTTCTGCTATGTGAGAGAATTTTAAAAGTTATCAAGCATTAAAAGAATCACTGTTTCTTCTGCTTTGCTTTTCAGTTTTCGACTGATTGTGTGCACCTCATCTTCTAGTTACTGCTCAGTAGACAAAATTCAGTTGGAATACTTAAAGCCGGCTTTTAAGCAGTGCATCAGGTGCTGGCTAAAAAATGTCAGTCCCAGATGGACACGGTCTCCGTCTGTACTGCCTGGGGGCTCAACACTATGTTGGGAATTGTGATTTGCCAGCTCATGCAGTTGCAGTAGCAGTGTCTGCACAGGAGAGCCCCGGCTTCATTTCTCTGTGTTCATGCTGGAGATGAAACTTAAGGTGGTGGATTTGCCCTTCTTGGGCACCGACCCAGAGGTGGATGGCTCTTACCTGCATTGAAAGAAGTCCAGTGTCACACTGGACTCTATGGCTTCATCCCAGCAGGATAAGCAGCAGCCTGAGCCCAAACAGGGATCCTTTTGGATTGCCTTTTGTGGCTTTGGATTCCAGCAGCAGCTGAGGTAACAGTACCAAAACTACCACCCATCTAAACCAAATAAGTCTGATGGTCAGCAGTCCTCCAATGCCCCTCTGATGGGTAAAACATGATATGTTGCCTGTAGCCATTCCCACTTCCTTCCACAATGGTGTTCCATCACTTCGGAAATAAGGGTTCTGATATTGTGTCTGTCTCTGGAGTTCAAGACTGTCCATGTCGATCCCATTGACCGATAGAGTCCATGGTGCCTATGGACACTCTGGCCACACTGCAGAGCAAGATCGCTCAGCTCTTGGAGAACTGTGCTGTCAATGTTGTCCAGGATTCCCTACCCTCACAGGGGTTTGTATGTCTCATTACTTTTTGGTACTGAAATGGACAGGTTAAGGGGACGAGACTGATGCCACATTCTCGACCTGCATGTTCTTAACAAATTCACCCAAAGGGAAAAATTATTTCACGTCACCCTCAACCAGATAATACCATCTCTGGAGCCAAAGGCTTAGTTTTTCTCCCTGGACCTCCAGGACGTGTATTTCCACATCCTACAGGAGGTTCATCCAGTTCCAAGTGGGCAATGTTCTGTACCAGTTTAAAGCCATGACTTTCGGCCTGTCTTCAGCACACTCTGTGTTTACTAAGTGCCTACCGGTTGTGGTGGCCTTCCTCAGGCACAGAGGTGTCAGGGTTTTCCTGTGCCTGGGTGACTGGCTCATGGGCAGTACCATGGAGGTTGTGGAATGGTCCAGGGATGTGGCCATTGAGACCTTTCAGGATCTGGGTCTTCTGGTCAATCTGGCCGACTCAGAGCTGGTACCCAAGCAGTTGCTTCCGTTCGTTGCAGCAGAACAGAACTCTTTCCAAGGCTCATTTACCTTTGGACAGGGTAGAGGACCATGCCTCCTTTTGCCCAGTGATTTCAGGTTTGGCAATCTTGCCCGGCCCAGAACTTCATCTAGCTGTTGGGGTTCATGGCAGCAACAACCACCATGGTCCATTGGGCCTGCTGGGAGATGTACCCTGTGACAAAGTTGAATAAGACCCTATCCTATTTCTTACGCAGAAAGAGTTAAACGCAAGGATCTGTTCTATCCTCTCCTTTTCTGTCTCTTGCCTGTCTGGTTGACCAACCAAATGTTCTCATGAAATGTAGGAACTGATCACTCTGACGGTCCTGCAATTCTCCGCGCCTCACTATCTCTCTGCCTTCACTTGCTGTTTCTGTCTTTTCTTTCCCCTTGTATATTTGCATTTATATATGTGAATTCTTGTGTGAAACCGTAAGTGATACTGGGATCCCTTAGTTTGAAACTGTGTGTAGTCATACTGTTGAAATGATTACAAAAGGTTTTTTTAGAATTTAGGGGGTTAACCTTGACATGCAGCACAAACTCTTTTGTAGAGTTGTCAACAAGAGACCAGTTCTGGGACATCATGTTCTGTTTTGTTGCACCTGCAAGAAAAGAAACTTACAAAGTTCTGGTCTCTTAATGAGCTCAGGATGCAGAAATAAGAGCAGCAATGCTTTTGCTAGAGTGAGAGAGACTGAGAAACTGAAACTTGGAATGAGAGATTACCTCAGACGAAGGACTTTGTTTTCTGTGTTTGTACTGCCATTGTAAATAGTTACACTGAAGAATTTAATTTTTTTATTTTACTGTTATTGGAAGAAATAACATGTTACTGAGATACATTTAAGGAGTTTTAATGACAGTGACATACAGAGTGGAGAGAGCAGGGCATTTCACACGTGGAGAAGTGGAAGGAGAATGCAGCCTTGCACGAGTTTGAGTGAGGGCGGGGTAGGGCAAAGGAGCAGTGGTCATGAGAACAGAGACCTTAGGAGGTGTGTGGGAAGGGGAGTAGGAGGGAGGTGAGGTAGTGGGGGAGTGAGCTGAACCAGTATTTGGCAGAGATAATGGAAGTATGGTGGTCATGGCGGGAGGTAAGGGAGAGGAGAGATAGAGATGAGTAGAGGGTGCAGTGGTGGGTCGGGGGGGGCATTGAGGGTGAACCGGCAAAAGGCATTGAAAAGTACAGCCAGCCTGGAGAGGGTGGTTGTGGGGGTGGACCTGTACATGACATCGGCATAATCAAAAAGTGGCAGGATTGTCTTTGTGAGGAGAATCTAGTGAACGGGGAGAGGGGCCTCTTTGTTTCTATAATGTGCCCCACATTTGGGGTGGAGCTTGGAGTGGATGTAATTCACATGTGTTGTGAAATCCAGGCAGCTGTCCAGCCAGACTCCTAGGTATTTGTAGGCTGGGACTATGTCCAAAGTTTTGTCTCAAGGGTGGAGTAGGCAGTGGGTGTGAGGAGTTTGGCTAGTTTCTAGGGTGTGCCGAAATTCATGGACACTGTGTTTGAGGTGTTTACTTTTAGTTGATTTACCTCGAACCAGTTCAGGACATGGGTGAAGTCAGACTGCAGTTGAGAGATCACCTCAGAGGCAGAGGGGCTGGAGTTATAGAAGATGGTATCGTCGGCATAGAGGTGAATGAGGGAGGAGAAGCATATGAGAGGGAGGTCATTTAGAAAAATAGAAAAGAGAATGGAACCAAGAATGGAGCTTTGCAATATACCCGCAAGGATGGGTGGGGGAGTACGCCTCCAGTTTGGACACATTGAGAGCGACCAGAGAGGTAATACCTGAAGCATTTAATTGCAAGGTGATAAAGGGCTGCAAGGTCTAGCATAGTGAGTAGGAGAGGATGGGAGACGGAATCAAAGGCGTTGGCGAGATCTGTAAATATAGCCGAGGTAAGGTGGCCTTTGTCCATATGGCATCGGTGACCCTAAGGAGGGAGGAGACAGTAGAGTGTTTTTTCCTAAAATCCCGACTGGTATGGAGATAACAAATTAGTGGAGGTGAGGAAGTGAGTGAGTCTGCAGAGGACAAGGGATTCTTGGAGCTTTGCTAGTGCAGAGAGGAGGGAGATGAGACGGTAGTTGCCAGGTTGAGTGTGATCACTGCCTTTGTGAAGGGGGATCACTTTAGCAACTTTCCTAGCCTGTGGTGCTGTGCCAAGGGAGAAGGAGAGACTGAGCAGATGGGACAGGGGATGAGCGATGTCTGGGTCAGAGATCTTAAGCATGAGGGGGGTCAAGACTGTCAGGACTGGTTTTGCGTGGATTCAAGGATAGGAGGGCAAGGAAAACCTCTTGGGCGGTGATAGGGCAGAGTTGACTTGAGTTTGGGGCCAAGGGGGATTGCGGTGACATGGGGGGATTTGTAGGGGTGTTCGGGGATGGGAGGAATGCTGAGGAGTGAGAAGGAGTGGAGGGAAGGGCACAGGTTGTAAAGAAATTATTTAAGGTGGAGGCAACGGTGTGGGGGTCAGAGACTATGTTGTCAATAAGGAGGGATGGAGAGCAGGAGTTGGGTGGGGGGTTGAGAAGGGAGGAGAGGGTTTGCCAGAACTTATGGGGAGCGTTTAGGTTTTCTTGAAGTGTATTCTTGAAATAGTGGGATTTGGCTGCCATGATGGCTTTGGGACATGTGTTTCTCAGAGTTCGGTACGTAGAGAGATTATTGGGGGAGAGAGACACACTTGATACTGAACCCATGCACATTCGCGATCTTCAGAGCTTGATGAGGTCAGCTGATATCCATTGATGGTGGAAATGTCTCATCCTGTCGCAGAGTTGTGGGACGTGAGTGTTCCAGACGTTATTTAATGTGTGGCAGAACAGGGAGAGAGCAGTATTTACGTTGTGTGTGTGTGTGTGTGTGTGTGTGTGTGGTGTAGAAAAGGGACCAGTTGGAGGAAATGAGATCATGCAGGAGCATAGAGGGGTTTAAGGAGCGAGTCCAGCGATGGGTAGGAGAGGAGCGTGGCTGTTGGATTTTGCATGTGCAGTAGGTCATAAGATGGCCACTGAATTTGTCTGGGACCATACCAGCTGCAGAGATCCGATGTAGGTGTGAGGCCAGGATCCAATCCAGGAGGGTGTGGTTTTGGGAGTGGAGGTTGAGTCTAATGGGTTCACTGATGAGCGGGTGTAGGTTTAGCGACTCAGTTTGCTCAGTGGTGGGTTTTAGGGCAGGGAGAGGCCCAGTTCAAGTTAAAGTCGCCAAGTAGAATGAGTTCGCCGGCACTAGTGGCGGATGAAACAGCAGAGATGGTGTTCACAGAGGAGGGGGATGCTTAGGGGGAGGAGTAAAGTACTCTGAGGAAGATGGGGAGAGAGGAAGGCAGAAGCAGTTTAATAAGGAGGAGTTCATGGGCCTTGGGGACTGCCTCACTAGTGATGAGAGAGACCAGAAGGTTTTGGTGGTGGTAGATTGCTACACCTCCCACCCCGCTTAGAGCGGTCTTGTCGGAGGAGATGGTAGCCAGGTAGGGAAAGTAGGGGATCAGAAATTCTGTGTGATAGCCATGATTTGGTGATGCAGAGTATGTCTGGGGAGTGTTGTGGCACCCAGACTCTGAGGAGGTCTGTCTTAGGAAGTAAGCTCCTGGCATTGAGGTGGTAGATGGTAAGGTCTTTTGAAGGTAGATAGAATTAAGGGCTTGGGCCGCGGTTAGGTTGGATGTCCCCAGCTAGTAGGAGAAGTATATTAAAGTAGAAAAGTTTGCTAGGAGGTTTAAGTAGCTTAAAATGACTCCAGTGTAAATGTAGGTTAGTAGGATAGGGCAAGGTGTAGCCTGTGGGTGAGTTCCAGGTTGAGGGAAGGTAGTTGTAGAAATCTCGGTGGGAGAGACAGGGGAGGAGGGGGGTGAGAGGGAACAGGTTGTAGAAGGAGTACTTTGGTCGCTGTTTATGACGAAAAGGGTGTGCAGTAATGTGGGATAAGTGGAGGCATGGTGGTAGGGGATGAGGAATTTATGGGGGTTATATTGGGGGGGTAGGTGCGCAGGACAAACAGCCATGAGTGTTCAAAAAGCATGGTTAGAGATTGGGATTGGTTGAGTAGGAGGGAAATAGTATTGTGCGTTTTTGCATATGATAGGACAGGACACTTGTAGGAGAAGGAGTTTACAGGTACCTTCAACTAGGGTAGGATTAGGGTTGCAGGAGCACAATCTCTAAAATATGTCCCTTGTGGCCAGACCTTATTACAAGCTAGTGGTAAAGTGTGGTGATCGTCTCAGGGCACACCTGGATGGTGAGTGACCACCGGGGCCCGAAATGACTAATGCAAATGTGAGGGGAGGAACACTAGCTGGCTGTATGGCCTAGGTGATAGTGTAGCTAGCTATGGAATGGTTTCAGTGGAAGGGTCCTAGATAATTGTACCTTTTGATTTTTTTAATTGTAGTTCGTATTTTTATTTATTTATTTATTTATTTATTTATTTATTGGAGAAATCAGTTTTACAACCTTTGAGTCATGGACTCGTTTACAAAGGTACCTCGTCGTAAGGGGGGGGAGACAACAATTAAGTGAGTTTGAGACAGGGGTGAAGGTACATAAACACACTTGGAAATTACAGGCAGCAGCTATACTGGTACAAACATATGTAAAGGTACACGCATTGTAACAAAGTAAATTTTGCTACATTGTAGTCATTTCCATTGTTTTTCATTGTCCTATATGCCAATTTTTTTTTGTACATTTGTTCTAACACCTTTGTGGTGCACCACATGGGTATTTTCTCTTTTTTATTATAGAGTTATTTGTTAGGTATGTATTTGTCTTCCAAATCGATGAATTTTTCTTGAATATGGTCCATATTTCATCCACACTTGCAAAAAAATTCAGTTTCCGTAGTCTGGTTATTTCATTATAGTTAGCTTTATTGAAATTTTTGATTATTGTTTTTCCTGTGTGTGTGTTTATCAAAATAATAAATTCAACCATATTACGATCACTATTCCCTCAAGTCTCTTTTATTTAGATTATTTTATACTCTGTGAAATATTTGTTATGATTAACGTAGAAACATAGGAGATGACAGCAGAAGGGGACCTGTGGTCCATCGAATCTGCCCAAGCGAGGTATCCCGGGACCTAGTGTTCTGCCTCCTAGATACCCAGCCTAGCCATTGCCAGTGCCGTGAGTTTTGTAGGGGTGCCAGGATAACTAAATCGCGGATTTGCAATAATAATTTTGATAAATTATCTAATAACCTTTGTTATTGTATGATAATTTCAACTTTTGCAACAAAGTTAGAAACATTATTTAAATTCAATTTTTTGCACATAATTTGCATATTTTCTTATTCCAAACTGTGTTATGCATTTATTTACATTATATAGAAGCGTATGTGGTGAAATAATATAACTCGAGTAATATTTTTATAATAATTAAATATTTTTTATTTATTTAAAATCTCTGATATTATTAAAAGCGCTTTTTCTTTTAGGTAAAAACGTTCAAGTGCTGTGCACAATCACATTACAAACAAATATATGTGTTATACACATACAAACTGTAAAATTCATGTTAACATTAATTTTTAAAATGGGAAAGATCACATTTTAATGGCATGTTTAAAAGTTCACAGTAAATATGCTAATTGTCAACAGTTAATGTCCGCACTGCAGTTAGAAAACTGAAAGACTTGACAGCCTAATAAAATCAAATTATCCATATTTTACACTAGCATCCAAGTCCTAAACAAAATAGTAATGTGAAGCTCAGCCTCAGTCTGTTTTCTGGTTTCATGAACAACATTGTTTGTGTCAAGTCTCAAGTTAAAGAGCTGCTGACACCTTAAAAAAACTTAGGAAAACATCATATTCTGATACAGTTCAGCTTCCATTCCATACAGTATATAGTGTAAAGATTCATCCTCCCCAGTATTTACTACTAGTAAGGACAGTTGCATGAATGCATGCTTTTTATCCCTCAGGGTCCATCTACCTCTACAGCTGACTCCCTACTTCAAGTCATAATCCTCTGTTGTGACATGATCATCACAGTTAGTTGCCATGGGAGTAACTGTGATGTTACAAGCAGTGCATTATTACCTCCGATAGGGAGACAGCAACAGGGATAGATGAACTCTTCAGGGCCAAAGATCCTGTTTTCATGCAAATTACCTCAATAATAAATAACAGGGAGACAGGATACAGAACTAATGTGAAATACAGGCTGGACTGCATCTAAATATTATGTGTTGGTAAAGTTCTCCTGAAGGCATCAGCTATTCTTTAACATGTACACAATTTTCTTTCTCTTTATGGGACTAGTAATTTTGTCTTTAAGGCGAACTGTTCTGAACATGTAAATCATTTTTCCCCAGCAGAAGCAGTTTTTCAAGTACTAATTAAATTACTGTTATTGTTCCATCTATGTAGACCTTTTAGTAACCTTTGTGTGCGTTTATGATTTACATTCTGGTGTTAAGTACCCTTTTAGAACTGTACAATGTAGTTTATGCCCCTCGTCTCGGCCACAGAGTTCTGCAATCAAACATGAATGCATTGTTCCTTCCTCCAAGAATAGAATAGTTAAACTATATCCTACAGTTGTACACTGATTCTTACTTATCAGCAGCATATAAATCAGAAACATCCACTACGATATCTAAAAGCATGAATTGCTAGAACAATAATATTACAAATACAGGCATTTTTTTCTGACGTTAAACAGCAGAATTAAAGAGCAGCTGACAGTGAACTTGTCACTCATCAGCAGCTCTTTAAGTTGTTGTGTACTTCATTTTGTCAGTAGCCTTGAAAGTAGAAGTACTGGCTTGTTGTAAGCCCCCTCTGCTGCACAGATTGGGGTTACCTCAATAGAACCCCCCCCCCCAGCACCCTACTACATAAATCTTTACTTACTTCAAAGATTGTAAAAATTGTTTAAGCCCCCGCCACTTCAATGCAGACAGCATTTCTAAATATGGCGTGCCTTCCCAGTCATGAACTCGCTGTTAATTACATGCTCGATATGTGACGCTTCACTGACACTACACTGCCCCTTTCTTAGAGTACACACAATATGTATATGTCGTCATCATTTAGGCAAATTGTGTGCAGATACTAATGGGCTTTGGAGTTGGAGGAGTTATACTGTACTTCCGTTCCATACATAAGGACAGGTCAGAGTGGTGATCCGGGCATCATCTGTAATTATAACTAGTGAGATCATGACTGCGATGGATTTGACGGATCATGTTTTAAAATGATGGCTGCACTGGGGGGCTCAACTAATTTTTACGAGCATTACAGTTAGTGTCACTGAAGGCGTAATTTAATATGGTGCTTGCAGTTTGGATCTGTGTAATGTGAAGCCATTGTGCCGCAGTTGTGATTGGACTTTAAACAAGCCAGTACATCTGCTTTCAATCAGTGAATTTGACTGGTTGGTGGACGGTATTCTTTTACGTCTCATTGTACCACGCATGTTTAATAAATCAGTTGTAATCACCATTTTTAGTATGTTAAACCGGATCACGGATACAGGTACAGCATATATTGAAAGACGGTGTTTCTTCCCTAGCTCCCTTACAGCATCACACAACATTTAATTGAGTGAACCTGACATATCAATTCATTGCTGTACTCCAGAATTCACAAATGGTGCTACCACTGGACTTGAACTAAGCTTAGCAGATGAGTTTCAACTAAGTCAAGACAACAGGGAGAATAAAGAGTTAAATAAAGAGTTCATAGAACTAGAAGCCATGGCCAGGCAGAGAGGATCTAGTACACATACACAGCATGAATGAAAGGAATAACCAGTGTCAGACTACCTTGGAGCCACTCTGACTAACATTCCGTTTTTAGAATCAATTCAGAATAGCGGGAGACATTAAGAAATAGTTGCATGTTCCAGCAAGTAGATGGATGGAACAGCAGTGAACAAGTAGTGTACTCTCTGTGTAGCACTTGATTAGTATTGCAGTCTGACAATAACTTTATCGTTCATCAGCTCAGCCGAGCCTAAGACATATTGCCCCCCTTCCCCTGGAGAGGAAAGAAGTGATATGTCATATTATATTAGTAGTAGTTAACTTCTACTGCTAGCATCTTAGTAAAAAATCAATAAAATAAAAGTAGACAGTAGACACTAGCATCTGTACAGGGGCGGATCCAGGAGTTCTATAGATGGGGGAGCTCAAATCAGGTAAAAAGGAAAAATAATAGGCCGGGGGTGTGGTGGGCTGCCTAGACCTTCAGACCTTTTTTAGCATTCTGGTGCATTTTGGAGGGTATTTCCAATGCAATTTCTACCCATTTCCTCCCTCCCCATGCTTTGCGAGTTGTACCCTAGCACCATGCCAAGAATCACCATGGTCCACATGACAGTATGTTGACCAAAATACCCTCCCACCCCAAAAATAAAACAAAATACCGAAAGACTGCAGCTGGGCAGCAGTACATCCGAAACACATACAAATGAGGCAGGTTAAAAGAGACTTGGTGTTAGACAAATTGCAGACAAATTAAATGACAATCCAAGTAAACAAGTTCACAAATGTCACTCACTGAGGCACATTATGACAGTTTGTCCTGCAGTACAAGTCGCTTTTACACACTGGTTTCTGTATCGGAATGACTGTTACGGAAACAGTATTCCATTACATCCTTTGTGTGTAAAGTACATCCGTTCTGTTCGTGAATGTTAATGCAAGCCGCTATCTCTGCTTTTGCGGTTTGTGTTCTGTTTTGTCTGTCTGTGTAAAATAGCCATTTCAGTACATGTTTACATGCTCTGGTGTTAGTCTACACCTCATTGGCATTAGGACCAGACCACTAGCGCTAAATACCCTTTCTGATGACACACTGGCTAAAAATGGTAGCTCTGCTTCATGGCCTTTCCACCACAAAAGAGGATCCAAATCTGTATTCAGATATGGCAGGGCTATGTTATGAGTTATCTCATTTCTCACTTTACTCTCTAGTGGAATTTCTTCTTTCCTTGGTCCTTAACCTGAATTCTTCATATTTCAGTGATACGTTTTAATAAACCGGAACTCCCAGGGTATGAAGCACTTTCTGACAGTCTGTGTTGTGATGGTGAATGATGCACATTGTTTGTGATACCACTAGAGAAGGGGGACAGAGAGTCTTCTGCCACATGCTCATGGTCATTTGACATCTAGTCATCATCCGTGAAAGCAGACGTTGCAGGCAGTGTAGCAGCAGCAGTAGCATTTGGTTGTGTTGTTCCTCTACATTCAGGGCCAGGCAGCAGCAGACTGTGTGTGTGTGTGTGTGTTGGTTTTGGCGCAATACCAAGGCTGACTGCTTTTTGTACTACCATGGATATAACCGACCCAGCATCCTCTGTAAAATTAGCTTTGCATCGTGGATCAGTAAAACATGCAATTTAGAGTGTGCGTTCAATTTGATCAAATTCCTCATACCTTGTGAATAGGTCATCATATATAGCTTTCCTCAATTTACTTTTCCAGTGGTCCATCTGTTGCCTTTGGGCTTAGCACTTCTGATTTTAAGTAATGCAGAAACTGTTTCAGTGCCAACATTGTCACATATTGCTCTGCTGCTAAAGAGTCGGTGAACGTATTCAAAGGACCCAATATTTGATTGATGTCCTCAAGCACACTTACATCCGAGCCCTTTAGCATCAAATGCCATGTGTTTCAGTCTGAAACCAACACTGCACACACAGCCTGCTGCTGCTCTATAAACCTGGCCACCAAGGCATATGTGGAAGCCCATCTTGTAACTACATCATGAACTAGAGAATGTTGTGGCACATTTAGTTCTGCTTGTTTTTTCTTTAATTCTCTCTCTTTCTTCCAGCTGCGAGTGAACCCTTCATCAGATGCCGACATGCTCGAAGTGCACACTCTACTTCGTTTATCTTTAATGCTTTTCCAAGTGCCAAAATTGAGATTGTGCCCAAAAGCAGTGCAACCAGTTAACTTTCATCATATCTCTGAATGCCTTTTTAACATTGCTTTCATTATCTGTGGTGATTGCAGGCATATTTTCAGTCTTTAGTGCCCATTCCTCAAGATGCTCCTGAAAGGATTCAGCAGTATTGTCTGCTGTATGGTCATCTGGAAGAAACAGAGTCTCTAGGCAGTTTGTCTTTAGCTCGCATTAGTTTTGGTATGTAATGTTTTGTTAGACTCATGTAAGACTTGTATAAGGCTCACCACTTCCTCCACGGCTAGTCTACAAATCAGTTGTAGCAGCAAGCCACCATGTCACAGCCAGTGAAGCCTCCACCTGTTTTCTCACCATATTGTACATTCTCGGGATTTCTTTAGCGGAGAAATAGGACCTACCAGGCATTGAATATCTGGGATTTAGTTACTCTACTAGATTACAGAAAGCAGGTCTATCTATAATTTGGAATGGTTCAAAAACACAAATCTAGGCACTCACCACCACAAAGGAACTTAGCCCAGAAGGGAAACATTTTAAAAAAGGTTTATTAAATCACCTGACGCGTTTCTGGTCCCACTGGACCTTTTATCACTGGACCCTTTATCAAAGCCTTTGATAAAGGGTCCAGTGGGGCCAGAAACGCTTCAGGCGATTTAATAAACCTTTTTTAAAATGTTTCTCTTCTGGGCTAAGTTCTTTTGTGGTGGTGAGTGCCTGGATTTGTGTTTTTGATTCTGAGTTTTCCATGGCACCCTGTCCTAGTGTGAGCTCCTTTGTGGTTTTTGAATTTGGAATGGTTGCATGTCCTTTGCAATAAAAGATGCTGCAGCTGAGTTTAACTTCTGTGCCTGTTGTGAAGCTGGTTTAGATTCCCTTCCCCTTTCTAATGCCATCAAAATTGATGGCTGAATGTTACACTTTTTTCTTTCTTGATCTGGTGAACTCATTACAGAAAATGATGACAATGCCTTGCCTTTACTGCCTTCCTGGCACTGACTCTGAAATGAATTAATTACAATTAAATGCAACATTTACCTGTAACGTGAATCCAAATTACAATGCCCACATTGAAAAAATTGTCACACACATCATCTGCGACTTTGTACTACTTTTTTCTTTTTTTAATTAAGGCATCATCTTTCTTCTTGTGTACGTTCGTATTTCAGGCTGTGCTTTGTGTGCTCCAGTCCCTACAGTGACTTATGTTGCTATGTTCAGTCAGATAGCACACCACCACTCAATTGTACCTTTTGACTTAAGATAGAGAATGGTCAAGTCACTAGAGTGAGTAAATGCTAAACCCAATAGTACTCCCTGTCTTCTTTACGTGGATGGATCCAGGACAGGAGGAGTAAGACCCCAAAGGTTGCCAGTTGTGAGAGACACCATGAGAAATATGATACACTGGCACAGGCCATGTGGGAATAATGCCGTTGAGAGCTGAACCTGAAACACAGTACTGGATGAAGGCCATCCATAAACTTAAGACAGGTGACCATAATGAAATGCCAAATTAGTCTGGGGTACCATAGTCCGTATGGGGAGAATCAGAATATGAGGTGGTGTGGGGCAGGTAGGCCAGGCATATATCTTACTGTTGGGACTGGAGCTGCCAAAAATGCAGTACTGGATGTAGACTGTCCATAAACTTAAGACAGGTGACCATGATGAACTGTAAAAATTAGTTTGGGGTACCGTAGTCCGTGTAGTGACGGGAGAACCAAAATATAAGGTGGTGTGGCTGTGTGGGCAGCTTGGTTACGGACCGCACCGTTGGGACTGGAGCTGAAATACAGTATTGGATGAAGGTCAGCCATGATGACCTGACTTGCATCATGACATCAAAAACACCTGAATAGTGTAGTGCTCCAGTCCAGAAGTGTGGAGGACCACAGAAGGTGACAGGATTCCAATAACAGTTTGTAGAATTTTGAAACGTGCTTGCAGCACCAAAATGGATAAGACAAACACAGATCCTCTGTTAGAGGCTTTATGACAGCTAGGTATGACCGCTAACTAGCACCTGCAGCATCTGCGCTTAGCTCGTATGAGGTTCATCAGAGCCTCCTTCTGACAAACCTCATATGAGCTAAGTACAAATGCTATAGGTGCAATGTAACGGTCAGTCCTAGCTGTGGTTAAGCCTGTAACAGTGGATCTGTGTTTGTCTTATCCATTTTGGTGCTGCAAGCAAGTTTCAAAATTCTACAGACTGTTATTGGAATCCTTTCACCTTCTGTGGTCCTCCACATTTCTGGACTGGAGTGCTACTCTATTAGGTGTGTTTTGACATTTCAAGCTGAGTGTGCCAGTGCTTGGCTTATTCACCATGTTTAGTTTGGTGAGCGCTGAGCCTGTGTGTTCTTTCTGTTTCTTTTGAATGACTGACATTATACTCCCTTTCTTTCTTCGCTACAGTATTATTATAGTTTCAGTTTATGTTGGTATCTTGGTGGTTTGCTGCTGCAACAGAATTCTTGACTATATGTTTGAAGTACATTTGTTTGCCACTAAATAGTGAACAGAAAAAAAGTTGCCACAAGCATACAATCATAATAACTGGATCCTGGAGACAAGAGGCAGGCTGAGGCTACCCAATTACACAAAGAAAGAGCTGAGGAATGAAAACTAGAATGAAATATGTATGCACTGCCATGGTGCCAAGTCTTGTATGGAATTGTGTGCCATGTCCGCTGCTGCTGCTGTGGAGCCTGTAAATTATATATGGGGCTGCCAGTGAGCATCACCTGCCTTAGTGCCAATAACTATTCCCTTCATACTGACCTTCACAGTCAACTTCTAGTGATGTGTGTCATGATGAAGGCATGTGTCATATTTTTCTTTTTTCTCTATATAAACCATGATGAAATGCCCTAAAAACAACAGCCAGTGGTGCATGCACATTCTTTAAATTACTCATGTATGATTACTCCCCCATGCTCTGCCCTACATCGATGCCAGTGTGATGCCCGAGCCCATACCTACCTATAAAGATGGGCCTCCAAACTCCACATCAGCATTCTTCCTCCCTAAGTCTGCAGTCTCCCAGCCAACCGGGTCCCAACACTTACCACTGTATAATTACCGCTATCTTATCCTCCCACCGGCCATTACCCCTCTCCCCCTTTCTCGCTATCCAGCTTCCCAAACCACCTACCTCCGACACTCATCCTGCTCCACCAAGCAACTTAAGCTTCTAGCTGTTAGGGTCGCCTGGCTGCTACTGATGCTATCCGGAAATATCCATCCTAACCCACCCCCTAGCATAATCTTTGGTTGTCGTACTGTTAACAGATGTTTTATTTCAATTGCCTCTATTAACATCTGCAGCCTTCTGCCAAAACTTGACCTACTCCAAGCCTAGGTCGCGCAGCACAACCTTGATGTCTTGTCCATAACTGAATCATGGCTTACAGCCAGAACCCCGGACAATAAAGTCCTGCACCAAGGGTACACCTCCTACCGGCTCGATAGACTAGGGAAACGGGGAGGTGGTTGCATAATTTATTTTAAAAAATCACCTTCAGGGCATAGCTCTCCCCCATTTAAAATCTGTAAAAATGTACATATACTCTTGGCGAGACTCACCCTAGGCTCCCAGGGTAAGGGTCTTACTGTAGTCGCAGTATATATTCCTCCTAGGGAGCAAGCTGAGGGCTTTACAGTTCTTCACGAACACCTAGCCCACCTTCGGTCCCACAATGAAGTAATTATTGTGGGTGACTTCAATATCAACTGGTTATCAGCTGAATCGGCCTCCTACAAGGATGCAACCTCCTCCATTAACTTCCACCGACTAGTTGATCAACCCAGTCGAATAAATTATAAAACAGGAACCTCTACCCTGCTAGACTGGGTACTAACAACCAACCCAGAGTGGATCTCTGGTCTAACTGTGCTTCCTGACTCCCTCAGCGACCACTCGCCATTATCTTCCAATGGACAAACAAGGACCCGAAACCTCCAGCGAAGGTTATCTTACCCCGTGTGCTGAAAAAGGGACAACAGTGCTCCTTTAGGCAATACCTTCAACAGCAGAGTTGGACCCCTGTACTAGCTACCAATAATGTCGATTTGGCGCTTGATAACTTTATCAAAATTTTCAGTGACACCTGTGATATCTTCGTACCCATTAAAAAAAAAAAAAAAAGAAAAGTCAGGGGAACTCATAAATCGTGGGTTACCCCTCACCTCCTTGCCCTGATGCGCACCCGTGATCAGCTCTGGTGTAAGTACAAAAGTTCTTGCACAACCTATGACATACAGAACTACAAAGCAGCTCGAAACAACTGTACCCTCGCAATCCGCTGGGCTAAAGCTATATATTCCAAGTCTGAGCTTAACTCCTCCTGGGGCGATGGTTGCAGTTTCTGGAAAAATATCCTTGCAATCACCGGGCAGCGAGATACTTCTGAACCCACTTTGCTTAATAATCGAAGGGTCCTTAACACATGACCATAAAACTATCGCAGACACCTTTAACAAAGCCTTCACTGACCTCAGTACAGTGCTCCCCCCCCCAACTACCAGACCCCCTGCGAGTGAGCCTTTAATAAAACCACCTCAAACGCCTCCAACAAACTACCAGACCCCCCAATTTTACCTTACAGTCATAGCCAAAGGGATTGCAAATAAATACCTCACCAAAATACTGGGGAGGTCAAGGCATAGTGCCGAGGGCCTAGACCTAAAACTAATCTCACTGGTACTAGATGAGGTACTAACACCATTAACCAGAATCATCAACCTGTCCCTATCCTCGGGTACGTTCCCAAAACAGTGGAAATCAGCAGTTGTCACCCTTGTCTTCAAAGCAGGTTCTAAGACAAGTCATACTAATTACCATCCAATCTCATTTCTCTCACCTATCTCAAAAGCCTTAGAGCAGATCATCTATGATCAACTGGTTGAACACCTAGATAAATATCTGTTTCAATGCCAACAGCAACATGGTTTCCGTAAACTTCACAGTACTACCACTGCACTTCTGGAGTTCACGGGGTTTATTCATGAAGCCTTTGATCTAGGTCACTTGGTGGGGGCTGTCTTTATCGACCTCACCAAGGCCTTTGATACAGTCAACCATGACCTCCTCCTGGCCCAGCTAGATGTTACGGGATTATCACCAGATTCGCTGTGTTGGTTTGAGACTACCTCACAAAAGGCGTGAACAACGGGTAAAATATCTAATACCCTCTCGGACTACTGAGAAGTGTCCACGGTGTGCCCAAAGAGCCATACTAGGCCCACTACTTTTCAGCCTTTTTCTAAATACTCTCCCACTAGCTTGCCAACACAAAATCCTCCTTTATGCAGATGATGCTGTCATCTGCACTAGTCATACTGACCCTGCCACCCTTGAACATAGAGTTCAGTATGACTATAACAAGGTAGAGGCCTGGTTTGATCAAGCCAAGCTGCTTGTTAACCATAAAAAACCCAACACCATGCTATTCGCACCCGCCCATAATCATCACAAGACATCCACCATAAACATCCTAAGTAAACAAAATGAAGCCTTAGAAATGGTACAAAGCTTCAAATACTTGGGCATCACCCTAGACAGATCCCTTTCATTCTCCTTCCACGTTGACAATGTTGTCTCATCAGCTAACCGGAAGCTTAGTCTACTATACAAGCACCATAGCTGCCTCACTGAAAAAGCTCTCAGCTTGCCATCACCAGTTCAGTATTCTCGACCATCGACTAGGGTCTTCTCATTTACAGTGCGGCATCTGACAGCACCCTTAAGCGGCTTGCCACTACGCTGAATAAAGCCTGCAGGCTAGCACTAGGGGCCCCTCGCCTCACCCACAGCTGTAATCTCTACCTGTAAACAGGGTGGCTAAACCTAGCTGAAAGGACTCGTTACCAAGTATGTCTCCTCACCAAAAAGGCAACCCTTGGCCTATTACCGTCTGGGTGCGTTTCCCCTCCTGCACCAAATTGAGCCAGCTAGGACCACCAGGGCATCTAACATGCTCTCAGTCAAGGTCCTCTTCCGGCGAACTTGTCAAGGTCAGAGATCCTTTGAATACAGGGCCCCACTCTGGCTCAGTGCACTTCCACCTGACCTTACTGCTATTAGCAAAATTGGCCTCTTCAAATCAGCACTCAAGTCTCAGCTTACCAGCCACCAGACTTGCTCCTGCTTCCCCTGATTCACCTCTACCTGTAACTGACTAAGAACTACCCCCACCGTTTGCACTTATCAGCTACCCACCCAGCATCACTCATACCTCCATTCCCATGTTTTCCCTGCCCCCTTTCCCTATCCACGTGATCCTCAACCCACCCCAGCCTCCACTTTCTTACCCACCCTCTGCCTTAACATAACTTAACCACTACGACAAAGTGACCCTGTGCCCGAGGTTACCGCCATCCTTCCGCCTCTGTCTACAGTATGTCTATCCCCCCACCTCTCTTCTAGGTTTATAGTGCCACCCAAATAACCTGCTTCCCTCCTACATTTCTTTTATCTCTTAGGAAATGTTACAGAAACTGCTGTCACCTGTCCTTACCGTATTTTAATTGCCCTACAGCCCTCCTTGTATTCCCCCCCCCCCCCCCACACAATTTCTTGTATTGTACTGTGCTTATCTGTGCCTTTATGTCTGACGTGGAACCTTTGTAAATGAGCTTGTAGCTCAAAGGTTGTAATCCTAGATTTCAATAAATAAAATAAATAAAAATGTGCTGGCTGCTGTGTTTGGGTAGAAAATACCATATCAGATATTCCAAACGCCAGTTATTCAGGGACTGCATTATTGACCATTACAAACATGATGTCTCGAAGATAATGCCCTCCTCACCCCCCCCACAACAACACACACAGTGATGACACACTTCATATTAAACATTGTGATCGATACCATACCATGACATTTTATTTAAAGTGTTTCTGTCACATTCTTTCTGTAGGAATCAACTTAACACACTGTTACACAAAGGTTGCGTTCTTGCGAAAGTCATTCTGAGTCTGACCCACTTGTAATGTTTAATGCAGTGCCTGTATGTAGAAATTTCTGATCACATTTTTGATATAAAAAAAACACACCATCTAGCACCAACAGTGAGTAGTACATTTATTTACTTCTCATGCAATTTAATATGTCCCCACACTATGACGTCCTGCAAGGGAGAATGCAGGGGGATATTCCCATTGAAGTGAATGTGGTTCCAGTCTGAGATTAATTTAGTGGATCGCACTTTGCTCCACTAACAAGGGCTTATTTAGTTGAGCGGTGTCTTTAATGAAAATCAACTGGCCATATGGTGTTATTGTAATTGTAACACGCAACATCACCAATCGAGACACATTCACTTCAATGAGAATGTGCCCCCGTGCTCTCCCTTGCAGGACGTCACAGTACGGGGCGTATTCAGTTGCATGAGAAAGTAAATGAATGTGCTCTGCTCACTGCTGGCTGTTGCTTTCATGGTGCAAAATGAAATGAGATCTAAAATGGATAAATACAGGCACTGCATGACTGTTACAAATGTTATGGACAGGATAACTTTAGTAACCTTGTTTGGTGATCCACAGAGTAGGTACAGGAAGTTGATTCTTAAAGAGGCTTGCCAATTATAGTCTATGGGCGACACCTTTTGGATCATTTTCTTTATATTATAATGGCCATTTGGTGATAACATGGACACTGGTCAACTAGCGAGGGCTTTGTTGGTTGACCAATGCACACATTTTATCACCAAATGGCCATTATAATATAAAAATACAATCGAAAAGGCACCACACATAGACTGTAATGGAGTGCATCTCTGCGCTCTCCCTAGCATCACATCATAACCTTGCAGAGCGCGGGGTAGAGCGTGGGCGGCATCAAAAACCAGGAAGTCCTTGGGACCCGGTATTTCTAATTTTATGAGCATTGCCATTTTTTAATAATGTGATTATTTTTATCTAGCTCCACATTAAAAGCAGCCCCATGAGGTACAGCACCTTGTCAGGTGCAGGGGCTGGTTTGTTTACCTTGGTGGGTCTCTTTAATGGAAAAAAATAATGTAATCATGTGACAGAAGCACTTTAAATAAAATCCTAGAACGATTGTAAGGTAAATAATGCAGCATTAGATATAAATATTACAGTACACTTGTATCTTTCCTTACCATCTTATTTTTCAAGCTGGCCTCAGAATGTAAAGCAGGATGATGATCCCTGAGGTGAGTAAACATATTGGATGTATTACCACTCTTTGCAGAGATATGGACTTAGCAAGTTCTACAAATTGGTTTCCCGTCTTCCTGGACTATTCCATCTTTTTTGGCATACCCAAAATACACCCACACAGATGATTTGATCTTCTTCGTTGGTGGGTATAGTAAAGTGGCCATGTCATATCATTCTGGCTGTCATTTTGGAAGTGCCACTGCATACAGCAACTGGACCTTTATTAGAAATTGCGCACAACAATGTATCTTTAGCTTGTTGCTGGCTGTGATGTTTTCTTTTTAAATTGGAATCTGAATGAGATTGAGGTTGACTGTGGAGGGACTCAGGAGGACGCGGAGATGTTATCTCAGTTGATTTTGTCTGCTTCCATTACTTCTTCCAAATACGATACTACTTCATCATCTTTTCCTAGTAAGGACTCTCTCTTCAGTGGATGTTGCCATTTTTGTACCTTATTCAAACGAGCTGGCAGACCAGATCAACGAGGATGGAGGAGCAAGACTGCTGCCAGTTAGCTTGGTTTGATTTCTCGTGAAGACACAAATATGAAATGCTGTTCAATCACAAAATGATTAAGACATCGCACAGTGCATGGAATGGATCAGGAGGACTCGGAGGTTTCAGATGTAGACAGAGGAGGGGGAATAGAGGAGGATGGAGGACTACCTCAATGCCTGTTGTGTCCTTCTGCTTAAGAAATACATCAGTTATACAATGAAGAGATGCACTTTAACAGGATGGAAAGTGCGATTATTAGTTTCCTGGAATTAATGCTGCAACAATGTCACTCAGCCTATCAGTTAAAATGCAATTTTTGAATTTGCAGCTATTATTATAAAACAAGTAAGAAATTTCAGAAAGATGCAAGAGAGGGTAGTAAGAGAAAAGAGAGTAACTCATCAAGAAATGGCAAAAAAGATGGAATGAAAATCCATCTGTTGGTGCAACTCCGAGTTGTGTTACTACAACTTTGAGTTGCGTAAACAGAATAGTTTTGGTACTAACTAGATGTAGAGGAGAAACCTGTACAAAATGAAGTTCTTGTTGACCTTTACAGTGCATGAAGTGGACTGGCTTGAAGTTTCAGTTGCACAAAGTGCCACTGTCTATCAACACATGCATATACGCCGTGCGGTGTGCATGGAGTATGCTATATATACAGTAGCTTACTTGATAAATTTAAAACAAGCATAACTGCTAAATGTGAAGCATTCTCTACAAAAGCAAGTAGTATCCTATTCTAAAAACACATTTGAGCTTCACATAAACAAGAAACGTTCACAAACAGTGTCATACATTAAATCATTAATGTTATATAGAAATGTCATCAGCGTGTCACTCGGCTCGGGCAGTCACTGTATTCATCTTTTTCAACACGTACATCAGTAAATAGACGTTTCCCTCTCCCCCCAGCAACAATTAACATGTAGAAAAAACTGCCTGAATAAAGATTTTTTATTTTTAGATCAGTCACTTAGCTGAAGGCTGCAACAAGTTCTGAATGGCGTCTGGGCCGGGTAACACTTTGCTTCTTCTTCAGTGGTTGATTCTGATGAGGCGGTGGAATGGAAGGGACGCTCTTCTTCACATGTATCGAAGGCAGAAGCTGAGCTTGATTGAAGAGAGACTGTTTCTGATGATCAGAGTTATTAACACCTTTGAGCGTCCTGCTTGTCTGCAAAAATGAAAGGCCTTCCATTAATTTCTCTGCAGTTGCTGTAAACTACTGTTAGAATTTTGACAGCCAATCAGATTGCAGTATTTCTGAGACCCCATCATGCACATTACTTACCCCAGTTGTCTGCGCCCCCACCAGATTTCCTATCCGCCAATTAGTTTGCAGCATTTCTGAGACCCTGAGTGACAGAACTAGTGTCTAGCACCACATAGCAAAAGCGCAAAACAGTTACACGGCCCACTGGTGCAGCAGTTTGATTTCTGCCTGCATCGCCGACGACAACCCGGGTTCAGGATCGGACTGTGGGGTGTCACAGTGCCCGTCAGGAAGAGATGGCTCAAGCGTCCGATCACTTGCCTTCTGCCGGGATGGAGGGTAGGTTTGTGGCAGGCACACCCAATAGCTGGCCGCTGGCAGAGGCCAGGAGCACGGCAACACCACAGGCCATACTGCGGGTGGGAGCATGACAGACTTCGGTGTACGCCTTGACATCACTTATAAAATGGGTTAAGGATTTTAGATATCCTGATTGGTCGCTAGCCATGTGTTAGAAGTGCATTAAGTGTCTAACGCACTGCTAAAACTAGTCCTCCTGAATGATCCTGAATACCTGGACGTATGTGCACCAAATGAAAGATATCCTGATACCTACAATAACAGCATTTATTTATTTATTTATTTTTGTAACTGTTTTGTTTTTCCATCACATCGACCATCCCCAGTGAGGCGCTGTCACTCTTGCGGCTTCTATCCTGCCTGCCAGATTGCTCCCACCCCCCACTGTTCAACTTCTGCCCACAGTCCTGAAACAGTACACTAATACAGAATTCAAAAGTTAAAGACAGAGGAAAACAAAATCTGCAGAAAATAGGTATGTTTAAATCTTACTAGTGGTCACGGCTGCCATCTACATCAGTGACTCGTGGCTTTCATCCCAGCTGCCAGTTTGCTGGTTCACTCTCAGTCACACCTCAGCCTAAACTTATAGTTTGGCATCTAAAAGTACATAACACATAAATGATGTACATAAATAAAACATAGACAGAGTAGCAGTGTGTGGGGACTGAGTGGAGGAGGGGAGAGAGACACCTGCTATACATAGTAATCCGCTTCAACAATGGTGGCCAAACTGGCCATAGTGGGACCAAAGTCTAGGAGCAAGTAATATAGGCGGAGGTACTATTTTACATCAAACATCATTAAGATTTCATTTTTTTCTATTTAAAGGTAAAAACTCAGATATTTACATGCATGTAAAATACAAAGTGCCATTTTATAAGCGCAGTAAGTCACTACAGGGTGTGTATTAGGCAGTTCTTATGTTCTAACACATGGCTAGGGGGCTGGATGCACTCTGCCTGTGGCCTCGTGCCTCAGTACGCCCCCTAGCCATGCATTATTATAACTATGTAATTGTAATGCACACCCCGTTGTGTCTTATTGTTTATGTGGCAGTGCACATCACACTCCCCAGAAAACCAAGAAAATGCACATACTCCCTAGTCCAGCCACGATGATGGCCACTGATCGACAGCCCCATGCTGACACCCTACCAGTGATTCCCACAGGCTAAATGGTTGTGCCTGAGGGCACTGTCTCTCTCCCCCAAAGGCACTGCATTCTGTCCTGCTGGCAGTGGCAGGCCAGCTAGAAGTTAGAACTCCATAACCATTAACCAACCACACAGACAGTTTAATTGCAAGGTGTCCCCAACCCTCCCCTCACACCCGGCCCAGCGCCAGGCAACACAACTCGGGAGTCTGTATAACTCATGACTAGTCACAGTTTAAGTGATGTAAATACCAGATAGTGAAGTGGACTGTCAGAGCGACGAGCCACAGGTATAGTTATAAGTTTTGTGTTATCTGTTGGAATTGGCAAAGAAAGCCAACAGAAAAGGGAGTGTGGGTGGAAAGGAATGGGATCCAGGAAAGGTCCAGTCGAGCTGTAGCCCATAAGCACAGATCATGCAGGGCCAGGAATGGATGGATCATGGATTCATGGCATGGGAATGGAGTATGGCGAATTGGGATTTTGGGAACAGAAGGACTAATGATATTCATCATAGTGGAGGCCAATACGCAGGCTGCAGTAGGCTGCGTCTTTATCAGAATACACAGTAAACAGTAAAACAGACTACTGCATGGGGCGAGTCAGTGACTCACTCATTCACTGGCTGTCTGTTCTAAGAAATGTTATTACATGGAAAGGAAGCGAGAAACTCAGAAAGACTGTGCCTAGGCCTACAGTGCTATGAATGACATTACTCCTTCCCATACCAGCTGCCTGCCCTGGGCATCAGCTTAAGGGCTGGCCTGCCCGGCATGGACACTGCTCAGAGGAATGGCAGGAACACATTCCACCACAACCCCTCTGTGGCTTTCTATCAGAAGATCAAACTGATCACCCATCCACAAGACTAAATGAACAAACAGTACCAAGGCCAGGTGACTGAGGTCAGACTGACCAAGTCAGACAGCCCAATGTTTTAGGGAGTTATTACCAACACCAGCAGGGACTAGACCAGTATACAAACTAGACTACAGTGCACATATGAGCAGTGAGCAGTGACTCACAGAGTGAGTGCAGCAGCATTTACTGCACATCTGAGGGGTGGGCTGGTCACGTAAACTCCCATTTCATCATCCCTTTGGTCATTCGTTGGTTACAAATGGTATGGCTATTTCTAACCACAGCCAATCATGCCCACCGGCATCCCACATCGATCTAATGACCAGACCTTAACCTTATACAAAGTTTTACAAAGCAGAGCCGGCCTGGTGGCGCTGAGGGTTGAGGCGCTGGATGCCACACCTCACGTCACACCAGCGACCTGGCGGGTTTGGGAGTGAACTCAAACCTCCAGGGCAGGGTCGGCAGGGAGAGAAGGGATCAAGCATCTGGAGGACTGCTCTCCCTTCCCGGGTAGGGATCTGGGGAATGTGCCATTCCTGGGTGGACCCTGCCCTGACAGTAGTCGGGGGCAGTGCAAGGAACAGGCGGTGCCGGTGCTGCAGAAGAGGGGGCAGACCTGTGGGCATCGGCACGTAGTGCCTTTGATTTCATTGCACGTCCAAGCTCTGAGGGGCAACCAAAAAGAGAAAATCCCTGCTCGGTCTAGGGAGGCAACGAGGGTTCCAGTGGCAGACTCCCACATCTCCCATCGCCGGGCCCTCCCCCGAAGGCTGGCCGAGTCCACTCAGCCCAACAACGGATGGGTGCTCTAATGGCAGAAAGACCACCAGGTAGGTGAGGCAGGTCCTTCTCCGAGGGGTGATCCAGGGGGCTGGGGGGTGCTATAGAGGGGAAGAGAGCTTCAGGCAGGGGCGTAGGTGGGTGTCTGGCCAAGACTAGAGCACCTCTGACAGATGCCCTGACCGAGAGGAGCAAACAGATAATTGGGGGGAAAAAAAAGTTTTACAAAGCACTTGTGAATTCAATTGACATTGCCCAGCTATGAGCACTAAATAATGTGCTCACAGTCACGAGTCGACACCACCACATCACAGAGCACAGACCACACTTACCAAAACAGGGCCGAGGAGGTCAGGACGGAGGGTTGGGAACCTCTGGCACATACGGCCTGCCTGTACACATGCAGAGAAACAGTTTACTATATTAACATATCAATTATGCAGTAAAACAATGACACAAAATGCAATAACTAACAATGGATTCTTATCTCTTGACCACCCAGCTAGCAAACAGTATAATGATGATACTAGTGGTACACTGGACAGAGAGACTGTCACTCAGTCCTGGCATGCTTTACACTTGTTCCGTGCCTTTTGCCTTCCTTCTTATTAAAACAGTGGCATGGATTGGTGGCACTCAGTCTCGGACTCATCAGCAACTCAGCAGTCATAGAGACGCAGGAGCAGAACATAGGAGTAAAATATTCCAGATTCAGCACAGTGACAGTAGAACAGAACTTCCTGTCTTGATCCTGAATAATTTTTTGCTCCATCGTCGTTCTGTCTAACAAAAAGCACTATGTGTGTGTCTCTCTCTCTCTCTGTCAGTGGCAATGCTGCACTGTCTGTACCACCTTCATTCTCTGTCTAGTAGTTCAAGCACCTCCTGTCCTCCTGAGGAGACCACCATTTACAGTTCAGGGCTAGCCTGGGACGGGACACAGGAGCATTTACTTGTTTATTCCTGCCTGCTGCAGCCTGCACTTCTGTCTGCAATGCATTGCAAGTTGCAACTGTCTGCAGAAAGACTGCAACCACCACCAAGATGGAGGAACCTACCTAGCTAGCTAACTTGGATTAGAGGGAGACTGACTGAGCTGAGCAAGCACAAGTTAACAGTAGTCAGTCACTCAAGTCAGTGGAGAGTGGATGAAGACTCTCTCTCTCTCTGTCTCTCTCTCTCTCTCTCTGTCTCTCTCTCTCGGCTCCATTCCGATTGTATGGTAGATGACATTGACATGGTAGGTAGGCAGCAGGCACCCCGACCGACCCCACCCTCACCCGACCCCAGTGACCACACACATCACCATCACCACCACAGTCACAGTCAGCGTAGAACACGCAAATGCAATTTAAAGATTCACAATTCTGCCAAATGATCATCAGACCATGTTCCTCAAATGGATGGAGTACTCTCTCTGTAGTTCTGTTGCGCCCCCCCCCCCATGCGTGAATTAAGGCCCATTGGTCACTCACAACTCAACAGAGCAGAAAGAATCAATTCATTAGAGCGGCAGCAGACTAGGAGACATTTAGCACCGATGCCCTTCCCCCCAGACCCTCACCTGACATTTACTATACTACCACCCCATAACCAGCTCTATGACCAAAACATCCACCAGTTACCGCAGGCATCGAGCTAAGCCTGTGAGCATAGAATGGTGGAGTCTAAGTGCGGACAACAATACAGAGTAGACAAAGTCCCACCCGTTTCTAAACTTCACTGCCCCTCCCAGTCCGTCTCCCCTCTCTTCCTCCACACACCTCACACTTCTCCCATCCAGGACCAGTACCCAACCCAGGCTTGCTGTGCTGCGCATTTAGATAGTAGATAATAATAGATGAGGTCATCACCCAGTGCATCCGATTCCTTGGACTTGACTCAACTCTTCGTCTCTCTCAACGTGGGTGGGTGGGATGGGACAGTGGGACCGGGGACTGGGAGGAGTGCGCCTCAAGGTTTTCTTCTGGATGGACTGACTGGTAGCAACTCAGTTGGAGGAGTGGGACTGGAGGGACTCTGACATTTAGTAGTAGGCAGTATCCTACTTGTGGTCGGTCGGACCGAGCTTCGCTGTGGGGCACATTAGATCACACTAGTGCAAAAAAAAAAAAAAAATTAATCCTCCTCCGCTTTAGGCTTTTTTAGGGGGGCAACCAGTGCGATCTTCTAATTTGGGGCTTCCGTGAATCGGTTGTCTAGTCGCGGTCTCTCAGCAGGTCACAGGACAGGAGTCAGACTCATCTCGGAGCACGGGCCTCTCCTCTTCTCTGCAACAGCTAGCACGCTCTCCGTCTCTGTAGGCTGCAAAAAGAAAAGGGGTGTTTCTTGGATGCCTCTCCCTATTTAACTGCACACTGTGGGAGAGGCATCTAAGAACAGGATTGGACACAGTGTTTTGACAGGCAGCAAATTCAGTTAGGATGGACTACTCCACACACACACACTGAAAACAGTGGGAACATAATGGTGAAGACATGCAGAATACAGGGGACAGAATGGAATCTTAGGTGCAATGCTTACAGTACCAGGCAAGTGAAAATATCACGGTTTGCTGGCTGAAACGATTATCACGGTTGAGCTAAAAAACACAGAATACTTCTATCGCAAGCCTCTCATACCGCAATAATGTTTCATACCAGTAGTGTTTAGTTTAAATGTTTATCTGTTAGTTCTTTGATGTTATTACTTAGCACCCTACTTCACACTCCACTCAGGTGGAGGCCATCATGGTTATAGAACTGTGGGTTATAACGGGATTGGTAGCTTCTTTTTCCTCCATTACAGGTGTAGTGCCTGAAGTTTCATTCTCTGTCATATTGACAAGTGGTTGAATTGTGTTTGTCAGTAGAAGATCAGAGTCCACTGCCTGTCTGCCCTTTTTTTGGGGGGGGATTTTCTCTTGACTCTCATTGTACACCACTCTTCCTCATTCCCACTTTCTAATTCTCTCTTTTCATGCTTCATTTTTCTGCATGCTGTTTGTTGGTAGGATTAGCGCCATCAGTTTGTGCTTCCCTAATGTGTTCCACTACATTTAACAAGTCTTTATTTTTTTGAGAAATAATTTCCATTTCTGTAGCGCTCCACATTGTTAATGGGAATCATAACTACTGTGTAATGTGCACCCCTACTAGGTGAAATGGCACAGCCGAAAGCCTTAGAATGCTGGACATATTACAGTTCCGAGCAGCAGCAACTCCCCAGTTCTAGCTGTGCCACATACAGGGGAACATCTGTCGAGCCTCCTCTGAAGAAACTTTAAGCTGTGTTATTTTGGGGCTGCAATTCTGCATAAAACTGTGCCTGTTAAGCTGCAGCTTTCAAGTTGAATAGCCTGCTTCTCCCATTTTCCAGTTCTGGATTTGGGGGGGCGGCACATCTGCCTTTTAGACAAGGTGTTTTCCCTCTTTTGATCTCAGATTGTTTTAATTTATTGTCTTTTTTTCAAAATTCAGGAGTTAATTTGTTCTCGTGGAATTGCCCTTTTAAATATCTCTCAGCAGCATAGCCTTGGTGTTTAGGATATCTTGTTTTTTTCTTTACAGCTCTTCTCTGAGCTACAAATTTGTGTTTTTTATTCTGGCGGCTTTGCCTCCGTCAGCGAGTTCTTCAGCTCTCTCGAGCCCTCAGTTTTTCCCCACCACTCGGACGATTTGTTATTTGGGTTGGGCATGCGCGATAGCTACACGGTCTACTTCAGCACACCCCCTTTGACGTCCTGACATCATGCAGAGCTCTCGTGAGAGAGTGTGCACCTGGGCATTTTTCTAGCCCTACAGTCATGCGGCTCTCCTAGCTTGCTGCGTGACACTTTTTTTTTTTTTTTTACATTGGAGCAAGTTATTATCATATTTTACAGGCCAGACATAGACAGCGATCTTACTTGGCACCATGGTATACTATTACACCACTAGTGCATTGGTGACATTTTTATATACTTATTATAAAACACAGCACAAGGGATTTTTTTTATTCTCACTTCAGAGAGCCATTATTGACACCATGGCTTATTGGAGACCATTAACTCTTAAAAGATGTAAGACCTGCAGGAGGGTGCTGAGACTGTCACCCATGGGTTCCTATTGCCCTTACTGTGTTACTCAACATAATATGTCTTACGTCTCCCCTCCACCGGCCCTGCTGGGTGGGGGGGGCTGGTTCCTCAGTTGGCAGTGGCAAAGCTGAATTGCGTAAATCCTTATTGTTGCTCTTTGGAGAGCTTCTGAGCCACAGTGTTCTGCAGGACGTCCCATCAGATACATCTCCCCAAATCTGGCCCCTCAGGTGGGGGGGCCCATACAGGCATGTCCAGTTGCATCGCACTCAGACAGGGCTGTGGTTACAGATGTGCAGGCAGACCCTGACTGTCTAGAGGGTCAGGAACAAGATATTGGGGATCTTGGGGAAAATCCTGACCCTGCTAAGCTACTTTATGATGATAAGGACTGCCCCTCTGAGGAGGAGGAAGGAGGAGAGTGGACAGAGCCAAAGAAGAGGATTCCTATTCCTCCCCTGTAGGATAACAAGTCCTTGTCCTTCCTGATAGCTATGGCATGCGGGTCCTTACAGCTCAAGGAGGAGCAATCCATAGAGACAGTAGACATCAGTCTTATTCTGTCTGCGTCCTTTTCTGCTCCAAAGTGTTTCTTGAGTTTTAGTCACTGTGACTAAATTGTGGAACAAGAATGGGCAGGGGTGGACCAAAGAAGGTCCCTGCCAGAGCCAAAAGCTCAGTATTTTTCTTTTTCAGTGAAAAACTTTCAAAGGGGGGGAATCCCCCCCTCCCCCCCCCCAAAGCAGGTAAGGCAGTATATTATTCGGTAAAGCACACCACAATCCTTATTGAGGGGTCAGTGGCATTAATGGATTCACATGACAAACAAGTGGCTGTCACGTGTACAAGTGCTTTCACGTCCAATGGGGAAAAGATTCACACCTCCTATGCATTGTTTATTGTGACCAGGGCTAGGGCATTGAATCTGTGGGTTACCACCTTGGCCAGCTCGTTCCCCCTGATTCGGAGGAAGAGAGCATTTTACAATTGGTTGCCATGGCCTCCACCCTCCTAGGTGATTCTATGGTGGAGAATTTGCGCATGTCGGATCACTCCTCCTATCGTATTGTCTGCTGTGCAAGGTGTATGGCTTAGACACTGGATTGCTCGTCAAGCTTCAAAGACTAAGCTATTTAATCTCCCTTTTGAGGGAGGTTTGTTGTTCGGTTCTGGCCTGGATGATATTTTAAAGGATGTCCAGGATAAGAAGGGCCACCTCCCAGTGTCAGACCAACAGTGTAAAAAGGCCGCCTCAAGCCCAAGAGGTCAAGGCAGCGGCCATCACAGACAGTCCCCCCCCCCCAAATTCTGTTTCTGCGCCACTCCTGAGAAACTCTCTTCAGCATCCTCCAGCTTTCTGAGCTCTACCTCCCACCTGAGACTCTCACTCCTCTCCCTCACTCCAACCGACACAGCCCCCGGATCTGAAATCCCCCGGGGAGGGGGCCACCCTATCAACCCAGGGCGCTCTATCTTATAGTGTAGAGTATCGGTCTTTGCAAGTCAGGGCTGGAGAGGAGAGGGCCCGGTGTTGGGAGTGTGGTCCGGAGGCGGAGGTGCCTTCGCCTATCCTCAGGAGCGGGGATTTTCCTTGCTTTACCCCTCTGGGAGCGTGGACGTGCACTGACATCTAGCACAGTGCTGGTGCGCTCCCACACCCCACTTGCAGGACATCTGCCGATGCTCCCTACACGTTGTACATGCTCCATGCATGCTGCAGCTGCCAGCCTCCACCAGGGGCTGCTATAGCTGCATGGAGCGGCAACCCCTCTCCCTAGGAGAGCAGTCCTCCGGATGCTCGATCCTCTCCTGCCCCCTTCCGAACCCCAGCGCTCGAGTCCATTTCTGAACCCGAGTCGCTGGCATGGAGCAAGGTGTGGCATCCAGCGCCTCAACCTCTGCACCACCAGGCTGACGGTACAGACAGTTTTGAGGATGTTTTCATCCCGTTCAGAACTTTGGTAACAGGAGAAATAGAGGAGCCTACTCGGGTAACAAGGGCTATAATAACAGAGGGGCCTTTGACAGATACCATACTGGAGGTCCAGGCTAAAACCTGGTGCCTCACAGTGAAGGTACATGGGCCCATCTGTGCCCCCTTCCCTTTGTGGAAGGTGCACAATGTTTTTATTTTCAAATGGGCCCAGATAACTTCAGATGAGTGGGTTCTAGAAATTTTAGCCTTAGGCTATGCAATAGAATTTTCAGCAATCCCTGCAAGGGGGTGATTTCTGCTGTCCCTGGTTCCCTAGGACCCCGTAAAGAGAGATGCAGTGTCAAAGACTATGAACCACCTCATTCAGATTGGGGCAATTGTGCCAGTTCCTCCAAGCGAGCAGGCCCAGGGATTCTACTCAGTTTATTTTGTAGTTCCCAAGAAGTTGGGAGGTTTCAGGCCCTTTCTGGATCTGAGACACCGAAATAGCTTGTGCGCCACATGACCTTCAAGATGGAGTCCCTATGGTCAAACACCCGAGCTGTTCGCCCAGGGGATTTCCTAGCTTCCATAAATCTGAGGGATGCGTACCTTCACATTATCGTCCATCAGTCTCATCAGAAGTATCTCAGGTTCTCAATACTGGGTCAACATTTCTAGTACAGGACTCTTCCCTTGGGCCTTGCAACAGCCCCCAGGGTCTTCTCGAAGGTGCTTATAGTCCTAGTGGCTCAACTTAGACAAGAGGCGCATCATGTCTGTGTCCTTATCTGGACGACATGCTTATTCGAGCACTGACAGCGGCCCTGGCAAGGAGGCCTGTGCTCCAGACCTTGGAAATGCTAGAGTCCCACAGCCGTATGGTGAATCAGGAGAAAAGCTCTCTTGAACTATCTCAGACTCAGGAATACTTGGGGGCAGTATTCAAGATGGACCAGGGAAAGGTTTTCCTTTCTCCTTCCCAAAAGGAGACTCTGTTGAAAGAAGTTCAAGTGGCTCAGGGCTCAGTTATCGGCATCAGCCCTATGCCTGCTGCGAATCCTGGGCCTCATGACAGCAACAATAGACCTGGTTCTGTGAGCTTGCCTTCACATGTGACCCCTACAAATGGTGTTGCTGTCGGCCTGGAATCCGACCTCTGAGGATTATCAGGCCAGGATCCCCCTGTCTCCTCCGCTGCGGCACTCCTGGAGTTGGTGGGTGAGCATGGAGAATCTGAGCAAAGGGGTTCCCTTTGAACTTTTCCAGAGTTGATTCTGACAACAGATGCCAGCCTGCACGGTTGGGGAGGCAATCCTGAACCAACTACCCACTCAAGGAACTTGGTCAGTGCAGGAACAGCATCTCCACATAAATGCTCTGGAGATGAGGGTGGTTCCCCTCGCTCTTCTTTGATTTCAAAGTCTGCTGCAGACAAAAGCAGTAAAAATAAGGTCAAGCAACACCATCATGGTGGCGTACATATACAGTTAAAGTGGCACCAAGAGCAGGGAGATGCCAAAAGAAGTCTCCAAACTTCTCCTGATGGCAGAGAAGAATCTTTTCTCTCTGTCAGCAGTACACTTAGCAGGGGAGTTGAACTTTCTGACCAGCTGGCTAAGTCGCACAAATGTTCATCCAGGGGAGTGGATGTTGAGCCTGGAAGCGTTTGACCTGTTGTCTCAAAGGTTATTCGCGTCACAGATCGATCTGTTCACCTACAGCCACAGTGCTCAGACTCCAAGGTTTTTCAGCTATTACCGGCATCCACAGATGGAAACAGTGGATGCCCTGCCTCCGGAGTGAAGCTTCGACATGGCATATGCCTTTCCTCCTCTGCCTCTATTCACTAAGGTCATATGCAAAATGGGTCAGTCAAGAGGAAACTTCCTTCTGATAGCTCTGGAGTGGCCCAGAAGACTGTGGTTTTCGAACTTAGTGATCTTGGCTCAGCAAGCTCCATTTCGCCTTCCAGTACAAAGAGACTGTCTCTCGCAGGGCCCCATTCTGCGCTCAGATCCAGGAGCAATGCAACTCATGGCCCCGGCTCCTGAAAGGAGGAGACTTCTAAAACTAGGTTTCTCTAAGAAAGTAGTAGATGCTCTGAAGGCTGCCAGAAAGATTTCCACTTCTGCAGCTTATGCTCGTGTATGGGCCACCTTTTAGGCTTCAGCCAGGAAAGAAGATATTTATTTATTTATTTAGCTTTTGTTGACCAGGTAGGTACACTAGATAAGTTTTATGCCTATTTTCAGGTATGACCCAGGAGAGTACAGTGAAAAATACAGGTTCAAACAAGGTACATAACGACAAGAGGGCAATGTACATCGTTACAGGAAAGCAAGATGAACCGATAGTTTACAGTGAGCAGTAAATAGGTAAAATATACATATACATACAGAACAAATAGACTAAGACATTCAATGGCAATTACATTGTATGAGTGACCCTTTTTACAAGTGCCACATAATTCATAAGCAGATAGCAAGCAATCACATGCATCCCAGAGTTAAGGACAGTGGATTGGATGAGACCAATTTGGAGACCTGATTAAGGTGATTTAGGACACCCACATACAGAGGACAGTTTCAAGTGCCCCCACAGGGAATTCTGGAGGCTCCGGTGGGAGGGGGAGGTGCGAACGTGGTCTGGAAGGGAGTTCCATAGCCTTGGAGTGCACATAGCAAAGTCTCTTTCTCCAATTAGGGTTCCAGTATAAGGAACTTTGAGCACCCCAGGACATTGAGACCTAAAGAAGTAGGAGGTGGATTCAGCAGGCTTGAGGAGCTGCACCAGCCCTGGGGTGGTTCCAGTTCTGAACACCATTCCTACGAAGCAGCCCAAGCCATATTTAAAGTGATTGTCTGGGGAAAGCCAGCCCAGTTTGTCGTATAATTTACAATGATGGGTGAGACGTGGGGCTGCCAGAGCAAAGTGACAGATGTTGTAGGTCGTGTTCCATCGAGCAAGGTGGACCTTGGAGGTGCTAGCGAACAGAAGAAGGCCATAGCTAAGTGAAGGGAGCAGCACACCTCTGGCCAACGCCAAGCGGGCTGCAGATGTAAAATTTTTCTTTGCCCTGTAGGCAAGACCCATCGAGCTCCAAGCCTTGTCCCACAAAGAGCCATACCTTGTAATGCATAAGGACAAGGTGGTGCTCAGAACAGTTACGTCCTTTATTCCAAAAGTGCCCACGACTTTCCATGTGAACCAGGAAATGTGTCTTCTATCTTTCTGTCCACAACCATCTCACCCAAAAGAGGAGTTGCACAAGTTAGATTTGCGACGCACCATTAGGACATACCTTAAATGGACATCTGAGTTCCCAAAATCAGATAGATGACTTATCCTTTTCGGAGTGGCCAAGAAAGCCTCCAAGGCCACCCTAGCTAGATGGGTGAGGGCCTGTGTTGCCAAGGCTTATGTCGCAGAAAAAAAGAGACCTCTGACCCTCATTAAGGCTCACACCACCACCAGGGCTATGGCCACTTCTTGGGCAGAGAGAGGTGAAGCATCTGTTTTTAGAGCTATGCAAGGCAGCTACATGGTCCTCCGTCCACACTTTCACCAAACACTACAGAATGGATGTTCAGAGTTCTGCTGATGCAGCTTTTGGTCGCAGATTTTTGCAGGTGGCAGATTACAAGTAAACTTCTTACTGTACATGTTTTTGACATACAGGTATGGAATAATATTCTTCTCCCTCTCAGTTGTTCTGGGTACTGCTTATTAGAACCCAGTAGTTATGAATTCCCATTGTCAGTGTGGAGCGTTAAAGAAGAAGTTTCTTCATACTTACCATAATTTCTATTGGCTCCTACATTGTCAGTGGGGCCTGCCCAGGAGTCTTGCTCCTGCAGGAGAATATTATTCGGTATGTCAGTGAGGGATGTCCATTGTTTAATTACAACCCTAATTACAGATTTGCCAGGGCATCCCTCTACTGTTTGTCTGCTGTGCTGTATTAATATAAAAAAAAAAAATGTTTTCAATTTGACTGCGATCAAGCATCTTTAACAGTTTCAATTTGAAACTAACCAAGGGTGTCTCCTTTGATGCAGGTAGTGTTTTCACTGCATACATAAGTTGCTTGCAGGTTTAATTATTAACGTTCTTGTTTCAGGTTTGGTGTTTTCCAGACAGTTCTTCTGTGGAAACAAAAGTCCTCACTGCTTGTTGTTCTTTTCCACAAAGAGACCTGCTCAGAGTAGGGCTCTCAGTTGGTGATGAGGTGCACTGGCTACCTGAAGCCTTCTGTCAAGGTAAGGCATTTTTTTACTACAGTGCACCTTTTATTATCTGCCCCTCCATACCTCTTAACCTTTTGTCACTGAAATGAGGGACATGGACATTTTTGGACACTCAAAATGAGGGACACAGGCCCTCAGAATGAGGGATATATCCTCAAACATGGAGATACAAGCTCGGAACACTATGAAAACCATAGTGTTTACTTGCACAAAGTTTATTTTGGATTTAGTATTTTAGAATATTAAGAGTTTCTGCTTTAAAGTCTGAATTTACAGCACATTCTTTGTGTGGGCAGCCCCTTTTCCATGAGGGACATAGCAATTTTAAGGGCCAAAATGAGGGATGTCCCTCGTAATGAGGGACACTTGAGAGGTGTACACCCCTCTATTATCCGCCACCCTTCTTATCTGCAAACCTGACCTCCTGTATTGTTCTCTCTCTATGGAAATTCCCTCTGTTATCCACCACACTCTATCCGCCATCCACCAGCACTTTTTAGTGTACCTTCCTAATATTATTCTCCCTCTGTTTTCCGCAAAGTCGCTGGGACTGATGTGGTGCATTATTATGGTCCCAAGCTTTTGGTTGTTTTAAATGTCTTAATAAGACATATTTTACAGTACACTGCTGAGGACTGTTACCTTTGAGAATGGAGTTGAGGTTTTCAGCAACATAATTTATGAAGATATTATTGAAACTGTCAGGATGAAGAAAAGGAAGATTTCATGTTAGAAGCCAGGGTGGATTTTAACATTGTTTTGCTTGTCTGTGGCCTGGACTAGTGTAGCTAACCCTCTGCTTGTCCATCCCAACTAATGCATCTTCTATGGCTGCCAATGAAGTAAAAAAAAATCCCTACTTTAGCAGGCTGTAGTCATCATGCTAATCTCCTTCGTTGTTTCAGATGGCTAGGTATGATTAACAGCTCTTCAGGAGCTGTAATTACATGACACCTGGTAGTGCAAGGTGGGGATCCCACAAAAGACTCCATGTGAGTCATTGTCACCTCATTGTTAGAGTTTCCAACTAGTGTTCAAGCTGTGATCAGGGGAGGAAGTCATTATTTATTTTTGTATGTAAGGATTCTGAAAATAGCTTTGAGCACAGGCCCTTTTACAAAGGTTCCACGTCAGTTGAACAAACAAATAGACATGCATACATACATACACACACAAAGAAGTGCAAGATCATGCACATAGGGAAGAGAACCCCTGAAGCCACCTATAGGTTGGGAGGGGAGTTGCTGGCAATCACAAGGGAAGAAAAAGACTTGGGCATCATCATCACAGATGACCTAAAATCATCCAAGCAGACCACTAAAGCAGTAGGTAAGGCTAGAGGGATGTTGGAGTGTAGTAGTAGGGGTATCACAAGTCGTAAGAGGGAGATAATGATCCCTCTTTACAAGACACTGGTTAGGCCCCATCTGGAGTACTGCGTGCAGTACTGGAGGCCGCACCTGCACAAGGACATTAACAAAATGGGGCAGTCCAGGAGAAGGGCAGCCAAAATGGTGCAAGGACTGCATCAGAAAACATATGAGGACAGATTAACGGAGCTCACTATGTATACCCTAGAGCAAAGGAGGGAGAGAGGTGATATGATCAAAACATTCAAATATCTTAAGGGCATTAACAAGGTGAAGAGTCTAACTTGTTTCAGTATAAGAAAAATAGCAGGACAAGAGGACACAGCATGAGATTAGAGGGAGGCTGATTAAGGAGGAATGTGGGGAAGTTATTTTTCACAGAAAGGGTGGTGGATGCATGGAACGGTATTTGTTGAGGTACTCTGTGAGTTGTGCTACCACTATCTGTTCCAATGCTTTGGATAGGGGAGAGGATGGAGACAGGCTTGTAGTTGGCTATACAAGTCTTGTCACTGTTCTTGTGCAACGGTGCTACAAGGGCCTGCTTCCAGATCTCAGGGAATTGAGCAAGAGCCAGCAATTTTTTGAATAATTTTGTAATTGGCACAATGAGGTCATCCAGTGTATGGGATACGAGTTTCATGTCTACTCCATCACTGCCCAGTCTGATCTTGCCTAGCACTTTTTTTATGTGTTTCAGGGCCTCCTTCACTGTCACTCTTTTGAAGTAGAAGTCAGGACGTGAGCCCCTGTGAGGCATGCAGTTGGGATGGTCATTAGCAGGGAGTAGGTAGTCGGGGGGTGGGTAGTACCGAGGTCAGGTCAGAGAAAGCCGTGTTGAAGGATAAGTCGTGGGGGAGTTATTAATGTTGAGCAGCTGAGGGTGCCTTTTGTCCTCCTTTCCAAGGAGGTATTTAATGTTCTCCCAAAATCTCTTCCCATCGCCCCAGGAATTTTTAAGCTGTTCCTTGTTCCAGTGTTCTGAGTTTGTTTCTCCATGTGTGTTGATATGCTCCACATTATTAAGGCTGCTGTCCTTCATTTTTCCACATTTTGAATATAATTGCCTAACATTTTAGTGATAACATGTTAAGAGGTATGTAGTGACTGCCATGCGGGTGGTGGGTTTTTATCCCAGCCTCCTCATAGTCACTCCCTCTCTCTTTTCCCAGTCTCCCAGCTCTGTACATTCCCTGTACACTATTTCAGGCTGATGAAAGAATGTATTTATTTATTGAATTTTTGTTGACCGGGTAGGCCCACTGAGACTAGAAGTCCCTTTTTCAGGGGCGGGTGTGGGGGGAGGGTACAGATGGTAACCAACTGAAATTGAACCAGATTAAGCTGTTGGTGGTATTTTAGTGCATTTTTAGAAAGAGGAGGACTTTGCTTAAATGAAATTAATCATAACAAATAAAGCCAAATAGATGTTCATCACTGATTACTTTACTTCAAAGTTGATTGATGATAAATGAGAAATTAATAGATTTTTATAGCCATACTGTGTGGTTTTTTAAGTAATTTCATTACCATACTGCACACAAAGAAACTGAATAGTTAATACCAAAGGTTAGTCCTGTGCTAATTTTCCCATATTTTCCCATTGAAACATAACACACCTCTGTTATCCGCCAAAAAGTTGGTGCTCTGAAGTTGGCGGATAATAGAGGGTACACTGTATATTCTGTTTATAAAGAAAATTATATCCATATAGTAGCCAATCGTGTGCTTCTCATATGAGATAGACAATATGACAGTTATTTTATGTTTTGAGGCACTGCGAGGACAAGAGTGACTGGAGAGTTGCTGCTGCTCGGAATCCTCATGTGCCCAGCATTCTAAAGTTTTGGGCTGTGCCATTTCCCCTAGTAGGGGTGCACATTATCCAGTAGTTATGATTCACATTGACAGTGAAGGAGCTAACAGAAAAGGAAATTACAGTAAGTATTAAGAAATTTCTTCTTTCTAAATTAATTATCTTTAGTTTAAGTTCTCTAATTTCTTGGCATTGTTCACATGTAGGCAAGGGAAGGCAACTTGATAAGGCTCCTGCTCCTGGAGGCTCTGGGCGCCATACACAAGCAAAAACAAACCGCAGTCACTTAAGGCATAATAAAAGCTCATTAACACTATTACAAAATTAACAAAAAAACTGAGATAAAATAGGGTTTCAAGAATCGGTCTTCAGAAAAGCTGGCCAAAACTAAAATAAAAATGTTAAATGTAAATGCCAAGTAGTATGTGCTGGATTCAGTACTAAATATTTCACATACTATGCATTTAATCCCTAATTTCCTATTGGCAAATGTTACCAATCCGGTATCCATGACCATAAAAAAACATGTAGACACCTTATATAAAAACAACCCAAGGTTACCTAGTGACCTGGCTGGCAAGGGCTGCCTGTATCGACCTCTGATCTGTGCTTACAGACCACTTACACACTGGTATGATTTACTCTAATCTATAACCTAAAAATAGTACACTACCACTAAAATATTCAAAAAAGTAAAATATCAATCATCAATACCACCTTTTACAATTACTGTTTAACTAGGGAGGGTAACTTAATACTATCAGGCACGTTTTCTTATCTGAACATTTGGGTAAAAATTGGAATTATATAGTTACATAGAAATTGCCAGTCATCTTTATCTTTATTTAACGAGGTGGAACACTGTTGAGGCAAGCTCATTTACAAAGTGGGCCTGGACAAAAGTACAATGATGATCATAACAAAACATAGTTATACAGTGTCAAGGAAAAAACAAAAATAGAAATAAAAAGCAAAAAATATGCACTCGTGCATGGCGGAATAATACAAAAAAGGGGGAGGTGGAGAAATATATACAATATACAGAGTATGCAATATGTAGATAATTGTTGCCTGACAATGGATCAAAGTGCATACAGAGAACAAACAAGTTGTTTGCAAAATACCTTCAACCTAAAACCATGACAGTATCACCATAGGGCTATATGGGGATATTGTTCAGTTTAGGAAAGGTACTAGTAAGGCTTACATAGATAGAAGGAAGGAGGGAGGAAGGGGTGACGGGGTGAGATGAGAGGAAGGGACCCTGAAGGAGGTAGAGGTGAGAGGAAGATGGCAGGGGAATGGGTGGGATTAGTTTCAATTCATTACACACACTTAGTAGAGCGTGTAGAAATAAAAAGGACAAGGATCAAGAAAAGCAGTCTGTGTCGGCAGATAAGGACCGCCTGGCCCATCTAGTCTGCCTGTAAGCCCTTTTACTGGATTACTACTTCTGATCCACCCACTGCTGTATCTCTGTAGTTCCCCCTATGCCTGTCCCAAGCATGCTTGAATCCATCCACAGTGCTCGCTCCCACCACCTCCTGAGACAGACCATTCCATGTGTCCACCACCCTCTCTGTGAAGAAGAACTTCCTCCTAGTCCCTCTTAACCTTCCACCTTCCAATTTCATGTCATGCCCCCTCATTCTTGTGCTCCTCCTATATTGGAAAATGTCTCCCTTCTGCACCTTGTTTATACCCTTGAGGTACTTGAATGTTTCTATCATGTCCCGTCTTTCCCTCCTCTCTTCCAGCGAGTACATAGTGAGGTCCCTTAATCTCGCCTCATAAGTCTTGTGTTGCAAGCCCTGTACCATCTTAGTTGCCCTTCTCTGGACTGTTTCCAGCCTATTAATGTCCTTATGAAGGTGCGGCCTCCAGAACTGCTCACAGTACTCCATGTGAGGCCTGACCATGTTTTATATAATGGCATCACTACCTCCCGCCTTCTGCTGGTGATACCCTTGCCTACACACTCCAACATGCCACTGGCCTTCCCAGCTGCCTTCGCACTCTGCTTTGACATTTTCAGGTGTTCTGAAATATTAACCCCCAGGTCTCTTTGTGACAGTCAGCAACACCCCCCAAACCTGTAGCTTTCCCCAGGGTTTGTGTGTCCTGAGTGCATAATTTTGCATGTTTTTGAATTAAGCTTCAGTTGCCAGTCCTCAGACCATTTTTCAAGCTTCCCCAGGTCCCTCCTCATTTTCTCCACCCCCTCTGGGGTATCCACTCTGTTACAGATCTTGGCGTCATCTGCAAACAGGCAGACCTTTCCCTCCAGCCCTTCTGCAGTATCGCTAATGAAGACATTGAACAGGATGGTCCCCAAGACTGATCCCTGAGGCACCCCACTGGTCACCCCCCCTCTCCCCAGACTGCACTCCATTTACCACCACCCTCTGCCTCCTGTCTGTTAGCCTGTTTCTAACCCAGTTTACCACCCTGTCCCCCATGCCCAGCCTACCCAGCTTGTTTATCAGCTTCCTCAGTGGGACAGTGCCAAAGGCTTTGCTGAAATCAAGGTAAGTGATGTCCACTGCCCCACCCTGATTTACTTCCTTTGTCACCCAGTCAAAGGATTTAATTGCAGTAGTACAGAGGCTTGTGTGGAAGAAAAAGAACGGCGACGGCACACGTATACTATACAAGCATAGAACAGTTAGTGAAAACCCAACCCCCAGCAGTGTGCTGTATCTGTGCCAGTACCAGATCCACAAACAATGTCGGTACAAGTGCTATTATTATGATGGCTTGGGCAAAACCTCCTCGTGGTTCGCACCAGCAGTGTTTTCAGCTCACTGAGTCACCCGCAAAGAGGCAAAAAAACCTGCAGAAAACTATGCCACTGGACCCAGAAAAATGTAAAATACGATTTTGTCAAGTGACAGCAGTGATTGCATTCCTGCTACTAAATTAGCCAGGCGTAAAAACGTAGCCAGCAGAGGCTACTTCTTAGCATCCAGCTTTTCTCTCAGCACAATCGAATTGAATGGTAAATGGTTAAAACACCAGGACATTCCGAGTGAGACACAGCATCTCATCATATTGCAATCTGTGACAAGTTCATAATTATAAATCTAATTTTTTTTTGTATGTTGTTTTTATTGAAGTATGTAGAAACATTACATTAAAAATGCATTTCAAGGAGAGGCAGACTACATCAGAAGATCATTTCACATATCATTCAGTAGAGGAAAAGCGCCACCCACTCCCATTTGGTACCACAAATACGGAGGCTACCACCATAGATCTATAACCCAAAAATAAACCCCAGGAGCCCCATTTGCTGCCAACACATATTAACCACATGGATTTACAAGGGGTCCGCCATGCTGAAGTATGGCTTCCAGGGAACAGTACCATATTAACCCATGACCAGAATGAGAGGGTAATAGGGGTGCTGCTAAGGAGGAAACCCACATTAACAGCTTGCCTCTCCTCTAGATTTAACTGGGTAAAGAAATCGCAATTGAAAGGCAACGGCCAAAGAGTGAAGAGCAAAACAGTACTTTAACTATTCCAGGACAAAAAGAATGCAACCCCCCAATATCCCCATGGAGCTAGGCTATTGGACATAATCATTATTTTGTGCAGTACAAATTCTAAACACATATAAGTAAAACAATTATGTAATTCCAATATTGTTAAAGGACAATACATAATCATCAGGTATTATAAACTTCAGAGTAATGCACACAGATAAACGGATAGCTTAAGGATAACTAACTATTGGTCTACCAAAAAGGGTGAGGATAAATATCTTCAAGTTACTCACAGTCCAACATAGATTTGCCTTAAACAAACCTGCCAACTAAAAGTTTAAGTAGTTCATCATGACTCTTCCTCCGTCCCGGACTCCACCTCTGATTGAGTCACTCGTTTCTTATTCAACTTCTCTGCGAAGTAGCCTGCTGATTTAGGGTCAGTATAACAGTACATTTTATCAGCGATGGAAAATAGCAACCACACCTGAAAGCTTATCTGATACTGAATACCAACTTCTCTAAGTTTTGCTGTTGCCTCATCAAAAGCCTTCCTCCAAAGGCACGTGGAATAGGCATAATCGGGGAAAAACAAAATCCATGTTTCTTCAGTGGTCAGGGTGTGCTCCCATGCTGCCTTGAGCAAGTGATCTCGCACTCCTGCTAACCCGGTTACTATTAGGATAGTGTGGGGACCATCTGATTGAGCGCGGGCCCTGCGAGGATTGATCCAGTGAGCTTTCACAATGTGGGGGCGTGTGACCCAGCCTCCACGCCTCCGATAACCGTCTCTCCAAGAAGGTAGTCATATCGTCTCCTTCAGTGCCTTCTGGGACCCCCAGTATGCATACATTTGAAGCTTGAATGGCATTTTCTAGCTGCTCTAAGTGGGTCTTAATCAGACCATGTTCCTTGATTGTCATTGCAGCCACTGCCAATACCTTCCGTGCCGTTGCTGTGGATTCAGTAATTGCACTTGCCATCCCATCGACTTTGTTTTCAGGAATTACGAGGTGTTCAATATGAGAGTCCAGCATTTTTTCAGTCCACGAATTAGACTCTGTAAGAGCGGTTAGTGAGCGCTGTAAAGTACCTAATGTAGCTGGATGTTCAGTATGGGTGTAGGCTGTGGCGCATGCTGATCTCCACGTTGCGATGGTCCCAGAGCATTGTAGTCCATTTTTGCGGAGTTTGTACGTCCCATTCTGCCAGAAAAAATAGATCCTATGAAGCAGACAGCTTAACTCCAGTGATATATCTACTTTAAAGCCTACAACTTTGCCAATAAATTGGTTTAATATTAAATTCAGCAATCCTGTATTATGTAGCTCTACAAAATGCAGCTTGCTTGCTGGGCTGCTAGGCTCTGCCCCAGTCATAAATCTAATTTCTCACTGAATCCTGCGTACTGTTTTGGTTGTCTCCGGTACTTTCTTTACAACTTATTTTGTGCTATAAACAGTCAGTGTTTATATTATTGCTCCCTGCTTATATTTGTTTGTTTAATAATTTATTTTTTACCCATCTTATTATACACAGCCCCATGTGTGACCAGGAGAGATGTATTATTATTGACTGTACATATTATTGATTGTGGGTGGGGGTGAGAATAACACACTGTACAAGAGGTGTAATAATAATGTAATATATGGACAAGCCAATTACTACTATCAAAAACTATTTAAAAAAAAAAAAATCCCCATAATGCCACACTCAAAATTCCATAGTACCATCGTTGCAATCCCATGATACTATCGTTCAGAGCTTGTAATGCTGTTGTTCTGAGCTCTGAACGATAGTATTATGAGACAGATGCAGAAGCGTGAGCTGGTCAATTTTATTTATTTATTTAAGTGTTTTAACCAGGAAGGCATGCTGAGCAGACATTCCTTGTCCTCGGCGTGAGCCAGCTTTTGCTACCTGCCGTGTACAGCAAAAGCTGACATGGTGCTGAAAAGAGAACCTAAAAAAATGGGTCTCTGTAAATGAAGCACATTCACTCTGCTCAGCCCACCACCTCTGCAACACCACAACCTTGTGAAGAAACACCTGTTCAAGCTCCTGTTCCTGCTAGAGCTCAACCAGTGACACTGCCCCACCCCCCCATAGGCCTTCTCAGTAACTGTTGACAGCAGACTCCCCACAGCACTCCCACCAGTAGAGCAGATATATTCGGCTCCAACTCCATATTGTATGTACACACCTCCGTTAACATTCACAAACCTCCATGTCCTGCAAAGAAGCGCCAGTACATTACATACCTTGATTCTAAATCGAAGTAGGGACTGACATCTGAACATTAAGTTCAAACTTCCTGTTTCCTGTTTATTATTCATTGCCCTGAATCACTGGTATGAGACTTTAACAAAATTTGCAGCACATCCAGGCCAGGGTCAGCACCCACATCAATGTTAATAAATACCTGAAGGTCCTTGGATCCGTATATTACAAAAAATAGAAAATTGGGGACTGTGATTACTCGGCTATAATACCATCTTGAGATTCTGGGGATATGATGGAACCTCTCAAGCTTCGCTCTTGAGGTTCTCCTGTCTCCAGAACCTCTTGATGGTATTATACACTTGTAATAAACAGTCCCCTAGCTATTATTCTATTAGTATTAATGACTGGGAATATTTTTTGTAGAGGTTGGGGGATGCTGCACATTTGTACATTTCACGCAGTACATATGTGACAACAGTAGACAAGACTGGATTACTGTTTCTGATTTTGTCAGGGGGTGGTTAATAAAATAGAGTAGATATGTGGCAAAGACAGCAGACACTTGTACATATCTGTGGGATGGAGTTATCGTACAAGGCAGTTTCATTTATTTCATGGATAACTGCTGGGTTCTAAGTAGCTGGTATAGCATAGCAAAACGGGGTAATGGTAACCATTTTCAGAAATGTTTAGCAGTAGACTCCCAACCATTTTTTGAGTGAATCCACAGTAGACACAGTACACAAAATTAATAGAACTATATAATTTTTTAAAATGTTATTAATCATTCAAACAACATGAAGTCTTGCTGTATTCTGACAATATGCAGTTAGCCCCAGCAGTTGAACTGCTCCGGAGAGGAAAGAGTTAACTCTATGCCACAGCATAGAACGTTGAGCTCGAGCACGGTTCAAACCTCTGTCTGCTGTACTTTGAAGTGTAACTGTCAGATTCTTTACTCCTCCTAACTGAACAGTCGCTCCAGAGATCTCTCCTTCGCTGTCGGTTCGGTACAGTAAAAATTTCGGTTTTAAACCGCTATTTCTTATTTTTATTTTGGTTCAGATCTCTGTCTGCGGTACAGTAAGTACTTAGGTAGTGGAAAAGTGCTGTTTTCTGTGGAAATTGTAAAAGCAATATTTTTCAAATGGTTCAGCTGAACTGATTGTCTATTTTCTCTTAAGTTTTCTTTGGTTTTCTAAATTTAGTGTGATGTACCAGTCCTTATCGGTTCTAAAAAAAAAAAAAAAAAAAAAACCTGTATTTTTAATGTTTTTTTTTTTTTTTTTCTCAAATACTCGGGACACAGGAACCGATAAGGGGGTCTTGCCTGGCTTTTGCCGAGTAAAGGGTACGTTTTTTAGGATGGCTTTGTCTGAGAAACCCAAAAGAAAAACCGGGCCCACTGGGTTTCAACACTGTAGTGCATGTGGGGAGGCCTTTGCTAAGGCTAATCCCCATACCACCTGTGTTTACTGTCTGGGTTTTGACCACCTTGATTCAGACTGCCAGATATGTAAAAAAATTTTCCTAAGGCCACTCTGGATAAAAAGATTGGGTAGACTTGGGGAAAAGGAGGCCGAAAAGTCCTCTGACCTGGATGGCCAGCCCAGTTCGGTTCCGACCGAACCTGAGGAAGTGCCCACTGGCCTGGGCGAGACTCCCTCAGGCAAAAGGAGAGCCGATCCTGAGGGTCCGGTTCTGGCAAAACAAAAGAGAAATTGGCCAGTTTGGATCCAGGACCGCATCGTCCAACCGCAGAGGAAATTGCCAGGGTAATTAGTATAGTTGAATCGCTCTGTTCGATTCTGGCTGATCCGACGCCTCCCGGTAGGTGTCCGGTTCGGTCGGTTCCTCCAGTTCCGGACTATTCCACTGAAGACTATTATGAACCGGATCTGGAAGGGGATGAAGATTACGATAATGATGATGGTGTAGAAGGTCTGGATGAGCCCATAGAACCGGACATCTCCCCAGACAGACCTTCTGGTGTTTCCCCTCCTAGGCTTTCTGAGTCCCCTTCCCGCTTTATGTTCTACAAAAAAGTGGCAGAAACCCTCCAGCTCCCACTAGATGAAGCTGTCGAGGAGCAAGAGGAGCCTGACTATGTGGAGATGATGGACATCCCAGAGTCCAAGAGATTGTCTGTTCCCCTTCATAAATCTTTTGGGAAACAAACACAAAAGTTACTTAAAACTCCAAATTCTTTACCTCCTGTGGACAGACGAATGGACAAGAGGTATATGTTGTGAGGCCCAGGTACAGAGTACTTGTACCAGCAATGCAGCCGTGTTGGGGTTGTGCAGGCTGCAGCCTGTGATGAGGCTAATATACCCTTGGCTTCACACCCCCTCAGATAAAGACTCCAGGAATTTGGATGCCATGGCTAAAAAACAGTACATGGCATCTTCCTTGGGACTCAGGCAGGCTAACTATATGGCCTACACAGCCAGATACTGGAAGTCCAGATGGGATGCTGTTCTGGAAATGGCTAAACAGGCTTCCCCCCCAACTTGCCAGGGAGCTGGAGGAGGTGGCTGTTTGATGGGATTGAGGCATCAGAAATCCAGTTTCATGCTGCTGTGGACTCCAGTGATGTGTCATCACGAGTCATGGCTACATCTGTGGCTCTTTGGAAACTGGCTTGGCTCAGATGTACTAGCCTATCACAGGACACCCAGGCTAAGTCCATGGATTTCCCTGTCATGGAGAATTCTCTGTTTGGGGAGTAGACAGAGAATTATATGAAGAAAGTGAACGAGTACAGGACCACCTACAGGAATGCACAGGCCAAGGAAAGGCAGGCAACTCCTCAGAAGCAGCAATCAAGGGGCAAGGGCAAGCTTTTTTCACAGGCCTTTCTGCCAGGCGCAGGCTTCCTCTCCTTTTCTTCAGAGGAAGAGGCAGAAGGGGGATGAGCAGGGCTGCATCCTTCTCTCAGTCTAGGGCTCCTACCAAGCGGACACCCTGATGTGTCAGCCTGGGTCGACTCCACAATTCCTGTAGGAGGCAGGCTGGCTTACTACTTCCAGGCCTGGAAGTCTGTTACTTCAGACAAGTGGGTCCTGGAAGTAGTAAGCCAGGGACTAGCCCTCGGCTTTAAAAAAAAAAAAAAAAAATTTCCAAAGCTGAGGGTCAGGTCTTTTCCACCTGCAAACATCACCGAAACCATTGCCCTAGAGGCAGATGTTTCATCTCTGCTGGCTGTCAGAGCCATAGAGAAAGTTCCTACATCTCACAGGGGCAAAGGTCTGTACTCCAGATACTTCCTTACCCAGAAAAAGACAGGGGGGTGGCGGCCCATCCTAGACTTAAGATGCTTAAACAAGCACCTAGTAAAGCCAAAATTCAAAATGGTGACTCTGTGAATAATTCTTCCCTCTAAGGCCAGGGGATTGGCTAGCCTCCCTGGACTTCAAGGATGCCTATTTTCACATTCCCATCAGGTGCTCCCACAAAAAGTACTTCAGGTTTGAACTGCCTTTGGGCCATTATCAGTTCAGAGCAATGCCCTTCGGCCTAACATCAGCACCAAGGGTGTTCACAAAATGCCTAGCAGTAGTAGTGGCCTTTCTAAGGAGACAAAACATTTCCATATTCCCATACCTGGACGACTGGCTCATTGCGGGTCAGTCTCCAGACCAAGTCAAGCCTGCAAGTGACCCAGCAAGTTCTTACTTCTCTACGATTCCTCCACAATCTTCCAAAATCGGTTTTCGAACCAGTGCAACTCTTGACCTTCATAGGGATAGAGTTGGATACTGTCAGAGCAAGAGCCTTTCTCCTTCTGGCAAGGGTAAAGGCCCTTATAGAGATGGCTTCTTCCTTTCACCTTCTGGTGTCTCGACCAGCAAGGCATTTCCTTCAACTCCTGGGCCATATGGCAGCTTCCACTGCAGTGGTCCAAGGGGCCAGATTTCGGATGAGGGACATCTAGTTCCATTTGAGGGCTTTTTGGTCTCAGAAGAAAGATCCTCTAGCCAGACTAATTCTAGTGACTCAGACTGTGATCCAGGCTCTCCAATGGTGGTTGGATCAGGACGACCTCAGGCAAGGGGTCCCATTTATCACTCAGTCTCATTCTGTGGTTCTAACCACAGATGCTTCCCTCCTGGGGTGGGGAGCTCACTTGGGAGTCCTCACAGCTCAGGGAGTATGGTCCCCTCAGAAGTCTCTTCTCTACATCAATCTTCTGGAGCTCAGGGCAGTGTACCTGGCTCTACAAGCCTTCTTGGACTCAGTACAGAACGAGGTGGTTCAGGCCAGGACAGACAACAGCACCACCATGTGGTATATCAGCAAGCAGGGAGGCACTCTGTCTACGGCCTTGGGCACAGAAGCCATGAAATTATAGTCCCTGGCTTATTCTCTGCAGACATCTCTGGTAGCAGTCTACATTCCAGGGAAGGACAATGTGCTAGCAGATGCATTGAGCAGGATTTACCAGGGCCGCCACGATTGATCCCTGGATCCCCTAATGTTAAAAGTGATCTTTTCAAGATGGGGCACTACAGAGAGAGAGATCTCTTTGCAGTCCCAGACAATCACCAACTTCCTCTCTTTTGTTGTAGACCCCCAGTCTTGGGCTCAGTCACCCTGGATGCCCTACTTCTGGATTGGGAGGGGAAATTTCTGTATGCCTTTCCTCTACTATTCAAAGTTCTGGTCAAGACAAGGTCACAATCTTGCAAAGTGATCCCGATTGCTCCAGACTGGGCCAGACAGCCTTGGTATCCCTGTTGCTGTCCCTAGCAGTCCATCTTCCTCTATCTCTCCCCAGGAATCACAACCTGTTAACCTCCTCTCAAGGGAGAATCTGGTATCCCAACCTTCGGCCTTTCAATCTCAAGGCATGACTTTTGAAGAGCTAGAATATGTAAATTTTTATCTGTCTCAAGGGGTTCTGGACATTCTGAAAGCCTCTCGAAAACCTGCCACCAGAAAAACTTATAACTCCAAATAGAAAAGATTCAGCACTTGGTGTTCCAATAAGCACATATCCCCAGATACTGCTGACTTGTCTACAGTTCTGGATTACATTGTTCATCTTAATGGCTTAGGCCTCAGACCAGCTACCCTCAAAGTACACTTGTCAGCTGTTTCTGCATTTCTGTCAGTGGGAAAGCCCTCCTCACTGGCATCTCACCCTGTTTTCTATAAATTCTTCAAAGGATTGCTTCATACCAATCCCCCCTTTAGGGATCCTACTCCTGATTGGGATCTTAATGTTTGCAATGCTCAGCTTATGCAACCCCCTTTTGAGCCTTTGGCCTCAGCAGAACTTAAGTACTTGCCTTGGAAAACTGTGTTCCTGGTAGCTATTACCTCTACCAGGTGTATCTGTGAATTACAAGCTCTGTCAGTGGAGCCTGATTTTTATCTCATTCTATAGGGATAAGGTGGTCCGTAGAACCAACAGGAGGTTCTTACCCAAAGTGGTTTCAGACTTTCATCTAAACCAATCCATGTCTCTTCCTGTGTTCTTCACTGATCATTCTTCTTCAGGAGAGAGATTACTACACAGTTTGGATGTTAAAAGGGCTCTTAGCCACTACATTGAGCATACTAAGGCACTTAGGTTTGACTCCCTCCAGTTGTCCCTCACTTATGGTGAAGTGGGGAAAGGTAAACCTGCTACTAAGAGAACTATGGCCAGGTGGATTGTCTCTTGTATACAGTTCTGCTATGAAAAACTAGGCAAAGTACCCCCTCAGGCCTGAGGGCTCATTCGACTAGAGGTACAGCTGCTTCTCTGGTTGCTGCCAGAGATATACCCTTATTAGAGATATGCAAAGCAGCCACCTGGAAAACAGTTCATATATTCACCAAGCATTACTCTCTGGATATCCAGGCTAGGAGTAATGGTAGGTTTGCTACAGCAGTACTGCAGAGCCTATTCCCAAAATAGGTTTGGTACCCTCCTCCAGGGAGGTACTGCTTGGTAGTCTGCATGTTGTCAGAATACAGCAAAACTTCATGCTGTTTGAAGAAAAAATTACTCACTTTAGTAACTGTGTTTCTTCTTATGGAGTCTTGCTGTATTCTGACCTCCCTCCCCTCTCAGAACCTGTTTTTTTTTTTTTTTTTTTTTTTTTAATATTTTCCTTCAAAGGGGTTTTGTCAAAAACAAACTCTTATTACTGTTTACTATTAGGCAATCAGTATCACGTGGGTAAACAACAGTCGGATCTCAGGAGCCCCTCTTTAAATGTTCCCCTGTCCTCACTTTGAACATATGTGAGGTCATTCCAGCAGTAAAGCACCACACTGGTAAGTTGCTAGGTAAAATGTGTCTGTTGTGGAGCAGTTGTGAACTGCTGTATTTTATACACCTGATTGTTGATTGTGCTTCTGAAGCCAGTTTTCTGTACATTGCCACAGTGTCTGCAATGGCAACACCAGTGGCATCCATTTGAGGGCTCTGGGAGCCAATTAGCTCTGGTAGTGGGGATGGGCTGCAAACTATGCTTCAACATGTCTCGAAGGCAGGTGCCTTTCTTGTACACCATTCTAGGTGGACAACCCACCACCCGTTCTGGGAGTGGCTCAGTCTCGAGTATAATTTTTTTATTTATTGAAATATTCGGAAACAATCTTTGAGTAAACCTGTTTTACAAAGGTTCCGCATCATAAGAACAATAAAAAAGAACATACAATACAGACATGTCATCATAACAGTATGTTGGGTTTCAAGCATGTAGTTTACTACAGGTACACAGATTCTTGCAGGGTGATACAAAGGGCAGAGTGTTCATATAGTGTAGCCCCAGGAGAGCCTTATCTGTTATAGCATAGAGAGAGGGGAATTAACAGAACTTAGAATGTACAGAGTATCGGTGAATGGGCAGAAGAAGGGGTGGTATGCAGTGTAACCTCAACCAGGAATATAACCATGTCCAGGTGGACAAAGGGGCAGAGACAAAATAGAGAGTTGGAGGGAGTGGCACAGGGAGCTGGAGGGGGTATTACAGGGAAAAGGGACCAGTGGGATTTGGAGAGAGTGGACAGGGTTTGATGGGGGCTGGCGGGGGTGGCAGTAGGGGAGGATACAGGGGAGTCAGGAGGCGGTGGGCTGGGTTGAGAGACAGTGGGGATATCCCAAAGTGCAGTGAACAGGATCAGTTCTGGCATTCACAGTTGCTCCTGCTTCCTAGAAACTGCTTCAGTTCAGATTTAAAGGTCTGAAGGCTTGCAGTGTTTAGTACAGCTGTTGGGATCTCATTAAGCCATAGTGGGGCTCGATAAGAGAAGGAGCATTGTCTCAGAGCAGCCCTTCAAAATGGTACACTGAGCGTGTTAAGCTCAGAACATCTAGTATTATACTTGGTATTGGCTACCATTATAAGTTCTGAGATGCAAGATGGGGTCTGACTGAGCAAGGCTTTCATCCCTAGTAAACAGGTTTGGTATCTGATTCTGTTTCTAAGGGATAGCAGGTTGGACTTCTCATAGAGTATGCAAGTGTGCGTGAGGTGGTCTGCATTTAGCAATAGTCTACATGCGTTGTTTAGAACTGTAACTACCCTCTTGAGAGCTGTATCACTGGATGCTCCATAGACCAGTAACTCGTAGTCTACTAAGGGTAGAATGGAGCTGGAGACAGAGAGCTGGAGGGCATTTGGAGAAAGGCTATGCCTGTGCCTAAACAGGATGCCAAATCTGGTGTTCATAGCTTTCACCACCAAGTCTATGTGCTGCACATAGGAGACGATGTCCTCAGTCATGACGCCCAAGTACTTGAAGGAGTGTACCTGTTCAAGTGAGACTGATCTGTTATTTGTAATTATCAAGATGGGGTACCTCCTCTTAAAGGAAAACTCCACCCTCATATCTTCTAAATGTTATTTGTTTCCATGTCAATAGACAACTCTTTTCATGTAGCTGTTAAGGATGTATGCAAATGTTTTAGTCTGTTTTTACAGTTCATAGTAGGCCCTATGACTACCCTGGGTGTCTCCATTTCATGGTTGTTGAAATCGCATTGTCCCTGAGAGCTGCATTAGCATATGAGAACATGATGTCAGATCACCCATTTATACCATGTATCTTTATGCTGAAAGAACAAATACCCTGCAAAAACTCTCTGGAAACTCAAACTGAGGAAAGTTTAAAGGGGAAAATCTGCATTATAACTCGGACAGTTTGCAAAGCTCACTGAAGGTACATGTGGTATTCCACATCTTTTTGAAGCTTGTTTCTTTTAAGACTAATTAAGCAGGCAGGTATACTGGGGAGTTTAAAGGGTGATTCGCATCATGTTCTCCTTATGCTAATACAGCTTTTCAGGGACAATGAGATTTCAACAACCATGAAATGGAGCCTTAGGGCAGTCACAGGGCCTAGTATGAACTGTAAAAGCAGACTAAAACATTTGCATACATCCTTAACAGCTACATGAAAAGAGTTATCTATTGACATGGATACAAATAACATTTAGAAGATATGAGGGTGGAGTTTTCCTTTAGCTGGTGGCTCGAGAGGAGCATGAGTTTGTCTTTTTATAGTTGAGTAATAATCTTTGAGAACAGAACCAGGACTCCATCAGTTGAAAGGTAGACTGCAGCACAGCCTGTAGATGCTCAGTGTGTGGGTAACTGCTTAGGATTCTGCGCATCGTCAGCATATAAAACAACTTTACTTGTGCAGACCTCCGATACAGTGTTCAGAAATAAACTGAACAGCAGGGGTCCAAAGATGGACCCTTGGGAAACTCCCAGAGAGACTTCTTTAGAATCGGACATTGTCTGGCCTATTTTGACACTTTGGGATCTAGATATAAGATAGTCCTTGAACAACAGGACAGCATTAGGGCTATGCCTAATGTACTCAATTGATGCAGTAGGAGGGCTGGCTGACCGTGATCGAATGCCTTTGTGAGGTCGATAAAGATCGCTCTAGCCAGGTTACCCTCATCCAGTGCCTTACTGGCACAGTCTGTGAAATCCACCAGAGCTGTGGTGGTGCTGTGGTTTTTTTGTTTTTTTTTTTCTGAAACCATGCTGCTGGGAACATTGCGACTGGTATTTCTTTTTATCATTTAACACTTTTTCCACCTGCAGCCACAGTCCTGCTCACATCCAGCCACCTTTCCTCCGTTCCACTGCCGACCCAGAAGTTCCGCATGCCCAGCTGGCAGACACAGCTACACCTGCAAGAGGGGCCCCCTGGAGCCCCCTCACCGGCGAGAAACCATTACCCGGCACATGCCTTCGGGCATCGTCGGCCGGTGAAACTGCGGCTGTTAAGCTGCCACAGACCTGTGCTGCCTTTTTCCCCACTTATCTTCCCGATGGAAGCATCGGACGTGCAAGGACGCCAGCTCGCCAGCGCAGACGCCTGCCGTGGCTTTCCTCACTGGCACCTGCAAAGCTGCAGTACCTCTGGGCGCCCCCGACCAGCAGAGCGCTGCACGCATCCACCCCTTCTCCCCAGAACTAGGAGAGCTGTCATCGGATGCCCAATCCTAGTCCTCCCCTGCTGACCCCCAACAACCCAGGCTCATTCCCAAACCCGGGTCGCCAGCTCAGGGCGAGGTGTGGCGTCCAGCGCCTCAACCGTCAGCGCCACCGGGCCGGCTCACCAACTGGTATTTCTGTATCTAATCCATGATTTGGTCAGCCACGATCCTCTCCAGCGTTTTAGATAGGGGTGAGAGGATCGAGATGGGCCTGTAGTTTGCAGTGAAGGTTCTGTCCCCACTGTTATGAACAGGTGTCACCAGTGCTTGTTTCCAGAGTGATGGTAATTTAACTAGTATGAGTGACATATTGAATAATTTGTTGATGAGACCTATTAACACATCCATTGCTTGAACTGCCATTTTCATATCAGCGTTGTCGCAACCCAGCCTAGTTTTACCCAGGACCTTTTTCACATAGCCCATAGCTTCTTTGACTGTTACTCTTTTAAAGTAGAAGTTAGGGTGATGTTTTGGTGTAGGTGTGCTGTTATGGTCTGCGTCAGGTGGCTTAAGGTAGTCTGCCGGAAGAACAGAGCTTAGATCCGTAAAGGCAGAATTGAACTCTTCGGCAATGGTGAATGGATCCATTGAGTTGGAGCCATTTGTATTAATCATTAGAGGTTGTTTTTTATCCTCCTTCCCTGTGAGTTCCTTTAGATTTTCCTTGAACCGCCTCCCATCCCCCCAGTTACTTTCTGATTGATTCTTGTAATAATCGGCCTTAGCACTCCGAATGAATTATGTGCACTTGTTTCTGTCAGCCCTGTATTTCTGAAGATCATTATATTCCTCTGTAGCCCTAGCCTTACTCCAAAGATTATCCCTGTCCCTCATGAGATCCAGGAATTTGTTAGTAATCCACCCATTGTTGTAACCACAGGCTTTCCTTTTCTTGAATGGGTCATATTTGTTGCAGATCATGTTGAACTTGTCAATAAAGTATTATAGTGCTTAGTCAAGGTCATGTAAGTTGATACAGAAGAGAGCTTCCTTGAAAGTGGTCCACTGCCCTTCTCTCAGAATTCTGCTATTCACAAAGATAGGGGGAGCTTTTGTGAACTTATTGGACCACTTGTAAGTGATAGGGAAGTGGTCGCTCAGAGTCTGAGAGCACAGAGACCACAGATATCCTTTCCAGAAGGCTTGTGAGGAGCTAGTCTAGAAGCTTGTGATTGCCATATTTGTGGTTCATCCTGGTGGGCTCGCTGATTAATTACGTGAGATATGCGCTTGCCACGATAACCTTCTGGTGGGTCGAGTCATCACTAAGCCAGTTTTTATTAAAGTCTCCTGTAATAATAAGTTCACAGCTCTTGTAAATGCCAGCCACGGCCCTGAGGACTTTGCTAAGTCCCTCTTTGGCCTTCCTGGGTGGGACGTACACACACGCAATGACCAGAGATATTTACTGTGGGGTCCAGTCAGGAGTCTTACCACGAGAATCCCATGATCGTCTGCGATGGTAGTATTAGGGAGTACAACCCCTTGCAGTGAATCTCCGGTATAAATAAGACAACCGACACAATTCTTACTTATCCTGTCATTCCTTGAAGCCTGGTACCCGGGCAGCCCAATCTCACAGTCCTTAACCCGAGGGGATAGCTATGTTTCAGTAAGGCAGATAATGTCAGGGTGATGTAAGGCTGTCCAGGACTGGAGTTGTGCCACCTTAGGAAGTAGGCTGCAGATAGTCATGGTAGCAATTTTTGGAGACTTGGCCCCTTTTGCACTAGGATTGCAAAGGGGACCTGGTTGGGATGCATATTCCCGATAGGAGTATTAGAGCTTTCCTAGCTGTGATGCTGAGGGTAATTATGGTCTTGCACTTTCTTTTGTTGTTGCCTGCCAAAATATGGTAGTATCCTCTTTAAGGGCACAGGAGGCGATAGGGGAGGTACCATATGATTAACTCTGTGACTTAATATTAGGAGTTCCCCTTATATCAGGAATGACTGTTATTTGTGGCAATAGTCGACCGAGGATGTAATGGTTTGTGCTTTCAGCTGTCCACATGTTGCCAGACTAAGGTCAAAAAAGTCAGGGGGAAGAAGCGCATCATAAAGTCCAACAAGTTGTGCGCTTGAAAAGAGGGTCAAAAATGTGTTTGAGTGGTGCAGGCCATTTTCACTGTCTCTGGTAAAAATATAGGACTCCACAGAATCCAAGGTTTGTGACTGCCAAGGTTAGGTGGCCTGGATAAGTAGTAAAGAACAGAAGGGGAGAAGGCTCAGACCAGAATAGTCAGACTAGGCTCCTGAGGATGGAGCCGAGCATTATGGTTAAAAACGTGAACTGTGCCTAAATGTTTAGCACTTAGTGGGGATGCATTGCCCTAGAAGATCTCAATGCCCCCTGACTGAGCAGGCATGGGAGATAGGTGGCAAGAATTGTCAATAAGTAACTCCTAAGCCGCCTGCCTGAGCAGGCGTGGGAGACAAATTGCACAAGAGGTACAGATTGTAGTGGGACAGATTGCACTAAAAAAGAACCTCAGACACCCCCATCTAAGCAGGTTGGGGAAAGAGTATGATTACAGGGTAGAGGTTTAATGCAGTGCAAATTAGTGGCAGGTTAGCAGTGATCAGCTGGTGGTAGAGATGTTCTGTAGATTTATGCCAGGTCACTTTAATGGGAGGCAGGAGGTAATTAAACAAAGTATGAGGGACAGTGGTTAGGGGGAGGATACCCCAGTGTCTGTGGAGTACATCTCTCACATTCTTGGAGTGACTTACGTATGTTGTGACAAAATTTAGAACACTGCTTTCCTATAACCTTGTCTGATTGTAAACCAACAAATTACCTCTTTCAGCTTTTTGTGCTGCCATGTTGGCCTTCTCAGTTAACTCGGGTCTGTTCTCCCTGTGCCTGAAATGCTGTTGCGTTTCTGTAACCCGAGTTTCAAAGGCTGCATCTGTAAAACGTTTTCTATGGATCCTAAGGAACTGGGCCTTAAAAGGAAATGTCCAGGTAAAATCGGGCTCCACCTCAGTGTGAGGTAGAGCCCAATTAGCATTACCACAAATAGTTTTTTTTTTTTTTTTTACCTACAGTGCCTTCAGTTATTTAGAATTTATCTGGTTGATCCTCGTTCCTCCTGTCAGCGTTTTGAATACAAGAGCTTCCAGTGGGGCCACTATCTCCTATGTGTTTCTCTCAAGAAGGATGTACGATGCAGGGAGCAGCAATGGGAAGCGTGCATAGGGTTACTGTATAGTTTGAAGTTTTAATAGCTCTGGTTTGAAATGTACATGTCTTGGTGCTATACAAGACCAGTTATAAGCTGGCAGCCAGTCTACACCTAGTTTCTGTATAGCACCGAAGACAGGTACCGTAACTGTTAAAAGCTCCACTATACAGTAAACCTGTGCACATCCCACAGCTGCTTCCTGCATCATATCTCATTTCTTCAGGACAGCCACGGAGGTTGTGAGTGTGCTGCTTGAGGCTCTCATATTCAGAATGACAGTGGGAGAGGCGCAGGATCAACCAGATATCTAAATAACTGAAGGCACTCTAAATAAAAAAAAAAAAAAAAAAAATTGTGAAAATGCTAATCGGGCCCTGCCTCACACTTCAGTTGGAGCCGTATTTTAGGTGGACGTTTCCCTTTAAGAATGTTCTCCACAAGGTGGTGTGGATGACTGCTGGAGAGGAGCAGTAGTGTGTTCTTGTTTGTACCTCTGTATAAATCAGTGCAGATGGTACCATCGTCATTCATAAGGACTTGCAAATCTAAGATGTGAACACTGATGTTGCAGTGCTCCATCTGGAATCGTACATTTCTATTAAATTCATGCAGAAAGGCAACAAAATTGTGTAGCTCCTCTACCCCACTCTCCATGCCATGAACATTTCGGTCTTACACATCCAGAGGTCGGAAAATATGGGTTGAAGCATTATACTACATCACTCTCCCAGATACCGAGGTAGAGAGTCGTATAGTTGGGGGTGAAAGTAGCCCCTACAGTGGTCCTTTACCTGATGTTAATACTGGTTAAGAAATACAAATGAGTTGCAAGACAGTACAAACCAAGCACATTCAAACCGTAAATTGATGTTTTCAACCAATAGATCAGTGCTCCATTCCTCTTCCAGCTGCAAATCACTCGGGATATTCAGGATGTCAGTAGTATCCCTTAGTAAGATGTAGGCATCCACGTACTGGGAAAAGGCTTGGTGAGTAAGCCTGTCCCTGCCACGATCAGACAGCTTTGGGGCGCTACCAGGACTTGTGTACTTTTGGAGCACATATATAGTGCTCTTAACAGGATTATGTACATGCAAAAACAACTGGCCACATTATCTAGATAACCCTTCCACACAGCTTTTAAGAATGTGTAGGGTCGTGACTGTTTCCTATACAAATCTGAGCATTTTATGTTGTCTAAGGACCTCCTGAATATATTTTTCAGTGTCCAGCACAACAGTCAACCCACCCTTTGTCTGCTGGTTTAATGGTAATATTTGTTACTTTCCAGCTCCTTAAGTGCAGTTCTCTCAGCAGTAGAATGGTCTTTTCTTTCACACAGTTTTTCCAGGTTTTTTTAAGACAAGCTCCCTCAAAGATTTGCACTGTCTGATTACATGGAGGGATGAAGGTTAACTGTGGTTTAAATCTGGTTTAGTCTGGTGTGTGTCATGAGCTTTTTTGTATAGAATATTCCATGAAGTAGCTTCAGCATGCATGTTGTTCAGTTTCGAATGTTGATGTTACTGCACACATGCACGAGTGGCACAACCACGAGTGCACTGTGGCGATAACACCAACATTTCAAATCGAATAACATGCATATTTGGAGCTACGTCATGGGATCTCTGTTGTATAGTTCCCACTTTTTTTCTGTGTTATCTTAAATGGAGTATCTTTACACTTAATTTATGATGCTAAGCAAGCCTTTTAAGGTTAAAATGACAGTGCCACTGTTTGATTGGCCACTCGCAGGGAGCCAATGTGGAAAGCAAGCGTTATGACTACTATGAAGATAACACAGCTACTGTGCAAGTAACATGATTTCAACTGTTATTTGCACAGAAACTGTGTTCTTAAAACCTAGCTGCTCATGGCATTATTTACCCACCACCTTCATTTTTAACCTTTCTCTCACTACGTCCTCTGTACCCACTGCCTCGAAGCAGGCCAAAATTGTTCCCATCCATAAAGCAGATGACCCTAGGCCAGTGGTTCTAAAATGGTGAGGCCAGCCTCCCAAGGGAGGCCCTATACTGTTCCTGGGGAGGCCCAGTCAAGTCTGAGAATGTACAGTATTTAAATTTTAAGTTTAGGATGTTTTGTATGAAAGGGATGAAGCAAACTAAAGATGGATAATGGCAGGTGAATTTCCTTACTTATGCACAAATTGGTGACCAGGAAAGGCCCTGAGCCAAAGCTTGTTTATACTGTATGTGTGTATTTACATGTAAATTGGTGACTAAGAAGGCACACTGAGCGAAGGCTTGTTTCTACAGTAGGTGTTTATATGCAAATTAGTGACTGAGAAAGGCACACTGAGTCGAGGCTCGTTTCTACAGTAGGTATTTATTTATATGTAAATTGGTGTCGGGGAAAGGCACACTGAGCCAATGCATGTTTCAGGTGTGACCTTGGCAAGGATACAAGAAGTTGCTTAACATGGTAAGGGGGGACAGATGATGTGGCTAGGTTAGTTGTTCCAGATAGAGAGGAAGTAGAGTAAGACTAATAAGGGTCCAAGAGTCAGAATAGTGGCGTGACAAGGATAACCTGGGGTGTGAGGTTGGGGGTGGAGAACAGTAAGACAAATAAAAAGAGAATATACGTCAACGGTAATAGTCTCGCTTGATTCTTGGTGTACTGTGCAAAAGTATGATTTTTTTTTTCCTATGGGGAGGCCCAAGATTTTTTCCAGATTTGAGGGAGGCTCGAAATCTGTTCCGTGACTTGGGGGAGGCTCACTATCACAAAGTGTAAGAACTAATGCCCTAGGCTCATGGACAACTACCAACCCATTTCCTTACTACTGCACCTGGGAAAACTAGTAGAGAAGGCAGTAAACCGCCAAATCAGTAAACACATAACAGAATACAATCTCCTTTCCCTAAGGGAAGCAGGGAAGGCAGTAAGAAATGCAAAGGCCCAAACTGAGGAAACACTAGCACAAATGGTAAAAGAAGGGGAAAAAACTTTCTATAGATACATTAATGAAAGGAGAAAGTCCAGAGGGGGTATTGCTAAGATCAAAGGGGATAAGGGGGATTGTGTGGAGGAGGACCAAGGAAAAGCATCTATCGTAAACAGATACTTCTGCTCAGTATTTCCTGAGGAGAAGGTAGGACAGGGCCCACAGCTTAGCACCATGGACACAAGGGGAAGGGAGGTGTGCACAAGTCCCTTCACAAAAGACAGGGTCCTACAAGAGCTCGCTAAGCTCAGGGTGGACAAGGCAATAGGACCTGATGGCATACATCCCAGGGTACTAAAGGAGCTAAGGGTGGAACTAGCAGAGCCATTAGCAGAACTGTTTAGGGCGTCTCTGAGCCAGGAGAGATCCCAGAAGACTGGAGAAGGACTCATGTGATCCGCTCCACAAGAGTGGAGGCAGGGAACTACAAGCCAGTCAGTCTTACCTCAGTAGTGGGAAAGATTATGGAGGCACTCCTTAAGGAAAGGATAGTGCAACACCTGGAATCCATAGGAGCACAGGATCCAAGACAGCATGGGTTTACAACAGGAAGGTCCTGTCAGACTAATGTCATAGATTTCTTTGACTGGGTAACCAGAGTGGTGGACCAAGGGGGTGCAGTTGATGTCACCTACCTTGACTTCAGCAAAGCTTTCAATACTGTTCCACATAGAAGATTAATAAGCTGGGTAGGCTCGAGGTGGGTCAGAGGTTGGTCAACTGGGTGGTGGACAGAAGATAGAGAGTGATGGTATACAGTCAGAAGAGATGCAAGTCACAACTGGGGTAGCTCGGGGATCAGTCCTAAGGCCAGTCCTCTTCAGTATCTTCATCAGTGACATTGCAGATGGACTGTAGGGTAAGGTTTATTTGTTTGCAGAGGACACCAAGATCTGCAACACCCAGATGGAGTGGGCAGAATGAGAAGCAATCTTGATAAACTAGCAAAATGCTCAGAAGAGTGGCAACTGGGGTTTAATGCAAAGAAGTGCAAGATCATGCACATAGGGAAGAGAAACCCTGAAGTTACCTATGGGTTGGGAGGGGAGTTGCTGGCAATCACAAGGGAAGAAAGAGACTTGGGCATCATCATCACAGATGACCTGAAATCATCCAGGCAGACCACTGAAGCAGTAGGTAAGGCTAGAGGGATGTTGAGGTGTATTAGTAGGGGTATCACAAGTTGTAAGAGGGAGGTAATTATCCCTCTTTACAAGACACTGGTTAGGCCCCATCTGGAGTACTGCGTGCAGTACTGGAGGCCACACCTGCACAAGGACATTAACAAAATGGAGGTAGTCCAGAGAAGGGCAGCCAAAATGATCCAGGGTCTGCATCAGAAAACATATGAGAACAGATTAACGGGGCTCAGTATGTATACCCTAGAGCAGTGGTTGTCGACCTTTTTTGGTCTGGGGCCCCCCTGGCGTCCGTCCTTATCGGAGACCCCCCTACAAAAAACACACATTTGTTATACTGATGCGTAACAAACAGCAGCAAGCAAATATAAGATTCATCAGGTATAAAGTGCATAGTTTTCAATTTTGTAACGCCAGGTCTCAGATTCTGTGGGGAGTGATAGGTAAACTAACAATACACAAAAAAAGTAGTAATAATAGTATAATAGTAGTAATGGCACTCTGGGGAGGGGGCACTGCTGATTTATCTGTAACACAGAATAACTGCATTCTTACACTGTCCTTAGTAGCTACCGTTTATTCATGCACTGCACTGCTCTGTCAGTCTCTATTTAAGCACCACAATCACCCCTGTAATCATTGCTGCTAAATATCAGCTTTATTAATGTTTATATGCTCTGTTAGTGTATATTTAAGCATGACTATTAATGTTTATTACTGTTCATTGCTGTAACACAGACCACAGAATACATTGGATATACATAGTGTACATACTAGGACAGATATCCCGGAGTCCATGATTCGTGAAAAGCAAGAGCTGAAAGAGGCGAGAGGAGCGAGAGCAGTCAGAGGAAACAAAGGCACTAGGTAGGAGCTGGGATCATAGGAGTGAGGGCAGCCAGAGGACACGAACATGCTAGGATTGCTCGGTACTTCGGAGCACTAATCTGGTCAATAACAGGGGTTCAAAGAGGCGAGGGCAGCCAGAGGAAACATGCGGTATTCGTCGGGGCAGTAACTGCAGGGGATACAAACGCTGTTCACAGGAGGCCAAAATATTTCGGCATGTAGAGGGGAATTATTTCCAGCAGTCAGACAAGTGATTAATACCAAACAGCTGAACAATTACGAATGAGCTGAGAAAATTGCTTTATTGTGAAGAGGGGGCTTGATTGTTAGGCTAAGAATACTATGCAGCTAGCGATCATTACATTCCTGTGTTGCGAGTTGTGGGATTGACTTATAAAAAACCTGCAAATCGGGATAGTACCAAATGTTAATATATCACAATGGTAGAACGAGCTGCAAATAGACAGGTGAATGTGGGAGGCACAGATAGATGTAAGAGAGAGAACAGTCAACGATTGATTCCATTACTAGCGCTTAATTACCAGCTTGTTCGCAATTGAAATTCAGACCGCAAATGTAATGTAAAAATTATGCGTTTGAGTTTACAGGCAGTTCCATGGACCCCCTGGCATGCTCTCACGGACCCCTTTTGGGCCGCGGACCCCCGGTTGAAAACTGCTGCCCTAGAGCAAAGGAGGGCGAGAGGTGATATGATCGAAACATTCAAACATCTTAAGGGCATTAACAGGGTGAAAGAGTCTAACATGTTTCAATATAAGAAAAATAGTAGGACAAGAGAACACAGCATGAGATTAGCAGGAGGCCAATTAAGGGGTACTGTTAGGAAGTTGTTTTCCACAGAAAGGGTGGTGGATGCATGGAACGGTCTACCTCAGGAAGTGGTGGATATGAATACAGTGCAGGGCGGGGCTTCAGACAGGCATGGGATAGGCATAAGGTAGTAATACAGATGAGTATGAATAGATAGGCCATTGACAGAGTAAAGGTCTATGGCACATTCATAAGGTAGAAACAAGCATTTGTCAATGCCGAATGTTTGCTTGCTGGCATTAGCAGTGGAAGTGCAGGAGTTAGACAGATGCAGTATAGGAATGGCATTGAAGTATTGAACTGACGCCAACTCGACCCTCACCCTGCAGAGATAGACAGGCATTGAGGTGTGCCTTTGGGTAGTTACCAGTGACGGTCACGACATTTCACCTCACCCTGCCCTTCAGACACTGCCAAGTGTCGAGGTGTGCCTTGGGGTGTTTAGGTTTTACATTCACCTCATTCCATATTGAAATGCGCTGAAATGGGTGCAGTATAGGAGAATGGGATGAACTCTGGGGGCAAAGGGTCTAAGGCGCACCTCAGTGCTTGTCAGTGGCTGGAGTTTGGCAGTGGGGGGGTGCAGTGGCATGAGCATTACTGTCGACAATCCCAAGTAACACTCCTGACACCTGTCAGTCCCTACAGGGTAGGGCGTTATGGTAGAAAACCCTAATGCCCTGGGCGTTTCCTGGTATTTTTACTCCCAAGTTTTCCACATGGGCTTTTTGTGACCACCACCGCATGAATGGTGACACTATCACTTCGTTAGGTGAAAGGTGACTTTGCACAGCGACTGTACCATTTGGTACCACAGGTTCGAAAACACATTTCGAAAAGGATGTGAAAAGTGAGAGGTATACTGTTCATGAGGAGGTGTTAAAAAAAAAAAAAAAAAATGGCATTCTTGAAAATCTGCAGTGAAAATATAAAAAAACTGGTGAAATCACGAGCATGCGTAGAATCTGCGCAATGTACACTCATAATGAAATTAGTTTGAGGATTTTTTACAGCAGATTTTCAACATAGGTATTTTGGGACCTTTGCTCAGGAACAGTGTCACTGTAATTTTCTTACTCTATCCCGAACACTAATTTCCCACAGCTACCACGCTGTTCTGTGCTGGAAGTGCAGAAACACACATCGGCCAGGGTGTGAAAAATGACAGCTGTACTGTTCATAAGGAGGTGTGGAAAAATGTCAGTGTTGAAAATCTGGACTGAAAATATTACAAATTCGTGGACTTACGAGGGTGTGTGGAAATTGTGCAATGCACGCACGTAACACAGTTATGTTATGGACTTTTGTCACCAAATTTTTAACATAGCCATTTTAACACCTCTGCTCATGAATAGTGTCACTGTGATTTTCTTAATGTGTTCCGAACATTGATTTCGCAAACCGACCGCGCCAATGTGTGCTACATGTGCGAAAACATATTTTGAGCGAGATGTGAAAAATGACAGCTGTACTGTTCATAAGGAGGTGTAGAATGGCAATGTTGAAAATCTGGAGTGAAAATATTACAAAATTTCTCAAAGTTACAAGCATCACGTGGGAACTGCATAACACCATCTTTCGTAAAACAATTTTGGTGTTCCACAAATCTTCAATATAAGGTTTTGGGGCCTACCTCATGAACTGTGACACTGTCGTTTCATAAATCGGTCCCGAAAGGTGGTTCCGCGAAATCACCTTTCAGGACCAAATAACAAAATGGCAGTGACTGAGTTCACGGAGTGGGGTCCCAAGAACCCCATGTTGAAAATTTGGTGAAAAAGTTCCCAAAAATACCCAAGATATGCACCAAAGTTGGAAAAAAAAAAACTATTTATGCCATTATTCAGCTTACCGCCATTTCTTCAGTTCGCAGTCAGCTTTGAAAAGTGCAGACGTGTTCCCGGTCCACTAAAGATCGTCACGCTGGCCTCCAAAGGTAAGTATGGGGGAAGGGGGGCACTCAGATGGTGAGCGTGGGTTGGAGGAGGGGGTCAAGACAGTCAGCGGACTGTTTTTTCACAGGTTTTTTTTTTTTTTTTTTAGACGCTGCAGACTTTTGCCACGCTTAGGTGGGCTCCCAGTGTGGCAGCTGGAAGGTTGTTTGAGGGGCAGTGGAGCCAACGGGGGTTTGGCACCTTGTTATTATAGGACTGTTGCCACACTGGGGTGGGCTCAGCGTGGCACCTGGAAGTCTGTTTGGGGGGGACAGTGGAGCTGACGGAGATTGGGCACCCTCGTCTGCCTTAAGGACTGTTGCCACTCTGGGGTGGGCTCCCAGCGTGGCACATGGAAGTCTGGGGGGGATCATACCATCTCTGGAGCGAAACATGTGGTTCTGTTCACTGGATCTACAGGACGTGTTCTTTCACTTCCCAGTCCATCCGTCCCACCAGCGGTTCCTCCGCTTCAGGGTCGAAGGGACCCTGTACGAGTTCCGAGCCATGCCGTTCGGCCTGTCATCGGCCCCTTGGGTCATCACCAAGTGCTGGCAGCCCATCTTCGGCGTCGAGGAGTTCAGATATACCCCTATCTCGACAACTGGCTCCTGGCGGGTTCCTCTCTTCAGGAGGTGGAGAGGTCCAAGGATCTGGCCCTCCGAACCTGCTCCCAACTAGGCCTCCTGATCAACGAGGCCAAGTCGGAACTCGTGCCCTCACAGGTGATGGGCTTTATCGGGGCATAGCTCAACTCTCGCCAAGCCAGAGCTTGGCTCACAGCGGACAGGGCAGAGGTTCTCTCCTCCTTTGCCCAATCATTTCTGGTTGGGCACTTGTGCCCAGCCCAGGACTTTCTGCGCCTTCTGGGCTACATGGCAGTGTGCACCTCGGTGGTCCATTGGGCCAGGTGGCACATGCGCCCCCTTCAGTGGGAGCTGGCCGCCCAGTGGACTCAGCGATATGGTCACTTTGCCAGCTGATCACTGTAACCCAGAAGATGTGGGATGCTTTCCAATGGTGGACCATCCCAGACCAATTGCAGGAAGGGATCCCATTTGTCCACCCCGAGCTGACGGTCATCCTGACAACCGATGCCTCTCTCGTGGGCTGGGGAGCCCACATGGGGGACAAAAGGGCCCATGGGTTCTGGACCCCCGAGGAGTCCCGATGCCACAACAACCTGTTGGAGCTCAGAGCAGTCAGACTGGTCCTGTCAGCTTTCGCTCCTCAGCTCCAGGGTCAAGTGGTTCAAGTCCAGACGGACAATACCATAACCATGTACTACCTCAACAAACAGGGCGGCACGCACACCCATCTGCTATGCAAGGAGGCGCTCCGAATCTGGACCCTCGTCAGCCGGTTAGAGACAGATCTCCTTGCCATCCATGTGGCAGGAGTTTCGAACCAACTGGCGAATGCTCTCAGCCACATAGGCCAGACATCCCACGAGTGGTCTCTCCATCCAGAGGTAGCTTACAATCTGTTCTTCCATTGGGGCAAATGTTGGTGGACCTGTTTGCCTCCAGAGAGAACACCAAGCTGAGTCTGTACCATGCCTTCCCCCCTCAGCAGGGCTTGCTGCAGGGGGATGCCTTCTCGAGGCCGTGGACCCCAGGCTCTCTCTACGCCTTCCCTCCATTTCCTTTGATCCACAGGGTGCTTCTCAAGGTGAGGAGGGACAAGGCGAAGGTGATTCTGTTAGCCCCAGATTGGCCCCGCCAGTTCTAGTATCTAGATCTCCTCAGCCTCAGCTGCAGGGCCTCGGAGCAGCTTTGTACATGCCTGGACCTGATATCATTGAATCGGGGAAGGTATTCCATCCAGACTTCAATCCCTGCACCTCACAGCCTGGTACTTGAGCAGCTAGAGTTCCAGGCTCTGGGTCTTTCTGAGGATGTCTACACTGTGGTGGAGGCATCTCTTAAGGAACTGACCAGGAAATGTTATGCCTTCAAATGGAAAAACTTTTTCTATTTGGTATCAGGGTAAGAGTCTGGACCCCTTATCCTGCCCTGTGGCTAACATTTTAGACTACCTTTGGTCTCTCTCCAAAGGGGTCTGCAGTCATCGACTCTTAGGATGCATCTGGCAGCCATTTCTGCCTACCGGGCGCAGGCCGGTCAGCCGACATTGGCACAGGAAACAGTGAACGGTTGCTTTCAAAGACTTTGATCACATATCCCTCTGGTGCATGAACTTCCACCTCCGTGGGATCTGTTGCTGGTTTTGGCAAAGCTCATGGGCAAGCCATTTGAACCCATGCACAAGTGTGAGCTTTCACACTTGTCGTGGAAGGCGGCCTTCCTGGTGGCTATCATGTCAGCCAGAAGGACAGGGGAACTCCAGGCGCTGTCGGTGGCCTCGCCTTATCTGGTCTTTTACAGGGACTAAGTTGTCCTGCGCCCCAACCCGAAATTCCTTCCGAAGGTGGTGTCAGAGTTTCACCTTAACCAGGTGTTGACTCTGCCGATATACTACCCTAACTACACCTTGCACGTCGAGTACAGGCACCATACTCTGGACCTGAGACGTGCTCTTTAATATTATAAGGAAAGGATGGCGGAGATTCGGGGAGTGGTTCGCCAGCTGTTTGTCACCTACGCTGAAGCCGCTTCTGGCAGGCCTGCAGCTAAATGGACCATTGCGAGATGGATTACATCATGCATAGGTCTGTGCTATGAGTTGGCGGGCAAGGAGCCTCCCAGAGGGATAAGAGCTCATTCTACCCGCCATACTGTGCATCAGTGGCTGCTTCCAGGGACATCCCTAGCCAGGAAATCTGCCAGGCTGCAACCTGGAAGTCAGAAAACACCTTCTACCCACTACCACATCGACCTTGAGTCACGCTGGGATGCTAGTTTTGGGGCCTCGGTTCTCCAATCTCTGTTTCCTAAGTAGGGGGTGTGCGCCTTGCCTCCCTCCTCCCAGAGAACTGCTTGGAATCTGCCAGAGAGTGTGGATGAACAACATATCCACGCTCCTAGAAGAACAGGTTACTCACCTGTAACAGTAGTTCTAGGAGTGGTATATGTTGTTCATCCACACGCACCCACCTGACCTCCCTGGCTTTAGGCACACCACCTTGCTTCCAGTGGGCTACGATCTGGCATCATGGGTCGGAGCTGAGGTATTTATCACCCGGGTGGGTGGGAGGAGCCAGCTTGAAGACTTTCCGGTGAATTTAAAGGGGAAAGGGACATGCCAGAGAGTGTGGATGAACAACATATACCACTCCTAGAATTACTGTTACAGGTGAGTAACCTGTTCTTCCTCACATTACTACTGAGCCGTCCCCCTTCTATCTTCAAATTGTGCCCCCTTGTTCTTGCACACCTCTTTTTCTGAAAGATGCTACCCTCTTGACTTTTTTGAGTCCCTTGCGGTACTTGAAAGTTTCTGTCATGTCCCCTGTCCTCCTTTCCTCAAGGATATACATATTAAGCTACTTAAGTCTCTCTTCATATGTCTTCTGGTGCAGACCCTGCACCATTTTAGTTGCCCCCCCCCGGACTGCCTCCATCCTGTCTATGTCCCTGCAGAGATTGGATCTCCAGAACTGCATGCTGTACTCCAGATGGGATCTCACCAGCTGCCTGTACAGAGGGATAACAACTTCCTGTTTTCTACTGGTGATGCCCCTATACATCCCAGTATCCCCTCAGCCCTCCTTACTGCCCTCTCACATTGCTTGCCCACCTTTAGGTCATCTGATAAGACTACCCCCAGGTTCCTTTCCATTTTTGTTGTTGTTAGTATCTCACCCCCATTGTGTACTCTTCCCTGGTTTTTGTTTCCCAAGTGCATTACTTTACACTTCTTAGCATTGAATCTAAGCTGCCATACATTTGACCATTCCTCCAACCTTGCCAAGTCCCTTCTCATCCTTTCCACCCTACTTTGTGTATCAACCCTGTTGCAGATCTTTGTCTCATCTGCAAAGAGACATACTTTTCCTTCCAGTCCCTCTGCAGTGTCACTTATAAAGACATTGAAGAGGATTGGTCCTAGAACTGAACCCTGCGGTACCCCACTAGTAACCCCTCTTTCTTCAGAGTGGACTCCCTTACTATTACCCTCTGTGTCCTGTTCTCCAGCCAATTTTTTACCCAGGCTGCCATCTTGGGACCCACTCCCAGGCTGGCTAGCTTGTATATTAATCTTTTGTGTGGGACTGTCAAATGCCTTGCTAAAGTGTAGGTAGGCCATGTCCACAGCCCCTCCCTGATCTACTTCTTTGGTCACCAAGTCAAAGAAATATATTAGATTCGTCTGACATGACCTTTCTGCTGTGAATCCATGCTGCCTTGGGTCTTGTGCCCCTCTGGCCTCTAGGTACTCAACAGTTCTTTCCTTCAGAAGTGATTCCATCATTTTTCCTATCACTGAGGTCAAACTAACAGGTCTGTAGTTTCCTGCCTCTGCCCTGCTCTCACTTTTGTAAAGTAGAATGACATCTGCCCTCCTCCAGTCCTCGGGTACCATCCCCTCCCATGATTTCTTAAAGAGGGTAGTCAGTGGTGTCACTAGTTCTACCCTTAGTTCTTTTAGAATTCTGGGATGAATCCCATCAGGCCCCATTGCCGCTTTGTCCACCTTCAGTTTTAAGAGTTCTTTCAGAACTCTTTCTTCTGTGAATGGGCTGGTATCAACCCCCCTATCCAGAATGTTTCTGTTGTTTGGTTTAGGTACCTCCCCTTCTTCATTTGTGAATACTGAGCAAAAATATTTGTTTAGTATCTCTACCTTTTCACAGTCACCCCATCTCCCCGTGTGATAACCATATCAAAAACGTCAAAAAATATAATAAAATGGTTGAATAGGGGAATTAGAGCAGCAGTACTACAGTAGTTAAATCATTATGTATTTTTTGCCATTATGTGAAAGCTCTCAAATGCTGAAGTACTGAGCTGCCCTTATTTTTGTCTGTAAAGTCCGTTTTCCAGTTAAACCATGTTCTTCTTTAACCCCATTTGTTTCTTTACAAACACTGATCTTGACCTCCGTGCCGCCGTCGGAAAGCCATCATGCAGCATGCTGAGTAACGCAGTGCCAGCACACATCCCTGCTCTTCCTGCTGGCATCACGTGTTCATGAGAGTCATACGTGGCATCAGTGTGTTGCACATACTACAGTACACCACCATTGGGACCACATCTAGCAGCAGCGAGATCGATCTTTCCCAGTTGGTGGAACTGCATATCCGTGGATGGCCATATCCCCTGATCCCACACATCCACAAAGCAGGGATTCACTTTGGAGTTGAACTGGCCTTCTGTTGGTATGCAAGAATTTTCAGTTAATTTTGTTATTCATAGAATGGATCATTCAAAGGAGGATACTGAGTATTAGTCTGTTTATACACAATCAAGGAAGTTGCGGCTCTTCACATACACCGTGTATACATGCACACTGGCGATACTGGGTACGTGGTTACTGGCTAACAACAGACTTACCCAGCAACACTAGGCTCATGTATATACGGCGATAGACGAGGAAAATGAGCGCTTATCTGGAAAAAACACAGACTTCTTATGACACCTACGTGTTGAAGGACACAATTTAAACTCTCTAGCATATTAAGAAAAAACAAACATATAAGTGTAAAGTTATGGTTAGAACAGCACAGTTTAGGCTGACAGTATGTGATCAGTGACATGCTACACCCACTGTCATGCAATAAGATACGGGAATCTGCAGCCTACTCCGGTATCAAGTCATCACTCTCCTGTAACCAAAGGCTCGGGACTTGTCATGGAAGAAGAAACATTTATGAGGGCTGCTACACAAGAATTATCTGTTCATTTACAAAAAAACTGTTTAATAAATCTTTGTTTATGCAAAAGGTGCCGGATCTTTGGAAAAAAGCCTGTGTTGTTCCTATATATAATGGTGGCTCAAAATCTGAAGTCTCTAACTATAGACCAGTTTCTGTTTTGTTCCTTATGGAGAAATTACAGGAAAGATTGCTCTATATACAATTGATCAATTTTCTGGAGAAATTCAGAAGGGGGTTTAGCATGGCAACTGCCTTAGTCAGGTTTGCAAATGACCTGTATATGAATGTAGATGGTGGGTTATTTATGGGGCGGTGTTCATGGACCTGACCAAGACATACAACCTGGTGGATCACCTCCTCCTGTAGCTAAAATTTAGTAGGTTGGGAATGAGTAAGTCTGTAGTTTGACTGGTTTGCAAGTTGTTTAACTAATAGAAAACAATGAGTAAATGGGGTTTTATCAGATATGCGAACACTGACTCATGGTGTACCACAGGGATCCATTCTTGGAACCCTGTTATTCTATTTGTTAATCAGCGACGTGCCTCAGCAACTTACACAGTCTAATATTGTTTTATACGCAGATGATGCGGTTTTGTATTTGGCAGAAAATGATTTGAAAGCTTTGAATGTTAAATTGGGAAATGAGTTTCATATTTTGACTAGATGGTTTTTACAAACCAAGTTGTTGAACAAAAAGAAACAAAGATAATGATGTTTTGTACAGCACAAAAGGCTAGTAGAATAAATTATAAGGGATGGAAGTTATTTGGAGGAAGTGAGTAATTTTAAATATTTAGGCGTAACATTGGATTTCCAGTTAACATTTGGTGCACACGTTGATCAAACCTGTAACATATGACATAAAGTGTGTGACCTATATAGGTCCCAGGGACTGCTTACAGACAGTACAAGAAAAATATCTCAGACCAGTCTTCTTCCCTCATTAGATTATAGAAGTGTGGTATGGGTTGGGGTGTCGGTTACGTTCTTTTCCAAAAAGAACATCAATATATAATGCGATTAGTGGATTTGCTTTACATGCAAAGTGTAGGGAACGTCCTTGTACTGTATATAAAAATTTAAATTGGTTACCCTGTTGATAGCAGAAATTGTTTCTGTATGAATTGTATGATCTACAGAGTTTTGAGAATGGGGAATATGGAACCACTGACAGGCATTTTTATCCCCAGAAACAAGCAGTCGTGCTTGCATTCAGACGGCACTTTAACTATCCCACGAATTAAAACCTCAGCAGGTCAGTGATCTTTTGCATATGTTGCTGTAAAAAACTGAAATTCATCACATCCCGAAATCTAGAATGCAGATGTTTTTTATTGTTTTAAAACTTTGTATAAAGCACATTTAATGTCTGATTTTTGTTGTAAAGGTTATTAATAACTGACAGGCATTTTTATCCCCAGAAACGAGCAGTTGTGCATGTGTTCAGACGGCACTTTATCCCAAGTATTAAAACCTCAGCAAGTCAGAGGTGTTTTTCATATGTTGCTGCAAAAAACTGAAATTCATTACATCTGGAAATCTAGAATGCAGATGTTTTTTATTGTTTTAAAAGTTTGTATCAAGCATATTTAATGTCTGATTTTTGTTGTAAATGTTATTAATTGTTATGTATTGTATTGTATGTTTTGTATTTTGTTATCTTGTTATATGTTCCGGTTCGTGCCTGTAAAAGGACCATGTGGCCCAGTGTGCTTACCCGGTTAACGAAATAAATAATAAATAAGGAGATAGACTTCAAGGTATTCATACGCATTGTGTAATAAGGTGCTAAAAACCGTGGCTAATGAAAATGTTTTAGAAGTTAAGGCAACAAAACATCTGACCAGTTCAGTCAGTGCTCATATGTTACAGCCAGGGCCAATAGGGTACTACATACGATAAAGAAAAACAACACCAGCCGGCCTGGTGGCTCAGAGGGTCGCTGCGCTGAGCCTCACACTGGCGACCTGGGTTCGGGAACGGACTCTGGTCGCTCAGGGGTTGGCTGGGGGAGGAAGGATTGAACGTCCGGAGGACTGCGCTCCATCCTTGGGGACAGGGGATTGTGCTGTGCGCTGTTGACTGACACCCAGCGATGGGTGTTGGCACAGGCGCATAGCCACGTAAAGGGGTTGGCCCACATCCAGGGTGATTGGCTTCCTCCACGGAGGTGGACACAGCCTCCCCGCCCATTGCATGGTCATAGGGTGTGGGAGGAAATGGTGGAAAAACCGGGACCCAGCAGGACCCGAGATGGCCTGATTGGCTGCCCCTGATTCTAGATTTGTGTGTTCCAGGGGAGGAGGGACCCGCCAACACTCGTGACTGGCCCTGCTACAGAGGGGGAACTGGGAAATTCCAGGGTGGCTGAGCAGAGGCGATCGAGGGGTCAGAAGATGTACCCTCCGAAGGAGGGGGTCATAGCCCCTGTCGTGTCTGCGGAGGTGCGGGAAAAAAAGTACTAATAAAAAAAAAAAAAGAAAAACTACACCAGCTGAAAGACTGAAGTAATAATGCTATTGTATAGGGGATATGTCAGATCTGTGCTGGACTATGGCAGCCAAATGTGCCCTTTCGAGGTGGGGAATGAACAGGGTGGAAAGTGTGCAGTGTAGGGCCAAAAAAAAATGATTTACTACCTAAAAGATGAGTTATGAGATTGTCATCAGAAACTAGGTGAATCAGAGATCATGTATTGTTACTTTGTGACATCACTCATGACCAAAATTTCTGCAGTGCCTTAAATCTAAAGTACAAAAATAATTATACACGTGGACATCAATTTCAAATCATACCACAGAAATTTTACTTTTACAAAAGAAAATATTACTACACACAGCGCATTGTTAACCTCCAAAATAAACTTTCCAGTGATATTATCAACAGTAAAAATAAAAAGTTCAAAATCAACCTTGACTGACGCATCTTAAGTGATGTCAAGATGGCGTATTACCGATAACTTACAGGAGCAACTATGGGCAGATCGCCTCCTTTACTGCTTTTGCTTTAGTATGAACTTTAGTATACATATTAACTACCTGCCCCATTCATAAAATGGAATGATACAGAAAGGAGATATTCCTTCATCTGTTACCTCCAACGTTGTCAGTGTGACCTCGCCCTGGATTCGCTTGCTCCTCTGTGGAATATTATTCAATATATATTTGTAGGTGTACTTTGGTTTTCAATTGAGGGATTCATCTGTTGTTCTGGAAGGCTGGTACATAAGCTTCAGTTTATGCAGTAAGTTAATAGATTATGAAATCCGGACTATTGAAGTCAAGTTCACCTGGGGATCCAGCATGTGACCTTACCACTCATTGAGAGTTCAGTTGTTTTGTTTGTTTTGTCTCTTACCAACCGTGATATACTGTTTGTGTTTGTGACAGGCGTTTCAAGTTTGGAAGACCGCCAGATTCAACAGAACTAGCTGCTAATCTCCAGCACAGGGAGGTCAAGAAAAAGAAGGTGTTGGCTGTGGTATCATCCTTCAAGGCAGGGTAGGTCTGTGTCCTTTTCTTCAGTCATATTTAGTCATACAGATAAGACACGTCGACCGTGCTTTTATCTTTCTAGACAAGGTGGGCTTGTGTTTTTTCCAGTCATACCACATTTTGTGGTGTATATGTTGTCTTTATTTTTGCCCTCCAGTTTCCCTTTCAGTACTTCCTGTATCTTCCCAAAGTCCGCCCCACTGAAGTTTACCACGCTAGTAACTGATTTGTCTGGCTTCCCGCACTTCGTGATATTAAACTACACCGTTTGGTGATCATGATCACTGTCTGCTAGTGGGTCCTCTATCTTTATTTCCTTCACTACCTCCTCATTCGACAATACCAGATCTAAAGTGTTCTTTAGCCTAGTAGGTACAGTAACCAACTGTGTCAGAAGACCTTCCTGGATTGCGTCCAGGAGCACTAGCTTCCTAGCACTGGAGGTGACCGGAATGCTCCAGTCAACCCCCAGCAAGTTGAAATCCCCCACTATGACCACCTTTCCTTTTCTACATACCTTTCTGATTTGTCCCGCTAACTCCCTGTCAAGCTCCTCAGACTGGGATGGCGGCCTGTATACCACACCAAACCTCAGTTTCCTACCCCTTGAGTCTAGGAGCTGCAGCCAGATTGCCTCTGTTCTCCTTTCTTCTCCCTCGTCCCTTGTGCATTTAATCCTGTCCCTTATGTAATTAGAATGAATACTATTTTTGTTTAGTCATGGATACCAAAACTTATTTAGTTATTTATTTATGTATGTATACATGTATGTATGTTGTTTTTTTTTTTTAACAGCATTCTAAATTTCTTCACAGATGAATTCGGATGATGCTATGAACTGGGGTGGCGTTAGTATCCTTTTCTTTGTTTCTTTAGCTATGAATATCTTTATATTCCTAACCTCAAAAGTACATTCTACATCCGTAAACATTAGCCTCTTGGAAAGTTTGCTTTTGTTTGCATGCTTGTGGAAATCTGTGACAAAGACCGTAAAAAATGTCATAGATACAGCCATGGTGGGTAAATGCAACAACAGTGGTGTTTAAGCTCCAGACTATTTGAAACTCATGCAGAAAATTCTGCAATTGCATTTAATGCCCCCTCCCCAGCTTTGAATACGTGGTTGTACCCTATTTGAAACCCACCCAGAAAATTCTGCAACTGCATCTCTTGCCTCCCCCCAAACATGAATACATGGTTGTACCTCCTTAAAATGTATATAACTGGTTAATGATGATTATCAACTGTGGGCAGAAGCTGCCAAACCCTGTTATACAGGGCCATGTATAATCACCCGTGTATAACAGACTTTGATTATACACATATGTGTATAATCACCCCAGTATAATGGAGTTTAATTAAGCACCTGTTGCAAAAATTCTATAGTCACTTTCATGCTAGGGCTACTGGCTCCTCGCACTGTCAATTTGATTGCGCTAACCTCACTGAAACAGCTGAGTGGAAATCTAACTTACGTGCATCTGTAGAAAGACACATTTCTTACAGAAACTAAAAATAACCAGCATTCTACTAATGTTTGTTTATGAACCTAAAAAATGACACATTCATCACCATTTCAGCAACCTAGTAACCTAGAAAGACAAAAATTCATAGAACAGCAAGAAAAAAGAAACACAAAAAAAACCGAGACCGACATTAGGCTGTTCAACAAGTACCTGTCCGACAAAAAAATCAGAGGATTCAGTTATTAAAAAAAAAAATTAAAACATGGGGAAGTGTGTGTCAGCTTGGATTTTATGTACACCTTGGGTGTGCATAAAATCCTCATTACACCCACTTCCCTATGCATTATTCTATATGTAATGAACGTATGTGAAACTGATAATGAATATTGCTTGTGCAGCTACAGTATGCAGTTTTATGATGTCCAACCCACAATAACTAGATAAACATGATTATATTTGTTTGTCCCTCGGTACTAAATGTATTACTTTTGTGAAAACTGGCTTAGCATGAGAAAATAATCAACTAACCAGTATAACCTGAGTGTAAAGCAGCAGCATTTAAGTGGCTTGTTGACTCAACATTAGTACCACCGCTTGCAGCGTCAGTGGCCGAGTTTGTGAACGTGTTTGAGTCGCTGAGGACTAGCCAAGGGGTAAAAGGATTCAGTTTCCTCAGGATGGGGCTCCTCCTTCCAGGTGGGTAGGTGGTCATCTGTGTGCTACACCATGATCACTACTTAGCTGAGGCTAGGTGGTACCACAGTTAGAACAGCACAACAGGGCAGGTACACCGGCGAGTCATATGCCTCAGCATGTGCACCATTGCACACCAGCTGCCTTTGGGGCGGAAATCGAGGGAAAAAGCTCCAATCCATTGAAGGAAACACTGGCATCCCCTGCTAATACCCTAGCAACCATGTCAGTGGTCCTGAATAAGTGGTGGCTAAGTAAGCCAAGGATAACGTAGGTGACAGGGCCAGGGGGGTGCTGTCCAGAGGTGGACAAACCATAGGGCTTGGAGAATAAATACCTTGATTTAAAAAAAAAAAACAAAAAAAAAACATTTTAATCAGTAAAACAATTCATCATATAGTTTTTTAGTAATAACATAATAGAGGCAATATAGCCTAGTGGTTAAAGAACAGTCTTGAGGAACCAGGAGTTCACAGGTTCAACCCACGCTAGAGCCAAATACTCATTGTGTGACTTTAGGTGGAGCACAAATCGTAACCTCCTAGCACTCCAGTCCACCAAGCTATGAAAATAGGTAGAAACAGGACCCTATTGGAAATGAGATGCTACATCTCACCTGGCTGTCTTGGGTAAACATACTGGAAAAAAAAAATCCAGAAGCTCCGGCCAAAAGAATTACCGCTTTGGCCCAGTGAATAGTTATGTTTTCAAGGACTGCCAGTTTCTGCTAGTGGGCAGATGTCGGACAATATTTAGAGTTTCTTATGGTCAGGCATTCTTCAGAAAAGTACATAGGGATACCTTACACTTAAGCATTTTTATGTCAATATGACTGCAGACACCTCTCTTCTAAAGATGGCCAACCCAGTTTGCAGTACATCATACAGTGATGTTGATCAAATGGACAGTTAAGAATAAGGCATGCCAGCTTCTTGTACTGTAGATGACATTCTGTCTTCATGGGAATTAACACTGAAGTAGATGTGTATGCTGAATTGGCATAATCCAGAATGGATATCAGCAGTGTCTGTATAAAACTGTCCTATTGCAGTACAAATAACAATGCTAGGATTTCATTTGAGTACAAGTTATTAGGCTGGGCTTGCCATGATAAACAGTGGTAATATTAAAAATTTTAAAAAAATTGGTTGGCAATCAAAAATTTCATCATGAAATTTTCAGCACAGTTGCCCTAATTTATTTATTTAGTTTTTGTTGACCGGGTAAGTGCACTAGACAAATCCTGCCTATTTTCAGGCACGTCCCGGGGGAGGGGGATACAGATGAATGGCATCTGACCTTGAACCAGATTAAGCTGTTGGTGGTATTGTTAGTGAATGAGGGAAATTTGGCAAGGACACCGGGGAAATTCCCCTACTCTTTTCGATAAGTGCCATGGGATCTTTAACATCCACCTGAACTACCACCAATCCAGGCAGATGGGACCTCGGTTTAACGTCTCATCCGAAAGACAGCACCTCAGAAGTGCAGCACCCCTGTCATGCTGCACTACAGTGTCAGTACTGGGATATTAATCCAAGTGCCAGATGTGGGAACTGAACCCACAGCCCTCTGATCTCCCGACCTCAGAGGCGAGTGTGCTACCTACTGAGCCACTGACACTATATAGATCAGCCACTGACACTAATTAGGTCCGTCAGACTCATAATTAAGCTCCAGAAAACCTTAGGATCATTAGTGTTATTACTTATCAATTAATTTACAGAAGTACTACGTGTGCACCTGACTTCACTGGTGTATTTGTTTCTAAGCTTCCTGTAGCAGTCAGAAGCTCAGGTCCTGTTCTTGTGCTTATGAAGTTTAAATAAGGTGCAGCTGTACAAATCATGGGGTGAGCTGCTTTTAAATCTCCTTCTATGACGGATGTGTTTTTTACAGATTGACATGAACTCAGAATAAAAGCAGGACCATGCATTTTCCCTATGTGGGAATAGATTCAAGCCTATCCCAGTTGATATTTTCAAGATTAGAGACAAAATGCTGACACCATAGATCTTCGAGGATTATCTCTTGCAGCAGGTCACACCTTAGGAACTATAGCCATCAGGCACCAGGACTACACGAGCTAAAAGCACTCCCACATCACAGAATGGGAGACAAAATGTACAAGTCCCCAGCAGACTCGGGAAGGACTGGGTGAGAAGGCACCAAGACCACACGGAACTATTTTTGGTAGCAGTCTATCTAGGGTCACCTACAGCGATGTCATCATGTCGATGTCCCCCTATAAAGCTATAGGTGACCCCACACCCTTCTTAGTTCTTTTCCCGCCATTGACTGTCACACTTGGAATCCACGGAGCACCGTTGCTTCATTAGACTGCCATTTTTGCGAGAATTTTCTGCTTTTGTTTTTCACGCTAGTTTTCCAAACATAGGCTACTCAGCGGCGTTGCCAGAAAGAGCTAAACTCATTCCATATGGAGCAGAAGGTCACCACCTTGGAATAGGAGCTTCAGGCTTGGAGCTTCTCTGCTTCTCTGGTCCCATCCACAAGCTCCCATGCCATCAAGGCCCAGGACAGATCATTGGGGAAGCATCATCACCAGGAGAAGGATCGATCCTCCCGGCAGCATTCTTGGTCACTGCACTCTGTGCCAACCGTCACGGGGTTATTGACCAGACTAGCGGCAACCCCCACTGCCGCCCACACTCTCTCTGCTACAGGGTTGGCCGTGGAAGCCATTATTGCCAGAGCTTCTCAGCCCAGCATTGGTTCAGCGTCGGCGAGCCTCCCTCTTCTCTTGTCGACGATTCCCACTGCCTCCCTCACCCTGTTTGCCATGGGGGGGGGAGGGGGGACTCTGGCAGTGCATCCCATCAGTTCCTCCTCTGCTGACATTGGCCCATCGTCGCCAGGGATTTCCTTACCCCCACCAATGCGTCCGCCCCTGGTGAACGCCTCCTCCACCACCCCAGGGGCCGCAGTCACGGAGCAACACCAGCCTGCTTGTGGCAGGCAACAGTCATGCATAGTCAGGCATCCGGCCTCTTCTGTCAATGCTCATGACCATTCCTGCAACTTTGGGGATGCAGGTTCCCCAGTTGGTCCCTCAGCCTGCCCCATCTCCTCGCTGCTCCAGCCCTCCCTGTCGATGCCAGGGCCTCAGTGCCTCCCCCCCGCCGTGTTGTTGCCATAGGGCCCTCTGTCAGTGCCATTGACCATCGAAGTCCAGGCCCTCATGTGTTCAGTGTGGGACTTCATGCAGAAAGTTGCCCCACCTCTGGGCCTGGCACCGGCAGGGCCTTCTCAACACCTGTCGATGCTGTCCCAGCATGCATCTGTGCAACCTTCCCCCTCATGGTCGTTGCCCTCCTCTGAACCAGGGGATGACGATTATCACCCTGACTTCTTGTTGTCTGATGAGGAGGATGAGTGGGCCAGGGCTCGGACCCCCTCTAGTACTTCTACTGTTTCCTCAGCAGGGGAGGACTCCCCTAAATACATCTCACATTCCCCTGGATGACCCCTCCTTTATAGCAGTAATGCGACAACTGCAGTCAGCTATGGAGTTCGATGCTGCAGAGCAGGACATTACTCAGCAGAACGTGGCACACTACCTGGACCTGCCAGATTCCCCTCCACTCATTACTCTTCCTGTGATCAGTGCATATGAGGATGCCACCATGGCCGCTTAGTACAGGCCTTATTTGATTCCCCTATGCCCAGGAAGGCAGAAAAGCTATACCAGGCCCCCTCTGGGAAGCCCTTTTTCACAAGGCTGCCACAGGCAGATTCTGTGGTCGTCAATGCGGCCCATTATAGATCTAAGAGGCCCCAGCAGCTTAGTTCTCTTCCCCGGACAATGAGTCCAGAAAGTTGGACCTTATGGGTAAGCAGGTGTTTGCCTCCACCACCTTGGCCATAAGGATTATCAAATACATTGGCCATATGCTTACATTTCAGAATGATCTCTGGAAAGGGGCCAAGTCTTCAGCCCAGTCCCTTCCAGAGGGCCCTCAAAAGCAGGAGATGCTCAAGCACCTCTTGCGGGCCACCTTCAGTGCCCAAGATGCTTCTGCCAGGGCCTCCGCAGGAAGAGTTTGCCTGAGGAGGTACTCCTGGCTCAAGTTGTCCGGTTTTGCCTGGGATGTCCAACAGTCCATCCTGACTGCTCCTTTCAGGGGCTATAAGCTCTTCGAGGAGGATGTGCAGGATGTTCTCAATGACTTGTAGGCCTTGGGGGGAACACTGTGGTCTGTTCACTCCCTCTACCACACCCACCAAAAGAGTGGGCAGAGGGTCCCCTTTTGATGTGCCACCCATGGTCCCAGGTTTGGCACCACACAGCCAAGCAAGCACAAAGTTGCCACAGCCCTGCCTGCCCCTTCCTCCACCACAGGAAAATTCTCAAGGGGTGGAGGAGTAGGCCTGGCCGCGGGCTCAGCATCAGACTGACTCCTTGCCCGACCCCCTCCATCCGGTTCCCAAGGATGCGTTGGGGGAGGGGGGGTCATTTCTCCCTTCGTCTGGTCGGGTAGAGGGAGATCACAACCAACACCTGTGTGCTGCAACTCGTACAACTAGGACACATTCTAGAATTTGTGTAGATGCCTCACGGGCTTCCTCCAAAGCTTTCCACTTACCGTGCAGACCACATACCCGTGTTGCTGGAGGAGATTCATACGCTGCTGTGAAAAAGGGCCATAGAACCCATTCCTGAGAATCAATGCAGCACAGGGTTCTACTCCCACTTCTTCTTCATTTCTAAGTCCACAGGGAACTTGAGGCCCATCCTGGACTTCTGAAACCCGAACTTCTACATATAGTAGAAAAAGTTCAGGATGGTCACCCTCCCAGGCCCATTGCCCTTGCTCTGGGAGTGAGACTGGATCTGCTCCCTAGATATGCAGGACGCTTACCTGCAGATCAGGGTCTGCATTCCTCACAGGAAGTACCTCAGGTTCTTGTTTCAAGGGGAGCACTACCAGTTCAGGATCTACCCTTTTGGTTTGTCTTCAGTGCCTCAGGTCTTCATCAGATGCCTATCTGTAGTACCAGCGGCCCTCAGGAGAGGAAGGCCTTTATGTCTTTCCCTAGCTGGATGACTGGTTTGCTCAAAGCTCTGTCCAGAGAGCAGTTGTACCCTCCAGTTGTTCAGCCAGTTGGGGATCACAGTCAACATGTCCAAGTCAGTCCTGACTCTTAGCCAGCATCTCCAGTACATAGGAGCTACACTGGACATGGCCCTGGGCGCCACCATTCTGCCTTCGGACAGGGGGGAGCACTTGATAGTGCAGGCCCAGGAAATCCATCCTTGCCAGTAGGTCACAGCCAGGACATACTTCAGACTGCTGAGTCTCATGGCTTCAGCCCTAACCACGGTTCCTCTGGTGAGACTACAAATGCTCATCCCTTAGTGGATTTTGAGGGTACAGTGGGATCAACAGGCTGATGACCTGGAGCAGAAGTTCCTTGTCTCTTTGCCAGTCAAGAAGGTTCTCCTGTGGTGGATGGAAGCCAGCCTTCTCCTGTGGTGGATGGAATCCAGCCATTAATTTCTTTCCTCGTACTCTCTCCTTATCAGAACCTCACCACGGACGCCTTGGGGATGGGCTGGGGCACACATCTGGGTCCTTACCAGACTCAAGGGACGTGGACACCACTCAAGACTTCACTCCACATCAGTGTTCTTGAGATGAGCGCTGTCCTGCATGGCCTGCAGACCTCCCAGTCTTACCTGTCCCCAGGCCCTCTGCTAGTGCAGATGGACAGTATCAGTTTAGTGCACTACACCAACAAGTAAGGGGGCACCCATTCCTACCCCCTGTGCAGAGAGCCGATGAGGGTTTTGTACTGGGCTCTGGAACATGGCCTAGAACTGTTGGCCATCCATGTTCCAGGTGACCAAAATGTCCTGGCAGACATGCTAAGCCAGTCGCAGTCAGAATGCCCGAATGAACTGCTCACCTCAGTGGTAGAAGACCTGTTCAACAGGTGGAGTATCCCAGAGTTGGACCTTTTTGTGGCCCCACTGAATACAAAACTACAGATTTTGTGCTAGCTCTATCCAGTGCCTGCAGTGTTCTGGCAAGACGCACTGTCCCTGTCTTCGAAAGGGAGGTTCCTTTATGTCTTCCCTCCCTTTCCTCTGATTCATAGAGTACTAATCAAGTCCAGATGGAGGGCACCACCCTGATTCTGGTGGCTCCCTTTTGGCCTCAGCAGATTTGGTTTCCACCGTTGCTACGGTTAGCAGTAGAGCCTCCGTTGCCCCTTCCCCTGTGCTTGGGCTTGCTGTCACAGGAATGGGAGACCCTTCTCCATCCCAACCTCCGGTCTCTTCACCTACATGCTTGGCTCCTGAAAGCCTAGCTATTGCCAGGTTTGGTGTCTCACCTAAAGTGGCCGACGTCCTGGTGGCTTCCAGGAAGCCTTCCACTAGGACGACTTATTCTATGAAATGGAAGCACTATGCGTTGTGGGCGACTTCTCATCGTCTGGACCCCTCCACCTGCCCAGCGAACAAGATTCTAGAGTACTTGCTGTCTTTGTCCGATGCGTGGCCTGAAGTACTCTTCGTTAAAGGTGCACTTGTCCGCCATATCAGCCTTTCATGTGCCCATTGAGGGTCATACAGTAGCCCAGTTGGATGTGGCCCATACCTTTCTGAGAAGCATCCTACACTTAAAGCCTCCCATTTGCAACCCAGTCCCAGCCTGGGACTTGAATTTTGTTTTAGAGAAGCTTACTTTGGCTCTTTTTGAGCCTGCCGCAACTTGTGAGCTGCGCTTTCTTTTGTGGAAAGCGTTATTTTTAGTTGCTATTATCTTTCGTGGATAGTGTTATTTTTAGTTGCTGTCATGTCTGCTAGTAGAATTTACGAGCTACAGGCGCTCGCGTGAGCAGTCTTATTTGATTTTTCACAAAGACAGGATGTCTTTGTCTACTAACCATAAGTTTTTGCCTAAGGTGGTGACTGAGTTTACTTTGAATCAGAGCATCCACCTACTTTTTTATTATCCAGAGCATGCCAATCCATGGGAAGCATTGCTCCATACTTTGCATGTGCATAGAATTTTGCGTTACTATACACACCATACGAGAGATTGCAGAAAATCCTCTCAGTTTGTTTCTTTCGCCCCTGGCAAAGAGGGCTCTTCAGTTTCGAAACAGTGCTTGTCCAAATGGTTGGCCAACTGTATTATTTTTTTATTACAGGAAGTACGGTAAGGAACATCCTGAGGTTGTTAAGGGCCATTCCACCAAACCATGGTCATTTCAGTTGCCTGTTTTTAAGGTCATGTCTGCAGCTGAGATTTGCACTGCTGCCACTTGGAGTACTGTCCACACTTTCACCAAGCACTACAGTCTGGACATTGCCTCCATAAGATGGACAGGCTTTGGCCTAGCTGTGCTTCAGGGCCTTCTGTCTTAGGCCTCTGGCCTCCTGCCACCCAGACTGTCCTTGCTTTCAGCACTGCTTGGATTCTTTTCATAGGTGTGACCTGATGACAGAGATATCCCCGAAAAAGATAGAACAGTTACCTAAGAACTTACCGTAACAGTAGATCTTCAAGGGAATCTCTATCATCAGGTCATGCCGTCTTTCCCTCCATCCCTCTTTCTGTCTTTCTCTCTCTGTCTCTCTCACTGCAGCTGGGCTGTCCTGTTGCTTCAGCCTTTCTGCTAGCTGGGTACCTTTTCACTCTTCTCAGTTCCCTGGCGGGACTCCTATCTCCCATAGCCTCTGGCTAGGGAAAGAACTGAAGAGGGAGCAGGGCCGCCTGTGCTTACATAGGGCATGTGATGTCCAAGCATGATGTCAGCGTGGGCGGCCCCAATAGACTGCTGTAGAAAAAGCTTCCATGGGATCCTGATGGCTGAGTTCCATGGGTGTGACCTGATGACAGAGATTCCCTTGAAGATCTACTGTTACAGTAAGTTTTTACATAAATGTTCTGTCACTCCAGTGCAAATGGTGGCTCCATTCTTGATCTCCAGGGTGACCCACAGTGCCTCTTCCTTCCCCTTTATTTCCTGTATCTCCATTGCTTTTATGCTTTCTCTCACAGAAAGCACCACACCCCCTCCTTTCCTTCTCACCCAGTCCTTCCTGAGTCTGCTGGGGACTTGTACATTTTGTCTCCTGCTTTGTGATGTGGGAGTGCTTTTAGTCCTTACTCTGTACTACAGCCCCTGTTGTGGTAACATTGTTCTACCAATACCAGCTAAACTAACTGAGAAGGTATGGGGATGCCCATGTTATATAAGTACCAGCGATGTACATCATCATTGGTGGCCTCTGCTAGACAGGTTTCCCTGCTGTCCGAACGCCAGTGGCGCCCATGTTCCATATGTATGGCATATCGCTTGTTTCTGTGACTGCTACCAGTTGCATCCCAGTTGAGGAAAAGCAGGGCTATTACCTGGTCCAGCACACTCATGTTTATTACCCACTATAGCATCCACATGCTCAGCCTTTCCAGTGCTGCATTTTGTGCCTCAGTCCTCCAGTCTCTGTTTGCCAGATAGTTGTGCATGCCTTGTCCTCTCCTGCCGGTGGACCGCTAGGAGTCTTTCTAATTGTGGGTAATGAACTGAATCGGGGGTGGCAGAAATTGAGGTTACGTACTAGTGGTATTCAGTTCGCATCCACACAATCTACCTGACCTGCTTAGCGTGCAGGATCTGACGTCAGACAGTGTGGAGCTGGAACAAGATGAGGGATGGTGGGAGGTGCTAAGCTTAATCTTGAAGACGTCTAGTGATTGAGCTATACACAGTGGATGTTGCCTAAGTGTGGATGTGGACTGAATACCACTAGTAGAACTATGGTTACTGGTAAGTGTGACACTTGGACAGCTGATTCTGATTAACCTATGCTTTTTGTAATATAAAAAATATGTTATTGAATGTCTCTCATGAGAGATGATGACAGTCTGTGGAATGACAACCCCCCTCCCAGGTTTTAGCAAATAGATGTTGCCTGGAAGGCCAAGAGATAATTACAGGCCAGAAGAGACTTAAAATTTAGGATCTCCTTTTTATGTGACTAATTGCAGCTTGCTAGATGCCAAGATAGATCATAAACTTTTATAACGTTCAGAGGAAACACAGTAAAATTCACATGGCGTTACAAAGCATGTTGCATCTCCGTGAGATCTGGCAGAGAGACATAACAAGTCCCTTTGATGTCCTGGAAAGGGGAAGCTGATCATAAGATCAGAGAAAGTCATATGAGAAAATGAGTTGTTCTGAGATCACAGAATGTACCTTTGATAAGACATCCTGTATTGCATAGATATATATTTTTTATATTCTGACAGGGAGGAGCTAGGTGACCTCAAGCAAAGAGGTTGGCAAAGCCATTTTTTAACCAGTATTCTGTTTTCCATTTACACACAAATGTTTGGACTCTGAAAGAGAAACATCTACAGCACAGTGAGATAAGACTACCTTAGAACAGGCAAGTCTGAGTGTATTAGTGGTAGGAATCTACACTTCTAAACCTGTTTTTGTTTAAGTGATTTGTATGTTTTGTGATATATGGTTCTGTATTTACATTTTACATTTTTTTATCTATTTTGAAATAAACCTCTACTTTAGAGACTACTTGGTGTGCCTTTGAATTTCTTTTTCTTGCAAAGTGAAACATACATGGTTAAAGCTGACACTGCACAAAGCTTACTGGGTTTTACCAAACTGGGAAAAGGTAAGAATTTACACTGAGGTGTTTAATAGAGTTTTAAGGGTTCATTTTGTACGCCTGGTTAGCTGCCCGTAGGCAAAGAATATCCCTTCGCCAAGAGCAGAATTATCTGAGCCTGTACATTGAGCACCTAACAAGAGGTTCACAGTTTAATCCTTCCAAGACTTGAGATCAAGGGTTGATTCGAACCCACAAAACAGACAGGTGGGTTACCCTGTTTCTGTTAACTGTTCACAAGACTGCGCTCGGAGGTTGGCACTTTGGGAGTAGAGGACTGACCCGCTGAGTGGGTTTGTGACAGTAAGTAACCCCTCTTTTCTAGCCCCTCCTTGGTTTCCTTAATTCTGATTTTGCAGTCCCTTAGTTCTGCTGTGTACTTCTCTTGCCTGGAGGCAGTCTCTCTTTCCATCAGTTGTAGACCCTCTTTACATGGAGAATCAGTAGCCTTAGGTTCTAGTTAAGCCGGGGTGGGGCGCACTTTGTGTCTCTTTTCCCCTTATTGCTTACAGGGATGCAAACCTCTACAGCTGCCTCAGGCTTTAAGCACCTTTGTCAGTGTGCCTCACTTCTGCTGTACATTACTAGCCTCATGTATTTCTCCAGACCTTTGGCCACCAGATCTTTATCTTGTCATTTGTGAATTTCCAGACCCTAATAGCTTAATCAAAACTTGAGTAGTCTTCTCTGTCACCAAGGAGAATGTTGTCTCGTTGTGGTCACTGTCTCCCACCCTAACAGGCAGCTAGTGCTTACACTTCTTTGACAATCACAGTGGAGATGACCCCATCCCTACTGATGAAAACAGAGTCAGGGGTGGCTTCCAATCTAGTGTCTTGTTGAACATGCTGTTCTAGAAAGAAGTCCTTGAAAGTGGGAGTCACGTGATGCCAGCTCCACAGTAGCAGTCAGATCCTTCACCTCCTGCTTCCCCCCGGTTTTAAAGTTAATTATTTTAAACTTCTCGGGGCATTTACAGCTTTATTTTGGGCTTCACAACAGCATCACTTATTCGATCGGCTATTCTGACACTTTCGGGCGTATATGGACGAAGCAATGAGGAAAAATACATCGCGACACACGCCGCCCGTGTCACCGGCAAAGGCCCAGCCGAAGAAGCCGAGAATTTCTACACCAAATGAAGAACCCGAGGAGTGTGGCTTTACTGGCGAGAATGAACCCCTTACCCTCGCCCAGTTCCTAGCAGAGTTCAAGCCTTTCAGAGCCGAACTGGCTCGATTGCAGCAGAACTGAAAGCGTCACGCCGGCACTGGAGGATCTATCCAAACGCACGGAGACACTGAAGTTAAGGTCTCTTCTTTGGAAAAAAGGTCTCAAAGCAAGAACCGGAGCTTGTTAACCTTCGCCAGAAGATCTCCAGGATGGAAGCAAAATTAGAAGATTTAGAGGGTCGAGTCGGAGAAATAATTTAGTGATCATCGGTCTTCCTGAAAGGGAGGAAAGGAGCCGATCCGACCCTTTTCCATGGGGCTTCTTTAAGGATCTGGTAGGCCACGCCTTCGGAGAGAGAAATTTATAATCGAACGGCACATAGAGCCTCACGAGCAGTACCACCATTGGGTGCCCCACGGGTTTTCATTGTTCGCTTGTTAAATTTTCAGGAGCGCCAATATATATTGTTGAAAGCTAGAGAGAAAAGAATTGAGCTGGAAGGGGACCCCATTAGAATCGCAAGAGGATCTACCGACTACAGGCAGAAACGAGCTGAATATCACCATTGATTTCTAAACTGATTCCTGCCGCATAAGATTTAAAGTTTTGTATCCAGCAAAGCTGCATGTTTTACTTCATGGGCAATGGATGTATTCAAGACGCGGTTCTCGCTAGTAAGGGCCTGACAACCGCCTCCCCAGATCTCTTCAATGACTATAGGACTTTAACAAGAAAATGGTCTGCCTTTTATTTTTCTTCTTCCTGATGTGGTCTATGGGGTAAGCGATTCCCGATCGATCGAGAGAAATGCTCCTGTTTTTGTTTTGTTCACACCGCTTCAGACTGAAAACCTAGAAGGGTGATGTCTTGGCTAAAACTTCTCTTTTGTCCCGGAGCTCAGGGCCTACGTTTAGGAAGAGCAACCTGTGCTCAACAAATTTCGTGGGGTAATATTCAGCTCTCCCTTCGATTGAGAGGGTTCCTCTCGAGGGTGATTACCAGAACAGTATGTAACCATACGTCTATACTGACGGAAGACTGGTTGCCGTGTTTTTTTTTTTTTTTTTTTTTTTTCTTCGTCACATTGGTTTTAACTGATCGGTAGTTCACCCTGTCATTTTCTGTTTTTGGCTGACTCTTGTGCACTGTATTTTGTTTACTTTCCCGAAGTAGCAGCATGGATAGACTCTGGGAACGGCTAAGTTTCGGGCTATGCTTTTTGAATGGGATTTAATCATGCTTGCCGGATGTTCGATGTGCATATCACTATAATTACATTGAGACTACCTAGATCTTTTTGTACCATGGATTACTTCAGATGAAGCTCTGCCTAGAGAAAATTTTTTTTTTTTTTTTTTCCAAAAAGTGTGAAGCTACTGCATATTTGATTGAATGTCTGTTAAATGATTTTTAAGGAATGTTGGTTTCTGCTGATCTTGGGGGTATCTGATGGGATTCGAAGGGGAAAAGGAATGGGACTTAAAGAATTAATAGTCTTGGGGTACCTGAGAAAGAGGGTTCATTATGAATATCAATATGAATAAAGACGGTGAACCAAACGGTTTAGTTGTAAGGACATGCGGGGAGTGGGGAGAGGGACTAGCTGACGGAGTTCGGGTCGTCATGGACCAAAGAGTGCTGAGAGGGGGTAAGGGGGGACAATCGAGGTGTGGGATATGGGGGTGTTATGGGGGCTCGCACTACTTATTCCTCTATATCTTTGGTTTGTTACGGATACTATCAGCAGGGGTAAGTGGGACGGTAGGGGAAGTGATAATTTTGGGATATCCGAGGAATGGTTTGGGGGAAATGAGTATCGCTGGGAGGGTAGTGCCTTGAGGGACTATGGAGTCTGTGTGTTGGGGGGGATATGCAAGGCCTGCAAAGGTAGAAGTTTTGAATGGTTAGTTATACAACGACAAATTATTACAGGATTGTATCGGAAATGGGGACGGATGTTGCTATAAAATTTCTTACATTGAACATTAAAGGGTCGAGGGACAAAACAAAGCAATTTAAAATATTGAAGTATATTGATGCACTGAGGGCTAAAATTGTATTTTTGCAAGAAACTCACTTGCTACAAGAAGAAAGCAATGCTATGCGGAGACTTCAGATAGGGAGGGTTTTCACGTCACAGGGCACCACGCAGAGCAGAGGGGTCATGTTATTATTCCATAGATCATTGCACTTCATCCCCCTAAAGATTATCCAGGATAATGAAGGAAGGTACATTTTGGTACAAGGTAAATTGCAGAACAAGGTTATGTTGATTGGTACAATTTATGGCCCTAACTCGGATTCTCATGACTTTCTGGTCGAATTACTTAAGGTTTTACAACCTTTCAGCCATTTTCCCATGATATTAGCTGGTGATTTCAATACCGTACTAGACCCGTCACTAGATAGACTTTCTAGGACTCAGGCATTTCCTACCCCTGCCTCCCGAGCCTTTGGGGAATTGGTTGACCAATTGGGGCTAGCAGATGTTTGGAGGGTTCTTCATCCTCAAGAGAGGGACTATACATTTGTTTCTCCGACGCATGGGTCACGATCCCGGTTGGACTATATCCTAGTGTCCGCACTTGCTCCCGAATTCTTAGCTCAGCAATAGTAGCTGCTCCCTCTCAGACCATTCTGCTGTAGACCTCACAGTTTTTCTGCCCTCCTTAATCCGTAAAAGTAACAGATGGAAGATAAATAATCAGTTATTGAGGAGTCCCAAAATAACCAAATATTTGTCAGCTCAAATTACAGAGTTTTTTCATTTCAATTTGAAGGATCAGGTTCGCCCGGATATTCTTTGGGGAACATTTAAAGCATATATGAGAGGTGTATTGATCAGCCAGGCAGTGCGGAAAAAGAAAGAAAGGGAAATTACAATGGGTGAGTTGTTAAAGCAGATTAAGTCTCTAGAACTTAAGCTTCTTAATACCCCCACTGATGAGGTGAAATTAAGTTTAGTAAAGGCAAAAGATGCATATCTTAACCTATTGGGGGAACAGGCCGAGTTGGCTATTATTAAAACTAAAGCAAAGTTCGTGGATCAAGGTGAAAAGTCGGGTAAAATGCTGGCCAGACGTATTTCCCAATTTGAAGCTTCACGTTTAATAGAGGGTATTTTTTCAGAAGGGGAGGGTACTATCAAAACTACTCCTGAGGATATGGCCCAGATATTTCAAAATTACTTTACATCTCTTTATGCGGGTATGCAGATACCCCCGACTGAAACGGATATCGCTTCATTTTTGAACAAACTACCCCTCCCTAGTCTCCTGAATCGGATCACTCAGTGCTCGTTACAGAGATTACGCAGCAGGATGTTGAATTGGCCATTAAGAGTCTTACATCTGACAAAACTCCTGGACCTGATGGGTTCTTCCCAATTTTTATAAAACATTTGCCACCCAGTTGTCCCCGTTCTACTCAAACTTTTCCAATATATTTTATCTGGTAAGGAAATAGAGCACTTACCGAGGCACTCATAGTGCTTATCCCAAACCTAATAAACCACCTGAAAGTCCGGCCAGTTACAGACCAATTTCACTGTTGAATTGCATATTAAGATTCTAGCCAAGATATTGGCCGATCGATCTGTCAGGTAATCCCAAAGTTGATTGGACCAGAGCAGGTAGGTTTTATGAGGGTAGATCCTCTTCGGAGCATTTTAGAACTTGGCGCATGTTTTCCGGCATCCGAGGAGTCCGAGCTTCCATTGGCTTTGGTCTCCTTGGATGCCGAAAGCTTCGATAGGGTCCATTGGGCCTATCTTTTTGAGGTAATGTACAGATTCGGCTTCCCGGAGAAATTCGTGGCTTGGATTAAGGCATTATACACGGACCCCTCCGCTAGAGTTGTGTGCAATGGGGCCATCTCTGCACCTTTTAAATTACAGGCCGGTACGAGACAGGGCTGTCCCCTTTCACCCTTATTATTTAATTTATACATAGAGCCCCTTATAAGGAGTATAGTGCTGTACCCTGAAATTCTTGGTATTAACGTAAGGGGACATACAATTAAGGTTACGGCTTATGCCGACGACTTACTAATATATCTATCGAAGCCTGATTGGTCTATCCCCAACTTATTAAAACTTATTCAGAATTTTAGTGGGCTATCTAATTATAAATTGAATCAAGACAAAACTGTCGTTTATCCTTTGAACAATAGGGTAATTAAATCCGATGTCATAGGACTTGGTTTAGGATGGGACTCTAAATCCTTTAGATATTTAGGCCTTTCCTTGACAAATAGTCAGGACAGATTGCATCAGCTGAATGTAGAATCCTTATTCCGCACTATTAAACTTGACCTTAAAAGATGGACGCAGTTCCCTTTGTCCTTATGGGGCAGAATAAATATTGTAAAAATGAATATATTTCCCAGGCTTTTCTACCCCTTATCTATGCTGAATATCTGGATTCCTTTTTCTTGGTTTAAGAAACTTCATGGCTTAATTGGCTGACTTTGTTTGGGGACATAAGAAGGCCAGGATGTCATATTCTAAATTGGCGGCCCCAAGAATGTTGGTGGTTTGAGAATGCCTCATTTTGCACTTTATTTTTGGGCAGCCCATTTAAATAAATATGGAGATGGATGCATTGTGACAATGCCACTATATAATCTGGGATACACTCCATTATGGGTTAATTTGGAGCTTAGCCTTATTAAGAATGTAGATATTAACCCCAAGGCTCTACTTTATATACCCATGCGTTGCTTCCCCTTTACTGAAAAAATCTCCTATCGGACTTTCCTTAGAATACATAATCAATTATGTAATTTTCTGAAATATGAACAAATGTGGGACTGGGGCAGCCTGTTTGGGGAACTCGTCATTGAGGATAGGATATCGGACTATTAAACGTAATTGGTTGCCCATCCTAGCTGTCTGCTCCCTGAAGGACTTTATAAACCGGATGGTAGCGTGATATCAACGGTGCAGATTTTGATGAAGTTTGATTTGTCTCGAGATGTTTTCAAAGTATATCAATTACGCCATGCTCTGAAGAGAATCGGTAGCAAACTGGTCTTCTCACCCTGCATCTCATTCTGGGAAGACCTCAATATTTTAGTTGGTGCCCCACAGGCTATTTCCAAGATCTACTTAGTATTGTTTAATTGGGCTTTTAAGGATAATCTAGCACCTAGTACATATTGGACCAAGGTATTCCTAATATAATCTGGGATTGGCACTGATTTGGCAGAGTTGCACAAATGGATCCAACAAGATCATCTCAGGTTAGTGCAATTCAAAATACTGCACAACATCTATTACACACCTCAGAAATTACAGGATTTAAAATTAACACAGAGGTCTCTGTGTTATAGATGTGGCAGGGAGGGGGGAGATCTTCTTCATATCTTTTGGCTCTGTCCTAATATAGCCCCTCTGTGGAATGAAATCAAAAGTAAAACGGATCCATTACTGGGTTTAGAAGACTTGTTCACCCCGGAAATATGTTTATTAGGTGATATGTCGGGTTGTATGGTTAAGCAGAGGAAATTCCATATATCCATGATTTCTTGTGTAGTTAAAAAAGTGGTGTTGAGGCACTGGAAGGACCCTTGTCTAATTTCTTATTCCGAATGGTTGGCAGAATTCCTTTCATGCCTCAGGACCGAGAGGATGATTGCTATACTGCATAGTGTGTTGCCCCGTTTCGAGAAAATCTGGTCTCCATTAATGTTAGCTTACTCATAAGGAACTTACAGCAGTGATGCCTCTTTTTTTTCTTTTTTTATTTCTCTCCCATGTAATCTCTGATTGCAGTGCCTTGCATGGAGGGGTGGGGGTGGGGGGTTGGGTTGGGGGGGCTTGCGGAGTCCATATGCTTTCTCTTTTAGATTATATTGATGGTTCGTTGTGTGACCTCATTTGTATCTCAATGCTTATGTTTACAATGTCTCCGCAAGTACATGTAATCAAATACTCAATAAAATGTTAATGGCAAAAAAAAAAAAGAAGTCCTTGAAAGTGGACAAAACTTGGTCTCAGACTATGCCATTAGCCCTACCAGGATGCCAGACTGCGCCCGAGAAATTAAAGTCCCCCAGATGAGCACTGCATCTGATTTAGCTGCTCTCATGATTTCTTTGACTAGCTGAGCATTGTATTCTGCTGAGCTGTTTGAGGGCCTGTAGCACAATCCCAAGGTGACTCTGTTGCCCCCCCTTTTCCCCTAACTCAACCCAAATGAACTCTGTGTCGCTATTTTCAACGTTGATTTCTTCCTTGGCTTCCACAACGTATATAATGTATTGCACAGGGCATATGATAACTTAATGCTTCCCACCACAAAGTGTCTTATCTGTATGGACACTTCCTACCACACAGAGTCTTATCTGTTTAAGACATTTATGAACTTCAGGCTTCCTCTCACAAAGAACCTTACGGTTTCAACATAGTCAAGGTGGTTCTTCATATTCTTCCTTTGTTTATGTAGGCAGTAACCTTCAAAAGGGTATGTTGTTATGCTGAATTAATGCATGCCCCAGGTGCATTGTGAGGCATTGGACCGAAGGACGAGTGTGCTCCAGTGCAGCGGAGAAGTGCTTTAATTTAGCATAATCCCTTGCCCTGAGTGGGTTATTGCACTTATAAAATGGGTAAACAGTAATTAATCAAAAATTAAAAACAAAGTAACAAAAAACATTTACAGGACTTCCTGTGATGTCACTGGACCCATGGCTGCCTGACTTCTTGACTCCTCCCACCATATGCAAAATGCAAAAACTCGCACTAAACCTCTCCCCTTGGTCTCAGTAAACCCGCCAGTTCCACACAAAACCATTGCAGAGTATGGCCTCTAACCATGGGAGAAAAATATCTCCCAAGCAGTGAAGATCAAAGCTTTGATGGACGCAGATGGCACGACAGAGATGGTGCCAGGGAGTAGGCCGGGATCCCCGACCCCCAGTCTGGAAGGGAGCAAAATTGAAGACGACTTCACAGAGCAAGGCCTCATCCTCTCAAAGCTTGATGGCATAATGCAGGCCATCCATCAGGTCAAATCCTCAGTGGTGCACTTACGGGCAGATTTGTGGCAGATGAAGAAACAAACAGCAGCCACGGAATCGACTTAGGAAGAGGTGGTATACACAGTCGGAGTGTACGACCATGCCATCGTCTACCTGTTACATTGGAAAGGGGATTTGCTGGCACTCCTTGATGAACAGGAGAACTGGGCACGCAGAAACAGCTTCCAAATCCACGGTGTCCCGAAGCACATTGAAAAGTCTTTTTCTACAATGGCTGAATTTGTTACATTTTGAGATCAGTCCTCCACATACCAGGCTCAGTCACGCTACCAATAAAACGGGCCCATTGGTTTCTGCTGCAAAAACAAACCACTGATCAAAAAGCTCGGCCACACTTCATTGTTGTCAGAAAGTTGGAGCACCCTAGAAGGCAATTGGGTCTTCAGATCACCTGGAAATTAAGGGATCTTATGCTGGATGGCCAAAGAATATATTTTGATCAGGACTTCTCGGACTTATTCAGTGAAAAACTGTACTTTTTCTCATTCCCTACTCTCTCTTCCTTCCCTTTCAATATCCCACCTCTACCTACTGGATACTTCTGCACTTACTCTACCTCCCTGGGTTGCACCCTTCTCTCTGTTTCAGCTATTGGGTCCTAGTTGGACAGCCCTCTCTCTCTTAGTCTTTCCGTTTCTCTACACTGCTATAATCTATTTTCTCTATACCAGTTGCCATGGTTTGTACTATTGTTTTGCTTGCTTACTCGGATGTAGGTAACCCCTCTGGAGTGTGTAGTATCTTACGCTGCCATATGCTGCTTTCATTGTAAATTTCCACTAAGTTTTGTAGTTTGGTTTCATTGCTACCTGCTGCTCACCCATTATCGACTGTACAATGTTCTAATCTTTCACATATGTTATTTTCTCTTTATGTATTATTTTCCACTGTTGGCTATACCTGTTATTATGTAATGTTTTGCTCTGATATAATGTATTTGCCTAACTAGCTGTGGTACTCTCCCGAGTTGCGCCTGAAAATAGTCATTCTATGGCTATTGCACTTACCTAGTTAATAAAAACTAAATAAAATAAATAAAAACGTAAGATGGTACGAGAAATCATAAAACAAGCCAAGGAAAAGCGGATTACAATCCAGCTAGATTACCCCACCAAATTAAAGATTTTTTTCTGGACAAAGGCATGCAGACCTTTGAATCTTTAAGTGAAGCAACCCTGACCCTCAGAAAATTGGGTATCTCGTATCAGGAACTGACCATGGAAACACTGGAGCATCACATCAGCAACGCAGTCTGGAGGTGAGCTGACTGGCCCTGGAGAATCAACATCACAGCGAACACTCTGCTTGCTCATCTACAGTCGGACATATAGCGCCTCCTAGATGGTGAACTTAAAAGACTGAATTCAACCATTACAGACCAGGATATTAGAGGAACGGTGGCACAGCACGCTTCTACCTCAATGAACTGGAAGATTTTTTGTTTGTTGTTTTGTGTGTTATTTCTAAAGCTTTTTTTTTTTTTTTACTAAGGGATGGTTCAGTGCTGGGGAGGGGGTGTGTCTCTGGTTAACGGCATGTCTCAGCCACAGGCAGTTCAGGACAAAGGAAAGGCAACTGGCAGAGGGGGAATGGTGCCAAATGCCTCACTGCTCTTCATCCAGCCACACACTTCTTGTCCCTCTATAATTTTTTTTTATGGGAGACAGCGGGGGAGGGGGTAGCTCCTTGTTCATCCATTTGGGGTGAATCTGTCGGCCTCCATGTTGTTCTAACTACCAGGATAAGAGGAGATTTGGAAGGAGAATTCTCCTGCATTACATTATTTTGGACACTAACGGGGATGACTGACATCTGATGACTGCCATTCATATTATGCTGCAAGGTTGGTGGGACAACATTACACTGTACTGTATTGGTATCGGGGGCAGCACCTGAAGTTGGGCTGGGTATTTGGGGATGGGAGGTAGGGGATGCCGCCTCAGACCAAGAGGACCCAGAGGGACACCTGGAAAACTGATCCTTCTTGGGACAGATCCTGTCATGCCTTAGATTCTATATTGGCCTGAGTACTGACCTCTCAAAGCTGCCTTTGAGTGGTGCCCTGTTGGGAGAGTACTTGGAGTTGTCCCAGCATGACCACAGCTACACCACCTACCTTACCATATGCCAGCTGGTAAACTGCAATGGCTCCCTCACAGTGAAGAGGACATGGTTATTAAAAAAAAGAAAGAAGGTGGCTACTGAATCAGTGGTGCTCAGACACATGACAATACTATATATACCAAAAGGAAAAAAGTCTGGCAACTCAAAAGGACCACATTCACTTATAATTTAAAGTGAAAAATATCCAAATGTATTATAAATACATAATTTTGTAGTAGCAGCAAAAATATTACCACAGTGCAAACACCATCATAAAAACACACACCACCATAATTACAAATGTTAAGAATTCATCTGTATACATCAATAATATAAGCATTATAATTTTATTTTCCTTTTTGTTTTAAAAATGGAACCAAACTAAAGAATTCATTCAGTCCACCATCTAAATGAGCTCCTAACATATATCGCCATTTACTTTCCTGTTGCAATAATAAATTGTCCAGATCACCTCCCCTAGGACCCAGTTTCACTTTCTCTAAACCATGAAAACTGAAAATATGATCCACCCCCACAGTTCTTCACATGTAATGCAAGAGCATTAGATAAGTCTAACTTGTCAATACTTAGAAAGTGTTCTGCAATTCTCAGTTTAAAGTTTCTTTTAGTTTTACCAACATAGAATTAACACTTACAAGTTGCTGCATATACAACATATTATTGATGTATACAGGTGAATTCTTAATATTTGTAATTATTATTCTGACTGCCATTTTCTCTCTCTCTCTTTTAATGTATGTGTTTGCTGTATATTTTTTATTTTTCTATATATGTCTCATAAATAATTACTGCATAATGCAAGGCTCTTTATGAACTTAGAAACGATGGTACATATATATGCTGACCTCTTTTGTCAGATGTAAGTATTGCATCTAAAATCATGATGCTCTTAATGGTTTATCAGGGATTAGTCAATTTAAACATGACACATGACCTCCCTGGTATATAAGAATGTTAATTATATGGCTTGCATTATACCTTGATAAAGCATTGGGAAACCATGAAACGGTGTGTTTTTTTTATGGTGGTGTTTGCATTGTGGTAATATTTTTGCTGCTACTACAAAAGTATGTATTTATAATAAATTTGGATATTTTTCGCTTTAAATTATAAGTGAATGTGGTCCTTTTGAGTTGCCAGACTTTTTTCTTTTTGGTATAGGACAAGGTTATGTAGATTAATCTGGCTAGAAATCTCTGTATGGACAGTTGGGAGAGAATGGTCCATATGCATCAGAAGGGCACATGGGCAGAAATACTTGCCAAGTGGCCGGTCTTCCCTTTCCACTTCTTTACTGCTATAAAGAAAATTTAGGGGTACACCTGACCATAATGCAAGTCACAAATAACCACACATGACTCAGACAATTGTTATGCAAATGTCCTTGTTATACAGCTCGTACCCAAATAGCAAATACAAAGCATAGCATGATTCCATAGACTGGAATCATGTAGTAGTCCGCTTTACAGAGAAAAATAGCTTGACCAGAATTACCTCTCTGGGAGGGCAGTAGATCGTGGAGGTCTTCTCAAGATGGAATCTGCCTCTCAGAACCCTGTATCTCTCGGACCCATTCTTACAGCCAGCTTCATGTATAGTTGCATGATACATCCAAGGACCTTATGTGTCTACGTCATGTGAGATGTCTCCTATGTGTCTCTACCTATAGTGCCACCGGAGACCATACTTGGACTCCAGCTTACACCCCCCTCTTGCTTTTAAGATTCCCTTTTGTCTGTCCCATGCATTTTTAAATCCTGTGACCGTTATAGCCCCCACCACTTCCTCTGGGATGCTGTTCATCGTCCACCACCCTCTCCATGAAGAAGTACTTCCTCATGTTTTCTCTCAGCGCGCCCCCCGCCCCCCCCAAGCTTCATATTGTGGCCCCTTATCCTTGAGCACCTTTTCCTTTGCAAAATGCTCCCTTTCTGTATCTTGTTTATTCCTCTGCAGTACTTGAATGTCTGTATCATATCCCCCCGTTCCCTCCTGTCTTCTAGGGAGTACATATTTAAATCCTTTAGTCTTTCTTCATAGGGCTTCTGATCCAGGCCCTGCACCATTTTGGTTGCCCTGCTTTGCACCCCCTCCACCTCATCTATGTCCTTTCAGAGATGAGGCTTCCAGAGCTGTACACAGTACTCAAGGTGAGGTCTCACCAGCGATCTATACAGGGGTATTATTGCCCCCTCTTTCTGCTGGTGAGACCCCTCCCTATGCATCTGAGCATTCTGCTAGCCTTGCTCACTGCCTTGTCACATTTTTTAGTTACCTTCAGGTCAGCAGAAATGATAACCCTCAGATCCCTTTCCTGTTTTGCAACTGTTAATGTTGTCCCCAGGTTTTTGTGCCCTAAGTGCATGATTTGGCACTTTTTCGCATTGAATCTTAGCTGCCAAACTCGTGACCATTCTTCTAACTTCTGTAAATCCTCCCTCATTCTTTCAACCCCCACCACCCCGCTGTGTCTGCTGTGTTGCAGATTTTTGTGTCATCCGCAAATAGGCACACCTTCACCTTCAGTCCTTCTGCAGTGTCACCAATAAAGACATTAAAGAGGACCGGGCCTTATACTGACACCTGCGGCACCCCGCTAGTCACCTTGCCCTCCCCAGAGTGTACCCCATTTACCATCACACTTTGGCTTCTATCACTAAGCCGACTCTCCACCCATTTTACTATTTTAGGACTTACTCCTAGGCTGCTCAGCATCTTTACTAGTCTTCTGTGTGGAATGATATTGAAGGCGTTGCTGAAATCCAGATAGGCCATGTCAATAGCCCCACCCTGGTCCACTTCCTTTGTTACCCAGTCAAAGAACTTGATCAGGTTTGTCTGGCAGGACCCCTTCCCCTCCGGTGAATCCAAGTTGCCTCGGATCTTGTAGATCTCTGGTAATAAGGTATTCTCCAATCCTTTCCTTCAGTAGTGATTCTTTTACTTTGCCCACTACCAAAGTCAGGCTGACCGGCTTGTAATTTCCCGCCTCCTCCCTATTTCCACTTCCGTGGAATGGGACTACATCTGTCCTCCTCCATTCCCCTAGTACCTCTCATAGAATTTGATGGCAGATAAGGACCGCTTGGCCCACCTAGTCTGCCCATTTCCCTACCTAATGGATAAGCTGCAGATCCTAGTTAACCAACAGCCTACGTCGTCCTACCCTCCACTAGAATTGCCTTATGTCTGTCCCATGCTTTCTTGAATTCCCTCACCATTTTTGACTCCACGACCTCCTCAGGAAGGCTGTTCCATGCATCTACAACCCTCTCTGTGAAGAAATATTTCCTCACATTACCTCTAAGCTGTCGCCCCTCTATCTTCAAATTGTGCCCCCTTGTTCTTGCACACCTCTTTTTCTGAAAGATGCTACCCTCTTGGACTTTGTTGATTCACTTGAGGTGCTTGAACGTTTCTATCATGTTCCCCCTCTCCCTCCTTTCCTCGAAGCTATACATATTAAGCTGCTTTCGTCTTCCTTCATATGTCTTCTGGTACAGACCCTACACCATTTTAGTTGCCCTCCTCTGGACAGCCTCTGCCCTGTCTGTGTCTTAGCGGAGATGGGGTCTCCAGACCTGCACGCAGTTCTCCAGATGTGGCCTCACCAACTGTCTGTACAGAGGGATAACAACTTCCTGTTATCTGCTGGTGATGCCTCTCCCTTGCATCCCAGTATCCCCCCAGCCCTCCTTACTGCCTTCTCACATTGCTTGCCCACCTTTAGGTCATCTGATATAACTACCCCCAGGTCCCTTTCCATTTTTGTTGTTGTCAGTATCTCTCCCCCTTCCCCTCCAGTTGTGTATTCTTCCCCTGTGTTTTTGTTTCTCAGGTGCATTACTTTGCACTTCTTTGCATTGAATCTAAGCTGCCATACATCTGACCATTCCTCCAACCTTGCCAAGTCCCTTCTCATCCTTTCCACCCCACCTTGTGTATCAACCCTGTTACAGATCTTTGTGTCGTCTGCAAAGAGACATACTTTTCCTCACTGTCCCTCTGCAATGTCACTTATAAAGACATTAAAAATGACTGGCCCCAGTATTGAACCCTGTGGTACCCAGTAGTAACTCGTCTTTCTTCACTGTGGACTCTGTTTACTATTACATTCTGTGTCCTGTTGTCCAGCCAATGTTTTACCCAGGCTACCACCGTGGGACCCACTCCCAGGCTGGCTAATTTGTTTATTAATCTTTTGTGTGGGACTGTATCAAATGCCTTGCTAAAGTCTAGGTAGGCCATGTCCACAGCCCCTCCCTGGTCTACTACTTTGGTCATGCAGTCAAAGAAATTGATTAGATTCATCTGACATGGCCTTCCTGCTGTGAATCCATGCTGCCTTGGGTCCTGTGCCCCACTGGCCTCTGGGAACTCAACAGTTCTTTCCTTCAGAAGTGATTCCATCATTTTCTCTACCACTGAGGTCAAACTGACAGGTCTGTAGCTTCCTGTCTCTGTCTTGCTCCGACTTCTGTGAAGGGGAATCACATCCACCATCCTCCAGTCCTCAGGTACCACACCATCCTCCCATGATTTGTTAAAAAGGGTAGTCAGTGGTGTTACTGGTTCTCCCCTTAGTTCTTTTAGAATTCTGGGGTGAATCCCATCAGGCCCCATTGCTTTATCCACCTTCAGTTTTAGGAGTTCTTTCAGAACCCTTTCTTCTGTGAAAGGACTGATGATAACCCCCTTATCCAGAGTGCTTCTGTTGATTGGATTAGGTACCTCCCCCTTCTCTTCCTTTGTGAATACTGAGCAGCAGTATTCATTCAGTATCCCTGCTTTTTCACTGTCCCTCTCTGCCCAACCACCCTCCTCTTTATTCAGCCTTGGCATCCCTGCCTTAGTCTTTCTTTGCTCCCTAATGTACCTATAAAAGGTTTTATCCCCCTTCCTAACCAAGTTGGCTATCTTTTCCTCAGTTTGGGCCTTTGCTAGTCTGACTGTCTTCCCTGCTTCCTTCTGCTTTAACTGGTACAGTTCTCTGTCCTGCTCCTTCTGTGTTTCCTTATACTTCCTTAATGCTGTTTTTTTCTCCTTAACCTTCCCTGCCACTTCTATTGAGAACCATAGTGTTTTTTTCCTTTCATTTTAATTTGTTTATTTGCTTCACACAAAGGCTTGTTGCCTCTGTGATGGCAGTTTTGATGTTTTCCCATTGTTGCTCCACCCCTCCTTCTTGCCTGTTTGTTAGTGCTTTTCTGTGGCATTCTCCCATTTTGACAAAATCAGCCCTCCTGAAGTCCAGTACCTTCACTTTTGTATGGTTTGAGTCTACAACTAAGTTTATTGTGAACCACACTGTTTGGTGGTCACTTGTTCTCAGATGGCTACCCACTTCCAGATCAGTTCTCTCCGTTCCCATTTGAGAGTACCAGGTCTAAGATTGTTCCCTCCTGAGTGGGTGCATGCCCCCTGTAGGACATCGAGAATGGCCCTGCTCTTCGATGTGGCTGCAGCAAAGGTGCTCTAGTTAAAATCTGGCATATTCTGTTCCCCCATCAGCAATATCTCCCCTTTCTCTGCCATCTTAAGGATGCCTTCTGTCATTTCTTTGTCCATTTACTCCCCTTGAGATGGAGGTCTGTATACAACCCCTGTGCAGATTGTGGTGCAATTACCAGTCTCCAGGGTGACCCACAGTGCCTCCTCTCCTTCCTGTTTACCCTTTAGTTCCGTTGCTTTGATCTCTTCCCTTTCATAGAGAGTTATTCCTCCTCCTCCTCCTCTTCTGCCCTTCCTGTCCCTCCTGTAGATTGTGTTTCCTGGTATGTTGACATCCCAGTCATGGTTCTCTGTGTACTATGTTTCTGTGACTGCTACGATATCCAGGCATCCCTCTACCATTAAGGTCACCAGTTCAGGGAGCTTGTTACCTAGACTATGGGCATTGGTACTCATTACGCTCCATTTTTTGATGGCCTTACTCCTTTTTGCCCCATCCCTGTCCTTACTGCCTTTGTCTCCTTCTCCATTTACCCCTGCCCTTCTCCCTGTAGACTGCTCTATCTTAGTGTTTACCTCACTAACTACCCTGATTTTTGAGGGGGGGGCTTTGATTTCCCTTCTCCTTCCGTGTCTCCTCGCTAGTTTAAATACTTGCCAATTAAGTGTTTAAAACTATCACCTAGGATCCTGGTTCCCCTCCTGGACAGATGCACACCATCGCGCCAGTATAGGCCTGTATCCCTCCAGCTGGAGCCCCAGTCCCCAATGAAGCCAAAACCTTGAGCACTGCACCAGTTTTTCAGGCACTGATTGAATCTCATGGTGTGGAGTATCCTAGCCTCATCCATATCATAAACGGGCAGTACCTCTGAGAAGGTTACCATGCGTACTACCTGTCTAAGGCCCGTCCCCAACTCCACAAACTCCTCCTACACTGCTCCGATCCCTTTCCCAGCCAGGTCATTTGTCCCTTGGTGGACAGTATCATCCAGCTCCCTCCCTCCCCTGTGCAGCTGCTCCTGCGATCCTGAGGATTTGCTCCCTGTCCCTCGAAGACAGCCAGGCAGGCACCTTACCTCCCCAAGTTCTACCGCTAATAAATGGGGTCCCCCACGAGGATTTGTTTCTATCCCCTATGGGGTCCCATGCCACCCTCCTGTGGGTCTCCTTTGTGGAGGTTCCCAGCATCCTCCTTGGTCTCAACTGCGAGTGCCTCCATAGAGGAACCACACTCTGCCAGCATGGCATATGAATTATGGAGAGGTACAGCTGGAGGGATGTGCCTCTGTTCCATCACCCTCCCTGAGCCCACTTTGGTCCAACCGCTCCTCTTTCTTGGCAGCCTCTGAGGCAGCGGCGGTGGCCCTGGTGGTCCCTGGGTGGGAATGGAGGTCCCTCGAATCGTGGCCAACTCAATTTGGAGATGAGCAACCTCCTCACTCAGCCCAGAGAGGTGCCTGCAGATGAGACAACACCGCATCCTCCAGAATGTTTTCCGGAAGACTGCTGCTCCACAGCCACTGCACTGCACCACTCCCATCATGTCTTTATTTGTGGTTCCTTAACTGTTGTTTTGTATATTTGCTCTTTCCTCTTTCTGTTTATTTTATTATTTTTTTTAGATATATTTTTTCCCTCCTTCTTTCCTGCTTCCTCCTTGCCCTTAAAGCTCCTGGTCTTCCTGTTCTAGGACAATAAGTTCCTATATTCCTCAGTAGTCTCCTTCTTACTTGCTCCGAGTCAGACCTCCAGCAGCTAGGGGGGGATAGAGAGCTACTATTTTCCTTCTAGGATGGTGATTCTTTTGTGCTTCTGATCACTCCCTTCCTGCTCCTAAACAGGAAGTTCTTGTTAGTCAAATCCTGTGCCTATAAAGGTAGAACAAGCTAAGGATGGAGAGCAATATAGTTCTAAGAGCACCTCCTTCCTCTTCTTGTTCTCTGCCGCAAGCTATCCAAGTCAGTTTTTGAATGCAAACACCTGGCTTCCTTCTCTGTAAGCCACTCCCCTAATTAACAGTTTCTTCACCTAGCTAACTGCACCGATAACAGTTCCTTCACCCTAATTAACAGGGTTTTTTTTCTTCACCTAGCTAACTGCACAGATAATTCCTTCACCCAACTCAGACAAACACACACTTTTTTTTTTGTTTTTACCTTAAAATGAAGTTCCCAGTAATAGAGTTCTAGTTCTTTAGTCCTGTAGGGTAGTATAGTTCTAACAGCAGTAGAGTAGTATAGTTCTAACAGCACCTCCTTCCTTTTGCTGTTCCCTCTCGTTTCTAGTGACTGATTGAACAGGGCTGTCAGAGGTACAGCAGGCTCCTCCCTGAGTTTCTGTCAACCTGGGTGCAACTGAACCATTGCTCTTGTTTGTCTTGAATCCTCCTTAACTCTTTCCACTGTTGGTATCCACCTCCGATCCCTTTATGCCCTTTTGTTCTCGTGTCAGCAAGACTTCCCCTGTGAAAGGGGGTAGTATCCACCTCCCAACCCTTTATGCTCTTGTGTTGTAACAAAGGCCTGTTTCCTACTTCCTCCTCCCTGAATACTGAACAGAAGTATTTGTTAAATATATCCACTTTTTGGTAGTCCTCTTCTACAGAAACCTCCCTTCAGTCTTACTATCCCTCCCTTGGACTTCCTCTTTTTACTAATGTATCTAAAAAATGTTTTATCTACCTTTTTTACTGATTTGGTTATATTTTCCTCTGTTTTCACTTTTGCACTCCTAACTGCCTTCCCTGCCTCCCGTTGTTTCTCCTGGTAACTCTCCCTATCCTCCTCCTTTTGTAGTTTCTGAAGGCTAGTTTTTTTTTTTGCTCTTACTTCTTCTGCTACCTCTATAGAGAACCATAGTGGTGTCTTTTTTTTCCTCTTGCCCTTGCTGATCTGCCTAACGGAGCGTTTTCAATTCCCTCTCTTATTGTAGCCCACTGTTCTTTTACTCCCCCTAGTTTCCCTATCCCTGCCAGGGCATCCCTGAGGCATTCTCCCATTTTCTCAAAAAGTCAGACACCCTCGTCCTGGTGTGGCTTGATTCTGGCCTTGTTCTTTTCTTAAACCGCACCATCCAGTGATCCCTGATCCACTTGTAATGCAAACAATTATCTGCTTCAAACCTTAGCTCACATTTGTAGTTATATATTTAATCGCATCTTTTTTTATTTTTTTTTATTTGGTTGTTTAACCAGGTATAGCACACTAAGCTGAAAGCTTTTTTACAGGAGCGACCTGGGAGCACAAGGAGGTTAAGTGACCTGCTCAGGGTCACACAGTATACAAGTGGAAGCTGTGGGATTCAAACCCAGGTCAGGTCTGCTGGATGTCACCAGATTTGCAGCTCAGAGCCTTAGACCACTGCGCTATATCTTTTGTCTCTACTTGTATATTTATTACTACTGCATGTACTATTTTTGTTAAGTAAGAAAACTGAATAAAAAACTTTTATGGGAGAGAAAAAAAAAATGCTGTCCCTATTTGTCAGTACTAGGTTCTGCAATGCCCCCTGATAAGTGGGTTCCTTAACCAGCTGCCTGAGGAATGCCCCCTGAAGGGAGTCCAGGATGTCTGTACTCCTGGTCATTGATGCAGCGGGGAGGCTCCAATCCATGCCCTTCTTGTAACACCTCTCCCTTGCAAGCCATCTTATGAATTGCTTCCAACATTTCCTTATCCGTTTCTCCCCACTTGAAAGACAAGGCCACCAATAGTAAGCTGCAGGGAATCTGGTCAGTCACTTCTCTCTCAAAGAGGATTGGGTCAGGGGAGAGGGATTTTTGCCTGTAGGGGGGCGTATGCTGTGCATCCTTGAGTGGGAAGTTCAGGACACCATCCTCTGCAGTCTGTGTCAAGTGACATAACTAGTGACCTGAGATTACCAGGCCATGCTTGCACACAACTGCAAGCCATGTCGCATAATTCCATAATTATGCTCCCCACGAAAGGTGTGGGTGATCAAGACCTTGGAAGTACACAAGATATTGCAAGACGTTTAGTGATTGTTAAACTCCACTTATTTCTAGTTTTAGCACCTGTTGTGCTTCTTTATCCTAGAGTTCAATTTTTTGTATTTTCACTACCAGATAGTGACATATCTGACAACTTTCTCTCCATGGGCCCCCTTAGTAAATTGTCCTTTTCCCAGGCCTCCTGGCACGGAGCTTTCTTACTTACCATTTCCTCTTGTTTAAGATGGGTACCCTTAATGTGATCACATTAAATGTCCAAGGCATCAATTCTGTGGTGAAGAGGACAAATGTAATCGTGCAGTTGGGCAAGATGGATTGCAGTGTGGGGTTCCTGCAGAAGACCAAGCTCTTGGACGCTGAACATCAAAAACTGGAAAGGGCATGGGTGGGCAGTGTGGTGTTGGTCTCCCATCCCTCAGAAAAAAAGGCAGGAGTAGCAGTTTTGCTGCGTGTTCCCTTTGCTATCATCAGCCAAGAAACTACAGATGATGGCCGATTGGTGATACTCTCAGGAACATTATTTGGACATACCTTACATCTGGTCAACTTCTATGCACTGAATGATTTCCCAGCTTTTATAACATGGGCGATTCACATAATGGCAGGTTTTGCTGAAGGGATAATATTGACGGGGTGATTTTAATTGTGTTTCGAACAATCGGTTGGATTGTTCCTCAGGGAGCCAAGCCACAAACCATCAAATAAACAAACAACTCAGATCAGGTATGGAAGAGTTGGCAGATATATGGAGTGAACAACACCCTGCACAATGAGATTTCTTATTTTACGGTCCTGTGTACAAGTCCTATTCTAGGTTGGGCTTGTTTTTAGGATACAGAACAGACTTTAATAGTTACGCATAACTATACGATTCACCCGAGCATTATATCAGATCACTCTACAGTGTCAGTAGAAATTACACTGGGGGACTGGACAAAGTCGACAGTTTGGAGACTAAATGCTTCCCTGTTAAATAGGAAAGATTTTAAAATATTAGTAACATCAGCAATAGAAGAACACATTCAAGTTCATAGGGTAACTCAAACAATGGAAAAGTGGATATGGGATTTGTTAAAAGGAAAACTTCGGGGACACAAGTCGAAATAACCACCTGTCTACCTGTTCCAGAAACCCAGTTTTCCCCAGGGACAGCTGTTTTAATTTCTCCGCCTGTTCCTGGGACGGACATCAAGTGAAAAGGCATTAACGCCATGTCCCTTTAGATGCTGCTACCTGTAAGGTTGGGATATGGACATTGCAACATCATGATGTTACATTTTGAAAGGTGTCCATTCAGCCATACAGTGACTCTTTTGTGCAGTCAGCAGTTTCGTCAAGCAGCAGAAATGAAAACCAAGCTGCGGTAGAAATAGACTGCGCATGTGTTCCTTGTCATCGTGCATGTGCAAGTACCTATCTTCCTTTTGCTTTCTGCACTGCACACTGCATTTCTCTGTATGCTGTACATGAAGTAGCAGCCCAAGACTAAGTCTTGTTCACAGGCAGCAGAGTTTTGGGGATATCAATTAAAAACCCTTCCCAGGGCTGTCTGTTAACTAAGAGGTGCCAGGTAAGGCTCATTAAAGGCAACACTAAAGGATAGAAAACCATATTTGAAAGCCCTTTTCAGGGCAGACAGTCAAGGCAGAAAGAGGGGGAGACTCGGCACAGAATGTATAGATGAGGAGAGGAACATAAAGTGCTGAGATGGCCACTTAAAACCCTCTGTCAGGGCAGGAAGGACTCCAGAGGCAAGAGATGAGGAGGCTGGTTAAAAGCCCTTCTTAGAGTAACTAATTATGGGGAGATTTTTAGTGTCTAGGCTATACACAGGAACAAAGGAAGCTTACTGGCTTGTCAGGGAAGAGCAGAAGGGAGTTAAGGGCCCTTGACAGGGCTACTACTGAGCAGAAAGGGGAAGTAAATTAAAAGCCCTTATTAGGGCAGTGCACTGGGGGCACACTTGTGAAGTTATTTTCAGGGCCATATACCAGCCAGCAGGTAATATTTAGTAGCCCTTTTAAGGACATCATTAGTTATTAAGCCCTTTTCAGGGTACTGCACCTGTCAGGGGATGCGCTAGTTATTATTAGCTCGTATTTGGTAAATGAAATGTAGCATCAGTACACAAAAATCAACAGGACAGCTACAAATTCTGTGGGACAGTCAGCATGAATATTGCACCTGCCCCTTGGACAGCCATCCAGATAAAATTATTTCTGGCCCTGTTCGAGGAGTAATAATCTCATGTTCTTCCCATCTTAAAAAACAACAAATTGAAAACCGGATAGCAGTAGGCAGTAGAAGCTAAATTAAGGACCCTAGAAGAGCAGCATAAACGACATCTCCACTAGGGACACAGAATCATAAATGCAAGCCCCATGAAAAGAATTACAGGCTCTAACTGATATTCAAATAGAGGGAAAACTTAGGTATCACAGTAAAAAAAAAAAAAAGAGGCAGGTAATAGGGAAGGGCACTTACTGGCTGGCACTCAGACTCCGAAAAGAACAGGCAGATAGATATGTTAAAGGAGTTAGAAAATAATTTGTGCATGGTTAAATGCCCTTCCATCTTCCTTTCCATGCCTGTTATGTATTCTGATATGCTTTGATGATTTTTTTGATAAATAACCTAGCTTTAGGGTGCCCTCAGATCTACTGTGCATAGATTTCCACTCCTCTCCAGCTACTGGACTTGATTTTCATATATCTTAAGACATTCTATGACATCAGTAACTCCCATTCCATGCTATTCATCTGAATGGCCTGGAATGGGAGTTTGTGATGTCAAAGAATGCTCAGGTAGTATGAAAACAGTGAGCAGTCACTGCTGAGGAGACAGGGATTCAGGATAATAAAAAGGCAACATAATCAGATTATTATTTCAACAAAAAAGTTCAGAAACATATCAGAATACAGGGTAGCCAGTAAAAGAACAACTGGATGGCATCTGGAGGTGTAAAAACCGTTTCCCATCACCTTTAAACAGGTCAGGTCTGCACTAAACAGAGGGCAGGTTGGATATACATCAAAAAATTATTGCTGATTATTTTAAAGATTATTATGCAGCCTTGTATCGACAGGAAGGGGATGACTGCACCCCAGAAGGAGATGCACCATTTTGTGGCTAAGATGGAACTCCCAAAGTTGGGAGGAGGAGCAGAATCACAAAGATTAGAATGCCCTGTTACGGTGATTAAAGATCTAAAAACCGGGAAATCACCAGGCCCAGATGGCTTTAATAATGAATTTTATAAGACCTTTCGTGTGTTCCTTGATACCACTGTTGGTGAACCTGCTCAACTCAAAAGAGGAGCAAGGGGACTTCCCAGGCTCCTGGCACCAAGCTTTCATAACAGTGATCCCAAAACTGGGAAACCCCCAGACCATTGTGCTTCTTGCCAACCTATTTCATTAATTAACGTAGATTCCACGACACGCAGGGTAAACACAGCCCTTCCAAAACTGACTCATTCAGATCAATCTGGCTTTGTCCTAACTGGCACCTTTCCAATAACATTAGAAGGTTTTGAATATTTCACACAAAGGGAAGAATTTTAAAGGACAACTGGTCACCATTACAGTAAATGCTAAAAAAAAAAAAAAAAAAATTTGACTGGCTAAATTGGGATTTTCTATTTGCCACATTAAAGAAATTTGGTTTGGGGGAAACGTATCTCTTGGTTAAAAGAAATTTATAATGCCCCTCAAGCTCAAGTAAATGTCAGTGGTATAGTGTCAGGATCCCCCTGTCCATTTACCAAGGTACCAGACAAGGTTGCCCATCCCCTTTTTTATTTGCCCTTAGTAACACACATTAGATCTCACCAAAATCTGGAAGGTATTACAGTAGGTGAGGAGGAAACTGAATATCTTTGTACACTGATGACACATTGTTACATTTAAGAGATCCACTTAGAACATTTTCAGTCCTAGAAACAGTTCTGATGAAATTTAGCCAGCACTCCAGTTTTAAAATTATTAAGGACAAAACAGAAGTTACGACAGTTAGTGGGATGGTCACACCCGAGATGAAACACCACTTACCCTGTAAGTGGACTAGGTCCCAAATAAGGTATTTAGGTGTCCAAATCCCAGTACAACTGTCAAACATATACCAAAGTTAACTATGGGAAATTAATAAGAGATCCTAGCAGACTTAAAAAAATGGGAATTACTGAGGTTCATACTGCAGTTGAAAAGGAGCGATTAGGCTTATATGCCCATGTTGCTCCATCCATTAATAATATTGTAGTACACCTTCATTCTGTATGAAATTATCTAGTCTATGTTTAAATTGTTTTTTTTTTTTACTAGCTATTATATCAAGCGGCAATGAATTTCACAGACTAATAATCTGCTGAGTAAAAAAAGTATTTCCTTTCAGTGGTTTTAAAGAATCTTCCTGTCAGTTGTAGTGGGTGTCCTCTAGTATTTTAATTTTGTCAGGAGGTATGGGTCCTGCATTATGTGATTCATGGTGAGCAAGTCCCCACTTAGGTGGTGCTGTTCTAATGTCATTAAGTTTAAATACTTCAGTTGGGATTCGTATGTTAGATTACGAATGCAGCAGATGGTTTTGGTAGCTTTCTGCTGGGCTTTTTCAGTTCAGTCAATATCCCTACGTTTATAAGGACACCAGACCAGAGAAGCGTAATCAAGATGTGGACACATATGCTCTACAAAGAGGGAAGATTACTGCTTGGTCTCTTGCTCTTATATGCCTCTTTATTGCACATAGCACTCTATTGGCATGAGTGATAGCAAGCGATGACTGGGACTGTAGATCAAATTTGTCATCGGTGACTATACCCAAAACCTTTTCATTGCTTGTCTGGGACAAGTTTTTACCACACAGCATATAGCAGTACTGACAATTTTTACTTCCTAAATGCATTACTTTACATTTGTCTATATTGAATCCCATTTCCCATCTTGTAACCCATGTTGTCAGTTTATCTAGCTCTTCATGTGATTTGCCAATGTCATTGACACACAAATGTAGAACTACATTAGCGTTTCTACTATCCTTTTTATGTTTGCTTGCACGCATGTGCAAGAAACATAGTGCCATCATCCGAGATTCCGGATGCAGTGGCATACAGTTGAAAAGGAGAGCTCGCTTCAGTGAGCAGAGCTCTTCCCCCACGCCGCGAAGCGGCATAAGCACTGCATTTGCGTGTATGCGTGCTCCCTGAGGCACACACTGTATGGCCGACAAGGTGCCCAGTCCCCGCCGGCCCGCCCCAAAAAAAAAAAGCTTCCCGTGCCACGCTGGGAGCCCACCCCTAGCGTGGCAAACAGTGTAATGGCCAGCGGGAGTGCCAAATCCCCGCCGCTCCACGCCTCCAGCCCCCAAAATGTGGTGCCACGCTGCGAGCTCCACCCTAGCAGTGGCAACAGTAATGGCCAAACGGGAGTGCCAACTCCCCGGCCGGCTCCATCGCCCCAGCCCCCAAATGTTTCCAGGTGTCACGCTGGGAGCCCACTCCCAGCGCAGACAGTGTAATGGCCAACGGGAGTGCCAACTCTGGCCGGCTCCATGTCTCCAGCCCCCCAAATGTTTCCAGGTGCCACGCTGGGAGCCCACCCAAGCGTGGCAGAAACTGTTATGGCCGGGGTGCCCAATCTCCGCTGGCTCTAGCCCCCTACAAGCAGCTTCCAGATGCCACGCTGGGAGCCCACCCCAGCAAGGCAAGCGTCCCGGCTGTCTTCCTTTTAAAAAAAAAAAAAAGTCCTGTATGGAAAAATGGTGCCTCGCAGTCTCATTGGCCCCCCTTCCCCACCCGCACCCACCCACTCGCACCTGCCTCCCTACATCCTTATACTTGCCTCCGTACTCCGGCGCGACGATCTTCGGTGGGCTGGGAACACGTCTGCACTCTTCAAAGTCGACCGCAAACTGAGGAAATGCCAGTAAGCTGTATAGTGCAATAGATAGGGTTTTTTCCACTTTGATACATATCTCAGGCATTTTTTTTTTTTAATTTTTGCACCAGATTTTCAACATGGGGTTTTTGGGACCCCTCCACATGAATTCTGTCACTGTCATGGCGTTAATCAGGCCCGAAGGGTGATTTTGCGGTCACTGCGCGGAATCACCTTTTGGGACCGAATAATGGAACAACAGTGCCAGTGTTCATGAGGTGGGCTCTCAGAAAGCCTATGTTGAAAATTTGGTGAAAAAAATCCTAAAAATGACTGTTTTACGAGTGTGCGTTTCGCAGTTCCTACGCACGCTCGTGAGTTCACGAATTTTTAATATTCGCGCTCTGGATTTTCAACATTACCATTTTAACACATCTCCTTATGAGCAGTACAGCTGTCATTTTTCACATCTCGCCCAAAATGTGTTTCTGCGCATGTAGCCCACAGTGGTGCAGTCGGTGTGCGAAATCAATATATGGGACACATTAAGAAAATCACAGTGACAGCATTCATGAGCAGAGTTCTAAAAATGGCTATGTTGAAAATTTGGGGAACAAAATTCCTAAAAATGACTGTTTTACAAGCGTGGGTTGCACACTTCCTACGCACGTTCGTAAGTTCACAAGTTTTTAATATTTGCACTCCAGATTTTCTACATTGCCATTTTACCACACCTCCTTATGAGCAGTACAGCTGTCATTTTTCACATGTTGCCCAAAATGTGTTTCCGTGCATGTAGCGAACAATGGCGCAGTCGATGTGCGGAATCATTGTTTGGGACAGATTAAGAAAATCGCAGTGACACTGGTCATGAGCAGATGTGTTAAAATGGCTATGTTGAAAATTTGGTGAAAAATTCCCACATTTGACTGTTTTAGGGGCGCACGTTGCACAGTTCCTACGCATGCTGGCAAGTTTGCAAATTTGTAATATTTGCACGCCAGATTTTCAACATTTGCGATTTTACCACACTTCCTTATGAGCAGCACAGCTGCCATTTTTCACATCTCGCCCAAAATGTGTTTCGGCATATGTAGCGCACATTGGTGCAGTCGGTGTGTGAAAACAATGTTCAGGACAGATTAAGAAAATCACAGTGACACTGGTCATGAGCAGAGGTCTTAAAATGGCTACGTTGAAAATTTGGTGACAAAACTCCATAAAATGACTGTGTTACGAGTGAGCATTGCGCAGTTTCTACGCACCCTCGTAAGTTCATGAATTTGTAATATTTTCAGTCCAGATTTTCACCAGTGGCATTTTTCCACACTTCCTTATGAACAGTACAGCTGTCATTTTTCACAACATGGCCGAAATGTGTTTTCACACTTTCAGCGCAGAAATGCGTGGTCGCTGTGTGAAATTATTGTTCGGGACAGATAAAGAAAATCACAGTGACACTGTTCATGATCGGAGGTCCCAAAATGCCTGTGTTAACAATCTGCTGTAAAAATTCCCCAAACTAGTTACATTACGGGTGTGCGTTGCACAGTTTCTCACTGCCTTCGTGACTTCCTTGTTTTTTAATATTTTCACACCTCCCCATGAACAGTACCGCTGTCATTTTTCACATCCTGTTCGGAATGTGTTTTTGCACCTGTGGTGCCAAATGCCGTAGTCGCTGTGCAAAAGCAGCTTTCAGCTAACAAACTGATATTGCCACTGTTCATGAGGCGAGGGTCACAAAAAAAACCATGTTGAAAATTTGGAGTGAAACTACCAACGAATGCCTGAGGCGTTAGGGTTTCCGACCATAATGCCCCACCCTGTACAGAATGTCAGGCATCAGGACTGTGACTTGGGATTGTTGCCTGCAATGCTCATACCATTCCACCCCCACCCACACCTTGCAGCCAGTGAGAGGCATCGAGGTGTGCCTTGGACTCTTCGGCCCCAAAGTTCACCCCATTCTCCTATACTGCACCCATCTCACCGTATTTCCTGATGGAATGGGGTGCATATAAGTGCCAAAGATCCCAAGGCACACCGTGACTCTTGTCGGTGTCTGCAGGGTAGGGTGTGGTGAAATGGCGTGGCCGTTATGCCTGACTACCCAAAAGGCACCCCCCAATGCCTGTCACTATCTGCAGGGTGGTGACGGACTTGGCTTCAGTTCAGTACTTCACTGCCATTCCTAGTGTGCAGCTCTGTAACTCCTACACTACCAATGCCAGCAAGCAAACATTCGGCATTGACAAATGCTTGTTTATAAGTCTGTCAATCCTGGTTGATGCATCCATAACCCTGGCTCCAGAGAGACAGACTACTGTAGTGTTCATTTTATCAGATTTACAAGTAGTAAAATCAGTATATCTGATGATTTATTTTTTATTTATTCAAGTCTCGGATTACGGTACCATTGAATCAAAGACTCTCTTACAGAGGTTCCACGTCAGAGTAAAAACAACACAACCAAATACAAGACAAGTTGGATACAATCATTCAGAAAAGTTAGACAGGTAAAGAGTTAATTCAGGTTACAGCAAGAGTTACAATCTGGTTAAACTTACATTCAAGTTTCAGTAAGAAGTGCAGTAGGTTTCGGACTTAAGGAAGTACACGGGGAAGGGCGGAGAAGGATGCTGTCAGGAATCTGACATTGTCATAGGAGTGCAGAGGGGAGAGAGAAGGGAAGGATGCTGTCAGGATTTGACATTGTCAAGCAGAGAATTGGGAGATGAAAGGGAGGACAGAGGGTTGGGAGGGAATGTAGTGGGTGATGGGAGGGGAGATGGGTGGGAGTAGGACAGTGGGGTAGGGGAAAGGGCATGCTGGGGTCTGTGAGCAGTGTTTGGAGTGGAAATGCAAGGACAGGAGGGAGCACAGGAAGGGAGAAGGGAAGGGTGAGGAGGGACAAGTAGCCAGAACAAGGAAAGGGAGAGGGGGAGAAGGGTTGAGACAGTGGATGGGGGGAGGTCAGGATGGTGAGGGTGCAGGGAGAAGGCGACATGAGAGGCCGAAAAGGGCCTAAGTGTGGCAGTCACAGCTGCTAATAGCAGTGAGGTGTTGTCTAAGTTTCTGTTTGAATGGGCCTAGTTTAGGTTCTTCTAGGATGTCGAAGGGGAGTTTATTCAACCAGTTAGGAGCACAAAACCTGAAGGACCGTAGGACTTGCATGGTCCGATAGAAAGGGGTCAGGTAAGCATACCTGGAGGCACTCTGGGTGCTGCACCGGTTGGGAGCATGCATGAGGAACTGCCAAGAGGATGGGAGGGTCAGCCCCAGTGAGATTTTCTTCGTGAGCAGACAGGTGTGACAAGTACTTCTACCACTGAGGTTCAGCCATTTGGTAAGAGTGTAGAGGTCGCATGTATGCGTGTGTCTGGATGCACCTGAGACTAGATGGCAGGAATTGTTGAGGGCCGTGTGTATGCTTTTAAGGGATGTCTCAGAGGCTGAGTCATAAATGACTAGGCCGTAATCTATTATGGAGAGCACAGATCTAGTAACAGCAAGTCGAAGGGCATCGGGGGTCATGCTCTGTCTGTGCCTGTAAAGGAACCCTAGTCTTGAGTTAACCATCTTGAGGACATTACTGTTATGTTCACAGAAAGATAAGGTACTGTCAAGGGTTATTCCAAGCTACGTAAAAGTACAGACCTGCTCTATAGGGACATCAAGGTTGTTCTGTATGATTAGTGGTGTAGATTTTTGTTTATTATGAGGGCTGGCTAAAATCATAGATTTTGTTTTTTTTTTGTAGTTCATTACTAACTTGTGCTTGGAGAATAAGGACTCCACAGTTGTGAAATTGCGCCGGCTAGGAGTGGATCTGAGTGGCTGGAGAATATAACGGCATCATCTGCGTATAGTAGGAGATTATTGGTGCAGACAAGTGGGAGGGAGTTTAGAAAGGCTGAAAAGCGGCAGCCCCAGTGTGGAGCCTTGGGGAACACCAGAGAGAACTGGCCAGCTGTTTGAGAGGGTGATGCCTATTTTGACCTGCAGGGACCTTCCTGGTAGATAGCCTTTAAACCAAGCTACTGCATCTGTTGAAAAAACAGTATCTAGAAGGGAACTGAGTAGGAGGGGATGATTAACCGTATCAAACGCCTTATTGAGGTCGGTGTGCACTGACCCCACTAAGTGCCCGTGATCAATTGCCTGGTGTATGAAATCTGTGTACTGGAGGAGGGTATATGTGGTGCTGTGGCCTGTCCTGAAGCCGTGCTGTTCAGGACATTGGATGTTGTTCTTAGAAAGGTAGTCAGGGAGCTGGTTCATGACTGTACGTTCAAGTACTTTGGAGAGTGGAGGGAGAATGGAAATTGGGCGATAGTTTAAGCTAGCAACCCTGTCACCAGATTTATGAATAGGGTTACTAATGCTGTTTTCCATAACATGGGAAATTGACTAAGGCACAGCGACATGTTTAGAATTTTTGTGAGAGGCAGAGGCACAGCATCCAGTGTGAGGTGCAGGAGCTTTAGGTCCAGTGAGTTGCTACTAAAGCAGGCCTTGCCGAGTACCCTAATAAGGTATTTTTGGGACTCTGCGGTGTTTTTTTTTTTTTTTTTTTTTTGCGGAAAGGTGAGTTAAGCGATGGTGGGGTTGGTTCTTAGGGTCACAGAATGTGTGTCAAAAAATCAGGTAGGAATACACAACTTAGGCCAGTGATTGCAGAGTTGAAAGTGTCTGCTATGTATTTTGGGTCCAGAATGGTTGTGCCATCTAAATTAAGCATGGAGGGAGGAGATTTGCCAGGCTTCCCTGACAGTTCCATGAGATTGCCCCAGGATTTCGTGCTGTCTCCCCCGGAATTCTTTAGAGCCTCTTTGTAATAGGCAGCTTTAGCTAGGCAGGTAGCTCGGGTGCATGCGTTACTGGCCACCTTGTACTGCTGCCAGTCAGTTGGTTTTCCAGTAGCCTGTGCTTTGTGCCATAGGTGATCCCTACTGGACATTTGATTTAATAGTGTGGAGGTGATCCACGGGTTGTTAGCATTTTTATCTTAAGTTTTTTATGGGGGTTGTAGGTGTCACAAGCGGTGTTGAACTGGGGCATAAAGTAATCAAGGGCCTGATCAACACTAGGTGCAGCATCCAAGGGTGAGCAGTCACAGTTTTGGAAGTGTGTTTGAAGTTGTTTAAGTTGTCCCTGTTTGAGGACACAGTGGTATGACCACTTGCAAGGTTGCTTGGGGGACCTGTTGCACCAGTGGCAGATGACAGGGGAGTGGTCGGTGAGAGAGTTTGGGAGGACCACTGTACCTGATATGCTCTGCATGGTTAGTAAAAACCAGGTCAAGTAGGGTGCATGTACCAGTCTTGTAACTGAATCTGGTAGGGGTAAACATAACCTGAGATGCATCAATAGCTGCGGCCACATTTTTGTAGGGGTTGGCATCCGGCGAGAGCCAATTGATATTGAATTCGCCAAAGAGTATTACTTCAGTGGGGTGGGGTAATTTAGGTACAGTATATAATCGAGGATGTAGTTGAAACTGTTTGATTGGTCACGAAGGGGGTTGTAGGCTGTGAGGAGTATGAGGGCTTTTCTTTGTTGACCCAGGAGCAGTTTTAATGCAAGTACCCGAGTGCTACTCCCAGTGAAAACTTTGGGGAGGACATGCCCTTTGAGCGATGTCCTAATGTACACTGTGCATCCTCCACCTCTGTTTCCTACTCTGTCTTCCCTAAATAGAGTATAGCCGTCAAGGGAGATGACATGGTCCGGAACTTTAGGGGACAACCAGGTCTCGACAATCGCGAGCACATGAGGGTTGTACTGGGACACCCATGCCTGAAGGAGAGCTGTCTTTTGGAGGAGGCTGTGGATGTTTACAGAACCAAGTTTAAGGCCATAATTGGGTGGGCAGGGGTGTGGCATGGGACCAGAGTTGGGGTGAACATTCCCTGATACAAGTAGCAGTAGTGTTGCATTATGGGTAAAAAGGTGCCTGAGCATTTTCAGGTGAGATGTGGCTCTGATGAATCTCTGTTTAGTGCCCTTGGGAGATGTGGGCTGGAAGGAGAGGTGGGATAGGGGGAGGAGGAGGGAGGTTGGGAGGGGGTGCATACCCTAAGAAAACATGCCTTGTTAGTTAATGGAGCAATTGAGGTCTCAGAGGCAATAGGGATGGCTCTCAGTGTGTGGATAATAAGGGGGTAGAAGTGTACTCATAAGTAGGTGTGTAGTGGCAGGGGTAGGTGGCAAGCATGAGAGGAAGGGGAATTTAAACAGTTTGGAGAACATATGGTTTAGAGTTATGGAATAAGGGAAGGGAAGACACTGATAGTTACTAATGTGCGTGAACTGGGAAGGAGGAGACAGAAAAAAGGGGAGGGGAACAGTGACTTCTACAAATACAAGTTAGTAATGATCAGTAAAGACGCTGGTGCTCCTTAAAGATTCAGGAGAAAGTAGTGCTCAAGGGAGGCCACTAGTGGAGGGATCTTGCAACAAGCAGGTACTGTTTAGGTAGCATATAGAGTGGAACTGCTAGGCAAGGCAGGGAAGGGGCGGAGGTTCAGTGACAGCAAAACATGAAAAGAATAACACTTGTCAGGATGGCCTAGAGGAAAAAGTAACAGTTGGCAGTGGGCCAGAGCTTTGGAGGGGCGAGGGTTCAAGACTTGCAGAGGGTGTAGTAAAAATAGCGAAGTGGAGGTTGCTAAAGGGAAGATAGGGAATTATTGGGCTCCAGTAAGGGCTTGCTGAGAGAACGTAGTAGGTGAGAAACAACAACAAACTTATGTTAATGAGGGGGGTAGAAAGTGTCCAGAGATTAACAGCGCCACCTAGTGGAATGATGGAATCCCCAGTTACTATTTTTATTCCTTTGTTTTGCTCATAATATACAGTGTTGCATCATTGTTGTTTAAGGATGTGCTACCAAGTACCTCATGTCTATTAAAAAGGGAGATGTCCCCTTGTATATGGAGTGCTCATCTGCCTTTCTTCCTTTGTTTTGAGCGATCAACAGTATACCAATCAAATTTATCACTGTCATCTTCTCTGACTTTTTTTAGTTTGGTGATTTGTTTCTGGTGTCAAATCCTTGCCATTGCCTTCTTCCCAATCCCTTTTTTTTTTAATCCGCTCCCTGTGTTCTCTCAATGATGGAATTCTTCACTGACACTGATTGTACAAATGAAGCAATTTAGTCAATTGCTGAATTTTCCTTTAGGTTTTGAGCTTCTTGCTTTAATAATTTAATTTCCTCAATCATTGCAAAATAGGCAATACATTTCCCACATGTAAACGTGTCACTTATTTTGTGCTGGGGTTTTTAGAATACACGTTACACTTATCGCAAACTACAGTGGGGCCAATATCACTCAGTAACTTGAGTACGTTCTCTGTGTCTTCCAGTGATTGCATTATACTTGTTGATAAAACAAATATATGAACCTCCTGGTGCCTAGTCATCAGGATACAGAATTTTGCTAGGGTTAGCCACAAAATACAGATATTTTGCTCCTCACTACCCACACACCTGCTCTGCACAGGAGAGTTACAAGAGTGTTGGTGCTGCAGACAGCAGCGTTAAGTACCTTTATCCTTGTTCATTATAATAGATTCAGTTAAAATGAATGTTCTACCATGATTTTTATTTATGTTCCAGATTTTACTCTTACATATTCCCAGTACAGAGTGAACCAAAATCAAAAGGCTTTCCACTGCTTCATGTGGAAAGTAGTACAACTGAAGGTACAATGGTAGGACCTCTCACAACCAAAGATGAAGATGGGCTTATGTTTGCCCAATCTGAAAATGTACTGTAGAACAGCCCAAATGTTACAGTGATTGCCTATCTTACAGAATAATATTAAAAATGTTTGGCTAATAATGGAACTAACCACTAATGTAAATACACAGCTGACTGATTGGTTAAACCTCTCCGGACCAGGTCTGATAGCTGGGAAAATGTCCAACCCCTGGACTAGGCAGATGTGTTGAAATTGGGTAACCACTCAGAAAACTTTTAATATTCCTAACATAATAAAAAAACTTTATGGAAACTGCCCACTGTGTAAAGTTTTGCCTACTGCGGACTGATGCCACATTCCATACCCGGAATCATAAGGGACTTTTAAGATTCTCACAATTCTTGCAAGACACTAGATTAAAAACTTTCAACAAGCTCAAAGGGGAGTTTCACCTTCATAATGCAGACTACTTTCAGTACTTGCAAGTTGTATAATTTCTCAGAGAGAATGCCAGATTGCAGGACATACAGAAAGAACTCCACCCCCAGTTACCTACTTGAGTAATGTGCATCTTGGCATACCAGTTATGAAACCAGTGTCCCAGTTAATCACCTGCTTTAGGTACCAGGCAGAACCACTGCCAGTTTTTAGTCAGCAAGCATGGGAAAAGAAGGTCCCAGTACAATTAAGGAAACAAGATTGGAGGAATATTTGGGATGGGGAGTCTGACTCCAATCATTGGTGCGAATTTAGATGTAAGGTGGTAGGGAGATTCTTCCTGACGCCATTTCCCTCAAAACACTATTCTAGGGACAGGTCAGACAGATGTTGGAGGAATTGTAGGGGCGTGGGAACACAATTTCCTATTTTTTGGGATTGCCACGTAATCCAGCCCTTTTGGCAGATTGCCCCCTATTATAAGCAGGTGGTAGGACTGGCACAGGAAAGACAGCCTAGGTGTAGAAGATTAATTGCCAGTGAAGTTTTGTAGGCATACTGGTAGTAGCAGCCTGTAAAGCAATAACAAGAAAGTGGCTGACCTCATCCTGTCTCACAAGGGCAGACTGGATCACTATTATTAAATCCATTTACCACACAGAACATCTAACTGCTGAACTCAAACTTCAGCTGGAGAAATTTCGGTTGGGGGGTATGGCTACCATTTATTACCCTAATAGAGGATATAGAGGGCCACTCTGTACTATCCCAGCAGGTAGATGGTTGTTTAGGAGGTCTGTGGGGCACCACATCGCAACCCATTTATTGAGGGACCCAATTTGGAGTAAACACAGATCTTACTTTGAGGAAGCTCTTGCAGCAGGCCAACACCAGTAGGACTTAGCCATCAGGTGCCAGGACCACATGGAAAACTTTCTGGCTAGCAGTCTACCACAGGGGACAGCCCACTGCTGCTGTCACCCCGTGACAGCCTGTCCTATAAAGGCGGGCGATTCCCCCACACCCTCCTCAGTTCTTTCCTGCTGTTGATCCATGCACATCGAACTTTAGCAGATGCCGCAGCTATATTCTGCCACCATTTCCTGTGCTTTTTTATTTTCTTCAGTATTAACATCAATTTTTTGGTGTCACCATCATCAAGTTTATGTCTTCTACACCTGCCTAGCTCCACGAAGTGTGCCTGCAGCAAACAAATTCCTGAAAAAGACGGTCACTCTGCTTGTATCCTGTGCCTAAGCCCCAGCCACTACACTGAACCTGCCAGATCTGCCAGAAATTCAGCTAGGCCACTCGGAGACATCATCTAAAAATCCTGGCTAGCCATCTAATGAAGCAGAAGCTCATCACATTGGAAAAGAAGCTGCAGGCCTGGAGCTCTTTGGCTGCACCAGCCCAGTCTTCCATGACTTCCTCCTCTTATCAGTCCCAGGAAGATTCTGGCAGGAAGCACAAACACCAGGACTGGACCCAGTCTACTTCCTGCTTGCGATCTCCCCATAAACCTTCGACCGTGTCAGGGTCATCCTCCGAGAGGGGGTCGGCCCTAAGGCCCCGCCTACCCTTACTCCTGCAGAACTGCTGGTAGCCCCACTGCCACTTCTGTCATGGGCGGCAACTTTTCGGGGCAGAGGACTTTGCCTCCTGCTCCTCTGCCCCTGACACTCAGGCCCATTACTTCCACAGGTTCTCAGCCAGGAGGCTCGGCCAGCATGGGTGCGACCAGTGTCTGCTCCTCTGCCATCTCGCCCCCCCCAGCCAGGGCTCTCCCTGCGTTGGTCTCCTCTAGGATCCAACACCAGTCCCTGTCGGCAACATCTGCAGCAGGCTACTGATGTTTTCTCAGTCCAGCATCACCTCTGCCTTCGCCAGGATATCCCCCAAGGCACCAGTTTTTCCTCTGCTGGTGCGGTGGATTCTCCTCTAGGTGTCCTCAGCGGCGCCTCTGGGCCGCCACCTGTTTTCCTCGGCCACAGCCTGTGGCCCTGGCACCAGTATTGCTTCTTTTGTAGCCTGCGAGCCCACCGCCAGTATTGCCTTAACCGCAACCTGCAAGCCCTGTGCCGTCCCCGGCCAGTGTACCCTACGCCAGCCCATCCTTATCTGCCGGTATATAATTACCCTGCCATGTTGGACTACAACCCCCTGTTCTCTGTGTGGTGGTCTTTCGTACAGAAGCAGAGCCCCGCTCTTCAGGGTCCACCTCTGGCGTCACCTAGGAGGCCCACATGGGGCAATCGGGGACGAGTACGGCCCTCCATCCACCGGATTCAGACCCGATATCGGCTCTGACTGTCGCCTGGACAAGTGCCCACCAGATGTCCGCAAGCCAGAGGAGCCGGATGGGGATGACTCTGATTATTTAGAGTCTTCCTCCACCCCGGGGGATTCTTCTGAAGGTGAAGAACTTGCTAAGGTGGTTCCCAAGTCCCCCAGATGATCCATCATTCATAAACATCATGAGGGCACATCCAAGCCACCATGGACTGAGAAACAGAGGAAAAGGACCCGGAGCGGTGCCGTCTGGCCTTTTATTTGAGGCAGCTTGATGCCCTCCCCATGGTTGTGCCCCCCCCTTATTGACTCTTATGATGGTGTCACAAGGATGGCTTGGAATCACCCCTCTACAACTCCAGCCATGCCTAAGAAAGCAGACAGGCTCTACCATGCTCCAGCTGGCAAGCCTTTTTTGGGGGTCATCCCAAAGCTGACTCTGTGGTCATCAACACAGCACATGACTGTACCAGCAGGCCCAAGCACATCAATGCCCTTCTCCCTGACAGGGGATTCAGACAGCTGGATCACCTGGGCAAACGAGTTTTCACTTCCTTCACCCTGGTCATCTGGACCATTAATTACTTAGTCCACATTGTCCGATATCAGAATGTCTTCTGGGACCAGGCCAGGGAAGAAGTCCAGGCTTTACCTGACAACCCCTCCAAAACACAGCTCACCCAGCTCCTCAAGGTGGGCTCCGATATCAGGAGCCAAATACTTAGGGACACCTGTGATGCTATGGATGCCTCTGGCAGGGGAGTGGCTGCAAGCATCTGCCTCCGGCACCACTCCTGGTTCCGGGTGTCCAGCTTTGCCTCTGATATGCAGTTCAGCATTTTGGGCTTTGTCCTATTCAGGGGGATGTCCAGGATCGAATTTCTTTCCTTCAGGAGTCGGGCTGCACCCACTGGACTGGTCACTCGCTGTGTCATACCAAACTGAGACTGGTTAGTGGCCTTTTTGCCACTCCTCTCGCAGACAGGCCCACCCACCCGCCAAAGGTCAGGGCAAACACAAAGCAGTATCAGCCCCATCTGCAGCTGTCACCAGAGCCCCTTGAGTGACCACACCCCCGGTGCCCGCTTCTGACTCCTTGGCTGCCCCCCCATTCGGGAAAGGGTTCTGGGGGGGAGGCTTTCGGGTGTCAGTTCTCCTTATACCTTGACAGTTGCTAGAACATGGACACACGCTAGAGCTTCTTGCGTGGCCCCCAGAAAATCCTCCGGGAAACTCTTCTTACCCCCAGCTCACCTGTCTCTCATCTGGAAGGAAATTCAGGCTCTTCTTCAAAAAAGAGCCATAGAGCCCATGCCTCTGGCCCAGTGGGACAAGGGAGTCTACTCCCACTTCTTCATAGTCCCCAGAAAGACGGGGGATCTCTGAGCCGTCCTGGATCTGTGTCATCTGAATTTATACATAGTGTACAGATGCATCAGGATGGTCACCCTTCAGAAGTTGTTGCCCCTCCTACACTGGGCAGATTGGCTCCGTTCTCTGGACATGCAGGATGCATATCTGAATATAAAAATGTTTCCTTCCCATCGGCACTTCCTACACTTCAATTTCCAGGGGCCCATTTCTAATTCAGTGCCCTCCCTTTTGGCCTTTCTTCAGCCCCTAGGGTCTTTACCAAGTGCCTGGCAGTGGTAGCAGCTGCTTTGAGGAGACGGCCTCTGCATGTTTCCTTGCCTGAACAATTGGCTGTTAACAGCCCCCTCCAGGGACCAGCTTGTACAGACCTTCTGCCTCTTCCAGGCTTTGGGTATCGCCATCAATTTGCCGAAGTCCTGCCTGTCTCCTTGTCAGTGCCTCTAGTATATAGGAGCAGTTCTGGATACCGCCCAGGGCATGACCTTCTTGCCCATGGACACGGCAGAATGCCTGATGATCTAGGGTCACCTGGTCTCCTCCAGTTGCCAGGTCCCAGCCAGGGTCTTCCTGCGACTCCTGGGTCACGTGGCATCAGCCATTGCCATGATTCCCCTCACCCGCCTTCACATGCAGGTACCTCAGTGGACATTGAGAGTTCAGTGGGATCAATGCATGGATGACCTGGACCAGATGGTCATGATCTCCGATCCAGTCAAAAGAGTCCTGTCATGGTGGCTCAAACTGGCCAACCTGCTTCGGGGAATTTCCTTTCAAATTGCTGCCCCTCATCAGATTCTCACAACAGTTGCAGTTGCCTCGGGTCTAGGCTGGAGAGCTCATTTGGGTGCTCACTAGACTCGAAGTACTTGGACAGAAGCGGAACAGGGTCTCCACATCAATGTTCTGGAGATGTGAGCAGTTCTATATGCTCTGCAGGCCTTCCAGACTCATCTTCTCCCCAGTCCACTGTTGGTACAGACAGACAAATGGGGGGGGGGGGACTCACTCTTACCCCCTGTGTCTGAGGCAATGAGCGTTTCATATGGGTCCATCGAGCATGGTCTGGAGCTCTCGGCTGTCCATGTTCCAGACATCTCAGCCGCTCCCGGTTAAGGGCTCACAAGTGGGAGCTTCTGACCCCGGTGGTTGAAGATCTCTTCAACAGATGGAGTCACCCAGAGTTGGACCTTTTTGTGCCCCCACTCAATGCAAAATCGACGCTGTTTTGCTTGCTCGAGTCGGGCATGGAGTTTTCTGGCGAGACGCAGTGCCCCTCTACTGGATGGGGAGGCTTCTGTATGCCTTCCTACTCCTCCAGAGGGTGCTGCCCAGACTCCAGTTGGAAGGGTGGAGATGATACCCATAGCCACCTTCTGGTTGCGTCAGATTTGGTTCCCCTTGTGGCTTACTCTCCCAGGACCAGGGTGCCCTGGACCTAAAATCTCTGTATCTCCATACGTGGCTCCTGAGGACTTAGCCATTACCCGTTTCGGAGTTTCCTGTAGGGTTGCAAATGTCCTGGTGGCTGCTAAGAAACCATCCACCAGGGCAACTTACACCATGAAATGGGAGCGCTTCACCCTTTGTGCTGCTTCTTACCAGCTGGCCCCAATCACCTGTCCAGTGACTCAGGTGCTGGAGTACCTTCTCTGAGACTCTGACTTGGGGTACTACTCATTCAAGGTGCATCTTTCTGCCATCCCTGCATACCATGCGCCTATCGAGGGCAAGGCCATGGTCCAACCTGAGGTGTCTCGCACCTTTCTGCAGGGCATCTTGCATCTGAAACCTCCCATTTGGGACCCAGTCCCTCTGTGGGACCTCAGTTTTATGTTGGAGAAACTCACATTACCTCCCCTTGAGCCGATCGCGAGTCGCGAGCTGCGTTTTCTGACATGGAAAGCATGACTTGAAGTTGCAGTTACTTCTGTGCAAAGGATTTCTGAGTGTCAGGCTCTCGTGTAAAGAGCCTTATTTGGTTTTTCACAGACACAGGATGTCTTTGCATACTAATCCTAAGTTTCTTCCCAATGTGGTGTCAGAGTTTACTTTGCACCAGTCCATCCACCCTCTGGTTTATTATCCTGAGTACTCTAATCAGGGAGAGGCTTTATTCCATACTTTGGATGTACAGAAAATCTTGCGATACTATACGCACTAGACCAAGACTTCTAGAAAAGTCTGATCAGTTGTTTGTTTCGTTCGCCCCCAAGAGAGAGGGTGCTCCAGTTTCCAAATAGTGCTTGCCCAAGTGGTTAGCCAATTGCATTGTTTATTGCTACTGTAAGTACAATACGGACCTTCTGGGAGTGGTTAAGGGCCATTCCACTAGGGGTATGGGCACCTCCATGGCTTGTTTCAGAAGTGTGTCTATTGCGGACATTTGTGCAGCCGCCACGTGGAGTTTGGTCCACACCTTCACCAAGTATTACAGTCTGGACATTGCTTCTAGGCACAAAGCCAGTTTTGGCCTCGCCATTCTGCAGGACCTTCTCTCTTAGGCCATTGGCTGCTGTCTAACCTCCTCCTGGTGCTGTTTTCTTTATACTGCTGGAACTGCATGGGACTGAGTGCTATCAGTATTGGCCTGCTGCAGGAGCTTCCTCGAAGTATGATAGTACAGTTATGTAAGAAATCACTGTTACAGTAGATCTTTGAGTGGAGCTCTTGCAGCTGGCCATGATTTTCCCTCCTTCCCCTTTCTTCTCTCAGCTGTTATCCTCTTCCATTCCGATGGGTTTCGTGCTTCCCTTTTTCATTTTTGGCTCTCGGGAACCTTCTCTGTTTCTTCTTCCACTGCCCGCTCCGTGTGTCTGGTGGGAGAACTGAGGAGGGTGTGGGGGACCGCCCGCCTTCATAGGATTGGCCGACATCAGAAGGTAACGTCGACGGTGGGTAGTCCCCCGTGGTAGACTGCTAGCTAGAAAGTTTTCCACATGGTCCTGGCACCTGATGGCTAAATCCTACTGCTGCTGGCCTGCTGCAAGAGCTCCTTTTGAAGATCTGCTGTTATGGTAAGTTCTTAGTAACTATACTGTCTTTAAGTTTGTTATTAGACCTTATGTCCTGGCCTTATAAGTTTTAAGGGTGGGGGTATTTGTATTTTTTTTTTTTTTTTTATTACCTTTATTATTTGTTGAATGTTATCCCTGTTATCATTGAAGGTGCTTCAGGCAGCATAGGACTATAATCTAATGCTCTTGAGTATGGCTAACCTGGACTTGAGCTTACCTTTTACAGAAATGAATTTGAATACTGTCACGGAGTAATACAAATGGATTTTCAGATGGATCTTTACTATTGGATCAGAACTCATAAGACAGCTGAACTCACACAAGCACAGATACAGTATTGAACTGAAATATCTGTACTGCGATTATTTGTCAGTCACTCAGGCCAAACAAACATTAATGGTTTTGGTTATTGTTCCAAATGTATGCAGATATACAGTAGCTGTAACATAATGTATTATGCACCCTTAATTTCTGTTTTTATTTTAACTCTGCAAATTTCACAATAAAGATGTTACAGAAAACAAAAGAAAAATGTTTAACTTGTGGAAAACTAAAGGAATATTCTGGATATGCTTCCACACTGAAAAATAGTTAATAGCATTCAGATGCATTTTGTGTGATCTTACTTCGAGGGAGGCTCTTGCAGCAGGCTAACACCGGTAGGACTAAGCCGTCAGGCACCCAGACCACATGGAAAGCTTTCTAGCTAGCAGTGTACCACGGGAGCCCGCCCACCAGCAATGTCACTCCGCTGACGTTGACCCATCCCATAAAGGTGGCAGTCCCCCACATCCTCAGTTCTTTCCCGCTGTCAACTCACGCATGTCGGACCACTGACGACACCGCAGCTACAATCAACTGCCATTTCCTGTGCTTTACTGCTTTTTTTATTTTCCCTTTTTTCCTTAATATTAACATTGAGTTTTTGGTGTTACCAGACTCGGGTTTATGTCTTCTCAACCTGCCTTGTCTTCTGACCGCTCCATGAAGTGTGCTTACAGCAAACAGATTCCAGAAAAGGACGGACATTCTGCTTGCATTTTGTGCCTAGGCCCCAGCCTCGACACCGAAGCCTGCCAGTTTTGGCAGAAATGTAACCAGGCCACACACAGACGTCACCTGAAAATTCTGGGGCGCCATCTCCTTAAGCAGAAGCTCGTTGTGATGGATCAGGAGCTGGAGACCAGGAACTCTTCGGCTTCACCAGCCCAGTCCTCCGGGGCTGCTTCTTCACAACCCAGGAAGAAATCTAGTGGGAAGTACAAACACCGAGTTAAGGACCTGGACCAGGCCCTATCTGCTTCCCACTCGTGGTCTCCTTACAAACCGTCAACAGCGAGTGGGTCTTCCTCCCATGGGAGGTCAGCCCCTTAGGCCCTGCCAGCCCTTACCCTGCTGGGCTGCTGGTGGCACCGCTGCCCACTCTTATTTTGGTGGTGGGCAGTGGTTCCTCAGGGCAGGGGACTCTGTTTCCTGCTCCCCAGCCCCTGATGCTCAGGCCCCTGAGTTCCACAGGCTCTCAGCCAGGTGGCTTGGCCGGTGGTTGTACATCGGGTGCCGGCTCCTCTACTAATGCCTCCCTTTCCAAGGCGCTGCCTGCGTTGGTCCCCTCCACAGGGGCTGACACTAGTCTTTCCAAGCAATGCCTGCTGCAGGCTACTGGCATTTCTCCAAGTCCAGTTTCACTTCTGTCATTGCCAAGGACGTCCCTACCCCCCCCCCAGGCACCGGTTTCTCCTCTCCTGGCTCCCATGGATACACCTCCCAGGCTTCCTCGGCCTACACCCACTGGGCCACCACCTGTTCAGCTTCAGCTGCCTTCAGCAGACTCGACACCGGCTCCCCCACCAACGCCTACTGGACCTCCGCAGGTGTACCCAGTGTGCCCAGACTGACTCAGGCTTATCCCTACCCGGTGCTAGCTTACCCCTAACCTCTGGTGTGTAATTACCCTCCACCACCGGATTGTAATGTCCTGTTTACTTCTTGGTGGGCTCTCATGCAAAAACAGACTCCCACCTCTTTGGGCCTGCTAATGGTGTTCCCCTGGGGATCAGCCTCCTCCGGACCCCGTCCGGCCTGCTCCTAGTGACCCTTATGCATCGGGTAACAAGCCCAGCACTGGCTCTGGCTGACGCCTCCCTCCTGAAAGAGAGGATGAAGAGGACTATGGCTACTCGGAGTCTTCCTCCCTTGCAGGGGTCTCGTCTGAGGGCGAAGAGCCCCCTAAAGTGGTCCTCAAGTCACCTCCTGATGATCCTCCTTTCATGGACATCAGGAGGCACATTCAGGCCGCATGGGCTGGGAGACTGAAGAGCAGGACCCAGAGCGATGTCGGTTTGCCGTTTACATGCACCAGCCTGATGCTCTCCCCTTGGTGGTACCTCCCTTCATTGACTCCTATGAGGGTGGCCTGGAATCATCCTTCTTCCACTCCGGCAGTGCCCAAAATGGCCAAACCGCCTTTACCATGCCCTTGCAGGTAAATCGTTTTTGGGGGCACAACCTAAGGCCAACTTGGTGGTAACCAATGCAGCGCATGATTGCACCAAAAAACCTAAGCACCTCAGCTCTCTTCTCCCTCACAGGGAGTTCAGACAGCTGGATCACCTGGGCAAGCAGGTCTTTGCCTCTTCCACCCTGGCCATCCAGGCCATTATCTGTTTGGCCCATATGGTTCAGTACCAGAATGTCCTTTGGGATTAGGCCAGGGAGCTGGTTCAGGCATTTCCGGATGACCCATCTAAAACGCAGCTGGTCCAAGTTCTCAAGGCACGCACGGATGTAGGGACTTCTGTTCCTTGGGCTGCCTATGATGCGGTTGATGCCGTGGACAGAAGGGCGGCTGCAGGCATACATCTCCGGCGCCACTCTTGGCTCCAGGTATCTGGATTTGCTTCTGATGTGCAATCTAGCATTTTGAATGCCCCCTTTCGGGATTTTTTCCTTTTTGGAGGTGATGTCCAAGATTTGATCTCCTCCCTTCGGGAGTCGGGTCGAGCCATCCAGTCCGTTCACTCCTTGTACCATACACAGCCTAAGTCTGGCCAGTGGCCACCCTTCCACCACTCTTTTCACAGACAGGCCACCCTCCCGCCAAAAGTCAGAGCAAGCATAAGCCGGCATTTGCCCTTGCCGCAACTGCTACCAGGGCTACTTGGGCGGCCACCCCAGCCCCCCAGATGCCTGCCCCTACTTCCTGACTCCTTGCCAGGACACCCCCCAGTAGAGAGTCGGGGGTCACTACTTCTTCCACGTTGACAGGTGGCGAGGGATCACCTCGGACAGTTGGATGGTACAGCTCATAGAGTATGGCCACACTCTGGAATTCCACAAGTGGCCACCCTAAAATCCTTCGGGAAACTGTTTCTACCCCCCAGCTCATGTGCCTCTCATCTGGGAGAAGATTCAGGCCCTGTTACAAAAAAGAGCCACTCCTCGGCTTTCGGTTCCGGGCTCTCCCCTTTGGCCTGTCCTCAGCCCCTAGGGTTTTCACAGAATGCCTGATGGTGGTGGTGGTGGCTGCCTTAAAGATGCAGGGCTTTTAAGTGTTTCTCTACCTGGACGACTGGCTCCTAGTGGCACAATCCCGGGAACGCCTTCTCCAGACCCTGGAGCATTCCTTCAGTCTCTTCCAGGCCCTGGGTATCACAATCAGCAGGCCAATATCCTGCCTGGCACCCTGTCAGTGCCTCCAGTACATAGAGTCCATTATGGACATGTCCCAGGGCATGGCGTTCTTGCACAGGAACATGGCAGAGCACCTGATGGATCAGGCCCATCTGGTCTCCTTCAGCCGTCAGGTCTTAGCCAGGGTATTCCTATGTCTTTTGGGCCACATGGCAGCGGTCATTGCCACGGTCCCTGTCACCTGGCTGCATATGAGGCTCCCTTAGTGGACATTGTGGGTCCATTGGAACCAGCACATGGATGACCTCGACCGGCTCATCATGGTCTCCGACAACGTCAGACTGGTTCTGTCCTGGTGGCTGAAGCCAACCCTCTGTTTTTTTTTTGGGGGGGGGTCCCTTTGCTATCCCAACCCCTCGTCAGGTCCTTACAATGGATGCCTCGGGTCTTGGTTGGGGAGTCCGCTTGGGAGTTCACTAGACTCGGGGTGCCTGGACAGATATGGAACAGGGACTCCGCATCAGTGTCCTGGAGATGCAAGCAGTTCTGTACGCACAGCAGGCCTTTCAGACTCGTCTCCTTCCCAGTCAGTTCTTAGTTCAAATGAACAACATGTGCATGGTTTATTACATAAACAAGCGGTGGGGGGGACGCACTCCTACCCCCTAGTGCAGGGAGGCAATGAGAGTTTGGTATTGGGACATCGAGCACTGTCTGGAGCTCGCTGCCATCCATGTGCCAGGCATCCAAAACATCCATGCGGGACATTCTCAGCTGCTCCCGCTCCAGGGCTCACGAATGGGAACTTCTGAGCCCAACTGTCAAAAACCTCTTTGACAGATGGGGCGGCTAGAGTTGGACATTTATGTGTCCCCACTGAACACAAAACTGCTGCCTTTTTGCTCGCTCGATCCCAGGCATGGAGTTTTCTGGCAAGACGCATTGTCCCTCTCCTGGAAGGGGAGGTTTCTCTGTGCCTTCCCTCCCTCCCTTCTTGCTCCTTCAGCGGGTACTACTGAAGCTTCAGATGGGGGGGGGGAGCAGAAATGATCTTCATAGCTCCCTTCTGGCCTCGTCAGATTTGATTAACCTTGCTACAACAGCTGGCAGTGAAACCTCCAGTGTGCTTGCCCCTATGCACTGGCTTTCTGTCCAGGAGTTGGGTACCTTGGTCCATCCAGACCTCAGATCTCTGCATCTCCATGCGTGGCTCCTAAGGACATAGCCCTCGCCCAATCTGGGGTTTCTTTAAGGGTCACGGATGTTCTGGTAGCTGCCCAGAAGCCCTCCACTCAGGCTGTCTATGCCATGAAATGGAAGTGCTTTATCCTTTGGGACGCTTCGCACCAGCTTGACCCTTTAACCTGCCCGGTGGATCAGGTGTTGGAGTATCTCCTCTCCCTCTGTGATTCAGGACTGAGGTACTCCTCCATCAAGGTACATCTTTCTGCCATCTCTGCGTACCATATACCTGTGGAGGGCAGGGCTGTGACTCAGCTTGACATGTCTTGCACCTTCCTGCAAGGCATTCTGCATATCACACCTCCCATTCGGGACCTGGTCCTTCCCTGGACCTCAGTTTTATTTTAGAGAAACTCAAGCTGCCCCCCTTTGAACCAGCTGTGAGTTGCAAGCTGCGCTTTCTGTCGTGGAAAGCGCTCTTTTTAGTTGATGTTACTTCTGATCAAAGGATTTCTAAGCTTCAGGCTCTCGTGTAAGGAGCCTTATTTGGGTTTTCACAAAGACAGGATGTCTTTGCATATCAGTCTTAAGTTTCTTCTCAAAGTGGTGTCGGAGTTTTCTTTGCAACAGTCCATCCACCTTCCTGTTTATTATCCAGAGTATTCTAATCAGAGGCAGGCTTTGCTCCATACTTTGGATGTACGCAGAATCTTGCGATACTACCTCGCCACTACACATTCAGTCACTTCACTACCAGTCTAGCATTGCTTTAAAGCGCTTAGCGATACATATTGTGTGAAACGGACTATATAAATGCTGATTCTTCTTCTTTTTCTATACACCCCAGACTAAGACTCTGAGAAAGTCTAATCAGTTGTTCATTACGTTCGCCCCTAAGAGAGGAGGCGCTCCGGTGTCCAAACAGTGTTTGTCTATGTGGTTAGCTAATTACATTGTTTACTGTTACCATAAGTATGACAAAGAACTTCGGGAGTGGTTAAGGGCCATTCCACCAGCATATAGCCACTTCTGTGGCTTGCTTCAGAAATGTGTCCGATGCAGACATCTGTGCAGCCGCCACTTGGAGCTCTATCCATAGTTTCTCCAAACACTACAGTCTGGACATTGCCTTTAGGTGTAGGGCTATCTTTGGGCTAGACGTTCTGCAGGGCCTTCTCTCCTAAGCCATCATCTGGCATCTTCCTCCTCCAGGTGCTGTGTCCTTATTCTGCTGGATCCGCTTGGGACTCAGTCTTCCCAGTGTTGGTTTGCTGCAAGAGCCTCCCTCGAAGTAAGATAGTAGAGTTACGTAAGAACTTACTGTAACAGTAGATCTTCAAGAGGAGCTCCTGCAGCAGGCCCTAATTTTCCCTCCCTCCCTCCTTCCCCCTGTTCTTTGTCTGCTTTTCTCCTCTTCCGTCTGCTCTCTCTCTTTCCTTTATTTCTGGCTCCCGGGGAAATCTCCTCTGTTTCTTCTTCTGCTGCCTGCTTTGGATCTCCAGCGGGAGAACTGAGGAGGGTATGGGGGGGACTGCCGCCTTTATAGTATAGGCTGGCGTCAATGGAGTGCCGTTGGTGGTGGGTGGTCTCCGTAGTACAGTGCTAGTTAGAAAGGTTTCCGTGTGGTCCTGGTGTTGACCTGCTGCAAGAGCTCCTCTCGAAGATCTGCTTTACGGTAAGTTATTACGTAACTGTACTTTCTCCTTCCTCTCTCTCCAATTTTATGCTTTTCTAACACCCCACCCCGGTATTCTGCATTGCTCAAAATGTTTTCCACCCCGTTTTGTGAGTTCTTGCCCCTCCCCTTCCTCATACTGTGCTGTATGGTCGAAATTTGTTTTTTTTTAGGTGCTGGAGCAGTATTTGGCCATGGAAGAGTGCATGGTATTATGCTGTGCACTCAGGAATATTTGTTGTTTTTTTTTTTTTTTGTAACCTGGGGCAGCATTTGGCTGTGGACGAGCGCTGTAGTGTAGTGCTACTCTAGGACTTGGGCTCATTATGGAGCGCTGTCTCCGGTAAAGTAAGAAAATCATGGTGCTGTCAGATACGGCACTGCTGTTGGCAGTTCTGGGTCCTCTTGCTCTTGTTTGTGCTTTTACAGTCTGATGATCGTCACAGCAGGATACAGCAGTATAGGTAAAGTTGTTGGATTATGACCCATACCGGTGGACAGTGAGTCATGGAAAGGTCTCCTCAAACCTGTTATTGAGGATGTATAATTGTAGTGACACAACATGATAAAATTTAATTCAAAATGCAACAGATTTTTGTATTTTCTTTCATGTACACATTTATCACCGATGGTGGGGGAATGGCTGCCGAAATGTTATGAAACAAGGAGTGTTATGTGTACGGATTTTGTTTGGACAATCAGACCATAAACACAAAAAAATAGTTTGGTTAAGCGTTGATTAAATAGGATCAATCTACAGTCATACGATATGTTTTCATCAATCAAATTCTTAACATTTTTGGACCTATTTTATAAATCAGTTCAGGAGATTGAATTGCCCACCTCCTGTCCATTCACTGCCATGAAAAGGAACAGCATTACCATGCATTTGTAGTGCAGTCTAAGCATATTTTAGCAGAACAGTTTCACTTTTTCAGTAGGCATTTATAAGCTGGTGAAAGCGTATTTATGCAGAATCGTTTCTTTCTGCCAAACAAACTGTGAGTTTCTGCTTGAGCAGAACAATAAAGGGCTGGAAGGCTTCAAGAGCTCCATTGCCGCCGATCCTCACCTGTTTTATGGTTATTCATGGGGATTCATGATGTTTTTTATTTAGTCCCCCCCTCAGATTTTGCTTCAGGATGTGTTCACAAAGACTCTGGTGCCCTGGTAAGAGGGGCCAAGGTTTTGGTCTTGGCCCTGTGCTTGCAGCCACATGGTCATCGATCCACACCCTCCTCAGAAAACAAGGTGGATTTTTTTTTTTTTTTTGCTACCACTGCATGCTTTTGGGGAGTACCACTGACTGTAGACCAACATTTAATCCCAGCCGGCATTGTGGTGTACTGCTTATTATGTCCCTCTGGTCCGGATTGCTTCAGACGCAGCAGAATTAGAATTGGTTCTTAATGGTACTTTTGGTTCTGCAAGTTCTCAAAGCATTCCAGATAGCCCTCCCTAATTTGCTAAGCTAGCCTACTGATGATCATGGATATTATGTCAATGCATACTTCTTACAGTTTATTTCAAAAGGTTCTATACTAGGAGCTGGGTATTTAGTTTTTGCACTGTTCGCTATTTTTTTATATATGTATGTTTTTCACTGTGGAGTTGCTAGTAGGAAGGCCTTGGGACTGCGGCTCATGGAGCTAGGTTCCTGGCTATCAAGTGTACTGCATATTTACATCTTTATGTATGGAATGTTTCTGTTCCCCGGGTTGCCCTTGAAAAAGGAACTTTTGTGTCTCCGTGAGCCCACCTGGTCATCAAAATTCAAATAAAATAACAAATAGGTGATGATCTCAAGGCAATAAATGATTCACTTGTCTTTTCCTTTGTCTGCTGAGTGGAGGCATCAACTCTACAGTCCGGATTGCTATCTGAGTTAGCAGAAGCGAAATAAATGATTAAGAACTAATTGTAATGTTTAACCATGCTTTAGTGGAAATAAGATGTCTATTTCTATAAGATGTTATCCATTTCTGCTACAGTTAATAGTCATCTAACTGGCACGTACCCAACAGAAAGTGCCTTTGCTTTGTTAGGCAGTTGTTCTTGGAGATGCTAATAATACAAGTAACATCAATAAATATAATTAAACAGTTGAGTAATCTGAGAAAGAAAACAGTCAGGTTTAAAAGTAAATTGTAATAAGGGGAACTGTGGAATATCCAGCAGCATTACGGTGCTAGAAAATAGTGTGGTAAAAGATCGGAGCTAGCAATATGATGTTGGCAGGTAAAGGTTTTGCATATTGTTTTTATATTGTTTGAAATACCTTAACTCAAGACATTATCAGATCTGGCCCCACACTTGCACACGGAGGAATGCAACAAAATTATCAGCCTGTTGAACCAATGTCATTTGGAGGTAAGGAATATTAATTTTATAGGACACATTTCATCATGTAAATTCATACTGAGCTTAAATCAGGTATGCACATAAGCTTTCTAAAAACTCTGTAAAGCTATCCTGTTACTAGCAAATGTTTTTTCTTAAAAGTGATTGATGTTAGCAGGCCCAGTGAGGCGGTGGGCTGGGGCACTGAGCACCACACAGTCTACCACACTGGTGACCCAGGTTCAGGAATGGATGCAGGTCACTTAAGGGCCCTGGCCAGGGCAGGGAGGATCCCTAGGGCAGCTTTCTTTCTGGGAGCAAGGGGTTAAACATGTCCTGCTTTATGGCTGCCACTTGGAGGAACCTGGATGGCAGCACAGTGGAACACAATGGAAGTGATCACACCTGCCTGACGCCGGGGGATGGGGGTGGCGTCTCCGAAGAGGCAGAACTTGCAGAAAATGTAATTGCACACATTGTGGGCCTGGGAATCATGGCCCCCCCAAAAAAAAAAAACATGGCTGTATGAAAGCCTGGTCCCTCAGATCTTGAAGCAGGCGACAAGGGCACATTAGGTAAGTCCCACGGAAGCTGGATGAGGCGCGGGGGGACCGTTCTGGATGGGGGCCGGGAGATAAGACAAAGTACAGACTAACAACAACAAAAAAAGTTTTAATTTAAACTGTTAATTTCTGATATTCATTGCAGATATTCCAAGCACTTGCATTTGAAGTTAGATTGCTCATGAATTTAGTAATACTACAAGGTCTCTCAGCATTGCTAAAACACAGTGCAAGGCCTGGTCCAGTGATGCTTGCAGAGCGTATGATGCCCTCATGCCGAAGACCTAGAAATATAGAATCTGACGGCAGATAACCGCTTGGTCCACCTAGCTGTAATACTACAGACTCTACTTGATCTCCGGCTTTAACCCTCCCTTCCCTAACCACTAAGGTTCCATTATGCCTGTCCCGTGCATTCTTAAATTGGCTGTTCCAGGCATCCACCACTCTTTCTGTGAAGAAGTACTTCCTCACATTTCCCCTGAGTCTTCTCCCCTCCAGCTTCATTACATGACCTCTTGTTCTTGAGCATCTTTTTTTCTGAAAAGGGCTTCCCTCTTGTACCTTATTTATCCCGTGAGGTCTCTATCATATCCCCCTCTCTCTCTCTCGCCTTTCCTCAAGAGTGTGCATATTGAGGTCTTTTAGTCTCTTCTCATAGGGTTTCTAGTGCAGCCCCTGCACCATTTATGCCCTCCTCTGGACTGCCTCTACTCTTGTCTATGTCCTTCCAGAGATGTGGTCTCCAGAACTGGACACAGTACACCAAATAAGGTCTCACCAGTGATTTATACAGTGGTACCACCACCTCCCTCTTTCTTCCGGTGATACCGTTCCCTATACACCCTAGCATCTTATTGGCTCTCCCCATTGCCTTGTCACACTGCTTGGCCAACATTAGGTCATCAGATATGATTACCACCGGGTCTCTTTCCTGTTTGGTGGTCGTCAGTAGCACTCCCCTCATCTTGTACTCCACCCCTGGGTTTCTGTGCGCTAAGTGCATCACTTTGCACTTCTTCACATTGAAACTTAGTTGCCACGCTCTTGACCACTCCTCAAGCTTTCTTAGCTCTCTATTCATTTTTTCCATCTCCAGGAGTATTGCAGATCTTTGTGTTGTCTGCAAAAAGGCATACTTTCCTTGCTAGCCCTTCTACAGTGTCGCTAATAAAGACATTAAAGAGGACCAGTCCTAGTACTGATTTTTGTGGCATCCCTCTGGTCACCCTCCTTCCCTTCCTTGGAGTGAACTCTGTTTACCATGACCCTCCGTCACCTATCCCTCAATCAGTTTCTTACCAATGTACAACCTTTGGACCCACTCCCAGGCTGCTCAGCTTGTTTATGAGCCTCCTATGTGAAACAGTGTAGAAGGTCTTACTGAAATCTAGCTAGGCCACATCCACCGCTCCACCTTGATCTAACATTCTCTGATCACATTGATGCTATCATAAAACAACTCTGACCCAAGCTAGGTGCCCTTTACAGAAACCGCTCCTGCCTCCCGCCCTCGGTTAGACGGGAACTAGTGGAGAAAATGATCCTTCCCTCAATTAACTACTGTGACATAGTCTACAGTGCAGCACCCAATGCCACTTTATCCAAGCTAGACACCCTTTTCAATGCCTTCTGCCACTTCACCCTCAATGCCCCCCCACTCCCACCACTGTGATCTCTACCATTCCCTCGCCTTCCCCTCCCTCGAAAATTGACGCCTACTGCACTGCTCCAAGTTTGCATCAAAATTCTGGCTTGGCTCCCTCCCCCCACCTACTATATGCTCCTCACTGTTGCCAGCCCCCACACCACGTCACTCCCTGCGATCCCTTGACACCCGTCTACTAAATATCCCCAGTCTGAAGACCTCGGCTGGAACAGCCTTCTCATACCATTTCCCTAAACTCTGGAATGCACCCCCCCTCAAATCCATCACTCCTCCTCTACCTATTCCCTGTCAGCTGCCCTGGCAAACTACTTTGCTGTAAACTGTGCCTGCACTCCCTAATAAATGGCTCCCTCCCCCTTCCAATTCCCATGCCTACCAGCGGCATGACCTTCACTGGATGCTGGCTATATACCCAAAGGCTCTTCTCTCCTCTTGCACTTCTGACCCTCTCTGTCCTGCATAGACTGTAGTTTTTTGCTCCAATCTGTGCTCAAATGTAGGTAGTCTGTCAGTCTAACTTGCTGTATATACTGGTTAACGCTCTTTATTAAAATGTTTACCCATTGCTGTAACCAAGTAATTCCAAGCTATAGTGCATCTGTCCAGTGTATCTATTGTGCATGTAACTATGTACATCTACGCCAGTCCGGTGGCACTGAGGGTTGAGGCGCTGGACATCACACCTCACGCCATGCCGGCGACCCGGGTTCGGGAACGAGCCTGGATCACCGGGGGTCGGCAGGGAGGGAGGGAAGGATTGAGTGTCTGGAGGACAGCTCTTCTTCCTCGGGGGCAGGGGCGATGCCTGGCACTGCGGCTACCTCTGGTGGAGACCGGTGCCGCAACACTGAGGTCGAGAAGAGGGTTCGAACCCGCGGCAAGGCGTTCCCTGGCATCATTGCGTCTGGGCTCCATCGGGGGAGGAGAAGGAGTACTAAGAGGGGGGAAAAAAACCTCCGTAGCTGATAGGCGATAGTGCCTTCCCCTGCAATCCACACTCCCGTAGTCGGGCTTGGTCCTCTCCGCTTCCCCTGCCCTTTCCGGCCCAGTTAGCTCAATACTGGAAGAAAGAGTGCCCTGGGCGGGGGACGACCCTTCCCCGGAGGGCAGACCCGGGGGATACCCGGTGCCGGAGAGTAGCGGAGGAGGACACAGTGCCACGCAGGGAGGTAGTGATGGCGGAAAGGAAGGTCATCGGAGAGAGAGGTCATCGGAGAGAGTTCAGCTATGGGGGATGAAAAATAGAGTTCGGGAAAAGAAAAAAAAAAAAACTATGTACATCTAATTAATGTATCTCTATTGTGATAACTTGTGTGACATCCTTCCTGTGTACCCTTCCCCCAGGTCGCACCGGGAGACGAGCATCGTTTTGCTCAGTGCGCCTTTCCTGGTGAAACAATTGCAATAAATAAATAATGCCCTGGTCACCCAGTCAAAGAAATCTATCAGATTTGTTTGACATGGCCTACTCCCAGTGAATCCATGCTGCCTTGGATCCTGTAAGCCTCTGGATTCAAGATATTCCACAATCCTTTCCTTCAGTAGTGTTTCCATTAATTTCCCCACCACTGAAGTCAAGCTGACTGGCCTATAATTCCTAGCCTCCTCCCTGCTCCCACTTTCATGAAGTGGGACTACATCTGCCATCCTCCAGAACCACTCCTGTCTCCAGGGAGCGGTTGAACAGGACCGTCACAAGTGCAGCCAGCACCTTTCTGAACTTCTTAAATATCCTTGGATATATCCCATCTGACACCCTTGCCTTGTCCACTTTCAGATTTGCAAGTTCCTTCAGGACTCTGTCCTCTATAAACAGACTTGTGTCCACCTCCCTTCAATGCTGCTGTCACTTATCTATGGTCCCTGTCTTTCCCCTTCCTCTGTCAACACTGAATAAAAATATTTGTTCAGGATGTCTGCCTTTTCCTATTCCCCCTCCACACACTCTTCCCTTCGCCTTACTATTCCTCCCCGGTCTTTCTCCTTTCGTTTACATACCTGAAAAGTGTCTTGTCCCCTTTCTTTACTGCCTGGATTGTTTTCTCCTCTATGTGTGCCTTTGCACTCCTGACTGCTTTTCCTGCCTCCCTCTGCTTCTCCTGATACACCTACTGTACATATCCTCCCTCTTTGTCTTCTTATACCTCCTGAATGCTAACTTTTTGCCCTTAACCTTCCCAGCCATCTCTTTTGAGAATCATAATGGCTTCTTTTTCCTCTTGCTTACTTGCCTGACACAGAGGTCTGTTGCCTTCCCTATGGCCACTTTTAGTTTCACCCACTGTTTCTCTACTCCACTTAAGTCCTCCCCTCCACCAAGGCATTCATGAGGCATTCCCCCATCTTTGTAAAGTCGGCCCTCCTGAAGTCCAGGACCCTTGCCTTTGTGTGGTTCAATTCTGCACAGTCCTCATATTGCACAACACCGTTTGGTTGTCACTGCTCCCCAGGTGGCCACCCACCAAGACATCTGGTGAGCACAAGGTCCAGTATTGCTCCCTCGTGGGTCAGCTCACTTACTAGTTGCCTGAGGAATGCCTCTGCAGGGAGTCCAGGATGTCCCTGCTGCTAGTTAAAGTTGAAGCTGAGATGATCCAATCAACATCTGGCAGATTGATGTCCCCCACCACCAGCCCCTCCCCCTTAGTTGCCATCTTTTGGATGGCTTCCACTAGATTCTTCTCTGTCTCCCACCCAGTGGCAGAGCTAGGTTTGGGAACAATCTGTCAATCATGGGCTCCACAATGGGCACTAAGTAGTGAACAAAGATGGTGGTGGGGCACCACTACTCACCCTAGGCAGCCAGGAGGGACCGCCCCTCAGCCCCAGTTCCGCCACTGTCCCCACCCACCATGCTGGTGGTCTGCAGATTACTCCTGTGTGAATAGAGGCCCCATCCCCATCTTTAGGGTGACCCACAATGCCTCTGCTCCTCCCTGTATCACCTGTACCTCTGTTGCTTTTATGCTGTCCTGTAAGTAAAGAGCCACTCCTGCCCCTTTCTTACCCCCCCTGTCCTTCCTGAACAGATTATAGCCTGGTATGGCTATATTCCAGTCATGGTTCTCATTGCACCATGTCTTAGTGAGGGCAACAGTGTCCAGGTCAACCTCTGCCAGAATGGCCACTAGGTCTGGGATTTTATTACCCAGACTTCGAGCATTTGAGCACATGGCCTACCATATTCTGCTACCACCTTTCTTGTCAGCCCCCCTTTTTCCCTTTTGTCTAATCTCTTTACTCCCTCTGCCTTCTTGCCCTTCTCTCTTAATGTCTACCCTTCTGCTTTTCCTGGTGTTTGGAACCCTTGGGGTTTCCCTCCCTTAGGGTTCTCTCTACTGACTACTTCAGCTTGTGGGGTTGGACAGTTTGGGTCTCCCTGCTTCCTTCTGCCAACCCCCCCCCCCCAGCTAGTTTAAATGCTTGCCAGTGCAGCATTTACACCATTCACTGAGGGCTGTGGTTTCCCTCCCAGATGGATGCAGACTACCCCGTATAAGCCTATATCCCGGGTGGGACCCTTGTCCCCAGTGTAGCTGAATCCCTCCTCTCCGCACCACTTCTTCAACCATTGGTTTAAGCTCCTGGTATGGAGTACCCTATCCCCCCTCCCCCATTGTAGATAAGCAACACTTCAGAAAAGGTCAGTGAGCGTGCTAGCTGCCTAAGACCCCTCCCTAACTCCCTGAACTATCCTAGCCTCATCCCTACCCAGGTCATGCATCCCTATACAGACAATGACATCCAGCTGTCCCTCCCGTCCTGCTGCCCTAGCGATACTCAGAATCCGCTTCCAGTCCCTCTGAGCCGTGGTGCTGGGTAGGCACCTAACCTCCCTCTCCCCCTCCATCTCTGTTCACACATCTACCCCCACACACACACAATGGAGTCCCCCACCAGGAGTTGATTCCTCCTCCTCTGCTACTCTCCTTGGAGCCTCCCCTGTGGAGGACCCCCACATCCTCACTGGTCACTACTGTGGGTGCCTCCATGGGACAGTGCTGCCCTGCCAGAGCAGTGTAGGAGTTGTGTAATGGTACAATATGGGGAATGTGCCTCTGGCCCACCACCCTCACCCTTCCTGAGCCCACTGTAGTCCACCCGCTCCTCCTTGGCATCCTTAGAAGCCGCAGTGGCAGACTTGGTGATCCTTGGGTGAAGGAGGAGGCCCCCCAAGTCCTAACCAATTGGGCCTGGAGTCGAGCAACTTCCCCACCTTAGGCCAAAGAGGTGCACGCAGATGGGGCAGCAGTGCAGTCTCCAGAAAGTCTCCCTGAAAACTGCCACCCCACAGCCACTGCATTGCACCATTTCCAGCATGTCTATTTTCCTACCCTGCCTTCTTTTCTGCTTTCCTTAAACCTTGTCTGTACCCCTACCCTAGATAGGGTGTTTCACCTCTTCCCAAACTTTAGCCTGACCCTATCTTTCCTCTCTCCCTTGCAGTGTGTACCTGACCCTACCTCTGCTCACTCCATTGCTGTGTGTGAGCTACCCCAACCCTGGATAGGGTGTTTCACCTCTTCCCAACTTTTTCCCTGACCCTGTCTCTCCTCCCTCCTTTGCAGTGTGTTGGCTACAAAAGGAGTTTAACAGGAACTTACCACAGTAGTTCTGCCTCACTGTTGTAGTGCAGAGTGTCTGGCTGCCGTCTGCCTCACTGGGCTGACCTGGGTTTGTTTACTAAGTCCGACTAACTCTACTGGGCTCATGAAGTTGGGAGGTCCTGTGGAGGCAGCACACCCTGTCTCAAAGGGGAGGGATCGATTTACACATCACATGAGCACCTCCTCTTGTGGTTAGTGGAGGGCCACAGTGTTGTGGGCAACAGTGCAGCATCAGCCCTGACTTCATTGAATAGGTGTAGGCATGGGTGGTGTAACTTGGGAGGTGGGCGGGTTAAAATGTGTTAAAAGTCTAGTGTGCCATGCAAATGATGTCCCCGGCTAGGGCCTCATGTTGCCTTGCCCTGTGCTCAGCCTCAGTTCCCCTGCCTCCATTGGCTGAACATGCTATTTGTGCCAAGTTCTGGCTCAACAAAGCCCTGCCATGGGAGTGATTTCCTTGTGGAGGAGGGAGCTTATCAGGAGATAGCAGGCAGTAGGGGAGTTTGAGGAATGAGACTGTGAGCTATTTCTGACAGTGTCCAGCAGGCCTGATAAGAGGAATAAAGAGGTAAAATGGAGCAGCTGGGGGGATGAATAGAATATAAAAAAATATTTTGAAAAATGTGAGAGGCTGTGCTGGAGAGAGATGGTGGGGAGCTCTGATTTGGATATCAATGCTCCCTTAGGTCCCTGACCGTGGACAACAGTAACACATATCCAATCATGTCTGGCTGGACCCTTGGTGCAGTTGTACTGCTACAGCTCATGATGCTGGTAGCACTGGTGGAGGGAGGAGATTGGGAGAGCAGATGCTGTCCGGGAAGGGGTGGGGGGATAGAGCATCCCAGCTGACATTCTCATCTTCCTCCCTGGAGGAATGGCTGCCGTGTCTGCTACTACAAGCAGTGGTGGAATGTGGAGAGTGATGTTGGATGGGAACACCACCCGACTCCAGTGCATAGTCAAGCGTGAATGTTCACATGCATGCCTTGGAGCCCTTCCTGGCAGCATCCCCAAGGGAGAAACTGAAGTTGGAGAACACTGATATGGCAGCATGGCATCAGCATTCTTAGGGCCCCACCACTCTTCAACTGCCCACCAGTCCTCATACACAATGGGCCCAACAGGGACCATGGCTGAAAGTACTCCAGAAGAAGCCCACCACACGGGGAAATGCCCTTGTCGGAAGAAATGCCCCAAAGTGTACCCCTTGGGACTGTGTAAGTGACAGAGATGGGAGAGGTTAGGGCAGGGAGGTAGCCAGGCAGAGAAGGGCAGCATGCATGACTGAGGGGGGAAAACTATATATTACAAGTAGCATATTTCATACAAACAACTGAATTCAGTACAGTTTTGCCAGGTTCTACAGAACTTGTTGACAATATGGAATTGATTAAGTAAGCTTACTGTGTCTTATAGCTACATCTGTAGGAGTCAGTCCATTCAATATAAAGTAAAATGGGAGCTGAAAATAAAAACATGTTCCTTCATATGCTATGTGTGGTGCTTACTCTTCAAAGAGGTCAAGCTATGGCATGGTATCTATGTCTTCCTGCTTTGCTTCTCTCAATCCCCCATGTGTGGTTCCCTCAGCGTACTGTCATCATTAATGTATCCAGATATCTCGGAATACTTTTTTTTTTTTTTTTATCAAAGTTTATTGAACTTTTCAGTAAAACACAACAAGACAGAGACAATTCACTAAGACAGCAAAATATTACAATTTGACAAGATCATATCAAAGAGGAGAGGGGATGGAATGGAAGATGTCCCTGGCGGGTCCATAAGTAGTCCAAGTAGTTGATCAAGTCTCTTATTTGTGACAGGCACTGGGGTGCAGACTGGATCCGGTGCCCAGACGCATAGATTGTACTGCCCCCTTTGGAGGTGACAGTAGGGAATATGCATCAAGAAACAGTTTAGAAAGACTCATTTTATATTGTATAATGTTGTTAATATGTCACTGGATAAACAGGTAACCAAGCACAAAAGCAAGAAAAAAGAAAAACACAGTACTACAACTTACAGTGTGTATTCATCCAAACTTAACTTGTTGGACACAGGAGAATCAGTACCTGCAAACACTGAACTACACACATGGTTATTTTTAAGGAAGGTGGGCTATCTGGTCTAGGATTGTGGTGCCTTCCATTTCTGTCAGGTGGTGGAAAAAACGGTAGCCACCTGGACTCACCATTTCAGTTTCGAGTTTGAGCTTTGCTGTAGGCCATTCCATAAGCAGAAGCTACTTGCAGTTGTGGATCCACCTCTCCACCATTGTGGGGGGCTGTAACCACAGATCTTACTTTGTGGGTATCTCTTGCAGCAGGCCATCACTGGTAGGACTCAACCATCAGGGGCTACGACCACGCAGAAACCTTTCTAGCTAGCAGTCTACTAGAGGGGGCCGTCCACCTCGGATGTCAGCAGCCGATCTTGGCCTATCCTATATAAGGTGGGTGGCCCCCATGCCCTCCCCAGTTCTTTCCCACTGTCGACCAGTGCACATCAGACCACTGCAGCACAGTTGACCACCATTTTCACACGTTTACTGCACTTTATTATTTTCTCGTTTAACTAGTTAAACATCAAATTATTTTGGTCTTCCTTCCCACTTTTTAATTTTTTCTCAACCTTCCTCTTCTTCTGGCAGCTCCACTAAGTGCATCTGCAGCAAACAGACCTCTGACAAGGATGGCCACTTTGCTTGCTTCTTCTGCCTAGGCCCAGACCATGACATTCAGGCCTGTGAGGTCTGCAAGAAGTTCAGCCTGGCCACCAGAAGACTCTGCCAGCAGACCCTGAAAGGCCATCTCCTCCAGCAGAAGGTCGCCCAGATGGAGCGGGAGCTGCAGGCCCAGAGTTCTTTTGCTTCCCCGGCCCAGTCCTTGGGCTCCTCTTCGTCGAAGTTGAAGGAGAGCTACCCGGGGAAGCACAGACACCAGGACAAGGACCAGGACTGACCCCAGTCTTCCACACGGTCACCACATAAGATAGATGGATAAAAATGTTATTTTTATACAGGATAACAAAAAGCATGTCATTAGGGATAAAATCCCTGTTCACAAAACAGTCCTGTTTGATGTTACTACATAAGAAATTTATATTGCACAGTTCAATACTTTTACAGATGAGACACACGGTAGTGAGTTAAAACACCTTAAGTACACGATAAATCAACACTTATCACAAAAATATACAGACAAATGTATAACTTGGATCTTTTGCTAGGAGGTAGGTACAAGAATCTAACTTATGAATTAGCAGTTGCGCACCGCTTGAAACATAGCTTCTAGTCCTAGACTAAATTGTCTTTGGGATGTCATTACTCTTATCGAATGTGGAAGCATATTCCAAAATTTTGCTGCTTGGTGTTTTAAAGTTTTTTCACCAAATCTTGTTTTGTTATAGTTAATCATTATCTTGTTTTCATGTACAGATCTGGTGAAGATCCAAGTTGGTTATACCTTTTTCATCAGAGCAGTAACCGAAATATAATGTGCTAGTTGTTTTATAAAAAAAGATGCAATAATTTTAACCACCCTAACTTGTTTAACAGAGTACAATGATGTGTCCTGAAGTGACATCCCAGTACAGATCGTGCAGGTCTATACTGTATTTTGTCCAGTTTGTCCCGCATTTGTTTAGATGCAACCCTATGTATATATTACTTCCATATTCCGTAGAGAGCAATATCGTCTGCTCTACAGTTGCTTTCTTGGCTCTTTGATCTAAACATCTGGATGTTCGTCTAAATGCTCTTAATTTTTTATTAACTTTATTTAACACCTCCCTAATGTGTCCTTGAAAGTTTAGTTCCGCATCAAAAATTAATACCAAATATCGATATTCCGTGACCTGTTCTATCAGCGTATTACTTAAAGGTGTTATATCTAACCTAGGTTTTTTTGCTATTTCCAAAATAAAGGACCTTTGTCGTCTTTATATTCATCACGAGCCTTGACCTGGTGAACCACTCCCTAATGCTGTCGAACTCACTCTGCAGTCTACTTTTCAGATCCAGCGTATCGACCCCGGTTGCAATCAGTGCCGTGTCATCAGCATACAGCCTGATATTAGAGATTTGTACCACCTGGGGAAGGTTGTTGCAAAACATCAAGAATAACAGGGGCCCGAAGATTGACCCTTGAGGGACCCCTCTACTAACCTGTTTCGCACTTGATAGAGTCTGGGACACCCATACCCTCTGTGATCTTCCAGTCAGGTATGATTTAATCCAGTCCCAGGGTCTCTCAATAACACCCATAGACTAGAGTTTTCTCAGCAGCAGGGAGTGGTCTCCCAGGTCAAAAGCCTTTGACAGGTCCACAAACAAAACAGCAGTCTCCAAACCAACATCCAAAGAGGTTGCCACTAAGTCATTAAATTCTATCAGCTCTGAGCTGGTCGAAATGCCCCTTCTAAGTCCTGCCTGATAGGGTGTTAAAATTTTGTGTTTTTTCTAGATAATCCATCATTTGTATATGCACTTGCTTCTTAAGACATTTAGATATAATTGAAAGCAGTTCTATTGTTCAATAAGTACCTGGTTCATGATGTTCTCCTTTATAAATTGGTATAATTTTACTTTGTTTCCATACTGATGGGAAGATCCCAGTACTCAGACTCCAGTTAAACATATATGTTCAAACCCCAGGAAATCTTACTGTATTCTGACTTGTGCAGTATGGTCTCACCATAGGACTGCCCTGGAGCCAAAATGGTTAATAGAACCTATACAAATTATGGAATGCTAGGCTCAAGCTCAGTTTTCAAATCACTGTCCCTGGTAAACAACTCTAAACAGTTAGATTCTTTACTCTGCTTGCCTCAGTAAGATGTCTGTGGAGAGCTCTCCTTCATCACTGGAGAAAACTTTATTTTCTCAGTTATTTTACTAGTAAATTTATTTTTTGGTATTCTTTTCATTGTCCTTGGTTTTCAGGTAGTATCTCTTTAGATTTTTAATGTTTTGGGTAAGTAGCTGTTCTATCTCCCCGGTTCCTTAACCGTGAGAAAACCGACACATCCCTTCTTTATTTTTGTCACTTATTCGTAATTTTAGTTAAATTTCTCTCCAAATTTGGTATAGTCTGTTAGATTGTGAAATTTTACAGCGGTAACGGTTTAGTGGGTTAATTTCAACCAGGGTAGCTCCTGGTCTTGTCATAATTTTTTTTTTTAAACCATGGGTAACTCCTGTTTTTTTTTTTCCTGTGTTAGGTTTAACAACCAAAAAAAATATATATATATTTCTTTATTCTTTTTTCTGCAACTGGGATATGTCACAGAAGCCAAAAAAGAGAACAGCACCCACTGGTTTCCAGCACTGTTCCGAGTGTGGGGAACCGTTAGCTAAAGCAGATCCACATTTAGTGTGTTTATTCTGTCTGGGGTCTGACCACTTGCAGACACATTGCAAAATTTGTTCTAATTTTCCTCAGTCAACCCTTGATAGAAGATTGAAAAGACTGAGAGAAAAAATGGCTGAAAAGGCTGCTAACCCAGCCACTGAGCAACCGGATGAACTGGAGGGGCTGCGCTGTGACAAGGAAGATAACTCTGCTAAAAAGCGTACTGCTGAGAAGGCTGCTGAACCGGCTGTGGCAAAAAAGAAGTGAAAGGAAAAGCACTAGGAACCGCAACCAAAACAAACCGTAGTTCCTTCTGCTGAGGAGATCGCTAATGGGACTAATATAATTCAGTCTCTGCAGTCCCCTGTCCTGGTTGGGAAGCAACCGGTTACTCAAACTCCCGGTTCACAGTCAACCCACGGTTTAACAGAATAAGGTGGGGATCTTTTTGGGGACAATGATTTTGGCATGGAGCCTGATGATGATGTAGGAGGAGGAAGATTGAGAACCTATCGGTCCTGACATTTCCCTGTACCTCATAGGCCAGAATCCTCTGACAAGGGAACTGAGGATTTTACTTCTTATTTTGCTTTCTTGAAGCAAGTGGCTCAGTCCCTCGACCTCCCATCCCAGGAAGATATTGAGAAAGAGAATTATAAAGAAATGATGGATGTCCCACCATCAAAGAGGTTGCTCCTCCCTCTTCACAAATCATTAAAAAAGTAGATCATGAAGGTACTGCAAAACCCTACTTCTAGGGACATGGATATGTTGTTCATCCACACCGTCTGGCAGGTTCCTTGCCATTTAAATCTTGCCAGAAGGTCTTCAAGCTGGCTCCTCCCACCCACCCGTGTGGTAAAACTCTCTGCTCCACCCCATGACGCCAGATCTTCCTTACCACTTGGAAGCTCAGGTTCCCTCCTTAACACTGTGCGTATAGACTGGATCCTAATTCTTCGGTTCGTCCGAAACTAATTTTAAAGTTTTCAAGACGGTCTAATTACTCCCTGCGGCTGCGATGGACAAATCACTCGGAGCCAGCGGTGCCCATGCGGGCAGAAAATGTCCAGGACGGATCCGCACTCCACCGCGCTCTACTGCCTCTGTCTGATCATGACCCACAGGCCCAAGCAGTTATGCTGTTCATTTTCGGCCAATGTCCTGGAAGACCGCGCTGCCCGGTTACAGCTTGGGTGCCCCGAAAAGTGATACCCACCGGTGAAGTCCAAGGAGGCCTGTTGGGCGGTGTCTGCGGCGGCTGGCTCGGCTGAGCAACTCAAGCAGATGATCGCCCTCAAGGAGGAGGCGGCCCAGGCCGCATCTTCATCTTCTTCGGTCACGGCATTTATCCCGCTCTCTCTGGGATCCTCCTACACAGCTTCTTTTAAGGAGCTTTGTCAATCCCTTTCCACGAAGGGAGAGGGGCCATCAGGACACTCTTCTTGGTCCAAAAAGAAGGACTCGAAAGGTAAGTCCCACCATTGGCGTTCATGGGAGCGGGAGCGGTCCCCTTCCCCGGACAGTCGACACTCAACCTCGGTCGAGGTTGCGGCTAAGGCCGCTGGCTTCACAGTGTCCCCGTCAGGTCAGCCGGCCGAGACACCTGTCGACTTGGTCTAGATTTTTCTCGACCCGTCGGACAGGCTGTCGACTGGTGAAGCAGACAACCCTTCTTCACCAGTTCCCATGGTGGAGACCGAGGACTTGCCTGCGCCTCCTGTGCCGGAGTTCCCGCTTAAGGCTCCCAAGCCGAGGGAAGAGCGGGTGTCCTCCACCCCTTCCCAGACCTGTCCTCGGAAACACCGAGGGTCTCAGTCTCGGACCTCGTCTTGGTCCAGCTGATCCCGCCGACATCGGCGGTCTCGGTCTTGACACCGAGGTAAGCGGCGGCGCTGCTCATCCTCGTCTTCCTAATCGGAAGAGGAGAGGCTTCGGCGCAAATTGCGTCGATGCTACGAGGACTTAATATGGCAGCAGTTACTTTTGTGTGGGAACAAGCCAACGCCATCACCTTCCTCAGCCATCAAGTGGCTGTCACCCGAATGGCCGAAACAACCCCTCGCTGTAGTCGAGGTGCCCAAGCCTGGGCCGGTTGTTCGACCGAAACCAGCTGCCCCACCGATTGTGGTGGAACCTCCGCCTCCACAACCGAAATCGGGGGCGCTGGCCAAGGACTCTCGGTCAGGTCAGGGTGTGCCCCACAGGTTGTCGGTCACCCTCACTCCCGATCGTCCTCAGCAGGTGGAGGGTGGCTCAGGCCCCAGGCAGCTCTTCACGGACTCCTCGGAGTCCAACAACGACTCCTCCCTGTTTTCCAGGCCCCTTGACCTGGAGTCCTCCGGGGGGCAGTCGATGGACGAGAGCCCATCGTCGTTTGTGGGTCTGCTTTGGCTCATCTCGGAGTCCACCGGGATGCAGCTCGAGCCCGTATCCAAGCAGGCCAAGTATCCCCTCACGGAGATACTGGAACGCGGGGATTCGCCCACGGAGGCCTTTCCGGTGGCTGAAGCCATTGTTGGTCCAGCCTTGGAGCTGTGGCAGCGGCCGGCTTCCTGCCCTGCGCCTTCGGCCAAGATGGCCAGGAAGTATGCGGTCCCTACCGGCTCTTTGTCCAGTTTTTCGGAGCACCTCTGCGGAGGGGTTAGTCACCGATAGCATTTTCCGGTGTTCTGGGAATGCTAGGGATGTGGATAAGCCCCCCCGACAAGGAGTCCAAAAAGCTGGACTATGCCGGGCGCAAGGTGTACGCTGCGTCCTCTGTAGGCCTCCGCCAGGCCAGCTTGGCCGTGCTGATGGCACACTTCTCCCACGCCGTCATGGGCTCCCTGGATGAGGTGATCCCTCATCTCCCGGCCGACCTGCAGACCACGGTCAAGAGGTGCGGGACCAGGGAAGGGTGGTGGCAAAACAGCAGCTCCAAACGGCTCTGGACATTGGAGACTCCTGTGCCAGATCAGTTGCAGCCGCAGTGGCCATGCGCCACAGAGCATGGTTGAGGATATCCACCTTCACGGCGGATACCCAGCATAAACTGGCGGACGTCCCCTTCTTGGGGACTGACCTGTTCAGCCCTGGAGTGGAAGGCCACCTCCAGCGGATCGAAAAGTCCAATGCTACCCTGGACTCTGTCACCTCTGCCCAGAAGGACAAGGGCCATCGTCAACAACATAAGTCCTTTCGCCCTTCTGCGCCTGCGGCACGTCCGGCCCAACAACACCAGCATCAGGGCCAGCAGGCTCGCGCTTGGCATCCCAAAGCCAAGCCTATGGCTTCCTCTAACAGGAAGCAGGGAGGAAAAGGCACAGGAGGTCCCTCCTCCAAGCCTGCCCAGTGACGGGTTGAGGGGTGTGGCCCCCAGCCTAGTCACTCCCCCCTGGGTTCTCCCCATGGTGGGACGGATCCGCCACTTCCTTTCCGCCTGGTCTGCTATCACCATGGACCGCTGGGTGTTGGAGGTGGTAGGAAAGGGCCTGCCCCTGGAGTTCGAGCAGGCCCCGCCCTTCCGAGCCGTCACCCCTCGGGGGGCTACAGGGTCCGCAGCCTCTCTGTTGGCTCGCCGAGCCGATATCACCCTGCTCCTCGATAAAGAGGTAATCAGGAAGGTGGCAGATCCTCCACCAGACCCGGGGTTTGTGTCCAGGTACTTCCTGGTCCTGAAACGGACGGGGGGGGGCTGGCGCCCCATTCTCGACCTGCACGACCTGAACAGGTTCCTAAGGTCTGTAACCTTCAGGATGGTCACTCTGGCTCAGATCATTCCATCCTTGGAATGAGGCGTATGGTTCTGTTCTCTGGACCTCCAGGACGCATTCTTTCACGTCCCAATCCGTCCGTCCCCCCAGAGATTCCTCCGCTTCAGGGCAGAGGGATCCATCTACGAGTTCTGGGTCATGCTCTTCGGCCTTTCCCTGGCCCCCAGGGTCTTCACCAAATGCATGGCAGTGGTGACAGCATTCCTGCGGCACCAAAGGGTCCGGGTGTACCCCTACCTGGACGACTGGCTGATTGCAGCCTCCTCCAGAATGGAGGTGGAGCGTTCCAGAGATCTGGCCCTCCAGGTTTGCTCTCAGGTTGGCCTCCTCATCAACGAGGCCAAGTCGGAACTCGTGCCGAAGCAGGTGATACAATTCACTGGGGCAGAGCTCAACTCTCTACAAGCCAGAGCCCAGCTTCCGGTGGACAGGGCCGAGGTTCTTTCCTCCTTTGCCTAATCATTTCAGGTTGGGCAATTGCGCCCTGCCTGGGACTTCCTGCGCCTCCTGGGCCTCATGGCGGCCTGCACCAGCGTGGTCCGTTGGGCCCATTGGTACATGCGTCCCTTTCAGTGGGAGTTGGCCAGCCAGTGGTCACAGCAGTCCAATCCCTTGGATCAGCTAGTGACAGTGACCCAGGGGATGTGAAACACCCTGCAGTGATGGACCGTTCCAGCACGTCTGCAGGAGGCTATCCCATTCGTCCACCCCGAGCCGACGGTCTCTCTATTGACCGATGCCTCTCTGATGGGTTGGGGTGCCCATCTGGGGAAGCACAGAGCCCACGGCCTCTGGTCCCCTCGGGAGTCCCGATGTCACATCAACCTGCTGGAGCTTTGAGCGGTTCGTCTAGCCCTCACCGCCTTCGCTCCGTTTCTACGGGGTCAAGTGGTCCAGGTCCAGACGGACAATACCACAACCATGTGCTACCTAAACCGCCAGGGTGGGACGCACTCCATGCCTCTGTGCAGGGAGGCTGTCCGCATTTGGTCACTCATGCGCAGTCTGGAGGCGTATCTCCTTGCCATCCATGTGGCAGGAACCTCCAACATTCTGGCCAGTGCCCTAAGCCGAATAGGGGCTGCGTCCCACGAGTGGTCTCTCCCTTGCCGGAGGTAGTACAAGATCTGTTCTCCCACTGGGGCATGCCTCAGGTGGACCTGTTTGCCTCCAGGGAGAATGCGAGCTGAGATTGTTTCATGCCGCCCCTCAGCAGGGCTTGCTGCAGAGGGATGCCTTCTCGAGGCCGTGCACCCGCCTCTTCTCGCCTTTCCCCATTTCCCTTGATCACAAGGTGCTTCTCTCAAGGCGAGGAGGACAAGGCAAGGTGATTCTGTAACCCCAGACTGGCCCGCCAGTTCTGGTATCCAGATCTCCTCAGTCTCAGCTCCAGACTCCCAAGGAGCTTCCAGCCGCCTGGACCTGATCTCAGTCAATCAGGGAAGGTATTCCATCCGGACCTTCAATCCCTGCACCTGGCGGCCTGGTTCCTGGCTAGAGTTCTAGGCCTTGGGTCATTCCGACGAGGTCTTGATGTTGTTAGGCGTCCCAAGCGTGGGCTGGGAAGCAGTCGGTGGTGCAGAGAGAGAAGGTGGTCGGCGCTTTTCAAAGGCCTTGATCACATTTCCCTTCCGGTGCGAGAACCTCCACCTCCGTGGGATCTACTGCTGGTATTGGCTAAGCTCATGGGCAAGCCATTCGAACCGATGCACAGGTGTGACATCTCTCACCTGTCATGGAAGACCGCCTTCTTGGTGGCTATCACGTCAGCCAGAAGGATGGGAGAGCTCCAGGCGCTTTCCATCGAGTCTCCTTATCTGGTCTTCCACAGGGACAAGGTTGTCCTGCGCCCCCACCCGAAATTCCTTCCGAAGGTGGTGTCGGAGTTTCACCTTAACCAGGTGTTGACTCTGCCGGTGTTCTACCCCAATCACACCTCGGAGGCCGAATATAGGCTCCATACTCTGGACCCTAGAAGGCGCTCGCTTATTATAAGGAGCGCACGGCTGAAATTCGGGGAGAGGTTCGCCAGCTGTTTGTCACCTACGCTGAAGCCGCACCTGGCAGACCTGCAGCCAAGCGGACGATAGGCAGGTGGGTCACCTCCTGCATAGATCTCTGCTATAGGCTGGCGGGCATGGAGCCTCCCAGAGGGATAAGAGCTCATTCTACCCGCCATACCGCTGCATCGGTGGCTGCTTCCAGGGACGTCCCTATCCAGGAAATCTGCAGGGCTGCTACCTGGAAGTCAGCACACACCTTCATTACCCATTACCACATCGACCTTGAGTCACGCCGGGATGCTGGTTTTGGGGCCTCGGTTCTCCAGTCTTTATTCCCTAAGTAGAGGGTGTGCGCCTTGCCTCCCTCCTCCCGGAGAACTGCTAGGAGTCTGCCAGACAGTGTGGATGAACAACATATCCATGTCCCTAGAAATACAGGTTACTCACCTGTAACAGGAGTTCTAGGAATGGTATATGTTGTTCATCCACCTGACCTCCCGGCTCGAGCACAACCTGAGCTTCCAGTGGGCCAGATCTGGCGTCATGGGCGGAGCGAGTTTTACCACCCGGTGGGTGGGAGGAGCCAGCTTGAAGACCTTCCGCAAGATTTAAAGCGCAAGGAACCCTGCCAATAAGTGGATGAACAACATATACCATTCCTAGAACTCCTGTTACAGGTGAGTAACCTGTATTTCTGTCCCCACAGATAGGAAGGTTGACAGAAAGTATTGGGTGGCCAAGACTGGGGCATGTTTCCTTTTTGGACATCCCAGTCATGAAGGAGTGGTACAGGCTGCAGCTTGTGACAAAACTGGCATCCCTCTGGCTTCACACCCGCCAGAAAAAGATTCTAGGAGGGTGGATTCCATCACAAAGAAAATTTATTTAGGATCTTCCCTGGTTATAAGACAAGCTACTTATATGGCATACATAGCCAGGTACCAAAAGAACATGTGGTCTACAGTCATGGAAATTGGCAAGGCAGACCCTCCTCCCATGGCTGCTGACCTGAAGGAAGCTGCAGAAAGGGGCATTGAAGCCTGTAAAACTCAATTCAGGATGGCAGTGGATGTTAACGATACTGCGTCCAGACAAATGGCATCTTCTGTATCTTTGAGGAGGTTTGCCTGGCTCAGGACAACAAACCTGACTCAAGATACTCAGAACAAGGCAATGGATTTCCCTTGTGACCCCGTGTCTCTGTTTAGGGAACAAATAGAGGCATATATGAAATAAATGGACGAGTACAAAGTGACCTATAAAAGTGCAGCAGCTAAGGAGAGGGCTGCCAACCCCCAAAAGCACCATGCAAGGGGTGGCAGAGGTCGAACTCCTTACAGGCCTTTCTTCCAGCCTCAGGTTTTTCCCCAGTACCAGCCCAGGGGATACTTCAGAGGTAGGGATAGGAGGGGTAGTGGCTGCACTAGCCTCTCTGTTCAGCCTGTAGCTCAGTCCAAGCAAACTCCCTAAGGGGACTGCTCGAGTCACCTCCCCAATTCCGGTAGGGGGCAGGCTGGCCCATTGCTTTCAGGAGTGGGAAAACATTACCACAGACAAGCGGGTCCTGGAAGTGGTGGGTCAGGGACTTGTTCTCAGCTTCAGCGCCTTGCCAAAAGGTGAGGTCAGGATCCTTCAAATCCTCTTTCCCCCTCAGAAACAGCTTTGCTGGAGAGGGAAGTTTCAGGTCTACTGCTGTTAAATGTAGTGAAATCAGTTCCTTTCCCAAAGAGGGAAGGGGCTGTATTCTAGGTACTTCATCACAACAAAGAAACAGGAGTGGCCACCCATCCTGGACCTCAGATACTTAAACAAGCATCTGACAAAACCAAAATTCAGAATGGTCACCCTAGCTACCATACTCCCTACCCTAAGGCAGGGAGATTGGTTAGCATCCTTAGATCTCAAAAACTCCTATTTTCACATCCCAATCAGAAGGTCACACAGAAAGTACCTCAGTTTCAGGCTACCATCCGGTCATTACCAATTCAGGTCAGTGCCTTTCGGTCTGACATCTGCTCCAAGCATGTTCACAAAATGCCTGGCTATGGCAGTGGCACACCTGAGGCGTCAAGGGGTGACAGTGTTCCCCTATCTAGACGACTGGCTCATAATATGCCTTTCAAACCAGCAAGTGAGAGGCTCTGTCAATAACACAAAACATTCTCTCCTCTCTCGGGTTCTTAGTGAACCGCAAAAAGTCTGTACTAGAAGCAGTTCAGCTTCTAAAGTTCATAGGGTTGGAACTGGACACAAAGGGAATGGCTCACCTATCCCAAGATAGGGTGGACAACCTTATCCAGGTAGCCAGTTCCTTCACACTTCATGTCTCCAGGCCAGCAAGGCACTTCCTACAGTTCTTGGGCCACATGGCAACCTCCACAGCTACCGTGTTAGGCTCAAGGTTCCAGATGAGAGACATCCAATTTCACCTAAGGGAACGCTGGTCCTAAAAGAGGGACTTTCTTTCAAAATTAGTCCCAGTGACGGCCACTCTTCTTCAAGCCCTGCAGTGGTGGCAGGAAAGGAGCAACCTCAAGCAAAGAGTACCCTTTCTGCAACAGGTCCCTTCCATGGTGCTAACCACAGATGCATCCCTGCTGGGGTGGGGAGCACATCTGGGGGATCACACTGCTCATGGTTTATGGACAAAGCAGGAATCTCTCCAGCATATCAACCTGTTGGAACTCAGGGCAGTTCTTTTGGCTCTTTAGTCGTTTGCCATTCAGGTCAAGGGGAAAGTAGTACAAGTCAGAACCGACAACACAACCACCATGTACTACATAAACAAGAGGGCACAAGGTCAACTCCTCTGTGCACAGAGGCAATGAAAATGTGGACCTTGGCATACTCCCTAGGTGTATCCCTCTCAGCTGTCCACTTGCCAGGCAAGGACATCTTGCTGGATGCTCTCCGCAGAATAAACCAGAACCACCACGAGTGGTCATTGAACAAACAGGTCTTACAGACCATTTTCAGGAGATGGGGCACCCCAGAGGTGGATCTGTTTGCAGCCCCAGACAATCACCAGCTCCCTCAGTATTACTGCAGGCCCTCTTTCAGGGGCACAATTCCTCTGGATGCACTCTTGCTGGATTGGACAGGGAAGTTCATATATTCTTTTCCTCCATTTCCTCTGTTACTGAAAGTACTAATCAAATTCAGGCTTCAGCCAACTTCATTGATCCTCATTGCCCTAGATTGGACCAGACAACCTTAGTACTCCATGCTGCTATCATTGTCAGTAACCAAACCAATCAGTCTCCCCTGGAGGTACAACCTACCGTCATCCTCTCAGGGCAGGATCATGTACCCCAGCCTGTTGTTCCTCAGACTGAAAGCATGGTTGTTGAGGACTTGGAGTATACAAACTTGTATCTCTCAGTGGCAGTCATGCATATATTGAGAGTCTCCAGAAAGCCTTCCACCAAACAAACCTATGCCTCTAAATGGAAAAGATTTTCTTTTTGGATCAGGGAAAGGGCTTGGACCACACCCAAGCTAACCTCTCTGTAGTCCTGGATTAAATGGCCCATTTGCACTCCACTGGTTTAACTGTTTCCACTTTGAAAGTATACCTTTCAGCTGTCTCAGCTTATTTATCAGTGGGTAAGACATCTTCCTTGGCTTCAAAACCAGTGTTCAAAAATTGTTTTAAAGGGTTACTACATTTGCATCCACCACATGGGGAGCCTACCCCCTTGTGGGATCTAAATATTTGCATTGCACAGCTTATGCAGCCCCCCTTTGAGCCCATGTCCACAGCAGACCTCAAATATGTGACTTGGAAAACAGTCTTTCTAGTAGCCATTACTTCTGCCAGAAGGATCAGTGAGCTCCAGGCATTATCTACAGAGCCTGGATACATTGTTGTCCATAGAGACAAGGTAGTCCTTAGGACTAACAGAAAATTTCTGCCCAAGGTGGTATCAGAGTTCCACCTCAACCAGTCCATTACTCTGTCAGTCTTCTTTACAGACCATACCACCTCAGGCAAATGCAGATTGCATAGCCTAGATGTGAAAAGGGCAGTCAGCTATTATCTTGACCACACAAAGGGTCACAGACAGGATCAGACCCAACTCTGCCTTACTTACGGAGAGGCGGGAAAAGGGAAGCCTGCCACAAAACGATCTATTGCAGGATGTATTGTGGCTTGTATTCAGTTTTGCTATAGCAAGGTGGGTTAGCAACCACCTGCAAGCCTCCGGGCCCATTCAACTAGAGGCACTGCAGCTTCTGTGGCAGCTGCTAGGGATATTCCCTGTAGTAGATATTTGCAAAGCTGCAACCTGGAAGACAGTTCACACACTCACCATGCATTACTGTTTGGATATCCAGGCCAGAGGAGATGCCGGGTTTGGCACAGCCATCCTGCAGAGCCTGTTTCCTAAATAAGTTATAGGCCCACCTCCAAAGGCACTGCTTGTTAATCTGCACAAGTCAGAATACAGTAAGATTTCCTGGGGTTTGAAGAAAAAAATACTCACCTTAGTAATCTTGTTTCTTCTAAGGGGAATCTTACTGTATTCTGAGCTCCCTCCCTTCCTTCCTCCCCTGCTAGAAACCTATGGTCACTGCACTACAGCTGTGGTACAGTTGTTGCAAACCTGGGCGTATAGAGGATCTTGTTTTTAGGCATCTGTGACTTGAGTCTTGGTGATGCCATTTGGCAAGTTTTCAGAAGGAAGAATAATTCCTCAAATCTTTTCCTTTTAAATTATTAGGGAGGGTTGTTGTTCCTATCCTTATTGTTATTAGTATTATTATATTTTCCAGAAATTGCTTAGTGTGCGCTTCGTGAGAATCTGATGGTTTAGAGTTGTTTACCAGGGACAGTGATTTGAAAACCGAGCTGGAGCCTAGCATTCCATAATTTGAATAGGTTCTATTAATCATTTTGGCTCCGGGGCAGTCCTATGGTGAGATCATACTGCATAAGTCAGAATACAGTAAGATTCCCTTAGAAGAAACAAGATTACTAAGGTTGAGTCATTTTTTCTTATCGGTGCTATGTAGTCAGCAGCTATCTGTAGAAATTTACCTTCTAGCCCATCCAGGCTAGGAGATTTCTGTATTTTTCTCTGTTTTAAACATTTTTTTACTTCGGCTATATTTAATATTCTAAATCGAAAAGGTGGGTATGGTCTCTTAAAATGTATTTTTTCTTGTGATGTATTATTGGGTGAGGTTTTTATATCTAAGCCTGGTAGGTTAACAAAAAATCATTCAGTAAGTTTGCAGTTTCTTTGGGTTCCTTTACCATCTTTCCCTCATAAATCAGTTGATTTATGTGGTGTTTATTTTTAATTCCTGGACAAATGATATCATTTCTAGGGACGTGGATATGTTGTTCAATCCACACTTGTTGGCAGGTTCCTTGCCACTTTAAATGTTGCCGGAAGGTCTTCAAGCTGGCTCCTCCCTCCCACCCACCGGGGTGGTAAAACCCTCGTCTCCACCCCATGACACCAGATCTTCTTTACTGTTTGGAAGCTCGGGTTCCCTCCTTTGCTCTCTGTGTTTTGGGCCTGGATCCACACTCTTCAGAATTTCCGAAACTAATTTTAAAATTTATAAGACTCCGGTCTTCGTCTTCTCTCGCGGCTGCGGTGGACAATCGACTCCGGCTTCCGCCAGTGCCCTTGTGGGCAGAAGATGTCCGGACGATCCGCACTCCGCGTGCGTCTGCCTAGGAGCTTGGGACTGGTCATGAGCCTGCAAATTATGCAGGTCTTTCTCGGCGATCTTGGAGGGACTCGCTGCCAGACTTCTTCTTGGGCGCCCGAGAAACGGTACCTTCTGGTCAAGTCTAAGGAGGCCAGTTGGGTGGTGTCCTCGGCAGCAAGCTCCACGGCGCAGTTGGAGCAGATGATCACCCTCAAGGAGGAGGCAGCCCAGGCCGCTTCTTTGTCCTCCTCGGCCGCGGCATTTATCCCGCTCTCCTTGGGCTCCTTCTACACTGCTTCTTTTAAGGAGCTTTGTCAGTTCCTCTCCACAAAGGGAGAAGGGCCATTGGGACATTCCCGTCGGTGCAGAAAGAAGGACACTAAGGTAAGTCCCACCATCGACATTCGTGGGAGCGGGAGGATCCCCTTCACTGGGCCGTCGACTCTCGACTTCGATCGAGGTTGCGGCCGCAGTCTTCACTGTATCCCCGTCAGGTCAGCCGGCCAAGACATCTGTCGACGCGGTCGAGATTTTTCTCAACCCGTCTTGATGGTTTGTCGCCTGGAGATGCCGGCAACCCTTCACCATTTCCCCCGGTGGTTACCGAGGACTTGCCTATGCCTCCTGTGCCGAAGTCCCTGGTTAAGGTCCCTGCACCGAAGGAGGGGCGGGTTTCCCCCGTTCCCTCTTTGACCCACCCTCGGAATCTCTGAAGGTCTCGGTCCTCTTCCATGTCCTGCTGGTCCCGCCAACATCGGCAAGTGGCGGAAGCACCTTAGCGCCCTCCCTCCAGATAGAGAATTGAGGCAGCTAGACCAAGTGGGCAAGCGGACCTTTGCCTGGGCCACCCTCACTATATAGGCCCTTAACTACATGGCTCACATGGTGCAATACCAAAACCTGTTGTGGGACCAGGTCAGAGTGGCGTTCACGGCAGTGTCGGACGACACCTTCAAACAGCAGACCCTTCAGGCCCTGAAGACGGGTTCTGACATCGGCACCCATGTCCTCCGGGCAGCTTATGATGCCGTGGATGCTTCAGGCCAGCCAGCCGCAGTGGGCATTAGTCTGTGGCACCATGGCTGGCTCAGGGTCTCGGGTTTTGCCCCGATGTCCAATCCGGCATTATGGATGCATCCTTCAGGGGTCCCAAGTTTTTTTGGGGTGATGTTCAGGACATTATTTCTGAGCTCCAAACTTTTGGGAGGACCTTGAAGTTGGTCCACTCCATGTACCACACCCAGTCAAAGTCAGGTCACAGACCTCCTTTTCATCGCTCCTCGCATAGACAGACTAGAGTCCCTCTGAAGGCTCATGGCAAATGCAAAGCAGGAGCTGTCCTTCCTGAACCACCAGAGACGTGCCCGTAGCCTGGCAGGGGGCTGACCTCACATCCTGTCTCCTTGCTAAACCCCCCCTGAGCTTCAGGAGGTGGTAATCAGGGGTCGTTGCTCCCTCCACCTTGACAGATGGAGGGCTGTCACTACAGCCAACTGGGTGCCACAGCTCATAGAGCAGGGCCACAGTCTAGAGTTTCTGGAGTGGCCCCCAGAAATTCCACCAAGCCCATCCACTCATCTCCACCAACCCATGTGCCCCTTATACAGTCCTCAATTCTGGTCCTGCTGCAAAAGAAGGCCGTAGAGCCCATCCCCAAATGCCAACAGAGACGGGGTATTACTCCCACCTCTTCCTAGTTCTCAAGAAGAGAGGAGATCTCTATCTCATCCTGGACTTGAGCAGCCTCAGCTTGTACAGAGAGTACAAGTGTTTCCAGATGGTCACCTTTCAGGGTCAGCTGCCCTTGCTTTACCAGGGGGACTGTCTCTGTTCTTTAGATATGCTGGATGATTATCTGCACATCAAAGATTTTGCTTCAGGCTGGCCCAGTGGTGCTGAGTGTTGAGGCGCTGGACGCCACACCTCGCCCCATGCCAGTGACCCGGGTTCGGGAACGAGCCAGGGCCGCCGGGGGTCGGTAGGGGAGAGACAGAGATTGAGCAACCGCCGACTGTTCTCTCTTCCCTGGGATGGGTACGGGAAGTGCTCGTTCTTGGAGAGACCTCTGGCGGTGGCTGGAGGATCACCAGTGTAGCAGACAGGCGTAATGCCTGGGGGCAGAGCCACGGCACTACGTTGCCTTGCTGGCCAGGCTGCGCAGGGAAGGGGGGGTACAAACAAGCAGAAATACCTTCTGCTCGTCGGTGAGATGACGGTGGCCCTGGGGGACTTCGTCTACATCCCATCTGCTATCCCAGCGCACCCCGGATCTCCCTCCAAAGCCGACCCGATGACACCAAGGTAGGCACTTCACACTTAGGAGGTTACCACCGTGGGAGGGTGGAATCAGCCCCGGAGATGGTACCGGGAGTTGAGCCTGCTTGGGGTCATTCGGGGGAGGAGATCGAGAGGGAGATGCGAGGGTTCAGGCTGGGAGTAGGGCGGACTCCGTGTGGGCACTCCTGAAGGATGCCCGGGGAATGGATGCAGGGAAAACAAAATAAAAAATGTTGCTTCACACAGGCGCTTCCTTCGTTTCCACTTTATGGGAGAGCACTACCAGTTTCAGGCCCTGCCCTTTGGCCTGTCCTCAGCCCTAAGTGCCTGGTGGTAGTGGGTGGCTGCAGCCTTGAGGAGACGGGGCTTTTATGCTTTCCCTACCTGGACGATTGGCTGTACTGGTGGCCCCATCCAGGGACCATCTTCTGCAGACCCTTGCAAGTATCTGCAGCCTGTTCAAGTCCCTGGGCATTACTGTCAGCCTGCCTGTGACAGGTTTGAATAGTAAGTACCCTGTCCCAGTTGTTCTGGAGAAAGTGTTTGAATGCAAGGATCTGTTCTGTTTTTTCCTTTCCTGTCTCTTGTCTGTCTGGTTGCACAATCAAACTTTCTCGTGAGACCTAGGATTTGATTACCCAGACAGTCTCGCAGTTCTTTGCTTTTCACTACCTCTCAGTCTTCCCTTGCTGTTCTGTCTTTTTTCTGCCTTGCATATCTGCTGGTATAAAAATATGTGCAAATCATTACATGGAAATGTAACTGATATTGGGATCCCTTTGTTTAGGAATTATATAGTGTTACTGTTGAAATGTATATAATTATAGTTTGAGATGATTGCAAGAAGCTATTGGGAACTCAAGGAGTTAACCTGAAATGCAATTTTTAAGCCTTTTGCAGAAGCTGTGGAGAAGGGGCCTCCGTTCTGGGACATTGTGTTCCCGCCTGCACCTGCCTGATATATACAAGAACATTTTAGAAAAAAAAACAGGATACTTTTTAAGGAGGGGGGTTGCAAAGACTTAGAGAGAGAGAGAGCGCTACAATGTTGTGAGCACAGAGATTGAAGGAAAACTCAGATGCATCTTCTGTTTATTCTGCCTTTGTAAACAGTTATACGGAACAATTTTTTATTTTTTTTATTTTATTGTTATTCATAATAAAATTCTTGTTGTGAATTTTGCAACTGCTCCTGGTTTTTCCTGTGCTTTCTGACCCGTGCCTCGATGACACTGCCCATGTCCTTCCTTACCCCCCGCCAGTGCCTCCTTTATATAGGGGCAGTCCTGGACATGGCTCAGAGCAAAGCCTTCTTACCTTCAGACAGAGCGGTGCGCCTCACGGCTCAGGCTCACCCAATTTTAACCAACCACCATGTTCAGGCGAGGGAATTCCTAAGGCTTTTTGGTCTCATGGCCACAGCCATTGTGTTGGTCCCTTTAGCCAGGCTTCATATGAGAATCCCTCGATGGATACTGCAGGTCCAGTGGGGCCAGTGCACGGACGCCCTGGACCAACCAGTGTTGGTGTTGGGCCCACTCCGGAAGGTGCTTCTGTGGTGGCTGGAGCCCAGCAACCTGTTCTAGGGAGTGGCTTTCTCTATACCTCCCCCTCAACAGATCCTTACGATGGATGCCTCCAGCTTTGTTTGGGGTGCCCACATGGGGATCCTTCAAACCCAAGTACGTGGTCCAAGATCGAGAAGGATCTCCACATCAATATCCTGGAGATGCAGGCAGTCCTGTACACCCTTCGAGTCTTCCAGACTCAGCTGTCCCTGAGTCCACTCTTGGTTCAGATGGACAATATGTATGTGGTTATGAGATAAACAAGCAGAGGGGGACTCATTCCTATCCTCTGTTCAGGGAAGCGATGAGGGTCTGGTATTGGGCCATCAAGCATGGTCTAGAACTTTCAGGCATTCGTGTTTCCAGTGACCAAAATGTCCCGGCAGACAGCCTAAGTCACTCACAGTCCAGAGCTCATGAGTGGGACCTCCTGACCTCAGTGGTAGAAGATCTCTTAAACAAATGGGGTCGGCCGGAGCTGGACATTTTGCATCCCCACACAGTGCAAAATTGCTGCATTTCTGCTTGCTAGAGCCAGGTCCTGGAGTTCTCTGGCGAGACATATTGTCCCTCTTTTGGACAGGGAGGTTTCTGTATGCCTTCCTTCCCTTCACACACCTTCAATGAGTTCTAATCAAACTCCAGATGGACAGAGCTACGATGATCCTCATCACCCCCTTCTGACCTCACCTGATCTGGTTCCCCTTGCTGCAGCAACTGGCGGTGGAACCTCCGCTGCCCCTACCCCTGTGCACAGGCTTGCTCTCCCAGGATCAAGGCACCCTGGTCCATTCGGACCTCAAGTCACTCCATCTCCGTGCATGGCTTCTGAGAACATAGCCACAGCCAGATTCGGGGTCTCCCCCAGGGTGACTGACGTTTTGGTGGTGGCTGTTAAGCCCTCTACCAGGGCCACCTACTGCATGAAGTGGTAGCGCTTTGCTCTTTCGGCTGCCTCATACTAGTTAGGTTCCTTCTCCTGTCCAGTGGATCAGGTACTAGAATACCTTCTGTCTGACTCAGACTTGGGTTTATGGTACTCCTCCATTAAGGTACATCTCTCTGCCATCTCTGCATATCATGTACCTGTGGAGGGACACAAAGTGGCCCAACTTGACATGTTCCGCACCTTCATGCGGGCCATTTTGCACTTGAGGCCCCAATCTGGGACCCTGTCCTGCCTTGGGACCTTAATTTTGTGCCTCCCTTTGAACCAGCCGCATCTTGCGAGCTAAGCTTTCTGTCATGGAAAATGTTGTTTTTAATTGCTGTTACTTCTGCTTGAAGGATTTCAGAACTTCAGGCCCTCATGTGTAAGGAGCCTTAGTTTTTCACAAAGACAGGGTGTCTTTGCATACCAATCCTAAATTTCTTCCTAAGGTGGTGTCGGAGTTCACCTTGAATCAATCCATCCACCTATCTGTTTATTTTCCAGAGCATTCCAGTCAAGGGGAGGCATTGCTCCATACCTTGGATGTGCATAGAATTCTTAGATACTATACACAGAGGTGCTTCCCACAAGGCCTTCACAAGTCCATCAGTTTTTTGTTTAGTTCGCCCCTGGGAGAGAGGGTGCCCTGGTGTTCAAACAGTGTTTATTACCACCAGCAGTATGGCAAGGAACTCCCTGGAGGGGTTAAGGGCCATTCCACTCAAGGTATGGCTGCTTCATTAGCTTGTTTTCAGAAAGTGTCAGCTGCTGACATCTGTGCCACTGCTACCTGGAGTAATGTCCACACCTTTACCAAGCACTACAGTTTGGACATTGCCTCTGGGCTTGAGCCAGTTTTGGCCTAGCTGTCCCTCAAGGCCTCCTTTCTTAAGCTGTTATTGTGTTTTGCCAGCCTTCCAACTTGCTTGTCTGTAGTACCAGAACTGCTTGGGACTCAGTCGTACCGGTGATGGCCTGTTGCAAGAGATATCCTTGAAGTATGATAGTACAGTTACGTAAGAACTTACCGTAACACTAGATCTTCAAGTAGATCTCTTGCAGTAGGCCCTGCTTTCCTTCCCTCCTCCCTTTTTCTTCGTTTTGTCTCTCCCCTCCATCGGGGCAAGCCTTCTGTCTTTTACTCTGCTACGGGGTTACCTCATCTTTCTCCTCAGTTCCCCCCATCTGGTACAGTATCCTGCTTATGGTCTCCAGCGGGAGAACTGAGGAGGGCTTGGGGGCCGCCCACGTTTTATAGGATAGGCTGACATCAGCCGTTGATGTCAGGGGTGGGCAGCCCCCGCTGGTAGACTGCTAGCTAGAAAGGTTTCTGTGTGGTCCTAGCACCTGATGCCTGAGTCCTACCGGTGCTGGCCTGCTGCAAGAGATCCTCTTGAAGATCTACTGTTATGGTATATTCTTAGGTAACTGTACTTTGTGTCACTGCCTTGGAGGCTGCTGCTATTAACACTTGGAACAACCCCCTCTTGGGAAAAGGCCCCATAGGAGATACCTAATATCCTTTGGGGGCCGAATAGCAAAAATATGCCCTGTGACCTCTGCCACTTTATCCCAGTAACCTGTTAGTTTAGGGCAAGCCCCATAGGATGTGCTCATGTTGCACAATCTCCAGTGCCTGTCTGTGCTTCCATGGCCATAATGGGCCTTGATAAGTTTGGGTCCTGAAGTACCTTGAGACGACATTCCAGCAATGCTTTCACCAGTTATTTGAGGCCTGTGGCCTTACACAGGTTGCCCCAGCATTTAGTCCATTCCTTCTTTGAGAGGGCCACTCCTGCCTCTACTTCCCTTTGACATTGACAACCCTCCAAGGCTGTCTGTAATTGCTTAGCACAGATTCCATACAAGTGGGAGATTGAATGATCCACTTTAAAGCCCTGTAAGGTTACCCTCGCTAGCTCCTGTAAAGGGCCCAGTGGTTTCTGCACTAAATGTTTTATGGTGTCCTTGCTAAGGTAACCCCTTATTTGTAGATAGCAATAAAAATCTCTTTGGGGTAACTGGAATTCTGCCTGAAGATACTGAAAAGACATTCCCCTTCCCTCTGTATGTAACTGCCCTAGCCTACCCAGGGCCATTCTCTCCCATGTTCTGAAGGTGGGGGTTATTCCTGCCCGGCAGAAATCCCCTAGGTTGCCTCATGGAGGTCAGCCTACAAACACCAGATTCTTTACCGCCTTCTTGTAAAGCTATATACCACACCTCCAGAGTCATTCTAGTGTTTGTGTTACTGATATTCCTAATCTCATTAGGCTCTGTCCCCGCTAAGGCCATAGCCCCACCAGCCTGTAGAGCCACCCAACTTGGTTGTCCCTTAGGTGTCTACTAAGATAACAGGTGCTGAATTTGTCTGCCAGATAACAGACTTTCAGATCTGGCGCTCCAACCCCTCAATACAACTTTTTAGGCAACAGCATTGCCTGCCATAATATTCTGGGCTTGTCTTTGGCCGACATAAATTTTGACCATGCTACATAGACTTGGGGATGGGGACAGGGAGGTCTGAGAAAAGAAATGGCAACCTTGGCAGGACATAGGGTCTCAACCCTTCCATTGATACTGAGAGATAGTTCTGCCCGTCTGTTCATGTCTTGTTCCACGGCTTGCACTAGTGTGGAGTAATTAATATCAAATGTTCTGTATCTGTCCCTGGAGGTCAGGATTCCCAGATACCAAAAGTGAGAGGCCACCCACTTGTATGGAAAATTTTCATTCAAACAACATGAAGTCTTGCTATATTATGACAACTGCAGTTTGTCCCACCATTAGAACTGCTCCGGAGGTGAAAGAGTCAACTCCCATTCTAAGAATGGAACTTCGAGCACGAGCTCGGCTAGAGAAGCTCTGTCTGCGTTATTTCAAACCCAAACTGTCAGATTTCTTTTTACTTCCACCTCACTGAACAGTCGCCCGGAGATTTCTCCTACTGCTCTGTTCATTTCTCGGTTTAAACAGTGTTTTCTCGGTTCAAATCAACCGAGAATATTATTATTTTAACCGCAAAACCAATCGGTTCAAGCTCTGTCTGTGGTATCGTAAGTAATTTCAGGTTAATTTCTGTGTGGAACTTGTAAATGTTATCGGTTCGGTTTTGAACCGATCAGCTTGCTTTAAAACTTGAAGTTACAAAAATTAGAGGTTTTAGAGTGCGGATCCCGGTTCTTATCGGTTCTAAAAAAACCGGAATTCATTACGTTTTTTTCCAAGACTCGTGACACGGTTAGAAACCGATATGGGTGTCTTGCCTGGCACTGCCGTTAAAAGGGCAAGTTTTTGGTTAGGCTGGCATTATGTCTGAGAAGCCCAAAAGAAAACCCGGGCCCACTGGTTTTCAACACTGTGATGCTTGTGGGAAAGTCTTTGCCAAGGCTGACCCACACACCACATGTGTATATTGTCTGGGGTTTGACCACCTCAATTCAGACTGCCAGATTTGTAAAAATTTCCCTGCAGCCACCCTGGATAAGAGAGTTGGCAGGCTCAGGGAATGAGAGGCCAAAAAGTCCGCTGACCGGATGGCCAGCCGGTTGGTCTCCAACCCGAACGGAGGGGTGCCCTCTGACCAGGCGAAGACTCTCGGCAACGCAAAGCTGGCTCGGACGAGCCAGTTCCAGTAAAGAAAACAAGAAAATCAGCAGGTGTGGAGCCCAAAATCCTTTTCCAACTGCTGCAGAGATAGCAAGAGCTATTCAGATTGTCCAGTCACTTTCTCCGGTTCCGTCCGAACCGCCACTGTCTAGTAAAAGGTCGGTTCGGTCGGTTCCACTGGTTCAGGAATATGATGTTGAGGAGTTTGCTGAATACCAGAGGAGGGAGGATGATTCTAGAACAGTATGAATGTGACTGGAGGGATGGGTGTGCCCATTGAACGGACATCTCCCAGACAGGCCTTTAGAATCTCCCTATGCTTTCTGAGTCCCTCTCACTTTATGTTTTACAAAAAGTTGCTTGAAACCCTCCAGCTCCCATTGGAGGAAGCTATGGATGAGCAAGAGGAACCTGATTTTGTAGAAATGATGGATATACCAGAGTCTAGGAAGATTGTCTGTTCCTTTTGCATAAATCATTTAGGAAACAAACAATAAAATTTTAAAAACTCCTAATTCTGTGCCTCCTGTGGATAAAAAGATGGACAGGAGGTACACACTGTCAAGTCCTGACACAGAATTCCTTTCACAGCAATGCAGTCATGTTGGGGTGGTTCAGGCTGCAGCCTGTGATAAAGCTAATATTCCCCTGGCTTCACATCCTCCTGACAAGGATTCCAGGAAGATTGATGCCATGGCTAAAAAACAATACCTGGCAGCGTCCTTGGGACTCAGGCAAGCAAATTACATGGCTTATGTAGCAAGTATCAAAAATCTAGATGGGACACTGTCATGGCTTTGGCCAAACAGGCCTCTGGCCAGCTTGCTAATGAGCTGGAACAGGTGGCTGCTGATGGCATTGAGGCATCCAAGGTGCAGTTTCATGCTGCTGTGGATTTTAATGATGTATCCTCTAGAGTCATGGCTATGTCTGTAGCTTTTCGTAGGTTGGCCTGGCTCAGGTGTACTAGCTTGTCACAGGATACCCAGACTAAGGCTATGGATTTTCCTGTGGTGGGAAATTCTCTGTTTGGGGAGCAGACAGAGAATTATATGAAAAATGGATGAATATGGGACTACCTATAAGAGTGCCATGCCAAGGAGCGGCAAGCCACTCCTCAGAGGCAGACCCCAGGGGTGGGGTAGGCCTTTTCACAGGCCTTTTACCAAACCCAGGCCTCCTCTGCTTATGCTCAGAGGGCTTCTTCAGAAGCAGAGGCAGGCAGGGGTGTGGGCAGGCCTGCTCCACCTCTCAGCCTAAAGCACCTGCCAAACAGACACCCTGATGGGGTGCCCAGGGCGATTCTCCTTTACCCGTAGGGGCAGGTTACTTACTTCATTTAGAACTGGGTGTCTCTAACTTCAGACAAGTGGGTCCTGGAAGTAGTAAGCCAGGTCTGGTTCTCAGCTTCAAAAAGTTCCCAAAGATGAGAATCAGATCTTTCCCACGCCAAACTCTTTAGAGACCTTTACTCTAGAAACAGAAGTCTCAACCCTCCTGGCTCTCAGAGCTGTAGAAAGGGTTTCTCCCTACACCAGGGCAAGGGTCTGTACTCCAGATATTTCCTTACCCCAAAAAAGAAAGGAGAATGGTGGCCCATTTTAGACCTCAGATATCTGAACAAACACCTTTTGAAACCAAAGTTCAGAATGGTAACTCTGGCAATGATTTTACCCTCTCTAAGGCCAGGGGACTGGCTAGCCTCCCTGGACCTCAAGGATGCCTATTTTCACGTCCTAATCAGAAGCTCCCACCGAAAGTACCTCAGATTCGAACTGCCCTCAGGTCACTACCAGTTCAGAGCAATGCCCTTGGCCTCACCTCTGCCCAAGGGTATTCACAAAATGTCTGGCAGTAGCAGTTGCTCATTTAAGGAGGCAAAGGATTGTTTTCCCTATCTAGACGACTGGCTTGTGTAGGCAGTCCCCAGAACAGAGTAAAATCACCTGCAAGCTACCCAGCAGCTGCTCACCTCCTGGGCTTCTTGCTAAATCTTCCAAAGTCAGTTCTGGAACCAGTTCAGGTGCTCACCTTCAGGTGCAGAATTGGACACAAAGCAAGCCAGAGCCTTCCTACCTTAGAGAGGTAAGGAACTTGGTGGCTCTGGCCTCCTCTCACTCTGCAGGTCTCTCGACCAGCAAGACACTTTGCAGCTCCTGGGGCACTGGCTGCGCCCACCGTGAGTGCAAGGAGCAAGATTTCAGATGAGGGACATTCAGTTTCACTTGAGAGCCTTTGGTCTCAGAAAGAGACCCCTTTCCAAATTGGTCCCAGTGACCGAACCTGATCCAGGCCCTACAGTGGTGGCAGGATCAGAGCAATTTAAGACTGGGGTTCCCCTTCATTCCTCTGTCTCACTCCTTGACCCTCACTACAGATGCTTCCCTCCTGGGGTGGGGAGCCCACATGGGCGACGTCTCCACTCAGGGAGTGTGGTCCCCCCAGGAATCTCTGCTCCACATCAATTTGCTGGAACTCAGAGCTGTCTTTTTAGCACTTCAAGTGTTTTCTGCGTCTGTTCAGAATAAAGTGGTACAAGTCAGAACAGACAACACCACAACAATGTGGTACATCAACAAGCAGGGGGCACTCGGTTTTCGGCCTTGTGCACCGAGGCAATGAAGTTGTGGTCTCTGGCCTATTGCCTGAACACTTCCCTCATAGCAGTTCATCTTCCAGGAAAGGACAATGTCCTAGCAGATGCTCTCAGCAGGATTTCCCAGGGCCATCACGAATGGTCTCTGGATCCTCAAGTACTGGGGATAGTTTTTGCCAGATGGGGCACCCCTCAGATAGATCTTTTTGCAGCCCCAGACAATCACCAACTTCCACTTTTCTGTTGCAGGCCCCAGTGTTGGGCTCAGTCCCCTGGATGCCTTTCTCCTAGATTGGGAAGGGAAGTTTCTTTATGCCTTTCTCCCCTTCCCTCTCCTATTCAAGGTGCTAGTCAAAATCAGATCCCAGCCTTGCAGGGTGATTCTGATTGCCCCAGATTGGGCCAGGCAGCCCTGGTACCCACTCCTTCTGTCCCTAACAGTCCATCTTCTCCTGTGTCTCCCCAGGAATCACAACCTGTTAACCTGTGCCCAGGGGAGAGTTTGGTATCCGAACCTCAGATCCCTCAACCTCAAGGCCTGGCTCTTGAGGAGTTAGAATTGCTACCACACCTTTCTCAGGGTGTTCTTGAACCTTAAGGCTTCTAGGAAGCCTTCACTAGGGCTGCTTTTATAATTCTAAGTGGAAAAGGTTTTCATTTGGTGTGCTGGGAAACATATTTCCCGGAATCTGCTGATTTGCCCATTGTTTTGGACTATATGGTCCATCTTAATTCTTTGGGCCTGAGACCAGCTACCCTGAAAGTACATTTGGCAGCTGTCTCTGCTTTTGTTTCAGCAGGAAAGCCCTCCTCTCTTTCCGCTCACCCTGTATTTTCCAAGTTAAGGAATTACTTCATACCTATCCACCTTTTAGGGATCCGGCCCCTGCCTGGGACCTTAATGTTTGCATTGCCCAGTTAATGCAACCCCCTTTTGAACCTCTGTCTTCTGCAGAGCTTAAGTACTTAACTTGGAAAACTGTTTTCCTAGTGGCTATCACTTCTGCCAGGCGCATAAGTGAGTTGCAAGCCTTGTCAGTAGAAACTGACTTTATTTCTTTCCACAGGGATAAGGTAGTCCTCAGGACTAACAGGAAGTTTTTGCCTAAGGTGGTTTCAGATTTCCATCTTAACCAATCTGTCTCCCTTCCAGTGTTTTTCACTGAACATTCTTCCTCTGGTGAGGAGATTGCACAGTTTAGATGTTAAGAGGGCCCTAAGTTACTATATAGAACGTACCAAGGGTCACAGGTTCGAATCCCTCCAACTTTTTCTCACTTGCGGTGAGGTCGGAAAAGGGAGACCTGCCACTAAGAGATCAATTGCCAGGTGGATTGTCTCTTGTATCCAATTTTGTTATCAGAAACTGGGGAGGTTCCCCTCTGGCCTGAGGGCTCATTCTACCAGAGGTACAGCCGTCTCTAGCTGCTGCCAGAGACATCCCTATCTTAGAGATATGTCAAGCTGCTACCTGGAAAAGCGGTACACACTTTCACCAAGCATTACTCCTGGATGTCCAGGCCAGAGAGATGCTCAGTTTGCACAGCTGTGCTTCAGAGCCTATTCCTAAGTAGGTTCTGTCCCTCCTCCATGGAGGATACTGCTGTGTAGTCTGCAATTGTCATAATATAGCAAGACTTCATGTTGTTTGAAGAAAAATTACTCACCTTAGTAATGTTGTTTCTTCTAATGGAGTCTTACTATATTATGACCCCCCACCTGCCCCTCTCAGAACTTCTACTTGGGTATGGGGTGGGCAGCCTAGTGTGGGCACTAGTTATGCCCATTGTATGTTTCCACCCTTCTTGGGGTTTTTGGGGTGTGGTGTTTTATTTTATATTATATTATTACTTCTGGTCCCTGACTTGAGTCTTTGTGTTGGGACTAGCAATAGGTGTTAATATTTAGGTAGCCAGTTGGCTAGTGTAGGTTACAGCTTCCACACAGACCTTAGTGAGTTTTTGCTCGTAAAGATCTGACAGTTTGGGTTTGAAATAACCCAGACAGAGCTTCTCTAGCCGAGCTCGTGCTCTAAGTTCCATTCTTAGAATGGGAGTTGACTCTTTCACCTCCGGAGCAGTTCTAATGGTGGGACAAACTGCAATTGTCATAATATAGCAAGACTCCATTAGAAGAAACAACATTACTAAGGTGAGTAGTTTTTTCGTCCAGTCAAAGGGGAGCTGTCCACTAAGGTTCAATGCCTCTATTTTGTCCATATTAGCTTTGAAACTCGAGGCCTTCCCATACTCTTCCAGGATGCTCCTTAAAGGTGGTTAAGTTAACCACAGGGTCCTGGACAAATAAAAGGGTGTCATCTGCATGCAGAGATGCAGACTTTCTCCTCTGCAGCCCTAATGCCCTGCATTTCTGGGGAGGACCTAATAACTAACACAGGGGTTCTACACTTACTGCAGAAAGGAAGAGAGACAGAGGGCAGCCCTGCCTTGTCCTCCTTTCAGTGGGTATTCTTATCAACAGAACCCCATTGGCTCTAACCTGTGCTACTGGCTCTCCATAAAATGCTGAACCCAACTAATAGACATCTCCCCCCTAGCCCAAAGGCAGTCAGTGTGTCCCACAATAATGACCAAGCTAGGTGGTTAGACACCTTCTCTGCATCGATTGCCAGAATCATGCTCAGTGTTTGACTGTGGTGCATAGCTTTCATCACCTTTAGTGACCCTCTGATGTTATCATGAATATCTCTTTGGGATATAAACAGTGTTTGGTCTGGGTGTATGACTGTGCCCGCTGCTTGCTGCAGCCTGTTAGCCAATATCTTAGCAAAGAGTTAACCACAGGGTCCTGGACAAATAAAAGGGTGTCATCTGCATACAGAGATGCAGACTTCCTCTTCTGCTACCCTGATGCCCTGCGTTTCCGGGAGGACCTAATAACTGACACAGGAGTTCTACACTTAATGCAGAAAGGAAGAGAGACAGAGGGCAGCCCTGCCTTGTCCCCCTTTCAGTGGGTATTCTTCCCGACAGAACCCCATTGGCTCTAACCTGTGCTACTGGCTCTCCATAAAGTGCTGAACCCAACTAATAGACATCTCCCCCAGCCCAAAGGCAGTCAGTGTGTCCCACAATAATGACCAAGCTAGGTGGTTAGATGCCTTCTCTGCATATATTGCCAGAATCATGCTCAGTGTTTGACTGTGGTGCATAGCTTCCATCACCTTTAGTGACCCTCTGATGTTATCATGAATATCTGTTTGGGGTATAAACCGTGTTTGGTCTGGGTGTATGACTGTGCCCGTTGTTTGCTGCAGCCTTTTAGCCAATATCTTAGCAAAGAGCTTGGCATCCTGATTTAATAAGGAAATAGGCCTGTAGAAGCTGCAGTTTAAGGGGTCTTTCCTGGGTTCAGGCAAAACCGTGAGGTGGGCTTCTTGCCAAGTGGTGGGGGTATCTTCCTTATTTTGAATACTATTAAAGAGGGATACTAGGTAGATAGAAGATCACCTGAAAAGACCTTATAAAATCTTGGCCCAAACCCATCAGGGCCAGGCACCTTTTTATTAGGGAGATCCTTTATCACCTGTTCCAGTTCCTCCCTGGAAAGTGGTCTAATCAGCATCCCCATGTGTTCTTGAGGGACAGTTAGTAGTTGTGCCTTATCAAAACTCTTCGAATATGCACTTTATCCATTTGAATCACCTAACCTGTCATATGTAGAAACATAGAAACGGATGGCAGATAATGACTGCTGGGGCCATCTAGTCTGCCCATCTTTAATTATAATCAGTTTTGGTGAAGACAAAGCTTCATCTACAGCACTTTCTCTTCTGTCCCCTTCCTTCCTTCCTTCAAGGGTTCCTTTGTGCCTATCTGAGGCATTTTTGAAATCAACCACTGGTTTTATCCCCACCGCCTCCCATGGAAGGCTGTTCTAGGAATCCACCACCCTTTCTGTGAAGAAGTACTTCCTCACATCTCTCCTGAATCTACCTCCTTCCAGCTTCATATCATGACCCCTTGTTCTGCAGCACCTTTTTCTCTGAAACATACCTCCCTTCTGTACCTTATTAACCCTGTGAGGTATTTAGAGGGCTCCATCATATCCCAACTCTCCCTCCTCTTCTCCAGGGTGTACGTATTGAACTCTTTCAATTTCCTCTCGTAGGGCTTCTCATGCATACCTTGCACCATTTTGACATTCCTCAGTTTTCTTTTTGTCACTTTCTCCTTTTTCCAATTGTTCTTCTTCCTCACCTGTTTTCTTTGACTGCTCCCTCACCCCCCTTTGCTAACCTCCTTCTTGGGATCTCCCTACTTTCTATCTCGGCCTGTGGTGAACTACTTTCTGCCTCCCCCTTTTGTTCCATCACCCCTTTGGCTACTTTAAATGTCCATTGAAGTAACGTTTAAAATGTGTACTGAGGACTGTGGTTCCCTCCTTAATGGAAGCTGGCATTCACCTCAGTATAGGCTCTTATTCTTCCAGGTTGGCCCTCCGTCCCCATTGTATCCATACTTCTCTCCGTACCATTTCTTCTACCATAACTTGAAGGCCTTGGTGCAGAGCTCCCTCATCTTCCCTACATAGTACAGGACACACTCGCCACTCGCACTTTAAATACATGGAAAATACAGGATCAACCAGATAAAATGATCAGACTTTGTTGAAAATGAAATTTATACACAAAGCTGCATACAGCAATTCTTCTTTACATTTAAGCCCAGGAAACACCCTTATCAAGTTAATGCATTAGCAGCTGTAGTGGCTCTGACCAGAGTTTGTTGGGTTTGTCATCACACCAGCTTTTATTTGACTAAATTCAGATATTCCAGCTTCTAGTCCTTTGACACAGAATATATGGCCAAATAACTGGCATTCTCCACCAGTTGCAAATATCAAACTTGGCCAGGTGATAGGTCAAGATTTTCTTTATCAGTTGATGTAATTTCATTCCGGCAGCATGTTGCATTGTCTAGTAACAAACGAAAGTTTATTCTTCCAGTATTAAAAACCCTTAGAGATTTAATTTAGTCCTTTTTTTTTTTTCCATGAAGGAGTTGGGCTTCTCGTGGTGTAAGGTACTAAAGCTATAACTCTTGAGATGCCATTGGGGCATGTGGTTACTAGGCAACTTTATCAGATTGTTTCTCCTGCTTCCAAACGAAGATTCAAGGATCCATAATATTGCTTTCTCAAAGGGTTCCAGTTTAAGGATACCTTCATGTTTTAAATGGAGAGTCATAGATACTTTTTTTTTCCAAGTTCCATTTAGGCAGGATTTTAAACCCTTTCTCAGAAACAATTTTTCTCCTTGCTTAAACAGCTGTTGTCAGGAATGTAAACCAGTTGTCTTGTATTATACCCCAATTATCTCAATTAATGATTAGGCATTTATAAAGAATATAAAATAGTAATGAAAATAATGCAAAATAATATTATAATAAAATATTTTTGTAATCTAGAATTTGTTCCCACAGGTGTTTACCTCCCCTGCCATGTGGAACCTGTGGTGCACTTCAGTCATGGCTCACTCCTGCGGAAATAAAAAAAAGTTAAACTTCTTTCTGATGGACTGCACATGCAGCAAGCCTTCGGCTTGGTCTTATCTCTCATGGTTGCAGAAGCACAGGAGTCGGGATTGTAGAAATAAGCAAAGCCTCAGGGGTCCATATCCTAGTAGTGCAGTGTAAAGGCCAGGTTAAAGTTCCCCCCTCTTACTTGCCATATACACAATCAGCAGCTTACTGGAACGGAGTCCCACAAATATAGGATGGAGTAGTCCGTAAATTTGCCATACCAACCTAAACTGGGGGTTGCGCAAAATAGTTAAAGTGGGCTAACAGAACCAGTGACAGTGGGCATACTCAGGCTGGGGAGAGGGTGCAAAGGATACTCACTCAGCCAAAAACTCAGTCCATGTTGCTTTCTCATTTCTGTGACTTCTGTTTTTTATAAAGCCTTTTTAGATCGTCTCTTAGTTCTGGGAGTGGCCCTTGCTTGGACTGGTGACCGATTGTCTGGGTCTTCCCATTGCCCACAATACTCCATGCCATCTGCTGAATATCACGTTCATAGAGCTCTTCCTGTAGCTCAGATATTGCTACTCCCAGGCCCTCCTTTGCTTTCATGGCATGCAAAATGGAGTCATCTTTTAATGCTTGATTCTTCGTACAGCACTGTCTTAGCTGGGTATCTGATCTGGGCTTTAACATTCTTTTCCTTCAGCTGCTTTATTACAACAAAGGCTTACTTCCTATTTTGTATCAAGTCAGGCGGGAAGTCCTGGTCAGTATACACCCTGTTGCCATTAAAGTTCGACTTTGGATTGGCCCAGGCTTTTTGCACAAGGTCTTCTTTGACTGGGTATTTCAAAAAATATCACGTTGATGGTAGATGTTAGAATGGTAGAAACTTTATTTTTCAACAGGATTGAACTGTCAGGACTTTAACAGCCGTATTTACAAAGTTGTCCTGCTAAGTGCAGTTTGGTCTAAGTGCATATTCCAGTTACACTGATTCTGAGATTATAGTTTCATACGATAGTTTGTCACATCAATCACTTCAGACCTTCACAAAGTATGCACATTCCAGATGCAGTGTGGCAATAAACAGGTTCGTACAAACACTGGTGGAGAAATTACAACTTTATACAGTTATTTTACATGAGAGTTCAGGCAATGTACCGTTGTTAGTCATACCAGTCACTTCAGCCATTTAAGTTATATATACCTTTCTGGGCCTCTGATTTCACAGTGGGCTCCGGCAGAGAGGAAGACGACGGTGGAACTTCTGCTTAGGCTCTAAGGCTGTGTAGGACCTTTCAAGTTCAGTCTGGTAATCTTCAGAGAGCTGAAATTCCTCTTGGAGCCAGGAAACCAGGAAGGCACTGATATCTTGATGGTAGGAATCTTCTGGAAATCCAGAAAATCTTAAGATTTTTACTCCAGGCTCAGGCCTTTGAGTCCTCAGCCCACACCATCAGTTCACGTTCCCTTTTTGGTAAGTAAGCACCACCGGGCTGAGGCAGTCTCCTTCCTCCCACAGCTCTATGGCTGTTTTTTACGGTTGTCACTGTTTTTGCCACATTGGCATTGATCTTCTACAGTGTTTTGAGGATCACAGCCACACTGCCTCCTGTGCAGGTAGAGCCAGTTGCTCAGAGGGTGTCATCTTCCTCTCTGTCGGAGTGCACTGTGAAATCGGAGGCCTAGGAAGGTGAGTTGCCAGGGTTGTGTCAGTGGCCAGCAGATCACTTAATTTTGCTGCTTTTCCCTTCTGGTTTTTGCAAAGGACAGGGCTGTCCTATCTAATGTAGCCTTCTGTCCCATTAGTGCTTCAAATTAGGTATGCCTAAAGGCTAGAGGGAGATGGATATCTTATCACTGGGAGCTCAATCTCAAGCCTTCATCACTACCAGGAGTGGAACTGGAAGTCCGAGGGAATATCTGATCCCTTGGCTGAGCAGTACTTTTTATTTTATTTTTTTTCATGTTGTCATATTTGCAGCATCTGTCATTGACATATTCAATCAGCCTTCCCATCTCTGTTTGTCTACTAAATGGCAAGGTAAATTTAATTCACTCTAGAGTCCCTCCCTGTGGATTTGGGCACTTTACAGACAGAAAACATAATGCACAGCATAACAGTCAGCCAAAATCTAAAATCATTGACTTCAGTAAATAAAAAGATAATCAAGTTTTTCTGTATAAAATTTTTGTTGAAATATTTACTAAACATTTAGTACATAAAAAATTTTGCAGACTACATTTCATCAAATCGTACAGCTCATGTGAATACAATTAATTTCAACCTATTGAAAACAAAATCGAAAAGTGTGCTTATAATAGCACACACCCAACATGAAAATACATCAAACTAATAACTAGTTAATACAGTCTTTAAGACTCTAATTGTTTCTTTGAAATTAAACATGTTCTGAAGACATCGAAGAGAAAAGGAAATTGGGGAAGGGGGAAATTAAATGGAAAAAAGAATTAAAAAGTAAAGATGCTGAAAATTAGGCATAGTTTAGAATTAGGATTGCAAGGAGTGTAACATGATGTTAACAAACTGTTGATACAACTGTTTTGTGAAAACAGTTTCGTTGAAATATAAGCACGTTTTACAGAGCTCAGATAAAATAAGAAGATAAAACCAGTATTCTGGAAAGTCCAGCTGAATTAAGTTGGTCTTCAGTGTGCTACTGAACTGTTTAATCATGGAGAGCTGACACAGGCAAATGGAAGAGTGTTCCAGGAAACAGGCATGGCAGAAGCCATATCCACAAATGATTTTTGTTCTTGATCTTGGTGGTACAGTGCCAGGAAACAGCCACTGCAGAAGCCATATCCACAAATGATTTTCTTCTTGATCTAGGTGGTATAAGGCCAAGAAGCTATATAGGATCCCCTACGTCAGAGACAGGAGACTCCCTACCCCCTTCCCGACACCAGAGGAGAACCCTCTGGCGCCCGAGGTGGGGAGGATACGCACCCCAGGGAGCTCCCCAAAGGGTCCGTCCCTCCCCCTCGTAGAGAGGAGTCTTCCTCCTCTTCATCAGATATGTCTGATTCAGACTCAGAGACTGGACGCTCTGACCTCGAAGACGAGCCATGTACTCCGGAATGCCCTAGGCTGAGGACTCCTCTGAAGTCTCCTCCGGAGAACCCCTCGTTTCTGGAGTTGTTGAGGAAAATCCAGGAAGTCCATCAGTGGAGCCAGACCCACAGTGAAAGAAACTCACTGCTCATCTGTATCTGCCCGAGACTGCTCCTACGCTGATTCCACCCTGGATAGAGCCTCACGCAGATCTTGTTTCCACCATTTGGAAACAACCTTCTGTGCTTCCATAGCCTCCACCCCAAGGTGGACTCTGTCGTCATCAGCGCCGCTCATGGCTGCTCTGCAAATCACAAACACCTCAGCTTGTCTCCACCTAATGAGGAATCCCGGCTTCTGGACCAATACGGGAAGAAGATCTGTTCATCTTCTACCCTTGGTATTGGGTCCCTGAATTATGTGGCACATATGGGGGATTTTCAGAAGACCATCCTTAGTCTGGTGGAATCTAAATTGGACTCCCTTCCTGAGTCACAGACTAAACCAGAAGTGGCGGATCTTGTCTGTTCTGCTCGTTCAGCCAGTCAGCACATGCTTCATGACACTTACAATGCAGTGGACACAGTTAGAAGGAGCTCCTCCTTTGCCGTAGGCCTACGGTGTCACGCCTGGCTCTGCTTGTCAGGTTTGGTCCCTGAAGTGCAATCCGCTATCCAGGATGCTCCCTTCAGGGGTTCGGGACTGATGTCAAGGACATCATTACCAAACTGCAGGAGAAGGGCACTGCACTCAAGTCTGTCAACTCTATGTGCAGGCCCCCTCAAGGGCAGCAGCGTGCCTTTCGTAGACAAAACCAACAAAGACAAAAATCACAGGGCAGACAGGCCAACAAACGTCAGGCCCCTCCAGCAACCAAGACTTCCCCCAGCAAAAACGTCGTGGGAGCCTCAGCTGCTGTGCTGCCTCACACTTCCTGACTCCCTGCCTCTCCCACTGCCTCTGGAGGTTCCAGAGGAACCGATAGGGGGGAGATTCTCCTTCCATCTGCCGGGTTGGAAGAGGATAACGTCAGACACTTGGGTGTTCCAGTTGATATCAGCAGGACACTCAATAGAGTTTCTGCAGAAACCACCCTGAAGACCGCCCCTCCCCCAGTCATCTTACTCCCCACAACATCTTCCTCTGGTCCTAGAGGAAATCATCTCCCTTCTCTCGAAGGTGGCGATAGAACCAGTTCCCAGCCATCTTTGGGGGACAGGTTACTATTCCCATATCTTCCTAGTTCCAAAGAAGACAGAAGATCTGAGGCCTATCCTAGACCTCAGTTCCCTGAAAATGTTTGTGGAGTACAAACGCTTCAGAATGCTCTCTTTGCAGAGCCTTCTACCTCTTCTTCGGCAAGGACAGTGGCTGTGCACTCTGGACATGCAGGATGCCCACCTGCATATCCCCATATGCCCCTCCCACCGCAAATTCCTTAGTTTTTGCTTTCGGGGGACCACTACCAATTCAAGGCCCTCCCATTTGGTCTTTCCTTGGTCCCCCGAGTATTTACCAACTGCCTGTCTGTGGTAGAGGCCCACCTGCATACCCAGGGAGTTCAGGTATTCCCATACCTGGATGATTGGCTCCTCGTGGCCCCGTCCAGGGAGGAACTCATGCACTCCCTTTCCCCTGTGGGTTTTCACCAGCCTAGGTATCACCATCAACCAGGCCAAGTTCCATTTGGCCCCTTGCCAACGCCTCCAATTTATAGGAGCAATTCTGGACACGACCATCAGCAAAGCGTTTTTGCCTCCGGACAGGGTAGACATCCTTCAGACTCTGCCCCGTTTTCTGTCCAGTCGCAGGAGGGTCGGAGCCAGGTCAGTCCTTCACCTCCTCGGGCTAATGGCAGCTGCCATTCAAACAGTCCCACTCTCTCGGCTTCACATGAGGATCTCTCCATGGACGCTTTGGTCAGAATGGGACCAGACCATGGACAGTCTAGACCAAGAGGTACTAGTTTCTGATCCCGTGATCAGGGACTTGCATTGGTGGATGGTTCAGGAGAACCTATGCTTGGAATTTCACTTCTACATTGAACCCCCCAAGACGTTGCTGACAGATGCGTCAGGAGAAGGCTGGGGTGCCCATCTAGGATCTCACAGGACTCGGGGCAGCTGGTCCAAGTTCGAACAAAATCTGCACATAAATGTGCTCGAACTGAGAGCAGTCATTTATGCCCTTCAGGCTCTACACTCCCTTATCCTCCCCGGTCATCTCCTCATATAACCAGACAACGTGTGCATAGTCTGGTATCTCAACAAGCAGGGAGGAACACGCTCCTACCCTCTCTGCCGGGAAGCGATTAGAGTCTGGCTTTGAGCAACCCAACATCACCTTCACTTGACTGTGGTTCACGTTCCGAGAGTGGAAAAAACACTAGCAGACCAACTCAGTCGGTCCTCAACCAGGTGCCATGAATGGGAGTTGGATCAAGAAGTCGTAAACGACATCTTTCAGTGATGGGGAACACCTCAGATAGACCTCTTCGCTTCTCCCCGAAATGCAAAACTTCCCGCCTTCTACTCGCTCGCTCTCGCTTGGAGGGACAGATTTTGTTTATGCCTTCCCTCCCATTCCCTTAATTCCGAGGGTTCTGAACAAACTCAGATCGGAAGGAGCTCGAATGATTCTCATCGTTCCCTTCTGGCCCAGGCAAGTTTGGTTCTCTCTTCTGCAACAGTTTTCAGAGGAATCTCCACTTCCTCTGTCACAACAATTGTTGACCCAGGATCAGGAGACCCTTGTTCATCCAGGTCTCAAATCCCTTCATTTACATGCGTGGCTTCTGCAGATGTAGCAGAAGCCCGCTTCGGAGTTTCTCCAGTTGTAGCGGACATCTTGGAAGAGGCCAGGAAGCCTTCTACCAGATCCACCTATACCATGAAGTGGAAACAATTTTCTATTTGGGCTAACTTAAAAGACTTCAAACCTTTCTCATGCCTAGCCATTAAAGTCCTGGACTACATGCGTCACCTCTTCGATCTGGGTCTCAGCCATTCCTCATTAAAGGTCCACATGACAGCTATTTCAGCCTACCGTACTTCCTTCTGGGACAGGACTTTTGCTCATTTGGAAGTCTCCAAGACCTTTCTCAGAGGGGTTCTCCATTTGAGACCCCCCATCTGCATTTCTGCCCCTCCTTGTGATTTGAATTTAATTCTGGAGAAGCTTACCTTGCCTCCCTTCGAGCCGGCAGTTACAGCAGATTTAAAGTTCCTTTCCTAGTGGTCATTACTTCTGTTTGGCGCATTTCCGAGCTTCAGGCCTTGATGTGCAAAATCGCATACTTGATTATCCGCAAGGAACGTGTGGCTGTATGCACCAGCCCTACGTTTCTCCCTAAGGTGGTGGCTGAATCTATGCTGAATCAATCCATTGAGCTACCCACTTTCTTTATGCAACACTCCAATCAAGGGGAGTACCTATTGCATTCTTTGGATGTTCACAGAACACTGAGATACTACACCACTCGGACTAAGGATCTCAGGAAACCGATCAGCTTTTTGTCTCTTTTGCTCACAAAAGAGAAGGCAGTGCTGTTTCTAGGCAATGCCTATCAAAATGGTTAGCTCATTGTATCACTTTCTGTTACGACAAGTACAATAAGACCCTGCCGGGTGAAGTCAGAGGTCACTTCACCAGAGGAGTAGCTGCCTCTGTGGCTTGTTTCAAGAATGTGACAGCGGCAGACATCTGTGCAGCCGCAATTTGGACTTCTGTCCATACCTTTATGAAACACTACAGTTTGGAGATTGCCTCTCGCTGTAGAGCAGTCTTCGGATTGGCTGTACTACAAGGTCTCCTTTCATGAGACTTGTTCAGCCTGTGGTTCCATGCTGTGGATGACAATCCTCCTCCCGAGTGCTTTCCCTTGTTCTAGACTGCTTGGGACTCAGTCCTATATGTGAATACCTACTACAAGAGCCCTCACGAAGTAAAATAGTACAGTTACGCAAGAACTTACCGTAACAGTAGATCTTCAAGAGAGGCTCTTGCAGTAGGTATTGCCTTCCCGCCCTCCATCCCCCTAAGCTTTTTTGGCTCCATTTCCATGGGGGGAATATCCTCTTCTCTCTCTCGTCTTGCCTCTTTTGGCCCTTGGCGGGAAAGAACTGGAAGGTGGGCGTGGGGGACCGCCCCTTTATACTGACATCGTATGACGCCGGTCACCTGATGTGGGGGTGGTCCCTACCAGAGACTGCTAGCTAGAAATTTTTCCATGGGGTCCGGACACCTACTGCAAGAGCTTCTCGAAGATCTATTGTTACGGTAAATTCTTACGTAACTGTACTTTCTGTTGCCTGTTTCAGGAATGTGTCAGCTGCAGAAATCTGTGCTGCTGCCACTTGGAGTACTGTTCACACTTTCACTAAACACTGCAGTCTGGAAATGCCTCTAGGAGAAGGGCAAGCTTTGGCCTGACCATGCTTCCAGGCCTCCTGTTTTAGGTCTATAGCCTCTGGCCACTCAGACTCTCTCTTTGTCAGTACTGCTTAGGACTCATTCCATAGGTGTGGCCTGATGCAAGAGATATCCTCGATGAAAATAGTAAGAACTTACTGTAACAGTAGTTCTTCAAGGGAATCTCTTGCATCAGGCCATGCCGTACCACCCTCCACCCCCCTTAGCCTCAGGGCTTCTCGATTCCTGTCTCTCTCCAGGACAGTCTGCCTTCTGTCTCACACTACTTAGTGGTGGGAACCTCTTGCTCTCCCTCGGTTCCCCAGGAGGTGGTCCTCTGTATATGGTGACATGTGCTATTTGTGTTGGAAGGCACTCTTTTTACTTGCTGTTACTTCAGCTCAAAGGATTTCAGAACTTCAGGCCCTCATTTGCAAGGAGCCTTATTTAATTTTCCACAGAGACAGGGTGGCTCTGCAGACTAACCCCTCTTTTCTACCAAAAGTGGTATTGAATTTACGTTAAACCAAGATATTCAATTGCCAGTTTATTACCCTGAATATTCCAATGGGGGAACACCTTTTGCACACTCTGGATGTGCACAGGATTCTGAGATATTATGTTTCACGGACTAAGGAGGTGCACAAGTCCACCCAGTTGTTCAAAGCCTTTGCACCCAAATGTTGGTGCACAGCCATTTCTAAGCAGTGCCTATCCAAATGGTTGGCTAATTGTATCTCGTTCATTTATCAGAAGTACGAGAAACCCCTTCCGGGGGAATAGAAGGACCATTCTACTTGTGGCATGGCCGCTTCTACGGCATTTTTAAGGAATGTGCCCACTTCTGATAGCTGCGCTGCAGCCATTTGGACTACAGTTCATACTTTCACCAAGCATTACAGTCTGAACATTGCCTCTAGACGCAGGGATGGTTTTGGACTTGCTGTCCTGCAAGGCTTTTTGTCCTAATCAGGATACTTGTTGGTAGACCTTTCCGCCTCCCGGGCCTCAGTCTCCAGCTATCCATTTTCTTGACTACTTGGTATTCAGGCCCATATGTGAAGACCTATTTCAGGAACCCTCTCGAAGTAAGATATTACAGTCACGTAAGAACTTACCCTAACAGTAGATCTTCGAGAGAGGTTCCTGCAGTAGGTCACCTCTTTCCTTCCCACCTTCCCCCAGCTCCTGTTTTCCTTTCCTGTTCCAGGGTAATTTGCAGCTCCGGGCTCAAGGAGTGTACTCCTTTCTTCCAGGGGTCTTCCAGCAGGAGAACTGGAGGGCGGGCATGGGAACTGCCCCCTATGTAGTGTCACGCTGACGTCCTGTCATGTGATGCCAGGGGCAGTCCCCCGCTATGGATTGCTAGGTAGAAGTTTGCCATGTGGACCTGATACCAGGGAGTCCTATATTTGAAGACCTACTGCAGGAACCTCTCTCAAAGATCTGCTGTTATGGTAAGTTCTTACGTAATTAATTTTCTCTGGCTGGAACAGTAATTATGCAGTTGCACAGTCTGACTTATCCGTCGTGCCATTGTTTATAGACACATTATCTGTAAGAGATGTAAGACCTGCCACAGGACTATAAGTCCCCTCAGTTATGGGGTCATATTGTCCACCTTGTGTAACATGATCTAACATTTTCAGTCCCACCTAGCTAGACCCTCGGGCTGGCAGGGATGCATCTGTGGTCTGCTAGTGGTAAAGCTGAGCTACACAAATCCATAATGCTCATACATGAGATGCTGCATGTTGATAATCCATAGCATGGGTGTAGGCAGGCATACTCCAGGAACTCCATGGTGTGCAGTTTTATTTCAGGGGGGTAGCAAAAAGGCTCTGACCTGCTTCCTTTTTCCATGAAAACTAACAAAGAAAATACTGAACCTTTCTGTAATTTTATTCATAGGAGTCGAAAATTTACCCATGCATGGCAACAACCACTGTCATGAGATACAAAAGTTGTATTTATTGTGCCAAATGAAGCAACAAACAAAGTCCTGGTGTACATTTGTATATTGTCTGGCTACACCCTGGGGGGTAGCTCACCCTAACAAGGGGGGGAGGGGGTAGCAGTGAGTCCATTTGGTGTGCAGGTCTGAAATCCCTGGCTACACCCCTGATCCATAGACCTTACCTGTGAAGACACCCAAACCCAAAGCAACCCCCCCTCAGGTCGGGGGGGAGGTGCCATACAGGCGTGTTCAGATGCGCCAGTGCAAAATAACTCTGCTCACCCAGACTGGCAGGTGACCTCTATCCTTGATGGTTCTGAGGAGGATGTAGGGGATCTGGAAAGAATCCTGATCCTGTGGGGCCTGATCGATGTAATGGGAAAGTGTGTTACTCTGAGGAGAAGTGGGCAGAGCCTAGAACTGAAGGTTCCAATCCCACTTTGATTCAAAGTCACTATTCTGTTTTTTTAACTGAGGCTCGTAAAACATTTCAGTTACATGAGCCTTCTAGATGTGAACCCCATTTTGTCAAGCTTGTCCTTGGAGTGGTTATTCTTAGGTGTCAGCTTGGTGGCACATTTTGCGCCAAAGGATTTTACCACTTTAATAAAAAAAAAAAAAAAAGACATTTCCGGGCACAGAATCGAACAGCTGACCCCAGAATAGAGGTCTACGGGCCCTGATTAGGTAAACACAACTGTTGCCACATTCCAAATCCAGGTATTTTTTGAATTTTGTAAGTTTTTTGCCACTGCTAACTGAAAACAAGATGGCAGCAGCACAGCAAAGGATTCTGCATTTGCAGCAAAGGATTCCGCATTTGCATTATAGAATCCTTTGTCGAGCAGGACATCTATCTAGTCCCAAGGGAAATAATGGGAAACTATGAAATGTAATAACCTCTGAATTGATTGTTTTTTTATCATAATTTCAAAAGGCACCACTGTGACCCAAGACCTGTATACCCTAAATATTTCAGACCAGAATTCCACACCATTTTAGCACAGCGGCATGACAAACAGTTTTAACAAAAATGGTAAATTTTAGATTTTTGACCCCCCCCCCGTATCTCTGCACCCACACATCTGACCTGAATGACACTTGCCACATCAAGGGATCTATGGTCCTTGACGGCGCATGCCAAATTTCATGCAAATCTCTTGAACAGTTGTAACGTTATTAAAGTGCAAAATTCCGAGTTTAACATAAAAGTGACTGCTCAGTACTAACTATAGTGGTGTATAAGAAATGATTAGGTAATATATTGGTGTCATTTTTGTCCCATAGGGAGTCGGTGACATGAAAAACTCATACTACCACCATTCTGACATCTGATCAGTGGTGTTACAAGATGGAATGTTTTGGAGTGTTCCATATATTACAACAAATTAATAGGAAACTAGCAGTAAATAGGCTTGTCATTCCATCTCGGGATTCTGGTGACATCATAAACTATTCAAGCTTTGGTCTTGTTGTTTATGTGTGTTAATACACCTGTCCAGACCATTCTTTGAGTGGTCTTGCATGCATTCTTAAGGTACGAGAACCGTGAACTGAAGGAGCAGTTCTGATACGATAAAAATGTAAGTGATGCCACTCTTAAAACTTTTAAGAGTGGTGTCTGTGGTGGTAGTAACATATTATTGATCGAGCTTGATCAATAGTAATTAAAAGAAAAAAATTTACCCAAAAATGCCTGTTTCCAGGGCAGCTGTGCGTGTGACACTCTTCACAGAATAAGAGTGTCTCATGCACAGAGGAAAGCAGTACTCCGACTGGACAGGAACACTCCTTTAGTCTATAACGATCTTAACAGAATCCGTCAATGGAATTACAGCCTTGTTACTGATGATTTTCTGTCTATTCCATTTTTAAACAAGCTGTGTTATTTTTGTTTTAGCTGCACTTCGCACTCGGTGGTGGTGATTATTAATAAGTAAGGTATGACCATTCTTTCAGGATAGGATTTATAGTTGCAATGGTTCAAACTTCTAATTTTTTATTTTCAGTCTGTATTTTTAGATATGTTAAAGGATACCTAAACAGTCTTTTTCTACCATGCTCCTTTCCCAAAACCCTCCTGTGCAAGTGTAGCCCAAAGAGAGTACTTTCAAATAATATAAGACGGTAGTTTCAATTGTTGATATACATTTTCAGCAAGTTTTTTTTTTAACTCAATAATCGGGAAGTGTTTGAACCTGACCGCGCCAGTCAGATTCTGTGACCGCACTGTACGTGCAACGAGATGATGTAACCGAAGCAAGTCATCAGGTCCGTTGTAATGATACCCTATGGAGCCTAAGATTTGATGTCTAAACGTAGCACTTTATGTTTACCTGGTCATCTATATAATGTACAAGTGAAATATTGATAAGACCGTATAAACATAAAGCGCCAAGTTCAAAGTACTCCCTTCAGGCTACACTTACATGGGAGGATTTGGGGAAAGGTGCTCAGTAGAAAAAGACCGTTCAGGTATTCTTTAATTTACTGAATAAGTGTTGGGGTTATACACCATGAAACGTTGAAATATTTTTTGGTATCCATTAAATATGTCAGCAGTATGGTGACTGGGTACTTGTTTTTAAAATAAATTCTTAATATTTATACCGGTGAGTGGGTCATTTCTCCATGGTGTGTGATTGTCGACTGAGGGTTTATAGCGCAGCTCCCTCCTTGAGTCTCTCTGTCTGTGCAAGGTGTGCTAGATTTATAGATTTATACGGACACAGGAGGCCAAGGCCCATATATGGCCCACCACTTATCAGTGGATCCCCTGATACTTTTTCATACCCATGTACCTATCTAATGATGTTTTAAACATGTGCATTGTACTACTTCTAGCTATATTTTCTGGTAAGGCATTCCAACTAGTAATAACCCTCTGACTAAACCATTTCTGTCTCTTATTAGTTTTACTAACAGTTCCTACTAATGTTAACGAATATGATCTTGTATTCTTAATATTATTATGTTTAACCAAGGCAATAGTTTCAAATAGTTCTTCCTTCCTTGTTGCACTACAAACCAAACACAAATCTCCTCGTAACCTTCTATACTGTAAAGAGTATAAGTTCAGCTGTATTACTCTATCATCATAATCCTTATTTTTCATATTTTTAATTCTCGTTACCCTTCTCTGTACTCTTTCCATTAATTGTACACCACTCCTACTTTGTGGTGCACAAAATGGAGAGCAATACTCCAGCTGTGTTCTCACTAATGATGAATACAGCGGGAGTATTACTGCTTCATTCCTACTCTTTATACATCTAAATATACATGCTATGAGTTTATTACATTTTTTAACAATTGCCCTAGCATGTACATCAAAAGTAAGTGTATTTGTTATCATCACTCCCAAGTCTTTCTCAATGTCAGTCACCTGCAGTATACTACCCCCCAATTTATATGCAAGCAGTTGGTTTTGGTGTCCCAAATGCATTACCTTACACTTCTCCACATTAAAGACTAATTTGTTTTGCAATGCCCAATTCTCTATATTTGTCAATTCCTTCTGCAGCATTTCTGCTGCAGCCCTATAATTTATCACAGCCCCGATTTTACTATCATCGGCATGTTTTCCTATCCAAGCTGTCTCAGAAGTTTGCACATTAGCGATAAGTATATTATTGAACAAGGTCGGCCCCAATACTGATCCTTGAGGGACCCCACTCGTAACATCTCCCCTCTCAGAATAATAACCTCTCATCCCGACTCTTTGTTTTCTATTCTGTAGCCAACTATGTATCCAACTCACGATACTGTAGTGTAAATGAATATTATTTAACTGCTCCGACAAGACTCTATGTGAAACAGAATCAAATGCCTTAGTATAATCTAAAAATATAACATCCACCGTGCTACACTGCTAGTTGATGTTTTGTACAATTTAGATATGCCATAGTTACTGCAACCCCCCCCCCCCGGTGGCATAGTTTCAGGGGCTTGTTATCTGCAAGTGCAGACGCCTGTTACGCAGTGTGTAGCAGAGTCCGCACAAGCCTGCATTGCACATGTACGGGGATGCCCATGTGTTGAAACTTGTCAGCATGCATTTGTGCTGCGGATGGGAGTCTGGCTATGTAAGAATCCTTTGGCCTTGTGGATCCAGCCATCAGTCAGATTTGTTCTGTTGAGAATTTGCATGCTTCCAGTTGTACCCTAAAAGTGGTACAGTTATGACTGACTTGTAAATAGAAATATATAAAATGGTCAAGGAAATCCCTGTGTCCTGATTGGCTAAGTAAATAATTTAATGTTATTTTCATGCAAGTGCCCCTACTTTCACACCTACGCAAATTTTAAAAATCAAGTACTATTCAGTTTCCATTCCTGGGGCTTCTTTGATGAACATGAAAAATCCCACTCCTATCCCTACCAGTTTTCCCCGAGAACTCCCTGCTCATTACCTGGCAGCAGATAACATTGACGTTCTGGCTCCACTTGAGGCCTGTGTGTGTATGCCAGTGGAACTCTGAAGAATTTTGAATGAATGTATTCAGTGTTACCATTCCATATGTCTGTGTGTTGGGGGGGTGGGCATTCTACTACTGGAATAAAGCAGAGCTTTGAAATCTATTCCATGGTAAACAGTTATACAATGTCTTGCACGTGAAGAAAGACAGAAGACTGACAGGTGAAAAACATCTGTAGAAGGGACTATTTTACATTATTTAGCAACATTTTATTATATTTTTTGTGGCTTTAAAAACTTTGAGTGTTCGTTTTTTTAACAGTTGCCTATGGGCCCATTTTATATAAGCAATAAGGTACTCCGGGGATGTTGGTGGTACAGTACTAGGTTTCCCCCCACAGTCAGAGGGCTGAAGGCACTCAGCTTCTCCCGGTGCCTTACTACACTCCTGACCATGGGGGAACCTAGTACCACCAATGCCCCGTTGTGCCTTACTGCTTAAATCTGACAGTTATACACAGGGCCTTTGGCTTCCCGTGGCACTTCAGCCCCAAGTTCTGCAGCAGAGCTTCTAAACCTCTAAGCAGAATTTTTTCTGATCTTCACTGGGTTTCCTTCTGCCACTTTCTACGATGTCTTGTGATGTCATCAGTGACATCAAGTACTGTGCACACAGGAAGAGCTTCGAGACAAAGAAGGGGAAAGAGGCAAGTATTATAGAAAATATTTTTTTAAATAAAAATCACAAAATGGTGATTCATTGGCAGTACCCAAGTTCTAAGGATTTATCAGAACCTGGTTATGCATAACATTGCTTTATATGATTACTTTATGTGAATTTCGTTTCTTATGGGATAAGAGGCACGTATCTTTGCCAGCTATGTCTCAGTGCACTTAATGACTACATCATTGTTCTGAATTTGCAGTGTAAACAGGTTGCTGTCTTAGTGTGCACCTCTAAGATCCAAAATGTCATTCATGAAAAATCTCCAGTCACTTCAATTAGTTACTAATACATCATTCCTTCTTTCATTCAGAGTGAGTGCTCTGTTACATGAAAAATGTTTTGTTTATTCAACAGCACAGCTTTCTGAAATTTTTTGGCACATGTAACGATATTGATCGTCAGATGCGGAAGTGCCTGAAAAAAGAGGTACAGTATGACCGAGTTAAGCTGTTCAAATGACTCGCTACAAGTTTATAATGGAAAATTACTGACTTTTACAGATTTTAAAATAATGAATTGGAGCGCTTTTCCACTGGTAAAACACATACAGGCACAGAAAAAGAGGGTGGGGGGGCTCAACCTAGCATTTGCTAGAACTGGACAGTGCTCACTTGCAGAGATCAAACTTCAAAAGGCACACAAATGGGACATGACTGTGTGACAGGGTTGAATAAGGCCCTGTCACATTTGTTACTCAGAAAGAGTTAAATGGAGGGATCTGTTCTATCCTTTCCTTTTCTGTCTCTTGTCTGTCTGATTGCGCAGTCAGATTTTCTTGTGAGACCTAGGAACTGATCACGACATCTATCTCGTGATTCCCACCCTCCCGTTATCTGCCTGCCTTCACTTGCCGTTTACTGCTGTTTCTGTCTTTTCTTCCCACTTGCATATCTGTGATTAGAAAAATATGTATGAATATGTATGTCAAACTGGAATCCCTAGGTTTAAAAATGTATATAGTTAATATTGTTGAAATTATTGCAGAAAGTTGTCTGGAACTCGGGGTTAACCTTGAGAATGCAGCACAAACTCTTGCAGAGTTGTCAACAGGAGATTAGTTCTAGGACACCATATTCTGTTTTGTTGCACCTGCAAAGAAATTGACAGAAGTTCTGGTACATTTTGAGAAAAACAGGATATCCCTTAACGAGCTTAGGATGAAGAAGTTAATTGCCAAGCAATGTCTTCTTATAAAAAGAGCAGCAATTTTTTTGCTAAAGAGAGCACGAGGAAGACTGAAATTCAGAATCAGAGATACCCTCAGAGGAAGGACTTTGTTTTGCCTATGTTTAAAAACCATCCTATATAAGTTTTTTTTTATTGTTATTGGTAATAAAACGCTATTTGAGAATTTTATACCTGCTCCTGGTTTTGCTTCCTGACCTATGCCTCAGCAACAGGCTGGTCCCAAGCAAAAGCGGCATGGACAGCAAAAGCACTAGAATCCTCTTGTAAGAACCTTTAAATAATTCAAATAAACAGACCATACTACAATATGTGGAGATAGAAAGCATTTATGGCACAATAAAATACGGCTGAAACTTGTAGCTAAAAACATTAGAGGTATTCAGAGTGCAGCGATAGTATCACAAATGATAAAAATATAAAATAATCGACCAGAGCTCTGAGAAAGGCTTACGCCAAAATGTCAGCATATGTGTGTACACCCTCCGATATGCATGCTGCACTTTTGGCCTCCTGATTTAAATTGAATTTGGGAGCACTCATGAAGTGCCAGTGGACAATTGTTTTATATTTCTGTTGTTTGTGATACTGTCACTGCACTCTGAATACCTCTGTTGTTTTTAGCTACAAGTTTTATCCACATTCTGTTGTGCAATAACTCCTTTCTATCTCCACATATTGTGAGGTAAGCCTGTTTATTTGAATTATTTAAAGGCTCTTACAAGAGGATTCTCGTGCTTTTGCAGTCTGCGCCACTTTTGTTTGGGACCAGCCATGTCCCGTGTGTGCTTTTTGAAAACATATATAGGGCCAGATATTGAACTGCGCCATATTTATCAAAAGCTGCGTGAATGCTGCAGAGAACGTATTTGTTTTTGTTTTTTGTATGTCTGTGTGATTGAAAATTCAGTTCATCACCCCAGGAATCCCTCAGTATGATTGACTAGTGCAGTTATGCCAGCTGAGTTCAGCTACCCCGGAGGTGGAGTTATGCTAATAATGCCAAGGAATTAGCCAATCAGGTTGTAGTAAGAGAGTGCTGCCTGTAGGTGCTGTTGTACTTCCTGTCAAATTGATTTCTCCACTGAATGGACAAGTTGGCCCCGGAGCTTTCTCTTCAAACCTTCACGTGAAGTGGTTTATTTTCAGTTTATTGGTTATTTATTTTACTCTGTGCTGCTTTTAGACTGTTTTAGTTTTTAGTGCTTTTTGTGTGTTTTCCTCAGTCCCGGAATCCACGGAAAACCACTTTCTTTTTCTGCGTTCTTGCGCTTTTTTCTGACTCAAAAATATAATTTCTGAGGTAAAAAGTATGTGGATTTTTTATTCTAATATTATTTTTCCACAGATATCTAATTTGAAGCGGTTTTGCAGTTTTTAACCGCATTTGTTTATTTGACTTCAACTGGGAACCATTTTTCAGCGGTTCCACAGCGCTGGGAGCGTTCTACTTTTCCATTTTAGGAACAAACTCCTGGGTCTCCTGACAAATTGGCAGGTCAGACAGACTAAATAATAAGACTGGCCCCTTTTTTCTTCTAAATTTCAAAAGTCTTTTAAACTGTGGACATGGCAGACTGCCACAGTTCTCATTTAATATTTTGGGCAAGTCACTGTTTTTTTCTTGTCTGTGAACTTTACTTCATATTGCTCAAAACACTTAGAAATCAGCCTCAAGGCTGAAAATCATGGCTTCTAAGTCTTCCACCTGTCTATAAAAAAAATTTCTGAAGAGGGGTCCTCTTCTCATCAAAAGTCTAAAGACAGATCTTCCCAGGACCCCATAGAAAATAAGTCTGATAAAAATAATAATGACCATGCGAAACAAAAAAGGTATTCACAGCAGGTCTCTGATTCAGGGCCTGCTAGAAAGAAACAAAAAGAAAAGCATATCACTGCCCCTCCCACTGAAAAGTAAAGGGAGACACCAGTGTTACAGCAGGCTGTACCCTCTGCGGAGAAAATGGCAAAGGCTTGGCAACTATATCAAACTTTTTAGGCTGTGGGCTTTCTTCTGGGTGCCCCAACTGGTCCTCCTGCACCTGTCCTCTCTGACCCTGACCTTGGCTAGGGCACTTTCTTTGAGGGGGGGAGATGATGAAGAGGAGGGTGAGCCTTTAGCACCTGAAGAAACTCTTGACCAAGAATTTGGCTCACATTTTTCCTTTGTCTAGCACATGGTGGACACTCTTGCCCTTTTTATACAAGAGACCACTGAGGAAGATGAGGAGGAAGATTTTTTTTTTTTTTACCATGGTTCTCCCTCCTCCTAAAAAGTTACTTCTTCCAGTTCATAAGTCCCTTTGTAGATCTACTCTCAAGTTACTTGAGAATCCCACCACCATACCAGGGGTGGATAAGAAATTAGAGAAAATGTACCAGCTAAATAAGTCTAATGCTGAGTACCTTTATATACATCCAGACCATGAAGGAGTAGTACAAGCTGCAACTTGTGATAAAACAAAGGTACCTCTTTCTTCCCAGCCTCCAGAAAACTGAATGCTATGGGTAAGAAATCTTACACCACAGCCTCACTGCTGCTTCACCTCTGTACTCACACAGTGTACACAGCTCAGTACCAAAAGACTTTCAGGAGCTCTGTCCTGGCTGTCAGTCAGCAGCTCCCAGACAGAGTGGCTCAGGAACTGGCTGAAACTGTTAAAACTGCCATAGAAGCCACAAAATACCAGTTCCATATGGCTGTAGATACCATGACACTGCCTCCAGGGCTATGGCTCAAGCCATTTCTCTCAGGAGGTTTTCTTGGCTGAGGACTACTAATCTCTCCCAGGACACCCAGACTAAAACTCTGGATTTCCTTTGTGAGAACAGTTCTCTTTTTGGGGACAAAACAGACTTTCATGAAAAAGGTGGAGGAATACAAAACCACCTATCGGAGCAATGCAGCTAAAGAAAAACCCTCTACCTCCTACAGACCGCAAAGAGGGGGCAGGGGTAGAGGTTACTATCCCAGGCCTTCTACCCTATGCCAATGCTCTTGGATTGCTCACAGATGAGAGAATTTTATAGGGGAAGAGGAAGAAGGGCTCAAAAATATACTGGTCCCTCTCCTTCAACAAAGTTTCAACCAAAACAAAACTCCTGACGAGAAGGCCCAGGACGCCTTCCCTCTGCCAGTAGGAGGAAGGCTGACCCACTACCTCCACAAATGGCACCACATTACCACAGACAAGTGGGTGCTGGAGGTGGTGGGTCAAGGACTTACCCTGTAGTTCAGAAAATTTCCTACTCAGTAGGGCACATGATTGTAAAACCTCTAATCCCCACAGAGAAAATTCTGCTAAAGTTAGAGGTCAAGTCTCTCCTGTCAGCAAATGCAGTAGAAAGAGTCACTGTCTCCCAATGGGGAAAAGGCCTCTATTACAGATACTTTCTAACCAAAAAGAAAAACCGGGGACTGGTGACCAATTCTAGATCTCAGGTACCTAAACAAGCATCTGTTCAATCTCAAATTCAAGATGGTCACCCTGTCAGTGGTGATCCCTCTGTACAACAGGGAGACTGGCTAGCCTCCCTAGTCCTAAGAGATGCCAATTTTCACATTCCAGTCAGGCCCTCTCACAGAAAGTATCTCCGATTCAGTCTGCCCTCTGGCCACTACCAGTTTGCAGCTCTGCCCTTCTTCCTTTCTTCAGCTCTGAGTTTTCACAGAATGCCTGGTAGTGGTGGCAGCTCATCTCAGAAGACAGGAGGTCTCTGTCTTCCCTTACCTGGACAACTGGCTGATCGTGGACAGGTCTTCCCAAAAGGTCAGAGAGACTTTCAGCCTCACATAGCGCACCCTGGAGTCCCTGGGCTTCCTGATCAATACAAAGAAGTCCCAGTTTGAGCCAGTTCAACTTCTGGAGTTTACCGGAGCAGAGATGGACACACAGCAAGGAAAAGCCCTGCTCCCTCTGGACAGGGTGGAAAACCTCCAGGCTCTGGCACACTTGTTTGTCCTGGGCCAACCAATACGTGGCAGGCACTTCCTCAGACTTATAGGCTACATGGCCTCTACTACAGCTGTAGTGCCAGGGGCCAGGCTTCAGATGAGGGATATTCAGTACCATCTCAGAACCCATTGGTCTCAGGAGAGGGACTCCCTATCAAAACTGGTTCCAGTCGCAAGGACACTCTTACAAGCCTAGGACTGGTGGAAAGACAGGGACAACTTCAGGGAAGGAGTTCCTTTCTAGTAGAGGGAACCTTCCACAGTGCTCATTACAGATGCTGCCCTCCTAGGGTGGGTTGCATACCTGGCAGACCAGTCCATAAGCGGTGTGTGATCTCCCAAAGTGTCCAGGTGTTGCATACATCTCCTCGAACTCAGAGCTCTGTACCTGGCTGTCAGAGCCTTTGCCCATCAGCTCAAAGGTCAATCTGTCCAAATCAGGACAGACAACACCACTGCTGTGTTCTACATTAACAAACAAGGGGCCACAAGATCCACAAAACTGCACAGAGGCCATGAAGATCTGGTCTCTAGCCTACTCTTTGGATATGCAGGTCACGGCCATTCACCTGCCAGGCAAGGACACTGTGCTGGCAGACTCCCTGAGCTGCATCAGTCAGGGCCACCACGAGTGGACCCTAAACAAACAGGTGCTGGCCACAGTCTTCAAGAGGTGGGGTACTCCGGAGATAGATCTCTTCACGTCCAATCACAGCTATCTGATTCCCCTGTATTGTTGCAGGCCTCTGGCTCTGGGCTGAGTATTAGTGGATGCCCTGTCTCTAGATTGGACAGGGATGTTCATGTACGCTTTTTCTCCATTTCTCCTGATTCTTAGGATCCTGCTAAAACTCAGAAGTCAGCTGGGAAACCATGATTCTGGTGGCTCCAGACTGGCTAGGCAGCCTTTGTATACCCCACTCCTCACCCTCTCAGTCAAACGGCCCATTCATCTGCCACCCACTCAGTCTCTTGATCTTGCCTCAGACGGGGATAGCATACCCCAGCATAGAGTCACTTTGCCTCAAAGCTTGGTACCTAAAGAGCTAGAATTCCCCGACACTCTCTCAGTTTTCAGAGCAAGTCCTGAAAATCCTTCATCTGGCCAAGAAACCAGCCAGAAAGACTTATGCCTCCAGATGGAAGATATTTTTCTCCGGTGTGAAGACAGGCAGATTAACCCTCTGCAGGCTAGCCTGTCCTCCAGACTAGACTATTTGGTACACTTGCAAGCATCAGACCTTAAAGCCTCACCTCAGAGGGTTCGCTTGGCAGCCATTTCAGCTTACATGTCTGTTAAGGAGAAGTCTGTAATTTCTTATTCCATTTTCAAGAAATTGTTTAAAGGCCTGCTGCACCTTCAACCCCCACTTAGGGAACCCGTTCCCTCTTGGGATTTGATCCTCTGTATAGCTAAGTTGATGGAATCTCTGTTTGAACCTGTAGCTACTGCAGACTTAAAATATGTCACCTGGAAAACTGTTTTCCTAGTGGAAATCAATTCAGCCAGAAGGATTTCAGAGCTGCAAGCTCTTTGTACTGAACCTAACTATGTTTATTTTCCACAGGGATAAAGTAGTTCTCGGGACCCACAGGAAATTTCTTCCCAAGGTAGTGTCTGAATGTCACCTGAACCAGTCTGTAACGCTCCGTCTTTTTCACAGACAAATCCACTCCTGGTGAGTGCAGGCTTCACAGCCTGGATGTCAGAAGGGCACTGACCTACTACCTGGAGCACACTAAGCAGCTCAGGTCCTCGCACGCCCAACTTTTCCTCACCTATGGTGAGGTGGGTAAAGGCAGGCCAGCCTCTAAGAGAACTGTCTCACATTGGATAGTCTCCTGTATCCAGTTCTGTTACAGTAAGGCTATCAGACAGCCACCTCAAGGCCTTAGGGCCCATTCCACCAGGGGCACTGCATCCTCAGTGGCAGCAGCAAGAGACATACCCTTGCTCGACATCTGCAGACCAGCTACCTGGAAGACTGTACACACCTTCACAAAGCACTACTGCTTGGATGTACAGTCTAGACCAGATACCAGATTTGGCACTGCAGTCCTGCAGAACCTGTTTCCAAAGTAGGTTCTGTTCCCTCCTTCCAACTACCTGCTTTGTAGTCTGCACTAGTCAAGCATACTGAGGGATTCCTGGGGTGAGAAGAAAAAATTACTTATCGTAGTAATATTGTTTCTTCCAGGGGATCCCTCAGTATTCTTGACCTCCCACCCAGCCTCTCCTTACATAACCTAGCTGAGAATAGTTCTGCAGTCCTTGCCTTAGGCCAGATTTCTTACTGTACAGCAATAAAATGTGTAATGTTTCTTCAGTGAAGCATGATGTATATAGTTCGCCTAGAGGCGAGTTCCATTTTCTTTGTTTTTCCCATTTTGTTCTGTAGTATTAACATAGGTTTAGGGTTTGGGGCCTTTTGCCCCTCAGGCTTCGAAATTAATCTGACTGGAAGTACAGCAGCACCTACAAGCAGCACTCTCTTACTACAACCTGATTGGCTAATTCCCTGGCATCATTAGCATAACTCCACCTCTAGTGGCAGCTGAACCCAGCTGGCATAACTGCAGTAGTCAAGCATACTGAGGGATCCCCTATAAAAAACAATATTACTGTGGTAAGTAATTATTCTTCCCCCATTTGGTCATCAGATTTTCCTCAGCCGCATTATTTTCTCCACCTCAAAATGTGGATAAATGTATTTATTTACATATTTATTTGAAATTAGCATCATATAGACGTTCAGACTAAACACGCATACCTGAGAAGGCATAACAAGCAGCAAGCATCTAGACTTTAAAGGAAATATCTAAACAGTCTTTTTCTACCGTACACCTTTCCCAAAGCCCTCCCATGCAAGTGTAGGCCAGAGGGAGTACTTTTAAATAATATAAGAAGATACCTTACAGTTGCTGATATTATACATTTTCTGCAAGTTTTTTTAAAACTCTGTAATCGGGAAGTGTTTAAACCTGACCGTGCCAATCAGATTCCATGATCGCACTGTATGTGCAACAAGATGATGTAACTAAAGCAAGTCATCAACTCCATTGTAATAAAACCCTGTGGAGCTTAAGATTTAAATATGTAAACTTAGCGCTTTATGTTTACCTGGTCATCTATATCGCTATTTAACTTGTACATTAGAGATGCCATAAAATGATGCTGTATGCAATGGATTTCAGTAAAAAGTGTTTAAATGATATGTTATTTAATACAGCACTGGTCCAGAGGAGGGCAACTAAAATGGTGCAGGGTCTGCACTAAAAGCCCTACGATGAGAGACTAAAGGACCTCAGTATGTACTCCTGGAAAGAGAGGAAGGGGGATATGATAGGGACATTTAAATACCTCATGGGGGTAACTAAGGTACAGGAGGGAAGTATTTTTTTTAGAAAAAACAGGACCTCAAGAACAAGGGGACATGTTGTGAAGCTGGAGCATCCATCAGAGGTAGTAGAGATGAAGACAGTGGAGGAGATCAAGAATCCATGGGCTAGGCATAAGGGTGTCTTAGTGGAAGGGATGGGGGAGAAAGAGACGGAGACTGATTAGGGTCTGTGAGGATACTGTAGGTGGGGGGGGGAATGGGTAGACCAGGTAGGTCAGGCGGTCCTTATCTGCCATTAAAAATTCTGTTTCTCTTTTAAATCCCAGTCACATGGGTTGATCAAGTAGAGCAAATGTTGGTATTGGCACATTATGACTCTTCTGTGGAAAAAAATAAAATGGAGCTCAATGTAAGGTTAACAGATCTTGAACAACAGTAGATATTATCTGGGATTAAAAATAAAGTTTTGTTAAGTGGACGGCCCTGAATAAAACAGATTTTATGTTGCCATCATATCTAAGTGTTATGAATAATATCTGCCACATTGCCCTCACTGTCCCTTGACTTTACCCATCACTGTGAGTTATATAAAAAAAATCACACTAGTTGTCTGCGAGTAATTATCGCTTCTCACCCCAGGAATTCTTTAGCATCTATTGACAGAAGCAGTATGCCAGCTGCGTTCAGCTGCCCTGGAGAGGAGGAGTCAATGCAAATGAGGAAGGCATTGGCCAATCAGGATACAGTTAAGAGTAGAGTGCTGCCTGCAGTCAGCCTGAAGGACCTCAGAACTTTTTCTCTGCTGAACTGGCAACACTGCCCTGGAACTCTTCTCTTCAGAGATCTTTCTGAGCCATTTTCTTTCTTTTTGAGTGCTGCTTTAAGGTACTTTGTATATTTTCTTCATTTTATCTATTTTAACCGCATCTGTGCTGGGTTCCACACAGTTGCTGGATTTTTTCGTATTTTCCCACTTTGGCGTTTTTTTCTGAAGTAAATTTTGCCCGCGTGTGCGATAAATTGCGTCATTTTTATTTAATTTGTTAGTTTTTAGTATTTATCGGCGTTTTTTAACGCTTTTGTGGTAAAACCATTGATATGTTTTTTTGCGCACGTGTGCATTTTTTCCGTTATGCACCAGCGTGAATTCTTGGAACCCTTTTTTCTCTGTTTAAATTCAAAATGATTAATATTTGAAGGGTAATCCCCTCTCTTTAGGGGTGAGACTCTCTTGTTTGATGTGCAGTGGGCTTTGTTAACAAGAGGTGTGGAGGTGGTTCTGTTTTTTCCTCTGTGAAAAAAAAATCTCAAAGTTGATTTTGATTTGTTTAAGCCTTGGCCTAACTATTATTATTGGGGCTTTGAGTCTACCTCACCCTCCTCTAAAAGTGCTGAGGAGGGTACCGCAAGTTAACACAAAAGAAATGACAAGTCCCCTTGGGACTTCTATTATTACAAGTCTGGTTCTGTAGTAGTTGTTTCTCTGTCCAAGCCTTTAATTTGAAAATAGGCAAAGTGTCTTCTTCCCTGCACAAAGATAGAGATTAATCTCCTCTGACCCTCCCTTCTGAAGGACTTAGGGAGACATTAGGGGTGGATAAAATTATGCCCTCTGCAACTGAATTTTTGAGAGCTTGGCTGTTATTCCAGACTTTATTTTTCTGGGCGTTACTCGGCTCCTTCGGGTCCGAGTATTCCTCTCCTTGTTAATCCTTATGCCCAAGGATATTATTGTTATGATGATTATTAGTAATTTAGGAGAGGATTTTCCTTCTTTAACTCCTCTTGGGGCCCACTAATTCCAGTGGGTCACCCTGAGGTAGTGTGTGTGTGCGTGTTTGTGTATATACAGTATGTATGTATGTGTGTGTATGTGTATGTATGTGTGTGTGTGTGTATGTATATATATATGTGTGTGTATATGTGTGTATATATATATATATATATATATGTATATATATGTATATATATATATATATGTGTATGTATATATATGTGTATATATATATATATGTGTATATATATATATATATATATATATATATATATGTATATATATATTCATCCGGTGGAGTCCCTGGACTTTCCCCTCCAGGATGACACCGATAAAGAGGTGGAGGACGACGACTTCATAGATTTGGTAGTTGCTCTCCTCCAAAGAAGTTGACAACTCTCTGAAGACTCCTACAGGTAGGTTCTGGAAAACCCCTTCTTCTCTTTCCGGGTTGACGGAAGCATTCAGATGAAGTACCAGCTCAGTAAGTGTTCTGTTTTTATCTGTACACTTTTAGATTAAAGAGAGTTAGTGCAAACAGTGGCCTGCTTCTCAGCCTCGTGCCACTGTCTGCTTTCCCTCCAGAGATAGACTCTAGATAATCATACAGTATACCATGTGTAATTAATTTTACATAATGCCTTTAACCTTTGTAGCATACGCTATTATATATTAAGAGTGTTTGATGTATACTATCCTTGCCATAGTGCGGCGTCTCTTGAGCACTATTCACAAGGAGGTTTGCTGGAATACCCAAGTGGCATTTAATAGCACTGTGCTTTCATAGTAAGTCATAATGTTACAGATTCTAGAGTCTTGGCGTAGGTCATTTCCCTTGGGCTTGCCTGTCTGAAAAGTTCCAGCCTTTTGGGTTATGCTTTGGTACAAATTTTGGTTGGTCTGTATGTCAAACTGAATGCTGACAGGCACTTATGGATGAGTTTAACTCTCCTAGTACTCAGTTAAATATAAGCGTTCCTTCCCCAGAAGTCTCATTGTGGGGCTTCAGGTAGGAATTATTCTCCCTGTAATCATTTTTTCCTATCCCAACACATTAGGAAATTTCCAAATGTGAAGTTTTCTAGGGGTTTAGGCAGGAATGCTCTTTCATTCCTGATAATCCCTTTTTTCTTCAGTTATTTTTCTTCTTGTTTCAAGTTTTTAACCCCTTCTTTGGTTGGTAAAAAAAATAAAAAAAAATAAAGGGAGATAGATATATGCAGATATTAACATTTAAATATATATACAGTATATCTGTGTGCACGATAAGTAAATAAATATCTAAAGTTTACCTTCAAATGCTGCCTTCTCTGCTGTTCTTCAGCAGCATGTCAGCAATGGTAACTAGAGCGCCAGAACCTTGTGAGGGTCAAAGTCATGAAAGGGTCCCCTCCTGCTTGGGAGTTGGACCTTTTTTCCCCAGACTATTACCTGACTCTTAAAGGAAAATAGGGAACAGCAAATCATTATCAATTTTCACAACCTGGGGTCAGGATGCTTCCTTAGCTCAGGTCTTGCTTTTACAAACGTAGGGGATTTTTCTTGTCTCCTTCGATACATTCTATGTTCTCAGTTCCTTAGTACGGGTTTTTTTTTCGAGCAGTTTTATTCCATGCCATTTAGACTGCCTCCAGAGTGTTCTCAGATACAGAGTAAAAATCAGGTTGTTCTCCAGGTATCTGGGTAGGTTGGCGGTTCTCCCCTGAAGACATGGAATCTCTGGTTTCCCTTATCAGAGGCTTGGCCGACCTTAGCCAATTTCCCTTGACTTTGGTTTTCAATCCCTAAGTCTGGCATTTTATTTCCTACAGTCTCGAGGGTTCTTTGTATCTGCTAGAAAAAAGTCCCCCAACTATTTAAATCTTGGCAACTCTTAGGGGGCGATGTTCATCTCTTGTCAGGAGAAGCTCTTTCCCTGCATAGGGTGCATCATTTTGTCATTGAAGTCCCAGGGGCTAGGCCTGTAGGTTAGATTCCAAATAAGAGAATTTTTTGTGAAGCTTGAACCCTGTTACAAACTGGACTGGTGTAAGGAAACAGTGACCTTCATACCTCTTCCCCTTCAAATCTTCAGTACAGAGGCTTCCTTCCGGTTGGCACTTCCCTTCGAGGGGGTTCCATCATTGGGTCTTGGTCTCTGAGAGAGTCCTTCTCTCTTCAGTCCCTGGAATCTCAGAGTATCTCTATCAGGCCTGCATTTTTTTTTTCAGTCCAAAGGCCATTTAGTTCGATATCCCTGCCTTGTATCACACTAATGAGCATTTGGGACACAGGGCTTCCAATCTCTCCGCAATAGCTACGAGTTGTTATCTCTAGCTGGCTTCTTTGGAGGTGTCTTAGTCACTCATCCATCTGTCGGGCAAAGACAAAACTTTGGCAGGGCCACATAAGTGGGCCCTTTGTCAGATCCTCTAAGCCACAATACTCGGGACCACCGCAAGTGAGCCCTCGGCACACAAGTCCTAGCCACATCATTCAGGGGAAAGGTCAGGTCCAGATCTGAATTTTCACCTCCAGTCCGAACCTCCATTTTTTTCCTTTTTTCCTGTCGCAGGCCCCAGCTCAGGGTTCCATCCAACAGATTTTCTTATCTCAAGACTGGCCTGAGAAGTTTTCTCTCTCCTTGTATCCCTTGTTTCCTAAGTACCTCTCTAGTCAGGGTATCAGCCACCACAATCCCGGTGGCTCAGGACAACCTTGGTACTTTCTGAAAAATCAGGAGTAGTGTTTTTCTCAGCTCCCAATCTTTTCTTCTCAAGGCCTGGTTCCTGAGAGGCTAGATCTCTTAGAGTCCCTGTATCCAAACAAGGCCTGGAACGGCTATAAAAAAAAAAAAAAAAAGAGGTTTTGGTATCACGAAAACCTTCATTTTTCTAGGGGAAGTGGCTTTTCCCCTGGGTACAAGGACAAGAGCCTAGAGTTTTTCAGTCCTCTTTCCTGTCATGACTGGATTATTTAGTTAATTTCCAGGCATTACAATCTTGGACTTTGAACTAGTTTGGTCTTTGTGACTTGTTTCATGTAAAAGTATAAAGGTTTTTATTTTCCTTCCAACAGTGGGATAGTAGGCCTTTTTTCTTTGGGAGTACACCTAACGGTTACTCAGATTCTTTTTCCGTCAGGCAAGAGAAATCTATCTTTTCTCAGACCATTTCAAAGAATTCCGCAAAGGGACATCTTCACTTCCAGACCCTTCTAGGGACCGGAGTTTTTTCCCATGGAACACAAACCTCTGTAAGTTCAGTTTCATGGGGTGTTCCTTTGAATCTGTGGAAATTCTGTCCTGAAGCAAGTAACATCAAAGACGATTTGTTTGCTTGTTTTCCTCTGTCAGACGTTTTTCAGAGTTTCAGGTTGTTCTGTTAGGCCTTATCCTCTCAGTGCCTTTATGAACAAATTAGTCTTCTGGACGGATGGAAAATCTTTTTCCCAAGTGTTCTACCATTTCCTTCATCAATCCTTTTTCTCTGCCTGTACTGCTCTCAGGCAAGTCCTGTCTAGGCTATCTCAACCTGCTTGAAAGGGGCATGAATTAGTCCTTCCGGTCTGCGTCAGCAGTCCTAGCAGTTCAGGTTCTGTCATTATCATATTTTCTTTTCCTGCGTTTTTGCAGAAAAGGAGAAACCAGTGACCAAGAGTATTTTCCCATGGGACTGTTATCAGGTATTTTGGGTCAGCTCCAGTAAAGCTAACATTCAGCCCATCTCGTGCTTAGGGCCTTCTTACTGGAGACCAGCTGCCTCCTGGGAAGCGTTCAAGGCTATATCCTCACCTGAAGTGTGCAGACCACTTATTTGAAATTTGCTTTTCCCATTCAGTAAGATCTTCTTGGATGTGTAGTATGATAGGATGCCAGTTTTGGCAGGATGGTACTTCAGAGCCTCTTCTTAAAATAGGTTTCTGTGCCCTCCTCCCAACTACACTGCTTTGAAGTCTGCTTCTGTCAATAGATGCTAAAGAATTACTGCATTGAGAAGAAACAATTACTCACCGAAGTAATATTATTTCTTCCAGGGTATTCTTTAGCTTTATTGACACGCCCACCCTTCCTCCCCTGGAAACTTTGTCTAAAGGCTCTGCTAGGGGATTTAGCCAGATTTGACGACTGTCATTCGTTTGTGTGATTTAAAAAAAAAAAAAAATTTGTTTCATAATAGTGTGTTAGAATATATAGTGGGTTATTGCTAACAGTTATTTTTGGCCCCTAGTAGGCACAGTTTTTGCTCCTTTTCAGCTCCGAAGTGCGTTTTGAGGTCCTTCAGGCTGACTGCAGGCAGCACTCTACTCTAACTGTATCCTGATTGGCCAGTGCCTTCCTTATTTGCATTGACTCCTCCTCTCCGGGGCAGCTGAACCCAGCTGGCATACTGCTTCTGTCAATAATGCTAAGGAATACCCTGGAAGAAGTAATATTACTTAGGTGAGTAATTGTTTCTTATTTGTCTTGGGCTGCTTCACAGACAAAATTGTCCGTAATGCCACCCCACCCACCCTGTCTAAACTCCATCAGCCAGCCCTACCATCATACCAGCTGAGGTCAGCTGACTTGAACCCCCTCCTTGTCCCTAAAACTTGTACACTTGCAGGTGATCGTGCCTTTGCTGTCTGTGCCCCTAGATTCTGTAATACCTTACCTGCACCCATCAGAAGTATTCCCACCCACCCCATGTTTAAGAGCTCCCTTTAGTCGCACCTGAAGTCTGCTCCAGCCTGTAACTGTCCCTAGGCTGCCTGGTATCTCCTACCCTGGCTTGGACCCTAGTGTGCACCATCCACTTCCCTTGTCCTTAACCCCCTACCACCTCTGAGCTCTAATAGGGGAGCTATCTACTCTTAAATGCCCTGCACCTCAGCACTTACCATCCTTAAAATGGGACCATCGCCCCATGTCCCACCTTAATGCTTATATGTATTATTCCATGAAATGTAATTATTGCTCGTCTGTTCTTACTTTGTTGCATATGCTTATCTGTTCATCTTGTACATGTTTTGTTTGTTTCACCCTTTTCACTGCCTGTATTTCACTTTGTTGTAATGTTCACTGCTTGTATTTCACTATGTTGTAATATTCTCATACTGCTTGTAAGCCTACTCCTTGTAATCTCCCGGGTTGCACCTGAAAATAGGCATTCCTTGTCTAGTGTGGTTACCCAGTAAACAAAAACTAATAAATAAATGAAGGATCCCAGGCTTAGGAATAGATATTTCTGTTAAAGCAGCAGTATGTATTAGTCATTGTGTAGTTTTTTCAGTAATAATGCATTTCTTGAAAAACGTCACTTTACCAATTTTTCTTTCATAGTAGAACATAGATATGTTATTTTGAAGTTTTTAAAAGTTCTTGCGTCCTTGTAACGCCCATCATGAAAAAAAATTTAACTTCTTGGTGTGGTATTTACCATCAGAAATGGGCTGTCACCATCATAATACATCCACAGTACAAATCCAGTATTTACAGTCCAAGCGTACCCTATAAGGAAGAGATTTTTTAAAACTGTGAGTGGCGGACATCTTTAATGACTTGAGTCATTAATTACAAAAATAGGTATGAAAGCGTGTTTTTTAAACTATCTGCAGAAATTAAAAAGATACTGATTATGAATCTAAGGATGTCTAAAATATACTTTTAATAAAAAAAAAAGATACGATAAACCCTTTTGCCAACTAATAGATACTAGTTTAAGATTTAAGACAATAAAAAATTAATCATTTTGTTTATAAGAGAAATCTTGAACTAATTCTACAGCTGATTGTGTATCTAAGATAGAAGGAATAAATGGTATAAAAAATTTTGTATTAATGTGTTCATGGTATTTGGAAATAAGACAATAATTCCTTGGTAAAATTCTTGAGAACATCTGTTTGCCACCAAATGAAACTATTACTTTCTTTCTTAGTTATTATTGTGTAATCATTAAAAATGTAGTACAATATTCAAAATCTTATTGGAATAAGAAGAGGGAAATTGTATGGTCTTTGTTGCTCTAAATGTGTTCTTGGTTTGGTACTACAACTATAGAATAGTATATCGGCAACCATATGCAGTAAGGCAGTGTTTCCATCAAGGGGTTGAGATGACATTATAGTGATGTCGAGAGCTTCACTCTTGAGGTCCCTGATGTCATCTCAACCCCGAGATGGTAAACACTGTTTTATGTAGTATGTGGTTGCCAAAAAATGCAGAACTATGTGTTTCTGTTAGCTGCAGCTTTCCTCAGTAGCTCTGTGGTGCTGCATGCAAACTGCTGGCACACTCTACTGAGACATATTTGTGCTGCTAAAACAAAAAATGATAAAAAAATGTAGCTACACCTCAAGGCATTAATGAACAGGAGCAGGCGGATGGAAGGTGCTATTGTAACTGTAGCTTGTGCACCTCAGAACAATCTAATGAGGAATGCTTATGGTTCAAAGGTCACAAAAAGTTGTATTGTTGTGACATCACAACAATACTGCAACAACTTTTTGTGACCTTTGAACTGTCCTTCAGCAAGAATGTGCTGAGTATGGATTTCCGTACCCAGCAAGGGGCAGCCATGCTATAATATTTTCTGTTATCATATGATTAGCTGGATTACTGCTTTTAATGGACTTCCTCTTTTTTAGTCTAATGTATTCTGTAATTTGTGTACATTGACTGTGTTTTTAAAGAAGCGTGTTGCAAAGTATTTGTAAAGGCAAAACTGTTGAATAAATAACCTCCATTGAGTAACTGACTTGTTATAGCTTTTAGACATTCTGTTTGTATAAAGATTTAACTGTTTCTGTCTGATTCAAACTGCTAACTTCAGTGTTGCACATGGCTATTGTGATGTCATCAGCATTGAGAAATACTCTCGCTAATTTGTTCAGTATTCCATTGTGATGTACCCAGCTTTGCTAGATATGAATGTTGACATACCCCAAATGCAGGTTATCATGATACCTTGCAAAGTGGGTCCAGAAATATCAGATCTTACTTCGAGCGAGAGCTCTTGCAGTAGGCAGTAACCATAAGGACCAAGCCACCAGGCACCAAGACCCCACAGAAATCTTCTAGCTAGCAGTCTTCAGTGGGGGAGCGCTCCCAACGTCAGCTCCACCCCGACTTCAGCCAATGGTATAAAGGGGCGGTCCCCAGACTCACCTCAGTTCTTTTCCACGCCATCGACCGATTATCGGCTCTTTCTCGCAACAGTTCGACTTCGCTCTTCAGCGCTTTCCTTTTGACAAAAAGGCTCATTTCTTTCCATACTGCATGTCTTCATCTCTGGTGTCGCCTGTTTCGTCCACAGAACGAAGAAAATCCAAGTGTGCCTGTGGCAAGCAGCTGCCATCGAAGAACGGCAACAAGGCCTGCCTTTTTTGCCTAGGCCCGAACCACGACACCGCAGCCTGCAAGCGGTTTAATTCCTGGACTTGGTTCCACCACCAGAAGGCCCTTAAGGCTCACCTCCTTGAGAAGCAGCTTGCCACCATACAGACTCAGCCAGCAGGGTAGAGTCCTTCTTCACCTTCTTTGGTTTCCACCTCCTCCACCTCGAAGCCACACAAGGAGAAAAGGAAGGACTCAAGGAAACACAAGGACCAGGAAAAGTCCCGAGGACGCTCGTCCAGCTCCTCATCCCACAGAGGATCGGACCATTCCTCCTGGCCTGCCAACGACTCCTCTGGGCAGCTGGCAGCAAAGCCTCCCCGCTATCGTTCTGGCATCAGACAGGGGCAAGTCAAGGTCAGAGGCTTCGGTCTCTATCCTTGTGCCCCTCAAGGTGAAGGCCACACCAGCAGGGTCACCTTCCACTTTAAGGGCTGGAACTGGTCAGAAGCAGGCGGTGACACTTCAGCTTCTGCCCACCCGGTTCCAATGACAGTCTTGTCCAGCACCTTGGACAAGACACCCCATCATCAGGGGCAGGTGTCAGGCTCACACAAGCACCCGACGCCTCCACCCCGTACTCGGGTGCCTTCGCCTAAGTCCCCAGCAAAGCAGACAGCCGCCGCCCCCCCCACCAGACTCCGCTAAGCAGCCGCCTGCTAAGGGGGCACCTTCCCGGGCGTTCGATTGGGCTTCGTCCATCTCCTCACTGGCCTGTTCTCTGTTGCCGGTTGAGGTAGACTCCTCACCTTCCAGTGGAGGCTCCCAGCCGATTAACCTTAGGCCAGATGAGGCTTCTAACCACTCCGTCTCGCCTCTGGCTTTGCTGCCACCTCTGACGCCGGACCCCCACATGCCAGGTGCTCCAACGCTGGGCAAGCCATGCCAGCTCCTCAGTCACCAGCCGGCCCGTCTGGTCTGCAATTCTCCAAGGACTACATCCAGGAACTGTTCTTCTGGTGGAACCAGGTCAAAGGAGATTTGCTTCCCCACAAGGAGCTCATGACTGTGGAGCCGGAGCCAGATCAAGACAAGGACCAGGTGCCTAAACAGCCATCTCCTGCTCCTAAGGGACATACCCTGAGCCTGGACGACCACCGCGGTAGACCCCCACATAGAGGGCGGCATCACCACAAATACTCCCGCTCATCCATCCTTCACCGTCACTGGTCTCACAGCTGACGTCAGTCCCACAGTGGGCACCGGTCCCATAGTCGACATCGCTCTAGCTCTTTGTCCTCCTCCTCCTCAGCGGTCACCAGCCTCAGTTCTTCACCCTCAGACTTGGACCATTCTGAACCTAGCAGTTGCCCTTCCTCCCCAGATAATAACACCCCAAGGTCACCTCCTGATGACCCGACGTTCATGGATGTCATGAGGCACATCCAGTCCTCAAACAGATGGGAGACAGAGGACCTGGATCCGGAGAGGTGGAGGTTGGCAAAGTACCTGAGGCAGAAGGAGCCTAAGCCTCTAGTGGTGCCTCCTTTGGTAGATACCTTCCTGGACCTCACAAAGTTAACCTGGAAGCGCCACCTCTGCCGTCTCCAAGAAGTCTGACAGGCTGTATAGAGCCCCTAAGGAAGAGCCTTTCCTGGCGGAACACCCCATGGTGGACTCTCTAGTGATTACGGCTGCTCATGATAGAGCGAAGAAGCCTAAACACCTGAGTAATCAGCCTCCCGATCAAGAGTCCAGATATATCGACCAGATGGGCAAAAGGTTTACTCATCCTCCACGTGCTTCATCAATCAATCATTTCTTTATTTTACCAGGTGGAACACCATTGAGGAGAACTCATTTGCAAGGTGGACCTGGATTCAATACACTATCCACAGCAGCACACAACCACCTAGGTGGCCATGGGAGATTAAAACAATCATATAATCACATACACAAATCGGAGAAACACAATTTAAAAATTACATATGTACAAAATTCAAGGAATGCATGACTAGATAAGGTGCATACTGTAGTACAACAGCTAGAATATTAGACATTAGGAGTTATAAGGCTCATATATATTGATATATAAAAAAAAAAGGTTGCATAAGTACAATACGCAAGGAATGAGTGACCAGAACAGGGTGCATTCGGTAGTACAGCAACTTGTAAAACATCCATTTAAAGCAAAATCCTATATGCTACGCATACTTGAATATGAGCAAATTATACAGAATGTTAATTAACACAATGTATCCCAGCTAGCGAAATATTCAGTCTGTTGCATAGAGTAAGGAAGGGATAAGGAGAGGGAGGAGGAGAAGAGGTGAGCACAGTGGAAATTAAGGGGGAGGAAGCATGCAGGGTAGGGTAGCTGACAGGATGTGGCAAGGGGATAAGGGAAGTGGACTGCCGGAAGTTGGTATTGATGGAAGATGTGATTGTATGGTAGGAATAGGGTATGACTGGAGGGAGATAAAAAGGTCGTATCAAGAAAACTATGATGGTGTGGCAAGGATAAAACCCTTATCTGAAACAATTGCGGGCCTCCGAGAAGGACCTCAGGAACAGGGCTTTGAAAAGAAACAGTTTCATGGGAGTAACAAGCCTTAGTGATTTCTGAACATTGTTCCAAAGAACAGGAAGGGCATGGCTTATAACAACTCTACCGAAGCTCGTTCTGACCTTAGGGATAATGAGGGATAAGTAGGTAAAGCTTCTCAGTGGGTAGCTACCAGGGGTACAAACAGATACAGTCTGAGATATACTATTGGGAGCTTATGGATGATGGCTTTAAAGTCCATAGGACATCATTTTTCTGCCTCCTGAAGCCGAGAGAGCTTCAGCCTAAGGTAGAATAGAGTGTACAGTGGTGTGTGGAGTAGGGGGCACCAGAGATAAATCTGAGCGCCCTATGGTAAAGGGTATCGAGCTTTGAGAGGGCCGCGCTGGTACCATGTCCATACCAGGTCCCTTAACTTTCTCACACACATGGTACAATACCAAAATGTCCTGTGGGAGAAAGGTATGGAGATAACTCAGGCCCTTCTGTACTAAGCACAGAAAACTGAGCTCCTGGATCTCCTCAGATCAGGGTTGGATGTAGGCACCCATGTTCTGCGTGCCTCATAAGATACTGCAGATACGGCGGTCAGAGTGGCGGCTTCAGGCGTCTGCCTCAGGCACCATGCCTGGCTTAGAGTCTCAGGATTCTCCCAGGATCTGCAGTCGGGCATCCTGGACCTTCCCTTCAAGGGCTCGGTCCTCTTTGGAGACGAGAAAGCAGCCATTTCGGAAGCCCTCAGGTCAGCAGCCCCGAAACCAATCTCAGCAGAGGGGAGGCTACAAAAAAGGCCACCTCCCAGACTCCTGGAAGCTCTGCCTCTTGGGCCCCAGAGTCCTCCCAGGCCCCTCTGCCTACTCCTGGAGCAACACAGTGACTCTTTGCAGACTCTCCTTCTCCAGCGTAGTCAGTGGAGGAAGTTGTAGGGGGTTGCTTCTCCCTCCATCTCAGGCCCGAATGATATTCCGGGCTCCTCATTTCCTGGACCAAATCTTTCTGAGACTTCTCTGTCACATGGCGGCAGCCATCCCTACGGTTCCCATGACTCGCCTCCTTATGTGACCAGAGATCTGACTACCTAGATCAACCAGTCTTGGTCTCTGACCCAGTGTGCAGTACACTAACCTGGTGGTTGGGCCCACTCAATCTGTCGACAGGGGTCCTCTTCCAACAGGAGCCCCCAAGATGAGTTCTGACCACAGACGCCTCAGGTCTCGGTTGGGGCACTCATCTGGAGACCAGGCAGACCCAGGGGACCTGGTCACCAGACAAGCAATCGCTCCACATCAATGTGCTAGAGATGCGAGCAGTCCTGAATGTCTTGCTGGCATTACAAGTGGATTTATCTCCGGGCCCTCTTTTCATTCAGACAGACAACATGTCTGTCGTCTTTTGCATCAACCAGCGGGGGGACTCACTACTATCCCCTCTGCAGGGAGGCGGTGAAGGTCTGGTATTGGGTACTGAAACACTGCTTCAAGCTCACTGCTGTTCATGTTCCAGGCATCCAAAACATCTTGACCAACAGCCTAAGCAGATCTCTGTCCAAGACTTATGAGTGGGAGCTCCTTCAGTCGGTGGCAGACTAGCTATTCATCAGATGGGGCTGGCCAGAATTGGACCTTCAAACAACATGAAGTCTTGGTATATTATGACAATCGCAGTATGATCCAATCTTGGAACTGCCCCGGAGATGAAATAGTTAACTTTCCATGAAGCATGGAACTCTGAGTGCGCGCTCGATTAGGAAGCTCCGTCTGTTGTGCTTCAAACATAAACTGTCAGATTCTTTACTCCGCCTCACTGAACAGTCGCTCCAGAGATTTCTCCTTCTGCTCGGTTCATTTGTCTGTTTAAAAAGTGTTATTTTATCGGTTTTCAATTGAAAATTAACCGAAATTAAACCACAGCCGGTCGGTTCAAGCTCTGTCTGTGGTAACGTAAGTAATAGGTTTTATATTGAATTTTCTGTGTGGAACTTGTACACATTTATCGGTTCAGTTTGAACCGATCAGGTTGTTTGTAAAATTACTAGTCCTTTTTAGAGTGCGCCTCGTTCTTATCGGTTCTAAAAAAAACGGTTTTCATTACGCTTTTTCCACGACTCGACACGTGTTGGGAACCGATAAGGTGTCTTGTTTGCTGGATTGCCATAACCGGGCAAGTTTGGTTAGGCTGGCATTATGTCTGAGAAACCCAAAAGAAAAACCGGACCCACTGGGTTTCAGCACTGTAGTGTTTGTGGGGAAGCTTTTGCTAAGGCTGACCCACACACCACATGTGTCTTGTCTGGGGTTTGACCACCTCAATTCAGATTGCCAGATTTGTAAGAATTTCCCTGCTGCCACCATAGAAAAGAGAGTTGGTAGGCTCAGGGAAAGGGAGGCCAAAAAGTCTGCTGACCCGGATGGCCAGCCCGGTTCGGTACCAACCGGAGGGAGTGCCCTCTGACCAGGGCGATACTTCCTCGGGCAAACGAAAAGCCAGTTCTGAGGAGCCGGTTCCAGCAAAAAGGGCTAGAAAGTCAGCTAGCGTAGAGCCAAAAGTTCTCTCCCCAACTGCTGAAGAAATTGGGTTTGAATCCCACAGCTTCCACTTGCATACTGTGTGACCCTGAGCGAGTCACTTAACTTCCCTGTGCTCCCAGGTCGCTCCTGTAAAAAAGCTTTCAGCTTAGTGTGCTACTCCTGGTTAAACAACTAAAAAAAAAAAAAAAAGAAATAGCTAAAGCAATTCAAATTGTCCAGTCTCTTTCCCATCCGACCGAACCGACACCATCAGGGAGGCATTCGGTTCGGCCGGTTCCATCGGTTCAAGATTATGATTTTGAGGATTTTTATGAACCGGAGGAAGGGGAATATGAGGAGAGTGAATATGGTTTTGAAGATCTGATGTGCCCATTGAACCGGACATCTCTCCAGATAGACCCTTAGGGTTTCTCCTCCCAGGCTTTCAGAGTCCCCTTCTCATTTCATTTTTTATAAGAAAGTTGCTGAAACTCTGCAGCTCCCTGTTGAGGAAGCTGTTGATGACCAAGAGGAGCCTGATTATGTAGAAATTATGGATATTCCAGAGTCTAGGAGACTGTCTATTCCTTTACATAAATGTTTTTGGAAACAGACAGTAAAAGTTTTAAAAACTCCTCACACTATACCTCCTGTGGATAAAAGGATGGACAAGAGGCATACTTTATCAGGTTCCAACACTCATTTCCTCACTCAACAATGCAGCCATGTGGGGGTAGTGCAGGCTGCAGCCTGTGACAAGGCTAATATTCCCCTAGCTTCACACCCCCCTGAGAAGGACTCCAGGAAGATTGATGCTATGGCAAAGAAACAGTACATGGCAGCATCTTTGGGACTCAGACAGGCAAATTATATGGCTTATGCTGCTAGGTACCAGAAATCCAGATGGGACACTGTGCTGGCTCTAGCAAAACAAGTCCCTGACCAGCTTGCCAGGGAACTGGAACAGGTGGCTATGGATGGTATTGAGGCATCCAAGGTGCAATTTCATGCTGCAGTGGACTCTAATGATTTTTCATCAAGAGTCATGCCTACATCTGTGGCTCTTCGCAGGATGGCCTGGCTCAGATGTACTACCCTGTCTCAGGATACCCAGTCTAAGGCCATGGATTTTCCAGTTGTGGGCAATTCTCTGTTTGGGGAGCAAACAGAGAATTACATGAAGAAAATGGATGAATATAGGACCACCTATGGAGTCACAGGCCAAGGAAAGGCAGGCCACTCCTCAAAAGCAGCTTCCTAAGTAGGAACAGGCCTTTCATAGGCCTTTTACCAAACCCAAGCTTCTCTTCCGCCTATGCCCAGAGGGGGTTCTTTAGAGGAAGAGGCAGACGGGTACAAGCAGGCCTGCTTCCACCCTCAGCCCAAAGCCCCTGCCAAGCAGGCACCCTGATGGGGTTGCCAGGGCCGATTCTTCTCTACCTGTAGGGGGCAGGCTGGCTTACTTTGTCCAGGACTGGAAGTCTTTAATATCAGACAAGTGGATCCTGGAAGTAGTAAGCCAGGGACTGGTTCTCAGCTTCAAAAAATTTCCAAAGCTGAGAACCAGATCTTTTCCACCTGCAACTCCATCAGAGGCACTCGCCTCAGAGGCAGAGGTCTCTCCCTCCTGGCTCTCAGAGCCGTGGAAAGGGTTCCTCCTACACCAGGGCAAAGGTTTGTACCCAGGTACTTCCTTACCCCAAAAAGACAGGAGAATGGCGGCCCATCCTGATCTCAGATACTTAAACAAGCACCTTTAAAACCAAAGTTCAAAATGGTGACTCTGGGAATTATCCTACCTCTCTAAGGCCAGGGGACTGGCTAGCTTCCTGGACCTCAAGGATGCCTACTTCCATATTCCCATCAGAAGCTCCCATCGAAAGTACCTCAGGTTCGAGCTGCCCTCAGGCCACTACCAGTTCAGAGCAGTGCCCTTCGGCCTCACTTCTGCTCCAAGGGTATTCACCAAATGCCTGGCAGTAGCAGTTGCCTACCTAAGAAGGCAAAAGATTGCCATCTTTCCTTACCTGGACGATTGGCTCATAGTAGGCCAGTCCCCAGACCTGGTCAATTTACATCTTCAGATAACGCAGCAACTGCTTACCTCTCTAGGTTTCCTTCTGAATCTCTCAAAGTCAGTTCTAGAGCCTATCCAGCTTCTTACCTTCATAGGCGCAGAACTGAACACACAGGAGGCCAGGGCCTTCCTTCCTTCCTCTGGACAGGGCAAAGACCCTAGTCTTCCTGGCCTCCTTATTCACCCTGCAGGTCTCTCGACCAGCAAGGCATTTTCTGCAGCTCCTAGGACACATGGCTGCTTCCACAGCAGTTGTGCAGGGAGCAAGATTTCAGATGAGGGACATCCAGTTCCATTTGAGAGCTTTTTGGTCTCAAAGAAAGGATCCTCTTACCAAGTTGATCCCAGTAACTCGAACCCTGATCCAAGCCCTACAGTGGTGGCAGGATTAGAGCAACCTGAGACAAGGGGTTCCTTTTGTCACCAGTCTCACTCCCTAATCCTTACTACAGATGCATCCCTCTTGGGTTGGGGAGCTCACATGGGCGACCTCACCACCCAGGGTCTGTGGTCTCCCCAGGAATCTCTGCTTCACATCAACCTGTTGGAGCTCAGAGCAGTTTTTCTAGCACTTCAAGTTTTTTCCAAATCTGTTCAGAACAAGATTGTACAGGTCAGAACAGACAACACCACTACAGTGTGGTACATCAACTAGCAAGAGGGCACTCGGTCTACGGCCTTGTGCACCGAAGCGATGAAGTTGTGGTCTCTGGCTTACTCCCTGAACACCTCCCTTACGGCAGTCCACCTCCCAGGCAAGGACAATGTCCTGGCAGATGTTCTCAGCAGGATTTCTCAGGGCCATCACGAATGGTCACTGGATCCCCTGGTCTTGGGAGTAGTATTTGCCAGATGGGGCACCCCGCAGATGGATCTTTTTGCAGCCCCAGGCAATCATCAACTGCCTCTTTTTTGCTGCAGGCCCCCAGTGTTGGGCTCACTCCCCCTGGATGCCTTAGCCCTCAGTTGGGAAGGGAAGTTCCTCTATGCCTTCCCTCCCTTCCCTCTCCTGTTCCAAGTGCTAGTCAAAATCAGATCCCAATCCTGCAGAGTCATTCCTGATAGCTCCAGATTGGGCCAGACAACCCTGGTATCCACTCCTACTGTCCTTAGCAGTCCATCCTCCCTGTGCCTTCCCAGGAATCACAATCTGTTAACCTGTGCCCAGGGACGGGTTTGGTATCCGAATCTCAAATCTCTCAATCTCAAGGCTTGGTTCTTGAAGAGTTAGTTTGCTGATTTACACCTTTCCCAAGGTGTAATGGATATATTGAAGGCCTCAAGGAAGCCTTCCATCAGGGCTACTTACAATTCCAAATGGAAAAGGTTTTCCATATGGTGCTCGGAAAAGCATATTTCCCCAGACTCTGCTGATCTACCCACAGTCCTGGATTATATGGTCCATCTGAATTCTCTGGGGCTGAGACCAGCTACCCTGAAGGTGCATTTGGCAGCTGTGTCTGCTTTTATTTCAGCAGGTAAATCCTCTTCTCTTCGGCTCATCCTGTATTTTCCAAGTTTTTAAGGGGTTGCTTCACACCAACCCTCCATTCAGGGATCCTGCCCTGCCTGGGATCTTAATGTTTGCATTGCTCAGCTTATGCAACCCCTTCGAGCCTTTGTCTTCAGCTGAGCTTAAGTACTTGACTTGGAAGACTGTGTTTCTAGTAGCCATCACTTCTGCCAGACACATAAGTGAATTACAAGCGTTGTCAGTGGAGCCGGATTTTATCTCCTTTCACAGAGATAAGGTGGTCCTCCGGACTAACAGGAAGTTCCTACCTAAGGTGGTTTCAGATTTCCACCTGAATCAATCTATTTCTCTTCCAGTGTACTTCACTGACCACTCCTCCTCTGGTGAGAGGAGGCTGCACAGCCTAGATGTGAAGGGAGCCCTTAGTTACTACATAGAGCGTACCAAGGGTCACAGGTTTGACTCCCTCCAACTGTTCCTCACTTATGGCGAGGTTGGTAAAGGGAAGTCAGCCACTAAAGATCCATTGCCAGGTGGATTGTCTCTTGTATCCAATTCTGCTACAAAAGTTGGGTAAGTTCCCCCTCAGGCCTGAGGGCTCACTCTACCAGAGGTACAGCTGCTTCTCTGGCTGCTGCCAGAGACATTCCTATTCTAGAAATATGTCAAGCAGCTACCTGGAAAACAGTTCACACTTTTACTAAGCATTACTCCCTGGACATCCAGGCTAGGAGTGATGCTCGGTTTGGCACAGCTGTTCTTCAGAGCCTATTCCCTAAGTAGGTTCTGTCCCTCCTCCATGGGGGCACTGCTGTGTAGTCTGCAATTGTTATAATATAGCAAGACTTCATGTTGTTTGAAGGAAAAACGACTCGCCTTAGTAATGTTGTTTCTTCTAATGGAGTCTTGCTATATTATGACCTCCCTCCCTGCCTGCCCCTCTCAGAACCTCCGTTTTGGGATGTGGCAGGGCTTTACAGGGTTGGCACTTCATTTATGCCCACCTTGTTGTTTTTACACCCTCTCTTTTGGGGTGAATTGGTGGTGTGTTTTTCATTTTCTGGGTCTCCTGACTTGAGTCTTTGTTTGAGACCAGGAAATGTGTGTTTAGGTTAGTAGCCAGTTGGCTAGTGTAGGTTTACAGCTTCCACACAGAACCTTAGTGAGTTTTAGCTCGTAAGGAGCTGACAGTTTATGTTTGAAGCACAACAGACAGAGCTTCCTAACCGAGCTCGCTCTCAGAGTTCCATGCTTCATGGAAAGTTAACTATTTCATCTCCGGGGCAGTTCCAAGATTGGATCATACTGCAATTGTCATAATATAGCAGGACTCCATTAGAAGAAACAACATTACTAAGGTGAGTAATTTTTTCTTCTTGCGTCCCCACTCAACCCCAAACTGCCCAGTTTTTGCTCGCTAGATCCAGGGCCTGGAGGTTTCTGGCGAGACGCATTGTCCCTTTGTTGGACAGGGAGGTCCCTCTACACCTTCCCTTCCTTTCCCATTCTTCAGAGGGTGCCTCTGAAGTTACAGGCAGAGGGAGCAGAGATAATTCTCATAGCCCCTTTTTGACCTCGGCAGATTTGGTTCCCACTGCTTCAGCAGCTGGCAGTGGAACCTCCAGTTCACCTGCCTCTGAGCTCGCACTTGCTTTCCCAGGATCAGGGCACTTTAGTCCATCTGGACCTCAAGTCCCTGCATCTTCACACGTGGCTCCTGCAGGCCTAGCTATGGCTAGATATGGGGTTTCCTCCAAGGTAGCGGATGTCCTAGTGTCGGCCAGAAAACGCTCTTCTAAATTCACTTATGCCATGAAATGGAAAAGGTTTTGCCTGTGGGCTACAGCACGCCAGCTTAATCCCTTTTCCTGCCCTCCGAACTCTGTGCCTACGTATCTCTTCTCTCTTTTTGACCAAGGCCTGAGCTACTCCTCCATCAAGGTGCACCTTTCTGCCATCTTGGCGTACGTGCACCGGTGGAGGGCAAGACTCTCACTCAGCTAGACTTGTCCCGTACCTTTTTGCAGGGCATTTTGCACCTAAAACCTCCCATCCAAAATCCTGTCACCCCTTCCCCCCATGGGATCTTCTCTTTGTTGGAGAAGCTCATTCTCCCCCCATTTGAACCAGCCACGGATTGCGCACTACGTTTTCTGTCATGGAAAGAGTTATTTTTGGTTGCAGTTACTTCTGCTCAAAGAATTTCAGAGCTTCAGTCTCTAATGTGTAAAGAGCCTCATTTAATTTTCCATACGGATAGGGTAGCCTTACGTACAAACCTAAGTTTTTACCTAAGGTGGGTGTCGGAATTCACCCTAAATGAAAACATCACCTGTCTGGTTACTACCTTGAGTATTGTAACAGGGGGGAAGCGCTGTTGCATACTCTAGACATCCATTGGACGGTTCATTTTTACCTAAGCCACACTGTTCCCTTCCGGAAAACGGATCAGTTTGTTTCGTTTGCTCCCAAGACTCAGGGTGTGCCAGTTACCAAGCAAACCTTGTCTAAGTGGCTACTTAACTGCATTTTTTTGCTATGACAAGTACAATATGCCTCTACCAAGTTCGATAAGAGGCCATTTCTTTCGCCTCTTTGAAGAACGTTTCCGCACCAGACATTTGTGCCGTGGTTACCTGGAGCTCTGTTCACACCTTCGTCAAGCATTACAGCTTGGACGTAGCTTCCTGACGTAGGACTGGGTTTGGCCTTGTAGTTCTGCAAGGCCTCCTGTATTAAACCTCTAGCTGGTTATTTTCAGCCTCCTCCTAGACTTTCCTGTTCCTTACCCTTGATTGCTTGGGACTTAGTCCTTATGGTTATTGCCTGCTGCGAGTTCTCACCCGAAGTAAGATAGTACAGTAACATAAGAACTTACCCTAACAGTAGATCTTCGAGAAGAGCTTTCTCAGCAGGTGCTGCTTTCTCTCTTTCACATCTGGCTTTCTCTCTGCCATTTAAATTTTTAGGCAAGAACCTGCCTGGTTCTCCTTCTGTCCTAGACTCTGGGTCTCTGAGGGGGGAGAACTGAGGTGGGGCTGGGGACCTCCCCCTTTATACCATTGGCTGATGTTGGGGCAGAGCTAACGTAGGGAGCAGTCCCCCGCTGAAGACCGCTAGCTAGAAGGTTTCTGTGGTTCCTGGCGCCTGGTGGCTTAGTCCTTATGGTTATAGCCTGCTGCAAGAGCTTTTCTCGAAGATCTACTGTTATGGTAAGTTCTTGTGTAACTACTTTTTATTCTGTTGCATTTCTTTCTACACCTGTTGTATAAATGCAGATAAGCATTATGCAAGGAAACGGTGCAATCTAGTAATTACAGCACCAGCTTGAGGTCCAGAAGAGAAACCGCACTAGAGCCAAATTCTGTTAACCTGAGCAAGTCACTTAGCCTTCCAGTGCTGCAGGCAACCCAGCTGTGGAAATGGGTAGAAGTAAGATCCCATTGAAATTGAGACGTTGCATCTCAGCTATGCCACCCTAGATAAATAGATTGCACCAAACAAAATGATTTTCTTCAAACATCCATAACAGAGGTAACAGATTATTATTTTCTGCAATTTCCAGTATACTTTTCCACTTGTGTATTCTTGGTACAGGTACATGAGAGATACTGGTACACAGCATGAAGTGATACCGACTGACCATGACATTTTACCTGGAGAATGCAAGTTGCATATAAATTGATTATTTTCTTCAGTTCTCAAACACCATTAATCTGCTCTCCAACTCTAATGAATACATATCTTAAATAGTAAGGCCTAAAACTAAGCTTAAGGACCGTGACCTTTGATATTTTTTAAACGTTATTTTTTATTGCAATTTATGAAATTAGATTAAACTACATTCCAAGGATATGCAAGGATTCAAGAATGTATGGGACAGACACAAGGCAATTCTGGTGGGGGGGGGTAGAAAGAAGTAGGCTGTTGGTTAACTAGGATCTGCAGCTTATACAGTAGGCAGGGAGATGGGCAGACTAGGTGGGCCAAGCGGTCCTTATCTGCCATCAGTCTGTTTCTATGTCTGTAAACAAAGTTCACCAAATAAAATGAATGCACAGATCTTATGACAGGATTTGTGTTACAGTATCCTTATTGTTATGTCTGGTAAGAGCTAAACAATAGTATTTCTAAAAAAAAAAAAAACAAGAGTTTACACATTTGAAACCATAGTATAGCCAGTGCTAAGATTTAAAACCATATATGAGCAATAAAGTCAAAGGGGACATCTGTCTGTTCATCAGATCATTCCTGAATCAGTCTTCTCAGTGGAGTCCCACTTATTAGTCTGGGCCAGAGGCACTAGGACCTCTACGATTGAAAATCTTTGGCTAGGGGTCTGACAACAGCTGCTGGGCACGGTGTCTGCGCACCTCCATGTGGTACCACACACCAGCCAGTAACCATTGCCAGTTCCCTCACCAGCCTAAGTTCTGTTCTTCCTGCATTGAGTGCACATTGTAGGAGCAGTCACCTCAGTTCACCTTGTGAATTTCATCTGCGTCACTGCATCTTCTTAGTGCGGTGCTGTTCTTTCCTTCATTTTATTTCTTTTCGATGATGCTTGACGTCTTACTTGAAAAGCACTGTGGCAGAGAAGAAACAGCCCCTGTTGGAACAAGATGGCTTCGATTGAGTATTATCAACTCTGCATTGCCTGCCTTGGACCACAGCATAACATGGATGCCTGCTTCTCTATGAACCATTGTACACTTGAAAAAAACACGCACTGAAGTGGGGTCACCTGATCCCCACCTTTGGTGGCAGGCATCTCACACTAGCTTCCAAGGTAAGGTCACTAACCCCTTGGGCCTCTTCCAGGGACATGTGATTTCAAGAAAGTACAGGGTTCTTCTCGACCTCACCATGCTGAGGCATCAGAAACTCTTGTGGTTGGGTTTGGTAGACAGTCGACTCATTCTGGGTGGTCGGCTATGAGCCCTCCACAGTCTGACTGCACAAGCAGCAGACGTCCCTGGTGCTGGAGCCGAGGCTGTACACCTGATCAACACCCATGGACACCTTCACACCATCTCATGGTGTCACCCATGCTTTTGGCACCGTTCACGGTGACGACAGCACGGGTGATACCAGAGCTGGCACCAGGCCTCCTGTCCAACACTGTTTGCTGTGTTGGGGGAGGGCCTAGTACCAAGGCTGAGGCTGGTGCCAGAGCCAGATCGGCATCTGTTCCCACCTGGGACACAGGGAAGGGGGATGGCTGCGAGTCCGGAGATGGCGCATGCATCATCCAAGGTGCCAAATAAGATGTTGGTCTCGTGCCAGTCCCCAACTCTGGTGTTCCCCATGACACCAAGGATGGAGATGACTCCAGGGCTGACATCAGTGTTGACACTGAGTGCAGTATCAAGAATGATGTCGATGATGTTCCTGAGGGCATCGCCTAACTTAAGTTTGGTGCCAGATGGTGCCAGGCGTGGAGTCTGATGCTATCCTCAGGCCGGGTTTCTCTCTGGAGACACCCATTGGACCTGTATGGTTCCGGTCTCCTTACATAGATTGTTACAGAGCTCTATGAAGACCACTGTCCATTATAGCTCACCGGAAGTATCAGTAGTACCCCGTTATATTATTTGCAATCAAATGGTTGTCCAGTCTTGTCTTAAATTCAGTCATATTCATGCTAGCAGCTGCCTCAACTGGGAGCCCATTCCAAACCCTGATCACTCTTGTGCTGAACCAGTACTTTCTTTTATTTGTATTGTATTTTTCCCCCGCATAACTGTAACGGTTGTGCCCTTGTAGTATATACTTGTTCCCTGAGAACCAGGCCTAATTGATCTCATAATGTTGTATCTGATAATGCTTTGAAGATGAGACACATATCCCCCCAAGTCTACGGAATTCCAGAGAGTAGAATCCTAGTTCCTCTAGCCTTTCTGCATACGGTTTGCCTTTTACCTCCTTTATAGAAACTGTTGCTCTTCTCTGAACCCTTTTGAGAGCTGTTATTTCTTTCTTTCCACCAGGTGCCCAAAACTGGGCACAGTACTCAACATGAGGCCTCACTAGTGAAGTGTAGAGTGGGAGCCGTACCTCCCTGGCTCTACTTTTGAAATGTCTGTTAATACAGTACAATATGCCGCTAGCCTTCTTAATTACCTGGTGACAATACATTTTAACACTAAGGTTGTTACTGATTCCTATGCCCAGATCCCTTTCATCCAACACTACCTTTAAATCTACCCCGCCCAGTACGTATTTTAACATCATGTTGTTCTTACCCAAGTGCATCACAGTGCATTTACCCGTATTGAAGCTCAATCTATTAAGCTTAGCCCAGTGTTTCAGTTCGCCCAATGCAGACTGCAATATATGTGCATCCTCGTTATTGTTTACCACTAGCCCAATTCTAGTATCATTGGCAAATTTAGAATGCCAAACTCTTGTACTGGTATTCATAAATGAGATATGTATGTTAAATAAACATGGACCCAGCACGGAGCCCTGAGGTACCCCACTGGTCACATCGGCCCACTTTGAGTATGAACCTTCTGTTTTCTGTTGGACAGCCATGCATCTATCCAGTGGGCCAGGTTCCCATGGATCCCGTGATCTATTAAGGCATCAACCAGTTCCCCATGTGGGACTTTGTCGAATGCCTTAGCGAAGTCTAAAAAAAATTATATCCACTGAGTTCCTGTCATCTAGTGCTTTACTGACTTTACCATTGAAATCTAAGAGATTTGTCTGGCATGATCGTCCCTTTGTAAACCTGTGTTGTGTTAGGTCTGTTGCCCCCGTCTGGTGTAGAAATTCAGTAATATGATCCTTAACGAGTCCCTCCAAAACCTTCCCCAGTACTGCAGTCAGGCTAACTGGCCTATAATTGCCCACATCCTGCTTTGATTGCTTTTTGTGTATCGGTACCACCTCAGCCCGCCTCCAAACCTCCAGTACCTTTCCCTGATTGATGGATTTCTGGAATAGAGATGTCAAGGGACCTGCCAGAACCTCTGCAAGCTCTTTAATAACTCGGGTGTAGACCATCTGGTCCCTGAGACTTATTGTGGTCTAACTTCTGGAGTTTTTCCTTAATGTCTGATTCTTTCAGCACCAGCCTATACTCTTCAACATGGTCTAGACGGGCCTTGGTGCTATACATTCTGGTGTTGTAGACTGAGGCAAAATAACTGTTATAATGCTCAGCCATTTAATGGTTATCAGTGATAAGAGTCCCATCCATGTTTTTCAGCGGGCCAACTATTTTGCTGCCTCCCTTTTTGTTATTTATGTAAGAATAAAAAGATTTATAATTATCCTTAAATTTGCTCGCTAGTCTAAGCTCATAGGTTTTCCTGGCCTGATTTATAATACCTTTGGTTTCTTTCAAGGCTACTTTATAAGCTTTCCAGCATGCCTGCCAGCTGCTTTTCTTAGCCCTAGTGTAGGCCTTATTTTTCTTTTTGATAGATTTCCTAACCTTAGGTGTCAGCCAGGGTGGAGAGATTTTTTCTGCCTTGTTGTATTTGCTTCTAGATGGTATGTAAGTTTGCACTAAGTAGGTAATCTTATTTGTTAGTGTATCCCACATTTCTAGGGACATGGATAGGTTGTTCATCCACACTGTCTGGCAGGTTCCTTGCCGCTTTAAATCTTGCCGGAAGGTCTTCAAGCTGGCTCCTCCCACCCACCTGGGTGGTAAAACTCTTGGCTCCACCCCATGACATCAGATCTTCCTTACCGCATGGAAGCTCAGGTTCCCTCTTTAACGCTCTGCGTGTAGACTGGATCCTAATTTTCGTGTTCGCCTTGAAACTTATTTTAAAATTTTCAAGACTTCAGTCATCTTTCTCCCTTGTGGCTGCGATGGACAAATCGACTCCCGGATTTCAGCGGTGCCCTTGTGAGAAGAAGATGTCCAGGACGGACCCGCACTCCACATGCATCTACTGCCTCAGCCTAGAACACGACCTGCAGGCCTGCGAGTCATGCCGTTTGTTTTCGGCCAACGTCCTGGAGGACTGCGCTGCCCGGTTACAGCTTGGGCGCCCCGAGAAATGCTACCGCGCCGTTAAGTCAAAGGAGGCCTGCTGGGCGTTATCACGCGGGTTGGCTCGGCTGAGCAACTCGAGCAGATGATCGCCCTCGAGGAGGAGGCGGCCCAGGCCGCATCATCCTCTCCCTCGGTAGTGGCATTTATCCCGCTCTCTCTGGGTACCTCGTATTCAGCTTCTTTCAAGGAGCTTTGCCAATCCCTTTCCACGAAGGGAGAGGGACCATCGGGACATTCCTCTCAGTCCAAAAAGAAGGACTCAAAGGGTAAGTCCCATCATCAGTGTTCGTGGGAGCGGGAGAGGTCCCCTTCCCCGGACAGTCGACTGTCGACTTCGGTCAAGGTTGCTAAGGCCGCTGGCTTCACGGCATCCCCGTCAGGCCAGCCGGCCGAGACACCCGTCGACACGGTCGAGATTTTTCTCGACCCGTCGGATGGGCTGTCGACTGGTGAGGCCAACAACCCTTCTTCACCGGTTCCCCCAGTGGAGACCGAGGACCTGCCTGCGCCCCCGGTAGCGGCATTCATCCCGCTCTCTCTGGGTACCAGCAGGCTCGCGCTTATCATCCCAAACCCAAGCCCGCGGCTTCCTCCAACAGGAAGCAGGGAGGTAAAGGCCCAGGAGGTCCCTCGGCCGGTCCCTCCTCTAAGCCTGCCCAGTGACAGGTTGAGGGGTGTCGCCCCCAGCCTCGTCACTCCCCCGGTTCCCCCGTGGGGGGGATGGCTCCGCCACTTCCTTTCTGCCTGGTCCGCTATCACCACGGACCGTTGGGTGTTGGAGGTGGTAGGAAAGGGCCTGCCCCTGGAGTTCGAGCAGGCTCCGCCCTTCCAAGCCATCGTCCCTCGGGGCGGCTACAGGGTCCGCAGCCTCTCTGTCGGCTCACCGAGCCAATATTGCCCTGCTCTTCGAAAAAGAGGTGATCAGGTAGGTGGTGGATCCTCTCGGACCCGGGATTTGTGTCCAGGTACTTCTGTCCCAAAACAGACGGGGGGGTTGGCGCCTCATTCTCGACCTGCACGACCTGAACAGGTTCCTATGGTCTCGGACCTTCAGGATGGTCACTCTGGCTCAGATAATCCCATCCTTGGAACGAGGCTTGTGGTTCTGTTCTCTGGACCTTCAGGACGTGTTCTTTCACGTCCCAATCCGTCCGTCCCATCAGAGATTCCTCCAGTTCAGAGCGGAGGGATCCCTTTATGAGTTCCAGGCCATGCCCTTTGGCCTTTCCCTAGCTCCCAGGGTCTTCACCAAATGCATGGCAGTGGTGACAGCATTTCTGCGGCACCGAAGGGTCCGGGTGTACCCCTACCTGGACGACTGGCTGATTGCAGCCCCCTCCAGAGCGGAGGTGGAGCGGTCCAGAGATCTGGCCCTCCAGGTTTGCTCTCAGGTTGGCCTCCTCATCAACGAGGCCAAGTCGGAACTCGTGCCAAAGCAGGTGATACAATTCATCGGGGCAGAGCTCGACTCTCTACGAGCCAGAGCACGGCTCCCAGCGGACAGGGCCGAGGTTCTTTCCTCCTTTGCCCAAATCATTTTAGGTTGGGCAATCGCGCCCTGCCCGGGACTTCCTGCGCCTCCTGGGCCTCATGGCGGCTTGCACCAGCGTGGTCCGTTGGGCCCGCTGGTACATGCGTCCCCTTCAATAGGGGCTAGCCAGCCAATGGTCACAGCACTTTGATCCACTGGATCAGCTAGTGACAGTGACCCAGGGGATGTGGAATGCTCTCCAGTGGTGGACCATTCTAGCACATCTGCAGGAGAGCATCCCGTTTGTCCGCCCCGAGCCGACGGTCTCGCTATCGACCAATGCCTCTCTGATGGGTTGGGGTGCCCATCTGGGGGAGCACAGAGCGCACAGCCTCTGGTCCCCTCGGGAGTCCCGATGCCATATCAACCTGCTGGAGCTTCGAGCGGCTCGTCTAGCCCTCACCGCCTTCACTCCGTTTCTACGGGGTCAAGTGGTTCGGGTCCAGACGGACAGTACCACGACCATGTTCTACCTAAACCACCAGGGCAGGACGCACTCCATGCCTCTGTGCAGGGAAGCTCTCCGCATTTGGTCACTCGTGCGCAGCCTGGAGGCGGATCTTCTCGCCATTCATGTGGCAGGAGCCTCCAACACCCTGGCCGATGCCCTTAGCCGGATAGGGGCTGCAACTCACGAGTGGTCTCTCTTGCCGGAGGTAGTACAACATCTCTTCTCCCACTGGGGCACGACTCAGGCGGACCTGCCTCCTGGGAGAATGCGAAGCTGAGACCATTTCATGCCCGCCCCCCTCAGCAGGGCTCGCTGCAGGGGGATGCCTTCTCAAGGCCATGTACCCCGAGCCTCTTCTATGCCTTTCCCTCATTTCCCTTGATCCACGAGGTGCTTCTCAAGGCGAGGAGGGACAAGGCGCAGGTGATTCTGGTAGCCCCAGACTGGCCCCGCCAGTTCTGGTATCCAGATCTCCTCAGTCTCAGCTCCAGGTTCCCGAGGCGGCTTCCAGCCCGCCCGGACCTGATCTCAGTCAATCAGGGGAAGGTATTCCATCCGGACCTTCAATCCCTGCACCTGATGGCCTGGTTCCTGAGCGGCTAGAGTTCCAGGCCTTGGGTCTTCCGACGAGGTCCTCAACGTCGTTGAGGCGTCCCGTAAGGAGTCGACCAGAAAATGCTACGCCTTCAAATGGAAGAGATTCTCCATTTGGTGTCAGGGCAAGGGCCTGGACCCTTCCTCCTGTTCCTTGGCAAGCATTCTGGACTACCTGTGGTCCCTTTCTCAGCAAGGGCTTCGGTCGACGACCCTTAAGGTGCATCTGGCAGCCATCTCTGCTTACCGGGCGCGGGCCGGGAAGCAGTCGGTGGCGCCGGAGAAGGTGGTCGGGCGCTTTTTCAAAGGCCTTGATCACATATCCCCTCCGGTGCGATAACCTCCACCTCCGTGGGATCTACTGCTGGTATTGGCTAAGCTCATGGGCAAGCCATTCGAACCAATGCACAGGTGTGACATCTCTCACCTGTCGTGGAAGACCGCCTTCTTGGTGGCTATCACGTCAGCCAGAAGGATGGGAGAGCTCCAGGCGCTCCATCGATTCTCCTTATCTGGTCTTCCACAGGGACAAGATTGTCCTGCGCCCCCACCTGAAATTCCTTCCAAAGGTGGTGTTGGAGTTTCACCTTAACCAGGTGTTGGCTCTGCCGGTGTTCTACCCCAATCACACCTGAGGTCGATATAGGCTCCATACTTTGACCCTAGAAGAGCGCTCGCTATTACAAGGAGTGATGGCTGAAGTTCGGGAGAGGTTCGCAGCTGTTTGTCACCTACGCTGAAGCTGCACCTGGAAGACCTGCAGCCAAGCGGACGATAGGCAGGTGAGTCACCTCCTGCATAGATCTCTGATATAGGTTGGCAGGCATGGAGCCTCCCAGAGGGACAAGAGCTTATTCTACCCGCCATATCGCTGCATCGGTGGCTGCTTCCAGGAACATCCCTATCCAGGAAATCTGCAGGGCTGCTACCTGGAAGTCGGCACACACCTTCATCACCCACTACCACATCGACCTTGAATCACGCCAGGATGCTGATTTTGGGGCCTCGGTTCTCCAGTCCTTATTTTCCAAGTAAGTATCGGGGGTGTGCGCCTTGCCTCCCTCCTCCCAGAGAACTGCTAGGAGTCTGCCAGACAGTGTGGATGAACAACATATCCATGTCCCTAGAAATACAGGTTACTCACCTGTAACAGGAGTTCTAGGAATGGTATATGTTGTTTATCCCTACGACCCTACTCCAACTCCCGCTTCGACGCACAACCTCGCTTCCAGCGGGCTAGATCTGGCATCATGGGGCGGAGCCGAGAGTTTTACCACCCGAGTGGGTGGGAGGAGCCAGCTTGAAGACCTTCCAGCAAGATTTAAAGCGGCAAGGAACCTACCACACAGTGTGGATGAACAACATATACCATTCCTAGAACTCCTGTTACAGGTGAGTAACCTGTATTTGTTGCAGTGTCTGTTTGTTAAACTCTGCCTCCCATCTCCACGATGCCAGTTCCCTTCTAATGCTACGGAAATTTGTCTTTCCATAGTCGTAGAGTACAGTATTACCTGTGGACTCTCCTAGGTTAACCTTATAACAGAAACCAACCATAGAATGGTCACTTGAGCATAGGGGTGCTAAGACCCTACAATCCAGAATGTTGTTTATCATATTGCTCAGGGCTAGATCTAATACATTTTCCCCCTCAGTATGTTCTGTAATGAACTGCTCCATACCAGCCAGATTTAATGCTTCCATGAAGTGCAGTTCAGTTGAAGTTTTTGTGTTCTGGGCAGCCCAGTTTATCCCTGGGAGGTTAAAGTCCCCTAACATTATAACATTATCCACCGAAGCTATTTTGCTAATAAAGTCCAACAGTTGTTTGTCCTCAAGTTGGGAGTTGGAGGGAGGCCTATAGACTACTCCTATATTAATCTTTGTGTTATGTGGTGGGGAAATTTTAATCCATAGTATCTCTGCAGTATCCCAATGAGAGGTATCTGTGCTTTCAGATATGATGTTTTTGGCTATATATAAAGCCACCGCCCCACCCCCGTATGTGTCCTTTCTTTACTGTTTATGTTGTATCCTGGGATGTGCCTATCCCAGGTGTCCTCACTTTTCTACCATGTTTCCATTATAGCACAGATTTGAATTTTTGACTCGTTTAGTATGTAAAGAAGTTTGTCAAACTTGTTGACGAGACTTCAGGCATTGACTAGTAAGCAGTTCCATATTTTTGTCTCCACCTGCCTGGGGGTGTCCCCGTTTGGTTAGAATCACCCTGGATTTCTCCCCAAGGGCATTGTTTGGGTCACTCCTTTGATGTAGGGGGACATCTTTCAGGTGGCTCTGGTCAACCTTCCCCTCAGGCCAGGCCCCAACCAGAGTTCCACAGCCCAGGTCGAGGCCCTCGAGGCCAGGAGTTTCAACCCCGCTTAAAGAGGCCTTGGCACTTCATGGAGCAGATGCACTCATTTTTAGGCGTTATGGGATCATTAACATGAGATCAACACCGTGCATGGATTGGTGCCATCAAAGATTGGCATAGAGAGTCAGACGAGGCCCAATACAGACCTTTCTTCACAGGGTCACCCTGCCCAGAGCAGGCGCCTTATTTCCATCCATGTCCTCCTCAGAGGACAATGAGTCATCTGTCCAGCTGGCCTTTTTTGCTGAGTGTGTCCTGTACCAGCAATTCTTGGTGGAGATGCTTCAGGCACTTGAGCTACAAGCCTACGTTAGACTCGATCCGGCAGCCCTGCCATTGGGGTTCCTTTGAGTTCCCAATATTGACACAGTGGTCATTCCTTCATGGCCTAGAGCAATGGAGGAGACTTCCAGGGCCTTAAAGAGGTGTCTGTCTGCCAATTCTTCCATCACCAGGAACCTCTTTGTGTGGTATCACACACCTGCAGGGTCTGCAGGTGATGTACCTCACCCAGCCTCGGGGCTTCAGGTGCTGCAAACCCCATCGAGGCCACAGAGCCTCACATGTGACCGACTTTCAGATGTGAAATGTGCCTACACAGACACACTGGAAAGGAAGGTTTTTACCTCAGCACTCACCCTTATGTGTGTGTCCGAACACCAGGCCTATATGGCAGCCTACAACCTTTACCTGCGATGCCACAATGTGAGGCATTCAGGCAACTCATAGACCTTACTATCCAGAGTTTGGAGGAAGCACGGCACTAAGTGAAGACATCCTGTGATGCCAGTAAGGTGGCCTCCAGACTGTTAGGAACTGCAGTCTGTATTTGATGGACCATGTGGCTTTTCCTGTCTCGACCTTCACCTTAGGCATGGTGTATGATGCTTAACTGACAGTAGGTGGCTCGTTTCCTCTCGCCTACAGTCAGGAAAGAGTTTTCAGGGAAGCCTCCTACTTCTTTGCCACAGGAGCACCTGCCTGGCCCTCTCCACACTCCAGTCTTGCCAGACCTAGGTAAAGCCTGTGCCTTCAAGTGTTCTCCCACACACAGAGGGCTGAGGAATACATGGGTACATTCAGGGTGAGCCAGCTCCTCCCTTAGAATGGGAAGCTTGGTACTGTGACCCATAAGTGGAACTCAGTGCAGAAGATTGTTTCAGAAAAGATATAAAACTTACTTACTGTAACTGGAGATTTTCCTAAATACTGGATTTTCTCCATTGAGTAACACACCTACCCACCATCCTCATCTAGCAGAGCCAGGGCCTCTGGGAAGCTTACCCTGTGGCATGTACCATCAGTGATGCTCTTTTTGGGATCTTATGCCACTCCCCAAGTAGTCCCTCCAGGTATATCCCTGTGAGTTGCTAACTGCGACCTGCATCCAGTGAGTGCCATCCAGTTCTAACTCCGCCTGACAGTAGCTTTGTCTGTGGATGTGTGTTAAGCACTAAATTGGAAAAACTCAACTAGGCCTATGGCACAGGGTACAGCTCTGTGACATCACACTTGTGTGTTGGCAGATCTTACTTCGAGAGGGCTCTTGCAGTAGGTAATTATATATAGGACTGAAAAATTAACCGTTTGTGTGGACTCTCTTTGTAGTGGGTGCTTTGGTGGTGCTCTTTTCAAAATAGTTTTTTCTCTATCCATTGGCAAACAGTTTGGCTCAGAAATGGGCAACACTACATAAATTCAGCATTATGTAACTCAAAAGTGGACAGCGTTCTATAAATCTTTCCACATTTGTAGACTCTAGGACTGAGATAATGCATGCAAAATTTCATAGTCATAGAGTCAAAGATAGCTAAGTAATAAGCATTTCAAAATGGGTTTAACCCCCCAAACATCACTTGCTACGGGGCACTACCATGCCCCATAATATTAATAAAAAAAAATGTACATATGTCAAGATGAGCAAGATAAATGAAGGTGGTCACTGAGCATGCTTAGAAATTTCTCTCGCCCATTGTGGTGACACTGAGCATGCTCAGAAATTTGTTCTGACATGTGAAGATAATTTCTGAGCATGCTGAGTGACCAACTTTATGTTTCTCCCAGGACACCACTGGAGATGAGTTTTATGGCTCAGTAATCCTTTCCTGGTAAAATTCTTTCAGGAAATAAAAATGTGAGTTGCCATTTAATTTCCAGGCAAATATACAGTTGTCTTTGAAGTTTACATTACTTGTTTCCTTTTGTAGCTTTTTATCATTTCTATCACATTCACCTAAACACTTGTATAAATCAAATATGACATGGACTGACTTAAGATATCATTTTTATCTACATTTGAGTGTGTTAGTCTATTGCTGTCTCACTCATGGCTTCGCTATATAAACAGACCAGTACCTTCTCATGAAGATAAAATGGTATCTTACATGAGCCCAGATCATATCCCATAACTTAGAGATATATATGTATAGTGGGATGTGCCACATGCATACTGTGAATATTACCGATATTTACCTGAGTGACATTTGAGCTCATGCAATCATGAGTGTAAAGCCATGAGTGATGTTCCTGAGGTCAAATGTCACAAGGGTAAAGATCAGCAATATTCACGGTATGCCCGTGGCATGTTTTATTTATGCAGTACCACCCACCATTTAGGCTTAAAACACACCACATCTTAATGTTGTATTTTAGGTGACTCGCTCTTATTTCAGCCGCCTGATGCACGAGCACATTCACCATGAGTACATGTGCCCAAAGTGCCAGTAAATGCTTCCACTGAAGAGTTATCTCTTCTGCTGAGGAGTTTATCATTTTATGTGCAGTATTTTAGAACGGCAGTCTAACGTACTTTAATTACTGTTTGAATAGTACAGCCAAGATTTCGAGCATGCGCATTCAGCATGACCACTCAGTGCGCATGCTCCAAGTCTCGTCTGTACTATTCAAACAGTAATTAATGTTTGTTAGACTGCTCATTTTGCTAAATGAATTGCATTGCCAAGCTTGTTTCACTTCTTTCTAATATATTGTATACAAAATGATGAATTGTTTACTGAGTGCTAGAGTTTACCGGCACTTTGGACAATTTATTTGCACTGGAAATGGAAAAACAACAGTAGCTGGGGGTTAGAATGTCATTTGTTTCTTTGCTTAGTAGCTAGAGGTCGCATCCTAAAGTGGTGTACTCATTGTTGGCAAGGAGTGGAGGAACGTGCCAATCGGAACTATGAGGAATTACAGTCGGGCGATGAAAAGTGAAAAGTATGGCAGTGTTAACTGTTGTGGGAGGTGTAAGTATTGTTTCAGAGGGTAGATGATTCTTGGAAGCAAGGTTATTTTTTGGTGTTTAGAATGTTTAAAGCCAGAATTGCCAACCAGTTGAGACAGCTGAAAAAGCAAAAGTATGCAGCGGGAGCCTGCGAGCAAGTGAGTTATTTTAAAAAAAAAAAAAAAACCGAGCTGCTTGGCTGCTGGCACCAACCAATAAGGATCTACTGTGAAAATGTTTTTGGCCATGGGAACCTAGAGTGTGAATAGAACGATGTTCTCACTCTAGGTCCCAGGGAATGAAAAATATCAGTGATATGTGGCCTTTAATATGCTCACATATATTGCATAAATGTATATAAATATGTGTATATATAATGTGTGCCGTTGTAGTGTAAATAAAAAGTTACAGATATCAAGGTTATTTGCTAACCTTACTATGCTGAGTTAGGATTCTAACTAGACTATTTATAGAACTAGTGTATAAGTACTTTGTAATAGCTAAAATAATCTTACATTGTGTTTTGCTGTATGACTTAACATATTTCTCCATTTTCGTGTCATTGTGTAATAAGATCGTAATGTTGCTTGTTATTCTGTACAGCTATGTGATTGTCATATCTGTGAGGAAATTCATAAAACATTTTATTGGGGAAAAAAGGTTATTTGGTGTTGTCAGGTTATGGACATGATGGACAAAAGAAACCAAGACCAAAGATGTCACAGGTAATACATTTATTACCAGACAGCACACAAATACAGACAGGTGTTACCTGTTCTGGGAGCAGCATGTGACAGGGTGACCCCTGTTATAGTGGACACCCCTGGGATAAATTGAACCCCCTTCTCTAAGCAGTTTGTGTTGTATAATGTCTAACATGCTGGTTGACTGGTTATAACAAAACTAACAGTACAGTTATAAAACTAAGGGGTTAGTTTAATAGAAGAATAACAAAAGTTTGTGTCTGCTTTTTCTAGATATTAGCAGCCCCTCCTTCTAAGATATATTTTACAGCAGACAGCATGAGATAATATGACCCTGCAGGAGAATTTAGGAGAGCACAGAATGTTCTGATCTCGGGTCTGACCTTTAACAGTGTTGTAAACACGTTATGTAAGGTGCCAAATAACTGTTCACTGTGGTGCATTGTAACATGGCATAAAAAGGAAAAACGAAATGAAGCACTCAGATGGGTGCAAACACACCATGTGGTACAGTAGAAACCATGGTCTAATACCATAGTAGATCATGGTTTGTATTGTAATACCTTGGCAATCCACTACAGGTAAGAAGTAGTATACAAGTGAGAGCAATATGCAAATATCTTGCAGTGTGTAGTTGTCCCAAGTTGTATTTACTAAAAATTTTCCTGACACAGGGTTTTTGACTTTTTCAAGATTGTTCTATGTTGTAATTACAACAGAAGTTCATGAGTTACTAAAGATTGTACAGTTAAAACTCCACATATACTGTTAATTATGCTGCAGCAATATTTCTGTAGAAGTGAACAGTTACATACTGTTACAATCCTTTCTGATCTACTTCTTTCTAAGCAACTGTGGGTGCAATGCATTGTGGATGACTGAATAACATTATCTGGCCTAGCCTTGTCTTGGTGAATACACAGTGGTAAAGATGAGCATGCAGCTTCTATAACCGAAAGCAAAAATAACAGACACTGAGATAAACAAAGCAAAATTAAAGAGAGAGGATACTTGTGGGTGAAAAGAAAAATAAATTGAGAGAAACAAAAGAAATCAAAGAAACAGACTAACAATAGTAGTCAAAACAAGTATTTGAAAGGTGAAAGCAGTAAACGTTATGTTGTTCTGTGTCGTGCTGAGTTAGGTAGTTTAGAGGGGAAAAAAAGTGAAAATAATATTCCGCAAAATAGTAGTTGTTCAATAAAGTGTTTTTCAGATTGGCTTAGTTCAGTACATTTGGAGAAAAGGTGGTTGTGCTACTAGGATTGTGTGACAGCCACCTATTGGTCTGCAAAGGAACTGGAGAAAGAAAACTAAAATGTACCATAGCACACTCCATCATGCAGTGCAGCCTATATCTTCTAATACATAGAGAGGAAAATCAGAGCACCTAGAATAGAAAGTGAATTGTAAGTTTTTGAAAAGTTGTAAAATATGTTTTGATGTTAGAAAGCTTAAAGCTTGTAATGAAAGTTATTTTAACAAAAGTGAAATAGTAGCCACGATATTTCCAATAGGTGTGTTTCAATTGTTTTCAAGTATATGTACATCATGTTTAATAGCTCAATTTATAGTATTCTGAAAGTAGATCAGTGTGATTGTACTCATTTATTCAAAGACTATTAGTCATACACTCATTGCCATGTTACAAGCGGATTAAGCCACTCGAAAGCATGGGTCTACAGTGGAATTAATCCTTGGTTGGTTGGTTGGACCCACTCAGCCTTCGGCAGGGGAAATTGTTTTTCCAGCTTCTAGTGAGCTTATAAAAAGCCCTACCTCAGTGCTGAGATAGGATAGACAGGGCGATCAGTTGAATACTGACTAAGGAAGGTGAAAGACCTCCTGGCAGTGTGTGCTTTCACACTGTTTGATTCATGCTAGGCTGAAGAAAAGCCTTAGAAACTGTTGAAGCTAAGCATTTGTCTGACTTACCATTTTGCTTTTTGTGTATTTTACTTGATGAAAATAAAATGATAAATGCAACCATGCATTTTTTATGCACCTGCCTTGTGGTCTGCCTGAAATTACGTTATCCAAAACCCACACCCGGTGACATATGGTGTGAAAAGTGGGATCTGTCTGGCTGTCCAAGGAAACTGGGAGTCCAGTCAGTTGGTGCCAGACCTGGTACCGTGGATACATGGCAGAATGAATGGGACGAGACGGAGCTGATGGCGAAATGGAGACCCTAATACAACTTCTTCACTGGATGAGTGAGAGATGGCTGGAGGCTGATCGATGCCGGAGAGAGGCAGAGTGTAGATGCCAGGAGCTACTCGAGAGGTCCCACTCGGAGGATGTCAAGGAAGAATCAGTGGAGCAGGATCCCTGGGCTCTGGAGGAGGAGGACCCCCTAACGGAGCATTTGCAACCAACATTTGTGGAGATACCATTGTTGCCCATTTTTCCGGGCTGCTATTTGGTGGAGGATGGCGAACGAGAGGAGGAGACCCCAGGTAAGACTTTAACTGGCAGTGTATTACTGGGGCAGAAGACTTCAAGCAACATGGAAGGAGCCATTTTGGCTAAAGGGACTTTTCCATGTTTTAAACCTCCTGCTATGAAAATAATTGTTCTCCTGGTACTGACTGGGGAAAGTTGTAGGTGGGGGATCCTGAAGTAACCCAGTTAAGGGAGTATGTAAAAATCAAAGATGGGAGACTGGTTAATGGTAGCGTGGGGGACAGGTTGTGGGGGTATGAACTTAGGAAGGAAGTTCTGTATCATATGAGGCCCAACCCCTGGACGAAGTAAGTGTATGTCCAGGTAGTGGTGTCCGTGGCATATAGGAAAAGGTGATGGAGGATGCGCTCTCCAGTCACTCGGGACATCCGAGCCATGGGAAATTATTGGCTAGACTCATCCTGTATTTCTATGGGCCGGGTATGTACAGGCAAGTGGAAGCATATTATGAGACCTGTTATAGGGACAGACAGACAGTGACCACTGATAATGATGTGGGAGGAGTAACCCAGAGAGTGAAGTGCAAGAGATGGCACCCTTGGAGGAGGGGAGACTCCCACATGGAACAGGAGGGACAAGGTGGTGGCCAACACCACTAGAAGTGTATAAGATTTGATACATAAACCCAGAGGTTAGGGACAAACTGGTAGGCATACAGCATGGTATGTTACTAGCCTACGTTTAAATGGGGACGGAGCATGGTAGTTCTCCCCCTGAAGACAGTTCTACTGGGTGCTGGATGGTCCAGAGGTTTAAATGTTTAAATGTATCTTCTATGGGAAAGTCAGTAGATGGCATAAAACTGCCATTAGTGGTTCTTTCTCCTAAATGTATGTGATGATACTGTAGTCTACTAATGGAGAGACTCATTTTCAGAATACAGTAATTTGAGATGTCTCAGGGTATTTGTATTGTTATGAATAGGATACTTTACAAATCTTTTTTTTTTTTTTTAAAGGAACCCTGAGACAGAGCTTCCGGTGAGTGTGAGCCAAAGCTCCACACCCTTCCAGAGTGTTGGTTGAGATTTGGACAACTGTAGGATGGTTGCCCTCTTGTGCGGGGAGATGTGTGATGGTGACCCCTGTCAAAGTGGACACCCTTGGGATAAATTGAGACCCCTTCCCTATGCAATTTCTTTTGTATAACGTCCAACATGCTGGTTGACTGGTTATAACAAAACTAAGAGTACAGTTATAAAACTAAGAGGGCAGTTTTAACAGAAGAATAACAACAGTTTGTGGCTGCTTAATCTAGATATTAACAGCTCCCTTCTAAGATATATTTACAGCAGACAGCGCGAGGTAATATGACCCTGCAAGAGAGTTTGAGAGCACAGAATGTACTGACCTTTAACAATGTCGTAAACAAGTTATGTAATGCTCTCCAGGTGCCAAATAACTGTTCTCTGTGGTGCAACAGTGGCCCCGAGTGGCTAGTTTTATGTTATGTCTGCTGTTAATCAAAAGGCAGGGGAAATTGTTTTCCCAGCTTCTATTGAGCTTATAAAAAGCCCTACCTCCGCGCTGAGAGAGGATAGATAGGGTAGTCAGTTGAATACTGGCTGAGGAAGGTGGAAGACCTCCTGGTAGTGTGTGCTTTCATACTGTTTGATTCATGCTAGGCTGAAGAAAAGCCTTAGCAACTGTTGAAGCTAAGCAGTTGTCTGACTTATTTTGCTTTCTGTATATTTTACTTGATAAAAATAAAATGATAAATGCAACCATGCACTTTTTATGCACCTGACTTGTGGTCTGCCTGAAATTGTGTAATCCTAAACCCACGCCCAGTGACACAGCAGAACCCACCAGTATCATGATACCTCTCTTAACAGCTTGACTCTACTAGCACGGCTTTCTCGTCATATTTATACCCTTAGACAAACGGGTAGTTATCACCAGACATCTGGGACCAACAGTTATGCTAGCCAAATAAGGAAAATATATGGTATACATACATTTCATTGACAGGTAAGATATCAGCATTTCCTTTACACAACATCCTTTCAGGCTGGGTCCCAGGACTGCAATAAAAATAGTTCAAACTAGAATAAAGCCATTAGCTTGTCCTATCTTAAACTCCTAAAAGACGATGTGAAACTGTGACAAACTGTTACAGTAGGTCATTACAAGTATATACAAGAAAAAGATGGTGTGCATGCAGTGCTGTGCTATGCTATGCTAGATTTTATGCCATATGCTGTGCGCCTGCTTCACTTTGGTGGAAGACAAAGCAAATATTTTCACTGTAGGACCTTCAGAATAAAAGCCTGACATAATTTCATTCCAAAGCTTGATTGTTCTCAGAAAGTGTATATTCAGACCTTTAACTGTAACTTCCTTGAGACAGCGGCGCATCCAATCATTTTTCCAGTCAAACCTGTTCCATTGCATAAAACAAATATGGCATGGGCACATTAAAAATATGCCTGACATTTTACTTGTGATCCATGACCCCTGTGAAATCATTTGTGGCTTCACGGACCACTCTTAAAAATATATCAGACATATATTTACTAGGCCCATGCCATGTCCTTATTTAAACAATGTATATGATCATCAGCTCTTCGTGATAAATTATCTAACTGATTTATTTTAGCCACCAGAACATTTCAAATGAGGATAAATCAGTTATCCTCACTTAAAGAGCTACTAACACCTCAAAGAAAACTTTATAAAACATAACGATTAGGTACAATTCTGCTTGCATTCCATTTATATTTTATGTATTCCTCCTCCACATAATTTATTACTACAGAAATGTGTATGGATATACAATTGTTGTCCCTTGCGGTTAATTTTGAGTTCATCTGCCTCTATAGCTTACTCCCTATTCCGAATCATAATCTTCTGTTGTGACATCACAATATGCTGCCATGGGAGTAACTATGAGATCACAAGCAGTGTTCTATGACTTCAGGTAGGGAGAAAGCAGCAGGAATAGATGAACTCTTCAGGAACAAAGATCCTGTTTTCATGGAAATGACCTCACTACTAAATAATGGGGAGGAGGAATACAGGACTAATGGGAAATACAAGCTGGACTGTGCCTAAATATTATGTTTTATTAAAGTTCTTCTGAAGGTGTCACCAGCTCTTTAGGCTTTTTATTCTCACTTTAGACAAGTCACAAAGAAGCTGTAAACCAGTGGGAGAGCAGCTTGAACAATGCCTGATGGCATTACAGTGGCCGCTGCAGCACTCAAAACAGCAGTGACAACAAACAGAAGCAGTTAAATCTTCAGACTCTAATTTAAAGGTTTTACAGTTTATAGTACGTAGTATATAGAGGACACACAATGGCCTGACTCGGAATATGTCATTTATAGTGTATAGTAGAGTGTTGTTCCATATAGAATTCCATCCCTTTCAAAATGCTGTTGTACCACAGTTCAAAGGTTATGGAATGTGATTGTACCCTGCCGTGGTACAAATAATCAATAATACCCGACAGAGTGAGCGATATTGTGCTATACCGGACCACCCAGGGGCATAATGAGGCCCGCTGCCGCAGGTGGAAGGTCTTATAGCCCCTGGAAGGTCCTGTATAGCAGAATACCACCCACCCTGGAGGGTATTACTGCACTTAGAAAATGGGCAATAAAATAGAGGAAATCACTTTAAAAAGGAATAAAAAGACTAGAAAACAGCTCTGTTTTTAGTAAAGTAGTCCCTCCTGTTTGTATGTTGTTCCCGCTCTTGCCCCCCCCCCAGTGGTCACAGAGTCATTCTCATCTGCTAATACCCCCAAAAGCAGGTTCAGAAGACATGGAGTTTTTGTAAACTATCTTCCCAGCAGTCTCTTGCCATTTTATTTATTTTTTTGCTTTAAAATCAGTTCTATGGTTCTGTTCCTTCCTTCAAGCACTTTTTTTTTTCTCAGGAGATGCAGCTTTTTGGGGGGGGTGACTGGCTGCCAAGTCGCCAGCTGGGCAAACAGAGGAAAAAATGGCATGGACGGGGGTTGGGGTGGGCTGCAGACAAGTATAATGGGCAGTTATGCTGTTTTCAAATGAAGTACTATAAGTTTGTTGTTTTTTTTTCTGTGGCAAACTACATGTGGACATGGTTGTGCCGTGCAGCTGTGGTAAGGGCTGACTCGTTCTGGGTAGTATCTCTCGGTAAGCCACACAAACAAATGTCGGTGATTTGAAATTCAAATTAGGTGGCTTCAGCCAGTTAGGAAGCGGGGTAGGCACTAGGATCCTGGTAATGAGGCAGGCTAGGCTGGTACTATTAATACCCAGACTCTGTTGTCAGATGCCCACCTTGGTAGAGGTATCAGTCAGTCAAAGCCTGGATATTTTTTAGTGCATTTTCTAACAGCATTCTGAAACCTCTATAGACCGCATGAGTCAGTTTCATTTTGAAAGCAAAAGAACTGACATGCGCATATTTCACACAGTACTATACACTATAAAAAATACAGGATGGGCAACTTTTATGCACAACCAGTGTGTGTTCTGCCTCCTCGGGTTTCTCATTCCCATGGACCTGTCGAGCTTTGCTCTCAAGGTCAGAGGGAATCGGAACCCCTCTGTGGCAGAACACACCGGTTGTACATAGTTGTCCAGTATTCGCTGTATCTTAACTTGTGAAGGGACCAGACTTGCGCATTTCATTTGTTGCTCTACCAAATATGAGGCATTGTCCTACCCTCTCATATGTGGAGATTTATGGCATATTCTGAGTCCGCCCGTTGCTTATCCCATATTCATTCTCTCTCTGTCCTGCAAACTTGGATCGTGCCTCTCACTATAAAGTATAGAACATTCTTAGTGAATGTTTCTTGACTATTTTTAATCTGTTATTGATGGATTTCTGCACTTATTATATATCTTACTGCCATTATCAGTATAATGCTTGCCATTATTTTTTGTTGTTTCTACCCATTGTATTTTTGTAGCACTGCTGTACTGTTCCTCTATTTGTACTATTGTACCCATGTTGCTGTTGTTCAACTGTTCTCCTTTTGTTGTACTCTCCCGGGTCATGCCTGAAAATAGTCATTTCTAGGGACATGGATATGTTGTTCATCCACACTCATTGGCAGGTATCCTTGCCGCTTTAAATCTTGCCGGAAGGTCTTCAAGCTTGCTCCTCCCACCCACCCGGGTGGTATAACTCTCGACTCCGCCCCATGACGCCAGATCTTCCTTACCGCTTGGAAGCTCAGGTTCCCTCCTTAACGCTCTGCTTGAGACTGGTTCCTATTTCTCCGCTTTTGTGGATTTAAAATAAATTTTGCTAAAAGACTTCAGTCTTGATCCCCGCGCCGCGATGGACAAATCGACCCGGATTTCGGAGATGCCCATGCGGGCAGAAGATGTCTCTGACGGATCCACACTCCACGCTGTTCACTGCTTAGGCCTGAGCACGACCCGCAGGCTTGCGACTCAGGTCATCTTTTCTCGGCCTACCCCTCGAAGACCGTGTTGCCCGATTGCAACTGGGCCGCCCTGAGAAGCGCTTCTCCGTGAAGTCCAAGGAGGCCCGGTTACGTGTCCGGGCGGGCGGAAGCTCAGGGGATCAGCTCGAGCGATGGTCGCGTCGGCTCGAGGAGGAGGCGGCGCGGGCCGTATCTTCCTCGGCTGCGGCATTTATCCCGCCTCTGGTTCTTCCTACACGGCTTCTTTATGAGCTTTGTCTGTCCCTCTCCACTAAGGGAGAAGGGTCTACGCCTGCTGGACCTTATTCTCGGTCCAAAAGAAGGACAGGGTAAGTCCCTCCGTCGACGCCTTCTTGGGAGCGGGAAAGGTCCTCTCCTGTTGCCGATCACACGCCGTCGACCGCTGCTTCGCCACTGGCCCACGGTGTCCCCGCCAGGTCAGTTGACTGAGACTCCTGCCGACGGTCAAGATTTTTCGACCTGCTGATGGGCTGTCGCTTTTAGCAGCCGAGATTCCCTCTCCCGGTTCCCCGGAGGAGTTGGGGAGCCCGTGGCTCGCCGAGCCCGGTCCCGGAGCCCTCGATGGACCATCCGAGCCTAGGGAGGCCGTTCGCCGACACCTCCGCAACGACCTCGGAAATTCCGGGACTCGGTCTCGACTTCTTCAGTCCAGCCGATCCCATCCGTATAGGCGGTCTCGGCACCGTGTAAGCTGCGCACCGCTGTCCTCGCCCTCCTCCTCGACTTAGGAGGCTTCAGCGAATTACGCGACGGTACGAGACCATGTTGCAACAGCCCTCCTGGCCGGGAGTAAGCCGACTCCGCCGCCTTTCCCCTGCCATTAAGTGGCTGTCACCGAGCTGCCGACACAACCCCTCGACTTATCCGAGGAGCCTATACCCAGGCCGGTTGTTCGCCAAAACCAGCTGCTCCACCGATTCCGTGGAACCTCCGCCCTCACAGCCACCTATTGGGGCTCGACCAGGATTCTCGGTCGGCTAAGGGTCTACCCCGTCGGCTTGTCAGTTACCCTCACTCCCGACCCGACCTCGGCAGGTGAAGGGTGGCTCAGGCCAGAGGCAGCTCTTCGAGGACTCTTCCGAGTCCGAAGATGATTCCTCCTTTCTCCAAGCGACTGGACTTGGAGTCTTCAGGAGGTCAGTCACTGACCGATAGCCCGTCGTCCTTCCTAGGACTGCTTCGCTCATCTCGAGTCCACCGGATGGAGCTCGAACCCGCTTCCAACGGGCCAGGTATCCTCACCGGAGATTCTGGACCGAGGGATTCCGACGGAGGCCTTTCCGGTGGCCGAGGCCATAGTGGGTCCGCACTGGAGCTTTGGCAGCCTCTGCTTCCTGCCCTGCGCCTTCGCCAGGATGGCCAGGAAGTATGCGTCCCTACCGGTTCCTTGTCCGGTTTTCGAACACCCTCTGCTGAAGGGTTGTTACCGACAGCGTTCAGTGCCCCGGCAACGCCAGGGATGTGGACAAACCTCCTGACAAGGAGTCCAAGAAATTGACTATGCTCGGCGTAAAAGTTCATGCGCGCCCTCTCTCAGCCTTCTCCACAGGCCAGTTCGGCCGCCTCATGGCACATTTTTCTCATGCCCTGTTGGGCTCCCTGGATGAGGTCATCCTCATCTTCCGCCCGATCTGCAGACTACGGTTAAGCAGGTGCGGACCAGGGCAGGGCAGTGGCCAAACAGCAGCTCCAGACTGCTTTGGATATAGGGACTCATGTGCCAGATCGGTGGCGGCCGCGAGTGGCTATAAGGCCGAAGGGCTTGGCTGAGGATATCCACTTTACTTCAGATACCCAGCACAAGTAGGCGGATGTTCCCTTTTGGGACTGACCCTTCGCCCTGGGGTGGAAGGTCACCTGCAGAGGATCGAGAAGTCCAATGCTACCTTGGACTCTGTCTCTTCCGGTCCAGAAGGACAAAGGCCTAAGCCACAGCCTAAGCCCTTTCGGTCTCTTCTGTGCCCTCGGGCGCCGCCCAGCAACGCCAGGGGCAGCAGGCTCGCCTTGCATCCCAAACCCAAGCCGCCGCTTCTAACAGGAGGCAGGAGGAAAGGCCCAGGAGGTCCCTCGGCCGTCCCTCCTCCAGCCTGCCCAGTGACGGGCTGAGGGGTACGCTCTATCCTCCACTACCCCTGGGTCCCCCCTGTGGGGGACGGCTCGCACTTCCGTTCTGCCTGGTCCGCTGTTACCACGGACAGGTGGGTCTTGGAGGTGGTGGGAAGAGGCCTGCCTCTGGAATTCGAGCAGGCACCACCCTTCAGAGCCGTCACTCGGGGGCTTCGTCCCCAGCCTCACTGGCTGCTCGCCGAGCCGACATCGCCTCCTCCTCCTCCAGAAGGAGGTGATAAGAGAGGTGGCGGACCTCCTTCAGACCCAGGGTTTGTGTCCAGGTACTTTCTGGTTCCGAACGGACGGGGCTGGCGCCCATTCTCGACCTACACGACCTAAACAAGTTCCTAAGGTCTCGAACCTTCAGGATGGTCACTCTGGCTCAGATAATACCATCCTTGGAACGCGGCGTGTGGTTCTGCTCTCTGGACTTGCAGGACGCGTTTTTTCACGTCCCTATCCGTCCGTCTCACCTGAGATTCCTTCGCTTCCGAGCGGAAGGATCCCTTTTCGAGTTCCAAGCCATGCCCTTCGGCTTGTCTCCAGCTCCCAGGGTCTTCACCAAATGCATGGCAGTGGTGACAGCATTCCTGCGGCGCCGAGGGGTCCAGGTGTACCCTACCTGGACGACTGGCTGATAGCAGCTCCTCCAGGAAGGAGGCGGAGTGGTCCAGAGATCTGCCTCCAGGTCTGCTCTCAACTGGGCCTCCTTATCAACGAGGGCTAAGTCGGAACTCGAGCGAAGCAGGTGATTCTATTCATCGGGCGCAGCTCGACTTTCTTCGAGCAGAGGCTCCCGGTGGACAGGGCCGAGGTTCTTTCCTCCTTTGCCCGATCATTTTGGTTGGGCAATTGCGCCTGCCGGGACTTCCTGCGCCTCCTGGGTCTCATGGCGGCCTGCACCAGCGGTGGTCCGTTGGGCCCGCTGGAACATGCGTCCCTTTCAGTGGGACTGGCCAGCCAGTGGTCATCAACGCTGCGATCTTTGGACCAGCTTGTGTCGGTGACACAGGGAGTGGAACGCTCTCCAGTGGTGGACCGTTCCAGATCATTTGCAGGAGGGCATCCCGTTACGTCCGCCCGAGCCGACGGTCTCTCTATCGACCGATGCCTCTCTGATGGGTTGGGGTGCCCATCTGGGGGAACACCGGGCTCATGGCCTCTGGTCCCCGCGGGAGTCCCGATGCCACATCAACCTGCTGGAGCTCCGAGCGGTCCGCCTAGCTCTCACCGCCTTTGCTCCGTTCCTCAGGGGTCAAGTGGTCCGAGTCCAGACGGACAATACCACGACCATGTACTATCTAAACCGCCAGGGCGGGACGCGCTCCATGCTTCTATGCAAGGAGCTCTCCCAGATTTGGTCAGCCTGCAGCAGCCTGGAGGCGGATCTCCTAGCCATTCACGTGGCAGGAGCCTCCAACACCCTGGCCGATGCCCTGAGCCGGATAGGGGCTGCATCCCACGAGTGGTCTCTCCTGCCGGAGGTAGTACAGCATCTGTTCTCCCATTGGGGCACACCTCAGGTGGACCTGTTTGCCTCCAGGGAGAACGCGAAGCTGAGTCTGTTCCATGCCTGCCCCCCTCAGCAGGGCTCGCTGCAGGGGGATGCCTTCTCGAGGCAGTGGACCCCGGGCCTCTTTTACGCCTTTCCCCCATTTCCCTTGATCCACAAGGTGCTTCTCAAGGCGAGGAGGGACAAGGCGCAGGTGATTCTGATAGCCCCAGACTGGCCTCGCCAGTTCTGGTACCCAGATCTCCTCAGTCTCAGCTCCAGGACTCCGCGGCAGCTTCCAGCTCGCCCGGACCTGCTCACAGTCAATCAGGGGAAGGTGTTCCATCCGGACCTTCAATCCCTGCACCTGACGGCCTGGTTCCTGAGCGGCTAGAGTTCCAGGCCTTGGGTCTTTCCGACGAGGTCCTCAATGTAGTTGAGGCGTCCCGTAAGGAGTCGACCAGAAAATGCTATGCCTTCAAATGGAAAAGGTTTTCTATTTGGTGTCAGGGCAAGGGCTTGGACCCTTCCTCCTGTTCCTTGGCAAGCATCTTGGACTATTTATGGTCCTTTCTAGTCAAGGGCTTAGGTCGACGACCCTAAGGGTGCACCTGGCAGCCATCTCTGCTTACCGGGCGCGGGCCGGGAAGCAGTCGGTGGCGTAGGAAAAGGTGGTCTGGCGCTTTTTCAAAGGCCTTGATCACATTTCCCCTCCAGTGCGGGAACCTCCACCTCCGTGGGATCTACTGCTGGTATTGGCAAAGCTCATGGGCAAGCTTTTCGAACTCTATGCACAGGTGTGCTCTCTCTCACCTGTCGTGGAAGACCGCCTTCTTGGTGGCTATCACGCCAGCCAGAAGGATGGGAGAGCTCCAGGCGCTTCATCGAGTCTCCTTACCTGGTCTTCCACAGGGACAAGGTTGTCCTGTGCCCCACCCGAAATTCCTTCCGAAGGTGGTGTGAGTTTCACCTTAACCAGGTGTTGACTCTGCGGTGTTCTACCCCAATCACACCTCGAGAGGCGTAATATAGGCTCCATACTTTGACCCTAGAAGGGCGCCGCTTATTATAAGGGAGTGTACCGCTGAAATTCGGGGAGAGGTTCGCCAGCTGTTTGTCACCACGCTTGAAGCCGCACCTGGCAGACCTGCAGCCAAGCGGACGATAAGCAGGTGGGTCACTTCCTGCATAGATCTCTCTGCTATAAGTTGGCGGGCATGGGCCTCCCAGAGGGATAAGAGCTCATTCTACCGCCATACTGCTCTGTGATGGCTGCTTCCAGGGACGCCCCTATCCAGGAAATTGCAGGGCTGCTACCTGGAAGTCAGCAACACCTTTATTACCCATTACCACATCGACCTTGAGTCACGCGGATGCTGGTTTTGGGGCCTCGGTTCTCCAGTCTCTCTCTTCCCAAGTGGCAATTGGGGTGTGCGCCTTGCCTCCCTCCTCCCGGAGAACTGCTAGGAGTCTGCCAATGAGTGTGGATGAACAACATATCCATGTCCCTAGAAATACAGGTTACTCACCTGTAACAGGAGTTCTAGGAATGGTATATGTTGTTCATCCACACGACCCACCCGACCTCCCCGGCTTCGACGCACAACCTGAGCTTCCAGCGGGCCAGATCTGGCGTCATGGGGCGGAGCCGAGAGTTATACCACCCGGGTGGGTGGGAGGAGCAAGCTTGAAGACCTTCCGGCAAGATTTAAAGCGGCAAGGATACCTGCCAATGAGTGTGGATGAACAACATATACCATTCCTAGAACTCCTGTTACAGGTGAGTAACCTGTATTTATGGCTAGTGCACCTACCTGGTTAACAAAAACTAAATAAATAAATAAAATAAAATAAATTATGGATTTTTTGTAGTCCCTTCATGCACACACCTATTAAAACTTACCCTTTTTTTTTTTTGTGTGTCATCCAGTACCAGGATAGAAGAGCCAAGAACAGGAGACACGCAGAAGAAATGAGAAAGAGACTCGCAAACTCTCCAACATCAGCTACAAATTGAGCAGCTGAGTGTTTGCACTACAGATGGACTGTTGGCAGAACTGATGTCGTACATTATATACACACTTGACTTAAAACTGAGAAAACTACCGTTTTACTGGTACTGTTTATTTTTCCTGTGAACTGTCTGGATACAGAAAGTTACACACTTGGCAGTTGCTATTTAAAAATAAAATATAATTAAAAATATTTTTTATTTTCCTTTTTTTGAGGTTTGGCATGTATGAAATTATTGTACTGTTCCAGGACAATCAAAATATACTGGAAGAAGGGATAGATGTTTCCTGTTTTGGGAAATGACGATTAGGCTCAGGTCTCGTGCTGTGTAATTTATCAAAAAGAATCAACTGGCCGGCCCGGTGGCGCTGAGGGTTGAGGCGCTGGTCGCCACAACTCACGCCACGCCGGCGACCCGTGTTCGGGAACAGGCATGGGTTGCCGTGGGTCGGCGGGGAGGAGATGGATTGAGCGTCCAAGGGACTGCTCTCCATCTCCGGGGAGTGGGGATTTGGGCGGCCGGGGCTTGCCTGACCCCTAGCAGAGGCTGGGGGGTCGACAGCACGTAGCTGCAAGCTTGGGGGGGCGAGTTGTGGCAGATGCTTGATTGTGCGTGCACCCAGTCGCTGGCGTCATTGCACGCCATGACCAGCCGGGAGGAAAACAGTGAAAAAAGCGAGCCCGGCAGCACGAAGTTGTTCCCCCGCGGCGCCATTCCTGGAAGGGCACCTCCCTGGCATGGATCCGTTGGGGTGGGTTGAGTCGCTCCCCACCACTCCTGCCGGAAGGGTAAGTCGGGGTGCACAAGGGAGGGGTCTGATGTCCGGGATGGCGTTGGGAATAACGGAGGGCGGGGTCGAGCCGAGCCTGAGGAGAGAAAATAATACTGCACCAAATCAACTGGAGACAAATATGCACAACTTTCAAACTGAATGAACATGTGCAGTAGTATGCTTGCTTTCTGAATGAAATCTTTGTGTGCCCTGCACAGAAAAAGAGTAACACAATAGTGTGTGAAGTAATGCAGGGAAATAGTTTTGTTGTTTGTGTTTTTTTTTTTTCTAAGTAGTAGAAATACAGGGCTTTAGATCTGCTGGGCTACTGTAATCTTCATAAGAAATGAGCCAGCTAAAAAAAAAAAGTGCAGTAGACTTCTATAGTTTGGTACTGAAACGTAAAGCATATTGTGAACTGAAGAATAGGAATCAATGTAATTTACAAGGAAATTATTAAAATGTTGTTGGAAAAAGTCAAGTCCACTGGAAGCATAGCAAGTCAGAAAATATTTAAGCTATAGGACTGTCAGAAGCTTGTTAGAAGCACACTGATGCTTTATTTGCCGCGTAAGAATAAAATGCCTTTGTAGACTCTACACTCTGTCTAGGAACACGTTTCATGTGAAATATATGCCTGTTTCCCTGTTATATTCCTGAAACAGATGAGCACAAATCATACATAGTTTTTTGGTTTTTGTTTTTTGGTGTGTGTGTGTGTGTGTGTGATTATTTATCAGCTGCCACCATCAGTCTGACCGCCCCCAGCCCCAACATCCTGGAATTACTGGGGCTTATGTTAGCTTCGGCCCAGGAGCGGAGCTTGCAGAGGGTCAGGCGTCATCCTGTTGCCAGCTCCTTGATTTTCTGTTTTTCTGAGATCCTCCCATTTTTACCCCGGGACCTCCGGACTAAAGTGGAGGCACACATGCGTATTACAGCCCCGGTGACTGCCCCAGCCCGTCGGCCTAGTGCCTGGCACTCCCTCTGGCCTGTGCTGCCCCCTAGCCTCCACCACGGGCAGTCAAGAGCCAAGTGGGATACCACCACCCTCCCAGAGAGGAGAGCCCTTTGCAGCTCCATCCAGCTCTGCAACCTCCCCCACCCCTCGACGGTCTGTGCTCATTTCTGAACACGGCTTGTCGGCATGGCGTGAGGTAAAGCATCCAGCGCCTTAGCCCTCAGCACCACCGGGCCAGCCCCATGCATAGTGTTTTAATGTATAATTAGAGTTTCATCTTACACAAAAATAAACTACATGAATCTCTTCTTGCCAATGTAGACAACCTTGTTACATAACATTCTTGCTATAATTTAACATTACTTCTGTACTGGGTTTTTTTTTTGCATTATTTCTTTACCTGCTCTGACGCGCCCTGCTCATCGTCCTCTCCTTCAGGTGGCCAAGTCCTGCCGATGCCTCCTCAGCCAATCCACCATCCAGCTGCTCTGATGGCCCCGGTTGTCCCGGACGTATCCCTTTGCTGGGGGGAGAGGGCTCTCCCATATCCCACCAGGGCCCTCTGGAGGACAGACCGGAGCACACGTAGCGCTCTCTTGCATCTTTACCGGGGCCCAGAAATGCAGCCTGGAGGTTTCTTGGCTGGGAGATGCAGGGAGGCGGGCCGCCGTCATCCGGATGGCAAGCGTGTATTTTCACGCTTTTCTGGTACCTCTTGTGCACCGCTGCTTGTAGTACCCCCTGGTCTCCACCGGAGGTCACTAACAGAGCGAGGCTACCCACCCCAGGAGAGGAGAGCAGTCCTCCGGATGCTCAATTCTCTCTTTTCTGCAACCCCCGGCGACCTGAGTCCGCTCTCAACCTGGGCTTCATGTGGTTCGAGGTGTGACGCCCAGCGCCCAACCTCTACGCCCACCGGCCAGCCTCTGTACTGGTTAAAGAAAACTTGGTTATTCTTTTATAGTTCTCAAAATTTCATATGCCATAAGCTAGACAGACTGGGAGTGAAGGGGGGTTGAAATATCAATGATGAACAAGGTAGTCTGCCATCGAGAACTTGGGTTATTCCATAGACATAATGAACTAAAAATAGTTAATGCTGCAGTAAGCAAAAACCAGGAAAATATTTGTTGGGCAATGTAAATTAGCTTTATACTACTCAGAGCAGAAAGCCAAACATGTGAGTTGCTTGTGGTATGTTCAGAAGCCTTTATTATAATATGCAGTTATAAAATGGGTCAAGATGATTACCATAAATACTGCATTCTGATTGGATGAGCCACGTCACCTGCTGTGCCTATATGTACACACAAACACACAGTGCTGCATATTGTAAGCCAAACTTTTATTATCAGGTCATTTTATAAGAGCAATAATACACATCAGGGTGCTATGTTTGTTGGTGGTTATAAAAATAGGCTTAAATTGTGGTCTGTGATTGGCTGATATGCGTTACATGACTGCATTGATCTCCCCTCTCCCCATATACTCTCAACTGTGTACACAAACTTTATCTTAGAAATGAAAACCGTAGTGATCAAAAAGTTCCACAGAACTCTATGGTAACGTACCTGTGTTCCAAAAAGTGAAATAAAACAACCACTTCATAGAAAAGTGAACACATTTTAATTCACTTTTTAACAAATTTTAAAAATAAAACCCTTCAGTGTGGGCAGTGTGGTAACTCAGGTTGCTCCCAGATAGTTGAAAATACTCCGTGGTACCTCTTGCCTCACAACACACCTGGGACATTCATCGGTCCCCACTGTGGCCACATTGTATTAGCTTATGTATGGTTCTGTGTCCTTGGAGACCACTCTTTCAGTTGTAAGAATGGTCTTGGGTGCTTTTTTTTTTTTTTAATACAACTATTTGGTCCCTGTCGCCTCCTCCCTCCAACTGGCAACTGGGACACACCGGTATTTTTCACAGGTTTTCTCCCTGACCCCCCCAGGCCCCAGCAGATGGCTGTGTGAGCATGTGGAGGCACGCTATGTACCCCGTGGTGCCAACTCAGCCCCTTCCACCTTCCGTAACTGTTTTTTGCTGCCACCCTCTCCGCCCACGCTACCCATCAGACCTCCACCCGGTGGGAGCAGAACTATGGAGGGCGCCAACCCACCCTCACCACCCTTGGGAGAGGAGAGCTGCTCATCAGCATGCTTTCGATCCTGCCCCCGCCAGCAGCCGGCGACCCAAGGTCGTTGCTGAATCCGGGTCACCGGCATAGCGTGAGGTGTGGCGTCCAGCGCCTCAACCCTCAATGCCACCAGGCCAGCTTCTTGGACACATTCTTGGGTATGAGAACTGTAAACTAGAGATGGGTAGGTCTGGTAACTTAAGAATATACCTTTGACCAGTCTTACAACCATAAGTGGGGTTTCTAAGGACTTTGTACCATATTATTGATAAGAGGGTGAACAATTATATACCACAGATCTAAAATTCTGCCCTCTCAATGTGCAGAATAAATGAGTCCACTGATTGGTCAAGAATGCCCCCTGATCTATAATTGCTTAGATCTTCCTGGACCTAAGTCTCCACCACTCATTCACACTAGTGGGATTAGGGCCGGAGGCACTAGGACCCATCGGGAGCAAACTTTTTTGCTGGAGGGTCGGCGCGAGAGATGGCGCCGCGAGACACGGCGCCGCGAGCTGCGGCTCGAGCGGTAACGACCTTCTCGGCGCCGACCCTCCAACCGCCTCAGTTCCTTTTTTTCCCGCCGTCGAGTGCGCTTCAGTATACGACGTCGCTCGCCTGTCGGGAGTCAAACTTCAAACTAGCGCTTAGTTTTCAGTTTGTTTTTTTGTAACATTATCACAATGGTAGTATCGCTTAATTTTATTCTATTTCGAAAATTTTTTCTAATATCTTAAATTTAACTTACTTGAAGAAGTCTTGGCCTACTGGACGGAGTCAACCATGAGCAGGTCAGGTGGCGGTAGGGAGACTTACGTGTAGAAAGCTGTTCAGTCAGCGGGCTGGGTCGGTCAACCTCCTTCTCAAGAAACTCAGCGGGGTTCCGACAACGGTCAGTCCGATGCCCGGGGGGATGGGCGGTCCCCCCGTCAGGCATAAAAATAAACGGTCGCTTTCACGGCACCGTTCGGCCTCGAGCTCTTCTTCGGCCCACAGGTCAAAAAAGAGAAGGCATCTCTCGAGGTCGCCCTCTGGTATGTCTGCGAGTCGACGGTCGGTTATCATTGCTAGTTGCCGGTCTCCTTCTTCGGAGTCGCCAACTTCTGGTAATCGTCGTCCTCGACATCGGAGCCCCTCCCCGCCTATAGGTAGGGCTCCAGATGAGCAGTTTCATCAGTGGGCCGCTCTTATGGAGCGATGGGCTCGGAGGTTGGTTCTTCTGCCTGGCTCGGTTGCCTCGGAGCCCTCGGGCCCCTCCGGCGATCAGGTAGGGCGGTTGGACCTTCCTAGTCGCGCGGCGCCTTCTTCGGTGCCTGCGACTCCGTGCTTAGGTGTTTCCCCCCCTCACATGGCTGCGGCGCAGGGGGCCACACCGATGCCCTTATCTCCTGGTTTTGTTTCCTCCTCTTGCTTTCCAGGTTCCTGGGGCTTTTCCGGCGCCTTCTGCGGTCTGTTGGCTTGTCGGCGCCGTTTTGGTGCTGGTGGGTCTTGCGGAGCCGTCCGGCGGCGCTATTGGATCTGGCGGGCGCCGTCGGCCCGCGCCGCTGGTCAGCGGCGTTTGTAACGCCGTCGGCTTAGCGACTTTGGCGGTGGAAGCCAGGCGGCGCTGTCGGTTTCGCGGCGCCATATGCGGCGCCGCCTGGGGGTTTTGCGGGGCCGCGTGCCTCTTTGGCGCCGTGTGCCTCCTTGGTGCCGTCTTCGGCCCGCTTTGCCGTCTCGGCGCCGGGGGTCCTCGGGGACTCTCCTTGTTTTTCTGATATTTCCTCCTCTCCTAATTTTCATTCCTTTCCTGTCCAAACAGTCCTTTCTGGACCATCAGGAGATGATGTTGAGCCTGACCCAGACCTTCGGTTGGGTGATGAAGTGGAGGAAACAGGATCTTTCTTTGCTACAGAGCCTGTGGTCGAGGACCTGTCCTTTAAGTCTCTGTTGAAGAACCTGAGATCCACTCTTTCTCTCCAGACTACAGACATCGATCCTGGGAAGATATTAAGACTCCAGTACCTTCATGCTTCGGAGATCCCTACGGATTTGACTCCTCCGATCCAGCCTTCCTTCGAGACGCTGTCTCAAATGGTATGGAATAATCCTGCTCTTAATCATTCAGTGGCTAAATCCATTGATAAGAAGTATTCAGCTCCCAAGGATCGTCCTATTTTTGGCATCCCAAGCATTTATGGATCCTATTGTAGTCCTGGCAGAGAATGACAAGGTCGTTCTTCCTCAACTACTTCAGCTCGACCTATTAACAAAGAGTCTCGTGAAGATTGATACATTAGGTAAGAGAGTCTTGCTGCCTCCACTCTAAGTATGCTGTGACAAGTTATCAAGGCTATTTTTCTCAGTATGAGTATATCCTGTGGCACTCTATGAAAAGAATGGTTGAAGCTCTTCCAGATTCGGACTCAAGTCAGAGCTTCTATTGACCGCTACTAGAGGTATTGAATCCAATAACCAACAAGTCAAAGCCGCCATGGACGCTTTCGACCTGCTTCGCGCTCAGCTGCTGCAGGATTTGTACCGCACGCCATTCCTGGCTGCGTCTTCGGGCTTCGCAAGGATGCTCATGCAGGTAATGGCGCTGCCTTTGATGGCACCTATCTTTCGCCCTCAGGTGGAGCAAGCCTTAGAAGCCTCCTAAAGACTAGATCGCCATTAAATTGGCCAGACCTCCGCCTGCCCCTCTCGGGGCATGCGAACAGACGCCAGTTTCTTAGTCGGCAGTCCTTTCGAGGCAGAAGCAGGAAGCTTCCATAAAAGCCAACCTGCCCAACCTCAGAAGAAGTAGCAGAAAGCGCAGGGGCCTAAAGCCCCAGCGCCACCTTATGAGTTGTTGCCCAAGTTCCATCCACACTGCCCGAGATGGAACTTTCCTCCGGTGGAGGTCGCTGATGTACTTTACAACGAGTGGAAGTCCATAATCTCAGACAAATGGGTCTTCGGATAATTCGCGAGGGTTACTCTCTCAATCTCCAAATTGTCTCTTCCGGACTGACAACCCAGGTTGTCGGCTTTCAGTCAGACCTCCTCACCACCGAGATCGAGGGCCTTCTGAACAACAGGGCAATAGAACTGGTGCCCCGCATTTATGAACACAGGGTTCTACTCCCATTTCTTTCTGGTTCCAAAGAAAACTGGGATGCCCCATTCTAGACCTCAGAAAGCTGAACAAATTCCTCCCCAGGGAGAAATTCAAAATGATTTCCTATGTACCCTGTTACCCTTGTGCATCAGGATGACTGGCTGGCCTCTCTGGATATGCAGGATGCATCAGCATATCTCCCGCCCACCCGACCCACCACAAGTTCCTCAGATTTGTAGCTTTGGTCAGCATTATCAGTTCAGAGTCCTGCCTTTGGGCTATCTCAGGCGCCGCAAGTTTTACAAAGTGTTGTGCAGTTCTCGCGCATCTCAGGAAAGGCGGACTCGAGTCTTTCCCTACCTGGACGATTGGCTTCTAGCAAGCCCGTCCAGCCAAGGGACTTTGGAAGCCGTGCAAACGACTTCTCGTCTTCTCACGTCCATGGGAGCTCTGCTGAATCTGAAAAAAATCCCAACTGCAGCCCTCCCAGAGGCTCCTTTTCTTAGGGACGCTTCTAGTCACCTCTTCCGCGAAGGCTTTCCTTCCAGAGGACAGAAGACTCGACATCCTTCGGATGGCCCGTTACATCGGGGAGAACCAATCGGTTACAGCTCTCTCGATGCAACGCATGTTGGGTCTCATGCCGTCCTCGGTGTTCACTGTACCCCTGGCCCGGTTGCACATGAGAACCACCCAATGGATGCTCTCCACTCAGTGGTCTCCGACCTCTCACCCCCAGTCTTATCCCATCAAGGTGACGCAACCCCTTCGAAGGTCTCTCACCTGGTGGTCTCAAGAGAGCAATCTCCTCAAAGGGTTCCCCTTTGCTCTTCCGGACCATCAGATCTCCATCACCACAGACGCATCGCTAATGGGATGGGGAGCTCACTGTCTCTCCCTCCACACTCAAGGTGTATGGACTCCGTTCGAATCTCATCTCCACATAAATGTCTTGGAGGTGAGAGCGGTCCTCTATGCGATCCAAGCTCTGAAGGATGTCCTTTGTCACAAGAACATTCTCCTTCAAACGGACAGCAAAGCTGTGATGTATTACATCAACAAGCAAGGCGGTGCTCACTCTTATCCCCTTTGCAGGGAAGCAATGAGGGTATGGGAGTGGTGCTTGGAGCACAAGTCCACTTCCCTTGCAAGTCAATCTCTTGACCCAGGGTTCGTTGGTCCATCCCAACCTGAAATCACTTCACCTTCATGCTTGGCTCCTGAAGAGATAGAAGTGAATCGGTTCAACGTCTCCCGTAGAATCTCGAGCATCCTTCTGGCTGCTCGGGAGCCAGCCACACGGAAAACATACGCATCCAATGGAAGCTGCTTTCTCTGGTGTGCAAAGTCCTCTTGGAACCCCTTTTCCTGTCCTCCTGACAAGGTTCTGGAGTATCTTTGGACCTATCTAACCAGGTCTTCAGTACTCACAGTTAAAGTTCACCTTAGTGCCATCTCAGCTGCCCATGAGCTGGTTTCATCCCTGACTCTGGCTCAGTTACCTATGGTGAAGAGATTTCTTAAGGGATTCTTCATACCAGACCCCTGTTAAGCGTCCAGTTGCAGCCTGGGACATTAACCTGGTGCTGGACATGCTCACTCGGAAGCCTTCTGAACCCCTAGCTACCTGTGAGCTAAAATTTCTTACCTGGAAGACTGCCTTCCTGGGGCCATTACCTCACCCGCAGAGTCTCTGAGATACATGCCCTGGTTACAGACCTCCAGATACTGTCTTCCATAAAGACAAAGTAGTTCTCCGTACTCATCCAAAATTTCTTCCCAAGGTTGTGTCAGAATTCCATCTAAACCAACCTCTGGTACTTCCCGCTTACTGGCTAATTTCCAAAATGAAGGGAACGAGCTCTTCATTCCTTGGATGTTAAGAGAGCCTTGGTTCTATTTGGACAGAACCAGGATGTTCGCAAGACTCAACAACTCTTTGTTTTTTCAGCGACACCGACTAGGTCAACCTGTCGCTATCAGATGCATCTCTCATGGTTAGTGGCATGCCTTCGACATTGCTACTCCATGGCTCAGGTTAAATTAGAAGGTAGAGTGTACGCCACTCTACTAGGGTTGTCATGGGCATCCTGGCGGAAATTGCAATGTTCCAATGCAGATATCTGCAACGCCGCCACCTGGAGCTCACTGCACACCTTCTAAGCACTCATGCACTGGATGTTCATGCCAGCGAATATCCGCATTCGGCAGAACCATCCTTAATGGCTTCTACCTTAGACATGTGAGCTCTGGCTCTCCTGCCGCCTTTTGGGGATTATCAGCTTGGTACTTCCACTAGTGTGAATGAGTGGTGAGACTTAGGTCCAGGAAGATAGGAACCACGTGCACTCTACCGTAATTCTTGATCTTCTGTAACCAGTCTCCACCACTCATTCACACGCCCACCCTCCATCCCCCGAGCTCACCGCTGTGTTGGTCTTCACTCCCTCAAATCTTTAGGCTGTGAGGACTTCTTTACTGACCCTTCTTACACGGGTCGTACGGACTATCTTATGTCCGTGTTTTTAATGTTACAGTTACTCTTTACGTTAGTTGCGCTGCACCCTTGGTAAAAATTACAGGCGGTTGGAAGGTCGGCCGAGAAGGTAGCGCCGCCGAGAGCCGCAGTGCTCACAAGGCCAGGTCTCATGGGCGCCATCTCTCGCGCCGACCCTCCAGCAAAAAAGTTTGCTCCCGATGGGTCCTAGTGCCTCCGGCCCTAATCCCACTAGTGTGAATGAGTGGTGGAGACTCGTCCAAGAAGATCAAGAATTACGGTAGGTACGTAATTTTCCTTTATTGTCAGTGCTCTAATGTTTGCTGAGAAGTACTTGGCTTGCAGCCTCATACCCCAGCACACACATTGCAGGAGGGCCTGTATCCACCAAGGAATGCAACTTTGTGTGTTATTGTCCAATCCGACAAAGTTGAAGAGCATCCAGATGCAGAAAATATTCAAAGCAAACTTTAAATAAAAAGTTTTGCAAATTGTACATTTATATAATCAGGTCAGAGCGTGGCATAGATAGAGGTTCAGTCACCTTCATATCGACCTGTTTGTGCTGATGGAAACTACTCTGATGTCAGGGCTCTTAAGTCTGTAATTGGTGCCTTTGAGCGGAGGTGGTGGATGCTCTGTCGCAGGGGATGGACTTCGACGTAGCATTCCTGTTCCTCCACTTCCACTGATGCCAGAGCACTGCAATAAAGTGGCCAGGCTGGTTGTGGTTCTTTGATCTAGTGAAAATGGTTGCATGTGTTCAGTTTTGCATCCCAATCCATAGAGATCTGATCAGCTATGGTACAATCCTTAATCCAAAATCCTGGGGCAATGAAGTTGGCAGCCTGGCTTCTGAGAAGAAGAGACTCCTGAAGTAAGGACTCTCGGAAAAGGTGGTAGACGAATTGGCATTGAGGAAGGTTTCCACCTTAGCAGTCTGTGACAAGGTATAGAATATTTTCTTGGCTAGGGTCAGAGATTGAGGCATTAGGTCCACCAAGGCCGTGGTTCTGTAAACCTTGAATTTTTTGCAAGCAGGAGTGGGCAAGGTCTAGCAGTGAGCACCCAGCAGGGGCAGGTTTCCACTCTAGGTGCAGTATTGGACCCATTTATGGAGCCTTCTTTGGGGACCAACGTAGGTGTTAACCATTTTTCTCAGAGCAGTGTGAGCAGTCAGCAGGAGCCGTACCTCTTTTGGTCCCTGGTTTATCCATGGAACTTTAACCTGGTGTCACACAAGCTGTTCAGGGCACCGCATGAACCCGTTTTGTCAGTTCACTTGCACATTATCTCTTATAAGGCATATTTCCTGATAAAGGATTGATGAGATCAAGGCTGTTTCTCATAGGGAACCTTACCTTTCAATGCACATGGACAAGGTGGTACTGAGGACAGTTCTGTCTTTTGCACTTAAGGTTCCCTCAGCCTTCCAAGAAACCAGGAAGTTTGTCATCTATTATTCTGACAAGGCCAGCCAAAGGAAGAAGATTTCTATAAGCTGGAGTTACGGAGGGCACTCAGAAAGGTGCTCACTCTGATCAGAGCACTCCTAGCAGTGCGCTCCCCACTTCCTGGATGCAGAGAGGGCAAACTTTGGTGTCAGAATTGGCAAAGCAGTAATGTTGTTCCCATTAGCATGTGTAGTGCACTACAGGATGGATGCCCAGAGTTTTTCCAGTGCAGCCATTGGGCACAGTTGTGTAGGCAGTGGTTAACGAATGAATCCCATAGCTACCTTCATTGGTCATATATAGGACAATGTTGTCTCCCACCCTATTGAGGATTGATATTGCTTTTTAGAACCCATATTTATTAACACCTGGTCAGTAACATGGAGTGAAACAGAAAGAACTTGCTTCATACTTTATTTTTTTATTGTTTGTTAACCAGGTAAGACCCAAGGATAAAAACTGTCCCTTTTCAAGGTGGATGGGGAAAGAATAAAGAAAACCAAAATACAGAAACAATGCAAGTGACATACGTAGTACAATATAGAGAGCAAGACAAATCAATATAGAAAAACAGTGCATCTGTACAAAACATTTACACACACTACAATTCAACAAATGATTCTTATGTTTAAATGTAGCAACACTACAGTAATGAAATTTTGAGGCAAATAATTCCAAGCTTTTGATGTGTGCAGTATGTTGTATGTCTGTAAGTCATAAAAACCTAATAAAAATTCTTTATGGAAAAAAAAAAAAAGAATTCCAAGCTTTGGCCATGGTTTAAGAAAAAACTCTTTGACCCTGTTTTGCTTTTCAGAATGGTGTAACCAGGAATTTACTGTAATTTCCTTTTCAAACAACATGAAGTCTTGCTATATTATAGACATTAGCAGTTTGATCCAGCTCTAGAACTGCCCCGGAGTGAAATGGTTAAAACCATTCCAAAATAGAATTTTGGCGCGAGAGCAGCTCTATCTGTGTCATTTCAAACTTGAACTGTCAGATTCTTTACTCCGCCTCAGTGAACAGTCGCTCCGGAGATTTCTCCTTCTGCTCGGTTCATTTCTCTGTTTAAAAAATGTTTTCTCGGTTGGATTTAACTGAGAATAGTTTTATTTTAACCGCAAAACCGTTCAGTTCAAGCTCTATCTATGGTAACCGTAAGTAAATGAAGGTTTTGTCTGTGTGGAACTTGTAAGTTATCGGTTCGGTTTTGAACCGATCAGTGGGTTTAAAACTCATTTAAAACTAAAAGTTACTATTTTAGAGTGCGGTTCCCGGTTCTTATCAGTTCTAAAAAAAACGGATTTATTACGTTTTTTTCCAATACCCGTGACATGGTTAGGAACCGATAAGGGTGTCTTGCCTGGCACTGCCGTTAAAAGGGCAAGTTTTGGTTAGGCTGGCATTATGTCTGAGAAACCCAAAAGAAAAACCGGGCCCACTGGGTTTCAACACTGTGATGTTTGTGGGGAAGTCTTTGCCAAGGCTGACCCACACACCACATGTGTTTATTGTCTGGGGTTTGACCACCTCCAGTCAGACTGCCAGATATGTAAGAATTTCCCTGCAGCCACCCTGGAAAAAAGATTGGGCAGGCTCAGGGAACGAGAGGCCAAAAAGTCCGCTGACCCGATGGCCAGCCCGGTTCGGTGCCAACCGAACCAGAGGGAGTGCCCTCTGACCAGGGCCAGACTTCCTCGGCAAAGAAAAGCTGGTTCTGAGGAACCAATTCCAGTAAAGAAAACAAGAAAATCAGCAGGTCTGGAGTCCAAAATTCCTTCTCCAACTGCTGCAGAGATAGCAAAAGCCATACAAATTGTCCAGTCATTGTCTCAGGGTCCGTCCGAACCACCACTATCTGGTAAAAGGTCGGTTCGTCCGGTCCCAGTGGTTCAGGATTATGATATTGAGGAATTTTATGAACCAGAGGAGGGGGAGGAGGATTATGAACAGTATGAATGTGGCTGGGAAGGTCTGGGTGTGCCCATTGAACCGGACATCTCTCCAGACAGACCTTTAGAATCTCCCCTATGCTGTCTGAGTCCCCATCTCATTTATGTTTTATAAAAGTTGCTGAAACCCTCCAGCTTCCTTTAGAAGAGGCTGTGGATGAGCAAGAGGAGCCTGATTTCTAGAAATGATGGATATTCCAGAGTCTAGAGATTGTCTATTCCTTTACATAAGTATTTTAGAAACAAACAATTAAAATTTTAAAAGCTCTAATTCTGTGCCTCTTGTAGATAAAAAGATGGACAGAAGGTATACATTGTCAGGCCCTGATACAGAATTCCTTTCTCAGCAATGCAGTCATGTGTTAGTAGTTCAGGCTGCTGCCTGTGATAAAGCTAATATTCCTTGGCTTCACATCCTCCTGACAAGGATTCCAGGAAGATTGATGCCATGGCAAAAAACAGTATATGGCAGCCTCTCTGGGACTCAGGCAAGCAAATTATATGGCTTATGTAGCTAGGTATCAGAAATCTAGATGGGATACTGTTATGCAATTGGCCAAGCAGGCCCATGGCCAGCTGGCTAGTGAACTAGAACAGGTGGCTGCTGATGGCATTGAAGCCTCTAAGGTTCAGTTTCATGCTGCTGTGGATGTTAATGATGTTTCCTCTAAGGTCATGGCCACATCTGTAGCTTTTCGTAGGTTGGCCTGGCTCAGGTGTACTAGTTTGTCACAGGATACCCAGACTAAGGCTATGGATTTTCCTGTGGTGGGAAATTCTCTGTTTGGAGAGCAGACAGAGAATTACGTGAAGAAGATGGATGAATATAGGACTACTTACAAGAGTGCCCAGGCTAAGGAGCGGCAAGCCACTCCTCAGGGGTAGGGGTAGGCCTTTTCACATGCCTTTCTACCAGACTCAGGCCTCCTCTGCCTATGCTCAGAGGGGCTTCTTCAGAGGCAGGGGCAGACGAGGGGTGGGCAGGCCTGCTCCACCCCCCCAGCCTAAAGCTCCTGCGAAACAGGCACCCTGATGGGGTGCCCAGGGCCGATTCTCCTGTACCAGTGGGGGGCAGGCTGGCTTACTTCAGTCAGAATTGGGCTTCTTTAACCTCAGACAAGTGGGTTCTGGAAGTAGTAGCCAGGGTCTGGTTCTCAGCTTCAAAAGTTTCCTAGTTGAGAAGCAGACTTTTCTACCTGCAAGTGCTTCAGAGACCTCGCTCTGGAAACAGAGGTCTCATCCCTGTTAGCTCTCAGAGCAATAGAAAGGGTTCCTCCCTGCATCAGGGCAGGGTCTGTATTCCAGATACTTCCTTCCCCAAAAGACAGGAGAATGGTGGCCCATTTTAGATCTCAGATATCTGAACAAGCATCTTTTGAAACCAAAGTTCAAAATGGTAACTCTGGCAATGATTTTACCTTCCCTAAGGCCAGGGACTGGCTAGCCTTCCTGGACCTCAAGGATGCCTATTTCCATGTCCTAATCAGAAGATCCCATCGAAGTACCTCAGTTTGAACTGCCCTCAGGTCATTACCAGTTCAGAGCAATGCCCTTCGGCCTTACCTCTGCTCCAAGGGTATTCACAAAGTGTCTAGCAGTGGCAGTGGCCCACTTAAGGAGGCAGAGGATTGCTGTTTTTCCCTATCTAGACGACTGGCTCATTGTAGGCCAGTCCTCAGAACAGGTAAAATCTCACCTGCAGGTTACCCAGCAGCTTCTCCCCTCCCTGGGTTTTCTGCTAAACCTACCAGAATCGGTTCTGGAACCAGTCCAGGTACTCACCTTTATAGGGGCAGAATTGGACACAAAGCTAGCCAGGGCCTTTCTTCCCCCAGAAAGGGTAAGGAATTTAGTGGCTCTGGCCTCTTCCTTCACTCTGTAGGTCTCTCGACCAGCAAGACACTTTCTGCAGCTCCTGGGGCACATGGCTGCATCCACAGCTGTTGTGCAGGGAGCCAGATTTCAGATGAGAGACATTCAGTTTCATTTGAGAACCTTTTGGTCTCAGAGAAGAGACCCCTTTCCAAGTTGGTCCCAGTGACTCAACCTTGATCCTAGCTCTCCAGTGGTGGCAGGATCAGAGCAGTTTAAGAGCGGGGTCCCTTCATTTCCCCTCTCACGACTTGACCTCACTACAGATGCTTCCTTCTGGGTTGGGAGCCCACATGGGCGACCTTTCCACTCAGGGAGTTTGGTCCCCAGGAATCTCTGCTCCACATCAATTTGCTGGAACTCAGAGCTGTCTTTTTAGCTCTTCAAGCTTTTTCTGCATCTGTCCACGACAAGGTGATACAAGTCAGAACAGACAACACCACAACAATGTGGTACATCAACAAACGGGGCACTCAGTCTTCGGCCTTGTGCACCGAGGCAATGAAGTTGTGGTCTCTGGCCTATTCCCTGAACACTTTCCTCATAGCAGTTCATCTTCCAGGGAAGGACAATGCCCTCAGCAGGATTTCCCAGGGCCATCACGAATGGTCCCTGGTTCCTCAAGTGCTGGGGATAGTGTTTGCCAGGTGGGGCATCCCTCAGATAGATCTTTTTGCAGCCCCAGACAATCACAGACTTCCTCTGTTCTGTTGCAGGCCTCCAGTGCTGGGCTCAGTTCCCCTGGATGCCCTTCTTCTGGATTGGGAGGAGAAGTTCCTCTATGCTTCCCCTTCCTCTCCTATTCAAAGTACTAGTCAAAATCAGATCTCAGCCTTGCAGGGTGATTCTGATTGCCCCGGATTGGGCCAGGCAGCCCTGGTACCCACTCCTTCTGTCTCTGACAGTCCATCTTCCCCTGTGCCTCCCCAGGAATCACAATCTGTTGACTTGTGCCCAGGGAAGGGTTTGGTATCCGGACCTCAAATCCCTCAACCTCAAGGCCTGGCTCTTGAGGAGTTAGAGTTTGCTGATTTACACCTCTCTCAGGGTGTTCTTGAGATCCTAAAGGCTTCCAGAAAGCCTTCCACTAGGGCTACTTATAGTTCTAAGTGGAAAAGGTTTTCCATTTGGTGTGCTGGGAAAAATATTTCCCCAGAATCTGCTGAATTGCCCATTTTGTTAGATTACATGGTACATCTTAATTCCTTGGGTCTCAGACCAGCTACCCTGAGAGTTCATTTGGCAGCTGTGTCTGCTTTTGTGTCAGCAGGAAAGTCATCCCTCTTTCCTCTCATCCTGTGTTTTCCAAGTTTTTAAGGATTACTCCATACTAATCCTCCCTTTCGGAACCGCCCCTGCTTGGGACCTTAATGTTTGCATTGCCCAGTTAATGCAACCCCTTTGAACCTCTGTCTTCTGCAGAGCTTAAGTACCTAACTTGGAAAACTGTTTTCTAGTGGCTATCACTTCTGCCAGACGATAAGTGAATTGCAAGCCTTGTCAGTGGAGACTGACTGACTTTCTTTCCACAGGGATAAGGTAGTCCTTAGGACTAATAGGAAGTTTTGCCTAAGGTGGTTTCAGATTTCCATCTTAATCAATCTATCTCCCTTCCAGTATTTTTCACTGATCACTCCTCTTCGGGTGAGAGGAGATTGCACAGCCTGGATGTTAAGAGAGCTCTTAGTTATTATATAGAGCGCACCAAAGGTCACAGGTTCGAATCCCTCCAACTTTTCCTTACCTATGGTGAAGTTGGGAAAGGCAACCTGCCACTAAGAGATCAATAGCCAGGTGGATTGTCTCTTGTATCCAATTTTGTTATCAGAAAGTGGGCAGAGCCCCACCCTGGTTTGAGGGCTCATTCTACCAGGGGTACAGCTGCGTCTCTAGCTGCTGCCAGAGATATCCCTTTATTAGAGATTTGCCAGGCTGCTACTTGGAAAACGGTACACACTTTTACCAAGCATTACTCCCTGGATGTCCAGGCCAGGAGAGATGCTCGGTTTGGCACAGCTGTTCTTCAGAGCCTATTCCCTAAGTAGGTTCTGCCCTCCTCCATGGAGGTACTGCTGTGTATTCTGCTAATGTCTATAATATAGCAAGACTTCATGTTGTTTGAAGAAAAATTACTCACCTTAGTAATGTTGTTTCTTCTAATTGAGTCTTGCTATATTATAGACCTCCCCCCCAACCTGCCCCTCTCAGAACCTCTACTTGGTGGGGTGCGGGCAACTTAGTGTGGGCACTACTTATGTCCTGTTAACATTTTGTCCCCTTTGGGACTTTGGGGGTGTGTATGTGTACGTGTGTGTGTGTTTTATTATACTTATGTTCCATTTTCATATTATTAGAATGGTGTTAGTATTTCTGGTCCCCTGACTTGAGTCTTGGGTGTTGGGACCATCAATGGTTATTATTTAGGTAACCATTTGGCTAGTGTAGGTTACAGCTTCCACACAGACCTTAGTGAGTTTGGCTCATAAAGATCTGACAGTTCAAGTTTGAAATGACACAGATAGAGCTGCTGTCGTGCCAAAATTCTATTTTGGAATGGTTTTAACCATTTCACTCCGGGGCTGTTCTAGAGCTGGATCAAACTGCTAATGTCTATAATATAGCAAGACTCCATTAGAAGAAACAACATTACTAAGGTGAGTAATTTTTTCTTCTGTCAGCTCTAACATTGTCAGTGGAGCCTCTCTCTGGCTCCTCTTGGAAAATAGTGTTTATATATATTGTGTGTGTGTGTGTATATATATATATGTATATATAATGTGTATATATATATTTATATAATGTATATATTTGTGGATGTGTATTTTCTCTTTCAGATGATGGTTACTGCAGCTGTGCAGGTCCTCAGATTCATCAGTTATCTGAGGGCATCACGATATGAAACTTTCAGTTGCCATAATGGAACAGTAGATTAACAGGTTGTGATGTAGTAGATTGTGATGATGGAAAACCTATTCGACTTAGTAGTTACTTGTAATTAGAGTCAAGTGCAAAAGTTGGTCCTGTTAAAAAAAAAAAATGTATATGTTACTGTAGTGGTAGAATTTTATCCACAGAGGCCACGGGAAGAACTGCGGCGTGGTCCTGACAATCCTGTAAGTGTGATCAGAAGGTCAGTCAGTTTGGCTGTCGAAGGTTCATCCAAGATGTCATTTTTCACTGTATAAATCATGGCAAAATTGGAAATGTGTTGCTAAACAGGCCTACTTGGTGACATGGATGTCATTATTTATGTGAGGTTTTTTTAAAGTACTATGTGGACAAAAGTAAACTGAGTAACTGCTGTATCTGGAACATCAGTACCCCAAGGGTTCTGTGCTGAGGTCACAGCTTTTGGGCTATACAACTGTCTCATTGGGAGAGCACATTACCCATGTATATAAACTCTCCACAGATAATGTTGGAGCAAACAGAAAAATAAATTACAATAAGTATGAAGGAATTTCTCCTATTAGCTCAATTCTCTTATGCAAATTTACTGTTTTACTCACAGAACAGTATATCATGTACACAAAGTACTCCCAATGCCTACAGTGCTAATGTTGCTGGTCTGATCCCAGAAAAGCTGAAACCATGTGGTGTGAGAGAGAGCAAGACTTGCATCACGTCACATCAGTAATACTACCATTAGCTTGTTTCTCTCTCTATGAATTTCATGATCGTCAAGGATATCTTCTCCATTAGGCCATCCTTTGGAACTGTAAGCCATCAGCGCTAGGACCATACGGAAACATTTGCTAGCCAGGACCACCCACGATGACATGCAGCGTCTGCATGTATATAAACATGAGCAGCACCATCACTCCTCAGTTCTTTTCCCGCCGTCATTCTGGTCAGACCTGCTGAAGGAAACACTGTCAACATTGCCATTTATTCTTTTTACTTTTTTTTTCTTATATTTTATTGGATTATGTAATAATACATTGCACAGTTAGTCCAACAGACAGGCACATACACTTAATATCCACCATGTAGTAGAGTTCAGCAACATTTTTACAGTAATTCTGAAGTAGAGCACCACTGTTCTTTGGTACAACACCTGGGGGGTTGCGTATCTTGTCAACATTTATAAAACCAAAATATTTTTAAGCTCATTTCCTAGAATTAAAATTACCCTAGTATTAGCCATTGCTGCCATGAGCAAGATGAACATACATAATTTAAACACAATGTGCACCCTCTTAAGGGGTTAAGGATCCCACCCTCAAACATCAGTTACTTTATTAGTCACTTTACAACCTCCTGCACAGCTTCAGCATGAACAATGGGGAAAAAACCAAAAAACAGTCTTATTTTAAAAGATTCTAAACTTAGCCATGCATATTAGTTAGACCTAGAACATATGGCATGGAAATTTGTATATAGCTGAACCAACTTCTCACTCAATTGAGCAGATAGCAATCTATTTTAAAACATATAATTGCGTTGGAGCTACAGCGCTCCACAAAGGATGACAGAGCTAGAGGGAAAGGCAATTATCATGTGCACTACAGAGTGCCATTTTATCTCATTCCCCATTTTAAACTGAGACTTCAACGAGTATTTTAAATTCCTCATGAACTTTCTGAGGTATGATCATGAAAAAAAAAAAGACCCAGACATTGATAGCCTTCCTTCTAAAGTTCCCCATCTACCCCACAAACGTTTTGTTCAAAACAAACACATGCACATTTCAGTCCCCTTCAGAATCCGAAGTTGCTTCACGAGCAACGAATTGTTTTTCAATTTTGTCCAAATGTTTAGCAGCTTCCGAGACATCTGAAAATTGGTAGGTCTTCCCGCCATAAACATTTCTGAGGCTGGCTGGCATTAAGAGTACGTGCTGTACCCCCAAATTCCAGAGACGTGCTCGTACCCCATTTAAACTCTTATGCCACATCCTTGTAGCATAGCTGAAATCCGAGGAAAAAATTTACTTTGTGGTCCTGCCAGGTAATCGGGCTCAGGGATTTCGCCTGTTGCAATATACTGTCCCATATAGTGGAAGTTCGCAGCTCCGCCATAACTGTGCGTGGTTCCTGATCCCCATTTACCACCGTCTGTCTGCCGCCACGAGGTGTAATCCTGTATGCCTTGAGAATCATAGAGTCTGTTTCAAGTTGCAGCACTTCTTTGAGCCATTCATGTAAAAAAGGTAAAAGGTGTTCCCCTTCAGCATGCACTGGGAGGCCAAGCACTTGGACATTGTTAGCGTGCACTGTGTTTTCCGCATTCTCTAAATGCCTCCGTAGTAGGCCGTTCTCCTTGGTGAAACCCAAAGCCACCACAAGGACCTTGAGTGCATGTTTTTTAACTCCCTGCATGCCCTCAATGAGAGCTCCAATTTTTGTCTACGCTTTGTATGGCTTTCAGTAACGCTGCATTTGTCGGCTCCAGTCCTGCCTGTTCCTCGGGACCTAGATGGGGATCTTTGCTGCCACCCTGTTTGGTCTTCTTGGGTCTGGCCTCTTCCCAGTTGGTGCTTGCCTTGTTTCCCTGTACCATCTCTGCTGCTTGCTAGTGCCCAAAGGTACAAAATTGGTATCGATCGAGAGCTTGTAACTTTTTCTGAATGTACTTATAAGACTGATGCTCAGATAAAAATATAAGTTTTTATCAATTTCCCTGGCTCGTCTGGAGAGCTGCTGAAAAAGGCTGTTCTCGGCTCGGCTGCTGGCTATGTACCCCCATTCTTTTTACTTTTATTAGTGTTCTGTTGTTGTCTCTGTATGCCCCTGAAGTCTTTTGAGCCTTTGTTTCGGTATTATAAATGTGGAGATAAACTTTAAGAAGAGGACACACACACGTGGTTTATGTGTGCTGTTTGGACCTATTTTACAACTTGAGGACTTGTGAGATTTGCCAGAACTTTAGCCAAGCTACGCAACAGTGCCACTAGAAAGCTCTAGAAAATTTCCTTCTATTAAAGACATTGAAAGCCATGGAGAAGGAAAAAGTCTCAAAATCTGCTTCTCTCTCATCGACCATCAAAGTCTAAAGAGAGGGACAAGCACAGTCATTGTCACGACCCTCCTTATCATCCAGCCTTAACCACAAACAAAGAGGAAAAGAAAAGACTGCTTCACTGGCGAGGTCCCGGTTGCGAATGAGACAAGGTACACCTTGAACAGTGACCACTCCCACAGCATTCACTACACCCCTTCCCCCCCCAAACCATCACTGAGACACCAAGGGCAGGGCTTGGCTTAGGCACTGCCATATCTTCAATGGACAGTATGACCGCATCATCACCAGGCCAAGGTTGGAGGTCTTCAAGGCTAATCTTCAGTAAGAAACTGAGGCTGCCCATGTATATATACACTTAGACACTGCACATAATCGTGGGTGACCCCTGGCTGATAAAAGATCTTACTTCAAGAGGGCTCTTGCAGTAGGTAATTACATATAGGACTGACGGTGGTAGGACCCCACTGAAAAATTTCTAGCTAGCAGTCCCTGGCGAGGGACCGCCCCCACGTCAGGTGACCAGCATCAGGAGACGTCGGTATAAAGTGTTCTGGGCGCTACTGCCTTCAGTTCTTTCCCCGCCCGTTAGCTCGTGCAGCGCCCTCAAAAGTTTGTGCTTTCACAGCCCTGTCTTCGCCGGTTTTTACAAAAATAATTGGGTTTTTTTCGACTAACTTCAGTACTATCGCCGGTGAATGTCGCCCCTCACACCCTCTGAGCACAAGAATAGTAAGCATTCAAGTGGCGCCTAACTACCGCGACACAAGGACGGCTACTCCTGTGCCTGTTCTGCCTAGGCCCCGATCACCCAGTCGAGAAGTGCAAGCACTGCCTCAGTTTCAGCGCAGCTACCGGGAAAAGGCGGCAGCAATCCTTGGAAGCTCATATTCTGAAGAAGAAAATGAGTTCTATGGAGAAGGAGCTCAAAAAACAAAACTGAGGCAGGCGTCCACTTCCCTCGAAGGTCATCGGAAGGAGAAGGAGAGGCACCGGGACAAGGGCTCCTCCACCGTGTCTCCCTTGGGAGTCGCTGGGATGCAGGTAACATCCCCTCCAGGGGATCGCTCCTCAATGGCCGCCTCAGAGTTTTCCGAGGGGGCGTCGGCCCGCCTGTCTGGCTTGCGCTCGGGCCTCGCAGGTGCCTCTGGGCAGCTGGAGGCCTCCGCCCCTGGTTCAGCCGCAGGCTCACGGCCTACCACTGTGGGCAACTCGTAGCCGGGCGCCGGCTCCTTGACGTCCGCCCGGAGAGGGCTGGTAGACGCCTGACCTCTCAGGGGCAGCGCAGCCTCCACCTCCACCCGACCAGGCGATCACCTACTCGGCCCGCCTCCCGTGATGGCTCTCATAAGTTGGCGCGGCTCCTCCGGCACCCGCCGCCGCTCGTCCAACATCTGGCTGGCAAAGGAACCGGCGGCACCGCCCCTCAACGCCCGCTATACCCGGCCCTGCAGCGCTGCCGCCTGAGGAACCAGAGTCTCTCAACTCGACTCCGGGACTTTTTCCTCCGGCCCCGGGCGAAGCTGGGATCTTTACCTCCGCCAGTCCTTCCTCCACCTGGTGTGCCGGACCTGACATCGGCTCCCCGGACGCCGGCTTCAACGCCGGCCCCTCCGACATTGCTACCTCCGACGCCAGGGCCTCCGCCGTCGGCCTTACCAACTCCGGGAGACATTCCTCTCCCATCGGGCCCTCCATCCTCCGGGCTCTCCACTATGGACCTGCCCGTGAGGCCACCGGCCGGGCCGTCTGCTCCAGCAGCTCCCCCCCCCCGGCTCCTGGGTACCCTCCATCCTATCCGACGCCGGTGTACACGGGACCGCAGTATCCGGAACCACAGTACCCGACGCCGGGCTTCCCGACACCGCAGTACTCAACGCCACAATACCCGACACCGGGCTTCCCGCAGCCGGGTTTTGGATACGCTCCATACAGTTACAACCTGTATCCTTATCCCCCGCCTCCTCCTCCTCCACCGCCCTCACGGCCTCCGGTGGACCTGCAGGAGACTCTGGCCTCCTGGTGGGCTGAGGCTAAGGCTCAGCTCACCAAAGAGGTCGAGAGCCACCTTCCGGTGATGGTGCCATCCCAGGTTCCTGTACGTCCGAGGCAGCACACTCCCTCACCACCTCTGGACTCCAGGGTTCTTCCGTCTGGATCCAGAAAAGGGCAGGACACACTTCCTTGGGGACTTCCCAAGGGATCTGTTCTTCCCCCGAGTCGGGAAAGGGAGTCTTTCTCCTCTTCATCCTTCTCTTCACCCTCGGACTCTTCTGACAGTTGCTCCGAGAGAGACGACGAGCCATGCTCTCTGTCGAAGCCCAGGCCAAGGACTCCGACGAAGTCTCCTCTGGAGGATCCTTCTTATTCGGAGTTGCTTAGGAAAATCCAGGAGGTTCATCAGTGGCACTCCTGGAACCAGATCCTCAGCGCCTGAAACTTGCTGAACGCCTGGATCTGCCCATGACAGCTCTACCTTTGGTGCCACCCGGATAGAGCTCACACCCGACCTCGCTATCACAATATGGAAACAGCCGCCGGCCTTAGCCCCACTTCCAGGGAAGTCGAACTGGCTATATCAGGTTCCAGAGGTGTTGATTTTCTGGATTCTCACCCTCGTGCCGACTCGGTTGTGATTAGCGCCGCTCATGGCTGGTCGGCAAACCCCAAACATCTTAGCTCGTCACCACCTGATAAGGAATCACACCTTCTGGGCCAGTATGGGAGAAAGATTTACACTTCCTCAACACTGGGGATCAGGGCCCTGAACTATGCCGGCCATATGGGGGACTACCAGAAGGCCATCCTTACTCAGGCGGAAGCCAAACTGGACTCCTTGCCTCACCCCAGTCACAGGAGTTGGCTGATCTCGTCCGCCTGCTCGCTCGCCAGGCCATTGATGCAGTGTGCGTACATACCACTTTGGCGGGATACTGCTGGCGAGCCTGGGGCCGTAGGCCTACGGTCATGCTTCTGGCCCGTGTCAGGTTGGTCCCGGAGGTGCAATCTGTTATCCAGGAAGCACCTCTCTGGGGGTCAGTGCTTTTCGGGTGATGCGTCAGACATCATCACCCGATTTGGAAGAAAAGGACGCACTGAAGTCAGTTGATTCCATGTACCGTCCCCATCAGCCGCAGCGCCATCCCTTTCGCAGATGGAATCGGCCAAAGATGAAACACCAGGGAAGGTGGGCCACAAAACGCCGGGCCCCCACAGCTGCCAAGCCCCACACCCACCCAAAAAAGCTGTGGGTGCTTCAACTGTGGCGCTGCCCCACACCACCTGACTCTTTTCCTCTCCCACTGCCTCCGGACTCTCCGGAGGAATCGGTAGGAGGGAGGTTTTCCCTCCACCTTCTGGGATGGGAGAGGATAACCACAGATTCTTGGGTGCTCCAGCTCATAGCAGAAGGACACTCCATAGAGTTTCTTCAGAAACCACCCCGCCACCCCCCTCTGAAGTCATCGTATTCACGGGAACATCTTCTCTTGGTCCAGGAGGAAATTTCGCCCTTCTGCTGAAACAAGCAATAGAGCCCATCCCCTTCATCCTGCGAGGGACGGGTTACTATTCCCATTTCTTCCTGGTCCCAAAGAAGACAGAGATCTCAGACCACTTTTGATCTCAGTTCCCTGAATCTTTACGAGAATACAAAAGGTTCAGGACGCCTTTGTAGAGCCTTTCTGCCCCTCCTAGCCGGGTCAATGGCTTTGTGCTCTGGATATGCAGGATGCTTATTTGCACATTCCTCGTCACCTATCTCATCGCAGAATGCCTTCATTTTATGCTCCAGTGGGACCACTACTTCTCACTGGCACCTGCTTGTTCTCTCTCTCGCCCTCCTAGTATTTACCAAATGCCTGGCAGTGGTGGTGGCCCACCATGGCTACAGGGGAGTGCAGGTTTTGCCTTACTCTGACAACTGGCTCCTGGCAGTCTGGTCTAGGAGGAACATCATGCTCTTCCTCCTTACCCAGCAGGTTTTTGCCTGCCTGGGTATTACCATCAACCATTCCAAGTCTCATCTGGACCCATCCCAGAGGCTACAGTTTATTGGGGGAGATTCTCGACACGCACCATGGGCAAGGCCTTCCTGCCTCGGACAGGGTGTCCACCCTTCAGACCCAAATAAGTCTGTTGTCCGGACCGCAAGGTGGTCTCTGCGAGGTCGGTCCTTCTCGTTCCTCGCCATGCGGCGCTATCCCGACGTGCCTCCTCGACTCCCACTCTCAATGGGATCAGCTAGTGACTACCTAGATGAAAAATTACTCACCTTAGTAATGTTGTTTCTTTTCTATGGAGTCTTGCTACATTATGACAATTGCAATTTGTCCCACCATTAGAACTGCTTCGAGGTGAAAGAGTTAACTCCATGCCAGGCATGGAACTTAGAGCGAGCTCAAGTTAGAAAAGCCTGTCTGGAATATTTCAACTGAAACTGTCAGATCTTACGCAAAACTCACTAAGGTTCTGTGTAGCTGTAACTCATACTCAGCCAACTGGCTACTTAAATATTACGATATTTTCCTGGTCCCAACACCAAGACTCAAGTCAGGGGACCAGAAGATAAGATAAAATAAACACACACCCAAACACCCCAAAAAAGAAGGTGGAAAAACATAAATGGGCATCAATAAGTGCTAACATTGGACTGCCCACCCCATACCCAAAGTAGAAGTTCCAGAGAGGCAGTTAGAGGTCATAATATAGCAAGACTTCATTAAAAGAAACAACATTACTAAGGTGAGTACTTTTTTCTTCAAACAATATGAAGTCTTGCTATATTATGACAATTGCAGATTATACAGCAGTACTTCCATGGAGGAGGGACAGAACCCACTTTAGGAATAGGCTCTGAAGCACGGCTGTGCCAAACTGAGCATCCCTTCTGGCCTGGATATCCAGGAGTAATGCTTGCAGTGTGTAATTGTTTCCAGTAGCTGCTTGACATATCTCTAAGATAGATGTCTTCTGGCAGCAGCTGGAGACGCAGCTGCACTTCTAGTAGAGTGAGCCCTCAGGCCTGAAGGGGAACCCACCCAGCTTTTTGATAGCAAAATTGAACAAGAGACAATCCACCTGGCAATGGATCTCTTAGTGGCAGGTTTCTTTCCCAACCTCTCACCATAAGTGAGAAATAGTTGAGGAGTCAAACCGTGACCCTTGGTACACTCATATAGTAACTTAGGGCCCTTAACATCTATTGTGCAACCTCCTCTCACCAGAGAGGAATGGCAGTGAAGAACACTGGAAGAGAATAGATTGATTAAGGTGGAAATCTGAAACTACCTTAGTAAAACTTTCTGTTAGTCCTGAGGACCACCTATCCCTGTGAGAGGAAATAAAGTCAGTCTCCACTGACAAAGTTTCTGTAACTCACTCTATGCTCTGGCAGAAGTGATGGCTACTAGAAACACAGTTTTCCAAGTCAAGTACTTAAGCCTGCCGAAGACAGAGGTTCAAAGGGGGTTGCACTCAGCTGAGCAATGCAAACATTAAGATCCCAGGCAGGGCAGGGTCCCTGAATGGTGGATTGTATGAAGCAATCCCCTGAAAAACTTGGAAAAATACAGGGTGAGCAGAAAGAGAAGAGGCTTCCGTTGAAAATAAAAAGCAGAGACAGCTGCCAAATGCACTTTCAGGGTAGCTGGTCTCAGTCCCAAAGAATTAAGATGGACCATATAGTCCAAAAACAGTGTGCAACTCAGCAGATTCCAGGGAAATATGCTTCCCAGAACACCATATGGAAAAAACCTTTTCCATTTGGAGTTATGGTAGTCCAATGGAAGGCTTCCTAGAAGCTTTCAAAGATTTTGGAGTACTCACCCTTCAGAAAGGTGTAGGTCAGCAACTCCAACCCCTCAAGAGCCAGGCCTTGAGGGTGGAGGGATTTGAGAGTCGGATACCAGACTCTCCTGGGCACAGGTTAACAGATTGTGGTTCCTGGGAGACACAGGGGAAGATGGACTGCATGGTGATGAAGGAGTGGGTACCAGGCCGCCTGCGCTCAGTCTGGGAGCAATCAGGATCATCTTGCAGGGCTGAGATCTGATTTTGACTAGCACCTTGAACAGGAGAGGGAAGGGGGAAGGCAGAGAAACTTCCCTCCCAATCGAGGAGAAAGGCATCCAGGCTGACTGAGCCCAACACTAGGGCCTGCAACAAAAAAGTGGAAGTTGATTGTCTGGGGCTGCAAAAAGATCTATCTGAGGGTGCCCCATCTGGCAAAACTGTCCCCAGTATCTAGGGATCCAGTGACCATTCTGTGATGGCCCTGGGAAATCCTGCTGAGAGCATCTGCCAGGACATTGTCCTTGCCTGGGAGGTGAACTGCTATGAGGGAAGTGTTCAGGAATAAGCCAGAGACCACAAATTATCGCCTTCGGTGCACAAGGTCGAGGACCGAAAGCCCTTGTTTGTTGATGTACCACATTGTAGTGGTGTTGTCTGTTCTGACTGTACCACTTTGTTCTGGAATAGATGCAGAAAAACCTGAAGTGCTAGAAAACAGCTCTGAGTTCCAACAAGATTGATATGGAGCAGAGATTCCTGAGGGGACCACAATCCTGGGTGGAGAGGTCCCCATGTGAGCTCCCCCATCCCAAAAGGGACGATCTGTAGTAAGGGTCAAGGGAGTGAGATAGAGGGATGAAGGGCACCCTTGTCTCAGATTGCTCTGATCCTGCCACCGCTGAAGGGCCTGATCAGGTTCGAGTCACTGGGATCAACTGGATAGAAATCTTCTTGAGACCAAAAGGCCTCAAATGGAACTGGAATGTCCTCATCTGAAATCTTGCTCCTTGCACCACAGCTGTGAAGCAGCCATGTGTCCTAGGAGCTGTAGGAATGCCTTGCTGGTCGAGAGACCTGCAGAGTGAAGGAGGAGGCCAGGGCCACCAGGGTCCTGCACCTTCTAGGGAAGGAAGGCTCTGCCTGCTTTTGTGTCCAGTTCTGCACCTATAAAAGGTGAGCTACCTGGACAGGTTCCAGAACTGACTTTGGAAGATTGAGAAGAAAGCCCAGAGAGGTAAGCAGCTGCTGGCAACTTGCAGGTGTGATTTGACTGGTCTGAGACTGACCTACAATGAGCTCAGTCGCCTAGGTAGGGAAAGATGGCAATCTTTTGCCTCTTAAATGAGCAACTGCTACTGCCAGACATTTTGTGAATACCCTTGGGCAGAGGTAGGGTCAAGGGCATTGCTCTGAACTGATAATGGCCTGAGGGCAGTCTCAATCTGAGGTACTTTCGGTGGGAGCTTTGATAAGAACATGGAAGTAGGCATCCTTGAGGTCCCAGGGAAGCTAGCCAGTCCCCTGGCCTTAGGGAGGGTAAAATCATTCCCTAGTCACCATTTTGAATTTTGGTTTTAAAAGGTGCTTGTTCAGATATCTTAGGTCCAGGATGGGCTGCCACTTCCTGTCTTTTTGGGGTAAGGAGTACTGAGTACAAACCCTTGCCCTGGTGTAGGGAGAAACCTTTCTACAGCTCTGAGAGCCAGGAGGGTTGAGACTTTGTTTCAAAGCAAGAGTCTCTAGATGGGTTTGCAGGTGAAAAGATCCTGATTCTCATCTTTGGAAATTTTTTGAAGCTGAGAATCAGGACCCTGGCTTACTACCTAGGACCCACTTGTCTGATGTTAAAGACTCCCAGTCCTGATCAAGTAAGCTAGCCTGCCCCTACAGGTAATGGAGAACCGGCCCTGGGCATCCCATCAAGGTGCCTGTTTGGCAGGGGTTTAGGCTGAGGGGTGGGGGAGCAGGCCTGCTTGTACCCCTGTCTGCCTCTCCTCTGAAGAACCCCTCTGAACATAAGCTGAAGAGGAGGCCTGGGTTTGGTGAGTGGCCTGCCCTCTACCCCTGGGGTTGCCTCTGAGGAGTGACTGCCGCCCTTGGCTTGTGCACCCATAAGTGGTTCTGTAGTCATCCATTTTTCATAATAATTCTCTGTCTGCTCCTCCAAACAGAGAGAATTTCCCACCACAGGAAAATCCATAGCCTTAGCCTGGGTATCCCAGACAAACTAGTACACCTGAGCCAAGCCAATCTACCTAAAAGCTCAGATGTAGCCATGACTCCAGAGGATATGATCATTAGAATCCACTGCATGGAATTGCACCTTAGATGCCCTAATACATCAGCAGCCACCTGCTCCAGCTCCTTCAGGCAAGCTGGCCAGGGGCCCTGTTTGGCTCAAAGCCATGACAGTATCCCATCTAGATTTCTGTATCTGCAACATAAGCCATATAATCTGTTTGTCTGAGTCCCAAGGACGCCATGTGTATTGTTTTTTAGCCAAGGCATCAATCTTCCTGTAGTCCTTGTCAGGAGGATGTGAAATGGGAATATTAGCCTTATCACAGGCCGCAAGCCTGAACTACCCAACTTGACTGCATTGCTGTGAAAGAAATTATTATCAGGACCTCGAGACAGGCATACCTCCTGTCCATCTTTTATCCACAGGAGGCACATAATTAGGAGCTTTAAATTGTTATTGTTTGTTTCAAAGGATTTATGTAAGGAATAGACAATCTCCTGGACTCTGGGATATCCATCATCTCTACAGTCAGGCTCTCTCTGCCACCCACAGCTTCCTCCAAAGGAAGCTGAGGGTTTCAGCAACTATTTTATAAAACAGAGAATGAGAATGGACTCAGAAAGTCTAGGGGAGATTCTCCTAAAGGTCTGTCTGGGAGATGTCCGTTCAATGGGCACATCCAGATTCTTCAAAGTCACATTCACACTGTTCATAATCATCCTCCTGTCCTCTGTTCATAAACCTCTATATCATATTCTGAACTGTGAACCGGCCAAACTTACCTTTTGCCAGATAGTGGCGTTCGGATAGAACCGGGGAGTGACTGGACAATTTGATTGTTCTGATATCTCACAGCAGTTGGAGAAGGAATTTTGACTCCACACCTGCTGATTTTCTAGTTCCTTTGCTGGAACTGGCCTCCTGAGTCAGCTTTATGTTTGCCCGAGGAAGTCTGTCCCTGGTCAGGGGAGTCGTGTCTCGGTTGGCAACCGAACCGCTGGGCTATCGGCCATGGACTTTTGTCTCTCGCTCCCCGTGAGCCTACCAACCTTTATCTAGGGTAGCTGCAGGGAAATTCTTGCAAATCTGGCAGTCTGCATTGAGGTGGTCAAACCCCAGACAATAAACACACATGGTGTGTGGGTCAGCCTTGACAAAGGCTTCCCAACAGACACTACAGACACTACAGTGTTGAAACCCAGTGGGCCCGGTTTTTCTTTTGGGTTTCTCAGACATAATGCCAGCCTAACCAAAAACTTGCCCTTTTTCCGGCAGTGCCAGGCAAGACACCTTATCGGTTCCCAACCGTCACGGGTCGTGGAAAAAAGTAATGAACTGTTTTTTTTTAGGAACCGATAAGAACTGGGAACTGCACTCTCTAAAAAGCTTTTAAATGCTTCAGAATAAAGTTTTAAAACAACCTGATCGGTTCAAACTGAACCGATAAACATTTACAAGTTCCACACAGAAATAAACCTGTCTATTACTTACAATACCACAGAGCTCGAACCATCGGTTTGCGGTTAAAATAATAATAATCGCGGTTGAATTTAACCGAGAAAAAACTTAAACCGAGAAATGAACCGAAAAGTAGGAGGAATCTCCGGAGCGACTGTTCAGTGAGGCGGAGTAAAGAATCTGACAGTTTCAGTTTGAAATGTTTCAGACAGAGCTTTTCTAACCGAGCTCGCGCTCTAAGTTCCATGCCTGGCATGGAAGTTAACTCTTTCACCTCCGGAGCAGTTCTAATGGTGGGACAAACTGCAATTGTCATAATATAGCAAGACTTCATGTTGTTTGAACATCCAGTTCTGATCTCCTCGCCAATGATTCAAGACTTGCAATGGTGGATGGTTCGAGAGAACCAGTTTTGGGGAGTTCCTTTCTTCCATCCTTCCCCCTCCCAGACTCTAACCACAGACTCCTCAGGCGAAGGTTGGAGAGCCCATCTTGGCCCTCATCGGACCCAGGGCTCCTGGTCCAAGCTAGAACAAGTTCTCCACATCAGTGTGCTCGAGCTTCGGGCAGTGTTGTATACTCTCCAAGCCCTTCAATACATCCTTCCCGACCACCTAGCCATCCAGATGGACAACATGTGCGTGGAGTGGTACATCAACAAACAGGGAGGGACTTGGTCCTACCCTCTATGCAGGGAGGCAATGAGGGTTTGGGATTGGGCAACACAACACGACCTTCACCTCACGGCAGTTCACGTTCTGGGAGCCGACAACACCCTGGCAGACAAGCTAAGTCGCTCTTCTGCTCTGACTCACGAGTGGGAACTGGACCAAGGGGCCCTTGACAATATCTTCCAACTTTGGGGAACACCACAGGTCGACCTGTTAGCATCCCCCTTAAACGCAAAACTTCCCGTCTTCTGCTCGCTCGTTCAAGCGAGGCTCTTTTTGGAGCGATGCTCTGTCTCTAGACTGGAAGGACAGATTCATCTATACCTTTCCCCCAATTCCACTTATCCCACAAGTCTTGCAGAAACTAGCTTCAAAAGGAGCGTGAATGATTCTGATTGCTCCTTTCTGGCCCAGGCAAGTCTGGTTCTCTCTTCTACAACAATATTCAGAGGATCCTCCTCTTCCTCTTCCTCTATCTCGAGGTTTGTTGACCCAGGATCAGGGGACCCTGGTCCATCTAGGACTCAGATCCCTTCAACTGCATGCATGGCTCCTGCAGACTTAGCCCAATCCCATTTTAGAGTGTCTCCCAGCATGGAGATTTTAGTGGAGGCCAGAAACCTCCACCAGATCCACTTATGCCATGAAGTGGAAAAGATCTACTATCTGGGCCGCTTCCAAGAATGTGGAACCTTTCTCCTGTTCAGCTGGGCTTCTGCTGGAGTATCTGATCATCTGTTTGACTTGGGTCTCAGTCATCTCCTCTCTGAAGGTACACATGGCGGCCATTTCGGCCTATCATGTTCCTTCACAGACAACAGGCTGGCCAACTGAGTGTCTCTAAGACCTTCAGAGGGGTCCTCCACCTGAGGCCCCCCATCCGTACTCCTGCTCCCCCTTGGGACTTGAATTTTGTTCCTGAGAAACTTATTCTCCCTCCCTTCGAACCTGCAGCTTCTGCGGATTTGAAGTTCCTTTCATGGAAGACTCTCTTCTTGGTGGCCATTACTTTGCTAGGAGAATCTCCGAGCTCCGGGCCCTGATGTGTAAAATCCTGTACTTGATTTTTCACAAAGAACGTGTTGCTCTTTGCACGAATCCTAAGTTTCTCCCTAAAGTAGTAGCTGAGTCTACTCTGAATCAGTCCATAGAGTTACCTGCCTTTTACTGCAGTACCTAATCAAAGGAATATACTCATACTATGATGTTCACCGATTCTGAGATAATACACCAACAGGATCTAAGGATCTCATGAAAGACTGATCAATTGTTCATCTCTTTTGCTCACAAAAGGGAAGGCAATGCTGTTTCCAAGCAATGCCTGTTAAGTGGTTGGCTCATTGCGTCACTTTCTGTTATGACAAATACAACAAGACCCTCCCGGGTCAAGTCAGAGGCCACTCCACAAGAGGAGTAGCTGCCTCAGCGGCTTGTTTTAAGAATGGTTCTGCGGCAGACATCTGCGCTGCCGCTGCCTGGACTTCTGTCCATACCTTTACTAAACACTACAGTTTGGATGTTGCCTCTCGCTGTAGAGCAGGTTTCGGGCTGGCTGTTTTGCAAGGCCTCCTATCTTGAGACTTGCTCAACCAGAACTACCTTTTGGAGTAGTTTTCCTCCTCCCGGTGCCTCTATTTGTTCCAGACTGCTTGGGATTCAGTCCTATATGTAATTACCTACTGCAAGAGCCCTCTCGAAGTAAGATAGTACAGTTACGTAAGAACTTACCATAACAGTAGATCTTCGAGATAGGCTCTTGCAGTAGGTAATCCCTTCCCGCCCTCCATCCCCCTAGGCTTTTTCAGCTCCTTTTCCATTGAGGGAAATATCCGCTTCTCTCTCGTCCGACCTCTTTTGGCCTTTGGCGAGAAAGAACTGGAAGGCGGGCGTCCGGGACCTCCCCTTTATACCGACGTCTCCTGACGCCGGTGACCTGACATGGGGGCGGTCCCTCGCCAGGGACTGCTAGCTAGAAATTTTTCTTCAGGTCCTGCGCCTGCCGGCGTCAGTCCTATATGTAATTACCTACTGCAGGAGCCTCTCTCGAAGATCTACTGTTAAGGTAAGTTCTTACGTAGCTGTACTTTTCCACGTGGTCCTAGTGCTGATGGCTTTTAGTTCCAAAGGTGTAGCCTAATGGAGGAGATTCTCATGAAGAGCTACTGATTTGGTACTTTCTTACGTAACTTTTCTTTTTACTCCCAAAACTGTGCATTACTTGCACAATCACTCCTGATACCTGCTGCTCTAATGTTTCTGATCAGATCCCCCCCGTAATGCTGAAACCATGAGATGGAGAGACTCGCACAGTATACCAGGTACTTGTTTCTCTTAGGAGTGCTTTCTGCTGTTCTCAGTGATATGCTGTTGCTCTCTGTGTTTTTAAGTAAATCAGCTAGGTAAGGGACAGGATGGGATATTTATATTGTCATCTTGTAAACTCTGCTTGTCTTATGGACTGAACAGCAAACAGTGTTTTGATGCTAGCCAGTCCTGGAATGCTAATGTGTAAATACAGCAGTATTTCTGTTGCCATTGCTTTGCACTCCTTAGTTTACCCTATCTCACTCTCATTAAAGCGTTACTCAATTAAAAAGCTGTTTTATCATGATCTTGTATAGAATTGCAAAATTTACGCTCATAGGTTTAAACCCAGAACAAAAAGTTGAACAAGAGTCGACCCGGTGGCATGAAGGGCAGAGGCATCCATGCCTCACCTGCTTTCACACCAGTGACCCGGGTTTGGTGACGAGCCTGGGTCACTCAGGAGTTGGCCGGGGGGGGGGGATTGAACATCCCAGTGAACGCTCTCCGGGGAGGTGGGGCAGTCTGCTCCACTGCAATATCGCCACCTTCATGACCATGGGTGATGGTGCAGGTCGGCGTAGCACTTTTGGGAGGGGGACACTTCCTGATGGAAGGATGTACAGCATGTCCTTGGCATGCACACGTTCAAGCCATTGTCTCTATGGAGTGTCCAGGGGTCGGGGAACCAGGGGGAAAAAGAGTGGAAGATACTGCCAGTGGCAGGATGCTGCCCTGCGGAGCTTTGCAGACTCCACAACACCTACTGGGCACAGGGGACCACTGAACTTTGAGTGGCACGGGAGGGAGTTCGGGGTTCCCCAGACAGCACTGCTACAGGGGGCAGTCTGTGGAGAAATTGGTGGTCCTCCCCAAAATAAGTCCCAGAAATGGCAGGTGATTGGGTTGGGGGACCACATGGGCTGAAGGGGGTCACCAGGTGGAGTAGGGCAGCAGAAAAAAAAAGGTTTAGCGAAAAATAAGTAATTTGAGTGCTGTTGGTACTATTGTCCTGAAAAACAATGGGTTCTGGAATCATCAAGACTCTATCATATATCAGTCCCAGAATTTCAGAACATTCCATTTTTTGTTGAATTAGGTTTTTGGGCCACCCCAGTGGCCCTCATGTATGTGACCCAGGTTCAGGAGTGAATCTGAGTCGCCGTGTCGAGACGGGCCAGGCTGAGGTAGCTACTGTGAGGCAGTGTGCCTCCACTGGGGAGGGTCAACAGCAATCCCTGGTGCCAAAGCGACCCCTGTGGCTAGGCCAGGGAGCTTGTTACTGCCTCTGGGGATGCACTGTGCACATGCAAGGCCACTTGAAGGCTGCACTAGGGAGGTGGGAGGAACACAAAAAAAAGAAAAATGCCTGTCTAAATGACAGTTTCTGCCCCTCATTCCCTTGGGTCCTAGTGCCATCCAGCACTGTATCCTACTCAACTCAGTGGGCTGTCTTGGAGGGGGAGTGGATGGCCCTGTAGAGCACTTGCCATATAGGGTAACTTGTGGGTTCCTGGGGACCAGGGAGTTCAGGGAATGCAGGCTGAACAGGGTATCCCTGGAACTAGGGTATATCTATGACAGGACATACATGACGGGGGACAAAACCTGTATACTAACATACTAACCTACAGTACATACTAAAATGCCAGCAGAATAGGCCTAACGGTCTTTCGCGTCTGCTTGTTTGGTCAGCCCCCACCCTGGGAGATGACCTTGCTGCCCCCCTCGCCTTCTCTGGCTTCTCCCTTCCCAGTTCCGGATATTCTCGCTGCATTGGAATTTGCTTCCAGAACCCTTCCCCTGTACCTGTCCTACCCCCTCTTGAGCCCCTCCACCATCTCTGCCTCCACCAGCCCCCTAGGCAGCACATTCCATGGCTCCACCACCCTCTCAATGAAGTAGCACCTCCTCCTTTCTCTCCTGAATCTTCCCCCCTCCAGCTTCCACCCATGCCCTCTAGTGGCCCTCCTCCTCCTTCAAGCACCCTGACTGCTCCTCACCTATTTACCGCCTTCATGTACCTGAAGACCTCTATCATGTCCCTCGGTCCTTCTCTCTTCTTCCAATGTGGTAATATATTAGCTCTTCGAGCTCTCTCCTCATAGGTCCTGTCCCCCAAGCCCCAAATCATTTCGGTTGCCCTCCTCTGGACCCTCTCCAGGAGTTTAATGTCCCTCTTTAAGTGTGGCCTTCAAAACTGCACACAGTACTCGAGGTGCAGCCTCACCAAGCAGTTATACAGAGGGAGTATCACTTCCCTCCTTCTGAAGGTGATCCTGCTAGCGATGCATCCCAGCATCCTGTTGGTCTTGGCTGCTGCCCTCCTACAAGTCTCCGAGTTGTTCATCTTGACATCCACCACCACCCTCAGGTCTCTCTCAGCCATCGAGACTTGTAGCATTCCCCCCCGCCCCCAGGGTGTACACTTGACCTGGGTTTCTGGACCCCAGGTGCAGTACCTTGCATTTCCCTGCATTGAACCTCAACTTCCACTTTCTAGACCATCTTTCCAGAGCCTTCAGGTCCCCTGTAGGGCCACCCTCCCTCCTCCCCATCACCACCGCCCCAGTTTTGAGTCATCCGCAAAGAGACTCATCTCACTCCTGATACCTGTCCTTATGTCAGAGACGTAGGCGTTGAACAGTAGGGGCCCAAGGACTGATCCCTGTGGGACGTCACTAATGACCCTCCTTGGGGATGAGACTATCCCGCCAACTACAACCCTCTGGGTCCGGTCCTGGAGCCAATTGCCTCTCCATCTGATCATCTGGTTCCCTACCCCCATTTCTCCCAGCTTATCCAACAGGCCGTTATGAGGAACAGAGTCAAATGCCTTGCTGAAGTCTAGAAAGCGGACGTCCACTGGTCTACCCAGGTCCAAGGTACTCGTCACCCAGTCAGAGAACTCCACATGGTTTGTCTGACACGATTTCCCCGGGACGAATCCATGTTGTTTATTGTCCAGGCACCCTGACTTTTCCAGGTCCCCCCCTAGCCTCTCCTTGACAATGCCCTCCATCACCTTGCCCACCACCGATGTCAGGCTGACAGGCTTGTAGTTCTCTGCCACCTCCCTTGATTCCCCCCCTTGTGGATAGGCACTATATGTGCCACCTTCCAGTCCTGGGGCACCCACCCTGTCATCAGAGAGATGGTGAAAAGCTCCGCCAGGGGTTTTGCCAGGACATCCGCAAGTTCCTTCAGCACTCTGGGATGTAATTTATCTGGCCCCAGTGCTTTCTCTGTCTTAAGGGACCTGAGGGCTTCCCTCACTCTCTCTGCTGTGATTTCCACTTCCGCTACCTCTTCTCCCTGCTTAGCCTTCTCCCCTCCTGCCAGTGATGCCTCCCCCTCTCCCCAGACCTGCCGATCGGTAAGGGTCCCCCCCTCCTCAATATCACTGTCTCCTCCCATGTATGATGCAGCACCCTCATTTTCCTTGGTGAAGACTGAGGTGAAGTACTCATTTAGTACCTCAGCCTGCTCCCCCGGGTCTTGTGCCCATCTCTCCCATTTTAATCCTGCTAATCTGCCCCTTCACCCTTCGTTTTTCCCCAATGTATCTAAAGAACCCCTTGTTCCTCTCCTAATTTCTGGCCAGGTTCTGCTCCTTCCTTGCCTTAGCCGCCTCCCACCACCCTAGTGGCTCTTCTAGTCATCAGCTCATACTCCCGGATCCCTTTCACTCCTTGAGCACTTGAATTGCCTATAGGCTGCCTTCTTTCCCCGCACCACCTCCTGGACCTCCCTGGTCCACCAGCAGGGGTTTTCGGGCCCTACCACAGTTTTGTCTTACTCTTGCACCAGTGCTGGTAGCATCCTGCACCCCTCTCCTGATGATTTCCCACCTACTATTAGCGTCCATGTCTGACCCAATCCCATCCAAATGCTCCTTAAGGATTCTTCCCATTTCCTTAAAATCTGCCCCCCTGAAGTCAGTTACCTCCATCTTTGTGCAGCCTTCTACCCCTCCTAGGTCCAGGCAGAACCAGACCATGGCATGGTCACCCCTGCCAACGGGTCCCTTACCTCCAAACCTCAATCTGGTCACTGTCTGCCAGGACATACATCCAGTACCCGCCTCCTGGTCAGTTCCCCACCTGCTGAGTTAGGAGGCCTTGAAGACATCCAACAACCTCTGTTCCCTGGCCACCGAGGATGTCATAGTCTCCCAGTCTGTTCCTGGCATGTTTAAGTCCCCCAACACCACCACCCTTCCCCTGCCCAGTCTGCAGTGTCTCCCAACATCTGCCACCAGACTCTCCTCCGCCAGTGCAGGGGGTCTATACACCACTCCTATTTTTACTCTCTTGCCCCACCTTGTTATCAAGGTGACCCAAATCGCCTCCGCCTTCTCTACTCCCCCTATGCCAATGCAGTTTTTGACTATCATTGCTACCCTCCCTCCCTTCCCTCCCCCCTGTCCTTCCTGAACATAGCGTAACCCTCCAGGTTCAGGTCCCAGTCGTGTCCTGCGGTGGCCCAGGTCTCAGTGACCACTGCCACATCCACCGCTCCCTCAGTTAGCATCACCTGGAGCTCAGGCATTTTATTGCCCAAGCTCCTGGCATTTAGCAGGACTACCTTCCACCCTTTCCCTATACTTCCATTTCCCCTGCTCGTGTTCCCATGGGGATTCCGTTTTCCCCTGGTCTGCACTTTACCAGTCGGCCTTTTCCCGCATTCCTCCAGCTTCCCAGGGGGGTGGAAACAGAATCCCTCCTTTATCGGACCCCCCTCGACAGCCTTTTCTCCCATCCCTCCCCCGCTTCACAAGTTTAAACCCCACTTTTCACCAATGAACCCCTCTATTTCCAACTTAAGTATTCCCCTCCCCTCCAAATTGAGATGGAGCCTATCTCTAGCATACAGCTCCTTATCCTCCCAGGTCTCCCCAGTCCCCCATCAACCCATACCCTCTGGCCTCACACCACTCCCTGAGCCACTGGTTTATCTCCCTAATCTTCCTTTTGTGTTCCCCACTAGCCCTTGGCACCAGCAGGATTTCCGAGAAGGAAATTGTGCATCCTATGTCATGACAGACCCTGGCAAGCTCCCTGAACCTTGCCTGTATCTCTAGCTCACTATTTCTCTCAATGTCATTTGTACCCAGGTGGACCAGTATGTCCGGGGAACCCCCACAATCCTTTGCCAGCTGATATACCTCATGCTTGGCCCTGTGCACCGTTAGTCCAGGGAAACATCTTGTTCTAACTGGCCAGGCTTCTCCCTCCCTATCCCAATTGATACCCCTGATCATAGAATCCCCCAACAGGAGCACTCTGACCGCTCCTTTTCCTCCATTCCCCCTTCAATGTCCTCATCCTTCTACCGGCCCTCCCCCAGCGGCTTCTTATTCCTCCCTATCTGGATACCACATGCCGCCCCCTCATTTACCCTGGCCACCCCTTCCCCTCTGATCCTATGCCTCTCTTCCTCCCGAGTATCCTTCTGTACCTCGCTAACTCTCCCCTCTCTGCTCACGACTGGTCCTTTTCCCCCATCCGCTAAACTAGCCTGGCTCGTCCTCCTTTCCTTCCTGTCTCCGTTTAGTCCCTCCTTGCTTGTTGTGCTCCCCTGGCCTAAACCCTCGGCTCCCTTTACTGTATCCTCCTTGTACTTCTGGTTCTTCTCCTTGCCCTTTCCTCCCAACTGGTCCTTCTCCTTCTCCTTGCGCTTTCCTCCCTTTTCCTCCTGCCCCCCTGCTCTGATTCACTGCTCCCCCCATATTCCTGCATTCCAGGTTCCCCCCTGTTCCTCCTGCTATCTGGCCCCTGCCTCCCTCCCTTTCCATCTCTAACCACCCTGTCATGGCTACATCACCCCCCCATCCTCAAGCAGAAGAAAGAGAATTAGGCGGTTACTGAGTGTGAGTCCGATCCACCTCCCGGCCTTGCTTCCTTCTGTCCAGCCCCGGCTATCTGCCTACTTCCCTGAGAATGTTGTCCCTCTGGCCCCTGTTTGAGAGGGTCCCCAGTTACCTGCCTGCTTCCTTGGTAGTGTCCTCCTTTTGGGCCCCCTCTGCCAGGGTTCCTATGTGACCCCCGAGTATTCTGCACTCCTTTCCCTATGCCCCCACCCCTAGTGCTTGGTGCAACCCCATGAGAGATCCCCTGCCCTCTTCCCCAACCATACCTCCCCCCTTCCCGCAGCTGTCTCCTAATCCCCGCAACCTCCTCCCTAAGCTGTGCCAGCTGGTAGCACACTGGGCAACAACTGAACTTCCAAGCCCAGTCCAGTATCATGGCTGCTCCACACCCTGTGCACCTCACCACCCACGGAAAGATGCCAGCCCCAATGATGTTTGGTCCCATCCCCTTCCAAGTAGGTTTCCTTGGGTGAGCCACCAGGTTCCCCACTAGTCCAAGATACACCCCTACTGCCTAATCAGGTCACCCACTAATCCTAGATACAGTCCCACAGTAAAAAAAAAAAAAAGAATTAGGTTTTTCATTCGTAAAACACCCACAGGCACACCAAAAGTAGCGGGGGTTGGGGGAGCGTGGCCAGCTGCCCACTGAGCAAGACCTGTTCAGCTAGAGCTCAAGGATTCAGTCTCTAAAAGTCTATATTTTAAACGAAACTTGCTTGTATTTTCTGCTCAAGTACATCAGACATGTAGATTAGCTTGCCTAAGATTAAAGAAACACATTTTTACAGAGAAGCTCCAGACTCTAGCTAGGGGAAGCCGCCTGAAGGGTCCTCCAAGCTGCCAAATATTGCAGTTCTCCAAGCTTTGAAGGACTTAGAAAAATTTGTCCGCAACCTCGACAAAAAAAGTTTACATTTTCAGTAATAGAGTGACAGTACTGAAGACTAAATTGGAAATGCATTGGAAAGCCAAACAAGTAGAAGTGCAGCTGAAAAGGCTATGGCATTTTCCTTTGGAGTGGTTCAGGAGAACAAGATACTCCAGCTTCGTATTGAACAGCTTGAAAATAGCGCCTGATTGGCAAACCTGGGATTGTTGGGCATACCAGAGGGTTGAGAGGAGTAGGACCTGATTCAGTATGTGACAGATTTTTTTTTCAATCACATTTGGACCTTGATTTGCAAGGACTCATTTTTAAGGTCTATTGCATAACTCTCCGCAGACAGCTTAGGGATTCTGACCAGCCATGCACTCTCCTGGTAGTCATGGCAGGGGTTCACTTTCGGGACTCTGTACTCTCACCTGTCAAAAAGGAGGGCACTAGTGTGTTTTGCTTTCCTAACCTTTCTTATGTGACTCAACAGCATAGAAAATCTTTTGATTCTGTCAGAGCTAAACTTCAGAAACTGGGCATAGCACACACACACACACACACACACACACACTACTTCTACCAGTGAAACTCCAACTTGGCTACTCCAGCAACAGCTGTCTTTTTACTGACCTGAGAGAAGTAGGCAAACGAGTTCTGAAAATCAAGGAGGACTTTGACAGGCATTCCTTGGACATGTCTGAAGATACAGGGGACTGAATTTTCAAACTATTATCACTTGGTTCATTTAAACTTGAACAGTGTGTGGAGTCCATTACATTTTTCAGTGCCACTGATTGATGTAATGATATGGCTTTTTTATTAGGCATTATATAAGACTATGGGTCAGTTTTATATGGGAACCTTTTCTAGCCTTGTTTTCTGCCATTATTGCTGTTGTGGGGAGTTGGTAACTATATTGGTGCCACTTAGGCAAGTGCATTGGCTGCTACAGAGCAGAGATTCTAAGCACCAATATGGCTGAGGTCGTGTGGCGAGGAGCGGCCAACTGCACACTTCCTACAACCCCCTGCACAGAGTCAGCCATTTACTATGTTATAAATGGGAAAGCTTAATGACAGTATCAACTGTCCTTTCATATGTGATATTTGGGTGTTGTATATTTAAGCAATATACCATGAGAGGGTGTGGGTGATGGCAGGATTTAACCACACCTGGTGTGTTGTTCAGTTATGAGGCGCAGCCGAATGACCAAAAACACGTCAGAAGTGGGTAAATCCTGGCATCATGCACACCCTTGAGGGGTATATTGTGATTATGCAATGTCTCCATTTTTTTAATAGGAATAAATAAAATAGGGGGCATTTTGATTTATTTTTATTGCATTTTTTTAGTTCACTAGAAAAAATAGCCTTAGGTTGGTAGGGATGCTGGTATGCCTGAAGTGTCAGTGTGTATGTATAGAATACAGCCCCACATACATATTGCCATGTGTTTTTTTGTGTGTATGTGTTAAAGAGATGATCTCTGAGAGCTGTTGGCTGTTCATTTTATGTTTTTTTTACACAGACAGACTGTGTGTGCTATGTGTGGTGTAAGGGGTAACCGGGTGATGGCACAAACTGTGTGCTTTGGGGTATCACTTTTCAGTTAGTGGTAGTGCCTCCGAAAGGAATTTCTTTTATGCAGTTTTTTTTCCTTTACTTTGCATTTGATTTTCTTTTAATTATGACTGACGTCGAAGAGAGAGAGAGAGAGTGTGGCAGCTGCAAAGATACAGTGGAGACAGAGCTGAGACACAGAGTAAGTGGGAGCGGACCGTAGAGAAAGAGAGTGAGCGGAGAGACAGGAAGTGGGAGCACGCCAGAGAGAGCGTGAGAAGTGAGGAAAATCATGTGAGTGAATGTATTTCTTCGCACAGCACTAGTAGTTTGGTAGTCCAGTGTTTAGCGGGGATCGGACCAGTGTTTAATTAGCAGAAGCTGGGAGTGACTTCAGGGACTGGGGGAATTGAAGGATTGTGTGAGCATGTAGGAGTGAGGTGTATAGACTGAAGGGGAGTTTCCATTTCTGGAGGACTCTGAGTGATTCCAGTGTGGGTTCCTGATGGGGCTGACTGGCACCTCTTCCTGTGGGGTGATACTAGGATTTACAGTGGGAGAGGGGTGCCAGTCAGCCAATCAGGATGGAGGATTTGCGTTCTGTTTGAGTGCCTATTGTATAATCTGTTTATATTTGTTCCTGACCCACCTTTCTTACCATTTTCAATGATCCAGTTTTACCTTTCTCAGCCAGAATTGGGACTGCTACATATGCTGTTTCTGTATATTCACTTGTTCTGGACTTATTTGGAGATTGTTACGGCTTGGAACCAAGGATTTGTATTCTGTATGCTATACTGAGAAATGCAATAAACAAAAAGTATTTGAAAAAAAAAAAGTAACAGGGAGTGCGCTATTCACAGAGCTTTCAACTGCTGCTGGACAGTGTTGAATTGTTTTCAACAACACTGTAGCAAATGAGAGGGCAGAAAATAAGTGAATCTCCCCTCGTAGTGTATTGTCCCTAAATTTTTGAGTTGCTCATGGGAAGGATAGGGCTCATTCATTAAAGAAAACAGCAGCGAAATTTGAAACGGACCCTGATTGTCTGTTTGAGGAGGAATGGCGACAAACAGGTTTGGCATTTGTTATATAGAACACTCTAGTTCTTTGCAGTGATGGAAGAAGAAACCTGTTGTTATTTATTAACTGTAGCTTTGCACTTTTTATTTACGTGTTATGCCTGGAAGGTGCAGCGGGCTGAGACTTGCTTCCGGGTGCAACAGAGAGGGGGAAGGGGTATAAATGAAATGGGGTAGGGAGTAATTATAATGAATACCAAAAAAAAAGTATTCAATATATACATTTAGGGGACCAGAAATGCACAGAACCATTCTGGGGGTTTGGGGGAGGGGCAGTGTGGAGGGAGAGAAAGGAACAGGGTAAGGACCAATTACAGGAGCAGAAAGTGTGGGAGGGGCATGGGTAAGGAGTGATAAGGGAAGGGAGACAAGCCATACTATAGTGCAGGAGGCACAATGGGAGACAGACCTGTTTGTCAGGGACAAGAAGAGAGAGTCTGGAGCAAAGGGAGCAGTCGTATGTATGAGGAGGGCAGTTAAGAACAAAATGACAGGAGTCTTCCAGTAACATCAGTTTCCTAATGACTGCCTTGAACTTTTTGCTTTGTCTCACACCCTGCTTCAAAAACCCTCCCTCATTCTGACAGACTAAGTTACAAATACAGTATAGTAAAAGGAGTTCTTACTGTAATCATGTGGAGCGCAGACAAGCAGAAAGCCACTCCAGGATGGATATGCTCACATTTAATGTTATCCCAGATGTCTTCCTGACAGTTCTGTGGGATACTGCTAAGTCCATCTTACAGGTCATCTAATTAGGTACACTGAAAAAAGAGGAAGATAGACATGCCGATAGGGATGATCTGGCATCTTTATCCTTTTTGCAGCAACAACACGAGCTCAGTGCCCTAGCAGACCCTGAAGAGCTTGTGCAGATTAAGAAGAAAGTGGGTGACTTCACCCTAGCTCAGACAGAAAAGGCTTTATGGTAGCTCTGTCATAAATATTATGACAGAGGCCTCCATGTGGCACAGCTGTTGGCACACAGGGTTTGGGGTTGCAGACAGTGGGCCTCTATCTCAAAAATCAGACACCCAGTGACTGATGTTCTGACCCGGGACATAGGTAAAATTGCGGCAGCGTTTACTGTATACTGCATAAAAACAGTGGGGGAATTCAAGAATGCATGGGACAGACATAAGACAATTCTGGTGGGGGGGGTAGGAAGAAGTAGGCTGTTGGTTATCTAGGATCTGCACCTTATCCAATAGGTAGGGAAATGGGCAGACTGGGTGGGCCAAGCAGTCCTCATCTGCCATCAAAGTTTGTGTTTCTATGTTGTTATGCAAAACTGTATACAGGAGATCTCCCTGCACAAATAACTAGTCTTTTTTCACATTTCTGGACCCCATTGCCTCCCACAGCTTGATGAGGTAGCTGCTGCTACATTAATGGCACCCATTTTGGCTGAGCAACTGCAGAAGGCTATAGGCCACCTTATACAGGTTAAATGCCTGGGACCAGATGGGTTCCCAGAAGAATTCCTTAAGAAGTTCTCTCCCGAGCTGTCCCATCTATTTTTGCGAGTCTTGAACTCTCTTATTTCTGGATCTGCACACACACACACACACACACCCCCACCCACCCAGGCTTCTTGGAGTTAGCGTGTCATATGGTGTGCAATGGCAGTATCGTAGCCAATGAGGTTTATCCGAGGTGTGATTATTGCTCATTGAAAACTTTACCCAATATCAGTCATCCCAAAACCTGGGAAATCATTGGACCTCTGTGAGTCATCTTGATCTACTGTATATCAGTGATGAACACTGATTACAAACTTATTTTTTTTTTGTCTGTCCTCACTCACAGATTATGATTAAAATTTTTTATTATTTAAGTTTTAATCGCACATTACAATGGAAAAATACACAGTTACAATATAGTAAGGGTTATAGAGCTATACATGGAGCAGTAAAAGCTATGTTGACAACATAATACTATATTTCTTGAAGAAGATTGCCCATGTCCTGTCTCTGCCAGAGTCTACTTCGGAGGGCTAACTAATGTCATGTATAATGTCTGCAAAGGAGGCCCCCTGGCTACTACACTGGCCAGCTAAGTGCTATATGACAGGGCTTACCTGGACTTCCTAAGGAGTGTCTCCAATTTCTGAACCCTTTGAAGACCTACTGGATCGGGGTAGCTGGATTCGGGACAGGACCTATAACAGAACAGAGGGACACACACAAGCAACTGTCTGGAACTGTACAGATGCTGGATTAACTGAAATGCTAATATGCTACATCAAGCCTTGATATATCTCCTGGGATATTTTGGGGCTCCTGGGGAGGTGCAGAAAATACCATGTTGAGCATTGGATTCTCCGGACATGTCAATAGCTGACAGACAGATCAGCCTATTCCTTCCCTGGGTTTCAGATACAGAATAAAGGGCTGCCACACAGTTGCATATTAGGGGAGAGTATCTACAACAGTGTGCGACATTCTGGAAAAGTTTGCAAGCTGAACGAGGGAATTAAGCACTTCTGTGACTGAAGGGACCTCCTGCGGTCTCCACTTGCACAGTTGGAGTCTTTTTACCTGCATACTGAGGTTGGCCAGAAGTTTCAGGTCCAGTGACGGAAGGTGAGGGGCTAAAGAGTGGATCCCTAGGATCCACAGTTCTGGGGTCATGGGTACCAGTTTCTGCAGGATTTCAGACCCCATTTTACAGACCACCATCCACAGAGGCTGAACCATATTGCAATGCCAAAGGATATGGATCAGATCCCCTGGGTCCTTCTGGCTTCGCTAGCATAGGTCATCCTGTGTCAGTTTGGCCTTTATTAGGACCACAGGTGTCCTGTACCATGAACATATAATCTTATTCTGTATCAACTGACTTCTGATATCTGGGTAGGCCGTATGGGCCGTCCTCAGGCAAGACTTCCATTACTGGGCTGTGATATGGGTCTGTAATGCCTGCTTCCATTTAAGCTTGGAGGCCAGGGATCGAGATGGGAGAGCAGCCCTCAGGGCAGTGTACGTGAAGCTAGTCTGGCCCCTCTCCAAGCAGAGCCAAGACTCCATTGGGGAGGCAGGCAGGCCTTGGGGTCACTTGTGGATATATCCAGTAACTGCACTTCTGAGTTGGAGGAAGCACCAGAAGTCTCTGGAGGGGATCCCATATGCTTCACACAACCTAACAAAGGAATTTGGGGTGTTGGTGCCTAGGATATACAAACTCTGCAGATTGGTTAGGCCTGCTTTCACCACCCATGAGGCCCTGACTATAGGTTTCTTGTTGATAGTAATCTCCTTGTTGTCCCACAAGGGGGTAATTTGCAGGGGAGTTGGGTTAGAGCTGAGCTTTTTATGAACTTTGCCCCAGTATTCGAGGGAGGGACCTATAGTCAGGTGGGCCTGAATGCCCCACGGGGTGGCAATTATACAACAACAAGGGCAAGTGACCCAGCTTACATGGCTCTCTCTCTCCTTACCTAACCACTGAGGGGCATCTTGCCCTGGATCTACAAACCATTTTAATGTCTGGGTGGCCTGGAAAGCCCATTTGTATCCTTCGAACCATGGGAGGCCCCATCCATCTACTGTCCAGTGGGCCAGCAGTTTGTTCCCAGAGGAAGCCCCCCAGTAGGGTGTCAGATTTGGAATACCAGAAATTTGGAAGTTTCAGGGGGATGTGGGATAGGAAATATATAATCTTGGGGGCAGTTGCCATTTTTATGGCAGAGATTTTACCCACCAGAGTGAGATGGAGAGCCCTCCATCTGTCCAGCTCTGTGCAAATGGCTGATATTAATGGTTTCAGGTTCATCTCCCAAATTCTGGTTGTCAGAGGTAGTAGTCATGCCCAGATATGTAAATCCTTCTGGGGATCAGCGAAGTCTGTGTTGGGAAGCCATGTAGGGGGTGCAATGAGTGTTAAGTGGAAGGACTTCAGTTTTAGACTGATTACGTTTGAGCCCAGAGAAGGTGGCAGATTGAGAGAGGGTACTCGGAAGGGCCGGGAGAGACGTAGGGACGTCTGCCAAGGGGAGGAGGAGGAGGTCATCCGCATACTTGAGAGTGGGGGTATTCCTCTCCTCCCAGGGCTATTCCCTGTATATGTATATTCTGCCTGATGGCCACAGCCATGGGTTCCACTGTGAGAAGAAATACTAACGGGGATAGTGGGCAGCCTTGGCGTGTTCCCCTACTGAGTGGGAAAGGGGAGGACAGCAAGGAGCTGATGAGTACTTTTGCAGTGGTGGAGAAGTATATAGCCTGGATCCAGGCTCGAAAGCTCGCCCCCAACCCCATTGTGCACAGCACCTGTTGGACATAACCCCACTCCAGGGAGTCAAAGGCTTTTTCGAAGTGTATTGCTGTTGCTGCTGCTGGGGTTGGGATCGACTTGGCCTTGAGAATTAAATTCACCAGCGATCTAATGTGATCCGCACTATAATGGCCCTTAACAAACCCAGCCTGGGAAGGATGTATCCGTTCAGGAAAGAGAGGATTGAGCCTATTAGTCAGTATTTTGGCCATCACCTTACTATCCACATTCAGTAGGGAAATGGGCCAATAGCTGGCAGCTTTCAGAGGGTCCTTCTCCTTCTTGGGCAGGATGGTGATTATTGCTTCCCAGCGCCTTGGTGAATACCTGTCACAGGATAGGAGAGATCGTGGATTGCAGCAGTTGCCATATCTCCAGAGGAAATCCATCTCCACTGGGGGTCTTCCCCTTCTTCAGGGATGTTAGTGTGGAGGACACTTTATTGACCATAATCGGGGCATCTAAGGCCTTGGCCTGGTCCTTCGATATTTTGGGAAGACGTAGGGAAGTCAGAAAAGGGGCCACACCCATGGGATTAAGCTGTCTGGATGGTTTGTAAAGTGAGGAATATAACTCAACCATAGTCTGATTGATCCCCTCTGTAGAAGTGTGGGTTACCCTTCTCTTGCTCACCAGAGCCGCTCTATGACATTCTGCCTCTTGCTTCTTCAAACGATATGCAAGGACCTTGCCCCTTCCCAGTATTTGTGCCACAGTCTGATGACAGAGATTTCAGCCTTCCTGGAGAGGAGCTTGTTTACCTGCATCCTCAAGGCCGCCACCTGATGACCTGCCTGTGTCTGAAGAGATGGGTGTTGGAGTGCTTTGAAGGACTCCTCAGCCACCTTGAGCTGGCCTTCCAGTAACCAAAGTCTCTGTTCCCTAGCCTACCAGCACTTGTGGGCATACCCCATAATTATCCCCCTTAAAGTAGACTTGAAAGCCTCTCATGTAGTGCCTGTGGACGTATTTGCGACAGGGTTGTTTTGAAAGAAGTCCGTGGCTTCACGCTGGAGCCCGGGGGTCCAGATCCCAAAGAAGCAAGGGATCCAATCTCCAGGCAGGGGAAGTGGGGGAGGGACCCCCAGGTGAAGGATAATGTCACTGGAGCATGATCTGATTTGGCCACGGGCTGAATGGCAGTGTCAGTGGTGTTACTGGTAATACTGGGGAAGTTAGCCAGAAGTCTTTGCAACTGTGAGCTGTGCACTGGAGAGTGAAAGGTGTAATCACGCTGGGACTGGTGGAAAATCCTCCAAGTATCAGTAAGGGCCAAGTCCTGCTGCATCTGGGTGAGGGCCAACTCTGTCCTGGAAAGGGGTTCTGTATTAGAGGAGGATCTGTCTAAAAATGGGTCTAGTGTAAGAATAAAATAACCCCCCCCCCTTATTATCAAAGGGGTATTGGCTGATGTTAATGTGCTCAGCTGCTGGACCAGTATGTGGAAAAAGGAGGGGGAATCCTCGTTTGGGGCATACACATTCCCCAGTATCAGGGGCCCAGTCGGCAATCCAGCAGTGCGATTACCTATCTCCCATCTGGGGCGCTCATTTTCCTCCTCAGGTTCCAATGCAGAGCTTTGTGAAGCAGTATAGCCACTCCTCTTTACCTGGTAGGGGCTGCGGCATAAATAACCTGACCCACCAGTCCGTCTTTAATCTGTCATGGTCATCTCTAGTAAGCTTGGTCTCCTGTATGAAAGCCACCTCCGCTCCCAGTCTCCTAAGATGTTGCAATACTTACTTCCTTTTGTTGGGGATATTGAGCCCCCTGACATTCCACGTCACACATTTTATCACCCATTTAAAGTTGGAGGCTGGTACTTATGGAGGAGAACATCAAATATAACCTTGGAAGCTAAGAGCAGAGTGGCCATCACCCAGGGGAGCAAGGCATGAGTATGGCATGGAGAGAGAGCGAGAGAGTAAACTGTGTCCTCCCGGGAGCAAAAATCTGTCAATATTCTAACATGAACTCTGTGTGTCCCTAGTATATCCAGATAATAACACAACACCAGTACAAACTATATACATATTGTACAACTGGTAATGTACATTAGGGAAATAGAGGCTTTCCCTTGGCCACAGAAATCTGTTGCTGGCCATCCTCTATACCCGGGATGTAGTCCAACATCTGTAGACTCCCCCCAGGGGGGTCGCCTCCTGGGAGGTTGTGCTTGTCACCTTAGTGAGACTACTGTGAGAGTCTCAGCTCAGTGTAAACCCTAGAGGGTGTTCAGTGAGCGCATAGTTGTCCAAAATTGGGCCAGTGCCTAAAGGACATGGCAGGGTTCCTCCCTAGAAGTGGAGGCAAAAGGGGAGGGGGGAAGTGTCAGAAGTGCACCTTAGGGAGGGGGTCCTTCTGTGAAGGCTGTCTCCCTGCAGCAGAGAGCATAATGCCATGGCCCGAACTCCTTGGGGATTGGCGAGGGCAGTGGCCAAAGTTTGCTGCAGGAGGCTTGGGTTGGCAGGGTCAGGACCCATGAATTACTGGGAGTATAGTGTCCTGGCCGATGCAAGGGGCCAGATTGCCAAAAGGGTATCATAATCCTAGTGCCTCATCTAGTTAAGTCTAGAAACAGTGCTTAGTCTGAGACATATTCCCACCATAGGATTGGGCTGTAAACTAGACTCTGCCTGGCTCGCTCACCCAGCTACGAAGTGTGGCCAGAGACATCATGGCCTTTTCTGCACCTGCCCGTACCAGCCCCCCAACCCACTTTTTCAACGGTCCTCCACCCGCTCCACCAACTGAGGGCAACAGGCCCTAAAACATACACTGTAGCCAAAAGTACATTATGGAGAGGTATGCTGACACCCATATTTTTTTTTATTTAGTTGTTTAACCAGGAGTAGCACACTAAGCTGAAATTTTTTTTACAGGAGCGACCTGGGTGTACAGAGAAGTTAAGTGACTTGCTTAGGGTCACACAGTATACAAGTGAAAGCTGTGGGATTCAAACCCAGGTCTGGTCTGCTGGATGTCACCAGATTTGCAGCTCAGAGCCTTAAACCACTGCGCTATACTGCCTCAATAATATTTGCCATATGAAAAGGTCTTGGGTGATCAGCGACTTCAAGGGTTCCTTACTGTCCAACAATGTGATGGCTGAAGCCCCGTATCCCTCCCAGTATAGGAGTTGGGCAGGTTTACTTTGCAGGGATCCGGAGCATGTGCAAGACTGGGGGGGACCTGCAGTCACAAAACTACCATCGTGGTTTGGATCTAGGGCACCCTCCACTACTACCTGGTCGTGCCCCCCCTTCCAAGATCCCAACCTGGCCAGACCTCCGAAAGCAGTAAGAAAAATCATGGTAAAAGGATTACTTATCTGACCATGATGCAGAATCTACTTCAGACGTCTTTCCTGGCGACGAGGCCCAGGCTGGCAGGCTCAGGGCACCCATGTGATCTTTAGAGCTTATAATAGCTGTGCAGGAGCCCTTCGGATGTTGCTGTGACATCAAGCTTGGTTCTCCTTCTGCTGCCTGGAGTGGGACCTTGGAGCTGATCACGTAGTTGGGCCTAAGCAGGGTTGTATTGTGGCTGTCTTTGGGTCCACCAGAGGTATTCGATAGCTGCTCCGAGGAGCTAGGCTGCAGGGCTTCAAATTTGTTAAAAGTGTGGAAACCCTGCAGTAGATCAGGATTAGATAGGTCCATCAGTGAGCCTTCTCTGGTCTCAAGCAGCACTCGCTCAGAGGGATGTTCCCTCCTCCCATGCTTTTTGGAAGTATGCCACTTCTAATAGACTTCAGGGGGAGCTCCCACCTCAAGTCCCTGTTCTTCTGCCACTCTCTGGGCATATTAACCTGTAGCGGGGAGCGATGATCCGATTCTTCTAGTGAAACCTTAGGAGGAGAGGGCTGTGGCATTTGGGGGTTGTACTCGTTCGGCCAGTTTCTCTGCAAGAAATAGTTTACAGCTTTGGGGGTATCAAAATCCACTGGCACCCCGCTATGCATGATGCACATTGTGGCAGAATATCACAGGGAGAATGCTAGGCCGATCCTATGCATGGTGCGCCTCAATTCCATGAATGCCCTGCTCTGATCCAACAGTTCTTTAGAAAAGTCCTGAAAGATGCTGATTTTATTAGAGTGCCACGTTACTTGTATCTCCCTGGCCTTGACCATGACATTCTCCTTGTCTCTGAAATCAATGAATCTGGCAATTATGGGCCAAGGCCTTTCATGGACCTTGGGCATGGGAGTGACTGAGCGATGTCCGCGCTCTACCTGGAGGGGGTGAGAAGGGTCCAGATTTAACATCTCTGCCAGGGCCAGCTGCAGGAAACCTTCTGTATCTCTCCCTTCTACCCACTCCAGAAATCCCAAGAGCTGTAGGTTGCTACGATGGCTTCGGTTCTCCAGGTCATCAATTTTGCCCCTCATGAAGTGCATGGTACACTGTTGTTCCTGCTGAGCCTCCTCCATATCTTGCATCTTTTGCTCAGTCACGGTGATCCTTCGCTCAGAATGTAGCATCCTGCCTTCAAGATTTTGCATCATTTAGGTGTTCCGATTGGTCACCATGGTGACCTGAGACATTTGGGCTATCAACTGGCTAAACATCGCCCCCACAGATGGCTGCTCCCACATCTGGTGCTGCTGAGGGTTCACCATGCTGCAAGGCCAAATGCTACTTTAGCAGTGTCAGTGGCTCAGTAGGTAGCACACTCGCCTGTGAGGCCGGGAGATCAGAGGGCTGTGGGTTCAGTTCCCGCATCTGGCACTTGGGTTAATATCCCAGTACTGACACTGTAGTGCAGCATGAGAGGGGTGCTGCACTTCTGAGGTGCTATCTTCGGATGCGACGTTAAACCGAGGTCCCATCTGCCTGGATTGTGGTAGTTCAGGTGGATGTTAAAGATCCCATGGCACTTATCGAAAGAGCAGGAATTTCCCGTGTCCTGGCCAAATTTCCCTCATTCACTATAAATACCACCAACAGCTTAACCTGGTTTCAAAGTCAGTTGGCATTCATCTGTATCCCCTTCCCCCAGGTTGTGCCTGAAAATAGGCAGGATTTGTCTAGTGCACTTACCCGGTCAACAAAAGCTAATAATAATAATACATGCAGAGTGCACAGATAAGAGGGTAGATTCTTGCCAGGTTCTACATTTATACTGGGAAATTAAATGATTTCTAGAGTCCCTGGTGTATAGAACCCTTGTTTGTGAATTTCCAGATGGATTCGTGGGTGTAATTTGTAGGATTCAGCCAAATTAGTCCCTCTAGGATGTCGAGCTGGTGACTAAGCCATCTTGGGTAGCGCCCCAGTGACAGTCCCTCACTCACAGATTGGACGGTCTCCTCCCCCATATTATTCACCCAGATTATACTGACTGACAGGTCTAGACAAACTGTGCATAGTATTTAACAGTCGCTTTCTGTTCTTCACCATTCCACAGAAATGAACTCTACTCACGCTTAGCCTCGACACAGAGAAAGTGTTCAACTGAGTGTCTTGGGCCTTTTCACTGCACCACTCTCCTCTGGTTTGGATTTCCTTCTCCCTTCATTGATCTTGTGTTTGCTGTCTACAATTCTCCAAAAGCACAGGTCTGAGCTAACAGACATCTCTCCTCCTTCATTGACTTGTCTCGAGATACCCAAACATGGCTACCCACTTCCTCATATTGTTTGCTGTTTATATTTAGCCCATAGCTCAGGCAGTTAGGCAGCATCCAGACATTCAGGGATATATGGTGGAGGATGGAACTGAACACCATATAGCCTTATGTGAAAATGATATTTTGTTGTATTTATCTTCCCCCAACATGGATCTCCTAATTTTATGGTCTCTTCTCCAAATATTTCATAGTCTTTCCAGATACAAGCTCAACAAGAGCAAAACTGAAGTCTTGGCTATAAACTATGTGCCCTCCTCCACCCCACACCTTGAACTGACATCACCTACAATGGGATCCGATGTATAAGAGAGAACTTGGGGTCAAAATAATGGGGATGGTCTTCCACCTGTTCAATGTTAATTTTACCCCACTACTGACTCAATTATAACTAGACTTAGACCAATTGTAAGTTATTCCATTAACTCTGGAACAGTGTATGGCTACCATAAAAATGAAGATACTCACGAAATTCTTATATTTCTTCCCATCTCTTGCTTTTCCTATTGCAGCTAAGACCTGGGCACGTAGGACTAATGTGATCTCTAGATTTCTCTGGCAGGATAAACCCCCTCAAGTCCAGACTGTGTCATCCGAAAGCACCAGTTGGTCTGGACCTGCCAGATTTACTGTTATATTTCAAGGTGGCACAATAACAGCCCATCATATATTGGTTATAGAATGTGCCCATGCATTAGCAGGTGCTGTTGGGGAGGGCAGTCCTTTCTTCTAGATCTCTGCAATGTGCACTGCTTGACCCAGCCACCCTTTCTTCGCACTCCCTATGTATTTCTCCTTATGTTTCTGCGTCCCTTCATATCTGGAAAAGCACAGTAGATATCACCTGTGGAAGCAACTACTTTGGCTGCTACCATTGCACTTAGATTCAGACTTCGTGCCACCTTGACTGGATACTGGTTATAAGAAGTGGCACTGCAGTGGACTCTGTCACCTTTTACAATTGCTCCAGAGATTGGAAGTAAAGTCATTTCAAATGTTACATGATAATTTAGCCTTACCTCAATCTGATCTGCTCTGCTGCTTCCGTGCCAGAGCATATCTGGCTAGTTGACTTCAGTGGGGTTCCCAGTTAGGTACAGGTGACCCCTTAAAGAGCCACTGACACCAAAAGTGCTACATTGCAAAATCTAAATAAGCATACTCCCAGTAAACCTCATACCAAAAACTAGATTTCTACGTTACTTGGTTTTAAAGTTATTAGTCATTTTGTAACTTTGATTGCAATACTTGTGCAATAAAAGTAGGTGTCAGTAAAGAGCTGCTGATGATGTCATGTAGGGAGCTCAAAGTCTAGTAATGACTATCAAAAAAGCTTATAAGACCCATTTCTCCAGAGTTGTAAAGATCATGTGCAATGGTTTTCACAAGTAAAACAGGCAGTCACAGTCAGTAAACAGTGCTATAAATACTATATATGTTCCAGGTTTTGTAACAAAGTTGATAAAATTGCATTATTTAATGCTGTTTTTGTGTGGTTCATTTCACCAGGGTTGTTGGATACTAAGTCAGCATGCCTCCAGACTGCAGTTAGAGTGCTACTAATTTTACTGCTGTTTGTCATTGTCTGCTTTACAATATGTTTTAATAGGGGCATTATTTATTTTATTTAGTTGACCGGGTAATGCACTAGACAAATTGTGCCTATTTTCAGGCACGACCTGGGGGAGGAGGATACAGATGAATGCCAACTGACCTTGAACCAGATTAAGCTGTTGGTGGTATTTTTCATGAATGGAAGACATGTTGGCCAGGACACTGGGGAAATTCCCCAGCTCTTTATCATCCACCTGATCTACCACCAGGACAGGCAGATGGAACATCGGTTTAATGTCTCATCCGAAAGACGGGACCTCAGGAGTGCAGCACCCTCCTCATGCTGCACTCCAGTGTCAGTATTGGGATATTAACCCAAGTGCCTGGTGTGGGGATAGAACCCACAGTCTACTGATTTCCCGTCCTCAGAGGCGAGTATGCTACCTGCTGAGCCACTGACACTGCTAAACTATAGCAGTTAACTGCTAAATTATGTGTGTTAATTCCTACTGGGGTGGAAGTGTTAGCTCTGGTAAAATGATCATTGTAATTTAGAGTAGAACATAGATGAGTCTGCCCCACCCCCATCAACAAGGAGATGGGATAATTGTTTAAAATTGCCATTCTTAGAAGTGCCTCAATTGACTAATAGGTGTGAATGAGTTCAGCCTTTCATCAGAAACTTATTCAGTCTGCAAACCTCACAGTGTGCGATGATCCAGCATTCAGCAAAAGGACCTCAATAGAAAGGCACCCAGACAAAATATTGTCAGTTTTGTTACAAAGACTGAAACACAACATTTTTAAAGCAATGTTTACTAACTCATGCTGCCTGTTTTACTTATGAAAACCATTGCACATGATCTCTACAGCTTTAGAGAAACAGGTCCTATAAAAGCTTGCTGACATGGAATAATAAACTGTAAGGTCCCTAGATGACATCAGCAGCAGCTCTTCACTGGAACAGGCTTTCTTTGAACAGGTAGTGAAATCAGGGTTACAAAATGGCTAATAACTTTAAAATGAAGTAACATAGAAATCTACTTTTTGGTATGAGATTTACTGTGGATATGTTTATTCTAATTCTGCAATGTAGCACTTTTGACCAGATGGTGTTGGCAGCTGTTTAAACCAATTGAATATAACTGCCCTGAGCAGAACCCAGGTTCCCCATCTTATTTCCCAACTTTATGGTGCCCTACAAAATATCACAGGTACACACCTTCTAAAGGCTTTTGAGCTACGTAATCAAGACATTGGACATCCCATCGTGTCAGAACACTGGAAAATTATCTGCTCCAATATGCATAAAGTCAGTTACATAGAAACATAGAATCTGATGGCAGATAAGGACTACTTGGCCCACCTAGTCTGCCCATTTCCCTACCTAACGGATAAGCTGCAGATCCCATTTAACCAACAGCCTACTTCCTCCTACCCCCCACTAGCATTGCCTTATGTCTGTCCCATGCATTCTTGAATTACCCCACTGTTTTTGACTCTACAACCTCCTCAGGAAGGCTGTTCCATGTATCCACAACCCTCTCTGTGAAGAAATACTTCCTCACATTACCTCTGAGCTGTCCCCCTTCTATCTTCAAATTGTGCCCCCTTGTTTTTGCACATCTCTTTTTCTGAAAGATGCTACTCTCTTGGACTTTGTTGATTCCTTTGAGGTATTTGAAAAGTTTCTATCATGTCCCCCCTCTCTCTCTCTCCCTTCCTCGAGGCTATACATCTTTAGTTCCATTAGTCTTGCTTCATATGTCTTCTGATGCAGACACTGCATCATTTTGGTTGCCCTCCTCTGGACAGCCTCCACCCTGTGTATGTCTTTGCGGAGATGGGGTCTCCAGAACTGTACACAGTATTCCAGATGTGGTCTTACCAACTGTCTATACAGAGGGCCAACAACTTCCTGTTTTCTACTGGTGATACCTCTCCCTATGTATCCCAGTATCCCCCCAGCCCTCCTTACTGCCTTCTCACATTGCTGGCCCACCTTTAGGTCATCTGATATGACTACCCCAGGTCCCTTTCCATTTTTGTTGTTGTCAGTATCTCACCCCCACTGTGTACTCTTCCCCTGGGTTTTTGTTTCCCAGGTGCATTACTTTGCACTTTTTTGCATTGAATTTAAGCTGTCATACATTTGACCATTCCTCCAACCTAGCCAAGTCCCTTTTCATCCTTTCCACCCCACCTTGTGTATCAACCCTGTTGCAGATCTTTGTGTCATCTGCCAAGAGACATATTTTCCCTTCCAGTCCCTCTGCAATGTCACTTATAAAGACATTAAAAAGGACCGGCCCCAGTACTGAACCCTGTGGTACCCCACTAGTAACCCTCCTTTCTTCACTGTGGACTCCATTTACTGTTACCCGCTTTGCCCTGTTGTGCAACCAGTGTTTTACCCAGGCTACCACCCTGGGACCCACTCCCAGGCTGGCTAATTTGTTTATTAATCTTTTGTGCAGGACTGTGTCAAATGCCTTGCTAAAGTCTAGGTAGGCCATGTCCACTGCCCTTCCCTGGTCTACTGCTTTGGTCACCCAGTCAAAGAAATCAATTAGATTTTTGTCTGACATGACCTTCCTGCTGTGAATCCATGCTGCCTTGGGTCCTGTGCCCCACTGGCTGCTAGGTACTCAACAATTCTTTCCTTCAGAAGTGATTCCATCATTTTCCCTACCACTGAGGTCAAACTGACAGGTCGGTAGTTTCCTGCCTCTGTCTTGCTCCCACTTGTGTGAAGGGGAATCACATCCGCCCTCCTCCAGTCCTCAGGTACCACACCATCCTCCCATGATTTATTAAAAAGGGTAGTCAGTAGTGTTATTAGTTCTTCCCTTAGTTCTTTTAGAATTCTGGGATGAATCCCATCAGGCCCCATTGCTTCATCCACCTTCAGTTTTAAGAGTTCTTTCAGAACCCTTTCTTCTGTGAAAGGACTAATATCAACCCCCCCCCCCATCCAGAGTGCTTCTATTGACCGGATTAGGTATTTCCGTCTGTTTTCCATTGTGAATACTGAGCAGAAGTGTTCATTCAGTATCCCTGCTTTTTCGCAGTTGCTCTCTGTCCAACCACCTTCCTCTTTGTTCAGTCTCAGTATCCCTGCCTTAGTCTTTCTTTGCTCCCTAATGTACCTATAACAGGTTTTATCCCCCTTCTTAACTGAGTTGGCTATCTTTTCCTCCATTTGGGCCTTTGCTATTCTGACTGCTTTACCCGCTTCCTTCTGTTTTAACAGGTACATTTCTCTGTCCTGCTCCTTCTGTGTTTCCTTATACTTTTCTGAATGCTATATTTTTCTCCCTTAGCTTCCCCGCCACTTCTTTTGAGAACCATAGTGTTTTTTTCTTTTATTTTGATTTGTTTATTTGCTTCACACAAAGGCTTGTTGCCTCTGTGATGGCAGTTTTGATGTTTCCCCATTGTTGCTGCACCCAACCTTCTTGCCTGTTTGCTAGTGCTTTTCTGAGGCACTCTCCCATTTTGACAAAATCAGCACTCCTGAAGTCCAGTACCTTCACTTTTGTGTGGCTTGACTCTACAGCTAAGTTTATCGTGAACCACACTGTTTGGTGGTCGCTTGTTTCCAGATGGCTACCCACTTCAAATCAGAGATCCTCTTTCCGTCCCCATTTGAGAGTACCAGGTCTAAGATTGCTCTCTCCTGAGTGGGTTCCAAAACTAGCTGTCTAATGCCTGCCACCTGTAGGGCATCGAGAATGGCCCTGCTCTTGGATGTGGCTGCAGCAAAGGTGCGCCAGTCAACATTTGGCATATTCAGGTCCCCCATCAGCAATATCTTCCCTTTCTCTGCCATCCCAAGGATGTCTTCTATCATTTTCTTGTCCATTTCCTCCTCCTGAGATGGGGGTCTGTATACAACCCCTGTGTGGATTGTGGAGCCATGTCCAGTCTCCAGGGTGACCCACAGTGCCTCCTCTCCTCTCTGTTTACCCTTTAGCTTTGTTGCTTTGATCTCTTCCCTTACATAGAGAGCTATTCCTCCTCCTCGTCTTCCTTCCTGTAGATTGTGTGTCCTGGTATGTTGACATCCCAGTCATGGTTCTCTGTGTACCATGTTTCTGTGACTGCCACAATATCCAGGCATCCCTCTTCCATCAAAGCCACCATTTCAGGGAGCTTTTTACCTAGACTATGGGCATTGGTACTCATTACCTTCCATTTTTTTATGGCTTTATTTCTTTTGGCCCCATCCCTGTCCCTACTGCCTTTGTCTTTTTCTCCATTTACCCCTGCCCTTCTCTGTATTGACTGCTCTATCTTGGTGTTTACCTCACTAATTACCCTGAGTTTTTTGGTGGGGCTAGGATTTCCCTTCTCCTCTTCAGTCCCTCCCCCCTTGGCTAGTTTAAATGCTTGCCATTGAAGCATTTACACCTATCACCTAGGATCCTGGTTCCCCTCCAGGATAGATGCAGACCATCGCACCTGTATAGGCCTGCATCCCTCCAGGTGGAGCCCCAGTCCCCAATGAAGCCAAATCCCTGAGCTCTGCACCAGCTTTTCAACCAGTCATTGAATCCCATGGTGCAGAGTGCCCTAACCTCATCCATGCCATAGACAGGTAGCACTTCCGAGAAAGTTACCGTGTGTGCTACCTGTCTAAGGCTCCTCCCCAACTTCACAAACTCCTGTTGCACTGCTCTGATCCCATTCTCAGCCAGGTCATTCATCCCTAGGTGGATAATGACATCCAGCTCCCTCCCCCTTGCCGCTGCTCCCACAATCCTAAGGATTTGTTTCTAGGGACATGGATATGTTGTTCATCCACACTCATTGGCAGGTATCCTTGCCGCTTTAAATCTTGCCGGAAGGTCTTCAAGCTTGCTCCTCCCACCCACCCGGGTGGTATAACTCGGCTCCGCCCCCATGACGCCAGATCTTCCTTACGCTTGAAGCTCAGGTTCCCTCCTTAACGCTTCATGCTTTGTGACTAGTTCCTATTTCTCCGTTTGCGGTTTAAAAATAAATTTTGCAAAAAAGACTTCAGTCTTCTATCCCTCGCGGCTGCGATGGACAAATCGACCCCCGGATTTCGGAGATGCCCATGCGGGCAGAAGATGTCTCGGACGGATCCACACTCCACGTGTGTCTACTGCTTAGGCCTTGAGCACGACCCGCAGGCTTGCGACCTGTGCTCATCTTTCTCGGCCTACGTCCTCGAAGACCGTGCTGCCCGATTGCAACTGGGCCGTCCCGAGAAGCATTTCCCTCCGGTGAAGTCCAAGGAGGCCCGGTTGGCGGTGTCCGGCGGCGGGCTCGGCGGATCAGCTCGAGCGGATGGTCGCCCTCGAAGAGGAGGCGGCGGCGTGGCCGTTCTTCCTCGGCAGCGGCATTTATCCCGCTCTCTCTGGGTTCTTCCTACACGGCTTCTTTTAAGGAGCTTTGTCTGTCCCTCTCCACTAAAGGAGAAGGGCCTGCGTCTGTTGGACCTTATTCTCGGTCCAAAAAGAGGGACAGGGGTAAGTCCCTCCGTCGATGCTCTTGGGAGCGGGAAAGGTCCCTCTCCCCGGGCCGTCGACCGTCGGCTTCGGTCGACCGCTCGGCTTCGGCCACTGGCCTCACGGTGTCCCCGTCAGGTCAGTTGACCGAGACTCCCACCGATGAAGTCGAAATTTTTCTCGACCCATTGGACGGGCTGTCGCCTTTAGCAGCCGAGATTCCCCTCTCCCCGGTTCCCCCGGGAGGAGTTGAGGATCCCGTGGGCTCGCCTGTGCCTCCGGTTCCGGCCCCCGGATGGACCATCCGAGCGAAGGAGTGCGGTTCTGGCCGACACACCTCCCGCACCGACCTCGGAAATTCGGACTCTCGGTCTCGGTCTCGGACCTCTTCCGGTCCAGCCGATCCCACCGTCATGGCGGTCTTGGTCTCGGCACCAGCGGTAAGCGGCGTCGCCGCTGCGTCCTCGTCCTCCTCCTCGGATGAGGAGGCTTGGCGTAAGTCGATGGGCAGTGCGAGGACCTTATGTTGCAACAACTCCTCCTGGCCGGGAATAAGCCGACCCGTCGCCTTCCCGGCCATTAAATGGCACTGTCACGGGCGGCCGACACAACCCTCGACTTATCCGAGGCCTATACCCAGGCCGGTTGTTCGGCCAAAACCAGCTGCTCCAACGATTCCGGTGGAACCTCCGCCTCCACAGCCACCAATTGGGGCTCCGACCAAGGATTCTCGGTCGGCTAAGGGTCTACCCCATCGGCTGTCAGTTACCCTCACTCCCGACCGTCCTCGGCAGGTGAAGGGTGGCTCAGGCCAGAGCAGCTCTTCAAGGACTCTTCGAGTCCGAAGATGATTCCTCCTTTTTTCTCCAAGCGACTGGACTTGGAGTCTTCAGGAGGTCAGTCAATGGGCCGATAGCCCGTCGTCCTTCCTGGGACTTCTTCGGCTCATCTCGGAGTCTACGGGATGGAGCTCGAACCCGTTTCCAAGCGGGCCAGGTATCCCTCACGGAGATTCTGGACCGAGGGATCTCCGATGGAGGCCTTCCGGTGGCCGAGGCCATAGTGGGTCCGGCACTGGAGCTTGGCAGCGCCCTGCTTCCTGCCCTGCGCCTCGGCCAGGATGGCCAGGAAGTATACGGTCCCCGGTTCCTTGTCGGTTTTGGAACACCCTCTGCTGAGGGTTGGTTACCGACAGCGTTTTCGGGCGCGGCATAGCGCCAGGGATGTGGACAAACCTCCTGACAAGGAGTCCAGAAATTGGACTATGTCGGGCGAAAAGTCTCACGCTCGTCCTCTCTCGACCTTCGCCAGGCCAGTTCGGCCGTCCTCATGGCACATTTTCTCATGCCCTGTTGGGCTCCCTGGATGAGGTCATCCTCATCTTCCCGCCGATCTGCAGACTACGGTTAAGCAGGTGCGGGACCAGGGCAGGGCAGTGGCCAAACAGCAGCTCCAGACTGCTTTGGATATAGGGGACTCATGTGCCAGATCGGTGGCGGCCGTGAGGGCTATGTCACGTAGGCTTGGCTGAGGATATCCACCTTTACTTCGGATACCCAGCACAAGTTGGCGGATGTTCTTTTGGGGACTGACCTCTTCGCCCTGGGGTGGAAGGTCACCTGCAGAGGATCGAGAAGTCCAATGCCACCTTGGACTCGGTCTCTTCCGCTCAGAAGGACAAAGGCCAAACCACAGCCTAAGCCTCTTGTCCTTCTGTGCCCGCCGGCGCCCGGCCCAGCAACGCCAGGGCCAGCAGGCTCGGCCTTGGCATCCCAAACCCAAGCCGGCTTCCTCTAACAGGAGGCAGGGAGGAAAGGGCCCAGGAGGTCCCTCGGCCGGTCCCTCCTCCAAGCCTGCCCAGTGACGGGCTGAGGGGTGTCGCCCCCATCCCCGTCACCTTACCCCTGGGTCCCCCCGTGGGGGGACGGCTCCGGCACTTCCGTTCCGCCTGGTCCGCTGTTACCACGGACAGGTGGGTCTTGGAGGTGGTGGGAAGAGGCCTGCCTCTGGAATTCGAGCAGGCACCACCCTTCAGAGCCGTCGCCCCTCGGGGGGCTTCGGGATCCCCAGCCTGACTGACGGCTCGTCGAGCCGACATCGCTCTCCTCCTCCAGAAGGAGGTGGTAAGAGAGGTGGTGGACCCTCCTTCAGACCCAGGGTTTGTGTCCAGGTACTTCCTGGTTCCGAAACGGACGGGGGGCTGGCGCCCCATTCTCGACCTACACGACCTAAACAAGTTCCTAAGGTCTCGAACCTTCAGGATGGTCACTCTGGCTCAGATAATACCATCCTTGGAACGCGGCGTGTGGTTCTGCTCTCTGGACTTGCAGGACACGTTTTTTCACGTCCCTATCCGTCCGTCTCACCAGAGATTCCTTCGCTTCCGAGCGGAAGGATCCCTCTTCGAGTTCCAAGCCATGCCCTTCGGCTTGTCTCCAGCTCCCAGGGTCTTCACCAAATGCATGGCAGTGGTGACAGCATTCTTGGGCGCCGAGAGGTCCGGGTATCCTTACCTGGACGACTGGCTGATAGCAGCTCCTCCAGGAAGGAGGCGGAGTGGTCCAGAGATCTGGCCTCCAGGTCTGCTCTCAACTGGGCCTCCTTATCAACGAGGCCAAGTCGGAACTCGAGCCAAGCAGGTGATTCTATTCATCGGGCGCAGCTCGACTCTCTTCGAGCCAGAGCTGCCCCGCGGACAGGGCCGAGGTTCTTTCCTCCCTTGCCCGATCATCATTCTGGTTGGGCAACCGCGCCTGCCGGGACTTCCTGCGCCTCCTGGGTCTCATGGCGGCCTGCACCAGCGTGGTCCGTTGGGCCCGCTGGAACATGCGTCCCCTTCAGTGGGGACTGGCCAGCCAGTGGTCACAACGCTGCGATCCCTTGGACCAGCTTGTGTCGGTGACACAGGGGATGTGGAACGCTCTCCAGTGGTGGACTGTTCCAGATCATTTGCAGGAGGGCATCCCGTTCGTCCGCCCCGAGCCGACGGTCTCTCTATCGACCGATGCCTCTCTGATGGGTTGGGGTGCCCATCTGGGGGAACACCGGGCTCATGGCCTCTGGTCCCCGCGGGAGTCCCGATGCCACATCAACCTGCTGGAGCTCCGAGCGGTCCGCCTAGCTCTCACCGCCTTTGCTCCGTTCCTCCGGGGTCAAGTGGTCCGAGTCCAGACGGACAATACCACGACCATGTACTATCTAAACCGCCAGGGCGGGGACGCTCCATGCTTCTATGCAAGGAAGCTCTCCGCGATTTGGTCACTCGTGGCGCAGCCTGGAGGCGGATCTCCTAGCCATTCACGTGGCAGGAGCCTCCAACACCCTGGCCGATGCCCTGAGCGGATAGGGGCTGCATCCCACAGTGGTCTCTCCTGCGGAGGTAGTACAGCATCTGTTCTCCCTTTGGGGCACACCTCAGGTGGACCTGTTTGCCTCCATGGAGAACGCGAGCTGAGTCTGTTCCATGCCCGCCTCAGCAGGGCTCGCTGCAGGGGGATGCCTTCTCGAGGCAATGGACCCCGGCCTCTTTTACGCCTTTCCCCATTTCCCTTGATCCACAAGGTGCTTCTCAAGGCGAGGAGGGACAAGGCGAGGTGATTCTGATAGCCCCAGACTGGCCTCGCCAGTTCTGGTACCCAGATCTCCTCAGTCTCAGCTCCAGGACTCCGCGGCAGCTTCCAGCTCGCCCGGACCTGCTCTCAGTCAATCAGGGGAAGGTGTTCCATCCGGACCTTCAATCCCTGCACCTGATGGCCTGGTTCCTGAGCTGCTAGAGTTCCAGGCCTTGGGTCTTTCCGACGAGGTCCTCAATGTAGTTGAGGCGTCCCGTAAGGAGTCGACCAGAAAATGCTATGCCTTCAAATGGAAAAGGTTTTCCATTTGGTGTCAGGGCAAGGGCTTGGACCCTTCCTCCTGTTCCTTGGCAAGCATCTTGGACTATTTATGGTCCCTTTCTAGTCAAGGGCTTAGGTCGACGACCTAAGGGTGCACTGGCAGCCATCTCTGCTTACCGGCGCGCTGGCCAGGAAGCAGTCGGTGGCGCGCGGAGGAGAAGGTGGTCTGGCGCTTTTCAAAGGCCTTGATCACATTTCCTCCAGTGCGGGAACCCCCACCTCCGTGGGATCTACTGCTGGTACTGGCAAAGCTCATGGGCAAGCCATTCGAACCTATGCACAGGTGTGCTCTCTCTCACCTGTCGTGGAAGACCGCCTTCTTGGTGGCTATCACGTCAGCCAGAAGGATGGGAGAGCTCCAGGCGCTTTCCGCGAGTCTCCTTACCTGGTCTTCCATAGGGACAAGGTTGTCCTGCGCCCCCACCCGAAATTCCTTCCGAAGGTGGTGTCGGAGTTTCACCTTAACCAGGTGTTGACTCTGCCGGTGTTCTACCCCAATCACACCTCGGAGGCCGTATACAGGCTCCATACTCTGGACCCCAGAAGGGCGCTTCATTATAAGGAGCGCACGGCTGAAATTCGGGGAGAGGTTCGCCAGCTGTTTGTCACCTACGCTGAAGCCGCATCTGGCAGACCTGCAGCCAAGCGGACGATAAGCAGGTGGGTAACCTCCTGCATAGATCTCTGTTATAAGTTGGCGGGCATGGAGCCTCCCAGAGGGATAAGAGCTCATTCTACCCGCCTATACTGCTGTAACGGTGGCTGCTTCCAGGGACGTCCCTATCCAGGAAATCTGCAGGGCTGCTACCTGGAAGTCAGCAAACACCTTCATTACCCACTACCACATCGACCTTGAGTCACGCCGGGATGCTGGTTTTGGGGCCTCGTCTCCAGTCTCTCTTTCCAAGTAAGTATGGGGGTGTAAGCCTTGCCTCCTCCTCCCGGAGAACTGCTAGGAGTCTGCCAATGGTGTGGATGAACAACATATCCATGTCCCTAGAAATACAGGTTACTCACCTGTAACAGGAGTTCTAGGAATGGTATATGTTGTTCATCCACACGACTCACCCGACCTCCTCGGCTTGGACGCACAACCTGAGCTTTCCAGCGGCCAGATCTGACGCCATGGGGCGGAGCCAGAGTTATACCACCCGGTGGGTGGGAGGAGCAAGCTTGAAGACCTTCCGGCAAGATTTAAAGCGGCAAGGATACCTGCCAATGAGTGGATGAACAACATATACCATTCCTAGAACTCCTGTTACAGGTGAGTAACCTGTATTTCTTGTCCCTCCAAGCCTTGGCGCCGGGCAGGCACCTTACCTCCCTTTCCCTGCCCTAGAAACAATCACCTACAGCTCTTACCCTTCACTCTGGGGAATGCCTTCCTTCCTTTCAGACAGCTATTTCACAAAGGCTAATTAACAGGTCTCTTCAACTGACTGCAAATATCTCCCAGCTACAGTTCCTCCCTGGCAAATTAAAGTTAAAACTTAAAACTAAGAACAGTCCACCTCAAAAACAGAATTAATACTAGTTACTTAAACAGGTCCAAAAAGTAATAATTCAGTTCAGTGTAGTCTAGAAAATAACCTCCGGCGATACCGGAGAGATAAGGATCCCTCGTGCGTGAATTTTAAAGTTAAGTATGCTACGGTAATCTCTAATTTCACCATCATTTTGGCCATGCCCCCTTTCCGGCCCCTGTTCGACACGGACAAGCCCTGCAGTTTTGGCTACGCCTCTTTTCCTGCCCCATGGACAAGCCCAGCCATGACATATAAAAAAAAAAAAAAAATTGTTAATTGCACTCTAGCCATACAATAGTTTATGCTGTAAACATAAAATTCATACTTTTCCGGCAGCACACTGTTTGACATGGACAAGCCCAGCCACATTTAAAAAAAAAAAACAGTATTTATTGCACTCTAGACACACAAAGTAGACTATGTAGGGTAACATTAATATGGCCGTTATGGGGATTAACACATATTGATACACAAAATTAGTGAGATAAAACCCCCCTGTATGTTTTATTATGCATATCATGGCTGTAAGACTATTTGTACTTGTAATTGGGGGGCTCCCCCCCCCATTCTAGTTCAGATTTGTCTATGCCTTATGCTTACATGTATTTCTATTTCAGAGTTGTGTGGTTTATTAGTTTTAAGATCGTGGCTGTAAGACTAGTTGTAATTGTAATTGGGGGGCTCCATCCCCCCACACCCCCAGTTCTATTTCAGACTTGGCTGTAAGAGTATTTGTACTTTATTTGTATTGTGGGCGGCTTTTTTTCTAATTTTCAGTATTTGTGCTATATTTCTATTTCTATTGTGGCCGGCCTTTTTTTCTAACTTTGGTGACGTCACGGCAGTAGGCGGTGCAACATGTATTTCGCGAGGCAAGGCGAGCAAGCCACTGCCGTAATTATGCCTGTGCGCAGGAGGGATCCTTATCTCTCTGGTATCTCCTAACCTCCTTGATTCAAGGAAGCTGTGGCTGCTTTCTCACTTTCCCTGTCTCAGGCTCAGCAGACAGAGACCACAAACAACTGCAGTTATAAATCCTCAGTTCAACTAGGCCTCTTTCAGCTCCTCCCCTAAACAGACACCTATTTCACAAAGGCTAAGTAACAGGTCTGCTCACAACTGACTGCAAATATTTCCCCGCTACAGTTCCTCCCTGGCAAATTAAAGTTAAAACTTAAAACTAAGAACATTCCACCCCAAAAACAGAATCAATACTAGTTACTTACACAGGTCCAAAAAGTAATAATTCAGTTTAGTGTAGTCTAGAAAATAACCTCCTTGATTCAAGGAAGCTGTGGCTGCTTTCTCACTCTCCCTGTCTCAGGCTCATCTTCCATGATCTGGCACACAATCAATTGGAAATGTTTAGTTGGATACTTCCTTACACCAGTACAACAGGTACATCTGTGCAGTTTTAGACTGGATAATCCAGCTTTCTGGGTCTTTACCTGGTCATCTGTTTTTACTTATATGCAGGGCCACTGGAAAATTGCGCCTGCAATTTTTTTACGGAATCCGCAATTTTCACCATTCTCTGCAAAAACTGACATGTTTCGCAATTTCTTGCAATTTTTGAGATGAACTGTGTAAAAAATATTAACATTTTTAATAAAATACTCTCAGTATATTGACAATTTTGCATGCAGACTTGGGTTTGTCCAAAACAATGCAGTGCAAGGTAGAGCAAGGGTTTTATGTGACACTGATTTCTTTTGAATGTTTGTCTTGTTTGGTTTCAAAATCCACTGGCTAAGCATAAGAACACTTAAACACTTAATATTTGTTTTGTGTGGAAGCAGTCTATCAGAAAACCTTTAGGTTGATACACAGATTGAAACAAAAGATGGGAGAAAAGGTGCAAATTATCCCATTCACTTAAATGGGGTGCTAACTATGAAGCATTTTTGTAAATGGCAGGGCAAGTTATTCCTTGTGAGCATACTTTCATTCAGACTAGTTTTCATTCAAACAGCTGAGGATTTTTGGATGACCCTGACAATTTTAAACTTGAATAAGCTAGTTGGTAACAGTCATCTCATTCTTAGCAACTACCCCCTAGATGCTCACATGTAAAGACTTCAATAAAAACCTGACTAAAGTCTAAAAACAAGCTTATAAAACACAAAATTTATCTGAACATTTATCTTTAACTAACAAAATCATTGCAGCCGGAGTAAAACAAAGGTAAATGATAGAGTACCCTGACTACTGTATGATGCAGTAAAAAATATATTGATATTTTTTTTTACGGTTTTTGGTAACCACGTAAGGCCCACTAGGCACAAGTGCCTGTTTTCAGGTACAACCCAGGAGCACTGAGGAGGTTAAGTGACTTGCTCAGAATCACATGGTATGCAAGTGGAGGTTGTGGGAATCAAACTCAGGTCTGCTAGATGTAGTCAGCTCATTCAGTTTGTTACTCTTACCTCTGGATTATACTGCCAGCTCCAATAACCCCCAGATTTAATGTTTAAATATGTGATTTCAGAAACAGTGTACAGTACCTACAGTACAAATTATGACCATTAAACACTTTAACATTTTACTAAAGCTCAGTTATTCACCACTCTGTCTGCTTATTTTTTCTTGTACCAAAGTGGGTGAATAGCTGGCAGAGCACTGTAAATAGCTGTTGATAGTCTTCATTATTCTACAGCCAGAAACAAACAAAAACATTTTTCTTCTGGCTTTATTTAATATTTATTTGCTGTGGCTCACTTTATAGACTCTATTTAGCACTGTATGAGGCAGATGCTTTTAAATTCTGGAAGATAGGCAACACTTATGATAGCTTATCAGTTTAGTATTCTTGTTAAGAACATAAACTTTTCTTTATGTTTTAAACATATTGAGGTGTCAGTTTATTCATTTAGCAATTTATACTGACTAATATATGCTGCAGAAAACATTAAAAGATGTATTGTGAAGCACTCAGGGTCTATAGTAGAACCCCCGCAATTTCCCGCAATGTTTGCAAAACACTCTGCAATTTTCCAGTGGCCCTGCTTATATGTAATTTGTTTTTTTGGCCATTTTGAATGATCACATACTCTTAAAATTAATTGCATCAAATCACTCACTGTTTGGTTGCATGCCCAGGTTACAAAGTTCTGATGGTCAAACAGACCTTTCATTATAAAACTAGTCAGTCTGGGAGGTGTAAAGTATGGCCATTAAAGGAGTACTACACAGTTAAAATTTGCAAAAACATATATTGTGCAGTGTGTGTATTTAGTCCTGGTGTGTCCTTCGCTTTGCTTGCTATTAGTAGTTTTTTCTAAATTTGCCTACTAGTTTTATGGCCTCTAGGGATCTCCATGTTGGCATGGTTTATTGCTCCTTTTTGTCCTACAGTGCCTCCTGTCTCATGTGACAGTGATGTGTCTGGTGCAACTGATTCAGTGAGGGAAAGTACTGCGGTAGTAATCTGAAGTTAAGAGCCTCTTGTTCTGGCCTCAACCTAAGTAATTAATTCAGCGTTTTTGTTTTCTTTATGTTTTTTCTAGATCTAACTAGTTAAAGTAAATGTTTTGCTTTTAATTTCACCAAACTGCACCCAGCTATAAAAAGCCCACACGTCACCCTAGGTCAATAGTGCGTAATTAGTAAAGACTCTAGCTGTTTTCTTACAGAATACCCCACTCAATTAGACCTCAAGTGATTGCTAAGCTGTAAATGTAGCCTTCAGTGCCCACTGGATAAGGAAAGTGACGTAAAATCATAGCTGTACTGCTGTAAAATTGACTGTAAACCAAGACTTGCTGAATCTATGGTCCTGGACGTATCACTGTCACATGGGCCAGCAGGCATTGCAGGAAAAAGAAGAGCAATAAAACTTGTTAATATTTAGATCCCCAGATGGCCATAAAGCTAATAGGAGTGGCCATAAAACCAGTAGGCAAATTGGGGAGAAAAAACAACTAATAGCAAACAAAAGGAAGGACACAGCAGGACTTTTAACACAAAAAACAAAACACTCTGCACAACATACAGTGGTGATCATACAAAAGTTTATCAGTACTGTGGTATACCTCAAGGTACATCTCGGTGGTACTGAGGCAGGATCACATTACAGTCAATGCAAATTGAACTTGAGAGCCTCAGTGGTACCTTGAGGTATACCTCAGTACAGGTAAACATTTATATGATCACCACTGTATGTTTTTGCAGATTTTGACTGTAGTACACTTTTAAGACCATTAGCAGTACATCATCCTAATCTTTTCCACTCTGAATTTTAAGTATGGTATTTCACCGCTGTGATAGGGAACAGTTATTTTGATACGGTCTCCTGTGTTCCCTTTTTGTTTGTCATATATTCTGATATGTCTAATACTCATTTTGTTATAAAATCTAAGTTTTGATGCCTTTGTCACTTCAATGAGTCCCTCTCTCATTAAGTTTTCAGCAGCTACTGCTCTCGTTTTTCATACTGCCTGGACATTCCATGATCTTAATTGCACTATTGCAGGTCAGTCAGATGAATAGCATGCAGTGTTGTGTTTGACATTATGGAATGCCTTAGAAATACAGTATTAAAAACAACAGCAGCAATGTTGCTGCTGAGGTAAATGAATGCTGCATACCATACACATGGATAATTAAGTTATCAAAAATTGGTCAAAGCCTATAAGAATAAATATTATTTAAACATATTTCACCAGGTGAGCACATAGGGCCTGATTGACTCCTTTCCAGTTGCAAACTCGGGGATGGAAGGGGGGAATATAGGATGGTAGAGATAAAGCGTGCATATTTACATAGTGCAAAATACAGAAGAGATACTATACATACAAACATTGTACAGAAAGATAAATGTGTTTACAGTGCAATCAACCATACTGACTGTATTTACAGGAACTCAGTGACTGACATGGAAAGAAAAATGTGAAGGTGCTTAACAGAGGTTAGAGCAATGAGCTGTGAATGGGTTTAGTACTGTACATCCGGCGGACCTGAGTTTGATTCTCATGGCTTCCTCTTGCATATCATGTGACCCTGAGCAGGTCACTTAACCTCCCTGTGCTCCCCAGTCATCACTGTAAATGGGTCTTGTACCCAATGGACCTTACCTAGTTAAAAATAAATAACAGTACAGAAGTGATCTATCAATTTTAAAAACTTCTCTGATATTGCAAATGGCTTTGAAGGAGGAGTGGTATACTCATCAGTCATAAAAGGGGTGGAGCCAGGGGCAGAGTTTAGGGTGTGGTTTAGTATCCAGTTTTTAACTCATCCAAAGGTGGCAACCCTAGACTTCACAGGGGAAATGCATCTACACCTCAGTGTTGTCCGCAATGTGGAGTGAGCAGAGCTGCATATTTCCATATTATGTGGCCTTGCCCAAGGCTCTTTCCTTTTTCAGACAACATAAAGAGGCTATAAGGGATGTCTTTACCCCTATAGTAACGTTGACTGCCTAGTTATTTCTCTGTGCTTCATTCCCTTGGTAGTGCAAAGATCAGTCTAACAAATACATACTAGGCATACTTCTGGTGACGGATAGAAAATGCCTTACTAAATGCTGGCTGACACCAGAGAGTTCTACCCTGGAAGACTGGATGTTTATAGTAAATGGTATTTAAGGATGAAAGTACCAACTCTTTCCCTCCATCAACAAGCTGAGATGTGTCTTAATAGATGGACTAGGTGGATATGTTATGTAATGAATGAAGACCCAAACTTTGTGCCCTAACTTGCCTGGAGGTGAGGTGGAGCCTAGTGATTTGGGAAAGGGGGACAAGGAACCAGAAGGAACACTATTTTTCAGTGTGGGAAATGCTGCACTGTATCCTCTACTGTCAAATGTCTATCTTCTATTGAGTTTTTTTTTTATTTAACTGCTGACAGTGCCATTTTTTTTGTTGGTGTGTTTGCCTGCCTTAAACAATGTTGAAAATTCAATAAGCTTTAATTATAAAATAAAAAACAAAATGGCAGTCTAAAAGTGGGAGCACAGTCTGGCCAAAGAGGTCTTGGGCAGCAATATACTGTACATCCACATTGTCAAACACCAGTAGGATTCTTTTAATAATGAGCTCCCATGGGGTAGGTAGGGGGAGATGAGATTTGTTCCAGTGCTGTTCACCAAGATTGGGGAGTTTTCTGTGGTTGTAATAATCTGGGTAATGATCTAGCCACATACACCAAGATATTTGAATTAGGAGACATTCTTCAGAGTGGAGCCATCTAGAGTCTTGAAGACCAGGGTAGAGTGTAGCTTGGTGTTTGAATGCTACCAAAGGTTATGCAGACCTTTTTTCTTAGTATTCAGAGAAAGTTGGTTAGTCTGCATTGGATGTTGCCAGATTTAAGCTGGAGTCTAACTTTTGACTCTTCGGCCAAGGGTCCAGTGGAAAAAAGCACAGGGTAATCCATGTACATGTGAATGTGCAAATAAGTGCAGGTCTTCAGGAGGTTCAAGCCCTCACTACTGATGTTTGCTGCTGCTCATAATCTCTGCACTCATCCATCCTTACCAGTAATATGTATTCTACTGTCTGCACCGTTTCCTCTGTCTCCTTTATAATACATTGCTATTCCTTGCATGTAGATTACTTAGTTGTGGTCTAATTCCTTTATAACTGTGGCACTGTTCCTACTGCCTGTTTTATAAACTGCTGATTTTCTCATGATATATGAATTTTGGTGCTGTTAAATTGCGCTGTCACAGTCACATACTTACTATGTAACCCTGAGCTACTCAATTAACCTCCTTGTTCTCCAGTCCATCCATCCATATAGAAATGGGTAACAGAAACTGAAAGTGGTGGTAGAAAAAGGTTAAGCTGCTCATCCAGCCTTCCCACCCTACCTAGCCACACAGTAAAGGCCCTAGTGACCATCCCTCCCTCTCACTTCTGCCCTTCCCTTTAACTGTGGCAGTGTGCCTCTCCCACCCTACATTGCCCCGGCACCCCCCAAACACTGTTTTACCAACACCACCTCTTCTGGCAGCCTGTTCCACTGATCCACCACTCTTACAGTGAAAAAGTGCTTGTGGGCGTCTTTCTTAAATAATTTTGCCAGCTTTAATGAATTCCCTGTTGTACTTATGTTCTTGCGTAAGGCAAAATATCTTTGAAATCAACACTATATATCCCCTGCAGGTAGTTGTTTATGTCATGTTCCCCCTCTGCCTCTGTTTTCTAGTCTGTACATGTCATTGTCTTGCATCAGTGACATTGCGCAGGACCTAGAAGGCAGAATTTCACTGTTCGCTGATGACACAAAACTTTGTAACAGAGTAGACACACCAGAGGGTGTAGACAGAATGAGAAGGGACCTGAAGAAACTTGAAGAATGGTCAGGGGTTTGGCAGTTGAAATTCAATGCAAGGAAGTGTAAGGTAATGCATATGTGGCACAAAAACCCTGGCACAATATATCAGTTGGGGGTGAGGATATAGCATGCACCAAGCAGGAAAGGGATCTTGGGGTTATCATCTCTGATGACCTCAAGGCAGGGAAACAGTGTGACAAGGCAGCAAGTAAAGCAAATAGGATGCTGGGATGCATAGGCAGGGGCATCACCAGCAGGAAAAGGGAGGTCATAATTCCACTATACAAGACACTAGTGAGGCCCCACCTGGAGTACACGGTACAGTTCTGGAGACCTTACCTACGTAAGGACATAGACAGGGTAGAGAAGGTTTAGAGGAGGGCAACAAAGATGGTGCGTGGATTGCATCACAAGTCCTATGAGGACAGGTTGAAGGAACTGAACATATACTCCCTGGAGAAGAGGAGGGAGAGAGGGGATATGATAGAGACATACAAATATCTTACAGGGAGGAACAGGGTGCAGGAATACACTATTTTAAGTGAAAAGATGTTCCAGGACTAGAGGGCATGGGATGAAGTTGGAGGGAGAACGATTCAGAGGAAACGTGAGGAAGAATTTCTTCACAGAACAGGTGGTGGACAAGTGGAACACCCTGAGGAAGTGGTGGGGCTGAAACAATCACGGATTTAAGAATGCATGGATAGACATAAAGGAATTCTGGAGGTCAGGGGTAAGGGGCAACAGACTTCTTGGAAAACATAAACTGAACTTACAAGCTCAAATGGGCAGACTGGGTGGGCCATAGGCCCTTATCTGCCGACACTGTCTATGCATCTATGTATAACCTCTTCTCTTACACCTTCCCCCCATTCCCTGAATCAGTTTATTCACCCTTCTGTATACTGCATCCACCCTTTCACAGTTCTTGTGGAGGTATGGCTTTTTGAACTTTGTGCAGTACTCTACGTCTGATTGTGCTGATTGATCTGAATAGTGGGAGAATCACCTGCTGGCTTCTGCTGCAGATTCCACTCCCAGTGTACCCCAGCATCCTATTTGTCTTACTGACAGCCTTGCTGCAATGTGCTGTGGGTTTTAGGTGATCCAGCATTTTAATCCCCAGGTCTTTCTCCTCAGATATTCTTTCCAGTACCACCACCTTCACTGAGTATTGTGTTCTCAGGTTCCTCTTCCCATTGTGCATTACTTTACATGTTTTTGCATTTGAAGCTTAGCTGCCTGATCATAGACCATTTTACCAGTCTATCTATGTTCTCCCTTATTGCCATAATCCCCTCCTAAGTGTACATCCTTGCATAGATCTTTGCGTAGTCTGCAAAGAGGCAGATCTTTCCCTGTATGCCCACACGTATGTCATAAATGAATATGTTGAAGATATGGGGCTCAGGACTGAGTCCTGTAGCACCACACTTGTAACCAAGAACCAGCATCCAAGAATTTGCCTGTAACCACTACACTCTGAGCCCTCCTCTCAGTCAGCTGTCTACTAGTAATAATAGATCTTACTTCGAGAGGGCTCTTGCAGTAGCTAATAACCATTAGGACTAGAGTCATAGAAACATAGACTTTGACAGCAGATAAGGACCACTTGGCCCACCTAGTCTGCCCATCATCAGGCACTAGATCCACATGGAAAACTTTAGCTAGCAGTGTCTGGTGGGGGACTTCCCACCCGACGTCTTGTGTGGCACTATATAGTGATCAGTCCCCACACCTGCCCTCCAGTTCTTTCCTGCCATTGACCTGCACACGTCAGACCTCGTGGAGAATGCTGCTTCAGTCAACCGCCATTTTCGGAGAAGCATTTCACCATGTTTTTCTTTATTTTCCTGTGTTTCTAGAAAAGTAAATCCTTTTCATGTATATCTTCGACGACGACTTCTGAGTTGCATAAGAACAAGTGCGATTCCTGCAGCACTCAGCTCCCGCACAAGGACAGCCATTCCCTCTGTCTTTTCTGCCTGGGACCCGAGCACAAAACTGAGGATTGTGAGGCCTGCCAGAGTTTCAACCAGGCCACACAGAAATGCTGCCAACAGGCAAGGGCACACGAGTGGGAACTGAGGCAGTCAGTAGTCGAAGACATCTTCGATCGGTGGGGTTGCCCAGATCTCAATCTGTTCACCTCCCCATCCAACGCAAAACTACCCAATTTCTGCTTGCTTGTTCCTGGGCATGGTACACCTTCCCTCCCTTCCTGCTGTTGCAGAGGGTCCTTTTGGAACTACAGCAGCAGGGGCTCAATGATTCTCATAGCCCCTTATTGGCCTCACCAAGTGTGGTTCCATCTGCTTCAGCAGCTGAGGGTGGAGCCTCTGATTCCTCTTCCCCTCTGCCAGAACCTGCTGACTCAGGACCAGGGCAAGCTGGTCCATCCAGGCCTTAAGTCCCTCCACCTTCATGCGTGGCACCTGCTGATATAACTGTTGCATGCTTTGGGGTCTCATCCAGTGTAGCACAAGCCCTTGTGGAGGCCCGGAAACCATCCACAAGAACCACGTATGCCATGAAATAGAAGAGGTACTCCATCTGTGCATCCTCCAAGGGTTGGGGCCCTTTCTCTTGCCCTGTCCCACATGTCATGGAATACCTGCTGCATCTCTCTGACCTTGGCCTTAGTTACTCTTCTCTGAAGGCCCACTTGTCTGCCATTTCTGCCTACCACACTCCAGTGGATGGCAAAACCTTGGCCCAGCTGGAGGTTTCCAAAAACATTCTGAAAGGAATTCTCCATCTGAAACCCCCAGTCAGGAACCCGGTTTTTCCATGGGATCTGAACTTCATTCTTGAGAAACTCACTTTGCCTCCCTTTGAACCAGCCACATGTTGTGACCCGCACTACCTTTCCTGGAAAGTGCTCTTTTTTAGTTGCCATTACTTCTGTTCGAAGAATTTCCGAACTTCAGGCCCCGAAGTGTAAGGAGCCGTTATCTGACTTTCTACAGAGATCGGGTGGCTTCTGAGTTCACCTTGAATCAGACCATACACTTGCCACTGTATTACCCTGAGCATTCTAATGAAGGGGAGGCCATTCTGCACCCACTCGATGTGCATGGAACCTTGCATTGTTATACGAACTGGACGAAACCAGTCCGTAAGACAGATCAGCTTTTCATTTCCATTGCACCCAAAAGAGAGGGCGCTGCAGTTTCTAAACAATGTTTGTCCAAATGGTTAGCAAACTGCATTTTGTTTTATCTGAAGTATCACAAGCCCCTTCCGGGGGAAGTCTAGGGGGCACTCAGCCAGAGGCATGGCTGCCTCTACTGCTTGTTTCAGGAATATTTCTGCTGCAGACATTTGTGCAGCAGCTGCTTGGAGCTCTGTCCACACCTTTACCAAACACTACTGTCTGGACGTTGCCTCTAGGTGCAGGGCAGGCTTCGGACTAGCACTCCTTCAGTGCCTCCTGTCATAATCTGGTACCTACTGCAGACCTTTCCTGCCTCCTGTGCTTCAGCCTTTGTCTGAATTACACTGCTTGGGACTCAGTCCTAATGGTTATTACCTACTGCAAGAGCCCTCTTGAAGTAAGATTGTACAGTTACGTAAGAATGTACCATAACAGTAGATCTTCGAGAGAGGCTCTTGCAGTAGATACCCTTTTCCCTCCCACCTTCCCCCTGCTTCTGTGGCTACTTCCTTCTAGCCTTTCTTTCGGCCCCAGGAGCCCACTCCTTTCTCCTGTTGCACTTTCTTAGGTCTCTGGCGGGAGAACTTGAGGACGGGCATGGGGACCCCCCCCCCACTATATAGCGTCCATCACGTGATGTTGGGTGGGTGTTCCCTGCCAGACACTGCTAGCTAAAGTTTACCGTGTTGTCCTAGTGCCTGACGGCTCTAGTTCTAATGGTTATTACCTACTGCAAGATCCTCTGTCAAAGATCTACTGTTATGATAAGTTCTTACGTAACTGTAGTAGTAGTAGTAGTAGTAGTAGTAGTAGTTTATTTTAGCGTCCTTTCTCTGGGGCTCAGAGTGCTTCACAGGGAGGCAAGCAAACAGTATAAGAACACATCTCAGTCTTAAAGCCATCATTGATTAATTTAATTAATTAAATAAATAAACAAAATGAATACTAAATACTGATAAAAGAATGGTTGGTATCTAAATGAACAGAGGCTACTAGATAGAGCCAAAAGCCTCATTAAATTAGAAGGTTTTAAGGCCCCTCATAAAAGCCTCCATTGAGGGGGTGTCTAGCAAAGACCTTAGAAGCAAGTTCCACAGGGCTGGACTGGTAACCTTAAACACCCAGCCCCTGATGATTTAAGCCTAACCCTGTGAACCACCAGGATGCCCACCTTGGAGGAGTGAAGTAGGCAGAAAGGGTGGTAAGGAGTCAAAAGTTACCTTAAGTAACCAGGATCAAGTCCATATAGGGCATTATACAATGGCAAAGAAATTTTCTCCCCTGTGATTGGTCAGTGTGTGCCTGAAACAGTGATGTTATTACACAATAGCATCACTGTATGAAGCCCAGGAACATACATGACCGCATGATAGACTGTGAATTCCTGCCTCCCCTCCAGAAGTTACCACCGCTGTAAATGGACTGAAGCCCCCCACGTACATTTACAACATCTCCCATTCAACACATCCCACACTGGCCCTAAACACAAACCCTGTCTTTTTGCTTGTTTGTTTTAACAGTATACCCAAGACTGCAGCTGTGTAAAACAAGAAGTTGTACCTGCAACTACCGCTCTGTTCGGCTCTGTGGTTGACACCTGCATTGACATTTACACCACACTTCAGTGACCCTCGCAGTCAGCTACCCTTTTGCCCCACAGCATGTTCAGCTTTCCAAAAATATCATTTTAAGTCAAAATACCGTAAAACAAAAGTAACAGAAACATCTCTTCCTTCTGTCGGTCGTCTCCGAGATCATGTCAGTGCATGCCCACTTTTTAAACTTGCGCTGTACAGTTGTGAAAAGTCAGAAAAAGAAACTAACAAACTCAATTTAAAAATGGAAAAAACAAATGTCAAAAATGCTCCCCTTCAATTACAATCCCCTAGTACGTGGCTGAGAAGAGCAGAGGGGAACCTGATAAAACTGGGTATAAGCACAGCTGGGAATAAGACACAGCAACACAGCATAAAACAAGAAAAAGCTTTAGGGACTCAGCAGGCAAGTTCACTCTGGTAACAGCTCCACCTTGTGGCAGAAGAAATATTCTGGACTTCTTTTAAAAAAAGATACACCTAACCTTACAAAAAATCAAATGAAACAAACGAGCCTATTAGATGATAGCAATATAGTGACCTTAGGTGTTTGTTATTGTAATAACGCCACCCTGGTGGTGGAAGCACCGGCTTTGCCTTGTGCTTCAGCCTACCCCAGAAGTGACATTATTACACAATAACACACACCCTGTCATGTCTTATTGCTTAAATATTGTTCAGCAAACTGACTGACGGTAATGCATTACTTACTGGTAGCCAGTGCAGTTCACACAGGACCGGGTTCACATGACAGGACCTGGGAAGGCATGTCAGTAACCTAGCTGCTGCATTGTTCTACTGACCTCAGGTACAGCCATTGCAGTAGCTGTCGGAATGTCACAAATGCATTTACTAATGATGGAAGGTCTTGTTGGGGTTAAACACGCTTTAACCTAGGTGATGTTCCAGTGCTAGAAAAAGCCATTCTGAACTATTGTTAACACCTGAGCCTCAAATGTCAAGAGAAATCATCAGAAATGACCCCAGATTTTTCACCTTAGCAGAGGCCACCAGCCTAGAGGTACCGGGCACAAGCTCAGTCACCTTTTTGGTTGCCTTCGACTAGCCTCAATCACCAATATTTCTGTCTTATCTGGGCCAAGTCTTAGCCAGCTGAATGACATCCAGTAAAACCAAATAAACTGCACAGTTAAAAAAAAATAATTGCTGGAGCCAGTAAAGCAATGTAGAACTGAAATTTAATGAGCAAACCATGGGATACTAGAAACACAGCACTTACATACCGGTGCATTGAACCATTCAGTTCTTCCTCATGAGGTGGGGTCTTGCAAGCCTGTCATTCAATAAATAGGGTAGGCTTAAAGGTGCAGCATTACAGGTGCCATACCCCATACATGCACCAATTAAACATACCAACAAACCATAGGCAAGTAAAAAAATAAAGAAAAGGAGAACTAATACACAAATATGCCCTTCAAATGATTGTGAAATAAAATAAATAATACTGGTTTGATAAAGAGGTGTTACAAAACAAGGGATCCCAAAATTATCTAGTGTGTTACCCAAATGCTGGTAAAATAATTATAACTAAGCATACATAGAAAAAAGGGAGTACATTCAATATTTTACTTTCTCGAATATTAGATGAGTAAATTAATTCCAGCGTTAGTATATCTTCAAGCTAGGTACCTACAAGGAAGAACGGGAATAAAAAAACAGAATTAACCAGAGATGGTACCATACAAATAATGAAGAATTAATTTACATGAAAAGGAAAAATATCTATGGCACAGTGAATCAACATGGAGATCAGAGGGAACTAAAAATAAAAGGGGAACACATTTTTCTATTTTAGAAAAGGTACAATGTCCCTTTCATCACTGAGCCCTGCTGAGGCTAAAGCGCTTAGTGTGTAGATCAAGTGACTCTCTCTCTCTCTCTCTCTCCGGGTGACCATTGAGTCTGTCTCTTCTTCTCTGTTTGAAAGGGATGTGGTCGATGTCCATGAAATATAGGGTCAACACTGTGATATGTGGGCCAGTGTAGACCGACTGGCGGGTCACCTTTCCTACCAGTGACAGACTGGACAAGTTATTGTATCCAGGCTTTACTGATCTTGCCCTTCTGCCTATGTACTGTACTAGGTTGAATAAGAACACCAAATAGCATATGTTACAAACTCAGTAGGACATGTAGAGTAATGTCTGGTTTCGTAGGCAGAACCATTGCTGGGACTTGTGAACAGATGTCCTTGTTTGGCAACTGTGAAAATATTATAGGTTCCACAATGATGGAAACCTACAGAGCATGGAGCAGAACCACAAGGTGGTAAGGAACAAGAGTTCATTCTGTTCTCAGAGTGACATAAGCTGTCCTTGAGGCTTGGATTCTTCCTGTATACCACTCATGGGCAAGTGCCTATGGACTGACCACGGTCCTGATCTGCTGTTAAGACACCCCAATGCTTTGTAAGAATACCTGCCACAAGGGGAGCTGTAACAGTGTAGTCATGCATAAAATTGTCTGGACTAGTGTCAGTGGACCTTTGTTTTGATTTGGGGATGAGTAAGCCTGTTCTTTCCCTATTAGTGGCTCTAAGCTAGACCTCCTCAAAAAGTTTTGGATCATGCATCCTGTCCAGGAATCTCCTCTTGAGATCACTGGCATTTTTAATGTAGGTATAATTTTCTGAACAATTCCTACCAGCACACAGAAATTATCCTACAATATGCCCTTAACAAGATGATGGGAGTGGGAACTTTCTGCTCTAAGCAAAGGGTTCCCTGAAGTAGGTTTTCTAAAGTTTTCAGTTTGCACAGTAACATCAGATATACTCATCAGGTTGAAGCCCAACATTATTCCACCTTGTGTTTACTTTTTTATTTGTTGTTGGTAAGTTTAATTGGTGCATGTATGGGGTATATACTACCTGTAGTGCTGTACCTTTAAGGCATATTTATTGAATGCAGGCCAGTTTGACCCAACCCACAAGGATGAAGTGCATGGTTTGAAGTGCAGGGGTGTAAGTGGTATGTTTCTAGTACAGTATTCCCCAGTTTGCTTATTAAATCTTCCTGCTACATGGCTTTACTGGCTCCAGTAATGATTTTTCTACAGCACAGTTTATTAAGTTTTACTTTTCATATGCAAGTTGAAACAGCAGCGTCAGCGGGCAATGTGTACCAGGAGTCTTCTTCATGCTCACTGTGATCTGTTTTGGTATCCCAGCAGCACAAACACCTTTATTAGGATGTTTACTTGTCTTACACTATAGCCATTAGTCTCAGCATGGACCAAAATGTCTGATTTACATTGAACACAGCTCGAGTGTCACTTGATATACGCAGTGTGTTCATCCCTTTCCCTTTTTCAGTGTTTTACCATATGTTTCATCCCATGGGATTCAAATAGTACAAATTCTGTTTTGTGAGGTTTGAAACTCACCTTCAGCAGCTGTAGCCCCAACCGTTCAATTTACTTTAAACTTGTTCATCTCATGCTGTGAAGACATGGCAAGGTATGAGTTCAGATGCAGAATCTGAGACTGATTCAAGCAGTACACCATTATGAGGAGTTTCTGTTACTTCCTGTGACTTTGAAATAACAGCAGTGTTACTAAAACAAACCTGTACTATTATCAGATCAACCTTAAACAGTACAATGAGAAGAAATAGATCTCAAGGGGCTTGTACATTGACAAAGTCTCACTGGGTAGAATTTTGAAGGACATCTAAAGTGGGAATAGGCACTGGATGTTTGTTCTCAAACATTAATCAACATCCTTATTGATCAGGACATTGAAAAACATGGTGATGTCCTGAAAGGTACAGTAGAAGAGATTGAGACTGATCTTTTGAAGGAGAATAAAACAACAGAATTTGCAGAATTAAATAGAAAATTAGTCAGGAAGTTCACTACCCACAAGAAAGAGGTCCTAAGCCATAAACATAGGGAGTTTAACAGGGACAATTCAGAACGCTTAGCTAACACAGTCTACAGTTGTGATTTTCCAAGAATAGAGCTTGCAGGAAAGTTATGATTTTACTAACTACATGGAGGTGAAACAGTTACTGCTTTACTCTTTAATGTTGCCACCACAGCAGCAAGAAAAAATGTCACATTACATCAGCAGTTGGGGGATAAAAACTGGTTGTGAGCATATGACAGTGGCAGCAGAATTAGGCCTCAAGGTCTATCTCGTCTGCTCGAAAACACAACTCACAGTTCAAACAACTGCTGCTGCGGCTGCCCCCCCCTCCTCTTTCCATCCCTCCAGCCAGATTTTCCCTCCCTGAGTTCACCACCCTGGCCAGTTCTCACCCTACTTGTACCTTGCCCATGAACCTATCCCATCCTTTCTTAAAACTCCTCACTAAATCCAATGAGATAACCTCCTCAGGTAGCACATTACAAGCTGCCACCAGGACTGCCGTTATGAGGGGACAACCAGGACTTTTTTCCTGGGCCCTGCGCTATGGGGGCCCACCTGAGCAGCGCTGATATATTTATATTTTTTTATTTCTCCTTTCGTCCTTTTCTAGTGCTGTCTGCGTGGCGCCACTGTAAAATCTTTTTCTTTGCCGTCCAGGTGGGGGGTTCATTTATGCATCAGTCCTACCATTAGGAATGTTGCGTAAACGACCCCCCTCCCCCGGCTTGGATGGCAAAGAAAAAGATATTATAGTGGTGCCGCACAGACCCGGACCCAGCCATAGACATGATAACGTTGTCCCTCCTGTGTGTCTGATATGAGAGGGAATGGTGCCTAGTATGCACTACTGTATGTTTTTCTCAGAGCCCAGTGATTTGGAGGATTGCTGTTAGTGCATCGGTGTCGCCAATCCACCCATAAATAAAAACATTTTACACTACGACGATGTGGGCAGGCAGCCAAAGCAACAAGTCAGTGAGCCGGTTCGCCACCGGAGTACATCAGCAGCTGCTGCCCAAGTTGTGTGGTCGGGTCACAGGCCTTGCTTCGTGCTTTTAGTCGTTGCCTCGTGGAGTAAGTGCCCACCACTTTCTAATCCCCTGACAAACTGAATGTGCGGTCGGCGAGTCCAGTGACTGAGGTGTGTGGGTGTCCCCTCTCATTTGTGTTGAATCCACTGTTCTCATCCAGACATCCATCCAGGTAAGTGTAAAAAAGGAATAAAAAGCAGATTAATTGTGTGAGGGTACTGGATGCTGGGGGACAATGTATGCATTTTTTTCTGCTCCTTTTCTCCCTTGTTATTCTTCTCAGGTCTGCTTTTATTTTTAGTAATTTTCAACTGAAAAGCAAGGTGGTACCTGCTCTTCAACAGGAGATGGATCATTAGCTGATAATGATCCATCTCCTGCTGAAGAGCAGGTACCACCTTGCTTTTCAGTTGAAAATTACTACAAACAAAATAAATGGCACACAAGATACAATCATAGGCAGGCTCAGCCCCACTAATAATCAGAGCACACCCTTCCCTCTGTGATCTGTTGCAGCATTCCCAGATGCACCCCCTCTGTGACCTGCTATGGTGCCTCCCCCAGTGTGAAGGCAGCAATCCCCCCCACACACACGTCTCCCCAAGCAGGTGCCAATTTAAAAAAAACACCACCCCCATGTAGCCGTGGCTATGTCCCCCAGGTGGGCATGAGGTAGGGGTACTCCCGAAGTCCTTCTCGTCGGGATGCTGGTACCGGATCAGGCAGGGGCACTGGGGATTGGGGCCAGGTGCTCCATCTATCGGGAGTGCTGCGGGAATTTTTCCCATTTTCTATGGGAGTGGCGTGAGCCCCAATGTCAAGGTGTCTCTGCTGACGTCATCTACTCCCAACCCTCTCTTTATGCCCATGCACTTGCTATGTCTCTGGCTTCTACCAGATGCCAGTCAGGTGCCGAGCGTGTATCCCTCTCCCTCCTGGGAAAGGAGAGCTGTCCTTTGGATGCTCTCCCTCCCTCCCCTGCTGACCCTTGATGGCCCAGGCTCGTTCCCGAACCTGGGTCGTGAGGTGTGGTGTCCAGCACCTCAACCATCAGCACTACTGTGCCGGCCTAAATGCCTGTAGTCTTCTACTGCCTGTCTGCTGTTTTATGCCTCGTTATGCTGTATTCAGTTTTTCACCGTAAACCTCTCTGTTCTGTTGTAATGACTGTCTCTGTAACTGTTTTTGACATGGAACCTTTGTAAATGAGTCCTTGACTCAAAGGTAATTTCTGATAGATTTCAATAAACAATAAACAATGTATAGTGGCTCAGTAGGGTAGACAGTACTGGCTACAATAGGTTGAGCCGGTGAATTTATTGAATTTGTATGGATCTTAGGTAATCCATACATAGTCCCTCTCATTCAGTGTGGTACTGCTAGAAGATTATAAGTCTGTTTATTTATCATCCCATTCAAAAAGGCTTCATGTAAAAAAATATCAATGTCTCTTTTAAAACACATAGTCATATCTCTAGGTAACTTTCGATAAAACTTACTATTCAGTAATTGTCTCAAGTACATTTTCGTACTTTATCTAGAATGACAACAGATTCACCTTTATCAGTGGGTTTAATTGTGATTTTGTCATTCTTAGCCAGATGCCAGAATGCTTGTCTTTCTTCCCTGGTGCAGATATTAAAATGGGGGTTCTTCATAGTAGTCATGAGATTTTGAATATAATCTTCAAGCAGGTGCTTTATAATTTGTACCTTCATACATAGTAACCACACATTGACAAAGTGTATGTGTTATGTGAAATGTTGGCATTAGTGGGATAGTTAATGCTATGTGTACTTACTAGTGTTTTATTCTGCAATAAACAAAGTTTCAACAGAACCTATCATATGAGGTTTTTGTTTGGTAGACTGTGATGCCAGACTGCTTTTATCCTATCATTATGCACACCCTATCATGGCTTATTGTTTAATTAACAGTTCACAGTGAACCACTTGAAGTTCAGACTGTCTGGTTTTGCATGATTCAGTATAAGTAATCCTTGTTTATAAAAACCAAGTATGCCGGCTCATCAGCACAGCAGTGGGATTTCCGTTTGTGACACCGGCGACCCGGGTTCAGGAATGGATCCAGGTCATCTGAGGGCTAGTCGGGGGGGGGAGAAGGATCGAGCATTCCTGGACTGCTCTCCTTCTCCGGAGGAGGGTGGATCGAGCGCTCGGAGCAGTGGCAACACCTGGCGGTGGCTGGGTACACTACTATGCACCAGCACCTACCAGAATTCAGGGGCAGGGCAGACACTGGTCATCATTGCACGTCCCTGCCCTGCTTACAGGGGAACAAAAAATGCATGGGCCTCCATCTCTTCGAAGCCCTCCCTGGGCTTCAGTCAGCCTCCATTGCCGGCTCTCTCCAACTAGTTACTGGTTCCATGGACTGGGTATGGGGAACCAGTGCCATGGCCCCACCCAAAACTGGGGGTGCCTGGGAAAGTGCAAGCTAGTGATGGTAGGTGGAAGCCAGGGGGACATGACCAGGACAGAGCTTGATGGGTGGCCCTACCAGGAAAAAGTAAACTAAATCTGAAAAAATTAAAAAACAAATATGAAAGGGGCACTAAAAATGAACACAGAGCGTTAGCTTCTGGCTCCCAATCCCCTAATCTCACAATTAATGGGAGCATCTAGTTCCAGAAACCAGCTCACCATATCACCTTGGTTTCTGTCTGCTTTGATTATAAATTGGAGCCCCTTGTTGTATTGTATTTTATTTATTTATTTCACCAGGAAAAGGGTCAGTTGAGCAAGCTCATTTACAAGGAGGTCCTGGATAAAACAGTATAACTGTTAAAAAAAGCATGTTACAACATTTAGAGATATACAAGACATAGTGTATACATAACTGAAATAAGATTACAGGAATTTTAAATCCAACAGATTTAATGTAGATATGAAGCGTACAATCGTTTCAGAATAAAAATCCTTTTTCAAAGGATCAACAGAACACCAGGAGGAAGGAGCTACTGGTATAACTAAAACTTCTCTACTGGGACTAAGAACTAGATCTCTTGTACTGGGACCTTCAATTTAGGGTAAAAAAAAAATAAAGAAAGGAGTTGGTGTGTTTGTCAGAGGTAGTTGAAGTAAATTGTTATCTGTTATCTGTATTATCTGTGTACTTATCTAGGTGCTTGTCACAGGTGTCAGAAGGAAATTGTTATCTGTGAAATTAACTAAGTGTAGAAAGATTTGCAAAGTAGAGGGAGTGGCTTAGCTAGAAGGAGCCAGGTTAAGACCAGATATAAACACTGCCCTAGATAGCTTCTGCCAGAGAACAGACAGAACACCAGGAGGAGGGAGCTACTGGTATAACTAGAACTTTTCTACTGGGACTATATTGCCCTCCTTCCTTCCCCTCCACCCCTCCACCCCCAACCCCCCACTCTAAACCAGTTCTACTTTTATAGGCACAGGATTTAACTGACAACAGGAACTTCCTGTTTGGGAGCAGGAAGTGAGTGATTACAGGCCACCAAAGACTCACCATCCTAGAAGTGCAAGAGTAGCTCTCCGTCCCCCCCCCCAGCTGCTGGAGGTCTGACTCTGAGCAAGTAAGGAGACTACTGAGAAATATAGGAACTTCTTGTCTTAGAACAGGAAGATCAGGAGCTAAAAGGGCACAGAGGCAGTAAGTAAGTAGTGAGAGAAAAAGAAATAAACAAACAGAGGAAAGAGAAAGTATTCCAAATAACAGTTAGGGGGCCAGAAAAAAGACATGATGGGAGTGGTGCAGTGCAGTGGCTGTGGAGCAGCAGTCTTCCGGGAGATATTCTGGAGGATGCAGTGTTGTCCCATCTGCAGACACCTCTCTTGGCTAAGGGAGGAGGTTGCTGATCTCCAGGCTGAGTTGGCCAGGATTTGTGGGACCTCCTCTCCCACCCAGGGACCACCAGGGTCACTGCCGTTGCCTCAGAGGTTGCTAAGAAAGAGGAGTGGTTGGACCACAGTGGGCTCAGGGAGGGTGAGGGTGGTGGAACAGAGGTGCATCCCTCCAGTTGAACCTCTCCACAATTTCTATGCCATTCTGGAAAAGTGTGGTTTCTCTATGGAGTCACCCACAGTGGAGACCAAGGAGGATGCTGGGAACCTCCACAAAGGAGACCCACATCAGGGTGGCATGGGACCCCACAGGGGAAGGAAACAACTCCTGGTGGGGGACTCCATTGTTAGGAAGGTAGAACTGGGGAAGGAAGGGGAGAGGGAAGTAAGGTGCCTGCCTGGCGTCTTGGCTTGCAGGGACAGGGATCGAATCCCCAGGATCGCAGGAACAGCTGCACGGGGGAGGGAGCTAGATGTCATCATCCACCTAGGGACAAATGACCTGGCTAAGAAAGGGATCAGAGCAGTGCAAGAAGTGTTTGTGGAGATGGGGAGGGGCCTTGGACAAATAGCACACACGGTAACTTTCTTGGAGGTGCTGCCTGTCAATGGCATGGGTGAGGCTAGGGTACTCCACACCATGGGATTCAATCAGTGGTTGAAAAACTGGTGCAGAGCTCAGGGATTTGGCTTAATTGGGGACTGGGGGTCCACATGGAGGGATGCAGGCCTATACTGGCATAATAGTCTGCATCTGTCCAGGAGGGGAACCAGGATCCTAGGTGATAGGTTTAAATACTTCATTGACAAGCATTTAAACTAGCCAAGGGGGGAGGCACTGGAAAGGGGCAGGGAAATCCTAGCCCCCCCAAATTATCAGGGTACTAAGTGAGGTAGACACCAACATACAGATGTCGATAGGGAGAAGTGCAGGGGTAAATGGAGAAAATGACAAATGCATTAAGGACAAAGATGGGGCAAAAAGGGGTAAGGCCATCAAGAAATGGAGGGTAATGAGTACTAACACCCACAGTCGGGGCAACAAGCTCCCTGAACTGGTGGCCTTGATGGAAGAGGGATGCCTGGATATTGTAGCAGTCACAGAAACATGGTACACAGAGAACCATGACTGGGATGTTAATATTTATTTATTTAGCTTTTGTTGACCGGGTAAGTGCACTAGACAAATCCTGCCTATTTTCAGGCACGACCCGGGGGAGGGGGATACAGATGAATTCCAACGACCTTGAACCAGGTTAAGCTGTTGGTGGTATTTTTAGTGAATGACGGAAATTTGGCCAGGACACCGGGGAAATTCCTCTACTCTTTTCGATAAGTGCCATGGGATCTTTAACATCCACCTGAACTACCACCAATCCAGGCAGATGGGACCTCGGTTTAACGTCTCATCCGAAAGACGGCACTTCAGAAGTGCAGCACCCCTCTCATGCTGCACTACAGTGTCAGTACTGGGATATTAACCCAAGTGGCAGATGTGGGAACTGAACCCACAGCCCTCTGATCTCCCGGCCTCAGAGGCGAGTGTGCTACCTACTGAGCCACTGACACCGCAATATACCAATATATACCAATATATAATAAACCAAGGTATACAACCTACAGGAGACACAGAGAAGGCAGAAGAGGGGAGTAGCTCTCTATGTAAGGGAATGGATAAAAGCAACTGAATGACAGAATAAACAGGGAGGAGAGGAGGCACTGTGGGTCACCTTAGAGACTGGAAATGGCACCACAATCCGCACAGGGGTTGTATATAGACCCCCATGTCAGGAAGAGGGAATGGACAAGGATATGATAGAAGGCATACTTAGGATGGCAGAGACCTTAACATGACAGATGTTAACTGGAGCACCTTTGTGGCAGCCACGTCCAAGTGCAGGGGCATTCTTGATGCCCTTCAGGTGGCATGCCTCAAACAGCTAGTTTTGGAACCTACTCATGAGGGAGCAATCTTAGACCTAGTACTCTCAAATGGGGATAGTGAGAGGATCTCAGATCTAGAAATGGGTAGCCGTTTAGGAACAAGTGACCACCAAACAGTGTGGTTCACGATAAACTCAGCTACAGAGTCAAGCCATACAAAAGTGAGGGTTCTGGACTTCAGGAGGGCTGACTTTGGCAAGATGGGAGAGTGCCTTAGAGAAGCACTAGCAAACAGGCTAGAAGGAGGGGTGGAGCAACAATGGGGAAATATCAGAACTGCCATCACAGAGGCAACAAGCCTTTGTGTGAAGCAAATAAACAAATCAAAATGAAAGAAAAAGCCACTATGGTTCTCAAAAGAGGTGGCGGTGAAGGTTAGGGAGAAAAAGATAGCATTTAGGAAGTATAAGGAAACACAGAAGGAGCAGGACAGAGAACTGTACCAGTTAAGGCAGAATAAAGCAGGGAGGGTAGTCAGAATACAAAGGCACAAACTGAGGAAAAGATAGCTAACTCGGTTAAGAAGGGGGATAAAACCTTTTATAGGTACATCAGGGAGCATAGAAAGACAAAGGGAGGGATAGTGAGGCTGAATAGAATGGATGGTGGGTGGACAGAGAGTGACAGTGAAAAAGCAGGGATACTGAATGAATACTTCTGTTCAGTATTCACAAAAGAGGAAGTGGGGGAGGTGCCTAATCCAATTAACAGAAACACTCTGGAGAGGGGGGGTCGATCCCAGTCCTTTCACAGAAGAAAGGGTTCTGAAAGAACTCCTAAACCTGAAGGTGGACAAAGCAATGGGGCCCAATGGAATTCACCCCAGAATTCTAAAAGGATTAAGCAGAGAACTAGTGACACAACTGACTACCCTTTTTAACAAATCATGGGAGGATGGTGTGGTACCTGAGAACTGGAAGAAGGTGGATGTGATTCCCCTTCACAAAAGTGGGACCAAGACAGAGGCCGGAAACTACAGACCTGTCAGTTTGACCTCTGTGGTAGGGAAAGTGATGAAATCACTTCTGAAGGAAAGAATTGTTGAGTACCTAGAGGCCAGTGGGGCGCAGGACCCAAGGCAGCATGGGTTCACAGTGGGAAGGTCATGTCAGACGAATCTAATTGATTTCTTTGACTGAGTGATCAAAGTAGTAGACCAGGGAGGGGCTGAAGACATGGCCGACCTAGACTTTAGCAAGGCATTTGACACAGTCCCACACAAAAGATTAGTAGTCAAATTAACCAGCCTGGGAGTGGGTCCCAGGGTGGTAGCCTGGGTAAAACATTGGCTGAACAACAGGACACAGAAGGTAACTGTAAATGGAGTCCACTCTGAAGAAAGAGGGGTTACTAGTGGGGTACCACAGGGTTCAGTACTGGGTCCAGTCCTTTTTAATGTCTTTATAAGTGACATTGCAGAGGGACTGGAAGGAAAAGTATGCCTCTTTGCAGATGACACAAAGATCTGCAACAGGGTTGATACACAAGGTGGGGTGGAAAGGATGAGAAGGGACTTGGCAAGGTTGGAGGAATGGTCAGAAGTATGGCAGCTTGGATTCAATGCAAATAAGTACAAAGTAATGCACCTGGGAAACAAAAACCCTGGGAAGATTACACAATGGGGGGGAGGTAGTAACAACAACAAAAATGGAAAGGGACCGGGGGGTAATCATATCAGATGACCTTAAGGTTGGCAAGCAATGTGAGAAGGTGGTAGGGAGGGCTGGGGGGATACTGGGATGTATAGGGAGAGGTATCACCAGCAGAAAACAGGAAGTTGTTATCCCCTGTACAGACAGTTGGTGAGACCCCATCTGGAGTACTGCGTCCAGTTCTGGAAACCCCATCTCTGCAAGGACATAGACAGGATGGAGGCAGTTCAGAGGAGGGTAACTAAAATGGTGCGGGGTCTGCAAGAGAAGCCATACGAGGAGAGACTAAAGGAGCTTAATATGTATACCCTTGAGGAGAGGAGGGAGAGGGGGGACATGATAGAAATGTTTAAGTACTTCAGTGGAATCAACAAAGTCCAAAAGGGTAGCATCTTTCAGAAAAAGAGATGTGCAAGAACAAGGGGACACAATTTGAAAATAGAGTGGGGATGGCTCAGGGGCAATGTGAGGAAGTATTTTTTCACAGAGAGGGTGGTGGATGCATGGAACAGCCTTCCTGAGGAGGTTGTGGGGTAGAAAGAAATAGGCTGTTGGTTAAATAGGATCTGCAACTTATCCTCTAGGTAGGGAAATGGGCAGACTAGGTGGGCCTTATCTGCCATCAAAGTCTATGTTTCTATGATCTGTGTAATTGAATCAGGGCACACCTTTATATACCAGTATATAAGATGTCATAACAGGTGGCACTGAAAAGTTAAAAAACATTTAAAGTACCAGTACAGAATATCCAAAACAAGCTATGTTAAAAAGTGCATTGAAGGAAAAACCTATATAGCAATATATCCCAGCAATTGAATACATATATATAATATGTTATAACATTATGCATAATTTACCAATATTTAAAAAGGCACATAAATAAATATGGCAAAAATAAAGTTTGACAGATCCAAGGTTCACAAGATGAAAAGTGTGTGTGTTGGGGTCCACTTCATCCTGTGGAACTTGGACCTTTTAAACTTTATTTTTGCCATATTTGTTTATATGTTTTTTTTTTAAATATTGGTAAATTGTACATAATGTTATAACATGTTCTATGTATGTATGTATTCAATTGCTGGGATATATTGCTACATAGGTTTTTCCTTCACTTCACCTTTTAACATAGCTTATTTTGGATATTCTGTACTGGTACTTTAAATGTTTTTTAACTTTTCAGGGCCACCTGTGATGACATCATATACACTGGTAGTTAAGGTGTGCCCTGACTCAATTACACAGATCATTTGAAAAAGGAATTTTATTCCGAAGCACGTCAGGTGATGTGTGTATTTTTACTGGCACAGGCATGATACATTTACACTGTTTGGCCAATATTGTCAGCAGCTTCATGATTTATGGATGGTGAGTGCAGGATTTTTTTCAGTTTGAATGCTTTGGTTCAATCTGTGCACCCCACCCCAGTGCAGCTTCTCTTTGTTTTCTCCACATAAAGCGTTCAAGGTAAAGAAAGGCATACAAAGTAGAAATAGGTTCAAACATTAGTCTGAGCTACAATAAATAAATATCCCATATAACTGAATGACCAATATGAACATCAAAGGTGAGCAAAAATGTAGGTTACCCACAAGAGCAGGTCTTGGTATAAATCTTTTCAATAAGGGTTCTGAAGGTGCTAGGTCTGACTTGAGTGGTGAGCTTTAGTGAGGTTTGCGCAGAATTCCATATTGTGGGGATGAAGCAAATGATTGCAGATTTTCCAGCCTGTGTAGTATGTTTGGGGTCCAGGGATGTCTAGAAGTAAGTAGTTATTATTTCTAAGGGAATATTTACTGCGTGATATCTTAAATAGTTCATTGATATAATATGGATGGTCCTTAAGGAGTACCTTGTAGGCCCAAGTACATAGGATTAGCATTCTCTTGTTTGTTAAAAAGGGCCAGCCAACTGTGGTGTACAGAGCACAATGATGGGTTCTGGGTCCTGCTGCTGATCAGTTAGAGTAATTTAGATCTGCATTATCTAAAATCGGTAAAAAGGTGGCATGTTACACATGTTCCACTGATCTGTCAGGCATGTCTGTTTTAACAACACTGTGGGAGCCTTTTGCCTTCCTATTATGGTCTGTTGCTACTAGCAGGATCTCTAATGGGAGTGTTCTCTTCTACTGTAATTCATAGTCTTCCATAATTTTAGTACATGCCTGGTGAGGTCCTAAGGAAATTTGAGCCTCCAGTTTGAACCCCAGGGTCCCTAGGTAACCTGTGTTACAGATCTCATTCTGTACCCTATGATGGGAACTAAACAGTGGTCCCATGTATTACCATAACCTGCTCCTGTCTATCCTGATATGCCAGGTCCCAGTACCACCACTACTAAAAACAATGACAGTTTTCCAGCTGTATGTCAAACCTTTGCACTGCTGCAGCAACAACATTGCCAATTGCCGCAACTACACCCAGTTTTATAATTTTGGGTGCAGTTGCAGCAATCAATCTGATTTTCAGCATCTTGTGCCAAATATTGGGCACCAGCTCAGTGAAAATGAGCCCCATTATTGACACAAGCTAGACCACTTGTCTAGGCTACTTTTCCTGGGGTATCTAGTGGGCATTCTACACTATGCCTCTGAATATTACTCTGAGCCAACCCCTGAAGGCCTTCTAAATTTTATGGGGATAGACAATACCTGCACACTATCCCGCATAGCTACACACCTGCCCAGGTTGGCAAATGTTACCCTTCTCCATGTGGCTAGCTCTACCAGATTCTGCCTTTCCCCAGTTGCACAAGTCATATTAAGCCTGTAATCCTTGCAAGAGACCCAACTATTCTTTCAGTCAGGATGCTCCTGTATGCTTCCTTGGGTCATTTTGCAACACACTCACCCCCCCAAAAAAAACTACTGATAATTATACTCACAAAAAAGGTAGACCCTAGATTTTTAAAATACTCTTGAATGCCATTAAAAAATTCTCTTGATACTGCTCATCTCTGCAGGTAATGTTGAGCTGAACCCTGGCCCTCCTCTCCCCATTTCTTCCCCTTCTGAATGTGTCCAGTTAAAGGGACAAAGTCTAATCCATATCAACGCATGCAGCTTACTGCAGATACAATACAGACATGGGTTAACCATACTGTGCCAGATATTCTGGTGGTGACAGAAATCTGGCTATGACCTTCTACCCAGGATTCTGAAATAAACATCCTCTCATATAATGTCTTCAGAGCTGACAGGAGTACACGAGGAGGAGGGTAGCTATATATGTTAGAGACAAGTTTACTACCTCCATCTCTGGGACTATCACTCTAACTAAGGAATTCAAGTGTATTACTCTGAATGTGCAGCTCTCTCTGTCGACTACCATCTGTATAACTGGATGCTGCAGATGCCCCTCTGTAGGACTGAAAGTGCTGAAGCAATTATCTGATACTCTAGACTCCTTGACATCTGAAGTTATTATTATGGGTGATTTTAATTTGGATTGGCTCGCCATATCTTCCCTGCCCTTAAAAGAATTATGTGACAACTTTGGGTTAACACAACTAATTAATGAAGTAATCCGGTCCAATGTTAAAAACCAGGACCGTGGCACTGTACTGGACCTAATTCTAGTAAACAAGCCACATCTTTTCACACATTATGGAGTATTCTTTAATGACCTCAGTGACCACTGTGTTATAGCCTGCATGAGGTCTGTTGCTAAAGTTCACCAATAAGAGATGCCAATGGAACTTTGATCCTGTTGTCTTTCCTGTGGATCTCCAACACTCCAATTGGCAGGAGTTCTGTTTGGCCTCCCCTCTGTCAATCAATGAGGCCTTCCAGAGCATTGTCCTTGGGCCTATAGATAAGCATGCACCTCTTAAAAAGGTCCAGAATAAGAAGAGGTCATGCCTATGGTTTACATCCAACCTGAAAGAAGCTTTGTGGCATAGGGAGACCCTCTGGAAAAGGGTGAGGAAATCTAAACTTCCCACGGACTGGATGTCATTCAGAACTGCCAGAAACCACTGTACTAATCTAATTAGGTCTGAGAAAGCAGACTTATTCCATTCCTCACTTGAATCCTCTTCTACATGGACATCAACATTTTGGAAAACACTAAGGGATCTTGCAGGCCATAGCTCTGGTAGCACAATTCCACCAGAAATCATTGCAGGAGGCACCACCATTATGGACAAATATGTCATACTTGACCTACCTAATAACCATTTTGCCACAGCAGGGTTGGCATTTGACGTCTCACCTGCTAATAATCTCAGAGACCAATTGTGCACTCAGGAACCTGATGGACCGAACTCTATAGCACCACATAATATCCCTGCCTTTTCCTTCAGCCCAGTCATGGTAAAGCAAGTCGAGGATTTTCTACTACAGTTGGATACCATAAAAAGCACAGGAGCGGACCTTATCAAATCATACTTTCTAAAATTAGGATACCATGTATTATCTCGCCCCATCTCCCATCTCTTTAACTTATACCTTGCTCTCCGTACTATCCCCCCCATTTGGAAAACAGCTCATGTCATTCCACTATTCAAATTCAGTGACTCAAGTGACCTTAATAACTATCGCCCACACTCCCCTAACACATGCTTACGTGGATGATGCTATGAATGTAATTACATACTAATATACTAACACGCCAGCAGACTAGACCTAATGGTCTCTCGAGTCTGCTCGATTTTCAGCACCTGCACTGAGGGCCGATTTTGGTGTCCCTCCCTCCCCCTTGGGTTTTACTGTCCCCAGTCCCAGAAGTTCAACCTGTATTGGGCCTGGTCAGATTTACCCTCCCCCTGTACATGGTGTACATGTTGAGCTCCTTGAGCCTCTCTCCATAGATCCTCTTGCCCAGGCCCCAGATCATTTTGATTGCCATCCTTTGGACCCTCTCTAGGAGTGTAATGTCCCTCTTTAAATGTGGTCTCCAAAACTGTACACAATACTCGAGGTGTGGCCTAACCAAGCAGTTGTACAGTGGAAGGATCACTTCCACCTTTCTGGAGGTAATCCCTCTGGTGATGCATCCCAGCATCCTATTTGACCTTGCCACTGCCCTCCTACAGGTATCTGAGTTGTTTATTTTGACATCTAAGCAATAATACCTGACAGGATGGGTGGTGTTGGTCTATACCAGACCTTCCAGGGGCTGTAAGACCCTCTGCCTACTGCGTCGGGCCTCATAATGGCCCTGTGTGGTGCAGTATAGACCAATATTGCCCACCCTGTTAGGTATTATTGCTTACATTGTTACATTAGCACTAGTAAAATAGTCCCATTAAACAACCAGCAGCACCCAATTATTTTTGAAGAAGGGAATCAGTCATACAATGTGTGTTATATAATAGGCACATTATGATGATAAATGGTGTAGCAGTTTCCCTTGGAAGTAATGTAATTAATGTGCTTTTCCAATACTACAGGTGTCATAAAGAAATAGAGGAGGTTGACTGCCCAAACTTGAAAGCCTGTTGTGATCTCCTTTTCAAGATGTGTCCCAACATGTTCTTCACTGTACATGACAGAATGAGAGCCAGTCTCTGAAAGCCTGCTGTGATCTCTTCTTCAAGTCGTGTCCCAGCATATTCTTCACAGTACATGACAGAATGAGAGCCAGCCTCTGAAAGCCTGTTGCGATCTCCTCTTCAAGTTGTGCCCCAATGTGTTCTCCACAGCACGAGAGGAAGATGGCCTAATCTTGAAAGTCTGTTGTGATCTCCTTTTCAAGTTGTGCTCCAGCGTGTTCTTCACAGTACATGACAGAATGAGAGCCAGCCTCTGAAAGCCTGTTGTGATCTCTTCTTCAAGTTATGTCCCAATGTGTTCTTCACAGTACATGACAGCATGAGAGCCAGCCTCTGAAAGCCTGTTGCGATCTCTTCTTCAAGTTGTGTCCCAACGTGTTCACCGCAGTACATGAGAGGAAGACTGCCTAGTCTTGAAAGTCTGTTGTGAGCTCCTTTTCAAGTTGTGCCCCAATGTGTTCTTCAGTGTACATGACAGAACGAGAGCCAGCCTCTGAAAGCCTGTTGCAATCTCCTCTTCAAGTTGTATCCCAACATGTTTGCCACAGTACACGAGAGGAAGACTGCCTAGTCTTGAAAGCCTGTTGTGATCTCCTTTTCAAGATGTGTCCCAACGTGTTCTACACAGTACATGACAGAACAAGAGCCAGCCTCTGAAAGCCTGTTGTGATCTCTTCTTCAAGTCATGTCCCAACGTATTCTTAACAGTACATGACAGAATGAGAGCCAGCCTCTGAAAGCATGTTGTGATCTCCTCTTCAAGTTGTGCCCCATGTTCTCCACAGCACGAGAGGAAGGCGGCCTAATCTTGAAAGTCTGTTGTGATTTTCTTTTCAAGTTGTACTCCAACGTGTTCTTCACAGTACATGACAGAACAAGAGCCAGCCTCTGAAAGCCTGTTGTGATATCTTCTTCAAGTTGTGTCCTAATGTGTTCTTCACAGTACATGACAGAACAAGAGCCAGCCTCTGAAAGGCTGTTGTGATCTCTTCTTCAAGTTGTGTCCCAACATGTTCACCACAGTACATGAGAGGAAGTCTGCCTAGTCTTGAAAGCCTGTTGTGATCTCCTCTTCAAGTTGTGCCCCAACGTGTTCTCCACAGTACATGACAGAACAAGAGCCAGTCTCTGAAAGCCTGTTGTGATCGCTTCTTCAAGTTGTGTCCCAACTTGTTCACTACAGTAATAGAGGAAGACTGCCTAATCTTGAAAGCCTGTTGTGATCTTTTTTTTTAAATTAGGCGTCTTAACTTCTCTGTCTGTTCAGAAATGTATCACCATAAATATGGTTACCAGAAGCAGGAAGAGAAAAAGGAAAGAGAAAAAGCAGAATCAGACCTGAAAAAAAAAGTAAACCAATTCTGAAGTACCTTTTAGGTAATGTGCATGAAAATGAAGACTGGAAAGATATTCCCTCACATGAAGAAGCTGAACGTCAGACTACGTCTAACAATACGGAGGTCAAAAGTACAGCTGTATCCATTGTGGCATCTCAAGGTCAATCACAAGAGCATGCAGACACTTGTGCCTCAAAACAGCTCCTGAATGAGGAGAGTGTCTTGTGCTATGTTTCAAATGATCCTGGTCTGTGGCCAGAAAATGTATCTGACATTGAGAGACAAAATATTGTCAAATGTTTAACAATCCAATTTGATTTGAAGAAATTCAAGAATTTGATACCAGCTGATCCTGATGGTCGATCATTCCCTGAATATCTTTTGTACTCTAAATCCTCAAATGGTCGTGAGAGGACACCGAGGGACTGGTTAATGTGGAGCAAGACTAAAGGGGCATAATTTTGTGTCCCATGCTTTTTGTTTTCCAGTATCCTGATGAAAAAATCAATCAGTGTACTGTGCAAAAAAGAAGGTCTTAACCTAAATGGCAAGTGGCATAAATTATATGATAAGCTTCCAGAACATGAAATGAGTAGTGCACACCAGCATTGTTACTGGCAATGGAGAAACCTTCAACATTCATTACAAGGTAAAGTGATTGATAGCCAACTGCAGAAACAAATTCAGTCAGAAGCAGAAAAACATAAAGCATTATTAGAGAGACTTTTGGATGCAACCTTGTTTCTAGCATCAATAAATTTGACATTTCGAGGTGGTACTACCAAAATTGGTGATGCACACAATGGCAACGTCTTAGGTGTGCTGGAACTGATCTCACAGTATGATCCCATTCTACGTGACCATTTAGAGAAGGTGAGGCAAAAACAAGACAAGGGGGAAAGAATGATGGCTCATTACCTATCGTGGAAAAGTCAAAACGTGTTCATAGAGTTATGTGGTCAGCAGGTTTTGAACAGAATTCTAACAGAGAGAAGTGAAGCCATTTATTTTTCTGTTATTTGTGACGCTACTCCAGACATCTCTCATACAGAACAGAATGTAGTTATCCTTAGATATATATGTAAGGATCAAGATATCGAAAAGTGGACAATTCATGAAAGGTTTCTTGAGTTCTTTGACTTCTCAAAAAAAAAAGTGGTGAAGAAATTGCAGACATGCTGCTAATGAGATTGCAAAAACATGAAGTCAACATCGTTAATAGCCGCGGGCAAGGTTTTGACAATGGAGCAAACATGTCTGGAAAATTCAAGGGGGTGCAAACTCGTATTCCCCAAAAGAACCCACTTGCCATTTATTCTCCATGTGCTTGTCATTCTCTGAATCTTGTGGGGGTGCATGCAGCAGAATGATGCTCTGAGATCGCTACATTCTTTGGATGCGTAAATCGGCTGTATATTTTGTTCAGTGAAAGCCCTGAGAGATGGGCTATTTTGAAAGAAAAAACAGGTTGCTCTCTACACAGCATGTCTGAAACCAGGTGGAGTGCTCGAATCACAGCAATTCACCCTATTGCAAAACACCTTCCTAGCATTATGGAAGCTCTAGATTATATCATACGGTCCAAAAAGCTCTCAAATGAAGCACTGGCAGAAGCAAAAGGTCTGCTAACATATTTCAAGTCATACAATGCAATTGTGCTTGCCACATTTTGGATAAAAATTCTCCAAAGTTTTGAAGAGAGAAACTTGGTTCTTCAGTCTACAGGTATTTCACTAGACATATAAGTTGCTAACATAGCCAAACTGAAAGAGGAAATGCAGTTCTTCAGGAATGAATGGAATGCTATTATTTCAGATGCAAGACTAGTGGCACAGTCAGTGGATGTAGTACCCGAGTTCGACTTTGAAACAAACCGTCAAAGAAAATGCAAGAGATTTCACGATGAAGCTCCAGATGAAGAAACCAGTCAAAGCTCAGATGATAGGTTCCGTAACACAGTCTTCTATGTTGCAATAGACAACATCATCAGCAAATTAAATCGCAGATTTAAGTCTCTTATACAAATCTGCAATGACTTTGGTCCAGTTTTACAGCTGAGAAGCATTAATGATCAAGAAATAATTACATCTTGTGAGAAGTTAACCAACAAATATTCTCAAGCCCTGACAAGAGTTTTTGCTAATGAAGTTAGACACCTGAGAAAAATATACGGTGCCACTTTTCAGAAACATTTAAAACCTTTGGCACTACTGAATGCTATCTACAGAATGAAACTAGAAACAATATTCAGAGAAATTTGTGTTGCAATTAGGATATTTTGCACCCTGCCTGTGACTGTTGCAGGAGAAAGAGCTTTCAGGAAACTTTCTATCATCAAAAATTATTTACGATCAGCTATGTCTCAGGACCGTTTAAGCAGCCTGGCCGTGCTGTCAACTGAGTGTGAACTTGCACGCAAAATTGACTTTAGAAATATAATACAAGACTTTGCAGACAAGAAAGCACGGAAACATTTGCTTCTGACAAGGGCACAGGTCAAAGAATTCATGAAGTGTCTGACACCATGTATGCAGCTTATTTATTCAGTTGATTGCCTGACTATGTAATCTTATATTGTTATTTAAACTGACAGTGTTCATGCAATAACCTCACATTTATAGCTTTAATCACCGCTTCGTGTTCTTGTGGCACATTACAGGGAACGGGAACTGATTACTTATGTGTAGCTGCTTGAAATGTCTCTATTTCCATAACTTATATTCATACCTCTGAAGGCTATCTATTTCACTGTGTCTGAATAAAAGATGAAGCTGTCAGCTGTGTTTGTTATTATTTTCTTTGTATGGAAAATATTCTGTGCATTTCATTTCATTTAACCAATAATTTGTAGTTCTGACTATGTCACATCATGGTTTCAGAACTGTTAGTTCATGCTCACATTTCTGAAAACATGAAGTGACAGTCTAAACTCCAAATTCTTGGTTTCATGAAATGAACTGCACAAAATGTTGTCAATACAAAGAAAACAATACAAACCCAGCTGACAGCTTCAGCTTTTATTCGGTTACAGTTAAATAGCTGTCCTTCAGAAGTTTGAATGTAATGTAGGTAAAGAGACATTTCAAGCAGATGCACATAGGCAATCAGTTCCTGTACCCTTTGATGTGTTTACAATTTGTTCTTGTGTCGGCCAAAAACAGGCACTAATTTAAATGTATTAGCTTGCACTAACATGAATTGTGGTATGCTAACATCTATTCATTTTTGGTTCTATTGTGAGCTCTGTTTATTTTTAAATTATAGTTATGCTATATTTTTATAAATAAGAACAGAAATTGAAAGGGTGGGGCACGGTACTTAATCACCCTTTTAGGACATGAATGGCTGGGCAGCAGAGACAGAAGATCGGAGTACATGTGAAAGCACGCGTCAGGTGAAGTATGTTTGGGAGACTTATCCGCATTTCCACAGTAATATAGGAAGATTCCCTTTTGAATCAGATCATCCTGTCATGATAGAGCACAAGGGCAGAGGTTATCAAGGATCACAATAAATATTACATTCAGCAGGTCAGTGAAGTACATACATGAACATTTGTGACGTACAGAGAAGCCAACAAAATAAAACAACTATTTCAAAGCTGAACGTATTTATTTAAAAAGTAATTTCAGTATTTCTCCTGGATCTTCGCCGCATCTAATAAAACACTTGAAAACATTATAGCAAGGTACAATTCACCTTGCATCCAATACATGTTCTACATACAGAATTTCACAACAACATTATTTATTATTCAGAAGGTGTGCATGCATACATGATGTCCAATCTTGTAGAGTTACATTGTATTTCCACTTCCTCATTAGGTTTCTAATCTTTTTATGAAGGTGGCAGCTGCTCTTCAGCTAAAACCAAAAAAATGAAAAACAGATGTAATGTTCATATACACAATTCATATATGAAATGTTAAAACCATGGTCTTCTCTCTGTCTGAATTCTGTTCAAAACTTGCTGATCACACAATGAATTATTACATTGAACAACACTGGCTAAATGCAAGTTATGCATGGTGATTCTTACTAGATGTGTTTTCTTAATAACAAAGTTTATCTAACTTCTATTCCATTTTCAAAGCAAGCAGGCAGATTATGTTTGACAGTTCTCTGCCATTTTAAAATATTAAACATATTACGTGATGCCCTTGTCTCAATGTAACATAAATAGCAATTCCTGCATCCTTATACTGCAGTATATAGGTTGCATATTATAGAGTGAGGAGGTGGTCCAGACCAATCTAAACACTTATTTCCCATGTTTATCTGAGTCTTACTCTCTCAAATGGTAGGCTAGTCACTTCAGTAGCAAGTCTTTAGTCATAATCACCAGTCACACTAATAAACTTATTTCTTCTGCCACAGTTCCAATGTTGGATATCAGACATGTTAGACTTTTGCAATAGGCAGTGCGATTCATGGAGAACATGGCAGGAAAGCCAGCTGAGCATTTTATCACAGATTCCCCCATGCTACTTCAGGGAACAGCTGCTCGAAAGCTCAAGGTGTTCATTCTTCTATTCCAAGTCTTACTGACCCGCTGCCCAGGAAGTTCTGGGCATTTCCCTTGTAATTCAAAATGTTTGGTTGGCAAATGGTAGCTGTAAGTCACATTAAGGGGGGCACCTTTTGGTCCATCTAGGTGCCAACACCAAAAATTACAGAGTATTTCTGCTAAGCTGTACTCCGGGCTTCATTATGCCTGAGGGATGTACCTCTTGATGCTGGTTATAGGCAGTACTAAAAACTCTGCAGCAGGGGAATTAGAAGTCCTCCACATCTTGTTGTCTCTAGTCTATGTCCCACCTTCTCCAGAGCAGGTACCCTGCAAGCAGTGCTGTGTCACAGTGGCAGAGCTGAGGACAGTAGACTGTAAGTCAGACAATTCTTTTTGGACTTCTTCTCTTCATGGGCAGCAAAGAGTCTTTTAGACACTAATTTGAGCTAAATTGAGCTGCTTCTGAGTGGGTTCCCATCTCAGCCATTCAAGCTGTACAGACAGTCCCCACTCCTCCACGATGTTTTTTCCTACAGTTTCTGGCCAGAATTCCTTCCCACAAAACCCATGGGGACATGATCCATTTCAGGTCACCAGTAGTTCGATTGGTCCGAATACTGAAAGTTAAGGACCCAACATAGTGACTACCATCAAAATGTCCTAGCAGCAGTAAAAGCAGGTTAGACAAATGTATCTATCTTTACTATAACACCAGATAAACAACAAGATAGTCACACTTTCTAAAGAGGCTCCCTTTGTGCAAGCAGTGACTGCAGAATGGTGCAGATTAACACAATTTCTAGATTGTCACAAGACTTCAATCTCTCGGATACAGCAGAGACTAATTTTTAAACTCAGGTTAGCCATGCTCTTAAATAAACAGGCATGGAGGCTCACTCAATATGGCACTATCATGCAAATAGAGATAACTACTTAAGACAGGACACCTGACAGTGGTCATTAAGGAAGCCCATGAAAATAGTATAGTGAATCCTAGTTTTTAGGGGTATTACTACAGCATCGTAGAAATTACTTCATCCAAAACCTTATTGCCACATTGACATTGCTCAGCTTCTCTTAAATTCATGATTATACAATGGCGTGTGAAAATCCTGTAATCTCATTGGTCTAAACATGTCACATGACCATGGCTAAATCCTGCATTACCCACGGCTGAGGAAATGCATGTATAAAACAACATAATTAAGCACATTTTACACATGGGTCCATTGTATAATCACAATAAGGCACACCAGGGTGCGAGTTATTGGGGATTTACCCACTTCTTTTTTTGGTTAAGTCGCTCGGCTGCACCTCATGACACACCACACAAGGTGTGGGTAAACCCCAAATAACCCACACCCTGTTGTGCCTTATTGCTTCATGGTGTGGGTTATTGGGAGTTTACCCACACCTTGTGTGGTGTGTCATGAGGCACAGCCGAGTGACTTAACCACACAAGAATCGGGCAAAACACAAATAACTAGCATCCTGGAGTTCCTTATAGTGATTATACAATGGACCCATTTGAGAAATAAATGAAAATGTGTTTATTTTTTTTTTTTATAAATTAAATTCCTCAGCCTTGGCTAAAGCAGGATTTACCCATGCTCATGTGACATGTTTTGATCAATGAGGTTACAGGATTTTCACACACCGTTGTACTATTTTGAATAACCCAGATTTATTTGAAAAGACTATAACTTGCATAAATGTAAGTCAAAATATAGTTCTTTGCAAGAAGGATAATATAGTGTTTCATAATTTGAAATTAGTGTGAAGTATGCAAATATAAGAAGAGTATATTCATTAATAATTCTAGGATCTAGAGAATACTAGTCGTGCGTAGAGTTGCTCATCCAGTATTTTGTATAGTGCAGTATGAAATGTGTGCATAACCACTTTTGCTTTAAAAATGAAACCAACTCATACAGTCTCTAGAGGTTATACAGTGCTGTTTACCCACAGTAGGGTATAATCACATTCCATGACATTTGGAAATGTGGTACTACAGCATTTTCAAAGGGAATTCTAGACGGAACAACACTCCTCTATACACTGTACTATGTTTTCAAACAGCATTTAACTAATTAATCCATTTTTTTAATTGAGACATGCAATTTTTAATGCTATACTTTTGCAATGAATGATTATCATTAGTTTACAGTATTTTATGTATTTATTTATTTAGAAAGGTTTAATAGGATAGGCGTTAACAATTTCATTTGTATAAAAATATATTTTAATGTTGTGGTGAACTCTGATATATTGTGAATTCATTTTTACAACAAAAAAATTAATTTCTAAAAAATGTATTACACATCAAAATACTATCACTGAACCTACTTTAAAAGACTGATAATAAAAACAGGTATCAGTGACCTTTAGATTTGTGTCATTTTGTTCATTTGCTGTTATGAGAAGGTACAATCAATAACAGTAGTCATTGATGCCAACACATATCTAAAATCATGAAATGTTACTAGTTAGGAAAAAATAACGACAGTGCATGTCTTCTGGGATTTACACATGACAGGTGTGGGGTAACATGAAACACAGCCGAGTGACTTTAAAAGCATGAAAAGTCTATGAAACTCAATACTACATGTGCCATGAAGTGCATTGTTGTGATTATGAAACAATCCTAATGTTGTTATAAAAATGAATAAGGTTCACAGGTTGTCTGTTGCATTCGGACCACTGCCAGTCATGGTGTGAATCATGACGGTTTACATTATGGCTGGCAGCAGACCACATTTATAAAAATATTCTTCTGCTTTAAACTTGAATAAGACTCCGGGCTAAAAATACATTCTTTCATTAAATATGGGCTAGGGAACGCTTCACAGAATCTTGTTTTTTGCTTCACTAAAAGCCCCAAAACTCACCTGAGAGCATCAAAAACCGCAGAGCTTATGGGGGCCCAGTGGCCCCCAGACCCCCAGCTTAGTTTTCTAGGGTTACAGGGGCCCTAATCAAACTGCCTGCCCAGGGCCCTGGAATTGCTAGCTGCAGCCCTGGCTGCCACCACCCTTTCCATGAAGTAATGCTTCCACAGGTCCCTCCTGACCCCCCACCCACACCAGTTTCAGTCTATGCCTCTTCATGGTCCCTTCCCCCTTCAATCTAAACATACCCTCAGCACTAACTTTGTTTATGCCTTTCAAGTACTTAAAGGTCTCTGAAGGTCTCAATCAAATCTCCTCTGTCCCTTCTATCCTCCAGGGAGTACATGTTGAGCTCTTTTGGTCTCTCCCCATAGGATTTCACCCCCATTCCCTGGATCTTCTTGGACACCCTCCTATGGACTCCCTCCAGGAGCCTGATGTCCCTCTTTAAGTATGGGCACCAGAACTGCACATAGTACTCCAAGTGTGGCCTCACCAACGAATTATACAGAAGCCAGAATATCCTCCTCCCTCCTTGAAGTGATCCCCCTAGCAATGCACCCCAACATTCTATTTGCTGTTGCTTTTTTACACTGTACTGAGTGATTCGTTTCCCTGTGATCACCATACCTAGATCCTTTTCCTCCTCAGATACAGATATCTGTTCCCCCCTCCCCCCAAGTGGTAACTGTATCCTGGGTTTCTGGCCCCAAAATGCAGTACACTGCACTTCCTAGTATTGAACCCAGCTGCCATGTGTTTGACCACTTTCCAAGTCTTTCCAGATTCTCCTGGAGTACCCTCCTCCCTTCCTCACTGTCCACCACTGCACCTGTAACCCCCCTACAAATGGGGGTTCCCGAAAAGTCTTTCTTGAGTTTGCTTAAATGCTCACTGCCAGGCTGGTGTCCTGCATTTTAGCTGTTTAAATGTATTGCCAGAGAGTGCCTGTATAGCCTCTGTGTACTGTCTCTTTAAGAGCTGCCTGGATTACAGTCATAATTAATCTGAGAGGGAGCTCTGTTAGAAGATGTACTTGTTTGCTGATCATTTGTTAGAATAGTAATAGTATTGCAGTTTGTTCTAACCTGCCTTCTTTGCAGAATGGGCAGTTCTGTTTGTTTACATCATCTTGGTCCTGGACTGTCAGAATAGGCCAATGAGTACATTTGAGACTCTAAAATGGAGCCTGCATACAGGGGCTTGGTGGGGCCAAAACTTGTAGGAATTGCAGTTTTGGGATTTTGGTGCCTAAAATAACCTGGAGGGGGAGCCCTTGATGTGACTGACAGACATATCAGCCAACTGAACCTTTTGGATCTTGGGGAAAGTCCCACACTGCTTGCAGTTTCAGTTAGATCTGAGTTGGAAAGTGAAGAAGTAACAGCTCGAGATAGTTCAAGCAGCAATCCATAGTAGATTCACGCAGGAGAACTGTGGAAAGGCCTGAGTTTGGCCTGCATTCCTCCCTGCTGTCTCTGAGAGGGACCTTGTGCTTTTTTTAGGCTGAATCCGAATTTGGAGAGCGAATTAAGCCACTGAATTGTGACCAGGCTTTAACCTGAAGAAGACTGAAGATTTGCTGAATGCAATTGGCCTGTCAGGACTTCCAGCTACCTCTGAACTCCTGGATTGTGCAGAGACTCTGTAATTGCGACCGGAGAGCCATTTTCCTGGTACAGTGGAATTTCCTTACATATGAATGTGCTGTGTGCTTATAGTGGGTTGTGATTTGGTTACCCACTGTGTGTCTGAACTGTGTTTTGCTTGCTGGAGGCTATATCCAGCTCCACCGACTGAATCCGCATTCATTTCCATTTGCCTGGGTCCTGCTACACTGGCCCAGCCAGAATACCTGCTACCCAGAGAAAGTCATCGACGAGAGACCAGCCTGGGGATCAGCCCACTGCTCAATGCCTTGAACAGGAATGACACCTCGGTGATTCTTGTGGGCCCTGCTTCTCCGGGAACTCAAGCTCAACAGCCTGCAGTCTCAATTTCATCCTGCCTGTGTCCGGTATTGGGTATCATGAGTAAGCATCAGGCAGCTCCCTGCAACAACAGCGAAATCTAAAAGTGTTGTCATCTGATTGTCCTTTACTTTTTCTTACATGAACTGAGCCCTCTGGCTCTGGATTACAAATAGTGTGTGTTGTGCATGTTGCTTTCTTCCATCACAGGGTCCCAACCAGCTGCAATGTTCCTGGCTAGCCCACCATTTTCCTACCTGGGTACCCAGAGTGTGTGACTGTGTAGGGACTCTGAACATCTTGCATAACTGTCAAATTAATATAGCTTTTAAGCAAATCAACCTGATTACGCCCCTCCCTTGTTCAAATCCCCTGAATAAATCAGATTTAACTTTGTTTGCATTTAACCTGACTGTGGTTCCAGTTTGTGCCAAAAGTATTGTACTGTTGCCATTTGCTGTGCTTAACCTTGTTTTACAGGGGGTCCCCAGGGTCAAGCTAGAGGAACCAGCCCTGGTGGTAAGTGCAAACAGTGTGGGTAATTGCCTCGTGAGCAAAGGTCATTGTGAAAGTAATTATTGTACATTGTTCAGGCCACTAGAAGGGAAAGAGGGGTGTTACAGTGTCCCGGAGGGCTGTACCCAGGTTAACTTGACCACTAACAACCCTGACCTCTGGGTGGAGGCACCTGTTTCACAACCCAGGCCCCTTAACCTGCTACTAGCCAAGGAGGCAGGGGTAGTAGCCCTTGGGATAGCGCCACCTAGGGGTACACACCTAATTTGGAGTCATTGGCGAACAGACTCATCTTGCTCTTTACTCCTTCCGTTATGTCCACTATGAAAGCATTAAATAGCAGTGGACCCAAAACCAATCGTTGCGGGACCCCACTAGTGACCTTCCTGGGTGATGAGAATTCCCCACCACCACCACCAGCCTCTGCTGTCTGTTACTCAGCCAGTTCCCTATCTACTGTACTAGCTTCACCCCTACCCCCAGGTTCCTCAGCTTGCCCATCAGTCTCCTATGCAGCACAGAGTCAAATGCCTTGCTGAAATCCAGATACAGGACATCAACCTGCCAACCTCCATCTAGAACTTTTGTTGCCCAGTCAAAAAATTCGACCAGGTTAGTTTGACAAGATCTTCCCTGGATGAACCCATGTTGCCAGACATCCTGAAGGCCATTTACTTCCAGGAATACCACCAACCTCTCCTTTAAGATGGTATCCATTAATTTCCCCACAATGGATGTAAAGCTGTCCGGTCTGTAATTTCCTGGCTCATCCTTGGGTCCACTCTTATGGAGGGGCGCCACATGCGCTGTCCTCCAATCCAGTGATACATATACCAGTTGAAGGGAGGTGTTGAACAATTCCAACAGAGGTGCTGCCAGGACATCTACCAATTCCTTCATGACTCTGGAGCGGATTTCATCTGGCCCCAGTGCCTTGTCTGTCCGCAGGGACTTAAGGTCTTCCCACACTCTCTTCACTGGGATCTCGCCATCTGTTATTCCCCATCAACCCCCACCCTACTGTTCCTGAAGAATTGGCCTTCCTTTTCCTTTGTGAAGACTGAACAGAAGTACTCATTTAGTACTTCTGTATGCTCAGCTCCCTCCTCTGCCCACTCCCCATCTCTCTTTATTCTGGTGATCTGGCCCCTACTACTTCTCCGCTCTCTGATGTACTTAAAAAATTCCTTCTCACCATCCCAGATCTCCTGTGCCAACCTTAGCTCCTTTGAGGTTTTGGCTGCCCTTACCACCTTACTCACCTCCCTCAATCTTTTAATGTACTCCTCCCTGTCTTCCCTCCTGTGGGTTCTGTTGTATTTTCTGAAGAATAACCTTGTCTCCCTTACTCTCTCCTGCACCTCCCTGGTCCACCAGCTGGGTTTTCTAGACCTGCTTTCTTACTGTACAGTGATCATTCCCTGCCAACGGGTCCTCTACCACTATATCCCTTACCTGGTTGCCATCTGGCAATACCAGGTCCAAAATATTCCCCTCTCTGGTCAGCTCTAGCATCTGTTGTGTCAGGAATATATCCTGGAATGTGTCCAGTATCCATTGTTCCCTAGTACTAGCCAAAGTCATTGTTCTCCAGTCAGTCCCTGGCAGGTTGAAGTCACCTACCATCACCATCCTGCCCCTGCCCCTGCCACAGTGATTCAATAGGTTAACCACCAGTTCCGTGTCAAGTTCCTCAGGCTGAGATGGAGGCCTACAAACCACTCCCAGAATAACCCTCCTGCCCGTTGTATCCTGTATGGTAACCCACAACGTCTCTACATTTTCCTCCTCTCCTTTCTCTCTGCTACACTTTATCCCTTCCCTAATGAATAAAGACACTCTTCTCCGATTCCAATTTTTCTATCCCTCCTATGCAGTCTGTATTCTAGGATCATTAAGCCCAGTCATGATACTGGTTGGCCCATGTCTCCATGATGGCAGCTATGTCCACCCCCCCCGCCATCAATGCCAGAAGCTCAGGTAACTTGTTACCTAGGCTCCTCACATTTGTGGAGACCACCCTCCAACCCACCTCCTGATCGCTCCTATCCATCCCTTGTCCCCCTCGTCCCTCTGTGATTTCCTTAGTGAAAGGGGTGGTAGCCACTCCACTTGTTATTTCTGTATGGCAAAAACTAGTATAGAAAAAGTGCCCTTTGTACCCTCATAAGTGCCCTTTTGATTCTCAGCCCCCTCAGTTTTTACTATCTTTTACTATCTCAGCTTTTACTATCTTTTACTATCTTCTGGCACCCTTGTCTATCACCATGATAACCCATCCCTGAATGTATGGCCTGCTTCTTGTTATCTTTATGGTTAGTTAAGTTTAAGTATTATGAATATAGTTACAATATTGATCACTGTAAGTACTAAACCCTTTATAACCTGTAGCAGTACTAGCCTAATTTGGGGTGATTTTGTTAAAAAATCTGCTGCTTAGCTCCATGCCTCCCTTCATACGGTCAGGTAAATATGCTTTCAGTTCCAGTTCATCCCTTCAGAGTCTCTGAGTCACTCCTGAGGGGCAGGAAGAGAATACACAGTTAAGGCTGGGTACAACAAAAACTATCTATTTCTAAACTAATACAATCAGATATAAACATTAGCAGTATTATAAAACTAGCTATTTTCTAAACTAATACAATCAGACATAAACATTAGCAGCATTATAAAAACTAGCTATTTTCTAAACTAATACAGACATAAACATTGGCAGTCACTTTACAAATGTGTAATCTTTCACTTCTTTAGCAGTCACTTTAACACCATACTACCCCAACTCCTTAGACTAATTATCAGAGAGTTCTAATCAGGATGTGAAACTTCCTGTGTATCAGGCATTTAATAGATGGTGGGGCGGGGAAGGGTGTTTGGGGAAAAAATCAGCCACAGTTCAGTTCCTAGATAAAACCACCCAGTAACCCAGCTCAAATCCACCAAACTCCACTATCCACAATCAAACAGAAATGATCCTCTGCCACAGCAAAATGAACTGTTCCCAAGCAAATGGTTTTAGCAGCAGTAGTGATCCCCTGCTAATTCCAAGGCCACAGTGAAACACTTGATTCTGCACTCCGACTTCTCACTCTGACTGTAAAATCCAATCTGTTACCACAGAGCTTCTCATAGGCTGCTTTAGAACCTTAGAACTTCCAGGTTGCTAGGACTACTATTTAAAATTAAATTGAAATTTTTGGTTCTGCAAGAAAGGAACATTCCACCAGTATCCCATGCTCCCACCCCCCACAATGCAGTGCATAGGGGTATATCAGTCCAGGTCAGCATTCCCACTTCCTCTTTTCTTCTGCGAGCTACTTTCATCTGCTGCTTAGCTCCATGCCTCTCTTCATACGGTCAGGTAAACATGCTTTCAGTTCCAGTTCATCCCTTCAGACTCTCTGAGTCACTCCTGAGGAGCAGGAAGAGAATACACAGTTAAGGCTGGGCATTGGGGGTGGGGGGGAGCGTGACTGTTTCACCTCCACGTGTAAAAGCTGAGGGGGCTGAGAATCAAAAGGGCACTTATGAGGGTACAATTATGACTTTCCTGCAAGTTTTGCTGTTGGAAAATCACAGTTTTACATCACCACACAGAGACTCCACAGTTACTGCTAGTTCAAAGCCCTGGAAAAAAACATTAGTCACAGATGAATCTGAAAATACCTAAACACAGAGTCCTTAGCCCAGTCAGCCACCTTCAGGATGTTCTCTGTTGTGGCTCCCATAGAGGCTGCTTTATAGGCCATAGCTCCCCTTACCGAATGAGCTCCAAAGGAGGAGGTATCAATCCATGCTTGGCCCATGACCAATCGGAGCCATCGAGCAATTGTTGTGGAGAAGACAGGGGCATGTGGTTTGACAAAAGAAATCAGAAGTTGGTCATGACTTCCTCTGATGGTCTCCATCTGTGACTCATATTCTTTCAAACAGTTCACAACACAAAGGTGCTGTTCTTTATCAAAAGCTGGAAAATTCACAGTGGGTGTAGCTGTTTTGGTTCTCCTAACTACAGTGAATTCCACACCCCCAGGAAGACATAATCTCCTGGAGAGCTCTAGTGCTCTGATATCAGAAGATCTTTCAATAGATGCCAAACACAGCAACATAGCAAGTTTAGATGATAGTTGTCTAAGAGATAACTGAGAATTATGACCCCAAGATCTGAATAAATCAGACACTCTATTAACATCCTAAAGAACTCTGTATTTTGGACGGGGAAGTCTGGACCACTTAATAACCTTCATAAATTGTTTTACCACTGAGTGTTGGTCCACATATTTATCATTAATCGGACAGTGTCCCACCAAGATTGAAGACCTATATGTGTTAATAGATCTGGAGGACTTTCCTTCTTGATATAGAGAAAATAAAAATTCTAGAATTTGTGTTAAAGATGTCTGAAATGGATCCCTGAGCCTTGAGAGACACCAGCTGGACCAGGATGTCCATGCAGATTTATAGGCTTTCCTTGTGCTGGGTGCTCATACCTCTCTGAGGAGAGTTGCAGCTCCATCTGAAAGTGGAGGTATTGTCCATGATCCCCTGAAACCTTATAAGCTGCCAGGGTGAGGGTCTGATCCAGTATCAGGGGCTGAGGGTTCCATGAGGTGTTGCACAGAAGGCCCTCCCTGATCGGGAGGAGGAGAGACTGGACAATTACCATCTCTAGGAGACAGGGGTACCAGAGCTGCATTGGCCACATAGGGGTAACTATCACCAAGGTGCAGTTCTGCCTCCTGACTTGGGCCAGGGTTCGCACTATCATGGCAAATGGTGGGAAGGCGTTTGGTTTCAGGTTCCTCCACTCCTGAAGGAAGGCATCTATTGTAGGGCCTCCAGATCTGGTCTCCAGCTGAAGAAGCATTACAATTGACGATTCAGACAGGAGGCAAAGAAGTCCACATCTAGGGGGCCCAACATTCTCTGAATTTGTGCAAAAACTGATTTAGTGTCCAATCGCTTGAATCTGTCAGATATCTGGAGTGCCAATCTGCTACTTGGTTGGACATCTGCTGAGCATGAACCATGATCAGGTTCTGAAGGCAGTAGTGCCAGAAGTTCTTGGCTAGGGAAGCCAGAGAGGATGATTTGGTTCCCCCCAACTTGTTGATATACCTGACCATTGACACTGTCCATGCGCAACAAAATTGACAATTTCACCTCTTATCTGTTCAGACTCTTGATCACAAAGGACCCAGTTAACAGCTCCAGACAACTGATATGCATGTTTGACTCCTCCTGAGACCATTTGCCCCTTGTGGCTATCTTCCCACCTCTAGCACCCCAACCCATCAGACTGGCATCCAATTCTATTACCATGTCTGATGCATCCCAAAGATAGCTCTGCCGTTCCAAGCTAACATGTGCTGCAACCACCACTGCAGCTCCTCCTTTGCTTCCGCTGTCAGAGCAACTGGGCAATTGTAGGACTTGTGTTGCCATAAGGCTTCTGCTTTCAGCCACTGTAATGCCCTATAGTGTAAGGGTGCTGGGAAGATGGCCTGAATGGAAGAGGATAGGAGCCTAATCACTCTGGTCAAGGACCTCAGAGGCATTGTAGGTGCACTCAAGGTTCTCCTCAGCCCCTTCCTGATAGCATTCACTTTCTTCTGGGGAAGCCTGAGGACAGCCTGATTCATGTCGACTTAAAAACCCCAAAACTCAAACGTCTGAGAAGGGCTCAACTGAGACTTTCTAGGGTTGATCACAAACCCCAGCCTTTGGAGAAGTAGGCATGTGGCCTGAACAACCTCCATCAACTGCATCTGGTTCTGACCTATGATCAGCATGTTGTTCAAGTAAATTATCACCTGGATCCCCACTGCCCGAATCCAGGCTACCACTGGTCTGAGTAGCTTTGTGACACACCATGGGACTGAGATCAGGCTGAAGGGGAGACAACTGAATTGCCAAATCTTTACTCCCACCGAAACTGAAGCCACTTCCTGTCCATGTCCCTGATGGGTACAGTGAAGTAAGCTTCATTTAAAGCTATGTGGGCTAACCAGTCCCCTTATAGGAGGGTGTCCCCTAGGAGGTGGACACCCTCCATTTTGAAATATCTGTCGGAAATATACTGATTTAACCATTTCAAGTTTAAAATAGGCCTCAGACCCTCGTCTTTCTTTGGTACTAAGAAAAGATTGCTCAGAAACCCCACTTGACTTTCTTTTACAAGAGAAATTGCCCCTTTCTGGGACTTTTCCAAAATTTCCTCTTGAACAATCACAGCTTCCTCTCTGGAAAAGGCAATTTGTCTTGTGGGCCTCAGTTGTGCTGGAAGCTGCAGTAGCTTCAACCTGAAGCCCTGGACAGTGTCCAGGATCCATTGGTCCCCAGATAGGCTTTCCCAGTTGTGGGTATAGTGGTATCATCTGCCTGCAAAGGATGGTGGTTCTGAAGTCAAACCGAAAGTTTCCTTTACTCTGCACAACAGAGAGAATCCTTTGGCCCTGGGTATGGGCATACTTATCTCCATCTTGCTTGGGGTGGAAGCTTTGTTTGTTACCCCTGTAACCTGTTGTGTATGGTCTCGGATGGAATCTGCCTCTGCCCTCACCTCTTTGATAACCTTGTCCATTATATGAGTCTCTGAAGGGGAAATCATGGGCAAGAGTACAGCCCCTGCCACCCTAGACTCTGCCAAAAACATGTGGTTTGTTGGTATAGTTATACAATGCCTGGGCTTTCCTCGTAGAGAAATTAACTTTGACTTTTTACCTATCTTTGGAATCATGGGGTCACTGAAACAGCTGCCCTTCTGCTGCTGGGCCCGCATCTTTCCAAGCCAGTTTAACAGCTTTAGGGTGAAATAGCAGCAGGGCTGTTTTACGTCTCTCTGCCACAATGGTGGAATTGGCATTATCCATGAAGCATATGGCTCTCTGGGTGCATCCCCTTAAAACTTTTGGATCTATCAATTTGTCTTCATCAATGGCCCTCTTGGCTTTATCCAGTAATAGTGTAAGAGGGCCCGATGTATCCAAGAGCTTATCCTGGCATGCCTTAAGGCTTGATCTAGCCCTTTCTTGGGGTCTTTGCCATTATTTCTGAAAAAAGTTATAAAATCATCATCCAATTCTGGGGCTAAGGCCACTTTATGTTTTAATTATGGATGAGGGGACTCAATTCTGATTTTTTATCTCTTTTCTATCAATTGGTTTCTCAGTCTTCTAATCATATATTTCACAGCTCTCTCATGAGTGGCCCACTCTGAAAAATTGCTGGAGTGTTGGCTCTTTAGGGTCAAATGGGCTATCTTGCTCCTCTATATCAGGGTCAGCCATGCCTGGCCTGTTTTTAGGAGGAGTGCCCTTCTTCGTCAGTATCATAGTTGTAATTAGAATCAGAATCAGAATGCCAAGATTGTTCAGAATCAGTGTCCCTATCAGAATCTGAGGAAGAATCAGAAGGGGTAGTATAATGTTTGGACCTCTGTCTTTTTTGCTTTACCCTTAAGGGGAGGTTTAAAGCACTTTCTTTTCTGTTTCTTTTTTGAAACAGATTTCCTTCCAGAGCTGGAATTTTCATGAGTATTCTGGACCTCACCAGAGAGCCCCTTTTCTGTTAAATCAGGTTGGTCTGAGTCTACCTGGACCATGAAAATGGCCTCTTCATCAGAAGTAGTAGCCTCATCCTGAGGGTCTCCTGAAGTGTTAGAATTTTCCTGTCTAATTGCATTCTTTAGCAATTTTCTAACCTCTTGTAGGATGTCCATCTTCAATTAATCTTTCTTGGAGATCTCTCTGGGTGTTGTAGCTAAATGCAAGCCCAAAAACTTCAGTCAAAAAAAAGGTGAAAAATCAAATAAATCAGACAAAAATAACTAACAAGATGCTTATTTAACTGAAACCGTGGTCTAGCGGAAAAACAGTGAAGAGATCAAAAGAGCTGCCGGCAGTACTCAGACGCTGAAACCATACGATTCAAACAAAGCAAGGCCGAAGTCTAAACAAACAAATGACTACAGTATAAAAACAACTTGCTTCTGCGGTGAGCAGCAAGAAAAGAGGAAGTGTGAATGCTGACCTGGACTGATATACCCCTATGCACTGCATTGTAGGGTTAGGAGCATGGGATACTGGTGAAATGTTCCTTTCTTGCAGAACTGTTTTTTCTCTCCCTAGTCTGCTGATGTAATGTGATATTTTTTCTTGCTGCTGTGGCAACAACATTAAAGAGTAAAGCAGTAACTGTGGAGCCTCTGTGTGGTGATGTAAAATTGGGAAGAAGCTCAGCTACAGTTTCCACAGGGAAGATCACTGCACAGACACCGCCAGTACCAACACAGGCGATGATCTCAGGCACAATCTGTTAACAGGAATAAAACCACTAAAGCAAAAAATAACACCAGTAATACTACACAGCATAACTATTCAGCCCTTTTCTTAGAAGAGAATCAGGGCTCTGCAATCAAACCCGTGGGAGGAACAAGACTGAAAGAGAATAAAAACAGAAACTAAAACATACCAAGCAAGGAAGGGTCATAGAGGAAGACAGAAACATAAAAGAAAAACAGTACAAACAAAACAAACACAATCTGAGACAGATGACACAATCCTGAACATTTCTTCCACAGTCCTCACGGGGGCACAGGTAAGTCTATTATCTAAAGGCATAAGCTTTTTCCCAGATAAAAAGGCTGACAACGTCACCTTAAAGGTTGATCTCGAGAAGATCTATCGAAAATTACACCTCAAAAATTTCACAACAAAAAGCAAAGAATGGGGTACCTTAACCTGGGAATTAATGAAAATCAAGATGTGGAAGCAGTCTCCTCACTCTCTTCCACTCGAGACCAATTTAATGACTTAATATCAACCACAGATAATACCATTGTCCTATAATCTACCATCCTTTTTTAACTCACTACTGCCTTTTTTGACTGCCTAGAAGCTTCTATATAGACTTTTAAACTTAAGTTAAGATGTTAGTTATTAGCTAAGAGTGAATTTAAATGTTTTGTTTAACAGTCATTTGCTTATTTGTGGTTGAAATTTTGTATTTTGTATCTTGAGATGTATTTATTACTTATCTGTATGTATTTTTGAATGTTTACTGGTCGCCCATGAAAACGGATCTTTGGCCCATAGTCTTACCAGTTTAAATAAACAAAACAAAACAGAAGATGCCTTAAACTGGTTTAGCCAGGAGGGTCAGTATTTGCACACAGCAAATACACACAAAAATTGGGGTAGACTCGGCTGCTCACAAATATTGGCAAAATAGGGGGCAAGCACCTGGCGAATGTACTCAATGAAAGTGTACTCATTCACACAGTAGTTTACAGAATAGCTTATGTTCCAGTCATGAATTTGTGAACTGGGTGGCATGCAGTGTTTTTTTCCTGATAAATGACTTGTGGGGCTAAGAAGTCACCGGCCAATATGCATGCCAACAGCACCGAAATCTGCTACTTGTCCCCCAGTCCTGTAAGAGCCACCTGTTTGGAACCTGTAGCTGCCATGGTCCACTCAAACACTGGGACCATGGCAACATCAGTTTCATCGAGGTTGATAAGTTCTTTAGGGATTAGCTCTTGGGCACAGGCATTCAAAATTCTTTTGAGAAACCCAGCTTTCAAAATGTTAAAATTGGAAGGCGTCTATCGGCCAGCCTTTGTCCCCTTGCATTTACTAAAATCCATATGCCTTAGGAATATACAAGCCTATTTTAAGGTGAGACTGAGGTGCCCACCATTCTTGATAAGGAGATGTGGACCGCTGGCTCTCACAATTCCAAGTCCCATAGCTTGCACGACCCTCACATTCACTACTGCCCCTTCACATTGCAAGCTGTGTACCACCTTTTTCAATTGTTCTATGAGGTCTGATAAGAGCATGGTGGGGCAACCTCTTGGCTTGCTGAGTAGCAATGGGGGGAGTTTTGTTTGGTCGGGGATTGTCTGCAATTTGAGAAGGTAGTCCTCCTTGAACTTGCGGATGGTGCTTTCATTTATGGTGCCACCGTACTTTGAACTGTAGTGTCTAACGGCAGACATGACACCTAAATCAGAAATTACTTTTAAATGCCCAAAAAACTAAGGCAATGCTTTTATCACCCCTTTCTCATGCAACAAATCCATCTTCTAATGGAACGCTTCCTCAGATTACCACCCTACTTGGTGAACATTTGGAATTCATAGACAAACTTATATATCTAGGGGTCTGGATCGACCACAAGCTTTCATTCATTGATCACATTGAGGAGCTGTCAAAAAAACTCAGAAAGAGTCTTGGTCTCTTTTACAGGATTAAGCACTTTCTCACCAAGGATGCAAAGAAGAGATTGGTGCAAACCACGTTCCTCTCCCTGATTGACAACGCAGACTTTCTATATAGTCAAGGTCTTACTACCATGCTAACTAAACTGGACACACTCTATCACCAAGCCTTGAGGTTTATCACGCATCTCCCTTACTCAACTCACCACTGTGCTCTATATACAGCTGTGGGTTGGCCTTCCCTAAGCTTTAGATGACAGAGAAATGCTGCCGTGTGGACATACAGTGCCATCACTCAGAGGTTACTCTCTTATATCTCAGACTGTCTACCACTGAAAGTCATATCTAAGTATGGGCTGAGAAGTGCTCAGTATATTTCTCTGGCTGTGCCCAAGGTCAGATCACGGTTTGGCTGGTCTGCCATAAGTTGTATGCTACCACTGCTGTGGAATAAGTTGCAAGAAACTTTGAAACTGTTCTGCCTGATCAGTCTAGCCGCATTCAAATCAAGTTACAATCGCTCCTTCAAGGAAGCCTGTAACTGCTTCCATTGACAGCTGCCATTTCTCCAGTTGTTGATGTCCTCTTTCGTACCATGTACCATAACTGTGCCATTATTGTCCCCTCACCATTCTGCCCTCTCCAGTTCTGCCCTCTCCATCCTTTTTTCTTCAACTCTTACCTTCCAAGGCTAATTGCTGGCCACTTACTTACCTTCCTCCCCCTTACAATTCCTGCCCTTCTCAGTACACTGCCCTAGCTTATTATATTAGTGTTGTGATGAGAATGTTGCCATCCTTTAGGATAACTAATCCCCAGCTAGCATGTATCCTTCCATGGTTACCGCTGCTCAGTGTCAGGGTCTATATGTAAATATATAAGCAGTTGTTATGTGGTGGTGCTATTGCTATGTTTTCAGATTCTTTATTTCTTGATTGTCATTATATTGTTAATCGTCCTGACCCTAGTTCAACTCTCATTGACTGGTACTGCTGTAACCATGATGTTCTTTATTGTCTTATTGTTCTATGTCCAGGTCCATCTTGAAAATGAGCTTGCTCAATGATGTTCGTCTGGTTAAATAAAGATATTGATTGATTGATTGACTTTCACAGGCATAGTGCTCAAGTTCATAGTACACCTCAACACTGTAGGTTTCATAGGTGGATGCCCTTTTCTTTTTAACAGGCGGTGTGCATGTTAATTCCAGAGCAACTGCAGCAGCATCATGAGATTCAGTGCTAGAGCTGGATGCAAGCTTCAAGCTAGAGCTAGAGCTTCAGCGTCAACACTGCTGACATCAAGAGGATACTGCCATTTTCTTTTGCCGCCTGTCAGCCATGTAAGTATGGACATTGTCACAAACAAAAGATACAGCATTTTCTTTTTCAACAGAGACCAGACACTGCTGAAGGGGAAAGGGGAGTGAAAGCTGGAAAGATCATCCAAACGTTAATTCAAAAGGGCGCAAATGTGGGTGATCAGCTGATAACATGACATCAAGTTAACATGAATTCAGGGTACTGTAAAGTACATTCACCACCAAATGGTGAAATGTCAAGCCCAAGTTGATTTTTAATCCAGTAAAGGCTTCTTCGCCACCTACAGTGACATACTTTTGAGAACTTGGTGAATAGGGATGTGGATGCACTTCTTTCCAGAACAACTGCATACCACCATCAAAAGGTAACCAAAATGGAATAGGAAGCACTGCAGGAGTTACAAGTGAACAGAGACATCACCATCTAACCCTCGGATAAGGGTAGGATGATTGTTGTGATGGACACAACAAACTACTTACAAGAAGCACTTTGACAACTGAATGTCCAGCACTACAAGAGACTAAATGGATGAGCCGACACTGGCATTTCAGATCAGATTACACTTCTTCCTTGAAATTAACATTGGGCTATATCACAAAACCTAAACTACAGTTTCTGAAGAGTGAGGCCCTTACAGTTTTCACTTCTTATACCCTTCCGAAAGTCCACAAAGACTTCCAGCACTCCTTTGTCTCAACTGGATCAGTTTCTGAAAGTTATACTTTCATAGATATTTTTTGCAGGATATGGTGGCTACCTTATGGAGGCCTTTAGTCAATTCATCTGGGATACTAGTTACTCGTAGCTCACAATTGATATGAGCTCATGTTATACCAGTATCCAACATAATTTGGGGGTAAACGCTGTTAAATTCTTTATAGAGAAACTGGATGCTGCTGCTGTTCTTGACTCTGATTTTGTATTCATTGCTCTAGAATTAATCTTGAATATGAATTATTTTATATTTGATAATTAGTTTTATCTCCTGGTGTGTGGCACAGGGATGGGGTTATCGATGGCACCATCCTACACCAGCCATTTTGTGGGTTAGTGGGAAGAGGTGTCCATCTGCGACCCCATTTTGAATCACTTCTATTCAAAAGTCGTCTGCTGGGGACAATGCATTGATGAAATCATTGTGGTTTGGCAGAGCACCAAACAACATGCCATAAATTTTGTAGAACATAATAACAATTAAAATTTTCATTTTATGCACACATGGGATTACAACTCTGTGCATTTTCTGGACCTCACCTTGAGGGTATACCTGATATTATTGTACAAACTAAGAACTTTAGAAAACCTACTGTGAATGCTTTGCTTAGGGCAGAAAGTTCCCACCCCTGTCATCTTATTAAGGATATAATGTGCAGACAATTGCTGCATGTTCACAGGAATGGCTCAGAGGATTATACCTACGATAAACATGCCAGTGATTTCAAGAGGAGATTCCTGGGGACTTCCAGTGATGTCACGGATCCACTAGCAGCTTAGAAAAAGAGCTTCTTGAGCTCCTTGAGAAAAATAAAGCTCCCACACCAGCCAAAAATGCTCCAAAATGGCATCAGGACGTGAGGGAGACAAGAAGACAACCAGATCCAGGTCCTGGAAGTCAAAAATGTCAGAGGATGACATTGACTCTCTCTTGCACTATATGGAGTGCTACAGGAGAAGTGTGTGGATTTGGAAGCCTGCTCCAGAAGAGACAATCTTAGGTTGACGCTGTTACTGGAGGGTGCCGTAGTTGAAAACTTGTGACTTCTTGGTGGATTTATTGTGTAATTTGCTGTCTCTCCAACCCACGATGCCCCTTTGTATCAAAAGGGCCCACTGTGTTCTCATACCTAAGCATATGGACTCACAGGCCAGACCCTGACTGGTCCTCATGAAGTTTGCCAGCTACAGGGAGAAAGAAGTTTTACGAATGGCATGGCAGCAAAAAGAAATAAAGTATAACGGTACACGTCTGTACCTGGACCAGGATTACCGCCCCCCCCCCATCCAAGATCCTATGTAAGTGCTTACAATATTTGGAGATAATACAGACCCTGAAGCAAAAGCAGATTACATTTCAGATGCCTTACCCAGCATGTATTCGAGTATTTTGAAAGGCAGGTACTTGCCTTTACCACACCCCAGCAGTTGCAGCCCAGGCTCTGAAGGACAAAGAAATCATGGTGGAACCTTGCAATTACCCAAGAGATGCCATGTCGAAACCTCAATGCAGTGAATGGTCCACAGTCCACTTACACCAGATCTGAACTACTGGGCTGAAAGTGGCCTCCCACACCATGATGGAGATCAGAGAGCTTCTGGACCAGGCAAAAGGCACATCAGCAGCAACTCAGTGAGATGGCAAGAGGGGCCTGAACACAAGGCATGCTGGAACTTCTTTTCTATAATTATTCTTAATGCCACTAGCTGTTCAGTCCTTCAGCTCTCTGTTTTGTATGCCTCCATCTGCCCATGTATCCAGGACTGATCATTAGAACAATACAGTGGGCCAGCTCCATGGTGCTGAGCGATGTGTGTTTGCTTGGTACGCTGACAACCCAGGTTCACGCCCCGAGCCTGAACATTGGGAGTGGAGTCTGGCAGGAAGAGGATTTAGAGCATTGTTTGGACGTTTCCCTTCCAGGGGGTGGGTGGCCTCAGACCGCTGTTTGTCAGCCTCTGGAGGTGATTTGGGTAGAGTTCTTGGTGGTGTGTGGCCTCCATGTGCTGCTGAACATCCCTGCCCCCAGGATGTCACCATGGCCAACCCATTGTGGGAGGGTGTGGGTGGGTCGGGAAAAAAGTGGAAATTCCCCCCATAGCTGGTCGGATGATGGCTGCTGGTCCCTACCACCACAATTGCTAGAGGTGTCCATGCTGACACCTGCCATGCCTGTGATATGTAATATATGCCTGTGGGCATTTCTTCTCTCCCAGTTGCAGGCCCATGGGAGTGGAGCCTACCCGATGAAGAGTTACATCGGGTTTGCTGGGGTCATGGTGCAGACAGGGTGGTAGATGTCGATGGGATTGCAGTGGGTCTTGGCGGCCTGAAGTAGTGGCTGACCAGGGGCCTGGGGAGGAACAAAAAAATGAAAAAGAACAATACAGTTTCCACACATGGTTACCCCACATCACTCAACGAAGTAATATGCCAGCGGATGACCCCAGAGAACAAGGTAGTCAGTTGCCCTCAGAAGCTACAAGACCTCAGACCCTCTGTCCCTGATCCTGCCAAAAGGTCAGAAAACCAGTATGACCTTATATGACCATAACTACTCCAGAGGTCATGACAACTAAATAGATAAAGGGTGAGTATTGGCTCCAAGGACTACAGGTAGATGTTGGTCTGCAACAGTACATGGACTCTTATACTTAATTTTAAATTGGGGCAGAGGATACTATACTTGGCTTATGGGAAGCAGTTTAAACCTATAAAGTTTTCAGATCAGAATATTTATTTTTGCCAGGCACACCAGATGATGCAGTGGCCATTACCCTGATAGCAGTGCATGCTGACCTTCTGCCCTCAGTAGATTCCAGGCCCCAAGCCCTTGTGCCTGGACTTTGCTACAACTGGACTTTATTATTTGGACTATGATGTCCCTTGGGTGTGCAGTCCCGGGGTAGCCCCTATTGGCATGGTTGATGGGGAATGGTGGGGTTGACAACGGAACATGATTATTGGTGTACTGCTTCAATGCTGAGGGGAAGGGGATGGAAAAACATGTTGGGAGGGGCCTCAGGGCTGCCCCACCACTTTCTGTCCTCGGGATATGAAAACTGTGGTTGTGCATAGTGGTCAGGTTTGAGAAAGGTGATGTGGTCCCGAGCTGTCTTAGATCTGATGTAGTAGAAGTGAACATTAAGCAGGGAATAGTCTCCCCACAGTAACCTGTCAAGTTGTTGTTTAAGCTAAGCCTCTGACAGTAAGCCATGGTCACAGCTGCCTGACTTTACTTAATTGAGAGATAAAAGCCTTACAAGCAGCCCAGGCGCCAACTCCAATATACATGTACATGTTTTCCTTTCATTTGTTACCAGAGGACTCCAGGGCTGCAATACATATTTTTATCTAGAATAAAAGGATCTAGTTAAGGATGTTTTGAACAACTTATGTGTGGGGGGGGAGATGAGGGGGTTAAAAAGATATTAGATGTGGCAAGATTGCTATTTTGGTTTTTGGCTGATTGCCAAAGTACTAGTTAGAAAGGAGGGCTCTTCACATTTAAAAGTAGCCCAAGTAGTGGTCCCAATAGCTGGGGTGGTGGTGGTGGAGGCACCACTAAAGTCACAGTGTTGTGGTTATCAGATCTACAGTTGATCACCACTGTGGGAAGGGAATGTATAATCACATTTCTCAACCTTGTTAGTGTTATAGTTAGTGTTACAGTTCGCAGTTGTTTTTTTTTTTGTTTCGTAGCTTAGTTGGCTATCCAGTTTATGTTATATCTTTTTTGAGGTAAACTTGTGGTGCAAGGATGTGGTCTTCGGTGCTGGGGTTGGGGGAAAATGAGTCAGCCCCCAGGCCGCCTTTTACAGTGGGAACCTGAATTATTTCAACCAAGATGACTGCCCCATGACTAAAATTCTTACCTTTAATGTTAATGGCCTGACCAACCCTATTAGGTGCAAGAAGATCATGATGTGTGTCTGCCAGATGAACAGTGATTTTGTCTTCTTACAGGAGACACACCTCACAGACACAGAATACCAAAACTTAGCCCAGTTTAGGCTCCAAGAAGTATACACTTCCTCATATGAATCTGAGTAGAGGAGGGGGGTGTGGCAATCTTGGTCCCCAGCAGGGTGCAATGTGAAACTACTGAAGTGATCAAAGAAGAGGAAGGATGGCACATCATGATCCACGGTCAGCTGAATGGCCAATGGCTAACCCTAGTTTCAGTATATGACCCTCCGGGTTCTGATTATATGTTCTTTAAGAAGTTATTAACATTAATAATTGAAAAAAAACTGAAGGGGAATTGATAGATGGGGGGGGGCAATGACTTAAATTTAACATTTGTCCTGCAGGTGGACAGCACCTCATAAATCCCAAGGTGGACCCATGTAGTACCAAAAAAAGGTAAAGGTCTCATGACAAAACTGGGGATGCAGGATGTATGCAGGTATCTATAAAACCCACATAGGGGTTCATGTATTTCTCCCTGGTGCCTCAGATCTATTTTTGGTTAGATGTATTTTTAACTAGGGAGTCCACTATCAAGGCTTAAACAGTGTGTGATGGGCCCCGTGGCACTACCTGATCACCCCCTGTAGAACTTGACCTACAGGTACAGCAAAGATCTTCTGGAGGCTTAATGTCTCCCTACTGCAGGACAAGGAAGTACAGGACCAGCTCCTGCAGCTTATTTCCCAAGCAGTGCGGTATAATCATATCCCTCACACCTGTCCAGGAATCCTATGGGACACTGAAAGTCTATTTTTAGGGGTAAACTGATAGCCATTGCAGTAGCTAGAAAAAAGAAACATAAGGAACACCATCTCTATTTAGAAACCCAGATTAAATTGTTGGGCAGCCAACAACAGAAAAAAACGAGACTGCCAGAGAGGCAAGGAACTTCAGACGCTAAAGAAGGAATCGAATACCATACTAGATTATAAAGAAGAGTGATATCTTAAATAGTTGTGACAAAATCATTATAAGGGGGGGCCCAGGGCAGTAAAGCTCTTAACATGTAGTGTACCCCTCTGTTACTTTACACAGTTAGCTACCCCTGGCACCCTTTACTGGGCACAGACTTCAGAAACATTTAGACAAATGGTACCATCCCTGGCTTTGGGAATGTATACCAGGCTCATTACTCTGCAGATCAAGGGGTGGGAGTAAACAGAAGCAACATAACCTATTAGGTATTTACAAAAAACAGGTCCTGAGGAGAGAACCTTTTGCTAGGGCTGTGCTAGAGCTGTACTTCTGGAGGGGTACCCAGTAACTCCACACAGGAAGCGATAACATAACTGTCCAAACCATAGATGGGGTTCTAGAGTGTGACTTTATTCCAAAAGATGTTCTCTAAAGCAAGGGTGGACCCCCAAGGTTTACACATTGTGGCACTAGGAACTTACAGAACAACAAAATGACTGTATCGGACAGAAACTCTTCGTATTCCCACACTGTAGGACATTGAACATCTTGTACTGGTTTTCCCATATAGCATAAGACATTGATCATTTCTTCCAGTGGCACTGGCCACAACTGAAAACACATTTACTGACAGGTCACTTGTACTTTGTTTCCCACATTTCATAGAACCTTGAACAGTGCTTCTAGTGGCACTGGCCAGAACTGAACATACATTTTGCTAATAACTAGCACAACCCACTTCAGGGGGTAAAATCCTCTTCAGACATTGGCCGTATGTCTAAAGTACGCAGGCGCCCTTACTGAACCTGTTAGTCCTGAACTGGTTACTCCAGATGGGGGTCTGCCCACCCTTTGCTCCCAAATCCATACCTAGCGATTCTTTCAGGGTTACATCTTAAACATTTGAAAACACACTTCGGAAAATGCTTATTGAATGATACTTAGGCATCAGGCATTTAAATCACTACACTGGTAGTGGAAGAGCTAAAGTCCCGAACAATGTGATATATAGTTATACCTATGGACATCACTTGTGAACAGAAAAGTTGTGCATTTCCCTTTTTGCCAGAGAACACAACAGCACAGGCACTTGCTTTCTGCAGCAAAAGTCAGATCCTACTCACTGTTAGACATTTCAGGCAGCTTCAGACATCCTGGATCAAAAAGGGGATTGCCCCTTGGATCCATCCACTAGCAGTCCTTTTCACCCCTCCAGGGATGAAAATCAGGAGATCCTGTTGTAGACAACAGTTTCCACCACTTCTCTTGGCAGGCTGAAGAATTACTAGGACTAGAGTGAGAAAGCAGGGCCCTACTCAGAGCACTGAGCCGAGCAGTTCTCACTCCTCTCACTTCCAACTACAGACTCACACTGACTACAGTACCGTCTCAAAATTCTAAACTCCCTCCTCACAGCTGGCAAAGACTGATGCTGCTGAAAGAGTTCCAAATGAGCTCATCCCTTCCATCTCAGTAGAAGCCAAGTAAACAAAAGAGTGCGCAGGTGAAAAACCCATTTAACCAGTTAATCACCAGCTGCCTCTCCCTGCCTAGCACTGATACTGAGGGGATTCTAGTAACCCTAGGGGACTGGGTAGTTACATGTAAGTTAAAGGTGAGAAGGGCAAGGGCACACACAGCAAAAATTATTCACCCAGGTATGGGGCAGCGAGTGGCTAGGTTACAAGATACCAAAGGAATCTTTATAAACAATATTATGAGAAGTTATACAGTCCTAGAGAGAGCAAGCCTGATGAACAAGTAGATGAGTATTTTACCTTGAAACAACTCAAACTAACCAGAAACAAAACAATGCCCATGGTGCACCAGTTACCCTGGAAGAAATTGATTGGGCCATAAAAAATAATAAGACTAATGGGTTCCCCACGGAATTTCACAAATAATTCGGTGAGGAAACAAAACCCCTGCTCAGGGCTGCATATGAGATAGTGCTCTAGGAGGAGGAAAACACCTCCTCTGCATGGAATCAGTTGGTCATCACAGTGATCCCCAAGCCCAGCAAGGATCATACCCTTTGCCCCTCTTATTGGCCAATTTCTGTCTTGAATGTTGACTATAAATTTCTGATGGCGATCCTAACAAAAAGGTTTGAGAGTATCATATTCCATACAGATCAGATGGGGTTTGTTATGGGTAGACAGCTGGCCGACAGCGTGAGATGCACTCTACACATAATTGACCATTTGAACCATACAAAACTCCTAGTCTTAGTAATGAGTGTGGGCACTAAAAAAGCATTTGACCAAATGCACTGGTCTTTCCTATACAGGGTCCTTACCAGGTTTTGGCTTTTCACAACAGGTCATCCAGTACATCCAGAACCTCTATAGGGCTCCCCAGGCGTTTGTTAGAGCTAATGGTTACATATCACCAGGCTTTTCATTGAGACACAGCACAAGACAGGTGTGTTCCTTATCTCCAGTCCTATTTGCACTCTATTTAGAGCCCCTGGCACAAAACATACAACTTGATATAGGCATGGGAGGAGTGACCATTGGTGGAACAGAGCATAAAGTCATGTTATACAGTGGCGTCCCCTAGGATGTAACCTAATTCTGCAGCATTTTGCAGCACTCTGCAGAATGCTGCAGCAGACCTACTGAATAAAGCAATGTAATTTCAATAGCAATTAGTCCCTATTGTCATTCAGGAAAATGTGACACTGCCAGGATTAAGTGAATGCCACAGTTTCCTACGTGACAAAGGGGACTAATTGCCATTGAAATTACACTGCTTTATTCAGCAGGTCTGCTGCAGCATACTGCAGAATGCTTTAAAAGTGGGTTTCATCCTGGGGTCGCCACTGTACATTGATGATATGCTATTATACTTCATGAACTCAGAGTCATCTCTACTCAGAGTAATGTCCCTTATAGAGGAGTTCACTTCAACGGTGGGTTATGCACTTAATGCCAATAAGACAGAGGTCCTCACACTGAATTACATACCCACGAAACCATTACATATTAGTTATCCTATGAAATGGGCTCTTACCAAACTGAAATATCTTGGCATCATAATAAGAGCCACTACTTCCCACTTATATCACGACAACTATATTTCCCTGCTCAGACAGCTGAAGGATAATAGAAAGAGGTGGTCCCTATTACCCTTACCGCTTCATGCATGAATCCAAACCATAAAAATGAATATATTACTGAGATGTCTTAATTTTTTCTAATGTGCCCTGGTTCTTTTGTCCAAAAGGTAACTTGGAGAAATGCAAAGGCAATGTTTTAAATTCATTTGGTCCATTTGATGGGCAAAAAGACTTGATTCGGCTGGGCTGTGCCTGCCTTTACAGACTACTGGGTGGTGACACAAATAAAGATAACATTTTATTTGGCATAACCCACAGGTCCAGGCACACTGGAAAAACATGGAGGAAGAAATGTAAGGGGAAAGCCCCATTGTGTCCCTTCTTTTTGATCATCAAGCCCTAGCAAGTAGAGAGAGATTCTCATACAGGGTGCTTGAAGTTACCTTTAAAGCCTAAGAAAGATTTACAAAGTATTCTCAAGTCATGGGGCAGAGCTGGAGATTTAAATGGCTGACATGGATGAGGCCTTCTCTTCTAGCAGATTATACTTGTAGTACAGAAGTAGGCCAGAACTGGACTCCATTATCCAGAGCAGATGATGCAGAGTATGGGTATCAAAACCTTTGAGGAATGTAATCAGGAAATTAGGTGGCTCAGTAGTGACAGGTTTAGATATTTCAGACTTCAGCACTATGTGCAGACGTATATGCGGGGCGCGGATAGGCAGGAGGAAGAAGAAGACTTTACATTGCGACAACTAATAGCTAGTCTAGATCAGAAAGGAGCGATATCCAACATTTACCAATATCTAATTCTTCCCAGAACTACTGCTGCAGTGTATTTTACCCACAAGTGGGAAACTGAGGTGAGTTTCACCTTCACAGCTAAGCAGTGGGGTAAGATTTGGGAAAGTTCTTTTAAGGTTTCTTCATCCCCTCGATGGCATGTCTATGCTTGGAAAATGAAAACTAGGTACTTTATAACACTAAAACTAAGACCAACTGGGATGGGAAAACTGCTCAGATGTGCTGGATGAGGTGTGGGGAAAGGGAGACCTTGCATACCCATGTTTGTTACACCTACTTATCCTTAGCAGTGTTCCAGGAAGGTGTCACTCGACAGTTAAAATTATTGTTCACTTTCCCAATGCCATTACACTTCCAAAATTTGATCCTATGGATGCCCCCTCCTACAGTGAAAGGGGCAAGCTCACTGTATATCTGGTACACATGTATAGGGGCCATAGGGAAAGCCATCACTAGGAAATAGCTTCAAATGGACCATCCTACAATTCGAGAATGGAGGGAGATTATGGCTGAGATAGCAGAAAAGGACAGAATAACTTATCAAGTGCAGGAGCATTTAGACAAATATGTGGAAAGATGGACCAGATGGAATGGGACACTAGATGTGGAACAAGACTCAGATAAGGAAGGGGAGGACTGATTGATCTATAGAGATAGGTTCCTCTCTGGCTGCCAGGAGACCACGCCATAATACCTTTGGGTTTTGCCAGGAAATACAGAGAATGTTGTAACTACAGTCTCAAATAGTTTAGTAGGTAGGAGTTTTTTTAGTGTTTTATTTAATAAGTTAGGCACTGAATGAAAAATTGACAGTAATATAAACTGTTAATTTGTTTGACTCTCACTTGGTTCACAGCATTATCGTAAACTGTAATTTTTGGATATGATTGAATACTGTGAAGAAGTGTATCTGCTGTAAAATTCCATAATAAAATAAAGTACATATAAAAAAGCTGAGGAGATTCCTGGACAGGGTATGGTCCAAAACTTCTTGAGGAGGCTCAGTTTAGAGTTGCTAATAGGAAAATAACAGATTTATTCATCCCCAAACCAGAAGAAAGGTCCACTGACACTAGTCCAATCAATTTTATACTGGACTACACTGCTACAGCACCCCCATGCCAGGTATTCTTAAAAAACATTCTAACAGCAGATCATTACCTTGGTCAACCCATAGGCACTTGCCTATATGTGGTATACAGGAAGAATCCAGGTCTCAATGATAGCCTAGTCAGGAGACACTTTGAGAAAAGAATGAGCCTCCATTCCTTACCACTTCCTGGTTTTTCTCTAAACCCCTTAAGTATCCATCACTGTAGAATCTGTACTGTTTGCACATTCACCAAACAAGGACATGTGTTCATAAGTCTTACCGATGGTTCTGCCTATGAAATCAGACATCTCTTTACATGTCATACCAAGTTTGTCATATATGCCATTTGGTTTTCATGTCTGACCTTGTACATAGGCAGAACAATAAGATCAATGAAAGAGCGGATACAAGAACATGTCCTGTCTGTCACCAGCAGGAAAGGTAACACACACACATCACAGTGGTGACCCTAAGACAATACATTTTATGGGCATTGACCACATCCCTTTGAAACAGAGAAGAGGAAATATTCTCATTGATCTCCTGCAGAGAGAGAGATTCACTTGATCTACACACTAAGAACTTTAGCCCCAGCAGGGCTCAGTGATGAATGGGACATTGTCTCTTTTCTAAAACAGAAAAAATGTTCCCCTTTTATTTTCAGTTCCCTGTGATCTCCATGTTGATTCACTGTACCATAAATATTTTTCTTTTTCATGTAAATTAATTCTTGATTATTTGTATGGTGCTATCTCTGGCCAATTCTGTTTTGTATTCCCTTCTTTCCTTGCAAGTACCCAGCTTTAAGATATACTAACACTGGAATGACGTTAATTACTTAACAATGGAATGTGCTAAACAATGGAATGTGCTCCCCCAGTCTGTGGTTGAAGCTCCAGTTTTCAAACTTTTCAAAACTAGGCTTGATAGATGTCTAAACTGGACGTAATCATCACTAATACACCCACGCATTTGTGGGAGACAATCTCGATGGGTCTCGGCCTTCTTTTGTCTAAAATTACCTAGTAACTTATCTAATATTCAAGAAGCTATAAAATTGAATGTACCTTCTTTTTCTAAGTATACTTAGGTATTATCATGTTACCAGCATTTGGGTAACATACTATCATTTAGAGTGATAATGATAATGTAGTTTGTCCAACCTGCTTTCTTTGTAGCAAGGACAGTTTTGTTTTGTCTCCACTATCTTGGTCCTGGACTGCAAATTGGACCAATCAGTTCTGGTGGGACCTAAAATGTAGCCGGACTACAGGTGCTGTCTGAAGTAAAAATCTGTAGGAATTGTAGGTTTGAACTTTTTGTGCCTTTTTTGCAACTGAAGGGGGAGCTCTTGCTTTGACTGACAGCCAGATCAGCCAACCAAACCTTTTGGATCTTGGGGAAGTCCCGGGCTGCTTGCAATTTTCAGTTAGTTCTGAGCTGGGAAGTGAAATGAGAGGAGCTCAAGTGTATTTTGGGCAGCAATCCTGAGTGGATTCACATGGGAAAACTGTGAAAGGGCTGAGTTTTTGGCTTGCATGTCTGCTGCTGCTCCTGAGAGGGAGAAGGGAGAATTATTTTGGACTAAGTCCAAGTTTGTGTGACTAAAGTAAGCTACTGAAGTGGCCAGGCTCAACCTGAAGAAGACCGAAGATTTTGCTGAATGCAATCGGCCTGTCAGGAGTTCCAGCTACCCCTAAGCTCCCGGTGTGTGCAGAGACTTTGCGATTGTGACCAGGGAGCGCTTTGCCTGGTACAGTAGAATTCCCGTACATGTAAATGTGCTATGAGCTGCTAGTGGGTTGTGAGTTAGTTCCCCACTGTGTGAACTGTGTTCTGCTTGCTGGAAGCTGTATCCAGCCCAAAACAGACTGCTTCTGAATTTGTCTCCATGTGGTCTGGGCCTTGCCAGACTGGCCCAGCCAGACTACCCACTGCACAGAGAAGCCATTGATGAGAGACCTGCCTGGGAAACAGCCCCTGCTCCACGCTTGAACAGGAACAATGCCTCTGTGACTTGTGTGGGCCCTGCTTCTCCTGGCATTCCAAATCAACCACCTGCAGTCTCCATTTTCGTCCAGCCTGTGTCCAGTTTTGGGTATCGTGAGTAACTACCAGGGTAGCTTCCTGCATCAACAGTTTAATTTGAGTATGTCATCTGATTGTCTTGTTGTTTCATTTCCTTTACGAACTGAGCCCTCTGGCTCCGGATTACAAATATTGTGTATGGTGCATGTAGTGTTTTCCATCACAGGGCCCCAACCAGCTGCAACCCCGGGCAACAGTCCTGGCTAGCCCATCTCTTCTCCACCTGGGTACCCAGAGGTGTGACTGTGTGGGGGGACTCAAAGTGCATGCATAACTGCTTGATTGATATAACCTTTAAGCTAATTAACCTGATTTTGCCCCTTCCTTGTTCAATCCCCTGAATAAATCAGATCTAACTTTTTCTGCATATAATCTGACTGTGGTTACAGTTTGTGCTCAAAGTACTGTACTGTTGCTATTTGCTGTGCATAACCTTGTTTTACAGAGGGTCTCCAGGGTTGAGCCAAAGGAACCAGCCCTGGTGTTAAGTGCAAACAGTGTGGGTACTTGTGTGGTGTACCAGGGGTATTGTGAAAGTGATTATTATACAGTGTTCAGGCCACTAGAGGGGGAATAGGGGGGTTACAGTGTCCCAGAGGGCTGTGCCCAGGTTAGCTTGACCACTACCAACCCTGACCTCCAGGTGGAGGCACCCGTTTCAGAACTCAGGCCCCTTAACCTGCTACTAGCCAAGCAGGCAGGAGTAGTAGCCCTTGGGATAGCGCCACCTAGGGGTTACACTTGGTGAACCCATGCTGCCTATAATCCTGTATCCCATTTATTTTGAAAAAGTCCACCAGTCTTTGCCTCAGTATAACCTCAAATAACTTACCCATTATAGATGTCAGGCTGACTGGTCAAGAGTTGCCAGGCTCATCCTTTCTTCCCCTTTTATACAGAGTGGCCATGTGTGTTGTCCTTCACTCCTTGGGGACCACTCCTGTATCTAGTGAGCAATTGAAAATACCTGAAAGTGGAGTTGCTATTTTCTCAGATGCTTCCTTGGAGTAACCTAGGATGTGGTCAATCTGACCACACTGATTTGTCTAGTCTTAACTCTTTTAGCCCCTCCAGCACTCTTCTGTGAGTTTTCCCTGACTGTTAGACCTCCCTTCCTTCCTCCTATTAACTCCCACCCTACATTCTGGTAATGGTCCCTCTTTTTGAGTAAAAACAAATAGATGGTTACATGTCAATGACATAGTTCTACTCCACTGCTAGGAGATGATAAACAGTGCTATTTGTAAAAAATATTTATTTATTTATTTAGATTTTCGGAAAGACCTTTGAGCCACGGGCTCATTTACAGAGGTTCCACGCCTATTGAAACTGAAAGAAAATAAATGATATATACACAACACAAATATTGAGAATAAAACATAACAGAGCATTCAGATAATATGTACAACAATATAGTTGGTTACAAGGTAATTGTCATGTCAGAATAAAGTAAATAGAAACTACTGTCAAAGTGTAGAGAGGGAAAGGTTGGAGGGTTGCAACCTTACTGCAATAGAAGGGAGCACATAGCAGTACAAGTACTAGAGGGGAAGGGGAGAGAGGGCAGACAGAGGTACAGTAGAGTTGGGAATCAGGAGGCAGGGTACAATAGGAGGGAAGGAGGAGAACAGAAGTAGATAGCATAGAGTTTGAAGTGCACCTGGGAAGGGGGAGTAGAGTAGGGTATCAGCTCCCGCACTCACAGCCTCTGTTTAAAGTTAGCAGAGCCCTGAGTTTCACTTTGAAAGGTCCAAGCTTTCATTCGTGCTGAAGATCTAACTCAAGAGAGTTACACCAAAGAGGCACATGGTATTCAAAAGACTGCTGTCCTTGCGAGGTCTGACAAAAGGGAATTTTTAGAAAATGGTTGTTCAGGCCCCTAGTACTTCTGGAGGAGTTATGTACCTGGATGAGGTTTCCTACCGCAGAGGGGGTGGGGCATAGGGTTGCTTTCTTTGCCAGAAGGCAGGTCTGATAACGTATTCTATTGTCTAGTTTTAGCCAACCAGTCTGGGCGTATAGATCACATGTGTGTGTCATATGGTCAGCATCCAGCGCAAACCTGCAAGCTTTGTTGAGTGTTGACTTAATACGTTTGAGGGCCGTAGGGGTGGCAGCACCATATACCACTAAGCCATAATCAGTGGTAGATGGCACTGAGCTTGTAATAGCAATTTTTAGGGCAGTGCTGGTTAGGCAATGTTTGTTGTGGTAGAGCAGCCCTAGTTTACTGTTAGCGGACTTAGCCACAGTGTTGATGTGTCGACATTGACTGACACTCTGTCAAGACGTCTTGACAAAGTGTATAACGTGAAATGTTTATGTTTTTTGGGGGGGGTACTACCTGTATGATTGTGCTTAATAAAACACTTTTTATCATCAGTGGAGTAGAACTGTCATTTATGTGTAGCCATTTATTTGTTTTTACTCATAGTGTTTTGTTTTCAGCTTCATCTTTGTCAGTCCTGAGCCACCAGGTCTCTCGTTCAAGTCTGCAGTCCCTCTTTTTCCCTGGTAAATACTGAAGAAAAAAATATAAGTTTACTCAACTGGTAAAAGTGATTGTATGAGTATCTCTTTACCACACCCCCATACTCCTTACAGACCAGATATTACTCACCTGATAGCCTGCTTATTCACATGTGACTTCAGAATTGGAAATCTGGTCTCACCTAGACTCCTGCATCCCCAGGATTCCTCAGTTAGATTCTTTCAAATCTGTCTGATTGATTGGTATGCTGGATCTGAGGAGTTAGAGATTTATGGAATGACACTGGTGTGCCAGATTGTTAATAAATGCTCTTGAAACGAAAGTTGTGGGATGTTGTTTTTTCATGTGATACACAGAAAATATCAGACTGTACAACATGCTGGTTCTAATTAGTGGTGTCGCTGCATAGCTTCAGGTGAGTTGGTCTCTGAGTCTTGGAGGGCCTTGGGGTGCTCATGCAATCACCTTTACCAGGTGAGTAAACGTACATTGTAAATTGCATCTTTTTATGGCTCCCCTATACTCCTTACAGACTGGGTATTAAAAAAGCAGCACCCTGTATGCAAGGATGGAAGGATCCCAATGTGTCCAACTAAGAGGCGAGGACATATTTCAGGACTTTTCTGCCAAAGTTCACTCTGTTGCAGTCCAAAGTGTCCATTCTATAATGCCTTGTGAAAGTATGTACAGAATACCAGCTGGCCGTGGTGCGTATCTGTTCTACTGAGGCCTCATTTCTTTCTACTCAAAAGGTGTCAAAAGCTCTTGTAGAATGCATCTTTATGTTGTTTGGTAGCTCTTTGTTGATGACCTTGTATGTCTCTCAGATTGCTGGCTTTAGACAGTGTGCTATTGCAGCCTTCAGCGCCTTTGTTCCTGTTTTGTGCCCTTTACTGAGGAAGAACAGTCTTTTGGTACTCCTGATTGCTGCTGTCCTGTTTAAGTAAATGAACAGTGCTCTTTTTTGTTGAGTGTGTGTAGAGATGCCTCATCATCATTTGATGGGTTTGTGAAAAAAATTGGAAGTTTTATGGTTTGTGCCTCGTAGAATGGTGATGCCACTTCTGGTATACATGCAGGCACTATCCATAGCCAGACACTGTCATGGTGTAGCATTACGGAAGTTTTCTAGATGAGAGTGTGCATATTTATTCTCCTCTACCATCAGCTGCCCACTCCCTCAGGTGACCATCCACTCCTACCACTCTCCTGTTTCTGCCATCCACTGCCCTCACCGCCCAGCTGACCTGACGTATCCCTTCATCGGGGGGCCCCTTACCCGTGGGGACAAACGGGAGTGGAGCTCGAAGTGCCTGAAGGCACTTCCTTGCATCTGCGCTGGGCAAGAGTGCAGTTCAGGGGCTCATCCCGGCTTTGCAGCGGGGAGGCAGAGCCTCTGTCATCCAGCTGGCTCAGTGGCCATTTTCTGCACTTTTGTTTTCTCCTCATCTACAGCGCCAATTGTAATGCCCCCGATCTCCACCAGGGGCTGCTACAGAGCAAGGCAACCCCTACAGCCTACCCCAGGAGAGGAGAGCAGTCCTCCATAAGCTCAATCCTCTCCTTCCCCTGCTGACCCCTGGCATCCCGCGTCCATTCCTGAACCCGGGTCACCAGCTAGGTGCGAGGTGTGTCATCTAGTGCCTCAACCCTCAGTGCCACTGGGCCAGCTAGAGTGTACATATTTCACTGATTCTCTTGGTGGAACTTATGGCAACCAGAAAGGCCATCTTTAATGTTAGGCAGTTTAAGTCTCTGGCCTGCAATGATTCAAAAGGGTGTTCTGTCATGGCCTTCAGGACCATGTTGAGATCCCATGTGGCTGTTCTTTGCTTGGTCTTGAAGTTGTTACTGGTGGCCGTGAGGAATGTGATTATATCCGGGTGGGCTTCTGGTGCTATTTGCCTGATCTGTCCTTTAGCTGCTCCAGTGGCAACCAGCTGTACTCTCAGGTGGCTACCGAGAGGCTTTTGTCTAGACCATGTTGGAGGAATAGCAGGTTTGAGGGGTGAAGGTGTCTGCAGGCTATATTTGTTGTCTCGCACACCGACTGTTGAAGATGTTCCATTGACATGTGTATGTGCCCATTATGGATGTCCTTCTGGATTGCAGCAGAGTGTTTATGACTGATGGGTGATATCCCACTTTCAGCAGTTTCTGCCTTTCAGAAGAAGTATGTTTGGACAGTTTTGGAGGTACAGTACCACAGGTGGTTTATTGCCATAGCCTCTGCCTTAGTGAACCATGTTCATCTGGGCCAGAATGAAGCTATCAGAACTACCGTAACTCCCATCTGTTGAATTTTCCTGAGCACTTGTAGAAGGAATGGGAAGGGGGAAATATTTACACTGTTTGTGAATTTCCACTGAATGGATAGTATGTTGATGATGCATTAATGCGTCTCTCCAAACCTGGAGAAGAAGGTTGGGAGTTGGGTGTTGCTCTTTGTGGCCATCAGATCTACTTGTAATGGCCCCATTGGTCATTAAGTGCATTGAATACCTGCAGATGCAGGTGCCATACACTCACACTGATCTCCTGTTGACTGATCCAGTCCACAGTGATGTTCAGCTTGCCTACTAGGTGGACTGCTGTTGTGTGTTTTACATTTATCAGGGCCTTTTGAGAACTTTGCTGGGTTCTTGTAGGAGCCTCCTGCTTCTTGTTCCCCCTTGTTTGGATATTTACATCATTGCTGCCCTTCTGTCTGACTGTATTGTGGCAGCCTTTCTTTTTAGTCTGGTGCTGAAGTAACAGAGAGCCTAGTAGATTATTCTCCTCTCTAGGATGTTGATTAGACTTTGTGATTATAACCTCATCATTTTTGCTGTGTGACTTTGTGTTCCATCAAGGCTCCCCCGTCCATGTGGGTGATTATGTTGTGTGTAACAGCCATTGCTGTTTTGATGCTGCTTGAATGCATCTCTCTAAACCTGGAGAAGAAGGTTGCCAGTTGGGTGTTGTTCTTTGTGGCCATCAGAGCTACTTGCAACAGCTTCCAATGGTCATTTAGTGCATGAAATATCTGCAGGTGCCATTCACCCGGGCTAATCTGTCAGCTGAGCCAGCCCACAATGGTGTTGAGCTTGCCTGCTATGTGGGCTGTTGTTATGTGTGTTAAGTTTCCCAGGGTCCATTTGAGGACTTTGATGGCTTCTTGCAGGAGCCAGCTGCTTCTGGTTCCCCTTGTTTGGTTATATATGCCACTGTCACCCTGCTATCTGATCGAATCATGACAACCTTCCCTTTTAGACTAGCGCTGAAGTGAAGGACAGCCAGGTAGACTATTCTCATCTCTAGGACACTGATCAGACTTTGTGGTTCTGACCTACAACATTTTCCCTTCATGACTTTGTGTTCAATTGAGGCTCTGTAGTTGGTGAGACCTGTGTCCATGTCATTATGTCATGGGTTACGTCCAGTGTTCAGTCCTTCATTAAATTTGGAGCTGTCAACCACCACTGTAGTGATGTGCATGCTGACTTCTTGAGAGATACTGACTTGGACAGGTCATGGTCCAAAGCTGCTCCTAGTGTATTGGCAATGTTTGTAGATGTCATATATTCCACCTGGTCCTTGGTACCAGGTCTATGCACAATTGCATGGAGCTGAGCATTTGCAGTAAGTCTTCCATGACTGGTGACTTTTTTTGCATCAGAGCCTTGGCCTGGGAGACCACCTTGCTGATCTGTTTTACGGAGAATCATATGACACTTAGAACAGGCTTCTTTTCTCCCTATTTATCACCCAGCACTGAGAAATGAGGTTGAGAATGACTTACGCCATGTTCTTTTCCTTTTGCCACTTAGACCATGTCCTTATCAGCCAGTTGTCTAGGTTATAAGATGGGGTATGACATGTCAGTTTCTGTAGGTTTCGTATGAGAACTCTATTGCATATTATAGTGAAATGACTTCCAGGACCAACTCTGACTGTCTTTGTGTTGGACCACTGGTGGCCAAAATTGCAGGAGTCAGCTTTCTATCGATGGATTCAAGTTGTGCAGGACTGTTCATTATTGTGATGTTGCTTAGATTTGAAGCCTCCTGACTTAAATTGTCCTCAGTTGTTGTTTCTGTATTGCCCCACATTGTCAGTGGGGAGCAAATACATATGGGTAATGAACATGCTCACTGGGGTAGTGGTACCACCCAAACCTGTCAATCAGCATAGAACCCTAGGAACATGAGGATTCTGAGAGCAGTAGTTACTCACTCTCTGTTGTACCAGTGAGTGGTAGACTACATAGATAGAGCTCTCTCAGGAAAGCGTCTATTTCCACAACTATTTTGTTATCTTTTGGCTAGGATTGTGCAACTGGGAGACAGGTTGGGGCTACCTCGTGACAGGCAGCACCCTCAAATTTAGAAATCATACTGTACCTGTTAAGCTGTAGCTTTCAACTTGACTAACTTACTATTTGGCACTAATTTCGGTGCCTACAGTGCATGAACTGAGGACCACTTGCATTTCTTCTATAGGTTGTACAACAGAGGTCCCTAATCATTAGCCACAGCCTTGTGTAAGTTTTCTTCATTAAATGTGGGACACAGTCAGTTAGACTGTGGATTGGTGAGGACCTGTATACTAGTATTTTAATTTTCTCCTTTTCTCTCTACCTTTCTCTGGTGATGGACCCTCCCTCCCTTCTATTTTGCTAGTGGATTCCTTTTGCCTGTAGATAGCTGATATGAGTAGTGGGAAGGAACCGAGCAGTGATGTGAAGGGCTGTTTTATTCACTCCCATTGTACTAGCTGGATCAACTCTTAAGCCTGCTGAAAATAGCCAAAATGTCCAGAGCAGTGAAGGGAGGGACTGTATTTTGGTATGCCCTCCTTGTTAGGGTGAGAGCTCCTGGTCAATAGGGTTGCCACCTTTGGATGAGGCAAAAGCCAGATGCTAAATTCGTCCCCTAGCTCCGCCCTTTTTCATGACTGCCCATGCACTGCTTCTCCTCCAAAGCCATATTAGTCAGTAAAAGACAACACATAAAGCAGCAGTTCAACAAAACTGTTAACATACAGTACTGTACCTGTTAAAATTACTTTCCTAGGTTCTTCCTAGTTATTTATTGATTTATTGACACTGGCTTACCAGATAAACATGCAGAGATAAAAATAATTTAATTTACAGATATGATCTGGGGGGAGAATATTCGCCCTGCTGCTTCTAATGCCAGGCAATGTACACCCTAATCCAGGGCCCGCCTCAGTCAGCCCTGGCATCTCCAGCCATGGGCTCAGTATTGCTGCTATCAATATATGCAGCCTACCCAAAAAATTAGCACAGCTTCAATGCTGGGTGCAGCTGCATGAACTGGATGTGCTTGCCCTCACTAAGACCTGGCTATCAAAAAAGGTCCCGGACCCCTCCATAGCACTCCCTGGCCTCACCACTTATCGAGCAGACAGACTTGGCAAATGGGGAGGGGGTTGTGCCTTTTACGTGCGAGACTCCCTGCCTTGCCAAAGTCTACCGGCACCCTCCATGTGCCATGGAGCGCAGGCTCTAACTATAAAAATCGCACCAGACACTACCAGAGCCCCTGTTACCATTACTGTGGTGTACATCCCACCACATAACCAAACTTTAGCATTTCAGTCTCTGGCAGACTATATCTCCAGCTTCCCACCCAAAACTGAACACATTATCATGGGTTATTTTAATGTGAACTGGCTGTCAAGCTCAGCCTCCCCTATAAAGGACACCATCTTAGTGCTAGACCTGACCCAATTAGTCACCCAACCAACAAGGATTAACCCCAAAAATGGTACTAGCACCCTCATTGACCTCTTACTCACCAATCGCCGTTACAGAATCACAAACATAATGGTACTGCCAGACTCATTAAGCGACCATTCCCCCATCCTCTTTGCCTAGTCATGCTTGCTGAAACTTCCCTGGCCAAGCAGTTTCTTCCAATGCCGTCTCCAATCTGGAGGCCTCACTGAATTAAGGAGATACAGTACCTTACCCAGTGTGACTGGTCCCCCATCAGACGTGCCCCCTCCATAGATGATGCCCTTGAATACTTCATCCACGCATTCAACAAGGCCTGTGATGCATTTGCCCCACTCAAGAAGGTGCAAACCAAAAATTGAAATGTCCCCTGGGTTACACCTGCACTGCTCAGCTGAAGAGATGTGACGACCTCTGGCACAAAGCAACCACCTCCGGGGTACACATGGACAGGCTGGCCTATAAAATGGCTTGCAACAAGTGCACCTGGGCTATTAGAATGGCTAAATCCTGCTATTATAAGTCCATCCTGGCCTCTTCCTGAGGAAATGTTAGGTTGTTCTGGGACAACCTAAAGGAACTAAATGGGAAGTCCAGGATGCCTCCCCCTGCCCAGCCATCTGTCAACAATAATATTACTACGGACCCACTCGCTATCAACAATGGTCAAAATGCAGCATTTTTTGATCTGAGCGCAGTCCTGCCAAGCAACTTTTTCGACCCCACCCCTAACTCTCCTGAACCCAATAACACCTACCCCCCTTTCTACCTCAAGGTCATTACTATGAATGAAGCAAGTTTTTACCTTAAAAAAGCGCTAGGGGGCTCAAACTACTACACAGATTCCTTTGACATGAAAATCCTTAATTTGGTTCTTGACTCAGTACTAGCCCTCCTGACTGATCTCCTCAACTTCTCCCTGTGTCTTGGGCAGTTCCCAAGTGACTGGAAGGTGGCCACCATCACTCCAATACTGAAGAGTGGGGACCCCACATTGCCCAACTACAGACCCATCTCAATACTCCCACCCATCTCAAAAGCCCTGGAAAAAATCATTGCAGACCAACTCACAGACTACCTACATGCACACGACCTCCTATGCAGGGAACAACATGGTTTTAGAGCAGGACACAGCACATCCACTGCCCTCATAGAGTTCTCCAACTCTCTGCACAGTGCACTAGATAAAAAACTGCTAACAGGAGCTGTATTCATAGACCTGTCGAAAGCATTCGACACAGTCTCCCACACCCTTCTCACAAATACTCTTCACAGCACAGGCCTGTCCCCTGGACCCATAGCGTGGTTCACAAGTTACCTAACAGACAGGTCCCAATGTGTGAAGATAAACAGCACCCTCTCAACCGCACTACCAGTCTGCTCTGGGGAGCCCCAGGGCTCCATCCTTGGCCTATTGCTATTCAGCATCTTCCTGAATACCCTGCCCAAATTCTGTCCCTGTAACCTTCTACTCTACGCAGATGATGCAGTAATGTATGCCTCTCATTCAGATCCTGCAGTCCTTCAGTCCTCCCTACAACTTGCCTTCAACCATTGTTGAACACTGGTTCACTGACCACAGACTCATGATGAATGTAAATAAGACTAAATCAATGCTCTTCTCCCACCGACAGAGTAAGGACCACAATGCCCAGCTAATGATCTTCTCCAGAATCCTCCTCCCACTGGAACAGCTCTACACCTATAAATGCCTGGGCATAACCTTTGATCCTAATCTCTCATTCCACCCACATGTAAGTAATCTTTCCTCCGCCATAAATATACGCACCGGGCTGCTGTATCGGCACAAAGTCAGCCTACCCCAGGAGGCACTAAACATTGCTGTTTCCTCCTTTGTTTTCTCCCTTGTAGACTATGGGCTAACTGTCTACTTGGCTGCTGACCTCACAGTGCTAAACAAAATCCACCTATCCATTAACAAAGCCTGTAGACTCATTGCTGGAGTGGATAAGCATACCCACAGCTGTTCCCTATATACACTAACAAAGATCCTCACCCTAGATGAAATAATACGTTATCAGACATGTCTCCTTACTAAGAAAATCCAACTAGGCCTTACCCCCACTGGAGTCTCAACCTCCCTCCATACTGCACATACTACAACAAAAACCCGTGCAGCAGACAAATTAATATGGGCTGTTCCCAGAGTCTCAACCACACTGGCACAATGGTCCTTCTCCTACAGAGCACCTTCCTGGCACAATGAACTCCCGCTAGCCACCACCTCCATCCCTAGACTAGGCCCCTTCAAACAGCCCACAAGAACCACATAATCTCCACCCACCCCTGCCTCTGCCCCCACTAATATATAGATATCTGCCACAGACAGTAAGACCCTGGGCTAAAGATATCCGTGACCCACTTCTGCCACTGTGTATTTTGACGTCAGTTTTATTTATTTATTTATTTGCTTTTGGTAACCGGGTAAGCACACTACACAGCCAAGTGCCTATTTTCAGGTGCGACCTAAGAGAGTTACAAGGTTTCCATGAAACAAATACAGAGTCGAGGTTACATACAGGAGCCACATGCTCCAACAGTGGGTAAAACAGCTTAAGGTACATACAGGCTCAAAGAACATCATGGGGAGGTAGAATAACATCAAGACATAAATTAGAAATTAGAATAAAAGAACAACTCTAACGGTGGCAGCCTCAAAATTGTTTGGAGCACACCTGTATACTATGGCCAGACCTGAACGCCTAAAGTGAAAGAGAGACTCAGTGCTGGAAAGGGGGCGGTTAGTGATACTGAAAAGTAATGACGCTCCACCTGGGGGCAGTAAGTCCCTAAAGAGGGGTACCAGTGGAGGTAACAGTGCTAGGAGACTGGGTATTATGCGGTACACCGGCAGGTAGCTGCAGCTTTAACTGCTGTAATCACCTACCAGCATTTAGGCCTTGCATAGAATTGTTGATTGTACTACTCGCTGAAGTGCTTAAGCTCCCTACAAGACTGTATAGCTACCAAATCTGTATAGGTCTAGCAGCAATACCCGCTTGTCCCCACTTATAGTACTCTGCCTGTATGCAACACGTAATGTATATACACCCTGTTGTCTCTGTCTGCCTCCATCCATATGTAACTATGTACAATGTCTGCCTCTTGTTATGTTTTGCATTCTGACGTGGAACCTTTGGAAATGAGTCTCTGACTCAAAGGTTGTAATCCGATTGTTTCAATAAATAAATAAAATAAATAAATAGCATACAATAGTATATAATGATATATAATAAAGAAATTGTTTTTTTCCTATTATGTGTACTTTATATATTTTTCTGTCTACATTTCCTTTTCATGTTCACATTACTATTTCAAAGCCAGATAAGTGACCATACTTTTTTTCTTGAGGAAAAAAATAATTTAAAACATTTAAAAATGCCTTAATTCTTTTAGAGATTAAAAAGTTTACCTGCAAATGAAAGTGGAAGAAAACTGGATCTTGTACTATTACAAAAGGTGGGGGAAGTCTTTTTGCCCGGCTTTACTGCTATGCCAAGGGGAATGTCCACATTAAAATGGGCCTACCTCAGTGCGAGGCAGGGCCCGATTAAGACTTTTGGAAAAAGTAATATTTTTTTACCTTTTGGCATTTTAGGAACCAGTAGTGTGAGCGGCGTGCCCACAACCACCTGCGGCTGTCCCGAGAATGATGTGTCAGGCAGGGATTAGCCATGGATCTGTCCTTTAGATCTATGCATTCAGTAGCTTCTGATAGCTCCAGTTTGGAGCATACATGTCTTAATGCTATACCCAGACCAGGTATAGACTGACAGTCCACTTTCAGTCTATACCTGGTCTCAGTATAGCATCGATACATGTACACTCCAAACCTTTTCAGAAAACAGAGGAACAGGGAAACCTATTCCAGATTCAAGGGTAACAGTAACAGGCCTACAGACATAGTGGAGGAGGGAGAAGAAGAAGAAGAAGAAGAATCAGCATTTATATAGCGCTTTTCATACACAGTATCCCAAAGCGCTTTACAAACAATGCTAGACTGGTAGTGAAGTGACTGAATGTGTGGTGGCGACCATATCGCACATCATCACCCACATACAGCCTGGATAATTGCATGAACTGGTTTTATGGAAAGGGGAATGTTGGCCAGGACACCGGGAATGTTCCCTGCTCTTTGCGAAGAGTGTCCTGGGTTCTTTTACTTCCACCTGGACACCCACCAGGACAACACCAGGATGGGCAGAAGGGACCTCGGTTTAACATCTCATCCAAAGGATGGCACACCCCAGCAGTACAGCACCCCCCAATACTGCACTCAGATGCCAGCGAAGAAGAGGTGTCTCTCAATGAAGGTACATAGACCCATCTCTGCCTCCCTTCTGTTGGTGGAAGACTGCAGAATTTTTATCAGCGATGGACTCAGCTAATGTTGGATGTGCCGGCCCACCAGCACAGCAGTAGCACTACTGCCTGTGGAGCTGATGACGCATGTTCAGAAGCAAACATAGTGCTTGAGAGGGTCAGCCAGGGGAGGTTGGATGAGCATCCCAGGGACAGCACTACACTTCCAGGAAGGGAGGATTGTGGTTTTCCAACATACTAGTGACACCGAGTGGAGACTGGGTGTCCAGCAGTCAGGACCACCTGGCACTGTAGAGTCACTGGCAGATGCCTGTGGGATGGGTGAGGGAGTACGCCCATCTTGTGCTGACATCGTTGCATGTTCGCGCTCCTGGGGGAACCAAGGAAAACCCTGTGTGACTATACACCATGAAGTCCTCTGACCCCATGCTGAATGATGCTGCAAGCAGCCCTGTCCCAATTTTGGTAGATTTTGGTCTCCCCTTTGGGGGCCCACTGTGAGGGGCAAGTCGTGGGCCTGGGTTCTGGGTGACTGCTGGGGGATGTCAGTGTTGGGTGCAGAGGCACTGAGTCAGGGATATCCCCACCAAAAGCACAGTGAATAAACAGAACTGAAGAAAAAAAATGTTGGATGCACGGATGTTGGAGATTCTGGCTATGGGCCATGCCATAGAGTTCTCCATGGCACCCACGAGAGGTTATTTCCTACACTCTCCAGTACCACAAAATCAAATGAAGAGGCAGGCAGTGAGTCAGACCTTAGATGAGCTGAAATAGATCTAGGCAATTATTACAGTTCCCATGAATGAGGAGGGCCTGGGATTCTACACGATTTGTAGTCCCCAAGAAGTTGGGGGGGGCTCCATACTGATTCTAGACCTGAAACATTGAAACAAGTATGTCCACAACACAACGTTCAAGATAGAGTCCTTGTGATTAATCATCCGGGTGGTCCACCCAGGGGATTATTTGATGTCCATAGAATCTGAAGGCAGCCTGTCTCCACATTCCCAGCCATCAGTCATGCCAGAAGTTCCTGAGGTTCGTGATTCAGGGACAGCATTTCCAGTACTGGGCATTCCCCTTTGGTCTGGAAACAGTGTCCAGAGTATTTCTGAAGATTTTGATTGTACTGGTAGAACAGGAGGGCATCACGTATACCCCTACCTGAATGACTTGCTCATCTGGGCTCTGACTGCTTGACTGGCAGGAAGGTCGTGACAAGGACCTTGGAGGTTCTGGAAACACATGGCTGGGTCACTAATTGGGGAAAAAAAGCTCCTTGATGGCATCTCAGAGGTTGGAGCACCTTGGAGTCGTGTTACAGATGGTGAGAGGAAGGTGTTCCTTTTCTCATCCATGAAGGAGAACTTAATGTGAGAGATTCAATGGCTGAGCTCTCAGTCAGTGGTCTCTGCTCACTGGCTCCTCCAGATTTTAGAATAAATAAATAAAGTCAGCACTGTAGTTGATAGTGGTATGCATTTTTTACATATTGAAATTCATGAATTACAAGATACAATACCTCTTGTAATTGCAAAAAAGATTGAAGTCAGGTTCTGAACAAACTCCTGACCAGCCCCGCGCTGCGAGATGTGATACCTCTTCGTCAGGGGCGTGGCTTACAGACTACACCTCAGTGTTTAAATTCAAACCCTACAGGTGCTTTCCATATTGTGATTAATTAAGATCATTAAACACAAATCCCTACCACTCATTTGGATTTTTGAATCAGAAAAGGCTGTGTTTACAATTTTCAAATGCTATGAAACTGCATTTATCCTGCTTTAATAAATGCAGATTCAGTATAAATGTAACCAACAGCCTCTCCTTGACAAGCCTGTGGAGTCATTTTTAAGAAACAAAATGTGTGAAAAAAGATGGTTTAGATATCCTTTAAGGCACTTTACCATAAGGAACCTTACATTGAAACAGAATTGGATGGCTGATGACAAACTTGGCCCACCACTGTCTGCCCAGTTTTCCCTACCTACATTATTACTGCAGACCGTACTTGACCTACAACTCTTTCTCCCTCACCCCTTCCTTTTCATTATGATTCCTTTGTGCCTCATTCCATGCATTCATGAACCCCATGCATTCTTGAACCCCACCACTGTTTTTACCCCACCACCTCTGTTGTAATGCTGTTCCAGGAATCCAGCACTCTTTCTGTGAAAAAGTATTTACTCACATCTCTCCTGAATCTACCTCACTCCAGTTGCATAGCATGCCCTTTGTTCCTGAGCACCATTTCTTCTGAAAAATACTATCTTCCTGTACCTTATTTACCCTGTGAGTTATTTACAGGTCTCTATCATATCTCCCCTCCCTCCTCTCTTCCAGGGTGTACATATTGACGTCCTTTAGTCTCCCCTCTTATGGCTTTTGATGTAGACCCTGCACCATTTTAATAGACTCCTCTTGACTGCCTCCTCTCTGTCTATGTCCTTCCAGAGATGCAGTCTCCAGAACTGGACACAGTACTCTAGGTGGGGGTCTTACCAGTGATCTATACAGATGCAGCGCCACCTCCCTCTTTCTGCTGATGATAATCCTCCCTAAGCACCCTGGCATCCTACTAGCCCTCCAACTGCCTTGTTATACTGCCTGGGCCCTTTCCTGCTTGGTGGTCATCGATACCGCTCCACCCATTTTATACAGTGCCCCAGGGTTTCTGTGTCCTATGAGCATTATTTAGCACTTTTCTGCTTAGAAACCCAGCTGCTATCCTTGACCACTCCTCTAGTTTTTTCAGGTCTTTGCTCATCCTTTCCACCCCACCCCCCAGAGTGTCCACATTATTGCAGACTTTGGTGTAATCCGCAAAGAGGTGGTCCCAGGACTGATCCCTGAGGCACGCCAGTGGTCACACTCCCTTCTTCAGAGTGAACTCCATTTACCTCTACCCTCTGTTGCCTATCATCTAACCAGTTTCTTATCCAGTTTACCTCCTTTGGACCCACTCCTAAGCTACCCAGCTTGCTTACTAGTCTCATATGTGAATGGTGTCGAAAGCCTTACTGAAAACTAAGTAGGCAATGTCCACTGCTCCACCCTGATCTAAATCCTTTGTCACTCAGGTAAAGAAATCTATCAGATTCATTTGACATGACCTCCCCCCTGTAAGCCCACGCTGCCTCAGGTATTGTAACCCACTGGATTCAAGATATTCTACAATCCTTTCCTTCAGCAGTGATTTTAATTAACTGTCCCCTTCTCGATGTCAGGCTGACTGGCTTATAATTGCCAGCCTCCTTCTACTTTTGTGTAGCGGACTACATCCACCCTCCTCCAGTCCTCTGGAACCACTCCTGTTTCCAGTAAGCTGTTAAATAGGACTGTCAAAAGTGCAGCCAGTCTCTCCCTGGGCTCCATCAGTACCCTTGGATGCACCCCATCTGACCTTATTGCTTTGTCCACCTTCACATTAGCAAGTCCCTTCAGGACTCTCTCCTCCGAGTGTCTCACCTCTCTCTCTCTCTCTCTCTCTCTCCATTCAAAGCTTCTGTTACTTTTTTGTGGACCTGCACTTCTCCTTCTTCTGTGAACACTGAACAAAAGTATTTGGTCAGGATGTCTGCTTTTTCCTGGTCTCCCCTTGCACAGTCCCTCTTCCTTTGTTTCATATGTAATTTCTGAGTTTTTGTGGGTTTTCTACTGGCCCCTACACCCATGCATCCCCTACATAACATGTGTGTGTGGAAGTACATGTGTGCACACAGTTCAGGATGATCCTCCCTTCCAGTTGTGCTGTTAACCAACTGCGCCAGCACTGAACCTCATTTGGTGACAGCGGGACTATGGGTGGGTGACCCCACCCTTTCCCCGGGACAGAAGAGCCAACCCTCGATCCTGCCCCCCCCCCGTGCCGGCACCCCGGTGACCCGACATCATTCCAGAACGCAGGTCGCCGGCGTAGTGTGAGGTGTGGCATCCAACACCTCAACCGTTGGCACCACCGGGCCAGCTCCCCTTCCCTTTTTAATCTTACAATCCCATCCCATTCTTCCTCTTCTCACTTACATACTAAAAAATGTTTTGTCCCCTTTCATTTCCTCCTGGGCTATTGTCTCTTTAGTTTGCGCCATTGCACTCCTTGCTTTCCTCTGTTTCCCCAGACACACTTCCCTATCTTCCTCTCTCTCTGCATCTCTTATACATTCTGAATGCTACCATTTTAGTCTTTACCTTTTCCACAACCTCTTTCGAGAACCATAATGGTCTCTGTTTTCCTCTTGCTTTTCCTCCCTTGTTTGCCACAGTGGTTTGTTGCCTTTACTATGCTCCCTTTTAGCTTCACCCACTGCTCCTCTACCCCACCCGGCCATCCCCCCCAACTAGGTTATTGCTGAGGCATTCACCCATTGTTATAAAATCTACTCTCCTTAAATCCAGGACCCTCACCTTTGTATGATTTGATTCTGCAGTCATCCTTATATTAAACCACACAGTACAGGGATCATTGGTTCCCAGGTGGCCTCCCACCTCAATGTCTGCACACTGTCCCTGTTATGAAGTACCAGATACAGTATTGCTCCATCAAGAGTGGGTTACCTTATAATGCATAAGGAGAAGGTGGTGTTGAGGATGGTTCCATCTTTTGTGCCAAAGGATCCTACATCATTCCATGTAAATGAGGAAGTTTGCCTTTCATTTTCGTGTCCCAAGTCAGTGAATCCAAAAGAATTTCACAAGCTGGATGTGTGCTGGGCAGTCAAGATGTATCTAAAGAGGATGGAGGAATTTTAAAAATCTGAGAGTTCTGTTTGGAGCAGCAAAAAAGGGTCAAGAGACTTCTAAGGTCACCTTAGGCAGGTGGGTGAGAGCTTATTTCACCAAGATGTATGCGGCTAAGCAGAAGAAAGAAAAAGCACCTGCACTGATCATGACTCACTCTACTAGGGCTCTTGCCATGTCGTGGGCAGAGAGAGAAGAGTCCTCTGCTTTGGAACTGTGCAAAGCAGCAACATGGTCCTCTGTTCACACATTCACTAAGCACTACAAATTAGATGCCCAGAGCTGTGCCGATGCGGCCTTCAGGCATAGAGTTCTACAGGTGGTGGTTAGCAGATGAGCCTTATGCTTGGCCCATATGGGTTATATATGGGGCAATATTCTTCACCACCCAGATTTGGAATGGGTACTGCTTATTAGAATCCATATGTATTGACTCTGCATTGACAAGGTGGATCGATACAGAAAGAAGAAATTTTGTCATACTTATAATTTCCTTTTCTGTTAGCTACACTGTAGTCAATGGGGCCTCTCAAGGGAGCCTCTGGCTTTTTTTGAAGAATATTATCCGATACATCTAAGGAATCTGCATTTCAGCAAAACATAAATTATCTGTGATTACAGCAGGATATCAGAAATTGTCTGCTAGTCACAGACGTCTCTATTTTGACTGTAATTGCCAAGTCCACAGGTTAGTAAGTAAGTAAGTAAAACTTTATTTCTAAAGCGCCCATCCCTGGATTAAAACACACAATGTAAAATTACAAGAAGAATAAAATATAACAAGCAGGTAATAAAATATAACAAAATTAGATATGACTGAATTTAAATGATGTAAATGAAATACTGTCAACCAGTTTAATGTAAGGAAAAAGCCTCCTTAAATAGGTAAGACTTTTAGACCCCTCTTGAAGGCTTCTAGTGAAGGGGCCTCTCTCAGGAACCTTGGACGTGAGTTCTACAGGGACGTACTGGCTACCAAGAAAGCATGCTCACCAGATGATTTCAGCTGGACCCTGGGAACTGCTAGGAGGCCCTCCTCAGAGAAATGGAGAGGACGAGGGGTTGGCAAGGAGACAGTAGATCATGCAGGTAGCTAGGCCCCAGGCCGTGTAGGGCTTTGTGGGTCAACAATCAACCTTGAAGGCAATCTGCCACCTCACCAGCAGCCAGTGAAGACTGTGTAAGACCAGTGTTATATGGCAGGACCTAGGAAGGCCTACCAGCAATCGGGCCGTGGCATTCTGCATTAGCTGCAGGTGATGCAGGGCACCTCCATTTAGCCCCAGATACAGGGCATTGAAGTAATCAAGTCTGGATGTCACAAAGGCATGTTTCAGTGAAGGCACATCATTGGGAGGGATGAAAGGTTTAATCCAGGTGATATTACTCTAGGACAGGTTATGATTTTTGAGTATTGATGGCACGTCACCATTCTAGGTTAGTGCTGTACTTGTCCTCCACAGTTATATTCAATGTTCATTTATGTCTAAACTGCTTTATTTGCCTTTTTTTTACTTAGACTTTATCTGTCCCCCTCAGTCGACTACAGTCCTTCTCAGTGCTCCATGCAGCCCCAAACCCCTCACCACCTCCATCTCCCAGTGCTTACCTGTATCCTGGAGTGGTATGTTTAAACCTCTTTATGTTACAAGGGTTGTTAGCGGTAAGACAGCAAGGTCTGAAGACTGGTGGCCTGATGTTCAAGAAATATGATGGAAGAGTTATTTAGCAAGACCACTTCAGACAGCTCTGCAAAAAAGGAATGTTTTTATAATCTCTGATCAAATGTTTTCCAGTTCTGCTTTTCTCCAGGGGCTAAATACAATCCTCTGTGACTGTACTTAGCCCAGGGAGGACAGTGGGACCAGCAAACAAAAGATCAGAGCCTGTAAGAACTCTAACATGCACTGCAGACTATTGAATGCCCTACTGCTGCAGTACTGCTCTGATGTCAGCTGCAGGGGATTCTGGGATTTTGTAGTTACAGAAGATGTCAGCCTAGAACTAAGCAAAATTAGTCTGATACAATCTACTGTATTACAGTAAACAGTAAATAAACAAAATGTATTTGCACACAAACTACACATTGGGACCAGCCCCACGCTTGAGTGCGGGGCCCTCAGTGCTGACTGTTCCCCTTTAAATAGGTATGTATAGTAACTGTGTGGTCAAAGGTGTCTGAGCAACTGCTGCTCTCAGAATCCTTATGTGCCCAGGGTTCTCTGCTGTTTGACTGCTTTAGGCTGTACCACTTCCCCAGTGTGGGTCCTCATTACCCATATATATTAACTCCCCATTGACAATGTTGGTGCTAACAGAAAATGCAATTATGATAAATATCAAGGAGTTTTTCCTTTATGTTGTGGGACTTTCTGGATTGGGTGAGTAGGAATGTTTAAAACTGTGGCACTTGTATTCATGGCCTTGGATCTCTTTTCTGTCACGTCTACTTCTTTTGTGCCAGAATCTATTCCAAAAGGATGGGAGATATGACAAGTGGATGGATCTGTTTTTGGTGAGGTTCTTCCCATCCTCCTTCAGCTTAAAGAATTGTTCCAGACCCCCTCTGAACAGTTTTGTGCCTTTAAATGGGAGCTTCTGTAGAAGCGACTTGGATTCTGTGTTCACCTCCCAAAGTCTGAACCATAAAGCCCTTCTGATTCTGTTCAAGATCACTGCCACCCAGACATTAAGTTTTTTTTTTTTACTATGTATTTATGCCCCTACTTGCCTCCCTTCTCCACTCTCTCCGGCATCCTACTACCCGCACTCCACATCAAGATCTGCCCCTAGAGCACACAACTCCACACTATCATACCCCCTGTTATACCCCCCGGTAGGGGTGAGGAGGGACGCCCCCCCCCCATGTTTACCTCCTCAAACCAGCATACTTGAGTTTGTGGGGTTGGTGCAGCGGAGTCTGTCCGATGAGCCCGGAGACCTGCCAGCAAGGTGCCATTGCTTAGGAAAAGCCGAGGTGTTTTTTCCTATATTCTCCCCCAGACGCTGGCGTGCAGTGAGGGCCTATGAGCAAGGAGGCACGCTGAGACGCGCCTCCCGCTCCACCCTTCTGCTGACATCTGCCCAATGCCCTTACTGCTTCTCCACTTTACTGCACCTTCTGCCTGGGCTCCCCCAGGTGACGGTATTGCAGCGGGAGCCTGCAGTTACCCCCTGGAGAAGGAGAGCAGCCATGGGGCGCTCCATTCGTCTCCTCCCCTGCTGCCTCCCAGCAACCTGTGCTCATTTCCGAACTCGGGTCGCCGGCGTGGTGCGAGGTAAGGTGTCCAGCGCCTCAGCCCTCAGCGCCACCGGGCCGGCCACCCAGGCATTAAGTTTGATAGTGTCTATGGCCATGTCCTCTAGATATTTGGTAGCATGCAAAGTGTATTCGATGAAGATTGGTTGTGCCAGCTTATTGGGTAGGATCATGGCTAGGATCTCCATCCAACTGACCTGAGCCTTGCTGGTGTAGATGGCTGAGGTGTATGCCCTTGTGAGTAGCCTGGTTTGAAGGTCTTCTTTAACATCTCCTCAAGCTTTTTGTCCACCAGGTCCTTTAGGACAGAGCCTTCAGCTGGTTGTAGAGTCTTGCAGCTGAGTGCCGCATTTTGGGGATTTACTGTTGGGCGTGGCACCAGATCTTCTCTTTGTCCCCTTGAACTGAGTAAAATCTGTCCAGTGCTTTCCTTTCAAATATCCTGATAGGGTCCTGGGCCACCCATTCCTTCAATACTACATCCTCCATGGAGGGCCAGATAAGGAAGAATCCTGCGTTTTTTGCTTTTGACATACTGTAGCATTGGATCCTGCATTGTCTTGTGGGGGGGGGGCACAAAGTTTTGAATACCACAGTAGTTTTAACAGATTGCACAATTTCTGGGATGGAAGCTGAAGTACGTAACTTGGAAGCAAGTGAGAGCTCCTCTTACTACTACTCCATATTACTTTCATTGTTATCCTGGGTAGCTTAGTCATGGCTCTTGTCAGATTCTGCACCTTTGTCCTTGTCAGGCTCCTTCTCCAGTTGGAGGTCTTGGGAAGGATCTAGCTGTAGTAGTGGTTGGGGCTGAGGGCAAGAATGACCCGTTTAGGGTCGGCAAAAACTTCTATCCTCTCAATCATCTTCAGCATTAGTGTCTGTTGGTTTTTCATGAATGGTGTGGAGTCCAGGTCCATGGTTCACATGTCTTGAGGCATAGCTGTTGTCATGGATGTGGTACCACAAGTCTCTGTACTCATATTGTCTTGCAGGGATTGATCAGACTGATCTTCTACTGCATAAACTGTACAGTTGAGTCTGATCTGATAGAGCAGCAGTGAGAGTGCAAGGATTGAACTTCCATGCCTTGACCATCATAGGTCATGTGAGCAAGAGGTGAGGAACAGGACTTAGTGGACAGACCAGGATAGTACGTGACACAGTGCTTTTATTTGGTGGCATATGGCCCAAGTATGCTCCCAGTGATGGAGCATCTGCTGCCTGTGTTTCTGCATGGATGCGGATAAAGTCCACATTGTCTTTGCTGAAATGATGTCTGGAGTAGCCTGCTACTATATTCACCAGCTGTTGGTTCACCCATTTGGTTGGTGGTTGTGTGCATACATGTCGAATCCTGGCTGCAAGGCCATGGGATGTATTCCAGCCTGTCTTGTTTAGGTTTAGTTTTAGCATGTACTGTGCTGGGCAGAAGAGCATTTGTGCCCATGCGTGCTGCTGTATCACATCTATATAGAGCTAATCCTATACATGGAGACTTAAGATGACTGCCAAGACTATGCATGCTAAAATGTCTGCCATGCTTAAGATGACTGCTATGCCAGAGGCACATGCACAGTAGTTTGACCAGCTGGTTGAGCTATGCACCTAAGTTTGTGCTGGTTGGGTCCTCAAAATGGCAGTTCTAGATCATGCAGGTGCGATGGTGTAAGTGGACCTAAGATGGCATCCATAGTGAGAGAATTTTGTGGAGCTTCCATGTGATTGGGCTGTTTAGGCAGTGGCGGTTCCAGTGTGGGACCATTGGCATCTCAGTTCATCAGTGCAATGCCAGCTGTAGAGTAGGGGGGCAACATGCAGTGAACATAGGAGCTGGGTCTGTAAAATATTTGGTGGGACCCACGGGTCAGGGGTCAAGACCCGGCCCCCTGGCCCAGGGGTCAGAGGTGAACCATTGGGTTCTAGGGGTCAAAGCCCCACCCCATGGACTGGGATCAGAGGTCAACCCAGCACCACCAGGCATCTATGGGAGTAGAGTACCTTGTATCATAATGTGGGTGTCTGCATGTTTAGACCCTGGCCCCAGGTAGGGAAAGGAATTGAGACACTATTTAAATTTTTTTTTTTTTTTTAAACTTTAACAGGATGACATTTTTTTGGGGTGAAACAGAGGCATTTTGGGATTATGGATTTCCCTAAGAAACTTGATATTTAGTTTGTTGCTGAGTGTGAATGTTAATAAACATTGCACCTACCATGTGGTGTCTTTTACTGTGCCGTGGTCTTCTTTCTTCCTTCCTTCCTTGTTTTGGCCGCCGGGTGAGACTTTAACAGAAGGTGTATGTGAGGTGTCTTCTGGTCTTCTTTCTTCCCTGTTTCGGTTGGAGTTCAGTCAGTCTTCTGGTTTTCCTTCCAGTTTTGGATGGGACTTGAGTAATCTGGATGTTAGGCGCAATGGACAGTAATAATACACATCAGAATAGACTTTTATTTAGCAGCCAAATGAAAAAAAAAATACTGTGCTAAAACCTCCTCTCCCAATAAATTGAAACAGGTAGTGTAGCCAAAAAACAAGCAAATGTAGAATTTTAAGTAGATATTTATAACTATTTCATTACACTAGGGGCCCAATTCCAAGACATGTTATGCCTGGCGCAGGGTGATTTACGCCAAACCCCATGGCGCAAATGGCACCTTACTCCAGGCATAATGCAAGTTGCGATTCCAGAAGGTGCCTTGCACCATGCCGTACGTGGGTTGTGCCAAAGGAGGGCTACACCACACACACTATGCCTGCAACCCGCAGCGGCATGGCACAAGGGTGGGTTACGGCAGCAACTGCACTGTATTCTGGAAGGGTGGCTGCCGTAACCCACCTACGCAATTCCAGGACCCGGTATGGCGTAGCGGAGTTAGACCAGCTACGAGGTGGTCTAAGGGGCATCCATCCTGGCACAGCGACGGATGCCCCCCACAGTGCCACGGAAATTACATGGATGTGCTCCCTGTGCCCCCACTGCTGTGTCATGCCCCCCACCTCCCAAACTTCATGGACCTCTGGGTCCGTTTTCAGACATGCCCCCCCTGATTGATTGGGCCAACTGGCCAGCCCCCCCAATGCCCCCAGGTGCATGTGGGTGTATTTTGGGGTGGGGGGCTCCAGGGGGCAGTAGATTGCATGCTGTGAATTGCGGCACGCTGGTCCGGTGCACCATTCCTTTGGTGCTAGCCTGCGGCTTCCGCAAGTCATAAGCATAGGTGCCGGGGACCCTGCTTGTCCTGGAATATGGTGCAGGGTCCCTGGCGTAGCGCCACATGGTGTAACTTGCATACACCCGCGAGTTGTACCATACATCTTGTAATCGGGCCCTGGGGGGGAGGGTTAAATTTGCCCACTGCGGTCTGCTGAGTAAAATAGCCTGCCTGAAGTGTAACTGTATCTAATCCTATTGTCTAGATGATGTTTCTCTGCATGTGCAGGTTGTTCCAATTCTACAGGTCCTCTACTGGTCCCAGTGGTCCGGTCCATAACCCATTCAGAGATTATCAGTAAGCTTTGTATTTATTGTTCAGAGTTCCCGAATTTAGATTTTCTTTGCTTCTGAGTACTGAAGCCACAGTCACATGTTGTATATACTAGCCACCACAGGTATGACCACTTCTGTCTGATAACAGTTTTTCAAATGATGCCAAGACACCTGGATGCTCTTTCAGTACAATTGCAGGCTCAAACTGCTGGAGTGATATTGGATGTAGTAGTCATGTGAGACCATCATCTGTTTCAGTAACAGAAACCCTTTTTTGCAGATTCTGGAGCTAGCTCAGAAAAGTGGAAGTGCTCAGTATTTTATCTAGTGTCTTTATTGTATGTACCGAGATCATCTGAATGCTGCAGCTCCTTGGTCTAACATGAAGAAACAGCAGAACATGTATAAGGTGTCTTGGGGGCAATCGGCTGTCCAGTTTATTGAGCAAAGCAGTAATGAAATGCACTTTTTAAATTGTTTTGAAAATTAGCAGGACTGGGTGTAAATGTCAAAGGGTTTCTCACCTTTCATGTACTGTAGAAGAGATTAAGTTTGTGCCCGAAAATGTTTGTGTCTCCAGACCTGGTCAATATATGTAATATTCGCACCAGCCCACCAGAGGTGCTAATCACACATCATTATGAGAAGTATGCGATAACAACAGCTACTCAGGGTGCTCTTTATTTCACTATTGGCTGCTGTTAATCACTTTCAGATACTGTAATTGCATGAACCAGTCCTGACTGACCTGCCTGTAGCTATTGCTATTTCTATTGCTGCTGCGCACCTTACTGTATCTTGCGGTTCTTCATTTCCGCTTGTATCGCATTTCATCATGTCCATCCTCCACTAGATTACCGGTAGTCAGTCAAAAAAGAGAGAGTATCCACTAGATCTTACTGATGTCTCCTCTGAGCATCTGGCAACAAGAACTGGTCTGGATGTCGACACCACCAGTGCTGTTGCATCCAAGCTAAGTGCTTGCCTTCTCCTGCCTCACAAAAAGAGCTGCCCATCTACCTACACATCGTACACTGTTGAAGTCCGATTTAAGGTCGGATGTTATGCTTTGGAGAATGGGTTGATGTCTGCGGTCCGGTACTATACCAGCAAGTACGGTCGCAACATCAACGAGTCTACATTCCACAAGTTCAAGCTAGACTATAAAGCTAGATTAGAGCTGACGTCTGACCCCACACTTTTGAAACCCACAACGCCAACAAAACCCCATGGTAGACTGACTTTACTAATTGAGGAGGTGGAGGAGAAGTTACAATTTATCATAACAAGCCTCCAAGCCGAGGGTGCCGTGGTGAATGTATGGGTGGTGCATGCCGTGGCCCTTGGAGTTGTAAAAACAAACAGCCCGCATATCCTTGTTGAAAATGGTAGTAGTATTAACATCACCACTAAATGAGCTGACATTTGAGACTATCTTTATTTATCTACAGCATGTGCTTATTGCTTATTGTTCCTCACTCATTTAAACAGTTCCTTACTCATTCCTAAACAGGATGGGGTACAGTTGCCGTAAGGCTACCAAAGCTGCCTGCAAAAACCCCACTAGATTTTATACAGCTGAAAGAGGGTTTTTTGGCTCAAATTTCTAAAGTCGTGGCACAGGAATTGATCAACCCTAAGCTGGTGGTGAACATTGATGAGACTGGGGTAAATCTTGTCCCAGTTTCCCAGTGGACAATGGCAGCCACAGGGTCAAGACAAGTGGCACTGGCAGGACTTGGCGACAAACGGCATGTGTCCCTTGTCCTCGGGTGCATGCTAGCAGGAGATTTGTTGCCGCCTCAGGTTGTCTACAGTGGCAGAATGAATGCTTGTCACCCAGTCCATAAATTTCCTAATGAGTGGTGTATAACACACTCACCCAATCACTGGGCTAATGAAGTGACAACCAAGCACTACATAGAAGCTGTGCTGGTTCCACATCTGTCTGCCATGAAGTGTGCTCTGGGGCTGCCAAGTGAGCAGAAAGGTCTGCTCATTATGGGCCTTTTCAGGGCTCACACAACTACTGCAGTATGCGAGCAGTTAGAGGAGGCAGGATTCATCCCTGTTCTTGTGCCGGCATCCTGTACCGACCTACTGCAGCCCCTAGACATCTGGCTAAACAAACTCTTAAAGGATGACATGAACCAGTGCTTCACATCCTGGTATGCAGGACTAATATCGGGCCAGCTCTCCAGCGGATCCAAAAGAGTCAAAATTTACTTAAAAATGTCAACTTTAAAGGAGGAACACTCTGTGTGGCTGGAGGGCAGTTTCAACAAATTGTGACTGAGAAGAGAAGATTGTGTCAGGGGATTTATGGAGGCAGGGATCTCCAGAGCACACGGGTGATGTTTGGATACAAGAATTGGTGAGTACAACACTTATACTGTACTAACAGTCATTTAGTTTTTTTCTGACTGCTACTACAGTGATTTTCTTTTTTTTTATTACAGAGCACTTCTGATTTGAAGAGTGTTACAGCTACTGGCTACTGACATTTGAGACTATCTTTATTTATCTACAGCATGTACTTATTGCTTTTTGTTCCTCACTCATTTAAGTATTCTTTTCAAATGGTTTTAAAAAATGAAATAAAGATACGTTTTTAAGTTCATTGTGCATTGATGTTGGTTGTTATTTGGTTGATCGTTCTTCCAGATGTTGCATAGTAAGCAGTGATACAGATATATTTGCGTGTAGTTAATGTTCGTGCTTTTTCCATTACCGCGAAGAACGTGAAAATAAAAAGAAAGCGAACATTTCTTAGACTACAGTATTGGGTGCCTTCATGATCATGGAACATTGTCTTCCAAGTCCCAACAAGGAACAAGTTGTTTTTAAAGGACTGGAGGATGCAAATAGAACAAGTCATCTGACCACTGTCTTTTTAGAACAGTAAGCAGTGAGACCATGTATATTGTTAGCCACCTTTGCTGGAATGTATCTGATCCTTCTGGATAGGAGCAGCTGTGTGGTACAGTGTCCCTGGTGTCTGGCTCATCAACTGAAATCTTGTGGTTCAGTTCCAGTGCCCATCCTGGTCTTGTTCGTGTAGTACGGCTCGTTCATCATTCACTCTTTTTTCCTGGTTCTTGTTCTTCCGGAGGCCACGTGCACATTTGGTTGCTTTCTCGTCAGCCAGGTCAGCAAGGATTACATGCTTGATGATTATACAAACATACAAAGAAGTCAGCAGAAGAAGGCCATTTGGTCTATCAACTCTGCTTGTATTGCAGGGTCCGCAGCTTGAGCTAATGTCCCTGCCCTCCCTCCCCACTCTTCCCATCCTCCCTATCCATGACCCTTTCCTTCCCCCATGCCTGTCCCAGCCTCTCTTAAAGCTGCCCAGTGTCCTCAATGAGATTACCTCTTCTGGCAGCACATTCCAAGCATCCACCACCCTCTGTGTAAAGAAGTGCTTCCTGACCTCCCTCCTAAATCTCCCACCCTCCAGCTTAAGACTGTGCCCCCTCGTGTTATGGTTGCCACTCAGCTTAAAGAGACTCTCCTTATCAACCTTATTTATCCCTTTCAAGTACTTGAAGGTCCCAGTCATGTCCCCTCTCTCTCTCTTGTCTTCCAGGGAGTACATGTTCAGTGTACAGGGAGTACATTATTATGTCACTGCCTGCTTGTCTGTCGTGGGACTTCTTGAGGTCTTCTTCCCAAGTTTGTTATTTTCTTCCATGTCCTCCTGTTCTCCTTAATCTTTTTTTTTGTAAATATAAATGCTGTGTCTGATGTTGGGATAATCAAATACTCCTGGCCTAGGTCCTTCTGAACCAACCAGTACCACCTCTGTGGCCCCCATTTGTCAATTCCCCATAGGTGTTCCTGCCAACTTTTCTAATTCTGTGTTTTGTTTTATAATTTTTCTTTTTTAAGATCTCCACGGTTCCTTGTCTTGGTCCTTCCTGCCCTTACCTTTAGTGTCATCCCCCAAAATGTTTTGTGTTACATAGGAACATACAAAATTGCCACCAGATACAGGCCTATTGGTCTGTCTAGTCTGCCTGAGTGGTCAGCACTTCTGTCTTTCAGATTGCAGCTGCCCCCCGCCTCCCTCCCCTCCCAGTGATTTTACCCTTGTATCCTTCATTCCCACTCCCTGCTCACCTATGGTTTGAACCCACCCTCTGAACCTGTACCATCCCCTTTTGAAGCTGCCCACTGTCCACAGTGATAACGTCTCCTCTGGCAGTGTGCTACACTCTGCCATCACCCATTCGGTGAAAAAGTGCCTCCTCATTTCCCTCCTTAATCTGCCTCCTTCCAACTTCAGACTGTGCCCCCTGGTTTCCCTTCCACCTTTCAATTTGAAAATATTTCCAGTGCTTACTCTTTTCATACTCTTCAAGTACTTGAACCATACCCTTCAGGTACTTGAAAAAGAGTTCCCATCATACCCTCTCTATTCCTTCTATCCAGGGAATACATATTGAGGTCTCTCAGTCTCTCCTCATAAGGTTCATCTCCCAATCCTAGGATAATTTTTGTGTTTTAAAGTACAGTTATGCTTTAGGCCCCTTATTTTGTTCAGCAGACCTTTTTTAGCTCAGTATTTTGTGTTTTCATTTGGCAGCTACCTCATTGTAGCTGCTTTTTTTTAAGAGCCACAGAAGTAACAGTATCATATGTTCTGTGCTGGTCACTGCCCACCTACCCTCCTCTTGTCACCACCTGCAACTGTGGAAGTTCCCCCCCCCCTGTGGTAACCTAACCAGTTGTTACTGGTGAACGTCTCGCTGCTACCCTGTGATATGTGATTTGTCCCATCCTGGTGCCGAATCACCATTAAAGTATGTTGACAGTCATGTTACCATAGAAAAGGCATCCATTGACGTGACATTAGAAATGACATGATGATCATTATGGTGTACCCAGGACCTCAAAAAGGTGACTGCAAAATTCTGGGCTGCTAGCAAGAGCAAGATCTGTGGGACTGCAGAGAAGACGTAACAAAAAACATATAGTAGAATGACAAATGGACGAGAAAACATGGGCATGGATACAAACAACCAGTGTTCCCAGTGCTTCATCCCCAGAGATGAAAAGGCATACTTTACAACGTAATAGTACTTAACTGTACTGTTACAGCCCTGACTTAGTCTCAGAATGTCATAAATGAAACAAAGAACAAGGATACTGTCATTAGCATTCAGTAACGTCAGGAGAAGTGGAGAAAAAGTTATAGTACAATCACAAATGGATGTTAAACATGGACATGGACACAAACAACAAGTGTTCCCAGTGCTTCATCCTCAGAGATGAAAAGGCATACTTTACAAAGTAGTAGTACTGTTATTGTACTGTTACAGGCCTGACTCAGTCTCCAAATGCCATACATGAAATAAAAATCAAGTATACTGTCATCATTAGCATTCAGAGTAACTTCCGTTAGCTGTCACAGATTACTCTTCTTGACCCTGGCAGGTTCCAGCCATTGTCCGAAATTCCTCAGTGTTGTCAACCTGTGTTTCATGCCCAGAATACATAGTAAGAGTGAAGACTTGAGAGTGTCCACTAGCCAGCCCAGCCCACATAACGGCCTATTGTCTCAGAGGTCAAACATTTTCTTCCTAAAGGATATTTGGAAAGAAAGCATTTTGAAAGTGTTATCACTTCCTGCTGTGTATGTCATATGGACATACTCTGCCCTACACTAATTATAATAATGATTTCAAGCTAGTAAAGAGAAGATTACATATATTAGAAAATTGGTGCATAAATCAAGCATTTATAATAGTCAACCTATAGTGCATAGAACACTTACACTTGTCACTTGGTTCTTGACCAGCAAAAACAGTGCGGCGTTGTTCAGTTTGCATAATGAACTAATTGAGGAGACTGTCAATGTCTATTTCTTCGGTCAGTTGCTTGTGAACGTGCAGTACTGCCAAATGATTGAGTTGGTCTTGGCTCATAGTGGTTTGCAAATAATTTTTTAGTCTTCATAGGCAGCCAAACGATCGCTCAGCAGTGCATGTTATTGCTGGAATTGTGTAGAACAACTTCAGCAGAGTTGCAGCTTCAGACAAGATGTCACTCAACTCTTCGTTTTCTTTCAGAAATGTCTTCACTTGACTCACAGAATTAAGCATGCAATTTCTTGCTTTTGAAATGTCACCTAACATTTGTAAATGAAGAGCTAGCCTGTCCCTGCTGATATCATCCTTGAATGCTTCAGTAACATGGTCAATTTCCTCTTGTGATCCCCTAACTGTCACAGTGATATGCTTCTTCAGTTTGACTGCGGATGTGAAGCCTTCTGACCAAAAGCGCTGCTCAATCGCAACCTTGCACGCATTGATTACCTCGAAATATTGTTGACGAAAATAATGTTTGGGGTCACTGTGGGTATGTGGAGAGCTTCCTTCATCGAGCCATCTTGGTGGTCTGCATTTTCTAGGAAGTGAAGGCTCCTCTAAATTGAGAACTTGTGCCTGCTCTAGTGTCGTTTCTTAAAAGTGATCGTATGATGAGTCATTGCGCATCCCATTTGGCACCTATTGCAGTATCTCAACCTTTTTAAGAATGTTGGACAGCAAGAGATATGGACTCTGAATTTTTGCATTGACTTCTTCCAAAGGACCCATCACTTTCACAATTACTTGTAATGTAAAGTAGGTGGGAAAAGACTGGAGTTGCTCAGTAGTGTAGCAAATTCCCAGAGGGCCTGGGTGCAGGGTATGTTATAGGGCCCCCATTGGTTTTGAATAAACATCAAAATTATGATTTGGGCCCCTCAAACCTCATGGGCCCGGGTGCGACTGCACCCCCTGCACCCTTGTAGCTACACCCCTGGAGTTGCTTCAAGAACCCACACTGCATTTTGAACCAAAGTCATTAGCACACGTTTCACTAAATTCTTCCAAGCAGGTAATCACAGCCTCATAATTGCAGAGCAAAGATCGGATACTGCTGATCCTCAGTGTCCTCCTTGTTGGGCACAATGGATGTAGAGAAGGCTGTGTTTCATCTTGAAAGTCTCTGAATCTTGACAGATGCTTTGGCGACTTCCTTATGGCATTTATGAGATCCTTCATTAATGAAAAGCAGTCACAATTTGCTTGAATATTTTGTAGGGCATCCTGCATGGCAAGATTCAAGGAATGGGCAGTACCGTGAACAAATACTGCTCTTGGTTCTCATTCTTTCACTCTGGCATGCAATCCAGTGAATTTGCCGACACATTACTGGCTCCATCATAACACTGACCCCGATAATCAGAAAAAGATAGGCCAAACCTCAGCAGCATATCTTCCAGAATTTTGAAAAGGGATGCAGCATCAGTTGCATCAGTGTGATAAGAACCCAGAAATTCTTCTTGAGTTTACCGATCTTCACGTGAAAAGTACCTTGAAGAAAAACGTATTTGTTCTTTCTGAGATAAATCCGCAGTCTCATCCATCAAGATTGCGTAATACTTAGAGCACTTGATCTTCTGCACAGTTATGCATAGCACTGATGCTGCCATTATTTCAAGTATCTTAAGAATATCATGTGGTAGCCACCTGTATTTTCTATGAGTAAGCCATTGCCTTAATTCATCCGAATCTGTGCTGTGTAGCTGCAACTATCAGGTTTGAATCAATGTCTGCATGTCCACGTATCACTAGTCCTTGCTTGGCCAGGTGGCGAATGCTAGTAAATGTTTTGTGCAAGGCATAACACGCTGCTTGCTTTTCGTTCTTGTAACTAGCAGACATCAGTGCAGATACTTTTGTTTGAGATTGCAGGACAGCATGCTCCATTGCAGCTTCGTTGTGGCATGCTGATTTTTCGTGTGATGTGAAGCCACGCAATGCATGTTTCCAATCCTCAAATCCAGATGAAGTAAAAACTGGTTCAGCTTTTGTGGAAAATGTTAACAGCTTCTTTTCTGAGCATGTTTTGCAAATGGAACAAAATACTTTGTCTGACTGCTTATGATACTCCAGCCAGATAAACTTTGCTAACCAAAATTGCTGAAAATGTCTTTTTGTCTTTGAGGCTGGATCTTCTGCATGTGTCTCTTCTGACACTTCAGTTTGCAAGGGTACCAGATTATCAGGAGTGGAGTAACCTTGCCCTTGTTCTTCTGCAGTGTCACTTTCCTTCTGTCACACTTTTTTTATTACGTATCTATCCATATTGTGCAGTTGGCTGTTCAAATAAAAAAATAAGCAAAAAAGAATGGTTCAGCACACACACTGACTGCAATACTGCTTGGGCTACAGATTTGTACCTATGCTTGCTATGTTGTGTTTGCACAACAGGGGCACTTGCTTTGGTATCAGGTGGGTTAAGGTTAATGGACTGTGTGCTGGGAAATAAAGTGTCACAGTCAGCATCAGCATACCGAGATGAAGTATTCCCCGTGCCAACTGAGAACTTGCACTTATTTGTGCACACAGATTGCTGGGTGCAGGGATCTTTAGGGTGATGGTTGACAGGTGCAGGGATGGCTGCCTGCATTCAGCACTCAGGCCCCCCCCCACACCCAGCAATCACTTGCCAGCCATGGTTGGAAGCTCAGAGGTAGTGCTAGCAACTACCTTCCCAATCCCTATCCCGCACAATGACAATTCCATATGGTGAAGATCGCATGAAGGTACTTTGTATGTGTTGCTTTCCTGGTCTCACCTGTTAGAAGCCAGAACCAAGATGTATGACATAGTGTCAGACTCTGCAGCTCCCGAAATAGGGAGCCACAGTGGCCTGCACCTGCACAGGTTGTGTTAAATAATTTGAAATCTCGGTATTCCAATGCAGCCATACAAAGGAGCCCCTGGACATGCAAGGCCCTAAAGAGCCACTTCCCATGCACATGAAGAAGAATCAGCATTTATGTAAGAAGGTGGCGTGTAACCTTACATTTTATTTTTCCATTTCAAGTCTTGCAACAACATTTCTCCCTATGCTATTCTTTTGTACCTTCCTTTCTGTGTTCTCTGCTCCAAGCTTAATTTCCCCAGGCTCTGGAAGGCCACCGGCAGCTGTTCTCTCTATCCTTTGTCTCTTTTTCCTGTAAGGTTGTGCATTTTACCCCATTGAATTTGTGACCATAATTGCTTGTGATCCACTGCATGAACGTTCGCACTTACGCATGGCATACCTCTGCGCATACATTTACGTTCTTTGCGAATGTGCGCACACCACCACTTAAGTTCTTGGAGTAGGCAATTGGAAAGAAAAGAGATTCCCTGAGGTATTAAGTGTGTAAAAACACTTCTGCTGGGAATAAACAGATACACTTTGTGCTGCACTAGAAGGAGGACCTCTTGACTTTTTGGATGTTAAATAAAAATACAAGGGCTTGGTTTCTCTGCAGCCACTTGTTCCTGCCCTCAGCTGCAAAAGCATAGCGACTCACTGTAAGAAGCTGAGTCAGGGACTCCTGTTTACTTTTTCATCCCTGCTTTGTTTTTTAAAAGGGGTGCTAATGTCAATAGGAAATTTTTACTTTAATGAAAAGTTAGAGAATACAAAAGAGTCTGAAATAAAGAGAATGTGTTAGTTTAAAAGTATGCTTGCTTTTGAAACAGAGAAAAACCCCAGAGTAAAGGGAAGAAAAAAAGGAGTTGCTTGCCTGCATTACAATGTTGGAATGCTTGCTGCAGCCTCTGCAGTTTGTGCTCTGGACACACCCTCTGGTCTGTAAAGCTCTTTAGAGCCAGCTGGCCATATTCTTCCTATCTTTATGCTGCAGACCAGGAGGTGTGGCCACTTGCTGTGCTTTCCTTGATGAAACTTTGTTTAACTGCAATATTATTCTGTTATAACCTATTAGGGATATTTTGACTGTTACTGAAGTATGAATTGTAAATATATAGGGCCAGATATTCAAAAGGGTTGCGCCATGCGCAATAGGGTTGCGCCTGCGCAAGTCCGAACTTGCTCCATTCTGCGATATTCAGCTGGAGGCAGTTGTGCCACTGAAAACAGGCTGAGCAACAGTGCAATACAAATGAATGCATGCTCAACTGGTGGGGGAGGAACCATGCATAAACTGCACGGCCCGATATTCAGCCGGGCTGTGCAGAGTTGTGCAGGCGCAACCCCCAACCTGCGCCTGCACAACTTTGAGCCAAAAAAAAAAGGCTTAAGTTGAGGGCCACCCACAGGTGAGCTGCTGCATTGCAGGGCGCAACACAGCAGCTGCCACCTGTGGCTGGCCCCCAACCCACTCCCTGTGCCCCCCCTCATACCTCTCAACTGTCCCTGATTTTCAGGGACATCCCTGATTATGCCTCAGAATTTGTCTCTGTCCCTCATAACAATTGTATTTTTGTGACAGAACACTGGGGATTGTAAGCATAAAATAATGTTAAATATTAAGTTACAGATTCCTTCATATTCAGACAATGCATCTTACATAAATCCCCCCTAATTCTATCAGCTTTCTGAGTGTTTACTACCAAATCTTAAGATGTGTCCCTGATGTGGGGTCTGTGTCCCTGATATTTTAATGTCTTGTCCCTGATTTATGAGATGAGAGGTTGAGAGGTATGCCCCCCCGCAGCCCGATCGTGGGCATAATTTAACCCCCCCACCAGCCTGATCGCGGGCAGCAATGTGTCTACCCTCCCGAACACATCCCTGGTGGTCCAGTGGACTGTAGATCCTGATCGCGGATGTAATCATTAAACTCCCCCGAACACATCCCTGGTGGTCCAGTGGACCGTAGATCCCGATCGTGGGATGTAATCATTAACCCCAAACATAGCCCTGGTGGTCCAGTGGACCAAAACTCCTGATCACGGGATGTAATTATTAAACACCCCCAACACATCCCTGGTGCCTAGTGTCCCCACCCCACCCACCCATGAAGCCCCACCACTCGCTCCCCGGCGGCGGCGGGCAGCAGCATCCACCCGCCTGCCGCCCGCCGCCGCGCTGACTGCTCAGATGGAGGCTGCATGCCCATTGGTGCAGAGCAAGAGCCAATGGGTGTGCAGCCCATACCATACAAGACAGTCCAGTTTTGTGAATGATCGGGATCTACAGTCCACTGGACCACCAGGGATGTGTTCAGGAGGGGAGGAGACACATTGCTGCCCGTGATCGGGCTGGTGGGGATTAAACATGCCCGGATCGGGCTGCAGGGGAGGTTGTTTTAAACTAATGCAGCCTGCGGTCGGGCTGGTGGGGTGGTAGTGAGGATTTTCACTCTTTGCCGCGATCGGGCTGCAGGGCGTTGGTCCCCGACGGCTGCTGCCTGGCAGGGCGCCAGGCGCAAGTCCTCGGGATCGGTGCACCTGCATGCTAATGGCATGCAAATGGGGCCATAATCAGATGCAAATGGCCCCCTGTGCCTTGTATGAATTATGGCCCCATTTGCATGTCACCTTTGAATATCGATTTTGCGCGATGGCGTAATGGTACTTGCACCACCATAAGTTGAATGCTCCACCTGACAACTTGCAGTGGCGTAAGTTCCACTGCGCCATGCACAGTGGCTGTGGCCAGGGGGTGATATTCAAAGGAGCTGCTCAATAGTGCAACTCCTTTGAATATCGCCCGGGCCACACCCCTGCACAACTATTTTGCGCAGCGCAAGGGCTTGCGCCTAAGAAGAGCGCAGTTTGAATATCTGGCCCATAGAGTTGTTTTAATGAGAATAAAGCATTTTCTCTTGTATTAAGAGAAAGTGGGTAGAGCTATGCTCATCACATGACCTGGTCTGCATATAAAAAGAGCACCTTCTCAAAGCTTAGTTAGTTGGTGCTGGGGTGCTGACCCTAGTTGTGTCCTAGAGAGCCTACTAGGATATCTACACAGTGATGTAACTGTGGAGAATTTTGTTTCTGTTTGATTCTATATTTAGTTTTTTTGTTTTGTCATTTTGTTTATTCTACTGCAATAAATTTCTTGTTTTGGAGACACTGCCTACCTTGTGGACATTCCATCCTTATCCCACATCCTCACAATTTATATAGCACTTTTCATACACAATGTATCCCAAAGTGCTTTACAAGCAATGCTAGACTGGTAGTGAAGTGCGATAAACTGTAAATTTTTAAAAAAGTTAGCATATCCCCCAGAAGTATCTTTATTTCTGGTGGGATTCTGCAGAATTAATTAAGCCAAAAGATGAGCCTGACAGGCTCATTAACATGGGGACAGGTGCTGTTTTGCACCTGCACAGCACTGCACTGCCGAGAACCAGCCCTCTACTGCTCCACCCAAGAGGGGTATCCCTGGTGGCAGGGCTTCAGATAAGTCTATTTTGGACATATTTTATGTTCAAAAAGTCACTCAAAACATCCAAAAATGTAGTGTCTGGAGTCACTGACATCCACACATCACTTCACTTGCTAATAGTGACGTCCATTTTTCATTGTGTGGACATCACATCTTTAAACATTTTTTCAATCCTGTGGATGGATTGCCAACACTGCAGTTGCCATGGCAATTTTGTCTCCAACAATTCTGCCCCCTGCCCCCCACAAACAGGATCCTGTCGTGCATGTGCGGCCTCACACACACCTTTTGGCACCTTTATTTTGCATGAAGACTGAGAGAGAGAGAGAGAGCAAGTTGTGCATGGCAGAGTAGAGGGAACACGAATGAGCATGGGATGAGACTAAGTGAGTTAAAGGCAAGTTAGGCCTTCAAACCAGCCAGGGGGTCTGAAAAATAATGATATATTTACTTTTTTGGAGTTAATCTATTTATTATTAGCATTTGCTTACTGCTGTCCTGTAGTGTTCAGTGCCAGATGGAGGAGTTGTGAGTGGACCGTGGATGGACTCTAGGGAGCCGTGGTGCGGTGGTGGAGTCGATGAGTGGGAGTCAGGAGGAGAGGAGGGAAGGACTCTGTTTCTTAAGAGTTCACTAGACCACACACCAACCGTCAGGCATCAAATCAGCAGCAAGCCCTCAGTTGCAGTAGCAGCCAGCAGATATTTTTTGATTGTGTGTCTGTGGCGTGGCATGGCTGCCTGGGTGGGTGGGCCACTGTGGCGCTGGGCCTGGCTGACTGGCAATGGCAGTGGATGGCAAAATTCATTGAGGCCAGAGACAACACAGCAGTAAGAAGAGCTGCCTAAGCATGAGTCCTAGGCTGAGCGGTGAGGGCCTCCCGTTGCCTTAGGAGCGGTTGTGATGACTTGTAGGCGCCTAGGCGGAGGTTGAACTTAGCAGAGCTAGAGTCGGGACTGGGAGGGGAAGAGCCTGAGGACTGTCTGGACTGAGGGACTCTGGCACCATAAGAGTGACTGTGACGGTCAGTCAGATCATGGTGTACTGTGTCAGTGTGGCGTGGGCTGCATGGTTGTGGAGTTGGAGAGGAGTGCCATGGTGTGGTGTGTGGGGCCCGCCTGTTGAGGAGTGGTCAACTGGAGGTGTTGTCTGAAAGAGGGAGATTTTGAGAGCCCAGAGCCGGATCCTGAATTGAACCAACCTTGTTGGTTGGGGTTTCCTAAGCTCCAGTTGCATGTTGCAGGAGAACCAAGGGTTCATCGCCATCAATGAGGATAAAAAAAAAAATAAAAGGAATTTTTTTATTTCTTTGCTGCTTTGCACATTTTAGCCAGATAGCCACTGGCACAGCCCACTTCACTTTCAGATATAGTCTGAGTTTGTCTGAGCTGCCAGCCTGCCTCGTGCCTCCCTCTGTCTAGTGACTGAGAGTGAGTGAGTAGTAGTCATAGACAGTACTGATTAGTCCTCCTCCTGCTTGAAGCTTCTTAAGTCAAAGTGCTTCATTTGCCTGCAGAATGTATTTGGCTGATATCAATTTAGTTTAAAATTGAGTGTCCATATTTAAAGTTTGCAAGGCCACTTTGGGAGCATTCCCATGTGTACAAATGTTATGTAATCATTGTAATGTATATATCTTGACTGACTGCTCTGCTGCATGATCCTGCATTTTCATACAACACTACGGGGAGCTTTTGGGACTATGGAGAGAGCAGATTTGCCTTGTAATTCTAGAGAATATGTTAAGAGCAAAAAAGTATGTGTGTGTGTGTGTATGTGTCACTGTGGCATTGGGCTGGCAGCCTGGCATACAGCAGCTACAGTATATTTTTGGCCCCCTCACTTCTTGATGTATTGTATGACTGCTACTGCAGTCATTGTTTCTCTCACAATACTTTAGTTTTACTTTTTATTCTTTGAGCTTGAGGGAAGCAGCTCACTTTTGAGGTGTTACAGACAGTTGTAGTATGTGTGGTGTGGCTTTTATCTTTTTTCTATGTCCTGCATACTGGCATTATGACCTAATTTTGTTTCTGGTTGTGGTACTCACCGATAGAATGTTTCGCTGGAAGAGCACATGGGGTGCGGATAAAAGCGAACAGAGCGAATAAAAATAATACTGAAAAGTTTGTTTCAGTTGATGTTGTGTTGTTTTGGTAGCTACTGTATATGTACATTCATGCATTGCATCTTGACATGCCTCCCTCGTGATGCCATCATCAATGTATTAATATAACATGTTCTAAATTAAATAAATTATCTAACTTAAATTATTGGTGTTTATAAGTGAAAATAAATATTTATGCCAAAATAACATCTGATTTCTTTACCCAGTTTATTTGCCACTGCCCACTGGTGTTGTATACTTAAGCAATAATGCACGACGGGGTGTGGTAAATCATGGGATATCGTCATACCTCGGGTGGTTGGGCATGAGGCCGCAGGCTGAGAGCATCCAATGACCTGAGAAGTGACTATATCCCATGATATACCACACCCTGAAGTGCGCTATTGCTATTATGAAGTGGTTTAAACATTTTTTAAAGTGAAAAAAAAAAATTTTCAAAATGTGTTTTGGGGGTGTTGAAGGGATACCTTTAAATAAAATAGTTCCTAGCGGGCTCTGGGCAGCAGGTGGCTCTGTTGTTGGCTGTGATAAAGGAAGTGGAGCTCTTGTGACTGGGTGACCCACTCCTTACCATTGTAGTTTTTTTTTTTTTTTTTACAATGTTCCCCATTCACACTGCACTTTATTTTTATTGTTTTTGTTCTGGGAGAAAGTAGGATGAATTGGATGCTGATGACTGGTAAGGTGAGAGAGAAGATGGGGAGCCAAGCCAATGATGTGTGCATCGCCAGGTGTGTTTAGTCGAATAGCCGTACTGAAAGAGAAAAAGGTAGAATCTTGTTGCGATTCGTTCGGGACTGTTACTCTATCTAAGGACTACTATTAGAACGGTTACGAATGTCTAGGACAAGACTGACACGTGGCTTTCTTTTTGTAGGGGAGAGGGTTTGCAGTTAGAGATGCAGTTTGTGTGAGAATTACTAGAATGCAAGGGTCTCTGGTTTGTGCTTTGAAAGAAAACAATTTACTCCTCCGTTGCTGCCACTCACATGCTGTTGCCACGGTGTTGGGCACGCTACTTTTGAAAGTACGAGTGGCAGCGAATGAGGAGCTGATCCTAGTAAGTGTAACTTTTGTGCAACTGTATTTGTTGTGAGGAGCCTGATGACTGGAGGCTTTTTGAAGCTGTGATGTTGTAGCCCGTTATCATCACGACTTCAAATGCCTCTTGGACAATCAGCTTTGTCCAATTTTTTGATCCAGTTCATAATTGTAATTTTGTGTCTTACCTCTCTAAAGCTGAGATAAATGTGTTATTTAACTGCAGTCTGATGGGGCACAGAGTAGTCTAGTCTACATGTGTTGGTGAGTTTTGCAGCCCCCTTATGAATTCATTCCCTATTATAATACACAATCAGATCTAACAGTAAAACAGACATGACAATAAAAGCTTTAATAGGAAGGAGAGAAAGAGAGACTTTGACTGCATTGCTGTTTATCTGTATGAGTGATTACCACATTTTGAATGTAGCAGGCAGCAGGCATCTGTCTGCAATCAAGTTAACATAATATGTAGCATGATAGCATGATGGTGTAACCCCCTTTTCACCCGGGGTTACTAGAATCCCACTTAGAACTAGTGGCAGGCAGGGAAAGGCAGCTTGTGAGACACCAGTTAAATGGGTTTCACACTGTTTCACTCTGTCTTTAGTCTCAGCTGAGCTGGAGGGATAACATCACCATAGAATTCTTGCAGCAGCATAAACCACATTGAATGCTCGCAGCAGGGGTTAGTGTTAGAACGTTGGGGAATTCAAGTCAGTCTTGGGCAGTCTGCAGAGAAGGAGGAGGTGTGCTGCAGTTGGCAGCCCCTCAGAGCCTAGCTCTGCTTTAGAGCTACATTAGAAAGAGGGTAGTGTGTTCTCACCCTAGAGAAGAACACAGAAGAGACTGGAAGAAGTGGTAGAGACCGCTCCCCGTGTTGTTGCAGTGCCCCATCCCCGGAGGGACGGGGGGACCAGCATTTCAGGGGCAATCCCTTGGCCCTGCTTGGAAAAGGGAAAAAGCTGCCTGACAGAAGAAATTATACTTTGGTACCAGAGACTCTGTGTTTTGTGGGAAGAAGCCCTGGGACACATGCATACCACGGTGAATCTGCTCTGAAACAGAGCCCATGTTTCACCAAGACAGAGTTGTGTAAAAGTAACTGCCTACTGTGGGGTCAGGAGAAGACTACCCAAGTACAGTACTTTTAATTTTGTGCATGGCTTAAAAGCATCTAAAACAGTGGGGATCTAGGAAGATGGACATAGCCATTTACAGAACTTTTCAAGTCAGGACACCAGCTAAATACAGAGTAGAATGTTAAATGTGATTTACATTTCGAGACAGCATCTACAACCAGAGAGTTCAAAGAAAGGTGTTGATCCAAATGAATGGCCGGGTATAGATTTGGGAGCAAGAGGTGGGAGACCCCCATCTGGAGTAACCAGGTTTACCTCTACAGGTTCACTTTGGGCACCTATAGCTTTCTCCCAGCCACTTGGCCAGTGTCTGTAGAAAGTACCCAGATGTGGGATTAAGAATGAGGTTTTCCCTTTAGAGCTAGAAAGCGCTCATGGGTGGTTGAGGGAAACACCATCAAACTCCATGCCATATGGAAAAGTGTCCAAGTACTGGCCAGAGTGCTATGTCAAGAAATCAAAGTAGAAGAGTACCAGTCCGGGCCGTGTGAGCCCTGTTGTGTTCAGAACCTGAGGGTATTGTGTAGTAAAGAAGATGTGCTCTGACCTCTGTAAATCTATATTGCCAGTGAGTGTAGCCCTGTGGGGGTTCATCTTTGCTTTGTTATTCCTGTGTTGATGTGAATAAAAGCCACACTCTAGAATCCCATTCCTGGTTTGGACATTTCAGTTATTGCTTCCTGTGTCTGGAGTTACTTGGGTGCCCCTGACCAGAAGTATAAACCTAGCCATGATACTGAGCAAATGTTTTCTCCCTTAACCTAAGCTAGCCCAGGTAGTGGTTACAACATGGAGGCACCGCAACTAGGACTTACAATAGCATGATGAAGTTACTTGGTGATGGAACTGCAAGAATGATTCATGAAATAAACACATGTCTGCAAATGATTACTGTACTGTTTTCATTTTCTAACATTAAGAAATGTATTTATGTGGATGTAGCATGGATTACAGTGAGGTATTCAGAAGGTCAATGAGTTGACTTCTAAAAGTATGGGACTGGAAGCATTTTGACTGCCAAAATTTGTCAGATGGAATTATTCTGACTTCCAAAAAATTGACATCTGGAGTATTTTGACTCCAGTAAAACTGAAATGACTTCCATATTTCAAGCCATGGAAGTATTTGACTTCCACCCCAAAAAATTATCTGAAGCCCTGCCTGGTGGTAGTGACATGGCACCCCCCTGTCTTTGAGACCACCCCTGTATAGTGAGCGACATGAGTGGTATGGTATTATTCCCCTCCTCTGATCCCCCAAGTGCAAATACTTCCCTTCTCTGGAGTCCAGTGATAGCTCTCCCCACCTGTGCCCAAGCCCCATGTTTATGTATTATTCCCTGGTGTGTAGCGGTACTGCCCACCACCCAAAACCTGACCCAGTAGAGCCAAGAACTCCTCCCAGCATATGTCAAGTACTCACCTAGGCCCTACCATCATGGTGACAGCCTGAGCCATCCTGCCACAACCATGTGGGAATCTGCTTGCAAGGAAGTCTCCCCACACACAACAACACCCTGGCCCTGTACGTACTCCAGTGATTTGAATCACCCCTGCCTATTTCTCAGTCATAGTTAGTGTCCCCACTTCCCAGCTGTGGCATCAACACATGTGCCCACACACACACACACATATTGGTCCTGCCGCTGTCTGATCTGACTGAGTGTGCCGCAGTGAATGAATCAATTGTAAGCGATGCAAGCAACCCGCCACACACCACCTCAGCTACCTCTGTCTAACAGTAACAATGAGGAGCATGTCCTAGCTTGGGGAGTCACCCGTGCCCTATTCATTAGCTATACTACCTGTTATTACTCAGACAACAGGCAGCCTAGGTGGTGTGTGGTGGTCTGTGTCGGTCACAGTCGCCTCAGTCACCATGGCAGAGACAGTGAGGTCAGACAGAGGTACCAACAGGTGGATGTGTGTGTGTGTTGTCTATGACACAGCTGGGAAGGTGTGGCACATTCCTAAGGTGGGGTGGTGCAAATCACGGTGTAGGGGACCAGGACATTTTGTGTGTCTGTGGCGGGGGGACTTCCTTGTAAACAGATTCCCACACGGTTGTAGCAGGATGGCTCAGGCTGCTGCCATGAGGTGGTGGCTTTGGGGGGACTTGATAAACATTAGGGGGAGCTGTCATCCTTACTAGGTTGGGTACTAAGTATGGGGAGGTACCAGGGACTAATACATACAACCTAGGGCATGGGTGCAGGTGGGTGAGGGATCACACAGGACACCAGGGAAGGGATTTGGGAACCATTCGCACTTAGTGGGCAGGGATCAGAAGAACATGTTCCTCTCTATAAGGGGTTGGGATCAGAGGGAGGAGTCAGTGAATGCACCACTGCACAACAGCAACACATTCCATACTATACGGGAGCAGGCTTAGAGGGGAGGGGATCAACAGTACACCAGAGAGTGAGTACTGTGTCATGTGCGTGGAGGGGGGCCCACCCCAAGTCTGGCACACTTTCTCCACCAAGTGCTACAATTGCAAAGTGAAGCATGTTTACTATCAGAAACATGTGGCAAGTTGGCAATGGCATCCTAATACACCCACAGTATGAACGTAGCATATACATTTCACAGATAACGTCAGCGATCAGAAATCTGTAATAATTGTATTTGCGTGTGGTCAGTGGAGGTCATCTTTAATGACGTGAGTCATTAATTACTAAATGACCTGCAAAATGTCTGAGAAAAGCAGAAGTATACTAAGCACAATCATAGGCTGTCAGAATCAGAAACACATTGTTGCTGAAAGACCATATAATGATCTCTTTGTCAGCGTACACATACTGCCATGGTGAAAGTATTGGTAACAGGAAAGTTAGGTTATATTATGTTATAGGAGCTCAGCTGACAGCTGCTTGCCTTTGAAGGAACATTAACATAATTAGTGGTCAAGCAGCTGTCACAAACAAGATAGAAGACCATAAATCTGGGGAGACTCAGGCACACACAGTATGTAACTAAGAGACTAAGTAGGGATGTCAACATATTCAGTTTACAGATTTAAAACCAGTGTAGTAGTTAGCTGATCCCCCCACCTCTCCCTACACCCTGAAGCCTGACCATCTGACCCAATTAGACTTCTCGAAGAAAATTAAGCATTAAGTGCCCACACACTTACTCACGGTGATGGTCATCCTCAAACTCCACCAGCTGTCAGCATACCAGGCCCTTCTACATGGTGCCATATCATGTTGGTGTACATTGACAGACTACTCCCGCATACTTCATGAGCAAGCATTGCAGTGTCACACACTAACATGAGAGGGCACCACACTGCAACCGCCAAGTTGCCTAGCAGCAGAGTTCACGAGGGGCACTGCAACAGTCAGTAAGTGCAGGCACTTGCAAGTGTTTTGATACAAAAAGCCTAATTGCCAAGTAGTCAGGCTTCAGGAGATGGGGACTGGGGAGCATGAGCATGTAATGTCCCATGCATTCTTGAATTCCCCTACCATTTTTGTTCCCACCACCCACCTCCAAGGAGAGGCTATTCCATGCATCCAGGGTATTAAATAGCTGCTGGTATAGCATAGCAAAATGGTACTCAAAACAAGGGGTAATGCTAGCCATTTCCACATATGGATAGCAATAAACTGCTATCCATTTTTAAAGGGGGTCCATGCAACAGTGGACAAAATTAATAGAATGACATTTTTTTTTTTATTTTCCCAACCATTTGGTGCCAAGTGCTATGCATTTCTACAACTGATTAGCACTTTTCATGTGTAAAAGTGCTAATCAGTTTTTTTGGCCTATTTAATACCCTGATCCACCACCCAACCTTTCTGGGAAAATGTATTTCCTCACATTATCCTCCAGCCTCATTACAACCTTTTGTTCTTGCCATTGAACATGCTTTTTTTCTGAAATATGGTACCCTCTTGAACCTTCTTTACTGCTTTATATCCGACCACCCCTACCTGTCCCTCAGTGATGGTTACTATAAAAGTATTCCCCCCTTCCCAGCCACGGGCCTGTGGCACTTGCACCGAGACCCGAACCGGGAGCCACCCCTCAAGAGTCTGGTAGAAAGTGTGTGTACATCATGTGCCAGTGCAGGGCTGGTAATCTGTCACCCTGGGACCTCCCCCTCTTGATTTTCCAGAAATCCAGGGTGAGTGGGACCATGGGCCCCTACCTCCATGTCAACTTTCCAGTCCTCCCCCCCACCACCACCTCAGTCCAACCCTGGAGGCCAGTGCTCATCATCAACACAAGGGTGAGGCGTTAAATGTCCAGGAGCACACTGGAACTCAGTTCCCAACTTCCATCACCATACCTCCTATACATTTTATGACATTAAAGGAGAACTGCACTTAACCTGTAAGTCCTTTTCCCAGTAGAAGATGTTTTTGGGGTACTGGTTAAAATTGTATTATTATTCCATCTTTGCATGCCTTTCATTAACCTCAGTGGGTGTTTCTGCTTTACATGGTGTTAAGTGCCGCTGTCATTCTACAACTGTATGATGTCCCTCTCAGCCACTGAGTTCTACAAAACAACATGAAAGCATCGTGTCAAGAATAGAAGAGTAGAACAGGGACATATTTCTACATCACACAGTTCTAAAATGGTTCTTAACATTCATAAACACCCAGAGGGACAACCAAAAAGCCTGGCTAGCTGAAGCAATAACAGAATCTGAACAAGTATTTGAAAAGACCCTCTAGGAGAGATGAGTTACATAGTCAGCACAGTTATCCTTTAAAGCAAGGCAGCACTCAAGCAGCAAGACTGGATGCATGTAAGCCAAAGTCCCATCTCGAACCCCCTAGTGTTGAACCGTCAAGCAGCAAATGCCATGAGAAGGTAATGTGAAACACAACCTCCTCCCCAGAGAAACTACCCACATCTGCTGCTGCCACCATGACATCTTGTACAATAAAACAACAAGCGTTAGGTACCCACAACACATGCACAACCAGCAACAGAGAGAAGGTGATCACCCAGACTTTCTCTTCCCCTGCCCCCAAATCCCACATCAGGCAAGTTCCAACTAAGAGCTGTAAAAGCATGTGCATGTGAGGACAAGAAATTAGTCTAGGAAATCCCTCCAGATACTGTAATTTACTGCTCCCCTGTTGTAATTACACAACCTGTGATATAGCCTCAGGATCACAAAAAACTGTACTGTGTGGCCCAGCTGCCCAGCACTGTCCGGACCCAGCCCCCAAACTTACTATGTCTAGGTGGCATTTCGCCAGGCATGCTCCCCCCTTTGGCCACAAGGGCCACAATCATTTCCATTTCCTCCCCACTAGGTTCTGTTCCAGCCCCACAGACTTCAAAATAGCCAATAGTTCAATTGCTTTCCGTTGGCTGCAGACTAGGCACCACATTAACCAGTTGCCAGTGAACAAAGTCCAAAACAGCAGGAAACACCAGGTTTTGTTATCTGTAGGCTAGTAGAGGAGGCAATATAGACATGAGAGAAGCCCCAACCCACCCCCCAACACTCCAGGTACCCCACATCAAGTCACGTACACATTATTTCTGAACACAGTGCACCCCCTTCCTGGCTGGTGGCTGCCCTATCTGTTTAGCTGAAGTCAGGAGAGAGTGTGGCTTAAATGGAGTCCATACTGCATTTCACTGTAGCAGCATATGCCATGCCAGTATCACCAGGTAGGTAGGTTACAGACAGAGAGTCTGAGAGATACTCTATATACACTTTTCTGAACATGGCCACAGCATGGGCATGTAGAAGACCAAGGCTGGAAATTATTTTGCCACTAGCTAGCAGGGCTAGTGACTGCCGGCAAAACACCAGCCCAACAGACATTTCCAATGGCCCAGTTGGTGTACATACTTAACTCAAGTGTTACCTTCTTCAGTACAGTCCTTATGAAGAAACCCCCACCCCACAAAGCTTGACCACCCAGCACCCAGTTAGATGTTTTGGCTGTAATAAAAAAAATTCTCCCATCAGAACTGACTTTACTTTCTTTTGTAAAGGTCTGCAATTTCAAAACATGGTGGATGCATCCCGGTGTATGGTCCATTTCCTGTGAAAGTGCAGGAGGTGAGTGATGCAGCATAGCAGTTTCATAAGAAATGGATCCAGATTCTGCACAGCATCTGCCATGGTTGGAGAGTGCAGACTTTTACAAACTAAAGTAAAGTAACTTCTGTTGGGAGAGGTTTTTTTTTTTTCACTTTATCTTTTTATTGAAATTCGAGAATATACGAAAGCACACATCTAATACAATAGAAGACTATCCTCCATGTAAGGTATAAAATATCACTTAACAAAACACAGTATTTAGGGTAAACATATTGGAGAAGCCTTATATATGTGTATTGATAATAAAACACAAACTTAGACAGGATGTAAGTGGAGAGCAGAAGGGTTACAATAAATAGGGTATTATAGGATCAGAAATAGCAACCATGTATGAAATACATACTACGGCAGGCTATGGCAAGGCATTCAGTAAATTGCAAAAAGTGATAAATGTGGTAATATGAGCAATGTTCAGTAATGGAGAGGTGAACATAAGAAAAAAGTGTGCAAAGAAAGAAAGAAGAGAGAAAAAAGCAAGGAAGAAAGGAAGGAGAGAGGGAGAAAACAGGGAAGAAAGGAGAAAAGAGGAGAAATCTGGGCACAAAAGTCTCGAGAAAACCTAATCTGATAGCAAAATAAGAAGGAGGGCTAAATATCCCTATGAATTAGGGTCTAGAAGAACTAGGTTCAATGTACTTGAAATAATCCTGCCAACATCTATCATATACAGTGAGTAATATGAGATAATCGGTCTAGGGAGGCATACTGAGAGAGGCTTTGAAGAACATCTGAAAGAGAAGGCACCAGAGTTGAGTTCCATTTCATAAGAATCAGACGTTTGACCAGAAGAGAAAGTATGTTTAGCCATCTAAAATGTGCATGTGAGAGGAGAGAGCTATTGGGGATAAGAATGCCTAGGAGGAATAGCTTGGGGTCAAAAGGTATTTTTTGTCCTGTTACTCGGGAGGCAAGTAAACAGATTTTATGCCAGAGCTTATTAATGGGAGCACAAAACCACAAGATATGAAATAGATCCCTGTTGGCCAAATTGCAGTGCCAGCAATTATTGCTGTTTAATAGGCCCATCATTGAAGCACAGAGGGGGTTCTATACCAAAGATGTAGGATTTTAGCTATTACTAAAGAACTACGGGCATCTTTAAAGGTAGTATGTGCAATACACCAACAATTACTCAATTGTGAGTCTGAAATATTGTAGTTAAGAAGAGTACTCCATTTATTTTTGGCCTGTACAGACTGATCAGGTAGATTATCAATAATGTCTTTGTAAATGGAGCTATTTAATTTTACTGATAAATTAGTTCTGTGCAAGATGTATGGGTTTAGAAGAGTATGCCTATACACTAAACTAGAGAGAGAGAGAGTTATAAGCTGCCTGAATTTGTAAAAACTTTCAGAAGTCCTGTTTAGGAAGTTTCCATGTGACCTGCAAGTCTGAGAATGATCTAAGAGTGAGTGAATTCTGGTCCAAGATATCTTCGAGAAAGAAAATGCCTCTGTTCCTCCATGTACGACAGAAAATTGGGTGATCTTCTAGATTGAGCAGTGGATTGCCCCATAAGGGGGCATAAAACCAGGGTATTGGATTGGATTTCAAGAATTTGTGGGTTAGTTTCCAATAAAGAACAGAGGATGATATAGTCGGGTGAGATTTTAGTTTAGAGGAAATGGGATTAAAAATGAAGGAAATGGGAACTCCTCCCAGGCACAATGCAGATTCCATTGCAACCCACAGTGGTGAGTGAGGGGAGGGTTTCTGAAACCATTTCATGGTTTGAGCCATTTGGAAAGCCCAGAGGTAGCCTTTGAACCAGGGGAGTCCAAATCACCCTTTTTTCCAATGTGACCGAAGTTTGTTGTGGTTAAATCTTGGTGGTTTCTTATGCCAGATAAAGTTACCTATTAATTTATTAATTTTAGCTAAAAAGGAGGATGGTAAGACTAAAGGAATATTGACAAAGAGGTAAAGAATCTTGGAAGAAATGGACATCTTAATGGCTGCAATTTTCCCCATGAAAGAGAGATTAAGAAGCTTCCATCTGTCCAGAATAGTTCTGATATTATCAAATAAGGGGTTAAAGTTAATGTCCCATATCTTCCCTAAGTTACTAGTAATTTTGATTCCTAGATATGTTATACCCTGTGGTGACCAGCGGAATCCAAGAGGTATGTTCATAAAGGCTTTACAGTGGTCGTTAAGGGGCATAGTTTGTGATTTGCATTAATCCAAAACAAGGCCAGAAATTTTAGTAAAATTATTAAGCAAATCAACCAACAGGGGCCCAGCCTCATTCAGGTTTTCAGGTAAGATTAAGAGGTCATCCGCGTAGGAGAGAGAAACACATCTTGAATTGCTCACAGGTATGCCCATAATGCCAGAAGATTGACGTAAACAAGCAGTCAGGGGTTCCATGGCTAAAATAAACAGGGAAGGTGACAGTGGACAGCCTTGTCTAGTTCTCCTTGCTAGATGAAAGTAAGAGGAAAGGGTGGAATTAGTAAGTACTTTAGCAACAGGGGAGTTATATAATAGCTTGATACAGGAGCAAAAGGTATGAGAAAGACCGAAATAAGATTAAACTTGATGAAGGTAGTCCCAGTTTAAGGAATCAAAGGCCTTCTCAAAATCAATAGCTATGGCTGCAGCTGGTGTCTTGAGAGATTTGGCTTTGTGAATTAAATTAAATAAGGAATGTAGGTGATCAAAACCAGATCTATGTTTAATAAAACCAGCTTGCGAACAATGAGTTAGCTTGGGAATCATGGATTCAAGTCGAGAAGTTAGTAGTTTAGCAAATATCTTCCCATCCGTGTTTAATAAAGAGATGGGTCTGTTACTTGCGGGGTGAGTAGGGTCTTTTTCTTTCTTGGGGATTAAGGTTATGATTGCTTCAGTGCAAGATGGGGGAAACTTGCCAGTATTGGAAGCTTTTTGATAAACATTAAAAAGAAGGGGACATAAGGTGTTGGAAAACATTTTATAGAAATCGACAGGGAATCTGTCACCCCAAGGGGATTTTCCAGATTTCAAGGAAGACAAAGCTTTCTGGATTTCCTGAAGCAAGAAGGGTTCATCTAAAGAATTTGTTTCAAGAGTAGAAAGATGAGGAAGATGTAATGATTTACGGAACTGTTGAATTTGTAAAGTAGATGGAGGATTTGTGTTAGAGTATAGTTTTTGATAAAAGGTTTTCATGATACAATTTACAGAGGAGTCGTTGGAGTGAATCGAACCCTGTTCATCTTTTAGGCTTAGGATGTGTCATTCCATTTGTTGTGCTTTGAGCTGGTAAGAGAGAAGTTTCCCATGTTTATCGCCGTGTTCCCAAAACTTATATTTAAGTTTAAACAAGGCCAGTTAGGTTTTACGAGAAATTAATTTGTTAATTGTAACTCTGAGTTGAAGAACTTCAAGATGAAGTTGAGAATCAGGACAGTGCTTATTAGAAAAAAATTTAAATTCTCTTTAGCCTTAAGCCAATGTAGGAAGGCAGCTGCAAAGGCCAACAAAATGCTGGGTTGTATTTCAAAGGGTATATCCTCGAGGAGGAAGGAGGTGATTCTGTCACTGTATAGGTCATTAGTTAGACTGCATCTGGAGTACTGCGTGCAGTAATGGTGCCCATATCTGAAGAGGGACATTAAGTTACTGGAGGGGGTGCAGCGCAGGGCGACAAAGATGATCAAGGAGCTGGGGGACTTCTTATATGAGAGAGGCTGAGGGAGTTGAACATGTACTCACTGGAGGAGAGGAAGGATGGGGGGACATGATTGAAACCTTTAAGTACAGGAAAGGAATAAACAAGACAGGTACAGAGGGGCTGTTCAAAGTAAGGGAGGGGAGGGACACCAGGGGCCATGATATGAGACTGGAGGGAGGAAGGTTCATGAGGGAGATGAGGAGACTTTTTTTACAGAGAGGGCGGTGGCCGGGTGGAATGCATTGCCTGCAGAAGTGGTATCCAGTAGAACAGTGGACTGCTTCAAAAGGGGATGGGACAGGACAAGGGGGAGGGTCAATGAAGGGGAAGGGTGGAAGGGAGGGGCAGCTGCAGAATAAGGGGTGCTAGCTGCACATTCGAGCAGACTTGATAGACCTCTAGGCCTTTATCTGCTGGCAAATTTTGTATGTTTGTATGTTCGTATTGTAACACAGCACTGGGTAAAGCTGTGGAAGGGCATTACCTCCCAGCATGTATGTTCCATTTTTTTCTCTGCCAGGACTACAAAGCATGGTGCATACACTACAAGTCCCAGAAGGCATTGCACCACAACTTCACAGAGCTAAGTGCTTGATTAAGAGCAGGTGCAGGAGAGTGATTGCCTGCATAAAAGCGAAGGCTCAAACAATTGCTTGTGTCTCAGTACCTGATTAGGAACAGACGTGGAGCCTGGCTGGGGAACACTTGCAGAAGGATTTTACTTTGGAGAGAGAGAACTCTGAATCAACTGACTGCCTGGTTTGGAACTTTTGTTTGGCCTTCAACAACAAATTGGATTTTTTACTTTGGAAAGAGAGAACTCTGAATCAACAGACTGCCTGGTTTGGAACCTTTTGTTTGGCCTGCCAGAATTAATTGAATTCTGACTTTGGACTGGCTGAAAATCTGAGACTAGTAAATAATTTTCTTTGGAAACATAGAACAAGATACTCTGTGCTGATTTTGTTTGTATGTCCCAGGAAACAGCTTAGCTAACTGGGTTATAGAGAGGGAACAAAAGTTCACTGTGTAGTTAGCGCTCGACAAAGAGCTAGGTATTATTTTCTGTTGTTTTATTTTCAACCTGTGTTATGTTTGAATGCACCTCTCACAGTAATCTTACCAATAAATGCACAGTCAGTCTGCTGTGTTAAGCTGCACTTACTGGGCTGTGGTACAAAGTGTGTTTATATCCCCCACCTACAAGATCCCAGGGTAACACAACCCCCCCCTTGTGTTACAGTATGTAAGAGATTTTTCCAAGTCAGCCAGCTGTTGTTCCCTTACTCTTTTCTTATGTGCAGCATAACTGATAATTTTCTCTTGAATCGTAGCTTTAAGAGCTTCCCATACAGAGGACATAGAAGATTTGGTTGGGGTACTGTGAAAGAGGAAGTCCTGAATTCGTGCTTTGTTCATGGGTAAGAAATTGGAATCCTTGAGAAGGAGAGGGTCCAGTCACCAGTAAGAAGATTTAGGTGCTAATGGGCCCCACAAAAGTTGCAATTTGACAGGGGAGTGGTCCGAGATTATGATGGGAGAGATGGATGAATCAATATTTTTTTCCATTACAACAGGAGAAGCTAGCCAGTAGTCAATTCTACTGTACGTCTTATGTAGAGAGGAGTAAAAAGTAAATTCTCGATCACGGGAGTGAAGGAGGTGCCATACATCAGCTAATCTAACATCTTGCATTAGTAATGAGAGGGCTTTACTTCTAATACTACCACTTCTAATACTTCTAATACTTCTAGGGTGGGCCTCTGTAGTGGGGCTACTTCTGTCAACGCTGGCTTCTAAAGCTAAGTTAAGATCCCCTCCAAGAATAACTGGTATATTATCAGTGTTAAAGGATAGAATCTGTTGAGCTAAATTATGAAAAAACTCTGGGGATTCGGAGTTCAGTGCATAGACATTAACAAGCAGAAGAGGACCAGAGTTGGTATTCAGTTTGACCATCACCCATTTGCTGTCAGTATCGGAAATGGAGTTTACAAGGGACCATTTGAAACTCTTATGAATTAGAATAGCAACTCCTCTTTTTTTTTTTTGAGGTATAGGATGATTCGTGGATCTGACCGACCCAATCTTTTTTAAGTCTATGAACATCCTCTGCTAATAATTTTGTTTCTTGAAGGAAAGCAATTTGTGTTTTATGTTTTTTGAGATGTGAAAAAATTTGCTTCCACTTACAAGGAGAATTAAGTCCCTTCACATTCCATGTATATAAAAGTATGTCACTCATATTGTTAGTGTTAAAGAAAGGGAATAATTGCTGGAGTGTGAAGGGACAAATAAATGAGGCTGAGGATGATTAGAATACAATATGGAGAGCTTACGTACATGCAGAGAGTGGCAGGAACATTCAAGCCAAAAAAAGTGAGATGTATGATACATGAGTAGCACAGATATCTTATTAAAGTTAGAATAGAGATGGGGAAGGAGAAAAGCCATTAACAACAACAACAATACTAGTAAGCTAAATAACGAAGAAAACAGTTTATGGGTGTGAGGAGATATGAGTCAGCCAACTGGCTAAGAGACTCTTTTACCACACTCTGGGGCGTCGATGTAGGGAGGAGACTAGGGAGGACCGGTTATAAATATCGGCCCAAACCTAAGTCTGATCCCAGCAATATAATAAAGTAAGTATTCCTGATAAGCTAAACTGAAAGGGAGTAATATCAAGAAAGGCAGGGGACTGTAATAACCTCAGCTTAATTCTAAGCTAACAGGACAAGGTATAAGGATAAAGCTAAACACCAGAACTTAATTATAAACATTAGTAGTAATAGTGCAAGATATACCAACTCAGAATAACAGTAAATTAAAGAACCATATACGAGATGCCAGTACAGCCTAGACATAGAGCAAGGAATTCAGGGAGCCAGGTGGAATGCAAATGAGCAAATATGAAAGGAAAAGTATATCATTACTACATTAGAGTGACTCTGAGTATACTTTGCAGTGCAACAGAATAAGCACATAATAAATACTCTATTGAGGGGGGAAAGAAGAAAGGGAAGGTCAATTTAAGCCCTTACGCCCTGAGCCAAATGCAAATCGGGATCATGTGGAGAGGTATAGGCTTCAGTGATAACTGCAGACAGAAGAGATAGTCGTAGTAAAGATCAGCTCTGATTACTTGAAAATCACCTAAATAGGTGTTATATGGGGTGACTAGGTCTAGGAGACCAGGCCCAGTGAGCTCCAAAACAGGAGAGACCACACAGCAGTGGATTTCTATAATATCTGTAGGCTTCGAGTAAAATAAGGAGCTTAAGGGAGATGTAGATTGACAATCCTTTGCAAGAGTACACTGAACATAGCCCATCTCTTTGAGTGCTAATGATAGTTCCATATTGTAAACAGGAGGTAGTAAGAATAATGGAGCGTAGGGAAGGAGACAGATTAAATGTAGTTGTCAATAATACTTAAGAACCTGTCATCAGGAGAGGGAAGGGGTAAGTTGCCTTGTAATATATAATAATTCACATATGAATAAAGAAAAGGCAATAATCAGGATGCATACCGATTGAAGATATGCAACTGAACAGCCAAAATACTATAAACCTGATGCACTGCTAAACTGGAGAGTAAAAGTTTAGATACAGAGAGCCTGTTTAGTGAGGTAATGTATAAGATCTAACACGAAAATAATGGGTTAGAAAAGCACTGCTGATATACCAAAGTTCCCTTGAAGACCTTTAAGCTGCTCATTTAAACACTGCAACAAAAAGTAAATTGATCGTGCCGCGATGTGCAGCCTTTGCTTTCTGCACCCGCTGGGAGCGAAAGCAACCAGATAGCATAGAGTGTACTGGCACTCCCTTTAAGTATCCTGGAAGCAAAACCTACAAAGATATAGCAACTGTGACCATATTACTGACCATATAAGCTCGTGACACCTTAGATTTATTAGCAGGATTGTGACTATTGATTTTCTTGCCTTTGGTCTTTGCCCTACGTTTCTTTTTGGGTGTCTCTAAAGATTTGAGTGGGGAACTTGCAACAACTTCTGCCCATGAAGTATCAGCAGAAATACATGCCTGAGGCACAGGGCCCAAATTAGAGGGATGTTCGTCTGAAATAGGGAGGCAGTATAGCGTAGTGGTTTAAGGCTCTGAGCTGCAAACCTGGTGACATCCAGCAAACCAGACCTGGGTTTGAATCCCACAGCTTCCACTTGCATACTGTGTGACCCTGAGCAAGTCACTTAACCTCCCTGTGCTCCCAGGTCACTCCTGTAAAAAAGCTATCAGCTTAGTGTGCTACTCCTGGTTAAACAACTAAAGTAAATAAAACATTTGATGGCAAAGGTCCTCCCGCGAGGAGTGCATGTCATTCTCCAAGAGAGCAAACTTATTGCTCAAGGGACTAGAGGGGTTGATTTGAAGGTGAGAGGCTGCAGCTTGGGGTGTTTGGGGTGAAACCTTGCTAGAACAGCATAAAAGTGTTGAAGAATAATGCCCTGACAGAAGCTTCTCTTGCAGCCGTGTTGATTGCCTTGGGGTCAAATCAATTGTGGCGTTCCTGCTTGGGGCTGCGAGTTCTGCAACACTTTCCCCACGTTCCTGTGCCTCGTCATCTACCCTCCGTGCAGATACCAAAGCTGTGTTCAGGTTGCCAATTGCTGCTGAACCTCCCAGGGTAAGATTGCAGAGAGAGACCTCCAGATAGTTGGCTAAGGCGTCAGGGGTTTCAAAATCCTTGAAGAAAGAGCCTGAGAAAAGGCATAGTGTTGCAGGGTAATGTAGAGCAAATTTAATGCTTCTTTGGTGGAGGATTTGTTTAAGTGGATTGTAGGCCTTCTTTCTGATGGTTAAATCTTTTGAAAAGTCTCTGTAGAAGAAATATTAAACTCTTGCCATTGAAGTTTCCCCATTTCTCTGGATCGTTTCAGTATTAATTCTGTGTGGGAATAGTTCAAGAAGCGAGCAATGATAGGCCTTGGTCGCTGGTCTGGTGTTGGCCTGGTACCCAGAGTGTGGTGAGACCTCTCAATGATTAATATTAGGTCAGAAGGCAGTTTAAGCATTGCAGGCAGCACATGTAATGAAAGCGCTGTAGTGTCTCCTAATTCTACACCTTCAGGGAAGCCAAAAAATCGTAGATCGTTGCGACGATTACGATTTTCAATATTGTCAATTTTGGCTTGTAGGGATTTAATAGTTTGATCTTGATTGCGGACAGTAGCCTGGAGGTCATGAATAGCAGTGGTGTTACAGGTCGTTGCTTTCTCATTAAATGCAATTTTCTGGCTAAAAGTTTCAAGAGTGGTCGCATTCTGTTGAGTGGAGGTTTTTAGATCATTAATCTCAGCCATCAGTTTAGAAAACATTACTTCCACTCTAGCAAGTGAGCTTTGCTGTACTTGGAGATCTGCCATAATGCTGAAGGATGACGCCTAGTATGCTGCAGTACAGTGTAGAATAATTGAATATAAGTAGATGATGGATCAAAAATGACTTACAAACTGTCAGGCAGTAAGATTACAGGATACCAAAGAAAGGTCTGGTGAAGGCTGGATGAGGTTAGATTGGAGTCATTCCTGCAGAGATTCTGAACTATGCTGCCATTTTCTGTCTGGTCAGGCCATGCCCCCTCAAGAGGTTGTTTTTATTATAGCCGAAAAGCCTAATTGGGGAGTAAATACAAAAAATAAAGCTGTGCACACACCAACCTGGGGAAATTAGAAGGTATTCTATTTAGCAAAATGCAAAACCATAGCAGACCCCTGGGTTAACACCTTACGTAATCAACCCTATCAAATGGGTCTTCCTTTAGGGGGGGTAAGACTGATAGCACCACCGTTTAGCTAGAGGACCGGTGCCAATTGCTACCCCTGGAATTTGCATTGTAAACCCATGATGTAGCAGCACATTATGACATTAAGGTAAGTTCACCATCAATCCACCACATTACAACACAAACAATAATACCTATGCTGTCCTTGCAATCCAAGAGCCATATACAATTTATAATATTTTAAGTAGCCACATTACAAGAGTGAAGAATGTAACCCACCCAGCTGTTACTTTTTCATGCTTCCCTGATCGTGACCCTGTCCAGTTTAATGAGAAATGCCATTTAGCTCCTCCTGTTCTTCTCACTGTAGACTCAGAGACAGAGTTTGGTTCCCTCCATGCAGTGGTGTAGCTAGGAGGAAAGTACAATTTGTAAGCCAGAATTCTTTGGTGCCTATTGCCACCCCCCACCAATTGTTGACATGATTGTATTTGTTACCCACTACCCAGACCTTTATATGCCCAATAGTATACTTCAGGAACTGTATAATAAGAGCACAAAGTGCCTCAGTATGCACTGTCTGTATTTATCTTTATGTGAAATAGAGCATACTATTGTTATTTATTATTACACCAGTAAGGGGTGGACAGCAGACTGTAAGAGTTACCAAACTCAGTGGTAGCCAATGGCCATTAAGGCACTGTAGGCATAGACTGCCTTGTCACCCTATCTCTAATCTGCTTGTAAGCCATGGTGGCTTACTTGTTATATGTGTTTCTAAACCCATGCCCCCACAATTCATTGAAACTCACTCAGTAAAGTTATAAAGTCAGACAGTACTCATATCTTAGTCACCTACTAGTCATTAGTCATAGTAGTGGACTGTCAATCAATCAAAACTTTATTTTTAAAAGGCGCTTTCCTTCAACCAAAGCACCTGTACAATTTCATAAAACAATAAATAAACAAGATTTAAAATTATTATAAATCATTAAAAGCTATATTAAAAAGGTGAGTCTTCAAAGCTCCTTTAAAACTTAGGACAGTCGGGCAATTTCGCACCTGACGAGGTAGAGAATTCCACAGGGTCGGGGCCATAAAACTAAATGATCTAGCCCCTGAAGTTTTCAAACGAACCCTGGGAATCTCCAGCAATCCCTCGTCAGTGGATCGGAGGGGGCGGGAGGGACAGTAGGGGCAAAGGAGCTCTTTCAGGTAAGTAGGTCCCTGGTCGTGTAGGGCTTTATAGGTCCAGCGAACCGACCTTGAAGGTGGTCGCCAAAACACTGGCAGCCAGTGCAGTCCATGAGCACAGGCATTCTATGGCTGGATCTAGAAGATCCAGTCAATAACCTGTGTCACGATTCTGCACAAGCTGCAGACGTGGGTTCAACCCCCGATAGCCCTAGGTACAGGGAGTTGCAATAGTCAAGGCGGGAGGTAACAAAGGCGTGGATCAACGTTGGAAGATCCTCTGGAGGAACCAGGTGCTTCACCCTGGCGATATTCCTCAGATGGAAAAAGGAAGTTTTGACCACCGCTGACACCTGGGATTTAAGCATCAAGTGGTCATCAATTATTACGCCAAGATTCCGCACCTGATCTGAGGTCACTCAGCAACCAGCATCGCTCCACATCCCCGCCACACCTTTCCTGGTTAGTAGTGTGCTCGCTGCTGCTGCCTGGGCTGGGCCTGGACTTAAACGTATGGCTGAGGTGAGGGGCTCGGGAAGGGGGTATGTTACCACCTGGGCTGCTGCTGCTGCTCTGGACTCCTCTCCCTCTCCTCAGGCTCCAATGCTGGTGCTGCTGGCCTGCTGCATGGGCTGGGCTGGCTTGGCTGTGTCTTTGTCGTCTCCTCTTTTGGGCTGGTGCACACCATGTGACCACCATCGCTCACTAGCTCGCTCGCTCTCGCTCTTGCTCGGCTCCTCCTTGTCCTCTTCTGCTGCTACCCGGACCTAGGGACCCACCCAGTAGTCACCCACCTGCCCATGTCCTAACTTGATCCCTCCCAGCGTGTTCGCCGCCACCTGTAATAACCACGATCTGCACCATGGAGCACTTTTTCACACTGAGCCAGGGGAGGACTACTCTTCAGCTGTAGTGCCGAACTGTTCTGCTGCCTGCCTCATGTAATCCTGGACCCGCTCCTCCCCAGAATCCTTGAAAGACCCCTCGTGCTGCTGGCTGGTGGTGGCAGACAGTGGCAGCTCATGTCCTCTGGCTTCTCTGGCTCTGACCTCCTCCACCATACACCAACCACCTGCAAGCCATGCCTGGCCCACCGCACCACCTTTTTTGTTGCCCGCAGTTGATGAACTGACTGCCGTTCCCACTTCCTAGGCTCTCACTCTCCCGCACTCTTACTCCTCGCTGAGTCACCAACTCTGCTTGCTTGCCACCTTGTGCTGCTGTCTCTACTCGCCTGACTCGCCTCCTCCTCATCCTCGCCATGCCACAATCAGCTTCTTTGACCTTGATGGCCTGATGCAGGCATCTTGCACCCAATTTGAGCCCTCTCCCTGGCCAATCACAATGTTGCAAGTTTGAAAAATGCCACTAAACCGCCAGTTGAATCCGTTGGGGGGGGGGACTCAAGTTGACTCAGGAGAATCTCAAGGTAGAAAGTGCGGCACCAGTTTTAAATACTAACAGCCCAGTGTGCCAGCCCAATTAAATTATGACAAGTGTGGGGGGCATATCACACAGGTCATAATCAGCAGTGGCAGTGTCTGGTCCCATTAAAAAAATATATATATTCTGTATGCTTGCCATTTATTGCTTGGGCTCAGCCGAGGTCACAAAATATTGCTGGGGCCCATGCCCCACGGATCCATACAATTCAGCGCCTATGGCAGTGAAGCCATCAATGAGGTAGGGTGCCACAGATTATGCCATAGGGAGGCACAGTGCTAAAGTGCAGCATCCCCTCTCTCTGTGGTGTGGGATAGCCAGAGGGGCATTTCTCATATCTCACACAGATCCAATACGTGGTGTCACTCAGGTCTCCTGCCTCTAGCCTGGATGAATCCAAATAAATTCACAGGTAATCCAAATGCATTCAAAAAGAAATTTATTCAAGGCACAGAGTACCAGCAACAGCAAGGGCTCCCTCCAGACATTAAACGCTTACCATTTTCCATCCACTCCTTCTATTCCTCTCATGTTATACTGTAGTAGTCTTTACACCCTTTCAAAATCTGCTTTTCTTTTCTTTCTTTCCATAAAACCTTTTACTCCTTGAGTCAGGCAGGCAAGCATTCAGCCCCATCCCTCTTCTCCCAACTGGTGTCTGCATCCCCCAGTCCTCCAGGCAGAGTCCCCCATGGATTCCCCCAGTGCACACATCTAGGAGTGGCCAGGAAATGGGCAGTGGTATGGGTTGAGAGGGAGCAGATGGGCCTTCATTTAGCCCACCTGGCTGTTTTCCATTTTTCATACCTTTTCCCCTCACTGCAGCAGCACATAGGTGCATGTGTGGGAAGGCACACACACCTCTAAACCATGGCTCGTTCCTTTGAGTTGTTCTCACCTGCACTACCAGCAGACCTCTATCCAGTGGCAATCAGAGGATCAGACAGCTGACCACCTTTCCCTGGGAGGGGAGAGCAGTCCTTGGGATGCTCTATCCTCTCCCCCCCACCAGTCAACACTCAGCAACCCAAATCTATTCACAAATCCAGGTCGCCAGCATAGCAGTAGGTGAAACATAAGTACCTCAGTCCTCCAGGCCACTGGGCTGGCCAAAGTCTGCTTTTGAGTGCAGTAGCACAACCAGAATCAAAATATTTTGTCTGATGGCCTCCAGGTGGGAGAAAAATTCTAAATGTAGTTGTGACCACCTGTGAAAGTCAGTTGCAAATTGTTGGGTCAAATGTTTGTAGTTTAGTGGCTCTAAATGAGCTAATTGTTTTGTTAGTTTTATACACAGATAATGAAACTCCCCTGTGTTCCAGTGGAATGGAAATCACTATTTTAACTTTGGTGAGGGTGCAAAACAATGTGGAAGGACCTCTGTTTTAGTGACATTCAAATTAAATGCTGCCAGGGCACCAAACTATTCGATTATATCCCAAGTTGCCAGCTAGGACATCTCCAGAGAGGACAGAGTTAGCCAGATATCTGTCTGCAAATGGTACCAATTTAAAGCCATGACCATCTACTGGGATACCCTCAACATGAGGGTGCTGCTTAATGGCTGCTGCCAGAGGCACAGTTGAGAGTGTAGACAGGGTGGGGGTAGAGGGGACATCCCTGCTGAGTGCCCGTTGCAAGAGAATCTATTCAGTGAGGGAACCATTAAGTTTAAGATATGCCCTAGGGGATGCATAAATGCCCTGGAATATCTGCACTACCTCGACCAGAAACCCAAGGTTCAACAGGGTATCCCACGAAAAAGACTAGGCCATGCTGCTTATTTATTTTTTTTAAACTCAGATTTTATTTCAGAAATCAAATCTACGCTTATAAATAGAATTTATCACATGAAATGCACCAGGTTTTATACTTGGTACATCCAAATTCACAATCCAGATCCATCAGCACAATTGTGATGTATCTTGAAGAGAGAATACAAGATTTGTCCCTCTGGATATATTTATTCCACTCTGCATATTTATCCAAATTACAATAAACACTGAATGTTTATACCCAAGTTACAGTGAGTTGTAAGACACTCTTTAGAAATCTGTGTACAGTATCTTCTAAGAAAAGTTGTGGTAACACTACCCCTTCACCAGACAGTTAGTCAGTGTTGTTCTGATATCTTAAGCAAAGGTCTGATTTAAAGGGGAAGGAAACTTTGGGGGCCATATCCCTGCAAACTGAGACTCAACAGGAATCTTGTAGTTTTTTAAGGAGACTCCACCAGGCAATCATTGGTAGGAAACCTTGTGGTAGCTCGGGAGGGGGATTTGGGTAGCCCCTATCACAAAGTCTAATCATTCCCTAGAGTCCACCTTCTCAAAAGTGTCCAGATTCTTGCTCCCATATAGCCTTCACAGAATCCATTCTTGGCACCAGGGCAACCGAGCATCCCAAGAGTGAAGGGCCTATTACTGCGATCCATCTAAATCCGCCATGCTGGGCTCTCCCCTGTCCTCCCTCTTTCCCAAGTCCCCCACTGATCCTTGTCCCTCTTCTCAGTCACTCTTAATTTGGCTGTTAGGCCTTCCATTCGCTTGAGCTCTTCTACCCTGTGCCTCCAGGAGCCCAGATCCGGAGGAGTCAAGGTGAGCCAACGGGATGTTATTTCTTTAAGTGCCACCAGGCACAACATTCTGAACAGAGACTGCTGACCATTCCTCCCAACTCTCCTAAGATCCAGCCCCAGGACAAGAGAGTCAAAGGAGCACAGAATATCCACTCCCCAGTGTGTGCCAAGGGCCAGAGAGATCCCCTGCCAAAAAAACCTCAGTCTTGGGCATGTCCAAAGATGTGAGAATGTGTGCCAACCTAGCCACAGCCTCTCCAACAGAGGTCAGAACCCCCACCTGGGAAGTGCTTTGTGACAGACGGCATGTGGAAGAACCTGGTGAGGCACTTCCAACGCAATTCTCTCTAGGTTGGGGATGCTGTCGTTTGCCATCCTTTTTGCCAGGTCTCCTGCCATTGCTGGTCAGAAAGTTGAGACCCCAACTCCCTCTCCCATCTATCCCTTAGGGCCCAGAAGTGGGCATTCACCTCTCCCTGCAGCGCCCTGTATCCCATTGATATTGTTTTCCTCTGACCGACTAGCCTGGCCGACCAATACATGAATTCCTCCAGGCCTGTGAGGTCCCTTGTGATCCTGGGTAGCAACCTATGAGTATTTAGATAATGTCTAACTTGGAGGTATCTGTAAAAATGGGACTTGTCCAAGTGAAATTTGCTGTACCTGTTAAAAATACATTAAAACATTCCCCTGTAGTTAATTTCGAAACCTGACCGGGGCTGTGCTGTGCCATGTCTTAAAACCTGGATCTGTCTGTACAGGAAGGAAACCCATGTCCCCTAGCATTGAAGTTAATGGGTCTATTCCCTCTGGTGTCTGGGTCACCTTTCTGACCCTAATCAAGTCCCTTATTTTATGTCTGGTCCAGGGACTTTCAACTGTCTGCCAAGTCAGAGTAGTGATTGGGGCATGGGGTAGGGAAGTCAGAGAAAACCTTTTAGAGTGGAATCTCTCTATGCCCTGCCATCCATCCTCTCCCTCTTGTTTTAACCAGGAAATGACTGGAGCTGTTTGGGCCGCTAGGTAGTACAATTTGAAGTCTGGGTAGGCGAGGCCTCTCTGGTTCTTTGGCTGCAAGAGTAGCTCCATTCCAACTGTAACCTCTCCCCACCGGCCCCCTTTTTTTAGGTGCTACCGAGAGGGGTGGGGGTAGTCACTACAAATTATCTTTTGCAGAAACTCTGTGTGGACCCATGATTTCTACCACTGAACCTGCCATTCTCTAGACAGGCAAACCAAGTGTGGCAACTACCTAGCTCACACCTGGGGGCACCATTTAGCATGGCCATCAACCTGGGTCCCTGAGAGAAAATGTTTGCTCAGCATTGTGCTAGTTTTGTACTTCTGGTCAGGGGCACCCAAGTAAATCCGGACACCAGAAGCAATAACTGAAATGTCCAAGCCAGGATGGGATTCTAGAGTGTGGCTTTTACTCACATAACACACAGAATAACAAAGCAAAGATGGACCCCCACAGGGCTACACTCGCTGGTAATGCAGATTACTGAGGTACAGAGCACAGTTCTTCACTATGAACCCTCAGGTTCTGAATGGATCTGGGCACACACGGCTCGAACTGGTACACTTCTCTTCTACTCCTTGACATGGCACCCCAGCCAGTACTAGGACACTTTTCCATATGACATGGAGGTTGATGAAGACTCCCTAAACCACCCACGAGCACTTTCTAGCTCTCAGGGAAAATCCAAAATCCCGTGTCTGGGTGCTTTCTTCAGACACTGGCCAAGTGTCTGAGAGAAAACCATAGCTGCCCAAACTGAACCTGGAGAGGTAAACCTGGATACTCTAGATGTGGGGGCTCCCATCTCTTGCTCCCAAATCTATACTTGGCCATTCATTTGGTTACAACACCTTTCTTTGAACTACTATTTGTAGATGCTCTCTCGAAATGTTTAGTACATTTAACATTCTACATTTCACTCTGAAGGTGTCCTGACTTTAAAAGTTCTGTAAGTGGCTATGTCTTTATCCTAGACCCCCACTGTTGCAGATGCTTCTAAGCCATACACAAACTAAAAGTTATCTATCAATCAATCAATCAATCAATCAATCAAAATCTTTATTTATTCAGGCGGACATCATTGAGCAAAGCTCATTTACAAGATGGACCTGATAGGTCAAGGAACAAATTGAAGGTACAATAGCAGACACATACAGAACACTTCTATTTAAACAGATACAGTAATATAAACATATATACAAATGGAGGATAAAGGTTGATAAAACTTGACAGGGCAAGGTAGGATACAGTAAAAGTACCACACAACACAGGGTAGCCGGTATTACAGGCTCCAAGGCAAACTAATGCAGACAGACAGATATGATTGATGACTGCTAAAATGATGATAAACAGCCTCTGAAGAATGACATGGAGGGGCTGGTGGGAGATTTAGATAGAGACTAAGGCTACTAGTAGTAGGAGGTATGGAGGAGTGATTGGGGTAGAAGTAAGTGCCAGGAGTTGATGTGGAGGTCTTGGTCAGGGGTAGCAAAGCTGTAGAAAAAGGTATGATAGGGGCTGAGATACAAAATAAGGGGGCTGTGAGGGAGGGAAAAAACTAAGGGGATGATTTATGGAAGAGCTGTCAATAATAATTGCTGGCTGAAAGGGGTTATGAATGTGATTGGACTAGGCCTTGTGATAGCAATTGCATTTCTCTGGGAAGAGACTTATGTAGAGCTTTTTAAAGGATGCTAGAGGTATAAAGATGGTCAACTTTAGGGTCTTCTGTAGGGAATTCCATGCCATTGCTAGAGAGTAACTGATTGCAGATCTCCCATGCCGGGTGCAGGCTTTGGGTAGCTTAAACGTGATGAAGTTGTTGCTTCTTAGGGCATATGACCTAGCTGTGGCCAGTGTAAAGCAGTCTAAAATATAGGATGGAAGTTTGTTAGACAGAGCTTTGTATATCCATAGTGCAGCATTTCTGTTCCTTCTGAGGTGTAGGGATGTCCAACCAACTGCAGCATAGAGAGAGCAATGATGAGTGTTGAATGGAAGATCTGTGATAAACCTTAGAGCTCTGTGGTACAAGGTATCCAATTTGCTTAAATAGGAAATAGGACAGTGACCATAAAGGAAATCTGCATAGTCGATAAGTGAAAGAAATGAGGCCTGGATTAGTCTCAGCCTTGAGTCTCTGGTTAGAAAATGTTTAATTCTGAAGAAAAGGCCGAGCCTCTGGCGAAGTTTTTTCAGAAGTTCTTCAATATGCTGAGTGTAATCAAGCCTGTTATCAATCCACACCCCCTAAATATTTGAATTTGTCTACATAGTCAAGGCTTTCTCCAAGGATGGTGGATAGTTGGGGAAGATTGCTTGATGAGGAGGTGTTAGTATAGTAATTAGTGGAGAAGAACATAGCTTTTGTCTTCTTTGCATTTAAGAGGATTTTTTTTTCAAGTAGTTGGTATTGCAAAAGGGAGAATTCTGATTGTAGTATTTCACAGGCCATTGAAGGTGATGGATTACTGACATATAAAACAGTGTCATCTGCAAAGAGGTGAACATTGGCTTTGGTGAGATTAGAGTCAATGTTGTTAATGTAAATGGCAAAAAAGGATAGGCCCCAGGATAGATCCTTGAGGAACTCCTCTTAGGAGTGGTTTTGATGAGGATAAGTCACTTTCAGCTTTCACCTGCTGCATTCTATCAGTGAGGTAACATCTGAACCACTTAAGAGAGGGTGGGTCTAGGCCTATGGAGTGCAGTGAAGAGAGTAGCAGCTCATGATCCACTGTGCCGAAGGCTTTGCTTAGATCAAGGAATACAGCACAGACACTGTTCTTTTTGTCTAGCTCAGTTTGCCAGTCATTTGTGACTTAGGCCAGTGCAGAGGTGGTGCTATGCCTGGTCCTAAACCCAGATTGAGCAGGGTTTAAGAGATTATTAACTTCAAGGTAGTCTCTTAATTGGATGCTCACTAATTTCTCTAGCATCTTGGAAAGCATTGGCAGAAAGGATATGGGCCTGTAGTTGTTGAGGTCCATGGGGTCCCCTGATTTTAGGAGGGGAAACACTTGTGCTGTTTTCCACAGCGAAGGAATAGAACCAGAGGCTAAAGATAGATTAAAAAGATGTGTTAAGGGAACTGCAAGCACATGAATTGCAATTTTTAGAAAATGGGGGTCAAGAGAGTCTGCACCTGCACTTTTTTTAGTGTCCAATTGCAGCATTAGGTCCTCTACTTGCTTCAGTAAAACTGGTTTGAATGAGAAGGAAGAATCAGCCCTCTGAACCTCAGTAGACTGGGAGTTAAGTTGTGCCCGCAGTAGATTAGCTGGAGAGGAGTCAAAAGCAAGGCCAGCCGTTGTGAAGTGATTATTGAACGCATCCAGTACTTCCGTTTATCGGAGATAGCAACCTTATTAAGGTGCACTTGAGATGGCAGAGAGGTGCTAGAGTCCTGCTCTAAGATCCCCTTGATGGTGCCCCAGAATCTAGCAGAATTGTGGTAAGAGGCATCAAGTTCAGCCATATAGAAGCAGCCTTAGCATCCCTTACTTTTTTGGTGCAGCTATTTCTGGCTTTCCTGAACAGCAACCAGTCATTTGGTTCCTTAGTCTTCCTTGCCAGTTTCCATAGCTTATCTCTCTCTCCAGCAGTGCAGATTTAAGGTCGGCTGAAAACCTGCGGCAAGATTTGCTTTTCGTTCTAACACTAGTGATTGGTGCATGAGTATTGAGGGCACCTATGATTATGCTATTTAACACCTGATGTGCTTTTTCCACAGAATGCGTAAGGTAGAACTCCTGCCAGCGTGTAGAGTGGCATAGGTCATGGAGATATCCCTCGATGTTAAGGTTTTTTTTTTTAGGTCTTCTCAGGTGGAATTTTGCTGGGTTAGCTAGTTTGCCGGATGATCTTATTCCTACAATAAGACAGTGGTCACTTATGTCACTGAATAGCACTCCAGCGTGTGAGAACAGGTGGGGTTTGTTTACCAGCATGATGTCAAGTAGGGTGCTACTACTTCTATTCTTTAAATTGATTCTTGTTGGTTCATTTATCAGTTGTGTAAGCCCATATATATCACAAAATGATACTAAAGGTGCAGCTGTCTTGGAGAGCCAGTTTAGATTCAGATCACCTAAGATAATGATTTCTTCAGGGCCCCGGTTTGATTAGGCTTCCCAGGTGGGTTAAGAGCTTATGGTCAGCAGAGGGGGGGGCCTATAGCAGCCAACTAGTTGAAAAGCTGCCATGTTGGGGAGAGTTATTTTAAGGGATATACATTCGAATTCTTTGGGCAATGATGTTGCGCTAAGGCAAGATGCAGATATATTTGATTTTATATAAACAAGCTACTCCACCACCCCTTGTCAGGCGGTCTGCTCTGAATATTTGGTAGTTGGGTAGATTTACCTCCCTATCTGTTGTTGCAGGTTTGAGCCATGTCTCGGATATTACCAGAAAGTCTGGCAAGGTATGGGCGACCCAGGCTTGTATCAATGAAAGCTTTTTCAGGAGGCTGCATGCATTGATATGAAGGAAGCTTAGTCCTTTGATGGAGGCTAGATCTGCTGGGGAGGTGATGCCCTCTGGAGAGCCTGGATTGATTTCAACATTACCAATACAGATCAGCAGAGAGAATAAGAGTTTTGTAAGGGCTTCGAAAGACAGGAGGATGGGACTGTCATGGGCCTTCTCTTCTTGCTCAGTGGCCAATGCTTTGAGGTGATCCACTCGGGGTTGCGGCTTGGTATCCTGTCACAGAGTGCTAATTTGGTGGGCAGGTGTAAGGGGGAACTGTAGACCCAATAATGGAGCATCGAGCGTAAAAAGTACATGACAGGTTGTGTCCCTTTTTGGGGGTTACCCCACTGATTATGGTGTAACAACGGTAGGGCATATGTGAGGATCCGGTCGGCACCCACTGGAGGTGTCACAGAGAGGCTAGGCTGGCGGGCCGCATTATTCAGTAAGGCATAGATCAAGATGACTTCATCCTCAAAGAACACCACAGTTGAGAGAGAGAGAAACAGTAAGAGGAGCCCCCCCATTTTGAATGTGGCAATTAGTGGTTATCTACAATGAGGACAGGGGAAGGACTGCTGAGCAGGTGGCACCGCAGGGCCACTGACAGATTATTGGTTAGAATATTGCTGTGGGCGGGAGGTAAGAAATTCGGCGGGAAGATGCATATAAAAGTAACACACAAGGGGAGGGCGGGTGGGCAAAAATTTTGCGGCTTTCCCGTACCTTCCTGGCTGTCTCTCCCGGCCTCCTGGTCCCCTAGGGCAGCCTTGCGTTGCCGACCGCCCGCTGGCAGAGCGTAGCCCCGGCGCTCACTGGGTGCTTGAGGGCAGGGAAGGCTAGACTGGAGGGAGACACAGGAAAGCACAGTCAAATAAAGAAAATAGCAGCAATCAAGTGATTCTGCAAGCAGTGTGAAATTACTTTACACAACAAAAGGCTGGGGGGGGGGTTCGGCGCCTTAGCGTCTGGCCCACTAGAAATCCCACCAAAAGGCTGTAAGTCACATTTCACTTTAAAATTCAACAGAATCCTTAGTTATTTTAGCAATAACAGGAAAACAGCTCTTTTTAGACAGTTTAGATCAAAAAAACACACAATCCCGAACCAGCTTCAGCAGTGTAAAGTTAATACAGCAGTCTATGGAGCAGGAGGACCAATCGGCTGCAATGCTGAGTCAGCCCTCACCTTCCGATTGGCCGCGGCTTTTCCGTACCTTCCTGGCTGTCTCTCCCGGCCTCCTGGTCCCCTAGGGCGGCCTTGCGGTTGCCGACCGCCCGCTGGCGGAGCGTAGCCCCGGTGCTCACTGGGTGCTTGAGGGCAGGGAAGGCTAGACTGGAGGGAGACACAGGAAAGCACAGTCAAATAAAGAAAATAGCAGCAATCAAGTGATTCTGCAAGCAGTGTGAAATTACTTTACACAACAAAAGGCTGGGGGTGGGGTTCGGCACCTTAGCGTCTGGCCCACTAGAAATCCCATCAAAAGGCTGTAAGTCACATTTCACTTTAAAATTCAACAGAATCCTTAGTTATTTTAGCAATAACAGGAAAACAGCTCTTTTTAGACAGTTTAGATAAAAAAAACACACAATCCCCGACCAGCTTCAGCAGTGTAAAGTTAATACAGAAGTCTATGGAGTAGGAGGACCAATCGGCTGCAAGGCTCAGTCAGTGCTCGCCTTCCGATTGGCTGAGGCTTTCCCGTACCTTCCTGGCTGTCTCTCCCGGCCTCTTGGTCCCCTAGGGCGGCCTTGTGGTCGCTGACCGCCCGCTGGAGGAGCGTAGCCCCGGCGCTCACTGGGTGCTTGAGGGCAGGGAAGGCTAGACTGGAGGGAGACACAGGAAAGCACAGTCAAATAAATAAAATAGCAGAAGTCAAGTGATTCTGCAAGCAGTGTGAAATTACTTTACACAACAAAAGGCTGGGGGGAGGGTTCGGCACCTTAGCGTCTGGCCCACTAGAAATCCCACCAAAAGGCTGTAAGTCACATTTCACTTTAAAATTCAACAGAATCCTTAGTTATTTTAGCAATAACAGGAAAACAGCTCTTTTTAGACAGTTTAGATCAAAAAAACACACAATCCCGAACCAGCTTCAGCAGTGTAAAGTTAATACAGCAGTCTATGGAGCAGGAGGACCAATCGGCTGCAAGGCTCAGTCAGCGCTCGCCTTTCAATTGGCCGCGGCTTTCCCGTACCTTCCTGGCTGTCTCTCTTGGCCTCCTGGTCCCCTATGGTGGCCTTGCGGTCGCCGACCGCCCGCTGGTGGAGCGTAGCCCCGGCGCTCACTGGGTGCTTGAGGGCAGGGAAGGCTAGACTGGAGGGAGACACAGGAAAGCACAGTCAAATAAAGAAAATAGCAGCAATCAAGTGATTCTGCAAGCAGTGTAAATTACTTTACACAACAAAGGCTGGGGGTGGGGTTGGCCTTAGCGTCTGGCCACTAGAAATCCACCAAAGGCTGTAAGTCACATTTCTCTTTAAAATTCAACAGAATCCTTAGTTATTTTAGCAATAACAGGAAAACAGCTCTTTTTAGACAGTTTAGATCAAAAAAACACACAATCCCTGACCAGCTTCAGCAGTGTAAAGTTAATAGAGCAGTCTATGGAGCAGGAGGACCAATCGGCTGCAAGGCTCAGTCAGCGCTCGCCTTTCAATTGGCCGCGGCTTTCCCGTACCTTCCTGGCTGTCTCTCCCGGCCTCCTGGTCCCCTAGGGTGGCCTTGCGGTCACCGACCGCCCACTGGTGGAGCGTAGCCCCGGTGCTCACTGGGTGCTTGAGGGCAGGGAAGGCTAGACTTCCTGGCTGCCTCTCGGCCTCCCTGGTCCCCTAGAGGCGGCCTTGCAGTCTTGAATGCCAGGCTGGAGGCGTAGCAGCTCACTGGGTGTGAGGGTAGGGAAGGCTAGACTTCCTGGCTGTCTCTCCTGCCTCCTGAGTCTCCTTGGCGGCCAACCGCCCGCTGGCGGAGCGTAGCCCCGGTGCTCACTGGGTGCTTGAGGGCAGGGAAGGCTAGACTTCCTGGCTGCCTCTCCCGGCCTCCTGGTCCCCTAGGGTGGCCTTGCAGTCACCGAATGCCCGCTGGTGGAGCGTAGCCCCGGCGCTCACTGGGTGCTTGAGGGCAGGGAAGGCTAGACTGGTACTTGGTAAGTCTTCCTTTAACCCCACAGTAGGCAGACTGTTTTACTCTAAACTCTGTCTCGGTGAACATTATCTCTGTTTCTCAGTAGAACTTACCAAAGGTATGCAGGTGCCCCAGGGCTTCTTTCCCACAACTGATTCTCTGGTACTCACAGAACAAACTCGATTCTCAGGCAGTTTCTCCCTCTCCAGGCTGGCACATGGGATTGCCCCTGAATTCCTGGAATTCCCCACCATCCCTCTGGGGATGGAGCACTGGAACAACTCGAGGAACGGTGTCTACCACTTCCTTCTGGTCTCTTCTGTGTTTCTCTCTAGGGTGAGAACGCACAACCCCTTCTTTCTTTCAGGTAGCTCTATCTCAGAGCTTGGCTCTGAGGAGCTGCACACTGCAGCACTGCTCTCTCTCTCTCTCTCTCTCTCTCTCTCTTTCTTGAGTCTCACTTGAAACTGGCTTGACTCCCCCAACATTCTACAGCTATCCCCTGCGCCTAGCTTTCCATTGTGGTTTATGCTGCTGCATTAATTCTATGGTGACATCATCACTCCAGCTCAGCAGAAACTGAAAATCGAGTGAGACAGTGTGAAACCCATGTAACTGGCATCTCACAAGCTGCCTTTCCCTGTCTGCTACTGGTTCTAAGTGGGATCCTAGTAACCCCTGGGAACAAGGGGGTTACGCAATTCTCTGTTGACCTCCCTGCCAGACATACTTTAAAAGGTCCCCTAAGACCCCCTTCCAATATCTCCCTGGGATCCCTATGGGGAGTTGAAACAAAACCAAAAACATAAGTTGGGGAGGACATTCATTTTTACTATCTCTACTCTCCTTCCCAGTGAAAGTGGGAGCAATTTCCATCTGATAATGTCTGCAGAGATTTCTCTCCATAGTTCAAATCAAACAGGTGGGCTAGACATGGAGTGACTTTAACCCCTAGGTACCTCACTACATTACCCTTGGCCCATTTATAGAGGGAATTCCTCATTACCTCCTTGGGAATCGTCCCTCCAAACCGCACCGCCTCTGATTCTTTAAGGCTGGTTTACTAACCTTTAAAGCTCTACATGATCAGGGACCCAGTTACCTGAAAGATCTTCTGATTCCCTACTGCCCCTTGCGTCCTCTCCGTTCCGCCAACGAGGGATTGCTGGAGATTCCCAGGGTTCGATTAAAGTCATCAGGATCTCATGCCTTTGCTTCTTCAGCCCCAACCTTGTGGAATTCACTACCTCGTTGGTTGAGAGAATGTCCAACCGTCGATAATTTTAAAGTTGCTTTAAAAACATCTTTTTGGATTAGTGTATCTCTGTTAGTTATGGCTGACTTTTAAATGTTTGGTTTTTATTAATTTTAATATTTTGTACAGCGCCTTAGCCTTGAAACGTGCTTTATAAATAAAATTGAATTGAATTGAAGTTGAATTTATCATAGCTTCCACTTGCATACTGTGTGACCCTGAGCAAGTCACTTAACCTCCTTGTGCTCCCAGGTCGCTCCTGTAAAAAAGCTTTCAGCTTAGTGTACTATACCTGGTTAAACAACTAAATAATAATAATAATAATAATTAATTTTGTAACCCGAGACCCGACTATACTCTTCTAACTGCCTTTGCAATGCCTACAGAGATGTCTCAGGGGAGGTGATATAGAAGAGGGAATCGTCAGCATAGAGAGAGGTTTTGTGCTCTCTCTCTCTCCATCCTTAACACCCCTGATGTCCTGATGATGGCTCTATACACATGGTGAATAACAAAGGACACAATGGGCAGCCCTACCTTGTTCCCCTTGTGAAATAGAACCTCTCTGTGGTGAAGCCATTGGCCCGAATCATGGCCTGTGGGGCCGCATAAAAAGCCTCCACTCCCCCTTCCAGACTTGAGCCCAAATCCCATCTCCAGCAGGGTATGATGGAGAAAGCTGCATTTGTCCCTGTCGAAGGCCTTCTCCGCATCCATAAAGATGGCCAGGGTGCACTCATGTGTTGTTTGTTGGTGGGTAATCAGTTTTAGCAGGCACCTGATGTTATGTGCAAGAGCCTGCCATTAATGAAACCTGTTTGGTCTGGATGGACTACTGTTTGTAGCCTCTTGGCTAGAATTGAAGTATAAATTTTTTGTTCAACATTTAGTAAGGAGATAGTTCGTTATGACCCACACTCCACTGGGTCATTACCTTCCTTGTGTATTACTGTGATCTGTGCATACTGACAGCTTGGTCATGTTATTCCCTCTTGCTGAACCTCCCTGCATACCCCACCAAGAATCGGGGCATATCTTGTAAAGTTCAGCTGGTATGCCATCAGGGCTGGGAGCCTTGTTTACCCTCAGTGCCTGGAAGCTTGTGAGGATCTCCTCATATCCATAGGGGAGCCCAGGAAACCTGTCTCTTCCCAGGACAACTTCTGCATTTTGGTTCCTGCAAAAGAGCTGTCCAGTCAGTCGTGGAACCCCTCCACCGGTTCCTGGGAGTATAAAAGTTTGTAAAACTTTATGAACTGGCTAGCTATGTCCTCAGGATTAGGGCCTAGCCCAGGTGGTTTTCAGTCTGAGGATGTTCTCGCGGCGCTCTCTGCAATCTGCCATGCCAGCAACTTACCCACCTCCCTCCTGACTTGTAGTACTTTTGGGAGTATCTAAGCTGTTTCTCTATTTTGTCATCCAAAGTTTATTTAGTTTTGTCTATTAATTTCAAGTTCTTTCTTAATCTCAGGGTTCAGGGCTATTTTGTACTCTACTTCCAAGTCCCAAAGCTTAGCTTCTAGGCCTGTGATCTCCTTTTGGTTTCTTTTTCTTAAATGGGAGGCTTATTGTATGATTTTCCCAGTCAGATAGGCCTTTAGCCCGTCCCACCATATAGATGCCGTAGTATTATGAGACGGATTATTTTGAGTGTACTCCTCTACAGCCTCCTGAACCAACTCCTTGAATTCAGATTGATTTAATAAAGAGACATGTAGTCTCCATGTGGAGTTCCTAACCTCTGGGGTCAGGTGGAGCCTCACCCAGACCATGCCATGATCCGAGAGTGTCGTCACCTGAATCTTCGCTTCCTCTACTTTATGTGCCCATTCTTTGGGTAGTAGCATCAGGTTGATCCGGAATATGCATTATGAGGGGGTGACCAGCAAGAGTAGTCCCTAAGCCTCGGGTTCAAGTACCGCCAAATATCCAACAAACCTAAGTCTCTCATAAGCCTGGATAATGTCCTCACTGCCCTGGAGGATGGTCCTTGAATGCCACTTGACCGGTCCAGCGAGGGGTTCCAAACCAAATTAAAATCCCCACCCACCACTAGCAGCTCACCCGGGATGACATCGCCCTCAGCATCACTTTCTATAGAAAGGCGTGGTTGTCTGCATCTGAATTAGGTGCATAAATATTTATTACTGTGCAGGGTTGGTCCCTGTACCTGCTTTTAACTATGACAAATCTGCCATCTTTGTCCATGTCACAATGTTCCACTTGGAAGTGATAGTCCTTATGTATTAAGACAGCTCCCCCCTCCTATGGGGATGGACCAGATAGGAGGCCAAAAAAAACTGCCCTACCCAAGCCCATTTTAGCTTGGCACTCTCCCTTGGGTCCGAGTGGATCTCTTGTACAAGAGCGATCTCCACCCTTGCCTGCCTGAGCTCATTTAGGACTCTTTTCCTTTTAATTGGGCTGCCCATTCCCCTAACGTTGTATGTTATTATTAACCCTTCATCCATCAGGGCTGTATCTCTCACTCCAACCCTCTCGTTTGTGCCTTAGAGTCTCCTTAATTTTGACAGAACAACAACTTAAACTCAACATAACAATATTAACCATAAACATGAAGCTTCCAACATTCTTTGTACACCCTGCTCACTTTGTTAGTGTTAAGCCAGCTGGATGTGGCCCCTCTAGTGAGGGCCATGTGCGTATCTTGCGCTTTTGGGGTGATTGGCCTTTTTTGCCCACCAAACCCACCTTAGTGAAGTGCCTCCTTCCTAGAAAAACAGTTTCACAGCTCATCTTTTGCTCTCTGTTTTCAGTTGTAGAGAGAGTCAAAAGCTTCATTTCTATCCCCCCCCCCCAGGATAGGCAGCAAGCGAGGATGGTATGAGACAGCGTACCATCTATGATTAGAAAGATCAGAGGGCATCTGTGCTGACCCTCCTCCATATTCCCATGTTGCACCTCCAAGTACCCTCTCAGGGTTCCCCTGCCAGATGGGAGGGGTCTAAGTTGGCATACCTTAATATCCCTCTGTGGGGGGTGTAGGAGATAGTGCATGAGACCCGGGTCCCACAGCCCACCCCTTCCCACGTCCACTACAATGGTTGGAACGGAAAGGAACAAGACCCTTCTGCTTGGGACCCGCTCCTCCCCAACACTTGTGGGAGGACCGGCCTCAGAACTCAGCCCCTACATCCCCCAAGGGGAGCAGTCCCTTAAAGACCTGATGGACACAACTCCAAGGGCAAGGTGGGAAACCATGCCTCAAAAGCCACCAGGCCACCATCCTCTCTCCAGCCACACTGTTTAATGCCTTCTCCGTGTCAAGACTGATTAGGGCTAAAGGTATGTACTGCTGTATGGCATAGTTAGACAGGTGTAACGTGCAACACACATTATCATCGGCCTTGCACCAAACAAATCTTGCCTGATCCAAGTCCAAATAGCAGTAGGAGATACTCTAGTCAAGAAGCCCAGACTGCTATATAAACCATGAAGCTCAAAACTGGTCTATACAACATTGGGAGCTGGGCATCCTTATCCTGGCTTAGGGATGGCAGATATGGATGCAGAATGCCCTGGGGGAACACCCTCCCACTGGACCTTATGGAATGCTGCCAACATGGTGGAGAGAAGAAATTCACTGAAGCATATATGAAATGGGTCACCCCTGAAAACAGGCAGTTGTGTCTAGTGGACCTTACCCAGTTACCAAAAAATAAATAAAATGCCACCGGGTAATCATCCAGAGCTGGACATTTCCCTGTTTTGGCATCCCATAATACTGCAGCCACTTCCTCCTGAATAATACATGACAACAGTTGCAAGGCATGTTCTGATGGAAGTTTCAGGGGCTGACGCTGGTGCAAGCAATTCTGAACTTCTACCACAGAGGGGATCCCTTCGCCTCATATAGCCCTTTATAGTACCATAACATGTCGTGTATTTCTTTAGAGTTGTTAGTTTGCTTATGAGTGACTGGGTCTCCCATTTGGAGTACACAGGCTTTCTTATGCTGCACATTCAGATGCTTGGCAGACTGCAGGCCTCTCGAGCACCCCCTGCATAGTACAAATGTTGTAGATAATTCAGAGCTTGTTTCTAGATGGTGGTGATCACAGGTGTGGTGGTGCTTCTCCCAGAATTAGTCACAACTTAAACGTAGTGGAAAGCACTCACCCTCGCAGCAGCAATGCACAAAAAGAGGCTAGACGCACAGTTTGTGTAAATGCAGCTCTTCTTTTACTCTCACTTACGCCAACATAACAGACATGCTTACATTTTGCCTGACATTTTGGGCTTCTTCGGAGATAGTGAGTTCAAATTACAACACAATTTATATATGCTTCATCCGTGACAAATACAAAAATGAGAACTAATAATTTAACTTATATTTTAATTCGTCCACCAATCACAGTGTGCTAATAAGGCAATCTAAACAACATGTGTGAAAAGTGTCCATATTCAAGTAGAAACTTCAGTTTAAATGTCCATCTTGAACTTTTTCATTCAGATTAAAATTGTATCTCATACCCTCTTTATTTCATGGAGTACCTAAATAAAGAAAAAATATTTAAAAATGAGGAATGGGTGTTAAATCATCCCTTCATACCTGTATTAAACTGTGAAGTAACATTATAATTGAACAAGCAGTTTCAGTATAAACACCCCATAAGGACATGAGTGGAGGGGAGGGGAAGATAGGGGAGGGAGAAAGGGGGGTGAGAAAAGGAGGGGGGAGGAGTTGGGGGAAGGGAATTGTTGGGGGATGTGGGTGGTTGTTGTACTTATGAGAACTGCAGTATATAGCTCTGATTATCTCCGCCTTTTTTGTAAAAAGGGTTTCAACTCAAATTTGTAATTTAGACCAGGGTGCCGAGTCGCACCCAGTCTATATATCCATTGTTGCTCATTCTCCTTTAGTACTGTTTCATTATCTCCCCCTCTAATATTTGGTCTCACATGTTCCAGACCACACGCTGTAACCTTATGGACCCCATTCTTGCCATGCATTTTTATATGGAGAGTCATGGCATATTCTATGTTGGCATTCTTTATTGCGAAGATGTGCTCATTCATCCTGTACTTTTTCTTGGTCCCTTACTCTGGCCTGATAGCTTTGGACCAGGGAATCCTTTAGGTTCCTACCTCTCTGGTAGGAAATCCTTAAAGGTTTTTCAAATAAGGTAGACAGTGGTCTAAGTCCTCTCAAAATATTTAAGTTATTTTCACAATGTTTATCACTTCCTTACTCTCCCCTCCATATGTGATTACAAAGGTAAAATCCACTCCTGACTCTTTAGGTCTCTCCCTGGTTTGTAATAGATCTGTCCTGGGGTTGGCATTAACTGATTCCTTTGCTTTTTGTATATTCAGATCTAAGTATTCTCTTTCTCTCAGTCTCTCTTCTAGTCCCTGAGCTCTTAGCTGGTACTGTTGTTCATTACTGCAATTCCTCTTCACTCTACAAAACTGGCCCTTAGGGAGATATTTTGCTATGTGATTAGGGTGACAGCTAGTGGCAAGTAGCAGACTATTTCTATCTGTGGGCTTCTTATACAAATCTGTAAGCAATGACCCATCAGTCTGTTTAGTTATAGTAAGGTCTAAGAAATTAATTTCTTTTTTGTCTGCACATACTTTGAATTTTAAATTCGAGTTTGTATTCTCAAGAGATTTCACAAACTCATCAAGTTCTGTCTTGCTGCCCTTCCAGATCAATATAATGTCGTCAATGAAGCGTTTGTAAAAATCCACTTTATCAAAAAATGGATTCACATTAGGATCACAGACTACACTCTCCTCCCATTTTGCCAAATACAAATTCAGAGCTTGCTTCACCTTTAGATCTAGAATATCCTGTTTAACTGGAGCAGTTTGAGGGGCCACAGAGCTATCTCTCTGCATATGAAAATGTTGGAGGGTATGGAGAGTCTCCTGCAGAACTTTTAATGTGGCGTCTCACTATTTTGGCTGTTTGGAAGACTAAGCTATAATCTCTCTATGGAGTACAGCTTTAACTGGATCCCTTAAAATTAGTGGGGATATCGCCAAATTTGAGTTGTCCTGAATCATCTGAGAAATTAATTCCTCCAATGTTTCTAAGCCATTTAAGTCTTGAAGCAGGGCAAGATTAAATCTCCAATGTGTCTTGTCTGTTTTCCCTAGCTAAAATTTGGCAATTACTGGGAAATGATCAAACAGTTGCAAGATGCAGTGAAAGACATCATGCAGCCAATCAAAGTGCTCAAACACAGTAAAAATGTAGTTGAGACGAGCATAAGATTGGACACGAGCAGCCTTACAGGTGTATTACCTAGCAGTAGGGAATGTTTCCCTCCAGGTATCTACAATATCAAAGATCACTGAAACCCATTTAAATCTGAATAAGTACAAATGGTGTAGGGAAGTTCTCAAAGATGGGCTGGCTAACCCCAGTTAATATATATCGAACTATGTAACAGTGGCATTCAGTGGGGTTAGAAAAAAGGCTTTAAAAATAACTGGGACCAATAACCACAGCAATTCAGATGATATTGTGTATTTTAGTCTTCAAACACAGATATATTGCACAAACAGTATTGCGCTAGTGAAAACACAGTTCCTATTGCATAGTACCAAGGCTCAGTTAAAATCTGATTAAAGTGCCTGATGCATTCAAAGTCTCATGGAAACTGACTAGAGCAATATTATAGAAGTGCAAGTTATAACACCATCATAGCAGCATTTATTCAGAACTGTTCATGCAAAAATTATTCATCTCACTCTAGCAGACAATTGTGCTAGCAGTCAAGTCAAGTCAAGTTTATTAGCAGGAATAACTCCATTGAGTACGATCATTTACAAGGAGGTCCTGAACGGACAATTTGGTACAAGATATACAACTAGCAAACTGTACAAATACAGAAATAATATTTTACAACAGTCAACACAATAGAACAGGTTACATACATGGATGAACAATAGAGAAAAATATTTTTTTTACTTCATTTATACAATTGAAACAGTCACTCTAGTCATTATGAGTAGATGACCGAAAACCTCTGTGCATTGCCCAGCAGGGGCTTCATCAGCAGGTGTGGCTATGAGGTTATGATGCTATTTATAGTGCATACAAGCCCATGTGATCACTTAAATTTATTTAAAGTGTATATCCAATCATTAAACATATAAATACCATAACCTATGTGCATATACATAAAACAGATCTGAAAAAAGTAATGACAAAGTCAGCAATATACTATATAAATATACAATATACTGGTCACAAAACTGCATTTCCATATAGATGGCATTGCAGATTTTTTAGTCGCATGGTATCTTTATTTCTGTTGATCATATTGCAAGTGTCTGTTTCATTAGACATCCATAGGTCATTTTCCACAAAAGCTGCCACTATCATTGTTCATCATTGGGACCTCAAATAAAACAAAATAAAGTGTGTGTTTCCAGTATACACATAAAAATATCCATCAATTTCCTTTAAGTTCATCTCACTCATTACAGGGTTAAAACAGGACAATGTATTTCTTACATTTACACAGTGTTATTCAAATGTAGCAGGTTTCATTGTTTAGGATGCTGTAAGTACATAGTAATAGTTATTAGGATACTGTAGATACAGCAAAAGTCCAACTTTGTGCATGGGCTATCGATAACCTTTATAATTACTTGATAATGTAAGGTGTTTACATATTATTTTATTTTAGTTACCTGGTTAGTGCTGGAGCACAAAATACCTAATAATCCAATTGTGTACATGGGAAATATTTATTTTTTTATTCAAACTACAAATACAACTTCAGTATTCCCACTGTTAAATTTTTTGTGTGAACTGGCTGCATCCTCACTTCAGCATTTGTAACACTCAGTAGGGGCTGTTAATACCATTAATATTGTAGTAAATGACTTTTTTACTAAAGACCATGATCAAACCCAACAAAGAAAGCACTCTTAGAGCAAAGACAATGAAGCACCTCAAGCATTAACAGTGTTTAAAGGCTCCTATTTTGGTTACAAAATGCTGACAAGCCCACAAGCAATACTAACTAATAAATCCCTGGTAAGCCTAGCTGAATACTTATGCTGAGGTGCCAGCAGGGCTATCCACCAGGTTTAGCAAAAGAAGAAAATAAATTAGCATACCGAACCAGTTTTAGTAACCAGCAAAAGATAAGAAATTGGGGCAAACAAGACACACCAGAAAGAAGAATGCACTGTGCCGACTAGGCACAGCACCTCAAGTTAAATGAACTTCTACGGTGGGAAGGGGAATACTCCCCTAACAGAACCAATGGAGTGGGCTCTGTGCGGGGGAAGAACACAGTAGAAAACTGTGGTCCCCATGGGAGAAGTCACAAAACAGGTAAAACGGGAGTTACCCGAGTCACCTGTCAAAGTTGTCCTAATGGAAGGTGTCAGCTCGGGAGGAAGATAAAGCTAAAGGCTCTTTTATCTTCTTACCACTGTTAGTGTTGCTTTCCCCCTTTGCATAGCCATGTATTGACCTGACACAGTGCCCCTCAGTCTTTCCCGATAACTTCTGCTGGACTTGCTGCATTCTGGACTGTCCTGTCACCTCATGAATCTTTCCCTCTCTTCCTGTACCCAGAGTTGCCTGTGGTCCTTTGGTTTTCCTGTGCCCTGCAGACACCACTCTTCAGACAGTGTACTCCTACTCTGTGGCAGTCACATTCTGGGACCCAACGCATAGGGATGTTTGTAGGCATGGAGCTGAAATATTCTGTTTTCACTAAGCTTGCTGCACCTTGTCCCCCACAGGAAATGAAATGTTGTGAGTCCTTACTCCCAGACATCATCAATAAGGACCAGGTGGGGTTTATTAGATGGTGCCAAGCCCATGACAGTGTCTGCTGTATTTGTCTGCTGATAGAACACACTGTGACACCACAGATCTCCATAACTCTGAGCCTAGATGCGGGGAAGGTGTTTGATAGGATGGACTGGTCCTATCTCTGGTCCACCCTGTCAAGATCTGGAACCCCAGACTATGTGACCCAAATGCTACAGGGTCTCTATGCTGCTCCTCAAGCATACCTCAGGGTTAATGGCTCCCTTGCTGCCCCTTTCTCTCTTGGATGAGGTACGCGTCAGGGCTGCCCCTTATCCCTTTTTCTATTTGCCCTTTACCTCAAGCCATTAGTGACAGCCATCTGGGCAGCTCTCAAGATTCAGGGGATACCAGTGGGAGGGAGAGACTTTAAGCTGTCCTCATTTGCTGATGACCTGCTACTAACCTTAGCCTCACCTGAAGACTCCATCCCCACAGTTTGGGGCATGCTCAGTTGCTTTGGGGTAATAGCGGGCTACAAGTTAAACACCCCACAAACTGAGGTCCTTCTATATAATTTCTCCCTCTCGACCACCCTAAAGGGTACCCTTTTCACTGGAACAAAGGTGCCATCCACTACCTTCGGATCAAACTCACCAAAAATCTCACACACTTAGAACTCCTTAATGTTGAACCCATAACTCATCAAATCACCACAGATCTGTCTAATGGTCCCAACTACATTTTGGCTTTTTCCACAGAATAGGGTTATTCGGCAGAATGTCCTCCCTCGGCTACTCTACTACCTGCAAGCACTGCTGCTCATGCCATCTCTTTCTTACTTTAAATCTTGGAACAGAATTTTTTCACATTTTATATGGCAAGGAGCGCCACCTCGTAAGCGGTTCTCCCTGCTATATCTGCCATGTGACTGAGGAGGGGTAAACTTCCCCAATTTAAGATGCTATGCCCAAGCTGCCTCCATACAAATATGGTGTATGTGGCTGACATATGTACAGCAACCATACTGGAAACATATAGAATTGACCTAAAAATGATATTTTCAATTTAGACTACTATCTCTTTAACCACCCACCTCAGTAGAAACCCAGCTCTAAATTCACGTGATTTACAGCAGAAATTTTTCAAACAATGGTCCATCCTAGCATTAAGGCACATAGCTCCAGAACAGCTGTTTCACTTATGTACAATTGCTTATGATCAGACCTATTCCCCAAATCTCATGGACTGTGCCATGCAGCGATGGAGTTGGTTGAGCCTTTGATTTTTTTTTATCAGCTAATTGCCCTGACAGGAGTCCTACCTTTTGCAACAATACAAACAATATATCATCTCCCTCAGATATACCACCGCTGGTACTTAATGATTTGCACATATATCCAATGCCAGAGTAGAGCATACTCTGTTGTGCCTGGCAAGCTGCATCTTCTGGTGCAGCTCTTGCAGCTGCACCTGGAAGGTAACTCCACAAATCACCTCATCAGTCAACTAGTTAAGGCATTACAAGAAAGCCCATATGGATTCCTTGGACCATGTCTTGCAGAGGTGGAACAATGAATTTCAAGTGCAACACACCCTGCAGATATGGCACAAATATTCATTTCAGGCCTACAGAGTGATCTCTGCAACCTCCTGGGATGAATTTGCCTGGAAATGCAGGTTTAGATTTTTCTGTACGCTCAATATTGTTGCTAAATGTGCTGGACCACACAGGGCTTCCTGCTGGAGGGGTTGTGGGGTCACTACGGCTAATCACTTACATATTTTTTATAACTGCCCCCTGCTGCTCCCCTACTGGCAGGCAATAATCAGAGAAACATAGAAACATGGAATTTGATGGCAGATTAGGGCCACTTGACCTACCTAGTCTGCCCATTCTCCCTACCTGCTGTAATACTGCAGAGAGCTAGACGACATGTTCAGTACCCTGGGGGCAATCACGCCTTCAATAATCCTCCAGACCATTCCCCTCCATAGAGGTCCTTTCCATGACCAGACATTGAAACTACCCTTATCCCTAATATTAGCAGCTAATAAAGCCATTACCCGACTATGGCTCACTCCTGAAGTTCCTATAATGGAAAGCTGGAGAAAGATTGGTTTGGAAATCTACTACTTGGAAAGAATAACATACACACCTCATAATACACTCCCCATCTTCAAAAGTACAGTAGATGGAGAAGATGTGTTACATATCAAGCATTCAACTGCCCTGATTTTGTACCATGAACCAACCAACCCCCCTCCACCTAGTGGCCTTACTCCTTCTCTCTCTTTCTTCATTTTTTTACCTTACTATCTTAGACACCCTCATCAACTTGAGGATTAGTATGACTATCAGACACAATATTTTTCTGTAGTACAATATCCCTTGTTCAGTCTATGGATTAGCAGCTTAACTCTATGTGTCATAGCTCTGTATTTTAACCTGCCTAAGATTTATTGCTACCTCCACTGTACAATGTACTTTGCTCCCATACCCCTACCTGCCTTGTTTAATATTGAAAACTTAAAATAAATGTTTGAAAAAAAAAAAAGGAACTGAGATGTTGCTTCTCAGTTGGGCTGTCCTGGGGAAATGCACTGTAAGAACAAACAAAAAAAAATTGTCAGCAATTGCTTACCTTTCCTAGGTCCCTCTCCACCCCCCTCAGCCACAACAAGCAGTGGGGCCTAATGGTTAGAGCAGTGTTAGGAGCAGGGAAATTGCAGCTGAAATCCCTGCTAGTGAAAGATACTCACTGTTTAACCTTAAGCAGATCACTTAAACTTTTAGTGCGTCAGTGCACCGAACTGAAGAATGTGTGGAAGAAGTAGGATCCCACTGGAAATGGGATGTTGCATCTCTGTTGCTCTATGCTGGGTAGATAAACTGTAAAAATGAGTAAAATCAGCACTCCACTGGAAAGGAAATGTTGCATCTCAGCTCGACCATTCTTGGTAAATAAACTGTAAAGAAAATAAAACATTGTTGGAAACCACTGTTTTTTCCCAATCCTCCCTCCCCCCACACTTTGCAGGCATGCCCGATATTCAGAAATGCACAAAGCAGAGTGCTAAAGTTGGCGCTCTGCCTTCCGATAGCCTGGGTGCCAAAAGATGCTATATTCAGTGGAATAGCACACAGGCACTATTTAACAGAATATGGGGCCATGTCGGCTCAGCACTAAGCCACTTAGCGCTGTGCCGACATGGCTTCCGAAATAAGGCACCACTATGGATAGTGCCCGAGTGCAAGTTCAGCTATTCAAATGGACCTGTGCAAATAAGCCTATTGGACATGCAAGGTGCTAAGGGGCCATTTACATGCCCATTATGGGTGCATTTGCATGGGGAGCTAGGCTAATGTGTGTGGCACAGCCCCCCAATTGCCCAGTCCCAGAGAGCTGTCCCTGGTGCTAGTGGTTCCCCCTCCCTCTGATCCCACACCCGTATAGAAAATATCATGTCCCTGATGTCTGGTGGTGCCACCCTTCCTCCAGTCCCACACCTGTAAAGTACAAACAGTTCCCTGGTGCTAGTGGTCCCTTCCTCCACCCACACCCATGCCTGATGTTGTAAGTATTATTCCTTGGTGCCGACTGGTCCATCCCTCCACCCACACCCATGCTCAGTGTTTTATGTCTTAGCCCCTGGTGTCCAGTGTTCCTTTCACCTACTCACATCCATGCCTGATGTTGTAAGCACTATTCTCAGGTGTCTATCAGTCCACTCCTCCCACCCGATCCCCATCCCTGTATGGATGAACTCCCCACCCCGGTTTGTCAAGTCCCCTGTGTTGACTGCTGTTCCACCACAGCCATGTGGGAAGCTGTTTGCAAGGAAGTCTCCCCCACAACAAAGCCCTGGCCCCATAGCGCAACAGAGATCTGCACCCCCCCACTCAGTGGTGGTTAGTGTTCCCCCTCCCACTGACGGCACTGACAACCTACTCCCCTAGTCCCCCTTACCTGACTGTCGATGCCATGGTGAATAAACGGTGAATGATACAGCCTTCCACACACCACCTCAGCCATCCACTGTCCAACAGTAGCATGGAGCGTGGCTTATTTATAGGGCAGGGCACATCACCCATGCCCATACCTTATAAATAACCTGCACTCCCTGCTACTGTTAGACAACCAGCGGCCGAGGTGATGTGTGGAGGACAGTATCACTCACCGTCAATTTACAGCTGCATCGACAGTCAAATAAGGGGACTAAAGTTGTTGGTGCTGGGTGGCAGGGGGTGTGTGGGTTGTCAGAGCCGCTGGTGGGTGGGACATTAACCACCACTGAGGGATGGGCTGGGGGTGCAAATCACTGTCAGGGTATGGAGCTGGGGCTTTGTTGTGGGGGGGGTCCTTGTAAATGGCTTCCTGAACAGCTGTGGTGGGACAGCTACTGCCATGGAGGGGGGAACTTGACAACCCAGGGATGACTTTCATCCACGCAGGGATGGGGATCAGGTAGAGGGAGGGACTGCTAGACACCAGGGAATAATACTTACAACATCAGGCATGGGTGCAGGTGGGGGGAGGGACCACTAGCACCAGGGAATTGTTTGTACTTTATGGGTGGTGGACTGAGGAGGGAGGAGGGAGGCACCACTAAACACCAAGGACATGACATTTCTAAAGGGGGTAGGATCGGAAGGAGTGGGGTACCATTAGACACCAGGGACTACTGTGTTTGGGGTTGGGGGGGCCAACGCTTCTCCCCCATGAACCGCTAAGGTTGCACAGAAGTAAGTTGTTGTTTAGGTCGGCGGTATTTGCGCTGCGCAAGGGGACTGTGCAAAATGCTCTTGTGTGGTGCAGATTCTCGGAATATTGCCCCTCAATTTGCATTGTGCACCCCCTCCACAATTTGCCCAGGCACAAACCCTGTTTGCAGGCACTAACCGGCCTTTTGAATATGCAAAATTCATACAAAGCCTGGTTTGCATGTTCAAACTAGGATTTGCGCTCAAGCAAACTTTTGAATATCGGGCCCCATATGTTTAAACCCTGTTACAGTCAAATACAGTGTGACCATGGGCAAGTTACTGAAAATTAGATATTGCATCTAAGTCAGACTATCCTGGGTAATTATATTGTAAAAATGAGTAAAAGCTGGACCCCACTAGAATCAAGATGTACCTTAGCTAGACGTCTCTCAGTAAATAAATTGTATAAAAGAACAAAAATAATATTGCCAAGAATTGCCTGACTAGTCCTAATAACCTAGCATATGCTTCATCAGCTGTCCTTTTTTAAATGAATTTATTGTCACTAAGCATAACAATTTCACTAATTAAGCTTATTTAAATTAATCTACCCTTCTTCACTTACTAAGCATAACCAGTTTTCTTATACAACATGCAATCAAATATTAGTGCCCTCACCTAAATTTGCCTTTGCTTTGCATTGTAATTTTGGAGGCCCAGTTTTAGGGATGAATTCTAACTCAGTACAGATTCTCCAACCCCCACTATTAGAATGCCTGATAAGCACACCTACACATGTGGTATGCAGCTGAGTAATTGACAGATCTTCTTAGAAACACACTGTAGTTAGAATGCTTCCTGCTCAAGCTGCATTCAAACCGACAGAGAAGCCTCAGACAGAACTAATTTGGATTATAACATGGCAAGAAATCTCAAACAGTAATCCAGCAAGTACACTGGTGCAAACACAACACATGGTACAATCTGAAGTGGGGATTAATTCCCTAGTAATGGCCACTTCAGAATGTAGCAGTGTTTGCAGCCATAACGAGAGCACGCAACAGAAAGAATTAGAGTACTGTTCACGCTGTGGATGCACGAAATCTTGGCCCAGCTCAGGGCTGACCCAAGCAAACCCATGGGCACCATAGTGGAGAGGGAAATATCTGTGCGATGATGAGCGTTTAGTGGTATGTGATTAATTAGCAGGCTTCTCACTTACCAAAGAGAGTCCTTGATCGAGAGGGAGCTGAAGAAGCATAATGTGAGTGCTGTTTGTGTCTGTTAACCTCGATCATTGCTAGTGGATATTCCTTCATAATGAAGAGCGCATTGTGGGGATATTATGAATATTTGCATACCTTGGCATCCACAAAGAAGTGAGATGTCAGATATGCAAATATTCGTTATGTCCCCAGAATGCAGTACTTAAGCAGAAATAAAAAGGAAGGAAATGAGAGAAAATAGCCACCTAGGTACCAAAAAAAGTGACTTTGTTTTGTCATATCTCTCACAAACATAGGTGTCGGAACTGGGAAGGGGGTGCGAAAGGGGCGGTAGCCCGTCCACTTTTTATTTCTGTATGGTAAAAACTAGTATAGAAAAAGTGCCCTTTGTACCCTCATAAGTGCCCTTTTGATTCTCAGCCCTCTCAGATTTTACCATCTCCCGGCACCCTTGCTCTCAAAGTTCTTTTTAAACATCAGTTTCAAAAGTGCATAAAACAGCCGTCACAATATAAATAGATAGTGAATTGTGAATGTGCATGTGCCCTTTGGACATGGACATCTATTCAGAAGTACACACTTCATCAGCAGTTAATATTGTATTAAACAATATTGTAACTTGCTGTTCATTTATGTCTCACATGGCACTGACTTGCAACATTACTGAATTTGTGCTTGCCATGTTACAAGCGCGTTAATTGACTCCAAAGTCAGGCTCTACTAGGGAATTAATTTCCTAGTAGAGCCCTCCTTTGTCGTGGATTAATGCTTACTTGACTGCCTGCAACATCAAACTGTAAACTTGCACCAAGTCCTATCACTGACATCAGCTCTGACATAAGCAACTGAATCACTCCGAGTGAATGTAAAACTAATCTTTAGTAAATGCAAACAAGAGTTAGTATAACTACAAGGCACTACAAGCTATGCTTATTGGCACCTAAAGAATAAAAAAAAAATTGAAATTTATTTTAATCTGAATATTTTAGTTTGCTGTTCGAAGGTGGACTACCTCTTTATATGATACAGCAGTAAATATTTACTGCCAGAAACATTTTTCTTTGCCTGTCTGTTTATGAACACCATATGATTTGCTGCATTTTCAGATTTTAAAGGCTAAGCCTGCAGTTCAGTGTGTGTGTGAGTGTGCGTGTATGGGGAGAGTGGGGGAGCAACTATCCACATCACCTGCTTGAACTATTTAAGCCAGCTTCCTCCAGCCTCACTCAGAAGCTGTTTCTTGCTGTAGCCAAAGGCTCTGCCCCCCCCCCCACTTCTTCCATGTGTTTGTCTCCCACTTTCCCTTTGTGCTTTGCGGCTTTCTGTTTGGTTTGTGCCTCTAGTGTCTTTCTAGGTCAGTATTTCATTTTTTTCTGCCTTCCTGGTTGCAGTTTGTGCTTCCTTCTTCTCTCAGTCAACTACTGTTGCATTCCTGTTCTGTATAGCTCCTGTTTCTTTCTGTTTTGGTTCTTGTGTCCTTATTAGTTTTCACTGTGTCCTGCATTTCTCATTCTCTGCTTTGCTTGTATTGTTTTAGGCTTTACATGTTGCTGTTTGTTCTCTAGGCCATTTGCCGTCTCCCAGTTCAACTACAATCTTTAAATGTTTATACCTGGCTCCTAGCAAGTCAGCCACTCCCTTTTGTGTTCTGGTGATTTAATTTATTGCAGAGTTCAGTAGCATGCTGCTTCCTAGTTTTCAGTTCTTGTATGCTCCTGGTTTTCCCTAGCTGTTTCATTTGTTTCCCACTGCCTCCCTCTACCTGGCCTGCAGTGCATCAGCAACTAACACTGATATTCCTTATGGAACTGGTTGGCATGTATTCACCATTCAGTCCAACTACAGTGTCTTAGTTGTCATTTGATATCTCAGTTAGTCATTCCTCCTTGCCTGTGTTTTGTTTCTACCATGTGCTCATGGCCATCAGACTTCATTATCAGCCTTTTACTACTCCTGCACTCAGACACTTGCCAGCCATAATTATAGCATGACTTCCAGGGCTTTCTGCTCTTTATGCTGATGGTCTTACTCTGCTCCCTCCGCATCTTGAGGGTGAGTCCCTTGACTTGGGCGGGGTCCTTCTGTTTCTGCTGTGCTGGTGAGGATGTCCTGTGCTCCAGGAGAGGCTTTGGCCATTCAGATTGACTTGGCGGCACCTCTTGATGTGCCAATTAAGACTTCAACTGCTGGAGGATGGGGCCTTTAAGTCTGTGGGGGCTCCTTTAGCTGTGAAGACCATATCAGCAGCTCCTTCAAAAGCTATTCCCCCCCATGACTGCCTAAAGTTCACCTGGTCTCCAGCTATTTCCCTTCCTGTGCCCCTCAAGGGTGAAGATAATACAATTATGCAAATCCTGGCCTCTCAAGGGCCCAACTCCTATATCTTAACCCTCAAGGGTTTGGCTTCCATTCTAGGCCTCTCCTCAGTGGAGGCCAGGTGAGTTCCTTTCGCCAGTTGTTACGCTTCTTCTCTCGCCTTTGGTGGTGGGCCTCCTTCATGGGGAATGTCCTTTAGCTGCAAAGGTCAGCTTGTGGCACTCCCAAAGTGTTCCCATTAGAGGGATATAGTGAGAACCCTTCCTCTAAAACTTTCCCCTTAAATTGGGTCTCTATATTTTTGTAGCCAAACTGTCAATAATTTTAACCCAAGTTGGGAGGGAAGGCCTTAGATCCCCAGAGGGTCCTCTTCATAAAGTTTTTTCCTCTTTACTCCATTAGGTAGTCTCCACGGGTGCTGGTCCATAGTATAGTACATTTATGTTAGTATAGTGTTTACCCTAGTAGGTTTCCACTGTGTGTTGGAGTTGGAAGGCTGTCCTCTTTCCATCCTTCCATTCTCTCTCTCTCCTTACAGAAGTCATGCCTCTGTCTGCTATCAGTTGCCAGCTCCTGTCAATCATTACTCAGTTCAGTCTCTGTCAGTTGTCACTAGTTGCTGTCAGTCTGTCCTCACATCAGTTGTCACTAGTTGCTGTCAGTCTGTTCTTACTCAGGCTCTCTGTTCACTGTCTGTTGTGCAGTACTTTTGGGCTGCTTGCTAAGATACCTTTAGCCTAAGGAAATTATGTTCCTGCAACACCTCTAGTGGTGGAACCCTCCTTAAGAGAGTTTCTTTGCCTTCACAGTACCCCGATAGGATGGTAGCTCCCTATGGGATAGAAAGTGTGAACAGCCAAAGTTTCCATGCATGACAGTCAGCAATAGTCATTCAGATACCTTCAGACTATCAACAAAGTTGCAGAAGCATAACTCCTCATTAAGTTGAGTATGCTGATTGAACCAAAATTTAAGTTTCAAAAAAATACAACATGTTTAAACTGAATAATGTTACAGTTTGTTTGAGAGTGCAATACTTCTTCAAACTACAACAATAAATATTTGCTGTACTGTCAGAAACACATTTCCTTTGCCCAACTCTTTATGAATGCTACCCACTTTGTTACATTTTCAGAACAAACATTCACATTTAAAACAATAACTTGTAAACTGAGTAACGTTTCAGTTTGCCGTTTGAGGGGTACAGTAGTAAATTTTTGCTATCATAGAATATTTTTCATTTCCAAATTCTTCATAAATGCACTTACTTTTCTACACTTTCAGATAAAATTTTTTAAGGTGAAATAATACAGAACTGTATGTTTCAGTTTGCTGATTGAGGGTGTGCTATCTCTTTACAGTACCACAGTAAGTATTTACTGTCACAAACTATTTTCCCTTGTCTAACTTTTTATGAATGTGAAGGTGGGGGCATACAGATCCCACAAGCCAGAAAGAGGGAGAATGGAATCAAGAAGATTATGTTTGGGTTTCTTGTATGAATTCCTAGTGTGATAAACGCTGGAATACTGAATGAGAACTTGATCATTCATCACAGACCCTGCATACTTTAAATGGAGTGGATCCAAGGTGTCAAAGAATCTCCAAGTTTGGTGGCTACAGTATGTGGCAACTAGATCAAAACCTGTAGTGACTGAAGTTCCCATTATGTGGGTCATTTCATGCAATTGCAGAGGGTAGGCACTCAAAACCAAGCGGCCAAATGATCACTAAAGCAAAATTTGTATTGGTCTCTTGTCTAGAGATTTTTAACTGGCCATTTGCCACTGGAGTTGTTACAGCCTAACTGTATGAATGCATAAAGTTACAGTATTCCTTAATAAGCCTCACATTCTCAGTTTTGTGCTTGCTGTCACCATGGTAGCTAACGTGTTAATCAGAAACTACAGGGCATTATGGGAGGCAGTCATTATTCACTGCTCCATCTAACAAATGGTTGCAGTGCTTCAGAGTAGGTGTCCTGCTTTGGAAGACATGAAACAGTCAAAAGTATCAAACACTAGGGCCACTCTGATGGCCCCATGCAGTGACCCGAGTTCAGTAGCAGACGTGTATCATTAGCACCGAGAGCAGGCCATGGCTGGACAGGCTGCCTATGGCAATGCACGTCTGCCCAAGGGAGGGCTGGTAGCCAGTTATGGTGTCACAGTGACCCCAGCAGAGGGCCAAGGGAGCTCACCCCCCCCCACAGGGTCATACTGAGTTTGCACAAGGCATACAGAGGTTAGGTCCATATCACGGGGAGTTAGGGGGAGCGGGTTTGGGGGAGAAAAATCAGGGAAGCAAAATCCCAGTCTCCATCCATATGATGAGTGCCAGCACACTCTGGTCCATAAATTCTAATCAGTACAGTCACCCACCCCACCCCCACCATATAAGGGAAGCAGTAAGATAGTAGTACATCAGGCTGGGTGGTTGCTGGTTACTGACTTATGGGAAGCCGCAACACTGGTGAGGAGAAAATGTATATTAAAACAAATTCTAAAAAAAGTACAGAACACTTTCATTATTAGACAAAGAATGCTTCCTACTCTGTGAACTAATCAACTGACCACCCGGCCACAGGTAACCATGGCCGTTTAGAAGTTAGGTCTGACACTCATTACAGATACTTCGTTCTGTACTTTGGGCTTACACATGCTGTTTAATATGTTAAGGGTGTTAGAAAAATAATTTATTTTGCTCAGAAACATTTTAAATGATGTCTAATAAATATAGAATAATGTATGGGCAACCATAGAAAGCAAGGCTGTATTTCCATCGAGGGGTTGAAATTACATCATAGGGACCTTGAGATTAAAACTTCACAGCTCTTTGATGTCATCTCAGCGCTGAGATGGAAACAAATGCCAAGTGGTATTTTTGTTGTTTGGTTGCCCACATATTATTTTTTTATAGCATATGTGGTTTATAGTGTATAAGTAAATAAAATGGAGCGGGCTGTAGTACTTCTGTCCTTAGTAAAAAAAAAAAAAGAAAAAAAATAACTTTTAAAATCGAAATATTAAAATATGAATGGCAGATCTGTGTTTTGTTTGGGGGTAAGGGAGCATCAAGAGGAGAGACTGTTGGGACAAACCTTATAGTGAAAAGTTGTTATAGCAGTATAGTAGTGATGTCACTACTATACTACAGCAACTTTCTGTGACCTTAGAACTATACTACAACAACTTTTTGTTGACAACAAGTATCGCAAATCTTTTACATCTAGATGAAGTGCACTCAAATTCAACACGACAGCTGTTGCTTGTTTTGCCGAAAAATTATTTATTATCGTCAAAACACACCATTCTAGAAAATGCCTCGAAACACCTCAATATAAAACCCATACACATGGCGTTCATAGCTTAAAGTGCCTTTTTGGGTCAATTCATTGCTCTAGAATTTAATCGTTAGGCAAGCTCTCAAAAACAGTCATAAATATATCCTTTTTACTTAACTGACTTCCGTGAACTTCACAGATCCACAACGTTACTTCTTGGCTCAATTGCCTAATCCCATTTGTGGTCCAAACCAGGTCACTTACCAAACAAGCCAAAAGGAAGACGCTAGCAGCATGTTATTATTTTCATAGTGCCATTGCTTCTTCTTGCTGCTTGCGTCTCAATTGACTACCTACGTGGACCAACCAGGACAGAAAGTGCTGACGTTTCTGACGTATGACGTCTTCATCAGAGCTAATTTGATTAGCTCTGATCAAGATGTCATACATCAGAAACATCAGCATATGTATGTAGATAATCCACAAGTTGCGTGCATACTATTTTCTCCAGAGCCTTGGGGGGGGGGGGGAGGATGGAGATAGGTCTGCAGTTGTTTGGTACTGTGCGGTCTCCGTTTTTATGGATGGGGTGATTTCAGCCTGTTTCCATGCACTCGGGAATTGGCCGAGGCACAGGGATCGATTAAGAAGGTCAGTGAGGGGGGCTAGCATGACATCCAGTGTTAGGCGGAGTATCCTGGAGCCAAGGGGGTCACAGCTCGGGTTGTGGGAGGAGAGGGCTTTTAGGAGGAGTGGTTTAGCATCGTGGGGGGAGATAGCCATGAAGAGAAAAGGGGGATGAGAAATAGCTGGGTGGTTGGTTACAGGGATGGGGTCAAAGAAGTGGGCAGGAAGGACTGCACTTAGGTCAGAAAAAGCTGTGTTGCGGCAGTCAGCAACACGGGATAGGTCAGTATTAATTGTGCCATTAATAACCATCTGTGAGGGAGGAGGAGAGTGGGTCTTCCCGTTTAACTTCTTTATGTTATCCCAGAAGGCTCGGGCAGAGCCCCAGGAAGAGGTCAAGGCGGTTTGATAGTAGTTGGCTTTGGCTTGTCTTATGGCTCAGGTGCACTGGTTGCGAGCTGCATTATAGACTTGCCTGTCTGCTGTCCTGCCGGTCTCGACAGCAATGTGCCATAGGTTATCACGCTGCTTCAGTTGTTGGATCAGGGAGGGGGAAATCCAGGCAGCAGTGTGTCTCTTGGAGCAGGTGTTGGTGACAGGGGCAAAGATGTCACAGGCCTTGCAGAAGGCACTGGTGAGGAAGGCTAAAGCAGTATCTATATCCGTTGTGAGGGAGATGGGGACCAGTTGAGCTGGGCAGTTACTGCCCAACATTAAGGCCCCGGGGGTGGAAGCGTCGACGGGGGGTAGCTTTGTACGCAGGATTGAGCGTGGGGGAGGACCAGAAGCAGAGAATAGGTGAGTGGTCACTGAGGGAGTTGGCTAGGACGTTAATAGTCTTAACTTTGTGTGGGTGGTTTGAGAGCACGATGTCTAGTAGGGAGCTGGTCCCACTTGATTGGTTAAATCTGGTGAGCCGAGTCACTAATTGAGATAGGTCAAGGGCTGTGAAGTTGTCCTTAATTTGTGCTGAAGTGGAGCCAAGCCAGTTGATGTTGAGGTCTCCTAGGATGAGCTGTTCAGCCTTGTGTGGCAGGGTGAGAGATAGTGGGGTGAGGCGGATTGTGATTTTGTACACATGGGGGTACGTAGGTGGTTGTGAGGTAAAGAGAGCCACGGCCTGGGTCAGGGGTGATTTTTAGGGTGATGGCTTGGGCCCTGTGGTCGAGCTTGGGGGTAGGTAGCATGTGACCCAGGAGGGAGTTACTTAGGTAGACTGCACATCAGCAGCCAGGCTTACCCACACGATCTTCTCTAAAGAGGGTGAAGCCAGGGAGGGAGACAGCAGAGTCTGGAGTTGATTGAGAAAGCCAGGTCTCCACTATGGCAAGAATGTCAGGCTTGTGTTGAGAGACCCAACACTGGAGTGCAGCAGTCTTCCTTGGGAGACTGCAGATATTATGGAGGCAATGCGGAATCCATGACCTGTAGGGGGCGATGCAGCCGGTCCTGGTCTGGGGTTAGGGTGGACATTCCCAGAGAGCAGGAGGAGTAAGATGAGTCGGAGAAAAGGACTACGGTGGTAGTGGTATGGGTGCTTGGGCAGATGCGAGGATCTGGGAGGGGCAGTGCAGGGGATGGGTAGGGAGTTAAGGATGGGTAGGGCTAGGACAGAGGGAGACCACCGACCACTGTGTACTGGGGGTATGGGCATCGGTGGTGGGTGTAGGGGGGGCGGTAGGTTGGTCCAGTGTGTGTGGTGCACTAGTGGTGAACGGAAGGAAGATGGGAGGGCTAGGAGCAATGGGGGGATGAGCTTGGGGTGGCTGAGATGCTGGCAGATGTGCATATACAGGGGTGTTAGAGAGATTTTTGGCAGGGATGTTGGGGGGATACGATAGTAAGGAGCAATGTGAGTATACAGAGACCTAAGAGAGACATATTGGTGTATGGGATAAATGAAGGGGAATAGGTGTTGGCAGGCAGGATCCCCCTAGTGTTCAGCGGGTATAACCTGCAGGTGGAAAAGTGGGCTGATTGGTTCTGCAACCTCACGTGACACCACCTATATAATACAGAGCCGACCAAGGGTGGTGGTGGGGCCGGTGGGGAGCAGGCACGCAGTGCCAGTGGGGTCAAACAATGTGCCTTGAACTGCTGAAGGCTGGTGCTGCTCCTGCAGCCGCGTGTTCGCCGTACCTTGTTCAGTAGTCCAGGGGGGGCCCCGAGTCCTGAGCTGATGCGGTCTGTGGGGAGGGCGGGCAGCACTTTCTCCAGCCCTTGTGACCCTCCGGGAGCCTTTCAGCTAAGGGAGAGAGGGGAGACAGTTATAGCAGCGCTGTAAGAGGCGGGGCAAGGTAAGAACAATGCAAACAGCTTACTCTATAGTGACTACAATTATAATGGCTTTATGGTAAACTGTCTTAAAGTACTTCTTCTACTGTAAAAAAAATTAAGTCTCTATGGGAAAGTCAAACAATGTGCCTTGAACTGCTGCAGGCTGGTGCTGCTCCTGCAGCCGTGTGTTTGCCGTACCTTGTTCGGTAGTCCGGGGGGGGGGCCCGAGTCCTGAGCCGATGCGGTCTGTGGGGAGGGCGGGCAGTGCTTCCTCCAGCCCTTGCGACCTTCCTGGAGCCTTTCAGCTTGTTCGGTAGTCCGGGGGGGGGGGGCCCCCGAGTCCTGAGCCAAGGGATGCTTGCATAAGATGGCAACGCTTGCCCTTGACTCTCCTGGGTAGAGTTAATCTCATAAAAATGAGTGTCTTACTGCAGTTTTTTTTAACTGTTCCAAACTATCCCAGTAGCTACCCAAAAAAAATATATTAAATTTCAGGAGGGGGCTATTATTCAGCTACTTTGGCAAGGTAAAAAACCTAGAATAAGGAAGGAAGGAGATTTTATGGTGCCCACCTAAGCAGGGGGGTTGGGGCTCCTCAATGTACAACTTTATTACCTTGCCTCACAACTAGCCCATGTGCAGGATCTGCTTAAAGGGGAGGATGGTGCCCCAGCCTGGGTAGCACTGGAAGACTCCAGACACTTCCCAGTATACCAGTTGACTTTGGTGGGTTCCCTTAGGGGTGGACAGGATCACAAAATTAACAACCCATGCACCAGAGCAACATGGAGGGCATAGAAGAAGGCACATAATATTTTAGGCCATAAGTATACACTATCCCCAGACAGTGCTTTGGGAACCTTTTTACTAGAGGGAGGGAAATTACATGTCATAGAAGCTAGATGCTTGAAACAATGATACACCCATGGACTCTCTCTCCTAAGCCAGTTCCTAAAGGATGGTCGGATATTAACACTTAATGAGCTCACACATAGCTTTAAATTGAACACCTCACATTATTTTCCTTACTTAAAGCTCAAAACGAGGCTAAAGACATGGCTAAGGACCCACCAGGGACAGGGTGCCCTAATCTGCTCTCCTATGGAGGAGATGTTCATGGGGAGGCAGATGTACACTTCTTTCAAACCTCTAAAAAGGTGCTATAAACTTCTCTTAGGGGCTATGCCAAACTCTAGATAAAATAAGAAATAGATGGGAGACTGATATTCAGCCAGAGGGTTTAACAGGAGGAGGAGACTGGTCTTATATCCTAAAAAAATTAATAAATTGCTTAGTAAACAATAGGGTGAGAGCTGTCTAGTATAACATATTGATGTGTACTTACTTTACTTCAAGTACAGCCCACAAAATTGACCCATTGAACTCCAACCTGTATCCCGAGTGCTCCATACGTGAGGGTGCATTCTACCACATGACCTGGAGTGCCACAGAGTCTAAATGTATTGGAAGAGTATTATTTCCTTACTATGAGATGTACTTAAAGTACCATTGAGATTGGACCCCACCGAAGTCCTGATGGGATTACCTTCTGGAATGGGGGGTGGCACCAGGAATAGCCATAGTCTGTGGAGGTTGGGAGCATTGGTGGGCATACAAATGGTAACCCAATATAGGAGACTAAATGAGCTGCCTACTGTGGCCTCCTGGAGTAAGTCTCTGATAGCATGCATGAAACTGGAGAAAGTGCAGTACTTAATTAGGGGACAAGCTGAGAAATTTGAGGAGGTGTGGCTCTCTTTGGAGGAGGCCATCCAGCAGGAATGGTTCCCCTCCTTTTGATTCACCCATGGTCATTTGAATCCAGGATTGACAACAGTACACTGCCATGCATTTATGTATCGCCTTCACTTAATCTACTTTCTTACCTGTTATGACTTTCAGTTATTTGATGTATAGATGCTCTGAGAATTTTTTTTAAGGTGTAGTCAATTTCCTGCTATTCTGCAGGCAAATACAAGAGATGTACTATTTTTCTTGTTTAAAGGTGATATGCACAAAAGTCTAATGTAAACAAGCTATTTGACGAAAATAAAGTTTACAAAAAAAATAACTTAAGAAAGGCGTGAAAGAGAATATAAATAATTGGAGGCCTTTAAGTTTATTAAATAATGATTTTAAGATTATAAAGTAAAATCCTGCCTAAAAAGTTGACAAGGGTGGCAGAAAAATTAATTAGTCTACATCAAACATGTGCAGTCTCAAACTGGAGGATACAGGACAATTTAATTTTGTAACGGGAGTTTTTAAAAAAAAAAATAAATTAGATTGAGGAGTATATATTAAGCTTGGATCAGGGAAGAGCATTCAATAGGTTAGCACCTACTTATTTGTTTGAAGCTCTGAAAGCATATGGATTACTAGACTTGTTCATGCAATTGATACAGTATCTATATAAAGATGCTAAAATTGTACCTAATGTGAAAGGCTAGACAGGTAGAGGCATCAAAATTCAGAAAGGAGTCAGACAAGGTTGCCCCTTTCAGTCCTATGTTATACATATTTGGACTAGATATTTTTTGAGGACTATAAATTCTAATAGCACAATTAAAGGAATCCTTTTTCAACCCAAAATGCCACCAGTTAAAATTTTAGCCTACGCAGATGATACGAGATATGAGATACGAGTAGCAGTTTCTGCAGGAAGTTGCGGACTTCGTGGTCGACCTGGTGTTGGAGTCCCCCAGATGGACTATTCTGGGGGATTTCAATGCATGGGTCAATGATGAACTCTAGCAATTTGGTCGGGACTTCCTCCAGCTTATGACCTAGTTGGGCCTCACACACATGGTTACCTCTGTCACCCAAAGCCAGGGTCACTCAGATTTGGTCTTCCTAATGGGGATGGAGACCTCTGACCTGGCGGTGGAACCAGTCAGATGGTCTGACCATCACACCCTAAGGTTCAGTTTCCAGGCTCCCCCTAATAGACTTGCCCCTGTGGAGCTGGTCTGGTTCCACCCTTTAGGGGTTTTGAAGCTGGATGGTCTTATGGAGGTATTGGACCTATCAGGTTTGGCGAGTGGTAGTGGGGATACAGAAGAGCTAGTAAGTGCTTATAACAAGGCAGTAATGGCAGCTATGGATTCCATAGCTCCTGTCCATGTTCGCCCCCTCACTCTCTGCCCTAGGTCCCCATGGTTTGATGGGACTCTTAAGGAGCTGTGAAGAAAGGGGCAATGGCTGGAGCGATGCTGGCAGAAATCTGGCCTGGAGGATGACAGGCTTAGATTGATGGTTCATTATAAGAACTATCAATCAGCAATCTCTCATAAGAAGGCAGAGCTCCTGTCCAGGGAGATTGCTGCTGCTCAGAATCAACCGACTCAGCTCCTCTGAACTGTTGGCAGGTTGTCCAGTCCAGCCAGTCTTCAGCCCTGGAGAGCATTTTCACAAGATAAGTGCGAGGAGTTACCTTGATTCTTTGCAGATAAGGTTGCCACCATCAGGTCAGAATTTCGTTCAGCTCCCTCCAATGGGCTTTGCGGGGGTTGGCAGGAAGTTGCATGCACCCATTTTGTCTGATCCGAATTCAGCCGGCTGGAGACCATAGATGTCATACGGATCATCCAGAACATGTGCACAACTTATTGTAGCTTGAACCCGGGTCCAACATACCTTTTAATGGGGTGTATGGAAGCCATTGACTTGGTCCTGGCAGACATTGTCTGGTGCTCGTTAGATACAGGGGTGTTTCCTGCTCCTCTGAAGGAAGTGGTAGTGATACCCCTCCTTAAGAAGACCTATCTTGACCCAGACTGTCTTGCCAACTACAGGCTGGTCTCTAACCTACCCTTTGTGGGCAAGGTTATTGAGAAGGTGGTCGCAGAGCAACTGGAGGTCCATTTAACCATCCATGATGTCTATGAGCCTCTCCAGTCTGGATTTAGGAAGAGGCACAGCACTGAGATGGTGTTTCTTCATGTACTTAATGATCTCCTGACTGCGAGGGGTCATGGGAGCTGATCCATCTTGGTTCTTCTTGACCTCTCCACAGCATTTGACACGGTGGACCATGATGTGTTGTTGGGGAGCTTGCAGTTATTCTGTAGACTGTCTGGAACAGTTCTGAAATGGTTTTGTTCCTTTCTCACAGGTAGGATCCAGAGAGTGGTGTCTGGGATTTTTTCTTCGGCCCCTCTCTCCCTACCTTGTGGGGTATGCAGAGCTCCATACTTTCACCCATGTTGTTCACATTGTACATGCTGCCATTAGGAGACATTATAAGGCGGTACGAGCCGAGCTTCCACTGTTATGCAGACGATACTCAGCTCTACATGTCTTGTGTGCCTGAACAGTGTTATCCATGGTCCAGCACCCCTGATGGTGCCCCCACCTCGTGGGCAGCAACTTATGTAGGTATATGTACTAACCCAGTGACACTCAGTCCTGACTGGCTCAGGAGCCACATGAGCAGTCACGTTAGTCAAGGAGCCACAACATACACGTTCCAGTAATTTTTGGCAAACACACTCCAGTGTAAAAGAAAATATTTCAGTTACTAAACATTTATTTAATTTACTAAACATTAGTTAACATCTGCACGGTCTGACAGGGTACAGCTTGCAAGAAAATTTACAATAAACTTTAAAAATAATGCTTGCTGGTGTTCAGTGCAGTGGTATTATAGTGCATCCTAGTTGGTTAATATGGTATAGTGCTGGAACGATTTGGATCATAAACTGGGAAGAGCCACAGGTGATAAGCTGAAGAGCCACATGAGGCTCTGGAGCCATGGTCTGAGGATCGCTGTACTAACCTTAGGGTGAAGACACTTATTGTATAAGCATAAATGTCAGGATCTGTGTTCTGTTATGTTCTACTGATACAGATTATGCTTTACTGATATATATTAGCCATGAGAAATGCTTTTTGCTGTATTCTTACTGCATTTTTATATGTAAGGCAACAGTGCCATCTTTAGTAACTGTACACCACTACAACTGACCTTGGATTATAGAGGTCTTATTGTGCTGTTATCTCTGCAAGCCATGCAACCTTTCATACTAGGTAGGATAGTTACTCAGACCACCTGTTTTTGTCCAATTAAATACATTTTATCTATCTTCCTTAGCCATTGCTATAGCAATTATCAGGATATAAGACGGGTGTAGCCCACTTCAGCGCTTTATACCTTAGTGCTGGGAAATATAGCGCCGTCACTCTAGTGTCACCCGATTGAGCGCTGTCTTAGTACAGCGCTATCTGATTTCAGTGCCACGTTTTCTTGAAGTCTGTTGTCTAATGTGTCACTTTAAGAACATATTGCCTTCTAATTATTTAATTTTCGGTACTATTCAAGTAGTGTCTCCCTGAAGAGAACAGGTAATAAGTGCCAAGGCGCGGATCATATCTGGCATTCTACTTAGCCAGACCAATGTAAAAAGTGTTGTCCTGGTTTGCTGAATTACTAGGCAGGAAAGTACAGGATATGATTTTTACATTACGAAGTGTTTTACATTATTCAATTATTCAGAGATATTTGAAAATTGTTATGAAAACACTAAGTGTGATCTAGCATGCTGCTATATTGTAAATACAAACTGGCATCACATACAGTACACATTTCCAGGCAATATTCATTTCAATGAAACTGCAGTAATAGCAGGGTGCCAGCACATTGGAAAGCTCTGAAATGAAACACCTGACAATTGTGGAAGCGCTGAAACGAACGGCGACTGATTGAAAAGTGCTGAAGAGTACGGCGCTGAAATGAAATGCGGTTAATTGAGCCGCCCCCTATAAAACCCCCTGTAACACGTAGCTTCTCTGAGAAGAGAGAAACTGTCAGCATTGCCTAGGTAAGGACGACTGGTTTTCTCCCAGTGTTAAACACTGTAATGGTAGTAAGCCTGTATTACTGATCTGTAATAAATTCCATTTATTACATGACTACCACTTGTCTGTTGTCTCTTCCTTTTGTGCCATTCCACCAAGAACCTGAGAGGGTGATTTATTACCCAATTACAACAAGCTGGAGCTATCTCGGTGTTTAATAACTGCCTCTCCAAGATCCGAGACTGGATGAGAGCCAGCTGGCTGAAGTTGAACCCTGATAAAACTAAGGTGTTGGTGGTGGACCCAGGCCACCAGGGTTCAGGTTTGGTGGCTGGTTAACTGTCTGGGCTTTGTTTCAATGGGCTCCAGCTACCTGCCTCCAGTCAGGTGCAGAACCTTGGTGTCTTCGACAGCAGCCTGACTTTAAAATCTCAGGTGTCTACTGTCGTGAGAATCTCCTTTTACCATCTGAGGAACATCGCCCCGATCAAGCACCTGGTCACACCTGACAACCTTCCTATATTGGTCCATGCCTTTGTGACCTCTCACCTTGACTACTGCAACACCTTTTACCTATGGCTACCAGGGGCGAATATCCGCCGATTGCAGCTAGTGCAGAATGTGGCAGCCAGGTTGTTAATTGGCTTACCTAAATCTTGTCACATTACTCCTGTGCTCTGTGGCCTGCACTGGCTGCCAGTTTATTGGTGGATCACCTTCAAGGTCGGACTTTTGATCTATAAAGCCCTACACAGTCTGGGACCGAGCTATCTGCAAGATCTTTTTGTCCCCTACTGTCCCCTCTGGGTCTTCCGCTCCTCTGATGAGGGATTGCTAGAGGTTCCTAGGGTTTGACTTAAGATCTCTGGTGCTCACATGTTTGCTTTGCAGCCCCTATCCTGTGGAACTCTCTACCTCATCAGGTAAGAGAGTGCCTGACTGTTGAGAGCTTGAAATCTGCCCTTAAGACCTATCTTTTTAACCTGGTATTTACAGAATTTTATATATATGCTTTGTATGTTGTATCTGTTAGGCTAATTGATCTGGTTTTCAAATTCTTTATCATTTTATTGTACAGGCATTTTGATCATTTATGGTATTGTGCTTTTTACAAATAAATATTGATTGATATTGACACTACCAACAGATAATAGTGAGCAATCAATTGTGCAACATATCGAGAGGTTTGCTAGCATCTCAGGATCTAAAATGAATTACAATAAAGGCATAGGCACCATAGTTGGATCTGCCCCTGCACCTGGAGGTGGGAAGATTGCTCAGATTCCTGTAACATCGGGCAATATAAGAATACTTGGGATGGACTTTGGTGCAGGAGATATAGGACAAGTGAATTGGCAGATGTGTCCAAATAGCCAACAGATTAATGCAATCCAGAAAAAGGCACCAGATTGCTAAAAAGAAAAGGGTTTTATTGACTAAAACTCTAGTAGTCCTAATATTTTTATACGTACTCTAAGTTATGTATATCCACCCCACAGATAATGGCAACAACTCTTTTGATTATTTTCTTCCAGGCTCTGTGTGGGAGTAGGCTTAACCCAGTAAAGAGAGAAATTACATGCAGAACAGTGAAGGAAGGGGGCCAAAACATGACACATCCCATAGCATTCTTTAGTAGTGTGTTCATCTCCTTGTAATCCTACCAATTGCCAGCTGGCGGGCGGTAGGTTACCTGATGTTTGGCTCGGGCACCTCGAGGATAAAGACATCAAAGAGTAACAGACCGGACAACTTTCCTGCAGACAAAAGGTATTTCATTAAGAGCGACGCAGTGCTCTGTGCAGATTGGTTACATGTTCTCCCAAAGCTTTAGGCAGTGGGGTATGTATATATACAGTGTGACAAACAATTTCAGGAAGTTAAAAATAAGGTAATACTTTAGCTACATGATATTTGTCAGTCTCTGATTGGCTATGTTGGTATGGCCTAATGTTGTCCATGAGTTGTGACACTGGTAATTATGCTTTTGTTTGGTCATAGCTTTCATAACAGTTTATCCATATTTGGTCATACTGCTTCCCTTAGCTTAGAAATGTAATGCATTGTAATTTAGCTAACAGTTCTAACTGTAATAATATTAATCACCACAAGATGGCAACATTGCTCCATTAGGATTATACTGAGACACTGTTAAACCAATATGACAAACAAGCAAAAGTAATCTAGCATGTATCTTAGTATTTATTTACTAGCATGTAGAAACAGGTAATCACAAGCAAACACTATTGTTACGTCTTTTCTTATGCTTGCCCTTATTGATTGCATATCATGAAATATGTTTAGGTCGGACATTTAGTATTATTTGTAGCTCCCCACAACTAATACAAAACTAAATGACCTTTATACATATATGGGTTATGCGATTTGAAAGTTTACTTTGTATTTTTAGAAAGTCTTCTGATCCAGATGCCGCCATAACTCCTTATGACCCACTTGACACAGGCTGACTTTATTGTACTGGCCGATTTTAAGGTCACATAATCTGTATGCCATTACAGCTCCCTGTGGTTTACATATCTCCGACTGACCTTTTTTGTAACTTTCAAAGAGCACAGGCATTATTAGGTTACCTTAACAGTGTGTATATGTATATATATAGGCCTCTATGCCTCACATGTCTTGTACTGTGTGCTATGACAATGCCTAAATTGGTTGTGTTCTGTTGCACCACTTTATTTAACTGACGTAGGACCTTTGTATATGAGCATTTATGCTCAAAGGTATATATCCAAATATTTAAATAAATCTACTCTGTGTCTGGGGATCCTTCCTTATACCAAAATATGTTACATATTTTGGCTTCCATTGTAGGCCCAGTGCAAGAATACCTTGCTTAGTGATTTGGTGGTTAAGGGGAAGAAAGCTAGTTTTGTCCAAATTTAACTTTCATCAAGGAGAAATGGCTAAATGACTGTATAATGGATAATGCTGCAGGAATGAAAGTTAAGGGGTTAGAAACATGAAGAAGGATATCATCTGCATAAGTGGGGAGCTTAAAAATATGACAACCTATTTGTATGCCACGTACATCTGCAGACATTTTGATTTTAAGTGTGAGGGGCTCCAAGTAAAGACTGAATAGAAAGGAGGCACCCCGATGAGTACCTCTGCGGAGTTGGATTGGTGCAGAAAGGACGCCATTGCAGTAGACTCTTGAGGATGGGAGCTGGTAAAGCACCTTGATCCAATCCACAGACAAGTCTGGTATTCCTTACCCTTTCTTTATGTGGAATAAGTAGCCCCATGCTACTCTATCAAACACTTTCTCTGTGTTTAGGGAGATCAAGGCTGCCAGTGGTCCAGTCTCCCCAGATGTAGAGATCAGATGGAGCAGCTTCCAAATATGATCACTGGACAACCTCCCTGACATGAATCCTACCTGCTACACTCCAATCAAAAAGTGTCATACCCTACTCGGCCAATTAGCCAAAATTTTGGCTAGGATCTTTATAGTTACATTTATTAAGTATATGGACATATAGCTCTCTGCTAGCATTTAATCCTTGCTGACTTTATAAATTAAAGTATTCTCACTTCTATTAAGGTAAATTTGGCCACCTCATCCCTATGCCATCTATTGAAAAGAACAGTAATGTGTGGTACCAGTTCTGCTTGGAACTGCTTATAAAAGGAAAGGTGAAATTGTTTAGCCAGGAAAGGCACTGTAAGTCAGAGCCTGTTTCCAGGTGCAACCTGAGAACACAAGGAAGTTAAGTGACTTGCTCAGGGTTATACAGTATGCAAGTGGGAGCTGATGGGTTTCAACCCCAGGTCTCCAAGTTTGCAACTCAGTGTTCTTAACCACTATGAACCCATCCAGGTCAATGGCTTTATCAGCTGCCCTATCCTTTATAGCTTGAGTGACCTCTTCACATATGGCTCCATCAAGAGCTATTTATTGCTCTGGGGATAAAACTGGTAAAGGTAGCCCATGTAGGAAACTGATCGATAAGCTGTGCGGTATCACTTCCTAACTCCTCTGGTGTGTGCAATTGTTAGTAATAATTCTGAAATATGTCTGCCATGTCCCAAGATTTTGACATAACATCTTGTTCCCTGTCCCATCTTTATTTATTTAATTTATTTAAGACTTTGGTAACCGGGTAAAGCCCACTAGGCACAAGTACCTGTTTTCAGGGGTGACCTGGGAGCACTGGGGGGTTCAGTGACTTGTTCAGAGTTCCACAGTATGCAAGTGGAGGCTGTGGGAATCAAACCCAATTCTGCTGGATGTACCAAGCTCATTCACAGCTCGTTACTCTAACCCCTAGGCTATACTGCCAGCCATCTAATTCCTTTGATAGCTTTTTTAACCTCTTGGTGCCGGAGGCTCAGCGCCATTAAATGGCCTGCTATTTCTCCTTGGTCTAGATATGTTGCTTTAGTGCGAGGTATAGCTAGTTCAGCTTTGCCAGTCATGAGCTCAGCATATTTAGCCCTGGCAACATTTAGCCATTGCCATGTCTCCCGGAGGGTATCCGGTTTTGACACATGTTCTATATTTCTTATTTCTGAGAGCAAGTCTATGGCCTTTTCTTTCTTTCTTTTTCTTTCTTACTGATGGTAGCCAACCTAATAAATTCACCCCTTAGATAGCTTTTTGCCATCACCACAAAACACCTGATCTCTGTACTGAAGTTTTATTTAGATAAAAACAAGTCTGTATGTGCTTTTTAATGCTATCAGTAATGGTGCTGTCTCTCAAGAGTGGCGTATTGAGCCACCAGGTTTGACCTAGATCAACATTTTTATTTGGTTCTAAATTTAACATGATCGGATTACGGTCGGAAAGGCCCATAGGCTCAGCCTTGCATGTCTGAAGCTAATGCAGTGGTTCTTGAAAAGTAAAAAGTAGTCAGTCCTAGACCAGGTGTTGTAGGAAGCTGAATAATAAGTATAATTTCTACCTTGAGGGTACAGGGTGTGCCAGAGATCTATTAGGTCAAGTCTATCCATACGTTCCCACATGGCCTCTGTCCCAGAATGAGGCCCTGCTGTTCCCCTGGACCTATCTATATCTGACTGGTAAGTTATATTCCAATCCCCCCTAGTAAAATGGGAGTTTGGTGAAGGGCGCTAAGTGAAGTAACAGTTCTGTAAAAAAGGCTGGGTTTCAATGTTAGGGCCATAGACTGTTCCCAAAATTAGCTCTGTGAGCCCCAGAGTCCAACATAAAAAATATATGTATCTGCCTTAACTATCAGCGATCTTCTGAATAAGCTGGAAGGGTGTGGGCTGAGTGATCAAAAATGCCATTCCCCTCTGTCTACTACTATCCCCTGCTTTGAAAACCTGATCCACCCATTCTCTGTGGAAGCCTCCGATCTGTGCTTTTTTGAGGTGGGTTTCTTGTGAAAAGGCTATCGTTCCTATCATCTTCAAATGCTTCAGGATACTATACCATTTCTCCTCGGCCTGTCCTCCTTTGATATTCCAAGATGTTATTTTTACAGCCATACTCATCTCAGCAGGAATAGTTATAAAGACCTCATAAGCTATAAACCCAGCGAGACACATGAAGGTTAAACTAATTGTCTTTTCTCCTTCCCCATGTTCTATCCAAAAATACCCAAAACTGACACAGCAACAAGTAAGTACAAACACTGAGTTAAAACACTGAACAGGAATCTCACCATCTCCGTGTGGGTCAGATGACCGATCTACTTCCCTGCCAGTCTGCAGTTGGCTTGTGCAGCTCGAGAGCCAGTCTCCCACAGTACTAAATGTGGACTAAAGAGCAAACTGTTTAAATGCAGAAATAAGAAATTGGCATTGCTATAATAAAACAATTATGAGAAGAACAGTCGTTGGCCTATGCCAAAAGGGGGATCACAGCCTTATCCCCTGGAAGGAGAAAACCAACTGAGGTAACAACTAACAACTGAGGAACATCATAGCTGACTACACTATGAAATGAACGCAGAAACAAAACTACAGAGCTGTGGATATTAAGTCTCCCCTCTGAACCATATCAAAGGCCATCCTATATAGTGTGATTTTCATGATTGGTGATTGATAAGTAATGGAGGGGAAAGTGCATTTTAGGAAAAGTGTGTAGTGCCAGGAAAGAGAGTATCATCATGCATGTAGAATTAGAGGAGTGTCTAACATCACTAAGACTAGGGCATCCCCTAATTTAGCAAGATTAACTCCTGGGAGCACTCCAAGACAACAAAAGAAAAATAAGGGCTCCTAAGCATATAAAATAAAGTGGACATTGTCAAAATGTCTGGTTTATCTGTATGAAGTTACTGTGCCCAGCAGGGGTCAAGAGACGGAACCAGTTAGCCCTCTGTCAGTATCCTTAGAAGGTAATCATACCAGAATTCAGTTGTCACATTCAAGTGGTTCTAAGGTAGGAGGAGAGGGGCATCCATTCTCACTGGGCAGTAGTATGTTCTCTTTGCAGCCATAGTCTCCGTAAATCAGCACCAAGAGGGGTGTGTGTCCTGTCAGCATGGCATAACATCCAAGGGTATGTGCAGCCAGAAACACCCCACAAGAAAGACTGGACAAATGCTGTTATGAACAGCGTCCTCTCCTCACCCCTCCCTCAGCCCCTGGAGACTGTTGCCATCTCCCTCTCCCCATCGGCAGTGCCTCCAAACAAGTTTAGTAGAAAGCTGGACCTAAACATCCATAACTACAGTATTCACTGACAAAAGATTCCCCTACACAAACGTGATCTAAGTCAGAGGAAGGACCAACACCACATAGGGTTAATAAGAGGCAGTATCCAAGCAGCAACCTGTAACTAAAACCCAGGAGAAGTGTTATTCCCTATAGGGCACAATGACCATTGCCCGTAGATGGCTGAGGAAGGTGACTCTGCCCCATGATCTACTATAGTCATAAAGACAGGACAGTTCACAGTGTCATCAGTGTCTTGAAGGGGGAATATGAAGCCATTAGTCTCCAGAAAAGGTAAAGGAATGGTGTGGGCTATTGGAACAGATAGCGTATGAGGTTTGTCTTCAGGAAGCATGTGTAGTAAATTCCTCTGATCCCTTTGCCAATGTCTGAGACTATAAGCTACATTAACAGAACAAGGCAACCCTTGAAGAATGTTAGGAAAGCAATTGACCTTGGGTTGCTGGATGAGTTTGGGGGGACTGCACCATCATTTCCCTTTTGTGCATATCACCATGGTAATGATCACGACCTTATGTGGTCTACCTGACATGGGTAGTGCAATTAGCAATTAGCATTGCCCCAAATTGCATTCAAAGGAGCCTGAGGCACTTCAAGATGGACTTCATAAGTGTTACTTAGAATGAAATATAACACTAGCTCCTGAGTTCTGTCAGCACAAGGGCCCAGCACTGCCACTGCCCACAGCCTTGGACTTCACATTATACTCACAGTGCCTACCTGACCAGAGGCTACTGCTAGAAACTGCCAAAATTAAAAGTATTGTAAGTGGGACATGAAGTGCACAAGCAGGGAAAAGCTAGTTGGGTGGATGCATTGTGGAAACTAATAATACAAGGGTGGTACGCTTTAGCACTACCTAGCTCCTTGTACATTTTCAGTTATGCTCTATGTGAAGAGGCAATAGCAGAAAAGGGGTTCACGCCACAACTGGCCTGTGGTCTCCGGTGTCATCTTGATTGTGTTCAGTAAAATTGGTATAAGCAACCTATACTATGGAGCCATTCTTAAGCTGGCCTGGCGATGCCAGTCCCCCCGACCCTAAGCCTAACCACTGGAAATGCTTTCCTTCAAAACACAAGAAAATATGACCCCTGGAATCTCCAACACCAATCCAATCCAGTACAAACAAACATTCCCTAAGTACTGCCAGTTCAAACAGGAAAAAAAAAAGAGAGAGAGAAAGAGCGAACAGACCCCAGCCTTAGAACAAACCAGCCCAAAAGTCCCATTAAGTCCAATCGCACAGGTCACTCGGTTAAGCAGCATACTGTATATGCAATAGATAGTCATGAGCCTTATGAGGATCCTGGCCATTCACGCCTGTGTTCTGCTGAAAAAAGATTCAGAAAAAGGGCTGGGAGTTACCGATTTTGTTCTGCTGAGCCAAATTGTTTCTGTCCATCCGCGGTTGTGACCACCAGTTTAGCTGGGTAGATGATTTTATAATGGGTATGTACAGTCCTCAGTTTTGCCTTTATCATGTTATATCCTGCCTGGTGCTGTCTGACCTGGAGGCTTAAATCTTGGAAAAGAAAGAGCATCCTACCTTCCCACTGCAGGTCTTGAAGCTCTCTTACTTTTGCCAGGCTATGTTATTTGTCCAAATAATTGAGGAGGAAGAAAATAATGGGTCTCGGCTTTTCACCATCCAGAGGTTTGGGGTGTAATGCATGGTGGGCCCTCTCAGTTATGTAGGTCTGTCTGTGTGGTGAGGGGCTAACCACCTTTGGAAGGAATTTCTTAAGAAATTAGAGGGTATCAGGACTTTCAGCTCCTTCTGGCAGACCAAAATACTGAATTATTGCAATAACTGAGGCCCTCATGATCCTCAATCCATTCTTTGAGACAAGTTACTTTGTTTCTGAGGGCTATTAATTCAGGATGTAAGTGGGCTTGCCAGTCCTTCATTGAACTAATACATGCCTCTGAGTCTTCAACTCTTTTGGAAAACTCTTCAGGTATCAGTTGGGCAGCTTTAACATCATTAACCAGATCTAAAATGACTTCTTTTATGGTGCCAAGTTCCTGGAGAAATCTATTGACAGTGAGCAGCTCTGTAGGAGATGGTACAGAGTGATCCGGAGAGCTGGGTGTGACTCCAACATTCGCTCATTTAGGCCACTTATTTTGCTCTGGTAATGGCTGTGGTGTGAGTGAACTGGTGGTCTTTTCCATTTCAATTTCAGATCTGGGCACTATCTCACTCATTAACTGAATGGAGGTTGCAATGACTTCTCTATAAGTGTGACTGGATGCCAAAGAAAGGAAAAATATATCGTAATTTAAAAATTTTTAAAGCCGAGTACTTCTGGAACTGATCTGACAATGCCATCACATGTTCAGTGCATCATGTGACTCAGGCTTGCTGATTAAATTGCACATGAACAAAAATGAAACCACATTTTGGCCTTTCACTAGCTCTCTTGATCTACTGCATTAGATAGCTGCTTCTCACAGACACACACAAATCATATTATAACATTGTAAGATTACCTTAATGCAGTAATCAAGCTAAAGTTTTAACCAAGCTTTTAACTTTGGTAAAACAGAAAATAGGAACACCAGCAACTCACCCACTCTAAGTTAAGTAGAGTGGTCTAAGCTGGTCATACTGTGCCATCTCTGACTTACAGAACTAGACATAATGAAGCATCCCCCCACCTCGGTTGCTCTGACACCTCGCAGCCCCTGCGGAAAGGCCCTCCAGGTTATTACTCTAATTAGACTATCATGGCACATATAGCACTAAGCTTGGCAGCAGTTGCCATAACTCCCCCACCACCCATGTATACAATTGTTTGGAATAGAAACTCAACCTACCGAGACCTCAGTAATAAACAGTGGTAATAGTAAAGTCAGTATGACAAAACACCTTTCCAAACAACTAGAGCATGAGCTGAGAAACTCCCTCTCCAACCTCAAACACACATTTAGCATACTTTCACACTTTACATTAAGAAATTCATTGCCGAGAAGAAGCCTTATGTTCACCAGGGCAGAAAAAAAAAACATTGTTCAGCTCATATCAGTACCAATCTATGTTCCTGTTGTCTGTTGAAAATCTATACTCCCTGATCTGCACAATTCCCATTTAACAAAGGACATGTACTACAGTTTGTTGTCCCTCATCCAAAGATTTTCCCACTCGGTTGTCACCTCCTGCTCAGGAGATCCAATCTTCTTTTCAACAAGAGTCCTGGACACCTTAGCATCAGTAAATGAATATTGTTTGTTCTTATATGAAAATTGCAGGTGGGCCAGGAACCCAAGATGATACCCCACTCCAGCTCCTCATAGCTTACTCATGATGCCTTCAAAAGACTATTTCCTCTTGTGCAAATGAGTAATCCAGAAAAAAACTAGGATGTGTTTACCCCCATTGTTACCGAATTCTGGTCCTTTACCACTTACAAAATTTGGTCACGTGCCCTGGACATGGCCGTAACCAACAGGATAGTAAGGGGCCCATCTTCCCTGTCATGGCCCGTCATGATGTAATGAGGTATGCCTTGATTAAAGACCCCTCATACCCCAGACCCAGTACTTCCAGTAACCAACATTTAAGAAATGTGATCAGATCATCTCCCTTTGTATCCCTGGACTTCCCAGAATGTAGATATTAGAAGACAGCATGGCATTTTCCAATTGTTCAGTTTGACTTTTCATCAGTGAATGTGCTTTAATAGTTCATAGTTGATAGCCAATTGACTGATGTAAGGTGCCTGTTTACTCTTGTTGTAACATTTACTGCTGGGAAGAGCAGAGGGTACAAGGTAGGCCAAAACTGGGTATACAGTAAGTGCAACACCCTGTCTAGGGTATAAGTATAAAGAGATTTAAACAGGGTGTAGGGGAACACTAATAGCAACTTTTCTAGGGTCAGGAAGCAAAGGGTGAGAGGAAGATAAAAGTGCTGCTACCTCAATAGGAGCAGACTCTGACCACAGCCGATAGGGCTGCAGCCGAGAAATTTTGGGTAAAAATATTGAAAATTACCAAAGTGACGAGCCTGCATTAGCAAAATGTAATGTAGGCTCATAAATTTGTTGTTTTGTAATATTTGTACACCAAATTTTCAACATAGCCTTGTTATGACCCTGTCTCATGAAGAAGGGCAGAACAAATGTTCAACTCCTGCCCAAAAGGTGATTTGGGTCAGGGACTGAAAAATCTGTTTTCGAGATGCAAAAACACATTTTGGGAAGGAGTTGAAAAATGACAGCCATCGCATTCATGAGGAAAGAAATGGCTATGTTGAAAATTTGGGGTAAAAATATTGAATATTACCAAACTTATAAGCCTGCATTTGAAAAATTCAACATAGCCTCATAACGTTTTTGTTTTTAAATATTTTTATACCAGATTTAGAACATAGCCTTCTTAACACCCCACCTCGAACAATGGCCGAGAAAATTTTCAACTTCTAGCCCAAAAGGTGATTTGGCCATTTTGGCCAGGATTTGAAAAATAATAGCTATCACATTCATGAGGTGCTGTAAAGATATGGCTATGTTGGGGGGTTCTCTTAATTCTCATAGTAGTAGCTTTAAAATGCATCACAGGGAAATGGCTCTGACCAGAGCCCTGCACCTTAGGGGATTGGGTCCAGGAGGTGCTTACAATGGAGGCCCTGATGACCAGGCTTCAGCTACATTTTGTTAAGCATGAAGTAAGATGGAGGGGGTGGGAGACTTGGTTGTTGGGTAGGGGAGAAAAGGACACTAATGTCCCTACCACAGTTTAACTGCTAGGAGTACAGTGGCGTGAAAAAGTATTTGCCCCCTTCCTGATTTTCTCTATTATTGCATATTTGTCACACTGGATGTTTTCAGGTCTTTAGAGAAAATGTAATATTAGATAAAGGGAACCTGAGTGAACAAATAACACTTGTTTTTTTTTTTTTCATTTCACCTATTTAATGAAAAAAGTTAACCAACAACAACTGGCACTGCGTGAAAAAGTAATTGCCCCCTTACACTTAATAACTGGTTACGCCACATTTAGCTGCAATGACTGCAACCAAACACTTCCTATAATTCAATATCAGTCTTTCACATCGCTGTGGAGGAATTTTAACTCACTCTTCCTTGCAGAACTGCTTTAATTCAGTAACATTTGGTAGGTTTTCGAGCATGAACTGCTCGTTTCAGGTTCTGCCACAGCATCTCTATTGGGTTTAACTCTGGACTTTGACTAGGCCACTCCAAAACTTTAATTTTACTTCTTTTTAGCCATTCTGCTGTGGACTTGCTTTTGTGTTTTGGATCATTGTCTTGCTACATGACCAACTACCTCAGCTTCAGCTGACAGAAGGATGACCGGACATTCTCCTTAAGAATTTTCTGTACAGAGCAGAATTCATGGTTCCTTTAATTTTGGCAAGTCATCCAGGTCCTTAGGCAGCAAAACATCTCCACACCATCACACTACCACCACCATGTTTGACTGTTGGTATGGTGTTCTTACTGTGGAATGCTGTGTTTGCTTCTGCGAGACATTATGGGATCCATGTCATCCAAAAGTTCCACTTTGGACTCATCTGTCCATAGAACATTTTCCCAAAAGGCTTGTGGATCATCCAGGTGCTTTTGGCAAATGTGAGACAAGCATTTATGTTCTTCTTGGTTAGCAGTGGTTTCCGCCTGCTACTCTCACATGAAGCCCATTTTGCCCAGTCTCTTTCTGCTTGTGGAGTCATGAACACTGACCTTAGCTGAGGCAAGAGAAGCCTGCAGTTCTTTGGATGTTGTTTTAGGATCCTTTGAGACTTCCTGGATGATTTTACGCTGCACCCTTGGAGTAATTTTGGCAGGCTGCCCACTCCTGGGAAGATTCACTACTGTTCCAAGTGTTCTCCATTTGGAGATTATGGCTCTCACTGTGGTTCGATGGAGTCCCAGAGCCTTAGAAATAGCTTTGTAACCCTTTCCAGACTGATAGAGGGCAACACATTTTTTCTGATCTTTTCAGGAACTTCCTTTGATCATGGCATAATGTGCTGGTTGAATCTTTGTGCTGTCAGCGTGACTCTGATGGTAAGGGTCAAAATAAGTGAGGTTTATATTGAGCAGGGCTGGCTGTAATCAAGCCTGGCTGTGTTCAATCAGCTGACTCTAATTATCCTTTTAATTGGGTTGATTTAACTAGGGGCAATTACTTTTCACACAGTGCCAGTTGGTGTTGTTAACCTTTTTCATTAAATAAATGAAATAAGTAAAAAAAAAAAGTGTTATTTGTTCACTCAGGTTCCCTTTATCTAATATTATATTTTGTCTAAAGACCTGAAAACATCCAGTGTGACAAATATGCAATAATAGAGAAAATCAGGAAGGGGGCAAATACTTTTTCACGCCACTGTATATGCACCCAGGTGCTGTGTGGTGAGGATAAACCAGTGCACTTTGACTTAGGCTCTCTGCCCTCATTTGCCCAAGGTAGTGCCCAGGGATACAATGGCATGCCTTTTGGCACCTGAAGTAGGTACGGATAGTTCTAAAAACCTTAAGGTAACAGGAATGGAGGTGGCAGAGGGGAAAGGGTTTGGGGAACATTCATGTGGCCAAATGTTGGGCCTTTATGTTCTGGCCCTTACCTTTAGTGTTTTTCACTTGTTATTGGTTTCAACAGTAAGGTTACTTAGTAACATTAACTCCCAATTTACTGGGAGACATCTGAATATCCAGTGTTCCTTATTTGACAACAGCCATAAATTTATCCCTTGATTTTTCCTTCTTATTTTCTCCTTTATATATCTGTATAATCAATTGGTAGTTTTCCATTATATAGACTACAAACAATAGGAGAAGCATCCTATTGCAGTTGGATGATTTTGTGATCTTGTGTTGCAAGGTACCTATTCATTCTTTTGTAATTTCTTCTGCTGTATGTTTGATAAGCTGCTATATAATTATGTGGAATAAAGCTGAGTTAAAAAAAAGACATGGTTATGTTGTATTGTATTGAATTTGATACGCTCTCAGGTGGATAATCAAGGTGCAGATCCTAGCATTACCGATTCAGTCTTCTCCTTGCGTCCTACTACTCTGAAAGAAGTTGAAGACCTATTGCTAAAACTGGATGTAAAAAAAAGTGCTGGTGCGGATACCCTCAACCCAAATTTTTTGAAGGTGGTCATCCATGTGTTAGCTGTACCTATAACCCATTTATTTAACCTATCATTAACTCGAGGATCCATTCCTTCAATATGGAAAATGGTGCACATCATACCCCTGTTCAAGTCCGGAAATCCCTGTGATCTAAATAATTACAGACCAATTTCGATTCTCCCGGTCTTGTCAAAATTACTGGAAAGAGTCATAAGTAACCAGCTGAGGCAGTATCTAGAAGCTAATAACCTACTTAATCCAGTCCAGTCAGGGTTTAGAGCTAAACATAACACCATCACAGCACTTGCCAAAGTGACTAATGACTGGTAAAGAGAACTAGACAACAGAAATTACACCTGTGCCATATTCTTGGACCTGAGCAAGGCCTTCAACAACGTTGACCATTCTTTGCTACTCTCTTCCCTGACCTCACTAGGTGCTGACCCATTATCTTTACAGTGGTTCAACAACTACCTCTCTGATTGTTTCCAGCAGGTGAAAGCAGAAGGAGATCTCTCAACTCTCAAACCTCTCCTAAGAGGTGTTCCCCAGGTTTCTATCTTAGGACTGATCTTATTTGCAATATACATCAACAATATTAATGAAAGCATAACTAAGGCCAACATTCATCTGTTTGCAGATGACACAGTTCTTTATGTAAGCTGCCCGTCATTACAATCAGCATGTAATGACCTTCAATCTGAGTTCAACCTGCTGCAACACCAACTCCTAAACAAAAAACTATTACTTAACGCCAAGAAAACAAAATCAATGCACTTGTCTCCCTCTGCCCAAATGGTAAATTCAGCCCTATCAGATTCTGTGCCTCAGATTACTACAGTTCTTGGCAAGAAGTTGGAAGTTGTCCCTAAATTCAAATACCTGGGAGTATAGCTGGACCATAGACTCTCCTTTATAGAGCACGTTGAAGAATTACTCAAAAAATTATGACAGAGACTTGGCCTGTTCTTTAGGATAGCCCGCTTCTTAACTAGAAATGCCAAACTACAGCTGGTACAATCAACCTTTCTATCCTTGATAGATTATGCTGACATCCTCTACAGTCACTGTCCCATTTCCTACCTCATCAAACTTGACACATTATATCATAGAGCTTTGAGGTTCATCACAGGCCTGCCTTATTCCACTCACCACTGCTTCCTATATCAATCAGTGGGGTGGAGTTATCTTCAATTCAGGCGTGATAAAAATGCAGCCCTATGGACCCTGACAGCCATCTCCAAAAAACTGCCCCAATACATTACAGACTGTCTTCCTATAAAACCAATAGGCAATTACGCCCTGAGAAGTTGCAAATCTCTCCTACTGATAGTTCCCAAAGTTAACTCTCACTTTGTCAGGGCTGCTATAAGCTTTACGCTGTCCTCCTTGTGGAATAAATTGCAAAAAAACTGAAACTGAGGTCACCCATCGGCATCTCATCTTTCAAGCTCTTATATTCACGTCTCAGAAATGATCAGTGCAATTGTTTCCCATGACCATGAATTGTCATCATGCTAACCTGTACCATTTAAGCATGAACGAATTACTTCTAGTGTTTGTTTCCTCCTTGGCCCTGGTCTGTCATCATGCGTTCATGTAACACCTTGATGCCTCTGTCCTCCCTTTGATAGTGGTCTATTTTCTCGCTTTCTCCAGCCTTCTTTTCACAACTCTATACTGCACTCATCCACAATCTACATGCACTTTATTATTATTTATTTATTTATTCAGCTTTTGTTAACCAGGTAAGTACACTAGACAAACACATGCCTATTTTCAGGTACGACCCGGGAGAATACAGGAAATCAAAGAACATACAGAGTACAATTTGAAGCAAGGAGGGCAGATACACAGATGTCAGGAGAAGCATAACATACATAGTAAGATATCTCAGGTCACGACAGTAATCATAGTCAATATGCTAAGGTACAGCGTCACTGACACAACTTCACCAGCAATATATATATATATAGATATATACAAAATTTACACATTTGCAAGATACATGGAATGAATACACTCAAGTATACTGTGCATCAGTTCTACCGACCTATCCTTGGGACTTCACTTCTCACAGTGTTTATCCTTCCCTTACATATTACATACCCCTCCTGGTACCCCATCTGCCATTAGTTAGTGGTTCTCCAAGCCATTTTCATGGCTAGTGCTAGTGACTGCCCCTGGTAAATGAAATAACTGGTACTTCTATACAGAGAACATGGTTTATATATAGTTGCATGGTTCAATGGTGGACCTGCCTCCTTGTATTTGAATCCTTCTCTGTTATGGCTTGCCTTGTCTTCCTTTTATCATTTGACTCCCCTATTACTGCACCATTGTGTTTGTGTTTATATACTTATTTACATGTATTTATATGTATTTATGATGGATGTTACCTGACCCTGTTCTAACCAGGTCCATCTTGTAAAAGAGCTCTGCTTAATGATGTTCACCTGGATAAATAAAGATTTTGATTGATTGATTGATTGATTGACTGTGGTAAAAATATTGAAAATGACCAAAGTTACGAACCTGCATTTGCAAAATTCAATGTAGGCTCTTAACTTTGTTGTTTTTTAATATTTTTACACTGAATTTTTAACATGGCCTTCTTATGAACCCACCTTATGAACAAGGGCAGAGAAAATGTTCAACTCCAGCCCAAAAGGTGATTTCACGCAGGGACCGCAAAATCACCTTTTGAGACAGATTTGCCTAATATCAATGCAATAGTTCATGAGGCAGGGTCCCAAAGAAGACATATTGAAAATTTGGGCAAAAAATATACAAAAATGCCCACGTTATGCCCACAAGTTCAAAACACCATTGAAATACATTGAAACGCATACCAGTTTCTTCAGTTTGTGGTCCAGCTTTGAAGAGTGAAGATGTATCTGTGGTCCAGAGAGGATTACAGCGTTGCACCCCCAATGGGTAAGTAAGGGCTTGGTGGTGTAGGGTGGTGGGTGCTGAGTGGGAGGGTCAGGTGGGGGGACAGGAATGGCTGCAAAAGACATCAATGGATGTTTTTCTTTTTACAGGGTTTAAAAAAATGAGGATTCTGGATTGTGACACTTTGAGATTCAGCACCCCCAGTGTTACTTTTATGTTTCTGGGGGTGGGGGGGTTGTGGGCACTGAGAGGGAGGGTTGGGTGATGGAATATGAAAAAATAAACCCCGCAGCATCCTGGTCATGACACTGGGGATTAGGCACCCCAGTGTCACTCTCTGTATTTTGGGGGAGGTGTGGAGGTGCTGAGAGGGAGGGTGGGGTGGGGTGATATCTGTAATTAAAAGAAAAAAAATAAGAGGTCACGGCACACTCCGCCATGTCCAAGATGACCTCGGCACTCTACTGTGTATGAGTGATTACTAGCACAGGTGCCGTAGAGTGCTGTGGCCATTTTGGAGATGGTGTAGTGTGCCATGACCGCAAATATTTTTCTTTTAAATTACAGATATCCCCCCACCTGAACCTCCCTCTCAGCACCCTCCCCAGAAACATAAGAGTGACACTGGGGGTGCCCAATCCCCCACTGTCGCAATCAGGATGCCACCGAGTTTTACAGTAAAAAATAGTGCAGTGCAACTGGAGACAATGAGCGGAGTGCTCCAGGGATGCCATGGACATGGAGGTGACTGTGCTGCATGTCCAACAGGTTGTTCAGTTAGAAGGAATGCACTGGGTTCATTTTTATAGCAACAGGTCTGCAGGGTTACACCCATTGTAGCCCTAAAATTTAGAGAAGGGTAAGGGTAAAAGGAAGGAGGAAAACACTTCATACAAGAGGGAACTACTTGTTGAGAGGGGTAGAAGGGAAACCCCCATCTAGGGCAAAAGTACAAAGGAGCAAAGCAAACAAAAAAGGGAAAACTAGAAACACCCTATATGGGGTAAGAGTGCAAAAGTATTTCCAGGTGATTCAGGGAGAGTAGGAACTAGGAATTCTGGAAGTGGTGCAGTGCAATAGCTGTGAGGTGGCTGTTTTTAGAGAGACTTTTTGGAGACTGCAATGTTGCACCACATGCAGGCACCTTTCTAGATTCAGGGAGGAGGTCACTAGACTCCAGGCTGAGTTAGCTAGGATTTGGGTGCCCTCTGTTGTGAGCTAGCCACTGCCAGTCATATTGGCAGACATATTTTGTTATATTTATATATGATTTTGTGTATGTGTAAATGCCACAAGAATGCCAGTGTTAATGAAAAGGTCACAGAGAGAGAAAGAGAGACTGGGTTTTTCAAATATTTTACCTTCCTCTATGACCTGAGGGGGAAGCTTGCTGGGCAGGAAGCCAAATTACCTCAAGGGTTGCTCAACAAGGATGTGCCAGAAAACCATCACCTGTTGTAAACCTTTGCACTTCAAAGGCAGGATGCTTGGAAAACCAAGCTTTGGGAAATAACCCTTCTTGACAAGCTGGTGTAACTTGCCTTACCAGTAAGGCAGTAGGACATCAAAAAGGCAGCCCGGAAATTGGGTTGGAGAAATAGATATATTATAATTCCTTCAAAGTTTGGAAGAGCAAGAGTGACATCTACTGCCTCCCTCCCAAAAAAAGACAAGTCCACCAGCTGACAAATGACAGTGTCACAAACTGGGGGGGGGGGTATGCCTATTTAAGGACGTCCAACCAGAAGCTCAGTGAATTTGTCAACAACATTTGGGCTTTTTGGCATTTCATTTTGGACACTCTTCAGACACACAAGAAGCAAGGCTGCTACAACACAGAGACAGACTATTTATTTATTTATTGTTTCAGATTACAACCTTTGAGTCAAGGACTCTTTTACAGAGGTTCCACATCAAGAAGCAAGGACATACAAAAACACAGAAGTACAGAGTTTAGGACAAAAACCCAGAAGCAAACATAGGATAGAACTAATGAATTCAAATAGACTGCAGGGCCATTACAATCAGGCAAAAAAATAAGTACTATTTTCCATTTGTGCAAGCAAGGCAGAGCCAATTGAAAGCAATCAATAGGATACTGATCTTGTCAGAAGCAATAGGCAGAGGCAAGTTCATTCTTATTAGTACAGTTGTGCAGGTTGAGCAATAAGCATTAAAGAGCATTCTATTGAAGCAGAACTTGTCAGGGTAATTCAGGGCAAAGGTGAGCTAGATGGGACAGTCAGGGGTGGGCTAGATGGGACAGTCACACCTGTCAAGAGTAATAAGGTGTTCCTTGAGCTTCCGCTTGAAGGTGCCTAGGGTAGGGGTATCAAGGATGTCAGGAGGGATGGCATTCGGCAGGCTGGGAGCCCTGTAGCTAAAGGACCGTTGGGCCAAGGAGGTGTGGCAAAAAGGGGTCTGGTAGGAATCTCTAGCACCAATGATCAACCGGCATGATCTGTTTAGTGTAGTATGGTTTTGCTTAAGGATGGTGTCTGTGGTGGAGTCGTAAATTATCGGGCCATAGTTGATGATAGACAGCAGGCAACTGGTGACAGCTGTGACAAGGGCATCTTACGTCATACTGTGCTTATTCCTGTATAGCAGACCAATTATTGTGTTGGAAAGTCTGGATATGATGTTGACATGTTCTTTGTAAAGGAGGGCACTGTCAAGAGTAATGCCTAGGTATTTGAAGGTGAAGACCTGGTCAATGGGGGTATTGTCAGCGTTAGTAATGGTGAGGGTGGTCAAATTTTGCTTGTTTGGGGACTGGCGAATATCATGGAATTTTTTGTTTGTAATTCATAGTCAGCCTTTTTATGCGAGAACCAGCTTTCAACCATCACTAAGTCTGACTGAAGCCTTTGCCTGAGGGCAGTGGGGTCAGTGTCACTGGTGTAAAGCACAGCATCATCCGCATAGAGGACGAGGAGGATGGTGTGGCAGACTTGTGAGAGGGAGTTGAGGAAGATGCTGAATAGGAGTGGGCAGAGAATTGAGCCCTGAGGGACACCAGAGTGGATAGGTTGGGAGGTAGATAATGCATCCCCAGTTTTGACCCTTTGAGAGCTGTCAGTCAGGTAATCTTTGAACCAGTTAGCCACCTGCAGAGAGATGCCCGCATCACAGAGGGATGTCAGAAGCAGGTAGTGACTGACCGTATCAAAGGCCTTGGTGAGATCAATGTACACTGATCCCACCAGGTGGCCACGGTCGAGCGCTATGTGAATATAGTCTGTGTAGACAATGAGAGCGGTTGTTGTACTGTGGCCTTTTCTGAAACTGTGCTGCTGTGGGCACTGGATGTTGTACTTGGACATATACTCAGTGAGTTGGTCAGAGACTATGCATGCTAACGCTTTGGGGGGTATGGAAATGGGGCAGTAATTGGTATGCAGGGTCCAATTACCATTTTTATGAATGGGGTTCACAACTGCGGACTTCCAGTCGGAGGGAAATTGCCCAAGCCAGAGTGATAGGTTAATGATCTTAGAGAGTGGGAGGAGCACAACATCAAGGGTTAGGTGGAGAAGTTTGAGGTAGATGGAGTTGCTTCTGAAGCGTGCTTTCTCCGAGTACCTTTAGGAGGTAGTGCTTAATTTTACGCAATGTGACCTTCTCAAAGTAGAAGGGGGGGTGGGGTGTTAGGAGGGGGTCAGAGCGGTGGAGGACAAAGAGCAATCCTCAAAAAAGTTGGGGGGAGCACGCTGCTGAGGTTGGTGAATGCTGCATTAAAAGTATCTGCGATTAGTTTTGGATCAAGAATCGTGTCTACACTGAGCATGTTGGGTGGGGATTTGTCTGTTTTGCCAGAGAGTTCTTTTAGATTTGCCCAGAACTTCCTACTATCTCCCCAAGAGTTAGTGAGGGCTTCCTTATAGTAGTCAGCCTTGGCTTTTCAGACAGAATGGGTACAGGAGTTTCTGGTGCAGCGGTATTGCTTCCAGTCAGTCCTGTTGCCTGATGCTCGGGCTTTGGCACAGAGGTGATCTCTGTCAGTCAAAAATTTGAGGAGAGAGGATGAAATCCATGGGTTATTCATATTCTTTAACCTATGCTTTTTAAAGGGGGCATAGGTGTCACAGGTGTTAAACCAGGTGATAAAATGGTCATGTGACTGGTCAACACTGGTAGTAGAGTTAAGAGGTGACCAGTCCATGTTTTGGAGGTCAGCTTTGAGTTGACTGAACTGCTCCCCTTTTAAGACATGCCGGAAGGATGTTGTGTTTATGCACTTGGGGGACTTGTTCGACAAGAGGCAGAGTACCTCAGTGTGAGAGATCTGGTCAGGGCAGTTTGTAAAGATGAGATCGATTAGGGTGCAGGTGCCAGTTTTATGGTTAAGTCTGGTGGGGGTATTGAAAACTTGGGTTAGGTCAGAGGCGGCTGCAGCATCTTTAAAGCTAGCAGCATTGAGACTGAGCCAGATAATATTAAAATTGCCCAGCAGCACCACCTCTGGTGAGTGGGGAAGGTTATGGATGTAATCAAGGACAAAGTTGAAACCTAGTGAGCAGTCATGCTGGGGTATGTAAATGGCAAGAATTGTGAGTGCCTTGCCCAGTTGATCAAGTAATACTGTAGTTTGATAGCAAGGATTTGGGGTGTGGGTGCCAGTGGAGATTTTAAGGAGGGCAGTCTTTATGTAGACTGCACAGTCACTCCCTCTTTTTCCATACCTATCATCCCAGTAGATAGTGTACCCATGGAGTGAGATAACACTGTCAGGGACTTCAGGTGTGAGCCAAGTCTCAACTACAGCAAGCACATCAGGCTTGTGCTGGGTTACCCATACCTGAGGCCTATCCTTTTTCTGGAGCAGCCTGCAGATATTAATGGATGCCAACTTGATGGGGTCCCAGTGTGCAGTCAGGTGTTGCATAGGTTCGGGGTTAGGGTGTACATTCCCTGAGAATAGGAGCAGCAGTAGAGCATAATGGTGGAGTAGTAGTTTAAGCAGTTTCAGTGGGGATGGATGTATGTAGAGATAAGTCCTGGCAGCTCTGGGTGGGATGAGGGGGACTAAGAATCGGAAACTGCCCTTATTATTCTGGATTTCAATTCACTATGAACTTAAGGTAGAAATTTAATAAAAGTTTAGAGTGCGTTTGTTTTATGTAAATTTTTCCACTTTTATTTGTGTTATTCTGTGACCAAGTTTTCTAAAACTTTTAGTTGTAACTGTATGATTATTATATAAGTATTTTAGTACAAATATTTGTTTTAAGAAACCTGCCTGAGCAAGATTTTTCTTGTTGTATGTGGTTGTGGGATGTTTAATAATAATCTGTGACTAAACTGTTATTGCTAAGGGGTGTCACCATAAATTACCAATCGAACAAGGATCTGAAAAAGGGAAATCTGGGTAAAGATAAGGAGAATATAAAAATCTCAGGAAGGAGTCTGTGGGAATTAGAAGCAGGTTATTGCATGCCCTGTGGGAGAAGACAAAATCAGGGTCACAAAGCTACCCCAAAGAGATCATGATGCTTGTATCGTCTCTCTTCATGCAACAACCCAGAAGGGTTCTCATTTGGCTGCGCGACTGGAGACTGGCATTGCACACTTATCCAGAGAGTAAAGAGGGAGCCCTTGGGCCTTGTGGTGGTGTTCAGTCATGACCTTGGTGAATATTCTAGAAGGACACGGGGAGGGTATTCCTGTTTTCCCCCTTCCTGTCATGGACTGCACTTGGGGTGGGCATTGTGAGCTCACTGAACCTGACCCTCAGGAGTGGGTTCATGACACCTTCTCCCTCCACCCAGGGGCCACCAAGTCTGCTGCTGTTAACCTCAGAAGATGCAAAGGAGCAAGAATGATTGAACTATGGTGGGTTCTGAAAGGGTGGGGGTGGTAGGTTGGAGGCACATTCCATAACCAGTACCACTATGTAATTCTTACAGCACTCTTGCCAGGGTGGGACTGCCAGGAGGAGACACCTTTAGTAGTGACCAGGGAGGATGTGGGGGTCCTCTGTAGTGGAGACCCCAAGGAGGGTGGTTGAGGATCTCAGAGGAGTAGGAAACAACTTCTGGTGGGGGACTCGATTGAGAGGGGGATATATTTGGTAATAGAAAGTGAGGGGGAGAGGGAGGTTAAGTGCCTTTGGGGCCCCACGGCCCAGAGGGATGGGAAGCGGAGCCTGAGGATCGCTAGGGAGGCATGACAGGAGGGACAGCTGGATGTCATTGTCCACCTGGGGACTAATGACCTGGGTGGGTTGGGGCTGAGATAGTGCAGAGGGAGTTTATGGACCTGAGGAGGGGTTGTGGGCAGGTAGCACACTCAGTGACCATCGCTGAGGTGATGCCTGTTTATGGCGGGGGAAAAGAAGCTTCTCAGCACAAGGAGCTTCAACTCATGGTTGAAGAAATGGTGCAGAGAGGAGGGGCTTGGATACAATGGGGATGGGGTGCCCACTTGGAAGGATAAGGGCCTATACAGGGGTGACAGTCTGCATCCATCTGGGAGGGGAATCACAGTCCTAAGTGGACTGTTTAAATGTTACTTTGATGAACATTTTAACTAGTGAGTGGGGGTGGAAGGAATCGGGGAAGCATAAACTGCACCCCCACAGGCTGAAGTAGAGAGAACCTGAGGGGAGATAAATCCCCCAGCGTGCAAATTAATAAAAGAAGCAGTGTGGTAGAAATGAAGGGGGATGGAAATTAGATCATTAAAAAGAGAGGGGCAAAGGAGAGAGGGCAAACAGGAAAAAAGGGGATTAGTAAGCAGAGTGATAACAAAATCTGGAAGGCCATGTGTGTGAATGCTAGCAGTCTATGAAATAAGATTCTGGACCTAGAGACCATCATGGCAGAGGCTGACCTAGATATTATAGCCATTACCGTGTCACAGTGCACTGAAAACCATGACTGGGACATGGCCATACCAGGCTATACTCTGTTCAGGAAAGATAGGGTGGGACGGAAAGGAGGGGTATGGTGCTTTATGTGAGGAAAAGCATAAAAGTGATCAAGATACAGGGAATACAGGGGGACAGAGGGGCTGTGGGTCGCTCTGGAGAAGAGGAATTGAGTTACTATTCACACTAGTGTGATCTACAGATCTCTAGCACAGGGGGAGGAGTTAGATAAGGTACTGGTGGAAGCCACTGGCAAGATGGTAGAAAAGGGGGAGGTGCTGATGGGTTGTGGACTTCGATCTGCTGGATGTATATTGGAGCCTTCCAGCTGCAGCTTCAGCTGGAAGCAGGGATGTCCTGGACTTCCTGCAGGGGGCGTTCTTCAGGTAACTATTCAGGGAGTCCACTCATGATAGGGCAATGCTGGACCTAGTACTCACTAACAGGGACAGTGCTGCGGACATCAAGGTGGGAGGCCACCTGTGGACCAGTGACCACTATACAGTGTGGTTCAACATAAGGATGACTGCAGAATCAAACCACACAAGAGTGAGAGTCTTGGATTTCAGAAAGGTAGATTTTAAAAAGGTAGGTTAATGCCTCAGGGATGACCTGGTGGGGGGATGACCTATGTGGTGTGGAGGAACAGTGGGCAAAGCTAAAAAGGGGGGGGTGGGCATAGTGAAGGCAGTTAATCTCTGCATCAAGCAAGTGAGCAAAAGCAAGAGGAAAAAGAGACCATTATGGTTCTCAAAAGAGGTGACTGAAAAGACAATGGCTAATAGGATACTATTCAGAAGGTATAAGGTGATGCAGAGTGAGGAGGATAGGGAGGTGTATTGGGGGAAACAGGGAAGCAGGAAAAACAGTAAGGAGCATGAAGGCGCAAGCTGATAAGAGAATAGCCCAGGCGGTAATGAAAGGGGACAAGTCATTTCTTAGGTATGTAAGTGAAAAGTGGAAGACCAGGGGAGGAATGTTAATGTTAAGAAGGGAATGTGGGACTGTGCAAAAGGGCAGCAGGAAAAGGCAGACTTCATGAACAAATACTTTGTTCAGTGTTCACAGAAGAAGGAGAAGTGGAGGGACCACAAAACAAATAACGTGAACTTTGGGGGGAGGGAGATGGACACTAGTCCTTTTTCAGAGGAGAGAGTCCCGAAGGGACTCAGAAATCTGAAGCGTTGGGGCCAGACAGGGTGCATACTGTTGGGTATTGAGTGAGCTCAAGGATGTACTGGCTGCACCTCTGACACTCTTATTTAACAGCTCACTGAAAACAGGAGTGGTTCTGGAGGACTGGAGGAGGGCAGATTTAGTCCCACTACACACAAGTGATAGCAGAGAGGAGGCTGGCAACCACAGGCCAGTTAGCCTGACATTGGTGGTGGAAAAGCTAATGGTATCACTGCTGAAGGAAAGGATTTTGTAACATCTTGACTCCAGTGGGTTACAAGACCTGATGCAGCATTGATTCATGAGGGAAGGGCACGTCAAATGAATCTGATATACTGTAGTTGCCTGGGTGACCAGGGAAGTAGATCATGGTGGAACGGTGGAAGCGACCTACCTAGATTTCAATAAGGCTTTTGACACTGTTCCACATAGTAATTTCATAAAGAAGTTGGCAGCTTAAGAGTGGGTTCAGAGGTTGTACACTGGATAAGCAACTGGTTATGAGATAGGCAATAGAGGGTGGTAGTAAATGGAGTTCACTCCAAGAAAGGGAGGGTGACCAGCCTCAGGGATTAATACTGGGTCTGGTCCTCTTTAATGTCTTTATAAATGATATTACAGGAGCGGCGGAAGGAAGGAAGGTCTTCCAGTTTGCTTTGACACTCGGTGTGTGGAAAGAATGAGCAAAGACCCGAGAAAACTCAGGGAGTGGTCAAGAATGTGGCAGTTGAGTTTCAATGCAAAAAAGTGCAGGATTATGCACTTAGGGTACAGAAACGCAGGGTGGAGTACAAGATGGGTGTAAAGGTATTGACAGCCACCAAATGGGAAACAGACCCGAGGATAATCATATCTGATTACCTAAAGGTGGCCAGGTATTGTGACAAGGCAGTAAGGAGTGCACCTGGGATGTTGGTGTGCAAAGAAAGGGCTATCACCAGCAGAAAGAGGGAGGTGATGTTGCTCTGTATAACTCTCTGGTAAGACCCCATCTAGAGTACTGTGTCCAGTTCTGGAGACCACATTTCTGGAAGGACATAGAGTGGAGGTGATCCAGAGGAGGGCAACTAAAATGGTGCAGGGTCCCCATCAAAAGCCCTATGAGAAGAGATTAATCAACCTCAATATGTACACCCTGGAAGACAGGAGGAAGAGAGGGGATATGATAAAGACCTTTATATACTTCATCAGAGTAAATAAGGTACTGGAGGGAAATATTTTTTCAGAAAAAAAAGGTGCTCAGGAACAAATGGACATGCAATGAAGCTGAAGGGGTAGATTCAGGAGAGATGGGAGGAAGTGTTTCTTCACAGAAAGAGTGGTGGATACCTGGCACAGCCTTCCAGTGGAGGTGGTGGGGGTTCAAGAATATATGGGATAGGCATAAGGGAATCTTAGTGGAAAGGAAGTGGGAAGAGAAAGACCCGGAGATCAAGTAGGGTCTGCAGTGACTCTGTAGGAAGGAAAAAATGGGTAGACTAGGTTAGGCAAGCAGTTCTTATCTGCCATCAAATTCTATGTTTCTATGGTAATGCTGCAGTGACCATTGCATTAGAGGTGGCTTTTTGAGATTCTTACACCTTCTCCAGCACCACGTCAATCTTGGTTGCTACCACTGTCATGCAACCTACATACTGGTCCATGTTTTTTGTCCATATGTATAATGGACAGAGTTAAGTCATTGTAGAGTCTAGGTTGGGGAGCTTTGCCATCTTTGCTTATGCAGGGTTACTATTAACTCGATGCAGATGGTGCCCCATGGTTCTGAATAATTCTGTTTGTGTTCCTCGGTTGGCCCATCTTCAATTCGCTATCAAATTGTTCCCCGTCCTGTGCTATGTTTTACAATCCTGCTCTAAAAACACAATGAGCTGCTGTAAATAGCAAAATGCATGCAATTATTGACTGCGTTATTGGGAGCGCTCAGAGAAGCATGCTTCTCGCTGGCTACTAGCTCCACCCCCACCCCCAAATTATCTCCATTTCTGATCGGAAGATGTGCTCCAGTGTGTGACCTCTGTTGTGCTTGGCTGCAGAAATGTTTTGCTTGAGCCCCAATTCAGTAGTAGATTGGAGGAGTCTGGTTGCAAAATTCATTCATTTCATTCATTTACTTATTTTTCTGGAGAGCAAAATGAGCTATATGCCCCATTTTCACAAGCGATCAGTTGAAGAGAATAAAATATAGAACAGAGAAGGTACACGCATTATCAGTAGATGGTACAACACACAATAACAGGCAGTAAACTCATTACAGGGACGCATCAGACAAATTAAGCACAGTTACAGTGCATACTATCCATAAGATGGTGGTGCAGGCTGGCAATGAAGGAGAGAATGCTAACAGCTGAGGTGAAAGGTGGTAGTAGGAGATTATGGGGGCCTAAGGCCTTGAAGGACAGTGCTCTTTGTCCAGCTGCTGTGTTTGTAAGGGAACATTTGAAGGTTAACTTGTACTGTGAGCGGGTCCCCTGCTAGTTGGTGGAGTGGGGAAACAGTGTGGAGATGCATAAGTGCACTTTACTAAATGCCACCCTATGTAGAAATACTGCTCCTTTATAGGCAAAGTGATCTTCAAAGAAGAGGCAGACTGTGGATCTGTACAGCTGGCAGTGGTGTGTGCAATAGGGCAAGCCAGTCAGGAAGTAGCAGATGCTGTTGTAGACAGTACACACATGGATCCTGAAGAAGCAGCAGCATGCACAAGAGAATCATAGTCAACAACAGGGAACAGAAGGCTACAGGAAAGTAAATTGTTTGTCTCTGGGATCATGTACCTTTGACCCTGTACAGGTCTCCAAGCCTCAGGTGTACAATTTTTATTAGGTTAGTGATAAGGGTATCAAAAGGAGAGGGTACTGTCAAGGACGACTCCAAGATATTTAAATTGGGAGACAAGTTCAACCACTGTGCTTTCTAGATCTTGGATGAGGAAGAGAGTGTGTTCTGCTTTCTTGTGTATTCCCAAGAAGATCATGGATTTCATTTTTTTGGAGTTGAGGACCATTTTGTTGTCCAGTAACCAGGTTTGGAGGAGGTCAGAGTTATGTTGTAACGTTTTGTTGAGGGCTTCTAGGTCCTTTCCTGAGCTGAAAATAATGGCATCATCTGCCTAGAGTAAGGTCTTAGTGGAAAAGCAAGCATTTGGGAGTGTGTTTAGGAACAGCAAAAGGAGTAGGAGACCAAGGATTGAGTCTTGGGTGACCTCACACTTATTAGGATGAAAGTCCGAGTGGATGTTGTCGATTGCAGTCCTGTGGATTCAGCCAGACAGTTAGTTATTGAACTAGGCAGTGGCATCGGAAGAGGAGTTAAGGGAAGTGAGGGCACGAAGCAGCAGCTCATGCTCCATGAGGTTGAAGGCCTTGGTGAGGTCCACAGATATTGCGGTAACCACATTCTCAGAGTCTATGGCTCAGTGCACATATAAGTCTCACTAGGGTGGTCTTGGTGTTTTGCGTGGGACGGAATCCATGTTGAGCACTAGTCAGCTGTTCATACTGCTGGATAGAGGCCAACGTCTGGTGAAATTCAAGATTTTTGAGAGGGGGCAAGGAAAGAAATGAGATGATAGGTGGAAGTGAAGTGTTTGGGGCCAGATTTGTGGATAGGAATAATGGTGGCTATCTTCCACAACTTAGGGTAGGCACCCGTTCAAAGTGAGAAGTTGAAAATACGGGAGATGAGGTGTGCCAGTGCCTTGCATGCCAATTTAATAAGATGGTAGTCATCCTATCAAGGCTAGAAACTGGTTTAGGATTGAAGCATCTCAAGTATTTGGCAACCTTTCTCACTGTAAGGTGTTTGAAATAAAATTTGGCTGGGGAGGCTCTAGGTGGCAAAGCAGGAGAAGCCTTCATGGGGGGTGGGGAGCTATGGGAGATATTTTGGTATTTGTCTAGGTCTCTGAAGAAATGCTTAAACAGGGATGCAATATCTTTGGGATCACAGGTGACCCCATCATTGCCCTCATTGGTCCAGGACTAGGAGCCTTTAGATCTACCCAAGAATTTGTTGATGCTTCTCCATAATTTTGTAGGGTTACCAAGATGGGAGGTTATGTCTTGTTTGTTGTGGTTGATTTTAGCTTTGTGGACTGTGGTTCTGTAGCTATGTTGTAGAGTTTTGTATTCCTGAAGATGGTCCAGATCCTGCATTTTTTTGGGGGGGGTTGTTTTTTTACTAAGGTCCACAGTTTGTTCCTCATTTTGAAGAATCTAAAGAGATCCTTGGAGACCCACATTTGCTTGTTGCTGTGAATTCTGAATTTTTTATGGGACAGAGGCTATCAAAAATTTTGGTGAAGGTCTCACAAAGCCCTCGTAGGCCAAGTCAAAGTCCACTAAATTATCGAGGACAGACCTCTCAGTGGAGGACAGAGCTGAGGAAAAGGTTTCTGGGTCTAACTCCTTGAGCCCCCTTGAGGTAATATAAATAGGGGAAAAACAGAGGAGTTTGGTGAACCAGTCACAAAATACAGGGTAATGGTCACTTATCGAGTCTAGGAATACTCCAGAGTCACAGATGTTGGTGGGGTTAGAGACTGTGATCCAGTCTAGAATGGACTTGAACCTGGATTTGTAGTTTACCCTGTTGGGATAAGTGAAGAGCTGACTTAAACTGAGGTTCACAAAAAGGTATTTGGCTTTGTCAGCTTGGTTTGTGAGCCAGGTTAAATTGAAGTCACCAAGGAGAAGACACTTCTGTTTTTGGGCAGTGAATAGGCAAGTTTGGAGATGGCAGTCAGGCACTCTTCAATGTGGTTGGGAGGGATGTAGATGGCGGAAACGGCAAGGGTTTTGTCCTGACCTAACAAAATATCCATAGAGAGGAGTTCACAAGAGCCTGGGGTGAGTTGGGTGGGGGTCTCAGTGGCCTTGAGGTGATCAGAGATATACAGCAGGCAGCCACCTCCCCTTTTACTGGGTTTGTCTCTTCCAAAAATAGAGAAGCCATTTAATTTTATTTCCCCATCAGGAATTTTGCTGGATAGCCATGTCTTAGAGAAAGCAATAATATTGAACTTGGAGGCTGAGACCCATGCTTCAAATTGATCACATTTGGCAGGGAGGTTGCAGATGTTCAGGTGTGCAGGTTTCAAGGCTGATTTTTGGTGATTGGTTGTTGACATGGTGCAGGGGTCCTGGATGGGGGTGGACAGAATCTGAGATGAGCAGAAGAAGGAGTTCCAAACATCTGAGTCTGGGGATGCACCAGGGCCTCTTGTTGTGATGCATCCGGGGATGGGGTGTAAAAGTCCTGACACAGGTAGAAGTAGTATTTACCAGACTGAAGCGGACATCCCAGGTCACTAAAAGCTTATGGAACAGTGCCTGGTGAACAGGGACAGGAGTGAGGGTCAAGACAACAGTTCTCCCCAAAAGCTGGGGAAGGGTGAAATCAGTTCCCCTACCTCAGGTTGAAGGTGGTGGGGCAGGGTTGGCACTGCATTGGACTACCTCTGGTGAGGTGTTTAGATGTACAGCAGTGAGGATAAAGCAAATGGACAGGAGCAGAAGCACAGAAGCAGGCCTTATGCAGACTGACAGAGCATAGAAAAATGCCGTAGTTCCACTGGTAGTGTTTGAGAATGGGGCTACACTGGAAACTGGATGAGCAGTGGGTAAAGATTAATAAAGTTTGTGTAGCAATAATGATACATTGTTAATACTGGGATAGAATAATTAAAGTTGAGCTCCCTGTCAACATTATCCTGAGGAGTAGCAAAAATTAGTATTTTAGCAGCAAAGTAGTGCAGGTAGCACAAGAGCACAACTTACAAGCCAGCAGTTTACTAAGGATTAAGCACAAATGGACAGTAGCATACCTTATGCAGTAAATAAACCTGAACCCAGGTTGAAGCTCACTTGCAGGCAAGCAGTAACTAGGGATTAAGCACAAATGTATACCAGTCCCTGCCAGTAAATATAGTACAGTGCTAGTGCAATACCAAGTCCAAGGCAGTAGTGGAGTTGAGCAGGGGAGCAGGCAGGACTGCAGGTGTCTCTCAGTTGGCAGGCATGATCTCTGTTGGGGCAGTGATTAATGAGGGGAAGGGTGGGTGATCCAGCAGTGCACACCTTACAACCCCTCTGAGCAGCTGGGCAGGTTCTACAAAGGCTGGGAAACTGGCAGCGAATCCAGGTTTAAATGGTTCTGGGCACCCATCCCATAATCCTGAGGAAAGCACTATTGTCACTATTGCAATAGGAGCTAGAAAAGGCTCTCGCCCTCAATTGCTCCTTTTCTCTTAATAGTATCGCAATATGGTACCATTTTACATAAGATTGTCAAGAACTCTTAAATATGACTCTATTTTTACTCTGTATCAAATCTTCTGGTAAACCATTCCATAAATTCACCACTCGCTCAGTGTATAAATATTTTCTTTTATTTGTTTTCACTCTGTTTCCCTTTACTTGTAATGAGTGACCTCTTGTATTTACTTTCTTGTTTTTTTAACTCTATATCCAATTATTGTTTAAGTAGATCACTCTTAATAATATCAAAGTATAAAAGTAAGTCTCCTCATATTCGTCTTTCCTCCAGGCTATACAGTCCCAAGGTCTTCATTCTCTCTTCATAAGTCAGTGTTCTTAAATCTTTTATTTGCTCGGTCATCCCGCACTGTACTTTCTCTAATCTTATAATATCTTTCATTTTATAAGGACTAAAGCTGACTACAAAAGTCCAATTGAAGTCTCACGTATGACCTATAGAGGGGCATCAACACCTCCATCTTTCTTCTCTTTATATTCCTACATATTGCTCCATATGTCCTGTTTGCCACTGAAATCACATTTGTATACTGCTTACTAAAGTCTAGATTGTTATCAATGTATACCCCCAAATCTCGATCACCCATGGAGTTGTTCAATAATGTGTTACTCAGTGTATATTGATTATTTTTGTTCTTTTTTCCCAGATGTATCACATTACATTTATCTGTGTTAAATACCATTCCCTATTCATATGCCCAACTAGTTATTTGATGCAGGTCATGTTGAATTGATGCAATATCGTTATTAGTTTCACATAGTCCTTCCAGCTTAATATCATCTGCATACTTTGTTAATTAGTTTTTTTGTCGTACTCCGAGGTCAGCCAGAAATAACTGAAAAATCACAGGGCCCAAAACTGAGCCCTGCGGAACACCACTAGTCACTCTCCCAGCCTTGGATAAGACTCCATTTACAGACACTCTCTGCCACCTGTTGTCCAACCAGTTTACAATCCAGTTTATTAGGTATGGGTCAAGTTTCAATGTTTTTAGTTTATATTTTATTGCCAGTGTGGTACCATGTCAAAAGCCTTCGAAAAGTCCATTAACACAATATCCACCAGTATACCCTTGTCTAGAAATTTACTTACTGGATCATAAAAACATATCAAATTCGTCAGACATGACCGTCCTACTGTAAATCCATGTTGTGTAGTATCCATCAGGTTGTGGGATTTAGCAAACTCATTTATTTTGTCCTTTATAATTGACTCAAATATTTTACCAGGGACTGATGTTAAACTGATTGGTCTATAATTCTTTACATTATTTTTTGGTCCTTTTTTGATGTATTAGTTATTTTTGCCAATCTCCAATCTGAAGGCACATCTCCTGTTTCCAACAGTTTATTAAACAGTATTTCCAGAGGTACACATATGGTATTTTTTTTCAATTAATAGCATTTAGGGTATAATGCTATCAAGACCTGGTGCCCCAAATGTTTTTAGTTGTTCGATTTTCCTAACTATGGTGTTCCTATTACAAGTGGGGATCTTTCCTTCATTGGGGCATGGTATCACTTCTTCTTTGTTACTTGAGTCTGTATATACTGAATAAAACTGTCTATTAAACAAATCTGCAACTTGTGTTGGTTCACTAATTATTTCATTTTTGTCCATAACTGCAGTTAACCTACTTGTTGAGTTTTTAGTGAGTTTATATATCCAAAAACTGTTTACTATTTCCTTTATTTGCCATTTGTGCCAATCTTAGTTCTATTATTTTTTTTTTACCTATTTATAGCATTCTTACACAATTTCTGATTTGTTTTGTATTTATTCCAATTAGGACCTGTTTTATTTTTTTTTATACTCTATGTATGATCTTTTTTTTCTTTTGATCAACTTTATAATAGTCCTATTTATGCATTTTGGTTTTAAACCTTTTTTATTATATTTTTTTATTCTCTTTATGTGTCTAATACAGGCGTTTAACAGTACTTCCTTGATGATTAACCAAATGTCTTCTCCACTGTTACCCTTACATACTTTGTGCCAGTCTATTTTGCTTATATCATTATTTATCATCCTTTCATTAGCTGTCTTATACAGAAAAATTTCTGTTTGCCCTTGTAGTTTATCCAGTACACATTGTATGTTAAACGTTACTGTACTGTGGTCACTATCTCCCAGAGGTGATGCCACCAAACAGTCTGTTATAACAACACATTACGAGGTTAGGACTAGATCCAAGATATTTTTGTCCCATGTGGGTTCCATAACATTCTGATACAAACTAAGCTCAGTACAAGTCTGTAGCAGCATCTTACTTTCTCTTCGACAGGCCTCATTACTCTGCCAGTTTATGTCACCCACGTTAAAATCACCTGTCAAAATTAATGGTCCCATTTCTGCAGCAAGGTTTATTTCTTCTATAAGTTTCAGATACAGTTCTTCTTTCATATTTGGTGGTCTATAACACAACCCCATTATTTAAGTTTTTGTTGTTTTAGTATTTAAATGAATCCATAAGGTTTCGGTCTCTAATTCATGCTTTTTTAATTAATGATGTTATATCCACTGCTACTATCTGTTCATTTATAAAAATAACAATCCCTCCCCCTATTTTATTCACTCTGTCCAACCTAAACAGATTGAATCCTGGTAAAGCAGCACCCCATTCTTCATTTTGTTTCCACCATGTCTCTGTTATTAAAAATATATCAGTGTTATGGTCCAGTGAAGCTAGGGCCTGAAGCTCATTCATTTTATTTTTGAGGCTTCTAGCATTGCACAGCATACATTTTTAGTCTTTTGACTGAGGCTGTGTAAGGAGGTGGGACTCAGGTGCCTCTTTATTGCTGGGCAGGATCTTTGTTGGGGCAATGACTGGTGGGGGAGAGGGTGGGTGGTCCAGCAGTGCATACCCTTACATTCACTCTGAGCAGCTGGGCAGGTTCTGGGAAGTCCTGGGAACCAGCCGAGTATCCAGATTTAAACATCTTTGGGTTTCTGCCCCTTGGTCTTAAGGAAAGCAGCTGACTGGCTGAGGCTACATGAAGGGGCCCCTCCTTCCTCCTCCCCCCCTTCCTTGATCCTCCCCCTTGCCCTGTCCCAGCCCCTTCTGAAGCAGCCCACTATTCTACTGGATACAACTTCTGCCGGTAACGCATTCCACCCAGCTACCTCTCTCTCCATAAAAAAGTGTCTCCTAATCAATAATCAAACAATAACTTAAACAATAATCAGAGATGTCTCTTTCACCCTTGCACTGAAGTCAGTGAGAACAATAATTATTACTGAATCCAGTACTATGGCAAACAACGACTCAGCAAACTCCTGCAGTAAGTCTGCCTCATCTTGTGGAGGGCGGAAGAGCAGAATAATCCTGCAGTGTAAGCAAAGTGCAGTGCAAACCAGCCATGCCCTTGAGGGCAACACACTTAAAGGACCCCGTTCTACCAGAGGGTGACACCATATGGCCCAGCTTGTCTTGAACAAGAAGGCCACCCTACCACTTCTGTTTCAGGTGGTGTATCCCAGAGAACCCAGGACCAACTCAGCAAGCACTGGACCTGCCTAGTCATCTAACTATGTCTGTGATATCCACTAGGTTGGTGTAAATCAGAGATAACCTCTCTGATGAAAGCAGTTATATAGACACCACCAACCTAGCATTGCAAAGCAGCACCTGAACAGCAGGAACCTATCAACCTGACACACGTAATACCCCTCTTCTTGTTACATTGCCTAGTAATAGGGAGGAGGCATGAAAAATTCCTGCCTTTTCCCTTTATCATCCGTACACACCTTCTGGCATCCCACAAAATCCTGAGACACTCATGCCCATCGACTGCTGCTCCCTCTGCACAAGATGCCATACATGTGACATCTCTGTTGTACTGTAGGATCAGTAATAGAAAAATAGTCCCTAAATGGACATACTCCCCAGAGTTGCTCTTTTCTGCCTGTACACACTAACCACTAAACCCAACACAAGAACAGTAACCCTCCTACAATCTCCCATCACCACCATCACAAGATGCACTTGAGTCCAGGGTCTTTAAACTACTCTGCTAGTTGAAGAGCATGTCACAAAATCAATGATGCAAAAATGTGCTTGTCACAGAAATCCTTTGAGGAAAATCTTGAAGCCAGGAAGACTCTCCCTAGAGCTGGTGCTGGGCCACATCGGCTTCCATCAAGCCTCTACAAACTACAGCCAGAAACTGCAATCCAGGACAAAAAGATTGTCCAGATTAGGCACTGGTGTTTCCAGACACTGGGTTCACAAGGCCTGGTGACACCTCATATTTTAACTCTGAGACAACCACCTGCCCAGTGGAATCAACACCCCAGGGCTACCCCTTGCCAATCAAACTTTTGATGTCAATCCTAAGAGGAGTGCAGAGCCAATAACAATGTTAGTATATATATTATACAGTATATATCCTCTACAGATTCAAGCACAGAAGTTCAAAAACACTCACCTTTTCCAATAGGGCTTCACAGCTCAAAAAATTCCAGATCCAGTCAGCATTCAAAACTCAGCCCAACTGTTATCCAGAGATGTGACTCAGGAAAACAAAACACACATAGGGATTATAAGTAGATTTCCTACTGATTATAAATAGAGCTCAGTTCGGTTTTGCCCTTTGCTTTGATAAAAACACAGTTAAAGTGTCAGTAGAACTCAGGAAGTACCTGAAACTCAAGAGATTAGTCCAGATGATATGAAGGCAAGGCAAATTTATTTTTGTGGTGCTGTATCCAGCTGTCTTAAGGCACCTTACAGTACAGTGAAGAAATCATAAGGCAAATAAAGCTACAGGTAAATTGAGCTACATGTACCTTAGCCAACACATAACTGAAATGATGAAGAACTACTATAGGCAAGATTGAAGAGATGGAACTCAAGTGCTGTCTTGCTTTCTTAAAGGCCACCACCAAGGGAGTGCTAGAGAAACTAAATGACAGTGCTTTCCAAGTCAGTGACATAGCCACTCCAAAGGCTTTGCCTCTGGATAATTTTAGCCTGGAACAAAGGACAGACAGCAGAGCCATTTCAGTGGAGCAGAGAGAATGGACAGGTGTACAGTATATATACAGACAGGAACTCTTCTAGGTAGCTAAAAGGCCAAACCATGCAGGGCCTTTTAAGATAAAAAGCATGTCTTGAAGTTGGTGCACCACAGATAGGCAGCCAGTGCAGAATGTGCAGGACTAGTGTGATATGCTCTGATCTGAGCAGTCTGAGTGAAGTCTGAGCAGTCAGTCAGGGTGCCATGTTCTGGACCAGCTGCAACAAGCACATCAGGCCACCAGATAACCCTAGGTAAAGAGCACTGAATTAAACCAGTCTGGATATTACCAAAGCATGCACTATCATGGTTGGGTTCCTTGTTGTTAGAAACAACAACAACAAAAAAAAACAAACAAACAGTATGGACTATTGCCAACACATGATATTCCACAGCCAGTTATAAAAATTATAAAATTATGGGCTCTCACCTTATAACAACAGCACAGCAGATGTAATCCCAGCAAACAGCCTCTTACCATATACAGTAGCTTGGCAGAAGACACCAGGAGAAAGGACTGCAGTGTGACTGGACTTCTCTACTGGAACTAAAGAAGAAGAACTTTTGTTCTTGGACCTTTAATTTAGGGTAAAAAAAAAACTAACAAACAAAACAAAAAAAGTGTGTGTTTGTCTGAGTTAACTGAACTGAATGGTTATCTGAACAGTTATCTAGGTGTAAATCTCAGGTGATTGAAAGGACTTAATAGCTGTGAGGTTTAAATTACTTCTAGAAAGATCTAGTAAGTAGGGGGGAGTGGCTTAGCTAGAAGGAACCTACATTTAAAGACTGCCTTAGAAAGATTCTGCTAATAGCTTGGCAGAAGACACCTGGAGAAAGGACTGCTGTGTGACTGGACTTCTACTGGGACTATATTGCCCCCTTTCCCTCCCTTCACCCAAAGCTAGTTCTATTTTTATAGGCACAGGATTTGACTGACAACAGGAACTTCCTGTTTGGGAGCAGGAAGTGAGTGATCACAGAACCACCAAAGACCCACCATCCTAGAAGGGCAAGAGTAGCTCTCCGGCCCCCTCTAGTTGCTGGAGGTCTGCCTCTGAGCAAGTAAGGGGTCTACTGAGAAATATAAGATATTCTTGTCTCAGAACAGGACAATCAGGATCTTAAAGGGCACACAGGCAGAAAGTAAGGAGAGAGAAAAAAACAGAGGAAAGAGTAAGGATTGCAAACAGTTAAGGGGCCAAAAATAAGACATGATTGGAGTGGTACAGTGCAGTGGCTGTGGAGCAGCAGTCTTCCGGGAGACGTTCTGGAGGATGCAGTGTTGTCCCATCTGCAGGCACCTCTCTGGGCTGAGGGAGGAGGTTGCTCATCTCCAGGCTGAGTTGGCCAGGATTTGTGGGACCTCCTCTTCCATCCAGGGACCACCAGTGCCACTGCCGTTGCCTCAGAGGTTGCCAAGAAAGAGGAGTGGTTGGACCACAGTGGGCTCAGAAAGGGTGAGGGTGGTGGAACAGAGGCACATCCCTCCGGTTGTACCTCTCCACAATTCCTATGCCATTCTGGCAAAGTGTGGTTCCTCTATGGAGGCACCCGCAGTGGAGACCAAGGAGGATGCTGGGAACCTCCACAAAGGAGACCCACAGGAGGGTGGCAGGGGACCCTGCAGGGGAAGGAAACAACTCCTGGTGGGTGACTCCATTGTTAGGAAGGTAGAACTGAAGGAGGAAGGGGAGAGGGAGGTAAGGTGCCTGCCTGGTGCCATGGCTTGGAGGGACAGAGAGTGAATCCTCAGGATTGCCAGAGCAGCTGCACAGGGGAGGGAGCTGGATGTCATTGTCCACCTAGGAACAAATGACCTGGCTAAGAAAGGGATTAGAGAAGTGCAGGAAGAGTTTGTGGAATTGGGGAGGGGTCTTAGTCAAGTAGCATGCACGGTAACCTTCTCGGAGGTGCTGCCCATCTATGGCATAGGAGAGGCTAGGGTGCTCCGCACCATGGGATTCAATCAGTGGTTGAAAAACTGGTGTGGAGCTCAGGGATTTGGCTTCACTGGGTACTGGGGGTCCACCTGGAGTGATGTAAGCCTATACTGGCATGATGGGCTGCATCTGTCTGGGAGGGGAACCAGGATCCTAGGTGATAGATTTAAATGCTTCATTGGCAAGCATTTAAACTAGCCAAGGGGGGAGGCACTAGAAAAGAGCAGAGAAGTCATAGCCCCCCCAAAAAATCATGGTAGTAAGTGTGGCAAACACCAACATAGAGGTGTTGATAGGGAGATGGGCAGGGGTAAATGGAGAAAGTGACAAAGGCAAGAAGGACAGGGATGGGGCAAAAGGGAGTAAGGCCATCAGGAAATGGAGGGTAATGAGTACCAATGCCCATAGTCTGGGCAACAAGCTCCCTGAGCTGGTGGCCTTGATGGAAGAGGGATGCCTGGATATCGTAGCAGTCACAGAAGCATGGTACACAGAGAACCATGACTGGGATGTTAACATACCAGGGTACATAACCTACAGGAGAGACAGGCAGGGAAAGAGGGGAGGAGTAGCTCTATGTAAAGGAAGGGATAAAAGCAACTGAACAAAAGAGTAAACAGGGAGGAGAGGAGGCACTGTGGGTCACCTTGGAGACTGGAAAGGGCACCACAATCCACACAGGGGTTGTGTACAGACCCCCATGTCAGGGAGAGGGAATGGACAAGGATATGATAGAAGGCATTCTTAGAATGGCAGAGAAAGGGGAGATACTGTTGATGGGAGACCTGAATAGTTCAGATGTTAACTGGTGCACATTTGCTGCAGCCACATCCAAGAGCAGGGCCATTCTTGATGCCCTACAGGTGGCAGGCCTCAGACAGCTAGTTTCAGAACCCACTCATGAGGGAGCAATCTTAGACCTCGTACTCTCAAATGGAGGCAGTGAGAGGAACTCAGATCTAGAAGTGGGTCACCATCTGGGGACAAGTGACCATCAAACAGTGTGTTTCACATTAAACTCAGCTACAGAGTCAAGCCATACAAAAGTGAGGGTACTGGACTTTAGGAGGGCTGACTTTGGCAAGATGGGAGAGTGCCTCAGAAAGGCACTAGCAAACAGGCTAGAAGGAGGTGTGGAGCAACAATGGGGAATCATCTAAACTGCATCACAGAGGCAACAAACCTTTGTGTGAAGCAAATAAACAAATCAAAATGAAAGAAAAAGCCACTATGGTTCTCAAAAGAGGTGGCTGTGAAAGTCAGGAAGAAAAAGATAGCTTCCGGAAGTATAAGGAAACACAGAAGGAGCAGGACAGAGAGCTGTACCAGTTAAGGCAGAAGGAAGCAGGGAGGGAAGTCAGAATAGCAAAGGCCCAAACTGAGGAAAAGATAGCCAACTCAGTTAAGAAGGAGGATAAAACCTTTTATAGGTACATCAGCGAGCGTAGAAAGATGAAGGGAGGGATAGTGAGGCTGAATAGAATGAATGGTGGGTGGGCAGAGGGGGACAGTGAAAAAGCAGGGATACTGAACGAATATTTCTGCTCAGTATTCACAAAAGAGGAGGGGGAAGTGTCTAATCCAATTAACAGAAGCACTCTTGATAGGGGGTTGATCCCAGTCCTTTCACAGAAGAAAGGGTTCTGCAAGAACTCCTAAAACTGAAGGTGGACAAAGCAATGGGTCCTGATGGAATTCACCCCAGAATTGTAAAAGAATTAAGGGAGGAACTAGCGAAACCACTGGCTACTCTTTTTAATAAATCATGGGAGGATGGTGTGGTACCCAAGGACTGGAGGAAGGCGGATGTGATTCCCCTTCAAAAAAGTGTGACCAAGACAGAGGCAGGAAACTACAGACCTGTCAGTCTGACCTCTGTAGTAGGGAAAGTGATGGAGTCACTTCTGAAGGAAAGAATAGTTGAGTACTTATAGGCCAGTGGGGCACAAGACCCAAGGCAGCATGGGTTCACAGCGGGAAGGTCATGTCAGACGAATCTAATAGACTTCTTTGACTGGGTGACCAAAGTAGTAGACCAGGGAGGGGCTGTGGACATGGCCTACCTAGACTTTAGCAAGGCATTTGACAGAGTCCCACACAAAAGATTAACAGTCACATTAACCAGCCTGGGAGTGGGTCCCAGGGTGGTAGCCTGTGTAAAACATTGGCTGCACAGCAGGACACAGAAGGCAATTGTAAATGGAGTCCACTCTGAAGAAAGAGGGGTTACTAGTGGGGTACCGCAGGGTTCAGTATTGGGTCCAGTCATTTTCAATGTCTTCATCAGTGACATTGCAAAGGGACTGGAAGGAAAAGTATGCCTTTTTGCAGATGACACAAAGATCTGCAACAGGGTTGATAGACAAGGAGGTGTGGAAAGGATGAAAAGGGACTTGGCAAGGTTGGAGGAATGGTCAGAAGTATGGCAGCTAGGATTCAATGCAAAGAAGTGCAAAATAATGCACCTGGGAAACAAGAACCCAGAGGAAGAATACACAATGGGTGGGGAGGTAGTAACAACAACAAAAAAGGAAAGGGACCTGGGGGTAATCATATCAGATGACCTTAAGGTTAGCAAGCAATGTGAGAAGGCAGTAGGGAGGGCTGGGGGTATACTGGGATGTATAGGGAGAGGCATCAGCAGCAGAAAACAGGAAGTTGTTATCCCTCTGTACAGACAGCTGGTGAGACCCCATCTGGAGTACTGTGTCCAGTTCTGGAGACCCCATCTCCGCAAGGACATAGACAGGATAGAGGCAGTCCAGAGGAGGGCAACTAAAATGGTGCAGGGTCTGCAAGAGAGCCCTTTGAGGAGAGACTAAAGGAGCTTAATATGTATACCCTTGAGGAAAGAAGGGAGAGAGGGGACATGATAGAAACTTTTAAGTACCTCAGTGGAATCAACAAAGTCCAAGAGGGTAGCATCTTTCAGAAAAAGAGATGTGCAAGAACAAGGGGACCAATTTAAAGATAGAAGGAGGGCGGCTCAGGGCCAATGTGAGGAAGTATTATTTCACAGAGAGGGTAGTGGATGCATGGAACAGCCTTCCTGAGGAGGTTGTGGGGTCTAAAACTGTGGGAGAATTCAAGAATGCATTGGACAGAGATAAGGCAATTCTTGTGGGGGGTAGGAAGAAATAGGCTATTGGTTAATTAGGATCTGCGGCCTATCCTGTAGGTAGGGAAATGGGCAGACTAGATGGGCCAAGCGGTCATTATCTGCCGTCAAAGTCTATGTTTCTATGTTTCTATGTTTACCATGCTTGGATCTGGCTTACCACTCTCCCACTTCTGAGCAACGTCTTACCCCACCGCAAGTCACAAAGGTACCTCAAGCCCCTGAGAACTGCCCAGACCACTGGACCCATAATCCAGCAAGGAGCTTGCTGAGTTGCATAATCTAACCATTAGCTGTCACTGTCAATTAGGACCAGAGGACTGGAGGCTGAAACTGACAGCCTCAGACATGGGCTTAGGAGGACTGACAAGAAGTATGCATGATAGCCTAAATGCTAAAACTGTCTAAAACACTTATGTTCCTAATCTATTATGCAGTATAACAGTAGAGCATGAAAGCTTAACAAATAAATAAAATGTCACTGCTATAGCTAAATACTAAGCAATGAAGCAGAAGAGACTGTCTTGCCTGCTGCAGGTACCTATAACATGATGGAGTAAGGAAGCCAGGAAAGCAATGGGGGAGTTCATTAAATAACTCCATACCTTGTCGCGGGTTATTGCTAACTTACTTATTTTCATTCTTCATGGGCTAGGGATCATAGCATGGGCAACCACTAGTCATACAAAAATCACAGGTACTGGCCTGGGCAATCATTGGACAAAAGGGTAATAAAGTTTCTAAAATTAAAAATTGCTATTTATACTTAAAATTACTGTTTTCTGCTTTTTTAGGTGGCCAGTTTCCTATTAGCAGATTATACAGATCAGCCACTAGAGGGACATTGTTCTTTCATTTAAGGAAGTCTGCCCTCAACGTCACAGCAACTTTACTTGCTACATACCTTCCTGGTACTGCCTTCCTACTAAATCTTATTGGACCTCACTTAGCTCCTCCCTTGTCCAATGGCATCACAGGGTGTGAAAATGTCTGGTGCTTTTCTGTGCACTGTGGGTCCCATTCTCATTTGGCTGGAACCCCACATTGCATACCCCTGTTCTCCCTTCCACAGAGCCAGCTCTTATCACACTTGGCATGGTCACCAGTGCCAATGTAACATACTACAATCCTTTCTTCTCATGGGAGCTGCACTACAGCAGGCTGCACATGAAACATGGAAGAAGTCTGTCCTCTATTGACCCTACTGTTCTTATGGTACTCAAAAGCCTCTCTGTTCCTAAGGGCCCTGTTAAAGTATGTCAAAAGGGGAAATCTCATCCTCTTACCCTTTATTTACTAAGACAACTCCTGAAATGCCTCCTTCTTTTACTTCTCCTTATCTCTGGGAATGTACATCCTAATCCGGGCCCTCCTTCATATGGAGTCAATGGCAACAAAAAACAGGGTACGCTTGTCCTGGCCAGTATGAACATCTGCAGTCTGCTAAAAAAAATTGATACCCTCACTGCTTGGGTCATAGTACACAACCCCGACATCCTGTCAGTTGTCGAAACGTGGCTGCCACCATCTGCCTCTGACTCGGCCATCATCCTTCCAGGCTATTCACTTTTTAGGCAGGACAGACTATCTAGAAGAAGAGATGCCTGTGCCATATACCTAAAAGAGTCATTGTTGGCTCATCCACTGTTCCTCCCTGAACCAGCTATGGATATTCAGATCTTTGCTGTTAAGGTTATGCTCGGTGCACTCAACATAGCCTTCAACATTGGCTCAGTCAATATTCCCCCTGACCTCATCAAACGGGGCTTAAAACCCCTAATGAACAGTATCATGAGTCTAAAACAAGATGCAGAAACCATCCTGTTAGGTGACTTTAATGTCAACTGGCTCTTGTTAGGTGCCAGTAGGCAGAGGGATGTGTTAACAGGCCTGAACTTTACCCAGTTAATAACAACTTCAACCAGGATAAACTATAAGACTGGGACTAGCACACTCCTGCACTTGGTCCTAATGAATTGTTCGACGCATATCTCCCATTCTGAAATATTGCCTGACACTATCAGTGATCTCTCTCCTACCCAGTGTTATTGGACTAACAAATTTATCAAGCCCCCTTTCAAAACAATCACAAGTAGAGTGCTCTCCCATGGCCACCTGCAGCCACTAAAGTCTCTCCTCCAGCAACAAGACTGGTCTTACATTGAAACCACACCTGATATTGACTCAGCTCTGGAATAATTCATTGAACGCCTCAGTGCGGCCTGTGACATCCATGCCCCTTTTAGGACACATAGGATCAGGGGACTTGATAACCCCTGGATCTCTTTTAACCTTCTGGCTCAAATGAAAGCTTGTGACCACCTCTGGCATAGGGCCAGGACCTCTGGCAGTCAACCTGACATACAGGCCTATAAGATGGCCAGGAATGCATGTACTAAGGCTATCCATGAGCACAAAGTGCATTACTGTAAGTACATCCTTGCCAAGACCTGGGTGGATGGGAAAAGATTCTGGGAAAACCTTTTGGAAATCACTGGGAAAGTGTTCAAACAGGCTCCAACTTTGTTAAATGTTGATGAGTCTATCACCCATGACCCCATGTTAATTGCCAGCACATTTAATTCATTCTTCACAGACCTTAGCCAAATTCTGCCCCCAAATTTCTTTGAACTGCCCAGCATAGCTCCTACGTCCACCAAATCAGAAGAGGCCTTGACCCACCCCTATTTCTACTTCAAAGTTATCTCGGAAAGCGAGGCCAAGACATACCTACTTAAAGTTCTAGGTGGAACTAGGACAAGCAGTGATTCCCTCGACCTGAACCTTCTTACCCTAACCCTAGATGAAGTCCTATCCTCCCTTACCAAGCTTCTCAATCGCTCCCTCATACTTTCACAGTTCCTCCATATCTGGAATTCCACTCTGGTTACACCAGTTTTTAAGAGTGGGGACAGATTACTACCTGGGAATTATAGGCCAATATCTATTCTTCCCCCGTTGTCAAAAGCACTTGAAAGGACTGTTGCTGACCAGTTTATGGAATACCTGGAGAAATACAACCTACAGTGTGTCCAACAACATGGTTTTCGGAAAGGCACAGCATATCTACAACCCTACTGGAATTCACAGGTTTCATTCACCATACTCCTAATCAGGGTCAGCTTGTTGGCGCAACCTTTATTGACCTGTCTAAAGCATTTGACAGTCAATCACCATTTGCTGATACATCAACTTGCTGGACTTGGTATATCTTCAGATGTCCTAAAATGGTTCACCAGCTATCTAGCAAACCACACTCAACAGGTGAGAATAAGGTCTACCCTTTCTGCTAAACTGCCTGTCTACTTTGGGGTTCCTCAAGGATCGATACTGGTACCCCTTCTATTTAGCACCTTCCTCTATAATCTTCCAGCATCCTGTTCTGAACCAGTACTCCTCTACGCAGATGATGTGGTCGTTTTCTCAAAGATGGCTGACCCTACCCTCCTTCATGCCCAACTTCAGAAAAGTTTTACTGAAGTTGAGTCCTGGTTCACCTCTCATAAGTTGGTGCTTAACTGCAAAAAAACTAAGGTCATGCTCTTCCATGGTACCCACAGCAAGCATAAAGCCAAACAATTGGTCATTAAAAACAGTGTGGGTGTAGTCCTTGATCAGACTCAATCTTTTAAATACCTAGGAGTTACTCTGGATAGTACGCTGTCCTACTCCTACCATGTTGAGGATGTTGCCAAGGCAGTTAACAGTCTCCTAGGCCTTCTACACAGACACAAACACTGCCTTACTACCAAAGCCCTCAGACTGGTTATTCAAAGTTCAGTTGTCTATTATTGACTATGGTTTGGTCATTTATGGTACCGCCATGGACACAACCCTACGGCAGCTTGCCACAGCTGTGAATAAGGCATGCTGTCTACTAACTGGTGCAGCATATCATACTCACACTTGTGACCTTTAAGGACAAGCAAACTGGCTTCAAGTCCAGGCTTGCATTGAATATCAAGCCTGTTTTCTGGCTAAGAAGGCAGCTCTTGGTCTCCTACCACCAGGTTCCCTTCAGCTTTTCAGTCCCTTCTGGTGCACTCTTAACACACAACGTTCTGTGAGCCAAACTTTTACTGTCCCTTGCTGTCAAACCTCGCTCCGACAGTGATCCATTGCAGTTAGAATGGCTAATTTATTTAATTCTCTTCCTCTTGAGATTGTGACGACTGCAACCTTGGGACCATTTAAGCGAAAGCTGCATCAATTCCTAGTTTCCAGAGCATCTTGTGACTGCTATACCTAATCTCTGCAGACAGCTAAATGCACTGGAACCTCCCTCTTTTATCATTCACCCCAGTACAGCCCAGCCCTACCCTGTTGCTGTGCTATTCCACATACAGCACTTCCTTCCTTCATACATTTCCCATCCCCATCCCTGCACTCTTTTCATCCTACCTCATCCTCCCTTCCTCTACCCCTCCACTCCCTTCCCCTCTCCCTCCTTCCCCTCTGTTTCCTCACCTTGTTCTCTCCCTCTAGCCCCCCCATAGGTCTTTTCCTACATAAGCTACATTGTGGCAGCTACCTCCTTGCTCTTATTTTGCTTCTTCCACTCCCCCCAATTTGCTCCCATCTTTCTCTCCTTGTAATCCCTTCCACCCCTCTTCAGACAAGGCCACTGGCTGCACTTGACACAATATTTATCTTGCCATATTATTCTTTTGTTTATGTAATTACTTTCCTCATGTTGTACTACTTGCTGAAACCATTGCAATTTGTTAATCTTGTGACTTGATGTGGGAACTCTGAAAAAGAGCTCTTGGCTCAAAGGTCTTTCTGATTTGTTAAATAAATAAATTAAAAAAATGTAGAGATCTAATTGATGGTAAATAATGAATGGAAGCCAGATGACACAGCCCTGTATATTTAAAACAAGACATTTGTAAAGCTTTGGTTCTGTTTCTTACTAAAAATTAATTTGTGTTCCTGACAAAGTAAGCACATGATGGAAGTGATAGTTACCTACTGCAGGAACCAGGAGCTGAGTTAAAACTTAAATTGTAAATGACCTTTAAAAAAAAAAAACAGGCCTTGTGTGCATGCTGAATTCTGAAACCAAAGATTTCTTGTGCATATTAATATGGTCTCATCCATGAAACTGGTAGTGAAAATAGAAAAATATCTTGGCCACCTGCAGGCACCTGTGTGAATCAGATTACACATACAGGCATCCTTTCTGATACTCTATCTCAGTGTCTGATTTCCCACTCGTGATCATGTGACATGGTACTCATGTTTCTAAATATATCCCTCAGTCACACTTCTTTGATTTAAGCCTTCCACATCTCAGACTTACACTGCTTTTTTTTAATTTTCATTAAAGGTTTTAACAGAAAAATATACATCCAGCAGTGGCAGAGAAAGTCTTTTCTAATGGTGGAATTTCTCAATATGGACATCAAGTGCTAGGAATGTTGAACATTGCTAAGTGCATGTAAGGCTCACAACTGCTTGGAAGGCTCACAAAGTCTCTAAATCAAATGCTGACCATGACAGATATTGAGCCTTCAGAAATGCCGGCTACAAGGCTCGCTAAGTCCGAATACTTTAGATCCACCTTTGATGTTAACATATGCACCCCGTCAACATAGAAACACAGAAACATAGAATTTGACGACAGATAAGGACCGCTTGGCCCACCCAGTCTGCCCATTTCCCTACCTAATGGATAAGCTGCAGATCCTAGTTAACCAGCAGCCTACTTCTTTCTACCCCCACCCACCTAGAATTGCCTTATGACTGTCCCATGCATGCTTGAATTCAACCATTCAATTGTTTTTGACGCCACAACCTCCTCCGGAAGGCTGTTCCATGCATCCACAACCCTCTTTGTGAAAAAATACTTCCTTACATTACCTCTGAGCCACCCCCCCATCTTCAAATTGTGCCCCCTTGTTCCTGCACACCTCTTTTTTTGAAAGATGCTACCCTCTTGGACTTTGTTGATTCCCTTGAGGTACTTGAAAGTTTCTATCATGTCCCCCCTTTCCCTCCTTTCCCTCGAGGCTATACATATTAAGCTCCTTTAGTCTTTCTTCCTATGTCTTCTGGTGCAGACCCTGCACCATTTTAGTTGCCCTCCTCTGGACAGCTTCCATCTTGTCTATGTCCTTGCGGAGACTGGGTCTCCAGAACTGCACACAGTACTCCAAATGGGGTCTCACCAGCTGTCTGTACAGAGGATAACAACTTCCTGTTTTCTACTGGTGATGCCTCTCCCTATGCATCCCAGTATCCCCCAGCCCTCCTTACTGCCCTCTCACATTGCTTGCCCACCTTTAAGTCATCTGATATGACTACCCCAGGCCCCTTTCCATTTTTGTTGTTGTTAGTATCTAACCCCCCATTGTGTACTCTTCCCCTGGGTTTTTGTTTCTCAGGTGCATTACCTTACACTTCTTAGCATTGAATTTAAGCTGCCATACATTTGACCATTCCTCTAACCTTGCCAAGTCCCTTATCATCCTTTCCACCCCACCTCGTGCATCAACTCTGTTGCAGATCTTTGTGCCATCTGCAAACAGACATACTTTTCGTTCCAGTCCCTCTGCAATGTCGCTTATAAAGACATTGAAGAAGACTGGTCCTAATACTGAACCCTACGTGCCCACTAGTAGCCCTCCTTTCTTCAGAGTGGACTCCATTTACTATTACCCTCTGTGTCCTATTCTCCAGCCAATTCTTTACTCAGGCTATCATCTTGGGACCCGACTCGCAGGCTGGCTAACTTGTATATTACTCTTTTGTGTGGGACTGAGTCAAATGCCTTGCTAAAGTCTAGGTAGGCCATGTTCACAGCCCCTCCTGATCTACCACTTTGGTCACCCAGTCAAAGAAATCTATTAGATTCATCTGGCATGACCTTCCCCGGAATCCATGCTGCCTTGAGTCCTGTGCCCCTCTGGCCTCTAGGTACTGACAATTCTTTCCTTCAGAAGTGATTCCATCATTTTCCCTATCACTGAGGGTTAAACTAACAGGTCTGTAGTTTCCTGCTTCTGCCCTGCTCCCACTTTTGTGAAGGGAATCCCCTGCCCTCCTCCAGTCCTCAGGCACCACCCTATCCTCCATGATTTGTTAAAGAGGGTAGTCAGTGGTGTCACTAGTTCTACCATAGTTATTTTAGAATTTTGGGATGAATCCATCAGGTCCCATTGCTTTGTCCACCTTCAGTTTTAAGAGTTCTTTCAGAACCCTTTCTTCTGTGAATGGGCTGGTATCAACTTCTGTATCCAGACTGTTTCTATTGTTTGTTTTAGGTACTTCCCCCTCTTCAATTGTAAATACCGAGCAAAAATATTTGTTTAGTATCTCTGCCTTTTCACCGTCACCCTCTGCCCACCCCCATCCCCTTTATTAAGCCTCACTATCCCTCCCTTAGCCTTCCTTTGCTCCCTGATGTACCTAAAAAAGTTTTATCCCCCTTCTTAACTGAGTTGGCTATCTTTTCCTCGATTCAGGCCTTTGCTGTTCTGACTGCCTTCCCAGCTTTCTTTTGCTTTAACTGATACAATTCTCTGTCCTGCTCCTTCTGTGATTCCTTGTACTTTCTGAATGCTTTTTTTTCTCTTGAACCTTCACTGCCACCTCCTTTTGAGAACCATAGTGGTTTCTTACATTGTTTTGTTTTGTTTATTTGCTTCACACAAAGGCTTGTTACCTCTGTGATGGCAGTTTTAATTATTCCCCATTGTTCTTCCACCCCTCCTTCCTGCCCATTTGCTAGTGCATTCCTTAGGACTCACCCATTTTAAGTCTGCACCTCCTGAAGTCCAGTACTTTTGCCTTTGTAGGACTGGACTCTATTGCTGTGTTTATTGTGAACTATACTGTTTGATGGTCGCTAGTTCCCAGATGGCTACCCTTCTACATCTGTGATCTCTCTCCATCTCCATTTGAGAGAACCAGGTCTAAGATTGCTCCCTCTCGAGTGGGTTCCAATACTAGTTGTCTAAGGCATGCCCCCTGTAGGGCATCTAGAATAACCCCACTCTTAGAAGTGGCTGCTGCAACTGTACTCCAGTTAACATCTGGCATATTCAGATCACCCATTAGCAATATATCCCCTTTATCTGCCATTCTAAGTATACTTTCTATCATTTCCTTGTCCATTTCCTCCCCCTAAGAGGAAGGTCTGTATACAACCCCTGTGCGGATTGTGGTGCCATTGTCTGCCTCCAAATTGACCCACAGTGCTTCTTCTCCTCCCTGTTTACCCTTTTGTTCTGTTGCTTTGATTTCTTTGCTTATGTAGAGAGCTACTCCTCCTCCTCTTTTACCTTCCCTGTCCCGTCTGTAGATAGTATATCCTGGTATGTTTACATCCCAGTCATGGTTCTGTGTGTACCATGTTTCTGTGACTGCCACGATATCCAGATGTTTCTCCTCCATCAAGGCCACTAATTCAGGAAGCTTGTTACCCAGACTACGGGCATTGGTACTCATTGCTCTCTATTTTTTGATGGCTTCTGCCTTCTGTAGCTGCATCCCCCACTGACCTTTCTACCTTGGTCTTATTCTCATGTAGTACCCTGTTTTGTAGGGGGAGGCTGGGATTTTCCTGCTGTTTATCAGTGCCTCCCCCCTTGACTAGTTTAAAAGCTCACCAATGAAGCATTTAAACAGATTGCCCAAAAGACTTGTTCCCTTCCTGGACAGATGCAGACCATCCTGCCAGTATAGGCTGGTGTCCCTCCAGGTGGATCCCCAGTCCCCAATGAAGCCAAACCCTTGTGCTCCACACCATTTTTTCAACCATTTGTTAAACTGCATGGTGCAAAGTACCGCCTCACCCATGCCACTGACAGGCAGCACCTCTTGAGAAGGATACTATGCGTGCTACTTGTCTTAGCCCCTCCCCAACTCTACAAAGTCCTTCTGTACTGCTCTAATCTCATGATGAGCCAAGTCATTTGTCCCTAGGTGGACAATGACGTCCAACTCAGACTCCCGTGTAACTGTTCTCGTGATCCTAAGGATGCGCTTCCTGTCCCTCCAAGACATGGCACCAGGCAGGCACCTTACTTCAGTTTTCCCTGCTCCCCCCAGTTCTATCCCCCTAATAATTGAGTCCCCCACCAGGAGATGCTTCCTTTCCCTGTGGTGCCCTCTGCCTCCTTCCTGAGGGCCTCCCTTGTGACAGTTTTCTGCAACCTCCTTAGTCTCCTCTGCGGGTTCATCCATAGGGGAACTATGCTCCCCCAGAATGGTGTATGGATTGTAGTGGAACAACTGACTGGGTGTGCCTCTGTTCCACCACCCTTACCCTCCCTGAGCCCACTGTGTTCAAACTGCTGTGCTTTCTTCGCAACCTCTGACGTAGTGGTGGTGGCTCTGGTGCTCCCTGGATGGGGGAGGTTCCCCTACTACCATCCAGTACTGCCTGAAGATGGACAACTTCCTCCCTCAGGGCAGATAGTTGTGTGCAAACAGGGCAGCATCTCAGCCTCCAGAAAGACTCCCGGAAGACTGCTGCCCCACAGCCATTACATTGCACTACTCCCCACATATCTGTCTACCTTGTTTAGTTGTTTTTTGTGTGTGTGTGTGTGTGTGTGACTGGTTTGTTATGTAGAAATACATGTATTATATAATGTGTATGCTTATATTGTCAGTGCAGTGTGCTAGAGAGGATATGACGGTGATATGCACTTGCCTCCTGAGGAAATGATGTCAGAACCCCAGGTATAAAGGAACTATTTCCAGGGGTGGGTGGGGTGATGGGGGAAGGGTTTGGGCCTAAACTGTGCCCTCAGGAAACAATCAGCTAAAAGCTCTGACCTACTGCTGTGATGAGTGCCTTCCTGTCAGCAAGATGCCCTACATGACAATTTGACAGAGAAAATACCCTGCTAATCAAACAGAGAAAAATCCAAACATCCAAGTAAGACACAGGTAAACCTCCCCAACAGGGGCGTCACCAGAGTTGTACAGTTGGGGAGGCTAATGACCCATAGTTAAAATCTTAACCCAACTAGGGGAGTCCGGGGGCATGTTCCCTCGGAAAATTTTGAGATTTTAACCTTTAAATGGTGGCCTTTCCTGCATTTTAATGGGCATTTTACAGGTGAACAGGAGCTACCCTGGCCAACCCAGAAGCTGACATTAAAATACTTTTTTTCTGAAGAGCTCCACACACAAACACTTCTGAACTGCCCCACATTTAAGAGGGACATACCACATTTTACCCCTTAGAACTGCTCCTTTCCACACCCATAAGATATGGAAAAGGTTCTGGCCAAACAGAGAAGATGCTGCAAAGTCAGACTTTAAAGTAGAAATTCAGAATACTCAGGACACTGATTTGCTGAACATTACACTTTGTACAAAATTTAAAAAATGCACTAGTTTCAAGTGTTCTGAGATAATATCTCCTAGCAATGTGAGGTGGGAAATAAATTCAGAGGGAATATGTATGGAAAACCAAATAAGCAGACAAGCTACCTATATCAGAATGTCTGGTCAAATAAACACACTAGCTACCTGCATTTTAATGAAAGACAACACAATTCAGATCAAAGGCAGTGCCAGCAGTTATTTAGCATCAATGAAGACTCCTTCCCAATAGCCAGGTCTGTGATGACTGGGTCCTCACTAGATGCCCTACCCCAGTAACAAATTAGCATTTAAGTTACAAGCACCAGTTCAGCTGTGCATGTCAATCCCTAGCTCAATTACAAGCTCATCCTCCCGAACCACATGTCACTGTGCTGTACATCTTTAGTATACATGCAGAAATAATGGACTTGAGCTTTCAGTCTTTTTAAACTCAGACACCTCCTTTATGAAACCAGTTCATTCTTATCCCCTAGCCAAGAAAACCAGTACCAGGTAGAAACAATGGCAGAAGCAGAATATTTTACATACTAGAGGAGTTTCATGATGGACTGTTACTGTTTTTTTTTTGTTACAAGTATCATGAAAAGCTTAGACTAATTACCCTTCCCTTTTTAACCAACACAGAGAAAGCAAATTGAATTCATAGGATTTTAATAACCACGTATTGATTTTAAGTTAATTCACTGACCAGGAAACTTTCCTCCAGGATTCAGGAGCTACCTCACACATTTAATAAAAAGTCAATCATTTCTAATTGCTTTGATGCCTCAGCCTGCCACTGCTTCAGTCACACTCCTGCTGCATGGACTACTGCTCCTTGAATGGGGGCTCTTTTATTTTGCAGGAGGACTAAGTGTAGTGAGATGGGCGTTAATCATACATACAAGTTAATAGTAGCACTGACTTTGTTCTGGTTAGTCAACAGAATGCCTCTCTCATGGTCGCCTGACTCACTTCAGAAATTCAGTTGCCCCAAAATTTGACAAACTTGCCCACCACCTTCACTCATCTCCAATCTGAGATCTCACTGACTTGCTCACCAATAAAGGGCATGTATGGGGGGCGAGAGAAGGTACAGCTCACTGTCAGAGACTCTGCCATAAGGGCTCACTTAGTGCTCAATCCATCAGTTGTTACCTCATGGTGGGTCCTATGAAAGCTGTGTGTTGGTGCTCACTTGCTAGTATCTCCCTCAGGATCCACTCATGTTCCGATTTGCAGCTGTTTCGGCATCTGCTAGCTTTACTCTTGTCTCTCTCGCCTCCCGCCCCCACACAAAGTTAGTTCATTTAAAATGATAAATGATGACCCGTCGCTGCTGCCCTTGCCTCAGAGTACATGCGCTTCACACTCGCCGCTCTCAGTATTGCGATGGCATGATGCTGTGGTGGTATTGTGCATAGAGGAGCGCAGCAGCTAATTGGCTGTGTTGTGGCATCATGTAACTAAGTGACCAATGCTAGTGCTAGTGATACAGTGTCAGGCATCAGCTGCACATAGCACCAATGTAATCTTTTCAGGGATATTAGTTCTCAGTTTTTTGGACAGTTATGCAAGTTGCATAACTGTCAAAAAGCGAGACTTTTAATGTCCCCCCAGGAAGACTTAAAGATTACCACAGAAATGGGATGATCTCAGCAAAACCAGGACAGGCAGCAACCCTAATTATTGGGGGGGCTTTGACTTATATTGGGGGGGATATAGCCCCTCCCAAACCACCCTGGTGACGCCACTGCTCCCCAACCCCAAAACAGCCTGGGAAAATTTTGGAAAGTTATTTACTACCTCTTCTCTTCCCCATCTAAATCCCAAACTCCACTCATATGTGTCATTAATGCCCTTAAGTCTTCCCACCTCTCAGTTGCCACTGAATTCAACTCTTACTTTACTTCTTGTGCTGCTGCTGCTATTCTAGCTTCTCTTCCTCCTACCCAACCGGTTGCATCTGTCTGTAATAACTCATGCCCAAGCACCCTCCCTAGTGACCTCTTCTTCTCTCCAGTCTCACCTCATGATACTCTAAATGCTGTCCTCACTCTCAACCCATCTAAGGGTTCCTCACCTGATGGCCTTGACCCCAAACTTTTCTTCCTTTCCGCTCATGCCATTTGTTCACCACTTTCAACCTTAATAAACCTTTCATTCTCGCTGGCCTCCATCCCTGACCCTTGAAAGCATGCTGCAGTTCTCCCACCACCCGAGGGAGATGACATTTCTATGCCTGGGAACTATCATTCAGTCTCTCTCTTACATATTCTCGCTAAGCTTCAGGAGCATCTGGTCCTCTCCCAAATCTCCTCTTACATCTCCGACTCTGCATTTTCACTCCCTACCAATCTGGTTTTAGGAAAGATCACTCCACCACCACTTCCTTACTTAGGCTCAAAGATTCCATACTCTCAGATATGGACAGTGGCCTAATCACATCTGGGATCTTTGTAGACCTTGCAAAGGCTTTTGACACTGTCTCCCCCCCTTCCTCCTGGATAATCTGCGATCTACTGGCCTGTCGGTCAGCCACAAACTGGTTAAGCTCCTACCTAACAGGCTGGACACAGTCAGTCAAAACTGCTGATTCCACCTCCTTCCCACTCCAGATTAATGCTGGTGTACCCCAAGGCTCAGTCCTTGGACCCCTACTATTCTCCATATTCCTTAATGATCTTCTTTCAGTGTGCACCTCCTCCTCCATCCATTTGTATGCTGATTATACTGTTCTTTTCTAGTCTGGCCAATTGCCAACTGATGTTGCTTCCACACTTCAGCATGACTTTGATAAAGTTCAGCAATGGCTAAGCTCCCTTTAGCTTTTCCTCAATGCCAATAAAACAGTCTTCATGACCTTTGGCACTAGGCAGAAACTCTCTAGGCTAACCAATTTGCCCTCCTTCCACACCCTTTATGGCTCTACTCTGGAAGATATCTCCTCCTTTAGGTATCTTGGGGTCTGGCTAGACCAGCACCTAAACTTCACTGGACACATAGACTCCATCCTGGAAAAGCTGTGCCCCAAATTAGGTGCCCTTTACAGGAACTGAAACTGCCTACCTTTACAGGCCAGGTGGGAGATTGTCTAAAAAATTATACTACCCCATCTTTGACTACTGTGATATAGTCTATAGTGCCACACCAAAGTCATCCTTAACCAGATTGGACACCCTTTTCAATGCTTTCTGTCATTTCACTCTGGATGCCCCTTCCTTTATCCACCACTGTGATCTATATTGCTCTCTAGCTTTTCCTTCCCTGGAAAACCGCCATCTAGCCCACTGCACAAAATTTATCTCTAAATTCTGGTTTGGTCTGTGTCCCCTTTATCTTGCCTACTTGCTGTTCTCCTGCCTCCCTGCCCCTCTCTCCCTCAGATCCAGTGACTCCTGCACCCTAGCTATACCATGGCATACCACATCTACAGGCCAGTCATTGTTCTCCTATAGGTTCCCTATGCTCTGGAACTCAATGCCTCATCAAATCAGGCTGTCCTCCTTCCCGTGGTCCATCTCATCCTCCCTCCTTGATGTCCTATCTCCATCCTGCAGCTGCTCCTAATTTTCACCTCTGGCTTCTCACTCCTCCTCATTTCCCCTCTGGCATCCCCATCCCCTTTCCCAGCCTAGCACTTCACATGAGGTGGAACCAATGTACTTTATTGCACTTCTGTGACTGCATTGTATGCATTAAGTCTGCAGAGCTGTTAATTTGCTTCTCTCACATCAAATCCCAATGATTATCTAATGCTACTAACTGAAGTATTGTTTTTATGGCTGTGGGTGTAGCCTATAGCCATATCACTTTAGCTTGAAAAGGAGTTTCTGTGGAACACATTTCTTTTAGTAGTTTTCAGTGTATCCTGCCATAACACTGCAAATCCCTATGGCAGTTAAAAGACTCCCTTCATTCTGTTTAGGATGATGGATGCAGAACTCAAAGTTGCATTTCTCTGATGGCAAATGTGCACACTTTCCAAACAAATCTAAATATCTTTAAAACTATTCAAGGTGCTCAAAAGCTGCTCAGGTTAAAAATACCTTTCACACAAGGGCAGTCACCAATCTGAATTCTTTATATTTTGTAAAATATGATCTTCCGAACAACCTCATTTTTTTTCTCTATGAGTGAACACAGTAGTAGTCATGGCAAACAAATGTAAATATCTCGGAGAGCATACAAGTTACCAGTATACAACCAATGTGAAAGTTGTTCCGGACAAAGTGGCCTTTTAAATGAGGGTAGTCACTAAACTGAATTCATTAGATTTTTTTAAACATAGCCATCCAAAAGATGAACATTGTGAAGAAGAATGAAAATTCAGGTAATAAGATGGCCATAGTTTAATAAATATAATTAGTGCAGCTTAATGAATAAGCTCATTTGAAAGGTTGTTTTGTCCTGAACAAATTTCATGCAATGGTTTATGTGTAATTTGTATACTTTTAGAGATATTTACATTTGTTTGCCATAACTCCTATTAAACTTGTAACAGCCTAATTTCTGTAAAGCACTATGACACTTTAAGTGCAATGAGACCAGACCATCTTGTCATGCTTAATTTCACAGTAGATCATCATGACTTACTAGTATTTCAGTGGAATTCTTTAGTGCTTACCAGCTTGAAACAAAATGATCTGCTTATTGGGGTCACAGTAGATATTTTCAGTATGGGATCATATTAAATCTTTTCAGAACAAAAGCAGCAGATTAATTTTAGTAATTATTAGCCAGCAATATCATATGAGATATGTATGTAAAGCTGATGCTGGCCAGATAGGAGATAGGAGATAGGAGGAAGAAGGAAGACAGAGAAGAAAAACAATGGCTGTCTGTAAAACTTTAAGGCATCTATGCTGCAATACTGATTGTTTAATTTATTATGTCCTCTTTGGCAATTTCTATTATTAAAATGCATTAAATGTATAGTTTACACAATATTGACCTTGGGATAACTTGAATGACTCCTAAATATGTTTTAAGCCATTTCCTTTATAGGAGGTCAAGACCTGTGCAAAAGGCCAAGTGTTATTTTTTTCATATTTTGTTACAAATCTCCTCAGTAAAAGTGTGGAAAATAGAAAACTAATCTCCTATGCATTTTCAACTCAGAGAGAAGTTAATATTTATGCAAAATCAAACCCAAAGTTTATGCAATTTTGTTCAAAAGTAATTTTATCCTAAATCTTATTGGACTATTGATGAACTGGGACAAGAAATGTTTAGATAAAACAAACTGAAGACTCCAGGATTGGGAGGTCATTAAAATTGCAAAAGGTCAAATTATGAAACCTTATATGAACTCATTAAGACCATTCTTCTCAGTGTGTAATTATAAGTGCTATCTCATGAATCACTCTCAACAAGTTAGGATTGATAATGTCCTATCTGACAGTAGACCGGTTTGCTCCTGTGTGCCCCAGGGCTCCATCCTGGGCCCCATTTTATTCAGCTTGTTTCTAAACAGGCTCCTGCTCACCAGTAGCTGTCCAATTCTGCTCTATGCAGATGATGCAATCCTTTACACGGGTAACCCCGATTCATTTACCTTGGAATACAAGCTCCAAGATGGCTTTACTACAGTTGAAAGATGGTTCAGAGAACAAAAACTCATTATTAACTACAAAAAAAAAAAAAAAAAAAGAAGACCTTGCTATTTTTCAGTCCCCAGAAAAGGCATTGTTCTGAACCACTCAGTATAAAAAATGAGCCTGGAACTACATTGGAACTCATCCAGCATTTCAGATATTTGGGGGTCTCTATAGACAGCATAGACAGCACTATGCCATATGCCTACCACATTGAAAATGTTGCAGAGGCTATGAACATCCGTATTGGTTTGCTTCATGGACATAAGCAAAGTCTTACCCTGGAGGCCCTAAAACTCACTACCCAAAGTACAGTGGTCTCTTTTGTTGACTGTGGCATAGTAGTCTACGTCCCAGCTATGGACACAGCCCACCACCATATAAAAGTCGCTCTAAATAAAGCCTGTTGACTCCTAACTGGCTCCACATGGCTCACACATACACGTGACCTATACGACCAGGCTAACTGCCTCTAGTTCACAGGTGGGCTCAGGTTCCAAATGTGCCTCCTGGCCAAGAAAGTGTGCCTGGGCCTCATGCCAATGGGTGTCCAGAAGCTCCATACTCCCTATGAAACAGCTGTTCCACCAGCAACTCAAATAGCATGATCTTTAAAATTCCTAGGTGTCACACCTCCCTTGGCCAAAGAGCTTTTGCCCACCATGCTCCCAAATGGATTAATAATCTTCCTCCTGCCATCTCCCCTATAACAGCATTAGGCCCCTTCAAATGTGAGCTCCAAAAACATCTCAATGCTAATGCCAGCTGTGATTGCTTCCCTTAGCCCCTCAATTGCTGTTTTACCTCATGCCTAGGCAACACTCCCTCGTGACCACATGGCGCCTATTATCCTGCACTTGTCATCTCTCCCTCGTCCTGTGTCTTAATCCTTCCTCCATCAAACTCTCGTCTTACTCCCACACCCTCTTTTCTCCTACAGTCCTCTCTCTCCCTTAAACTGCATTAACCCTCTCAGATACTCTTTGTGCTTATGATAGCCTGTTGACTTAGTCCAGTGTCTTTGTCTTTTTGCTTATATTTAGAGTTACACTTACACTCCAATTTGTTATTAGTCTGCACTTACAGTTCTACTGTTTACCTAAATGTCTTTATTTTTAAATCCCTGTTAATGTAATTCTGACGTGGAACCTATGTAATGAGCTTGTTCTCAATGGTGTTAATCTGAGATAACAATAAACAAATAAAATAAATAATGAATTAAAGCCATTTGAATATAGACCTACAATTATACAATCATTGTGATACATATTTTTAGGATCAGAGGAATGGTGCATGGCTGCCAAAATCGTGGTGATCTCATTGCTTCAAGGCTTCAGTGAGCATGGATCAACCCCCCCCCCAAAAAAAACATAATAAAAGCTTCTATCTTCTAAAAAAAAGATAAACAATTATACTTTGATTTAACCTGAAAATGCAAAATAACAATAAGGAAATAAAACAATCAAGATGAGATTTCAACGTTCTCCAACCATACATTGAAGCCGAGCCATAATAAAGGCTTCTATCTTCTTCAAAGCAATTATATTTTGTTTTGATATATTTAATATTCTGTATCTAAGTAAACACTAGAAAAAAAAAAGTTTATTGGATGTTTGATAACAGGCAAATGCAACCAGTCACAGAAGGAAGTCAAAAGAGAGTACTGGTTGCGGGGGCTAGTAACAAGTCGAGGAGCTCGCTTGACCACTGCAACAGGGGCCACCCACCGACACTCTTGACTGTTGATGGGCACTGGTAGCAGAGGAGGAGCTGGGCAAGTGCTGCAAACAGTCAGTGCAGGAGGAGGAGGAGGAGGCAGATTGCAGGATGCCTGCCATAGTCCAGCTCTTGTTTTAAATCCCAGGTGGTGCCTGAGTGGCTGTGGCAATCTTCTGTGCAGCAGCCCGCTATCTGTAGGGATTAAAGGGACTCTGTTTAGCTGTCCTGTTGTATTCAAGCAGGCTTGAACTCTATTACAGCAACAGGTCCAACTGGAGCCCCGGACCCCCAACTCTGCTACTTGTAGAGGACTCACCGCTTGAGAGTGAGGGATCCTCGCTGCTTGCAGAAGAATTGGGAGGGATCTCGGTTGGTGTTCATTTGTGTGCTGGGGGGCTGGCTGGGCTGGTAGGAATACCATTAAGTGTAAGGGTTGCATGTGTCTGAACTGTTGTGGATTGCATGGGCATAGGTAGGGGAAGTGTCCAGGGTGTTCAAGGCCGCCCCCGCCCCCAGAATTACCTCAGATAATTTCAAATTGCTGTATTTTATTTTCAGGTTTGCTCAGGCTCAGCTGCTGACAAATTCAGTGTCTCAGCAGTCTCCATAGTGGTTGGAGCTAGCTGCAACACAATGTGCATGTGTGAGACCACTGATGGCCAGGGAAGTTGGAAACATCATTAACAGAGAGAGCAGAAGAAGCCTGGTGAGAGAGACTAGTGAGTGTGCTACTGTGCTGCATCATCTGTACAGCACTGAGCAAGTTTTGGTGTCCTGTTGACTGTCGTGGTGGTAGAGTAGGATTGTGTGCTGCTCTTCTCTAGCCTCAGTTGAACTATGGGAGAACCTGAAGTATGGTCTACTAGAAAGAGAACTGTCCCATCCAGTGCCGAGCTGCAAGTAATGCGTGGCGCATCTTCTTGACTGTGCTGGATGCTGGCTGGACTGGTGGTGTGGTCTGAAGAGAAGACAGGAGAGGTAGAGAAAAACCTACTCTGGCCTAATGGCCTGTAGTACTGTCTTGGGAGAGGAGCGACTGGTAAGGCATGCAAATGGGAGGATAATCAGCAGAAAAGTGGTGAGTGGAGAAAAGAATAAAGATTGATTTGGGGGGAAGGGGACTCCTCTCATTCAGAGAGGTGGTGAGGGGTATTGGCATCATCTCCCAGGGCAACCCACTCATTACATTGCAACCCCACCGATGTTCTGCCCAATCTAAAGCTTATTATGTGGAGTGGGAATAGATGTGGAAAGGCTGATGCTTGACTGACATCTTTGTCTCTGGCTACTGTAGAGTGCTCCCATGTGCAAAGGTGGAATGGGGTTAGGAGTATTCTCTATATGCAGAGATGGGATTGTGGTAGAGGAGGAGTGTTGCAAATATGTGGGGTGACCCCATGTGTAGGAGTGGGATGGATGGGGAGCAATGCTCCCCATTTAGGGGCAGTGGGATGAAGGGGTAGAGTGCTCCCCATGTATAGAGCTGATATGAGGTGGGAGGAAAACTCCCCATGTGTGGAGGCTGAATAGAGGGGGAGGAGTGCTCCCTATGTGCAGGAGGTGGAATGCAGTGGCAGAAGTGGTCTCCATGTGAGGGAGGTGAAATGTAGTGGAAGAAGCCCTGGAGGTGTCAGGTGATGAGTGCTCACAATGTAAGGAGGTGGGATGGAGGTGGAGCAATGATACCTATGTGTGGAGATAGAATTGAGGGAAGAGTGCTTTCCATGTTCAAGTTCAAGTTTATTGTGAAGGGATAAAATCCATTGAGCAAGCTGCTTTGCAAGGAGGTCCCATGTGCAAGCAATGATAAATACATAGTGTGAGATACAAAAGTAAGGACACATAATATAAATCAAAATAAAGCAATTTTCTTTACATTAGTATTTACAATATGTACAATGTTGCATTCAGCAAGGATTGAGACCAGATATGATTATGTAAGACCCTATGTCCACCATGGGGAAGAGGGCTAGAGAAGGAGAATTCCTCCCCATATGCAAAGGAGGTATGGAGGGGAGGAGTGCTCTCTATGTGCAAATGTGTAATGGAGGGGGAGGAGTGCTTCCCAAGTGTGGAGGTGGGATGAAGGGGGGTGAGGGGGGGCAGTCACTTAATGGCCACCATCCTAGACCCCATTCCAGCCTGTATGTGAAATGTTTTAGAATGGGCACAGTTTATGATGGGGCAGATGTGCAATCCACATCTCTTCTCTGGCTGTTGTAAAGTATTGGGTTGATAGGTGGGGGTGCAAGAGGGGGCATCAGTCACTCAGGAGCACCCACTGCATCCTATCCCCCCACCCACCCAGCAGAGTGGGAACACTTGTGGGGGGGTACAAGATCCATATTTGTATATCTCAGTACCTCAGAGTGTTCTCCATGGGTTGAGCACATTAGGTGGGAGAGCCGCTGGCTGAAGCATAGTGTTCTGCAATTGTAGAAGTGTGGCATAGGGTGAGGAAGTGCCAGTCACCCAAAATCCCACTCCAACCTTCATGCTAGCTCTGGTGGAGCAGGGATGGGTATGAGGGGGTAGATGTGCAACATGCATCTCTATCCCTGGCTGCTGCAGGGTGCTACCCTTGTGTGGAGTTGGGATGGGGGGATGGGACATCATTCTCCCAGAGCCACCTGCCTGGAGCCCACCCAATACTAGTGCCAGCTTTCATGGAACTTGGATGGGTGAAGATGGAGAGTTGTGTGAGCCATAGCTGTCATTGGCTCATGCAGAGTGCTCCTAACGTGCAGGAGGTGGAATGGAAGGAGAAAATACTTCACATGTGCAGAAATGCAGAAAGATGTATTGGGTGCCAATGACCTTGGGTCACCCAGTGGATCTGGACTGCAACCCCATTTCCACCTACCTGGCACCCACCAGACTAGATAGAAACAGATGTGACATGGAAAATGTGCAACTTACATTTCTGTCTCTGGCTGTGGCAGCCAATGTGCCATGGTGGGATGGTTGTGGAGGGAGCAACAATCACCAACTTCTGCCAGGTTACAGTTCACTATTTACCTCGGGCTGGACACCTGGAGGTCACCTTGTCACTGTGCCAACCTGTATAGAGTGGGATGGATGTGGAGGGGAAGATGAGTAACCTACATCAGTCTCTGGCTACTTCAGATTGTTCCATATGTGCTGATAGGAGTTGGAGGTGTAGGGGGCAGCAACTACCCAGGGGTGCCCATCCAGTGTCCACCCTACACTGTGCTAGTCAATTTGAAGGGGAAGATATGTGACCCACACATTTGTCTCTGGCTCTCTCTGGGTGCTCCTTTTATGCAGTGGTGGAATAGATGCACCAAGTTTGTTTCACACTGTGTCTCTTCTGGTCTCCTCTCTCTCTCTCTCTCTCTCTCTCTCTCTCTCTCTCTCTCTTTCTCTTGCTAACGTCTGCTCCCCCATGGTGAAAGGAAAACTCTGCAGCACTGCTCACTGTCCTGGTCATGGCACTCTTGCTGCCACTTTCTCTGCCTCTCTGCATGTGCTGTCTTCCCCACTGAGCTTCAGAAAAACAAACAGAGAGTCAGACTGACAGCAAGGTGCCAGAAGAGTGAGCAGCAATAAAATGGATGGCAACTGAGCTCGGGCACACACTGTACTCCACTTCTCTGTTTAGGGGGTTTGACACTGTCTCTGACTGGAACAGACTGGACCTGCACATATATGCCACACTGGAAATGGCTCTTACTGTTGCTGTGTCTCTCACGGGAGGTGGCAGTGGGAGAAGGGTGGGGGGAGGGAGTAGACACTGCTAGGGGATAGACCACCCATTTAAATGAATGTTTGTTCAGGTGCAGGTCTGGGAGCAGACGGTCATCATCGTTATGGCCACTACATTGCACTGCCCCCAATTTCGCACTGCCAAGGTGGTGCTGCAATAATGACATCCTGTCACCTGGTGATCACTCTCATTCCACTTTCTCACCACATCTCAGCATGTCGCTGTCACTTTTGGCATCTCTCTCTCTCTGCTGTGTCCCTGACACTGGTGCCACTCATCACCTCTTTGGATCCTGTACTGTCTTTACGGGGGCACTGCAGCCTCTCGTTCTTGGTGTCTGTCCCTGCAGCCCATGTCTCCCTCTTTCTGCCATGCAGGGTTAAGCTACAGCTCTGCAGGCAATGCTGCCTCACTTCTTAGCACTCTTGTTCTTTGTATTGTGCGGTGGGTTGGGGGGGCACACTGAGGCAATATGGACACAAGGAGATCCATGGGGTGGGTCAGTGGCTACCATCACAGAGAGCAATGCTCAGGCTAGGCCTTGTCACACACATGAAAGACTGGAGACAGAGGAGCTGAAATTCAACATAGATGTCTGTCTGGGGAAGGATAAATAATATGCATTTGTTCTTTACTGCTAGGACTGTTTACTGCTTATGGCACAGAGAGTGGGGGATGCAGTGTATGGCTGGGTACCCGGACATCTGCAGGATAGGTGGGGAGACAAGCAGTAAGATCAGTATGGGCATGAATGAAAGGAATGAAGTGTTCTCATTTCAGCACTTTATTTCTTTCAACTAGAGAACAGATTCCAGGTGTGAAACTGTGACTAGTGTTACAGTCTGGTTGCATGCTCATTGGTCTGCCAGGGACAAGTCCGCTATAGATTGCTGTGCATTTGGACTTATCCCTGACACACCTCTGAAATGTCATTCTATCACAAGATGTTTCTTGCACATGGGCAAGGAAACATAAAAAACTATTAAGAATTTAGATTAGTGACTACCCTCATATGAAAGGCATTTTTGTCCTGAACACAAAAATGTAAAATAATGCACTTGGGATACAGAATTCCAGGGCAGAGTACACATGGGTGGAGTGGTATTGACAACATTAAGAAAGCACAAATTCCCAAAAAAAACCAAAACAGAACTTTTACATATTGTTGACTACTGTTTAACAATATTTTGCATCTATGGCTGCCACTGTACATCTGATGCAAACCCATAATGACATTCCTCATTTGAAGCAAAAAGGGAAGGGGGGGTGGAAACTGTAACTGACTGCTTGTTTTTGTGTTAAAGGGGTCAGTGTCTTTACAGCAAAAACAAGAAAAGGCACAATTTCTGAAATGTGCAGATGAGCATGGGGACCACTTTTTTCCAGAGCATGCCACCACCAGCAGCTACCACTTCAAGACTGCTACTACCCCCTCCTAATACAATCTGAGGAAAACCAGAAGTAGTCTACCAGCACTGAAATCAATATGGTTAAGGCACATTTGCCAGAAATTATTGCTTAGAAAAGAATGAGAAAGTGACTGTGATGACGAGCAAGACCCAGACCAGATCTCTAATTTGTTAATAGACTCCTCCTGAGTCTGATTTGTACTGCTGCAGTCATGCGCCGGCACTTTGAAGAAATGACAGCATAACAGAAGCCCTCCCACTGTCAGTAATAATCTCTTGATTCAGTTGTTTTTTTAGAGCATAATAATTCATTATATGCAGTCCAGAACAGTGCCCTTATATCCCTGCACATTTTTAGCAAGGTTGAACTCAGTGTCACTTTTTGTTTGATGTTTATTCATGTCAGGAAATTTCAGTGCCTACCTTCTCTCAGTATGCCGGGTGACAGGTGCTCAGGCATGGCAGGAACTCCAGCACAGTCCGGCACTTCATCCTCGCCCACTGGTTCTTTGGATGGTCATGGAGGAAGAATTCAGCGAAGGGCTCAACTAAAACAATAAGTAAACTTTCTTTTGATCTAAATGCAAGTGATATGGAATTTATAAAAGATAGGTTTCAGAATGTGCATACTGACATTATTTCCCTGAAAAAATGAGCAGACTCTAAGAGGGACAAATCAGTAGTCATGGAAGAAAAGCTTAGCCCCATTTAGAAGAAAGACTAGCATTCTTGGAAGAGAGTCTCAGTAAAATGGAAGACTCCTCTACAAAAAATCTACACAAAAATTGATTATTTGGGTGCCAAAGTTGATGATCTTGAGAACAGGAACAGGAGCAATAACATACACCTGGTGAGAGTCCAGGAACTCATTGAAGGGAATGACATGGTGCATTTTTAAATGGATTTCATACCATCAGTTTTAAATGCTTCATGGCAATGGCCCCTGGAAATTGAGAGGGCGCATAGATCCTTAAGAGCCCTTACTAAGCAAGGACAAAAACCCAGGCCTATAATTGTTCGCCTTGAGGTTTAATGTTAAAGAGGAAATTCTTGCTCTAGCCAGACAGAAGAAAGCACTTTATTAGGGGAAAGAGGCAGTGTTCATATTTCAGGACTATTCATTGAAAATTGTAGAAAAAAGAAAGGCATATAGTGAAATCAGATATGTATTACAATTGCTTGGGGTACCATATTACATTAAATATCCAGCTATAATGGTAATAAACAGAGGGGGAGGATTGCACAGTTTTAAAACACCTGAAGAAACTTGGGAGTTCATTAAAAGATCCTGGCCTGAAGCCCCTTGGATTTTGAATAGGAGGTCAAAAAATAATACTATTCAACAAAATTTCCAAACGACTCCTGACAGTTTTGAAAATGATGAGAATGTTATGTCAGAACAACAGGCGCAAGCTTCCATTCTTCAGAGAAGTCCACGCGCAGAATCTGCTCATTCAGAACCCTTGCCTTTACCTTGCACTGACTCAATTAAGAGCATGCATATCCCAGTGCTTAAATATTCTGCAAGACTACCTAACAATAAAACCTCCCTTCTGAAATCAGCAGCCTGGCCCTCAAAAATAACTCACAAATTACAAAAATTCTACAGAAACAAGCCAGTCATTATTTCTTCCATTGCAGCAAAAAACTCTCCCAATACTAACTGGCATTCAAATCCTACAAAGTTGTCTAACAAATCAATCTCTTCTTGATCTCCCAGAGGAATACCTGAATGTCTTAAAGATGCTTGGAGTCCAGTCGTGGATATGTTTGAGGAGCCTTCATCTCCTGGATACCCCCTTGAAGAAATTGAAGCACTGGTGACCTGAATAAGAGTGCATGGCATCCTGAGCATGGATTTACTCTGCAACAAAAAGACCTGAAGGGGGTTTAGTTCTTTCCTGATTGGTGAACTGTGGTCACATGACTTCTAACCCTCTAATGTTTTATGTATATTTCTTTGTATAATTTTCTCTGTCTACTCAGCATATCTCTAGACTTTTTATTTATTTGCACAAGGCATGGTTCCTGGCTTAATTGAAATATAAAGCTAGACTTATTTTTAATCACTGCATGAATGCTTAACAACGAGGGTTAGAGGCAGGAAATGTAGGTCAGAGATCACTTCCAGTTTAATGATCTGCATGGACAGCATACGTTGCTTTGTAATAAAACAAAACAATGTGATTCTTTTATTGATATTGGAGTGAGTAAATTGTTCTGTTTTTTATGAGGATGCATTATCAGGGGCTGTGTTTTTTGTTGGTTTCACTGATTCTGTGATTTACATCCTAAAATGGGGGTAGATTTGTCTGGTAATATAATTATGGCCAGTTTGTAGAATGTTTTTTCTAACCTGATCATGGACATATTGCAGTAGGAGAAAGCAAAGGCCATCTTTCTCTTCAAAGAATATTACTTAAACACTGTGGTTTCTTCTCACATCTCTCAATCTGGCCTGTAGCATTTTGCCTGCTTTAAAAGTGGTAAAGGTAGTAGGCTTAATGTTTGACAGACAAGGAGGTATAAGCAGGATTATAAGGCATATCAGACAGGATGCTGGTAGTCATTTGCATGCCTTTATTATAGGCCATACAATGCTGGTTCTACTCCTAATTGCTTGTCACTCTTGCAGGATGGGTCCTGTACAAGATATAGGATTGAGTCCCTGTACCACTTTGAGCTTGACATACGATCATGGGCAGCTACTGAAGGCAAGGTAAGTTTGTTTGGTGCTGTTTGCATACCTTCAGAATTGGTTTTATATACAGCAAATTCAGCTCAATAGGCAAATAGGATATAACCTGTTTTTTTCTGTCTCCAGTTATTTTATGGATGCCTTTGCTGCCTCATTCACGCCAATAACTTATGTACCCGATTGATAATTTAAAGGTTACGTTAGATATTAATTCAGGGTGTAAAAAATAGTTTCAGTATCATGAGACTGCCCTGATATGCTACTTCAATTATTTATAGCCATAACTTGATAAGTGTGTTTTTTTTTCAGTGTGCTGCTTTTAGGGTGTGTGTTTTCACTCTGAGGTTCCCTCAGTGAGTTTACACACATCCTCTCACTGTGTACGTTTGGTTATGCGGGCTATCGCCAATTGTATCCTGCTCCCTATCCTCCTCTATGGGGCCCCCTCCTTCAGTCCCTTAGAGAAGGGGAGCTATGTAAACTCTCTGTGCTCTACCATAGAGTGGCACGCTTTGCCACCAATGCCCCCCCCAGGAGGCACCACTGTGAGGTCCTTGCAGACCTCCACTGGCCCACCCTACGGAACAAATTAACATATTCCTCTATCTGCCTGACCTACAAATTCACCACCACTGGCCCTCCTCCCCACTTGCGTGGCCTGCTCAATCCAAGAGTACACTGCCGTGATATGAGATCCTCAGCTGGCTGTCCCTTGGACATTCCATGGGTCCACACCGACCCAGGCAAGTGTTCCTTTAAATATGCTGTACCACACTTATGGAACACTCTCCCTGCTAACCTGGTCAATAGGCCTTCTCTCCAAGGCTTCAAGTCGGGCCTCAAAGTGTATTTCCTTGAACTCAGCCTTTTCGGCTGCAATTGTTAGCCCCCATTCATTCCCGCTTCCCAAACAGGTCTCAACCATGACCTCTGCATTCCATGCTTATTTCAATGAACGTATCTACTATGACCCTTCCTACTTCCATGTATAGTGCTTAATGTACAAACAGTATTGTCAACTGTAATTACTGTCACTCTTGCATGTAATAATCCTTGTCTAATGTATGAAAATATATCTTGTCTAATGTATGTAACCGTTGCCTCATGTAACTAATCCCAGGTCGCCCCTGAAAAAGGGACATCTGGTCTCAGTGGACTTACCCAGTTACCAAAATTTAAATAAAATAAAAAATACAATAATAACAGTTGGTGCTGATAATATTCAAGCGTGTGTTAATTTGTTGTTCATTTGGTTTGTTTACTTGTTTAAGGATAAACTTATATTTATTGTCATTGATTTATATCTATATTTAAGGGACTGATAATTTTATAATCTCTAAATATCATATTTTAAGATGTTTCACAGTATTTATCATTCTCAAGTACCCAATTACTTCCCAGCTCTAGTTTTTAATCTTTCATTCAAAGTTCTATTCCTTTATACATAGTCTAATTTTATTAATATGAGCTCAGTTAATATTAGTTCCTAGAATGTCCAAGGGCTAGGTTCGCCCATTAAGAGATATAGAGTGCTTAACCATCTTAACAAACATATGCTATGCTGCAAGAAACTCATCTTTTTTCCAGAGGAAGTAGAGAAGCTTTCGAGTGGCTGGGTAGAAACAGTTTATTGCTGCTGTTTCTCATAAAAAAAGGGGGGTGGCTATTTTAATCTAGAAAGGAGTCAGTTTTATCAAACACAGTCATTTGACTGATCCAGAGGGAAGGTTCCAGATATTGTTGGGAAGTTTATATGGTAAAGACATAGCCTTATGTAATATATATGTCCCCAATAACCAATTACAACAAAAATACTTTTTTCAAATCATAGCCTATGCTCTAGCTAATATAGGGAGATACAAAATTATACTGGGAGTGGATTTTAATACAGTGATGGATCCATTGTTAGATAGGTCTCATGCTCCCAACCTGAGTAGGTTATCTGCACCACAGGTTTGTCTTCACAAGGTTCTGGATGATTTGGGCCTATTTGATGTGTGGAGATTGGTGCACCCTAGTGTCAGAGATTATTCATTCCTCTTAGCTAGGTTTGGGACTTTTAGTAGACTATATTGTTTATTTCTACCTTTGGATTTATGCAATAATGCTAGCAACATTTTTTATGAGAATTTGCTTATATCAGATCGCTGTCTCCTGAAGAGCTCAATAATGTTTGAAAATAAATCCAAGAGATCCATCAACAGGAAACTGAATACTTCTCTGCTGCAAGATGTCACATTTCAAAAGTGGATTCAAGAGGAATCTAAAGAATATTTCAAGATAAATTGCAATAGGGAAGTCTCTCCCAAAATTATTTGGGACAACTACAAAGCATTCATTGGGGTGATCAGCTTTGCTTGAAAAAAAAAGCAAAAGCAAAAGCATTAAAAGAAATGGAAGACTCACTGGGAAGAATTCTGTTAAATTTAAAACAAAATACACCCAATAAAAAGGAACTACTTTTCAAGGCTATGGGACTCAAATCTGATATAAATAAAATGTATTCAGAAAAGATTGAAAATTCTCTTTTTGGGTAAAACAAAATTACAGGGAATCTGGTGAAAAGGCTGGTGTCAGCGTGGCTCAGTTGGTAGCATAGAAACATAGAAACATAGAAGTTGACGGCAGATAAGGACCGCAAGGCCCATCCAGTCTGCCCATTTCTTTTTCTACCTTATAAATGTGCCATCGGCCTTTGCTCTGTCAGTGACCTATCTATTCATAGTCATTTGTATTGCTCCCTTATGCCTATCCCATGCCTGTTTGAAGCCCTGCACTGTATTCATAGCCACCACTTCTTGTGGTAAGCCATTCCATGCATCTACCACCCTTTCTGTGAAAAAGAATTTCCTCACATTCCCCTTAATCGGCCTCCCTCTAATCTCATGCTGTGTCCTCTTGTCCTGCTATTTTTCTTATATTTAAACATGTTAGACTCTTTCACCTTGTTTATGCCCTTAAGGTGTTTAAATGTCTCGATCATATCACCTCTCTCCTCCTTTGCTCAAGGGTATACATATTGAGCTCCGTTAATCTGTCCTCATATGTCTTCTGATGCAGTCCCTGCACCATTTTGGTTGCCCTTCTCTGGACTGCCTCAATTTAGTTAATGTCCTTGTGAAGTGTGGCCTCCAATACTGCACGCAGTACTCAGATGGGGCTAACCAATGTCTTGTACAGAGGATTATTACCTCCCCTTACGACTTGTGATACCCTACTAATACATCCTAACACCCCCTAGCCCTACCTACTGCTTTAGAGGTCTGCTTGGATGATTTTAGGTCATCAGTGATGATGATGCCCAAGTCTCTTTCTTCCTTTGTGACTGCTAGCAACTCCTCCCAGCCTATAAGTGGCTTCAGGGTTTCTCTTCCCTATGTGCATGATTTTGCACTTCTTGCATTAAATCCCAGTTGCCACTCTTCTGACCATTCTGCTAGTTTATCCAGATCTCTTCTTATTCTGCCCACCCCATCTGGATCATCTACTCTGTTGCAGATCTTGGTGTCATCTGCAAACAGACAAGCCTTACCCTCTAGTCCATCTGCGAGGTCACTAATGAAGATGTTGAATAGGACTGGCCCCAGGACTGATCCCTGAGGTACCCACTTGTGACTTGCATCTCTTCTGACTGTATACCATTTACCACCACTCTCTGTTTTCTGCCAGTCACCAGTTTGCCACCCAGTTGACCAACTTCTGACCCACCCGAGCCTACCTAGCTTATTTATCAATCTTCTATGTGGAACAGTGTCAAAGCTTTGCTGAAGTCAAGGTAGGCGACATCAACTGCTCCCCTTGGTCCACCACTCTGGTTACCCAGTCAAAGAAATCTATGAGATTAGTTTGACAGGACCTTCCTTTGTAAACCCATGCTGTCTTGGATCCTGTGCCCTATGGATTCCAGGTGTTGCACTATCCTTTCCTTAAGGAGTGCCTCCATAATCTTGCCCACTACTGAGGTAAGACTGACCGGTCTGTAGTTCCCCGCCTCCTCCCTGCTACCACTCTTGTGGAGTGGGATCACATGAGCCCTTCTCCAGTCTTCTGGGACCTCCTGTGCTCAGAGACTCACTAAACAATTCTGCTAAAGGCTCTGCTAGTTCCTCCTTTAGCTCCTTAAGTCACCCTGGGATGTATGCCATCAGGTCCCATTGCCTTATCCACCCTGAGCTTGTAAGCTCTTGTAGGACCCTTTCTTTGTGAAGGAGTAGTGCTCACCTCCCTCCCGCTGTGTCCATGATGCTGAGCTGTGGGCCCTGCCCTACCTTCTCTTCAGTAAATACTGAGCAAAAGTATCTATTTAGGATAGATGCCTTTACAGGGTCCTCCTCCTCACATGCTCCCTTTTCTCCATTAAGCTTAATACCTCTCTGGACTTTCTCCTTTCACTAATGTATCTATAGAAAGTCTTGTCACCTTCTTTTACTGTCCGTGCTAGTGTTTCCTCAGTTTGGGACTTTGCCTGCCTTACTGCCTTACCTGCTTCCCTTAGGGCAGTTTGGTATGCCTCCCATCTTCATCCCGCTGTGTTCCCTTATATTTTCTGAAGGCCAGCCTTTTGGCTCTGACCTTTTCTGCTACTGTATTTGAGAACCAAAGTGGTTTCCTTCTTCTTTACACTTCCTTTTCTGTCTAACACAATGGGATGTTCTTCAAGTATTGTATCCTAATGCTTGCCCACTTTGCCTGTACCTCACCTGTGTTTCTTTTGCCAGGGCTAGCTTAACTCTGTTGGCCATCTTATCAAAGTCAGCTCTCTCTGAAGTCCCATATTTTTGCCTTGGAATGGGATGATTTAGATGTAGTAGCCAAATTGAACCATACCATGTGATGGTCACTGGCCCCCAGGTGACCTTCTACCTGGAGATCTGTGATCCCTTCTTTGTTAGTCAGCACTAGATCTAGGATAGCCCTGTCTCTTGTGGGTTGCTGTACCAGTTGTTTGAGGCCCTCCCCCTGCAGGGAATCCACTATGTGTCTAGTTCTGGCCGATGTTCCTGCTGGTATTGACCAATCTGTATCTGGCATGTTGAAGTCTCCCATTATCAGAACCTCCCTTTAGCTGTCATGTTTTGTATATCTTCTAACAGTAATGTGTCTATGTCCTCCCTCTGGTCTGGGGCCTGTAGACAACCCCAGTTCTTATGGCTGTCCCATTTCCTGTTTCCAGGGTGACCCACAGTTCTTCTGGCTCATTATGTGTATTCTGAATTTCTGTAGCTTTGATATTTTCATTAACATACAGGGCCACTCCTCCCCCTTTGCACCTCGGTCTCTTCTGAACAATACATAGCCAGGTACTGAAGTCTCCCATGTGGTTACTGGTAAACCACGTCTCACTAATTGCTACTATGTCCAGTTTAGCCTCTGACATTATTGCCTGCAGGTCTGGATCTTATTTCCAGGCTGTGAGCATTTAGTACATGATTTTCCATTGGCCAGATTTTGGTGTGTTAGTTGTTGGGTGAAGTTTGCATTACCCTGTGCATCGTATGGGGAGACAAACCTTTTTCTTACCTGGTGATGCAAATGAACGGCAAACACGCTTGAATTCCTGTTTGACCACTAGCTGAGGGGAGGGTGTTCTTTCCATTCGACGATGGGTGCTGCACCCCTCTCCATTTGCTAGTTTAAATATTCTGCAAAGACGTCAAACTTCTGCCCCAATGCACTGACTCTCCTTAGTCAGATGCAGTCCATCAAATTTAAAGAACTTCGCTCCCAGAACTGTTGCCAGTTCCCTACAAATCTGTGTCCTTTTTCTGGCACCAGTCCTTGAGCCACGTGTTTAGCCCCCTATCTCCCCTTCTCTGACCTTCCGTCCATCTGCTCCCTTCTCCCAGACTGGCAGGATCTCAGAGAAGGAGATGCCGGACGAAATAGATGATAGTTTGTCACCCAGCCTAGTCAGGTGTTCCTGGTCTCCACAACTGACCGAGTTGGCAGATCATTAGTCCCTATGTGTACTAGGACATCAATGTTTTCTCCTGCTTTGTGAACAATTTAGAATGCGGTCAGTGTCTCTCCATGCTGATGTACCTGGGAGACATCTGACCATCACCCTGGCTTGAGATGGGTATCAACTCCCGAATCATAGGAGTCTCCTATGATCAGAAGTTTTTGGATTTCCTTTGTGCTTGTTTAGTTTTGGTTCCTGATTTGGGTGAGTATTGTTGTGCCAGCTCCTGTGCTGCAGTGTCCTGCTCTGCAGTGTCTTCTGCCTCTTTATTTGATTTCAGAGATAGAGGCAGATACCTGTTTGTAGTGTTTATATGGTTTTGGAGGTAATGTGTTGGAGAGCAGAGAGTGATGGGGCACCTGATTTGCTCCTCCTAACCACCTGCCAACCTCCTGGACCAACTACCCTCTGCAGTCGAGGTTTTTCTGTTGGATGCTGGGGAAATGGTGGTTCTTATAATGTATTTCCTCTTCAATATGAAATTTGAGCGCGCAATCTCTGCCCATGCTGCCCGGAGCTGAGACCTAAGATCTCCAAAGGCCCAGCATGTAGGACAGTGTCCTAAATCCTGTAAGACTGTCCTTCTGAAAATTGTTCCACAGTACCTGCAGTTAATGAAATCCATTACAAATAAGTTGCTGGGTTTGTAACCTAGTCAGAGTAATTAGAAGGAAAAAAAATGCAAGTAATGGTTTAATTGTGCTTTGTTTAACTTGTTATAACAAGTTAAATTACTAGTGCCTTGTAAATGAGATCACCTTGTGGAGGCCCCACTGATCCGCCCTTCCTGCTCTGTCACAGGAAATGTCACAACTGTGGTACCCTATAAAAGGAGTGTAGCGTGGGGTGGTTGGGGATGGGGTGGGTGGCTGGCCCTTTCCTGCCTAAAAAGAAGAACCACGGACGAAAGAACAAGGAGGTAAGAGCAGAAACAATCAGTCAACAACAAATGCAGTAACCCTGAAAGCTTATCCTAATGTTAGATAAAACTGTAAAACCTGTAAAGCACCACCTGTAATAATTTCAGAGAAGATATACCCTGTAAGAAACACTTTGCTCCAGAGAAAATAAAGCAGTAACAGAAGATATACCTTGCAAAAGTCAATTTGAATCAGAAGATTACAGCAGTAATCTGTTAGCACACACCTGTAGGCACACCTTGTAATAATGCAGAAGAAGGTATACCAGCAACAACAATTTGAATCAGAGAAAAAATAAAGCAATGAAATGTTAACAACAAACAGTAGCAATCCCTGTGAGTAAAAAATAAAAACACCACCACACAGTAAATCTGCTTAGCCAAACTAAGTCTTAATCCTTCTCCCTTGCTCTGGTAAGTTTCTCTACTCTGCCTTTCAAGCAGTCTTAGAAGGAAAGAGCTCAGGTGAAGCTAGGTGCCTTGGCCAGCAAACCAAGTCTTCTACCTCAGATATCAACTAACCTGACTTTTTAACCCTTCTTTCTGTTGGAAATTACTGACAGTTTGCCAGCTCCACCCCACACACACACCTAATCCTTTGGAAGAGCTGTGGGAGAAAGCAATTAGCTCCTTCAATGTGAGAAGGAGACTGAAACACCTCTGAGACAACAAACCTTTTCAACAAACAAGAAAAAATAAAACACAGTGTCAAACAGTAATTTTGCTTAGCCCAATGATAAAAGTCACAAAAATGTAAGCTCCACCTGTAATACAGTAATTTCAGAGAAGATATACCTGTAAGAAACACTTTGCTCCAGAGAAAAATAAAGCAGTAACAGAAGATATACCTTGCAAAAGTCAATTTGAATCAGAAGATTACAGCAGTAATCTGTTAGCACACCTGTAGACACCTTGTAATAATGCAGAAGAAGGTATACCAGCAACAACAATTTGAATCAGAGAAAAAATAAAGCAATGAAATGTTAACAACAAACAGTAGCAATCCCTGTGAGTAAAAAATAAAACACCACCACACAGTAAATCTGCTTAGCCAAACTAAGTCTTAATCCTTCTCCCTTGCTCTGGTAAGTTTCTCTACTCTGCCTTTCAAGCAGTCTTAGAAGGAAAGAGCTCAGGTGAAGCTAGGTGCCTTGGCCAGCAAACCAAGTCTTCTACCCCAAGATATCAACTAACCTGACTTTTAACCCTTCTTTCTGTTGGAAATTACTGACAGTTTGCCAGCTCCACCCCCACATACACACCTAATCCTTTGGAAGAGCTGTGGGAGGAAAAGCAATTAGCTCCTTCAATGTGAGAAGGAGACAAACACCTCTGAGACAACAAACCTTTTCAACAAACAAGAAAAAAATAAAACACAGTGTCAAACAGTAATTTTGCTTAGCCCAATGATAAAAAGTCACAAAAATGTAAGCTCCACCTGTAATACAGTAATTTCAGAGAAGATATACCCTGTAAGAAACACTTTGCTCCAGAGAAAAATAAAGCAGTAACAGAAGATATACCTTGCAAAAGTCAATTTGAATCAGAAGATTACAGCAGTAATCTGTTAGCACACACCTGTAGGCACACCTTGTAATAATGCAGAAGAAGGTATACCAGCAACAACAATTTGAATCAGAGAAAAATAAAGCAATGAAATGTTAACAACAAACAGTAGCAATCCTGTGAGTAAAAATAAAACACCACCACACAGTAAATCTGCTTAGCCAAACTAAGTCTTAATCCTTCTCCCTTGCTCTGGTAAGTTTCTCTACTCTGCCTTTCAAGCAGTCTTAGAAGAAAGAGCTCAGGTGAAGCTAGGTGCCTTGGCCAGCAAACCAAGTCTTCTACCTCCAAGATATCAACTAACCTGACTTTTAACCTTCTTTCTGTTGGAAATTACTGACAGTTTGCCAGCTCCACCCCACATACACACCTAATCCTTTGGAAGAGCTGTGGGAGGAAAGCAATTAGCTCCTTCAATGTGAGAAGGAGACTGAAACACCTCTGAGACAACAAACCTTTTCAACAAACAAGAAAAAAATAAAACACAGTGTCAAACAGTAATTTTGCTTAGCCCAATGATAAAAGTCACAAAAATGTAAGCTCCACCTGTAATACAGTAATTTCAGAAGAAATACCCTGTAAGAAACACTTTGCTCCAGAGAAAAATAAAGCAGTAACAGAAGATATACCTTGCAAAGTCAATTTGAATCAGAAGATTACAGCAGTAATCTGTTAGCACACACCTGTAGGCACACCTTGTAATAATGCAGAAGAAGGTATACCAGCAACAACAATTTGAATCAGAGAAAAATAAAGCAATGAAATGTTAACAACAAACAGTAGCAATCCCTGTGAGTAAAAAATAAAAACACCACCACACAGTAAATCTGCTTAGCCAAACTAAGTCTTAATCCTTCTCCCTTGCTCTGGTAAGTTTCTCTACTCTGCCTTTCAAGCAGTCTTAGAAGGAAAGAGCTCAGGTGAAGCTAGGTGCCTTGGCCAGCAAACCAAGTCTTCTCACATCCGCCTCTGGACCAGAAGGTTATGGGTTCTTGTCCCACACCGGGATTGGACTTGCACCTAAAAACTGCTGGCATCCGAGTACAGTATTGGGGGGTGCTGTACTGCTGGGGTGTGCCGTCTTTTGGATGAGATGTTAAACCAAGGTCCCTTCTGCCCATCCTGGTGTTGTCCTGGTGGGTGTCCAGGTGGAAGTAAGAGAACCCAGGGTACTGTTCGCAAAGAGCAGGGAACATTCCCGGTGTCCTGGCCAACATTCCCCTTCCCAGTTCATGCAATTATCCAGGCTGTGTGTGGGTGATGATGTGCAATATGGCCACCACCACACATTCCGTTACTTCACTACCAGTCTAGCATTGCTTGTAAAGCGCTTTGGGATACTGTGTATGAAAAATGCTATATAAATGCTGATTCTTCTTCTTCTTCTTTTAAGTTACTGGCTTATAGGCTTACATCAAATTCAAAACCAAAATAATATTAAAGGAATTAAAAACTTCGGCAAAGTCACTCATAATAGTAAGGAAATTAATAATTGCTTTAAAATGCTTTTTGAGAACCTATATACTGTAAATCTGAAGTGTCTGCACAGGAGGATATGATAGATTTCTTAACTCAGTTAATCTTCCAGGTCTATCAAATGAAGATAAACAAATGCTAGATAGACCAATCTCTTTACAGGAGATATCTGAGACTATTGTACAGGCTCCTAAAGGTGAAGCCCCTGGTCCACATGGGTTGCCTGGAGAATTCAATAAATATCTTAACAATATAGCATCCCCTCATTTATTTAATGCTTTCCAGAATTCTTTTGAGGAAGGGAATTTATCTCATTCTATGAATAAAGCATACAGATGTTTATTAAGCAAAAAAAGGAAAGACACCCTTGACTGTGATAACTATAGGCCAATCTCTCTTCTAAATTTCGATTATAAGATCTTGGCTAAAATTCTAGCTAATAGACTTTCTAAAATTCTTAACAAGTTAATGGGTAAGGAGCAAGTATGCTTTTTAAAAAACAGACAGGCTGCTGATAACTTTCGGAGACTATTTTCTATAATCTGGTCTGCCCATTCCACAAAGCATAATTCCTCTGCTTCCTTAGCCATATCACTAGATATAGGTAAGACCTTTGATTCACTTAAATAGAATTATTTATACACAGTATTAGAGGAAAGCAATATAAGACATTGTTTAATGAAATGGATACAAGCATTATACTCATCCCTTAGAGCCTGTGCGATTACCAATGGATTAAGATCTAATTCTTGTCATCTGCAGAGAGGATCCAGGCAAGGGTGCCCCCTTTTCCCCTTACTATAATATAACCTATTATTAGGATGATTATGCACTCTGATAAGATTCGTGGGATTAGAACTAGCAATTACACTAATAAAGTACCAGCTTTTGCAGACGATGTGCTACTTACTCTAAGTGACCCTGTTAATTCCCTAACACACATTAAAGCCCTTCTGACCAGTTTTTGGAGAAATATCAGGATTATATGTGAATTGGTTCAAGACTGAATGCTTAAAACTGAATTCTTTACTTTCAGAATCAGCCACATTGACAATCCTTCTAGATGTGTCTTGGCCTGCTGAGAGACTGACATACCTGGGGGTTAAAGTATTAAACTCTATTGATAGGATTTTGTCCCATAATATGTCAAGAATTTTAGAGGCTTTAACATATGATTTAGATAGATGGGGAAAATTAATTCTTTAAACATGATCTTTGCTCCTAAATTATTCTATTTTATTAATAACTTTGCAGTGAACATCCCAATTATTTGGTTCAATAAAATTGAAAAGATTGTTTCAAAATTCTTATGGGTGAAGAGACCTCCAAGGCTTTCTAAAGCCAAACTTAGGGTGCCAGTTAAATTGGGCAGTTTGGCCTTACCATGGCAGCAAGGCTACTTCTGTGCATACAAGTTGAAACAGATGGCCAATTGGTTCTTATCAAGTGACACTTCAGAGACTCCATTATGGGTAAGATTAGAAACATAAATTGTATATCCTTTAAATCTGACTGATTTACTTTTCTGTAGTATTCCACATCACTTTTTTTTTTTTTTTTAGTTTTTGTTGACCGGGTAAGTGCACTAGACAAATCCTGCCTATTTTCAGGCATGACCCAGGGGAGGGGGATACAGATGAATGCCAACTGGCCTTGAACCGGATTAAGCTGTTGGTGGTATTTTTAATTTTTTTTTAGTGAATGAGGGAAATTTGGCCAGGACACCAGGGAAATTCCCCTACTCTTTTCGATAAGTGCCATGGGATCTTTGACATCCACCTGAACTACCACCAATCCAGGCAGATGGGACCTCGGTTTAACATCTCATCTGAAAGACGGCACCTCAGAAGTGCAGCACCCCTCTCTTGCTGCACACAGTGTCAGTACTGGGACATTAACCCAAATGCCAGATGTGGTAACTGAACCCACAGCACTCTGATCTTCCGGCCTCAGAGATGAGTGTGCTACCTACTGAGCCACTGACACTGCTTATTAAATTAACCTGCTTTTCAAGTCTCAGTAATGGTATGTAGAAAATTCAACCTTCTCAAAAAATTCAAATTTGTCCCTTTGCAGTATTTGCCCATATGGGACAATCCCAGGATAACCCCAGACAATGAACTCATTAAAGACGTAGGATAGAAATGTAAAGGAATTGTGGTATTGGGAGATTTGTTGGATGATCAAGACAGGCTTCTCTCTTTCACTGATCTACAAGGTAAATTCAAGTTGTTAAAATGGGATTTCTGTTTTTATCTTCAAATACGGAGCTTTTTAATTAACACATTCTTGGATACATCTTATAAGTTGGTTTCTTCCTTAGCTTGGAAGAACTTCTTTAAAATATGTTATTTATCTAAAAGATTTAATCTCTTATATGCCTATTTGAACGAAAGAGAGGTACATTTAGCAGACAGAGCTACACTGAAATGGCAGGAAGACTTAGGCATTGTCATATCTAAAGAAATGTGGGACAGAACTTGGGAAAGTACTGTTAAATCCTTCAGAGAAATGCAAGGGAGACTCATTCAATTCAATATTTTACATTACTATTACTACTCCCCAAAACATTTGTTCAATATAGGAATAGGGACACATAATAGTTATTAGAGGTGTGGGTCCCCTTATACAGGCTTGGCACATTTGCTATGGTACTGTAAGGTGATCTCTTCTCACGGGAAGCAAATCCATGCCATTTGCCAGAATATCCTTGGAGCGATAGTCCATTTCTCCCCATTAGTGTTTATTCTAGGGGATACTAATTCAATCCCACATATCCCCAAGCAAAAGAAATTCTGGCTACTGACCCCGTGCCCCAGCATAAAAAAGATTACTCCTTCAACGCTAGAAGGACCACAAACCTCCTATCATTCAACAATGGCTTAACAACCTAATGGTTTTTGCAAACAATGAAAGAATTTGCTATTCTCTTATGAATAAGAATGCTGTATTTGTAAGGATATGGGGATCCTTCCTAGCTCTTTGTGTTAAGAGGAAGAAAACAGAATGAATAGTTACTGTATAATATTTAAAAGCTATTGGAAAAGTTGCTGTAGCTCATACAGTTTATGTCATTGTTTTGATTGGTTTCTTTGTTTAATCTGAAGTTTACTATCATCCACTTCTTAGAATGTACTAGGCTAGTAATATATATCAAAGTGATATTTTATGTGTTAATATTAACTTGTATTGAGATATGTATTACAATGTCTTGTAGTCTTCTTATGAAGCATTAATAAACTTTAAACTGAAAAAAAAATGATTTGTACTGCTGCATGGGCCAAGTTCCATGGATGTTATGCCATCATCAGATTTGTATAACAGCACTGTGGAAGCACGTAACCAGACCACTGTCTGATGTGCTGCCAAAGTGCTCCAACACAGTTTCCAGTGATTCTGTTTATGCAGCCCTTCCCCTCCACAGGCCACATATACATACCCACTTCCTGGCACACTACTATTCTCTCCTGCAACTGCTGTACTGGCAGCCACCGTGTGCAACATGGTGACATTGATGTAAACTGTGCATGGATGACTATCGTGCATACATAGTTATGTCAGCATCGCCATGTTGTGCAGGGCTGACTAAAGGGCAGACTTCACATGTGCAAGTATCACGGATGTGCAGTACTGTAATTGCTGCAGTATTACTTATGGCTGACTCTGGTGCAGCAAAAGCACCACATATTCTTTTCCACGCTCTTGCCATCCCAAAAAGCTCTCCACAGCCATATTAGCTCTGACCAGATTATGTTTACTCCATTGCTTCTCTGTTCTATATTACCTCTGGAAATGTGTTGTTGATTGTTGTATATATACTTTTGGAACATGTGCTTTTGTTTACTGTACTCCCATGTTCCCCTTCCCCCAGGATGCTCCATGAGACGAGCAATTTTATATTGTTCAATGTGCCTTTCCTGGTGAAACTTTTTAATAAATAAAAATGTAAAGTGTCACAAACATTTAAACATGTTTGCATACAACCAGCAACAATGTGAACTTATCTAAGAACTGACAGAATCTAAATGGTCATAAAACACACCTAAACATAACACTGGAAAAAAAAAACTAGTCTATAGTTAAAGGAAGAGCACAGACACAAGGTGCAGCCATCTTCTTGAAGCTGTAACAAGGTGTGCTTTGAAACAACTGAGAGCTGCATGGGAGATACTATATTGGACTAGAAATCTGCAACAAATCTCACTCTTGCTTAAATCTGAGGGAGGTGTTCCTTACTTTACATTCTTACATTGGTATTGCTTTGTGTTTAATTATCTTAGTTTTTAAATCAGAAAGGGGGTTTGCAAAACTGCTTATCATGTGAGTAACTTCAGAAGGGTTACAATAACTGCATATTTGATTTTCCCTTGTGGGTAACTGGACTGTCTACTAGTATTCTGTGACAATTTGCATCAAATCATTTTTAACTAATTGTTTACTGTGTCTTTCCTTGTGCACAGCTGACTTGTTTTGGGGCTGATTGCTTTCAGAGCACAAATCACCAGGCTGGGGAGGTTTACCTGTGTTTGACTCAACTGTTTTTTTTTTTGTTTTGTTTCTGTTTGTTTAGCAGGGTATTTTCTCTGTTAAATTGTTGTGTAGGTCATCTTGCTGACAGGAAGGTGAACACTCATTGTAGTGGTGGGTCAGAGCTTTTAGCTGATTGTTTCAAGAGGGCACAGTTTAGGCCCTAACCCCCTTCCCCTCACCCCTGGTACCATTTCCTTTATACCAGGTGTTCTGACATCATTTCCTCAAGAGGTCAAGGTGCATACCACTGTCATATCCTTTCCAGCATACTACACTGACAATATATGTGTACATATTATATAATATTATATATATATATATATATATATATATATATATATATATATATATATATCACAAACAATAACTTGAAAAATAAAGAAAAAACACACAGGATAAACAGGAAGGTAGACAGCATGTGGGGAGTAGTGCAATGTACTGGCTGTGGGGCAGCAGTCTTCTGGGAGTCTTTCTGAAGGTTGAGATGCTGCCCTATTTTCAGGCAACTCTCTGCCCTGAAGGAGGAGGTTGCCCATCTTCAGGCCACACTGGACAGTAGTAAGGGAAACTCCCCCACCAAAGGGGCACCAAGGCCACCACCACCACCTCAGAGATTGCCAAGAAAGTGCAGCAGTTGGACCACAGTGGGCTCAGGGAGGGTGAGGGTGGTGGAACAGAGGCACACCCAGTCAGCTGTACCACTCCACAATCCATACACCATTCTGATGGAGCATAGCTCCCCTATGGATGCACCCACAGAAGAGACTAAGGAGGTTGCGGACAACTGTCACAAGGGAGCCCCACAGGAAGGAGGCAGAGGACACCACAGGAAAAGGAAGCAATTCCTGGTGGAGAACTCAATTATTAATGGGATAGAACTGGGAGGATCAGGGAAAACTGAAGTAAGGTGCCTGCCTGGCACCATGGCTTGGAGGGACTGGAAGCACATCCCCAGGATCAAGAGAACAGCTGCACAGGAGAATGAGCTGGACATCATCATCCACCTAGGGATGAATGACTTGGCTCAACATGAGATTAGAGCAGTGCAGGAGGAGTTTGTGGAGTTGGGAAGGGGCCTAAGGCAAGTAGCACACACGGTATCCTTCTCAGAGGTGCTGCCTGTCTATGACAAGGGTGAGGTGAGGGTACTTCTTACCATGCAATTCAATGAATGGTTGAAAACATGGTGCAGATCACAGGGGATTGACCTAATTGGGGACTGGGGTTCCACCTGGAGGGGTACCGGCCTATACTGGCAGGATGGTCTGCATCTGTCCAGGAAGGGGGCACATCTTCTAAATACTTCATTGGCACATTTTTAAACTAGTCAGGGGGGGGAGGCACTGATAAGCAGCAGGGAATTCCCAGCTTCTCCCTACAAAACAGGGTACTAAATGAGGTAAATACCAAAGCAGAAAGGTCAGTAGGGAGCAGGACAGAGGTAAATGGAGAAAGCAAAGTCAATGAGGACAGGGATGGTGCTACAAGAGGTCAAGCCATCAAAAATGGAGAGCAATAAGTATCAATGCCCATAGCCTGGGTAACAAGCTTCCTGAATTAGTGGCCTTAATGGAGGAGGACAATCTTGAAATTGTGGCAGTCACAGAAACATGGTACACACAGAACCATGACTGGGATGTAAACATGCCAGGATACACTATCTACAGGAGAGACAAGGAGGGTAAAAGAGGAGGAGTAGCTCTCTACATAAGGGAAGGAATCAAAGCAACAGAACAAAAGGGTAAACAGGGAGGAGAAGAAGCACTGTGGGTCAGTTTGGAGACAGGCAATGGCACCACAAACTGCACAGGGGTTGTACACAGACCCCCCCCTCAGGGGGAGGAAATGGACAAGGAAATGATATAAAGTATCCTTAGAATGGCAGAAAAAGGACAGATATTGCTAATGGGGGATCTGGATATACCAGATGTTAACTGGAACGCATTTGCAGCAGCCACTTCTAAGAGTGGGGTCATTCTAGATGCTCTACAGGGGGCATGTCTTAGTCAACTAGTATCAGAACCCACTCAAGAGGGAGCAATCTCAGACCTGGTACTCTCAAATGGAGATGGCGAGAGGATAACAGATTTAGAAGTGGGTAGCCATCTGGGAACTAGTGATCATCGAACAGTATGGTTCACGATAAACACAGCAGTAGAGTCAAGCCATACAAAGGCAAAGGTATTGGACTTCAGGAGGGCTGACTTTGCCAAAATGGGTGAGTGCCTAAGGAATGCACTAGCAAAATGGGCAGGAAGGAGGGGTGGAAGAACACTAGAGTATAATCAAAACTGCCATCACAGAGGCAACAAGCCTTTGTGTGAAGGAAATAAACAAAACAAAACAATGTAAGAAACCACTATGGTTCTCAAAGGAGATGGCTGGGAAGGTTAGGGAGAAAAAGAGAGCATTCAGGAAGTACAAAGAGTGACAGAAGGAGCAGGACAGAGAATTGTATCAGTTAAAGCAAAAGGATGCAGGAAAGGCAGTCAGAACAGCAAAGGCCCAAATCAAGGAAAAGATAGCCAACTCAGTTAAGAAGGGGGATAAAACCCTTTTATAGGTACATCAGGGAGTGAAGGAAGACCAAGGGAGGGATAGTAAGGCTTAATAAAGGGAGGGGTGGGTTGGGCAGAAGGTGATTGTGAAAAGGCAGAGATACTAAACAATTATTTTTGCTCAATATTCACAAATGAAGAGGGGGAGGTACCTAAACCAAACAATAGAAACACGATGGATATGGGGGTTGATATCAGCCCTTTCACCGAAGAAAGGGTTCTGAAGGAACTCTTAAAACTGAAGGTGGACAAAGCAATGGGGCCTGATGGGATTCATTCCAGAATTCTAAAAGAACTAAGGGTAGAACTAGTGACACCACTGACTACCCTCTTTAATAAATCATGGAAGGATGTGGTGGTGCCTGAGGACTGGAGGAGGGCAGATGTTATTCCACTTCACAAAAATGGAAGCAGGGAAGAAGCAGGACACTACAGACCTATTAGTTTAATCTCAGTGATTGGGAAAATGATGGAATCACTTCTGAAGGAAAGAATTGTTGAGTACCTAGAGGCCAGAGGAGCACAGGACCCAAGGCAGCATGGATTCACAGCGGGAAGGTCATGTCAGACGAATCTAATAGATTTCTTTGACTGAGTGACCAAAGTAATAGATCAGGGAGGGCTGTGAACATGGCCTACCTAGACTTTAGCAAGGCATTTGACACAGTCCCACATAAAAGATTAATATACAAGTTGGCCAGCCTGGGAGTGGGTCCCAAGATGGTAGCCTGGGTAAAGAACTGGCTGGAGAACAGGACACAGAGGGTAACAGTAAACGGAGTCCACTCTGAAGAAAGGGATCTACTAGTGGGATACTGCAGGATTCAGTACTAGGACCAGTCCTCTTTAATGTTTTTATAAGCAACATTGCAGAGGGACTGGAAGGAAAAGTATGTCTCTTTGCAGACGACAAAAAGATCTGCAACAGAGTTGATACACAAGGTGGGGTGGAACGGATGAGAAGGGACTTGGCAAAGTTGGAGGAATGGTTAAATGTATGGCAGCTTAGGTTCAATGCTAAGAAGTGCAAAGTAATGCTCCTGAGAAACAAAAACCAAGGGGAAGAGTACACAATGGGGGAAGGGGGTGAGATGCTAACAACAACAAAAATGGAAAGGGACCTGGGGGTAGTCATATCAGATGACCTAAAGGTGAGCAAGCAATGTGAGATGGCAGTAAGGAGGGCTGGGGGATACTGGGATGCATAGGGAGAGGCATCACCAGTAGAAAACAAGAAGTTGTTATCCCTCTGTACAGACAGTTAGTGAGACCCCATCTGGAGTACTGCGTGCAGTTCTGGAGACCCAATCTCCGCAAAGACATAGACAGGATGGAGGCAGTCCAGAGGAGGGCAACTACTGTAAAATGGTGCAGGGTCAGCACCAAAAGACATATCAAGAGAGACTTAAGGAGCTTAATATGTATAGCCTCGAGGAGAGGAGGGAGAGTGTGGACATGACAGAAACTTTCAAGTACCTCAAGGGAATCAACAAAGTCCAAGAGGGTAGCATCTTTCAGAAAAACAGGTGTGCAAGAACAAGGGGGTACAATTTGAAGCTAGAGGGGGGGACGGCTCAGAGGTAATGTGAGGAAGTATTTTTTCATGGAGACATTTGTGGATGCATGGAACAGCCTTCCTGAGGAGGTTGTGGAGTCAGAAACAGTGGTGGAATTAAAGAATGCATGGGACAGGCATAAGGCAATTCTAGGGGTGGAGATAGGAAGAAGTAGGCTGTTAGTTAGTTAGAATGTGCAGCTTATCCATTAGGTAGGGAAATGGGTAGACTAGGTAGGCCAATTGGTCCTTAACTGCTGTCAAATTCTATGTTTCTATGTTTCTAAAGCTTCTTCTACAGGTTGCATATCCAAGTGTTCTAGTTCCAGGAATGTCTCCCAGATGCCTTAGTTGAAGGGCCATCCAAACACTCGAGATTCTGTTAAGGTTCTAGTGCAGCATGTAAATTATAGGCCAAGGTGGTAATCACCCCACAACACCATTGGGAAAACATTGAAAACTGAAATTTAGACACAGTTCATTTAATATTTAATTATTTTCTCTTTTACATATCAGGGGGTGAGTGTTAAGGTTATCTTTGTAAGCCTACAACTGATAAAAGCCACCAATCATTTTCCATGGCTGATACCCTTTCAGCCAGAAAGTCTCTAGTATTAAATTGCACCTTTCTGTCAGTAATGGAAAGGTGAGGCAAAACATTCCTATGTTTTAAATAATGATAAAACTGTTGCCTAGAAAGAAACCTATGCCACTTTCAGACTAGTGAAAAGTCTTCACTGAACCGGCCTGGTGGCGCTGAGGGTTGAGGTGCTGGATGCCACACCTCGCGCCACACCCGCGACCCGGGTTCGGTAATGGACTCGGGTTGCCGGGGGTCAGAGGGGAGGAGGAGGATTGAGTGTCCCAACGGATGCTCTCCTTCTCCAGGGTGGGTTCGAAGTTGCTATAATGCCTGGCGCTCTGCGGCGGTGGGCTGCAGGACACCCGGGCACAAGCGGCCAAGAGCCGGGGAGGGAGGACATCGAGGGCATCTTGAAAAACGGCGTGGTGTCAGCACGCCGGTTGTCTGGACGTCAGTCCTGCGGCCACGCCCTCGGGGTAGAGGAAAACAGAAAACCCCTTGGTGGTCCTAGATGAAGGCTCCACCCAAGACCACCGAACCCAGAACAGACCTCAATGTACAGAAGGAGGGAGGAGAGAGGCACTCTAGGGGCAGATCCTGGTAAGTGACGTAAAGGGGGGATGAGCAGTCTGAAGGAGTGGACACCGGGGTAGGAAAGGAGGATAAAGAGGAGGGTTAAAAAAAAAAAAAAGTCTTCACTGAAGACAACACTGTATCTCATGCACACTACAAGAACTGCGCTGAACCTGTATGTCACTTCCCCTGTAAACACCAATTTTTATGTTTGATTGTGCATGTGTGTGCATCAAACATTTAGTTACGATGAATTGCATTTTACAGGTGTGTCACTATTGTGTACAATGCAGCTCAAGCTGCACTGGGCTTGGCAGTGACAGATCAATGATCAGGCAAGTTGAGTATGACACCGGTCACAGTTTGCTAGGTGAAAACTTCCAACAGTTGAAAGGCCAAAGTGCTTCTATGAGAGAGTGCTTCGCTCCTTTCATTTGCATGAAGCCGGCTGGGAAGCGACTGATTGACTTTATGACACTGTGGTGTCATGCTGTGTGTATTTTCAGTAGCTCCTTCAAACATGACAGTTGGCAACTTTGTGTTGTGCTATGTCTTTTTCAGGCCCCTTCTCCCCACTGTTGTCAAACTGTGAGTGTTTTTGTCCTTCCCCACGTGCTGTTTGACAAGCAGTTTACTCGCTGTGGGCAATGCTGAACAGAAACATGCTCATTTACAGCATCTGAGGTCATCCTCATTCGACAGTACTTCACTAATTGACTTGTTCCAGTGCTTTTTGGAGCTGCCATCTCAAATGAATAACAAACAATGCTGTATTTCTCCACATTGGGTTTCAGTGCAAAAAAGTATAAAATAATGCACTTGGGGCACAGAAACCCAGGGCAAAGTACCAATTGAGTGGGGAGGCATTAGCAACCACAAAACAGGAAAGGGACCTAGGGGTAATAATTTCTGATGACCTGAAAGTAGCCAAGCAGTTTGATAAGGCAGTGGGGAAGCTAGCAGGATGCTGAGGTGTATAGGGAGGGGCATCACCAGCAGAAGGAAGGAGGTGGTATTACCCCTGTATAAATCCCTGGTAAGACCCTACCTTGAGTAATGTGTCCAATTCTGGAGGCCCCACCTACGGAAGGACATGGATTGGGTGGATGCGGTACAAAAGAGGGCTACCAAAATGGTGCAGGGCCTGCATCAAAAGTCCTATGAGGAAAGACTCAAGGAACTAAATAGATACTAACATACTAAACTGCCAGCAGATTAGGCCCACTGGTCTATCGAGTCTGCTTGAGTAACAGCCTATAGTTCACTCAGTGCAGCTACCCCCTCCCCTTTTGTGACCCCCTGCAAACTCTTTACATGCCTTGCTCCCCCAACTACACCCCTGTGTCTATCCCACCCTTTCTTGAAACCTCCCACTGTCACCAATTCCACCAACTCCAATGGTAACAAGTTTCAGGGCGCCACCACCCTCTCAGTGAAGTAGTGTCACCTTGTCTTCCCCTTAAACCTCCCACCCACCAATCTCAGGCTATGCCCCCTTGTGGCTCCATCCTTCCTCAGCTGGAGCAGTCCATCAGAGCTGACTCTGTTACTCCCCTTCAAATATTTAAAGATCTCTATCATATCCTCCCATCCCTCCTCTTCTGCTGGGAGTACATGTTCAAATCCCATAGCCTCTCCTCATAGAACTGGTCCTTCAGGCTGCGAATCATCCTTGATGCCCTCCTCTGGACCCTCTCAAGAAGGGCAACATCCCTCCTCAAGTATGGGTGCCAAAATTGCACACAGTACTCCAGGTGCGGCCTAACCAGGCAGTTGTACAGGGGCAGTAGGACCTCTCTCCTCTTTGATGTCACCCCTCTGGCTATGCACCCCAGCATCCTATTTGCCTTCACAGTTGCCCTCCTACACTGCTCAGAATTATTGATTTTGGTGTCTATTGCCACCCCTCAATCCTTTTCTTCCCTGGAAACTGCCAGCTTTACCCCTTCGGGACTGTAGTCATACCTGGGGTTCCTGGCCTCCAAGTGGAGTACACTGCACTTCTTGGCATTGAACCTCAGCTGCCAAGTGTGCGACCACCTTTCAAGTGTATCCAAGTTGTCTTGCAGTATCCTTCTCCCCTCCTCCTTGTTTACCTCTTCTCCCAGTTTGGAGTCATCTGCAAATAGACTCAGCTTGCTCCTAACTCCAACCCAGATGTCTGAGATGAATACGTTAAATAGGACCAGCCCCAGCATCGATCCCTGGGGGACCCCACTAACGAACCTTCTGGGAGATGGGATATCACCCCCAACCACCACCCTCTAATACCTACTCATTAACCAATTCCCAATCCACCCTAGTATCTTCTTCCCCAACCCCAAGCTCCTCAGCTTCTCCAACAGCCTTTGGTGCAGTATTGAGTCAAAAGCGTTAGAGAAGTCCAGGGACAGGACACTCATCATACTTCCTTTAAGATGGTTTCCAGCAGCTTCCCCACCATCTACTTTCTAGAAGAAAGGAGGGAAAGGGGGGATATGGTAGAAACATTCAACTACTTTACAGGTATTAATAAGGTACAGGTAGGTAGCATTTTCCATAGAAAAAGATGTTCCAGGATAAGGGGTCACGCTTTGAAGCTGGGGGGGGGAGGAGACTCAGAGGAGATATGAGGAAGTATTTCTTCACAGAGAGGATGGTGGATGCCTGGAACAGCCTCACAGCAAAGGTGGTGGGTGCTAAGATGGTAACAGGATCCAAGCATTCATGGGATAGACACACGGGGACCTTCAAAATAAGGTGGGGGGGGAGAAGATCAGAGATCAAGTAGGGTCTGTGGTGGCACAGTAGGTAGGGAATATAGAGCAAACTAGCTGGGCAAAGGGGTCCTTATCTGCCAACAACTGCTATGTTTCTATGTATGTTTAAAACAACTCTTGTGCATGTTTAAGCCTGGCCCGCTCACACATTGCAGCCATATGGTTTCCTCACCACCAACTGATTTGTAACTGTTATTTACTGTTGGTCAGTTTCTGAGTGGGCAGAGAAGCAGAAACCGTTATCATGGAGGCCACTAACCCTAAGGAGGAGGTCATTTTGAGTCAAGAAAAAGGTTAGGTTTGCCTTCTTTGATTTGTATGATATACACAAAAACAGAAAAAGAACAAAACAGCCTGTGATTCCCTCCCCCGCCCCATTCCCTTTCCAGCCATGCACTTTGCAGAGTGAGGACTGGAGTAGAGTGCAGCCCTGTGCTGGTGACAACACAGAAAAACCAAGGTTTTCACTTAATCTGGCTCTAAAAACAGAGGGGGGCAACCCTTTTGTAAAGGGAAATGTTACTGGTTCGAAGTATTCCCCCACACTTATCCAGAATAATTGCTGTTGTCGTTTCTTGTGCATGTTTAACAGCCTCCCCAACACACACATCAGAGGGATCTAGTTTCCTCTCTGTGAACTGATCTGTAGCTGTTATTTACCGTAGGCCAGTTACCAAGTGGACAGAGAAGCAGGAAATAAAATGTATGCAGACAGAATATAGAGTGAGTGGCCCATGCCAACACCTGGGGTGGGGGGTGGGGGAGAGACCGTGGTGATAAGTACAATTCTGAAAGGCACTTGGTAGTAGTTATGGGGAGTAGACAGTGCTGCACAAAAAACTTGAACCTGTTCTGTATGGTTCACACAAGGCTCAAACACCACAGATGATAATTTGCCACAAACATTTTATTTCCATGGTGCTCACAATAAAAGCAGCCACTAACTGGTTGCATGCCTACTTTAAGGGTAGGACTCAGTCAGTTCCAGGGAAGGTGGGAGCTTCTGACCCGGGTGTTCCTGGGTGGGGGGGGGGCATGTTGATGCCAAATGGACAGAAATTTGGACTTGAAATAGTCTAGGGCAGATGGTACTGGAGGTGGAGGTTATGCAGCGCTGTCTACTCCCCATAACTACCCCCAGGTACCCGGCAGCAATGTACCTTTGTTACTTTGTCTGTGGAAGTAGCCATCCCCTTGACAGAGTACTGTGCCCGCACTGAGTGCACTGCCTCACAACTTCTGTTTCGGTGTGAGCCCCCCCAGAAGTGCCTCACAGCCCTCCACCACTGTAGCACTTTGGACCTGCAAGGGAATGAGCAGTGGGGCTGTGTTTGCAGGTGCAGGGAGAGGGGGTAAGGCAGCAACAGGGAGGCTACATCACCCTCCACCAACATTAACTCTGTGTTTATGAGGGAGGGGCAGCCAGGATGGATAACTTGGCAGCGAGAGACTCAGGTATCCCAACCTGGTGTCACTGAATGTGTTTATGGAGCAGAACCTTGTGGAGACGATACTGTGTTCCACTGAGTAGGTAGGGTATGGGGGGGGGGGTTGTTATACCACATCTGGCCAGCAGAAACTTTTACAAATGTGAATCAAGAGATCTCCCAGTGTTGTTTCATCTCTTGAAATGAAAGGACCTCCTGCATAGTCACTAAATCTGGCCCAGCATTTAATGTTCTTTTTTTTTTTATTTGAATCTTTATTAGTTTTAACACCAACAACCTGACATGGTTACAGCATAGAATCAGAATACAGCATAACATCGAAGAAGCACAATTCAAATCCCCCCTAAAGAAGCCCCCGGCTTGGCATCAGAAACAATACATTTTGTAATGGCAATTTAACCATGGGAATGTCTAAACACCTTATTGATGGAGGGTATCACCTAGGAGTCTACAGGAGGCCCCGCAGAGAGGTGGCCTCAAACTGAAGTAGGTATAGGGTATGGAGACACTCCCCTGTTAGCTTGTATCAGGCCAGTGAGCCCCAGAGGCTGGCTTTAAGCTGCTCAAAGCGAAGACTGAATAGGAACTCCTGTAGCCATTCTGTATACGTGATTCTGTGATCCCTCAACCAGTGGCACAAAACCAATTTCTTCAAGGACATGGAAATCATGGCCATATGATACCTGCGTAGATGGACTGGCACCTGGGAAAGTCTCCTATGAGACAAATTTCAGGGGTAAACAAGTCCTCAATTCCCAGCAAGGGATCCGCTTTAGCTCTCACTAGTTCCCATAAGGCCTTGATAGGTGGGCAGTCCCAAAAAATGTGCCGGGGGGTACCCTCCTGTTGTTGACATCTGTTACAAAGAGGAGTAGGGGCTCTGCCCAACTTGGATAATTTAACTGGAGTCCAAAACATGTTATTTAGAATTTGAAATTGGGTTAGTCTCTGTCTGTCTTGAGGGATGTAAATATACGTATCTCCATATAGTTCACCAGTTACTTGGTGGTGCAGGGAACTGTTCAGACTAATACTTAGGATACCGAAGAAATGGCACGAGGCTTGCTAGCCACAGGAGTAAGGGAGTCAAACCATACCCCAGTGTCATCGTCCCCCGATGAAACAGAGGAAGTTTGGACTAAGAGGTGTTGTAACTGAAAAAATGTGAACACCTGCTGAGGATCAAGCTTGAACTGAGTTATGATGGAGCTCACTGACTTATGCCTTCCCTCTGAGATAAAAATCCCCCACTCTGGAACCATTAATCTGGGGGAGCCAAAGGGCTGATATAACCTGGCCCCCTATTTTGAGGTTAGGATCCCCCATGACTTGCTGAAAAATGTCCCTTCTAGATTTATATTTCAGGAAGGAACAGAGTTGAATATGCATCCCAAGAGAGGTAGCAACAGGTGTATTGGAGAGGGTATTTGGAAGAGCTTTAGGGGGAATATGTAGAATGGCCTGCAGGGAAATACCAGCAGTAGAAAGCAGCTCCCTCTCCAGAGATAGGGAAGGGAAGTGATCTCTTCCTGGGGAATAAGCCATTTCAGATATTTGCAAACCTGGCTCGCCCAAAAATAAAGGTCGAAATGTAGAAGTCTCAGTCCTCCATAGTCTTTTGAGGCAGCTAATTTATTGTAGGCTCTTCTGGGAGGTTCACCTAACCAAAGAATGGAAGAAATAATAGAGTGGACCTTTCTAAATCAATGCAGGGGTACCCAAAGGTTTAACATGCTAAGAGGTTAAAAAAGCCGGGGCCAATGATACTTATTTGCACTAAATTGATACGTCCCCAGAGTGAAATTGAAAGTAACTGCTATTTACTTTGATCCTGCTGAATGGTTTGCAGGAGGGCATCCAAGTTAAGCTTCCTCGTAGACTCCTCGCTTCTGGCCAAAAATAATCCTAAATATTTTAAACTGTTCGGGCTCCATTGCAGACCAAGGTGCTCCTCATCAACCTTATTTAGCTTATGATTAAGGGGAATACCAAAGTCTTCCCCAGGTTGATTCTGCAATTTGAGAGACTGCTGTACTCCGCAGTGGTGCAGAGGGCTACAGGGAAACACTGCCTAGTGTGCATAAGATGCAGGAGAATATCATCGGCATATGCTGATAGTTTAAATACCTGGGTACCCACGGGGATGCCCTGTATGGCTGGATTTTCCCACAACCTGGCCAGCAGGGGTTCAAGGTAAATACTGAACAATAAGGTGGACAACGGGCAGCCCTGCCTGGTGCCAGTGAAGGGGAAAGTGTCTGAAAACACCCCATTACAGTAGATATGGGCAGATGGATTACGATACAGGGACGAGACCATTGTGATAAATTTTGAGTACCTAATCTTTGCATGGTACAGAACAGGAATTGCCAATCCACTCTGTTGAATGCTTTCTCCGCATCCATGGAGAGCAGCTCTGCTGGGAACTCCGAGCCCCTGGATGCGGAGAAAATCTGCACTAGTTTGTGAAGGTGACCAAAGGAAACCCTCTCTCTCATGAACCCCCCCACCTGGTCAGGGTGGATGAGAGTGGGCATTACTGTGCTCAGCCTGCCAGCTAGCAGTTTTGCAAGAATTTTAATCTCACAATTTAGTAGTGAAAAGGGTCTGTAGCTGGTTGCCCATTCCGGATCTTTCTCGGCTTTGTGGAGAACTATAATGAGGACTTCTAACACTGATTTATCCCAGGGGTTAGAATTTAGTACCCAATTAAACAACTTAGATAACCAGGGGGTTAGCTGTTCCCTAAACGCCTTACAAAAGTTGAGGGAAAACCCATTGGGACCAGGTGCTTTATCGGGCACCAAAGAAGTGATGGAGGAGAGGACCTCTTCTTCTGTAATGGGGGCAAATAGGCTCTCCTATTGCTCCCTGCTCAGGGAAGGGAGTGGGATATTGTCCAAGCATTCTCAGACCTTTTTAGGTTCAGGGAGGTTGGGCATGGGACTGTATAGCTCCTTATAATACTCAGCAAATTTCCTGGTGATATCTTTGGGAGTTAGTCGGACAGAGCCATCCGACTGAGAGTGGATACTTTCTATGAACCTAGCAGATTCTAACTTTTTAAGCCTTAGGGCTAACAGATGGCCTGCCTTCTCCCCTTGATCAGTGTATTTTGTACCTGTTTTCAGTATCGCTTATTCTGCTGCATTAAATATTCCTATTGAAGTCAGAGTCTTCCAGTTCCAGTAGAAAGTCTGGATCTGCATTTAGAGAAGTCAGTAGAGTGTCATCTGAAGACATTTCTTCCCCCCACCAAATTGCTACCCAGGCCTCAAGGGTGTTCTGCACCAATGGATTCTGACACTTTAATCTGTTGAGGCTCAAAGTCCCACTGGACTAAGGCATGAGGAGAGTAGAAAGGGGTGCACCTGGCTGCAGGGAGAGGGGGTAAGACAGCAGCAGGGAGGGCTACACCATTTTCCACCAACAAAAACACAATATGTGTATAAAGGAGTGGGCAGCCTGGGATGGATAACCTGGCAGCAAGAGACTCAGGCCTCCCAACAACTAGTTTTCATGGAGCACGGACTCATGGAGAGGATACTTTGTTCCACTGAGTAGATAGGGAATGCGGAGGCAGCAGAATCTTTTACAAGTGTGACTCTGGGATCTCCAAGTACTGTTTTTTCTTTTGAAATGAAAGTACCTCCTATATACCAACTAAATCTGGCCCAACATTAAATATTCCAATCTCTCCAGTTCTTAAAGTCCGAGTCCTCCAGTCCCAGTAGAAAGTCTGGCTTATCCAGAAGCACCTCACAGCCCTCCACACAGTAGCACTTTGGGTATGCAAAGGAATGGGCAATGGGGCATGGGTCTGTGGGCACAGGGAGAGGAGGTAAGACAGCAGCAGGGAGGGCTACACCACCCTTCCCCCCCCAACAAAAACACTATGTGTATAAAGAAGAGGGCAGCCTCGGATGGCTAAGCTAGCAGCTGGAGGCTTGGCCCTCCCAACCTTAGCCACTACTTTTTATAAACTAAATCAAAATAACCTACACAACAATCTGATAAAAAACAAGAAACACAGTGACTAAATAAATCATGTTAAAGGGAAAGTGCCCTAAACCTATTTCCTATATACCTGTGTAAGCATGTAAGCATGAACAATGATTCCCTCTCTTACATCCCCCTAATTTCATCCTTATTTAAATATAAATGAGGTGCTTCACTTTGTTTTGCCCTGGTGTGAAAACTGTTTGTCTCCATTCCAAAGGTCATGTCCCCACTCATGCAAGGCATCATGGGAGTTGATGATGCATACATGCACAAGCTAGCATAAGTTATACTCTTATTCAGTTCTGTTACATGTCTTGTGAAGACTCTGTATTCTCTAAAAGCATTTTTTTCTAGCTCAGATACACTTTAAACTACAAAAAACAGCAGGGCACTTACTATGCCTGAAAAATGTCATGGCTAGCATAAGACAAGAAAATAAAGACTGCAGAGAGCAGCAATAGCACTAATACAGTATAACTACTGTAGGCTATAGCACCAGAACATCATAACATTCCAGGATGCCTTTCATGAGTCTGATCATAACTTTTGTGATGGAGTTAAGCAGGTTTTCACACCAGACTTCAGTACCTTCATTTACATTTAAATCCTGATGAAATTAAGAGGGTGCAATAGAGGCAGTCATTGTGTATGCCTACAAACTACACTGGAAAACAGAATAAAAGGCTAAGGGGATATTTTCTTTAAATTTGCATATACATGCAGCCAGCAACCCAGTCCTCATCATGCATGTTGGTGCAATAATATACTGTACTTCAGCTGGAGCCAGCACTGCAGCTAGTGGCAGCAGCAGGCAGCCAGGGAAAGGCAATCTAAACTTTCTCATGGTGTCACCAGCGACAGAGCAGCAATGCATTACAGTCATTGAAAAGGAAACTTCTATATAGTCCCTAAGTGCAGCAGTGGTTGCAGAAATGCCCGTTTAGGGCTTTTAACATAAAAGTAAATTTTGTATTTATCTGGTGCAATGGAATTTTAATTAAAAAGTTCCACTCCATCCATAATGGTGGCAGAGCCCTGGGTGGACATCTCGTGCACTCCAGGCGGCTTCAGCTGCATAGGTTATGCTAATGAGAGCTACCAACAAATGGCAGATGTTGGTAGCCCTCATTAGCATAACCTTCATGGCGGAAGCTGCCCAGTTGCTTGAGGTGTCCGTCCGCCTGGTGCTCTGCCGCCATTATGGATGGAGCAGATCTTTTTAATTAAAATTCCGAGGCACCAGGTAAATACAAAATGTACTTGTATGTTAAAACTCATGGTACCCAATAGCTCTGTATGAAGTCCGAACCATCCATTGATTCTCCTGATACAAAATGGCCACCCAGGGTGTAATGAGTTAAAAGCCCTAATCAGGTGTTTCTGCAGCCAGTGCAGCATGTAGAGACTCTATAGAAGTTTCCCTTTAAAAAGCTCTCCCTGAATTAAGCAATAATGAAGAACAGGGTGTGTGTTGTGCTAGGATAATGCCATGCCTTGCATGGTTGGGCATGAGGCCGCAGGCCGAGTGAATCCAACACCAAGGTGTGACATTAACCCAGCACAACACACACCCTGGAGTGCATTATTGCGATTATAAAATGGTTCATTTAAAAAAAAAAGAAAGAAAATATATTTAAATGTTTATTAAAACTAAATTTTTATGTCAGTTATTCAAAGGGTAGGAATACTTACTAAAAAATTAGTTTTAATTTGTTTTGTCCAGTAGGTGGAGCTGCTTTGATGTTAGTGTTAATCTGTGTCTCTGTCTCTGCCTCCCACCTTCACTTTCCTTCCTAACAGACTTGTTGTTCTCTGCCCCGCTCTGCATTTTTCACTGTGTTTTTGTTGTCCTGTAACTTTGTCTTTCTGTCTCTCCTCTCTCTCCGTTTTTATGTCCATAACAGAGGAAATCTGCCCCCCACCATGTTTCGGGTCTGCCTATTGTTCTTCCAGTACAGCTGGCATGTATTTTGTAGAGGGAGAAGAAAAAGGGAAGAGTCTGTTTCTCTCTGTTTTCAAATCCATGAAACCAGAAAAGTGCTGCCTTGTCTCCCCCCCTTTGTTCCATGTTAGTGTTGCGGTGACATTTCTGCTGATACACACGGTCACACTTGCCTTGTTTTTTGTACCAGGAAAAGAGAAATGGAGACATTATCAGGAAAAAAAAGTCGAGTAACTGAGGAGAATGTTAAAGAAAAGCAGGTTACTGCTTCTTTTCTAGGCGGGCAGGGAGATGTGATGCTGACTGGAGTGGGGACAGCTGAAGCCATTAGCACTGACTGCTTCACACCTTCACCTGGCATTTTTTTGCCAGCATCCCATGTTTTAAAAAAATGAAGTGTATTGTGTTAGGCGAGCAACTGAAGAGAAGATAGGGGAAAAAGAAACAAGTAATTGAAGTGCAGTGTACTTTTGAACACACGTGTTTAGTCTGTTCCAGGTGGGCAGGGAGATTTGATGCAGACCGGAAGATAGACAGCTGAAGCTGTTCACAGTGATGGCTTCATGGCAATGTTCCAGTTACTTTTTAAAAATATAAACTGAAATGTGTTCTTCTGTTAGGTTACACACAGTATTTTTTTAACATGTTTTCCATTGTCTTGTGAGACTGGCAGGAGTGGATGTTCATTTTTTTACACTCTTGTAGTAATGGCAAAAGCCACAGTAGCCATGCCAAGTGTGGGCAACTTGGACATGGGCTGTGGATTGATTTCTTGCACATTTTATGCGGTCATGTGTGCACTGGGACTAGATCCCAGTGGGAACAGCTGAAGCCATTCGGTGACAAGGGCAGTAAGAAGAGCCAAGTCATCTACTGAGCTCAGGCTGGCACAAGGCATTAAGAAGGGGGAGATGGACTTCTTTAGGTACATCAGAGAGAAAAGGAACTGTAAGGATCACATAGTAAGGAGCAGGGTGTGATAAGGCAGATGTGCTAAATGATTACTTCTGCTCAGTATTTACTAAGGAGAAGGGGGGGTGATACCCAAGGGGAGAGGAACAGCAGAAACAGGGGGGAGGGGTGACAGATGGGGAAATCATGGAGGGCAGAGTTCTGGAGGGTTTAAAGGCACTGAGGGTGGACAACGTGCCAGGCCCAGATGGCATCCACCCCAGGGTATAGAAGGAGCTGGCAGAGGTCCTTGTGGGACCTTTGGCAGACCTATTTAATGCCTCACTACACTCAGAGTGTATACCTCAGGATTGGAGGATGGCTCGTGTGGTGCACCTCCACAAGAGTGGCCCCAAGAATGAACCAGGGAACTACAGATCAGTGAGTCTCACATCCATCGTGGGTAAGCTGATTGAGACTATCCTGAAGGAGAGGATGGTGGCCCTCCTGGAAGCCAAAGGACTACAGGACAGCAGATAGCATGACTTCATATGTGGCAGATCCTGCCAAACCAAAATCTGGTTTAGTTCTATGACTGGTAACTAGGCAATTGGACAGGGGTCATGCATTGGATGTCCTGTATCTGGACTTCAAGAAGGCATTTGACTCGGTGCCACATGGGAGGCTGGAAAGTAAGTTAGAAGGTACAGGGGCAGGTTCAAAGCTGGTGAGATGGGTAGGGAACTGGCTTCAGGGAAAGAAGCAGAGGGTGGTGTGGGTGGGGAGCTCTCATCCCCAAGGGTAGTGATGAGTGGTGTTCCACAGGGCTCGGTGTTGGGACCAGTGTAGCTTGGGATATTCATTGCAGACATATCGTTGGACATCAAGAGCAAGATCAGTCTGTTTGCTAATGATACCAAGATGGGAGCAGTTGTGGATGACCTAGGGGGATGGCAGGGGTTGCAGGATGATCTGGCAAAGCTGGAAACCTGGTCAGATACCTGGCAACTGGGGTTTAATGCCAAAAAGTGCAAAGTGCTGCATTCTGGGGTGAAGAACCCAAGGAGGAATTACCAGCAGGGGGAGAGCGCAGCTAGCCCAGACAGAGGAGGAGAAGGATCTGGGGGTGCTCATTACAGGGTCAATGAAAAGCTCGGCACAGTGTAGAAAGGCAGCTGTGAAGGCCAACAAAATGCTGGGTGCATTGCAAGGGGTATATCCTTCAGCAGTGAGGAGGTGATTCTGCCACTGTATAGGTCATTAGTTAGACTGCACCTGGAGTACTGCATGCAGTACTGGTGCAAGTATCTGAAGAGGGACATTAGGTTACCAGAGGGGGTGCAGCGAAGGGCGACAAAGATGATCAAGGGGCTGCGGGACTATCATATGACAGGAGGCTGAGGCAGTTAAACATGTACTCGCTGGAGGATAGGAGGGACAGAGGGGACATGACTGAAACCTTTAAGTACATGAAAGGAATAAACAAGACAGGTACAGAGGGACTGTTTAAAGTAAGGGAGGGGAGGGACATCCAGGGCCATGATATGAGACTGGAGGGAGGAAGGTTCAGGAAGGAGATGAGGAGAAACCTTTTTACAGAGATGGTGGTATCTGGGTGGAATATGTTACTGGCAGAAGTAGTATCCAGTAGAACACTGGACTGCTTCAGAAGGGGCTGGGACGAGGCAAGGGGAGGATCAATGGAGGGGAAGGGTGGAAGGGAGGGACAGCTGCAGAATAAGGGGTGCTAGCTGCACATTCGAGGAGACTTGACAGACCTCTAGGCCTTTATCTGCTGGCACATTTCGTATGTTCATATGTTCGTAGATCTGTGATGTTGTACTGGAATAACATCACAGGTCTAACCCCAAAGTAACCAATCAGAGCCTAGGGATTCTTCTTGCCATTTTATAATAGACAATAACACACTATCAGAGTCACAGTATTTAAAAAAAAAGCTTTAAACCCCACAAGACACATGAAAGCATGCCATTCAGAATGCAAATAGATACTTAAGCTCCTTTCAATTGGTGCCTGCTTTTACCGGTTTTAACATTGTATCTACTAAGTTAGCACTGCAGAGATACAATGTTTCCATTACTGTTGGTCAGTTACCGAGTAGCCAGAGATGCAGAAACCACCCTTATCATGCAGACCACTAACCCCAAGGAGGGGGAGATCATTCTGAGTCAAGAAAAAGGTATGGGTTGCCTTCTTTGAATCGCACAGTCTACACACAGAAAAAGAAGAAAACAGCCTGTGGTTCCTTCCCCACCCACTTCCCTTTCCGGCCATGTAGTTCGCTGAGTGAGGTCTGGAGTACAGTGCAGCCCTGTGCTGATGACAACACAGTGAAGCTGAGGCTTTCACTTAATCTGGCTCTGAAAAACAGACTGAGGGGCAACCCTTTTGCAAAGGGAAATGTAACTAGTTTGAGGTATTCCCCCCACTTACCCAGGGCAGAGTGCGGGTATTCTAAGAATAACTGTCGTTGTTGACTCTAGTGCATGTTTAACAGCCCCTCTCAACATTGCAGTTATTCAGTTTCCTCTCTGCCAACTGATTTGTAGCTGTCATTTACTTCAGGTCAGTTACCATGTGGGCAGAGAAATAGCAAATAAAATGTAAGCAGACAGAATATAGAGTGAGTGGCCCATGCTGACACAGGGGGATGGGGGGGGGGTGCCAGTGTGATAAGTACAATGCTGACAGGCAATCCGGGGTAGTTATGGGAATAGACAGTGCTGCATAAAAATATGTAACCTGTTTTGTAAGGTTCACACAAGGCTCAGACATCTCAGATGGTAATTTGCCACAGACATTTTATTTCCATGAAACTAGTGGAACCCGAAGTTGCAGCATGCAGTGAATGCTTGTGCATGGAGGTGTGCATGGGCCCCTACCCCAGTTCCCCATCCATCCATCCAACATTACGTCAGTGTCCTGATGTCCTTGCTCTGGCACCCGGTCTCCACCAAGTGTTAGCTGAGACAGGGACAACTTACTGCCCTGACCCGGGATAGGAGAGCTGTGCAGTGGCTAGCTTAGCCTTGCTTCCACCCTCCTCCCTGTCAAAACTCGGCAACCCAACCTTGTGGCCGATCTCAGGTAGGTCGCTGGTATTGCACAAGGTAAGGCACTTGGCAGCACCTCAACCTTCAGCACCACTGGGTCAGTTTAGTGTTTCCATTTCTGGTGCTTCTTTAATAACCATGAGAACTACCCCTCCTATCCTTACCAGTTTACCAGAGAACTTCCTGCTGTCTGCAACACATGACACAGATGCAAGTGAAGTTCTTGTTCCACTTGAGCCCTGTTTGTATATCTGTGTGTGTGTGTGTGTGTGTGTGTGTATGTGCAAGCCACTGGAAATCTGCAGAATGTAGCATTTATGTATTCCATGTCATGCAAGCAATAAGACTCGACCAGGTGGTCCTTATGCTGAGTTTGAAAATGGGTGTGAAAAATTAAACATCCTGATTGGCTGAAAACCATTGTCAGGCATGCATTTATTTTTTAATAGATGCCCACCAAACAACAAGTTCCAGCCTGGCACCACTCATTGGAAAACTGGTATCCTTGTGTCAGATCCAATTTTAAAACTGAGTGGCTGCAGTTTTTTTACCCGCTTGGTAAGGGAGAGGAAAGAGAACCCCATCACACACTTACTTACAGGGAAGTAAAACCCTGCCCACAACACCACTTGCTTTCTTTTTATTCTTTTTTTTGAAGTCATCATTAAAATACTTAATAACTGTCACCAATCCTCCTGCCCTTGGTAGATGTCTGCCCTCATCCCTCAATGATTGTCGGTTACTCCCCTGACAGTGACATTTCACCAGCGAGGTCCCCCACAGCGACTACAGCACCATGCCACTGTAGGAAACCCACTGGAACCCAGCACTGTCTGTTGGGGGTCCTGCACCCCCCCCAATCAGCTTCGACTTGGAGTTGATAATCTTTAAGTGGGAGGTGAGGGGTGCGCAACCCTCCATTTGGGGGGTTCGGGGACAAAGCCCCCTGAAGAAAACAAGGACAGACAATGCAAACCAGCAGCCAACTGCAGAATGTGGTCGACCTGCTGGTGTCGCTGATAGGGCGTTCAACAAAAATTTTGTTGAGCTCCTGTCGTGAATCTAATGATTGTCAGCTCGCTTCTCCTGATACTGTCACTTCACTTCCCTTCACACACACACAGGGAACAGCAATTCTGTCCTTAAGTCCACTGGCATTCTTTATGTAACCACCCAGTCTTCTAGGGTTACTACAATCCCATTAGGCTAGCCCAAGGAAGGTACTGGGCAGCTGGTAAAGGTACTTATTAGGAGCTCTTGACATATGTCATCATTGTTTACTCAGCTAGGCTGAGCAGAGAATGGATTATGTCATTTAGAATTCTCATAGCAGCATACGTTACTTTGGAATCAGCTTCTCTGGGGAGGTTTAGAATGTTGAGACTGGAGTCTGTAGTCAGCAGTAGTGTGAAGGGGAGCTCTGAGCCAGCAGCAGTGCTCAGAGCGTGGGGGTGCCTGCCAGTCTCCTGTGAGATTGGGTGAAGGATCCTTGGCAGTTTCTCACCCTAGTGTGTGAGACCCAGCAGAACCAAAAAAAGTGGTGGAGACCGTTCGTCTGCAGGATCCCAATGAGTCATGTTCCACAGACAATGTGGTTTGGACTGTGTTTCTGTGGATCCAAGGGAGAATCCCCTGAAGATCCTGAAGAGTGTCAGCTGCCCAGAGAGAAAGTGTGTGCAGTTGAATCTGTGACAAGCTACCTGTGAAGGGAAGAGGATGTTTTCCTTCATATTTTCATGCTTGTAACAAAGGGACAAACAAAGCCGTGAGTACAGATTCATGGGACTGTTCTTGGTCTGAGGTGTATGTGCCCAGAGATAAAGCTAGAGTCCACCTGTCAGGGTCCCTGCATCATCACAAAAATGTGCTGAGTATTCAAGTTTAAAGTTTGGGAGTCCTTTTGCAATCCAAGTGTATTGGAAGGATCCTGTTTCACCAAAATAATGTGCTGAATGTTTCAAGTTTCAAGTTTCAAGTGTGGGTTTCCTTTGCAATCCAGGTGCATTGGAGGATTCATGTTGGTGTAACCCAGAAGGAATGGCAGAGAGTGTGCATGGGGTAGGGTTGGACATAACCCCAGCTGGATTCCTTAGCCAGAGCTAACTGGTTCACGTATGGGCACCAGGTTTAACTGGGCATGTTAACGGATGTCATCGCTCCAGGGGAAATGTGTTTTAAGTGTGTGGCAACTACCACAGTATACACTTGTTTTGGAAAAGTAAAGTCCAGAGATTCCTAGTACAGAGGGATGGACAGTTCAAAATGTGTGTGAGGAAAAGTTTGTTCTAAAGTGCCCAAACAGTTATTGTTCTGGAAAGAAAAGTCTTGTTCCTGTGTAGACAGTACCAAACCCGAGGGACCACCCCTTTCTGCCTGTTCCAACTTGTTGTTAGAATAAAGCCATACTGTACAATCCCAGTTTTCAGTAGTGGAGATTGTATCTGTGCTCAATGTGGGAATTGTTATGGGGCCCTCCACAGAAGTTAGACCTAGCATAGCCCTGGCACTTCGCTCCCAGAACCTGGAGTAAATATAAATGTTATTTCGTACCTAAACCCCCACCCCTTTAGACTGCTGAGCTAGGTATTCACCTCAGAGATATGGGCGATGCCTTTTGTTTTTGCCAGCTTGTGGCCTGTTGCTTTGTCTATGGAACAAGTTGGGGGGGTCCCACTCTGCTGTTGGCTGGGGCATGGGTTACATTTATTAAAAAAAATAAAAGCAACTTTGATTTTCCCTGGTTGCCGCTAGTTTTTGGCAACCACATGCCTGCTACTGGCATTTCTCTTTCACTTTTCCCCTGACAGCAGTACCTTCATGTTGATACAGTAGTTCCACCTCCAGAAGACTGATCTGTTCGATACTGTCAGCTTCACTTCACCTACACTCTGTGCCTGGCTGCCCACCCGCCCGAAATTCAACACATTGGGGGGGAATGCCAGCATACAAAAAAAAAAGGGAACACAGCCTGTATGCTCTGTGTGTTGGGTAGCATGGGGGAACAAGTAGCAGTTTTTTTAAATGCAGCAAGCCAGACTCGATCTCTGTCTGTGTGTCACTTGGGGGCAGGAACCTGTAACCATAACTACTACTCCTACTCACACAACTATGGAGGCTCCTGTACAGCAAAAGTCCCTAGCTCAAAAAAAAAATGGTGGAGGAACTATTTTATCACACACCTTATTTTAAACTAATTTTTTATTAACTTTTTTTTTTAACTGAACTAATTTTTTTACAGTGCCCATTTTCTAAGCATAATAATATCCGACAGGGTGGGGGTATTGGGAAATACTGGACCTTCCAGGGGCTATAAGACCCTCTGTCTGTGGCGTCTGGCCTTATTACACCCCTGGGTGGTCCAGTATTTCCCAGTACAGCCCACCTTGTATTATTGCTTACATAGCTGCATAGTGATGCCCAACACCACAGCTGGAGGGCCTTACAGCCCCTGGAAGGGTAGGTATTGCAGCATAAGGTCCACCCTGTAGTGTCTTATTGCACTTACAAAATCGATAATATATTTATCTTTCTTTACGTCAGAAGAAAAAAAATTAACGTATTTGTAATATTTTAAAATTAATTTATTTGAGGTAATGAAAGGGAAAATATAGTCCCAAACCGGGTGTGGGGGGAGGGGGGACAAGTAAGGATCTTTTATAACAGTTTACACTGTGTCTTCTTTTTGTACCTTATTTCAGACTTTGCCAGCAGAGGCAGATTGTTGCTGCAGGTTTGAGGGCAAGAGTCTGTTTAGGGCTTGCTGACATATTTTATGAATTGCACAGAAGCATTAAAGATTGGCTGCATTAGACTGAATGGCTGCAGGAAAGCTGGCAGTCATTGTAGATTTCTATTTTTCTTTTCCTGGGTCTGATTTTGAAGGCTGTTTTTTTTTGGGGGGGGGGATTCTTTGGTGGTTTCAGACTTCTGTGGTGCAGGGTGACGTCAGCATATGCAACCCAGGAACAAGAGGCCACTGAAGTAGAATGCTTCCTCAACTGTGGGAACTCCTTGGGAGCTCCGTGGTACGGCTTGCAGAGATCAGGATGTCGGTGTTGCTTTGAGATTCTCCGATGGAGCAGCGGTTGCTGTTAGTGACTCCAGCTGGGCTGGCTGTGTTGCACACTGTCTCTGAATCACTTGTTGAAAGATAAGGGTTGCAGGGTAGTTGAGGGGCAGAGTGGCAGTTGCTGTCAGTGGCTCCTACAGGCTCGATGTAGTGTGCTTGTAGCGATCCTGTTTCTGTGCTGTCAGGAACACAGAGGGATGAAATAATCATTTTGGTTGGGTGATTACAGACCATACTGGCAGCAGCAGCAATCAGGGAGGGTTTCTGTATGGCAGCTGAAGCTTTGCTGTTTGTGCTTGTATGTGGATTTCCAGTAGCAGCAGCAGCAGTTGACAGAATGTGTGCCCTGCTACATCTGTCATCTTCTGTGGGTGCCCAGTAAGATCTGAGTGATGATTCTAGTCTAGTCGCAGACATAATTTCCCTGGCCTCCAAGCCATCTGCTAATATTTGTATTGCGGTGGCACAAACTGAGTGACTGGTATACCTGCATGATAACTCTGCTTCCACAGACTGCTTTGGCATTAGTGCTCCCAGAAATGTCTTACTCATGGGCTCAAGGGTGTACCATACAGCTTGGGTGTGAAGATAAATTTGTGGTAGTTTCCTAGGGTGCAGGTAAAAACTGGTTGCAACTGTTGGGCTTTTACTCAGGCATTGTTTCAAACTTAAAACTGGGCCAAGGGGATCCCTGGGCTGCTGGTAGATGAAACTTCGGTTTTGGTGCTTGTTTACCACAATGTGGTTCTTGTGTTTTTTTTTGTAGACTCATTGAATGTCAGTGCGACATATTCTCACCCAGAACTATCAGTTTTGATGGCAAAAGAGTCTGGTTTTAAATCATGAAGGCCCTCCCAAATGTTTTTTTTGTATTTTAATCGTTTGGTAACTGGGTAAGGCCCACTAGGCACAGGTGCCTGTTTTCAGGGGTGACCTGGGAGCACTGGGTGGTTAAGTGACTTGCTCAGAGTCACACAGTATGCAAGTGGAGGTTGTGAGAATCAAACTCAGATCTGGTCTGCTGAATGTACCAAGCTCATTCACATCTCATTCCTCTAACCTCCAGGCTATACTGCCAGCCCAAATGTGTTACAATTGTGCATCAAACCATACTTTTCTGACAAGGCCAGGTACAGTGTAAGGGGAAAGTACAGCTGATGTTTTCAGCTTTTGCAGGTCTGCTTTGGAAATGGCAGAGTGATGGGTGGCTGTTATTTCATTTTCTGTAACTTGTAGTAACTGAAATAATGACATTATTTGCTGGCATCAGACCTGGATCTGTAATCAAATTGATGTTTCTGCATATGGCTGGGGACTAAGTCACAAAATGATTTAAGCCTGCCCTGAGTGATGTGTAACTAGCAACTGAGTATTCTGCATGTTTGTTGTTTCACTCTTCTGAATAGAAACATCTCAAGTTTTGATGTATTTCAGACACAGATGCAGTTTTCCAGTCTAACCTAATTTTTTTTGAAAGCCAGTTGCTGAGGACACTTACTGACCAAATATCTGCCTTCTGAGTGTTGGTTTCATCATTTTGTACCTCAGTGTTGTCTATTTCACATGCAGTTAAATTTAAATGTCTTTTGCTCACACTGACATCTTTCTTGTTTTTTTTGACCAGTACTTGTTTTGTTTTATTGGTGCTTTCTTGCTGGAAGTATACCATTACATTCGGGTCTTCAGACATTTCAAAAGAAAATGGTGGGAAATCAGACATTTCCTTCTAAGGCAGTTACAGTGAAATGTGAAGAAAAAAACTGGCTGCTGTTTAAAACTGAACATACTGAGGTGGCTCAAGGATATTGTTGTCACCTTGAAGGCTGGCACTGGGACTTTTTCATACCTGGCATTAGGCTGAGGTAAATGTATGGGTGCCAGCCTGTATCGGCCATTCCGAAGCCAGGATTCTCCCTACCCATTTTATAACATTCCATGTCTTTGTGTGTGGGTTGGGGGGGGTTGAGGAGGAAGCATTCTACTAGTGGAACACTGCAGAGTTCTGCATTCCTGTATCCTATAGTAAACAAATACATCATGCATTGAATGTGTAAAAAGAAAGAGGACAGACAGGTGACAAAATATCTGTGGAGAGACTATTTTACATTTTTTAGTACTATTTAATTATATTTTTTTTGTCTTTTAAAACTTTCAGTGAGTTCGTTTTTTTTTTAAAGTTGCCTATGGACCTATTTTATAAGCACAATAAGACATTTCAGGACATTGGTTGTGCTGGTTTTACCACACTTTCAGGGGGTGGAGACACTTGACCTATGGTCCTGTGCATTGTTACACCCTTGAGCATGTGGTAAAACCAGCACCACAAACATCCCATCATATCTTATTGCAAAAATGAACTGTATCACGCAGTTCTAACATGGTAGTTAACACTAGAGTGTAAATCAGTAATAGCCACTGAGGTTACTCATAGGCCCATATCCTGTATTTACATATGAACATACATATATACATACATACAGTTGAACCAGCAGAAAAAGGCCTTGCGGTCTGTCATGTCCTCCCTGAGGCCCTGTCCTCCCTCTTCTGTGTCTACTGTCCCACAGAGCTTTTTATGTAGTCTGCAAACAGGCATATTTTGCCTTTTATCCCACCTGCAATATTACCGATGATGATGTTGAACACCACCAGGCTGAGCACTATACCCTGTGGGACCCCACTAGTGACTGGCCACCCTCTAAGAAATCCCCCTGACCACCATCCTCTGACTTCAGTCCTGCAGCCAGTTTCTAACCCACATAATCAGTTTTCCCCTTTCCCCCCAGGTCCTCCAGCTTCCTGATTAATCTTCTGTGGGGAACTCATGGCTGAAGAAATGGTAGAGGAAGGGTTTGGCTACAATGGGGACTGGGGATCCATCTGGGAGGATAAGGGCCTCTACAGAGGTGATAGCCAGCATCCATCCAACAGGGGAACAGCAGCCCTCAGTGGTTGGTTTAAATGTTATTGCGATGAACATATAAACTAGCCACGGGTGTGGTGGAAGGAATCATGGAGTCAGTAACTGCCCCTCCCCCCCACTGGCTGAAGTGAAGACTAAGGACATCCCAATTAGAGAGGAATCCCCCAGGGTGCAAATTTATAAAAGAAGCAGGGAGGTAGCGATGAAGGGGAAAGGAACAGGAGCATTAAAATGAGGTGGGTGGGAGGAGGAGGAGGGCCAAAAGGAGAAAGAGGGCAACTAGCAGAATGGAAACAAAAGCTAGAAGGTTATGTGTGTGAGTGCTAGAAGTCTTGGAAATAAGATTCCAGACCTAGAGGCCATCATGGCAGAGGCCGACCTGGGTATTGTGGCCATTACTGAGTCATGATGCACTGAAAACCATGACTGGGACATGACCATACCAGGCTATACTCTGATCAGGAAGGACTGAGTGGGAAGGAAAGGAGGGAGCGTGGTGCTTTATGTGAGAGAAAGCATAAATATGATGGAGATAACAGGGAATACTCGGGAAGGCAGAAGCACTGTGGGTCACCCTGGAGACAGGGAATGGAGTCACTATTCACACTGGAGTGCTCTACAGACCTCCAGCACAGGGAGAGGCATTAGATAAGTTACTGGTGGAAGCCATTGGCAAGATGGCAGAAAAGGGGAGGTGCTGCTGGTGGGGGACTTCAACCTGCCAGAAGTAGACTGGAACCTTCCAGCAGCAGCTTCTGCTAGAAGCAGGGACATCCTGGACTCTCTGCAGGGAGTGTTCCTTAGGCAGCTAGTTAGTGAACCCACTTGTGATGAGACAGTACTGGACCTGGTACTCATTAACAGGGACAGTGTTGCAGACGTCAAGGTGGGAGGCCACTTAGGGACAAAGATCACTGTACAGTGTGGTTCAATATAAGGATGGCTGCGGAACTGAACCACCCAATGGTGAGGGTCCTGGACTTTAGGAGGGCAGATTTTATAAAGATGGGTGAATGCCTCAGGAATGGTCTGGCAGGGCAGATGGCCTGGTTGAAGTGGAGGAACAGTGGGCAAAGATAAAAGGGATCATAGCAAAGGCAACAAACCTCTGTATCACATGAGCAAAAACAAGAGGAAAAATGGACTGCTATAGTTCTTGAAAGAGGCAGCTGAAAAGGTAAAGGCTAAAAAGGTAGCATTCAGAAGGTATAAGGAGATGCAGAGGGAGGAGGATAGGGGAGTGCATCAGGGGAAAGAAATGGAAGCATGGAAAGCAGTAAGGAGCACAAAAGCACAAACTGAAGAGAGAACAGGGGTCAACAGCAGGACAAGTTGATTCAAAATTGCACTAGCCTGCAGATGGTTGCACTAGCCCACAGTTATAATGGTAAAATGTTGGTTGCTTATGAAAGAAAATATGCAAGCCAAAAAATATGCTGATTATTGCACATTTATCCTGCTCCCACATTGCTTCTTGCCCCAGCAGAAAAAAAGACTGCAGTGCCATCACACACTGTGTGCCCACATAATTTTGTATCATGGCCCCCTATCTTCATCTTTCTGCCCCCCCCACTCTGAACCAGAGGATACCACAACAACAAATGTTCAGTCAAACAGTCCTATGTCTGTACTCACACACACACACACACACACACACACACTAGCTGCCATCATCATGCACCTCACCACATTCTCACCACCACCCGCATGGCAATGAACAAAGTCAGGCAGAGACAGACACTGTCAACCCCCACCCTGTGATCAACTGGAGACCTGCACTTTTAAAAGTTTGCATGCAGTCTCAAGTGAGCCAGGAGCACATCTAAGATTTCTTTAAGGAGGGGACTACACAAACCTAAGGGCTTGGGAAATAGAAAACTTTGATATTTTTATTTTTAAATGTATTGATTTTAACATTCTGTGCCCCAACAATACAAGATTTTTTTTAAAAACATTGTCCTTTCATCAGCCCAGGGGAAATAGGACACAGGCATGATGCTATACCACCACTGTTTCTATACAGGATGATCTATGCATCCCCGAAATGCCTATTTTAACCTTTCAAATTATGTATTTTATTAAGGTTTATTTTGTACCATACATGCTCCAAAGCTTTGCTTCCAGTATGAAAGAACATGCTGGGTGGGATAAGGGTGGGACGGTATGGATGGTGTTCACTGGCATGGTCCATTTTGAAGAGATGGGGACCCCTACGCTTGCCAGTAATGGCAGCTATGCATCTATGGATGGTCACTTCAGAGTCTGGTCTGCACTGGTGTCCAGGGAAAGTACAGAGCTGAGAGATTTGGAGGGGAGAAGGAGCAGCTATGGTAAAACTGGGATAAACATCGGCACCTGCAGGGCAGACCCTGTATACCTGTTAGTATTTTGTCACTGAAATGTTAACATAGAAACAGACTTTGACGGCAGCTAAGGACCGCTTGGCTCACCTAGTCTGCCCATTTCCCTACCTACTGTATAAGCTGCAGATCCTAGTTAACCAACAGCCTATTTCTTCCTACCCCCACAAGAATTGCCTTATGTTTGTCCCATGCATTCTTGAATTCTCCCACAGTTTTAGACCCCACAACCTCCTCAGGAAGGTGGTTCATTGCGTCCATCACCCTCTCTGTGAAAAAATATTTAAATTCAATTCAATTCAACTTTATTTTTATAGTGCCTTTCAAAACCAAGGCACGTAACATAAAACAGAAAGCGATATAGATACCATTAAAACATAAGAATTATATTATTTTCTCACATTGCCCCTGAGTCGTTCCCCCCTCTATCTTCAAATTGTGTCCCCTTGTTCTTGCACATTTCTTTTTCTGAAAGATGCTACCCTCTTGGACTTTGTTGATTCCTCTGAGGTACTTAAACGTTTTTATCATGTCCCCCTCTCCCTCCTTTTCTCAAATGTATACATATTAAGCTCCTTTAGTCTCTCCTCATGTGGCTTCTCTTGCAGACCCTGCACCATTTTAGTTGCCCACCTCTGGACTGCCTCCATCCTTTCTATGTCCTTGTGGAGATGGGATCTCCAGAACTGAACGCAGTACTCCAGACGGGGTCTCACCAACTGTCTGTTCAGAGGGATAACAACTTCCTGTTTTCTGCTTGTGATGCCTCTCCCTATACATCCCACTATCCCTCAGCCCTCCCTATTGCCTTCTCACATTGCTTGCTAACCTTTAGGTCATCTGATATGATTACCCCGGGTTTTTCCATTTGTTGTTGTTATTACTACCTCCCCACCCTGTGTATTCTTCCCTGGGTTTTGTTTCCCAGGTGTATTATTTTGCACTTCTTTGCATTGAATCCAAGCTGCCGTACTTCTGACCATTCCTCCAACCTTGCCAAGTCCCTTCTCATTCTTTCCACCCCACCTTGTGTAGCAACCCTGTTGCAGATCTTTGTGTCATCTGCAAAGAGGCATACTTTTCCTTCCAGTCCTTCTGCAATGTCACTTATAAAGACATTAAAAAGTACTGGACCCAGTACTGAACCCTGCGGTACCCTACTAGTAACCCCCCTTTCTTCAGAGTGGACTCTGTTTACTATTGGATACAGTTGGATACAGATGCTTAAAATGTAGGGAAATGAGCAGCAGTGGTCTTAATAATGTGGAACAAATTGTCAGACAGAGACATGTTCAGAAAACTGGAAGTTAAAGACTCAAGAGCACTCTATCCTTGATCACACCATGGACACTAGCTAAAAGTCATAACAGTGGCGTGATAATAACTCACACTGTGTCTTTTGTGGGATCCCTTTCTTGAGCTGCCAGATAATTGCAGTTCTTAATGAGCTGTTTATCACATCAAGCCATCTGGAAGACAGAGAGATTAGCCTGCCAAAGTAAGAGCTTTGTTAACTTCATTAATAGCCATGGAAAACCTGCACTAGTCAAGATGGATAAGTAGAGAGTAATTAGCTGCACTAGCCCTGGTTAATTTGCACTAGGTCTTGGGGTAGGAAAACAATGTTAAAATTGACCCCTGAGAGAGAGAATAGCCCAGGAGGTAACAAAAGGGGACAAGACAGTTTTCAACTTACCAGTGCTGTAGAGCGCTGGGTATTGCTCGCCGGGGGAGTTGGGGGTGCAAACAGTGGAGAATGAATGAGCGGGGCCAACACATCAGGGTCATTAAGCCCAGAAAATGCCATAGGGTTAAATGGAATCTGGAATGTGGTCCTCCATTCGTAGTGTCCATACCCAAAGGCACCACCAGTATTGGTGGGCAGGTAGGTCGGCAGCCCCAAAAGCCCGTCCAACTCGAGCAGTGTTATGCAACACCAGATCCATTAAAAACAAGACTGCAATTTTTGCAGATCTTGTTGGGACAGTGGATCTGGCTTGCATCACTGAGACCTGGCTGGATGAGAATGCTGGTCCGTTGGAAGCCGCAATTCCAGCCGGGTACTTGGTGTTACACCGCCCGAGATTGGACCATGGGGGGGGGGGGGGGTTGCGGTTTGTTTCAAGACCGAACTGGGCCTCACGAGTGTACCAGTTGAGGAGGCTGGGTCATTTGAGTGTACCGTAGTAGCAGGTGTAGGTGTAGGATCGTTCTCTTCTACTGGCCACCCGGGGACTAGAAGCGTTTCCTTCAGGAAGTAGTAGACTTCGTGATCAACATGGCATTTGAGTCACCCAGGCTGATGGTCCTGGGTGACTTCAACGCCTGGGTCAATGACAAACTCTTATAATTTGGACAACACGTCCTACAGCTGATGACATCACTGGGCCTTACACAGATTGTTACCTCTGCTACTCACAAACATGGTCACTCTCTTGACCTAGTTTTCCTCCTGATGATCGAAGCCTTCGATCTGGGGATGGAACCTGTCGCATGGTCCGATCACTACATGTTGGGGTTCAGTTTTTGTGCCTCCTTCATAGGCCCACCCCTGTGGAGATGGTCAGGTATCGCCCTTTACGAGATGTAAGCTCTGAAGGCCTGGTGGCAGTGCTTGACCTATCGGCGCCTCCTGAGGCAAGCAGTAATACAGAGGCTTCGGTACTGGCCTATAACAAGGCCATTTCTACAGCTTTGGATGCTATTGCTCCTGTCCGTGTTTGTCCTCTCTCCCTTTGCCTTGGTGCCCTTGGTTTGACAGGACCTTGAGGGAGATGCGGCGACTAGGACAAAGGTTAGAGCATTGCTGGTGGAAATCCGCCCTGGAGGCCGACCATCTTAGATTGATGGAACATTATCAAATCTATCAATCTGCAATCTCCTGTAAGAAGGCAGAGTTCCTGTCTGGGGAGATCATGGCTGCCCAGAACTGACCGGCTCAGCTCTTTCGAATTGAAGACAGACTGCGCAACCCAGCCTGCCTGCAGATTCAAAGAGATTTTTCACAAGTGGAGTGTGATGAGCTTGCTCTGTTCTTTGCAGCTAAGGTGGCTGACGGCTGGGCTCCAACCAGCACACTCTATGGGAGATGCTACTGATCGGCGCTTGGTCACTCTCCCTCACTTTTCCTGGAATACCTTTGGCCAGCCAGAGTTTGTTGATGTCATGTGGATTGCCCAGGGTATGCATCCCATGTGCTGTAGTTTAGATCCGGGCACAACCACAATGATAATGGGTTGTTGTGTTATCATTGGCCTGGTCCTAGCATGAATAGTCTGGTGCTCCCTCAAGTTGGGTGAGTTTCCCAGCTCCCTGAAGTAGGTGGTGGTGACACTCCTCCTGAAGAAAGCTTCTCTGGACCCAGGCTGCCTTGCTAACTACAGACCAATCTCTAACCTCCCCTTTGTGGGGAAGGTGATTGAGAAAGAAGTGGCTCTACAACTGCAGAACCATTTGACCATCCATGACATCTATGAACCTCTCCAATCCAGTTTCCAAAAGAGGCATAGCACTGAGACTGCACTCGTTAGGGTGCTCAATGATCTCCTGATGGCGAGAGATCGAAAAACTGTTCCATCCTAGTCCTTCTTGTGCTCTCATCAGCATTTGACACTGTAGACCATGGGGTTCTTCTCGAATGCCTGGAGTTCATCTGTGGCCTTTCTGGTACAGTCTTCAGGTGGTTTAAATTTTTCCTCACTGGCAGAACTCAGAGGGTGGTGTCGGGGATTTATTCCTGTGACCCAGTCTCCCTGTCATGTGGGGTCCCTCAGGGTTCGGTATTGTCCCTCATGTTGTTTTCGGTGTACATTCTGCCCCTCGGAGACATTGTAAGATGGTATGGGCTGAGGTTTCACTGCTATGCTGATGATACCCAGCTCTACCTGTCTTTTGAACCCGACCAGGATAGAGCTCTCTTGGTATTTAATAACTGCCTCACTGAAATCCAGGGTTGGATGAATTTGAGCTGGCTGAGGTTGAACTTGGAAAAGACTGAGGCGATGGTTGTGGACCTAGTCGCTGGATAGAGGGGTCGGGAGTGGGTCTGCCTTCGGGACTTTTCCTGGGAGGCTCCCAGCTTTTTATCTCTGAATGAGTGCGAAACCTGGGGGTGATTTTTGATGATGGGCTGACAATGTGATCACAGGTGTCAGCACTCATCAAATCCTCTTTTTACCATCTGAGGAACATCTTCAAGGTTAAGCACCTAGTTTCATCTGGTGATCTTCCTATGCTGGTCCACGCCTTTGTGACCTCGTGCCTTGATTATTGCAACTCCCTTTATCTAAGGCATCTGGGGTTGATAGCCGCTTGCAGCTGATGCAGAATGTTGCAGCCCGGTTATTGATGGGAACTCCCCGGACTTGTCACATCTCTCTGCTGCTGCATGAACTGCACTGACTGCCAGTTCAGTGGCGGATCACCTTTAAAGTTGGACTTTATACTTATAAAGCCCTACATGGACTTCTAGTTCCTAACTGCCCCGGGTGATCGCTCTGCTCGGCTGACAAGGGGTTGCTAGAGATTTCAAGGGTTTCCTTAAAATCTTCTGGGGCTCGTGCATTTATGTACATGGCCCCAGCCCTTTGGAATTTTCTACCCCATCAGCTTCGGGAGTGCATGACTGTGGAGGGATTTAAACAGACCTTAAAAACCCATCGATGGCACCTAACCTACCTTGTTTGATTTTATTGAAGTCTGAATTTCATGGTAATTTGTATTTAACTGTGTTTTATAATATTTTGTTTTATCTTATTGTTAAGGTGTCTTGATTTTTTGAAAGGCACAATATAAATAAACTTATTATTATTAAGACATTTTTTAGGTATGTAAGTGAAATAAGGAAGACCAGGGGTGGGATTTTAAGGTTACAAATGGAAGGGGGGACTGTGCAGAGGGGGACCAGAAAAATGCAGACATCCTGAACAAATATTTTTGCTCAGTGCTCACAGAGGATGGAGAAGGGCCACAAAAAAAGTAACAGAAGCTTTGGAGGGAGGGAGGGAGCTGGACACTGGTCCTTTTTTGGAGGTGAGAGTCCTGAAGTGACTTGCTAATCTGAAGGTGGACAAAGCAATGGGGCCAGGTGGGATGCATCCAGGGGTATTGAGGGAGCTCAGAAAAATACTGGCTGCTCCTCTGACAGTTCTATTTAGCAGATAACTTAAAAGAGTAGTGTTTCCTGAGGACTGGAAGAGGTCAGATGTAGTCCCACTACACACAAGTGATAGCAGTGAGGAGGCTGGCAATTATAGGCCAGTCAACCTGACATCGGTGGTGGAAAAGTTAATGGAATCACTGCTGAAGGAAAGGATTGTGGAATATCTTAAATCCAGTGGGCTACAAGACCTGAGGCAGCGTGGCTGTTTTACAGAGGGGTGGTCATATCAAATGAATCTGATAGATTTCTTTGACTGGGTGATCAAGGAACTAGATGAGGGTGGAACAGTGGACATGGTCTACCTAGATTTCAGTAAGGCTTTCAACGCCATTCCACACAGGAGACTAGTAAGCAAGCTGGGTAGCTTAGGAGTCGGTCCAAAGAGGTAAAGTGAATAAGAAATATGTTAGGGGATAGGCAACAGAGGGTGGTGGTAAACGGAGTTCACTCTGAAGAAGGGAGTGTGACTAGTGGGGATCAGTGATGGGACTGGTCCTCTTTCATGACTTTATAGGTGACATTGCAGAGGAGCTGGAAGACAAGGTCTGCCTCTTTGCGGATGACACCAAAATCTGTAATAGGGTGAATACTCCATAGGGGTGGAAAGGATAAGTAGAAAACTGGAGAAGTGGTCAATGGCACAGCAGCTGCATTTTAATGCAAAAAAGTGCAAAATAATGTACTTAGGACACAGAAACCCAGCGGCGTAGTGCAAAATGGGTGTAGTGGTACTGACAACCACTAAGCAGGAAAGAAACTTGGGGTAATCATACTGTATGACCTAAAGATGGCTAGGCAGTGCAACAAGGCAATAGGGAGGCTTGGTGGGATGCTGCAGTGCATTGGGAGGGGTATCACCAGTAGAAACAAGGCGGTAGTGTTGCCTCTGTATAGATCACTGGTATGATCTCACCTAGAGTACGGTGTCTAGTTCTGGAGACCACATCTCCAGAAGGACATAGACAGAGTGGAGGCAGTCCAGGGGAGGGCAACTAAAATGGTGCAGTTTATGTTTCAAAAGCCCTACTTGGAGAGACTAAATGACCTCAAAATGTACACCCTGGAAAAGAGGAGGGAGAGGGTTGATATGATAGAGACCTTTAAATACCTCACAGGTGTAAATTAGATACAGGAGTGAAGTATTTTTCAGAAGAAAAGGTGCTCAAAAACAAGGGAACATTGCTGGAGAGCCAGCTGAGGGAGGAGGATTGAGCACTCAGAGGGCTGCTCTCCTCCTCTGGGGAGGGTGGGCTGCAATTCCATTGCTCTACTGCTACCTGGGTGACCATGGGTGGTGGTGCAGTGGGATTGCAGAGTGAACAGCTGGGGAAGACGTCGGCCGAGGTCTGGACCGGTGGCCCATCTCTGCATGCCCTCGTCTCATTGGATCTCCTTGTGTGCCATCATCCTTGGAGGTGGGGTGCACCAAATCAAGGAAAATCCCAGCACTTGCACCTGGAGATGGGCCCTGGCACCTTAGCCACATGACCAGGCTCCATGGGGTGGGGGGCTCAGTTGGACCTCCCATGGCGCTCAAATGGACTGGAGGGAGACAAACTGGGATCCCCTCTTCCTCACCCAGGGGGGTAAACTGAGGCCGGGTGATGGTTGGTCCTTTGAAGCATCCCAGAAATGCCTGGCAGAGCCCTACAGGATGGCTTGGGAGTCCCAGAAGATAAGGGAAGTTACGATGAAGAAGGGGGCGAATAAACAGACAATATTCAAAAAAAAAAAGAACAAGGGAACATGTTATGAAGCTGGAGGGGGTAGATTCAGGAGATATGTGAGGAAGTACTTCTTCAGGTGAATTCCTGGAACAGTCTTCCAGCGGAGGTAGTGGGGGTGAAAACAGTAGTGGGGTTCAAGAATTCATGGGAGAAGCACAAGGGCATAATAGTGGAAAGGAAGGGGAGAGGGAAAAAGAGCTGTAGATTGGGCACAGTCTATGGCAATAGTGCATGTAGTGAGAAATGGGAAGACTAGATGGGCCAAGTGGTCCTTATCAGTCATCAAATTCTGTTTTTCTGTATTTCTAAGTTAACAGAGTAAAATACCTTTCTGAAATCCAGATACAGGATGTCCACTGCTTGCCACTGTTCACTGTCCTGGTTACCCAGTCGAAGAAATCAATCAGATTAGGCTGGCAGAACCTCCCTGACACAAACCTGTGCTGCCTATCATCCTGGAGCCCATTTTCTTCCAGAACGCTTACCAGTCTTTCTTTCAGCATGGTTTCCATGAGTTTTCCACTATCAAGGTCAGGCTGACTGGTCGGTAGTTACCAGGGTCTTCCCTTGGCCTGCTTTTGTGTAGTGACACTACATGTGCTGTACTCCATCCCAGGGGTACTTTCTCTGACTCCAGTGAAGTGTTAACAGATCTGCCAGGGGACCTGCCAGCACATCCGCCAGCTCCCTCAACAGCTTTTGATATATGCCATCTGCTCCTGGGGATTTGTCTACCTTCAGGGCCTTTAAGCCTTTTCTCAACCTGTCAACTTTTATATCCTTGTCTGTGTCTCCACTCACCCCATTGCCCCCCCCCGAGGTACTGGGCCATCTTTTTTCTCAGTGAAGACTGAATGGCTGAACTATTATGGGGTCTGGAAGGGTGGGGATGGTGGGACAGAGGCACATTCCTCAACCAGTACCACTACAAAATTCCTATGCTACTCTGGCAGGGTGGGACTGCCAGGAGGAAGCACCCATGATAGTGACCAAGGGGAATGTGGGGGCCCTCCTTAATAGAGACCCCATGGAGGGTAGTAGATGACCCCAGAGGAGGAGGAGGAGGAAGCAACTTCTGGTGGGGGACTCGATTGTGAGGGGGATAGATTTGAGAATAGGAAAGAGGGAGAGGGGCACATTAGGCACCTACCTAGTGCCATGGCCCAGAGGGATGGGAAGTGATTCCTGAGGATCACTAGGTCAGTAGGATGGGAGGGTGAGCTACTTGTCATTGTACACCTGTTGCTAATGACCTACCTAGGGACATGACTGGAATAGTGTAGGAGGAGTTTAGGGAGTTGAGGAGGGGTCTTAGACAGGTAGCTCACTCAGTGGCTTTCACTGAGGTGCTGCCTGTCTACAATAGAGAACAGGGGAGGGAACTCAGCACCAGGAGCTTCAATTCATGGCTGAAGGAATGGTGCAGAGAGGATGGGTTCTGCTACACTGGGGACTGGGGACCTACCTGGGAGGATAAATGCCTGTACGGGGTGATGGCCTGCATTCATCTGGGAGGGGAACAGCAGTCCTCAGTAGATGGTTTAAATGTTACTTCGATGAACATTTAAACTAGCCAAGGGGGGGTGGTAGAAGGAATCAGGGAGTCAGAAACTGCCTCTTCCCCACAGGCTGAAGTAGACAGTAAGGAGAACTCAAGGGTCAAGGAATCACTCAAGGTGCAAATTCATAAAGGGAGCAGGGTGATAGTGATAGAGATAGAGGTGGGAAGGAATAGGAGCAGTCAAAAGAGAGGTGGGAAGGGTGGAGGGCAAAAAGGAAAAAAGGGGGCCAACAAGCAGAGTGGAAACAAAATCTAGAAGGTCACATGTGCGAATGCTAGAAGTCTAGGAAATAAGATTCTAGACCTAGAGGCCATCATGGCAGAGGCTGATCTGGATATTGTGGCCATTATCAAGTCATAATGCACTGAAAACCATGACTGGGACATGGCCATTCTGGGTTATACTCTCTTCAGGAAGGACCAGCTGGGAAGGAAAGGAGGAGGTGTGGTGCTTTATGTGAGGGAAAGCATAAAAGTGATGGAGATACAGGGAATTCAGGGGTAGGCAGAGGCACTGTGGGTCACCCTGGAAAAAAGGAATGGAACCACTACTCGCCCTGGAGTGATCTATAGACCTCCAGCACAGAGGGAGGAATTAGATAAGGAACTGGTGGAAGCCACTGGCAATATGGTAGAAAAAGGGGAGGTGCTGCTGGTGGAGGACTTCAACCTGCCAGATGTGGATTGAAGCCTTCCAGCGACAGCTTCAGCTAGAAGCAGGGAACTCCTGGACTATCTGCAGGGTGCATTCCTCAGGCAACTAATCAGTGAACCCATTCATGATGGGGTGATACTGGACCTGCTACTCACTAACAGGGACAGTGTTGCAGATGTCAAGGTGGGGACCAGTGATCATCGTATGGTGTGGTTTAATGCAAGGATGGCTGTGGAACTGAACCACTCAAGGATAAGGGTCCTGGACTTCAGGAGGGCAGATTTTAAAAAGATGGGTGAATGCCTCATGGATGACCTAGCAGTGGTGGGTGACCTGGGTTGGGTGGAGGAACAGTGGGTGAAGATAAAAGGGAGCATAATAAAGGCAAATAGACCTCTATGTCAAACAAGTGAGCAAAAGCAGGAGGACAAAGAGGTCACTATTGTTTTCAAAAGAGGTGGCTGAAAAGGTAAAAGCTAAAAGGGTGGCATTCAGAAGGTATAAGGAGATGCAGATGGAGGATAGAGAGGTGTATCGGGGGAAACAGTGAAGCAAGGAAAACAGTAAGAAGTGCAAAGATGAAAACTGAAGAGAGAATAGCCCAGAAGGTAATGAAAGGAGATATGACATTTTCAGATATGTAAGTAAAAGATGAAGACCAGGGGTGGTATTGTAAGGTTACAAAGGGAAGGGGGGAGACTGAGCAGAAAGGGACCAGAAAAAGATATCCTGAACAAATACTTTTGTTCAGTGTTCACAAAAGAAGGAGAAGGGTAGGGGCCACAAAAAAGTAACAAAAGCTGTGGAGGGAGTGAGGGAGGTGGACACTAGTCCTTTTTTGGAGGTAAGAGTTCTGAAGGGACTTGCTAATCTCAAGGTGGACAAAGCAATGGGGCCAGATGGGGTGCACTCAGGGGTATTGAGGGAGCTCCGGGAAATACTGACTGTACTTCTGACAGTTCTATTTAATAGCTCATTGGAAACAGAAGTGGTTCTGGAAGACTGGAGGAGGGTGGATGTAGTCCTACTACACAATTGTGGTGGCAGGAAGGAGACTGCCAAGTATAGGCCAGTCAGCCTGACATTAGTGGTAGGAAAATTAATGGAATCATGACTAAAGGAAAGGATTGTGGAATATGTTGAATCCAGTGGGTTACAAGACCCAAGGCAGCATGGTTTCATGGGGGAGATCATGTCAAATGAATCTGATAGATTTCTTTGACTGGGTGACCAAGGAACTAGATCAGGGTGGAGTGGTGGATGTGGCCTAACTAGATTTCAGTAAGGCGTTTGACACTGTTCTACATAGGAGACTAGTAAGCAAACTGGTTAGCTTAGGAGTTGGTCCAAAGATGGTAAACTGGATAACAAAATGGTTAGAAGAAAGGAGACAGAGGGTGAGGTTAAACAACATTCACTCCAAGGAAGTGAAGGTGACCAGTGGGGTGCTTCAGGGATCAGTGCTGGGACCAGTCCTTTTTGCACAGGAGCTGGAAGGGCCAGTCTGACTCTTTGTGGATGAAACCAAAATCTGCAATAGGGTGGATGCTCCGACAGGGGGTGGGGTGGAAAGGATGAGCAGAGACCTGAGAAAACTTGAGGTGTGGTCAGGGATATGGCAGCTGGGTTTCAATGCAAAAAAAATGCAAAATAAGGCACTTACGGCACAGAAATGGAGGGGAGAGTACAAAATGGGTGGACTAGTACTGTGACCACCAAGCAGGAAAGAAACCTGTGGGTAATCATACCAGATGATCCAAAGGTGGTCAGGCAGTACAACAAGGCTGTAGGGCGGGCAAGTGGGATGCTGAGCTGCATAAGTAAGGGTATCACCAGCAGAAAGAGGGAAGAGGTGTTGCCTCTGTATAGCTCACTGGTAATATTCCACCTAGAGCATTGTGTCTAGTTCTGGAGACCACATCTTTGGAAGGGCATAGAGTAGAGGAAGTCTAGAGGAGGGCACCAAAAATGGTGCAGGGTCTGCATCAAAAGCCCTATGAGGAGAGACTAAAGGATCTCAATATGTACACCCTGGAACAAAGGAGGAAAAGGAAAATATAACAGAGACCTTTTAATACCTCAAGGGGATAAATAAGGTACAGGAGTGGCATATTTTTCAGAAGAAAAGGTGCTCAAGAACAAGGGGGCATGCTATGAAGCTTAAGGTGGGTAGATACAGGAGAGATGTGAGGAAGTACTTCTTCACAGAAAAAGTAATATATTCCTGGAACAGCCTTCAAGTTGAGTTTGTGGGGGCAAAAACAGTGGTAAGGTTCAAGAATGCACGGGATAAGCACAACGGAATCATAGTGGAAAGGAAGAGAGAAGGGAGAAAGAGCTGTGGATTGGGCATGGTCTGATGTAATAGTGTAGGTAGGGAGTAATGGGCAGACTGGATGGATCAAATAGTCCTTATCTGCCGTTAAATTCTATGTTTCTATGTAACAGAAGTACCATTTGTTAAGTACCTCTGTACTCTCTTCACTTCCCTTCACTCACCCCTCTCACTTCTCAATCTGACTATCCATCCTTCATATCCAGCTTCTCCCTGATGTAGTGGAAGAAAGATTTCTGCCCTGTTTTCACTCCCTCTGCCAGCTATAGCTCTCTTGATCTTGGGCATCCTGACTGCTCTGCCTGCCTGCCTCCCATGCCTTGGTACAGCACTTCTCTCTATCAACATCTTTCTGGGTGTACTAATGTATCCTGAAGGTTAACTTCTTACCCTTTATCGCTTGGGCTTCCTCCCTATCAGAGCAGCTGGCCTTTTTGGGTTTTGAATTTTGCTTTTCAGTTTGGCACACATGCTAGTGGCTGCCAACAGCCCCTCCTTGATTATGGCCCATTTCTGGTTCACCTCCATCTACTTCATGATCCCAGCATGGTGCTTTCCCAGAATCTCTCCCATCCTACTGTATTCTGCCCTGTTGAAGTCTAGAACCATGTTTTTGTTGTAATCTTCTCCCTGCCTATGTACTGTACAGGTAGAACCATACAGTATGGTGCTTGCTTTCTTCATATGGTGCCTCCACTTTTACTTTTTGGACATGTGCACCGCTAGACAGGACTGGGTTCAGTACGTTAAAAAAATCTGGTCGGGGCAATACTGCTACTAATGCATTAGCCTCACAAAAGATATGGAATAATGCGTGGTTTAATTAGAATTTACTTGTATTATTGCAATATAAATATCCCACATTTATTGGACAACAGGGAAAATGTTTATAGGGCATGGATTCATCTACCCTCCACAAATTAGTTGAAAAGATGCTGGTGGGGATCAAGCAGCTGTTATGCAACGGTATAGATTCTTATGCAATCTATAGCATTGCATTACAGCTGTGCTGTGATGTAATATAATGTTGGCACCCTACTGACCCCCACAAAGGGGTTAAAATAGCAAAGTTCACCTTTTACATGTTTGACCACGCTCAATGGACCGTTAACAAGACGTCTGCCATTGATGGGCTCCCTCAGTAAATTCTTTACATTTCCAACATTCTCTCCACCATTTGCCTGTTCTCTCAGTACATACTATGGAGGTAAAAACATGTTTATGTTATGTAATATCTGCATTAGTTGATATGATAGAATTACTTTTAAGTTACTGACACTTGCTCCTGCTATCTTAAGTATTATGTGCAGTCAGCAGCATTCTTCCCGCTGCAGAGGAAGTACAGAAAACAGAAAAAGTGTCACAACCATAGATTCTAGAATAAAGTAGATCTTGTGGGAGGAAAGGGAGGTGTGAGATGGGGGCACTGCCAAACACAGAAGAGTAGGGATCACATGCATCCTAATGTTGTGATGAGATTCCACTGTGGAAGTAGAAGGTAATATGAATCAGTTCCTGTATGCCATGCTCCCTCTGTTCTTGTTAACAATATGTTAGATAGCTCTTGCTATGCAACTATAAAAACAGTATCTACTGGAAAAATTACTTTCAGGTTTAGCACAGTTCTCTAAAGGACTTACTCCTACAATTGAAGCTTTAGGATCTACTGCATATAGTATACCAGAAAAAAGAGAAACATAATTGTATTTTTACTGAGGTTATTCACACAAGATACCATTGGTAAGGAATGACGCCTTTTGACTCCTGTAAACGTTCTCCTAAAGCTTATTTCACCATCTAATTAGTCATACACTGGTGTTTTTGTATTCCCTGTTTTCTGTGTTCTTTGATAACTAGCAACTTAACATTTAAGTTAGGACATATTAACGTTTATGACACACAATAAAAAAAAAAATCTGTGTTATGCATGTGGTGGTTACACAGCCTGAAAAGCATCCAAGCATTTCTAATGTAAAAAATCTAGGGCCAACTTCTCATTTACAAAGGAGCAGTGGAAACGTGCATGTGGTGCATTTTTTCATGAATCTCTTGCTTGAAACTCCCTAGGATATGGGGTTTACCATCTTTCCCTGTGTGGGTGCTAACTCCAGTTGACCTGTGCAGGAATGCAAATCCACTCACAACTCATTTGCAACTTTAGTGATACCCACTGCCTGTAGAACTGTTTGAGGCAGGTAGAGGGGTATTGTTAAAGACATGGTGGGGGATTGAAATCGGCAAAAGACAAGAGAGCAGAAGATATGTGGGTTCAACTGGGCTAGGCAGTGGGGTTCACCTGATATAAGGGAGTGATAATGCACCTGGAGGTGGGCCATTAAACTATTGGAGACAATACAGAGTCAAGAGAACATCAGTCCAGATGCAGTCTAAAGGCGAGGCACAAGTGAGTGGAGAAGGACATGTCAGTGGCAGTATCAGTGCCCTGAAGCTTTGTGCATAGCATACCACCATGGGACTGGTGTTATACCATGGGCATAGCTCCTTGGGTGTCACTGAACAGGTGTCCATGAGGACAAATCCCATTTGTGTTCACTAGCATCCTACAATCCTCATTTGTATTGAGCCATTGTTATAAGGGAAACATGTCCCTAGCAACTGAGACTATTCTAAGAATAGCTTCAAAGTATGGTGATGCAATGGAAGGCTGTTTGCCACCTGTTTTGTCCTTCAATACTTGACTGAGAATCGGGCTCTTAATCCCATGTCTTTTCCAAATGGAGGGGCTTTATCTCAATATTTTCTCAGCAGGGTGTCCTCCATCAGGGCTGGGATCTCTCCCGGTGGCAGATTATGGGTGGCAGTGGTGGGGACAAGACATTCTGGGGCACTTCAATAGCTTAGAGTAAGTGTAGGACAATGAAGATGTGCTGAATGTGGTCTCTGGGCTGCTTTGAGAAGTTTGACATCTGTGAACCTTTCCAGTCATGTTTCAGGCCTCATCATAGCAGTGACTGCACACATCAAGGTGTTTAATGACCTGCTCCTTGTGAGGGATAGAGAGGAGCACTCAGATGATGTCCTCCTTGATCTCTCATTGGTATTTGAGACCATGGATCTTGGGCTGTTGATGAGCACCTTCAGGAATATGGAGGACTTACAGGAACAGTATTTATCTAAGTCATACCTGTTCGTCAGGATGCAGCAAGTTGTGATGGGTCCTTTTTCACTGGAATCTATTCTGGTTAGCTGCAGGGTTTCTCTGGGTCCCCAAACTTTTCCCAGTGTACATATTGCCTGGGGTGGGTCATTAGAATATACAGCATGAGGTCTCACTGCTATGAAGATGATATTCAGCTGTACTTGTCTTCTGCACTTGACAAGCAAAGAGCAGTCCTTTGTGCTGGAGCAGTGCCTTTAAGAAATAGTTTCTTCACTTTGCACCAATCTCCTTCTGAACTCCAAAGCTAGCCATCTGTCCCCCATTACCTGTCTGATACAAGGTGCTATCCCCAATAGAGCTGTAGCTTACCCTCCAGGTGGGGACAAGGTGGGAGGGATATACTCCTGAACAATTCCAGTTTCATCAGGAAGTGGTCTTGGCAGTCCAGACAGGGAGATCTTGTGGCACTGGGAGACCATCACTGGTTGCAGGGTGCATAATTTTCACATTTTGTTGTCCCCAACATCCCTCAGGAGCTATGCAAGCAAGAGCTGCAAAGGTGCATGCACACAAGTGTGAACTCATCTGCAGCCAGCGTGGATCCTTCCACCACTAGTCTTGCTGAGTCTTACCATCCCCAGCATCCAGGGGATAGTGCAGTAATGGTAGAAAGGGACCCTGCCTCCCCCAGGGAAGGAGACTGTCATCTGGGATGCTCAGTCCTTCCTGCCATCTGGCCCCCGATGACCTGGTCTCACTTCCAAACCCGAGTCCCTGGTGTCGCAAGCGGTAGCCCTACCACTGCAATGACAGGCCAGCCTTTAAGAAATTGTTAACTGGGTGGTCTCCAGCTGGCTAAGGCTCAACCCTGCCAAAAGGGAATTGTAGCTAGGGAAACCAAGACCTTGTGGGTCAGCAGGGCACAGTTTTTCCATGTGGCTGACCTCTTTGATTGACTTGGTTCAGACGTGTAGATAGGGCGACAAATCTGGGAGTCATTGTGAACACCTTCCTGACACTTAAACATCATGTGTCATCCATGGTTCATAGTGGATTTTATCAGCTATGAAATTGTCAAAGATTAAGCCCTATCTAATGCAAGAGGACTTGGAGACCCTAGTATGTGCCTTCATAACCTCAGGACTGGACTACTGCAATGCTGTGTATCTAGGGATGTCTGGGGGGTTGGTGCATCCTCTGCAGCTGGTGCAAAATGCTATAGCTAGATTAACTGTGGCCTCTCCTGGTTTACTTCAGTAGTAATATGCAGCCAAACCACAATGCCCTGCTTACCCACAAATCACTGCCTTAAACCCACTGGATGTTTTCCATCATCACCCCATATTGAGAATAGCTCCATAACAATCAGTCAACTAACAGTCTGTGAAAGGTCATGCTGTTCCTGCTCCCTGTTCTGATGACCTGCAAAATGTTCCAAGCATGTATTGTTATTGCCCTTGGCCTAGGACTATGCCCTAAAATGCATAACCTAGAAAATAACAATGTGGTGGAGACACAAGGGAACCTGTTGTGCTGATGGGGCTCAGTCTCAGTCCCAGAGAGCCCATTATAAAAGAATCCTAGGAGGAATGCTTATTTCAGCAGATGACTTTGCTACATGAGACTGATGAGCAGAATCAGCATTGTGATTCTGCACCTAGCAAAGTCAACAGAAATCAAGTAAAGTATGATACCATGTTATTCTACTGATCATGTGGGGGGATGTGGAGATGAGCCCAGGTCCTGGATCAGCCAGTCATGGGACCAAATTAGTTCATGAAAATGCAAGAAGCCTTGCAAGTAAAATGGACCAAATTAAAATTTGGGCCAAAAACAAAGACTGGGACTTAAATGGCCTGACAGAAACATGGTGAATGAAAAAACGTCAAGGACAAAGAAATGCAGTTGGAAAACTAAACCAAATTAGACTGGACTTGCCCAAAATGGGAGAGATATTGCTTCACATAAAAGAAAATCTTGGCAACTTAGAAACAATCCAAAACTAAACACTGGTATTGTTTATTCCCTGCCCAAAGTAAAACCACTACACTTTGAATAGCTGGCCAAAACCCTGCAGGATGCTGTTAATAGTGTGAGCTGGTCTTCCTTGGCAACATTCGTGCATGCGATGACTTGAGGGGGGACAAACTTGTAGAGAGCTTGGCACCTCAGGGGGTGATCCAGCTGGTGGACTGATAGGAAAAAGCTGACACAACAGCACTGGGAATGTCCCTAGACCTGATATTTATTACCTCACGTATAAAAGTGGGAAGCTATGGGCTACTAAGCCTGAACCTGGGAGACCACAGGCTAGTAACCTCAACTGCTGCCTTGACAGAACAGCCACAAAAGTACCTAAATGAAACTACAGAACAAGTAGAAATTTTAGAACTTTCTGTGCAGAAAACTTCAACCTTAGCATGCAAAATGATAAGTGGGACAGGCTGGAACTTTTCCAAATGGCAATATGGCAACTAAGGAATTAACACAATTATTTGTTGAAATATGTAACAAACGAGCCCATTAAAAACCAGCAGGATCAGGAAAAAATGATTGCTGTGGGTAACAGAAAAACTGAAAAAAAACAAATTAGGATAGAGGGTAGAGTGTGGAGAAAGGTGGATAAAACAGCCAACAGTGAGGACTGGGACAACTTTAAAACATTAAGAAATGACTGTAAAAATCAAATAAAAATAGCAGAAGCTAGATACTTCAAGAAAAAAAAATCAACAACACAACTGATTCTTCCATGTACTGGAAAATGATAAAAAGCTCTGAGTGTCTGAACGGATGCAGAAATGAGATGCAAGTTATGAAAGAGGAAGGCATTGCCAAAAATCCAAAGATCACAGCAAGCCAACTAAACTGGTACTTCTGCACACTCCATGATGTAAAATTCCCCCCTTAATTTAAGAGTTTAATGACAGCAAAGAGACTGAGTGGATCCAGGGCACAGAAGCCACAATAGAAAATGAACCGAGTTTTTGCTTCAAAATAATAAAGACAAGAAAGTACGGAAATAACTAAAAAGTTAACAGCAAATAAATTATCAGGACTGAACGATGTAGCAATCAAGTTCCTAAAACAGCAGCAGACTACATATAACCAATCCTGGCAAACCTCTTTAACCAAAGTCTAATGGAAGGGTCCTTGACGGGGACATGGAAACATGCCAAAGTGGTCCCTATCTACAAGGGAGGGGGGCCAAACAATCCCTCACACTACAGACCCATATCTCTACTATTTGTCATCTCAAAAGTGTTTGAAAAGCTAGTGCTCAACAATTATCCACATACCTAGAAGCATGCAATCTTTTAATGATCCACCACTTAGTCTTTTGAGCAGACATATTCTCATCTACTGCCCCATCAGACTTCAGTGGAGAGATCACCAGAGCACTGTACGAAGGTGAAGCTGTTAGGGTGGTGTAAGTGGAGCTCTCAAATGCATTCAGCATGGTGAACTACAAAAGTCCTTCTAGGAAAACTGAAGAAAATAGGAGTAGCACTAGAAGTAACTACCCTGTTCATCACGTACTAAAACACAGGCAGTCAGTGGCTATGAATTACATCATATCAGATGTGGGTTCCTAACCGGGGGGGAGGGTCCCACAGGGATCAATACTGGGTCTCCTACTAATCCTGGTCTATGTTAATGACCTTCGTGGATACATACAACACTCCAGAATAAAACCATATGCAGATGACGCAGTCCTCATAGCAAGAGCCAAAGTCTTCTCCCAATGGAGAAGAAACTCCAACTGGGTTTTGACAGCCTTTAAAAATGGTTTGTTTCCACAAAGATGGTGCTCAGTGACAAAAAAAAATAAAAAAAAAATGCCAACGGTCTTCTATAAGAAAAGTACAAAACTTAAAGACACTTGGGTAACCCCCCTACAAATGGGGGTTCCCAAAAAGTCTTCCTTGAGCTTGCCTAAATGCACACTGCCAAGCTGGTGTCCTGCATTTTAGCAGTTTAAATGTGATTACCAGAGCTTGTATAGCCTCTGTGTACTGTCTATTTAAGAGCTGCTTGATTGCAGCATAAGTAATCTGAGATGGAGCTCTGTTGAAAAATGTAACTATTTGCTGAAAACCATTTAGAATGATAATGATAATGTAAGTTTGTCTAACCTGCTTTCTTTGTAGCAAGGACTGTTTTGTTTGTCTCCACTATTTTGGTCCTGGACTGCAGATTGGACCAATCAGTTCTGGTGGGATCTAAAATGTAGCCAGACTACAGGAGCTGTCTGAATTAAAAATCTTAGGAACTGTGGTTTGAGTTTTTGCGTCTTTTTTGCAACTGGAGCGGGAGCTCTAGCATTGACTGACAGCCAAATCAGCCAACCAAGGCTTCTGGATCTTGGGGAAGTCCCGGGCTGCTTGCAGTTTTCGGTTAGAACTAAGCTAGAAGCTGAGCAAGATGGAGCTAAAGTGATTCTGAGAACAATCCTGAGTGGATTCACATGGCAGAACTATGAAAAGGCTGAGAGTTTGACCTCCATGTCTGCCCGCTGCTCCTGAGAGGGAGAGAAGAGAATTATTTTGGACTTAATCCAAGTTTGTGTGACTAAAGTAAGCTATTGAAGTGGGCCAGGCTCAACCTGAAGAAGACCAAACATTTTTGCTGAATGCGATCAGCCTGTCAGGAGTTCCAGCTACCCCTAAGTTCCCGGTATGTGCAGAGACTTTGCGATTGTGCTCGGGGAGCACTTTGCCTGGTACAGTAGAATTCCCGTACATGTAAATGTGCTATGAGCTGCTAGTGGGTTGTGAGTTGGTTCCCCGCTGTGTGAACTGTGTTCTGCTTGCTGGAAGCTGTATCCAGCCCAAAATGGACTGTTTCTGAACTTGTCTCCATGCGGTCTGGGTTTTGCCAGACTGGCCCAGCGAGACTACCCACTGCAGAGAGAAGCCTTTGACGAGAGACCTGCCTGGGGATCAGCCCCCTGCTCCACGCTTGAACAGGAATGATGCCTCTATGACTTGTGTGGGCCCTGCTTCTCCTGGCATTCCAGATCAACCACCTGCAGTCTTGATTTTTGTCCAGCATGTGTCCAGTCTTGGGTATCATGAGTAAATACCAGGGTAGCTCCTTACAACAACAGCTTAATGTGAGTGTCATCTGATTGTCTCGTTGTTTCGTTTCCTTTACGAACTGAGCCCTCTGGCTCCGGATTACAAATATTGTGTACTGTGCATGTTGTGTTTTCCATCACAGGGCCCCAACCAGCTGCAACCCCGGGCAACTGTCCTGGCTAGCTCATCTCTTCTCTACGTGGGTACCCAGAGGTGGACTGTGTGGAGAGACTCAAAGCGCATGCTTAACTGCTTGATTGATATAATCTTTAAGCTAATTAACCTGATTCTGCCCCTCCCTTGTTCAAGTACCCTGATTAAATCAGATCTAACTTTTTCTGCATGTAATCTGACTGTGGTTCCAGTTTGTGCTCAAAGTACTGTACTGTTGCTATTTGCTGTGCTTAACCTTGTTTTACAGGGGGTCCCCAGGGTCGAGCCAAAGGAACCAGCCCTGGTGGTAAGTGCAAACAGTGTGGGTACTTGTGTGGTGTACCAGGGGTATTGTGAAAGTGATTATTGTACAGTGTTCAGGCCACTAGAGGGGAAAGAGGGGGGTTACAGTGTCCCAGAGGGCTGTGCCCAGGTTAGCTTGACCACTACCAACCCTGACCTCCGGGTGGAGGCACCCGTTTCAGAGCTCAGACCCCTTAACCTGCTACTAGCCAAGCAGGCAGGGGTAGTAGCCCTTGGGATAGCGCCACCTAGGGGTTACACTTGTAAGCTAAAAATGCAACTCCAAGATGGGTCCACTACCAAAGAAACACAAGACTACAAATACTTGGGAGTAGACATAGACAACACCTTAAACAGCAGCTAACACCTTCAGGTGAACTTTAATAAAAAACAATATTTAGACACAGTCCAGCTTCCATTTCACATTAGTTCTGTATTCCCCCTCCCTATTATTTATTATGGAGGTCATTTGCATGAAAACAGGATCTTTACTCCTGAAGAGTTTATTTGTTCCTGTTGCATTCTCCCTACCTGAGATCATAATGCACTGCTTGTGACATCACAGTTACTCCCATGGCAACAGATTGTGATGTCACAACAGAAGATTATGTCGACATAGGGAGTAAGCCATAGGGGAGAAAAACTCTAAGGGATAAGGATCATGCATTCAGGTAAATTTCCTCAGTAATAAATAATGGGGTGCAGAATCTAGATAATATATAGGGAATGCAAGCTAAATTGTACCTAATTATTATGTTTTTCAAAGTTTTCTGTGAGGCATCAGCAGCTCTGTAAGTTCAAGAAACATATTAAATCTACTATAAAAAAAAAGCGAATGCCAGACTGGGAGCCTTCCACCGAAATACCTACGTCACACCAAAAAAAATGCAAGATTGACCCTAGTCACCCAGCTGCTACTGCCCATTCTGGAATATTTTTTATTTATTTAGTTTTTGTTAACCAGATAGGTGCGCAAGACATACCTGGTGTGCATAGCCTACCAGTACGGAAGTAACCAGCTGCTAGAGAAATTGGACACAACATATCACAAAATGGCAAGATTCATCGTTAGAAGCTTATACAGCACCCACCATTGCACAATACTCAAAACACTATACTGGGATTCTCTTAAAATAAGAGGAGAGAAGTTCAAGGCACTCACAGTCTACAAAATCATCAAGGGCATGATTACTGAATATCAGGGACTAGCAAATAATTTACCAAATAACATATACAACATGAGAGATGTCAAAAACAGAGGCCTCTGTGTAACTAGGGTCCAAACTGTGACAGGGAGCTCTTCCCACTCTTGAGGACCGACCTTTTCTTAAATCTGTTGCAACAGTTCTTCTATTTCTTAGACTAATCTATCCTTCACAGTTTCTAGTCCATAAGGTTGGCCACCTATGGGAACCCCCTTCCCTTTCTTGACTATGCTATAGTGTCCTCTTTACTTTTCCTTTTCCTTCTCAGGTCCTTGTACAGGGAGGTTATTGTAGTGACCTCCGAGCATCTGTAAAACAATAGTTTGTGTTTATCGTTGTTGGATTTAGTACGTAATAGCACTACTATGTCATAAAATACCTTAATGTATATACCTTATGTTTATGAAACCTGTAAATGTTGAAAATACCATGGCACTATGGTGTTTTTGATAAAGGTAATAAGTACTAGTTGACTGTAATATAAAAATTAAGTTGGTCGTGCTATTTAAAATACATATAAACTGTTGTAAACTGAGACAATCTGAAATGTCATGGTGATTTGCATATATCCCATGATGCTTGCATTAGGGAAGTATGTGTGATGTTGTGTTTCTTTGATACTTTGCTTATTGCAAATGCCCTTTGGTGTAACCCTTGTGTCAGTGCTTCTGCACTGAGGTTCTTTGTTTTAGGTTTTTTTTTTACTTGAGCCCCCACTACCCAAGCAACAGGGCCTGCATAGGAGTAGAGGCTGAATTTCAACTGCTAAGTTACATCAGATATCAGTGAGTCAGTAGGTGCTGGCTAAGTGCAGAGAAAGGCCATACATAGTCTGTTGCTGCAAAGTGATATACTGAAGAAGAGATATGCCATTGCTTAAGGTTATCTCCTGCATTTTGAATAAACATCACACAGAGATTGTGTGCCGAACTTGAAGTTCAGTATCTGGTCCATCTGTTATCCCACAACCCCCTCCACAGACTTGGTGGCAGAAGTGGGATAACTTGCTGGAAGTGTCTGGACTGGCTGAAGAGGGATGTTTTCTGGTGGATATTGCCCAGATATCTCAGGTGGACTGATGCACCAGGAGTTGCCAGAGGAGAACCTGGAGAAGAAAGTCCATGGAGTTCTGACCAGAACCATGGCTGACAGACTAGAAGAGAAGCTGCTGCCTGGACTGGGTCTGGGAGCTCAGAGGATGGCCTAGCCTGAAGGCGATGAAGAGATGCAAAGGGGACAAGGAACTACTGTAGGGTCGATGCAGACCGGAGGTGAAGACTCTGATGAGGATACTCCACTAGATGAGTGGGCAATGGCTGGAGGTAGACCGACTACGCAGAGAGGAGGGACACTGGTGCCAGGTACTCAAGAAGTCCTTGCCAGAGAGTTTAGATGAAGAATCGGAGGAGGATTTTTTGTGGGCTCAGCTGGAGAAGGACCCCCTGACTGAGCTGGATATTCCTTTGTTGCCTGTGTTCCCAAGATGCTACCTGTTGGAGTTCAATCAATCAATCAATCAATCACTCACTTTATTTAACGAGGCAAAACACCATTGAGCAAGCTCATTTACAAAGTGGTCCTGGACAATTGTACAAAAAATAAAAATACAATACAGTACAATACAATACATATTCACAGGTAAGGTATACTCGACAATAATGAAGATTTTGAACAAGTAGAATCATAAGGCTCCTACCACTAGCCTGCCAAGGTACGACAATGTGCAATACATACGATATTTTACAGGAAAAGAAGAGAAGCCAATAATCCTGGTCTCTCTTCAATGCGATGGTAGGAGACCTGGAGAGGGAAGGCAGGGAGGAAGGTGCAGGAGGAAGAGGATGGGGTAATGAGGGTCAGGGTAAAGTATGATAGGAGTGCTGGAAGTCCCCTAAAAAAAGAGGATCTTTGGTAAAATTAGTTGTAGCAGTTGATAATGGGGCCAAGTGCTAATGGCTTAGTGTTGTCTAAAGCAGTTGCATGTTTCCTTCAGTAAAATGGCCAGCAGATCTTTGAATGTAAAAAGGCCTATAAGTGAGGACAGTTTTAACGAGCTTTGCATGGTATTCCAAAGTGATGGGAGTGAAAAATTGATTGCAGCCAAATCATATGTTGTTTTTACTCTAGGAATCTGGAAACAAATTAAAGAGAAGCATCTCAGGCCATAGAAGCCCTTGGCACGTTGGAATAGACTCGATATGTATGTAGGAAGATTATTGGAGAGTGCTCTATAGATCCAAAGTAGAGCATTTCTTTTCCTCCTGATTGAAAGTGATGGCCACCCTGATTCCTGGTATAGTAGGCAATGGTGAGTACGCAGGGGTAGATTAAAGATAAATCTTAGGGCTCGGTGGTATAGAGTGTCTAGTTTGTTAAGCGCTGTTAAGGGATAATGAGTGTAAAGAAAGTCAGCATAGTCCAGGATAGGTAGGTATGTAGACTGTACTAGTCTTTTTCTAGCTTCTATGGAAAGCAGATGTTTAATCCAATAGAATAGGCCTAACCACTGTCTAAATTTCTTCGAAACTTCATTCAGATGACACAGGAAGTTGAGTTTATTATCCAGCCAGAATCCTAGGTATTTAAAGGTTTCAACTGTTTCAAGGGGTTCATCAAGGAGCATTAGAATCTGGGGAATATGTGTTGGTCCGTGGCCTGCTTTTGGTGAGAGGATCATGTATTTTGTCTTTTTGGCGTTTAGGAGGAGCTTATGTTTGATGAGATTATGTTGAAGGGTAATGAAGTCTTCCTGTAAGTTCTCATGTGCCAAGTCTAAGAACGAATTTGTGGTATATAGCACAGTGCCATCAGCAAATAAAATGAGTATTGGCTGAGCGCAAATGAGTGTCCAGATTATTGATGTAGATTGCAAATAGGATTGGGCCTAGTATGGACCCTTGAGGGACGCCTATTAAAAGGGTTTTTTGTGGAGACAGATCACCTGCAGCTTTGACTTGTTGTAGTGTGTTGGTGAATTAGTTGGAGATCCATTTGGTTGCAGGACTATCAAGTCCGATATTGCTTAGTGCTGAAAGCAAGATGTTGTGGTCCACAGTGTCAAAGGCCTTACTAAGATCAAGAAAAAGGGCAAACACATGCTTTTTAGAATCCAGGGCAATTTGCCAGTCTGTGGTGACCTTTGCAAGAGCAGATACAGTGCTATGCTTGGATCTAAAGCTGGATTGTGCAGGGTTTAGTAAGTCATGCGAGTCCAGGTATTCTCTAATTTGGACATTAACAATTTTTTCAAGTAGTTTTGACAGCACAGGTAGTATAGATATGGGCCAGTAATTATTCAGATCGCTTGGATCCCCCAACTTGAATAGTGGTAGAATGTGGGTGGTTTTCCATGTCGATGGAAGTTCTCCAAGTTTCAGTGAGGTGTTGAATAAGTGGGTAAGGGGGCGGTCAAGTAGATACGGCCAAGCTTTAGGAAATAAGGATCAATATTGTCTGCACCTGCACTCTTTTTGGTGTCCAGGGATAGTAGTAGGTCCTCTACTTGTTTGAATGTAACTGTATGGAAGCTAAAAGTGGTAGAATTGGGTAGGTTAGTGTTAGAATGAACATTAGAGTCAGCAGTGGAGTCACCTGGTAGGTTGATTTTGCTGATAGGTGAGGTATCAAAGGCTAGCCCTGCAGAGGCAAAGTGTTCATTAAACTGCTCAAGAATATCGACTCTGGTTGTGTAGGTGTATCCAGCGGATATAATTTTGGATGGAAGAGACATGTCAGCATGGTAACCTTCACCCTCTCTGAGAATATTCCAGAATTTGGCTGAGTTGTTTTTGTTGGCTTGTAGTTCTGTTTGGAAATATCTGACTTTTTCAGATCTAATTATTTTGGTGCAGGCATTTCTAGAGGTGCAGAATGCTAACCAATCTGCCTCCAGGTGAGTTTTCCTCACTCTTTTCCACCAGTAGTCCCTGTCCTTGAATGTTTTTTTCAAAATGGGAGAGAACCAACCAGGGAGTCTTTTTTTTTTTATCTAAGCAGTCTTAGCGGGGCATGTTTGTTGATTATTCCCAATAAAAGGCTATGGAAAATATTAAATGCCTCGCTAAGGGAGGTGGCAAGATAGAAATTCTGCCATCTAATGCTACTTAGGTCTTTCAGGAATTCCTTCTGGGAGAATCTTTTCATGCTTCTTTTCAATTTGAATAGTGCAGCCGAATTTAATGCAATGGGTGTCTAATACAGGCAGTGGCACAATGGTCACTTATATCATTGAAGAACACTCCGGCATGAGAAATGTTATTGTTTACTAGCATAAGGTCCAAAATGGAGCTGCGCTAAGGAAATTTTTTATTTGGCCTGGTGTTTGCGGGAGTCATTTGTACCAGTCCAACTGCATCACAAAAATCCTTCAGTTTCCTGAAACTGTCATCATTCCAGTTCAAATTGAGATCCCCCAGAATGATGCACTCCGTGTTAGCTGAAACAGGTTTTAGAGATGCGGTAGAAGAGCCATACCACCAGATGGGGGTCGGTAGCAGGCTGTGATAAGGAGTGACTTTTCATTGGTAAGGGATAATTTTAGTGCCAAGCATTCAAACTCTTTAGGTTTCGAGGTACAGTCAATGACCATGACTATAAATTTGCTCTTAGCATATATTATGACCCCTCCTCCTCTAGTTTGCCTATCACAGTGGTAGGTATTGTATCCTGGAATGTTGATGGATAAGTCTGGGGTCAAAAGCGTAAACCAGGATTCAGTTAACATGAAGAAATCAGGAGTTGCATGTAGGGCCCAGGTCTGTATCCGGTCCAGTTTCTTGAGTAAACTGCAAGCATTAACATGAAGAAAGTTGAGGCCTTTGTATTGAGGAAGGTCTGCAGGGGTGTTCAGGAGGATGGGTGGGCCTGGGTTTAGTTCAACGTTTCCTGAGCAGAGTAGGAGAAGTAGCAATAATTTTTTAAGACACTGTCTTAGTCTGCTAAGTAGTTTTTTGTTGCTCCATCTTGAATAGATTGTTTTAGTGGTGGTTAATGTTTGGACATTGCCATAAATTGATACAGATAATGCATAGATAATTGCTAAAGCCGATGATGTTAGGAGCACTTGTGTAAGGTCTCTTGTCACAGTCTGTTGTGAGTAAGGGCATGACCATGTGGGAGACGTTCCTGTTCTGATTTGCCATAAATTATTGGTAAGGGGCAAATCTTGGTGTTTGACATAGGTGATTTTTTGGCTTTGTTGTGACATAGGGACTGGCATTTTGATTAAAGCAAAGATTAGTTGTGTAAGGCAGCAACATAGGAGAGCATCTAAATGAGGCATTTTTGTTTTAAGATTGTCTCCCATTGCTGGGATAGTGCACCGGATTGATAAATCTCTTCTGTATCATTTCTTTAAGAGGGCAGAGCTGTCTAGGGATTATAAACAGAGCGGCAGGCGTGGTAGATCCAAGACGTCCAATCAAGTTCGGAGATGCAAATATGGAACTTGAATGTGAGACCCCAGGTAAGACTGTGCCTAGTGATATTGTGCTGGGGTTGAAGATTCCAAGCAAGCAAGAAGAAGAAGCCTATGAAGCTGAAGGGACTTTTTCTTGCACGTATACGCTAAATCTATTAACAGTACTGCCTGGGGTATACTTCAGGCTAAAGATGCTAGTATTGCCAACATTTTACAATATGTTAATGGGGTCGATATTAACATTGTTTTGCTAGCCCAAACACTAGTGAAAATTGACCAAGGCTAGTGCAGCTAACTCTCTACTTGTCAGTCTTGACTAGTGCAGATTTTCATGGCTGTTAATGAAGTTAAAACAGTCTCTACTTTAGCAGGCTGTAGTCCTCATGCTAATCTCTCTCTCAGTGTTCCAGATGGCCTGGTATGATTAACAGCTCATTAAGAGCTGCAATTATCTGGCAGTTCAAGTGGGGATCCCACAAAAGACTCAATGTGAGTCATTATCACTCCACTGTTAGGGCTTTCTGCTAGTGTCCAGGGTATGATCAATGATAGAGTGCTGTTAAGTCACTAGTTTCCAGTTTTCTGAATGTGTCTGTGTCTAGCAATTTGTCCCATCATTTCCCTACATCTGAGTGTCTGTATCCAACATTTCAGTGACAAAATGCAAGGAGGTATACAGGGTCGGCCCTTAAGGTGGTGGGTTTTATCCCAGCCTCACTATAACTTCCCTCTCCCCTCCAAATCTCTTAACTCTGTTCTTTCCCTGGACACCACTGCAGATGAGACTCTGAAATGACCATCCACAGAGCCATAGATGCCATTACTGGCAAGTGTAGGGGTTCCCCGGCTCTTCTAAATGGACCATGCCAGCCATCACCATCCATACAGTCCCACCCAGCATGTCTTTTCTGGATGGCACAGCACCAACCAGACGTTCTGGCTTTAACAGAAACCTGGCTGTCAGCCAAGACCCCAGACTCATTTGTCTCTATTCCTGGCTACTCTCTCATTAGGCTTGATCATAATGGCAAGAAAGGCGGTGGCTGCGCTTTCTATGTAAATGACTCACTGCATTACCAAGCCTTACCTGCGCCCTCCCTTGACCATGGTGCCCAAGCCCTCTCAATAAAACTCTCCCCTGACCCAAACTGTGCTCCTCTTACTCTCACTGTTGCCTATATCCCACTTCATAGCCAATCCCCTGCCTGTAAACTGCTCTCTGACTACCTAGCCAGCAACCTCCACAAAATGGAACAAATCCTAGTTGGAGATCTCAACATAAACTGGCTGGCGAGCTCATCAACACACGCCAAAGATACCTTTGCTGTGTTAGATATGACCCAACTGGTATCCCAGCCTACCAGGGTCAACCCCACTAATGGAACCCACACCCTACTAGATATCCTGCTCACTAATCGTCCCCACCATATTACCGACCTAGGTGTCCTACCCAATGCCTTAAGCGACCACTCCCTAGTCATCTTCAGCTGGTCCTGTCAGCTACCTAAACCACCACCACCAAATATTACCTTTCATCGTCAACTATGCCCACGAGGCATAGCCAAACTCAAACAGTATCTAATTAACTGGGGCTGGTTCCCTATTTCTCAAGCCCAGCACATAGATGATGCATTGCACTACTTCACCACCACCTCTAATAGCGCCTGTGATGTTTTTCACCGACCATCAAAGTGACCACTAAGAAACATAGTGCCCCCTGGATCACCCCAGAACTCGTACAACAGTTCAAAATGCGTGACAACCTTTGGCATCGTGCCACTGCCTCCAGTTTGCTAAGCGATAGGCAGGCCTATAATGCTGCCCATAATAAGTGTACCTGGGCAATCCACAAGGCCAAGGCGGAGCACTACAGAACCGCCCTAGCCACCTCCTGGGGTAGCACAAGAAAGTTCTGGGATAACAACAAGGAGCTTAATGGTAAATCCTGCTCTCCCCCCTCACAACTTAGTGTTAACAATACTACCACCACAGACACTCTTCACATAGCTAACTGCCTCAACTCCACCTTCTCAGACCTCAGCTCAGTCCTCCCTAGCAACTTTTTCGATCCAATTCAGCCTACCCCACTGCCTGAGCTCCTCCCCCCCTTCAAACCCAGAGTCATTACCCCTACAGAAGCGAAAGCCTACCGCTCCAAAGCCTTTCAGAGCTCCAATAACTGCAAAGATGCCTTCAATATGCGTATCCTATACCTTGCGCAAGACTCAGTTATTTCCCCACTCATGGACCTTCTAAATCTGTCACTGCGCCTGGACCAGTTCCCAACCTCATAGAAAATGGCAGTGATGACACCAAAATTGAAATGTGGTGACAGCTCCCTCCCAAACAACTACTGGCCCATCTCGATTCTCCCCCCAGTCTCTAAAGCCCTTGAAAAGATCGTGGCCAGTCAGCTCCCTGTCTACCTCCTCGCACACAACCTCTTATGTAGGCAGCAGCCTGGTTTCAGAGCTGGTCATAGCACTATGACCGCACTCACAGAATTCGCTAACTCCCTGCACTCCATGCTTGACAAGGGGCACATCACAGGGGCCGTGTTTATAGACCTCTCAAAGGCCTTCGACACCGTTTCTCACCCCCTCCTTCTTAACACATTACTACAAATTGGGCTCTCTCATTGTCCACTCCCATGGTTCTCCAGTTATTTTTCATCTAGAACCCAATGTGTTAAAATTAATAATACCATATCTACTATGCTGCCTGTGCACTCAGGAGTTCCCCAGGGATCTATCCTGGGTCCCCTGCTATTCAGCATCTACCTCAACACCCTGCCTAAATCCTGCCCCGGCAAACTTCTCCTCTACGCGGACGACGCTGTTCTTTACGCTGCACATCCTGATCCTCTCTCTCTCTCTCCCCAGTGTACTTTACAAAACTCCTCCTCTCAGACTGAATACTGGTTTGCTGAACACAGATTGGTGGTCAACATTAAAAAAACTAAGACAATGCTCTATGCCCACTGCCAAAACAGATCAAAGGATTCCCCCTGGAAATTCTCTCCGCCTCTCTCGTCTCACTGGAACAGGTCCAAAAGTATAAGTATCTAGGTATTACATTTGACTCTTCCCTCTCGTTCCATGAACATATAAAAATCCTCACCTCCTCCACCAACACCCGCATTGGTCTTCTTTACAGACATAAAGACTACTAGCTACTTGAAGCACTTCACCTAGCCATTACCTCCTCAGTCTTCTCACTGGTGGACTAGGGCCTCACAATCTATGCTGCCGCTGACCCTATGGTGCTTCATCAAATACAAGTAGTCATCAATAAGGCCTGCTGGCTCCTCTCTGGTGCTTACAGAAATACACATACCTGCACCCTATACGCGCTCACCAATATCCTCTCCCTTGAGGAAAGACTATTATACCAGACCTGTCTCTTCACCAAGAAAATCCACCTGGGTTTAACCCCAATAGGTGTCATGGCTTCTCTTCAGGCAGCCACCATCTCAGTGTCCACACGTGCTGCCCCAAAAACTATCTGGAAGGTGCCTAGGGTCAGGACCACCCTGGCCCAGTGATCCTTCTCCCTTAGAGCTCCATCCTGGTACAAAGCCCTCCCACCAGCTGTCACATCAATCACCAATCTAGGTCCTTTTAAAGCTGCCTTAAGGGTCCATATCTTCTCCTCACGTCAATGCCAATGTAATCGGTAACCTGTGGATCCTGCACCATGCTGCTAGGCCACACACTCGCCCTTGGCCTGGCAGTGGAGAGCCCTCACTATTTCTAGCCTACAGGCTCCTTACCTCCCTTACCATATAGTTGCACTGGACTATGAATGCATTGTATTATGTATAAGACAAGGCCTTCCTGAGGCGGCTTACTACCAACTCATATCATGCATTGCTTTAGCTACCAATTGTATAGGTCTTAACCACTCATTAGGTAAATATGTCGATAGCTGTGCCCTGTTTTAGCTACCAAATGTATAGGCATTAACCAGTACTCATTGTACTTATACTCTGTATGACTGCTCACCCACATTTATTCTATGTATGTACTATATGAATGTCTATGTTTTATTCTGATGTGGAGCCTTTGGAAATGAGTCTATGACTCAAAGGGTTGTAATTCTGATTTCCTAAATAAATAAATAAATAAATAAATAAATAAATAAAACATAGATCATCCTGTATAGAAAAAAAGATAGTATAGCATTATGCTTGTGTACTGTTTCTCTTGGGCTGATGAAAGGACTATGTTAAAGAAAAAACTGTTATTGTTGGTGCAGAGCATATTAAAATCAATGCTTTTAACAATAAAAATGTCATAGTTTTCTATTTCCCAAGCCCTTTAGGTTTGTGTAGCCCCCACTCCCAAAGAAATCTTAGATATGCTCCTGGCTCTCTTGAGACTGTACAAAAACGTCCACAAGTGCAGGTCTCCGGTTGACTGTAAGGTAGGGGCTGAGAGTGTCCTTCTGTGCCTAATACTGTTCATTGCCCTGTGGGTGGTGGTGACAGTGTGGAGAGGTGCTTGATGATGTCAGCTATTGTGTGTGCAGAGCTAGGACTGCTTGATTGAACATTTGCTGTTGAGATGTCCTCTGGTTTTGTTTGGGGGGGGCAGAAAGAGAAACAGAGGGCTATAGTATAAAACAATGGGGGGGGGGAACCTCACTGTGTGTGATGGCATTGCAGTCTTTTTTTTATCTGCTGGGGAGCTGGAAGCAATGTGGGAGTAGGATAAATGTGCAATAATCAGAGTATTTATTGACTTGCATTTTTTCCTGTATACGTGATCAAAATGTACCATTATAATTAAGGGCTAGTGCAACCTTCTGTGGGCTAGCACAATTTTGAATCAGCTTGCCCAACTGGCTAGTGCAAAAAAAGGTTTAGGTTGACTCCTGTGTTAAGATCAAGGAGGTGGTACATGTGTTTTATTTTTTTGATGAAAAACCTACAAAAGAGGAGGAGGGTGGAAAATGGATAGGAACCTGTGTTGGGGTAACACCTAGAGTGTCTACCCTCAGGTACGTGTATCAATAGCAAGTGAAATGAATGAATCAAGAGATATAGTGGGTTTATGTAGAGGGGTTGAACCTTGGACTGGGCCTCTGCTTGAAACTGACATGTCTGGTGGGGTTGGAGCAGGTAATTACTCACCCCAGAGAGAGGGTTTCTATGGTACTGGACTGTACAGTCATCCAGATTTTGGGTTAAGAAATATGACAGACTTTCCCTGAAAGGAGATGGGAAGGTACTGTTAGTTTCTGTTGAGAAATGTGTTAACGCCTCAGAGTAAAAGAATGATGATGTCCACTATGTTTATGACACAATGTTTATCATTAATAGGGACCCTGAGACAGGGCTTCTGAAGATGGATGGGTGGAAGCTCCATCCCTTCCTGGGACAGGAAGGTGGTAAGCAGTCTACAATAACTGCTTCCCTCTTAAGGTGGGGGATATATGACAGGGAGCTCCTGCCACTCTTGAGGACTGATCTTTTCTTAAATCTGTTGCAACAGTTCTTCTATTTCTTAGCCTAATCTATCCTTTACAGTTTCCAGTCCATAAGGTTGGCCACCTACGGGAACCCCCTTCCCTTTCTTGACTATGCTATAGTGTCCTCTTTAATTTTCCTTTTCCCTCTCAGGTCCTCGTACAGGGAGATTATTGTGGTGACCTCCGAGCATATGTAAAACAACAGGTTGTGTTTATCGTTGTTGGATTTAGTATATAATGGCAATACTATGGCATAAAATACCTGGATGTATATACCTTATGTTTATGCAACCTGTAAATGTTGAAAATACCATGGCACTAGGTGTTTTTGATAAAGGTAAAAAGTACTAGTTGACTGTATTATAAATATTACGTTAGTTGTGCTATTTAAAATGCATGTAAATTGCTGTAAGCTGAAACAATCTGAAATGTCATGTTGACTTGTACATATCCCATGATGCTTTGCATTAGGGAAGTATGTGTGATGTTGTGTTTCTTTGAAACTTCGCTTATTGCCAGTGCCCTTTGGGGTAACTCTTGTTTCAGTGCTTCTGCACTGATTCTTTGTGTTTAGCTTCTTTTTTTATTTTATTTTATTTGAGCCCTCACTACTCAAGCAACAGGCCATGCATAGGGGTAGAGGCTGAATCTCAACTGCTAAGTTAGATCAGCGATCAGTGAGTCAGTAGGGGCTGGCTAAGTGCAGAGAAATGACATACAGAGTCTGTTGCTGCAAACTGATGTACTGAAGAAGGGATATGCCATTGCTTAAAGTTATCTCCTGCACTTTGATAAACATCACACAGAGATTGTGTGTTGAACTTATAACCTTTCCAGACTTATGGCATCGGTACCTGCCTGAAAGACTAAATGGAAATACTGTTTGTATTGCCATTGTAGAGCAGCTAATGTACATTGTATGCTTCTACTGTTAATTTAACTGCTGTAACCAATGTAATGCATCCTGTCTGTTTATACTGAAACTGTCACTACTGTAACTAATGCACTATACCTCAACACAGGAAAACTTTGAAAATAGAACATGGGGGTACTAACAGTTTCATCCTGTCAAAAAATGAAGATTTTTACTGCTACTACTACTTGCATTCAGAACATATGCCTGTGCATTATGCCTATGCTGCAGCATTTGCACTAGCAACCTTCATATCAAATTATGGCCACAATTAAGTGAACAAAAGAACAGTACATACTCCTGTAGTTTTGATTTATTGAAATCAGCAGCATATCTAACAGCATTTACACAAGAATGCAGTTCGTAATAAGAAATAACATGGACAATGCTCAAAAGTGAAAACCAGCTGGCAGAGCACAGCTGACTGCTCGAGCGCTTTGCTCCAGTGGAGCTTTGTTAGGAAGCACCTGTGTTCCTGTAATATAGAAACGTAGAAAGTGACGGCAGAAGAGGACCATATGGCCTATCTAGTCTTCCCTTGTGTAACTACTGTTTCTTTTTTTCTTTGACTGCAGCCTTAATTTGATATAATCATTGCCTGAGTGTGAGGTTTAGCTGATCCCATGGACTCTGCCCTTTACTGTAAGTGCAGCCTCCATTTTCGTCTTTGCACTGGCAACAAATTAGGTGGTACAACACCTTCAAAATTGCACTAACTTAGAAAAGCCCAATGTAGTTTGGGTCCCAGCTATCTTAAAGATCTCTTGGTGTGGTATGCTCCTGTTTGCTAACTTCATTCCACCAAGGTGTTTCTGTAGTGTTGGCTGTCCTGAGGCCCCCTTTGCAGTAATCTGGTGAGAGCTTTACCAGTGTTCTGGCTGTTTGGAAGTCCCTCCTATTCCACCTTGGAAGTTCCAGCCTTGGTGGAAGCATTTAAGAAGGGGCTAAAGCAAACACAGAAATATAGAAAGTGCTGGCAGAAGGGGACCTGTGGTCCATCGAGTCTGCCCAAACATGATATCCTGGGACCTAATGTACACCAATGTACTGTCCCCCGAGATGCCCAGTCCAGAATTGAGCCCTGGCCCTGTCCCACATATGTTTAAAACTAGATACTGTCTTAGCTTTCACCACCTCGGGTGGCAGTCTATTCAAAGGTTCCACCACCCTCTCAGAGAAGTAATACTTTCTGATGTCCATCCTGGACCTTTCACCTTTCAGTTTCCACTTGTGTCCTCTTGTTGTAGGACTGGCATTCCTGTTAAAAAGTGCTGAGTTTGGTACTTTGTTAATGCCTCCAAGGAACCTGAAAGTTTCAACCATATCCCCCCTTTTCTTCTTAGTCTCAAGTGAGTGCATGTTCAAAGCCCTAAGCCTCTCTCTTCATAGGGGATTCCTTGAATGTCATGTATCATTTTCATTGCCCTTGTCTGAACCACCTCCAATCTATCAGTGTCCTTTCTATGGTGAGGCCTCCAGAATTGGACACAGTGCTACAGGTGTGGCCTCACCAATGACTGATAGAGTGGCATTATGACTTCCCTGTCCCTACTATCAATCCTCCTCATAATACATCCCAGTACTCTGCTGGCCCTGCTGTAAGCCTTATTGCACTGACTGCTGCTTGAGGTCGTCTCTAATGATGACCCCCAGATCCTTTTCCTCAGAAGAAGAGCTAACTTTGACCCCATTTAGCCAGTACTCTGTCCTAGGGTTGGCCCTACCCAGATGCATCATTTTGCACTTCTTAGCATTGAATTTCACCTGCCATATGTGTGATCACCTTTCTAACTTCTTAAGGTCCTCCTGCAGCTCTCTGACCCCCTCCATGCTGTCCACTCTTCCACTAAGTTTTGTGTCTTCCGCAAACAGGGCAATGTTGCCATTTATTGTCTCGCTGATGTCACTAATGAATATGTTGAAAAGAACCAGCCCTAGGACTGACCCCGAGGCACCCAGCTAGTGACATGTCTTTTGGTAGATCTAACCCCATTTTCTTCTACCCTTTGTGTCCTGCCCTTCAGACAATATTGTACCCACTTTGCTATCTGCTCAGCTACCCCGAGGTCCTCTAACTTTTTTAAGAAGCGCCTGTACGGGACAGTATCAAAAGCCTTACTGAAGTTAAAGTAAAGCAGGCCTGCCACATGGCCCTTATTTAAATCTCTAGTTACTTGATCGAAGAAAGTAATAAGGTTTGTTTGACATGACCTGCATGTCACAAACCTGTGTTGTTGATTGTTCTGAAGGTGATTCACTTTGAGGTATTCCACTAGATCTTGCTTAACAAGGGACTCCATCAGTTTGCCAACTACTCAAGTGAGAGTAACTGGTCTATAGTTACCTGACTCCTCCTTACCGCCACTCTTATGGAGTGGCACCACGTCTGCCACCCTCCAGTCACCTGGCACCACCCTGGACTCAACATCTGTTTCTACAAGCTTACGACACTGTATAACACATCATTTATATTTATACTATTGCTAGCTCTTATACTGTACAACCCTATTTAATATATTCCATACAGCGCCCTGAGCCCCTGGTATAGGGTGCCATAAAGATAAAATTGTCTTACCTGTATTGTTAGAGCAGCCTGATTTTGCAGTCAGCTGATACATCTGAGTCTGGGAGGTGACTTGGACTGCCATGCCCTGAGCTGGTGGAGTTGACACACTAAAGTCATATGTTGGGGGGAGTAGGCCAATAACTTCTGCATGCACACATTCCCAATACTGACTGGTCAAGAAGCAACACAGAGGCTGGCTCAGTGGCATGTCAGCAGAGCTTTGCACTGCCACTTGTTCCCCAGATCTTCATCAAAGATATCTCCTTCATTGAGCCACACCTTTGCAACTGTATGCCGTTGGCATCTGGACCACTTGGAAACTTTTGCTAGCTGGGGGCTGCCCACAGTGATGTGCAATGTTGGCACCCATAAAGTGTGGGTGACCCCATGGCTCCTCAGTTCTTTCTTCTGCCATTGACTGTTCATCAAATCTGCAGAGAAACAACACCGTCGTTTCTTCAATATTTATTTTCTAAGTTAAATTTACTTATTGATACTGTCCCTGTTGGCCGTCACGGGAAGAACCTTTATTTAGGTTTTGGACCTGAGGTTACAAGATCTACAAGGGTGATGCTCACACCATGTGTGTATGCTGTTTGGGCCTGTTACACAATGTGAAGGCCTATAAGATCTGCCAGGGATTTAATCAAGCCACAAGGAGATTCTGAAAAAAGGCACTAGAAATTTTCATCACCGTCAAGGCTTAGAAACTCAAGCCAAGGCCACGGGCTTCAAGTTGTCTTCCCTCTGACACTCCACCACCGCTGGAACACCCAGGTGGTCAGTGACACTAACACTGCTGAGGTTGGGAAGGATGATGGAGAAAATCACAGAAAAATAAAAATTGTCATTGAAACTCTCCTCATCCAGCCATCATCATCAGCAAAGAGAAAAACATGCTGTACCAGTGGTTGAGATCTCCACTGGAGGAGGGTAAGTCCTCCTTGTCTGCTCCAGTGGTATTGACTACAGCCCCTGACCATCAGTAAGACACTAAGGTTGGGTCTATGCTTTAGTGCTGCTGTAACTATTATAGATGGATTGTCACCTCCTCATTGGATCCTTTCCTGATGACTATGGCATTCGTGAACCCTCAAATGGGCTTCGTCGAATCCCAGGCTATGCTGGCATGATTTTCAAAAATGTTGCTTCGCTAATTCCTGTCGCTGCCAGCATCGGTGCTTGTAGTCTCATTGAAAGGGCCTCCCCATCAATACTGTCATTATTGATAGGACTTGAAAGCTCATCTGTAATTCCTCCATCGCAGCCACCGTTGCCGGCTCCATCAATTGCCCCCATTGTCATTCAGGATGGCAAGGAGGTAGAATATAATCCTAATATCCTGAGCATGGAGGAGAATGTAGAGGATGAAGGGGTGAAGGATACACCTATGCAGAGTTTTCTTCCAGCTGTACCTTCTCATCTTGCAATGAGGACTCTGTAGTTTATAAGCCCAGCTCTCCTCCTGAATATCCCTCATTTCAGGCTTTGCTCAAGCAAATCCAAGATGTTAAGGGGTTTGAGGGTAAAGAGGAAGACTTCAGCAAATTAAATTTAGTGGGGTTCTTAGAGGTCACAGCTGCATCTATAAGTGTGGTGCCTCTTGTATATCCTGCATTGGAAGAGGCTATCTTTGCTGCCTTGCACAGGCCTAATACTTTTTCCTGCAGTTCCCAGAAAGACTTACAAACAGTACCCTGCTCCATCTGTTAAGTAAGCAATAATAACCAACAGGGTGGGTGGTATTGGGATATATTGGAGAGCCCAGGGGGCATAATCAGGCCTGACATTGCAGGTGGAGAACCTTATAGACCTTGGAAGGTACAGTATATTCCAATACCGCACACACTGGAGGGTAATATTGCACTTAGAAAATGGACTACATGTACAGAATAATGACACAGGAACAAAAAATTGTTTTGCAGAAGAAAAACTGTAAATTTATTTAATTTTGAACTTGTTTAAAATGTGGAAGAATAAACACTCCATTTTTGGGAATGGGGAAGGAAAATAAATGAAAAATGTTTTAACCTGGGATGCACTTTATTTTGCTGGATATTTGAAATAAAAAAGCCCATTATTTTGGGTTGTAAGTGATAAAGTTCATAGGTGCAGCAAAGCTGCAGTTTACTAGGTTGAATGGATTTGGTGCTGCTGAAGTTGCTGCTGTGTTGGATCCTGCAGATGGCATTGCTGAGCTGCAGCTGCTTCTTGATATTGTAGGCTGTTCTGCCTATTCCTGTTTTCTTGCAATCTTCTGCTGCCCACCCAGGGGTGTAACTAACTTTTAAAAAAGTGTATGCACAAGGTAAAATCCCTAAGCAATAGCCTGGGGTTTGGGGGCTGCCTAGGCTGCCAGAAAATGTTTGCATTTTTTGTGTATTCTGGTGCATTTTGGGATAATTTATGGGAGCATTCAGTGCCCTACTACCACGACTTTTTTATATACCTGTCTCTCTTCATTGGCCCCTGGTGACTGATGCACAGACTGGGACACCACATCACAGCCAAGACTGGAGGCTCATTCATCACAGTCCCCCTTTGAGCCTCCACTCAGTCCGACATAGATCCCCCCCATACCTCTGCCAACACCTAACAGCAACAGATGGCAAAACAGACAGTACCTTCCTTAGCAACAGCACATAAAAAACAGTCTGTCGCTAAAATGATGAGTTTATAAAAAGTTTACCTGGTCCGCAGTAAGCGTGCATCTACTGAAGATGAGCCAGCTCAATGCAACTCAGTGCACTATGCTGCCCCTTCAAGCACTTGCACTTGCTAATTAATAAGCATCCAACTAAATGGATCTATGTGATAAGGGCAAAAGCCCAATAGCAATCGGAGGCAGGGCGAGCGTACATCACCGAAAATCAGTTTCGGTGATGTACATCCCCGACACACAAGAAAACAGTGCTGGGAACTTAGATTTTAATTGTTCATGCAGGGGGCTGTGCACCCTGCACCCCCCTACTAAAGGATTTTACTCCAGGGGGTGCATGTCGGGGGTGGGGTTGTGGAAAATCTTGAGAAATAAAAATTTCGGGCTGGGCAAACAAAAATGTAGGTACTCCTGGACCGGAACCCTTGCAGCATTAGGCTGCCACCCAGCCACCACACTACGGGGGCAGCTCAGCAGCCACACACTGACCATGCCAGGCCAACCCTCCCTTCCTTCCATCCATCACGCTCGACCCCCCCCCATACATATAGTGACGTCCTGTCGCTATATGCGCACACCTCCCCATCCAGTTGCCCTTCATCAGCAGTAGCCCCATCAACATGCACCGGGATTGAGTCACCGTTATTGCAAGTGCTCAATCGCTGATGCCCATGTCATGGGCTACCAACTAAATTGGTGGCTAGCCCTGTAACTAACACAGCGACAAGTTATTTGCAGGGCCTTGCTGGTGGTGATGGTGCTTCTGCATGGCTCAGGTGAGGCCTGCCTGTTTCACTTGCACTGCTGAATGCAAAACTGGAACTCGGCCATGGGGATTTGCAGCTGTCAAGGCTAACGCTGTACCCCCCACTCCTGCACACATTTGCATTGAGCTCTTTCTCTTCCCTTCCCCTTCTTTTTTCTTGGTTACATTGTTGAAAGGCTGCCTTTTTATTTGTCCCGAATGAATCACAGACCCTACAAAGACAGGGGGACAGTGGCTGTGCAGTTATGTGCTGTACAAACAGTGCATGACAAGACATTACAGATTAAGTGAGTAGATGGCTCTAAGGGCTACTGTAAGGGGCATATCACCAAGGGTTACCTTGTGGTATTGTCACCATTCAAAATGAGCATTTCATTCCAAAACATTATTTTCACAAGGATACTATGTAAGTCTAGTAATGTTTTAGGGATGTGGTATAACCCAGAGGTTACAGCAACAAACTGTAAACCTAGTGACCCAGTAGACTAGGGTTTAAAACAGAGGAGTAGCTAGTTTTTTTTTGAGGGGGACAATGTCTGATAAAAGTCCTCTTTTCACAGGAAATACTAAACCAATAGATGGAGATCTAATGCATTCTGGTGCACTTTGAGGGCCATTCTGTATATTTCTGGCTACTACTATTAGAGTTTTCTTTTACTTGTATAAAAGTGAAAGTGACACATCAGATCAAAGTAAAATGAGTGACAGACATGCTCAGTTAGCCCCCCTTAAGTCTATCTATTTTGCATCAATGGCTGAGGTCACACAATATTTTCTTTAAAGCATTGGGTCAATTTGGGTACTCAGAAGGAAATGATGTTCAAGCAGGAGTGACTGAACTCTGGTAAGGTGCTGAAGAATACTGATCTCATAAGGTACCGGTTTCACTGTTGGTCCTTTTCTCAATCTCAGAAAATTATGCCAGGCCCTTTCAAGTTGGAACAAATGACTGAACAGTCACCAGCCACTCGTATGCCATCCAGACCCCCTACAATTTCTTTTACAAGCAAGAGCATAGTCTGGCTCTAGTCGGTGGACAGTACAACGCCCCCCCCCCAACTGGAACTGGGATTATTCTCCTGCTTGTAAAAGGAATTGAAAATATAATAGAAAGGCACAGCTCATATTAAGGTCATGATTCCTTCTAGGTGAATCCACTAGCACCACCCCCTGATCGACCTGACTTTACCAGCAGTTGCTATTCCACTGACTGAGGCAAGTTGGGCATGGGTAGCACTGGCAGTTGAGTAAAGTTCACTAATAAAAACAGAATGAACTATCAATCAAGTTAACTACCTGAAGATTAGAAGCACACCACTCTGTAGTCTGGCAGCTATCAGCAGCAACTGGGCAGAACAGTCAGTCTTCTCCCCTGCTCCGAATGTTTCCCTTTCCCAGGCAGCTAGCTTGACAAGTCTGTCCATCCCACCACTCACAGTGTGCAGAAAGATCATTTGCATGTGAGCATGAGTGGTGACCATGGAAATCTGAGGGATTGGTTGGTGGTGCCAGCAACCATGTGGACAGTAGTTGTCCAATCTTCTAGTCACATTGGGGTCCATTCGTGGATCTGTGTGTGTGTGTAAAGGACTAGTGGGCTTGCTTGCATATCCTCTATGTTGTGCTTCAGACAGAAGTGAACCCCTCCTCCATTACTCCAAGCTAGCTGAGCTGGCCTCGAGGAACTCAGGGTTTTTAAAGGGCCAGTTTGAATTTTTTTGTGTCAGGCTGAAATGTCTGTGCACACGTGTGTACGGAAGTATGCATGGTTACGCCACTGTGCCCACCCAGAATGCTGCTCCACTGTTCCATGTCACTTGACAATGCTGTCAAATAGTTGTCAGGCTTGCCTCACATCAGTGTCCTGTGACACTTGTGATTTCTCTGGAGCTGGACTGCTGTTGCCCTAATGCTGTGGTTAGTGTATTTCTGACTGAGTTGGGCTTCAGCACTCAGTTTTACCATGAGTGCTCCGAGGACATTCTTCCTCAATAGGTTCATTTGTGTACCAGATGGTCTGTTTGTCCAGGAATGGCTGTGGCATGCATCGAACCACACCTACCTGACAAGGCCAGGTGCAGTGTTGGGTGAGAGAGCAGTGGAGGTTTGGAGTTTTTGCGGGTCATCTGGGGTTATTGGTGGGTGGTGGGCAGCTGTCTTTTTTTTTCGGAGCTGTTTAAGTATTGCTAAGAAGACACTGTTTGAACTTCTGAAGGCTGCTTCTCTGATCATGCTAATGTTCCAGCCAGTTTTGGGACAGTTTAAATAGTTTATTCCCATGGGCAGGGAATAGTATCTGAAGATGGAATATTGCTCACCTGCCGTGGTTCTGTCTTCAGCATAAAATTGCTATGATATGCTGCTTACAGTTTAGAGTGAGTCACTTTTAAAGTTGACAGTTATGTTTTGGCTGCCTAGCCACTTCATGAATACCTATAATGCCCATTTTGTTTGTTTTTTTGTGTTTTCCTCCAGCCTGTTGGCTTCTAGCTTGTTTATCTCAGCCATGCTTAAATTTAAATGCGATTCACTGACAGTTTTGCTTTTTTTTCAAAGGGGGCATAGTTTCTGTGGCTGTCTTGTCTTCTGTGAACATGTTCTTGAATTGCTGCTGGGTCAGTTGATCAAATTTTACTTGTAGGTTGTCGACATTGTGGTTGCCAGTGGCAAGTGGGCATATGAGTGGGTACTTGAAAAAAATGGTGGCTATTCTATTTTGAAATAGAATGTGGACAGAGGAATACCGTTGGGTAAATGGGTACTGGCAGCTGGTACTTGTTTTTGGTGGACTTTTTCAAGAAATACATGTATGGCTGCAAGGGGCTCTCAGTCAATCAGCATTTAGAGTTTTTATAGCCTATTTTCTAAGCCTTATTATAGCCAGAAACTGATTCTGTGGTAATCATGGTTGCTTATGATCACTCTAGGACCCCTAGAGTGACAAGTACTCTACCTTCTGACAAAGGATCCAGAAGACTGGATGTTGTGGGCAAAATAACTTATGCCTCTGCATTCTTGGGTTTAAGAATTGCAAATTATCAGGCTTACATGATTAAGCATCAGAACAGCCTATGAAAATCTACCATGACTACTGTTCAGGCACTGCCCAGTAGTCCTACAAAAGCTGAGCTCCTTAAAGTGGCTTTGACTGGCATTGATACTGATAGGCATCTTTTGAGTTCAGCATGTAATGCCTCTGATGCCTCTGTGAGGGCTGCTGCCTTTGGCATTTGACTCAGGAGATTTTCTTTACTCAGGGTGTCTGGCTTTGCTACTGATATACACCAAGCAGCACTGAATGCCCCTTTTAAGGGCTTCAGGTTATTAGGGCCAGATGTTGACTATGCCTCAAGGATTTTCAATCATCCTAAATGACTTTGATGTCAGTAAAATCTTTGACTCCACAAAATACAAGAGGGCATGATAGAGAGGCATTTCATAGGCTTACAAGCTGTAGCTACAGTCAACAGTTCTGTGGTCAAGGAGGCAGTCCTCTTACAGGTTTCCCTGCCACTGGCGGCCATTACAAGGCAACCAAAGGTACTGGTTCAGGTGCTCCTGATGTCTCTGGTCCCTTCTGACTCCCCACCTCTTCTCCCTCCACTGCTGCCTCCAGGGCTTCAAGTTGGGAGAAGGATCTCCCTTCACCGCCAAAAATGAAGGGAGATCACCATGGTTGAGTGGGTCCTGGAAATAGTAGAAAAGGAGCATGTTCTGGAGTTGCTGTCCAACCTTCCAGTGCACCTTCCATTATCTTCTCATTATCCTCTGGGCCACTTGCTTTTTCTGAGAGAGCAAGTACAGTCACTACTTCTAAAGAATGAAATCAAACCCTTTTCTCCCAAGGAAAGGAACAAGGGGGTTCTATTCAATGTACTTTCTGGTTTGCATATAAGCAGGAGACCTGTGTCCTATATTGGACCTCAGAGATCTGAACAAATTCAACTAATATAAAAAGTTTCAAATGGTGTCTCTTCGTTCTCTCATACGTTTGCTGCAAAAGGGTTTTGGCTCTGTGCTGTGGACATGTTGGACACTTACCTTCATATCAGATTCCAAAAAATGCCACAAGCAGTACCTCTGCTTCATGCTGGAGGACAGCCATTATCAGTTCTGTGTATTGCCCTTTGGCTTGTCCTCAGTACCGTAAGTATTTACAAAATACTTTGCAGCTATGGCAGCAGCCCTCCTGAAGGAAGGGCTTTTTGTCTTCCTGTAGCTTGATGACTGACTACTGCAGGGCCCGTCCAAGGAAATAGTTCAGTACACAGTATCCAGAACACAGCAATTGTTCAAGGATCTGGGTGTTACAGTCAGCATTCTGAAATCCATCCTCCTTCCCTATCAGCACCTCCAGTACATTGGTGCAGTACTGGACATGATGGTGGGCAGTGCTTTACTGCCTACAGGCAGGGCTGAGGCCTTGGTTGCACAGGCCCATCTGGTATGCAGGAGCCATTATGTGTCTGCTTGGACAATGCTATGTCTCCTGAGACTTATGACAACTGCCATTGTAACATCCTACTGATCCACCTCCATATACAAATCCCATAATGAATGCTTGGGTACAGTAGGATCAGTTGATGGATGAGCTGGAAAAGATGGTTTTCTTCATGTCTCCCTCTTTCAAAGTCACTGATGTGGTGGATGGAACCCCTGCATTTGTTGCAGGACATCCCATTTTTTCCCCTGAGCCCAGTGCAGATCCTCACAATGGATGCATCTGGGTCAGGATGGGGTGTCCAACTGGGTCACTTCCAGATACAGGGGTTGTGGACCAACCTGGACTTAGATCTCCACAGCAATGTACTAAAGATGAGGGCTGTTCTTTTGGTTTCCAGTACTTCATAGAATACCTGAGTCCAGTCCCCCTGTTGATAAGAACAGACAATATCAGTATGATGCAGTTCATCAACAGGCAAGGGGTGCTCCCTCTTACTCCCTGTACAGGGAAATGATGAGAGTATGGTACTGAGCACTGTCTCACTGTCTCATGGCCTTAAAGTGACACTTGTGTTTCTCCCAGAAGTTCAAAATGTCTAAAGAGACAGATTAAGTTGGTCCCAGTCATGGCTACATATGTGGAAACTGCTGACCTCCATGGTAAATAACCTTTTCGCAAGGTTGGGTCATCTAGAGCTGGACCTTTTTGCTGCCCCACACAACACAAAACTGCCGCATTTCTGCTTGCTCTCACCAGGGCCTGGAGTTTTGCTTCCCCACACAACACAAAACTGCTGCTTTTCTGATTACTTGCACCAGGGCCTGGAGTTTTTTAGTGAGATGCATTGTCCCTCTCCAGGAAAGGGAGGTTCCTTTTATGCATTCCCTCTGATCTTTCTAGTTCAGAGGGTTCTACTCAAAATGTGGGCAGAATGGGCCTCTCTGATACTGGTGGCTCCCTTCTGGTCTCATCAGATATGGTTTCCCCTGCTACAGCATCTAGCAATAGATCCTCATGGTCAACTGCCTCTGTGTCGAGGTCTACTGTCATGACATGACAGGAGGTCCCTGGTTCATCCAGACCTGCAGCCCCTGCACACATGCTGTAGCTGTTGAGGATGTAGCAACTGCACATTAAGGGTTTCTTCCCAGGTAGTTTATGACTTGTTGGCAGCTAGGAAGCCTTCCACAAGACACATATACTCTCTAAAATGGAAAGGTTTCTTCATATGGTGTGCTTCCCATTCAGAGGATCCATTTGCATGTCCAATGAATACTGTACTGGTCTGCCTGCTGTATTCATCCTACTCCTATCTCCAGTACTCTTCCATTAAGGTACACTTGGTTGCCATTTTGACTTTCCATGCCCCTACTGATGGGCACATGGTAGGACAACTAGAAGTGTCCCGTATGTTCCTTAAGGGTATTCTGCACATGCATCCTCCAATTTGTAAACCGGTTCTGCATTGGGACCTTAACTTAATCCTTGAGAAATTGACTCTGACTCCATTTAAGACTGCCACAACCTGCAAGATGTGCTTCCTATCTTGGCAGACTCTCTTCCTGGTTGCTATAACTTCCACTCAGAGGATTTACAAGCTTCATATTCTCATACATGAGCGCTTCTACCAGATTTTTCACAAGGACAGGGTATCTTTTCATACCAGTCCATGCTTTTTACCACAGTGGTCTCCAACTTCATACTGAATCAGATGATAAGCCTTCCAATGTATTATCCTGAGCATCTTAACAAAGGTGAGGCATTGCTTTATACACTTGATGCATATAGAACACTATGTTTCTATCCCTGACGCACTAAGGACTCTAGAAAGTTCTCTTAGATTTTTAACTCTTGCAACCTTGGGAGAGCGGGCAGACCTGTCACTAACCAATGCCTGTGAAAATGGCTGGCTAACTGCACTGAATTTGGTTATAGGAAGTATGGTAAGGAACTTCCTGGTAATCTGCATGGCCAATCTACATGTAATATGGTAACCTGCATGGCCACTATACATGTGATATGGCAGCCTCTGTTGCCTTCTTTTAGAATATTTCTGCAGCTGACATATGTTCCAGGTTACTCTGTGGTGCATTGCCCAAGGAGAGATCGCAGATGGGTTTGGGTGGCCATTTTCTTTAAATCCACTTTGGAACTCACTGCACTCCCTATGGGAACTTTTAGTTCCTTTGAACATGTGGCAGTTAGATGCACTCCAGGTGTTAGTGGTAGGATCATTCTCACATACCATTCTTTAGGGTACGGGAGTGATTCATTGCAGGAGTTGGCAGACTTCGTGGCCCTAAAAGGTGTTGCATGCCTCCAGACTGTTAATGCTGGGGGACTTCAATGCTTGGGCCAATGATGAATCCTCACATTTTGGACAATTTCTCCAGTTAATGCCTTCACTGGGACTAGCACAGGCAGTTGCCTCTGGAATGCATCAACATGGCCACACTCTGGGCCTGATCTTCTCATTGGTACTTGATATTAGTACGGTCAAGGTTGATCAGGTAGGCTTGTTGTGTCATCATGCAGTGTTGTTTCTTTGTGGGGCCACCTGTTTTAATACCCCTTCTGTGGAGATTGTCCAGTACCATCCAAAACATAATTTGGAGCCTTGCAGTCACCAGAAAGTACTAGACATCAAGGGTATGATGCTTGCTTGTGCCCAGCTGGCTGAGAAGGCCACTGAGCACTATAATACAGTTTGAGTAGACTCCCTGGCACCTTACTGCATCTCTCCCTTGATGACCTATTGCAGGCCACCATGGTACTGTAATGAGCTGCTTTTTGTTGAAGACTAAGGGATAGAAATTAGACCATTCTTGAAGAAGGTCACAGTTTGTACTGAGGAGGACAGTTTGGCATTGAAAATGTACTACGGTGAGTATAAATGGGAAATCAACATGAAAAAGACAGAACTGCTGTCAAGATCAATTGCTGTAGAGAAGAATCATCCAGCTCAGCTTTTTCACACTGTAGACAGATTGTTAAACCTTCCCTCTTTGCAATTCATTGGAACCTTTTCAGCAGATAAGTGTGAGGAGTTTGGTAATTCTACTCTGACAGGGTGTCCTCCATTAGATCTGGTATCTCTTCAAGTGGCCTGTCATGGGTCAGCTGTGGTCTACCTTCTGGTAATGTAGGTCTGCCTACCAGGAGTGAGTTTTTACTGGTTTTGGAGGATAGGTGCTTTGAGTGATTTCTAGCTTGTGTCCCATGCTGTGTACTGGACCCTGGACTAAGCTGGCTGCTTTTGGACTGCAGTGAACCCCTGGATCTGCTGATCACTAAGATTATCAGCAGCTCCTTGAGAGAGGGTGTTTTTCCATCTTCCCTGAAAAAAGTGGTGGTTAGACCCATCCTAAAAAAGCCTTCCTTGGACCCGGCATTCTGGCAAATTACAGACCTGTTTCGAACCACTCCTTTCTCGGGAAAGATATTGAGAAGGTGGTGGACGACCAACTTATGGATCACCTGGAGAATTATATAATCTATGAACGTCCCCAGCTGGGTTTTCGGCCTTACCATAGCACTGAAGCTGCACTTGTCTGGGTGACTCATGATTTCCTCCAGGTGTGGGATCAAGAACTGTGTTCCATATTGGTCCTTCTTGATCTGTCAGCATTTGACACAGTTGACCATGGAGTGTTGTTGGAGTGCCTGAGGATCTATATGGGTTTCACTGGCACCAATTTGCACTGGTTAGAATCCTACATAACTAGGAGAATGCAGCAGGTTGCCCTAGGAAATTATATCTCTGGGGCTTTTGTGCTGTCCTGTGGGGTTCCTCAAGGTCTGATCCTTGCTGCTGTGTTGTCTGTGTATATGTTGCCCTTGGGGGAGATCATTAGATGGTACGGGATTGATTTTCACTGCTATGCAAATGATATTCTGCTGTACCCGTCTCGTTTTCTTGGTGGTTTCAGTGCTGGGGCAATGTCCTGCCCAGATAAACAACTGGATGATCTCAAACTGGTTATGCCTCAACTCAGGGAAGACAAACATCATGTTAATTGAGCTGAGTCAATGAGGTGTGGCAGTGATGAAAGATGAAGTAGCTCTTCCTGTGTTGGGTGGCTGATCTCTTATTGGACGCAGTTAAGAATCTTGTGGTCTTTGTGCACTGCATACTGAACTAGACCAGCAGGTGTTGATGGTGGTCCAATTTGGCTTTTATCATCTTTGAAATATCACCAGGATCAAACCACACTGGCTCCTGCTCACCTGGCGATGATCATTCATACGTTCGTCACCTCTTAGTTGGACTACCGTAATGCTCTGTGCCTAGGGCTATTTGGAGGTTTAATGTGATGTCTGTAACTGGTCCAGAATGCTGCAGCTCAGCTGGTCATGAGAACTACCCAGAGGGGCCACATCACGCTGGTCCTACATGCACTGTACTGGTAGCCTTGGTGGGGGCACCTAGCCTTCAAGATATGCTTGTTAATATAGAAGGCCCTGCATGGTTTGGGACCTGACTAACTGAAAAATCTGCTGGTTTCTTACCTTCCAATCTGACCCCTTCACTCCACTGATGCTGGCCTGCTTTTTGTTCCCTTATCCTGGCTGAGACAGTCAGGGGAAAAAGCTTTTGGAATAGCAGCTTCAGTGTTGTGGATCTCCCTTTCGGGGAGTTTCCACTTTGCTGGCATAGTGGAGGTCTTAAAAAGGTCACTTTAACTTTACCTATTTGAAAAGCCTTTCCCAGCTAGTGAGTTTTTAGATGAATAGTAGTCTAGGTATTTTAATGGTTGTGACGTATTATTTCTTATTATGTTTTTACCTTTTATGGCTTTGTTTTATCATTTTAAATTGTGTACAGTATTCTGAGCCCTCAGGAAGTGGTGCTTTATAAATAAAATTGCCTTGCCTGCCACATGGAGTACTGTGTATACTTTCACTAAGCCCTATAGACTGGACATAGTCTCAAGCAGATATGCTGGATTTGACCTTGGTGTTCTGCAAGGCCTTCTTTCCTTATTACATATCAGACCTGGCCATCCTCCCTGAGTACCTAGTGTACTGGTTCGGAATCATTCCAAAGGTGTGGCCCAATGGAGGAGATAACATGACGAAAAAAGAACAGTTATGCACCGTAACAGTAGATTTCAAGAGAATCCCCTCCACTGTGCCACAGCATAGCCACTGTTCTTCCCCCTTACTGGGTAGCTTAGGAGTGGGTCCAAATGTAGTAAACCGGATAAGAAATTGGTTAGGGGATAGATGACAGAGGGTGGTGGTAAATGGAGTTCACTTCAAGGAAGTGAGGATGACTAGTGGAGTGCCTGAGGGATCAGTGCTAGGACCAGTCCTCTTTAATATTTTTATAAGTGACATTGCAGAGGAGCTGGAAGGGAAGGTCTGGCTCTTTGTGGATGACACCAAAATCTGAAATAGGGTGGACACTTGGGGGGGGGTGCTGGAAAGGAAAGGATGAACAGAGACTAAAGAAAACAAGAAGAGTAGTCAAGGGTATGGCAGCTGGGTTGCAGTGCAAAAAAATGCAAAAGAATGCACTTTTATTTATTTAGTTTTTGTTGACCGGGTAAGTGCACTAGACAAATCCTACCTATTTTCAGGCTCGACCGGGGAAGGGGGATACAGCTGAATGCCAACTGACCTTGAATCAGATTAAGCTGTTGGTGGTATTTTAAGTGAACGAGGGAAATTTGGCCAGGACACTGGAGAAATTCCCCTACTCTTCTTGATAAGTGCAATGGGATCTTTAACATCCACCTGAACTACCACCAATCCAGGCAGATGGGACCTCGGTTTAATGTCTTATCTGAAAGACGGCACCTCAGAAGTGCAGCACCCCTCTCATGCTGCACTACAGTGTCAGTACTGGGATATTAACACAAGTGCCAGATGTGGAAACTGAACCCACAGCCCTCTGATCTCCTGGCCTCAGAGGCAAGTGTGCTACCTACTGAGCCACTGACACTGACACTTAGGACACAGAAATCCAGAAGCGGAGTACACAGTGGGTGGAGTGGTACTGATGACCACCAAGCAAGAAAGAAACCTAGGGGTAATCATATCAGATGACCTAAAGGTGGCTAGGCAGTGTGACAAGGCAGTAGGGAGGGCACGTGGTGTGCAGGGGGTGCATAGGGAGGGGTATCACCTGCAAAAAGAGGGAGGTGGTGTTGCCTCTGTATAGATTGCTGGTAAGACCCCACCTAGAGTATTTATTTATTTATTTGTTTTATTTTATTTGAATTTTGGTAACCGTGTGAGACCTCTGAGACCATGCAGTCTCTTTTTCAGGGGCAACCCGGGTAGACAAGACAAGACAATACAATACATTCCATTACAATACAAAGACCAGATGATATGAACATCAAATATACTTTCAATGAACAGTTAATGAGGGAATCAGAACAACAAGTGTACTCAAGTGGGGGGGAGACAAGGTACCAAAAGTTGCAACAGTGAGCAAATATAATACATACACTACAAAGATATTTACAGCAAGATAATACAGATTTACAGAAAATATACATATATTCAGAATTATCAGTGTAATGGATTCAAATTAAGATTTCGTCAGCGGGATAAAGAAAAATTATACGGTTAGAGAGTTCGTAATAGGACAGAGAGTGGGCAAGTTTTGAGAAAAGCTTTTTAAAAAATGCTTCTGTGATCATTAATTTTGAGAGTAAATAATGTACTAGGTTAGTGAAAACAAATGCAGATAGGAGGTTTGAGCAGGTGCTTAGCAAGTGATTTTTTTTTTTGTAACTCAATTTTATTCTAGAACCTTAAATTCCAATACTTTGAAAGCAGTGAGGATTCACATTTCATTTAAACAAAATATCGGTCCGAAGAGGCATATGGATGGTTAAATTGTCCAGGGTATTTCTATTATTTCCTATTTCTTAAAGCCCTTAATCCCTTTGCAGTTTAGTCTCCTCTAATTTGCTCAAAGGCAATATGTCTTTCGAGCTAATACAATCAATTTTACATTATTAACTTATTATACAACTGTAAAAAAAAGAAATTTTTTATGCAAATAACTGCATTCCTCTCTCAGCATATAGTGGTGTATGTCTATGTACTCAATTTAAAGCATAAAAAAGTTTTTAGAGGATTCAGATGACTTTTTTACTTTAAACTGTGTCTAGAGTAACCGTCCATTTTAAAAGTTATTCAGTCATCTGTAGTTCTGAATTTTAGTGAGGGTGTTTGGGGAGAAGAGATAACCGGGAGGAAGGCCAGTGCCCCTGTTCAACAATTATCTCTTCTTCTAGGAACTAGCACCGGGTCACCTCAGCCAGGGATTCCAAATCTCCAGGAACTGGTCCTTCCTCAGTTGAATTCTGGCTTTTTTCCCGGTCATGGATAAGTCTTACTCGGCCAATCCATTCTTCCGCCTTTGGGGCTTCTTGTTGCAGCCATCTGGTGGAAAGGCATTTTAAAGCTGCCACAACAAAAATTAATCCTAATTTCCTTTGAGTGGGCAGAAGGCCAAGCACCATCGGGAACCCCAGGACCCAGTTAAAAAAGTCCGAGGGTACAACTACCATTAGGATCTGTTGTACATTCAGCTTGACTGTATCCCAGAAATTCCTAATAACCAAACATTCCCACAAAATATGCGTATGAGATCCTCTTAACCAGCAACCCCGCCAGCACTTATCTGAGAAAGTGGACCCAAAATGTTTTGTGATCACAGAAGTGCGGAAGAATATGATGATTATCTTCCAAAAATATTCTAACCACTCTGGGGAGGTGTTGACCCGCCACCCTATCCTGAATCTCTTTTCCCATATTTCCTTCGGGATGATGATAGCCAGTTCTCCCTCCCCTGCATTCTTTATGGAGTTCAAAGGTTCTAGACCCTTCTCCCCCAGCATCCCATATAATACTGAAATGTATTTTAACTTGACCCATAGAGTTACAACCCCATAAATTAATTCCTCCCATGTTGTCTTTTGTTGCTGTAAAAGTGCTGTTCTATCCCCACTCATTATAAAGTGCCTGACCTGTAGATATCTAAAAAACTCTGGGTTGTTCAATCCACGTTTCTCCTTTAGTCTATTGAAAGACATACAAATATCTCCCTCAACTAACTGGGAGAACCTACTGAGACCCTTGGTTTTCCATGTCTTATAGTCAGGGTCCATCCTCGGGGGGCAAATCCATCATGGTGCCTAATTAGGGTGAGGGGGCCAGGGAAGGAGAAGAGGTCAATCTCCTCCGGACCTTATTCACAATCCTAAGAGAGTGTTGTTGTGTCCAGAGGTTGTCAGACAGCTCCTGGAGAGGAACATGTTGATCAAGGCATCTGGCATGCAAGATAGTGTCTATGAAAATCAAGGAGTCCTAGCCACCCACTATCTCTGGCTTGTTGTAAATTCTGTCTAGACACCCTGGGTCTGCAGTTACCCCCAAAAGAACTGAGTTATACCGTTTTGGATTTTTGCCCAAAACTGTGTTGGGACCGGGACAGGTAGGGTAGAAAACAAAAATAGAAACCTGGGCAGCACGTTCACTTTAATGGAATCAACTCGACTTGCCAATGAAAGGGGCAATAGTGTCCATCTCGCCAAATCAGTCTAAATGTCACTTCAAAGGTGGTTATAATTAGCTTCAAATAGTGCTGCATATTTTGTGGAAATCTGGATGCCCAGGTAACATATCTGATTATGCCTAGCCCAAGTAAAGGCGAAGTCATGTCTCATCATTGGGGGACAGTTTCCACTCAAAACCAGGGCCTCTGACTTACAATAGTTAATCTTATAGCCTGATATAGATCCTGATATAGATCCAAACTGCTTGAGCAAGGTCAGTAGGTGGGGCAAAGAGGTTTCAGGTCCTACAAAAAATATGGAGTCGTTCGCCTACAGAGCGACTTTATTCTCCACCCTCCCCACCACCACCCCCTCCACCCCCAATCCTGCTGGCGGACCACCACCACAAGGGGCTCCAGGAACAGGGCAAAAAGAAGTGGGGACAGTAGGCAGCCCTGTCTAATTCCTGTACCAATGGGGAAATATCCTGAGTTTATGCCATTTACTCTAACTTGAGCCTGGGGGGAAGTGTATAAGTTTGTTATGATCTCTAAGAATTTCAAGCCAAATTGCATTTTCTCCATGGTTGCATTTAGAAAAGTTCCAATTAACCCTATCAAATGCTTTTTCCGCATCCATGGAGATAGCCAGCTGGAAGGTTCCCTTGCCCCATCATGCAGAGACAATATTAAGTAAATGTCTCACATTATCTTGCAAGTATCTGACCGCAATGAATCCTGTCTGGTCATTATGTACTAGTTTCGGGGCTACTTGCCGTACATGGTCCGCCAGGATTCCCGTGAAAATGTTGAGGTCCACGTTAATCAGTGAGATAGGGCAGTATGAGCCACATTGAGTGTGGTCTTTCCCTTCTTTTGGAATGACCGCGATTAGTGCCAAGACTCTGGGATCTCCTCCCCCCGTATATATCAGTAGCACTGAACCAGTAGAGGAGCCAAAGACTCCTGGAAGATTTTATAAAATTCCGATGGGAGGCCGTCTAGGCCTGGAGATTTCCCTTGTTTGAGGCTTTTTATTTTAGTAATAACCTCTCCCTGGGTAACCAGACTCTCTAAAAAGTCCCAGTCCCCTCGAGTAAGGGTCCTAAGAGTTAGGCAATCCAAGAATTTCTTTATTTGTTGTGCTTCGTTATGTATATATTCCTGACTGTATAGCTCCCTATAGTATCGAGCAAACGCCCCTGTGATACCTGGGGGGTCAGCAATTATTTCCCCCTTCTTCCTCTGGATCCTCCACTCTCAAAAACTGCCCTACCAGTGAGCTGCTTACGGTGAGTGCAGGCCAAAAGCCTGCCTGCCCTATTACCCTCTGCATAATATTTACATTGTGTTCTCCTCAAGACCCCCTCCACCTGAGCTGCTAGGTGTTGCTCTACTTCTCCCTTTTTCCTTTGCCAAAGGGCTTTGTCCCCTGGATGGAGAGTCAGCTTGTGTTGAAACTCTGCTTCCTCAAGCTCTCTCCTTAGTCCTTCCTATGTAGCCTGATACTGTTTCTTCACAAGTGAACTATAAGATATAAATTGGCCCCAGATATAGGCTTTAAGGGCATCCCACCTAACTGAGGGGGAGGTTGAATCTGAGTTGCTGGCCATCAGGAAAGCAGAGAACTGTTCTTTAAGTGTGGATTTAAACTCTGCTGAATTCAGAAGCCCCACATTCAGTCTCCAATTGGAGTTTCTAACCGAGGGGAAGAGCTGCAGTCTGAGGAGCACTGGGGAATGGTCTGACCATGACATCAGCAGAATTTCACAGCTCTGTACCAGATGCATCTTCTCCCTAGACCCGAGGAACATATCTATCCTCGAGTATGTCCCGTGCCTATGAAAAAGTGTAATCTTTATGCGCCTCATGTCTTTCCCTCCAAGCATCTGCCAGGCCGACATCCCCCATTAGCCTACTCAAAAAAACTGTCCTGCTGGGAGTTAGCTTGCCCCCTAGCTCAGTGTGCTCTATCCCACAGGACAGAGACCACTCTATTAAAGTCTCTCCCAAAAATGTATAAAGTGTCTGAGTCTTGTATTGTCTCCATTATCACTTTCTTTAAAAAATGTCTATTTGCCTTAGCGCATTGGGCGCATATAAGCTAACTATCACACATTTAATATTACAAATAAGAAGGTGGAGCCTGAAAAATCGACCTTGAGGATCCTGGACCTGAGAGACCACCTGAATCGGGAGATCCCTCTTAAACAAAACTGCTACCCCCCTCCGGTGTGGGAGGCCTGACCAGCTGGCTGCACGGACGTCCCCAACCCAGGAGGAACCCAATTTAGAATGTTCTGCATCATTCAGGTGGGTCTCCTGCAACAGAGCCAGACTGGTATTGTGTTTCAGCAATTCTTGTAATATTCTTGCCCTTTTTATAGGGCCATTTAGCCCTTTCACATTATATGTTACAATGTTTGTTCCATGAAAGATAATTACCAGTAATTTGGTCTAAAATATTGGGGACACCGTTCCACCCCCCCCACCCATCTCCCAACCCAAACCCCACATGAACACACCATTAGGCCAGCTAAAAGAATAAAATAACCTAATTAAACTGTAAACATGAAACATTATAAAATAAAGAGCCAAACCTTTGACCCTAGAACGATTAACTTTTCTAGTACTTCCAATTGTGCCACCATTTCCCCTTCCCCAATGGTTTAATTTTGGGAGGGGCTGGTACAACTACCAAAGGTTGTGCCTAACTGAGGCTTAATTCAGCCACAGTATTAGGTGGTGTTCCCAGTGTACACTTACAGTTTTCATAATATATTGGCAGCAACGTCTGCCTGCCCCTCCGAGCTCCCCAACCCCCCTTCATAAAATGACATTAATCTATACACCGCAAAGTTTTCTGGCTTAAACCATGAAGTTTTCAGTTACTCAAAGAGTGAAATAAAGCCATTATATTGTTTAACTTGAGCCCTTTCCCCATTCAAAACTAATGAATCAAAGTTAAGCAATATGGCTTTAAATGACTTGGAAGAGAAAGTCTTTTCCCTTCTTGCAAGAAGTTTTAAAGTGTACTTAGTGAGTCCCAGACCTAGGTCACTGTAGTTCAGTCTGTATTCACTGCAGCTGGACAGGCTGGTGTTCTAACCTCACGTGTTCTGCTGTTCCCGTTCAATTGATGGTTGGTGGGATTTTGGTGGCTGGGTCTTCCCCTTCCCTCTAGTGGCTCGTTGCGGGCGGGGACCTGGGGGTGGGGGAGGGCTGCTTGATTTGTCCACCAACTTTTCCAGTGTTGATTCCTCTGTGGTGTTCCCCTGAGTTTGGCCTCCTTTCCCTCATGGATTGTGAACAACATACCAGCAATGGTATTCCAACTCTTTTATGATATCTGCGTTCAAGACATCAGACAAATTGATTTCCCACCATTGAAGGAACTTAAGTGCCTCTGAAATTATCGGAAATGTGTGCACACCTTAGTCTGTGTTGATTTTCAGTACAGCTGGGTAGTCTAAACAAGCTTTCACCCCCTTTGCCCAAAGCTGCTTTAAGATGGGAAATAATTTACATCTATGATCCATGGAGGAGGGGGCGTAATCATGTTTGAAATAAAGACGGGTGCCTCCAAAAATGATTTCTTTTTTAGCCCACGCTTTCCCTAGGATGTCTGCTTTGGTTCTATAGTCCAGGAAAGCAATAATAATTGATCTTGGATGGGTCTTTGGATAATGAGGCCTGGGGCCCAGCGAGCGGTGGGCTATGATCAAGTTTAATGTGTATTTCGAGGGTAGATTCAGAAGTTCTTTTATAAGGTTTTCCATAAAAGTTGTAATTTCCCCTGTTTCTGTCTGTTTGGGGAGACCATGGATCCGAATGTTTGCTCATCTAGAATGGTTCTCGAGATCTTCCAGCTTCTGCTGAATCCAGACCCCCCTGTCGTGCAGCTGGAGAATTGCGCCATTGTGCAAGTCTATAGCTCCAGATGCCTCCGTTGCCTGCTGTTCGAGGTCTGCGATCTTCTTGCTCTGTACTCCTTGTTCAAAGTGAATTTCTTTTAGCTCTGACTGTATGCTCTCCATAGTGTTTCCCAGATGCCTAAGTTCTTTAAAAAGGCATCTGGAGGTGATCGTAAATGCCGGTTCCTCCTCTGAGCTACTCTCATCTGCCAAGTCAGAGCCTGGGGAAGCCATGCACCGAGGCATATCGCAGGCCTCCGATTGCGTGGATATTTGGTCAGTTTTTTCTTCACTCCACGGAGTGTCTACTTCATTTTATTTTAACTTCTGACGAGTCTGTAACATCATTTCTTCCAAATGCCTCTGTTTGCCTCTGGTAGCCAGCTTTCGAGGGGGATTGGGGCAGATTTAAGTAAAGACCCAGAGGAGCTATTGAGTAGTTAGTCCGCCATGTATGCTGGCATCACCAGAAGCAGCAAGTGATTTTTTAAATAGTGATAGGGAAGGGCAAGAGAAGAGATGAGGAGATAATGCATTCCAGGCAGTGGTTGCAGGGTAGCTGAAAGATCACCTCCCTGCGAGTTGGTGAGGATTCGGGGTTACTAGAATAGGTAAAGTGGGTGGCCTGAGTGGATGAACAGCTTCTTTATGATAGACAGATCCTCTTAGACAAGGTGGATTGAAAAGCTGGCCCAGTGGCACTGAGGGTTGACGTGCTGGATGACACACCTCGTGCCATGTCAGCTACCTGGGTTTGGGAATGGACTTGGGCAGCTGGGGGTCAGCTGGGGAGGGAGAGGATCAAGCATCCGGAGGACTGCTCTTCTCTCCCAGGGTGGGAAGTGGGCTTGCATCACTCACCAGTGGCCCCTGATGGAGATTGGGGGCACTGCAGTAAGTGATGCCATATATAGGGGTGGAGCAGCAGTGGGCATTAGCATGCATGGTGCACAGACACCATTGCATGTCCATGCTCCAGGACAACACATACAAGGGCAAAGGCCCCTGCTCCCTGGATAGGTGATGGTGCCCTCTCGTGCCCCACCCCCACATGCCCAATGCCGGGCTCAACCCACTGGCTCTCCCGATCCCTCTGCCCTGCCTTGGTCCGACAATGGTGGTCCAGGTCAATGGATCAGGTAGGCGGGGAGTGCCTGTCCCTGATTTCCCAGTGGGGCGGGCTTCAGGTGCAACTGTATCTGGGAATTGAGAGGAAAAGGAAAAAAGTGGAAAGGGAAGGGGGGTTTATTAGACCCACTAATTACCATATTCTAAACATTCTTGAAGATATTCTAGAACTGGCCTTATCCTCCTTAACCCTCACCGGGTTAGATTTCTGTTATTTGTAATTCCCACCACTTAAGGATCCTCTGTAGTAGCACGTTCTCCCAGCCACCTCTATAGGCAATAGAGATGGGGGGGACTTACCCATATTCAGCCAAAATTTCCAAAATGTCCCTCCCCTCTATCTGCGCCATGTGATGAAAGAAGGGCAGCCACCTGCCCTTGAATTTTTCCTGACTCAACCTCAGTTTAGCAGTGAGTCGTTCCATAGTCATTATTCTCAGGCAAATGGAGTACCATTCCTCAACCTTGGATACTTTGGTGGTCAACCACTTACAAGTGACTGCCTTCATGGCTATCACCACTAGGATATAAAGCAGATATTTCTGGGCTGGGGAGCTCAACAGAGGAAGGGGCAATCCAAAAATCCAGAGGAGGGTGGGTAGAGGGAAGGGCAACTTCAAAGATGCCCACCACTTCCTCCAACTCTTTCCAGTATGGGCCAGAAGGGGACAACCCCAAATAATATGTGCTAGAGTACCCTTACTGGCACAGCACCTCCAACACAGGTCAGAGGCGTGTCTGCTGAGATGTTGAGAGACCACCGGGAACTGAAAAAATCTGATAGCTATTCATCAATGAAACTCTATCCAAAATGAGGACGCTGATGTGTGGTGTATCCCCCCCACACCTGCCTCCATTGGGCCTCTGAGATGGAGACCTCCAGTTCTTCCACCCATTTCTCCTTAACATGACTAATGTCATCTACATCTGAAGGATTTAATGCCATCACAATATGAGTGACAGTTTTTAGGGGTCTGCTCATTTGTACCAAGTCAAGTAGGCAGGATTGAAGTGGATTGATGGGTCTACAAAGCTCGGTTGACACCTTTTCTCGGGTTAGGTAGTTTCTTAACTGTAGAAATCTAAAAAAATCTTGTTGAGGCACTCCATATTCCAACTGCAGTTGTTGAAGAGATTTGAGGTTGCCTCCTTGTAAAATTGACCTAAAGAGGTCAGGCCCAACCTGGCCCAATGTCCAAAAGCCCTATCCCATTTATATAGAATGAAGTCCAGGCAACTTCTAAGAGGTGTCCTATCATTCAGAACCATGGAAAACTTATTTGTTTGACACACCTCCACCCAAATTTGTTTCAAAATAGATGTCCAGGGGTTGCCAAAACACACCCTAGACAGCTTCTTTTCATCCAGAAGGAGGAGATCACCCACATTAGCTAATTCCAGATTAAAAGATTCTATTTCTGCCCAAATCAGGGACTCCCCTTCCTTCAAAAATGGGATTAGAGCCTGGAGTTGAGCTGCCCAATAGTAACTGTGAATATTTGGGAGACTCAGGCCTCCCTTATCTTTGAAGGCTGTTAACACCCTTCATCTAACCCGTGGTGCTTTCCCTCTCCAAACAAATCTGGTTATAGTGTTTTTTTAACTTCACCCAGAAGTTCCTTGGGGGTCTGACTGGCAGTATAATAAAGAGAAATAGAAACCTTGGGAGGATGTTCATCTTCAGTGATTCAATTGTACCTGAGAAAGACAGTGGAAGTTCTGCCCAGTGATTACAGTCTGTCTACACCTTCTGTAGAAGTCGATGATGGTTCATTGAGAACAACTTTCTGAACTACCTTGGTATCCGAACCCCCAGGTATCTAAACCCTGCCTTGGACCATTTCACCATACCCAGATCTGGCAAGGGAGAGCCAAGCGGTATTCCCACTGGTATTATCTTGGTTTTAGTGACATTAACTTTATAACTGGAGAACACCCCGAACTCCCTAAAAAGTCAAAAATCTTAGGTAGTGACTTGACTGGATCAGTGATATATGAGTGTGTCATCCACTTATAATGAAACTTTTAGTTCCATATCCCTAATTTAATTCTCTTGAAAACATTAGATTGCCGTAAGGTGGCAGCCAGCGGCTCCATACTGAGGGCAAACAGAAGGGGACAGAGCAGGCAAACCTGCCTAGTCCCCCTACCTATTGCAAAGGCCGATGACAGAACCCCATTTACCTTAACTTGAGCCTTGGGTTCTCGGTACAAGTTTTTAACCCACCCATGAAACTTTTCTCCTAAGCTGAATTTGTGCAGAGTACTATCAAGTTATAGCCAGTCCAATCGATCAAAGGCCTTTTCGGCATCCAGTGAGACCACCGCCCGCAGAGATCTAATTAGTGGAGATGAGGGAGCTGAAAGGGAGTTGTGGAGTAAATGAATATTATCTTGAATGTGTCTCCCCAGCATAAACCATGTCTGATCGGGATTGACCAGTTCACATATAATATTTTGAAGACGGGACCCAATTGTTTTAGAAAAAATGTCGGTGTCTTGATTTAATAGGGAGATAGGTCTAAAGTTAGCAGACAAGGAGGGATCTTTTCCTGACTTAGGGATAACAGACACCATTGGCCCCCCCCAGGAATCTGAGGATGACCCCAATTCATGAGCCTCATTAAACACCTTGACCAGAAGGGGTGCCAACTCACTCGCAAAACATTTATAAAATTCAGCTGTAAACCTGTCAGGGTCTGGGGCTTTGCCTGATTTTAAACTCTGTATTGTTTGACATATCTCCCCCTCTGAAAATAATCTTTCTAACCCCTCCCTTTGACTAACTGACAAATTGGGTAGCTCCACTGAATCAAGGAAGTCTACTATTTTTTGTAGATGTTCTGGTCCCCTTTCCTCCCCATACTGCTCCCTATAAAATTTACAAAATTCTTCTGTAATCTCCTCTGGATGTGAAATCATAGGCATGGTGGCATCTGAGGATTTAAGGGCTGGGACATGTCTATTGGTCTGTTGCTTCCTAAGGCGGAGGGACAGGAGTTTGCCCACTCTCTTCTCCTATTCATAGTATTTCTGCCCCATGTATCTCATTAGGTTCTCCGTATGTCTCAGCATTAAGCCATTGTATTTAGCTCTGGCCTCTCTAAGTTGGGGCAACAAATCTGGATTTTTGGATCTCTTGTGATCTGTCTCTAGTTCAACCACCTTAACCTCAGCTGCTTTCAGTGCAGCCTGATGTATTTTATTTTTATATGCCGCATGCGAGATTGTGTGCCCCCTGACCACCGCCTTTAAACCGTCCCAGACAACTTTTAATGCTGTGTCTCATCCCATATTATCCTGTATATAATTATTAATAATTGTTTTAATGGAATCAACATAGTTTTTGTTGTTCACCGGTCCTGGGTCAAACCACCACTGGCCCGTTCTCCTCGCCCCCCAGTCCAGAGTTGCAGAGATCATGGCATGGTCTGAAAAAGTCACTGGATGTATCTTAAGATCCATGAAAGTGTGGGATAAACCCTTTTGGTGTAGAAATGGTCTAATTTCTAATAGGATCTCGTTGAGGCTGAGTAAAAGGTAACATTAATTTTGTGGGGGTATTGCAGCCGCCTAGGGTCTAACATGCCTCCTTCGCTGCTCAAATTTCTTAATAGCCTAGAACAAGCTCATAAGCCCTTAGGAGCAGCAGGGCTTCTGTCCAACCTCGGGTCCTCAACACAATTCCAGTCCCCTGCACAAATCACCTGGCCTTCAGGGAGGCCTGCAATTAGATTAAACAGGGATCTAAAAAATTCTCCTGATGGGGGCATGAGGGCATATATGGATAGTATGTGGAGTGGACGGCCACTGAACAAACCAGAAAGAACTACTATTCTCCCTGAACCAATCCTTGTAACCTTCTGAACCTGAAACGGGATCCCACACTGAACCAAAACAGCTGATCCTGCTTTTTTCTCCCTAGGATGGGAGTCATCATATACCGACCCAACCCATGATCTCCGCAACTTCAGATGTTCTGTGATGGAGATTCTAGTCTTTTGGAGGCAGGCAATCTCATAATTGGCATTCCTTAATTCAGTTAAAATTCTCATTCTCTTAAGGGGGCTATTAATGCCCTTGATGTTCACCGAGCATATCTTTAAGGTGGCCATTTAGCATGATTTGAAAACAAATCCCTCCATCCCCACCCCTCCTCTTACATGTTCAACCATGCCTCCCTGTACAGAGTATCTCCTGCTATAATCATCTATGTAAAGTGAGGTCTTAGGAAAAAGAAAAAGAAATGAAAAAAATAAACACAGACATCCAAACCCAACTTCCAAATTTGGAGCTGGGATGTTAACAATTAACCAGGTACCTAACATGGCACTCATAAGCATCAATGGACAAAAAACTAATGGGACCACAAACAGGGTCCAAACCAGTACCCTGCTGTAGACCCTGGTGGGGAGCCCCTCAGAGGGAACCAGGCAAAAACAGAATATCCAACAAACACACTGCCTAAATCAGGCAATGCTGAATGGGGCTAACTACCAAAGCCCCAGAAAAATGGACTACTAGAGTCCCTTGAGAAGAGGAGAACAGTGTAGATTTGCCAAGGGTTGCATTCCCAGATCCTCTAGGAATTCAGATCCTCTCATCCAAGTGGTTTCCAGAAGCCCTGGCGATCTATTCGACCTGCCCCAGGGAAATTCCAGTGTCTAGTGAGCTAGAGAACCAAGCCAATATACCTTAATCGGTCCTGCAATAGGGCAGAAAAATACATGGTAACAACTCTGGTCCTCCAGAACTTAAATTCACCCTTGCAGTTGGTCTCCAGAAATGATTATGTAAATAATAGAGATAACCATTCTGTTACATCCCCTGCCCATCTCCCAACCCGAAACCATGAAGCTTAGTCCCCATGCATTCAGATACAGACTAAGAGCCACATGGAAATACCATCCCATGCCTCCCCACCCCCTGCCCACAAACACTGCATTCCCAACCTCATTTGGTATGGGGGGGATGCAGGCAGACCCAAATCAGCAATTTAAGCAGTGGCTAAAGTTTCACATAAACATCAAGGAAACAGCTTGAAAGTTATGCTTCCATTGCAGATAACTGAAAACAAAGTACATTACGGCAAATTCGCCAGGTTTGATGAGGTCTCTGTCCTTCAGGACTTCCATGTAAGCCTCCTAGGGACTGCATCTGCAGCTCAGCTGATGTTAGGGGAAGTAGTTGCATTTGGGGGAAGCAATAAGGAATGGACCACTAGCTATGTGTTTGAAAAAATACACTCCTGTTGAAACCAGCACTCTATTAGGTCAGTTCCATCAAAATGTGTGGTGCAAACTTAATAGTCCCCAGTCCTCATTGCCTTTCCCAAAGTTCATAGGCCATCACTCGGGGGTATCGCAGGGATACATGCATGTTAGCCCCCATCAAACGAGGTAAATACCTAGAACCAATTAACTCACTGCCACAATGCCATCCGGATATGGACAGTAGCTCCCGATTGTATTGGAGAAACAGCTCGGCCCATACACAGCCTTAAAAATCTTCAGATCTCCTTGTCCTTTGCTAGCCATCTCGTACAGTCTACATGGAGTGGTAGTAGAGCTTTGCCCATTCTCCCTGATCTCCTCCGCTGACCTGGTGCAGTTGACCATAGGAACTCTTCGGTCTCCTTCTCTGCAAACTCCTCTTTGAAGTCTGGCAGGAGAATCTCTAGCTCAGTGAGAAAAGCTGATGCATCTAACAGGGATTCATATATTTTAATGCCCTCCTTGCCTTGGACCCATAGTCTGGCGGGATATCTCAGATATGTCCAAACATATTTTACATAGCAGTGTTGCACCAATGGTAATAATACATGCTGGAATTAACAATATTAAAAATCAAAACATACAGCAGATTAAAGAAGCCTTTGTAGGGCTTACAAATTTATTAATCAAAAAAGGAGCACATATTATATTTTCAGAAATACTTCCTGCACCTAGGGCCGATATTTATATGGCAGCTAAGATAAAAAAGGTCAACAATTGGTTAAGAGGATGGTGTCTAAAGCAGAATATAAAATGTTTGACACATTGGGAACAATTTGATAATAACTGGCATTTATTCTTAAGTGATGGCCTGCGTTTGAATAAAAAAGGATCTGAATTATTAGGTAGATCATTTAATCAAAAGATTGCTTCTTATTTAAACTTATGGGGGGGTGGGGTGGTCAGCAATGAGTCTACTGATGCATTCTTTTCAGAGCAACCCATAACAGGCATAAATAATGAGGTAGGAATACCAGTAGATAGTCTCTTGGATCAAAACAGTACAGTACAACATTCTAAACTTAATATTTTATTACTAAATGCAAGAAGTCTAACCAATAAAATGGACGAGCTTAGCCTAACATTAATAGATAAACAGGTAGATATATGTGGGGTGACTGAGACATGGTTTAATAAAGAACAATGGGCAAAATATCTTAGGATACACACTATTTACCAAACATCGAGAACTTACTAAAGGAGGGGGAGTTGCAATTTACATTAAAGATGGAATAACCTGTCATGAAGTGTACACTGATTTACCAAATCCTGATGATATTGAATGTGTGTGGTTTAAACTAACCTTTGAACAGAAAGCTATAATTTTAGGACTCTGTTATCGCCCTCCCTCCTTAGATAAGGAAAGTAATAGTTCCTTTTTTGATTATTTACTTAAATTAAACCATTTAGACAATATCATATTTGTGGGTGATTTTAATTACCCAGGCATTAATTGGGCAACACTATCAGGCTCTTGTTATCAGGAAACTAAATTTGTGGAAACAGTTATATCCATGGGTCTTGATCAGCTAGTATATAAACCCACTAGGAAGGAGAATATATTGGATTTAATATTCACTAACATCTATGACCAAGTAGATTTACCCACGATATTGCCACCTTTAGCTGATAGTGACCACTATATGGTATTGTGGACAATTAAAGATTATAAGGTAGCCATCAAAGGTATTACTAAAATGCACAGCTACTCTAAAGCTAATTATAGGGAAATAGAAGCCTACTTAGGAAAATGGAACTGGAGTTATAAACTTAGTGAATTACTAACAGAACAAATATGGTATAAAATTCAGGAAAAACTGAGGTTTTGAGAAGAGAAATGGGTACCAGTCCGTAACAAATACCATAATTGTAAAAGACTACCACCATGGTTTTCATTCCAAATCAAAAGACTAGTAAGCGCTAAAAAAAGAGCATTCAATAAATATAAACAGCAGAAAACAGAAATCAACGGGACCCGATTTAAACAAAAAGCAAATAAAACTAAATTTGCAATAAAAAGGGCTAAAAAAAGAATTAGAGCTTTGACTGGCAACAACTAAAGACAACAAAAAACAGTTATTTAACTATATTGGCTCTATGAGAAATAATTCTTCTAAAGTTGGTCCAATATTGATAGATAACAACTTGATTTCTGATGACCAGAGAATGGCAATTGAGTTTAACAAATATTTCTGTAGTCGTTTTAAAACTAAGGAAACTCTTAACGATTCTGATCATAATTATAACCAATGCTTTGTAGAAATAACAATTCCTGAAGTTTACTCCACCATAAATTCATTTAAATCATCCTTTTCAGCTGGTACAGACGGATTTCCTTTTGTTTTCCTAAAAGAAATTTCATATGAAGTGGCAGGCGCCCTATCAATACTGTTCTATAGATCATTAAAATATGGTGAAGTCCTAGATGTCTGGAAAGAAGCCTTGGTAATACCAATTCGTAAGGAAGGGCTAAGCAAAAAGTGGAGCAATACCGACCCATTAGTTTAACATCATGTATAGGAAAAGTCATGGAGAAACTTATAATGAATAGAATAAACACACATATTAATATTAATGGAATAGTGGATATAACACAGTATGGCTTTACCTTGGGCAGATCATGTCAGAACAATCTGATTAACTTTTTTGAACCCATTAGTGCTGCCTTGGATGCAGGACTCCTGGTGGATGTGGTCTTTCTGGACTTCGAAAAGGCATTTGATTCTGTCTCACATAAAATTTTGATAGAATGCCTATACAACATTGACTTGCACAAAAACATAGTTGTCTGGATTTCAGCTTGGTTGTCAAACAGAAGACAACAAGTAAGCATTAGAGGTTATACCTCAACCTGGTTTCAGGTGACCAGTGGAGTACCCCAGGGGTCGGTGTTAGGCCCAGTTTTGTTCAACATTCTTATCTCTAGCATAAAAACAAAAAATGGAGTCTGGGTAAATAAATATGCAGACGATGCTAAATTAGGGTGTATTGTCAATGATTATATTTCTGCTTCTATGTTACAGGATAATCAAAATGAACTATCCAAATGGGCTAGAGAACATAAATTAATATTTAATACTACAAAATGCAAAGTAATGCATTTTGGTAAAAATAATAGACTAGTCTCTTACTATTTGAATAATATTTTATTGGACACAGTAACTTCTGAAAAGGATTTAGGTGTTCTAATTAACAACAATTTAAAATTCTCTGAACATATGAACAAAACTACTCAAAAATGTCATCGACTTATTACCTGTATGTTGAAGAACATTAAATCTAGAGAACCTGAAGTATTAGTCCCAATATACTGTAGTGTTATCAGCTCAAATATTGACTATTGCTCTTCATTTAGTGCTCCAACCCTAATTAAGGATAAAATACTGGCTGAAAAGGTGCAGCGATGATTTACTAGACAGGTCCTTGATTATAAAAAAGTTTCATATAGTACAAGGCTGAAGAAACTGAATCTTTATTCCTTGGACTATCGATCCCTTAGAGGCGATCTTTGTCTAATATATAAAGCCACGAGGGATCAAACATTATTCAAAACTATATGTCTAGAATGGCAGACAAACACAAATTTTATTAGGTCACATAAACTCAAATTAAAATTATCTATTAATAAAACTACAAGTAGGAATCGCTTTTCACTCAGAGAGTGGTACCTACCTGGAATGCATTGCCTGTAGAAGTGGTAAATAGTAGTACTCTACAAATATTCAAAACAAAACTAGATCTCTTTATGGGTAACAGCAAATATGATTTCCATCCAGGATAGGATGGCGAGTTCATTATGGGCTTGTCCCTTGAGCTCGTATACACCTATGAACCTATGAACCTTTGCTTTGAACCCCTTCTCCCTTAAGTGCTTTACTGCTTGGAGTGCCCTATTCCTCTTCGTCAGCATTTGGGGAGGGAAGTCCTAGTCCATGTAAAGCTTTTGGCCATCAAGGTTGAGATCCTTTTTGGCCCAGGCAAGTCTCAGGATTTTGACTTTGGTCGTATACTTCAGGAACTTCACAATAATGGACCTTTGTGGAGCCCCTTGTTTAGGCTTAGGGGCTATGGCTCAATGGGCATGCTTGATATCTAAACCCCAGACCTCTGCCAGATCTAATTCTTTATGGAGCCATGAATCTATAAACTCCTCCATGCTTGGGGGGTAACTCCCTCTGGCACCCCAAAAATTCTAATATTGTTGTGTCGGGCTCTAGCCTCTGCATCTCCAGCCTGCAGCATTAGTTCCCGTTCTCTTTTATGTAGATAGGCAAGGGACCTGCTGAAGGCCATGTGCTCAGCCTGCAAGCCCTCTATATGAGTTTCCACCACCACGGTTCTGTTTTCCAACTTTTTAAAATCTTTCTGGAGTCCAGAAATTTTTGCGTCTATGTGGATTAATATTTTTATCATTCTCTTCCCATCCGCCTTTGTGAAGTTAGATGCTGTGTCTGATCCTGACCCATCCGAGTCCTTGCCCAAGTCAGTATTGATCGAGGAGCGGGAGGGTGCCGGACTTTCAGGCCGACGATCATCCGAGGTGGCCTGCTTGCCAATCGCACCGAAAGGAGGACGTTGTGTTCGTATGACCCATCGTGGTAAGCTTGTGGGGCACAGTATTGTGCAGTTTTCACTAGAATGGCACTCGCTAAGCTGACCAATTCTATTGTAGACTTTCACTGGGGCTGGGAGCCGCTCTCCAGACCACCATTTACTTGAGTGATGCAATCAGAAGTCATGTCTCAAAGGCACAGTTTTGTGCATGTGCGACCTCCGCTAGCATGGAGTGCTACTGCAGAAAGTGGCAGGTCACCATTTAATTTTTAAGCCTGAAACAGGCTAGAATTACACTGGAGCTGCATTGAGAGACTGGGACTGCCAGGCACTCTCCTGAAAGACAGCAAAGCGAGCATTTGGGAGTCAAAGGCGCAGCTTTGTGCATGCGCGACCCCCACTATCATCCGGAGTGCTAATGCAGAAAGTGCCAGGTCGCAGTTTAAGTTTTTAAGCCTGACACGGGCTAGAATTACACTGGGGCTGCATTGAGGGAAACAGGGCACAAAAAGGCTCGGGCCACATGGCGATGATTCTGGAGACAGAAAGGGGTGAAATGGCAGGCAGCTGGGAGGCGCTGTAAGGAACAGAAGCAGTGGGAGAATGGGCCATAGGTAAGCCCCCAAATTTGGGGGGGCATTACAGGTCTATAGTTTTTGACGGCGAGGGAGCCACCCATGTGGAGGGCGACTACCACTGCCATTTTCCATTTGCTCAGAATGGAACCAGAAAGGAATGACCTATTAATTAGATTACAGATAGGTGCAGCAAGTGCAGGTGCCCCTAATTTCAGGAACTTGGGTTCAATTGTATCATGACCAGGGGTTCCATCTTCTTTAGGTTTTAATAACAACCTGAGGATTTCCTTTTGGTTGTGGTTTTTAAGTAGAAAGTGGGGCATGAACCAAAGCTAGTATGGGGATGGGCTGGGATATAGAAGTCAGGGGTTGGCGAAAGATACGAAGTGTACCTATCTAGATCTGTGAAAAATGTATTTATTCCCTCTGCGATGGAAGGGGGGTCTTGTAGGAGGTTACCACCTGAAAAAATGGAACTAGGATACTGTGCTGATTTACCCTTGATTAAAGAGTTAATCTGTTGCAAAATTCCTAGGGCTTGCTAAGGTTCTCTGTTTGAAGAGAGCGGTCATATGCTCTTTTGGCTCCCTGGAGCTTGGTTTTACAAGTGTTTCTCAACTACCAATAGATTTAACCAGTCAGAGTGGAGATGATGGATTTTGAAGGATTTCCATGCAGCATCCCGATTTTTCATGAGGGACCTTGTTTGCTTGAAAAGCCAAGGAGCTTTGATGCCTTTGGATCTGTGTTTGGTTAGGGTGTGTGCTTGTTGATAATGTTGGTAAGTCATAATAAAGTAGTCTAGGGCTTGATCGATGGTGAGTAGGTTGGAAAGTGGGCCTCAATCAGCACTATTGATTGAGGTCAGTAAGTATTGTGTCCAGTTCAGGAGACCACATCTCTAGAAGGACATAGACAGAGTGGAGGTGGTCCAGAGGAGGCCAACTAAAATGGTGCAGCATCTGCATCAAAAGCCCTATGAGGAGAGACTAAAAGACCTCAATATGTACACCCTGGAATAGTGGAGGGAGAGGGGAGATATGACAGACATCTTGAACATACATCATACGAAATTGCTGGCAGAAAAAGGTTCACAGGTCTATCAAGTCTGCCCGATTGTGCAGCTGTTAATTTCATATTACTACAGCTGCCCCAGCCCCACCCAAACCCCTCTCTTCCTCCCCTTTCCTGGTCTTTCTCCCTTTTATGTTCTTGTCTGTACTAATCCTGCTCTTGACTCTATCCTAACCCGCTTAAAGCTATCCACTGTCCTCAGTTCGATTAACTCCTCCAGCAGTGCGTTCCATCTTGCCACCACTCTCTCTGTAAAGTAGTGCCTCCTCATCTCCTTCCTGAACCTTCCCCATTCCAACTTCGGACTGTGCCCCCCTAGTGACCCTTCCCCCTTTATGCAGAACAATCCTTCCTCTCTAACTTTGTGCCTTTCAATTACGTAAAGGGACTCTGTCAACCTTTTCTGCATCAAATTATTTCTAATTAAAACCCCACATTTCATGAGTGCTTTCCAACACTAAAATCCATTGATGTTGCTGTTTTTTGTATCTGCCTTTTTGCTTAGTAGGACTGAAATGCATGCTAATGTAGTTATAAACAGCTTTGTTTTGTTTTGAATCCTGGATCTATTTTTATTGCATACTTCCTGAACAATAGAAGCACCCCCAAACAGTGCAGCCACTCATGATACAATAGTCTCCCCTATTACCACTGCATAATGAGAGGCTAGACCGTGTTGGGGTGTGTTCCTAGGTCCAGCAATAATGCAGTGGGAGTTGTTCATGGAATGTAAACACACTTGTTTTGGTGTGGTAGCACCAGTATGGTGGGCAGTATGTTTTTCACTTTTTAAAAGAAAAAAGAAATCAGAATCAATTAACCAACTACACCAGCAGTCTGTACAGAATGTGAACAGTCATAAAATGTGTTTTTTAAACTAGGAACACTCCAAAGCCCAAGGGGGTTGACAGTGTCCCTTTAAAGGTCTCTATCATGTCCCCTCTTTCCCTTCTCTCTTCCAGCGAATACATGTTGAGCTCCATCAGTCTTTCCTCATACGGAGACTCCCCCAGTCCCATGATCATTTTCATAGCCCTGCACTGCACCCCTTCCAGTAATCTCACATCCTTTTTGAGGTATGGGAACCGGTACTGCACACAGTACTTCAAATGTGGCCTCACCAGTGATCTATACAAGGGCAGGATGACCTCCTCCTTTCTAGAGGTGATTCCTCTGGCAGTGCACCTCAGCATCCTATTTGCCCTTGCTGCTGCCCTCCTACTCTGTGCTGATACCTTCATGTCCCCTGTGACTATTACCTCAAGGTCCCTTTCCTTCTCTGAAGCTGTTACCTGCACTCCCCCCAGCCAGTAGCTGGTCCTGGGATTTCTTGCTCCGAGGTGCATGACCTTGCACTTCTTAGCATTAAAACCCAACTGCCAATCCCTAGACCAGGGTTCGAGTTTAGCTAGATCTTCTCTGAGTGCCTGCCTCCCGTCCTCATTGTCCACTTTTGCACAAATCTTAGTGCCATCTTCAAACATGATGATCTCACTCTTGGCCCCCTCTGCAATGTCTCTAGTGAAGACATTGAACAAAACAAGGCCCAGCACTGACTCTACGGTACCCCACTTGTTACTGGCCTTGGCTTGGATGTCTCCCCCATTACAACTGCCCTCTGTTGTCCACTCTGCAACCACCTCTCAACCCACTCCACCAGTTTCTCCCCCACCCCATGTCCTTCAACTTGCTCATTAACCTCCTGTGAGGCACCAAGTCGAAAGCCTTGCTGAAGTCCAGGTACAGGATATTTTGCAGCGCACTGTCACAGCCTAAAGGCCAGGAGTTTGGTACTCCTAGGACCTCCCTCATAATATCTTCATTTTAAGTAAAACAGGGCCTTTCCTACCTCAGCTTTTTGGATGTTTTGTAGTAGGTTCTTGAATGCCGTCAGCTACCTACCACGAGCCTCCTCCCACTTAGTTTTTTGGGCACATTCTACTTCCTTAATCTGTGTCAATAATTCTTGTTGTTTCTTCTTCATTAATTGTTTCTTTTGGGAAGCTATAGATATCAATGTACCTCTAAGTGAGGCTTTAATAGTGTCCTACAAGATTTGTGGGGAGGTCTCTTGTCTGCTATTCTCTTCTAGGGTTATCTTCAGATGCTTCTTAAGCTCATCCACCACCCTTTTATCCTGGAGGAGAGAGGCATTCAGTCTCCAGTGTGTAATGCGCTTGGGCAGTCCTAACTCCACCTCCAGGTAAATTGGGCTATGGTCGGAGAGAATAGTTGTACCCACCCAGAAGGAGGGGAAACTATGCAGATCCCTAGAAAATGTGAAAAACATGTCTAATCTAGAGAATATCCGGAACCTTGGAGAGAAGCAAGTGTACTCTCTCGCTTTGGGATATTTCTCTCTCCAGATGTCAACCAGGCCCATCTGTTCCAACAGCAATTTTAGGGAGCGAGCTTTAGCCACGTTCAGCTTCATAATTTGGGACGTTGTGTCCAAAGCCCTATTCAAAACTATATTCCAATCCCTTCCCAGTATCAACAGACCTTTAGCCCTTTCCGCCACCAACTGAAGGAGGGTCGAGTAGACCCTGACCAAGGCCCTTGGAGGGATATAAACATTGACCATAGTAATTTGGGTATCTTGAATAGTCCCTATAACTATGAGGTACCTCACTTCAGGATCCTCTATTACCTCCTGTTGCTGAAAGCGAAGGCTTTCCGAGAGGAGAATCGCCACCCCCCTCTTTCTGCCCACTGGCAGAGACGAGTGGTAGACTTGAGGAAAGGTCTTTGATTTAAGCTTTTGGGATTCAAGAGGGGAAAGGTGGGTCTCCTGTAGGAACACACCATCACACCTTTAGGATGCTATGAATTGTTGAATCCTCCTCCTTTTAATAGGGCTTGATGGTCCATTTATGTTAAGTGACATGAATTTCGTAGCTTCATTAGCCATTCTCAATACAACTCAAATCAATTACCATTTTCTTAAACACTGACTTTCTGAACTTTTGCAATTTAACCTTATAGTTACCCTACAAAGCATCAAACTTTTTAGTATAAACACCAACAAACTTCAGAACATTCATTATAACTAATAAAAAGTAGAACTGTTGCTCTGGCCTTGTCCAACTTTGAGCCAAGAGCTGAGTTAGGTGCTGGCTAGCCACTGCCGAGACTTCTCCCGACCAGGCCGCCCAAAATCTACTGATTAGACTTCCAAGGGAATGCTGAATGGTGGTCATGAGCTGAAGGGTGTCTGGTTGCACAGACCAAAGCAGGGAGCTCAATAGTGCAATGAGTGTTCCCTGCGGGCCCCAGGAAAATCCATGGGAAGCGCCCCCTTCCAGTTGTCAGTAAGCATCCGAATAGGCACTTACTCCCCATCCCTCCCCACCCTTATGAAATGAACTCAGGACATCCATTTTGCCCGCCTTAATCTCGAGACTTAAGAGTAAATGCCTTCGGCAACCCGAGGCCCCCTTCCCTCTAACTCTCAGGCATAAAATTCCCTCTAACTCTCAGGCATAAAATTCCCGGGTACTCCTTGGCGTAGATGCCTCCAAGAAAGCCTCCCCGATCCTGGCATGTGTTGATATCTAATAGTCAGCCCTGGGCGTCAGGTCCCCTGTAGCAACTCCGACAGGTGGCCAGTGGGGCAAGCCAGGCCCAGGCTACACAGTACAAGCCCCAGAAGGGGTGGAGCTGCCCGAGGAGCCACCATCGCTACAACCGCCAGGGGGAAATATCCCAGTTCAAAGTATGTTCCCCAATCAAGTAGGCCTCCCATTCACCAAGCCCCCCTCCAGTGCAATCTCCCAGCTGCCCCCCCAAGGTCCCGCCCCGCCAGTGCCCTTGGGGCTGACAGATCCAGGAAGGACAAGGCCCGCCCTGTGCCAGGATTCCAGAACCTAAGCCTAGTAAGCCAGCCAAGGCCAGGCATATTTCATGACCCTGAGGAACCAAAGAAATCACTCTATCACTTGAACACCTCTTCCCAACTTCACATCAAACTTTTGGGCCGGGGACAAGAGAAGGAAGTCCAGGATTCCCAATACATGGGGGCACTCATGGAGTCATCAGGGAACACTCGCCCTGTCCTCTAACGCAACAGAGGTCAGCTTACAGAAAAGGACACGTCAAACCGTGCGTATGCCCTGCGTGAGCCCAATCAAGAAATCCCCCCCACCCATACGCCCGGAAGTATGTGCAGCCCCCCATAAAGCCAGGGGTCAGCCAAAAGGCCATCATTGTAGGTGCCCGAAAGGTCTATCGTGACTGAATTTGAAGTCTCTAGGTGAACTCCCCCCCCACATCCGGAACCCGATTTAGGCCAATCCCCGCCTTCTCAAACATCCCCATCTGAGAGTCATGTGAGTTCGACATTAATCGGACTTATCGAGTCTCACCTCCCCCCCAAAATCCACAGGCCTCAAAGGCCTCAGCCCTGCACGCCACTCGCAGATTGCCAGTGAATGTTAAAATTAACTTGACTGTCTCAAGTAGTTATTTGCAGCCTGTATCACTACATTTCAGAGTACTTCCCCATAATATACATCTTAGCATCTCCCCCCCCCTCCCTCCACAAACCCAGTTCATATTTAAGGTAATTTTAAGCACTTTTCTGAAAGTGAAGGGGGATGGGGTAAAAGAATGGTTCCAATTGCAGTAAACACCTAACCAGTTATTCTTTTTGCTGTGAGCAGCATAGCTGCAGGAGAATGTTCGTACTACTCACTGCGACCCCTATAAGTCTCGATGTCCGAGGGGGGAGGTGTGTTCCACAAGTGGAATAGAGTGGGGACTCAGCGGGGTAGTGGGGCTACATGGCCAAAGGGACTCAAAAACAGACCATTTAATTGGTGAGTACACAATCTTCTTCTGAGTACTTCTTCATGTGTCCAGTGATCGCAATGGGCCCTTTTCGCCTGCCTCTTCAGCCACAGTCGCTGATTTCAGATGTGGAGCTCCTTTGTTTATCAGCGAGGGATCCCCGAGTTTCTGGAACACAGCACCGATGTCTGCGCGGAGAGAGGTCTGTGGCATTTGCTGGGAAGACCACTTTTTAATTGTCCCTTTCTGCACCATGGACCACGTGGATGCCAGGAGGTCCCGTTCCAGCCTTTCTTTCACCAATGGGGGGGTGGTGCTAGCTCCCAGTTCTTTGAGGTATGGCACAGCAGTCAGGAGATCCTTAAAGACTTTGGTTCCTTGGTCAGTAGTTATCTTCAGCCTCGCGGGTACAAAACCTGAATTTTAATGTGTTTTGCTCTAATTTGCTTTGCTATGAGCTATATAATTTTTCGAGCCTCCTGAACCCCCGATGTATGATCGTTGTTGATCGCTATCCTATGGCCGTCGAACGCCAGTGGGCCTTGTCACCAGGCTCATCGCAACACCTCTTCCCCACTGGCACAAGAAGTGAATCGGGCTACAAGAGATCTGGGCCTAGTCTCAGGGTTGCTTGGCCTCAGGGCCAAAGATCGTTGAACTCGGTGCAACCCCAAGTCGAGATCCTCTGGAAGGTCAAGGACTTTTTTGAGGAGATCTTGTATAAATTCAATGGTGTCTGCTGCTTTGTCCTCTGAACCCTCTGGAACCCCATATATCCTGATGTTCTGTCGCCTGCTTCTGCCCTCAAGATCATCGAGGCGATGGGTAAGCTTCCGGTCCTTCGCTAAAAGGTAAATTTGAAAAATATGTAACCCAGGTATCTGGTGAGATATGTGCTTTTACTCTAGTTGAACATTTATTATACCCTTGACTAACTAGTTTCCAAAACTGTCTATTATCTTTATTGACTACTGATTTCCTTAGCTTTTCCCAGAGAATCTTAGCATGAAGTTGACATTCTCGTTCTCATTCTAGAATTGCCTTATATTTTTTCCTCTCCCTATTTACACTAATGAGTTGTTTATAACTATTTTTTTGCTTTGATTTTAATTAGTTTGCATCTTCTTATTTCTTTATTTAGATCTTTTTTTGCTCTCCTACAACTAGAGTTAAACCAGGTTTTACCTTGTTTATTAGTAGTCCCCACACTGTTGATTGTACAGTGAGGTTTTATCAAGATGTATATATTCATCCAGAGAGTTGGGGTGTTATTAAAATCTATTTCCTCCATAACAGATGTGTGTATATTATTTAACAATCCTACATGTAGTAGGTCATCAAAAAACTTAGCAGTATTAATACTCCATTTGATCCTCTTTTGGTTAACTATTTCAAGACCTTCATTTGCGTAAGTTACCATAGTAGTTAGTACTGGCTGTTTCAAATGTAATTTTAACTGTAATAAATTATGTGCAGATTCTGTCCTCTCCATGAGTTCTAAATCATAGATTAATTTAGCTGCTTCAAGATTACACCATACATGGTCTATTATTGAGGAACCCCTAGGGCCCAAATAGGTTAGATTTCCTACAGAGTCCCCTAGAAGACACCCATTAAGTAAGATCATATTTTTTCTTCCAAAACCTGGGTGAGTTGTTTCCCCTGGAATTACTTTTCTGATCCATAGAAGCTCTGACTTTGGTTATCCTAGGGTTTATTTCTGGTATATAGGAAATAAAGTCAGTGTTGGTTAGATTACTTGGGATTCTTGCATTGAGGTCTTCTACAAGTATTAAAGCTCCAGAAAACTTGATATTATCCAAGACATCACTGAGCTGAAGAACTGTATTATGCTGATTCTTCTTAACAGGGGGAAAGTATGTGTTAATTCTTAAAATGGGTTTCAGTGTCCTCAGACTAAGGACGCTAAAATATCATCAAAGGTGCCATATTGTTTACTTACTCTACAATTCAGGGAAGTCCTAAAGTAAGTTGAAATGCCACCCTTATTCCTTCCAAATATTTCCCCCTAATAGCAGAATTAGAGATACTAGAGTATCCTGGAATTTTTGGGGCACATTCTGCTATGCACCATGTCTCCTGGAGACATGCTATATCAAATAGTTCCAGGACATTTTTAACTTCTGAGTTAGCTATCTTCAGATGTGTCCCTTCGATAGTCCAGGATAGCATCTTAATTTCCTTATTATTATGCAAGATAGACCCCAAGTTTTTAATAGCATTTGGTTCTTTCAGTCATTTGGTTTCTTCTTGTCTCAGTATTTCAAATCTATTTTGAGAAGAAAACCTTTCCCAGTTTCCTATGTCCAGTTATACTACCCATCTACTTCAATTTTCTTTGCACCTGTAGAATTCATTGTCTTGATCTCTACCCACCCAATTGTGTGGGGATGTTATACAGAGGCCAAGATCATCTAAAATATGTGTATTACTTAATAGAGCTTGTACAAACAAAGGGACTTTTGAATGTGTTATCTATTTGTGATGCATTATTATTATGCTTATATATTTTAATATGTTCTATTGAGTTCTTAAAAATATTAATATGGGTTGCTCTAGTGAGAAAAGATGAGATTTCATGTTTAATAATCCCTAAATTATCATATTTGGAAGTTTCCCATCCCAAAATGGTGACAGATCTACAAAACCATGCAAGAGGTGAGGGGGGAGGGGTGGGGCAGCTGCAATCTAGGGGTGCTAGCTGTGCACTCGAGCAGTCTTGATCGAGCATGAGGTCTGTTTCTGCTGGCAGATTCATATGTGTGTATGGTCATATCCTGTTGTTTGGATTCATAATGCTAATTCTTCCAGTGCTATTACCTGTTTCCTCACAATTTTCTTTTCCCTCATTTCCCACAGTTTCCTCTCTTTTCTCTGTCACTAATAATTTGTAATTTAAATCCACTATTTTCTTCCTGATATATTAGGGGTAGGGACCACCTGTGGAGGGCTCAAAATAATACCTGTCAGTCTCAAGGTTTTTTCCTTTTCCCAGATAACTTCAATTACTGTACCTGTGAGTATGACAACACACAGTCCTGAAAGTGTCTATTGGGTGGTCTAGCAATGTATGTTTTTTCCCCCTCTTCTTCTGAAAGGTGAAAGAAATACACCATCCATTTCTTAAATTTATCATGAATTTCTGCATGTAGTTTTGGTATCCCACAGATTTCCAGCAAATATTCCATCTCTTTGCCTTCGAGATTGATAAACTTATTAGAGTACATTGATTCACTTCTATGGGTACTGTTCCTCATTTTGACTATAGGTGTTTTACTAAGAGATGACACCATGGTGGTCTTGGCCTCTCTATCCCTGCCTTAAACATTTCCTTCTCTCCTTCTTTTTCTTGCTTATCTATTTCCCTCCTGGATTTTGAACTCTGATATAGTCAGTTATTATAAATAGATATATCCCTTTTAGGCACATTTTCCCCTTTTGTTGTTTCCTTCTTAGGTGTTTCCTCCACAGTCAGATGACCTTCAGTTTTCCTCAGGGAGATCTCAATTTTTTTTAAAAATACTAGGGGCCAAGGTTATATTTTCCTTCTTTTTTACCTTCTATTTTTATTTCCATATCCTTTTACTAGGGGCCAAGGTTATATTTTCCTTCTTTTTTCACCTTTATTTTTATTTCCATATCCTTGGGCCCATGTATCAAGCACAGGTCTTTATCTGACCCTTTTGGGAACGGGGGGAGGTGAACTTTGGGATTAGTCTGCTTTCCTTCTCTCTTGCTGGCTAAACATGTCATTGTCCCCTTATCTGGTAGTTTTATGCAACATGCACATATCTTGTCTTCATTAAAAGGGAATTGGAGGTTAACTTGTATTGCTTTATTTTCCCCAGGTACTTTTTCTTCTTCAGGCACACATATTTACAGATGACTGATTCGTGGGGTTTTTATTCTCAATAATTCTGTTGAGACTAACTCTGTTATGAAATACATCAGCCCTCATATTTGAGATCTCATCTTTAATTATAGCTAGATTTTCCAAAATAACTATATTTGCAAAATATGGATTTTTGACAATCTCTAACATTTGTCTAGATAAAGTAGTGCAAGAATTAAAATTGCCTTCCCCAGTATAAAATTATTTATTATAGTTATAGTTCTGCTGGCTTGCAGGAAAAGGAACATCAGAAGGAGCTTGAGGCATCTTGAAGTTACTGTATAGCAGGTTATATTGGCATCTGATATATTTAGCGGATGCAGACCTGGTATGTATGTTGGTGCCCAATATATTTAGTGCTTGCTGTACCTGTATTTTCGGTCTAGTACAGCACTGTATATGTAATGAGCCTCACGTTGATAGTAAACTGCGGCTGATTTCAATCACACAGCTTACTTAAATGCCTGTCTCCTCTGACCATCACCTACAGTATTTCCCTTGTTTGAAGGTGCTTTACTTACAGGAGGATGTTACTCTTGAAGTGGATGCAGTCATCCCAGTCCTCACAAGTGAAATGAAAATTCCCTGTGGACGTCAGTGCTGTCTCAGGGTTGGAGCTTGCTGAGTGCTCTGTGGTGGATTCCACTGTGACAGATTTTGTTGCTCAAGAGCTTGCTGGAACATCAGCTCCACCGTCTAAGAAAAAATGCACTGGTCATGCAAATTACACACCGGAGATCCAGTACAAGTATAGGAAATATGCAGTGGAGAACAGGGTTATGGTGGCCGTAAGACATTATAATGCCACAACAGGTAGTACAATAAATGAGAGTTCCATCAGGAACTTTAAAGCCAAGTACATGGCATTCTAATTCGGCTTTCTGCTTCATTCATTTTCAGATACCGTATCTCAAGGTGAAGCAGAAGCCAAAAGAAGCAGAAGCCGAAAATAGGACGTACTAGTAACACAAGTGCACTGCATCTAAAAGGACTTTAGGCTCTTTTTTTTAATTTCTTTGATGTTTATGTTCTCTTTGTTTTCACGTTAAATTAAATTAAATAAAATTACTTCACACATTACCAAATTAGAGTGCTTTGTCATTCTTTTACTTTGTTTGGTACAGTATGACTACAATACTAGCGGTCAGTTAAATTTAGTGCATGTTGGTGGGTCCTCAAATAGCGCTAAAATTATCAGAGCACTAATATAACCTACTATACAGTATGTTCAGAAGTCTTATGCTTTTCAGGGGATCTACAAGTGCTGAGTTCCTCCTGAGTCTTATCTAAATTTTTTAATCTGTCAATGATCATGCTTAGGTTTTGTGTTGTAGATCTAATTTCATTTTTCTTTATTGTTATATTAATTTCTGAATGTTTCTCCTTACCCTTAAGCATGATCTGTTTGGATTTCAGATTTTTAGCTGTAATTTGAGGGTTAGACCTATCTCAAATCCCAGGCATATTATTATATGCAGTACTAGCTAAAAAATTTCCCTGGGAAAATCATTCCTACTGTTGCTACTATAGGGTTCATATGTTTCAGTATTAGGTCATAACTGCACACACTAACCCATGCAGATCAGGAGCATGTTACAGGCAGCACGTAGGAGATTAGTGCAACAGGGGAATATCACAGATGTGATACTATCGATATCCCCTATTGCTCATCAGGAAGAAGGAAGTGTATGTAGGCACTGCCGGTTGGGTGCTCAGTCGAGCCACTCCCATGGTGGAGTGGCTAGAACACCTGACCCTACAGTGCATGGGTTGGGAGAATCACAGTTTGATTCCCTGCTAGGGAATCTCTTAGGTTTCTTTTTTTTCCTTGCTTCAGTGTCCACACCCCCTTGGAGTTGATTATATTAGTTCCGGGGGTGTGGAGGTACGGGGGGGGTGAATCCCCCTGCTAAACAAAAGAACAGCTATCTGTTGTTGCTGGACACTGTTTCTTTCTGTGTGGTGGTCATATGCACTGTATCATCTGTGACATGATGACCCTGTGTCATATGATTCAGATGTGTCTCCATAACTCAGATCATGTAAAGAATGTTGAGTTGGTAGGAAGGGATCAAGTGATTTAATGGAGTGCCAGCCATATGTTCTGAATGAAATTTCTTCCACCTGGGGAAGGGATAAGGGGGGCTTAGTTGTATTTTTTCAATTTTTTGAGGTCAAGTCTCCTGACTTAATCTCTTTTTTTTAATTTGTGTTTATTGATTTTATGAATATAACAGCTGAGACTGTGATACATAAAAGTACAGATATTGAGACTTGCAGGTCCCACAATATAAGTACAGGATGGTTCTACTAAGAAAAAATAAAAATTACTCATTTGGGCATAAGACTTCTGAATATGTCCATACAGAGCAGGTACTAACATTAATTATTTAATATAACAGAGGAAATTCTGGTTTGTTATGATGTAGGTTGTTGATGCTCTCACCACCTGCAAGAAAATCAGATCACAAAAACCATCATAGCAACCCCTCTGCAGAACTTCTAGGTTAGGGAATGCTGATTAGCTATTAATTTATGTAACAAACAATCTTAAGATGTCCAGGTCTCAGTTAGGTTATATATTCAGTCCCACATTATTGGGTGAGGCAAGGCAACCTACCATGTGAGAGTTCATTATATTATACTAGGGAATATTATAAGTTCATGAACTGAGCGGTGTATGTACATAGACACCCTCAATTATTGATTTCCATAAAAATAACTTCCTTAAAGAATACAGCTCTAGAACAATACTAGGAGCAGCAATATGTTTAGGATCAACATCAAAAGCAACACTAACTTTCAGAAGGCAACAGTTTCAAATCAACTAGAAGTTGAATACTTAGCTCATAAGTGAGAAACGTCCCATGGAGACATGAACACTGCCTACCCTTCCCAATCCATGAAAATACAACCCCACAAAGAGAGTTGGTTAGTAAGCTCTAAAAGCTAGATAAAAGAGCAGTTCTTCACCCTTCTCTATCCGATGAATGTTCAGAAGAGTTTATCTTAGCTATCAGCTTCTCTGCGAAAGCTGTTGCTGCAGTCAGGTTGTTGAAGAGATGGGTCTTGGGTTCATGTCGCACTTGGAGCCTTGCAAGATAATTCAGCTGCACCTGGATGCCATTTTTAAGGAGATCTTTCTTCACTGCCTGGAGCTCCTTTTTCCAACTCTGGGTGCTGGCTGCTAGGTCGGGAAAAAAGGCGATATGACTGCCTTCCCAGATTGTTTCACCCTTAACTCGTGTGGCATGTAGTAAGGTGATTTGAGATTCTGGAGATGAGAGGGTAGTAATTGTTGTTAAAGGCATTTGGGATGGATCTCCATGGGAGCATGGCCACTGTGGGATTGCGAAAGCTTTAAGGACTTTAGCTCCAGAATCTTGAGGCAGGCGGTTCAGATCTTTAAATATCATTTTAGCAATTGTGTCAAAAATTGTTTGCTGTCCAGCAAAACATGGGGAAAAACCCACTATCCTTATGTTAGCTTGCCATTGTGCATTCTCCAAGGATTCAATTTTTGTTTTCATGTAGGAGACATCATGCGCAAAGGTGGCTGCACAATCATTTTGGCATGTTTGCGCTTCAGAGAGCTCTTTAATCACAAGCAAGTTGTCATTAATTTGCTGTTTATTAGACAGCAGTTTCATTTCCACTGCCACAAGCCATTTATTGGTGTCCTCTTCAGTGGATTGTATTTTGACTAACATCATCATGATGTGAGTTGAAAGCAGTTCTGGAGCCACTAAGGTAGCCAGTGCTGTAGGCTCCAATCCTTTAGAAGAGCCCGCGGGAGCAAGCTAAAGATCCAGATTTTGTCCATGGTGCTTACTGTCCCTTTTTGGTCCCATCATGTTTAGCAGGGTTTCCAATGGGTAATTGTTGCTTTTTGGTTTTTGCAGGTACACTAGAAAGTGCTTTAATTTATTTATAAAAAAGCTAATGAACTCAGCTGTTTTAAATTGCTTCTGCCATGTTGTTGGTCTACAGTGCCCCCCCCAAGTTAATCTCTTTGATCTCAAGTTCAGGCTCCACCACATCTATACATAAATCCAACTGGGGGGTGGAATCTGAAAGGCAGCACACAGGGTAGAAAGATGCATAGAAGGAAGTTTATTTTTACCCCTTTCTATAATTCTGTAAGTTTTAATTGGTGAGAGTCTGCCTTAGTAGTATTGTTTATACACTTATCTTTTGTCTCTTTAATTTTAATTCTTTTTAACCCCTTTGTGCCATTAATCTTATTTCCTTTAATAGCCTTCTTCCCCTTTGAACAGTTTTTTCCACTTCTGTTAAATACCATGGGCTGGATATTCAAACTGCGCCATTCTGAGGCGCAAGCCCTTGCGCTGCGCAAAATAGTTGTGCAGGGGTGTGGCCGGGGCGATATTCAAAGGAGTTGTGCTATTGAGCAACTCTGTTTAGACCTCACCCCAACCACAACCACTGTGCGTAGTGCAATGGAACTTGCACCACCGCCAAATTCGTCAGTGGAGCATTCAACTTGCGGTGGCCAAGTACCATTGCGCCATCGCGCAAAATCACGATATTCAAAGGTGACATGCAAATGGGGCCATAATTCATGCAAGGTGCAGGGGGGGCCATTTGCATCTGATTATGGCCCCATTTGCATGCCATTAGCATGTAGGTGCGCCGATCCCCGAGGACTCGCGCCTGGCACCCTGCCAGACAGCAGCCGTTGGGGATCGACACACCCTGCAGCCAGATCGCGGGCAGCAATGTGGCTCCCCCACCTCCTCCCGTACATCTCCCTGGTGGTCCAGTGGACCGAAATGCCCGATCGTGGGCACTAAGTAAGTGAAACCCCTACGCTTGTGCCCGATCGCGGGCAGAATGTAAATTAGACCCCCGAACATGTCCCTTGTGCCCGATCATGGGCAGAATGTAAATTGAACCCCCAAACATCTCCCTGGTGGCTAGTGTCCCCCACCCACCCACGAGCCCCACCACGCTCCCCGGCGGCGGCGGGCAGCAGCATCCACCGCCTGCCGCCCTGCCGCCCGCCGACTGACTGCCGGTGGGCTGCCGCCCATTGGTGCAGAGCAAGAGCCAATGGGCGTGCAGCCTCCTCATATGACAGTCCAGATTTGTGAATGAACACATTCATTCATTCACAAAACTGGACTGTCATGTACTGTATAGGCTGCGCCCATTGGCTCTTGCTCTGCACCAATGGTGCGGAGTCAGTCGATCAGCGGAGCGGCGGGGTGGCAGGTGGGTGGATGCTGCCGCCCACCGGCCGGAGCGGTGAGTGGGGCTTGTGGGTGGGTGAGAGGGACACTAGCCATCAGGAGATATTTGGGGTTCAATTACATTCTGCCCAGATCGAGCATTTCGATCACTGGACCACCAGGGAGATGTTGGTGGAAATACTTTACTTACTGCCCGCGATCGGGCACGGAATGTCTGGGGTTCAATTTACATTCTGCCCACGATCGGGCACTGGGACATGTTCGGAGGTCAATTTACATTCTGCCCACGATCGGGCTACAGGACATGTTCGGGGTTGATTTACATTCTGCCCGCATCGGGCTGCAGGACATGTTCGGGGGTTCACTTACATTCTGCCCACAATCGGGCATAAGGGAGGGGTTTCAATTTACTTAGTGCCCGTGATCGGGCATTTCGGTCCACTGGACCACCAGGGATGTGAACGGGAGGGGGGGTTATTAAACATACCGCCCGCGACCGGGCATTTCAGTCCACTGGACCACCAGGGATGTGAACGGGAGGGGGGGTTATTAAACATACAGCCTGCAATCGGGCATTTCGGTCCACTGGACCACCAGGGATGTGAATGGGAGGAGCCACATTGATGCCCATGATTGGGCTGGTGAGAATACACCTGCCGTGTGATCGGGCTGGGGAGGCTACAGGGACTGAGTTGGTGCTGTGTGCACCCTGCAATACAGCAGCTCACCTGTAGGTGGCCCTCGACTTAAGCCTTTTTTTTTGGCTCCAAGTCCTGCAGGCTCAGGTTAGAGTTGCGCCTGCACAACTCTGCACAGCCCGGCTGAATGTCGGGCTGTGCAGTTTACATGGTTCCTCCCCTCCAGTTGAGCATGCATTCATTTGCATAGCGCTGTTGCTCAGCCTGTTTTCAGTGGCGCAACTGCCTCCTGCTGAATATCGCAGAATGGCGCAATTTAGGACCTGAGCATGCGCAACCCTTTTGAATATCTGGCCCCATTTGTATATCTATTTCAGACTCAAGTATTTGAAAGCACTTAAATATCTGAATAAGCAAAGTGTCTTAATTATGCAATCAAATTTTATGAAAAAATAAACACTAAGACAGAGGTACTAGTAGGTCCTGAGGGACTAGAGTACAAGTGGTAGTCAAAATCTATGCAGATATCTATTAAAATCAAACCACTTGGTTCAGCATCTAAAACTGAAATTGTCTAATTTCAGAATATGCAATCAGAATTTACTATAATTGATCACCAGAATTTAAATTGCTAAAGTGCTTAGGATCTGACTAGTTAAAGTCAGCTAGTAGCTAGAATCTACGGCGCTATTAATTTCTAGCTCACGATATAATTCCAACTATTCTTCTATATAGTAATCAGTGATTTGGGCTACAGTATAATTACAGTGGATAGAAACAAATAATGTAATATCCTGACTAGCCACTGATTTAATTCCTAGAAGATTAATCATTAGATGAATTAAAAGAATAAAACGATAAGATTCAGAACAACTGCAAAGCTTTGTAAAAAAAAAAAAAAAACAAGGACAAAGTCCTCAGTAGTCAGGAATATCAAAACACCAAGTTGTAATACCAGAAATACCAGGAATTGTATAGTCAGTCTGACTTTCCTGTGTAGTAAAGACTATTTGGAGTTCTTCCCGGTTTGCTGCAGGCCACAGCTTTCCTTTCCATGTCTACTGGGAGGTCACCAAAGTCTCTGGAAGGTCAGTGTTCATCTAGTGTTGTTAAAGTTGATTGGTTCCTGCACTTGCATCCCCATCCTTCTTACCTTTTCTCAAGGGATTTTGCTTCAAGTATTGCATCCTCAATGCTTGCCCACTTTGCCTGTACCCCCTCACCTGTATTTCTTTTTGCCAGGGCTAGCTTAACTCTGCTGGCCATCTTATCAAAGTCAGCCCCTCTGAAGTTCAATATTTTTGCCTTGGAATGGGATGATTTAGCTCTAGTGGCCAAATTGAACCATACCATGTGATGGTCACTGCCGTCCCCCGGGTGACCTTGTACCTGGATATCTATGATCCTTTCCCTGTTAGTACTAGATCCAGGAGGTCCTCAGTTATGCTTTGAGGCCTCAGTATGCACTTGAGAGTTGAACTAATTGCTGGTAAATCAACCTCAAGTCATGCCTGAATGCTTAAAAGTGTAACATTAGAGTACCAAACACAGCATGATGCAAACCACTGCCTGAAACCTCAGTGTTTCACTCATATTTGAACATTTGCAGTGGGGATTTGTGACTACATCATTCCATTTAAGCAGTACTAAAGGGCAGGAGGAAAATGTAAGCAATAACACACAATGGGTTGTGAGTTATGCTCTGATATGATCTTGCCTAGGGGCACAATGAGGCAAAAGGCTGAGTGCCTGACTGCCCCTAGAAGTGGGTTTGTCTGAGCATAACCCAGACACTGCAGTATGTTATTGTGCTTATGAAATGGGTTATGTGTGTACATTTATTTAATCATTAAAACAATTTTTTAAAATATTCCTTTTTTACTCAATAGTCCTTCCGGTTGAGATTTATCAGAATGGGTACTGGGTCAGTGTACTGAGGTTCTGAAGTGAGAGAAGGCCCGCCTGGCAAAAGTGACATTTCCTTGTGGTCTTGCCTGTAGCACATTACCATTTGCAGTAGCAGCTTTCACCAAAGTACTGCCATTCTGCTTCTCATTGGGTAACCTATTTTGGTTTGGGAAGGAGAGCGAGAGAGAGAGAGAGAGAGAGAGAGAGAGAGAGAGAGAGAGAGACATCTACTGGACAAAGCACTGTGCTTTCAACAGTCTGATCTCTGTATTACATTTTTTGTTCACATGTGTGCATTACCTCATTATTTGTTCATGCTTCCAACAGTGCTGTGATTTTTTCCTTCAACCGCATAATGGAGAAAACATGGTGGCCGAATGTTTGTTTTCCCCCCCATATACTGTACATTTTATCCACCTTTTCTGTCCCAGCCACCCTATTCTGATGACCCCCTCCAACCCCATCACCCAGCTTCTTTGGGACTTACCTTCCCTCCATCATCCTCTGCCACAGGACTAATAGAGTTGCCTGGGTGTCCTTGCAGGGCCTGTTAGGGGTTGGTCGTCATCCTGTGGTACAATGTTTTTTCCACTGATTTTTGCCCTGTGCCCACATCATGTGCAATGGGCATGATGTGTAATCTTCACCTCTGTAGAGATGCCCATGGTGCCTTGTGCATGGGGTCCCTTCTCTGTGGGTGTATCCTTGCTTGTGATGCCACCTGGACACCTTGCAGGTGTAAGACAAGCAGTGAGCCATATTAACCGCCCCTCTCCAATGGGAGGACAGCAGTCATATGGATGCTCAATCTTCCCTTCCCCAACCAGCCCATGAATGACCTGCGTCCATTCCTGAACCTGGGTGGCTGGCGTGATGACAGGTAAGGTGCTCAGCATCTCAGCTCTTCATGCCACTGGGTTGGCTATCAGTTTTTCAAAACTTGATCGCTTCTCAAGGATATAAAGTGCACAAAGGATGCAGGTACTGGCCTCTATTTTACCTGTGCTTTCTGCAAATTAAAAAAAAAAGACAGAGTTAGAATTCTGTGTCAGCCAATCTGGATTCAGGGCTGTCCCTACCTCTTTAATAATGTAATTTAATTAAAAAGACCAATTTTGTCCATCAACTATAGTGCTAGAATTGGATTAAACGTCTCAAATGGCAAGCAGAATATGAAAGCCAATTAGTACCCTCAAAAGGGAAAACATTTACCCATACTGTTCTACATCTTTCTCAATGATTTGCCCACTGCCTGCCCTCACGCTTCCATTCACATGTATGTGGACGACACAGTCCTGTTTGCATCCAGCCCCCTCAACCTTTGATATAGCAGCCAGACTTCAGCATGGCTTTGATGTCCAGCTATGGCTTTGCACAAATCAACTCTTCCTGAATGCCAAGAAGGCTGTCTCCATGATCTTCGGCACAAGGCAGAGACTCTCTCAGCTCCCTAATCTCCCCACCTTCCACACCCTGGATGGGACTAAGTTGGAGGACTGAACCTCCTTTAGATACCTCAGGGTCTGGCTTGACCAGCACCTCAGCTTTTCTGTACATATTGATGCCATCCACAAGAAGCTGCATCCCAAGCCGAGTGCCCTATACTGCAACTGTGGATGTATTCTGCTGAAGGCGTGCTGTGCAATTGTACAGAAAATGATTCTTCCAATTTTTGACTACGGCAATGTTGTCTACAGTGCCGCTCCCAAACTTTCCTAAACAGACTGGATACCCTCTTCCATTACTTCTGCCATTTTGCCCTTGACTGTCCTCACAGTACCCATCACTGTGTCCTCTACCAGTCTCTGTACCTTCCCACTCTTCGGAACAGAAGGCAGTCCCACTGTGCCAGACTTATGGCCCCAAGTTTTGGACACAGTCCCTACCCCCATATTTCTACGCAGCCCTATCCTCACCGCCACCTCCCAAGCACTCAGTGAGGCACTATGACACCTGCTCATTTACTATCCCATGCAAGTCTACCACCGCAGGTCAAGCAGCCTTCTCCAACCGGATGCCTAAATTGTGGAACTCGCTCCCCTTGGTCATTTGTCATACCCCCACCGCACACTCCCTCAGCTCCCTCATCAATGCCCATTTCAGCTCCACATGCTCATGCGCCTAATTCCCCCCCTCCCCGACTTAGGTCTGAGCACTCACTATCCTGCCTGGCAAGGCCATCACCTCTTGCTGCCAGATTGCAACTTCTGGCTGGAGTTGTTGGACTCAATGTTACGCATCTGAGTTTGTATTATATCATAAGTAACTACCTGTTCCTATTGCATTGTATCATAATTTCTGATGTTTCCTGTGCACAATGTACTCTTCCTTTCACTGTATGATGTATATTATCTGTACTGTTCCTTTCACCGTATGCTGTATATTATTTGTACTGTCTCGTGTCTCCATCCCCCAAATGCATCTGGAATCGAGCAGTTGTCTGCTCAGTATGCCTTCCAGGTAAAACTTTTCAATAAATAAATACTGCTGTACGTCAAAGGGATAATATTTGTAAAGTGCAGCTAGCTTAATTACAATGTCCCTAGTGCAAATTTACACAGTAAAGTGGTGCGCTACACTAAATTATTCCTACACGTTTAAAAACAGAACAATATGATCTGATCCACATAACAAACATTACAAATGTTGGTTAATCAAAATGGACTGCAGATTCAAGTTATTTTTACAGATGTTTGAAAGATAAAAACCTATATACTGTCTCAAGGAGATTCTGATGTGTATATCTACTCTACTATAAACTTGCACTAGACGTAGTAATGCAAATTACAATTTTATACACACTGAACAGAAAAATGTAGATAATACATGCAATACAAAAAAATGCATAATCATGATTTTTTTCTATTTTTTCCTCCTCTCCACTGCCTGGAACCTCCTTCAGCTCTCACCCAGCACCCAAGTTCAGTCCTCCAAGGCACTCCACCTGGAACCCCGGTCCTACCTCAGCTCACCCATGACTTACCAACAGAATGTTCCCCAGAGGTTGGTTCCCTGAGGCTGAGTTGCCTGCAAATCCTTGGCAAGTCCCTTAAGCATCCTTTTGGTCTACTAGTAAAGGTGAAGACTGGTGGATATATCCCAGGTCCAGGTGGGTGAAGCTTAGTGTTGGATGAAGATGGCAGGGTGCAGCATAACCTGCCCAGACAGTGGACCATTTTATGTTGGTTGCCCTTGCACAGCCAATGTTTTGTGGCAAGGATAGGGTATTTCAGGGATGTGTTACTGCAGAGCCTATTGCAGCTCACAAAAGCAGGGGCTTGTCAGTCTACACCAATGACCATGCACTGTGGTTCTGACATCACTTGCTGCTTGCTGGGTGGAAACTTTGCATACTTCAAAGGACCAAAGCCGCTCTAATCAGAGATGGCTTGGGTTCTTTGATTTGCATGAAGCCAGTCAGCAAACAGCTGAGTGGCTTTAAATGTCAGGAGCCTGTCAGTCTGTAAAAAAGAAAACTGTCCATTGATGTCTGTTGCTGGCCCCCCTGTAACTCTCCCCCTCACTTGACCCTCCATCTCAGCACCCACTGTCCCACATCCCCTCAAAAACATAACACTGACACTAGGGGTGCCCAATCCCCCAGTGTCACCAACTCATATTTGTTTTTTATTTTATTTGTACAGTATATGTAACCTGTAACATGGACAACCATCCATTGATGCCTGTAGCTGGCACCCCTGTAACTGTCCCCCCTCACCTGACCCTCCCTCTTAGCACTCACCTCCCAACAAACATAACACTGACACTGGGGGTACCCAATCCCCCAGTGCCATCTCTCATAGTTTTATTTTATTGATATAGATTTCCTATAACAAAAAAAATCCATTGATGTCTGTTGCAGTCACCTGATAACTGTTCCACCCACCCAACCCTCCCTCTCTAGACCCACGCCCCACCCCCATAAATACACTGACACTGGGGTGCCCAGTCCCCAGTGTCATCACCTGAAATATAGAAAACCATCCCTTGTCATTTTTTTAACCCTTTAAAACAGAAAACCATCCATCATCTGTTGCACCGTTAGTTCCCCCAACCAACCCTCCCACTCAGTATCCACACCCAAGCACGCACTTACCCACCAGTGATCTGAAGCTGTAATCTTCTCTGGACTGGAGATACATCTTCACTCTTCAAAGCTGGACCATGAACTGAGGAAATCAGGTATGTGGTTCAGTGTATTTCAATTGGGGTTTGAACTTAGTGGCATAACATGGCCATTTTTGAATGTTTTTGCCCCAAATTTTAACATACTTTTTTTGGGACCCCGCCTCATGAACAATTATAATGACATTAGGAAAATCTGCCCCGAAAGGTGATTTTGCTGTCACTGCACGAAATCACCTTTTAGGCAGGAGTTGAAAACTTTCTCTGCACTTGTTCATGAGGTGGGGTCATAAGAAGGCTATGTTAAAAATGTGGGGCAAAAATATTAAAAAACTACAGTTATAAGCCTATGTTGACATTTACCAAAGCAGACTTGTAACTTTGGTAATTTTCAATATTTTGACCCCAAATTCTCAGCATATCCATTTCTTCATAGCACCTCATGAATGTGACAGCTGTCATTTTTCAAATCCTTGCCAAAATGTTTTTTCATACCTGTAGCATGGAATTATGTTTTGTCAGAGATTGGAACATTTTCACCTACTGCGTACATTAGGTGGGGTGATAAAAAGGCTATGCTGAAAATCTGGTGTACAAATATGGTAAAATGCCCAGGTTATAACTAAATGTTACCCTATTTCAACATTCACTCATAACTTTGTGATAGGGTTGAATAAGGCCCTGTCCCATTCTTTACACAGAAAGAGTTAAAGCAAGGACCTGTTCTGTCCTCTCCTTTTCTGTCCCTTGTCTGGCTGGTTGCACAACCAAATGTTCTTGTGAGACCTAGGAACTGATCACTCTGATGGTCTCTCAATTCTCCGCCTTTCGCTATCCCAATACATTCACTTGCCGTTTCTGTCTTTTCCTCCCCCTTGTGTATCTGTGGCAATAAAAATATATGTGAATCTTTATGTGAAACTGGGATCCCTTTGTTTGAAATGTACAGTATATAGTTATACTGTTTAAATGATTGCAAAAAGCTATTTGGAATTTAGAGGTTAACCTGAAATACAGTTCAAGCTCCTCTGAGGCTTGTTTGCAAACTCTTGCAGAGCTGTCAGCAGGGGGGCAGCTTGGGACATTGTTCTATTTGCAAGCCTGCTCTGCAAAGAAACTGGCAAGAACATTTTGTGAGAAACAGGATATCTCTTAATGAGTTCCCAGGTAAAGACTTACAAAAAGAGCAGCAATACTTTTGCTAGAGAGTGAGAGACAGAACCTGAAAGCCTGACTGCCTTTTTCAAATAGTGGGCTATATAACAACATACAATGGAGAAATAGAGAAGAGAGGAGATGCCGCAGACAGAAAAAGAGATTCAATGTTTAGAGGTACAGAGAAAAGAAGAGATGCAGCGCCAGGAGCAGCGATGGCTGGATGCCTTGTAAGCTATCAAAGCTGGAGGATCTGGCACAGGTCCAGCAGAGCATCAAGACACAAACAACTTAAAAGACATTAAACTTACAAAGTTGTGTCCCTTGGATTATATTGAAACATACCTGACAACTTTTGAAAGGGTTGCCACAGACTGCCAATGGCCAAAGCAGCAATGGGCAATCAGGCTGGTACCTTACCTGACAGGTAAAGCCCAACTTGCCTACAGCAATATGGGCACTGCACCGTCATAAAATTATGTCCTGGGAAAAGAGAATTCCTGAAAAGATATGACATCTCAGGAGAGACCAACAGGCAAAGATTTCGGTCTCTGAAGTACAACTCAGTTGACAATCCTTGAGAAGCCTTCACCCAACTCAAAGAACTTCTTATTAAATGGCTCAAACCAGAAGGCAAAACAGTCCCACAGATCATTGACACACTTGCAGTCTAGCAGTTCATCAACATCCTGCCTCAACATGCAGCTATGGATAAAAGAACACCAACCAGAAAGTGGGGAAAAGGCTGTTTTTATGGCTGAAGACTATCAGATGGCCAGACAGATGTCACAGAGGTGTAGTAACAGCTAAGCACTGGTAATACCCTCTTTTCCTGTCTGGTAAGAACTCGGGTGGGGGTAACAAATCTGCACCCAAAGACTTTATTTGCTATAACTGTAACAAGCCAAACCATATTGCAAGAAACTGTCATAGTAAGGAGGGTAACACTGGAGCAGATTTGTCCTTAGCAAACTGGGGCAAGTACTTAACAGATGTCAAGGTGGCAGATAAGACTATGAAGGGACTTATTGATTCAGGAAGCAGACCGACCCTAGTGCATGTTGAAGTGCTGGGAAAACACTGTGAAAAAGGACCAGGTACTAGTGTCATCTGCATCCACAGGGACACATGATACTATCCCACCACCTAAGTGACTCTGAATATTAATGGGGTGTCACACAAAATGACAGTGTAGATAGTACCTAAATTGCCTGTACCTGTGATTATTGGAAATGGCTTTCCAGGATTTATTGAGTTAATCACAGAGGGAGCAAAACCTGCAGTTTCAGCAGCTGTTATGACAAGAGCTCAGGCAAAGAAAATCTCAGATGGTGGGGACTCTTTTCCTTTTGGTGATTTTGATTTGTAGTTGTTTGAGCATAGCTCCAAGATCCAGAAGTCCAGAAAAGAAAGAAGACGCCTGAATAAACAGTGGCAACAAAAGACTGATGGACATAAGGGGTCTATTTATAAAAATGCTGAAACTAAACTGATAACTCTGACTTTGTTTCTCAGCAAGCAATGATGGTTCTCTCCAGGGTTATTTTAAGCAGCTGGGGATGAAACCAAAACAGGGTGAACCAATGTTTAAAAAATGTAATCGGTTACTGTACAGATACTGGGTTAAACCTCAGATGCAGGAACAGATAGAACAATTGGTTATACCACAAAAGTATAGAAGTGTGCTGTTACAGATAGCACGTGATAGTCCTATGGCTGGTCACTCAGGGAGGGATCACACCCTTACCAGATTGCTGTATAGAGTTTACTGGCTTGGAATTCATGAAGATCTTGCTACCTACTGCAGTTCCTGTGCTGAGTGTCAGAAAGTAGCCCTAGTGATTAAAACAGACAAGGTGCCATTGGTGCCCCTACCCTTGACAGATGTGTCTTTTGAGAGAATTGCAATGGATGTGGTTGGCCCCTTAGACAAAAGTAAAAAGGGTAATCGATTCATTTTGGTAATATGTGACTATGTTACTCGATACCCAGAGGCAGTTCTTATGCATACTGTCACAGCTCCAAAAGTGGCAGCAGAGCTTGCCAAGATTTTTAGCAGGATGGGCATACCTAAAAAGATTATTACTGATCAGGGTAGTGATTTTAGTGCCACATTACTGAAGGATCTGTGCCGACTACTAGGTACCACTACCATAAGAACCTCCCCTTATCACCTTCAGACAGATGGTCTTGTTGAATGCTTTAATCAAATCCTAAAATGCATATTAAAAAGGTTTGTGGAAGGGAAAGATTGGGACCAATACTTACCTTACCTGCTTTTTGCTTACAGAGAAGTGCCGCAGGCATCAACAGTTTTTTCACCATTTGAACTGCTGTATGGTAGACATCCTAGAGGGCCACTAGAAGTAATAAAAAAAACATGGAAAGATAATCTCACTATTACATTTTATATGTGTGCCCTGAGAAAGAAGCTGGCAAAATATGTTGAAATTGCTCATAACAATCAGAACGAAGCCCCAAATCAGCAGAAGGTGTATTATGACCATGGGGTAAAAGAAAAGCTTTTTGAGCCTGGTGAAAAGGTCTTGCTACCATTACCCACCACAGAAAATAAACCATTAATCAATGGCAAGGGCCTTATAAAGTGCATAAATGTACTGGCACAGTTAACTATGAAATTGAAACCCCTGATAGGAAAAATCCTACCAAGATATACCACGTTAACCTCCTGAAGAAATGGATTGAAAAGACACCAAAGGCTGTTTTTCTAGTTTTACTAGAAACTGATAAAGGAGATATTGATATAGCTTATGACAGACTGGAACAAAATGTAACTGTTGATGCTGTAAAGGTGAATGTTTCCTTAACCTCCGAACAAACCGCAGAAATTCATAACTTGCTTAAGACTTTTAACAGTACTTTTACCACAGTGCCAGGCCAAGCAAAAGGGGTTGAACATGTAATACTGACAAGGAATGCAACTGAATTTGTCACTCCTATTGGATTCAATCAGTTCACCACCATGCTGTTTGGTTTACATGGCACACACCCGCTACATTCCAGCGGTACGTGGATGTGATTTTATCCCTTCACACTGGTTATTGTGCTGCGTACCTGGATGATGTCATGGTGTACAGTCCAGACATGAAAGACACCTGGAACTCTTACAAGCAGTTATCCAGTCTATCAAAAAGGCACATCTGACAATTAATCCTAGCCAAATTGTGCATTGGGCATGCAGGAAACTGGATATTTGGGCTATGTTTTGGGAAATGGAGAAGTAAAGCCAGCGATTTCTAAGATAGAAGCTGTAGCTAATAGTCCTCTCCCTAAAACCAAGAAACATGTCAGGTAATTTTTAATGCTGTCTGGTTATTATCAGAGATTTGTTCTTCACTTTGCCCAGCTAGTTATGCCCCTCACTGAACTCACAAAGAAACAAAGCTTGAATAATGTGAAATGGACTCTAGAGTGTAATGAAGCTTTTCAAGCCATTAAAGTTGCATTACAGTATGTTCAGGCCCTGTTTTAAGAAGCCCAGACTTTGAGAAGCAAGTTTTGTTACAGACAGATGCATTAGAGGCAGGCCTAGATGCAGTCTTGAGTCAGCATACAGATGGAGGGGAACATCCCATTCTATATATCAGTAGGAAGATGCATGACAGAGAGAAAAGGTACTCCACCATTGAAAAGAAATGCCTTGCAGCAATGTGGGCAATGGCGTCCATTAAGTTTTATTTGCTAGGAGCTGACATTGTACTTATAACAGATCACAGTCCTGTCTGTTGGCTTAACCAAATGATGGATAAAAAATCCAGAATCACACAGTGGTACCTGGCACTATAGCCATTTAAATTTAAAGTGATGCACAGATATGGGATAGAGAATGTCGATGCTGATTTTTGCTTTCAAACTCTATTTGTACTCCTTTGGCCGAGGCATCTCTCGGAGGTGCCTTCTCGACACAGACCCGCTGCTGTCCACCGAGACCTCTCCCAGTGATCCCCCCTTACAGCGACTTCCCAGCCCTCTCGATCCCCACTCCCCCGGGTCAGGGTCTGCCACTCCTACCTTAGCGGCATCTTTCTGTGATTAGAGGGCCCATCCCTGCAGGTTGCGGCTGTGGATCACTGGAGCGGCAGTCAGGTGTAGGGGAAATGCGGCCTGGTCCCTGAGGCCCTTATTACCTCCTCAGTCCTCCGGGAATTTTCCTTGTGTTGTTGCACCCCTCAGAGCGCAGATGTGCAGTGGTGTCTGTGGCTCTAATGCCAATACCCGCCGATGCTCAGCCCCAGCATCCGCTAGCGCACACATGTTCTGATTCTGTCCCCGGCTACTGCCAGGGGCTGCAAGGGAGTGGTGCTATCCCTGAATCCCTCCCCGGGAAGGGAGCACAGTCCCATGGATGCTTGATCCTTTCCTCCCCTGCTGACCCCCGGTGGCCTGGATCCATTCCCAAACCCGGGTCACCAGTGTGGTGTGAGGTATGGCATCCAGTGCCTCAACCCTCAGTGCCACCGGGCCGGCCCATTGCTGATTTTTTTTGTCAAGACATGGATCAGGAATTGAGAATTCTGAAGGTCAAATAAGCAAAATATGTGAGTTAAAACTTCACTGTTTGCTATATTGCATATGCACTTAACTATAAAGGTTATAAACTAATGTTAGAAGAGAATTAATAGAAGATTTTGGAAACCTGTTTTTTTTTTTGTTAGTCTTTTGGTAACCGGGTAAGGCCCACTAGGCACAAGTGCCTGTTTTCAGGGGTGACCTGGGAGCACTGGGCGGTTAAGTGACTTGCTCAGAGTCACACAGTATGCAAGTGGATGTTGTGAGAATCAAACTCAGGTCTGGTCTGCTGGATGTATCAAGCTCATTCACACCTCATTACTCTATCCTCCAGGATATACTGCCAGCCAGAAACTGGTTCCTTTTTAAAAAGGGGGTATGTGACAGGGTTGAAAAAGGCCCTGTTCCATTCATTATGCAGAAAGATTTAAATGCAAGGATCTGTTCTATCCTCTCCTTTTCTGTCTCTTGTCTGTCTGGTTGTGCAACCATATGTTCTTGTGAGACCTAAGAACTGATCATTCTGATGGTCTTGCAATTCTCCGCCTCTCGCGATCCCTTTGCCTTTACTTCCCGTTTCTGTCTTTTCTTCCCCCTTGTGTATCTGCGGCTATAAAAATATATGTGAATCTTTATGTGAAACTGGGATCTTTTTGTTTGACATGTGTATAGTTACATTATTGAAATGATTACAAAAAGCTATTTGGAGTTTAGGGGGTTAATCTGAGATGCAGTCTGAGCTCCTCTCAGGCTTGTTTGCAAACTTTTTTTGCAACACTATCAGCAGAGGGACAGCTTGAGACATTGTTCTGTTTGCAAGACTGCTCTCTTCAAAGAAACTGGCAAGAACATTTTGTGAGAAACAGGATGTCTCTTAATCAGTTCCCAGGCAAAGACTTATAAAAAGAGCAGCAATATTTTTGCTAGAGAGTGAGAGACAGAGATTGAAACTTGGAATTAGAGATACCCTCAGACGAAAGACTTTGTTTTCTCTGTTTGTACTGCCTTTGTAAATAGTTATACTGAAAATTTTTTTTTTTATTTTACTGTTATTGCTAATAATAAAATGCTACTTGCAAATATTACAACTGCTCCTGGTCTTTCCTCTTGCCTCTTTCCTCTTGCCTCGATGATAAACTTCACTAATTTTCAATATTTTGACTCCAGCCTTTCAACATAACCAATTTTCCACACCACCTCATAAATGCAATATGTCATTTTTAAAATTCTGGACATGATGTGTCTTCATACCTCTGGTGTGAAATGATATTTTGTCCAGTATACTATAAATGGTACATGTCATATCTATAAGGTAAATCCTAAAACAAGTATCTTCAAAGTTTGGGGTCAGAATTGCAAGAAACAAATTGTTTAACAAGCAGCTTACGTTTGGCATTGACAAATGCTTGCTCCTTGTTGTTCCAAGTCCCTGGAGGAACAGACATGCAGTGACATCCTAGACAATGTCATGCATGCTCTCATGCATGATGTGTCAATGTTTGCTGCTCCTTCAGTCCACAACTGTTGTGTTTCTAAGGTTCACTGACCTAGCTATTGGGAGGACTTGGACTATTACCACATCTACTGTACATTTGCTGTCCCCTAGAGGAGGTATGCTGTCCATCAGATGCTCAAACCTCCTCCTTCCGGTCAACTCACTGATGCTACAGGCTCGTTTCCGTACCTGGGTCATCAAAGTTGTGAGTGGTAACACTTTCTCTGCACTGTCGGGCTGGACCCGAATCATGCACTTGATACACAAGTGTAACCCCTAGGGGGCGCTATCTCAAGGGCAACTACCCCTGCCTGCTCTGACGCAAACAGGTTGAGGGGCCTGGATCCGATGGCGGGTGCCTCTACCCAGAGGTTAGGTTTGGTGTTGTCTGATATGACCAGGTCACAGCCCTCTGGGCCACTGCAACCCCCCCCCTTTCTTCCCACTAGTGGCCCACTCAAGTAAACCCCAATGTTCCAGCCACATACACTTACCCCCAGGCTTGAACCAATCAGCTTGCTCTGGGGACCCCCTGAAAAGTAAGATGCTGTTATACAATAATCACTGTACAGTAATTCACCATAAACACACAGGTCAGCCAGTATACCTTTACAAAACAATCAATCTGATTTATTTAAGGGGAAATAACAAGGACTGGGGTGATCAGGTTAATTAGCTTACCACTCTAATATATAAGTATCTATCTAGGGCACTGTGCACAGGCCTAACCTATAAGTCACTGTCTCTGGGTTCCCAGGCAATAAAACTAGTCTCTCGATGCAGCTGGTTAGGGCCCTGGCACAGAAACGAGCATTTGATTACTATGAAGATTAAATAGAGCCAGCAGGCTCAGTTAGTCTAGCCAGTAAAGAAACTAGAAGATCTTGCCCTCACTAGGAACATTTGACAGGGAGCTACCCTGATTTAGTACTCACGACTCCAGAAGGAAAAGCGGTCTCACACCACTCGCAGAACCGAGCCTGGAATTCAAACACTTCTCCACACATTTATATGAAAGGCAGAGGGGTACCATACCAGGCAGCTGCTGTATACCTCCCGATCACTTTCACTACACTCTCCAGGCCCAACGACACAGCTTCACGTGTCCTGACAGACTGAGTGCGATTGAAGCAGATTCTCCAGTCCTCTACAGGGTGACCCTGGTAGGTAGCTGCGTTTTTGTGCAGCCTCCTCTGACTGCTGCCTAGCGGATTTAGTCCGACCTTGCTGGCGTTTAAACCCGCTGACTTCTGGCCTTCCACATGTGCTTCCCATGTGAAAGCTCAACAGTGCAGGAGCCTAGAGCTCCTTCCTTGCTCACAGCCACAGCGTCTCTCCCCTTGGCAGTTGGGGCCAGGACTCACAGTTCGGGCGCCACCCAATCCCATTGGTGGGCTGCAGGTACCAGGCACTTAAGTGTATCCCCATTGGTGCAAAAAGGGCGCCCTAGCCCAGGACTTCATTTCCCAGAATTATATCCTCGATGGCCAGCCGGCTCCAAATTGAGTCCTGATCCTGGTTGGTTCAAAAATTCTCCATTTTAATCACCCCTCTCTCCCCATTGACCCAGTTCAATAGTCTAGGTCCAAAATGGAGGGGCCAAGCGCACACGGTTCCAGCTGCAAAAGAAGAAGGTTAGACAACTGTAATTCCACTAATACTCTAACTAATCCTAGCCAAACAGTTACATCTTTCAAAAGGGCTCCCGTTGCGCTTTTCAGCGACTACACAAAGGGAGCGATTTCCCCACAGCTTGGGCTGGATTCGAGCAAGGAAACCCCAGTCCTCCTTGTACACACTACTGAAGCCTGCAAGCAGGTAATTCTTAAAGGGACCATACTGGAGGCTTTAAAACACTCACAGAAGCCACATTTTAGTGGCATTGCACCGAACACCAGTTAGGCAAGAAGCTCCTAAGCAACTCTGGGAAGGCTTTTAGGAACCCCCATATCAGAAGGGAGTTACACAAGTATCAGCAATATCATTACTAATAAGAATTTTTCAATTCATCAATTACAATATAGTTTACCACAACATTCAAATAAAGGAACAGCAACACAGATAATAAGTTGTTTGGCATATATGCAGAAGTGTTTAGTGCAGTCTTTTTTACAGAGTACTGAGACTTTATTAATTTGACCTCTTCACTTTCCTCCAACAAGTGCACCTCAACCTTCTTGTGGTGTCATGATTTTAATATTGAGAGCTTAGCCAGCCCTGAGGTACGCTGGGTCCCTGCACATAGCCTCAACCTTTTTATTTTAATTTTTAACATTTCTACCAATATAGACTGTTCAGCAGCCATGAGGTTGATGCAGCATTGGCATCAACATGCATGCGGGCTGTTTTTCCCCACTAGTAGTGGTGTCCCTCCCACCTCACCTATGTGAGTGAGTGCGTGTGTGTAACAGTCCTAGAGGGGTGACAGACACTGCATGGTCACCTGCAGCACCACTGCCAGGCCTCCCCAAGGTGCCACTACAAGAACAGTGGCAGAAGTCCTCCCCACTTGGGAGGAGAGCTTCCTCTGAACATTCTGGAATCCTTCCAGACAGTCTCTGCTTCTGATGTTCAGGGCTTAGCATTCAAATGTGGGTAGCCAGTGTGCTAGAGTGGTCCCCAGCACTTAACACCAGGGAGCTGACTCAAGTCACTTTATTTTGTCTTGAAACATTGGTGCACTGTCTATGTAGGCAGTGATTTTATTCCTCTAGATGTATAAATACAACCAATGTCTTTTACGTATCTTCAGAGAATTGAGTCTGTTTACCATTATATAGCTGCAATTTTGTCCAGGCCTTGTTGGCACAGACTCTTCCAATTTTTTTTTTGTTTTCTTACATGGGCTTGTGGCTACACTGGACATTTATGGGCCTCTATAAGTTGTCCAGAGAATGTTGTTATGCAAGCAAATATGTTGGTATTTTAACCTGTTTGGTGAGTAAACAGCCACTTCTTCCTTGCTTTTCTATTAGTAGTTGATATGACCTCTAGCTCCTACCCACATATCTTGTCTGTTTCGATTTCCACTTGCGTGGCTACCAGAGATGGGTAGAAGGGACCTTGATGTATCATGTCATCTAAAGGACAGCACTTCAACAGTGCAGCACCCACCCAGTGCTAAGCTACAGTGTCAGTGTAGGGTGTTAGCCCATGTTTCTGGTAAAGGGGACTGCAATGAACAACCTTCTGATCTTCCAGCCTTAGAGGCAAATGTACAACCTACTGAACTATTGACACTGAAAATGTTAAGGACATATGCCGAGCTGGAATATATACTGTATGAGTATAGAACAAGAGTTAAAAAGAGGACTTAATGAACTGGGTGGGGGGAGCACTTTCTTCTGAACAGGGCATGAAAAACTGTAAACTGTTTTTAAACCAGTGTGCAAATATAATGTATCTGATGATATTCAAGAACACAAGTGGTAAAAAATTAGGTTTTTAGAAAAAAGGAAAACAAAAAGGCCCATTGTTCACTACCAAGCAAAAACTCTTTTTTTCCATAGTTGGTTAGACACCATTTACATTGCAAAAATATGTTGTCACCAATTAGCAGAGAAGTTATGTTTTGGTAGTGGCAGATCAGTCCAGTTTTACTCTTTCTGGTGGCCACATTCCATGGCTCTGAGTCTATTCCAAACCCACACATACATTGTCCCTTGCACCCAGAGCTTTTCCTTTGTGGTAGAACCCAATTGGGTCTGCCACATCTTGGCTAGAATGTACAAATAGGCTAGACTAAGACAAGGGGATTCAAGGTAATCCATGCATGCCTCAGAGCAGACTTGCCATTTCTTCCCCTCTAACCCCTCTACTCCAGAACAGTGCATCCTTTGGTTGTGAAGCTTTCCACTAGTCTACATTCAGGTCATACTCACACACAGAAAGGTTGCTATCTCTCTTCTTGAGGTTATGCCTACTGCCTCCACTGGGATCCCAGCCTTGTTGGAACAAGTGTAAGACTACAGAGCTCATGACATGAACCTTATCCTACCAAATGGTAGCACAACACAACACATCATGATACTGGACAGACCCAGTCCAGGTCACCCTTTATTTTTGGCTTCACTAACTTTTTAACCCAAAGTTTAGCAAACGTTCTTGTTACGAGAAGTGCAATTTTATTAATGATACGCATACACAGTAGGCAGTATAGAGCAGTGGTCTAAGGCTCTGAGCTGCAAATTTGGTGACATCCAGCAGGCCAGACCTGGGTTTGAATCCCACAGCTTCCACTTGCATACTGTGTGACCCTGAGCAAGTCACTTAACCTCCTTGTGCTCCCAGGTCGCTCCTGTAAAAAAGCTTTCAGCTTAGTGTGCTATACCTGGTTAAACAACTAAATAATAATAAAAAAAAACACACAAACTAGCTAGTTAATATGTTTTGCAGTTCAGACTGAGTCTGCCATTGGCAGCCAAATGTTGTTTATGGATTTGAGAACAAGGAAAGCAAAACAACAAAGAGTTGATTAGACCTGGCTAGCTTGCACAGACATGTTGGTAGCATTACAGATGTTTCACTACACTGGTTTTAATGAGTGTTGCTAGATGAAGGTTATTCAAAGGAAGCAATGGATTTAGAGAAGTCGGAGGCACTATGCATGTTTTCTGCAGTACATACAGACAAGGCATATAATCCACAAATAAAAACTAATTTAAGTTCTGACACTCCATCTAAATCCATCCAGAAGCAAATGGTTTGATACCTTTTATTGGACCAACATAGATGTGACAAAAATAAAACAATGCCTTAGAATTCAGACCAACCAAGTCCTTCCTTAGAGAATTTTTCTTGTTTTTTTTCGTGTCTGATCTGGGTGTTAATGGAATGTAACTCTCTGAACAACTGTCATAAGTCTCTGAGGAAGGACTTGGTTGGTCCATTTGCTTCTGGATCTGTTCTTACAAGGACCAATATGGCAACTAATCTATTTCTGTGTGTCATTTAAAGCCATAAAATTTCTTCTCACTGCGCCACCACACCTGATGATTTCATGTGCACTTCATAGTTGAGGCTATGCATCTTTTCCTGTGTGTCCAATTAACTGAGGGCTTAAGCACCCAGAACCTTTAAATTTCACTGGTTTGGTTAAACAGTAGATACTTTTCAAAAATAGTAATAAAACAAATCTATTTTCCAAAAGAGCTTATTTTGTTATAAAAATAATACTTTCATTTGATTGAAAAGATAATTTATACAGTATGAAGCAATTCCAGGACTACAATTACACTGTTTGTACAAGTTGCTTTTGTAACTGGGTTCCAAGCTTCTTACTATATACAACTCATGTCCAGCACAATTCTTTCTCAAAACTCTCCTTCCCAGGTCTTTCATTACCCAGCCCCCACTCTCTAGCCAGAGATTTAGGGCTATTGCCTTCCCCTTTTTATGGCTGTGGGCAGAGCCTTCAGCCATCTCGTTATCTGTAGCTGGAAAAATGGAATACCGTGGAACACATTTTTGAAGTTTTCAATGTATCCTTCCACACCTACAAATCACTATGCCAGTTGAAATAAAATACTCCACTCTTTCTGTTTACAATGTTGGAGACAGAACTCCAAGCTGCATATCAGATGGCAATTAGGAAACTGAAACAGCTTGTTAAATATTGGTTGCCTATTAAACTGGAAATTTGTTTACCCCCTTTGAAATGCAACAGCTTGCACATTTAAATACTTAGCATTTAAACATTTTCTTGCTACTAGCTTCAGTTGGGCAGGTATTGTCTTTCAAGAAAGATTCATACCTCAAAAATGTCACCCTTTCACAGCAACAAATCTAAAAGGATTTACACTGTTTTTTTAAGCTCTTAAGACACTATCTAATAAGCACTGTCTCAGACATATACCAGGTCTTCTGTGAACTATCCAGGCTAAATATATAGCAATCAGCAGGCATTTTTTACTATGCTTTTTGGTAAAAAAATATATTGAGCTACAGCCAACACACACGCACACCCACACACACATTGTACACACCATCCTCATGGCCACAACATTCAAAATAAATACTGCAATCTAATATGTTATAAAACAATAAAGAAACTATTTGTCAGTGAACACAGTGAAGTTCAGTTTACAGTAGATTTCCTTTAAATATTTATTTTCCTATATTTTGTATCCTGGATAGTGCAGGGGAGATGCTACATCTCATTGTCATAGGGATCTTCATTTTACACATTTTTGCACTGTATTTACTCAGGATGTCCCAGATTAGATGCAATATCTTGTTTTCAGTTGGGTCATGATTTTACCATTTTTATAATGTATTTATTCAGGGTAGCCTAGTCCAGATGTAAAATATTTTTTTCAGTGTGTTCTAATTTTATGCAATGCAGCATAGTATTGTGTAGATGTAGAGCCCCATTGAAATAAGATGCCATGTCTTCTGTGAACTATCCAGGCTAAATATGTAGAAATCAGCAGGCATATTGTAGGAAAACATATTGTAAAAATGTGTAAAAGGAAAACCACGTTGAAACTGCCTCTCAGCAGATCTGCATTGTGTAGATCCATTAGAAATAATGGGCAAAAGCATCCCAAAAGCTTTTCACAGCCATATCAGCTCTGACCAGAGTTTATTATAATCATGTTACTAGTCATTGGGCAGGGTCAGACATTGTCTTATACCTTTGGTTCTGATTCAGACCAGCTTACCTCACAGATGACCAATGTAAAGCACAAACTGTTACTTTTCCAGATTGTCTAGTCACGTTGTCACCTATAAACTAATTAGAATTTAATTATAAAATGGGTAGGGAAAATTCTGTGATCTGATTGGCTAAGACTTGTGCATTAGAAGAGGACAATACACAGGTGAAAACAAGTCCTGCCAACCAGGATGCAGTACCTAAAGAAATCACTGGGCAAACATTTGGAATTTTTATTGTAACCTATCAACCATTTTATTTCCCAGTGGACAAAAAATAAATAACAATCCCCAAACTATCAGAAGTAGTACATTTTCAGGAGTGAGGTAAATATGTTTCCTTTAAATTTATTTCCTCTTATCTTTCTTTATCCCCTCTGTCTTTTATTTATCTTTGTTTTGTAACAGTTTCTCTAAGAACATTCATCTTCCCCCTTCCTCACTCATTCAGTCAGTCAATCCCAGCTGTATTAGGATCCTAGCCCACACATTCCCACATGTCTTTCTGCCAGACCTGCTCCTTTTTGTGATGACAAATAAGGACCTACATTCCTATGAGGTTCCAGAGCATGCCGCTACTCCAGGAATTAATTTCTTGCTAGGGCTCAAAATGTTGTTTTTTTTGCATTTAAGAAATATTGCATCAGAAATGCATGGATGCTGCATGTCATCTTCTCATTAAATAGTAATTCTGATGCAAGGAGAGAATTCTGTATAGAAAAGATTGGTATGCAGAAAGCAGGACTTGAAAGATCTCCCTAAGTAGGGATAATCTTGACTGCAGAGGGACACCTGGCAACCCTACTTCCAGGCTAAAAGTTAAAATATGCACTGCAAACCAGCAAGCTAAACGATTATTTCAGTTTTGTAAAAAATGAACAAAATGTTTTTTTTTTATTCCATAGCATCACATAAAATGCAAACAGTTCATTGTATTGCCTCCTGTGTCATTGATATGCCCGCACCTTCCATCACATCTTTGGTCTGTAACTGCACTTGCATACTCAAATAGTCCTCAGCAATGCAATTAAATTTATTTTGGTTTTCATAAAAAATGAACCTGTGACTCTACTTCTGTGCCCCACTCCTTGCAACTGCAAACCTATAGCAAACTCCAGCATGTAAGCACAAACCAGAAAAAAAGGTATTGGTTTGACTGCACATGCCATAGCTCTGCTTTATTTGATCACCAACTCATAACATGAACCTGCGTACAGGTGTTGGCAGGCATGCTCAAGTTTTTTACATACCTGCCCCAAACCATATACCTTTTTGTATACATTATCATTCTCATTTGGAGTATTTATTTAAGTGTAGGCCACTCAGTAGTGTATGTATCAGTTTAAACATTTGTTACTTAGGATATTGTAGATATAAGTGTATAGCCTGTTTAGCATTTAGATGGAACATCTGGACTGGTAGCAATCTAATTTTTTTGTAGCAGATGTGGGGGCAGAAGTTGGAGGGAGTGTGTGCAAAACTGAAATTTATGCCCACACTTAATGCTCAATGTTTGCCGCTTGCATTGCTGTTGTACTGGGTCTTCCTTGTACACATTTTACTATATATTTGCACAGGGTAGACCAGATAAAATGCAGTATCTCATTTTCAGTGGTGCCCTATGTTTACATATTTTTAGATTGTATTTACTCAGGATAGGCTAGCTGAGAGGCAATATCTAATCTTCAGTGGGCTCCCACATTTTAACCCCAAATCTCCAATAGTCTTTTAAAACCGGAGGTTATGATCAGGACAAGTGGAATTTTTTAAATCCCATCCCAAAGATAATTTCACAGTGCAACTGTGAAAACAAGTTTTGGAGAGGATTTGAAAAATAACACCTATCATGTTGAGGAGGTGGGGTAACATAAAGGATATATTGAATATAAGGGGCCAAAATCTGAAAAAATAAAGTTATGAGCAAACATTGGAACAATTCAACATTTCTTCATTATTTAGTTGTTTTTCTACATTTTGACTTGAAATTTTCAACATAGTCTTCTTCTGAACAAGACAAATGCAATTTATAAAATAGTAGCCAAAACATCATTTTGTGCCGTAAGTGTGAAAACACATTTTGGTTAGCATTTAAAAAATGACACCTGTCATGTTCATGATGTGGTGGGAAAAATGGCTATGTTGAAAATTTGTGGTCAAAATATTGACAATTACCAAAGTTATGAGCATGCATTAAATAATTTCAACACAAGCTCATAACTTCATTGTTTTAAAATATTTTTACCCCAAATTTTTAAGGTAGCTTTTATGACCCCACCTCATAAACGGGGATGTTGAAATCCTGCCTGAAAGATGATTTTGTACAGCAACCATGAAACCACCTTTCGGATGGAGTTGCATAATTTCCCCACCCTTGTTCACGAGGTTGGGGTACCAAAAAGACCATGATGAAAATTTGGGGACAAATATTTAAAAATGACCAAGTTTTGAAGACAAGTTCAAAACCCATTGAAATGCAACTGAACCGCATACCTGATTTCCTAAGTTACCAGTCCAGCTCTGAAGAGTGAATACATGCCTCCAGTCCAGAGAGGATTATGGCATTGGACCCCCAGAAGATAAGTACAGGGTTGTGGGTTGTGGGGTGGGTGTGCTGAGTGGGAAGGTTGGGTGGGGGAGGATAAGAATGGCAGTGTGCTGGCAGCAGCAACAGACATCGATGGGCGTTTTCTTTTGTACAGGGTGTATAAAAATAAACAAAAGACTATGAGGGTCAGTTTTCTTTATTTCTGATACTGACACTGGGGATTTTTTTTTATTATTCATTGAGTCTTGGATTACAACACCTTTGAACAATACAACTCATTTACAAAGGTTCCATGTCAGTAGTATAAAAACAAAACAAGGTAAACAATGGATAAATAAATAGCGGACATTAAGAATATACTTTAAAAAACTAATACATTGAAAGCAATCAAAATAGCACTGAATGTTACTCAATATGTCAGTAAAGGGAGCTAGAGGAGTGAGCAGCCTGGGAGGCCTTGTCAATATCTAGGAGAGAAAGGAAAGGGGGTGTAAGGAGGGGGGATGGGAGAAATGAGAGGATGGAAGGAGAAGGTTGCGCAGGAGGTGGGGGGAGGAGAGGAGTTGCAAAGTAGGTGATGGGGATACAGAGATGATGGGAGGAGAGGTGGATGGAGGGGAATGGGGTGAGTGCAGACAAAGTGGGAAGTGCTGGCGAAGGGAGGGTGGAGGGAGACAAATTAACAGTAGAGGGAGAAAAGGTGGTGTTTAGACAGGGGAGGAGGCAGCTAACAAGTCTTGTCAAAACCCAAGAGAGAGGGGGGAGAGAGTAATATGGGTGGGAAAGAATGTAAAAGAGAGAGAGAGAGAGGTAGGAGGGGAAGATTGTTGCAAAAGAGGTGGCATGAGATAAGAGAATGGGAGGAAGGTGGAAGGTGAGGAGGAGAAGGGGAAGGGCATGAAGATGCGCAAGCAGTGAAGAAGCAGGGGTGAGGGGTGGAAGGGAAAAGGCTCGAGGGTAGGATTGAAATGAAGTGCAGAGAGTTAAAGTGCTGAAAGGTATAAGAACAAAGATAACATAAGCAGAAGGCTGCTAAGGGTGGCAGTCACATATACTGTTTGCTAATAGATGCTGCCGGAGGTTGTGTTTGAAAGGGCCAACTTTTGACTCAGCAGAGATGTTCCTACCCAGGGAGTTGAGCAAGAGGGGGGCTCAATAAGTGAAAGACCACTGATCCCAGTGTTGGTGTTATGTTTGGCAGAACTGGGGGTGGGCTCCCTGGTGTTGCACAGTGAAAATGGACAGGGTAGAGGTACTAACTGGTACCAAAGATTGGGTACCCACTGTCTGAAAATTAAAAATAAGGGGTGTGGCAGGTGCTGAGTGGGGAGGTCGGTGGGGGGGAAATGGTGGTGGTATGTTGTCGCTGCAACAGACATTGATGGATGTTTTTAATTTTACGGGTATATAAACATAAAAAAGACTATGTGGGGCAGCTTTGTTTATTTCAGGTACTGACACTGTGTATTGGGCACTCCATCATCAGTGTTACATTTAGCGGCACTGGGGATGGGCTTCCTCTATTGCACAGTGAAAACAGGTAGGGTGGGTATACCTAGCCTGCACCATGGACTAGGCACCCTGGTGTCATAAAAGTAAAATTAAGGTGTGAGGGGTGGGGTGGTGGGTGCTGAGAGGGAGGGTTGGGTGGGAGGGTAATGGCAGTGGTATGCCGCCGGCCACAATAGACATAGATGGATGTTTTTCTTTTTTACAGAGTGTATAAAACCAAAAAAAAAAAACACTATGAGGGATAGTTTTCTTTAGTTCAGATACTGACACTGAGGGCTGAGCACCCCAGTGTTGGTGTTATGTTTGGCGGCACAAGGAGTGAGCTCCTTGGAGTTGCACACTGAAAATGGGTGGGGTGGGGATACTACTGGTACTGGTGATTGGGCACCCCGGTGTTAGAAAATTAAGAACTGGGAAGGAAATGGAGGTGGGAAGAAATCTTGGTGAGGGTAGGAGTGATTGTTTTTATGTTGGGGGGGACCACAGCAAGCTGATCATGATGCTAATAATTTCTGCTTGCTGGGTGGCTTATGCAGATCAAAGGAAAGAGCAGTCTTATGAGTCAGTTGGCTCTTTTCTTTGAACTACATGAAGTTTCCAGCCAGCAAGACCAGAAGAGTGTCAAGATCAGCCTGGCTGATGATTGGTCTGACACAGTCGAGCCCCTTGCAGACTGCCCTGCATTGATCCAACAGTGACACACCTCTCAAATCGCCCTCTTACACCAACATGTTTGCTTTGTGCAACAGCAAGCATGGAGAAAGACATAATTAGAAAAAAAAAATACAAAGCAACTATAGACCCACAGGCCAGTAGACCATATCCCCTAGTGACATCCTGCTGCTATTGCCCCCTATTGCACCCTGCTGTAGAGGGCGTATTTGAAATTAATTTAAAAATTATTGTATTTTCATTTTTTTAAAACCTGTGTCTTTTCTTTTCTACAAAGTTGCCAACACACCCATTTTACAAGTACAGTAAGATGCTTCAGGGTGCTGGTTATGTTGCTATGCCTGTAAGTGCAACCAACATGCTAGTTGTGTCCTACTGCTTACATATTTTGGTTGTTGCACTTTCTTTTAAAGCAATTGTAACAGACAACTTCACCTCAAAAGAATGATAAATATCTTTTATGTTCAGTTAAACAAAAATGTTTATCATGCCTCATACTTTAACCTATACAATTCAGTCAGTGACCACACATCAAACCACTCTTTTATATTGTACTTGCCAACCCAGTCTCTCCCTACAGGTGACAGCAGCAACAGCTATGGCTTCCCCCTACAGTGGGTTGGGTCTTTGTTGCCAGGGGAACCCCCTCTCAAGAAATACTGTATAGACAGCAAATATCCACAGTGTGTTTCAGATAGCATTTAATTTACACAAGGTAATTGAAAAGATCACATACAGAGGTAAGCTTGGGCTAATGCAGTGGCCATCTATTACAAGTCTATGTTTGTAAAATAATGTTTTTTGGGGGGGAAGTTCTTTTCCACTCTGATGTTTATGTATTTTGATGTCGTATGCAGTGTGTGTGGGATTTTTGTGTTATAAAATCTCATATTATTTTAGAGAAGTAAACACATGAAATCCAGAAAAATCACATAGTTTTCTGATGTTGGTACTACAGAACAGGCTATATTTGTTGTAAAAGAATTATAGCTATCTTTGCTCAAGTGATAAATGCACTACATTAAAATGGTGCTAATTAGCCAAAATTGCACATTTTCTGTGGTCATAAGTTAGGAGCTAACTGCAGAGTGTGAAATACAATTTGCACAATTGTGGCTGTTTGGCGCCATGCACTAAATATAATTTGCATGAGAATAAACATCTCTGTCCCTCTGTGCCTGGTTTTTGACTTAAATACCAGGAACATCTCCTCAGCTTGACTCACTGTGTATTTACGTAAGCCTGTACCTAGCTCTGCTATGTACTTATCATGTTCACATTTATTAATGCGTGTACTGTAAATGCTCTGAGAGCTTCCTTATCCCTAATGTTTAATGTTGGTACAACTGCTTGATTCTGAATATAATCTCATTCTGTACTGAACCTGCCTGTGTAACGCTCATGGGCCGTGCCTGAAAACAGTCAATGTTTGCCTGGAGCACTACCCAGTTAACAAAAACTAAAATAAACAGTTCTACAGTATATTGCTATTAAACATTAGTGGCTGACATGCTGACCCATTGTGTATTTTGTTCGGTTGGGGGTTCTATAATTAGAATTTAGGACTTTAAGCCATCAATAAAGAAGTAGTTTTGTTTATTTCCACCATGATACATCAGACAGTGCTCAAGACAGCATTTAAACCTAACCGATTTTTTTAAATGCATGGGAAAATTGAGTAAGAGGCCTGTTTTGGGCCCATGGGTCTCGACATTGCACCTTTAGGCTGCACATTCAAATGGTTTTATAAACACCATTACATCAGTGAGACTGGCTGGCAGTATAGCCTAGAGATTAAAGTAATGAGCTGTGAATAAGCTTGGTATATCTAGTAGACCTGGGTGTGATTCCAGCAACCTCCACTTGCATACTGTGTGACCCTGAGAGAGTCACGTAACCTCCCCAGTGCTCCCGATTCACCCTTGAAAACAGGCCTTGTGCCTAGAGGGCCTTAATCAGTTACCAAAAGAATAAAATAAATAAATACATTTGTGACAGTTTTATTCATAGTACATGACTGAAATATGCCATTTTCTGGACTTTTAGGGGAACAAAAATAATTGCAAGTTTATTTTAAAGGTGGAAACATGCAATCTGAAACATAATTACATGTACGGAGGTCACATCAGAGGTGCTCTTTACCTTCTGATTCATCTGAAAAATGATGACTATCTAACATCTTAGATGGTTCACCTGCAAAAAAAAGAAAAAAAAAACTCTTGACAGCTACAAACTCATTGTAGGAGGTATAAATGAATAAATACTAGTAAGATATTGGTGAAAGAAAAGGGCAGTGTATGAGCCAGGGTTCCTTGGGAATTTAACTGTGGCTCATTCAATGTGAGGACAATAGACAGAATGCCCCTGAGTTCTAGTGACCTGAATGCATGTCTTTCATGACTAAGCTGAATATATCTCTAGTCATGTAAATTCTGTTTCATATTTGATCAAAAAACTGACAAAATGCAGGGGCCTTTGTGCTGACAGAATGCTAATACTTTGAAATAACCCCATATTTATAATTGAACTGAACACTAATACAGAGAGATTATGTGTTGCATTAGATAACATTTCACAGTGTAGACTAGCTGTGAGTTAGCTTAATTAAATTTTAGCCAGCTGAAATGGGCTTTTTAATTGATGACTATGTGTTTCTCATAAACATACATCACATTCGTTAAGTATAACCAAATATAGCAGCACTTTTTATCTTCTGAAAATGGTACGTATTCTCGGGCCTATGTTTCCTCGTTGTGCAAAGAACATCGAAAGATAACATCATTTTGTGAAAAAGACCACAGCTGATCAATATAGACTAGATTCTTTTTGTATTACTTCTGAAATTACACTAAACAAGTCTGAATCACACTCAGGGCTTTTCTGTTTGTGTGGGTGAAGCTGCAAGCCTCATCTGATTTAGCTTTTGTTCTGGCTCAAAGAGAAGATTCTGAGTGGGTATCAAACATGAATTGCTAGAAAATAACCAAGGCCACTAAAATTCTGCAGTTCTGCAATTCCACAGTCATGGAATTTTCCACACAAATTGCATCCCACTTCAGGATATATGAATTACTATAGACGTCACAGTTTATGATATTATTTTACTAAAATATACTTTTTTTATAGTGCCTGATTTCCTTCCCCAACTTGATTAATCTGAAGTCCCTCCTCATGTGATTCCATTGATGGCATCCCATCATGTTGAAGCCTACGGCTAGGCAGCGTACTTCCACCACAGAAATGAATAATCTACACCACAACAATGAATAAATACTACAGCAGAAACCTAGGAGCCCTACTACAGAAATGAGAAAAAACTACTTCAGAGAGCTAGCTAGGGGCTCTGAAAATGACTCATAGCCTTGAACCCACTGACTACCACATTAATTCTGAGTTTCTGGTTATGAGGACACCTGAAGTCATTCCTTTCAGATGGACAAAACTGTTATCTGAGACCCATCTGTAAAATGTAAAATAACTGGTCTGGCTCAGTGGCATAGTGGCAGTATTTTCTGGGAAGTGGGGGTTCCCGTCCAGGTTCTGGAAACTCACGCTGCGATTGACTGGTGGCTGAATGTGTCACTGAGATTACACACACAGCTCTCAGGGAGGGTATGGGCTGCTTGGCACTCAAAACCCCTGCTGGTTATCCAAAGGAATGCATTGGCATCAGCTATGTGAAGACAGTTGCTCACCTGCCCACCTGGCAGGTAGAAGGGTGCAGCTGCAGCAGTCTACCATTTTTTGCTACATTTCCTCCTCTAGTTCACTAGGTTGCCCCATCACATTGGCCCCCAACCCCATCAACCACCATCCCTAGGTACTTATCTCAACCTCCAGTGTGCCCCCGTGGCTTTCTTCCACAGCAGGGTCCCTAAGGAGCCCCCCTGCCCCTCCAGGTTGATCTGGTCCAGGTGGTGGGAACCTGGTTGGTGGTATGGGGCCTGAGAGTGGCTGGTTGCCATTCTGCCACTTCTGTGGTTTTCCATCTATTTTCTCCCCAGTGGAGGCTCTAGTGTGCACTGGTGTGTCCTGCAGTTGTGTGTATGCTTGCAATGGCATCTGCAGCAGCCCTAACCCTTAAGAGAGCCTCTGCACGTGCTGTCTCCTTGCCTGCCTCCAGTACATGGCAGTCTGAAAGTGGAGGATGAGATATCCCCTCCCTGAAAGAGGGGAGCTGTTTAGTGGGATGGTCATAACTCCTTCCCCAGTTGGCCACCTGCAATATGAGTCCATTTCTGAATGCAGGTTGCCAGAGTAGTGCGCTGATACCCTGCTGCTGTGCTATCTACCCAGCTCCAAGCAGCCCCATTTTTTGGAGTAGTGGTCACAGTTAATAAATTAGGAAAACAGGAAATAAAATACATTTGTATTTCAGTTGCTGGTTTAGAGTTTCCAGTTACAGTAGAAGGAAATGTTGCCATGTCACTAACATTCTGAAAGCCTGTGATAAAAAGAGCTTGGTCTTACATGTAGCTGTCAGGAGTCCAGAGATATAAATATATCCAGTAAATCATCTGTAAATTAAATCAAGGTAGCAACCATTTCATGGACTCTTGCAACAGAATGTGATACAGCTGAGGGGCAACTATTAATGAACAACATACAGCTTGATTAATAGCATCATTTTCTGCCTCATGATTCCATGAAATGGTTACCGCCTTGATTTAGTTTACAGATGACCTAAGCAATAATGCATGACAGCATGTGGGTTGTTGTGGGATTTACCTACCTCTGTTGTGGTGTGTCACAAGGCTGCAGGCCGAGTGACTTTAAACACACCAGAAGTGGGTAAATCCAACAACAACGCAAACCCTGGAGTACATTATTGCAATTATGCAACAATGTCTAATAAAAGGATTTTTAAAAAGTTATTAAAAGTGGCAATTTTTTGTTGTTGTAATTTTTAATGATTTTACTGAAATGTCTTTCCTCCTTAGGTACAAAAATCTCTCCCCCATAGCGGGAAGCTTAAGAAGGGCAAGGATGTTTTGTTCCATGACCCTCCTTTCCTTCAACAGTTATAGATTTATTCTATTTACAAAACTGTGAGTGTTGTGAGAGCGAGAGAGAGCTCAGCCTTTTCCTTCTGCCATTCATGCTGCATTGTGAGTGGGAGCCCTCTGTGAGAATGTAATGACTAACACAGCAGTCATAGAATGACTGTTACACAATAAAGTAATTGGGTACCTTAATTTCTAGAGTGTCACCCTGTGGGATGTTCGGACCTTGAGATCTTGTCATGACAGGAGGTCAGACCCTGTGCAGAAAAAAAAAATAACCTCAGTTAGTGGTCAAACAGGAGTTCAGCATGTTTGTAGTTCATTTGCATCGCCAGGTAAGGAAAAAGGTCTGGCTCCCCACATGATGCACAGGGGAAACACCAGACCTCACCCAACAACTAACACACAAAAATCTGGCCAATTGAAAATCATGTACACAAATGCTCACAGTCTGGGAAACAAGATCCCAGACCTGCAGACAATAATGATAGAGGCTAAACTGGACACAGTAACCATTAGCGAGACATGGTTTACCAGTAACCACACTTGGGAGACTTCAGTACCTGGCTAGGTACTGTTCAGAAGAGACCGAGGTACAAAAAGGGGGGTGGAGTGACCCTTTATGTAAATGAAAATATAAAAGCTACAGAAATTCAGAATACACATAAGGAGCCAGAAGAACTGTGAGTCACCCTGGAAACAGGAAATGGGACGGCCATATGAATTGGGGTTGTCTACAGGCCTCCAGACCAGTGGGAGGACATAGACACATTACTGTTAGAAGATATACAAAACATGACAGCTAAAGGGGAGGTTCTGATAATGGGAGACTTCAACATGCCAGATACAGTTGGTCAATACCAGCAGGAGCATCTGCCAGAACTACAGACATAGCGGATTCCCTGCAGGGGGAGGGCTTCAAACAACTGGTACAGCAACCCACAAGAGACAAGGCTATCCTAGATCTAGTACTGACTAAAAGGGAAAATAGCACAGATCTCCAGGTAGAAGGTCACCCGGGGACCAGTGACCATCACATGGTATGGTTCAGTTTGGCCACTAGAACTAAATCATCCCATTACAAGGCAAAAATATGGGACTTCAGAGGAGATGACTTTCATAAGATAGCCAACAGAGTTGAGCTAGCCCTGGCAAGAAGAAATACAGGTGAGGAGTACAGACAAAGTGGGCAAGCATTAAGGATGTAAAACTTGAAGCAACATCCCATTATGTTAGAGAGAAAAGGAAGTGCAAAAGAAGAAGTAAACTACTTTGGTTCTCAAAAACAGTAGCAGAAAAGGTCAGAGCCGAAAGACTGACCTTCAGGAAATATAAGGGAAAGCAGCAGGATGAAGATAGGGAGGCATACCAAACTTCCCTAAGGGAAGCAGGGAAGGCAGTAAGGTAGGCAAAGGCCCAAACAGAGGAAACACTAGCACAAACAGTAAAATAAGGTGACAAGACTTTCTTTAGATACATTAGTGAAAGGAGAAAGTCCAGAGGGGGTATTGCTAAGATCAAAGGGGATAAGGGGGCATGCGAGGAGGAGGACCATATAAAAGCATCTATCCTATATAGCTACTTCTGCTCAGTATTTACTGAAGAAAAGGTAGGGCACGGCCCACAGCTCAGCACCATGGACACGGGGGGAGGGAGGGAGGGAGGTGTGCACTAGTCCCTTCAAAAATGGAAGGGTCCTACAAGAGCTCCATAAGCTCAGGGTGGACAAGGCAATGGGACCTGATGGCATACATCCCAGGGTACTAAAGGAGCTAAGGGTGGAACTAGCAGAGCCATTATCAGAATTGTTTAGTGAGTTTCTGAGCACAGGAGCAGTCCCAGAAGACTGGAGAAGGGCTCATGTGATCCCACTCCACAAGAGTAGTAGCAGGGAGGAGGCAGGGAACTACAGACCAGTTAGTCTTACCTCAGTACTGGGCAAGATTATGGAGGCACTCCTTAAGGAAAGGTTAGTGCAACATCTGGAATCCATAGGAGCAGAGGATCCAAGACAGCATGGGTTTATAACAGGAAGGTCCTGTCAAACTAATCTCATAGATTTCTTTGACTGGGTAACCAGAGTGGCGGACCAAGGGGGAGCAGTTGATGTTGCCTACCTTGACTTCAGCAAAGCTTTTGATACTGTTCCACATAGAAGATTGATTAATAAGCTGGGTAGGCTCAGAGTGGGTCAGAAGTTGGTCAACTGGGTGGCAAACTGGTTGACAGGCAGAAAACAGAGAGTGGTGGCAAACAGTATACAGTCAGAAGAGATGCAAGTCACAAGTGGGGTACCTCAGGGATCAGTCCTGGGGCTAGTCCTCTTCAATATCTTCATCAGTGACATTGCAGATGGACTGGAGGGTAAGGTTTGTCTGTTTGCAGATGACACCAAGATCTGCAACAGAGTAGATGATCCAGATGGGGTGGGCAGAATGAGAAGAGATCTGGATAAACTTGCAAAATGGTTGAAAGAGTGGCAACTGGGGTTTAATGCAAAGAAGTGCAAGATCATGCACATAGGGAAGAGAAACCCTGAAGCCACCTATAGGCTGGGAGGGGAGTTGCTGGCAGTCACAAGGGAAGAAAGAGACTTGGGCATCATCATCACAGATGACCTGAAATCATCCACGCAGACCACTAAAGCAGTAGGTAAGGCTAGGGGGATGTTGGGGTGTATTAGTAGGGGTATCACAAGTCGTAAGAGGGAGGTAATAATCCCTCTTTACAAGACACTGGTTAGGCCCCCATCTGGAGTACTGCATGCAGTACTGGAGGCCACACCTTCACAAGGACATTGACCAAATTGAGGCAGTCCAGAGAAGGGCAACCAAAATGGTGCAGGGACTGCATCAGAAAGCAGATGAGGACAGATTAATGGAGCTCAGTATGTATACCTAGAGCAAAGAAGGAAGAGAGGTGATATAATCAAAACATTCAGACACCTTAAGGGCATAAACAAGGTGAAAAAGTCTAACATGTTTCAATATAAGAAAAATAGCAGGACAAGAGAACACAGCATGAGATTAGAGGGAGGCCAATTAAGGGGTAATGTGAGGAAGTTCTTTTTCACAGAAAGGGTTGTGGATGCATGGAATGGCCCACCTCAGAAAGTGGTGGATATGAATACAGTGCAGGGCTTCAAACAGGCATGGGATAGGCATAAGGGAGCAATATAGATGAGTATGAATAGATAGGTCATTGACAGCAAAGGCTGATGGCACATTCGTAAGTTAGAAAAAAAATGGTCAGACTGGATGGGCCTTGCAGTCCTTATCAGCCATCAACTTCTATGTTTCTATGTTTCTATAAATAAATAAATGAAAGGTCATGAGCATATTAGTATTTAAGCCAGCAGGTATAAGTTAAGGGGGGGAAGAGAAGATTGCCTACACCCCTTGTCACAAATGCACTCAGCAGGTCAGGCCCTCTGCTCCCACAGAGCCAGCCTCAGCGCACAAGACTGTGAACAGGTAACAGACAGGGTAACCCTCCTGTCTGCTTGTGGGTCCGAATCACCTTTAGTCTCAAATTCTGGGTGGTATCAAACTGTGAACCTTATGCTTGTGTACCCAAATGTACAGGCTCAGATAATCTTCTCTTCAGGGGGGTGTAAGATATCTCCCCCAAGGACACCTAATCAGGTATCCAAAACGAACCCTTAAAACTCTACAAAAGACCTTAGGTATATTCTTACCTTTTCCCAGTTTAGTAACACCATCAAGCTTTGAACAGATTTTGTCAGTCTTAACCCTGTATACATCACATGCAAAAAGAACTCCGAAGACACACCCAGGCAGTCCTTCAAAATAATATATTTACTAAAATGGATAAAAATATGTAAAGTGTAAACACAGAACACTATATCAAAAAGCATACAATCACTTAAAACAACAAGGTTAAAGTACAAAACATAAACTCCTACCATAATACAATTAGACTTTTTCTATCTAATGTATTACCTCTTTACAGTGCTTAAGTTAAATCAGATATCTTGTTTCTTAAGAGTCCAAAAAGATATGTCACAAGTTCAAATACAGTATACCATTTAAAACTCAGTGTTTCCACACCCCTTCTATGATGTCATCTAGCTCTTCCTTTTAGAATATAAAAATATATATAAACAGGATGTCCTATCAGGAGGTATATTAAATAAGGTGACATCAGCACAACTAATTTCCCAAATTATGACAGTCTTTAATCAAGTCTTTCCTCTTTGATCTTGAGCAGTTCCTGTTTTCTCAAGGAACATCAAAGGTTTTTACAACTCTGCAGTTTGTCACCTAGATGTAACATAGCTATGTTCTGGTCCTGTAATTAACTGTGTATTTAGCTTCCCAACTTCAAAGGCTGGAGTTCATAAAAGGCCATAAAATGCCACTTCTCAAGGAAGTTAATTACATTACAGAAAACTCCTGGTTTAATATATATCCTGTCATTTCCACTAAAACCTGGTTGGGGGGCACCCAGGAGCACATGATGTCTCATGTGAGACAATCACATACCCCATTCTATATTACAAATATCATAGAACAATCATAACCAGCTGGCCAAGCATCACAATCCTCCCCACCTAGACTGAATTTGGGGGTTCTATCTCCTGCATGGGATGAGCTTCCCAAATCAGTTCACTCCTTATTCTGATTGGTCACTCCAGCCCTATGTAAGATTGTCATGTCATACCCTGGCAAGACTCCATCTTACTAGTCTACCATTAGTTTTTCCCATTTGGGTCAGCCATACCAGGGGGTTGTGGTCAGTTTGTACCTCGAAATGCTGCCCATATAAGTATGGCTCTAACTTCTTTAGGGCCCACACTATGGCAAGACACTCTTTTTCCACAGTAGAGTAAGCCTGCTCCCTGGGAAGTAACTTTTCACTCAGGTACACTACCGGATGATCTTTCCCTTGGTTGGATGTGTGACTCAGTACTGCCCCAATACCCATATCTGAGGTGTCAGTCTGGACTATAAAGGGTCTGCTATAGTCAGGACTTGTCAATACAGGAGCACTGTACAGTGCCTCCTTCATTCTGGTAAAGGCTGTTTCACAGGCTGATTCCAGGTAATTTTCTTAGGCATCTTTTTTCTTTACCAGGTCAGATAGGGGAGCAGCCAGGGCACTGTAATTGGGTACAAATTTCCTATAGTACTTTGCTATCCCTAGAAAACTCCTGACCTGCTTCTGTGTTTCTGGTCTGGGCCATGCCATGATCACCTCTATTTTTACTTGTTTAGGAAGGAGCTGCCCCCAGCCTACAACATGCCCGAGGTATGCCACTTCAGCCATGGCCACCTGGCACTTCTCAGCTTTGATAGTGAGCCCAACCCTCTGTATCCTGCCCAGCACTTCCCTAAGGTGGGACAGGTGTTCCTCCCAGCTGGCACTAAAGATGGCAGTGTCATCCAGGTACGCCATGGCGTTCTCCTCAGCACCATTTAACACCTGGTTCTCCAATTGTTGGAAAGTGGCCGGGGTGTTTTTCATTCCAAAAGGCATTACTTTAAATTAAAATAAACCTATTGGAGTGATGGAGGCTGACCTCTCCCTAGCAGTGTCAGTTAATGTGACCTGCCAATACCCCTTTGTCAGGTCAATAGTTGTAAGGTATGTCACCCCTCCCAACTTGTCTAGGAGTTCGTCCATTTGGGGCATCGGGTAGGCATCTGACTTTGTGACTGCATTCAGTCCACAACAGTCCACACAGAAATGAGTAGAGCCATCTGCCTTGGGCACAAGAACTATGGGTGAGGTCCAGGGGCTGTGGGATCTCTGGATTTCCCCTAAATCCAGCATTTCCTCCACCTCCCTCCTAATGTCCTTTTGAACAGTCTGTGACACCAGATATGCTGTCCACCGTATGCGCATCTGTGTCCCTGTCTCCACATCATGCGTCACTAAGGGGGTTAGTCCAGGCTTGGTGCTAAACAGGGAGGCAAAGTCTTCTAAAACCTCCCTTACTTCCTGGATCTTGTCCTGGGCCAGCTGGGGAGTCAATTTAATTGCCTCCACAAAGGACTCCCACTTTCTTTCTTTCAGCAAGTCCAAAAGGGGGTCTTCTTCATCCATTCCCTGCCCAGGACTACATCCTGCAAACACCATGTCAGCCCTATTAGCATATGGTGTCATCATGTTGACATGGCACATTCTTTCTGTCTGTCTTCTGTCAGATTACTTTATGATGTAGCTCACATCATTTACTTTTCTAACTACTTTGTACAGTCCTGCTCACTCAGCCTGCAGCTTGTCTTTCAGGACCGGAATAAGGACCATGACTTCCTGACCCACCATGTATGAGTGAGCTCTGGCTCTGCAGTCATACCACACTTTTTATTTCTATTGGGCAGCTGCCAGGTTGCTCTGGGCTGTCACCATAAGCTCTTTCAGCCTTCCCTAAACCTAAGGACGTAATCCACTATGGGAGTTCCCTGGGTGATGTGCTTGCCTTCCCAGTCCTCCCGGATCAAGTCTAGTAGCCCACATACTCAGCATCCATATAAGAACTGGAAGGGCGAAAATCCTGTTGACTCTTGGGGCACCTCCCTGTATGCAAACAACAGGTGGGGAAGGTATTTATCCCAGTCCCTCCCATGCTGTTCAGCAAACATTTGGAGCATTGACTTCAGGGTACCATTAAATCTTTCCACAAGCCCATTGGCTTGCAGGTGATAAGGTGTTGTGTGCCTCTGCACCACCCCACACTTCTCCCACAAACATTTCATCAGGTCTGACATGAAGGAACCCCCTTGATTGGTGATAACCTCCTGTGGAAACCCAACATGAAAGAAAATCCCAAGTAAGGCATCTGCCACTTTGTCTGTCTTCATTGAGGACAGGGCGACTGCCTCTGGATACCAGGTGGCATAATCCACCACAGTCAGGATGAACCTCTTCCAAGAGGAGCTGGGGGTATTTAAATGCCCTACAATATCCAGTCCCACCCTCTGGAATGGCTCCTCCACTATAGGCAATTGAATTAGGGTGGCTTGGGTTTTCTTACCTGCCTTCCCTATTTCTTGGAGCTGGTGACAAGACCTGCAATACTCCTTCACCTGCTGGGTGAAGTTGGGCCAATAGAAATTCTGAGCCAACCACTGCATAGTGCGCATGATTCCCAGATGACCAGACAAGGGAATATCATGTGCAGTCTTGAGCAACTGCTCATGATACCCCTGGGGAACAACAAGCTGCCTGCCTATCACCTCTCCCTCTGTCTTCACATCCTGAGTATACATCAGTTCATTTTCCCGATAAGGTTTATGATTACTGTCACCTCCCTGTGCTCCATCAGAGTCTGTCCAAACCCTCAGCTTTTCTAGACTAGGGTCACTTTTCTGAGCAGCTGCAAACTCCTTACACATTTCCAAGGCATGGAACAGGTCCCATTCAGTCTCTAAACTAGGGTCTCTAGCACTAGTGTCAGGGTACTCAGGATCACTGTCATCCCTAACCCTCTGACAATGGGTCATCCCTCCTTCTTTGGAGTAACCCTCTGTAGCTGTGCGGTTAACTGCTACTGGGGAAATTTCTACCCCTTTTCATTAGTCTCCCTATCAGAAGACAGAGGCTGGGGAACCAGCCTCCCAGTGGTTTCCAGAATGGCTTCTGTGGGGTCCAGGGAACTACAATTTTCCTTTGCTGCTTGGCTATGGGTCACTGCATACATCATCCCCTGTTTGAGGCTGTTGCCAAGGATGACATCAACTGCTAACATTTTGGCTACAGTCACCTATTGTACAGTTCCCCCTGTTTTACCCCAGTCTAGGAGAACACTAGCTAGTGACAATGTTCCCCCCCAGTGAAGTCTTGTACAGTTACAAATTTGTTGGGTATAAGCTGACCAGGCTCTACCAGATCCCTTTTTACCAATGTCAGGGATGCCCCTGTGTCCCTTAACCTTTGTGTCTGTACACCATTCACCATAACTGGATGCATGTGTTCCCTCATGTTCACAGGTATGCTTCCAGGGATACATAAACAACCCACTTCTTTCCTAGCCTCATGTTGCATATTGCTCACCCTTTTGGGACACTGTCTAGCAATATGGCCAGTTTCTTTTCAGACCCAACATTTGTTTCTTTTCTCAGAGAAATCTTTTCTCTGAATCCTGGGGATAACTGGTTTCGGTGGATACAGTGAGGGTTTTAACTGCCCTGAAGTTGTGCTTTTCCCTTTCTGCACTGTCATGACCACCCCATTCACTCTCAGAGCAGGTCTTCTCTTGGCATAGCTGTCCGAGAGTTCATCAGCCTCCTGCACTGTTTTGGGATCTTGGTCCTCTAGCCAGGTTTTCAGCTCTGCTGGGCATGCCCCCAAAAAACTGTTCTAACAAAATAGCATTCCCAATTTTATCTACAGAGTTTGCTTTAATTCCTTCCCACCAATGTTTTAAAAACTCGTGTTTCATAGCTAGCTCCTCATAGCTCATATCAGGGCTTCTCCTGAGCTTACAGAATCTGGCCCTGTATGCTTCTGCAGTTAAATCAATTTTTTTTAAAAGTGCAGCTTTAAGTTTGTTGTAATCATTACTGTCCTCATTGTCCATTTGAGCCAAAGCATCCCAAGCTTTCCTTATAAGTAGCAGGGATAGCTGGAAGCTCCAGGACCCTCTAGAAATTTTAGCCTGAATACAAACTTTTTCAAAAGAATTTAAAAAGGCATTCAAATCCTCCCCTCTTTAAATCTGGATATCACTTTGGAATTTAATTTGTAACCTAGTCCTGTAGTTCCACTTAAACCCAAGCCACTTACCTGCTCTGGTACTGGTGGTTGGAGTTGTAGCTTCTCCAGTTCATGTCGCCTCTGGTGATCATGCTCCTCATTGTCCACCTCTCACTGTTCACACTCTCTCTTCTCCTCTGCAGCTCACTGCTCTCATTTCTCTTCTCTCTGGAACTCCAGCTCCATTCTGCACAACTCAATCTGCAGCCTGAGTGCTTCTGGCTCCGGAATCTTGGTGACCTTCCCCTGCTGTTGTGGCCCTTCACTGGCACTGGCCCTGCTGTCATCCTCATCAGATCTGGACACTGCACTGGCCGATGGCCCCTCCACGCTCAAGGTTTGGTCCTTTACAGTCACAGTCTGTGACTCAATGCTCTGGGCATCTACTGCCATCAGGGCATCCATGAGGTTCTGCTTGGTGGCTCTGCCCTCATACAGGACTCCTCTGTCCTGTCACAACTACCTCAAGTAGTCTACAGTGTGCTCACTGTAGTTGGAAGCCATCTTCTTCCCTAACTATGGCTACTCTAACTTGCACTTTAGAAAAAAAATAAAACAGGTAGGAAGTTGACTGTTAGCAAAATGATATAGTTCTGTTTCCTTTTTAAAAAATAAATCACTGCCTTATTTTGCAAGTGAGCTGTACAGAATTCAGCTGACACACTGAACAGTTAAAGCTTGTGGTACCAAATGTATCCACACCGCTGCCAACAAATCTGTCACAAATGCACTCAGCAGTCAGGCTGTCTGCTCTCACAGTGCCAAACTCAGAGCGCATGAGTGTGAACAGGTAACAGACGGGGTAACCCTCCTGTCTGCTTGTGGGTCCGAATCACCTTTAGTCTTATGTTCTGGGGGGATTCAAACTGTGAACCTTATGCTAGCGTGCCCAAATGTACAGGCTCAGCTAATCTTCTCTTCAGGGGGATGCAAGATATCTTTCGCCTAAGGGCACCTAACCAGGTATCCAGAATGAACCCTTAAAAATCTATAAAAGACCTTAGGTATATTCTTACCTTTTCCCAGTTTAGTAACACCATCAAGCTTTGAACAGTTTTTGTCGGTCTTAACCCTCTATATGTCACATGCAAAAAGAACTTTGAAGACACACCCAGGCAGTCCTTCAAAATAATATATTTACTAAAATGGACAAAAATATGTAAAATGTAAACACAGAACACTTTATCAAAAAGCATACAATCACTTAAAAGAACAAGGTTAAAGTACAAAACATAAACTCTGACCACAATACAATTAGACTTTTTCTGTCTAATGTATTACCTTTTTACAGGGCTTAAGTTAGATCAGATATCTTGTTTCTTAAGAGTCCAAAAAGATATGTCACAAGTTCAAATACAGTATACCATTTAAAACTCAGTGTTTTCACACCCCATCTATGATGTCATCTAGCTCTTCCTTTTAGAATATAAAAAATATATAAACAGGATGTCCTATCAGGAGGTATATTAAAAAAGGTGACATCAGCACAACTAATTTCCCAAATTATGACAGTCTTTAATCAAGCCTTTCCTCTTTGATCTTGAGCAGTTTCTGTTTTCTCAAGGAACATCAAAGGTTTTTAGAACTGTGCAGTTTGTCACCTAGATGCAAGATAGCTATGTCCTGGTCCTGTAAAAAACTGTATTTTTAGCTTCCCAACTTCAAAGGCAGGAGGTCATAAAAGGCTATAAAATGCAACTTCTCAAGGAAGTTAATTACATTACAGAAAACTCCTGGTTTAATATATATCCTGGTTGGGGGGGGGTCACACAGGAGCACAGGATGTCTCATGTGAGACAATCACATACCCCATTCTATACTACAAATATCATAGAACAATCATAACCAGCTGGCCAAGCGTCACACCCCTTACACTCAGTACAGATTAATCTGCCATTTAAAAATATATTGCCTGTCACTCTATGTAAGACATAATGGGGTGCAGCAACTTCTGTAGCCAAGGGTTGTAGTTTGGTTCCCTGGGTAGTGGTTAGTTGCCCTGTTAAATGTTACTAAGCCTTGGTGGTCCAGCAGTAAATGTGGGGCTGTCTAGGGAAGAAAGGAGAGAAGTATTACTTAAGATAAATACTGTGCCTGTGTTTAAATAATTTGTTTTCCCAGCAGCTGCAAAGTTTAATTTATTGGCAGAGTGGCAGCTGCATGGTGCAGAGGCAGAGAGAGAGAGAGAGAGTGCAAGTGAAGGAGCCGTGGTGGAGAGCTGAGTCGCAGTTCCATAGCAATAGTGCTTCTGTGCTTAAGGGGAATTCTCTGTTTGCAGCTGAGGAGTGGCTAGAGTGAAATGCGACCTCAGTTGAAGAGCAATCTAAGGCCTGCTGGCACAGTTCAGAGTGTGGAGAGGCACAGGGAGTAAGAGCACGCTCCTGACGGTAAGAGATGAGATATTGTAAATAAATAACCTAGTTGGCAGGTGGCAAGTGCCAGGTACTTGATATAGGGACTGCTAACTATTAAAACATTAATTAAATAAAAAGGGGCACACAGTGTAAATAGGGATGGACTCCCAATACACATAATGTGACTCAGCCACCATGTTAAACAGCAAAGCAGGCTGCTAGTTTGAAGAAGCACCCAAGCACAAAATATTTAATGGAAATAAGCACAAAAGTGATTAAAGTAATAAAATAACACCACAGAGGGTCAGTGCTCAGACTTGTCTACACATAAATATGGATTTTATGCCACATATATGAATAGTTTTAAAAACAGAGCTAATAAAAAGTATAGCATTGCTGTATAAAGAGTCAGCATATTTTAAAAAGTAAAAATGTGCAACTTTTTCTTTGTTTCCTGATTGGGGATGTAACCCAAATGTGTTCCTGTGTATACCCAAATCAGTGGTTGTGAGTCGGAAGAGAGGCAAAGAACCTACTGGTGATGCTGCACTGGTTTTACTCTTTATGTACCTGGTGATACAAAATTGGTGCCCAATGTAATGCATCTGCTGGCTGCATCCACTTTGTGTGTGTTTGTGCAATAATAACTAGTGCAGCTGAGCTCCTTACTGCTGCCCCTCTCGGCTCTGTTGTAGTTGTTGTTTTAGGTTAGGCAGACAGATGGGAGAAAGAAACTGGTGTGAGCCAGGTAGATGAGAAGCAGCACTGAAGGTGTGCACTGGTGGCTGCGCTAGTATGCTAGCAGCTGGGGAATCAGTGTGGTGCTTGATGGGGCAGAGAGGAAATTATATACCTGTACAATGGGGGTGGATGGGGGGCACCACTGGGCAAATCTCAGAGAAGGTGTAGGTTTCTGAAAAGTTGGGGAAAATGGACAAAACTTTAGCTTCTGCCTCCAGCTTATACTTTACAGTACAGCAGCTATCAGGAAGGAGAGAGAGAATAGGGGTATAGTACCCGTACTGCTGTGGCTTAAATCATGTGATAGACTCAGAAGGATTTTGGATGAAATTACGTACTTTGCAGAATGTTGAGAAAGTTTACGTAAGACAACATAGGCTGGTTGTGCTAATCTGTTAGAAGATATTTTAAGGTACAACTCACGTTCTAATCATTTTGTCAAAGGTCTATGATGGCTTCAGATTTGTGGTTCTCTAAGCAGCGGCAAAAATGGCAGCGAAAATATTTTGAATTTGTGTTAGATATTTATATTACTTCTAACACCTAAAGGTAAGCTCGCTTTGTCATTTGAAAGATATTTTCATGGGCTTTCAGAATTTGAGTGCCCTGAAAATGTTTTCTTCTCCTTTAAAATGTTTTTGACAACTTTCCACATTACATTTAAACAGGCTGCATCAACTATTAGCCTACCTAGAGCAACATTTTTGCATGTACAATTACTCATTACCTATTGTATTAAGAGATCATGAAGTAATACATGTTAGGTTCACTATGTAACGTATTCTGGTAGCAAAACAAAAGAATTTTACATATTTCACAAGAAACTCTCAGGCAGAAAAATGAGACAGCCCACTGCAGCTGTAGGAGACCAGCCACTTGAAGCAGGACAAGCAGGCGAGGTAAGGCGTCACTGTTGGTGTGGTGCTATGCAGAGTGCCATCTTGCTGAGCAGTTCACCTTTCAACTGCTGTGAATTTGGCATAATGCTGTGAGTTTTACACTGATGTTTACCCTTGCTCTGCAAAGGTTTACTGATGTTCTTAATAATATTAGAGCCATTTCTGGACAAATAAATTATTAAATCATTGAACTAACCTGATATAAACATTCCTTAACACTAAATATCTGGGACACACTATTTGTAAGCCTATTATTTTAAAAACAAGAAAGTGCTACACGTTCTGGCCTTTTTGCTCTAATTTTTATAGGCCAGTGCTATGAATGTTAATGCTGAGAGGTTGAGAGGTCTATTGAGCAGCTGGGAAGGAAGGCAAGCACTGGGGATTTAAATCACAAAGGAGATTTAACATGACTGGTATAGAAAAGCTCAAACAATGGCACTACAAGGTAATCAGCTGTAAAAGTAAAGTAAGCTGGGCTGCAAACTATAAAATTGGGGGGTGGGGAGTAACATACACAGGGGATTTAAAGCCAGTGACACAGTAAAGATTTAAATCAAAACAAAGGGCCTACAATGAAATAATCTGTGAAGTTAACTAAACCAGAAGCAAACTAAGAAAATCAGAGGGAAGGGAAGTAGTAGAACAAACAATGGGGTCTATGCACTTTGGTGTGGGTTGCCTATTCAGAGATGTGTAGGCACCCCTAAATTGGAATGCAATTTAGCGGGGGTCTGGTGAACCCCCAGTGGCATTCACAGCAGGTGCACGAGCCCTTGTGCACTTGATTTCCTGGCTGGCTGCACAACCACGTTTCACAGGTGGTGCAGGGGGAAGTGTTGGGAGCATGCCAGTATTCCATGTCATTCATTAATGCACAGAGTGCCAGATGAGGGGGCACAAGGACATGTTGGCATGGATCCAGCCATAAGTGTTGCACCCCCTCACTGAGGACACCCATTGGCCACAAAAGACGCGGGACCCCCAACCATGATGTCCCAGCCCTCTGGTCAGGCAGGGAGGGCTGGAGGCAGCCATTGTGGCACTCACCCAATATTTAAAAAAAAAACAGGACCCACACTGTCCCACAATCCCTTCTCCATATGGAGCAGAGGATCTACTGTAGGACCAGGTCGGGCATCCCATTGGATGCCAGCCTGTGTCTTCCGCTCTGCATCCCTCTTACCCTGTGATTCTGTACACTGGGGAGCACAAACAGGTGGCCAGCAATTGTGAATGCCAGATGGTGTGCATCTGTCTATGCGTGCAGAGCTGTGCAGGCTGGGTACGTGCATCCCTTTCATGCATAGAGCCCAGTAGGAGGGTAGGCATCTGTAAAATGTTGCCACCCTTTTTGTAACTGTATTATGCATTGGATAGGGTTTAAAGCTGACACTGTAGGCAAAATAACAGCAGAGCACAATTAAACAACAATTAAATACATTCACTAACTAATCGGGGGTAGGGGTCTCTCAACAGGACTGCAAGGATTTAAAAGCTGAAAAAATGAATCTGCTTTGGAGTCATGCCTCTCAATGGTCCCTGATTACAAGAGACCTCCCCCATTTTATCCCTCACAATTGTTCTGTCCCACATCCTTCCTTCATGAAAAAGGTGCTGCCCACACAGAAAATGTGCTGTAAATTCTAACTTTAAAGCAAACATTCATGATATTTTAAGATGCTAAGTTAAAAAGAAATGTACACATAAACACAGTGGTTTCCATAATGTTTTGAGCTTGTATCTCCATGTTTTAGGATGTGTCCCTTATTATGAGGATCAGTGTCCCTCATTGTCCCTCATTTTGAGTGTCTGTGCCCTCATTTCAGTGACAAAAGGTTGAGGGGTATGTTTGCTGTTTCTTTTTTGTTACAGGACAGAAGCTCTCTCTCACTTTCTCTATAGGTCAGGGGTTAGAGTCCAAGGAGAGGAGGAGGACATGACAGACAGAAGACCTACTTGGGACTCTGCTGCTCAGTTGGAAGTCCCACTTAAAGGAGGTCACACAGGATCCCTTAACATGTCCCATTTGTGTTTGTGCACCAGAATGTGAAGGAAACAGAACAGGAGAGGAGTAGTGACCAGACTGGAGTCTTAGGTATCAGCAGGAGTCTGCAGGTGACAGCAGGCAAGCAGGGAGCTCTGCTGGTTCGCTAAGGTAAGGTAAGGTAGACTAGCTGTTTACTTGTTGCTGTCTGTTTAAAGAGCGTACTGTAAGTAAGTTAAGGAGAACCAACTGTTGTGGGGAAGGAAGGTAAAGTCCTATGAAGGTTAAATAAAGGGTAAACAAAAAATATGCAGTAGTGTGGGAACTGAGGTAACACCCTATCTAGGGTAGAGGGATAAAGTGAACAAAAGAACCTAAATTTCTTAACACCCTATCTAAGATCAAGTTACAAAAGTGCAAAAAAGGGATTGTAAAAGAACCCTATCTAGGGTAAAGGTTCAGACACATCAAAGGGGCAGACAAAACACAGGAAGGGGTGAAGTATAGTGAAGCCGAGAGGGGGCTAGGCATAGAAGAGGTATAAGGACAGGGGTAAGGCAGGGAAGCAAGTAGTTAAGAGGATAAAAAGTCATCTGGCATGGGAGTGGTGCCGTGTGATAGGTGTGGAGTCGCAGTCTTCAGAGATATGTTCCGGAGACTGAGGTGCTGCCCCATTTGCAGTCACCTCTCTGGGCTGAGAGCAGGGGTTGCTGGACTCCAGGCTGAACTGGCATGAGTACAGGGCACTGTCTGCCTCACCCAGGAGCTCCCAAGATTGCCACCACTCCATCAAAGGATGCTGGTAAAGAGGCAGAGAGGCTGAGCCTTCTTAGACTCCAGGAGGGTGGGGAAAAGGAGAGCACAACTCAGACATTATTGCTGCACATTTCTTTTGCCATTCTAATGGGGTGGGGAAACCAAGAGGAGGCATCCAAGGCTGTAGTAAGTAAGGAGGTGCGTGTCCTCAAGGGGGGTGGCCCCAAGGGGAAGGGGGAGAGGACCCCAGCCAATGAGGAGGCAGTTGCTGGTGAGGGACTCCATAGTCAGGGGGATAGAGTTGGGGGAAGGGAAGATAGGAACAGGGTTGTAAAGTGCCTACTTGGTGCTTCAGTAGGGATCACTGGAAGGTGGATCATAGAGATTGCCAGGGAAGAGAGGGTAGGGAGGGAGCTGGATGTCATTGTCCATCTGGGAATGAATGACTTGGTAAGGAATGATGCAGGGATAGTTTAGGATAGGTTTAGAGACCTTTGGAGGGGCCTGAAGCAGGTAGCCTTCACTGAAGTGCTACCTGTGTACAGCTGGGGAAACATTAGGGAATTCCACACCAGATCCTTCAACAAGTGGTTAAAGGCATGGTGCATGGAGGAAGGCTTTGGCTACAGTGTGGACTGGGGTTCCATGTGAGGGGATAGAGGTCTGTATACATTGGATGGCCTCCATCTATTCTGGAGAGGAACATCAATCCAGGTTGGAAGGTTTAGATGCTACTTTGATAGGCATTAAACTAGTCAAGGGGGGAAGCAGAAAGACTGAGGCAGGCAGAGATTGCCCCCCAGAAGGCTGGAGAAGCAGGGAAGAAAAACCCTGGGTGAATAAATTCCCCTGGGATAGTGGGGAGCAAGGACAAGGAGGAGGGTAGGGCAGGTGTGGCAGAAAGAGGGACTAAAATTGGGAGACAGGGTAAGGAGAATAGGCAGACAGACAGCAAAAAAGAGGGGGGCAGGGCTGGGGGAATGGAAAGGGTGAGGGATGGAAGCAGGAAGGGGGGACAGCTTAGGGAGAGAAAGAAACAAAGGGAATGGAGAGCCATATTTGCTAATGCAAGGGGCATAGGAAACAAAATTCCTAATCATGGGGTAATCAATGCGGAGGCAGACCTGGATCTGGTGATCATAATGGAGTCATGATGCACAGATAACCACAGCTGTGAAGTGGCCATCCCAAGCTGCACCAAATGAGGGAGAAAAGTTGGGGGTGTTATATGAGGGAAGGTAAAAAGGTCACTGGGGGATAAGGAAGGGCTGGAGATACTATGGGTCAGTCTAGGGACAGGGTCAGGGGCCTTTATTCACATGGTGGTGGTATACAGACCACCAACAGAGGGGGGAAAAATAGAGCTTTGGGGGAAACCATTAGCACACTGGCAAGCAAAGGGGAAGTATTGACTTGGGGGGACTTTGAAAGGCCAGGTGTAGACTGGGGCATTCTGGCCACAGCTACAGTACAACAAGGAGCAGAGCCATCCTTGAATCTCTACAAGGGGCATTTCTCAGGCAACTGGTTACTCAACCCACTAGAGATGACGCTGTGCTGGACCTGATATTTACAAACAGGGACAGCATTGCAGACATTACAGTTGGTAGTCCCCTGGGTGAAAGTGATCACCATACTTTGTAGTTTAGCATAAGGATTGGGCAGGTGAAAAAACACACCACGATGAGGGTACTAGACTTCAGGAGAGCAGCTTTTAAAGGTATAGAAAAGTGCCTCAATAAATAATTCGGGGGGGGAGGGGTAGCCAGTGGGAATGGAGATTCAGTGGAGAAGAATTAAAGAGGGAATAGCCAAGGCAACCGCATGGTGTTTGGAGGAAGTGAGTGTCGGAAGGTGGAGGAACAAACCACTATGGTTCTCTAAGAAGGAGGAATGACAGTGAAGGAGAAAAAAACAGCATTTAAGAAGTACAAAGCAACTCAGACAGAAAAAAATGGAAGTATATCTGGTTACACAATGGGGGGCAGGTAGAAGTGTGAGACTGTGCTAAAGCACGAACAGAGGAGAGGATAGCTAAGGAGGTAAAAAAAGGGGGCAAGACCTTCTTCAGGTAAGTGAGTGAAAGGAGAAAGACAAGGGGAGGGATACTGAGAATAAGGAGGGTGGAAGGAACTATGCAATAAAAGATCAAGAGTAAGCTGAAATTTTAAATGATTAGGTCTGCTCTGTCTTCACAGTAGAGGGGTAGAGGATAGGTCAGCATGTAGCAGCAAGCACCAGGGGCCGGGGGAGTGGACACAAATCCATTTTCAGTAAAGAGAGTTTGGAAAGGGTTGGAATCCCTTAAGATGAACTAGGCAATGGGGCCAGTTGGGATTCATCCAAGGGTCCTAAAAGAACTGAGCATGGTGCTGGCTGCCTCTCTGGCGGTGCTTTTCAGCACCTCTTTGGAGATGAGGGATGTTCCAGAGGATTGGAGGAGGGCTGATGTGGTCTCTTTGTGCAAAAGTGGCACCAGGAAGGAGACCAGCAACTACAGGCCAATAAGTCTCACATCAGTGGTGGGAAAATTAATGGAGGCCCTACTGAAGGAGCCGCTGATGGAGTACCTGGAGACTGATGGGCTGCAGGACCACCGGCAGCATGGTTTCCCGGGGGGGGGGGTCAAGTCAAACAAATCTCATAGATTTCTTTGACTGGGTTACTGGGAGGTGGGTCAAGGGAGAGCAGTGGATATGGCCTACCTGGCCAGTAATGCTTTCACCACTGTGCTGCACAGGAGGCTAGTTAAGAACTAAGCAGCCTGGGGCTGGAGGAGAAAGTGGTAAGCTGAGTATCTAACTGGTTGACGGATAGGACGTAAAGAGTAGTAAGTAAGTAAGTAAATTTTTATTTGTATAGCGCTTTTCCACAACCAAGACACTTCACATTTAAAATACAATATATAAACATAAAATTTAGAATAAAACAATAAATATAGCTATGAATTAAAATTCACCTGGAAAGGCTAAGTTAAAGAGATATGTCTTCAACTCGGTTTTAAAACTATTGATGGTCAGGCATTCTCTTAACCGGCGAGGTAGAGAATTCCAGAGGGTAGGTGCTGCAAAAGAAAAAGCACGGGCACCAGAAGTTTTTAAACATACGCGAAATATAAAAAAGTACTGTATCACTCATAGTTCTAATTTCTAGTGTTCCTTTGCTTACAATAACAAATCCCCTCCTATTCTTACCAGTTTGCAGTTTAGTAGGAAAATATCTGCTGTTTACCTAGTCACATATAAAATTGAGGCCCTGGCTCCATATGTGCGAGTATGTGTGTGTGGAGGGGTAAACATTTTACCAGCATCATTTCAAGAGCTGCTAGTCTGTCGGAATCTTTTCATTTATGTTTGGGGGGGCACCTTCTGCCAGAATTATTCAGAATTTTGATTTACTCTGTTCCATGGTAAACAAATCATTCCATCTCTTAAATGTGTGGAAAGATGGAAAAACATTGGAAACTGGGATAGATCAACCTGTCCAACAGAAATCCTAAATCCCATTTATGACACAAATACTCCACTGCCAGCTGAACACAAATGTAGCTAATGAATTTGGAACAATTATATTGACTGGTGGATGCACCACATCATGATTTATTGCATTTATAACAAAAATGTTTAATTATACCGTCTTTTGTAATTTAGTGCTTTTTTTTACAGATAGATACATTTTCTAATTGCAATAAGGCACTTCTGGGCATAAGTCGCTCTGGTTTTATTTACTTCTTGTGTGGTTTAAGGCACTCGGCATACCATATGAGGCATGGGTAAATTCCACAATGACCCACACCCTATCTATGTATTGCTTAATTCTATCAGACTCAGTCATTCTCGATTTGTTTGGTGAAAAATGAAACCTTATTTCTTTCTTAATAAGCACATTTTGCTGTACAATAAAATGGAATTGAGGTTTATATAACGTGTTTTATAAATGCACAATGACATTAGGTACAAACTTCATTACAGAGTACAAGGGTTTTAACAGACATCTGCTGTAGGAACATAGGAATCCGAAGGAGGTATTAGACAAAGAAATCTAGTTCTCACCAAGTGTTATCATAAGTACAACCAATATTTTACTTGCTGTTAACCTCTCTCCTTTCACTCCCCCTTCCCATCCTCTGCCCTGAAACTCTGACTCTGAGACCATGTAGCACGTCTGTTTTCACATAAAATTCTTCCCCCTCTCCCTCTCCACCTACTCTACCTTTTCTGCTGTACTTCTGTCATGGCTTACTGTTGGTAACCTAGGCTAACCTTTCTTAACTCTGATGTTTTTCTTATCTCTGGTGTTTCCGCTTTGCACAGTAGTTCACATTGTACAGTTTATCCTAGTTTTAGTCAATAGTACACTGTAAAACTGTTGTGCAGTATTTGTTATTAGCTGCAGCAGCAACAGATGTACAGTTTCTTCGAGGGGATAGCACTTTCACTAAAAAAAATTAAAATGTTCCCATTCAAAGCTCAAATTACTCTTAAACAGCTACTGCTTTCTCACCTAAGGGGGTAGCAGGTGCTATTTCATTATGTAGCTGGATCCACTAGTGACTGCACTCTTTATGTTCCATAAAATGTTGTATTTATTTTCTTTTTACTCCATTTTAATTTATTCTGTTCTACCTGGCTCCCCTAGTAAGCACCTGGAAACAAGTTGACTCAGCTCAGTGTTGCTTCCTAGGCAAATTTGAATGAATGAATGAATGAATGAATGAATGAATGGCTCAATCAATCAAATTAATGCCCTGAGATACAGCACTATGGAGATGATTCAAACCTCTTTATGTTTTCATTGATAAAAAAAACTATCCACACAAAAGGCTGAAAAGTGGCCTTGATGGAAAATGTTATGTTCTGTTACATTGTCAGATAGTCAAATGTATGGCAGCTTAGATGCAATGCTAAGAAGTGCAAGGTAATGCACCTGGAAAACAAAAACCCAGGAGAAGAGTACGCAGTGGGGGGGGGTGAGATACTAACAACAACAAAAATGGAAAGGGACCTGGGAGTATTCATATCAGATGACCTAAAGGTGGGCAAGAAATGTGAGAGGGCAGTAAGGAGGGCTGGGTGGATACTGGGATGCATAGGGAGAGGCATCACCAGCAGAAAACATGAAGTTATTATTCCTCTGTACAGACAGCTGGTGAGACCCCATCTGGAGTACTGCATGCAGTTCTGGAGACACAGTCTCCACAAAGACATAAAATGGATGGATACAGTCCAGAGGAGGGCAACTAAAATGGTGCAGGGTCTGCACCAGAAGACACATGAAGAGAGACTTAAGGAGCTTGATATGCATAGCCTCGAGGAAAGGAGGGAGAGGGGGGACATGATAGAAACTTTCAAGTACCTCAAGGGAATCAACAAAGTCCAAGAGGGTAGCATCATTTAGAAAAAGAGGTGTGCAAGAACAAGGGCACAATTTGAAGATGGGGGCTCAGAGATAATGTAAGGAAGTATTTTTCATGGAGGTTGTGGATGCATGGAACGGCCTTCCGGAGGAGGAGGTTGTGGAGTCAAAAACAGTGGTAGAATTCAAGAGTGCATGGGGCAGTCATAAGGCAATTCTAGTGGGTGGGGGTAGGAAGAAGTAGGCTATTGGTTAACTAGGATCTGCAGCTTATCCATTAGGTAGGGAAATGGGCAGACTGGGTGGGCCATGCGGTCCTTATCTGCCATCAAATTCTATGTTTCTATGTTACCTTTTTAAAAATCTGAATGATAGTGTGAGGCATTGCTGTGAAAAAGCCATAGTTATAATTTACTCTTTCAAAACTGGGCCCAAAGTACATAAAGAAAAAGATAAAAAAATATTTTTAATTAAATTCTGATTAATGTGTTTGAGATTTTATAACTTTTTTACTTTGTAAGGGGAGAGGGAGATAAGGTGCCTGCCTGGCGTCATGGCTTGGAGGGACAGGGAGCGAATCCTCAGGATTGCCCGAGCAGCTGCACAGGGGATGGAGCTGGATGTCACTGTCCACCTAGGGACAAATGACCTGGCTAAGAAAGGGATTAGAGAAGTGCAGGAAGAGTTTGTGGAATTGGGGAGGGTCCTTAGTCAAGTAGCACGCACGGTAACCTTCTCGGAGGTGCTGCCCATCTATGGCATAGGAGAGGCTACAGTGTTCTGCACCATGAGATTCAATCAGTGGTTGAAAAACTGGTGTGGAGCTCAGGGATTTGGCTTCATTGGGGACTGGGGGTCCACCTGGAGTGATGCAAGCCTATACTGGCACGATGGGCTGCATCTGTCTGGGAGGGAACCAGGATCCTAGGTGATAGGTTTAAATGCTCAATAGGCTACTTTAAACTAGCCAAGGGGAGGCACTGGAAAGGAGCAGGGAAATCGTAGCCCCCCCCCAAAAAAAAGTCACGGTAGTAAGTGTCGCAAACACCAACATAGAGGTGTCAATAGGGAGAAGGGCTGGGGTAAATGGAGAACGTGACAAAGGCAAGAAGGACAGGGATGGGCCAAAAGGGAGTAAGGCCATCAGGAAATGGAGGGTAATGAGTACCAATGCCCATAGTCTGGGCAACAAGCTCCCTGAGCTGGTGGCCTTGATGGAAGAGGGATGCCTGGATATCATAGCAGTCACATAAACATGGTACACAGAGAACCATGACTGGGATGTTAACATACCAGGGTACATAACCTACAGGAGAGACAGGCAGGGGAGAAGAGGGGGAGGAGTAGCTTTCTATGTAAAGGAACAGATAAAAGCAACTGAACAAAAGAGTAAACAGGGAGGAGAGGAGGCACTGTGGGTCACCATGGAGACTGGAAAGGGCACCACAATCCGCACAGGGGTTGTGTACAGACCCCCGTGTCAGGGGAAGGGAATGGACAAGGATATGATAGAAGGCATTCTTAGAATAGCAGAGAAAGGGGAGATACTGTTGATGGGAGACCTGAATATGCCAGATGTTAACTGGAGCACATTTGCTGCAGCCAAATCCAAGAACAGGGCCATTCTTGATGCCCTACAGTTGACAGGCCTCAGACAGCTAGTTTCAGAACGCACTCATGAGGGAGCAATCTTAGACCTCGTACTCTCAAACGGGGGCAGTGAGAGGATCTCAGATCTAGAATTGGGTTGCCATCTGGGGACAAGTGACCCTCAAACAGTGTGGTTCATGTTAAACTCAGCTACAGAGTCAAGCCATACAAAATTGAGGGTTCTGGACTATAGGAGGGCTGACTTTGGCAAGATGGGAGAGTGGTCAGAAAAGCACTAGCAAGCAGGCTAGAAGGAGGTATGGAGCAACAATGGGAATCATCAAAACTGCCATCACAGAGGCAACAAGCCTTTGTGTGAAGCAAATAAACAAATCAAAATGAAAGAAAAAGCCACTATGGTTCTCAAAAGAGGTGGCTGTGAAAGTCAGGAAGAAAGATAGCATTCCGAAGTATAAGGAAACACAGAAGGAGCAGGACAGAGAGCTGTACCAGTTAAGGCAGAAGGAAGCGGAGGAAGTCAGAATAACAAAGGCCCAAACTGAGGAAAAGATAGCCAACTCAGTTAAGAAGGGAAATAAAACCTTTTATAGGTACATCAGCGAGTGTAGAAAGATAAATGGAGGGATAGTGAGGCTGAATAGAATGAACGGTGGGTGGGCAGAGGGGGACAGTGAAAAAGCAGGGATACTGAACGAATATTTCTGCTCAGTATTCACAAAAGAGGAGGGGGAAGTGCCTAATCCAATTAACAGAAGCACTCTTGATAGGGGGGTCAATCCCAGTCCTTTCACAGAAGAAAGGGTTCTGCAAGAACTCCTAAAACTGAAGGTGGACAAAGCAATGGGTCCTGATGGAATTCATCCCAGAATTCTAAAAGAATTAAGGGAGGAACTAGTGAAACCACTGGCTACTCTTTTTAATAAATCGTGGGAGGATGGTGTGATACCCGAAGACTGGAGGAAGGCGGATGTGATTCCCCTTCACAAAAGTGTGACCAAGACTGAGGCAGAAAACTACAGACCTGTCAGTCTGACCTCTGTGGTAGGGAAAGTGATGGAGTCACTTCTGAAGGAACGAATAGTTGAGTACCTAGAGGCCAGTGGGGCACAGGACCCAAGGCAGCATGGATTCACAGCGGGAAGGTCATGTCAGATGAATCTAATAGATTTCTTTGACTGGGTGACAAAAGCAGTAGACCAGGGAGGGGCTGTGGACATGGCCTACCTACCCACACAAAAGATTAATAGTCAAATTAACCAGCCTGGAAGTGGGTCCCAGGGTGGTAGCCTGGGTAAAACATTGGCCTCACAACAGGACTCAGAAGGTAACTGTAAATGGAGTCCACTCTGAAGAAAGAGAGGTTACTAGTGGGGTACCGCAGGGTTCAGTATTGGGTCCAGTCCTTTTTAATGTCTTCATCAGTGACATTGCAGAGGGACTGGAAGGAAAAGTATGCCTTTTTGCAGATGACACAAAGATCTGCAACAGGGTTGATACACAAGGAGGCATGGAAAGGATGAAAAGGGACTTGGCAAGGTTGGAGGAATGGTCAGAAGTATGGCAGCTAGGATTCAATGCAAAGAAGTGAAAATAATGCACCTGGGAAACAAGAACCCAGGGGAAGAATACACAATGGGTGGGAGGTAGTAAACAACAAAAAGGAAAGGGACCTGGGGGTAATCATATCAGATGACCTTAAGGTTAGCAAGCAATGTGAGAAGGCAGTAGGGAGGCTGGGGGTATACTGGGATGTATGGGAGAGCATCAGCAGCAGAAAACAGGAAGTTGTTATCCTCTGTACAGACAGTTGGTGAGACCCCATCTGGAGTATCGCGCCAGTTCTGGAGACCCCATCTCCGCAAGGACATAGACAGGATAGAGGCAGTCCAGAGGAGGGCAACTAAAATGGTGCAGGGTCTGCAAGAGAAGCTGTAAGGAGGAGAGACTAAAGGAGCTTAATATGTATACCCTTGAGGAAAGAAGGGAGGGGGACATGATAGAAACTTTTAAGTACCTCAGTGGAATCAACAAAGTTCAAGAGGTAGCATCTTTCAGAAAAAGAGACGTGCAAGAACAAGGGGACAATTTAAAGATGGGGCGGTTCAGGGGCAATGTGAGAAGTATTAGTTCACAGGAGAGGGTAGTGGATGCATGGAACAGCCTTCCTGAGGAGGTTGTGGGGTCTAAAACTGAGGGAGAATTCAAGAATGCATGGGACAGACATAAGGCAATTCTTGTGGGGGGTAGGAAGAAATAGGCTGTTGGTTAACTAGGATCTGCGGCCTATCCTGTAGGTAGGGAAATGGGCAGACTAGATGGGCCAAGTGGTCCTTATCTGCCATCAAAGTCTATGTTTCTATGTTTCTATGTTTAATGGTCTTTTATTTCACATAAGCTAGTACTTATTCAACTTGGTGTTTTGAAAAATATCTGCATGTCATCATTTGAGCTTTCAATTCCTCTCTTTGTGACAACAGTCTTTTGGCACATTAAGGAATGTAACATCATAGTAAGTGCATTGTGAGGTTCCAGAATTCATCATTAAGTAAGTAATAAGCCAAAACAGGGTGTGCATTACAGGATTTGAATGCACACTGTAGGGGCGTAGTGAGGCATGAAGCCGAAGGCCGATTGTCCTTACACCCAGGAAGTGCATTGAACTCATGTAATCACATCCTGGAGTGGATTATAATGCTTATGAAATGGCTTATTGCTATTTTAAGTAAGTAAAAAAAATAAATAAATAAACCACTGCATTTCTCAGTAAAGAACATTGTTTAATTATAGATAAAATGGAAAGCATTTCATTTTTAAATAAAAAGGCCCTATTTGTACTGTACATTTGTTTTGAATGTTGTAGTGAGACCAAGCCAGCAGGTGGTGCTGTAACTCTGCCTTTTGTCTTTGCCTCTCAGCTCAGGTGCCCCGAATCCTAGTTTTCTCTGTCCCCTGTGTTATACAACCATGCTTCCTGGGCTCAGCTTCTCAGTTTAAGCTCTTGCAGATTGTTGTTTATGCACTTTTGACCATGGCCTCCACCTGCACTGCACAGAGAGAGCAGAGAGTTGTTATGTACGTCCTCACCCCCTACCCTGTTCAGAGATTATATAGTGGGATTCGGTATGGAGCAGCAGACCAGGTGTGAGCATGATGACAGTGCAATGAGAAGCAGCTTGGAGTTGTCGAGTTTTGAAAACATTGCAATCATTGGGACGAGGCATTTCTGTGGTGCAGAGCTGAGGTACATGATCAGTCACATGAGGCATAATGTGAGCATGGTGTTCAAGGATTTTTAAAAATTGTTGTCAGTAGGAAGCGGACATTGTATTTGCTGTCTGTCCCTATTCAACCGGCCACAACAGTGCTGCTCTGAAAATGTTTTATGTGATAAGATGGCTCTAATAGAATGTTTTGGTATGATTGCTACTTGGTGTGTGGTGATTAATGCTGTGGTGCTGGTGTGTACCTGTAAAAACTTAGCGTGGTGTTCGAGGATTTTAAAACATTATTAGTAGGAGGTGGACATCGTATTTGTTGTCTGTCCCTGTTCAACCAGCCACAGCAGTGCTACTCTGAAAATGTTTTGCAGGGGTGTTACAATTTAGTTTGAGCACTCCAAAGATTAAATTATTTATGTAGCATTCTGAAAATATTGTACAGTGTGTTGAAAGTGTAGGAGTGCCGTTTTTTAGACAATTATAAACAGTAACTTAAAAAAGACAAGTTAAGCAATAAGACACGATGGGCTGTGCATTACGGTGTGATAACCGCACTCCTAGGGGCGTAGTTAGGCATGAGGCCAAAGGCCGATAATCGTTGTCCCTAGGAGTGCGGTTATCACACTGTAATATACAACCCCGGAATGTCTTATTGCACTTATAAAATGTCCCTTTATTTTAGAAGCAGTTTTTTTATATTTAAACACATTTTTAAATAAGTAAAATTGTAAGTGAACCTGTGCTTTTAACATAAAATAGTCCGTCCACCTATTGGTGCTAGATTAAAGTAGTGTTATACAGTGTGTGCCTCCCTGCCCACTTAAGCTTCCATATTCCCCTAGCCACAGCAATTCAAAATTGCTGTTTTTCTTATTCTAAGTATGACACATAGCCCCCTTATTTTATTTCATTCTCCTCACTCTGTAGACAAAACTAAAAGGAAGCCATAACAGAGGCTTCTCAGTTCTCCAGTGCTGCAAGCATGAGTGTGGTCCAAAACTTTCACACTCACTGACAGCATCATGAACTGCTCGGTCTGTCCTAAAAGATAAACAGCAGGGTGGGTCATTTACCACCTTTTCTCTTTGTTTATGGAGTATTGCTGCTTACTTTCTTCATTCTGTTTTTTTTCGCTCTGTGTTTCCTCACATTCAAGAAATGGAATGTTTATCATGGAATGTTTACCATGGACTACAAGGATTCAAAATTCTGCTCAGTTCTACTAGCAGAATGTTCTTCTACTAACATACTGTACACACAGACAACAAAGGCCTGTTTTAGAGCCAGCGACTCAATTATCTCACTTGTCAGGGAAAGAAGAAGAGAATTCCCTGATGAGCAGGTAAAGATAGAAGGGAAATTTTTCACTGTTAGTAAACAAACAGTTGTGATGAAAACTATAAACAATACTTAATGTTTCTAATTTGTTTATGTGTGTAAGGAGAGTGTGACAATCTGGTAAACAACATTTCATTGATTTGTTTATTTTATATTTTAGATCATTTTAATTTTAGGGCCCAGTTGATGGTTTCTACAGTGTAAAGGTAGTGACCATGTTTGTGGTGGAAGATCAGTTTTGGTTGTAGGGAGACTGATGGAAGATAGTTCTAGTTGTAGGAGGACTGATCTGCTCATTGTGTAATGTGGTTTAGGTCCAGGATGACTGTGTGTGTACAGATAATTAATGTATGGTCGGCTGATCTGTCTTGGCCAATGAGATTTCTAGATTTTTTCTTGCCATTTTATAAATAAAAATAATGGTAGTAAAGTACAGGAAATTCAACACTTGGACTGCTGGCACTTTTTTGTTTTAGGGGAATGTAGTGATATGCACCAGGAAGTAGTTTTTTGGGGGAGGAAAATGAGATTCAGCTCCTGACTGTGCTGCTCTAGAGATTTGGGCACCCAATCGCGATTCTGCAAAGGCAGTGATGCACTACACACCACTCATAATGGTATGTAGCACATCTGGAGAGGTTGTGCAGAGGGCGTGCTCATGCATTTGGGGCACAGCCCTATTCAAAACCCACCTTGGAGGAGCATCTCTGAAGTAAGTCCAAAGATGTGCCCCCAAAAGATAAGTCTACAAACAGTAGACTTAATATGCTGGTGTACTGCAGACAGCAGCACAGCAGCCTGCCAACCCAGGCAGTCCAGAGGTCTTCACCCTGCTCATAACCCTGTAAATCACTAAATTGGCCACAATCCCTGGTAGTCTTGTGGAACCCCCCTCCCTGCCCATAGCCCCAGTAATACACATATTTGTCCATGTATCCCTGGTAGTCTAGTGGTACCCCCCGCCTGCATCCCCATAGATGTAGACAATCCCCCCAAGAAGCCCTGGCAGTTCAGTGATACGCCCCTTCCCTGCCCATATCCCTGTAAACAAATACGCACACCCTAAGATTCCCTGGTAGTTCAGTGGTCCCCCCTCCCTGCTCATATTCCCGTAATGTACACAGCAGTGCCAAACAACCCAGGTAGCATAGTTTAACCCCCCCACCCTGCCCCAACCTGATTGCACTGCCATATGGAAATCCAAAGTATCCCTGGTGGTCCAGTGGACTCCCCCCATCCACTCAGGTACCCCCTCCCCATCTGGTTCCATGCCAGAATATTGACAACAATGTTGTTGACATCCTGAACAGTGATGGGAACAATGTCGACTGTCAGCATTGTTCTCGTCAGGAATGGAGTGTTTTTTTGGGGGGGAGGCTTTGCCCCCCATCTCTAAATAACCAACTCTGAGTCGGGGTTGGTTTGGAGTGGGGGCATAACATCAGGAGACACAGTGCTTGTGTACAGTGGACCATCACAACCACTTGGTAAGATTTACCACTGTGATGGTTTTCGCTGTGGAACTGTCATTGTGGTGATGTGCTACCTCCCCACCCCGCTCCCCCGTCCCAGCAAGTGCCGAATGTCAGCGGGCAGCACAACCCATGCACAAAACACCACAGCTGCCTGATGACTGTGCTGTCTGTGAATGACAGCACACAGTTCGCCTGTAAGCCCATTGGTAGAACTGTCGACCAATGGCCTTGCAGTGTGTACTGTAAGCTTTCATTCATAACTTTGCTACAAAAAAATAAATATCATGTTTGGAGCTGAAAAGAACAGCATTTCTTCAGATACTTGTATAGCTGCCCCTGCTATTATATTTAAGCAATAATGCATTACCAAGTGTGTGTTGTGCTGGGATAAAGTCATGCCACAGGTGGTTGAAGCATGAGGTTACAGGTTGAGGGCATTCTACACTGAGAAGTGACATTATGCCAGCACATCACACAATATGATGGCATATGAAGAAAAAATTTATTTTCTTTTGGCCAGTAGGAAGTGTTGTAAGTGTATTTTGTTTCTTTACACACTGTCCCACTCCCTCTTGGTTACTGCAGCTTTCTCCTCCGTTCTCATCCTGTGTCAGCTGTTAGTTGTGACTGGGACCAGGATTTGTTGTCAGTTAGAAAATGGGCTTGAGAAATAAAGCATGCTGACTGACTAAAAGCTCATGCCAGACATGAATTTATTTTTCAATAGAGCCCGGTAAAAAACAAGTGCCAATTCGGGGTGCCCCATTACTTAGGGTATCCTTGGGCCACCACAAATTATGAAACCGCCCAGCTGTCATTTTTTCTGTCACTTAGTGAGTAACCCGCTGCCCACCACCACCAACTGCAAGCACCCAAAACAGAACACTATTCACTTCCCACAAGCTTACTTTTCATTTTCTTTTTAACAGTTCAACAACCCACAAACATTTTTTTAAATCGTTTACATCTAGTACCCCGTCATACATTTCCCTATTGAACTGCTCATCCCGCCATGCTGCACTCTGTTGCTACATGCAAAAATTAGCATTCTTTTCCCCATTACCACAAAAATAATAAATAAATACAATAAAAACAAATACATACAAGAAAAAGTTGCAGTGGTAGCATGTTGCATGCTCAGTATGTCAGACAAATACAGCCACTAGAAACTCGTGCTGCATTCCAATTCACTGGACTAATCTTGTTTTTTTTGTTTCCCTCTCTTTGTTATCTATAAGTAAAAGTGCCTCGGGCAACAGCATCCTACAGCTACTGTTCCTTTCACTGTTCTCTCAAAAGGTTATAGAATGTTCTCCCCATTGTCCAGCCACCTGCCCGCTCCACAAGAAGCCACCAGCCACCCTCTATCTACCAGCACAAAAACAGAGACAGTAGAGGTGGTCTGATCAATAAGCTCCTGGTACAGACAAGAACTATGGCAGATTTCCGGTGAGGACAACCACAACTCAAAACAAGTACAGTGCATTGAAAAAAAACTAAATAAAATTAAAGGGTGTGTGTGTGTGTGGGGGGGGGGCACATCTCACAGAAGAAATACCTAACAAAGGTACCTAGCAAACAGTACAGAGCCCTCTACTGGCCACTACAGTACATACAATACAGTACAATGCAATACAGTTGATACAGAGACTACTTTACCAAAAAAGGATAACAAATTCAATTGTAGTCATTTTTTAATTCATTACTGCATTTTTGTTGTAATCCTATGAAAAATTACACAAGTGACCAATTTCTAAGTGCAATAATTCCCAACAGGGTGGGCAATATTGGACAATAATGGACCTTCCAGAGGCTAAAGGCCCTCCGCCTGTGTCGTTGGGCCTCATTATGCCCTTAGGCGGTCCGGTATTGCCCAATACCACCCACCCTGTTGGGTATTATTGGTTACTTGTGAGGAGGACTGGGAGCAAGAGAGTACAATGAGTGATGCTGTGCATGCACTTACTCTCCATTGCAGTTTCACAGGCTGAAGTATTTGAAACAGTTTGGGGGCAGTAAGTAGCCAGCAGTAATTAAAATAAAGTGATTTCAACTTTGTGGCTGACCTTGGACTGTGAGAATCTGATGCCATATGAAGCAGAGTGAAAAGGTGAACACCCAATATCTTCAGTTGCCTGCTGAGCTGAGCAAGTGTCAGTTTAAAAAAATAAATTGCAGTTTAGCTTGGAGGCACTTTTTCTGGAGACTTGTAGTCTGCCAAGAAGGCAGGGGAGAAATTGGAATTTTTTTAGGTTGCGCAAGGTTGTGCAGCACAATTGCAGCATGCTAGGAAAGTGCGTGGACTGATTCATTTAATCAGTCTTAGATGTGAGAAGGTCATGTGGTTTCTGGACCTTGATACAGTAATGATGTGCTGAGATAGCATCACTGTTCAAGAAGGCCATTGACCAATCAGAACCCTAGAAATGATGTCTGCCATTGTATAATACCTATTACCTACCTATCTTCTTAACCTCTCCTTCTCCTTAGCCTCTGTTTCTGATTCTTGGAAACAAGCTACAGTTATCCCCCTTCCCAAAAGGGTGAGACCACCTCTACTGGCAACTACTACCATATTTTTCTCCTTCCTACCCTGGCTAAGTTCCAGGTACACCTTATGTTATCCCAAGTCTCCCCATTCCTTGATTCTGCCTTCTTCACTCCTTACCAGTCTGGTTTCTGGAAATACCACTCCACTTACACCTCCATTCTGTCTGGCATGGATCATGGCCTGGCCATTTCCACCATCTCTGTTGACTAGGTCAAAGCCTTCAACAGTGTTGCCCACCCCATTCTTCTGGACAAGCTTAAGGCAACGGGATCTCTGACTCCTCAGTAGCATGGTTCTGCTCCTACCTTGAGTGTAGGTTTTAAGTTGTCCATATTGGAGAGTTCATCTCCCCCAACTCCCTACCAGCTGAAGTATGCCCCAAGGGTCTGTCCCTGGCCTCATACTCTTCTCCATCTTCCTAAATGACCATCCCACTGCCTGCTCCCCTGCATTCATCCATATGTATGTAGATGATACAACTCTCTTTGCCTCCAGCTCCTCTGTCCCTGACATCACTGTGAGGCTCCAACTGGACTTTACTAACATCCATTAGTGGTTCCTGGGGAATCAGCTGTCCCAGAAAACAGACTCTGTGACCTTTGGCACTTGGCAGAAGCTCACTATGCTCACTCCACCTCCTTCTATACACTAGATGGTGGAGTGATTAATGATAAAAACCAAAAACAAGGCACTGCATCAGCATGTGGTCTAAAAGCAAAACAAAATGGTTATATTTAAATGCACACTGAAAATAGAAAATAGAGTTAAAAATCTACATTTCGACCTTAGGTCCTCTTCAGGAAATATCTAAAAGAGAAAAAAACAAAGTTAGTGGGATTGAGGATGTTTCCTTATTTAAGTACATTGGGGTCTGGCTGGTCAGGCACTTCAGTTTCTTTGCACATGTGGATGCCCTCCACCAAAACCGTCACCCCAAACGTGGTGCACTTTACAATAATAAATGATGCATCTGGGTTCCTGCCTGTAGAGAGATTGTCTTGAAGATAAAACTCTCCATCTTCGACTATGGTAGCATACAATAGTATCCGCTGCTGCTCTCAAGTCCACCATGGCCAAACTGGATCTCCTTTTTCACTCCTTTTACTGCTTTGTCCTGGACTGTCCCCCCCGCTGCACCCACCACTGCTCCCTGTACTCCTCCCTTTTCTTCCCCTCTCTTGAGTACAGACTCCTGGCCCATTGTGCTTCCTTTATCACTAAATACTGGCTTGGTTCCCTCCCTCCCCTCCTGCCTTGTTTCCTTCCTCACCTCTTCCCTGCTCCTTGTACTGCTCTCTTTTATTCTCCTCCCTTGAGTCCAGACTCTTGGCCCATTGTGCTTCCTTTATCTCTAAATACTGGCTTGGCTCCTTCCCTCCCATCCTACCTTGCTTCCTTCCTCATTCCCCCCAATTCTTACCCTCTTTGCAGCTCTGCTTCTTGCTGTCTTGCACCCCCCTCAAGAAACTCAAGTGCTTGTCAAGCAGCCTTCTCCTTTCAATTCCCTAAAGTTTGGGATTCTCTTCCCCCTGCTATCTGCTCTGCCCCCTCCCACCACTTATTCACCTCGCTCCTCCATGACTTAATATCTCACTCCTGCTGTTACTCTTGATATGGTACCCAGGGCTGATGCCCTCCACCCTCCTACCCCAGCTCCCCCATCAGTGCTCCTTTTGCTTGGTGCTTACACTAGTGCAGTAATATTATCCACTCTCACTTTCTGAAAACTATTGGCCCCCATCCTAAACTCGGTATTGCCTTCTGTACATTGCAAATGTTGTTATACTCCAGCACTTTATTATATGATAGTGTATTTTACTTACACAGGATCTGTGTCCTAGCACAATTGTTATTTATAATGCTTGCTAACCTATTTGTAGTAATTGTATTTTTATTAATTGTACTTATTTTTCTTAGTGTACCTCTGGTCCTCCCTTTCACCCCCCCATACATCTAGAAAGGAGTTGTTACCAACTCAGTATGTCTTTTCTGGTAAAACATTTGAACTAACTAACTAACAACATAAAATAGTGGACCTAAATAAGGAAACATCAAAAAGAGAGAGCAAAAAAGAGAAAACAAGAAAAGTGACATTAAATAATGGGGAGAGTCACTAGCAAAGCACCCACAAAAAAGTCCTCACTCTCAGAGATGTATGACAAAATATTACTTTTATTCCATTATCTCTTGAACAAACTCGAACCAGCTGCAGTCATGCAACAGCTAAGCATGGCACTCACATGATAATGGTTCACCTAGTACTACTAGGCTTCATCGGATCTGATGAAGCCTGGTGGTTCTAGGTGAAACGCCATCATGTGAGTGCCATGCTTAGCTGTTACGTGACTGCAACTGGTTCGAAGTTTGTTCAAGAGATGATGGAATAAAAGTAATATTCTGTCATACATCTCTGAGAGTGAAGAAATTTTTGTGGGTGTGTTGCTATTGACGCTCTCTGTTATGTTCTTACTCAGCAAAGCTATAGCACCACTTCACTCCTGGTGCTCTATTTAACTGTTTTTTTGGTGATTAACAATGGGGCAGGATTTTCAAAACGATCTGTCCAAAATGCATCTGCCACTATTTTAAAGGGAAAATACGTTCACACCTGTGTGACCAGCTATTAGATGCTCCAGCTATGTCTGAATTTTAATACAACAAAAAACACTGTCATGGCAAAAAAGATCTCAAACGCATTTGCAGCAATTTTTGAACCACAAATTGTAATGTTTTGTCTAAACAGATGGATTTTCTGAAAAAATCAGCAGGCCTGCTGAGACACAATAGAGTGGATGCAGACGCAGCATGCATTTGCGTCCGTGTCCAACACCTTTGAAAATCCTTCCCTGTGTGTTTAATAACAGCTGAAAATACTGATGAAAACCTGGGGATACTCTAGCATTACTAAAAGGAGCACCTCTTGTTTTTATAAGCTCAAATGTGCAACTGAAAAAGAACTAAATTGGTTCTCTTGGCAGTTCAAGTCATTAACAGTAATGATGTGTTACAGCACATATAAAATAAGCAGATGTTGAGAAATTAATATTGTTTAAACAACTGGTTAAACATTAAAACAATTCTACATTTATATTAAACAGTCCTTTCATTTTCCACATATTGTCCTTTGTCACTAGAGGTGCTGTAAAGTGCCGCCGCAGACTTGCCAGGTTGCTGTGCTAGGCTGCTGGCAAGACTGGGATTTTGTTTTGGTCTTGTCAACAGCACACATCCATATGCAGTAGCAAGTTTTACAAAACTTACAGTAGTCTAATTGTCTGTGGGTCTGGCAGGAGAACCAGAGACCATGGCCAGCTCAGGAGTTACATAGTGAGGTCTGCGGGTTGGGAGGGTGAGCAACACTGACTGTACAGCACAAAAGTAGTATATTAAGTCCTCATAATTTAAAATGAGTATTGTTTTTAACAGGATGGAGGAAAGTGGGGGCTGCTCGCTAGAGAAAGAAAATGGTCGCCACATTTTTTGGTCTGGCTCATCGGCTCCTGGATTCCATTCAGTAAAAAAGCGAGACTGGCTCTTTTTTCCTCCGTGGTTTATGGGAAAGAAAAGACATGACTGAAATATCCTTTCAGCCAATCAGATTACAGAGCTGTCCCTACCCATTTTATAAAACTAACGATAATGTAAACTAGTTTGCATGTGGAAAACTACAGTCCCAGGCAGCATTTTTATAGCTAGTTAATACATAGAATTTGATGACCAATAAAGAACAAGCGGTGCTCATTACCTGCCTGACAATGTGTCTGACCAAAAGCCAGACTGAAGTTGGTAAGCTGACTGCCCTAATTGCATCTTGGTACTCTCTGCCCAGGCTGTGTGTACTCCCTTCTTCTTGTAAACCTCATAGTCCTCTTCTGTCTTTCCCATCCATGCTTGATCCCTGTAACTAACTTGACTTCAGCCACCTGCTTGGGTAAACTATTCCATTCATCCACCATGTACTCCATGAAAAGAATTTTCTTGCATCCCTTTTAAATCTCCTTCCCCCACCATTTTCCATCCATGCCTCTGGTTATGGTGCTTCCCTACTGGGGCAGTACCACTGCTTTCCTTCTGCTAGTGAATACCCTACCTACAGTTTATATCCCAGCATCCAACTTGTCTTCCCATATGCCATGTGGCACTAGTCAGTGGATTTGAAGTTGTCACTGATAATGACTCCCAGGTCACTTTCCTCAGTGGTTTGAACCACATTAAATCCCCCATTGAGTAGTCTGTTCTAGGATCTTTGTTGCCAGTATGCTCAACAGTAGACTTCTTGGCATTAAATTTAACTTGCCATACCTTAAACTACATCTCCAGCTTTTCTAAAGCCATTTTCATGTCCCTTCATTCCTCCTTGGTGTCTATTCTACTACAGATCCTGATGTCATCGGCAAGAAACAGATCTTGCTTTTGTTAAAATCCCTATTTCACAGATGAAAATATTAAACACCACAGGTTCCAGGATAGATTTCTGTGGCACCCCATTTATGATATCCTTGACCTCAGAAAATTATTTTTTTTTATAGAGTGTTCTGGGCCCCTGCTCACCCCTTCACCTGCTTCAGGCAAGTCTTAGCTCCCCCAGTTCCATCTGCCACTACCCGATTGTAATGCCTTCAGGGATCCACATAAGGTGGGAGCTGAGGGAACTGGCACCATCATACATGATGACTAGAGCACATAGGTTTTTTTTGAGTTTTACTCCCATAGCCCACCCCCACCAGTGCCTAGCACAGGACATGTGTCCCCATGCATGTCCCTGAAACTCTCTTAGCCCACTGCAGGGGTCAATACTGCACCAGAATGTGAGCGCCTTCCTCCCTTGGCTGGAAGTGCTGCCGGGTGACAGTGCTACCCCAGCCCCTCAGAATCTTGTCCTGGCTCTGAGTTCATTCCTAAACTTAAAGTTGCCACTATGGAAGTGTGTGTGACTTCAGAGAATTCACTGTTAACCATCACCCTCTGAGGTCTCCCCCCCAACCAGTTCCCTATCCACCTCCAGGTCCTTCAGCTTTTTTAACCAGCCTTCTGTGTGGAACAGAATCAAAGGCCTTGCTGAAATCCAGATATTGCACATCTACTGCACAGCCTCTGTCCGCTGCCTTTGTAACTAAATCAGAGAAGTTGATTAGGCTAGTCTGGCATGATCTGTCCAACCAGAAAACAGTGCACACAAATGACTTGTTTGTTTGTTTATTTGCTAAACAGGTAAACTGCACTGGAATGAATTCCATTTACAGATGTGACCCACAAATAATACAATTATACATTACATACAAAACTTAGCATCTAAGACAAAATGTCTGCATCATTTTACAAAACATTAACTAAAGCATGCACATTGAGATAAAGTACAGAAATATTGAAAAACAATCTTTGAGAAAACTCTAATTGAGGTAACTGTCCTAAAGGCAAAAGAAATCCTATTCCAATTATTAGGAGCAATATATCCAAAAGCACGTTGTCCAGTCACTGTTCTCTTTAAAGGCATTTTTAAATATTTGTTATCAACTCTTTGTCTAGAATAAAAAGAACTATCATAAAATTCTAAATTTCTGGCCAAGGCTAGGGGAATGCCAAACTTAAGAATTCTAAATGTGAAATTGGCCAACACATATTTAAAGCAGCAGTGCAATGAAAAAAGTTATTCCAAAAAGCTAATTTTCTGCTATGGTTATAAAAAATATTGGCAGAACTGTTGATTTGGGTTTTCTGGATCCTTCCTATGCTGTGTACTGTACATCTGCATTATTGTCTGGTCTCTTATCCTCCTCGGGTCCTCAGTATTATTTCTATGCAAAAATGAGGCGACCATCTTTTTTTCTTGAGAAACAATTACTTTAAAATGTTCATAAAATTCTTAAATGATGATGAAAACTGAAAATTTCACCACCAAAATAAACTGGAAGACATCTGGCATGAATTAGGAAGAAAAAAGGTGGGGTCAAATTTTAACCCATTTTCGTTGCACTGCTGCTTTAAAATTCTGCTGAACTGTCAACCAACCCATCCTCTTTATAACCTCACAATGGTGGGTAGATTTAAGAACAGAAAGCGCAAATTTGCCAATTGACTGCAATAATGAAGATTGTTATACAATAACACTGGTGGAGGCATTATCCATAATTACAGTGGCATAATTTACAACTGGGACCAAACACTGTTTAACAATAATCATCTTAGTCTCACTAGTTAAAAAAGAATGCAGTCTATACAACAATGCCAACTTAGAATAAATCACTTTAGTAAAATGTAATTCATAGTTTAATGTATTGTCCAGCAATACTCCCAGGTACTGAAAACTAATAACATTTTCAAAACAGGAACCTTCTACAGATTTATCAGATCCTGATTCATTCCCTTAAGCCTTGCATTTGTCCCAAACACCATTGTTTTAGTTTTTACTTTATTTAATACTAGCCTATTGTCTAATAACCATTATTGCACTTTACTCATCTCATTTGTTAATGTGTGTCTCAAATCAGAAACTGCAACACTTTGATAATATATTACTGCATCATCTGCAGATAACGTGAGGCAGGCCACCTCCAGAACATTAGATATGTTATCAAAAAATAATGAGAACAAAACAGGACCTAGTATGGAGCCCTAAGGGACTCCATACTTCACAGATGCAATATCTGAAACAGTACCTCCATATTTAACTCTTTTGTATCTTTCAACTTAAATAATCCTCAAACCAATTCAATGCTGCCTGTCCTATACTAAAGGATTTGAGTCTGTTAATTAAAAGACCATGGTCCACAAGATCAAATGCCTTGGTCAAGCCCGCGAACGTGACCCTGGTTAGACACCACCTCTCCATATCCTCCAGGACCGCACTCGTGAACTCGACCAAGACAGTTTCTGTCCCATGGCCCCTCCTAAACCAATGTCAACAGTGTGACAATAACCCACGATCTTCAATATGTTCTAAAAGTTGATTACATGCTATTTTTCCTGGACTTTCGTCAAAGCAGATAAAATAGAAATGGGCCTATAATTCCCATATAATCACAGACTGAACCAGATTTATAAACTGGTATAATCAGAGGTTGTTTTCAGATGTCCGGGACCTACCACAAACAAAATGATAAATTGAAAATAACACTAACAGGATAAGTTATATCCTCAGCAGCATCACTTAAGAGATTAGGAATAAGACCATCAGAACCACCCGAACTATCATGTTTGATAACCTTTAACAGTTCACAAACTTCCATTGATGTGGTTATTTTTAAATAACATTTTCTAAACCCTATTGAATCAATAACACAATTATCAGAGAGAGAAGCATCTACCTTGGTTCTATACTTTTCTAAGTCAATGAATCTTTTATTAAATTCATTAGCAATGTCTAAAGGGCAGGTTATTAAGTTATCATCAGATTTCATAGTTAACTTTCAGAAGGATTAATAAGATTATTAACAGTATTCCAACATTTTCTGTTATCTGCGAGACCATCAGTTTGTTTCTGTTTCAAATAATTACTTTTTGCAAGTTTGATCTGTGCCTTACATTTGTTCTTTAAATATCTATAACTTTGATAGTTAGATTCAGTTTTGTTGCTTTTATATTTTTTCCACACCTTATCCTGGTCCCTCATTTGTTTCAATTGGTGTGGTGTAAGCCAATTAGACTTTTCCCATTTATTCATCTTGTGACAAATGGGGCACATCGGTTCAACACTTTAGAAAATTCGAAAATGAAAAAATCCAACGTGCAGTTGATGTCTGGGATCAGATGCAAGTATGACCAATCAATATTAGCAAGTTTAGATCGAAATACATCCAAACAAAGTTTGAAAAATCTCTAAATGTACATATAAGAAAGTTAGGTTTTTTTATACTACCATGTTTCCATAAATAAAAGATGGGATGATGGTCGCTAACTGAGTCCGAAACCAAACCACAATTCAAAATATAATTAGGATTATTCATAAGTAGCCAGTCTAACACTGTATGTTTATTGGTTTTGTTATTCTGTCTAGTGGGATATGCGACCAATTGCTGTAAATTAGTCAGTAGCAAAACCCCTTGTAGTTTAGTTATTTCAGTACCCTGCCAATTAGAATTAAAATCTCCTAATACTATAAATTCACCAAACGTTTTAACATTCAGCTTATCAACTAATTCCTGCAACCCATTTTTATTTTCCTTAGGGGGAATATAAATACAACTTTTTGTCAATTTCTTCACAGAACCAAAAACGAGTTGAACTGTAAGAAATTCACAATAAATTAACTCACCCAAAATTATGCTCTTTTCCTCAACAACAGATTCACTTTTAATATGACATTGCTCCCCATACCCTGCCTGAACCACAATCTTGTCTAAAAATTATATAATCAGAAATATTAACCTCAGAGTCAAGTATAGTAGAGTTCAACCATATTTCGCTTAGAGCCAAAACATCAGGACGGTACAAAGCAATCCATTCCTCAACTTCCTGAAACTTTGACATCAAGCACTGCACATTTAAGTGCATAATCCTAAACCCACACCCATGCAACCAAAAATATTCACTAGCTACACAATCATTGTCACTGGGACCTGGGTTACACTCCATGTCCCCAGATAAGGCAATTAACAAAAAGCAGTACAACCAAACAGGAACATCACAGTGACTTAAATGCCTCAAGCTCCTATATTTCCCAGTGCAAAAACCCACATTATAGCCAATATTTTATTTAGTTTTTGTTGCCAGGTAAGTGCACTAGACAAATTCTGCCTATTTTCAGGCATGACACGGGGGAGAGAGAGATACAGATGGATGCCAACTGACCTTGAACCAGATTAAGCTGTTTGTGATATTTTGAGTGAATGGGGGGAAATTTGTCCAGGGCACTGGGGAAGTTCTCCTACTCTTTTTGAGAAGTGCCATGGGATTTTTAACATCCACCTGAACTACCAGAAGAACAGGCACCTTGGTTTAACATCTCATCTGAAGGAAGGCACCTCAGGAGTGCAACACCCCCTCAAACTGCACTACAGTGTCAGAATTGGGATTTAACCCAAGTGCCTGGTGTGGGGATATAACCCACAACCTTTTGATCACCTGGCCTCAGAGATGAGTGTGCTACCTGCTGAGCCACTGACACTGATTACATTTACTCAGTGTCCCCATAGTATTTCCAAACTCGATGGAATAATTGTAAACAATATCCAATGATTTCATATGCATAGAACCATTCCTTTCAGTATTATCTGAGCAACTCCTCTGACTAGAGCCTGTGTGGCTGGCTGTTTGTGTTTGTCTCTGTCAATAGTTTCATTTTTGTGGATTTTCATGAGTTTCTGCTTGGACGAACTGGACCATTCTTAAACATATCAATGAACATTTACTGGACTAAGAAAATGCAAACCATCACCACCAGGTATTGACATTCTCATTATAAATCAACTTTTTTGGAAGCTATCAAAAGCAAAAGTAAGGTCAGTAAATCTGTTATACAAGCTCTGAGTTGTGGAGTGCTGCATTGAATCCACATTTCTGTCTGACTTGTTCTTAAAGGATGTGTACTTGTCTTTTAGGTCTATTCACAACCATTTTGGAGAACAAAGGGAAGATAGTAACAAAGGATTTTCACATCCTGCATATGCCCCAGGCCAATGTTCATCACCTTCAGGAATTTAACACCTCAGGAATTTAACACATTCTGGGTCTTTGATATACAGTAACAACATTTTTTTGGTCCCCAGTAGTTCACCATTTCCTGTGTACTTGATTACTTTTCATCAATCACGTGACACCTCTGAGAACGTGGCATTATATGTTGTGCTCTGCAATATCATGAAGCAAACACAGACCAGCAAGGCCAAGAGGACTAGATGCCCTACAACAAAACTAGTCTGCAAAATGATTAAAGCGTACCTTCTCAGGATACTACTTATGCTACTTCTGATATCTGGAAACATTAATCCTAACCTGGGGCCTACCGGCCTAGTGCCCCATGCCACAAAAAGATGGGAGGGGTCCCTCACATTAGCCTCAATCAATGTCTACAGCCTCCTTAACAAACTTGACATCTTGCAAATCTGGGTCCAGCAACATAGTCCTGATGTACTCTCTGTTGTCAAAACATGGCTTAGCCCCAAGATATCAGATGCTGAAGTCACCATCCCTGGATACTCTATATTCAGGCAGGACAGGGTTTCTAAATGAGGTGGGGGCTGTGCCATCTACCTGAGGAATTCATATCTGGGTCAAGTCTTCCCTTGCTCAAACCCAAAACCACCCTCGCAGGTTCTCGCTATTAAAGTTTTACTCAGGGTGCACAACAAGGAGCTTACCATTGCTTTCATGTACCTACCCCCTAAACATCAGCCCAATGGATTCATGAGCATATTGGAAAGCCTACAGGGATTACACCATAACTCTGAACTCATAGTACTAGGCGACTTTAGCATAAATTGACTATCGCTGGAGTCCGGAAACTACAAGGATGCTGTCACAGCACAGAACCTCATCCAGCTTTTTACCATCCCCGCCAGCTGCAACTATAGGACAGGGTCACACATACTTCTGGACTGGATCATTATTAATCACCCTGAACGAATCTCAAAGTCTCAGTGCTCCCTGATGGGATCAATGACCATTCACCAGTCACATGTACCTGGACAAACATTTATTAAGCCCCCTCCTAAAATAATCCACACCAGAGTGTTAAAGCAGGGGTGCCTAGAGCTACTAAAGACACTCCTAAGCTGCCTGGACTGGACACCAATCAACTCCACCATTGATGTAAACCAAGCCTTAGACCTTTTCAGCAGCCACTTCACTGCGGCCTGCAATATGTTTGCATCTCTCAAGAAGCTGAAGGTCAGGGTCAGAGCTAACCCTTGGATAACCCCCAATCTAATCACTTTACTCAAACATAGGGACCATCTCTGGCACTGTGCCTGTGCAATATCCAAACCTGGGTATATTCATAAATATAAAGCTACCAGAAATGAGTGCACACGGAAAGTTAGGTGCGCCAAAAGCAAATACTTCAAGGAAGCTCTCTCCAGCTCCTGGGGTGATGGAAAAAACATTTTGGAGTAAATTCAAAGACCTTACAGGCAAGGACCCTAAGTCACCACCCACCATGCTCAACATAAATGGAACACGAACATGTGACCTGTACACAATCACCAACACCTTTAACGATGCATTCTCCAACTTGGATAGTGTCCTCCCTCCTAATTTCTTTGATGCCCCCTCTGGTAGTAACCATCCTGCCACTGCTCCTGTCCTACACCCTGCCCCACAATTCTACTTCAAGGAGATCCCAGTGCATGAAGACAGAACCTATATTTTGAAGGCCATTCACAACGCAGGCTACAACAGTGACTCCATTGACCTGAAGTTGTTAGTGCTTGTCCTTGAACCCCTGACAAAGATCCTCAGCCTATCACTAAGGATGTCCCAGTTCCCATCTCACTGGAAATAGGCGACCATCACATCAGTACACAAAAGTGGAGACAAATCACTGCACTCCAACTACAGACCTATCTCCATCCTCCCTCCATTGTCTAAGGCCCTGGAGCACATTGCCTCAGACCAACTAGTCGAGTACCTGGAAAAATATGACATCCAGTGTCCTGAGCAACATGGTTTCCAAAAAGGGCACAGTACCAGTACTGTACTATTAGAATTCATGGGCTTAATCCATGCCACGCTCGATCAAGGAAACTGTGTAGGGGCAGTATTCATCTACCTTATGAAAGCTTTTGATACTATGAACCACCAACTCCTACTCAAGCAATTATCAAACATTGGGCTGTCCAATGAAGTGCTGCTCTGGTATTCATTGGAGAGAGGGTCCAGTGGGTTAGGATTGCCAGTGTCACCTCAGAAGAAAAGCCAGTCCATTCGGGGTCCCACAGGGGTCCATCCTTGGGCCACTACTCTTCAGCCTCTTCCTCAATGACCTTCCCAGTGTCTGCCACCAGAAATTAATGCTCGACACCGATGATGCAGTCATGTTCACCAACCATCAAAATGCAGAGCTCCTTGAGAAACAATTACAGCTTGAATTCATGCTCATCAAAGAATGGTTCAAGTCACACAAACTGGTCATGAACTACAGCAAAACAAAGGTTATGTCCTTCCACAATGCCAGGAGCAAGTACAAATCCCATGACCTCACCATCCTAAACATAACAGGGACCTTACTTGAACACGTTCCTGATTTGAAATACCTAGGTGTCACATTGGACAGCTCACTCTCCTACCATCGGCACATAGATTCTGTCACCAAAGCCACCAACATCCATATAGGCCTGCTCTACAGGCACAAACACTGCATGACTCCTGACACTCTCTGGCTGGCTATCAACAGCTCTGTCACCTCCATCATCGATTACAGGCTAGCAATCTATGGCTCTGCCTCCACCTTTTCTCTTTGCAGAATTACAGTTTCACTCAACAAAGCATGCAGGCTGCTAACTGGGGCTGACTGACTTATACACACTTGTGACCTGTACACTCAGGCAGTATGGCTTCCTCTCATCAGGTGGATACAGTATCAAACCTGCCTCTTAGCCAAAAATGTCCTCCTCGGGGTCATACCTCCGGGCATTGAAAAGCTCCTCATGTTAAGCATTGTGGGTGGTGACTTAGGGTCCTTGCCTGTAAGGTCTCCTCAGGACAACTTTGAAAATAGGTCTATGACCTAAAGTTTGCTATTCTGTATAAAAATAAACATTTTTACTACTACTCAATGACCACCACAGCACCCAGCGAACTAGAAGTTCACAAAAACTAACCTTCCTTGTCCCCAGATGCCGGACTACCATGGGCCAGAGGGCCTTTGCCCACAGAGCACCACAGTGGTTCAATAATCTCAACAAAGAAACTCTTACTGCTGCTGCTCTTGGCTCTTTTAAGAGACAACTCTGACTTCATCTCGTTTCAACTAGTCATTGTGACTGCCTCGCCTAATCAGCGGCCCACCGCTCACTGTCCTCCACTTCAGTCTTGACAGCTACCTCTCCCCACCTTCCCCCTTCTACCTGCCTCATCTGCCCATCCCTTGCTCCCTCTCCCTTTCCTCCCCCCTGGGCATTTTCTGACTTTATCCCTCCCTCCTCCCTCCCTCCCTTTAGAGCTCTTACCCTCACCCTCTACCCTCTAACAATGGCTTTTCTGCCTGCATACCACCTCCTCACCTGCTGGCCATTTCTAAGATTGCCTTCGGCTGGTATATCACGCTATTTAACATTTGGCACATTCTGAATTACTGGAATTTCCTAAGCCTTAGTCTCTTGTTTCTTTTTATTGTGTAACTATGTATTATTGTGTCGACCTTTGTATGTATGTATACCCCCCATTCCTTTGATGTGGAACCTTTGTAAATGAGCAGTTCCTGCTCAAAGGTATTTGAAATCCTAGATTTCAATAAAATAAAATAAAAAATAAAACCAGTCTTTGCAAACACCATATCCATATCCAGACAACAGGCAATTACACTTCTACAAGCCACATTATCTCATTTCATATTTAGTCTGTCAAGTTGACAACCTTCGATATCCACAAACAGACTAGTAAACTCCCCAGTGCTTTGGTCAGGCACTTTGGTCAGGCAACCCTGATGAAGATCCCTGACTGAAGCACTGGGGAGTTTACCAGTCTGTGGATATTGGAGGTTGTTGACCCACTGACAAAGATCCTTGACCAACGCACCGGGAAATTTACTGTGTTGTTTGTGGATATCAAAGGTTGTCAACTTGACATAATAAATTTGAAAAGAGCTAATGTATCCTGTGGAAGCATCATTTTTTTCAAGCCCTTTGTGTGCGCTGTTTTCTGGTTGGACTGATATTCTGAAGGTTATTACTAGTGCCCTCAGCAGCACCACTAGTGTTTACCAGTTGAGCACGGATCTCATTCACTGGATAGTCTGGCATGATCTGCCTGCCATAAATCCAAGCTGACTCTTGTGCCATAGCTTGTTTGGTTTTGTTATTCTACTAGGTGCCACTTTTATGGAGTAGCAATACATTAGCCACCTTCCAGTCTGCTGGCACCACAATTGTTACTAGGGAGCAATTAAACAGATATCAGTAAATAGTGTTGCCAGATTGATCTACCTTTGGTGGCCTCTGTGCCTTTTGTAATGTACAGGGCTACCCCTCTCCCTTTGCAATTCTGCATATCCTTACTGAAAATTATGTACTGTAGCCTGGAACAGCAAGGTCCCTGATGTTATGTATAGCCTAGAGGACAGAGTAACAAGCTGTGAATGAGCTCGGTACATCCAACTGACAAGGGTTTGAGTCCCACAACCTCCACTTGTATGCTGTGTGACTGAACAAGTCACTTAACCTTCCTGGTGCTCCTGGGCCATCCCTGAAAACAGGCACTTGTGCCTCATGGGCCTTACCTGGTTACCAAAGAATAAAAAAAAAATTCCAGTTGGACCTCTGCAATTACTGTCTAAAGCTTCCCATTTTATTGCCCATGCTTCTGGCATACAGGCAGATGACTTTCCATGAGCCCTGTTTACCCACTATCCTTTGCCTTCTTCCAGACCCCTCTCTCCACTAACCCCTGGTTTAATGCATGTGACTGTTTTGCAATGTCACTGTGGGCTTTGGGGGAACACTGTAAACTGATCAATAGTTGGCTCATGTAGTAAGGTCACACTTCAGGGGTGGGGAACTCCATAGGGCAAGAGGTTGCTATAGCAAAACTCCAGTCTTCTGTCATTTGAAAAGATAATTGAGCCACTCCATTACTTTCAGTAGGAACACTTGAATTTTTTTATACCTTGATTTCAGTATATAGCCGAGAACCAGTTATAATAAAACATTTGATCTTTCTAAGGGTGGCAGTTTTAACAAATCTAATTAGAAATCTAGAGAATTTGGTGAAAGTGTACATTGATAAGTACACTTTGACAAAAATGTTTAATTCTAATTTGTGATCACTAGTAATCAAAAACCAATGAATTGGGCTTTGCCCATCACACAGAAGAGTTGGATATTATTGGAAAAACAGAAACTTGGAATTCAGATGTAGTTCCTGAAAAAGCTGTGAAGTTACAGGGGTACAGTTTGTTAAGAAAGATAGGGTAGGAAAAGGCAGAGTTATGTGGCATGTTATGGATACATTTGCAGTTAGTAGATTAGAGAATAAAAAAAATAGATTGTCTCAAAACATTATGGTTAGAGGTACAGTTAAATAGAACTCCCTGGTATTTAACCCACTTATCTGTGCAATAGTGCATTACCCCCCATAAGATCAAAAGAAGTTTACTGGCTAAAAGTATTCCTTAATGTGTTTAAATCAAAATGCCAAGAGTCAAGTATTTTTGTTATTGATGATTTTAATAGATCACAGGTGTGGCCTTTTAAAACTTCACATTACTTATTTCAGCCTATTTGGAAAGCTACAAGGAGAGAAGCAGTATTACATTTCTTACTCACAAACCTACACCAGTTTCAGCAAGAGCCAGCAATCCTGACTCCAAGTGGCTTGTCTGACCATAAAGTGGTAATTTGAGCATTTGTTAGCTCACTTTTAAAAAAGTTGTGAGTTAGTGAAAGTAAAAGTGCCCAAGATTAATAGAAGTGTAGTCACAAATGAATTTGAAGACTTTCCTTCATCCATTGGATGAAATGTTCTGTCATGGTATCAGTGAAGAATTGTGGGCAGGATTGAAAACAGGAATTGAGTCATCACTTGAGGGTAACACCGCAATGGTTGAAATTAAAAAGGATCATTCAGATAAACAGTGGATTACTAAGGATTTTAAAACTGTTATTAACAAAAACCCAAAATTCATTAAAAATAGAGATAGGCATTTATTCAAAATCTATTTAACAAAGTTGTCAGATTTCATGAAAAATTAAGGAAAAGATTTTATAACCAGAAAGTGAAACAGTTGCTCACAACTGACCCTAGAAAATAGTGGAGGGGGTCAAAGCTTTTCAAGGTTGGGATTGCCCCATTGACAGTTGGTACACAAATGTTGGTAATCTCTGTCAGGTCAAAATGAAAGCCCTCTGTAATGAAATCGTCTCTTCTCTATGTAGCATCTTCACTAGACAGATTGGCCACTCTGGATGTTGGTTTTATTGAAGTACCTGCTCATTTTCTTCTGAAAACTGATCAAATTTATGGAGAACTTAAAAATGTTAACATATCCAAAGCACCTGACCCAGGCAAAGTTCCTGGTTGGCTGTTGAAGGAGAATGTTGAGGTGTTAGCCCCTTATGTTTGTATGTTCTACAATTTCTGTATTTTAAATGGTCAAATTACTGAAGAATGAAAAAGAGATGAGGTTGTTCTCATTCTGAAGAATTCTGTGGTTGAATATTGTTCAAAATATCTAAGACCTATTTCTCTTACCCCAGTGATTAGTAAGGTAGCTGAGCATACCTCTCAGCCTCTCTCCATTGAAATCATAGTACTGACCTTCACAATTCAGAGCAAGTGTCCAGAGTGTGTAGCACTTTCTTATTTTAAAGAATGACATGTTGAAGAATAGTGGGCCCCATATGTTTAGTGTTAAGGAATGCTTCTATCAAGTTAGTTCAATATCTTAATAGTTTGTGTTTGAGAAATAACTTTAAACATCTGGGAAACATCAGTAAACCTTTATGGAGCAAGGGTAAATTGGAGTGTGAAATTCATAGCAATATGCCAAATTCATAGCAGCTGAGAGTTATGTACAGTAGCTGAGAAATGTATACATGAGCGAAGTTTTGCACAAATGTAGGATGCAATTAAGTGTGACCAATGTTTATTTGCTTGTCAAACTAATCAATAATCTGCATGTTGTTACCGGAAATGGCTTTAGCACTAATGTGGCCATGCTTGATTTCTCAAAAGCTTTTGGCCTCATTATTCATAATACTTTAGTTACTAAAATGTTTATCAATTAAATGTTTTTGAAATAAGTTAAACAGAATAGGAAACAGCAGTTGCACACATTTTTGAAAATAAACAAAAGGACAATTCATGAATTTTTAAGGAATATTTTCAATAACATACATGCAAGATAAGATCAAAAGCAAATATTGTACTTGATGGTTGGTACAATGTTATAATTAAAACAATGACTTCATATTTGAAGAAAAGACAATATTATTTGTGAAGGTATATTTAAAATAATCAGAAATTTCGAAGAAAAACAAAGGAACCTTTCTTTCCCCCTGATGTTCATATACATAAATCCAGGTCAGAGGTATAGTTCAGTGAACTAGTTAGTAAGGAAGGAAGGAAAGAAGGAAGGAAGGGAGGGAGGGAGGGATATAGAAAGAAATTGCATCAGGTGAGGTGAACTACTTTTTGCTGAAACAAAATGAATTATTCAGGTGGGAGAAACAAGTTGCATTTGTTGTTGACCATTCACAAGTCTATACTGGATACCGCACCACTTATAGAACTTATTACTCTGTTCAAGCATACAAAGAGCTAGTTTTTCTGTGCACAGAATCTCCAAAAGGCAATATTTCTATTTAAGTAGGGAGGGAACAGTACACTACAATCAAGCCTATAGGATAATATTCCTGACTGAAATCCAAATAAGTAATAAATAATATTTCTGTTCAAGAGTCCAGCACTGTGAATCACTAAAATGCCCAATGATACAGGATTCTTAACTAATACGATTCACTATATCTGGTAACCCCATTAGATATATTTTAATTTTGTCCCACAAACCCTGTACCAGAGGACAGTCCCAAAACATGTGCATTAAGGTTCCCCTAGATAATTTACATTTAGAACAATCAGGAGATACTCAGAGGCCCATCTTGTGCATCAGGTGAGGAGTATAATAAAGATTGTGTAAAGCCTTAAATTGTATCATTTTTAGATTAACAGTACTGAAAGCCTTTGTGCGTAATATACTAAGGTTCATACTAAGTTATACGGAGCTAAGGAGGCAGTTGGCCCATGTGTGCTCCTATCCATTCACCTGTAATAGGACAGGTCATCCCCATCTGGTATGTAGGAGTCTAATTTATTTTTGAAATAGTTTATATCCTTTCTAGCTATGATCTCTAGTAGCAAGTTATTCCATGGGTGAATTATTCTGTGTATAAAGAATGCTTTCCTTCTATTCGTTCAAAAAGGTTTTGATCTTAGCTGTAGTGGATGGCCTCTAGTTCCTTTCTGATCATTTTTGAACTCTAGATTTAGTTTGCTAAAGAGGTAATTGTCATGTATTATAGTGTAGCATAGCAATAGATTGCCCCTTATTTTTCTTGTTTCTAAAGACATTAGATTTAGTTTCCTTAGTCTGTCTGTATAGAATAACATTTTCATATTATATATTATTTTTGTGACATGTCTCTGTACTTTCTCAACATTCCCTTCAATAGCCCCTACAGAAATAGGACTCCACACGTGGCTCCCATAGTCCAAGATTGGTCTCACATATGTCCTAAACAATGGCATAGCCACCTGTTTATTCCTGCTCCTGAAGTTTCTCTTAGTAGAAAAGATTATATCCATATATTGTTCCAATTCCAATCCTGAGTGGGGGAATCCAGTGCTTCATATCACCATCTTGAGCATTCATCAGCACTGCCCCAATGCATTCTATGAGGAAGTTGTAAAAAGTGGAAACTTTTGGGAGATATATACATACACCCAAGAAAATTATTAGAGAAATTATTAGGTACGTCATTAGGTGAAAAAGTTTTAAGAATTTTTTTTTTATATTTTCATAAAAACTAATGTCTGTTTTAAGTATATTGCTTTGTTCTACTAAAAATTCAAAAGAGAAAAAGCTTTCTTTTTTAAGTATGTCCTTGAGGACCCTAACATTATTGTGGTCCCATTCTGGATTCTGTAATGTTTTGCTGTCAAAAGAAAAAGCGGGATTTACCCATATGGGTTGTGATCCAGACATATTAAGATTCAGTTTAAGTGAGACTGACCACTGCCTAATCTGTCTTATAGTGTCTGTTATCACTTTATTTGGTTTAGCCAGTTTGAGTTTAGCAAACAGAAGAGCTTTGATGTTTATACCTTGACTGGTAAAAGTTCAGCTAACATCCATATCCATTCCGGGATTTGCTGATCAGACAGGTTCAGCAGGAACCACTTGGTGAATGGTAAAGCTCTACATGAAAGGCAATAAAAATAAAAATCTGGTGCTTTCAGGCCTCCGTTACTTTTGGACCTTGACATTCTGTCATAAGACATTCTGTTTTTCCTAAATGCCCACATGAATTTTGCAACCAAACCATTTAGGCCTAAAATATATTTTTTAGTTATACAACCATGTACAGTATCATTAAAAAAAGAAAGATAGTTCTAGGTAAAAGATTCATCTTTATGGTCTCCAGGCAATGCCAGAAACCCAAGGGTAATTTGCTCATTTTAAGCAAGTCATCATGGGCTTTATTTTTTAAAAATTTAAGATTCTGACGGATCATTTTAGATATTATTCTGTAAATTTTTATGCCTAGGTATTCAATACAATCTTTTGCCCAAGATATTCCAGAACCACCCAGGTCTTCTCTCTTACATTTATGGTTTATAGGTAGCAAATGAGTCTTGGAGACAATAAGCTTATATCCAGATACCAACCCAAATTTCTCAAGGATTTGAAAGGCCTCTGGGATTGATATTTTTAGATTAGTGAGGGAAAGTAGTATATCATCTGCATAAAGGGATATCAAAACCTCTTTGCTGCCAACCTTAATTCCTTTAACTGAACAAGAGGAGAGTAGTTTCCTAACTAGCAGATCCATTGTTCAATTAAATAAAAGTGGGGACAAAGGACATCCCTGCCTGGTACCGCTCTCAATGGAGAAAACGGGAGATGTGAAGCCATTGGTAATTACCCCAGAAGTGATATTATTATACAAAACTTGAATCCAGTTAATAAAGTTTTGTGGGAATTTATAAAGTTCTAAGGTATTAATGTTATATGGCTATTGCATGCGATCAAACATTTTTTCTGCATCTAGAGTAAGTAAATCCATGGGTAATTTGGCAGTGTTTGCATGTGTAATGATGTGAAACAGTTTCCTGGTGTTATCCACCACTAACCTACCCTTTATAAATCCTGTTTGCTGAGTTCCAATAATATGATGGATAACCTTCTCTAGCCTACAGGACAAAACCTTAGCCAATATTTTAATATCCAAATTAATAAGAGAAATTGGTCTATCTTTAGTACACAGAAGGGAGTCTTTCCCTTACCTATGGATTAATGTAATTAATCCTTGAGTCATATAAGGAGGCAAATAACCTTTAATGAATGCTTCATTGAAGATTCCTTTAATACTGCAAGGAACCTCTTTAGAAAATGTCTGGAAAAAATTAATGAAGTAATCATCTGGTCCAGAAGTTTTGTTCTTTTTAGGCTGTGAATTGCTGATTATAATTATTGATCAGCTATTGCTGCAACAAGTTGACCTAATACATTTTCTGGGAAAGTTGGTATAGTTACTTCCTTACAGAAATCCTATAATATCCCACTACAACAAGATGTCTCAGTAGAGTATAACTCCTTAGAAAAGCATGGAATTGTTTATTTATGTTTTTGTATCCTGAGACAATAGAGTTGTCTGTTAAATTTCTGATCATAACGATGTTAGTTGCAAAACTTACTTGCTTCAAATGAATTGCTAAGATTTTAGATGCTTTAGGGTCTGAATCTATGTAGTCAAGTTTAGCCATATGAATATGAAATTCTGCTTCTCCTCTTATTAGCTCATTGTACTCTGATTTCAGTTTAGACCACTAATTCCACAACTCTTCAGAGCCTTCCCCTCTTAAAGCCTTTTCTTTTTCCTTAATTTTATCTAGCAGCTTAGATTTTTTTTAATATTCCTTTCTTTCTTATAGGATGCGGATGTACTGATGATATTCCTCTGAAGCCAAGCTTTCATGCACTCCCAATTCATGCCCCAGGATGCATCTTCTGGCTTGTTAGTAGCCAGAAATTCCTCCATTTGTTTTTTAAACATATGCATAAAATCTGTATTTTGTAAGAGGAAATTATTATATTTCCATCTTCTAGTCTTGTTTGTGTTAAGTGATTCTTTATGGACAGCCATACTGGAGTGTGATCAGAGATGACCTATTGTGTTATCTCAACTTCGACTATCCTAGATATTGCTTCTTTTGGGATAAAGATTTGGTCTACCCAAGATCCTGACTGGTGGCACCTAGACCAAAAAAGCATTGTCTTTAACATTTGGAATCATGGGTCTCCAAGCATCCACTAGATCCAGATTATCAACTAAAAGTGATAAGTCTTTATCAGCCTTTGAAAGAGCTTGGAAAAATCTAGAGGTATCAAGAACAGGGTCAAGTATCGAATTTGTGTCACCAGCCAGAATCAAGGTGCTATCCAGACAGGGAGTTAAGTGAGAAAATACTATGTTAAAAGTATCATGTGAAGGTGACGTTGGATCATAAATTTTTACGAGGGTAATATAGTAATGTCCTAACTTTCCATTTACAATAAGAAACAATTTCCAGCTTCATCTTCTATGGTATCACAAACCTGGAAAGAAAAACCTCTTTTAATTATGATGAGTACCCCTGCTTTTTTGGAACTATTTGCTGCTCCAAAAGCCTGTCCCACCCACTACCTGTGCATCAAATCATGGTGTTCTTTTTTGATAAATGTTTCTTGAAGGAACACTATAGATAGATTCATTCTTTTGAGATGTCTGAGCACAGAATAGCTCTTCATCTCATGATTTTGGCCTCTGACGTTCCATGTAACAAAAACAAATCCCCCTGTATTAGACATAAAACATCTTTAAGCATTTCATTCTAACTGAAGTGTCACCACTTAAAATTCCTTCCACATAAATAGTAATGATGAACTTAAATAATTTCAATGCATGACTAACCAGAGAAGAAAAGATCAAACTGTTAAGTGAAAAAGGAGTTAGATATAAGAAGGAAAACATAAGAAAAGAAAAATGAGATTCTAAAGATAGTGTGAAGCCCTCCTCCTACATACTTAAGCACAACTGAATGATTTTAAAATGTTCTTAATAAAGTGAAAAACCTAAAAAACATTAAACACAGAATGATCCCACCAACTCCTCTTTTGTCCATTCTCTAAAGGAAAACACTACCAAATCATGACCAGCGGACCCCCCTTGGTTAATTTAATATTATTATTGGAACACTATTAAATGAGCAATGACATTTTAGAGATCAGTTTTTCCCTCCTTCCCTCTCCTCCTCCCCTACCTCCTTCCTTCTTTTGAGGAGAAGTTTTAGATACAGCAAGCAATTCACAGGACAATGAGAAGAACACATAGGAGTATATTCGCCTCTGAGGCAGGGAGATCAGAGGGCTGTGGGTTCAGTTCCCACATCTGGCACTTGGGTTACTATCCCAATACTGACACTGTAGTGCAGCATGAGGGGGGTGCTGCACTTTTGAGGTGCCGTCTTTCAGATGAGACGTTAAACCGAGGTCCCATCTGCCTGGATTGGTGGTAGTTTAGGTGGATGTTAAAGATCTCATGGCACTTATCGAAAAAGAGTAGGGGAATTTCCCCAGTGTCCTGGCCAAATTTCTCCCATTCATTAAAAGTACCACCAACAGCTTAATCTATTCAATTAAGGTTGCTTACCATCTGTATCCCCTTCCCCCCGGTCACCCCTGAAAAAGGGACTTCTAGGCCCAATGGGCTTACCGGGTCAACAAAATTCAATAAATAAATAAATAAAATATGTTAAGTGCAATGCTACTTTAAAATATTATGTAATATGGAGATAAAACAAACACTAGACCTGTAAAACTGTTTAAATTACTTACATCGTCTACCTCAACTGTCTACAGAATTATTAGTGTAACAATACCTTTCACTGCCATGCAATACCTGACTGTGATTGTAATTAGATGAGCATGAAAACAAATTAATAGTATGGTGTCAAGCTTTACAAAAAACATAAAACCACTAAAAAAAAAAGAAAGGAAACCTTACTTCCATGACAAATGTCCTGGCAGACTTCTGTTGAAGAAGAAATCTTTCACTGAAGACATACTGGCCCCGAGGATTGAGTTGTATCAGATGTTTGAGTTGTTTGAGTTCTTTGATAACAGCAGTAAGGGAAAAACTGTTAATTAAAACAGAGCAATATTGCCTCGATCTTAAAAATCATGCTGGTGAAAAGAAAGATAAGCAAACAACGGCATTGTTTACAAAGCTCCTGTGTACACTACAAACAGCACTATGAGTTATTTCTAGTATGTAAAACATGTAAACTCATTAAATTCTAAGCAAGTTGCTGTATGGAAAAATCTCGTCTGCCCTGCACGTGCACGCGAGGATTCATGAAAACACTTGCATACATGGGCAGTGTAGAGCAGCATTGTGGTCAACCTCAAGAGACAGTTTTAAACAAGATTATAACCCTAGGTTCTAAACTGTAGGTTATTGCCACCTTAGAAAAAAATGGAAGAAAATAATAATAAGAAAAAACTTAGTAACCTCGTTACACAATCTTCCCCTTGCAATGTAACTCCTCAGTGTCAGCCCACTGGTAATGGATCCATGCTCACTTGAGACATTATCTAGTCATTTATGTTCCAACAACTAACATTAACTGTATTAATTAATTGATTCAAACTCAGACAAAAGGTTTAGCAATACACAGAATTTCCCAGCTATCTCAAATACTGACCTCCTGCTTCATGTAGGTAGCCCTCCAGCCAGTAAAGTTACTAAAATGTTACATTATGGAATTCACAATACTCTTGCAAGATGGTATGTTTATTTTTTACAAGCAAGAAGACCATCCCAATGGCTTGGACATGCTAGAAAAATATTGTTTAACGTCCAGCCATGGAACTTCAGTACCCTCCACCAACACGTAAAGGAGCAGTCACACACACTGAATAGTGTATAAAGTGCTTTGCAGCTATTTATTTGTATAAAGTGCCCAAAGTCAGAAAATTCACCCTACCTCTCAAAGAGGACACCAGCAGATGCTCCAGGCAGTTAACCTCCTACTGGCTTCGCTCTAAGGCATCATCAGGGAGTGCTCCTGGTTCTTTATTACACTGTTCTATATGTGTATCTTAAAGGGACATCCTTCTTTTGTATTCTAATAACACACAGTTTAATGCCACACTACCCTAATCAAATGTGATCACAACATATAAACCATAAATCATAAATGTGACAAGTGCAATTTAAAAGTGACTAAGTATATTAAAAAAAACAGTTGCTAGCAAAGAACACCTGAATAATTAATTTATATGTATTGACTAATTGAGACCTTAGAACTCATTACATACAATAGTCTTAAAAAATCCTGTTTAAGCATTCAGTCTTATAGAAACCCTATTTAATCATATAGGGTTCCTTATTATTTAATCATGTCTGATGCCTTATTGATAATTAAATCCTTAGGTATATAAATATATGACTATATAAATATGTCCTATATTCAATACATATAATTCTTTATGATAAATATTGATTTTTGTAACAACAAGTAAATAAAGCTCAAATGTGCAGTAACACCAAATACCAGTTTAAAAAAAACAGCTTCAATTCATTTATTATTCTCATATAGCACACAATGTATTTTATTCATAAAAAATGTGTATTTTGATATTGTGGATTTTGCAAAAGGCCAATTCACACTTTCCTTCCAAACAATTAATTGAATAATGAAACAAAAAAACATTGATGAACATAATTTACTAGCTATATAAACAAAGCTTGAAGTCTATATGCATGTACAAATGTATCAATCATGTGGAGCCAGGGTGAGGGAGAGGGATGGTAGGGAAAGGGGGAGGGAAAGGGAGGGAGGGGAAACCAAGTTTTTTATATTCTATAAAAACTCCAATGAAAATTGGTATTAGAGAGTAGGCCTACCCTGCAAAAAAGCATTTGTGATTGTAAGCAGGATATTACACTAAAATATAATGCCCCATCAGTGTTGTTATTATGTTTATTATTCATTACTCTGGATATTTCTCCATAGGTTTCAATAATAATAGCCTACAATGGATCTTGATTTATTCTCAGCCCTAAGCTTCACACCTTTCTAAGGAACAGAGACAAATCAATACTGTCATTTAAACCTGGTGGTCTTATGGTTCCCAAAGTATAGATCCAGAAGGCCTCTTGTTTATTAAGCACTAAATCCTGATCAACTCCCCTTGGTCCATTGTTAACTCTTTCCATTCTCTGGAAATTAAATTTGTGTTCCCCCTTCTGGCTGTTGTTCTGAATGTGTTGCGCTAATGCATTGTGTATGTCTACCAACCTGACTGAGCTCAAATGCTCCCCTATCCTGTTTTTAAACAATTGTCTGGTTTTACCTACATAAAAGACTTTACAGCTACATGTATCAAGATATCTATTCTGTGTGCTACAGTTAATAAATTGTTGAATACAGGATTCCTTATTGTAACTGACAAGCTAAAGACCCATGTTTTTTCTAGCAGCCTTTGGGTTGGGCTGGTAACCAGTTTTTCATTTTGAACTGTTCTATGGGGAAAACACTGTGGACTAAAATATCCTTCAAGGTTTGTCCCCACCTATATGTTATTTTTTTTTGGGGGGGGGGCCTTGCAGTTTCCATCAGTGCTGGTTCAGTTTCCAAAATATGTCAGCATGTGTTCAGACATTCTCTAATAACCCCACTCTTGACAAAATATTATGTAATAAAAAACTTGATCTGTATTCTTTGTTTTCTTAGTTTTATATCTCAGCAACTCAGTTCTATCTATTTTATCCACTGCATCTTTGTAGAAAGTGTCCCTGTAACTCCTTACTTCTCTTATCATACACATGGAGTTGTGTGCAGTTTCTTTTGGCCCTCATAAATTGTGATTTTGTGATGTTGCTGATGGTGTGGCGTGGATGGCAGCTGCTAGCCAGGAGTAAACTGTTGCAATCTGTTTTTTTCCTGTATAAATCTGTCTCCACTGTGCCATCTTGCATGCACAATATGTCAAGATCCTGAAACTGTACATTAGTTTCACTATATTGTGCTGTGACTTTGAGATTTGAATTTTACTTTTCCAAATAGCTAATAAACTCCTGTAGCTTATCCACACCACCTCGTCATACTGTCAGCACATTATCAATGAAACACTTTCACAAGTCTATTTGATCGTAGAAGGGGTTAATGTCCTTATCATAAATAGCACTCTCTTCCCACATGTCAAGGTATAAAATAATGTATGTGGGGGCACATGTTGCCCCCATCACTATACCCTTGAGCTGTAGGAAGTGCTGTCCCTGAAACATGAATGTGTTCATAGTCAGAATGAACCTGGATAAGGTAGATCAAAATTCAACAAATTCCAATGAATAATCAGTTTTCACATCCATCCAGTAAAATAGTGCCTCTAGACCCCCCTCATGTGGTATATTTGTATATAAAGACTGGACGTCCAGTGTGGCCAGTAACCAGCCTACTTCCATCTGGAGATCACCCAGGACGCCCAATATATATGTTGTATCATTAATATGTGATCTAAGTGTAGGGACCATATGGTTGATATGTTTGTCAACAAATTTGGACAATGGCTGTTAGTGAGCTGATACCTGATACAATACAGCATCCTGGGGGATCTACCAGTATTTTATGTATTTTAGGCACAATATACTGTATATCGTCTGCCTTACCAAGTGGAGAACTGTGAGAAAATCATAAGTAACATCAGTGATAATGCCCCTCTCATACACATCTGTTAAATAGGTGTCAATTTCCTTTTTAAACATCATAGTCTGGTCAGTCTTTAGCCCCACATAAAAATTTGTATCTGCAAGCTGACAAAACATTCTTTTCTGTATTCCTCAGTGTTAAGAATTACTATTGAACCCCTTGTCTGCTGGTTTTATTGTTATATGTTGGTTGTTATCAAGTTTTGCCAATGCCATCTTTTCTGAAGTACTTATGTTGGAATAATGTATATTCCACAAATCATGTTCATGTTTACGTATTTCATTTAGTAAAGTTTTTTCAAAAGCCAGTACTGTAGGGGCATACTGTGGAACAAAAGTGGAGGGGTTCCTTAGTTCAGTTCTACTCTCTTGCAATGTTTATGTAGGCTGACTGTTGTTAATATCACTCTGACCATTTGTATGAGTTCCTTCAACATTATTAACTGCGTTAGAATCATTTTTGAAAAAGTGTACCTTAAAGATCATGTACAATGGTTTTTACATATTTTTAATAAAGGCTTGAAAAGCTGAAATTCAAGTCCATGTGTCACGATTAATGTTTCCTGAAAATTCCATGCTGTTTGGTTTTGTAGTTTTCTTTAAATCAGCATTTGTTAACGTGCTCTATAGTGGTTGAAAACAGTGGAGTTTTTCTGTCCTCTCAGTCAAGCTTAGAGAGCGATGACATCATTTTGGAATAGCTTGCTGCTTTAGATTTCCAGTCAGAGTAGCACTCTGTAGAGTATGATTTGCTGAGCTCTCCAGGTTTCTTACAAACCCAGTCTCTGGTTTGTGTTTAGATAGATCAGTTTAAAATCTATCATTATCTTATAGACAGCTAACCATTTCAGTTTCAGTGTTGAATTGAAGTAGTGGAAATCTTTCTCTGTGAGAAATCAGCTTGTCTGTACCACAGCTCTCATTTCTTTCTAATCAAAACTCTGATTTTTTTTAACTATATAACACAGGGCTGTTTAATGAATATAAAATGAATCTAAATGTCATTCACAGAAACAGTTTGTCTTTGATGTAGCCTTCATAAATACATTCATGTAACAACATTTTTTTAATGTCCGATTCACAAACAGGTGCCTGTCACACTCTGATACTGTATTTCAAGCACATGTACTGTCTAAACTCACAAATTTCAGTTCTTTGGTGGTTTCTGTGTGAAAATACATCATGTATGTGTATAACTAGAGACACTGTTTGGAATCCCAATGCACTGTGTCTCTGCCCCACAGCTGAGGCAGCTGCGGTATATTGCCACCTGTCTCCTGCCCCACAAGCCCCCTGCCTTCTGCTCCACATTCAAGGCTGCTACACCCTGCTGCCCACTGTCTTCTCCCACACAGTCAGGAATTGTGCACCCTGCTGCCTCCATCACCTGCCTAAAGAATCAGGACTGCTGCACCCTGCTGCCCCCTGCCCAGACAGTTGGGGCAGTGGCAGAGCCAGATTTGGGAGCATTTGGGAGCCAGGGGGGCACCATTCAGTCAATCATGGGACTTCACAATGGACACTAAGCAGTGAATAAAGATATTGGTGGGGCACCACTACTCACACTGGGGCAGCCAGGAGGGGTGACCGCCCCACCAGTCCCCCTCTAGCTCCGCCACCGAGTTGGGGTTGCTGCACCCTGCTGCTCTCTCTCTCCCCCACCTTCACAGTTAGGAATGCTGTACCTGTTGCCCTCTGTTCCTGCCTCCAGAGTCAGGTCTACTGGTCTGTGCTAAGACCTAGAGTTCCAGGTTCCCTGCCTCCACAGCTGGGGCTGCTGCACCATGATGCCCTAGCCATCAGAGGTGGGACTTTTGCTGCACCCTGCTACCAACTTCCAGTGCCCCAAATGGGCAGGGCTGCTGCACCACATGTACCCCATCTCACAGTCAGAGCTGCTGTACCCTGATGACCCTGTGTCCTGCTCCACAGTCAACACTTCTGCACCATGCTCTCCTCTATCCCCTGTCAGCAGAGACAGAGCTGCTGCACACTGCACCTTTCTACACAGTTGGGGTTGCTGTGACCTGCTGTGCCCTAGAGTCCCATTCCTCTGCAATGTGGGCTGCTGCATCATGCTGCCAATTGCCACAAGATACAGGGCATTTGCTGCACCCTGCTGCATGCCTCCACAGTTGAGGCAGTTGCACCCTGCTGCCCCCATTTCACTAGAATCAGATTCTTTGCTAAACTCTGCTGCTCACATCCCTTATTCCAAACAGCCATGGCTGCTGCACCCTGTCCCACAGTTTGGGCTGCTGTATCTTGATGCCACCCCATGTCCTGCTCAAACATTCAGGGCTGCTGCACCCTGCTGTCCTCTATCCCCACCCCCACAGTCAGGGCCACGTCACCCTGTTGACTCCTGTTGCTATCTCCACAGTCAGGGCTGCAGTGCTGTGCTACATGCTAGAGTCTCATACTCCCTGCCTCAACAATTGGGGCTGCTGAACCCTGCTACTGTACACACTTCCACTGCCCCAAATGGGCTGGACTGCTGCCCAAAGTGCACCCTGTGTTATTGTCAGGGCTGCTGTACCCTGATGCCTACCTGTGTCCTGACCCACAGTCAAGGCTTCTGCACCATGCTGTCCTCTGTCCCCTGCCACCATTGTGCCCTGCCACACCACAGAGCCCTTGCCTCCACAGGCAGGGGACAGGGTACAGCAAATGCCCTTACTCTTGTCTTGCACCCTTCCCAAACAGTTGGGGTTGCTGCACTCTGCTCCCCTCTATCTCCCTCCCTCACGGTCAGGGACACTGCACCTGTTGCCACCTGTTCCTGTCTCAGCAGGGGGTAGCAAAGGATCTGACTCTGGTGGCAGGGAGACAGCAGGGTTCACCTGCCTCAACTATAGAGGTATACAACAGGGTGCAGTAAATGCCCAGAATCTTGTGGTAAGTGGCAGCATGGTGCAGAAGCCCTAACTGCAGAGGCATGGGGCTCTAGGGCACAGCAGGCCACACCAACCTCAACTGCATAGAAAAGAGCCGAGTGCAGCGGTCCTGTTTGGGGTGACAGGAGATAGAGGACAGCATGGGGCAGAATCTTCGACTGTGGGGCAGGATACAGGGGGCATCAGGGTACAGCAGTGCTGACTGTGAGATGCGGTATCTCTGGTGCAGCAGCCCTGCCCATTTGAGGCAATGGAAGATGATAGCATGATGCAGCAAAAGCCCCACCTCTGGTGGCTAGCGCAGCATGGTGCAGCAGCCCCAGCTGTGGAGGCAGGGAACCTGGCACTCTAGGGCTTAATACAGCACAGCAGTCCTGACTGCGGAGACAGGAACAGGGGCAAAGGTGCAGTGTGTCCCTAACTCTGAGGGCAGAGGAGAGAGGGCAGCAGGGTCCAGCAACCCCAACTGTCTGGGCAGGGGGCAGCAGGGTTCAGCAGCCCTGATTCTTTAGGTAGGGGATGGAGGCAGCAGGGTGCACAATCCCTGACTGTGTGGGAGAAGACAGAGGCAGCAGGGTGCAGCAGCCTCAAATGTGAAGCAGAAGTCAGGGGGCTTGTGGGGTAGGGGACAGGTGGCAGTAGAATGGTGCAGCCTCAGTTGTACAGCAGAGACACAGTGCATCAGGATGCCATATAGTGTTTCTAGTTAAGCACATGTATAATGTATTTTCACACAGAAACCACAAAAGAACTAAAATTTGTGACTTCAGACATTACTTGTGCTTGAAATACTTTAGCTGAGTGTGACAGGCACCTGTTTGTCAATCTGACATAAAAAATGTTCTTACATGAATGTACTTATGAAGGTTACATCAAAAACAAACTGTTTCTGTGAATGAACAAAATGTAATTTTATTTTATATTAATTAAATAGCCCTGTGTTATATAGTTAGAAAAAAATCAAGAGTTTTGATTAGAAAGAACTGAAAGCTGTGATATAGACAAGCTGATTTCTCACAGAGAAAGATTTCCACTAGTTCAATTCAGCACTGAAACTGAAATGATAAGCTTTTTATAGAAAAATAATGATAGATTTTAAGCTGATCTATCTAACCACAGACCAGAGACTGGATTTGCAAGAAACCTGGAGAGCTCAGTAAACCATTAAGTCTATAGAGTGCTGCTCTGACTGGATATCTGAAACAGCAAGCTTCTCCAAAATGATGTCATCACTCTCTAAGCCTGGCTGAGAGGACACAAATAACTCCACTCTTTTCAGCCACTGTAAAGCAAGTTAACAAATGCTGATTTAAAGAAAACTACAAAACCAACCATGACATTTTCAGGAAACACTAATAATGAGACAGGGTTTGAATTTTAGCTTTTCAAGCTTTTTTTAAAAATATGTAAAAACCTTTGCACATGATCTTTAAGGTTTAACTTCCTTGTGAACTTCTTGACATTCATGTATAAGTCAAAATTCTTTACTCTGCACGTCGGGATAAATCCAAGGCCCTTTTGTTGAACTGCTGTCTGTGCTGATGTGAGTTGCACTGCTGACAAGTTGATCCCACTATCTGCTTGCTCTTCACTCTGTAGCTCCCTCTGCCCCAGCTCCATGTTGAATGATTCTGTCCTCCTCACTTCTGTTGCCCCTGGTATTTGTGGCAGCCGCATTTCCCCTGCTTGTCTGTTTCTCTGTTGTTTTGTGCCTCTGTGTCTTGTCCTCTTCCTACGTTGAGGTTGTCCTGGAATTGAAATGACTGCGTACTGCATCTCAGCATGGGAGCTGTCGAGAATTGTTCCTGTTGCTCCAATTGTTGCTCCTCCTCCTCCACTTCTAAAAAATCATCCATGGAAGACTCAGGTGTAAAATGATCCCAGGAGATATTTAAAGAGGTAATGACTTTTACAATCGAATGTGTAACAGCAGAATGCTCATTACCAATCTCTGTTTGGGAGTTGGAATCCCTCAGGCATCCATTATTTATCTTTTGTCTCTTCCACTTTTTAGCTTTATGTTTTTTCAGGTTCCATGTAAAAACTCTGTAAAACAGGTAATCCTGTTGGTCATGTTCAAAATTTTGTCATTTTTGTTTGTTTAAGTTTTATTCCCTCTTTCTGAATTGTTTATAGCAACTCATTCTCGAAATGATGGAAATCTGGGTGCTCCTTATACTCAGCTATTCTTTCCTCATATATTTTTAAGTTCTCCTCCAGGTCACTCCACTGGGCTGTGTAATCATGTATTAAGTAATGAACAAGCTGCATGGATGCTTGCTGCATTTGATTTTTCCAGTGTGCCATTAGTATCAGCTGATCTTCTCCATATCCTGGTCACTTAATCACCCACAGACCCCTTGGGCATGGTCCACCTTAACATATGCCTCGAGGGTGATCTTATGCCAGTAGTTTCTGCAAGCTTTCAGGGCTGCTTGCTCCAATGACTGGAAAGCCAAAACTATATTGAGAAGAGTTGCGGGTGGTTTATTGCTTATATGTTGACTTGTGTTAAAATCTGGTGTCGGGGACTCAACCCCGAATGGGTTGGTTTTACCCGTATCTTTGAAAATAACATCTGCTAGAGTACTACCGGCATCCCCCAAATAGATGTCACTAAATCTAAAAGACATCCCAGTCCCTGATTGCTCTGCCATACTCTTGAGGCTGAGGTAGAATGGGTGTCAAACTGGCATGAGGATTTGTATTTCGGGCAACAAGAATGCTTCTAAGTTTCTACTTGAGTTGGTTGCCACCAGCTGGCTAACAATGACCACAATTGCAAACAAGAAAATCACCCCAATAGCTTGTACGTGTTAGGAAAATATTGCTTAATGTCCAGACATGGAATTTCAGCACCATCCACCAACATGTAAAGGAGCAGTCACACACACCGAATAGTGTATAAAGTGATTTGCAGCTGTTTATTTGTTTAAAGTGACAAAAGTCAGAAAATTCACCCTACCTCTCAAAAAGTACACTGGCAGATGCCCCTAACAGTTAACCTCCTGCCGGTTTCACTCTAGGGCATCATCAGAGAGTGTCCCAGGTTTCTCATTACATTCTTTTATATGTGTCTCTTAAAGGGACAGCCTTCTTTTGTATTCTAATAACACACAGTTTAATGTCACACTACCATAATCAAATGTGATCACAAAATATAAATCATAAATCATAAAAGTGATAAGTGTAATTGAAAAGTGACTAAGTATATTAAAAATACCCAGTTGCTAGCAAAGAACACTTAGTTAATTAATTTGTATGTATTGACTAATTGAGACCTTAAAACTCATTACATACAATGGGCATTATTCACGAATGGGCATAAGGTACATGCCTTCAGTGTGTAACCTGCCTGCACAGTTCTGCAGCCATGAATGGATGTGTGGTGGTTGTATTCACAGACACTGGCCACTGCGCAGCTTCCATCTGTGACCCTGCCCCCCTGGCATGCAGGTGCATGGAGGACTATTCTGCGGACCAGGTGGGCATCCAGTGGGATGCCTGGACCCGGTCTGCTACTGGATTCCTTGTGCCCGTGGGGTGCAGATGATGGCAGATGGTGTGCTGTGTGCTGGCAGCACTGGGGCAGGTGGGTGCCCAGTCAGCCACCCCAGCCCACCTTGTGGTCTGCTTGGGCTAGGGTGGCTTGTTGGGGGAGGGTCTGCTGAACACTGTTGTCTTCATCGCAGCCAGTTGTGGCATCCTGGGGGAGGAATTTTATCCCTTACAGCTGGGTGTTATGCAGTTTTGCATGCGCCTTCCGCACCCAGCATTCTACACCTTTGTGAATGGTGCAGAGTGTGGGCACTGCCCTCTGGCCCCCTGACGCGTTCCACAGCTGATCAGGGGCTTGAGTGCATATGGGACATGTATCCCATATGCGCATTCTGTTCAGGGGGTGCACTGGCTACGGAGTGCCTATGCGCCACACTTATGTGACGCATAGGCTGTTTTTCAATTAGTGTATAGCACCCAATGGTCTTAAAAAAATCCTGTTTAAGCATTCAGTCTTATAGAAACCCTATTTAAACCTATAGGGTTCCTTATTATTTAATAATGTCTGATGCTCCATTGTCAATTAAATCCCTAGGTATTTAAATAAATGAATATATAAATACTTTGGGCACTTTATACAAATAAATAGCTGCAAAGCACTTTATAGGCTATTCAGTGTGTGTGACTGCTTCTCTACGTGTTGGTGGATGGTGCTGAAATTCCATGTCTGGATGTTTATATTTTGAACACAGGAAACAGAGGGTTATGGTGGGTAATTTTAGATCAAACTGGAAAAAGATTTTAAGAAGAGTTCCACATGGAACAAAATTAAGCCCTTTGATTTTAATTAATGATTCAGGCACCAAATATGAAAAAGCCATGTATGCTGATTTTACCACACTGTACAAAAAGTATCTTAAGAAAAGGCCAGACCCCTTCCAATCTAATTTGATTGTAGGCTGCAATAATTGTTTCTATTTATTTGTAATTCATGACCAGGAAAGACAGACTAAGCTGTGATAGCTTATTTCCAGGTGTGTCCTAGGGGTGGGTTACATTGATCTGTTTTATTGACAGGGTAATCTTGGCCATGACACCAGGGAAAATCCTTTATACTTTTCAACAATAAGTGCCATGGTATGTTTTAATTTTACCAGGCAGTGAGCTGAGATGGGCAGAAGGGACCTCGGTTTACTGTCACATCAAAGGACGATGACTCAACAGGGCTGTACCCCCCTTGTACTGCACTACTGTGTCAGTTATGGGTATTACCTAAAGTAACTGGCATGGGGCTAGAACCCAGGACCTTCCAATCTTCCAGTCCCAGAGGCGAGCATGCTACCTACTTAGCCACTGACACTTTTTATTTATTTTATTTAAAACCTTGTTACTGGATAAATAAAACACTGGGCCACATGGCCCTTTTACAGGCTGGACCTGGGAGGAGTCAATACATTCAGACAATGTCACACATATTCAGACAGGCACAAATGTTTTTTTTTAAAAAACAACAATACAGCAAAAATGCAGAAACATTAATACAAACTTAATAACCATAAAACATAATGTGCTTGTAGATAATGATTCCAAGAGGAGCTGCTTTATGTACATTTGCAAGATGACATTGAGTATGAAAATATTTTCAGGATATCTTAAAAGGATTAAACTTCAAAATATTACATTAATCATCAGGCAGTTTATTCCAGCTTTTTATTACACTGTCGATGATACTACTACTACTACTAATAATGGCATTCAGCTTATTGCCAAGAAAACCCAAATAATGAGAATCTGGCAAAAAAGAATGGGTGTGAACTAAAGTTTCAAACTGAAGGGGCTGAAATTAAAATAGTCCAACATGAAAAATGACTGGGGGTAACAGTATCCTATAAGTTTGGGTGGTCGCTGCATGTGACAGATATAATTGTAAAGGCAGCTAAAATAATCTTCTTTTTGAATCAGTTAAAAAGAGTTATGCTATCAGAGGTAGAACTGATGTTAGCATACAAATCTTTGAACTGACCATGTTTGGAATATTGTTGCCTAGTGTAGCATTTAGTTTTAGGTAAAGGGACAGTAGAAGATATTGAAAAAACTCAAAAGAGGGCCTTGAGAATAATCATGATTTATTTATATATTTAGTTTTTGTTAACCGGGTAAGCACCATAGCCAAGACATGACTATTTTCAGGCATGACCCGGGAGGTTACAGTGGGTAGGAGAACTTTGAGAAACATACATTTGAAACCTACATTTGCCATACATATGTTTTGCCAAAACAGGGAAATGACTACACTGAATACAGCACAAGAAACAAAATGACACAATATAAGCAGGAATAATACATACATTTTGATTTTAGAGGTTCTTCAAAGATGTAAAGATTTCACAAGTGGCTGGCATGCGTGACCAAAAGGAATAACAGTAATATGACCTAGTGACTAAACTTATTCCTTGTATCAAAGCACTGGATTGAGAGCAGTTTGACACAGATAACAAAGCATACCACGTAAGTGCTTATAGTCTGAGCTAGCAGAGGTGGACAGCGAAATAGTATATAGCAGTTAGGGGTATGAAGGACAAGGAGATTTGTGCTGGGTTCAAGGGGGTTTGAAGCAGGTACAGGAGACATGGTTAAATAGGAAGGCGCAAAGATTACTTTTAAACAGGGTATGTGTAGGGGTTTGGTGACTCTCAAAAGGCAGGGAGTTTCATAGTTTGGCTGCTGAGTAAGAAAAGGAAAGTGTGCCTTTGTTGAATTTACATCTTGGTATTTTCAACAATCCTTTATTGGCTGAGCGGAGGCCATGGGAGAGGAGCATCGGAGTTAACAGGGAGGCCAGTGAGACCGGGATGTTTGTTCTGATGATATTATCGGTCAGTGATCCAAGAGCAAGAGTACGAGCTTCAGAAGGTGGCAGCCAGTTCAGATCAGCGTAAAGCAAACGATGTTTCGACCAGGGAGAAGATGAGGCATACCTACATATGCTGTTGTAGATGGTATCCCACTTCCTTAGGAGAGTTGCGGATGCATTGAGATAAGTGACAACCCCGTAAGGTAAAGGCAGGAGTAAGATCCCCGGGCTATGGCTAATCTTGCTGCTGCATTAGGATGTAGATTGTTTTATAGGCTACACCAATTTTAGCATTAACTGATTATCTAATGAAGTAGTTAGGACTAAGTGGAATCTGTCCACATTACAGTTTGTGAACAACATCAACAATTGTGTAAACAATTATTTTTTGCTATTGAAATCTGATTGCAGAATCCATGGTCTGGTTTGGTTAAACAAGATGCAATACCAGAGTAAAGAATAGTTGGACCACTAATACTGGCACAATTAAGGGATTTAATACAACTTTGTCCCATGGGCTGTTAAAAGTTTTGAATGAAAAGAACAAGTCAGGCTGGTAAATGTTCAGAAGACTCATAATGATAATATTATCAGAGTAAATAACTAGTTATTAATCTTGGATAACATTGATCTTACTTTGAAATAATTCTTTGAGGTTTTAAACTTGTGATATCTTTGTGCACTCAGTCATCTTTGCACTCTGCCTTGGCATGTTTGACCTTTTTGATATGCAATGTAATGTTAATAACCAGGTGTTAAGGCTTAGACACAGTACTGTATGTGTTTAAACTTGTCAAGTTGTGTATTATAGTATTGATTTTTACTGTATTTATTATTAATGTATTATTAATGTTATTAATGTTGTTAATGTATTAATTAATTATAATTACTTCAGTAGTGTTTCTCAATTGCAACAAAACTGAACTGAACTGATATAACATGTAAGCATTAAGACATGAGAGGGCTTTTGTTCTCTGAGGTTAATGTAGGCCCAGGTGTACACAGTACTGAGGGGGACTATGTAGAATATCAGACACCCTAACTGGCTATGGTAAATTCATAGTGCTACTTATGTACACAGTCATGTTGTACATTGTGTCATAATGCACAAAACTGTTTTTTATTTGATTTTATTAGTTTAATTGTTATGATTATGTATGTAGAAGTGGAGGGTGTGTGTGTGGGGGCTCTGCCCCCCAAAATTAATGATCCTTGTCCTATGTGTTAAGAAGGGAAGGGAAGGGTTGTGGGGAGCAGAGCCCCCTATGTCATATACAGTCAGCCGCATAATAGTGTAACAGCACTTGGTATTCACAAAGTGTTTACGCAAACCCACTTACGCTTGTCTGAAATTCTACACAAATGCCATAGTGAGACACCAGGCACTTGCACTGGTGCCTTCAGCACCTGGAAATGCATTAACCCCTGACAAGCTTCCACAATTCTCAGCAGGGCTATACGTACATGATTCAATAACCATCTATGTCATTATATCTGCTTTCAGATCTACAAACAGGTTTTATCAAAAGAGATTCTACTCTTCAACAGTGTTATTATTCACCATCTGATAGAAAAATATGCCATGGGCTGTCCGTTGGTGCAGCGGTGAAGCTACCACTCATGACACCAGTGATCCAGGTTCGGAAGTGGGCCAGAGTCATTTGGGGCCGGCCAGGGAAAGGAGGTTTGTGCATCCCACAGGAAGCTGTTCTTCTCTGGGGAGAGTGGGATGCTTGCTCCACTACAACACTGCCACTTGGGTCACCACAGGAGGCAGTGCAGTGGAGCTGCGACTGGAGGGTGGGCACTTGCTGGCCTGGATGTCTACATACATGCATGTAGCTGACAAGTGGGGTCCTAGCCCATGAAGTGCCCATGGGAAGGGGACCAAAGGTCAGACACCTCCCTGACCTGCAGTAGAGTGAAGCTGTCTCTCCCTTGCAGGCCCCATGCCACTCACTGGGATCCTGATCACAACCTAGCTGTAACTCCAACTGAGTTTGGGGAATCCAGAAAGCTCCACCACGGGGGCCAAATCCATGGGGCACTGATGTGCTGGAGATGAGTCCCAGGGACAGTGGAGGATGGGACTTGGAGGAAGAAGAGGGCCAATGACCGCCAGGCAGGGAAGCAAACAGTATAGTAAATAAAAGAAAAAAATCAAAATAGTCCAAACCCAGTATTTTGCCTTTATTGATTTAAGAAAAAATTTTGACTCACTCAATCATAATATTCTGGCAAGGAAACTACAGGAAATGTTACTTGATGAAAGTCTTTTCAAATCATTAGTGAATTAAATAACAATATCACCAATTGGTGTAAAGCTAGATAAACAGGGAAGGTAACCTAATAAATAAAATATGGACAAATGGAAAAAGGTGTCAAACAGGGCTGCATGCTCTCATGAACCCTGTTCAATATTTATATCAGTGATGTGATATTGGCCCTGGATAATAAGAACCCTGGCTACCCCAAAATAAAACACTCAAATGCCCTATTCTGGCATATGTAGACTACCTAGTTCTTCTTGCACTCGCCAAGGAAGTTCTGCAAAAATATCTTAATTTGCTACATGACAAATGTCAAGCTCATAACCTGGTCATTAACCAAGATAAAAGGAAGATAATGATTGTTGATACTAAGTTAAATAATGAAACTACAGGAAGATGGTATATCAATGGAAAACAAAACTCGAGATAGTAAAGGAATATACTTACCTGTGTGTAACTTTTAAGAAAATATTTGAAATGGAATTACCATGTCAACATTATTGGGCTGGTATTGGTGGAGGAGGTGTGCGGGGTGATATCTGAGCTGCAGCTCACTTATTGTGAGCTGGACCTGGGTCTAATGTGCCTCCTAGTGAGTTGTGTGGGATTTCTGAGCCCAGTGTTTGCCGAGATAGTCCAGTGTTCTCTTTTGGAGGGGTCCTTTCCGAGTACATTGAAGGATGTGCTGGTGAGGCCTCTTCTAAAAAAAGCTTCTTTGGACCTAGACTGTTCGGCAGATTTTAGACCTGTCTCTAACCTTCCCTTTGTAGGCAAGGTTACTGAGAAGATCGTGGCTCTGCAGCTCAAGGCATACCTCATGAACCCCAATTTTCAAATGGGGTTAGAGCTACACAATGGACTTGCATCATGGAGTTTGACGCAAGTGAGGACTTGTGTCAAACATTGACACAATTGAAATTTTGTAAGGAAGACAGCCACAAATCCCTGATGCAAGTCCTTTGTGATGAACGCAGCAAAGTTAGACCAGCTTCCCATGGCCTAACTTTGTGCCATTGGGGGACCATTTGTACAGGGCTTGAACCAAAACTTTGGCGCAAGCTGCCGTAAATAATGGAAATTGTCGCAACTGCACCAAACATTATAAAATTAGGCACAAGTTGGGCAAACTCTTTGGCACAGTTGTGCCAAACTTTGCAGTGGATGCAGGGCTTGATGCAAGCCTTGTGTCCACTTTTGAAAAATGGACCCATGGCCTTCAACATCTGTGAGCCGCTAAAGTCTGGATTTAGATTCAGTCATAGTACAGAGACTGCATTGGTTAGGGTGCATAGCGACCTCCCCAGAGCTAGAGATTGAGGGGAATGGTCTGTTCTAGTTCTGTTCTGTCTCTCATCAGCATTTGACATGGTGGATCACCTAAAGGAGTACTGTGGACTCACTGATATGGTCCCCCAGTGGGTTTGAGTTTTTCCTCAGTGACAGGATGCAGAGGATGGTGATGAGGAATTTCTCCTCACTCCCAAAGTCCCTACTCTATGGTGTACCCCAGGTCTCGATCCCCTCACCCATTTTGTTTGCAATGTACATGCTGTCCGTGGGCGACATCATTAGACACTATGACTTAGGTTTTCATTACTATGTAGATGATACTCAGCTGTATCTGTCATTTGCATCTGAGATGCCTGGTGCAGTTGATGTACTGAATGTATGCCTGGTAAAGATCCAGGACTGCATGTCCTCTAGCTGTCTTAAGACTCAACCAGAACATGACAAAGATATTGGTGATTAAGCCTGGTTGATGGTAGGGTGCAGGAGCTACTGCTGAAATGACAGGCCTGGTGCTTAGTTCCTCCAGTCTGGTGACCTTCACAAAGGTGAAGAATCTAGGTATCATTCTGGATGAAAGATTGACACTTGAGGCTTAGGTTTCATCCATAGTCCAGAGTGGCTTTTACCATCTAAGAAATGTCACCTAGATTAAAGCCTTGATCCCACTGGAAGACCTGCCCTCACTGGTACATGCCTTTGTGACTTGCAGACTCGACTACTGTAATGCTCTGTATCTCAGGGCTAGTGAAAGAGTCCTATGATGCCTGCAGTTAGTGCAGAATGTAGCAACCAGGTTGCTGACAGGCCTTCCAAAGTCATGTCATGTGACTCCAGTCCTGTATGACCTGCACTGGCTCTTGGTGAAGTGGTGAATGACCTTCAAGATCAGCTTGCTGCCCTACAAAGCGTATATGAACTGGCCAGGGTTATCTGAATGATCTCATGTCCCTTTATTGCCCTGTTAGCCCTCTCTGCTTGACCAAGGTGAGCCTTCTAGTGGTTCCCAGTGCCAGACTTAAGACATTTGGGATCCTACTGTTGAAGTGGCTGGGTCTGGTCCTGTAGAATTTGTTTCCCAGATCTCAGAGGGAGGTTTGTTCAGAGAAGGCCTTCAAGAGGAGCCTTAAAGACCTACCTGTCAGACAGGCTTTTGATTTGAGCTAGGCCCCCACTGGTACTTTTTAACTATTTATAGTGTTTTAATTTAAAAATTTTAAGTTATATATATTTATTTGTGTTTTACCAACCTGATTTTGGATTTGTTTTCATGATGTACAGTGCTCAGAGTCCCTGGGATTGGATGCTTAACAAATAAATTACTACTTGCCACTACCACTAGTTACTACTAGTCCTAAAAAAATAAAACAGACCAATGCTGGTGTTCTCCACATTAGTAGCAAATTTGGGGGAATACCACTAAAGCCCCACTTAAGGTTTGTAATGCCAAAACAATGGCACAAACCTTATATGGAACAGAATACAGATATGAGATCAGCTATTACACAGTTTCGATTTGGCACTTCCCCAGTAAGATTCTAGAAAAAAGATTTAATTCACAAGATAAGACAATGACTGGCCACTGTCAATGTAGCCTAGGGCATCAGAAATATCGGCCACATGTAGTTCTTCATTGCTCTTTTTATGATATCCAACGAGCTAAGTGGTTAGGAAATTTATTGAGAAAGTTATATGTGAACTCCATGGGTACATTACTGCACTTATTTAGGACTAAGGAACAGAGAATCTTGTTAAGATTTGGGTACTGTACTTTCTAAATTTTTTTCATAAACAAAAGAAACTACATAAGAATGCTGTTGCTGGCATTTAGGTTTTATGCACTTACACTTCATGTATTTAATTGAGTTACAGTCTGCTTTTGTGTTGTATATGTTTATGTATGTATTTTCATTTCTTTATTCATTAGTTGAAATGTGTTTGGACAGTCAATGTATTTTCAGTCAATAACCCCAGATGAACAACACCCTAAAGTCTCTCATTGTACTTATAAAATGGGTCCATTGTAAAACAAAATGTAAAGATATCGACCAGGTGCCTTGTATGATGTTCTTGATGAGTTATATTAGTAATGGGAGGTTAACAAGGTTAACAGTACCTACCATGTGGTCTATTGAATTGCTCAGAAAATTTCTAACCTGGAGAAACTGATAGTTATTTCTGGAGTCCAGCTGGTATTCCTGAGTCAGTTGTCGGAATGCTTTTAGTTATTGTTCTTGTAGAATGAAATGCATGGGATAGGCCCCAAAGGTGCCACAGTTTAAATTTATGGTCCAAGTGAGCAAGGTAGAATGAGTAGTCCAATGCTGGGATCTGGAGCCAGTGGGCTCCTTTTACTTAAGTTTTTTTGGGGGGAAGATGTTGCCTGGTTTTAAGTAAGCCTGGCAAGAGGAAGGCTTGATGTTGATGTTGAAGTTGTGGGGATCTCTTGATGTTACTAAATAGTAGGATGTCTAGAGTTGAGGTTGCCATAGTCATTTCAAGTTCTGCCCACCATGGTCTAGGTGGGGGATACATCATCTGCATTCACATGTGTTGTAGTTGTGCGGCTATAACCTATAGGGTAAGTTCTGGGAGTACCAGCCCTTCCTTAGCTTTTGGTAACTGAAGTTTCTGATATGTGACCCTTGACCTTCCCCCACAAGGGAACCTGTAGATCAGATTATTCTGTTTCTGGAATTCCTTGTTCAAGGGCATGAGTGGGATCATATGGTACAAATATAAAAATCTTGGTGAGAATGTATTCTGATTGAATGGACTCTGTTTAAAAATGAGAGGAGGAGTGGTTGCCAGTGTTGAAGGTTCTTCTTGATTCCTTGCTCCAGGCCAATGTAGTTTATTCCATAGAGATCTGTAGGGGCATGTGGACTTTAATATGGGTGGGTAGGATGAAAGCAGATCAGGAGGAGCTCGATTTTAGTATCATTTAACCTATATCCTGCTAATTGAGCTATAGTTTGCAGACTTTTAGTTGGAGCTGATAGAGTTCTCATGATATGTATATATATATATATATATATATATACAGTATATTGCAAAAAACATGCAGTAGTTAGGGTCAAAGTGACAAAAGCTTGAAAACACCCAACCCCTCTTCAGGAAGAAGAAGAGGTGAGGTGTTCTTAGTTCAGGCTAATGCTCACCCCATTCCATCTGTGTGTACACTTTATGAAAATGGGGTGAGTGTTAGGCTTGAGAACCCAAAGGCACACCCCACACCTGCTGTGCTGCCTGGGAGGGGGTTGGGTGGTAGTCTGTAAACCTAATGCCACATTTCCCAGTTTTTGCCACTTTGACACAAACTAGTGCATTAACAAAGTTTTTTGTAATTTATTTCCTTACTTTTTGAGATAGTATAATCATATCCTTATTTTGCTGTGGACCCTGCACTCCCATGCATATATATTTTTATTTAGATTTTATTTTTAAAACTTAAATTTCCCTTTTCCCTGGTATCTAGTGGAGCCCCCCCATCCTGCAATTGTGGCCCGATTCCCATTAATGTGTAGTTAATAGCTTTGGTGTCTAGTGGCACCCCTCACCCTCTTGCACTCCCATGCATACATACTTTTTCTGATTTTATTGTTAAAACTTAAATTTCCCTTTTCCCTGGTACCCAGTGGAAACCCCCTCTCACCCTGCAATTGTGGCCCGGTCCTCATTTATGTGTCGTTAATAGCCCTGGTGTCTAGTGTCACCCCCACCCTCTGATTTCCACATTTTTTTTATCTTTTCATTGGTGTCCAGTGGTACCCCCCACCCTCCAATTGTGGCCCTGTCCCCATAAGTTTCAGTTAATTGCCCTGATGTGCAGTGGCACCTCCACCCTCCTATTTTCATATTTTGTTTTATATTTTCATTGGTGTCCAGTGGTACCCCCTACCCTCCAATTGCACCCCGGTTTTCTTTTAATTCTATAGCCTTGGTGTCTAGTGGCACCCTCCACCCTCCAATTTGTATATAATTTGTTTTATATCTTCACTGGTGTCCAGTGGAACCCCAACCCCACCCTCCTATGTCCCTGGTAGTCTGAAAATTATTTTTAACTTTATAGCCTTGGTGTCTAGTGGCACCCACACCCTCCTATTTGTATGTATTTTGTTTTATATCTTCATTGGTGTCCAGTGGAACCCCCCACCCTCCCATGTCCCCCATATTCTGTAAATAATGACACAGTCCTTCAATGTTTTTAAAAATGTTTTTGTTACTTGTAAAAAAAATAAATCACCGATGATTGCACCTGCACCCCCACCCGACCTCCCACTGTACGCCCATCACCCTGCACCCACCTGGACCCCCCACATGATCTCACTCACCTGAACTGGCTCCACAATGAAGATCTACTCTCTGATCTAAGACACGTCTTGCTGCTGGAACCGGCAACTGCTGTCTAAGAAGAAAGGTAACTATGGTCGAAAATTCTATGAAACACATTGAACCACAGTTACCTTATCTCTCATACAGCAGTCACCAGTACCAGCAGCAAGATACATTTTTGATCAGAGAGTAGATCTTCACTGTTGAACTAGTTCAGGTGAGTGAGGATGTGTGGGGGGGGTCTAGGAGGAGTGTGGGGTGGTGGGTACACAGTGGGAGGTCAGGTGAGGGTGAGGGTGGGATCACTGGTGGACATAAATATAACACATAAAGGGGCCATTTTATTATTTACAGGCTAGGACAGATATGAGAGGGTGAGGGGTACCACTGGACACCAATGAAAATGAAAAAAAAATATATGGAAATCGGAGGGTGGGGGGTGCCACTGGAAGTCAATGAAACTCAAGGAAATATACTGGGACAGGGATAGAAAAATCCTTTTGCATGGCAGTAAATCCCTTTTCCTCATTTTTTTTTCATTTGCTCAAAAAAGCATCTATTGTCATGCAAAAGGATTTCAGACTTGGCTCTTTTGTTATTCTTTTTGCCTGACAGGATCCTTTATTGTGAATCTTCTTGTTCTCATGAAAAAGGATTCTATTTTGCTAAAATGGATTTTGGACTTTGTTTTTTTTTTCAAAATGGTGGTGCCAAGGGTCAGAACAAATTTAAGAGATAACTTTTACACTGTTAGAACAATTAAAGCATGGAATAGACTCCCTCAGGAAATTACAGATATCAGTTCATTCAAAGGATTTAAATGAGCCCTGGATGAGACATTTGACTCAAAATACAAATTGGTATAATCATCCACTAGAGTGGGGGACATTCACGATGGGCTATGGTGCCCCCTTATGTCCTTAAAAAAACTAGTAAACCTAGTAAATCCTTTTTCGCAACATGGGATCCTTTTTTTGCAAGAATGAAAAAAGATTCATGATGAAGGATGTTAACAAGTTATGAAAAAGGACTTAAATAATGTAAAAACAACATCCATGGGGCATTTTAGGAGTAAAGAACTAAAAAAAAACACCTAATGAAGTCCCGGTGAGCAAGATACATATTTTGGTGTCTGTGCTAGATATCATTTTTGAGAGTTTTTAAACTTTTTTATTTGAAAAAGTGAAAAACAAGATGGCTGCTCATGAAAAAGGATTGGCACCTCACAGAAAAGAATCCTTTCTCATGAGACCAAATTCCTTTTTTGTTCCATTAAGCTATCCTGGAGTGTGAAATTCCCATCGGAAATAATAGGAACTTTAAAATTGAATAACTTTGGAATGGAGTACTATTTTTCACCAAACACTTCTGTGACCCAATTTCTTTCTACTCTAAAACAGTCAGACCAAAATTCCAAACCATCTGTGTGCAAGCCGATGACAAAAATAAAACAGCAAAAAGGGTGACTTTTAAGGTTATTTTACTATTTGGCTCTCGGAATACACAAATCTGACTGGAACACAACTTGATCTGTGAAGAGAAGTGCCCCATGAGACCGTGCATGCAAAATTTCGTGCAAATCTGTTGAACGGTTGCAACGTTATTAAAGTACAAAATGTAAGGTTTAACATAGAAAACCCAGCTCAACCCTAACTATAAGAGTGCTACAGCAGCCCTATATTACACTATATATAAATATATTAATAGCTTTTGCACAGCCTGGGGTGGGGGCATTGTCTTGATTTGCCAAGTTTTGTTCCAGTTGGATGTGTGGATTCCAAGATTTGGACAGTGCGTTTTTAGGAAATTTTTTTTTTTTACTTTTTTTTGTCATCACCTACAGCCCAAATAGTTTGACATTTTGGTCACACATTTTTAGGGAAGAAAGGATATGCTGCAGACTGGTGCCTTTCATTGGTTTGGTGAAAAAATATGAATCTGTTCCCAAGTTATATAAGCGTCTGAAATTTTGGTTGTGAGTATGCTCAGTAGGGTATCAAACGTCTATCCAAATGTCCCCACTGAGCATGCTCTGAATTGAAATTTCAAATCCTTATAACTTGGCAAAGAATTAATATTTCTTCACCAAACCAGTGAAAGGCACATCTGTAGTCCAAGCCCTTTCTATCCTGAAAATTTCAGACCAAATTCCAAACCATCTGGGCACTAGATGACAAAAAACAGCAAACATTTTGATTTTTTAAAACTTTTTTGGCTATCCAGATCTCAGAATCTGCACATATGACTGGAAGGAAACTTGGCAAGTCAAGAGACCTACCCTCTGAGACTGTGCATGTAATGTTTTATGCAAATCCATTGAACAGTTGTGAAGATATTAAAGTGCAAATATGTCATCTCACAAAAAAGAATATTTTTCTCACAAAAAAGGATTGGCCCCTCACAACAAAGAATTATTTTTCATGATACCAAATTATTTTACCATTCCAGGTAGCTATCCAAAAGACTGAACTGAGCATGCCCAGAACTCAAAACTTTAAAATTAAATAACTTTGGAATGGATTAAAAAATATTTTAATCAAACTAGTGAAAGGCACTTCTGTGAGACAAGCCCTTATTACCCTGAAAATGTCAGACAAAAATTGCAAACCATCTGGGGGCAGCAAGATGACAAAAAAAAGCACAAAACCCAGCAATTTATAGCATTTTAGCACTATACGCAGCTTGGAATCTGCAAATCCGACCAAAATGAAACTTGGCACATCAAAAGATCTATCTCACAAGACTGTGCATGCAACATTTTGTGCAAATCTATTGAATGGTTGCAAAGTTATTAAAGTGCAAAGTTTGAGGTTTAACATAGACTCCCCTGCTCAACCCTAACTGTAGTGGTGCTACTGCACCACTATTATATATATTTGTAGTCATCCATGTAATATACTACATTATGGGTGCTATCTCCTATTTGAAGTCCATCTACTGTACCTACACTGCCTGTCTGAGATACTGGGTCAGTGGCTTGACACATAAGGTGAATCAGTATGGGGAGAGGGGACATCCCTGGTGAGTGCCTCTAGTTAAAGTGAATTGGGTAGAAAAGGAGTCATTTGCCTAGACTGTGGCTTGAGGCAAAATGTAGAACCTCATCATTAGGGTTAAGAATTCCTTCCTAATGTCTTAAAGTTGTGTAGTGTGTCCATTGCTAAGGCTAATCTGCCTCTCTGTCTACATAGGAGAAGTGTAGGAGGAATTAGGGCAGATTTTAACGGGGTTTGGGGTAGGAATCTCCAAGAGACCCTATCAAATGTGGATTGATGTATGATGGCATAGTCTATGATAAGTAGTTTAATGTTATCTGAGATTTGTCTGTTTTGAATAAAACCAGATTGGTTGGAATATATTAGTTTAGGCAAAATGGGGTCTAGCCAGTGTGCCATTATACTGGTGAATAGTCTGTGGTCCATATTTAGGACTGATATTGGGTGGTAGGCTTTGCAGTGTGCTTTGTCTTTCTGTAGTTCAAGTATTGCAGAGATGTTAGTGTATCTCCATGATTCATGGCAGCACGCCTTTACTTTAAAAGGGGTCCTTATATGATATCCCAAGTAACTTTATAAAACTTGGCATTGTATCTGTCTGGTTCTGAGCATTTCCCATTTTTCCGGCCTTAATAATTGTAATGATCTCTTGGGCCACAATAGGTTGGAGGAGAGCATGATGTTGTTTGTTAAAGTAGGTAGGGTCAGATTGTTCATGAACCTCTAGATGGACTCTAGTGGGACTGATATATCTTGTGTGTAAAGAGAGGTACTGTATATGTTGTTGCAATACTTTAGAGACAAAAGGCAGATTCTGCTGAGGTGGAGAACCAGTTCTCTCCTGAGCTTTCAAGACTGGAGTGCAGAAATGCATAAATTAGCTAAATATGAAAAATTAACCCAGTTATAAAATCACAAAATGGATAGATTCCAGGCAATGTTAGAGTCGTTCCTCAAACACAAATTTTTATGACTGATATTAGTTCTCAAACATTGTCATAGTGAGCCTCCCTCAAGATAATTTATCGAAAAAACATCAGGCCTCCCATAGAAACAATACCATACAATACGTTACCCTGTACACCAGAAAGAATGTGAAATGACATTGAATAAATTACCAAATTTTTTCACCTGGGACTTTTTACATTCAGTTTTCCCACTCTCTTCATACTGAACTTCAACTACTGTACTCAATGTATAGCAGCAGTACATTTTATTGTAAAAATATTGAACCTATTCTGTTTTATTACATTGTAGATATCCCATTTCTTCAGTCTTGTAAGAGTCGCTCATTATCTCTTAGCTTCAGAATATCTGAGATTGGAAATAATAAATTGAGAATGCCTTTTAAGCTGGCTATCCCCAGGTTATTAGCACTCTTCTCAGCTTTTTTGAAAACCCATCACTTAACATCACTTTTCTTGTGACTATGGTGAACTAGCATGCAGCAGACTCTGCTCCCCAACCTTAAGGGACAATGGGTGTTCAAGGATATAGCTGTGAATATTGACAAAAATCTAGGGCTATCCCTGTTAGAAAGAACATTCCTTTTTAATTATTTCAAATCTTAAAACGAATGCTAAACTGACTCAACTTGTGAGACAATAAGTATTTTACAGGAGAAAAGGGGTGATCTAAAATAGAATAAAAAGTTATAGGTTTAAGACATTTGCTATAACTTGTGCTGATGCTTTTGGTACAGTACATTGTTTGGCTTGGCAGGGCCTTCTCTGGAACTGATTGGGGCATCCCAGGGAGGCTGGCTTCACCATTTGAGAAACTGATGGCACAGATAGTTCTTAAACCTTAACTTATCCTGTATTGTTTGACTTTCAAAGATATTTTATCATTGAAGTGACTATCAAGCTAGTTAGGTAGTTTTGTGTACTAGATAGTAGCTGTTTTTCTCTTTTCCCTGCTAAACTATGGAAAATGTTTAGCAAAAAATGAAAAAGGAAGCTCTGTTTTGTTTTATCTCTGAACACTTTGTTAGTATGTGCTACAATGTTAACTGAATCCTTGTTTTTATGGAACAAAATCTGATGTAATGATTGTATGTTAGAGTTTCTTCAATAAAAATTATAAAAAAAAAGTATTGTTGCAATATTCGGAATATGCCCATTGTTTGGCTGTGTGACTGTCCTGGTGTACGGTTTATCAATTTGATGATAGTCATTGCCCCGTGTTGTTGCTGGAGGTGATGTGCTAGTATTTAAGATGTCATTGCCCTCCCCTTGTAATATGATTGGTGTGGCCGAAGGAGTGCTTGCTCCATTATGTAAGTTAGGCTTTCCTGTTACTTTACTTGGCTTTCTTTAACCTGGAGTGTTAAGGAGTGATCCCCTTACATGTGTGCATGTGCTGCAGGAATAGCAGTTCTTCTTGACTTTGTTGTAGCTGCTATTCCCTCTACTTTTTCTTCTGGGATGTGAATGCTATAATATCCCCAACTCTGTTCCATAGGAGTGAGGCGGATGCTGGGTGGGATGGTGGGGGGGTATTATTTGTTCTAATGATTCTGGGGATATTTTCCTCCAGCATGAACATGCATTCTGGTTCTCTTTGAGTTTACAAACCTCCATTGTGTCTCTTTTCTTTTACCTTTGGGGTCTGCAGGTGAACTGAGATTGGAGGCATATCTGATAACACTATTGTGTCCATCTAGGTGGATGACACCCACTCCACATGTTCACTACTGAGACAGAAATAATCTAGGCTAGAGTAGTGATGATCTGCGTGTGAATAAAATGAATATTGGCAGTCTCTAGGGTGTGAATGGCACCACATATCTACTAGACCCAAATCTTTTAAGGAGTGCCTCAGGTGCTTCTGGCCTGCTGTGGAGGGTGCTGAACCTGGGTTATTGGTGTCCAGTGTGGGGTTCATTAAGAAATTAAAATCAACCCCAAGAAGAAGACCCCAGTGTGGTGCTTCAGGATGACCTCTGCCAATTACCAGATTGTGAATGTGTCACTCCTTGGAGGAATTTACACACTGCCTAACATTATTTTCTTGTCATGTAGTGTGCCCGTTGTTAAGACTAATCTGCCTCTCCATCTACATAGGTGGAGTGTAGTTTGAATGAGGAGTACCTGAGAACAGTATCACCATTCCTATGCATCTGCGTTTTTATATGCTTACTCCATTGCATGTTCAAAACCAAATTTTATAATAATGATAATAATAATAGCTTTATTTTTATAGTGCCTTTCTACAACCAAGGTGCTGTACAGCTTGAAGAACAAATAAAAAAATCCAATAAAAAGCTTAACATTCATATACAGCAGGTCATACAATTACTCCTGATAGGCAAGATGCCATAAGTGGGTCTTCAAGGCCATCTTAAAACTCTCCACAGTCGTGCACTCATGTATCTGATGAGGTAGAGAGTTCCACAGGGTTGGGACCACATATATAAAAGCATGGGCCCCTGATGTTTTAAGGCGTACCCTGGGAATCTCTAACAACCCCTAGTCAGCTGAGTGGAGTGATCATCCAGGGCAGTAAGGCAGCAGACACTCTTGCAGATAGCTCGGGCCCTGTCCGTGCAGGGCCTTAGAGGTCAGAAGTTCAACCTTGAAGGTGATCCACCTCTGAATCAGCAGCCAGTGCAGTTCATGCAGCACCGATGTGATGTGACTCAAATGAGGAGACCCCATCAACAACTGCACCGCAGTGTTCTGCACTAGCTGGAAGCGGTGGATATCAATCCTTGCTAGCCCTAAGTACAGGAAGTTGCAGTAGTCCAGGCACAAGGTCACAAAGGCATGGATCAATGTTGGAAGGTCACCAGATGGAACAAGGTGCTTAATCCTGGTGACGTTCCTGAGATGGTAAAACGAGGACTTGACGACTGCTGACACTTGCGAACGCAGTGTCAACCTGTCGTCAAAAACCACTCTGAGGTTTTGCACCCATTCAGAGGAAGGTAGCTGGACACCTCCGAGACAGTCTGGAAGGTTGTCCAGCCACCAACCCCTCTGTCCGGTAACTCGGATCCACCACCAACACCTCAGTCTTTCCATAATTCAATTTCAACCAGCTGGATTTCATCCAGTCCTAGAATTCTGAGAGGCAATATTAAAGACTGAGCACGCACTGTCTTGGTTGGGTGCAAAAGACAGGTAGAACTGGGTATCATCAGCATAGCAGTGAAACCTCAGCCCGTACCATCTTACAATGTCTCTGAGGGGCAGCATATACACTGCAAACAACATGGGGGACAACACCGACCCCTGAAGAACCCCACATGGCAGAGAGAATGGGCCAGAGGAAAAAATCCCCAACACCACCCTCTGAAATATGCCAGTGAGGAAAGATTGAAACAATCTGAGAACTGTTCCAGGTAGGCCACAGATGACCCTCAGGCACCCAAGAAGCACCCCATGGTCCACGGTGTCAAAGGCTGAGTACAAATCAAGAAGTACCAGGATGGAGCAGTGCTTCTGATCCCTTGCCATCAGGAGATCATTGAGCACCCAAACCAGAGCAGTCTTTGTACTATGCCTCTTATGAAGACCAGACTGGAGAGGTTCCTAGATATTGTGGATGGTAAGGTGGTGCTTCAGCTGTAGCGCAACATCTTTCTCAATCACCTTCCCTACAAAGGGAAGGTTTGAGATAGGTCTATAGTTAGCGGGGAAGTTTGGGTCCAGAGCAGCTTTCTTCAGGAGTTATGTCACCACCGCCTCCTTCAGGAAGCTAGGAAACTCACCCGACTCTAGGGAACACCAAGCTATCTTCGTGAGGACAGGGCCAGTGATGTCAGGACACCCCATAATCAGGGGGATTGGGCCCGGGTCCAAACTACAGCATGTTGAGCGCATACCCTGGGAAATCTACATGATATCCACAATTTTCAGCCGGTCGAAAGAGCTCCAGGCAAACCGAGGAGAAATGACCCTGCACTGACCACCATCAGCTCCCATAGAGTGAGCCAGCAGGTTCGCAGCCCTGATGCTGGCCACCTTATCAGCAAAGAACTGAGCAAACTGATCACACTCAATTTGTGAAAAGGCTCTTCGAACTTGCAGACAAGTTGGGTTGCACAACTTGCCCACAGTTCGAAAGAGCTGAGCCAATTGATTCTGAGCAGCAGCATTCTCCCTGGACAGGAACTCTGCCTTCATACGGGTGATTGCTGACTGATAGATTTAACAATGTTCTATCAATCTAAGGTGGTCAGGATCCAGGGTGGATTTCTGCCAGTGATGCACTCACCTTTGTCCTACTCATCACAGCTCCCTCAAGGCCCCGTCAAACTATGGAGACTGAGGATGGAGAGAGAGAGAGAGGATGAACACTGGCCAGAGCGATAGAGTCCAGAGCCTCAGTAACTGCCTTATTATAGGCCTGAACTAGGCACTCTGGGCTCTCGCTTGCCCCCGGAAATCCCTATAGGTCTAATACTGTCAGTTGTCCATCAGGGTTCACATACTGCAACAGGCAGTATCTGACCATCTGTACGGGGAGGGCCTATAAGGGGGTCCTGGAAATTGAACCCTGTCGTGTGGTAATCTAACCTTCTGACTGGTTCTACCACAAGACTGGAGATTTCAATCCCCAGGAGGAAAACCAGGTCAAGTCAGTGATCGAACTTATGAGTTACAGAGGCAACAACCTGTGTAAATCCCAGAGATGTCATCAGCTGAAGGAAGTCCTGACCGAATTGCCAGAGTTCATCTTTGACCCAGGCATTAAAGTCACCCAGGACCATTAACCTGGGTGACTCAAACGCCATGTTGACCATGAAGTCTGCTACTTCCTGTAGGAACTGTTTCTCACCCCCGGGTGGACAGTAGATGAGAATGATCCTACAGCCTACACCTGCAACAACGGTACACTCAAATGAGCTGGACTCCTTAACTGGCACACCAACAAGGCCCAGTTTCATCTTAAAACAAATGGCTACACCCCTGCCCCTGCAGTCCGATCTTGAGTGGTGTATCACTGAGAATCTGTCCAGAACAGCAGCCTCCAATATGGGGCCAGCATTATCATCCAACCAGGTTTCGCTGATGCATGCCAGGTCTGCTGTCCCAACAAGATCAGCAATTACTGCCGTCTTGTTCTTAATAGACCTGGCACTGCATAACACCGCTCAAGTCAGACGAGGTTCCAGTGCTGCCCGAGCCATAGTAGTTTCTGATGTTCTGTACTGGTCAAATGAGTCTCTTGTAACAATAAGATTTGGGGGTATTGTTTTTTAAGTGTCCAAATTACCTTTAATCTCTTCACCACAGTAGTTAGGTCGTTCATATTGTGGGATTAAACCTTGAAATCAGACTTCACGCTTATAGAGAATTTGTCATATACATAACATATTTCAAATTACTATACTGTACATTGATCTTGGACCTAGGTTACTGTCCAAAAAGGATAGGGCAGATATTCCTGGATTGCTCATGTTATAGTGGGGTCTGAGGGTCAGTGCTCCTGTTCCCCTGTGACTGGGCATAACGTACAAAGCTGATGACTGCAGTATAACTTGGTGGGGGTGGAACCATGGTAATTGGCCATGTTACAGTAGAACAGCGAAACTGAACTTGGGCCAGTCAGGCTAAGAACAGAACTGTGGGATTCTGCTGGGTTCTAGACCAAATTCTCGGAATACTCTAGGAATAGTGGAACAAAGTGAGGGGTCAAGAACTCAAACTTCCAAGGTAGGGAAAGTACTCTGTACTTCCCTTGTGATGGTCCCCTAAGGGGCTCACATGGGAGGCCTGCTAAGACCTTGCAGCATAGTGCTCCTTGGAGGCTGCCAAACCCTCGAAAACTGTGCTAGGGGGAATTTCAACCAAGGATCACTAACAGAAAAATTAGGGTGGGCCAGAGTAGTAAAGGCTTCACGCAGGGTCTTGGCTTGACATATCCCTGGAGGCTGTCTCTTAACCAGGTAATCGACCCATCTGTCTTATTTGTGGTCTCTGGTGTAGAGAAGAGCATCTCACAGAGAGTCAGACTTTCAGTTCTTTTTTCAGGGGTCCCTGGCTTCGTGCCTTCTTTATTTGGGGTCAATAAAGTATGTGTCAATATAGCACCCTGTGTATTTAGTTTCTTCAGTAACCTGGATAATGGAAGCAGATAGAAAATAACAATTACAGGTATTGACTGAGACATACATCTGAATTAGCTTACTGTCAATTTAATCCTCATGCACAATGTTCCTTGTACATTCCCTCCCGCTTCCCCACATCAGAATTTTAACTAGTTATGGAATTACTTCCTCAGGTGTGTTCCATTTGGAGGTGGAGAGACCAGTGTCCCACTCATAAATCAATACCTCATGGTGTTCAAAGGGTGGATAAAAGCTCTATAAAGCTACTTTGTGGTGGGGAGTGGTATATGTAAGGCCATGGATTAGTCCATTAAAGTACAGTCCATTACTGTTCATTTTGTTTTATTATGACATTATTTATACCACCTCCACAGACCTGGCAAGGGCTACAACCGCCTCCCTTGGAGGGGTACATCCTCTGACCCATTGGGGCCATCATGGGTCCTGCTGGGTCCCAGTATTTTTCCTCCACTTTCTGCCCCTGAACCGTCGCCCATGCAATGGGCGCAGCAGCTGTCTCCACCTGCACAGGGGCAGCCAAGCACTCTGGGCATAGGCCAAAACCCCTCTTGTTGTGCTGATGCATGCAGCACAAACCCCCCCAACCTGATGAAGGATAGCAGTCCTCTGGATGCTCAATCCTTACCTCGCTGGCCGATCCCTGAATGAACTGCATTGTTGCCAACCCTGGTCGCTGGCGTGGCACAAGGTCTGGCATCCAGTGCCTCAACCCTCAGTGCCACCGGGCTGGCTCATTATTGTCCATTTTTATTATAGTCCTCAGTTTGTGAGGAAATATGAAAAGATAAATGGTGACAGTCCTTTCTCCACCAGAGTGGTGTTAGGGGTTGAGTCCTGTGACCCCTGAGTGCGGGCCCCCCTCTGTGAGACTGGGCAACCAACACACAGAGTGATTCTGGGCACTGGCTGGGTAAACTGTGAGATCACAATTCTAGCTCTGACACTGCCTTGGTGCTTTGGACTGGTAGGAGGAATTGTGTGATCGTTGACCCTGCCCCAGAAGTACTGAAAAGTAAGGATTTACCCCGTCAGCTATGCCATGAACCTAGGCAGGCTGAGATAAGCAGGAAAACTGCATTGGGACATGGCTCTCATCTTGCCTGCAGTGGCAGTTGCCTGGAAATCTGGGCTCCATTTCAGCCTACCAAACACTGTGCTACCAACATCTAGCATTCGGGAAGGGGGGGGAGCCTTGGTGTGACCCAATTTTAATTAATAAATCCATTTCCTCCTTGCTAACCCTCTGGGGTGTTTGCCCCCCCTTCAATTATCCCAGTCCCCCCATTTGTACTTACTGTGCACAGTTCAAGTTAGAAAATGTTCTTTCAGGTATGCTCTTCAGCCATGGATTTTAGATGTGGAATTATAGCTGTGAGTCTCTTGGGCATGTTGGCACCATTAAATTACTGATTCAGGCTTGTCAGGTGATGAAGGGGGGGGGCTGTACAGCAGAGCATTGGGGTCATTTGACTGTGAGGGGAAATACCTACGTCTAAGTATTATGCTGCATCCTTCACTATAAGGTAGGATTTCTGACCTTCTGGAAATTGAATAATCAGGCTGGAGGAGTATGACATCCAGAATTTAAACTTCTGCTGCATCAGAGGTTATAAAATGGGGATATAGTCTTTCTACATTTGCATTGTGTTAGGATCATGGTCATTGTCTAGATACATTCTGGTAGTTCTGTAATAAGCAACTTGTTGTTGCCAGGCTTTTCTGAGCACCATTTCCTTGGTGCAGCAGGTGCTGAATCATAGCAGGATTGAGCGGGTCATGACTGTGGGTGAGTGTGGCTTTGGCCCCAGTGCTCTGTGTGAGCACTCTCCTTCTAAATAGCAGGTGGCATCCATGGAGAAGGCTTTATGTAGGAGAGCATCCAGGAACTCATACATGTCAGTGCCTTCTGAATCCTTGGGCATGCTGTATATCCGAATGTTGTTATGACATGCCCGATTGTCAGCATCCTACTGTCTATCCATGATAGCCACCTGAGTTTCCACAAGTTGCAGCAGAGAGGTCTCCAGAGAATCAAGTCAGGAGTCTACACTCTCCTCTTGGCAAATCAAATCAGAAGTTTACACTCTCCTCTTGGTGAATCAAATCAGGAGTCTACACCCTCCTCTTGGCATTCAACAACCATGACCTGGCTGTTTACAGGGGCCACGTATGAGCAGACGATTCAATGCACTGCCTTCCTGTCCTTGAACTTCCTCAGAATGCCTACAATTTCTGCAGGATGGCATCTAACTTCTTGTCTTTGGATTTTTTTTTTGGTCGAGGAGGCTTTGCCAAGGATTGTGCTGCACCTGACATGCAGGAAAGGGTTGAGTCAGACTAATCAGCAGCTGGCTGATCTGTCATCAGCCTGGGCTAAGACTCCAAATTAGTTTCTTGTCAACTTCATACTTGATTTTTTTTTGTTATAAAGGTTTTTATCCTCCAGCCAGGCCAGATGGCTAATCAGCCCTGTATCTTGATACCTGTGACTGTCCCCCTCCTCTCTCCACTCCAGCAGCCAAGATCTCCAATGGATTCCCCCCACAGTGGGGCCAGAGAGGGGAGGGCCATCTGGCCCCCTGGAATATACAATCTAAAAAGGCCATGAGTAGGAGTGGATGGGGCAGGTCAAGGTGTTCAGACAGGGTTTCATGGAGCCTGCTCTGTTTCAATTTCCTCTGGCTTTTTTCATCCCATCCCATAGTCTCCCAGAGCCGCAGCATGCAGAGATGATGCATACATGTGGAAGCATGCATGCAATCTGGGACCACCACTCCTTCCACCCTCCCTGCCTACTGTCTGCCTTCCATGCATTGGCACTGCACCGAGGCCTCTGCCTGGGGGCAGCCAAGAGACAGTATGGCACACCTCCCCAACCCAAGAGGGTGAGAGCTGCCAAATGACTTCTTAATCCTCTTTTGGTCTACCTTCATGGCCAGCCCCTGGTGGTCTGGACCTGGGTCACCTGCGTGGTGCGAGGTAAGGCACTAACTGTGTCTAAGCCCTCAGTGCCACTAGGGCCAATCATACTTGGTATCGTGACCCCTCCACACACTAATTTTAGTGTTCATGGTGAAGATTTTTGAAAATAGGGTTTTTCTTCTGGTCGGGAGTGGGAGCTTATGGGCTAAGCTGCTATTTGCCAAGTGACATCACTAGAAGTCCCTTAAACATTTTTTCAACTTTTCTTTGTGAGGGGTTGGAGTCTGCCAGCCAGGATGGAGACAGTCTAATCTGAGGAGAGAGACTGAGGGAGAACCTACATAAGATCATCCATAAGAATTGCTAACATCCGGAGGCGATCGAGACCATAAACTGAGGTGGGTCTCCGTGGGCAACAAAACAATGTATTTTTAATGAAAATCTGCCCAGTAATTGCTGAGAGATATAGAGTGGAAAATGTAGCCTGGCATGACAGCATTGGCGCCATCTGGCAGGAACGAGTCATCGCACCTCTAGTGATTATGCATCCCAACAGGGAAAACTGGCAGCGGCGTGCAGCTGGAAGGGTGACAACCATAGTGGATGATGGCTGGTCAAAGCACTTCAATGCCAGTCAGCAAACTGGAGAAAATTACCAATATGCTGAGCCAAGTTTTGCAAGACACTGCTGAACTGAAATTAACCACTACCAAAATGAATGTGTATCTGTAAATGCTCACTACATGGGTATTGGGAACAGAGACCACTGTGAAACAACATGAGGCCATGATTTATAGATACCAAGGCAGCTCCGTGAAAAAAAAATGGCATATTCAGCATCTATTATCAAAAACTGATGATATGGAAAATCATGCTCGGTGAAAGAACATCAGGATAGTGGGCATTCCAGAGGGTGTGGAAGGACGAGATATACTGCTGTTTCAAAGGACTGCCTTACCCAGTATTCTGTAATTAAATAATGAACCTCTGCCTGAGTTGGAAAAGGATCACTGCACCTTGGCTCCCAAGTCTTGACCGGGGGAACACCCCCGACCCATATTGTGTCAGTTTCTTCATTATCCTATCAAAGAAATGTATCTGAGGGTGGCAAGAGAGAGAAGGGCCTTAGCGTGGAAGGGGCACCCAGTGCAACTGTTCCAAGACTACTGTCTGGAGCTATCCAAAAAGAGAAGGGCCTAGGCGGAAGTCAAGCACCAGTTGTACCAGCTTAATTACACTGCTCTGTTAAGGGTCCAATACGTGGTGAAATTTTGCTATTTAATACACCAGGAGAGGTTGAACAATTTCTGCAGGACACTCGGGGGGAGTGTCATGTCAGCCACCACATTCACCACGTGGTGCTGACTGGCAGGAGATGGGGATAACCCACTCTGAAGATGCCCCCAGAATGTCTGGAACTGCTTGTGAGGATGGCCAAGATGAACCCTGGCAAAAGGTGCAGAGAGGTAGACACAAACAGACAAACAAGCACACTTCAGGAAGGAAATCTTCCCCTCGAAAAGCTAGACTGAGAAGTTGGCAATGACAGCAACAACTGTCTGATGCCAGCAGAAATTCGCTGGGGGACACCCCGAGTAACGTTTCCAATCGCTTTTCACCTCTTGGGGATCTGGTGCCCACGGCCTTACTTCTGTCCTGCAATGTAGACTACCCAAATCGGGAATCAACCTGGGAGATGGATTCCCTTACAGACTTGGGCACCCCTTTGCCAGGAATGGGAGGAGTGCTTTGTGGAAACCGTTGTGGAGGGGGTGCAGAGCTAATTTTTCCACGCTCAAGAGAAGCAGTAGGGTAAGACTTCCCTTCTCCAAGCTCCATTCTGTGACAAACCTTAGATATGTTGGTAGTTAGGTGTACAATCCAGAAATGCTTATAGAATGTACAAGCTAGGTGGCTGTGTTTACTCGTCATGCTGGGATGATAGTGACCCAATCTCCATGAGTTTCCTTTCTGCTCTGTTTTGTGCCTCAGCCAGAGGGAGATGGAATTGCTTAAGGTGGGTACAATGATTTTTTGCTTATAGGCTTTGGAAGGATCCCGGTTACTGCTGTAGGTGGGCTTTCAACACTCCTGTGTGCAAAGCGGATACCTTCTTGTATTAGTATGCAACTGGCACCACTATGAACTGTGTGCATTGAAGCAGGGAGTGTAAATAATTGCTTAGCTCACCTCGGCTTTTGGACTTGGACATTTGGACAGCCTGTAGTCATAACACACAAACTGACTCTATGGGGCTATGCTGCATTTAATTACTTCTCTGCATCATATGCTTGAAAATTAGCCAAGACCTTAACGAGTCAAGGTTATTGTTGTTTTACAGTTTATGCAATTCACTTTACATGGTTAAGTGTTGGTCTAACCTCTTCCTTTACAGGGCAATATTGTTGCATATTATTATAGAAGTTTGACCTGCAAACAGGAAGTGATGGTTTATAGGGCTCAGACAAGAACAGAGGCTGTTGCCCACCTCTTGGCTTTTTGGAATAATGGGTGCTCTGAATATGTGTTAGTAGTAGTATGAGTGGTTGGGAACAAGGATGAGTCTGCTGACTTGGGGTGGGCATCTGATCATCCCCATCACACCCACATTAGATATCAGGCTGGGGAGTGGCAAAACGGGGAAGTATACACTAACAGGTGCTTGTATCACCTGTTGGTTTCACACAATCACTCTCCACACTCTCAAGGATTAGCACAGGGGTGTGGGAACCATATTTCATACATGGAGGTCACCAGCAAGGTGCTATAAGCCTGCAGGTGCACCATCATGGCAGTATACCTAGCACACTGCTGCCTGAATGCTAGATGATGCCATAGGGAGTAGACTGTACAGAAAGGTGGTCTCTGACCCCTTCAACTACACTAGTGCTAAAATGTAACTGGGAAGTTTAAAGAGCTGAACCAGACAATTAAGACTCCTTGCCTTTATGTAGTAATGGGAAAATAATCCCCACAGTCTCCCTTCATTTCTCATGATATGCATCACAAGGCTTTCTCCCACGATAAAGGGGTGCGGGGACTCCAGATGGGTATGGTAGCATTAGGTTCCCAAAGTCTTGCTTACTTATTTCTTCATAGCCAAGTTTCTGTCTCTGAATGTGAATGATAGTACAGGGCTAAGGAATATGACTTATATATGAGTGATAGTGCAGGGCTAAGAAATATAATACATACTGTATTATTCTCCCACCAGGGGGCTTTCCAAACCATTGGCATAAGGAGAGGGAGTTGGCCGGGTTTTAATTGGAAGTCTCCCCACCAAGACAAATGGAATATAGATGGCATAAGTATGAGTTTTACAAACCAGTTGGATTTGTTTCATTGTTGTGATAAAAAATGTTAGCTTTAGGAATGCCAAGGAGCCTAAGGTTTAGTCCCTCATTTAGTGGGCCTGTTGTAATGCACTGCTAGGGCCACCTGTGTCATAGTTTTTCTTTATGTTCAATACAAGGAAAAACTGCAATAGTGATACCCTGTTTGAAATATATTTTAGGTTCGGTTGCCAATAAGATACTGGGTGCTATAGGGCACATTTTGGGCAAAGGTTAGAGGGATATGTGTGAGGGTATGGAGGCACAACTCTTTGAGGAAAGACTTCAGTCAGAGAATCTAGGTTTTTCGGGCAGTTCATAAGCTCAGAATCTGACCATGGCTAATCCAACTGCATTGATAGCCACCTCCTGGAATGTGAGAGGCATGAACACACCCATAAAGAGGAAAAAGTTCTTTCCAGACTGAAACAGCTAAAAACACAGGTTGCCTTTTTGCAAGAGACCAAACTCACTAAACTCGAAGCCCAGACGTTAGCCAGGGAATGGGTGGGATGAGAAACTCATAGCACATCAGGAAAAGCCAGGGAGGGTAGTCCTATCCTATATCACAAACAGTTAAAATGGAAACCCCTAGAACAAAGAGCAGAGGGCATATGGGTTTTGGCTAAAATGTCTATTCCAACAGGACTGGACCTTTTAGCTAACATTTACACCCTGAATGATGACTTCTCTGGGTTCTTTAATATGGTTTCCCAAGCATTGCTAGACATGACATACCAAAGTAGTAGACCAGGGAGGGCTTGTGGACATGGCCTACCTAGTTTTTAGCAAGGCATTTGATACAGTCCTACACAAAAGATTAATACACAAGTTAGCCAGCCTTGGAGTGGGTCCCAAGGTGGTAGCCTGGATAAAAAATTGGCTAGACAACAGGACGCAAAGGGTAGTAGTAAATGGAGTACACAGTGAAGAAAGGAGTGTTACTAGCAGGGTACCACAGGGTTCAGTACTGGGACTGGTAATTTTTAATGTCTTTATAAGTGACATTGCAGAGGAACTGAAAGGAAAAGTATGTCTCTTTGCAGACGACACAAAGATCTGCAACAGGGTTGATACACAAGATGGAGTGGAAAGGATGAGAAGGGACTTGGCAAGGTTGGAGGAATGGTAAATGCGTGGCAGCTCAGATTCAATGCAAATAAGTGCAAGGTAATGCACATGGGAAACAAAAACCCAGGGGAAGAGTACACAATAGGGGGTGAGATACTGACAACAGTAAAAATGGAAAGGGACCTGGGGGTAATTATATCAGATGACCTAAAGGTGGGCAAGCAATGTGAGAAGGCAGTAAGGAAGGCTGGGGGGATACTGGGATGCATAGGAAGAGGCATCAATAGTAGAAAACAGGAAGTTGTTATCCCTCTGTACAGACAGTTGGTGAGACCCCATCTGGAGTACTGCATCCAGTTCTGGAGACGCCATCTCTGCAAAGACATAGATAGAGTGGAGGCTGTCCAGAGGAGGGCAACCAAAATGGTGCAGGGTCTGCACCAGAAGACATATGAAGAATGACTAAAGGAGCTTAATATGTATACCCTTGAGGAAAGAAGGGAGAGAGAGGGGACATGATAGAAACTTTCAAGTACCTCAAGGGAATTAACAAAGTCCAAGGGGGGGGAAGGGGAAGGGAATTGTTTAACCAGGAAAGGCACACTAAGTCAAGCTTGCTTCCAGGTGTGACCTGGGAGCACAAGGAAGTTAAGTGACTTGCTCAGGGTCACACAGTATGCAAGAGGGTAGCATCCTTCAGAAAAAGAGATTTGCAAGAACAAGGGGACACAATTTGAAGATGGGGGGGCGGCTCAGAGGTAATGTGAGGAAGTATTTTTTCACAGAGAGTATTGTGGATGCATGGAACAGCCTCCCTGAGGAGGTCGTGGAGTCAAGAACAGTGGGGGAATTCAAGAATGCATGGGACACACATAAGGCAGTCCTAGTGGGGGGTAGGAGGAAGTAAGCTGTTGGTTAACTAGGATCTGCAGCTTATCTGTTAGGTAGGAAAATGGGCAGACTAGGTGGGCCAAGTGGTCCTTATCTGCTGTCAAATTCTATGTTTCTATGACCTCTTATGACCGGGACATCATCCTGAGGGAGATGGATTTTAATCTGGCTCTGGACCACTTCTTAGATAGGTCCAACTCTAAGCCGGAACCCCATGCCAGATCTCTCCAGACCCTGAAAGAGCTGTTGTCTTTACACCAGCTTGATGATATTTGGAGACTATACTACCTGGCAGAGAGAGACTACACATATTTCTCATTGGCACGAGCTATGTGCAGTAGACTAGATTATTGGTTTACTTCCCCCTGTCTTACCCCTCAGGTGGAGGATGTAACTAAAGCTCCTATATATATGTATATATATATATATATATATATATATATATATATCAGACCGTGCTCCTCTAGTCATGTCCTTAATGCTGTGGCCTCCATCTTCTAGATCAGTAAAATGGCATTTAGATCCTCTTTTGTTACCGGACAAGGATTTCAGGGTGTGGCTATCTTCCAAAATGGAAAACTATTTCTTAGATAACCCACAATGCTTTACCTCCCCTGCTGTGATCTGGGAAGTCTTCAAGGTTACGATCTGTGGCAAATAATGTTATGCATCATGCCACCAAAAACAAAAGGGGAGAGAGAGAGAGAGAGGCAGCTAGATTGGAGGAGCAGCTATGTAGGAAAGTGGACCTGTATAAAAAAGATCCAAAGAAACTCAGTAATAAGGAATTGATTTATGAGATAATGCCCCTGAGAATTCAATTAAACTTCCTGGCTACCAGGAAAGCTGAACTACAGATACAAAGAACACAGCATAAATATTGGGCCTGTGGGGAAAGATTAGGCAAATTGTTGCCATATAGACTCAAAACACAACAGGCTAAAAGGCATATTGCACAATTAAAAGATTGTACAGGGAAAATCCATACTACCTCTGAAGCTGTTAACAAAACAATGCTGGAATTCTATAAAAATCTATATAGTTCAAATGTGCTGTGGAATGTACAAAAGTTTTCAGCTTTTCTTGCAGGCCTGCAGCTTCCAAAACTATCAGATTCCCAGAGACTGGGTTTGGATGCCCCTTTTACTAGAGAGGAACTGAGTGCAGCTATTCATAGTATGGTCCCACATAAAGTCCCAAGTGGCGATGGCTTCCCGGTGGACTTTTATCAGGTTATACATGAAGTGGTGACCCCTGCAATGTTGAATATGCTGCAATATGCATTAGAGAAGGAAGGTTTGCTGAGGGCCATGAAGGATGCCATTATCACTGTACTCTCTGAAGAGGGGAAGAACCTTTCCCTGCCAGGAAGCTACAGGCCTATATCTCTGTCTGCTTAGCAGGCAAAAAAAAATATCAATGGCTCATATACAGGTAGACACAGTTCAAATTTGGGCAGGGACTTCAATATTATTTTAAATTTTTTTTGTAAGATGGAAACTTACTTGAGTGGTGATTCATGATGGTGTGGAGTTAGAAAAGTAAATTACATGAGAAATAAATTTAGCTAAGAACAACAATTTGTGAATATAAATTGCCTGTTAGGATTAGATCTCCAGTCACCTGTTTTGCAGGTTGTTAACTTAATAGCTACACTGCAGGGACTGCAATTCTCTTCCCTGCTGCTCAGTAGCACACTGAATCTGTGTTTGCTTAGCAGGGAAAGAATCAGCAGTTCAGATTCTGATGGGGACTTAAACGTTTGTTTTGAATGTCTTTTTGTAAAATGGAAACTCACTTGAGTGGCAGTTCATGATGGTGGGGAACTGGAATTGCAAATTACATGAAAAGTATTGTACATTTAGCTAAGAACAACAACTTCTGAAGGCATATTGCTTGCTGGGATTAGATCCCCCATCAGCTGTTTCGCAGGTTGTCATAGACCTTTGCATCAATGGAACTGCAACTCTCTTACCTGCAGCTCAGTGGCACACTGAATGTATGTTTGCTTTGCAGGCAAAGGATTAGGGTTCAGATCCTCTCAGAGACTTGATGGAAACTCACATTAGTGGTGAGTCAGGGTGATGTGGAGTGGAATATTAAATTATATGAGAAGTAAATTTAGCTAAGAACAACAATTTGTGAAGTAACTGTTGCAGTCATTGAAATGTTCAGCTTTTTCCAGATATTTCACAGTATTTTTAAAGAGAATCACTTTGATGGCCCCAAAACCAGTTCTACAGGTAGGCAGGAGTTTCTCTAAAGATATCATGGAAATGTCAGGACATACTGTATCTGACTATGGCAATGGGTGCAACTGTAAATCGCCTGCTGGGATTAGATCCCCATTTACCTGTTTTGTAGGTTGTGATTTAGGGCCAGATTTTCAAATGTTTTGCAGATGCTGCAAGCTCCTAGTGTGTCAAACAAATGGTGCAGGGGGCTTCTGGCGTTCACCCAATGCAGATCATGATTTTCAGTCCCATGTGCTAAAGGACAAAAGTTAGACCAGCTCCCCTCTGGTTTAACCTTGTGTCAAATGGGGACTCTGTTTACAGGGCTTGTGCCAATGCTTTGGTGCAAGCTGCCATAAATTGTGGAAAATGTCACAACTGTACCCAAGGTGCTAAAATTGGGTGCAGGTTGTGGCAAACTGGTGCAACTGCGGCAAACACTGAAGTTGATGCAGGGCTTGACACAAGCCCTGCATCCACCTGGCCCTAATGTCTACACCACAGGAACTGCAGTTCCCTTACCTGCCACTCAGTGGCACACTGAATCTGTGTTCACTAAGAAGGAAAAGGATCAGTGTTTTGAATCCTGGTACAGTATATTGAATTTTAACACCTAATTATTTAACACTTTACAGACTTATTTGGACTTTGATTTACTTTACCAACATAGCTTCCAGAAAGTATTTTTTCAGAAGTTTCTGGGAGGCATGGATAAGTAAGTGAGCTGCATCCAGGTTGCCTTAAGGGTTCCTGGATCAGTGGCTGTCTCTCCATAAGCTTTTAAGTTCTGAACCCCATTGGACAATCAGGATGCAGAAAATTACATACCCATTTTATAAAATTCAGTACCTCTCTAAAGAGTTCTCTCTAAAGAGTCCTCTCTTAGACCAGGGCTTGTGTAGAGTGTGTACTGTATGACATGTCAGTATATCTGAAAACTCAGTAAGTGCGGTAACTGAAAATATCTGTTTAAGCCATAGAAATGATTTATATAGCACACTAGCCACTCTGAATCTGCATATATGTTGCACTATCTAAACTACCTAAAACTAATTGGATAGTATAAGCACAACCCTAATTAGAACCTAAGGATTTTATATCAGGAGGGTTACAGCCAACCATCAATGGTGCAGTTTCAAAAGGCTACTTTTGTCCAGAAATTGATTTTGGGGAATTTATTTTATACAGAAAAGTCATTTTTTTCTATTGCATACTTTAAAAGCCTTTTATTTGCTCTGTTTTTCCAAAATGTGTATCTACAGTATTGTAAGCACTTGTACTGCACACGCACTTTGTTCCATGTCATACTGGCTTCATAAATCTGAGATTATGGTGTATATATATATATATATGTGTGTGTATATATATATATATATATATATATATATATATATACACACATATACATACATATACTGTAGAACTGTTTATTCTCATGCAAGCTATATTTAGTGCAAGGCAAGTTTATTCTCATGCAAGTTATATTTAGTGCAAGACGCAAATTGTCCACAATTAAACAAATTTAATTTCACGCTCTGCAATTAGCTCCTAATTTATGCCCATTTAAAATGTGCAATTTTGGCCAGTAAGCACTATTTTATTTTTGCACAATTATCACTTAAGTGAATATAGCTATAATTATTTTACATCAAATATTACCTGTTCCACAATACATATATATATATACATATACACATATTTTACTTTTAGATTTTGAAATACTGTTAAAGAGTTACAATAGTTGAACATATAACTTTCGTATTTAATAAATCTATACTGCTACTCAAAATTTACCAGCAATGCAAAAATCTGTAATCAATAGTGATTCTATTGCAAAGATAAATATTTAATACACTAGAATTAAGTCATCAGGTTTTGGGAAAGCAAGGAAGAGAGAAATAATTTTAAAAGGCAATACCAAACAAAAACATAACCATATATAATGGTGACTACTTCATGAGGTTTTAAACAACCTGACATCTCGTGGGACACTTTAGAGAAGCATTATATTTAGACACATTTCAGCTTATGTTACATCATTTACTGCATTTACTATAGCTCCTTTTTTCTTTATATCGATGCACATTAACATGACTATAATAGCACTGCCCCCTAGACTTCATCTGGTGTGGCTGATTGTCTACACGTGTCATAAACCTTGGTTTGGAACTAAAGAAGGTTGACTGCTCTGGCAACAGAAGATGACTCAACACACATCAAACTTTTTAAGTTCCTTTGTCTTTCATTTCATCTGTCCCGATGTTTCACCTGTAAATGGCTTTTTGAAGGGACCATTCTATAATTAAAATAAATATTTACAGTCAATTATTTGTTGAAATTATATTTAAATATCATCAGTACATACAGTCATTAATTGGACTGTTCATATCTGATTATTGTTTCCTCCTTTTATACTTACCTCATATGACGTTTTTTCCTTAATCTTTGGCTGCCTATATATAAAACAAGCAACACAAGAAACCGGGTGTGAGCAGTCCAAGGCAGATGACTGAAGAGCTGCTATGCAAAAAACGTCTTAAGGGACACTGTCAACTCTTTTTGCATCATGTTATTTCTATTTGAAAACCCACATTTTATGATTACTTACTTTCTCTAAAACTTCTTGAAGTTGTTGATTGTTTGATTTGCTTTCTTTCCTAGTAGAACTGAATTGCATAGAAATTGTGCAATCATACCCAACCTTGTTTTGCTTCAAATTCGTGATCTACCCTTATTGCATACTTCCTGAACATGAAGAACACACACAAACAGTGCAGCCACTCATGGTGCAATAAACTCCTCTCCTCCCACAGTATTATGAGTGGCAAGATTGTGTTGGGGCATTTCCAAATCCAGGAAAGGTGCAGTGAAAGTGGAACAAAGAATGTAAACAAACACATTTTTGTGTAGTAAAACTAGTATGGTGGGCAATATGTTTTTTATTTTTAAAAAAGGGATCAGGGTTAAACTATCAGCTACATCAACAATCTCTACAGAATGTGAACAATCATAACATATGTTTTGTAATCTAGGGACAAATTGAGGTCTAAGGGGGTCAATGGTGTCCATTTAATAACAAACTATGGTCAGAGCCAACATGGCTGCTTCAGATCATCAAGTTTGAGTGAAAACTACTCAAAGCTCCTGCCGTGGCTGATGGTGTACTTGCACCAGTTCAACAAGAGAAACAAAAGGCACGAGACTGCAGTCCAAGAGTAACACCAATTTGTAGAGGTAAAAGAACACCGAATGGATCAGTACCTCCAATTGCAGAAACATTTTATTAAGTTATATCCAGAGAGTACTGTATTTACCTAGTGCTTTATACATAAATGAAATGTATTATAAATCATGTTGAAAATTTCTGTTAAGGAATGCAACTTGAATTTAAAATACATCTGTTAGATTCTGTGGAAAATTAGAGAAACCCCTGTGTGATGAGGTGGACTACACTATCTGAACTTAGAACTGTAGCATTAAAACTGTTTGCATGAGATGTTTTGTGGGAAAAATAGTACTTGAAATGTTTAGAAATAAACAATCCTGATTAGTCAAGACTGATGTCATAATTTAGAATTTTGTGTATAGAGAATAGTGGATGGCCAACTATGCAAACCAAGCCTGTGTTGTCACTGACCTCGAGAGTAGTCAGAACCCTGCTGGAAATGTAGGCATGTTGTGCATGTGACTGGGCATGCACTGTTTTACACAGTATATGTTTTTTATTTTAAAAAAATACATTTTGGCCCCCCCACACAAAAGGCACATCATTTTGGGAAATTTAAAAACTAATAAATCCACCCCACACCAAACTACTAACACTTCTTGCCATGCTATTGCCAGTTTATTTGCTTTTAAAATTATTTGAAATAACCTTACTTCATAAAAAAGGAAGGCCTGGGTAATGAGCGAGAGCAAACTCTGCACTTATGCGCTTCCATTTAAATCAACACAGATTCACGCAAATACGTTATAGTGCAGATCATTCTCATGCTTGTTTCCTAGCTCCTTTCATGTTTGTAAGCACATTCTTTTTAAATAATTTTGAAAGCAATAGATTATCAGTGGCACTGGGTGGAGCATTAACAATGGGGTGCAGGGTGGGTTTATTAGTTAAAATTAATAAAAAAATGGAAATTTTCTATGTTTGGGTCTATGTGTGCATATGTGGGGAGGGAAGACAACTATTGTGAGAAGAACAAAGCACAGGTGGCACTGAATTTCCATTCTTACTTAAAAGTTATTGCACCACAGACAGCTGCAACACCATTCTATGACCTTTGACTTGTGGTACCCACGCTTTTCAGTTTGGATAAAAAGCAATGCAAAACAGACCCTAAATACATAATATAGTGCCTTTCATACACACTGTAACCCTAAGTTGCTTTACAAAGCACCAAGTTACATACAGGTAGTAAGGGGTTATGTGCAGCACACATACAGAGGCCACTGAACACACCCATATGATACACACAGGCTTATTACAATAAACCGGTGGCTTTCAAGCCACATATCTGAAGGGCCACACAGTGCAGCCACCAAACCTTACTGATGGCTTTGCTCTTTACATTTTTCATCCCATTCCCTTAATATAACAGATCTATTTTCCCACATAGTGCAGTACATAGCAAATGAAGTTCCTGTTGTCTTCTCTCTTTTGCTAGTTGGAAATGGCCAAAGGCTGGCATTGGCCAGTAGTAGAGCTACCATTCATAGGGCCAGCAACCTGAATTCTGGAATAAACTAGAGTCATTCAAGGTTGGCCAGGGAGTGGAGGACTGAGTGTCTCACAGGATGCTCCCCCTCTTCTACAGTGGGAGGGTCTCTGTCTCTTCTGCAATGCTGCTACCTGGGTGAACACAGGTGGAAGCAGAGCAGAGGCATAGTGGGGGGACATCTGCTGGTCTCAAAGCAGGCATACAGATGCACATACTGCTGCTCTGAGCCCCTTTGTGGATTGCCCAGGGATACAGAGAAAACAGCAAAAAATAGCCCCAGCAGCAGTCAGGGAGGATCCCTCAGTATATCTAGAGGACTCTGCACCACTTCTGCCATGCTGCTTGATGCAACGTTAGAGTTTTGGGGAGGTTGCTGCCCACTCCTGGCCCTCTCTGTGGTGCAGTGCCATGGCTTAATGGAAGTGGTATATTGCAGTCAGAGGTGATAGAGGTCTGGTACTTTGGGACAGTCCAAAGAAGAGCTGCACCTGACATTGGAGGGAGCAGTAAGTTAAAGAAGCAATGGGTGTCGTAGGATGTGGGTGTAGACAACTTAACACAGGCAGAGACCAAAGGTAGGTTGTGACACACAAGAATGCCTTGAGTGCCTTTTATTATAATGATCCAAATAAAAGTTCAAATAATATAACCAAGGAGGAAATAAAACACTGAAAAACTGGATACAAATCAAATCCTAGCTCACCAAGAGCTTACAGTTACTTTTCAAGGTGTATCATAGAGTGGAAGTAGTTTTAGTCTAACTTTCCACTATCTTCTATGGATCTGGAACAGAGCTTCACCTACTCCCTTCCACTGCTATCTAACATCTGTGTCTACCTTTCTCTCTTTATAGGAATTCACAGGGCATAATTAATCATGTGGTCACTGTAGTCCGCCCCCTAATTAAATAATTACACTTTATTTCTACACTAATACACAAAAATGGGGGACTACAGTTATAACAAGTTGATATTCTATTTTACAATTTTGATATCTTAGTTACTACAGTCTTCAAAGCAGGTTAAAAACACATATTCAATAGTTTGAAACCTTAATTACCTAAATTAGCTAATAACTCTGCCCACATTGTGATGTCACTCAGTTCTAGCCCTCTACAAATGTGCTTCATTCTGGGCTGCCAGACCCTTTAGGAGCACTTCAGTCAAGACAACAACCAGATAATCTGTAGGGGTTTCTTCTTTAAATATTGCCTAGCACATTTGTTTAATGTGTCCTGATGTTTTCTTCATGCATGTGGATAAAAAACTCAAACAAAAAGCATAACCTACAAGTCTGATAAACAGACAGACTAAACCCTTTTATTTAGTGGGACATGCTGCTTTCCCTTTTGCAGCTGAACTAGTTTGCACAACTCACATTTGACAAGGAAGACCCCTTGTATTTTAAAACTCCCGACCAGCCTTCTCAAAGCCCCACAGCTTCTCTCCTAAAGCTGTACCTGTAACAGCGCTAGTGCTAGCTTTCTTAAGGAGGGACTTAATTCAGTAACCTCAACAGGGGAAAAAGGCTCATTTTTATTATTCATTCTGTTAAACAATGCAACAAACGCCATAATAAACTTCGGGCGTTTTGTGCATTTTTCTTTATTTGAAGTTGGGAATTCTTGAGACAGGAAGAACGAATAAAAGGGGGTGGGGGCTAGAGAATACACTATAATGGGTGGCCACTCCATTATAGTGTGAAAAAGATAGAGGATACTGCTGCAGCAGAATTTGATAGAAGGAGAGGCAGATGAGGGGGGACAGAAACAAGAGGGCAAAAGACTAGAAGTCTGTCTCGAGGATTTCTAAGTCCAAATCTGGGGCAATACTGCCACAATGGGGTGCTTATCATTTGCACAGTGTTTAATGACATTTCATTGGTGGTGGTGGTGGGTTGAGGAGGGTGCAGTCCTCCTGGACTGCCATATGACCCAGGAAATTAAACAAAATTTCATTGAACATCACCTGGTACCAGTGAGGACCCCAGCACACAGCAGATGCTCCAAGGACTGGGGTTTGGAGAAGATAGGGCCAAACATGGTAGGCTATGTAGTTTGTGGTCAGGCAGAGGGGGCCACTTAGCTGCTACTGCTGCCCTTAGGCAGGCACAGCTAATGGTCCCCTCCATCAGCCCTATGCCTTGAGGAGTTTGTGTCCAGGATCAGTCAGATACTGACCAATGCCCCCTGGCAAGCCACTGTCCCTCCTACACACCCACGCACATAGAAAGCCATGCTGGTCAGGTATAGGGTACATAGGGGCACACACAAATACTGTGGATCCTGCGTAGTACCCAGATGGTGTGCATGTGGTGCATAGGGGATGCTCCATAGCTTTTCCAGGAGCTCTGCATGTGTGGAGAGGCAGCGGACCATTTGAGGATTGAACCCTGAATATATAGGCTGCTGCAGATACACAAAACATGGTAATAAAATGAGATAAATACTGTACATTGCATTATAAAGACACAGCTATGAAGCTTCCTCCTGCCTTAGCCCACCAGCTGCGAAGCTTGATCAAACAGAAATAAAAAAAAAGTATATGTGGAGGTGCACACTGAACAGCATAATAAAATAAGAAAGGTGAGGAATACTCTATAAAAACACAATGCCTTTAATATAGGTCTGATTTGAACAGGGTAATGCAAATAAAAGCATACCATTACAAGTTGCAAGAAGGCTGAAGATAAACTACCAGGATAATTAAGGGTTAAAACTCAGTTCTGTCCCTAAGTGAGAAGTGGTGTGGATGATGAAAGCATTCATGCACAGAGACAGAGACTGAGAAAGGAACTGAACAACTGAAATGCAGCTACAGCTCACAGTAGGAATTTCAACAGTAAAAAGTATGAGGCACATTGCTTCATTGACTCAAATAATTAATATTTGTTTAAAATATTTGTTTAATATCTTGTTTAAAAGACACATTTTTCTCAAGAAATCAACACTGTAGCATCTTGCTGTGAATTACTGAGCTCTGTGTATGAATGGAAGCTTCTTCAGCAGCTCTGTAATTTGATTCGACTCACAGTGATGTTCACACTCTGGCAGGCTAGATGTGGCAGGCTGTAGCGGAACAGAAGAGGTGTGTGTGTGTGTGTGTGTGTGTCTGTGTAAGAGAAAGAGCACAACTGGGCAAATGCATTAGTTTAAACTAACTCAGGTTCATAGCATCATAGAATCATAAAACTTGTCAGCAGAAAAGGACCCCTTGGCCCATTCAGTCTGCCCTTCCCCCCGTTATTCCTCCCTCCTCCCACTGAAAGCACCCATCCCGCCACCCTGCAACCCCATGTGCCTATCCCATGCTCTCTTGGAACCCTACATTTGACAGATTGTTTTGTTGTTGTTTTTAAAGGGACACTGTCTTGAATTACCCATATTTTAAAAAATTCATATAGAAAAGATACTTATTTCATTATACACATACTGCAGTCTGAAATTATGACTGCATGACACGAATGTGATATTCAGACTCTTTTTATGTATTTTCGGTTTGTTTCTGGTATATTGTGATGACCACTGTCTTACTGTCTCTTTGTGATCTTTGTTTACATGAGCACGAGACAGTTTTAAGTGCTCAATGTTATTTGATGTGCACTTTTACTTGCTCATGAGACACTCTCATGAGTGAGCCTTGCACGCACTAAGAAGCTAATATTGGGAGCCCGCTGTCTTTGCTTTACAAACTGAGTATCTAGATACTTTTTACTAGTGGAAATAATCTGTTTTCGGCAAGAACAGTGCGTACGTTTCTTTCTAAAATAAATGGGTGAGATTTTTACATTTTGAAAAATAAGTTAAAAGGATACTGTTGTGAAGTTCTGCTCTGCCTGCATACTCCTACTGTACTTGATGTTGTCTAACTCGTCTGTCATCATCAGGTTTTATCTCATACAACAAAGTTTACCTTGTTTTGTTGCCTCAATAGATGCGAGTTTAATGGTTCATTATTAGCATTAGTTATTGCTCCCACATAATCTGTTCATGTTGTCATAGACTAACTTTCCATCAGTTACGTAGCACTGTTTCTGCTAACACATTACTGACTAGCGGTAAGCGTATAAGAATTGTTCTAGTGGTTTATTTTTTCACATCCCCTCTTTCCACGTTTGTTGTGGTACATATAGCCTTTCCTGTTTATCACTTCTCAGCTGTATTACAGTGTCTCACACAATCACCTCACCTTATGTTTGATGACTATCAGGCAGTGGCAAGACTGTGCACACCCCACCCACTTACTAATTCCTTATCACGATGCTTAAAATATTGATAACTTTTCATCTCACATTCATGGTTAGTGTTATTAATGTTAGTTCTAATTTCTGTTCTGGTCTATCATGGTAAGTCGTCACTTTTTTCCCCATTTGGGCATGGGGCTCTTGGTGCTGACTATTCCCTTTTTTAATTGAAATACTGAGTGGATGCATTGTGAAGAAATGCTTTCTTGCTGGCTGCAGCAGTACCCCATGGTTAAACTGTTGTTGACAGGTGTCGAATTTCTCACACTTTTACACAGTTTCAGAATATGGCATCCAAAGAAATTGGGGCATTTCAGTTTTTTGCCTTTTCCTCAAGGGAAAAGCAGCTGGCAGAGGGAAGAAAGTGCAGAACAAAAATTAACTGGGCATTCCTGGACTCCAGTGTAAACCTGCTGGTCTCCACCCTTGGGCAGTTTCTCCTTTTGAAGAGTAAAGTCATCTGCTGTTTGCTTGTTGGTGACATCAGCAGGGCTCTCCCTATTTCCCATTTCAGTCCTTTATTACTAATAGCATTTACAAGAAAGCTGTGCCCCCCTCCTTGCAGCATTATTTTTTTCCAGGAGTTGAAGCATAATTTCAATTTACCTGAATAAACTCACTGGAGAGTTTCGTTCCTTTTACTTGAGTGACCCAATCTGTGTCACTCATTATATATGACACCGCAACCTGATTACACATGACATTTTCTATATAGCACCCCATCCAATAGTCTCTGGCTCTTCACAGGTGGGGTGGTGGTGGGTGGTGTGATTCAAACACAACAATAGCATAGTAAAATTAAAATATAGACTGTCATGAATATAATTATAAGACAAAGCAACTGGGTAAGTTTTCAGCACATATTTATACCTCTCCTCAAGTGGTAAGACCTGGGTTTAGAGATATGCCCAGTTTGCGAAATCAGTCCATGACATGGCAGTGAGCTGATTTCCCAATCATCACCAACGATCAGCATTTTGGCCCCATGTAAGCTTCAGCTGTGAGTGTGCAGTAAGGCTCAGAGTTGCAGTTTTCTTGATGCTAGTAAATTCATTCATTGGCAGCACTACTGCTTTGTGATGTCTGCAATCCAAGTTCTGAATGAGCCCAGATTGGGGGGGACTTCACAGTGGAGGATGTCTGAGCATCCCACACAACTCTCCTCTAGGGAGGGATGGTAGCAGTCAATGATATGGTGCTGGCCCCAAGTGATCTACAGTGGAAGCATGGGGGTGGGGGGTTGTTTATGAGTATCACTTTCACTGCAAAAAGTAAAAATATGATTGGCTACTTTGTCATGGCCTAAGGGAAGGGGGGTAGTGGGTGCTAACTCACTACATACTGTAGCTGGATCAGCTACTGCTGTCAGGGCTTGGTGCTGAAGCAGTTGTTCAACATTTTTAATGATCTGGAATCTGGGCTCTTCTGCAGACTGCATGTGTTGTGTGACACTAAGCTGACCAGGGTATGGACTCCCCTGAGGATGGGGACAAACTTTAGCAGAATCCCAGCAAACTGGGTGGATTGGTTGGATAGGAGCCTGACATAGGGCCTGAACTTACTTAGGGATGACATCCTTGGGGCGGGATCACCACACCTGTGAAAATGCTATTTTAAGCATTTTATGAACATGGGTAGTATTCCCCACTCCCCAGAGCTGTGGAAACATGTGTACACCTGGTAATACAGACACAAATTTTTTTCACAACTGTAAAAAAATATATGCATTCTGTTAGTTTTGGAAAAGATTGCAAAAAGTAGCCTTTTGAAAATTGAGTGTGTGTGTGTGTGTGTGTTTTTCTGGGGTGGGGATTATGGTTCTGTAGGGAAACACACCCTTATGTAACTATTTTATGCACATGTGAAATGTTTTCACTTTTGAAATCTGAACATTCAGTGTAGCCAGATGCTGGTTACCATCCCCATGATTTTCATAATATACCCTAGGGAGTCCTGTGCTATTTTTGATGTTCCCCAGGAATTCCCATGCCATAGAATGTATCCCTGGGTCAATGCCATGCTGGTTCATAATGTGCCCCTGGGTCAACCCCACGCTGGTTAATATAGCGCCCCTGGGCCAGCCCCACCCTGGTTCATAATGTACCTCCCCAGGACAGCACCATTATATTTACTTTTGAGTATATATGTGTCAAATTTGTAACATCTAATTTAGAATTTGTGGGTATACATGCTTCTCTCCTTAAATGTATTTTTTTTTTGAGTTGAAGAAACCTGGAGAGGATCAAACAATTATAGCCTATATTATCAGCCTATATATTCAGGGCCCAATCCTCAAATGGTTCACTGCCCCGCCACACATGCAGAGCTCCTGGAAAAGCCATGGAGCATCCCCTATGCCCCACATGCACACCATTTGGTTTCAGTTTTGTGTGGAGAGAGACCAAAAACATGGATAATGTTTTAGTAACAATGTTGTGAAATGTTTAAATATTGTTACCTAGAAACATAGAAACAAATTACATAATACTCATCATCATACTTTAAAGTATCTCCTTTGTAATTTCTTGAAAGAAAATTTCTTTGTATATGTCCCTCATACAAAATAAAATTTCCTTCCGTTAACAATGCTGTCTTGTGCATGTTCAATTCATGTATTATTTTTAACTCACGTTAGTCACTTTGACTTCTTTAGGACTCCTGTTAAAAATAACATTGCTTTCATGGTGTCATTACTGCTTCTCAATTTATCACACAGTACTGCATTTAATTTACTGCTTCCCAAATATGAGATTGATCCCTTATTCAACTGAACTTGCTAAGCATACCTTCCGAACAATATCAGTCTCCATGGGGGTTTTCTGTAATTGCTGCTTTCACCAGCTTAGTTTTACTTGTTGGAGGCCTGTATTGTATAAACATACATAAAGTGTATGTTTAGCTTTCTTTTGTATGTTTTACACACAATTACACTTAGTGAATGGACTTTCCCCATCTTAAACCCATCTAATTGGCTGGCAGTATAGCCTAGAGGTTACAGCAATGAGCTGTGAATGAGCTTGCACATCTAGTAGACCTGGGTTTGGTTCCTACAACCTCCACTTGCATACTGTGTGACTCTGAACAAGTCATTTAACCATGCCAGTGCTCCCAGCTTCCACCTGAAAACAGGCACTTGTGCCTAATGGGCCTTACCTGGTTACCAAAGAATAAAGAAAAAAAAAAAAAAAAGATTTATTACCTTCTATAGGTGTAACTCCTTCTTACAAGGACTTCCCTTTCAGCGTTCTGCTGTAATAGTGGGCCTTCTACTGAGGTAGCTTGCAATCCTTCCTCTCGAGTTTGCTTTGCAGGGCCATGCCAGCGTGTGTTGTGACGCATGTGCGCATGTGTGGGAAATCTGGTGTGATGTCACGACACATGCTGGCACAGTCTTCAACACATAATTAAGTGCAGTGCTGTGTGATAAATTGAGAAGCAATAATGACACCATGAAAACAATGTCTGTTACTTTTAACAGGAGTCCTAAAGAAGTCAAAGTGATTAAAGTGAGTTAAAAAAGAATGCATGAATTGTAACATGCACAAGACAGCATTGTTAACAGTAGGAAATTTTATTTTGCACAAGGGCCATATACAAAGAAATTTTCTTTCAAGAAATTACAAAGGAGGTAATTTAAAGTACGATGATGAGTATTTTGTAATTTTGTAATTACAGGAAAACTCTTTTTGAAAAAAATCCTGATTACCCTGTGAACAAGCTCAGTATAGGAGCAAAACGTAGGGTGCAGAATAAAATATTTTGGATTACACCTTCAAGTGTGCTGGCGTCACTGAAAAGAACAGTAAAGGACTTCCCCCTTCTAGTTTCTTGTGTTGCTCACCTTTAGGTCATCTGATATAATGACTCCCAGGTCCCTTTCCATTTTGGTTGTTGTCAGTACCCCCCCATTGTGTACTCTTCCCATGGGTTTTTGTGTTCAAGGTGTATTACTTTGCATTTCTTTGAGTTGAATCTAAGCTGCCATACATTTGGCCATTTCTCCAACCTTGCCGAGTCCCTTCTCATCCTGTCCACCCCATTATCAGCTATTCTGACTGGTTATTTTGGAAATGAGGTTGCAAAACAACCTTGGGGAGGGTGGACTCTAGTTTGTTTGAGCAATTGCTGCCCTAGAACCTAGCTAGCCAGTGTCAATGTGGTTCTGGTGCCTAGCATAATTACTTGAGTAACCACATCTCTCACCCATAGTGTTAAAAAGTTTAATCTGAAGACCTTCATATTTTTGGAGTTGACCGGCATCACGGTGACAGGATTTATGTCAGTTGCAACTTGTGGTTGACATAAATCCTGATTTGTGTCCCGTTCCCTTTTTTTTATTGTTATCAGGGGGCTTTGCCCCTCTGACTCCCCCCCCATGCAGGGTGCTCTGCCTCCCACATCCCTCCCCCGTACCAATGATTATCAACTGAGAATCTGAGTTGATTCAGGGATGGGTGTAAGACCTGGAGACAGTGACCCCCTGTCTCAGGCATACCAACACAGCGACCTGTCAGCAAACTGTCGATCTTGTCCACAGCAACGTAGGTCGCTGTGTTGGTGTCACTTTTGGGGGGGGGGGGGCATACAGATTTCCATAACTATTTCTGACATTGCTTGCACTCTTGTCCCTACAGATTTTTCTCTTTGCAATTTGTATTGTTTGCCCCCACTTTCTCCCCAGTTATATTGCATACCTCCTTCACCATACACTTAACTTTACATCTACTGGTTGTACTGTCTCATCTATGGGATACATACTTTAACTGTCAAATAGATTTTTTTTGGCAACAAAACTTTTTTCAAGTATCTTAAATTGATTATAATGCAAAAACCACAAACAAGATATATAGTAATACACTGTAACACAGTACCTCCATCCCTTTTTTGTTGGGAGAACATTTTAACCCCACTGGGTGCTTGGTTGGAACCTCCTTCCACTGTCCGCCAAACCCTGGTGTCTGATCTCTGAGAATCCTACACATACCTAACAGTCCTCTTGGGCCCACCTACATTTTCACTGCTGTGCTGCCCACTCTGGTATACCTACAGTGGCTTTATTACTTTAACATTCGGCCATTCCCAGAAGAGGCGAGGGTCTGGACATTCTCACTTGCAGGCTCATGAAGCAGTCCTGCTCTGAGCATGGAGGGTGTGCAGAGGTTTCATCTGCTCATTTTCCTTTTTACCCCATTTAAGCATACCAAAGCATTGGGTGCCAGCACACTGCACCCCCATGACTGCTTTGCTTGCTCCACCATCCCCATCTGACACTATCCCCTGCAGCACGACCTGTGGTCACCCATGTGGTGGTAGAGCAGCAGATCCCTCCACCCCCTCCTTGGAAGACAGTATCCGTTGGGATGCTTGTTCCTCCTCCCTGGCTGGTTCTATGGCCCTGGGTCATTCCTGGTTGTTGGCGTCATGAGTGGAATTGCTACTGCTGCACCAGCAGACCAGCCCCTTTTCAAGTAAAAAGTAATAGGTTGGTCTTTTTTTTTTATTCTGCTTTATTGTAAGCAGAATTTTTCATTACAAATAATAAACATGGCATTACACATAGTAATGTGCCCCCCCAAAATGAAAGGACTAAGAGATCCCACATAGTTACATCTGGTGGGAAATAGGTTGGTCTTAAAGCATGGTTAAAGAACGGTAGATGGCTGGTCTCATCTCAGAAAAAGGACTTCTATACCAGTCAAAAGTATTTTTTTTATTTTTAACTTATTATTTTTCCCCCTAACTGCTCCCCCACCCCATCAATCCACTCTTTCAGATCTCTCACACCAATATTACCGCTATGGTGTCTGCCCCTAGAGTGCTATGCTGCTCCAGTACAGTTCTAGAGGCCCAGATGATCCCCCCGGGTGGGGCTAGGAAGACTCCCCCTTACCTTCCCAACTTTAGAGGAGTGTCTGCACAGTGCTGTCTGCCCTTGGTCTGGTAGCTGGGTGGCCAGAGAAATAGTCACCTAGGTTCGACGAGGGATTTTTTCTACTTTTTCTTGTGACCTCCCCGTTGCTGGTGCCGGCACACAAAAAGGGCCAATGGCACAGGAGCATGCAGGAACATGGCTCTGCCTAGGGCCCTCGGCTAATGTCAGCCCCTCCCATTCTCTTACTGCTGTCCCGACTGCACTGCCAGTATTCAGGTTCACCCAGGAGATACATAGAAACATAGAAGTTGACGGCAGATAAGGACCGCAAGGCCCTTCCAGTCTGCCCATTTGTTTTTCTACCTTATAAATGTGCCATCGGCCTTTGCTCTGTCAGTGGCCTATCTATTCATAGTCATTTGTATTGCTTCCTTATGCCTATCCCATGCCTGTTTGAAGCCCTGCACTGTATTCATAGCCACCACTTCTTGTGGTAAGCCATTCCATGCATCCACCACCCTTTCTGTGAAAAAGAATTTCCTCACATTCCCCCTTAATCGTCCCCTCTAATCTCATGCTGTGTCCTCTTGTCCTGCTATTTTTCTTATATTTAAACATGTTAGACTCTTTCACCTTGTTAATGCCCTTAAGGTGCTTGAATGCCTCGATCATATCACCTCTCCCTCCTTTGCTCAAGGGTATACATATTGAGCTCTGTTAATCTGTCCTCATATGTCTTCTGATGCAGTCCCTGCACCATTTTGGTTGCCTTCTCTGGACTGCCTCAATTTGGTTATGTCCTGGGAAGGTGTGGCTCCAATACTGCACACAGTGCTCCAGATGGGCCTAACTAGTGCCTTGTAAAGAGGGATTATTACCTCTCTTACGGCTTGTGATACTTACTAATACACCCTAACACCCCTAGCCTCACCTACTGCTTTAGAGGTCTGCTTGGATGATTTCAGGTCATCAGTGATGATGATACCCAAGTCTCTTTCTTCCTTTTGACTGCTAGCAACTCCTCCCAGCCTATAGGTAGCTTCAGGGTTTCTCTTCCCATGTGCATGATTTTGCACCTCTTTGCATTAAATCCCAGTTACCACTCTTCTGACCATTTTGTCAGTTTATCCAGATCTCTTCTCATTCTGCCCACCCCATCTGGATCATCTACTCTGTTGCAGATCTTGGTGTCATCTGCAAACAGACAAGCCTTACCTCTAGTCCATCTGCAAGGTCACTAATGAAGATGTTGAAGAGGACTGGCCCCAGGACTGATCCCTGAGGTACCCCACTTGTGACTTGCATCTCTTCTGACTGTATACCATTTACCACCACTCTGTTTTCTGCCCACAACCAGTTTGCCACCCAGTTGACCAACTCTTGACCCACCCGAGCCTACCCTGCTTATTTATCAATCTTCTATGTGGAACAGTGTCAAAAGCTTTGCTGAAGTCAAGGTAGGCGACATCAACTGCTTCCCTTGTCCACCACTCTGGTTACCCAGTCAAAGAAATCTATGAGATTGGTTTGACAGGACCTTCCTTTTGTAAACCCATGCTGTCTTGGATCCTGTGCCACTATGGATTCCAGGTGTTGCACTATCCTTTCCTTAAGGAGTGCCTCCATAATCTTGCCCACTACTGAGGTAAGACTGACTGGTCTGTAGTTTCCCGCCTCCTCCCAGCTACCACTCTTGTGGAGCGGGATCACATGAGCCCTTCTCCAGTCTTCTGGGACCTCTCCTGTGCTCAAAGACTCACTAAACAGTTCTGCTAATGGCTCTGCTAGTTCCACCTTTAGCTCCTTAAGTACCCTGGGATGTATGCCATCAGGTCCCATTGCCTTATCCACCCTGGAGCTTAGCATGCCTCTTGTAGGACCCTCCTTTGTGAAGGGAGTAGTGCCCACCCCCCCGTGTCCATGATGCTGGAGCTGTGGGCCCTGCCTCACCTTCTCTTCAGTAAATACTGAGCAAAAGTATCTATTTAGGATAGATGCCTTTACAGGGTCCTCCTCCTCACATGCTCCTTTTCTCCATTAAGCTTAGCAATACCCTCTGGACTTTCTCCTTTCACTAATGTATCTATAGAAAGTCTTGTCACCTTCTTTACTGTTCGTAGTAGTGTTTTCAGTTTGGGACTTTGCCTGCCTTACTGCCTTCCCTGCTTCCCTTAGGGCAGTTTGGTATGCCTCCCATTCCATCCCGCTGTGTTCCCTTATATTTCCTGAAGGCCAGCCTTTTGGCTCTGACCTTTCTGCTACTGTATTTGAGAACCAAAGTGGTTTCTTCTTCTTTGCACTTCCTTTTCTGTATAACACAATGGGATGTTGCTTCAAGTATTGCATCTTTAATGCTTGCCCACTTTGCCTGTACCCCCTCACCTGTGTTTCTTTTTGCCAGGGCTAGCTTAACTCTGTTGGCCATCTTATCAAAGTCAGCTCCTCTGAAGTTTCATATTTCTGCCTTGGAATGGGATGATTTAGATGTAGTAGCCAAATTGAACCATACCGTGTGATGGTCACTGGCCCCCAGGTGACCTTCTACCTGGAGATCTGTGATCCCTTCCTTGTTAGTCAGTACTAGATCTAGGATAGCCCTGTCTCTTGTGGGTTGCTGTACCAATTGTTTGAGGCCCTCCCCGTAGGGAATCCACTATGCGCCTAGTTCTGGCAGATGTTCCTGCTGGTATTGACCAATCTGTATCCGCATGTTGAAGTCTCCCATTATCAGAACCTCCCTTTAGCTGTCATGTTTTGTATATCTTCTAACAGTAATGTGTCTATGTCCTCCCCTGGTCTGGGGCCTGTAGACAACCCCAGTTCTTATGGCTGTCCCATTTCCTGTTTCCAGGGTAACCCACAGTTCTTCTGTCTCCTTATGTATTCTGAATTTCTGTAGCTTTGATATTTTCATTGACATACAGGCCACTCCTCCCCTTTTGCACCTCGGTCTCTTCTGAACAATACATAGCCAGGTACTGAAGTCTCCTAAGTGTGGTTACTGGTAAACCATGTCTCACTAATTGCTACTATGTCCAGTTTAGCCTCTGACATTATTGCCTGCAGGTCTGGGATCTTATTTCCCAGGCTGTGAGCATTGTGTACATGATTTTCCATTGGCCAGATTTTGGTGTGTTAGTTGTTGGGTGAGGTTTGGCATTACCCCTGTGCGTCGTATGGGGAGGCAAACCTTTTTTCTTACCTGGTGATGCAAATGAACTGCAAACATAATGAATCCCTGTTTGACCACTAGCTGAGGGGGGAGGGGTGTTCTTCCCATTCGATGTATGGGGTGCTGCACCCCTCTCCCAATTTGCTAGTTTAAATATTCTGCAAAGACGTCAAACTTCTGCCCCAATGCACTGACTCCCTCCTTAGTCAGATGCAGTCCATCAAATTTAAAGAACTTTCGCTCCCAGAACTGTTGCCAGTTCCCTACAAATCTGTGTCCTTTTTCCTGGCACCAGCCCTTGAGCCATGTGTTTAGTTCCCCTATCTCCCTTCTGACCTTCCGTCCATCTGCTCCCTCTCCCAGACTGGCAGGATCTCAGAGAAGAGATCGGATGAAATAGATGATAGTTTGTCACCCAGCCTGGTCAGGTGTTCCTTGGTCTCCACAACTGACCGGCTGGTGAGATCATTAGTCCCTATGTGTACTAGGACATCAATGTTTTCTCCTGCTTTGTGAACAATTTAGCAATGCGGTCAGTGTCTCTCCATGCTGATGTACCTGGGAGACATCTGACCATTACCCCTGGCTGGAGATGGGTATCAACTCCCCGAATCATGGAGTCTCCTATGATCAGAAGTTTTTTGGATTTCCTTTTTGCTTTCTTTGTTTTGGTTCCTGATTTGGGTGAGTTTTGTTGTGCTAGCTCCTGTGCTACAGTGTCCTGCTCTGCAGTGTCTTCTGCCTCTTTGCTTGATTTCAGAGATAGAGGCAGATACCTGTTTGTAGTGTTTATATGGTTTTTGGAGGTAATATGTTGGAGAGCAGAGAGTGATGGGGCACCCAATTTGCCCCTCCTAACCACCTGCCAACCTCCTGGACCAACTACTCTCTGTGGTCGAGGTTTTTCTGTTGGATGCTGGGGAAATGGCGGGTGGTTCTTATAATGTATTTCCTCTTGAATATGAAATTTGAGGCATGCAATCTCTGCCCATGCTGCCCGGAGCTGAGCCCTAAGATCTCCAAAGGCCCAGCATGTAGGACAGTGTCCTAAATCCTGTAAGACTGTCCTTCTGAAAATTGTTCCACAGTACCTGCAGTTAATGATATCCATTCCAGATAAGTTGCTGGGTTTATAACCTAGTCAGAGTAATTAGAAGGAAAAAAAAGGAAAAAATGCAAGTAATGGTTTGTTTGTGTTTTGTTTAACTTGTTATAACAAGTTAAATTACTAGTGCCCCTGTAAATGAGCTCACCTTTTGGAGGCCCCACTGATCCACCCCTTCCTGCTCTGCCACAGGAAATGTCACAACTGTGGTACCCTATAAAAGGAGTGTAGTGTGGGGTGGTTGGGCCCTTCCCCTGCAGAAAAAGAAGAACCACGGACGAAAGAACAAGGAGGTAAGAGCAGAAACAATCAGTCAACATCAAATGCAGTAACCCTGAAAGCTTATCCTAATGTTAGATAAAACTGTAAAACCTGTAAAACACCACCTGTAATAATTTCAGAGAAGATATACGCTGTAAGAAACACTTTGCTACAGAGAAAAATAAAGCAGTGAAATGTTAGCAACAAACAGTAGCAATCCCTGTGAGTAAAAATTAAAAACACCACCACACAGTAAATCTGCTTAGCCAAAATAAGTCTTAATCCTTTTCCCTTGCTCTGGTAAGTTTCTCTACTCTGCCTTTCAAGCAGTCTTAGAAGGAAAGAGCTCAGGTGAAGCTAGGTGCCTTGGCCAGCAAACCAAGTCTTCTACCTCCAAGATATCAACTAACCTGGCTTTTTAACCCTTCTTTCTGTTGGAAATTACTGACAGTTTGCCAGCTCCACCCCCCAACATACACACCTAATCCTTTGGAAGAGCTGTGGGAGGAAGCAATTAGCTCCTTCAATGTGAGAAGGAGACTGAAACACCTCTGAGACAACAAACCTTTTCAACAAACAAAAAAACAAGAATAAAATAAAACAGTGTCAAACAGTAATTTTGCTTAGCCCAATGATAAGTCACAAAAATGTAAGCTCCACCTGTAATACAGTAATTTCAGAGAAGATATACCCTGTAAGAAACACTTTGCTACAGAGAAAAATAAAACAATGAAATGTTAGCAACAAACAGTAGCAATCCCTGTGAGTAAAAAATAAAAACACCACCACACAGTAAATCTGCATAGCCAAAATAAGTCTTAATCATTTTCCCTTGCTCTGGTAAGTTTCTCTGCTCTGCCTTTCAAGCAGTCTTAGAAGGAAAGAGCTCAGGTGAAGCTAGGTGCCTTGGCCAGCAAACCAAGTCTTCTACCTCCAAGAGATGGCAGTAGAGCAGCAGGGTATGTGTTCAACCCTCCCCAGAGAGGGAGAGCCACCGATGGGTGCTCAATCCCTCTCTCCCCCTGCGGACCCCCGGCAACTCAAATCCATCACCAAACCCAGGTCATCGGCATGGCATGAGGTGTGGTGTCCAGCTCCTCAACCTTCAGCTCCACTGGGCCGGCAGTCAAAAAGTATTTTGATATTCTCAAATGTTTTACTTTCATCTGTTTTGAATAGCCCCAACATTTTGCTGGAAGGCTTCTTCAAGGAGAGTTCATTTAGTCATATCCATTGACTGCTCATTGTTCATTTCCCACACCATTTCTTTCAATTTGGAACCTTACAGGTCCTTATTCTCTTTTGCTAGCTCTGTGATATTTGCAGCTTCAATTACCACTTTGTCTATACACTGTGAGTGGAGTTCAACAGGCCACTACCTTCTTTTAGTGTAGATGTTGCAATAGCGATCTATGTAGTCTGCTCTCTTGTGTTGCTTGGGCAGTATATAAACAAAGTGGCAATTGAAGCTGCAGATCACAGCACTAGCAAAAGAGAATGGCCATGACTAAATGAAATCCCCTTGAAAAAGTCTTCTGGCAATATGATAGGGCTATTCAAAACAGCTGAAAATAAAATATTTGAGAATATCAAGACATTTGACTAGTGGTGTCCTTGGATGAGATCAGCCACCTTTCTTTTTCTGAAAATATTCCAGAAATTGGAAGGCGTTTCCCAAAACAGACACAAATTTACTTGCGATTACTCTTGGCACACCTTTATTTTGCATTTGTCTTAAGTATGACCATCGATGATCCTGCTACAATTTTGGTTTTGCATTCATCCTGGAAACTGGTTCACTGCTGTAACTCCCTTCACCCTTAATTGATGCAGCATTGAACATGGGGCAGTTAAATCAAATGGGCAGTTTGATGCAAAATGATTCCCCCTCTCATGCATTCAAATGTTGTCAAACCAGCATCGTATAACCATTTTGGGTAATGATTTCTGTAACTGCTGTGCTGCTCTGATTGTCATATATTACTGTTTGTCCATTGATAGTCATATCTGATGACAATGGTCCAAACAGAGCCACAGTGAGTTATACAATGAAACCGGATCAGTGCAAAACACCTAATAAACATATATTTTCCCCCCATAGACATGATGGAGACATTCAAATATAAATGTAAAAAATTACTGAGTGAGATAGACAAGAAAAAAAGAAAGATGGTACATGATGCAATGAGGAGAAAGTCTAGAATCTGCATTGGATCAGAGATGAATAGGTGGAATTCTTTGAAGAATGATTTAAATATGAAACATCACTCGCAGGTTGCTGGTTACCTCTTGATTTGTAAGTAATCATAATGCACGTATCTGTTATTTATGATGTTTTTATTCTTGTGTGTTTTTTTCTGCAGTCTCAGTCTCTATTACACATGTTTGGGAACGAGTACGGGCTGCCAGGGGTCAGCAGGGGTAGAGAATGATTAAGCATTTGATGGACTGCTCTTCCTCTCCAGGGTGGGGGTCTTCAGTAGTCGGTGCTTGCCTGCTCCCTATTGAAGAATGTGGAGCAGGGCACCATGCTGTAGCAAGGGGAGGGGTTGTGGCAGATGCTAGGAGGGAGCACGTGAAGACATGTGCACACTCCTCTTCATTGGCATCATTGCACTCCACAACTCCTGGGGTGTAAACACCAGGAAAAGGAAGACCCACCAGATTGGTTCTGCATAGTTGCCCATCCAGTATTATCTATTTATCTTTTGAAAATATAGATTTGTTAACCATTTTCTTTTTCATTTTTGTATTCATACAGATATGATTGCCAAATGGATGTCAGCAGAACTATTACTGCAGAACCAGAAACAACCCTTCTGCAGTCAACTCCAATTATTGGCTGTTCTACTCCAATTTTGAGTTCATTTCCAGAACATGATGAAGTTGGTGTTGCTAATTTTGAAGGAAGCATTGTTCGATCACATGAGTCATTCATTTTCATATACCTTTGTAATGTTAATAGAAAAACTTTGTCACATTAATCCTTATTATAATTCTAATTAATTATTCATGAGCCTAATGAGGCTTCTGATTGACTATTGGATTGGTCATTAGTGTCTGAGAAATGACCGATCCATCCGCTAACTGATACTGTCACAGACCTCATAATATCAGAAGAGTTCACCGTGACACCGGGTCATGGTTTCTGTTCTTTGACAGTGTATGGGGGTGGGATCGCCTGATCATATATGACACCGACCAATGTCTGCAGCCTCTTGCAGATTGCCAAGACTGGTTTATGCTCGCCATGTGGCATGGTCGCACATTGCACCTTGACCACAAGTCGTCATATTGCTCCCATCACCCTTCCTGCACTATTTCTTTAATGTAACACCCTCCAAATTCATATCCTGTCCATCTCTTTCTAGTACTTTTTATTTATTTATGAGATGCACTCAGTACAGATGAGGCATTGTCAGTTTCTTTTATATTTGCATCACCTTCTTCATCCATATAGTTTACTTGAGTTTTACATCTCACAAGTAATTTACACGTATTAATGGAATGCATTACTGTTTTTAAGAGATGTTCAATATCTATGTTCTCAGGGATGAGGATAGTGATAAATTATAAGTGAAACTACATAACAGCAAACATGATGTTGCTTCTTATTTTGGGTATTCGAATGCAAAACTGAATGACAGTATACATTTTTATATGCTGATCTGGATGAGTAAGGTCTTAACTTGATATGACCCATTATGATAAAGTGATTTCTAATACATATAATGTTAAATTATTTATAAGGGATCATTATTTGTTTATATACAGGAAAATCAATGATGAGCCTAATGATGTAACATACAAATGCACCGCTAAAACTAAAAAAGATACAGAAATATTGAATGTCTGTACCAGAACAGGACCTGAGAACATGACCGAGCCATTGCACATTGTTAAATTAAACAATGCTAGTGACATTGAAGATCTTATTGTGCAGAAGACATTTCTAGTATATTATAGCAGTTTATATGAATTAGCAAGGACAAACAGGTGGACTACTTGTGAGATTTGCAACTGAAGTACAGACATCAGAATACAGGTTGAATCTTCATCAGTGTATTTACTTTGGGTCAGTTCCCCATCCCATTTTATACTACAACAATATCATACCCAGCTCATAAATTGATACTCAGTGTCATAATTTTAGCTATATATTAATATTACATATCTTTTAAAAATAGGAACGTATGCTCTGTAAGAAAACGCATTCTTGGTGTAGTCAGCCAAAAATTTAATTTGGATTTCATGCAGGTAACTTACTTATCACTAGTTCTATTTTACTTTCTGGGAACAATTATGGAAAAATATCAATGATGACCCAGTTTATGAGGATGGCCATCCCTTGCAAATCATCATTTTTCTGGTTACAATGAGTTTATGTAGTGTCAACTGTAATGAAATTCTGGAAGGACCATCAGCCGAAACTGATATCTGACAGAAGGGACAAAGAAGTCATTATTATGGGTTAGTCATATTCATTTAGCTAATAGATCATCAGTCACCCTGACGAGTAAAATATAACATTATACATTTTAATTTGTGTTCTGCAATAGGTGATGGAAGGATGGACAGTCCTGGACATTGCATCAAATACTGTACTTATACTTGTATGGCTACAAAGACAAAGGAGATACTGGAAATGCAAATTGTAGATAAAAGGGAGACAGGACTCAAGTTCACCAAGATGGAGAAACTTGCATTTCAAAATGCACTAGACAACCTACTTGCCAGTAATGTAGTTGTTAACGACTTAGTTACCGATGCACATGTACAAATCACCAGTCTAATGCGTAAGTTGCTACTTCAATATTGAGTGTTTTAATATGTGTAAGCACAGATATACATGAATAGCATGTTGTGCTACTCATCTGCTTGAGTGATATTTTACAACACTATCATGTTATCCAACTACAATTTTTTGGCCATTATGTTTTTTCACTTGAGAGCTTATGTAGTGCTGGAAGGATCATTTTATTTTTTAATCTTTCTCTAAATTATGTAAACTTTCTTTTATAATTTTTTATAATAGCCATATATCACTCCCTAGACTCATATTAAAGGTAATGTGATCGAAAATAACAGGGAAACACGGCCCCAGATCACAAATCATGACAACATACATCATGAATAGATAACCATATAATATGCAGTACAGTCTCAAACTGTGCTATGCATAAACCTGACTTCGCTATATGATTTTAGCAAATGTAGTTTATGTCTAATACTATAGGAAACGTTATGAAGTGATCCATCATAGTCATGACATTTGGCATGGAGCCAAGAATTTGCAAAGAAAACTGTTTGAGGTAATAGAAATAATCACATTTATTGTAAGATTTTGTAAAAATATTTTCTTATTTATATGTAGGATTATGCCTATTACATAGGTGATAACCATGTTGCAATCACCTCGAGTTGTAGCTAGGGCAACAGTAAACCTGGAGAGCCCTAGCAACAAGAACATGTGATCATGCCGCGGTTATCACCTATGTGTTAAGCATTAACATTTATAGTGTATTTGACCACAGTTCATGAGAGATGAGGAAAAACGTACCTGGTGGCATAAGTCCACTTTGGTGCAAGCTGCCTGTGAGAAGTCGCAGGCTGCTTTTCAGAATACCAAATGTTGCAACTGCTGGCATGACTTGCTACTTGCACCATTTATTTTAGGGCAGGTCAAGTTATGACAAATGTACCATTTTTAGAATCTGGCTCCATGTTTTACTCTTTTAATGCACATGTATATAGACAGTAACCATAAACCTAAATAATGCTGTTATATACTTTGGCCCAGATATTCAAACTGCGCCATTCTGAGGCGCAAGCCCCTGCGCTGCTCAAAATAGTTGCGCAGGGGTCTGGCCGGGGTGATATTCAAAGGAGTTGCGCTATTGAGAAACTCCTTTGAATATCACCCCCAGCCACAGCCACTGTGCATGGCGCAGTGGAACTTGTGCCACCGCAGTTGCCAGAGTTGAGCATTAAACTTGCGGTGGCGTTAGTACCATTGCGCCTGCGCAATTTCCGATATTTAAAAGGTGACATGCAAATGGGGCCATACTTCATGCAAGGCGCAGGGGGACCATTTGCATCTATTTATGGCCCCATTTGCATGCCATTAGCATGTAGGTGCGCCGATCTCGAGGACTTGCGCTGGCCGCCCTGCCAGGCAGCAGCCGTCGAGACCGACGCACCCTGCAGCCTGATCACGGGCGGTATGTCTGAATACACTCTTCCCCACACAGCTCCGATGCCCGGTCGGCGGGCGAAAGTAACATAAACGCCCCCCACACATCTCCCGATGCCGATCGCGGACAGAAAGTAGCATGAAACACCCCACATCTCCCGATGCCCGATCGGCGGGCAGAAAGTAACATAAACACCCCCACATCTCCGATGCCCGATCGTGGGCAGAAAGTAACATGAAACACCCCCACATCTCCCGTGCCCGATCGTGGGCGAAAGTAACATGAAACACCCCCACACATCTCCCGATGCCCGATCATGGGCAGAAATTACAATCTGGACTGTCATGTACGGTATGGGCTGCACGCCCATTGGCTGTAGCTCTGCACCAATGGGCGGCAGCCCTACCGGACAGTCAGTCGGCAGGCGGCAGGGCGGCAGGCGGTGGGATGCTGCTGCCCGCCGCTGCCAGAGGGAGCGGGGAGGGGCTTCATGGGTGGTGGGGTGAGGGGACACTCAGACACCAGGGAGATGTTTGGGGGTTGTAACTGACATTCTGCCCGCGATCGGGCATTATGATCCACTGGACCACCAGGGAGATTTTCGGTTGGGGTTTATACATTCTGCCCGCGATCGGGCACTGGGGGTTTGTTTCATCGCTCTGCCCACGATCGGGCATCGAGATGTGTGGGGGTGTTTCATGTTACATTCTGCCGCGATCGAGCATCAGGAGATGTGTGTGGGGGTGTTTCATGTTACTTTCTGCCCCGATCGGGCATTGGGAGATGTGTGGGGGGTTGTTTTATGTTCTGCCCGTGATCGGGCTGGTGGGGGCACAGGGACTGAGTTGGGGCTAGCCACGGGTGGCAGCTGCTGTGTTGCCCTGCAATACAGCAGCTCACCTGTAGGTGGCCCTCAACTGATCCTTTTTTGGCTCAAAGTTGTGCAGGCGCAGGTTGGGGGTTATGTGCACAACTCTGCACATCCCGACTGAATATCGGGTTGCGCAGTTTATGCATGGTTCCTCCCCCTCCTGTTGAGCATGCATTCATTTGCATTGCGCTGTTGCTCAACCTGTTGTCAGTGGCGTAACTGCCTCCTGCTGAATATCGCAGAATGGCGCAATGTAGGACTTGCGCATGCGCAACCCTGTTGCGCATGGCGCAACCCTTTTGAATATCTGGGCCTTTATGTTTTGAAAAAAAAATCTTAATATCAATTACTACATAAAATCACAACTATTTGAAATGTACATATACTTTAATTAAATTGCCTCAGCATGCCAAGTGATGGTGCTCAACAAATGAGAAACATAACCCACTGTAACTTGATACTGTTTAGATAATTTAATTACATTTTCATTGTGCTTTGTCATAGGTGGGTATGCAGAAAGATTGTAAAATTTTACATGCTTGGTGTAAGGACATAGTTAATCATTTTTGGCACTGCTGTCAAGTGGCAGAATCTTATCAACAATTCATTGTAAGTAGAGTATGATATATCTTTTAAGTTTGTGCAACCTAAATATAGTTGTGGGTGTGAATGTACTCATTATACCTTTTTTCATATATAGGAGAAATGGACAGGATTACTACATCATGTTACTGATCAGCACCAGTGGATACTGGGACATGGACATGGATCAGCAGAGTACAACCATGGTCCACTAGAATCAAATCAGGATAAAGAATGGATAGTACCTCAATCTACTGCTCACGATACTCTATGCAAGGTTATACTGAGCCCAAGATTTGTAAAATCAATATCATATTATTTGTGTTTCTGGTAAGTTAATATTTGTCTATTACAAATATTCTTACGCTATCTTAAGTTTTTAATATTTGCAATAGTTTGATCCTGCCAGAGGGAGGAGCCTGGCTAAGGTGAGAGGGGAGAGAGGGGTTTTGCAGGACAGGGTGAAGAGTGGACAGAAGTGACCATGTGCACTCTTTAAGAAAGGAGGTGAATTCTGAGGTCAGTGTTTGAGGGTCTGTGACAGTGATGCCGTCAGCATTTCTGCTTGGTTCATGCTGCTGTGGTCCAAAAATGAGTGAAGTCTGGCTGTGAGGAATTTGTTCTTATTTACGATTTTAAAAGGTGGAATATAGATTAAAAACATGCCGTTTACTTAAAAAGTTAGACATGTTTTCATCCTAATTGTTTGCTATTGAACCATTTTATAAACTCAATAAGACACTCTGTGGTATGTTTGTCACATGTATTGCCACAAGGATGTGGCTGAAGTCACGCTATCTGTGACCTCATGGCTTGCTATGCTCCCTCCATGAAGTAATATATGTTCCATTCATAAGCCAACATGTCTTATTACTCACTTAGTGACATTTGACTGTCAATAGGTATTTAATGTTAAGTGCATACTGTATATTTATGATCTTTCTTTTACACTTTTTTTTAAAGGAGCGCATTTGACCTTGAACAATTTCAGCAACATATTTTAATGTATGCTTCAAAATGACATAAATATTTATATAATGTATACAAGGCATGCAGCTATCTCGCCACTCTGGATTACAATCATCATGTGGACAGGCCATATTTGCAAAACAAAAAGGGTGAACAAATGTAAGATGATCACATAGTTTTTATGTTTAATTTCCTTTTTATAATTCGAGTTGTTTCTATGATTTTGATTCAGCAGGGATCCATACGATATCCCGACTCATAGTACCCCGACGACTGACTTCCCGCAACCAACTTCCCAACTGCTGTCACATCCCGTCAATACTTATCCCATCATTTGTTTTCCCGGCAATAATTAAACCCCATCTGCTAAACCCCCGACATGCTACAGCAAATAATAACGTTGCAAACAAATGGTGTAGCTGAAACAGTTTAAATTAAAATGAAGCTCACACTGCTTACTTTTGGTGGAGATCTCACCTGGAAAAACGAAACATCTGTATCTGGTTGAAATGTATGCTTACTCAGTTTAAATTAAAATTAAGCTCACACTGCTTACAGTTTTACTATTGCAACAAGCATTGCACTTTCATTCATAAGAAGACACTTAGCAGTGGAGGAGGGAGGGTTGTGCCAGACTGGAGGTGATGATTGCCTTTTTCAAATAAGGAGAACTGGGTACTGGGGGCAGCAGATGGAGCAGGTCTCTAGGATGCATATGTTGAGGTATCCAGTTGAAATGTAAGTTAAGCTCAACAAAACACTGGTTACTCAGTTTAAATTAAAATGACGCTCACACTGCTTACTTTTGGCGGAGATCTCACCTGGAAAACCGAAACAGGAAATGGGAGGAGCCGCAATAACAGCAACAAAACACTGCTTACTCAGTTTAAATTAAAATGAAGCTCACACTGCTTACTTTTGCAATCACTGCAATAAGTTACTGTAGACAATGAGATGAAGCTTACCTTTACCTGTGCCTTTGATGTACCTCTGATGCGCAGACTCGTAGAAGTTAAATTAAAAGCAAACATAGATTTCACAGAAGTTCTATTAGTAAAAGTCTAATGAAAAAGTAACTTTATTTAATTCCAAAGTTTAAAATTTGTCATCTACTTAAATAACCATATTGTGTGCTACTCCTCTAATAAAATCCATAACAGAGCGGTGTTCCATGTCGGAAACAATGTTTGTGATCTTTTCCTCTCTCAGAGCATATTTCTTTTTGATTGGTGACTTTGGCAACCCTTGGTTAATTTTTTCTCTCAGTCACAAGTTGTTCTTTATGTAGCTCTTCAACAAACCGGTATATCCCTACGTGGAACGCTCCAATCACGGTCCCTAGGCGTTAGCGCCATGCCTCCACTTTGTTTTGTGTTCTGGGTACACTCTGAAGCATTTGGTCATGAACAGACCAAAACTGAGGAGGAAACAGCGGTGGTGTTCTGGCAGTGGCATTATTTCTCATTCTCCTTCGCACCCTTCCCAGAACATATGTCACCTCAACCCACTCCACGATGCATGCAGCCTCTGTAGGCATTTAATTCTTTACATCTTCAAAAACATCCGGAATTTTAGCAAGAGTTAAAAATGCAAGGGCACTGGGGAAGCAGTAAAAGGGAGAGTGAGAATGGGCAGCAGCAGTGCTGTGGGGAAAAAAAGTGGCACAGCCTCACCCTCCCTTACCTCCCGACTGGTAAATTACAGCTGACTTGCATGCGCAAACGAAGTCTCACCCTCACGTACCTCCCGAACCTCCCGACTGCTAAATTACAGCTCTAACATTAACGCTGACTCACTGTCAATGAACGATTCCTGCTCCTGCTCTAACATTACAGCTGACATAACTGGGGAAGCAGTAAAAGTTACGGGTTGATGACAAATGGGGAAATGGTATGCCAGGGGATAATCTCATTGGTAAAATAAGCAGATCGGGAAGCTGGTATACGGGAAGTTATAGTCGGGAGATTTAACGTCGGTAAGAATAGTGACAGGAAATCATACTAGACCCGATTCAGCACTGTAAAATAAGATGTTGTATGCAATATAAGTGTACCTGCCATGTGGCACTGATGTCGAATTGCTAGATGAATGCATTATGCTTTTTACTTGGATTCAGATATAAACTAGGTTGGCTATCCTGATGTCAACATTAATTAAGTTAATTAAAATCAATACAACCAAACTTACAGTTACAGCTGTCAGAGTTAGCCTTTTGTTATGGGATACCTGTTTGGGGGATTGAGAAGTGCTGCCTATGGTTTCACATACAGTATAAAATATTGTGTATGAGCAACCATACACAAACAAGACAGTTGTACAATCTTGAAGCTTCCATAGTAACTAACCTCTCAAGCTTTGCTCTCAAGTTCTCTGGTTACCACATAAACCTCTCAATCGTGAAACTGCCTTGTTGTGTATGATTGCTCATACACAATCATCGATAACACTGGCATTCTGTTTTATAACCCCACGGTCATGACATAGATGATATGTGCTTTTAAGGTTCTATCATCATGAAAGTGAGATTACATATAGGATAATGTATGGTGTTTGATTAATAACCATGCTATAAACACTTCGAGATGTTGCCTTGGCATCATTGTAAACCTCAAGAGGTTTTCAGCAACCTTGAGAAGTGTTTTCAGCTCAGTTGTTAACCAAAGACCATACATTATATATGTAAACAGCTTACATTCATTTGTGTAATAAGGACCACCAAATTTAATCACCAATACGTTCTCACAATCTGTGTTTGTCTCCACATTACAGACTCAAAGAACATTCAGCAAGATGTCTGGGAGATGGACTGTCATCAAGAAAAAGGTAAGGAAATCCTACAGTTATATCCCCCAGTTAATACGCAGCATTTTCAATGAGGGAACTCAACAAAAAAACAATACTGAAATCTGAACAGTACTGGATGCAGAAGATCCTCGGATCATCCAGACAACAATAGCAAGTGTTCCTCCACCTGAAACTAAAGACTTGGTAATTGCACATCTATCAAGATTTTGCAGATTTACTAATAGATAACATCTAAACTGAAAATGTGATGTGGACTTCATAAACCTCTGTGACATGACAAGGAATATGGCTGGTGAGACAATCTAAGATGGACTGTATACAGATTCAAATGTGAGATAGTTCCCACCAACGATATCTGATTTGGTATTATTTTGTCCACCCAATTATTTTACCCAACTTTCCCAACAGTCCCACATTGCAAACAATTACCCAAGCCATGATGGCTAGCATCCACCACCCCCACCCAACCACCCACCAGTGTACCTCACAGTATATTAATGTTCATCCACCCCCACCATTCTCATTCTCCAACAACCTTATAATAATTTCACCAGGTGGTTTATTGTAGTAGTAGAATTTCCCTCCTTCCCAGTCCCTGAAACCTGATCACCAGTATTTTTAAAATGTACTTATATCCTTGTGGTCTAGTGGCCCTCCCCCTCTCCCCCCACACAAACAGGTTGATTCCAACCCCGTTCCTCATCCCAAAACGTATCAACATTGGGCCACCGGCACAGCCATCCACTATCCTCATTGGATGATGGCCCACTGAAATATATGAATGTATGAGCACATTCGCATACGCTCATTCATTCATTCATTAATTCATTCACAACTTTCAGTGTGTCATCACTTGAGGAGGGGTTGTGCGAGGGGAGGAGCCAATAGACCACAAGGATAGAAGTACATTTTATTTTGTTATACTTCCTTTATTAAGAAAGGTCCACATACACGTATTCACTGATACAATTCAATTACTCCAATTTTATGAGATAATGTAACATTTTGTGGCTGTTGGAAACTACAGCCACTGTACTTAATCAAATCATAAATAAATAAAAAGAAAACCACCAACAATATTGAGCTAAAACCTATTGTACATAAAAGGCTTAGGAAATAAAAAGAGTTTCTTAAGAATCATTTTGTGCAAATCTTTCATCTCTAAAATTAACATCTGGTATCTAACAAACCAGAAGGCAGACATGCTGGACTCCCCAAAAGGGGGAGGGTAGGGGAGGGGCACCGTGGCCTAGCATAGCAAAACTAAAACCAGGGGAGAGGCAGTCCAATGACCGAAGATCAAATCTCATCCTAAGAAGTACATTTAAAAAAAATAATGGGGATCAGTATTCAGGGACTGTGAGGGAGCGGAATTTTAATACTACATTAAAACAACTGGTGAAAAATTATTGTAAGAATGTTGGAGAATGAGGATAGTGGGGGGGGGAGTAATATTATGAGAGGGGAACTGGTGGGTGGCCAGGTGGGAGTAGGGGGCAGCTACCACATGTGGAAGATGTTTTCACGCACACCCCTATACTGAGCACATAATGAGACTTGAAAGATATTAAAATATTTATGCATAACAACAGATTTTATTCATAAAACTGTAGTAATACATTTATGGCTGTTGTAATTCATTATCATAACCAACAACAGTAAGATATGCCTGTGAAAAGAAATATTAAAGTAAAAATATTTACATGTTTGTGAGGCAATGAATACTACTGAATGTCACTAAAACAACAAAGACTATAGTATCATTGTGCTGATATATCAGTTTAATTTAATGTATACATCCAGCATATTATTAAACTCCATAAGGATGTGTAAACACAAAGTATCCTTTTTTCAATACAGAGGATGAAAAAATGTTTGATGGACCCAGATAATGAACATAATGATGCAGGGCTCTCAGTAGGATTTTTTGGCTGGGTATTTTGGGACTTGCTTAAAAAAGGGGAGGGTCCATAGACCAAATGTGGGAATCCTTAATAAATTTCAAGGGGTGCCCATGTAAATGTATTCCGTTGCTCTCACGCCAAGTCTCGTAATGTAAGACTCAGAAGAGCACGGGTGTGGGGTTGGTGGGGGCACCATTGTTTTTATGTGGGCCATTTTAAACTAGAAGTTTTAATGTTTTAGATGGTGAATTCAAACAAATTATGGTTACTGTTCGTCTAACAAGGCCATCATTAGGTGAGCTGTGGCTGTCATTTGTTTGAATCTCCATCTAAAACATTAAAAATTATAGTTAAAAACGGCCACCATATTAACTAATGGACTGCGATCCACTCACACTACATATTCTAACATTACAAGCCATGAGGAAAAGGGGCACGGCTCCATCTATGTACTCCTGGGGCTCCCTGAAGGAGGGTATCAGGGACTTAAAAAAAAAAAAAAAGAGCATCCTGACATACAAAATGTGCATAAAGGACACGTCCCTGAGAACACTGATGATGTCCATGCTGATTTTGCAACCCCTACATTTGGCACACAAGTTGTGTTGAATATACTGTATTGTACTATTTTAGTTTATACGTATAAGAACATCTATAATTCCTAAACAAGTATGAATGAAAACCATTACAAAAATGTTATCTTACTTTTTAAAACTACTTTCTTAATATTCATCTTTCTAGTACAATTTAACTGATCAATGCCAGCCTAGTGTACATGAAGCCGGTATACTGACCATTTGGATCAGCGTAACCATCCCTGATCCGCCACACACAACAGCTTGGAATTGGTACCCTAACACCTCTCCCAAGATACCCATGTCTCCAAAGTATAAATTGACGATAGGCGGTATGTCACCTGCACTTCTTTTGACCCTGTTTAATGGGCAGGACAAAAATGTCTCTTCATAGAGCTGCTGATATGTCTAGAACACCAGGATCTAGTATCAGATGATCCATATCCTCAAGGGAAATTAGATAAAATAAACAAGTTTAGTAGGTGGCAAACACAACCTCTCTCGTTGCATAAGTTGAATATAGTTATAGTATGATAAATTAAAATGGTTTAAACTGAAATAACAACAGAGTAGCAAACACAAACTAATGAAGATTTATGCTTTTTATTGTATTACTTTTTATGTATGATTGATGAAAACTCCTGTGAAACAATAAAGAAAAATTAATCCATATCACAGCCAAATCTTAAAGAAAGCACAAATTGCACATAACCCCAAAAATGCAAAGCATAATGAGAGGCATATTCAGTTCTAGTTATTCTCCCTCTCCACTTTGGGCAGCCCATGACCCAAACAAATATGATACCCTATAGGGAGGCTGGCTACCTCTCCCATGGGCAGATATACAGATGTGGAACACTGATGAGTCCAAATCTGGATTAAACGCATGTCCGTATCTGCTGTACTCAACCTTTGCTGATTGTATTGTTAGGCTTTCTGGTGTTCTTTTGTGGTACATTATTTTATGATGAAAGACAATTTAATAATACTGATAAACTACAACTGTTATATGTAATGTATTACTAATTAGATGTGATTTTGCATTCAGATTATGTAGAATTTACCAAACTTGCATAAGTGTCTGCAGCATTGTATATACAAATGGCATGGGCAGTCATGGATATATCCTGTAAAAGGAAAGTTAACAAAATTTTACTGCATGAGTTCACATGATATTTGAGGCAGCCAATAACAGTCTTAATTAATATACATGATGGATTACTGAGCTGATAATATCAGACAGATGTATCCATCAGTGTACAGCAAAATTAATGTTTTCCTATGTAGAAATAAAAGTTGATTTTCAAAAAGCATTTTATTGTATGGGGTGAGAGATTATACATGCATTATTTCAGAGAGGTAACATTAATGGTACCGTTTGCAGCAGGCTTGAAATGCTAATGGCCGTGACTTGTCAAATGCTTGGATGCATTGCAATGGTGAACCACCTCGTGGAGTCGGTAGGTGATTCACCCTCTGTATAACTGCTTAGTTAGACCACCCATATAGTTCTGCATACAGTATTGGTGCATATTCAAATTCATTTGAAGGCTGACTGGACTATATTTACCTTGCTTTACTGTATACACATATTGCCATGGAGGATCACCACACATACCATCATACATTCCCACCCACCACACCACAAGAGCAGTTTGTCAGCCTGCCGTGATGCCAACCCTCACAATCCCTCCCTTCCATCCCACACCATGCTCAGCATGCTCACCCCCCTGTGGGTATACATGCAGCGACAGGATGTTGCTATATTCGAGCACCCCCCCCCAACTCACTCACCCTCCCTCTTCACTGAGATGTGAGGCATTGCGATTGAGTAGTTATTTCAGTAGGCACCCAATAGTGGTCAACGAACTCACAGGATACTGCTGTTGATTAACTAGGATCTGCAGCTTATCCAATAGGTGAGGAAATGTGCAGACTAGGTAGGCCAATTGATCCTTATCTGCCATCAAAGACTATGTTCCTATGTTTGTCTGCCTAACCAATCAACCCATCGAGAGACTGGTCAAACACATAGAATGATATATGCCCACGCATTCCATTTGCAAAGATACGCATTGCGATGTGTGGATCACACACTTTTAAAGCTGGCATCACCATATGTATGCGCTCAGTTGGAAGGTTCCTTATTCATAATCTATGATTATATTTTTTTGATGAAAACAAAACTTACTGGGAATATGGAAATGCAACTGTCCGGGTAATAACCACAGCATTTTCTCTCAACTAATGTGGGCATTTCTTGACATCTATTACACACACACCATACTGGGTAATCTGGATCAGATATTGGAGGAGATAGGTCTTCTGATCGTTTATCAAGAATGTGGAAAATAAGGGATGGGAACTCTTTGGCCAGATGGACACATAAATCTTTTGCATTACTATCACTCATGTTATTAACATGAATCTGCAACACATAATAACAGTCAATCTACGTTATTAATTTAAATTATAAAAAGGGTCTGAGAAATATAGCTTTCTGATTGGCTGTAAATATTCCATCCGCCTTATGTTAATCTTTTATTAATATACATGTAGAACCTAATAATAGACTGAGCAATGTCTAACACTGATTAAAACAGGTTTTCTTATTATGATAGCAATAAAGGAATGTCCAGGTGTTATGTTAATGGCAATTTAATCACCATCTAGGGGCATGTGGCATTCAGCTACGTCCCATGCAACATTACCCCCATACAGAATGATTAACAGATCACTAACATAACCCCTGGACATGCCTTATTGCTTAAACAATCAATTATAATTTAAAATTAAATTGGGAATACAGAATGGATTACTTATAGAATAATGTATGGGGTGGTGTGTGTAACGAGAAGTTTACACACACCTGAGGGGTAAGATGCTACATAAACCCCGAGAGCGAAGCTCGAGGGGTTTGTGCAAGCATCTTACCCCAAGGGTGTGAGTAAACTTCGAGTTTACACACAACACCTCATATTTTATTTTTTATAATTAATGGTGATTTGCACTGTTTGCGCAGCTTTGCGTGACTTAGTGCGATTACGCGGTTTGCCGTTATACACACTCGTGTACAACAGGAAATTATGCCATGGTTTCCCTATGGGAAAAAGGGGAAGCCATTAATTATAATAGAAGAACACATTTATATCCACTAATGAGTGATAAGATACATGCCACAAGTTAGGTATAAAAGTCTTACTACTCATGTGTGAATATAAATGTGTTATTCTGCAGCGGCCCACTATGTATTTGATATATACCATACCAATATTACAAGTTATATGTTACAATCATGGGGTTCTTGAAATATATGGAAATGCCAAAATTGTAAAGTCATAGAGATGTAACTAGAATATATAATTAAAGTGGTGAATGCAGTAAGAAGCCATACTGTTTGGTCTGAGGAAGGATCAGCACAGGCTGAGAAGCAAGAGGACAAGAAATTACATAGTCACATTCACGAAGCGGGATAATCTGGGGGATGTGTGTGGTGGAAGAAGACAATGTGAGAAGATGGCATACACATGCGGATATTAAATTAATTGCATTATGACCTACCATGACCTATTGTTGTAATGTTAATCAAGACACTTGACTGAGATGTGGTCCCAGAGGACTGGAAGAGGTCTCAGTAGCAGAATAAAGGAGGAGTTTATAGCATTGTAAAAATCAATAATGAGGCCTAGACTACAATATTGTGTGTATGACTAAATGCAACCACCATGCAATGACACTGACAGAGTGGAGTCAGTAAATTTAATTGCTACTAGGATGATACAGAGACTGTACATGAAAACATATGAAGATAGTTACTGGTGGACAAATTTAACAGTCTGCAAAAATAGGTGTTTGGAGTAACCAAACTGGAGTGATTTAAACATGAGTGTGACATGCATAAGGGAATGTTAGAGATGGATAGCAGTGATGTAAGGTCACTTAACAAATAGGGTCAGAGTTCACAAATAAGTATAAGGACAACCAATAGACTTGAAGGGCACCCCAGTCATTATCTGCTGTTGTAGTAAAACAGTATCACCTCAGGATAAAATCAGAGCGCTGACTGCCGTGGTTGCCGATCATGAAAATGAAGGAACACAATCTTAGTAGGTGTGTTAGTGACACTGGGGGAGGGAGCACTGGTTGGCATTGGGACTAGAGTAAGAGGTGAGACAGAAAAGCTGTGTTAAAGTAGCGCTGACAGCTGCTCCTCTGCCTCCCATGAAATTTCAGCGATAGTGTGCAGCTCCCAGCCACCGCTAGGGGCCAGGCAAACATTAACAACTGGAAGACCCCCCACTCCGGAGAAAGAGAGCTGCATGGGGATGCTGCATCCTTCTCCACCCCTGCTGATCCCATCAACCCGTGCTCACACCCAAACACAGGTCATCGGTGTGGTGCGAGGTAAGGCGTCCAGCAACTCAGCCCTCAGTGCCACTGGGCCAGCAACATAAACACAACTTTTAAAAATCAAGTACTAATCAGACTTTCCATTGCTGGTGTTTATTTGCTTTCCAAGAAATAAAACAAAACACTCCTGTCACTGCCACTCTGACTGAGAATACCATATTCTGTACATGGTGTCAGATCAAATTGAGATTCTGATTCCACTTGAGGCCTTTGTCTGTGTGCCTGCCACAATCTGTATAATTATGAAAAGGCAATACCACATGATTTGGGATTTGGTAATAAGGATATACCCCCACACATGGTGGCTGTAGGCATGAGACTGTACACCTCTGTGTGTGTGGATATCTCAGTATTATGAATGAAAAGCAATGTCTTGTTACTTACATATGTAGTGCAACATTACACATATTATTATATTGCGCATTTATGAATCTCACTTCTTAAAAACATTCAGCTCACTTGAATGGCTTCTCCTCTTTAAACAGTTCTACTTCCAACATAGCTAGATTAAGAACTTGGTATTTGACCACAAGCACAGCCTCTTCCTGAACAGGCTGCTCTTCGTAAGGAAGCATTACACATTGGGAATTTCCCACATCTCAGCCCTAGTCTCCTCTTTGTACCTTTTGATGTTCCAGGGTTGCTAGATGGTCCACTTTCGTCAAATTTTCTGCTTATGACTTTATCCGTTCTATGTTTTCTGCCTTTTGCATTTTTTTCGTCTGATTGTCTCATCTTGTTCAGGACTCCATGACGTGTCCATTGACTCTGCACTTATATTTGTAGAGCTATACTTGGTCTGCTGCAATAACAAAATTATTGATAGGTAGTATTCAGAATGAAAATAAAATATGTAAGAAATAGAATAATTCCTCCAACATGAGTTATATTATAATAATTCAGTTTACCACAGAGAAGAATAATTCAAAGATCTGTGTTATTCTATTAGTATTATGCTTCCCTCTCCTCTACTCATATACACAGGCACACACACACTCACACACACACACACACACACACACACTCATGCACACAATGTTAACACAGAATACATCAATGCAATATTCTTCAGATTTCTACTGGCATACACATTACAAAAATCACACAGGCCTCAAGTGGGGCAGGTTCTTCAATTTACATTTGTTGCCGGATAAGGAACAACAAGCAATTCTCTATCAAAGTAGTAAGGTAGGATAGGATTTTTCAAAGAAATACCAGTGAGGGAAACTCTGAATAGTAATTCACTTTTATAATTTGTGTATATATGTGAGATAGTCTCCTGAGTGTAAATAGCATAGGCAATACTGTATGGGCAGCCATTCATAACAAACATTTGACTGCATCATGAGTTTTTTATGGCAACCAGTAACCTCAAGAGCAAAGCTTGAGAGGTTCTGTGGTTCACCAGTACCCTCAAGAGAATAGAATAACACAGATCTGGTTCATTTCAGTGAACTGGAGGTTGGAGAAGAGGCAATTGAGAGCTGGGGACTGGCTCAAGTTACTGATTCAATTTGCTGTTTTTTTCCATAAGTTCAAGTTTTAAAAAAACAGCTTCCATCTTGATTGAATATAGGAAAAAAAGCTATGTTTTTTATCTCTCAATTGTTTAACCAGGAGTGGCACACTAAGCTGAAAGCTTGTATACAGGTGTGACCTGGGAGCACAGGGAAGTTAAGTGACTTGCTCAGGGTCATACAGTATGTAAGTGAGGACTTTGGGATTCAAACCCAGGTCTCCAGATTTGCAACTCAGAGCAATAAACAGCTGCGCTATTCTGCCTCCCTAATGTTGCAACATTATAGGTCGTTGTGCTACATTGTTGACATCACAACAGTAGCACAACAACATAATTATGTCACTACTGCAGCACAACAAGCATATTCCAGGCATGGAACTTAATGCATAACAGGGTTCCACCATACACTAGATTAAATCATTATATTAGTTTATGAAATTAATTAGATTTTTATTTTCATGTCCTAGATGAAGATTTCTTATATATAAGTAAAGACTACATCCATGTTTGTGATGGGGAATTATGCAATATACCACTACAGGGTATGGGTTATGCTTAGGTTTACCCACACCTCATGTGATTCAGTCATGAGGCCGCAGGCTGAGTGAACAAATCCGCACAAGAAGTGGTTAAATCCAAGCATAAACCACACCCTGGAGTGGTTTATTGTGATTATACAATGTACCCCTTTTTAGTGTTAAAAAAAGGAAAAAGAGTTTTTATATTTTATATTTTAAATTATTTTTAAGGATTTTATTACTCCACCAGAGTAAAAAATATTCCTTTGTTGCTATGGAGACCCTTCATAGGTTTCAGGAGCAGCTATTTTTCCAAAGAAGGAAGAGCAGGTTGTGTGTTCTCATTTTCATTTTCCTATTTAACTCTGAAAACAGCTGCTGCAATCTCCTGTGAAAGGAGAAGTGGATACAACTTGCAAAAAATAAACTGAAATGCTAACATATACTGTATGTTTGTCCATTCTCCATTTATCTCTTAATATACACTGACGCACGACATTGGCTGAATTACTTAATTGTGCTAGTCATACATATTATAGTGACCAAGAAGATACAGAAAACATGGCTGTTGAGGATGACCTGAAGCCTCATTGGCATTCTGCAATTGTTCACATTATCCTACTGCCTATAACAATAAGCTGTCAGTGTTTCCATTAATCACATACCGGGCGGCTTGGACAAGACAAGAGATGCAAGAAGGTGCAAATGCAGAAAATAAATGGATGAGAAAAAAAGAATGAAGTGGAACTATAACTGGCCACCACAAGTCAGATCCTAAAATGACTGACAGTTCCCTGGTAGCCACAGCGCTAAAGCCACTGGATATTGGCACCTTTCACTTTCACTAAATAGAAGAGAACTCAAAGAAAGATGGTGGAGTTTTGTGCTTTTGTGCTTTGTGCTTGAGTTAGTTGGTGTCTGTTGCTGACCTGCCTCATGTCAAGTTAAACCAGGAGTAGGAGAAAACAGAAGCATGGAGTGATCGGATTGTACTCGCAATAAGGAGGTCAAGAGTGTGCAGTGAGTCAGCAGTGGGTGAGGTGCTGCAAGGCTGGCATTCAGTGGATGAGGGTGGTGGGTCTCAGCTGTTGCATGATATTGGGTTGGAGGGTGCCTAGAATCAATGGGAATATGCAAACCTGAACAAATTATTTTAATATTTGTTATAAATTAATTGAGCGTGCACTTATTCTTTCCTTTACTCATTAACATGCAGGCAGCTTAGAAAATTAAGGGGGATTCACTTTCCATCTAACACGCTAATAAAAACACTACTGTTGAGGAAAGGGGATACTAGTGTCTACCATATCTCACTTACACAACTATCACTGAAACAGACTTTCTACAGTAAGTCTGACATTCATGGGGAATAACAATGTATGTAAACTAATGAAAATCTACACATTACCATGAATGTAAATAACTACTGGTATCAAAATGATATATTTTTTTATGAAGCGATGAACTGGAAAAAAATTCAGATTTGTTACCTCTGCCAATTCCATGATAGCTGAACATATTTAGACCATGTATGACACACGTAACAAATTTATTTTGTTGTAGCTGAATGATTGTCAGTTAGATAGCTGGATTTAATAAAAAGGGTAAATACTGTACATATGCTTCCCTACAGCTGAAATTCAGATGTGACTAGATGGAGAACTGGGAAGTAAACATTGGCACATGATTTACTGCATGCAGTGCCAACAACTCTTCTGTGAACCAACATGAGATAGTGACATCCTGTTACAAGCACAGTAATGTGCTTGTAACCTTAAGTCACTGTCAACAACATTAGCCGCTCAAAAAACATGGTGGTTCGACCAGAGATTTTTCAAAACAGTAAAATATCTAAAACAAAGCAAAAAAAAATAAACGCATACTGAATCTGATTTAAAAAATATTTATTTAACAATGAGACACAATGTAAGAATCAATTTGATCCAGAGCAAATAAAAAAAAAATAATTGAAACTCATTACAATACTATACTTTGTCAGACAGTGTCCCTTTACTATTGTTAATGTTCACACTCTGGTAGGCTAGACCTTCTCTGTTCTCTGTTGGGAGACTCTTTCTGCTGCAAAGGTTCATGGGGCTTGTCTGTCCCAGAGCCATGCCTTCTTCAGTGCTCTGTAATGCACATGCTCTGTTCCACAGCTCCACTTTTTCAAGAGCAAATTACTATATGAAAGAGCCCACGTTAAAAAAAATATATATTTGTATTGTGAAAATCAGTGCAGTTATCACTATCTACAAAGCTATTTATCTTACATGCCCTCAAAATGACGAATATGCATTTCAAAAGGAATCGGAACAATTGCTGCCTAAAGCTCTCTTAACAGGCATGATTATTAAAGGGGCTATAAAAATGGCTTAAAAGGAAGTGATAGTTAAAGTAGCTAACTGAAACTTCCACTCCAGCAATGGCATAATGCAATCTAATGTAGGCAGGGGTGGAGGAGGGGCCAGACACAAACATACCATTGTCATAAATGGAGAGAACATGAATAGTTGTGAGTCATGTCCAGTCAAAGCACTCAGGGGAAGAAGACAGTCTAGGTATCCTGTCACAGTCTCTTGTCTCTCTCCTACTCATAGCAGTAAGTCAGCATGGTGACAGCACTACACAGCCATAAAAAGTGCAGCACAAGTACCCCAGTGCTTTGAACCTTGACATGGCTCTTTTTCAAGGGGATAGGCATGTGCAGTACTCACTTTCTGAATACATTGATTAAAAAGACAGTGTCAGCTATACTATTACATTGCCTTTTTTCCCTAATACAAACTTTGATAGTGCCAATGACATAATTTATTTGACACTCAGCTTTATTCAGTTCCAAAGTAGGTACATACACAAGGCCTGTTTCATTCCCTCCACCTCCCAAATAGGAGGTGGTTACAGACTAGGTATATCGTGCCAGCATTTAAAGTAACACTATTTACCATATACATCACCAGCGTACTTGTAACTCTAACATATTTAGTTTCATTTATATCCTTTAATGGTACCTCAATCAGAACATCAAAAGGCTTGAGAAATAAAGTATTTCCAGGCACTCTTATACCTCTGTGGTTACTCCTTATTAGATAAGCATGGTATACTACTCGTTGGGGAAATGGGCCCCACAGTGCATGATATGTCCTTATTGGCTACTGTTGGATATCAGAGCTAGGCCTTTTGTTTCCAGTCTTAACTTATTTGTACTTCACAACTGCAGACCACAATAAACATATACTGTAATTTATGAAAATAACTATATACATAAAGGTAACCAGAAATGAAAAATAAGTTACAAAACCAGACATTCAACAAAGAACAAATGTGGATATGTATGTGTGTGCACCTCATCCAAGCCCACCCAAGAGGTTCAGTTGTATACAGCCAAAGACATAATTTAAATGTGTGTAGTAAACACAAAACACCCCGGGTAACTAAACTGTAAATAACAATAAAACACAGACTGATTGAATACTGAAGAAGAAGAATGTGAAAATTTAGATGAGATACTCCTACAAGTACAGATAAATATACCGGTAAATATAACATTCATTGAAATATTAAATTGACAGTGGTGAAGGTAAGACCTAGCATTAGGATACAAAGCAGATGGAAAAATAGAAACAATGCAGTGGTGGTTGAGCTGATGGTGGAGGAAGGAAGGAGGGAAGGGTAAGCTGGAGATAAGGAGAGATAAACGTAAATGAGGAAAAGGAACAAGAAAGCAAAGGAAGAGACCAGGCTACTAGCCAAAATGATGAGCCAGTATATACAGAAACAGAAAAAGTGGTAAACAAAGAAATACATAAGCAGCCAGATTAAAGGTAACTATCCATAAAACATTGTGAGCCAAACTCAGCCAAGGTCTCAAAGGACCCCAGAGCACATTTCAACAGAATAGTTTTAGTGCACAACATTCAAATCTCCATGTACAGATGAAAAGCTGTAAAAGCTGAGCAAGATCAAAGAAAAAAGCATATAAATGCAAAAATACCGATATATACATGCATATTTATCTGATAGAGGAAAAATGGTTTTTGGGATTAAGACAGAATCAATCTCATTAATAGTGCTATAAGCATAATCACATGAGACATGTTACAAAAATGGGATTAGATCAGTTTTGTCATTCAGTCCTTGTGAATGTAGGGCATGCAGCATGAAGATCTATCTGGCTTCACATTTCAATAACATGTTGACGTGGTCACCACCACGTATGGGTAGTCTGACATGATCTAAACCAAGAAACTGAACTCTTGTGCATTGGTGATTGTGGAATGTTACAAAACGGTTACCCAGAATGGTGTCTGGATCTTTTATCACAGTAGAGTGTATATGTTGTTGTAAGCACTCCTTTAAGGGCCAATGTTGCGGCCAATGTAGATCTTAAGGCAGGGGAAAATAATGGCATAAACAACAAATGGAGTCAGGTAATTAATAAATTGTCTTACCTCCACTTTCCTTTGGTCCACAGGATTAGTGAATTCTTTATCTTGAAGGCAATAACGACACACGTTGCAGTGTCTGCACTTGTAGCTGGCTGTGGGTTTTAGTGGTAATCAAACTGAAGCCGTTATAGTTACTGGTGGTTACAAGGACCCCAATGTTTTGCACCCTGTGGGATGTTACTTTAGGGCGTGGGCCTATTAATGCAAATAATTCTGGTTCATCTCTCAGGATACCTCCAAATCTTGACACTATCCCTGCTACCATCGGTGCAAGGTGATTAAACTCAGTCGCAAAGCACACTGAGGTTATATTAGGATGTTGTGCTGGTTCTAGAGACAGTAAGGTTTCTCTGTCTTGACATCTAGTTAGTTTAATGGTGAACTGATCATCTGGGGAGAGCATCCTCTCTGTAGAAGGCATTGGTCTAAATCAGATGCCTGATTTTTCAAAAGTAATTAAATCAGAACTACTGTATTTCTCCATTAATGGAAAAAATGTCCAAAAAGGATGCCTTTTATTGAGGTATAGAGGATGGGCTTGGCCTTTTTTTTTTAATACTGCATGTAAAACATAAGGTCAATTTGTTCAAAATACTACTCATTTGCTAGTATTGAATGTGTGCATAGATCCACCTTAGTTCTACATCATAGTGTATCATTTGGTATACTGACCAAATTAGCAACTAGTGCCAAATAGTGACTTATATAAGCAGAACAGTGTGTATCTTACTCAACTGTGCTATAAAACCAGCTACTCACTTTTTTACACACTGTACCTGTGAGCCTCCTCTGCTATTCAAAGTTAGGGCTTAAAAGCTCAAAAGAATTCTAGGGAATAGAATAATGAGGAGTTATTAAATATAAGATAAAAGTGGAGCATGCCACCATGCCAGCACTAGGATTTAATGGGCCCTGGTGCAAGACTGTGAAGTGTCCCCCCCAAGAAAAACTATTGTTTTCCCATTTTCTGAACTTAAAGGACCCCTTCAGCACAGTCACAACACGAGACAGATGATGAGGCATTTTTTTCCTGTTGGCCTTTCCTTCCTTCCCCTCCCCAGTCAGAGACTGTGCTCTCCCGACTCCCCCTCCCTTTCTTTTCCACCATTTCTAGTTTTCCCTGCCCTTGCCCCTTTTTACCTTTTTTTTTAACTTTTTTTCAATTTTTGCTAAAGCCAGCAGCCACTCAAAGACGCGTCAGATTAATTAATTTATTTTTAAATGTTGCACGAGACAGACAACAATGTTTAAGGCAGGTATTGCTAGCAAGCAGCCCGGCACTCAGCAGCATGTCCATCACCAGTAACACAGCCATGTAGCTTGATCCAAGCCCTCTCTTCCTGTGAGATTTACCCCTTCTTGACCTTCCCACCTGACCAAATAGCAGCTGGTCAGGTGATTGTCAGCAAGACGGTGATTGTCAGCAAGATGGCAATTGACACAAGTACAGTAGCACACGCAGGCTCGACGGCTGCCAACCTCCCCCACAGACACACAACTTGAGCCGCAATTGAGAGTGAGAGCTGAATTAGGATTTATGGCCAGGAAGCAGCAGCAGCAGACATGGAGGAGGAGTCAAGACTGAGAGAGACAGACAGATTCACCATTTGTCACTCAGGTACGAGCAACTGAGCGTATGACTTGTAGAGTGCCTGTGCACTGTATTAAAAGGGCAGATTTAAAGCGTAGGCAGGCATAAAAATGAACTCAGGGCTATGGAGCACTCAGGGCCTGTGTGTAGCTATGTCTCTTGCACCCCCCTGATGCCGGCACCGCATGCCACAGGAAAATATTTGTGTTAGCAGTTATTTATGAAGACCAATGGCAGAATTTTCAATGGGGTGGATCCAGCAACTGTGTCAATATTTCAGATGTGTGCTGCATCCACACAGATGTGTCCAGATGTTGGTGTCCTATTCACAGACATCTGGACACATTTGCAACCATTACTACAGTTTACAGCAATTTCTGCAGAAACTGTGGGATTCACATTCATTTGTTAGATGTAAGCGTGGAATTGCATCTGGAAAGTTACTACATTTTTGTGGTCCAATGTTTCAAGCATATTTCTGCTGTTGTGGTCAGAAAACAGATGCAACTGTTTAAAAATATCCAATAGATTCTTATTTAGTATACTTTTTTTCCCCGCTGCCAGCGTTGACACCATCTACCCAGTCCCAGACCTCACCACCCCCCATTCCCACATGAGCCACACTCCCCCCGTTGCCCCCTGGCTTGCTCCCCAGGATGAGGCCGTGGCACCTGCCAAGGTGTCGCGAATGTTGGGTCAGGTTGGGGAAGCTAGCCTGGGAGCTACTTAGGAGCAGTGAGGCGGGTGTCATCTAGGCACTGGCTGTGGCATTTTGTTGTCCCCAGAGTATGTTTTTATGGGGGTGGGGACATGCAATGATGTCCCGCGTCTGCCCCACCCCTTGGACATCCAGACACCGGTTGCTGCGGTACCCCTGGCCTCCACCAGGAGTCAGTTGTGCACTAGACATTCTCCCCCATCCCTCCGGAGAAGGAGAGCAGTTCATGGAACACTCCATCCCTCTCCCCCTGGCCAGCCCTCCAATGACCCAGGTCCATTCCTGAACCCGGGTCATCGGTGTCGCAAGCAGAAATCCAACCACTGCACTGATGGGCTGGCTATCCCAATAGATTTTGCTAGCAAGGCAAGGCAAATTTTATTTATATAGCTCCCTATCCAAGGGCTCAGAGCTCTTAACAAAACAACAGTAGGATGCAGTAATACAGGCACAAAAAAGTTAATTCAGAGCAGATTAAAAACCTTATCAAATAAATAGGATTTAAAAGAGGTTTTGAAAGCTTCCACCTGTGGAGGGGCTGTGGGATAACAGATGGACCAGACACTTAACTTCAAGTTCAGCACACAATCTCTGTGTAATGTTTATTCAAAATGCAGTAGATTACCTTAAACAATGGCATATCCCTTCTTCAGTACATCAGTTTGCAGCAACATACTATGTATGTCCTTTCTCTGCACTTAGCCAGCACCTACTGACTCTCACTGATCTTTGATCTAACTTATCAGTTGAGGTTCAGCCTCCCCTATGTGGGCCCTGTTTGCTTTGGTAGTGGGGGCTCAAATAAAAAAACAAAACAAAACAAGCTAAAATCAAAGAACCTCAGTGCAGAAGCACTGAAACAAGGGTTACCCCAAGGGCATTGACAATAAGCCAAATTTCAAAGAAACACAACATCATACATACTTCCCTAATGCAAAGCATCATGGGATATGTGCAAGTCAACATGACATTTCAGATTGTCTCAGTTTACAGCAATTTACATGCATTTTAAACAGCACAACTAACTTAATTTTTATAATACAGTCAACTAGTACTTTTTACCTTTATCAAAAACAAAAACACCTAGTGCCATGGTATTTTCAACATTTACAGGTTTCATAAACATAAGGTATATACATCAAGGTATTTTATGACATAGTATTGCCATTATATACTAAATCCAAGAATGATAAACACAACCTGTTGTTTTACATACGCTTGGAGGTCACCGCAATAACCTCCCTGTACGAGGACCTGAGCGGGAAAAGGAAAATTAAAGAGGACACTATAGCATAATCAAGAAAGGGAAGGGTGTGCCTATAGGTGGTCAACGTTATGGACTAGAAATCGTAAAGGATAGATTAGGCTAAGAAATAGAAGAACTGGTGCAACAGATTTAAGAAAAGGTCAGTCCTCAAGAGTGGCAGGAGCTCCCCGTCACATCACTGAGCTGGCAGCCTTAATATATGGTGGAAGAGAATTCCACATGAGCGGAGCAAACTGTGGCTAGTATGCTTTTCAAATCAAGTTGCTAGTTTTACAAATAGCAACATGTTTACTAAAGTTACAGGTTTTACAGCACCATAACAGGCTTTTAAGTCTAGTTAATAATGCCCCCTGAGGAAGGGTTATTTGGATCCGAAGTGTTGGGGAAGTGTGGTCAGTGACTGGGCTGACTTACAACTTGCTTCTACCTTGTCTTGTACTTTCCTTTTTTTATTTTTTATTTATTTATTCTCCTGTGGCCACCTCACTGCACCCCCATTAGTCTCTCACATCCTGTCACTGGGATCCGGCCGCAGTCCGTCTCGTCCGGGACCGCTGGCACCCTATAGCCCCTGTGGCTTACCCCCTAAGTGGGGTGGCAGGGAAAGCCCCCTAATTCCCCACCCAGTATGGATCCAGCTCGGGTGCCAGCTTCCTGATGAACACTCGTGGATAGCCATCAAGCCACGGGAGGTACCGCTTTCTCTCCGTTTCCAAGATTCCCTGAGTCGGTGGGTGTGCAATGACGCTGGTGGTCATGAGTGCGCACGCGTCCACACGTGCCCCCATCCTGGCATCTGCCCTGACTCCTCCCCTGAGTAGGGCATGCATCTCTGCCCCTCAGCCTCCACCAGGGGGCAGTTGGGCACTGACCATTGTGGACCCCCCTCCCCGGAAAGGGAGAGCAGTCCACTGGATGTTCAATCCCTCTCCTCCCCTGCCAGCCCCCGGTGACCCGTGCTCGCTCCCAAACCCAGGTTGTCAGCATGGTGTGAGGTGCTGCGACCAGCGCCTCTGCCCTCAGCACCACCGGGCCGGCCCTTGTCTTGTACTTTCTTAATAAATATAACTTTTATCTACACATTGGACTTACGGATGTTTCTCTGTAGTAACCATTGGGACTAGCACTATTCACCACATGGTGAAGAGACCAGGCAGCAACCTGATATCGACCTGGTAGTAGCAAGGTCATATTATTTTTCACAGGAGTGCACTGAATTACAGCAGTCATTACTAAATATGTAGGTTACAGGGCAATGTCATTATATTCCATAAGTTCTCTAAGCCTCTGCCTGTTAATGCCAGGTCAATGGCAAACAAGTGCAATGCCAGGTCGATGGCAAACGAGACAGTCATAATGGCAGAGCTTGTGGCATCAGTTGACCTGGCATGCATTATGAAGACCTGGCTGGGGGATGACTCTGGCCCAGTGTTGGAGTTGGCAATCCCAGGCATTTTTTCTGTGGTTCATTGCCTGAGGAAGGATTGTGGGGGGTGGCTATTTGTTTTAGGTCAGAGCTGGGCCTGGCAGTGCACTTAGTGGGGGATACCCAGTCTTTTGAGTGCATGGTGATGTGTGGGGGTCCTGGCATAGATTTTAGGGTGCTCATTGCCTATCGTCCACCTAGTTGGGACAGTGACTTCCTACAGGAGGTGATAGCCTTCATCACTGAGAGGGTATTGGAGTTACTGAGATGGCTTGTTCTTAGCGATTTCAACACCTGGGTGGATGACAAGGATTCCTCATGTACCAGGGACTTCCTGTCTAACATGGAGGCCCTTGGCTTAGCTCTTGTAACCACAGCCGGGACTCACCATTCTGGACATGTGCTCAACCTAGTGTTCTCCCTGGGGCTTGAGATTGACATCCTTGAGATTGATTCAGTCATTTAGTCTTATCATTGCACTATCAGGTTTAGCTTCAATCCTCCCATTGTCCCTTCCCCTGTGGAAATGGTACAGTTCCACTCTTTAAAAGGGTTATGGCTGGAGGGACTATTGGTGGAGCTGGACATTTTGTTTGTGCTGGAGGCTTACGTGGATGGTCCTGAGGAAGCCAATGGCAGCCTATATTAGGGTTGTCATGGGGACCTTGGACCTTTTGGTGTCAGTCTGTGTACGCAAGCTGATTTCATGTCTTGGCTCGCCTTGATTTGATGGTGAGTTGAGAGCGCTGAAAACCAGAGGACAGAGGTTAGAGAGGCATTGGAGGAAAAAAACAGGACCTAGAAGGACAGACTGGTTCTGATGGCTCATTACGATGAGTATCAGAATGCAATCGCCTGGAAAAAGGCAACTTTTACATCTAGGGTGATTGCAGCTGGGAAGATTCGATTGGCTTAGCTCATTCGAGTTGTGGAGAGACTTCTACATTTGACCTGTCCGGAACCCGTTAGAGCATTTTCAGCTCATAAATGTGAGGCATTCGCTCAGTTCTTCTCAGACAGGGTGTCCTCCATTAGGGCTGGGATTTCTCCTGGTGGATTGCTACAATCCCACAGGATTGGGCCTCAGGGAGACAGTCGCACTCAGTCTCCCTGGGGAGACTTCCAATTGATGACAATGGAAGACATCTATGGGGTGATTTTGAGGCTGAAACCAGCTTTCTGCAGCTTGGACCCAGGCCTGACATGATCACTTGTTAATTGCCTTGGAGTTTTGGGCCCAGTTTTTGCTGAGGTTGTTGGGTGTTCCTTAGCAAAGTGGGATTTCCCTGAACCTCTTAAACAGGATCTGGTGAAACTCCTGTTCAAGAAACCATCTTTGGACCCTGACATCTTGGCAAACTACCAAACTGTCTCGAATCGTCCCTTTTTGGGGAAGATTTTTGTGAAGTTGATTGCAGAGCAGCTTGAGAGTCGCCTCATGGACTTCCAGATTTATGAGCCTCTACAGTTCAGATTTAGGGCTATGCACAGCAAAGAGGCCACATTAGTATGGGTGTTGAATTACCTACTCAGGTTGAGGGATAGGGGAGAATGATCTATTCTCATACTCCTTGATCTCTCATCAACATTTGACATTGTGGGTCATGGGGTGTTGTTGGACAGGCTGGGGGAGTATGTTGGACTCACTGGCAAGGTCATCAGCTAGTTTGAGTCCTTCTTCCAGGGCAGATCTCAGAGGGTGGTGCTGGGGAATTATTTCTCAAGCCCGGTGGCCCTGTTCTGTGGAATACCCCAAGGTTCTGTCCTCACTCCCATGTTATTTACAGTGTGTATGCTGCCCCTGGGTGAAGTCATAAGGCAGTCTTGGCTTGGGTTTCATTGCTATGCCGATGATACCCAGCTGTACCTGTCTTTCTCACCATAAAGATCTGATGTGGTTGACGTTCTAAATAAGTGCTTATCCAAGATCCGGTCATAGATGTTGTCTAATTGGTTGGGCCTCAACCCAGGGAAGACTGAGGTGCTGGTGGCTGAGCCGGGTCAGAGAGAGGGAGTGGGGGCCTCTGGCGAGGATTTAGGGCTTTTTATTGGCCCAGCCAAACTGGAGGCCTCCACTAAGGTGAAAAATGTGGGCGTCCTTCTGGACAGCGAGCTGACACTTGATGCTCAGGTGTCAGCAGTTGTCTGGAATGGAATTTACCATCTGCAAATTATCTCCTGAATAAGATTCCTTATCCTTTTGATGACCTGATCACACTGATACATGCATTTATTACTTTGAGGCTCGATGACTGTAATGCACTCTACCTCAGGGTCAGACGGGGTGTGATGTGGTGCCTGCAGCTGTTGCAAAATGCTGCAACCCGGCTATTGACAAGTCTCCCAAGATCTTGCATATTATGCCTGTGCTGCGTGAACTGCACTGGCTACTGATGCACTGGTGCATCTCCTTTAAAATAGGTCAGTTGACCTATCAGGCCCTACATGGGCTGGGTCCAGATTTCCTATGGAAGCTTCTGCATTCCTATGCCCCTGAACGTTCTCTCCAGTCTGTGGGGAAGGGCCTCCTAGAGGTCCCCAGAGTGAGATCGAAGTCTTCGGGGGATCAGGCTTTTGAGGTGGCCACTCTGATCCTCTGGAACTCTTTACTGGGGCACCTGAGGGAGACTACCTCCCTAGAAATATTTAAAAGAAAGTTAAAGGTTTTTCTCTTTCAACAAGCCTTTGGGGATGAAGCAATAATTAAGTTATAAGCAGTATTATTGTTTAGAGTTGTAGGTATATGTTATTTATTACAGCTGTTATTTATATTTATCTGATATTGGGTGTATGGTTATATGGTTATATGTTGTTTGTTATGTAGATTTTGTAAAGGCACCCTGAGCCTTTGGTGAAGGGTGCCTTAAAGAAATACAATTTACTGCTACTACTACCGCTACTACTGCTAAAGCATGTAGGAGAATTTAGTCCAATTGTAATATTAACTGCTGCAGTGGCCTGAACTCCAATAAACACTTTGAAATATTCTGAAGCTGTTGGTATCACTTTACAAGCTAGATAGTACTGTAGTTAGTGTATGTTTGTGTGGCATGAAAACACATTGTGTGTCCATATCTAAGGCATAGAATGACATGAACAAATAAAAGGCGGGGCTGAAACATGTGGTATATATATATATGAAAAGGATGGGGGGTAGACTACCAGCAGACCTGCCAGTTAATCTTCATTGAGACCCCATGAAGTCTTAAAAGTGCTTAACATATGTATCCAGAACCCAGAATTTAAGTGCTGCTCCAGTGTGGCTTCTCTGTTTAAAGTGCATTGCCACACTGGAGGTAGGATCCTGATATCAAACTGCACTCTTGTGCACCGTGATATGTTTTTTGACTTCCCTGTTGGTATTACCCACATAAAGGTGGTTACACGGACATTGAATTATATACACTACTGAAGCTGTATTGCAATTAATGTGTTCTTTGATCTTGTATGATTCAACAGTATGTGGATGTCTGAATTTTTCTTTTTTGAGGCGTACACACACCAAACATCACACAGCATATGTAATCCTCACCCTTGCAGCTCCAATAGGAGTTGGCTGCCTTTTTCAGTATCCTTAGTGTTCACTGTGTCTACCAATTTATATTTTAGGAGCTGAGCTTTTTTGATTTGTTAATTGATCCATGGGCAAACAATCCCTCAAGTGGTAAAATGGTTTTGTGAAATGGGCCAGTGTTTTTGCAATATTCCTCAAATTTAACCCATTTGTTGGCAATCTACTGTGCTAAACAGAACTATGTTTCTTCTTGCTTCTTGGTCTTGGGTGTCGTGTATTTTCTCTTGGTATCTGTTCTGCTTTTTGACAATGTCATCAATGTATCTTATGAAAAAGGTTGTGGTTCCTGTCTAATAAGTGCTGTCTTTCAAAAATGTACATGTAAGAGTTTGAGTACCGTGGAGCCATGCTGCTGCCCATGGCGGTTCCTTTGATCTGGCCATACTATTTACCACCATAGCTGAAAGAAATTCTACTTATGACTATATAGGCCATGTTCTGTAATTATCTAGTTCTGGGGAGATTGCCTTCTGGCCTAATGTCTGATACTGGTTCCATAGCTTGAATGCCTTCATGACGGGGGATAGCGGTAAATAACTCTTATTCATCCACTGTAACCATGATAATATCTTCACAACCTCCATTTTTATTTAAGCTTCTAATAAATTTAAAACATGCATAGTATCTCTGAGGTATGTCGGGAAAGTTTCAACAATTGGCTGCAAATCTTTATTAATGAAGCTTGATACTGATTCCAACTGAGAGTCAGTCCTTGTCACAATGGGGTGTCCGGGGGTCTCTATTTTTATGTACCTTTTGGACTGCATAAAAAGCTTGTACTCTAGGTTCAGTTTTTACCAATGCCTCCATCTTCCATTCATGTATCCAATTCAAGTCAGCCATTTCTTGGAGGAATTCCTTAATGTCTTTTGACAAGGTATCACTTGGATCAGCAAGTGATAAGGAATAATGCTCGTGTACATTGAGCAATTCAGTACACATTTTACGGTAAAACTTCATGTCCATGACCACTACCCCACCGTCAGATGGTTTAATCACAATATTTACATCTTGTGGCATCCACTAGCCTGTCTGAGCACTGCTGCAATTGTGGTCTAAATCCAGGAAGCCTGCCCATCTCCTCTCAAGCCGGCAAGAAGGAGCCTGCACCCACCCTTAGAAACTGAAGCCAGGAGTCCACTAGCCCATCTGGGCACTGCTGCAATCATGGTATAAATCCAGGAAGCTTGCCCACCTCCCCTCGAGTGGCCAAGAAGGAGCCTGCACCCACCCTTGGAAACTGAAGCCAGGTGTCCACTAGCCCATCTGGGCACTGCCACAATCACAGTCTCAATCCAGGAAGTCTGCCAACCTCCTCTCAAGCAGGCAAGAAGGAGCCTGCACCCACCCTTGGAAACTGAAGCCATGCATCCACTAGCCCATCTGGACACTGCCATAATCACGGTCTAAATCCAGGAAGCCTGCCCACCTCCCCTCATATGGGCAAGAAGGAGCCTGCACCCACCCTTGAAAACTGAAGCCAGGCATCCACTTGCCCATCTGGGCACTGCCGCAATTGCGGTCCAAATCTAGGAAGCCTGACTGCCTCCCCTCAAGTGGGCAAGAAGTAGCCTGCATCTGCCCTTGGAAACTGAAGCCAGGCATCCACTAGCCCATCTGGGATCTGGCACAATTGCAGTCTAAATTCAGGAAGCCTGCCCACCTCCCCTCGAGTGGGCAAGAAGGAGCCTGCACCCACCCTTGGAAACTGAAGCCAGGTGTCCACTAGCCCATCTGGGCACTGCCGAAATCATGGTCTAAATCCAGGAAGCCTGCCCATCTCCCCTTGATTGGGCAAGAAGGTGCCTGCACCTGCCCTTGGAAACTGAAGCCAGGCATTCACTAGCCTGTCTGGGCACTGCTGCAATCACGGTCTAAATCAAGGAGGCCTGCCCACCTCCCCTCAAGTGGGCAGGAAGGAGCCTGCACACACCCTCAGAAACTGAAGCCAGGCATCCACTAGCTGGTTTGGGCACTGCTGCAATTGTGGTCTAAATCTAGGAAGCCTGCCCACCTCCCCTTGAGCAGACAAGAAGGAGCCTGCACCCGCCCTTGGAAACTAAAGCCAGGTATGGTCCACGAGTTTGACTGCAGCTCATTCATTTGCCTCATATTTTTCAAGAATGGCGCCTTTTTCCTTGAAAAGCCCTCATTTGTCCCTGCTGGGATAGGTGCTTTTTCTTATAGGACAACTCTGTCTGACGCTACTGCTACACACAGATGAGCAGCTTTCCCATTTTAAAATTGGAACCCTGGACTAACTGTTATATCATCTAATTTTAACTGCATTTTACTGGTGATTTTTGTAAACCCTCATATGTACTCCTGTCACTGAGGGTTAATGTATGTAATTGAGCCTCCTTCTTGAATTCAACTGCATTTACTAGATAGCTACTGGAAGATGCATTTATTTTTTATTATTGCTTAGAGACATTATTTTTTATTATTGCTTAGAGCCATTTTCAGTGATTGCTTTTTTGTGATTTGCTTAGAGTCTATTATTAAGTTCTCATTTTCACTGCCTGCCCCCCCCCGGATTTAGACACCTTTTGTTTTCTGTCCCCTCCAGACCCTGCTGACACCTTGTCTCGGTCTGTGACCCATCCCCCTATTTAGCTCTGCACTCTCTTCTTTTGTTTGCTAAATTCCCTCTCCTCTGTGAATCCTCCCCCTACTTCTCAGACTATTAATTTATCTCCATATTTGTCCCTCTCCTCAGGTGTCCACTGGCTCATCTGGGCACTGCCGCAATTGTGGTCTAAATCCAGGAAGCCTACCTGTCTCCCCCCAGCAGGCAAGAAGGAGCCTGCACCCACCCTTGGAAACTGAAGCCTGGTACAGTCCGTGAGTCTGACTGCAGCTCGTTAATTTTCCTCATATTTGCCTCACCCACGCACCCACCCCTTCCCTGGCACACATTAAATACACCTGAACTCCTGCCTTCCCAAGTAAACCTTCCGCTATCGGCCAAGACTAATGGTACAGCAGGCTTAAAGATACAGCCCCTTTCTGTATAACCACTACACCAAACGTTACTGTTCTTGATCCATTTAACCAACAGTTTCTCTGATCTCACTGTTTTTTTTTTCATTTTTGCCTCTTGCACCCTGACTTCATTTTCTCTACCTACAACTAATTCTATTTCTTTCACTGACTGCTTATCTTTCATTTCTCCTGCCCTTGGTTGCTGGTGACTCATCTGTATTTACCCCCAAGCCACCGATCATACTACCTATCAATTTCTCTATCCCTGCAAGCTCTCCTTTACCCCTCCACTCCTTTGGCGCTATGAATCTGCTATTCTTCACCCTGTTGGCTGTTTCTTAGCCATCCATGCTGCTGCTTACTGATGCCTGTGCTACTGTGCTAGGTCAGGACCAAAAACCCTTAATCTTCTTCACGACTACCCACTCCCCCCTGCTTCACTCTTTCCCTTGCCCTAGTTGGGAACTATCCTCCCTTGGACCTATCACCCTCTGTTTTCTCTCCAATTTAGATTGCCGTCTTCTTGGCCACTACCTGTCCTGTTGCTCATGGACTCCTAACATCCTCCCTTGCCCTTATGCCCTCTTCCTCTCCCTCTTACTCCTAGCTGGTGATGTTGAGTATAACCCAGGCTCACCCAACTCTTGTATTACCTCCTCCACTAGCACCTGGGAAAATGTCACAGGTTTAAAAATTGCACATATCAACATCTGCAGCCTCATCTCCAAGTTCCCTGACTTGGAAGTATGGGTATCACTGCACAAGCCCCATATGCTAGGACTCTCAGAAACCTTGCTAAAGCCTCACCTGTCTGAAACCACGTATCAGCTACCCGGATACTCTTCCCTACACCTCAACAGGCCCAGTAAAAAGAAGGGTGAAGGTGTAGCATTGTGTCTCAGAGAAACCAAAATTGTCCTCCATTCCGATCCCACCTCCCACAGTGAATGGCTCCTCTCCAAGCTAACTCCAGGCTCCACTAAGAAACTCTACATTGGCTGCTGCTACAACCCTCCAACTGCAGGACCTGAGAGTTTAAACAACTTCCTGGCTGGTTTCAACTCACACTGCCCCACTAGAGACACGATTCTCCTTGGTGATTTCAACTTAAACTGGTTGAGTGCCCACCAGTCGGACTACGTCTTCCTCCTAAAACAGCACAATCTTGTCCAGACCATTATGCTACCCACCAGACAAAATCAGCGTACTGCCATGCAAACCCTTTTGGACTGGATCATCACAAACAGAGATGATTGCATATTGCAAGCCGGACTAATGGTGGATTCCATCAGTGACCACTCCCCCACATTCATCCGTTGGTTAAACAAGCTCAGATGTCCCCCCCAAACAAATACCTGTCCTTTCATAATTTTCACAGCCCAGACACCTCCCTGCTCCTTGGTGAAGTATGGTCATTGGACTGATCTACACTCTACTCATTCACAGATGTGTCCTCAGCAGTAACTTCTTTTACACACGCCTTGCTAACCCTACAAGATAGGCACTTCCCTTTCACCACACAAAGGGTCTGAGGCAGTTGCTCCCACTGGATCACTAAACATCTACTCTCCCACATGAAGGATAGAGATTGTGATTGGACAGCCTTCAAGGCATCCCCCTCCCCTGCCCTCTGGGACGCCTATAGGTGCTGGAGAAACCAATGCAAACACTTGACTAAATTCCTGAAGCAGAGCTATTTCCATAACCTCCAGAAGGATAGTCTTGGTGGCTCTAGAAAATTCTGGGAATCCATCTGCTCCCTTCTGACACCTCAAACTGGCAAGTCTGCTCCACAGCTAAATCTCTTCTCAGGCCAGGTGACTGACCCTCTGGCTGTGGTCTGAGCCTTCAATGATAAATTCACTGACCTCTCAGTGCTTCTCTCCAAGCTCCCATGTGGCCTGCCCGGTGGATCGGATGACCACCCTAACCCTCACATTGACTTTTCCCGCCCTAGTCCCCCTTCCTCTATCCCCCTTTCTATTTTAAGGCTGTCTCCTTTAGTGACACCTCTAAGATCCTCACATGCCTCCCTAACCATGGTTCCCCCAGGTCTGAAGGCCTCTCCCCTATCTTTCTTAGATTCATCTCTCCTGCCATTGTCAAACCCCTCACCTTTATTTTTAACCTTGCCCTATCCACCTCCACTATGCCTGACCCATGGAAGACTGCAAATGTGATCCCCATTTTCAAAGCTGGTGACCCCCACTCCACTGACATGTACTAGCCTATTTTTATCCTACCCCACCTAAGTAAGCACCTCAAGAAAGTCATCCACCACCAGCTCACCGAACATATCAGAAAGCACAACCTCATATGCAGCCAGCAACATGGCTTTCACAAAAATCATAGTACTTCCACTGCCCTCGCACCACTGACTGACCACATCCTCATGAACATGGACAATGGGCAAGCTACCAGCACTGTTTTCAAGAGCTACCTCTCTGATCACTCCCAATATGTCTGTGTAGGCCCTGCCTGCTCCCCTACCCTGCCTGTCTTAACTGGTTTCCCACAGGGCTCCATTCTGGGTCCCCTGCTTTTTTCCTTATTTATTAATTCCCTTCCCTCAGACAGTCTTAACTGTCACCCCCTTCTCTATGCTGATGACCTCATCCTTTTTTTCAGTGATACATCCCTCTCCCACGTTTCCTCCATCCTCGTCCAAAACTAAGAAGCTGCCCACAACTGGTTTGCAGACAACCTCCTCCTGGTTAATATCAAGAAAACTAAGTCAATGCTGTTCTTGTCAAAGCCCTTCCTTGCCAAGCTCAAATCTCTCTCCTCTCTCAACATAGTCTCCCCAGATGGCAAGGTTCTTCAAAATGTAGAGCTCTTCAAGTATCTAGGTGTCCTGCTGGACCTCTCCCTCTCCTTCTCTGAGCACATTAACTCAGTAGTTCACAGGATACACCAAAAGCTGGGTGCAGACTACAGATGTAGGCACTGTCTCACCCCTGAGGCTTGCCTAGCCATAGTCCAGGGTAACCTACTCCCCATACTTGATTACTGTTCCACCATCTACACCAGGTCATCCTCAACCCTCACAGCCAAACTCTTCGCTGCCTACAATAGTGCCTGTTGCTTTGTCTTACTGGCCTCTTTTACCACCCACCATTGTGTCCTCTATCAGTCACTGGGGTGGCTCCCACTACAAAGCTGCTTTGACCTTGTCCTCTGCTGCTTGATTGATAATGCCATCTGCACTGGCTGAGAGTTCCCTCTTCAGCCCTCTTCAAAGTCAGAACCTTGTGCCGCTGCCTCTGCTCGAATACTATCCCCCCCCATGTTCACAGATTATCTACCAACATGGGTGGGACAGCACTATTGGCTGCAGTCCCCTCGCTATGGAATAGGTTGCTCACTGAGTTTCGCTCCCTGGACACTCACCACCTGTTCAAATCCCACCTCAAAGAATGGTTCCTAGCCGAGTCTTGCTGCCAGTGCTTTTCTAGTTAGTATTTCCCCCTCCCTTTGACATCCATTACTTCCTTGAGTCCATTCTAGTTATGCTTCCCTTGTTTTTCTTCACCAACCCTCCCACTCTTAGCACTTACCCCCCAATTTTTGTCCACCATGGTTATCGACTGGAGTTTATTACAATATATTTTGTTTTGGATCTAATATTGTTACTGTCTATCGTTGCATTTTCTTTTATCACTTTTGAAATCTTTGTGTAAACTGGTTTTCCAAGTTCTATGTATTTTTTTGTTGTTGCTGTTATTGCTCCTGTGCCATTATTTTGCCCTGGGTCATGCCTGAAAATGGTCCCTGGGATCAGTGTACTTACCCGGGTTATCAAGGTCATAAATAAACAAAATAAAAATTGCACCAACTACAGTAACTCTTGCTTTTCATCCTTTAATAGACTATGGCCCAGATATTCAAAAGGGTTGCGCCATGCGCAACAGGGTTGCGCGTGCGCAACTCCAAAAATGCACCATTCTGCAATATTCAGAAGGGGCCAGTTGCGCTACCAAAAACATGCTGAGCAACAGCGCAATGGAAATGAAGGCATGCGCAACCGAAGGGGGCGGGTCCATGCATAAAGTGCGCAATGCGATATTCGAACACTTGCGCAATGCTCAAGAGTGGCTCAGCCGGAAGTTGCGCAGTAGCGGAATTGAGCCAAAATAAAAAGGCTCAAGGAAGCGGCGCAAGAACCCTAGCAGGCCGCAAACTGGGGGAGAGAGACAGAGACAGAGAGAGAGAGAGAGACAGAAGCTGGAAGGGCAGACAGGGACAGTGGGTCCAGGAGGACAGAGAGGCCAGCGGGGGGTGCCTGGTGCAGTGGAAGCAGCAGTGGGGGCAGCGGGGGTAACACAGGAACAGCAGCCGGGGGGGCAGAAGCCAGGGAGATGGACAGTGCCAGCTTCCACATGGAAGCTGTAATGAGGGGGGTGAGACACCATGCTGCAGGGGGACGTGGCCGCGGAGGGGCCCGTCGGCGGTATGCCCCCGACAGGCGGTATCGTGCCCGCCTCAGCTTCGAGCTGTACACAGACGTCGAGATCATGGCCCGGTACCGCCTGAACAGGGCAATACTGAGACGGCTCTGTGAGCTGTGCAGTGATGTGATGCAGGCACCCTCACGACGGAGTCATGCTCTGTCTGTGGAGACCAAGGTGACAGCCTGCATGTGCCTGCTCACCATGGGCACCTTCCAGAGGCTGACAGGGGACACCACAGGCATTACACAGTCGGCCACATCACGCATCCTCACCCAATTCCTCAGCGCACTGCTGCCTCATGCTCGCAGTGCATCCATTTCCCCAGCACGCGGCAGGCGTGCAGCAAGCTGTGCAGGAGTTCTGGGGTATGCAGTATGCCTGGCATGCTAGGGGCCATAGACTGCACCCATGTGGCCATTCGAGACGCCACCCTGGCCCCGACGGCCAGGCATATCGAACCGAAGGGTTTTCCAGTGTCAACTGCCAGGTGGTGTGTGATGCCACTGGGAGCATTATCAGTGTCTGTGCCACACACCCTGGCAGAGCACATGATGCCTTCATATGGCACCAGTCTGCACTGTGCCATCGATTCGAGAGTGGGGACATCCCCACGGGTCATCTAGTGGGTGAGTACACATGTATGGAATGCAAACTCTGGGCAAGGGTGGGAATGACACAGGTGCCATGGTAGTGGCACACAAGGATATGGGGATATGGACCTGACATGACACTGCTCTCCACTATCTCCACAGGTGACTGGGATACCCACTCGTCCCTGGCTGCTCACACCGTGCAGGCGCCCCATGACCCCAGTGCAGCTATGCTTCAGTGAGGCACATGCCGCAACATGTAACATCATAGAGCGGGTGTTTGGGATGCTCAAGGCACGCTTCCGATGCCTAGACACCTCCCGCGGTGCCCTACAGTACAGCCCCCAAAAGGCCTGTGGGATATTCCTGGCCTGTTGCATCCTGCACAACATGGCCAAAGACCATGGGATAGCTGTACAGGTTGAAGAGGGGGACAGCGATGGGGATGCCAATGGCGCCGGTGATGTTGGTGATGAGCAGCCCCCCCTAGGATGGAGGGACCCTCGACTGACCCGGCAGGCCCAGCTGCACCGGGACACCATTGCAGAAGAGCACTATGCTCAACACAGGTAAGTCAAGGGGACATGTGCAGGCAACACTGTCCATGCGCAAACCACAGGCACACAGGGGAACACACCATGCATGAAGGTCAGGGGAGTTGAAGGTTCCAGGCATACCAACACACCATCAGGGAGGGGTGAGCACTCATATGGACACACACACACCAGGCAGTGTACATGGGCAGAAGCACAGCACTGCAGAAATGACATTGCCAACACACAGCACCACCGACCACCCCCACCACCTGTACTGTCCAAGTACGTGTGTCAGGACCTGGGCACCCTTGCACCTTGGTGTACAGTGCAATGCAGGCATCATCATGCACACGCACCTGTGGACAGCAGTTGGGAGAGTGTGCAGGTGGTCCGTGTGTCAGCGTGGTGAGCAGAGCACCCAGCAGTGCACTGCAAACCATGACACACATTGCACACAGGGCAGCACCAGACAGGGCCCGCACTGGGAGACAGCTCAGTCATGTAGCACTGTCCCACGGCCACCACGGATGCATGGGCGGCCCCACCGTGGCCCAGCAGCACTGGCAGGCTGAGCAGGGGCCACATGGGGTGGTGCTGTTGCACCACCAGGGGTCCCACTGTGCGAACGCGACCTTGCCCGCACAGGGGTCTGCATCATGCCAACAATGCACCAGGGGTGCTCGGGATGCCCAGCAGAACCCAGCATCGACAGGCCTGGTGTCACAACGCCGGAATGGGGAGTGGAGAGCGCACTGTGTGGGTGTGCGGTATTAGGGCACCTGACAGTGTGCCCAATGCGCCAGCGACAGAGACCACTGCCTGGGTCAGTTTGTCAATGGCGGCGGTCACATCCGTCTGCAGATAAGGACCAGCTCGGTTTGGTCCCGAGCACTCCCGCTGTGCCGCCTCCACGGACACAGACGGGTGCCTCCATGGACCTTAGTAACCCGCCCCCGCAGCTGTACTGATTCCTGCAGCAGGCGGGTGTGTGTCCAATGGGTACTGTGCCCCAATGGCATTGTGACCCCCAGGGTGGATGGTCCCGCACAGCACCCCTTGAGGGTGGGCGCTGTTCACCAGGACCAGGTATGGGCGGATCAGCGGGCGGTGGACATGTGCCACTGCTTGACACTGTACCCCCAGACCTGGTGTTGTCACTGCTGCCGCCGCCTCCAACTGCTGAGCCCCAGGTCCACCTGTTTCACCTCCGTGCTGGCAACAGTGCCGACACCCGCACAGCCACCAGTGCTGCCCCACCGTGGCTGACAGGCACAGCCTGGGACTGTGCCAGCATGCTGGTACACAGGTGTGAACCAGGAAGGCCCAGGGCACGTGCTGGCCTCGCCATGTGTCCGTCATGGGACACACACCTATCACTGCCCATTGCAGGCCTGCTATCATCAATGGTGCAGGTACATGCCACTGCCATAAGCACAGCATGCTGGCATACCTGCATGCCGGACTGCTGAGACACAGGCTGTGCACCCCCACCCGTATCACTGACACCAGGTTGGCCCATGCGCATGCTGCTGCAGTGCCTGCTGGCTGGTGGCGGAGGTGGATGATCCTCCTCCACGTCCAGCAGGTCTGCATCACTGTCTGGACCCACCACCACCACCGTCTCCTGAAGACGAACAGGATCTGTAACAGAAAGAGAGTACATGTAAATGCATGTGAACAACAGCCCCCAACACCACCACCATGTCATACCGTGCAGTGATGGGCTTCCACCTGTCTGGAATCCTCCACCTGGTACGCCCGCAATGGCACTCAGCTGCATGGCCATGACCAGTGTCTCCTCCATTGGGGTCAGCTGCAACACCACTGGCGGGCCCCCACCAGTGCCAGCACGTGCCGCCCCTGAAGGCTGCCACCTTCTCCTTCAGCCTCCTGCGGTCACTCCCCATCTTCTTCTTGCATTCCTGCATGGAGCGCTGGTGGCTTCCGTGCAGGTTGACGGCCCGAGCTACCCCCTCCCATGCAGCTGCATGTTCCTGAGGGGTGCCCCTCCATCCACTCAATAGTGGCTCATCCTCCAGGTAGGCCTGGAAGAGGGCCTCCATCTCTGCTGCTGTGAAGTTCGGCCTCCTCCTATGCCCACCATCCTCACCCTCAGCTTGGCTCTGGTCAGTCATGGTGATCTGTATGGGTGGAAGTGGATACCTGTCTCTGTGCAGTCGACAGCATTTCCCCATGAGCATAGGTGCCGGCCCGGGGGGGGCGGAAGCCCCCCACGTTTCTTCTCCGTATGGCAGATACTGATAGAAAGGGTGCCCTTTGTCCCTTTCTAAGTGCCCTTTTCATTCTCAGCCCCCCTCAGCCTTTATCATCCTCTGGCACCCTTGCCCATGAGCATTGTCCTGAGCATCACACCGCATGTAACTCACCTCTCACCTGCAGTAACCGAATCTGGCCAGCACAACCCACTGTCGTGTTTTTATAGCGCAACACATGCAAATGAGGAGTGGCGCAACTTTAATGACATGCTAATCGCGCCACTGCGCCTTTGAGCGTTGATCGAATGATTTGCATATGTCGCTGAATATCGCTGATTTGCTTAACACGGAAGGGCCTGCTTACCAATGGCGCAGATTGGTGCCTGCATGCTACACTGCATTGTGCATGCCCAGAGAGCTTACGCATGCGTCTATCGTGCTGCAGACCTGCTGAGCGCGATAGGCAATTCAGGCCATGGCCACCATTGTGCCAGTGGCGCTACAGCACTGGGCACTATATGGCGCTGTGGCACTACTGCGCAATAGTCCACCGTGGCACTGGTACGTAGCTTGGCAGTCGCGCAGGATGCCTATATGTCCGACGGCACTGTGCGTAGCCTTGTGTCATTGCCATGACCTTGTGTATGCCCTTTGCCCCCTGGCGCTGTTCGCATGCCATGTGTATGTCCCTATTGTGCTGTCTGGTGACAGCGCTATGTAAAGTGACGGCGCTGTTCGAACAGCGCGATTGGAGCCTGTGGTGGTCTATTGTGCAACATCTCCACTTGGGGTTATAGTGCAGCGGAGTGCCATATTGCCTGCTGTAAACTGGCTGAGATGGCTAGGGAGGAGGGCAGTGAGTTGGAGCCCACTGAGGTGGCCAACCTGGTGGCCTGGTGGAGCACCACTGTGAGGCACTCTATGGTGAGGCCCCTCACCACGCCTAGGGACGCGTGTGGCAGCAAGTGGCCACTGACCTGGTGGAGGTCACTGGATGGGGCCAGTCTGCTGAGCAGTGCCGGCACCAGTACGGTGACCTCCGCCGGAGGGAGCAGAACTTGTTGGCCAGGCTGCGGGCACGTGCCAGGCAGGGTATGGTGCCTAGGCCAGGTGAGTGTACCATCTATGTACCTATATTCTCTGTAGGGGTGTGTGTGTGCTTGTGTGGCTGTGCATAGGTGACAGCTTGGACACAGTTGGCTGTGTCACTGTGTGCAGCTGTGCGATGGAAGGTTATGGCTGTGTGAGCGGGCACTCTCACTGGGGCAGGGGGCACTCTGCTTTTGAGTCACACTGATGTTTGTCTCAACATATGTCTCCCACAGGCCGGGATCTGAGGATGCAGGGCCAGGATGAGGAGGGCCGTGCCAGGCCCCGTGGCAGCAGGAGTCGGCACGGAGAGGGCAGCAGCAGCAGCCACAGCAACAGCAGCAGGGCAACAGCAGCAGACAGAGCTGCTTGAGCAATGTGAGTATCATGACTTCATGGATGCTATTGCATGCTGGGGAAGTCCACTAGCCCTGCACAATACAACCATGCAGGAAAGGGGAGGTCATAATTCCACTATACAAGACACTAGTGAGGCCCCACCTGGAGTACAGTGTACATTTCCGGAGACCATACCTACGTAAGGATGTAGAGTGGCCAGGGAAGGTTCAGAGGAGGGCAACAAAGATGGTGCATGGCTTGCATCACGGGTCCTATGATGACAGGTTGAAGGAACTGAACATGTACTCCCTGGAGGGAAGGGGGGAGAGAGGGGATATGATAGAGACATACAAGTATCTTACAGGGAGGATCAGGGTGCAGGACACACTTTTTGAAGTGAAAAAGATGTTCCAGGACTAGAGTGCATGGGATGACGTTGGAGGAGGACTTCAGAGGACACATGGTGATGGACTGTCTTCACAGAGTGGTGGTGGACAGGTGGAACACCCTGCCAGAGGACGTGGTGGGGCTGACACAATCACAGAATTTCAGACTGCAGGGGACAGACATGAAGGAATTCTGGAGATCAGGGTAAGGGCAACAGACTTCTAGGAAACAACGTGAACTTACAAGCTCATATGGACAGACTGGGTTTGCCATAGGCCTTATCCGACGACACTGTCTATGTATCTATGTATGTAGGCACCAACAGGTGACATGCATCACTGTGCAGTATCACAGCACGTCTGTGTATGCGTCACTGGTGGTCCAGGCATGCACTGGGCACATAGCTGTGTAACTGGCATTGCACCACATTGCCACGTCACTTGCCAGCCTTGTTTGTACTGTGACAGACGTGGGCAGTGTGTGGCCAGTGGTGCACATAGCTGGTGCCGCCAGTTTGTGATGGCCATGTGCATGTTCACTGTGGGTGGGTGTATGCCATCACAGGTGCGGGACATTGGGCTATATGGCTTGCAGGTTGGGTGGTGTTCAGGGTTGTGGTCAGTCTCAGCCATTGACTGTGTTCCCATTTTCCTAGGCCTCGAGGTACTCAGGAGGATGTCCCAGGATCTTCGGCGCCTCACCCAGGTTGCACTTCAGAACCAGGAGATCTCCTGCAGGCCATACAGCGCCATGGTTATCGCGAAGGAGGCACAGGAGGGGGCGCCAGCAGGGGGAGGACCAGCAGCCAGCTGGGCCATAGCCCACATTCCCTTCCCACTTCTCCCATCCCTATCACCCTGCCTTCCCTCTCCAAGTTTTTATTCCTTCCCCCTTGAACACCCCTGCCTTTTACCCGTCCCCCCACTTGTACATAGTTTCACTTGGTTTTGTGATTAGTCTTTTAAATATATATTTCTATTTTGATATGAATACTGTGTTGGTCTCTGATTTGCAGCTGGCTATGGGTGCTCAGTTGCAGGGGTGTACATGCCATCTGGGCTGGTATGGTCCTGGGTATGTGTGTGTGTGTGTGTGTGCATGTGTGCATGGGGAGGTATCTCCAGCATGGCAGTGCCTTCGGTTGGTCTTGTTGTCTGCTGCCACCCACTGCTGGGTGCACAGGGTGTGTCTGGCTTGTAGGCTTCTGTGTTGCACGGGGCTGATGAGTGCTGGGGGGACTGCATGGTTTCCTGCAGTGCCAGTCACTGCACATGGGTGGTGTCTTGGGGTCACAGTGCAGGGTGTGCTGTGCGTACGGGGGGCTGATGTGCACTGTGGTTGTCAACCCCCTGTGTGTGGCACTCTCCGCCTGCCAGTGGTTGTGCTGGGGTGTCATGGCTCTGCTATGCTTTGTTGGCTTGTCCCCATGGGCAAGTAGATCATCTGTCCCACCCCCAGTGATGCTGTTCTTGGGGTGCGCGGTGTGGTGTGGGTTCTGCAGCGTGTTCCTGTGCCCATGTGTGGCATGGCTGGCGGTGGGCCCCAGCCTGCCTCCCTGGATGTGCAGTTCCATTGCTCGGGGGGCTGTGCTTGGCTATGGCAGCTCTGGATTGCTCAGCTGAGCTTCCTGGTTGCTCCATAGCGCAAAATTTTGCTCAGCTTCTCCTTCCTGGTTGGCGATGGCGCAGTATGTCACGATATTCAGACGTTGGTTGCTTGCGCAATTTGCTCTGCTCCATGTTTGAATATCGCACCTGTTGCGCATTTGCGCAACTGGTTTGTGCTTGCTCCTGCTGTTGCGCTCGTTTTGAGCACAGTTTGAATATCTGGGCCTATATCTCTTTAGTTTTTTTAAATGCTACAAATCAGCATTTATCTTAAATTTATAAATGCAGTTTGAGCATTAGTGTAAACAGCAGCTTTTCTTTTACATCTTTGTGATGCCAGATTTTACAATTGAGTTTGACAAAAAATATAAACAACAGCCTTCCCATTTGGAAAATGGTTATCTCTTCAAAATGGCCAGAAGACATCAGATGTAATGATGTCATAGGAGCAAGTGGCCAAGAGTACATAGACCTCTTACAGTGCTGTTTACCTGTAAATAAAGCTATGTACACTTTTTTCACAAAAATGAACAAAATCATTACTTAACATTTGTATCATTTTTAGCAATACAATTATGGGTCATGGTTTTGTTAATTTTTGTTTACTTAACCTGACAAAATGTTGTCATTGAACAGCACAAAAGAGTACATTAGCAAATATATTGTGGTCTAGTGGTTAAGTGCTCCAGAAGTTAGAACTGCTCCAGTGCTCTTCAAATGTAGGCATATTCTTTTACATCCAATACTTGCCATGTACATCTTTTGTTATTAATGCTAAATGCCACCCCCCATGTCAAAGGACATTCTGCTCTAGAGCCAGCTCATCCACCTGCAGCACAGTCCGTGACTAAGTCAGTACTCTCCCAGTACCTCACATAAAAGTTTTGCTTCTGTTCCCCTCCCAGTCCCCCAACGATGTGCTCCTGCTTGCTGCTAATAATTGTGATCTCCTGCCAACTGAATTGTGTTATTCTTTTTTTTTTAATTGTTTAACCAGAAGAGACACACTAAGCTGAAAGCTTGTTTACAGGTGCAATCTGAGAGCACAGGGAAGTTAAGTGACTTGCTCAGGGTCACACAGTATGCAAGTGGGGACTGTGGGATTCAAACCCAGGTCTCCAGATTTGCAGCTCAGAGCCTTAAACCACCACACTATACTGCCTCCCAAACTGGCGATCTCCTCACACTAGTAAACTCCACAAAAGAATTTAATGCACGTTAAGATTACAATGTGCGTATTCAGTGCTGGTTAGTGTGATCAAGTCAAAGAAGCTACTATGTTTCACATTGTGCACCAGAGCAGAAAAGAGGGGAGCAACATTTTCTAGCATCATCAAAATATTTGAACTGTTTTAAAATGTAACAAAGTTTCTCATCTTTGGTATATATGTAATAAGACTATTCTGATCAGCAGAAGGTCAATGCTCCAAGACTATGTAATATATTCTATATATAAAATTGTCAGAGTGCTTATTAGAGTTCAAGGTTACTAGCATCTGAAGTCTATTAAAAAAAACCCCCAAGCTATCTTATAAAGTGATACCAGTGGCTTCAGAATATTTGAAAGTGTTTAATGGAGTTCAGGCCATTGCAGCAGTTAACATTACAGAAGTAATGTATTCGCCTACATGCTTTAGTAAGCCTATGTGATATAGCGACATTGCCCTGTAACCTGCGTATTTAATATCTAAACCATAAAAACCTGCTACAGCACAATAAAAGCCTTTAGTTTTTGCAAACATCTTGCAATTTGTAACACTTGTACCAACAAGCATTTGTCAATGGTGAATGTTTACTTGCTGGCATTGGCAGTGGTAGTGTAGAAGTTACAGAGCTGCGTAATAGGAATGGCAGTGAAGTATTGAACTGAAGCCAACCCCACCACCACCCTGCAGAGAGTGACAGGCATTGGGGTGTGTGTTTGGGTCGTCAGGCATAACGGCCACGCCATTTCACCACACCCCACTCTGCAGAGACTGACAAGTGTCACGTGTTCCTTGGGGTCTTTGGCCCTTATGCGCACCCCATTTCATTAGGAAATACGGTGAGATGGGTGCGATATAGGAGAATGGGGTGAAGTTTGGGGCTGAAGAGTCCAAGGCATACCTCGATGCCTCTCAGTGACTGCAGGGTGTGGAATGGTATGAGCATCACAGGCAAGAATCCCAAGTCACACCCCTGATTCCTGTCATTCTCTATAGGGTTGGGCGATTTAGTTGAAAAGCCTAATACCTCAGGCATTCATTGGTATTTTAACTCCAAATTTTCAACATGTTTGTTTTGTGACCCCACCTCATGAACAGGGGGAATATCAGTTTGGTAGCCGAAAGCTGCTTATGCACAGTGACTACGGATTTAGCACCACAGGTGCAAAAATATTCCGAACAGGATGTAAAAATGACAGCTGTACTCTTTCATGGGGAGGTTAAAATGGCTATGTTGCAAATATGTATAGTAAAATATTTAAAAATGGTGAAGTCACGGCGTACATGAAACTGTACAACACACCCGTTATGTAATTAGGTTGGGGATATTTTATAGCAGATTGTCAACTCAGGCATTTGGTGCCTCCGATCATGAACAGTGTCACTGTGATTTTCTTTATCTGTGCCGAACAATGATTTCCACAGCGACCACGATCTCTGCACTGAAAGTGTGAAACACACTTCGCCATGTTGTGAAAATGGCATCTGTACTGTTCATAAGGAAGTGTTGAAAAATGCCACTAGTGAAAATCTGGACTGAAAATATTACAAAGTCATGAACTAACGAGGATGCATGGAAACTGCACAATGCTCACTCGTAACACAGTCATTTTATGGACTTTTGTCACCAAATTTTCAACATAGCCATTTTAAGACCTCTGCTCATGAACAGTATAACTGTGATTTTCTTAATCTGTCCTAAACATTGCTTTCGCACACCAACAGCACCATTGTGCGCTACATGTGCGATAACACATTTTGGGTGACATATGAAAAATTGCAGCTGTGCTGTTCATAAGGAAGTTTAATAAAATGGACATGTTGAAAATCTAGAGTGAAAATATTAAATTTGCAAACTTACGAGCATGCATAGGAACTGTGCAACGAACGCTCGTAAAAGTCATTTTTAGACATTTTTTCACCAAATTTTAAACATAGCCATTTTAAGACCTCTGCTCATGAATAGTGTCACTGTGGTTTTGTTAATGTGTCCCATACATTGAGTTTGCACACCGACTGCGCCATTGTGCGCTACATGGGCGGAAACATGTTTTGGGCAGGATGTGAATAATGACAGCTGTACCGCTCATAAGGAGGTGTGGAAAAATGGCAATGTTGGAAATCTGGAGTGGAAATATTGAAAATTCGCAAACCTACGAGCGTGCGTGGGAACTGTGCAACGCACACTCGTAAAACAGTCGTTTTTAGGAATTCTGTCACCAAATTTTCAACATTGCCATTTTAAGATCTCTGCTCATGAACAGTGACACTGTGATTTTCTTAATGTGTCCCATACACTGAGTTCATGCAACGACTGCGCCATTGTGCGCTACATGGGTGGAAACACATTTTGGGTGAGATGTGAAAAATGACAGCTGTACTACTCATAAGAAGGTGTGGAAAAATGGCAATGTTGAAAATCTGGAGTGGAAATATTGAAAATTTGCAAACCTATGAGCATGCGTAGGAACTGCGCAACGCACGCTCGTAAAACATTCATTTTTAGGAATTTTTTCACCAAATTTTCAACATAGCCATTTCAAGACCTCTGCTCATGAACAGTGTCACTGTGATTTTCTTAATTTGTCCCGTACATTGATTTCACACACCGACTGCGCCATTCTGCGCTACAAGGGCGGAAACACATTTTGGGTGAGATGTGAAAAATGACAGCTATACTACTCATAAGACGGTGTGGTGAAATGGCAATGTTGAAAATCTGGAGTGAAAATATTGAAATTTCACGAACTTACGAGCCTGCGTAGGAACTGCGCAACGCACGCTCGTTAAACAGTCATTTTTTGGAATTTTGGCACCAAATTTTCAACATGGGGGTTTTGGGACCCCTTCTCATGAATGATGTTACTGTCATGGTGGTATTCAATCCTGAAGGGTGATTTCGCAGTCACTGCACAGTCACTGTGCGAAATCACCCTTTGAGCCCGAATAACACCATGACAGTGACATCATTCATGAGAAGGGGTCCCAAAAACCCCATGTTGAAAATTTGGTGCAAAAATTCCCAAAAATGCCTGAGATATGCGATAAAGTTGAACCCCTCCTATCTAGCCCATTATACAGCTTACCGGCATTTCCTCAGTTCGTGGTCGGCTTTGAAGAGTGCAGACGTGTTCCCGGTCCACCGAAGATCATCTCACCAGAGTCCGGAGGTAAGTATGGGGTGAGGGGGGTGTGGGGAGGCTGGGTGCGCAGTGGGTGGGTGCGGGTTGTGGGAGTGGGGGTCGGGAGAGCACCGCTGGACCGTTTTTGTCTTACAGGTACAAAAAATAAAAAAGACATCGTGGGACCATTTGCCACGCTGGGGTGGGCTCCCAGCATGGCACAAGAACTTTGAGGGTGTTCAGCTGACGGGATTGGGCACCCCGTCGGCAAAAATAAAAAAAAACCTCGTGGGACACACGCTGAGGTGGGAGAGCTCCCAGCGTATGCAAAAACTGAGGCCTTCAGCCCGACGAGAGTTAGGTACCCGTTGTAAAATGACTGATTGCCAAGCTGGGGTGGACTCCCAGCCGTGGCACCAACTACTGGAGACAATGCAGCTCAGCCGGCGGGATTAGGCACCCCGTCGGCTATACACACTCGTCTGGGGAGCACGCTGCGCCTGTGGCTGGCGGGGGTGGAGCTGCACGTGAGCAGCTTCTTATTGCTGCTCACTCAAGCGTAGCTCCCCCTTTCAACTGTATGCCACTGCATTTTGGAGCGTGTTATAGACAGCTCCAAATTGCATTGGCTTACAGGGGCCGTGCCTGCCAGCACACTGCCTGAATTGGAGGAGGAGGTGACACACCTCCGAAATCTCCGATGATTGCACTATGTTTCTTGCACATGCGTGCAAGCAAACATAGAAAGCACACTTGCCACAGCATTTATAAATAACTACTAACAAAATGCTTTCCTGCAGCATGTTGACTTTTTATCATGTCTTATTTTTTCATTCCCTAGAATTCTTTTGAGCTTCTAAGCCCTGACTTTGAATAGTAGTGGAGGCTCACAGGTAAGTAAAAAGTGAGTAACTGTTTTTATAGCACAACTGTGTAAAGTACGCACTGTTCTGCTTATATAAGTCAAGACACTAGTTAGTAATTTTGTCAGTATATAGTGCAGAACAATGGTAAATCCACATACACATTCAATACTAGAAAAAGAGTACTATTTTAAACAATCCTGCCTCATGTTTCCTATATAGGCAGTCAAGGAATAAGGATAAAAGTTATATGAGATAAGTATAAAAGAAGTAAGCAATAATCAGGTGTGAAAACTCCAGTTAATGATTGTATGTACTGATTATAGACAAATATAATTTCAATCGAGAGTTAAAGGGACACTGTCAACCTGTTTTTCATCGTATTATTTCTATTTAAAAAGCTATATTTTATGATTTCTTACCTTCTCTAAAATTCATTGATGTTGCTGTTTGTTTTGTCTGTCTCCTTGTTTAGTAGAACTGAAATGCATGCTAATGTATATTTATAAACAATCTTGTTTTGTTTACAATTCTGGATCTGTTCTTACTGCATGCTTCCTGCATGCTTCATTAGAAACACACTCAGACAGTGCAGTCATTCATGTGGCAGTAGCCTCCTAAACTTCCACTGCATCATGAGGGGCTAGACTATGTTGTGGGTGTCCCCAAGTCCAGGAAAGATGCAGTTGGAGCTGATCAGGGAATGTAAACAAACCTGTGTTTGTGTGGTAACACCAGTACAATGGTCAGTCTGTTTTTCAATTTTTAAAAGAAAAAAAAGAGTCAGAATCAAGCTACCAACTACATCAACAATCTTTACAGAATGTTGGGAATCATAAAAGGTGTTTTTTAAACTAGGGACACTTTGAGACCTAAGGGGGTTGACAGTGTCCCTTTAAATGTAAATATTGATTTTAATTATAGATTGGTGCCTTGAAAAAGCCTTATACAGGTGAAACACTGGGACAGATGAAATAAAAGACAATGTGATTTGAAAAGTTTGAAGTGTGTTGAAGCACCTTTTGTTGCCAGAGCAGCCGACCTTCTTTACTTCTGATATTCACCACAAGTGGCCAGCTGCATGGACATACACAATATGAATATTGTTGATTTCCAGCAGAGCACCACAATTAAGAACACCGATATGAATTTCAGGTTGGCAGAACCTGATATCTGGCTAAAGTTCACTGTTCTAGGATTTTAAATGTGATTGGCACATGGTTATTACAGTACATGCTTAGCAAGTGTTAGTCATTCACTACAGCACATTGTTGTTTCATCATTTTCTTTCTAGTTACTCCAGCATCATTATGGATGATTTTGCAGAGGCGAGTCAAAGCACTGATAGCCAATTCGCCATCACTTTGTTTAGTCAGGCAGAGAAGGAGTGCCTGGTTAAAATTATGGAGAGTACTAGAGAGCTTTCCTTAGAGGACAAGTTAATACTAAATCTAGCATGATGAAGGCCGACAATTTTGAAACACAAGACAAGCACCCAGAATGGCATGGACTAGCCCAGTATCTTTAGGATGCTCAGAGTAGGAACTGAGCCAAATATAGAAATTTGCACTGGCAAATTAATCAAAAGGTGGGATGGCATCAGAAACAGATGTAGCTTAGACTTCATGACAACCCTTATTAAAGCCATTACTGAGGAACAAGGCAAACTGACCAAAGAAATTAATAAAGAAAAATAGCACCTTAAAAGTAAAATTCAGAAAATAGTGTTTAATAGCTGGTTGGAAGACACCAAGAAAAAAAATAGCTGAATTTGAAGTGGTCATTAGGCAACAAAAACTCAAAACATTTCAGTGTGATACAATTGGCTACAGGGACAATAAGATCTAAGCATGCAAAATATAAAATGCAAGGAATGCTTATTATGACTCAGGATCTGATAGCTCAGACAGCTATTCAAGACCAGTGGTATATACTAGAAGAGACAATGGAGGGCCTTTTTTGGATTGGGTCATGAAGCAGAATCAAACAAATTTTGACATTGAAGGACAGTTCCGGGGGGGGGGGTGGACACCCAGTACCAGCAGATATGACCTAGGAAACAGGGGCGAAAGAACAGAAGGACAAACTGGAGGAGGAAGAGGAGGAGGAGAAAGGCTGAATAGGTACAATAAGGGACAAAAGAGAGAAGCAAAAAACAGGTAGCAGTGTTTAATCTTAGTAATAAGGAGTTAACTAAAGACAAACAAATGGTACTGTGCATGAGACATTCTTTCTCACCCTACAAGTCACTAAACACTTTCCAGTTGGACTGTGATCATCAACCTTTCTACAGGGTATTATTCTTAAAAAACATGTGCTGGATTCTCAAAGCTCTTGAAAATCCTGCATTTTGGGAAAAACACGGTGCAAGTGGATTACCACTTGTGGAACCACAGTTTCTCCAGCAGCTATGGTATTCTCAAAAGTGGAGCTGGTTTACAACAGGCTCCATGATATGCGGCAGCTTGGAGGTGGTGTTGCCATAGAAATCCCCACAGTGGCGGAAAAATTTTACAGTTGGTTGGACCAGCCATAACATCTTCTGCAGCCACTGCAGATAAGAATACCAGTCTCCCAGCTGGGGCGATTACGATCCATGGCTGGAGCTGCGGTGTGGGACTTAGTCCCAAAACCTTCTGAGAATCTGGCCCCATGTTTGCCGAGTCCACTAACACAGATTCGTTTTTGAAAAGAAGTTAATCAAGACTTGAAAATTAAATATAGGTAAATTTCACCAACAGACAGAGACTGTGTGGTAGAAACATATATAGAAACCATACAAAAATAGTTAGATATGCTACAAAACAAAATGAACAAAAGAAATAAAATCTATCGCAGGATTAAAAGCAAGCATTACAGCAGTTGGAACAAGATGTAAATATAATTAAACCAGCTGACTGGGGGGGGAGTGGTCATGGAAAGAAGGTTTTACCATGAAATATGTACTGAATTCTCAATGCATGTGAGAAAAATTGCTTATTACCTGCTGATCCAAGCAACACCTTGTCACAGGGTATTAGGGAATTCCCCAAGAAATGGCTGACAAGAATTAGATGCATGAATGGGAGGCTGAGACACTGGTGAAAACTTAACTTAGAGTACCAGCTTTTTATGCAATCCCAAAGGTACATAAAAAATCAAGAAAGACCCCCTGGATGACCCACAGTGTCAGCAATTGACTCCTAATGGAAACCACTGTCAAGCTAAATCAATATTCAATTGCAGTTAGTCATTGAGATTTTCCCATACCTCAGAAATAATATGCATGTTTTGCATTTATTGGAAGACTTCAAAAAACAGTGGAGGTTGTGGAGGTATTATCAAGGTTACAGTGGATGTAAAAGAGTTATACACCTCTAATCCCCATCATAAATGTATCCAAGCTATGGACAGGTATTGAACATGAGGCCAGAAGGCAGTCACCCTAGAACTAGTTCAATAAAGGACATGACCCATATAGTCCTAAGCAGAAAATTATTTGGCTATGTGATACATACTGTGATCAGATCAAAGGAGTAGCCATGGGTAGCAACTTGGCTCCAGGCTATGCAAATTCTTCACTAATGCATCACCTTTTTGAGGAGATATATCAATAACATTGTTTTCTTCTGGAAGGCTAATGAAGATTCACTTCAGCAATTCCTTATGTACTTCTGTTCTAGGGACCCTCACCTACAATTCCATTCTTCACATAGCAAGCAGGAAATTCCTTTCCTGGATATCTTGATTAAATGCAACTATGGCAAATTTACCACCATGTTCTGTAATGAGTCCACTGATAGGAACATTGTCCTGGCAGAAGACAGCTTTCATCCTACTAGATTAATAGAGAGCATTCCATACTTGCAAGTTCTCAGAGCCAAGAGAAACTGCAGTACACAGCAAAGGAAAGATGGATCATGTCACAAAGGTTTAAGGACAGAGGATATAAACAAGGCCGTATTGCTCAAGCCATTAAAAGAGCAGAACAGATCCTGATAGAAAATATACCAACACCAAAACCGAAGCAGCAAGAAGAAACAGAGTTACATTTTGCACAGTACATGGCCAACAAATGAATAAAATTCAAGGAATATTACAAAAACACTGGCTCATTTTAAAAAAAATTCTACCACTTGAGGGATTTTTGCCCACAGACCAATCATCGCATCATAAAAAGCTCTGAATCTAAAGTATAAATTTATTTATTTATTTAAAAGTTTGATAGCCAGGAAAGGCACAGTGAGCCAAGGCTTATTTCTGGGTGTGATCAGCGGAAGGGGTGGCGGAGTAGGCAAGCGGGTAGTAACAAACATAAGAAGTGCAATAACAGCAGGTACAAGTGTGAAAACTTAATTGGTAACAATTTAACAATTTAAAACAGTGACTATACACCAGTTGCTTGCATTATACAAGAGCAGGCAGCACAAGATCTAGAAGCTGAGTTAGGGTGAGATGAGCCCTCTTATGAGAGGGGGCTGGGGGGCAGGAGTGTGAGGATGCCAGGAAAATAGGAATCACTGCTAAGATGGGAGATCAGGAAGCAAAAGAGGAAAAGGGAGCAGAGGAGTTGGGGGGGTGACAGGTACATGGAAGGGCAGGAGTGAGCCTTAGTTGGTGTTTTAGTGATAGTAGGGAAGGGGCTAGATGAAGTTGAGAGGGGAGGAGGTTCCAAAGGGAGGAGAACCAGTAGAAGAAAGCAGCTTGACCGGAGAGTGAGTGGAGCTGAGGAATAGAGAAGGTGCAGGTGTCCCTTGAGTGTAGGCAGCAAGAGGAGGGGGCCAGGAGAGAAGAGAAGGAGGGAAGAGAACCAAACCAGTATTTACCAATGAAGGCAGAGCAGTGAGACTGGTGATGTGAGAGAAGGGGGGTGATGGAAAGAGAGCAACAAAGGGAACAATGGTGGGTGCAGGGAGGAGAGTCAGAAGCATAGTGACAGAAGGCATTGCAGAGGGTATCCAGTCTAGCAATGGAAGAGGGAGGGGCTGAGCTATATACCACATCCGCATAGTCGAAAATAGGGAGGATCATTGTGGTTAGCAGATTCCTCCAGACTTTGGTGGGGAGGCAATCCTTATTATGGTATAGGATGCCGAGCTTGGGGTGAAGTTTGGAGTGTATAGCATCAATGTGGACTGAGAAATACAATTTACTATCAAGCCACATGCCAAGATTTTTGAATGCAGGGATGACCTCCAGTTGGGTGCCATCCAGGTGGAGAAGACTGGGAAGGCAAGAGACTTGCTAGTGTTTGACTGGTGCTGAAGGTCACAGACACATTCCTTTTGGTGTTAACTTTGAGCTAATTGGCATGGAATCAGTGTAGCAAATTGTGGAAATTGCTCTGGAGTGAGGGTTCAACTGCAGCTGTTGAAGGACCTGATGAGTAAATGACCATGTTATCAACATACATTTATATATGCGAGAAGACACAGGTGACGGGGATATCTTTAAGAAAAATGGAAAGCAGTATGGGGCCCAGGATGGAGCCCTGAGAGATACCTGCAAGTATGTGGAGGGGGGATAGCATGCCACACACATGAACTGACAGTCTGTAAGGTATGAATGGAACCATGCTGCTGTAGCAGCAGAGAGGCCAGTTTGTTCAGGGGAAGGGGGTGGGATACCGAGGCAAATGCCTTTGCAAGATCAATGAAAATGACTGCAATGATATGTCCCTGATCCATCCCAGTAAGGATGGAGTCAGTTACACGCAGTAGGGAGGAGATGGTGGAGTGACTTTTTCTAAAGCTAAACTGGAAAGGAGACAGCAATGAACAGAAGTCTAGAATGTTGACAAGCCAAGAGTAAACTAGGGGCTCTTGGTGTTTAGCAAGGGAGGGAAGAAATCAGACTGGCCCATAGTTTCCTGGGGTGGAGGGATCACCCCACTTGTGAAGAGGGAGTATTTTGGCAATGTTCCAGGCATGCTCAATTTGATACACACAGTGGACATTAAAGATACAGGAAAAAGGGTCCAACTCCTATTAGGCCTACTAGGGTAGAGATGCATGCGTGTCAACGATACTCAGTGAGTGGCCATGCATCCTAAAAAGATGATTTCAGATATCCACATACAGATAAATCATGCAAGATCAAACAACACATGACCCACAAAATAGCTGGTGTAGTGTATATAATTCAATGTCCCTATGACCACCTTTATGTGGGTAAAACCATCAGGGAAGTAAAAAAATGTATCACAGAGCGCAAGAGTGCAATTTAATACCAGGATCCTACTGCCAGTGTGGCAATACACTTCAAAGAGAGAGGCCACGCTGGAGCATCACTTTGGTTCCTAGGCTGGAACAAGTCCCACAGCCCCACAGGGGAGGGGATCATAACAGACTGCTTACAAAGCAGAAATGGAAATGCATGCATACAGTAAGCACTTTTAAGACTTTGTGGGGTCTCAAAGAATAACTTAACTGGAAGGTTTGCATGTAGTCTACCCCCAATTTATGTACAGATATGCCACATGCTTCTACCCATCCGTTTTGTTTGGCATGTGATTCCGTGCCTCAGACATGGACAGAGAATGTGGCTTCGGCCACATAGGCAGATTTTTGATAGAGAACCTTAAGGTTCAACCCAAGTTTGCACTTTCTCTCCACTATTGATACACATTAGTATCATAAGACAGGGACTGAGAAAAAGTCACCTAGCACATAAACATTATGTGCTCTGATTTATAAACCTTTCCACGGGCTCCATATACAGTGCAGTCTTCAGTCCTTCCTATGACATTTGGTTATTTAGAAGCTAAGAACATGTGGTTTATGTATGTAAGTTTTCTTTCCTGTACTAATTAATGTATAAAATATGTGGATCCACACACACACAAGCTTGCTTTGTTATAAATACATACTGCATAAATATAATGGCACACATGTTTTAGTATGTATGCATTCAGCAGGAGAGTACCTATTATGATATCCAGCATTCAGGCATTTAAGGCAGCTGCATTTTTTTAAAAAACTTTTTTCTCTGTGACCCCCATGGTCCGGTGAGGGTGACTGTACAGGGCACACCAGGTTGAAGGGTTTTGGGTAGGTTCTTTCTCCTATGGGGGTTGTCACAGAACAGATAATAAATAGCATGGTGCCTCCACACAGAGAGAATAACTGGGTCAGATGTTGTGTGCAGTAGGACCCTCTGGGATGCAGTATCTATCCACCTTCCTACGCTGAACTGGATCACCGCAGGGGACCACAAACAGTTATTACCTTCACCAATGAACACATTCAACCAAACTGTGCAAATTGAAGGTACACACAACAGTGAAATTCAGACACTTAACAGTGCTTTTATTTAGTAACATAGGCCTAGCAGCTGGGAGAAAAGGAAAAGTTAATCAATTGCCAAGTCACAGTAAGCACCTCCACCACATATTCAGTACACCTTAAGCTCTCTCAGGTCTCACATAGTTTTGGACGCACCTGTCCTAGCAAGGGGCACAAACAAAAGAACTAGTTTACACAGGAAGCAGTATACTCATTAACTGGTACCAGAAAGAGAACTATAGATTGAAGTATAACACAAATACCAAATGGACTCTGGATACCCAAGAGTTGCACTAGAGTGCTGGTGCAGACCTGGTAGTTATGTTACCCAAGTTCTTCTGGTGGTGCACTTAAGGACTGTTAGCAAACTTGCAATTTAACCCCCCAACAATTTTGTGAATTTGTAATTCCAGAAATTGCTTGAAACCTCAACAGTTGTAATCAAGACAAGGAGAAGTACAAAGATCCAGCTAGCAGTGCTAGCCCTCACATGACCCTCAGATGCAGCAGTTCAGATGTGGCAGAGACCAGCACACAGGAACAGGGTAAATAACAAACAGCAGCTACAGATTCTCTTGAATGTACTGCAGCAGCACAGACCTCTATGGACACAGCCCTTCTGGGTCAACCTCTCTGGACACAGCCCTCTTGTCTCACATGTCTCTGGATACAGACCTTCTGGCTCAACTTTCAGGATGCAGAAGCACTATACAGCAGCTTTCCAGTTTCCAAGGAACCCAGACCCCAGTAGCAACCCCACAGTCCGACACCCCCCCGGATGGGTTGAGAGTACACTTATACTCAGGCATGCGCCCGTGGCTACCTCCCCAATCAACCCCACTATATAAGGGCTAGTAAGCCCCTTACCTGGCTCTGAGGCAGTCTGGACAGGATGCAGGTCTCTGCCTCTCAGCAGCTTTGGTAATGCAGACATGGTCCACTGGATCACACTCACAGTAAATACTTCCCTACAGAGGCTAGTCTGAAACAATCTCTGGAACAGATGAACCTTGAGGAAAGATCACAAGAGATTTTGGCTGGGTAAACCCTGGAGAGGGCTTGCAGGAAATTGTGCCTGGATAGGTCTCTCACTCTCTCTCATAACAGCAGGTCTGAACACCTCTCAGACCTCTTCTGACTGCCCCCAGCTCCTCAATAGCCCAGCAACCTCTTTCTCTCCATTCAGGGTCTCATTGGACAGATGGGGCTGTCCATCAGTCCTTTTGCCCTATCCTGCCCTCTGATTGGCTCAAAAAAACCACCAGTCCATTAGGGAGGGTCCTTACTGCATACTGTACATCCCTCACAGTCTCCTGGGTTCTCAGCTGCTGACATCCCTGACCTCCAATTGGCTGGCAGTGAGATCAGGGGTCGATAAAATGAGAGCTGTATTTCTGCACACACAGTGCTTTCACTTGAAAGTTTATTTTACAAGCAACCACCAAGCTTTTTATCTAAATGTTCCCTGATCTGATAGGCACACCAGTGTCTAACTATTTGGTAGGGGTGTAGTGATGTTTCAGGCTTTGTGCTCCTGGTCGGGAGCTCCATTATCTGCTCCTCCTCCATGGAGGTAGATGCTTGTGCGGCTGCCCATCTCTTTATTTTCCTGAAGGCACAGCGTGCCAAAGTTGTCAAGTCTAATTTTCTTCTCTTTTCCCCTCCTAGTGTCTCTATGCCCTCTGATGCCCACTGGTGTCCCTGAGGCTGGAGCACACTAGGGGAGGTGCTGTGGCTGGATGTTAATGCAGTCCTTGTTGCTTTGCAGTGGGCTCTCCCAGTGCTGAAAAAATGTCGAGTTGCAAAGTCAGCTCACATGTTTGCACTGCTCAAATGTGTGCACATTCCCTGCATGAATGTGCAGCAGTCTTCATGCCGTGGCTCTTCTGGTCCCTGTCAAAGTGGCAGTTCTCTGGCCAGAGCAAGCAGGAAGTCCGAAGACAGGGCTTCAGGAGCAGCACAATAGTAGTCCAGGTAAGCCCCCTCCCGAGGAGGAGGTTACATTTCTTTTGTCGTGTCTTTTAGCCAAATATCTGGTTTACAGTTACAAGTAAGCAACATAGAATTAGGTAAACTTGCAGCCAAGTGAGCAGTTGTTTACTGCTCAGGAGGGTGGTTGTACAGCAATGGTGGGACATCATCATGCCAGCTGACATCATCAGTCAGCATGTTTCACCCCCTGGCCACGAGAATAAGTGAGAACACTGGTTGGCACTTGCTGCTGCTATTCCTGGTGAGATACTGTGGAGTAAGCTGCTCTATCATAGAAGGTAAGGACACTGAAAACTTTTAAACTCCACAGAAGAATTTAATGCACATTAAAACTGCAATGTGCCTATTAAATGCTGGTTAGCATGATCGATTGAGTCAAAGGTGCCATTATATTTCAACTTGTGCAGCAGAGTAGACAAGAAGGGAACAACATGTTCTAGCATCATCAAAATGTTTGACACACATTTTAAAATGTAACAAATATTCTCAGCTTGGATACATATGCAGTAAGACTATTCAGATCAGCAGAAGGCCAATGTTCTAAGACTGTGTAGTATATTGAACTCAAGGTTGCTAACATTAGAAGTCTCTTAAAAATACAACCCCCTATTTATCTTATAAACTGATACCAGCGGCTTCAGAATATTTCAGTGTTCAGTGGAGTTCAGGCCGTTGTAGCAGTTAATATTATAGAAGGAATACATTCACCTACATGCTTTAGTAAACCAATGTGATGTAATGACATTACCCTGTAACCTGTATATTTACTAATTAGGCTTAAAAGCCTGCTACAGTGCACTAAAAGCCTTTAGCTTTAGTAAACATCTTCTATCTGTAACACTAGTAAATTGATTTGAAAAGCATACTAACCACAACATAAACTACTGATTTTTACTGCTGCAGTGGGTGGAACACTGCAGTCGTTTTGCTATTTCAGTAGAAAAAAGGAGCCCTCCAGTTTCCTAATGGACTAGATGACACTGGAGGTTTCATGTTATCAGTATGCTAATTAATTGTAGCAGTCTGCTGAGGAGAGTTTCAAACCACTACTTTTTGTGCTAAGCTTCAATCTGGCTAGAACTATCTTTGAAGAAAGTTTCATAGGCTCATAAACATGTCAAGTCACCCAGGTTTTCCCAGGCATAAAGGGTAAGTGAGAGTGAGGAAGTAGGTTTCAGATTTCAGATGCTATGCTAAAAGGCCAGAGACAGGTCAGACAAAAACTTAAACATAACTGAGATATCAGACCAGAGACCTACTTTCACATGACGTGTATAGTTTTCTTTTTCATGAGCCAATATTCTTTATTCCAAACCAGGCAACATTATGAGATCATAAAGACTTCTTCATCAGAGATTTGGCTAAAATTTACATAATAATCATAAAATTAGTATGCAATGTTTCACTGTTAACATACCTCACAAAATAATTCATGTTATGAATTTTTTTTTGTTTTTTGGGTAACTGAGTAAGGCCCACTAGAAACAAGTGCCTGTTTTCAAGGGCAACCTGGGAGCACTGGGTGGTTAAGTGACTTGTTCATAGTCACGCAGTATGAAAGTGGAGGTTGTGGGAATCAAACCCAGGTTTGCTGCATGTACCAAACTCATTCATAGCTCATTAACCTCTAGGCTATACTGCCAGCCTCAATTGTAATATGGAGTGGCATAGTCTCCACATTAGTTCCACAATGTATGCACTTCCTTATCTGCTTTCTTTAAATATTTTTTTTTTAAATTCTGTGTGCATAAACTTGTATTAAATTATGCTAATAAATATCAATATGGACACTACAAAATCACAAAAACATGTTATTAAAACTTGTTTATGGCCACACAATTGTTTACAAAATGAGTTCGTTTTTAAATGCTATATCAAAACCTTCACTAGACCCAAATACAAATAATTACCTGACCCAAGTCTGCTAGGAAGTCACTATGTTACTATGCTATATGATATCACAAAAGAAACACATGTAGTTCATCGTACCACTCTTTAAACATGAAAAGGAAAACACTGTAAATGCAGACAGTTAAACTAATTCTTGTCACTCCTTAAATTCTGTGACCATTTTAACCCCTACCACTACCTCTGGTAGGCTATTCCAGGCGTCCACCACCCTCTCCATGAAAAAATATTTTCTCGCGTTTCTCCTGAGCCTTCCCCCTCTAACTTCACTTTGTGCCCCCTTGACTTGGAGCATCTCTTACTTTGGAAGATGCTTCCTTCCTGTACTTTGTTTATACCGGTGATGTATTTGTATGTCCCCCCTGCTCCTTTCCTCTAGGGAATATATATTTAACTCCTTTAGTCTTTCCTCATAGGTCTTATCCCGCAGGCACGTCGCCTTTTTAGTTGCCGTCCACTGCACCGCCTCCACTCTATGTTCTTTCTCAAATGGGGCCTCCAGAACCGGTTGCAGTATTCCAGGTGTGGTCTCTTATGAGTGTCTTACACAGGGGCAAGATGACCTCCCTCTTTATACTCCTGATACCTCTCCCTATGCATCCAAGCATCTGGATAGCCTTTCTAGCCACCTTATTGCACTGCCTAGTTTCTCTTAGGTCCTCCAAGATGATAACTCTCAGGTCCTTTTCCTGCTTTGCAACTGTCAGTACCTCCCCACCTAGTTTGTACTTTGTCCCTGGGTTCTTGACCCTATGTGCATGATCCTGCACTTCTTTGCATTGAATCTCTGCTTCCATTCTTCAAACCATTTCTCCAGTTTTTTAAGATCTTCCCTCATTCTTTCAACAACCCCTGGCATGTCCACCCTATTGCATGCCTTTCTAGTTCAACAGTGGATGCACTTCCTTATCTGCTTTCTTTAAACATGTTTTCAAAAAAATCTGCATGCATAAACATATATTAAATTATACTCCTAAATATTAATATGGACACTACAAAATCACTAAAACATGTTATTGAAACTTGTTAATGGCCACACAATTATCTACAAAATGAGTTCATTTTCACATTGGCTGTGCTTACGCACCCGTTTTGTGGCAAGAATAGGGAATTTTGGGGGAGGGTGAGGTCACTGCCAAGCCCATTGCAGCTCACAAAAGCAAGGGCTCAGCAAGCTACACTAATGACCATGGGTTCTGGTTCTGACATCACTCTTTACTTGGTGGGCTGAAACTTTGTGTATTTCAAAGGACCAAAGTCGCTCTACTCAGAGAGGGCTTCGGTCCTTTGATGTGCATGAAGCCGTCAGCAAACAGCTGAGTGGCTTTCAAAGGAGCCTGTCAGTCTTCAGTCTTGTTAAAAACAAAACACTTCCATTGATGTCTGTTTCTGCCCCTCAACTGCCCCCCACCCAACCCTCCCTCTCAGTACCCACTGCCCCCAAATATAACACTGACACTTGGGGTGCCCAGTTTCTCCAGTGTCACCACCTTGTAGTTATTTCTTTTTAAATTTTATTTATCTATTACTTGCAGCAAAGAAAACTGTCCCTCGATGTCTGTAGCTGGTGCCCCTGTAAGTGCCCCCCCTCCACTTGACCCACCCTCTGATCACCCCCCAACAAACATAACACTGATGCTGGGGGTGCCCAATCCTCCAGTGTCATCACCTGAAATATAGAGTGTCCCTCATCATTTCTTTTAATCCTGTAAAACAGAAAACCGTCCATCATTTTCTGTTGTACTGTTAGTCCCCCCCACCTGACCGTCCCACTAAGCACCCACCACCCCACACCCTTCTAAGCCCTTACTTACCAAGCAGGAGTCTGATGCTATGATCTTCTTCAGACCGCAGGGACATGTTTATTCTTCAGTGCTAGACTGTGAACTGAGGAAATCAGATATGCGGTTCAAAGTATTTCAGTGGTGTTCTGAATTTAGTAGCATAACTTAGGCATTTTTCAATATTTTTGCCCCAAATTTTCAACATACCTTTTTTGGTACACCTCCTCATGAACAATGCAAGTGACATTAAGTAAATCTGTCCTGAAAGGAGATTTCGTGGCAGCTGTGCGAAATCACCTTTTGGGAAGGAGTTGAAAATTTTCTCCACCATTGTTCATGAGGTGGGGAAATAAGAAGGCTATGTTGAAAATCTGGAATACAAATATTAAAAACAACAAAGTTATGAGCCTACATTGAAGTTTGAGAATGCAGGCTTGTAGTTTTGGTAATTTTCAATATTTTGACCCCAAATTTTCAACATAGGCATGTCCTCACAGTAACTCATGAATATGACAGCTGTCATTTTTCAAATCCTGGCCAAAATGTGTTTTCGCATTGCAAAAGGTGATTTTGCAGTTGCTGCATGAAATCACCTTTCAGGAAGGAGTTGAACATTTTTTTCACTATTGTTCATGAGGTGGCATCATAAGAAGGTTATGTTGAAAAGTTGGCATAAAAATATTAAAAAACAACAAAGTTATGAGCCTACATTGACGTTTTCGAACACAGTCTTATAACTTCGATAATTTTTAATGTTTTGATCCTAAATTTTTAACATAGCTATTTCTTCACAGAACCTCATGAATGTGACAGCTGTCATTATTGAAATCCTGGCCAAAATGTGTTCTCGTATCTGTGGCACGAAATTACGTTTTGTGAGGGATTTGAAAATTTTCACCTACTGCATTCATTAGGTGGGCTAATAGGAAGACTATGCCAAACATTTGGTGTATACATATGATAAAATGGCCAGGTTATGATTGAATGTTACACCATGTCAATGTTCACTCATAACTTCACTCATTTTCGATATTTTGACTCCAGCCTTTCAACATTGACATTTTTCCACACCACCTCATAAATGTGATGTGTCATTTTCAAAATCCTGGATGAGATGTGTTTTCGCACCTCTGATGCGAGATTACATTTTGGCCAATATCCCATAAATGGCACATGTCATGTCTATAAGGCGAATCCTAAAACAAGTAGCTTCAAAATTTGGGGTCAGAATTGCAAAAAACAAATTGTTTAACAAGCTGCCAACGTTCCACATTGACAAATGCTTGTTAAATGCTATATCAAAACCTTTACCAGACACAAATACAAATAATTACGTGACCCAGGTTTGCTAGGAAGTCACTGTGTTACTATTTTATATGCTATCACAAAAGAAAAACATGTAGTTCATCATACCACTCTTTAAACATAAAAAAAAACCAAAAAACATTTTTAATATAGACAGTTAAGCTAATTCACTTCACTCCTTCTTAAATTCTGTGACCATTTTTGCCCCATCACCCCCTCTGGTAGGCCGCCTTCTCCATGAAAAGATATTTTCTCAAGTTTCCCCTGAGCCTTCCCCCCCAACTTCATATTGTGCCCCCTTGACTTAGAACATCTCTTACTTTGGAAGATGCTTCCTTCCTGTACTCTGTTTATACTGGTGATGTATTTGTATGTCTCAATCACGTTCCCCCCCCTTTCCTCCAGGGAATCCATATTTAACTCCTTTAGTCTTTCCTCATAGGTCTTATCCTGCAGGCCTTGAACCATTTTAGTTGCCCTCCACTGCACCGCCTCCACCTTATGTTCTTTTTCAGATGGGGCCTTCAGAACTGGATGCAGTATTCCAGGTGCAGTCTTTCACGAGTGTCTTATACAGGGGCAAGATGACCTCCCTCTTTTTACTCCTGATACCCTTCCCTATACGTCCAAGCATCTGGATAGCCTTTCCAGATGCCTTATCTCTCTGCCTAGTTTCTCTTAGGTCCTCTGAGATGATAACTCCCAGGTCCCTTTCCTGCTTTGTGACTGTCAGTACTTCCCTACCTAGTTTGCACTTTGCCCTTGGGTTCTTGTGCCCTATGTGCCTGATCTTGCACTTCTTAGCATTGCATCCCGGCTGCTATTCTTCAGATCATTTCTCTATTTTTTAAGGTCTTCTCTTATTCTTTCAGCACCCCCTGGCATGTCCACCCTATTGCATACCTTTCTATTTTCTGCAAAGAGGCATACCTTCCCCTCCAGTCCCTCAGCAATGTCCCCAATAAAGGCATTGAAAAGGACCGGCCCCAAAACCAACCCCTGCAGTACCCTGCTAATCATCTCTCCCTCTCCAGAGTACTCCCTGTTTACCACTGCCCTCTGACTCCTGCCATTCAGTCAGTTCTCCACCCACAGAACTATTTTAGGATCTACCCCTAGGCTGCTCAGGTTGTTAATCAGCTTTCTATGAGGGACAGTCTCAAAGGGATTTCTGAAGTCCAGATAGGCCACATCCACCACACCACCCTGGTCCACTACCTTAGTTACCCAGTCATGCCATAGATTAGTACAATGAGTTAGTGCAAAACACAGTGCCTATCCTAAATACAGTAAAAGACATGGTTAAATGTATAAGTAAATAAATGCCATATAAGGCAATGTATGTGTGTAAGTGTGTGTGTGTGGCAATGCTCTGTGTGTGTCGACAGTGCACTGCTATGTTATACTGCAATATATATGCATATATGTGTATATGTATTAGTCAGTGTGTGTGTATCACAACAATTAGAAAGTGCACTTAGGAAGCTCAGTAGTTAGTGCAAAAATTGCTAGTCTACGTTCCCCGACTATCTAGATCAGTTTCAGCCTTATGCATGTCATTACTGCTTTAAATGAGGTTTCTAGTGGCAACTCCCCCACCCTGTGATGTCCCTCAGAGTCTGAAAAAAAGAAGTCGTCCCTATATGTCTTTTTTTTAATGTGTAAAAATATGTGTAGACAGTGAACTGCTATGTAATACTGGAATATATATGCATATATGTTTATATATATTAGTTACATAGTAGCTGTCAGCAGAAAAAGACCCCATGGTGCATCTAATCTGCCATGGTTCTAGATTAGTTCATTACCACTGAGCTTTCCAGTTGTCTTTCCTATGCTAATGGTCTTTGTCATTCAAGGCTTTCTTCTCCCCTGCAGGTTTTCTCTAATTTTGTAATGGAAGTAATTTTGGGATTATTATTTTCATGATGCAGGACTTTATGTTCGAGTCTTGGAATGCTGATAAATATGCCTGTAGCCCTACAATCATCATCCTATATGGGTAGTTAATCTTGGGAAGGCCCATGCATCCTTCAGACCTTGGAATGATTTAATATGGGCACAGACTGTTGCTATTTTTTGTAGATAAACTGATAAGCATGAGGAAGGTTTTTTTTTTGTCTGGTACAGCTCATTCTTTGGTCAGTCAATTACACCAACACTGTATGAGATCACAGGAAGGGGAAGTTGATTTATAGCTTACACTTTATTGCATGCTATCAAAGTAAGCTTCAGGCATCTGACGTATCCCTTGCAGATCTTTTCTCTCATTTGTTCATGATGCATTGCTGCTCCTTCCTCTATTTTCAGGTGTTTGCATACTCCCCTCTTCCTCAAGTTCAGTGTGTGTGTATCACAACAATTAGAAAGTGCAGTTAGGTGGCTCAGTGGTTAGTGCAAAAATTGCTATTCTACATTCCCCCACTATCTAGACCAGTGTCAGCCTTATGCATGTCATTGCTGATTTAAATAAGGTATCTAATGGCAACCCCCATCCTCTAATGTGCCTTGGAGCATGAAAAGAAGAAATCGGTCACCCAATGTCTTTTTTTTTTACCTGTAAAAATGTGCGTAGACAGTGCACTGCTATGTTATACTGGAATATATCTGCATATATGAGTATATGTATTAGTCAGTCTGTGTGTGTGTATATCACAACAATTAGAAAGTGCAGTTAGGTGGCTCAGTAGTCAGTGCAAAAACTGCTAGTTTACACACTTCTCACTGTCTACAATACCATTAATTTTTGCAGCTATATTGGCTCTTGCTAGTTCTTATTATAAATAACTGGTAACCAAATGCTTTTCTACAGCATGCTCCCCCTTTATTCTATATTTAATAACTCCTAATTATTTGATTCCCTATAATTGTTTTGAGCTTTTTAAGCCCTGACTTTGAGCAGCAGTGGAGCCTCACGTGTATGTAAAAAGCCAGTAGCTGTTTTTAATAACACAGCAGAGTAAAATGCACACTGTTCTGCTTATATAACTCATTATTTGGCACTGGTTGGTAATTTGGTCAGTATGTGATATAGAACTATGGTGAATCCACATACACTTTTAATACTAGCACATGGGTTGTATTTTGAACAAAGTGACCTTATGTTTTATATATAGGCAGCCAAGAAATGAGGACAAAAAGTCATGTGAAATTAGTATAAAATAACTCTAAACAGTAATCAGGTATGAACACTTCAGTTACTGATTGAGTGTACTGATGATATTTAAATATCATTTCAGTAGAGAGTTGGAATGTAAATATTTATTTTAATTATAGAATGGTCCCTTGAAAAAGCCTTAGACAGGCAAAGCATCAAGACAGAGTAAATGAAATAAAAGTCAAAGGAACTTGAAAAGTTTGAAGCATGTTGAGGCATCTTTTGCTGCCAGAGTGACTAGACTTCTATAATTCTGATATTCGCCACAAGTGGCTGACTCCACGGATGTACACATTCTGAATATTGATGAGTTGCAGCAGAGCCCCATGGCTAAAAACATAATCCTCTGTTTGTGTTGTCATTGAAACTTAGAGAATTGCAGACAGAAGAAGGCTTTGAAGTGTATCCAGTCTTCCCTGTAAGGTTATGTATAACAATTTCCTCAGTAACAGACTGATGTCATAAGCAGAAGACTCTGATGTCAGGTATAGAAAAGGAACCAGACAAGATGGAGTCTAGAAGCAGTGATCTTATATGAATATTTTTTTGTACATTAAATGTTATTGTTTTCATGACAAAACAATTACATACATGCTATCTCATGTCAGAGATCGCATATCAGGTCACAAAGGAACATAGGATACATTCAATGTAATGGTCTTTGTTAGTCTAGACAATCTGTTTTACGAATATGGGGTAGTTCTTCATTTATCAATCCAAAAAACAGAGTCCTGAAAAAAAGTGCATCCTACAAGGCTTTGAGTGGTCATTTCTAAAAATATCAGCTTTTTAACTTACAGTAGTTACACAATGTCCAGTGTTGTTATGGCCCTCTACCAAACATTAGTGCCAATTAAAGGTAGCAAACAGCAGTAGAGTCCCTCAATGCCCACTATATCAATATTTAAATACAAAAAATGATCCCTTATTTAACTGAACCAGCCACCCTGATAGTTCCATGGCTTTAATTTAGAAACAGTGTTGTAGCCTTTATAAACAGCTGATTTGTAAACTACAGTATAATACTATCCTAATTAAACAAGCTTTCAAAACTGCAGTTCCCAACTCAACAGGGGTAACATCACCATTTTTTTGTTATAATCAGAGCTTCAGTCCCCTTTTATATTTAGATGCAACATGGACAGAGTTTATAAAAGCCTGTAAATGTTCATTTGCCATTCTCCAATTCTGAATCGATCTCCGCCGTCCTTCTGGATCAATCAAACTTCTGTGAAAGAGCCTCCACCTTCTTATTGGCCTCCTCTGGATCTGTATACTGATATATGAGGCCTCCATACTGGATCCTCAAGTAAGCAGGCATCGAGAGAGTGCATTACACCCAAACTGTATAACTCAGCTTATATACCGTCAAATCTTTTCCTCCTCACCCTGGTGGCAAATGATAAGTCTGGAAACATGTGGATAGTGGATCCCTGATAGTTGAGCCATTCAGTATTCCTAACTGCTTGGAGGATAGTATCCTGAATTGCTGGAGTCATGGTGATCAAGACAGCCATTCTGGGGAGCTCATTTGGACCCGATGCCACTCTAGATGATATCCGGTAAGCCGGAACAAATTGAGCAGTGATGTGAGGATCAAGCTGTAGGGCTCCAGGCAACCATTCCTTGAGAAAATATAGTAAATTGTCTCCCTCAATGTTTTCAGGAAGCCCCACTATATGAGTGCTAGATGCCCTTTGGGAGTTCTCTAGAGCTTCTAGATGATACTTGAGTTGGGTATTTTCTTGATGAAGTTTATTCATGGCGGGTAGTGCTTTCATTACTATGGATTCAGCCATAGCCATAGTCGCTGTGTTAGATGCAGCAGCTATCTTAACATCATGTTCTGCAAATTTTGTCAGGATCGATTCCACTTTTGAATCTATCACTTGCATGGATTTTTGCAATGCCCACCATGGTGGTTCAGAGTTGGGAGAGGTAGGTCCCAAGGCCTCCACTGGCGTGTTTTGAACAGGAGGATTCTTAGAAGTACTTGCCAAGGCTTTGTTAGTCTGTCCCATCGCTCAAAAAAGGTATAGTTGGATTCAATTCAGCCTATTAAACTTGTTTTTGAAGAACGTTCAGCTGAATTTTCAGGTTTTCTTCAGTTATTGCTCTTTTTAGTGAGTATTTAGAGGAGCTCTCACTAAATGCGTCTCATCAGTGGGTGTGCTCAACAGCACCCCCGATCTTATATGAATATTAAAGAGCATGTGACATATTTGAGAAAACTTTGAAAAACGAAATATTTGTATGTACATCTGCTTGAATTTCACATAGTTTAGTATTTTTCTTCCCCACTTTATTAGTAAGCTTTGTTGTTTGAAAATAGCATCATTGTCATCCAGACATCATCAGCTCCTTTTGTCTGTCTACATGTGATGTCTAACCTTTTGTTTATGAATCACAGTTGGCTACTAATGCAATGATCATGGTGTCTCAAGCAGGAAAGTATGGTATCATGTGCAGACAAACAACAGGAGAAGATGAAGTCCAAAGGGCAAGGACAGGTAGTATGTATCACTGAGATGCTATCTGTCTATGACAGTGGAGAGGAGAGGGATCTCTGAACCAGGAGCTGCAACTCCTGGCTGAAGAAATCATGCAGAGAAGAAAGGTTTGGCTACATTGGAGACTGGGGACACACCTGGGTAGAAAATGGCCTCTGCAAGGGTGATAGCCTGCATCCATCTGGAAGGGGAACTGTGGTCCTCAGTGGACAGTTTTAAACGTTACTTTAATGAACATTTAAACTAGTTGAGGGAATAGTGGAAGGAACTGGGGAGGCAGAAACTGTCCTTCCCACAGGCTGAAGTAGAGTAGGGAGAACTTGAGGGAAGAGGAATTCCCCCAAGTGCAAATTAATAAAGGACACAGGGTGATAGAGAGATGGGGAAGGAAATAGGAGCATTAAAAAGAGAGGAGGGTGCCGGTCTGGTGGTGCTGAGGGTTGAGGTGCTGGACGCCACACCTTGCGCCACGCTGGTGACCCAGGTTTGGGAATGGACTCGGGTCGCTCGGAGGTTGGTGGGGGAGGAAGGATTGAGCATTCATAGACAGTTCTCCTTCCTCAGGAAGGGGGGACAGTGCAGGGAGGAAATTGTTTAACCAGGAGAGGCACACTAAGCTGAAGCTTGTTTCCAAGTGCGACCTGGGAGCACAAAGAAGTTAGGTGACATGCTCATGGTCACACAGTATGCAAGTGGGGGGCTGTGGGGTTCAAACCCAGGTCTCCAGGCTTGTAGCTCAGAGCCTTAAACCACTACTCTATACTGCCTCCCAACAGTGCAGCACACCGTAGACTGACACCCAGCGATAGCTGGGTGTTGGCACAGGTGTATCGCCCAGACCAGGGGAGGGCAACCATCCAGGGTGTATGGCTGCTTCCACGGAGGTGGGGACAGCTGCCTTGGCCATAGCATGTTTCAGGTGCCTGGGGAGAAAAAGCTTAAAAATGGCTGGGATCCGAAGGGGTCCATGACGACCAGACACATTCTGGTCAGAGTACGAGTCCCTCTGAGGAAGAGCTGGAGCAACCTGTTGGCTCTACAGAGGAGCCATAAAGTATAAATTAAAAAAAAGAGAGGGGTAAGGAGGAAGGGTAAAAAGAAAAAAGGGGGGGAAACAAGCAGAGTGGAACCAAAATCTGGAATTCCAGGTGTGCGAATGCTAGAAGTCTAGGAAATAAGAATCCAGGCCTAGAGACCATGATGGCAGAGGCAAACCTGGATATTGTGGACGGAAAATCATGCCTGGGACATTGCCATACTGGCCTATACTCTGTTCAGGAAAGACAGGTGGGAAGGAAAGGGGGGTGTGCTTTATGTGAGGGAAAGCATAAAAGTGACAGGAATACAAGGGGTGGTACTGCAGATCACCCCAGAGTTGGGGAATGGAAACACTATTCAAACTGGAATGATCTACAGACCTCCAGGACAGGGGGAGGAATTAGATAAGGAACTGGTGGAAGTCAATGACAAGATGGCAGAAAATGAGGAGGTGCTGCTGGTGAGGGTCTTCAACCTACTAGATGTAGATCGGAGCCTCCCAGTAGTGGCTTCAGCTAGACGCAGAGACATCCTGGACCTTCTGCAGGGGGCGTTCCTCAAGTAACTAGTCAGTGAAACCACTTGTGATGGGGTAATAATGGGCCTGTTACTCACTAACAAGGACAGTGTTGCAGATATCAAGGTGGGAGGTCAACTGGGGACCAGTGATCTTTGTATGATGTGTTGTTCAATATAAGGACAGCTGTGGAATAGAATCACACAAGGGTGAGAGTCCGGGACTTCAGGAGGGCAGATTTTATAAAGATGGGTGAATGCCTCAGGGATGACCCGGCAGGCATTGAATGACCTGGGTGGGGTGGAGGAACAGTGGGCAAAGTTAAAAAGGGGCATAGTAAAGGCAGTAAACTTCTGCATCAAACAAGTGAGTAAAAGGAAAAGGAAAAAGAGACTGCTATGGTTCTTGAAAGAGGTGGCAGAAAAGGTAAAGGCTAAAAGGGTAGTATTCAGAAGGTATAAAGAGATGCAGAGGGAGGACAGTAGGGAGGTGTATCAGGGGAAACAGAGAGAAGCAGGGAGAGCAGTAAGGAGCACAATGCTGCAAACTGAAGAAAGAATAGCCCAGGAGGTAATGAAAAGGGACAATACATGTTTTTAGGTATAGAAACATACTGCAGAAACATTGAATTCAATGGCAGATAAGCATCGCTTAGCCCACCCAGTCTTCCTATTTTTCCATACCTACATTATTATTGCAGACTGTACTTGATCTACAGCTCATTCTCCCTTCCTCCTTCCTTTTCACCATGATTCCCTTGTGCCTATAGCATGCATTCTTGAACCCCGCCACTGTTTTCGTTCCCAACACCTCTGCTGGAAGGCTGTTCCAGGATTCCACTACTCCTTCTGTGAAGAAGTACTTCCTCACAACTCACCTACATGTAAGTGAAAAGAGGAAGCCTAGGGTGGGACTGTAAGGTTGAAAAGGGAAGGGAGGACTGTGCAGAGGGAACCAGGAAAAGCAGAGGAAAGAGAAGGGGAACAGTGACAAAAAAGTAACAGAAGCTTTGGGGGGGGGGGAGGTAACACTAGTCCTTTTTGGAGGACAGAGTCCTGAAGGGACCTGCTAATCTGAAGGTGAACAAAACAATGGGGCCAGACAGAGTGTAGCCAAGGGTATTGAGGGAGCTCAGGGAGGTATTGGGTGCACCTCTGACATTCCTATTTAACAGCTTACTGGAAACAGGAGTGGTTCTGGAGGACTGGAGGAGAGCAGATGTAGTCCCACTTTGCAAAAGTTGTATCGGAGAGAAGGCTGGCAAATATAGGGCAGTCAGTCTGACATTGATGGCGGGAAAGTTAATGGAATGACCGCTGAAGGAAAGGATTGTGGAATATCTTGAATCCAATGGGTTACAAAACCCAAGGCAGCATGGGTTAATGAGGGGAGGTGGGTTTGTCCCTTCAAATGAATCTGATAGATGTTTTTGACTGGATGACAAAGGAATTAGATCAGGTGGAGCAGTGGACGTGGCCTCCCTAGATTTCAATAAGACTTTCGATACTCTTCCATTCAGGTGACTAGTTATCAAGCTGGGGAGCTCAGGAGTAGGTCCAAATGTAGTAAACTGGATAAAAAATTAGTTAAATGATAGGCGACAGAGGGTGGTGGTTAATGGAGTTCGCTCTGAGGAAGGGATGATGATCAGTGGGGTGCCTTAGGGATCAATGATGGGATGGCTCCTGTTTAATGTCTATACGTGACATTGCAAAGGAGCTGGAAAGGATGGTCTGCATCTTTGCAGATGCCACCAAAATCTGCAACAGGGTGGACACTCCAGGGTTGGGTGGGGTTGGAAAGGATGATTAGAGACCTGAACAATCTTGGAGTGCTCAAAAGTATGGCAGCTGGGTTTCAATGCAAAAAAAGTGCAAAATAACCTAGGGCACAGAAACCCAGAAGTGGAGTATAAAATGGGCAGAGTGGTATTGATGACTAGCAAGTAAGAAAGAGACCTGAGTGTAATCATATCTGATGACCTAAAGGTGGCCAGGCAGTGCAACAAGGCAGTTGGCAAAGCTGGTGGGATGCTGGGGACACAAATGGAGAGGCATCACCAGCAGAAAGAAGGAGGTTGTGTTGCCTCTCTAAAGATTGCTGGTAAGACCCCACCTAGAGTATGAATCTAGGTGTAAAGTCATGTACTTTGGAAAAAAAACACACTTTAAGGAAATACTATCTCAGTGGTTCTCAACTTGAACACAGTAATAATGAAAAGGATTTGGGTATAATTATAATGAATAAAAGTTCTCTTTCACTGAACATACCCGTGAGGTAGTAGCAGGAGGGGGGGGATAAAATGTTGGGGTCAGTCCTTAAACATATAAAGGGTAGGGAAAAATAAGTGATTATGCCACTGTATGGGGCACTTGTGAGGCCTCATCTGGAGTACTGTGCACAGTTCTGGTCTCTGTACATGGTAAAGGATATAGTAGTACTAGAGAGAGTGCAATGAAGAACTACAAACAAAAATAAACAATATCTCTAATTTAAATTATGAGGAGAGACTAATAGAACTGAATTTGTTTCCACTGGAATATAGATGTCGCAGAGGAGATCTCTGCCTGGTATATAGGGCATTCAGAAATCAGGATCTGTGGGAGTGCCCTGGTTTACAGGAAAAGGTTGTTAATAAAAAACTAAGAGGGCATAATATGCAGCTTAGTGGAGAAAAGTATAACACAACTAAGAGAGGAATGTGGTTTAATCAATGTGTGGTGAATGTGTGGAATGTACTTCCACAAGATATTGTGAGTAGCCCTTGACAACCATTTTGGATACAGTTCCAACTTATGACAGTTGGTGAGTGTAAATTGCATAACTGCTTCTGATTGTAAGAATCCTGTGCATCCTATGAAGAGTGCTGTGTCCAGTTCTGGAGACTACATTTCCAGATGGACATAGACAGAGTGGAGGTGGTCCAGAGGAGGGTAACTAAAATGGTGCAGGATATGCATCAAAAGCCCTATGAGGAGAGACTGAAGGACCTCCATATGTACACCCTGGAAGGGGGGGGGGTATGTTAGAGAACTTTAAATACCTCATGGAGGTAAATAACGTAGAGGAGAGATGTATTTTTTAGAAAAAAATGGTGCTCAAAAATAAGGGGACTTGCTATGCAGCTGGAGGTGGTAGATTTAGGAGAGATGTGAGGAAGTATTTCTTCACAGAAAGAGTGTTGAAATTCCTGGAACAGCCTTCCAGCAGAGGTGGTGGGGGAGAAAACAATGGTGCAGTTCAAGAATGCATGGGATAGGCAACAGGGAATCATAGTGGAAAGGAATGCAGGGACTGTACGGTTAAGGGGGTTTGCACAGAGGGGGATCAGGAAAAAGCAAACATCTTGAACAAATACTTCTGCTCAGTGTTCACAGTAGAAGGGGAAGGGGAGTGACCACAAAAAAGCACCAGGAGCTTTGATGGGAGGGAAATGGATGCTAATCAGTGTTCTGTGGAGAGAGTCCGGAAAGCATTCGTAACCTGAAGGTGAACAAAGGTATGGGACCAAATGGGATACCTTCAAGGGTGCTGAGCAAGCTCAGGAAGTTACTGACTGCACCTTTGATGGACCTATTTAACAGGTCACTGGAGACCGACGTAGTCCTGGAGGATTGGAGAAGGGTAGATCTACTCCCACTTCACTAAAGTGGTAGCAAGGAAGAAAAAGGCAACTATAGACCTGTCAGCCTGATGTCAGTGGTGGGTAAGTTAATGGAAACACTATTAAAGGAAAGGATTGTGGGATATCTTGTATCCTACAGTTTACAGGACACAAGGCAGCATGGTTTCACAGGGGGAAGATCATGCCAAACAAATCTTACAGATTTCTTTGACTGAGTGACAAAGGAGTTGGCTCAGAGAGGAGAGGTGGACGTGGCCTACCTCAATTTCAGCAAGGTGTTTGACATCATTCCACACTGGATTCTGGTAAGTAAGTTGGGTAACTTGTAGGTGGGTAATAAGGTGGTAACCTGGGTAAGAAACTGGTTAGCGGATAGGACACAGAGGGTAGTGGCAAATGGAGTTCACTCCAAGGAAGGGAGGGTGACCAGTGGGGTACCTCAGGGATTAGTACTGGGACCAGTCCTCTTCAATGTCTTTATAATGATATAGCAGGGGAACTGGAAAGGAATGTCTGCCTCTTTGTGGATAGCACCATTATCTGCAATGGAGTGGACACTCAGGGGCGTGGGGTGGAAAGAATGGGCAAGGTTCTGAAGAAACTGGAAGAGTGGTCAATGGTATGGCAGCTGGATGTTAATGCAAAGAAGTTCAAAATAATGCAATTGGGCCATAGAAACCCAGCAGTGGAGTGCAAAATGGGTGGAGTGATACTGACAAAAACAAAGCAGGAAAAGAGACCTGGGGTAATCATATCAGATGACCTGAAGGTGGCCAGGAAGTGTAACAAGGCAGTAGGAAGGGCTAGTGAGATGCTGGGGTTCATAGGAAAGGGTATCACCAGCAGAAAGAGGGAGGTTGTGCTACCCCTATGTAGATCACTGGTAAGATCCAAACTTGAATACTGTGTCCAGTTTTGAAGACCACATCTCAGGAAGGACATAGACAGAGTAGAGGAGGTCCAGAGGAGGGCTACCAAAATGGTGCAGGGTCTACATCAGAAGCCCTATGAGGAGAGGCTAAAGGAGCTAAATATGTACACCCTGGAAGACGGGATGGAGAGGGAGATGTGATAGAGACCTTTAAATATCTCCCAGGGATAAATAAGGTACAGCAGGGGGTATTTTTCAGAGAAAAAAGTACTCTAGGACAAGGGGGGCATGAAATGAAGCTGGAGGGGGGTGAATTCAGGAGGGATGTGAGGAAGTGCTTCTTTACAGAAAGAGTGGTGGATGCCTGGAACAGTCTTTCAGTGGAGGTAGCTGGGGTGAATACAAAAACAGTGGTGTGGTTCAAAAATGCCTGGGAGAGGCACAAGGGAATTTTAGGGTTAAGGAAGGGGGTGGGGAGAGAGATTATGCTGTAGATCAAGTAGGGTCTGCAGCAAAAAAAATTAAGGTTAAAAAAAAAAGAAAAAATGGGCAGACTGGGTTGGCCCAGAGGCCCTTATCTGCTGTCACATTCTGTTTCTGTATTACTAAGGGGGGAGGGAGAAAGATCTGTAGATCAAGTAGGGTCTGTGGTGATAATGTACAGTAGGTAGGGAAAACTAGACAGACAGGGTAGGCCATGCAGTCCTTATCTGCTGTCAAATTCTATGTTTCAAATTCTGTGATGTCCTGTTTCATACTCATTTCTTTAGTAACAGAGAAGAGACGAAAATAAAACTATAGGAAATACAGCTAAGACCATGTTGTGTTTCCGGGGCCAGATATTCAGAAATGTGTCAAAGGCCGGCGCAAGTCTGGTGCAGAGCAAATCCGATGCACCATGGCACAACGCGAGGTATATTCAGAGGTTGCGCTGGCCGCACTGCGCAAGTGCTACATGTCTGAATATGGCACATTTGTGCCATGGTGCAACTGTAGATGTGCCATGGTGCAACTGTGGATGCGCCATGGTGTGACCACAGGTGCGCCATGGTGCAACCACAGGTGCACCATAGGCAGACGCAGAAGCCCCAGGGCAACCATGGGAGCAGAGAACCAGAGCAACTGAGGAGACCCAGGGACAGAGCCAGGGAAGCAGAATGACAGACCACAGTACGCCACCACCAGCCAGGGCACAGCAGGGCGCACACAGGCACCCAGACCTCCACCCTAGAACACAACAGTGGCACAGACAGTAGGCAACTGGGGGTGCCAATGAGGGATGGAGGGCCACCAAGGGAGCCCTCTGGGCACAGCAGGCCGTGCTTCCTCCACACATCCAAACCAGGCCAGGCCACACCCAGGGCCATGCAGCCAAGCAGACACACCTGTCACACAACCCTGACAGCCGCCCCAAGGACACCCCAAGGCACAGCCATCAACCGAGGGGAAGGACACTACCACCGTGGGACACACAGCAGCACACAGCAGTGATCCACAGAAGTACAACACAAGCCCCAACACATGCATACCACATGGACAGGCACTGGGCCACTGCAGCATGGCTTCTCACTCCACCTGCAAAGCAGACACAGACACAGACACAGGCAGGTAAGTCAGAAAAATATATTAACACAGAACTATGTACAAAAACCAGGGGCTGGGAAAGGGTAGGGATAGCGAGGGAAGGGGATAGGGAACAGGGTCTGTACAGTGGGACGAGGGACTGGAGGGGAAGGTATGGCTGGGGAAACAGGGGAACACAAAGCTGGGCTAGCGGTGGCCACGTTCTGCCACCCCCTACTGCTGTTGATGCCTCCTGACTGCCAGGAGCAGTCTCCAGACCTGGAACAATGCCTCCATTGTTGTTGAGCTTATTAAGATGAGCTGCCTCAGGAGCCTGCAGTACAGGGGCCTCCTACGGCATCGGCAGACACCTAGGACAAGGGACAGGATGGGTGATTAGTGTAATGTCCCAAGGAACATGGCCCAAACACAGCGTGTACCGGGCAGGGGGAACACACACCCCCTGAGGGCCCATGCAGGCCACCCACAGGGGTGCGGGTCAACGCCTGCCAGCAAAGCAGCACACCACATCAGCACACAATGGTGGTTCCCACCACACAGTGGCCATCCAACTGCACCATGTCAGTCACATGGCACAAAGCCCTGACAGCACCACAGCAACATCAGTGGTGGCCGTGCACACACCCATCCCACCAGCAGCTGGCACACGTGATCAATGGATGTGCCACAGTGGTGGGCACCACGCACAATGTGACACAGACAGCCACCATGGCACATGGCACAGGCAGCCATGCCCGCACCATTCCCCTGCTACACTCCAATGATGGTGCACAGAACAATGTCAGTGCCTACCTGCCCTCTGTGGCCCCACTGGCGCTGGAGCCACTCCTCCTCCCTGGGCTGCTGCAGCCTGGCATCCTGCCAGTGCCGCTTGATGTCTGTCCTCAGGTCCTGGAAATGGAACAGAAATACGTACACATCAGTAACCAACCACATCAGCTGCCCACCACCCCCACCACTGTGCACAGGGTGAGCCCCTGCTCAACATGTCCCACAGAGTGGCAATGCAATGCAAGTGGTGGAGGATGATGCAACCTCACAATGTGCACTATGGTAGTACTCCACTCAGCAGGACATGCCAGGTAGCCTAGCCAACACCACAGTACAGCACCAGGGCACACATGCATGATAGGCCTTCTCACCTGGCTGTGGCACAGCCCCACACCTGACACACGCCTCCATCCTCCTGAGGCACTCTGGGTCCCTCCACAGCAGGTTCCAATATCGGTGGCAACACTGCTCACCAATTCTGGCCACCCCTGTGTGCTGAGTGAGTGAAGCAGCAATTGCCTGCCACACAGCCACCTGGGGCTGCTGCAGTGTCTCCTGTCCCAACAGCTGGGGTGTGTGTGGCTGGACGCAGGCCACGAGGTTGGCCAGCTTGACCTGTGTCCAATTGGCCTCCCATCCACATTGCTGCTGCTGCTGCGCCATCATTGTGGTGTGAGCCACGGAGCAAAATGGTGGCAGGAGGCACATATGGCAAGTGCATGTGCCAGATGCACGGGCCGAGGGGACATGCACTGTGTCCGCCCATCACACAATCATGGAGATACATGGCATGGGTGTGGCTAGGTGGGGTCATGGGTACAGGGGTCACCCAGGGGCAGGGGCCATGGCAGGGGTCAGGGGTCAGCTGCCACACAGTGCACATGTGCGCAATAGCAGGCATGGTGCACTGTGCGCCATGGTCCCTATTGTGCAGTGGGTGCACAGTATGCAATAGATGGCTGCACACTGACTGGGCATGCACACTGCAGTCCTGCTAGTGTGCATGCATGCATATTGCACTGCAACTTGCTGCGGAGCAATCTCATTGCGCATGGAGCAAATTCACGATATTCAGCCGCCACATGCAAATGAGCTCATCAGCCAATGCATGGCACACTGGGAGAATTAGCATGTCACTACCATTGTGCCAATGCTCATTTGCATGTGTTGTGCCATAAAAGCACCACGGACCAGCACAGGCCATGGACTGGTACTGCAACCTTCTGAGGTAAGTTGCGCATGATGCTGGAGCACACTGAGTCCAGGCAGCACAGCAGGGAGGACGGAATAGGGTGCTGCTGACACTGACACACTGTGCTGTCCATGTTCACAGGTAGCAACATGTCAGAACGTAAGGAGGGTGAGGATCGTGGGCCTGCTGGCAAGCGCAGACCCAATTTCATGGAGGCAGAGGCCCTGTTTGTGGCCTACCTCAAAAGGGAGCTGCTGAAAAGTGATGCCACAGGCACACCACAGGCCAGGGCTGGGGCCTGGGAGGAGGTGGTGGCATGTGTGAACTAGCAGAGTAGCCACCAAGGGTCAGTGCAGGAGTGCCACAAGAAGGTGGGTACAGATAAGTGACTTATTAAAGAGAAGGTGCGGCCATCCGAGTGGCCCAGAAAGCCACTGGAGGGGGGCCTGCTGATGCGCCACAGCTCACGGAGCAGAAGGAGTTGGTGGCAGCTACCATGTACCGTGGCACCATGGAGGGTGTGCCAGGTGGCGGATTCCAGATGGGTGGCAGCCCATCACTGCATGATATGTATGATGGGCACACACAGCATGCAGTGGCTGTGTTGGGGGGGTGGGCACATGTGGGCCTTGCATCACTGAAACACCTGTTTTCTCTTTCAGCACCAGCATGCCTGCGTGCTGAGGATGGGGCAGCAGCAGCAGCCATGGAGGCAGGACCAGCCCCAGAGGACCAGCCATCCACCTCCACAGGCATCCGGGGGCCTGATAGGCTGTAGTACACCACCACTGTCCAGCCAGATGTCCTAGGCATAGGGTTGGATGAGGGCCTTGGATGTGTTTCTACAGGATGCCAGTCTTGACATCCTCTGCATGGAGACACAGATTGGGGTGGTGTCCGACACCAATGATGGCCTAACCATAATCTTGGACAGCATGGGTGGTGTTGTGGGGAAGATGCCCATACCAGACACCAACACAGGCAGCGTGCCTAGCGGCCTGACAGCGGTGGAACAGCTGTCCATCACCACTGTAGGTGCTGCTGTGTGCACTGCCACAGCTGTGCCATTTGGTGGTGGTGGTAGTGCAGCCCCACAGGTGCTGGGCAGAGTTCAGCGGCAAGATGGGCAATGGCAGCAGGTGCCACAGGTTAGCTGGACGTGGGTCTGCTGCTGGGGCACCTGCTAGGGACATACCCCATGAAGATCACACTGTGCAGCGTCCACTTGAGCAGGGGGATGTACAGTGTGGTTGGTCACTGCAGGATGGTCGGCGCCCTGCCTAGTTTCCCTAGGGTGCCGACCCATTGGCAGAGCACACCCGTTTGCTGTGGGCCTCCATGGAGCAACAGGTGCTGCTTGCCACTGGGTTGCGTGCACTGCACACGGAGGTGCACCAGGTGGTTGAGCAGCATGAGAGTGGCACTGCGCAGCTCCTGGCAACTATACAGCACTTGCAGGAGGCAACGACTGCATCCCAGGATTGCATTGCCAATGCAATCACAGATGGCCTTGCACTGCTGGCTGCCACAGGGCATGGCTGGCCACCATGGACCCCACGCAGTGCACTGTCCACTCCATGATTCTGGCATTGGGTGACACCCTCACTGTCAATACCAGGCTCTGCTGTTGGCATCCCAGGCACATCAGGGGCGGGCCTGTTTGGGCACCTATATACCCCTGTGTGGACTTGGTCACGGTCCTGCAGTTCAACCACTGATGGGCTATTGCTAACACCCCCTGTGGCCGATGAGCAGCCTGTGGCTGCTGATCTGCACCAGCGTGGTCACCCTGTGGCCACGGTGGCCATGGTTCCGTGTGGCGGCTCTGATATATGTGCCGCTCTGACTGCAGTCTGCAGCCGCTGCCCTGTGCACGCATGGGTGGTGTGTGTGTGTGCATACCACTGGTGTGGCACCTGTGTGCAACTCCAAATGCTGCCTGTGTGCGTGCCTGCCCAACCACTGGCCCATATGGTATGGGCATGATGATGGCAGCTCTGCACCGGTTGCACCTGTGCACTGGTGCAATGCATCTGATCCCCGCTACTTGCCAGTGCCTGGACGTGTGGGTGCGTGCGTGTGTTGCTGTGTGCAGTTGTGTGTGGATGTGTGCCACTGACTCCCCTACCTCTGCACCATGCCTCTGTGTGTGCATGCCCATTGCCATGCATGCCCCTGCCTGTGTGCTGTACCTGTGTGTGTGGCCTTTACGTGGGTTTGGTGCCACCTACTTGCATGCAACATAGTGCTCCTGTGTGATGGTGTCTCAATGCTGCTGCACCATCCTTTGCAGCCAGGGATCCCCCCACCTGGGGGGTGTCCACCACCCTCTGGCCCATTGCCTCCATCATCCCCACTACTGTCACCCTCATCAGCCTCGACAGCTACCCCGTGGTCAATGGCCATGTTGTGCAGTATACAGCAGGCCAGGAATTGGCCACAGGCTTTAGAGGAGCTGTACTATAGGGCACCGCCAGACCTGTCTAGGCAATGTAACTGTGCCTTCAGCATGCTGACTACACGCTCAATGATGTTTTGCATGCTGGCATGTGCCTCATTGTAGCATTCCTCTGCTGGGAACGATGGGCACCGATCGGGGGTGAGCAGCCAGGGCCTCAGTGGAAAGGCGCTTTCTCCTGTGTGAATAATGACATAGTTAGCCCTGTGACATCCTTTGCTCTGCCCCTTGCCTGTCCCTGGTGCCCTTGCCAGCACATTCACCCTGCCCTCCCCATTCCATGACCTGCTTTGCTCGGCACCCCTTGCCTGCCCCATACTCAACCACTAGGTGGCCTGTGGGGATGTCCCCATGCTCAAATCTGTGGCACAGTGCAGAGCTGTGCCAGATGAACGCATCATGTCCACTCCCAGGGTGTGTGGCACAGACATTAGTGATGTACTCCTTGGCATCGCACACCACCTGACAGTTCATGCTCGGGAACCCCTTCCTATTGGTATAGGCCACACCCTCAGGGCCAGATGGTATACGGATGCCCATGTGTGTGCAATCAATGGCCCCAAGCACACCAGGCATACATGCTACCCTGTGAAAGTCCTGCATGGTTGCTTGCTGTACGCTCCACCTGTGTGCTGGGGAAATGGATGTATTCCAAAACACGTAGCAGCAGAGCATTGAGGAACTGTGTGAGGAGGCGTGATGTGGCTGACTGGGTTATGCCTGTGGTGTCCCCTGTTGGTCTCTGGAAGGTGCCCATGGTGAACAGGCACATGACAGCTGTCACTTTTGTCTCCACAGACATTGCGTGGCTCTGTCTTGTGGGAACCTGCATCTCCTCACTGCACAGCTTGCAGAGCTGCCTCAGAATGGCCCTGTTCAGGTGGTACCATCCCACAATCTCTGTGTTGGTGTAGTTCTCAATGGTGGTGCGGGCACTGTACCACCTGTTTCGGGCATACCACCGACGGGCCCTTCCTCAGCCACATCGCTGTTCCTCCTGCCCCCTCACACCCCTCATTATGGCATCCATCAGGAAGGGCACACTATCCATGGCCCCTGATGTCCTGTCTCCCCCTGGGCAGTCAGCTGCTGCGGGCTGTGTGCCACCCTGGTGCACTGCCTGGCAATGTGCCTGCCTATCCTTCTCACTCTCTGTACCCCTGGCTCCCTCTCCAATGCCACCTCTGTTCCTCTCCCCCTGTGGCTGCCTGCAACAGTCTCTCTGTCTCTCGCTCACTCTGTCTCCCTTGTCTGTCTTTCTGTCTGTCTGTCCTTCCTTCTTGCTGTGTTTTGCCACTCTCTCTCTCTCAACCCTCTCTCGCCAGGCACAAGTGGTGTCTGTGTGCTTGCACCCTGTATTTATAGGCAAAAGTCTGCTCGGTGCATCCAGGTTTTGCTCTGCACTTGCACCATGGTTCCATGGTTGAACATTGCACTGCGCCAGATATTCATGGACAAGCCCCCTGTTCATGCACCTGCATTCATTATAGTTGCGCATTATCGCAATGGGATTTGCGCTGTGCAATGGCTCCTACTGAATATCTCTCCTTGGTGCATGACTGCACTTGCGCCGGCGCAACTCAGTTGTGCTATACACAACTGCTTTGAATATCCTGGCCCTAGTGTTTTTCAAAGGTGTCACAGGCTCTTATGTAGTTTAAGAGAAAAAGGGAAAGCTAAATATATAAATACGTTGACAAGGCTCATTGGTGGTATTCTAACTTTTATGTGATCTTAGTTACTATAAATCTCTTACTACATCTAACTATATGTTTCTTGTGTACATATTTTGCGTAACTTTGTAATCCTTGTTGGAATTATGTCTCTTTTAACTTAAAATGCTTATGGGACCTCATTGAAAATGAACCTTTGGTTCAACTGAGCTTCATGCCTGTTCATATTTTTGATATGAATAAAATTTTTTTATTACTATGTACTACTACCACTACTACAACTAAATATAGACAGTATATTACATGTAAACTGAGATGTTTCCTTGTATATTCTTAAGCTATGGCTAAAGTATGAGCAACAAAGTTAAACTGAAATGTGTCCAAATATAATTTATGTGTCCCTGGAGTTGTCAAGGGCTCATTAAGCATCCAGGTTCTGCAAATAAAATAAATGAGTCATTCAGATTGCATACCTTGAAAATATTTATTTATTTATTTAGATTTTGACAACTGGGTAAGCTCACTGAGACCAGATGTCCCTTTTTCAGGAGCGACCCAGATTAGTAACAGACAATAATTACATATATTGGCAGGCGTACACAGTAGTACATACATTGTTAGGAGTACACACTAGCTGGAGCATACATCGGATAGGGTATAGAGTACATTACAGAGCATGTCAGTTACATACACATAATAACATAGTAAATTAAATCAGACATGTGACATCTTAACCAACAATGCTTTAGGGGAGAGGTGGTAACAGCAATATGCAGGATATAGTGCCACCCCATAGGCTGACTGCTGTGGGACAAGCAAGTTTCAGCCACCAAGACTCAGTTCTGGGCTAGCGGTTACAGCCACAGAGACTAAGCTCTAGCAGATATACTTTCAGGTCCGACTTAAAACCCTGAATAGTACAACAATTAGCCAAGTCAACAGGGAGAAGATTCCATAAATGTGGGGCAGCGTACCTAAAGGAGCACTTCCCATAGTTAGTTCGGACACGAGGGATGTCTAGGGGATGGTCAGTGGAGGATCTCAGGCCCCTGCCCCGGACTTTGGGATTTAGCAGCCCACGCAGGTGAGGAGGAGGGCCAACAGCGGTAAATTTGAAGGTCAGGCTCAAAGAGGAGTAGGCTAGTTTTTGTCGCATGAAAGGCCAGTGGAGATCAGTGAGGACCTCGCAGTGGTGCCTTCTTGGGGGGGGAGTTGGTGGCAAAACGAGTCACCATGTGGTAGAGTGTACAGTCAGACCTGGTTAATCCGTAAGCATTTGTGTTTGCCAAATTTGTTACGTAATAAAAATCTACGTAGTAACCAAACAATGACCAGATGATGGATTTTTTTTTTAAGATTTATTACTGAAGAAAATTAATCAATTTAGAATACAGTACTGTGCAGGTAAGAATAAATAAAATCAACAGCATTAGACAGCTCTTCTTGATCTTAGGTGCACATAAACAACAACTGGGTTTTTTTTTTTAAACAAGCTGACTTAAAGAATAAAAAAATTCCACAGCAGCAACCTCTAAAATTTTAAAAACTACTTTCCACTGGATTTCTTTTTTTTTTTTAAACAAGCTGATTTGAAGAATAAATAAAATTCACCGGCAACAGGGTCGCGATGGCTACAGGAGATTGCCCTCCCCACACAGCAATCAAGCCTCAGAGCCCGAATTCGGATTCCCACCCACCAGCAACAGGGTCGCGATGGCTACAGGAGATTGCCCTCCCCAAACAGAAATCAAACCTCAGAACCTGAATTCGGATCCCCACCCGCCAGCAGCAGGGTCACGATGGCTACAGGAGATTGCCCTCCCCACACAGAAATCAAGCCTCAGAGCCCAAATTCGGATCCCCAACCACCAGCAACAGGGTCGCGATGGCTACAGGAGATTGCCCTCCCCAAACAGAAATCAAGCCTCAGAGCCCGAATTCGATCCCCACCCACCAGCAACAGGGTTGCAATGGCTACAGGAGATTGCCCTCCCCACACAGAAATCAAGCCTCAGAGCCCAAATTCGGATCCTCAACCACCAGCAACAGGGTCGCGATGGCTACAGGAGATTGCCCTCCCCACACAGAAAGCAAGCCTTGGAGCACGAATTCGGATGCCCATCCGCCAGCAATAGGGTTGCGAGGGCTACAGGAGATTGGAATGAGGGTGACTGGGCTTCTCACACAGCTTGACCGGGGGAGCAGAAACGAGGGGTTGGGCAGTGTTTCATGTGGAATATGGAACGGGAACTGGGCTTTTCACACAGATTGACTGGGTAGGCAGAAGTAGGAGAAGACACTCGGGAAGTGTTTCATTCAGCCGCGGTAACACGCCAGAGGATTAGCGGGGATTAAGAACACTGCCAATTTACACTCCATTAAGACCTGTTAGCGCCTCCACCTGTTCTCACTAGAAACGGATTAAGGAGGTCACAAACAAGGGGAATTAATCAGCCTGGTTAAAGAGAACATGCAAACGGATTCGGAATCTCAGGTTTACGTATTAAAGAGGTCATTAACCTGAGAAAAAATCAGTTTGCATTGTTTCTCATTCGGAATGTCAGACATACGGACTAATGAGGCACAGATTAATCAGGTCTGACAGTAGTAAGCTTTCTTTGTTCACCCTTCCTTAGGGAATGCAGCACGGAAGCCCCATAGAGGAGGGAGGGGAGTAGGGTGCAGTTAGATATGGCACAACGGGCCTCAAGAGAAAGAGTCACCCAGCCTATAGAGAAGTCCTAACTTTTGGTGGGTGGACTTAACAACAGAGTCAATATGAGGCTGGAAGGTCATTGCCTGATCAAGCAGGACTCCGAGGTACTTGATCTTGTCTGTGACCTCTATTCTCTTCTCTTGGGCAGTATGAAGCTGAAAGATGCCATGACGGTCTGAGCCAAGGCATCTGGACCCAAACAGGACTGCCTTTGTTTTTTCTTCATTCATTACAAGTGAGTTTGAGGAGAACCAGGCTTCCAGTGCAGCTAGACAGGCCTGGAGGTTGGCACTGATTACACTATGAAGCGGATCACTGCAGTAGACAACAGTGTCATCTACATAGAGGATAAGGTTGTTCCTCCCGCCAACCCCCTCTATATCATTGACAAAAAGAGTAAATATCAGGGGACCAAGGATTGAGCCCTGGGGTACCCCAGAGATTACTGGTTTAGCACTAGACTGGGTTCCTCTCCATAGGACTTTTTGGGTTCAGTTGAGCAGATAGCTCTTGAACTATGTAGCAGAAAGCTCGTCCAGTCCAAGTAGGTGAAGTTTAGTGAGGAGAAGTTCATGGCTGACCAAGTCAAATGCCTTGGATAAATCAAAGAGTAGAGCCCCCGTTGGGGAACCTTGGTCCATTGCATTAAGGATGTCCGATGTGAACCACATAAGGGCTGTATCAGTGCCATGGCCCTTTCTAAAACCATGTTGAAGCTAGGAGTAGGTGCCTTTTGAGGTAGTCCTATATTTAATTGTAGACCAATCTCTCTTGCACCTTCGCTAGCAGGCAGAGAATGGAGATTGGCCTGTAGTTCCCCACATTGTCCCGGGGCCCTTTTTTGTGAATGAGGACAATGGTTGCAACCTTCCATTTATCCAGGACCTTTCCTTCAAGGAGGGATCTGTTGATAAGCAGGGCAACTGGGAGGGAGATAGCTGGAGCTGCAGCCTTCAGGAGTCTAGGTTCAAGCAAGTCATGTCCCAAAGAGGAGTCCGTGTTTATACGTTGCAGAAGGGGAAGTACCTCAGTGGGTTTGACCAGTTTCAAGTGAAACTGGGGTCGGGAGTGTTCCCAGGCAGTGCATCTGTTGCTGGGGGCACCAGAGGGCAGGTGGGGTTTGTTTCCTCCAGGATTGGAGAAAGCAGCACTAAACGCCTCTGCAGTTAAGGTGGGATCATTGGTTAGGGTATCACCGACCAAGAGCGCACCCTCTTGGGCACTGGGGACATCCTCTATCAGCAGGTTAATTTGGCACCAGAATCTCTTTGGATCCCATAGGTGCCTAGATTGGAGATTGCGTAGGTATTTAGATTTAGCCAACTTGGAGGCTTTCTTGCACTGATTCCTCAGTTCTCTATACCTCTCCCAGTCAGTTTCCGGCCTGTGTATTGGTATTGACCCCAGGCCCGATTCGGAAGCAACATGCTCCATTTGAGGCTAGGGTTAAGCCTTTTGTGGCATTTACCCTGTACCCTCAGTTTCTTGCGGGGGGCGTGTATATTGGTCACTGACATAAAAGTGTTGGTAAAGAAGTCTAGTGCCTCATCTAGGGTAGGGAGGGAGATAAGGGGATCCCAGTTACGGTGCATTGGTCAGAGCAGAGAGCCTCCAAAGAGAAAACGCTGTAGTTTCTGGCTTCAATTACTTTGGCAGGCAGTTTGGGAGGTCTGTTGGATCAGATGCAGAAAATTTGTGAATGGTCACTCAACGAGTCTGCCATGACCCCATCAGCCTGTATGCGGTCAGGGCTGGATACTAGGTCCCAGTCAAGCAACGAGTGGTTACCAGTCCTAGCATTGTGCCTTGTGGGCTGGTGGATAGCTTGGGTCAGATTGGTGTCGTGTATAGTGCTGTTGTTGGCAGAGGCCTGTAGTGAGAGCCAATTTTGGTTAAAGTCTTCCAGGAGAATCAACTCCCCCAAGGAGTGTTCTGCCAAGGCATGAGTTAGCGATTCAAAGGATGACATAGTCGTTTGGGGCAGGAGGTAGGCACACCCTATGTACAGGGGTTTGGTGTCTCCAAGGAGCATCTTCATGAAAATAATCTCATTCACAGAGTCGCAGAGGGGAGAATGGTGAATCTGCATTGCATTAAGACCACTCCGGGTGTAAATGAGAACCCCCCCCCACTTTCTTCCCAACATGGTCCTTCCTGAAAGCATTAAAGCCAACTAGGTCCATTTCGTGAGGAAGGATGCAGGGTTTGAGTCAGTTCTCAGTCACTGCAAGTATACCGGGTTTGTAGAGCATTGTCCGGGCTTCGAGGTCATGAATTTTGTGTCTTAGGCTACCTATATTCATGTACACCATTTTGAGTCCCCTGGCACTGGTCCAGAGAGGGCAAGTGGGGTCACTGAGTATGGTATTTGGGGGTTAGGGACCAGGGTTCGATTCCACATCCCTCCCTAAGGCAAGCTTTAGCCAGGCCAGGTAATTGATAATTCTGGTGGGAGTAGGGAGGAGCCTCTTTATGTCACTTAGAGAGAGGTGGTAAAATAGGTTATAGCAGTTACCATGTCTGGTTAAGCCGTGCATGGATAGTATTAGAGAATTGTTCCCTTCCTCCAGGATATCCGGGGATACTGGGGAGTGGTGACCAGGTTTGGCTTCTGGATCAATGGGATTATAACCCCTGGAGTAGAGCAGGTCAGTTCCCAGTATTAGCACCATGTAAGTAGCAGCAGACATAAGACCCACACTCCGCATGATAGAGTTTAAGCAGTAGGTGGGTGGAAAGAGAAAAGGAAAAACTTCCCCTCACAGTAGTAAAGGAATACCCGAGACTAGGGGTAGCTGGAGGGGCAGGTTCAGAATGTAAGATTAGATCCAGCAGCTCCAGGTTAAGGGATACTCCAGGTCAAGTGTAAGCGGAGCAGGGGAAAAAACAGTAGCAGTGAGGATGGCAAGTGCAGCTCAGACACTTTAATCCCAAGCCTGCAAAAACCAGGAGTTAAAATATGTTGAATATGTCAGACAAAGATTCAAATAGAGCTGTAAGACCACAGCCAGGGAAACAGAGAGCAGGACTTTAAGGGGAAAGTGTCTTATAGTGAAGATGCCTTTAAGAGGAGGGCAGGATCAAAGATCAGCAAAGGGGGTGGGGAGACAGAAAGCTTTAAGCTCAGAGCACTAGTACTGGGAGCAAATGGGGCAGGATGGGGTAGGGGAGGGAGGAGCTTAAGTGTATTTAAGGGTGGCCTGGGAGGGAAAAGGGGGTAGGCGAAAAATTTGGCAGCTGGAGCAGCAGCCTTGCTGTGTATAGGCTGTACCTGATGCTTGATTCCAAGGGGGCTGGTGGCAGTAGGCTCCTTGGCATTGAGAGAGGCAGAGAGTGGTGTCCAGGCATGCAGGATGTGAACCGCGGGTGTGGTAGGTAGCCGAGTGGGCTACAAGGACGCCTGATGCTTGATTCCTGGGGGCTGGTGGCAGCAGGCTCCTTGGCACTGAGAGAGGCACAGAGTGGTGTCCAGGCATGCAGGAGGTGAACTGTGGGTGCAGTAGGTAGCCAAGTGGACTACAAGGACGCTGGATGCTTGATTCCAGGGTGCTGGTGGCAGCAGGCTCCTTGGCACTGATAGAGGCACAGAATGGTGTCCAGGTGAGCAGGAGGCAAACCGTGGGTGCGGTAGGTAGCCGAGTGGGCTACAAGGACTTTTATACTGTACATACATATATAGAATAATGCATGGGTACATGTGTATAATGAGGATTTTATGCACACCAAGGGTGTGCATAAAATCCAACTTTAAACACTTCCCCATGTTTTATTTTTTATATTTACTGGTTCTTTAACCATTGCATTCGGAATCAAGTTTTAGAGTGCTAGGCAGTGCTGTTTAAAACCAGTACTACTGGAAGTAAATATACCTTAAGTAACAACATCTGTGAGACTATGTAAAACTTTTAAGTAAGAACATTTGTAAAACTGTTTAAAACTTTTTTTGTATAATTTGAACTTTTTTGGGTACCCATCAGTCCAGCACATGTTCAGGTGAATGCTTTTCTCTCTCTCTTCCTCTCTATCTCTTTTGTTTTTTTCTGGTGCAGCAGTAGTGCCAACTAAGGGAGTGAGAGAAAAGTTCAGGATTTAGAAGGAAGTTTGACAGTGTTATTTAAGAAATTGAGAAGCGGCTGCCATGTTTTTATTTATTTTTACTAAGATTTATTTAAAATACTGTTAAATGGTTTTCGTCTGTGGTGGCAGACAAGAAACCAGTTCGCGTGTTGGTGATTTTTCAGGTGCGACGCGAGTGACTTGACAGTGCAAGGGAAGGTAGCCGTGCAGCTGCTCACCTGGCATGGGATGTGTTGGCAGAACATTTAAGAAAGATGCTTGGGCAATCTCCATTATTCATGGTTCGCTATTCACACATGTGAATAACGAAGTTTGCCAGTAACTGCCAGCAGTTGATAAACATCATTAACCAGTAAGTATAATATATTAACAGTTAACATTCCCTAACTGCTCAAATATAACATAGCAACACTGCAGGGCAGGACATATGGAGAAAATAAAGGAAAAACAAGAATCTCATACTAAAAAGCAGAAAAAGATCAAAACAGCCAGCAGTATACAGTATTCTATAGGTATTTCAATTTAGCCTTTAGATAGATAGAAACTCTAATAAGGCGGTCTATCTCTAGACATAACAAGGGTGTTTTGAATTTAAGTAAACTGACATTGCATTTATCTGAAGGAATGGAATTTATCATTCTTAATTGGATGGGGCTTTCTTTTTCTACTAAAAAAATGTAACTCATGGTAAAGGGGGGACGAACAGGGTTGTATCAAGTCTTTCCAGAAATGTGTGGAGGGAATGGGGCCGATGCAGATCACTAAGGACAAGGTAAGGAAGGGGCTAGCTGCACTCTGGGTGGATTTAGCTTTGGGACCTTGAGCAAAGCATCCTACAGATCTGGTGCAGTTCCTTATAAGTCTGCTGCTTCACTCATGGCTCTCAGGGCCCTTTGCAAAACAACCCATAATTGTGGCACCATGCCTGATGGGTTATTTGCTTCACATAGAGCCTCAGGACCCAGCATAAAGGAAGCTACAGGTCTGTTACCATGCCCAGTGGATCTACTGTTTTGTGTAGGGTCCATAGGGACCTGCTTAAAGAAAGATAAATGTCCATACCCCTGCACAATGGGTGTGTTGCTTCATGAACCTATAGATCTGTGCTCAAACCAAGCTACAAATCTGATTCCATGCCTGGTGGGCCTGCTGCTTTCCACATGACCTCTGAAAGGTGTCAGTTGTTATATATATTTTCTGAAAAGCAAGATAATCAATGGCGGAAAATGTTAATGCAAATATTAGGGTTGAGGCAAAGCATAAAAAGTCGGCAAATGAAAAATTAGGGTAAGATGTCCCTGGAACCTTGGCAAATCTATAATGTGGTATTCCTTGGGGTTGGAATGATCAAGCGGCAGTGTTGGTATTACTTTGATTTTGGCACTGTCTTGTCAGACAAAGTCAAGCACTGACACAGCGTTGCTTGGACAGAGGGTGCCAAAAGTTGTGTAACATCAGTGCTGCATCACATGATGGTTTAAACCTTGAGGACCACCACGCTGCAGATTGATCAAGGTTCTATGGACTTCTTACCCTTAATTTTCATTTCTCTACTTTCTGTGCTGTGCTTCAACCCTAGTAACTTCATTAATGTAGTTTTTTTCAGTTTATATTATAGATCACTGATGGTGTGGTGTCTAATCGGATCAGAGAATGAGTGGTCGCTTGAAGCACTCTCATAGCAATAAAAGTACTTCATGTGAATCCTGGTTGCTGGCATTCACCTGCTGTTCATTTGGTCGAGTGGTATACAGCATTTCAGAAATGAACTGACTGTTTGCTATGGAAATGGGAGAGAGTGCATGCTCCTGATTTGTGGTTAACATAACTGACCACATGTCACTCCATGCACCACAGGTACTCTCCCCTATTGAACGAGGACTGCCTAATTCAACAAAATGCAGCATTTTACAAGCCCAGGGGATAATTATGACAATTGAGTGATCTACAAAAAGTTTATTGCTTATGTTCAAGGGCCTCTTATGGCTATAAGAGTGTCGCCTCTTGCATTCTTAGGACGGGTTCACCCATGTTGGTGCGACAGTGAATCTTTATTTTTTTTGCTCCCCCAGCTCCGGGCTGGCCTCTCCTTTGGGCCTTCCTATGCCCCTCGCAGCCACACTGCCCTGATGCAACCACCCATCACCCCACATTGCAGCCCCCTGGGTAACCAGGACATAACCATTCACTGGGTGGGTCCCTCTCCTCCAAGGGGGAAGGCACCAGTGGGGCAGCCAGCTCAATTCTTGGCCTGGGTGCTACCGAGGTGGTCTGTGGACTGCTCAGGGTCTCATGGCAGTGGGAGCTGGTGACCAACATCTGGTTGGCCACAGGGCTCTTTTCTCATTTTCTCCCCGGGGGCATGGCATGCCACAAATGTCAATGTGTATGCTGACGGTCACCACATCCCATTAGCCACTGGGACCCAGTGCATTGCCATACCCCAACCTCCGCCAGGGGTCAGCAAGCACCAGGTCACTTCCCTGCCCTCCCCCCAAGAGAAGGTGAGCAGTCATCTGATGCTTGAGCCCTCCCTCCCCTGCTGGTCCTCCAGCTCCCAGGTCCATTCCTGAACCTGGGTCGCTGGCATCACAAGTGGAAATCCAACCGCTGCACCGACAGGCCGACAGTGAATCTTTTGATGTCAGTTACAGAGCAAGCATTTTGTCGACATCTAAAACCTCGGTAGGTAACTTGTTCACCTGACAGTATGTTCAAAGTACATGACCATGAAAAGTACAAAAAAACAAACACAACTATATGCAAGTCACCCCAGAACATGCCAAAACACAGGAACCCAACAATGCATATATCATCTATATATTAAGTGGGGCTTTGTCCCCGCACCCCTGATGCAAGGGGCTTCACCTCCCACACTCTGCACTAATATTATTACCAACTCCAGGTTGTGCCGTGGTTGAGATTGAGTTATAACAATAACACCCTGTACGCAGTGGATGGGGAGTGAAAGAAACACAGGAGGCTGACGCCACGACACACAAGGAACAGACGGCACAGCAACTGATGGTAAACTTCCAGAAAACCCACAGAACACACCACTAAATAAACAGCCCAGTTACCTCAAACAAGAACACCTGCAACACCATGACCACCAGCACACACACGGGTGACTTCAGTTACACCTCAGACACACACCTGTGAGCAGTGGAGCACTCAGGAGCACCCTATATACACAATGCTCTAAAATCCCCCACACAGCCTAATGAACAAAACACTGAATGCTAAAATACCCAAGTCACAACAATGGCACTTGGCAACATGCTTTCGCTGTAATCACGGTGACAACATTGAGTCACCCTCCTAATGGTATACCCTTAGAATGCCAGAACTGCTCACCTTCAGTTTGCAGTTCTCATGTTCTAAGAATGCACGAGGTGACACTCTTATAGCCATAACAGGCCCTTGAAGGTTAGCAATAAACATGTACAATATATATCTGAAGTCATATACTGAACAGAGTTTAGCAGGATAGTGCATTGCACAAGCCCCCCAACCCCAAGGAATCCTCTGTCATGATAAAACTGTCATGATAAAAAATCATCTTCCTTGCTTATGTGTATTTATGTGTACTGTATGTACACACACACACACACATACACACACACACACGTATGTTTACAACAGTTACATTTTTGGCTATGTCTTAAAAACTGCTTTTTGGATTTCAGTAAAATGTAATATTGGCATTTACAGTTATTATTTCTTTTTGCCTCAGTATTGGCACATGTGAAATAGTTATACATGAGTTCTGACTTGTGCTTGACTGTTACAACTTTTTGATACTTCTTAAATACCTTTTATCAGTGTGTCGCCAATCTTTATTTAGTCAATGTTATGACTTTTTGCTTTAATGACTATGACCACCATGTTGACATAATTATTTCTGAGTTCAGGCACTGTGATTGGCTGTTAAATTTACCATGTTACTGTAATATAGAGGATAATATATGGTCCGCAATTAGTAACAAATGTGTGTAGCCCTCGAGAGGTTGCCACAGCGACCATTTAAACGGTTTTAGTCATTCTGGCAACCTTGAGATGGCAACACATGCTTTGTTGCCGATTGTGGACCATACATTATCTTTTATAGTGTATGGTCCACATACAGAACCAAAAAAGAGAGCAGAATCCTTGCTTTTAATTTCCTCTTTAGTCACCATCACTCCATTCCGGGTGCTGCTCTCACCACTGCGGCTGCTTCTGGAAGACCTGATGTTTGCATACCGCACATGCGCAAACGCATCCTATGTTGTTGTACCAATGATGAGACATACCCATGATAATATGACAGCATCATGACGTCACATTGAGGGTACAACAACCCTGTAAAATGATGGATTTTTGGTGTTAACAATGTGCATCCATCCATTGTAATGAGTTTAAGTTTGTGATTGATTATTAGAGATTTTAGGCATATCTTGAAAATCAGTTAATGGAGTGTCACTAAACTTGGTGATGGAAAATCAGTGGTATACATTCTTTAGGGTTTCTGTATGTCCTCCATGTTTTTTAACTTTTTATATATAGGACTTTTAATATTACACTGGCATGGTAGTAGCAGTTTAGTGAGGGTTGAGTGACAGATTCTATGTTAAACCCCTAACTTTGCACCTTAATAGCTTTGGCAGAGTTTGACAAAATTAGCTAAAATGTTGCATGCATTGTCTAGTAGGCAAGGTCTAAATATGTGGAATGTTTTGTGATGGCAGCTTCTGTGGTTTCTGAGATCCACAGATATAATTTTCCTGTAGATGTCTAAGATGTTTCCTATACTTAACATGGGTTTTTGGTTTTGCTGTTGTGTACAGCCTACGTGGAATGGAATTTTTTCCTGAAACTTGTAGGGTAGTTCCTTTAGAAGGTTTCAGGAAAAAATATTAAAGGGTTGTAAATGTCATAGACTTTTTATTTCCTCACCACTTGCTTCTCACAGCACTTGTTTTATGCCATGAACGTGAGTGTGGTAAATTTATTAACTAAAGCCTACTCTTTGAAGAAAACATAAAATTTAGATTACAAGGCAAATTAGAAAATTAAAAAAAGATAGTAAAACCATCAGTGTCATTCAAACAGCGCAATCATCAAACCACTTGAATTAGTACCTGCATAACTCTAATTCCTTACTAAAACAACATCATTAGTTATTAGCTATCAAAAAGATGCAGACATGAGGTGGGGAGGGTTGGGTGGGAGAGGGACTGCTTTAAGGTGGTGGGGAAGGTAGACATTTTGGAGTGGGTTATAAGGGGTGGGGACATGTCACTGTATTTCCTATGCTTGTATTCTTGCCTGTATGGGTACTCATGTTATTCTGATTACTGTGCCATGTCATTTGATGTATGCTTGAAAATAATAAAATACGAACAAAAAAAAAAAATAAAAGACACAGACACATTAACGCTTTATTTCTGCATTTACTACCAGGTGTATTTGTCTACTATCTCCTTGAAGTGGATCGGGGTGCAGGCTCCTAGAACCACTTCTTTCTCGCCCTCCTTTCAGGTCACCCACCACCTCCCAGTATTTATGTATTTCTACATTTAATATAAGTGGACCAGTGCACCCATCCTGGTACCGCTTCTCTTGAGCCTTCTCCCCACAGGTCACCCACTCCCATTCCCTGAACTGTAGCCCAGCACTGGGGTGCCCAGTCCCCAGTGTCAGAATGTGAACTGCAATAAAGAAAACTGCCCTTTGATTAATTCTTTTTACACTTGTACAATGTGTAACGCCCATTGCCAGTCTCACCCCCCACCCACCTCACCCTGACCTCCCACTCAGCACCCACCACCACACACACACCCACACCCTCACTCATCTAAACATGTCCCACAGCATAGATCCACTGTCTGAGAGAAGATATATCTTGCTGCTGGAATCTGTGACTGCGATATAAGAATATAAGTTAGGTGTGGTTTAATGTATTTTAATGGGGTTTGAACTTTTATTCGTAACTTTGTGTTATGTTTGAATATTTTTCCACCAAATGTTCAATATTAGCCTTTTTGGGACCCCACCTCATGACCAATGGCAGTGGAATTATGCAAATCTGGCCCAAAAGGTGATTTCGCGGTTGCTGTGTGAAATCTCCTTTTGGGTGGGTTTGCAAAATTTCACCACCCTTGCTCATGAGGTGGGTTATAAGAAGGTCATGTTGAAAATTTTGGGTCAAAATATGTAAAAACAACAAGTTATTAATGTACATTTAAATATTTCAATGCTTGCTTCATAGCTTTGGTCATTTTCAACATTATGACCCCAAATTTTCAACAGCCATTTTTTTACACCACCCCATGAATAAGACAGCTGTCATTTTTTCAAATCCTGGCCAAGATGTGTTATCATACATCTAGTATGGAATGATGTTTTGGTGGGATCTGAAAATTGAGGTTGGCTAATAAGACTGCTATGCTGAAGATTTGGTGTATAAATATGGTAAAAGCCCAGTTATGAGTGAACACTGCAATATTTCAACATTCACTCGCAACTTCACTAATTTTCAACATTTTTACTCCAAATTTTCAACATAGCTATTTTTCTACACCACCTCATTAACATGACAGGTGTAGTTTTTTAAATCTTGGGCGAGACACCTTCTGGTACCATATAGTGAAGACAGTTCTTCTCTTGGCATAGGGCTCTGCACCTCTGCCCATGTGGGTGGCAGAGGGACCTGTGCATTGCCTGGGAGATTGACACTTTGAACAAAGTTCCAGGAGACTACTGTGAGCTGGAGAAAGACTGGAGCTTGTGCATAAGGGCAGCCAGCCCCATCGTAAACCGCAACAACAAAAGAACCACAAGCACTGCGCACAGAAACAAAGTCCACATCGAGTGCATATAAACAAATGTTTATTGCTACAGTGAGCAAGCACTGGTAGGACAGGTGCTTCTCTCTCACCACCTGGTGCTTTGACTCATACTGAGTCTTCCTCAGTACTCGGTACGAGTCGAAACACCAGGTGATGAAAGAAGAGTACCTTTCCTACCAGCACTTGCTCACTGCAGCAATAAACATTTGTTCATATGCACTGGATATGAACTTTGTTGTCTGACAACGTGGTTCTGACCAGTTATGACAGTCGACTCTTTGCCCTGTGCATCTGTTTCTTCAGCAATATGGAAGCACAGGCCACATGACCTTGTGCTTCCACAGCCCACCAGACAGCCCCATGAATTCTTGACAGCTGTTGATGCACAGAACTGCAGGGTCTGTAAGAGCCCTGCACTTCTGTAGGTGGATGGAGTCCTTCCTTGGTGCAGGGCCCAGATGACCCAATGCATCTTCATCTGTTTGGAACCTTTCTGGGACCTGTGTGAATGAGGATATGATTCCACAATCTCAAAAAGAAAGGAAATTCATTGCAGAATCATTGTTAATATACCTGTTAGGGTTCAGGTTAATGTCACAAAAGTAGGGAAATGTGGCATTAGGTTTTCCAACCCTAACTCCCCACCACCCTCTAAGCGGCAAAAGGAAAAAACATTAAGGTTTTCGGTTTCGGCAATCTTGGCAAATCAGTGGTGGGGTCTTCTTTGGGGCTGTCAACCGTAATGCCCACCCTATTCCCTGAACAAACAATGTCAGATGTGATCTCCATTCTTAAAGCTACAACAGATTGTGTTGGTGGCATGTGGCGAGACAAAATATCTACCTTTGAGGAGTGTATCATCATGGAGCACTGACTTAGAGCTGTACCGTCTACTTTGGACAGGAGGCTATGGGCTGGGGAAGGGGTGATCATTAGGGTTGACAACCTCAAGGAAGAACCCTTCACCGAGTCACCAAGACTCTGAAGACCCCAAACCCTAATTTTTTTTTTCGTTTTGCTGCTTGGGGGTGGGGTGGAAGTTAGGGTTGGAAACCCTAATGCCACATTTCCCTACTTTTGTGGCATTCACTTGAATCCTAACTGGTCATTAATGAAGTTTTTTGCAAAGAATATATCTGTCTCTCTCTCTCTATATATATATATATATATATAGTCAGCATGGCTCAGTTGGTAGCACATCTGCCTCTGGACCAGACGGTCATAGGTTCTTATCCCACACAGGGATTGGACTTGCACCTAAAATGCTGGCATCCAAGTGCAGTATTAGGGGGGTGCTGTACTGCAGGGGGGGTGCCATCCTTTGAATGAGAAGTTAAACTGAGGTCCCTTCTACCCATCCTGGTGTTGTCCTGGTGGGTGTCCACGTGGAAGTAAAAGAACCCAGGGCACTCTTCACAAAGAGTAGGGGACATTCCCAGTGTCCTGGCTAACATTCCCCTTCCCATAAACTGATTCATGCAATTGTCCAGGCTGTGTGTGGGTGCTGATGTGCGATATGGCTGCCACTACACATTCAGTTACTTCACTACCAGTCTAGGATTGCTTGTAAAGTGCTTTGGGATACACTGTGTATGAAAAGCACTATATAAATGCTGATTCTTCTATGTCTTCTATATATTCTTTGAAAAAAAAATGCATTAATGCATCAGTTAGGATTCAGATTAAACTGACAAAAGTAGGAAAATGTGGCATTAGGATTTCCAACCTATCTCACCACCCCAACCCCCTCAAGCAGAAAAATGAAAAAACATTATGTTTTTTGCTGTCCTGACTCTTGGCAAATCAGGGGTGAGGTCTTCCTTGGGGTTCTCAACCATAACACTCACTCCATTGTGAAATAGCCTTCAAATGTACAGAACTGTGTCTCCCCACATGTTGCCAACAACCTGTAGACTCTGCATGAAGGAAACATATTACATGTAACCTTATTTGTTGGTGGAATGGGGTGATTTTTAAGGTTGCCAATGCCAAAATGTGCAAGTGAAGGCAACGAGGGAAAAGGAACCCCAACACAGAGTACTTGATGGGTGGGGTAAGACTTAGCACTACAAAAGAGGAACAGGATCTAGGAATTACCATCAGTAACTCCCTTAAACAAATGAAGCATTGCAAAAGGCCTATAGCAAGGCTAACAGGATGCTGGGATATTTCAGGAGGGGTACTGATAGCAGAAAAAAAGAGGTAATACTGTCCCTATACATATCCCCGGTGAGGTCTTACCTGGAGTAGTGCATCCAGTTCTGGTGTTCTTACCTCAGAAAGGGCAGGGTTAGGTTGGAAACAGTGCAGCACAGAGTAACAAAAATGATTCAGGGCCAGCAGGATAGATACTAAGAGGAGTGCCTCAAGGCACTAAATATGTACTCACTGAAAACCAGAAGGGAGAGGGGCGATATGATAGAGACTTTCAAGTTCCTTAAAAGAATTAACAAGGTAAACTGGGGGGAATTTTTTACCCAGAATTCCAATTCAAGGTCATGTGGTCACAAGTGGAAATTAACAGGAGGGAGGTTCAGGAGGGATGTGAGGACGTACTTCTTTACAGAAAGAGTGGTGGAACCTTGGAACCATCTGTGGACTGGGTGCAGACACAGTTAAGGAATTCAAGCAGGCATGGGAAAGAATGAGGGGATAGTGGTCACCGGGGCGACAAGGCCAGGGAGGAGAATTGGGATAGGATGGGGAGGGTTAGTACCCTGGAGGAACAGCAGGTTCCAGGGATTATAGGAAATATAGGCAGACTGGATGGACTCTGGTCTTTTTCTGCCATCATAGTCTATGTTTCTATGACACAGTTTTTTTGTTGTTTTTTTTTTTTACAAAGAATTTCCTTACTTTTTGAGATAGTAGAATAATATCCTCATTCAGGCAGGTCCCTTCAGGACCTGCATGAACGCATCCATGACACTAGAGAAACGCCCTGCGCTTCCATCCCTGTATAGATGCACACATCTATCTGGCTGTGGAAGCACAAGGCTCTCTGGGCCCTGCACTTCTATGCCTCCTGAAAAGCAATGTACTGTATATGTTTGGTTGTAATTTTTTTTTCGGGGCTCAGTTCAAAGGAAAAAAATATAATGTGTCCCTCTTAACTGCCAGTGATTCATTGTATATGAGCAAAAAAGTGGTTTTTGCTTTGTTACCCATAAGTCAATAAATTGTTGTCGGTTTGCTCTGAAATTTGCTATGGCTGTAGTAGAAGACAAGATACACTTTTAGTGTATTTTTGATGATGATCACACTTTCATTGTGGATTTGGAACTGTGGTGAAGATTGGAGGTAATTTTGGGGTGCAGTACATATCCCATAAATGTTTAGGGAGATTATGCGTTAGTTTTGTGGTGGTCATTGACACCTTTTTTTAGTACATACATTGTCTCTTAATTCCAATTACTGACAGACGTATGGCTTGTTAAAGTTACACTGTTATGCTATGGGAATTTTCACTTTTTACATTTTTATTGCTTTTTATATGGCCCTTAAATTTTTTGGGGGGTATAGTGTTGTAGCACTCATTGAGACCTTTTTTTATGCATAGATTCCCCCTTAACTACACAAAGTGACAAAGTTATGGCTTGCTAAAGTTGCAATATTATCCTATGGGAAATTTCATTTTTTTATTTTTATGTTATTTTTATATGGCACCCTAAATTTTGGGGGGTTATTGTGTGTTAGTGTTGTAGCACTCACTGAGATGTGTTTTTGATACATAGGGCCCAATTCTAAAAAGTCCAAATTTGATGCGAGCACCTAGTGTCAAAATGTGCAGAGTATCCAATTCTGTAAGGCTGGCTGCAGCAAACCAGGGACCCTGTGTGTGTCAGACTGGCGTGCACCAAGCCTGCATCAAGGTCAGGGGTGCACTAGGGTGCTAGGGGGGCTTGCAGTGGATGCAGGCTGCAACACCCCCTTAAAGGGGATTCTGACAACCAGCGGGACCCGCCAGGACTTGGACCACCCAAGAAGTGGTCTAATGGCTCTTGTGTCACCCCTGCAGATAGTGCTGGTCAGGAGCATGGGCTGGTCTGGTGCCTGGACAAGTGGGCAACCATCCAACATGCACAGCAGAGGACTGCAGCCATGTGGCCAGGTGCAGGCTACACCAGATATGTTACCACCCAGTCCCCTGATGTGTGCCCCACCTGTCTACTGGACCTGCAGCAGGCATGCCCATTTGCAGCATTGTGGATGTCCTGGGCATGGCACCATACCCCTCCTTATCTGCTGCCTGTCCCTCCTCCGGCAATTCAGCCCATGTCAGTTCCCCAGGAATCATGTTTGCCCCTGTGCTGTGCAGTAGGGTTGGTGGTCCATGTCCCCATACTGCACCCTCTGCCAAACTCCTCCCATGCACTGAATGTATGATCCATTGGAGCAGCTGCCACAACCTGTAGATGCTTGGCACCAGGACCCTTCTATATGGGAATTGAACACAGGGTCCCTGGCATTCTGGCCATCGGTACAAGCTACTGTTTCCCACAGCTTGCTCTGATCTGATGGCCAGTTTCAGAATGGACCCATAGATTCTCCTTTAACTTCACAGAGTGATGGAGTTATGACTTGTTAAAGTTGCAATAGTTTTTTCCTATGGCCCCTAAATTTTTTGGGGGATATTATGTGTTAATGTTGTAGTACTCATTAAAACCTTTTTTTGTTATGTGCTACTGTTGTAGTACTCATTGAGACCTTTTTTTTTATACATAGATTCTCCCTCAACTCCACAGTGTGACAAAGTTATCCTATGGGAATTTTCATTTTTTTAATGTTTTTTTTATATGGCCCTTTGGGGGTATTATCTGTTTATATTGTAGTACTTATTGGGACAATTTTGTATATATAGATTTTCCCTAAACTCCAAAGACTGACAGACTTACAGCTTGTTAAAGTTGTAATGTTATCCTATGGAAATTGTACTTTTTATATTTTTATGCTTTTTATGGGGCCCCTGAATTCTTTTGTAGGGTATTATGTATTAGTACGGTAGTACTCATTATGACCTTTCTGTTGATACATAGCTTGTCCCTAAACTGCAAATGCTGATGGAGTTATGGCTTGTTAAATTTGAAATATGGAAAAAACCCTAAATTCAAATTATTTTTTCGTGGGAAAGAATCCTTTTTCAAGAGAGTGTGTTGTCCTATTGAAAGAAGATCCCTTCCTACAAAAAAAGAATGTGAAAAATTACTAAGTCCCAGTTGATTCTTCTACTCAAAGATGTCTTTAACTCATGTGATGACCCAAATGGTTTGTCCGACTCCTGGCAATCGGTATCCTGTGAACATGGCGACTGTGATTGAGCGTCTGCAAAAAGGGTGACACAATCATGGCGCCTGTGTTATGGGCTACCTGGCAGTGCAGCGACAGGACATGGAGTTAGGCTACTATGGTGACAGGATGCATGCATGTATACACGTGTGTAGGGGGAGGGACCACACTGCGTGATGGGTGGAAGAGGAGGGATGGTATGTGGGAGGTAGTGTGGTGGTCAGCTGTTGAGCTGGCCATGTGGTGTGGTGGGTAGAGTGGCAGGCTGGGGTTGGGAGGGTGCCGGGTTCAGTTCTGGGGTGGGATCTCTTTTTTTGCTGGGGCCGTTTTTTAATTTTTTTTAAGTTTTACACCCCCGACATGCACCTTCCTGGAGTTGAGAATCATTAAGTAGGGGGGTGCAGGGGGCACAGCCCTCCGCATAACATGTTTTCAAGTCACCGCAAGTGTACATCTCCGTTATTTATTTTCGGTGATGTTCACTCGCCCAAATGGTGATCACCATTTGGTGATCGCCTTAATGATATAGAACCCTGGCAATCAGCCTTTATTACTGTTATCCACAAGATGGGTAAATTACCAGAAAAGTGTGAACCTTCTCATCCTATTTCCTTGTTGAATGTCGACTTTAACATATTTACTAAAGTCTTGGCCAACAGAGTGAACAGAATCCTTGGAAACTCATACACTCAGATCAATTGGGATTCATGCCTGACTGACACATGGCAGATAATGCAAGGAGATGTTTAAATATCCTTCACATAGGGCGGAAGGCTAGGGAACAACAAATAGCCATAACCATAGATGCAGAGAAGACATTTGATTGCCTCAGCTGGGACTTTCTTTTTGCAACAGTAACTAAATATGGTTTTGGGGCTCTGTTTTACGGCTGGCTTTAGGTGCTTTGCTTAGCACCTACAGCAAGGGTGAAGGTCAATGGCACTGTGTCTGAGCCTTTCTCAACTGTGTGGGGAACCAGACAGGGGTGTCCCCTTTCTTCTCTGCTCTCTGACCTCAGTCTTGAGCCCCTGGCAGAACTGATAAAGTCCTGTCCAGACCTGGAAGGAATTAAGATTGGGGGAGACGAAAATAGAATATCTTTATATGTAGATGACATGATGTTATACATCCAGAACCCAGTTTACACCTTCTGACCATGTATAGTATTTTGCAACAATACAGCCAAGTGTCTGGGTTTAAAATTAATGTTGAGAAGATGGAGGTCCTCTTGGTTAGTGGTACCCTGCCACCAACCCTCAGGCAACTAGTTCCCTTTAAATGGGTTTCAACTCAGATTAGGTACTTGGAAGTCTAGAGCCCAGCTGACTTTAGGTGTCTATTCCAATCCAATTATGGTAAACTCATTAAAGAAATGCTAACTAACCTCAAAAGATGGGAATTACTCCCCCATCATTACTAGGAAAGGTTGACACAATCTGTATGAATGTTCTCCCATGCTTTGTATTCCTTTTTCAAACTCTTCCCTTGAATATCCCTTAGATGGAATGGCTTAAAGTTAATAAAGCCCTGTATCATTCCACCTGGGGTCAATGCAAAGACAGAATTAGTTGGTTGGACTTACAAAAGCTTAAGGAACAAGTGGGTGCAGGGCTCCCAAATCTTAAAATATATTTTCAAATGGCCCAACCTCTTCCATAGATAGCCTATAAAAAACAGGACCCCACTAATGTCTGGGTTTCCCAATAATTGAGTAGTAATCTCAGTGTACTTCCCTTGGAGGGCTTTGATGCCCCTCCAGAGAAACTGACAACACTAACTGTTACAAATCCATGGACCCAGCAGCTATACTGGGTACGGAAAGTGGTTAAAAGGGAACTGGGCATTGAGGGGGTCTCTCACTGCTTACACTCAGATAGATGTATTGAATTCACTCCCCCTTGCACAGATGGCACTTTCAGTCGATGGAAGCAATCAGGCCTTGATCACTTCTCTCAGTTCGTCCAGGATGGGATTATTAAGACTTTTGCAGAAATGATGAGTGAATACCAGTTAAGATAAGCTGACTTTTACTGGTACCTACAGGTAGTCTCATTCCTAAGAACTGGGACTCACTTGAGGGACATCCAATCCTCATTGGATCCTTTATGCCCAGTAATGAAGCAAGCAGTGGTGGGTCGGCTGTGCAAAAAATATATTTCAAAATTAGTCCAGACTAATACCAGAGAGCTGATGACACCTCAGTGCCAATTAGCTTGGGAAAGGGAATGTGGACTTAACCTTGATACCCAGGTGTGGAAACTCATTTGGGAGGGGGTCATCCTTACCTCTTCTTCAAACAACTGGAGAGAGTTCAGATGGAAGATTTTGAGTCGATTCTTTCTCACCACAGCCAGAACAAAACAATACACTAGGGGACATTTGGATAGATGTTGGCAGGGTTGTGGGGAAGAGGGCACTCAGTATAATATTTTATGGGGTTGCCATAAGCTACAGTCCTTTAGGGATGAAATAGGCCAGAGATACAACCAAATGGTGGGCATTCAGGGCAATCCCAGTTTTGAACATCTGATTTTGGGGATGCTCCCTAAAGGGAAAAGATCAAACCTAGAGAGGTCATTTTAAGGGGTTTTATTGGCAGCCGAGGGTAAAGCAATTATGAAAAAATAGTTACTTCCTGACCTCCCACCTCATCTCAAGACTGGGTCAGCATAATTAAAGTGTGTATTGTATGGAAAGGATTACAGCTGACCTCCACTTACAAACAGATAAATTTATGGGAGCCTGGTATCCATTTATGGCTCTCGTAGAAGAACTTGAAGGTAGATCAATTTTGTCCCAGCAGGCATGGGGGTATTGACTCGCTGAGGGACTGCCACCCAGAGACGGGTTCCGATATTAATTATTCTTTAACTCATCATAATTGACCTCACTTGTGTCCTCTGTTATTTACTTGTTTTATTGTTTCTTACTTTGTTCAGTTCTATGTACCCTAGCCAGGTAGTTTCCCTGGCCTAACAGAGAGTGTTTATAAGTCCTATGGGTACCTCATAATATTTTCATATACTTTAGAGCAGGCAGGGGTTCTTAAGTACACATTGTTTTCTTAGAGTCCAGTTGTTCATATAAGTAAGATCAGTTCTGCTGGAGTACATGTCCATTAGTCACACATCAGTTATCATAGAGAGTGAACTTGGTACTTAAGTGTATATTGTTGAATTTAAAGCAGAGTGATAATCCTGTCTGCTTCATTTGCTTATGTATTTTATCCAATATGACCACTTCAATAAAGAGGTTTTAAGAAAAATTACTAAGTCCAAATTCTTTTTTTCATAAGAAGGAATCCTTTTCCATGAGACTGTGTCATTCTCATGAAAAAAAAAGATTCTTTTCTACAAAAAATTAAAAAATACTCCAAATACATTTTTCATAGGAAGGAATCCTTTTTTATGAGATTGTGTTGTTCTCATGAAAAAATGTTCCTTCCCACGAAAAGAGAATGTGAAAAAATTTAAGTCCAAGTTCTTTTTTCATAGGAAGGAATCTTTTTTTGTGAGATTTTGTTGTTCTCATGGAAAAAGATTCTGTTCTATAAAAAAAGAATGTGAAAAAAATAAGTCCACATTATTTTCTTGTAGGAAGGAATCCTTTTTTGTGAGACTGTGTCATTCTCACAAAAAAATTATTTTCCCGTAGGAAGGACTCCTTTTTCTAAAGATTGTGTCGTTCTCACAAAAAAAGATTCCTTCCTACAAAAAAGAATGTGAAAAAAACCTGAGTCCAAGTTCTTTTTTTGTAGGAAGTAATCTTTTTTCATGTAAGTGTATCCTTCTCACAAAAAAGTTCCTTCTTATGAAAAAATAATATGAAAAAATGGGTTACTGTGAAAATAGTGTGGGGAGAATAGCATGGACAAAAGCCATGTATGCAAAACCATGGGCACCACACACACACAGAACAAGCTGAACAGAGTCACAGTGGGGGACACAAGCTGGTGGGGTGCAAAGTCAGTGAGGCATCAGCAAACCAGACACACCTGCCCACAAAAACTCTGCAGGAGATGCCAGCCGGTGGGGTAGAAAATTTTGGGGGCACAAGCACAGTAAAATAACATTTTCTGCATGAGGGCTACACACCCACACACCCCTAAAATATATATAACCAACCCCAAGGTTGGCAACAAGGGGGCATGAAAGGCCGGGGGGCCCACTAAAACAGCACTGTACACTGCCCACAAAAATGTCTCAGGGTAGCCTTGAACCCAGGTCAGCTGCCCTGCAGCCTATAACCATAACCACTACACCATGGTGGCAGGCTGTGCAGAGGCCACACACTCACGGTTCTGTAGTCATCCACTTGCACAGCAACAACTACAAGACTAACACTGTCATGTCTCACGCTGTAATCCCGGCCTATCTCCACATGATTTTTTTGTCCATGCTATTCTCCATATGCTATCTTCACTGGATGCAAAAAAAATGAAGTCCAAGTTCTTTTGGATTTACTTTATTTTTCACGTTTAATTTTCATATGAAGGAATCTTTTTTTGTGAGATTGTGTCATTCTTATGAGAAAAAAAAGAATGTAAAAAAAACTAAGTACAAATTCATTTTTTGTATGGAGGTAATATTGTTTTGTAGGTCCCTATTCCTGTTTTGTATGGTCATACATAAAAAGAAAATCAGCTCATGAAAAAATATTTTTAAAATGTGTTAAAAACACTTTTCTGGATCCTTTTTCAAAAACTAACTGCAGAATCCAGTTATTGGGGTTCTGATTAGCAAGATACATGTGTTTGTGTGTTTGCATGATATAATTTTTATGGGTTTTCAAAAAATGTTTTGGAAAAAAACAGAAACAAGATGGCAGCCATACAAAAAAAGTGTATTTTTTCTCACAAAAAAGGATTTCCTCCCATATGAAACTTTTCATATGGCCAAATTCTTGTTTCATATGAAACAGTTTTCTAAACGAGCTTACTGAGAATCCTCAGAACCGAAATTTCAAATCCTTATAACTCTGGAACAAATTAATATTGTTTCACCAAACCAATGAAAAGTACCACCCTGGGCCAAGCCCCTTCTACTTTGAAAATGTCAGGCCAAAATTCCAAACTGTATGGGTGCTAGATGATGAAGAAAAAAAAAACAGCAAAAAAAAAATTTTATTTTTCACTTTTTGCACTATCTGGATCTTAGAATCCACATATCCAACTGAAACAAAACTTGGCACTTCAAGACACCTTGCCCCATGCAAAATTTCATATAAAAGCCAGCGAGGCTATTAAAGTGAAAAATTAGGGGTTTAGCATTAAATAGCCTATTCAATCCTAACTATAGTGGGGCTACATACATACATATATATCTTTTTTTATTTTCTGTCTATATAATTTTGCATATTACAGCACAAATTACTGTACAATACAGAAACATGAGCTCTCACCAAATATCCGAATAATTACAGCAGACTACATAGTCATATTTCTTTTGTCACATCCATGGAGGAGAACACGGGGTGGCAGATCAGAGACTACTCCCTAATTCAAACAATCAATTAAAATCAGTTAAGGAGCTAAGGCAGCCAATGGGCTAGAGCTCATCCTGTGGCATGGTATGCTATGCAAGCCCACCCATCTGGCACTACAGGGCCAAAAAACTAGAGTAAATTGTTAAACAGTAAGTTTTATTAACCCCTGTTACCAGAAATAATGCCGCGATAAACAGCCAATTGCAGTCCCCAGAATCTGCATCAAAAAATAAAATTTATATGTCCAACAGCATTTGTTCCATTAAATGTGCTACAAAGCCCTCCCTATATCACCAGGGATGATTTTTCCCACTCAGACAGTGTTAGATCAATCAAGAGTAACCAATCAGAATATCAGTCAGGTTATACAGAACCGTGCACAGTGATGAAGGAGAAATAAACACTGCAGAGTATATGAGACAGTCAATCAAAAATGGCAGATATTTTCCCTGAAGAGGTGTGATGCAAATATCCATCTTGCACTGTGCCATTGTGGAGTTCAGTAGGAATACAATTTAACTTAAAAGTCATAAAGTCCAGAAATGAACCAAACAGATGGCCAGTAAATAGGGCTACTTCCACACTGATGCAAGGGCCAAAATCAATTCAAAGCTGAAAAGGAAACAGTCAGTATCCTATCCTGTACATCAGATTACTCACAGCATGAGCTGAACCCGCTGGTTAGTTCTTAGGAGTCCTCCTCTGACCCTTCCTTGGTATTCCTAGGCAATTCCTGCTCAGTTTTTGCAATTAGTTTATTTAGGTCCCTGGGATCATTATAAAGGTATGTCTGGCCCTTGTATTGTACCCATAACTTACCCATAATAAGTTGGCTAAAGTTGAACTCGGAGAAAACAGAGGTGCTGGTAGTGGATCCTGGTGGTCGGATGGTGAGGCCGGATATCGGTGCTCCATCTGGAATTATTCTTGGTGGAGTATCTTTGCCGTCCTCAGAACGGGTGCGTAGCCTTGGATTCATTCTTGACGATAGGCTGACTCTTAAAGCTCTGGTGTCAGCTGTTGCCAAGACTTCCTTTTATCATCTCAGGAATATTGCCAGGGTGAAGCATCTTGTTCCGTTTGACTCCCTGCCTACTTTGGTTCATGCTTTGTATCTTCACGCTTAGACTATTGCAACGCCCTGTACTTTTGGGCTTTCTGGGGTTGAAATCCGTCGCCTACAGCTGGTGCAGAATGCTGCAGCCCGGGTTTTGACTGGGACAAGTCGGTTCTGTCATATTACTCCCGTGCTGCGCGAACTGCACTGGCTGCCTGTGTGGTGTCGGATCACCTTTAAAGTCATTTTGCTGACTTTCAAAGCCCTTCACGACCAGGGTCCAGCCTATTTGAAAGACCTCCTGGTGCCTTACTGCCCTGACCGATCACTCCGCTCGGCCGACATGGGGTTGTTAGAGATCCCAAGAGTGAGCTTGAAATCTTCTGGCAGCAGAGCATTTTCATATGCTGCACCCACTCTTTGGAACTCTCTACCATGTCGGTTACGGCAGTGCACCTCCGTGGAACTCTTTAAAAAGGATTTGAAAACTTACCTGTGGAGCATGGCTTTTTTAGATAATTAGTTATTTATTAATGCTTGGATTTTATTATCATATATTTTATCTTGTTGTATGCTGATTTTGTGTACATGTTTGTTTATGTAGTGTTTGAATTGTTTTAAGTTGTTCAGCACCTTGATATATTGAAAGGTGCTATATAAATAAAATTATTATTCTTATTATTATTATTATAATTTGGCAGAGAATACAGAGCTGAATGGAATGCAGAGTTCTCTGTGCTTTTCCCTGGCTGCTAGTATGATAGTGCTTCAGTTTCAATGTTTACTTTTTGACATACAAGGCCCTGCGTGGTCTGGGTCCAGGCTTCTGGTGCCATATGCTCCTGGTGGCATCCTCTGGTCAGTGGAGGCAGACCTCTTATTTGTGCCGTGATCCTGCTTAAAATCCTCTGGGGACTGTGTGTTTCATGTAGTGGCCCCGATTCTCTGGAAAGCTCATCCCCAGGAGGTGAGAGGTGCTCCTTCACTGGTCTTTTTATAAAAATATTTAAAAACATTTTTTTGCACTTTAAGTACGGCTTGGCTCTATGATACTTGTTTTATTTTTTTCATCTTTATTGTTCCTTTTGTTTTGTACACTTTATTTATGCTCCCGAGGGCAGGGCATCTCTCAGAGGTGCCCACTCAACCTACGCCTCTACTCCCTGCCGAGACCTCCCTCCTCTGGGACCCCCACCAGGACTTTCCATCTCCCTGGATCACCCCCTGGGGAAAGGCCCACCCACCTACCTGGCAGCCTGTCTAAGATTAGAGGGTCCATCCTGGAGGAGGCCCTGGAGGACCGGAGGAGGAATGGTCTGGCACTGGGGATGTGGGCTTGTCCCTGGAGCCCTCAAAGCCTCCCTGTCCCTGCAGGGGATTTTAGGCTTTGTGGTTTTCCCTCTGAAGCACAGACGTGCCATAACATCCTGGCACAGATGCACTGACTTCCGCCACCACTCTACCCCCAAGTCAAGGCATAGCAAGTTCCTTGTGCTGCCCCCGATCTCCATCAGGGGTCACTAAGGAGTGGAGTGAAACCCAGATCCCTCCCCAGGGAAGGGAGATCAGTCCTCCAGATGCTCAATCCCTTCTCTCCCCTGCTGATCCCCGACAGCCCGAGTCTATTCCCAAACCCAGGTTGCTGGTGTGGTGTGAGGTGTGGTATCCAGTGCCTCAACCCTCAGTGCCACTGGGTTGGCATCTTTACTGTTTTTAATCTGTTTTTATTTGTATTTGTTGTGACGTACCCAGTGCCTTTGGGTTTGGGCACCATATAAATAATTGCCTTGCTGTAGTTTTATCTGTGGATTTGAGCTGGAAAGACTGACAATGCATAAGTTAGTTTTCTGTAGGTTGTTTTCCAGATTCATGATCTTGTGAACTTGCAAATATTATTTCTGATTTTAAACCAAGCTTCTGAATGGCTCATAGTAGCACTGAATATGATCTTTTGATGGTCTCAGAAGAATGTAGCTTTTTATGTGAGTGGAATTTTAGTAGATTTTTTCGGCTTTTTTTAGTCTCTCCCATATGAACTTCAGTAACAACATCTTTTTGTACAGGTCTGGGGCCTATGATCTCAGCCCCAGCTACTTGGTCAACATTCCTAGGGCTGAACAAAGGTTGAGAACTTAGGTAGTGGTTGCTCCCTTTTGTTTGGTCAAACCTGCTCCAAAGGTGAAACACTAGTGAACTTCCTGTTCTTTTTTCTTGCTCTCTCCATGAGCTTTTTTGTTCTTTTGTTGACAGTTTTGCCTCCTCTGCAGTAAGAAGTTCCATTTCTGGTAAGTATATTGTACAAAGAACAGCTTGAAATGGAAGATTTTGGGGTTTTATTGGAACATGCCTCAGAGCACTTCAAACACACAACCTCCTCCGGCTGGCCATTTTGTCCATTTCCAGTATGTCCTTCATGTTGATAAATTTGGCACGAGTTCTGACTTGATACTGGCTATTAAATTTTTTCCTATATCTTGAACATTTTTCACCTTATCAAGAGCTTTGATACAGATTATCTGTATTGTTTGTTTTTCATTATTTTGATAGTCATACCCTTCAGACGATCACATCCTTAGTGAGGGATATAGCAACGTTATTGAAATAATAATAATAATAAATGTTATTTATTTTGCGCCTTTCATGAACATTGAGGCACTTTACATACAAATTAAGTAAAAACAGATTGAAACAGGCACACAATAAAACTGATAACCATTAAAACAATACAATTAGGCAGCATATGCTTGAAGCCATAAGTGTGTTTTTAATGCATGCTTTATATCATTTTCCCAACTGATGTACAACAGAGGGGTACAAAACAGGCAGTGGTGAGGCCCCTCCTCAGGAAACCTTCCTTGGACCCTGATGTTCTCTCCAACTACAGGCCCATCTTGGACCTTCCCTTTCTAGGGAAGCTGATTGAGAAGGTGGTGGCGGTGCAGCTGGAGCAACATCTAGAACAATACAATGCCCACGAGCTGTTCTAGTCTGGTTTCCAGCCTTGCCATAGTATGGAGACTGCTCTAGTCAGGGTGCATGATGATCTCCTAGCAAGAGATAGTGGTCAATGCTCCATTCATGTTCTGCTAGACCTCTCTTCGCCTTTGACACAGTGGATCATGGGGTGCTGTTGGCTTATCTGGGGCACCATGTATGACTCTCATGAATGCTGTTGTGGTGGTTTAAGTCCTTGTTGTCCAGAAGGAAGCAGTGGGTGTCACTTGGCTCTTTTACATCGAGCAGTGCTGCACTCGGATGTGGCATGCCCCAGGGGTTGATTCTTGCCCCCATGTTATTCGCCATGTACATGCTGCCAGTGGGGGAGATCACTAGACGCTATGGCCTGGGTTTTCATTTTTATGGTGACAATATCCAGCTGTATGTGTCTTGTGCATCTTACGATCTTGCAGCTGTTTTGGAACTGAGCGAGTGCCTTAAGGAAATCCAGGACTGGATGGTGGCCAGCTGGCTTGGGCTTAATCCCTTGAAGATGCAGGTGTTAGTGGTAGAGCTGGGTCAGTCAGGTTCACTGTCCTTCCTTTATTGGATGGCTTGGCTCTTCAAACTGCAGATAGGGTGCAGAATCTGGTGGTCATTATGGACTTCTGCAGTGGCTTCTATCATCTGCGAAAGATCACCCAGATCAAGCTCTATCTTGAACTGTCTGATCTTGCAACACTGGTGCATGCCTTAGTCATGTTGAGGTTGGGTTACTGTAACACTCTCTACCTTAGGTTATCTGTGAGGCTGATGTGCTGCCTCCAGCTGGTTCAGAAAGTGTCAGCCGAGCTGGCTGCTGGACTCTCCTTGTTTAAGCACATCATGCTGGTTCCATGCACTCCTCATTGGCTGCCAGTACGATGACGCATCAGTTTCAAGGTTTGCTTGTTGACATACAAGGCCCTGTGTGGTCTGGGTCTGGACTACCTGAAAAACCTCCTGGTGCCATATGCTCCTGGTCACACCCTCTGGTCAGTGGAGGCAGACCTCTTATCGGTGTAGCGATCCTGCTTAAAATCTTCAGGGGATAGGGTGTTTGGTGTAGTGACCCCGATTCTCTGTAATGCCCTTCCCCAGGAGGTGAGAGGTGCTCCTTTACTGGCCTTTTTAAAAAAATATTTAAAAACACATTTTTTTCACTTTAAATTTTGGCCAGGCTCTTTGGTACTTGTTTTATTTTTCGGATCCATGACGTTACAGTGACGGATTTATGCTGACTGCAATTGTGGTCAGCATAAACCTGTCCAAAGAAAGTTACTCTGCCCCCCCATCCCCCGTAAAATAGATAATCAACTCTGATTTGAAGCTGATTCAGGGAGGGGGTGCAAGACCCCCAGACAGCAGTGCTGGGTCCCATGATGACATTATAGCATCAACAGCAAATTGTCACTGTAATGTCATTCAATCTGGAATTGTTGCTGTTCGAACAGCATACCTATTTTTTTTTATCTATATTGTTCTTAATCTGTTTTATTTGTATTTGCTGTGAGGTGCCCAGTGCCTTCGGGATTGGGCACCATATAAATAGTTGCCTTGCTTTGCTGTAATTTTATCTGTGGATTTGAGCTTGGGAAGAAAAACAATACATAAGTTAGTTTTCTGTAGGTTTATTTTCCAGACTCTCGCTTTTGTGAGCTTGCTGAATATGATTTCTGGTTTTAAATCAGGCTTCTGAATGGCTCGTAGTAGCACTGAATATGATCTATTGATGGCCTCAGAAGAGTCTAGCTTTTTGTGGGTAGGAATTTTAGTAGATTTATCAGCTATTTCAGTCTCTCCCATATGAACTTCAGTAACAACATCTTTTTGTATGAGTCTGGGGTTTATGACATCAGTCCCAGCTAATGGAATAACTTTCCTAGGGCTACCTGAATGTGGAGAACGTAGGTAGTTGTCGATTGGACCAGCACACTCCATTTTGTTTGGTCAAACCCATTCCAAAGGTGAAACACTAGTTAACTTTCTGTTCTGTTTTCTCACCCTCTCCATGAGATTTTTTTGTTCTGTTTTTTGACAGTTTTGCCTCCTCTGCAGTAAGAGGCTCCATTTTCAGTAAGTGTACTGTCCAAAGAACAGCTTGAAAAGGAAGATTTTGGGGTTTTATTGGAGCATGCCTGAGAGCACTTCAAACACACAACCTCCTCTGGTTGGTCATCTTTTTGAGCAATATGGTCTGTATAACTGTACAGTTGTGAGGTCTGCTGTGTCACGAGCCCATATGATGCTGTGTAATGTAAAGTTATCAATTGTTCCCCCTACAGTGAGTTTGCTTATGGCTGTTTCTGTATGTACAGTATGGGTAATTGTTACTCTACGTTGTATTACACTACAATGATTTGTTGGACATTTCCAATATTCATACAGACATAAACACACCCTGACGGGTATATCATCACCAACTGTCAGTCCCAGCTATCCTCTCCGACTCCCCTATGCCAACACCCATGCCCCTTATACCCACTGCCCCCCTCCTGGAAAGCGGTTTCACCCCCAACCATCTCAGCCCCCCGGTGATGTGATGGGCAGGATCCCTGTGGCAATTCCTGCAGGTGCGTCAACTGTTTAGTGCAGCTGACAGCTTGTGGCAAACCCAGGGAACTTGGTGCTGGGACCCTGCTTCTTCTAAAATTGGGCACAGGGTCCCTGGTGCACCTGAGGTTTGCCTCAGCCCTTAGAGCAACACACCTTGCATCATTCTAAGGGCTCTTTGAAAATTGGGCCCAGTATATCTAGTAATTTTTTTTTTTCTTTTGGGAGACCGTGGTCTTACCCTCCTCATTCCTCATGTTCACTTGTGGTTTTTTTTTTTCCTGTGGGAGACTGGTGGATGAGATTAGCAGCACGAACAGGAAAACAGACCCAGAGTACTGTACATGGCATGATAAGTGAGAAGTAATGGCAGCTGAGGTACATGTGCTCGCTTGGTGGCACTACAGAAGTTCATAAAGTTGATTTCTGTTAAAAAACAAAACTAAACACATTTCAAATGTTTTGCTTGAGCAAGAGTGGAGCCAGGGTGAGTTGGGGAGAAAGTTTATGGAAGTGTTGTTTATGAATAGTGCTAGTAATTTTTTTCCATACAGTTTTTTTCTCTAGTGGGGCTAGCAGGCAAGGCTTTGGCTCTCCCACTTCAGAGGGCTTGATTCAGCCCATCAGGGCATTATGGAGCCTGCTAGCACACCATTTGTCCATTTTCTCCAACCCCCTTCCCCATGACTCGGGCACGCACATCAGTGTGAGTACATGGAGGCGTGTGTACGCTGCAGAGTCCCGCAGCACCCTCCCATTGTTGCTGTCTCAGACCTGCACCACCACCACCAGGCTTCCACCTGATGGCAGTCGTTCAGTGGGAATGACAAGTCACTCACCCTGGGAGAGGAGAGTAGTCCTCTGGACACTCGATCCTCCCCCCTTCCCGGCTGACCCCCTACAATCCGAGTTTGCAAGCGAACACGTGTCACTGGCATGGCATGAGGTACGGCGCCCAGCACCTCAGCCCTCCATACCACTGGGTCAACTAAATAGTACTAGTAATTTAAAAGAAATACATTTGTAGTATATTATGTGCTATGTTACTGTCTGGTACTATCAATGTATGAAAAAAGCCTTAAAGAGATCATGAAAGGGACACAAAAGAAAAATAATATGAGTTGATAAAAAGATTTAAATCTCTGTGACATGTAATTCCAGAGGAACAGTAAACATATTTTTACTTCTCTAATCAAGTAATAGCTACATTTTTATATCTCATATACAATATACCTGAGGCTTTCAAAGTTGCAATACAGTAATAGTGATAACAAATTTAAAAAATAAATTTAAATTTAAATCTATTTAAAAAGAAAAAATGTTGCTTTTTTTACTGTGGGAAACTGTGAGAAAACTGGCAGAGTGTATGCCAGTTTAAAATGGAGGGTGCCCTATCTTTTGTCTATGTGTGTGTGTGTGTGTGTGTGTGTGTGTGGGGGGCTGGCATTCGCTAGGCCAGGAAAAAAAACATGGATTTAAAAAATTCCAACCACTGCGTGATTTTCTTAAGTAATCGATCAGTTGGCATAGGGACTTGCTATTTTCCTGGTCTTTCTTGGCACATTAATTTACCCCTTGCCAGATGTCTCGGCCAACCAGAGGCCGGGAAGTCTCCCTACTCATTTTCTAAATACTCATAGTAAATGGTATCCCAGTCTCACACATCTCAAAAGGTGTGTAAAATAAAAGATTTTAGCTGCAATCCAATTTCTTATTTTTCAGTCTTGTTTACTATACAAAGGTGGCATGCTTCATAAATTACCATAAAACAATAACTTATAATTTGTAATTTGAATATCTATTGGTTATAAAACCACTTCTTGTGTGAAAGATACCAACAATGTAGTACTCTGCTCTCTTCACTTTTAATTCACCTGTTTCTTTACTTTCCCCAGTATGACCCCTGTTTGTACCAGGACTGTGTCAGTTTCTATAAATTGCCTCAGCTAGTGAAAAGGGCTGTGAATTTTGATATACCTTTTAACAAGTTATTTATATGTTAAACTGTCTGAAAAACAGCTTTCTCTGTTGTGTGGTTTTCTTGGTTTTACTAATCGGCCACTAACTCAGAACAGTCAGTTAGTACAGAAAGAGCATTGCTTTAACGACACTTGAGCTGTGCATGCAAACTGTGCTGAGCCACCAACTGATTTGGGTAAAATAAAAAAAGTACAACAAAGAATGCTATGTTTTACAAAATGTGCACCATATAAATAAATGATTAAAAGGTACATCTATTAAAGTCCATGGCAGTTTGCACTATTTGGGGTAATTTCTAAAGACTGATGCAGACCTAGTATAGTATTAACAGGGGGTGAAGTGGAAAAAATGGAAAAATTGGGGTTGGGGTGGATGGAGTGAATCTAAAGGTACACATGCATTGTACTACATTTTTATTATCTTTTACTCATTGATAACTTTTATAACAGATAGATGTTGAATATACTGTCCTTGTATAAACAAGGGGCAGAGTAGCAAAAACGGAGAAACAAGGGGGATAAATTAAAAGCAAAAGGGTGCACTGTACTACTTTTCCATTATCTTTTACATCTGAATAAAGATGATAATGTAATGTATGGGGAACCATACACAGCAGGCCAGTGTTGACATGGAGAGGTTTCCATGGCATCTGCTAAATCTCGAGAGGGAAGCTTGAGAGGTTAATTGATTATGAAAATGCCTGCAGAAACAGGCCTCACGGTCTATTAGGTCTGCTTGAGTGTGCAGCTAGAACCTTATAATGCTGCTGCCCCTCCCTTTCCCCAATCCTATTACCCCTTCCCCTATCCCAACCCCTCTTAAAGCTGTCTACCTTAGCCACTACCTCACCTGTCAAGGAGTTCCACTTGTCCACCACTCTTTCTGTGAAAAAATATCTTCTTATCTCTCTCCTGACTCTACCCCCCCAATCCCAGTTGGTGTCTTTTCGTGTCCCACCCCTTTCTACTCTGGAAAATCCTCTCTGTATTAGTCTTGTTTATTCATTTCAGGTACTTAAAGGTCTCAATCATATCTTCCATGTCCCTCTCTCTCCCAGACAGTACATATTCAACTCCCCCAGCCTTTCCTCATATGACTTGCCTTCCAATCCCTAGATCATCCTTGTAGCTCTATGCTGTACCCCCTCCAACAAATTGATGTCCTTCTTCATGAACGGGCACCAGTATTTCACGCAGTACTTCAGATGGGGCCTGACCAGTGACCTATGCAAGGGTAGGATAGCTCCCTACTTCTGCAGGAGACTCTTGTAGCTATACACCCTAGCATTTTGTTGGTTTTTGCCACCGCCCTTCTGTATTGAACAGAGTTGTTCATGCTCCCCTAGGTCCTTCTCTTCTGTGGAGCAAACCAACTGATCCCCATTTAAGTGATAATCCCTCCCCTGGTTCTGGGTTCTGAAGTGCAGAACCTTGCACTTCTTGGTGTTGAACCCCAGTTGCCATTTATCTGCCCACTCCTGCAGCTTATTCAGGTCCTACTGCAACCCCTTCCCCCCTCGATGTCATCTACTACAGCTCCCATCTTGGTATCATCTGCAAACAGACTGATTTTACTCCGGATCCCATTTGAGATATCTGCAATGAAAATCCCAAATAGTACTGGTCCCAGCACAGATCCCTGTGGTACCCCACTCATCACCGCTCTCAGTGATGAGCGTCCCCCCACCACCACCCTTTGCTGTCTCCCCTTCAGCCAGTTCCTGATCAATGTCACCATTTTTGGTCCTGCCCCACATACTTCAGCTTCCCCTCCAATCTCCCATGTGGCACTGAATCAAAGGCCTTACTGAAGTCCAAGTACAGGATGTCCACATCATGGCCCTTGTCCAGTTCCTGTGTCACCCAGTCATAGAACTCTACCAGGTTTGTCTGGCACGATCTGCCTGCAACAAACCCATGTTGCTGGTCGTCCTGGATACCATTTGCCTCCAAGAAGTTCACAAGCCTCTCCTTCAGGATGGTCTTCATGAGTTTGTCCATGATCGAGGTGAGGCTCACTGGCCTGTAGTTCCCTGCTTCATCCTTTGGCCCACTTTTATGGATGGGCACCACATGGGCCATCCTCCAGTCCTGTGGCACACATCTTGTGTACAGGGAGGTATTGAATAGTTCTGCATGTGGCCCCACAAGGACCTCTGCCAGCTCTCTCAGTAATCTAGGGTGAACGCCATCTGGCCCAGGTGGTTGCCATGGAAACCCTGAGACAACAACACAGGCTTTTCTGTGCGTGGTTCCCCATACATTACCTTTTATATTGTATGAGCAACATATCTGCAAATCTGTTTGTAAGCCACAATATTTGGTTCCCACCCACCACCCAAGTGTGGAACTTACTCTCCTGCTTGCTTGCTCATTTAGTCAGTCACTGACTCTCATTGTGGCCTACTTGTTTTCTATGGCTCTACCATGCTGGTTCGACATCTCTAATGTTGACTGGCATTACAGTGATTACTTAACTGATTTTAATTGATTGTTTGAATTAAGCCCTCTCAAGTGGGACAGCGGTCTCCACCACTTAAGTACAAACTTCACTCTCTCCAGCCAAACTTCAGACTCTCACTTTTAAAATTCCCAATGTTCTATCTAACTCCCTTTGCTGCAGATTCCAATGTGGCTTATGCAGCTGTGAAAGTTCTATTGGTGATGTCATCCCTCAGTCTCAGCTGAGACTGAGAACAGAGTGAGACAGTGTGAAACCCATTTAACTGGAGTTTCACAAGCTGCCTTCCCTGCCTACCATTAGGTCTTACTGGGATTCTAGTAACCCCGGGTAACAAGGGGGTTACGTATGCATCTCAGTATTCCCCCAGCCCTCCTTACTGCCCTCTCACATTGCTTGCCCACCTTTAAGTCATCTGATATGACTCCCCCCAGGTCCCTTTCCATTTTTGTTGTTGTTAGTATCTCACCCCCCATTGTGTACTCTTCCCCTGGGTTTTTGTTTCCCAGGTGCATTACCTTGCACTTCTTAGCATTAAATCTAAGCTGCCATACATTTGACCATTCCTCTAACCTTGCCAAGTCCCTTCTCATCCTTTCCACCCCACCTTGTGCATCAACTCTGTTGCAGATCTTTGTGTCATCTGCAAAGAGACATACTTTTCCCTTCCAGTCCCTCTGCAATGTCGCTTACAAAGACATTGAAGAGGACCGGTCCTAATACTGAACCCTGCGGCACCCCACTAGTAACCCCCCTTTCTTCAGAGTGGACTCCATTTACTATTACCCTCTGTGTCCTATTCTCCAGCCAATTCTTTACCCAGGCTATCATCTTGGGACCCACTCCCAGGCTGGCTAACTTGTATATTAATCTTTTGTGTGGGACTGAGTCAAATGCCTTGCTAAAGTCTAGGTAGGCCATGTTCACAGCCCCTCCCTGATCTACTACTTTGGTCACCCAGTCAAAGAAATCTATTAGATTCGTCTGGCATGATCTTCCCACTGTGAATCCATGCTGCCTTGGGTCCTGTGCCCCTCTGACCTCTAGGTACTCGACAATTCTTTCCTTCAGAAGTGATTCCATCATTTTCCCTATACACAAACCAAACGCTTTTAAAAGAAAAAGCAACCCGAATGCACAGACCAACATTAGTTGTATCAAATAAACGAATATACAGCATAGCTTACCATGTCCTCAATTTTTATTCTGATCACAACGTACTTAAAATGCAGCAACATAAGAAGTGCGGCGGCGACTTACTGGACAGAAATAAATAAAACCTTTTTCACCAAATCAGTGCATACTATTTTCTTGACCGGGTCAGCCGAGCAGTAACCAGCCCGCGTGCGTGATGACGCACGGGAATCAGCTGACGTTTTGGCTAACGCCTTCCTCAGAGCTGATTGGTCAACAAAACACATCAATCATTTATAGTGACTCAAATGCATCATCATACCCAACAACCAATTAAAAACAAAACGAGCTCATGAATATTCATATTTACCCCAAATAGCTCATAAATAGCAATGTAATGATAGTTCTTCATTTAATCCTTTCGGTTGTAATGTATCTAATTTATAAATCCAGAAACATTCCCTCTGATCCAGCTTTTTCGCTAGATTACCACCGCGAATCCCAAATTTCATTTTTTCAATACCAATGAATTTTAAATTCGCTGGTGAACCATGACCTGCAGAAACAAAATGACGTGCCATTGCATTGGTTACAACATTGTTTCTGATTGCTGACTTATGTTCACTTATCCTTTCCCTTAACTGACGCTTTTGTTTGCCCAATAATTCAACCCGCATGAGCACATGAGCATATATATTACCCCAGTACTCCTACAATTAATAAATTCATTTATTTCAAACTTTTGATTTGTGTGTGGGTGTAAAAAATATTTACTATTGTAGGTATTGTTACACTGTGCACAGTTACCACACTTATAATTTCCTTCCGGAAATGTTGGAATCCAAGTTGTCCTTAATTTTTCAGGACTCTGCACACTGTGTACTAACATATCTTTTAGATTATTTCCCCTCTTATATGTGATTCTAGGTTTCTTATATATCTCCTTCCTAAAAACAGGGTCACCTTGTAAGACTTTCCAATGTTTCCTCACTACATTTGAAATTTCCTCTGCTTGATTTGAAAATTCAGTTATAAAATGAATATAACCCTGGGGTTCCTCATTTACACTTTTGGTTTTAATTCATTCCTGTTGATGTTAGCAGCCTTTTCCATCCCTTTATAAATACAGTCAATTCTATACCAGTGTTTCAAAACGCCTCGCAGTCTCTTGAGCATTATTTCTAAATTGACTATCATTGCTGCAAATCCGTTTTAAACGCAACATCTGGCCACTTGGAATATTTTCCTTTAAACTTCTAGGATGACTGCTTTCATAGTGTAACAATGTGTTTCTACTCATGGGCTTTCTATATAGTGTTGTTTCCAATTTATATCCATCCTTGTATATGAGCATATCTAAAAAAGATACCTTATCAGCATCTACCTGCATAGTAAAGTGCAAATTTGTATCAAAAGTGTTAATTAAATTTACAAACTCATATAAACTGGCCAAATCAGCTGTCCAAATGAAAAAACAATCATCAATGTAACGTTTCCAGGATCGGACAAACTTAACAAAACTTTCACATTTATATAAGTAAATCATTTCCCACTGCCCCACATACAAACAAGCAATACTTGGGGCAAAAGTAGTGCCCATCGCTATACCCTTTTGTTGCTTGTAAAACTGATCTTTGTAAACAAAATAGTTTGATGCTAAAACCATGTTTGCCATGTCAGTAATCAACCCCAAGTCTGACGAAGCATCTGAAAAAGAAAAGTGTTTTTTGCCCCCCTACTGCAAATCATCATGTTATTAATACGTTTTCTGCATTAGTTGACCATGATGTGGATCTAATACTTAAAAGAAAGAAAGAAAAAAAGTTTAACTTGACATTTCAGGAGCATTTGGCATTGAAATCATTAAAGGAAGATATGAGTATGGTTATAAAGCCGGCTGATAAAGGTGGAGCGATCGTGTTATGGGATGTGATAGAATATGAAAATGAAATGCTTCGACAGTTAAACAATGTAGTATATTATCAAAAATTAGCTAATGACCCGACAAATGAGATTAAACTGAGAGCTGAAGAATTCATCAAATCGAATGAGTTAAATGGACGTCTAAGTAAGCAAGAGGCTGAATTCTTGAGAGTGGTAGTACCAATAAGGCCAGTGATTTATCTACTACCAAAAATCCATAAGGATGCTCAGAGTCCACCAGGACGTCCCATTGTGTCAAGTATCGGATCATCTATGGAACCTTTTTCACAAATGGTCGACTGTTATTTAAAACCATTAGTTAAAAATTTGCCATCTTTTATATTGGACAGTGGAGATATGATTAGACAAATTCAAAATATAGAGGATAATGTATGGTCCTCTATCGTTAACCGGTCAGTTAACAGTCGAGAGGTTGCCAGGGTGACCATGTAAACCTCGAGAGCGAAGCTCGAGAGGTTTTCGTCGCCATAAGGCAACCTCGATGAAACGTTAAAATTGACCGCTGCAGAGGGACCATACATTATTTTATAGTGTGTGGTCCCACTATCAAAAAAAAAGGGCTTACGTTTTTAAAAGTCACCGCCGCGGCCCTTCAGTCCTTCCCCGTCGGTTTCCCTTCAGTCGGTTTCCGTGTCGAAAAAAAAGCGCGCACATGCGCAGACCACTCGCTGTTGTTAACCTATCGATGTGACGTAGGATCGATAGGTTAACAACATATCTACGTCACATCGATAGGTTAACAACCTTAGGAAATGATGATTTCCTAAGGTTAACAGCGTTCTAACATACATTATATGGCTATTAACTCTGATGAGTGGTTAGTAACTTTGGATATAGAAAGTTTATACTCGAATGTACCGCATGATGGGGGGATTCAGGCGATTGAGACATTTGCACAAGTACAGCCTGATGTTATTTCAGACTTGGGGTTGATTACTGACATGGCAAACATGGTTTTAGCATCAAACTATTTTGTTTACAAAGATCAGTTTTACAAGCAACAAAAGGGTATAGCGATGGGCACTACTTTTGCCCCAAGTATTGCTTGTTTGTATGTGGGGCAGTGGGAAATGATTTACTTATATAAATGTGAAAGTTTTGTTAAGTTTGTCTGATCCTGGAAACGTTACATTGATGATTGTTTTTTCATTTGGACAGCTGATTTGGCCAGTTTATATGAGTTTGTAAATTTAATTAACACTTTTGATACAAATTTGCACTTTACTATGCAGGTAGATGCTGATAAGGTATCTTTTTTAGATATGCTCATATACAAGGATGGATATAAATTGGAAACAACACTATATAGAAAGCCCATGAGTAGAAACACATTGTTACACTATGAAAGCAGACATCCTAGAAGTTTAAAGGAAAATATTCCAAGTGGCCAGATGTTGCGTTTAAAACGGATTTGCAGCAATGATAGTCAATTTAGAAATAATGCTCAAGAGACTGCGAGACGTTTTAGAGCACGTGGGTATGGAATTGACTGTATTTATAAAGGGATGGAAAAGGCTGCTAACATCAACAGGAATGAATTGTTAAAACCAAAAAGTGTAAATGAGGAACCCCAGGGTTATATTCATTTTATAACTGAATTTTCAAATCAAGCAGAGGAAATTTCAAATGTAGTGAGGAAACATTGGAAAGTCTTACAAGGTGACCCTGTTTTTAGGAAGGAGATATATAAGAAACCTAGAATCACATATAAGAGGGGAAATAATCTAAAAGATATGTTAGTACACAGTGTGCAGAGTCCTGAAAAATTAAGGACAACTTGGATTCCAACATTTCCGAAAGGAAATTATAAGTGTGGTAACTGTGCACAGTGTAACAATACCTACAATAGTAAATATTTTTTACACCCACACACAAATCAAAAGTTTGAAATAAACGAATTTATTAATTGTAGGAGTACTGGGGTAATATATATGCTCATGTGCTCATGCGGGTTGAATTATGTGGGGCAAACAAAACGTCAGTTAAGGGAAAGGATAAGTGAACATAAGTCAGCAATCAGAAACAATGTTGTAACCAATGCAATGGCACGTCATTTTGTTTCTGTAGGTCATGGTTCACCAGCGAATTTAAAATTCATTGGTATTGAAAAAATGAAATTTGGGATTCGTGGTGGTAATCTAGCGAAAAAGCTGGATCAGAGGGAATGTTTCTGGATTTATAAATTAGATACATTACAACCGAAAGGATTAAATGAAGAACTATCATTACATTGCTATTTATGAGCTATTTGGTAAATATGAATATTCATGAGCTCGTTTTGTTTTTAATTGGTTGTTGGGTATGATGATGCATTTGAGTCACTATAAATGATTGATGTGTTTTGTTGACCAATCAGCTCTGAGGAAGGCGTTAGCCAAAACGTCAGCTGATTCCCGTGCGTCATCACGCACGCGGGCTGGTTACTGCTCGGCTGACCCGGTCAAGAAAATAGTATGCACTGATTTGGTGAAAAGGTTTTTATTTATTTCTGTCCAGTAAGTCGCCGCCGCACTTCTTATGTTGCTGCATTTTAAGTACGTTGTGATCAGAATAAAATTGAGGACATGGTAAGCTATGCTGTATATTCGTTTATTTGACACAACTAATGTTGGTCTGTGCATTCGGGTTGCTTTTTCTTTTAAAAGCGTTTGGCTTGTGTATTCGTTTTCTCTGTTTCCGAATTAGCACCAGGTCAAATTTGTTTCACATTTAGTGAACGTGAGCACCTCGAATGTTGATTTGTTTCACAAATCATTTTCCCTATCACTGAGGTTAAACTAACAGGTCTGTAATTTCCTGCTTCTGCCCTGCTCCCACTTTTGTGAAGGGGAATCACATCTGTCCTCCCCCAGTCCTCCCATGATTTGTTAAAGAGGGTAGTCAGTGGTGTCACTAGTTCTACCCTTAGTTCTTTTAGAATTCTGGGATGAATCTCATCAGCCTCCATTGCTTTGTCCACCTTCAGTTTTAAGACTTCTTTCAGAACCCTTTCTTCTGTAAATGGGCTGGTATCAACTTCTGTATCCAGAGTGTTTCTATTGTTTGTTTTAGGTACCTCCCTCTTCATTTCTAAATACTGAGCAAAATATTTGTTTAGTATCTCTGCCTTTTCACAGTCACCCTCTTCCCACCCTCCCTTTATTAAGCCTCACTATCCCTCCCTTAGTCTTCCTTCGCTCCCTGATGTACCTAAAAGGTTTTATCCCCTTCTTAACTGAGTTGGCTATCTTTTCCTCAGTTCGGGCCTTTGCTGTTCTGACTGCCTTCCAGCTTCCTTTGCTTTAACTGATACAATTCTCTGTCCTGTTCCTTCTGTGATTCCTTGTACTTTCTGAATGCTTTCTTTCTCTTGAACCTTCACTGCCACCTCCTTGAGAACCATAGTGTTTTTACATCGTTTTGTTTTGTTTATTTGCTTCACACAAAAGCTTGTTACCTCTGTGATGGCAGTTTTTATTATTCCCATTGTTCTTCCACCCTCCTTCCTGCCCATGTGCTAGTGCATTCCTTAGGCACTCACCCATTTTAGCAAAGTCAGCCTCCTGAAGTCCAGTACGTTTGCCTTTGTATGGCTTGACTCTGTTGTTGTGTTTATTGTGAACCATACTGTTCGATGGTTGCTAGTTCCCAGATGGCTACCCACTTCTACATCTGTGATCCCTCTCCATCTCCATTTGAGAGGACCAGGTCTAGTATTGCCCTCTCGAGTGGGTTCCAATACTAGTTGTCTAAGGCATGCCCCCTGTAGGGCATCTAGAATAACCCCACTCTTAGAAGTGGCTGCTGCAACTGCACTCCAGTTAACATCTGGCATATTCAGATCACCCATCAGCAATATCTCCCCTTTATCTGCCATTCTAAGTATACTTTCTATCAATTCCTTGTCCATTTCCTCCCCCTGAGAGGGGGGTCTGTATACATCCCCTGTGCGGATTGTGGTGCCATTGCCTGCCTCCAAATTGACCCACAGTGCTTCTTCTCCTCCCTGTTTACCCTTTTGTTCTGTTGCTTTGATTCCTTCCCTTATGTAGAGAGCTACTCCTCCTCCTCTTTTGCCCTCCCTGTCCCTCCTGTAGATAGTGTTTCCTGGTATGTTTATGTCCCAGTCATGGTTCTGTGTGTACCATGTTTCTGTGACTGCCATGATATCCAGATGTTCCTCCTCCATCAAGGCCACTAATTCAGGAAGCTTGTTACCCAGACTACGGGCATTGGTACTCATTGCTCTCCATTTTTTGATGGCTTTACCTTCTGTAGCAGCATCCCCCACTGACCTTTCTACCTTGGTCTTTTTCTCATTTAGTACCCTGTTTTGTAGGGGGAGGCTGGGATTTTCCTCTGTTCCAGTCCTGGAACCCACTCTAAATAGTGCCAAACCTTTGTTCGTAGTAAAATACATGTAGCTTTGCCAAGACGTAGTGTACCTCAGAAACAGAATTTCAGGCCAGTGAGACTGCAGCTTTGTCTCTTCTCACTCCCGGTTTAAGACAGCTGCTTACCAGCCCTTCTGTTTGCTTCTGCCCATATCCATAACGAGTACTTGCACTACAGTGAGGAATCACTGATCCCTGTCTTTCTCTGTGTGGCTAAAGACACTGGATCCCGGTTTTCCAAAACAACATTGCGGACCCTCTGTCGAAGCTGCAAACATGGCCCCCCACCCTCTGTCCTGGCTGTCATACACTTAACCTCAGAAGCAACATTCAGACTTGCATTTCATACCTACTGAAAGGTGGACGCATGATGCCTCTCGCTCTCCCAGACGCTCATCTCTGCCAGCAACCATCTTTAAAATGTGGTTATATAGAAAAAATGAAAGCAAAAAAAAAAAAATGAAATTGTACTGCACTGTCTGTGTGACTGCAGCTGTGGACCTTTGTGCAGCAATAAATGAAATAAAAAATAATTTAAAATAAAAAAAAATTATTTTTCTTTATTTTTTTTTTCACAAAAATAGATGGGGCCATTTTATAATAGCAATATCCCACTCCAGGGTGTTGGTTATGCTGAGATTTACCCATGCCTGGTGTGTTTTGCTCATTCAGCCTGCAGCCTCATGACCAAACTACACACCAGGCGTGGGTAAATCCCAGCATAACCCACACCCTGTTGTGGTATACTGCTTAATTGTCCCTGAATTTTCCTGATACCTGTAACTCTGTCACAGTGCAGAACAATGACACATTTATATCACATTATTAAGCAGTGGGACTGCTTTGGCCAGTCAGACTGCAGCATTACTGTAGCTCTAATTGAGCATACGTTGGCTACTTCGCGCTGCTCCCTACAGCTGATTCTCACTGCGGTGACTCTCACTTGACACATTGCTCACTCACTCACATCAGAGTCGTCACGGGAGAAACAGTTTAACAGGAATCTCAGTTAAAAAAAGTATGTATTCAAGTCAAGACTAGTACCCTGTAACAGGTGGCACATAAAAACATTTACAGTCCTTCTTCCACCCCCTCTCCTTTGCCAAACCACCCGACCACCCTTGCTTGAGTCGGGGCCAGTACCTGGTTCTGTTGAGGGAAGCCTGGTATCCTCTTCAGCCATTTCAGAGTGAGATGCTGCCAGTGCCAATTCCTGACTCAAACACCCAGAGGACAAACAGCAGGGTGCAGACAATTTTGGGAAAACATTTAAAATAAGAAAACATTTAATCCTCGGCTCCCACTGCATTGAAGCGATGCTCCACTTTGAAATGAAGAAACTTACCACTACCATATTAAACTGGGGGGGGAGAGCAGCAAACGGGCATAAATAAAAGCAACATTCTCAGCAAAATATTTGTACCTTTTGGGTTAGAAGCAGCTCCACTGCTTTATAATATATTAATACATTGACTTAGGGGTGTCTCTTATGGGATGAGAAGGTTATCTCATACAGTATTGCGCTGACAGAAACGCTCAGCTTCGCTTTACAGTCTTCTCACCCAAAACAGCATGAGATAACCTTCTTATCCCATAAGAGACACCCCTAAGTCTATGTATTAATATATAAACTCTGCATTCTCAGCCTAACAGCAACACTGCTAATGCATATTCCCTTTGAGAAAAGGGTGAGCAATTAATGGGCAAATTGCCTACAGCTACATTGATCATACAAATGCTATGAATCCTATGCATCCTACTGCAGCTCAAATTAGGGGAGACAATCATTGGGGAAAAGGTCCTGGTGTATCAGACCTGACTTCCTCACATTCTTACCTTGGACCTACTGCTCAATCAGAATGTGTAACAGACATAAAGCTAGATCTCCCCAGGATATAACAGTTAAGCAGTAAGGGTTTTGATACAATCCATACTACCTCGGCAGACCACGCATCATCTGTTATAGGTATTAACTGAAAAATGAAACCCTTATGATGAGGACCGATGCCCTTGAGGAAAAATTAAAAGCTATGGAAAACACATTTACCCCATTAGCAAAAACTGTGGCTAAACAAGACGTTCGATTAAACTCAATACTGACTAAGCTACAGTATCAAGAGGACAGATTTCAAAGAGGAACTCTCAAATTATTTAATATTCCTGAAGGTTTAGAGGGCTCAGGTGATCCTGTTCCCTTTTTTGAAAAGCTGGTAACCACTGTCATGGGGCACAAATATCCAGAGGAAGTTATACCCCTTGACCGGGCTCACCGAGGCCTTCCCCTCAAGACTGTAACACATGCATCTACAGCAAAAACACCACCAAGGACTGTATTAATCAAACCACTTTGCTTTCATGAAAGGAAGCTATCCTCAGGAAAGCTAGAATGGAAAATGTCCTTATCTATGAAAATATTAAAGAGCTAGTGTACTGCCTAAAACTAATATTAGATTTTAAAAACAGCCAGCCATTACCTTTTATATCTGAGGTACTTTTTCTTTTCCCTTTGTTTTTTTTATTTAGTATGCTTTTTGCCCTTTTAGACACCATTCCTTCAGTACTGCACCCCCTAGCACCCACCTCACTTCCCCTTATGCCTTACCTCTGGGATACCCCCTGGCTTACCCCCAGGGTGGGGCCATGGCACACTTCCAGACCAGTCTACCACGGGGGAAGGTGTCAGCTACTGCTGACATTGCCTCCCTGGCTTCCCCCCAGGCTGGGGTTCAGGGCCTGGAAATGCCATCCGTGGAGCCGTATTAGGTCAAGGAGATGCGGGGAGCAATTGAGGCCAGGTGCTGGGTCGGTCATCATCCACAGCAGACAATGAGTATTTTTCTGTAGCTGCCCCAGGGGTGGGATGTGCAATAACATCCAGCATCTGCCCCACCCCTCAAGCATGCTGGCACCGGTTGCTCATGGTTCCCTTGGCCTCTGCCAGGGGTCCCTCGACCACCAGAGACTCTACCCCTCCCTCCCCCCAGAGAAAGAGAGCAGTCCATGGGATGCTCGATCATTCTCCCCCAGCCATCCCTGCAGCTCCCTGGGTCTGTTCCCAAACCTGGTCACTGGCATCGCAAGTGGAAATCCAACTGTTGCGCTGACGGGCCAGCCCTTTTCCCTTTGTTTAATTAGAAGATTGTTTACCTGATGTTAACAGATGTGATGTGTGGAACAGCTCTTAGCCTGGCAGCTGACATATCTTGCTGTACTGTCCAACACTACATCATCAGCATTGTGACCTCACTGACTGTGACATCACTACTACTTAGGAACAGCAAGTGAGTGACTGCCAGGTCATTCACCCGTGATGTCACTGTCAGTGAGATCATAATGCTGATGATGTAGTGTGGGGCAGTGGAGTTAGATATGTCAGCTGCCAGGCTATGAGCTGTTCCACACATCCAGCACAGTATTATCACATAGAATACTTTCTGATGAGAACAAGGGAAAAGAAAAATACTTCAGAAATAAAAAAAGTTACAACTAACTACTACTTAAAATTTGTATTATTTTCCTGTCTGTCTGTTTTGGCTCCACTAGCTCTTTAAATATTTCATGTCTATCCTAATTTTTGTCATGCAACTCAAAATCAATGCAAATCCTTTGATCAAGTTATTTCAACCCTAGGATCAAAGTCACTTCTTTAGTATTCTTTATTTCCACCAGCTAAATTTAAATTGTACCTAAATGGCAGACTTAGACATTTCATGAATCCATCTGAATCCTCAAAAGCCCTGGAAGCATCAGAAGTTGCACCAGCTTCAGCTTGAGCACAAGCATATCAAGATGCCTTTGAAAAAAACACAAGTGGTTCTTTCCAATAGATATAGCTTGTTGAGTCAGAACACTAAACTGGATGATGCTCATTCTTTGTCTCCTTTTCCCACCACCTCCGCTCCTATAAATCTTTCAGACCCCTCCTTGGGATCTGTTCTGACCTGAAAAATTCATTAATAAGTTGCAATAATACCTATAGTTGCAGTTTGCTTTGTAACCCTGATTTGATATAATTAATCATTGAATTGTTTTGATATGTAATTTAGATTTATTCTTGACTGAGTTGGGCTTGTGGGGTGTAAACTTTTCTATTACTTATCTCTTTTTTCCTTATTTTCAATAGGTGCATCATAGAATCCCCTTTTGGAGGCACTCGTGCATGCTCACAGTTCAGTAATTTAAGCAGACTATCATGTCAGCATAGTTTTTGCTTCACCCTGGGGGCTAAGTAGCTAGATCACCATCTGTCTTTGTTAATATTTGCATGGGGGGAGGTTATGGGTTGTAGATGGGAAAAGTTTTGGTTTAGGGAGAATTGATTGTATACTGCAGGCACTGGGTGTGATTGTGTGGTGGGGGTGATCAGGTTAGGATGCAAGGTTAAGGGTGTAGTGATATGCAGTTTTAAAATAGGATGTAGAGTATCTATATGTGGAAACATAAGTTATAAATATGTAGAAGTAATATTTCTTAGTCACATTGTTCTGGTTTCTAGGATTTTAATCTATGTGCAAAAATGTTGAAATAAAGATTTTGTCTTGAAACATAAAGGGCTTGGGAGAATATGTTAAGGTTAGCAAAATTTTTTATTATGTAGACAGGAAGAAAACAGACATACTTCTTTTTCGGGAAATTAATTTCTCTCACAACAACTTCAAGTTCTTTGAAAAAAATGGGGCCTAGGTAATGCATCTTTTATGATACTAATTCACCTGGGGTTGCACTATTTATCAAAATGAACTGCAGTCTTAAGTTAGGCCGGGCGCTTTCAGACAAGGGCAGTAGATACAGTATGTTATCCAGGTAATAATAATGCCTGGCCAAATACTGACAGTTGACAATATTTATGGTTCAAATGATAATGACCCATATTGTTTCTCTGAATTTTTTTCTTTATTTAGTTATCTTTGCCTCCACATACATAATAGGTGGAGATCTAATCTTACCTTAAACAATACCCTGGATAGATCCTTTGTAACTATGACCAATCTGCATTAACAACACTTAAAAAATTAATGGAAGATCTACACTTCGTAGATTCATGGAGACATTTAAACCCATCTTCTATTAAATACTCTTTCCTTCTCTGCTGCACACCAAATGTATTCTCGTATTGACTTCTTCTTAACCTCTGCTCAACTGCTAAGTCAGATTCTGGAAACACATTATCATAATATAATGATTTCAGACCATACCCCAATTACTATAACAATAAGATCAAGTATACTAAAATACACTGTTCTCTGGAGATTAGACCCAACCATTATTTCCAAACCTGAATTTTATTAATTTAATAAACCAGGAAATTTCAAAATACAGTATTGCAAGAACAACACCGCACCGGACATCTCTGAATTAATAAAATGGGACTGTTTTAAAGCCTTCTTTCGAGGTCTTGTTATCCCATATACAATAAACAAATATAGAAGAATTAATGAGGAATTAAATGGCTTGGAAGATAAACTGAACAAGTTGTAGATATCCCACATGTTGAACCCTACTAAATTCACAATGAAAACTGTTATACAAATAAAGATTAAGTGTAATACTCTGATTAATAAAAAAATAGAACATCAATTATTAAAAACTAGATGTTATTATAACATGAGTGATAAACCAGATAAACTTATGGCATCACATATGAAACAAAAACTGCCTGATAGGATTATCACTTCAATTGTTAATAAGGATTATATTAAACTTAATTTTCCACAACAGATCAATCAAGCCTTTTTTGAATTTTATCCAGAGTTCTATACCTCAGAAAGATATAAAACCTCGGACAGAATTAACTAGTTTCTCACAGATGTTAAAACTCCAACCCTAATGGATGAACAATGTACATCATCAGATGCTCCATTTACCTCATTTGAAATTATTAAAGCAATCAGGGCATTATCATCAGTTGAGACTCCAGGCCTGGAAGGGATCCCAATGGAGATATACAAAAAATTTGAGTCGCTATTGGTTCCTGACCTAACAAATTTATTAAATACATTTACTGCTATAGGTTCCTTGTCAGATATGTTTCATGAGACTATTATTAATGTATTTTTAAAAAAAGACAAAGATCCTGAATTATGCTTTTCTTATAGACCCATTTCCCTGTTAAACTCTGACTGAAAAGATATTTACCAAAATCATAAAATTTTGATTAGAAACAATCAATTCTCACCTGATACACCTAGATCAGTCAGGCTTCATTAATGACTGACAGATTTTGTTGTGGACCCTGGCTATATTATCACTACTTTGTATGCTGAGAAAGCATTCACCCAAGTGGAATGGGATTTCATTTTTGCAATATTGATTAAGATAGGCTTTGAACCAACTTTTTGGCTTGGGTGAAAATATCACATTCCAAACCCACTGCTTAAATCAAGAGTAACTGTAATCTGTCATCCAAAATCTCTTTAAAAGATGGAACTCACCAGGGGTACCCCCTTTCTCCATTGCTATTTGCTTTAGTCATAGAATCTTTAGCTACTGCTGGATTGGGGAGGAGTGAAATAAAAACAACAAAGGAACACGGTGGACAGTTTTCTTTGTTCACAGGTGTTGTTGTGCACAGTGGGGTGGGCTCCTAGTGTGCCCCATGACTTTGGAGGGGTGATGTTGACCACACTGGGGTGGGCTCCCAGTGTAGCACAGAATAGGGGCGGAGGCCAGAACATGCTGACGGCGGTCGTCTTTCTTTCATTATGGCAGACACACTGGAGTGGGCTCCCAGTGTGTCACACAATCTTGGGGGGGTGATTTAGCAAGCTGACAGGGGGATTGGGCATCCCTGAAGTCGGCTGTGTGACTGTTAGTGATTGTGTGGCAGGTGGTGGCAGCCACTGCCGCCATGTTTATTGAAGTTGTTCACCAGGAAAGGCACGTCAGGAGGCATGTTATTGTGCAGCTGCATGATGAGCTTGTCTCTCATTGCAGTGTCACTTTCCTTACATGAGGTGACCACTTTAAAATATTTCTTTGGTCAGTGCCTGCATGCTGGCTTATTGGGGAATGAGGGATGCACCTTCTAATGTGTGCTCTGCATTCACCCACAATGACACACCTCCAAAACCTGCCACTACCGCAAGATGTTGGTTTGCGAGCAGGTGCGGCAAGCCAACTTAAAAATATCTTTTGAAATGAACCCCCAAGTCAACAGCCTTCTTTCTTAAGCCCAGAAAGCTAGGAAGCAAAACTTCTGCAAGATCTGCAGTGATGACAAAATTGTCAGAAGAGGCAGTCATGATAAGAAGAAGCAGAGCAATTTGAGTGAAGAAAGCCTTGCTTGACTATAAATGGGCACAAGAATAGCCAGGACAGAGTAAGGAATCTCACAGTTACACTGAGGGAATGGGTATGACAAAAATGTCAGAGAGGTTGGGGGTGTGATGGACATCTTGCCAGGATGTTAGGTCAAGGGGTAATATAGCATACCTATTTGGGCAGACTGGATGGACCATTGGTCTTTTCTGCCAGTAATAGCTCTGTTCCTATGTTTATCCAACCATTACAAAACCACTATGTCAGAATTGAGCCTTCTAGTGGAGGTGGTGGGGGCATAAACAGTGGTGGGGCTCAAGAATGCATGGGATAAGCACAAGGGAATCATAGTGGAAAGAAAAGGGGGAGGGAGGAAGAGCTATAGATCGGGTACAGTCTGTGGTAATAGTGTATGTAGGGAGGAATGGGCAGACTGGAAGGGTCAAGCAGCCCTTGTCTGCTGTCAGATTCTGTGTTTCTATGTTTCTAATGACTAGTCCACATCTAAAGCAATCCTGGACTACAATCCAGGAAGCTAATGCTGGTTACTGGCCTTTGTTCAGAAGCCTTAGTTCAGTAAACATCCTCCAGCACTACTGCACTACCTCTCCCTTAAATAAGAAGAACTGGGGAGAAATCCTATCTTGTAACAAGAAAAATAGCACAAAATCCTGAGGTAGAACAGCTCAGCTACAGCAAATAAGAAATGTTCAGCTCATAATGAAGACCCTGATTTTAGAAACTGCTGCTCAATCCTTTCTACTCCAGTCTTCTCACATTTCCACTGGTAATGGTACTAAAGATCGCATTGTTAACAGCAATTAATTAAATTAAATAAACCCAGCTTACAAGGTGTGTCAGAAACATTTCTGCCACTTCTTTAATGAGTACTGAATCCTACTGCTGTTACTGCAATGGGTCAGATAAACTAGGAGTTTCACCATCTTCTATTCTGATGGATACAGTCTTACTGTACCATCTGCTGTACAGAATGTAGGAAAGAAGGTATTGTCATCCATACAGTATTGTGATGCATGATGAGAAAAACATGATTTGTGATGGAGGGAGGAGGAGGAGGATGAAGAGGATGTGTTATTTTCAGAAGCTAGACTTGAGATGTCTCTGAAACTGTCAGAACTTGAAGAAGCAGGAGGCAAGCTTTGCAATTTAGTGCAGGCATGTAATGACTCAGGCAGAATACTTTGCTTTTACAGTAAATTCAGCACTGGCTGGGTGCATTTGCTGGGCCTCACTCTGGCATTTTCTTGTTGGACCCTTTGTGATGCAGTACTGGTCTGGCACCAAAGGATGCATCATTTGACTTAGGCTACTGCCATCCATGGTGACTGGATTACTTGATTGAACTGCCTTATCCCACAAACTGCCTTACCATGCTGATGTTGCTGGTCCATCTGACTTGAGTGGAGATTAGAAAGGGAGGTGGTTGTTAGGCAAGCATTATGTTCTCATTTTAAATTATTGGCCACAAGACTGACTTCCTAAAGTTTTAGTTGACTTCACTGATCCTGAATGATCTTTTTACTACATTGATTGTGATATGCTACCAACGGATTTGTGGTGTCATCTGTAAAATGTACCCACACTGCAGAGGGATCATTTTTCTAGGTACAGTAGACTGGTATTGAGGGGGGAGGGTCTTGGGGGGGAATATTTCTGAAGAAACTGGGCAGTGAGATAAATTATTTTTTGGCCACTGTGGAATGGTGTGCCTTTGGATAACATTGGGTGAGGAAGGAAGGAGTGCAGGTATGCTATCTAAGAAGATAATACAATCTGATATAATAAGATATGAAAGATAGAAACATAGAATTTGTCAGCAGACAAGGACTGCTTGGCCCTTCTAATCTGCCCAGATGTTCCCTGGTTAGTCTGTCTCCACAGACCTTAACTGGTCTTCAGCAAACCTCCCTCCACCTGCTCTATTACCAGATATTCCCCTATGTCTATCCCACATATGCTTGAAGCCCCCCACACTGTGTTGCCTCCACCACTTCCACTGGTGGTCTGTTTCAAGGATCTACCACCCTTTCAGAGAAGAAGTGCATCCTCTCATTGCTCTTAAACTCTCCCTCCTCCAGCTTCATCACATACCCCCTGGTCCTGGTGCTCTTTCTCATTTGAAAGAAACTGTTCTCCTGCACCTCGTTCATCCCTTTGAGGTGCTTGTAGATCTCTATCATGTCCCCTCTTCCTCTCCTCTCTTCCAGGGTGTACATGTTGAGATCCCTTGGTCTCTCCTCATAGGACTTTTAGTACAGCCCCTGCACCATTTTAGATGCCCTCTTCTGGACTGCCTCCACCTTGTCAAATTCCTTCTGTGGGGTGGTCTCCAGAAATGGACACAATACTCCTGGCAGGGTCTCACCAACAAGTGATGTGGTGCAACACCACCTTCCTCCTTCTGCTGGAAATACCCCTCCCTGTGCAGTCCAGCATCCCAATAGCCCTACCCACTGCTTTATAACACTGTCCTGCCACTGTGAGGTGATCAGTTATGATAACCCAAGGTCCCTTTTCTGCTTAGTGACTGCCAGTTCCTCCCCCAATCCAATACTCCACTCCTGAATTCCTTTACCCTAGGTGCATAAAATTGCACTTTTTGGCATATAACCCCAACTGTCATGCTCTTGACCACTCCTTCAGTTTCCCAAGATCCCTGTACATTATCTCCATCCCCTACTGAGTGCCCACCCTATTACAGATTGTGGTATTATCTTCAACAAGGCATACTGTAACTTCCCTTCCACTTCTGCATTGCCACTTATGAAGAGGACCAGTCCCAGTACTGAGCCATGCGGCACCATGCTAGTCAATTTCCCATCAATAGAACAAGTGCTGTTAACCACCTCCCTCTGATATCTAACTGCCAACCAGTTTTTTTTAATTTATTTTATTGCAGCAGTTTTTACATACATGTCAAGACAATATACAATATATTGAGGTAGATAAGTTAGTATACAGTAGCATTAGGTAGTCAGCCGAATCATTCTTCCCTAAGGATCTAATCAAGTGTAAGCAGTTTCAGGTCTCCAGATTATTTATTGTTAAATAATGTCCATCTACATGAAGTCCCTAATATTCTGAGACTGAATAAGTCTGTCTCCTAATATTTAGATTTAGCCAGTATTTACCTTGAAGTTTAGGGCCCTTGGGTATATCATAAAAATTTAAATAATGTTTAATGCTAAGTGTTACTCTGAATAGCTCTCCCTCCCTTTAACCCTCCCCTTACTATATTTGGGCTTATAATCAATTATCCCTTAACCAGATCAATAAATTAAGGGCAAAAGGTGGGATCCAGCGATGAGTGATAGAGTACCCACCTCTGCCATTTTGACATCTGAGATGTACTTTTGTTTTGTATTTTTGCATTAAGACTCTCTAGTTGGTATAAATCAGACATAACAGATCTCCATTCTTCAACTGTTGGTATCTGTGCCAGCATCCATCGTCTGGTTATAGCTTTCTTTGCTGCTAGGAGACATACTGGTAGAAGGGTATTAACCCATAGAGGAGTGTGGTCTGGAAAGCTCCCAAGTAGGGTCTGTTCAGCTGTTAGTTCAACTGACTGACCAAGCAAAGCAGTAAGTTCCATCTTAGAGTGAGCCAAAGAGGCATCAAGTTGGTACAGAGCCAAAAGATGTGGCCCAGGGAAGCCTTAGGGCAACCGCAACCTCTCCAACAAACCCCATATTTATCTGGGAGGAATTTAAGGAGGACTGCTGGTGCTCAGAAGTAGTGGAAGTGGCACTTCTATGCAAACTCCCTCCATAACGGGGATGAGGAGGTCTTCACAGCCCTCAAGGCTGACCCCAACCATGTCTCCATGGGAATTTCCAAAGATAAGTCTCTATTCCATTCTTGTAGAATGGAGGCAGTGGACTCTTGTTGTTCCTATGATATGTGTTCCCAGGTTCCCTTAAATAGCTTCTATGAATAGTTTTAGTAAATCCAGAGTTGGGAAAGGCATTTTAACCTGGATAATCCTATTTCGTAATATATGGTTACCAACCTGGAAGTAATGAAATAGTTCTGAATTACGGAGATTATATTGGGACTGTAACTTTTCAAAAGGGAGACTCCCTGAGGGGAAAGAATTGGAAAAATATGGGAAAGTCCCAATCTTCTCTAGGTGGAAAAGGCCTGATCCATGTGGATAGGGACAAAGGCCTCATCTCTGGAGATTAGTTTACAGTACTCTTAAATTGTACGAGTTGGATCAGACCTCCTCATGCATTTCCATAGTTTATAAATTTGGGCAGTTATGGTTGTGAGGGCTCCAGATGGCACCGATCTTTCATCAGAGGAGAACAGAATCTTCTTGATATCAAAAAGATCATTTAAATGAAACTCAATGGTTTTCCAGGGAGACTTATAGGACTCTGCCAACTACATTACTAATACCCTAAGGAATGCCGACTTGGCATATAAACTCAAGTCTGGGAGATTGAAACCCACTTGGGCCAAGGATAATTTAAGGATCAATAGCCTTATTCTTGGATGGCCTCTACCCCAAACGAAACTGGATATTATTCTATTCCAGGACTTGAAATAATATATTGAAGGGAAAAAAGGGATATCCTGGATCAAATACAGAAGCCTGGGAAGAATATTAGTTCATATAATTTCTATTTGTTGGTGAAAGGGAAAAAAGCCAGTAGACCACCTATCCAGATCGGACTGAATTAGCAACGTAAGGGGCTCATAGTTTATTATTTCCATGACCTCCACTTTAAGAGAACTTGAAGGCCCAAGTATTTTATTTTTGTGGACAATCATTTAAAAGGATAAGCCTTTTTTAACTGTTGGTAAGGACTGAAATTAAAAGCTAAAATTTCCATTTTGGCCACATTTAACCTAAATCCTCCTATTCTTTCGAACTGGCTCAATATATTCCACATTTCAGGAATAGACACTGATGGGGACAGTAAGGTTAACAATATATTATCTGCAAACATACTAAGTTTATGTTCCTGCTGGCCATTTGGTATACCTTCCACCGAGGTCGTAGTTTTCAACATAGATGCCAAATGTTTGAGGCACAGTGCGAAGAGATAAGGAGACAGGGGACACCCCTGTCTCGTTCCTCTGCTCAGTTGGAGTGGGGCCAACAGGGCACCATTGACTCAGACATAAGCCCTCGGGGATCTATACAGGTTAGTTAAACAAGCTATAAATGAAGAGGGAAAATGAAAAGCCCCAAGGGTGTCCCATAAAAAAGACCACAAGACACAGTTGAAGGCCTTTCCGGTGTCGAAGGTAATGAATACTGATGGGATTTTTCTGGTATGGACATAGTCCTGTAGGACCAATGTCCTGTGGATATTGTCCGCAGTACTTCTATTTTTGATAAAGCCAGATTGGTCAGGGTGTATAATCTTTGGGATGATAAATTCTAACCTAGAAGCCCAAATAGCCATGAAAATTTTATAATCTACATTTAAATTAGAAATAGGGCGGCAAGATCCAGGGTCTGAAGGATCCTTATGTGGTTTAGGTATGGGGCGATTGTTGCAAAGTCCCACGATGGAGGAAGCAGACCACCCTGGGATATCTTGATAAATAAGAAGTGTAGCTTGGGAGTTAATTCTTTTATAAACATATTGTACCACTCAAATTTGTAACCATCAGGGCCAGGACAGCTCCCAGAATTAAGAGTTTTAATCGTCTCCATTATTTCCAACTGGGAGATGGGAGATTCATGTAAGCGAATTTGGAAGGGGGACAGTGCAGGAAGGTTGGCTCATTTTAAAAAATGAGAAGAGTCAGGTGGAGTGAGGGACAAAGTTGGGGAGTATAACTTGAGATAGTAGTCAGAAAAGGCCTGTAAAATATGGCTATCAGTCTCATGCGATTTCCCTGTAGTAGAATTTTTAAGCTTCAAGATAGTTGAGGAGAGTTTCCTGGATCGAAGTCTCTGGGCTAGTCTTCTAAACCTCTCTGATATGCTGGTTCATTTCTTACAGCCAGCACAGCATCATAGGAGAACATGGCTCCCCCACCCCCCAAAGGGGTGCTTCTCATGTGGACACTGCACATTTTGTGGAGTTGTCACAAAAACTAAAGATTTTACATCGGTCAATACAGGAAAGTCTTATGAAATTAGAGAATTTATTAATTGTTTGACATGTTCAGTAGTGTATTTGGCAATGTGTAATTACTCTGCTTTTTATGTTGGAAAACTTCTAGAATGTTTAAACAAAGGATTTGTGAACATCAGAGCGATATTAGAAATAATGATTGCAGAAATGCTTTAGTGAGACATGTAAATAAGATCCCAGGAGAGCATTCCTTTACATTTAGAGGTATAGAAAAGGTAAAACTAGGTGTTGGGGGGAGATTTGGAAAACAAGTTGCTGTGCAGAGAGGCCTTTTGGACTCTCCATCTTGGAGCAACTACAGCTCTGGGTTTGAATGACCATTTTGACATCTCACCCTATCTGCAGAGTGGAAGGAGTGGACATAAAGTATCCAAATAATTAAATGGTACAGTGTAGCCCTGTTTTGTTTTGTTTTATTTTAATTTTGTTTTATTTTGGTCTGGAAGTAATTCTTTTTGGCCCAGTGGTGAATCTCTTTGAGTTGCATAGTGTTAATCCGAAGTCTGTGATTGAGTTTGAGTGTTAAATGAGATGCGAGTTTTTTGTTTCCCCATATGAGTGATATATAGTATTATTTTATTGCCAATCCCCTTTGAATGATAAGGTCTAATATGTCCTTGGCTGGTATATCATATTTTTCTATATACATATATATGATGTCTATGGAGTGTTAAATTGAAATGTTTACTATTGATATAGTGAAGGCATATAAAATAGGAGACCACATTATAAGGGGAAATTAGGCCTTAGCGTATTACTAATTTTAAACAGAATTGCAGCCGTACACCACATGGTATTCATTTATAGGTGTTTGTGCAACATTAACTATGTGATGATTGGGGATAGATATATCATAATCCTTAAAACATCAAATAGGGTCTATATAAATATGAAAGTATACACCCTTGCACACCCTATTATGATGCAAAGTGTTTTTTCTGCATCTCTTTAGTAGTTTTTTGTTTATATTTGCATTTTATTATGCACCGTTACTTTAATTGGTACACTAGAAAATGGAGTTCATGAGTTCATGAGGTGCAGGGTAGTGCCTAATGAAGCGCACATGTGCGAAACTGTTCGGGCCTTTTAGGAGTTGGGGTTGGCACTATATGGCACTTTATTCCCTCGTTTTTTATTTTGCGTTTATATGTGTAATAAAACATTGAATGAATACACAGAGCATTGGATGATGCTTCCTTTACTTGCTTATCTGAGACTTCAATTTGGAAGGGCACATCTGCAAGTGGAGCCTGCTTTCTTGTGTTGATCCTAAGCCCCCATGGACCACCCTCGTGGATTGTTTGTCTAAGGTAAATTAGGGATTGTTGTATTTTGTTATCTATGATCTTCTGCAATGCAGCCTTAGTGTCTTGGATTTGTTTTTGCAAATCAGTATCACCATCTCTATATAACATCTGGTAATTTAATAATTGCTTTGACAGCATTCGATACTTAGCCTCTCTTTCCTTATTCTTTTTAGAAGTGTATGCTATAATTTCCCCTCGGATTGTTACCTTTATCACATCCCATTGAATCACCTCGGAGATGTCTGGGGATGTATTCTCAGAAAAAAAATTGAGCAATTGTAGTTTTAATCTCCTCCTGGAATTCTTTATCCACCAAGGTTAACAAACTCAGTCTCCATAGGGTCTTTTTCTTCTCTCTACCCATGTCTAACTTCAAGATCAGGGGATGGTGGCCCGATAATATTTTCAGGCCTTTAGAAATATTCTGAACCATTGATAAGTGTTCACAGGTTACCACAAAAGAGTCCAGTCTAGAATAAGACTTAAATCTTGGTGAATAATAGGTGTAACCACGTGCAGAGAGGAATAGGCATCTCCACACATCATCAAAACCTAGGTGGTTCATAGTATTTTTAAACTGTTTTGTGGTTGTAGAGTTCCTATGTCTCTACTGGTAGAACAATCAATGTGTGGTGATAAAGTCAAATTGAGATCGCCCCCCCCCCCAAGATCAACTGGCTGTGAAGGAGATCCAACATTGTTGATATAAATCCCTACAGTATTGGGAAATTTGTCTGAGAAGGGAAGTATACACTGGCCAAAGTGACCTTCTGGCCATATGAAAGACCCTTGACTATCACATATCAACCTTGGGCATCGATATGTGTAATATTTCCAAAGGAGTATTTTGAGGAATTAAAATGGCCACCCCTCTTTTTTTAACCCCTCGGATGCGATGATGCCACAACCTGTTTCCTCAGTTTAATTTAAGATGTTCAGTATCTGAGAGGTGAGTCTCTTGTAGGAAAAATAAGATCTGATGTATGTTTGTTAAGACATTGCATAAGGCGGGCTCTTTTGATGGGTCATGGAGACCATTAGTATTTTGTGATATAATTTTAACTGGATTAACTGACATCATCTTGAATGTTTAGAATTTTAATTAGGATTTGTTTTTTCCCCTAGGGTGACTGATGAGGCATCAATCCAGACCACACTACTCCAGAGACCATGGTGCAGCTGTCTAAGAAAAGCTATCCACTGAATGTTTTTTAAAGTATATAACAATAAAGTATACTTGACTAACAAAAATTGTCGACATGTGTGTTTGCAAGAGCCCCAATTTTAAACTGTCTGGAGGTAATCTGGAAGTAGTAAAAATAAAGTGTAAGCCAGAACATTTAGTCCCTGAGACCTTTTGTCGTAGATCCAGATATAAATAGAGAGCTGTAGTAAAGTTCCCCTGATCCCAAAAAAAACTCTGAGAACCCTGGGTCAAATGACCCATGGCTAAAACACAAGGGCTATAACTACGAATAACCCTATTAACCATAACAAGTACTATGTACAGTGTGACTCCCAAGTGGGAGGTGCTCGTTCTGAGCTCCCCCTGAAACATCCTGTCCTGATTTCCCAAGGAAGTAGGAAAGGAATGTGGGATTCCAAAAGTAAACCCGGAAATTAAAAACCCCAGGATTAGCATTAGAGCCCCTAATGGAGTGGAAAAATTACCACTCCAGGGTGGAACCAGTACAACTTGAGCCATTTGCCAATCATTCCCCAAATGAGGCTATCCACCCAAAGCCCTGGTACTTAGTAGGCCTTGTTATCTTATGAAGTTATTATAGAGAGGGTATGTAAAGCTGGACCGAAATAGAAATCGAAGGCAGGAGAAAATATTCAAATTTCAGATTCAAGGTCCCTTAGTGGCTGGATGACAGCATGTAAAAAAGGAAAAAATAACCATTAAATACTAAGTTGCAAAAATATTCTCTATAGCCCTTCATGAAACCTTTCCCCCTCCGTAGTTTGAATATATTGGAACCAAGCCCTTCAAAGTGTCCAGTTAATTCAGTGAGAAAGCCCCAACTGAGCAGCAAGCCCCCAATGGAGCAAATAGAAGCTGAAAGCTCAAGGAGACCTCCTCGAATCCACCTTAGCCAGTCAGGATCTTCTCCTAGCGCAGAATCATTCTAACAAGTGCTCAGTGTTGTAGGTCTGAGCTAAAATGCAAAATCATCCCAGTCCTGAAGCCTTCCGATGATGTTTATCCCATTGTCCTTTATTCACAACCCTTGCTGAAAGGGTGCCTTCCGGGAAGGACCCCCCCACTCCCACAGGAGGCCAGCCCATCCATCATACACAGCGGGCTAGGAGAGAGAGAGTGGAGGGGCTCCAGAGAGGCTGGGACATCACCAGAAGCAATAGGAGTAGGGAGCAATAGTCTTCCCGTGGTAGCCCTCTAGCGTGGGATACACCCTGCCATCAGAGAACTGCAAGGGGTCCAAGTTGCAACATGCTGTCGAATTGCAAATAAAAAAATAAAGAATTTCAGAATCTGGATTTTTATGTGTTGCCTTGACTTTAAAGAGACATCCCTTCCTCACCTCCACAGCAACCCACCTCATCCATCACCCCCCCCCCACCTCCAAGGGAGAAGGTCAGGCCCCACAATAAGAAAGTAAGCATAGTTACCAGTCCTGAGGAACAAATCAGGTAGGTGTTGTAGGCTTTCTGTATTGTTGTAGTCACTTCAAAATTACATCTAGTGGCATTGTTGATGTTTGAAGCTGCTTAGGATGTTCTGTCTGGTTTGTTTGCCCCGGCGAGATTTCACTGTCTCTGCTACCATTTCATTAATAATTCCCCTGCTTAAGAGATATGCTGTAGCTTGCTTCAGATGCCAAACTGTAAGTTTGCTGACCAGTTGGAAGGAAAACCATTAATTTAGCAGGATAGGGAGTGCGGAAACTTATTTTCTGAGTTCGTAGTATGGGAAACAGTGGACTGTAGTCATGACATTGTTTTTGAGTGCATGGTGCATAATCGTTATCGAACAGCAAACGTTGTTGTGCCCATATCACTTTGCCCTTTTGCCAGGCCTTTCTCAAGAGAACCTCCTTAGTTTGGTAGCTTAATAGGCGAATAACAAAGGAGCGTGGCCTTGCTACAGGTCGAGAGGGTTTAGGCCAAGAGCTCTGTGGGCCCTCTCAACATCCAACTGGAAATCTGGGTCTAATTCTAACAACAGGTGCAGTAAATAATCAGCAAAGGACCGGGGATCATTTTCCTCTTTGTCATCTGGGAGGCCAAAAATCTGGATATTTCTCCTCCTTCTCTGGTTTTCGGCATCCTCCTGCCATATAGACATGGCCAGTTGTTCAGCCGGAAGAGCCCTGATGGTTTCCTCCAGCTCATTAAGCCGGGTAGAATTTAGGGAGATCTGATGATCTGCATCTGCCACATGACTCTGTAAAGTACCCAATTCCATTCTAATGTCCTTTAGCGATTCATGGACCTCGCCTCTGAAGTCCATGATTGCTTGTTGTATAGTTTTGTACTTTGACTCTGGAGGTTTTTTGGAGCCTTCTGCCTTCAGCGAAGCGTTCGGTTTTTTAAAGTTGGATCCTGGAGTAGGCCTCATTTGTTGGTCATCATCATCAGACAGACGATCCTCAGTCATTTCAGTGAAGGGCTGGAACCATTTGCGGTTTTGTTTAGCTATTTTTGTTGGAGGAGCACTTGTTGAAACAATTAGGATACAGGTAACACCTGAATTCGGAGATTTAAAGTGAATTTAGTGCTCTTTTATGTAGTTTTAGGTGGGAGCCTCTTGATCTACGTGCTCATGCAGGCATAATGGAACCGGTAGTCCTGCCAATGAGTTTCTAATCCAGTTCACCACTTTAGATCCCCCAGGCTGCTAGATTTTTTAATACGTCTCCTGCGTGGCACAGTGTCAAAGTCCTTGCTAAAGTCCAGATAGACCATGTCCACTGCCTTCCCCTAATCTATTTCCCTGGTCACCCAGTCAAAGAAATCAATCAGATTCACCTGGCATGACCTCCCTGCCATGAATCCATTCTGCTTGTGGTTTTGTAGCCCACTGGATTCAATATACTATACCAGCCTTTCCTTTAGCAGGGTTTCCATTAATAACACATGAGAAGATAATATACTCTTGATATAATATGATATGATATATTAGAAGCTAAGATGATGTCATCTGATATGATTTATTATGACTTAATATAGGATTATTAATTATTTATTTTGATTTATGTGCCAAGAAAACATGAATCATGGAACTGAAAATGGTACTTGCTGCTTGCATCCCTTCCCTCATGCTATTTTCAGAAGCCACTAGTGACAATTGGGAGGGGGGGGGTAGTAACGGAATTGGGCTGGAAATACAAGATAATGTTTTGGGGAGCTAGACTTTACATTTCTAGATTGATCACTTCTATTCTGAGGGAACTGGAAGTAATTGAAGAAGGATGAGGGGGAAACTGATGTGCTTCTGGATTGCTCTGGGTGGTTTTCTTACCAAGTACACTGGATGGCCAGCAGGGCACGCTGCTTGCACTACATTTTGTTGTGGAACCAGTGGATTTCTGGGGCTTATGAACCATGGTTTCTTTGGCTATACAGTACTATCATGCACCTAGCATTTGTCCTCACAGCCCCTTAACCATGACTTCAAGTCCCTGACCCACCATGACTATCTTCTTGTCCACCACCACTGCTTGCAGAACTTGTACTTGCTGGAACTGGCATGGTGGAACATTTATTTGCTCCTTTCCTTTCCTCCTTCTTCCCTTTCTTACTCTGTTTTTCTCTTCATGTTTTCTACACAAGTGGACAACACAGGTATAAAAAATGATGACATGATGTAGCTACCACTGGATGATAAGAATGATGACTCATAATAGTTGTTGATGATTCTTCAGTGCCCACATGGCACTCATATATGACGCATGCAAAAGCCGCAGTGCCACTGCCATACAACTTCCAAGGTGACAGGCAAGAGTGACACCAGGCTTCCTCCCATCCCACTGACAGAGTACACCCCACTTCACTGAGAGGCCTGGGGCCAGATTTTCAAAGGGCACTTAGACTGATGCAAGGTGCATCAAACAACCACCCTGTGTTAAATCCAGGTGTGCCAAATACTGTGCACCATATATTGCAAGAAAAGTGTGCTCTGTGGCAAAACCCCCCAATATGACACAAGAGGACCACTGTGTCACAAATATGATGCATGGGGTGAGAATGGCACAAGTTGTGTAAAAAATATGATGCATAAATGAAATGGATCAAAAATGATGCAAGCTGAGTCAAAAAATATGATGCATGAGTGAGATGGAGCAAAAATGAGGCAAGTTGAGTGAAAAGAGCACTATCATATCTTGGCCTTAAATATATATCTTTCAGTGAGTTTTATAAAAACTTGAAGTACTGAGCAGAATTAATTTCTCTGTTGATACTAACACACAGTTTAGTCTTTTTATATATAGATTGAGTTCAAAGTTTAGAAATGCTCGGTAATGTGACATTGTGGATTTATTTAATATGTTATCTGTTTGTGTTCTTATTTTTGCATGTGTGTGTATGTATATTTACACGTATGTTTTATTCAAAAATGTTAAAAATATGATATATAAGTGAGGTGGAGCAAAAATGAGGCAAGTTGAGTCAAAAATATGCTGCATGAGTGAGATAGAGCAAAAATGTTGCAAGTTGAGTAAAAAATTACGGTGGATGAAATGGTCTCTGGAAGCAGCATTTTGCATGCTACAAACAGCATTATAATGGCTACAATGCAGGACTCTTGCAGCAGAATGCCATACATAGTACCATAGTCAGGTCTGACCACCTACTGCGGCCTCTGTGAATACATTAGTGTTAGACAAGCTCTGGATACTTTAACAGTGACATGCATCTTTGACACAATGTCAACAGATTCCACCTTAGAAAATCAAAAAAAAAAGGGGGATGGTATGTCATTTCTCTAATGCAATCCCCATTGCAACATGACATGCCTATTTTTTGATATAAGGCTGATACAAGCCATTTTGGTGCAGGCAGTTCTGCTTTTGATGCAAGCAACATTAGAAAATCAAAATTGACTCAAGTTTTGATGCAGCTTGCTCCTTGCATCATTCTTTTCTGGCACAAGCACCTTGTGTCATTCTCGGCCCTTTGAAAATTGAGCCCCCTAGTGTCTCACACAGAAGTATTCTTTACTTTTTACTCACTTGACTGGTTGGCAGGTTCGCAAACACAGGCACACAATAAAAAGATGGATGTCTATACATTGCTGTATCTGTAAAATAAATCCTTCAAAAGCTCCCTGCACCTTTCCCAGTTTGTTAAATCCACTCTGGCCAGCTGCTGCTGCGATGGAAATAAAACAGAAATTACAGCCATATGCAGTAAGTCCAGTGCCTATCCTTGAAACTGTAAATTAGATGTAGTACAGCATTTAGATGTGAATTTAGTGGGAAGGGGGCATCAAAGGGTAAAGGAGGTTAAACTTATGTTGGTAGAAGCAGGGCCTGTATGACAAGATTGACAGTCACAGTACACAGAAAAAGAAGGTGGATGAACATGGCATGCTTCAAGGACTGGATGCTGCTGGATGCTTTAGTATTGGAGGATGATTCAGTTGAAAGCGACTGGTATGGCAAAGGCTTACTCACTGATTGCTTTTTGCACACGGTGCAAGTCCTGGTGTAACATTTTAACTAATAGCTCTGGAGACGTTTGGTAAACAAATTGCCATGGTAGGCAGAGTAAAGCAAGTCATGCATCTGTAAATCAGGTAAACTCATATGACATTTCACTTTTTATGCAATGAAGGGTCCACCTGACCCAGCCTAGTGCAACTCTATACAGTACAAGTCATTGAAGGCAATGCTAATTTTGTGCAGGGATGTGGGGTTTGCCGCTTTACATTCTTTGCCGCCATATTCCAGAACAAGTACAAGAGATTTCCATAGCACCTGTTTTTGGTATTGATATTGACAGCTGCAGTTATGACATAGTATGTCAAATTTATAATGAAAACTGCTGGCTGCCCTGTAGATATTTTCACTGAAGATCATAGCATGTTTCACTCACACATAGGAGCCTGTGATCATATGCAGTAACATTAATGGTGTAGGATAATTGTTCTTCTGATGACTGGTCTATGACCAGCCTGGTCTGAGACCAATTTCTGAGGAATCTGGTTTCAGAGCTGCCTGGTCTTAGGTCAGTTTATATGCCACCTGGTCTGAGACCAGTTTCTCCTTCCAGCTGAACTGGTCTGGGATAAGTAGTAGTAAAATTTTATTTATATAGAAAAATATGCCATTAGGGTTTCGAAAATCCCTGTTTACAAGGCATCCCTGTGTAAACAATCATACTTGTACATATAACACTGGTCATATCACAAAAAGTATATTAACATACAATTAAGTTATTGTTACATGTGTGTCTAACCACAGGCTTGCAAAGCAGCAGCCAGCATCGTGTAGTAGTTAGTGCACTAGACTATGATCCTGAAAGTCTAGGTTTGAATCTCACTTTCCCCTAAAATTCTTTTGACCCCAAATTTCACTGGTGTGGTGATCCATGGCGGCTTGGAGTTAGTAATAGTAAATCTACACTAACGGGAGTTGGTGCAGGAAAAACAAGATCCGGTCAGAGCCGATATTGGTGGAGAGCTTTTGGGATGGTTTTACCCATTATTTCTAATGAATTTGCACAGTGCAGATCTGCTGAGAGGCAGTTTCAATGTGGTCTTCCTTTTACACATTTTTACAATGTGTTTTCCTAGAGCATGCCTGCTGATTGCTATATTTTTAGCCTGAATAGTTCACAGAAGAAATGGCATCTTATATTTGGGTGGCGGAGCACTGGCAGTAGGGTGCTGGACTGTGTCATACGTAGGCACAAGCTGTGTGTGGGGAATAACGCCCAGTTGCCATACACATCTGGCGCTTTCATGCAGATCCATCTTCTTGGTGCCATTGCACTGCTCATTGTGGGTGACAGCCGATGCTGTACCCACTCACACAGGTCCTGGAACAGGCAAGTTACAGCCAACCTCTCATTCATTTGTACAATCGGGGAACCACGGATGCACTATCCCTAGCCTGGAGCATACACTGCAAATGGCATTGCAGGATATCGCACCCCATGGCACCCAGGATACCTCCGCAGTCTGGAGGGTGGCATGTTACACAGGGGAATGGGGGAGAGTGTGGACCTGCAGCAGTATATGACAGCAAAAAGATATAGCATCGACAAGGCATGCATTGGAAGTATTTCAATTTCCTGTTGTGGTTTCCTCAGGACGTACACATGGCTGCATACAATGGTGTGTCTGCAGCTTGTGTAGTACCCCAATGCACAGTACAGCCACTTGGGTCATTCCAAAGTGCAGGTTCCTGGTCTGGGTCCAGTGCAGTCAGTGGCTGGCCATGGCAGAGTGTGGAGGGCAATGCCAGTCTCTGCAAAAGGTTGGGTATAGGGGGAGCAGGGGTGTCTGCATACTGGGGTGGTGGGTGGGGGTCCTCTATGCTATGGATATACACTGTGGTTTCCTCTGGTATGATTGGGTCTGGGGGACCCTACACCATGAAGCTCTTTGGGGATGGGGTTGGATCGATTGGGGATGGGAGAGGGTACATCTAGTCCATCAGGGCTGCCAGGCTGCTGGGCACCTGGGTGCACTTCTGCAACCCACCTGTGGGTGGCTGACCAGGTTAGGCCAGCTATTCATGGCCTAACTGTGAGCCACACTGCTCTGGACTGCGAAGGGTGCTTTCCCACTGATTATGCCGTAGCATGGCATATGCATGGGAATGCCCCCTTGACTTGCATGGCATACCATTTGCGTGCACCCTGACCCATTCCATTGTGGCTGGAACATCCCGCACATTTGAGTATAATGCTGTGGCGCATTGCTGGAGTTGTGTGGCACATCTCCTTTTTCTGCTGGGATGCACTGTGTATCTCATTTGAATATGGGAGCTGTGGACTAGACTACCCTGAATAAATACATTATAAAAATTGTAAAATCATGACCCCACTGAAAACAAGATATTGCATCTAATCTGGGACAGCCTGAGTAAATGCAGTGCAAAAATGTGTAAATGAAGATCCCTATGACAACAAGATGTAGCATCTCCCCTGCGCTATCCAGGATACAAAATATAGGATAAGAAATATTTAAAGGAAATCTACTCTAAACTGAACTTTACTGTGTTCACTGACATAAACAAACAGTTTCTTTATTGTTTTTTAACATATTGGAATGCAGTATTTATTTTGAATGTTGTGTCCATGAGGATGATGTGTACTGTGTGTGTGTGTGTGTGTGTGTGTTTGCTGTAGCTCAATATATTTTTTTCTCAAAAAGCATAGTAAAAAATGCCTGCTGATCACTATATGTTTAGTCTGAGTAGTTCACTGAAGACCTGGCATATATCTGAGACAGTTCTTACCAGATAGTGTCTTAAGAGAGTAAAAAAAAAAAACAGTGTAAATCTTTATAGATTTTCTGGAAAGGATGTCATTTATGAGATATGAATCTTTCTTGAAAGACAATACATGCCCAACTGAAACTACAGTAGTAGCAAGAAAATGTTTAAATGCTAAGTATTTAAATGTGTAAGTTGTCACATTCTGAAGGGGGTAAACAAATCTCCAGTTTAATAGGCAACCAATATTTAGCAAGCTGTTTCAGTTTCCTAATGGCCATCTGATAAGTAGCTTGGATTTGTCTCCAACATTCTAAACAGAAAGAAGGGGGTATTTTATTTCAGTTGTCATAGTGATTTGTAGATGTGGAAGGATACCTTGAAAAGTCCCAAAAATGTGTTCCACAACAGTCAATTTTCCAGCTACAGATAACAAGATGGCTATAGGCTGCACCCACCGCCATAAAAATTAAGTGCAACAAAGAAAGCTCCCATACAGCAGAGAAACTGGCCCCAGAGCAGGTGGTTCAGAAACTGGTCTCTGACCAGTCATCAGGGGAAAAAACTTTCTGCAGCAACATTAACTCATAAATGGACTATTTACCTTGCCCTCTGTTCACAACAATATTATTTCCTAAATTTAGTAGCTCATATATTTTAAATAAAATGGGGAACTGTACCAAACCATTTTCTCAGGCAGCAAGGATGAAATAAATGAATACAAGGCTTCTTGAGAAGTATGATCATAATGCTCTTCAATTATTTAACATATCAGTTAGTAGCTACTGAACTCAAAAGTAACAGTCAGTCCTAATGCTGATTTTTTTGTTGCTTTTTTGTAATAACCTCCCCGGCACACAAATCACTTACAGTCTTTTATATTTCTAATGCTGTAGATTGGTTCATTCTACTAGTTCTGCACTTTATTATAATTTATTGGTGCATACCAGTAAGTTCTATGAATCATACCAGTGAGTCTGGGTTCCAAGAATTAAATGTCTGCTCAAGTAGTGTCCCATACCTGTCAGTATGAGAAAAAAGTCACTACACAGGTAATGTCTGCTAAGTAATGCAAATAACAAAACAGTATCTTCAGGAGTCAAAGAATTTTGTGGTAGCAGTTTCACACAAACAAAATTCAATGTGGAACTAGGTCTCTGAATGTATGTTTTTCTTATTTGTCTCTTTGCCAGTGTTGAGCCAATTCTGCCTGTTTTAAGGGGTTCAGTAGCGTGTACATGAAGCAAGCACTGAAAGCATTAAAGAGGAAGGTTACTCCAAAAAAAAAAAAAAATCTTGATAAATAATTCCCTTTTTGAACATGTACAGTGCAGTTCAGATTGAACACATTGTTCAACCAGATAACAGCCCTTTAGGATCCACACTGTTTAGGCTCTGCATAGGAACTATCTTAATAAAGGAATAATGCATGATAGGGTGTGTGTTGTGCTAGGATAATGCCATGCCTAGGGTGGTTGGGCACGAGGCTGCAGGCCGAGTGCATCCAATGAGCCAGGCATGGCGTTATCCCATCACGACACACACCCTGGAGTGCATTATTTCTGTTATATAATGGCTCATGTGTAAAAAAAAAAAATATGAAAAAATACTTTTAAAAGTTTATTTTTAATATTTTTTCTATGGGCAGGTATACTTTTTTTTAAAATAGTGCCGATTGACTGAGCCAGTAGGTGGAGATGCTGTGATGTTACTCTGGCTCTGTGACTCTGTTTCCCTAACCTTGTTTCTATTGAAGACAGTTGTTTTGTGATCTAGGCTGTGTGTCTCCCTAAAGTTGCCCCCCCGATGGCTCTGTATTAAGGCCACAGCCTCTTTCATGTCAGATTACTTTTTTCTTTATTTTTTGAAGCACGAAAGTTCCCCACCCAGCCGTCTGCTCGGCAAGGAGATTGGGTTTCACTTTGGGTTTCAGTATGAATTTTTCATGGTACAGTTGGCTGGAGTTTACTTTTGTACTGGGAGAAGGCAAAGAAGAAGAAGAGAAACTGTGAGTATTTAAAGTGCAGTGTGCTGTTCAACTGGCGTGCTGACTGAGTGACTTTGTGAGTCTGTTCGGGGCGGGTAGGGAGACCTAATGGGAATGGCAGAATTCTGTTGAAGCTGATGGTATCAGTCTCACAATGATTTTATTGCTTCTCCCAGTACAGTGGTCCTTTGTTTGTAGTGGTACCGGAAGAAGAAAAAAATTAACTGAAGCACTGTGTCACGCATTGTGTGTTTCCAGGCCGGGAAACGAGTGGGGGCTGGTGAAGCCGTGAAGGTGATTATGGCAAAGCTGACTGCACTGATGGTTTAGTGATTTATTTTATGTTATTTAATGTGGTCTTTTGCATGGCGGGACTACGTCCGTGGTGTTGTGTTAGGATAACACCATGGGTCCAATTCTACTGTGACCAATCAGAGCCCGAAATTCTTTCCTGCCATTGTATAATCACTGATATCTGGTTATTAACTGGTTTCTGCTGATCTCTGAAGGAGCTTGAATATGCTTTCATTTGAAAGCCACATGTTGTGGTTGAGGGGAAAAATAACCAAACAAGTTTGAAGTTAATTGCAATCCTAAAGAGAATGGGTTGCAAACTTGTTGCACAATGAATTTAATGTGTACTGTAAAGCTTAAAGAGCCCCTCATAGCATTAGGAAAACTCTGGAAAAAGTAAGATTTATATTGAACTTCATCCCATTTTTTTATTACTTCATATATTTTTCAGTAATAGTAATTAATTTCACATTTCTTTATTACTGAAAACGGTTGCATAAAAACAAAATCCCTGCCCTGTAGACTCTATCTGCTCTGGCTGTTTTTCTACACGCGACATCACAATCCCCCTTTTTATGACATAGTAATTATCTCCACAGCAACAGATTATGATGTCATAAACAGAATTGTGATGTCAGGTGTAGACAAGCAGCCAGTACTGAAAGGCCAGAAATACTGTTTCTATGCAACTACCCTTAACAATAAGGAAATAAGGGTGAGAATTACAGAATAAAATATTAAATTTAAGATAAAGTATGGGGTGGTGAGTTTATACACTACCCCATATTTTATTATATATAATTGCTGGGTTTCCCTTTTTTGCCACAGTAATTATATAAAATATTAACTGTTCCGGTGCAGCTGTGCTCCGGTGCCATTTTCTGCCACTCCGAATGCTCTCTAATGTTTGCTTTTCCCCCTTGAGCTAAAAAATTTTCATAAAAAAAAAAAAAAAAAATGAAGAAACTTACCACTGAGTTCTGGTGGTTTCCTTTCCAGGCTGGGTGCAAGCAGATGAGCTGAGGCGAGCGGTCAGGAAGCAAGGAACTGCGGTGTGTGCATGGGCAGAATGAGGGAAATCATGTGCATGTTTGCCGTAATAAACACTCCTTTATTACGACAAATTACACCACAGTTTCCTTATAGGAAAAAGGGAGACCCAGCTATTATATACAAGCTACATTCATGTCTCAATATTACATTTTTCAAAGATGTCTGAACTACATCAGGAGCTCTTTAATGCAAGTATGTTTTTCTTGTCTTATACAGCATGTGGGTATACATTCATCTTTAAAAATCAATATTACGTTATGTTTTCATTACATGTACTTTTTCCATTTACATGTTCTATTTTAATAAGCTTTTTGACATCTACAATGTTATCAATATTTTTATGTTTTGATTGTTTTTATTCTGATTATGTAACCCCCCAATTGTTATTGGCTATTATGTTTTCAATTATATTTAATTGTATGAATGTGTTGCATATTAAAAACAACATTTCTACCATAAACTATATTTTTCTCAGTAATATACTGTAACGAGCAATCAGTTATTTCACCAAACTGAGCTATTTCCAAATCAATTGTTTTCATTCTATTTCTTACTTTCTGTTGTATTCATCTCTCTCTCTCTCTCTCTCTCTATATATATATATATATGTATATATATATATATATATATATATATATATTACAGGCAAAAACTTTGTTTAATGCATTAGTTAGGGTTGTTCCACAGTGACAAAAGAGAGAAATTGGCTGTTAGGTTGAAAACCCTAACTCTGAATTCCCCCCCCCAGCACCACACACACACACAGACACACACACACACACATATGCAAGTATGGGGGAGGACCAAGTCAACACAACCAATGACAGACATCCAGCAGCAGGTGATAGAAATAACAAACAATTGTCTAAATGTACTACGAGACATCCCCACCCACCTGACCAGGTACTGCATGCTCAGTGGAGATCAACAGCAAAACTGAGGCCATGTACACCAAACGTACACATCCCTGATTGCAGCTGCACAATGTACCACACTTAGTAGTTGTATGGCCTTACTGACCGCTGCCCCACACCAGACCACACCACATGTGGTGGGCCACCTGAGCAATAGAGTTCAGCAAAACCAAGGAGTTGTACAGGTATAATATCTCTGATTATAACAAGGGTTTGAGAAATGCAGCTTTCTAATTGACTGTAAACATTGTAACAGCCTTATGTTTAGTTTTATTAACATACATGTAGAGCCTAACCATATGATGAACATGGTTTAATGTTGTTTAAAAAACAGTTTTATTATGATAGCAATAAGCCACTCCCAGGTATTATGTTAATGGTCAGTTTATCACTGTCTAGCGACATGTGGCACTCGGCTATGCCTCATTCAACATTAAACCCCTACAGGGTGATTAACAGACCATTTAACATAACTGTTGGTCATGCCTTATTGCTTAATTGTCTTTATGAGTAGATACCCTCCCTCTGCTAGGCACTGCAGCAGCTTTGCAACACAGTGTCCCACCCAGTTACACCATACACTGTCTAGTTACTGGAGAATGGCTGTGAATATGAACTCATGAAGATGAACAGTGTAACTTGATCATTACAGTCATCGAAACCTTAGTGTGATTATAACTGACAGTCAGTGATAGAGAATAACTCCTGCTGTCCTAGTACACTTACCCCATTGTGAGTTAAATCAATACTAAAAGACATTCTGTTTATATCTACACCATACCTACTTGATTCCAGTTGTACCACAATTAACATAGTTATCACTTTGATAGCATCAGTGACAGAAGTGTGGCAAACCCAAACACTAGGCATACAGCCTGAGTAGAAACAACTGTTAAAAAAATTACACTGTGTCCATAAGTGGCATAGAGCACTCATTGCAACAATAGTAAATGTATTACTATTTGAATAAGTTAGTCATCACAGATGCAATGAGATTGTCTTTATCAGGTACAACATACTCAGTAAGTGCCTACAGGAAAATCTATCCTATATACATCTCGATACAGGTACGTCCATTGTTGGCTCAGTAGTGCTGTGATATTTAGAGGTTGCTTGGCCTGATCCATGCAATTACACTGTTTCTTACAAAGAATACTTACTGCATCTTTAGTATTGAAACACACTGAAGGTCTATGTATGTACATCAGCAGTACACCTTCATCAGTAAGAATGCATCTGATACTGGCAGTAATGATTTCACAGCGTTGAACAGGCAATGCTTTTCCATACGTTTACATCAGCCTCTCTATCTTGAGTAAACCGTTGCAGTAAATGTACTACTATATAAATCACATACTAAATGTAACACTACTTTTATCTTGAACATGCTAGTGTCTTGTAGTTAATTTATGTACTTCTCTTAATTAATGTATACTCACTAGTGTTAAAACCTTTCTACAACTGTCATCATGCACCTTCAGCATTTATATTGACTAACGGCACAGTACCAGTTGTGGTGTGGTGTGGGGCATCGGTAGGTAAGGCCATGCAACTACTAAGTGTGGTACATTGTGTGCAGCTGCAATCAGGGATGTGTATGTTTGGTGTACATGGCCTCAGTTTTGCTGTTGATCTCCACTGAGCATGCAGTACCTGGTCAGGTGGGTGGGGATGTCTCGTAGTACATTTAGACAATTGTTTGTTATTTCTGTAACCTGCTGCTGGATGTCTGTCATTGGTTGTGTTGACTTGGTCCTCCCCCATACTTGCATATGTGTGTGTGTGTGTGTGTGTCTGTGTGTGTGTGTGTGGTGCTGGGGGGGTGAATTCAGAGTTAGGGTTTTCAACCCTAACAGCAAATTTCCTCACGTTTGTCACTGTGGAACAACCCTAGCTAATGCATTAAATGGATTTTTTTGCCTCTAATTTCCCTTCTTTTTGAGAATGATAATGAGAAATAGTGAATGTAATGTGGCGGCGGGAGCGCGGGCCCAAAGGGCCCCTTGCTCCCACCACAGATGTCTTGTGGCATAGTAACAGGAACAGCAACACAAACAGAAGCGTAGCAAAGTGGCGCTTAAGTGCAACGCAAGCAAATGAGAACAGAAAGGGTAACTAACACGGTGGCGTAGATGGGAACGGTGCCACGTGATGTCTTGTCACATAGTAACATGGTGCCTGCAAACGAAATGTCAATGGGCATGGTGACGCAAAGTGAAACAGAAAGAGAAACAGTATGGTAGACACAAATGGCAAAAATAACAGAAGCGAAGCGCAAATAACGCAAAGATGGCCTTGCGTGGTGGGCGTGGCGTCAGCGGTAAGTAAACGGGCATTGAACCATGAAGTGGAAAGGGCAATGGTAACAGTAATGTAAGCGCACAGGCTGGTTTTCCCCAATAGCTGAATAGAGAAAGACAGTGAGTACAAAGAATGTATGCATAATAATGGGTATCGGAGCAGAAAATGAGGACTTGGAATACTAAATAGGTTATATCTCAGGGACCGTACGACGTAGAAAAAAAATTTAAAAGTCGTATGATTTATGAGTGTCCCGGCTAGTTTTGTGGGGCTAAGCATTTTTCTGACGAAAAGTCCGTATCTTGCACCGTTTCCGAGATACGGGCCCCGAAAGGCGCGGCGAACGCCGTAATGTTATCCTATGGGAAAAAAAGAGAAGTTTGGAGTGCCATAACTTTGACTCCCTATAATATTTTTTCACCAAACCACTGAAAGGCACATCTGTGGGCTGTTGGCTGTCTTCCCTCCAAATTTCAGGAAAAAAGACCAAACCGTTATTTTGCAGCAGGGTGCCAAAGGATTCCTGTAATGCATTGGGCGCCATAATGTTATCCTTTGGGAAAAACCATCAACTTTGGAGTGCCGTAACTTTGCTGCCATGTAATATTTTTTCAATACAACACTGAAAGGCACATCTGTGAGTTGTCAGCTGCGTTCCTTCCAAATTTCACCCCAAAACTCCCAACCGTTCATTTGCAGTGCAGTGCCAACGAATTGCTGTCATTTTCCCACAGACTAGAAAATTACTGTCGCAATTTGCGAAAGCTTTCGCAAACATTTGCGACACTTTCATGAGCATGAAAGTACTTTGCAAAAGTACTTTTTCCAGAAATCTGAAAAACATATTTCTGGGGTGCTCTACCCCAAAATAAAGACATGGCTAGCATCCTCAGGGTCCGACTAGGTGAATACAAAAAGAATTAGGTTGCTAGAGGGTCCCAAATTTAAATGCCAAGCATTTTTCTAATCACCAACTGAAAACAAAATGGCCGATTTGCAAAAGTAACAGGCCCATTTGCGAAAGTAAAAATGCATTTGCGAAAGTGTTGAACTTTTTGTTAACTTTTCCCATTGACTTATAATGGGAAATTGTTTTTTGAATAACTTTTGAACCATTTAATATTTTTTCACCAAATCTTCAAAAGGCACATTGGGGACCCTGGCCACACGTTCCCTGAAGATTTTGAGCCAGTCGTGCGAACCGTGCGACCTGTATGCGCGACTGTAGAATTCCAGAAAAAGCGTAGACGTGCGTGCAACTCATGCTTAATAACTCCACAGCCATGCATCTGACTGGTACAAAACTTGGCAGATGCCAAGGCCTATGGTTCCTGATCATGTATTCCAGATTTCAGCCAAATCTGTCAAACGGTTGCAAAGTTATTAAGGTGCAAAGTTTTGGGGTTTAACATAGAAATGGCTCCTCAACCCTAACTATGGTAGCACTACCGTGCTACCATAATAAATATATAAAAAATGGGGTTGAGAGCTATTCCAGTGTAATAAAAGGAGATATTCTCACTGCAGTGAGATAAATGCCAGTGACATCAGCGGAGTGAGATAAATTCCATTTATCCATACTATGCTAATGTCACTACTCACTCACTAAAGCCTGCATTCTAAATGAAACTGCTTCACAAAACAGTTTCTCTGACAGCACGTGATAACAGCAAAGTTAAAATAGTGAAACAATAACAGTGGCTAAACAATAGCGAATGCTAACATAGTGAGTGCTTTTAAACAGCGAATTGCACATGATAGCTAAACATAAATATAGCGACTGCACATATGAGCGATGGCTGATGGCTGATACCTCCACCATCAATGTGCGGCGTGGAGTAAGAATCTTAGAGATAGGGAGGTCAGGGGGGCACAGTCCCCCGCGTTAAAAATGATTAGAAGCAGCTGGATTGAGTGTTATAAAAAATGCTTTGTGGTGTGGCTCCTTATCCTTGTCTGAAGATAGCGGTAGAGTTTATTAAAAAAGTCAGAAAGGTATGCCACTTGTGGTATATGGTGGCTACCTTTTTCGATGGGATAAGGAGCTCCGAGAGAAGGTGTACTGGTGCTATGCCAATTATCACCGGCTGATGTAGCTCTTATGTGCCTCGCAATTATGTGCGTTCGTTATTATTTCCGTCGCTATATAACATTCGCTGTTTTGACGTTCGCTGTTTTTTATGTGCTGTTATTACATAGACCCATTTCTCTTTCTCACTGAAGCCTGAAAGTTACTCAGTTAGCATTGCAAAAGACACTTATATGTGTCTCATAGTATTTCTGAGACTCCCAGCCCATTACTGTGCTGATCTCAGCTTCACAACAGCCTGCATTCTAAATGGAACTCCTTCACAAAGCAATTTCTCTTTCTCAGTCCTTTTTTTTTTAAATTTCTTTTTCTAACCTCCTATGTCCCTGCCAGAGCTGCCCCTGCAGGAGTCGCTAATGAAACCCATCCCTGCCACCGACTCACCTGCTGCTGAGGGTCCCTCATCCTGCCGCGGATTACCCCCCCGGGCGGGGTTCAGGGTGGGGCAAAACCACTGTATCTTAATGTCTTCTCTGGTCCCTGAGACAGCTGCAGTTGGTGGCACATCAGGACTGAGTTTGGCACTCCATCTACCCAGCTCTGGAGGGTGATTTTCCCTGTTTTGTGAGGACGTTACTGGCCCTTGACGTCAAGGCATGAGCACAGATGTCTGCAATGTCCTTACCCTTGATGCTGAAACCCTTAGAAGTGATTGGTCCACAGACCTCCGCCCATGACCAATCAAACCCCTGAGGTGCTGATGAGCTGTCATGCCCCCAGCCTCTGCCAGAGGTCACCGCATGCCGGGATGGATCCCCACCCTTTCCCTGGAGAAGGTGAGCTGTCATCGGATGCTCAGCCTTTCTCCCTCCCCAGCTGACCCCCGGTGACCTGAGTCCGCTCCCGAACCTGGGTCACCAGCGTGGTGCGAGGTGTGGCATCCAGCGCCTCAACCCTCAGCACCACCAGGCCAGCTCTCTTTCTCAGTCTTATCTGCAACTTAATCACTTAGCATAGCAAAAGACACTCACCTGTGTGCCATTGTGTTTCTCAGACTCCCAGTCCATTCAGAAAAACTCACACACACTCACGCCACACACAGAAAGAACAGAAAGCACACAGAAACAGGAAAAGAACACAGAAAAAATAATATTTCTAAAGCTCCCAGACCCATTGTATAACTCACACACATGATGTGTAGATCATGGGATATGGGAAATATTCTCAGTCCTGCAGAGTGAGCTCTGGATACTCTCACTTGTGCCTTCAGCACTTGTGAGTATCCAGAGCTCACTCTGCAGGAGTGAGAACATTTTCCATATCCCACTTCTGCCCATCATGTATCCCCTATATATACTGTGTGTGTGTGTGTGTATATATATATATATATATATCTATATATATATAGATTTATATATATATATCTATATATATATAGATAGATATATATATATATATGTATTAAACCTGCACGGTAGTGCAGGTGTAGTTAGTGTTGGAGGGCCACTTTAATGTTAAACCCCAAAGTTTGCAGTTTAATAACTTTGCAACCATTTGTCTGATTTGCTTGAAATTTTGTATGTGCGGCATCCAACCATATATCTCTGGACTCAGAAACAGAAAAAGTATGCACACGGAATAGTGGTGCTAAGGAACCACACCAAACCAATCTAAAAGAAGTTCCAAACACATGCTAAAGCCTTATAGAAGGATGCCACAAGTAGTTGCATATATTACTCACATTTTATTGAGACCAAAAAAGACAACACCTGACATGTTTTGGATTTGACTCCTTTTTCAAAGCCTTTGAAAAGGAGACAGATCAAACATGTCAGCTATGTCATTTTTGGTGCATGTCATGTGAGTAATATCTCATTCGCGGCATCCTCGCCATTTGTTGGGCATAATGAACTGAAGAATGCATCCAAGTGGATTCAAATTTGCATGTCTATATGTGCCTGGGTTAAACTGGTGCCTTTTGAAGATTTGGTGAAAAAATATTAATCCGTTCAATAGTTATGCAAGTTTTTCATGTCCCATTGTAGCCTATGGGAAAATTTATATGTGCATTGTGAAAATGTTTGTGAAAACTTTCGTGAAAACATTTTTTTGTGCATGACAACGTTTGTTTGAGCACGAAAACATTTCATTATAAGGTATAGGGTGTCAGCATAGCTCAGTTGGTAGCACATCTGCCTCTGGACCAGAAGGTCATGGGTTTTCGTCCCACACTGGGATTGGGCTTGCACCTAAAAAATTGCTGGCATCCGAGTGCAGTATTGAGGGGTGCTGTACTGCTGGGGTGTGCCGTCCTTCAGATGAGATGTTAAACTGAGGTCCCTTCTGCCCATCCTGGTGTTGTCCTTGTGGGTGTCCAAGTGGAAGTAAAAGAACCCAGGGAACTCTTCACAAAGAGCAGGGAACATTCCCGGTGTCCTGGCCAACATACCCCTTCCCATAAACTGGTTCATGCAATTATCCAGGCTGTGTGTGGGTGATGATGTGCGATATGGTTGCCACCACACATTCAGTCACTTCACTACCAGTCTAGCATTGCTTGTAAAAGTGCTTTGGGATACTGTGTATGGAAAGTGCTATATAAATGCTGATTCTTCTTCTTCTTCTTCTATTGGGCTATCATAAAAACATTTTTTTTGTCGCAAAAGCATTTTTGTTGTTGCGAAAACAATAGTCCACAACATTGTTCCATGTAAATACAAAATCACACATGCCCCCCACAATGCAAAGCATCATGGGCTGCATATGCAAATCACCACAGAATGTTATGCTGGTTCAACTTTAAGCAGAATTACATGGTGCCGAAAGGCCTCTCACACAGTTTGCAAAGGGTGCTAACAGATGACATAGACATGTGTTTCGTCCTACCAGGACTCATCAGTATACCTCATCTGTTTGACACCCCAGTGGAATGAACCAGCTACGCTAAGACAGTGTGTCTTGGTTATGTTGTGGTGAACCCATTAAAATAAAAAACTATTTTAAAGACAAAGAACCTCTGTGCGCAAACACTGAGGCAAGGGTTACCCCAAAAGGCATTTGGCTGGGAAGCCAAGTTTCAAGAAAATACAAAATCACACATGCCCCCCACAATGCAAAGCATCATAGGCTGCATATGCAGATCACCATAGAATGTTATGCTGGTTCAACTTTAAGCAGAATTGCATGGTGCCGAAAGGCGTCTCACACAGTTTCCAAGCAAACTTTTTCTGTTTCTGAGTCCAGAGATATATGGTTGGACGCCGCACATACAAAATTTCAAGCAAATCACAAATTGTTCCATGTGTTGTTTTCTTTGTCACTTCATTGTGCCAAAGTGGATTGTGCTTTTGGGCTGAAATTTGCAGAGTAGCAAGCCCTGGTTGCACAGATGTGCCTTTTGGTAGTTTGGTCCAAAACCATTCAACGGTCACATAGTTATAGCATTCCGAAGTTGAGAAATTTCCTGTAGGACAACATTGCGGTGCCTGCAGCACCTTTTGGCACCAGTATCTCAAAAACAATTCGAACTACGGATTTTTTGGTTCCCGCTGCTTGGTCCACCTTTGTGGACTAAGCTCATGAGGCAGTTTTGAAGTCATAGATTACACCTGCAGCGGAATTTTTTTCATAGCTGCTATGGTTACTGAGATATTGCCAAATAAATGTTACAAGGGTTACTTTACAGTTCAATGGGCTGTTGTATGGCTCCGTATTTAAGAGTAAGTGGAAGTGCAGGGCCCGAGCTCCCAAAAACACATACCACTAACCACTTACATTACACTTTCTCAAAAAGAAGGGAACTTCATTGCAACAAACTCCATCAATGCATCAGTTAGGGTTGATGTCACAGTTTGCAAATTTGATGTTAGGGTTATCACCCCTACCACCCCACCCTACAGGCACCAACAGGCATTGGGACATGCCATGGGGTTGTCAGACCTAACACTCACCCCATTCTCCTATACTGTAGAATGTCAGCTTGTTTACACATGGAATGGGGTGAGAGTTGGGCCTGATGACCCCATGGGATACTAAGTTACATACTAAGAGTATTAGATGACACAGAAGGCCGTGGCCCATATGCAGAAAGTGCATCTCCAAATTATTGGATGTCTTTATATCACATTTAATAAATATTTATCTAAGTTGGTCTTGAAAGTTACCACATTTTCTGTATCTAACAGTGCTTTTGGTAACCCATTCCAAATTGAAATAATTCTCTGAGTAAAAAAGGAGCGCCTGGTGTCTAACCTAGGGAAGGCTAAGGATAATTGGAATTTATGACTTCTGAGGTTACATTCCCTCATATTCAAAGTCATTCCCAATTAGGTCATAAGCTCATTGTCTTTTATTATATTAAACATCAGGAGAAGGTCACCCCTAGTTCTTCTAGTTTCCAATGAATATAGCCCCAGCTCCCCAAGGCATTCCACATATTCTTTATTTTGCATACCATCGATCATTTTTGTGATCCTACACTGCACACCTTCCAGTGCGTTTATGTCACGTCTAAGATTGGGACTCCATAATGGTGAACAGTAGTCTAAATGAGGGCATACGTACACTCTATACAGAGGGAGAATGCAGGCCCTATTTCTAGTGACAAAGGATCTTTCAATGCAGCCAATGATTTTGTTTGCTTGATGTTTTAATGCCTGTTGGTACCTTTAGGGTTGAGGTGGTGTGATACTTGCAAATTAGTGTTACAAGGGTTCTTTTCAGGTCTATAGGGCTACTGTATGGCTCTGTTGTTATTTGTAAGTGGGAGCGCAGGGCCCAGAGGGCCCACATTCCCACAGACACATATAATTATGTACAACTGGGCAGTCTGGTGGCCCTGCACTCCCACCAACACGTGCCATTTACTGGTTACATTACACTTTTTCAAAAAGTAAGGAAATTAATTACAAAAAACTTTGTTAATGCATCAGTTAGGGTTGATATCACAATGACAAAAGTTTGGAAATTCGATGTTAGGGTTAACCCCCCCTACCACCCAACCCCCACCCCTCATCCTCCACACAACAACAGACATTAGGGTATGCCATGGGGGCATCAGTCCTAACTCTCACCCCATTCTCTATACTGCAGCATGTCAGCTTGCTTACACAGAGAATGGGATGAGAGTTCGCCTGATGACCCCATGTCACACCCTCAATGTCCGCGAAGCGGAGGATGGGGGTGTGGGTAGTAGGGATTAACCCCAGCATTGAATTTCCAAACTTTGTCACTGTGACACCAACCTCAACTGATGCATTTTTTGCAATGAAATATATAGAGTTAGAGAGCAATTGTTTATCGCATTGAAGTTGGTTAGCCCACAGTGATACAGTGAGGCCTGGTTAGTTGAAAACTCTGAGCCCCCCAGCCCACCCCCAACTGGCATCGGGTGCACTTTGGGGTTTGTCAGCCCAACCTCACCCCATCACATGTGTAAAAGCTGAGGTATAGAAGAATGGGGTGAGAGTTAGGACTGATGACCCCAAAGCACACCCTGATGCTGGTTGGGGGGTGGGCTGGGGGATCCAAGGGGGGCTTTCAACCCTAACACCGAATTTCCTCACTTTTGTCACTGTAGAACAACCCTAACTGATGCATTAAATGGAGTTTTTTGCCTCTAATTTCCCTTCTTTTTGAGAATGATGACTAGAAATAGTGAAAGTAATGCAGCGGCTCCCGCCACGTGATGCATGCAGGGGCACAGTACCACAATTGTAAAGGCAAATGGTAATGGTAACAGCAACAATAGCAGCAAAGGAAACAGGAATGCAAAAGAAAATGCAAGCACATATGGAAACACAAACCGTAATGCGCACGGGCACAGTAACGCAATTGCAAATGCAAATAGTAACAGTAACAGCAATGAAGATGCAAAACAAAAGAGAAATGGTAAAGCAAATGAAAGGGCTGCTGTAAATGCAAATGGCAATGCAGACAGAGATGCGAACTGAAATGCAAACACAAACAGTAGGGGAAATGCAAATGTTTACAGTAACGCAAACGCAAGCACAAATGAGAATGCAAAAGGTAACGGACGCGGTGGTGCACACGGGAACAGAGACGCCAATGGGTATGTAAAAGCAAGTGGAAACAGTAACTGTAACATTAACAGAAGTGCATACTCTGTTGTTTCCCAACAGCTGCATAGAGAAACACAGTGTGCACAAAGAATGTTTGCATAGTAATGGGCCTCGGAGAAGAAAATGAGCTGTTGGAATACTAAATTGCTTATATCTCAGGAACCGTACAATGTAGAAATACAATTTAAATGTCACATGAATCATGCACTTCCTGGCTATGTTTTTGTTTATGCATAGCCCATAGTCATGACAAAAATTCCGTATCTCGCACTGTTTTCGACATACGAGCTCCGAAAGGCGCAGTGTACGCCACCATGTTAGTATATGGGAAAAAATGTCAACTTTGGACTATTGTAACTTGGCGGCTGTGCAATATTTTTTCACCAAACCACTAAAATACACATCTGTGAGATGTTGACTGCTCTCCTTCCAAATTTCAGCCCAAAAGACCAAATGGTTGTTTTGCAGCAAGGTGACAAAGAACTCCTGTCATTTTGGCTATAGTCTTGAAAAGTACTGTCGAACTTTGTGAAAGCTTTCACAAATTCATTCAAAAGTGTCGCAGGTGTGAAAGTACTTTGTGAAAGTACTTTTTCCAGAAATCTGAAAAACATATTTCTGGGGTGTTTTACATGAAATAAAGACATGCCTAGCATCCTCAGGGTCCGACTAGGTGAACACAAAAAGAATTAGGTTGCCAGAGGGTCCCAAATTTAAATGGCAAGCATTTTTCTGATCACCAGCTGAAAACAAAATGGCAGATTTGCGAAAGTAAAAGGGCCATTTGTAAAAGTAAAACTGTATTTAGACACTTTTGAACTTTTTAACTTTTCCCATTGACTTACAATGGGAACTTGTTTTGAATAACATTTGAACTGTTCAATATTTTTCGAAAATCTTCAAAAGGCTATTGGAGACCCTGACGCATGCTTTCCTGAAGTTTTAGGTACCAGTCAGTATAAAGCCCGTGTGACCCGTAGGTGAGAGCAAAGAAATCACAAAAAAGCGTAATTGTGTAATTCATTGTTGCTTAATAACTCCACAGCTGTATATCCGACTGGTACAAAATTTGGCAGATCTGAAGATCTACCATACCTAATTGTGCATACCAAATTTCAGGCAAATCCGTTGACTGGTGGCAAAGTTATTAAGGTGTAACATTTGACCCTTTAACCTTAAAAGTGCTACTCAACCCTAACTATGGTAGCACTACTGTGCTACTACATAATATATATATATATATATATACACACACACACACACACACATATATATATATATATATATATATATATATATATATATATATATATATATATATATATATACACACACACACATATACATACATACTGTCAGTGGCTCAGCAGATTGTACACTCACCTCTGAGGCTGGAAGATCGAAAGGTTGTGGGTTCTAGCCCTGCAACAGGCATCTGGGGTAAATTCCAATACTGACACTGTAATGCATCATGAGGGGGATGCTGCATTAAACTGAGGTCCCATCTGATGGTTCAGGTGGACGTGGCACTTCTCAAAAAGTGTAGGGATATTTTATTTAAGTAAATTTCAATACAAATCATACAAAACATATAATTCCAAAAAAACATAAATACAGTTATTTCCCCTCTAGAAACTGCTCTCCCATTTCTTCCTCCCTTCTAAATGAAATCCCCCCAAAAGAAATTAATATTACTTTATTCAATTATTGCTCTCATTAACTCTGTGTAACATTCTTAATGAAGCCCCCTTAATACAATTCAAACCAAAAAAATAAACTGAAAATTCAAAAGTAAACTAAAAATAAAGTATATTCTTATCTCATTCCTACTTATCAGTCAGATTATTTCAAAATCCCTTGTAATCCCTTCCATCTTTTTTAACTTTTGCTGCTGGATATTTCTGCATGTCTTCTCATAAGAGTAGGGGAATTTTTATTGGAAAGAAAATACAAACATTTTATACACTGAGCAAAAAGAAACCAAAGCATACACATACAGGCAAAATTCATCCTTATGCAAGTCTCATTGTAACATATTCCATATATGACTGTAATTGTCTTCCTATATAATCATTTGAAAGAAGGGAAAAAAATAAACAAAAAATAATAAAAAACGCAACTTAAAGACAAACTTTAAATGCAAAAAATTCCCCTTTGTAATATCTAAACCATGCTCTAAGAGGAAAAGTGTTGACAATTCCTCCATAATAATCTCATTTTAGCAGGAGTTAGTTTTATACTCTCCTTAGTGTATACTGCCTGGAATGCCTTCCCTACACTGCGTATTATTTCTTGATGAAAAACATACTTCTGTTGCATAAGTCATGCTCATCTTGATTGCCACAAGTAATACATTATTAAGATACTGAGGACCTGAAGTGTACTTTTATGTACCTGTGCCCCCGTGTCATATATATTCCTAATACCAAATTCTGGTACGTGAAATCTGAAAAAGTAGCAGTTTGCCAGTAATTAACTATACTACCCCAAAACCCTACTGCATAAGGGCATTTCAGGAATAAATGGTCTTGCATTTCAAATTCTCTCACAACCAGGACGTGGGCAGCACCTTTCTGTCACAGGTTTATGTTTGTGTGCATAGCATAATGAGCATAACGAACAATATAACAGCTAATGTAAGAGAACTGTTTTACATTATACAATGCAGTCATTTAGAGGAAAATACTTCCCAGATTTGGCAGAGGTCGAAGGAGTAGTGTTGAAGGTGGAGTGGAGCTGGATAGTATCCAGAGAATTGCGTGGAGGATATAACGGTTAAGACTTGATTGCTGGGGCTGTCGTGAAAGAGAGACAAGTGGAGGAACATTGTGTCCAGTAGCAGTTTCTAGCTGGGGTGAGAGCACAGTTGGACTAAGCAAGGGGAAAAACATTGACGTCTTTTCCAGAAAGGACTAGTCGGGAGGAATCTTTCTGAAGGGGTGCATGTAGTGAGAGCTATTGGAAGAGCTGCCTTGGAATTTTGAAGAGGGATTAGGACCCCCAGTCAAGACAGAGGGATAGCCGCTGTTGCTACCGGAGGGTGGTGAAGCAGATTTGTTTCTCTTAGGTGGAACAAGGGGCCCGCAGGAGGGTAGGTCAATCTTGGGCCACTGAAATGAAGGTCTGGGGGAGCCTGATCAGTGAAAAGGAGGCTCCAGGAAAGCTTGAATGAGGTGCCCCTACATAAAGGTCGAAGGTGAAGGTGCCTTAACAGCTGGCTAAGAGGAGTCTGGTACCCGCTATATGTGGATTAATGCCTATCTGAGCTCCTGTATAATCTGGTGAAGTACAATTTCCCTTTTTGATGTTTGTTATATACTTTAGTCCAGACATAATATTTTGAACACTTTCCTTTTAGTTATTAAATACTGGAATCTTTACAATTCAGCCTTGTGAGAGGGGCTGAAGAGTACTGAAAATATTATCTTGCAGTGGTGAGAGCACTGTGAGAGGGAAATAATCCAAGACTGCAACTGGAGACTATAATTTCTGCACTACAAACATTTTAAAACAGTTTTTTGTTAGTTTGGTGGGTGGTTTATTTGGGAGGAAGGGGAATAGGGGTTTTAATTTAATTTATTTTAGTTGAGTAGTTTTGGGGGTTGTTTTAGTTTTATTTTATTTATTAATTTTTTTTGTTTGGCTTGTTATTTTGATTTTGTAGTTTTGGTCTTTTTATTTTTAGTATAAGATTGCTTTGGTCGAGGGTTGGGTTTGGAGGGTATTTATTTGGTTTAAGGAAGACTTTGTTTATTTATTGAGTCTTGTGGGATGTGTTGGATGCCTGCCCCCACAGTTGTGCGCTATTCACCCTCTGCTTTCCATGCCCTCCACCCTTTTCTTACTCCTCCCCTTCAGTTTATAACTTACCAGTGCTGTAGAGCGCTGGGTATTGTGCATAGGAGATGGAAGGGGTTGGGGGGGCTGTGAACAGTGGAGGGTGAATGAGGGGGGTCATCCTATTGGGGTAGTAAGATCCATTAGACACCCTGGGGTGAAATGAAACCCAGAACATGGTCCTCCATGTCTGGTTCCCATACACAAGGGCACTATCGATTGTGGTGGACAGGTGGTTCAGGTGGCCCGGGAGGTCCGTCCAACTCGGGCGGTATTGTGCAATACCAGGTCCATCAAGAACAAGACTGCAATTATTGCAGATCTTGTTGAAATCGTGGACCTGGCATGCATCACCGAGACCTGGCTGGATGAGAACTCTGGCTCCATTTTGGAGGCTTTAACTCCAGTCGGGTACTCGGTGACACACCACCTGAGACTGGACCATGGGGGGGGGGGTCTGTTTCAAGATCGAACTTAACCTCACGAGTGTATTAGTAGAGGAGGCTGAGTTATTCGAGTGTGCCATTGTAGTAGGTGTAGATTATCGGATCGTCCTCATCTACTGTCCACCCGGTGATGAGAAGCGATTCCTTTAGGAAGTGGCGGTCTTCGACGTCGACGTCGACATGGCGTTTGAGTCGCCCAGACTGATGGTTCTGGGCAACTTCAACGCCTGGGTCAATGACGAACTTTCGCAATTTGGTCAGCACTTCCTCCAGTTGATGACATCTCTGGGCCTTACACAGGTGGTTACCACTGCTGCTCATAAACACGGACACTCCCTTGACTTAGTCTTCCTCCTAGGGATTGAAACATCTGACTTGGGGGTGAAACCAGTTAGGTGGTCCGAACACTACACTGTGGGGTTTAGTTTTAGCACCCCCTTTCATAGGCCTACCCCTGTGGAGATTGTTTGGTACAATCCTTTAAGAGATATAAGTTCTAATAGCTTAGCAGTGGTGCTTGACCTTTCATCCCTCTTGTTGGCAAGCAGTGACCCAGAGACCCTTGTGAAGGCCTATAATTCGGCCATCTTGGTGGCTCTGGATTCCATTGCTCCAGTCCATGTTCATCCTCTCTCTCTCTCTCTCTTCACCCTGGATCCCCATGGTTTGATGGGACCTTGAGGGAGATGCAGAGACTACGATGAAGGTTAGAGCATTGCTGGCAGAAGTCCACCCTTGATACCAATTGCCTTAGATTGATGGACCATTATCAAGTCTATCAATCTGCAATCACCCATAAGAAGGCAGAATTCCTGTCCGGGGAGATTGAGGATGCTCAGAATCGACCAGCTCAGCTTTTCCGAACTGTGGACAGACTGTGAAACCCCGCTTGTCTACACGTCCAGAAAGCCTTTTCTCAATTAAAGTGCGATAAAGTTGCTCGATTCTTTGCTAATAAGGTGGCTGACATCAGAGCGGTACTTCAACCGGCACACTCTATGGGCATTGCCGTTGATCAGTACCAGCTTCCTGCACCTCAGCCTTCCTGGAGTACCTTCAGCTGACCCGAGTTCATGGATGTCATGCAGATCATCTAGTGTGTGCACACTATGTGCTGTAGTTTGGATCCTGGACCAACTTCCCTAATTTTGGGTTGTATTGACGTCATCAGTCCGGTCCTAGCATGGATAGTCTGGTGCTCCTTGGAATCTGGAGTTTCTTAGCTCCCTGAAAGAGGCGGTGGTGTCACCACTCTTGAAGAAAGCTACTTTGGACCCAGACTGCCATGCAAACTACAGACCAATCTCTAACCTTCTCTTTTTAGAAAAGGTGATTGAGAAAGTAGTGGCAATACAACTGGAGGACCATTTGACCATCCATGACATCTATGAACTGCTCCAGTCCAGTTTTCAAAAGAGACATAGTACCAAGACAGCTCTGGTTCAGGTGCTCAATGATCTCTTGATGGCTAGAGATCAGAAGAGCCATTCCATCTTGGTTCTTCCAGATCTCTCATCAGCATTTGTCACTGTGGACCATGGGGTGTTGCTTGGTCACCTGAGGCACATCTGTGGACTGTCAGGAACAGTCCTCAGGTGGTTTATATCGTTCCTCATGAGAAGAACACAGAGAGTGGTGTCTGGGGTCTTTTCCTCAGGCCCTATTTCTCTGTCATGTGGGGTTCCTCAGGGTTCAGTGCTGTCACCCATGTTGTTCACGGTGTACATGCTACCCCTTGGAGACATTGTAAGAAAGTATGGGCTGAGGTTTCACTGCTAAGCTGATGATACCCAGCTCTACCTTCCATTTGCACCCAACCAGGATGGAGCTCTCTCAGTCTTTAATAACTGTCTGAAAGAAATCCAGGAGTGGATGGATTCCAGCTGGCTGAAGTTGAACTCGGAAAAAACTGAGGTGCTGGTTGTGGACCCATGTCGCCGAGTAAGGGGGTTGGGTTCACCCTCTGGACTTCTTCTTGGTGGCGTTTCACTCCTGACCTCTGAACGGGTGTGTAACCTGGGGGTAATTTTTGATAAAGGGCTGACCCTGCATTCGCAGGTGTCAGCTGTCATCAAATCTTCCTTTTATCATCTTAGGAATATTGCCAGGATTAAGCAACTGGTTCCATCTGGTAACCTTCCTACTTGGGTCCATGCCTTTGTGTCCTTGTGCTTAGATTTTTGCAACTCCCTTTACCTAAGGCTTCCTGGGGTGGAAATCTGCCGCCTGCAGCTGGTGCAGAATGCGGCAGCCTGGCTTTTAATGGGATCTGCTCGGTTCTGTCATATTTCGCCAGTGCTGTGTGAACTGCACTGGCTGCCAGTACAGTGGTGGATCACCTTCAAAGTTGGTTTGCTAACTTTTGAAGCTCTACATGGACTGGGCCCGGATTACCTGAAAGAGCTCCTGGTTCCTTACTGCCCTGGACAATTACTCTGCTTGGCTGACGAGGGGTTGCTAGAGATTCGAAGCATGTGTTTGAAATCATCAGGGGCGAGAGCATTTATGTATGCAGCCCCTACCCTTTGGAATTCTCTACCCCGTTGGTTACAGGAATGCACAACTGTGGAGGGATTCAAGCAAGCTTAAAAAACTTTTTTGTGGCACCAGGCATTTAGTGACTGATCTTCCTTTTGATGAATGGTGTGCTGCTATTTTAATGTTAATGTATTGATGTCTGATTTGTTTTTAAAATTGTTAGGCGCCTTGGTTATGGATAAGGTGCCTTATAAATAAAATGTATTATTATTATTATTATTTATTATTACTCCAAGTCTACCATGCACACTCATCCAGAGGATATCCCAGGCATAAGCTGGTATTATTGGGTTATTTAGATATCCTAATACTGCTCCTTGTTCTTCTGCAGGGCAAAATGGGAATGTTACAGACTCTCTAAAATTATGTACAATGATTTCATCATACAGCTGTTTTCTAGTACAGGTTAGCATCATTGTGTATGTTATACTCCATTATTTTAGTTTAGTAAATGCTAAAATTATATACTCTGTCTGAAAGTGCTGTTTCTTGTTTAGTAAGATTATTTGATTGCCAGTCTGTCCATAAATATTTACACCATTCCAAGGCACTCTCATTCCATCCTGGTCTTTGTGGTTTACATGTTATACTGATATCAGTATATAAAAAATATACTAAAACAAAAGGCAATTGGGGTGAACATTCCTAAACCCCCTTGTTTTTTTGCAGGGTTGGTAGTATTCCTCTTAACGTATTTAATATGCTTCCCCATAGGTCTCTAGAAAATATCCTATATATTTTAACTTCTAGTGCCTTGGGTGGGGGAAAATGTAACTGACATATAAAAAAACTGGAAGCAGCAACATTTTTTATTAGCATGACCCTTTTTCAGTTTAGATACAGTATTTTTTTCCCTTGCCATGCTTGTACTTTTCTTTCTGCCACACCAATATAGTTTGTCCAATTTTTCTCCACCATATGTGGAGTCCCAAAAGGTAAACCTAAGATCTTCACCTCTCTGTTTTCAATAGAGACATCTGCTATCTGCCTAGGTAGTGTTCTATTCAGATTACCCATATGAAGTCCTATACTCTTATTATAATTTATCCTAGATGCCCCTGAAAAAGGGACCTTTGGGGCCCAGTGGGCTTACCTGGTTACCAAAACTGAATAAATAAATAAATGCTGAATATAAGACAAATTCCCATATTTCTCTTTTTAAGTCTATTCCTGAGGCCTCATCTGCAAGTATAACCACCATGTCATCTGCATAGGCCATATCTTTTATAGGAGGGCATTGTGGTGAAAGCTGTACCCCTGTAATGCTTTCATTAACCTGTATTTTCCAAAGCAGTGGATCTAAACCAAAGATGCATAATAAGGGACTCAAGGGGCATCCCTGCCTCACACCCCTCCCTAGTATAAATGTATCACCAAACCACCCATTCACTAATGGGGTCACATAAGCTGTTCTATAGAGGCTGGCAATCCAATCAATGAATTTAGCTGGTATCCTGTAGGCTTCCAATACCACCCATAAATATGTGTGTGACAATCTGTCAAATGCTTTCTCTTGGTCCATGCTCAGGAGAAAGCCACTTATATTGGCCCCTATGCACTAATGGGTGGAGTGGCTATACGCCAAATATCTTGGGCATGTAGTCACCCCACACCCATTGTGTCCCCAACATGGGATGCACCAATGGAGCGCACACAGCACCTACATGCCTGATCCCCTGGCTGTATGAAGGGCAATGTGCCAGAGGTGGGACAGCACTATGCACCATGTGCTATGGCGCATAGTGCTGGCTGTGGGGGTGCAAAGGAGGGTGCAGAGTATAACAGGGAGAACCCTGCCATAAGCCCCCTACATGCCCCATGCACACTACTGTACACTGTCTGGATGGGGCGGTTGGCCCACACTGCCATTGGGACCACTGCTGCCGGACCACCCCATGGCCACCTGACACCACCCAGCACACAACAGTGCTTGGCATCTACCTGGCACCCTCCACCATCCCCACACTCACCCAGGCACTGGCCCATAGATGTTGCCCCCTGAATGGCACCACCAGTCAACCCCTGCCCTGGGCCACCCTGGCATGTTGTGGGGTACAGTGAACCCACTGCCCCCCCACACACTGCCAACAGCCCCCCCCACCCAGTCACAGCAACCTGGTCCAGGGCCACATTAAGAGAGGGCCAGCAGTATTGCCCTCCACTCACAGCCATAGCCACTGGCTGTAGGTCCTCCACAGGGCGTGCTGCCAAGATGCACCCCACCATGTAGGAGATCCACTCTGTGTCCTGGTCTGGGCATCCAATTGGTTGCCCGGCTAGGTACATGTTCCCATCCCGGCCACCCTGCAGAGTCCTGTGCACCAGGGGGGCAGGGCCGTGGACAGGTGGCCGGTGGTTGTAAATGCGGCCCGTGCACACCTGTATGGAAGTGTGCAGCTATGCAGGCTGGATATGCACTGATTCCATGTACCCCTGCCCCAATAATTCATAGGATCCACTGTTATTATATCCTTTTTGAAACAATTCTCTTATTACTAAAAGATTCTCTTGTATCAGCCTATTTTGTATTGCACACTTTTGCATAGGACAGATAATCCTGCTTGCTACTCTGGGCAGATGCTGTGTCAATACAGTGTATTTTTGCCAATATTTTATAATCTGTGTTCAAAAGACTTATGGGTCTCTAATTACTTAGCAATGTCTTATCCCCTTCTTATAAATAAAAATCATTATGCCTTGTGACATGGAGTATGAGATGTTACCCGTCTCAATGCAGCAATTAAGAACTTCTGCCAAGGAAGCTGCCAGCTGAACTTGAAAGGTTTGGCATAATTCAGAACTCAGGCCATCCAAACCTGGTGCAGTGCTTTTATTTAGTGATTTAATACTATCCCTTACCTCCTGAGTTGTAATAGGTAATACTAAGCTATCAGTTTCTTCTTTAGTCAGTTCAGGAATTTGTAGCTTGTCAAAGTAAGGTAAATCAGGTTCCAAACTCCACTAACACTAAAAGTATTATTTACATATGTGTTCACTTCCTGCAATATATCCTGCCTACTGCATGATGTATGTCCAGTATTCGTCTGTAAACTGGTGATTTTTCTATCTTCTACTCTCTTTTGACAGTCTGTAAATGGATCAAAGGTCTATTTTTTTTGCTGGGTCCCAAACTGCATTTCTTGTTGGAGGGACTGTTCTCTATCATATTGTAACTGCCTCATCTCTTTAATAAGGTTAGCCACCAAAGTGCTATTGTCACATTGATACTGGTTAGCTTGAGAAATAGCCTTGTGAAGCGTAGCTCTTAGTTGCAAATACTTAACTCATTACCTCCCAGAAATGCCTGTAGGTGGCAGACAAATCTCCCACAACAACTCCAGTCATCAGCCAAAGACTTCCTGTTTGCCCTGGACACTTCTCAGGTTGTCAGTACTATTTATCTGCATTACTTGCAAACTGAATTGATTAGAATTGACTCCATAGCACTGTTAGAAAGGTAATTTTGTGTGGAACAACTTTTCTACTGATACTGTGTGTGTATCACGTACACTTTAGAATTTTTTTTCATTTGTTTATGGAATGGTGCGTATGGCTGACATTTGTCCCTGACGCCTCACCTAAGCACCTTGAATCAAATGGGAAAAAATATGTTTTATATCAGAAAAATTACTTTTTAGTACAAAATTACTTTTGTACCTACATCTACTGTATGGATGCTAAATTTGGTGTTGATATGTTACATGTTTTCCTACCAAAAATGGTTCAAGTTACCTTTTTTATTGCAAACAAAACCAAAAAAAACAATTATTTTGCTATTTCAACTAGTATAGAAAAAAAAGAAATTGCTTAAAAAGAATTGCATAGCACTGTTGGAAAGGCAATTTTGTGCTGAACAACTTTGCCACTTATACTTTGTGTGTAGCACTTATGGTTCATGAAGTATTCTCATTTGTTTGTGGCTTGGTGATTATGGCTTGATTTTGCTTAGAAAGACCCAGGATACAGTGTTAAGAGTGTACAGGACACAAGTGGTGGAACTATCATAGAACTCCTGTGGAGTAAATGAGTTAAGGTAATTATCTGTGGCCTTCTTCCCTGAATACTGTTTTAGGAGATCCCTAATGGCATCTTTAGTTTAATCCAACCAATCTACTAAGTTTTCATAAAAACACATAACTGATTCCCTAGCTTACCAGAGTTGGTGCCATTTCCATACAAATTCAGGTTCCACCAAAACCTGAACATTCATCCTCCAAGGTCCTTTACCAGATGGAGGCATCTGTCCCCACTGCATAGTAATTTCGAGCCTCTTATGATCTGATATTTCTGTACTTGTCAGTATTGCTTCTTTAATACATAAAGTGGGAGAAGTGAAAATAAAATTAATTCTGGTCTGTAGATGGCCTTTAGAAAAGGTGTAATCCCCTATTTTATGTATCAGATGGTAGGAATCCTTTAAGGAGGATTGTTGTAAAATTCTACTCAGACTGTTTGAATCACAAAACATTTTATCTGTTCTTAGGCCTCTATCTTCCCTCTCCAACCCGCAATTGAAATCCCTTCCCCACTCTACCATCCTTGAAGTATGTAGGTATGGTTAGATATTCTGGAACATATCTACTCTTGCTGCCTTGGTCTGGGGTGTATAAATGTTTATAAACCAAAATCTGGCTGCCATGTATGTGACATCTAAAATCAAAACTCGTCCCAGGACTAGATCTATTACTTTAGTTACCTGAAACCCTACTCCTGCCATAAGCAATCCTACCCCATCACACCTATCTACTCCATAGACCAAAGAACCAGGCCTTCTGTTCATTGCTTAGTAGCCTGTGCTAACTCAAAGTTAGTTTTTAACTTGGTATCTTGTAAAAAGGTCACCTGAGCATTACTATCTTTTAGTGTGGTGAAGGCAATTAACCGTTTTCTAAAATTCGGAATACTGTCCACATTTAAGGTATGTATTAACAGTGTTCCCATAGTAAGATATGTGAGAACACAAAATGCCATCACTTTAATCTTGTCCTTACAGTTTTCCCAGTTTTGTAACAGATCTAGTTATTCTCTGCAGCGCTTTCCCCCGAGTTCTCTTTTTCCATATTCTAACTCTGATGTGGGGTCCTTAACTGATGAAGCTAGTGAAGAGGTTTCTGTTTCATTATCTTCCTCCTCCTAGTCACCCCACTCTTTTGGTGCTCTTAGAACTTTAAATTTATTTTGTAGTATGATCTCCCTCTTTTTTCTTTGGATGTAGGGGTAGAGCCTGTCCATGCTCTCTTCTTCGTACCCTTGGGCCTCACCATAGTGAATACCTTTGGGGGAGGGAGCATCTGACCTGATGTGCCCGGTAGGGCTTGCAATAAATCCTGATCTGGGGTTTCTGATGTAACAGTTCCCTCATCATCCACTATTGTATTAGTTCCCTCTGTCTCCTGTTCACCCACTATTTCTTCTTTACTTGGTGCCTGAGGCTGTGCTTCTTCTTGTGTGTGTGTGTGGAGGAGGGGGGCCCTGTGACTGTGCTATAGCCTGAAACTGTTTGTGTATCTCCGCCATATACCTTTCTGATGCTCTTGCACAGCCTTTCTGTTGTTCTCTGCTCACTGTTTCTTCCTATCACATTCTAGTACCTCTATTATGTGATGCCTATGGACACTTAGCAAAGGAGTGTCGCTGTTTATCACACAAATTGCACAGAAAAGCTTTTGTACATGCTGTAGTCATATGCCCATACTCCATACAATGACAGCACTTGGTACTGTCACACACATTGCTAAGGTGAGATAGATAACCACATTTAAAACAAGATTTTGACTGCCTGTGATAAAACAACATACCCTTGTCCCTTCCTAATACAAAACTATTGGGTAGGTGAGTAATCCCATAGCCAGTCTGTAACAGTTTAACCCACATTTTCCACCCCCAGTCCAGATTTGTTCTGAATCTATTATGGGTTCAGGTTTGTCCATTGCTTTGTACCTTTGTCGTAACCAATATAAGATATCTGAAATATTGACACTTTCAGTGCGAAAAAAAAATACTGATTGTGCGCAATGCTGGCCTTGTCAGCGGGACTGCCAGAAAAGGCAGCCATATGGGAGTGTCTTTAATTTTATTATATTGCTTCCAAAACCTTTCCAAATAATGTACCTGCTTGAAACTGATATCATAGTTTGAGTCCCTCACATGAATCATAGCACAGATTTCCAAAGCATAACATTTTAAAGAGTCTTTGATTAGTTTTCTTGCCACATAGACTCTGTCTGGCAGCCGGTCCAATCCTCCTTTATAGATCAGGTGCACAGCATTTTGCCAAGGTGCTGGCTCACCAGTGGGTCTAAAATAATCAGAATACTGTCTGGGCACTTTATTAGCATTTCCAGGTCTTGAGAAAGTGTAATTATTCAGAGGTACATCCCTTTGATTTGTAGATGCACCCAAATCTGTATGTTCTTGACTTAAATTTACAGACTCATCCTGCACATAATCTGCAGTGTCCTGCATGTCATGGTTAGTTACTTGTTCACAAGTAGCTGTCCCTACTGTCTCAGAAATTTCACCCTCTTTATTTGTAGTATCAGCAGAAATGTCAGGAAGCTTACCATTTGGCACCGTCTCTGCTGTTTCTTGTTTTTGTGCCCTAGCTGCTGCTTGTGGCTGTTCCCAACTCACATCCCTCTCTGATGCTTCCAATCCCAGCTGGATACCCTGTAAGGCTCTGTAGCATTGCACAACCTTGTTCTCATCATCTGGGATCCATTCACCAGATGCCACCTGAACCCATCCAGCTTTCTTTAATGCTTTTTCAGGAGACCAAGGTAGATTATGCACAGTATTATTATTTTCCTTCTGGTTACCACCTTTCTGTACTGTCTTTTCATGACAGTAGCTTGTAGCTGTTTTAAAACACTAGTGGCCAGACTCAGAGAGGGTGTTGGCTCCACGGACGCTGTCATTACATTAGACTCTCTGCCAGATAGAACTTTTCCCATAATGACAGCAGTTTGTGCAACTGCGATCCACCATTCTTCATCCTGTAGTTGAACCTGAAGAATAGCCTTGTGGCATTCATGCAGTTCCATGTCATATAAAACATCAGGGGCTATTTCCAGGTTTCTTAACTGTAAAGTCCTGCCTTGGTCACTATTCATGATATTGGCACAAGTACCTTCTGGCTCAAGTTGTGTATATTCCATTTCAATGTCTTCTGCATTCAGTTGCTGTCTTGTCAGAGTTTCTGAGGTTTGAACCTCCAACCCTTCCTCTCCATATTGCTGCTCCTGCATAGCTCCTTCTCCTCCAATGACCAGAACCCCACTGGGCTCCTCCATCTTCCTGCAGAGAGAGAGAGAGCACCCCCCTGCAGAAAGAGTAGGGGTGTTTTTTTATTAGAAGTTGATTTGAACAGAAGAGAAAAGAAAACATGCTTGTTATACATAATATTCTAAAAACCTCATCATAATACGGTTGATTAGTAATGCAAAGGAAATATTGGTACAGTTATATAAAATTATGGAAAAATAAGAAACATTAATGAAGACAGAAGTATTAACTGTAGACATTTCATGTAAAAGGAAAAAAAAATGGAACTGTCAATTTTAATATCCTGGGTACCCACATATTATTTTAACCTTTTAGGTGTATTTAAGAAATACAGACAATTGACTGTCCAAAAAAAAAAAAAAATCAAAGATACTTAATTGGTTTCTATCACTTTACCCAAGTAAGGGAAATCCATCTGTCTCCAAAAGTTTTTGAGATATTTGCTTGTTGCTCTTGTTTTTTAATATTCAGGATGGACTCCAAACAAGATTGCAGAACCTGTTCTGGTGTCCACTCTGATTGTTGCAGGGTCAGGTTGCACGTAGCAATCCATATCCAATATTTAAAACAAGTGATAATTACTCTCAGTGAGCTATTATCATATTGAAAGAAAGAAGGTGGGAAGATACCCAAATATAGAGCCGTAGGTGTGATTAAAAATCTTGGAAAAGGTCTCCATTTTGCTTTTAATAATGACCAGAATTGTAATGCAAAGGGGTATTCAAAAAAAGGGTGGTCCATTGTTTCCAACTTTTCTGTACAGGAGCTTCTGGGGCAATAGCGTTCGGTTTTTTCTTTATGTTTATGATTATCTTTGACTGGTAATTTCCAATGCACACAGAGCCAATCAATGTCCCACATTTGTGGAGAGATTCTTTTTTCTGTGAGAAGATTTGAAATTGCTTGAAGGTCTGTGTGGGGCCACTTAACATAACTCAAAGGGAGTAAGAATATTCTGCTTTAATATGGGAATAAGATTGTTGTCTTTTCTTGTGTATGTCTGTAGTAGTGTTCTCAGCACTTTCCAAGTCTTGAGTTTCCCAACACAGTCACCAATGTATTTAGGAAAACTAGCCATTTTAGTTTGTCTGGGAATGTACCCTGAATAACCCCATGATTCTAGTAGAAGAGTTAAAGCATCCCTCACCCAGGGGGACCAGATTGGAGTATCACCTTTAAGGAGTGGCTGTATGTTGGCATACATAACAATACTGTGATAAAAGACTACTGGGTTCAACATCTTCAGGCCTCCTGAAGCTATGTCCAAATACAATATCCCTCTTTTAATGGGGTTGAGGTGACTTCCCCAAATACACTGAAAAAAGCAACTGAGTAGGCGTGTTTCTAATTCTTTGGAAGGGGGAATACATAACTGAGATACATAAATAGTGGGAGTAAAAAGTTATTAATCATGTAAAGTCTTTTCTTTTTGCTCATCTTCCATCTGTTCCAGAGTGCTATTCTGTCCAAGGCTATGTTAATAAGGCATTGCCAATTATAGTATGCCAAGTCTGGGTATCCAAAATATATCCCTAAAATCTTGCTGCCTGTGTTAGTTAGTGGAATTCTTAAAAATTCTGTAATGGACGGTGGTGTCTGACCATTCACAATACAGATGCTCTTTTGAAAATTGATCTGAGACCCTGGCACCTCAGAAAATGCCTGAAAAATATGTTTGATCAGAGAGCTGGAGAGATGGTAAGCTACGACAGTGCAGAGGTCGTCTGCATATGCTAGGGTTTTAATTTCTACATCCTGGCTACCTGTTGAAAGGCCTTGTATATCTGGTTGTATATTGATTCTTCGGATGAGGGGATCTAGTGTGAGCAAATATAGGATCGGGCTGAGTGGACAGCCTTGGTGGACCCCTCTGTTAATCGTACAAGGCTGTCCCATCCAGCATTAACATAGAGCATGATGGTTGCTGATTTATAGCACAGTTTGATACATTCAATAAATTGTTGGGGGAAGCCATACGCTGAAAGGTAGACCTATAAGTAATTGTGTGATACCCTGTCAAAGGCTTTGGACTGGTCAATATTTAGCAGAAGTCCAGTTATTTCCCCATTCTTGCCTTTCTTCAATAATTCTCTAATAAGAATTAAGGTATCTGAAATTTTCCTTCCAGGAAGGGAGCATGTTTGTGTAGGGTGTATTAATGGTGTTAGTACTGAAATGATCTACTACTTAGTAGTTTAGTTAATATTTTAAAATCTGTGTTCAGTAAGGAGAATGGTCTTCAGTTGTTCAGATCTTCCATGCTACCTTTCTTGTGTATCAGAATAAGTAGACCTTTATACATGTCATCTAGAAGATGGTCTTGTGATAACATGTAGCTGTAAAATGCTATCAATTCTGTTATCATGAAGGGAGCTATTTTTTTTATAAAATACATGTGTCCATCCATCTGGACCTGGTGCTGTCCCTACATTGAGTTGGGCTATAACTGTGCTCAGTTATTTGGCTGTAATGGGAGCTAGTAAAATAGGGATGTCAGATGATGGGAGTTGTGGCAGGTGGCACTCTTGTAGCTAAGCCTGCATTCCTGGAGGAGCTGGTTGGGTACTGCCAAATGTAAAATAAATGTGTTGTTCTACAGCTTGTAGTATTCTGGTGGATCCTGTGATAACTTCATTATTTATTTTTAAGTAGCTTATTTTTTTTTTATATATTTTGTGCTATATAGCTTTGGAAGGGGTTAGCCTGATGTTGATTCCCTTTTGTTGGAAAACGTTGCTCAAATTCCAAGGATTTCCCTCTGTCATATTGATATAACTGCATTTCTTGCTTGATTAGTTTTATTTGAGCTGAAAAGTTCTGATTAGTCTCATTTTGTGTAGAAAATAATTTGTAAAATTGGTGTCAGACCTTCTTGTACCAGACCTTCTTGTACCTGCTCTCTCAGTTCACCCCCTCCATTCCTCCTGTGGAGGCTCCCTAGAAATTCCCAGGATGAGGTTGAAATCAGCTGGTGATAGGGCTTTTAGTGTCACCGCCCCCTGTCCTATGGAATTCACTGCCCCTCAGGGTTAAGGGGGCCCCTACTTTGGAGGTATTCATGGCCTGCCTTAAGGCCCTCCTATTTGCTCAGGCATATCTGGATTAAATTACTAATTTATTGATCTGATTTCTTCATAAATGTTTATGATGCATTACTATTTTGTGTCTTTAATTATCTATGTATATTGATCTATTTTTGAAGATGTGTTTTTGTCTGTATGGCACCCAGAGCCTCTGCAATTGGGCATATTTAAATAAATTTTGCCTTGCCTTTATATCTTGTGTTTTTATAACTTTCTGACACCCTCCATACTGGTTTGAGGAAATCTGAAAAATCAATCTTACTTTGCTCCCACCAGTCTATGGGAGTATCATAAAGGGGGTAAACTGATTTCTGGGCTGTAATGATATCTAGGATACCTTGCCATATGGCACTATCTTCCAGTAGCATATTGTTCAGCCTCCAGTAGCCTTTTCCCATAGAAACTTCTGGAGAATGTGAGATTTTAATTTCCAGAAGGGCGTGATCTGATGTAGCTATTGGTACAACTACTGATTTAACTACGGGTAGGTATAGGGAATTAAACCAATAATCAATTCTTGTTTTCAAGCTTCCTCTAAAATAAGTGTACTGTGTGGTCAAGTGCCTTTCATAAAACACATCCTTCAATTTGGTTTGTGTTAGCATTCTATTCAGGAATGCCGCATCACAGTAAATTTTATTAGTTTGGAGGCCTCTGTCTCCTTTGAGCCTACTACAAGTGAAATCCCCTCTCAGGAGGACTGCACTGGCTGTAAGTAAATAGGGATGAAGGACAGTGAACAATTGTAACCTCCCTGCCTTACCTTGGGGGGGGGCATAGATATTTAGGAATCAAAACTCCTGGTTGTTGAAGGAGGCATTTAAGAGCATAGCATGCCCTGTAAAAATATCTAGAACTCTTGTAACCTTAAGTAGGGAGTTATTTAGGCAGATACCCAAACTGCTACAAGAGTTTTCCCCAATTGATGAGGGTGTTGTGCCTCATAACCAGGTAGCGCTTGCATTTTGTATTTCATTCAATGTAGACAGTCTTGTATCCTGGAAGAATACTACATCATAGTAGTGTGTGTTAAAATAGGATAATGTAGCTATTCTTTTTCTTTCTGACTTTAGACTGTTTGCATTGAGTGAAGCCAAAGAAATGTTACACTCCATTTTCAAATCAAGTTAAGATTTAGTCAGGAGATTTTTTCGTCCTAAGGCTATATCTGGTCCCCATTCTTTTCTTTTTTTGACTTCCCTTTGAGTGATGTTACTTGTTGTTCCATACCTGATACTTCTTCCATCAATGAAGAAGATTTGGAGGTAGCATCAGAGTCCACCTCCATTTCTGTATCTCCCCATTGCAGGACTGAATAGGTATTGTGTAAGGGAATACCTTCTTCTGTCTCAACTCTAGTGTCTGATCCTTTGTTGCTGCCCTTGGTGACCTGTTGGAAGGCTTGGTCTTCAGGTGGAGGGGGAGGGGCATTGTAGTCTCTGCTCCCTCACTTGTGTTAGTGGACCCTCCCTCTTGAGTGGGTGGGACAGAAACAGTTCCAGGATCCTGTCGTGGTTGTTTTTCTACAGTATCAGCAACTACAGGGGACTCTGTGACTGTCAGAGTGGGTGTTGTTGTCTCTGATTCAGTATGTGTAGGGGTTGGTCTAGGCCTAGTGGGTGGGGAGGTAGGGAACCAGTCCGAGATGTGTCGTTATATCTTGTTGCTTTATTAATATGAAAGTCCTGCTTGGCGTAAACTGCCTGGCCATTATTGTGAGATGCCCTGGGGCAGGTTCTAAGGGGGTGTCCCTCTTCATCACAGAGGTGACACCGTGGTGTTTGGGTGCAATGAAAGCCTGAGTGCCCTGTAGATCCACATAACAAACATTTTTGTACTTCACAGTTATTGCTGATGTGGTGGTAGGAGCTGCACTTATAACAGAATCGAGGATGTCCTTGGTAGAACAATATGCCCATATCCCTTCCTAGATAGAAGCAGTTGGGGAGGTGTATAATATCTGAGTCATCTGTTTTAGTTTTACACAAACTTTCCACCCCATGTCCAGAACCCTTCTTCGTCTACAATGGGGTCAGATGTATTCTGAATTTCACATTTCTTTTCTAATCAAAAAAACACATCAGCTATGTTTACCCCTTCATTTCAGAATAAAATAGTTATCCTTTTGAAAGTGGGTTTTGTTAATGGTATAGCCTGGAAGGGGGACCATAAGGGGGTGGATTTACAAGCAGTGCACAATGCCCAAAACTTATCTAACAAATTGGCATTTCTAAATCTTACATCTGATGTTGTTTTACCAGGGGCATGTATCAGGTCATATACCTCATTGGGTGAAAAACCAAAATCCTGTTTTAACAAACATTTCACCACATGAAACCTGTCAGGAGGTAGTTCCAAACCTCCCACAGATCCGAATCTTACTGCATGTCATCTCTTGGCCTGCTTCATGGGTTTCTGAAGGAGGCTGGCATAAGTTACTACTGGAGAGAGCAGGCTTGTCCTGGAAAGTCAAAGTATCAGCATTTTCAATGTTAGTCTGAGCAGAGGTAATAGCTTGGTCAATATCTATAGTTTGTTCTGGTGATGCCATCTCTGTGAGGGCTTCAAAAAATACCTCTGTGCCTGTTGTAGCAGGAGAAAATGAAATACCTGCTTCTTGGGAGTCTGGTCTATGCATTTTCTTGTGTGGTTCTATTGCTGTGTTTCCTGTAGAGTCCCGAATCAGAGGTTGTGGTTGTTCCAAATTTGTATTGCTGGAGACCGGGAAGGGTATAGCTGGGTCAGGAATCCAAGTCCCCATTTAAGTTCTAGTCCAGCCTACATTAGCAAGTGCTGAATCTGGAGTCCAGTCATCTGTTGCAGCACCTGCCAAGGTGCCAGGATGTGGAAGGTGTGCGCAGCTGCATCAGGGATGTGAGCGGTCCCAAAAACAAAAACTTTTACTTGTGCTAATTTACTGGAGTTGGATTCTGGAGAGCTTTCTATCTGTCTCTTTCATTTCCTTTCTTCCTCTAGACGTAGTTTCTCAGTCAGGTAAGATTGTTCTGCAGCATTGATTTGAGCAACAAGTTTCTCGATTTTCCTTTTTTTTCCTTCAGATAACGATTTTTCTCTGGAAGCAAGGTCTGCTTCCCCAGGGTTGTCCTAGGTTGTGCAAGGTTATCTTCCTTGTCCAAAGGTGTTGTTGGGGTTTCTGATCTGTTTCCAAAAAGTAGCAGTCAAGTTTTGTGCATTAAGCTGGCCACCATCAGTAGGGTGCCTTCCAGCAGCCCTGATGGCATCTATACAGCATCTGGAGGCTTCATGTCCTGGAGCATGGTCTTCTCCTACAGTCCAGAGAGGGAATTTCCCCAGTGCCCTGGCCAAATTTCCCCCATTCACTAAAAAATACCACCAATAACTGAATCTGGTTCGTTTTCAGTTGGTAACCATCTGTATCTGTTCCCCAGGTCACTCCCGAAAAAGGGACTTCTAGTCTCAGTGGGCCTACCCGGTCAACAAAAATAAATAAATAAATAAATAAATAAATATATCTTCATCAATGGTTTTATGAAACTTAGAATTTGTTGGCAGAAAAGGAAAGCTTAGCCAACCCAGTCTGCCCAGATGTTCCCTGCCTATTCTGCCTCCACAGACACTATCTGGTCTCTGACGAGCTTCCCACCTCTCTGCCTCTTATCTAATATACCCCATATGTTTCCTTTTTTATGTAAAAACAAAAGTTTTTGATCAAATAAATATTGTTGGTACCCCTTTAAATTGTTTCTTTAATATCTGGCACATTTTAAAGACCATCCAATGCTATTTAATAGGGTTAATTGCATCACACACACTTCAGTTCCCATTCCAATAACACCATTGCCCTCCTTCAATCAATCAATCAATCAAAATCTTTATTTATTCAGGCGAACATCATTGAGCATAGCTCATTTACAAGATGGACCTGAGTGGTCATAACAAAAAAGTTACAGATTGTATACAAAAACATGATATTGAATAAGCACAAATACAACCATTTATGAGTGAGATAGATGTACAAATATTTACATATATACAAGGCAAAGGACAGTAAACCTAAAACCTAATAAAGGAGAAAACAAACAGTCTAGTAGGGATAAGGCTTGGATAATGGTACATGGGTGGGCATATATGTATGAGGTTTGATGGGGAAAGGACCAGATGAATGATAGAAGAATAGGGAGGAGCTTTAAAAGAGGGGTGGAGGAGGAGTGTGGGAGGTTGGGGGTGTGGGAGGACTAGGCCTTGTGGAAGCAATTGCACGAATCTGGGATTAGGCTGGTATACAGCTTTTGAAGGATGTAAGAGGAATCAGTGTATCCATTTTCAATTACTTTTGATAGAATTCAGATAAGTGCCAGGAATAACTGATTGCAGCTCTTCCATACCGGTGCAGGTGATAGGAATTTCAGCAGGATCAGTTTGTTGATCCTCAAGGTGTAGGGCCTGGATGTGATCCGTTGAAGCAGTCTGAGATGTAGGAAGGGAGTTTGTTTGTCAGAGCTTTGTAGATCCAGATAGCAGCATTTTTTTCTTCTATGTTGCAGGGATGTCCAACTGACTGCATTGTAGAGAGAGCAATGATGGGTGCTAGAGGGAAGGTCAGTAATGAATCTAATAGCTCTATGATACAGGGTGTCTAATTTGTTTAGATGGGAGAGGAGCAATGACCATAGAGGAAGTCAGCATAATCAATGAGGACAGGAATGATGCTAGGATTAATCTTTGTTTGGAATCTTTGGTCAGGTAGTGTTTGATCCTATAGAATAGACCAAGTCTTTGTCTTAGCTTTTTAGGAGCTCTTCAACGTGGGTAGTATAGTCTAGTTTATTGTCTATCCATACTCCTAGGTATTTGAATTTGTCAACATATTCCAGATTTTCACCAAGGATGGTAGAGAGTTGTGGAGGGTGAATGATGGGATAGTGGAAGAACAGTTCTTGGTGGCAAAGAACATAGCTTTGGTTTTCTTGGCATTTAGTAATAATTTCTTTTCTAATAGGTTGTGCTGAAGGAGGGAGAATTCAGACTGTAGGAGCTCACAGGCTTTTGATGGTGAGGATTGCTCACATATAGTACAGTGTCATCTGCAAAAGGTGGATATTAGAAAGTGAGGATTGGAATCAATATTGTTGATATAAATGGCAAAAGGATGGGACCCAGGATGGAGCCTTGCGGTACACCTCTTAGGAGTGGTTTAGAGGTAGATAGATCACCTTCATTTTACCAGTTGTAATCTTCGGAGAGATAGCATTTGAACCATTTAAGAGAGTGAGTCAAGGCCTATGGAGTTCAGAGAGAGATTAAAGATCATGATCCACAGTGTCAAAGGCTTTGCTTAGATCCAGAAGCACAGCACAGGTATTATTCTTTTTGTCTAGGGAAGTCTGCCAGTCATTTGTGACTTTTGCTAGTGCAGAGATGGTGCTATGCATAGATCTGAACCCAGATTGAGCTGGATTTAGGAGATTGTTGGTATCAAGGTAGGCAGTTAACTGAGAGTTTAGCAGCTTCTCAAGCATCTTGGATAGTACTGGTAAGATGGAGATGGGCCTATAATTATTGAGGTCCATGGGATCACCTGCCTTAAGTAATGGAAACACTTGAGCTGTTTTCCATATTGAGGGGATAGAATCAGTGGCAAGTGATAGATTGAAGAGGTGGGTGAGGGGGGTGGTTAAGGCATGCAGAGCTACTTTTAGAAAGTAGGGGTCCAGGAGTCTGCACCTGCACTTTTGGTGGTATCTAGCTGGAGTAGAAGGCTTACTTCTTTGAAGAATATTGGTTTGAATGAAAATGTGGAAGCAACCTTTTGACCCTCAGTAGATTGTAGGTTTAGAGATGATCTTAATAGGTTTGCAGGAGAGGAGTCGAAAGCCAGGCCAGCTGTAGTGAAATGATCGTTAAAGGCATTCAAGATATTTTGCTTGTCGGTGATTTCAATACTATTTAATTGAATTTTGGGTGGTAAGACAGGGGTAGAAGTTTGACCTAGGATGCCCTTTATGGTACCCCAGAACCTGGAAGGGTTGTTATAGGAGGCATCTAGTTCAGCTGTGTAGAAGGCTGCCTTGGCTTTTCTTACTTGTTTTGTGCAGGAGTTTCTGGCTTTTCTGAATTGAAGCCAGACATTTGAGTCCTTTGTCTTTCTTGCCCTTTTCAGGTTTGTCTCTGGCAGCAGTGCGGATTTAAGGTCGGCAGAGAACCAGCGACAGGATTTGAGTTTGGTTCTGACACTGGTGAGGGTGTATGAATTGAGGGCACTTGTGATTATATCATTTAAGATTTGAAGAGCTGTCTCTATTGGGGCTGTGAGATAGAATTCTTGCCAACGTGTGTGTGGCACAGATCATGGAGATATCCTGAAATATTAAAGTTCTTTTTGACCTTCGTGGGAGGAATTTTGCAGGACTGGGTGGCTTGATTGTTGATCTAATGGCAGCTATGGGACAGTGGTCACTTATGTCACTGAATAGTACTCCTGCACAGGGATAATGATGAGGTTTATTTACCAATATAATATCCAGGAGTGTGCTGTTGAGAATATTCTTTGGGTTGATCCTTGTTGGTTCTTTGATTAATTGAGAGAATCCATAGGTGTCACAGAATGTTACCAGGGGTGCAGATGCATTAGTCAGCCAATTCAAGTTCATGTCTCCTAAGATGCAGGCTGTGTCTGTGAAAGTGTTGAGAAATAAGAATATGGTGCTCAGTTTGGAAACTTTGTAGGCATACTGTTCTAGCACTTGACAATGATTACTTTTCCATTTCCACTAAAATTACATTATAATGAGGATACCAGATGGATTAGAAGAGTACATGTAGTATCAGAAGTATGCAAATGCAATGAGACAGACTGGTAATAACAACCTCATATAAGTAGAGAAGCTACTAAACTGTTAGCTGTGCAGCTAAATGACTTGAGAGACCATAAAATAATCTTGGGAGGGTACTTTAATGAAAGTCTGGATCCTGTCATGGACAGAAACAATGGTTAAGTTACAATTTCTATGAACTCCACTCCTGCTTGCAAAGCAATACTTAAGCTAAAAGATGATCTAGGCCGGATTGGTAAATGGCAGATTATTCACCCACAAGATAAAGACCACACCTTCTTCTCCAATAGACGCAAGTCATTTAGTAATCTAGATTTTCTCCTCTCACCTTCACTAAAAAACTCTCTATTGACAGCCAGTATCCACAGCATTGTGAGATCATGCTATAAGTCTAACCATTTCATTGGAAGAAACAGAACCCAAAGATTCAGATTGAGGATTAACACTTCCCTAATAAGTGGTTGGAAATTTAAAGACTGGATCACAAAAGAAATAGCTGATTTCATCACCGTTAATAATAATGGAGAGGTCTCTCAGTCTTGTTTAAGGGAAACTGTTAAAATTTGCTTTAGAGGATTTGTAACAAGCTACACATCAGCTAAAAATAAAGAAACACAAATGGAATTAATGGAGCATGTAAAAGAACTGAGGATAGTTGAAACCAAATACAAACAAAATACAGAGAATAGGTCAGAACTTCTATGATGTATGTTAACACTTAAATACAAAATCAATAAAATATATTCTCTGAGAGCAGAATATGCATTATTTCACACAGAGCAGTCATTTTGGGAAGCTGAGGAAAAGGCTAGTGAACTCCTAACATATCCAGAAGTAATGAAAGTTCTGCACTCACAACCTTGAAATAAAAGCTGCTCTCTCTGTCTGCTAGTGCTATAAATTCTTTATTGAAGTGCTGGTGGACACACAACTCCACACGCTTTGACATGTCTCGGAATAAACCTTTATCAAAAAGCACTTTTGCATCAAAGCGAGTGGAGTTGTGTGTCCACCAGCACTTCAATAAAGAATTTATAGCACTAGCAGATGGCGTGAGCAGCTTTTATTTCAAGGTGATGAGTGTGGGACTTTCATTACTTCTGGATATATCTTCTCTGTCCCATCACCCCAGCCAGGCGCAACCACTCATTTTGAATGAGGTAAACTCCTAGCATATACAGTATTATATATTTATTTATTTATTGAAGTCTTGGAATTACAACCTTTGAGCCAGGGGCTCGTTTACAAAGGCTCCACATCATAGAATGAGGGAAACAAGCAACAAAATGCATGGTACAATAGACAGGGTGAATAGGTACAGAATCCAAAAGTGAAAATCAAAAAGAAAATATAAGGTAAGTGCTACAATGTTACAATGGATACAAGGCTTCAGAAATTACCAGGTACATGTTCCAACTGGTTACAAAGGATTACTTGGAATACCAACATTTAACATACAGCAAAGGAGCGGTCAGAGAGATGACCTTGTCAAGGGCTTTAGGAGGCAAGGCCAAGAGCTGACGAGTAGGGAATGTGTGGAGTCCAGATGGGATAGTGAAAAAGTTCAGCAGCCCAAGTTAAGCATTGTACTATGGGGAGTTGAGTCTAAATAACCCTAATGAAGGTACTGAGGTGAGGAGGGGAGACAGCAGGGTAGGAGACAGAAGTAGATTGGTGAGGATTAACTGATAGAAGGAAACAGAGAGTACAAGGGGGAATGACAAAGGGTGGTGGTCGGGGAGGAGGGGGAGCAGATGCAGGGTCTGGGGGTAAGGCCAGAAGGAATGATGGCACAAGGGGAAACAAGAGGGATAAGGGAACACAGGGAGAGGGAGAAACAGAACAGGGGTAATAGTCAAGAATTGAAAAAGGGGCAGAGGTTACAAGAATGGGAGTAAGTCTAGGGGTGGAAAGGAGGAGGGGAGGTGGGGTAAGAGTGATGGAAAATGGAGGAAGGTGTTGGTAAGGAGGGACAGAGTAAGGTAATTAGGTGGGGCAATCACAACTGTTAGGTTTCAAGGAATGCATTCTAAGTTTAGCTTTGTAGGGCACTAGCCTGGAGACAGCTAGGAGGTCTGGTGGGAGGTTGTTCAGCCAGCTAGGTGCCCTATACATAAATGTTCTTAGGGCCTGGGCACTATGGCAGAAAGGGACTAGGAAGGTGGGGTTGCAAGTGCTTCTGGTGTGGTGAAAGTGATTGGTCCTTTGGAGAAGCGTCAGGAGTGAGGGGGTGCTAGTCCTAGACTAACCTTTTTTGCGAAGAGACACGTTTGGTAGAAGACTCTGTCCTGAAGGTTCATCCAGTTTTCTGTAGTGTAAAGATCACAGATGTGTGTAGTGGTGGTGGGCACCTGTGACGAGGTGGTGTGCCTTATTAAGGGCAGCACTTCGTCTCCTTTGGAAAGTGGGGGCAAGATGGAGATTGGCCGGTAGTTTGAGTGTAAGGCCCTGTCACCACTCTTGTGGACTGGCGTTACCACTGCTACTTTCCAAACCAAGGGGAATTGACTTAAATGGAGGGCTAGGCTGAGGATAGAGGTGAGAGGATTCAGAACAGTGTCTAGGGTGAGGTGGAGCAGTTTGAGATCCAGTGTGTCACTACTAAATCTTGAGTTGGATAGGACCCGCAGGAGATATTTTTTTGTGGTCCCAGGGGAAACTGCCTTGAAATAGAAAGGGGGAGTATTGGAGGATGGGTCCACATTTAGATCACAGTCTAGGGGAAGAAGGTCAGAGAAGAAGTTGGGAGGAAGTATCCCACTTAGGTCCGTAAATGCAGTGTTGAATATATCTGCAGTTTCTTTAAGATCCTGAGTGGAAGTTCCATTAAAGTTGAGCATTGAGGAAGGGGATTTGCAGGGTTTGCCAGTGAGGTTTTTTTATGTTCTCCCAGAATAGTTTCCTATTGCCCTAGATGTTGGAGAACTGATCTTGGAAGTGGGTGGTTTTAGCAGTATGTATTGCGTGGGTACAGGCATTACTATCTTCCCTGTATCATTGCCAGTCCCTTGCACATTTACTGGCATATGCAATGTGCCAGAGGTGGTCATGAGTGACCATTTGTTCTAGGAGTGATGTCGTGATCCAGGGATTACTGAACCCTTTACATTTCTGTTTTTTAAGGGGGACAAATTTGTCACATGCTTTGTTAAAAAGAGTAATGAAGTGCTCCAAGACTATGTCCACCATGGTGGCAGTGTCAACTGGTTACCAGTCACACTGCTGGAGGTGATCATCCAGCTGTATGAGCTGCCCGCATTTTAAGGTACACAGGTAGGTTGTCTTATTGGGGGTTTTGGGAGACTGATTGGACCAGTGGCATATTACTGGAGAGTGGTCACTAAGGGTATCGGGCAACACCACTGTGTGTGAGAGTCTGTTGGGGCAATTGGTGAAAATGAGGTCAAGCAGGGTGTGGGTCCCAGTTCTATAATTAGCCCTGGTTGGGGTTAGAACCAGCTGAGTAATGTTAACTGTGGCAATAGCATCCTTATATGGACCAGCCTCAGGTGCAAGCCAGTTGATGTTGAAGTCCTCTAGTGCAATAACCTCAGAATTCTAAGGCAGTTTGGTAATACAGTCGAGGACTGAGTCAAATCCTGAAGCTGTGTCCTTTGGATGGATATAAACTGACAGGACATAGAGTGACTTCCCTTTGTTGCCCTGGGCTAGTTTGACAGTGAGGGCCTGAGTACTGCACCCATCAGACAGTGAAGTAAGGGCATGACCCTGAAGTGTGTTGGCTACGTAAATGGCACAGCCCCCCCTTTTTCCCAAGCCTGTCCACTCTGAAGAGGGTGTAACCGACCAATGCAGCAGTGGAGTCGAGGGTTTTGGGGAAGAGCCAGGTTTCAGCAACAGCAAGGAAATTTGGCTTATGCTGGTGTATCCATACCTGCAACTGGTCAAGTTTAGGTAGCAGACTCTGGATGTTAAGGAAGTCAATCCTGAGACCACTGGAGTTAGTGGATTTGATATGTGGTTGTGGAGGGGGGGCCAGGGTTGGGATGTACATTTATAGATAGCAGTAGGAGTAGTAGGGTATGGCGGGAGAGCACAAACTTGAGAAGTTTGGGTTTGCAGTTACCTGGATGCGAGGAGGTATGTGTAGCTGACCCAGGAAAGGGAAGCAAAGTGAGGTGTAGTAGTAGGAGAAGGGCTAGGGCTAGCTTAGAACATACTTTTACACACCCTGGTAGGTGGGGTGTGGGTGGTTGGGAAAAAGGAGCACTTAAGGTGTTTGAAGGCAGCGTTATGTCCATCAGGAGAGGGGGAGTGGGTGGAGGATGTAGGTGAGGGACATGTGGTAGTGGGGTACATAAGTATAAGGAGTAAGATAAGTGGGAGTAGGTGCAATGTAGTCCACATTCCTGACTCAGAGACAGGATTTATTAATAAGTTGGCAGGGGGCTAGGGTGAGAGTGAGGGGAAGGGGGCGAAGGCTGGTCAAACCTCTAATGCTGTGACAGTGAGGGATAAATGGGGGGATAGTTAGTAGGCAGGAAGGGTAAATTGATTAAAGCTAATAAATATCTACACTAACTTTGTACCCAGCATTTAGTGGAGTGGTAGTGTGGTCACTTCTAGCATAGAGGGTCCAGGGTTCAAGACCCAGGAAGGGCAGAGTGGAAAGAACTGAGTTGATGGAGGAGGGGGCTAGTAGGAGTTGGAGGCCAAGTGAAAGAGAAGGGTGAAGTTGTAGGGTGCAGAGAGGAGGCATCAGAGAAGGGCTCAGTAGTGACTCCTAGTGGTCACACAGTATAAGCAACAAATGGCAAAGTGGGGCCTTAAAACCTAGAGGTGTTCAGTTATGTGACCCAGAAGGACCTATAAATTTGGGGTTGAACCAGGGTGGATGGAGCAGTTGATGGGCTACACTAGTGGAGTAAACATCTCCAAGTGCAGGCCTTCAGGGCATCAATTTGTTCCATACCTGTGTTGTTTCTCAGGCTGATCCTGCAGTGAGCTTGTGGAGGCTCCAACTGGGATGATGTATGCTGAGAAAACAAAACACCAATAATTTGATACAAAGAATTCAAGCTAAAACAGGTCCAATCTGTGTTACCAATAAACAAATAAATGAGAGATTTGTCAAATTATTTGTGGTCCCCTACCAAAGTAAAGTTAAAAACTCTCAACTGGAAATCAATAGTTTTCTCTCCAAACTAAACCTACCCAGTCCATCAAAAGAGGATGCTGCAAGTATTGATAAACCAATCCAAATTAGTGAAATAAAAACATTAATAAAAAACATCTGCTCAATGGAAAATCCCCTGGACCTGAAGACTTTCCTGGGGAAGTATATAACTGCTAGGCTCACAGATAACATCCCTATTCCTTAATGTAGTGCAAGAATCCTGGGATGTTCAGTTAATACCTCAAATGACATCAGAGGCCTACATCTTGCTTACCTCCAAAAAAGGGAAAGAGTTATTTGAATGTTCCAGTCACTGATCCATTTTACTTTTAAAATCAGGACTATAAAATACTAGCAAAAAGTGGTATCAAATAGAATCCTATTAGTCTTGTAAAACATTCTTGGGGAAACATCAAGTATGTTTTCTTAAGGGAAATTCTGGAGCAGATAATGTTAGATGTTTGTTAGATACAATATGGTATGTAATAAAAGGAGAATTCCATCTATTGCATTGACATTAGACATAATGAAGGCATTTCATGCATTATAATGGAATTAAATGCATGCTCCTCTACAAAACTCAAGATTTGGTGATTCCCTAAGTGGATCTCCATGCTTTACAAAAACACTTCAGTAGCAATCATTCCAAACAGCCTTATTTCATCCTTTTTATGTTTGTCCTTGTACTTGCGTAAAGTGAACATGATATGAAAGTGGATTTTGAGAGGTGTGTCACTGTTGTTCCAATGAGGGGCAGTCTGCAAGGGGCTTGACAGTGTCAGACTAATTATCAGCCAGACTGATAATGACACTCTTCTGGTCTTGCTGGGCAGATACTTGGTGTATTTTAAAGAAAAAAGCCATCAGAATCATAAGGCAACACTTTCCTTTGATCTGCATAACACCGCCCAGCAAGCAGAGATGATCAGCATCATGATTATCCTGCTGTGGCCCCCCACATGAAAACAATCCCTCCCACCCTTCCTTCTTAATTTTCTGACATTGGGACACCCAATCCCAGATGCCAGCTAGTAAACCCCCACCCCACTCATTTTCACTGTGCCACAATGGGGAGCCCACCCCCAGTGCCACCAAACATAATACTGACACTGGGGTGCCTAATCCCCAGTGTCAGTACCTGAAAAAAAGAAAACCATCCCTCATAGTATTTTGTTTTATTTTTATACACTCTGTAAAAAGGAAAAAAATGTCCATTGATGTCTGTTGCCGATGCCATCCCATAGAAACATAGAAACATAGAAGTCGATGGCAGATAAGGACCGCAAGGCCCATCCAGTCTGCCCATTTCTTTTTCTACCTTATAAATGTGCCATCGGCCTTTGCTCTGTCAGTGGCCTATCTATTCATACTCATTTGTATTTCTCCCTTATGCCTATCCCATGCCTGTTTGAAGCCCTGCACTGTATTCATAGCCACCACTTTTTGAGGAAGGCCATTCCATGCATTCACCACCCTTTCTGTGAAAAAGAATTTCCTCACATTCCCCCTTAATCAGCCCCCCTCTAATCTCATGCTGTGTCCTCTTGTCCTGCTATTTTTCTTATATTTAAACATGTTAGACTCTTTCACCTTGTTAATGCCCTTAAGGTGTTTGAATGCCTCGATCATATCACCTCTCTCCCTCCTTTGCTCAAGGGTATACATATTGAGCTCTGTTAATCTGTCCTCATATGTCTTCTGATGCAGTCCCTGCACCATTTTGGTTGCCCTTCTCTGGACTGCCTCAATTTGGTTAATGTCCTTGTGAAGGTGTGGCCTCCAATACTGCATGCAGTACTCCAGATGGGGCCTAACCAGTGTCTTGTAAAAAGGGATTATTACCTCACTCTTATGACTTGTGATACCCCTACTAATACACCCAGCCCCTAGCCTTACCTACTGCTTTAGAGGTCTGCTTGGATGATTTCAGGTCATCAGTGATGATGATGATGCCCAAGTCTCTTTCTTCCTTTGTGACTGCTAGCAACTCCCCTCCCAGCCTATAGGTGGCTTCAGGGTTTCTCTTCCCTATGTGCACGATCTTGCACTTCTTTGCATTAAATCCCAGTTGCCACTCTTTTGACCATTTTGCTAGTTTATCCAGATCTCTTCTCATTCTGCCCACCCCATCTGGATCATCTACTCTGTTGCAGATCTTGGTGTCATCTGCAAACAGACAAGCCTTACCCTCTAATCCATCTGCAAGGTCACTAATGAAGATGTTGAAGAGGACTGGCCCCAGGACTGATCCCTGAGGTACCCCACTTGTGACTTGCATCTCTTCTGACTGTATACCATTTACCACCACTCTCTGTTTTCTGCCCGTCAACCAGTTTGCCACCCAGTTGACCAACTTCTGACCAACCCCGAGCCTACCCAGCTTATTTATCAATCTTCTATGTGGAACAGTGTCAAAAGCTTTGCTGAAGTCAAGGTAGGTGACATTAACTGCTCCCCCTTGGTCCACTATTCTGGTTACCCAGTCAAAGAAATCTATGAGATTAGTTTGACAGGACCTTCCTTTTGTAAACCCATGCTGTCTTGGATCCTGTGCCCTATGGATTCCAGGTGTTGCACTATCCTTTCCTTAAGGAGTGCCTCCATAATCTTGCCCACTACTGAGGTAAGACTGACTGGTCTGTAGTTCCCTGCCTCCTCCCTGCTACCACTCTTGTGGAGCAGGATCACATGAGCCCTTCTCCAGTCTTCTGGGACCTCTCCTGTGCTCAGAGACTCACTAAACAGTTCTGCTAATGGCTCTGCTAGTTCACCTTTAGCTCCTTAAGTACCCTGGGATGTATGCCATCAGGTCCCATTGCCTTATCCACCTGAGCTTAGCAAGCTCTTGTAGGACCCGTTCTTTTGTGAAGGGAGTAGTGCTCACCTCCCTCCCCCCTGTGTCCATGGTGCTGAGCTGTTGGCCCTGCCCTACCTTCTCTTCAGTAAATACTGAGCAAAAGTATCTATTTGGGATAGGTGCTTTTACATGGTCCTCCTCCTCACATGCTCCCTTTTCTGCATTAAGCTTAGCAATACCCCCTCTGGACTTTCTCCTTTCACTAATGTATCTATAGAAAGTCTTGTCACCTTCTTTTACTGTTCGTGCTAGTGTTTCCTCAGTTTGGGACTTTGCCTGCCTTACTGCCTTCCCTGCTTCCCTTAGGGCAGTTTGGTATGCCTCCCTATCTTCATCCTGCTGTGTTCCCTTATATTTCCTGAAGGCCAGCCTTTTGGCTCTGACCTTTTCTGCTACTGTATTTGAGAACCAAAGTGGTTTCCTTATTCTTTTGCACTTCCTTTTCTGTCTAACACAATGGGATGTTGCTTCAAGTATTGCATCATTAATGCTTGCCCACTTTGCCTGTACCCCCTCACCTGTGTTTCTTTTTGCCAGGGCTAGCTTAACTCTGTTGGCCATCTTATCAAAGCCAGCTCCTCTGAAGTCCCATATTTTTGCCTTGGAATGGGATGATTTAGATGAAGTAGCCAAATTGAACCATACCATGTGATGGTCACTGGCCCCCAAGTGACCTTCTACATGGAGATCTGTGATCCCTTCCCTGTTAGTCAGTACTAGATCTAGGATAGCCCTGTCTCTTGTGGGTTGTTGTACCAGTTGTTTGAGGCCCTCCCCTGCAGGAATCCACTATGTGTCTAGTTCTGGCAGATGTTCCTGCTGGTATTGACCAATCTGTATCTGGCATGTTGAAGTCTCCCATTATCAGAACCTCTCCTTTAGCTGTCATGTTTGTATATCTTCTAACAGTAATGTGTCTATGTCTCCCCTGGTCTGGGGGTCTGTAGACAACCCCAGTTCTTATGGCTGTCCCATTTCCTGTTTCAGGGTGACCCACAGTTCTTCTGGCTCTTATGTGTATTCTGAATTTCTGTAGCTTTGATATTTTCATTGACATACAGGGCCACTCCTCCCCCCCCTTTTTGCACCTCGGTCTCTTCTGAACAATACATAGCCAGGTACTGAAGTCTCCCAAGTGTGGTTACTGGTAAACCACGTCTCACTAATTGCTACTATGTCCAGTTTAGCCTCTGACATTATTGCCTGCAGGTCTGGGATCTTATTTCCTAGGCTGTGAGCGTTTGTGTACATGATTTTCCATTGGCCAGATTTCAGTGTGTTAGTTGTTGGGTGAGGTTTGGCATTACCCCTGTGCATCGCATGGGGAGACAAACCTTTTTTCTTACCTAGTGATGCAAATGAACTGCAAACATGCTGAATCCCTGTTTGACCACTAGCTGAGGGGGGAGGGGTGTTCTTCCTATTCGACGTATGGGGTGCTGCACCCTTCCCCTCATTTGCTAGTTTAAATATTCTACAAAGACGTCAAACTTCTGCCCCAATGCACTGACTCCCTCCTTAGTCAGATGCAGTCCATCAAATTTAAAGAACTTTCGCTCCCAGAACTGTTGCCAGTTCCCTACAAATCTGTGTCCTTTTTCCTGGCACCAGCCCTTGAGCCACATGTTTAGCTCCCCTATCTCCCCTTCTCTGACCTTCTGTCCATCTGCCCCCCTCTCCCAGACTGGCAGGATCTCAGAGAAGGAGATGTTGGACGAAATGGATGACAGTTTGTCACCCAGCCTGGTCAGGTGTTCCTTGGTCTCCACAACTGACTGGCTGGTGAGATCATTCACCCTATGTGTACTAGGACATCAATGTTTTCTCCTGCTTTGTGAACAATTTTAACAATGTGGTCAGTGTCTCTCCATGCTGATGTACCTGGGAGACATCTGACCATTACCCCTTGCTGGAGATGGGTATCAACTCCCCGAATCATGGAGTCTCCTATGATCAGAAGTTTTTTGGATTTCCTTTTTGCTTTTTTTGTTTTGGTTCCTGATTTGGGTGAGTTTTGTTGCACTAGTTCCTGTGCCACAGTGTCCTGCTCTGCAGTGTCTTCTGCCTCTTTGTTTGATTTCAGAGATAGAGGCAGATACCTGTTTGTAGTGTTTATATGGTTTTTGGAGGTAATATGTTGGAGAGCAGAGAGTGATGGGGCACCTGATTTGCCCCTTCTAACCACCTGCCAACCTCCTGGTCCAACTACCCTCTGCGGTCGAGGTTTTTCTGTTGGATGCTGGGGAAATGGCGGGTAGTTCTTATAATGTATTTCCTCTTGAATATGAAATTTGAGGCATGCAATCTCTGCCCATGCTGCCCTGAGCTGAGCCCTAAGATCTCCAATGGCCCAGCATGTAGGACAGTGTCCTAAATCCTGTAAGACTGTCCTTCTGAAAATTGTTCCACAGTACCTGCAGTTAATGATATCCATTCCAGATAAGTTGCTGGGTTTATAACCTAGTCAGAGTAATTAGAAGGAAAAAATGCAAGTAATGGTTTGATTGTGTTTTGTTTTTGTTTAACTTGTTATAACAAGTTAAATTACTAGTGCCCCTGTAAATGAGCTCACCTTGTGGATGCCCCACTGATCCACCTTCCTGCTCTGCCACAGGAAATGTCACAACTGTGGTACCCTATAAAAGGAGTGTAGTGTGGGGTGGTTGGGGATGGGGGTGGGTGGCTGGGCCCTTCCCCTGCTGAAAAAGAAGAACCATGGACGAAAGAACAAGGAGGTAAGAGCAGAAACAATCAGTCAACAACAAATGCAGTAACCCTGAAAGCTTATCCTAATGTTAGATAAAACTGTAAAACCTGTAAAGCACCACCTCTAATAATTTCAGAGAAGATATACGCTGTAAGAAACACTTTGCTACAGAGCAAAATAAAGCAATGAAATGTTAGCAACAAACGGTAGCAATCCCTGTGAGTAAAAAATAAAAACAACACCACACAGTAAATCTGCTTAGCCAAAAGAAGTCTTAATCCTTTTCCCTTGCTCTGGTAAGGTTCTCTACTTTGCCTTTCAAGCAGTCTTGGAAGGAAAGAGCTCAGGTGAAGCTAGGTGCCTTGGCCAGCAAACCAAGTCTTCTATCTCCAAGATCCATAGCCACTATTATCCTCCCCCACCAGACCTTCCCACTCAGCAGCCACCACTCCACATCCCCAACCCCTTACTTACCTTCCAAGGGTCCAATGCTGTAATCATCTCTGAATTGGAGAGGCATGTATTCACTCTTCAATACTGGACCAGGAACTGAGAAAATCAGCAACGTAGTTCAATGTATTTCAGTGGGTTTTGAACTTGTCCTCCGAACTTGGTCATTTTTTTTATATTTTTCCCCAGATTGCCAACATGGCCTTGTTGGGACCCCATCTCATGAGCAAGGATGGTGAAATTATACAGATCCATCCCAAAAGGTGATTTCATGGTCACTGTGCAAAATCACCTTTTTGAGCAGGATTTGAACACTTTCTCCACCCTTGTTCATGAGTTGGGTCATAAGAAGGCTATGTTCAAAATGTGGGGTAAAAATGTATAAAAAAAACCCCAAAGTTATAAGCATAAATTGACATTTTTCAATGCATACTTGTAACTTTGGTAATTTTTTGATGTTTTGACCCCACATTTTCAACATAGCCATTTTTTCATACCACCTGGGGAACATGACAGTTGTCATTTTTCAAATCCTGGCCAAAATATGTTTTTGCACTTGTGGAGTGAAATCACTTTTCTGGCATGGTTGGAAAAGTTTTTCCATCCCTGTTTATAAGATGGGTCATAAGAATGCTATGTTGAGAACGTGGGGTAAAAATATTAAAAAACGACAAAGTTATGAGCGTACATTGAAATTTTTTCAATGCACTCTCATAACTGGTAATTTTCAATATTTTGATCCCAAACATTCAACATAGCTGTTTTGTCATACCACCTCATGAACATGACAGTTGTCATTTTTCAAATCTTGGCTGTGGTGTGAAACAAGATTTTGGCCACTACTGTATAAATGGCACCTGTCTTGTTCATAAGGAGTGGTCATAAAAAGACTATGTTGAAAAGCTGGGGTCAAAATGTGAAAAAAAACAAACAACTAAGTTATGAAGAAGTGTTGAATTGTTCAACATTTTTACATAACTTTATTTTTGCAGATTTTGGTCCCCTAATGTTCAACAAATCCTTTGGGTTACCCCAGCTCCTGAACATGACAGGTGTCATTTTTCAAATCCCCTCTGAAACTTGTTTTCTCAGTCACACTGCAAAACCAGTTTTTGGAAGGGATTTAAAAAATGTCACTTGTCTTGATCATAATGTCAGGTCATAAAAAAACACTGTGGAAAATTTGGGGTCAAAATGTAGGAGCCCACTGATATTAGATATTGCCTCTCAGCTGGCCTATCCTGGGTAAATACAATTTAAAAATGTATAAAAGCAGGATACCACTGAAAATAAGATATTGTTTCTTATCTGGTCTATCCTTGGTAAATATATGGTAAAAATGTGTACAATTAAGATCTAGTACAACAGTAATGCAAGTGGTGAACATTCGGCATGCTTGTTTAGACTATACCATGGTACAAGACTGGGGTGCTCCTTCTCCATACCTTTTTATCATTGCTATTGAACCTCTGATGCACTCCATTATTTCCTCCCATAAAATACATGGTATTATCATGAAGAAATCAGAACAAAAAATGTTCATGTATGCAGATGACTTGCCTGTAACCCATGACAGCTTCCTGGACTCATCTAAAGTACTGAAATCCCTTTTATGGGAATTTAATAATATTGTATCTCTGGATTTTCACTAAACTGGTACAAAACCCAAATAATGCCACTGTTCTGTCCAAATAAATCTTACAGACCAGTCTGGAAATTACTTTTCTGAAAGACATGCTAAAGCAAAAAATTAACTATCAGGGAATTATACTGACGAATGATATTAAAAATATACCTGATCTTAATATACCACCATCAATAAAAGAAATACAAGGTGATCTGGAAAGGTGCAGAAAGCTTAACCTATCCTTGTTAGGAAACATTAGAACCCTTAAAATGATTATAGCACCAAAAGTGTTTACATACTCCAAAACCTTCCCATGGCAATCAACAAAAAATACTTTAAGTTAGAAAATATGAGTAAACATTCTTATGGAAAAACAAGCCACCTCACCTACCTATCGGAAATCTCAGAGCCCCCCAAAGCTTGAGGTTTTGCCTTACCATGCTGTGAATGGTATCATTGGGCCTTTCTAGCAAAACACACTTTACACTTTTTCCTTCTAAGACTGCTTGAAAGGCAGAGTAGAGAAACTTACCAGAGCAAGGGAGAAGGATTAAGATTTAGTTTGGCTAAGCAGATTTACTGTGTGGTGGTGTTTTTATTTTTTACTCATAGGGATTGCTACTGTTTGTTGCTAACATTTCATTGCTTTATTTTTTCTCTCTGATTCAAATTGTTGTTGCTGGTATACCTTCTTCTGCATTATTACAAGGTGTGCTTCATAGGTGTGCTAACAGATTACTCCTGTAATCTTCTGATTCAAATTGTCTTTGCAAGGTATATCTTCTGTTACTGCTTTATTTTCTCTGGAGCAAAGTGTTTCTTACAGTGTATATCTTCTCTGAAGTTACTGTATTACAGGTGGAGCTTACATTTTTGTGACTTTTTTATCATTGGGCTAAGCAAAATTACTGTTTGACACTGTGTTTTATTTTATTCTTGTTTGTTGAAAAGGTTTGTTGTCTCAGAGGTGTTTCAGTCTCCTTCTCACATTGAAGGAGTTAATTGCTTTTACTCCCACAGCTCTTCCAAAGGATTAGGTGTGTATGTGTGTGGGGGGGGGGGGGTGGAGATGGCAAACTGTCAGCAATTTCCAACAGAAAGAAGGGTTAAAAAGTCAGGTTAGTTGATATCTTGGAGGTAGAAGACTTGGGTTGCTGGCCAAGGCACCTAGCTTCACCTGAGCTTTTTCCTTCTAAGACTGCTTGAAAGGCAGAGTAGAGAAACTTACCAGAGCAAGGGAGAAGGATTAAGATTTAGTTTGGCTAAGCAGATTTACTGTGTGGTGGTGTTTTTATTTTTTACTCACAGGGATTGCTACTGTTTGTTGCTAACATTTCATTGCTTTATTTTTTCTCTGATTCAAATTGTTGTTGCTGGTATACCTTCTTCTGCATTATTACAAGGTGTGCCTACAGGTGTATGCTAACAGATTACTCCTGTAATCTTCTAATTCAAATTGTCTTTTGCAAGGTATATCTTCTGTTACTGCTTTATTTTTCTCTGGAGCAAAGTGTTTCTTACAGCATATCTTCTCTGAAATTATTACAGGTGGTGCTTTACAGGTTTTACAGTTTTATCTAACATTAGGATAAGCTTTCAGGGTTACTGCATTTGTTATTGACTGATTGTTTCTGCTCTTACCTCCTTGTTCTTTCGTCTGTGGTTCTTCTTTTTTAGGCAGGGGAAGGCCCAGCCACCCACCCATCCCCAACCACCCCACTACACTCCTTTTATAGGGTACCACAGTTGTGACATTTCCTGTGGCAGAGCAGGAAGGCGATCAGTGGAGCCTCCACAAGGTGATCTCATTTACAGGGGCACTAGTAATTTAACTTGTTATAACAAGTTAAACAAAGCACAATTAAACCATTACTTGCATTTTTTTCCCTTTTTTTTTCCCTTCTAATTACTCTGACTAGGTTACAAACCCAGCAACTTATTTGGAATGGATTTCATTAACTGCAGGTACTGTGGAACAATTTTCAGAAGGACAGTCTTACAGGATTTAAGACACTGTCCTACATGCTGTGCCTTTGGAGATCTTAGGGCTCAGCTCCGGGCAGCATGGGCAGAGATTGCACACCTCAAATTTCATATTGAAGAGGAAATACATTATAAGAACCACCTGCCATTTCCCCAGCATCCAACAGAAAAACCTCGACCAAGAGAGGGTAGTTGGTCCAGGAGGTTGGCAGGTGGTTAGGAGGAGCAAATCAGGTGCCCCATCACTCTGCTCTCCAACACATTACCTCCAAAACCATATAAACACTACAAACAGGTATCTGCCTCTATCTCTGAAATCAAATAAAGAGGCAGAAGACACTGCAGAGCAGAACACTGCGACAGGAGCTAGCACAACAAAACTCACCCAAATCAGGAACCAAAACTAAACAAGCACAAAGGAAATCCAAAAACTTCTGATCATAGGAGACTCCATGATTCGGGGAGTTGATACCCATCTCCAGCCAGGGGTGATGGTCAGATGTCTCCCAGGTACATCAGCATGGAGAGACACTGACCGCATTATAAATTGTTCACAAAGCAGGAGAAAACATTGATGTCCTAGTACACATAGGGACTAATGATCTCACCAGCCGGTCAGTTGTGAGATCAAGGAACACCTGACTAGGCTGGGTGACAAACTATCATCTATTTCGCCTGCATCTCCTTCTCTGAGATCCTGCCAGTCTGGGAGAGGGGAGCAGATGGACGGAAGGTCAGAGAAGGGGAGATAGGGAGCTAAACATGTGGCTCAAGGACTGGTGCCAGGAAAAGGACACAGATTTGTAGGGAACTGGCAACAGTTCTGGGAGCGAAAGTTCTTTAAATTTGATGGACTGCATCTGACTAAGGAGGAGTCAGTGCATTGGAGCAGAAGTTTGACGTCTTTGCAGAATATTTAAACTAGCAATGGGGAGAGGGTGCAGCACCCTATACGCTGAATAGGAAGAACATCCTCCCCTCAGCTAGTGGTCAAACAGGAATTCAGCATGTTTGCAATTCATTTGCATCACCAGGTAAGAAAAAGGTTTGTCTCCCACACGACGACAGGAGTAATGCCAAACTTCACCCAACAACTAACAACACCAAAATCTGGCCAATGGAAAATCATGAACACAAATGCTCACAGCCTGGGAAATAAGATCCCAGACCTGCAGGCAATAATGTCAGAGGCTAAACTGGACATAGTAGCAATTAGTGAGACGTGGTTTACCAGTAACCACACTTGGGAGACTTCAGTACCTGGCTATGTATTGTTCAGAAGAGACCGAGGTGCAAAAAGGGGGGGAGGAGTGGCCCTGTATGTTAATGAAAATATCAAAGCTACAGAAATTCAGAATACACATAAGGAGCCAGAAGAACTGTGGGTCACCCTGGAAACAGGAAATAGGACAGCCATAAGAACTGGGGTTGTCTACAGGCCCCAGACCAGAGGAGAACATAGACACATTACTGTTAGAAGATATACAAAACATGACAACTAAAGGGAGGTTCTGATAATGGGAGACTTCAACATGCCAGATACAGATTGGTCAATACCAGCAGGAACATCTGCCAGAACTAGACTCATAGTGGATTCCCTGCAGGGAGGGCCTCAAACAACTGGTACAGCAACCCACAAGAGACAGGGCTATCCTAGATCTAGTACTGACTAACAAAGAAGGGATCACAGATCTCCAGGTAGAAGGTCACCTGGGGCCAGTATGATCATCACATGGTATGGTTCAATTTGGCTACTACATCTAAATCATCCCATTCCAAAGCAAAAATATGGGACTTCAGAGGAGCTGACTTTGATAAGATGGCCAACAGAGTTAAGCTAGCCCTGGCAAAAGAAACACAGGTGAGGGGTACAGGCAAAGTAGGCAAGCATTAAGGATGCAATACTTGAAGCAACATCCCATTGTGTTAGACAGAAAAGGAAGTGCAAAAGAAGAAGGAAATCACTTTGGTTCTCAAATACAGTAGCAGAAAAGGTCAGAGCCAAAAGGCTGGCCTCAGGAAATATAAGGGAACACAGCGGATGAAGATAGGGAGGTATACCAAACTGCCCTAAGGGAAGCAGGTAAGGCAGTAAGGCAGGCAAAGTCCCAAACTGAGGAAACACTAGCACGAACAGTAAAAGAAGGTGACAAGACTTTCTATAGATACATTAGTGAAAGGAGAAAGTCCAGAGGGGTATCTAAGCTTAATGGAGAAAAGGGAGCATGTGAGGAGGAGGACCCTGTAAAGGCATCTATCCTAAATAGATACTTTGCTCAGTATTTACTGAAGAGAAGGTAGGGCAGGGCCCACAGCTCACAGCATCATGGCCACAGGGGAGGGAGGTGAGCACTACTCCCTTCACAAAAAGAAAGGGTCCTACAAGAGCTTGCTAAGCTCAGGGTGGATAAGGCAATGGGACCTGATGGCATACATCCCAGGGTACTTAAGGAGCTAAAGGAGGAACTAGCAGAGCCATTAGCAGAATTGTTTAGTGAGTCTCTGAGCACAGGAGAGGTCCCAGAAGACTGGAGAAGGGCTTATGTGATCCCGCTCCACAAGAGTGGTAGCAGGGGAGGAGGCGGGGAACTACAGACCAGTCAGTCTTACCTCAGTAGTGGGCAAGATTATGGAGGCACTTAAGGAAAGGATAGTGCAACACCTGGAACTATAGGGGCACAGGATCCAAGACAGCATGGGTTTATAAAGGAAGGTCCTGTCAAACTTATCTCATAGATTTCTTTGACTGGGTAACCAGAGTGGTGGACCAAGGGGAGCAGTTGATGTCGCCTTCCTGACTTCAGCAAAGCTTTGACACTGTTCCACATAGAAGATTGATAAATAAGCTGGGTAGGCTCAGGGTGGGTCAGAAGTTGGTCAACTGGGTGGCAAACTGGTTGACGGGCAGAAAACAGAGAGTGGGATAAATGGTATACAGTCAGAAGAGATGCAAGTCACAAGTGGGGTACCTAGGGATCAGTCCTGGGGCCAGTCCTCTTCAACATCTTCATTAGTGACCTTGCAGATGGACTAGAGGGTAAGGCTTGTCTGTTTGCAGATGACACCAAGATCTGCAACAGAGTAGATGATCCAGATGGGTGGGCAGAATGAGAAGAGATCTGGATAAACTAGCAGAATGGTCAGAAGAGTGGCAACTGGCATTTAATGCAAAGAAGTGCAAAATCATGCATACAGGAAGAGAAACCCTAGCCACCTATAGGCTGGGAGGGGAGTTGCTAGCAGTCACAAAGGAAGAAAGAGACTTGGGCATCATCATCACTGATGACCTAAAATCATCCAAGCAGACCCCAAAGCAGTAGGTAAGGCTAGGGGGGTGTTAGGGTGTATTAGTAAGGGTATCACAAGTCGTAAGAGGGAGGTAATAATCCCTCTGTACAAGACACTGGTTAGGCCCCATCTGGAGTACTGTGTGCAGTATTGGAGGCCACACCTTCACAAGGACATTAACCAAATTGAGGCAGTCCAGAGAAGGGCAACCAAAATGGTGCAGGGACTGCATCAGAAGACATATGAGGACAGATTAATGGAGCTCAATATGTATACCCTTGAGCAAAGGAGGGAGAGAGTGATATGATCTGAGGCATTCAAACACCTTAAGGGCATAAACAAGGTGAAAGAGTCTAACATGTTTAAATATAAGAAAAATAGCAGGACAAGAGGACACAGCATGAGATTAGAGGGAGGCCGATTAAGGGGAATGTGAGGAAATCTTTCACAGAAAGGGTGGTGGATGCATGGAATGGCTTACCACAAGAAGTGGTGGCTATGAATACAGTGCAGGGCTTCAAACAGGCATGGGATAGGCATAAGGGAGAAATACAAATGACTATGAATAGATAGGCCACTGACAGAGCAAAGGCCGATGGCACATTTATAAGGTAGAAAAAGAAATGGGCAGACTGGATGGGCCTTGCGGTCCTTATCTGCCGTCAACTTCTATGTTTCTATGTTTCTATACACTCAGGTAACACAAATAACCAAACACTCTTGTGATTTCTGATTGAATCCCAATTGTTAGCCCCACTCCAAATTCAAGATCTCATCTTTCTTCCCATACCTGTGCTAGTGAAATATAACCCACCAACAGTGGGATCTATCATGATTCTTAAAAAAAGAACACTGGCATAGATCAATCCAAAACTAATGCCTCTTAAAAAATGTCCTCATGGGAAAATCATCTTATTAGATATAAAAGAAGACCCAGGGTGGGGCAAATTAGGAATCCGAAGGCTAAAAGATGTAATAGACAACTCCACCGAAGTATTATTATCCTTTGAAGAACTTAAAATAAAGTTTAAAATACACAGATTTAACGTCATTGTCTATCTCCAACTCAGAGAAGCCTTAAGTCTGCTTCTTGATGGAGAAGTAACTCTTCATGTTTTTATTGACTGGAATAAACTGATCAAATTATCCACCCTCAGAAATGGAGCTAGCATGATTTATGAAGTGACTTTGTCAGCCTGAAACTAACTTAGCAGATAACTCTAAGGAGAGATGGGAAAAAGAGTTTAACCTCTCTCTATCCATGGAATAATGGTGTCAAGCATGGAATAAAACAAATGTATCTAGCAAACAAACACAAGGAAAACTAATACAATACAAAATTTTGCACTATTTTTACTATTCCCCTTTGAAATTAGAAACTTTCACATCATCATGCTGACCTCTCCCATATATCATGGACATTTCCAAATATTAAATAATTTTGGAATCAAATCCAACATATGCAAAGAACGGACAATCTGGGTCCTAGCCGCACTCCTTGAAGCCAAAAGATTGCTATTGAAAACTGACCTAATTCTCTCTATTGAAGAATGGTCAAAATATATAGGTTGTACAGCTAACAATGAACAGATTAGTTTTAATAGCATAAACAAAACAGTAAGCCTTGAAAAAATATGGGTTCCTTTCTTTCAACCTAATAAGCAATTAAGTAAGCAAATGCCTATTACTTATTACTAGAACCTTGACATTGTTTGATGTATGATGAAAGGGACAATAATGCCTTCAAAACATATCTAAATGAGAATAATTTATAATTATTCTTAGAAGTACCACCTATAGTGTTAGTGTATAAATATAGTACTATTACTGTAGTATTCCAATAATTAACTCTGCACTCTCTATACTGTATATGATATTATAAAAGGAATAAACATTTTACTGAAAGGAAATAACATAAAACTCAACAGTTGGTAAAGATATTTATATTTTGCAAGCTGTTGAAAAATTATTTACCCCAGTAAGATAGTTGTCCATTTTAGGAAGTGACCATGGATTCAAGCAAACAAAGAGGCTGACAGGAAGTGTTTGATAAAAGTATCAATATCTGAGAAAGATAGCTCAGCACTGAAAATGTGTCAGCATCACTTCCTGACAGTCACTTTAGATTGCAAAGGAAGCTATTGTCTTGCCATTTATATTACCTTGTTTTAAATTTCTCTTTATTAAAGAATGAGAGCACATCACAACATTTAATATACAGCAATATGTCAAAATAAAAACCTCAAGCTTTACTGTTGCCATTTGTATTATTGATCAGGCATTTTGCAGTACATAGGAACATAAGAAATACTAGATGAAAAAAGTTCAAATGTCAATTCAGTTCCCCTCCTGCCATCCTGGAAGCCACACCATTCAATAGTATGAGAAGGTTTGGAGGTATAGTGCCAATTGATCCTATGAACCTTTAGCACTGAGAAGAGAAAACATTTTCAGAGGATGAGGAAGCCTTTGTAGCCTGAAGATATGTGATCCTTCAAAGACCTTCTTTTCCCATAGTGATTTAGATTCTGTGTGCAGTAATGCTGTCTTCCATCAGAAAATAATTGAACTTAAAAACCAGGCAATGTCTCTAGGAGAGCTTTAAAAAACAATATTTGGATGCAATTCAGCTTATATGTTTACATTAGCTCTGTGTGTCTTCCCATTATTTAGTATTGAGGTCATATGCAGGAAACCAGGATGTTTGTTTATTGAGAGTTTATTAGCTCCTATTGCTATTCCCCATCTGATGTCATAAGACTCTTCTTGTGACATCACAATTAATCCCATGGCAACAAACTGTGATGACAGAACAGAGGATTATGACTTCATGGTGAGAATAAGCAATAGAGGCAGATGAACTCTGAGGGGAAAGATTATTTTTTGTGCAGATTTCCTCAGTAATAAATAAGGCATAGTCGAAGCCTGTAGAAGATACAGTATGTTTAATATAAGCTGAATTATGTATAAATATTATGTTTTCCAAATGTTTTCGGGGTGTCAGCATTCTTTAAGTTTAAAAGACTACTCACTGCCTACTTCAGTCACTTCTCTTGGCAGCATGTTCCTCATATTTCCCAATCTCTTCGTGGAAACAAATAATGCTTCTTATATTATCTTTAATTCTATCATTCCCTTAGAGAGCAGGGGAATGATTTTCCAACCCCTATGCCCAAACTGTATTTGCTGTTATTTTCAATAGTGTTCAAATTTGGATGCAATTGAAAAATACTGTCTCTATCCAATTTTAGGCACCTATGTCTGGACATAGGTGACATAGTCAAACCTGGTCCAACACACATGTCTGATGAAAGAATTTGCTTCTAAAATCAGATTTTATATGCAAATGCAGACTCACGTGAGATTTGTTTTTGATGTTTAAGGAAGATTACTGTAAATTGCATAACAATCTTGTAAATGGGTAGAGTTTGAAAATAGCTCCTGAGCATCTGGGTGACCATCAGATGTACTGGAGAGGATGCCAATGCATCTCAGAGATGTGTCGGTATCTGCTGTTTTGAAGATATGCCCCCTTTGTGCCTACTAAACAACATTGTTTAACTTTATGTTTACAGGAACTACATCATCTTAAATGTTTTCTAGGTTTCTGGTTGTCCTGTTATCAGTCCTCTAGGTATTTTATCCCAACATATTTCATTAACTACAGTTCCTGCTTTCTTCCATCTTCTTGTTCTTACAGTAAGCTCTCCTAATGTATTACTTTGAACCTTGTTGGGAAAGCGTATATGTTGTGTGTCCTGTTAAGGTTTGCTTTACTCTGTGTTCTGGAAGATAATCCACAAATACATTTATTCTGGGGTTTGTGGATGTTCTTCAGCTGCTGTGCATATTAGATTCTTCACTTTGTGTGTATTCCTAAGAGTATCAGAACCAAACCACACAGCATTTACTCAGACAAGTCAATGCTAAGTAAATTAATGCTACTTTCTATTGGAAATTCATTTCTTGTCTTGTAGTTTTAGAGGTTGGTCCTCTAGGAGTTTTAAGAGATAAACTGACTACCTAAGATCTGCAAGTCTGTGATTTATATTTCAGCATTTCTCATGTTGCTTTTATAAATTGTGCTCTCTGTTGCATGTCAATATTCCAGTGTAGTAGTATATTAAAGTAGCAGTAGTAGTTAACCAGGAAGAGCTCATTACTTCCTTGGTCTCTGCATTGGGTGGTACAGTAGTTTAAAAGTTCTGATTTTACTTTCAAGGCTATACTGATTTCTGGCCATTGTTTCCTTTAATTTGTAATATATTTATAATATTGCAAGTATTCACAAAAATATTGGCAACCCGCATACCATTTCTTGTTTCTTCACCCTTTGTTTACCTAACATGATCCTATGAACACTCAGGTGGCAAAGGAATGGGGGTGCCTGCCAGTTACTGTATATCAGACAAAATAACCAATGACAGAATGGTACTGCACCATTTCCATTTTGAACCTGATATGGTGAACCTGGAAAGGGTCTGTGCGAAACTGTTAAAAAAATAAGGATTATATAGAAATAGGAAAAAAACTAAAAGAAAGGATTAACAGAGAACTCTCATCTTCTAGATTTTCTAATGTCTGAAAGCCTATAAAACAACTAATTTGAGTAAGCTATTTTGCTTACCTATAAGTCATAGCAGTCCAGAGTTATTCATATGTAAAGTAGCCTGTAATTAAGGGCTGTGGGCAGCCATGTGTTTTAAACTTCTGACAGGTAATGATGTTACTGTAGGCTTAACTCTGCTTTGACTGCAGATAATGCAATAGGTTAAATAGGAAGTTGTCTGTTTTATTAAGCGTGTTTAAAGCAGCGGTACTAGATAAAAATAAACTGATTATTATGCAACAGTTTGTTTGCTGTGCTCTGTTGAGCACTTACCTGGTAATCTTTCTTGTTTATGCTGTACTGTCACCCTGTAATTTGCTCCATTTTTCTTTGTTTTTGTTTACATTTCTCCCACCCACCATGTTGAACTGGAACCCTCTGCTGCCAACCGCACATGTGCATGACTCACAGCATTACACAGGGACAATGGGAACATGCAGCACAAGGTCCCATGGAAGTAAACAGATGTGACACGGCATGAGGGGTGAGTTAGGCTGCAAATTAGGCAGCATCAGTATTTACTGTGAACCCACAACAATAGAAATACATTTTAAATGTCTAAAAAAACTAAAGATTGCTAGAAAATAAATATTTACAGATATGGAAACCCAAACTATGGCTGTATGCTTCCAGCCAAAAACAGAATTTTGATAATCATTTCTTGATTATCTAGTACTGCTGCTTTAAAGGTGTTATTACAACACTTTCTACATTTATAATAATTGTTGCATGTGCTTTGAAACTAGTGAGTTATCACCTTTACTTTTCAAACTGTTAATAAAAATAATCCAATAGAATTCTGGTTATTGTTATGCTAGAAAACTCTATTCAGTCCAAAGTATTTCAGTAAGAAATGTTTGTACTTTTAACTTTAACAAAATAAGTAAAATACTCTTTTAATAACACATTTCAAGTTATGCATGTTTTAACACTGTTGTCCAACTATGTGTTTTTGCAATTAATAAATAAGTAATTGTGCCCAATTTTTTTCATTTCAAGTCAAATCTGGATATAAAGAGAATATTTGCATTCTGTAAAACTATGGACAGGAATTCACTATTCCATAGTCTAGTTGCTACCCACACCATATGATTGACAGTATTTCCTAAGTCTGAATGCTCAGAGTCTGTAGGAATTGTAGCAAGGACAGTGACTACATGGTAAATGGGTCAGATATATGCAACAGATTCGTGAGTGGGGGTTCTAGGAGAGAATGGTGGATCCAGCTTTTCAGCAGGCATTTTCAGTGGAAAGGGAGGATTTGTTATTAACCAAAAATAAGGAGGAGGGACCTGTGAGGATGAACTTTGTGGCAAAGTACACCAGGCAATTGAGAGAAATTGAGAATGCTCTCAGGGAGAACTGGAATATTCTTCAGTTTGATCCACTATTAAGAGATGCTACCAGATAGTCCCCTTGGATGGTGTATAAGAGGGGTAGAAACTTGCAGCACCATTTAGTACACAGTATACAGCCTGGGTTACCACCTGCACCCACCACAGGACAATGGTGGCTCCCACACCCCTGTGGAAATTTTGCATGTGGTGATTGCAAGTTTTGCCAATCCATCATTAAAAACAATACATTCACTAGTGTAAATAACACTAAAACATTTGAAACACATTCTTTTTTCAGCTGTAGCACTACAAATGTAGTGTATTGGCTGTGTGTGGATGTGGCTCTTTCTGCATAGGTAAAACTACTAGGGCTTTTAAGGTACATACTGGGGAACACCTAAGGAGTATTTTGAATGGTTCCATCAAACTGCATCAACAACCAAGTTGTTGAAATGTGGCACAGTGGTGGAAACAATGTCGATGGGCGAAATTGAGCCTGTCTGACATAGAGTGTTTTTTTTTGCAAAGGGCTGTGCCCCACGCATCCCCCATGTGGAGGGCTTTGCCCTACACACACCCCTTCTTAAATATAACAAACTCAGAGTCAGAGTTTCTTTGGGGGGGGCACAGTCAAAATCAGTAAAACTGCACCATCAGGTCCATTACAGCGACAACCTCGAGGCTGTCGCTGTAATGGACTTTGCTGTTGAAATTTCACCATTTTAACGGTATTCAATTTTTAATGAGGAGACTAAAAATGCTCTGACCAACCACTGCAAGGCTAAGGAACAAACCAAGGAAAAGCATATTTTTAAAATCTGTTGGGTGGAGAACGTGGGTTTGGGGCGGTAACCTGGATCATAAACTTATTAGGTGTGAGTTATACTGGATCTTTACTTTGGGGATGTTGAGGTCTCCTGGTCTTAATGACAGGATAGATTTAATTCCATGCATCAAACAGTAAAGTTGTACTTTGCTATATACTGTGTTACTAATGTCTTTCTATCTTATGTGTTTTGTTATCTTTTAGAGTGTGAAGGAGAGAAGAATAACTAACCTCTGGCACCAGAGGAGTTTTATATTAAGGAGTACCTACTGAACTCTACACCCTGGCCTGAATCTTTCAGCTCAAGGATTCAAACATGATGATATTTCTAATGCTTGTTTATAAATATCTTCTTTATTTTTAACTGCTCTGATTAACTGCAATATTGGTTGCTAGTAGTGACTTTGATATTCCTTTTTTTAATGTAACACTTTGGATATGGATTTATGGTAATTTAAATGTATTTAAGGCTTAGGATTGTGTACTGTAACTTTAAGAAGTGATTTTAAAGCACAGGTGTTTCTCCCATTTCTCCACCCTACTGATGATGCAGTGAATGAAAAACCAGACAGGGGTTTTGTAGCCAGCTGGTCTGTGGATGGTGTGTGTGTTTTTCATTTTGAATAAAGCGTTTTATATCAGTAGAGTGGTGCCGGTGTTTGCTTTGCATAACAGTTTGATTTCAAGCAATCTGTTTTTACACTTTCTTCCATTTTGCAAGAATTTTATACTTCAAAATGCAATTTCAAGCTTTGAGTGTTCCTATTAGAATATGAAATGTGTGTAGTAAGTTGTTTTGGCTGCAGACTTAGTATACTTCAACCCCAATGCTTCTTTTTGTGTTTAATGTTTTATTTACAGATTTTATGTGGAACATATGCATCTGATTAACACAGGAAGATGATATCAATACACACAAACTTGTCTCTTAAACAGGAGTTAATTATACACATCCTCAAACTATTGTACCTCAATAGGGAAGTACTGTAACTGTAAGTAGCATTCCTAACTAGTAGTCAGCAAGTGCCGAATGCAGCCAAAGAGCCATAAGGGCCTTGGGGGATAATGCAGCAGGGGACACATTACTTAATTATGACAATTGCCAAAATGAGCCCCAAGTCATTTACATATGAATCTTCAAAGGACCATATAAGTCTTCAAAGGACCTTAGAGAAATGATAATATTCATGTTAGCACTGGATAGTGCTACTGTATACATAGGCAATAGTTTTAAATATGAAAAATTATAACCTTATTCTTTAAAAGTCCATCAACTTGTTTTGCATCATCTGCATTAAGAAGCAACAAACTTGCTCACTAACAATATCAGGATACACAACCACAAACTAGGAATTGTAAGCTGAAACTGGCCTATACAGTCTTTATTACAAGAGTGTGTTGTGGAATAGCACCCATTACAAAACAAAACATGTAGCACCAGAAGGTACACTCATGGTCTAGCTTCAGTAGGGGGGAGGGCAGAAACAAAGCTATGAAGCACACTTTCTTGGGCAGAAATTGCCAGTTTTTGGTATCCACTCAGTTTGTAGTTCCAAAACACAGTACATACAGTAGTGAGGAAATCTTACTCACCCTGGCTCTCATCTGTAATGATTCCCCTTAACCTTCCCCTGTTACTGTACTCAGTTTTCATGAAGTAAAAGATGCAGCCTACAGCTCAGATCTTCACCTGAATCCTACTGTTTGGCACTGTGTCTCTCCACCTATTTTTTCCCACAAGAGTAACAGCATCATTAGGCTTGCTGAAAAGTTAAGTGTGGTCCCCATCTGTTACTGGGAGCTGAGCAGGTAATAGCAGCTAATAAAGTAACCTTAAATCTTGCAAGTCCTGGCACACTCCATCTTCTGACAAAGCCTAGTACTGTATAAAACGTCAGGAATAGGTGATACATGGCCTTCCTAAAAGATGACTCATCTGTCTTGCCAGGTGGCCTTTAGGAGCTTTTATTTAATGCTAACTCCAACACAGTTGAGCAGCAGTGTTCTTGGGCCCATTCCTCCACCAGTCACTCTCCTCAGTTTAATGCAGTATACCTTTTCCAATCACAAATGTTTTTTCATCTTTCCTTTTTGTAAAGCCTGCTTAAGCCATGTTACTGCAAAGGATTTTGGGTCCTCACCTTGTACACCATCTGGCAATCTAACCACTCACACATTACATGCTCTGGACTGGGTCTCCAAAGCTTCTAGGTGCTGTTGTAGTAGCTGATACTCCTGTTCAATGCTGCATCCTGGCTTTTCTAGCAGTGGTGTCTGCAGCCTCCATAATTGTTTGGATACTGTCCACTCTAGTCTCCAGCATGGGGACCTGTTCATGTCTTGAACTGATCATTAGAGCCAGGTCAACTTATGGTGGGCCATTTGTAAGTCACTTCCCCTTAGGACGCACCCTGTAGGGTTGATGGTGGATAAGTGTATACTCCCTCGAGCAATGAAGAAACAGAGGTGATATAATCAAAACATTTAAGTATGTGAAGAAGCTAAACACAACTCAAGCAGGTTATCTATTTCAGCACAACACAACAGTACGTACAAGGGGCCATAATTTGAGGTTGGTGGGTAGGTTCAAAAGCAACCTCAGGAAGTACTTCTTCACAGAGAAAGTGGTGGAACCATGGAACAGCCTGCCCCAGGAGCTGGTAGCATCAAAATTATTAAAGATTTAAAACTTGCATGGGATAGGCATTCCGGACAGGTTAGGTTGCAGGCAACATGGGGGGGGGGGGTAGTCTTTTTGGGCAGACTAGATGGATCATGCGGTTCCCATCTGCTGACATTTTTCTTATGTTCTTATGTTCTTATCTGCAGCCTGCTTCTTGGTGCAAGTAGGTTGCCTTTTTGCTTAAAAATGTCATTAGGAGAGGTGGAACGTTTCTGCCTTTCCTTCCAGTTTTAGTGATCTGATTCAACAGAGAGCTCAGGTAGTCAGAAAAATTAAGTTGCAACTAAAAATGTTAAGTTTTTATTTAATTAGGTGCAGTCTCTTTCAGGAGCTTCACATGAATGTGTCTGCTTCTCTGGCTGCTCAGCAGCACTCCCCAGTACTTCCTATTTTTAAGATAAAATAACATGTCCATTTTTTATCGCCTATCTTCTATGCTTCTTTTTTGTGCCCCTGCTGTATTAGTTGCTTTTAATACCTTCTTTGACTCTTTCCCATTCTCTAATGGTTGATCTAAAGCAACAGTTCTCAAACCTTGTCATAGTGAGCCTCCCCTAAGCCATGGAAAAGATCTTGAGCCTCCCCCAAAATACTGAAATATTTTTGGGCCTCCCCATTGAAAAATAGTCTACCTTTAACAGTACACCTGGAATAAATTGAAACCTCTTTGCATAGCTGTCTCTCATGTTATTAAGCTTATTGTAACCCCCCCTCCCCAAACAGGACAACTTACTTGCTCCAGTATTTTGACTCTCGAACCATTGTTACCTCTTACTGCCATACCTTCATGGGTCAGACTGCTTTTTCTGTTTCCCCTCTAACTGGAATAACATTCCTGCTGACCTCTGCCTCTTCCCCCTCTCACCCTGCTTTTAAGCAACTTCTCAGGGATCTTGCTCCCTCCTGCTCTTATTCCTAGTACCTGTATGTTTAACTCTTGTGTTTGGACAGTTCTGCTGCCAGTCTAATTGATCAATTGTTCCTCGCATTGTTTGTTTATTGTTCTTCATTTGTTTGCACTTTTCTCCATTTTGTATTGCTTGAGTGTTTTGCAGTTACATTTTGAATTGTATTCTCTCACTACCCTTCCCTGAGTGCACCTGAAATAAGCCATGGCCCAGTGTACAGTGCCGTCCCTGGTCACAGACTTGTGAATTAATACATAAATTCACCTACTGTTATCCTCTTTCAGTTTGCCTTATCCCTTCACACAAAATCTATAAAGTTCAAAACTGAAATAGAATACCTTTTCAAGGATTGCTTGAGCCTCCCCTGGAACAGGTTGGGGCCTCCCAAGGGAGGCTGGCCTCACCATTTGAGAACCCCTGATCTAAAGGACCAGAGCCTATTGTTATCACTGACCAAAACACAATTTTTATACATGCAATACTATATCTACTTCATAAATCACAGCATTTATTTTTGAGTCTGTTCTATGGCTGTCTCTCATAATGATAAAGTGCAGGATGTGAAAAGAAACTGAAATGCTACTCTATTGCAACATCCCTTATCTGCCTCTCCCCTCCAGTTCTGAAAGATACAGTGTCCCTTCAATGACACTGCATGCAACTCGTATAATAGTGGGCAAACAAAAGTTTTGCTTTGTCTACAGAAACAATAAGATTTTAGCACATAACAGATGTGTAGTTGTTTATAGCACATACATATTACAGCCTTTTAAAACAGTAATTTATTTTGAAGTGCATAAAAGTTAAGTCAGATTAAGCCAGAGTGTACAGTTTTGTGTGGTTTGATAGTATTCTTTTTTTATTAAGGTTCTGAAATGTTTATGCATCAGAGACAATTAAAATAGACAGTATTTCTGCAACATGTTACATTATTTTCCATCTCATTATAAATATTATCATTGTACTGGCTTGGTGCAAAGAAAGTATATTTACGAGTATCAGAATCTGTGGAGGTAATAACCTTCCCCTAAAAATCAAATACAATATTCTCTAATCAAATTAAAGTCTAAGCAAGATGAACACATTGGGAGAGTTTCTATTATGCCACCACTTGGCACTTTCCAGGGATCTGGCTCACATTTGCAGTCATTTCGCAGAATTCCAGCTTTGGTAGTTTTGCTGAGAAACTAAACCTCATAGGGTTTTAACAGTTACTAAGCTACGTTTCGTAAAGATTGCCAATGCACAACTTAGTACAGGCAAAGACTAAGTCCTAGACTCTTAGCAGAATAACTATACAGTACTACCATAGCTTGTTTTTTGAAAGAGCCACCAATTACTTGAGAAGAGCTTTGAAAAACATAATATTTGGACACAAAGTAGCTGGTATTTCTCATAAGCTCTGCATTTCTTTTTTTTCTTGTCATAAAGGTTTTTATGCTCCATGTCAAGGGGCAGTTTATCAGCCTTATCCCTGTGCACCCCAAGTCGGTCACCGCCTCCCCCAGGACCCACCTGCAGTCTTTGTTACTCCCATTATTGTTCCCCTTGTGGTGGAGTCAGATGGAGGATGGCCATACTCCCCCCAGAATCAGAATCCAGTGCAGGCCACAGGCGAGCTTCAGGGTGGTGGCCTGGGATGGGCAAGCAAGGCTTCACAAAGCCCCTGACATCATTTTTCTGTTTCTCCCACCCATTGCTGTAGGCACCAAGTGCCTGTGTGGAGGCACAGATGCTCGATGTTGCCTCGGCACCCTCCCATTTTTGTCACTTGTGCTGCACTGCCAACAGGCCTACACCAGATGGCAGTCACAGGCCAGGGAGCGATGCTTCCCCACCTTGGAAGAGGAGAGCAGTCCCTGGAATGTTCAATCTCTCCTGCCCTGGCTGACCCCTGGTGACCCAAATCTGTTCCCAAACTTGGGTCTCTGGCATGGCAGGAGGTAAGGTGATAGCACCTTAGCCTTCCATGCCACTGGGTTGCCCTCAAGCTCTGTATTTCTTTTCCCCATTATTTATTACTGATGTCATATGCATAAAAACAGGACAGTTGTTCTTTTAGGGTTCATCAGCTCCTATTGCTTCTTCCCGCCCTAATGTCATAATACTCTGCTTGTGACATCACAAATATTCACATGTTAACAGACTGTGATGTTATGCAACAACATTGTAATTTCAAGTAGGGAATACACTATAGACATAGATGAAATGTTAAGAGATAAAGCTCCTGTTTCATGGGAATTTCTTCTGTAATAAAATAATGGAGAGGATAAATTTATAGAAGATATATGAAATACAATCTGAATTGTGTCTAAATATAATGTTTTCCAAGGTTTTTTCAATGACATCAGCTGCTCTTTAAGTGAAAAATTCCCATCATAGGTAGCATAAACACTATCGTTTTCCTGCCTCTGTTACACATTTTTGTCAGGTCAATGGGCTACACAACTTAAGTGAGGAGTTATGCTTGTTCAACTTTGTTGATCGTCTGAAGGTAGTTTAATAAATGTGTTGTTTGACTGTTATATGTAGATACTTTAGATGTTCACAGTCTCTGTCCTATTAGGGACTACCACTCTGTCAGGGTACCGTGTAGGAAAAGGAAGACAAAGGAATCATCTTCAGTAGGGTTCTACTCCTAGAGATGCTGGGGAACCTAATTCCTTTACACTAAAGGTAGTTTAGAAAGGAGTCCAAAAGTACTATGAAGCAGGCGGTGAACAAAGAGATCGAATGGAGTACTGACTAACAGAAGCTTGTGATGACTGATAACAGACAGAGACTGGAGTAATAATAGCATTCAACAACTAGTAACTGATAGCAGACAGAGGCCTGACTTCCACAAGGAGAGAGGAAAAGGCAGGATTGAAGGATGAAAGAGCCACCATGCAACCTCAACTCACAGCAGAAAACTTACTATTAGGGTAAATGCTATATTTAAATACATATACTACATTATGACCTTCACACAGGAGAGAAAAAATGGCAGACTGCTGAAAATCTTTATTGCATCCCTATGGCTGCAATGTGTCTACAGTAAACTCTTAATTGATTTCTTGAACATATCTCTTCCTCTTAAACACAGATTTGCATTCTAAAGTCCATCAAATCTGAGACCTGCCTGAGCCATGAGATGTCCCTCTGTAGTTCCCAAACAGTGGCTTGTCATTCTTTATCCTGTGGAGGAAATCTCTGGAGATCCATGGCCTTGGCCACCATCTCTCCTGACATGCAAACTTATTATTGTAACAGCTCAGCATGCTAATTTGGATTTTGAAATTCAGGGGAGGTTTTTGGAGAGATAACATTCTCTCTATCTCTCTAACGTAATAATGCTATGGAGTGCCACAAGTTCATCTTTGCAGCTAAAGGAAGTTCCCCAATGAAGGAGGCCCACCCTTCAAAGCATGGAATGAGGAGAGTAGCAACTGTTGAAAGGCTATCACCTAGCCTCAAGACCATGAGGAGGCCTAACCTTGAATGGAAACTAAAGGAAGTGGGTATGGAAAGAGACTAGATAGACCTTAGGAAGAAAGAGGGAGAATAGCTTTCAGAGGTGCTGACAATGCAGTCTGCACAGCAAAAGGAACCCCTTTGGGCTTAGGGCTCCACTGTCTGGCAGCTGAAGTCTTAAATGCTACACCTTGAGGTGCAGCCAACCGAATGGCTGAATGGCTAAAGCTTCTCCTTGAGCATTGGACCTTACTACCTGGTAGGACTGCCAGAAGGCATGACAGAAGACAAGTGGCCTACACAGAAGGACCCCCACCCAAGATGAGTGACTCACCCTCAAGATGAAGACCTCAAAGGGAGCAAAAGCTGAGGCACTGGACGCCTTACCTCGTACCACGCTGGCGACCCAGGTTCGGGAATGAGCATGGGCCACCGGGGGCCTGCCGGGGAGGGGAAGGGATAGAGCACCCAGTGGATGCTCCCCTTCTCTGGACGGGGGGTTAGCTGCATGCTCCTGCTGCAGTACCACCCTCTAGGAGAGCCCAGGTGGAAGGTGTGGTAGGTGGAGAAAGCAGTAAGAGCATTGGGCAGATATCAGCAGCCGGGCGGAGTGGGAGGCATGTCTCAGCGTACCTCCTAGCTCATTGGCCCTCATTGCAAGCTGACATCTGGGGAAGAACAAGGGAAAAACACCTCACTCTCTCCTAGGTGACGACACCTCCCTGTGGGGTCTCCAAGCTTGTCAGACAGACTGTGTTGCACCGATTCCATGATACAGCACGTTGGCTTATTTATTTATTTTTTTTAAACATTTTTTTTAATTTATTGATGCCACAAAGCCAAACAGGTTATGCCTGATGCATTTCGGAGGCAAGGTCCTTTATCAAAGGTATGAACCAGAAGAATAAAAACTGTGCACTTAAAATAGACAGTCTGACATCATTTAATTGCATCACAATAGGACAGGACCACATGTAACCAGATTTCACTTATAACAATGAAGGAATGCCAATGCAGTTCAGAGTTTCGTCACATTTAAAGATTCATACTAAAAAAGAAGACCCCCATAAAATAAGTGTCATATAACAGTACAGCATCATGCACCTGAAACACAATAGATACAGGTAAAAATCATCATTTTATGATTATCCAGTGCCTTTTTAAAAAGGGTTTTATTTTTTTTATTGTATAAAGTTTTATTAAGTATTTTCTTTGTCATACAATAATACACTTAACAGTGCTGTAAAATGATGCAACAACATATCCAGGTCAAGGATATATAAAACCATTATGATGAGTTATATATAGGATAGTGTATGGTTACCCATACACTACAAGGCTATTCTTCCACCGAGTGGATACAATGCTGACTGATGACCTCAAGAGGAAGCCTCGGAGGTCTCCCAAGTCGGCATTGTATCCACGAGGGAAGAATAGCCAAGTAGTGTTTGGCAACCATACTGTCTTTATAGTGCATGGTGCTAAAAAAAAGACAAAAAGAGGCTCACTTTCCATATTTCACTCGGTTCTGCCGAGGTCAGAGATCCACAACTGCCACTGCCCTGCACACTCGTGCGCCCTGCTCACACAGCAAGGGACGAATCAGGACATCTGCTGTAGCCCCTGGTATTATGACATCCTCACTAACACAGAACGAAAAGTCGCTCTGCGTTAGTGAGGACATCACTACTGCAGCAGAACAACTTTTTGTGGTGTATGGATTTCCATACACAACCACATTCCACCATACACTATATAGACATATCTGTTCCATATATCTGTGCACTAATCTCTGTCCACAAATTAGTAATAAAGAGAACTATCCATGAATTAATGTCTTTACTACCTAACTTATTAAGCATAATACTGTCAATGCTTCCACCTCTTTCTTCAGCTTCACTCCAGCTAAAACTAATTAGGCCAAGAAAGGTAGGGGGAGGGAGTATCCGTACTTCCTATTAACCAGCTGCATGGGTAAAGGTGTTCAAAGAGGGTACAGCATGTTGGTTTGAGGAGGTAAGCATGAAGGGGTCCCTCCTCACCCCTACCCGGGGAGTATTCTGGGGTTAAAAAATAGTGTGGAACCAGGAGCTCTAGGAGCAGATTATGATGGGAGTCCATCCTGCAGGAGAGGATGTCTGAGAGAGTGGAGAGAGGAGGCAGGGAAGGTGCATAAATACAAAAGAAAAAAAAGGGAGCAAAAGCTGTCTACCTAGCAACATGCCAAAATAGCAGAATGACATAGGTAGAATATACTATGGAAGCTAGCAAACAAACCAAGAACTAAAACAGAAAGAAACAGGCATTACATGAGGACAGGAGTACAGCAAAAGTAGCAAAATGAGAAAGAAAGCATACATTGCAGCCAAGAAAGTTAAAAAAAAATACTGACCTAGAAAGCCACTGCAGGCACAAACCACACATAAAGCCAAAGAGAACAAAGGGCAGACAAATACAAGGAGAAATGTTGCGGCAGAACCCCTGGCTTCAACAAAGAAACAGTGTTTATGAATGAGGCTGGAGGTAACTGGCTTAAACAGTTCAGAAAAAGGGGGCTTGAGTGGTAACATCTGCCCATTGAACTGCAGGCATAGGCTTTTATATACAACTGTGCAATACATATACTAGAAAACACATAAATAATACATTTTAGCAGTTAGCAGTTTGGGCCCAGCTTTTAAAACCTTTCACATGCATTGTTTTTTTTCTTGCTCAAGCAAATTTAAATAAAACCTTTTTTAAGCAGGAAACTGGCTACCAGATCCTTCTGAGGTATCACATTTATAGCTATTTTAAATTCTGATTATGTTCTTAGAAATGCAGTGACAAGGGTTCTGCTCAGTGGTTCAATTAATGTTATTATGTTGAAAGTCAAAATCTTCCATGGGTCTAAATTTGGAAGTCATTTCAATATTTTTCAGTGAAAGTGCATCCCAGTTCTCACATTTTGGAAGTTATTGCTTGAAGAGATACCACAGCTTGGATGATAATATAAAATACTGCTGTAAAAATAGCCCTTTGTATAAAAACTTACTACTTTCTACTTCCATGTCTGCAAAATTGAATGTCACAAGATCTTCTTTTTGTCCCTTTTTGGAGACAAATACTTCATCCTTCTGTATTTTGGAACTTTCTACCCAATTATTTGGAGTCAAGTACTTCTGAAACTGAGTTTACTGGAGCCCTAGTGTTACCTATTGTGCTAGTGAGCCAACATCTCCCTTTGAGACTGGATTGCAGAGTTGGGCCAGCAGAGAAGGATGGAGCATGCCTAGGGGATGTTCTTCTTCTTCTTCAGGCTGGGAAGGAGACTTATACTGTATCACACAACATTTGCTTTCAGGTGCCCTAGGTAGTGTGGAGACCCAGACTGACATGAATCCCTCACGTAGGATGATGTGAGTGATATCAGGACAGTCATTCAGAGTGGCCCTTGACATTTGAAGGGTTGGAAGAAGGTGGACATGAATATGACTTGGTAGGGTAATGATGGGCCAATCCACCACCATGCCACATGGGGATATTCTGGCCCCTGCACTCTGCACAGATCCCAAGGAGCTTGCTTCATTGCCCTGAGTTGACTATGAAGGAGTTATGAAGGAGCTTGCCCAGTCTCACACAAATTAGGGGAAGTAAGTCCAGAATTAGCTTTCTGGTGCTGAATGTATTTGTCGTGCCCACAGCAAATGGATCAGAAGGAGGAGCAAATTGTCACCAGACAGGTTCACTGAAGATGGCAAATAAGAAACTCAGGAGCAGCAGTGACACCCAAACAGTTCAGTTTCCTTGATGGGCAACAAGTGGGTCTGTGCCACTGATGGTGTGGTTGGTTCTGGGCCAACAGTGAGTGAGGTAGACTCAGGGAGAAAAGGAATTGAACAACAAATTTGTATGCACACATGTATTGCATGTGCTAATGTTTTAAATATCTGGAACAAGATGCTCAAAACATTTGCATGTGCAATTTGGTCAGTCCTGCAAATTTTTTTAAACATTCTTTTGGGCAGAAAATGACTACTCACTATCTCCAGGGACACTGCCAGGTTATATGACTATTGTGAATTCTGGTGATATGGCTAGATATTCTGGGAATGCAGTTTTCAGTCAAAAAGCATTTTAAAATGTAATGGATTATCAGTTGCCTTTGTAATTTTTTTTTAATTCCTAGAACCTTGCATGAAATCCCTGGCAAGCAGCTTTATACCAGAAACCACTTTAAAATGTGCTTGAGAATCCCTGGTGCCTATGCAAATCTTTTGAATATGTAGTGCCTTGTCCTCATAGAACTGTCTCATGGAGGTACCTGCAGTAGTGACCAGGGAGGATGTGTTTGTGTGTGTGGGGGTCCCCTGTAGTGGAGAAACCAAGGAGGGTGGAAGAGGACCCAAGAGGAGGAGGAATCAACTCCTGGAAGGGGACTCCATTGTGAGGGGGATAAATTTAGCAACAGGAAGGGAGAGGGAGGTTAGGTGCCTACTTGGTGCCACTGCTCGGAAGGATGGGAAGTAGACCCTGAGGATCGCTAGGGCAGCAGGATGGGAGAGAGAGCTGCTTGTCATTGTTTACCTAGGGAATAATGACCCAGCCAGGGATGATGCTAGGACAGTACAGGAGGAGTTCATGGAGTTGGGGAAGGGTCTTAGGCAAGTAGCATGCTCAGTGGCCTTTTCTGAGGTGCTGCCTGTCTATGACAGGGGGAGGATAGGGTACGCCATACCATGAGCTTCAACTCATGGTTTAAGGAGTGGTGCAGACAGGAGGGGTTCAACTACATTGGGGACTGGGGTCCCACCTGGAGGGATAAGGGCCTATACAGGGGAGATGGCCTGCATCCATCAGGAAGGGGGACTACAGTCCTCAGTGAATGGTTTAAATGTTATATTGGCAAGCATTTAAACCTGCCGAGGGTGTGGCAGAAAGAAGTTGGAAGATATAATCTGCCTCACAAGCTGAAGTAGTCAGTAGGGAGAATCCTAAGGGAGTGAAATCCTCAAGGACACCCAACAACAAAAAAAAAACCCAAATGGTAGAAATAAAGAGAGGTGGGAATGAGAGCAGAGGGGGTAAGGAGAGATGGGAAAAGGGGGTTGACAAGCAGGGTGGTGGCAGAATGTGGAAGGCCATGTGTGTAGATGTTTGAAGTCTGGGAAATAGAATCCCAAACCCAGAGGCTATCATGTTAGAGGCTGACTTGGACATTGTTGCCATTACCGAGTCATGGTGCAATGAGAACCATGACTGTGATATAGCCATACCAGGGTATACTCTGTTCAGGAAGGACAGGGTGGTAAAGAAAGGGGGAGGAGTGACCATAAGAACATAAGAATTTGCTGGCAGAAGGAGAATGTGTAGTTCATCTAGTCTGCTTGAGATGTTTACCGCTCCCCATCTACTGCTCTTATTGAGGTGACTACATTGACTGTCCTATGTCTGCTTGAATTCTCTGATAGTCTTCACCACCACCATGTCAGGTGGCAGGCTGTTCCAAGGGTCCATGACCCTCTCTGTGAAAAAGTACTTCTTAACACTGGTTCTGAATTTACCGCCAACCAGGTGTAAGTAGTGCCCTCTTGTATGCGCAGTTCTATTGTCCTGAAAGAGGTTACCGGTATGTACAGCGTTTATACCTTTAACAACTCAGAACTCAGCCCAGCAGCAGAGACTGAAATTGGGGATTTCCAGAGCCTGTAAGAGGCCCTGAAGCAGCCCGCTCCCCTCAGAACTCAGCCCAGCAGCAGAGACTGAAATCGGGGATTGCCAGAGCCTGTAAGAGGCCCTGAAGCAGCCCGCTCCCCTCAGAACTCAGCCCAGCAGCAGAGACTGAAATTGGGGATTGCCAGAGCCTGTAAGAGGCCCTGAAGCAGCCCGCTCCCCTCAGAACTCAGCCCAGCAGCAGAGACTGAAATCAGGGATTGCCAGAGCCTGTAAGAGGCTCTGAAGCAGCCCGCTCCCCTCAGAACTCAGCCCAGCAGCAGAGACTGAAATTGGGGATTGCCAGAGCCTGTAAGAGGCCCTGAAGCAGCCCGCTCCCCTCAGAACTCAGCCCAGCAGCAGAGACTGAAATCGGGGATTGCCAGAGCCTGTAAGAGGTCCTGAAGCAGCCCGCTCCCCTCAGAACTCAGCCCAGCAGCAGAGACTGAAATCGGGGATTGCCAGAGCCTGTAAGAGGTAAAGTGTCCTGCACTACAGCCTGACTGTTGGAGAAGATTACTCGTCTGGAGTCTTTTTTCTGTCCCTACACAGTGACTGATTGTTTTACCTTCTCAATTCTGGACTGCTCTGCACGGGGATTTGGGGGCTATCTCTGTGTTACTTTAAGGGCTAGGTTTAGAGCATCTAGCACTAGTATCCTGTGATATTTTAGCTGTTTAAATGCTGCATTAGAGTGCTTAAGTTGGTAGGATTGCATAGAATGTGTAGCGTGTAGCGTGGGTGTCTGCCATCTTGAGCATGCGCAGTAGCCTCCTGTATCGGGATACAGTTCCAATAGTTGGCGCATGCGCAGTAGGGTCCTGTACTAGCCCGCTGCATACTAATGGGATTCCTTTGTTTGTCCTCCCTATATAGGCCCTGAAGCAGCCCGCTCCCCTCAGAACTCAGCCCAGCAGCAGAGACTGAAATCGGGGATTGCCAGAGCCTGTAAGAGGTAAAGTGTCCTGCACTACAGCCTGACTGTTGGAGAAGATTACTCATCTGGAGTCTTTTTTCTGTCCCCACACAGTGACTGATTGTTTTACCTTCTCAATTCTGGACTGCTCTGCACGGGGATTTGGGGGCTATCTCTGTGTTACTTTAAGGGCTAGGTTTAGAGCATCTAGCACTAGTATCCTGTGATATTTTAGCTGTTTAAATGCTGTATTAGAGTGCTTACCTTGGTAGGATTGCATAGAATGTGTAGCGTGTAGTGTGGGTGTCCGCCATCTTGCGCATGCGCAGTAGCCTCCTGTATCGGGATACAGTTCCAATAGTTGGCGCATGCGCAGTAGGGTCCTGTACTAGCCCGCTGCATACTAATGGGATTCCTTTGTTTGTCCTCCCTATATAGGCCCTGAAGCAGCCCGCTCCCCTCAGAACTCAGCCCAGCAGCAGAGACTGAAATCGGGGATTGCCAGAGCCTGTAAGAGGCCCTTAAGCAGCCCGCTCCCCTCAGAACTCAGCCCAGCAGCAGAGACCAAAATCGGGGATTGCCAGAGCATGTAAGAGGTAAAGTGTCCTGCACTACAGCCTGACTGTTGGAGAAGATTACTCGTCTGGAGTCTTTTTTCTGTCCCCACACAGTGACTGATTGTTTTACCTTCTTAATTCTGGACTGCTCTGCAGTGGGATTTGGGAGCTATCTCTGTTTTTCTTTAAGGGCTAGGTTTTGAGCATCTAGCACTAGTATCCTGTGATATTTTAACTGTTTAAATGCTGTATTAGAGTGCTTACCTTGGTAGGATTGTATAGAATGTGTAGCGTGTAGCGTGGGTGTCCGCCATCTTGCGCATGCGCAGTAGCCTCCTGTATCGGGATACAGTTCCAATAGTTGGCGCATGCGCAGTAGGGTCCTGTACTAGCATGCTGCATACTAATGGGATTCCTTTGTTTGTCCTTCCTATATAGGCCCTGAAGCAGCCCGCTCCCCTCAGAACTCAGCCCAGCAGCAGAGACTGAAATCAGGGATTACCTGAGCCTGTAAGAGGCCCTGAAGCAGCCCGCTCCCCTCAGAACTCAGCCCAGCAGCAGAGACTGAAATCGGGGATTGCCAGAGCCTGCAAGAGGTAAAGTGTCCAGCACTACAGCCTGACTGTTGGAGAAGATTACTCATCTGGAGTCTTTTTTCTGTCCCCACACAGTGACTGATTGTTTTACCTTCTCAATTCTGGACTGCTCTGCACGGGGATTTGGGGGCTATCTCTGTTTTACTTTAAGGGCTCGGTTTAGAACATCTAGCACTAGTATACTGTGATATTTTAGCTGTTTAAATGCTGTATTAGAGTGCTTACCTTGGTAGGATTGCATAGAATGTGTAGCGTGTAGCGTGGGTGTCCGCCATCTTGCGCATGCGCAGTAGCCTCCAGTATCGGGATACAGTTCCAATAGTTGGCGCATGCGCAGTAGGGTCCTGTACTAGCCCGCTGCATAATAATGGGATTCCTTTGTTTGTCCTCCCTATTTAGGCCCTGAAGCAGCCCGCTCCCCTCAGAACTCAGCCCAGCAGCAGAGACTGAAATCGGGGACTGCAAGAGCCTGTAAGAGGCCCTGAAGCAGCCCGCTCCCCTCAGAACTCAGCCCAGCAGCAGAGACTGAAATCAGGGATTGCCAGAGCCTGAAAGAGGTAAAGTGTCCTGCACTACAGCCTGACTGTTGGAGAAGATTACTCGTCTGGAGTCTTTTTTCTGTCCCCACACTGTGACTGATTGTTTTACCTTCTCAATTCTGGACTGCTCTGCAAGGGGATTTGGGGGCTATCTCTGTGTTACTTCAAGGGCTAGGTTTAGAGCATCTAGCACTAGTATCCTGTGATATTTTAGCTGTTTAAATGCTGTATTAGAGTGCTTACCTTGGTAGGATTGCATAGAATGTGTAGCGTGTAGCGTGGGTGTCCGCCATCTTGCGCATGCGCAGTAGCCTCCTGTATCGGGATACAGTTCCAATAGTTGGCGCATGCGCAGTAGGGTCCTGTACTAGCCCGCTGCATACTAATGGGATTCCTTTGTTTGTCCTTCCTATAGCTCAGAAGCAGCCCGCTCCCCTCAGAACTCAGCCCAGCAGCAGAGACTGAAATCGGGGATTGCCAGAGTTTGTGAGAGGCCCTGAAGCAGCCCGCTCCCCTCAGAACTCAGCCCAGCAGCAGAGACTGAAATCAGGGATTGCCAGAGCCTGTAAGTGGTAAAGTGTCCAGCACTACAGCCTGACTGTTGGAGAAGATTACTCATCTGGAGTATTTTTTCTGTCCCCACACAGTGACTGATTGTTTTACCTTCTCAATTCTGGACTGCTCTGCACGGGGATTTGGGGGCTATCTTTGTGTTACTTTAAGGGCTAGGTTTAGAGCATCTAGCACTAGTATCCTGTGACATTTTAGCTATTTAAATGCTGTATTAGAGTGCTTACCTTGGTAGGATTGCATAGAATGTGTAGCGTGTAGCGTGGGTGTCCGCCATCTTGCGCATGTGCAGTAGCCTCCGGTATCGGGATACAGTTCCACTAGTTGGCGCATGCGCAGTAGGGTCCTGTATTAGCCCGCAGCATTCTAAGGAGATTCCTTTGTTTGTCCTCCCTATATAGGCCCTGAAACAGCCCGCTCCCCTCAGATCTCAGCCCAGCAGCAGAGACTGAAATCGGGGATTGCCAGAGCCTGTAAGAGGTAAAGTGTCCGCACTACAGCCTGACTGTTGGAGAAGATTACTCATCTGGAGTCTTTTTTCTGTCCCCACACAGTGACTGATTGTTTTACCTTCTCAATTCTGGACTGCTCTGCACGGGGATTTGGGGGCTATCTCTGTGTTACTTTAAGGGCTAGGTTTAGAGCATCTAGCACTGCGTGCTGTGATATTTTAGCTGTTTAAATGCTGTATTAGAGTGCTTACCTTGGTAGGATTACATAGAATGTGTAGCGTGTAGCGTGGGTGTCCGCCATCTTGCGCATGCACAGTAGCCTCCTGTATCGGGATACAGTTCCAATAGTTGGCGCATGCGCAGTAGGGTCCTGTACTAGCCCGCTGCATACTAATGGGATTCCTTTGTTTGTCCTCCCTATATAGGCACTGAAGCAGCCCGCTCCCCTCAGAACTCAGCCCAGCAGCAGAGACTGAAATCGGGGATTGCCAGAGCCTGTAAGAGGTAAAGTGTCCTGCACTACAGCCTGACTGTTGGAGAAGATTACTCATCTGGAGTCTTTTTTCTGTCCCCACACAGTGACTGATTGTTTTACCTTCTCAATTCTGGACTGCTCTGCACGGGATTTGGGGCTATCTCTGTGTTACTTTAAGGGCTAGGTTTAGAGCATCTAGCACTAGTATCCTGTGATATTTTAGCTGTTTAAATGCTGTATTAGAGTGCTTACCTTGGTAGGATTGCATAGAATGTGTAGCGTGTAGCGTGGGTGTCCGCCATCTTGCACATGCGCAGTAGCCTCCTGTATCGGGATACAGTTCCAATAGTTGGCACATGCGCAGTAGGGTCCTGTACTAGCCCGCTGCATACTAATGGGATTCCTTTGTTTGTCCTCCCTATATAGGCCCTGAAGCAGCCCGCTCCCCTCAGAACTCAGCCCAGCAGCAGAGACTGAAATCGGGGATTGCCAGAGCCTGTAAGAGGTAAAGTGTCCTACACTACAGCCTGACTATTGGAGAAGATTACTCATCTGGAGTCTATTTTCTGTCCCCACACAGTGACTGATTGTTTTACCTTCTCAATTCTGGACTGCTCTGCACGGGGATTTGGGGGCTATCTCTGTGTTACTTTAAGGGCTAGGTTTAGAGCATCTAGCACTAGTATCCTGTGATATTTTAGCTGTTTAAATGCTGTATTAGAGTGCTTACCTTGGTAGGATTGCATAGAATGTGTAGCGTGTAGCGTGGGTGTCCGCCATCTTGCGCATGCGCAGTAGCCTCCTGTATCGGGATACAGTTCCAATAGTTGGCGCATGCGCAGTAGGGTCCTTTACTAGCCCGCTGCATACTAATGGGATTCCTTTGTTTGTCCTCTCTATTTAGGCCCTGAAGCAGCCCGCTCCCCTCAGAACTCAGCCCAGCAGCAGAGACTGAAATCGGGGAGTGCCAGAGCCTGTAAGAGGCCCTTAAGCAGCCCGCTCCCTCAGAACTCAGCCCAGCAGCAGAGACCGAAATCGGGGATTGCCAGAGCATGTAAGAGGTAAAGTGTCCTGCACTACAGCCTGACTGTTGGAGAAGATTACTCGTCTGGAGTCTTTTATCTGTCCCCACACAGTGACTGATTGTTTTACCTTCTTAATTCTGGACTGCTCTGCAGTGGGATTTGGGGGCTATCTCTGTTTTTCTTTAAGGGCTAGGTTTTGAGCATCTAGGACTAGTATCCTGTGATATTTTAACTGTTTAAATGCTGTATTAGAGTGCTTACCTTGGTAGGATTGTATAGAATGTGTAGCGTGTAGCGTGGGTGTCCGCCATCTTACGCATGCGCAGTAGCCTCCTGTATCGGGATACAGTTCCAATAGTTGGCGCATGCGCAGTAGGGTCCTGTACTAGCCCGCTGCATACTAATGGGATTCCTTTGTTTGTCCTCCCTATATAGGCCCTGAAGCAGCCCGCTCCCCTCAGAACTCAGCCCAGCAGCAGAGACTGAAATCGGGGATTGCCAGAGTTTGTAAGAGGCCCTGAAGCAGCCCGCTCCCCTCAGAACTCAGCCCAGCAGCAGAGACTGAAATCGGGGATTGCCAGAGCCTGTAAGAGGTAAAGTGTCCTGCACTACAGCCTGACTGTTGGAGAAGATTACTCGTCTGGAGTCTTTTTTCTGTCCCCACACAGTGACTGATTGTTTTACCTTCTCAATTCTGGACTGCTCTGCACGGGGATTTGGGGGCTATCTCTGTGTTACTTTAAGGGCTAGGTTTAGAGCATCTAGCACTAGTATCCTGTGATATTTTAGCTGTTTAAATGCTGCATTAGAGTGCTTACCTTGGTAGGATTGCATAGAATGTGTAGCGTGGAGCGTGGGTGTGCGCCATCTTGCGCATGCGCAGTAGCCTCCTGTATCGGGATACAGTTCCAATAGTTGGCGCATGCGCAGTAGGGTCCTGTACTAGCCCGCTGCATACTAATGGGATTCCTGTGTTTGTCCTCCCTATATAGGCTCAGAAGCAGCCCGCTCCCCTCAGAACTCAGCCCAGCAGCAGAGACTGAAATCGGGGATTGCCAGAGTCTGTGAGAGGACCTGAAGCAGCCCGCTCCCCTCAGAAGTCAGCCCAGCAGCAGAGACTGAAATCAGGGTTTGCCAGAGCCTGTAAGTGGTAAAGTGTCCAGCACTACAGCCTGACTGTTGGAGAAGATTACTCATCTGGAGACTTTTCTCTGTCCCCACACAGTGACTGATTGTTTTACCTTCTCAATTCTGAACTGCTCTGCACGGGGATTTGGGGGCTATCTTTGTGTTACTTTAAGGGCTAGGTTTAGAGCATCTAGCACTAGTATCCTGTGACATTTTAGCTGTTTAAATGCTGTATTAGAGTGCTTACCTTGGTAGGATTGCATAGAATGTGTAGCGTGTAGCGTGGGTGTCCGCCATCTGGCGCATGTGCAGTAGCCTCCGGTATCGGGATACAGTTCCAATAGTTGGCGCATGCGCAGTAGGGTCCTGTATTAGCCCGCAGCATTCTAATGAGATTCCTTTGTTTGTCCTCTATATAGGCCCTGAAGCAGCCCGCTCCCCTCAGAACTCAGCCCAGCAGCAGAGACTGAAATCTGGGATTGCCAGAGCCTGTAAGAGGCCCTGAAGCAGCCCGCTCCCCTCAGAACTCAGCCCAGCAGCAGAGACTGAAATCGGGGATTGCCAGAGCCGGTAAGAGGTAAAGTGTCCTGCACTACAGCCTGACTGTTGCAGAAGATTACTCATCTGGAGTCTTTTTTCTGTCCCCACACAGTGACTGATTGTTTTACCTTCTCAATTCTGGACTGCTCAGCACGGGGATTTGAGGGCTATCTCTGTGTTTCTTTAAGGGCTAGGTTTAGAGCATCTAGCACTAGTATCCTGTGATATTTTAGCTGTTTAAATGCTTTATTAGAGTGCTTACCTTGGTAGGATTGCAAAGAATGTGTAGCATGTAGCGTGGGTGTCCGCCATCTTGCGCATGCGCAGTAGCCTCCTGTATCGGGATACAGTTCCAATAGTTGGTGCATGTGCAGTAGGGTCCTGTACTAGCCCGCTGCATACTAATGGGATTCCTTTGTTTGTCCTCCCTATATAGGCCCTGAAGCAGCCCGCTCCCCTCAGAACTCAGCCCAGCAGCAGAGACTGAAATCGGGGATTGCCAGAGCCTGTAAGAGGTAAAGTGTCCTGCACTACAGCCTGACTGTTGGAGAGAAGATTACTCGTCTGGAGTCTTTTTTCTGTCCCCACACAGTGACTGATTGTTTTACCTTCTCAATTCTGGACTGCTCTGCACGGGGATTTGGGGGCTATCTCTGTGTTACTTTAAGGGCTAGGTTTAGAGCATCTAGCACTAGTATCCTGTGATATTTTAGCTGTTTAAATGCTGTATTAGAGTGCTTACCTTGGTAGGATTGCATAGAATGTGTAGCGTGTAGCGTGGGTGTCCGCCATCTTGCGCATGCGCAGTAGCCTCCTGTATCGGGATACAGTTCCAATAGTTGGCGCATGCGCAGTAGGGTCCTGTACTAGCCCGCTGCATACTAATGGGATTCCTTTGTTTGTCCTCTCTATTTAGGCCCTGAAGCAGCCCGCTCCCCTCAGAACTGAGCCCAGCAGCAGAGACTGAAATCGGGGAGTGCCAGAGCCTGTAAGAGGCCCATAAGCAGCCCGCTCCCCTCAGAACTCAGCCCAGCAGCAGAGACTGAAATCGGGGATTGCCAGAGTCTGTGAGAGGCCCTGAAGCCGCCCGCTCCACTCAGAACTCAGCCCAGCAGCAGAGACTGAAATCAGGGATTGCCAGAGCCTGTAAGTGGTAAAGTGTCCAGCACTACAGCCTGACTGTTGGAGAAGATTACTCATCTGGAGTCTTTTCTCTGTCCCCACACAGTGACTGATTGTTTTACCTTCTCAATTCTGGACTGCTCTGCACGGGATTTGGGGGCTATCTTTGTGTTACTTTAAGGGCTAGGTTTAGAGCATCTAGCACTAGCGTGCTGTGATATTTTAGCTGTTTAAATGCTGTATTAGAGTGCTTACCTTGGTAGGATTGCATAGAATGTGTAGCGTGTAGCGTGGGTGTCCGCCATCTTGCGCATGCGCAGTAGCCACCTGTATCGGGATACAGTTCCAATAGTTGGCGCATGCGCAGTAGGGTCCTGTACTAGCCCGCTGCATACTAATGGGATTCCTTTGTTTGTCCTCCCTATATAGGCCCTGAAGCAGCCCGCTCCCCTCAGAACTCAGCCCAGCAGCAGAGACTGAAATCGGGGATTGCCAGAGCCTGTAAGAGGTAAAGTGTCCTGCACTACAGCCTGACTGTTGGAGAAGATTACTCATCTGGAGTCTTTTTTCTGTCCCCACACAGTGACTGATTGTTTTACCCTCTCAATTCTGGACTGCTCTGCACTGGGATTTGGGGGCTATCTCTGTGTTACTTTAAGGGCTAGGTTTAGAGCATCTAGCACTAGTATCCTGTGATATTTTAGCTGTTTAAATGCTGTATTAGAGTGCTTACCTTGGTAGGATTGCATAGAATGTGTAGCGTGTAGCGTGGGTGTCCGCCATCTTGCGCATGCGCAGTAGCTTCCTGTATCGGGATACAGTTCCAATAGTTGGCGCATGCGCAGTAGTGACCTGTACTAGCCCGCTGCATACTAATGGGATTCCTTTGTTTGTCCTTCCTATATAGGCCCTGTAGCAGCCCGCTCCCCTCAGAACTCAGCCCAGCAGCAGAGACCGAAATCGGGGATTGCCAGAGACTGTAAGAGGCCCTGAAGCAGCCCGCTCCCCTCAGAACTCAGCACAGCAGCAGAGACTGAAATCGGGGATTGCCAGAGCCTGTAAGAGGTAAAGTGTCCTGCACTACAGCCTGACTGTTGCAGAAGATTACTCGTCTGGAGTCTTTTTTCAGTCCCCACATAGTGACTGATTGTTTTCCTTCTCAATTCTGGACTGCTCATGCACGGGGATTTGGGGGCTATCTCTGTGTTACTTTAAGGGCTAGGTTTAGAGCATCTAGCACTAGTATCCTGTGATATTTTAGCTGTTTAAATGCTGTATTAGAGTGCTTACCTTGGTAGGATTGCATAGAATGTGTAGCGTGTAGTGTGGGTGTCCGCCATCTTCTGCATAGCGCAGTAGCCTCCTGTATCGGGATACAGTTCCAATAGTTAGGCGCATGCTGAGTGGGTCCTGTACTAGCCGCTGCATACTAATGGGATTCCTTTGTTTGTCCTCTATTTAGGCCCTAAAGCAGCCCGCTCCCCTCAGAACTGAGCCCAGCAGCAGAGACTGAAATCGGGGAGTGCCAGAGCCTGTAAGAGGCCCTTAAGCAGCCCGCTCCCCTCAGAACTCAGCCCAGCAGCAGAGACTGAAATCGGGGATTGCCAGAGCCTGTAAGAGGTAAAGTGTCCTGCACTACAGCCTGACTGTTGGAGAAGATTACACGTCTGGAGTCTTTTTTCTGTCCCCACACTGTGACTGATTGTTTTATCTTCTCAATTCTGGACTGCTCTGCACGGGGATTTGGGGGCTATCTCTGTGTTAATTTAAGGGCTAGGTTTAGAGCATCTAGCACTAGTATCCTGTGAAATTTTAGCTTTTTAAATGCTGTATTAGAGTGCTTACCTTGGTAGGATTGCATAGAATGTGTAGCATGTAGCGTGGGTGTCCGCCATCTTTCGCATGCGCAGTAGCCTCCTGTATCGGGATACAGTTCCAATAGTTGGCGCATGCGCAGTAGGGTCCTGTACTAGCCCGCTGCATACTAATAGGATTCCTTTGTTTGTCCTCCTATAGGCCAGAGCAGCCCGCTCCCTCAGAACTCAGCCCAGCAGCAGAGACTGAAATCGGGGATTGCCAGAGCCTGTAAGAGGCCCTGACGCAGCACGCTCCCCTCACAACTCGGCCCAGCAGCAGAGACTGAAATCGGGGATTGCCAGAGCCTGTAAGAGGTAAAGTGTCCTGCACTACAGCCTGACTGTTAGAATAAGATTACTCGTCTGGAGTCTTTTTTCTGTCCCCACACAGTGACTGATTGTTTTACCTTCTCAATTCTGGACTGCTCTGCACGGGGAATTGGGGGCTATCTCTGTGTTACTTTAAGGGCTAGGTTTAGAGCATCTAGCACTAGTATCCTGTGATATTTAAGCTGTTTAAATGCTGTATTAGAGTGCTTACCTTGGTAGGATTGCATAGAATGTGTAGCGTGTAGCGTGGGTGTCCGCCATCTTGCGCATGCGCAGTAGCCTCCTGTTTCGGGATACAGTTCCAATAGTTGGCGCATGCGCAGTAGGGTCCTGTACTAGCCCACTGCATACTAATGGGATTCCTTTGTTTGTCCTCCCTATATAGGCCCTGAAGCAGCCCGCTCCCCTCAGAACTCAGCCCAGCAGCAGAGACTGAAATCGGGGATTGCCAGAGCCTGTAAGAGGTAAAGTGTCCTGCACTACAGCCTGACTGTTGGAGAAGATTACTCGTCTGGAGTCTTTTTTCTGTCCCCACAAAGTGACTGATTGTTTTACCTTCTCAATTCTGGACTGCTCTGCACGGGGATTTGGGGCCTATCTCTGTGTTACTTTAAGGGCTAGGTTTAGAGCATCTAGCACTAGTATCCTGTGATATTTTAGCTGTTTAAATGCTGTATTAGAGTGCTTACCTTGGTAGGATTGCATAGAATGTGTAGCGTGTAGCGTGGGTGTCCGCCATCTTGCGCATGCGGAGTAGCCTCCTGTATCGGGATACAGTTCCAATAGTTGGCGCATGCGCAGTAGGGTCCTGTACTAGCCCGCTGCATACTAATGGGATTCCTTTGTTTGTCCTCCCTATATAGGCCCTGAAGCAGCCCGCTCCCCTCAGAGCTCAGCCCAGCAGCAGAGACTGAAATCGGGGACTGCCAGAGCCTGTAAGAGGCCCTGAAGCAGCCCGCTCCCCTCAGAACTCAGCCCAGCAGCAGAGACTGAAATCGGGGATTGCCAGAGACTGTAAGAGTTAAAGTGTCCTGCACTACAGCCTGACTGTTGGAGAAGATTACTCATCTGGAGTCTTTTTTCTGTCCCCACACAGTGACTGATTGTTTTACCTTCTCAATTCTGGACTGCTCTGCACGGGGATTTGGGGGCTATCTCTGTGTTACTTTAAGGGCTAGGTTTAGAGCATCTAGCACTAGTAACCTGTAATATTTTAGCTGTTTAAATGCTGTATTAGAGTGCTTACCTTGGTAGTATTGCATAGAATGTGTAGCGTGTAGCGTGGGTGTCCGCCATCTTGCGCATGCGCAGTAGCCTCCTATATCGGGTTACAGTTCCAATAGTTGGTGCATGTGCAGTAGGGTCCTGTACTAGCCCGCTGCATACTAATGGGATTCCTTTGTTTGTCCTCCCTATATAGGCCCTGAAGCAGCCCGCTCCCCTCAGAACTCAGCCCAGCAGCAGAGACTGAAATCGGGGATTGCCAGAGCCTGTGAGAGGTAAAGTGTCCTGCACTACAGCCTGACTGTTGGAGAAGATTACTCGTCTGGAGTCTTTTTTCTGTCCCCACACAGTGACTGATTGTTTTACCTTCTCAATTCTGGACTGCTCTGCACGAGGATTTGGGGGCTATCTCTGTGTTACTTTAAGAGCTAGGTTTGGAGCATCTAGCACTAGTATCCTATGATATTTTAGCTGTTTAAATGCTGTATTAGAGTGCTTACCTTGGTAGGATTGCATAGAATGTGTAGCGTGTAGCGTGGGTGTCCACCATCTTGCGCATGCGCAGTAGCCTCCTGTATCGGGATACAGTTCCAATAGTTGGCGCATGCGCAGTAGGGTCCTGTACTAGCCCGCTGCATACTAATGGGATTCCTTTGTTTGTCCTCCCTATATAGGCCCTGAAGCAGCCCGCTCCCCTCAGAACTCAGCCCAGCAGCAGAGACTGAAATCGGGGATTGCCAGAGCCTGTAAGAGGACCTGAAGCAGCCCGCTCCCCTCAGAACTCAGCCCAGCAGCAGAGACTGAAATCGGGGATTGCCAGAGCCTGTAAGAGGTAAAGTGTCCAGCACTACAGCCTGACTGTTGGAGAAGATTACTCATCTGGAGACTTTTTTCTGTCCCCACACAGTGACTGATTGTTTTACCTTCTCAATTCTGGACTGCTCTGCGAGGGATTTGGGGGCTATCTCTGTGTTACTTTAAGGGCTAGGTTTAGAGCATCTAGCACTAGTATCCTGTGATATTTTAGCTGTTTAAATGCTGTATTAGAGTGCTTACCTTGGTAGGATTGCATAGAATGTGTAGCGTGTAGCGTGGGTGTCCGCCATCTTGCGCATGTGCAGTAGCCTCCAGTATCGGGATACAGTTCCAATAGTTGGCGCATGCGCAGTAGGGTCCTGTACTAGCCCGCTGCATACTAATGGGATTCCTTTGTTTGTCCTCCCTATATAGGCCCTGAAGCAGCCCGCTCCCCTCAGAACTCAGCCCAGCAGCAGAGACTGAAATCGGGGATTGCCAGAGCCTGTAAGAGGCCCTGAAGCAGCCCGCTCCCCTCAGAACTCAGCCCAGCAGCAGAGACTGAAATCGGGGATTGCCAGAGCCTGTAAGAGGTAAAGTGTCCTGCACTACAGCCTGACTGTTGGAGAAGATTACTCATCTGGAGTCTTTTTTCTGTCCCCACACAGTGACTGATTGTTTTACCTTCTCAATTCTGGACTGCTCTGCACGGGGATTTGGGGGCTATCTCTGTGTTACTTTAAGGGCTAGGTTTAGAGCATCTAGCACTAGTATCCTGTGATATTTTAGCTGTTTAAATGCTGTATTAGAGTGCTTACCTTGGTAGGATTGCATAGAATGTGTAGCGTGTAGCGTGGGTGTCCGCCATCTTGCGCATGCGCAGTAGCCTCCTGTATCGGGATACAGTTCCAATAGTTGGTGCATGTGCAGTAGGGTCCTGTACTAGCCCACTGCATACTAATGGGATTCCTTTGTTTGTCCTCCCTATATAGGCCCTGAAGCAGCCCGCTCCCCTCAGAACTCAGCCCAGCAGCAGAGACTGAAATCGGGGATTGCCAGAGCCTGTAAGAGGTAAAGTGTCCTGCACTACAGCCTGACTGTTGGAGAAGATTACTCATCTGGAGTCTTTTTTCTGTCCCCACACAGTGACTGATTGTTTTACCTTCTCAATTCTGGACTGCTCTGCACGGGGATTTGGGGGCTATCTCTGTGTTACTTTAAGGGCTAGGTTTAGAGCATCTAGCACTAGTATCCTGTGATATTTTAGCTGTTTAAATGCTGTATTAGAGTGCTTACCTTGGTAGGATTGCATAGAATGTGTAGCGTGTAGCGTGGGTGTCCGCCATCTTGCGCATGCGCAGTAGCCTCCTGTATCGGGATACAGTTCCAATAGTTGGCGCATGCGCAGTAGGGTCCTGTACTAGCCCGCTGCATACTAATGGGATTCCTTTGTTTGTCCTCCCTATATAGGCCCTGAAGCAGCCCGCTCCCCTCAGAACTCAGCCCAGCAGCAGAGACTGAAATCGGGGATTGCCAGAGCCTGTAAGAGGTAAAGTGTCCTGCACTACAGCCTGACTGTTGGAGAAGATTACTCGTCTGGAGTCTTTTTTCTGTCCCCACACAGTGACTGATTGTTTTACCTTCTCAATTCTGGACTGCTCTGCACGGGGATTTGGGGGCTATCTCTGTGTTACTTTAAGGGCTAGGTTTAGAGCATCTAGCACTAGTATCCTGTGATATTTTAGCTGTTTAAATGCTGTATTAGAGTGCTTACCTTGGTAGGATTGCATAGAATGTGTAGCGTGTAGCGTGGGTGTCCGCCATCTTGCGCATGCGCAGTAGCCTCCTGTATCGGGATACAGTTCCAATAGTTGGCGCATGTGCAGTAGTGACCTGTACTAGCCCGCTGCATACTAATGGGATTCCTTTATTTGTCCTTCCTATATAGGCCCTGTAGCAGCCCGCTCACCTCAGAACTCAGCCCAGCAGCAGAGACTGAAATCGGGGATTGCCAGAGACTGTAAGAGGCCCTGAAGCAGCCCGCTCCCCTCAGAACTCAGCACAGCAGCAGAGACTGAAATCGGGGATTGCCAGAGCCTGTAAGAGGTAAAGTGTCCTGCACTACAGCCTGACTGTTGCAGAAGATTAGTCGTCTGGAGTCTTTTTTCAGTCCCCACATAGTGACTGATTGTTTTACCTTCTCAATTCTGGACTGCTCAGCACGGGGATTTGGGTGCTATCTCTGTGTTACTTTAAGGGCTAGGATTAGAGCATCTAGCACTAGTATCCTGTGATATTTTAGCTGTTTAAATGCTGTATTAGAGAGCTTACCTTGGTAGGATTGCATAGAATGTGTAGCGTGTAGCGTGGGTGTCCGCCATCTTGCGCAAGCGCAGTAGCCTCCTGTATCGGGATACAGTTCCAATAGTTGGCGCATGCGCAGTAGGGTCCTGTACTAGCCCGCTGCATACTAATGGGATTCCTTTGTTTGTCCTCTCATTTAGGCCTGAGCAGCCCGCTCCCTCAGAACTGAGCCCAGCAGCAGAGACTGAAATCGGGAGTGCCAGAGCCTGTAGAGGCCATAAGCAGCCCGCTCCCCTCAGAACTCAGCCCAGCAGCAGAGACTGAAATCGGGGATTGCCAGAGTCTGTGAGAGGCCCTGAAGCCGCCCGCTCCACTCAGAACTCAGCCCAGCAGCAGAGACTGAAATCAGGGATTGCCAGAGCCTGTAAGTGGTAAAGTGTCCAGCACTACAGCCTGACTGTTGGAGAAGATTACTCATCTGGAGTCTTTTTTCTGTCCCCACACAGTGACTGATTGTTTTACCTTCTCAATTCTGGACTGCTCTGCACGGGGATTTGGGGGCTATCTTTGTGTTACTTTAAGGGCTAGGTTTAGAGCATCTAGCACTAGTATCCTGTGACATTTTAGCTGTTTAAATGCTGTATTAGAGTGCTTACCTTGGTAGGATTGCATAGAATGTGTAGCGTGTAGCGTGGGTGTCCGCCATCTTGCGCATGTGCAGTAGCCTCCGGTATCGGGATACAGTCCAATAGTTGGCGCATGCGCAGTAGGGTCCTGTATTAGCCCGCTGCATACTAATGGGATTCCTTTGTTTGTCCTCCCTATATATAGGCCCTGAAGCAGCCCGCTCCCCTCAGAACTCAGCCCAGCAGCAGAGACTGAAACCGGGGATTGCCAGAGCCTGGAAGAGGTAAAGTGTCCTGCACTACAGCCTGACTGTTGGAGAAGATTACTCGTCTGGAGTCTTTTTTCTGTCCCCACACAGTGACTGATTGTTTTACCTTCTCAATTCTGGACTGCTCTGCACTGGGATTTGGGGGCTATCTTTGTGTTACTTTAAGGGCTAGGTTTAGAGCATCTAGCACTAGTATCCTGTGACATTTTAGCTGTTTAAATGCTGTATTAGAGTGCTTACCTTGGTAGGATTGCATAGAATGTGTAGCGTGTAGCGTGGGTGTCCGCCATCTTGCGCATGCGCAGTAGCCTCCTGTATCGGGATACAGTTCCAATAGTTGGCGCATGCGCAGTAGGGTCCTGTACTAGCCCGCTGCATACTAATGGGATTCCTTTGTTTGTCCTCCCTATATAGGCCCTGAAGCAGCCCGCTCCCCTCAGAACTCAGCCCAGCAGCAGAGACTGAAATCGGGGATTGCCAGAGCCTGTAAGAGGTAAAGTGTCCTGCACTACAGCCTGACTGTTGGAGAAGATTACTCATCTGGAGTCTTTTTTCTGTCCCCACACAGTGACTGATTGTTTTACCTTCTCAATTCTGGACTGCTCTGCACGGGGATTTGGGGCTATCTCTGTGTTACTTTAAGGGCTAGGTTTAGAGCATCTAGCACTAGTATCCTGTGATATTTTAGCTGTTTAAATGCTGTATTAGAGTGCTTACCTTGGTAGGATTGCATAGAATGTGTGCGGTGGGTGTCCGCCATCTTGCGCATGCGTAGTAGCCTCCTGTATCGGGATACAGTTCCAATAGTTGGCACATGCGCAGTAGGGTCCTGTACTAGCCCGCTGCATACTAATGGGATTCCTTTGTTTGTCCTCCCTATATAGGCCCTGAAGCAGCCCGCTCCCCTCAGAACTCAGCCCAGCAGCAGAGACTGAAATCGGGGATTGCCAGAGCCTGTAAGAGGTAAAGTGTCCTGCACTACAGCCTGACTGTTGGAGAAGATTACTCATCTGGAGTCTTTTTTCTGTCCCCACACAGTGACTGATTGTTTTACCTTCTCAATTCTGGACTGCTCTGCACGGGGATTTGGGGGCTATCTCTGTGTTACTTTAAGGGCTAGGTTTAGAGCATCTAGCACTAGTATCCTGTGATATTTTAGCTGTTTAAATGCTGTATTAGAGTGCTTACCTTGGTAGGATTGCATAGAATGTGTAGCGTGTAGCGTGGGTGTCCGCCATCTTGCGCATGCGCAGTAGCCTCCTGTATCGGGATACAGTTCCAATAGTTGGCGCATGCGCAGTAGGGTCCTGTACTAGCCCGCTGCATACTAATGGGATTCCTTTGTTTGTCCTCTCTATATAGGCCCTGAAGCAGCCCGCTCCCCTCAGAACTCAGCCCAGCAGCAGAGACTGAAATCGGGGATTGCCAGAGCCTGTAAGAGGCCCTGAAGCAGCCCGCTCCCCTCAGAACTCAGCCCAGCAGCAGAGACTGAAATCGGGGATTGCCAGAGCCTGTAAGAGGTAAAGTGTCCTGCACTACAGCCTGACTGTTGGAGAAGATTACTCGTCTGGAGTCTTTTTTCTGTCCCCACACAGTGACTGATTGTTTTACCTTCTCAATTCTGGACTGCTCTGCATGGGATTTGGGGGCTATCTCTGTGTTACTTTAAGGGCTAGGTTTAGAGCATCTAGCACTAGTATCCTGTGATATTTTAGCTGTTTAAATGCTGTATTAGAGTGCTTACCTTGGTAGGATTGCATAGAATGTGTAGCGTGTAGCGTGGGTGTCCGCCATCTTGCGCATGCGCAGTAGCCTCCTGTATCGGGATACAGTTCCAATAGTTGGCGCATGCGCAGTAGGGTCCTGTACTAGCCCGCTGCATACTAATGGGATTCCTTTGTTTGTCCTCCCTATATAGGCCCTGAAGCAGCCCGCTCCCCTCAGAACTCAGCCCAGCAGCAGAGACTGAAATCGGGGTCTGCCAGAGCCTGTAAGAGGCCCTGAAGCAGCCCGCTCCCCTCAGAACTCAGCCCAGCAGCAGAGACTGAAATCGGGGATTGCCAGAGCCTGTAAGAGGTAAAGTGTCCTGCACTACAGCCTGACTGTTGGAGAAGATTACTCTTCTGGAGTCTTTTTTCTGTCAGAACACAGTGACTGATTGTTTTACCTTCTCAATTCTGGACTGCTCTGAAAGGGGATTTGGGGGCAATCTCTGTGTTACTTCAAGGGCTAGGTTTAGAGCATCTAGCACTAGTATCCTGTGATATTTTAGCTGTTTAAATGCTGTATTAGAGTGCTTACCTTGGTAGGATTGCATAGAATGTGTAGCGTGTAGCGTGGGTGTCCGCCATCTTTCGCATGCGCAGTAGCCTCCTGTATCGGGATACAGTTCCAATAGTTGGCGCATGCGCTGTAGGGTCCTGTACTAGCCCGCTGCATACTAATGGGATTCCTTTGTTTGTCCTCCCTATATAGGCCCTGAAGCAGCCCGCTCCCCTCAGAACTCAGCCCAGCAGCAGAGACTGAAATCGGGGACTGCCAGAGCCTGTAAGAGGCCCTGAAGCAGCCCGCTCCCCTCAGAACTCAGCCCAGCAGCAGAGACTGAAATCGGGGATTGCCAGAGCCTGTAAGAGGTAAAGTGTCCTGCACTACAGCCTGACTGTTGGAGAAGATTACTCGTCTGGAGTCTTTTTTCTGTCCCCACACAGTGACTGATTGTTTTACCTTCTCTAATTCTGGACTGCTCTGCAGGGGTTGGGGCTATCTCTGTGTTACTTTAAGGGCTAGGTTTAGAGCATCTAGCACTAGTATCCTGTGATATTTTAGCTGTTTAAATGCTGTATTAGAGTGCTTGCCTTGGTAGGATTGCATAGAATGTGTAGCGTGTCGCGTGGGTGTCCGCCATCTTGCGCATGGGCAGTAGCCTCCTGTATCGGGATACAGTTCCAATAGTTGGCGCATGCGCAGTAGGGTCCTGTACTAGCCCACTGCATACTAATGGGATTCCTTTGTTTGTCCTCTCTATAGGCCCTGAAGCAGCCCGCTCCCCTCAGAACTCAGCCCAGCAGCAGAGACTGAAATCGGGGACTGCCAGAGCCTGTAAGAGGCCCTGAAGCAGCCCGCTCCCCTCAGAACTCAGCCCAGCAGCAGAGACTGAAATCGGGGATTGCCAGAGCCTGTAAGAGGTAAAGTGTCCTGCACTACAGCCTGACTGTTGGAGAAGATTACTCATCTGGAGTCTTTTTTCTGTCCCCACACAGTGACTGATTGTTTTACCTTCTCAATTCTGGACTGCTCTGCACGGGGATTTGGGGGCTATCTCTGTGTTACTTTAAGGGCTAGGTTTAGAGCATCTAGCACTAGTAACCTGTAATATTTTAGCTGTTTAAATGCTGTATTAGAGTGCTTACCTTGGTAGGATTGCATAGAATGTGTAGCGTGTAGCGTGGGTGTCCGCCATCTTGCGCATGCGCAGTAGCCTTCTATATCGGGATACAGTTCCAATAGTTGGCGCATGTGCAGTAGGGTCCCGTACTAGCCCGCTGCAAACTAATGGGATTGCTTTGTTTGTCCTCCCTATATAGGCCCTGAAGCAGCCCGCTCCCCTCAGAACTCAGCCCAGCAGCAGAGACTGAAATCGGGGATTGCCAGAGCCTGTAAGAGGTAAAGTGTCCTGCACTACAGCCTGACTGTTGGAGAAGATTACTCATCTGGAGTCTTTTTTCTGTCCCCACACAGTGACTGATTGTTTTACCTTCTCAATTCTGGACTGCTCTGCACGGGGATTTGGGGGCTATCTCTGTGTTACTTTAAGAGCTAGGTTTGGAGCATCTAGCACTAGTATCCTGTGATATTTTAGCTGTTTAAATGCTGTATTAGAGTGCTTACCTTGGTAGGATTGCATAGAATGTGTAGCGTGTAGCGTGGGTGTCCACCATCTTGCGCATGTGCAGTAGCCTCCTGTATCGGGATACAGTTCCAATAGTTGGCGCATGTGCAGTAGGGTCCTGTACTAGCCAACTGCATACTAATGGGATTCCTTTGTTTGTCCTCCCTATATAGGCCCTGAAGCAGCCCGCTCCCCTCAGAACTCAGCCCAGCAGCAGTAACTGAAATCGGGGATTGCCAGAGCCTGTAAGAGGTAAAGTGTCCTGCACTACAGCCTGATTGTTGGAGAAGACTACTCGTCTGGAGTCTTTTTTCTGTCCCCACACAGTGACTGATTGTTTTACCTTCTCAATTCTGGACTGGTCTGAACGGGGACTTGGGGGCTATCTCTGTGTTACTTTAAGGGCTAGGTTTAGAGCATCTAGCACTAGTATCCTGTGATATTTTAGCTGTTTAAATGCTGTATTAGAGTGCTTACCTTCGTAGGATTGCACAGAATGTGTAGTGTGTAGCGTGGGTGTCCGCCATCTTGCGCATGCGCAGTAGCCTCCTGTATCGGGATACAGTTCCAATAGTTTGCTCATGCGCAGTTCGGTCCTGTACTAGCCCGCTGCATACTAATGGGATTCCTTTGTTTGTACTCCCTATATAGGCCCTGAAGCAGCCCGCTCCCCTCAGAACTCAGCCCAGCAGCAGAGACTGAAATCGGGGACTGCCGGAGCCTGTAAGAGGCCCTGAAGCAGCCCGCTCCCCTCAGATCTCAGCCCAGCTGCAGAGACTGAAATCGGGGATTGCCAGAGCTTGTAAGAGGTAAAGTGTCCTGCACTGCAGCCTGACTGTTGGAGAAGATTACTCGTCTGGAGTCTTTTTTCTGTCCCCACACAGTGACTGATTGTTTAACTTCTCAATTCTGGACTGCTCTGCACGGGGATTTGGGGGCTATCTCTGTGTTATTTTAAGGGCTAGGTTTAGAGCATCTAGCACTAGTATCCTGTGATATTTAAGCTGTTTAAATGCTGTATTAGAGTGCTTACCTTGGTAGGATTGCATAGAATGTGTAGCGTGTAGCGTGGGTGTCCGCCATCTTGCACTGCAGTAACCTCCTTGTATCGGGATACAGTTCAATAGTTGGTGCATGTGCAGTAGGGTCCTGTACTAGCCCACTGCATACTAATGGGATTCCTTTGTTTGTCCTCCCTATATAGGCCCTGCAGCAGCCTGCTCCCCTCAGAACACAGCCCAGCAGCAGAGACTGAAATTGGGGATTACCAGAGCCTGTAAGAGGTGTAGTGTCCTGCACTACAGCCTGACTGTTGGAGAAGATTACTCGTCTGGAGCCTTTTTTCTGTCCCCACAAAATGACTGATTGTTTTACCTTCTCAATTCTGGACTGCTCTGTACGTGGATTTGGGGGCTATCTCTGTGTTTATTTAAGGGCTAGGTTTAGAGCATCTTGCACTAGTATCCTGTGATATTTTAGCTGTTTAAATGTAGTATTAGAGTGCTTACCTAGATAGGATTGCATAGAATGTGTAGCGTGCAGCGTGGGTGTCCGCCATCTTGCGCATGCGCTGTAGCCTCCTGTATCGGGATTAAGTTCTAATAGTTGGCACATGCGCAGTAGGGTCCTGTACTAGCCCGCTACATACTAATGGGATACCTTTGTTTGTCCTCCCTATAAAGGCCCTGAAGCATCCCGCTCCCCTCAAAACTCAGCCCAGCAGCAGATACTGAAATCAGTGGATTGCCAGAGCCTGTAAGAGGTAAAGTGTCCTGCACTACAGCCTTACTGTTGGAGAAGATTACTCGTCTGGAGTCTTTTTTCTGTCCCCACACAGTGACTGATTGTTTTACCTTCTCAATTCTGGACTGCTCTGAAAGAGTTTGGGGCTATCTTTGTGTTACTTTAAGGGATAGGTTTAGAGCATCTAGCACTATTATCCTGTGATATTTTAGCTGTTTAGATGCTTTATTAGAGTGCTTACTTTGGTAGGATTGCATAGAATGTGTAGCGTGCAGCGTGGGTGTCCGCCATCTTGCGCATGTGCAGTAGCCTCCTGTATCGGGATACAGTTCCAATAGTTGGCGCATGCGCAGTAGGGTCCTGTACTAGCCCACTGCATACCAATGGGATTCCTTTGTTTGTCCTCCCTCTATAGGCCGTGAAGCAGCCCGCTCCCCTCAGAACTCAGCCCAGCAGCAGAGACTGAAATCGGGGATTGCCAGAGCCTGTAAGAGGTAAAGAGTCCTGCACTACAGCCTGACTTTTGGAGAAGATTACTCATCTGGAGTCTTTTTTCTGTCCCCACACAGTGACTGATTGGATTACCTTCTCAGCTCTGGACTGCTCTGCACGGGGATTTGGGGGCTATCTCTGTGTTACTTTAAGGGCTAGCTTTAGAGCATCTACCACTAGTATCCTGTGATATTTTATCTGTTTAAATGCTGTATTAGAGTGCTTTCCTTTTGGTAGGATTGCATAGAATGTGTAGCGTGTAGCGTGGGTGTCCGCCATCTTGCGAATGCGCGGAAACGCCTCCTGTAGCAGATACAGTTCCAATAGTATGGTGCATACGCAGTAAGGGTGATGTACTAGCCCGCATGCTGCCCTAAGCGGCCATCCCCTCAGAACTCAACCCAGAGCAGGGCGGGGATTGCCAGAGATTATAAGAGGTAAAGTGTCCTGCACTACAGCATGACTGTTGGAGAAGATTACTTGTCTGGAGTCTGTTTTCTGTCCCCACACGTGACTGATTGTTTTACCTTCTCAATTCTGGATTGCTCTGCACGGGGATTTGGGGGCTATCTCTGTGTTACTTTAAGGGCTAGGTTTCGAGCATCTAGCACTAGTATCCTATGTGATATTTTTAGCTGTTTAAATGCTGTATTAAGTTGCTTACCTTGGTAGGATTGCATAGAATGTGTAGCGTGTAGCGTGGTGTCCGCCATCTTTGCGCATCGCGATAGCCTCACTATTATCGGGATACAGTTCCAATAGTTAGCGCGACGGGTGGGGCCTGTACTGGCCGCTGCATGCTAATAGGATTCCTTTGTTTGTGCTCCTATATGGAAGCCCTGAAGCAGCCCGCTCCCTCAGAACTCAGCCCAGCAGCAGAGGACCCAAAGCCGGGACTGCGGAGCCTGTAAGAGGCCAGGCAGCCAGCTCCCCAAGATCTCAGCCCAGCTGCAGAGACTGAAATCGGGGATTGCCAGAGCCTGTAAGAGGTAAAGTGTCCTGCACTGCAGCCTGACTGTTGTAGAAGATTACTCGTCTGGACCCTTTTTTCTGTCCCCACACAGTGACTGATTGTTTAACTTCTCAATTCTGGACTGCTCTGGACGGGGATTTGGGGGCTATCTTCTGTGTTACTTTAAGGGCTAGGTTTAGAGCATCTAGCACTAGTATCCTGTGATATTCTAGCTGTTTAAATGCTGTATTAGAGTGCTTACCTTGGTAGGATTGCATAGAATGTGTAGCGTGTAGCGTGGGTGTCCGCCATCTTGCGCATGTGCAGTAGCCTCCTGTATCGGGATACAGTTCCAATAGTTGGCGCATGCAGTAGGTCCTGTATCAGGCCACTGCATACTAAGGAGATTCTTTGTTTGTCCTCCCTTATAGGCCCTGAAGCAGCCGCGCCCCTCAGAACTCAGCCCAGCAGCAGAGACTGAAATCGGGGATTGCCAGAGCCTGTAAGAGATAAAGTGTCCGGCACTACAGCCTGACTGTTGGAGAAGATTACTCATCTGGAGTCTTTTTTCTGTCCCCACACAGTGACTGATTGTTTTACCTTCTCAATTCTGGACTGCTCTGCACGGGGATTTGGGGGCTATCTCTGTGTTACTTTAAGGGCTAGGTTTAGAGCATCTAGCACTAGCGTGCTGTGATATTTTAGCTGTTTAAATGCTGTATTAGAGTGCTTACCTTGGTAGGATTGCATAGAATGTGTAGCGTGTAGCGTGGGTGTCCGCCATCTTGCGGATGCACAGTAGCCTCTGTATCGGGATACAGTTCCAATAGTTGGCGCATGCGCAGTAGGGTCCTGTACTAGCCCGCTGCATACTAATGGGATTCCTTTGTTTGTCCTCCCTATATAGGCCCTGAAGCAGCCCGCTCCCCTCAGAACTCAGCCCAGCAGCAGAGACTGAAATTGGGGATTGCCAGAGCCTGTAAGAGGTAAAGTGTCCTGCACTACAGCCTGACTGTTGGAGAAGATTACTCATCTGGAGTCTTTTTTCTGTCCCCACACAGTGACTGATTGTTTTACCTTCTCAATTCTGGACTGCTCTGCACGGGGATTGGGGGCTATCTCTGTGTTACTTTAAGGGCTAGGTTTAGAGCATCTAGCACTAGTATCCTGTGATATTTTAGCTGTTTAAATGCTGTATTAGAGTGCTTACCTTGGTAGGATTGCATAGAATGTGTAGCGTGAGGTGGTGTCCGCCATCTTGCGCATGCGCAGTAGCCTCCTGTATCGGGATACAGTTCCAATAGTTGGCACATGCGCAGTAGGGTCCTGTACTAGCCCGCTGCATACTAATGGGATTCCTTTGTTTGTCCTCCCTATATAGGCCCTGAAGCAGCCCGCTCCCCTCAGAACTCAGCCCAGCAGCAGAGACTGAAATCGGGGATTGCCAGAGCCTGTAAGAGGTAAAGTGTCCTGCACTACAGCCTGACTGTTGGAGAAGATTACTCATCTGGAGTCTATTTTCTGTCCCCACACAGTGACTGATTGTTTTACCTTCTCAATTCTGGACTGCTCTGCAAGGGGATTTGGGGGCTATCTCTGTGTTACTTTAAGGGCTAGGTTTAGAGCATCTAGCACTAGTATCCTGTGATATTTTAGCTGTTTAAATGCTGTATTAGAGTGCTTACCTTGGTAGGATTGCATAGAATGTGTAGCGTGTAGCGTGGGTGTCCGCCATCTTGCGCATGCGCAGTAGCCTCCTGTATCGGGATACAGTTCCAATAGTTGGCGCATGCGCAGTAGGGTCCTGTACTAGCCACTGCATACTAATGGGATTCCTTTGTTTGTACTCCCTATATAGGCCCTGAAGCAGCCCGCTCCCCTCAGAACTCAGCCCAGCAGCAGAGACTGAAATCGGGGATTGCCAGAGCCTGTAAGAGGCCCTGAAGCAGCCCGCTCCCCTCAGAACTCAGCCCAGCAGCAGAGACTGAAATCAGGGATTGCCAGAGCCTGTAAGAGGTAAAGTGTCCTGCACTACAGCCTGACTGTTGGAGAAGATTACTCGTCTGGAGTCTTTTTTCTGTCCCCACACAGTGACTGATTGTTTTACCTTCTCAATTCTGGACTGCTCTGCAAGGGGATTTGGGGGCTATCTCTGTGTTACTTTAAGGGCTAGGTTTAGAGCATCTAGCACTAGTATCCTGTGATATTTTAGCTGTTTAAATGCTGTATTAGAGTGCTTACCTTGGTAGGATTGCATAGAATGTGTAGCGTGTAGCGTGGGTGTCCGCCATCTTGCGCATGCGCAGTAGCCTCCTGTATCGGGATACAGTTCCAATAGTTGGCGCATGCGCAGTAGGGTCCTGTACTAGCCCGCTGCATACTAATGGGATTCCTTTGTTTGTCCTCCCTATATAGGCCCTGAAGCAGCCCGCTCCCCTCAGAACTCAGCCCAGCAGCAGAGACTGAAATCGGGGATTGCCAGAGCCTGTAGAGGCCCTGAAGCAGCCCGCTACCCTCAGAACTCAGCCCAGCAGCAGAGACTGAAATCGGGGATTGCCAGAGCCTGTAAGAGGTAAAGTGTCCTGCACTACAGCCTGACTGTTGGAGAAGATTACTCTTCTGGAGTCTTTTTTCTGTCCCCACACAGTGACTGATTGTTTTACCTTCTCAATTCTGGACTGCTCTGCACGGGGATTTGGGGGCTATCTCTGTGTTACTTTAAGGGCTAGGTTTAGAGCATCTAGCACTAGTATCCTGTGATATTTTAGCTGTTTAAATGCTGTATTAGAGTGCTTACCTTGGTAGGATTGCATAGAATGTGTAGCGTGTAGCGTGGGTGTCCGCCATCTTGCGCATGCGCAGTAGCCTCCTGTATCGGGATACAGTTCCAATAGTTGGCGCATGCGCAGTAGGGTCCTGTACTAGCCCGCTGCATACTAATGGGATTCCTTTGTTTGTCCTCCCTATATAGGCCCTGAAGCAGCCCGCTCCCCTCAGAACTCAGCCCAGCAGCAGAGACTGAAATCGGGGATTGCCAGAGCCTGTAAGAGGCCCTGAAGCAGCCCGCTCCCCTCAGAACTCAGCCCAGCAGCAGAGACTGAAATCGGGGATTGCCAGAGCCTGTAAGAGGTAAAGTGTCCTGCACTACAGCCTGACTGTTGGAGAAGATTACTCGTCTGGAGTCTTTTTTCTGTCCCCACACAGTGACTGATTGTTTTACCTTCTCAATTCTGGACTGCTCTGAAAGGGGATTTGGGGGCAATCTCTGTGTTACTTTAAGGGCTAGGTTTAGAGCATCTAGCACTAGTATCCTGTGATATTTTAGCTGTTTAAATGCTGTATTAGAGTGCTTACTTTGGTAGGATTGCATAGAATGTGTAGCGTGTAGCGTGGGTGTCCGCCATCTTGCGCATGCACGTAGCCTCCTGTATCGGGATACAGTTCCAATAGTTGGCGCATGCGCAGTAGGGTCCCGTACTAGCTCGCTGCATACTAATGGGATTCCTTTGTTTGTCCTCCCTATATAGGCCCTGAAGCAGCCCGCTCCCCTCAGAACTCAGCCCAGCAGCAGAGACTGAAATCGGGGACTGCCAGAGCCTGTAAGAGGCCCTGAAGCAGCCCGCTCCCCTCAGAACTCAGCCCAGCAGCAGAGACTGAAATCGGGGATTGCCAGAGCCTGTAAGAGGTAAAGTGTCCTGCACTACAGCCTGACTGTTGGAGAAGATTACTCGTCTGGAGTCTTTTTTCTGTCCCCACACAGTGACTGATTGTTTTACCTTCTCAATTCTGGACTGCTCTGCACGGGGATTTGGGGGCTATCTCTGTGTTACTTTAAGGGCTAGGTTTAGAGCATCTAGCACTAGTATCCTGTGATATTTTAGGAATCATTCTAGTTACTCTCCTTGAACCTGTTCAAGAATTGCTATGTCTTTTTTTTTTGGTTTGATTCCAGAAAGGGGAGCCATAGTCTAGATATGGTCTAATGTATGCCCTATACAATGGAATAAGGCATTGTTCAGTGTGATTAACAAAAGTCGCGCTTTATTTGCCTCAAAATTCTGTTGGTCATGCAAGCAATTCTAACACAGTGATCATTTGATGTAAGTTTATTATTAACATACAGTATATCCCTAAATCTTTTTCACAATTTGATGAGTGGAAGTGGTAGTCCGTTTATATGATATATTATTTTTGGATTATTTACACCAAAAATGCACTACTAAACATTTGTCTTGATTAAACTGCATATGATTTTCATTTGCCCAAAGTGTTAATTTTTCCAAATCCTTCTTTAATGCAGATATATTTTCTTGATTATGAACCTTCCTAATTTAGTATCATCTGCAAATTTAACTATGAAGTTATTTGGCCCTGTTTGTAAATCACTGATAAGAAGTTAAACAATGTTGGTCCCAAGACCGATCCCTGTGACATCACTTGTCACACTACCGAATCAGACAAGATATCATTAATTCTGACTCTCTGAGAACGATTTGTCAACCAGTTTAAAGTCAGTTGACAATACCAGGAGACAAACCTAGACTGCATTTTAGTAATGAATTTTCATGTGAGACTTTATTAAGAAGCTCTACTAAAGTCCAAAGAATTACATCGGTAGGGATATCCACATCTAGTAGAGTACTTGTATTATTGTAAAAAGATATCAGATTGGTGGTGCAAGAATACTTGGGAGTAAACCATACTGATTTGAATCAAAATTCTTAATTTTTACAATCTTGATCTATTAGAGACTTCATTACTGCTCCATTAATTTACCAGCCATTGAGGTCAGGGCTAATTGGATGATAATTTTGCACAGACCCTCTATTGCCTTTTTAAATATGGGAGTAACTATTGCTGAATGCCAATCATTTTTGTACAATGCTTTCTTAAGGATTTATTGAAAATAACTTGACAAAGGTATAGAAATATTTATAGAGTTTCAATCAGGAAACCATGGATGAATACTCCTTCCTTCCTTCTAGCCTACTTGTGGAAGCTCTTGCCGTGGTGCTGTGAGCTGCCCCACCCACCCAGGGTTGGCTGTACATTTATTGCTGCTTACAAGTCACATGACACATCACATGACCTCTCCTTATTTTTTTCTAAGTGTCCACTTTTCCATTTGCAGCTTATACTCTCTGACCACTAGGGGTTGCTGCTGTGCCCCTCCAGCCACCACTCTGCTCACTCTCCTCAACTCCACTCCCTATTTGTTACTACTGGTTTCACTAGGAGTCACTACAGCACCCTCCTAACTCCTGTTTTCCACACCCTGCATCCCTCCTAATCTCTACTCCTCCCCTTATCTGCCACAGTCTCCTGTGGATCTCAAACCCTGTACCACTGACCCCAAGGTCAACAACTCTACCACCAAGCCAGCAAGTCAGGCCATTTACTCTCTTGGTTCCACAGCTCTTAAATCTTCTTACTCCATAGTCAGCTAAAAAACGGTTTTTCTACTGTCCCTTTGCAAGTCTCAAACCCTGTAGCTTGACACCAAAGTCAGCAGCTCTACCTCCCGGCCATCAAACCTAAATATACAGTATTTCTTTTGGTTTCCAAAGCTCTTAAAACCTTTTGGTCCCATAATCGACTAAAATACTTTCTGCTGTTCTGCCGGGCCTCAGATCCTGTATCCTGACACCAAGGTCAGCAGCCTTACCTCTAGGCCAGCAAGCCAAGATAAATTTCCCTAGGTTTTAAAGCTCTTAAAGCTTTGGTTACAAAATCAACAAAATACACACTGCTGTCCCACCACAGGTCTCAAATCCTGTACCCTGAGACCAAAGTGAGCAGCCTTACCACCAAACCAACAAGCCAAGATAATCTCCTCCTGGTTCTGAAAGCTCTTATAGCTTGCTCCCACCCAACCACCTTGCTCTGCCTCAAGGCTACTTGACATCATGAATTCTCACCTCCACCTTATGTGTCTCATCTTTATAAGCATCCTGAGGCCCACCTCCTAACAGCCAGACTTTATCCCCATCAAATGCACACATACCTCACTACTGTAACCCACTCCCACTCTCAACCATGTCAGTGCACCCTGGACCCCTGCATCCACCCCCAGCTGCCCCTGACTCTGCTACTCCACCTGGCTCCCTGGCTCCACCATCTTTGTGTCTTCCTGTCCCTCCAAACCCTGCCCACCTCTTGCTCCCCTACTGCCTGCCTCTCTCTCAAAGTACTCCCAAAAAGTTAACAAACTACCACCCCAGGGCTAAAACCTTGGTCATTCTACCCTCCCTGGTAATATCCACCCCAACCCAGGCCCTGCCTCCACCAGTCCACCAACCAGGTCCAATGGACTCCGTGTAGCATCTATGAACATTTGCAGCCTGCTGAAAAATTTGCTGCCATTCAGTGCTGGTCACTACACCAGCCAGACATCATAGCCCTAGTAGAAACCTGGCTAACTAAGTCCACCCTGGACTCCTTTGTCTCCCTTCCAGGCTACACCTATATTTTGAGGATCAAACAGGTAAACGTGTTGGTGGTTGTGCATTTTATGCTCGTGACACCATCACTGGCCATGCCCTCCCTACTCCAAGCTAGTAGATGGTGCCCAGGCCCTTACCTTCAAACTACCCCAGACCCATCCAACAGCCTGCTCTATCTCACAGTCTCCCACATACCCCCAAGGAACCAGAACCCAGCTATATCGTCTCTCACTGAATATCTCTTCCCTCCCCAGTAAAACACAACAAGTCCCTGGTTGGAGACCTCAGCGTGAACTGGTACAGTCCCTCTGCATCACCAATATTAGACACCTTCACTGCATTAGACCTGACCCAACTCATCTCCAACCCACTAGATGTAACCAAGCTACTGGGACCTGCACCCTCAAGATGTCATTATCTCCTACTGCCCCAAAGATTCAGGATATTCAAGTACTCCCAGACTCCTTAAGTGACAAGTCCCTCTCCTATTCCTCTGGTCTGCCTCACCCCACAGCTTGTAGCCCAAGCCACCCGCCACAGGCGGGAAAATCTCAAACAGTTCCTCACTGGCATTGATTGGTCTCCCATCCACCATGCAGCCAACATTGATGCTGCCTCTTCTCACAAGCCTTTAACATGGCCTGTGATCTGTTTGCTCCTTCAACATGATCCAGTCCAAAAGCCAAAATGCACCTTGGGTCACCCTGCTGTACTCCAACTACTCAGGGACAGGGATAACTTCTGGCATATAGCCACTGAGACTGTCCGGATGGCTGACAGACAAGCATATAACGCCACATGTAATAGGTGCACGTGGGCCATCTGAAAAGTCAAGGCTGACCACTACCAGGCCACCCTCACCTTCTCATGGGGCTGTGCCCGGAACTTCTGGGACAATATAAAAGAAATAAATGGGAAATCATGCTCCCCCCAAGCCCAGCTTACAGTCAATGACTCCACCATTACTGACCCCACTGACATTGCCAACTGCCTTAACTCCTCCTTTACAGATCTTAGCCCTGTCCTCCTAAGTAACTTTTTTGACCCAACCCCTGACCCACCACCCTCAGATCCACAATGACCCCGGTTCTACCTACACAAAATATCTGTCCGGGAAGCCAGACCACTCCTGCTTAAAGCGTTAAACAGCAACAGTCCAAGCAGTGACTCCCTGGACCCAAAAATACTCTGGCTGGTCCTGGATGATGTCCTGGTCCCACTGACTGACCTACTAAACTGGTCCCTCTGCCTGGGGCAATTCCCCACAGCATGGAAAATAGCTATAGTCACACCTATTCACAAAGGAGGTGACAGGTCCACCCTCAGCAACTATTGTTCAATCTCCATCATTCCCCTTTCCAAAGCCTTAGAAAAGTGGGCCACTCAACTCACCGAATATCTAGCAAAGTATGACATTCTTTGCCTGGAACATCATGGCTTCTGTGCTGGTCAGAGCACAAGTACAGCGTTAGTGGAGTTCTCCAACTTCCTGCACTCCTCCCTGGACGCGGTTCCCTAGCTGTAGCAGTGTTCATTGACCTCTCTAAGGCCTTTGACACTGTCTCCCACCCTCTCCTACTAAATGCCCTCATCCATACAGGGCTCTCTGCTGGCCCCCCTTGCCTGGTGTGTGAGTTACCTAACAGACCACTCCCAGCATGTCAGAAATAATGGGATACTTTCAGAAACCCATCCCATTTGCTTGGGGGTCCCCCAGGGCTCTATCTTGGGCCCACTACTCTTTAGCCTCTACCTAAATACCCTGCTGAGTGCCTGCTCTGGCAATATTATCCTGTATGCTGATGACGCTGTTATTTATGCCATCAACAGAAATCCAACCTCCCTCCAAGACTCCCTCCAACGCTCCTTCAATGATGCTGAAAACTGGTTTAAGGAGAGCAGGCTAGTCACTAACCTCAAAAAAATGAATGCAATGCTCTTTGCCCACCACCAGAACAAAGCCAGCAACAACCCCCTCCAAATCCTCCCTAGCACTCATCAACCAATTGAACAAGTTTACACCTACAAATATCTTGGGATCACTTTTGACTCGGCCCTCACCTTTCATACCCACATTACAGCCCTCACTTCTGCCGCTAACACTCATCTTGGCTTACTCTACCATCACAAGGACTGCATCCCACCTGATGCCCTCAGACTTGCCATAATGTCCTCAGTAATGTCCCTTGTCGATTACGGCCTTCCAGTCTATGGTGCAGCTGACTCCACAGCCCTCAACAAAATTCCACTCACCCTAAACAAGGCTTGCAGACTAGTGATCAGTGCCCCTAGGCTCACCCACACATGTCAGCTCTATGACATGGTAAATCTCCTTAGCCTCGATGAACGCCTCCGATACCAAACTTGCCTATTAACTAAGAAAATTCTCTGGATCTCACACCCTGGGGTCTCTGCCGCCATCCAACTCAAACCTTCCAGAGTCAATACCCGAGCGACTGACAAGGTCACACTACTGGTACCCAGAACTAGGACCTCCCAGGCACAGAGGTCATTCAGCTATGGAGCCTCATCCTGGTTCAATTTGCTCCCTGCCACCATTTCCAATTCCATCAAAATTGCCCCCCTTTAAAACTGCCCTACGGAACCAATTGTTCAACACCCACTGCTGTGCTTGTCTCTAAGAGATGGTCCACTGCTCTCTATCACTATTGACATAGCCTTCTGGGCCAAACTACCCATCTCCACTCCCCCCTCTCCCCCATGGGCTCCCTCTCTTCTGCCAGTACCTGCTGGTACCAACCTGTCATGTCTAAAATGTTTTTTTTTTTAATTACTCTTTATGTTCAAGCAACTATGTAAACTACGTTACTATATGATTGTATTCTGCATGCGTATGTTGACTATGTATGCCCTCGCTGTGACAGTACCTTTATAAACGAGCCTCTGGTTCAAAGATTGTAAACCGATTTATACAATAAATAAATAAATACAAGGAAAAACATTTGGCAGATAGCAAATAACCAAGGGAGCACATTATATTAAGAATACAGTTATGTTCGAATATATTCAGCACTCACAGGGCTTAGTAAGGCTGCCCCATTGTTGCTGTGCCTCCTGAGGCTAGTGGCATAACAGCTGGTGGAGGAGGTAGAGCTGGGACTGATATGTTGGTGGCAGACTCGCTTGCTTTGAAAACAACCCACTGGGCAGTGACACTCAGGAAAGTTTGGTTTGCACTACTTATCTAGATCTCACTTGTGAAATGTCTATGACACCTCTCAGCCTCTTTGAGAAGTGTCACTATCTTGATTTGTACAGCATTATATATACTAGGGATTATATGTCCAGTAAAGATGAAGCATGATACTGTTGTATTTTGGCTTAAGCTTGTCCAAAGAGTTTTTGAAAGTTGATGTCTTCCACCATGGATAATGGCTGAGATCAAGAGCCATCATCCCAGTACTACTCATTCAAAACGTGGCTAAGCATGTGATAGTTTGGTCCAGGCCTTGAAATATTCAGGCAGTGTAGTTTGTTTAGTTACAACTGGTGATGGCTGTGCTATGGGTCTTGATTAGACTTCTTAATTGCCAGTATGGATTCTGGATGCATCTGTGTTTTCTGGCTGTAACTTCAGAGACAGTTTTCTCCCAGTACACATCCCGAATCACTGCCCCGACGTGCCTTAGGCATTCCTGTTGATGAGGCCATGTTCACATTTTAAAAGCCTTAATGAACTGACCCTGACTGATCTTTTCCCCACACTCATTGCAATATGCTTTCAGTGGATTTGTTGAGTCATAGGTAAAATACTCCCATACTTCTAAGGATCTCAGATGTTTTTGCTTTTTAGTGACTATTTCTACAGCTGTGGAGCATGTCATGCATGGACTGTGCAGCAAGTGCAAATGTATTGTTTTTGATTGATTGATGCTGCTAGGGATGGAAACCAGTAGCAGGTGGTACAGATGTAGAGATCTTTTTGAAGGGACTAACGTGGTCCAGGGACTAAGTCCCAGTGCACAACTTCCTGGTGTGGGGGAAAAAATATCTGCTTCTGTGAAAATGCTATTTTCAGCACTCTGTGCACACTGGTGCCATTGTCTTTCTATCACTGCAACAACACAAATAATGCTATGCCTGGTAATATCCAGCACAGCATTTTTCTTCAGCAGCACAAAAAATATGCACAAACTCCTGTAAATTGTGGAAGAGGTTGCAAAAAGGCAACCTGTTTGAAATTACAGCATATGCTGAGAAAATAGTAGTTGCACAAGGAAACCCTCCCTTGTGTAACTTTTTTTCCTGCATGTAGGAAGAGCACGAGGTAGGTTCTTGGGCAGACTAAATGGACCTTGTTATCCCCTTCTGTTGTCACTTTCTATGTTTCTATGTGCAATATTTTTTCACTTTTGACAATCTGGATCCTGATGCAGATGAATACTTTAGATTTCCTTCACAGAGAAATTTCTTTCCTTGCTTTTCTCATTTCTCTACTTCCTTAATTTTTCCAATTCCTCCTTTGTTGGCACCCACACTTTGGTCTCATAATCATCACTAGTACCTGATGTTGTAATTGATGATGTTTCTATAGTCACTCTTTCTGGTTCTTCCTTCTCCTCTAGTAGATGTGTACATGCTTCACCTGCCCCTCTCTCCTGTTTCTTCCTCCTTCTCTTGTGCAAGTTCTTCCACCTGTCCCCTTGGCCTGTTTTCTTCCTTCTCATCTTGTGTAAGCTTTTCCCATCACCCTCTGCCTCTAGCCTTCTCCTCCTTCTCTACTGTACATTCTTTCATTTTTATCTCCTACTTGCCCAGCCTGCCTCCATCTGCCGGCACCCTTCAACACAATCACTGATTTTCTTCAGCACTTACCTTCATCACTTACACAGGATCAGCTTCTGGTGGGTGAGTGCCAAGATCAGTGGTGTGGAGCTTGTGAGGGTACTTGTGTCATCCTACCAGACAGGGGTATCCTTCATATATTTTCACCCCGAGGGTTGCCAATGTGCATTGTTGTAAACATGCATGTGTGTAAAGGTACACAAATGCTATTGCTCCCTTGTTGGCACAAAACTAGGAATGGGACTTTATGAATTTATTTAATCTTAGTATTTATTGGGTGGGTAGTGGGTATATATTTTTAATGTGCTGGTTAGGGATAGTCTGTATATGACTGTGTGTGTTATGGTTATTTTTTTGTCTGGGGCAAGTGTGTGAGTTGGGGATGGGTTAGTTAAACTGAATGAGGGTTGTGGGGTTTAATTTATTTCTGGACTAAGTTGGATTTTGGGTGGGTGGTTTTTTTTTTATTGTCTGCAGTTATTTTGGAAAGAACGTTTTAACTATTAGGCTCAGAGACGTGCCTAGGTGTCAGATCCTGTAGGCTCAGCTACATAGCGTCCCAGCTGTTGGACCTTTATCCTTTCATCGACCTCCCTCTGTCATCTGCAGCACTTTGGCACAGTTATTGGAAGGAAGCAGGATGGTAGACAGAAGGGTGCCAGGGTGGCTGATGGGGAGAGCCATATCAGAGTGGTGAGGACCAGGAGATGCCGGGGTGAAATGGGGGCTGGGAAGAAGTCACTCATGCCTAGTCCCCATACCAAGGGCTCTACTGGACTGCATGGACAGGTAGCTGCTGAGCCAGCAGCCACCTCTAGTCCCCTTGAGGCAGTGCTGTGCTGTGCAATGTGAGGTCAATGGAGGAAGTTATAGTGGACTTGGTTTCCTCAGTCGCTCTCACTTATGTAACACAGACTTGGCTGGGAGACAACGCTGGCCCAGTTCTGGAGGTGTCCATCCTGGCTGGTTTCTCCACAGTGCACTGCTTGAGAGGAGAACACAGGGGCAGGGGTGCAGCCATCTGTTTTAGAACATACCTGAACTTCTCTGTGCACCCAGTGGATGTTACTTCATCATTTGAATGCATGGCCATTCTGGGTGGAGGGGTTGCAGGCTGCAGAATCTCTTGTGTACTGACTTCTAGGGCACAAGAGGGAATTTCTGTAGGCAGTCATAGACTTCATCACTCGAGAGGGTGTTGGAGACCCCAGATGGCTGATCCTGGGTAACTTCAATGACTGGATCAATGACAAACTATTACAGTTTGGACAAGACTTCTCCAGATGATGAATTCATTGGGCCTTGCACAAGCATTTGCTTTGTGACTCACAGCCACACCATGGATCTACTATTCTTGTTGGGGCTTGAGTCACTGATCTCAAAATTGATTTGGTCATTTGGTCAGATCACTGCATGGTGAGGTTCTCATTCAGGGCTCCCCTCGGTGATCTTTCCCCAGTGGAGATTGTCTGTTATCATCCTTTAAGGGGGCTATCCCCAGAGGGATTATTACCAATAATGGGCCTTTCAGAGGTGAGAGCTGCTTGTGTGGTGGGTGTGAGGGAGGCAGTCACAGCCTTTAATAGGGCTGTGACCTCAGCACTTGACTCCATCACACCAGTCCATAAATGATCCAGGTCCCCTAGTTTGAGACCCCATGGTTTGACAGGGCTCCCAAGGGGATGAAGACTAAGGGTTGGAGGTTGGATTATCATTGGCAGAAGTCCACCCCACCAGGTAATCCCTGAGGCATTCACCCATCTTTATAAAATCTGCCCTCCTGAAGTCCAGGGCTCTCACCTTTGTGTGGTTCAGTTCTGCAGCCTTCCTTATATTGAACCACACTGTATAGTGATCACTGGTCCCCAAGTGGCCTTCCACCTTGATGTCCCTATTAGTGAGTACCAGGTCCAGTATTAACCTTTCATGAGTGGGTTCACTGACTAGTTACCTGAGGAACACCCCTGCAGAGAGTCCAGGATGTCCCTGCTTAGCTAAAGCCGCAGCTGGGATGCTGTAATCCACATCCAGCAGACTGAAGTCCCCACCGCAGCAATTCCCCTTCTCTGCCATTTTGCCAGTGGCTTCCACCAACACCTTATCTGACTCCGGTCCCTGTGTTGGAGGTCTATAGATCATGCCAGCATGAGTACTGGCTCCATTCCCCATCTCCAGGGTAACCCAGAGTACCTCTGCCCCCCCAATATTCCCTGTATCTCTGTCGCTTTTATGCTTTCCCTCACATAAAGCACCACACTCCCTCCTGTTCTTCCCACTCTGTCCTTCATAAACAGAGTATAATCTAATATGGCCGTGCCCCTGTCATGGTTTTCAGTGCACCATGACTCAGTAATGGCCACAATATTCACGTTGTCCTCTGCCATGATAGTCTCTAGGTCTGGAATCTTATTTCCTAGACTTCTAGCATTGGCACACATGGCCTTCCAGATTTTGTCAGCAATATGCTTGTCATCCCCTTTTTTCCCTTCCCTCCTTCCCCCTCACAGAAGAGTTGGGGTGAAACAAATCAGCAGTGAGGCAACCAGGAAGATGTGGCAGCTGCTCTTTGAGGCCACCAGGATTTGGGACCTGAGAATCACTGTCATAGAATATTTTCCCCAGAGTGTGTTCCCTCCAACATTAATGCTGCAGGTGTATGGTGCGCCCTTGATTATCCATCCATTGCAAAAAATTGCAAATAATTGAGAGTGACTAATAATTGAGGTCTAGTAAAAAAAACACTGATTATTTGTGTTAACATTTTTACTGTTCTTAATTTGCACAAGACGTATAGTTTATTTTTAAAGTCACATATTAAAAATGTAAACTCTCACCATTAATTTCGGTGCAGCATAGAATAATCTGTGATGCACATTAGTTTTATTTTGCTGCAGTCACTACATTCTGTTTGTTTGAAGATAAATGTTTAAGTATATTTTACCTGCTTTATTAGCTGGTTTCCAAGCATGTTAGTAAAGTTTGTATTGTCGTCGTGGCAAATGAACATCTAGACAGTAGATTGTGAAGTGATATATCACTGTGGCTAACTCATAAGAAGCATATTCAAGCCATAATAAGTAGGATCATCACAAATTCTCAGCTAGTCAAATCAAAATTAATTCAGAATTAAAGCGTATCTTAAAGGAAAAACCTTCTCTCCCAGTCACAAAATACTTTTAGCTAGTGTTCCAAGTACGTGAATGTGGAAATTGCATTTTTTTTCCTACTGTTTTAAACTCCTTGATAACATGCAATATATTATGACAGACTGCATCACCACAGAAAAAGGGCATAGAGAAAATGGTCTAATGGACTATTTACACCTGGCCTGGCCAATAATGGAGGACAATTAACACTAAGGGAAATGATAATGTGTCATGACTTAACACGGATGATTGGTATAATACTGAACACTGCTCAGCTGAGGAGCCTGTAACAGGGACTGCAGAAAGCATTAGAGTTAAAGCCTCCTTATTACTTGGTATGAAAGAACAAAAGAAGGCCAGAGCCCATCGAGACTGTTCCCACACTATGTGGGACATTATTTATCTTTATCCCTCAACCAAACATCTAATTTGTTTTAAAGACAGTGGTACTAGTTGTCTCTACCAATTATTGTGGCAAGGTGTTTCATACAATGGATGCTTTTATTGGAAAAAGTTTCCTTTGTTGGTTTCATAAATTTTACTTCAAGCTGTTTATTATGCAGTCTCGAACATGTCTCCTTTGAGAGTGTTAGACCACATTTTTCCATTAGATCTGCTGAATTTATTAAATTAAAAACCATAAGCATATCACCTCTTAATCTTCTAGTTTGAAGAGAGAAGAGACCAGTAGCTTTTAATCTGTTCTGATAATCCAAGTTTGTTAATTTTGGAATCATTCTAGTTACTCTCCTTTGAACCTGTTCAAGAATTGCTATGTCTTTTTTTTGGTTTGGATTCCAGAAAGGGGAGCCATAGTCTAGATATGGTCTAATGTATGCCCTATACAATGGAATAAGGCATTGTTCAGTGTGATTAACAAAAGTGCGCTTTATTTGCCTCAAAATTCTGTTGGTCATGCAAGCAATTCTAACACAGTGATCATTTGATGTAAGTTTATTATTAACATACAGTATATCCCTAAATCTTTTTCACAATTTGATGAGTGAAGTGGTAGTCCGTTTATATGATATATTATTTTTGGATTATTTACACCAAAATGCACTACTAAACATTTGTCTTGATTAAACTGCATATGATTTTCATTTGCCCAAAGTGTTAATTTTTCCAAATCCTTTTTAATGCAGATATATTTTCTTGATTATTAACCTTGCCCCCCAATTTAGTATCATCTGCAAATTTAACTATGAAGTTATTTGGCCCTGTTTGTAAATCACTGATAAAGAAGTTAAACAATGTTGGTCCCAAGACCGATCCCTGTGGTACATCACTTGTCACACTACCCGAATCAGACAAGATATCATTAATTCTGACTCTCTGAGAACGATTTGTCAACCAGTTTAAAGTCCAGTTGACAATACCAGGAGACAAACCTAGACTGCATTTTAGTAATGAATTTTCATTGAGACTTTATTGAAAGCTCTACTAAAGTCCAAAAGAATTACATCGTTAGGATACCTACATCTAGTAGAGTACTTGTATTATTGTAAAAAGATATCAGATTGGTGGTGCAAGAATACTTGGGAGTAAACCCATCTGCTGATTTGAATCATAAATTCTTAATTTTTTACAATCTTGATCTATTAGAGACTTCATTACTCGTTCCATTAATTTACCAGCCATTGAGGTCAGGCTAATTGGATGATAATTTTGCACAGACCCTCTATTGCCTTTTTTAAATATGGGAGTAACTATTGCTGAATGCCAATCATTTTGTACAATGCTTTCTTGTAAGGATTTATTGAAAATAACTGACAAAGGTATAGAAATATTTATAGAGGTTTCAATCAGAAACCATGGATGAATACTCCTTCCTTCCTTCTAGCCTACTTGTGGAAGCTCTTGCCCGTCGATTGCTGTGCGTAAAGCTGCCCCTCACCCAGGGTTGGCTACATTTATTGCTGCCTGAATCACATGACACATCACATGACCTCTCCTATTTTTTTTCTAAGTGTCCACTTTTCCATTTGCAGCTTATACTCTCTGACCTAATGGTTGCTGCTGTGCCCTCCAGCCACCACTCTGCTCCTCCCTCTCAACTCCACTCCCTATTTGTTACTACTGGTTTCACTAGGAGTCACTACAGCACCCTCCTAACTCCTGTTTTCCACACCCTGCATCCCTCCTAATCTCTACTCCTCCCCTTATCTGCCACAGTCTCCTGTGGATCTCAAACCCTGTACCACTGACCCCAAGGTCAACAACTCTACCACCAAGCCAGCAAGTCAGGCCATTTACTCTCTTGGTTCCACAGCTCTTAAATCTTCTTACTCCATAGTCAGCTAAAAAACGGTTTTTCTACTGTCCCTTTGCAAGTCTCAAACCCTGTACGCTTGACACCAAAGTCAGCAGCTCTACCCCGGCCATCAAACCTAAATATACAGTATTTCTTTTGGTTTCCAAAGCTCTTAAAGCCTTTGGTCCCATAATCGACTAAAATACTTTCTGCTGTTCTGCCGCAGGCCTCAGATCCTGCATCCTGACACCAAGGTCAGCAGCCTTACCTCTAGGCCAGCAAGCCAAGATAAATTTCCCTAGGTTTTTAAAGCTCTTAAAGCTTTGGTTACAAAATCAACAAAAATACACACTGCTGTCCCACCACAGGTCTCAAATCCTGTACCCTGAGACCAAAGTGAGCAGCCTTACCACCAAGCCAACAAGCCAAGATAATCTCCTCCTGGTTCTTAAAGCTCTTATAGCTTGGCTCCCACCCAACCACCTTGCTCTGCCTCCAAGGCTACTTGACATCATGAATTCTCACCTCCACCTTATGTGTCTCATCTTTATAAGCATCCTGAGGCCCACCTCCTAACAGCCAGACTTTATCCCCATCAAATGCACCCACATACCTCACTACTGTAACCCACTCACTCTCAACCATGTCAGTGCACCCTGGACCCCTGCATCCACCCCCTAGCTGCCCCCTGACTCTGCTACCCACCCTGGCTCCCCTTGGCGCCACCATCTTTGTGTCTTCCTGTCCCTCCAAACCCTGCCCACCTCTCTGCCCCTACTGCCTGCCTCTGCCTCTCAAAGTACTCCCAAAAAGTTAACAAACTACCACCCCAGGGCTAAAACTCATTGGTCTCTACTCCCTCCCTGGTAATATCCACCCCAACCCAGGCCCTGCCTCCACCAGTCCACCAACCAGGTCCAATGGACTCTGATGATCTATGAACATTTGCAGCCTGCTGAAAAATTTGCTGCCATTCAGTGCTGAGTCACCTACACCAGCCAGACATCATAGCCCTAGTAGAAACCTGGCTAACTAAGTCCACCCTGGTCCTTTGTCTCCCTTCCAGGTTGCACCCTATTTTTGAGGATCAAACAGGTAAACGTGGTTATGGTTGTGCATTTTATGCTCGTGATCATCACTGGCCATGCCCTCCCTACTCCAAGCTAGTAGATGGTGCCCAGGCCCTTACCTTCAAACTTACCCCAGACCCATCCAACAGCCTGCTCTATCTCACAGTCTCCTACATACCCCCAAGGAACCAGAACCCAGCTATATCGTCTCTCACTGAATATCTCTTCCCTCCCCAGTAAAACACAACAAGTCCTAGTTGGAGACCTCAACGTGAACTGGTACAGTCCTCTGCATCACCAATATTAGACACCTTCACTGCATTAGACCTGACCCAACTCATCTCCAAACCCACTAGATGTAACCAAGCTACTGGGACCTGCCCTCCAAGATGTCATTATCTCCTACTGCCCCAAAAGATTCAGGATATTCAAGTACTCCCAGACTCCTTAAGTGACAAGTCCCTCTCCTATTCCTCTGGTCTGCCTCACCCCAAGCTTGTAGCCCAAGCCACCGCCACAGGCGGACTAAAATCTCAAACAGTTCCTCACTGGCATTGATTGGTCTCCCATCCACCATGCAGCCAACATTGATGCTGCCTCTTCTCCTCTGACTCTCTCCTATTCTGACTCTCTTTCATGACTCTTCTCTCACCCTGACTCTCTCTCACTCTCCTCTCACTCTCCCTCACTCTGATTCACTCTTTCACTCACTCTCTCACTCTCACTCCAACTTACTCTCTCCCTCTGACTCTCTTCCACTCTAACTCTCTCACTCTCTCACTATGATTCTCTCTCTCTCACTCTGACTCTCTCACCGACTCTCAGTCTGACTCTCTCTCCCTCTCTGACTCTCTCTCTCTCTTTCTCACTCTGACTTGCTCTCTCACTATCTCCCTCTGACTCTTTCTCTCTTATTCAGACTCTCTCTCTCTAACTCTCTCTCACTCTGACTCTCTCTCACTCTGACTCTTCTCTCGCTCTCACTCTGACTCTCCCTTTCTGACTCTGTCTCTCACTCTTTCTCACTCTCTCACTCTGACTCTGAATCTCTCACTCTCTCACTCTGAATCTTTCTCACTCTGACTCTCTCTCACTCTCACTCTCTCTCTCTCTCTCTCTCTCTCACTCTCTCACTCTCACTCTCACTCAGACTCTCGCTCTCTCTCTCTCACTCTCACTCAGTCTCTCTGACTCTCTCACTCACTCTCACACTCTGATTCTCTCTCTCACTATCACTCTGACTCTCTCACTCTGACTCCCTCTCACTCTCTCACTCTGACTCTCTCTCTCACTCACTCTCTCTCCTCTCGGACTCTCTCACTCACTCTCACACTGATTCTCTCTCTCACTACCCTCACGCTCTCTCACTCAACTCCTCCTCTCTCACTCTGACTCTCTCTCTCACTCTCCTCTCTCCTCTCTCTGAGCTCTCTCACTCCTCTCACACTCAGATTCTTTCTCTCTCACTATCACTCTGCCCTCCTCCTGACTCCTCTCACTCTCTTGCGTTTCCTCTCTCTCTGACTCTCACTCTCACTCTGTCGTTCCCCTCTGACTCTCTCACTCTCTGTCTCTTATTCGACTCTCTGACCCTTTCTCTCTCGAGCTCTGCTCTCTCTCTCATTCTCACTCACGCTCCACTCTGACTCCTATCCTCTCACTCTCTTTCCTCCAGATCTCTTTCACTCTGACTCTCTCACACTGACTCTCTCTCTCTCTCTCGCTCACACTGACTCTCTTTCACTCTGACTCTCTCACTCTGACGCTCTCTCTCTGACTCTCTCTCTCTCTCAATCTCTCACTCGGACTCTCTCATTCTCTCACCCTGACTCACTCTCTCACTCTCTCACTCTAACTCTCTTTTACTCTGACTCTCTCTCTCTCTCACACTCACTCTCTCTCTCTCACTCTGACTTCCTCTCTCTCACACTCTCCCTCTCACTCTCTCACTCTGTCACTCTCACTCAGACTCTTTCACTGTGGCTCTTTTTCTTACTCTGACTCTCTCTCATTTTGACTTTCTCTCTCACTATGACTCTCTCGCTCTCTCTCTCTGACTCTCTCTCTCACTCTCACACTCTGATTCTCTCTCTCTCTCACTATCACTGTGACTCTCTCACTCTGACTCTCTCTCACTCACTCTCTCCCTCTCACTCTGAATCTCTCTCTGACTTTCCTCTTACTCTCTCCTCTCTTTCTCACTTTGACTCTCTCTCTCTTCCCATTCTGTTTTCAAACTCTCTCTCAGACTCTCGCTGTCCTCCGACTCACTCTACTTCTGACTGTCACTCCTTTCTCACTCTCACTCTGACTCACTCTCTCACTCTGACTCTCTTTCACTCTGACTCTCTTACTGACTCTCTCTCACTCTCACTCTCTGACTCTCTCTGTCTCTCTCTCACTCTGACTTGCTCTCTCACTCTTTTACTCTGACTCTTCTTTCACTCTCACTCACTCTCACTCTCACTCTGATTCCCTCTCTCACTGACTGTCTCACTCTGATTCTTACTCTGACTCTTCCTAACTCTCGCTCTCTCACTCTCTCTCTCACTCTCTCACTGACTCTCTCTCTCACTCTCACACTCTGATTCTCTCTCTCTCACTATCACTCTGACTCTCACTCTGACTCCTCTCGCTCACTTTCTCTCTCGCTCACGCTCTCTCACTCTCACTCTCACTCTCACACTGACTCTCTTACTCTGACTTATACTCGCGGGCTCTCTCACTCTGACTCTCTCTCTCTCTCATTCTTACTCTGTCTCTCTCTCTCTGACTCTCTCTCTCTGACTCTCACACTCTCACTCTGACTCTCTCTCTCACTCTGACTCTCTCTCTCTCAGTCTGATTAACTCTCTTTACTCTCACTCTGACTCTCTCACTCTCTCTCTGACTCTCTCACTCTCACTCTGACTCACTCTCACTCTCTCTCTGACTTTCTCTCACTCTCACACTCTGAAACTCTCTTTCTCACTATCACTCTGACTCTCTCACTCTGACTCTGTCTAACTCACTTTCTCTCTCTCAATCTGACTCTCTCTCTCACTCTCACTCTCTTACTCTCACTCTCTTTCTCACTTTGACTTTCTCTCTCACTGTCTCTCTCGTATTCTGTCTCTCTCTGACTCTCTCTTTCACTTTGACTATCTCTCTCACTCTGACTCATTCTCTCACTTTCACTGGCAGTCACTGTCTCACCCTCACTCTGATTCACTCTCTCACTCTGACTCTTTTTCACTCTGACTCTTTCATTGACTCGCTCTCCCTCTGCCTCTCTCACTCTCACTCTCTCACTCTCTGACTCTCTCTCTTTCTCACTCTCACTCTCTCTCTCACTGTGATTCACTCTCTCACTCTCACTAACTCTCTCACTCTCACTCCAATGCACTCTCTCCTTCTGACTCTCTTCCACTCTAACTCTTTCACTCTCTCACTATGATTCTCTCTCTCACTCTGACTCTCTCACCGACTCTCTGTCTGACTCTCTTGATTCTCTGACTCTCTCTCTCTTTCTCACTCTGACTCACTCTCTCACTATCTCACTCTGACTCTCTCTCTCCTATTCGGACTCTCTCGCTCTCTGACTCTCTCTCTCTCACTCTCACTCTGACTCACTCTGACTCTCTCTTTCTGACTGTCTCTCTCACTCTTTCTCACTCTCTCACTCTGACTCTGAATTTCTCACTCTCTCACTCTCACTCCCTCTCACTCTGACTCTCTCTCTCATTCTCACTCTGACTCTCACTCTCACTTACTCACTCTCGCTCTCATTCCAGCTTTCTGACTCTCACCCTCACATTCTGATTCTTTCTCTCTCGCTATCACTCTGACTCTCTCCTCCGGCTCCCTCTCACTCTCACTCTGACTCTCTCTCTCACTCTGCTTTTCACTCTCACTCTCCTCAGCTCTCTCTCTCACTCCTCTCACACTCTGATTCTCTCTCTCTCACTCACTCCCACTGACTCTCACTCTCACTCAATCTTTCTGATCTCACTCTCACACTCTGATTCTTTCTCTCTCACTATCACTCTGATCTCTCACTCACAGAGCTCCCTCTCACTCTCACTCTGACGCTCTCACTCTCTCACTCTCCACTGTCTCTCTTTCCTCAGACTCTACCTCGCTCTCTGTCTCTCTTATTCTGATTCTCTCTCTGACACTTTCTCTCTCTCTGACTCTCTCCTCACTCGACTCCTCTCACCATCTCTCTCACTCTAAACTCTCTCTCACTCTCCTCTGACTCTTGCTCTCTCTGACTCCTTCTCATTCTCCTCTGACTCTCACTCCACTCCTCGCTCACTCTCACTCTTATTCCAGCTCTCTGACTCTCACCCTCACACTCTGATTCTTTCTCTCTCACTATCACTCTGACTCTCTCACTCTGACTCCCTCTCACTCTCTCACTCTGACTCTCTCTCTCACTCTTTCTCTCTCTCACTCTCACTTTCTCTGACTCTCTCTCTCACTCTCACACTCTGATTCTCTCTCTATCTCACTATCACTCTGACTCTCTCACTCTGACTCTCACTTTCACTCAATCTCTCTGACTCTCACTCTCACACTCTGATTCTTTCTCTCTCACTATCACTCTGACTCTCTCACTCTGACTCTCTCTCTAACTCTCACTCTCTCACTCTCACTCTCTCTCTTTCCCACTCTGACTCTATCTCACTCTCTGTCTCTCTTATTCTGACTCTCTCTCTCTGACACTTTCTCTCTCACTCTGACTCTCTCTCACTCTGACTCCCTCTCTCCCTCTCACTCTCTTTCACTCTGACTCACTTTCTCTCACTCTGACTCTCTCACGCTGACTCTCTCTCTCACACTGACTCTCTTTCACTCTGACTCTCTCACTCTTTCACTCTAACTCTCTCTGACACTCTCTCTCACTCTCTCACTCTGACTCTCTCGTTCTCTCACCCTGACTCTATCTCTCACTCTCTCACTCTAACTCTCTCTTACTCTGACTCTTTCTCTCACACTCACTCTCTCTCACTCTGTCACTCTGACTTTCTCTCTCTCTCTCTCTGACACTATCCCTCTCACTCTCTCTTTCTCTCTCTCTCTCTCACTCTGACTTTTTCACTCTGGCTCTTTTTCTCACTCCGACTCTCTCTCTCACTTTGACTCTCTCTCTCTCACTATGACTCTCTCTCTGACTCTCTTTCTCAAACTCTCTCTCTCTCACTCTCACACTCTGATTCTCTCTCACTATCACTGTGACTCTCTCACTCTGACTCTCTCTCACTCACTCTCTCTCTCATTCTGACTCTCTCTCTCTTTGACTTTCACTCTTACTCTTTCACTCTCACTCTCTTTCTCACTTTGACTCTCTCTCTCACTCTCTTTCTTATTCTGACTCTCTCTCTGACTCTCTCTCTCAGATTCTCTCTCTCACTCTCACTGTCACTCACTTTCTCACTCTCACTCTGACTCACTCTCTCACTCTGACTGTCTTTCACTCTGACTCTCTTACTGACTCTCTCTCACTCTCACTCTCTGACTCTCTCTGTCTCTCTCTCACTCTGACTTGCTCTATCACTCTCACTCTGACTTTCTCTCTTATTCCGACGCTCTCTCTGACTCTCTCTCTCAATATGACTCTTCTCTCACTCTGACTCTCTCTCACTGTCACTCTCACTCTGACTCACGCTCTCACTCTCACACTGACTCTCTAACTCTGACTCTTATTCTTACATTCTCTCACTCTGACACTCTCTCTCATTCTTACTCTGTCTCTCTCTTATTCTGACTCTCTCACTCTGTCTCTTCTCTCACTCTGACTCTCTCTCACTCTCACTCTGCCTCACTCTCTTACTGACTCTCTCACTCTGACTCTTACTGCAGGCTTTCTCTCTCCTCTGACTTTCCTCTCTTCATTCTATCTCTCCTGACTCTCACTCCTCTCCTCCTCGACTCTCTCTCTCCTCTCTCACTCTCTTTTTTTCTCTCTGACTCTCTCTCTCACTCTCTCTCACACTGACTCCTCTCTCTCGACTCTCACTGTCACCTCTATCCTCTCATTCTCTCTCTACTGTCCTCTCACTCTCACTCTAACTCTCTCACTTTTCCACTTAGACTCTCTCTCTCTCTCACACTCTGACTCTCTCACTCTCACTCTCTCTCTCTCTCTCTCATTCATGACTCTCTCTCTCGGCTCTCTCTCTCACTCCTGACTTTATCTCAACGCTGACTCTCTCACTCACCTGACTCTATTTCACTCCGACTCTCTCACTCTGCCTCTCTCTCTCTCACTTTCTCTGTCAATCTGACACTCTCTCTCTCACTCTCTTACTCTGACTCACTCATACTCTCACCCTGACTCTCTCTCACTCTGTCACTCTCACTCTCACTCTCTCTCTGACTCTGTAACTCTCACTCAGACTCTCACTCTGCCTCTCTCTCTCACTCTGATTCTCTCTCTCTACTCTCACTTTGACTCTCTTACTGACTCTCTCTGACTCTCTCTCACTCTGACTCTCTCACTGACTCTCTCTCTCTGACTCTTTATCACTCTCACTGTCTAAATCTCTGACTCTCTTTCTTTCTCACTCTGACTCACTCTCTCACTCTCTCGCTCAGACTCTCTCTCTCTCTCTTATTCTGACTCTCTGACTCTCTCTCTCACTCTGACTCTTCTCTCACTGTGACTCTCTCTTACTCTCACTCACTCTTTCACTCTCACTCTAACTCACTTTCTCACTCTGACTCTCTTTCACTCTGACTCTCTCACTCTGACTCTCACTCTCACTCTCTCTCATTCTCTCTCTGTCTGACTTTCTCTCTCTCACTCTCACTCTGACTCTCACTTTTTCACTCAAACTCTCTCTCTCACTCTGACTTTCTCTCACTCTCTCACTGTTACTCTCTCTCCCTTTCTCATTCTGATCTCTCTCTGACTCTCTCTCTCACCCTGACTCACTCTGACCCTTTCTGTCTTTCTGACTCTCTCTCACTCTCTCACTCTGACTCTCTCTTACTCTGACTCTCTCTCTCACTCTCACTCACTCACTGTCTCACTGTCACTCTCTCTCTGACTCTGTGACTCTCACTCTGACTCTCTCACTCTGTCTCTCCCTCTCTCTCTCTCTGCCTCTCTCACTCTCACACTCTGATTCTCTCTCTGTCACTATCATTCTGACTCTTTCACTCTGACTCTCTCTCTCACTCTGTCACTCTGACTCTCACTTTCTCACTCTCACTCTCTCTCTTTCTCACTTTGACACTCTCTCTTATTCTGACTCTCTCTCTCACTCTGACTCACTCTCTCACTCTCACTCTCACTCATTCTTTCCCTCTCACTCTGACTCACTCTCTCACTCTGACTGTCTTCCACTCTGACTCTCTCATGCTGACTCTCTCTCAATCTTACTCGCTTACTGACTCTTTCTCTCTGACTCTTTCTCACTCTCACTCTTTCTCACTCCAAATCGTTCTCTCATTCTGATTCTCTCTTATTCTGAGTCTCTCTCTCTCTGACTCTCTCTTTCTCACTGTGTCTCTCTGACTCTCACTCTCTCACTCTGACTCTCTCTCACTCTCACTCACTCTCTCAGTCTCAATCTGACTCTCTCTCTCTGACACTCTCTCTCTCTCATTCTCTCTCTGACTTTCTCTCTCCTCCTCATGACTCTCACATTTCACTCCTCTCACTCTGACTCTCTCTTGCTCTCACTCTAACTCTCTCTCTTTGTCATTCTGACTCTCTCTCTGACTCTCTCTCACCCTGACTCACTCTGACTCTCTCTGTCTTTCTGATTCTCTCTCACTCTGACTCTCTCTTACTCTGACTCTGTCTCTCACTCTCACTCTCTCCCTCACTGTCTCACTGTCACTCTCTCTCTGACTCTATGACTCTCACTCTGACTATCTCACTCTGTCTCTCCTCTCTCCTCTCCTCTCTCTCTCTCACTCTCCTCCTCACTCTAACTCTCTCCTCCAGCTCTCTCACTCTCCTCTCTCGACTCTCTCTTTCACTCTCACACCAGATTCTCTCTCTGTCACTATCATTCTGACTTTCACTCTGACTCTCTCTCACTCTGTCACTCTGACTCTCACTCTCTTACTCTCAGTCTCTCTCTTTCTCACTTTTACTCTCTCACTCTCACTCTCACTTACTGTTTCACTCTCACTCTGACTCACTCTCTCACTCTCACTCGCTCTTTCACTCTCACTCTGACTCTCATTCACTCTGACTGTCTCATGCTGACTCTCTCTCTCTCACTGTGACTCTCTTACTGACGTTCTCTCTGACTGTCTCTTACTCTCACTCTTTCTCACTCTGCTCGCTCTACTCTGAACTCTCTCATTCTGACTCTCTCTCTCTCTCTCTTTCATTCTGTCTGTCTGACTCTCACTCTCCTCGACTCTTCTCCTCTCTCTCTCTCCTGTCACTCTCTCTGCTCTCTCTCTCTGAGCTCTCTCACTCTGACTCTCTCTATCTCCTCATTCTCTCTCACTCTCACTCTCTCGCACTCTCACTCTCATTCTCTCTCTCACTCTTTCACTCTGACTCTCTATCACTCTGACTCTCTCTCTGACTCTCACTCTCTCTCTTTCACTATCACTCTCTCTCTGACTCTGTGACTCTCACTCTGACTCTCCCTATGACTCTCTTTCTCACTCTGACTTTCTCACTCTCACTCTCTCACTCTGACTCTCTCTCTCTCTAATTGTCTCACTGTCACTCTCTCTCTCTCTGACTCTGTGTCTCTCACTCTGACTCTCCCTCTCTCACTCTGACTCTCTTTCACTCTCACTCTCTCTCTCACTCTCTCTCTCACTCTCACACTCTGATTCTCTCTCTGTCACTATCATTCTGACTCTTTCACTCTGACTCTGTCTCACTCTGTCACTTTGACTCTCTCTCTGACTCTCACTCTCTCACTCTCACTCTCTCTTTCTCACTTTGACTCTCTCTCTCTTATTCTGACTCTCTCTCTCACTCTGACTCACTCTTTCACTCTTACTCTCACTCACTCTTTCACTCTCACTCTAACTCACTCTCTCACTCTGACTCTCTTTCACTCTGACTCTCTCTCTCTCACTCTGACTCTCTTACTGATTCTCTCTCTGTCTCTCTCTCACTTTCAGTCTTTCACTCTCTCTTTCTCACTCTGACTCTCTCTTATTCGTACTCTCTCTCTGACTCTCTCTTTCTCACTCTGTCTCTCTGACTCTCTCTCTCTCACTCTGACTCTTCTTTCACTCTGACTCTCTCTCTCTCACTCTCACTCTGACTCACTCTCGCACTCTCACTCTGACTCTCTCTCTGACTCTCTCTCATTTTGACTCTGACACTCTCTCTCACTCTCATTCTCTCTCTCTCTCACTCTTTCACTCTGACTCTCTCTCTCACTCTGACTCTCTCTCTCTCTGACTGTCACTCTCATGCTCTCTCTTTCAAACTCTGACTCTCTCATGCTCTCACTCTGACTCTCTCTCACTCTGACTCACTCTCTCACTCTCACTCTGACTTACTCTCTCACTCTGACTCTCTCTCTCATTCTGAGTCTCTCTCACTGATTCTGTCTCTGACTCTCACTCTCACTCTCACTCTCTGACTCTCTCTCTTTCTCACTCTGACTCACTCTCTCACTCTCTCACTCTGATTCTCTCCCTCTCTTATTCTGACTGTCTGACTCTCTCTCACTCTGCCTCTCTGACTCTCCCTCTCTCACTCTGACTCTTCTCTCACTCTCACTCTCTCTCACTCTCCCTATGACTCACTCTCTCACTCTCACTCTGACTCACTCTTACTGTCTCAGTCTGACTCTCTCTCTCACTCTTTCACTCTGACTATGAATCTCACACACTCTCTCATTCTGTCTCTCTCACTCAGACTCTCACTCTGACTCTCTCACTCTGACTCTCTCTCTCTCTCACTGTCTCGTGCTCTTTCACTCTCTCACTGACTCTCACTCTGACTGTCTCTCTCTCTCTCCAGATCTTACAAGGACCCAAGCAAGTATGCCACCATAGGAGGCCATGAAGGAGTTACTGATTGCTTTACTTTAGCAGTTTTACTTTATTTTTTCACACAAATAATACATTGCATTGTTCCCTTTAGGCATCTGTATTAAATATTATAGGGTTTGGCTCCTTTCATCAAAATAATTAGAATTAATTAGGACTAATCAGAACCCCTTGGTATTCTGGTTCTTATTTAATGAGGGTCAGAACTTAGCCAAGTTCTGCCAGCCCTAATGTATGTGTTTATACTTTATGTATACTGAGGGGTGTCACTTACTGAATAAGAACATTCCTCATGCTGTTTGGGGCTAAAAGAACAGATTATCTTCTTTTTACAGACTTTTCAGCCAAATAGCATGTGAAAACATTCTGTAAGTTATGACATGAGAAGGTAAATATAATGCTGATCTAGTGGCATGCCCAGAGGCATAGTGAGGTACAACAACACAGGCAGAGTGCCTTCAGCTCCTTAGAGTATGGTTAGAGCAACATAATCTGTACCCCAAAGTGTATTATTGCACTAACAAAATGCATACACAGTGTGGGCAGACCAAACACCAGGTGTAGAATGAATTATATACAGCTGGTACAGTGGTACAAAGGTTCTCTCTCCTTAGAGCTTTAATAGGGAGTGAGGAACTGCTAGAAGGCCCATATCAGTGGAGCAGAGAAGGTGCACAGGGTAGTGAAGAAGCAGGATCTCTTTAAGGTAGTCAAGATCCAGACTGTCTAGGTCCATGAATTTTCAAACATATTTTGAAGTTGTTATGCCAACAAATTGTCAGTCATTGCAGACTGTTTAGAACCAGCATTATATGCTCATTTCAAGATGTCCCAGCTGTGAGCTGGGCTGCAGCATTCTGAACCAACTGCAGGCAGCACATCAAGCTTCCAGAAAACACTAAGTATATAGTGCTGCAGTAATCCAATCTTAAGGTGATACAAAGACATGTACTATCAACACCGAATCCCGATGCGCAAGACACAGTTTGATACAAGCAATATTGCAGAAATGGAACAAGCTACTTCAAACTACAGCTGACATTCCAGAGTCAGCTTGCAGTCTAGAGTGATGCCTAGATTCTTTGCTGCCACTGCAGCTTGAAGTGTAACACCACCTAAAGCTGGTAACCTGGTATCTACACTTCTTATTGTTGTCCCACAGAGACCAGATTTGACAAGCATTACCCCTGTCTTACCTGGGTTAAGACTCAACCAGTTTGGAGGTTATCCAGTCACTGATTTCACCAAAGCATTGTTCTATCACCAAGACCATGTTAGTCCCATCCTCAGGTGCACAGGACAGGTACAGCTGAGTGTCATTTGCATGACAGTAAAACTCAACACTGTACCACCTGATAGTCTCACCCATTGGTAACATGTACAAAGCAAACATGGGGGCCAAGATCAAGCCTTGAGGCATGCCATAGTTGAGCACAGCAGTACTAGAGATGAAATTACCTAGCATCATCTTCTGTGCCCTCCCAGTCAAGTAGGACTCAAACCAATGCAAAACTGTGGCAGTGAGACTTACATAGTGCATAAGGCAATCCAGTAGCACCCTATGGTCCACAGTGTCATATGCCAACAAGAGATCCAGAAAGACCAAGATGGACCAGCACCCTCTATCTTTTGCAGTGGGAAGATCATGAAGCAGCTTTACAAGGGCTGTCTTGGTGCAGTGACAAGGCCTGAGACCTGACTGGAGAGGCTCATGGATATCATATTGCACCAGATGAGGCTCAGTCAGCACTACCACTACCTTCCTCATCACCTTCCCTAGAAATAGAAGGTTCAAGACAGGTCTGTAATTCATGAGACAGTCAGAGTCCATAGATTTTTGCTTTCAGAAGGGGTCTCACCACAGCCCTTTTCAGTTCTGTAAGGAATCCCCCCTATGAAAGGGAGCACATAGTGATCTTTTTATTTTTATTGATGTGAGACAGTTAAGTAATACGGCATGACAGAGTGTTGGTTGTACTAGGTTTAACCCATGATCAGAGGCATTGTAAGGCATGAGGTGAAGCTGAGTGCCTTCAGTCCCTGACCATGGGGTAAACCTAATACAACCAATGTCCCTGAAGTGCCTTATTGCTTATATAAAATGGTCCCAGAGGCAACTTTTAAAAAACACACTAAAAGTTTTCAAACCCACAAAAATGATAATAAAATGATGTTAAGTAATGTAAAATAGTCCCTCCACAGATGTTTTTCATGGTTTTACCATAGCGCTTCGACAACACTAGCACCAACATCCCCTACAGTGACAGCTACCATGCTGACTGGTGGCATTGTATCCTTGGGGATGTCAGTGCACACAATCAGGGGGCTGCACCCCCTGAACCCCCACATCCCTGGTCTCTAGGATTCCTACTCCAAGTTGGAGCTGGACTTGGGGGGTGAAATACCCAGCGAGGCTGTCACGGTCACTGCACAGACCATCACAGCAACAAGCATTTTTTTCCTGATTCCTGTCGCTGTGATGGTCTTCTCAGTGCCAGAGTCACTGTGGTGATGGTATACTGTTTTTCACCTGCCAGTCATCTGTCTTTCTCCATATTCAGTACACTGTGTGATTGTTTACCATGGAATAGAAGAATTCTAAGCTCTGCATTATTCCAGTAGTAGAACCCCCACCCTATGCACACATGCATGCACACACACAGAATGGTAACATGGAATACATGAATTCAAAATTATTGGGTTCCACTGACATACACACACAGACACACGACACACACACACACACACACACACACACACAGGCCTCAGGTGGAGCCAGAACCTTAATTTTATCTGTTGCAAGGTAATGAGCATGGAATTCTCTGGCAAATTGGTGGGGATAGGAGGGGGACTTTTCATGGTCATCAAAGAAACACCAGCAATGGAAACTCTGTACAGTACTTGATTTTCTAAGTTTGTGTATATGTGTGAGGAGGGGCTCTTGAGTGAAAATAACATTAAATTATTTACTTACTGTAGTTAATTTAATGGACTTTCATTTTTAGGACCTAGTTGAAGGTTTCTGTATACTGTATGAGTAAAGGTTGCAGCCATGTTTGTGATGGACATTAGGAAGCAGGTGACTTACAAATTCTGTGAGTTGCCCCAGTTGGTAGGGACTTGTTTTTAGCCATTGACAGTGCTCCCTTACTGCCATGGCTAGAATCAAGTCTCAGCCAGTTAGCACACTAGGATTTCCTTGCCCATTTTATATTTATACAATATATCATTAGCCAAGTCATCTTATCAGTTTCAAAAATGCAATTTTTCTTATTACACATTAACAGTACAATAAATTTTTTCATCAATATTTAGGATTCTTGTGGGCTTATCCTAGTACAGGTATCAAACTCCCTTAGCCCATTCATCTCCCCTCTTTTATCTTTCACCCACTAATTATCCCTTCTGAGTTCATTCCTCATCACTTTGCACTCAGCATTTTTCCACCTCTCCCCTCCTTGCCCTACTCTTCTCTTATTATCTGTGTCTTCATCCCCTATCTGACTTCCCTATCCCATCCGCCCCTCCTACTTTTGCATCCCTAACCTATTACCATCTCCTGATTTTTCCTATATTCATCCTATGTGACCATTATAACAGTTGTCCTCATCCTGTGATCTCACTATATCTGCTATTTGAAAGTTGCCTGATGGCTGTATTTTGCTCTCATATTCTCTCTGTGTTATACATTATAGTTGTATCTATTGTACATATTGTTTTCTCCTGCCTGCATTGTACTATAATTGTCTGAACTTTTCTGTTTAATGATTGTACTGGCTCTGTTTTAATAATGTATTGTCTCTGTACACTCCTGGGTCATGCCTGAAAATAGTCATTGCTATGGCTAGTGCACCTTACCCGGTCAACAAATAAATAAAATAAATAAAAAAAGTCCTTATGTATTCCTGTTACTAGCTTGACTCTGATAGACTAGTTCCTTCTGTTCCCTATAACAGCATCTTTGAATGGGTGCCAGATTTTGTCGAACATTTCCTCTTTGTGTCTTGTGAAGTAATGAATTCCTTCTAGTTTATACAGCTCAATCAACAAATTAATCATTTATTTGCATTTGACAGTTCCTTGTCTTTCCATTGCATCAATATGCATTTTTTTTTGCTACCAAAAATCTTAGTGAGATTAATTTTTTTGTGTTCTTGTAATCCTTCTTCATCTAGAGAGTTGCCTCCTGATAGGATGGTTAGGGCTTCTCTTTTTATTCTTAGGTTAGTTGCTTGCTCTGATATGTTTATCATTGTATCCCAGAACTTAGTCAATTTTCTGCATGTTAAAAACATATGGATTAGTGATCCCAGATTATTAGAGCACCTTGGACAGTTTTCATTGATTTGTTTGTCTATTTTGCTTAATCTGGTTGGTGTAAAATATGTCCTATGAAAAATATGAAATTGTAGTTGTTGCATTTTGGATGAGTATAATTCTGTGGTTGAATATTTGGTGATGTTGTTCCATATATATTCATCTACTGTAAATCCCAAGTGTTGCTCCCACTTGCTCTTTAATTGCATCAGAGCACTTTTTGTGAACTTTATTTACAATTCAGCAATCAGCATCAGAGCATTTTGATTGGAATTTTGTAAGCAAGCATATATATTATAGCTGAAATAGTTTTGATTTTTGAATTGGCCATGCTTGTTTCTATGGGTGACTCCCCCAGGGTGAGGCCTTTCCTTATAATAAGATCTCTCAGTTACAGATATCAGAAAAATTGGTGTTTGTGCAGTTCATATTTGCTGAAATGATGTAACGGTATTGTTTTCAAAGATATTGGTAAACATTCTGATTCCTGATTGTTCCCATTTATGAAAGTCCATATCCTCATTAAGTGGTGTAAAATTAAAGTTTTTTTAAATGGGTGTGTAATATAGTTTCAGTTTGGGCCATTGTATTATCTTGGTGGCTTCTTTTCAAGTTATACAGGTGGTTTGGGTAGAGGTTATCCTATTATTGTACTGTTGTTTTTGTAGAGTTTTAGATTTAGTATAGTAGCCTGAGTGCAGTAGATTTCTTATATTAACATAATTGTGTAATTCTTGTTCCATATGTTTATTGATGATGTGTTTATTATTAAACCAATCTTGAACTTGAGATAATTGTATGGCTAAATAGTACCATTTGAAATTTTGTAAAACTAGTCCTCCTTGTTCCTTTGGGAGTCAGAGTTTGATCTGGGTTAGTTGGAGTCTTTTGTCTTTCCATAAACATTTGGAGATTGTCTTTTCAATTTCATTAAAGTGGTTGGCTCCTATTAATATAGGTAACGTCTGATATAAACATAGTAGTCTTGGAAGGACGTTTATCTTTATCACATTGTATCTACCTATAAGTGTTAGCAGTCTTTTCTATTTTTCCAAATCCTTTTTAATCTGTGTTATCAAGTTATCAAGTGTTGATAGTTCTTGTCATATAGGTTTTGTATTTCTCTGGTAATAGTAACTCCTAGATATTTAAACTGGTTAACCGCTTTGGTTTGCAATGTAGTAGGTAGCATTTCTTTTTTGCAGTTATCTAGCAGCATGACCTCTGTTTTGTTGTCAATGTTATAGCCTGAGGCCTTTCCAAATTTCTTACTAATATTGAAGCATTCTTGAATTGATCTGTGAGTATTTGTTAAGAATAGCAGTGTGTCATCTGTGTATAAGCTTAAGCAATGTTCTTGGGATCCTATATTTATACCAGACATATTTTGGGATGCTCTTATTGCTACTGCAAGGGGTTCTATGATAAGAGCAAATGTTAATGGTGAAAATGGACAGCCTTGCCTTGTACTCCTTAATAGTGAACATTTTGGGGATATTTTCTTGTTGGCTTGTACCGTGGCCTTTAGATTAAGATACATAGTTTTGATCCTTTTGAGAAACCTATTTCCAAATCCAAATTTCTCAAGAACCATAAAGATGAAGTCCCACTCCACCCTATCAAAAACCTTTTCAGCATCAACTGCTGTTATGAGGGCTTTATTTTGGTTACATGAGTCAATTACATTAATTACTCTACACATATTTGTCCTTATTTTTCTTCCCTGCATAAATCCATTTTGGTTGGGTTCTATAATTGTTGGTAATATTTTTCCAATCTTTTTGCTATGATTGTTGCAAATATTTTCATATCACTGTTAAGTAGTGAGACTGGTCTATATGATGTAATTTTATGAGGTTGTTTATCTTTCTTTAAAAAGACTGAAATTTTTGCCTCATAAAATGAAGGGGGAATGCACCTGTGTTCCAGCTATGTTTGTTTTGTTTTTGTTTTTCTTTTAAAAACTTTTCATTTCGACATGGCCTATTCATATACATACATTAACCCATGATACATAAAACATTCTCCTTATTGACATTATGCATTTCTTCAAATATTTTGTATATGTTTTAATCAAAACATTAATAAATTATGTAAGGATCAATTATCACTTATTTAGGTAAAGTAATCCTGTAAAAGAAATTAAACATTTTCATTCCCCCTTCCCCAGTCCTTTTTACTTATGTGTGCACCTGTTGGGGTTCTCAAATGTGGAATAGTAGAGATAACATATCTTGTATTTCATTCCATGTTGCTTCCATCTCTTCCTGTAAACAATCTGTGGTTTCCCATAGATATTCTGGTTGGGTCACTTCTTTCATATACAGTACCACCACTTAAAAGGATCAAAATCTCCCATGGTTCAGCTATGGTTGTATAATTTTATTAGGTGTTCCTTTAGCTGTTCTGCAAAAACTTCATAGAACTCTAATGGTATCCCATTTGGGCCTGGGGCTTTCCCTGGTGGTAAGTCTTTTATTATTTCTGTAATTTCTTCCATTTTGATAGGGTCTTCTATCTGATCTGCTTCTTCCTGAGTAATTCTAGGAAAATTAATGTCTGATAAAAGTGCTGTATGGCATATGGATGTTTTTTGCCTTTCAGATGTATATAGGTTATGATAATAGTTTGAGAATGTTTTGCTAATTTCTTTTGGGTTCAGGTAAGATGATTTGGGTTGCTAGGGTTGTCACTAATTTGGAAAATTGCCCTTTCTTGCTTTTTTTTCTGTAATTGATAAGCCATGATTTTATCCGGTTTATCCCCCAATGCATAGTATTTAGCTTTGGTTCTTAGTATCCTTTTTTTCTGCTCCTTGTTGGATTATTTTATTATATTCCATTTTGTCTGCGATCAGATTTTTAAGGGTGGTGGGATTATGATTTGTCATGTGTAAGGTTTCTTATCTGTCTTTCTTTTTGTTTCTTGCTTTCTCCTGCACAGACGCTTATGACCACCCCTCTTAGCACAGCTTTGAAGGCATCACAATTGGTGTTATATGAAGTTTGGTGGGTTTATTACACTCAAAATAGTCTTTTATTGCAGATTCTATCTTTTGAGTGCATTGTTTACCATGAAGTAAGACTGGTTCTAAATACCATTGTCTATTTTTCTCTGTAATTGATTCATATGTATAACAAGTTCCATTGGGGCATGATCTGAAATTATGATGTTGTGGTATTTGACTGAATTAGTGCAGTATTATAATTGCTGTGTGATAATAAAGAGATCTATTCTTGTATACCTCTGGTGGTGTTCAGACAAAAATGAATATTGTTGTGTAAGTGGATTTAATTCCCTGCATATGTCTATTTGGCTTGAGTCTTCCATATGCCCATGTAGCTGTTTTCTAATACCCATCAGGTTATCTAGTAATGAGGAAGCGTTATCCAGTCTACTATTTAAATTCCAAGTTGGCATCACCACCTATAAAATAGGGGCCTTCAAAAGTTGATAATTGTAAAAAAAATTACTGTAGAACTTAGAATCATAGGTGCTGGGGGTGTAAAAATTTCCGCTCTGACAAACCTACCCTCCAGATCTGAAACTGACTTGCCAAATTTGATGGATCTCTTATATTTTTAATAAAAATGGCAGTGCCTCTTGCTATGTTTGAATAGTTTGCAAATCTTCCTTCTCCTGATTATTTTGAGTGACAAGTAGCTTCTTTTACACAAAATGCATTTCTTGTAACATAAAAATATTTGCTTTCTTACTCTCAATAAAATTAAATGCTTTATTTGCTTTGTGTCTATCTCTGAGTCCATTAATATTCCATGTAAGGATTTCAACCATTTTCAAATTGTATCCATAATGTTTGCTTGCGTTTTCCCTTCATGAATCCGCTGTATTTTTTCTATTTAACTATCATCTGACTTATTTGTGTCTATCTCCTTCTTTTTCTGTTTTTGTCCTTCCCCTACTCATAATGAAATACGCTCAGATTTTTTTAAAGTATACCCCCTTCTTCTATCTCTGCCTTCCTTTTCCCCTCTTTCCCTATATTGTTGCTATTTATTTATTCCCTCCCCATGGTAGTTAGTACCTCACAGTTCACTTGCACCTTTTTCCCAAATGCCTCCACTGATGAGCTGTGTACATCACTCCTACTATTTCTTAGTTCATGATGTTCCTAAGACTTTTGTTACTGTCTGTCCTACACCTGTGTGCAACTACAGAGGGAGCTATGGCAGGCAAGAGAAGAGATCATGAGGCTGCAGAGGAGACTGGTTGTGGGAGACTCTATGTTGTGAGAACTGGAGGCGCAGTCTATCAGTGTGAAGGGAGAGTGAATTGCATGCCAGGAGCATCTGCAATGAGAGCTAAGGACAGAATAGGACAGCTGGTGAAAAGAGATCAAGATTTTGTGGGGATCATTGTCCACCTTGGGACAAATAACATAGCAAATAGGACTGTGGAAGAAGCCAAGGCAGACATGAAGACCCTAGAGGAGAGTCTAAAGGAGTACAAAACACTTCTGGTCTTCACAGAGGTGTTTCCAGTTTGGAGTAAGGATAGAAGTGAGGACAAGATTAGGAATGAAGAAATCAGGGAATTCAGCTGGTGGCTCCAGGGTTGGTATACAGACAATGGAATGCACTACATTGGAGACTGGGGGACATTCTGGGACAGGAAGCTCTTCAAGCATGATGGTCTGCATCTCACCAGAGAAGGAGAGAGTGCTAAGGCAGAATTTGGAGGTTTTCTTGTAGGGTTTAAACTGGGAGGTCTCCAGCACAGAGAAGAAGACCTAAATGAGGATGCAGCAGAAAGATATGAAGGTAAGGGAATCGATGTTAGGAAGAGAACCCCCCAACATCAGACTAAAGGAAACAGGCATGGCCATGAGCAAGGAGTGGCCATAGGTAAAAAAGGAGGGACTTCATGTAACGTACAGGAGGGGCAGACACAGAAGAGGGGGGATGGTACTGGGGTTATAGTAGAGGGAGGAGGCCATGATTGGAAGGCTATGTGTACCAATGCCCACAGCCTGGGTAACAAAATCCCAGAACTTATAGCATTAATGGCCTCAGAGGACCTAGCTATCATGGCAGTCACAGAGATATGATGCAGTAGCAACCATGCCTGGGAGCTAGCCGTTCCAGGGTACACACTACACAGATGGGACAGAGAAGGCAAGAAGGGGGAAGGGTGGCATTGTATGTCTGGGAAGAGATACAAGTGACAGTCCCACAAGACAAGGGGGAAAAGCAGAGGCACTGTGAGTAACCCTGGAGGTGAGATGGGGAACAGTACTTAGAACAGGAGCAATATACAAGTCCCCAGGGCAGGTGGAGGGTGTAGACAAAGAACTGCTGGAAATTAAAGAGAACATGGCAACAAAGCGTGAATTGCTGATGATGGGTGACTTAAACTTGCTGGTTGTGGACTGGAGTATCCCAGTGACAGCCTCAGCCAGGAGTAAGGGATTTCTGCAATCCCTGCAAGGGATGGGTGTCACACAGCTAGTGAGGGAGCCTACAAGGGAGAATGCAATTCTGGATCTTGTCCTAAGCAATGGGGACAGGATAAAGGAAATCACAGTAGGGGAGAGCCTAGGGACTAGTGACCATCAAGCTGTGGGGTTCACCATAAGGATGTTGCAGGAGGCTAGCCACAAGGACTACAATCCTGGATTTCAGGAGGACAGACTTTGGTAAGATGAAGTATGAATTCAGGAAGGCTATGCAGGGATACAATGACATAAGGGGAGTGGTGGAACAGTGGGATAAGATAAAGAAAGCGCTGCACCTAGTAGCAAACCATTGCACCAGGCCCTGCAGCAAGAGCAATAGAAAGAGGAAACCACTGTGGTTCTTGAGGGGAGTAGCAGAGCTAGTAAGAGGGAAAAAAGATGGCATTTCTGAGATACAAGGCAACACAAAGCAAGGAGGACAGGCAGAATACCTGAAAAAATGAAAAGAAGTGAACAAGACAGTAAGAGACATAGGAGGCAACTCAGAAAAACTAGCTAAATTGGTGAGGAAGGAGGAGGGAGGCTTCTTTAGATATATAGTGATAGGAGGAAGACGGAGATCGTGAAACTTAGGGAAGAGGGAGGCAGGGTAGTGGAGAAAGACATTGACAAGGTGACCATCCTCAACAAATACTTCTGCTTCACGGAAGAAGACAATGGGGACAGTCCCCCTTTAATGAAGAAGGGGAAACAGGGAGAAGGGGTGGACATTAGACCTTTTTCAGAGGACAGAGTAAAAAGAGCACTAGAACGACTTAGGATGGATAAAGCTATGGGGCCAGATGGGATACACCCAAGGATCCCAAAAGAGCTTCAGAAGGAACTGGATAAACCTCTGGCTAAGCTGTTCAGAGGATCACTGGAAACAGGCATGGTTCTGGAGGAATGGAGGAGGGCACAAGTGTTAACCATTCACAAAAGTGGTAGCAAGGAGGAGGCAGGAAACTACCACCCGGTCAGTTTGACCTCGATAGTACTGTAGGTAAAATGATAGAAACCCCACATAACAAAATGCTGGTGGACTACCTAGAGACAAGGGGGCTGCTGGACCCGAGGCAATATGGATTCATGACAGGGAGGTCATGCCAGACCAACTTGATTGATTTCTTCGAGTGGATGACAAAGAAAATAGACCAGGGCACAGTGGTAGATGTGGCCTATTTTGGACTTCAGGAAGGCCTTTGACACAGTCCCACACAGGAGACTAATCCACAAGCTGGCAAATCTGGGGGTGGGGACAGAGGTGGTCATGTGGTTTAGAAAATGGTTGAGTAACAGAATACAAAGAGTTGTGGTAAATGGGGTTAGCTCACACCGGAGGGACAGGTAACAAGTGGTGTACCTCAGGGATCAGTGCTGGGACCATAGCTTTTCAATGTCTTCATAAGCAATGTTGCAGAGGGTCTAGAAGGGAGGGTCAGCCTGTTCGAGGATGATACAAAGCTATGTAACAGGGTAGATACACAGGAAAGTATAGAAAAAATGAGGAGAGATCTGAAGAGGCTAGAAAACTGGTCCAAGGAATGGCAGTTGGGTTTTAATGCAAAAAAGTGCAAGGTTATGCACCTCAGGAGAGGGAATCCTAGGGTTGAGTATGAACTAGGTGGGGTAACACTGGAGGCCACCACAGAGGAAAGGGATCTGGAGTAATCATAGGTGACATCCTCAAAGTGGCTAAACAGTGTGACAAAGCAGTCTGAAAAGCTAACAGAATATTAGGGTGCATAGGGAGGGGAATAACAAGTAGAAGGAGGGAAGTGGTGGTACCATTGTACAACTCCCAATAAGGCCTCATCTGGAGTACTGTGCTCAGATCTGGAAATCCCATCTCCAAAAAGACATAGACCGGATGGAGATGGTACAGAGGAGGGCAACAAAAATGGTGTCCGGGATGCAGCGTAAGTCATATGAGGAGAGACTCAGAGCTCTCAATATGTACTCCCTGGAGGAAAGGGGGGGGGGGACATGATAGAGACCTTCAAGTATCTAAAAGGGATCAACAGGGTACCAAAGGGGAGCATCTTTCACATGAAGGGAAACAGCAGAACAAGGGGACACAGCATGAGACTTACAAGGGAAAACTTAAAGGGAACTTGAGGAAATTCGACTTCACTGAAAGGGTGGTGGAGAGATGGAACAGTCTCCCCCAGGAAGTAATGGGGCGGCCAGGGTTCAGGGATTCAAGAATATGTGGGCTAGGCACATGGGAATTATCAAGCTAGAACAAAAGAGGAGGGAACTTGTAGCACGTAGGATACCTTGAGCATTAGAAAGAGAAAAAGGACTGACTGGATGGGCCACAAGGCTCTTATCTGCTGACAACATCTATGTATCTACCTGTATTAGCTTTGAAGCTGTTTTTCTAATCATGTTTATATTTTTTGTATTACTGTACTTGGCCGTTACTCCATTGTATTTTGGGATCTTGTAACCATGACCCTTATTGACAAATGTTTTATGTCTGTATATCCCTATGTAACCCTGTCTCTGGGCTGCACCAGGAAATGAACCCCGGCTCAGTGGTGCCTTTCCCAGTTGTCAAATTTTAAATAAATAAAAATAAATAAATAAATTTATGCCTATTAAAGTCCTTACTTTCTTTACCATAAATACCAGGAGTACGACGCAAAGCCGAAACTCGGGATCCCAGCATTCAGGATCCTGACTTCTGCTGCCCGATACTCACCTGCCTGACACATGGAAGTTGGTGCCAGCAGGGGTAAGGTAGTAGATGTGATGAACTGCTACCCTACCTCTAGCCATGCTCCACAAGAGGGGGGAAAATGCAGTGGTTGGCATGGAGGGCTAAGCCACTAGCAACTTGGCCACCATTGCACTCAGACACGGGTTCAATTCCTGGAGAGCAGCTATTTTGCATGGTGCTCTTTTGCCCACCGTAACTTGTTGCAACCTACTCTGAGGTCTGCTCCCCCTCAGAGATGGTTATTTTAGATACTGGGGGTGCACACTGCACTAAGACCTTGTCGGTCTTCCGACAGTCGGTCTCCTAAACTCTGGCTTATGGAGTTCGGGAGACTGACTGTGGGAATTTTGTAGTAGATCCTAAATACCTTCTCCTTCCCTTTCATCACCCCTTCCCCAGTAGACAAAGTCTCCTTATAACCCATTACACCAACAATAGACGGCTTCCTGATACCACCTACTTCCTTAGTTTGTAGAGTTTCTGGAAGCTTTTGACATTATTAATTTTGTAACCACACTAATGTATATAGATATAAACATTATCTTGAAAACAAGGCAAATATCAGGGTATCCGGGATTGAATTTGTCCAGGCAGTGATTCATGTTGTGGCATCCAGCTGAATCTAACATAAAACAGAATAGAGCAGATGAATTATAATAATATATTAATATAATCATCATACAATTCTTCCTTTTTCCTTTTCCCTCTCCAGCTCTTCTTAGACTCCCCCCGCTTGTGTCCTATATTCTTTGTTTCTCCAGCTTATCTCCCTTTTCATTTTTATTTCTTGCCTTTTCTTCTTCCTCATACCACTTTCCCCTTTTTCTCTCTTCTTCTCCTCTCTTCCTTTCCTTCCTTTTTCTTTCTTTCCCTTTTACATATTTAAAACATTCAGCAAAGAAAACAGGAACATATCCATCAACAACAAAAAAATCATCCTAAAGTCTTTTATTTTAGTTCAGTGTAGGTCTGGATTTGTGTAAGCAGTGCTTTCCTGTCTAAGGTTTTCCTCATAATTTCTTCCTTGTTCCTTTGTCAAGATGGAAAATCTATTTTTTTAAAGATAGCACTTGTTGTAATAACATTGATGTTCCTGCAAAGGGGTTTTCATCTGTGGCGCTGCCTTGGGGACTGAAATGAATTTTCTTGATAGTTATTTTCATTTAGCAATTGAAAAAGCACATTCTGTCTTTATAAAAGAATCTTAGTTTGGCCAGGGGGAGTAAGGTGTATCTAATCCATCTTTCTCGCAAGGTAGCCATGACCTGGTTGAATAATTTTCTCTCATTCAGTGTTTCTGAGCTGACATCTGGGAAAGCTTGGAACCTGTACCCCTTTACTTTTAAACCCTTTTCTGTTCTTGCCTTCTTTAAAATGAGTTCTTTGTCTTGAAATTTATATGGTTTGACATAAACAAACCTAGGTCTGTCTGACCCTTGTTGTGATGTTAATGTCCCCACTATGTGAGCCCAGTCTAAGGATATTTTCTGCCTGAGATATTTCCGGCCCATTGCCTCAGTCAGAATTTCTTCAAAATGCAGAAGTGGGTCACCAGTACCTTCTGCCCCTTCTAGTATGCAACCTAATTTTAGATTGCTCCTATGGGCATGGTCCTCTTGGTCTTGAACTTTTTAACAAGAAAATCTAGTTGAACTGTCTGTTGGGCTACCATTTTTTTTAATGGGGCCACAGACTCTTCTAGATCATTGATTCTTTGCTCCACTGCTGTTATCCTTAATGTCAATGCTTCTAGCTTGGAATTTATCCCCACCACTGCTTTGGTTAAGTTTTACAAGGTGCTCTGTATGTTTGTTATGCATTTCAAAACGTTATTTTGAAATTCTGCAGAAAAAGGTACCTGTGCAAATGGAGCTGTGTGGATAAGAGTCTGCATTGTTTCTTTATTGATCTGTTCTTCCCTGGGTATTTCAATAGTCCTGGTGCTTTCATGTTGGGAATTCATATTTTCCTGATTGATTGGTTGTAAACCCATCTCAGCTACTGGAGTTTCTTTCAAATTTTGTTCCATTTAAATTGGCCTGCTGTCCAATTCCATTAAAGCAGGCAGTGAGTTATCCTTCATCAGGTTTTGTTGTATCTTTCTGGGCACTGTCAATTCCTCCCTCGATGTTGTGTCTAGTGTAGTATAGCTGATTGGGTTTTGGTTCACTTTTCCACTTTTGTTTCTTGTGTTGTGTTGCTCCTCTCCAAACTAGCAGCTGCAACTCCAGCTTGGGTGTCTATCTGGCTGCCTCGGAGTTCCTTTTCAACCAGTGTTGGACTTGGAGTTATTTTCTTGCCCCTTCCTCCTGTCATTTCTGCCAGAGTTAATTGTCATCCACAAGGTATTACAGGGGAAAGTGTGGATAATAAGGTCAGTAAAGCTTTTGTTTGTTTCCTCCACTGGTCTGGAACAAATTTTGGCAGTGGATGGGAATTTGACTGAGAGGTGATTCGCGTTCTCCTTGGACATGCTTGGGTGTTGGCATAAACAGTATCACTCAGTTCCATAGCTCTCCTTACTCACTTTGACATATTTTCATTCTGCCTGCCTGCCTGAGGCAGAGGTTTGGTGTGGTGTCAAAGTCTGGTTCCCAATGTTAGAGCTCCTGGTCCTCCCCACTCAGGACAGCTCTACTCTGCCATCTTGGATCCCCTATCCTCAGTCACCTGTACACTTGAGCACCTGGTGATCTCTATAAAAATGGGCTCCAGGAATTCCCAGCAATCATTCAGCAACCAGGCAGGCCCAGGATCCCAGGCACAGCAAGTGAGTCCCAACCCATAGACCACATTGAGCACCTCCTCTTCTAGAAGTGGTCGTAACTTCACCCTGGATGGCAAATTGTCTCAGTCTCTCACCAACTATCCACTGTTGACCCATGATAGACCACTTGAGCAAATCCCAGCCCATATGGAGGGCACCTTGTCAACAAAGAATTGGTTAAACTCTTCACACTTTGCTGAGGACAAAACTTGTTCAGACCACAGAAGGAGGATTAATCTGTCTAAGGTGTGGAAGAGTTGGGCAGGTAGATTCTTTGCTACAGCAATCACCCTTGACATTAACTCTGTTTTTAATGTACCCTCAGCACCAATCTGTCCTCAGAATGGAATCTCCTCCAGAACACACCAGCTTCCATCCCTCAGTCTTCCCATTGCCACAGCACATCACCATACCATGGTGAGCTGCACTGGTTGTTGAGAGGCAGACATGATAAGGTGCCAGGGAGTCCAAGGCCGCTATAAGGGCCATATTATAATACTCCATGGCCTTCTCAACTCCCATGGCACAAGGTGACATGCCTGAGATGTCTAGTTCCCATAGGAGTTTTGTAGGATCCAAGTTGTACTGCAGATGATACCAGATCTCTGCCAGGGTAGTAATACTCTGGGTGGCCTCACATAGGAATGATATGATATGGTGATCTGATCTAATGACTGGATCAACATTGATTTCAATTATATCAAGTCCCAATGTTTTTAATAAAGCTGAAAAAAGAAAATTAATGTTTTTAATAAAGTTTACATTTTGTTTTGTCTGTACCTTTATTATATTATCAGTTAATCTGGTCTTTATGCATTGGCCAGGGTTGAGCTTGCTAAACCTTTAACATTTCATTGCAAACTGGAGAGATGTGACCTTCTTCTAATTGGTGAGCTCACCAATAACCACCTGTGAGCCTTTTATGAGACAGAGCACACTATATAAGAAATCAAACCAGAGAGTGGTTTCCCAACAAGAAAGAGAGAAAGCAGGGGAACCTCGGCTCATATTGACATGTTAAAATTTAAAGTGTAGTCTCCTGACCAACAAGCGAGTCACCTTGCCAGTGGTGGCCAGTATGATCATTGTCACCGGGTGTGGGAATTCAGAATAACTCAATCAGGCAGACAAAAATTAGGTGCATAAAAAAACACCTGAATGCATTTATCATTTTATTTTTTTATTCCAAATTATAATAAGAAAATGTACAGAAAGCAAAAGAAAGTGAGGTTAGCAATCTTCAACACAGCATTGTTTAGCTTCAGCCTCTTTTCAGGTACTCAGACAGTGCTTGTTCAAGCACACCAAGGAGGTTTTATACCTTCCATGGTCAGGAAGCAACTGGCCTCCCTATCTAAAAACTATGCCCCTAGAGGTGGTCCTTTTATATCATGCTAGGGGTGGCCTCACAGACATGTGATCCACCCACATTTCATAATTAGGCTTTCTAAGGCAAACAATCAGGCCTATACAGAAGAGAACAGGTTGTTCTAAGCCTTAATATATTAAGCAATCTTATTCCTTTAAAACAGGTAATATATAATACAGTCCTGGTCAGTAAATACACGCTGCATCCTTAATTAGCACTGGTGACTGCTAGCTCTTCCCTCTGCACAGTATGACTTGCATTTTGCTCAGTATAAAAACAGGCCACTTGGGGCCACTGTCTCCCTATAGGAAAATTCATTCACCTTCAGGTACCAGGTAGACCCAGTTCTGGCCTAGAATGGTGGAGGAAATGGAAACAAGAAAACAAAACAAGTAAACCTTCCTGCTACTTTTATCCAGAGCTTCAGGTGAGGGTGGGCTGAAGTTCCAACCCTTCCAGGGTGCTGGTAGGGTGTTGGTCAACCATAGGATGGTTGCCCTCTTCAGTGAGGGGAGATGTGTGACAGAGTGACCACTGTTTTAGAAAAAGTACACTAGTAAGTAGTCTGAATTCCCCCACACCATCCCATTCCTTTCAACCTTTGCTATCTCTCCCATTTAATTCTTTTCTCTTTCTTTCCTAAATATCACTGTTGGACTGGCCACCTACTGCACCATCTTATTCTGTGCTATCCCCTTTTACTTTTCTCATCCCCTGTTTATGAGCTGCATATTTATAGCACATAACTGGCTATAATGTGAAACAGACAGAGTGTCTGAAAGAAGAGATAAGGGTACTGCCTTGGCGGACTGAAAGCGTGAGTTTGGCACTTTAGAAATAAAATGCAGGCAGATTTTAAAGGAATAAAATGCTTTAGATATTGCTAGAAAGTGCTGCCACCATATGTCACTGGGTGTAAGATTTCAGAATAACTTAGGCAGACAAAACTTAGGTGCATAAAAAACACCCAAAAGCATTTATCATTTTATTTTCTGATTCCAAAATAAAATAAGAAAATGTACAGAAAGCAAAAGAAAACGTGGTTAGCAGTCTTCAACACAGCATGGCTTAGCTTCATCCTCTCTTCAGGTACTCAGACAGTGCTTGTTCAAGCACACCCAGAAGGTCTTATACCTTCCACAGCCCCTAGAGGTGGTCCTTTTATATCATGCTAGGGGTGCTCTCACAGAATGTGATCCACCCACATTTCATAATTAGGCTTTCTAAGGCCAACAACCAGGCCTATACAGAAGAGAAGAGGTTGTTCTAAGCCTTAATATGTTAAGCAATCGTATTCCTTTAAAACAAGTAATATATAATACAGTCCTGGTCAGTAAATGAGCTCTACAGCCTTAATTAGCACTAATGACTGATAGTTCCTCCCTCTGCACAGTATGACTTGCATTTTGTTCAGTATAAAAACAAGTCACTAGGGGCCACTGTCTCCCTATAGTAAAATTAATTCACCTTCAGGCACTAGGTAGACACAGTTCTGGCCTAGAAGTGTGGAGGAAATGGAAACATGAAAACAAAACAGGTAACCATTCCTGTTACTTTTATCCAAGTATTGAAACACTTTGCAGAATTGCAGTAGTTTTATTTTAAGTCTTTCCCTTGGTTACAGTTTTAATGGGCCTGTTTTTAAATTAGAAAGGGGGGAATTCAGTATTAACTTATAACAAAAAATGGTCCCTCTCTGGGACAAACACTGCCTGGGGCTAAATTACAGACTGGCCTCATTTAGAAACATTCCTTTGTCACCAAATGTTTGTATTTGTAACCTAGACCCTCTTCCTTATTTCTGCAAGAGCCCTTATTATTACTATTTTTGTTTTAATTGGCCTGGCTTTAAAGTAACCATTTTTTCCACGTGTCTTCTCTTTATGTTACAGATACAGCCCTCTAAGTTGTTTATTCAGTTGCCACTATGTTTTCTGTAATAACTTATGCAGCCTTCACATCCATTTCTATTTAAGCATGCTGTATCTTAACCAATATACAAACTCTGCAGGCTCTGTAAGACATGTTTTTAACATCTATTTATTTTTCTTTTAAGCACCTATTCTTTATTTATTTTAGCATAGTTATTCATGTTTCAGCATGATCTGCATGCCAATATATTCATTATCTATGGTATCTATTTCAGCACTGCTGGCACTTTTTACTTAAATTATTTTTTTTTTCACTATCTTTTTATTGAAATTTGAGTATATAAGAAAGCACACATCTTATACAATAGAAGACTATCCTCCATGTAAGGTATAAAATATCACTTAACAAAACACAGTATTTAGGGTAAACATATTGGAGAAGCCTTATATACATGTATTGATAATAAAACACAAACCTAGACAAGATGTAAGTGGAGAGCAGAAGGGTTACAATCAAAAGGGTATTTTTTATTTAATTTTAACCTGTACTGTCTGCCCCTTCATTCTGGCAGCACTTTCTAGTGATATCTAAAGCACTTTATTCCTTTAAAACCTGCCTGCATTTTATTTCTTAAGCACACTCATGCTTTCAGTCTGCCAAGGCGGTACCCTTACCTCTTCTTTCAGACACTCAGGCTGTTTCACATTACAGCCAACTGTGTAATATAAATATGCCGCTCATAAACGTGGGACAAGAAAAGTAAAAAGGGATAAAGGATTAGACAGTGCTGCGGGTGGCCAGTCCAACAGCAAAATTTAGGAAAGAAAGAGAGAAGAATTAATAGGGAGAGATAGCAAAGGGTGAAAGGAATGGGGGGAAGGTTCAGACTACTTACTAGGGTACTTTTTCTAAGACAGGGGTCGCCCTGTCACAATCATGATTTGGCCGAAGGATGAGACCAAGAACCCCTATAAATATTAAAATGATGGAAAGAAAACCAAGTAAGAAAAAATCAGATTTATATGAATGAATTATAGGCATTTAAGCAGCTTGAAGGGAAAGCACTGGTACTATTATTATTTGCTTTTGGCCACACACCAGGTGCACCCCTGTAAACATTTACAAAATGTAAGAGAGGTGTATAAGAAATATGATAAACTCTTTGTGTATTGGCCAGGGTTGAGCTTGCCAAACCTTTAACAAATCATCTGTATAGTCACACATTCAGTAGATGGAATGTCTGATTATCATGGAATGCAGGAATTTAAACTTCTTCAGAATTCTACTGGCTGAGAGTTCACCTCTCCCCATACAAGCATACATGACAGTAAGCCTCAGTAAAGCCAGGGATTCACTTTTATCTGTGTTAGGACAAGCCACAAGGACTTCCGTGGTAGGCAAAGGGACATCTGCAGAAAAGAAGTTCCAAAAACTGAAATTGCGAGTAGCACTTTTTTTTAAATTTATGTACATGTGTGATAAGGGGAATATAAAAGAAAAGTACATGTAATTAATGTGTTTGTTCTTTTTATTTCAAGGGAGTTTTATTAGGGCCTAGATCATTTTTTTAGCGACTAAAAGTGTAATCCTTGTTTGTAACTGTAAACATGATTTTTTTAGGCATTAATACTGTTAGCATGATGTGTTATGATTGCAAGCACTTTTTTTACCTGTGCACTGTGCTGTCTTAATGAATGGGCTTTGACCAATCAGGGCACAGTTTTCCCCTATCCATTTTAAAACTACAATAGTTAACTAATAAAAGGCTGCAAGGGGTCGGTTTCAGGTTTGGTGTTGTTCAGTGTATTTGTGAATGACATTGGGGAAGGCATAAAAGGCAAAATCTGCCTTTTTGTGAATGACACAAAGCTCTGTAGGAGGGTGGACATACAAGAGATAATTATGGATCTGAGGGAGGACCCAGTGAGGTTAGAGAAATGGTCAGGGATATGGTGACAAGGGTTTAATACATAAAAAAAGGGTAAAGTAATGCAAATTGGAAAAAAGAGCCACATAACTAACTTTAGATTGGATGGTGAGACTATCACAGTGTCCAAGGAAGACAAGGACTTTGGGACTGAGATCATGAGTAGTCTGAAAAAATTTGTGCAATGCAGTAAGGTAACAGCAAAAGCAAATAGGAAGTGGCTGACTGGAGGGCAGGGGGGGAACTTAAACAAATAAGACAAAAAAAAAAGCAAATAGGAAGTTGGGTTGTATAAGAAGGGTGTTCACCAGTGGAAAAAAAGAGATGATATTGCCATTGTATAATTCAATGGTGCCCCCTCACCTGAAGTACTGTGTGTAGTTCTGGAGCCCAACCAAAAAAAGGCATACATTTGTGGGAAGCAGTACAGAGAACAGCTACAAAAATGATTTAGGGCTAGCAGGGTCTTTCATATGAGCACAGGCTGGAAAATATAAATATGTACTCATTCAAAGAGAGATGGGAATGAGGGGACATGATAGAGACTTTCAAATACAGGTATAGACAAGGCTGACCCTGACAATCTTTTTGAATTCAGCTGGAATATGAGCATGAAGGGCAACAGCTGCAAACTGGTGGGAGGGGGTAGAGTCAGGAAGGAGGCAAAAAGGCATTTCTTCATGGAAAAGGTAGTGAATGGGTGAAATAGTTTGCTGAATTAGGTGGTAAACCTGACATCAGTGAGTGGTTTTAAGAGGGGGTTGGGTAGGGTAAAGAGAAGGTTAAGTGCATCAGGGGAGGGGTGGAGTGTCATGTAGCACAGATGCATGAGTTCTGCATTGAGCAAAACTCAATAAACCAAACTGCCTTTCTCTGCTGGCAATTTCCTATGTTCATATGTATGCATATACGTAAATGTGTGGTCAACTAAAGGCAGTGTGATCTGGTGGTAAAGAACCATGAACCAGGATATTGCAGTTTGCAATACCACCACAGCCATTAGTTTACTGTGTGACATCGGGGAGGGGGGTCCCATGACATCCATGTGCTTATGTCCTCCCAGCTGTGAAAGTGGACACAATCAGAACCTCACTAAAAATAAGCTTTTGTATCCTAGGTTGGCTGCCCAGTTAAAGAGACACTGATGCCTCAAAGAAAACTTTAAAAAGCATAATATTTAGGTACAATTTAACTTGCATTCTATCATTCTATATGTATTATATATATTTTTCCTCCCCATCATTTATTACTGAGGAACTTTGCATGGAAACATACTCTGTATTCATAAGCATGTATCTGTCTCTTTAGCTTACTCCCTACTTCATGTCATAATCCTCTGTTGTGAAATCACAATCTGTTGACATGAGAGTAACTGTGATGTCACAAGCAGATCATTATGACCCCAGGTAGGGAGAAAGTAACAGGAATAGATGAACTTTTCAAAAGCAAAGATTCTATTTTCATGCAGATTACCTCAATAACAAATAACGGGGAGGAGAAATACAGAACTAATGTGAAATACAAGTAGAATTATGTCTCAATATTATGTTTTGTTAAAGTTCTCCTAATGGAGTCAACTGCTCTTTAAAACATCTAGAGCAAAGCTGTTAAAAAGTCAAAGAATGTAAAAGCTTTCCTATGAACTGTCATTTAAATTACTGATTCAGTTTTCTAAATAGCAAAACAGGTATGAGTAGAAAACACAAATCCACAATTTAAGTTTGTGAGAATGATTAAAATAATTCAGATGTTGTGTAATGTAAGATATATGCATCCACCGAGTGATGCTGCCACTGTTGTTTGATGCTCAGTTACCAGTGATGTGATATTAATAAAGTACAGTAGCAAGGGCAGCAGACTATAAAATGGCCACGCCACTGCACACACTTTATAATAATTACAGGGATGACTGCCACCTCTTCCCAACACAATTACAACTGCTTTATAAAAACAAATGTTATAGCTTTGGAGACTCTGCGGTAGTAAATCAATTTCTGAGAGTTCATTTGATTGACACACCAGAGAAAGAGCAATCTGTGATGGATTAAGTCCCAGTCACTGCAACCAGCTCAGCGATTTATAGTGCATGCCTGAACTACCCCGGGAATTACTGCACGTTTGAGATGTTCAAATCTAATCACCCAATTTTAAATATTTGCTTAAAAGGTACTGCTTTACTTTTATGACTGTTGTTTGGTGTGTCATTTAGCTGTCATGACTTGCCCTCTTGCAACTGTAATGAGAGTTTACTATTTGTTTAAATCTTTTAGTCCTCTGAGTATAGACCACAAGAGCAGTAGTAAACATTAGAGAGTAACTCTGCACCACAGCATGTACTTTCAGAAATGTGATGTTTTAGCAATTACAGTTTACTAGAGAAAACTTTTTTTCTGTTTTCAAAGTTCCTTTCCAAGGTTTACAGCACATCTTTATAGTCTATCAAAAAAGTCTGTAGAAAGCATTTGTCTCTCCCCAGTTACCTTACAGTGTTTTTATTTACATTATCATAGCGCTCACCATAACAGACTTTGATGTCACAAACAGCAATTGTGAGGACAGAAGGCAGATTCAGATACATTTTGAAACACTCAGTGGAGTAATTACTGCATTATCTGCAATATTTAGTAGACCAATAACAGGGAAATATAAAGAAAACTAGAAAACACTAACGTTAAAACATAATTGGTGTGTATCTAGTGGCTGTAAAATGTCTTTTGTAATAGAGAGTTGTTTCATAGAAACATAATTTGATGACAGATAAGGACTGCTTGGCCAACCCAGTCTGCCCATTTTCTCTACCTACTGTAACACTGCAGACCCTGCATGTTCTCCGGCATTACCCCCCCCCTTTCCCTACCACTAAGGTTCCTTTATGCATATCCCATACATTCTTGAATCCCATTACTGCTTGTGCCCCCCATCACTTATGCTGGGAAGCTGTTCCAGGCATTCATTACTCTTTCCGTGAAGGCGTACTTCCTCACATCTCCCCTGAGTCTACCCCCCTCCAGCTTCATTGATTGACCCCTTGTTTTTGAGCATCTTTTTTTCTGAAAAATGCTTCCCTCTTAAACCTTATTTATACCCAAGAGGTATTTGAAAGTCTCTGTCATATCCCCCCTCTCTCTCATTTCCTCCAGGGTGTACATATTGTGGTCCTTTAGTCTCTCTCCTCATAGGGCTTTTGATGTGGACCCTGTATCATTTGAGTTGCCCTCCTCTGGACTGACTTTACTCTGTCTATGTCCTTCCGGAGATGTGGTCTCCAGAACTGGACACAGTACTGTAGGTGAGGTGTCACCAGTGACATATACAGTGGTGGCACCACCTCTCTCTTTCTGCTGGTGATACCCCTTTCTATGCACCCAAGCATCCCACTAGCTCTCCCCACTGCCTTGTCTCACTGTCTGTCCACTTTTTGGTCATCAGATATGATTTGCCCCAGGTCTCTTTCCTGTTTGGTGGTTGTTAATAGCACTTCCCCCATTTTATACTCTGCCCCTGGGTTTCTGTGCCCCGTGTACATGATTTTGCACTACTTTGCATTGAAATTTAGCTGCCACACCTTGACCACTCCTCTAACTTTCTTAGATCTCTGTTCATTTTTTCCTCCCCCCTAGAGTGTTAACCCTATTGCAGATTTTAGTGTCATCTGCAAAGAGGCATACCTTCCCTTCTAGCCCTTCTGCAATGTCACAAATAAGACATTAAAGAGGACCAGTCCCAGTACTGATCCCTGTGGTACCCCGCTGGTCACCCTGCCTTCCTCAGAGTGAATTTCATTTACCACCACCCTCTGTCTCCTATCCCCTAACCAATTTCTTACCCAGTTTACCACCTTTGGACCCACTTCTAGACTACCCAGCTTGTTTATGAGTCTCCTATGTGGAATGGTGTTCAACGCCTTACTAAAATCTAGGTAGGCCATATTCACCACTCCACCCTGATCTATTTCCCTGGTCACCCAGTGAAAGAACTCTATCAGATTTGTTTGGCATGACCTCCCCATTGAATCCATGTTACCTCAGATCTTGTTAGCCACTGGATTCAAGATATTCCGAAGTCCTTTCCTTCAGTAGTGATTCCATTAATTTCCCCACCACTGAAGTCAGGGTAACTGGCCTATAACTGCCAGCTTCATCCTTACTGATACTTTTATGAAGTAGGACTACATCTGCCCTCCTCCAGTCCTCCAGAACCACTCCTCTCTCCAGTGAGTGGTTGAACAAGGCTGTCAGAGGTGAAGCCAGCACCTGCCTGAGCTCCTTCAATATCTTTGGATGCACCCCATATGACCCCCTTGTCTTGTCCACTTTCAGATTTGTGAGATCCTTTGGGACTGTCTCCTCTGTAAATGGACTAATGTCCACCTCCCTTCTTTCAATTCTCCTGGCACTTATCTGTGGTCCCTTACCTTCCCCTTCCTCTGTGAACACTGAACACAAGTATTTGTTCAGGATGTCTACTTTTTCCTGATACCCCTCCAAGCACTTCCTCCTTCCCTCCTAAGCCTTACTATCCCTCCCCTGGTCTTCCTCTTTTCACTTACATACCTGAAAAATATCTTGTTTCTTTTCTTTACTGCCAGAGTTATTTTCTCCTCAATTTGTACTTTTGTGCTTCTAATTGCTTTCCCTGCCTCCCTTCCCTTGTTTCTCCTCATAGCCTCTCCATCCTCTTCTCTCTGTGTCTCCTTATAGCTCCTTAATGCTAACGTGTTTGCCCTTACATTCCCAGACACCTCTTTAGAGAACCATAGCAGTCTCCTTTTCCTCTTGCTTTTGCTTACCTGCCTGACACAGAGGTGTGTTGCTTTCTCTATCACCCCTTTTAGTTTTGCCCACTGTTTCTCCACTCCACCCAAGTCCCCTCCCCCCCAACAGGGCATCCCTGAGGCATTCTCCCATCTTTTTAAAATCGGCCCTCCTGAAGTCCAAGACCATTACCATTGTGTGGTTCAATTCTGCCCCAGTACTTATACTGAATCACACTGTATGGTGATCACTGGTCCCCAGGTGGCCACCCAATGTGATGTCTGCAACACTGTCCCCATTGGTGAGTACAAGGTCCAGTATTGCCCCTTCATGAGAGGACTCTTTTATTAGTTGCCTGAGGAATACCCCCTGCAGGGAGTCCCAGATGTTCCTGCTCCTAGCTGAAGCTGCAGCAGGGATGCTCCAATCTATATCCAGCAGATTGAAGTCCCCCAACAGCAGCACCTCCCCTTGTTTGTATTTTTTGGGTAGCTTCCACCAGAACCTTATCTAATCCATCCCCCCCCAATGATGGAGGTCTGTAGATCACACCAGTATGAAGAGCAGCTCCCTTCCCCATCTCTGTTGTGACCCACAGTACCCTCCCTATAGTCCCTGTATCTCAGCTGCTTTTATGCTATCCCTCAAGTAAAGTGCCACTCATCCAACATCTCCTTCTCAGAGATTCTGCCTGTGTGGGAAAGGGGCACCAGCAGGCAGAAGATCAGAGAAGTGGACATCTGCTAGCTTAATATCTGGCTTAAAAACTGGTGTCAAGATAAGAGGCATGGCTACATTGGGAACTGGCAGAACCTCTGGGAAAGGGAGTTCTTTAAGTTTGGTGGCCTGCACCTTACAAAAGAGGGGGCATGCACACTCGGTCAAAAATTCAACATCTTCATCAGTCATTTAAACGAGTAGGAGGGAAAGGGGCAGGAGCAACCGTCGCATCTTATGAACCAGCTGATGCCCCTTCCCCATCATCAAACATGTCGCCAGCACCAGGAGGCTACATCACAGCCACCACATGTGACAAAGGTTGGAGAATTCCACAAAGATGTTCCAAACACACTAGAAATGGAATGTGCACTAAGGACACAAAATGTAAACAGAGTAATCGTGCAGAAGCAGGACTAACCAGGGATGGAAGGCAATGTGCATTAATGCTTGTAGCCTTCCAAATAAAATCCCAGACCTCACTGCCATGATGGCTGAGGCCCACCATGAGGCCCACCATGATTGGGTCGCTATCATGGAGACTTGGTTAATAGAGAACCACACTTGGGATGTTGCTATCCCTGGATAGACTCTCTTCAGGAGAGACTGCAAGGTAAACAAAGGCCGGGGGTGGCTATGAATATCAGAGATAAGCTAATGCAACTTAAATACAGGGACTGCACAACAATGCAGAGGCTCTATGGATCACTCTGAGAGCTGGTAACAGGGAACCTATCCTGGTAGGAGTTATCTACAGACCACCTACCCAGGAGATTGAGAAGGATTCAGACCTCCTGGAAAACATACTGAGGATGGCTGACAAAGGCAAGTTACTACTGGTTGGGGACTTCAATCTACCAGATGTAGACTGGTCCACATTCACTGCCTCCTCAGAGAGGAGTAGACAATTCCTCATCGCACTACGGAGGTGAGACTTAATCAGTTGGTAGAGTCACCTACAAGGGAATCTGTTATCCTGGACCTGGTACTCACAAACAGTGCCAGGGTGTCAGACATGCAGGTGAGGATCAATCTGTGCACCAGTGACCACAGGTCAGTCTGGCTCTCGATTAACAACTCAGAGAACCCTTGTCACACCAAACTCAGGGTGCTCCATTTCAGAAAAGCAAAGTTCTCAAGAATGAGGGAAAGTATTAAAGAACTGCTGGTAACCAATGCCACAGGAAATGTGGAAGATGCCTGGATAAAACTGAAAAATGCTATAACTGCAGTCATGGCACAATGCGCAAAACAAGTAAACAAATCCAGTAAATCAAAGAAAACACTCTGGTTTGCCAAAGAGGTGTCAACTATAATTAAAGATAAGAAAAAAGCTTATAAAAAGTACAAGGAGACTAAATTCGAGAAGGATAGAGAGGAATACAGGATTAAACTCAAGGAAACAGGAAAAGCAATTAGGGTAGCCAAGGCCCAGATGGAGAAAAACATAGCACAGGGAGTGAAGAGGGGGGACAAAACATTCTTTAATTATATATGGGAAAAAAGAAAGAGTAAGGGAGGAATAACCAGGTTAGCAACTAAAGAGGGACCGTTAGTGGAGAATGACAAAGACAAGGCAGAAGTACTCAATGAATTCTTCTGGTCGGTTTTCACCCATGAAGACAAAGATAATGGTCCAGCACTAGCCAAGACACATCTCTACAACAGGGGAGTAGACTACAGTGCCTTTACAAAAGAAAGGGTCCTTGAGGAGCTGTCTAAATTAAAGATGGATAAGGCGATGGGGCCAGATGGAATACACCCAAGAGTTCTGAAGGAACTTTGGGAGGAACTTGCAGCCCCACTAGCCAAACTATTTAACAAGTCACAGGAAGATGGCATAGTGCCACAGGACTGGAGAAGGGCCAAAGTTGTGCCATTGCACATGAGTGGTAGCAAGGAAGCAGCAGGAAATTACCACCCAGTCAGCCTGACCTCAGTGGCAGGTAAAGTAATGGAGACATTGCTTAAAGAAAGTGTAGTGCAGTACCTGAAAGAAAGTGGGAAACTTGACCCAAGGCAGCATGGCTTCACAGCAGGATGCTCATGCCAAACAAATATGATATAATTCTTTGACTGGGTTACAAGAGCAGTGGACCAAGGTACGGCTCTGGACATAGTATATCTAGATTTTAGCAAAGCCTTTGATACGGTTCCACACCGAAGGCTAGCAAATAAATTGGAGCAAAGAGGCATAGGTCAGAAAGTGGTCAACTGGACAAAAACCTGACTACAAGACAGGACTCAGAGAGTTATGGTAAATGGCCACTTGTCACAGGAGGGGAGAGTAACCAGTGGGGCTCCACAGGGATCAGTACTTGGTCCAATCCTTTTCAACATATTCATCAGAGACATTGCTGAGGGACTGAAAGGGAAAGTCTGCCTGTTTGCAGATGATACAAAGCTCGGCAATACAGTGGACACACAGGAAGGGGTCCAAGGAATGGAGGCAGATCTAAGACAGCTGGAGGAATGGTCCAAGAACGGGCAGTTGAGATTCAACACCAAAAAGTGTAAGGTAATGCACTTGGGTAAGAGGAATCCAGGAAATAACTATGTCCTGGAAGGGCAGCAACTGGAAAAGACAAAGATGGAATGGGATCTAGGAGTTATGATATTGGATGATTTAAAGGTAGGAAAGCAATGCAAAAAAGCAACGCTAAGGGCAAGTGGCATCCTTGGATGCATAGGTAGGGGTATTACTAGCAGAAAACATGAGGTACTTGGAGTACTGTATGCAGTTCTGGAGGCCATACCTAAAAAAGGAAATAGACCATCTGGAATCCGTGCAGAGGAGAGCCACCAAGATGGTGCAGGGACTACACCATGAACCTTACGAAAATAGATTCAGCAAGTTAAATCTATTCTCCCTAGAGCAGAGAAGGAACAGAGGACACATGATAGAAGCATTTAAATTTATTTTTATTTATTTATTTATTTAAGAATCAGTTTACAACCTTTGAGCCAGAGGCTCGTTTCCAAAGGTACTTCATCACATAAAGACATACATTGCGTTTCGGTTACATAGCAAAGATTTGCAAAAAATCAATAGGCATTCACCAGAGGTGCCACGTCACATTGTGGTCAGACAAATACAATTGGGTACAGGGTACATGTAATTGATAACAGGTATTACACAAGTCGGTATCAAGTGAGCATTCTGGTAGATAAACATTGAAACAGTTGGCACTGGCCAGGTTAAACTCTAGGCATGGTGTACTGGGAAGTGGTGGAGGGATGGTTGGTGGAGAGCTGCCGGGGGCATTGTCAAAGAGAAAAAGAGGTGGAGGCTATGTTCAGAGACAGGAGCAGTGCATGAGTGCTGAAAATGTGGTCTCGGCGCGGTTTTGAATGTGGAGATGGTGATGGCATTGGTGATGGTGGCAGGGAGAGAGTTAAACCAGGTTGGGGCTCTGTAGCTGAAGGACCTCTGGCCACGGCTGGTTCTCGCTCTGGGGACCTTTAGAGTGGTCTTGTAGGGAAGACCGTGTTGCAATGGTGGGAGGGCTCTGGTGGATGGATGCTGCCACTCGGGAGAGAGCCCGAGTAGGGTTTTTGGTGGGAGACAGTCTGCATCGGAGCCGCTCATCCAGGGTAAGCAGGTTAGCATCATATATAGCTGACAGGTGTGTGGAGCCTGGGGGCACCAGTAATCAATCTGCACGCTTTATTCAGGGTTAGGTGAATTTTGTTGAGTGCAGTGGTGTCGGCAGCACCGTATACTGGTAGACCATAGTCTACAAGGGACAGAACGGACGATGTAAAAGCTAGCCGGAGAGCATTTGGGGGAAGGCAGGTTTTATGGTGGAATAGGATGCCAAGCCGTGTGTTGGTGGTGGATGTTAGGGCGTCGATGTGGTTGTGAAATGTGAGGGCTGAATCGAAGGTAACCCCAAGGTATTTGTAGGAGCAGACTTGTTCCAGTGGTTGGTTGGTGCTTGGAAGGATATAGAGTGGGTGGTTGCTAGCTTTGTTTTGGGGGTGTGAAAAGAGCATAGTTTTGGTTTTCTTAAGATTGATGACGAGTCTGCGCCCTTAAACCAAGCCTCTGCACTGTTGAAAGACTGCTGTAGGGAGTCCTGTAGGGAGATGGGATTACGTGTGGTGGCAAAAGGACAGCATGCCTGCATACAGCAGAATTTTGCCAGAGCATGCACTGCAGGGTGTTCAGGATACAGTGAGAAGAGAAGGGGCCCAGGATGGAGCCTTGGGGACCCTAGAGAGAATGGGATGGGTATCAGAGAGTGTAAGTATTAATCTTGACACACTGGGATCGAGTGTCAAGATAGCTAGCACACCATGCCAGGGGCCAGACGAGAGACCAGTGAGGCAGAATGCATTCTAGCAGCAGTGGATGGGAGACAGTGTTGAAAGCCTTTGAGAGGTCAATGAACACTGCACCAGCTAGGAGCTGGTATCCAAGGAGGAGTGTAGTTGGAGAATTAATAAGGGCAGTGCTGGTACTGTGACCCGACGGAAGCTATGTTGCTCTGGGCATAAGATGTTATGCTTAGCCAGATAATCAGTGATTTGAATGGCCACCACTTTCTCCAGGGCTTTAGAGAGGGAGGGAGGATGGAGATTGGCCGGTAGTTGTTGGCCGGCGACCTGTCGCCTTTATGAATAGGTGTGATAATGGCTGCTTTTCGCTGTGGGAATTGTCCCAGGCAGAGTGACTGGTTAATTAGGCTTGAGAGGTGCAAGGACTTCATCTAGCACCAGCCTGAGGATGCTGGGGTCCAGTGAGTCACCGCCGGATTGTTGCCATTGAGAGCTTTGATTAGGATGGGTCTGGCTTCCTGGGTGGAAATCTTCACAGGAGGAAGCTGGGGTGCTGGAGGACAGGGGAGTTTGGCTGGGGAGGGTCAAAGAAATTACTAGGAGGACTGAGTTAAGGTCAGTGAAAGTGGTGTTGAACCAGTTAGGTATGGTGGCAGGCTCGGTGGAGGCTGTGCCATTTCTAGTGAGCTGATGGGGCAGGGGAGCAAGCTTTACCATTGAGTTGCTTAATATTATCCCAGAAGGTCCAGGCTGAGCCCCAGGAGGAGGTAAGGAGGCCTGGTAATGGTCTGCCTTGCTTTCCTGATGGCCCATGAGCATTTATTTTGGGCTGCATTGTATGCTTGCCTATCAGACAGACGACCTGTTTCAGTGGCAAGATGCCAGAGGTTATCCCGTTTCTAAGTGATTGTAGGAGGGCTTGGCTAACCCAGGTGCGTTCTGTTTTGGACCGGTTTTGCTATGGGTGCAAAGAGATCACAGGCCATGTTGAAGGTGTGAGGAAAAGGTGAGGGCAGTATCAATGTTGGTTGCCTGCTGAATGGGGACCAGTCTATCTGGGTGAGGAGTGCCTTAAGTTTCTTCAGCCCACCAGGGCGGAGGCGCTTCATGAGGGTGGTCTGGGCTTTGGGTTTGGGATTGGGGCTACCCAGTGAATAAGATAGGGAGGGTCACCAGGAGTCTGGGAGGACCTGGATGTTTTGGATTTTATGGGTCAAGAAGTTATAATAACATCCGCAGGCGCTGGTACCACTCTTAGGGTTAAGTCTGTGGGTTGGGTGATGAGTTGTGTCAGATCTGGGCGGCAAATGAGTCTCTGGAGGTGGATGAGGAGGTGCTGAGCTACTTTATTAAGGTCCCCACTAGGATTTGTTCTGCCTTATGGTGGAGGGGCCAGGTAGTCCATTAAAGATATCAGGGCTGGGTGCTGGTTCTTTGGGGAACGCGCAGGGTGAGATAGAGAGGCTCCTAGAGGGGTCTGGGGTGAGTCTGAGGGTAAGGGCCTGGGGCCCATTTACGAGGGCAGGTGGGGAGTGCATGTCCAGGTATTGTGTCCTTGGTGTAGATTGGTGAGCCCCCTGCTTGTTTACCCGTCCTCCCCGTATAAGGTGGTAGCAGCTCTGGGAGGGTGACAAATGAGTCCGGAGTTGATTTGGACAGCCAGGTTTCAAACCAGGGCTGTGATGTCTGGTTGGTGAGCCAAGGCCCAGCACTTTAGGGCGTCAAATTCTTCAGCAGGCTGCATATGTTCATGGAGGCTACCGAAGACCAGTGGGCTGAGTGGGTGGATGGGAGGGGGCAGGCCTGGGTTGGGGTGTGTATGTTCCCTGTTAGAGTAGAAGGAGGAGAAGTGCTCGCTCAGAGGGAGACAGATGGAGAGTTTACTCAGGAGCGTATAGAATAAGGAATGGGGTTTGGTTGCACAAGGGTGGGTAGGTGCACAGGCAGAGAAGGCCTGAGTGATCAGAAGCAAGGGGCTGGGGGGGAGGACAGATGTCTGGAAGGGGGTGAGGTGGAGAGAGCATATGGGATGTGTGGAGGAGGAGGGAGGGGTAGGGAGCAGTGGTAAAAGGAGGAGGGAGGACAGGAGGGTAGGTAGAAACACTGGAGTAGTGTGAGGTTGAGGGTTCATAGGGATGGTAGGGTATGTGGAAGGCAAAGGGAGGAGGAGGAGAAGAGATAGACTGGCAAGCAGGATGCATGTGCATAGTTGGGAAGGCTGGTGGAGCTGAAGTGAGAAAGAATGGGGGACTAGGATGAAAGAGGGAGACAGTAGTGAGAGACTACCTGTGAATCTAGTTGCTGCTATGGTGTGGTGATAGTGTATGTGCTGAAGTGCATAGAGTACCAGGTTCAAGCCTTGATCAGGTAACAGAAAGAGCTAGACTAGTGGCTGTAGCAGTAGGGAGTTGGGTTCAGGTTTGTAGAAGCACTTAGATAACACTTAGTTGTGTCACAGGTTGCGCGTTTTTAGAAGTTAAGAAACCTGCAGTAAAACAGGCATGTGTACTAGGTGAGTGGTGGAACTGTGGACTTTGGAACAAGGGTAGAGTTCAAATCCTGCAAGGCAGCAGGAAGAAGAGGTAAACTTATATTTTGGCAGATTGCAGGTAAGGATTAGAGGCTTAGAAAGCAGTATAAATAGGTAGGCACTGTGGTGCAGAGGTAGAGCAGCTGACTCTGACTGCAAGGATACTGGGTTTGAACAGAGTGTAGACAGGGCCAATTTTTTAAATCTGGGCAGGAGGGAGTGAGGTATGGGTAAGAGCATAAAAATAGAGGAAGTTGTTGGCCTGGTTCATTGGCTCAGAGGATAGTCAGTAGACTGTAGAGAGAAGAGTACCAGGTTTGATACTAGCAGTTGCTTAGAGATAGGATGAGTGCAGAAAGTAGATAGTAGAAGGAATCCAAGGGAACTGCAGTAACCTCTAGTGGGACAGCTCTGAAGCAGTAGCTAGGAGGGATATAGAGAGAGGAGAGAGGAGCTAGAGTGGAAAGTGCAGTGACCCCTAGTGGTTGGTGCCTATAACCTGCAAATGGAAAAGTGGACACTTAGTAAAAAGGAGGGTGTGTCACATCATGTGACCTGCCAGCAGCAATATATGGAGCACTGACCCTGGGTGGGAGGGAAGTGCCTCACAACAGTCAGGCTGTAGTGCAGGACACTTTACCTCTTACAGGCTCTGGCAATCCCCGATTTCAGTCTCTGCTGCTGGGCTGAGTTCTGAGGGGAGCGGGCTGCTTCAGGGCCTATATAGGGAAGACAAACAAAGGAATCCCATTAGTATGCAGCGGGCTAGTACAGGACCCTACTGCGCATGCTCCAACTATTGGAACTGTATCCCGATACGGGAGGCTACAGCGCATGCGCAAGATGGCGGACACCCACGCTACACGTTACACATTCTATGCAATCCTACCAAGGTAAGCACTCTAATACAGCATTTAAAAAGCTAAAATATCACAGGATACTAGTGCTAGATGCTCTAAACCTAGCCCTTAAAGTAACACAGAGATAGCCCCCAAATCCCCGTGCAGAGCAGTCCAGAATTGAGAAGGTAAAACAATCAGTCACTGTGTGGGGACAGAAAAAAGACTCCAGATGAGTAATCTTCTCCAGCAGTCAGGCAGTAGTGCAGGACACTTTACCTCTTGCAGACTCTGGCAATCCCCGATTTCAATCTCTGCTGCTGGGCTGAGCTCTGAGGGGAGCGGGCTGCTTCAGGGCCTCTTATAGGCTCTGGCAGTCCCCGATTTCAGTCTCTGCTTCTGGGCTGAGTTCTGAGGGGAGCGGGCTGCTTCAGGGCCTATATAGGGAGGACAAACAAAGGAATCCCATTAGGATGCAGTGGGATAGTACAGGACCCTACTGCGCATGCGCCAACTATTGAACCGTATCCAGACACAGGAGGCTACTGCTGCAAGATGGCGGATACCCACGCCACACGCTACACATGCTATGAATCCTACCAAGGTAAGCACTCTAATACAGCATTTAAACAGCTAAAATATCACAGGATACTAGTGCTAGATGCTCTAAACCTAGCCCTTTAAAGTAACACAGATAGCCCCCAAACCTCGTGCAGAGCAGTCCAGAATTGAGAAGGTAAAACAATCAGTCACTGTGTGGGACAGAAAAAGGACCCAGACGCAGTAATCTTCTCCAACAGTCAGGCTGTAGTGCAGGACACTTTACCTCTTACAGGCTCTGGCAATCCCGATTTCAGTCTCTGCTGCTGGGCATGCGTTCTGAGGAGCGGGCTGCTCAGGGCCTATATAGGGAAGACAAAACAAAGGAATCCTATTAGTATGCAGCGGCTAGTACAGGACCCCATCACGATGCTCCAACTATTGGAACTGTATCCCGATATGGGAGGCTACAGGCGCATGCAAGATGGCGGACACCCACGCTCCATGCCACACATTCTATGCAATCCTACCAAGGTAAGCACTCTATGCAGCATTTAAACAGCTAAAATATCACAGGATACTAGTGCTAGATGCTCTAGACCTAGCCCTTAAAGTAACACAGAGATAGCCCCAAATCCCCGTGCAGAGCAATCCAGAATTGAGAAGGTAAAACAATCAGTCACTGTGTGGGGACAGAAAAAAGACTCCAGACGAGTAATCTTCTCCAACAGTCAGGCTGTAGTGCAGGACACTTTACCTCTTACAGGCTCTGGCAATCCCCGATTTCAGTCTCTGCTGCTGGGCTGCGTTCTGAGGGGAGCGGGCTGCTTCAGGGCCTATATAGGGAGGACAAACAAAGGAATCCCATTAGTATGCAGCGGGCTAGTACAGGACTCTACTGCGCATGCGCCAACTATTGGAACTGTATCCCGAAACAGGAGGCTACTGCGCATTCGCAAGATGGCGGATACCCACGCTACACATTCTATGCAATCCTACCAAGGTAAGCACTCTAATACAGCATTTAAAAAGCAAAAATATCACAGGATACTAGTGCTAGATGCTCTCAACCTAGCCCTTAAAGTAACACAGAGATAGCCCCCAAATCCCCGTGCAGAGCAGTCCAGAATTGAGAAGGTAAAACAATCAGTCACTGTGTGGGGACAGAAAAAAGACTCCAGATGAGTAATCTTCTCCAGCAGTCAGGCTGTAGTGCAGGACACTTTACCTCTTGCAGACTCTGGCAATCCCCGATTTCAGTCTCTGCTGCTGGGCTGAGCTCTGAGGGGAGCGGGCTGCTTCAGGGCCTCTTATAGGCTCTGGCAGTCCTCGATTTCAGCCTCTGTTTGGCTGAGTTCTGAGGAGCGGATGCTTCAGGGCCTATATAGGGAGGACAAACAAAGGAATCCTATTAGTATGCAGTGGGCTAGCACAGGGCCCTACTGGCGCATGCGCTAACTATTGGAACTGTATCCCGACACAGGAGGTTACTGTGCATGTAAAGATGGCGGACACCCACGCTTACACGCCACACATGCTATGCAATCCTACCATGTAAGCACCTAATACATTTAAAACAGCTAAATATCACAGGATACTAAAAGCTAGATGCTCTAAACTCTAGCTTCTAAAAGTAACACAGAGATAGCTCCCAAACCCCGCAGAGCAGTCCAGAATTGAGAAGGTAAAATAATCAGTCACTGTGTGGGGACAGAAAAAAGACTCCAGATGAGTAATCTTCTCCAACAGTCAGGCTGTAGTGCAGGACACTTTACCTCTTACAGGCTCTGGCAATCCCCGATTTCAGTCTCTGCTGCTGGGCTGAGTTCTGAGGGGAGCGGGCTGCTTCAGGGCCTATATAGGGAAGACAAACAAAGGAATCCCATTAGTATGCAGCGGGCTAGTACAGGACCCTACTGCGCATGCTCCAACTATTGGAACTGTATCATGATACGGGAGGCTACAGCGCATGCGCAAGATGGCGGATACCCACGCTACACATTCTATGCAATCCTACCAAGGTAAGCACTCTAATACAGCATTTAAAAAGCAAAAATATCACAGGATACTAGTGCTAGATGCTCTAAACCTAGCCCTTAAAGTAACACAGAGATAGCCCCCAAACTTCGCGGCAGAGCAGTCCAGAATGAGAAGGTAAACAATCAGTCACTGTGTGGGGACAGAAAAAGACACCAGATGAGTAATCTTCTCCAGCAGTCAGGCTGTAGTAGACACTTACCTCTTGCAGACTCTGGCAATCCCTTTATTTCAGTCTCTGCTGGGCTGAGTTCTGAGGAGCGGCTGCTCAGGGCCTATAGGGAAGACAACAAAGGAATCCTATTAGTATGCAGCGGGCTAGTACAGGACCCCATCATGTGCGATGCTCCAACTATTGGAACTGTATCCCGATACGGGAGGCTACAGCGCATGCAGATGGCGGACACCCACGCTACACGCTACACATTCTATGCAATCCTACCAAGGTAAGCACTCTAATACAGCATTTAAAAAGCAAAAATATCACAGGATACTAGTGCTAGATGCTCTAAACCTAGCCCTTAAAGTAACACAGGGATAGCCCCCAAATCCCCGAGCAGAGCAGTCCAGAATTGAGAAGGTAAAACAATCAGTCACTGTGTGGGGACAGAAAAAAGTCTCCAGATGAGTAATCTTCTCCAGCAGTCAGGCTGTAGTGCAGGACACTTTACCTCTTGCAGACTCTGGCAATCCCCGATTTCAGTCTCTGCTGCTGGGCTGAGCTCTGAGGGGAGCAGGCTGCTACAGGGCTCTTATAGGCTCCTGCAGTCCCGGATTTCAGTCTCTGCTTCTGGGCTGAGTTCTGAGGGGGGGCTGCCTAGGCCTATATAGGAGGACAAACAAAGGAATCCCATTAGTATGCAGTGGGCTAGCATAGGACCTATCATGCGATGCCTAACCATTGGAACCGTATCCTGATACAGGAGGCTACCATGATCCAAGAAGATGCGGATACCCACGCCACACATTCTATGCAATCCTACCAAGGTAAGCACTCTAATACAGCATTTAAAAAGCAAAATATCACAGGATACTAGTGCTAGATGCTCTAAACTCCAGCCCTTAAGTAACATGAGATATAGGCTCCTTAAACTCTGGCAGAGCAGTCCAGAATTGAGAAGGTAAAACACTCAGTCACCGTGTGGGGACAGAAAAAGACTCCAGATGAGTAATCTTCTCCAGCAGTCAGGCTGTAGTGCAGGACATTTACCTCTTGCAGACTCTGGCAATCCCTGATTTCAGTCTCTGCTGCTGGCTGAGCTCTGAGGAGCGGCTGTTAGTGCTCTATAGGAAGACAAACAAAGGAATCCCATTAGTATGCAGCGGGCTAGCATACAGGACCCTATCACATGCTCCAACTATTGGAACTGTATCCCGTCATGAGGCTACAGCGCATGCGCAAGATGGTGGACACCCACGCTACACGCCACACATTCTATGCAATCTCACCAAGGTAAGCACCTATCACAGCTAAAATATCACAGGATACTAGTGCTAGATGCTCTAAACCTAGCCCTTAAAGTAAATACAGAGATAGCCCCTAAAATCCTGCGGCAGAGCAATCCAGAATTGAGAAGGTAAAAACAATCAGTCACTGTGTGGGGACAGAAAAAGACTCAGACGCGTAATCTCTCCAACAGTCAGGCTGTAGTGCAGGACACTTTACCTCTTGCAGACTCTGGCAATCCCCGATTTCAGTCTCTGCTGCTGGGCTGAGCTCTGAGGGGAGCGGGCTGCTTCAGGGCCTCTTATAAGCTCTGGCAGTCCCCGATTTCAGTCTCTGCTTCTGGGCTGAGTTCTGAGGGGAGCGGGCTGCTTCAGGGCCTATATAGGGAGGACAAACAAAGGAATCCCATTTTATGCAGTGGGCTAGTACAGGACCCTACTGCGCATGCGCCAACTATTGGAACTGTATCCCGATACAGGAGGCTAATGCGCATGCGCAAGATGGCGGACACCCACGAAACACGCTACACATGCTATGCAATCCTACCAAGGTAAGCACTCGAATACAGCATTTAAACAGCTAAAATATCACAGGATACTAGTGCTAGATGCTCTAAACCTAGCCCTTAAAGTAACACAGAGATAGCCCCCAAATCCCCGTGCAGAGCAGTCCAGAATTGAGAAGGTAAAACAATCAGTCACTGTGTGGGGACAGAAAAAGGACTCCAGATGAGTAATCTTCTCCAACAGTCAGGCTGTAGTGCAGGACACTTTACCTCTTACAGGCTCAGGCAATCCCCGATTTCAGTCTCTGCTGCTGGGCTGAGTTCTGAGGAGAGCGGGCTGCTTCAGGGCCTATATAGGGAAGACAAACAAAGGAATCCCATTAGTATGCAGCGGGCTAGTACAGGACCCTTCTGCGCATTCTCCAACTATTGGAACTGTATCCCGATACGGGAGGCTACAGCGCATGCGCAAGATGGCGGACACCCACGCTACACGCTACACATTCTATGCAATCCTACCAAGGTAAGCACTCTAATACAGCATTTAAACAGCTAAAATATCACAGGATACTAGTGCTAGATGCTCTAAACCTAGCCCTTAAAGTAACACAGAGATAGCCCCCCAAATCCCCGTGCAGAGCAGTCCAGAATTGAGAAGGTAAAACAATCAGTCACTGTGTGGGGACAGAAAAAAGACTCCAGATGAGTAATCTTCTCCAGCAGTCAGGCTGTAGTGCAGGACACTTTACCTCTTGCAGACTCTGGCAATCCCCGGATTTCAGTCTCTGCTGCTGGGCTGAGCTCTGAGGGAGCGGCTGTTTTAGGGCCTCATAGGCTCTGGCAGTCCCCATTTCAGTCTCTGCTTCTGGGCTGAGTCTCTGAGGGAGCGGGATGCTTCAGGCCTATATAGGAGAGGACAAACAAAGGAATCTCATTAGTATGCAGTGGGCTAGTACAGGACCTTTACCGCGCATGCCAACTATTGAAACTGTATCCCGACAGGAGGGTTACTGCGCATGCTAGAAGATGGCGGACACCACGCACCGCTACATGCTATGCAATCTACCAAGGTAAGCACTCTAATGCAGCATTTAAACTTCTTAAAATATCACAGGATACTTGCCCCGTACTAGATGCTCTAAACCCTAGCCTTGTAAAGTAACACAGAGATTAGCCCCAAATCCCAGTGCAGAGCATTCCAGAATTGAGAGAAGGTAAAACAATCAGTCACTGTGTGGGGACAGAAAAGCACCCAGACGAGTAATCTTCTCCAACAGTCAGGCTGTAGTGCAGACACTTTCCTCTTACAGGCTCTGGCAATCCCGATTTCAGTCTCTGCTGCTGGGCTGAGTTCTGAGGGGAGCGGCTGCTTCAGGGCCTATAGGAAGACAAACAAAGGAAGTTCCATTAGTATGCAGCGGGCTGTGCAGGACCCTACTGCGTGACATGCTCCAACTATTGGAACTGTATCTCGACACGGGAGGCAACTATATAGCATAGATGGGACACCACGCTACACGCCACACATTCTATGCAATCCTACCAAGGTAAGCACTCTAATACAGCATTTAAACAGCTAAATATCACAGGATACTGAGTGCTAGATTCTCTAAACCTAGCCCTTAAAGTAACACAGATATAGCCCCAAAACTCGCGCAGAGCAATCCAGAATTGAGAAGGTAAAACAATCAGTCACTGTGTGGGGACAGAAAAAGACTCAGATGAGTAATCTTCTCCAACAGTCAGGCTGTAGTGCAGGACACTTTACCTCTTACAGGCTCTGCAATCCCCTGATTTCAGTCTCTCTGCTGCTGGGCTGAGTTCTGACAGGGCCAGGCACACTTCAGGGCCTATATAGGGAGGACAAACAAAGGAATCCATTAGTATGCAGCGGGCTAGGGGTACAGGGACCTACTGGCGCATGCGCTAACTATTGGAACTGTATCCCGACACAGGGGCTACTGCGCATTCGCAAGATGGCGGATACCCACGCCATGCATTCTATGCAATCTACCAAGGTAAGCACTCTATTACAGCATTTAAAAAGCAAAATATTACAGGATACTAGTGCTAGATGCTCAACCCTAGCCCTTAAAGTAACACAGAGTTAGCCCCAAATCCCGTGCAGAGCAGTCCAGAATTGAGAAGGTAAACAATCTGTCACTGTGTGGGGACAGAAAAAAGACTCCAGATGAGTAATCTTCTCCAGCAGTCAGGCTGTAGTGCAGGACACTTTACCTCTTGCAGACTCTGGCAATCCCCGATTTCAGTCTCTGCTGCTGGGCTCAGCTCTGAGGGGAGCGGGCTGCTTCAGGGCCTCTTATAGGCTCTGGCAGTCCCGATTTCAGTCTCTGCTTCTGGGCTGAGTTCTGAGGGCGGGCTGCCTAGGCCTATAGTAGGAGGACAAACAAAGGAATCCCATTAGTATGCAGGGCTAGTACAGGACCACTGCTTACGCGCTAACTATTGGAACTGTATCCCGTACAGGAGGCTACTGCACATGCGAAAGATGGCGGATACCACGCTACACGCCACACATGCTATGCAATCCTACCAGTAAGCACCTATCATAGTTATTTACATAGCTGTAACTATCACAGGATACTAAGTGTTAGATGCTCTAAATCAGCCCTTAAAGTAACACAGATAGCCCAAATCCCCTGCAGAGCAGTACAGAATTGAGAAGGTAAAACAATCAGTCACTGTGTGGGGACAGAAAAAGGACCCAGTTGAGTAATCTTCTCCAACAGTCAGGCTGTAGTGCAGGACACTTTACCCTCTTACAGGCTCTGGCAGTCCCTTATTTCAGTCTCTGCTGCTGGGCTGAGTTCTGACGGAGCGGGCTGCTCAGGCCTATATGGAGAGAGACAAATGTAGGAATCCCATTAGTATGCGCGGCTGGTTACACAGACCCTATCGCATGCGTTCAACTATTGGAACTGTATCCCGCACACGGGAGGCTACAGCGGCATGCGCAAGATGGCGGACACCCACGCTTCACACACATTCTATGCAATCCTACCAAGGTAAGCACTTTAATACAGCATTAAACAGCTAAAATATCTGGGATACTAGTGCTAGATGCTCTAAACCCTAGTCCTAAAGTAACACAGAGATAGCCCCAAATCCTCGCAGAGCAATCCAGAATTGAGAAGGTAAAACAATCCAGTCACTGTGTGGACAGAAAAGGACTCAGAAGAGTAATCTTCTCCAACAGTCAGGCTGTAGTGCAGGACACTTTACCTCTTACAGGCTCTGGCAATCTCGGTTTCAGTCTCTGCTGCTGGGCTGAGTTCTGAGGGGGCGGGCTGCTTCCAGGCCTATATAGGGAAGACAAGAAGGAATCCATTAGTCTGCAGCTGGCTGGTACAGACCCTTAATTGCATGCTCCAACTATTGGAACTGTATCCGACACTGGAGGCTACAGCGCATGCGCAAGATGGCGGACCTCACGCCACACGCCACAGGTTTTATGCAATCCTATCAAGCTACTCTAATACAGCATTTAAACAGCTAAAATATCACAGGATACTAGTGTTAGATGCTCTAAACCTAGCCCTTAAAGTAACACAGATAGTTCCCAAAATCCCTGCACAGAGCAATCCAGAATTGAGAAGGTAAAACAATCAGTCACTGTGTGGGACAGACCCAGACTAGTAATCTTCCAACAGTCAGGTTGTAGTGCAGGATAATTTTTACTTACAGGCTCTGGCAATCCTGACTTGGTCTCTGCTGCTGCTTGAGTTCTGACGGGAGCTGGCTGCTTCAGGGCCTATATAGGAGTGACAAACAAAGGAATCCCATTAGTATGCAGCTGGCTAGTCACAGGACCCCATTGACGCATGTGTTAACTATTGGAACTGTATCCCGATACAGGAGGCTACCATGCATTCGTAAGATGGCGGATACCCACGCTACACATTCTATGCAATCCTGCTCAAGCACTCTAATACAGCATTTAAAAAGCAAAATATCACAGGATACTAGAGCTAGATGCTCTAAACCTAGCCTAAAGTAACACAGAGATAGCCCCAAATCTCTGCAGAGCAGTCCGAATTGAGAAGGTAAAACAATCACTGTGGGGACAGAAAAAGACTCTAGATGAGTAATCTCTTCCAGCAGTCAGGCTGTGGCAGACACTTACCTCTTGCAGACTCTGGCAATCCCCGATTTCAGCCCTGCTTCTGGGCTGAGTTCTGAGGGGAGCTGGCTGCTTCAGGGCCTCTTATAGGCTCTGGCAGTCCCCGATTTCAGTCTCTGCTTCTGGGCTGAGTTCTGAGGGGAGCGGGCTGCTTCAGGGCCTATATAGGGAGGACAAACAAAGGAATCCCATTAGTATGCAGTGGGCTAGTACAGGTCCCTACTGCGCATGCGCCAACTATTGGAACTGTATCCCGATACAGGTGGCTACTGCGCATGCGCAAGATGGCGGACACCCACGCCACACGCCACACATGCTATGCAATCCTACCAAGGTAAGCACCTAATACAGCATTTAAACAGCTAAAATATCACAGGATACTAGTGCTAGATGCTCTAAACCTAGCCCTTAAAGTAACACAGATAAGCCCCCAAATCCCCTGCAGAGCAGTCCAGAACAGAAGGTAAAACAATCAGTCACTGTGTGGGGACAGAAAAGGACTCCAGATGAGTACTCTTCTCCAGCCAGGGTTAGGCATGTGCAGGACACTTTACCTCTTACAGGCTCAGGCAATCTCGATTTCAGTCTCTGCTGGGCTGAGTTCTGAGGAGAGCGAGTTGCTTCAGGGCCTATATGGGGCAGATAAACAAAGGAATCCCCATTAGTATGCAGTTGGTTAGTACAGGGCCCTTCATGAGATTCTCCAACTATTGGAACTGTATCCCGACACTGGAGGCTACAGCCAAGATGTTAAGATGGTGGACACCCACGCCATTTATACACATTCTATGCAATCCTACCAAGGTAAGCACCTAATACAGCATTTAAACAGCTTAAAATATCACAGGATACTAGTGCTAGATGCTCTAAACCTAGCCCTTAAAGTAACACAGAGATAGCCCCTCAAACTCGCAGAGCAGTCCAGAGTTGAGAAGGTAAAACAATCTGTCACTGTGTGGGACAGAAAAGACTCCAGACGAGTAATCTTCTCCAACAGTCAGGCTGTAGTCAGGACACTTACCTCTTACAGGCTCTGGCAACCTCGATTTCAGTCTCTGCTGCATGGGCTGAGTTCTCCAGGAGTGGCGCGTTTCGGGCTATATAGGAGACAAACAAAGGAATCCCATTAGTATGCAGCTGGCTAGTACAGGACCCTCATCATGCATGCTCCAACCTATTGGAACTGTATTCCGACGCGGAGGCTACAGCGCATGCGCAAGATGGCGACAGCCACGCCACACGCCACACATTCTATGCAATCCTACCAAGGTAAGCACTCTAATACAGCATTTAAACAGCTAAAATATCACAGGATACTAGAAAAGTTAGATGTTCTAAACTCAGCCCTCTAAGTAACACAGAGATAGCTCCAAACCTCGCGGTAGAGCAATCCAGAATTGAGAAGGTAAAACAACTGGGTCTCTGTGTGGGGACAGAAAAAGCCTAGACGAGTAATCTTCTAACAGTCAGGCTGTAGTGCAGGACACTTTACCTCTTACAGGCTCTGGCAATCCCCCGACTAGTCTCGCCATGTATGGCTCTGAGGAGCGGGCTGCCTCAGGGCCTATATAGGGAGGACAAACAAAGGAATCCCATTATGTGCAGCGGGTTAGCATAGGCCCCATCAAGCATGCGCCAACTATTGGAACTGTATCCCGATAGAGGAGGTTATCAAGATCTGCAAGATGGCGTGATACCCACGCCACACATTCTATGCAATCCTACCAAGGTAAGCACTTTTATACAGCATTTAAAAAGCAAAACATCTCAGGATACTAGTGCTAGATGCTCTAAACTCTAGCTGTTAAAGTAATACAGAGATAGCCCTCAAATCCTCGCGCAGAGCAGTCCACAATTGAGAAGGTAAACAATCAGTCACTGTGTGGGGACAGAAAAAGACTCAGATGAGTAATCTTCTCCAGCAGTCAGGCTGTAGTGTAGACACTTTCACCTCTTGCAGACTCTGGCAATCCCCGATTTCAGTCTCTGCTGCTGGGCTGAGCTTTGAGGGGAGCGGGCTGCTTCACGGCTCTTTATAGGCTTCTGGCAGTCCCCGGATTTCAGTCTCTGCTTCTGGGCTGAGTTCTGAGGGAGCGGGCTGTTTCAGGGCTATAGGAGGATAAAATGCGAATCCTATTAGGATTCAGTGGCTAGTAGGACCTTGGCTGTGATAACGCCCAACTATTGGAACTGTATCCCGATACAGGAGGATCTTGCTTATGCGTAAGATGAGGACACCACGCTCACACGCTACATGCTATGCAATCCTACCAAGTTCATCACTCTAATATGTATTTAAACAGCTGAAATATCACAGGATACTAGTGCTAGATGTTTCAAACCTAGCCTCTTAAAGTAACACAGAGATAGCCCCCAGCTCGTGCAGAGCAGTCCGATTGAGAAGGTAAACAATCAGTCACTGTGGGGACAGAAAAGGACTCAGATGAGTAATCTTCCAACAGTCAGGCTGTGGTGGACACTTTACCTCTGCAGGCTCTGGCAATCCCCATTTCAGTCTCTGCTGTTGGGCTGAGTTCTGAGGAGTAGCGGCTGCTTCAGCCTATAGGGAAGACAAACAAAGGAATCCCATTAGACGTAGCGGGTTAGTACAGGACCCTACTGCGTCATGCTCCAACTATTGCAACTGTTTATCCACGGGAGTTACAGCGCATGCGCAAGATGCGGACACCCACGCTACACGCCACATATTCTATGCAATCCTACCAAGGTAAGCACTCTAATACAGCATTTAAACAGCTAAAATATCACAGGATACTAGTGCTAGATGCTCTAAACCTAGCTCCTAAAGTAACACAGAGATAGCTTCAAATCCCTTGCAGAGTGTCCAGAATTGAGAAGGTAAAACAATCAGTCACTGTGTGGGGACATGAAAAGGACCCAGACGAGTAATCTTCTCCAACAGTCAGGCTGTAGTGCAGGACACTTTACCTCTTACAGGCTCTGGTAATCCCGATTTCAGTTCTCTGCTGCTGGGCTGAGTTCTGAGGAGCGGGCTGCTCAGGGCCTATAGGGAAGACAAACAAAGGAATCCCATTAGTATGCAGCTGTTAGCATAGGACCCTATCTACATGCTCCAACTATTGGAACTGTATCCCGTCTCGAAACCACAGTAGCATGCGCAAGATGGCGGACACCCACGCCACACGCCACATTCTATGCAATCCTACCAAGGTAAGCACTTAATACAGCATTTAAACAGCTAAATATCACAGGAACTGAAAAGTGATGCTCTAAACCTAGTCCTTAAAGTAACACAGAGATAGCCCCAAAACTCCTGTGCAGAGCAATCCAATTGAGAAGGTAAATCATTCAGTCACTGTGTGGGGACAGAAAAAAGACTCCAGACGAGTAATCTTCTCCAACAGTCAGGCTGTAGTGCAGGACACTTTACCTCTTACAGGCTCTAGCAATCCCCGATTTCAGTCTCTGCTGCTGGGCTGAGTTCTGAGGGGCGCTGCTGCTTCAGTGCCCATTAGGAGGGACAAACAAAGGAATCCCATTAGTGCAGCCTGGCTAGTACAGGACCCTACTCGCATGCGCCAACTATTGGAAACTGTATCCCGATACAGGAGGCTACTCGCGATGCGGAAGATGGCGGACACCACGCCACACGCCACACATGCTATGCAATCCTCCATGTAAGCACCTAACACAGATTTAAACAGCTAAAATATCACAGGATACTAGTGCTAGATGCTCTAAACTCCTAGCTCCTAAAGTAACACAGAGATAGCCCCAAATCTCTGCAGAGCAGTCCAGAATTGAGAAGGTAAAACAATCAGTCACTGTGTGGGGACAGAAAAAGGACTCCAGATGAGTAATCTTCTCCAACAGTCAGGCTGTAGTGCAGGACACTTTACCTCTTACAGGCTCTGGCAGTCCCCGATTTCAGTCTCTGCTGCTTGGCTGAGTTCTGACGGGAGCGGGCTGCTTCAGGGCCTATATAGGGAAGACAAACAAAGGAATCCCATTAGTATGCAGCGGGCTAGTACAGGACCCTACTGCGCATGCTCCAACTATTGGAACCATATCCGTCACGGAGGCTACAGCATGCGTCAAGATGGCGTGGATACCCACGCTTACACGCTCACATTCTATGCAATCCTACCAAGGTAAGCACTCTATCATGCATTTAAACAGCTAAAATATGCAGGATACTAGTGCTAGATGCTCTAAACCCAGCCCTTAAAGTAACACAGAGATAGCCCCGAAACTCTCAGCAGAGCAGTCCAGAATTGAGAAGGTAAACAATCAGTCACTTGTGGGGACAGGAAAAAGACTCCAGACGAGTAATCTTCCAACAGTCAGGCTGTAGTGCAGGACACTTTACTCTTACAGGCTCTGGCAATCCCCGTTTCAGTCTCTGCTGCTGGGCTGAGTTCTGAGGAGCGGCCGCTTGCGGGCCGATAGGGAAGACAAACAAAGGAATCCCATTAGTATGCAGCGGGCTAGTACAGGACCCTACTGCATGCTCCAACTATTGGAACTGTGTCCTGATCACGGTAGGGTTACAGCTGCGTAGCGCATAAGATGGCGGACACCCACGCTACATGCCACACATTTATGCAATCCTACCAAGGTAAGCACTCTAATACAGCATTTAAACAGCTAAATATGCACAGGATACCAGTGCTAGATGCTCTCAAACCTAGTCCCCTTAAAGTAACACAGAGATTTCCCAAAATCCTCTGTAGCAGAGTAATCCAGAGTTGAGAAGGTAAACAATCAGTCACTGTGTGGGACAGAAAAAGACTCAGACAGCACCTTCAACAGTCAGGCTGTAGTGCAGGACATTTCCCTCTACAGGCTCTGGCAATCCCGATTTCAGTCTCTGCTACTGGGGCTGAGTTCTGATGAGCGGGCTGCTAGGAGCTATATAGGGAGGGCAAACAAAGGAATCCTGTTGGTATGCGTGCGGCTAGTACAGGGACCCTACTGCTTGTCGCCAACCATTGGAACTGTATCCCATAGGGCCGCCATCTGCGTGACTTCGAGATGCTGGATACCACGCTACACATTCTATGCAATCCTACCAAGGTAAGCGCTCTAATACAGCATTTAAAAAGCAAAAAATATCACAGGATACTAGTGCTAGATGCTCTAAACCTAGTCTTAAAGTAACACAGAGATAGCCCCCAAACTCTCGTGCAGAGCAGTCCAGAATTGAGAAGGTAAACAATCAGTCACTGTGTGGGGACAGAAAAAGATCTGAGTAATCTTCTCCAGCAGTCAGGCTGTGTGCAGGACACTTTTACCTCTTGGTGACTTGCAATCTTCGATTTCAGTCTCTGCTGCTGGCTGGAGCCTGAGGGGGAGCGTCGTGCGCGAGTTCTTATAGGCTCCTGGCAGTCCCGATTTCAGTCTCTGCTTGGCTGAGTTCTGAGGGGGAGTGGGTCAGGGCCTATAGGGAGGACAAACAAAGGAATCCCATTAGTATGCAGTGGGCTAGTACAGGACCCTACTGCGTATGCGTCTAACTATTGGAACTGTATCCGATACAGGAGGCTACTTCGCCTGCGCAAGATGGCGGACACCCGATGCTGCCATGCCACATGCTATGCAATCCACTGCCTGGTAAGCACTCTAATACAGCATTTAAACAGCTAAATATCACAGGATACTAGTGCTAGATGCTCTAAACCTAGCCCTTAAAGTAACACAGAGATAACCCCCAAATCCGTGCAGAGCAGTCCAGAATTGAGAAGGTAAAACAATCAGTCACTGTGTGGGGACAGAAAAAGGACTCCAGATGAGTAATCTTCTCCAACAGTCAGGCTGTAGTGCAGGACACTTTACCCTCTTACAGGCTCTGGCAATCCCCGATTTCAGTCTCTGCTGCTGGGCTGAGTTCTGAGGGGAGCGGGCTGCTTCAGGGCCTATATAGGGAAGACAAACAAAGGAATCCCATTAGTATGCAGCGGGCTAGTACAGGACCCTACTGCGCATGCTCCAACTATTGGAACTGTATCCCGATACGGGAAACTACAGCGCATGCGCAAGATGGCGGACACCCACGCTACACATTCTGTGCAATCCTACCAAGGTAAGCACTCTAATACAGCATTTAAACAGCTAAAATATCACAGGATACAAGTGCTAGATGCTCTAAACCTAGCCCTTAAAGTAACACAGAGATAGCCCCAAAATCCCCGTGCAGAGCAATCCAGAATTGAGAAGGTAAAACAATCAGTCACTGTGTGGGGACAGAAAAAGGACTCCAGACGAGTAATCTTCTCCAACAGTCAGGCTGTAGTGCAGGACACTTTACCTCTTACAGGCTCTGGCAATCCCCGATTTCAGTCTCTGCTGCTGGGCTGAGTTCTGAGGGGAGCGGGCTGCTTCAGGGCCTATATAGGGAGGAAAAAACAAAGGAATCCCATTAGTGTGCAGTGGGCTAGTACAGGACCCTACTGCGCATGCGCCAACTATTGGAACTGTATCCCGATACAGAAGGCTACTGCGCATTCGCAAGATGGCGGATACCCATGCTACACATTCTATGCAATCCTACCAAGGTAAGCACTCTAATACAGCATTTAAATATCAAAAATATCACAGGATACTAGTGCTAGATGCTCTAAACCTAGCCCTTAAAGTAACACAGAGATAGCCCCCAAATACCCGTGCAGAGCAGTCCAGAATTGAGAAGGTAAAACAATCAGTCACTGTGTGGGGACAGAAAAAAGACTCCAGATGAGTAATCTTCTCCAGCAGTCAGGCTGTAGTGCAGGACACTTTACCACTTGCAGACTCTGGCAATCCCCGATTTCAGTCTCTGCTGCTGGGCTGAGCTCTGAGGGGAGCGGGCTGCTTCAGGGCCTCTTATAGGCTCTGGCAGTCCCCGATTTCAGTCTCTGCTTCTGGGCTGAGATCTGAGGGCAGCGGGCTGCTTCAGGGCCGATATAGGGAGGACAAACAAAGGAATCCCATTAGTATGCAGTGGGCTAGTACAGGACCCTACTGCGCATGCGCCAACTATTGGAACTGTATCCCGATACAGGAGGCTACTCTGCATTCGCAAGATCGCGGATACCCACGCTACACATTCTATGCAATCCTACCAAGGTAAGCACTCTAATACAGCATTTAAAAAGCAAAAATACCAACAGGATACTAGTGCTAGATGCTCAAACCTAGCCCTTAAAGTAACACAGAGATAGCCCCCAAATCCCCGTGCAGAGCAGTCCAGAATTGAGAAGGTAAACAATCAGTCACTGTGTGGGGACAGAAAAAAGACTCCAGATGAGTAATCTTCTCCAGCAGTCAGGCTGTAGTGCAGGACACTTTACCTCTTGCAGACTCTGGCAATCCCCGATCAGTCTCTGCTGCTGGGCTGAGCTCTGAGGGGAGCGGGCTGCTTCAGGGCCTCTTATAGGCTCTGGCAGTCCCCCATTTCAGTCTCTTCTTCTGGGCTGAGTTCTGAGGGGAGCGGGCTGCTTCAGGGCCTCTTACAGGCTCTGGCAATCCCCGATTTCAGTCTCTGCTGCTGGGCTGAGTTTTGAGGGGAGCGGGCTGCTTCAGGGCCTTTATAGGGAGGACAAACAAAGGAATCCCATTAGTATGCAGCGGGCTAGTACAGGACCCTACTGCGCATGCGCCAACTATTGGAACTGTATCCCAATACAGGAGGCTACTGCGCATGCGCAAGATGGTGGACACCCACGCTACACGCTACACATTCTATGCAATCCTACCATGGTAAGCACTCTAATATAGCATTTAAACAGCTGAAATATCACAGGATACTGGTGCTAGATGCTCTAAACCTAGCCCTTAAAGTAACACAGAGATAGCCCCCAAATCCCCGTTCAGAGCAGTCCAGAATTCAGAGTGTAAAACAATCAGTCACTGTGTGGGGACAGAAAAAAGACTCCAGACGAGTAATCTTCTCCAACAGTCATGCTGTAGTGCAGGACACTTTACCTCTTACAGGCTCTGGCAATCCCCGATTTCAGTCTCTGCTGCTGGGCTGAGTTCAGAGGGGAGCGGGCTGCTTCAGGGCCTATATAGGGAGGACAAACAAAGGAATCCCATTAGTATGCAGCCGGCTAGTACAGGACCCTACTGCACATGCACCAACTATTGGAACTGTATCCCGATACAGGAGGCTGCTGCGCATGCGTAAGATGGCGGACACCCACGCTACACGCTACACATTCTAAGCAATCCTACAAAGGTGAGCACTCTAATACAACATTTAAACAGCTAAAATATCACAGGAAACTAGTGCTAGATGCTCAAAACCTAGCCCTTAAAGTAACACAGAGATAGCCCCCAAATCCCCGTGCAGAGCAGTCCAGAATTGAGAAGGTAAACAACTGTCACTGTGTGGGACAGAAAAAGACCCAGACGTAGTAATCTTTTCCAACAGTCAGGCTGCAGTGCAGGACACTTACCTCTTACAGGCTCTGGCAATCCTCGATTTCAGTCTCTGCTGCTGGGCTGAGATCTGAGGGAGCGGCTGCTTCAGGGCCTATAGGGAGGACAAACAAAGGAATCCCATTAGTATGCAGCGGGCTAGCACAGGACCCTACTTTGCATGCGCTAACTATTGGAACTGTATCCCTGCTGTGGCATGCGCAAGATGGTGGACACCCACGCCACACGCCACCCATTCTATGCAATCCACCAAGGTAAGCACTCTAATACAGCATTTAAACAGCTAAAATATCATAGGATACTAGTGCTAGATGCTCTAATCCTAGCCCTTAAAGTAACACAGAGATAGCCCCAAAATCCCCGTGCAGAGCTGTCCAGAATTGAGAAGGTAAAACCATCAGTCACTGTGTGGGGACAGAAAAAAGACTCCAGACGAGTAATCCTCTCCAACAGTCAGGCTGTAGTGCCGGACACTCTAAGTCTTACAGCCTCTGGCAATCCCCGATTTCAGTCACCGCTGCTGGGCTGAGTTCTGAGGGGAGCGGGCTGCTTCAGGGCCTCTTACAGGCTCTGGCAATCCCTGATTTCAGTCTCTGCTGCTCGGCTGAGTTCTGAGGATAGCGGGCTGCTTCAGGGCCTCTGACAGGCTCTGGCAATCCCCGACTTCAATCTCTGCTGCTGGGCTGAGTTCTGAGGGAGAGGGCTGCTCAGGCCCATATAGGAGGACAAACAAAGGAATCCAATTAGTATGCAGCGGCTAGTACAGGACCCTACTACGCATGCGCCAACTATTGGAACTGTATCCCGATACAGGAGCCTACACGCATGCGCAGATGGAGTGACACCAACGCCACACGCCACACATTCTAAGCAATCCCACCAAGGTGAGCACTCTAATACAACATTTAAACAGCTAAAATATCACAGGAAACTAGTGCTAGATGCTCAAAACCTAGCTCCTTAAGTAACACAGAGATGCCCTGAAATCCTCTGCAGAGCAGTCCAGAATTGAGAAGGTAAAACAATCAGTCACTGTGTGGGGACTGAAAAAAGACTCCAGACGAGTAATCTTTTCCAACAGTCAGGCTGCAGTGCAGGACACTTTACCTCTTACAGGCTCTGGCAATCCCCGATTTCAGTCTCTGCTGCTGGGCTGAGATCTGAGGGGAGCGGGCTGCTTCAGGGCCTATATAGGGAGGACAAACAAAGGAATCCCATTAGTATGCAGCGGGCTAGTACAGGACCCTACTTTGCATGCGCCAACTATTGGAACTGTATCCCGATACAGGTGGCTACTGCGCATGCGCAAGATGGTGGACACCCACGCTACACGCTACACATTCTATGCAATCCGACCAAGGTAAGCACTCTAATACAGCATTTAAACAGCTAAAATATCACAGGATACTAGTGCTAGATGCTCTAAACCTAGCCCTTAAAGTAACACAGAGATAGCCCCAAAATCCCCGTGCAGAGCAGTCCAGAATTGAGAAGGTAAAACAATCAGTCACTGTGTGGGGACAGAAAAAAGACTCCAGACGAGTAATCTTCTCCAACAGTCAGGCTGTAGTGCAGGACACTTTACCTCTTACAGGCTCTGGCAATCCCCGATTTCAGTCTCTGCTGCTGGGCTGAGTTCAGAGGGGAGCGGGCTGCTTCAGGGCCTATATAGGGAGGACAAACAAAGGAATCCCATTAGTATGCAGCCGGCTAGTACAGGACCCTACTGCACATGCACCAACTATTGGAACTGTATCCCGATACAGGAGGCTGCTGAGCATGCGCAAGATGGCGGACACCCACGCTACACGCTACACATTCTAAGCAATCCTACAAAGGTGAGCACTCTAATACAACATTTAAACAGCTAAAATATCACAGGAAACTAGTGCTAGATGCTCAAAACCTAGCCCTTAAAGTAACACAGAGATAGCCCCCAAATCCCCGTGCAGAGCAGTCCAGAATTGAGAAGGTAAAACAATCAGTCACTGTGTGGGGACAGAAAAAAGACTCCAGACGAGTAATCTTCTCCAACAGTCAGGCTGCAGTGCAGGACACTTTACCTCTTACAGGCTCTGGCAATCCCCGATTTCAGTCTCTGCTGCTGGGCTGAGATCTGAGGGGAGCGGGCTGCTTCAGGGCCTATATAGGGAGGACAAACAAAGGAATCCCATTAGTATGCAGCGGGCTAGTACAGGACCCTACTTTGCATGCGCCAACTATTGGAACTGTATCCCGATACAGGTGGCTACTGCGCATGCGCAAGATGGTGGACACCCACGCTACACGCTACCCATTCTATGCAATCCGACTCAAGTAAGCACTCTAATACAGCATTTAAACAGCTAAAATATCATAGGATACTAGTGCTAGATGCTCTAATCTTAGCCCTTAGAAGCAACAGAGATAGCCCCTAAATCCTCTGCAGAGCTGTCCAGAATTGAGAAGGTAAAACCATCAGTCACTGTGTGGGACAGAAAAGACCAGACGAGTAATCCTCTCCAACAGTCAGCTGTAGTGCAGGACACTCTAAGTCTTACAGCCTCTGGCAATCCCTATTTCAGTCACCTGCTGGGCTGAGTTCTGAGGAGCGGCTGCTTCAGGCCTCTTACAGGCTCTGGCAATCCCTGATTTCAGTCTCTGCTGCTCGGCTGAGTTCTGAGGATAGCGGGCTGCTTCAGGGCCTCTGACAGGCTCTGGCAATCCCCGACTTCAATCTCTGCTGCTGGGCTGAGTTCTGAGGGGAGAGGGCTGCTTCAGGGCCTATATAGGGAGGACAAACAAAGGAATCCAATTAGTATGCAGCGGGCTAGTACAGGACCCTACTACGCATGCGCCAACTATTGGAACTGTATCCCGATACAGGAGCCTACTACGCATGCGCAAGATGGCGGACACCAACGCTACACGCTACACATTCTAAGCAATCCTACCAAGGTGAGCACTCTAATACAACATTTAAACAGCTAAAATATCACAGGAAACTAGTGCTAGATGCTCTAAACCTAGCCCTTAAAGTAACACAGAGATAGCTCCCAAATCCCCGTGCAGAGCAGTCCAGAATTGAGAAGGTAAAACAATCAGTCACTGTGTGGGGACTGAAAAAAGACTCCAGACGAGTAATCTTTCCAACAGTCAGGCTGCAGTGCAGGACACTTTACCTCTTACAGGCTCTGGCAATCCCCGATTTCAGTCTCTGCTGCTGGGCTGAGATCTGAGGGGAGCGGGCTGCTTCAGGGCCTATATTGGAGGACAAACAAAGGAATCCCATTAGTATGCAGCGGGCTAGTACAGGACCCTACTTTGCATGCGCCAACTATTGGAACTGTATCCCGATACAGGTGGCTACTGCGCATGCGCAAGATGGTGGACACCCACGCTACACGCTACACATTCTATGCAATCCGACCAAGGTAAGCACTCTAATACAGCATTTAAACAGCTAAAATATCACAGGATACTAGTGCTAGATGCTCTAAACCTAGCCCTTAAAGTAACACAGAGATAGACCCAAAATCCCCGTGCAGAGCAGTCCAGAATTGAGAAGGTAAAACAATCAGTCACTGTGTGGGGACAGAAAAAAGACTCCAGACGAGTAATCTTCTCCAACAGTCAGGCTGTAGTGCAGGACACTTTACCTCTTACAGGCTCTGGCAATCCCGATTTCAGTCTCTGCTGCTGGGCTGAGTTCAGAGGGGAGCGGGCTGCTTCAGGGCCTATATAGGGAGGACAAACAAAGGAATCCCATTAGTATGCAGCCGGGCTAGTACAGGACCCTACTGCACATGCACCAACTATTGGAACTGTATCCCGATACAGGAGGCTGCTGCGCATGCGCAAGATGGCGGACACCCACGCTACACGCTACACATTCTAAGCAATCCTACAAAGGTGAGCACTCTAATACAACATTTAAACAGCTAAAATATCACAGGAAACTAGTGCTAGATGCTCAAAACCTAGCCCTTAAAGTAACACAGAGATAGCCCCCAAATCCCCGTGCAGAGCAGTCCAGAATTGAGAAGGTAAAACAATCAGTCACTGTGTGGGGACAGAAAAAAGACTCCAGACGAGTAATCTTTTCCAACAGTCAGGCTGCAGTGCAGGACACTTTACCTCTTACAGGCTCTGGCAGTTCCCGATTTCAGTCTCTGCTGCTGGGCTGAGTTCTGAGGGGAGCGGGCTGCTTCAGGGCCTATATAGGGAGGACAAACAAAGGAATCCCATTAGTATGCAGCGGGCTAGTACAGGACCCTACTGTGCATGCGCCAACTATTGGAACTGTATCCCGATACAGGTGGCTACTGCGCATGCGCAAGATGGTGGACACCCACGCTACACGCTACACATTCTATGCAATCCGACCAAGGTAAGCACTCTAATACAGCATTTAAACAGCTAAAATATCATAGGATACTAGTGCTAGATGCTCTAAACCTAGCCCTTAAAGTAACACAGAGATAGCCCCAAAATCCCCGTGCAGAGCTGTCCAGAATTGAGAAGGTAAAACAATCAGTCACTGTGTGGGGACAGAAAAAAGACTCCAGACGAGTAATCTTCTCCGAAAGTCAGGCTGTAGTGCAGGACACTCTAACTCTTACAGCCTCTGGCAATCCCCGATTTCAGTCACCGCTGCTGGGCTGAGTTCTGAGGGGAGCGGGCTGCTTCAGGGCCTCTTACAGGCTCTGGCAATCCCTGATTTCAGTCTCTGCTGCTCGGCTGAGTTCTGAGGATAGCGGGCTGCTTCAGGGCCTCTGACAGGCTCTGGCAATCCCCGACTTCAATCTCTGCTGCTGGGCTGAGTTCTGAGGGGAGAGGGCTGCTTCAAGGCCTATATAGGGAGGACAAACAAAGGAATCCAATTAGTATGCAGCGGGCTAGTACAGGACCCTACTACGCATGCGCCAACTATTGGAACTGTATCCCGATACAGGAGCCTACTGCGCATGCGCAAGATGGCGGACACCAACGCTACACGCTACACATTCTAAGCAATCCTACCAAGGTGAGCACTCTAATACAACATTTAAACAGCTAAAATATCACAGGAAACTAGTGCTAGATGCTCAAAACCTAGCCCTTAAAGTAACACAGAGATAGCCCCCAAATCCCCGTGCAGAGCAGTCCAGAATTGAGAAGGTAAAACAATCAGTCACTGTGTGGGGACTGAAAAAAGACTCCAGACGAGTAATCTTTTCCAACAGTCAGGCTGCAGTGCAGGACACTTTACCTCTTACAGGCTCTGGCAATCCCCGATTTCAGTCTCTGCTGCTGGGCTGAGATCTGAGGGGAGCGGGCTGCTTCAGGGCCTATATAGGGAGGACAAACAAAGGAATCCCATTAGTATGCAGCGGGCTAGTACAGGACCCTACTGTGCATGCGCCAACTATTGGAACTGTATCCCGATACAGGTGGCTACTGCGCATGCGCAAGATGGTGGACACCCACGCTACACGCTACACATTCTATGCAATCCTACCAAGGTAAGCACTCTAATACAGCATTTAAACAGCTAAAATATCATAGGATACTAGTGCTAGATGCTCTAAACCTAGCCCTTAAAGTAACACAGAGATAGACCCAAAATCCCCGTGCAGAGCAGTCCAGAATTGAGAAGGTAAAACAATCAGTCACTGTGTGGGGACAGAAAAAAGACTCCAGATGAGTAATCTTCTCCAACAGTCAGGCTGTAGTGCAGGACACTCTAACTCTTACAGCTTCTGGCAATCCCCGATTTCAGTCTCCTCTGCTGGGTTGAGTTCTGAGGTGAGTGGGCTGCTTCAGGGCCTCTTACAGGCTCTGGCAATCCCTGATTTCAGTCTCTGCTGCTCAGCTGAGTTCTGAGGATAGCGGGCTGCTTCAGGGCCTCTGACAGGCTCTGGCAATCACCGATTTCAGTCTCTGCTGCTGTGCTGAGTTCTGAGGGGAGCGGGCTGCTTCAGGGCCTATATAGGGAGGACAAACAAAGGAATCACATTAGATTGCAGCGGGCTAGTACAGGACCCTACTGTGCATGCGCCAACTATTGGAACTGTATCCCAATACAGGAGGCTACTGCGCATGCAAGATGGCGGACACCACGCTACACGCTATACATTCTATGCAATCCTACCAAGGTAAGGACTCTAATACAGCATTTAAACAGCTAAAATATCACAGGATACTAGTGCTAGATGCTCTAAACCTAGCCCTTAAAGAAATACAGAGATAGCTCCCAAATCCCCGTGCAGGGCAGTCCAGAATTGAGAAGGTAAAACAATCAGTCACTGTGTGGGGACAGAAAAAAGACTCCAGATGAGTAATCTTCTCCAACAGTCAGGCTGTATTGCAGGACACTTTACCTCTTACAGGCTCTGGCAATCCCCGATTTCAGTCTCTGCTGCTGGGCTGAGTTCTGAGGGGAGCGGGCTGCTTCAGGGCCTCTTACAGGCTCTGGCAATCCCCGATTTCAGTCTCAGCTTCTGGGCTGAGTTCAGAGGGTAGCAGGCTGCTTCAGGGCCTATATAGGGAGGACAAACAAAGGAATCCCATTAGTATGCAGCGGGCTAGTACAGGACCCTACAGCGCATGCGCCAACTATTGGAACTGTATCCCGATACAGGAGGCTACTGCGCATGCGCAAGATGGCGGACACCCACGTACACGCTACACATTCTATGCAATCCTACCAAGGTAAGCACTCTAATACAGCATTTAAACAGCTAAAATATCACAGGATGCTACTGCTAGATGCTCTAAACCTAGCCCTTAAAGTAACACAGAGATAGCCCCCAAATCCCCGTGCAGAGCAGTCCAGAGTTGAGAAGGTAAACCAATCAGTCACTGTGTGGGAACAGAAAAAAGACTCCCAGACGAGTAATCTTCTCCAACAGTCAGGCTGTAGTGCAGGACACTTTACCTCTTACAGGCTCTGGCAAACCCCGATTTCAGTCTCTGCTGCTGGGCTGAGTTCTGAGGGGAGCGGGCTGCTTCAGGGCCTCTTATAGGCTCTGGCAATCCCCGATTTCAGTCTCTGCTGCTGGGCTGAGTTCTGAGGGGAGCGGGCTGCTTCAGGGCCTATATAGGAGGACAAACAAAGGAATCCCATTAGTATGCAGCGGCTAGGTACAGGACCCTACTGCGCATGCGCCAACTATTGGAACTGTATCCCGATCCAGGAGGCTACTGCGCATGCGCAAGATGGCGGACACCCACGCTACACGCTACACATTCTATGCAATCCTACCAAGGTAAGCACTCTAATACAGCATTTAAACAGCTAAAATATCACAGGATACTAGTGCTAGATGCTCTAAACCTAGCCCTTAAAGTAACACAGAGATAGCCCCCAAATCCCCGTGCAGAGCAGTCCAGAATTGAGAAGGTAAAACAATCAGTCACTGTGTGGGGACAGAAAAAAGACTCCAGACGAGTAATCTTCTCCAACAGTCAGGCTGTAGTGCAGGACACTTTACCTCTTACAGGCTCTGGCAATCCCTGATTTCAGTCTCTGCTGCTGGGCTGAGTTCTGAGAGGAGCGGGCTGCTTCAGGGCCTCTTACAGGCTCTGGCAATCCCCGATTTCAGTCTCTGCTGCTGGGCTGAGTTCTGAGGGGAGCGGGCTGCTTCAGGGCCTATATGGGGAGGACAAACAAAGGAATCCCATTAGTATGCAGAGGGCTAGTACAGGACCCTACTGCGCATGCGCCAACTATTGGAACTGTATCCCAATACAGGAGGCTACTGCGCATGCGCAAGATGGCGGACACCCACGCTGCACGCTACACATTCTATGCAATCCTACCAAGGTAAGCACTCTAATACAGCATTTAAACAGCTAAAATATCACAGGATACTAGTGCTAGATGCTCTAAACCTAGCCCTTAAAGTAACACAGAGATAGCCCCTAAATCCCGTGCAGAGCAGTCCAGAATTGAGAAGGTAAAACAATCAGTCACTGTGTGGGGACAGAAAAAAGACTCCAGACGAGTAATCTTCTCCAACAGTCAGGCTGTAGTGCAGGACACTTTACCTCTTACAGGCTCTGGCAATCCCGATTTCAGGAAAGAGGAGGAAAGTGAGAGAGAGAGGAGTGAGTGAGAGAGAGAAAGTGAGTGAGAGAATCAGGAGTGATATGAGAGAGAGAGCTGGGGGAGGGGGTGAGAGAGGGAGTTGTAGAGCGGAGAGTCCGAGTGAGAATCAGAGGAAAGACAATCAGAGAGAGAGGAGTGGAGGCTAGAGAGAGAGTCAGAGGAGAAAGTGAGAGTGAGAGAGTGAGAGAGTCAGAGAGAGAGAGGAGAGAGTGAAAGTGAGAGTGAGAGTGGTGATTCACCGTGAGAGAGAGAGTCAGAGTAAGAGAGAGGAGGGAGAAATGAGATAGAGAGAGCTGAGAGAGAGGACAGAGCCAGAGAGAGAGTGAGAGAGCAGCGGGGAGAGAGAGTCAGTGTGAGAGTGTGAGAGAGAGGAGAGTGAGAGTGAGTAAGAGAGAGTCAGAGGAGAGAGGAGATATGGGAGAGTGTTAGTGAGAGAGTCGAGGAAAGAGAGTCAGGAGGAGAGAGTCATGGAGAGAGCTGGGGAGTGAGAGAGAGAGTCCAAGTGAAAAGAGAGAGCGAGGAGTGAGTGAGAGTGAGAGAGAGAGTCGAGAGAGTGGAATGAGAGTGATGGGAAGAGAGTGAGAGAGAGTCAGGAGAGAGTGAGAGGAGAGGAGAGAGCCGAGAGAGTGAGAGAGAGTCAGAGTGAGAGGAGGGAGAGTCACAGTGAGAGTGACAGAGCTGAGGAGAGTAAGAGAGGAGGTTGGGGAGAGAGAGCTGAGGATGGTTGAGAGAGAGGGAGTGAGAGTGAGAGAGGAGAGGAGGAGTGAGAGACTTGGAGGAAAGAGAGTTTGGCCGTGTAGAGAGAGAGCTGAGAGAGCAGATGAGAGAGAGTCGAGTCAGAGAGAGCATGTGAGAGTGAGAGAGATTGAGAGAGAGAGTGGGTAAGAGAGTCGGAGTGAGGAGAGGTCGAGGAGAGAGTGAGACAGAGCCGAGAGAGCCGAGAGAGAGATAGTCAAGCAGTGAGAGAATGAAAGTGTCGATGAAAGAGAGCCAGTGAGCGAGAGAGTCAGAGGAGAGAAAGGCTGAGTGAGAGAGGATTCTTGAGGAAAAGTAGAGAGCTGGGGAGAGAGTAAGAGAATCAGAGAGAGGGAATGAGAGTGAGAGAGTGAGCTTGAGAGAGAGAGCTGAGGAGAGAGAGAGAGTCTGAGTAAGAGAGATAGGGAGGCTGGGAGTGGAGGAGAGAGTTTGAGAGAAAAAGAGCTGATATGAGGAGGAGTGAGAGAGAGAATCGGAGTAAGAGAGAGCTGAGGAGAGTGTGGGAGAGAGAGTGGGGGGGAAGGGTGAAAGAGTCAGAGTAAGAGAGACAGTGTCAGAGTAACAGAGAGCACTGAGAGTAAGAGTGAGAGAATGGAGGAAATAGAGCGGGGTGGGAGTGAGAGAGAGAGTCAGCATGAGAGAGTCAGAGTGAGAGAGAGAGTCAGAGAGTCAGGAGAGAGAGAGTCAGGAGGAGAGTGAGAGAGCTAGAGTGAGAGTGAGAAAGCAAGTGACAGGAGGAGAGAGGAGTTGATATAGAGAGTATATAGTTCAAATATATATGTTTACAGTAAGTATAGAAATCAGAGAGAAAAGTCAGAGTGAGGAGAGCCAGAGATAGATAGGTGAGAGAGAATCAGAGTGGTGAGAGCTGTGAGAGAGTGAGTGTGAGGAGGAGAGGAGGAGAGAGCGTGGGAGAGTGAGAGAGTGTGAGAGAGTGAGAGAGAGGTCAGTGAGAGTCAGAGGAGAGAGGAGTCAGAGTGAGAGTGAGAGAGTGAGTGCAGTGAAAGTGAGAGGTGAGCTGAGTGAGAGTCAAAGTGAGAGAGAGTCAGAATAAGAGAGGAGAGAGAGAGAGAGTCAAAGTGGGAAAGAGAGGAGATGAGAGAGGAGAGTGGAGCGCGAGAGAGTCCTAGGAGAGAGAGGGTAAGGAGTTAGTGTCAGGGACAGAGTCAGAGGAGTGAGAAAGAGAGAATCAGAGTGTGAGAGGAGGGAGAGAGCTGGTGAGAGCCAGAGGAGAGTGAGAGAGAGCTGTGAGTGAGAGTAGAGAGAGATCAGAAATGAGAGGGAGGCAGAGTGAGAGAGTCTGAGTGAGAGTGATAGAGCCAAAGAGAGAGTGATGGAGAGAGGTGTCAGAGAGAGAGCTGAGAGTGATAAGTGAGAGGGAGAGATTGAGTCCAGAGTAAGAGAGAGCTGGGAGTGAGAGTGAGAGAGAGTCATGGTGGTGAAAGTGAGAGTGTCAGAGCAGGAGTGAGGAGAATGTCTGAATGAGAGAGAGAGTGAGAGAGAGTCAGAGTGGAATAGAGCCAGTGGGTGCGAAAGAGAGAGAGAGCCAGTGTGAGAGAGCTAGGAGTGAGAGGAGAGAGTCAGAGTGAGAGTGAGAGCGAGAGGTGGGGAGAGAGAGAGAGAGAGTCCAAGTGGAATAGTGAGAGAGACAGTGAGTGAGTCTGGAGTGAGTGAGAGAGCTTGAGAGAGAGAGAATGAGAGTGATAGGAGTGCAGGAGAGTCAGAGAGAGAGACAGTCAGTGTGTGTGAGAGAGAGTCAGAGTGAGAAAGAGTCAGAGAAAAACAGAGTGAGGGACTGAGAGTAGGGAATCTGAGAGAGACAGAGAGCCAGAGTGAGAGAGAGAGAGAGAGTGAGAGGTCTGAGAGAGAGGGGTGAGAGAGAGAGAGTGATAATGGGGTGGAGTGAGAGAGTGAGTAGAGAGAGTCAGAGTGGGAGAGCCAGTGAGAGTGAGAGTGGATGAGGAGGAGGAGAGGGAGTGAGAGTGGAGAGAAGTATCAGAGTGAGAGAGAGAGCTGAGAGAGAGCTGGGAATAAGAGAGAGAATCAGAGTGAGAGAGTCAGGAGAGCAAGCTGGGAGTGAGAGAGAGTCAGAGAGTGAGAGTGAGAGAGAGATTGTGGAGTGGGAGAGAGTAAGTGGAAAGCTAGAGTCATGAGTGAGGAAAGCTGGGGAGTGATCATGGAGAGAGAGTCAGAGAGTGAGAGTAGAGAGAGAGACAGAGAGAGAGAGCATCAGAGTGAGAGTGAGAGTGAGAGAGAGTGAGAGTGAGAGAGAGTCAGAGAGAGACAGTCAGAGTGAGAGAGAGAGTCAGAGTGAGAGTCAGAGTAAAAGAGAGTCAGAGTGAGAGAGTCAGAGAGAGTCAGAGAGAGTGAGAGAGTGAGAGTGGGAGAGAGAGTCAGAGTGAGAGAGAGAGAGAGAGTCAGAGTGAGAGTGACATAGTCAGAGAGAGAGAGTGAGAGGGATTCAGGGAGAGTGAGAGAGTCAGAGTGAAAGAGAGTCAGAGTGAGAGAGTGAGTCAGAGTGAGAGTGAGAGAGTGAGTCAAAGTGAGAGAGAGCTGAGTGAGAGAGCTGTGAGAGATGAGCTAAATAAGAGAGGAGGCAAGAGGGAGTGAAAGTGAAAGAGAGGAGTGAGAGGAGTCAGAGTAGAGAGAGTCAGAGTGAGAGAATTATAGGATAGTGAGAGATAACTCAGAGTGAGAGTGAGAGAGAGGAGTGAGAGAGAGATCGAGAGAGCTGAGTGAGAGAATCAGAGTGAAAGTGATTGTCAGGGGAGAGAGTGGAGGGGAGTGTCAGGGAGAGAGAGTCATAGGTGAGAGAGTGAGAGAGCGTAGAGGAGAGTCAGAGAGAGAGTGAGAGAGTGAAAGGAGAGGGAGAAAGATCTACTCATGAGAGGGAGAGTCAGAGTAAGAGAGTAAGAGTGTGAGAGTGGAGAGAGCTGAGAGAGAGTGACAGATTCAGAGAGAGAGTGAGAGAGAGGAGAGGTTGTGAGAGAGAGTCAGGAGGACAGAGTGAGAGAGAGAGTGAGAGTGAGATGAGAGGAGTAAGAGAGAGTCAGAGTGAGAGAGGGGAGAGACAGAGCTGGGTGGAGAGTCAGATGAGAGAGAGAGAGAGTCCAAGGAAAAGAGAGAGTCAGAGTGAGAAGGGAGAGAGTGAGAGAGAGAGATAGTCAGAGAGAGAGAACTGAGTGGATAAAGGAGTATGAGAGAGAGCTGAGTGAGAGTGAGAGAGAGTTGGGAGAGAGAGTGAGAGAGAGTCAGAGAGAGTGAGGGACAGAGTCACAAGTGGGAGAGTGACAGAGTCAGAGAGAGAGAGTAAGAGAGTGAGAGTGTCAGGAGAGAGAGTCAGAGTGACAGAGTGAGAGAGTGGGAGGAGAGAGTGAGGAGGAGAGTGGAGAGTGAGGAGAGCCGAGTGAATGAGAGCTGCGTGAGAGAGAGAGTCAATGAGAGAGCTGGTGAGGAGAGAGACAGAGGAGCTAGAGAGCCGAGAGAGAGAGAGAGAGTCAGAATTATAGAGAGGGATATTCAGAGTGAGAGAGAGAGAGAGAGTCCAAGTGAAAAAGAGAGAGTCAGAGTGAGTCAGAGTGAGAGTGAGAGATAGAGTCAGAGAGAGAGAATGAAAGTGATAGAGTGACAGTGAGAGTCAGAGAGAGCGAGAGAGTCAGTGTGTGAGAGACAGAGAGAGTCAGAGTGAGAGAGTTAGAGAGAAAAAGAGTGAGAGTGATGGAGTGAGAGTGAGAGAGAGAATCAGATAGATACAGAGAGAGTCAGAGTGAGAGAGAGAGTCAGAGTGAGAGAGAGAGTGTCAGAGTGAGAGAGTAAGAGAGTGAGACACAGTCAGAGAGAGAGTCACCATGAGAAAGAGAGAGAGAGAGAGTGTCAGAGAGTGAGAGAGTGAGAGTAAGAGAGAGTCATCAGAGTGAGAGAGGGGAGAGAGAGAGTCAGTGAGAGTCAGCGCAGAGAGAGTCAGGAGGAAAGTACAGCATGTCAGAGAGTCAGAGAGAGAGAGAAAGTCAGAATGAGTGAGACAGTCAGAGTGAGAGAGAGAGAGTCCAAGGGAAAAAGTGAGAGAGTCAGAGTGAGAGAGAGAGAGTCAGAGAGAGAGAGACAGAGTCAGTGTGTGAGAGACAGACAGAGTCAGAGTGAGAGAGTGAGAGAGAGTTAGAGAGAAAAAAGTCAGAGTGAGGGAGTGAGAGTGAGAGAGAATCAGAGAGAGACAGAGAGAGAGAGAGAGAATCAGAGTGAGAGAATGAGAGAGAGTCAGAGAGTCAGAGAGTGAGAGTTAGAGAGTCAGAGAGAGAGACTCAGTGAGAGAGTCAGAGAGCCAGAGAGCTGACAGAGGAAAGAGATTGAGAGGAGGAGTTAGAGCGGGGAGTGAGAGTCACAGTGAGAGAGAGAGAGAGTGAGAGAGAGTCAGAGTAAGAAAGAGAGGGAGAGTGAGAGTCAGAGAGAGTCAGAGTGAGGAGAGAGACAGAGGAGTCAGAGGATAGCTTAGAGAGAGAATCAGAGTGTGAGTGAGAGCAGTCAGAGAGAGTTAGTGAGAGAGTGAGAGAGAGCAGTGAGAGTGAGTGTCAGAGTGAAAGTGAGAGAGAGAGCCTGAGAGACAGAGTCTGAGTGGAGAGTGAGGAGAGAGAGTCAGAGTGAGAGAGAGAGTTAAAGTAAGAGTGTCAGAGTGAGAGGACAGAAAGTCAGGAGAGAGTGACAGTAAAAGTAGGGAGGAGGAGAGTGAGATAGTGAGAGAGAGAGTTAGGAGTGAGAGATCTGTGACAGTCAGAGTGAAAAGAGAGTTAGAGAGTGAGCACAGGAGTGAGAGAGAGGAGTGAGAGAGTTAGAGTAAGAAAGAGAGAGAGAGAGTGAGAGAGTGAGCTGAATGGGGAGTGATAGCGAGAGAGAGAGAAAATCAGAGTGAGAGTGAGAGTCAGAGGAGAGTTAGAGTGGAGAGAGAGTGAGAGTGAGTGGCAGAGTGAGAGTGAGAGAGAGAGAGTCAGAGAGAGTGAGAATCTGAGTGAGAGAGAGAGAGAGTCAGAGTCAGAGAGTCAGAGTAAGAGTGACAGAGTCAGAGAGAGACAGTGGGAGAGTGAGAGAGAAAGTGAGAGAGGGAGTCAGAGTAAGAGAGAGTCAGAGTGAGAGAGTTAGAGACAGAGTCAGAGAGAGAGATAGATAGTCACAGTGAGAGAGTGAAAGAGTCAGAGTGAAAGAGAGTCAGTGTGGGAGGAGAGAGAGTCAGGAGGAGAGAGAAAGGCTGGAGTGAGAGAGAGATTCTGAGGGAAAAAGTGAGAGTCAGAGTGAGAGAAAGAGAATCAGAGAGAGAGAATGAGAGTGAGAGAGTGAGAGTCAGAGAGAGAGAGAGAGAGTCAGAGTAAAAGAGAGAGAGTCAGAGTGTGAGTGTGAGAGAGAGTTTGAGAGAAAAAGAGTCAGAGAGTGAGGGAGTGAGAGTGAGAGAGAGAATCAGAGCGAGACAGAGAGAGTCAGAGTGAGAGAGTGACAGAGAGAGTCAGAGTGAGAGGACAGAGCTGACTGAGAGAGTGAGTCAGAAAGAGAGCTGGGGAGTGAGAGAGAAGAGAGAGTCTGAGAGTGAGAGAGCAAGTTAGTCAGGAGGAAAGAGGGAGAGTGAGCCAGAGTGGAGAGAGAGCCACAGTGAGAGAGAAAGAGAGTGAGACAGAGCGAGTAAGAAAGAGGAATGAGAGTGAGAGTCAGAGAGAGTCAGAGTGATAGTAAGAGAGAGAGAGAGAATCAGAGTGAGAGGAGAGCTCAGAGAGAGTTAGAGGAGAGAGAATGAGAGAGAGAGGAGAGTGGAGTGTCAGAGTGAGAGTGAGAGAGAGCCAGAGAGTGGAGGTCTGAGGGAGAGTGGAGAGAGAGAGTCAGGAGGGAAAGAGAGAGCTGGGATTGAAGAGAGAGTCAGAGTGAAAGAGGGAGAGTGAGTCAGAGTGAGACAGAGAGCGTCACAGTGAGAGAGAGAGAGAGTGAGACAGAGTCAGAGTAAGAAAGAGAATGAGAGTGAGAGTCAGAGAGAGTCAGAGTGATAGCTAGAGAGAGAGAATCAGAGTGTGAGAGTGAGAGTCAGAGAGAGAGTTAGAGGAGAGAGAATGAGAGAGAGAGAGAGAGTGAGTGCAGAGTGAGAGGATATTGTGGTAGAGAGCCAGAGAGGAGTGAGAGTCTGAGGAGAGTGAGAGAGAGAGTCAGAGTGAAAGAGAGAGTCAGATTGAAAGAGAGAGTCAGAGTGAGAGAGAGAGAAAGAGTGAGAGTGAGAGTCAGAGAGAGAGAGAGTTAGAGTGAGAGAGAGAGAGAATGGGAGAAGAAGAAGAAGAATCAGCATTTATATAGCACTTTTTATACATCCCAAAGTGCTTTACAAGCAATGCTAGACTGGTGGTGAAGTGACTGAATGTGTGGTGGCGGTCATATTGCACATCATCACCCACACACAGCCTGGATAATTGCATGAACTGGTTTAAGGGAAGTGAATGTCATTGGTGACACCGGAATGTTCTCACTTCACGAAGAGTGCCCTTGCCCTTTTTTATTTCCACCTGGACACCCACCAGACAACAATTAGATGGGCAGAAGGGACCTCAGTTTAACATCTCTTCTGAAGGATGGCACACTGCAGTGGTACAGCACCCCAATACTGGGACTCTGAAAGCAGTGCTACTTTTTAGGTGCAAGTCCAATCCTGGTGTGGGATGAGAATCCATGACCTTCTGGTCCAGAGGTGGATATGCTACCAACTGAGCCATGCCCAGAGAGTGAGAGGGAGTATTAGAGTGAGAGAGAGAGAGTCAGAGAGAGCGAGAATCTGAGTGAGAGTGAGACAGAGAGTCAGAGCGAGAGAGAGAGAGAGTCAGATTGAAAGAGAGTCAGAGTGAGAGAGAGTCAGAGTCAGAGAGTCAGAGTGAGAGTGACAGAGTCAGAGAGAGAGAGTGAGAGAGTGCAAGTGAGAGTGAGAGAGTGAGAGAGAGAGTCAGAGTAAGAGAGAGCCAGAGTGAGGGAATGAGAAAGAGAATCAGGGTGAGAGAGTCAGAGTGAGAGAGTGAGAGAGTCAGAGTGAAAGAGCGTCAGTGTGAGTGAGAGAGAGTCAGAGTGAGAGGGTCAGAATGAGAGAAAGAGTCGGAGTGAGACAGAGAGAGTCCGAGTGAAAAAGTGAGAGAGTCAGAATGAGAGAAAGAGAGAGTCAGAGAGAGAGAATGATAGTGAGAGAGTGAGAGTCAGAGAGAGAGAGAGAGAGTCAGAGAGAGAGAGAGAGTGAGAGAGAGAGAGAGAAAAGTCAGAGTGAGAGAGTCAGAGAGAGTTAAAGAGAAGAGAGTCAGAGAGTGAGGGAGTGAGAGGGGGAGAGAGACAGATCAGAGAGAGACAGAGAGAGCTGTGGAGTGAGAGAGTGTAGGAGAGAGAGTCAGAGTGAGAGTGCCAGACTGAGAGAGTGAGAGAGCCAGAAAGGAGAGGTCAGAGTGAGAAACATAGAGAGAGTCAGACTCGAGAGGTGAGAATGAGAGAAAGTCAGTGAGAGAGTCAGAGTGAAAGAGAGTGAGAGAGTGAGTCGGAGTGAGAGTGAGAGAGTGAGGTAGAATGAGAGTGAGATAGTGAGTCAGAGTGAGAGACAGAGTCAGAGAAAGAGAGAGTGAGAGAGAGTCAGAGTAAGAAAGAGAGAGTGAGAGAGTGAGAGTGAGAGTCAGAGAGAGAGAGAAAGTCAGAGTGAGAGACTGAGAGTGGAGAGGGAGAGACTGAGAGCTGATGAGGAGAGCTGGGGAGATAGAGAGAGAGAGAATGGGAGAGGAGAGAGAGTGAGCGAGGAGGTGAGAGAGAGAGAGTGGGAGCGAGGCTGAGTGAGAGTGAGAGAGAGAGAGCAGAGAGAGTGGAGTCTGATGAGAGTGAGAGATAGAGCCAGAAGGAGAGAGAGAGCAGATTGAAAGAGAGTCAGAGTGAGAGAGAGGGACAGAGTCAGAGAGAGAGAGAGAGTGAGAGTGAGAGAGCCAGGAGGAAAGAGGAGAGTGAGTGAGAATGAGAGGAGAGGGAGAGTGAGTCAGAGTGAGAGGGAGAGAGAGGAGCTGGAGGAGAGAGAGAGAGAGAGAGTCGAGAGAGCCAGAGTAAGAGAGAGAGAGAGAGTGAGAGTGAGAGAGAGCTGGAGAGTGTGAGAGTCAGAGAGAGAGAGAGAGAGAGTGTGGGATGGAGAGAGTTTGAGAGAAAAGAGTCAGAGAGCTGAGGGAGTGAGAGAGTGAGAGAGAATCAGAGCAAGACAGAGAGAGAGTCAGAGGAGAGAGGAGCTAGAGTCAGAGTGAAAGAGTCAGAGTGATAGCGAGAGAGAGAGAATCAGAGTGTGAGAGTGAGAGTCAGAGTGAGAGTGTGAGAGAGTCAGAGAGAGAGTGAGAATCTGAGTGAGAGTGAGAGAGAGAGATAGATTGAAAGAGAGAGTCAGAGTGAGAGAGAGTCAGAGTCAGAGATTCAGAGTGAGAGTGACAGAGTCAGAGAAAGAGAGGGAGAGACTGCGAGTGAGAGTGAGAAAGTGAAAGAGAGAGAGTGAGAGAGAGTCAGAGTAAGAGAGAGTCAGAGTGAGGGTTTGAGAGAGAGTCAGGGTGAGAGAGTGAGAGAGTCAGAGTGAGAGAGTGAGAGAGAGAGTCAGAGAGACAGAGTCAGAGAGAGAGATAGAGTGAGAGAGTGATAAAGTCAGAGTAAAAGAGAGTCAGTGTGAGCTAGAGAGAGTCAAAGTGAGAGAGACAGAGTGAGAGAAAGAGGGAGTCAGAGAGAGAGAATGAGAGTGAGAGAGTGAGAGTCAGAGAGAGAGAGAGAGAGAATGAGAGAGAGAGAGAGTCAGAGTGAGGGAGTGATAGTGAGAGAGAGTTAGTCAGAGTGAGAAAGTGAGAGTCTGAGTGTGAGTGACAGAGAGAGAGAGTCAGAGTGAGAGTGAGAGAGAGAAAGTCAGAGCGAGAATGAGAGTGAGAGTGAGAGAGTGAGAGTCTGGGCGAGGGTGTCAGTGAGAAAGTGAGAGAGAGTCAGAGTGAGAGTGTGAGAGAGAAAGAGTCAGAGTGAGAGAGTGAGAGAGAGTCAGAGTGAAAGAGATATAGTCAAAGTGAGAGAGTGAGAGAGAGAGAGAGAGAGTCAGAGTGAGAGATGCAGAGTCAGAGAGAGAGAGAGTCAGAAAAACAGAGAGAGTCAGAGAGCAAGAGAGTAAGAATGAGAGAATGAGAGAGAGTGAGACTGAGAGAGAGAGAGAGAGAGAATGAGAATGAGAATGAGAGAGAGAGAGAGAGAAAGAGGGAGAGAGAGCAAGAGTCAGAGAGATATGCAAGTACCTAGTACTATCTACCAATATCGAGCTGCTAAGATATGTTATATTAAGACTGGGTATATTCTTTTGCTGGGTGTTCCAGAGCAGGACGAAAACTCTCTCCATCCCCAAACTTAAGGGATGGGGTGGGGGGAGGCAAAATAAGAAATGTCACACTTGTATACAGGTCTTTATTTTCAAATTCTTATTATTTTCTTTTATTTTTCGGCCCAAATCCTCTACGTTTCACCAATAAATATTGGCTTCTTCAGGAGGTACCTTTACAAACCTTTAAAAACATAAATACATATATGAATATCCTATCTACACCAAAGCCAACTCTTCATATACTGCTTTTCATTTAACTGAATAATGAAGGCCACTTACATCTTAATCAGTACTCCATATAATTGTTTCTTTGTCTTGAACTTACTATTTCCATTATGAGTCCTAAAACCAGATAAATTCATAAGTAAGCTTGTAACATATTCATTCAATTTCTACATCTTTTTATTCTAAATATTATACCATGCCACAATATTAATAAATCCAATTCTTTAATTAATTATAATAACTAATTTCTTACTATTATTTACCTAATGCTCTATTAATTATCTTTCTATATTACCTTATTTCAGCATAAATTTGTTGCCTTTTCAATGCTTTTATAAGCCCCTTAATGGCTCTGTAAAGATTAAATGAACATGCCACAAGTACTTTATTATCTCTGAAACATCGTTAACTCTCACACGTTACATGACAGTGCCTTATTCTAAAAACATTCAATTGTTGCATGTTGTGTAATTGGAATAATCACGACATTACTTTACCATCTCACATATTCAATTTAATACCATTTGGCTCTAAAAAAGACTCTACATCAAAGTTTCTTTCAGTCTTCTCACTTTGAAACCAGCAATTATGTGTCCTGATCCCTGAATATTAATTACCCACTAACAGAGAAACAAACCTATTTTATCACGTGTTTTCATACCCACATTCATTACTTATTCTTACAAGAACAAACAGCTCAATACTCTGTTCTCTGTGTTTTAACTTTTTTATACTTCGTTTTAATTTTATAACCAAAACGCTTCCCGTTTTCAATTTCCTCGCAATAAACCAAATCCTTTCATTTCCATGCACTTCTACCTTACTGTTTGCTGCTATATTGGTAATAAATTCTATATGCTAAAACAGTTACTATTATCAGATTTCCAAAATGTATCCGTTTTCATTCACTTCCATTAATTTCTAACTATCTGTTTTCGATCTAACATTTGTTTAAACAGGAAGGTGACACTTCATTTTAACTCTCCCCTACTCATCATACACTTCATTTAACTGCACCCTATTTTGTTTAAATGTTATTTTGGGCTTCTTACTGTGTCCTTCCTCTCTTATCTACTCCGCTCTTCGTTAATAGTTTTATTTCAAAAAGGCCTGCATGTTCTACTCGTTTTTTAAGCACCCGACCTTAACAAATGATGTCACATCTCGGGCTTCTCTCAATCTGATTAATCCATCCTTAAAGAGACAGTGTTACCTATTCACATAGCTGTTCCCCCATGTTTGGTGGAAAGACCAAGCATTCTTCCACACATGCTCAAACAGCCTGTTCATAGAGCCAAAGTATTACTTTCCTTTCCGTTTAGGCACTTCATTTTATACAAAACATACATAACTATGGAAACATCCCTTGCAAGGTGTTCCAGTTTATATAAAGCTTCACAGCTTCTGTGCTTAAAACTTCACAAAAGCAGATGCAATACAAGTAAAATCTTGTGCACTCAGGAGACAGGGCACTTGCCCAACTTTATCATACAAAACAAGGTTTGGGGTTGTTTTTCTCAAAGTCATCTGTATTTATTTATTACGTACACAATGTCCTTAGATATAGGTAAGGGGCACTGCGCCCGCTGTGCCGCTACTCTAATAGTGTTGGTGGACACGATGTAGTCTGCTGCCCTGCAAGGCTGAGGGATCTGTGCTGTCTCCCCCAAGGGGCAGATACATGCTAATCATATCTCGCGGTCTCCAGGCAATCTCATTGCGAGTGGAGGTTATGGCCGGTGGCAGCGAGCTGAGCTCCATCTTGACCACCGAACCCATAGAAGGGGGCTCTCTATTATGTTTAACCTTGGGACTCAACACTATACCCTTTACCTTTTCTACTTACTCTTAATCTACTACATGCCTCAAACTAACAATACATTATTTCTTTACTTGCATCTTATTTTATGTTAGGTCTCGATATTTTGGAAACTAATATGTTATATCCTAAGGATTAGACACAAGATTATTCTCTTTCATGTAGACTTAGTCTGATGTACCTTCAACTAACAGTTTATTTCACTTGCATCTTGTTTTATACCAGATCCCAATATTTTAGGGACTGGTATATTTTATCCTAAAAATAAAATGCTCAGTTATTCTCTTTCATATGAACTAACTCTAGTATACCTGAAAACTGCCAGTTCATTATTACTTTACTTGCATCTTAATTTATGCCAGGTCCTGATGCTTTAGAGACTGGTATATTTTATCCTAAAAATTAGATGCTGAGTTGTGCTCTTCCACTAAATTCACTGTTCAACAGACTAGGTTTTGTCTTTACAGTTTTTGTATCATCTTATTTTATATCATATAGACTAACCCCAATATGCCTGAAAATTTAACAGTTCATTATTTCTTTACTTGCATCTTAATTTACATCAGATCCCAATACTTTAGAGACTGTTATATTTTATCCTAAAGATTAAATACTAGATTGTACTCTTCCTTAAACTTAAGACATTGACACCCAAATCTTCAAATTTTATACATCTGAGATTATTTACTTATTTTATTATCTCCAACAACTCCAATTAATGTCCTTATTCATTCCTATATTTGAATCTAATGTTCCCATTTCATATATCCAGTGAGTTTCTGCCCTTTCAAGTATTCTAACATAATCTCCTCCCCTGTCTGATTTCGGTACTATTTCAAGGCTCCAAAATCTAATAGATGCCTCCGTGTAGCCTGCTAATAAAAAATGTTCTGCAACTGGTGTTTTTAATTTATTTCTAATATTAGATTTGTGTTCTTGAATTCTTTGCTTTAACCGATGAATAGTCATTCCTATATAAATCTTATCACAAGGACATTGTAGTACATTTACTACTCCTTTAGTTTCACAAGTAATAAATTGTCTAATTGAATATTCCTTATCTGTCCACGGATGTCTGTACACATTTTTCTTACTTGTGTGTCCACATACTGAACAATGTCCGCACTGTGTCATTCCTCGATTAAGAGGCCCCAATAAAAGTTGTGTACATTTATGTTTTTTACCTTGTAAATGATCTGTATGTACCAATTTATCTTTAAGTATGTTTACTTTTCTCTCTGCCACCAATGGAAATTGTTGGAATACCTCATTTCCCTTAGGGAAATTCTGCAAAATGTTCCAAAGTTTATTAACAATCTGTCGTATTTCTTTAGACTTATGGTTATGTTTTATACTAAAAACTATCTTTCTCCTATTTTCCACTTTGCCTTTACCTTTCAATGCTTTATCTTGTGTTACCTGTTCTATCCGTTTCTTTGCCTGCATTAAAGTGTTTTTTTTATATCCCCTCTGTTGAAACCGTGTAGTTACCTTATGTATTTCTTCCCTATAATCTTTCTCTTGTCCACAGTTCCTTCGGACCCGCAAAAACTGGGAATAAGGTATACTCTTAATCAGATTTTCCGAATGATAACTTGTGGCATGTAAAATTGTATTATGTGCTGCATCTTTTCTATATAATGAAGTGTATAGTCCATTTTCTCCATTCATTACTTTTACATCCAAATAAGGAATAGACTCTTCACTGTATTCCATAGTAAATTTTATATGCTGAGAACATGAATTTAGATATGCTTGAAATTCCTGACGTTTCTCTTTTGTACCAACCCATACAATGAACAAATCATCTATGTACCTCTTGTACATTTTAATCCATTCAAAATATGGATTTTTGATTTCATCAGTTACACAATCTGTTTCAAACATATGCATGAATGCATTTGCAAATGCAGGGGGCCATTGTAGACCCCATCGCAGTTCCCCTTTTCTGTTCATAACAAACCTGCTCAAATCTAAAGTAGTTTTTTGTTAGAATAAATTCTGCTAACATTTGTATCGTTCTTGTTCTAGGATATTCTCCAATATCCCTTTTATCCAATAAACTACCCATTGCCAAAATACCAGCATCATGAGGGATGCTGGTATATAAGTCAGAAACATCCATTGTTACCAGCACAGCAGTTTCTTTTTCTTTTTGTGTCAATTTTATATCCCTCAACATTTCAATGAAATGTGAAGTATCCCTAACATATGTTGGTATCTTTTTCATAAATGGCTGTAAGTGAAAGTTAATATAGTTTGATACTGTCTCAAACACACTACTTACCCCAGATACTATGGGACGCCCCGGAGGGTCATTCATATTTTTATGTATTTTAGGAATAGCATAAAATACCGGTGCTCGTGGATGTTTCTGTAGCAATAAAGACCCTTCCCAGTCTTTCAATTGGTTCATAAACATCAGTTCTTCCACCATATCTGTTAACTGTCTTCAATCAATCAATCAATCAAAATCTTTATTTATTCAGGTGAACATCATTGAGCAAAGCTCATTTACAAGATGGACCTGATTGGTCTTAACAATATAAGGTTACAGTTTTACTCAAAAAACAAGGTACTGATTGAATACAAATACAAAGATTTATAAATGAAACAGGTATACAAATATTTATATATGTACAAGGCAATGTGACATTGGATCTTGGTTATACTAAAATGAAAGAAACAAACAGTACTGGAGGATAAAGCTAGGGTGATGGGACTTTGGGGGATCATTTTGTATGAAGTAGGTTGGAGAAAAACTAGAAAACAAAAATAGGGGCAGTGCAAAAAGGGGTAGGGGAAAAGAGGGGGTGAGAGGTCTAGGCCTTATGGAAGCAATTGCATGATTCTGGGAAGAGACTAGAGTACAGCTTTTGAAGGATGTTAATGGAATGAGGGTATCCAATTTCAAGGTCTTTTGAAGAGAATTCCAGATAAGTGCTAGGAATAGCTGATTGCAGCCCTTCCATACCGGTGCAGGTATTAGGAATCTTCAGCATGATGAGTTTATTGATCCTTAGGGCGTAAGGCCTGGATATGATCTGGTTGAAACAATCTGAAATGTAGGATGGGAGTTTGTTTGTCAGAGCTTTGTAGATCCAGACAGCAGCATTTTTGTTTCTTCTATGGTGTATGGATGTCCAACTAACTGCATTGTAGAGAGAGCAATGATGGATGCTGAAGGGAAGATCTGTAATGAATCTAAGAGCTCTATGATGCAAGGTGTCCAATTTATTTAAATGGGAGAGGGAACAGTGACCATAAAGGAAGTCAGCGTAATCAATGAGGGATAGGAATGATGCCAGGATTAATCTCTGTTTGGAGTCTCTGGTCAGGTAGTGTTTGATCCTATAAAATAGGCCAAGTCTCTGTCTAAGCTTTTTCAGGAGCTCTTCAATGTGGCTAGTATAGTCAAGTTTATTCTCAATCCAGACTCCAAGATATTTGAATTTGTCCACATATTCCAGATTTTCACCAAGGATGGTAGATAATTGGGGGAGGGTGACTGATGGGACAGTGGAAGAGAAGCTCTTGGTGGCAAAGAACATAGCTTTCATTTTCTTGGCATTTAATAGTAGTTTCTTTTCTAGTAATTTGTGCTGCAGGAGGAGAACTCAGATTGTAAAGTTCACAGGCTTTTGATGGTGAAGGATTACTGACATATAGGACAGTATCATCTGCAAAGAGGTGAATATTAGATTGTGAGAGATTGGAGTCAATATTGGTGATGTAAATGGCAAGAGGATGGGGCCCAAGATGGAACCTTGTGGTACACCTCTTAGGAGTGGTTTAGAGGTAGATAGGTCACCTTCATTTTTACTGTTGTATTCTTCTGAGAGATAGCATCTGAACCATTTAAGAGAGAGGAGTCAAGGCCTATGGAATTCAGAGAGGAGATTAGTAGTTCATGGTCCAACAGTGTCAAAGGCTTTGCTTAGATCCAGAAACACAGCACAGATGTTACTCTTTTGTCTAAGTCAGTCTGCCAGTCATTTGTAACTTTTGCTAAAGCAGAGATGGTGCTGTGCATGGATCTAAACCCAGATTGAGCTGGGTTAAGGAGATTATTGGTATCAAGGTAGGCACTTAACTGGATGGTCACTAACTTTTCAAGCATTTTGGACAGTACTGGTAAGATGGATATGGGCCTATAATTGTTGAGGTCCATGGGATCACCTGCCTTAAATAGGGAAACACTTGAGCTGTCTTCCATATTGAGGGAATAGAACCAGGCTAGGGACAAATTGAAAAGGTGAGTTAGGGGGCAGCTAAGCGTGCAATGCTACTTTTAGAAAGTAGGGATCCAGAGAGTCTGCACCTGCGCTTTTAGTTGTATCTAATTGGAATAGTAGGTCCTCTCTCTTTTAAGAGTATTGGCTTAAAGGAGAATGTGGAAGCAGCCTTTGTCCCTCAGTAGATTGGAAGTTTAATGATGACCTCATTAGATTTGCAGGTGAGGAATCGAAAGCTAGGCCAGCTGTAGTGAAATGATTGTTGAAGGCATTCAAGATTTCTTGCTTGTCAGTGATTTACACACTATTTAGGTGCACTTTGGGTGGTAAGACAGGGTAGAAACTTGACCTAGGATCCCTTTATGGTACCCCAGAATCTGGAAGGGTTGTGGTAGAGGCATCCAATTCAGCTGTGTAGAAGGCAGCCTTGGCATTTCTCACTTGTTTTGTGCAGGAGTTTCTGGCTTTTCTGAATTGAAGCCAGTCATTTGGATTCTTGGTCTTTCTTGCCCTTTTCCAGAGTTTATCTCTGGCAAGCAGTGCGGATTATGTCAGCAGAGAACCAGCGACAAGATTTGAGCTTGGTTCTGACACTGGTGAGGGTGCATGTATATTGAGGGCACTTATGATAATATCGTTTAAGACCTGTAGAGCTGTCTCTATTGAAGCTGTGAGATAGAATTCTTGCCAACGTGTGGTATGGCACAGATCATGAAGATATCCTGTGATATTAAGGTTCTTTTTAGATCTTCTTGGGAGAAATTTTGCAGGGTTGGGTGGCTTGATTGTTGATCTTATGCCAGCTATGGGACAGTGATCACTTATGTCACTGAATAGCACTCCAGCATGAGAATCAAGATGAGGCTTATTAACCAACATAATGTCCAGTAGTGTGCTGTTGAATTTGTTCTTTGGATTAATCCTTGTTGGTTCTTTGATTAATTGAGTGAAACCATAAGTGTCACAAAAGGTTACTAGGGTGCAGATGCATTGGCTAGCTAATTTAAATTCAGGTCACCTAAAATAATGGTGTCTTCAGGGCCTAGTTTAAGTATAGATCCCAGGTGGGATAGGAGCTTGAGGCCTGCTGAGGGGGGCCTATAGCAGCCAATCAATTGAAAAGATGACATGTTGGGAAGGGTTATTTTAAGTGATAAACATTCGAATTCCTTCGGCTGTGATGTAATATTGAGGCAGGATGCAGAGATATTTGCTTTAACATAGATAGCTACCCCAATGCCCCTGGATGGACGGTCAGATCTGAAGAGCTGATAGTTAGGAAGATTTATTTCACTATCATTTGTTGCAGATTTGAGCCATGCTTCAGAGATTACCAGAAAGTCAGGTAAGGTGTGTGTAACCCAGGCCTGTATTAGTGAGAACTTTTTAAGGAGGCTGCAGACGTTGATATGAAGAAAACTTAGGCCTTTTATGGAGGCTAATTCAGCTGGGGAGATAGAGCTTTCTGTGGGTCCAGGATTGATTTCAACAGTGCCAACACAGATCAGCAGAAAGAAAATTAGTTTAATGAGGGCACCAAGTGATAGGAGTAGGGAGTAATCAGAGGATTTTCTCTTCTTGCTTGGGATCCAGTGTATAGAGGATGATGATCCTGCTGTATGATTATAAATTTTGTCATAAAGTACCAGCTTAATGGACAGGTATAGGGGGTCATTATAGTGCCAATAATGGAGCAGGGGGCTTGTGGAGTACAGAACTGGTTGTGAGCCTTTTTGTGGGATACCCCAAGGATTATAGTGCAGAAGCGGTAGTATATACTTGAGGAATTGAGGGACATCCATTGGGGATAGCAGAGGGGCAAGCTTGGTAGCCCCTAATCACTCAGGTGTGGGCTGCTGTTTCTTCCTCCAGATACGAGGAAGGTGGAGAGGCAAAGCAGCATTAGGAGGAACAGCAGCATGGTGGAGGGAGCTAGGGGTTAAAATACTAAAGGTGGTGTGAAGAAAGGAGCTCGAATTGGCTAGGAGTTAGCTATGGCAGAGATAAGAGATTCGGGCGGGAGTGTATAAAAAGAAACACCCAAGAGGGGGAGGGCGGGCAAAATTTTGCGGCTTTCCCTGCACCTTTCGGCTATCTCTCCCGGCCTCCTGGTTCCCCTTCTTTGGCTGCTGGCCGCCCGCCTGCTGGTGGTCTCGGAGCCTCACGGTCTCTGGGTACTCAAGGGCAGGCCGGGCTGGAAAAGGAGGGACAGAGGAGAGGGCAGTCAGAAAAGCACTAGATTGCAGCAATCTGCAAGTGTAAGCAAAAAGATTTGCACAACAAAGACGGGGGTTAGGCGCCATGGCCTAGCCCAGCACAAGTCCCACCAAAGGACTGTAATCACAAAATCAGCAAGCAAGAAGGCATTTCACAAAATTATACAATAATAAAAGGTAAAAACAGCTCTTTTTGGAGAATTTTACATTGAAAGAGCAGTAATCCCGGCCAGTTTTGGAGGTGCAAGCAAAGCAAAAGTCAATGGGGAAGGCGCACCAATCAGAGGCAAGGCTTAGCTGGCGGTCACCTTCCACTTGGCTGCGGCTATCCCGTACCTTTCTGGCTGTCTCTCCCGGCCTCCTGGTTCCCTTCTCGGCTGTGCGGTCGCCGCCCGCCCACTGGCGGCTCGGAGCCCCTATGGTCTCTGGGTACTCGAGGGCAGGGCCGGCTTTCTGGCTGTCTCTCCTGGCCTCCTGGTTCCCTTCTCGGCTGCGCGGTCACCGCCCGCCCGCTGGTGGCTCAGAGCCCCTACAGTCTCTGGGTACTCGAGGGCAGGGCCGGCTGAAAAAGGGCTGTCTTTGTAAACTTAACATTGGATCCATTGTTAGTTCTACATAATTATCTCCATTCATTAACATTTCAAACACATTCTTTGATAGTGATTATAATCCATTACCACTATACCTCCTCCCTTATCTGCCAGTTTTATTATAATAGACTCATCTTTATTTAAAGAGTTCAATGCTGTCCTCTCTTGTTGACTTAAATTGTCCCTAACTGATCTCATTTCCCCTTCTGTTGAAAAAAGGTTATGTATTTCCTTTCTAATTATTTCTGCATAAGTTTCAACTGCTGGAAAAATTCCTGAGGGAGGATTGTATGTGGATCTTATTTTTAAGTTGTTCATTAATTTTTTCTTGTAATCTTTCACATTCACTTGATTCCCAAACTGCACTTGTAAACATCATTTTCTAAAATAATTTTGTAAATCACATTCCAAATCAAAATGATTAACTGACATTACTGGTGCAAAGGATAAACCTCTTGATAAGGTTTCAATCTCTATTTCTGTCAGATTTCTTTTACTAAGATTAAATATTGGTATCATCTCTGGTAATATTTCTGCTTGGACCTGGTGTCTCCTCTCCCTCTGCTTGTTTCTGTTCCTTTGTCTCCCCTTCCCTGCTCTGTTACCTCTTCTGAAATACCTCTGGCTCGTGTATTGTATCTGTTCTCTACCTGTTCCATTCTGCTCTGTCCTGGTGGTTCCTTGTTTGAGCCTTCCTACCCGGAAAAATTATCTCTAAATGGATGTTCTGATTCTTCCCTATTGACTACTTGAACTCCTTGTCCCATCATTTCATTCCTATTTCCTCCCATTGTTTGTTGTCTAACCCTCTTTGAGGTTTAAAACTAGCCCTGCCATAACTGCCATCACTGTCTGATTCACTTTCTTCAAATCTTGTTCTATATGGTGTATTATTTTTTTTGAATTTTTTTTGAATGGGTATATATTTTATTTTCTTTATAGTCATTTGTATCCCTGTTGATTTTTTTTTATTTTCTGTTGTTTTAAATTTCTTTCATAACTTTCTAATTTCTTTTTAATCTCTTCTAATGTTTTATTAAAATCCTCCAATTGAACTTTAAGTTTTAAAGCCTCCTTCTTTTGATTTAATTGTTCAGCTATTTTTCCTCTCTCTTCTATTATTGCCTCAATCAATGCATACGTAAAATCCACAGAACACACCGTTCTTATTGCATCCCATTTATTATCCAATTTTGCTGATTTTATACCAATATTATGTTCTACATATATACTCAAGCCTTGTGGTATCAAATTGTGTCCTAAATATTGACCTAATGTAATTGCATGCCAATCAAGTCTGCAATCTTTGAATTGTTGATTTTCCACTTTATAAATAAGCTGTTTTGTATTATCAAATGCAGTAGATGTTAAATCTCTATCACCTCTTATTTGTTCCAATAGTCTATATTTTTCTGCTTCTGTAAAGGTAGTAAAATTATATTTACTTTTAACACTTGCCCCTATCTCACAAAATGCATCCATTTTTGGAACATTTAAATGTTGTCACTTTACCTCTTAAACCAATTACTGAATGCTATATAAATCTAAATCAAATATTCTTAATAAATGGCCCGCATATCTCATTAAAACATCATATATTCAATACCAAGTCTTATTTCCAGAAAATAATCTTTTATTCCTTCATTATCCAAACAATCAATATAAATATTTTTCTTGCTTTCAATATTTTCTCAAAATTACAACTTCCATGGAAATGGTACAACACATCACTTGTACCTGTATCTTCAAGCTCTATGAAATGTTCCTGGACATATGTCCTGGTAATCCACGGGTAATGTGTAAATATCAGGATTAGTCCTTTACTGTGCTGCCTCTCCTGATGTGTTTCACAAGACAAAAACTCTTTCCTTCCCCAAAACTTAAGGGATGGGGGGGTGCAGAGCAGGCCAAAAAATGGTCAATGATCAAATGAGCAGTATTAAGAGCCCATCCACCCTACCCATATGATGTAGCTGCATTGTATGTCCCAATGTACTATGGTACAGTACACTACCTGGTCCTACAGGCTGTACTGTTTTCTAATTATTCTACTCAGTAACACCTTTTAAACAAGAAATGAAATATATCTTACTGACCACCACCCAGGCAATCACATCAGTCAAGTGCAGTCAATAATAAAATAAACAGTGGACTGTGTGCATCTGATGACATACATAACACTCTTCCTAGTTCCAAGACACAACTGCTGCCAGTGCTAAGTACTATAAGTATATATATATATATATATATATATATATATACACACATATAATAAAATATAATCTCAGCAGAGCCATTCACTGTAACCGAGATGTAGTTTTACATCATACTACAAGCAATGACTGAATGAATGAATACTAACATTTTTCTCTGAAAAGCAATCACAGCCAAATATAGTTATGGAGAGATGTGAAAAAATATTATCCAAAGAAGAACATTAGGGCTTCAGCCAAGCCATCTGTTATAAGAGAATCAGTAACTGTAGTATTAACATCATACTACAGTACAGCTGGTAAAATAATATTTTACACAGTTGCTGACAAGTATTGGTAGTAGTCGGCAGTATGGTACCATCCAAATCAGATAAATAGTACTACAAAGTAAGTTTGGGACATGAAATGTAGTTTGTATATGGACTCCCTGGACTCACTGATGTTATTATTATGTTTTTTATTTCTCTGTGCTCATTGTGTTAATTCAAATAATCTTAGCGTGGCCTCTCCTGACCTGACTTTTTGCCACTATCTCATGCATGCCTCATGTATTCATGTATTAATAAGTAGATTATTCACAATAGATGCTTAACACAGGCACATCGGGAGAAACAGTTTCATGGAGCGGGCCTGCTCAGAGACTGTATGTTTCATTCAGGTATCATATTTGAAATTAAAGTGAGGAATGTTGCAGTTATTGGTGAACTTTTGGTGCACGATGGTCAATGTGATTTATGGAGGGCAGAGCATGGAGGGGGGGTGTAGCCTGGGGTGTTGCCCATTCTGGGGTAATTTCTCCTTGTATTATCTCTTTATTCTGTTACCTTTTGTCTCTTTTTTTTCTTCGAATGTTTGAGGCAGTTTACAGTTATATTTCACAATTAACTGGTTTTATACTGTTTTAGCAGCTTGATTTGGCATGTACAAGTCACGATGATACTCCAGACAGGGATTGTGAAGACAAATTGGTATTCTTTAAAAAAAATGGTGGTTGCTTGTACACAGTTCGCTTGCTCCCTTCTCCCACTTTTTTCTCCTTCTTTTTACTTTCTTATATTTATCCTGCTTTATGGGGGGTGGGGTGAGTACATTTGCTAACCAGTGGTTGGATATTATTAAATCTACTCAGTAGCATTATATGAAATATGATGCAGCTGGAGTCACTCCCTGTATTTGAAAATATATATGACTAAGTGCTGTACTTAAGTGCTGAAAAAAGCTGAGTCCCCCCCAAAAAAAGTGAGGAATGTTGACTTTCAGAAATGTAAAATGCTCAGCATTTTCTGGTGACAAACAGGATCTTGTGTTAGTAATAACATTACCAGCTGAACTAAACAATCATTGTGAATAAATACTAGTAGCAGGGCAATTCATGTACTTCATAGCAATTTGTACTAACGCAAGCCACATATTTTGTTTGGATATTCAGTATTTCAAAGGATCTGCATTCCAGTCAATATTGGTCTCTGTCAGGCACATTTCAGTAAGGATCTGTTCTGAGGCTGTGTTAAAAGTAGTGGATTAAGAAGTTACAATGGCATCTTGCAAATGACTTCAGACACTTGAAGCTGAACTGTGCATTTGTGGGACGTCACTATTTTTTGATGGTGGTGATGAAGACAATGACTCTGGCACAGTGGTTGAAGAACAGGAAGAAGAAACAACAATGGGAACATCAGAGGAGGGGTCACCTGATACTGTGCTGTGTTGTGAAGAAGATTGATTCTGTACTTTGTTTCATGATAGCATGGACTTCATCAGTTATTTCTTGTCTCTTTATCTCAAAAGAAGTGTCATCATATTCAGCAGTTGCCTTTATCTGTATCGTGGGTCCAGGGTAGTTGCTTTAATATAGTGGTCAGGCATAAGCATTTTATGTAGTTTTTCAGCTTCAACTTTTTTGATCATACATTTGGTCAGATCTTTTTGTAGTCTGGTGAGCAACCAGTTTGTGTCAGCAGTGGTGTCATCATGTGGGATGGGATTGTCTGCATTTTCTAAATTGTCCCTAATCAGATTTAAGTGGTATTTTAAAGTTTTTATTAAGGGTGTCATCTGGCTCAGAGTTACCGTGTTTGCACTTACCTCTCTTGTAATTTCCTTAAATGGTTGGAGAAGTAAATTTACGAAGTAAAAAATGGCCCACTGTTATGGACTGATATAAACATTTGCTTCACCAATTTTAGTTTTCCAAGGTGAATTGTCTGACAGCTTTCACTTGTTCCAGCAGCCTTTGGAACATATGAAAGGTTGAATTTCACCTACTGTAGTAGAAATTACTTTGATCAGTCTGTGAAAAGGTAATTGTGCTCTTCCTGTGTTTTTTTTAAATAAGTAATGGGCTTTGCTTGAGTAATTGACATGAGTGCAGATTCTTTTAGCAGTGCTAAGAAGAGCCTTAATGCCCCTATTCTCATAAAGAAGAATGTGAACTATTAAATGCAAACAATGTGCAAAGTAACAGATGTGCACACAGGCCCACTCTTCCAAGGCCTTCCTTATGTTTGTCCATTATTTGCAACTATAAAGTCAACTGATAGTCCCTGGGTGTGAACCATTGCTGTACTGATTGGATGAGTTCCTCCTTGATGTATGAGTTGTGTTCTGATGGAAAATAAAACACTGTTAGAACAGCAAGCTGCATTTCACATACCCCACATGAATTATCATCAAAACATGTCCAGTGTGCAGTGACAGGCTTGCAGAGTTCAGGTGGACAGCTTTTCTAGATATCTGTCTGTTATGAGATGCACTACCCTCCCAACAGCACTGGTCAAAACTCATGAGTATTTTACATATGGCATTGTAGAGATCTGGAATCCTTGTTCTACCATGTTATACAGCAGTAAGTCAATGGTCACCATCTCTGATATTTTCTTTACAATTTTAACAGCAAGAGGGTGGGTTGAGTGATATCTGGCTTTACGTTCATATGTTTCAGAGATGGTAAGCTGTTTCCTTGAAAGAGTGGGCTTTTGAACACATGGCCACTATCAGTAACACTAGAAGTCATTTGAATGGAATGAAGTGCTAGAGGTGTTTCAGTAATGATATGGGGGTTGCCACTGCTATCATCTATTGGAGATACACCTGATTCCTGAGTGTAGTGTGATAGTATCATCACTGTCACTTTCTCTTCTATTCTCAAAAATGGATTTCTCATTAATGTTATGACATCTGTCTAGGTACCTTTTCATTGTTGAAGTTCACAGAACTCCTTTCTTATTACCCATGCTAATTGCCTATTTACAAATAGATCATGTTGCCACCAACTCATTAAAAGCACTAATAGAAAAGTACAATGAAAAAGGATGTTATTTTTTCAGTTGTTCTGCCAGGTAGGCACTGCAGTTCAGTCTCTTTTTCAGCAGTTTTTTTTTTTGTTACTGGATTTTTATTTATTTATTTATTGAATTCTTGGAATTGCAAACCTTTGAGTCAGAGGCTCCTTTACAAAGGCTCCACATCAGACAATAAATGGTTACAGACAGGTTGAGATACAACAAATTAGATAGCTTTCAATACATAATAACATAAATAGAGTAAAAATGCAGTTTGTAAATTACAGGCATGTTCACCAGGTACTATAATAGGCAAAGAGAAATCATTCAATAGTGAAGGAGTTTAGAGAGCAGTCAGAGATAGACTTTGTCATATCAGCAAGAAGGGGGGTAGTGGACAAGAGACCAGGAAGTGAAAGCTGGTTAGGGACAGTCACAGTTTTCTTGGGCCTGTTCCTATTGTATTTTATTCCCTTCATCTAACCCATCCTCCTTGTCCACCATAGAAACAGTTTCCACTTCTTCCTCATTTGCAATTTCCATCCCCTAATCCTCTGTCAGTACATCTTGTACCCGATCACTGTCTTTATCCTTGTCGGAATCAACCTCAGAGGAATCAGATGTAGTCTGTGGGGGGACTAACATTAACATACAATGCAAGTATTCTGTACTTGAGAGTACCCACCAGTCCTTTGGTTTCAAGTAAAGAACCTTTTTTTTTTTAATTGCGACTGATCTAACAAATGCACCTTTATTGGAGTCAAGCATTTGCTTGGAAGATGATGATTTAAAGTTACCAGAATCTCTTTTTGGGGTTTGATTTTGTTTGCCCTGTGCAGTAGAATGATTGCTTATCCTGGCCCTCAACACTCCCTTTTGGTTGCATGAAGCTGCAGTGTCTACCTGAGACTCAGAACTAGTCTGACTCTGAACATTTTGATCCATTATTTTATTTTCCTTGTATTTTTTATTTTCTAAAAATATCCCTTCTGTGTCTCTAGCATCTTTACTGTCACTCCCATCCCTACAGAGCCCAATTTTACACAGCAATGCCACACAACAATAATCACCACCACAACTTCATTCCACAGAAGGCAAAGAAGAGTGACTCCTAGTGTTACTGGTCAGTGATTGTGTTCAGCAGCTCATAAATGTCATACTACTACAGCCTTGGAATTTAAATTGGTGATGTAGATTCATTATTTATATGATTTTAGGCAGAGCACACTGGTACTGTGGTAATGATGAAAATAAGGATGAAAGTGAATCATGATGATGACTGATGATGACACTTCTTTATACTTAAGCAAACATGCACTAGTATTGTCTACAGATGTAGTAGTCTAGTCTCAATAAATTAATGAAGGTCAAAATCACCCTGCATGGCTTATTGTTTCCTCCTACTTTGCTTTAATTCAACAAACAAAAAATAATCTGCTCCGGGTCAGGTCAGGACAGGAGTATGTTAACTAATTGATGTTTCTTTCTGTCTCTTAGTCTCTTTCTAGTTTCTCTCTCTTTTTTATCACTTTTGTTGCCAAGTCTGTATTTTTTTCCAGCCTGCTGGCAGGCACAATGAAGGTATCACTGTGCTTCTCTGTTTTTTTTTTTTTTTGAAAGGCAGGTATCTGGCAAAGGAGCACTATCTGTTTCACCCTCTCTCTTACACACAGTCTTTCTCTGCTTTTCATTCCTTAATCCCTTTTGTTGTGCTTTATCTGTTCTGTAGAACACATCAGTCAGTCTCCTCTCTTGCTCTCTATCTCTCTGACACTGTCCTCAGCAGGCAAAAGAGATTTTTATGTTGGGGTTTGTGTGATGGGATACTTAAATTTTTTTGTAATTCTCAGCACAATCTCCTTCATCTCTTTCTCTCTCTGTCTGTCTGTCTCTCACTCCAGCTCTGTCCTCAGCAGTCAGAAGCCACTTTTATGTGGGGGTCTTGGAGATGGGGTATTTTATATTTAGAAAATGGGCTAGACAGTAGGAGCTTCCTCACTGGCTGACAGGTACACCGGGGGGTACATTAACTTTTGATTGATGCCTGGTGGAAATCTAATGCAATTTGGGGTGCCCATTACTTAAGGTATTCTTGGGCACCCCAAACTGGCCAGTCACCAAGTTATTTTGTCTCTCTTACCGAGATTCACATCAGCAGCCCAGCTCTGTACCCTGCTGATAACCGTAGGAAAAAATATCACAACGCAATATTTCTTTTACCCAAACCTAAAAAAAAGTTCTTTCTGCTATCCCTTGATACTGTGTGCTAGAAACTACCTTCACTGCCCAAAGAGTTTTTGATACCAAATGGAACGGCACCTCTGCTCCATTCTGTTCCACTTCGACTTCAGTTAAACTGTTCTGTTGGCCACACTGAAATCACAACAAATTTTTTTCCCTTTTTTTTTCCCTTCATTCAACTGCCTCACTGTTCCTGCCTGGATAAGAAAAAATTGAGTGCTGTGGACATGTTACTGTGATGGTCATGTGGCATCTCCCACTTCCTGGTTTCAGGTACCATGGTTGCACAACGTTGTTCGGGCAAAAGCCGCATCTTTTGACAAAAGGCAAAAACAAAATCTTGCAAAAATGATTTCAAAACCCACAAATGATGTAAAGTTATTGTTGTGGAGGGACTTTAAAATGTTCTCCCATCTGTTCTTCCGGACATACTGGTGTGTGTGTGGGGGGGTGATAATTAGGACAGAATGGCTCTGTGTAGGGGGTGGCAACAGCAGATGGAACAGCACAAAAACAGAGGGACTTCTTAACCAGAAAAGTATTTTTCAAATGTTTGCATTAAATTTTAAAATAATTTCCTCTTTCATTCTCTAACCTAATTAAAATTTACACAGAAGCCCATATTCTAAGCACAATAATACCCTCCAGGTTGGTTGGTATGGGTGATACCAGACCTTTCTGAGGCTATAAGGCCCTCTGCCTGTGGTGTCAGGCCTCGTTACACCTCTGGGTGGTCCGGTATTGCCCAATACTGCCCACCCTGTTGGGTATTATTGCTTGCACATATTTTTTGTAACCCCCAGCACAATCTCCTCCATCTCTCTCTCTCTCTCTCTCTCTCTTTTACTCTCTTTCTTTCTCCAATTCTGTCCTCAGCAGCCAGAAACCACAGAGGAAATTTTTTAAATGGCAACTTTTCTGTTGTTAATTTTTTCTATATAAAATGGTAAATTTCCTTTTTCTTTTGTTAGCATATTTTTTTTGTAAAATGGTTAATTTTCTTTTTCTTATGATAAGGAATTTTTTTTCTTGTAAAATGGCAATTTTATTTTTCTTATGTTAAGGGATATTTTTTCTTGTAAAATGGTAATTTTTTTTTCTTATGTTAAGGGATATTTTGTGATATGATTGGTAACTTTTGTTATGTAGCTTGTTTGCTTTTTGACCCCTTTGGCCCTCTCCCCAGTGCAATCTTCTCTTCTGCCTCTTTCTGTCTCTTCAACTCTGTCTGCAGCAGCCAGAAGAAGCCCCTTTTCAACTGCAACTAAGTAGTCTTTCTTGTTTGTTTGTTTTTTTGCAACCTGGTCCTCCCACCCAGGGTGCTGTATCTTCTGTTTCTTTCTCTTCTACTCTTTCCTCTCAGCAGCCAGCAAGAACTCCTGTTGTTTTATTTTATTTATTATTTTTTAGTAGGTTTCCCATCTTTAGTAACTGACCCTCACTCCCACTCCCTATACATCCTGACACTATTTCTCTCCATCTCTCTTCTCACTCTGCATGTACCCCTCACACACTCTCTTAAGTGAGTCTGTTGGGCACTCCAACAACATTTATACTGTGGAGGGGTGTCACATGCCTGTTCTGCCTGCCATCTACTACTACTGGCTGTGGCTATGGCTACCGTCAGCATGCTGCAAATGGTCCTTTATGTTAGCCAGTCCACTCCCCACATTGCCCATCCCCAATCTCCCCTTCCCATCCACCAGAGTATTTAGTGGCAGAACGTCACTTTCCCTTCTCCTCCCTTCTTCACCACATTGCCCTGATTCACCCAGTCCTCTCCTCCCACCCACACCCAACAAGGCATGATGGCCTGTTCACTCATCCCCTTCTTGGCTTCTCCATCCTTCCCCCACTCACCAAGGTAGTGTAGCACCAGGCACCATGCCCTTTCTCCTCTCCATGTCGCCCTGACTCACCCAATCTCTTCCTCTGCTCACTGCATCTCTCCTGTGCTCACTGCATCTCTTCTTGGCTTCTTGCCACTTTGCACTGCTGCTCCCCACCTTACCCATGGACTTGAAACTGGTCTCAGTTGTCCAAGTCAGTATTTATCTGAGTCCACGGATAAGTGATGCAACTAAGGAGGTACTGATTTGAATAAAACAGTCTTCCCATCCCATATATTTTGGATTTGTTCATGTTTGGGAGATATGTGGCCATCTCCATTAGTTGGCTCCACACCAATTACCAGTAGATTGGCTGGGGAGTGCATCTTATTTAAAGTGAGTCAGTGTACCATATTTTAAAAGGAAAAAACTCTGGTAGTTGCATTTTAGAAGTGGGCCTCAGCTGATGGGAGGTCTAACTTGCTGACTGGTGGCTGAGTTTATTTTCACATCAGAGCTCTGAGTTGAAAAACTAAGAGACCCTGCTCCCATTTGGGATATAATAAGTGAGTAGCCATTTGAGGCAGAAAACATTTTGCAACAATTTATTGGCTTGCCAATTTTAGGGAGGGTGTGCACTGAGACTTTTGTTTCAACTAATAGAACAGTCTGCCCTGCCCTATATATCACTCAGGTTGACTACAGTGATTTTACAGTGCTTCTCATTTTGTTTTTAAATAACATGTAATGCTGCTCCACCACCTATGAAGAGGTGCTCTGCTGTTAAATGTTCCCTCACGAGATGACCACTGTACACAAGATAAGATCCTGCACAGTTCTGAGTGCTTCTTGGCTGAAATAATGTAATACATATGCAGTACATCTATATTAGAGGCAAAAAACTCCGTTTAATGCCTCAGTTAGGAGTGTTCGACAGTGACAAAAGTGAGGAAATTCAGTGTTAGGGTTGAAAGTCCCCTTGGACCCCCAGCCCACCCCAACTGGCATCATGGTATGCACTGGGGTCATCAGCCCTAACTCTCACCTCATCACATGTGTAAAGAAGCAGAGGTATAGGAGAATGGGGTGAGAGTTAGGACTGATGACCCCAATGCACACCCAGATGCCGGTTGGGGGGTGGGCTGGAGGTCCAAGGGGGGCTTTCAACCCTAACACCAAATTTCCTCACTTTTGGCATTGTGTAACAACACTAACTGATGCATTAAACGGAGTTTTTTACTCTAATTTCCCTTCATTTTGAGAATGATGACAAATAGTGAAAGTAATGTGGGTGCCCCATGCTTCCTCCACGTGATGTCTTGTGACATAGTAACAGGAACAGCAATGCAAACAGAAGTGCCAACAGTGGCTTACATGGTAACGGAAACATAAATGGTAAAGGAAACATTAGTAGAAACGCAAGTGCAAAGTGATGCCAAAGTGAACAGTAATGCAAACAGACATTGAAACGTATGCGAAAACGTAACTGGTAACATGAACAGTGATGGCAGCGGTATTTTAAATGGAAATGTTAAGCGTCACAGCAAAAAGAATGTGAAAGGGAACAGAAACGGAAACGTGAACGCAAGTGCACACGTAAACGCAAACTGTAACGTACACAGGCATGGTACCGCAAATATAAATGCAAATGGTAAAGTTAACATGAAGAATAATGCCAAAGGAAAGAGAAACAGAAATGGGAACAGAAGCACATACGGAAACGCAAACCGAAATGCTCACGGGCACAGTACCCAATTGTTAACGCAAATGGTAACGGTAACAGCAACAATACCACCAAGGGAAAGAGAAATGCAAATGCAAGTGAGTACAGAAACACAAACCATTACATGCACGGTCATGGTACCGCAATTGTAAACGTAAATGGTAACCGTAACAGCAAAAATAATGCCAAAGGAAACAGAAATGAAACAGAAACACAAGCGTACAGAAACACAAACCATAACACACGTGCATGGTACCGCAATTGCAAATGAAACAGGTAATGGCAGCAGCAACAATAACGCCAAACGACACAGAAATGCAAACAGAAGCGCAAGTGAAAACGCAAACCATAACGCACACAGTGGCGTAGACGGTAACGGTGCCGCAAACGGTAAAGGAAATGCAACTGGAAAAACTAACTGGCACAGTAACAAAAGGGCACATCCTTCTTTCCCCCAAAAAAATGCATTGGAAAACACAGTGGAAAACAAAGAATGTATACATAACAATGGGCCTCGGAGCAGAAAATGAGGACTTGGATTATTAAATTGATTATATCTCAGGAACCGTACGACGTAGAATAAAATGTAAATTTCATATGAATTATGACTTTCCTGGCTAGTTCTGTGCTTAGCCCCCATTTAGGGGGCTAAGTATTTTTGTGATGAAAAGTCCGTATCTCATACTGTTTCTGAGATACAGGCCCCGAAAGGCACGACAGATGCCATAATGTTATCCAACGGGAAAAAGTGTCAACCTTGGAGTGCTGTCATTGTGCTGCCCTGCAATATTTTTTCACCAAACCACCAAAATACACATCAGTGGGATGTTGGCTTTCTTCCTTCCAAATTTCAGCCCAAAAGACCAAACCATTATTTTGAAGCATGGTGGCAAAGGGTTACTGTAATGCGGTGGATGCCGTAATGTTATTCTATGGGAAAAAGTGTCAACTTTGGAGTGCTGTAACTTTGCCGCCCTGTAATATTTTATCACCAACACAGTGAAAGGCACATCTGTGAGATGTTGTCTGCGTTTCCTCCAAATTTTAGCCCAAAAGACCAAACCATTCTTTTGCAGCAGGGTGGCAAAGAATTGCTATCATTTTGGCATAGCCTGGAAATGTACTATCAAACTTTGTGAAAGCTTTTGCAAATTCATTTAACAGTGTCGCAAGTGTGAAAGTACTTTGCGAAAGTACTTTTTTCAGAAATTTGAAAAACGTATTTCTGGGGTGTTTAACCCCCAAATAAAGACATGCCTAGCATCCTCAGGGTCCGACTAGGTGAATACAAAAAGAAGTAGGTTGCTAGAGGGTCCCAAATTTAAATGGTAAGCATTTTTCTGATCACCAACTGAAAATAAAATGGTGGATTTGCCAAAGTAAAAGGGCCATTTGCAAAAATAAAAACTGCATTTGTGACACTTTAGAACTTTTTGTTAACTTTTCCCATTGACTTATAATGGGAACTTGTTTTTTGAATAACTTTTGAACTGTTTAATATTTTTTCACGAAACCTTCAAAAGGCACATCGGACACCCTGGCTGCATGTTCCCTGAAGTTTTCAGACCAGTTATGCAAACTGTGCTACCTGTAGGTGAGAGCAAAGAAATCACAAAAAAGCGTAATTGTGCAATTCATTGTTGCTTAATAACTCCGCAGATGTATATCCAACCGGTACGAAACTTGGCAGATCCCAAGAGCTATCATACCCAATCATGCTTGCCACATTTCAGGCAAATCTGTTGAACAGTGGAAAAGTTATTAAAGTGTAACATCTGACCCTTTAACCTTAAAAGTGCTACTCAACCCTAACTATGGTAGCACTACCGTGCTACCTATATATATATATATATATATATATATATATATATATATATATATATATAATATTAGAGGCAAAAACTCCATTAAATGCATCAGTTAAGGTTGTTCCACAGTGACAAAAGTGAGGAAATTCAGTGTTATGGTTGAAAGCCCCCTTGGACCCCCACCCCAACTGGCATCGGTGCACGTTGGGTTGCCTGCCCTAATTCTCACCCCATTAGATGTGAGAAGAAGCAGAGGTATAGGAGAATGGGGTGAGAGTTAGGACCGACAACCTCAACGCGCACCCCGATGCCAGTTGAAGGTGTGGGCGGGGGGGTCCCAGGGGGGTTTTCAACCCTAACAGCGAATTTCCTTGCTTTTGTCACCATGGAACAACTCTAACTGATGCATTAAATGGAGTTTTTTGCCTCTAATTCCCCTTCTTTTTGAGAATGATACCAAGAAATAGTAAATGTAATGTGGCAGCGGGAGTGTGGGGCCCCCGCCACGTGATGTCTTATCACATAGTAACGTGGTGCCCGCAAACACAAATGGTAATGCGCATGGTGACGCAAAGCGAAACAGAAAGATAAACAGTACTGTAGACACAAATGGTTAAAATAACGCAAACACAAGTGCAAATGAAAATGCGAAGGGTAACGCACATTATGCCATAGATGGGAACAGTAAGTGAAACGGTAACAGAACTGCAAGCAGAAGCGGTAAGGGTAACAGTAAAGTAAGTGCACAGGCTGGTTTTCCCCAAAAGCTGCATAGAGAAAGACATTGAGTACAAAGAATGTATGCATAATAATGGGTCTCGGAGCAGAAAATGAGGAGTTGGAATACTAAATTGCTTATATCTCAGGAACCGTACGACGTAGAAAAAAATGTAAAAGTCATATGATTTATGACTTTCGTGGATAGTTTTTTAGTTAGTGCCTGTTAGGGGGCTAAGAATTTTTTCATCGAAAAATCTGTATCTTGCACTGTTTCCAAGATACAGGCTCTGCAAGGCATGGCGAATACCGTAATGTTATCCTATGGGAAAAAAGAGACTTTCAGAGTGCCATAACTTTGGCTCCCTGTAATATTTTTTTCACCAAACCACTAGAAATACACATTTGTGGGATGTTGGCTTTCTTCTCTCCAAATTTCAGCCCAAAAGACCAAACCGTTATTTTGCAGCAGGGTGGCAAAGTATTCCTGTAATGCGGCAGACGCCGTAATGTTATCCTATGGAGAAAAAGCATCAACTTTGGAGTGCCGTAACTTTGCCACCCTGTAATATTTTTTCACTGAAACACTGAAAGGCCCATCTGCGAGATGTTGGCTGCATTCCCTTCAAATTTCAGCCCAGAAGACAAAACCATTCTTTTGCTGCAGGGTGGAAAAGAATTGCTGTCATTTTCCCACAGCCTGGAAAAGTACTGTCGAACTTTGTGAAAGCTTTCACAAATTAATTCTACAGTGTCGCAAGTGCGAAAGTACTTTGCGAAAGTACTTTTTCCATAAATTTGAAAATCATATTGCTGGGGTGTTTTGTCCCAAAATAAAGACATGCTTAGCATCCTCAGGGTCCGACTAGCTGAATACAAAAAGAATTAGGTTGCTAGAGTGTCCCAGATTTAAATGCCAAGCATTTTTCTGATGACCAACTGAAAACAAAATGGTGGATTTGCGACAGTAAAAGGTCCATTTGCAAAAGTAAAAACTGCATTTGCGACACTGTCAAACTTTTTGTTAACTTTTCCCATTGACTTATAATGAGAAATAGTTTTTTGAATAACTTTTGAACCGTTTAATATTTTTTCATGAAATCTTCAAAAGGCACATTGAGGACTCCAGCCGCACATTCCCTGAAGATTTTGGAGCGGTCGTGCAAACCGTTCGACCTGTAGAGACGAGCAAAGAATTCCAAAAAAGCGTAAATGCGCATGCAGGTCATGCTTAATAACTTCGCAGCCATATATCCGAACAGTATAAAAGTTGGCAGATCCCAAGATGTATGATTCATGATTGTGTATTCCAAATTTCAGGCAAATCCATTGAAAAGTTGCAAAGTTATTAAAGTGCAAAATTTTAGGTTTAACGTAAATGGCTCCTCAATCCTAACTATGGTAGCACTACTGTGCTACCATAATATATACTATATATATATATATATATATATGTATATGTATGTATGTATATATACACACACACACATATATATTCTATACAAAAAACTTCATTAATGCATCATTTAGGGTTAAAACACAAAAAGCCAGGAAATGAGACCTTTAGGGTTGCCCCATCATGCCCCTCATGGACCACCCATCGTCCTGAGATTGAAGCTGATGGGTGTGTCATTAGGTTGTGAGGCTCTAAATGTCACCCCATTCCATCTGTAATCATATTCACAAGCCACAGTAAAGAAGAATGGGGTGACATTTAGGCCTCACAACCCCAATGACACACCCCATCAGCTGTCAATCTTGGGATGATGAGTGGGTCCATGGGGGGGATGGGGCAATCTTAAAGGTAAAATTTCCTGACTTTTTGTGTTTTAACCCTAAATGATGCATTAATGAAGTTTTTTTGCATAGAATTTCCTTACTTTTTGAGAAAGAAGAGAAATGTAGAAAGTTGCACAAGTTGGTGGCAACACGGGCCCTGTGGGACCCTTGCTCCCACCAACTTGTAAATTCCTGCTTAAGATAAGAGTACAAGTACTGAATATCATATGTATTGCTCTCAGCGCATATGGGTGGGAGTGTGGGGCCCACCACCTTGAGAGAAACCAAAGTGTCCGTCATCAAAGTGGCATAATTCAACACCTGTTTACATGTCAGACACCTAACCACTACAAATTACCTCCACGGCAGTAACGCTAGGCACCCTATAAATGTGAGGCCAGTACCACAATGCAAAACACCATATGCAAAACATAAAGTGTGTCACACAATATGGGTGCAGCAAATTAATTTTACAACACCTGAGCACCATAATTCACATGGACAGCACATCCAGTCAACATGCTCCAAATTTCAATGTAAAAGACCAAATTGTTCCTGAGATATAAAATGTGAAAGTTTCAGATTTTCATTTGTCACACTGGCAGAATTCCACACCTATTGACATTTTACACACCTACAGTAGTAGCCACAGACATTGGCAGCTATTTCCAGATATTTTGTGAAATTTTTAAAGAGTTTCTCTCTGTTGCTCCTACTGTAGAAATGGAGAACGCATTAGATATATCTGGAAATATCACAGAAATTTCAGGAAATAGCTGCCAGTGTCCATGGCTGCTACTGTAACAGCTGAAAAGTACATCCATGGCAGTAAGGCTAGCTACCCTAGTAATTTCAAGCCACTACCACCATGGAAAAGGCTGTCCACAAAATGTAAACTGCGCCATGCAATATCACCACAAAAAATGCATTGTCAAACACCTAAACACTATAATTCACATCTATCAGACCTACCATTAACACCCTCCAAATTTCAATTTAAAAGACCAAACCATTTTTGAGATATTTAATTTGAAAAATTGTTAAAATTGTGCTATCAGGTCCCTCCAAATCTAGCCATTTAGTCCCTCCCTCACAATCAGAGATTGTGATCAAAGAATCTCACAATCAAAGAATTTGTAGGCTCATGATCAAACAAGTTTCAGGCTCGCAATCAAAGAATATAAAATGTTAAAACTCAATTTTTAGAGAAAAATACATGAAACCACAGCCATGACTCGACAGAAGGAAGTCCCCTGACCAGATCCCACCCTAGTTTGCCCTTAGAAGTGACCCCTGTGCTGAGAAAATTGAATTTTTCATGTGGCCATATAGTCGGGCCATCGCGATCAAAGATCACGGTCAAAGAATCTCATGATCAAAGAATTTGCAGGCTCATGATCAACGAATTTGCAGGGTCATGATCAAACTATAAAAAATTTTAAAAGTCAATTTTTAAGCAGAAATTCATGAAACCATGGCCATGCCTAGATAGAATGAAGCCCCCTGAGCAAAACCCACACTCTTTTAGCTTAATAAGCCACCCCTGAGCTAAGAAAATTGATTTTTTCAAGTGGCCATCTAGTCACGCCCTCACAATCAAAGATCACGGTCAAAGAATCTCGCAATCAAAGAATTTGCACACTCGTGATCAAAGATCGTTAGTGAGCCACGATCAAAGAATAAAAAAGTAAAAACTCTATTTTTTCACCATTTTGAAAGAAACCACAGGCATGGCTCGATAGAGGGAAGACCCCCTGAACAAAGCCCACCATAATTTCACCTCAGAAATCCCCCCCGGGCCGAGATATTTTAATTTTTCTGACTGTAAACTGAAAACAAGATGGCAGCCATCGTGATCAAAGAATTCCTCGCCATCAAAGATTCTTTGATCATGGACCTGCAAATTCTTTGATCATGAGGTGGGACTAGAAGGGCAAAACTCCATTCTTCTTTCACAAAATAACCATATAAATTTTCCCATAGACTTATAACGGTAACTTAAAAGTTTAGTAACTTTTGAATGAATTAATATTTTTTCACCAAACAAAAAGTGGCATGTACCTTCACCCAAGCTCTATCAGAAGAACCAAGCTGCAGAGTAGCATGCCACACAACAGCGGTACAGCGCCACAGACAAAATCAAAAAAACTGCCCACATAACTGTTGAAAAGTGCATTTTACAACATGTTGGTGAGCAAAAACTGTTAGTCTGACTGAAATGAACTTTGGCATTTCAAGAGATCTAACATGCTCCACCATGCATACCACATTTCATGCAAATCCGTTGAAAGGGTCCAAAGTTATTAAAACACAAAGTTTTGAGTTTAACATAGAAGTGGCTTCATAACCCTAAATATAGGAGCACGACCGCACCCTTATAATATATTCCATGTCTGAGCATGTTGACATGCTACAGTAAAGGAGAATGGGGTGCAATGTAGACCTCATGACCCCAATGACACACCCTGGTGTCTGTCAGACTGTGGAGGATCGGGGTGGTGTGTGTGAGGAGGGGTTAGGTTTCAACCCTAATGTCTCATTTCTTGACTTTTTTTGCTTTAACCCTAAACGAAGCATTAACATAGTTTTTTGCATAGAATTTCCTTACTTTTTGAAAAAGTGTAATATAAGTAGTAAAAAACACGTATTGGTTGGAGTGCGGAGTCCAGCTCCCGTCAAGTTGCCAATTATTGCATAACGATATGCATCTGGGCCCACGCTCCTACTTATGCAAAGCTACAGAGCCATGCACCAGCACTATAGGGCACCAAACCCTTGTAACAGTAATTTGTGCATATCTTGGAACTGTAAGAGCTAGAAAAAAAATTCAAGCATCATTGTAATCGTGACAGTGAGTACTTCATGCAACATTGAAAGACTGTACCCATATCTCACATTGTTCCTGAGCTATGGGAACTGAAAAGCACTTGACAGGCACTCTTTCAACCCTTGTCACAGTAATTTCACAATATCTCATGAACCATGCAACTTACAAACAAAATTCCACTACGGGCTTACTCTGTAATTTCAAATCAAGCCACCTGTAGCGAAAAGTCTGAATCTCACTTCGTTTCTGAGATAATGGTGCCAAAAGTCATGACACAGACTGCAGTGTAATCCTATGGGAAAAATGTCAATGATGTCATTGAATATCTCTGCAACAAATTATTTCCCCAACACCTAAACAGCATAGTTCACATCTCTATGACATCCCCTCAACACCCTGAAAATTTCAATTTAAAAGACCAAACCGTGTCTGAGATATAACATTTTAAAGTTTGAGATTTTCATTAGTCGGAGTGGCAGAATTCTGCACCTGTTTACATTTTACACACCTAATGACTGAAAAGTACGTCCATAGCAGTAAGGCTAGCTACCCTATAAATTTCAAACCATTACCACAATGCAAAATGCTGTCCACAAAATGTAAATTTCACCACACAATATCTCCACAACAAATGTATCTTCTGACACCTAAACATGGTAATCCACATCTACAGGACATCCTGTCAACACCCTCCAAATTTCAAGTTAAAAGACCAAACCGTTTCCGAGATATTTCATTTTAAATGTTGTTAAAATTGGGCTATCTGGTCCCTCCGAATCTGGCCATCTAGTCCCTCCCTCATGATCAAGCAATCTTTGATGGTGAGCCTGCAAATTATTTGATTGTAAGGAGGGACCAGATGGCCAAAACCCATTCTTCATTCGCAAAATACTGTAACCATATAAATTTTCCCATAGACTTAAAATGGGAACTTAAAACTTTAATAACTTTGAATGGATTAATATTTTTTCACCAAACAAAAAGTGGCATATTCCCTGACCCAAGTTGTTTCGATGTGGTAAGTTTCAGGGTGGCACACCACACAACAGCCATGCAGCATCATGGACAAAATCTGAAAAACTGCCCACATAACTGGTGAAAAGTGCATTCTTCAGTGTTTTGGTGTGCAAAAACTGTAACTCTGATCACAATGAAATTTGGCAGATGAAGAGATCTGCCATGCCCCACCACACATGCCAAATTTCATGCACATCTGTTGAACATGTCCAAAGTTATTAACATGCAAAAGTTCAAGTTTAACATAGAAGTGGCTTCATAACCCTAAATATAGGGGCACGACTGCACCCCTATAATATATACTTTTTAGGCAATGGCAGTTTGAAGTTTTGTTTCATGTAAGCAGAAGCACAAGAGAAATGCTGATTGAAAAAGGAAAATGGCCAAGCCCAGCAGCCTGTTAGTTGATGGAGTTGCCTTAACTGGGCACTGGGCATGGTCATTTGATTCAGTCTGAATACATGGAACCAAAAACTACTGAAATGAGATCATATAAGTAGGTATAGGCACTAACAATGCAGCCTACATAACAACTGTGTTTTGCATACGAGTGCAATTAACATCATCTTAAAGTTTCTTCAGCATAGTGTTTAATCTTATAAAGAGCAGATACTTACTAAAATAAAATGCTTAAAGCTATTATGGTTATAGCACAGCCATGTTATTTTAATATTTTCTAGACTTTTAGCTGCATCCTATTTTTGAATATTTCATGGAAAGAACTGCTTATTCCATTGTCTGTTCCAAAAACTTAACTGTCCCCAACTGACTTCACAATAGCTATCTTTGTTAGATCAACTTCTGTTGTAATAATGAGCACAATAGTGTCATAACAATTGCACTATGAAGTCATAAAATCCTGAAGAAAGCTTCCTATAAGAAGTTCATATTTCAATGTTCATAGGCACAGTTCATGTCAAGCAGTCCCACACTGCTCCACCATCAGTTCTCAGTACTGACAGTTATGTCAGTGGTCCCTCCTCACTGCATACCATCTATTTTCTCCCAGTACCTGAAGGCAGGTGTATCTGTATTTAGGAATGCTGCTTATCATGGCCCCATCCCCGCTTGCCTCCTGACCTGGCCACCAGTTTAGCTTGCAGGAAGAGTTGGATTGGGTAGAGGAACCTGAGTGCTTCAGTGAGGGTGGGTTGTGAATACTAAGGAGGCCTCCACATATGGAGAAAGGGGCCTCCATCATTCAGGGCAGCCCTATGGACCTATGAGTGGGGCATTAGGATTTGAGGATCAGGCCCTTAGTTGGCAAAACATTATTGAAAAATCTGGGAAAACAAGTGAAATGTGTGTGCTCTCCTTTCTTAGTTAGTAGTTTGCTTTTGGTGGATTACAGTCCTCCATCACAAAAAAGGTCAGACTGGCAGATGTCAGACTAAGGTAAAAGTCTGATTTGCAAGGGGTGGGGTATGCATGAAAAAGTTTGATAAAATAAGTAATTATTATGTTTTATGAGTGTATTTAATTTGTGATATGGGTGGTGTTCTCCTTTAAATGTGTTGGAATATGACGCTGACTGTATGTAATGATTAAAATAAAGCCATAGTATCCAAAATACAGAACCAAGCAAGCTTGAATAGCACAGACTTTTTTTTGGGAGGGAGGACTGCAATCCACCAAAAGCAAACAACTAATTAAGGAAGGAGAACACACATACATGCATCTATAGGATAACAAGAGCATTTATCCAATATTTTGGATCCAGAGATAAGCATAGCTTTTACCGGCACAATGACATTGGATGAGTACTGTAGATACTGTGACTACATTATAACCAGGATCCTGGACTCTTAGTAGGTTTAATTGACATCCTTCCCAGAGGCATACTGGGAAAAGTCTGACAGATCAATGGCAATAAAAGAGGGTTGCATGGTTGCCCCCAGGGGCCATAAAATTGGCAGGGGAAAGTAAAAAAAAAACAACCTTGCCACAGACACAGGGAACAGAACATCAGGATCAGAGAAACAAAACCCTAATCCACAACATGTGTTTTTATAATTTTTCTATGTAGGTTTCCTTTAAAGGTGATGGAAGGCATTGGTACACAATCCAATGAGAAAAAAAATAATGAATTCTGACTAGGAACTGAGCCCAAGCCTGAAAATTATAGCCAGGTGCCAGCTTAGCTACTCTGCCAGTTAGTTATCTATGTTCTCCTTGATGCGTTTCTTTCTCAAACTAAAACTACTGCAGTTAGAGATATTTAAATGAATGGAATTGTGGGCAGAGGTTAGTATACACTGGCAGGCATTCAAAATAAAAATTGTAATGAGGAAGAATCAAAGTCTTTTCAGTTCCATTCAGCTCTACTAGCAGAAATACTGTGCCAGTCAGTTGAAAAGTCTATGAATTATTCTAAAACTTCTAGTTCCAACCTCTGGTCTTCATCTCTAATACATAACTGTGGCATTTGAAACTTCCTCTTGGATTTGTGAAATGCTCAGTTGAATCAAACACTTTAGAATAAACAAACCTGGACAAGGTGATAATGTTGTATTAGGAATAACATTTATTTATTGAAAACTGGTGACTGGGAAAGGCACACTGAGCCAGGACTCATTTCCAGATGTGACCTAGAGGAAGGGAAATAGGGATAAAAAATGCACAATATATAAGTAAAATATACAAAGTATACATGGTAGAAAAATGCAAGGTATATCAACAATACAATAATTGAACAAATTAATACAATACAGTACACTACATACAGGCTAGTAGTGTACATCTGACCTAAAGCACTGGTACAGAAACACTAAGGCTAAGTACATGAAAGCAGCATGGCACAATTAACTATTGCCAGGACAAGAGTAGGAGGGACAGCAAACATTTTGAGCTGGCATTTGGGGCGGGGGAAGGGGAGAAGAGGAGCAGCATGATAAGAAGGTTGTTTCAAATGGAGGAAAGGCATTAGAACAAAGCAGATTTCCCAGCAGCAGAGTTGGGAGTCCAGCATGGAAAAAGTACGAAAGTCATGGGAGTGAAGAGAATAAGAGGAAGAGGGAACAAGGGAGAGGAAAGAAGAAAGAAATGAGGGCAGAGATTCAAACCAGAACCAGAAACTATGGACACACAGTGCATGAGGCGACGGGAGGGAAGTGGAGGAATAGAAAGGGGTGTCAAGGGTGCAGTGATGAGTATGAGGTGGAGCATAAGCAGCAAAATGGCAGAAGGTATTACATAGGAAGTCCAATCTGGCAAGAGAGGAGGAGGAGAATGGGTAGTGGGCAGTAACCAGTATAGTTCTCTTTGGTATAACAAACTCTTTAGCTTTCTTTTATTTCTCCTGTTTCTTCTGTACAGGTCTTTGTCCATAGTTTTAACTACTGTATACAAAACCTCATTGTGGATGTTTTACTTATCACCATGGCTATATACCATTTTCTTTCTGTCCTGTTTGCCTCTTTCAGTACAAATATTGATATTGGTTAATTGGCTTTTCATTAGGTTTCTCTTGAACTAAGTCTGTCTTTACCATAACTGAATTTAACCTATGACTGCAAGTAAAACAAAAAGGTCCAGCTGAATGCAATTGAAAAGGCAGGGAGTTCCAATGGCTGCCGGTTCACACCATTTTACCTTGTTTTCTTTGGGGGGGCTTCATTCCCAACCCCCCCCATGCGGGGGGCTGTGCCCCCCCCACACCCCCCGACTTAAGGATTCTCATCTCCAGTCAGAGTTGATTGGGGGGGTGCAGGACCCCCGACAGACAGCACCGGGTTCCAGCAGGTCTCTCATAGCGGCATGGAGCTGTAGTCGCTGTGGGGGACCTCGCTGGTGAAATGTCACTGTTGGGGGGGTAACTGGTCCACTTGTATGGATGGTGCCAAGGACCTTGAACTGTGCTGAGGAACTTGAAATGTGCTGGTAGGTGCCTCTTTCAACACCACATGAGGGGGCCTACCACTGCTCGGTGGTGTCCTGGCTCCTGTTGTGACTGTCCCAGGGGAGTGTGGGACTAGAGGGTGTCGCCACATAATTCTCCCCGAGGAAGGGTCAGTCCTCATTGTTCGGGTCCGTGGTACTGTGCTGGGTGAGGAGTCGGCCCGTGTTTCCGCCAGCCTGTTCCTTTGGCTGGCCATGTGTGTGGATTTGGAGACTACATCTGATGAATTTTCCCATAGTGAACCATCACTGATGATTAGACTGTGCTGTTCATTTGGAACTCTGATCCATCTACCAGAAAATAAACTTCTTCCTAGCCCTACAGTGCTGGTGAGAGCTGCTCTGATTGTGACTGGGAACTGCCCGCTTCACCTGTTGGCTTAGCTCACTGATAACATCATGCCCTCATTGACTAGGTTCTGTAAGAGGGCCCCTGTCCTGTTTTCTGGGCTGTGTAGCTCTTTTTGGGTGCTTGAACTGACTGCTGCTACTGGCAATATGTTATGCCCTGGCAAGTAGGGCATTATTGCTGAGTTCAGTGTGATCACTTTCTCTCCTGAGTTTAATAGTTGGATACCTTGCTTGTTGCTTTGGTGTGAGGGTAGTGGGTTGCTGGGTAGGGGGTGTTATGAGTTAATGGCTGTGGTGGTGTGTGTGTGGACTAGTTTTTACTGTATTAGTGTATGTTTGACATATGTGTGTGTGTGTGTATGTTTTATTTAGTGTAGTTTCCTTACTGCTTTGGGGCTTTAGTTAGTTGGCATGTGTCTGGGGGTGTCAAGGGGGCTGGAGTGGGTGAGAATTGTGTATGGGGCATCCCAACTTTTTGACTTACGGCCCTTCATTGACCTCCCAGTTTCTAACACTACAGCACGCCGCTGTCAGGAGGTCGAGATTAGGAGGTGCCGCACTGGTCGGTCATGGCGAGACACCTCATGTGCACCAGAGGGGGGCAGAATAGTAGTGGTTAAGTGTAGAAGGTGCCCTGGGCTTCAATGGGTCCTAGAGAGAAGCCAGACGTGTTTGGCTCCTGTTTCCATGGTTCCCACCAGATCGAGTGGGCAGGCAGCCAGAAGGGCTGCACTGTCCACCAATCCGCTGAAGGCAGTGCTGTGCAGTGCCATATTGATCAGAAATAAAACCACAATTATAGCAGATCTGGTTTCATCGGTTGATCTGGCATGCATTATGGAGACCTGGGTGGGGGGGATGATGCTGGCACTGCCCCAGAGTGGAATGCAGGGGTGGAGGTGTGGCCATCTGTTTTAGATCTGAGCTAGGCTTCACAGTGAACCCAGTGAGAACACTGAGCTCATTTGAATGTGTGGCCATCTGTGGTGGTCTGGGCACAGGTTACAGGATCCTCCTGATTTACTGCCCCCCCGGGGCAGTAGGAGAGTTTCTGCTGGAGGTAGCTGACTTTGTCATTGAGGAAACATTGGAGGCCCCCAGGTGTTTAGTTCTGGAGGACTACAATGTGTGGGCCGATGACAAATCGTCCAGGCTAGGTTACCACCTCCTCTAAATGATGTCATCTCTGGGCCTGTCACAAGAAGTTTCTACCGCGACACACCAGGGTGGTCACATGTTGGACTTGGTCTTCTCACTGGGCTTGAGATCGGGTCATTTGGTCTAATAATTGCATGGTGGAGTCCTTGCTCAGGCCCCCCCCCATGAGCCCTCCCTCTGCAGAGATGGTAAGCTACCGCCCTTTGATGGATTTGACCTCAGAGGGTTTCCTAGCAGTAGCTGACCTATCCAGTGTTGGCAGTGCATGCAGAGGGGGTAGGGGTGAAGCAGTCTCTGTCTATAATAAGGTGATCTCTGAGGCACTCAACTCCCTTGCACCGGTCTGTGTATGACCAAGATCCTCTCACTTGAGGTCCCCTTTGTTTGATGGGGAGCTCAAGGTGATGAAGATCAAGGGTCAGAGGTTAGAGTGCTGCTGGTGGAGGTTCGGGCTGGGGGCAGACAGACTGGCCCTGTGTGCACACTATGTTGTGTACCAAGTGGCAATCAACCATAAGAAGGCAGTGTTCCTGTCTGGGGAGATTGCAGCCGGGAAGAACCAACCAGCTATGCTTTTTTGAACGAGGACAGGCCATTACATCCATATCGTCTACAGCTGGAAAAAATTTTTTTCAGATGCATTATGCAATGAGTTTGCTCAGTTCTTCTCAGACAAAGTGTCTGCTTTCAGGTAGGGAGTTCTGCCAGTGAGCCATGGCATGGCCGACAGTGGTTGCCCTGGCTGTCCGAGGAGCACTCCACCAAGTTGTGGGGAATTTATTTTATTTTATTTATTTATTTATTTATTTAGCTTTTGTTGACCGGGTAAGTGCACTAGACAAATTCTGCCTATTTTCAGGCACGACCCGGGGGAGGGGGATACAGATGAATGCCAACTGACCTTGAACCAGATTAAGCTGTTGGTGGTATTTTTAGTGAATGAGGGAAATTTGGCCAGGACACCGGGGAAATTCCCCTACTCTTTTCGATAAGTGCCATGGGATCTTTAACATCCACCTGAACTACCACCAATCCAGGCAGATGGGACCTCGGTTTAACGTCTCATCCGAAAGACGGCACCTCAGAAGTGCAGCACCCCTCTCATGCTGCACTACAGTGTCAGTACTGGGATATTAACCCAAGTGCCAGATGTGGGAACTGAACCCACAGCCCTCTGATCTCCCGGCCTCAGAGGCGAGTGTGCTACCTACTGAGCCACTGACACTGCATTTAAACAGTGGAGGTGGCTGAGGTCATTGAGGTTGTTTCTAAGCTGAAGCACACATGTTGTGAACTGGACCCAGTGCCAACTCATTTCTTAATAGGATGTGTTAACTCTGTAGGCCCAGTGTTCACCTTGATTGTCTGGTGCGCTTTGTTGGAGGGGGTCTTCCCAGATGCCTTGAAGGAGGCGCTGGTGAGACCCCTTCTGAAGAAACCATCTTTAGACCCTAATGTCAACATGAATTACCATCCTGTCTCCAACCTTCCATTTCTGGGAAAGGTTGTAGAGAAGATTGTGGTGCAGCAGCTCGAGGAACACCTCATGACCTTTGATATCTACAAGCCTCTGTGTACTCTGGGCTTTGTGCCAAGCATAGTACGGAAACCACATTAGTTCAGATGCATAATGATCTCCTCAGGGTGAGAGATTGAGGAGAGGGATAATTCTTGTTCTCCTGGATCTCTCTTCAGCCTTTGACATGGTGGACCGTTGTGTGTTGCTCGACCGTCTGAGGGAATTTTGGGGACTCGTTGGCACTGTCATGTGCTGGCTTGAGTCCTATCTCACAAACAGGAGGCAACAGGTGGTGATGGTGAATTTCTCCGCCTCCTCCTCTAGTCTTCTGTCTTGTGGAGTACCTCAGGGTTCGGTCTTGTCACCAATGTTGTTTGCTGTGTATATGCTGCCCCTGGTTGAGATCATTAGCAAGTACAGTCTGAATTTTCAATGCTATGCTGATGATGCCCAGCTGTATCTATCCTTTGCTCCTGGGACATCCAATGTGGTGGATGTACTGAACAACTGCCTGACCAAGATCAGTGACTGGATGGCCTCCAGTTGGTTGTGACTGAACCCAAAAAAGACGGAGGTACTGGTGGTGAAGTTGAACAGGAGGTGTGATAGTATGGTCTCTGGTGCAGAGACTGGACTGTTTCTGGTGTCTGTGCCATTGAAGGCCTCTTCTAGGGTTCGTGATCTTGGCATTGTCCTCGACAGTGGACTGACGCTTGAATCTCAGGTGTCATCCACTGTCCAGACCAGCTTTTACCATTTGATGAATATCACTAGGATCAAACACCTAGTTCCACCCATGGATCTCCCCACCTTGGTACACACCATTGTGATGTCAGAGCTTGACTACTGTAATGTGTTCTACCTCAGGGTTTCTGGGGGTACCCTCTGCTGACTGCAGCTAGTGCAGAACGCAGCTGCCAGGTTGTTGATGGGGCAGTCAAAATACTGCCACATCACCCTGGTGCTGCGTGAACTGCACTGACTGCCGCTGTGGTGGAGAGTTCTTTTTAAGGTGGACTTGCCCACCTTTAAGGCCCTACATGGACTGGGCCCTGGCTACCTGTTGGACCTTCTAACATCTGCTGCCTCGACCTGTTCCCTCCAGTCCTCCTCTAGGGGACTTCTTGTGATTCCCAGGACAAGGTTAAAAACTGCCAGCCACAGAGCTTTTAATGTCACCGGCCCCAACCTGTGGAATTCACTTTCTCCATCAGTAAGGGAGGCCCTTTCAGTTGAGGCATTCAAAGCCTGCCTCAAGACCTTATTATTAAGTCAGGCATTCCCAGACACTGTCTTTTAGATACTATTGTCTACATATTCTGAAATTTACTGCTAGGTCAGGCCTCCAATTTTGGGTGGTCTGCTTTTAAATATGCTTAATTGATGTTTTGTATTTTAATTATTGCGTTTTAACTGCTTTTTGATTTGATTGTATGGTGCCCAGAGCCTCTGGGATTGGGTGCCTGAAAAATAAAATTTGCCTTGCCTTGCCTTAACGGACTGCATGGAGTAGAAATGCTGTGTGGAACAGCTGATGAGTAATAAAATAGGATCCAATCTTTGAGGAAGGTTAAATGGTGAAATAATAACAAGTGTGGGAGGATGGGAGTCAGAGAAAACCAGGAGAACAAAAGTATGGATATAGGCACATAGTACAAATGCCCATGTACCTTCACATGCTGTACATGTCTCTGTATGGAGATGCAAGCAGATTACACACACACACACACACACACACACACACACACACACACACACACACACACACACACACAGACATACACATGCCACCTTTCATGTAAGGAAAAGGAAATGAATAGAGTGGTAAAGCAAGGAGGGATATGCACAGTACAAGTCTGTTTTTCTTTTAACTCTTCTTTAATCACTCTTAATTTTGCTACTGTGCTTATTTATTTTTCTTGACCCAGCAGGGAGGGTGTATTCATGTATGGTATGTCTGAGTATGAACGTGCATGCCTGTGGCTACAGGGTGTGTGTGTATTGGAAACATAATCATATAATCATTTGTGTTGTGTTTAGTAGTATGCATATTCCTGTTCATTTGGTTTTCCGATTCCATCCTCCAACACTTGCCATCCTTCAGCCTTTTAATATTCCCCTCTGATAAGACTCCACTTTACATAATATAATATGATTTTAGATCATGTAGCACCTTACGTACAAAAGCATTCCAAAACATTTGCATTTAGGAAAGACACAGTAACATCAGCTAGAAAGCATGCAATTATGTAACATAAGAGAAATTAATACATGGAGACAGAAAGAAAATTGGAACAATCAAAACTATTTGTGCTACAAATTATGATAGGTTAACTGAGAAAATGTATAAATAAAAGCTGTTTGGCAGTGCTATTATTAGTAAATATGTTAAGGAACAACCCACAGAAGAATCAAAGAAAAATGACTGCCATTATAGATCCTATGTGACATGCTAACCAGTCAGGACTGATGGTTGCTTAGCACATGAGAAACTCATTATTGTGAACGTGTCTCATGCTTTAAATTGTTTATTACTTTGCCAGATGATCAAATACATGTTTTGAATGGCATGGCATTGAACCAAGTAACAGCATTAAAATTAAATAGTATCTGCATTTGTTAGCAACTCCAGCCTAAGTGTTGATTTATTGTGATGAGATCTGGCAAGTGAGGGAGGGCTTTGGTGGGTAAGTGGTGCAAGAGCATGCAGATTGAATGGGGTGGGGCTGACATATCCAAAGTGTCAATGTGACTCGGGTCGGGTAAGGGACATTGCAATGTGTGGGTGTAGAGGGTATGAGTTCAAGAAGCTTTTAGGTGCTGTTAGACACAACAGGGACTTACTATATCCATTTTCAAATGGGGGGTCCGGAACAGTTTTCACAGTTGAATATATTAAACTAACTATAGGTCCTCAATTTATTATAATAAAATGTTTTAACATTAGGAAGCTAAAACAGATTGGGATTTTTCTGCATTTGACAAACTGTGAAATCTAAACTCTCTATGAAATAATATATTCCCACTGCAGTCTCGCACTGATAGGGTTTCCCTGCCTTTATAGGTACTGTACAAGAGCCCAGCAAAGGCTAAACGGCAGACACTATCAATTTGCAGAGTTGCAGGGACATCTGTTTGTGCTAATTAAAATAGTTGTAGAACGAAAAAAGCCAACTTCCAGGGAAAGGTAACGGTATAGTACCTCCAAGCAATATTTTCTAGGATCTATAATGTGTTAATACATCCCCAGTCATTAGTTGCAATATAAGATTAGTTCCACTTGTGACCATCGGATGTCAGAAAATCTCAACTTCACTTTGCTGTTCTTTTACCTGATGAATGCCCATGAAATCACTGTTATACTGCAGCATGTGGCTTCATGGAGAAATGTATTAACATACAGCTCAGGACCTATAGACCAAGGAAAATTGGTATGGTAAAGATGTGATGCGAAGAAGGAAAAAACAATGAGGCAGAATGAGGGAGGGAGGTTGCTCATGATACTAAGAACAGAGATGCTGAAAGACAGCCCATCAGTGGTTGTGTGGGAGATGTGAGGGATAGAAAGACATCTAGATTTAGAATGGAAAGTACAGGATGGGGAGTAGACAATGATGAGGTTAGAGAGGAAGGAAGGAGCAAAGTCATGAAGAATTTTAAAAACAAGAGGTAATTTTATGTTAATTCCAGTACTGGATAGTGGGCCAGTGGAGATTATGGAAGATCAGAGTGATGTGATCACATTTTCATGAACAGATCAGCAGCTGAGCATCTGCATTTAAACAGTTAGAGGCTTAGAGAGGAGGGACTTAGGAAGTCAGTAAAGGACAGAATTGTAGTAGTTAGAGTGAAAGGATATGAAGGCACAGATGAGGGTTTTAGTGTGTGTGTGTGTGTGTGTGTGTGTGTGTGTGTGTGTTGGGGGGGTCTAGGAAGTGACAGATATGGGCAATATAGTGAAAATTTATAAGTCATAAAGATATAGGGAGCAGAGGTGACATCTGGTTCAAGTAGGACACTTAGATTTCTGAAAGAAGTGGCAAAGAAGAGACAGGAGTCAATAAGAGGGGCAGAAAAAGTCAAACTGTGGGAGAGGACACTGTCTGGATGAGGTGAAGAATCTCAGTCTTAGCAATATTAAGTTGAAAGAAACAATGTTAGTGCTTGAAGTTGATTTTGTAAAGACAGAAGGAAAGACAATCTAGGGCAGGATTAGAGATGTAGCTGAAAGAAATGTTACCCACCTCACTTTTGTGGGGCTTACATACATATTTCTTGAGTGCTTGTGACTCAGCCAGATTTTGTGTCATGGCCGTCCACCCCCAGAAGGTCAGTAACATATGGAGTCTTCCCACTAGTTGGAAGTGGCTATCCATGGTTCCTCACAGGAGACATAAAGTTCCAGAACACTGAGTGTTGGCATGTTGGGCTCCAGTAAAATCTGGGTTTAACAACAGTTATGTCCTTATCAGTAATAAAGTCTAGCAATCCTTCCTTTATTACTCAAACAGAATAATGCTACTGTGTGTGGCCACATTCAGCTTGAAGAGGACAGGAAATGAGTTCTAATTGCAGCTGTTCATAATGTTCCAGTTTACAAAAATGATTTCCATAAGCTTAAATGGTCCATATGTAACAGTACCTGAATACAAAGTGATACGAAAAACTGTATTTGCATTGTTTTGTTTTTATGGGCAGCATTCTGTTGCAGTTCTCTTCATGGAACCAGTGATCTGGAGTTTTAACTATGTCACAGTTTGAGGAAAGAACTCTAAACATGGTTCTGGTAGGACAATAGCTTATGTTTAGCATTCTGTACTCAAACCGTGACATAGTAAACACTCCAAATTACTGGTTCCAGGAAAAGAACTGTTCAGAATGTTGTTCATAAAAAGAAAACAATTGAAAACACAGTTTTTACATCAATGTTTATTCAGGTACAATTAAATATGGATCCTTTGGAGGCAAGTTTATCATTTCTCTTACTAGGAACATTGCTAACTGCTGATAATTAGTACATATTTCCTGTCCCCTTTAAGACAGGTAAGCATTCAAAGTGAGGACAAACCATATCAATAGGATTAGCTCATTTCCATTTCTGTACTCTACAAACATTCTCCTGGAGGCAAGTTAGAGGCCCAGTGGACTACTGCAGCATGAGTAGTAAAAGATTCAATAGGGGACCATGTCTTGCATGGAACCCTTCTCCTCCACCTCTTACCTTGCTGGCACCCATAAGAGTAAATATGGATAAAGGGTCTACTAATTCTCTTTGTAGACCCGAAAATACCACATATTACAATTCCTTTCCCCCTTTCCTCAAGGCCAAATCATCCATCCTGTATGTAGGTAATGAAAACACCCTGGGGCTCCTAGCCAGTGTCATGGTAGCTCTGCCTTGTCACCACTGTGGAGATGAGGCCCCTGCAGGCATCACCCCATGGGCATTAGCATGGGTAACTTGCAATCTCCCAGGAGACTGCAGGTGTTCACAGGCTTCAGATGGCCCCTTACACTTTACGGCCCCCATGAGGCAGGAACACACAGGGTCAAAACAACATTTTACATGGTCAGGCACACAGTTGCTTATACTCACCGTCTCTGTAACATTCTCCATGAAGATATTCATCAATATAATCTGCATTCCTAATAATATTCTTTCTAGCAACTGGCCACAGGTCAATGCTAGTTGACACCCTCTGCCGGTTCCCTTCTGGGGCTGAATACAGTCCAAAAAAAACCAGGGTGAGCCAAAATCTAAAGGTGGGAGAGTCCTTGCCCCTCTGATCCTGGAGGCACTTCCTTCTTTCTCTCACTCTTCTTAGTTCAGTACTTTTTTTTATGTAACATATTTTTCCTCACTCACAGTGCCTGTGGGGCTTGGTTTTGATTATACTGACCATCCGTGCTCCATCCACCCTCCAGCTGTGGGGGATCATGCTACTTGGTACTAAGGGCTTTTTGCACTGCTTGCTCAGCTTTTTTGCTTGTATCCCCAAAACTCTGCCCCTGAAGATGCTGGCAGAAAGGACCTACAGTAAGTCCAGGCTGTACATGTGCTGGTGCATGACTCAATCAAGTGACTAACGGCATCCTCCCCTCCCCACACAGTGAGTCCTATGTCACTGCCCATGCCTCCACAGGCAGTGGTAATGGGGTAATGTGACAGCCCACTTTCCCACGGAGGAGGAGAGCATCCTATGGTATGCTCAGACCTCCTCCACCCTGCCAGCTTCCTATGACCCAGGCGCATTCCAAAACCTGGGTCACTGGTGTCATGGGTGGTAATGCTACAGCTTTGCTAATGCGCTGACTCTTATTTCAAGTTCAGATGTGGCTTCCCATCTGCAGTGCCACAGATATGACCAGTCTGTCCTCTTACCCCTGCTTAGGGTCACCCTTCAGAGAGTGGAAGCAGTGAGGAATCCCAATTAATCTTTGCAGTATGACAGCAACGAATGTATTTAGGGAACCAACAAAGATCCAGGAGGTTTCAGTCACTGGTGGATTATAATAACATTCTGACTGACCTAAAGGATACAGGATGTTTGGCTCAATTGTTCATCTGCAGTGCCTATAACCTGACTGTTTGCTATGAGGGACTGGGAGGATGTACTGGGTCAATCTGCCAGATGTATAATGGCGAAGTCAAAACCATGCAACACATACAGCGCGGGGGAACTATAGTGACAGGGTACAAAACCCCACAGGGCACAAATGTAGGAAGTGCAGTTTTGCACCCTGTTACGCATGGCTGGTGGGGAGGAGTGACATAGAGGTCAAGACCTCTGCTGGGGAGGCAGTCCACCAAGCAGCCACCGTGGCTCAGAGGGATGAGCTGTGGCAGTGCAGGGCTGCTATGCGTCTGTGGACTGGGTTTGAATTCTGGTCCCAGAATTTTTCAAACCACCTGTGCATTTTTTCTGCCCCCCACTACTGTTTCTTCTCATCCCCATGTTGACCCCCCTGAGTTGATTTTATTAATGGGGGAGTTAGGGGGAGGCCCAGCCCCCCATAATGGGGGTGCGGGGGTGGAGCCTCCTACAGAAAACAAAGAAGTCCTTTACATTCTTTGCCGATTTTGCTTTCAGCATTCTTTTTCAGTGCCGGCAATGTATCTGCTGCATTTACAGTGTGGTACATTGCTGCGCTGATTTTGTTTATGGCAACACGGCCTGGTGCCCTGGGAGGTGCACCTTGGACTTAAGGGAAGGCAGCAAGGATGTAGACTCCATATGGTAAAGCCAAAGCCAGTTGAGATGGCCACTGTGTGAAAATGTAAACAAAGCCCGTGGGCACAGGCATGTTGAAACTATGACACACTTCATAAGGTCAGAAGGCACAATTGCCAGCCATTCAGCTACAGGGACCAAGAATAACAATACTGAATAATAATAATAATAATAACACCTTTATTTGTTAAGCACTCTTCATGAAGTATCAGAGCACGGTACATCCATAAAACAACAATTAAAACCATAACATTCTAAAATACATCCATTGATATATATAAAATACAGCTGCAATAGTCAGACAAAAATTAGAGAACGTCTCCAAAGGTGAGTTCAAATAAATACATTTTTAAAGCAGTTTTAAAGCACTCTCATATCCGATGAGGCAGAGAATTCCACAGGGTTGGGGCTACAAAGGAAAATGCCCGTGATCCAGAAGTTTTTAATCGTACCCTGGGAATCTCCAGCAATCCCTCGCAGGTCGAACAGAGTGGTCAGAGGGGACACTAAGGATGCATGAGATCTTGCAGGTAGCTCGGTCCCTGTCCATGTAGAGCTCTGTAGATCAGTAAACTTACCTTGAAGGTAATTCATCACTGAACTGGTAGCCAGTGCAGTTCGCTCAGCACAGGCGTAATGTGACTGGATTGAGATGATCCAGACAACAGCCTGGCCACGGCATTCTGCACCAGCTGCAGGTGGTGGATATCAACCCCTCCGAAACCCTAGGTAAAGAGGGTTACAGTAGTCCAGGTGTGAGGTCCCAAAGGCATGGATCAAAGTTGGAAGGTCGTCAGACGGAACTAGGTGTTTAATCCATGTGATATTTCTCAGATAGTAAAAGGAAGACTTAACCATGGCCGACACCTGAGAATAAAGTGCCAAACCATCATCAAGTATTGCCCCCGGATTTCGCACCTGTTCAGAGGTCAGCAGCTGTGCACCCCCAAGCCAAAACCCTTAGGGACATTCCATCATCACCCCTCTATCCAGTGACCAGGATCCTCTACCAGCACCTCAGTCTTGTCACAATTCAGTTTTAGCCAGCTGGTATTCATCCAATCTTGGATTTCTGCTAGGCAGTTGTTGAACACTGATAGCGCACTATCCTGGTCAGGCACAAAGGACAGGTAGAGCTGTGTATCATCTGCATGACAGTGAAACCCAAGCCCATACCACCTCACAGTGTCTCCTAATGGCAGCATATACACTGCAAACAACATGGGGGACAGTACAGAACCCTGCGGCACCCCACAAGGCAGAGAGAGAATGACTCAGAGGAATAAATCCCCTCTGTAATCTGCCAGTGAGGAAAGAATGGAACCATATGAGACCATGTACCAGACAGGCTACAGATGACATGCAGGCATTCCAGCAGCACTCCATGGTCCACAGTGTCAAAGGCTGAAGAGGAATCTAGAAATACCAAGGTGATGCGGCATTTCTGATCTCTCGCAATCAGGAGATCACTGAGTACCTGAACCAGAGCGGTCTCCATACTATGCCTTTTACAAAAACCAGACTGGAGAGGATCATAAATGTCATGGATGGTAAGATGGTTCTCCAACTGTAGTGCCATGACTTTCTCAATAACCTTCCCCAAAAAGGGAAGATTAGAGACTGGTCTATAGTTAGCAGGGCAGTCTGGGTCAAGCAAAGATTTCTTGAGAAGGGGAGTTACCACTGTTTCTTTCAGGGAGCAAGGAAACTCATCCAACTCCAGAGAACACCAGACTGTCTCCGCAAGGACTGGGCCGATGACATCATTACAGCCTGATAAAAGGCGAGTAGGGCCCAGGTCCAAACTACAGCAAGTCGGGTGCATACCCCTGAGAATCTGCATGACAGCCACGATCTCTGGCCATTCAAACTCCATCCAACAAAGCTGAAGAGTAGCGACACCCTGTCAACCACCATCCCCCCCATAAAGCGATCTAAGCGGATCCCAGACCTGATGTCTGCAACCTTATCAGCAAAGAAGTGAGCAAACTCCTCACACTTATTGTGAGAAAACGCTCTATGAACTTGCAGACAGGCTGAACTGCACAGTCTGTCCACAGTTCGAAGTAAGCTAGAGAGTCATGGGAGACAATTGGCCCAAAAGATCAGTCAAGTCAGAATGGCTGTGTAGTGTTATAACTCCGCCTGCTTTGTGATCGGACCAATTGGTAGCAGCATTTATGGTCAGACCACCTGACTGTCCCTAGTGTAGACTCAGTTTACATTTTGCTGTGAAAGAGAGAGGAGCCAGTTCCTGAATCTGCAGGTGTGAGAAAGCAGACCTTGAGTTTTCAGCATGGCCTAAGTCAAACACCGGACATCGAAACTCTTGTATGGAAAGGGACCAAAATGAAACCACTGAACTGATGTCACTGGGTTGTGTAACTGTTAAGTAGGGGTATGTGAGTAATCAATAGTATTTCATGAATACCATGAATAATAGGTTATTCATTACTCAGGAAATAAAAGGAATCCACTGAGCCATCCAGTTCCCCATGTTTTTTCTTTTGTTAGTCAGGAAGAAAAATGTGGGAAACTGGATGGCTCAGTGGATTGGTAGCAGGTTATGGAGACTTTCACCTCTAGGTCACAGGTTCAAATCCAGCACAGGCCAGTAGTGGTCAAAACCCATTATCAGCTGAGGGCTGTTCAGTGGCCTATGTAAAATGAGTTGTAGTAGTCTCAGTCTAATTCCTAGCGAGCAGATGTCCGTATCACAAAAAACAGCAACACATTTGGCACTAATTAGCATCCTTGTTGACAGTTTCACATGAGAGGCCAAGGACTGAATAGCACAGAATCTGAACTACCCTCTTACTTACGTCATGATCCCTCTGTTGCAGCATTGAGGCACATATGGGGACAATGTAAGGAAGCTTGCACTGTGATCACATGTGCTGTTTCTGATGTAGATCAATAGAGGGCTACAGGTTCCAGTGCTATCAGTCCATCACCTTTCACGAGCACTAAAGTCATACACACAAAAAAGGAAGAAAATGAATAATCCTCACTATTCAGGGCTATTTGGTGGAGTACATGCTCTCCCAAGACTTTTCTGTCCAATCAGAGGCCACTTTGGTAGCTCACTGAAGACAGCTTATTTGAGCCAACACTCGCAGAAGCTACAGGCAAGAGAGTCAGATGTCTAAGCTGCTATGGAAGAGCAATCTCTATCCATCCACTTGTTAAAATTAGCCAAAAAGCAGAAATCATGAAAACTTTTGTTCCCAAGCTGAGAAGGTTGATTTGTTTACTCTTATAGTGTGAAAATTAGGCTTTTCTTTCAGGAGAACTGCTAGAATGGGAACAAAGTGAAACTAAACCAGGGCTGTTTGTTAAGAAAGACAGGCAGGGTCCATTGGGCAGACACACAGCCTGTGTCTATAGATGCCAGGGGGGGGGGGAGGGACTAAAGCCATGACCCTACCACTTTCATAAGTGGCCCTATCAGTTTTTGTAATCATGTTAGTTTATTACTATGGCAGAATATACCCTTTACATCCTTGGCCCTACCACTTTTCAGACCGTTCCTCCACCAATGCCTGTGTGTATACTAAAATCAAACCAGATTTAAAGCTGCTGTGCTATAAACAGCTTTTGTCAGCTTAAGGGAGTAAGGGAGACTCTGAGGGGTTTATTTAGTGCAAAGAAATGTTACGTTTTTTGTAACTTAGTTGGACTTGTCTGAAACAAAGAACAAGGCAAACTAAGGATTTAAATTCATAGTAGTCTAATGGAGGTGCAGTGAAGTGCACAGCTGCGCTGAATACATAAATGTATAATTTTTTTTGTGGAGACCAGAGATGGCTGACTCCCACCACCACTGCTTCTGGGTGGCTACTGTTTTGTCCTTTGCTTGTGTGCAGTAGTGTGTACTGTGCACACCTGTGCACTCAGCTTGTTCAAGGCTTTGTACCAAAGAAGAAATTTGAAAAATAATTTATTTTCATTGGGTTTGACTGTTAGTGAGGGAGACTTGTCAGATCATTTGTTATCACAGAGAGTATCTATGTTTCATAATAATGTAATTTAAATTTAATATAATGAACTTCCGCCTATACTTCTGGCACTTGCAGCATCCAAAATTGCTTATCCCTTCAGCTTGATATTTAATTTATTATTTCAAACAGGACAAATGCCCAACCTGTGGAAAAAGCCTTACATAATACCTATACATAAAGCAGGATCCCAGTCAGAGTTTAGTAACTTTCATCCCATATCAGTTCTGTCAGCACTTTCAAAAATAGAGGAAAAATAGTACACTCACAGCTTAATGACTATATGAGGACCCATGACTCAATCTCCACTAACCAGCATGGTTTTAGGGGGCGGATATAGCACTGAGACTGCCTTAGTTGGGTTCAGAGACACTGTTCATAGGGCTACCAAACCCGGTGACCTAACAGGGGCAGTGTTTGTGGACCTAACCAAGGCATTCGATCTGGTAGATCACATCATCTAATTGAAATATCTTGAGCATGTGGGACTTGGAACCCATGCTATTAGTTGGTTTAGGGACTATCTTGACAATAGGCTTCAGTGTGTTAAATTTAATAGATTTTTTTCTACATTCCGCAGGGTCCAGTGTGGAGACCCCCAAGATTCCATATTGGGCCCCTTACTTTTCACTCTTTTTATTGACTCTATCTCACAAATACCACATAATTGTGACTTAATACTCTACACAAATGATGCAGCACTGTTGTCCCATAGTATGTCTGTTTTAGAAGTCAACTCTACATTAAGCCTTAAGTTTATTAAAATTCAGAATTGGTTCTGTCAGAATAACTTAGTCTTAAACAAAATTAAAACAAAAGCTATGTTGTTTGAATCTGATGTTAAAATAAAAAAAAAAATAATTCAAGTGACTTTATAGTATGCTTCCAGGGGTAAAGTCCAATTGAGACTGTAGATTCATTTAAATATTTAGGTATTATGTTGGACCCATCCTTAAAATGTAATGTTCATATGGATAAAGTCACTTTCAATTTGCATGCAAAGATAGAAACACTACACTGTTTATGAAATTACCTAATAAAAGATACATAGTATACCGTTACAATAATGAACCCCCAATGGCGAATCCATTACATTGATAACGCCCGTTCAACATCCACAGTGTCGAACGGGTTGTTGCAGCAATGAATGAATACAGTGACTTCACTGTAAGCCACTTTCCCCGTAATCCGCCTCCCCGGATTTGGCAATCATTAATTCCGGGGGGTGTGGGGGGCAAGGCCCCCTGCAAACAGTAAAGGGCTTTGCCACTGTGGGGTTCCGTTGGCACTTTGCCACGGTGATGTGGTCACCATCGGTAAAGTGGTGTTGTAAAGTCATTTGACAACTTTGTTGCTGAAGTGACTTGGTGGAACCAATATACATGTATTGGCATTGCTCAACAAAATCTCCTCCCAATACTGAATTATCCCTCATTGGTCATTGATACTGCTCCTGCCTGTACTATATCTAGAAAAGAAACATTACTACAAAAAATAGGGAAGTTTGCACTTCTGGCCCCTCATCGCACACATTGCTGCCGAATATTAAATCAACTTAATAGGTTTTCTGTACAGAATAATTACAGGTTTTCAATGTCTCGTTTCACATTCAAAATAATAAATACAGGGGTTCCAGTTACAGTACAAAATTCACTGGTTAATTATTCCTCCACTTACGAGTCACGATCATCTACAAAGCCTCAACTGGTCTTGCCCCCTGTATGAAATAATGCAGGCAAGAGAACTTTTGCTTACTGTGCTTCTTCTGTTTGGAAAACCCTTGCCCATCAATGTTAAGCAACCTGGCTCTACTAATACAGTACCTTTAACACGGCAGCTTTTAACCATTTTAAAAGTCTGAATGAATGTGTATGTAAATGAATTGTACTATATTTCTGTCATTTTTGTATTTTATTGTCAATATATGTATACTTGCATGTTGTACTTTTACCTGACTTCAGGTCGTACCTGAAAATGGAATTGTACTTACCTGCAGTATCAAAATAAATTAAATAAAATAATAATAGTCATCTTCCGGTGAGGAACCAAGGCTTGGGTCCCTCTATGGCCACTTGTGCAACTGCGAATGCCCTGCTGTATATAGTTGCTAACATTTTAGGGAGGGACTAGTTGTCTGATGCCCACTGCTTCTGGGCAACAAGCTGCTGTTTGGTTCTGTGTGTGCACAGTGTGCACTCAAGAAAGGCAATGTTCTAAGTTTATGATTTTGTACCAAAGAAGAAATTTAAAAAAATAAATTGTTCAAGTCAGGCTTGACTGTTAGTGAGTGCGACTTGTCTACACACTAGCATTGCTGCTGTAAGTATACTGTATTTCATAATAATATAAGTATAATATCATATGAACATATTAATTAGCCAGCAGAAAAAGGCCTTTAGGTCTATCTAGTCTGCTGATAATTGCAGGGTCCTTAGCTTGAGCTACTGACCCTTCTCCCTCAATCTTCCTAACCTTTCCATCCACCTCTCCCATAACCTTTACTTTCCCCTTACGTCTGTCCCACCCCTTTTTGAAGCTGCCCACTGTTGTCAAAGAGACCACCTCTTCTGGTAGTGCAGTCCAACTGTCCACCACCCTCTCAGTGAAGAATTGCCTTCTAGATTCCTTCCTAAACTTTCCACCATCTAATTTAAGACAGCGTCCCCTTGTATTATGGTTGCCACTTAGCCTAAAGAGAGCCTCCTTATCCACCTTATTTATTCCTTTCAAGTATGTGGAAGTCTTTATCATGTCCTCTCTCTCTCTCTCTTTCTCTCCCTCCTTTCCTCCGGTGAGTGCATGTTCAGGTCTTCCAACCTCTTCTCATTGGTTTTCCTCTGCTGACCTGCATTCATCATTGTTGCCCTCCTCTGTACTTTCTCCAGCACAACAATGTCTTTTTTAACATAAAGGCACCAGAACTGTACTCTGTAGTCCATATGTGGCCTCACCAGTGACCCGTACAAGGGCAGTATGACCTCCTTTCACCTTCTGCTAATCCCCCTTGCAATGCACCCCAACATCTTGTTCGCGTTGGCTACCACTCTCCTGCATTGTGTGGAGTGCTTTAGATCACTAGTTATTATCACATGCAGATCCTTTTCCTCTTCTGTTACAGATAACTGGACTCCTCCAAGGTAGTACTCCATCCTGGAACCTTGGCTCCCAAATGCATAACTTACATTTTTTGGCATTGTATCCAAGTTGCTGAATCCCTGACCACTACTCAAGCTTTTTCAGATCCTTCAATCACAAGAGTATGGTGTGCATATTTATGGAACGCATACAAACAGAAGAGAGAAAGAAGTAAATGCCTCAGCTGGGACTTGAATCCAGGCTGCCTGGAATAAAGTTTCGGCTGCACTACCAGCTGCGCCACCAAGACAACTGGAACCTGGATTGTCCCGGAGCACATTACTTGTTCTCCAGTGAACAACCTGGTGTTGCACAGATAATAACATTTTTTGTGTGTGACTGTAATTGAAAAATGTAATTGCCTGTGCAGCACCAGGTTGTGCACTGGAGAAAGAGTAATGTGTTCCAGCATGGCCCAGGTTCTAGTTGTCTTGGTGGCACAGCTGGTAGTGCAACCGGTATGGTATTCAGGGTGGCCTGGGTTCAAGTGCCAGCTGAAGCACTTACTTCTTTCTCTCTTCTGTTTGTATGTGTTCCATAAATATGCACACTACACTCTTGTAATTGAAAAATGTAATTATCTGTGCAGCACCAGGTTGTGCATTGGAGAAAGAGTAGTGTGCTGTGGGACAGCCTAGGTTCCAGTTGCCTTGGTGGTGCAACTACCGCTGTGCAACCGGAGTGGCATTGCGGTCGGCCCGGGTTCAAGTCCCAGCTGAGGCACTTACTTCTTTCTCTTCTGTTTGTATCTTTTTTAGATCCTTCCTTAGCTCCTGTGTCCCTTCAGCTGAGTCCACTCTCCCACAGAGCTTGGTGTCATCTGCAAAAAAGGCACATTTTGCCCTTAATACCGTCCTCAATATCATTAATAAAGACACTGAACAACACCAACCCTAGCACTGAGCCCTGTAGAACCCCACTTGTAACCTCTCTGGTATTAGATAAGTCTCCCCCCACCAATACCTTCTGTATTCTCCTCCCGGGACAATTTTCCACCAATCTTATCATCTTCTCTCTAACCCCTAGATCCACCAATTTCCTAATAAGCCTTTTGTGGGGTACAGATACAAAGGTTTTACTAAAATCTAGGTAGAGGATGTTTACTGCCTGACCCTTATCAACTGTTTTGACGATCCAGTCAAAGATTTCAATCAGATTAGTTTGACACATCCTCCCTTCCACAAACCTGTGCTGCTTAGCATCATGAAGAGCCCCGCTCCTCTAGATACTCAACCAACCTTTCCTTAAGTATAGTCTCCATGAGCTTGCACATGACTGAAGACAAACTGACTGGTCTATTATTCCCCGGGTCATCCTTAGGACCACTGTTATGAAGGGGCACCACATGGTCTATCATCCGGTCTTGTGGTATCATGCCTGACTCAAGTGTGCTATTTAACAGGTCTGCCAGTGGCTCTTCAAGCTCCACTGACAGCTCCCTCAGCACCCTTGGATGTACTCCATCTGGAATTGGAGGTTTGCCCACCTTCAAGGCTAACAGTACATTCCTCACTTTATCCCCCTTTATTACCACCTCCATGCTCCCTTCTCCCTGAACACTTATTCTCCCCCCTGTTGGCACCAGTCCATCTTTCTCCTTTGTGAAGGCAGAGCAGAAGTACTTGTTCAGCACTTCTGCTTTTTCACCATTCTCCTCCGACCATCCATTCCCTTTTTGAAGACTAACTATCCCTTCTTTCTTATCCATTTTTTTCACTTACTGTATGTATTGAAAAATACTTTATCCCCCTTCTCAATTCCCTCTGCTAACTGCAGTTCTTTCTTAGCTTTAGTCCACCTGACTTCTTTGCTTGTTTCTCTAGCCATCCTTAGATAAATTTCGCTGTCCTCTTCCCTATTGGTTTTCTTAAATTTCCTAAAGACTAACATTTTGTCACTTGCTGCCTGGGTAACTCCAATACTAAACCAACTTGATTTTCTGGTCCTTGTGTTTTCCCCCTTAGCCTCATGTACACATCTGTTGCAGCTAATATCCCCTTCTTAATGATGGACCACTTTTGGTCAACCACCATATCTGCCTCGATACCCATCAGGCACATCCTTAATAATTCGCCCATCTTCCTAAATTCTGCTCTTCTAAAGTCCAGTACTTTAGTCTTAGTGGGTATGTTCTCCCTACCCATATCTAGCTGAAACTACACTGTGTTTTGATCATTCCTACCCAGAACATCATACATGCAACATCTTCCTGTGAGGAACATGGGTTCGGGTTTCTGCACTGCCACTTGTGCAACTGCAAGTGCATGTCCATATAGAGCTGTTCGCTGGTAGGGTAGAACTAGTCTGCTGACTTCCACTGCTTCTGGGCAGCCAGCTGCCATTTGGTTCTTTGTGTGTGCAGTGCACTCTCAAGAAAAACGTTGTTCTAGGTGTATACCATTGCCTTCATGGAAAAGAAGAAATTAAAACAATATATATTTTTTTCTTCTGAGAATTTTTTTACTAGTCAGGCTTGACTAGTGAGTGAGACTAAGTTGCTAGCTCACTGGCATTGCTGCAGTGAGTAACTACTGTATTTCATAATAAGATTCTTTGAATTTATATCAGATGTCTTCCTGTGAAAAATACAACTATGGCAGACAGAGGATGTACCAGAAAATTCAACTGGTTCAGCAGTTCCAACAAGGCTGCCATATATGTAGAGCAGCAAGCAGCAGGTGAGGGTGAGCATACTGCAGAATGATGCTCAGGGTGCATTCACTACACAAAATTATATTTTACCTTGTTAAAGGCTGCAGCCTCCAGCATCAGTATGACATGTACTGACACCAGGGAAAAAAGTACTATTTGAACTACTAGTAGTGCAGCTAGGACACTGTCATTAACTGCCACTAATGCTACAAATGTGAATGTGTCCTCTTCATCCCTTTCTACTGCCACCAGTGTTACCATCACCTCATCCTTAATAACCACTACTGCTCTGATTCTTCACCCATTCACTGTGACTGCTAGCATCCCAGCTTCTGCTGCAGCAGTGGTCCTGCCAGCCACTCCTGCCACTGTCACTGTGAACATTTCTGCCACTGTGACTCAGGTCACTCTTGCCCCTGTGACCCAGACCACTTCCTTCATTGTGACTGAGACCAAGCATGCCACTGTTACCATGGTGACCACCAATACTGCTATGGTGACAGTGGCACCTACTACCACTGTGGCCCCAGTCAATTGCACAACTATTTTCAGTACTAAATTCACCCCTACTGTGATATCTCTTGTTTCTCAGCCTTCTCTAGTACTGTAGAACTTGATAGTGCAGATGACAAGCAACAACATTCATCCGGGCTGAGTACTTTCCACCAGGAGATGAACTGCCCCCGATACATCATCTGAGGAGGCTAACCTAAGCAGTTCTGATGATGAGGCAAAGTATGGGGAGTAGCTAGAGAGCCATAAAGCAAGGAAGTTGAATGGCAAACTAACTCAACCTCTTGAGGTCACACTGGCAGTAGAAAGAAGGGTATGGCTCCCCCCTCTCATATAAAATGGAAAGTTGCCCTTCAGCACTTTGTTCAGTGGCTCCATCCCAGCCTGAACAGCCACACAGAGCAGGTGTAGTGCCACCAGTAGTGCCAGGGGAAAACCCACAGTTGCAGGTCCAAAGAAGAAAGGCTAGTGGAGGCCAAAAGAGTGGTGGTAGTGGTACTGCTGACACTAGCTGAATGAGTGGTGTCAGGATTAGTAACAGCATGGTATGGCTGCATTTCACATTACTAAAATAAGATAACAGACAGGCAGTGTGCACATTGTGCATTACAGCTCTCAGCAGGGGGGAAATATCTGGCAAATATAACCTCCTTAGTTTCAGGTCTCTCCATGGATCACAGGGTGGTTAAGTGATTTGCTTTTCTCAGGGTCACACAATATGCAACTTATTACCATACTACATCATCATGCTTCCAGATCAATACCTTACTAGTGCCTCTGTCCTGCCCACTCTTGTCCATGTTTCCTAAGCCCCACCCCCAGCCTAGCTGTAGCTGCTCATCCTTGTATATTGCACCACAGGGAGGAAACCAGGACTTTGGAGGATAATCATCCCCCCAGCAGATTCTTACATGACCGAGGTCCTAGATAACTTTGGCGGATAACCCCTAAGGCAGTGAGAAAGTTGGTGACGGGGCTGGGTGGTGGAGTGGGGTGCCACCAGATGTTGCTGAGGAGAGAAAAAAATGCTATAGAAAAAAAAATGCTTTCAGCTGCTGAATGTAACAAACAAAAGTCTGACAAAAGGCAACCTATGTTATTTCTTTTTCTAAACTCTAGCTTGGCACTTACCACTTAATAGGAAAGTGCACAAAAAAAGTTTTTTATCATGTGTACCTGTAATAGATTGATTGCAGTGAAAAATGTACAAAAGAGAACTGTCAAAATCTGTGTTCTTTTAATGTGCAAGAATACAGAATAGGAAAGCACCATCCAATGCTCACAATCAAATTTCTTTTGTTTTATTGCATATAACTTGCAAAATGTTAAAAACAATCACAAAGTGCCATATTGTACGTGACAAACTCCTAAAAGCCCTTTTTAGGAGTTGAGATCATGCAAGATATAGCACTTTGTATTGGTCATGTAAGAGACTGCTGGGGGGATGATTATCCTCCAGAGTCCTGGTTTCCTTCTTGTGGTGCAATATACAAGGATGAACAGCCACAACCAGGCTGGGGGTGGGGGTTAGAAGATGTGGACAAGAGTGCTTTCCTATTCTATATTCTTTTGCTAATTAAGTTGGATCAAGCACATCTGCGTGTGGAGCCTGCTTTTTTTTGTTTGGATCCATTCTTTTAATGTGCACCTGTGACAGATTGCTTGCAGAACAGAAACAGGCTTAGTATTACTAGTTTTTCTTTCACTCTTAGAAAAAAAAAACACTTCTCGCAGTTCTCCCTAGAAACACTGAAAATTATCACACAAAACTCAAACAATTATCCTCTCTAGCTTGGGATTTAGAAAAGGAATAAAAATGGTCAAGATTTATGCTTTTCGGCTAATTTTAACAAGTGGATGGAAGTAGATTGCTCTTTCACAGCAACTAAGACATCTATCCCTCTTGCCTATAGCTTCTTGTGAGTAATGAGTCACAGGGCTGCCTTCAGTGAGCTTCCAAAGTGGCCTCTGGTTGGACAGGAAATCTCAGGAGATCTTGAAGTCTCACACTCTGTTCCAGTGGCTGAACAGTGAAAAACAAAGTATGAATAATGAATAAGTAGGCCCCTGAATATGAATATTCAGCTGAATATTAAAAATAAGGTATTTGCACACCCCTACTGCTACATAATTGAAAATTAGCATTGGGTGGGAAAAGAGCTGCATTTGTAAATGGACCCTGAATGGAAAATCATGTACACAAATGCCCGCAGTCTGAGAAACAAGATCCCAGACCTGGAGACAATAATGACAGAGGCTAAACTAGAAATAGTAGCCATTAGCAAGACATGGTTCACCAGTAGCAACATTTGGGAGACTACCATACCCGGCTACGTACTGTTCAGAAGAGATCGAGGTAAAAAAGGTGGGTGGGGGGTGGACTGGCCCTTTATGTCGATGAAAATATCAAAGCTATAGAAATCTGGAATACACATAAGGAGCCAGAAGAACTGTGGGTCACCCTGGAAACAGGAAATGGGACAGCCATATGAATTGGGGTTGTCTACAGGCCTCCAGACCAGGTGGAGGACATAGACACATTGCTGTTAGAAGATATACAAAACATGACAGCTAAAGGGGGAGGTTGTGCTAATGGAAGACTTCAACATGTCAGATACAGATTGACCAGCTGAAACATCTGCCAGAACTAGGCACATAGTGGCTCCCCTGCAAGGGTAGGGCCTCAAACATTTGGTACAACAACCCACAAGAGACAGGACTATCCTGGATCGAATACTGACTAGTGGGGAAAGGATCATAGATCTCCAGGTAGAAGGTCACCTGGGGGCCAGTGACCATCACATGGTATGGTTCAATTTGGCCATTAGAACCTTCCTCTCCCACCAACACCCCCCTCCTTCTCCCCCCACCCCAGTCACCTGTCCTTTGGCCACCTTCTCTTTCACAGAAATCACTACTGAAGAAGCCATGCAGGTGCTCCTGACTATTAATCCCAAAGGTTCCTCACCTGATGGCCTGGACCCTAAGCTTCTGTCACTTTCTATACCTGCTATCGCCTACCCCCTATTCCACTTACTAAATGTATCTTTCTCGTCTGCCACTGTTCCATCAGCTTGGAAGCATGCAGTTGTGCTCCCTGTACCTAAGGGTGGTGACACATCCTCTCCAGGCAACTATTGCCCTATCTCTCTGCTCCCTACCTTAGCTAAACTTCAAGAACATCTTGTCCTTGATCAATTCTCTGCCTTCCTCTATGACTCTGCTTTTTTCATACCTTTCCAGTCTGAGTTTAGGAAACATCATTCCACTTCCACCTCCTTGCTAAGGCTGACTGATGCCATCTCCTCTGGAATGGACAATGGCCCTTTGGCGATCTGGCCAAAGCCTTCGACACAGCTTCCCATTCCCTCCTGCTGAGCAGCCTCTCCTCTGCTGGCTTAGCCCCTTCTGCCACAAGCTGGTTCAATGCCTACCTGACTGGCAGGTCACAATCTGCCCATATTGCTGATGCCACCTCATCTCCTCTGCCCCTAAGCACTGGTGTCCCTCAGGGTTCGGTGCTTGGCCTGCTTCTTTTCTCCATTTTCCTTAATGACCTGCCACGGGTTTGCATGTCAGCTTGCATGCACATGTATGCTGATGACACTGTTATATATACAACTGGCAAAACCTTTACTTATATCACTACCAGGCTCCAGTTTGACTTCAACAATGTCCAACTCTGGATTAGCTCTCATCAGCTTTTCCTAAATGCCAAGAAGACAGTCTCTATGATCTTTGGCACAAGGCAGAGACTTGCTAGGCAAACCAACTTGCCCTCCTTCCACACCCTTGATGAGAATGTATTAGAGGACTCCTCCTCATTCAGGTACCTCAGAGTCTGGCTAGACTGGTACCATAGCTTCTCTGTACACATTGATGCCATTCTGAAAAAATTGCAGTCAAAACTTGGCACCCTATACAGAAACCGTAGCTGCATTCTGCTTACGGCCAGGCGTGAGTTAGTACTGAAGATGATCCTACATATATTTGACTACTGTGACATAGTCTACAGTGCCACACCTTTGTCCTTGATGCCCCCTCCCTTACACACCACTGTGACCTCTACCACTGTCTGAACTTTCTTACCCTGACTATCAGGCGTGCACTCCATGGCACCAAATTCATCTCTAAATTTTGGCTTGGCTCTCGCCCCTCCTATATCGCCTCCTCTTTATCCACCCTTCCCCTTTCTACTACTCTTTTAAGATCCTGTGACTCAAGGACCCAGGCTATCACCCATTGTTCTGCTGCATCTGGTCAAAATGCTTTCTCCTATCGCCTGCCAAAATTATGGAACTCACTCACCCCAGAGGTTCAGCACTCTTCTTCCACTGGTTCACTAGCATCTGCCTTACAAAACTAATTAATCACCAATTGTACTTGCAACTGACAATCACTGGGACCAAGCCTTTCACCAATGACCTTCTAGGCAGTTGATAGCAGTAAATTACCCACTTCCTTGCTATCAACTACATCACCCCAGCACTACCTGCACTTTCTTGCCCCATAGCACTAGTGACCCCTAAATGCCAACTTAGCCCACATGAGCGCATGTATGCATGTAAAATTGCCAAAATACGAGTACTCTTTTGAGAACTAATTCTCTCTATGTATGCCTATAACTGAACATGTTTGCTTCCCCTGATATGCTAAACACTGAATGCCTAATTATGTCGTATTATGACCAATGTATTACACTGTGTTCTTTATAAGCTGTTTTTGATTCTGTATCCCTAACTATGTTGTATTATGGCTAATGTACTATATTGCATTCCATATAAACTGTTTTCGATTCTGTAATATTCCCTCTACCTCTCCTCCCCCAGGACATTCTGTGAGATGAGCAACTTGTTGCTCAGTGTACCTTTCCTGGTGAAACAATTCAATAAGTAAATAAAATAAATAAATCATCCCATTCCAAGGCAAATATATGGGACATTAGAGGATCTGACTTTAGAGGAGCTGACACTGTGTCAGTGGCTCAGTAGGTAGCACACTTGCCACTGAGGCCAGGAGATCAGAGGGCTGTGAGTTCAGTTCTCACATTTGGCACTTGGGTTAATATCCCATTACTGACACTGTAGTGTAGCATGAGAGGGATGCTGCACTTCTGAGGTGCCGTCTTTTGGATGAGACGTTAAACCAAGGTCCCATCTGCCTTGACTGGAGGTAGTTCAGGTGGATGCTAAAGATCCCATGGCACTTATTGAAAAGAGTGTCCTGGCCAAATTTCCCTCATTCACTAAAAATACCACCAACAGCTTAATCTGGTTCAAGGTCAGTTGGCATTCATCTATATCCCCCTCCCCCGGGTCGTGCCTGAAAATAGGCAGGATTTGTCTAGTGCACTTACCCGGTCAACAAAAACTAAATAAAATTAAAAAACAAGATGGTGGCAGCACAACACTACTGATCCATTTGCAACAGCAAAAAGTGCTTTCCCTTAACTTCCCTGTGCTCCCAGGTCGCACCTGCAAAAAGGCTTTCAGCTTGGTGTGCTAGTCCTGGTTAAACAACAACAAAAAAAACCAAAACAAAATGGAGGCAGTCTAGAGAAGGACAACCAAAATGGTGCAGGGACTGCATCAGAAAACATATGAGGACAGATTAACGGAGCTCAACATGTATACCCTAGAGCAAAGGAGGGAGAGAGGTGATATGATCGAAACATTCAAATATCTTAAGGGCATTAACAAGGTGAAAGAGTCTAACATGTTTTAATATAAGAAAAATAGCAGGACAAGAAGACAGCAAGAAATTAGAGGGAGGCCGATTAAGGGGTAATGTGAGGAAGTTCTTTTTCACAGAAAGGGTGGTGGATGCATGGAATGACCCACCTCAGGAAGTGATGGATATGAATACAGTGCAGGGCTTCAAACAGGCATGGGATATGCATAAGGGGTCAGTATAGATGAGTATGAATAAATAGGTCACTGACAGAGTAAAGGCCTAGTGTACATTCATAAGGTAGAAAAAATAGGCAGACTGGATGGGCCTTGTGGTCCTTATCTGCCATCAACTTCTATGTTCCTACATAACTAAAGAAAACATATGACTATTTTAAAACAAACACAAAAAACAATAAACTAGAGTTACTAAAACGACTTCCCACAAGCCCATGATAAAACATGCAAGCAACAGGATTTATGTTCCCTTTAAATGTGTAGAATTATAGAAGCAGTCTTAAGGGTATCAGGATAGTCCAAGGGGAAATGTTAATTATAGCTGTGATGTAAGGGGTTAGAGTAAGAAGACAGGAGGGAAGAAGGTGTGAAGGGTTAGGGCCAAAAGTAGTCAGCTTCATAGACTGAATGATTTCGGAGAGGTCTGAGAAGGCAAGAGAGAGAGAAAGATGAGAGGGGAGATGAAGTTGTCTAAGGAGGAATGGGCAGTGGAAGTGTGGGGCGCTCTGATTAGCAATTCCAATATCTCCGGTGATTCCAGTTTGGAGTTAGGGTGCAACTGGATGTAGGACTTTCACTGGATATCCTCTTTTTTAGTCCACACTCTACAAAAGTACCCAGCATGAGGGCACCCAGTTTTAGTGGCTCAGCAGGAGCGAGAGTCAGCAAGGGATTCACCAGACTGAAGCTCTAGGGCAGCAAGAGACTTTGTCCATTGCTCCTTTTTTTCCACCAGTTGTGAGTGCACTACCCTACTAGTCTTGGTAACCATGCTTCTTTCTTGCTGACTTTATGACTACTTAGCAGAAGTATGGCAGCTAGGATTCAATGCAAAGAAGTGCAAAATTATGCACCCCGGGAAACAAGAACCCAGGGGAAGAATACACAATGGGGGGGGTAGTAACAACAACAAAAAAGGAAAGGGACCTGGGGGTAATCATATCAGATGACCTTAAAGTTAGCAAGCAATGTGAGAAGGCAGTAGGGAGGACTGGGGGGTATACTGGGATGCATAGGGAGAGGCATCAGCCGCAGAAAACAGGAAGTTGTTATCCCTCTGTACAGACAATTGGTGAGACCCCATCTGGAGTACTGTGTCCAGTTCTGGAGACCCCATCTCCGCAAGGACATAGACAGGATAGAGGCAGTCCAGAGGAGGGCAACTAAAATGGTGCAGGGTCTGCAAGAGACGTTATATGAGGAGAGACTAAAGGAGCTTAATATGTATACCTTTGAGGAAAGAAGAGGGGGGGGGACATGATAGAAACTTTTAAGTACCTTAGTGGAATCAACAAAGTCCAAGAGGGTAGCATCTTTCAGAAAAAGAGATGTGCAAGAACAAGGGATGCAATATAAAAGATGGGGGCGGTTCAGGGGCAATGTGAGGAAGTATTATTTCACAGAGAGGGTAGTGAATGCATGGAACAGCCTTCCTGAGGAGGTTGTGGGGTCTAAAACTGTGGCAGAATTCAAGAATGCATGGGACAGACATAAGGCAATTCTTGTGGGGGGTAGGAAGAAACAGGCTGTTGGTTAACCAGGATCTGCGGCCTATCCTGTAGGTAGGGAAATGGGCAGACTAGATGGGCCAAGTGGTCCTTATCTGCCGTCAAAGTCTATGTTTCTATGTTTCATTTAATATAACTATATTTTACTGCTACTTTTGTATTGGTCTGTAATCTAGCTGTATATAATTCTTTGACCAGCTTAAATGATTATGTGTCACAACATGGAACTCATTGTCCTCTGCTGTATATGTAAGCAATAAAACATGACAAGGTGCCAGTTATTTTATTATAACCACACACCCAGGTGCTTGTGAGACATGAGTCAGTTACCACATAACCCACACCCTGAAGTCTCTTATTGTGCTTATAAAATGAGTAAATGGAGAAATCATTTAAAAAGCAATATATATATATATATATATATATATATATATTTTTTGTTTTGTTAAATGTGGCAAACATAAGTCCTTCCCCACCTATCAATCATCGATTTTTCTATACATTCAAAAGATGAAATGTTTGTTTATCATGAAATACAGGAATTCAGAATTCTGTAGCATTCCACAGGTGGAATGTTCATCTTGACACACACACATACACACACACACACACACACTGCTTCATTTTGAGCCAGGGTTTCAATTTTATCTGTAGCAACATATGAAGCAGAAATGTTCCTGGTAAGTAGGTAAGGAGAGAAACATGATTGTTCATGGCCAGCAACAGATCACCAATAAATACAACTGTAGGTAGAGCTTCATTTTTTTTAATTGGATATGCATGTAAGGAGGGTATTATGAAGGGAACTAACATTTAATAAATATCTTCATGTTTTTTTAGAGAGTTTTGTTTTTTAGGGCCTAGCTGAAGTATTTTATTAAGTTTGTCACGCAAATCAGAAATTGTTCTGGTTGGCATCTATATGTCAATGTGCTGTGTCATGGTTGCAGAAAATAGTCCCAAACTATTGATTGTTGCTACATAAAGGAATGGCTTCAGAGTCCTTTTGACCATCAGGATGCAGGATATTCTGCACCCATTATATAAGTAAGCAATAATATCCAACAGGGTGAGCAGTAGTGGGCTATACCGGACTGCCTAGGGGCATAAAGAGGCCTGATGCTGCAGGCAGAGGGCCTTATACCCCCTAAAAGGTTTGATATAGCCCAATGCTGCACACCCTGGAGGATATAATTATGCTTAGAAAATGGGATCGAGACTAAATATTAGAAAAAATGTTTAAAAAATTAAAACATTACTTTAAATGCTTAACTTTAATGAATAAACTCGTCTGATGTAGTCATTATACTTCCGTCATTGGCATTAGAATGTGCTGTTTTCTTGTGTTGTGTCACTCTGCTGAAGGTCCTGTCCTCTCCTTCCCCCAGCAGCAAAGTCAACTTATCGTTTTTGTCCTGTCTTACTTGCCTTTGGCCCAATCAATAATGTATTGCAGGTTGCACCACCACATCACAGTTTAGTGCTTTTTTTAATGTGGTCAGCACATTTGGTTGCTAGGTAACATGACCTAAAAGTCTCTTTTTGTGCCCCCCATGACTGGATTAGCAGTATTGTTCTGCCTTTTTTTTAATTCAGCCATAATGTGATCAGTACATGGTGCAGCATTAACACTACTGAATGCGGTCAATCCTTTTGCAGAATGGTTCAGCAACAGCCGAGCAGGGAAAACATGAGCATGACACTGCAGCGCCAATGCTACAATGACAGCAGCAGTATTTCTATGGAGTTGTCTCCAGGACACGGAGACATGCTGCTGATTTGCCACAGGTAAGTCAGAGGGCAGCCAAATTAATGGTAAAAGGGTGTGATGAGAAGGTGAGCTGACAGCAGGGTTTGTGGTGCAGTGACAGTGCTATGCTAAGCAAAAGCTGAGCATAAGAATTTTCAGTTTACTTAAAACTATAAGGTGGACAGTGTGAAGTGGAAAAGAGGGAGAGTTATTCAGTAACTGAATCTCACTAACCAAGAGTAAAAAAAATAGTGGCTACCAAAATGCTTAACATTTAATGGCACAGTAATATGGGTAGACAGGCAGACAGAAACTGGGACTTCTTATTTCCTAGTCTCTGTTTCCTGATATCAGACCAGTTAGTTGGCTGTCTGAGCCAATCAGGGGTAGGATTCAGCAGACCCATTTTCTAAAGTAATTTAGACTACGTATATGAAACCCTTCTTGTGCTAATGTTACTGTGTGCCAATTAGCTGCAATTGCTTGTTTACTGCACTGTTACAAATGACTGCTGTTGTGTTAATGATTATTACTGCCTAACCTGCATAGCTGTACCCCCCTACCCTCCTTGTCTCCCTCACCATCACTGTTCCCATAACTTAGCCTGTCTTCCCAATTTGGAGGCACCTCCCTCACTATCCCCAGTCTGCTGCTTCCTTCACATCCCTTCCTCAGAAGAAGCTGTAACCATTTTGTCTCCTCACCACCCTATAACTACTGTTGGTGGGCAGTGTTGAGTTAAACTCTGCTCTGCTATCAGTCCCTTTCCTTCATAGCACTTTCCAAGGGGTTGAATGTCTTTCATATGAATACCTGGAGCCTTCTACCTAAAACTTACCAGCTTGAGTCCTGGTTCTCCACTTGGAGCTGTGATGTTTGGAACTCTGTGGCTGAGTATGCTGTTTGCTTTGCAAGACCGTAGCAAGAGGGGAGGTAGTGTTGTTGGCTTGTTGCCCTTGGACATAGTTCAATGTAGTTCTGAGCTCCTCTGTTTTCTCCTCACATGAAGTCCTAGTTGGTTGGCTCTCCTTTCCATGCTCCCTCAAAATCTCCATTAGTGGGGTCTACTGCTACCCTGGCACTTCCTTAGGCTCATCTGAGGGACTCCTGGTCTTGGATGACTTTGCTATCATCCTGCCATGCTTTTTCTCCAAAACATTGACTCACCAAAATTGAAGACCTTCACTTCACTTAGCATGTTACCAAGCATTCAGTGATCAATTTAACTATCACACCTCTATCACATTTTGGAAGCAAGTACACTCCTGAACACACTTGGGGACTATTGTATGGTCTACTGCATGAGTAAAAGTTACCATTCCAAAGCCTCCCTAAGGTCATCCTCTGTTGCTCTTTCTGGTTACTTAACCTTACCTCCCTACTGGCTGATTTTAGTATAGAGTAGTAGTAAGTAGCAGTGAGGTTATTTATGCAATTACTGTGAGAATAAAATTTTGCAAATAAGTGCTTTTATTTTTATGTTTGACAGGCCTAAAGTGGAAATAAATAATTGATTTCATTGTTAGGTGAGTCATCAGCATTTATTTCCACTTCAGATTGGTCACAATGGAGCTCTTAACCAATAAGAGAACAGCTGGAACACTGCCTGAAGACATATTGACAGATGCTGCTGCAATTAAAAACAGAGCAGTGAAATCAAACAGAAATGATAAAATCTTCATTAAAAGAATTGATCTTGCCAGAGAGGCACTGCCATTGTATAACTCTCACGGATCACACCTGGAAACCAGCCTTGGCTCAGTGTGCCTTTCCAGGTTATTAAAGTTTAAATAAATAAATTGTATCAATGACATATGCTGTGGGCTGAATAAAACTATGTTTTGTCAGCCCATTCCATATTTACTTGGCACCTATCCTACACGCCCAATGCACCTTACTAAGACAGATAATTCCAGCAGCATAGATTTCAAACCCACATTAAATATATGAAACAATAATAAATAAGACCCAAAATATTAAATACAGTACTAAATATATTCAGCTCAGCATTGGCAACAAAGTCAATGCTGATGGCAGCAAGGGTAGAAATAGCTGCATCATCAGCTTATCAGGAGCCCACCCCCACCCCACAGATCCCCTAGTCCAGAGGGGCAGAGACTGGCGGGGAGAGGGGATGGGTAGAGGAAGCAGGATTAACCACAAAGAGGCTGTTCAGCCCCTCACCATCCAGATGGCGAATAGCTTCACACCCCTAGAGGAGGTTCGGGCACCTGACTCTTCTGGATGGTCTTTGAGGCAGTTGATGGGAAAGGGTAAGATAATGTGTTGGCACCCAATGGGAGCGAGTCTGCCAGAACAGTCTAAGTGGTGGGGGACTCAATGATTAGGGGAATTGAGAGGGTGATGGAGAGGGGGGTGGATGGGAGGGGGATGGTCCGGTGCCTTCCTGGGTAATGGCCATCCAGGATTTAGACATAATAGGGAGGTTTTTGGAGAGAGAGAGAGAGAGAGAAAGACAGAGAGAGCAGGGGGAGCTAGAGTGCTGGTACACCTGGGTACCAATGTTCTGGCAAAGTAGTTGGTAGAGATGGTGAAGCTGAAGTTTCATAGACTGGGAACTGACTGGCAGCACACTCAGCCTCTCTGGCCTTTTCTGAAGTCCTCTGTCTGTAGGGCAGGGAGGGGAAGCAGGAAAGGATAGGGAGGGAGGTAATTATAAGAGTTTAATTGATGGCTTAAGGGATGGTGTAAGGATAAGGATACCACTTTGTGAGGGACTGGGTGGACTTCTGGCACAGGAGGCTCTTCAAGGGTGATGGACTTCACCTAATGAGAGAGGGGACCTGCACACTGGGGCAGAAGTTTAATGTCTATAACCGACATTTAAATTGACTACAGGGGGGAGGGGGATGGGGCATGGGGAACCTCAATGGAAAGGGAGAGGAAGGAAATCCTATCTAGTACTTCCTCCAGACTGGGGGCTTGTGGTAGCATAGTAGGTACAAAGGAAACTGTTGCCCATACTGGACTAGGTGTAGGGTCTTTGTAGAGTGGGAATGCAAAGGATGCAAGCAACAAGAAAAACAAGGTGGATGAGAGGACATGCAAAGTGCAAGGGTAGTAGCTATGCAGGATGAGGGGTCAGTTGGAAGATGGTATGCCTTAAAGAGCAACTGATTCCTTCAGGAGAACTTTTTTTTTCAAATTTGATAAGCTGTATTATATTTTCATTTTAACAAAATTATACAAAATGATACACAAAACACTGTTGCATAAGAAGCTGTGAAACAATAATCCCACATACTGGATCCTATATTTCACTATTTCATATAGGAATCATAAGTAAAATAAACTATTAATAGAGCATGTTTCTATTATTTCTGATCTGAATCAGAATACCGTAATTAACAGGATTTTGATTTCAGCTAGTATTGACATCTGCGAAAGAAGATAAAGCAAGATAAAATAAAATTAAGAATAAAAAGAATGAAATAGTACCATAACATTACACCCCCCCCGATTACCTTCCCACTCCCCCTCCCCCCTTCTTCTTCACCACTGGTGGGGAAACAAGGGAAAGAAAAAAAAAGGAAAGAGGTCTCTAAAAGTGTACAATTTACGTTACTTAAAAGTGGAGATTAATCCAGTAAATCTATAAAATAAATAATTGTTACTAAAGTTGTTAAAATCTATAGAAATCAATTTAACCCAACCAGGCCATTCTTGGTATTGGCTTGAAAAATGTTAAATAGTCAGTAGGGTATGCAGAGGAGCCCAAATCTCCTGGTATTTTGTAGTGCATTTAGAGATACTCACCAAGAGGTGCTCTGCTTATAAGGCAAAGGGAATTTCTTGGTGACATTCTGTATACGTAGGGATTTGCTGGTCCAGCCAGTGACATAAAATAACTTTCTTGGCATATAAAGAAATTAAGAGCATATGTTTTCATTGATTTCCAATTAAAGTGTCCCCCAAATCCCCTAAAATACAATTTTCTGGTTGAAAATCATTTTGCAACCCTAGTAAGGGGTCAAGTCTTGAGCGGATACTTTCCCAGAAAGGGGTCACTTTAGCACATTCCCAAATAATGTGGAATAGTGTACCTCATTGGAGCCCACATCTAGTAACAAATCTGATTGGAGCTTTCCCATTTTATAAAATTTCATTGGAGTATAATAAAAGTCTTGTAATATCTGAAATTGGAGCAGTTTATAATGGTCCCACCTGACATCCTTATAGAGTCTATCCCAGATTTGTGGCCAGTGTTGGGGAGCTGTGGATGTTGGGGGGAGAATCTTATCCCATACATAATGGGGGGTACCATCTAATTCCATAAGTCTATTGTGCAGCTCTTTATAATAATAGGAAACTAGGTGAGAAGTAGGCCTCGTTAGAATTGTGTTATTTATTTATTTATTTGCTTTTGGCAACTGGTTGGGTGCACTAGGCTTAAGAATGCCTATTTTCAGGCAAGATCTGGGAGAAAACAGTTTGAAAATACATAGGTATACATGTGATGCAGCACATGAGATACGAAGCACAATTAAGAGGGAATTACATACAATCAAACTAGGGTATATCCATATGGTGGTCCCAGAGACCATTACCAAAATGCTGTGTTAGAGCGTGGGAGATTTGAAGATATTTAAAACAGAAAGAAGTAGGCAAGTTGTATTTTACTTTTATATCTGAGAATGCTAATAACTTCTAATTCTCTGTTAAGTCTATAACCTTCATCCCCATTCCACCCAGCCAGAAAGGGTGTGTAATTACTCTGCCTCCAATTTTAAAATTGGGATTGTCCAAAATAGGTTGAAAGGAGTCCTTTTCCAAAGGATAGTTTAGAATCTTATTAAGTTGCATATGAGTATGAAGAGTTGTTACAATTGGTATAGTTTTAAGCTGGCCAGGAACCTTTTTAAGGGAAAGATGTGGCAACGCCATAATATCTATACCAGACAGGGTACAGAGCAACATTTCTATTTGTAACCACAATGGGGAATAGTGGTTTGAGCAAGAATCCGGGTCAGTTTTCAACCATTGCGAGACTATTGAGCAATTAATAGAGAGATAATAAAGGTAAATATTAGGGACTTGTAATCCTCCTATTTTTTTGATCTCTGTAATTTGGAAAGTGCCCTTTGAGGGGTTTTATGTTTCCAAATGAATTTGGATACAATACCATGAACATGTTTAAACCAGGACTTGGGGAGAAATTGATTATACATTTGGAGGGGATACAACAGGCGGGGCAGGACATTCATTTTGAGTATATTTATCCATCCCCACAGGAAAATGGGGAGAAGTGCCCAATGATTCAAATCTGTCTTGATATGTATTATTAGTTGGTCTAAATTGTATTGTTTCATTTTGGAATTGGATTGAGATAAATATATGCCAAGAAATTTCATCTTGTCTCTTACTCAAGAAAGTCCAAGATGTTGAATGTCCGCTTTTAGAGTGAGGTTATTTAAAGGCATGACTTCTGTCTTGGACAAATTCATTTTGTAATTAAATATTCGCCCAAAATCCTGAATAATATCCAGTGTGGCCGGTATGGATTTAGCTTTGTGGGTCATATGGAATAAAATATCATCTGCGTACACTGACAGTTTGTATTGGAGATGATTAATTGGAATACCAGAGATTAATGCTGATGTCTTTATTTTCCTGATAAGAGGTTCTAAGAATAGATTAAACAAATAAGGGGAAAGGGGACACCCTTGTTGAGTGCCCTGTTGCAATATGAAGGAAGGGGAGAAAACTCCATTACATAATATACATGCTGATGGTTGACAGTAGAGAAGTTTTATCCATTGAATAAATTGTACAGGTATATGATATTTTGGAAGTAGGTTAAATAGATAATCCCAGGACACTCGATCAAAAGCTTTTTCTGCATCCAGAGACACCAAAGCCGATGGAATATTAGAGTCTCTGGACGTAGAAATAAGGTATGAAAGTTTACGCAGATATTCTGCAGATAAGCGGCCAACCACAAAGCCCACTTGTTCAGGACTTAGAAAAGTCTGCCATACCTGAGCCAGCTGATTGGCAAGGGTTTTTGCCAGGATTTTCAAATCAACACTTATAAGGGATATTGGACGGTAATTTGACAGCAATATAGGGTCTTTGCCAGGCTTTGGAATCACTACAATAGTAGCAGAAGTAAAATTATAATCTGAAAGACCATGCTCACTTATGTAATTGTAAAGGTTGAGGAGTGTAGTGCCTAGTTGGGATTTGTAAGTCTTATAAAAATTTGATGTGTAACCATCGGGGCCTGGTGCTTTGTCTAATGTGAGTGTGTCAATGGCCCTGTGCACTTCTGCTAATGACAAGGGAGCTTGCAGAATAGCTATCTGATGTTGGAATAGACTTGGGAGGTCTATACCTTGAAGAAAATGATCTAGTGCAGTGTTATGGAAAGGTAGTGGGGAACATGAGTAAAGAGATTGATAGTATGTTTTAAAACAAGAGACAATGTTCCTGGGAGAAGTATGAAGGGTACCAGTGGCATCTTGAATGGATGACACAATTCTATCCGCCATTGTGCCATAAGCCTCATAGCTAAGAATTTCCCAGCCTTGTCTCCCTGGTCAAAATAGGTGGCTTTTGAACAAAAAAGGAGATGTTCAGCTTTATCGCTGAGAAGAACGTTATACTGGAAGCAGAGACTCTCCAATTTTACAAATTCTAATGTGTTAGAATAGGCGGAAAGGGATTATTCCAGAACTCTAATCTGTTGCAGCAGTTGGGAAGATTCTTGGGAGATTTTATTTTTCCTGATAGAGACTAAATGAATAATCTTTCCTCGCAGTGAGCACTTCAAAGCCCCCCATAATATGTAAAGTCTTGGCATGGAAGGGGCATTGTATTCATAGAAATTTTCTATAAACCCTTGAAGATGATCTACTAGGTACTGGGATTTCAATAATTAAGGATGGAACCTCCAAACTTTACTGTAGTCCACTGGGGAGGGTAATGACCATTGTAAGAGGGTGGGATGGTGGTCAGATATCACTTTGGCAAGGTAATTACAAGACTGAACCCTTGATAGGTGCTCAAGCCACAACAAAAAGTAATCAATTCTTGAGAGCATATTATGTGGCAGGGAGTGAAATGAGTAGTCTTTCATTGAAGGAAAAAGGGCTCTCCAGGGATCCACAAGACCCATAGAATCCATCAATTCCTTCAGCACTAATTGTGCAGGGGTAGAGGGGGAACGTCTCGGACTGGACCTATCCATTGTATTACAAAGGACTAAATTCTAGTCCCACCAATTAGTATTGGAAGAGTAGACCAAAGAGCCAGATTAGTCATCAGGTTAGTGAAGAATTGTGGGTCATCCCCTACAGGACCATAAACAGATCCCAGTATGAGTTCCGTATGGCCCAGAAGGGCTCTTAACAAAATATATGTTCCCTGAGGATCGATTACCGATTGTAGCAACTTAAAGGGTATGCAACATGCTACCAGAACAGCAACACCACATTTGCGTGTATTCAGACCTGCCCCCAGCACTTCACCCACCCATGTTCGTCTTAAGCAGAGAATATGTGAGGTGGGTAACTGTGTCTCTTGAAGAAAGGCCACATCAACATTAAGCTTATGGAGGTGTAAAAGAATCTTGGCTCTTTTAGTGGGGGATTGGGCATCTTTGACATTCCAGGAACAAAATTTGAAGGAAGCTCCAATAACCAGACAAAGTATTCTAGTATATTCTGCAAAAATAAAATGAGCCCATAGTGGTGAGTACTAAATCCCCAGTAAGCTATGTCATCAACATCCAGTGGTGAACAAAGTAAATCCCTCATCCCGCTCCCCATCCATATTATTAAGTCTAATTCCCAAGTAATTATAGTCCCCCATACCCAATGTCCCACCCCATCATGTGTTATACATACGAAAATTGAAAGTATAAAAAGAATTATGAAACGAAAACAATTTACTAAGATAACCCAACTAAACCCTCCTCCATCTCCCATCAACTAATTCCTCCCTTCCACAACAAGGTATTCAGTATCCTTAATAGGTTGATTTGGTACAAAGACCATCATTCTTGACAGGCCTTGGAACAGAAATATAATAAACCATATTATCCGGCCAAATACACCTGTTGTGGAACCCCTCCCCACCCTATGCCGGAACATGGTGCACTAGCTAGACTGCAGAATGATCCGAAGCCCTTATCTCCTGCCCCAACTCCCCTCATATTAATACAACTAGCATGACTTTACTACAAATTTAACAAGCATTAAAATGTGCTACAATATGACCCCCATGGATTGCAAGTTTGGCGTGAAAAAAAAAAAGAACAAACAGCCATGAGACTTATATTTCAGCCCAATGGTCTGAAAGATCAACATAGACATGTACTTTTAATGTCTTTAATATGCTCATTAAAAAGGAAAAAACACTCATTAACAGGCCTCTGGGATTTAAGTGAACTATAAAGAGTTCAATGTCTGATGCAAAAGGCTGTTACTACGCCTTGTCAAGACAGTAATTATTTGGTGCCCTCTTGGGGTCCTGTCTTGATAAAAGCCAAAATAATCACACAGGACTCCTGCCCAGAAAAGAGGGGAATGAAGACCACAGGGGAAAGTACAATCAAAAGTAGGCTGGCTTCTCAGCAACAAGCTTACCAGACTACCAGCTCCTTATGTCAATATCCCCTCCTAAGAATAATCGATATATTCAAAAAATCAGTCACCAGACTCGCATCAGGTTAAACATTAAGAGCAGCACAGAAAGGACACAACGTATTCACATCTGCAAAGCTGGGGTCTGTGTCACCCTCTTGTGGACGTTTAGCAAAATTATCAGAAGCCATCAAAGCAGATGCGCACATTATCCTTTTCAGGTGAATGAAAAGAAAGGGAACCCCAGGAAGATCTTCATCCGGAAACATCAGCAGGTGGTGAATAAATCGGGGAGCAAAGAGTGCAGAAAAGGAGCAGCTTGCTGTACAGCGTCAAAAGAATGCCATGTACCCACATGCAAAACAACTAAATGAGATTGGTATTGTATCTTATACTTGATCCCTGCTGCTATTAATTTTGTAACTAAGGGATGATATTCCGATCATCTCTGTCTCACAGAGGCTGGTAAATCCTGTGCAAACCTCAGTTGGTGGTCCTCCCAGACAACTTGCTGCAGACTCCTGACCTGTTCAAGAATGTGTGTTTTATCCAGGAAATTAAGGAATGTTATAATGATTGGTCTTGGGGGTTTCCCAGCAGTTGGTTTGGGGTGCAATGAGCGGTGAGCCCTCTCTATAATATAAGTAGTGTTGTTAGGGGAGGGCCCCGCAATTTCTGTCAGCATCTTTTGTAGAAATAGGATAGGCACAGACCCCTCAGCATCCTCTGGAAGACCGAAAATTATAATGTTGTTTCTGAGACTTCGGCCTTCCAGATCTTCTAATTTTGATTCTATTTTGTGTAGTTGCTGCCTCATATTTACTACCTCTGGCTCCATTTTGCCCTTCCAGCTGCCCAGTTTGTATCTGACAGCTCCCCTCTGAGCAATTTAATTTCCGCCGTAATATCATGTAGAGCTGTTTTAAACAGTTGTAATTCCTCCATGAACTTTTGTTCAGATAACGGAGTCAGTGTTTGTTGGTTTGCTAGAGAAGTAGTAGGTTTTGAGGAACTTCCCGACTGGCCCTTAGGTTGCTTTGCCCTTTCTCTGGAGTCTGTGGGAACGTATGCTTTGGTAAGGCCTGGCACATTTCAACTTCCATAGTGGTAGTAGGCCCCGGGAACAACGACTAACGCTTAATTTTAATTTGGAGTCTCCAAACCGCACAAACTACTTTCCGGTCTCGTTAGGGGATCTTTCAGGAGCACAATCCATAGATGAATCAGTAGAAAACTGAAGTTTGCTGGCTGTAAGTAGATATTAAAGGAGAGCTGGAGTGGGAGCCAGACTTTGGAGCTGCTCGTCTCACAGAAGCATCACGTGATCCACATAATACTTAAACAAAGCTTAGTTTGTTTATTACATTAGGTCTGTATTTTTTCTCCCCATTATTTACTGCTGAGGTCACTTGCATGAAATTAGGATTGCTTTCTCCCCACCTGAGGTCATAAGGCACTGCTTGTGACATCACAGTTACTCTCATGGCAACCGATTGTGATGTCACAACAGAGGATTATGACTTGATGTAGGGAGTCAGCTATTGAGCAGATGGATTGTAAAGGATCTCTAAGGGATAAAGATCACATATTTATGCAGGTTTCTGCAGTAGTAAATAACATGGGGGATAAATCTAAAGAATATAAAGGGAAAACAAGTAGAATTGTACCTAATCATCATGATTTTTTTAAGTTTTCATTAGGGTTTCAGTAGCTCTTTAATGCTGGGAACCTAGGTAATAAAATCTGTTAGCTCCAGGCACTGATGTCAGACACTGAGGTGGACATTGTGGCAATAACAGAAACATGGGCTTTGGAAAATAATGACTGGGAATGGACAGTACCTAGGTACTCAATGTTCAGGAGGGATAGAGGAACAGGTAGAGGGGGAGGAGGAGGAGTAGCCCTTTACATTAGGAACGGCATAGAGGTGACGGAAGATGGGTGCATCAGGGGTAGTTTTGGGGAGGTGGAGTCACTGTGGGTGCAACTCATGGCAACCTCAGGCAAGAAACTTGCTTTTATTTATTTTTGGTTTTTTACAACTTTCTTTCCCTCCCATCACCTGTTGCAGGGACCCCATTGGTCACCTCACTTTATCCCGCCCTGCTGTGATCCCCTCTGCCAGAGATCCTGTTCCTCCAACCCACTCGTGGCACACTTACCTGGCACCCCTCGGTCTACCACCTGAGACAGGGTTGCCTACTGCACCATGGCAATCTTCCATATATATTTTAATTCTGTGCTAAGGCAGGCAGAGGTGAAAGAAGGAGGCAGTCAAGTCCCAGAGAGGAGGATCCAGCATGGGCATGGTGGCGGGAGTGATGTCTTCCTCCCAGTGAGAGTTTGTTTTCCTTGGTTTATAAGATTACCTTCCCCCCCAAGGTGCGGACATGCAATGATGTCCAGTGCGGGTATGAGCGCCTTTTCACACTCCACCCACGGACGTCCGCTGTTGCCTTCCCCAGTGCCTTATGTGGCCTGGGCTGTTGCACAGCACACCTCCATGTGGCGTCATTGCTGCCAGGGATCCACAACCCATGCCTCCCCAAGAGAGGAGAGCAATCTATTGGACACTCAATCCTCTCTCCCCTGGTCATCCTCTGGCAACCTGAGCTTGCTCCTGACCCTGGGTCACCAGCATGGTAAGAGGTATAGTGCCAGTGCCTCAGCCCTCTACACCACTGGGTCAAGAAACTGCTTGGGGGAGATCTATAGACCGTTAGCGTAAGGGAAGGAGAGGGACAGAGAACTCAGGGAAGAACTGGAAAGAGGGATAGCTAAGGGGGAACTAGTGGTGGTGGTGGGTGATCTGAACTGCCTGACATTGATTGGGATGTTCCAGTGGCCAGGAACACCAGAAGCCAGGTCTTGCTGGATGCTTTCCAGGACTGTCTGCTGGTACAGTTAGTTAAGGAGCCCACCAGGCAGACCTCAATTCTCAATGTGCTGCTCACTAATTCAGACATGGTAGGAGCTGTGGGAGAAGGGGAGCCATTAGGTAACAGTGATCATAACCCAGTTCAGTTCAAACTGGACCTTGTGTCTTGTAAATTGCAATTGAGAAATGAAGTCCTTGAATTTTAGAAAGTCAGGCTTCAAAAGGCTGAAGGAGCTGGTCAGGGATAAGTTAGTAGGGGTCGACAACATAAATGGAGTGGAAGAGACATGAGGAACAATTAAGAGGACCATGCTCAGGACATCTAAGGTATGCATGAGAACAGTAACCAAAAATAAAAGGTTCAAGAGACCACTATGGTTCTCTGCAAGGGTCAAGGAAGAGGTGAGGGACAAGAAAAAGGCCTTCTACAAATTTAAAGCAAGTAGAGGGAGAAAGAATGAGAAGAATATTTGCTTAAAAAAAGGGAGGCAAAGAGGGCAGTTAGGGAGTCAAAAGCAGACAAAGGGCAACATATGTGGAGGGGGTCAAGAGCGGAGAAAAACAGTTATTCAGGTGTATTAGTAAAAAAAGGAGGAAAGGGGGAATTAACAGAGGGGGATAAGGTGACTGAGGCAGAAGAGCAAAAGGTTGCCATCCTTTATGATTAGTTTTACTCAGTTTTCACTAGGGAGCACGGCCAGCCCTTGCCAGAAAGTGGCATCAATGCAGCCATTAAGGGGGTCACAGAGATGAGGCAGCAGCATTTACTACTGAAAGGGTCCTGAAAGGGCTGGTAGCCCTAAAGATTGATAATGCCCCAGGACCAGATGGGCTGCATCTAAGGATACTCAAGGAAATGGCAGTGGAACTGACATATCCCCTAGAAGGTCTGTTCAACAAATCTCTAAGGACAGGGGTGGTTCTGAAGGATTGGAGGGTGGCATATATAATTCTGCTTCATGGGGGGGAACAAGGAACAAGAAGGGAAGTACGGACTTGTCATTCTTACTGCTATTGAAAGAATACTGATGGAGTCATCTGTCAATGAAGATCTTGTGGACTACTTGGAGACCAAAAGTCTCCAGGATAGTAAGCAGCTCGGATTCATGGCAGGAAGGTCTTGTCAGACTAACCTGATGGCTTTCTTTGACTATGTGATGAGGGAATTGGATAGGGCCATGCTGTGGATTTTCTCTACTTTTACTTCAGCAAGACATTTGACTCAGTACCCCACAGATGATTGCTGAAGAAGATGGAGGATTTGGGTGTGGCTAAGGTCATAGTAAACTGGACAGGTAACTAGCTAAGAGGGAGGCAGCAGAGGGTAGTGGTCAATGGGGTTAGATCAGAAGACAGGGAAGTCATGAGCAGGGTTCCACAGGGATCTATTCTGGGTCCAGTCCTCTTTAACATGTTCATAAGAGCCATTAATGAGGGGATCCAGGGAAGGCTGTGTCTCTTTGCAGATGAGACTAAGCTTTGTGGGAGGATGAATAGCGATGAGGGGATAAAGAAAATGCATAGAGGATTTCAAAAGCTGGAGGGGTAGCCAAGAGTTTGGCAGCTGAAAATCAAATCCAAAAAGTGCAAGGTGATGCACCTAGGGAACAAGAACCCCAAGACAGAGTACTGGATGGGAGGGATGATACTCAGTACCATGGCTGAGAAATGTGACCTTGGATTATCCTCTGTGACTCCCTAAAGCAATCGAGTCAGTGCAACAAGGCTTATAGCAAGGCAAATAGGATACTTGGATGTATCAGGAGGGCTATTAATAGCAAAAAAAGGGAGGTAATAATTTCCTTGTATAGATCCCGGTGAGGTCACACATGGAGTACTGCACCCAATTCTGGGGTCTTCATCTCGGGAAAGATAGGGATAAGCTTGAGATGGTGCAGCACAGGGTAGCAAAAATGATTCAGGATTAGCAGGACATGTCTTATGAGGAGCACCTCAAGGCACTGAACATGTATATACTAGAGATAAGAAGGGAAAGGGGAGATATGATAGAGATCTTCAAATTCCTAACAGGCATCAACAAGGTGAACTACGGGGAACTATTTAACTTGAACACCAGCTTGCAATCACATGGTCATGAGTGTAAGTTAACATGAGGAACATTCAGGAGGGACATGAGGAAATACTATTTTAAAGAAAGGGTGGTGGAGCTGTGGAACAGGCTGCCAGCTGAGGTGGTGGATGCAAAAAACATTAACGGTTTAAAGCATGGCTGGGTCAGAATGGAGGATATAGTGGTTGCTCAGGGTGTCAGAATCAGGGAGGAGAATAGAGGGAGCTGGGAAGGGCCCTGGAGGAGTAGCAGACCATAGGGCTAAATAGAGACCTCGGGCAGACTGGATGGACATTTGATATTTTTCTGCCATCAATGTCTATGTTTCTATGACTAGTCAAGAAGAGACAACGGAAAGAGGTGGTGCTTAAGCCCTGTGTGAAAAATCTCAACTAAGGGGACCTTCCTAAGATACAGTGCAATGAATTCCATAATGACAGTGGTGCCACTGCGAATGCTTGGTCATGAGAAAGCTTTAAACAAGCTGTAGGGACCATCAGGAGGCCCATCTAAAATGAGTGGGGAGGGTGGAGAGGGCAGTCAGGAGCATACCAAAAAAAGAGCTCTTTCAGGTAGCCCAAACCCATATCTTGAAGGGCTTTGTAAGTTAACAAACCTATTTTGAAGGTGATGCACCATCTCACTGGCAACCAGTGCAATGTCTGCAGTACAGGAGTGATACACTCAGAGTGGGTAACTCCAGCATTCAACGTGGCTATGGCTTGCTACACCAGCTGCAAGCTGCATATCAAACCGGCAGGTAGCCTGAGGCATAGAGCATTGCAATAATCCAATCTTGATGTTACAAGTACATGCACTAGTGTCCTTAGGTCTTTGAAATTTAGATAGGGTTTGGTCTTTTTCTGCCATCATTGTCTATGTTTCTATGACTAATCAAGAAAAGCCAAAGGAACATGTCTCCAGTATATACATGTTCAGTGCCGTGAGGTGCTCCTCATAAGACATGTCCTAGACCCAGATGAGGTTCTGGTGAGATTAAGTAAGGTGAATATCAACAAGTCAGCAAGGCCAGATAATATCCACCTAGGGTGATTCAAGAGATGGCATCCCATATAGTACTGCCTCTGACTTATATTTTCCAATCCTCCCTAGATAGGGGGGAGGTTCCACAAGACTGGAAGGTTGCTACAGTGGTACCGTTATTAAAAAAGGGGCCTAAAACAGAACTATCAAATTTTAGACCTGTAAACCTGACTTCTATCATGGGTAAGATATTGGAGGGTATTTCAAAAGAAAAAATTCTACATTTTCTTGGTGAATAGGGATTAACAGATCCCTGCAGCATGGATTTATAAAATCAAGGTCATGCCAAACTAACATCCAGTCTTTCTACAAGAAAGTTAACAGGGAATTGGATGAGGGAAGTTCAGTGGATGTGGCCTTCATGGATTTTGCTAAAGCAACAGACTGCCCCACCTGGAGTTGTTAAACACACTGAGGGAGATTAAGTTGGAAACGAATATAATACACTGGATTTCAGAGTGGTTGCATGATAGGAAACAGAAGGTCACTATAAAAGAGACACTCTTGGACTGGGCACCTATTACAAGCGGGGTTCTCAGGAATCGGTTCTTGGGCCATGCTTATTTAACATTTATATTTCTACCCTACATTTAAAAACCCCAAAGATTTGGCTATATAAATTTGTGGATGATCCTAGAGTTGGATCAGTGGTAAATAATGCTGTGGATGGGGCTTAATTGCAGGGAGCATTAAATGAGATTGTAGAATGGACCAGGATAAATAAACTGGAGCGGAATGCTTCTAAGTGCAAGATAATGCATTTGGGAAAACATAATATGCAATTAAATTATAAACTGGGAACAGATCCACTAATGGTGACGCAGGAGGAGAGAGACCTGGGAGTTAAGATTACGAATAATTTAAAATTTGGTATGCGTTGTAATGATCAGATAAGAAAGGCTAACCAAAACTTCAACTGCATACTGAGACACATCTCAAGTAGAGATAGAGAAGTACTGATGCCACTGTATGATGCCTTGGTTAGGCCTCACTTGGAGTACTGTGTCCAAGTGTGGTCCCCATATAAAAGAGAATATATCCTCAGAATTGAGGAGGTGCAGAGACGGGCCATCAAAGCTATCGTGACCCTTAAAAATAAGACTTATAAAGAAAGGTTAGAAGCATTGAATCTTTACTCACTTCATTATAGGAGGTTCAGAGGTGACATGTGTTTGCTATTCAGAGCTGTAGGCTATACACAATTGATGGAAGAACTGGGATTCACACTTAAGATCAACAGGGGTAGTAGTCGAAGGCACAGTAAACAGTTATTTGCATCTAGATGGAACCTAAATATCAGGAAAAACTGGTTTAGTCAGAGGGTGATCGCATCATGGAATGAGCCCCCTAATATAATAGTGGATAGTCCTAATACAGATTCTTTTAAATCAAGATTGGACATTTATTACAAAGATAGAATTACTGAATTTTAATGTAAGGACTGGCAAGCTACAAGGACTGTTGTCTGATGCTTGAAATTTCCTATGACTCCTTTGATTCCTATGATTCAGGTGATAGTTCTTAGATGAAAAAAGCCACCACGACCACAGCAAACACCTGATATGCTACTGTTAACTTTCAATCCACAATGATGTCCAGATACTTTATCCTATCTTTAGCAATGAGAGGGGTAGAATCAAGTTGTAACCCTGACAGCTCCACTTTCAACCCCACCAATCTAGAAGAACTCATACCTACCAGTAGCATGTCTATCTTGTCTGGATTCAGCCTCAGCCTCAGCCAACTGGAGGCTTCTAGTCATTAATATCAGCTAGGCATCTATCCAGCACATTGACAGCATTTCTCTCTCAGAGGCAAATGACAGATAAAGCTGTGCATCATCAGCATAGTAATTAAACATCAGGCTATACTGATGAATGGCCTCAATAAGCAACAGCATGTGCACTGCAAACAACATGGCCAGGTGATAAGATTGAACCTTGAGGGACCCCACAGCCCTGGGCAGCAGGGTGGGAAGAAAAATGTCCCTCTGCAACTCAAAGAACCTCACTAGTAAGGAAGGACTTGAACCACTTTTAAACAGTGACCCTGAGTCCTCCCAAGTCCCTCACCTGACTTGTTAAAAGGCCATTGTCTGTGGTGTCAAAGGCTGACAAGAGATCAAGGAGAACAGGAATCAAACATTCATCTCCATCTCAAGCCAGGAGGAGGTAATTTTGCACCCTGACTAGTGCTGTCACCATACTGTGATGCCTCCTGAACACTGACTAGAAAGGGCCATAGATGGAAAATTTCTACAGATGAGCTCCCAGCTGCATTGTCAATACATTCTTGATTACCTTCTCTAAAAGGGAAAGTTCAAGACAGGCATGTAACTGGATAAGAAGTCAGGGCCTAAAGATAGCTTTTTAAGGAGGGGCTTCACTACTGCTCTTTTCAGTTCCATGGGGAAAACAACCTCCCTCATTGAATACCTGACAGTTTTTCATAATGACTGGGTTCAGGGACACCTGTCAGTCTACCAATAGCTGGGTGGGTTCTGGCTTCAGCATATAATTTAGAGAACATTTCAAGTGGGCAGCGGCTGAAACTTAGACCAGATCAATGGAAAACCCCCAACTAGACAATGACTGGACAGGGCAGGGCCATGACAGACCATATTTGGGGGCAGTCAATTGAATAGAGAATACCCTATCAAGGAAGAACTGACCAGATTCAGTGCACATGCAACCACCAACGAAGAGGGCTGCTTGACTTGTGAGCTCAGTATAGCCATTTCATAAACCCACCTAAATCCGTTGGTGCATGTGTGTTGATCGTAATGCTACTGATACCATTAGACAGATCTAGAACAGCCTTTTAAAATAAACCATTTGTGATGCTTAGGACAAACAGGGGAGACAAACTCATTGTTTAAAATTTTAGTGCATCGAACTTGTCAGCTGCTGAGATAATGGAGACCATGCTGGAACCCTGGATAGCAGTTTAGCAGACCTTTCTGAAATGAAGAATATACTTCATATCTTGATCACAGCCATTCTGCAAATCAGATAATCAATTAAGAAGGCGGAAGACAGAATCAAGGCAATGGAGATCAGAACTGCCAACTCTGAACTGTTCTCAATGAGAGCTGAGTCTCATACACTGGACCAATGGGACAGAGTCCAATTTCTTAAGAACAAGGTTAAAATGTTGTGGGAAAAAGTTGATGACCTTAAGAACAGGAGCCGCTGCAACAACCTCCATATTGTGGGGGTAGCAGAGGGGTCAGAAGGCAAAGATTTGTACACCTTCCTGCATTCTATAATCCCTAAAGCACTGGATTACTTCTGTGACTATGCCCTTGTGATCGAAAAGGCACATTAGTCCCTTGCTCCCCATCCAGGCAGGGGGGCTCTACCATGTCCACAGTGTAAAATAACATATTCTTTGTATTACCAGGGAGAGAGGTGAGCTAAAGTGGAATGGATACAGAAGCCACATTTTTTTAAAGATTTTTCCAGGGAACTAGCAGAGAAGAGCAAAGCCTTTGCTCCAATAAGAAAATTACTTGACCAACGGAAAGTTATCTACAATGTCTCCTATCTTGCTACACTCAGTAGGCAGGATTTTCAGAACTCTTAGATCACTGCAAGCCCTGGTGTGCTGATGGTATGGCGCATGGGGCTTGCAGCAATCTAACAGGATTTTCAATCCCATGTGGCAATTACCACAAAGTAGACCATGTTTTCCTGGTCTAACTTGTGGCAATCCTGAGGGCCTGTTGTATGGAGCTTGCACCAGATATTTTTCACAAGGTGCCATCACTCGTGAAAACTATCACAACTGTGCCCAAGATTGTAAAATCAGGTTCAGTTGTGGTGAGGGGTTTGGTGAATTGCAAAGTGTTGTGGCACAGAGCTGGATGTAAGCCCTGTGCCATGTTTTGAAAATCCTGCCCATGTGTTCTGGGAGGGCAGGAGGCACAAATTTGAGATGCCGAAAGAATCTCACTCCTTCATAAAATCTAAAATCTTCCTACTGGCCAACCCCAAGGATGTCAGAGTGGGGTCAGGAGCTCCTGCCATGTGTAGAATGACATGCAGCCATCTCACATTGGCAGAGGCTTGTGCATACATCAAAACCATACCCCCCTTATTAGCTCTGATCCAGATGATTCAGACCAGCAGGGATGCTGGACTAATGGCAGACCTGCTAGAGGGGGTGCTTCAATGACCCTCCCCCAAAAGCAGCTATAATCTCTGCCTGAGACACCTCTATATAGTAGCATTTTCTACTTTCAACTAAGGCATATGTTTGTGTACTTCAGATTAATCGAAAAAAGATTGCCCCTTCTCACTTCCTCTTCAACAGGCAACAAAAAGCTAAGATAAGCAATGGTGTCCTCAGCAGCTCTGAAGGCAGCCCCCCCACCAATATTAGAAGGTACTGCTGGCATCCACCCATGTGCAACTCCAGAGTCCTTCACCCTCCACCTTACCTCTTCTTGGAGAGGAGGAGGGGTATCAAAGCTGCCCACAGCAATACTGGGCTTGACTCCCAAAAAGGAATGCAGGAGATGCACAGTGAGACTCACAGACCTCCTATTTATATAATGATAGCCTACTTGTTAGAATGCTTGTGGAATGGTGAGAAGAGGTAAATGGCAATACTCTGGAGCTCTCCCAGATCCATGAAATCAGAATGAGCTAACAGGAAAGCCTGCATGAACGGTGTTGAGATAACCTCTTTCTAGTTCAACTGACAGAGTACAGGATGCATCAGTGATTGGCATGTCTTGCCACAGCACTGACAGCTGAAGGTAGGGGAACCAATCCAGTCCACTGTTTGGCTACTAGTGAATGCAACACTAGCTGAGAAAATTGCCACTTTAAGGGGCAAAGCCACCAATATCACTTGGTCTGGAGAAAATGTACAGAGTTCATAGCAGTTTGGCTGCCCGACCACCCATCCATATGGTTTTCCCTCACCCATTATCCACATTGATGGTTACATCCACCTGTTAGTTAACAAGCCAGAGTGCCCCTGCATAACTTCTCCAGCCTTATTCTCATGAGACTATTTGGAGCTTGAGGAGAGTATATTGACCCTTTCCACTAACCCCCCCATTCCCTTACAGGGAGCGTAAGCACCTCTCACTTCCCAAAAACTGCACCCAACCCCATGGCTAGGGCAAGAAGCAAGTATACAGTTAAGGATATAGCAATACTAGGGATGTCATGGTGACTGTAACTCTACCAAGGAAGGAGAGAAATCTTGGTGCCCATGAGGCATCAGCTATTCTACTCCTATCCTTGGCCCAAGTAGGGAACTTCATATACAAGTCCATTGCATTTCTAGAATGTTTGAACAGTTGGTACCATAATGCCGTTAAGCCTCAAGTTAACACAATGAAAGTAATGGTGCTCTTACCCGAGATCTTGCCTTATAGTCAGGCAACTGCAAACCTTAGTCAACTAAAGCCATATATAGCTCACTTGTTCATTGTCAATGTCTGGTGTAAGATGAATCTAACATGTCATTTGTTCTTCTTCCTATTACTGCCAGTTGGACCACTGGGCCCATCCCTTTGGAAGGTTTTTCGGATGAGGTTCTGCCAATATGACCTCTGGCGTGAAGGTAAGAGGGTCTATTCTTTTACACATTTCATGTAAATGGCCTAGACTGCATCACATTATGGTGAAAGTAAAACGAATTTCCTGGAACTGTCATGGTATTAATCACAACACCAAAAGAGAAAATATCTTAACGTATCTTAACTTAGTCAAATATGATGTGGCCCTGCTCCAAGAAACCTACCTCAAAAAAACAGAAGCAGAGAAATTGTGAAGGGCATGGGTGGGGGCCAAATTCTTCATCTCATACTCCACAAAATGGTGGGAGTATCGGTCCTGATTAGACATGGGTGTCTCTTACAGGTTAAATCAACTATGAAAGATATAGCAGGAAGGTGGGTCCTAGTAAGAGGGGAACTGCAGGAAAACCATCTAATCACTGGCAGCATATATGCTTCCAATGTGAATGATCCCCATTTTTTCCTGGACCTGCTACAGCAGTTAATGGATTTCACCCTGGCAGGCGCTTCAGTATGTGTATGGGGAGATTTCAACTTGGCCCTAACCCCCCCTCCTCGGTAGGACCCCACTTGAAATGGGACCCCTTCTCATACTAAAGCTCGAGAAGCCTTAGTTAGCTTATATAATGAAATGCAGATGTCTGACATCTGGAGACTTTTTGATCCCACAGACAGGGACTTCATGTTCCAATCTTCAGGATTTTTCTACAGTAGCAGGTTGGATTACTTCCTATGCAGTTCCCATTACTCACCTGAAGTTCTAGACACTAGCATACAGTATACTGAATTGCGCTTCCTGACCATATTCCAGTCTCACTTGCCCTGCTTCTTCAGCAAACAGTAGCGAAGTCACCATGGTGGTGCTTCAACCCCCTGTTGCTTCACTTGATGGAATTCAAAGCTTCATTCAAAATGAATTCAAGAGAGACACAGATGTACTTTGATAATAACGAACAGCCTGGCACCTCCCTTAGTACACTATGGGAGGCCTTTAAGGCCTTCATTAGAGGGCAAGTTATTAGCTACTATGGCAACAAAACCAAAAAGTGCAAACAGGAAATAGCTGACCTCACAAAACACCTGAAAAAACTAGAAACCAAGTTATTTGCCTCTGACCATCCATCCACTCAAGAGGTACATCATTTAACTATAATGAAGTATAAACTTAACAAGATACTTCACCAATAGGCTGAGAGGGCAATGTTCTTTCTCAAGCAAAACTATTGGAAAAATGGAAAGCGGGGTAGTAAGTTAATGGCATAAAGGCTCAACAGGGTGGAAGTGGACATACAAATTCACCACCTTAGAGCAAGCAGTGACGCAGTATTCATGTACCTCAAAGACATTAATGGGGCTTTTGTAGCTTACTAATCATCTCCAGGTGCAACCCAGGGGAAAGGGGATTTGGGGAGTTTTACAAATAAATAAGATAGAAAAACTAATACAATAGGGAACTAGATTCAGAATACACACAAGTAATGAAATTAGTTTTACAAAAAAGTAAGCTGAAAACTATCACAACAAGGAACTAGAGTCAAGATATTCACAGGCATTGAAAGTTGAAGTACTGTATCAGTAATCAGTGCAGGTAGCAAAAACACAGTAAATATAGTGATAACAGAAGTTGCGAAGCTAATAATAGTGTAGAACCAAAATAAATTACAGCAATATGCCTGAGCGTGAGGGAAGGTGGAGAAGAGGGGGAAAGCAAATGATAGAAAAAAAAGAGTAAAATGAAGTAATTGAGCAAAGGGAGGGTGCTGGGGAAAGCGTATTAATGAGAGAAATTGTCTTGGCAGGGGCATGGGTTAGGGAACACAGATGAAAGGGATAGCGCAGGCTTAAGGTAAGAGATTGAAGGGGAGTGTCTGATGTGAAAAGGGAGGGTGTTCCAGAGGGAGGGCAGTCGGTAGGTGAAAGCAGCAGAGCCAGAATAGGAGGATGGCCTAGAGAGGGAGAAAGTGCGGGTATCCCTGAATCGAAGGGGGTAGGAGGCCTTGGGTGAGGGAGACAGGAGAGAGGAAAGGTAGGAAGGTAAGGACCTGAGCCAGTATTTAGCGATGAGAAGAAAAGAGTGAAGTAGCAGTGATGTGAGTGAGGAGGGGTATTTAGCGCAAAACAGCAGAAAACATTATAGGATGTCACGTGATGCAGCCTGCCTAGAAGATGCTTTCTTCTGAGCTCTGACCCTCCTAGCGTTAAAACCTCGTTTAAAGTCTCCTTTGCTTGGTAATTGGGTTGGTTTACCAACTCCTAACTCCTTCTTACCTACAGAACATCAAGTTGTGAGTTTTCCGAGCAGAATGGAGGTAGAAATGAAGGAAGCAGGGCCTTGGCACATGACACTAATAATGCCTGAGAAGGCCCTGAAAAAGCAGAGGGCTCATGGCGCCCCTACTGCAACAGTACACTCCACTGCTAAAACTGAGCTGGATCCACTTACGCTCGCAGACTTCCTTGCTGAATTTCAGCCATTCCAGGATGAATTACGTGGTATGGCCTTGGAAATTAAGTCTCCATCAGTAGCCATGGAAGACACGGTGAGGAGGGTAATGGACAACGAGGCCAGGGTGGTCTTTCTGGAAAAGCAGGCAGACAAAACGGAGTCAGAGTTCATTGGACTATGCCAGAAGCTCACCAAAATGGAGCAAAAGATCGAAGATTTAGAGTAGGCGCAGCCGGCGGAATAATGTTATCATCATCGGGCTCCCAGAGCTGGAAGAGGAACCCGATGCTGTTTTGTTTGCCCAGAAGCTGGTTGAAAAGGTGGCTGGCCCTTCCCCATATGGCTCCAATTACATTATCGAAAGGGCGCATAGAGCTCTGCGACCTTTGCCCAGACCTGGCACACCTCCTAGACCGTTGATTCTTCATTTCCTGAACTACCTGGAAAGGCAGCATTTTTATCTAAAATTCGTGATGTTTAGGATCTCCAGTGGGAAGGAAAGAAGTTCCGAGTGATCCAGGACCTCCCTCTTATGATTTGGCAGGGCAGACAAGCCTTTCACCCTCTCGTATCCAAGATCATCGCAGCGGGTCTCCAGTTCCGTATGATTTACCTGGCAAATCTGCAAGTTTTGGTTTTGGGGTCCTGGTTGTCCTTTGAAGAGGTGGAAGCAGCTAGTGCAGGTCTCAAGGTGGCTCTTCTGGATCTGTTCTGGGGCACCTGAAGTAATTGAAAGTTATGGTAAGCTCCATAAGAAGCAACGTGTCAAGTAAGTGGCCCAGGGTTGTGAGATTCAGTCTGTCCATGGTCTCGTTATGCTGCAGATTGCAACGGTCGTTTTGGACTTAAGGACTGTGATGTTTCTGTAAATGATTCTCTGCAGAATGCCTTTTCTCCTTATTGGTTGCTTAAAAAGAAGATGGATTATGGCATAATCTGAAGATTGGCCCGATAGGGAGTCGCCCTCTCCCGGGGGTTTTGACCTTCTCTTTCGTTGTCCTGCGCCGTCTGTAATGGACATTCTTACTCATCTCGTTTTGGATGAGAGGGACTCTGTTTTTCTTTCATCCTTGTTATCGACAGCTGAAAGATCTGTATTAGAGGGACTTTCAATACAGTTCATTGTATTAAGTGGATGAATTATTATTTATGTAGCTCCTCCTTTTGACCACATGAGAGGAGTAGTGTATAAGATATCGGGGATTCTTCATCGATTTACTGCCTGTGGGTTTATTTTCAGGGTTTTAGGATGTTTTGTGAGGGAAGGAATAATTTAAGATGTATTTGCTAGTTTCTCTATCTCTCTCCACATATTAATAATTGGAAACCCTGGTACAATAGGACATTTGTTACCTAAGGAGGGTTGGAGGGGTGAGGAGGAGACAAGGGAAGTTGCAGAATGTATTGTTGGATAGGAAATAGAGAGGGATGGGCTGGGAAAGAGGAGATAAGGGAGTTTAAAAGTAAGGTTGGTGGGTTGTTAATGGTTAGGAGGGAGGGGGAAAGGGGGGTTGTACAACAGCATTCACAGAATTTTGTTTACATGTTAAATGCCTCATCACCACCCATACGTTTTATGTCTGTTTCACTTTTTTAAGACAGGATGGCTAATGATGTTAATTTCGCTACTTGGAATGTAAAAGGGATCAGGAGGAAACCCAAACAATATCAAATACTTAAACACCTGACTCTTTTACGATCTCAGATTACTTTTTTACAGGAATCCCACCTACTGGAAACTGAGGCTTTACAACTAGGGAGACAACAGATTGGGCAAGTTTTTGCTGCCCAATGGTCCACTAACAGTTGTGGGGTCATGATAATTATTAATAAGAAAATTCCCTTTACTCCCATGCAGGTTTTAAGGGATCCTGGTGGCAGATATGTTATGGTCCAAGGTACACTCTTTTCTATGCACTTTTACTTTGTAATACATATGACCTCAATGTAGATAACCCTAGTTTCTTTATGAAGCTAATGAATCTTCTCCTACCCTTGCTTCCTATCCCAATACTAATGGACGGGGATCTTAATTTGGCATTAGACCCTTTTTTAGATAGGTCAATGACCTGCATTAAAGGGACTCTCACCTGGGCAGAGAGCAGTTAGGGATTTATTGGATCAGTGTGGTTTATGTGACGCTTGGAGAGTTTTACATCCCAATAGTAGGGAGTACACCTTTGTTTCCCCAGTACATGGGTCGCACTCTCGTATAGATTATTTACTAATATCCCAATCTCTTCTTCCAGGAGTGATATAATCCACAATACAACCAGGTCCCCCATCCGACCATTCTCTGGTGACGTGCCGTTTGGCCTTTCTTTCTCTCCCCAAAAAAGAAAGTCGTTGGAAATTAAACAACCAACTACTTAAATATTTACTCATCCATAAGCAGCATAAAGACCAAATAGATTTTTTCTTCTCTGTAAACTCCACAGAAGACATTACGCCAGATGTTACATGGAGTGCTTTTAAGGCTTATATGAGGGGGATTTTGATTAGTTTAGCTACCAAGTGGAAAAAAACCCCGTGAAGTACAGCTTCTCTCCCTACTACCACAAATTCAAACCCTGGAGGCTAAACTATCCCCTCAAACTCCAGAGGAATCCAGGTGGGAACTGCTTACTCTTAAAGACAGATACTTAGACTTGCTGAGAGACAAAGCCGAACTGGCAATCATTCGCATCAAGACTGTTTATACAGACCAAGGTGAAAAAGCTGGGCACCTGTTAGCTTTAAGGATTAAGCAACAGGAATCCACTAGGTTTATCCCACCTGTGCGGTCTCACATAGATGGTTCCCTGAGATCGTCCCCCTCAGAGATTGTACAGGGGTTTGTGTATTATTACCAGCAGTTATATAGTAATATGGACAATCCCCCTTCTCCAGAGACCCTAGATGCATATCTCTGTGAGTCTCAACTTCCCTCTTTGTTGGAGGCTCACAAGCTGTTTCTTTCTACTCCTATCTCCATAGTTAAAATTCCTGAAGTGATACAGGCTCTTCCTTCAGATAAGGTACCAGTACTGGATGGCTTTTCATTACTATTTTATAAAAAATTCCAGGATCAGATAGCCTCGGCCCTTCATAGTCTATTCCAACACATCCTAACTGGAGTTGTTTCTGATCCTTACCTGTTTGAAGCTCTAATCATTCTCCTCCCTAAATCTGATAAGGACATAGAGAAGGTACAGTGTTATAGGCCCAGATTCCTTTTAAATCAGGATATTAAAATTCTCTTGAAAATCCTGGCTGACAGGCTTACCCTGGTTCTTCCTGATTTGATTGGAATGCCACAGGTTGGGTTCATGAAAGGCAGGTCTTCATCAGACCATCTTCGAACTCTTCCCATGTCTTCTCGGAGTCCAGGGATACCACTTATCCGACTGTTCTGGTATCCCTGGATGCCAAGAAGGCTTTTGACCGCGTGAACTGGAACTTCCTATTTCATACCCTTTATGCATTTGGTTTTCCTCCTACATTTATACATTGGGTCTGAGCCCTATATCAAGCTCCTTCCATCAGGATTTCAGGGAATGGTGCATTCTCAGAGCCTTTTCTTTTACACTTTGGAACAAGGCAAGGCTGTCCCCTCTCCCCCTTATTATTTAATGTCTACTTAGAGCCACTCATTCGTAATTTTTTTTTATGTTTATTAGATTTTACTGCACAAACACAGTACATTTCTCATATAGACAGGTGTACAAGAATAGTAAATACTGTACCAAGGTACAGAACACCATTTTTAAAGAACCACATTTACTAGACCCCTACATCTCGGTACATTACAAGGGGTTAGCAAGATAATATTACATTTTATATCATCATCAATGTTCAACATTGGCTTATTGCTGCCATGAGCAGGGAGTAATCATCATGAGTTAAAATAATGCATACTGATCCCTATCATAATGATAGCTAATTCTCCCCAACTATATCTTTAGGAACAACAATAGTTTACCAGCTTATATGTGAACAATACAACAGTAACCCACCATCTATCTCACCAAACTACTGAGCTAAGGAATAGCAAAGTGTAAGCGCCTAACTAAGGTCTAAGGATAGGATGCATTGTTAGGCACTACTAGTTATGTTACATATATTTGCAACTTGATAAACCCCCTAACAAATGTCCCCTTTAGGCGCTTCCTTGATCGTCTCTTTCGAGTGATAAGTGAAGCTACATCTAAAGTATTTAACAGATCTCTCCTTTAGAATTTTAAAACTAGTTGCATGAATGCACTCTGAGTTTCAAAAACAGCAGAACTTCAACAGTACTTATCATATAGTCTCTCCATCACTTTCCCCAGTGTCACTGTCAATCTCCTTCTCCTTTGCCTGGAATTCCCTTTCTACATGGTTGAGGTATTTGTCAGCTTCTCCAGGGTCTGAGAATTGATATGTTTTTCCTCCGTAGAAGAAACACAAGCTGGCAGGCATAATTAGGACATGCTGGATGCCTAACTGTCGCAGTTGGGATCTTGCAGAATCAAAGGCCTTCCTCTGTTGCCTTGTTGCATAACTTAAATCTGGAAAGATGTGTAATTCACTCCCCTCCCAGTCCATTGTTCCTCTTTTGTTTGCTTGTGCAATTATATAGTCTTTCTCAGTTGGCGAAAGGAGCTCAACCAAGAGGGTCCGAGGAGTTAACTGTCCCGTCGTCATATACTGTCTTGCACCTCGTGGCATAATCCTGTAGGCCTTGGCTACGAGATATTCGCGTGGTGTCTGGAACAACTTCTGAAAGAGGGACTTAGCGAAACCAAGCAAATCTTCACCCTCAGCCTGTTCTGGTATGCCCAAAATATGTACATTTGCAGTTCTAGCAATATTTTCTAAATTTTGTAGACATCTTCTCAGAACCCCGTTTTCTTTCACCAGGCTCGCAGATGTGGTCATGGCTGTTGTAGTGGATTTAGTAGCTATTTTAGTTTCCTCTGCCAGTTTTTCAATTTTAGTATCTAGTGTTTTAAATTGGGCTATAAATTCCTCCATTCTGCCATCTAGCTTTTGTATGGCCTTAAGCAAGGCCGCATTGGTTGGTTGATCGAACTCCTGAACCGCTGCAGAGTCTTTACTTGGCCCAGATTTAGGATCTCTCAGATGGGTAACATCTTCTCTGGGTACCACTTTATTTGTGCGCTCCATAGCTTCAGAACGATCAATAGAAGACTCAAGGAAAATGTATCAGAGTGATCAGGACAAGAAGCTCTGTCAGCTATTGAAGTTAATGTTCTTATTTGGATTTTTTATCTGTAGAAAGACTGTAGATATTTATTACTGGATGTGGAGCTCTCCCTCGAAGCTGTTGTTAGCTCGGCTGCTGGCCACGCCCCCTCATTCATAATCTTTTAATAAACCTGGATATCCAAGGTATACCAATACGCAATACCATAGTTAAAGTTACTGCGTATGCAGATGATATCCTTTTTCTTCTGTCCTATCTGGACTTGTCTATCCCTGCTATGCTTGTTATGATCACTAAGTTTAGTAGCCTGTCAAATTACAAATTAAACCCTAACAAGTCTTCTATCTTTTCTCTCAACCACAAGGTGTTTAAGCATAACATTATTTCTCTAGGACTATACTGGTCACTGGACTCCCTTAAATATCTTGGCATAACACTTACACGTAACCCCTCCTTGTGGTTCAAAAAGAACCTGGAAGCCCTGACTCAGGTTGTTACTCAGGATCTTGATAGATCTTCAAAACTCCCCATTTTCTTATGGGGCAGAATCAGTTTAATTAAAATGAACGTATTTCCCCACCTTTTTTACCCTTTATCACTTCTTAACTCATTCATTCCATTGTCCTGGTTTCAGAAAATGCATAGATTATTTACTAATTTTATTTGGTTAAATAAACATCTCCAGTTAACATACCACAAATTGGCAGCTCAGAAATTCAATGGGGGTCTTCATATTCCTCATCTGGGTATATACTACTGGGCTAGTCACTTATCGAAGTACCTTAAATGGTTGACTCCAGGTCCCCGCAACCTGAGGCCGGCTTGGCTCAAAATTGAATTGGATTTCATCCAGTCTGCAGGTATTGACCCCCCAAATTTGCTTTATGCCAAGATTTCTTCCTTACAAGACATTCGAAAATGTCCAATGCTAGCAACATCACTAAGAATACATGCTCAGCTTTGCTCTTTTCTGCAGTATAAACCCTATTTGGACTCATCTCAATTCATATGGAATTCACCCTCTTTCTTAATCAATAAACATAGAATTTCCACTAAATGGTTGCCTCAGTTGGGAGAAGGGATTCTATCTACTCTCCTTGAGGAAGATGGGTCATGGCTTTCCTCATCCCAAATGAATTCTAAATTTAATATCCCAGTATCCAGTTACTTCAAAGTTCTCCAACTTAAACACCTTCTTGTTAAAATATTGGGTAATATCCCTCCCTATCTCCCATCATTTTCCTTCTTATTGGAACTTATTCCATTGTTAAGCCCTCCCAAGGTAATTTCGAAGTTATACCAAGCCCTTTTTCAGTAGCAGTTTAGAGGTTCTTATGGTCCCACTAAATATTGGTCCTCACTTTTTCCCCAACACACTTTTGATTGGCCCTTATTGTGGCAGAATTGCCACATGTTTGTGTCATAGGATATACTACGGCTTATGCAATACCATATTTTACATAACCGTTACTATACTCCCCCAAAACTTGCTAGATGGGGCCTTTTGGATTCAGATTTATGTTCTAGATGTTCACTAGACAAAGGGACACTTCTTCACATTTTTTGGCAATGCCCAAAGGTAACCCCCTTGTGGAATACTATCAAGGCCAAATTGTATCCCCTGTTAGGTCTTCAAGACTGCTTTACCCCAGAAATCTGCCTGCTAGGGGACTTCTCCCCTATTGATGTTAACACACGGAGATTCCATATTTCCATGATAGCCATGTCTGTTAAAAAAGTGGTCCTTAAGCACTGGAAGGTTGATACTTGTCTATCTTATCAGGAATGGCTTCATGAAATTCTAGCTAATCTCAGAACAGAGAAAGCCGTTGCAGGTCTCTACAATAGGCAGCAGAAATATAGGTGAATTTGGGATTCCTTGCACACTCTAATCACTATTGGTGGTGATGTTAACAATATGTCCTAGTTATATGGCTGGGATGTTTCTTGGTGATGCTGTTGTATTGGGAGGGGGAAGAAGGGTGAGGGAGGAGGCAGAATATGCATCTTGCTGTTGTATTACTTTCTCATTTTCAATGTTTCTGTCTCCTGTATTATGTAAAACTGTTAATAAACTTTGAATTAAAAAAAAGAAAACATTATAGAGGGAATCTAGTCTGGCTAAGGGGAGGCTGAGGCTGTGCCATACACTATGTCAGTATAGTCGAAGGAGGGTATAATCATCTTGGTGAGGAATTCATGTTAAGTATTTAGAGAGAGGGCCTCTTTGTTTCTATACAGAGTTCCTAGTTTAGGGCTTAGTTTTGTGTGGATGTGCTGTATATGCTTAGTGTAGTCAAGATGAGCATCGAGCAAGACACCCAGGTATTTGTAGTGTGGGACTACATCCAGTAAGGAGCCATCAAGGGTAGTGAATGAGAGGGGGAAGGGGAGGGTGACAAGATTTTGTGGGGTTCCAAAAGTCATAGGCACTGTTTTTTTTGACATTTACTTTGAGGAAGTCATCATGAAACCACTGAAGGACCGAGCTGAAGTCAGCCTGGAGCTGGGATTGAATGGCTGTGGCAGAGGAAACAGAGGTGAACAGCACAGTGTCATCAGCATACATCTGTATATTAGTTATAGAGCAGGCAGATGGGAGATCATTTAGAAAGACAGAGAAAAGTTTGGGGTCCAAGATTGAGCCTTGGGGAACTCCAGCTTGGATTAGGAGGGAAGGAGAGATGACACTGCCAACAAGGACTTGTTTGGGTACAGCCTGAGAGGAAGGAGTGGAACCACTTTAGATTTATAGTTTTAGGAAAGAGACCAGCAGAGGACAGCTTGTTTAGTAGGAGGGGATGAAAAACAGAATCTAAAGCCTTAGTGAGGTCGATGAAGATGGCAGCAGTTAGGTGGCCTTGGTCCATCCTGGAGAGGATGGAGTTGGTGACACAAAAGAATGAGGCAGTTGTGAACTGATTCAACCTAAAACCTAATTGGAAAGGGAGACCAAGTTTGAGAAGTTTAGATACTCAGTGAGTCAAGAGAGGACTAAAGATTCCTGAAGTTTGGCCAGAGCAGGAAGCAGAGATATGGATGATAGTTGCCCAGAGTGAGGGGGTCACTGTGTTTGTGTAGGGGTATGACATTAACAGCTTTCTGAGCCTAAGGGACAGTGCAGTGGTAGAAAGAGTGGTTCAAGATGTGAATGAGAGGGAGAGATATTGCGTTGACAGAGATACGAAGGAGGCAGGGGTTGAGATGGTCAGAGCTAGACTTATTAGGGCTAAGGGAAGAAAGGGCTTGCAAAACTTCATGGTGTGTGATAGAAAGAAAGGAGTAACCTTGAAAGGATTGGGGAAGGGGGCACGGGTGATGTGTCAGGGCGGCTAATGGTAAAGCACAGATGGTAAAGCAGGCAATTAGAGCTGAGGCACCTGAGGCTGGGTCTGAAACAGGGGAGTCATCTATGGATAGTGTAGGGGTAGTTGATTGGGTAGGGGGATTAAGTCGAGAATAGAGGGTTGTCCAGAACTTGGCCAAGGAGTTGTGATTTGAATGCAATAAAGTGTGGAAGTATGTGGCCTTGGCTGACCTGATAGTCTTAGTGCAGATATTTATTAAGGCCCTGTAATTGAACAGATCAGGAAGAGCTTGTGTGGCTTTGTGTCGGGCCCAGGCTTGGTCATGGGATTTGCATAGGTGGATGAGGTCAGCAGAGACCCAGGGTATATGATGCTGTTTTACCCCGCGATGTCTGAATGAGGCATGGTGATCCCAAACATTATGAAGGAGGTGTGTTAATAGGGACAGGGCTGAATCAACATCAGGAGCAGAGTACACCCCTGACCAGTCAGTGGAACATAAGTCACCCAGCAGTGCTTCAATGTCAAGTGAGCTCTAGGAGCAGATTCAATGATAAGCAGGAGGGGAATGAAGGGTGTGGGCTTTGCAAACATAGTAGGTAATGAAGTGATCACTAAAGATATCTGGGAAGGTGCTTGGAGTGAGGATTCTATGAGGGTGGGTGGAGAGTATCCAGTCAAGAAGTGAGTGATTTGGGGTAGAGGGGTTTGGGCGGCTGGGTTCTCTAATTGAGTAAGATTTAGAGATTTGATGTGATCAGTATAGGGTTTTTGTGAAGGAAAAGCCCAGTTAAGGTTAAATTCCCCTAAGATGATTAGTTTCTTAGAGTATGCCATGGAGACTACGGAGGAGATGATGTCAATGAGAGAGGGAAGAGAGATGTTGGGGGAGGTTTATAACACAGTGACCAAGAGTGGAAGGGAGGATTGGAGGTTGAGGAAAAAAGAGAGATACTTATGAGAAGAGGTACAGGACTCCCTGAATGAGATGCTACATGGAAGGTTGGAGCTGGCATAGATGACCACACCACCACCATGCTTACAGCAGTCCTGGTGATATAAGTTGTAGCCCAGGAGGGATACTTGGGTGTTGGGGGTATGGGGATAGACCCAAGTCTCAGAAATGCACAGGAGGTCAGGGGACTACTGGGTGACCCACAGTTTAAGAGAGTCCACTTTAGGGAAGAGACTTCTAGCATTTAGGTCATAGATTTGTAGATCTTTCGAGAGGTCACAGAGTAGAGGGGAGAGTGGGCTTGGGTTGGGGTCAACATCACCCGATAGGATGAGGAGGAGTAGTGGAAGAACCAGGAGATGCTTGGATCTGGGAGCAACTATCTGTTGTTTGGTAAAGGATTGGGGTGAGGGTAAAGAGGGGGAGAAGAAGTGGTAAAGGAGTCCTAAATTTAGACAATTTGAAGTAAGCAGAATGGGATGTGGAGTGGAGATAGGAGTACTGGTGGAAGAACAGGAAGAGGAAGGGGTGAGATGGTGAGAGAGAAAGAGAGTAAGGGATGGAAGATAGTAGGCTCAGATCAGAAGGTGGTGTTAGGGGAGGACAGAGTGAGGGGCAGGCCATAGATAGGTAAGTGGTGGTGGATATGCCACAGGTAGGTGAGAGGTGAGAATAAGAGGGGGAGGAGGGCAAAGAGAAATAATAAAAAAGGAGTATGCATACTTAGGGAGCAGGAGACTGCCCTGATATGACAGGGGCTAGGAGGTAAGGGAAATGCCAGGTAGTAGGGGAATGAGGAAAAGAGATAATAAAAATAATTGAGTGAGGGGCCCAGGAATAGCCGAAGCTGAACAAAATGGGGGAGACGGGGTGCCGAACTTACTATGGGTTATATCAAATGAGGAGAGTGGGGGTGCTGATCTTGCTATGGATTATACCAATTGAGGAGAGTGGGAGGAGTGCAAACAGTGGGTGGATTGGTTTTGGGACCTCACCTGACCACATCAGTCACTATAAAGCTAGCCACACCAGGGGTGGCTGGGTGGGTGGGCAGTGCTAGCGACAACGCCGCTATGCGTTGTTGCCACCCTTGGAGCAAGTACCTGTTGACTGCACATTGCTTCACAGAGTGGAATTCTTCTCCAGACTTACTCTGGGAAAACTCCCTGCCACTGTGGCAAAAGATCTGGAGGCAGATCTAAATCAGGAGAAACTCTCCCAAGCAATTCATGGTCTGGTACAATGGAAAGCCCCGGCTCTGATGGGACCAACACTGACTTCTATCAGGAATTTGTCCAGCTACTATCCCCACATTTACTGGCCATGTTCCACCATGCGTATGTACAAGGCCTACTTCCCTCCACACTAAAAGAGGTGACCATTATTGTCCTGCATGAGCTGGGTAAGGATAAGGCCCTCTGCTCTAACTACAGGCCAATCTCACTCCTCAATATGGATATTAAGATCCTTGCCAAAGTCATGGCCAACCGACTGGAAAAAAACTTTCCCATATCTAATATATAAGTCCTAGTCCAGGTCTATTAAAAGGGAAGCAAGGGGAAGAGAACATCTGTGTACTATTGGACCTGATTCAGGTAGCCAAGAGGAGCCCTGGATCAGTGGCCCTACTATCTGTAGGTGCAGAAAAGGCATTCAACTCAGTGGAGTGAGACCATATCTGGTTCACCCTTGAGAGAATGAGCATTGGTCCCTTTCATCTCCTGGGTCAAGGTGATGTATGCAGCTCCATCAGCATAGGTCTTCACTAATGGCATTCTTTCTGACCCTTTCCACTCCGCCGAGGAACCCAACAGGGCCGCCCCCTCCACCCTCTAATTTTCCTATTGGCTATAGAGCCATTGAATGTGGTTCTCCACATACACAAGAAGATCTCAGGCATCACAGTAAGCGATAGATCATACAGTGCTTTGCTCTTTACTCATGACCTTCTCCTTATGCGGGGGTGTGCCCCATGGAAGTCTATAGGGAAGGATTTCAATACATGTTTCTAGATGATTAAGCAAACTTGAAGAAAAATGAAAGCCACCAATCAACTAACAGAGGCCCTATTAGTTGATTGGTGGCTTTCATTTTTCTTCAGGTTTGCTTAATCATTTACAAACATGTATTGAAATCCTTTCCCGCAGACTCTATGGGGTGTGCCCCTGCCTTCCCTGCTTAGACATCACAAAATGTCCCAGCATGGGGGGGATGCTATGACCAGAAAGTGTAAGGAATCTCGCATGGGTTCTGTTTCAGTTATGATCCCTTTCCTCTCAGAGGATCTCATAAAAAAATTCTTCTTTTGCCTGGAAAAGCTAGTGCAGACATAAGGCAATGGGCTATGAAGCCCAAAACAGAAAAGAAATTGAACTACTTACTGTATTTTAAATGACCTGCTGAGGGTCACACAGTATACAATTGTAGGTTGTAAGAATCAATTCCAGGTTATCCGGATATACCAAGTTTGTTCCAGCTTGTTGATCTAATTTTTATCTCACAGTTACTTGTGCTCGTACCTGTTTGACTGATGTCAGTGTGTCCTTACATGTGATTTCCTTTCTCTCTCTCTCTCTCTCTCTCTCTCTCTCTCTCCTGATTTCCTCAAGTATCCCACAGGGATCTGTACTGACTGGGTCATATTCTATTTTCCATATTTCTGAGCACCCTCCCCATTGCCTGTTCTTCTGTGTACATCCACATGGACACGGATGATACAATAGTTGGGAATAGATTTTCAGTGTGGCTTTGCCAGCATCCAGTGATGGTTCTGCACAAACCAACTCACTCTGGATGTTAACAAAAAATCTCCATAATCTTTTGTAGCAGGCAGCTGCAGGCTAATTCTCTCAAATACCCCGTCTTCCCCACTCTGAATGTCTCACTGTTGGAGATAATCCCTCCTTTACATATCTTGGGGTCTGGCTCAAGCAAAGACTTAATTTCTCTTGACACACTGATGTCTTCTACTTGAAAGTACTCTCTAAACTGGGGGTGTGGTATAGGAAAAAGTCTTGTATTCCCACCCTGCTTGTAATGTGATTATTCTCAAAATGATCCTCCTGACATTTTACTAGAGTGGTTTAAAATGCTGCCCCTATGTCCACCCTTGTTTAATCAGTTACTCTCTGAAACTCCATTTGCTGCATTACTGTTAACAGTCCACTTCACACCGACTTCTGCTTTCTATACTCTGATCTCTCACTTCCTTCCCTTGAGGGCAGATATCTCTTCCTTGCCACCACCCTTATTTCAAAATCCTTTTCTCCCTCTCCCCATTCTACTCCCCCAACAACTCAGACTTCCAATCATTTGCAATCCAATTCTTCCAGATTGCTACTGTGTGAGCCTCCTTTTATCACTGAATTCCAGTTCTTTGGGATAACCTACCCTTCCTATTAACTCTTACCCCTCTACTTTCAGTCTGAATTCCTGGGTTTGGGATTTCAAAGTCCACTACTGCTCCTGTCCCCAGGTTCCTCCTACCTCTCTGGGGCCCCTGCCAATGCTCCTCACACAGAATATCCACTGTACTACCCCCATTGCCTTCCCACTCAGCAGCAACTACCATGTCCCCAGGTTAGTGACACAGACTGTATTCAACTGTGTTCTTGCCCTGGACAATATTGTCACTCTTATGTCCGTTCACCATACAGCATTGATTCTACTCATTGCTGCTTCTCTGTATACTGCCCTGGTACTTCCCACACTAAAGGTTTTGCTGTATTTTGTATCTTCATTGCAAGTTGCAAATTTTGTGTCTTTTGAAGTTGTTACATAGAAACATTGAAACATAGAAACTGTTGACAGATAAGGACCTCTTGACCCACCCATTCTGCTCTAGTTTGTTAACCTACAGTGCTATCGCAAGCCCTACTTGGTCTCCGCTTTGTACCCCCATTGCCTTACTTCTAAGATCCCCTTGTGTCTATCCCATGCTTTCTTGAATCTTGTTACTGTTTTAGCCCCCACCACCTCTGCTGGGAGGCTGTTCCAAGCATCCAGTACCCTTTCCATGACAAAGTACTTCCTCACATTTCCTCTCAACCTCCCTTCTCTCCAGCTTCATATTGCGACCCCTTGTCCTTGAGCATCTCTTTTTCTGGAAAATACTCCCTTCCTGTATCTTGTTTATACCTGTGAGGCATTTGAATATTTCTGTCATATCCCTCCTTTCCCTCCTTTCTTCTAGGGAATACATGCAATATTTAATTTCTTAATCCTCTCGTTGTAGGGCTTCTGATGCAGTCCCTGCACCATTTTGGTTGCCCTCTTCTGTACTTCCTCCACCGTATCCATGTCGTTTTGGAGGTGTGGTCTCCAGAACTGGAGACAGTACTCGAGGTGTGGTCTCACTAGTGATCTTCACAGGGGTATTACTACCTCTCTCTTTCTGTTAGTAATACCCCTGCCTAAGCATCCGAACATCCTGCTTGCCTTTCCCACTGCCTTGTCACACTATTTATCTACCTTTAGGTCATCAGATATGATTACCCCCTTGTCCCTTTCCTGTTTTGTGACTTCCAGTACTTCTCCCAGTTGATACGCTGCCCCTGGGTTTCTGTGCCCCAAGTGCATGATTTAGCACTTTTTTGTGTTGAATCCCAACTGCCAAAGCAGTGACCATTCTTCCAGCTTTTTCAGATCTGCTCCCATTCCTTTCACTCCTCCCAATGTGTCTACTCTGTTGCAGATTTTTGTGTCATCCATGAACAGGCACACCTTCTCTTCCAGTCCTTTTGCAATGTCACTTTTAAATACATTGAAGTGGACTTGGCCTGGTACTGACCTTTAAGGCACCCCACTGGTCACTTTGCCCACTCCAGAGTGGATGCCATTTACATCACCCTCTGACTTCTATTGGCTAGCCAGCTCTCTATCCATCTTACTACTTTAGGACCCACTCCTAGGCTTCTCAGCTTGCTCACCAGGCTTCTATGTGGAATGGTGTTGAAGGTCTTACTGAAGTCCAGGTTGTTATATTTTTTAATTCTGTTGCTATAATTTGTAGTTTTTATCCCATGTTCATGCCACACAGGTCGCACATGGAATAGAGTTTTGGCTCAGTGTGCTTTCCTGCTCAGAAATGTTTAATAAAATCAATCAATCAATCAATCTGTCAATCATGTATAGAGTTACTGTTGAAAACAAAGAACACCTGGAGTTACTAGAATCCTATCAGTATTATTGTTAGGAAGGTAGCAGGCAGCTGGTAGGGAGCTCATTATTGGCTCCTTACATAATGACATCATTGTTTACTCAGCTAGCCTGAGAGAAGAATTATTAGGTCATTCCGAATGCTCACAGCAGCATAAGTCACACTGTGTGACAGCTGCTCTGGGGAGCTTAGAATACTCAGTCTGTAGTTGTCAGTTGTTCAGTGAGGCGGTAAGAGTGCCAGAAGGATTGCCAGTGGGCTCTGAGGAGAGGGCCCAGCATTTCTTACCCCCAGTGCAGTGACATTTCCAGCTTCCATTGCAGTGGTGGAGAACAGTGCTACAGCAGGATTTCCTGATTTCTATTCCCACTGAAGTGGAAGGAACTTTTTGTTCTCAGTAGACTCAAGGAGCAATCCCCTGAAGGTTCTGTGTGTGTTTCAGCTGCCTTGGATAGGAACTGAGAGTGGCTTTTTGATTGACTACCCAGGAGAGTGCCATTCTTTTCCTTTTGTTGTTCCATGCCCTGCAGATGGGACAACCTTTGTGAGTATTGTTCTAGGAGACTGGATCTCCACATCTTTTAGGGGAATTGATCTGGGCTATGTGTGCCCATAGATAAGGCTGGATCACACCTGTCAGTGCCCCTAGTTTCACCCAAGTGAGTGAAGCACTGTTAAACTGTTCACCCAAGTGAGTGAAGTTTTGTTCATTGACCACCCCAGTGTGTGATGAAGTTAAAGTGTGGGACCTCTAGCATTTCAGTGGGGAATAGGGGTTTCAGTGGTGTAACCCTGAAGAATGGCATAGACTGTCTGTTGAGGCCAAAAGGTAGGAGGAATGTCATCTAAGCGCTTACAAGGCAGGGCTTCCTGGTTCATAAAGGGCACCAGTCATACCTGAGCAAGGACCAAGCTGCAGGTTAATGTGTGTGACTGAGTTTCCCTAATGTGCACCTATGTTTGAAGCTGCCATGCTGGCAGTCTCTGCAACTGTTTTTAACCCCCCTCATTACCCCCACCCCCCCATGTTTGACAAGGGACCTCCTCCCACTTACCCCTCCCTTCCCCTCCTCAACTCCCCTCCTAGGTCTTCCGAGGATGACCCAGATATGCACACCTGCATATTCTTGTTTTGATAGCTGTATATTTCAATGAAACATTCATTGTTTTTTGCCTTCAGCTGTATTTAATATCTGTTGCCTGTCTACCACTGTATGATGTTATATTCAGTTGACTGTTGTATTTCTGTAAATTAATCTGTTTTATTGTAATCTGTCTCAGACGTGGAACCTTTATAAATGAGTCCTTGACTTAAAGGTAACTTCCGATTGATAAATAAATAAATAAATAAATAAAAGAAGAGTTCTGAGTGTGTGGCTTAGATTCACTAAAGTACACTCGTGGGAGGAAAATAATCATGTGCATGGCCAGGTGTCCACTAAATGCACCAGTTGGGAATTTGGGAAGAAGATTGTTCTGTTGTGTGTTCATGAACTGTACTGCATGAAAGGAGAGTTCGTGAAATGTACCTGTCCAGCCTAGACTGACCCTTGGGGGGTCCACTTCGGCTTTAATGTTCCATCTGTTGAATAAAGCCATACTGCACAATCCCAGTTACTGTTATGAACATTCCAATTATTGCTTCTGGTTGGGTGGAATTACTGGGGCACCCTCAACAGGTTAGATGTAACATATGCCTAGCAGCCTCCACCCAGGACCTGGGTTGTGTTGTTTACATAAGGTTTATGTAGTTTTGTTTCTGTACCCCCACCCCCTCTTCCTCTAGAAAATGAGCCACGTATTCATCCTAATACCAAGGGTAGTACCTACCTGTTTGTAAAGTAAAATTGTATGCCAGTATTTGGGTACCAGTGTTTCCAGATTGTAATGGGGGTGTGTGCTTACTAGTTAAAAAGTGGCCTGGGGGGTTACATATAAAGAAAGGTGTAAAGCTATTACTGAATGTGCAAACTACATTTTAATTTTAGAGTGAACCAAAGCTACAGTTCAAGCCTTAACAGGCTTACTGAACGTTATTATGATGGAGAAAAGCAGGGTTGATTCAAGAAGTTATACTGTATTGTATACTTGAATTATATATCTTTAATAAATTTTGTCGAGTGCTTTACTGTTTCTGATGCCATGCTACAGTGATTCACCTGAAGCAGCATACTTCATTTGCTGTTAGTATTAACCTTAGATATGCTGTCAGCAAGAAGAACTGGCTAGTGCTAAAATGCACTCACGCTTGGTGCAGCTGCACATGCCTGATGTGTGGCAAAGTATACAGCTGGATTTTGTACAAATGAGGGACTAAAATGTGCCTTAATGTAAATTCAGTAATATTCAAACATCATGTTTCTCACACATAAACACACATCACCATCAAAATGGTAAGTATTGGTATGAACCAGTTTTTTTTTTTAATATTTTATGTTCCAGTCATTGTTTTTTTTTAAATCTTCTTTATTGAAGTTTTGTCATTATTTCCAACACAATGACATACACACATACATCCCAGGATACACCCACGGGTCCACCTCTCCAAACTGGAAGTGGAAACTATGTACACCCCCAACTATATACACTCACAGTTACATTTGAATGTCCCCGAACTGAATACTCCATTTTGATTCAGGTATCCTCATATCCATCATACAGGTTCGAAGCTGCTTGGTTTTGGCCATAGTCCGGATTATGATATCTAAGTGGTACTATATTCCCAAAGTGCACCTCTTCCGGACAGTGTGAGTAACTGTGTCCCTAGGAAGAGAGAGAATCCCGTACACCCAGCCAAAGGAGCCTATCCTATTACTTAGACATCCAATCTTATATGAGAGTTGTATAAAAGCAGATATAAAAATTTTCTAATACTAGTCACAAAATTGCATTCAAAGATGAACCCTAAGACTTTGTCCTATATAGATTCAATGAGTTACTCCTCTTCAGACAGACAGATCGAACCGAGGACCTTTCACCTGTAATGAGTACACTGCCTCTAAAACCCCCATTTCTTGTCAAATACTTTCTTTTCCCTTCCACCCGCATATGTTGCTAAGTCTCTCAAGATCTGTAGGAGGTCCCAGCCATTGGTCATAACTCTAGGTTTTGTCCTCTTCCAGTGTCTTAGAACAAAAGCTTTTAACCGGCTGATATAAGGACACATGACCCTTAGCTAGGCTCGTCGAGTATCCTACCCATGTCCCAGTATACATATCTCAGGGCTAATGTACTCGAATAATTTAATATCGGGTCCATTTCTGCTTTGATTTGAGCCCAAAGTGGCTGAATTAGAAACGACCACAATACATGCAGTAGGTCTCCGCACTCCATGCCACATGCCAACACCGATCTGTCTGTCTGAGTTTTCTGGAACACAACTTAACAGGGTGTAGTAGATATTTGAACAGATAAAGAATTGCATAGTAATATACTTGGTATAGGCAAATATTTTGTGTGTTCCACACTTCTATCCAGTCGAGTCTCAGGGGATAATGCTCTGTCCCAATATGTAATCCTATTTTTGGGGTCAATGCAAACATAGTCTAACAGGACCTTATACACTTTAGACAGGGATGTTGTAAAGATCCAATTCCTTTAAGTGATCCCACGTAAACACCTTACTTTCCCCCCCACTTATATGTTCTTGCATGAACTTTTGTAACAACTTAGTAATCTGAATCTTTTTAAAGAAGTCCCATTCCCAAGATTGTATTGGCAGGAGCACCCCGTCCGCGTCCGTAAAGTCCACCACTTTGGAATCCGATAGCAATGATGTCCATTGACCTCTCAACACCCGATTTCCCAAGCGAAAATTAGGGTTTCCACTATTGGTTTCCCTAGCCCCTCTTGTGCTCTATTTTGCCCGTGGAGATAACCTCCTGCGCTATAACTGATTTATATATTTGAGTGCTTACTTATACCGGCAATGTCTCTGGCTCTACATATAATAGAGCATTTGGAGAAAGTTTTAAATCCTCCAGGACGAGTTGTTCAGTTCGCAGCCATGTTGGGGGTATGCCTCATTTCCACCTTGCCTGACCCAACGTCCCATGCACCCTAATTGCCCTGCAACATAATATAACATTAAATCAGGGACCTTCATTCCACCCTTCTGGTGAGGGAGGCGTAAAACAGCATGTTTCCTCCTAGAAGGTTTAGAGTCCCAAAGAAATTCCGAGACAATCCTTTGGATATTGGTAAACTTACCCTTCAGGATACTATAGGGAGAGAGACAGATCGGGTACAGCAGTCGAGGCAGGAGGTTCATTTTGATTAGTCCCATTCTGGCAGTGAAGTTTAGAGGAGCTTCCTCCACCTTTCAATATCTTGCTTAATTTTAGCCATAATACTTCCCACATTCTCATCCACCCCACGCGGACCTAGCCAAAATCCAGATCCCCAGATACTTGAGTTTTATCAGGGGCCCAGTTAAGCTGAAATGTTCAAAATCTGCCCTACAAGTGTGACTGTGGTGGGAGAACCTGAGTTTTAGACAAGTTTAATTTGTAATTAAGACACCTTGTGAGAGAGGTGCAATGTGTTCAGTGCCCTTTGAAAGCTTTCGGCCGGATTGGATAAGTGCAGCAGGATGTCATCAGCAAATACCGATAGCTAGCTCTAACTCAAAACCTCAATCCCTGAACTCCTGGATCCATCACTAAGAATCTTAGCAAAGGTTCCAGGTAGATGTTAAATAAAATTGGTGACAAGGCAGCCCTGCCTTGTTCCATTCTGGAGAAAAAACTCCTTAGAGAGATAACCATTACATAAGATTAGGCTGTAGGGGCTTGATACAAATTTCTAGGCCTCCCAGAAGCTCCCTTGGGAATCCCATTTTCTCCATTGTGAGAAATAGAAATTGGTGGGAAACCTGGTCGAATGCCTTCTCGGCATCTAATGTAATTAAAGACATAGCGGACTTTGAAACAGCCGCTCTCTCTAGAATATGATGGAGTTTTCTTAATGCATCCTGAGCCCCCTTCCCCGGCATAAACCCGACTTGTTCTTGACTAATCAATGAAGGAGCAACCTTCAAGACCCTGTTAGCCAAAATTTTTGTAAGTATCTTAATGTCTTGATTCATTAAGGCTATGGGCCTATAATTACCTGGTGGATGCCTGGGTTTATCTGGTTTTGGAATCAGCGCGATGTAGGCCTGATACAGTGGAGGTTGGGGGACCCCGCCACTCATAATAGCTACGAAGAGTTCTTTCAATAGGGGTATTATTGTCTCTGCATGAACTTTGTAGAATTTGGCCAGGAGACCATCAGGTCCTGGTGCCTTCCTAATTGGTAGATCTTTAATTACCTCTAGTATTTCCAATTCTGATATTGGGGCAGCTAGGGCCTGGGCCTGCTCTAAACTTAATCTGGGTAGCGGTACTTGATCTAGGAACCTTCCAATATCCATCACCGAATTAGGGGCCCCTTCCTGGTATATTGCAGCATAGTAATCCATAAAGGCATCTGCCAATTGTTGGGGCTCAAAAACTCGTCTCAACTTCCTGCCACTATAGTCTCTCGGCCTCCCCGCTCCTTAATCCTATGAGCCAACAACCGACCTGCATGTCTCCCTGTAGCAAATATTTAGCATTCAACCTCTCCAGCCAGCGGTCTGTCCTGTAGTACAACATACCTCTAAATTCCTCTTTCAGTTCTCTTAGCTCCTATCTATCTCCTTGGAGGATCCTTCTAGAGGTGATAAGGATTTAATGGCCCCCATTATGAATTCCTCCGAGCCCTACTAGTTTATTCCACCTGGCTGTATATTCCTGTGCCCATCCGTGTACAAACTTTGCATACAGGCCAGGCCAGATTCCTATCCCAGGGTTGGGATTTGATCCTGAATAATTTCCTTAAGTTTACCCTCCATGCTAGCTACCATATTGTCCATCATTAGTATCCTATCATCCAGACACCATCGGTATGGCTTAGGGAATACTGTCATCTTCCATACCAGTTGTATCGGGAATGATCGGAGAGTGTTCTTTCATAAGTATAGGTACCTCGACCCCCTTAAAACTTCCTATTAACCAAAAAAGTCAATCCTAGAATAAGTCTTATGCACTCCAGAATAAAAAGTCATCTCAGTCTCCCTGTTCTATAAATCCTGTATGGGTCAACTAGTGCAGTAGCTTCAAAAATCTATGTAGTGCTACCTCGAGGGAGCTAAGTACTTTATTGGAGGGTTTCCTATCGACCCTATTGTCAGCACATATGTTCCAGTTTCCTGCCAAGACGGATGAGCCCTGTGGAGTGCAACAGTGTCAGCCTCAATGAAGCAAAAAATTCTGCCTTAGCCGGTGTGGGTCCATAAATAGAAGCACACACCAATGGATGTCCCAGAAATGAACCTATCGTATATATCCCTCTACCATCCTCTCTCATTCGAGTGGACCCAATTATATAAGGACAACCTTTCCTAATTAATATCACGACCCCACCCGAGGCTTTCGCATTTCCCATTCCTATTACCTTACCTACCCATCCTTTCCTGAGCAAGTGCAACTCCTCAGTCAATAGGTGGGTTTCCTGAAGTGCAGCAATATGTATCCCCATCTGATTAATATATCTAAGTACAACCAGTCTTTTCTTCCTCCCCCTAAGACCTTTCACATTCCACGATAAGATTCTAAGTAATCCCATCTACTACGACCTCACCCTTGACCTTCTCTCCCATATTCTCTGCTTTTTTTACATCACAGGTCTTGGTTTCTCTCTCTTTCCTCCCCCCCTCATAACTCCCCTTAATACTACCCCCGATCCTCCGATCGCCCTCCCTAATCTGCCCGAGACGTGTAGGAGTCAGCTCTCAAGATGTCTCCAAACGCCCCTGAGTCCCAGTACTAACCCATGAGAACCTTTCTTCCCTCTAATTTCAAACTCAGACCCCCTACCGTTCCAATAACTATGATTTATTGAGGGGACCTGAGTTCCAGTTAACTACGCCTCTACCATTATAATTGTCTGCTGCAGCAGCCTAGCCAATACTTTGATTACCCATATATTGGAAGAGAGGAGAGAAAAAAAGGGGGTGGGAAGGTCAAAAGGAGAAACATCACAACAACATAAAGTTCTTCTCAGTGATGTCCTTGTCCGCAATACTGTTAAGATTCCTTTTCTCGTTGTCCTGTTGACAGTTTCCCAGTCCCTTCCTTCCCTTCAGGTCCCCGATTTGAACAAATCTGGTAGCTCCACTCTAAGGCTTTCCAGGGCTTCTTCGGCTGTGAGATATCTTCTGTCCCCTTTCACCAGCTTTACCACCAAGGTGGCTGGATATTGGAGCCTGAACTTCAGTCCTGCCATGTACAGCTTTTTTTTAATATCATTATATGCTTTTTGCTTCTCTCTCACCGAGGGAACCAAATCTTGAAACAGCCAGAGGGAGGCCCCTTGCCAGTGCAGATTTCTGTTAGCTTTAGCTTTATTCAGAATATGAATTTTCTCTTTATAATTTAGAAATGCATTATTATAACTTCGATTAGAGGCTCCAGGTGGGGGTCTCCCTCAATGCACGATGTGCCCTCTCAAGGTTGTATGAATCGCTGAACGGCGTGGGCCTGAATAGCTTCATAAGAAAATCCTGCATGAAGACCACGCAATCTGGGCCCTCCGATCTCTCAGAAAGCCCTGCCAATATTAAATTATTCCTCCGGCTCCTTGCTTCTTGGTCTTCCAGCCGGTTTTCCAATTTTTTCACCTGCCTTTTCAGAGTGACCACATCCTGTTCTATAGTGCCAGTTTTTCTCTCTTGTGATGCCACTCTGGCTTCCACATCACCAACTCGTTGTGTAGAGCATGCAAGGCTGGCTTCAGGACTGAAAATCAGTGACCAGTCCTTTCAGTAGCTGTTTAATTTCCATGATGTCCTCCATGCTGGTGCCTCCTGGCCTTCCACCTTCCAGTCCTCAGTACCTCCGGAAGTCGGCAGGTGGGGTTTTGGATGCTTAATACCCGGGTTCCTGTGCCAAAGGCTCGGGGGCTTCCTTGCTCCATCTCGGCCTTTTCCCCTACCAAGTTCGTGGGCGGTGCGCTAATATCTTCACCCACCATGCAGAAGCCAAAACCGGTTTCCCCACTGCAGCGATTTCTATTCCGGTACAGTTCCTCACTTCTCCGGTTGTGTGGGTTCTCAGAACTTGTGCGATTTAAAGTTATTTAACATCGGGACTCGGGAGCATTGCCGGGGACGTCTACTCCATGCTAGCTCATCACGTGATATGTTCCAGTCATTGTTAAATCTCTCTACCCTCCTGCGCTGCTTCCTAGGATCAAGTCAGCTACCTTGGCACTAGTACTGTGCAGAATTTTCAGATTCTGATGGAAAAGCAATCTAAAAAATTTGTCAGTAGCAGAATTCCAAAATTTCAGAAATGGAATGGTACTACAGATTACTCATTTGTGATTTACATAAACCACAGATTCTTTTTCTGCAATCTGCAGAACATTATTCAATGGGTTACTTGAGCCTCAGAAAATTATTCTGCAGTTTTCATAAAAATATTTCAAAATGAAATTATGAAAATCATTTGGAATTGCCATTCCACTTGAATTCCACCAGTGGAATTCCACATTTTACACTGCTCAGCTCATGCACCCCTGATTTACCAGTTCAGATGCCAACCCATGTGATCACCCATAGGGACCCTCTGGACCAGGGCAAGCTAGGACTGACACAATGTTCAGCTGGTGGAGATTGGGAGATGGGTTGCAGTATAAGCACAGTGATGTGTGGACCATGGTGCCTATATCATTCTCACAGTGTTGGTATTCTTTTCCTACATAGGTCCTTTTCTTTCACCTCCATCTTCTGACCTGCCCTCTAAGAAGAGGGTAAATGTCTCATGATCACCCCCAATGTCAAGGCTCTACACTGTGACCACCACTGGCACAGTAGTGGGAGTCAGGCTCATGTCAGAATTCACCAGTTTTTGTTTAATTAACTCATGCTTGCAGTTGAGCATCTACAGTATATTTGTCATATTGGGATTATTGTTAAACCTGAATGGAGTGTGCCCCCCTCCCCCACATTTAGATGCTACTGGTCACCAGCCAGAAGGAAGTTCTTGGAGAAAGAATCTTCTGCTATGATCATCACCACTTGTAAACATTTGCCAGCTATGGTCAACAGCCACTTGTAAACATTTTCCAGCTGGGGTCATCCACATTGACATACATCGACACCACCTATATAACAGGGGTGGCCCCATCACTTTTCAGTTCATTCTCCCGCCATCAAATGCTCATTGGTTCAGGAGAGAATGAATGACAAAACTCATTATTGCTTTAAGCTGCTGTTTTTATTTTTTTGCTTTACTACTTCTAAGTACTTCTGTATGCCACTATTGTAGGAACCTCTGTTCCATATCAGTCATAGTGGAAAAGTTAAGACTTTCAAAGATGACGCTTACACTTTATGTGTTTGCTGCCTGGTCCTCTCACACAATGTGAAAAATTGGGTCAGTTGCAAGTCTATAACCAGGCCATGGGTGACATCAACCTGCAGGTGATGCTACAGACTGTGTTTACATTGTTTTTATGGTTATTCCCAGAATCCCTGAAGTTGATAACCACAGCAGTGTCCTCGCTTCTGGTTGGTCTATTGATGTTGACTTTGGGTTCTGCAGGTTTGACTCCCATTGTCAACACAATGCCTCCTTCATCAATGCTTTTGTTGTCAATGCAGTCTCCCCATAGGGAGCCTTTGTAGCCTCCTGTTCCAGAAGATGAAGAGAAGGAATATACTGTATTCCTGACTGTTAGCACATGGAGGAGGACTGTGTAGAAAAAGAGGATGATCTTCCCTTGCTTTAGGGCATTGACTATAGTTACACCCTCTCTTCCTACAGTGAGGATAGAGTGGTTTACACTCTATCTTCCCCATCTGAGGATGCCTCATTCCAGGCTGTGCTAAAGTTAACACAGGATTCCCTTGGCTTCACAGCTGACAAAGAGAACTCCATGAAAAGGAACCTATATGAGTTCCTGGAGGTCCCTACCATATTTACAGTGATCTTTTCTCTAACTTATCCTACTTTGAAGGATGACACTATGGTTGCCTGGCACAGGCCTAGTGCCCTTCCTGCTGTTCCTCATAAGGTGGGCAAGTAGTATTTAGCACCTACTACCAAAGCCTTTTATTCCTCTAAGTAGAAGGCTAACTTTGTTGTCATTGTGGTTGCTCATGATAGGTGGAAAGCAACTAGGCACATGAGCTCCCTTCCTCCTGACAAAGAATGTGAGATGTTGGACGTAATCAGTAAGATGACATCTGTGTCTGCATCTCTTGGCCTATGAATTGCAGTAGAACTTGTTCTTCCTGCAGAAATCAACCAGGGTTATTATTCCTGGTACTTTCTGGTTTGACAATGGACTGGGGATTTACTTCCTGTCCTAGACCTCAGAGTCTTGAATGCATACATTGTATACAAAGCATTGTGCAAGGTATCCATTAAGTCCTTAGTCTTCTGTTAACACAAGGGAATTGGAAGTATACGCTGGATATGAAGGATGCTTACCTACATTTCAAAGTGCTTCACATTTGTGCTGGTGGGCTGTTGTTACCAGTTGTGTGTCTTGCCCTTTAACTGGTATTTGGTGCTGTGGGTATTCATCAAATGCTTAGCAGGGGTTGCTGTAGCTCTACAAAGGGAAGTCTCCATGTATTTTCTGCAACTAGATGACTGACTTCTGAAGGTCCTGTCTAAAACTGCAGTCCATCATGCTCTTGTACTTGCCAGCTGGTCATCCAGCTTGGTCTACTGGTTAGCAAACCAAATTTGGTCCTGACCCCTTGTCCATGGCTTTAATACTGTATATACAGTAGGTGCTGTACTGCAAGCCAAAAAAGGGTCACTTCAAAAGACATGGGTGCTAAGTGCAAAAATTGCTTGCATACACAGGAAACCAGGGAATTGAACAGCATTCACCATGTGAAATAAAGGCCCATAAGGCTCAGTCGTGAGTGGCAAAACACATATCCATATATTCAAGAGACAAAGGTCGTATAAAAGTGCAGCTACATGCAGCAGTGTTCAAAGATGTGCTAACGCCCCTAATGTTTCGCTCAATAGAGCTTTGTCAAAGGTGAATGTCCTCTACTGTTCACTTCCTTAAAAAGCACTTTAAAGTTGTCATGTGACATAATTTAAAAATATAGTAACACAGTACATATAACACCCAATGATCCACTTTCCATGCACGTATCCAACACTGAAATAATGCAAAAAAAAATTAAAAACAGTATCCAAAGGTGTTATTACCTGAGAAAACATGATAGATAGAAATGAGCATCTTATTTGCCATATCTGACAAAGGAGTACTTAGTTATGCCACAGACAACTCCATATAATTTATAGTCAAAAACAGACTTAATTTTACTCTGTACTTCAAGACAGTGTGTGCAGACAAACATACGACCTAGCATCCAGATGGTGCTAACTACACACCAGACCCACATCCATTAGGTGTCCTCAGGCTCACAGAGTACTGTGCAATTATCCATTACTGTGGCCTGATGTGTAATTGCAGCTTCACCATGGGTAGGATGCATGGAGAAAAGAGAGAGAACATCCATTCTGTGGAGGTAGATGAAAGAAAAAAATATTAGTACATTCTAGACTACAGCTTCCAGTAATCATAGACATTGTAAATTCAATTTTTCAATAAATGTAAGCAATTCTGATGTAGTGAATTACCCCTCTCCAAAATAGTACCAAATCCAGTTGCCCATTGAGGCCTGGCCACCTCATTGCCCCATTTTTTCCCCCACATTTCTTTTCTCTGGCAGGTAGCTAGCAGGCAAGGCTTTGGCTCTCTCACTTGAGAGGGCTCAGTTACACCCTTGCTTGCATGGCTCTCTGACTGTGACCCACCTCTACCCCCAGGCAGATTCCCTCACGAATTCCCCCATATAGTGGGGCCAGGGAGGGGAGAGCTGTCCTCACCCATGATGAATAATCCAGATAGCCTGGGGTGACACTGTAGTCAGGAGCATGGCCAGGGCTTCAAGAAGCCTGCTAGTGCCCCTTTTCCATTTTCTCTCCCCCCCTTGATAAAGCTCCAGTCTAGGGAGCAAAACATCATCTAGCTTTGTTTTGGGGGTTGCACTGATTTTTACTACATTTTGTAACTGAGGTGTCAGTTTTTAAGTTTTGAATAAATTGAACAAGCTTTCTATTGCACACTGGAACTGGAATTCATTTATTTTTACATATGGGAGGGCTAAGAGGCTATTTTTGATTGTTATATTTATTGCTGTTTGGCCTTATGCAGCTGCAGCTGGTGGGCAACCTATATTTGCTTTGGTTTAATATAGTTGTCAATGAATTCAGATAAAGGATCCATAACTGAGCCCACCCTCAATATGATTGGTCTACTGGGAGGTTCATCAGAGTTTTATGGACCTTGGAAGTACAATATATGCAGTTGCAGTCTCAAGAGATATTCCATTATTAAGTACTCCTTTTCTTTTGCTGTAATCAACCCCATATTAAAGGCCCAGAACAGAAGTTCATCCACCATTTTTTGTGAGAGTCAGTGTGGGATCATGGCTCACATGTCTAGTCTGGGTTAACAAGCTGCTTCCTAACTTCTGCCATGTACTTTATGATGTCCATGACCACCACACTGACCCCTTGTCTGCAGGCTTGATAATAATATCAATATTTTTTCTGCAACCTTTCCTTGCTTCCATGTTCATTAGCTGACAAGTTAACATAGTCTGAGTGATAGTCTTTTGAAATAAGTTCTCTACCTCTCTCTCATAATTTTTGAAAGACACCCACTATATTAACAGGTAGAGGCATTCAGTGCCCTTCATATTTGTGTCTTCCTGCAAGTTCTCTATGTCCATTAGAGACTGTAACACTTCTTGTGTGGGCACTAGCAAACAGGCTAGAAGGAGGGGTGGAGCAACAATGGGGAAACATCAGAACTGCCATCACAGAGGCAACAAGCCTTTGTGTGAAGCAAATAAACAAATCAAAATGAAAGAAAAAGCCACTATGGTTCTCGAAGGAGGTGGCAGGGAAGGTTAGGGAGAAAAAGATAGCATTTAGGAAGTATAAGAAAACACAGAAGGAGCAGGACAGAGAACTGTACCAGTTAAGACAAAAGGAAGCAGGAAGGGAAGTCAGAATAACAAAGGCCCAAACTAAGGAAAAGATAGCCAACTCAGTTAAGAAGGGGGATAATACCTTTTATAGGTACATCAGGGAGCATAGAAAGACAAAGGGAGGGATAGTGAGGCTGAATAGAATGGACAGTGGGTGGGCAGAGAAGGACAGTGAAAAAGCAGGGATGCTGAATGAATACTTCTGCTCAGTATTCACAAAAGAGGAGGAGGGGGAGGTGCCTAATCCAATTAACATAAGCACTCTGGATAGGGGTTCGATCCCCGTCCTTTCACAGAAGAAAGGGCTCTGAAAGAACTCCTAAAACTGAAGGTGGACAAAGCAATGGGGTCTAACAGAATTCTCCCCAGAATTCTAAAAGAATTAAGGGGAGAACTAGTGACACTACTGACTACCCTTTTTAACAAACCATGGGAGGATGGTGTGGTACCTGAGGACTAGAGGAAGGTGGATGTGATTCCCCTTCACAAAAGTGGGAGCAAGACAGAAGCAGGAAACTATAGACCTGTCAGTTTGACCTCTGTAGTAGGGAAAGTGATGGAATCACTTCTGAAGGAAAGAATTGTTGAGTACCTAGAGGCTAGTGGGGCACAGGACCCAAAGGAGCATGGGTTCACAGTGGGAAGGTCATGTCAGATGAATCTAATTGATTTCTTTGACTGGGTGACCAAAGTAGTAGACCAGGGAGGGGCTGTGGACATGGCCTACTTAGACTTTAGCAAGGCATTTGACACAGTCCCACACAAAAGATTAATAATCAAATTAACCAGCCTGGGAGTGGGTCCCACGGTGGTAACCTGGGTAAAAGATTGGCTAGACAACAGGACACAGAAGATAATTGTAAATGGAGTCCACTCTGAAGAAAGAGGGGTTACTAGTGGCATAACGCAGGGTTCAGTACTGGGTCCAGTCCTTTTTAATGTCTTTGTATGTGACATTGCAGAGGGACTGGAAGGAAAAGTATGCCTCTTTGCAGATGATACAAAGATCTGCAACAGGGTTGATACACAAGGAGGTATGGAAAGGATGAGATGGGAATTGGCAAGGTTGGAGGAATGGTCAGAGGTATGGCACCTTGAATTCAATGCAAAGAAGAGCAAAATAATGCACCTGGGAAACAAAAACCCAGGGGAAGATTACATAATGGGGGGAGGTAGTAACAACAACAAAAATGGAAAGGGACCTGTGGGTAATCATATCAGATGACCTTAAGGTTAGCAAGCAATGTGAGAAGGCAGTAGGTAGGGCTGGGGGATACTGGGATATGTAGGGAGAGGCATCACCAACAGAAAACAGGAAGTTGTTATCCCTCTGTACAGACAGGTGGTGAGACCTCATCTGGAGTACTGTGTCCAGTTCTGGAGACCCAGTCCCTGCAAGGACATAGACAGGATGGAGGCAGTCCAGAGGAGGGCAACTAAAATGGTGCAGGGTCTGCAAGAGAAGCCATATGAGAAGAGACTAAAGAAGTTTAATATGTATATCCTTGAGGAAAGGAGGGAGAGGGGGGATATGATAGAAACTTTTAAGTACCTTAGTGGAATCAACAAAGCCCAAGAGGGTAGCATCTTTCAGAAAAAGAGATGTGCAAGAACAAGGGGAAACAATTTGAAGATAGAGGGAGGACGGCTCAGGGGCAATGTGAGGAAGTATTTTTTCACAGAGAGGGTGGTGGACACATTGAATAGCCTTCCTGAGGAGGTTGTGGGGTCTAAAACTGTGGGAGAATTCAAGAATGCATGGAACAGACATAAGGCAATTTCTAGTGGGGAGTGGGAAGAAATAGGTTGTTGGTTAACTTGGATCTGCAACTTATCCTGTTGGTAGGGAAATGGGTAGACTAGGTGGGTCAAGCAGTCCTTGTCTGCCATCAAAGTCTATGTTTCTATATGCTCCACACTTTCTGACTGCTCTGTTGGTCCACCCATCATGTTATCTGTGTTGTATGGGCACCTCAGATTTAATTTTTTGCAAAACTTTTTAAAGTCTGTAATTGTTGAGAATAGGTCAAAGACGTGTGTAGAAACGCTAAGCCTTTAACACTCTCACGTTGTCTTCTGAGAAATTATACAGTGAGAGATTTACCACTTTACAGATGTTGTTTGGAACAGAGCTGGTACAGTATCTTGGGATAGTGCAGTAGCCACAGCAGTGTTACTGTTCCTTTTGGTAATGTTTTCCCCCTTGTGGCTGTTTTTTTGTGGCCCTCTTCCTCCTATGTTCCGTCCTTATTTTGTGTTTTCTCGTGGTGCTGATTTGTTTGTTCTGGGGTTCCTGTATGGGTACCTGTTCTGTAAGGGTTTCTGTAAAAAACAACTGGTACTATGGTGGCTTCTGAGTCACTACCAGATGTTAGGTCAGTGTCTTTAGTTTCAGGCTCAGATATAAGGAAACTTTTCTTAAGGATAGATTTACGCTCAGATCTTACGATTGGTTTGTTCTTATCCTTAGCCTTCCCCCAAGTGAATACATTCCCTGTCTTGTAATCTGATTTGTCCCGTTGGAACCTACGGCTCTTCACTACACTAATCTTCTTGTCAGCTTTATGGATCTCAGTTTTGAGCACTGATTTAAATTTGTGTGTAAGTGTGAATCTGCTAAAAATTGCTGCAGTGTTTCCTCCCTCTCTTTCAGGATCACTTCTACTTCCTTCTGCTGTTCACAGGCATCCTCAAGGATCAGTTGCATTAGTTTGACTGGCGCCTCATGCATGATGTCCCGCTATTGTGTAATGAATCTTTCCCAATCCTGGCTGTAAGATGGCTGCTTCCTTATTTGTAATTCTCAAAGCACTCTTTCCACATTGTGATAAGCTGCAATAGCAAGCTGCTGCCAATGCAGCCACCTGGCTTTTAGACCCACCTTTTTGTACTGCCAGAAAGCTTCTGATGTGCTCAATGTCCCTGACTGTGACTCACTTCCAGGGTTGGTTGCTTTAGACAACAAGGACGGGTCCTCTCCAGTGTTTCTCTGAAACAGACTTTCGTTTATATCTGAAATAGTGTTTTGCTTGCTTGTACTTGCTGCATCATAATTTTGTCTGCTAATGCTGCAGAGAGCAGACTTCAAAGCTCCCCTTTGTTCCAGTGTTTGTCTTGAGTGTCACCCAAACTCACAGTATACATATGCACTGAAAACCAAAAAAGGGCCACTCCCAGAAACACTGGTGCAAAGTGCAAAAATTGTGTGCATGCACAGGAAACCAGGGAACTGCACATCACTCACCACGTGGAATAAAGTTCCATAAGGCTCAATTTTTTTTTAACTTGAATTTTTTTTAAAGTTTTTTTTAAAGATATGTGCTACAAATTAAATATCAGATACAATGTTCAGGTTTACCGGTGAGTGGGGTACAATAAGATTGTCATTAGACAGTCATTTTAAATGACAGGTTTGTGTGAGTGTTATACCATCAAACATTTGTTTGGGGTTTATTCAGTATGGTGCATATTCTAAGTGAAGCAATAGCTTTGACTTGGATCCTATGATCCCTTGGTCATGGTCTGTCCAGCCCAGTGTCCTAAACAGTACAGAATAGGCCCCTTACCTTACAATTTTCTGTCTAAGGAACCATTTCCACCCTGCACTCCATTATATGAAGAAGCCAGGCCATCCATCTGTTCTCTAAGGTTGGAAGTCTGTTCTGGAGATGGGCTGTCATTTTTTTCCAGTTTATAAATGCCTAGGATTTTGTCTTCCCATTGTATCTGTGTTGGGGGAGGGTGGTGATGGTGTCAGCCATAGGAGGGTAGCTGCCTTCTTTGCTGCTGTGAGTAGAATGCCTAAGAGGTATAGTGTGTGTTTGTTTTTGATTTGAGGGGGCAATATAGTAGCAATGCTGCCTCTTGAGTAATTGCACTGAAGTCAATTATTATAGCCTGTATTGCCTATTCCACAGTGGACCAGAATGATTATAATTGGGAGAAGACTCCAAAATGTGGGTGTGGGTGGCTGCTTCATGGCCACAGTTTCTCCTGCAGGAGGCATCAGTGGTAGTCAGGTATCTGACTGTTTTTTGTGGGGTCCTGAAGAACCAGATCACTGTGTTCCAGCCAAATTACCTCCATATATATATATATATATATATATATATATTGTTTTGTAATTTTTTGTTGCCTGGTCTAGATGGTAGTCCATGGTTTATCTGAGATTAGCGCGATCAGTTTGGCTTCCCAAGTAACGTTAATTGTGTCTATAGTGGCTTGTTCCCCTGCAAGGAGAGCTTGATAGCATTAGGAAATGAAATGTGTCATAATGTTAGTTTTTAACACCTGGTCTATGAATATAAAATAGGGGATATCTGCCACCTCCCCACTATGATACCCAGTGAACTGACAAGGTATACTCTTAGTTGGAGATCCCTTTAGTGGTCTCTCCTGTCCAGCTGGTATTCCGTTACTAACTGCTCAGTTAAGAGAATGCCTGACCATCAAAAGTTTTAAAGCTGAACTTAAAACCTATCTTTTTAATCAGGCTTTTTCTGATGTTCTTAATTAGATTGTTATGCCTGCTTGTTATATTTAAGTTTATATACTTATGTATTGTTTTATTGCATATGCTGTACTGTTATTTTTGTAAAGCACCTTGGTTTTTGAAAGGCGCTCTATAAATAAAGTTTTTACTTACTTTACTGTTCAAAGAATTTAAAGAAGCCATTAAGACAGAACTGTGAGGCATGAGCCAGTCCCCTGGACAGCCAGTGCCTGAATTAATAATCTAGCTGTGCTGGGAGTAATCTGGGGTACAAAGTGGATTTGTAGAGCCAGCTGGCTCCCTTTTTGTTTTGTTTTTGTATTAAGAAATTTCTCCATGTTTTAAATACTCCCAGTGTGAGTGTAAGGAGGGTGGGGGTAATTCAGTCCAGTTGGGGTAGCTGAAGAGGGTTGTCTAGAGTTTTACCGATGCAGTGTCAGATTTGAGATCTGTCCATTGGGATCTGGATGCCGGCTGAGTCCAATGTAGGGCATGCTGTACTTGTGCGGTTAAGGCATATAGGGTCAGGTTTGAGCCCACTATAGATTTCAGAAGATGCTGCTTTTCATAAGTTACTCTAGGTCCCCCATAAAAATTTGGAGATAGCCTTATTCCATTTTTGGAATTCAGTGGGCACAGGCATAAGAAGGAGAGTCTGAAAAAATAGAGGTATCTCAGAAAGAGGTTCTTCTGAATAGTTTAAATTTTATTTAGAAAAGAGGGTGGGAGCAGTTGCCCGTGATATAGATCCTCCTGTACGCCCGGCACTTGTTCCATGTAGTTCTGTTTGTAGAGGACAGAAATACTGGCACTGAGATGGACTCCTAAGTATTAGATGATGAGTTTGTCCCATTTGTATGGGTAAGAAGTATTATGCAGGGGTATAGGTGGATATGTATCTGTCGTACCTCGGTCTTGGTGTAATTTAGTTTGTACCCTCCCAGGTCTTCCATAGTGTGAAGGCATGTTGTGAGGGTTATGAGTGAGCCAGCAGGATTTGTGATATAAAGTAGAAGGTCATCAGTGTAGTAGGTTAGCTTTTGTATGTATTCATATGAACATACAAAAAATGCCAGCAGGTAAAGACCATACTGTCTATCGAGTCTGCTGTAGTGAGCAGCTAACAGTTTATTACTCTGCAGCTGCCTCCACCAGCCCCACCTTTATAGTATTGAATTCCCTTTCATCCTGTCCCACCCCCTCTTAAAACTGTCCACCGACTTTACAGACACCACATCCTCCGGTAAAGTGTTCCACCCAGTCATCACCCTCTCTGTGAAACAATGCCTTTTCATTTCCTTCCTGAACCTTCCCCCCTCCAATTTAAGACTGTACCCCCTAGTGTCTCTCCCTCCCATCCAATCTGAATATCCCCTCTGTACTAACCTTATTTATTCCTCTCATATATTTGGAGGTCTCGATAATATCTCCTCTGTCCCTCCTAGACTCCAGGAAGTACATGCTGAGCTCCCTTAGTCTCTCCTCATAGGGTTTATCCTCCATCTTGAAGATCATTCTGGTTGCTCTGTGGTGGACCCCCTTCAGTAGATTGAAATCCTTCTTAAGATATTCATTTATCTGTATGTCTTCTACCTCCTGTTGCTGGTGAAGGTATTGGGCCAGCGACTGTACATAAATCACAGATAGGTTATGGAGACAGAGGGCATCAGTAGTGGGTGCTTCTGGTAAGTGTAAATCTGGGGGAGTATGAACCATTTGCTTTGACCGTGGCCTGTGGGGATGTGTATATTCCTTGTATCAGGGACTGGAACTCTTCTGGGAAGTGTATTCTTCCACAGCCTCATGCAAGAATTGCCATGAGACCCTGTAAAATGCCTTTTGGGCAACTAGACTCAGGATCAATAGATGTGTTCACTGTTTGGTGGCCTGTTCTATAAGTAACAAGGTTCTTTTGATGTTGTTGGTTGCGTGCCAGTTTTGAATAAAGCCAGATTGGTGTGGGTGTATGATAGAAGAAAGAATGTGATCTAAACGGTGGGACAAGATACTAGTGAATAGCTTGTAATCCTGATTTAAAACAGATATTGGGTGATAGGAATCCCATTGTGTGGGTAGTTTATGCGGTTTTAATATTGCCAATGTTTACATAGCACCAAGAGTCAGGGCACTGTGCCATGGTCTGGGATCTGCAAAATACATTAGCATGGGTTGATGGAGTAAGTCTATAATAGCCTTATAAAACTCTGCCCCATATCCATCCAGACCCAGGTTGTTACCATTTTTAGAGTTTTTAATTTGTGATAATAAGTTCCATGGGTGTAATGGGCTGGAGAAGAGGTGTTTTTATGCTCTTCAATGAGGGAAGGGAGGGTAAGGTTGGCCAGAAATGTTTTGACATTTTCAAGGGAGGTTCCAGGCCTTATGTGTATAGTGAGAAGTAGTAATCTTTTAGAATTTTCTGTCATTAGAGCAGCTGTGATGTTTACCTGTCCTAGAGTCAATCAATTTTTTTACTATAGTTAGTTTATACTTCCCTTGGAGGCAGTAGACCAGTACCGTGGCTGCCTGTGCCTCTCTTTCATAGTAAGATTGTCAGAGCCATTGTAAAGCCTGTTCCATTTGATATGTTACAAGGTCCTGAATTCTGGCTTGGTTTAACTTAACCTGGTCAAGTAAGAAGTGGTTCCCCCTGCATATGAGCTTGCTGGAGGACCTCCAGCTTGTCCTGCAACTAGGTGAGCTGTTCTTCCTGTTATTTGCAGGAGGCAAATGCCACTCCCCACCCAGTAGTACAATTTTACTATATCCAAGAGAGATAGGACAGACATGACTGCACTAGTATTTTCTTATATGATTCTGGCTATGTGTTTGAGCAGGAGTTCTTGAAAGGCAGGGTCTCTTACCAAGGAGGGGTTGAATTTCTGCTGGGTTTATTTTTTGTTGGAGGGGGTGGAGAGGTGGTTCAAAATGGGTGTGTGATCTGTTAACACTATAGTGTTCAAGGCCACTTCTGTAACCCAGTCTAGGTGTTCACTGCTAATGCAGAAGTAATCCAGCAGAAAATAGTGATGGAGGGAGTTGGAATAATAAGCATATTTTCTGTCTTTTGAGTTCAGATTGTACCAGGTGTCAGTAAGCCTGAAGTCCTTGATAAGGAACTATAAATGTTTCTGGCCTGTGGTAGAGGGAGTCAGTCTGGAGTTACTTGAGTCAAAGGTGGGATTCAGGTGGAGGTTAAGATCTCTGCCTAAAATGAGTGCCCCCACTGGTGGGTGAGTGTGGCACCTATCTGCCACTGTACAGTGGTGGCATCACTGCCAGGGAGGATATATAACCTGCATAGAGTGAGGGATTGACCATATAGGGAACCTGTTGCCATGACCATGCAACCTTCCTTGTCTGTGTATGTTGATTCCAATGCAAATGGGGAATGCCTAGCAATCAAAATAACGGTCCCTGTGTGTCTTCCATGTTTGTATTCTGATTTCACTATATGTTAAAATCCAACTTTCAATAGTTTCTGATGTTCAGGGCTATTGAGGCACATTTCCTGTAAAAGAAGCATGCGTGGGTGCTGTTTCATTAAAGCCCTGATAACCTTAAACTGCTTAACTGGGCTGGACAGATCATTGACATTGTGGGATAATGAACTTCAACATTAGGATACAGTTAAGGAACGCATAAATCCCTCTGCATGCACCCCATATAATTTATAGGGTATTCTCTGATAACTTGTGCCCTGATTTGTGAGGAGCCAAGAACAAAAGCCTGTTTAGGACATTATTCAGATCCAGTCCCCTTCATGTCCAGGGCAGGTAGGGTATAGCTTCAAACCACACACCACTGGTCAAATAAGTAACTGGGGTGCATGGGGAACCTAAGCCTGACTTAACTATGAACTCGGTAGCCTGGGAGTCCAACGGGGCCTCTTTGGGCCATGGACAACTGGATCAACTGGTAAATGAGACAGGGCAGGCCAGACTGTGCATAAGATGCCCAGTGTGCAGCTGGCCTCCTAAACTAGGGGATAATTAAGCTTCCAAGGTGGGGGGAGTTAATCTTACCTCCCATGCAGACAGCACCCGAGGGTGCTGTCATGAAAGATCTCCAAAATCCAGGTGGGATTGGGCTCGCTGGAGAACTGGAAAGTCTTGGAAGTGAATTCGGAGGGAAATTAAATAAAAAGAAACTAAAATGGGGCTGGAAGGGGTGGGGGTGGAAAGTTACAGATATCATTTTAGGATTCAGAGCAGAATCCTTAGGTTATCCCCTCCCTCCCTCTGGTAAAGCTATAGAAAAAAATAGTGAAGTAGTTAGAAGCTGTATGGTTCAGCCTTAAAATGAAAACATTTTCAGCTTTATAGTCCATGCACTTTGCGTGGATAATATTTTCTTCCAGCTCTGAAGTACTGTAGTAAATGAAGTGGTTACATTTAAAAGTAAGGTCCTCCAATCCAAAATATAGCCAAAGGACAGGTAATGAGCTCAGGAATGGAACTGAGGTGACTGGGAATCTCAGTACCAGGTATTAGGCTGGGACAAATGTCATGGCTCCGGGATCCTGAAAAAGTGCAGGAGAAAGCAGTGAGTCCCTTGGCATATTCCCCCAGTTCATTGGAGGTTTGGGAGGTTGGTCAATGTCAGCTGGAAATGGCAGTGCTGAGGGATTTCCAGGAGGAAGGCAGTGCTGGTGCAGGGTCCCGGGTTGAAAGTGCATCCCCCCCAAAAAAAGTCAGCCCATCTTCTCTGGATTGGGGATGAGTTATGGGCTGTAAAATAATTGGTTGGAGCAAAGGGATAAGATACACAGTCAGAAATGTAGGCACTTTGCTGTAAGTGCACCCCCCAGACACATCCACCCCCACAGTCTAGAGTATTTACCTCATCCTAGGTTTACAAGGGAGGGAATGTCAGCAGTAGAGTGGCAATTTGTATCCATGCTGCTGATGGATTCTTATGGGAAGGTAAAGCCGTAGAGACAGGCCCAGTCGAGCAGCACTCGTCCCATCCCCCAGGACCCCCCTCAAGGCCTGGTAGATGGGTTACTGACTATGCATAGCAGATTAAATGTGCTCTGGGTAGTTGGAACACTGAGGGGGCTCCCTGTAAAAGCAGAATTAGGGTGGGGTGTGGCAAACCCCTGAATCCCTAGCTCATCCCCCAGAAAAGGCCCCCTAGTCATGTACTCATAGTAGCAGTTAGCACTGTCCAGAGTCTCTCCTCAGGTGGAGGTGTCTCTCATAGCCTCATAGCAAGGGTATCCCAAGCATGCTGTCACCATTCAGCATCTGTGGGCAGTCTACGTGGGGAAGTTCTGGAGGTCTGTGCTCATTGAGACTGGTGTTCCTCTAGAGTAGAAGAAGGTCTTTCTGCTAGAGCTTGGGTCAATTCCACTGCTCAGTTGAAGGTTTTCTGACCCTTGGGAAACTGGATGGCCATTTTCGCTAGATATGTGGTCCAGAATTTTAACTTGTTTTCTCTGAGTAGGCGCATAATCAGAATGTACTCCTGCCTCCTTCTCACTGAGAGTGGCGCATGATCATTATCTATGAAGATCTTTGTAGTGCCATAGAAGAGGTATTTTTGCACCCATGCTTTTTGTAGAATAAACTTTTTTGGTTGGCATTTAAAAAAAAAAAGCAGGCCAGAACTGAGTGAGGGCAAGCGTCTAGGGAATGAGGCTTAAGCACCAAAGCCCTATGTATCCATTCAATGTCTACAGAAAAATCAGCATTTAGAATCAGGGTCGTGTGAAAAAAGGTGCCCATAAATGCCAGCATGTCTGTCCCTTCTGAGTTCTCATGTAGGCTGTATGCTCTGTGGTTTTTGTGCTGGGCTCTATTTTTGACATCCTCCTGGTGGTCTGCTATTGCTCCCTGAGTCTCTGCTAGCACAGCAGGGCCATCTCGAGTTCTGCCATGTGGTTGGAGTTAGTGGTCATGTAGTGTTTTGTGGCATTGATTCTGGTGCTCAGGGTGTCAAGGTCTGATCGGGCTGATGAGAGGGACTCCATAAATTCAGTGAACTCCTCTCTGAAGGCTTTTAGCTCTAAAAGAATTGCATCCAACTTTTCGCCTTTATGGTTCTTTTAGGGAGCATTGATTGTCCATAGATTGGGACCGAGCAGACACCGAAATCTATGACAGACAGGGCCGAGTCAAAGCACTCCACTGCCAAGTCATCAGCATCTATCAGCAGGACATAAAATTTATTCTTGGAGAGCTTCATGGGTGTTCGTGAATACCTCTCCTTTTAACTGGTGATGATATCAATGGCAAAAGTGCTAGTTTAATGAGGTTTTGCTTTCTGAAGGGTAGGAGCTTCCAACTTAAGCCACCATTAGCCTGGTGACGTCACTGGAAGTCCTCTGTAAGGCTCAGTCTTGAGTTGCAAAACACATATCCATTTATTCAAGGTACAAAGGTTGTACAAAAGTGCAGCTACATGCAGTAATGTGTAGTCTTGTGCAAATGCCCCAAACGTTTCGCTCAATAGAGCGTTATCAAAGCTGAGCATCCTCTACTGTTCACTTCCTTAAATAGCACCCTTTAAATTAACTACCCAGCCTCTCACCCTCCCCATGCCCCTGATCCCCCTCCGGAGTGTGCCCACGGCAAGGAAAAAAGGACAGCAACAGAGCATTGGAATTAACCACATGGAGAGTTAGCAAGGTCGTACACTACTAATGCAGAAATAAGACATATAATGTGCCCCATTTTTTGTCAAAAAGCATGAGCCTATTACGGGACCCAGCAATCAGATGTTCCATTCTAAAACATGCTGAAAGCTCATTTAGCCATTCACTATAAGATATGAGCAGTTGATCCAACCAGTGTTTAAGCACAAGCGTTTTGACAACCATTGAGATTAAGACCACAAGGAATCTATGCTCCTTAACCCTGATGTTGGTATAAATGCCCAAAATACAGATTACCATGGTGAAAAGCCCCTCCAGACCCAGCAGAGGGTCCATCTTGGATTGAATGAGTTGCCATAAGGGAGTAACTTTTTCACACTGCCAGAATATATGTAACAGATTCCCTTCTGATTTACCACACCTGAAGCAGGTAGAATCGGGCAGACAGCCTGTTTTGGCCAGTTTGACATGTGTGTAGTATGTGTCATTTAAAATATGTTATTGGGTAAGTCTAAGCCTGTCCTGGGAATTATAAAGGTATAAGTCTTTCCAGATTTGTGTCCAGTTGAAGGGTATATTAGGCAGCAAGGAGTTCCAGGCCTTAGAGCCTGGAAGGGGGTCTGGGTGGCCAATGGCTAAGAGACAAGCATATAACAAGGAAATGTAATGAGGTTTTGAGGATAGGTCCTGCAGCTGGGCTATTATGGGCCTCATTTTGGATAACTGAGGCGTGGTACCAAATAACTGACCCACAAGGTGTCTCAACTGTAAGATCTTGAAGGTGTGCACCCGAGACAAGCTATTTTTCAGGAGGATATCTGGAGAGGAAGGAAGGGTGTCCTGGGAGTATAGATCTGCCACTATTTCTTCCAGTAGCTGAGGTAGCCAGCTTGGAGTGAGACTGGTACCACCTATCTTGATGTTGGTATTCATAAAAGTAGGTTGGGCAAAATCTTGCTGTGGGGAAATCTTGAAAAAGGAACAGCATTGAGAAAATACCTTTGGTGAGGTGCCAATCACAGATTGACATAGTGGCACTGATAAAGCTTTCCAAGGAGAAAAAAAGATAATTGATGCATCTAGGTTGTGCAGTTATATGAGTTGGTTTTCTAATTGAAGCCAAATTGGTATATAGTCTCCTTCGGGATTGGATAGCCATCTACCAGACCTCGAAAAGTGACTGGCCCGGTGATATAGGAGAAAGTTGGGGAGACGAAGGCCACCAGATTCTTTGGGAAGACTTAATTTAAGAAAAGAGCATCTAGGATGTTTATTTAACCCAATGAAACTAGTGATAATGGAGTGTATATGTTGGAAGAAAGAGAGAGGAAGCCAAATGTTCAATATATTTAAGGGATAAAAGAGCCTTGGGAGAATGTTCATCTTTATAATATTTATCCATTCCCATAAAGATAATAGAAGGGACTTCCACCTCCAAAGATCCTGCTGAATTGTAACCACTAAGTCCTCTAAGTTTAACTTCTTGATGCTCAAGGAATCAGTGGATAACAGGATATCCAAGTATCTAATTGAGTGTGGGGACCATTTCATACCGAATTGATTAAAATCAGCTCTGTGTGTGAAGTGATTTAAAGGCAAAATTTTAGTTTTATAAAGATTTAGTTTATAATTGGAAAGATGACTAAACTGAGCTATTGCTTGAAGGAAATGCTCTAGAGAAGTGGCAAGATATTCTGAATGAAGGAGAAGGTGTGATTAAGCACTGAGATACCCTGTATTTGGGGGGATGATTTGATGCTGTGAAGGAGAGGTTCCAGATAAAGGTTGAAAAGGAAAGGCAACAGAGGACACCCCTGTCTGGTGCCAGTGAAGAGAGGAAAGCAGGGGGAAAAGACTCCTTTACAATATATCCTGGTGGAAGGAGAAGAGTAAATAGTTTGGAGCCATTGAAGGAAGAGAGTGGAGAATCCCATTTGCCGTAGGTTCAACCAGAGAACCCCCCAATCCACCCTAACAATAGCCTTTTCAGCATCTAATGAGACCAGTGCCATAGGGGATTAAGAAGACTGGGCAGCCTGGAAGATATGACTCAGTTTCCTAAGATGGTCCATGGATGAGTGACCCAAAATGAAGCCAACTTGTTTAGGGCTCAGTAGGTGAGTCCAGACTGACCTGATAAGCAAGGAGCTCCTCAGCCTTATTGGCATCATGGCTGTTGCCATCATGACAGTCCAACTGGTATGCTTGCACATGAGAGTTCTTCAATGGCTCCTCTGTTTACAGTGGGCTCAGCATTAAAATAACCTGGAATTTCTACTTTCAGTGATGTCTCCTGTGTGTTGTGCCCACCTTGGGTGGTTTGATTGCTCCAACCTCATCAAGGGGGCTCCTTTTCTCTGTCCTATGCCCCTGGCTGTCCTGACAACAGATGCATCTGGTTCAGGTTGGGTTACCTATCTAGGGCCCGTAAACAAGGTCAGTGGTCCTTCATTGGTTTCACTCTCCACAGCAACACTCTGGAAATGAGGGCTGTTCTACATGACTTACAGGCCTTTGAAGTCTATCTTCATGGTCAACATCTGCTGGTATGGATGGACAATATTTCAGTGATGCATTACATAAACAAATAAGAGGGTGTCTATTCATATCTCCTCTGCAGGAAAATGACACAGGTCTGATACTGGGTGATGGACCTTAATGTGTATCTAATGGTCACGTTCCTTTCAGACTCCCTATTTGATGTGACATAACTGAAATAATCAACCATCTCAAATCAGTCCCAGACTGAATCACATGAGTGGAAACATATGTATTCAGTTGTAGATGACCTCTTTGATGGATGGGGTAATCTGGAGCAGGACCTTTTTCCTACAACCATTTGACAGAAGCGGCAGTGTTTTAGCTTACTCATTTCAGAGCCTGGAGTTTTCTGGTGAGATGCATGTTCCCTTTCTTGGAAAAGGTGATTGCCATTGTGCATTTCCACTATTCCCTCTGATCCAAAGTGTTCTAATCTAGTTTTGGCAGAACATGTCATGATGATTTTAGTAGCTCCATTCTGTCCCAGTCAAATTTGGTTTCCACTGCTACAGAAGCTGGCAATGGTACTGCCTATTGTGCTTGCTCTCCAGGTAGGACTTGTCACAGGAACTAGACTGTCTGGTATATCCAGATCTCCCAACCCTGCACCTCCATGCCTGACTTCTGAGGATGTAGAACTCTCTTGATTTGGGATCTCCCCAGTGGTTGCTGATGTTCTCCTCAATGCCCATGAACCTTCCACTTGGCACATCTGCTCCCAGAAATGGAAATATTTCACTATCTGGTGTGCCTCCATTGCTTGGACCCATTTTATGTCCAGTGAGACATATTCTGGATTACTTTTTATCATTATCAAAATCAGGCCTCCAGTACTGCTCCATGAAGGTGCAATTGCTAGGTGTTTTGGTTTTCCACATCCTTATAGATGGTAAGTTGGCTGCCCCATGTGAAGTATTTGACAGGTTTTTTAAAGGTATTTTGCATCTTCATCCCCTGGACTGTAGGGCAATTCTAGTGCGGGACCTTAATATGGCTCTGGAGACCCTTTCAGGGGCTCCTTTTGAACCTGCTGCTGCATATGATATGTGCTTCCTATCTTCGAAGGCACTGTTCCTAGTCACTATTACCTCAGCATGAAGAGAATCCAAGTTGCAAGCTGTGGTTACAGAGCCTGTGTGTCTTATTTTTCACCAGGACTGGGTCTCTCTAAGATCTCATCTTCATTTTTACCTGAAGGCTGCCTCTGACTTTACATTGAATCAGACTATCCACCTTAGCGTTTGTTTCCCTTCCCCACCCAATAGCTGAGGTGTGTTATTAGATTCATTAGATATCCACAGTGCCTTGCACTTCTACTTGGATCATACTAAGGACTACAGGAAATCCTCTCAGCTCTTTGGGTCTTTTGCCCCCAGAATGGTGGGGTCCCTTGTTTTTAAGCAATGCCTTTTCAAAGGTTGGCACACTATTTCTTTTTGTTATTGAAAACACAGTAAGGAGCTTCCCAGTCCTGTCTCTGGCCACTGTATCATGGCAAAGCCACTTCTGTAGCTTGTTGTCATAATATGTTGACTGCTGATATTTGCTGTGCTGCCACTTGGAGTTCTGTCCACACTTTCACTAAACACTGTAGTCTGGACACATCTGTCACAGATTAGCCAGCTTTTGGCACTATTGTTCTTCAAGGCTTCCTTTCATAGGGTCATAGTGATCCTTCCTGTCTCCGATGGTTCTTACTGTACTGCTTGAGAATTATTCCACAGGTATTTCTCAGTGGAAGGAGATATTCTCAAAGAAGATGGTTCAGTTATTACAGTAACAGGAGATCTCAAGAGAATCTCCTCCGTTGCACCCCAGCTCACCTTCCCATCTTTTCCTTCTACTTTGAGATGGTGTTTGATAGAAGTCCTGCCTGCTGTCACATGCTATGTATGCTTCATCTGCACTATTTCAGCATAATTATGGGTTTCACCCCCTCTTCCATGTGCTTGGTTATAGTTATGGTTTCCTGCTTGTAGTACACATCCACTCTGATTGTCTCTAGTAAGGAACTGAGGAATGATGTGGCTGCCTATATCATATAGGCAGTGTTGACATACGTCAGCATGGTTATCCTCAGCTGGCAAAAGTTTTCAAGTAGTCCTGGTGTCGATGGCTTACAGTTCTAATGGTGTGGTGCGACAGAGGAGATTGTCTAGAAGATGTACTGTTACAGTGAGTAACTGAACTTTTCTTTAGGACTTCTTAGAGCTTCAAGATTGGATTTGCTGGAGATGGCATTCTAGCATTGTTGGTTCCCATTTTATGACCCAGGCTATGGAATGCTGTCCCATCGTACATCCCAGCTGCTCCCTCAGGGGCCAGTTTTTAAACTGCATTCAAATACATGGTTCTTCTCTCAAGCTTTTCCAAGGACCTGATTTTATGAAGTTCATTATATGGTACTCTGAAGTAAGAATAACATTTAGTTGTGAAATCTATGTTAGAAGTGAATTTTAGAAGTTGAACATAAATTGTAATTGAATTGGATGAATTGATAAAGCAAGATTGTGGACTGTTAAGCAATTTTGCATTGTATTTTTGTGTTCTTACAGTATGTTAAGCAATTTACCACTTAGAAGGTGGCTTCTCAGAGAACTATTGCTGGAGCCACAACAAAATTAAACAAAAGAAAACCAACAGAGTTGGGCTGCACAGCTAAACCACAAAAGACCCGAAGCTAGGTCTAGTTAAAACACTTTTATTACAAAGTTCAAAAGTATCTGAACAGCAGCACCCCCATGCAAGACACCACATGACCAACGTTTCCTGTGGCACTCATGCTTTTTCAAGGCGTGGTTTCTAGGTTACACTCCCATATTTATAGTGCCCCATTTAAAGTGATCATTCACAATACATAACATTGATATTCCTATAGGAAAACAAAGAAAGGGAAGGGGGAGAGAGAGGGGAAAGGAAAGGAAAAGAAACAAGAATATTCAAATCTAAAAATGCACTACCAATAAATGTCCATCAAAACACTTCAAAATGCATCTAAGGAGTACAATCATAATAATAATACATCTCATATTGCAGTAAAATAGCAAAATTACAAAATTCAATAAATAAGGCAAGAAACAAGAAGCCCCTATCTGAATTGTTCTATTTTTATCTATTTTTCAAAAAAGGCTTTAAGCTAAACATTGCATTTAGTCCCTTAGCACCATGAGCTTTCAATAAATATTGCAACTTGCTTTCACATTTCAACAGCTCATTTTCAAAATCTCCACCTTTGACATTTGATGCAACCTTGTCAAGGCCCTGGAACATAATTTCGTCCTTTTCGGACCACATGTACAGCCAAAGCATTAGTTTTTTCCTGTTTTTGTATGGCTGTCAAATGTTCATAAATCCTGTTTTTGAAAGGACGTTTAGTTTTTCCCACATAAAAGTCATTGCATTCAGTACATGAAGCCACATAAATCACTCCAGTTGTTGCACAAGTCATAAAGTGATTATACACAATCTCCTTTTGAGATTGGATGTTTAAAAATGTTCTTCATCTTTAAATGAGTACAATATCCACAATTGCCACACTTGAAAGTTCCACCTGGCAAGCAGGGTCTTACATCCACCTCTCTTCTAGTGTAATGACTCTTAGTCAACATGTCTGCAAGATTCCTGCCTTTTTGTACACCATTCTAGGAGGACCTTGTACACTGTTTTCCAGTTTTAAAATGTCCCAGTTTTTACATAAAATCTCCTGTACTTTTTTGCATTGGGGATTGAACTCTGTAATGAAAATCAAAGAATCATCATTATTTCTTCTTCCCTGTTGAGACTTTTGCCTCACAAGATCACCTCAATTCATCTGACCCACTGCATCAATAGCTTTTTGTACACACTGATTGCTGTACCCCCTCTGGGCAAATCTACTGGTTAAATCTCTAACCTCCTTCTCATATACTATATCAGAACTAATATTGCTGTCATGAACTGTCCCTTAGGTATATTCAAAATTAAGTTTATTGGGTGACAGCTATCAAAAGCTAACAATACATTCCATGCTGTGGGTTTTCTATATAACTCAGTTGTAAAACCTCCTCTGCCATCTGTATTAATCAACAAGTACAAAAAAGAAATCTTCTCAAAATTGGAACACATGGTAAATTTCAAATCCTGATTAGTTTTTTCCAAGTATGTAACAAAGTCCCCAAGAGCCCCAGGGGGCCCCCCTCCACACCAAAAATATGTCATCAGTAAAGCGTCAATATAACAACAAATTATCTCTGAAAGGGTTCCGATTGGAAATCTCATGCTCCTTTTCCCAAATACTTAAATACAGTAAAGCCCACCAGGATGAAGCGCAGTACTGCATAATTCTGCAGTACAGTTACTGCAGTGAACAATGCAATTTCAATGGGAGTTAATCCCTTTTGTCATGCAGTAAACCTATAACACTGCGCTTCATCCTGGTGGGCTTCACTGTATAGATTCGCATAATTTAGTGTGAAGGACGCCCCCATGGCCGTCCCCTTAGTCTGCAAATAAAACAATTGTTAAACATGAAAAGATTATATATCATAACTTTTTCAGCTAGTACCAGCAGGAATTCAATGAAGCCATTCTCATACTCTGTATGTTCATATAACATCTGCCTTCAAGATTTCAAACTAGTCCTATGAGGTATGTTTGTGTATAAGGAGTGGATGTCCAGGGTAACCAGAACATCATGTTCTCCTATTTCAAAATTCTCTAACACTTGCAGGACCTGAAGTAGTATCCCTCAAATTCACAAACCATGCCTGTACAAATGGTTTTATATAATGGTCCACTAGTTGTGCCAAGGGTTCTGTGAGAGAACCAATACTCGCCACTATAGGGGGAGCAGGTGGATCAATCAAGGTTTTGTGAATTTTGGGCGATTCATATAATGTTGCTCTCACTGTACATGGCACAACCAGGAACTCATATATCTCCTTTGAAATAACTCTGTCTAGGCTTCATATAGATATGTATCAATGTTTAGCTTAAAATCTGTAGTCAAATCTATGGGTAACAGTTTATAATAATCAACATATCCCAATTGTCTAAGCATTTCTTTTTCATACTAATCTATATTTAGGATGACAATCGCTCCACCCTTATCTGCAGATTTAATTTATATCTGGTCATTTCTCGATAGATTCTGTAGTGCTTCTATTTCTTCCCTGGTACAATTTTGAAATCTGACTTTCCTTCCTTCTGCTAAAAATTCCTGGAGATCTTTTTCGCAAGCCTTTTCAAAAGCTGCCACCACAGGATTTCTTAAAGGAATAAATGTAGAACTTTTCCTGAACAATTCCATAGACTTCTCTTCTGTATCTTGATTAGAATCCAAAGTGCTATCTTCTTTCTGATACAAAACTTTTAAATCCAACTTCCTCGTGAATTTATGTAAGTCCACCATGATATCAAACTCTCTAAGGGGATGGCCATGGGGGGGCCTCCTTCACACCAAATTATGCGACTATATATTTAAGTACTTGGGAAAAGGAGCATGTGATTTCCAATTGGAACCCTTTCAGAGATAATCTGTTGTTATATCGATGCTTTATTGATTACATATTTTTGGTGTGGAGGGGGCCCCATGGGGATCTTTGGGACTTTGTTACACACCTGGAAAAAACTAATCAGAATTTGAAATTTCCCATGTGTTCAAGTTTTGAGAAGATTCCTTTTTTGGACTTGTTGATTAGAAAAGATGGTAGAGGAGTTCTTACAACTGAGTTGTATAGAAACCCCACAGCACAGGATGCATTGTTAGCTTTTGATAGCTGTCACCCAAGAAACTTAATTTTGAATATACCTAAGGGACAGTTCATGAGAGCATGCAGAAATATTAGTTCTGATATAGTGTATGAGAAGGAGGTTAGAGATTTAACCAGTAGATTTGCCCAGAGGGGGTACAGCAATCAGTGTGTACAAAAAGCTATTGATGCAGTGGGTCAGATGAATCGAGGTGATCTTATGAGGCAAAAGTCTCAACAGGGAAGTAGAAATAATAATGATTCTTTGCATTTCATTACAGAGTTCAATCACCAATGCAAAAATGTACTGGAGATTTTATGTAAAAACTGGGACATTTAAAAATTGGAACCTAAACTGGAAAACAGTGTACAAGGTCCTCCTAGAATGGTGTACAAAAAAGGCAGGAATCTTGCAAGCATGCTGACTAAGAGTCATTACACGAGAAGAGAGGTAGATGTGAGACCCTGCTTGCCAGGTGAAACTTTCAAGTGTGGCAGCTGGGGATATTGTACTCATTTAAAGACGAGGAACATTTTTACACATCCAATCTCAAAAAGAGATTATGTGTATAATCACTTTATGACTTGTGCAACAACTGAAGTGATTTATGTGGCTTCATGTACTGAATACATTGACTTTTATACGGGAAAAACTAAACGTCCTTTCAAAAACAGGATTTATGAACATTTTACAGCCATACAAAAACAGGACAAAACTAACACTGTGGCTGTACTTGTGGTCCACAAAGGACAAAATCATAGTTTTAAGTTTCAGGGTCTTGACAAGGTTGCACCAAATGTCAGAGTTGGAGATTTTGAAAAAGAACTGTTAAAATGTGAAGGCAAGTTGCAATATTTATTGAAAGCTTATGGTGCTAAGGGACTAAATGTGATGTTTAATTTAAAGCCCTTTTTGAAAAATAGATAAAAATAGAACAATTCAGATATGGGCTTCTTGTTTTCTGCCTTATTTATTGAATTTTGTAATTTTGCTATTTTATTGCAATATGAGATGTATTATTAAGATTGCACTCCTTAGATGCATTTTGTAGTATTTTGATGGGCATTTATTGGTAGGGCAGTTTTAAATTTGAATATTCTTGTTTCTTTTCCTTTCCTTCCCCCCCCCTTTCCCTTTCTTTGTTTTCCTATAGGAATATCAATGTTATGTATTGTGAATGGTCACTTTAAATGGGGCACTATAAATATGGGAGTGTAACCTAGAGACCACGCATTGTAAAAGCATAAGTGCCATGTGAAACGTTGGTCATGTGGTGTCTTGCATGGGGGTGCTGCTGTTCAGATACTTTTAAACTTTGTAATACAAGTTTTATAACTAGACCTAGCTCCTTGTCTTTTGTGGTTTAGCTGTGCAGCCCGACTCTGTTGGTTTTCTTTTGTTTAATTTTGTCACGGCTCTGGCAATAGTTCTATGAGTAGCCACCTTCTAAATGGTAAATTGTTGTTTTTCATGGTTGGCACCTATAACACCACTTTGTTTACTGGCAAGATGGCATTCAGTTTTACCAGCTCTGGGGTTGAAGACAGCAGCACCCCCAGTATCTTCAGCATTTACACTGTCCATTCAGTCACCGATAATGCAGATTTGCACACAGAGCAAGTGGGGACAAATAATTTTGTTGAGTCCTTGTTCTTCCAAGAAGGGGATGAGAATCCGCTGCTAAAACAAATGACTGGTGTTCCTGACCAAAATACAGGTATACAAGCAGCTGCTGCTGAAACTCCAGCTTTAACGATTAAGGAGGGAAATTTGTACAGTTAGAACGGGCAGTACTAAAAGCTAGGATATTTTATTGGCAGAAAGTGACTTTAGATGCATACCTAAAGGTTAAAAGAATACCACAAGGTCTTAGATTCACAAAGCAACCTACGTTTGGCCTTGAACGATTAAAATTTCTTACTAACTGACAGACGTATTGCTTGGATTCGAGCGCCGGGCTTATTCACATCATACTAGCAGACGGGGAAGAACAGGAAAGAGAGGTTAAAACCATAATATTGGAAAAAGAAAGACAAGCTCAAACATTTGAGACCCACTTTGAATATCAAAAATATAGAGATCAACTGGATGTTACTATTAGGAAATATGATGCGAGAATGAAAAAGACTAAAAGTACAAATTTGAAAGCGATCGTAAAGATTATTTGGAAGGCAGGATTTTTCACTGGAGTAAGAAAAACACATTTAGGACTAATAAATATTTACCCAGACCCATTCTAAAGAACAGTGACACCTATACGTGTGGGTCAGGTTAGAATCAGAACCCGAGACTGACAACATTTTTTAGTGCAGAGGAAGGAGGAAATTGCAACACCTCCCCCAATCAGCAGGCCATACAAGGGGAGAGATTACCGAAGGAGCAACAACAAGTAATGGCTCCACCTCTGCTAGGGAAACCCCTGAGATCAGAGGCAACAGAAACAGTCAATTACCCCAATCTCCCAGAGGTCCCGAAAATACAGCAGATCCCGAGACGCAGTCCACGTTTCATCTGTTTTCAACTGGAGGGAGACGGATAAGAAGGGGGACAAGGGGGAAGGGGAGAAAGAGAAAAATATGTTTATATGCCATGAGGGAGATGACACAGAGGGCAGAACCCTGTGGAGGGGCAGATTTTGGAACAAATAGCACACCCTGAATCAGTAGTGGTAAATTTGTCTGCATATGTCCTCACGGAAGCAGAAGAAGCGGTTCTCCAGAAAGGCCTCAATTATGTTCTGACTAATCATATTAGAGAGTTTGATATCATGGTGGACTTACATAAATTCATGAGGAAGTTGGATTTAAAAGTTTTGTTTCAGAAAGAAGATAGCACTTTGGATTCTAATCAAGATACAGATGAGAAGTCTACGGAATTGTTCAGGAAAAGTTCTACATTTATTTCTTTAAGAAATCCTGTGGTGGCAGCTTTTGAAAAGGCCTGCTAAAGAGATCTCCAGGAATTTTTAGTGGAAGGAAGGAAAGTCAGATTTCAAAATTGTACCAGGGAAGAAAAAGAAGCACTACAGAATCTATCCAGAAATGACCAGATAGAAATTAAAGCTGTGGATAAGGGTGGAGCGATTGTCATCCTATGTAAAGATCAGTATGAAAAAAAAATGCTTTGACAATTGGAGGATGTTGATTATTGTAAACTGTTACTCATAGATTTGACTAGAGATTTCAAACTAGACATTGATACATATCTATATGAAGCTTGGACAAATGGAGTTATTTCAAAGGAGATATATGAGTTCCTGGTTGTGCCATGTCCAGTGAGAGTGACATTATATGGATTGCCCAAAATTCAAAAAAGCTTGATTGATCCACCTGCTCACCCTATAATGGCGAGTATTGGTTCTCTCAGAACTCTTGGCACAACTAGTGGACCATTATGTAAAACCATTGGTACAGGCATGGTTTGTGAATTTGAGGGATACTACTCAGATCCTGCAAGTGTTAGAGAATTTTGAAATAGGAGAACATGATGTTCTGGTTACCCAGGACATCCGCTCCTTATACACAAATATACCTCATAGGACCGGTTTGGAATCTTGAAGGCAGATGTTATGTGAACATACAGAGTATGAGAATGGCTTCATTGAATTCCTATTGGTACTAGGTGCAAACGTTCTGAGATGTAATATTTTAATATTTAACAATTGTTTTTATTTGCAGACTAAGGGGATGGCCATGGGGGCCTCCTTCTCACCAAATTATGTGAATATATATTCAAGTTTTGGGCTGGCAGTATAGCATAGAGGTTAGAGGAACGAGGTATGAACAAGCTTGGTACATCGAGCAGACCAGACCTGAATTTGATTCTCACAACCTCCACTTGCATACTGTGTGGCACTGAACAAGTCACTTAACCACCCAGTGCTCCCAGGTTGCCCCTGAAAACAGCAACTTGTGCTTAGTGGGCCTTACCCGGTTACCAAAGACTAAAACAAAAAAAAAAAAATTTGGGAAAAGGAGCATGTGATTTCTGATCGGAACCCTTTCAGAGATAATCTGTTGTTATAGCGATGCTTTATTGACCACGTACATTTGGTGTGGAGGGGGCCCCCGGGGCTCTTGGGGACTTTGTTACTTCCTTGGAAAAAACTAATCAGAATTTGAAATTTCCCATGTGTTCCAGTTTTGAGAAGATTCCTTTTTTGGACTTGTTGATTAGTAAAGATGGCAGAGGAGGTCTTACAACTGAGTTATATAGAAAACCCACAGCAAGGAATGTATTGATAGCTTTTGATAGCTGTCACCCAAGAAACTTAATTTTGAATATACCTAAGTAACAGTTCATGAGAGCTTGCAGAAATATTATTTCTGATATAGTGTATGAGAAGGAGGTTAGAGATTTAACCAGTAGATTTGTCCAGAGGGGGTACAGCAATCAGTGTGTACAAAAAGCTATTGATGCAGTGGGTCAGATGAATCAAAGTGATCTTGTGAGGCAAAAGTCTTAACAGGGAAGTAAAAGTAATAATGATTCTTTGAATTTCATTACAGAGTTCAATCCCCAATGCAAAAAAGTACAGGAGATTTTATGTAAAAACTGGGACATTTTAAATTGGAACCTAAATTGGAAAACAGTGTACAAGGTCCTCCTAGAATGGTGTACAAAAAAGGCAGGAACCTTGCAAACATGTTGACTAAGAGTCATTACACTAGAAGAGAGGTGGATGTGAGACCCTGCTTGCCAGGTGGAACTTTCAAGTTTGGCAATTGTGGATATTGTACTCATTTAAAGACGGGAGACATTTTTACACATCCAATCTCAAAAAGAGATTGTGTATAATCACTTTATGACTTGTGCAACAACTGGAGTGATTTATGTGGCTTCATGTACTGAATGCAATGACTTTTATGTGGGAAAAACTAAACATCCTTTCAAAAACAGGATTTATGAATATTTGACAGCCATATAAAAACAGGACAAAACTAATGCTTTGGCTGTACATGTGGCCCACAAAGGACAAAATCATAGTTTTAACTTACAGGGCCTTGACAAGGTTGTAGCAAATGGCAGAGGTGGATATTTTGAAAATGAACTGCTGAAATGTGAAAACAAGTTACAAAGTTTATTGAAAGCTCATGGTGCTAAGGGACTAAATGCGATGTTTAGTTTAAAGCCCTTTTGGAAAAATAGATAAAAATAGAACAATTCAGATAGGGGCTTCTTGTTTCCTGCCTTATTTATTGAATTTTGTAATTTTGCTATGTTACTGCAATATGAGATATATTATTATGATTGTACTCCCTAGATGCATTTTGGAGTGTTTTGATGGACATTTATTGGTAGTGCATTTTTAGATTTGAATATTCTTGTTTCTTTTCCTTTCATTTCCCCTCTCTTTCCCCTTCCCTTTCCCTTTCTTTGTTTTCCTATAGGAAAAGCAATGTTACTGTATGTATTGTGAATGGTCACTTTAAAAGGGGCACTACAAATATTGGAGTGTAACCTAGAGAATACGCATTGAAAAAGCATGAGTCCCAAGCAAAATGTTGGTTATGTGGTGTCTTGCATGGGGGTGCTGCTGTCTGGAAACTTTTAAACTTTGTAATAAATTTTTTTTTAATTAGACCTAGCTCCGGGTCATTTGTGGTTTAGCTGTGCAGCCCAACTCTGTTGGTTTTCTTTCAGTATGTTAAGCACCTTGAGCCCTGGAAGGGTGATATAAAAATAAAATAGCTATCTTAATCCCTTTCTTGACCTCACATAAACCAGATTTTCCTATAATATCACTAAAAAAGTTATTTTCTTGGTCTCACATACAGTATAGTACTCACATTAGTGCCAGTGTCCTTACAGAATTACACTACCTAGATTGCTTCAGCATTTTGCTACCCCATGTCAGAATACTACTTATCAATTTTAACATATTTATTTATATTAGAGAATACTTACTGTATATAGCTATATTGATTAGTAAAAATAAATTTGTGAATCAGATTGAAATACTTTGTTTGCTGCGCCTCGTTACCTATGAATAATGTTGTTTTTCACATTCCTGGTTAATATAACTGAATGAATACACAGAAAAGGGGACTAGGCCAGTGTAAAGGACCAAAATATATGAATAAATAATATAATGAATGCATTTTAGTTTAAAGAGCACCTTTCATATAAGTGTATTGCATGGTGCTTGATAAAATGGCACCTTGATATGCCAACAGAAGCACAATGTGTTTCATGCGTGCAACCCTGGTTCAGAAGTGACTTCAGGAGCTGGTAGCAGGTAGCCAGCACTAAGGAAAATGCTGCTGAGGGCAGTGAAAAGCAGGCCAGAGAAGAAGGATGTCTATGTCCTCCACCATTGTGATCCCTCATGCTGGGCCAGGGAATCTGTTCCTGTGTAAAGGGGGCAAAGACAAAGTTTGCCAGGGTGCACAAGGTAACTCGCTCAGGCTGGTCAATGTTCTGGGGTGTAGGGAGGGACAAAAACCTTTAGGGGAGGGAGAAACACCAGCATTAGTTTTAATGTCAGCTTTTGGTACATTCAGATCATTTGCCAAGCAGCTTTGCTTCTTGTCTGCCACTGGATCCAAAGACTGTTTAAGGGGGATGGCCCTCCTGGTAGCTCAACCCCCCCCCCCACGATAGTGAAACCATGGGAAAAAGCAGTGGATTCAGCCAAGTTTGTGTAGAATAGAATGGGTGATTCCAGGTCCAGAGGAGGAGGCTGGCTGGGGATAAAAGCATATATGAAAAAGAAAGTGCTTTACAAGGTCATTAGTTGGATACTAGTACTGCAGTAGCCGTTTGCACTTCATAACTGCACACAGCCATTGGCATCAGCATTACAAACGGTTTTCTGGATGGGGCAATGTTATCCAGGTTGCAAAGGGATAATTTCTTACTGTTGTGAAACATGTCATTGTATCTTTAACTTCTACCTGAGTAGCCACAGTAGAGGGTCAAAAGGGACCTCAGTTTAACAACTTGTCCAAGTGATGGCATCTCCAATATGGTAGTACGTCCTCTGCTCTACATGTCACATTTAGTCCTGGATGTTTGTCCAAGTCCCCAGTTTTGTTTAGGTTTATATTTCTTGGAAAATGTATCTACACATTCATCTATTAGGTACCCATATTCAGGTTTGTGCTTTTTTGTTTAATCTTTTTTTTTCTCCCTCCAGTTGGCCACCTTCTGCCAAACACCCCAGCCCTGCCACCCTGATGTCCACCAGGACTTACCACCAGTCATCTGTCCCCAGGACTCCTCCTCCTCCTCCCCCAGTGGGGTCGGCGGGGTTCCCCACTTGTTTACCTCTAGTCTAGTGAGTTAGATGCAGTTTCAAGGAGGTTTTGAATGACTGGTGGTGTTAAACCAAGGTGGGCTTTTTTCAAGGAGGCAGATCTGGTACTTCATCCTCCCCTGGAGATTTTCCACAGTCATGATGCATGCCTCCTGCTCCCACATGATGTGCATTGGCATCTGCCGTGCCTCCCTCTCTTGCTCAGGTAGTTATGGCTGCCTTTCTGCCAACGTCTGCTAGGGACCAGGTGAATGCTGGGTTCTGCAAACTCTCCCCATGAGGAGGAGAGCAGTCCTTTAGATGCCCAGTCCTTCTCCCTGAGTTCTTTCCCGAACCTGGGTTGTTGTTGCTGCAAGTGGTAGTGCTACCAATGCCCAGCAGGCCAGCCAAGGCTGTGCTTTTTTAATAAAAATAATGAAGATGAAATTCATAGGCATGGTTTCCAACTCCCTACTGTATTTAAGGCTCTTAATAGGCATATCCAGTTGGCAGACTCTGCCTGCAAATGTGTCTTATGATCTTAGGTGCTTCTTCTTTATTTATTGGTTAAACGTCAATGAACAAATTGCAATGAATGTAGGTATTTATAGTATTGTTTGCAAATCTTCTTTGCTGTCACTTTTGTGAACATCTCAGTTTTGTTTAAAAGCAGGATCTTATAGCTGTAATTCTCGTATCTTGTGATTTGCTTGCATTTGTCTGATACTTTCTATGTATGTTGTTCTACTGATACTGTGAGTTTCTGCCATTATTATGGCTCAGGTTTTGCCTGAAAATGGTCCCTGGGAGTGGCGCACACACCCAGTAAATGAATAACTACTGGTAACTAACTAACTAAATAACTAACCCACCCACTGACTGATTGACTCACTCACTCACTCACTCATTCACTCATTCACTCACTCAATACACTCACTCACCACTCACTCACTCACTCAAATAACCCACTCACTCAACTAACTCACTCACTCAACTCACCTCAACTCAACTCACTCACTCACTCACTCATCTAACTCACTCACTCACTCACTCAACTAACCCACTCACTCACTCACTCACCCAGTCACTCATACACTTACAGAGATGTGCATAGAGAGAATATCTTCTCAGACTGTGTGCAAAAGGGTATGATGACTTGAGGTAATGAAGGCAGACTTAGATGATCCTTCCACAATTAGCCAAGCATTCTACTGCTGCAAATCCAGTAACACTGTAGTACAGTATTTCAAAAAGCACTCTAGATCATATTGGCTCAAAGGTACTTGACATTTTACTGGTACTTCTAAATGTAATTAATGTTGAAAAAAGGTAACCATATCGAAGCCCAATGTGGGACTCAACAATTTGGGGCACCTTCTTTAAAATACAGTAATAAATGTAAGGAATGGCATGTACATTTAAACCCAGGTGTATACAGTATACAAGATAAACCTTTGCACAAAATGCTTTGTTACAAAAAGGCCCTGTCACAAAAGGGATAAAGGCCTTGAATTGCTTTCAGTGGCATTTGTGTAGGGCATGATAATGAACATCCCTTTTCCTCTTTGCCAAATGTCAATCTATCTTTTTTTAACTACTGGTTTTGGATGCCCTATCATCTGAAAGTGCACTCCATCTATATCTGTCTGGACATACACCAGGAACAATGAATGAATGAATGGGCTATTGCCTGAGAATGAGAACTGTGTGAGAATGTACATGTCAGTTTAATAAAAGTTATTGTCAACTATGCCCATTCATTTGTAAAAAGATAAGTATGGAGAGAGGCATTTCTGATTGAGAGACTGGGATCATTTTTGTTGACTATTTATTAGAGATTAGTGATGCTTGGGTAACGACAATATGCTGTAGAATGGAATGACACAGTAAGTCCACTTGCTGCATAGACTGGGCTAATGGCACAATTTTCCAAGCAAAGTTGCCTTAGAGGCAGGTAAATTATTTCTCTGATATTTCTACTGAAAGGAAAGGTCATAGCTTTGAGTCTAGGTACAGTGGCTCAGACTGTCTACTTCCTGGATGTGTAAATTAACCACTACACCACAGAAACTGGCATTAATTTTGGTGGGATGTCAGCTCACAGAAGATATGTCAGTGGGCTAGAAAGTAGGAGACCAGCGGTTGAATGCAGGCAGGAACCTTCAGTTTTGTATATTCAGCAAGAAACCAAGATTCAATGCTGTGCAGGAATTTATAAGTTTGTATTTGAAATGTATTTTAATGTTTAATTTCACCAGTGTTGTGATTCATGGTAGTGTGAAGTTAGAAAAATAAGTGTACAGAAAATGGACTTTATAATGAGGAAGAATATATGCAGCAGGAAACTGCTGTCTTGGAAGCCACTGCCTCTGAGGAATGTTTAGCTGGAGATTTGTGTCTCTTGCCATTAGAAGTATGTGGGTAACTTTTTCGAATATTCGACACCCCTAGATACTTGGTGCCAATAAAAAAAAACACCTTTATACCTCCCTAGGTCATCAGTGCTAGTTCCTTGGCCATCCCTACCAACTTCAGTAATTAACTAATCTGTCTGCCTACTATCATCAAACATGGAATACTCTGCCCTCTCCCTACCAGTCACATATGTTTTGCTGTATGAGTTATGTGATAGACTAATAGAGTTGAGCTATTGGGGAGCTGTGAGGGGGTGGGGTGACTGGGCTGTCTGAGATTCTTGACATTGGCCCCTGAAATCATCTGTCAGCATCATACTGCATACTGTGTAAGGTTCATATAGGGGAAAAACAGTTCTTTAGATAAACTTGGAAAAAAGGACAAGGAGAGGGGGGATTGTTAGGCTAATGGACGGGGCAGGGTAATAGTGGAGGACAAGCAGAAGGCAGATGTTTATAAAGACTACTTTTGCTCATTGTTCACAGTGGCAGATAGTGGACCTTTGTCTGAAAGTGGCATAAAGGGGGCCATAAGGGGGATGCTAGTAATGAGGCAGGTGGTAATTATGAGAAAAAGGGCCAAAAAAGTGCTTGTAGCCTTGGAAATAGATAAGGCTCGAGGCCCAGATGGGATGAACAAAAGGGTGCTCTGGGAACTGGAACTGGAACTAGCTGAACCCCAGACAGGGTTATTCAATTGCTTACTACAGTCAGGAGTTGTTCTGAAAGATTGGTGGGTAGTGGACATTGTTCCATTCTGGAAGGGAGGAGACAAGGAGCAACCAGAAAACTAGAGACCTATTGATCTTACCTCCATTGTGGGTAAACTAACGGAAACACTAGTCAAGGATGACCTAGTGGACTTCCTGGAGAGAAATGTGCTCCAGGATAATAAACATCATGGGTCTGTGGCAGGGAGGTCTTGCCAGACCAACCTTATAGTGTGTTTTGACTGGAAACTGGGGCAGTGGGCAAGAGGCAAGCAGTGGATTTACTCTACTTCAGCTTCAGCAAGCCATTCAACTAACTGCCTCAAAGAAGGTTGCATAAGAAGTTAGAGGATCTGGATGCCACAAAGGATCTAATTAGATGGGTGGGTAGCAGACTGGTGGGAGACAGCAGAGGGTGGTGGTAAACAGAGTCAAGTCAGGGCAGAGGGAGGTCACAAGTGAAGTGCTACAGAGTTCATGCTTAGGTCCGGTCTTTTGCAATATGTTCATCAGCGACAGAGGAGAAGGAATACAGGTCAAGATGTGTCTCTTCACAGATGACACTAAGCTCTCTGGCAGGATAGATGGTGAGGAATGGGTAAAGGAGTTGCAGAAGGACCTGCAATGATTAGAGAGGTGGTCCAAGGTTTGGTAGTTACAATTCAATGCCAAGAAAGGCAAGGTGATGCAAATAGGGGACAAGAACCCGAGGATGGAATATTAGATGGGAGGGGTTAAGTTGGAAACTGCATCTAAGGAAAGGGAGCTGGGAGTCATCATAAGTGATTCCCTAAAACAATCTAGCCATGGCAACAAGGCCTAAAGCAAGGCAACCAGAATGTTGGGGTGTATTGGAAGGGGTTGGACAGCATGAGGTAAGAGTTAATGCTACTTCTCTGTAGATCACTGGTGAGGCCACATCTGAAATACTATGCCCAGTTTTGGAGTCCCCACCCAAGAAAAGACAAAGACAGAGTGGGGGCAGTGCAGCATATGGTAACCAAAATTATTCAGGGCCAACACGGTAGATCCTACAAGGCTTTGAACATGTATTCACTGGAGACCAGAAGGGAAAGGGATGATATGATAGAGATCCTCAAGCTCCTTGACTCACTCAGCCCCATAGCGCGTATGTGTGTCATCAGAAAAATTCCTCTAGCCCTCATAGCACATATGTGCATCAGGTATTTACTTCTTCTCATCCCCAGAGTGCATATGTGCGTCCTGCACTTCTTATGCACTTTCTGGATCAGCCAATCAGGGATAAGGTTATTGGAAAGTGCAGGGGGATAAAACCTTTTATAGGTACATTAGGGAGTGAATAAAAGCCAAGGGAGGGATAAAGAGACTTAATCAGAACCGGTTTAAGACCTAATGGCACCCCAAGCAGAAATATTTGTGGTGCCCCCTACACTGATTCACATCACCCCCCATTCTCCCTTCTTCCCCAATCCACATCCAAAAAGTGATAAGAATTCTATGAATGCAAGGGTGATGACAACAAGAAAAAATTACTTACCATAGTAATCTTGTTTCTTCCACAGTATTCTTCTGTATTCCTAACTCTCTGCAGTCAGCCTCCTAAGTAGAACTGCCCGAGATAGAATGTTATGCAAATGATAAAACCTATCATTGGCTCATGCCACTTATTCAGACTCTGCCCTTATCAGCTACAATGTTCCACCAATGTATCAGATATCTAAGAGCCTGCAAGGCAATTTTAACTATAATTACACCTATCTATCTATCTATCTACAACAAAACTATACTGTCTAGTAGAAACTACAAATATTAACATAAACCACCACCCTCAAATGCCAGAATCACCTGGAAAAAGAAGGGTAGGAAAAACTCCACCCATTAGGGTTTAAACAACGTATGTCAGTGTTTGGTACTCTATATTTAAAAGCTCAGTTAGGAGTGCAGAGGCTTTGGTTCTGGAAGGGGAAGCAGGTTGGGAGAGTTAGAAATATAGAAGAATACCCTGGAAGAAACAAGATTACTATGGTAAGTAATTTTTTCTTCTCACCCCTTGTATTCTATATTCCTAACACTCTGCAGACTTCAAAGCAGTACCTTTGGAGGTGGGCACAGAACCTACTTTTTTGGAAAGAGGCTTTGCAGGATTGCTGTGCCAAATGTGGCATCACTTCTGGATTAAGTGTCTAGACTATAGTTGTTAGTAAAGGTGTGTACTGTCCTCCAGGTAGCTGCTTTACAGATCTCCACTAATAAAACACATCTGGCTGCTGCCATGGTTACAGATGTGCCCCTTGTGGAATGCGCTCTCGCTCTCTGCTGGGGCTCCTTGCCAACTTTCGAATAGCAACTGAATGCACTGGATTAACCAGTGAGAAGTGGACCTCTTTAAGCTGGGTTACCTTTACCCACATCCCCATAAGTCAGGAACAACTGTTTGTCTTGCCCATGATCGCTGGTGTGGGTCATGTAGTAACTTAATGCCCTCTTGACATCCAGACTATGGAGTCTGCACTCACCTGAACTAGTATGTTCAGTGAAGAAGACTGGCATGGTAATGGACTGGTTCAAATGAAAGTCAGAGACCACCATGGAGAGGAATTTTCTATTTGTTCATAATACTACATTGTCTCTGTGGAAGGAAAGATAATCCTTCTAGACACACAAGACCTGAAGCTCACTAATTCTTCTAGCTGAGGTGATAGCAACCAGAAAAAGAGTTTTCCAGGTAACATACTTTAGGTGTGCTGAAGCCATGGGCTCAAATGGGGGCCTCATGAGCTGGGTAATGCATATGTTCAGGTCCCATGCTGGTCCTGGTTCCCTACAAGGTGGGTGCAAATGGCACAGACCTTTAAAAAACCTTTTGAAAATGGGACTGGATGCCATGGAGGTGTTCCTCCCAGCAGAAATGTAAGCGAATACTGAGGCTAAATGCACTTTCAGGTATGTAGGTTGCAGACCCTGGGAGTGTAGGTAAGATAATCCAGGACAGCTAGTATTCCCATGTGAGAGGGGCAGGTACCTTTGGAAGCACACCAAACAGAGAACCTCTTCCATTTTGAAGCATAGGTCTTCTTAGTAGAAGGCTTCCTGTAGCCCTTCATGATATCCAGGACACTTAGAGTGTACAAACTCTTAAGTCCTCAAGAGCTGTGCTTTAAGTTGAAGAGATCTGAAGTTTGGGTACAGGATCCTGCCCTGATGGGAGATCAGCAGGTTGTGCCTTCTGGGTAGATGTATTGGTTTTGCTACAGACATGGAGAATCCTAGAGGGTACCATGGCTGTCTGGCCCAGTCTGTTGCTATCAAGATCATTGATGCAGGTTGTGACCTGAGTTTGATCAGAACTCTGAAAATGAGAGGAAAAGGAAAAGCATATAGGCTTCTTCCTGACCAGTCCATTGTCAAAGCATCCAGTGGGATTGTACCCTTGGCTGGTGGTCTAGAGCAAAAAGGGGCAGATGATGATTCGAGGGATGCAAAGAGATCTGTCTCATGTGTGCCCCACCTCCTGAATACTGCCTCCAGTATCTGCTTATTGATGGACCACTTGTGGTGGGCCTGATTGATTCTGCTCAGGGCATCTGCTAGGGTATTGACTTTCCCTGGCACATGAATGGCCTGTAGGGAGGCCTTCAGTGAGTAAGCCAAACTCCAGATCTTTACTGCTTCAATGTACATGGGCCTAACCTTGTCCCCCCTTGCTTGTTTATGTAGTACACTGTTGTGGTGTTGTCTGTCCTGACCTGCACCACTTTTCCTTGTAGCAGTGGTGGTGCACATGCCTTCAGTGCCAGGAACACTGCCCTCTGCTCCAACAGATTTATATGCTGGAGTGACTCTCGCTGGACCAGGTTCCATGAGTGGTGTGTTCCCCTAAGTGGGCACCCCACCCTAACAGGGAGGCGCGGTTGTAAGAATGGCTGATGGGATTTCCCATTGAAAGGATACCCTCCCTGAGGTTGTCTGCTTCCTTCCACCACTGAAGGGCTTACAGAAATGTTCTTGTTACTGGAATTGGCTTTGAATAGTGTCTTTCCTTGGCACCAATGTGCACCAAGGTGAAACTGTATGTCTCTATTTAGAACCTGGCACCTAAAATTGTGCCTGTTGTTGCAGCCGTGTGTCCTAGAAGCTTCAGAAATTGTCTTGCTGGCTTTGGCCTGCTTCAGCCTGAAAGAAACCGCTATTTGCCGATGCTTTGCACTCTGTCCTGAGGGAGGAAGGTTCTTCCTTCTAAGGTGTTCACTTCAGCTCCTATGAAGTACAGAACCTGTACTGGAGTGAGAACAGATTTCTCCTGATTTACCAGGAACTCTAGTGAGTGTAACAGGTTTGGTGTTACCTGCAGGTGATCTTGCACATGCCTGGGTGAGCTTCCCACTACCAGCCAATTATCATGATAGGGGAAGAGTGATGCACCTAACCTTCTTAGGTGTGCCACCACCACTGCCAGATGCTGTGCAAATACGCTTGGGGCTGAGGAGAGACTGAAGAGCAGGGTTGAAAACTGGTAATGTCCTGATGGAAGTCTGAATCTGAGATATTTTCTGTGAGATTCTCTTATGAGAATGTGGAAATAGGCATCTTTCAGATCCAGAGATGCTAGCCAATCTCCCCTCTGAATGACTGGCAGAATAACTGCCAATGTGACCATCTTGAACTTTGGCTTTACTAAGTACTTGTTCAGTAGACTGAGGTCTGGAATCGGTTGCCACTCCCCATTTTTCTTTTTGGTGAGAAAGTGTCTTGAGTAGAAACCTCTTCCCTTCTGCTGAGGTGGAACATGTTCTACTGCTTTTAACAGGAGGAGGCTTTGAACCTCCTTCTCCAATAGTTTCTTTTCCAAGAGGGAAGCTGGTTTTGAACATCCTTGTTCTCAAGAGAGGGAATTACTTGAAACTTAGGGGCAGACCCTGACTCACCACTTCCAGGACCCACTTGTCTGTGGTAATGGACTCCCAAGCCTGGAAACAGTGAGACAGCCTGCCCCTTACTGGGATAGGACAGGGGGAGGAGGCCTTGACCACTGAGTCATAGATTCTGTTTTGCTTGGGGCTGGGCCTGGGTAGTCTGGGATCCCCTCCTGGAGCCCCCTCTACCCCTGCCTCTGAACTACCTTGTCTGCTGTGGGTACTGCTGATATTGAGAGAGACAGCCTGGGCCTGATTAAAAAGGTCTGGTGTAGGCTGCTCCAGCCTGCCTCCTTCTGTATAACCTGTAGGAGAAGGAGGGTCTGTCCTTTGTCGAGTTGTTTTATAGGTGGTCTTGTACTATACACCTTCTTCATATAAGCCTCAGTCTGTTGGCCAAATATTGAATGATCCTCCACAGGAAAGTCCATAACCTTGGTTTGGGTATCCTGTAAGATTAGTGGTCCTAAACCAGGCCAATCTCCTAAGAGCTATGGTAAGGGCCATCCATCTGGAAGCAGTATCACTGCCATCTGCTGCCATCTGAAATTGGTATTTTGCTGCTTCCAGCCCAAACCTGGCTATCTCAGCCAAATCATCTGAGAGGCCCGAAGGAGCCTTATCTACCATGGGCAATCCTGACTGCCACAGTGACTTTTGATACTGTGCAGAATAAGCCTGGTAATTAGCCTGTCTGACTCCAGTGAGGATGCCAGGTAGCCCTTCTTGGCCATACTATCTATTTTGCATTAATCTTTCTCAGGTGGGTGTGATGCCAATGGCATCCTTGCCTTCTCACAGGCTGCTTGCTGGATTATCCCTTGATGGTCAGGGTGAGAGAAGAGGAACAAAGCCCCCTGTCTGTCCAGCTGGTACTTTTTGTCTGCCTTCTTGTCTGGGGGGCAGAATTTGGAGTCTGCAAAACCTTAAACAAGTCTTTTTTGAAAACCTGTTGATAGGGAGTAATATCTTCTTTGTGGGTGTTAACCCCATCATTTTCATGTATTTGGCCTCTTTCTCATCCTCTATAACCTCTGTGGTAGCCAAATCAAGGGCTTCCACTATTTTCCTTATGAAGGGAAAATGAGAGGAAAAATCCTCTGCTCTAGGAGGAGACCCAAATTCCTGTTCAGGTGAGATCAGCCTCAGTAGGTTCACCCTCATCTACTTCAGGCAAATCATACTCCTCAGACTGCATCTGCTCCTGGGATGGAATTGAGACAGAAGAAGATCCAACCGGGACTTGAACCAGTGTTGGGGGAGTTGGAGCAGGTATAAGACCCTGCAAAGCCTGTATGGCCTTCATGGCCTGGGAAATCTCTTCTGAGGATGGCAGGCTGTGAGGCAGAGATGAAACCCCCTTGGTTTCTCAGTCAGGGGTTCAACATATTTTGTTTTCTTTGTCTTTTTGGTAGGAACTGGAGAGTCAGCCAGTTTACACACCCTTTTACTGGAAGCTGCATCACCCTTGTCAGGGGTAATCAGTTTGGACAGTGAGGTTTCACCTGCATGTTTAAAGGGTGTGGGTTGGTCAGAACCCATAGCACCCTTCTCAAGTTTTCTTTGGAGCCTTTCCAGCCTCTTGTCAATTGTCTTTTGTGGAAATGATTAATAGATTTCACAATCTGCAGAAAACTGTTAATTTCCAAGGCAGACCGTGCATAAGCCATGCTTCTCTGCCTTGGCAAAAACATCCTCACACTTTTTTTTCTTTTGTCTTTCTCCCCCCCGGCCCTGGTCATCTCCTCATCCAGCTGCCATCCCCATGCTTTGCTCCTTCAGGCTCTCACCCCTGCAACTCCCATGGCTTACCCCCCATGGCAGGGCTGTGGGGAGCCCCCTACTCACCTGCCAAGCAGGATTCAGTTCAGGGTGTTACCTCCAGCAATGAAGTGCCAGGGGACAGCCATCAAGCCACCATGACCAGCCACCAGGGTCTTTTTCCTACATATTTTCTCCCTTATGGGCATTCGCCATGCAGTGACACCAGCAGTGGGCACACACATGCACCTGTGTCTGTCCCCACCAAGCATCTGCTGAGCTCCCATCCCCCTTACTTGTGGCAGCATAGCATCAAGCCCCAGCCTCCGCCAGGGGTCAAATGTGTGCCAACCGCAGATCGCTCCCCCTCCCCGGAGATAAAGAGCAGTCCATCAGACGCTCAATCCATCTCCTCCCTGCCAACCCCTGGTGGCCCACACTCATTCCTGAATGTGGGTCACCAGAGTGGCACAAGGTGTGGCATCCAGTCCCTCAGCCCTCAGTGTCACCAGGCCAGGCAATGTCCCCACACTTAAGGCAGTTTTTAAACCCTGAGGGTCCAGCCTTTTTCTTAGGTTTTTCTGCCGTCATCAAACTGATTAAGTAAAACAGAACTGCAAATAAAGTAAACTTTTTTTTTCCAGTTGCGTTGGTTCAGCAACTGGTGAATTTTCCAATACTGAACCGAGAACCGAACAACTTGAACCGGGTTAGCGGTTCACTGAACCGGCTTGGCAGCTAACCAAAGCAAGAATTTATTTAAAATAAAATACTAAAAATAACTAAACTGAACTGGAGATAAGGAAATAAAAGCTCTGGAAAGGGATCTAAGGCTTGGTTCCCCAACTGTTATACCGAACCGTGAGGAACCGAGAAAATTAAATCAAAAACACTAAAATAAGCAGTAAACTAACAGTAGGAATTTAAACAGAATTAAAGGCAGCAGGAATAATTAAAATACTTATTTTCAGTGAAGAACCACACAAGGAACGACTGAGAGGGTAGTCTCCGAGGCATCTTGACTTGTCAGGCAGAGAAAGAAATCTGATATGTTGGTGGAACGTTGCAGCTGATAAGGGCAGTAGTTTGAATCAGTGGCATGAGCCAATGATAGGTTCTATCATTTGCATAATGTTCTGTCTCCGGGCAGTTCTATTTAGGAGGCTGACTGCAGAGAGTAAGGAATATAGAAGAATACCTGGGGTGAGAATTATGGTTTTTAGATTGACACTTCTTTGCATTTCAAGATTATTTCTGCTTATATGTTCTACTTCAGTGCGCCCCTTCTGTGCTGGTGCCCCAAGCGGCCGCTTGGTTCGCTTGTACCTAAAACCGCCACTGGACTTAATAAAGGGAAGGGAATGTGAGCAGAGGGTGACAGTGAAAAAGCAGGGATACTGAATGAATAATTCTGCTCGGTATTCACAATGGAAGAGGAGGGGGAGGTACCTAAACCAAACAAGAGGGAAACTCTGAAAAGGGGGGTCGATACCAGTCCATTCACAGAAGAAAGGGTTTTGAAAGAACTCTTGAAACTGAGGGTGGACAAAGCAATGGGGCCTGATGGAATTCACCCAAGTATTCTAAAAGGGTAGAACTAGTAACACCACTGACTACCCTCTTTAACAAATCATGGGAGGATGGGGTGGTACCTGAGGACTGGAGGATGGCAAATGTGATTCCACTTCACAAAAGTGGGAGCAGGGCAGAGGCAGAAAACTATAGACCAGTTAGTTTGACTTCAGTGGTAGGGAAAATGATGGAATCACTTCTGAAGGAAAGAATTGTTGAGTACCTAGAGGCCAGTGGGGCACAGGACCCAAGGCAGCATGGTTTCACAGCAGGAAGGTCATGTCAGACAAGCCTAATAGATTTCTTTGACTGGGTGACCAAAGTAGTAGACCAGGGAGGGGCTGTGGATATAGCCTACCTAGATTTTAGCAAGGCATTTAACACAGTCTCACACAAAAGATTAATATACAAGTTAGCCAGCCTTGGAATGGGTCCCAAGGTGATAGCCTGGATAAAAAACTGGCTGGACAACAGGATGCAAAGGGTAATAGTAAATGGAGTCCACAGTGAAGAAAGGAGGGTAACTAGCGGGGTACCACAGGGTTCGGTACTGGGACCGATCCTCTTTAATGTCTTTATAAGTGACATTGGAGAGCACCTGGAAGGAAAGGTATGTCTCTTTGCAGATGACACAAAGATCTGCAGCAGGGTTGATACACAAGGTGGGGTGGAAAGAATGAAAAGGGACTTGGCAAGGTTGGAGGAATGGTCAAATATGTGGCAGCTCAGATTCAATGCAAAGAAGTGCAAGGTAATGCATCTAGGAAATAAAAACCCAGGGGAAGAGTACACAATGGGGGGCAAGTTAATAACAACAACAAAAATTGAAAGAGACCTAGGAGTAATTATATCAGATGACCTAAAGGTGGGCAAGCAATGTGAGAAGGCAGTAAGGAGTGCTGGGGGGATACTGGGATGCATAGGGAGAGGCATCAACAGTAGAAAACAGGAAGTTGTTATCCCTCTGTACAGACAGTTAGTGAGACCCCATCTGGAGTACTGCATGCAATTCTGGAGACCCCATCTCCGCAAAGACATAGACAGAATGGAGGCTGTTCAGAAGAGGGCCACCAAAATGGTGCAGGGTCTGCACCAGAAGACATACAAGGAGAGACTAAAGCAGCTTAATATGTATACCCTTGAGGAAAGGAGGGAGAGGGGGGACATGATAGAAACTTTCAAGTATCTCAAGGGAATTAAAGTACAAGAGGATAGTATCTTTCAGAAGAAGAGATGTGCAAGAACAAGGGGGCACAATTTGAGGATAGAGGGGGGACGGCTCAGAGGTAATGTTAGAAAATATTTTTTCACAGAGAGGGTTGTGGATGCATGGAGCAGCCTTCCTGAGGAGGTTGTGGAGTCAGGAACAGTGGGAGAATTCAAGAATGCATGGGACAGGCATAAGGCAATTCTAGTGGCGGGGTAGGAGGAAGTAAGATGTGGATTAACTAGAATCTGCAGCTTATCCATCAGGTAGGGAAATGGACAGACTAGGTGGGCCAAGCAGTCCTTATCTGCCATCAAATTCTATGTTTCTATGTTTTTTGTTCGGTAGGAAACATTACTACCTACCAGAATACCGACTTTAAGATAGGGGTCACCATTGAGATAAATAGAGTAAATTACTTTTTTTTACATTTTAATTTGAATAAAAAATGAAGAAAATGCTATTTTTTCTCCATTACTAGAAACGTGTGATCCCTGATTTGAAAGCTCTTTTCATTGTGAAAAATTATGCTGTTGTCTGGGAGCCAGGAGGTGTACTTTTTTGTTTTAGTTTTTTTGGAATAAAAAAAGTGTAAAAATGTGATTTTCCTCCGTTTCAGGTACTATAAAAAAAAAAAACTGTAAATGCTAGAAGCAAGTGTGATCCATCATTTGAAAGGTCTCTTTATTGTGGACAATTATCATGCTGGTCTCTGGGGTCTAGGAGGTGTACTTTTTATGATGTAGGTTTTTATTTGGGAACAAAATGTAAAAAAAATGCTCTTTTTCACCATTTTAGGAACTGTAAAATAATATCTGCAAATGCCACTAACATGAGTGACCCATCATTTTTAAGCTCTTGTTATTGTGAACATTTTTCATGCAGGTGTCTAGGGGCTAGAAGGCATACTTTTTCAGTTTGTACGTCATGTGGGCAGTTATGCAGAGCATTTTTCCAAATTCAGTCGGTTTACTGGCATTATGTGTTGGCACATGCCTTAGTTTATGGTCTGTTTTATTATGTAAACCAGCTCAGAAATACTCTGAACTGTGGCAGTGTAATGCACAGATGTTGGTGTGATGGAAAACCATCATACAACAGACATTTGCCACTTCTCAGGTGTCTTTTGTTTTGTTAAAACAAAAAGGAAAAAAATGTAAATTTTCATCGTTAACATGCTCTGTAAAAATCAGCTGTTAATGCTACTAATGTGTGACCCCTCATTTTAAAGCTTTTTTTATTGTGAGCAAACTTCGTGCTGTAAGTTTTGTGATAGGAGTTATACTTTTTTAGTTATTTATACTCCAAGTCGGAGTGTTACCATTTTAGTTCTGAACATTCTAACTGCTCAGAAAAACAGCCATTTTTACAGAGGAATACAGCACTCGCTCCAGATTCCATTCTAGAGCTAAGTGAGTTAAAGGAATGAACAAGGTAGCAAAGACTACTAGAAAGGATATACTATGTTATCTGGAAACTCAGTATCCCGACACTCAGAATACAGAGTCTAGATGCCTGAAATCCACAGACCCGATGGCACCACTTGCCCAATGCAATGTCGGGCAACATGGCAACATATGCTGTGTGTTACAATGTGGGGGGCTGTGCCCCCACCCCTCACACCCCCCCATAACTAAAATATCTAACTCCAAGGGGGAGCGGACCCCGGAGTAAAATGTTAAGTAGTTACGGGGTTGCAGTGTGTAAAATGACGTGACCCAGACCAGAACCCAGGTCACACACAGCATGCTGGCCAACCTACTGGTAGTTTATTCCTCCATACCACCGGGGCAGATTGACCAGCAGCCCCATCCAGCCGTCCTTTCCCGTACTGCAGAAGGGGTAAGGTAGCATTCCATCACATCCGCTACCTTACCCTGTCGGGAGGAATACCGTTGGGTTAACTACCGTCGATATTTCCCATCTATCGGGCAATGCTGACCGGGGTACTGGATGTCAGGATAGTGAGCTACAGGATAATGTAAGTATACCACTAGAAAATATTTAGCAGGAATGGCAAATCCAAAACATGGGGACATGAATGGAAGCTGGCGGAGGGTAGGAGAGTCAGGAGGGACATAAGAATGTTTTATTTTACAGACAGAGAGTGGTTCAGCCATGGGACAGCCTATGGGGGAGCTGAAAGTCATTCTCCACCTGGGTACAAATGACTTGACTAGGGACAGGGCAGGAACAGTGCAAGGGGAGTTTAGGAAGCTGGGAAGAAGTCTTAGACAGGAAGCATGTTCTGTAGCATTTGTGGAGGTACAACCTGTCTATGATAGGGAGATGGAGAGGGAGGTCCACACCAAGGTTTTCAACTCATGGTTGAAGAACTGGTGCAGAGAGGCGGGGTACAGCTACACTGGGGATGGGGGGGGCCCACTTGGGAGGATAAGAGCCTATACAGAGGTGATGGACTGTATCCATCAGGAAGGGGAACCAGAGTTCTAAGTGGATGGTTTAAAGTTACTTCAATTAACGTTTAAACTAGCCAAAGGAGGGTGGTGGAAGAGAAAGGGGAAGCAGAAACTGCCCCCTCCACAGGCTGAGATGGAGTGTAGGGAGATCCCAAAGGGCAAGAGTCCCACAATAGAGCAAGTTAATTAACAAAGTGGGGGGGGTTAGCAAAGGAGGAAGGGGGGAAATGAAGCAGGCAGAAGAAAAGAGTGAGGACAGAGGAACAAAAGAAAAAAGAGGGAAGCTACAAGCAAAAAGCTAACAAAATCTGGAAGACCATGTGTGTTAATGCTAGGAGTCTAGAAAATAAGATCCCAGACCTAGAGGCCATCATGGTGGAGGCCAATGTGGATATTATAGCCATTACTAAGTCATGGTGAATGGACAGTCATGACTGGGACATGGTCATACCAGGCTACATGATGTTCAGAAGGAACAGAGAAAGTATACAAGGAGGGGGAGTGGAGCTTTATATGAATGAAAGCATAAAAACAACAGAAATACAAGGAATTTTTGGGGTCAGAGGTGCTGTGGGTCACCCTCAAGTTGGAAAATGGAGCCACAATTCGAACAGGTGTGATATATAGGCCTCCCTCACACAGGGAGGACTTAGATAAGGTAATGTTAGAAGTAACTGGCAAAATGATGGAAAAGGGGGAGGTGTTGCTAGTGGGAGACTTCAATTGGCCAGATGTAGATTGAAGCCTTCCTGCTGCAGCTTCAGCTAGAAACAGGAACATCTTGGACTCCCTACAGGGGGGTTTCCTCAGGCAACTAGTTAGTGAATCCTCTTGTGATGGGGCAGTACTGACCTGGTGATTACTTTTTTTTTTTAACTCTATTTATCTTCCTTTGGAGGGTCTCCAACTTGTCTGCCAGCCTACTGGACTCAGGGTCTTTCGGGCTCTTCAGCACCATGCGCGCCCCAGTGGATCCCCAGAGCCAGCCCGGTGGCTTCATCCTTGGTGGCCCCCAATGTTTCTTCCATTTTCTCCCCTGAGTGTGTGTGTGATCCTACCCCGAGGCCCTGAAAGTGGTGACACATGTGCATGGAGGCACACATGCATGCTGCAGCTCCAGTACCACTCTCTTCTGCCCTCCCTCGGCCTAACAGTGGCAGTCCTCATGAGCGATGCAGCCATTCTGGCCTCCACCAGGGGGCGGCCAAGCTCTGAGGCAACCTAGTTCTCCCTCCTGAGGCAAAGGGCTGCCAGCCGGTAGCCGCTCACATCTTCTCTCCCCCCTGGCTGACCTCCTACAACCCAGGCTTGTTCCCGAACCCGGGTCGCTGGCATGGCGTGAGGTGTGGCATCCAGTGCCTCAACTCTCTGTACCACTGGGCCAGCTTGAACCTGGTGATTACTAACAGGGACAATGTTGGAGATGTCAAGGTGGGAAGCCATCTGGGGAACAGTTATCATTTTACAGTGTGGTTCAACATAAGAGCAGTTTCAGAATCCATCCACAAAATGGCGAGAGTACTAGACTTTAGAAGGGCTGATTTTACTGATGTTTTTTGTCTTTTAACTTGTTTATTTTGGGGGGAGGGGATCACCATGACACAAACCCGTAAGACCAACTTAGGGCTCTGGTTCATTTCCTCTGGGGTGTGATACAGACAAGGCTCATTGATTAGTCCTAGGTAGGACAAAACACATGTCTGTGTCTTCTGCATGCACCCTTTTCAGATTGTGTGAGAGGCCCTTTGGCACCGTGCATTCTTGCTTAAAGCTGAACCAGCCTAAAATGTCATGGCGATTTGCATATACATCCCATGATGCTTTGCATTATGGGGGCATGTGTGATTTTGCATTTCTCTTATTTTACTAAGATGGGTGAATGCCTCAGAAATTACTTGACAGGGAGGATGATGGAGATGACCTTGGGAGGTGGAGGAGAAGTGAGCCAAACTAAAAGAGGGCATAGTGAAGGTAATAAACCCATGTTTCAAGCAAGTAAGCAAAAGTAAAAGAAAGAGGAGACCACTATGGATCTTGAAAGAGGTAGCAGAAAAGGTAATCTCTAAAAGAATAGCATTCAGAAGATATAAAGAGACCCAGATAGAGAAGGATAGGAAAGTGTATCGGGAAAACAGAGAGGCAAGCAAATCAGTAAGGTGTGCAAAGGCAAGAACTGAGGAAAGAATAACTCAGTGAGTATCAAAAGGGAATAATTCATTGTTTTAGGTATGTTAGTGAAAAAAGGAGGACAAGAGAGGGACTGTATGGTTAAAGAGGGATAGGGTGACTGTACAGAGGGGGATCAAGAAATAGTATCGGTGTTCACAGTAGAAGGGGAAGGGGAGGGACCATGAAAAGGTGTCAGGAGCTTTGATGGGAGGAAAATGGCACTAATCCATTTTTTTGTGGAGGGAGTCCAGAAAGCACTCACTAACCTGAAAGTAGACAAAGCTATGGCGCCAGACAGGGGACATCCAAGTTGCTGAGGGAGCTCAGCGAGGTATTAGCTGCACCTCTGACAGACCTTTTTAACAGATTACTGAAGAAAGGTGTGTCCCAGAGGACTGGAGAATGGCAGATGTAGTCTCACTTCACAAAAGTGGTAGCAAGGAAGAGGCATGCAATTCTAGGCCTGTAAGGCTGACATCGGTGGTGGGCAAGTTAATGGAAACACTATTAAAGGAAAGAATTGTGGAATATCTTGTGTCACATGGATTACAGGACCCAAGGCAGCATGGTTTCACAGAGGGAAGGTCATGCCAAACAAATCTGATAGATTTCTTTGACTGGGTGACCAAGGAACTGTATCATGGAGGAGCGGTGGACATGGCCTACCTGGATTTCACCAAGGCTTTCAACACTGTTCCACATAGGAGACTGGTAAGCAATTTGGTTAACTTGGGTGTGGGAAATAAGGTGGTAATCTGGATAAGAAACTGGATAGTGGACAGGACACAGAGGGTAGTGGTAAATGGAGTGCACTCCAATGAAGAGAGAGTGACCAGCAAGGTACCTCAGGGATCAGTATTGGGATCAGACCTCTTCAATGTCTTTACAAGAGACATAGTGGAGGAACTGGAAGGGAAGGTCTGCATCTTTGCAGATGACACTAAGATCAGCAACTGAGTGGACACTCGGGGGGGTTGGAAAGGATGGGCATTGATCTGAAAAGACTGGAAGAGTGGTCAAGAGCATCACAGCCATATTTTAATGCAAACAAGTGCAAAATAATGCACCTGAGCCATAGACACCCAAGAGTAGAGTACAAAATGGCCATAGTGATACTGACAAAGACCAAACAGGAAAGAGACCTAGAGGTAATCATATCGGATGACACAAAGGTGGCCAGACAGTGTGACAAGGCAGTCAGAAGGGCTAGTGGGATGCTGAGGTGCATAGGAAGGGGTACCACCAGCAGGAGAAGTGAGGTGGTACTGCTCCTGTATAGATTGCTGATAAGAGAGCACCTTGAGTACTGTGTCCAGTTTTGGAGACCACATCTCAGGAAGGACATAGAGTGGAGGTGGTCCAGTGGAGGGCTACCAAAATGGTGCAGGGTCTGCATCAAGAGCCCTGTGGAGAAAAACTAAAGGAGCTAAATATGTACACCCTGGAGGAGAGGGGGATATGATAGAAACCTTTAAATGCCTCACAGGGGTTAATAAGGTACAGGAGAGAAGGTGCTCTAGAACAAGGAGGCATGCTATGAAACTGGAGGGTGGTAACTTCAGGAGGGATGTGAGGGAGTAGTTCTTCACAGAAAGGGTGGTGGAGACCTGGAACAGCCTTCCAGCTGAGGTAGTCGCGACAAAAGCAGTAGAGGGGTTCAAAAATGTCTGGGACAGGCACAAGTGAATCACAGAGGTGGGGGGGGGAGGTTGCACCATAGATGAAGTAGGGTCTGCAGCAAAAAATGAAGGATAAAAAAAAATAGGCAGACTGGGTGAGCCCAGGGACCCTTATCTGCCATCACATTTGGTTTCTATGTTTCTATGTAGGCAGAGGTGGTGGGTGCAAGAACTATAAATGGTTCTAAACATGTCTGGGACCGAGTGAAATGCTTAATAGTTACTTAGGCGGTAGCAGTAGGACAAGGGGCAAGGGGGAGGTGAGAGCAAAAGCACCCTCTAGGCAATAGATCCCAAGGTAGGAGAAGGTATAACAGGGCTGGCTGGATGGACCAATAGTCTTTTTCTGCCAAATTCTTTACTGTTTCTATGGTTCTATGTCATGGGAAAGATTGATATGAAACATCATTGAGGAGTGAAGAATCAGGCTCAAGGAGAAGACTTTAAATGAATATGTCAGCTGCTGGCATAGTGCCAGGAGCTGGCAAAATTTTGTAATTTTTTTTTCAGAACTCACTCTGGAAAGCTGTAGAAGGGTTAGAGGGTGGCCATGACACTGAGAAGGGATAGTTTTTTTTTACTATTTTGTGAGTCCAGGAGTAGCTGTACTCGGATTTGAATACCAAATACCTCATTATTCGTCTTATTCGAGAAGTACTGTTCTGGGCTTGCTCTCTGTTTCTTGCCTAGACTAGTCTGGCAGAAAGCATCAGAATAATAACAAGCATTTGTCGATGCCAGATGTTCGTCACTGGCATAAAAGCCCTAGGGTACTAGATGCATTGTGGTGCACGTTGTGGGTTATGCACATTACCGCACACCCCAGGTGGGGCAAGGCACGAAGAGCAGCTGAGTGCCATGAACCACACAATCTAGAAGGTATCTATAAATGAAACACCACTTATTTTGTAGATATTTTTGTGCTGAACAAATTTTATACTCAAAGTACCATACTATCATTTTTTGTTTTAAAGTTATTTGCATTTGTTTGTTGCAAAAAGTGAAAGAAAAAGAGTTTTATGCTGTTTTCTTGCTAATTATAAAAAACTAAAAGGCATCTATAAATGAAACACCACTCATTTTGTAGATTTTTTTATGCTGAACAAATTTTGTGCTGACAGTTCCATGCTATAATTTTTCGTTTTAGTTATTTGCGTTTATTTGTTGAAAAAGTGAAACAAAAATGGAATTTTCTGCTGTTGTTTTTGCTAATTATGAAGAAATAAAAGGTAGCTATAAATGAAACACCATTCACTTTGTAAATATGTTTGTGCTGAACAACTTTCTTTCTCACAGCACCTTGCTATAATTTTTTTTTGCAGTTATTCGCATTTTAATATGGTTGGTACTGCTAGTGTACATGTGCAAAAAGATGATTTAGGTGTCCTTTAGAGTAATGTGTGTGTGTGTCTCTCTGTCTCTGTCTGTTCCTGGATATTTTAAATTCCTAGGCCTCATTTAAGATCAGCTGTGCCTGCTGTCCTGTGTACATCAAAGGAAAGAGGTGACCCATGACTGGGTCGGCTTTCCTTTTTCAACTAGAGAATGTCTCAGCTTAGCAAGCCCAAACTATGTCACGCTCACACTGCCTGAGTGATGATTGACTGTGCCCCCTTTAAGGCTGCTCTGCATTGGAGGACAGTGTCACATCTCTCAAAACCCAATTATCATAACAAAATGTTTGCTGCGCACACACACGCGTGGGTAACATAAAAAGCACTCTTCCAAAATGAAGAACATACTGTAGGTTTTCATTTTTGAAAGAACTTACAATAGTAGGATTGACACCCATTGGACAACAGCAGCATGTTGTGCTGCCATGCTGGCAGTCTGGGTTTGGAAGCAGACTAGAGTGGTTGGGCAGCACTTCTCAGCTGCAGAGGGTGCCACGTCTGGCCCCACAGCAACTACTGTGGCAGGTCAGGGAGTTTGTTCTGCCAGGGGACATGCTGTGGTCATAGACATGTGGCATCATCAAGTGGGTGGAGAGTGGAAGGCAGGAGAAAGCCAAGGAAAAAAAAAACAAATTACCTGGATGATCTGCTTGGGAGCTACAGTATTGGGCCCACTTCGTAGGGACCTCTGCTGGTGGGCGATGGGGATACCGAATGATGGGATTGGAAGGTCCCCATGTACTTGTAGGTACATTCTTGAGGGCTTTGTATATGGATTCCAGATGATAAAAAGGTAAAAAAAAAAAAAAAAGATATAACGGTGAGTTGTGGCCTTTGAGGGAACTGGAGGTTTCCTAAAAGAGCAATTTGTGACTTTGTAGGCACACTATACATAACCAGACCACAGCATGTGTTGATAATGTTTCACTTTGAATTAACATGCAACGCTGCTACTTGTCTGAGATAGAAGTTTCATTTTTGGTCATGGTGGTTTTTCAGCAGTTGATAACTGTCTTAAAAAAACACTTGACATAGTGTACTTTGCACTGAGTTCTTGCAGTATCCTACAAGATATCGCAACAAATACCGTAGTAATAGCACTTGATACTGGTGGACAGCACTGTACTCCATCTGCTCTGGATACTGTATTATAATCTTGTTGTGTCAGAGTGATAGTTGAACTTACAGTACTTAGGTTAAAGCTGCTTATAATGAATGGGACCATTACTGTTTCAGGCAGTCAGACTCTTTTTATTTGTCAGTTCCAATTCTTTTGGGGTATTTCAAAAGAATTCATGCTGCTCTTATTTAGGAAGTGACATTCTTACCTTGGCTTGGAGGGGCAGGTGTGGGGCTAAGTGGTTGAGCTTTCATATTACCATGTTGGAAGCTGGGGTTAACATTGGTGTAGCACAGACACCATGTGCCAGTGGGCTACAAACCCTGCCTGTTGACTACCACACAGGTTAAGGGGCCTGGGTTCTATTGCGATGGTGACTGGTGGTTCTATCCCAGAATAGAAAGAAAGTAGCATGGTGCCTCCACCCAGCGTAAAGTAACAGTGGGCCAGGTATTTGATTAGTACAAACCCCTGGGATGCTGTAAGTACCCACCTCCCCTTCCAGTCACCCCACACACTGAATACCCCGATGTTTACCAATACCGTAAACCATATATACTTAACAGCTATAACCAATAAATTATTCACAACACAGGAACTGCAAAGAACAAAACACAGCTTTATTTTAGGGGAGGGCTAGGGAAAGGGGTACCAGGACACAGGATTGCTGTGAGAAAAGAGAAAAAAAGGGTTGCTTGAGGTTAACAGGGCCCATAGGCCAGAACATTAACAATGCCCACCCCCACTGGTACCAGTGCACACCCCCTATGTCCTGACTGGGTACCCAGATTTAATGCAGGCCTGATAGATAATGTGGGTTGGCTGGCATGGGGCACTTGAAGTAACTCTTTTTAGGATGCTAGCAATTTTTAAATTTTATTCCCTTTTGGCAGGATAAACCCAGGATTACTCATGATCCTGTGGACTGGATTTCGACCACTGTCAGAATAGATTCAGGCAATTCAGGATCAACCACTCTGAAGGGCAACAAGCAAAGGGGCAGGGACTGCTGGTCTGGAAAATGAATCAATGGCTAGCAGCTGGTCGACCTAAGTCTTGCTTGAAGATTCTTGCAGCTTGTCATCTTCTGACTTGCTTGAAGATTCTTGCAGGTTGTCACCTTCAGCCCACCAAGCAGGACAGATTATGGAGCCCAGATGCAAGGCCTATTAGGCCACAAGGAACCCAGAACCAGGAGTGACACCACAGTCAGGCTCCCCTGATGAGTCCAGAGTACCCTAGCACTCAGGCACATGCCTGTGGTCCCCTGCAGCCAAGTCTGCCTCACACAATAGGGGTTTGCAGTTTCCCTACCTGGCTCCAAACTGCAGCTGTGAAGATTTTCAGTTTTCACCTTTCTTCTATGCAGGGCAAACAGCTCCGATGTGCAGCAACAAGTTCTCTGATTTCCACCTTTCCAGTGGCTTTTGGCTAGTGATTGGCTGGCACTTGGGATCAAAGTAGCAAAGATGGCTGCTTATCTTACAGTCTGAAACAGTTTACATAGTGTTCCTATCTTTAGGCTGTTACAGTCACATATTTTCCCCATTGTTCGGTAGTAACCTTTGCCAGCAAAAAAGCAACTGCACAATTATATATATATAACCCCTTCCATCTGCCGGTCGCTATATCCGATATGTACAGTTTCCCCTCCCCCCCCCCGGCCAGCAATCCAGCTCATTAATATTCATAGGGCATCTTTAATATTCATGACCTGTCCCTGATGTTTAGCGCTATTGGTGCTTTTGAAATGAAGGTTGCAGCCACTTCTGAATCACCTCCTCTGTGTGTCTGACCCCTGATTAAGCCATTCAGGAGGTCAGGATCACCGGGGAGGCAATATCTAAGCCATCACAGTGGCGAGAAATCAGGCCAGTGCCACTGAGCATGCGCAGACAGGTTTCACTCCTCCAGTCCCTTTAAGACTTTCAAAACACATGCGAGACCAGATGGCGATTCAAGGGGACAGCTGGAACTGGACTGGGCGACGGGGGAAGTGGGAAGAGACGGGAGCAAGGACGGCTCCCCAGGCAACTAGGTAATCCCCACCCAAAGAGGGGAGGTTTCATGGGTATCCTAAATCCAAGCACTAGGGAAAGGGAGCTGTGGGACAACTGTGGAGATAGCACTCTGTGGCTGCAAGACAAGGTTGGTGGTCCTCTCCTAATAAAATGCCTCTTTAGGTGGATTGGGAGTGCTGGATATTGTGAGTAACTTCACGTCATCCTACTTCTCCTAAGGTGTCATGCAACAGGCAGATGATGACAATTGGGGAAAGCATCACCCCAGATGTATGGCAGAGTACGGCTCACCTATGGCCCTATGGCCTACTGATGCTGTTAATGGACTTCTGCCTCAGATCTGGATCCTATGGGGGTAGTGAGCAGACCCACAGTGATTGTGAGGCTGAAGGGGAGGATTTAGTAGGCAGCAAGCTGAAAAGTCTCTAAGAACAGTTTGCCGGAGTAAACCAAGGTAAAGCAAACATTGTGGTATTTAGAGAAAAGAGTATCTAAAACAGAGACATTTTCTCTGTGCATACATATATATGTAACCCCCCCAATCATAAGGTTTACTTTTGCCCCAGCTAGTACTGCTGCCTGCCATCTGTGATCATGATCACTCCAGCCCTCAAGACTGGAACAGCATATGTCCAAGCCACAATCTGCTTGGCAGTTCCAAACACTCATGCTGTGGACTGTGTGAACATTCAGACTGCTGCCTGCCGAACACTGGAGCTACCACCAGCTTGATGATTCCTTCCTGGCACTATGCATGCCATGTTGACTACAAGAACAGCATCTTCACCACTACAACCTTCCACCAGCAAAGCAGACCTCCTTCGTGTGCTCAAGCCCCAGGGACACCAATTTAGGCATCGGGGGGGGGGCTCAGGGACACATGGGGGGGGAGAAATGAGACAGACATGAGTTTGGCACCATAGTGCCTGTGGATCAGCATGACTCTCAGCCACATCATTGAAGAGAATCACTTTGCATAGAGGAAAGCACCACAGAGCTCTCAACAGGGTGGGGAAAGCCCCCAAATTACACAAGGTCACAAACGGAAAAGAAAACACTGATGTGCCTGTCAAACTGTGGGGTCAGTTACAATAACAACAGGGCAGGCACCCTATAAAAGACTTTGTTGAAGCAAAGGCTCCTTCTTTGTTGAGGAGGACACCATCTTGCTGACCTCACTAACAACCAGAGATCATGGATCTTGATGTGTGACACCAGGAGCACTGTGGTAAATTACAGTGCAGGCTTGCTTGGTGCTCTTTCACCCAGCCAATAGGGCATCGAGTGAACATTCTGCATACTAATTCAAGTGACTAACTGCCTGTTGTACTACTGAGATGCTGCCTTTGCCAAGATAAATGTCCAGAGCACAATAAAGACAGCAGTGAGTGCTCACTGTGTGAGGAGAGCTTATGCTGCTGGCCAGAGCTAACTTAGGGAAGCCTGCTTGGGGCTTCTACAACCAATTTTTCAGGAGGTGACTTAAAGGTTTCTACAACCCATCCAGTATATATACTAAGTTGTGTGTCTGCTGATTGTGTCAGAACAACACCTCTGGTGAAAACAGAATGCTCCTATAAAAGGAGACAAAATCATGCCGCTCCAGCACGGTGTCACAGTTGCTTACCTGTGTGTGACCAGAGCCTGAGCGAGTACTGCTGCGTTGAAGCATACATCGAGACTGCACACAGTCAGGGAAAAGGCTAGTTAGTTCAATTGCTAGGCATTGGTTAATGTACCACATGAGGGCCCCATCCAAGATGTTTGTGTGTGTGTGACATGTGGCCCCTGCTCCCTAGGCTGGTCTGTCCTGTGGAAGAGGAAAAGAGAGGAGCCAGAGAAGTCAACATGACTGCTGAAACAGAAAGTTTGAAACATATCTTGAGGCACTTGAGACCTGCATCATCAAGCTGACCCCCCCCCCAAACTGCTCAACTGATCAACTGTTGAAGAGAACCTGTACCTGTAGGAAGGAGGAGGAGGAAGAGCCCAAGTTATCAGGGAAACTGGTAACACCAGAACCATGAGTACTCTCAGAGATTGCCCTGCAACTGGGATTTGTATAAAATTTGTCACCAAAGCTACAGATTTGGCCACTGGGCCAGGATCTACAAGTACCTCTGCTGAGGCTCACCATTTAAACAATTGCAAGGCTCCTGGGGGTTTGTGTTTAACAAAAATGTTTTATTCTGTTTAAAGTGCCCCACCACTGGCCACCCAGCTGCAACTTCAACAGGTCTGCACGGTTTCAGTGGTTGGGTACCTAGTGAAGCACGGGGAGCTCCCATAATGTATAAAAATGGTTTAAACTGGTACCAGTGGGAAGTAGGTAGTGCCCCCATTACAGATGGGTTGGTAATACTAAAGGTTACAGTATTTACATAGCCACTGTATTGCATTGCCTGGTGGGAGATGGGCACTAATGCTGATTTAAAGTGTTAATAGGCCGAGCCTAGTCAGGCACCTAAAGTCAGCCCTGCACTTAAAGTTCACAAGTTACATTCAAAAAGAGAGTTGCTTTGCATTCCCCAATCCCTTGTGAATATGTGAATATCCTCAAATACATATTTTATTGGTATTTCACATTTTGCCTCGTGAGCATATTATTATTAGTAAGTCGTTAGTTGCACTTTTGTTGATTTAAGGGTTGCATTGGTTTTTCATGTGTAGGGGGACACTGTGGGAAGGTGGGTAGGCACTGCATCCCAGAGGGATGACACCAGGCATATTTAAACTTAACTCTGTGCGGAGGCACTGTGCTAACTTAGAAAATCTGGATACAAACCTCCCATTCAGGAAAATGAGAACCCAGGCCTCTCAACCTTGTCTGAGCCCACAAGGTAGGGGTAGTAACTGCAACAGCTACACCAACCCTGTTACATCTATGTTTGATAAATACTGTACTGACTTCTCTTCATGTCAATGAATGACAATTTTCTTTTCATATCAAGATTCATTTCTCTTGCCAGCAGCCCCCTCCACACTACATGCCAGCTACCACCCAGCCGTGTCACCTGCTTCACCTCTGTGGTCCTCCATGGATTTCCACCCATGGTGGGACCTGCGAAGAGACACCATCCACTCCCCTTTGGTTCAGAATCTGGCATGGAAGGCAGGTACTGTAGCAAGTGTTGGTCCCATGTGTGCTGTTGCCATCATCTTGGCAGCTGACATTTTTCACATGCTTTTTCTTCAGCTGTCCTTCTGTCTGTGCCACCTCCCTTTGGTGGAGCACTTACCACCACTGGCTCTTGGACATGCAATGAACACTCTGATGGAAGTTCTCTGCCTCACCATCAGGAGTTGTAGCAGTGGTACAGCATGCTGACAGTCCTCCCTAGACTAGGATGCACAGTCATAAGCAATGCCCCTTCACAGCTGACAACCCAATCTCAGCTTTCTGGCTCTGCAATGGAGTCCTGACCCTAATTCACTGGCATGGCAGCATAAAGTACTGCTACTGACCATTGAACAGCCTAAATGTCAATGCTTTTTACTATCACATACAGTTATACCTAGTTCCACCTATTGCAGTTAAAAACATTAAATGCATTTAACAAATAAGGCATTACTAACAAGCACATTACATTGAACACAAAGTGTTTTTTTTTTTTGCTAAAAAAGCATTTTCTCCTTCCTCCAGCCCCCCCCATCACCACATCTGACAGATTCATGCCTTCCATGTTGTCCAGCACTTGTCCAGGACCACTATGGTGGAGGGTGGCTTGCTACAGTATGTAAGTGGTGTGTCAGCCTCCGGAGGGTAACGGTTTTGCTATTAATGGGCCTGGGGCCTTTTCTGGTTTACTCCCCTAGGGATGCCAGCTGTGTAGTGATGCTCATGTTGCACCACTGTGTGAGCACGCCAACATCTGGAGGCATCCCTTACTTTCAGTTTGCCTCAACTGTGATACCACCTAGCCTTCACTAGGTGGCACTCATGCTGCAGTGCTCACACCTCTCATGCCCTGAAGGAGTTCACTTCCTGGGACACTTGATCCTCCTTTCCCTGACGGACGCCATACCACCTGAGTCCACTTTTGAACCTACTGTAGGTCTCCATGTCAGCTTTTACAAAAGGATTTTTAAGTACAAAACAACAAAAGCAGAAGCAGGAGTAATAAAGTGCCAAGGCTCCTTTTTATCTAACTAAGTCTACCTGCCAATATTATCACCTATTGCAATTGTTTCCCTTGCACTGGATTTTTATTCTTGCTCAGTACATATTACACATGTATTATATTTTATTTGATTATGTCCTGTTGTACTGCACTGTATTGATTGTAATTCCGTATTATGTTTATTCACTGTACTATACCATCTGTAAATCTCACTGCTGTATTTTATTGTATTGAATTTTATTGCATTGTATTGTATGTTCCCTCTTCCCCCAGGTCACATCTGGAAACAAGCTGGTCCTGCTTAGCATGCTCTTTCTGGTAAAACAGTAAAATAAATAAGCAAATAATATACTGTTGTGTAATTGGCAGCGTAGACATTCAAAATGCAAGACTAGATACCTCTGGAGCCCTCCCCAAATTAGGACAATCAAAAGCAGCTTAATCTGTTGGAATAAGGTAGATAAGACTGATGATGAGTAAGTTTGTGGGCATATTTGTCAACACATAAATAAATTAGGGGGCATTTATTGGAACGAGGGCTTAAAACATTACTTATCCTACATAAATTATACCCCATCCCCACCAAATCTTTCAAGTGAAATTTAATAAGTGCTGTCTGTCCGTCCGTCCGTCCATCCATCCTATCAATCTATCTATCTATCTATCTATCTATCTATCTATCTATCTATCTATCTATCTATCTATCTAAAATAAATGTGGTAAACAAGGAAATATATCTACTGAGGGGAGGCTAAGCAGATGAAAGGCCACAAGCCCAAAGGTTAGCCCTCCTCAAAATGGGTATATCTCTGAGTATACCAATAAATTCATCATTTAATAGATTACATAAGAATTGTGTATTACTACCTTTAGGAATCATAGGAAAAACTGCAAGTCCACAGCCAAAAATGCCATTCAGGACCTGACCAATCCCTAACTTCCTTACACCCCTGTACGCCCTATACTAGTCATGTATGCATCCAGTTGGTTCTTAAACACTCCCATACTGTTGCTTTGTATAACATGAAGAGGAAGCTTATTCTATTCCTCAACTACCCTTTGATTAAACCGTTGTTTCCTGTTACTCCCCCTAAACTGCTTACCCTGTAGTCTAAGATGATGTCCCCTGGTGTTTCCCTCAGTCTCCCTACTTTCCAGTGCCAAACATTCCAACAAATCCCTATTCCATGTTGCCTTAAACACCAAACACAGATCTCCATGGAGTCTTCTATACGTCAGCGAAAACATGTTCAATGCCCCCAGTCTATCTTGGTATGTTAACCCCTTATTGCCCTTCACCGGTCTCGTTGCCCTTCTCTGCAGCCTCTCCACGCCATCCCTAGAGTGTTTAGATTGCATTTGTGATCATTTTCAGGTTTGCCTTTTTATGTTCACTTGCAAAGCATGGAAACATATTGGTATCAGTCTAAGCTGTGAGAAAGTTTTTGGAGGCATGCCCCTCCTCCACCTATCACAGCTTCAGAATACCAACTGTCTTCCCTAATTCTGTCCACTCCCCCTCTTGCTCCTCCTTTTATCTTTGAAATCCTTTTCCAATAACAAGGCTGGAAAATCCTTTGACCCAGGGGATGTGTCTGGAGGACAGCATGAATTCCCAGTGAAGCTTATGTAGAAAAGAATAAAAGCATGAACATGAACATGAAGGGATGGAATTCTCTGGCCAGGCAATGACATTTTACCTTTGAAGGAATAGTCGCTAGTGAGACACTTTAAAGAGATACTCTGGGACAGTATTATTTAGGAGTATTAATACAGCTTAAATGAAGGGCCTGACAAAGTAGCAGAGTGGCTATGAAATGTTGCCCAGTGGCTTGTGTTTTGTGAAACAAGATGACAGGCAATGGATTTTGAAAGAGTGGTGTTCATCCAGTTATTTTGTGTATTCATTTGTGAGTCTGCCATTTGGTGACTAAGACAAAGATTGCAGGTATACTTCAATAAGAAGTAAAGACATCCTGAACACTTCTGTGGATATTATATATCTGAGTACACTCAAATCCATCATTTGTTTTAAAGAATACATAAGGCTGGTGAATTATTACCTTTAGATTGCATTTGCAACAGTTTCCAGGTTTGCCTTTTTAGGTTCACTTGTAAAGCATGTGAACATATTGGTACTGGTCTGAACTGAGCAAAGCTTTTGGAGGAGCGCCTCTCCTCCACCCATCACAGCTTCAGAACAAAAACTCTCCTCCCTAATTTTTCTCACTCCCCCTCTTGCTCCTCCTTTTGTCCTTGAAGTCCTTTTCCAGTAACAAGGCTGGAAAATGACAGCTGCAGTGTTTTCTTGTGTAACTCATTTTTCCTGCTTGAAACCCATCTCATGCTATTGGCTCCACTGCTCTGTTCTTACACAACTCTTTAAGAGCAGGTATCTACTTATTTGTGTCCCCGATGTATTATGTCAATCCTGCCATAAACATTTGATGCTTATTAGTGGCCTCATGTGTTTTCTTTTGTTTAGCTGCTATCTACTGAAGGTGTTCCTGTTTTTTCAAATGTGGCAGACTTGGCCATTTTATTTTCAATGCGTGCTGTGCTGTGAAGCCTGAATCTCAATGACATCAGTTACAGAAATGACTCAGGCTTCATGCACACATGTGCTTCATCTGGTGTGCTGCTGCTCAAGATATCAGAATCAGCTGTTCTTTCTCCCTCCCCCTGCTGTCTATAAACCCAACACTGACTCTCTTTGTCAGAGCGGGAAGCAGCAGCTGTGAACAGTAGACTCTGTGCTGACAGAATTATCAGTTTGAAAAGTGCTGCCATCTGTCATCCTCACATCTGACAGGAATGAAGTAAATAGGGCAGCTATTGAGTCACTGGGGCAAAGATCAGCTAAGTGCTAATACACTGTAATATATTGCTTAGTTATGATGAATTATTAAAGCTGCACTTGTCAAATGTGACTCTCACCCTGTTCTGTGAGCATTTGCATGAAGTAGAAACTATAGAAATTGTTTGAAAGAGAAATTGAAATGGTCAGAGTATGTAAACAGCTCACCATGGCTGGTGAATCTTCACAATATTTTGACTGTAAATAATTTAAAGATTCTATGGGAGGACTCACTGAAAGGGGTCATTGCTTTGCCATCCTTCAAGCCAAGTATAAAGTCACACACTGTAAAGGCATACCAAGCTAGGGATATTCATGAAATTTCAGATTCCAAAATCTCCAAATGGTATACTAACCCTAAAAGATGGCATGGGTGTGATCCTTATCACATTTAACTTTGACACCATACAAAAGATGATTAATTGCTAGATGTCGATTAGAATGTATTGGCCTCAAATCAATGGAGGCCAGATACAGTAATGTAAAAGAGAATCAGAATGTGGAATGCTATTGTAATCTACATCATGATGAATCATTGTTTCATGTTATGTTCCAAGGTCCATTGTATTGTAAGTGGAGGGATTTGTATCTTAGTATTATTGAGAGATGTAAGAACTCTCTACAAGAGTATTTGCAGATGCTATTAAATTCCCTAACCATTAGTAAAGCATGGATAGTGACAAGCTACATTGATGCTGTGTTAAGGCAGTGAAAGAAAATAGTAGCAATGATTGTGTAAGCTAAAATATGTATGTCAATGTGCAATGATACTCTTGTAATGATGCTATGTTCCTACTAAATATTTATTGTATTGTAATTTTTGTTTTCATTTTGTAATGACCCAATGATCAAACAAATAAAAACTATTAAAGAATTAATGAAACTGTAGAAAAGTTTTTTTTTTTAATTCAAGACAACATTTGTTCTGCATTCTGGCGACTGTTTTTTATTATCACTACTTGTTTGAAATGTAAGCGACTGCAGCCTACAAATTCAGGTTAAACGGCACACCAGATGAAGCAAGCATGCACGCAAAGCCAGAGTCATTTCTGCAATTGACGTCATGGAGATTCAGGTTCACAGCACAGTATGTACTGAAAAAACAAACAAACCAGGAAGTCTTCTGCATTAGAAGAAACAAAACACCACCAGTAAACAATAGCTGAACAAAGGAAAACACACAAAGCCACACAGTAAGCATCACATGTTTATTTGTTATGGCAGCATTGACATGATACACCAAGGGCACAAATAGAAACATAGAAACATAGAATTTGACAGCAGATAAGGACCGCTTGGCCCACCTAGTCTGCCCATTTTCCTAGCTACTGGATAAGCTGCAGATCCTAGTTAACCAACAGCCTATTTCTTCCTACCCCCCACAAGAATTGCCTTATGTCTGTCCCATGCATTCTTGAATTCCCCCACTGTTTTTGACTCCACGACCTCCTTAGGAAGGCTGTTCCATACATCCACCACCCTCTCTGTGAAAAAAATACTTCCTCACATTGCTCTTGACCCTTCCCCCACCTATCTATAAGTAGCTACCTGTTCTTTAAAGAGTAGGTAGTCACTAGGGGCACTGTCAGTTTTATGTATTTCAATGGGCTTACATAACTTAGTGAGGAGTTATGCTTGTGCAACTTAGTTGATGTTCTGAAGGTATTTGGATGAATGTATTGCTGACTATAATGGGAATACTTTAGCCATTCGCACTTTCTGTTCAACAGGAACTTCTGTACCACCCTGTCAAGGTACTGAGAAGGCAAAGGAACCCTCTTGAAGAGGGTTCCACCCCTAGAGGTGCCACAGGAACAAATTTCTTTAGGCTAAAGGTACCTTAGGAAGGAGCCCCAAGGACAGAGAGAGGTGTGCCACTGGAGGAGGAGGGAAGGATAGTGGGGCAAAGAAACAAAACTTTTGAGTGAGACTTGAGGGAGCTGACCTAAATAGCTCAGGCAGGGAGTATGGCTGGTTGCTGCACCTACTGAACTGCAGGCATAGCCTTTGATTTCAATGGACCTATGCAACTTAGTGAGGAGTTATGTTTGTGCAATTTAGTTGATGTTCTGAAGGTATTTGGATGAATGTGTTGCTAACTGTAATAGGAATACTTTGGCCATTCACACTCTCTGTTCCACAGGAAACTACCACCCTGTTAGGGTACTGACAGTGCAAAAGAACCCTCTTGAGGAGGGTTCCACTCCTAGAGTTTCTGCTTGAATGAATTCCTTCAGGCTAAAGGTATCTTAGGAAGGAGTCCAAAAAAGTACCAAGCAGCAAGAGAGAGACAGAGCTTGCTTAAGTATGGAGTGATCACAATGAGTGATGATTAGAAACAGACATATACTGAATCGAGACATGACTGACAAGTATCGGGACTGATAGAGAAGAGGCATGACTTCTATAAGGAGAGAGAGAGAGAATGGCAAATGCAAAAAAGGCCACCATCCAACCCCAACTCATAGCGGAAATCTACCTGAAGTTAAGATTACCTAATTTGTATGACTTTTGGCATGGAGGAGGGGAAAAAACCCTATGAGTGTGGACCTTTGAGGATCCAAGGCCTTGATTGCCTTCCCCCCCAGACTTGGAATAAATTAGTGATGGCTCAGTTACTGCAATTTAGAGACCCAATTCAGGGGAAAATTTTTGAGGGATGGCTCTCATTCTATCCCTCTAATGGAAAAGTCATGGTAGTGCCTTGAATGAATGCTGCAGTTAAAGGAGGTGCCCTGCACAAGGTTCACCCATCCCCAAGACAGGAGGAGGAGAGCAACAGCCACTAAAGGCACTCACTCAGTCTTCACACAAGGAGGCCTAGACAGGAAGAAAAACCCTTGAGGCGTAAGGCATATGAGGAGCCCTTATGGGGCCAGAATTTGAAGATGCATGATCCTCACCCTTGTGTGGCAGAGGAAGGGAAGGAGATGGAGATTAGGTGAACCTTAGGCAGCTGTATTGGGAATAGCTTTTGAAGTTGCTGCCAATGCTGTGTGCACAGCTAAAGGAGCCCCTTTGGACTTAGAGGCCCACCCTTCAGCAGCTGAAGTCTTAAATGCTACATCAAGAGGTGCCACCGAGTTGATCTGCATGGCTAAAGCTTCCCCCTGAGTATAGGACATTTTCACCTACCAGGCAGAAAGAGAAGGACCCCACCCATCGAGGGACCCAACCTCAAGATACGGACTTCATGGGGGCAGAGCAAGGCCATCAGCTTAAGGGAAGAGCCCTGCAGCCATACTATAGTGATGGCTGGCATGCATCTGAGCAGGAGTAGTAGAAGGCAGTGGTGAAGCCTACAGCCATGATCACATGGAAGAAATGAAAAGCAAAGGATGAATGTTGTTTGTTATCAGAATGCAGGCATAGTGGGAGGCTGTGGTGAAACCTGATGGCCATGAGCACATGGAGAAATGGAACATGAGTAAGCCTGAATGCCTGCTTTTATCTGAATGCAAGAGTAGGCCATGGCTGATAAAGACATTGAATGACAACAGAGCATTGCATAAGACTGAGTGTTATGAGCTTGTATTGGATGAGGAATGCATGCCAACCAGTTCCATAAGGTAGGCTAGTGTTAGGTGCATGGTGCATTGCAAGTCAGGTAGGCTGAGGCAGTAGAAATAAATGAAACTGATAGGGAAGCAGGAGTATATGGGAACTGAAAACTAGGGAGCAGAGCTGCTGCAGTGAACAACAAAGAACTTGGGAGGGAGTGGTAGCCTGGCTGAGCCAGATGTAATCAGTTAACTATTGTAGTTGCACTGAGGGAATTGCTAAAAGTATGGAAAACATAATAAATGGGAGCCTGAATGGCACAAGGCAAGCAAAAAGGGACAGCAGGACACTAGGTCAATTAGAAGGCCCCCCCCCCCAATAAAGAAGCAAAACTGAAAGAAACACAAGGCACGGGAGAACATGAGGGGAGTAGAAACAGTTGACAGAGAGAGACACAAAATGCAGCCAAGGAGGAAGAAAGCAAAATACCAATCTAGAAAGCTGGAGACGCATAAACCAAACAGAAGTCCAAAGCACAAAAAGAGGTAGGAGACAAACGTCGGAGAGAAGGGGGGGCAGAACCTCCGGCTGCAGCAAAGAAACAAAGCTTCTGAGTGAGAGTGGAGGGAGCTGACTTAAATAGTTCAGGCAGGGGCATGGCTGGTTGCTCCACTCATTGAACTACAGGCATAACCTTTGATAAACTTCTGGTGCTGTGATACCAGCGTGCCTGCTGCCATCTGCATACCTACTAATGGCATATATGGCCCTCATTCTGCCTCAGCTATACATTTTGTATGTTTTTTTGCAAAATAAAGGAATTTGCAGCAACCAGACTTAATAGCCTGCTAAGTTCCTCGACCCAATGCTCAGCGTGTTCATGAAGCAAAGATGGCACTGAAATGCCAGCAAACCAATGCATGCATGAGTTGGGCTTTTGTAAGACTAACATTGCCCAGTTTTTTAATATGCCCTCTTTCAGAATCTGCATTTAGCTCACCTTGCACAAAAAAAAAATTAACACGTGCATGCATGAGTCTGCTGGCAGTTCAGCACCATCTTTGCTTCATGAACGTACTGAGCACTGGGTGGCAGAACTTATTAAGCTATCAGATAAGGTGGGTTCAGATTCTTTTATGTTGCAAGCAACATACAAAATGTATAGCTGAGGCAGATCAGGGGCCATATATGTCATCAATAGGTATGTATATGGCAAAAGGAACACTGGTCACACAGCACCAGAAATTTATGTATACAGCTGACAGCATCCCCTATCTATGTCCAATAACTAAAGAGCAAATACAAGCAAGCAAACTTGGTTGGTGTTGGCAGTAGCATAACAAATTCTTAGAGGGCCTAGGTGCAAGGCTATGTTATAGGGCCCCCCAGTTTTGAAAAAAAACATTAACATTTTGATTTGGGCCCCTCAAACCTCATGGGCCCAGGTGCGACTGCACCCCTTGCATCCTTGTTGCTACACCCCTGGATGTTGGCAAGTGCTTGTTATTTTTTTGACCTAGTGTCTTTACTCTAGTAGCATTTTTGTTTTGGCAGTGAATTGTCACTGATGGTTTTCCAGTTGCATAAGGTCCTCCTACAGTATATAAGCAGGTGTGGCTGGGCTGGTTCATCCTTTTCTCTGGCATGTGGCATGATGGCATGGCATCTATGGTTGGGTACAGTGTGTTTTCATGGTAAGAGTTCAGTGTGGCTACTTATGTTGGGACCAGTGCACACCTATAGTTTGGGTCAGCATGTGCTACAGTTGGAGCAGCAGTCAAAGGAGCTCCACATTGGTGGCAGCAGTATGAAGGGCATGGTGTCTGAGGAGAGAGGTATAGCATTGAGGGGCATGGCTGTTAGGTAAGACATTGGGAACTTAGGTTACAGTAATGCAGTATTTGGTGTTTATTTTATCTGGATAGGGTGTTTTGGTAGGTTTGAAAGTTTCTTCAGTGTCTTCTGTGGCCAGTGTTTTTATTTGTGTTGAAATTGTAATTAGTTAAGTAGTTCATTAGTTGTGTTAATTGATAATTGATTTTGTAATTTGTTACTAGTTTGGGACCATAGGGTTTTATGTACTGTAGGTATATACTTTTAATTAGTGTAGGTATATACTTTTATGTAATACTTTTACTCATAGGTATACGAGGAAATAAATTATGTTCTTTTTATTGGATAAAATGCCCATCCATATAATGTATTTATACATTATTCTTTGCAAAAAAACTATGTTAATGCATCAGTTAGGGTTTAACTTAATGTAACAAAAGTACTGAAATGGGGTGTTAGGGTTTACAACCAATTCCCCACCCCCACCTTTCAAGCAGCAAAGGAAAAAAAACATTAGGGTTTGGGTCTCCTGAGTCTTGGTGAATCAGTGGTGAGGTCTTCCTTGGGGTTGTCAAACTTAATGCTTTCCCCTCCCCCCAGCCTGTAGCCTCCTGTCTGAAGCACAAGGTACAGCTTCAAGCCAGTGCCTCACATTGATACACTCTTTAAAGGTAGAGAAGTGTGTTTCATCACATGTTGCCAACAGAATCTATTGTAGCTTTCTTCACACAGAGCCCTGTGTGAAGGAAATATATCATGTATGACTGTGTTTGTTCAGGGGCAGGAGTAGGCATTAGGGTTGACAACCACAATGAATACCCAACCACTGATTCGCCAACACTCCACAAACCCAAAACCCTATTTTTTTTTTCTTTTGCTGCCTGGGTGGTAGGGGTGGAGAGTTAAGGTCAAACCCGAACACCACATTTCCATACTTTTGTTGCATTAAGCTGAACCCTAACTGGTGCATTAATGCAGTTTTTTAAAAAAATAATTTATTTCCTTTTTGAGATAGTGGAATTGTATCCTCATTCATGCAGGTCCCTTTGGGACTAGCATGAACAGATGCAGACTCACAGGGCCCTCTGGACCCTGCACCAAGAGAAGACTCTGTGCACCTATGGAAGTGACAGATGACAAACATTCTTGGGGCTGTCTGGTGGGCTGTGAAAGCATAGGGCCCTCTGAGCCCTGCACTTCCATGTGGCTGCAGATATAGAAACACAGTGCAAAATGTGCATCTATCAACCAATGCATTGGGCCCTCTGCCACCCAAGGGTTCAGAAGTACTGAACTCTATACTGAGGGAAGAATTGTCTTCACTACATGGTACCTGGGCCCATGTAGGCAACCCCACTCCTTTCCTTCCCTGGCTGGAGGGTGGTGTCACATAACAATGCCACCCCACCGGCTTTGCCCCATATAGCTGGCTCACTGAGCTCACCCCCAAACTCAGCTCACTGACATAGGAACATAAAGCACTATCTACTTGGGTAAAGGCTGGCACTACACACAGCCTTTCTTGATAATTAATATATATTTTTTTTATTTCGACCCCAAAGTTTCACAGTAGTCACTTCATCACTCCCCTTATAAATGTGACATGTGGCATTTATAGTATATTGGCCAAAATGTCATTTTGCACCACAAGTGCAAAAACATATCTCATTCAGGATTTAAAAAATGTCACATGTCACATTGATCAGGTGGTGTGAAAAAAATGACTATGTTGAATGCCTGGAGTTAACATATTGCAGATTAGCAAAGTTATGCATGAATGTTGAAATATTTCAATTTTCTCTCATAACTTGGTCACTTTACCATCTTTTTATCAAAAGTTTAAATATAGCCTTTTTATGACACTACCTCATGAATCCGATCGGTGAAACTTTTCATATCCTGCCCAAAAGATGATTTCATACATTGACTATAAAATCACCTTTTGGCACATATTTGAAAAATTTAAACTGCCTTGTTCATGAGGTGGGGTCACAAAAGGGCCATGTTGAAAGCTTGGTGGAAAAATATTGAAAATTAGTAAAGTTGTGAGTGAACGCTGAAATATTTCAATATTCACTCATAACTTGGTCATTATACCAAGGTTCCCTACTCTCTGGGAATATAGGGCAGTGACTGTGGTAATAGGGGTTGATGGCACATCATTCCTTGGGCCTCCTACATGCACTCCATATGTGCATAAGTGTTTTTAGTAAGGCATAGAGCACTGCTTTTAAAATGGGGGTAATAGTGCAGTAAAAATGGTGGTTAAAGACCATTTTGGAAGATTTAAAATACCAATTAGGAAGAGGGCAAAGAAATATAGCGTGGTAGTAAAATATAAAGAGTGGTGGTGGAAAAATATAAGGTGGTAGCCCACCATGCAAAAACAATGAATGGGGAACACCGTTTACCACATTTTTGCACCTAATTTTCAACATAGCCTTCTTATGACCCTACCTCATGAACCCAGTAGGTGAAACTCTTCAAATCCCATCTGAAAGGTGATTTCATGCAGTGGCCACAAAATCACCTTTCAGGATGGATTTGAAAAAATTCACCACCCTTATTCATGAGGTGGAGTCCTAAAATGCCATGCTGAAAATTTGGTGTAGAAATATTAAAAACTGACAAAGTTAGGAGTAAAAGTTAGAAACCCCACTGCAATACATTAAATTGGACTTACCTTATTTTCTTATATCGCAGTGGCCAGTTCCAGCAGCAAGGTGTGTTTTCAGTTGGAGACTGGATCTAGAACATAGGACAGTTTTAGGTGAGTGAGGGTGCGTGCATGTAGGTGGAGTAGCAGGTGCTGAGTAGGGGGTTGAGATGGGCTGGTTGGGGGTTTGGGAGGTCAGATCATAAAACGACTGTTTTTTACTTGTCAGGATTAATGAAGTTAAAAAAATATCAACAAGGACAGTTTTCTTACTTTAAGGGGGACCCAAGCTGACAATGGGGATCAGGCAACCTACTGTCTGGATGATCTTCGGTGACACTGGGAGGGTGCACCCTGGTGCTGCCACCTACTTCTTTTTTTGGGGGTGACCTGGAGGGCAAGAAAGAGGGGGATGAACGAAGCAGTACTGGGGGTGGGCACCCTGGTCCACTATTATAAATGTTATGTATACTATTGGGAAAGGGGGCTGGCAACCTGAAGGGGGAGGGGGTAGAAAGTAACAGTACTGGGGTGGGTACTGCAGTCCCCTTTGGACAGAGAGATCAAGAGATAATGGGGCCAATGGCTCACTGATCCAACTGAAGCTGGCTGCACAACTACAGCTGCAGTTTCATAAACCAAAAAAGTCCTGCTGTTTTCATTCAGAGAACATAGAAGAATGGCTCCTCTTGCTAAACTAGGCACCTAGGATTTTCAGATGCCAAGAAATCTAATTTCTGGGCATATTTTAAAAAAACTAACACCAGAATCTATCTAAAAGGGTCATGTTTACCTAGGTTTAGGTGTTTGTTTTTTAAAAATACATAATTTGTATGTATTATCAATGTCTTTTAGTTAAAAAAAAACACGATGGTCAAAATAGCCAACTAAAAATAACACAATCCCAAACCATGCATGGCAACACAGCTAAAGCTAGGCAAGTGTTCAGCAATATCAGCAAGTGCTACCTTGCCGAAAAGAACAAAACACATGAAATGTGTGTTAGTGGGGGGGCTATGCCCCCCACACCCCACAACTTAAATATAATCAACTCTACAGGGGGAGGAGGGTGAAACACGGGGAAAGGAAAGAAGTTGGGGAAGAACAAAAAATAAATAAACAATACAGGTGGGGGGGTACACAAAAATACACCTCAGTTGGAAGACCAGGAACAGAACTCTGGTCTCTCAGATGCTCCACAGCTGCAGCTGCTCTTGCTGCTAGCCCCCTACACCACAGGGGCAGTTCAGCAAGACACCACTCATCTTACTCCTTCCTCCTCTCCTCAGATGTGATGATAGCTACAGGGTTAGCAGTAAATCACTTTCATTATGTTAACCCTGTAGCTGTAATCACATTCGCTCTTCTGAACTTGCTGTTTTTCACCGCACTGTTCTAACAGCGCTATATTAACTGGACACCCAGTTACAATTTGTGTTTTTTATCACAACAAGTAAATAATTTCTTGTGACAAGTAAATCATGACAAATATGCCCTCACAATAGAGTTTTTTTTGCTGTTCAGATCAGAGGGTTAAAGTAAACTTTATTGAATTTCAAACACTAAAGTGAACAAACAAACAACAACAAAGACAACATTGATATGTGTGTAGGTCTGACTTCCAAATCAACACTCAGGGGAAGCTAGGAAAGAAATGCAGATATATACAGGTTTCCTTTTTAATAGTGATTAGCAGCAACAAACTGTAGTCACAAATGTGAATAAAGTTATTCGACTGCCCCCTCTCCTCCAAAACTGCTGTTTAATTTGAACTCTCCCTCTACAGAGGAGTGCTCTAGTCTGAGAGTAGGATTAATGTGCAGAGGGTATGCCATCTTTTGGCATATGTTTTGGACCTATTTTGTAAGCTAGTCACCATTTTCCCTACCTTCAGTGTCCCCAAGATGGCCATGTGCCATTCCCTATATGTGGAGGGTGAATTATCCAACCAGTGCCTCAGGGTGACTCCCTTTGCAATGGCCTCTTTTGACATGATGTGGTACCACCTGGGTTGTGATACTTGCTGAAGGCCTAGACAAAGAAAACAGATCTGCGGGGAGAAAACTGATTCTAGGTCCAGAATTGGATCTAATTTGGCCTGTAAAGTTTCCCATAGGGGTCGGGCCTTCAGGCAGTCTGACAGAATATGTTTCGGGGTTCCCGTCTGTATTTGACATCTTGTGCACTTGTCAGATTTGAGGTAATTTGTGCAAAATAATTTGGTGGGCGTACAGTACATATTGTGGTTAATTTTGTATTGTATCAGTTTAAGGTTATCTATTTTCAAGTGTTTGTGCAAATCTCTCCATATCTTTGTTCTGGTTTCCTGGTCAGCCCATTCAGGGAATTCATAAAGACAATATGGGCATTGCGCTGTTGTGGGGAGGGTGGTGGTTTGGCACAGTTTTTTTTACAGTAAATACATGGCATGGCTTTGCCTTGCTAAGGTAGCTAACTTGTTCCATATTTCCAGGCTGGTAAAGGATCAGGGCCTAGGGTCTAGGGTCTAGTGATGTGGCCAGTACGTGCTGGAGTTGCAAAACCTGAAAAATGTTTTTATTGCATAAGCCATGCCTCTTCTTGAGGATGTCAAAGCTAATTAGGGCATTCTCCTGTATGAGGTGATGCAGGGAGCTAATGGATGTTTCATTCAGAAAGGATTGTGCAATAACCTTATTTTGTATTTTGAAGTTTGGATTGCTCCTTATGGGCTGGCATATGTCAAATGGAGGTTTTGTTTTGAGGAGACTATGTAGTTGTTGACAGCTGCATACCGATCAACCTATGGGTGTATATTTCAGCATGTTGGGGAGTTTGCTGTAGGGGTATTAAGTATTTATTTTTTTGTTTACTGGGTGAGTGACTTGATCCAATGGACCTTTTTCAGGCATGATCCAGGCCATAAAGATGATGCAGTACATATAATGGTACACAGGATATAGGTATAAAAGATATGTGAAATAACAAGTAAGTACAATAAAGAGGTGACACATTAAGCAATGCTATACAAGTGGAACAGTTTGTGCAAACTTGGGTATAAAGTGAACACAGTGACAAATAAAGTGCACAGAGGTATGGTTGCAGCTCATTGCCCAACAAAATACAATGTTGTTACAGCAGTTTAAGTAAATTCAGGTATGATATGACAGGGGCACCAATTTTCAGGGGGAGGGTTGGGCAGTCTGGCTTCCCTGAGGCAGGGTCATTTAATCAACCAGGGGGTAGGTAGGTACAGGTGACTGCTGTTGTTGCTAGTGGAGTTTTGTAGAGGGACTTGAATAGGGGATGTGAGCTAAGGGTCCATAGGAGAGCAGATAACCTATTCCACAAGTTAGGGGCAGCTGAGGAGAAGGCCTTCTGGCACATGCATGTGGTTACCTGTGGGCTCTCTAATTAAGTCTTGAGAAGTTCTGGAGGCCTCGAAGGCAGGGCTTTGGCTTGAGGAGGGGGATGCACATCCTTATCCCTAATGGATTTATCTACAAGGCAGCCTAGAAGGTAATCCCATTGGGCCTGTGGTGGGGGGGAGGGGGGCATCCTTGGGTCTGCTAGAGGGAACATTGATGAGTGGAGTAGGGTTCCATGAGGGCAAACCTACAGATACTGTTATAGGTCATATTTCATCTTGAGAGTTCTGAGGATGAGGTTTGATGTAGATAGGAGAGCAGTAATCCAGCAGGGGAAGTAAGGTGCCCTGGCTATGGCAAATCTTACTTCAGAGGTTAAATATTCCTTGAGTCTGTAACCAACTCCTAGTTTGTGATGCACACACTTTACAGTGTGTCCTATGTGATCACTGAATGTCAGGGCAGGATCGAAGGTGACTCACAGGTATTTGAAAGAGGTCAATGTCTCTAGAGGTGAGCCATCAGGTGACTGGATACAAAATGGGGCAGTGTCAGTGGCTGCCCTAGCTATCCTTGATTTAGAGCCCTAGAGCATAACCTTTGTCTTTTTGACATTAATCAGGGATAGGTGTGCTAGGAACCATTACTGGTTGTCACTAAAGTTGTTAGAAAGTGTGCCTGCATCTTAGCACTGTGGTATAATGTGAGGTCATCGGAGTATAGTAGGAAAATGCATGTGATGTTATCTTTGGGAAGAGAGTTAACAAATAGGGAGAAAAGAATGGGGCTGAGGATGGATACTTGGGGGACTCCAGTGCTGACCTCCCTGGTGCTTGGTGGATGCACCCGCAGTGCAGACCATCTGAATTTTCCCAGAGAGGTAGTCTGTGAAATATGCAGTGGACATGGTGGAGCATCCAATGTTGCACAGTTTGCTTAGCAGGATGTTGTGGTCCACCATGTCAAAGGGCTTTGTGAGATTCAAAAAGATGGCACCCGTGAGTTTTCCTTCATCCATGTCCCAGAAAATGTGGTTTGTGAAGCAGGCCAGTACTGTGATGGTGATGTGGCCTTTCCTGAAGCTGTGTTGTTTGGGCATAGGAGGTTGTATTTTGCCATATTGTCTGAGATCTGCTGGTGCATGACTTTTCAAGAATTTTGCTTAAGTTGAAGAGGGTGGAAATGGGGAAGTAGTTTTCGACTAGTAGTGGGTCATCAGATTTAAAGATGGGGAGGATGCTGGATTGCTTCCAGACTAGGGGAATGGATGAGGAGGTGAGGGAAAGGTTGAAAACTGTGGTCAAGGGTTTGTCAGTGACATAGGCTATAAGTTTTAGAAATTAGAAATCTAGGGCAGAGGCCATCATTACAAGTGCTTTTTAGGAGCTTTCAGGTTTCTTGAGGGGTGATGGCTTTAAAGGAGAAGGGGGGAATGTTAATGTTTCTGTGGCCAGTCTAGTGGGACAACCCACGGGGTCATAAGGGAGGAGTTTGGTGAGGTGGTCAGACAGGTCCGTGAATTTGGTGTTGAAGGCTTCAGCAGCCTTGAATGGTTTGCTTACCAAATCTGCCCCTGTTACATGCTTAGTGCCTACCTGCTTTGTCCCAGGAAGATAAGGGAGTTAACCATTACCTAGAAGTTTTTAGGGTTGCCAAGATTGCGGGATTGGAGGTTGCGGAGGTACTTGACTTTGCGTGATTATATTGCCTTTTTGCATGGGATGGGGAGGCTTTATTTGCTGCCCATTTGGCATCCCTCTCCTTCATCTTAAGGTAGTCCTTGGAGAGCCACCTTGTGTTCCCACCTCATACTGTCTGGGTGGTTGGGGGAAGTGTTTTTCCTGGATTATGGTCAGCAGAGTGGTGAGGAAACTGAAAAAAGAAGAATACCTCACTCAAAGAAAAAAGACTCACAAATCTTTTAGCAATGTAAATGATAGCTTTTATTGCAAATAAAACAGAAGTAGTTGTGCAGACCGAGTTGCTAGCCACAAAGCTAAATCTGTGAATATTTCCTCCTTGAGTGTGGTATTCTTTGTTCAGTTTAACTGTCAGGCTGGCTGTCTCTTCATACTGCACCAGCCCTGCACTGCATTTTTGTGGTTGAACCTTTTGGAGTCAGCGGTGAGGAAACCCGGGGTTGACTTGACGTCTGTCATTATGGGTAGTGCTGGCCAGTTGACAGCCCTGATGTCTGAGAACAGTCGAGGGGCATTGTATTTAAAGAAGTCTCTAAAGGTCAGGTATTTGGGGGAAGGGTGGGGGTTTGGGGGGACCAGATACAAAAGGTATGGGAGTGGTCACTGATGGAGTCAGATAGGACTCTGGCATGAAGAACACTGTCCTCTCTGTTAGTTAATATCCAGTCCAGGATGGAGTGGCTCAAGACCGGCTATTTGGGTGGGTGGGGGTGGTAATGAGCTGGGTAAGTTTTAATTGTTTTAGCAGCTCACAACAGTTTGTTTGGGATCTGTTTAGCCAGTTAAGATTAAAGTCTAACAATATGATGATTTTTCTGGAGGGGGGGTGAAGTGGCCAAGGCCATCCAGCAGGTGGGTAAGGCCTTTTAAACCATCCTTAGGGGGACTGTAGCAGCACCCAATGTAGATCTTTTTTGCAGATCTGAAGAACAATTCCACAATAAGCCATTTGCTATCAGAGCTATTGGGTTGGCTGAAGCAGGGCTTGAATATCATCCTGGCATAGGTCTAGTTCCATAACCTGCCAGTGTGGTATATATTCAGCATGCTGCTGGTTCTTGGTTGTTCCTGTCCACCATAAAAGTTGGCTGTCTCTCGTTGCTAAGTAATATAACTTAAAGTCTGGGAGCTGGAGTCCTCCCTGGTGCTTGCAAAGGGTTAGCTTAATATAGGCTCTCCTGGGAGCCCTGCCATTCCATAAAAACTTTGAGAGTGTAGTTTTTAGAAGAGTTAACCATTGGTACGGAATGACTTGATCAGCAATACTTACAGGAAATAGCACCCTGGGAAGTACGTTCCTCTTAATCACGTTTATTCTAGCCCATAGGGGTAGAGGAAGGGCTGTCCATCTCACTAGGTCTTGTTTGAGTTGTTATATGGTGTCCAGCCTTTGGGTGAACATTTTCTTAGGGCTCTGTGTTACTGTAATCCCCAGGTATTTAATGCCTTCCAGAGACTAAGTGCCTCCCCATCTCATTACATCTGCCTTGTATATGTATTTGTTTAGTGGCATAATTCACATTTTTGAGAGGCTGAACCAGTATCTTGCGAGCTTATCAAATTTGTGAAGGGTGTCCAGGATTTTGGGGATGGGCTGTTTGGGCTGCTATATATGTAGAAGGATGTCATCTGCATAGGTAGAGATTTTGTAGGACTTAGTGCACACTTTTATTCCTTTTATGTGGTCATTTAGTAACAGTGTCCTGGTGAGAGCTGAGGTACAAGTTAACAAAGTAGGGGGAGAATGGGCAGCCCCGTCTCATGCCCTTTTCAAGGGGGAATTGAGCAGACTGATTTCCATTACACACCATTTTAGCTGAAGGGTGGGAATACAATAGCTGTATCCATTATATAAATGTATCAGGGAATCCAAGTTCCTTGAGAGTGTGTAGGAGAAACTGCCAGGAGACGCTGTCAAAGGCCTTCTCTGTGTTTAGGGACACAAGCACTGCTGGAACCTCCTGGTCCCTGGAAGCAGAGAGGATATTAGCTACTTTTCTCAAGTGGTTCTTTGAGAGTCTGCCCTGCATAGATCCAACTTGCTCCACATCTATTAGAGAGGGCCACACCCTGCTAACTCTAATGGCCAACACTTTTGCCAGTATCTTGATATTTATGTGAGGAGAGAGATAGGCCTGTAGTTTGACACGTATTTTAAATCTTTATCTGGCTTAGGAATAAGGATGATGTATGCTTCTTGTAACTAGTGGTCTAGCTGATGGAGGGTGTGGGCCTCCTGAAACAGGTCATCTAGCTGGGGGGCAAGTTCCTCTTTTAGGGCTTTGTAAAAGTTGGGGGAAGAGCCATATGGATGTGTGATGTTGTCTGGGGTCTGATCTTGGACAGCACCTAGAACCTCCTGTTCTGTTATGTTCCCCTCAAGGCATAAGACTTGCTCTGGTGTGACTTTAGGGAGATGGGCTTGTGACAGAAAGTATTGTGTGGCTTCCTGCATGTTAGATTGCTCTGCAGCATATAGGGCTTTGTAGCATTCCCCAAAAGCTTGGGCAGTATCCCTGGGATTAGTGAGAAGAGGTTCTTGGGCTGATCTATGGATCCCTTTAATCACCCTGGATGATTATTGTTGCCTGAGCCTTATGGCTAGCAGTCGTCCAGCCTTTTCTCCCTGATCCACATATTTCATCTTGGCCTGAAAGATGGCAAGCTCTGCTTTTTCTTGTAATGGTTTGTCATACCTAGCTCTAACGGTATTTGAGCTTAAGCCAGTCCTTTTCTGAAGAGTTGGCAGAGAGCTATCATTCCGCCTCCCTGATTAAATGTAGTAGGCGAGCACTCTCTTCGTCCCACTTCCTTTTCTAAGCAGTGGCTAGCTGAATCAGCTCCCCCTGAAGGCTGCATTTAAAGGCTCCCCAAAGTGAAGACTGCTTGGTAATTGAGTTTTGGTTGTTCTGGAAAATGTTTTACGTGCACTCTTTAATTTTGGATAGTGTAGTTGGATCTTTTAATAGATTATTATGTAGCTGTCATATTCTGTCCCTGTCACGCAAGTCCAAGGGTTGTATAGTTAGTTGTACTGGGGAATGGTCTGAGACCACACTGGGTAGGATTTCACAAGTGAGGACTTCCATTAGGCATTCCAAACTGATTAGATGGTAATCTAGCTGTGAGGAAGATCCATGGACTGGGGGGTGAAGGTGTAATCCTTCACGTTATGGTGTAGCAGCCTCCATGGTTCAATAAACCCCAGGGTGTCCTCTAGTTCTTGACAGGCTTGTTGGCTGTGAGTGAGGGCTGTACAGGGGCAATGGGACCTCTCCAGATGTGTATCAGGCACTAGGTTCCAGTTCCCTGTAATGAACATAAGGGGGGGGGGGTGTTTCGTTATTTCTGTGAGGAATGAGGTAAAAAAATGGAGGCCTTCCCTGTTGGGGCCATGTATGGAAGCTAATATGGTGTCACGTCTACCTAGGTACCTTTAATAATTATTTATCTACCTTTCAGGCCAATGACTTGCTTGGTTTCCTGGAAGGGAGTGCTTCTTTTTATGAGGATAGCCACACCTGCTCTTTTATTACTCTCCCTAGCTGCGAAAACCTGTCCCACCCATTCCTGCCTCCAAAGATTCTTCTGGTCTGTTTTAGTGTGGGTTTCTTGGAGAAAGGTGATATTAGCCCTCAAGGCTTTAAGATGTTGGAGAATGTAATGTCTTTTCTCCTTTGTTTGTGCCCCATTTACATTCCAGTTAATTATTTTATCGCAGGTGGGAGAAGGAATGTGTGTGCTGGATATCTCTAGGGGCCTGTGAGCCATATGTTTCAAGGAGACCGATGGACAATTTCCACATTGCTTGGGTGTGGATTTTTGATTAAGGTATGAGGTCAAAACATACTCCACACCAAGAGAGTAGTGTGACCAGAAGGATCTCTGTTGCAATTCAGCAAAGGTTTTTGTATCATGCATATGCAGGGATTAAATTGGGCAGGAGCCAAAGGAACTCAGCTCCACCACCTCTTAAAAAATTGCATAACAGTGTCACCATTACTGTCATCTTTCTACATTAACTGCTATAGGAGATTTCCACCACCTAGAAATTTAGATGTGAGTTCCCCCACCTAATCATTTCCAATTTAACCACTGTGCATATTCTGTGGTTGTATCTGCAGTACTGTCATAAAATTTACAATATTTAAACTAAGAAGTACAAACATTTAACTTAAGGAAACACTATCACAATAACCAGTAAGAAAAGTGAAAAAAAACAATTAACAATGTGGTACCAAGCCCAGTACCGATAGGATATGTAAAAGGATTCGAGTTGACAGATGCCACCTGATATCTGAATGGGTCAAACCCATATCTGTTATTTGTGATAGTGTGTAGGAGGGAGTACCCTCTCTTACTCCAAGTGACTGAAATTAACTGGAGTTGTAGTAAATCCAGCAGAGTTTATATGCGGGTGCCATCGTGCCCCTTCCCCCCAGGTTCTGCTGGTTTTCTATGTGAGACAGTCCTGCCCCTTTCATGATTTAGGCTGTTTTCTCAGTCCTCAGCTGCTGCAGCTTTAGTCTGTTCCTATTTTGGGTTAAATAACAGTTTAACTTGGTGCCCCCTCCATGCCTGACTGCAGTATATGTTTGTTTCCAATCCTCCCCCCTTTCTGTTTGGTAATGTTATTGCTCAGGTCTGCTGAGTGTAACATCTATTAAAGTCAAAAACATTCTTGGAACTAAACCCCCAATAATATGAATACAAATGCTCCAAATTAGTTTAAAATCCTTTTCTTTTTATTCCAGCGCTCTTTTTCATTCTTTCTTTAAATGTTATGTTTTGGAACCATCCTGTTCCTTCTTCAGACAAAATACTGAGCTGCAATTAACTTGGGGGGTTGAGTTCTAGGAATGTTGTTTACTTTAATATATGGATCTGGTTGTGATAAACTCTCCTCTGGAACAAATATTTAGAAAAAAAGCCAATAAGGGAACCATGGGAGATGCAGGGTGATACGTGAGTGTAACAGATGACCAGCTTTTGCATACCACAATGCTCTGGGTGGAAGCAGGCATGATCTGGGAAAGAAACATCATGAAAAGGATATGAGGAGTTCTGTTAATCTTCTCGGTCCACTTGCACTGTGCAGCAGGTTGCTTCTGAGTCCATTGTTTAAGAGGAGATCACTGGGGTCAACACCATCCTTTGCACATTGGGAGCTGTGCTATAGTTGAAAGTGGTGTGAGCTTCCGAGCAGCAGTTCCATCTCAGTGAGTTCTGCACAAATGTGCAAAGGAATGACCACTGAGCTTGCGGGCTGGTCTGTCATAGGTATCTGTAGGAATGTCCAGATAGGGTAAGAAGAGAGCCAGATTAAAAAATTTGAGAAGAAGGGTGCCATTTTGGATTCTCTCCAAGACTTGAGGGAGATGGGCAATCAGTCCTTGTAATATGGGTGACTCTTTTGAGGTGTTCTGATCTGTTAAGTCTGTACCTGTGGAGGGGTTGTGGGATAACAGATGGACCAGATACTGAACTTCAGGTTCAACACACAATATCTGTGTGAAGTTTATTTAAAATACAGAAGATACCCTTCAGCAATGTCATATCCCTTCTTCATTACATTAGTTTACAACAACAGACTCTGTATGTCTTTCCTTTGCACTTAGTCAGCACCTGCTGACTCACTGATCTCTGATCTAACTTACCTGTTGAGATTTAGCCTCCCCTATGTGGGCCTTATTTGCTTGGGTGGTGGGGGCTCAAATAAAAAAAAAAAACAAGCTAAAGACAAAGAACCTCAGTGCAGAAGCACTGAAACAAGGGTTACCCCAAAGGGCATTGACAATAAGCCAAGTTTCAAAGAAACACAACATCACACATACTTCCATAATGCAAAACATCATGAGATATATGCAAATTACCATGAAATTTCAGACTTTGTTCAGCTTACAGCAATTTAAATGCATTTGAAATAGCACAACTAACTTAATTTTTATCATACAGTCCCCTAATAACTTTTCATCTTTATCAAAAATACCTAGTACCATGTTATTTTCAACATTTACAGGTTTTATACATATAAGGTATATACATTAAAGTATTTTATGACATAGTGCCATTGCATACTAAATCCAACAATGAAGAACACAGCCTGTTGTTTTACATAAATTAGGAGGGCACCACAATAACCTTCCTGTACAAGGACCTGAGAGGGAAAAGGAAAATTAAAGAGGACACTATAGCATAGTCAAAAAGAGGGGAGTGGGTGCCCATAGGTGGCCAACCTTCTGGACTAGAAATTGTAAAGAATAGATTAGGCTAAGAAATAGAAGAACTGTTGCAACAGATTTAAGAAAAGGTCAGTCCTCATGAGTGGCAGAAGCTCCCTGTCGTAGTAGCCACACACATTCATAAACGGCAGTCACCCTTCTCTAGGAGGAAAAGAGCACAGTTAGAACACATCACTTAACCTAAAACAGTGAAACATACCTCATACTGAAAACATTTCTCCATTTCTGTCATTTAATGATTCTTTTCTTTCTGGCTGGGGTGCCTCTGCTGATATTGAAGGAATGCCATGGGGAACAATTTTGGTAGCTCCTTCTGGACAATCTTAGCATTAGTAAATTCATGGGTGCCTTGAACCATCGAGGTAATTAAGCAGGTGGGGAGTAAGATCTTAAACTTAATTTGAGCAGCACATAAAGCTTTTTTAATATATGGATTGTGAAATTAATATTATCATAAAGCATACATTTTTTTTTCAGTAATACTATCACTCCCGAAGTGATAATACCACACTTCGAGAGTGATAATACTATCGTTCACTGTAAATGTCAATCAACTATTAACACTCACAACACAGCTACTCATTGGCCGCTCTCTGTCTGTGGGTGGCCAAAATGCTTTTCACAACATGGTGGTCATCTCTTGCTTAGCGAGAGTGCATAGTATCCCCGGCATCTGCTGTTTGTTTTTATATTTAAAAGGAATTATATGGCTGATCCTGTGCTCCCCCCACAAAAAGAAAAAAAAAGGTAGGCCTAAAAAGCAGTCTTTTGCTGCCCTGTGTCTGTGTGTGTGAGTGAGCAGAAACTGCTGCTGTATCCCAGCCCTGCTGTGATGTTCTTCCCGGTTTAGTGGCCTGTTCGATGGTGACTGCCAGTGCGCGTGTAGCCGGTCGGGGGCTGCGTGCATCTAGCTGGAACCTGTCCTGATTTGGAACCTCTCCTGATTTTTTTGTTAATTATGTTATGGGCACTGTATTTCTCCTGGAGCTTTTTAATACATTAAATTTATCTGTTTATCTGTTTATTAGATAGCAGGGATTTTGCCTAACTGTGTCATATTATTTGTTTCAACCAGTGGGGATTTTTGCCTAACTGTGATTATTTTCTTTGCTGTAGACAGTGGGGATTTTGCCTAACTGTGATTATTTTATTTGCTCTAGTCAGTGGGGATTTTGCCTAACTGTGATTATTTTATTTGCTCTAGACAGTGGGGATTTCATCTGTGTAGTTGTTTTATAGTGAGCTTAATGTTACTAGATCTTAAAGTTATTTCTGGGACCCTGGCTTAATCTGTGCCCCTGCTATCTCCTTTCTTCCTCTTCTGTCTCCCCTCTGCTAATTGTCTCTATTCTTCTCCTCCACCTTTTTGCACCTCTTTGCAGCCGCCTAGATTACTGGTGGCGCCTGGCTAATGTCTGGCTATCCCCACTCATCCCCCTACTCTCGTAGAAGGGAACGGGTTCACCTCTTTAAGTTTCTGATACGTACCATTAAAAAACTACTCTTCTGCTTGCTACTATGCTCAGGTAATGTTGAACTGAACCCTGGAATGGTTACCCCTATAGCTAATCCTAATGAACTGGCCAACCTAAAAGGCCTAAATCTGCTTCACATAAATGCTTGCAGGCTTCTTAGGAAACTGGACCTCCTGCAAGTTTGGATCTCATGCTAAGCCAGATGTGTTGGTTATCACCAAAACCTGGCTCAGACCATTGATCCCTGATCTCGAAATTAACGTCCCCTCTTACAACGTTTATAGAGCTGACAGACCTACCAGAGGCAGAGGTGTTGCCATTTACATTAATGATAAATTCACCGCTTCTGTCTTGGAAGCTGCTACGATGCCTAAGGAATTTAAATGCTTGACCTTAAAAGTCCAGCTTTCTTCATCGATGCCCCTCTGTATTATAGGTTGCTATAGACCCCATCAGCCGGGCTTTTGGTACTGAACCACCTAAGCACTGCCCTTAGTAGGCTGCCTTCGGAAGTCATTATTATAGGGGATTTCAATCTAGACTGGTTCTCTACAAGCTCTAAATCCCTAAAGACCTTTTGTGATACCTTTGGGCTCTTGCAGCTTATTATGAAAGCCATCTGCCCCAACAAGAAAAATCCTTCGAACATTAGCTTGATTGATCTTATACTGGTTAATAAACCACATCTTTTCACACATGCAGGTGTACTCTTTAATGACCTCAGTGACCACTGTGCCATCACTTGTGTCAGGTCTGTGCCTAAGATGGCCTCCACCTCTAGGTTTCTCTATAAGAGATCTCGGTGAAAATGTAATTCTCATGCCTTCCTCCTAGATCTTCAGCACTCGCGCTGGCAAGATTTTTATCTTGCCTCAACAGTAGAGGAGGACCTATTATTCCAGGAACTTGCCCTGGGTGTTATTAATCATTACACACTGCTTGTAAAAGTTCACACGAAGAGAAAGTCTAACCCTTGGTTTACAACTAGCCTGAAAGCAGCCTTGCTTAATAGGGACCTTCTCTGGAAAAAAGCCCGGAAGTCCAAACTTAATACGGATTGGACGGCTTTCAGGGCTGCAAGAAATTTCTGTACAAAGCTTACCAGATCTGAAGAAGCTAAATATTTCTGCAGCAAACTGAACTGGTCTACAAAGTGTTCAAACACATTTTGGAGAATGTTAAGAGAAGTCAAAGGTCATGCCCCTTCAAACTCTCTTCCCGCCAAGATCTCTCTCAATTATTCTATTGCTATGGATAAGCATTTGTTCCTTGACCTTCTCAACAACCATTTTGCTTCAGCGGGCTGGCTTTTGACTCCTCACCTGCCAATACTCTTAGGGACCAGCTCTGTCACCAGGCATTAGGTGACACCGCTATTAACACCCCTGCACAGGATACAGTCTTTTCCTTCTCTCCTATTACCCTGAAACAAGTGGAAGACTTACTGCTTGACCTTGACACCAGAAAGAGTGCAGGTGCTGACCTAACTGAGCCATATTTCCTAAAACTCAGCTCTTATATCTTGTCAACCTCAATCACTCACCTCTTTAACTTGTCTTTGGCACAGAGCTTCATCCCTTCAATCTGGAAAACTGCCCACATTATTCCCTTGTTTAAGTCTAGTGACCCCAGTGGCTTAAACAACTACAGGCTGAAATCCCTGCTACCTACCCTTTCCAAGCTGCTTGAGAAACTGGTTGACATCAGCTTAGAAATCACTTAGAGGCTTTTAACCTTTTAAACCCTTTGCAGTCAGGCTTCCATCTGTACCATAGCACTATATCCGCACTTGCTAAGGTCACTAACGATTGGCAGAAGGCCCTAGACTCCAAAAACTATGTATGTGCCCTATTTCTTGACCTGAGTAAGGTATTTGATACTGTTGACCATGAACGTCTCTTGGACACCTTTAAAACATTGACCTGGACCCCCTGGCCTTAAAGTGGTTCACCAGCTATCTTACTGGTAGGATCCAACAGGTTATAGCAGATGGTGATCTCTCACCGCTGAAAGCCCTGTTGAGGGGTGTACCGCAAGGGTCCATTTAACCCCTACTCTTTGCTGTCTATATCAACAATATAAATTCTGGTGTCCAACTGTCCAGCATACATCTATTTGCTGATGTCACAGTCCTTTATACTGACAAGCCTACTCCAGAGTTAGCCTATAAGGACCTTCAGTCTGACTTCAATCGCTTGCAGTTAAATCTTCTGCACCAAAAGTTACTGCTCAATGCTAAAAAAATCAAGGCTATGCTCCTTTCCCCAGCCGTTAATGCTTCCAATTCCTATTTCTCAGGCCCTGTTCCTCAACTTACTATGCTCATAGGTGATCCCATAGACTTTGTGGAAAAATTCAAATATTTGGGTGTCTGGGTTGACCACAGACTTTCTTTTGTTGTTCACGTAGAGGAGCTTGTGAAAAAACTTAAACAGAGACTAGGTTTGTTTTTCCAGTTAATGCACCTTCTCACCCAGGATGTCAAAACTAGGCTTGTCCAAACTACTTTCATTCCCCTACTGGACTACGCCAGCTTTCTTTATGGCCAAGGCCCTAGTTCTGTTCTTTCCAAACTAGACACCTTCTATCACTGGGTGATAAAATTCATTACAGGCATGCCTTATCTCACCCACCATTGCACCCTCTATTCCATGGTTGGTTGGTCATCCCTAAAATTTAGGAGACAAAGAAAAACTGCCCTTTGGACGTTCAAAGCCCTTTCAAGGAAACTCCCCCCATACATCTCCACATGCCTGCCCACCCATGCCATGCCATGGGCACGTACTCCCTCAGAAACCATGCATATACTACACTTAGTATCCCCAAAGTTAATTCTTGTTTTGGTCTTGCAGCCATAAGCTATGTATTCACACTGCTGTGGAATACATTACAAAAAACTTTGAAAATTATACTCCTCCTAAATCTATCCACTTTTAAATTATTATTTGCATGCTCCTTTGATGAATCCTGTAACTGCTTCCCTAGCTAACCACTAACCAAAGGGGTGTGTCACCTCCCTTCCTTCCTCTACACCCTGATCTTCTTCACTTGGAACCCACTTCTATGAATTGTTCTTGTAAATACTGTACATTTCTTTTTTGCTGAGCGTTTGCTGTAAATTGTATTTGATGTGCATTTTTTCTTCTCCATTGTATGTTGATATTATGTTGTACTTCTCTTCATCTTTGTACTGTTACCAATACCTTCTTATGTATCATGCCCAGGTCCACCTTGCAAATGAGTTTTTTTCTCAATGGTGTTTTGCCTGGTAAAATAAAGATTGATTGATTGATGTTAGCATTCCTTTCTGCCTGGCTTAATTTTGAATGTGATCTTTGTCTTGATAGTTTAGGCAGCAGAGTATGATGGCTCTGGGCTTCACTACTGAGAGAGGAAGGGGTCTGATAGACCAGTATTTGTTATGTATTCTGTACCATGTTCTGAGGGCCCCCTGTTGTTTGCAGCACCTTTTGTATGAAACAGAGCATGTTTCGACCTTCGGCATTCTCTAGGATCCTTATGAGGACAAGGTTATTTCTCCTGCATTGCCCTTCCTGGTCCTTGATGTGGTCTTTTAGCTTGCTGATTTTTTACCCACGTTCAGAAATTAACTTGGCATCCTGTACCTGTTTGTCCACTGTGGCACTAATTTGAGCTTCCATGTCACCCACGCATTGATTCAGGGAGTCCAGGGCAGGCTTGAGTGTCCTGAGATCCATGGCCATGTCTAATGAATCACGTTTATGGTGAATAGCTTTAAAAGAAATCTGTTGAGCTTGTCCAGTATTGATTCTGCAAGCACTGACTCAGGCGGGGATTGAAGCAGGAACTACAGCTTATGCCACTTTGGGACTTGGGTGCAAGATGGTATTTGTGCTGCTCTTGGTCCTAGATTCATTTCCATCTGAACATTTTCTTCCTGGATTTCAATCTCGAGAGTTACACCAGCACCTCTCAAGGGGTTTAACTGTCACGTCTTCTGAGGTGAGAATAGGTCTGATTGTAAAAAATGCTGGATTTAGCCTCATTTTTTAAAACTGTCAGAGAGCTGTGAGGAGAGCTGCCTCTCACACTGAACACATTATGTGACTCCCCCAAACCAACCTTTAAATCCTTATAATACAGGAACTGTTTAATATTTTTTCCAAAAGGCACTACCTTGGCACAGTACTGTCTAGGCTGTGCTGTACATGAGAACAAAAAAAAATAAAATATATATATTAAGTATGGGGAAAAAACTTTTTTCATTTTTTGGCATTCTGTATCTTGGAAACCGCACAAGATGTCATCACAAAACTTTCTACAGTATGTCTTGAAACTCTGCCAGCCAGACCACACATGTCAAATTTTGGGCTATTCTGTTGAACGCCACCAAAGTTATTAAGTTGCTGAAATTGGGGCTTAACATTAACCACTCTACTCAACCCTAACTATACTGGCACTAACATGCCAGTTTAATAGGTAAGGCAACATAACAAGTTGCAGTGTAATGAAACATTTATCTGCACTAGTGAGTGGCGATACCCATAACTCATGAGCAGCAAAGCTGCAAAGTTAGTTATGAATCTCTTACTATTCCCCATACCTCTCAACTTCTCAGCATTAAAATTCATAGCACTGGCCTTCAAAATTCAGAGTAAATGGCCAGAATGAGTAGCACTTTCTTATTTTAAAGAATAATATGTCTACAGATAGTGGGCCCCATATATTTAGTGATAAAAAATATTTTATCAAGTTAGTTTAATGATTTAGTAGTTTGTGTATCCAGTTGTAACTCTAACATTATTAAGAATATCTGTAAACCTTTGTGGAACAAGGTTACATTTGAGTGTAAAAATCATAACGCTATTTGAAATTCATAGCAGTTGAGAGGTATGCTACTCCCATGTGGTGATAAATGTATTATTCCACTGTAGCCCATTATGAAGTGGATATATAGCACACTATTGCAAATGTTTTTATTACTGTTTTTCCTTACTGCTACCTATTTTCCATTGCAAACTCTGGATCTGATCTATTGTTCCTATGGTCTTTTATTTTCAGATTGTAAGTAGAAATAATTTAGCAATTAGACACAACAAGGCATAGGTGGTACAGGGTTTACCGCACACCCATGGGCATTGTGAGGCATAAAGCTGCAGGTGGAGTGCCTTCAACCCCTGGGCATTCAGTAAGTTCTGCACAACCCAACCCTCAGAGTGTCTTATTGCTTACATAAAATATGCTTCATATGACATTTATAAAAATAATAAAAATGATACTTTTACATAATTGAAAGAAGTGTCCAAAGTAGAAAAATTAAGATAAAATAGTTCCTCCTCCACCAAGGGCTGCTATATTAGCTACTGTGCTGCTGTTTCTGTAATGCACAGAATGCAGAAAGTAGAGTGACATCTGGACTTTTATAGCATGTAACTTTCGCAGAATTCCTCTCAGCCCCCTTAACCTTCACCAATGTACCCTTAAGCATATGTTTTGTACTTATGAATAACAGAATGGCATTTTCAAGTACATTGTCACTAAATAAGCCCATCTTGCTACATGCTGAGAATGTTTTTTTTCCTCAAAAAAATAAAAGATTGTGTACAAGATGAACAGAAGCAGGCTATGTTTATTTTTAATTTTTTGAAATAACAAATTAATTATTCAACTTAGCAATGTACTTCATCTTATACAAATCCCAGTCTATTCACCATTGAAATAAATAAGATGGAGTGTCACATTTAATATTATATAATGTCAAGAAAGAATGCTGGTCTCTGATTGGTCAGTCTGGGGCTGGACCCCTGATTTTTTTTTTTCGACTTTATTTCCCTCCCGTCACCGCTGGCTGGGGCCCCTTCAGTCGACCTACCCGTTCCTCTCCTACCTGAAATCCTCCCAGCTGTACCCTGGTCCTCGGCACACCCACGACATGCTTCGTGGAGCAATCCCTCTGGAATTCACCCCCAGGAGTGGGGCCGCTTTCTGCTCATTGGCGCTTTCTTCCAGTGCTTCCATGGGTGGAGGTGATGCCAAGACCAGGTCCACAGTGGGAAGGATCCTGTGCTGGATGTGGGGGTAGGCGATGTCCACCCCCCCAGCCAATGGGTGTTTTCCCTGTTCTTAGAGAGCTCCCTCTAGGAGCCCAGACATGCAGTGATGTCCAGTGCAGCTGGGCACGCTCCCGCACCCAGCCTGTGGATGTCTGCCGAAGCTCCTCCCCTTGCATCAGCATGATCCCAGATTGTGGCGCCCAGCCGCCGCTGGGAGCCACTCACGCTGGGAGTCATCCACCACCCACCCTCCCCAGGAGAGAGAGCAGTCTTCTGGATGCTCAACCTCTCCTTCCCCACCAACCCCGATGACCTAGCTCTCTCCCAACCCAGGTCGCTGGCGGCATGAGGTGTGGCGTCCAGCGCTTCAACCCTCAGCACCACAGGGATGGCTCTGGACCCCTGATGTTATCCCAACATAACATCACGGATCTAGTCCCAACACACATACGATTGAATGACATAAAAAGGTATATATATATATCACTGCCCACTTGATGCTGCCACCCAGCCACTTTCAAACAGCAGCACAATTCCATTGCAGACTTTCAGTTGCCCCTTGAGTGTTCAAGCTTACTCTTCCCTTTGACTGTTGAATTAGCAGCCACCTGCCCACACAAAATTTGATTCCTTTTTTTTTTCATTTTGGCACTGCTTGTTGACACTCTTCCTTACTATTACACTGACCAGGGCTCACACAGATACCACTGTCAAGTTTCCCTTTCTTAGTTAAAAAGACAGCCAAGTGAAAGCCATCTTTGCGATTGGTTTTTCCAGCAGTCCCCCACTCCACAGACAGTCTCCGCTTCTTGAACACCTAAGACCATTCATTATTTTTTCATATATTTTTATAAAAAAAAGTTGGATACTGAAATCCATCACATCGACTTTACAAGGTACCACTGTCATTGCCTCCTGCTCTCCAGACACTTCCTGCTCAGAAATGTAAAAGCCATCATTAGGATTGGTTTCCCAGAAGTTCCTCCCACTCTCCTTCCAGTCTCTGCTGGCACACTAACTGGGTGTGTGAGCATGTGTGTAATCCTGTGCTTAACTTGCTTACCCATTCACCATTTTCTGTCTTCAATACTTTCTCCCAGTAATGGTAAAAGCTGTAAAAGGACAAGATGCAGCTGCAACAGTGAGAGGGGGTAGGGGGTCTCTCCAACTTCCAGGCTGCTGAGCAGGAACAGCTGGGATTGTGAGAGCGCATGTGTGTGTGGGTGGAGGGGGGGCAGTGTCACACTTCCACATGGTGGCAGAAACAGCAAAGGAGAGAGATAGAAGTAAATATTATACAATGAACATTTGAAACTAAAAACATGGGGAACAACAATACACAAAAAAGTCAGTGTGTGTGGGGGGGGCTCAGAGCCACAGTAACAGCAGCTCCACCAACTTGCCAAAACAGTAAATCAAGACTATTTTTTTTAAAGTATACCTACCCATTTTAAAAAAACACCAAAAATATACTTTTAAATATACTTCTTCATCTTTTTATTTTTTTACACACGAGCCGTTGTTTAATAGGAATAATGCACTCCAGGAGGTATATGTCATGCTGGGATAACATCAGTTCTCAGGTGTTGGATGCACTCGGCCTGTAGCCGCATACCCAACCACCTGAAGCATGATGTTATCCCAGCATGACACACACCCTGTCGTGCAATATTTCTTTAATAATGGGAAGGCTTTAAGCCTGAGGTTCAATAGGCGGAGCAACTACGTCACTCCCCCATCAGGCCTTAAAAGACCACTCCTTCTGGACTGTTCCAGGATTCATCTCTTTGTTGCAGCTGGAGGTGCCACTCTTCCATGCTGCAACCCGCTTCTCCTCTCCACCCTGTGCTTCTTCGCCTCCCATCCCTGCAGTCACCTCCGGCCGCCGCCTTGCTCTTTCATTTGCTGTGTCCTGCCCTTCTTTTTGGTTTGCAGCATTTTGTTCCTGCTTCTGCCCTGTCTTCATTTTCCTGGCCGCCGCTCATGGCCGTCTCTGCTCCCTGGTGCCCCCCCCCACTGCCCCATACCTGTTCTCTTGGGGGGGCATCTGCTCGCTCCTTCAGGTCATTTCTTCTATGTTTGTGTTGCCGCAACTCCATTTCTTTTGGTGATTGGGGTGTGCCATCACCTGCCGGTGCTCCGCATCCAGCTGCAGCTCAGTCATGGCGCATGGAGTTCTGCCTGTGCAGTGGCTGGCGCTTCTGGCCTTCCTGTGGCTGTCTGGCTCTTTTGATTTTGATCCCTTTCAAGCCTGCAGCCTTACTGTTCATCCATCACTCCTCACATCACACTTTGGAATGCTCCTGCCTGCCTGAGCCAGCTATTCATGCAGATTGGCATTCACTGCTCCCTCTACCATGTACATCTTTGACAGACCCTGTCTTGCCTTCCTGTGTGTTCACTTATTGACCTTTCTGTTTTTCTCAGCTCTTCAGTCCACTGGTCCCATCCATGCATTTATTTTTCTCTTTTTCAGTCCGCCTAGTGGTTTCTTTCCATTTGTTAGGGCAGTCCGTGGGATCGGTCCTGGGGCTGTTCTTCCCCTCCCATCCCTTGTTGCCCTTTTATCTGCTATTGCCTGGATCATGGCTTAGTCTGTCATTTCCTGTCATCATTCTACCTCTTCTGTTGGCACTGTGCTGCCATCTGTTTTTGCTACATTCATTGCTGTTGTGAGGTGTGACTCCCCCAAGGGTCGCTTCTGGGCTCTCCTCCTTTTCCCCTTCATCTTGCCCTATCGGGGTTGCCTATCAAAGCATTGACCTTCCATTGTCTTCGTACCTCACCTGTGTGTATAGCACTTTCTTGGTTTTCATATTTCTTTGGGCTTGCTGTGCTCTGCATGTGGTGTCCTCGCAGTAGGGCAGTTTTCTTTTGGCTCTCCTCCTGCTGTTTGGGCGATTCGTGGATGCTCACCCCATTCCATCTTTGGCCTCAGTTGCTTGCCTTGGTCATTCTCTCTTCCTCCAGCCACTCGGTCCCTCTCTCTACCTATATCTCCTATATCAGGGCTGTCTACCCCAGTCACCTCCACTTGTTGCCCTCCTCCTCCTCCCGTTCCCTCCACCCTCCATTCTTCTCCTTCCCTGACCTTCGCTTTCTTTTGTTTTTTTTTCCTCTCCTGCCATCATCTTCCCTATTCGCATCCTCCTCTTACCGTAATCCGTCTGATGTCTTGATGCCTAAGTCTGGTTCTCTATCACTCAGTCCGTCCTCAGGGTCTATTTATTCACATCACTTAACTGAGCATCATCGACTAATCAAGCATACCTCTCATTTGATCTCATGCTACCTCATCGAACTGCTGCACTCCTGCAGTTGTTATCACCATCACTCTTCTCATGACTGCATCTGGAATCCCTCGCTCATCCGAACTATACGTGGGTCTACTCCTTTGCATTGACTACTCGAGCATAACCCCCTCAGGTCCATGCTACCTCAACTCATCCTGCTCTCTACTCAGAGACATGCCTTCATGTCTATTGTCCCTTTGCTCGGAGCCGACAGGCTTCTCTCCATCATAGAATCACAGAATCATAGAACTTGATGGCAGAAAAAGACCCCATGGTCCATCCAGTCAGCCCTTACCCCATCATCGCACATCATTCATTTCATACCTCATCCTAACCATTCTGGCCTTCTAGGCCTGACATCATAATCGTACATAATCCATTCATTCCTCACCTTAAACTGTTCAGGCCTTCAGGCTCCCTTCCATTATCATACATCCTCTCTTGCTTTTGAGTGTATAGTCACAGAGACATTGCTCGCATCCCTCAATGGCTATCCATTTAGAAGGACAGAGTGAGAGCTTCCTCTACATTGGACTTTTCCTCCTTCCTCGATCTCAGTTTAAATTGCTGTAACCGCGCTGTCACTAATCAACCATCCTTCAGCCTGGAGGGAAGGCAACCTAGGCCTTGGATCCCTTGAGGTTTTCTCCTCAAAGGGCTTTTTTCCTCTCCTCCATGCCGATGGTCATAATATTAGACAGAGTTAGTGCTTTCATAGGTTCTGTAGTTAGGGTCCACTGTTGGATGGAGTCAGGTGGTGGCTCTGGCTGTTCCCTCTCTCCTTAGTAAGTCCACCCTTCTGCATCTCATCAGATTTCCATTCATTCACTGTCCTCGCCTTTCATCTTTCTTCTCCTGTCCTTCCTATCTATATCTGTCACATTCATTTCCGGTCTAGATATGTTTTGATTTCTTGCCTCTTCAATGCTCGACACCCTTTTGGGTATTCTTTTTGGGCTTTTTCCTAAGCTACCTTTAGCCAAGGGAATTATTCCTGTGGCACCTATGGGGGGGGGCCCTCCTCTAGGGTTCCTTGCATCATACCCCTACAGGGTGATATATCCCATGGATAGAGAGGCTAATAGCCACAATGTATTAAAGTCACATAAGCATACATCTCATCCAGTTACGTAAGCACAATTGAACTAACCCTTAAAAGCTCAGACTGAGTGCAGTAAAGCAGGTACAATCTGCAGAACAGCAGCTCCATTGAAACTGTTCTATCAGGAGGTGGAGCCACTTCAGGAAGCAGACAATTGGTATCATCAGTGGCAAGAAGTGAAAGACCATCTAGATGAAACCAGTGGAACTTTCTTTGAAAACGCTCCTGCAGATGGAGACATGCTGCTGATCAAGAAAGCTGGGGAAGCATGCGGGTGGAAAAGGACAGCCTAAGGGAGCAATCTGGTGGGTGGCCAAAATAGATAAAGTGAATGAGTGGCTAGGCTGGGGGAACAATCGCGTATACAATTCAACTGTGATGCTCTGTGAATGGTTAGGAGAAGAACATCTTGCAGGTATGAGTGGGTTTGCTTAGTTTTAAGATGCTGTGGTGTGAAGAAAAAAATGTGTCATTTAAAAATGAATGTTCCATATCTATGGCACATAGGTATGGAATATTATAAGTTCAGATTGGTAGGGTTGTTCATTCACAGGGCCATGGCTAGAACTAAGTCTCAGTCAATCAGGATGCAGGGATTTACTAGTCAATTTTATGTAATGTTCTAAGAGTAATAATATATTTTTAAAGTGTAACATGTTTTCTAGCTGAAAATACAGAGAATATTGGATGGACAACTATGCACAACCAGTGTGTTCTGCCACAGAGGGGTTCTGATTCCCTCTGACCTCGAGAGCTAAGCTCAAGAGGTCCGTGGGAAGCAGAAAGCCAAGGTGGCAGAACACACTGGTTGTGCATAATATTGCTCATACTGTATTTTTTATAGTGTATAGTATTATGTGAAATATGTGTCCAGCTGTTCTTTCACTTTCAGGATGAAACTGACTTGTGCAGTCTCTAGAGGTTTTAGAATGCTGTTGTTCCACAGAAGGGTACAATCACATTCCATGACCTTTGAACTGTGGTACAACAACATTTTGAAAGGGATGGATTTTTATACAGAACAATGCTCTACTATACACTATAAATATCTATTCCAGAATAGCATGATTCAGTTACCCAATTTATTCACCACTGATGTACATATAACAGGAACTGAGATAAAGACGACAAGATAAAAGTGATGTCTTGGCTGGTGACGACAGTAACAACAAGACAGCAAATATATGTTGCTGTCATTTTTGTTACAGTGGATATCTTATGTGGTCAACATCATCACAACGTAATACTAAACCAATCAGGGCAGCTTTCACAATGCTGTTGACATCACAATCACCTAATTCAGCACCGATGCAGCATTTAAAGATATTAGGAAACAGTTTTGTACACCACTAGATGCCCCCCTGTTGTCCCTTTAGTGTTTGTTCAATATTTTGATGTGTTTGTGTGCTTTTTTTGTTCAATTAACACTGTAATTGTGTTGCCTTTTAACTTTCCTGAATCCCTCTCTCCTCAGCAGTTGCTGCTCTCACTTTTCATACTGCCTGAACATTCTGTGACATCAATAACACCATTCCAGACCATTCAGATGAATAGCATGGAGTGGTGTTTTGATGTCATAGAATGTCTCAGAAATGTGAAAAGAAAGAGCAGCAGCTGGTGAGGGGAGTGTAACACTTATGGCACCCTAAAGCCTGATTATTTATTGATCAAAAATTGATCAAAGCATATGAATATATCAGAATACATAGCTGGCATGGAAAGGAAGATGAAAGGGCAGTTAACTATATAAAAATCATTTCCTATCAACTTTAAAATCAAGGAGAAGCAGTTAAAACAGCAGTGCAATGAAAAATGTTTTTACAAAAAAGATAGTTTCATCTACAATTAATGTAAATAGTACAGACAAGAAAAATTGGGCAATCACCACCTCCACATTTTGAAATAAAGATGCAACTCTCTTAAAGTTCATATAGAAGTGCAATCATGCTTCCTTTATTGTCAAAGTGCAACCACTTCAGACAGACACCCTGTGCAGTCACCCAATGCATTTTGGATTTTTTAGTTCTTTATCAATGGTGCATCAATGTGCTGTCAGGCATCTTATATTATGGTCTATAGCAATGATACAATGATAACAATGATGTGACGTGATGTCAAAGCTGGTTGTCATGGGGATGGCTTTGTCTGAAAAGACACAAACAAAAGTGCATAACAACATGGCACAAACTTGTGGAAAAGTGAATATAAAAACTTTTAAAAACATAACACATGAAATAGGGCACTAGGTCTGAACAGTGACTGCATAGACAGTGCCTGTCAATAACAGCACCATCCAAACAGCGCTGATCAGAAAAGCAGCAGAAACAAATGCCAGTGGCAAAGACAATGCCATTAATAGTGATCACAAGTCTGGTTTCCGATTGCTATCTCTCTGAACTGTATTTTTCTGGGGGGGGGCTTGGGTTCTGCCTCCGCACCCCCCATAATTTAAATAATCAACTCCTAGTCAGAGTTGGATTGCGAGGGACAAAATAAAATTTGGAAGACCAGGATTAGAATCCTGGTCTCCACCACCATTCCACCTGAGCTGCTCATGCTTTAGCACTCCACACCACAGGAACAGCTCAGTCAGCCTTCTGATTTCCTCTCCCATTGTGGTCTCTGCTAGCACCACAGACAGTGACCTGGGGAGCACTTACTACATAATGCTGTTATTCCCCTATCACTGTCTGCGGTAGTGCTGTATACAATAATATACATACATAAATACAAAATACACTTTGCATTACTCATTATGGACCCACAAACAAACAAACATGAAACCAGTCTAATTTTATGGTTTGAAAGTTAACAATTACTGACCGGAGGAAAAATAAACTTCACTTCATTATTAAACATACTGTAAGATGTAATGTTATGCATAGTGAGGGGAAGCTTATTCCATGTAGCTGCAACCTGGTAACTTAAGGTTTTAGTTCCATATCTGGTCTCACATAAGTCAGGCAAAATTTTATGTGCACAGATCTAGTTAATACTCGAGTTGATTCATCTTTTCTAGTCAGAGCAGTTACTGAGATATAATATGCTGGATATTTTACAAAGAATTTATATAACAACTTTATCCATGCCATATTAGTTCTAATATCTAATGTTTGCCACCCTAAAGATTATAACATAACACAATGGTGAGTGTTAAAATTACATCCGGATATGAATCTAGCCAATTTAAACTGTATTTTATCTAGTTTATGCAATATCCCTTTATTCACTACTCTATAAATGATACTGCCATACTCTAAGGATAATAATGTACCACCAATGGAATAATTTACCACAACACCTAGTCAATCTCACAATATTCAATGACTTTAAGACAGAATCTGATAAGTCTATAACAAATCTTTAGGTATGATGCCCCACATGGTGTGGGAGACAGTCCCGATGGGCAGATGCCTTCTTCTGTCTATCTTACTGAGTAATACTGAGTAATACTGTCTGTGGGCATTCATTTGGGGCTGAAGCATTGTCATTATCGAAGAAAATTTTTAGAAGGGATGTAAAAACATTTTTTTGTCTGCCACACTTTTTGCAGGATTAGCTCTTTTGTGGAGTAGTGGGCAATTCGCAGTATGACAGACTGGGATCAAGCTTCTGGTGATTGGACCTTAGGGTCAAAGGCTCTGCATTTGCTCGATATCTAGGTATAAAGCAGAATCCAATTCATATGCAGAATGGAAAAAAACTTTCTAAAAAACTCCATGAGATTTGTACTTTCCAATCCCTCTGGAGCCCGTACAACCTAATATTTTTTTCTTCTGGTCCAATTTTCAAAGTCCTTCTGGTGTACATTATTTGGGCCTGAATGTGCAGCAATTTGACAGTGCAATCTTTCAGTCTATTCACCCTGATGTATTTGTTGCTACACCAAATCTGTGCACTACTCCAAGTCAGCTACAGTGCATCTCTTTTAACCTCTCTAAGGGAATCCGTAAAATCAGCCCAAAACTCTTGGACATCATGGTAAACCATATCTAACTTCACCTTTCCCTGATTCTCATTTAGATTTGCTGAGCCTGTCCCCGCCAGACCATCCAGCTCCAGAGGCCCGAGAGAGCTCTGAATCTGACAACTCTGGGTGGGATCCCTCTGCATCCATGGTCTGTGCCAATCCTTTCAAACAATGCACCATGACCAGTAAGTAAACACCACTCCTCACTTAAGTTACCACTATTATGTCCAAGAAGTACACTCTTTTAATGGGGGGTTCCAAGTCAGGAGAAGGAGCTTAAGATCTAAGCTGCCATCTCAGATGTGATGTCACTCAGAAGCCCAATGCCCAGAAAATTTGGAAATGTGCTATTAAGGTTGTGAAGCCTAACTCTCATCCCATCATCATCTCTCCTACCCTTGTGACACAAAGCCAAGCTACAGGTATTTGGCCATACATCAATAGTCTGGTGCCTCATACAAGGCCAACATATTCAACATTTCCAAACTGTAACCCAAATATTTAGTTTCTCCATTATGACTCAAGGTTAAGTTATATATCTGGATCCATGCTACAAGACTGTGATGGGTTAAGTGAGTCTTTAAAGGTTCAGTACTAAGTTGCGCAGTTACCACACAGTTGTATGTTTGCTGATGCATGGTGTTGTGGACCCTGCATATGATGGGATGTAAATTTAACAGCAATATATTGTGTCATACATTGTCTAGTACAATATGTACCATCCACTTGTAACTTGTTTTACACAACTACAGGAAGACTCAGTGTAAAATAGTATACATGTCCAAAACATGTAACTTGCTTTGATTTTTTTCTAAGTATGTGTCCTAAAGAAAGCAAGTTACAAGAGTGCAATGTGTATAGTAGTGACACATTTTTAATATGTTTACTGCTTTCTCATGGGTGTACAATATTGTGTGCAAAGCGTTCCACATGTCATAAATGGACATAAACCTCCACAGGTGTTGCCCCAAGTATTATAATTACAGTTCAATGTGTGGGAATAACTTGTGCTTGTGCAAACTTTATGACTGTGATTTTACTTTTGCTTTACTCATTCCCACACTTTTGTCAAGAGGCCAGGATTGGGAGAAATGAGGGCCCAATAGAAAGGGTGAGAAGAGTGCCAAGAAGGAAGAGATGGGGAGGATGGAGGGTGTCGAAATGAACTAAGCGCTTGTGTGTGTTTGGAGACATGCTCAAATAGTGCTAGTGGGCAGAGTCATTCCTCCCCATTGAATCACGGTCTGAAGCCCTCCCATTCAATGTGCGGGAATAACTTGTGCTTGTGCAAACTTTATGACTGTGATTTTATTTATTTATTTAGTTTTTGTTGACCAGGTAAGTGCACTAGACAAATCCTGCCTATTTTCAGGCACGACCCTGGGGAGGGGGATACAGATGAATGACAACTGACCTTGAACCAGATTAAGCTGTTGGTGGTATTTTTAGTGAATGATGAAAATTTGGCCAGGACACCGGGGAAATTCCCCCACTCTTTTCAATAAATGCCATGGGATCTTTAACATCCACCTGAACTACAACCAATCCAGGCAGATGGGACCTCGGTTTAACATCTCATCCGAAAGATGGCACCTCAGAAGTGCAGCATCCCTCTCATGCTGCACTACAGTGTCAGTACTGGGATAGTAACCCAAGTGCCAGATGTGGGAACTGAATTTTATTTTGGCTTTACTCATTCCCACTCTTTTGTTGAGAGGCTAGAACCAGGGGAATGATGGCCCAAAAGAAAGTAGTGTGAAAATCTCCTTCAACTCAGAGTGTGAACAGCAGCACACAGAAGAGGAAAAATCTCTGAGGAACCATGGCTGCTGGACTGCCCTTCCTCTGGGAATACTAAGAGGAGATAATCCTAAGCTCTGGATGTGGACTCAGGGCTAGAAAAAAATGAAACTGGGATGAATAGGCATCACTGATGTCTTCATATCTGTGAAGCAAGGGCCTGCAGATACGATACAGTATGATGATGTAGGTCAGGTCCTTTGCCCAAAGGATGAAGTCAAACCATGGAAGACTGAGAATCCAGAAATGTTCATGCCATGAATCGAGGCCTGTACATGGCCAAGCTGAAATGGCAAAACCTCCATGTAGGTCCACCATAGGAAGGCATATAGTGGGATGCAGCAGCAGATGATAGGAACTCCAGAGATGATTTAAGACAGAGTCAGCTTGGGTCAGAGAAGCTGCTAGCAGGGATGAATCGAAGAGTTGTTGTGGTGGAGGAGTTGTCGCTATTGAAGTAGTTGCGGGCAATTGGCCCTGGGATAGGCCTCACTACAACAGCTGCAGATGTCAAGGTAGCAACAATCATAGATTGTGCATCTGGACATACTGAAGTTGCTGCAGATTGTGTGGTTTCCCACGTAGCTCATGGGTTGACCACATCTATCATGGCTGATGTGAGGAAGAGTGCTAGGATTTGGAATGGTGTGAGTAAAACTCGAGAAGGCAGAAGCAGAGTCCCTGGCTGAGATCCTTTGAATAAGATCAGGTGAGTGAGAGACTGACAATGAGCAAAAGGAGGCAAAATGGGAATAAGAGCCACATAGCTGGCAGGACAGAGCTGGCTGACTGCAAAATGGTGGCAAAATAATTTGTTGTCTAGAATGGACCAGTCAAGCCTTGTGTTGAAGTGGGCCAAGGTGGCAGCTGCTTTGGAAGAAAAGGAATGGTTATGGTATTAAAATCATGTGCCCCATATCTGACCCTCAAATCCACTAAGAGGTAGAGGTAAGAGTCCAATTCCTGATGCTGAGAAGGGAATGCAGAGCAGACTATGTCCCTATAGAGGCTGAAGGCGAGGAAAAATTCTGGGATAGTCTACCTCTTGGTGAGCCATGGGTCCTTGGACTTCAACACCACTGAGACATCAACACACAAGACAACCCTGTTCTTGAGGGAGTTGTGGGAGGAAATAAGTAGGAAAATTAGATTGACATCCTTCCCTTCAATAACGTCCTTGTGCAGGTGACTCAGGATGAGGTGCATGGGAGATATCATAGGCAGAGGAGTAGCCACATCGGAAGAAGCAGGTCTCTGAGGAGAAGGTGAAGCTGAAGCCGAGGGAGCAGCAGAGGACAAGGGGGTGGGAGGCAACACCATAGCTGGAAGGCAAGGAAGCAGGTAATCCAGAAGGAGGTAGGAAGCTAGCATGTCCATTAGTGCTGGATCAAATGAATGGTGTGCAGGTAGGTGGGCTTCCAGAGAGATGAGGTGAGTCTGGACATCCAAGAGGGAAGAAGCCAGAGGAGAAAGAAGATTGCAGAGCTCGGCATAGGCATCTCTTACTGGTTGGGGAAGCAGTTCATTGGGAGGAGGAGCATCGCCTCATCTGGAGTTAGCCATTAGGAATAAGATAAACAGTTCCTGTTTCTTGGCGGAAGGTGAATGAGACATGCCCAGTTTCTTAAGCTCAGTTATGTTATAAGATGAGGAATGGTCCAATCTTTTAAAGAAAAGTGGGATTTAGTGAGACACTTTTGATGAGTTGACGGGTCCAGTGAAGGGGAGGATTTACAGATGTAGCCTCCTCTGGGTCAGGCACGGTGTGACCTGATGGTGAGGCAGCCATGACACCTTTGGGCTGCAAAACAGGAGCACTGGAAGGTGAAACAGAGTTCAGAGCAGCAGAACAAAACTGGAGATGGGGATGAAAGGCAACAAACCTGGAGACCTCCATCTAGAAGAATGGTGAAGCATGTGAGAAGACCGCCCCACGTAGGTTAGCAATGATGGTCCATGACGGAGGACCCGAGTAGGTATTAAATGAGACCTCCACACAGGTCTAAGGTATGGAAATGCCCACAATGCCAGGTACTGCTCATGACCACTAAGAGGGGAGGCAGCAATGGTGCAGTCCACCATGAGGGCACAGATGGTGGCCATATGATGGATACTGGAATGGGAGATTTCCACTTGATGGAAAAAGGCAGGCAATGAAAACAGGAGTGCCACCAAGACTGCATAAGACAGGATGTTAAATGGTACTACTAACCTCAATGGAGATTGGAAGAGGCAGACCAGGCAGGAACTGGGATCCACCAGAAGAAGCGGAGCCTGGTGCGGGAATCCAGAGGTGCTTGGACAAGACCCAGCATAGGGTCCCATAGTCATTGCAGGTATTTACTGTCTCCTTAAAGATAGTCCTTGCACTGAGAAAGTGAGACTAGAAATCAAGACACCGAGTAGGACAGGGTGGCAGTAGGTAGGATCTGAAACTCGGGACTGTCCCTTTAACGGCAGATGTCCAGGTTCAGCAGAGGCTTAAGTAAGTGTCTGAGACTGTGCATCCCACACAGCTGAATTATTGAGCATAGGCTGTCAGCCGTATTCCTGTATATAGCAGGTCAATGTACCTACAGGTAATGCTGAGTAAATGTCACTGGGCACCAGAAGCAGTCAGGAGAACACTGTAGCACTGGAGAAAGGAGTCCTCTGTAGTAGCAAGGATGAGTGCACAGCAGGTTATTTGGCTGGGAAAGAGCAGTAGAGAGAGCCAAGGAGGGAGAAGCAGTAAGGGTAGAGACAGAGGAATGCCAGGGGTGACATCACCAGCACAGACCCAGAAGAAAGAGGGGGATACAAACAGCAAGATGGAGGGCTACATCAGGAAAAAGAACCCCCTAAAAAGCCTAAGCAACCAGCAAGGTATAAGGAATGGGTGGGGGGGAGCAAAGGTGAGGCACTGAAGGCCATAGTGGGACAGAAAGGGGCAAGACACAGAGTAGGCAGGAAGATGAGGAGCGGACAGAGAAAACAGTAGGAAAAGCCAAAGGGAGGGGACCACTGGGCAGCACATGGCTGCGATGGGGGGGAAGGTTGGAAGAGGTGAGGGATCAGAGACAAGAAACAGAAATAAACACAAAGCAGAGGCAAATGGGACAGACGAAGACCGAGGTAGAAGGAGAGCAACACCCAACCAAAAGCCACGCAGTAGCTCAGGCGAAACCAACTTAGCACTTGTGTGTGTTTGGAGGCATGCTCAAATTGTGCTAGTGGGTGGAGTCATTCCCCACAACTGAACCATGGGCTAAAGCTCTCCCAATCTAGAATTTGTAGGATATGTATGAAACACCAAACCTGTGTTGCTTCACTACAGACCTCTAATTGTGCCTTGGGTCATGAAGGGAAGGTGGGGGGGGGGGGATTAGGGTTGCTATATACAAATTATGAATACTGTATCTTGGCCCTGTATGTGGTACCACTGTTGCATGGCTCTACACCTGTAGCTTGACTTTATGTCACAAGGGCTGGGGGGATAAGCAGGGATGGGAGTTAAGCTAAACCACTTTAATATTCAATTTCCAGACTTTGTGAGCATAGGATTGACAACCCTAATTGGACATTTCCAGCCCTTGTGGGTTTAAGTTTTGCATGGTAACAATACAAAGAAGCATTAATGTAGTTTTTTCCATAAATATATTGTATATGGCCTGACACAAAATATGAAATTTATCTTCAAGTGTGAAAAGGCAGGACCAGTCAAGATTTTCACCCTTGTGTTTAGCAAGAAATGCCTAAATTGAAGAAGGCCACAGAAGCCTCCTTCCTTGAGCTGAATACAGTTAAATATAGCCATACAGAGGTTTAAACTGAGAGAAATACACAGACACTCATCTGTCACAAAATGTTGACAATCAAAAATGGACCCTCTCAATCTCATTAGAAAAACACCATCTGCCAATTCCTTGGAAAGATATGGGTTATTCCAAAGAGAAGTTCTCTGAGGAATGTTGTCATCCTATCCCACCCTACCGTGGCCAGTTCTTTCTATCCCAATGTGACTTATTTATTTATTAAAAAAAAAAGATTTACCAGGAAAGACATATTGAGATAAATGGATGTCCAGTGTCCCATGCAGTCTTCACTCTTTCTTGATTCCTGATACCACAGAAATCCTTGGACAGTGAACACTCTAAAAGACATATTAGAATTAAGAAAGCACAGTGTCTATAATCCTAGAGCTGAGGAAGCAAGGAATATTTGGAGTTATTCGATTTAAAGAATGGAAATTATGTTGAGAATGAATTATTTGAGCTCATTTGGCAGCAAAGGTTACCCAGACAGGCTGTGAAGTCTAAAGTTAAATCTGAAAAAACGTTTGGTATATGGAGGAAAAGCACAGAAAGACAGAATATGTTACATGGAGGAAAATGTCAAGGACATTCAATTAAAACTGGAGGATGCTGCACTGAACAGAAGATACCACTCAACTTTTTCAGCTTTAGGTTCTGCTGATATGAAGAATTAATATTTAGAGGAGGTGTGAAAACTAGCGTCTCAGGTGAGGGGGTACTGGAGAACGAGAACACGGGAGCAGAGTGGAGATCTTTTGGAAAAGCCAAGTAACCTGGAAGCCTGGATGTCCTGATCTACAAAGAAGTGTTGACTAATACCTATTGCTCAGGTTTTTATGGGAAATACTTTTGAAAAGCACGTGATAAGGTTCTGTGTACCCTTGTTGGCAGGAGAGAAACTGCTTTCTGGGAGCAGACATTCCTCCTTATGGTTTCCAGCATCTTGCTACAGAGGTCTGTAATTCTCATGAGGGAGAATAAGAATTCCCCCTATAAAGGTGTACTTTTTAAACTTTTTAAATGAAATAACTCTGTTGGACCATGTTAGATGGCCAATTGTTTGTTTGCAAAATATGCTTAATGGCCAAAGAAATGCTCTGTAGGACTAAATGAATGCCACGTGAATCACTTGTATCTTGACCTCAATATGAGGCTATGCTGGAATTATACTAAATTAGATTGAACTGGAAGATGAACTCACATGCCTTAAAATAAGCCTGTAACTTAAATATTCTGTGAGCATCCTTCCATGTGTTTATATGTTTTGCGGAGAATGAATATACCTAAAGAAACAGTGATTTAAATTAATTGCAGAGGCATCATCGATTAACTTTGAGCCTGTTCCTTACCGGGTAGTCCTCTCTCTGGCTGTGTACTCAGCTGCCATTTGAGCTCTGTTTGGAAAGTAACTTGTTTTTGGAAGTGATTTAAACTTTCTTGTAAGTTAAAAAACATAGTCCTTAGGATTTGGTAAAATTATGAAAACCAAATAAGTTGAGGAAAGTGGACTAAAGGGGTTCATATAAGTAATGATTTAAGTAATGATGCATTGAACAGAGAATGAGTGGGTTAACATTTATTAATGTTATAGCTGACTATATTATGGATAAATGCATACTGTAAATGTTATAAGTATGGTGTAGAAATATTAATTTATCCAGCTTAAATCAGTTGTTTTTTGTAGCCTGATAACTGAGTACATTACAATGCTAATTTAGTCTGAAAGTACTGGTCCTCTGCAGAACTTTTGGGATAATTTTAGAAGGGGGCTGAAAATGTTTGACATATTGGACATATGATTTGCATTGCTTGCTGGTGTGGCCAATTGAGTATGCCACCCTCATGGCGACACCAACACAGTGCAATACATAACTGTTGGCAAAATCGACACTTTGCTGATAGGTCACTGTGTTGGTGTGCGCAAGACAGGGGCATGCTGTCTAATGGTCTTGCACCCCTACCCCAAATTAACTCTGACTGGAGATGAGAATTCAATAGATGGGAGGGGAGCCCCTCGCATGGGGGGTTCGTGGGGCGAAGACCCCCGATAAAAAAAACAGGACCGGGAGACACACAGGAGTCATGTAGACTGCAACTTGCAGTCAACATGATTCCTGTCAGTGAAATGCAGGTCGACTTAAAGAATGTTGAACCAGCACGGTAGAGCCGGCTAATTTTTACTGTCCTAAATGATTGATAAGCACTGTTTACCTTGGCAAGATGTGAAGATACATGATAAACCATTGGTGGGTAGGATACTGTCCTAATTGATCTCTTTCTAAGTGATTAAACCTCCAGGTGCTGGATGTAGTGAATGTAGAAAAATGCTGCTCAAGTATGTTGTCTGTCATTCTGCCAATACAGAACATGCGGCATTAAGTACACAGGCTTAATTTTGGCCAAGTGTTGTTTGTCAGTATGAGGGAACCCTGTGGACAGACCTATCTGTCCTGACTGAAATGTGCTTGAAAGTATTTCCCACATGTAAGATGGAGCTGAGAATATGGAGGATAGGGGCAAGAGGCAGCCTAGTCATGCAGCTGTAGTGGGGTACAGGGGTTGACCCAAAGCATGCCTGGTACTTTTAACTTCAGAAGGAAGGGTTGTAAAATGGCTGACATATTGGACCTGTGATTTGTGACGCTTAGCAGTGTGGCTAATTGTCACTGCCCTAGATGACTGATAAGCACTGCTTACCTTGGCAAGAAATAAAGATATGTGATATACCAGCGGCAGGTAGGCTACAGTCCTAATTGGATCCTTCAAAGTGATTAAAACCTCCAGGTGCTGGATGTAGCGAATGTAGAAAAAATGCTGCGCTAGTACGTCGATCGGCATTCAGCTGATACAGAATGTGCAGCATTGACTACACAGGCTTAATTTTGGCCAAGTGTCATTTGTCAATATGAGGGAACCCTGTGGACAGACCTATTTACCCTGACTGCAACATGCTCTAAAGTATTGCCTACATGTAAGATGGAGCTGAAAATCTGGAGGATAGAGGCAAGAGGCAGCTTAGTCATGTATCTTTCATGGGTTCCAGAGGTTGACCAAAAAGCACTCCCTGGTACCCTTACATGGTAATTTATTGTTAAAGCCCCTGTAGAATTTTATATTTCAGTATAGTATAATTATTCTATATGTAAGCACCCTTTGGGTGCTTACAAGTTCATTTTTAGTTGCTAGGGGCAGTTAGGCAGAGAGAAGGTTAGTGGTGCTGCTGAGTCGGGGATGTGGTGCTGCCTGCTGACTGTAGGTGTGGCCCCTCCCATGAGGGTATAAATAGTTGGGATTTTGGCACCATTAGGAGGTTGGAGGGAGGAGCAGAGAGATACCCGGGGAGAGGAGCCAGATGGTCAGCCCACAAGTTCAGCCAGAGGGCCATGATGGTCCACTTGCTGCCCCTGCCCCCCAGCCTTGAAGACCCATGTAATGAAAAAACAGTGGTTTGGGTTTAAGTGGAAGGGGAGCAATGGGCAGAGATTTGGAGCAGAAGAGGCCTGTCAGTGCATTTGGGAGCCATAGCCTGGGGAGAGAAAATGAAACTGGAGGCTTGCCATTTGAATTTCGGCACATTGGGGGTAAGCACCAATAGGGCCTATAAGCCCCCAAAAAAGTAATGCTTGTGGGAAGATCCACTGTTGGACCGTATTGTTTACTGTTGGGTAGGCCTGCTATGGCAAATGGGGCCTGGGGTGTGCCTGGAAGTGGCAGCCCAGCCATTGAGGGTGTAACGGTGGCAGAGTTACCCCTTTTCCCTGGGTTGAAGGCTGCCACAGAGTTGGGACCTATGGTGTGAGCTGCTTTTGGAGGCAGGGAAAGTCAATATGGGGGAATAATGTTTGGGACCCCATTGGGGTGGCAGTCCGGTGGGTGGTCTGTGTGGCACTGACAGAAGTCCCCCCGATGAGTCAGCTCAGAAGTTGGAATCACTGCATGAGCAGAGTGTGCTGGCTAGGATTGGGAATCAAGGTTTGGGGCACCCAAAACCCCAAGATAGGCCCAGTTACCAGTTGAGGCAACAGCAATTAGATTTTTGAAAGGATTCTGATGGTTCAGTTCTTGCTTAAGGACATCCATGTAAAGTATGAAATAAGTTCTAATGGGAATGAAAAGTATGCTCCAGTAATAAATAGCCCCGAGGCTGGAGAAAGTGTAAATCTGAGAGAAGGTATAATATCAGGCTGGTGGAAATTAAGTAAAGAGAAGGCTAAAGGTTTGGGACAGTAGAAACGTCTTGTGCTGTCATAAGCCAGCTTATCTGTGTAGAAATGGAAATGCCTGAAGAGAGTGTAAATGAAAAGGCTAGTGACTGCAGCAGAGAGAGAGAGAGAGAAAAAGAGGAATAGAGGAAGGAATGAAGTGTTGCAATGTTTATACTACCTCATGGTTAGAGGCCTGTACGGCACTAGAAATGCTGCCAGAAATTCTAGTCTGTGCTACTGAAGGGAGATCTGCATGAAATAAATAGTTGTTAGCACAAGAGGCTGTTGCAGTAGATTTTCCTGTGATGTCTGTGAAAGCCGCCCACTGTTTAATACTCCCTGTGCCATGGAGTGGTTGTTACCATTTTCCAAGTTTAATTGTTCGTTGCATTTTGATTCTGGAGTGGACAATGAACTGACTCAGAATGAGTGTGCATGCCTGCCTTTTCCAAACCACCATTGCCTTACAGGTGAGAAGACCTGCTTAATTATGGAGTCTGCTTCCCCTTCAGTGACTCCCAGTCACACCGATTCCAGAACCCAGGTAAACAGATATCTTTGCCTCAAATGCTTTGAACTGTGGCTGCTTGTGTTTGTCAAGTGCCCCCCTCCAAGCACATCTATCAACATCTAATATCCCTAGATGGGGGGGGGGGCTTACATATATTTTAATATATATTAATAAGAGCTGGTGTATTAGAATGCTATGATATATTTGAAATATTTAGGCTGTGCTGTTATTTATGAGGTTGGATATGCTGGATCGTATGTGTACTTGATGTTCTTTTGTGTAAGCATATTCAAGTGTGATATTTATTCTTCTTTACTGTGCAGCTGCATGGAATGACTGTATTTATCTGCTTTTTAATATATTGTAATGGCTTTTTAGCTTAACAATAAAATCAAACGAACTACTGAGCTAAATGACTCTTCTCAAGTTACGCAGGGGGAGGCGAAAATAAGTACAGCACAGCAATAAGTTACAGCAATCAGTTACATAAAAAAACAAAAAATATAAGTTAAACGATCAAGTAGCATTAGAATGAACAAGATGATCAAGGCAGAGCAGCTGAAGTGCAATGAGTCACATAAGTGTAGACTGGAACACAGTACAGTATGAGCAAGGTGCTGGTATGTATGGAACTAAAGTGCAGATGCAACAATTAGCAGGTAGAGTGAAGTGATGCTGGCATTTCATTCTGCAGGGAAGGATGGAGGAACACTAGGGGATGGGGGAATTAATTAGGACAGGAGCAGATGCTGCGGGAGAAATTGTACAGAAAAATACAGCACAGGATCATTGACAGCTGCAGAGTAGTGAATTCACAAAGGAGAGATCTGAGTTAGTGGGAGAAAGGAGCAGCACGGATGGTAAATGGAAAAGAGCCTCATAGTTTTGGGAAACAGCAGGAGAAAGCAACTTCAAAAGAATAAGGCAAGAGCTCCGAAGGGAGTCAGAGGTGGGGGTGGAAAATGAGGATGGAAGAAGGGTATGGGAGGATAAACCCAGGCCACAAATTGGAGATGAAAATAACATAACGAGCGAGGCGTTTGGCATCAAGGGAGAGAAAGGAGAAGGAGCAGTAAAGGGAGCAGTGGTGGGTTCTACGGGGCCAAAGGAAAATTCATAGAAGTGCCATTGAATTCTCGTCCATGGGTAGTATGGCAAGACTGCTGTGTGGGCTGACATGCCTGGTAATAGGACTTGGCAGTAACTCCATTCCACTACTTACAATGGGACATTAAAAGCAGTGTGTAATAGTATGCCTAGCTGCAATGGCAGATGGCAGAATGTTCCCCCTTTGTCATTTTTAAAGGACAAGTAAACAAGTAAAATTAGTGAGTAAATGAAATCACAAACGTTCCTGCATTTTGATAAAGTAAGGGATGCTTAGTTACTTTGTGGTACTCTTTTGTTGATTTTCCTGCTTTATGAAGCTGTCGGCACTGTTTAAACATTTCCCCAAAATGTAAACAAACTCACCGAGTAGCTCCGATGCTGCGCTGCCACTCGGCTCACAAAATGGTGATGGCGGGCAAATGTGATGATGTCATTGGAATGAGTATGCTCTGATTCTTCTATTGAAACATATGGGCACTGTTTTATAATGCTGAATATTGGCAGTATATGTACATATCGGCATATGTATCGATACTTAGCTTGTGCACCACTCAGGTGCACAAGCTAAATACATGTACTGACACATCATATACTGCAATATTTAGCATTAGAAACAGTGCCCATAAATTTCAGTAGAAGAACTGGAGCAGATTCACTCTGATGACATCATCATATTGCATGTCATAGCCATTCTGTGAGCTCAGTGGCAGCTCAGCATCGGGCTACTCGGCGAGTTTGTTTACATTCGGAAATGTTTAAATGGTGCCAACAGCTTCGTAAAGCAGGAAAATCAACTAAATACCACAAAGTAACTAATCCTACTAATAATGCAGGAACATTCATGTTCATTACTCTAATTTTCTTGTTTACTTTCCTATGAAACAAAGTGAATGCTAAAAGGAGCTGCTTGGTGTCTCAGGGTTGCGGTCACTCTTAGCCCCAGCAGTTTTGAATGGTCAGGAGCTTACTATGCAATGGCTAGATAAGATCTGGGGTCATCGTGCCTTTTTTTCATTTAATCCCCTCCTCCTTGTTGGCCATCCTCCTAACTAGTGCCCCAGCCCTGTCACCCCTACATCCGCTGGGACTTACCTGCTGACCCTCTTCCCCCAGAGCTTGCCCCCTGTGGTAAGGTCAGTGGGGTTCCTCAAGCCCTACCAGAGAATAGACCTAGTTTGGGCCAGCATGCCCAGCTGGTTGGTTGTGGGGCCTGTGGGTGCTCCTCGTCATCCTGCCACCAGACTTTTCCATTTTCTGATCTGGGGAGGCATGGTATGCAGTAACTTCATGGTGCATGCCATATGCTCCCATGTGATGTGCACCAAAGTCTGTTATGCCTCCTGACCTTCCTGGCCCAGGCTGCCCTCCCCTCAGCTTCTGCCAGGGGCCAGGCAAGCACTGAGCTAAGCATACCCTTCTCCCTGGATGGGGAGAGTAGTCCTATGGATGCTCTGTCCTCCCCCCAGCTGGCCCTCCAACACCCTCGGTTTGCTTTCAAAGCTGGGTCATTGGCATTGCAAGCAATAAAGCTACCAGTGTACCAGCAGGCTGTAATCTTGCCCTGAAGCAGAGACTTTCATTCCTAGACACTTTTCATTGTCACACCAGCCCCACTGTCAAACTGGGTATTAAACAGAAAAGAAAAGCTATGGAAGCTATCCCGGGAAGTTGCACTAAGCTGCTGCAACCAGAAGATGATTTGTGGAATGCTTCTTTTAAAGAAAGGTATTATGATTGCTTTGATACTTAGCTTGCTGTGGAGGAGAGAGCCCAAACAGTGTCTGAAACCCCAAAGCACCCTCAAGAGACTGAATGGTAGAGTGGGTTAAGGTAGCCTGGCAGGTGGTCACAAAGGAGATGATTATAAAATCATTTCAGGTTGTTCACTTGGTTATTTTATTTTGCCAGTTTTACAGTGCACTGAATGCAAACACTAATAATATCTTTCTTTTTACAGGTCTGTGACATTATGTCCATGGACCCTCATGTAATTTGCTGTTTCAAGGAAAACAGCATAGCCCTCTAACCAAAGCTTTCTCAGTACTTGAAATTCCTGACTCCCAGTCCCAGCCCAATGAACAAACACAGTACCTCACTCACTCTGACTCTGATAACATGGACAGTGTCAATTCTAGTGATGATGAAGAAGATGAAATTGAGTGAGATGAAGCAGAACACGTGTTGTTTTTGTTCAGCTATCTGTGCAGTTTGACTGGATGAAGAACAGCAAATGCTTGTCCGTGTGTGCTTTTTTATGTACTGTAGTTAACTTGTCAGATTCAGTTTCAAGTAATTCAATCAGTAATCCAGTAAGAGGGTAAGACATGGTAAACTGGCAGTATAGCATAGAGGTTAGAGTAATGAGCTGTGAATGAGCTTGGTACATCCAGCAGACTTGTGTTTGATTCTCGCAACCTCCACTTGCATACAGTGTGACTCTGAATAGGTCACTTAACCACCCCAGTGCTCCCAGGTTGCCCCTGAAAACAAGCACTTGTGCCTAGTGTACCTTACCCAGTTACCAAAGTATAAAAAAAAATACAAGCTTTTGCACTACTAGCATGGAGAGGCACTCATAAACTACTGCCGCACAGAAAACACCAAGAAAGATTTCAAAACCACATAGTATGGTATTGAACATCCTACAACAGAAGTGGCGGCTTCTATTGAAAGCATTGTTTTCAGCCACAGCTTCTGCTGGAGGACGGTTATTATTAGAAGATATATGGTATGACATATGGTATATGGATCTAAGTTGCTTTTGTGTATAAAGAAACTCCTGCCCCATGACCTAATAACACACTCAGTCTAAAATAATCTAACACTGCAACAAATGCTCTGGCCTGCTAACTTATATAGCTGAGGTAAGGGAATGGTTTCCATGTACACTGACTTACCAGACTCTGGAAGATAGTTACAGAATTGTCTCAAATCAAATGTTGCCTTTTTGAGTATTTTTCATTTCTTGGTCATTGATAAGATGGATTTTTTTTTTAAATTCAACTTTATTGAAACGACATGTCCAATCCAGACATCAAGAATACAGTGACATGACAGACAGGAACCTGCAAATCAGACATGTTTCAAAATGCAAATAGAAACATGGGAATAGAACAATAAAATGGTTCATAAACTGTGTTCATTCACTATTGAATTGCAGTAAAGGATAGTGACAAATGTAAGTTATGCTGGACTATAAAAGTTTGCAAAGAAAGAGAATTAATTAAAGCAAAGTCTCAGCTCTATAAAACAGTTTCATCAAGTCTTTGAGAGTCAAATAAAACCTCCCATAAGGAATACTTGAGGATTCAACCCTAGCAACAGTGGAATCATTCAAAGGGTGAGTAATCCCCTTAAGTCTGATAGAGCAATGTATAGGCAGGCAAGAATACCCAATAGGGTGGATGGTATTGGGATATGCCAGACTTCCCAAGGCTGTAATAAGGACCAACACCACAGCCAGAGTACCTTACAGCTCCTGGAAGGTCCAGTATGGCCCATACCGCCCATCCTCAAGGGTATTATTGAACTTGGAAAATGGGATTTCGATTGTGTTTTAGAAAAAAAAAATACTGTAAATACATCATTTTTATGAATAAATCCATTTTGTGTAAAGTAGTCCCTGTAATGCTGTCATTAACACTAGAGGGTGCTGTTGTGTTTTGTGTTGTGTCACTGTGTTGAATGTCCTGCCCTCAAATGTAGAAGCAGTGTCTACCCTCTCCACTCTCACTCATTATACAGAACTTCATTTCCAAATCAAACTTTTTAGTAAAATGTAATGGTTTTCCCACCCCGAGTAGACATCAGTTTAGATTTTTTTATATGCAGTCATAAGATGCTGCTGTTATATACCACACAACCAAGCGATCCAGAAGTATGCAGGAGTCCTTTCCGGCCATTAGGGTGCTGGCAGCAGTGCACCCATCATTAAGGAGCCAAATAATGGAATTTTCAGCCACCTACCCAAGGGTCTGTCCCCCCCAGAGTTAGAATATTTAGAAAGGGTGTGTGTGGGGGGCACAGGGGGAATGGTGGTGACTTGAAAACATGGCACCCTAATGACTGGGCGCACTCTGCTGGTGCCCTGAATGGGTGGAAACTGCAGGGGTATGTGGAGTAGCATGCAATGTTTAGTTTGTTTATGAAAAAAAACAATACAACATTATCTCTAGTGTACTCTGCCTTCCTCGTGTTTTGTTAAAGAGGAATTGTTCATACCGAGGTTCATATTATGGTGCGAAAGGGAAAAGAAAGGCTCTTTGCCCATGCATGCTCCATACTTATGCAAAATATCTCAGGATCCCTCCTGCTAATATATATTTATCCAGATTTGCCTTGAATTCACTCTTACTGTTTGCTAATATGACATCATATACTGTAGAAGCAAGTTCCATAAATTTGCAACTCTAGTTGCAGAAAAATGTTTTCTAGCTTTAATTCTAAATCTTTTTCCCTTCATCTGTAAAAGGTGACCCCTCATTTCCATATTGACGTTCTTGAAATCTTTTTCCAGTTCACACATTAATTCTGGGTCCTGCATAACATCGTACATAAAAAGTATGTCTCCACGAGCATGACGAGTTTCAAGAGACATGAGGTTTAATGATTTTAACCTGTTCTCATAAGATTTTTCCTATTGGCCTATTACAATCTTGGTAAACCTACATTGCACCCTTTCCAATTTATTTATTTCCTCTACCTTATACGGATTCCATATTTGTGATAAATATTCCAAATGCGTCATACATGTGATTTATATAATGGCATCAGGACCTCACTAGATCTTGACACAATATTTTACTTGATTGACCATACTATTCAATTGGCCTTATTTGTGGTCTCTGTTATTTGGTGTGAGGAGCCAGGTCATTCATAATAGTAACTCCCCAGTTCCTTTCACATTCAGTTTTCTCAAGTTGGTGACCGTTAATGTTGTAGTTAAACCTTTTATTGGATCTGCCCAAATGCATTACCCTGCACTTATTTAGGTTTAATACCATATCCCACTTTTTTAGTCCACTGTACAACTTTATTTAGATCTTCCTGCAATGTTAATGACTCAGTCATGGTCCTACATGGGGGCACCTATTTTCGTATCATCTGCATGCTTGATAGACCAACAGTGAAGCTGTGAGGTCATATCTGAAATAAAAATGTGGAAGAGGACTGGGCCTAACACCGACCCCTGTGGAACACTGCTTGAAATATTTCCTACCTCATGACCATTTACCATGACACTGTCTTCTGCTAGTCAGCCACTCTGCAACCCAGTTAATTAAAGTTCTATCTATTCTATGAAAATGCAGTTTTTCAATAATAGCGCAATGTGGAGTTAGATCAAAGGCTTTAGCAAAATCTAAATAAGTTATGTTGCAAGGGATATTATTATCTAGATGTTGACTAATCTTTTTGTAAAAAGCCAGCAGATTCGCAGTGCAGCTCCTTCCCTTGATAAATCCATGCTGATTAGAATCAATCTGATTAATTTATTTATTCTTTATTTATTTCATTTTTGTTGACCGGGTAAGTGCACTAGACAAATCCTGCCTATTTTCAAGCACGACCCGGGGGAGGGGGATACAGATGAATGCCAACTGACCTTGAACCAGATGAAACTGTTGGTGGTATTTTTTTAGTGAATGAGGGGAAATTTGGCCAGGACACCAGAGAAATTCCCCTACTCTAATGGTAGGGGGCCCCTGACACCACGTCTGGTGGTCAGTTGGAGGATAGCTATGGATGAGGAAGGATTGCTGGAGAGAACTGCAGTGGCCCAGGAGCTAGAGAGGCCAGAAGGTATACAGAAGAAGGGACCCGCTGCAGAGGCGGCTGGGATGCACCTTGTGGGTGGTCAGCATATCGCCCGAGACAGCGGTCCCATTTTACAAGATCCGATTCAGCCTTTGAGTTTGGAAGAGCAGCGTCACTGCTTGGAGGAGGAATTATTATGTGTTAGCGAATTATTGGCAATGGAAGGATGGAACCAGAGAAGTGAGCAGGATTGGAAGCGGAAACGTGATGCGACTTCCCCAAGTGCTGTGTTTACAGAAGGATCTTAGAAGCTGCATGTGCCTATGGAGAAAGTGCATACAAATCAAACGAAGGCAGGCGAGTCCTGGGGGGAATGATGGATGCTTCCTGGTCCCCAGAGTGGGCCCTGCACAAGGCAGGTTGGGTCCCTGTATCAGGAGGCAATTGGAAACCAGTGGAAGAGGCTACAGAAGGCTTATTTAACAGAAAGGAGGAGATAAGTAATGTTTCTTCTATTTTACCACAGGACATGGCAGTAGGTGGTGGTGATTTACCCCCCTAGAGTCCCCCTCCTTAGATCCTTCCCCATGTGGTCTCCTAGGGGAAGAAGAGCGGGTTGGGGAGAAAGTCATGGAAGAGCCCCCGGTTTCAGCGGCCCAGTCTAGGCCCACTTATGCCAGCCATTTTCATCAAACTGTGGAACAAGCAAAATGGCGTAATGCCATCAGACTGCGATATGTGGGACCGAGGGATAATCCCCTGGATCGATTTTATGTGGGGAAGATTTTACTGAAGCAAAGCATGGGGTTTACTCCAGCAGAAGTGTATGCCCTGATACATATTCAGGGGGAAGTCTCTTTTGACATTAGTTTTCAGACACCTACTTTACTAGAGACATTTTGGTGTCGCTATTTAAACTTAAAAATGAATCCTCTTTGGTCTGACTTTATTGTAATCCCCCTCACGAAGCAACCTTTTCAGGTTATTTCCATTCTGTTTTGGAATGAGGGGGTTAATATAGTAGACATTATACATTGGTTGGGAAGCAAATGTGATGTACAAGGAAATCCAGTTCCTATTTTAGATGATGAGAGGTTTTGGAATGGGGGCTGGAAATTAGGGTTAAGTTACACTCTACAGATACTGATTTGATCCATTTACCGAATTGTCTTTTTTTGGGGGAGAGATAAGGGGTTTCTGTTTAACCCGGGACAGCCCAGGGTGTGCTTTAAGTGTGGCTCTCAGAAGCATATAAGTACGAATTGTGATGTATTGAAATGTGTTCACTGTGGGAAGATGGGGCACCCTAGTGCTCACTGTTTTTAGCAAGCGAAATGCAATTTATGTGAGGAGGTTGATCATGACTTTGCATCCTGCCCTGTGGCAGCACAAAACATGGAAGAGGCAGATATTGGGGTACAAGACCATTTTATTAGGATAGCCATAAAACAGGGTCAGATTCCAGGAGGGAAACCTGGGAAGGGAGGCCTGGGTGGGGAAAAAATGGTGGGGAATCAGGCCTTTGAGGCTACTAAGGCTCTTGTCTTGGATGTTGTTCCTGACCCTATAGCTCCGTCATCTTTACTTATGGCAACAGGAGATTTAGCAGAGGTGAAAAATGGAAACCCCTCTCCCCTGATCACACAGTCCAGGGTGGAAGAGTTCACTATGGTAAGCGGGAAGAAAGGTAAACAGGTAAAGGGAAAAACAAAGGGAGCCAAGAAAACTACTACTTCAACCCCCCCCCCACTCTGGTAGACCTTAATCCATTTGAGGTGCTTTTGGTGGAAGTACCAGGGAAGGAACAGGCAGCACCCCATACGCAATCTCCCCCGCAGGTTGTGGTGGAGGACCAAACTGACTTAAGACCACAGGATATTTCAAGTGGTAGGGTGACAAGAGCCTCGAATAAGGTTAAGTGAGTTGTTCGATGGAGCCTTTACAATTTCGGGTAGCATCTTTAAATGCTAATAGTATTAAATCTCCTGAGAAAAGGCGGAATACGTTTTTTCAATTCATGCATGAAAATTTGGACTGTGTTTTTGCAAGACGTCCTTTTGCATTCATCAGAAGAATTAGATGCTGCAACAAAAAGTTGGGTGTGGGGAGACTGCTTTTGGTCTCAGGGGCAAGATTTGTGTATAGGGGTCGTGATTTGCTTTTTTGTATCTCATGTTAAGGTGATAATTCATCTTGAAATAGTGGAAAGTAGGGCCTTGCTTTTGGATATAAAATGGGGGGATAAATGCATACGGTTATTGAATATATACTGTATACTCCTCAGACTAAAAGTGATAGGGTAGCTCTATTTAAGGCTATTTTTCCCTTATTATATACATCCTTTCCACTTATCTTAGGGGGTGACTTTAATTGTAAATTACCCTTAGGGTTACTGACGGAAAAGGGGAAGAAAATATACTGTGATACTTTATGTTTGGCACAGGGTATACGGGAGGCTGGGTTGGTGGACGTGTTTGGAGCCTCCTTGGAAGGCAATCAGAATACTTATTTTTGTGGACCTAGGGAATCAAGAATTGATTATTTTTTTCTTTCCCCTGAGTTAGTAGTGCAATCTAAGAATCTGCAGGAGATGTCCACTTCTGATCATTTAATGTTAAAACTTAGGGTAGGAGATGTGACGGAGGCACAAAGAGGCCCAGGGGTTTGGAGACTAAATGTTTCTTTATTAAATATACCTAGTTCAAGGGAGGGGTTGTATGTTCTTTTGGTTGCCTGGCAGTCAAGTTTGTTGTTTATATGATAACCTGAATGAATGGTGGGAGGATACTAAAGAAGAGATGAGAAAGTATTTCAAAAAAATAGGGTGTATAAACGGAAAATTGAAACATGATAAATTAAGGTATCTAAGGCACTATATAGCTACCTTGTCCACTTTACGACAAAGGGGTGGGGACTATAAAGATCGGATAAAAGAATTAAAGGATGAACTGGTCTATTTACAAAGAGCCATGTTAAATGAAATTGAGAAAAAACAGAAATACGGGATTTCTGGGAGAAAAGGGGAGACTTTGCCATTTGAAAGTGCTAGTATGATAAGATAGTCTCGTGGAATGTTATATTTGAACACTGCTCGGGGGGGGCAGAACTATTTCTAGTGAAGGTATTCTGTCAGAAATACATACTTATACCTCTAAAGCTTTTGAGAGTACACCCTTGTCACTTACTGCAATACAGTCTTGGTTTCAGGAGTGTAACCTACCTCAGTTGTCCCCGGTTTTGAGTAATTTGTTGACGGTGCCTGTATCATTGGAGGAACTAAAAACAGTTATATGGGCATTGAAGGCAGGGACTGCACCAGGTTCAGATGGACTACCCCATGAAATATATAAAATTGTTTGGGACGTTCTGGGAATAGAATTTCGGGAAGTACTTAATGGGGGTTTACAGTCTGGGGAACTCCCTGAAAGTATGCGGATAGGTCTTTTGTTATTACTGTATCAAAATAGGGAGAGAGGGGATTTGGATAATTGGAGACCCTTAACATTAATGAATACAGATTATAAAATACTAATAAAAATTCTGGGGAATAGATTACGAGGGGTTATGGATACACTGATTCATCCTTCCCAATACTGTGGAGTTCCTCAGAGGTGGGCGCAAGATGCTCTCATTTTGGTAAGAGAGATCCTACAGAAGGGTGCCTCAAACGAAATGTATGGTCATTTAGTATGCTTGGACCAACAAAAGGCATTTGATCATATTGAGTATGCTTATCTCTGGGAAGTGATGCAGAGTTATGGGTTCCCTGAAAAGTATATAGCATGGTTGAAGACATGCTATAGGAGCATAAGTTTAGTGCCCAGTATAAATGGCTGGAAAGGGAACAGGATAATGGTACGTAGGGGGGTATGTCAGGGATGTCCTCTGAGTCCGTTGTTGTATGTGTTGTCATTAGACCCCTTATTATATGCTCTTAATAGGAACCCACGGATTCTTGGGCTATCCGTAGGATGTGAGGATAATCCCATTATTACAATAGCATATGCGGATGACTTAGTATTGATTTTGGCAGATAGGTCTTCAGCAGAGGCAGCCCAGGCGGTGCTAAATATCTTTTCAAGAATTTCAGGCTGTTCGATTAATCCATCAAAGAGTGGCATATTGCCGGTGGGATATGATGCAGTTGATGTTGCCTTAATCTGGCAGATTCCCATTGAAACTGGGTATAGATGGATTTTAGCGATTTATTTTGGGGGGCAGGAAGCTGCTAGGTATAACTGGGACATACAGTTAGGTGCAGCTAGGGATAGGGTGAGTAAGTGGAACAGGTGTCAAATGACTAAGGCTAAGCGGGTTTACCTGATAAAAACTTTTTTGGTACCTTACTTTTTGTTTCTGACGTTAGTCTACCCCCCCCGCTTACTTTGGAAACCGCTTTGTATGCGTATTTTTTTTCATGCTTGTGGGGAAGCAGACTGAACCCAGTAAAAAGGGGTATTACTTATTTACCAATTAAGGAGGGTGGAGTAGGAATGATGAATCCAGTGGTGTTTTTTTATGTTACATTTATATTTTATAATATAACCCCCCTTTTGAAAGAGGAGTCAAGGGTATGGTCCCCATGGGTAGCTGATGTGATTGGTGGTATAGTAGAAAGATGGGCTTTTTTGGAAATATTGCCTCGTCAGACTAGAGTATCACAGCTCCCTGGATATTTTAGGGAGGTGATCAGGAAATTGAAAGTGTGGAGACTCACTAAACAGGCCATATGTACAACATCAAGGAAAAATTTATATTTTGAGGTACTTCAGGATTTTTTTTATCATGATTATTGGTTTGTTGAACTGCCCATGGCTGTACAACATGCAAAATTACAAGTATTATCAAGTAATAGAGTCCCTAAATATATATGGGATTTTATGTGGCTTTGTCCGCATAAAAAATTAGGTGTAAAAGGGAACTGGAAGCATAAACAACTGGCTGAGAGATTTTGTCCCAGGGAAGAAACCTGTTTGGGTTTGGTTGAAACTTTAGCTAATTTCTTTTATGACTGTCCCTTTGTTAAATCCTTTTGGGCTGCCTTTCATACGGCATGGCCCTTGAATCCCTTTAAGGGGAAGCCTGTTGAGATTTGGACTGAAGGAGTGTTGTCTGGTGCATGGGTGATTTATGATAACATCACTTTAAGGCTTTTGATGGGATTTATAGGGGATCATCTTTGGCAGGCACATTGTAGTTTAACAATAAGGAAACAGTTGAAAATGGAAGCTCAGATTCTGCAGAGTATTAAAAAAGTGCTAGTAAAGTGGCAATTGTTAGAAAAGGAAAAGGTGCATCAGGATTTGTATAGAGTATGGTGGAGAAAAATGTCATGGTTAGATACAGGGTAAGGGGCAGGTTGCCTTTGATAGGTGTTATTTAGGTATGAGGGCTAAGTGGTAGGGAAAGAAAGGGGTAGGATGTAGGGAAGGTATTGATACTTAAATTTTTATTTTATGTTTATTTAAGTTTTTGAAGCATGATTTTTAGTGCTGGAATATTATGACGCATTTGTTCACTTTTTAGTTTACAAAATATTTCCCCAGCACATTTAGCGGGGATTGGACAGGAGCTGTTGACAAATATGGATAAATTATATGGGATACACAAATAAGATGTAATAGGTGGGAGGCTTTTGATTTTGTTTCATTATAAATTTGTATGAAGTAATACAATGTCTAAGCATTGAATAATCAATTCCCCTACTCTTTTTGGTGGGGATAAGACAGGGGTAAGGTATAAATATGGATTATTTAGGTGTGACATTCATGTATGATGTAATACTTATTTATGTTTTTGACTGCTTTCATTATGATTTTGTATGAAGTTCTTTAAATTTGTACCATTTGTTTTAGGTTTTGGGTAAAAATCCCCCTACTGTTTTAGTTTGGGGGGGGAGGGTCAGCATTTATTAATTTTTGTGGGTCACTAAAACATCGATATTTTTCTTTGTTTTTTTTTTCAAGTATGCTGTAATACGTATTTTTGTTCTTGATTTCTTTCATTATGATTTTATATGAAGTAATGCAGTTTTGTACATTTTGTTTTGATTTAAGTTTTGAATTAAAAAAACCCTACTCTTTTCGATAAGTGCCATGGGATCTTTAACATCCACCTGAACTACCAACAAACCAGGCAGATGGGACCTCGGTTTAATGTCTCATCCGAAAGACGGTAGATAGTAATATTATATCCTTTATTATACTTTCAAACAGTTTTCCTGCAACACTAGTTAAGCTAATTGGGCGATAGTTTTGCATCAATTCCCTATTCCTTTTTTTAAATATTGGTACTACAGTATATGAGCTAACTTCCAATCATTTGGGACTTCTGCTGTCTTAATCGATTGCTCAAACAGGAGTTTCAGTGGTAATATTAAATGTTCTGACATCATCTGTAATAATCTTGATGATGTTTTGTCCAGCCCTGTTGATGAGTTTTTACTCAACTTTTTAATTTTCTCCAAAATTTCCTTTTTAGTTATATTTATCTCGCCCTCAGGATCTGAATAACCTCTTTTCACCTCTTCCTGCCCTTCTTTGTATACACTACAAAAATATTGATTGAATGCTTCTGCCATGTGTTCATTATCTGTAATAATTGCTGAATTGTGGTTGACAGGATCTACTTCATTAGATGGTATTTTGAGCAAGTTGATGTATGAATAGAATTGTTTATAATTTGCTTTATTTGCATTTGCAGCTAAATTATTTTCCTTATTCCTTTTTGCCTGCCTAATTTTAGACTTACACTGTTTTTGTATTTCTTATATAATCATTTTTTCTGTGTTACAAGCTGTTTAATTTTTTTGTTCATCCACTTATGCCTTTCTTGGTTCCTCACCTTTTCAATTAAAGGGATATTCTCTTTTGCTGTTGTGTGGATAACATCTTTAATAATTTTCCACATTTCATCTATCGTTTTGTTCTTTAATATTTCTTCCAATTAAATTTCTTTCTGAGTATTTGTAATTCTCTTTTGATTGGCTTTGTTAAAAAAAAAAAAAATATATATATATATATATATATATATATTGTACTGCAGCTCTTTCCAGGACTATATGTAAAGTTTGCTGTGAACCTTATTGTTTTATGGTCACTATTTGCAATCGGAGGACCTGTAACAGTCTTTAATAGTGATAGTAGCAGAGGTTAATGCCAGGTCTAGGATTTTCTGACCCCTAGTGGGATTCTTAACGTGCTGGGTTAAATTGGCTTCATTTCCAGTATCAAAGAGAAGTGTGCCGATACTAGAGTTGGAGCTATTTTCAGACCAGTTTATACCATTGATATCAAAGTTACCCATAGTGACAATTTCACTCATCTCCCCTGCTTTACAAATCGCTGCCATTACTTGCTTGGTGACATCAATAATACTGACTGGAGGCTGGCCTAATGGCACTGAGAGTTGAGGTGCTGGATGCCACACCTCACACCACACCAGTGACCCAGGGTCAGGAGCGACCTTGGGTTGCTGGCAGTCGGCAGGGAAGGGAGAGGATCGAGCATCTGATGACAGCTCTCCTTTCCTGAGGTTGTGGAGGAGGAGGTTGTCCCACTCCTTGGTTCCCCTCGGTGGAGGCCGGGGAGTAGCGTCAGAGACCAGGAGACAAGAGTATGGCTATGTGATGTGTGTGTGTGTCTCCACATGCATGGTTCATGGCCACATGGGGAAGGGACTAAGAAATGAAGAAAATGGAGGGGCTATGGCAAGCTACATAAAGCTCAGCTGGCCAGCAGCATTCCACTTTGTCTCCGGACCATCATAGTTGCCCCACTCTGGATTGTATGCTGGGTTGGGGGGGAGGATGGCTCTCCCCCTTCCCACCCCTCCATAGGGGGAAACCCATGGGTGAAATGGGGCCTGGAGGTACTGGGGGAGAGGAGGTGGACCAAGGCAGCTGGCAGGGATGGAGAATCTGGTATGTGGGGCCCAAGGAGGCAGAAACAGAATATGAAAAAAAATAATACTGTCTGAAGCATGATATATGCATTCAATTACTATGGCCTTTGTAACACCTGCGTTAATTTGTACCCATATAGATTCAAATCTATCATCAGCTTTGATTTGACTAGTTATGTTAGTGGAAACTATATTGTGTTTTATATGTAGTGTGACTCTACCACCTTTTCCATACGGTCTATTATTTTCATACAGTGAAAAACCTTCTATGTTTTTGTCCCATGATCCAGAATCATCCCTCCTCCATGTTTCTGTAACAGCTATTACATCAGCTGGACTACTCTCTAAATTAGCTAGTAAGTCATCCATTTTATTATTTAGATTTCTCGCATTGAAAGTTAATATTCTCAGTTCATGTTTACAATTTATTCCCCTGTTTGAAGGTTTAATATACAAGTTACCAATGTCACCCTCCCCCTTCATTAATTTAAATTACCAGTTCACATAACTTTATTAATATTTAATGCCAGCATCCGAGCCCCTTTCTTATTTAAATGAAGTCCGTCCTTCCCAAATAAATATTTTTTATTGTTAAATGTGGACCAATTATGAACAAGTTTAATCCCTTTCTCCCTGCATAAATTAGTCAACCACACATTTATCCTTTGAATAGTTAAGTTTTTTTATTTATTCACTCTTGGGATTGGTAAGATGTTAGAGATAATAACCTTATGCCCCATACTCTTTAATGATGCCCCTAGTTCCAGTAATTCATGACATACCGGTATATCCTCTTCATGTTCTTTTCCTATGTCCTTTGTCATTCATTCCAACATGGAGGGTGACATTGGAGTTGCATAGGATGTTAATTGTAGTAAGACATTTTGTATTATCACTTATTTAGGCACCAGGGTAGCATGAAACCATTGTCTGCTCCTTTTTTCTACCACAGATGTAGGTGTCATAAAATCTGATTATAGAATCCCTAATTACAAATTTGAACGAGTTGTCATCTACTTGGTTAGACTGTGTACTAGTAAAGCCTAGATTCTTTTGACTGTTACTATGGGACTGCTTAGCTCCCTGAGACGGACAACCATGGGGGGCATCAGTAATGGATGGCGGACCTATATTCTGTGGAATAGGGGTATGTTCATTTACCTGTGTATTACTATTTGACTGCTCATCATTCTGGAGGACCAAAACCTGTTTGATGTTTCAGTATTAAAAATGTCCCCCACATGACTGTTTTTTTGTTTCATTCTTCTTCTAATAGTAACCTGAGTTCTGTCAAGGTAGGGGTTAGCAGTGGCTTCCTTGATGTTTTTGGGCAGGGGGCCATGCTCGGTTGTATGTCCAGGGATAGAATGCTTGTTATAAGGAAGTTAATTAGCATACATGACTTGCATATGCTGTGCCAATGCGCATGCACTAGCTTGTTTATTTAAACCCATATCTGACGAGCAGTAGCCCGAGTTTTCTGCAGTTGTACTTAAGTTGTGATCAGTACAGTAAACCAACCAGCATACTCCACGTTGGTGTCTGCATGATTATTGCATGATGTCAGAATGGACCTCCTGCAGCCTCCCACTGCATTCAATTTCCATGGAAATGTTCCTGAAAACTGAAGAAGATTTGAGCAGCAATTTGAAATTTTCTCAGTTGCCAGTTGACTTGCTGAAAAATCCCAGAAAATCTAGGCGATAACCCTCTTGCATGTGGCAGGCCCTGAAACAGTAGAGGTATTCCATACTTTTATTTGGGGAAAATGAGGAAAAGAGGGAGAAGCTGAATAAAATCATGGGACTGTCTGAGAGGTATTGTAACCCAAGAAAGAATGTGACTTATGAGAGACATTTGTTCAATACTAGGAGCCAGAATCTTGGTGAGTCCATTGATTCATACGTAACTGAACTGAAGCTACTGGCTAAATCTTGTGAATGTGTAGATTTTACTGAATTGCTGATAAGAGATAGAATAGTATGCGGCATACAGAGTGAGCATATGAGATACAGACTGCTAAGAAAAGTGGACCTAACACTAGATGATGCCATGGACATATGCAGGGCCGTAGAACTGAATGAAATGCAGATGAAACGCTTAAGTGGGAATGCTCAGGATGAAAGCTCAGTGCAAGTAGCAGCTGTGCAGGAAGAAAGAGTAAAAGCAAGTGCCAATGTGAGCAAAGGGAGCTATGCACCACAAGTGAATAAAGTCAAATGTGAAAAGTGTGGTTGTAAGCATGAGGTAAACAAATGACCAGCATATGGACAGTGTTGTAGATTATGCCACAGAAAAAGACACTTTGCTAGAGTATGTCGTGTGAGTAAACACAGGGAGATCTATGTTGTGGGAGAAGATGCCCAGGAAACTGAAAGGAGCTTTAGTATTGAGACTGTGCCTACCTACAAACCTGAGACTGACTGGAAAGTAAATTTGAGCATGAATGGGAAAATGGTGACATTCAAATTAGACACTGGAGCATCGTGTAATGCGATGACTTTTCAGTTGTATATGACATTGCCTAGAGAAGCTATTCAAAGGTCATCAGCTAGAATGGTTTCCTATTCTGGGCATAAACTGGATGTGAAAGACAAATTGATGCTGCTAACATGTTTTAAGCAAAAGTATTACTTGTTGCCATTTCAAGTGGTTAATGCAAACGTGACCACAGTGTTGGGCCTACCTACTTGTTTGGAAATGAAGCATATAAAGAAGCTATTGTCAGTAGATGCTGCAAGTGGAAGTGCAGAAGAAACCACAGAAGGAATACTAGCTGGATTTGCTGATGTATTTGAGGAATTGGGATGCTTAGAGAGTAAATACCACATCAAAATAGATGAGACAGTCAGCCCTGTGATCCACCCCCCCAGGAAAATACATTTCACATTACAAGACTAAGTGAAAACTGAACTAGAGAATATGGAAAGATTGGGGGTTATTGAGAAAGTGGAGAAACCTATGTAACCCCTTGGTGGCACTATCCCAAGGGCTACTACCCCTGCCTGCTTAACTACTAACAGGTTGAGGGGCCTAGGTCCAATGGCGGGTGCCTCCACCCAGAGGTCAGGGTTTGCAGTAGCTAAACTAACATGGTCACAGCCCTCTGGGATACTGTAACCCCCCTTTCTTCCCACTAGTGGCCCACACAATGCATTAGGAATGTCTTCACAATGTACACTTACCCTCAGGACTGGCTCTGTTGACTGGACTCTGGGGACCCCCCTGTAAAACAAGATGATACAGTGCAAAAACCACAGTACAATACTTTAACATAAACAAATACCTCAGTCAGTGTAACTTTGATGAAGACCAACAGATCTGATTTATTTAAGGAGCTGTAACAAGGAAGGGGGAAATCAGGTTAATTAGGTTAAACACATTAATAATCACAGTACTGTGCGCATATTCAGAGTCCCAAATTTTCACTTTCACTGGGTACCCAGGATGGGGGGTGGGCTAGCCAGGATCGGTGCAGCTGGTTGGGCCCTGTGATGGAAAAAACACTTGCACAATACCCAGTTGTAATCCGGAGCCAGAGGGCTCAGCTCGTGAAGAAATGAAAAAAGCAACAATTAGATGACACATTTGCAATTCGATAAACAGATGGCAGGGAGCTACCCTGCTTTGTACTCTCAAACTCAATGCTGGGAACTGGATGGAAGGCAGATTATCCTGGATTGCCAGGAGGAGCAGACCATGTGGACAAGGACCTTGTGACTGGACCCCACTGCAGTTTAGAGCAAACGGATGTCGTCTGGATTAAGCTGGGGTTTACTTCCAGCTTCATGCGCTCAATTCACTGTACAGGGAATTTGAAACACGATTCCCCACAAGCACTACACACATTTATATGTAAAAGGAAAGTACTATACCAGGCAGGCTGCTTCTTGATCCCGATTGCAATTACTGCACAATACCCGGGAGAACACACAGCAGATTCAGTTCCTGACAGACCGAGCGCGATTCAACAATTTTTCCAGTCTTCTACAGGATGAGCCTGGTTTCTGCTCTTCAGATATCCTTGATTCTCTTTACAGGTCGGATTCAGTCTGAACAGGCACTTGCACAGGCTGCAGACCGAAACTCAGGGCCTTACATGCACTTACCGTGCTAAAACTGTATACAGCAGAAGCACATAGCTCCTTTTCTCTTCACTGTCTCACCTCATCTGATCTTTCCAGTAGACAGAGCTGGGCATTTCCTTTGAGTTCCTCCCAGTTCAGTTGGCTGGTTTGGCTGTCACTCACAGTCAGACTCCTCCTGTTGGTGCAAAAAGGTGCCGAAGTCCAAACTACAATTACCAGAGGCATTGGCAATACAGTACATAGGTGGCTGGCTCCACAAAGAGAGTCCAAGTTCTGATTTGCCAGCACCAGGCTCCATTTCAAAGGTCCCCCCACACTGATTGGTCCAGTTCAGCAGTTCAAAACCAGAATGGAGGGCTAGGCAAACACAGTTCTGACTGCAAAGAAAAAAAGCAGGTTAGACAAACTGTATTTTCATTATTATTCTAAATGATTGCTGGCAAACAGTTACATCTTTGAAAAGTGCTCACTCTGCCCACTTAGCGACGGCAGAAACGGAGCGATTTGGCAGCAGCTCGAGTGGGACTCAAGCAGTGAAACACCCAGTCCCCCCATAGAAACTAATTATGTCTGCAAGCAGACAGCTCTTAAAGAGACAGTACCAGAGGCTCTAAAAGCACTCACAGATAAACGGCTAAACGCCAAACACCATTCAGGCTTGGAGCATTCAAGCAAGCTCCTGGAAGACTTTTTGGGAACCCCCATTTGCAGGGGGATTACACTCTTCCTGATCTGGGAAAGCTTGGTGTTCGTGATCAAGCAAGTACCCCCATAAGTTTCAATACAAATCACATACATTTTCATTAGTATCACATTGAGGCTTATACATGTAATCATCAGTCAATATATCACTTTACCAGGAACACATTTCTGAAACTTTGCAGTATGTCACTTTTTACACAGTATCACACACACATTGTACCATAACTCAGGTTATTATCTCTTGTACATGAAACCTGAAGAGAGGGGGCCCTTCCCTATCAGCTACCTTGGGACTGGATGGGGCAGGGGCACCATACCTAGAGGGCAACACAAGTAACTTGGAGTTAGCACTGATGTTCAGTTTGGGCAATGAGCTTGGGGACACATGCACTCCTTTATGGACAACACTGAGAGGCAAGTCCACAGTCCTCCCAGAATCATAACATGGTGCACCATAGGCTTTACAGCTTGTCCCGGTCTTTCCTAGGGGAACTGTTACAGTCTCTGCACTCTGAGCCTCATGTTTAACATTGTCCTCACTTGTCAGGGGGTCTCCATTGGGGTAGAGAGGCTAGGACTTGGGGCATTTTCAGCTCCAGGAGTTACAAGCTCTGAGCCCACAACACTTGGCTCACATGGAGAGCTTTCTGACTCTGATAGTGAATTATCAGGGCACTCAACACACTCTTCTTGTTCTGGTAAGTCACCAGTCTGTTCCAGTCCATCATTTTCCTCCTCTGAAAGCTCAAACAGTTCAACCATACACAATGATTCCTTATCTTCTGACTTAATGCTTTGCACTTCACTTTCTGGGAGCATTGACTCCAGAGACAAAGCTGGGGGCTTAGACAGGCCAGAAGGCCCAGCTTCATCTCCAGGATTGACTAGGGGATTGCCCCGAAACAACTGACTCAGTTCATAAGAAGGGTGGTATTCAAAACCACACTCACTTTCCTCTGACATGGACTGACAGTCATATTCAACTGGGACTTGTGGAGGGGAACACTTTAACTCAGCTTCTGTAGTGCAGACTTTCTTGATTTTTTTATGCAGCCTCTAGTCACTGGTCCAGAGGCATTTTCTGGGGGCTCAGACTCAGTCAAAGATTTGTCCAATGGGCAGTAAATGATTTCTATGCATTGTTTTAACATCTTTGAATTATTGTCAGGTCTTACTTTGTACACAGGCAGATCATCTAGTTTGCACATCTACAATGTGAGGGAGATGGTGCCATCTGTCAGCAATTCCTGTGTTTGCCATGCAGTCCCAGATTTCTTAGCAATACCCAATCTCCCTCCTTGAGTTCCTGTAGCCACCTTTTATCATACCTTTTTTGTTGGCCAGATTTCTTTTGGCAGCCATGGTTGGAGCCAGTTGTAGGATGATTTAGCTGGGCTTTAACTTCTGCATACTGTAAATAGTTGTCAGCTCAAACCCCATCAGGAGAGACCCCAGCAGCACATCTACCAGCAGTCGAGCTTCTTCCAACATCAGGCAGTAGGGGAAGAACCCAGTGGCATCACTTTGGTGCAGTTGTAGGCATGTACCAGGGTACTAATTTGTTGGCTCCATCTAGGCTTGTCCTTTGGGTGGAGGGTGCCTAGCATATCTAGCAAGGTGGTTGAAACGTTCAGGCTGTGGGTTCCTGGGGTGGTGAGGGGTGGTTCTGGACTTTCGCACTCCCCACAGAGAAACCATCTCTTTGATTAGACGACTTCAAAGTCTCTCCTTGATCAGAATGATTCTTTGTGGAGCCCCATATGAACAAAAAGTTTTCATACAAGTACTTTGCCACAGCGGACGCCTTCTGATCCTTGGTGGGGAAAGCTTGGGCATATCTCATAAAATGGACAGTGACCACCAGCACATTACTAATATTTCTTTGATCTGACTCCAGACTCAGAAAATCAATACAGACCAGCTCCATGGGTGCACTAGTGGTGATGTTATCATGGGGAGGTGCCCTCTGGGGCAAAGCTTTCCTGAGCAGCGATGTTCAAATGTGTTGCTCCACATCAGCCCCCATCTTAGGCCAGTAGAATCTGGATCTCACCAAGTCAAATGTTCTGTCTATACCAAGGTGCCTCATGTGGTTGTGTAAGGACCTCAGCACTGAGTCTCGAAAGCAGGGGCAGCACTAGTTGTTGTTTGTCTACTTGTCCCCTCTGTCTACTGTTTCTCCTGTATAACAGTCTATTGATCAGTTTCAACTTAGGACCTGCTTTGTATAACAATGCAGTTCTCAAATCAGTGGAACGTAATTTGGACACATCTTTCCTGGCATAGAGGGCTTCAAAGCTGATTTGATTCATGGGATCTCGGACTGAGCCCTGCGACTACTGTCATTGTCCAGCTGAGGCAGTGCATCAATGTCTATTGAAAAGTGGCAATGGCAGCAGGTATGCAATTCTCAGAAGGTCCCAAACAATCCACTATACAGTCCAATGGGTCCATGGACATTTGTTCCTCCTATCAAACTTCAGGCAGAGTGCTCGAATATCAGGGTTCTGACAGTCTGACCCAGTCATTCTGGGAAACAGGCCTCTGGGAGAGAGCATCAGCATCTATGTGTTCAGGCCTGCCTGTATTCAACAGCATAGTCGATGTAGATACGCAGAAAGCCACCTGTATGGCCGGTGGCATCCAACTTAGCTGAAGTCTGCACATAGGTCAAAGGATTATTGCCGCTTTTACTAGTATCTAGCCCCACACAAGTACTCATGGAATTGATCAACAATGGCCCACTGCAAGGCTAGAAACTCTAACTTGTGTACAGGATAGTTCCTTTCGGAAGGGGTCAGGCTTCTGCTGGCAAAGGCCACTGGTCTCAGGTCATTCTCGTGCTCTTGATACAATACAGCCCCCAACCCTTGCAAGCTAGCATCAGTGTGCAGGACATAAGTTTTTGTTGGATCAGCATAGGCCAACACGGGAGCGTGGATAAGTTGATACATGATCTCATGAAAAGCAGTCTCACAATCAGGAGTCCGGCGGGCCCCAAATACTTCACTTGGATGAAAATACACTCTTTCAGTCTCGAGGGATGCTGACTTTTTGAATTTTTTGTGGGTTGTTGGGATAGCTTTGAGTCAGGTTAAGTAAAGGGCGGATCACTCTTGAATAGTCCTGATGAAACGCCGATCACAACCACAGAATCCCAAGAATCTTTAGTTCTTTTTAGATTTTGGGCTGTGGCTAGGTGGTCAAGGGCTCAACTTGTTTGGTCAGCTTTCATTCCTCAGTGGATACTATGTGTCCTACATACTTTACTGATGTTTGAAAGAATTGACACTTATCAATGGACAGTTTAAGGCCAAAGTCTTCCAGTCGGTCCAATACCTTGAATAATCTCTCTCATGTTCCTCCAGTGAGCTGCCAACACAATAACATCATCTAGGTATACTGAACACCTAGTAAGTTCATGTCCCCACTGCACTCCATCAGTCGTTGAAAAGTGGATGGGGCGCTGAAATCCTTCAGGCATCCTCATGAATTCATAGAAGCCAAGAGGACAGATAAAGGCTGTCTTCTCTCACAGTCCTCTGGGGCCATCGGATTTGTGAGATGCCCACTGTGGAGATCCAGCACGAGAACCACTTGCGTTCTGTTTAGGCACTCCAAAGCATCCTGAATGTGGGCATGTATGTACTGATCAGGGATAGTCCGCGGTTTAAAGTGACGATAATCCATGCACATCCTACTGTCCCATTTTTTCTTACTACCACAATGGGAGAAGCATGGTGCTTGGATTCTTGTATTACACCAGCAGCTAGGCATCTCTGCAGATGCTGTCTCACATCATCTATATCAGCAGGTGCCAGGCGTCGAGACCTCTCACGAAATGGCCTTTCATCATGCAGCCGGATATGGTGCTCAGCTCCTTGCATGCATCCTACGTCCCATTCCTTTAAAGAAGCAACTTTGTCTCTCTGGGCAAGCTCTCACTGATCCTCACTTTCCATTCAGCTGGCAATGGGAGTCACCAAAATCAAACAAGTTGAGTATGCTATCAGTCATTCTACTCCGAACTCTTTTACTGGGTAGCACTGCAGTGTCTGCACAATGCACTTTAGTCAGGGTGCAACCTCTATTTACTCGAATCTCTCTGTCAGACACATTATGAACTTGAACCGTTACCCTTCTGGCATAAGCATGGGCTCTAGCAGGCAAAGTACTAGGCTTGACCAGCAATCCCTCCGGCAATTTTCAATCGCCTGGTGCATCCAACATTAATATTTTATTCTTGACATCCTTTCTGATACAGACCTCTCCCTGTAAGGTACACTGGGCATTTGGTGCCAGGATCAGAGACTCAGGATCCTTCTTCCAGACAATTCCAACCGGTTCCTCTAGTTCTACTTTTTTCAGCATCTCTCTGCGCCTCATAGGCCTTCTTGATCAAGGCTGAATTCTTAAACCTCTACTGGTCCTTGACCCTGTTTTTCAAACACAACTGTGCTTCAGCATCCAAACATATGTGCATTAGTCCCAATTAGTAAAGGAACCCCATCATACAGTCCAATAGGGGGACACATTAAGGCCAAGGTCTCTACTTGCTCTGCCACCCCAGCCATGGAGGTGGGAAAAAGACAGCCAAATTCGGATATATTCAGAGTAGGGGTAGGCCTTCTCACTTAACTCCCCAGACACAGCGCCCTCCAACGGTTGTAGGGTACATCAGAGAAGTGCTTCTGATACCAGTCTTGGAACATAATTGTCACTTGGGAGCCACTGTTCTAGTACAGCTCTTGTAGACACTCCATTCACCTTTACAGTGGTCTCCATGGAGGGACTCACTATTCAGGACCAGTCTGGAGAGGTGGCAGCAGGGTCTGAGCAACTGACCTTGCCACAAGAGACGGAGTTAGCATTTTTTGGATCCTCACTGCGATCATTTTGTGTACCTCTCAACCACTGATTTGTCCTCCGAAGCTCTCCTTGTAGCCTATATACAACTTTGTCTGTGTTTTTTGGGGACTTGCATTCCCTCTTCATGTGCCCATCCTTCCCACAATTATAGCAAAACCTACTTTATGGAGTTTGAGCTGGCCAAGGTGCCACACTGGGAGCCAGGATGGGGTATCACTAACTGGACACCTTGGTGCCATCTCTGTCTGTGGCATGATAAGTATTTGGAGGCATATCATCAATTTCCAAACTTCCATGGTCAAGACATTGAGTTTTGAGCTGTTGTCAGCAGGAGATGCCTGGGTGGGTACCCCAACCCCCATAGCAGATGCAGTCGGATATAGGTCGGGGCCTTTACTTGCAGGCATGGCCTTCATAAAGGGACTGTTTTTGAATTCCCTGATCTCTCTCAGCAGTTCACCCCATGGTGGCACACCCTCATTGGTCCCCACTTCACAAGGACCTTCCGATGTTGTGATCACTTGGCTGCGCCACCCCAAAATTAGAATCCCTCCTCATCTTCAACCTCCGAAGTTCTTTTATTAAGTCACAATAGTCGTGGGTTACCCTTCTGTCTGGGAGCCTTAATTGAAGAAGCTGCAACTTAGAATGCATTGCATGCTGTAGTAGGTGCTCCAACCTCACACGGTTTAAGTTACTGGCGGCTACCCCACCTTTTCGGTAAGCCTTCTGCAGAGCTTTCTCCAGATGAGTAACATATGCAGAGAGACTTTCCCCTGGCCACTGTTTTGTACCTTGAAATTTCCACATCAAGCTCTCTCCTGACTCAATGCTTCTAAAATTGCCTTCAAGCACAGATAGGTACTTCTGGGCAGATGCATCAGGATTTGTGGACCTCAAAAATTTAATGGCCTCTAGGGCAGGACCCTTCAGACTTTCTATGATTCTTTTTCGCTTCTCAGCCTCCACACACTGCTATTCAGGTATCAGGGGGGTGACACAATCTATCCAGGTGTCCCAATAATCCTCCCCTTGGGGGGTGGGGAGGGTTCCAGAGAAGATCCTCAACCTTCGGTAAGAGTCGTGACTAATGGCAGGTGCAGAAATAGGAGCCTGCATTGGTTCAGCCACCATAACGGGTACTAGAGCGGGAGAGAATGTTGGGGGAGGAACACCCCCAGGTGGCAAGAATAGTTTCTTCAAGCCCTCCCCAGCTTTCCCTTCCCCCAGCAACCATTTAGCAAATTTCTCCTCAAAAGTCTCAGACAGTGGGGGGGGGGCTCATCCCCCCCAGGTCTTTACTGTCCTTAGTTATCACTCTCCAGGCAGTGAGGGCTCCCTCTGGGGTAATAGTCTGTGGCACTTTGGAGCTATCTATGGGATCCTTAAACTCTACTAGGGCCAGGAAAGTGTGGGTGAGCAGATTAGCATGTCAACCCACCACCACAGGGTTTTGTAAACCCTCCACCTTGGAAAGTACTCCCTGTACAGTGTAGGTATTGATACCCAGGGGGATGTCCAGGATAAGCATAGCATTTTGGGGGTCGATCTCCTCCCCAGTGCACCTCTTCACCAACCAGTACACAGCCACTTCTGTCGGGGTACCCATTTATTTTCTTTATTTTTTACAGTGGTTCGTAAATGTGGCCACTGAGGACACACAATCCCAGTGGTGAGCCTCCAAGATGTAACCCCTCGGTGGCACTATCCCAAGGGCTACTACCCCTGCCTGCTTAACTACTAACAGGTTGAGGGGCCTAGGTCCAATGGCAGGTGCTTCCACCCAGAGGTCAGGGTTTGCAGTAGTTAAACTAACTTGGTCACAGCCCTCTGGGACACTGTAACCCCCTCTTTCTTCCCACTAATGGCCCACACAATGTATGAGGAATATCTTCACAATGTACACTTACCCCCAGGACTGGCTCTGTTGACTGGACTCTGGGGACCCCCCTGTAAAACAAGATGATACAGTGCAAAAACCACAGTACAATACTTTAACATAAACGAATACCTCAGTCAGTGTAACTTTGCTGAAAACCAACAGATCTGATTTATTTAAGGAGCTGTAACAAGGAAGGGGAAATCAGGTTAATTAGGTTAAACACATTAATAATCACAGTACTGTGCGGATATTCAGAGTCCCAAATTGTCACTTTCACTGGCTACCCAGGATGGGGGCTAGCCATGATCGGTGCAGCTGGTTGGGACCCTGTGATGGAAAAAACACTTGCACAATACCCAATTGTAATCTGGAGCCGGAGGGCTCTGTTCGTGAAGAAATGAAAAAAGCAACAATTAGATGACACATTTGCAATTCGATAAACAGATGGCAGGGAGCTACCCTGCTTTGTACTCACAAACTCAATGCTGGGAACTGGATGGAAGGCAGATTGTCCTGGATTGCCAGGAGGAGCAGACCATGTGGACAAGGTCCTTGTGACTGGACCCCACTGCAGTTTAGAGCAAATGGATGTAGTCTGGATTAAGCTGGGGTTTACTTCCAGCTTCATGCACTCAATTCACTGTACAGGGGATTTGAAACGCGATTCTCCACAAGCACTACACACATTTATATGTAAAAGGAAAGTACTATACCAGGTAGGCTGCTTCTCGATCTCGATTGCAATTACTGCACAATACCCGGGAGAACACACAGCAGATTCAGTTCCTGACAGACCGAGCGTGATTCAGCAATTTCTCTAGTCTTCTACATGGTGAGCCAGGTTTCTGCTCTTCAGATCTCCTTGATTCTCTTCACAGGTCAGATTCAGTCTGAACAGGTGCTTGCACAGGCTGCAGACCGAAACTCAGGCTTCACGTGCTTACCGTGCTAAAACTATACACAGCAGAAGCACATAGCTCCTTTTATCTCTTCACTGTCTCACCTCATCTGATCTTTCCAGTAGACAGAGCTGGGCATTTCCTTTGAGTTCCTCCCAGTTCAGTTGGCTGGTTTGGCTGTCACTCACAATCAGACTCCCCCTGTTGGTGCAAAAAGGCGCAGAAGCCCAAACTACAATTCCCAGAGGCATTGGCCATACAGTACATAGGTGGCTGGCTCCACAAAGAGAGTCCAAGTTCTGATTTACCAGCACCAGGCTCCATTTCAAAGGTCCCCCCACACTGATTGGTCCAGTTCAGCAGTTCAAAACCAGAATGGAAGGCTAGGCAAACACAATTCTGACTGCAAAGAAAAGCAGGTTAGACAAACTGTATTTACGTTATTACTCTAAATGATTTCTGGCAAACAGTTACATCTTTGAAAAGTGTTCACTCTGCCCACTTAGCGACGGCAGAAACAGAGCGATTTGGCAGCAGCTCGAGTGGGACTCAAGCAGGGAAACACACAGTCCCCCCATAGAAACTAATTATGTCTGCAAGCAGACAGCTGTTAAAGAGACTTTAAACGCCAAACACCATTCAGGCTTGGAGCATTCAAGCAAGCTCCTGGAAGACTTTTTGGGAACCCCCATTTGCGGGGGGGGGGTTACACCTACAAGCTGGGTTAACTCAATGGTAGCTGTAGAAAAACCAAAGTATGAATTTGCATAGATCTCAGAGATCATACTAGAGCAATTAAAAGGGAACATCACCTGATGAAAACAGTTGAAAAGGTTGCAGCCAAGCTAGTGGGGGGCCAAAGTATTTACAGTGTTAGATGTGGGGCATGCCTTCTGGCAGATTAAACTGGATGGCCCTAGCTCTGATTTAATGACTTTTAATACACCCGTTGGGAGGTACAAGTTTAAGCATCTTCCCTTTGGGATTTGCTCAGCAACAGAAGTCTTTCAAAAGAAAATTTCACACATTTTTGAAGGGCTTGAGGGCACAGAGGTCATTATGGATGATATACTAATATGGGGAGCCAATGTGCAAGAGCACACTGAGAGGTTACAGAATGTTTTTCAGAGAGCCAGAGATAAGCATTTGTCTTTAAACTTAAAAAAATCAAAAATCAAAATGTCTGAGGCCCAATATATCGACACAAATTAAGCACCGACGGGTTACTGGCAGACCCCGAAAAGATAAAATCAATTACCTAGATGTCTGTTCCCAGAAATAAAACTGACTTACAGAGATTTATGGACATGGTAAACTATCTGGCAAAGTTCATTCCAAACCATTCAACTATACAGTAAATAAGCCATTGAGAGAGTTACTACAGAAAGAAAGAAAGAAACAGCATGGTGCTGGGAGAAGCGCCACCAACAGGCCTTTCAGGAGCTGAAAACAGTTGTCACTACCCCCCCCCCCCCGTGCTGGCCTACTAAGATCTAAAGAAACCTGTTGAATTATCTGTTGATGCATCTTCAGAAGGACTGGGTGCATGCCTGCTGCAAGAAGGCAGGCCTATTGCTTATGCTTCCAGATCATTTAATAAAGCTGAGAGAAATTATGCACAAATTGAGAAAGAAATGCTAACTATTGTGTTTGGCTGTTCAAAGTTTCACCAGTATATTTATGGCAGACCAAGGGTGCATGTTGAATCAGATCATAAACCCCTAGAATGTCTTTTCCAAAAAACACTGGCCTCAGCCCCACCGAGAATTCAATGTATGATGCTAAAACTGCAGAAATATGATTTGCAAGTACAGTACAAAGTGGGTAAAGAACTTCATACAACAGATTCCCTGAATAGGACTGTGGGAGAAAATTGTGTGCCGGAAACTAAACTTGATAAATATGAGGTTCACACAGTGGACTATACGCCTATTAGTGATGAAAAACTGAAGTTGTTTCAGCGAGAGCCTGACAAAGATTCAGCATTGGTCAAATTGAGAGACACTGTTTTGAATGGGTGGCCACAGGACAAGACATCAGTGCACCCCGAGATACAGCAGTACTGGCAGTTCAGAGATGAAATCTCAAAAGAAAATTGACTTTTTCTGAAGGGGGAAGAGACTGATAGTCCCCACATCACTGAGATGAGACATGTTAACCAGATTACACAGCAACCACCTGGGCATTGAAAAATGCAAACTCAGGGCCAGAGATCTCTTATTCTGGCCAGGCATGAACAGTCAGATCAGTGACATGGTGGCCAAATGTAGCGTTTGCCACCAGTTCAGGAAAGCACAATCTTGAGAGCTGTTGCAGCCGCATGAGATACCAGAGAGGCCTTGGCAAAAGTTTGGGGCTGACCTATTTGAGTTTGAAAGGGAAACTTATCTGGCAATGGTTGATTATTACTCCAAATACATTGAGATATCTAAGCTGCAAAATACAACAAGTGAAATGGTGATTAACCATATTAAATCACAATGTGCAAGACATGGTATTTGTGGGAATACTTGTAACAGATAATGGCCAGCAATTTGCCTGCATTGAATTCATAGACTTTCAACAGAAGCATGAGTTTAAAGATGTAACCTTTTCACCAAAGTACCCCCAGAGTAATGGCATGCTAGAATGAACCATTCAAACAATAAAGAGACTGTTAAAGAAAGCACAAGTGGACCATAAAGACCCATACTTTGTGATTTTGGAATTAAAAAATACCCAACTCTAAGGGCTGGGATCCTCTCTGCAGCTGCCCATGGGCTGCATAACCAGAATTTTAATGACTACCAGATCTGAGCTACTTAAACCAAAAGTACCAGACGCTAAGGTACAAGCTACACTACGAAAGGCTCAAGAAAACCAAAAAATATTATTACAATATGCACGCCTGGCCACTCCCAGCCTTAAAGCCAGGACAGCCTGTTTACCTGTGTACACCTGAAAATACATGGACCCCTGCAATTCTGGAACACCACAGTGAAAAGCCACACTCCTATGTAGTCAAAGCAAAGGGCAAACTGTACCGCAGAAACAGCGAAGACCTCATGCTAACCGCAGGGTCGCGCCGCCACTATGGACCACAAACCTTGCATTTCCGAGGAGAAGAAGAGGACAGTGAGCAGGATGACTTTATAAAGGACAATGGGATCTCTGAGGTGCCTGCATTGGAGGTCCCCCCACAAGTGATACCGGGGCAGTCATAAAGTGAGCCTGTGGAGTCGGCACCAGCCCTGATCAGTCGGGACCAAGTGATGGCACCAGCTCCAGCTCCAGCTCCAGCCCAAGAATTAGCCATCTCAGTAGAAGGGAGATCCGAAGGTCTGCCTGGAATTGTGACTATATAGACTCATATAAACTTTGAGCTTTATAGAACTTTGAATGTTTTAGGTTTGGGGGGAACAGTTTAATTGAGAAGGGAGATGTAAGAAAGTTAATAAGCAAATGTGACTTGCGTATGCTGTGCCAATGTGCATGCGCTAGCTTATTTATTTAAACCTGTATCTGGCGGACAGTAGCCCATGTTTTCTGCAGTTGTACTTAAGTTGTGATCAGGGCTTACTCCTCGTTAGTGTATGCATGATTATTATACTTGTCTTTTGTTCTTTTTTTTACTAGTGAGATGTTCACTTTCTTGCTCCACAGTGTTTACAAACTCCTGTATTTTTATAATATCTTTGAGCTCCTTTAGCTCTTCCTTTAGTCTGGGATTCTCTGCTTGGATAACACCCAGTAGCTCACATTAGTGCATATAAAATCTGATGTGCTTAATTCCACTTGGTCATTTCGCTTAAACATACTGTAACACAAACAGTGCAGTATATAAGCAGATTGTCTTTTAGAAGTACATTTAGTATGCCTTCCATAGAGTTACCTAAGGTGCTTTCTGCCATGTTTTATTTTTGTTTATTTCTACTGTGGGCAATCAAAGATGTACAAAGAACTGTATATATATATGTACCTCCTAATGCCTCAAGTCCTTGTATCCTTATCCTGCAAATAGTTCGATATTAAACCACAACTTCAGGAGCACTTCCTCCTTGGAGTATCTGTCTCTTTGGTTTATGGTTTGCAAAACAGACCTGTTCCTTATGTTACTGCAAATTCAGTCTGCACTTTACCTATCCTACATACACAGTATATATTTATCAGGACTCGCCCTTTAAAGGACAAGGAGTAGCGAGGTATGTTACAATGTCTTAACCTCTTTTCACTATGGGAAAAGTAGTTGCCACTCGCCTCTCCATCTCCGCTGGACATGCCAGACATGCATGTTTCTCAGCATGCATCTTGGCACGTGTCTCCACATGCACCTCACTCACAATCTCCCTGCTCACTGAAGGGCAAGATTTATCTTGGTAAGTGATCCAGAAGTCTTCCTGGGGTTACTCCACACCACTCAATGATTGGAGTGTGTTTAAAATTTTTAAAAATCAGACCAGGCTATTTATTTCAACACCCAGCAAAGTTCCGAGCCCAGCTTTGTTCCCCCAAGTATATTATATGCCTGGTACTTAAAAGAAATGTAATACAGGCTATTTGTAGTCCGTGAGTATAATCCCACAAACTACACTCTCCAGAGGTCCCTTCTTTAGCAGTAGCCCCTTCATAGAGCTAGTCTTCCTGCTCTCAGAAAGTTCCCCCTGGTGTTACTGTACTGTACAAAGTAAAAACATTCACCAGACAGTGTACTCTAATAAAACAATAGTGCTTAGTTCAGCTATGAGCTGGTGCCTGTCTCATGGCTTTCAGCCGTCGCACAGGTCAGCTTAGTCACAATTACAAATGCTGCCCCACTTACTGAGGGGTGAGATTTATTTTGGTACATGACCCAAAAGTCTTCCTGGGTCACACCACTCCACTCAATGATTGGTGTGTATTTAAATTTTTTTTAAACAAGACCAGGCTATTTATTTCAACATCCAGCTGAGTCCTGAGTCCAGCTTTGTTCTGTCAAGTGTACTATGTGCCCAGTACTTATAAAAAATGTAATACAGGCTATTTGTAGTCCATGAGTATAATCCCATGAACTACACTCCCCAGAGGTCCCTTCTGTAGCAGTAGCTCCTTTGTAGAACTAGTCCACCTGCTCTCAGAAAGTTCCCCTTGATGTTGCTGTACTGTACAAAGTAAAAACATCCACCAGACAGTGTACTCTAATAAAACAATAGTGCCTAGTTCAGCTATGAGTTGGTGCCTGTCTCACGGCTTTTGGCCGTTGCACAGGTCAGCTACTGTAAGTTACAATTACAAATGCTCTTGTCAACAATAAGAGCCTCACATCCAAGTGTGAGGCTGATCCCAAAATGCACTTTGTGTGCAAAAACACTTTTTATGTTTGCCCTGTGTGCATGCACAAGCAAACATTTTGAAATGAGATTGTCTTTTGAGAGATGTGACACTGTCAGTCCAAAGCAGAGTGGTCTGGTAGGGGCATGTCAGTGCCACATCAATCATCAGCCAGTCTGATCATGACAGAGTTTTGGCTTGCTTGTTTTAAACATTTGTGTACTTACAAAGGAAAAGCCGACCCAATTACGGGTCAACTGTTCCCTTGGATTTATGCTGTTCAGCAAGCTAATCTGTCATAATCAGCCTGCAGAGAATTTTAAACATCCAGCTGGGGCCCCACATCAGCTGAGCAGTCTGTGAAACAGACATAGGTGTCTGTTTCACTCAGTGATAAAAGGAAGTTTGGAAAGCCCTAGCCTGACTTAAACTGCAGAATTTATCACAAGTTTGAGAAAACAAGATTTCCCCAGTACAGAGCCACAGCTGGAACACTTAACATACTTTTGCTAAGTGTGTAACTGGTAGTAAATTATAATGCTTACAAGCCAAGTTGCCTTTGATAACCTGTGTCTGATGAGGCACCTCCACAAACTGTCTGGTGCTCTGATACAAATCAAAACAATTCCAAAGCTGAGGATGGTGGGGGGTGGGGGAGTGAGAGAGTGTGTTTGTGTGTGTGAGTAGGTATGCGGTTCAGTGTATTTCATTGGGGTTTTGAAACTAGTGGCATAACTTAGCCATTTTTGAATATTTTGGCCCCACATTTTCAACATGTGTTATTTGGGACCCCACCTCATAAACAATTGCAATAAAATTAGGCAAATCTGTTCCAAAAGGTGATTTTCCTGTTGCTGCACAAAATCACCTTTCAGGCAGGAGTTGAACATTTCCTCTGCCCTTGTTCATAAGGCAGGGTCATAAGAAGGCTATGTTAAAAATGTGGTGTCAAAATATTAAAAAAACAACAACGTTATGAGCCTAAATTGAAATTTGCGAACACAGCCTTGTAACTTTGATAATTTTCAATATTTGGCCCCACATTTTCAACATAGCCATTTCTTCACAACACCTCATGAATGTGACAGCTGTCATTTTTCAAATCCTTGCCAAAATGTGTTTTTGCATCCCGAAAGGTGATTGTGCAGTCCCTGAATGAAATCACCTTTCAGACAACAGTTGAAAAATTTCTCTGGACTTGTTCATGAGGTTGGGTCATAAGAAGGCTATGTTGAAAATTCAGGCCAAAAATATTAAAAAACAACCAAGTTATGAGCCTACGTTGAAATATACAAATGCAGACTCATAATTTTGGCAATTTGTAATATTTTGACCACACATTTTCAACATAGCCATGTCTTTGCAGCACCTCATGAATGTGACAGCTGTCATTTCTCAAATCCTACCCAAAATGTGTTTTAACACCTGTTGCACAAAATGACCTTTTAGCCATTGTTTTATAAATGACAGCTGTCATGTTCAGAAGGAGTGTTCATAAAAAAATTATGTTGAGAATTTGGGGTACAAATGTAAAAAAACAATAAGTTATGAGGAAATGAATTGTTTCAACATTTACTTTATATTTTTAAATGTTGGCCCCTAATGTTCAACGTATCCCTTATGTTACCCCACCTCCTGAACATGGCAGGTGTAAGTTTTTTTTTAAATCACCTCTGAAACTTGTTGCCAGAGTTACACAACAAAATAACATTTTGGATGGGATTTTAGAAATTCCACCTGTCTTGATCATAACATCATGTCGTAAAAAAGATTGTTGGATATTTGGGGTCAAAATGTGGAAGCCCACTTAAAAGTAGATATTGTATCTCAGCTGCCCTATTCTGGGTAATTACAATCTAACAATGTGTCAAAGCAAGACACCACTGAAAATGAGACATTGCATCTCATCTGTTCTATCCTGGGTAAATATATCATAAAAATGTGTACAAGCAAGACCCGATAATATTTGCAGGTCAAGGGTTCAGCATGTACAGTATGTACAGATGGAAGTACTGACACAAAGGGTGATTAAAAACACCAGTCATGCTCAGATGGAGTGATCATAAAAAGATTATGTTGAAAATGTGGGGTATAAATTTGAAAAAATCAACTAAGCTATGAGGAAATGTATTGTTCCAACATTTACTCATAACTTTATTTTTTGTAGATGTTGGCCCCTAATGTTCAATGCATCCCTTGTGTTACCCCACCTCCTGATCATGGCAGGTATCATTTTTTTTAAATCACTCCCAAAACTTGTTGCTACAGTTGCACAACAAAATCTCCTTTCGGATGTGATTTTAAAAATTCCACCTGTCTTGATCATAACATCAGGTCATAAAAAGACTTGGACATTTGGGGCCAATATGTGGGAGCCCACTTAAAAGTAGATCTTGCCTCTCAGCTTCCCTGTCCTGGGTAATTACAATCTAACAATGTGTCAAAGCAGAACACCACTGAAAATGAGATTTTTTTTTGTTTGTTTTTTCCAATTGTTTAACCAGGTGAGACACACTAAGCTGGAAGCATGTTTACAGGTGCAACCTGGGAGCACAGGGAAGTTAAGTGACTTGCTTAGGGTCACACAGTATGCAAGTGGGGGCTGTGGGATTCAAATCCAGGTCTCCAGATTTGCAGCTCAGAGCCTTAAACCACTGCACTATACTGCCTCCCAAATGCAACTCATCTGCTGTATTATGGGTAAATATATAGTAAAAATGTGTACAAGCAAGACACGGTAATATCTGCAAGTCAAAAGTTCAGCAAGTATGTACAGATGCAAGTAATGAGACAGGGTTGTAGCTGCAGCATACATTATAAACATCTTTTCTGACAATATTTTTTAGGCTTGGTGGGTCATTATTTGTAAACCACTGTTAAAAATTAATACCTTGGGAATGAGTGAGAACTGGAACACAAGCATCTCCTCTTCCAGGACTGCTCAGAGATGTTATTTAGATTCAACATAAACCACAAAGTGCACCACAAGGCATCTAGTACCCCAGGGCTTCTATACCAATGGCAAACATCCGGCATTGGCAAATGCTTGTTTTACAAGCTATTTACTACAATGCAATAGATTGTATCAGGCTATGTTCATTGACTTCTAAGCTGACATTTCCTGTAACTAGAAATGCCAGACTCCCCTGCAGCTGACATCAGAGGATGGCTGCAGCAGTGGGAGATTCAATAGCTTGCAGTGAGTGTTAAGAGTTTTTATAAGTTGTAATCTTCGGTTTGCTGGACTGCTGTTCTCCTTGGGCTAGGTACAGTCAAGAGGAATGCACTAAGCCCAGTGAGCACAGCTGGACCAGCACACATCTGATTTCAGCTTACAAAACATTTAAAATGTATACTGTGGCTATTGAATCTCCCAGTTCTGCTGTCTTCCTCTGATGTCAGCTGCAGGGGAATTCTAGCATTTCTGGTTACAGGAAATGTCACCCTACAAGGCAACAACATTAGCCTAATACAATCTACTATACTGCAGTAAACAGTAAGTAAGAAAGATGTTTTTGTGCACAAAGTGCAAACTGGGATCAGCCCCACACTTGGGTGTGAGGCTCATATTGGTGACAGCTCCTCTTTAATTATCGTGGCATCAGTGTACCCGTATCGCTTTAATTTGCAGTAGCAGCAGGGATATGTGAGCAAGTGGGACATGATGAGCAGAACTGCTGATCATTTAGAAAACCAGTTGTGGTATGAATAACTTTTGTCTTCTTGAAAAATGTTACAACAGTCATTTAAATACAAACTGCCACAGGTGTGTGTGTGTGTGTGTGTGAGAGGGGGGAGATTGGCTGGCTGACATCAGTTTGTAACTCTCTCTCAGAAAGCAAATAAAAAAGGCTGCAGTCCAGTTTTTTTAAATTCTAAGGCACAATACCAGCTGGTAATAGGGCACTTGTCACTTAGATGTATTTCCCACTCTCAGTTGCCACATAAATGCCAATCTTAGCAAGGGACTCAGCCAATCAGGGACTGGGAAATTTCAAACCCATTTTGTGTTGCAATACATGTCAATGGTCTGCACAGTTCTAAGAATTATTATCTTTGTTGGTTGAGATCCATAGTAAATATTCCATCTCAGGAATGCCCAGTACTTTTTGTCTCCAAGTTGCTACCTGTGGAGGAACATCAAAAAATGGAGTCTGTTGTTTCATTAACTTCAGTGCTTGTCAGCTTTTACCATGTATGATGGTTACAGTAAAATTTGGCTCATGCTTGGCATGATGATTTTGCTAACAATTATTTTTCTTAATATTATGATTGTAACATTCCAGTGATGGTGTTATGAAAAATTTGATGCCTTATGGTATTACGGGGTTAGTTTTGTATAGTTTTTCTATCATTTACAAAACTTTTCCATATATTGCAACACTGTTCTTCATACATCCCAGATATGGAGTATATATTGATGTTGTACCTTTAAGAAAAATTGTTTGTAGGTGGGATCACACAGTCTTGCATTTGGGCTAGTTGCATCACCCAATAATATTGTCTCAAATCTTTTATTCCTCACCCTACTGAAAGTCATTTAGAGTATTGTTTATATAATTTAACTAGGCTGACTCTGGAGAATTACTGTTTTCTGAAAAAAAAAACTGGAATAAAGGAGTTTGACTAAGAAAAAAATGTTTGGCATTTGTATCTGAATACTTTGGATTTGCATATGTTGTCTTCACTGGATTTCCACACAAAGACTCAGACATGTCAGATTTTAAGTGTCCGTATCTTTTGTCTGCTGTTTTATTACTTCCAAAATGAGAACTATGTAGCCAGATTCACAAAGAAGTGCAAAAGGCTGTGCAAAAGTTTGTGCTGCACTTTGCAGTTGCACAGGCTGGTAACGTTGCTTTTCACGGTTGGATGGCACATCGTGCTATTGGACTGTGACTAGAGGTATGATGGGGCAGCACTAACCCAGTGAAACCTCTGCTGTCCCTCCTAGTGCTACCCCCACAGCCAGTCAGGAGAATGGCCCACAAGGAATAGTGCAGCTGCACTATGTCCCATTCACTAAAGCAGCCATGTAAATGAGCCCATTGGGCATGCAAGGTGCTATGTGGCCATTTGCATGCCCATTATGGGCCAATTTACATGGGCTGCAACAGATTTTAGTGCCCCCCATGCCAATCGCTTACCCTGAATAGAAAATAAAATGTGCCTGGTGGTCTAGTGGTCTCTCCTTGTCCCAATCGCCAATCATCGTGCCGACAGTACAGAAAAGGGTATAGTTGTCCCTGGTGGTATTAGTTCCCTTCCCCCTCCCTGATCCTTGTCCCTTACTAAACAAACAAATGTCCCTGGTAGTCTAGTGGTCCCTCTCTGTTGTCCAATTGCCATCTCGAGTTGAAAATAAATATGTCTGGTAGTCTAGTGGTCCACGTCCCCTTCCCCATTGTCCGATCACCATCTTGAGTTAAAAATAAATGTCCCTGATAGTCTAGTGGTCCCTTCTCCCTCCTCATTGTCTGATCACCATCCCGGGTTGAAAATACATTTTCCTGGTAGTCTAGTTATCCCTCCCCCTCCCCATTGTCTGGTCACCATCCCAAGTTGAAAATACATATCACTGGTAGTTTAGTGGTCCCTCTCCCTCCACCGTTGTCCAATTGCCATCCTGAGTTAAAAATAAATGTCCCTGGTAGTCTAGTGGTCCCTCCCCCTCCCCTGTTGTCCGATCACCATCCAAAGCAAAGAATACATTTTCCTGGTAGTCTAGTGCTCCTTCCCCCTCCCCATTGTCCTGTCACCTATTCAAAGTTAAAAATAAATGTTCTTGGTAGTTTAGTGGTCCCTCCCCCTCTCCCATTGTCCAATCACTGTCCTGTGCTAAAAATAAATGTCCCTAGTAGTCTAGTGGTCCCTCCCCGTCCCCTGTTGTCTGATCACTGTTCTGAGTTGAAAATACATTTTCCTGGTAGTCTAGTGGTCTAGTGGTCCCTCCCACCCCCACTTGCTGATTGCCATCCCTCAATAAACCAAAAAATATCCCTAGTGATCTAATGGTCCCTCCCTGTCCCGATCGCAATGCTGACAGCACAAAAATAAAGTATAGTAGTCCCTGGTGGTAGTTGTTTCCCCCACCCCCAGTAATCACTGATTACAGGTCCAATATGAAATATTATTAGTCTCTGGTGGTCTAGTGTACACCCCCCCATGCCGATCACTGTCCCGAGCACAATGACAGATTAATAGTACCCAACATTGGTGGCCAGTGGTCCCACCCCCCCACCTGATCACCAACCCGATGTCCACATAAATAGTCCCTGGTGTCCAGTGGCCCCCCAAATCATGATCCCCTATATAGTTACAAGAACATTTTCCCTGGTGCCTAGCAGACCCCACTCCCATCCCTGATCCCCTGTTCAAGGAAACAAAAGTTTTCCCTGGCATCTTGTGGCTCCCTGCCCCTCCCCAGCAGGTAATGGCCCCCAACCCTGCCCCTTCAACCTGGCCTGAGCCGTCCAGGTCTCAGAATACCACCAGGTCTTGCTCTGCTGTATTTTCTCCTTACAAGGGACCTCCACAATAGGCCCTTGTGTGGAGAAAGCTTTGTGAATGGGACTGTGCAGATATGCAAGTCCCCTTTCCCTCATTTGCATTGTAGACCCCTCAAATCTTTGCCTCATTGCAAACCCAGTTTGTGGGTGCAAACTGGGCTTTTGTGAATACCACATTATGGCAAAACCCAGTTTGCAAGGTGCAAACTGGGTTTGTGATGGGGCACAGTTTTGTGAATCTAGCCCCGCGTCTCACTTGATCATACCTAGACAACCCAGTCAGTGCTTGCTGAAGGTCAGTCAACTTTATAGAACTCATAGAACTCATAGAATATTACAAGCAGAGAAGACCTAGAGGTAAAATAAATGCTTGCTCCTTTACATGAGGGTGAATGCTGAAGTATAGTATACAAAATAATCATCTAACTTGGCCTCGAGAAAGTCTCCATGTCACTGCTACTCACCACATCAAAAGGAAGACTGTTCCAGACTGCAGCTGTTCTCTGATTGTACCAATGCACACCACACTGGGTGTTACATGCAGTACTTCAGCTATGAACCGCGAGTCATTATCTCTTGTATTATAGTTTTGTACCTTTACCTCGTAGCCCAGGCTGTCCCATAGGTCATCACTGGTAAGTGCTGCAAAGAGCAAACAAAGGTCTCCCCTAAGCCTTCTATATGCCAAGGAAAATAAGGCCAGGGCTCTGAGCCTACTCTCATAATTCAAAGTTCTCAGACTAGTAATCATCCTGGTTGCACTTCTCTGTACTCTTTTGAGAGAATTGGACTCTGCCTTGGTGCTAGGTGCCAATAGTAGAGTACAATACTCCAAGTGGGGTCTCACAACAGACATGTGCAGCACCATCACCATCTGTCTGTCTCTGCTGCTAATATGGTTCTGATACAATTCAGTATCTTATATGCTTTCTTAGCACCTGAATGACACTGACTTAAATTTTAGGTTGTTCGTAATTAACACCCTTAAGTCTTTTTCTTCCACAGTTTCCTTTAAAACAGTACCATTTTGGAAATAATGTGCTTTCAAATTAGATCTATCAAAATGCATCACTTCAGATTTGTCAAAATTAAATTTAAGTTTATGTTCCCTAGCCCAGTTTTCAAGTTTGATCAGCCCATCCTGCAGCTTATCAGTATCTGGGGTGCTCACTATTGTACCAATTTTTACATCATTGACAAATTTTGAAATCCAGATTGACTCTCTGCAGCTCATGCATGCAACAAAGAGGTTGAACAAAGCTGGTCCCAAGACTGAGCCCTGTGGAACTCCACTGGAGACATGTGCCAACTCAGATGTCTCACCCCAGATCATTACCTGTTGTGTTCTTCTGTGCAGCCATGACTGAATCCAGGCTACAGTGTTATTTATGCCCGCTATAGCTAGTGCTTCAATCAACTCGTAGTGAGGAACAGTATCAAAAGCATTGCTGCAGTCTAGGTAAACAACATAAACTGATTTTCCCTTGTCAAGTGCTCTGCTGCCTTGTCGTAAAACTGAAGATTAGTCTGGCATGACCTACCCTTTACAAAGCCATGTTGTACACTAGCCATCTTATTAGAATCTCTGATGAACCTCTCAATTTTTTCATTAATTATGCCCTTCAGAACTTTACCTAGAACAGATGTTAGGCTAATCGGGTGATAGTTTTTCACTTGACTTTTGTCCCCTTTCTTAAAAATAGGGACTACAGTAGCATTCATCCAACTGTCAGCCACACAGCCTGTATTGAGGGATGTCTGGATTAAGAAGGTAATAGGTTTTGCCAAGACTTCAGCCAGTTCCAAAATCACCCTTGGGTGTACAAACTGTTCACCATCTGGTTCGGGAGCTTTATTAGGGTTTATCTGTTGTAGTCTAGCTTTGATATAATTTACCTCAAGTTGTAGTTCCTGTACGGTCTGGACCCCACTTATCTGAAATTCTTTACTGGATTTCTCATTGAACACACTACAGCTCATTCACACAGCGCTTTGCCACAGCAGGTCCTTTGTAATCATTCAGAAATGTTTTTCTGAAGTGCCAGAGAGCTGTGTCCACACAGCATTGGTGTTGCTGCTGCAGTTTTCCTTTCCAAAGATTCGATCATTGTTCCAGTATTGTAGGATGAATATACTGTATGCCGACACAGGTGTTCAAATGGCAAATCAAACCACTAACACCGCGCCGCAAATCAAGGGAAAGAGGGATCACGGTGACAACACCACACAACAGAAAAATGCCAAAATGGTAAAGTTCACACATGGGCAGGGGCACTGATCTGGCCACTGTGAGCCACTGACAACAGCTCATAGTTGGTTGTGTGAATGAGCCTTTTAGAAGTACTTGTTTAAGACCTGGGCCTTGTGCATCTCATCCTTAACCATACTGCAATCATTATCCTGCAATGTTCCAATCTGGACATTATCGCCTCTCTGATAACTAATGTAATTGTAAAAGGACTTGTATTTTGTCCTTTACATCCCTTGCCAACCTCAGTTCATGATTGTGCTTATTGGTCCTAATGATTAGTTTACATGCCCTTGCCTCAGCTTTGTATTTAGGCTACCTACTGAGAGTGTATAACTTCTTAGTCTTGCCATACGCTCTATTTTTCTTTCTAATAGCCCTACCTACTTTCTGTCCATCCACATAGGGATCCTTCCAGATTTGTTATATTTTACTTGTTCTGGTACTTATTTGCAGCTTATTTACAAGTACACCCCACATAGTGTTTGTTGAGGTCTGCTTGCAAGGACTCCACTTTCTAGTTCCAGGACTTGGCCTCACATCTTATTTTATTAAAATCAGCTTTTTTAAAGCATTTAATTTTAGTTCTCCCTTTAATTTAGTATTGCTCTCACTAATATCAAATCTGACCATATTATGGTCGTTGTTCCCCAAAGGAGGAATCATCTTACAATCTAGGATTTTATCTGTCATATTACTTAAAACTAAATAGAGAATGGTTTCTCTCCATGTTCCCATGGTCAAATATTGTTTGAGACTCATATCATTAAATACATCTAAGAAGTTAAATTCAGAGGGAGTGCTGCCCTTCAGACTTCTCCAGTCTACTCCTGGCATATTAAAATTGCCTACAAGGATTATATTGTTGTCTGGGCTTAAGTTCTTTAAGATGGTAAAGTATCTACCCTGAGATTCTGGGATTTTGACTTATATACAGTATTAAACCAATAATTATCTTCCTCCCATTGGGAGGCTAGACTGTTACCCATACTTGCTCGATTACATCATTATTCCCCATATCCAATATTTCTGCTTGAATGGATTCAGAAACATATAGAGCTACACCACCTCCCATTCTGTTGGATGTTTCCTTGCTAAAAAGATTATCATCCTTAATTTTCCTTCCCCAGTTTTCTTCGAGGTGCCCCCAGGTCTCAGTAACTGCACTTAGCTGAATATCATCACTAGTAAGGGTGTATTCTAATTCATCTATTTTTTTGACCAAGCTCTTGGTATTTAGCAAAAGAAATTCCCATCTATGCGATACAGTTGCTTTGGCCCTTTTAACTGGGTTGGCGATCTGGTCTCCTCCACTGGAGTTGTTTACCCCATCCCCTTCACCCTCACCATTTAGTTTAAACACCTGGTAACACAATCCTTTATTCTGTGTGCCAAAAGCCTGGAGCCCAATCTATTTCCGTGAATGCCTTCCCTTCCGTACAAATTATTGTTCTTGAACCTGTCTTAATCCCTCAAAAATACAAAACCTTCTCAGTTACACCACCTCCTGAGCCAGCCATTCAGTTACACTATATTCCTTATTCTTGCTGAATTTGCCCTTGGAACAGGAAGGATTTCAATCAATCAATCAATCAAAATCTTTATTTATCCAGGTGGGCACTATTGACCAGGGCTCATTTGCAAGATGGACCTGGTCATACAAAAATCGTAGTACAGTAACATGGTAAAACATAATGCAATATTATACAAAGAAGAAAAATATACATGTGTACATCAACATTTGAGTGAGAGGGCCTTTACAACAGATAGGCTCATAACTGGGTACAGCTGGAATGCTAAATTAAAAGGAGAGAGAAAGGCAAGAAGGGGGTTATCAGCTTACGAAGAAATGACTGGGTTGGAATAGTTAACTGGCATACTTCAGGGAAGGGGGTGGAACTTGGCCATGGCTAAAAAGAGGCAGAGAAGCTGGTATTTTGGTAGGGAGAGAGATGCAGGGGCAGAGGTAGGGCGGGAGGCAGGATGGGCAGGAGGGAAACTGGAAAATATGTGAGTTAGCGATGTGGGAAACATTTGCAGCATTACTTCATGGAGCAGTCATGGAGCGACTTGAAAATATTCAGGCTAACAGGACAGCTCAGCTTCAAGTTTTTTTGCATATTGTTCAACAAGGAAGGCAACGAGAAACTTATGTCAGCTCTGCTGAAACGAGATTTGACCTTAGGTAATTGCAAGGCAATTAGGGAATAGCTTCTTACAGCATAGGCACCTATCACACTCAGGGGAATACAATCAGAGAAGTGTAGGGAGGGCTTGTTGGTAACCGCTCTGAAAGCCCATAGAGCGGCATTTCTATTTCTCCTGTAATGAAGGGAAGTACAGCCCACCGCAGTGTACAAGGAGCAATGGTGTGTGGAACGTGGAAGGCCCATTATGAACCTGATTGCTCTGTGGTATAAGGTGTCCAACTTAACCAGGGCAGAGGCAGTAGAATGGCTATAGACAAGGTCTGGGTAATCTATTAATGAAAGGAACGTGGCTTGAACCAACCGCTGCTTGGCATCCCTAGTAAGGAAGTGGTTAATTCTGTAGAATAGTCCTAGTCTTTGTCTTAGTTTCTTCTGTAGTTCTTAGAGATGTTCAGAGAAGGAGAGTTTGTGATCTAGCCATACACCCAGATATTTGAATTTTGGCACATACTCAAGATTTTCTCCAAGTACTGTGGTAATCTGAGGGATAGCCCCAATGCAAGTGGGGTTCACCGCATAGGAGGAAGGGGAAAAGAGCATAGCTTTTGTTTTTTTCGCATTAAGCAGAAGCTTTTTGCTTATGAGCTGGTATTGCAATAGGTTAAATTCAGCTTGGAGATCTTCACAGGCTGCTTCTGGCATAGGACAACTATTGATGTTGTCATCGATGTTGTTAATGTAAACTGCAAACAACAGGGGACCAAGGATAGACCTCCTGAGGCACACCTCTCTGTAGGGGTTTAAGAGGTGAAAGATCACCTTCAGCTTTAACCTGCTGTTTCCGATCTGTGAGGTAGTCAGCAATTGTGCACACAGAGTTAGGATCCAGACCTAGGTTACATAGGGAGGAAAGAAGCAGGCTATGGTTGACTGTGTCGAAGGCCTTACTTAGATCCAAAAAAATGGCACAGACAAGGAGCCAATCATTAGTCACATTTGCTAGGGCAGTTATGGTGCTGTGCTTTGCTCTGAATCCAGACTGCACTGGGTTTAACAGACTCCTGGATTCAAGGTATGCCCTTAGCTGACCACTCACTATCTTTTCCAATAATTTAGACAGAATGGGGAGGAGGGAAATCGGTCTATAATTATTAAGGTCGCAAGAGTCACCTGATTTGAGCAGAGGGATGACATGAGCTACTTTCCATTGTGAGGAGAGGCTCCCCTGGGCTAGTGACAAGTTGAAGAGGTGCGTGATTGGCACTGCCAACACATGGTATGTACATTTCAGAAAGTAAGGCTCTATAGAGTTCGAACCTGCACCCTTCTTGATATCCAGCTGCAGCAATAGATCTTCAACCTCTTTTAGAGAGGCAGGCAGGAGGGAGAAGGCCTATTTGGTAGCAGGAGACTTGAGAAACAATAATCCCTGCTGAGTGTGGATGGCATTAGCAGGGGACGTGTCAAATGCTAGCCCAGCGGTTGCAAACTGATTATTGAGGACTTCCAGTATCTCCGATCAATCTGAAATGGTGTTACTACTGGATATAATTTTTGATGGGATGGAATTTCCAGGTAAGTGACCAGACATGTCCTTTATTATTTTCCTAAATTGTGGAGGATTCCTTGAGGCAGAGTCTAGCTCAGTGCGATAGAAAGTGGCCTTGGCTGCTCTGACCAACTTGGTGCACTTATTGCGTGCCCTCCTAAACTGACACCAATCCAAGTCATTCTTGCTTCTGCATGCTTTTTTCCAAAGCGTATCCCTATCTAGCATGGAAGCTTTGAGTTCTGGTGAAAACCATCGGCAAGTGTTGCTGCTTACATGCACCTTTACCAAGAGGGCATGCCTATTTAAGGCCGCAGTTAGTATTTCATGAAAGATAGTATATTCCTCATTAACCATTTTGGCTAGGTAGAAATCCTGCCATAACAGGGAATGTTTCAATTCATCAAGGTAGGCAAACAAGTCGAAGTTGTGGTTACACCTCTTGATAGAGAACTTTGCTATAAACTGTGGATTATGCACAGATCTGATGCTGGTGATGAAACAGTGATCACTGATGTCAGAGAAAAATATTCCAACATGGGAGAACAGGTGTGGTTTGTTAACCAAAATTACACCTAAAAGGGTGTTGTTACTAGGGTTCTTTTTATTTGGGTGAGTGGGTTCACCAATGAGTTGCACCAGCCCCAGGGTGTCACAAAAGGATTTCAAGGGAGCTGAGGCTTTTGATAACCAGTCGTAGTTCAGATCACCAAGAATAATAGTTTCCAGCGTACTAAGCCCCAGGGCAGAGCTTAGATGTGACAAGAGATGTGATCCTACAGATGGGGGCCTGTAACAGCCTATTACACAGAGTGTGCAAGAAGGTAATAGTTCAACCTTTAGGGACAAGCATTCAAATTCATTAGGGAAGGAGGCTGATTCTGGACATGATACAGAGAATTTGTCCTTGACATAAATCACCACCCCCTCTGCCTCTCGGTTGTCTATCAGCTCGGAAGAGCAAATAACCTGGGATGTTGATTTCCCCGTCAGGAGTGGATGGTCTAAGCCAGGTCTCAGCAATCACCAGAACATCAGGTAGGGTGTGGCTAACCCAAGCCTGGATCATGGGGATCTTTTTCAAAAGGCTGCAGATATTGACATGCAGGAATGACATTCCTTTAATTCCAGCAAGGTCAGAGGGAGAAGCAAGGGTATCTAGAGGTCTCGGGTTGAGCTCGACATTGCCTGAGCACAATAGCAATAGCAGCAAAATCCTTTTTAGGGCAGCAAAAGTTAATTTGTAGTCTTTGTTCTTTGAGCATCTGGGAGGGCGGTGAAGTTGAACACAGTTATCTCCACTCCTGGTGCTATACTGACCTAGGGTTGCAGCCACTAGAATCCTGACAGAAACATGACAGGATAAGAAAGTGTCGAGTTGGGAGGGAGGAGTATCCTGCAATGGCAATTCGGGAGATGTCCCACTTCCAGCCAAATACAGCTGTATGATCCAGTAATCATGTAGAAATTCATGAGTGGAGTTGTTGAGTAAATAACAGAGAGAGGTGCAAACCTCATCCCCACCCTTGGAGGAATGTGAGGTCTGATAGAGAGAGCAGGGTGCTAGCAAAACAAGGGACATACAGAGGAGCCAGCTGTTCCCTCCCATGGTAAGGTCTTCCTCTATGCCACAGAATAGGGTAATGAATGTCCCAGACCTAGTAACAGATACTATAACCTGTGGTTGTGCTGAAACTGACGAACACCGAGGATAGACTAAAAAGATAGGGGATGGACCTCTGCAGGGAGATTAATGTGTAAAAGACAGCAGATAGTTAACATTAAAGTGGGATGGGCACCAGTGGGTGTAGAAGATGAGAAGAGGTGGGACAAAGCGTATTTAATAAATGGAGGATCACACCACTGAATTTTAGGACGTTGATTATTTATTTTAGGTATGAATGAGCCAGGACTAGAAGTGTTAGGGGAGACTAGTGGGTAGAGGATTGCAATCTACATGTGTTGTTACCCTCTAGTGGCTTTACAGTTATAATTTGCAAATGGAAAAGTAGACACTTCAAAAAAAGGAAAAAAAAATCAACAAATCACTGACAGGCCAGTGCAGGTTACACAAATGACTTTAAAAGAAAAGTTCAGAAATTACCATCAGTAATCTAATACACAATGTAACCACCGTACAACTTAAAATTAGTTCTGAAAATAAACTCTACAGTCCATTTAAGGAAACCCTAGTAGCAGGATTGCCATAAATAATACAGGAAAAAAAATCAACAAATCACTGACAGGCCAGTGCAGGTTACACAAATGCTGCTCTGCACTGAACTGCTCACAGAAGTGAGCAAGTGAGTGAATTGGTAAGCAAAAAGATGAGGACTTCTCTACACAGATGCTAAAGGGAAGAAACATCAAAGGTCAGTGTTTCTCAGCAGTCGTATGCCCTAGTCCAAAGGTTTCAGCACTGGCTTCAGCATTGTGCAGGGAACCAATGTCAGCATTCCGGGCTGTCTGGAGCCTTTCAGTTTCCACTGGGAGGAAGGCTCAAAAGTTCTCTTTCCCTTGTCCAGGACCAGAAATTACCTTATGAGCCAAGGAGGAGCGTGGGCAGCAGGCGCCTTCTCGGCCTGTCCTAGGCAGGCGGGTTGCTTGTGGAGGGGACCACGTCAGCGATACCAGCCCAGTGGGCTCTGATCAGCCTTATTATTCTGATATTACTGTATTACTTTGCAACCTCTGTCCTTTAAAGCTGCTCCCACACAGTCAAAATCTCTTTGAATTTCTAAATCTTTCCTCCTACCGATGTCATTAGTGGCAATGTGAAAGACTGTAATAGGGTTTTTTGAACCCTCCAGAAAGGCTTCTAAATTATTATGTGGGTCCTGTATTTTTGCTCCTGAAAGAGAAGCAGCCATTGTGTTTGCCTTCCTTCCACTGCAGACTACAGAATCCATGTGCTTAGTCAAAGAGTCTCCAAAGACCAGAACATCTCTTCCCAAATTACTACTATCCCCTCCGTCATTTACAGTCTGCAGATCTGTTTCTAGTTGAGTGACCAATCCTGCTGTGGGAAGCCTATTACTTTCTGTTGTATTCTGCACTTCCATAGGTGTGAATGTAGGACTTGCACTATCCTTTTTAATGCTTCCCCCTGTTCTTTCAGAATTTCATATCTGTTATGCAACTGAAACATGACACCTACTGAGGGCAATCTCCTTCTTTTAGTTTTGCCTTGAACCTTGCACCACTGCTCCTCCCTAATTTTACTATCTTCCTCATTCATATGTTCCATAGTCCTTTTACTGCTATCCCCCTCCTAGGCCAGTACTGTAATTCTGTGCTACACTCACCAGAGATGAGACTGTTAGCAACTTAGTACTGCATCCCTTGTAGCTTACATTCAGCTTTATCACTGAGCATGTAACCAGGTCCGATGGACGCTGTGGTTACTAACTCTGCCTTGTAGACTCAAACAAGGTTGAGTAGCCTAGTCATTAGTTATCTTCCTGACTGGAGGGCTCATATCCAGTCAGTTTTAGTTTGCGAGGTGCTTCCATCCAAAGATGAGATTTTAGTGGGTTTAGTGTCAGAGTAGTACAACCCCCCTAGGATGCAATATCTACTCATCCCCCCACAGTTTCCCCCCACATGAGAAAAGTAACAGTGCAACCTTACATTCAACAAAAATGCAATTAGTTACTTACTACTAATAATATGACCATGAGACAAAATTCAAATAACCAATGACTATTGTGGGATATTCACAAGGGACTGGGAATGCAAATGATGACTGCTTATGCAGAAATTTATGAATTTATGGAACCAGGACTGAAATTAGGTGCCTGACTAGGTTCGGCCCATAACACTTTAAACAGCAGTGCCCACCCCCACAAAACAATGCCAATACAGAGCAGCAAACCTTTTTTTGTATTATCCTCTCTCATGTACTAGGGGTACTACCCACTTTCCACGTGTACCAGTTTAGACCATTAAAACCTTATAGGGAGCTTCTGGTGCTTCACTGAATATCCAGCAGGAGAAATGGTGCAGACCTGTTGAACTGCAGCTGGTTGGTTGGCTGTGGTGCACTTTAAACAAATAAAGCACTTTTTAAACCCAAACCCCAAAGCCATAACAGTTGCTTAAAATGGCAAAATGCAAAGTGAGGTATTTGTAGATCCTAGCCTGATGGTCAGCTCTGTAAACTGAGTGATAAACTTTGCACTATTCCCAGTTGCAGGGCAATCCCGGAGAGCACTCATGGTTCTGGTTTCACCAGCTTGCCTTACAGCTTGGGTTCTACTTCCTCCATCTCTATAGTTACAGGTTTCTCTCAAGCAGTTGATGAGATGGTTAGTTGTTCTGGATGATCTGAGCAATGGTGCATGTAATGCAGCTCCCCGACCTACCTCAACTCAATGGTGGGCTCTAGGTGTGGCTATCCTGATGGCCGCTTGGGGTCCTCCAGGTCCACACCTCTCCTTCTTTCAACTCTGAGGGGGCTGGACTGGATTCTGTCAACAGCAGGACACAAACAGGATAATACTGTAGCATTCTGGTGCCTCGACCTGGGGTAGCAGTGAAACAGGGCAACGGCTTGAACCCTATAACCACCCCCAGGAAAAATACAGTGTAAACCTCCCACATACAGGTAGATAACCCCCAAACAATAACATTTTTCTTTACCACATAATAACACCCAACACATCAAAAGTAAAATGCATCAATACATTTTTTTTTAACAGGGAGGGGTAAGTCAATCTCAAGAGGACATGAGGGAAACGTAGATGCAAAAGGGAAAATTCTATATTCTAAGCAGTAACTCAGTAGTCTCACAATCCCCTGGCAGTCCCAGTCCCAAACTGCAGGTGCACCCAGCTTGTTCCCCCTAAAGGTCATAGAAAGAGCTCTCTGTGTTGCAGTGGGTACCTCACTGGGTTGCTGGGAGTTAATCAGGGTGGTGATGAGTAGGCGTGCTAGTAAGAATTTAAGAAACACTTTTTGTCAACTGACAGAAACTGAAAACAAAGGAGCCCATATTTGTAATGCAAACAGGCTTGGGCTGGATGGCCCTGTTGGTCTTATGCCTGAGTATGTCTAACAGATGGCACAGTCCTTTCAAGGGTTTCTATCCCTCTTACTACCTGTCTAACTAGCCTAAGAAAACTCCCAAAAGCTCCTCCAACTCTGAGGTAGTCACAGTTCAGACACATGACTGATAGCTTGATTTTCTTGCTGCACTTTGGTGCTGGACTGGTACTTAATAACTCTACAGCTTTAGCTGGCATCAGTGTGATCTGTGGATTCACCCTCTCATGCAGGGCCCATGAGAGGCTGGGGCAGCCGGGGATAGATCCCAGGGCCCGGCCCCAAGAGGGGCCTGGGCCACCTGGCATACTTTCCTCACTTTAACATAACAGTTCCACCACCACATGCCACCACAAATCCCTCTTCCCCCCACCTGCAGCACACTGTAGCGGGTAGTGGTAATGTTGCCTATAGTGCGGCAGGCGGGGGGGAGGGGATTTGTGGTGTTGTGCGGTGAAAGGAAGCTCCCAAAAGCTCCAACTCTGACATAGTCAAGGTTCAGACGTGTCATTGGTAGCTTGAATTTGTTGCTGCACTTTATTTAGCTTTTGTTAACCAGGTAAGCACAATAGAGAGTCAAATGCCTATTTTCAGGTGTGACACAGGAGATTACACAGTACAGGCAAAAAAAACAGGTATAATAGGATTTCAAAGAAAGGAAATAGTCAGACGCAACATGACTAGATAGGAGGGCATGCAGAAAAGCATAACGACAAGGTAGCAATTGACAAGCAGGGGTTGAACATCACATAACAAGATAACTTTTGACATAACATGAACTGTAGTCTCATAAACACACCATTTGGTGCTGGACTGGAACTTAGTGACTCTACAGCTTTAGCTGGCACAGATGTTATCTGTGGATTCACCCAAGGATGTATTACGTGTGTTGTCAGTTGCACAGCACACTGTAAATAATTACCATTGACTGCACTTGACAGAGGTGACTGGGAGGTGGTTAATAAGATGTCTTTCATTTCTTGTTTAAAAGATGTTCCTGAGTAGAAATAGCATAAAACAGTACCATCTGCTGGACCAGATAGTGTACCATAGTACGCAGTGGTAAAAATCTTTTGTGTCATGCTGCACTGTGACAGAATTCCTTTAGCTACAGGGCAGCTTGCCAATAGTATAATATAGCTGTATCATTTAGATTTTTACCCTTCCCTACTGTCTTCAATACCACACTGAAAGATTACCATCGAAAACTAAGTGCCTATAAATGTTTTGCTTAAACTTGCATCACATATTGTATATGACTCTGAGCTCTTTGCTAAATGTTTTTATGTATTTATTGTGTGTATTTCATATGTATTTTTGTAATTTGACAATATTGAATTTGTTGTACATGAGTAACCCAGGGTGTGTCTGCAAATGGTGCCTTTGGGATTAGTGCACCTACCAGGGTAACAAAATTAAACTAAACTAATACTGGGACATGCAATGCAGCTGTATCACACTTATAGAGTGAGTGGGCTCTTACTACTGCTTATCTGACCATTTTTATATTGCTTGCATGCATGTGCAAGAAACATAGTGCCATCATCCGAGTTTTTGGAGGTGTGGCACCCTGTCTTCCAATTCAGTCAGTGTGTTTGCAGGCGTGGCCGCAGTTCTCCAATGACTGCTGCAGCTGTCTATGACAGCAGTCAAAAATGCAGTGGCATACAGTTGAAAGGGAGAGCTTCGCTTCAGTGAGCAGAGCTCCCCCCTACACACACACGCAAGCACGCATATTGTGTGCTGATGCGCTCCCTTCCCCCCACGCACTCACTGTATGGCCGACGGGGTGCCAAATCCCCCGTTGGCTCCACGCCCCCACAAAAGTTGTCCAGGTGCCACGCTGGGAGCCCAGCCCAGCGTGGCAAAATGTTATAGCCGACGGGGGTGTCCAATCCTCCTTTGGCTCCATGGCTGCAGGCTCCCCCCAAAGCTTGCCAGGTGCCACGCTGGGACCCCACCCCAGCGTGGCAAATCTTGTTATAGCTAATGGGGGTGCCCAATCCCCCGTCAGCTCCAGCCCCCCCAAACAGCCTTTCCAGCTGCCACGCTGGGAGCTCACCCCAGTGTGGCAAACATCCCGCGTCGTCTTCATTAAAAAACAAACAAACCTGTAAATAAAAAAAATGGTCCCTCGCAGTCTCCCTGCCCCCACCTGCACCCACCCACTGCACACCCTGCCTCCCCACACCCTCACCTTCGCACTACCTCGGAGCTCGTGCACGATCATCGGTGGACTGGGGAATGTCTACCTTCAAAGCCGACTGCTAACTGAGGAAATGCCGTAAGCTGTATAATGGAATAAATAGGGGTTTTCAACTTTGTTGCATATCTCAGGCATTTTTGGGAATTTTGGGCCCAAATTTTCAACATGGGGTTTTTGGGACCCCTCCTCGTGAATTCTTGCACTGTCATGGCGTTAATTGGGCCCGAAGGGTGATTTCGCGGTCACTGCATGAAATCACCTTTTGGGACCGATTAATGAAATGACACTGCCAACGTTCATAAGGTGGGCTCTCAAAAAGCCTATGTTGAAAATTTGGTGAAAAAATTCCTAAAATTGACTGTTTTACGAGCACGTGTTGTGCAGTTCCTACGCAAGCTCGTAAGTTTGCTAATTTTCAATATTTTCACTCCAGATTTTCAACATTGCCATTTTACCACACCTCCTTATGAGCAGTACAGCTGTCATTTTCACATCCTGCCCAAAACGTGTTTCTGCCCATGTAGCGCATAATGGCGCAGTCGGTGTGCTAAATCCATAAAGGGACACATTAAGAAAATCACAGTGACACTGTTCACGAGCAGAGATCTTAAAATGGCTATGTTGAAAATTTGGTGAAAAAATTCCTAAAAATGACTGTTTTACGAATGTGCGTTGCGCAGTTCCTACGCAGGCTCATAAGTTCGCGAATTTTCAATATTTGCACTCGAATGACTTCCAAATACCTAAACAGCACATACAAGCAAGCAACATTTGGCATTGACAAATGCTTGTTTCATAGCTGTTATTGGCCTTGTCTTCTCTGCCACAGTAAACAAAAAAAATGCCTAGCCTTAAGACAAAATATGTTAGCTGCTTGGTATTGATAGGTATCTGCATCTCCATCTCTCTCTCTCTCTCTCTCTCTCTCTCTCTCTCTCTCTCTGTCTCTACTGTAACATCAGTCTTTTGTCCCATGGACTCCCAAAAAAGTAAGTAGCACTCTCTCTCTCTCTCTCTCTTTCTTTCAGCACTCACAAGGGTCCAAGCATGTGTGCCACCAGCGGGGTCCATGAAGAAGCTACTGTATGGTACATGCTACACTGTGTATCATATTTGTCCCCACCATTGCTCCCAGAGGGTGGCTATGACTGGCTTGTTTGTCTCCCACATTAACAGTTTTACTATCTTTTTTCATATAAATAAAGTATTTCTTTCGGTCCTTTCTGTTAACTATTAGAGTTTGCCACCTTTTATGTATTTTAACACATTTATTCAAATATTTATAAATAATCAGAACTAATCAGGACTAATCAGACCCCCTCATGTTCTGGTTCTTTTTTAATTAGGATCAGAACTTTACAGAGTTCTGCCACACCTTTGACCTCTCATGCACATTCCTCAAAAATTACTGCCCAATCTCACTTCTTTCAGTTCTAGCCAAGCTGCAAGAGAAAATTGTTCACAGCCAATTGGTGGACTACCTGCAGCAGTATGACCTCATCTGCTCTGAGTAACATGGCTTCTGAAAAGGGTACAGCACCGACACTGCCCTGATCGAATTCACTGATGCTATCTACCATGCTATGGACAAGGACCTCGTAACTGGATCTGTCTTCGTAGACCTGACCAAGGCCTTCAGCCTGGTCAGCCACCGGGTACTAATAAATAGGTAACTCGATCCCCAGTGCTCACTTGATTCCTGAGCCACAGGAAACAGACCATCAAAATTGGTAGCACCCTATTCGCAATAAACAACATCACCAATGTTGTCCCCCAAGGCTCTATAGGTCTTCCCCTTTTTACCATCTTCATAAACAACCTGGCCATGGTCTGCAAACCCTTACGTACCTTCCTATATGCAGATGATGGATTCTATGTGATAATGGTGAACGCCAAACGGCGACTCACATTATTGCGATGTCAGGGAGGCAAAAACAATTTCACCACCCTGACATCCTTGGCGCATGGAAGAACGGTGCCTGGGACTGAAAACACTTGCTTTCTGCCCCCCACACCCCCCCATGTGGGGGGCTTCACCACCCACACCACCTCACTTAAGAATTCTCAACTCCAGGGGTGCATATTGGGGCAAAAATGACAAGTTTTGGACCGGCACAAGAAAAGCACAGTAGCACCTGGACCCAGACCCAAACCCGAACCCCAGCACCACAAGTGGAGGCCATCCCTGATGCCACGGCACAGCTTGGCAGCCAACCACAGCACCACCCCTACATCCCTCCACCCCTCCCAGGCCACACTTGCCATGCTCTACTCCCCATGCGCAGTACATGTAGTGACATTCTGTCACTAGGGTCGCCCACCCCACCACATCCAGTCACCCTCCCTACCCCCTCACCTTGGCTTTCGCCCATATTGCATCGCCATTTTGCCCACCTCACATGCTGCCCCGATGATGCTGTTCTTACACTCACAATAACAATATAGGTGTAATCAACCAAACACTCAGCTCCTGACTCACTAGGCTTCAGGACCGGTTTGTTCATGAGAAAAAAGATCCTTAACATCCCTAAAACTCAGTCTGTTATTTGGGACTAGGCACAACATAAACAAATTATCCCCTATGTTCTGCGTCCAGACAGAAAATAGCTCACCCCTGGTAAAGATCATGTTTTTCATGTTTCTAGGCATGCACCTTGATCCCACACTCTCCTTCGAATCCCATCTCCAGCATATCACCTCCCTCCTTCACCAAAAGTTGGTGGGTACCACTGGACACTAGGTGTCAACAAATATTATAGGTTCTGTGATGGGAGGGTGGGGGTACCATCAGGGAAATAAAATAAAGAAATTATTATGGGGCGGCAATTGAAGGGTGGGGGGGGTACCACTAGACACCAGGGAAATAATAAATAATTAGGGAGGCAGTGATCAAATGGTGGGGGGAGCCACTACACATCAGGGAGAAAAATAAGATATATACTATTAAAAAGAAAACATATGGGGAGGGAAATCAGAAGGGGGGGACACCACTAGATGCCAGGGAAATATAGTCCTATTATGGTGACATTGATCAGAGGGTGGGGGGTGCCACTAGGAGTATAGGTAAATATGGCACTAGCAAATTCAGAACAGGAAAGTTCAGTGCAGGAAAGTTCACTACAGAAAAATTGACCAGTCAGAAATTTGGTCTATGCGACCATGGATCACCACTTCAGTGAAATTTCAGGTTTAAGTGTGGATTTACTATTACAACACCATGCCACCATGGATAACCACTCCAGTAAAATGTGTGACCAAATTTCCAGCTGTTTAATTTTTCTGTGACAAACTTTCCTGTACCAAACTTTCCTGTTCTGAACTTGCTAGTGCCTTATTTGCCACTCCCTACCTATTGACACCAGGGAAAATATGCCAGCAAAGCAAAGAAGGATTTTCTCCTTATGAAAAAGGGTCATTCTTCATGACTTATGATATGTAAAAAGATTCTTTTTCATATCACTAGTCATGAAAAAATATTTTTAATCTTAAAAAAACAGCATTTCAAGGGCATTTATGTCACAGTTAAGTGCAAAAGCCACCTAAGGGGGTCTCGATAAGCAAGCTACATGTGTTGGTCACTTTCCAGAATGTAATTTTTGTGGTTTTCAAAATTAGAATTTTTTAGGGAAAAAAGGGGAAACAAGATGGCAGTATATGAAAAACCTCATGAAAAAGGGTTCCCATATGAAAACTTCATACAGCTATTTTGAAGTGATGACTCAGTATGCTCAGAACCCACATTTTTAAAATGTAATAACATTGGAATGGATTAATACTTTTTCACCAAACCAGCAAAAGGCACTTCTGTGGGCCAAGCCCTATCTATTCTGAAAATTTCAAACCAAAATTCCAAACTGTTTAGGTGTTACGTGATGGAATGAAAAAAACAACCTTTGATTTTCTGTATTTTTTCATTATCTGCATCTTGGAATCCGCACACCCAACTAGAACAAAACTTGGCATGTCAAGAGATCTACCCCATGAGACCATGCTTGCAGAATGTTGTGCAAATCTGTTGAGTGGTTGTGAATTATTAAAGTGCACAAATTAGGATTTAACATTAAAGTGCCTACTCAACCCTAACTATAGTGGTACTACTGTGCCAATATAATGTATGTTAAATGCATTTGCATTGTTTGGGCACCATTTACTTGGCAGCATTTCAATGTGACATACTATATATTCAGCTTGCAGGTACAATATAATGCCTAACTGCTTCCTGTAGTACTATTATGAAACTAAAATCTGATTTGGGACCCTACACTCATGTTTCAGTTTCCAGTGCAATCCCATAAAACATTACACAAAGTGGTTTTGTAGAAATTATGCTAACCCATTTCCTTTTCCCAGTACTGAACTCTCTATAAAAATACATAATATTAGAGGAACTTTGAATTAAATATGGATTAAGAGGATCTCTATACCATTAACCACATACCGGTTACCCCCCCCCCGACAGCGACATTTCACCAGCGAGGTCCCCCACAGCAACTACAGTGCCATGCCACTGTGGGAAACCTGCTGGAACCTGACACTGTCTGTCAGGGGTCCTGCACCCCCCCAATCAGCTCTGATTTGGAGTTGATAATCTTTAAGTGGGGGTGCAGGGGCACAGGCCCCCATGTGGTAGCTTTGGAGGGCAAAGTCCTCCGAAGAAAACAAGGACAGACAGTGTGAACCGGCAGCCGACTGCAGAATGTGGTTGACCTGCCGGTGTCACTGACGGGGCGTTTGACAAAAATTTTGTCGAGCTTCTGTTGTGGATCCACCACATACATATTAGGTCTTCTAGACTTTGATTATTCATCTCACAAGTTACACAAAACTTGTGTTTTCAGTCCGAAGGTATGTTCTCATATAATATTACAAATATGCTTATCAGAAGGTTGAGTTGACTATTTGAGTAACAGGTGACTATCTGAGTAAAAGGTTTTCAACTGGTATAAGATATTCAGTAACTGTAATCATCAAACTAGATCCCATATCCTTCATGTGTCTCATATCCTTCTTGTGTCTCATTTTATTTTCTCATACAGTTTCAGTGGTGGCACATTTCAATATATTTTCCAGTAACAAAGAATATTCTATACATGACAGTTGCAAACATACTGTATCACCTGAATTGCCAAGAAACAGAAAATAAACATCTGTATTAACTCTATATTGCTATAAAAACTTGGACATAAGAACACACATTCTTAGAACCTCAATGTAGAGTTTATCCATATTGCTACAAGGTGTGTCAGTCTTTTCTTCTTTTAGTAGCAGCTAAGTGACAAAAAGTTGGCATTTGTTGGACTATATTTTCATCTATTTCACCCAATAAGTTCACAAGTATTAGATCTGGACTATTGCCTTTAATGTTAGCCATAAATGAATAAAGATGCACAAAAGAATCAGCACCCACACAGCAACAACAGGAACAACACCAGCGTTGTTCTGGTAAAAAATTGTATATTTATATAGATGCAGACATGCAAAACATATAGAAAAATGACGTCATGAATAAAGACTAACGTTTCACTTGGTACACTGCCAGGCTTTATCGGAGTAGAATATTGCTTCCAACAGGTGCTCATTAAATACACATCAAAATTTGAACATGTGGCTCAAACAAACCTATCATTATTTTAAATGATTTTAACAAATCAGTATTAACCATTTCATGGCCAAATGGCTAAAAAATATGTTACCAAATGTGTAAAATCTACTAACTTTTTAATTACATGTTACACATATATTCAACAAATGTTGTCTTGGTCACCTCAAAGAAACTGTTACTTTGTACCACATTTATGCACCATAAATATAATAAACAACTGTATTTTATTTACATTCAGTATTATTTAAAACCTATTTATCTCAAATTTATTTAAGTTTTCATATATTTATACATGGAAACAAAGCACAAGTTTAAGGTTTCCAGACACCTTACTTAAATTCACAGCAACAGCAGGCATAATCTACTGTGGTGATAGTCAAACACTATCAGACTTCTAACATCTACTTTTATTTCGGAAAGCTGAGAGATCAATATTCTTATGTAACCCCTTCTGGGAGTGAGCGCCCAGGGTAAAAATCCAAACACTCTCTCTTTGCCCAATCTTTTTGTTCAGATCCTCCCCCCCCAGTTCCTAAAGTGACCAATTCCAAGCCAAGGAAACTAAAAATGTGCTTTTGTAAGCTATGTGATTGAATATGTTTTACAATAGCATAGTTGATATCACCTTTTTCGACCGCCCTCACATGTTCACCTATCCTAACCTTAAACTTTCGTACAGTTTGTCCCACATAATACGACACACAGTCACATGACAATAAGTAAACCATACCTGAACTATTGCAAGTTATGAAATCCTTGATTTCCATAATTTTTCCTGTAATAGGATGTGTGAAATTTTTACAACCATGTACATACTTACAGTATGAACAATTACCACAGAACCTCTCTCCATGTACTTAGATACATTTTTACAACTTCTAGTACAGAATTTAGCATCTTTTCTTAGGGATTCCACCCAAGTAATACTAATTATGGAAGAGCTTTATGTTGAACCAGAGTGGTATTTCGTGGTGATAGATGTTAATTCTCTATACACAGTAATACCATACCAGGAGGAATTAAGCACTTTGTCTTTCTTTTTAGAAAAAAGAACAGAGGAAGAATTAGTTAGGACTTCAGTGCATTTTCTTGTCCAGCTGGCAGGTCTTATTCTGGAGAGTAATATATTTTTATTTCAGGGACAACTTTACCACCAAATTCGGCGAGCGGCCATGGGTACCACAATGGCCCCCAGTAATGCCGATCTTTTTGTAGGCAAGTGGGATGTGGATAACCTTTATGGTGCCATCATGAATCCACACATTAATTGTCTGGATTTGTGGTGGTGCTTTATAGATGATGTTTTTACTGTCTGGAAGGATACAGAATAAGATTTTTTGTGCTTTATACAGTGAATGGAATGCACCAGCAGCTGTTTAAGATACAAACACAAGTTTAGCCAGACAAGCATAACCTTCCTTGATTTAAAAATATAAAAAGATGGGGAGGGGGATGTTTGTACTACCTTATTTTAGAAAGGCACAGATACAAATACCCTGTTGAGATTTGATAATTGTCACCCGCATCATACACGATACAATATACCGAAGGGACAACTTATCAGGACCTTTAGAAATTGTACTGAATGAAAATAATTTATTAATAAAAGAGGGGAGCAAGTACATAGATTTTTGGAAAGAGGTTACAGCCAGAAAAGCATTGCATCAGCCATTAGGGAAGTGGATGAAATGGATAGGGGTCAGACATTACAGTATAGGCAACAGACAATTGGAAAGGAAAGTCCAAGAGTGCCCCTTTGTGACCAACTTTTCAAAGTGAGCTACGGAAGTTAGGCAGGTCATTGAAAATAATTGGTCTATTCTAGGACTTGAACCCAAACTGGAACAAATAACTAAAAAAGGACCCAAGATAATCTTTTGGAAATGTAAAAGTATAAAAGATTATGTTGTATCCAACATAACATCTACCAGGGAAATAAGTAAACAGATGCGTTTAGCACCCAGACTCAAAGGCACATTTAGATGTGGTAATTGTTCATACTGTAAGTATGTGTGGTTGTAAAAATTTCACACATCCTATTACAGGAAAAAATATGGAAATCAAGGATTTCATAACATGCAATAGTACAGGTGTTGTCTACTTATTGTCATGTGACTGTGGGGCATATTATGTGGGATGAACTGTATGAAAGTTTAAGGTTAGGATAGGTGAACATGTGAGGGTGGATGGAAAAGGTGATATCAACCATGCTATTGTAAAACATATTCAATCACATAGCTTACAAAAGCACACTTTTAGTTTCCTTGGCTTGGAATTGGTCACTTTATGACCCAGAGGGGGGGATCTGAACAAAAGAACAAAAACATTGGACAAAGAGAGACTGTCTGGATTTTTACCCTGGGAGCTCACTCCCAGAAAGGTTAAATGGGAATATTGATCTCTCAGCTTTCCTAAAGAAATACAGATGTTAGAAGTCTGATAGTGTTTGACTATCACCACATTAGATTATGCCTGCTGTTGCTGTGAATTTAAGTAAGGTGCCTGGAAACCTCAAATTTGTGCTTTGTTTCCATGTATAAATATATGAAAGTTTAAATACATTTGAGATAAATATGTTTTAAATAATACTGAATGTAAATAAAATACAGTTCAGTTTATTATATTTATGATACATTAATGTGGTACAAAGTAACAGTTTCTTTGAGGTGACTAAGACAACATTTGTTGAATATATGTGTAACATGTAATTAAAAAGTTAGTAGATGAAACACATTTGGTAACATATTTTTTAGCCATTTGGCCAGAAATGGTTAATACTGATTTGTTAAAATCATTTAAAACAATGATAGGTTTGTTTGAGCCACGTGTTCAAATTTTGATGTGTATTTAATGAGCACCTGTTGGAAGCAATATTCTATTCTGACGAAGCCTGGCAGTGTACCAAGTGAAACATTAGTCTTTATTCACTAAGTCACTTTTCTATATGTTTGCATGTCTGCATCTATACAAATATAGTGTTTTTTACCAAAACAATGCTGGTGTTGTTCCTGTTGCTGCTGTGTAGGTACTGATTCTTTTGTGCATTTGTATTCAACTTGGATCACAGCACCACACAAATCCTGTTGTTCCTAAGGTTTGTTTTTTTCCAGTATACATGAATAAAGCAATCAATTTTTTTAAAATGATCATATATAAATGACACAGAAACAGGTAATAGGAAATACCTTCTATTTAGCTTGTATCACATATACATACCCTCTGTTCCTTCGGAAGGTTTGTACTTTGCCCTGTCATCAGTCTTGTATCTATCTGTTGGAATTTTGTGACTTAGTAAAAGTGACTTTTCATTTTAACTTTTTAATAATATTGAGATATACTACATTCAAACCCAAATGTCTCCCTCTAGGGATGTTGGTGCCTTGCACCAAAATTAAGCCATTCAATGTTTAAAAAGGATCATCCATCACTCCCTTCTGGTACAGATATGAAGGACTCATTTTCACATTCATTTGCCTTCTTTATTTTGATTATAGTGCAGGATATAGTGCAAAAGTGGTACAGGATAAAAGCAAAAGGATGTAAGGGCATCCACTGACCTAATGCTTCACCCCCATTCCCTGGAGCTTCATCAGAGGTTCAACAGATTCCAGTGAATGGGAACAAAATGTTAGGTCAGTGGTGCCCTAGCATCATTTTGCTTTTGACTTGCACCACTTCTGCACTGTATCCTGCACTATTATGAAAATAAAGGAGGTAAATGAAATCACTGACCCCCCAGCCTTGCCACCCAGCTTCTCCCTGGACTTACCCAGCCTGATACCACCACAGCTTGCCTCCTTATGGTGGGGAGTCAAGGAGTCATCCTGACTCTGGCAGGTGATCATGCCACAAGTGCCTGGGTCACTGGTGGGGCCTGCAAGGGGTCGGTGGTCGTGCTGCCAGCCAGGATGATTTTTCTGATTTCTTCTTCCCTTCCTGGGGACTGTGCATGCAGTGATGGCAACAGTAATGCTATGTACATTTCTGCATGTGGCACATCCACATTCTTCTGTCCCCCCCTTGCAGGTTTGCTGCAATCTTCCAAGTTGCCTTGTGACTTACCCTCAGTGGTGGGGTATCGATGACTTACCTGCTTACTGCTGACTGCTAAGGAGTAGTCTTGGTCTGGGAGACCAGTGTGAAAGAGACCCAGAGCTGTTCCCAGGCATATGGAAGGCTGCATTAGATCTAACATCCTCTTGCATGCTGTTTTTTTTCTTCCCTAGTTACTGGCCCATCCTCCTCCTTGGCATACAGCCTATAGGTGCCCATGACTCTGTCAGGCATGTGGGAAACACTTCCCTCCTACAGGTGGCATTCATAGAGTGGAATGCTTCTCCCCCTCCCCATCCAGGGTTAATGGGTCCTGCCACTGCATCACACTTCAGACCCCACTGACGCAGGGCTAGGGAGTCAAACTCAGGTCATGAACCCAGATCTCTAATGTGGTGGTGCAGAGGACCAATACCTGGTGCTGCTGGGTTAGGCAGGTTGTTTCTTTTTTGGGTATGGGGCAAGTAGGACTTGTTTTAAGAAATGTCACAATCCTACACACAGAGTGCCCCTATATTGTCAACAAATACCATTCACGCCTTTGTCCTTAACTACAGTACCACATAAGCATTGCCAGTCTAAAACTTAGAGCAAGGAAAGTAGAATTGATAAAGTTAACCAGGGTAGAACGGAAAAATAAAAAGTTAGAAGTTATGTATAGGGATGTAAATTTGTCATGGCAGTTATACACATCATGGATTTCATGATATTTGGACTTTATTCAGGACTTCCATGACTTTCACTATTGTCATCAAAAAGTAGCAATGATGACAGTGCCAGGAAGTTTACTAATGATTCCATGAACAACCAATGAGTTATTAAAACCTCATCCATGACAAACGTACATCCTTAGTTATGTAAAATCATTCTGTGCAAGAGTTAGGTGTCACTAATATGAAGTGTCAGCTAGAAGTAGAAGTATCAGGTAGTCGCAGTAGGTCTGACAGCAGTCTCCCCCCAACTGTGCTCAAGGAAAAAGGTGTTAAGAAAACACTAAAGAGAAAAATAATTAGTGAAGCCACCAACCACAAGGGATAAAATCCACAAAAATATCTTAGGAAATGAAGGAAACAGCATTTATAGTTAGTTGAATCTCAGCCAGTGTTAGTATTCCAGAAATAGTGGCATTGCAGGGTCTCATACAAAATGCCAGAAGAGAAGAGAAGAAGGTGGTAGATACAGTATTTTATTTTATTTATTTAGTTTTTGTTTACCGGGTAAGTGCACTAGCCATAAAAATGACTATTTTCAGTCATGACCCGGAAGGATACAGTACAATACACCAACAAAAACATGACAATTTACATAAATATCTTTGGGGATAACAATATCAACAGTAAAACAAAGTAGGGTCTGGAGAGATAGGAAATTACATCAAACATTTCAGCAGTAAATCATAACAATAGGCTTACATTAATTGATAAACAATAGAGATGCAGGAAGGAAAGAAGCAATGCTGAAAGGTTGTTCTACAGTATAAAGCATAGAGAGATAGAAAAGAGAGAAAGGGATTAAAAAGAAATAGAAACAAAACTGAGTGTAAGTGCAGGACAGTGCTGGTGTAAAGGAAGGGGGCTAAGGGGGTTTGAAACAGGAGCAGTTGTTTGTTGGGATAAGGTACTTGTGAAGCTCAGACTTAAAGACATTGTGAGAGGGAGCAAGGTGCAGAGATGGGGGATGGAGTTCCAGTATTGGGGAGCTAGAACGGCAAAGGCACCTGCTCCCTTGGAAGAACTGTGCTGAGGAATATAGACAAGGGACTTGCCCACAGAGCGCAACCCATAGTGAGAGGGCTGTCTGAGAAAGTACTCGGCAAGAGACGTAGGAGTTTGTGAACTGATGATCCCTATTGATGATAGAGCCAAGAGAGTAGAGCCTTGTCTCTTTAGGAGGTAGCCAACTCAGGTCCAAGTAGAGGAGACAGCGGTGTTTAAGTCGGTGGGCAGAGGAGGCATAGTGACAGATGCTGTTGTAGGTAATGTCCCACTTGTGTAGACTAGACTTTGGTGTAGCAGTATAGGTGGCAATGCCATAAGTAAGTGAGGGGTGTAGAATACCTCGAGCTATTGTTAGCCTGGCGGAAGGGGTTAGCACATAGCTAGTGCGATAGGCAATACCCAGCTTTGCATTTACAGACTTGCATGCACTTTGTATGTGGAGATCAAAGATTAGTGATTAGTTGAGGGTAACACCAAGGTATTTAAAAGAGGTAACAGATCCAATAGTGGAACCATCCAAGGCCAAAACTTTGAGATTACTTTGGGGGTGCTTGATTTTCGAGTTTGTATCAAGAAGCATAACCTTGGTCTTGGACTCATTTAAGACCAGCTTGTGGTTAGCTAACCATAATTGTGTAATTTGAAAGTCAGCCGAGAGATGCTGATTTATGTCCTTTATATTTTTGGCACTGGTGTAAAGGACGATATCATCAGCATACAGAAGGGAGGAAGTCTCAGATAGGGTAGACATGATGTCATTTATAAAAATGGAGAAAAGTGGGCAGAGGATGGACCCTTGGGGCACTCCAATATTCAGTCCTGTCTTGCATGAGAAGGTGGAGTTGTATTTGTCCATTTGAGTCCTGTTTGATATGTAGCTATTAAACCACTTCACAGCCTTAGGTGCAAAGCTCAGTGAATGCAGAGTAGAGAGGAGGATAGGGTGGTCAACCAAGTCAAAGGCCTTTGTCATGTCGATGAAAATTGCCCCTGTGAGAAGGCCAGCATCCATAGCAGATAGGGTGTTGGATGTAAATTTAAGGAGAGCAGTAGTTGTGCTGTGACCCTTACAGCATCCATGCTGCACAGCAGTCAGAAGGTCATATTTCTGTAGGAATTCAATAGTTTGGGTTGCTACAAGCTTTTTGAGGAGCTTACTGAGGACAGACAGGATGGCAATGTGTCTGTAGTTTGCGGGGTCTTTGGGATCACCTTTTTTAAAAACAGGGGTAACGTTTGCTGACTTCCAGATATCAGGTACTTGGCTTTGGCTAAGAGAGAGAGAGAGAGAGAGAGAGAAGATCTTAGCTAGGGGAGCTGCTATAAAAGGGACAGCCAGTTTTAGTAGCTTGGGTTCCAGGGTATTAGAGCCAGTAGCCATTGTCTCTGAGACTTCTTTAGTAGGATAAGGACTTCTTCATGTGTAATTGACCTGAAATAGAAAAGGGAGACTGACCTAGCAGGATTATTTGGAATTTGCAGTGGCGGGAAGGAGGGGGTAAATGCTGTAAGGTCAGAGAATTTGTGATTAAAAAAGTTTGCAATGGTCTCAGGGTCATTACAATTTACGCCCTCAAGAATCGTGTCACTTGGTGATGAGGGCTGGTGTGATCCCAGGAATGACTTGACATGGGACCAGAATTTTCTGGAGTCACCATAAGAGTTTGTAAGCAATTCCTTGCAGTATGAGCTTTTTGCATGCTTGATGTCTTTTTTACAGGCATTCTTCTGAGCCCTATAGAGGTTATAGTCACTTTGCAGGCTGGAGGTTTTGAACAGGTGCCAACTCTTGTCCCTCCTCCTTAATTTAGCAAGAAGATCAGCCTTTAGCCAGTGGGTTTTCCTCTGTTTGACCCGTCGTGTTTCCTGGTGACAATGATGGTCCTGAATGGCTAGGAAGTTGGTTAGGAAGATATTTGGGGCAGATTGAACATCAATAGCCTCATACAACTCAGCCCAATCGATGCAGGAGACATCCCATAGAAAGGATTGGGGTGCAAGGCTTGCATAATTATGGAAAGTGATGAGATGGGGCTTTGGTGGAGGTGGGACAGCTTTGCCCCAGATGCAGAAAGTAGGGGACTGATGAGTAATAGCATCAGCTAGCGTGCCAGAGTTGAGAATATTTTCAGGATGATTTGTCATAATCCAGTCCAGCAGGGTGCTACTATTCGAGTGTGGGGCTATTCTGGTAGGCTCAGTGATCAGCCAGTGGAGGTTGAAACTTTGAATCTTTGAGAGTAACATAGCATGGGTATTACCAAGCCAGTTTATATTTAGGTCCCCGGGTATAAGTACCGTATTTCTTCCAGTAAATAAACATGTTTGATCGATCAGTTCTTCCAGTCCCTTCATACTATTTTTTCGGTGGTTATACACATAGACAATATGCAATTTCTTTGCTCCCAGTGAGAGAATTGCGTGTTGCACCTCACATTGGACTTGGGATGAGGAGTGTGTAGCAGTAAGGTTGAGGTGATTTTTGAAACAAATAGCAGTGCCGCCACCTCTTTTAGTTGTACTTCTGTCATTCCACACAAGATTATAAGAAGGTATTTGGAAATGAGAATCCTGGACGGACGGTTTGAACCATGTTTCAGTTAAGCAGAGTATATCAGGCTTGTAAAGGACAGCCCAGGTTTCCAGCTCAGCAAAGTTATGTTCAAGGCTCCTGATATTATGGTGAGCTATTGAGAGATCTCTGGTAGTGGGCATTGAGTTAACAGTGTCAGGTTTCAATTGCACATCATCTGAGAGCAGTACAGCCAAAGAGAGAAGATACCATAATTTGCAAAGCAGGAAAGGGGAGAGGGTTAGTTGCCGCAGGGGTTATCTTGCTAGTTTAGAACCGGCTATGAAATCGCAGATCCTATTTAGCAGGAGGGGAATGGATTCACATTGAAATGGAGGCAACACTAGGAGGTTAGAGAAAACAAAGTCATGTGTGAATGTTTGGATAGTAGGGTCAGTTGGGTTTGTAGGAGGTTCTGCAACCAAGGACAGGTGTAGAAATGGGAAGGTGGCTATGAGGATGAATACTAGCACATGCTTATCCATTTTGAGCAGCAGTCTTTATATTGGTTGACGTTTCCTATATGGTGTTGTACAGTGGTTGAGAATTCTGAGAAATAATGGATGAGAAGAGCAAAAGGCTGTGACTAGATCAACAGCTCCAGGACCCCTAGTGGTTGGTTCTTATAAGCGTCCAATGGGAGAATAGGAACTTAGTCTACTGAGGCCTATAAAAACAAGAGCCTACCCAGGGTGGATGAGGTGGGGGAGGTTGGGGAGCCAGCACAAAAGCACCGGTGGGAACAGACCTGTGTCAGTGGGCCTTGGGAGCATGGGCTGCAGCTGTTTCAGGGCTGGCCACACTGCTCAGGAGTTGGTGAAGTCTTCCGGTGGAAGGGGAACCCACGGTCAGGTCTCCCACTACCAAACACAAGGAAAGAGCTGTTATTCCTTGCACTCCAACTTGAGGGGTGTGGGTCAAAAGCAAGAATGCTGTTCTTGTGCCTAAATCGGTGGGCTTAGGTCAGACAGGCTAAGGAGACAGTAGAACAGCAGGAGGTGGGGGAGAGGGAAAGTGGCAATTTGCAAATGCAAGGTCAGAGGCTAGGGGGGAGAGCGAGAGCTTGAGAGAGATGGAGAGGGAGAGAGAGAGAGAGAGAGAGAGATGAAGCAGAAAACAAAATCACAGTGTATTAAGATAAGGCCTACAAGTTCAACAATGTACAGTATACAGCATTAATCATTTAATAATGCTTAAAATTTCACGGATAACAGCTTGGCCAGGTTCATGAACCACACCAGTGTAGCTATGGATGAAGGTTTGCTCACTGGTGCTGTGTTCATGGACCTGTCCAAGGCTTTCAATCTAGTAAATCATCCCTTGCTGATCAGGACGCTCTGAAGCTACGGTATGGCGGAGATTGCTATGGATTGGTTTCACAGCTATTTGTCCAAACGACCACTTAAAGTAGGATTAAATGGAGTTTTTTCTTCTAGTAGATTTTTATTACAGGGGGTGTCCCAGGGGTCCATTCTGGGCCCACTTTTGTTCACTGTGTTTGCAGACATTGTTCCATCTTTACTGAATGACACTCATTGTCTGATTTATGCAGATGACATTATTCTCTACAAAAGTTCTGTTTCAGTGGAACTTATAAATGAGTCTTTAAATAAGGACTTTGCCGTACTCTGTAGTTGGTTAAAAAGGAATTATTTGGCATTAAATAATTCAAAAACAAAATGTATGCTTTTTGGATCTAGAATTAAACTCAATAGATCTCAGAATTTGTCCATCTCTGATTCATTGGGTAATAGGATGGAGCAGGTAAAACAATTTAAATATCTCGGAGTCCTGTTGGACCAATATTTAAATTTTTCCAATCATGTAAATTTTATTTCTTGTCAAATAAATCAGAGATTGGGTGTCTTATTCAAGTTTCAATCATTGCTGATGTTACCAGCAAGGCATGCAAAAGCCAAGGGTGTATTACTCCCTCAGTTAAATTATAATTCATTTCTTTTTTCAAAATTGTCTAACAGAGAGTTATCCCTTCTTACTAATGTGTTTCATGGTATTTGTAGATTTACTTTTAAGCTCTCTTATTCTACACACCATTGTGAACTGTATAGACTATCTACCTGTCTTCCACCTAGACTGGGTTGTCTATACAGTTTATGTTCTTTAACTGATAAAACTCTCCTTCAAGGTACAAATTCTCCATTATATTCATTATTACGGATTAAAATAAATTCAAGGGAACATCGTTCAGATTATCAAATTAAATTAAATGTTCCCAAGACCAAGACCAAAATGGGTGATTGTTCTTTTTCTTACTCTGCTGCTAAAAATTGGAATGAGCTTCCTTTTGTTTTATATGGAAATGCTAGACACCAAACTTTTAAAATTAGGCTAAGAAATTATTTTCTTGGCAAATTGCATTGTTGTTGTTTTCTATGACTATTTTATTTTATATTTCTTTTTAATGATTGTTGTATTGTAACTGAGTGATGCACTGTATGTCTAATAATTGTTGTAATGTATTGTAGAGTGAGTTTTGTTAATTTTATTGTAAACATCTTGACTGTATATGTATATGGTCTCCAGGCTGTACATGAAAATGGGCCTTGGCTCATTGTACTTACCCGGTAAACAAAGGTTTAAAATAAGAAAAAAATAAACTTACTAAAATTGTAGCATACCAGAAAGGTAACGTAGTTTTTTGTGGCAAGAGGTGCCTTTGGAATACAAAGCAGAGTGAAAACAGAGAGCAGCCAATCAGGGGAGACTCCAAAAAAGGCGTTTGATTCCGGTTGGCTGAGAGAGCATCGTATCTGCAGACCTGTGTCAGCGGGCCTTGGGAGTGCAGGTGGTGGCTGTTTCAGGGCCCGCTGCACCATTCAGGAGTCGGTGAAGTCCTCCTGTAGAGGGGGAACCCGCAGTCGGGTCTCCAACTGCAGAGCTGTGTCAGCGGGCCTTGGGAGCATGGACGGCAGCTGTTTCAGGGCCGGTCACACTGCTCAGGAGTCGGTGAAGTCCTCTGGTGGAGGAGGAACCCACAGTCGGTAGTAGGAGAAGGTGAAGAAAGAAGCAGATCCAGATCATAATGTGCTCAAATACTGTTTACCAGTACCAGCAGTTTGGTACAGTGTGAAACAGAAAAGGAAAAAAAAAGAAACAAGGGAAGACAGAGGTGTTCCAGGGGATAGAAAAATAAAAATGTGGCAGAAAGAAAAAAACAACCAGAAGAGAGTGAGGTACATCATCCACTGAACCTTCCATGATAGTGTGCAAAGAAGAAAAGGATAACAGTATTGATTTCCATTACCTTCTGATACTAAACAGCCTTTGTTGCCTGCAGGTAATTCTAAACCTTTAAATCCAGTGGTGTGTTCAGCCTGCTCTGTTTTGCCAAGTGGTTAGGCATCCACTCTGTGAGCTGGTGATCCAGATTCATGTTCTAAGCCAGGGAAAAGTGGACCAGAGGCTGGCAGAAGGATAACAACTCATCAGTGGGAATGCTGTCTTCTGAGGGGGGGGGGCAAGAGTTACGCTGCATGCATCTGTCCATGAACTACAACATGCATGGCCATGTAGGAGGACTTACGGAGAGCAAAGCACAAAATGTCATCACTGGGCATACTGGTTACCCAGATTTAAGTCTGGAGCCAGGGACAACTGTATCTGAGTCTTGCAGAGGGTGTCAGAGCATTCATGGGAATGCTCTCTTCCAGGGGGAGCAGGCGTTACGCTGCTGTGCACCACCCAGGACATAGAAACATAGAAGTTGATTGCAGATAAGGACCGCAAGTCTGCCTATTTTTTCTACCTTATGAATGTGCCATAGGCCTGTACTCTGTCAATGACCTATCTATTCATACTCATCTTTATTGCTCCCTTATGCCTATCCCATGCCTGTTTGAAGTCCTGCACTGTATTCATATCCACCACTTCCTGAGGTAGGTCGTTTCATGCATCCACCACCCTTTCTGTAAAAAAAGAACTTCCTCACATTCCCCCTTAATCAGCCTCCCTCTAATCTCATGCTGTGTCCTCTTGTCCTGCTATTTTTCTTATATCAAAACATGTTAGACTCTTTCACCTTGTTAATGCCCTCAAGATATTTAAATGTTTCGATCATATCACCTCTTTCTCTCCTTTGCTCTAGGGTATACATACTGAGCTACATTAATCTGTCCTCATATGTTTCCTGATGCAGTCCCTGTACAATTTTGGTTGCCTTTCTCTGGACTGCCTCTATTTTGTTAATGTTCTTATGCAGGTGTGGTCTCCAGTACTGCACGCAGTACTCCAGATGGGGCTTAACCAGTATCTTGTAAAGAGGGATTATTACCTCCCTCTTATGACTTGCAATACCCTTACTAATACACCCCAACATCCCTCTAGCCTTACCTACCGCTTTAGTTGTCTGCTTGGAGGATTTCAGGTAATCTGTGATGATGATGCCCAACTCTCTTTCTTCCCTTGTGATTGCCAGCAACTCACCTCCCAACCTATAGGTGGCTTCAGGGTTTCTCTTCCCTATGTGCATGGTCTTGCACTTCTTTGTGTTATACCCCATATGCCACTCTTCCAATCATTTTGCCAGTTTATCTAGATCTCTTCTCATTCTGCCCACCCCATCTGGATCATCTACTCTGTTGCAGATCTTGATGTCATCTGCAAAAAGACAAACCTTACCCTTCAGTCCATCTGCAGTATCACTGATGAAGATATTAAAGAGGATTGGCCCCAGGACTGATCCCTGACGTACCCCACTTGTGACTTGCATCTCTTCTGACTGTATACCATTTACCACCACTCTCTGTTTTCTGCCCACCAACCAGTTTGACATCCAGTTGACCAACGTCTGACCCACCCTGAGCCTACCCAACTTATTAATCAATCTTCTATGTGGAACAGTATCGAAAGTTTTGCTGAAGTCAAGGTAGGCGACATCAACTATTCCCCCTTGGTTCACCACTCTGGTTACCCAGTCAAATAAATCTATGAGATTAGTTTGACAGGACCTTTCTGTTGTAAACCAATGCTGTCTTGGATCCTGTGCTCCTATGGATTCCAGGTGTTGCACTATCCTTTTCTTAAGGAGTGCCTCCATAATCTTGCCCAGACTGACTGGTCTGTAGTTCCCTGCCTCCTCCCTGCTGCCACTTTTGTGGAGTGGGATCACATGAGCCCTTCTCCAGTCTTCTGGGACTGCTCCTGTGCTCAGAGACTTACTAAACAGTTCTGATAATGGCTCTGCTAGTTCCACCCTTAGCTTCTTTAGTACCCTGGGATGTATGCCATCAGGTCCCATTGCCTTGTCCACCCTGAGCTTAGCGAGCTCTTGTAGGACCCTTTCTTTTGTGAAGGGACTAGTGCACACCTCCTCCCCCCTGTGTCCATGGTGCTGAGCTGTGGGCCCTGCCCTACCTTCTCCTCAGTAAATACTGAGCAGAAGTATCTATTTAGGATAGATGTTTTTCCTTGGTCCTCCTCCTCACAATCCCCCTTATCCTCTTTGATATTAGTAATACCCCCTCTGGACTTTCTCCTTTCACTAATGTATCTATAGAAAGTCTTGTAACCTTCTTTTACTGTTCGTGCTAGTGTTTCCTTGGTTTGGGCCTTTGCCTGCCTTACTTACTGTCTTTCTTGCTTCCCTTAGGGAAGTCTGATATGCCTCCCTATCTTCATCTTGCTGCATTCCCTTATATTTCCTGAAGGCCAGCCTTTTGGATCTGATGTTTTCTGCTACTGTTTTTGAGAACCAAAGTGATTTCCTTCTTCTTTTGCTCTTGCTTTTCTCTCTAATACAATGGGATGTTGCTTCGAGTATTGCATCCTTAATGCTTGCCCATTTTGCCTGTACCCCCACACCTGTATTTCTTCTTGCCAGGGCTAGCTTAATTATATTGGCCATCTTATCAAAGTCAGCTCCTCTGAAGTCCCATACTTTTGCCTTAGAATGGGATGATTTAGTTCTAGTGGCCAAATTGAACCATACCATGTGATCGTCACTAGCTCCCAGGTGACCTTCTACCTGGAGATCTGTGATCCTTTCCCTATTAGTCAGTACTAGATCTAGGATAGCCCTGTCTCTTGTGGGGTATTCTACCAGCTGTTTGAGGCACTCCTCCTGCAGGGACTCTACTATGTGTCTAGTTCTGGCAGATGTTCCTGCTGGTATTGACCAATCTGTATCTGGCATGTTGAAGTCTCCCATTATCAGAACCTCCCCTTTAGCTGTTGCACCGCAACATGAATGGCCACATGGGAGGAGTTATGGAGAGGAGTTATGGAGACTACAGCACAAAGAAGCCTCATTAGATGTGCTGGTTGGCAGCTCCACCCTGCCTTGTCACCAGGCCCCATGACACACCACCAAGATCCCCCCAGTTGGTTCATCTCTTTTCAGCCTGTGTTTCCTCTTTTCTCCATCAAAGTCCAGATGAGGGGGGAGGGCTCAATGGAGAAGTGATACTCTGGAGTTGGTGATGGTTGGAGAAAGTGAACAGATGCAAGCGGCAGTGGGTGGTGAGTTCTGCAGGTAGTGGGGCACTGCAGGGGGAGGCTTTGGGAAGGAGCACAAAAAAGTAGTGTGGGATTTCTTCCAGATTTCTCAGATTCAAAATGACATGCTTTTTGTACTTTATGTGAGGAGAGATTCAGTTGCAGTTGGCCATGTGCTTACAGTATATGGTCACAGGAACATGATGGAGTATCTGAAGACGTGTCACTCACAGAAGTACAAGGCACAGGTTCAAATCATACTGGTATGTAGGAGGATGAGGAAGAAGAGGAGGCAATGAAGACAGATGTGTCTAAATACTAGGAGTCATACTAGGATTTGTAAGACAGCAAAATACATGGTGCCTGTCAAGACTGTCCCCCCACTACTAAGTGGTTATAGCCAATAATGTTGTTTTTAGTTATGTATCTGCCCAATCTTGATTTGACCATGTATATAATTAGAGAAGTAACAACTTCTTCAAGTAGTGTATTTCAGATCCTTATGGTCTTTAAAATAAAGAAACACCTCCTAGCACTCTTTTTTTAGCTACTTTTGTTTCTACCTGGTATGGGTATCTCCTTAGATTGTGGTTTAGAACCTTATATTGTAAACCCATGTGATCTCTGAGCTCAGTATTTTAAAGGATTTTGTACAATAATGACAGGTCACCTCTTAATTGCCTCCTTTTCAGAGTATGTAAGTATAAATGTCCGAGTCTATCATTGTATGGTTTATTAATTTGGTTAGGTATCATTTTGTGGCTCGTTGCTGGACCCTTTCCACTAAATCTATATATTTCTTTAAATAAAGGATCCAGATCTGAGAGCAATAGTACAAATGGGGTCTCACATAGGTTCAATACAGTGGACATAACATATGTTCAGATTTGTTCAAGAAGGCATTTCTAATACAATCCAGTATCTTATTGGCCTTACGGGCAACCATCATACAGTGAGTTCCTCATTTGAGATAGTTTGTTATTATTATGCCCAGCTCTCTTTCTGATGTAACATTATTAAGCTTTATGTTATTTAAGTGATACTGTTTTTGTGGGTTATCGACACGGATGAAAACACACCTGCTGATATTAAACTCCATATTGTTTTCTGCTACTCATATCTCTAGTTTTGCAAGGTTCTACTTATATTGCAATTTATTAACCTGTGTCTCCACTGGACCACATAGTTTGGTATCATCAGCAAATTTATTAATAAATGTGTTGCATCCTTTATCAAGATCACTGATGTGTACATCAAAAACAGCAGTGGGCCCAACACAGGTCCCTGTGGCACCCTGCTTTTAACTGTACATTGGTGCAAGCTAATCTAGTTCATTTTGACACATTGAGACCTACCAGTTAACCATGATTTAATCCATCTGATGACATATGGACTGCTTTCATTTTTTACTAAGTTTGTTTAATAATTGCATATAGGGGACCTTGTCCAATGCCTTCTTGAAGCCAAGATATATTACATACATAAGCACATTTGCATCCAGGGATTTTCTATTATTCTCATAAAAACTCAGGTGGTATATAACACAAGACCTGTGTTTCCTGAATCCATTTTTTTCCGAATATTTACACCATGATCTTAAAGATTTTTAATAATCCCATCCTATATTAGATTTTCACTTATTTTAAGCATTATTAATGTTAGACTTATGGGCTGATAATAATTCTTTGGTTTTGTTTTGTCATCCTTTTTAAATAGTGATACTACAATTGCCTTTTTCCTGTCCAAGGGTACTTCACCCTCCTTGATGGAATAGTTGATTACATGAAATATTGGTTCTGATACAGTTTATCACATTCCTTTAAGTATTCTAGGTTGTAAATTATTTAGCCATGCTGATTTGTTGGTATCTATTTTTTTCTGTTTCAGCTGTTTTGATTTGTTTTCAGTCACAATACACCTTGTTGCCATTTCCACTCCATTCTTACACTGCAAAGACAGATCCAAGAAAGTCACTTTATACTGGTGCCATTTCGTTTAGGTTACAGATTATTCCTAAATTCATCGATAACGGGCCTATTGTCCTGTCCTTGGATTTGTGTGAACTGACATATGTATAATAGCCTTAATTATTACCAGTGATGTGCGAAGTTGGAAAACTTTGCTTTGTTAACTAATTTGTGAATTTACCTCATTTCACAAAGTTAATCCACCTTGTGAAAATCAAATTTGCAGTAAACTGATAACTTCACAAAATGTGAAGATGGTAACTTCGCCGATGAAGTTTGGTGCAGAAGCAAAGTTTGCAATATACTATCAGATTGGAGGTCACATGTTGCTGAAACAAGCTGTATGCCATGAGGAGGCTGTCCTCAGTGCAGTTTTCTGAAGACAGAGTAGGAGAAAAGTCTGTGTGTGCTTGTCTGAGAAAACAAAAAATCTTTTTAAATACATTTCAAAACACAGCTTTTTGTATCCAAATTGTTCACAAATTGTTCTAGAGGGCCTTGTGCACTAGATGTGTGTTTTTTGTTTATTTTTTCACTAAATATTTACTTTAAAGTAGTGGTTTCTGTTTTGTCAGTCTGTGAAGCAGTAGTATGGGGAAGGGAAGGTATCCTGTAAAGCAAGGCAGCCCAGAAAAATCCATAGCTTTTTTGTCCAAGCAGAAAATTTGTGTTATATTTTGATTTTCTCACTCTTTCTTGTTCACCATTTTCGATCTGTACTGAGCAATTTCACATTTTTATGGCTGCATGGGCAGAGCCATACAGACGTCTTGCTATCATCAGAAAAAAGGGTCTGAATTCCTAAAGCAGCACAGCTTTTGTTGTTAAGAGATAGTGGAATAAAATCAAGTTCAGGTTTTCTGCATTTGCTAAACTGTATTTCCTCCCCCCTTCTCTTCCTCCCCCTAGCCATATTGTTAGGAGGGAGTGGAATTCATCCACACTGCAATGTGTTTGAGCTCAAGTTTCACAGTTCATTAGCAGCATAAAGTAATGGAAAGGTAATTCAATCACAGATTCCTTCCTTTTCCAAAAAAGGTCAACATAGTTTTCTATTTAAAAAAAAAACTGTCCTTGCCAGATAAATGTCACTATATTTTCTGGGAGTAAGCCATTACTATTACAGTGAATAGTCCTTATCTTGGTTCAGTACTGTAGCACACACACATATATGCACACGTGTGCACAAAACACACACACATACACACACGGTTTGGAATCTGCAGTTGTTTAATTGACATCACCATACATCACCATACATATTTTAAGAGTTAACTCTAACAATTGTGGTTTTATATGATGAATCTGATTTCAGTATTATTGTTTCTTCTAACATTTTGCTCTTTTCAAATTTGCTCTATTTGTTAAATTATGATGTAACACACTCTGTGATAGATGCAGTAGAAAAATGAAATTAAAAAGCAATAAACAAACCATTAATTTAGAAGTGTTCCACTACACAAAAATATTTAACACACTATTGAGCTAACTTGATAACTTAATACAGCGTTTTAATATCTATGCAATAAAAGGTAACATTTTTTTGCACATGACTGTGGAAAATACCCTCCACTAACAAACAAGTACAGGGCCTCCCACACCCACATGCCTATTATCTCATTTTCTAAAAGTAAACAATAGGTAATTCATCATGATTAGTATAAATTTGATCACAAGTATATTGCTACTTCTATATCTGTGATGCTTTAGTACAAGGCACAGGGCAAATCTATTTGCAGTATCCATTGCCCCCTGAGTCTCCGGCTGGCCCTCCAGCCCACCGCCTCTAACCATCCCCCCATGGAGGTGTAGTTTACCCTCCAGGAAGGGGAAGCTGGCTATGCCCCCCAACACATCCAAGCATCAGGTGGGCCCTTAGGTGGCATCAAGGAGACCGGTCAGGGCTATGATTAATTTCCAGTTTTCTGGGATTGGGAGGAGAGGTGTGAATGATGTAATGGTAGATCCCCTTCTAGCATCTGCATTCCTCCCAGCCTCAACCTCGGCCTCTGGGCAAACCACCTCCATGGTCACCCAGGGGCATTGCACCAGGAGGCACTGCCCTCTCCCTCCCCCAGAGATACAGAGTGTGAAATTAGTGCTCAATCCATCTCCCTCCTGGCTGACTCTTCAGCCTCCTAGGCTCAATCATGAACCCAGGTCACTGGCACCACATGTGGTGACTCCACCACTGCACTGATGGGCCAGCCAGGTATCATAGCTGTCTTGATGTGGCAAGTTTCATTCTGATTGGATGTGTAGTTGCAGAGATGTGGAGTGTCAAAAAAATGTGAAAATGACCATTTAGGTGCAAATCCTTTGTCACACTGGTTCTTCAAAATGGCTTGGGGGTTTGGTCTGAAATTGTTAGGTTATATGGGGTTTGGGTCACAGATGTGCCCTTTGAAGGTTTGGTTAAAAAATATTAATCTGTTCAAAAGTTATTATAGTTTTAATTGTTCCCATTATAGCCAATGGGAAAAATTATATGTGCCTTGTGAAAGCAGTTTCTGCTTTCGCGAAAGCACTTATTGCTGTCACAAATGGATCAGTAGTGTTGTGCTGCTGCCATCTTGTTTTCAGTCAGTGATGGGGGAAAAAACACTGTAATTCAAAAAATACTGCCCCTTGTTAAATATCAACAGTTGTGTTTACCCAATCGGGGGCTTGAGGAACATGATTCTGTGGTTAGAGTTTTAAAATAATACCAGGAAATATGTTTATTTAAATTGGATGTTGGTAGTGTTGCAAATTTGCGATACTACTCTAATGAAACTGCCACAAATTGTGGCACAGTTCTGCAAAACTAATTTCATAATGCTGCAAATTGCAACACTGTTTCACAAAAGCTTTCACAAATTATATGACAGCTGCCTCAATTTGAGACATTACTTAACAGAAAAAAAATCATCAAATCATGGAAACCCAAAAAACCTTTTCTTGCCAATTTTCTGCCAAACTAACCACAGATTTCAATTCCTCGGCCCCCGATTAGGTAAACACACTTGTTGGTGTTTACCTACTGAAAGGATTTTTTATCCTTTTACTGCCTCCAAGGTGGTCGAGGCATGTTTTATATAAAAAAAATGTTTTGCCAGCATCAGGGTGCCCAACCCCCTTGTTGGCAGTAGGAGCCCCTCCCATGAGTGTGAGACACTGAGTAGCCCATTCCTAGTGTCCTGAAATATTTATTTGTAAAATACTGTTTTTGCCAACATCGGGGTGCCCAATCCCCGTGTCGGCACTAAACCCCACCACCAGTGTGGGACATTGGGGAGCACACTCCCAGTGTCTCCAGTTATGTCCTACCTCCCCCCAGTAATTGTAAAAAATTTTTTTGCTGATGTTGGGATGCCCAGTCCCCGTGTCAGCACTAGCCCCCCTGCCAATGTGGGACACTGGAGAGACCACTCCCAGTGTCCCCAGTTGCAGTATGTCTTAGCCCCCCAGTACTGTGGGACACTGGGGTGCCCACTCTCAGTGTCCTAAATACTGTTTAAGTGTACCTGTGAAAAAAGAAACCAGTCCCCTGACATCTTTTTTTATCCTGAAAAATAGAAAATGGTGCTTCATCGTCTTCCCCCGTACTCCTCCCCAACCGACCCTCCCACTCGACACCATCACTCCACACACACCCTTGCCCTATACTTACCACTGGAGATCATTGTCTGTCATCTTCTGTGGACCTGGACATGTCTGCACTCTTCAAAGTCAAACTGCAAACTGAAGAATCAAGGTAAGTGCCGTATAATGGCTTTTAATGGTGTTTTTAACTTATGGTGATATCTTTACCATTTTTTGGTATTCTTGCACCAAATTATCCATATGGGCTTTTTGGGACCCCACCTCATGAACACTGTCACTGTCATTCCATTAATCAGTCCCAAAAGGTGATTTTGCGGTTGCTGCACAAAACCATCTTTTGGGACCAAGTAACAAAATGACACTGCCAATATCCATGAGGTGGAGTCCCAAAAAGCCCACATTGAAAATCTGGTACAAAAATACCACAAAATGTCTGAGTTATGAGCAGTTGCTGAAATTTTTCTACGCATGAGCGTAACTTCGCAATTTTTAATATTTTCACTCCAAATTTTCAACATTGCTATTTTTTCACACCATCTCATGAACAGTACAGCTGTCATTTTTAACATCTTGTCCAAAACGTGTTTTTGCACCTGTGGTGTTTTGCCACAGACCTAAAACTTTTCATCTATGAGGTTTATGAGGTGGTGTGATTAGAAGACTATGTTGAACATTTGGGATAAAAATATAAAACAATGGTAGAGTTATGACCATTCATTGCAATTTTGGTAGGCCCGCTCATAACTATGGAAATTTACAATATTTTGACCCCTGATTTTCAATATAGCCTTCTTATTACCCCAACTCATGTATATCACAGCTGTACTTTTTCAAATCCTGTCCAAAATGTATTTTCACACCTGTGGTGCAGAATGGCGTCACAGTTGAACAGAATTATGTTTTGGTGGGGATTTGAAAAAGTTTTCTGTACCAGTTACATGTCCTGGGGTACTCAGATGTCTATGGTGATAGTTTGGTCATGCATCTATGGTGGGATGGTGTCATTGTGGGTGCATATGAGAAAAGCACCAACACAGAAAGTAGGTGCAAAACACACAAATGTGTGTATTTATTTACAAGAAAACAAAAATGAAAAAAAAATGCCTTAAAAAAATAAATCATGCAAACATCACACAGTTAGGACATGGCATTTGTCCCACCCTCTGTTTCTCCTCAGCCTCTCCCAGGGTTGAACTGATCTCTCTAGACTTGTAGACTGAACCTTAAATACAGACTAGTCACATGATGGATGAGGCTCCGCCTCCTAGTCTAATTCAAAATGTTTCAAGGCTAGAAAAACAAATAGTTATAGCATTTTTAGGAATATTTTTCCACTGTTGCTCCACTCACCTGCTGTGAATGACAGGTCATCTCATATATCAACAGAAGCAGAAAGGGGCACTGGCCCCTAAAAGAAGACCAGCAGAAACACTCAGGTGAGCTACCAAAACTTGGGAGTACAGAACACAAGAACAGCGCATAAGAATTAAAATATTCAGTTCTTTGCCAGGATACTTATATAATAACACTTGATAAATTAGCATTTGTACAGAAAATAGCAAGGGTTTGGTTAAGCAATAATGCCCAACAGGGTGTGTGTCATGCTGGGATAACGTCATGCCTCAGGTGATTGGGCATGAGGCCACAGGCCGATTGCATCCAACAACTGAGGCATGACGTTATCCCAAACGACACATACCCTGGAGGGCATTATTGCTATTATACAATGGCTCGTTGTTATATATAAAATAAAAAAATAATTTTAAAGAATGTTTTTTAGTGTGGAAAAATATTTTTGTTTCAGAAGAGGAGATGCAAAAAAAAGAGCAAGCTCCATATCCATATAATCACCTGCAGGTTCACAGTGAGGCTGAGACTGGAACCGTGATGTTGTGCTGGGATAACAACATGGGTCCAGCCCAAGACTGACCAATCAGAGTACAATATTTTTTCTTGCCACTGTATAATTTAGCTTAAAGCTTGCCTTTTTTAGGCTTGCTGCAATACACAGAGGGCTCTTATTTTACATAGGGAAAACAAACAAAAAAATAAGAAGAGCAAGCAGAGTTCAGGGAGGAGTTTTCTCATAAAAGCAACATTTTTTTTATAATTAGAAACTCTCCGTGGCACTGCTCTTACAGCAAGTTGTTTACTTAATTCTGCTCTGTAGCCCTGTTAGTGTTTCTGGCACCAAGAAAACACTAACAGGAGAAACAGAGCTAGAATACAACAAAATAAAGCTCCTGCTAATTTTTAAAATCAGGATTTAATGCTTAGTGTAAGAATACTGTTATTTTGAACCCTTTCCTAGCATTTTCAGAGGGTTTTCACAGGATTCAGCAGCGAGTGACAGTCTCTGCAAAATACACTGACTTCAGGTCAGAGCTTTCACTCGCAATACAGCACTACAAGCTGCAGACTTACAGAACAGGGGAAGGCTTGGTTTTCTGCTTCTTTCTTTCTTTTTAACAGGTTCTGAAGACTTTTACACCAAAGGCACAAAACCTCTAACTAAACTGGGGAGAGAGGAGCAAGGGAACATACAAGCAGCTTCCTCTCTCATTACAGTTTTTTTGTGTGTAAAAATTAGCCTCAGAAGTGCACTATCTTTCTTTGTTACAGCAGTCCCAAGATCGGGAACAAATCTACAAATCTCATCCAATTTTGGACACTGATTTTACAACCTCAGCCCCCACAGATACCAGAGATACCCGGGGATGCTGTTTTTACTGAGAAAAAATGCTTTTTGATTACAGCATCTACATGGCGCTGCGATTCTTCGCACATTTATGCAGGAGTTGCAATAGCTCTATTTAATACAAAGGACTAATGTGATCCTGCACACATTTATTCAGGAATTGCATTAGAGCTAGACAAAGCAAAACACAGGGGATTTTACAGCTGAGCAGAATCTGCAGCTCTGCCAAGAATGCATTTATCTAATCTTTTACAACTGCTAGAATACCAGCCAGGCAAAGGCAGCCAAACCAGGCAATGGCCTGCTGTGCTTTCCCAAGGCAGGGAGGGGGAGGGAGAGAGAGAGAGAGAGAGAGACAGAGAGAGAGGGAGAATGACAGAAAGGTAGCATAGGTGGCCAACCTACAAGATAGGAGAGGATAGGATAGGATAGAAAAAAGGGTGCTGTTGCACAACAGATTTTAAGCAGGAAAGATGACAGTGCAGGGTCTCTCTTGGACTTGTCTCCCAGGCTGGGGGGGGGCACAGCACTACCACAGATGGGTACACAGTGTCCTTTGAACCCTGCACTCCCACAGTAAAATAAGGAAAATCACGGAACATAGGCAAGTAGATGATGGTTAATTACAAAGTCTTTACACTTATGGATAGATGGGAGCACAAGACCTGGAGGGCCCTGTGCTCCCATAAACAACTACAGCTATGGTGATACTTCACAAAAAGTAAGGCAATTTATAACAAAAGCTTGTTAATGCATCAGTTAGGTTTTTATTAAAGTGACAAAAGTATGAAATGTGTTAGGGTTCCCCACTAATACCCCACTCATCTTTCATTATCCTGTTCCCTCCCCCACTGTCCATCACACTACCAGGTGTCAGGGAGTGCTTTGGGGTTGTTGGCCCTAATGCACACCACATTCTTCTACACTGTACCATCTTACCTTCCTTACAAATGGAATGGGGTGAACGATAAGGCCAATGACCCCAAGGCACACCCCGACACCTGTTGGTGTGTGGATGGTGGGTGGGGTAGTAGGGTTGTAGGGCGGTGAGGTGGGGTGTTAGAGTTGGGAACCCAAACACATTTCCATACTTTTGTCACTTTAATATGAACCCTAACTGATGCATTAACAAAGTTTTCGGCAATGAAGATATATAAATAGATATAGATATAGATATATATATATATATTCATTGCTAAAGCTCTGTTAATGCATCAGTTATGGTTTCTATTACTAACGAAAGTCTGGAAATTCAGTTAGGTTAACCTACCACCTCACCTCATTCCCTCCACACACAGGCATCAGGGTGTACCTTGAGTTGTTGGCCCTAACTTCGCCCCATTCCATGTGTAAACAAGCTGAGATGGTACAGTATAGGAGATTGGGTGAGAGTTAGGCCTGATAATCCCAAGGCATACCCTGATGCCTATTAGTGTGTGGAGGGTGGGGTGGGGTGGGTAGGGTTGGTAACCCTAACACTGAATTTCCAGACTTTTGTCACTGTAATAGAAACCTTAACTGATGCATTAATGGAGTTTTTAGTAATGATTTCCCCTTCTTTTTGAGATAGTACAATAGTATCCTTATTTTACTATGAAGGACCCTGCGCTCCAATCCCTCTGTAGATGCGCATATATATGTAGGTGTGGAAGAGCAGGGCCCTCTGGGTCCTGCGTTTCCTTGTGTTGAACAACAGCGACCAAATTGTCAGCATAGCCATCTTATTACCCCAGCTCATGTACCTTGATGCAGAGAAATTGTGACATGTAAAGCAACAATTTCATTATGCGCAACTGCAATACCATTCTGTGCCACAGGTGCAAAAACTCATTTTGAGCAGGATGTGAAAAATGTCAGCTGTACTGTTCATGAAGTGGTGTGAAAAAATGGTTATGTTGAAAATCTGGCATCAAAAGATTGAAAAGTAGCAAAGTAATGCGCGTGCATAGCATAAAGGAGGCAGGATAGCGCAGTGGTCTAAGGCTCTGAGCTGCAAATCTGGTGACATCTAGCAGACCAGACCTGGGTTTGAATTCCACAGCTTCCACTTGCATACTGTGTGACCCTGAGCAAGTCACTTAACCTCCTTATGCTCCCAGGTCACTCCTGTAAAAAAGCTTTCAGCTTAGTGTGCTATACCTGGTTAAACAACTAAATAAAAAAAAATAAATAATTCAATGGACACATGTAATTTGGGCATTTTTAGGAATTTTGCCACCAAATTTTCAACATCGCCTTTTGGGGACCCTGTCTAATGAACGCTGCCAGTGTTATTTCATTAATCAGTCCCGAAAGGTGATTTCGCACAACAAATATGCCATTCTGCACCACAGTAGCAAGAACACGTTTCAGGCAGGATGTGAAAGTAACAACTGTACTGTTTATGAGGTGGTTTGAAAAAATGGCTATGTTGAAAATTTGGAATGAAAATATGAAAAATTGGCTCAGTTACGAGCATGCGTTGAAATTTTAAATGATTACATGTAACTCAGGCATTTTTTGGTATTTTTGCTCCAAATTTTCAACATGGGCTTTCCGGGACCCCACCTCATGAACACTGGCACTGTCATTTCATTAATCAGTCCCAAAAGATGATGCCACACAGTGACCGCAAAATCACCTTTTGGGTCTGATTAACAAAATGACAGTCACAGTGTTCATGAGGAGGGGTCCCAAAAAGGCCATGCTGAAAATTTGCGTTAAAAATTCCCAAAAATGGCCAAGATATCAACATAAATTCAAAACACCACTGACAGCCATTATACAGCACTTACCTTGATTCTTCAGTTGGCAGTTTGGCTTTGAAGAGTGCAGACATGTCCCGGTCAACAGAAGATGGCAGCCGATGGCCTCCTGTGATAAGTATAGGGCAAGGGGAGTGTGTGGAGGTGGGTTGCTCAGTGGAAGGGTTGGGATGGGGAGGGGTAGTGGGGAGTATGACTAGGGATGGTTTCTTCTTTACAGGTTATTTTAACAAACAAGACATCAGGGGACTGTTTTTTTTTTGACAGTTAAAAAATATATATCTGGACACTGGGGGTGGGCTCCCCAGTGTCCCACCATAGTAGGGAGTGCAAAGCATAACTTGGGACACAGGAAGTGGGCTACCCAGCATCCAACACTGTCGGGGAGTAGTGCCAACACAGGGATTGGGCACCCTGATGTTGGAAAAAAAGGAGAATTTAAATATTTTGGTACACTGAGAGTGGGCTTCCTAGTATACCACAGTGGCTGGGTGGTGAGGGTGTGTGGATTTCTTCTGCTGACATGGGGATTGGGCACCCCAATGTCAGCAGAAGCATTTAAAAAAATGTTTTGGGACACTGGGAGTGGGCTTCCCAGTGTCCCACACTGGCTGGGGGGTGGAGTCAGGGTATTTCTACCATCAACAAGGGGATTGGGCACCCCAATGTTGACAGAAAATGTTGTGCTAAATAAAACATGCCTCAGACCCCTTATAGGCATTATAATGAGAAAAATTCCTTTTATTAGGTAAACACCAATAGGTGTTTACCTAAACGGGTACAGAGGAACATGAATCTGACCTTATTTGGCCTAAAAAGTGGCCAGAAAAGGTTTTGGGTTGTTTTACTGGTCCCTATGGGTTTTTCCCATTGAAGTATTGCTGCAATTGTGGCAATTTTCACAAAACAGTGCTGCAGTTTGTGGCAGGTTTTGCACAACAGCACCATTAGTTGTGTGAAAATTGCTGCAATTTGTGGCATCCTCATAAAAGAAGTGCCGTAAATTGTGGCACTACCAGTGGCCAAAATGCAGATAACCTATTTCTGGCTACAATTTTGAAAAAATAACATCAGGATTGTGTTCCTCGGGCCCCGATTAGGTAAACACAACTGTTGGTGTTTACCAAGGGGCAGTATTTTTTGAATTACACGGTTTTTTTGCTGTCACTAACTGAAAAGCAAAAAGTGCTTGTGATCCAGACATATAGTTTTTTCCTCGTAGGCTATAATGGGAAACGTTATAATTTGATAACTTTTGACTGGATTAACATTTTTTCACAAAACCTTCAAGAGACACATCATTGACCCAGACCCCATATACCCTGATGATTTCAGACCAGACCCCCTAACCATTTGGGCCATAGCCCAGATTACAGAAATTGAAAATGGTATTTTTCACATTTTTGGCACTCCGCAGTGCCGCAACCACACATCTGACCAGAACAAAACTTGCCAGATGTAGAGATCTATGGTACCATATGGCACATGCAGAATTTCACAGAAATTGGACAAACAATTGCAAAGTTATTAAAGTACAAAACTTTAGGTTTAACATAGATGTGGCCGTGCAACTCTAACAATACCTGGTATTATATATATATATATATATATATATATATATAATTGCAAAAAACTTCATTAATACATCAGTTAGGATTAAAGGAAAAAAGAAGGGAAATAATGCGTTAGGATTTCAAACCCTAACACCCCACGAAACCTTACCACCCCACCCCCACCCTCCAGATACCAACAAGCATTGAGGTGTGCCTTGGGGTCATACTTAACGCATGAAATTTGCCAGCAGATAAAGGCCTATAGGTCTATCAAGTCTGCTCGAATGTGCAGCTAGCACCCTTTATTCTGCAGCTGCCCCTCCCTTCCACCCTTCCCCTTCATTAACCCTCCCCCTTGTCCTGTCCCATCCTCATTTGAAGCAGTCCACTGTTCTACTGCATACCACTTCTGCAGGTAACTCATTCCACCCAGCCACCACCTCTCTGTAAAAAGTGTCTCCTCATCTCCTCCTGAACCTTCCTCGCTCCAGTCTCATATCATGGCCCTGGTGGCCCTACCTACCTTACTTTGAACAGCCCCTCTGTACCTGTCTTGTTTATTCCTTTCATGTATTTAAGGTTTCTGATCATGTCCCCCTGTCTCCTCTCCTCCAGTGAGTACATGTTCAACTCCTTCAACCTCCCTCATATGATAAGTCCCCCAGACCCTTGATCATCTTTTGTCGCCTCTGCGCCTCCCTCCAGTAACTTAATGTCCTCTTCAGATACAGATGCCAGAACTGCACGCAGTACTCCAGGTGTGGTCTAACTAATGACCTATACAGTGGCAGAATCACCTCCTCCCTCCTCGAGGATATACCCCTTGCAATACAACCCAGCATTTGTTGGCCTTTGCAGCTGCCTTCCTACACTGTGCCGAGTTGTTCATTGACCCTGTGATGAGCACACCCAGATCCTTCTCCTCCTCTGTCTGGGCTAGCTGCACTCCCCCTAGCTGGTAAGTCCTCCTTGGGTTCTTCATCCCAAAATGCATCACCTTGCACTTTTGGCATTAAAGCCAGTTGCCAGGTGTCTGACCAGGTTTCAAGCTTTGCCAGATCATCCTGCAACCCCTGCCATCCCCTTAGGTCATCCACCACCGCGCCAACCTTGGTATCATCAGCAAACAGACTGATCTTTGCTCTTGATGTCCCATGATATGTCTGCAATGAATATCCCAAACAACACTGGTCCCAACACCGAGCCCTGTGGGACACCGCTCATCACTGCCCTTGGGTGTGAGAGCTCCCCACCCACCACCACCTTCTGTTGCCTTCCCTGCAGCCAGTTCCTACCCATCTCACCAGCATTGCACCTGCCCCTGTGCCTACTAACTTCCTTTCCAGCCTTCCATGTGGCACTGAGTCGAATGCCTTACTGAAGTCCAGATACAGGACATCCACTGCATGTCCTCTGTCCAGTTGCCTAGTTACCCAGTCATAGAACCCGACCAGGTTGGTTTGGCAGGATCGGCCATGTATGAAGCCATGCTGTCTGCTGTCCTGTAGTCCTTTGGCCTCTAAGAGGGCCACCAGCCTCTCCTTCAGGATAGTCTCCATTAGCTTACCCACGATGAATGTGAGGCTCACTGGTCTGTAGTTTTCGGTTCATCCTTAGGGCCACTCTGTGGGGGCACCACATGCCATCCTCCAGTCCTGAGGTACACACCCCAAATGTAGTGAGGCATTAAATAGGTCTGCCAGGTCCTGCAAGGACCTCTGCCAGCTCCTTCAGTACTCTGGGGTGGATGCCATCTGGGCCTGGTGCCTTGTCCACCCTCAGTGCCTTCAAACCCTCTCGAACTCTGCCTCCATGATTTCCCATCTGTCACCACTTCCCCTGCATCTGCCATTTCACCCATCTTGGGTGTCACCCTCTTCTCTTTAGTAAATACTGAGCAGAAGTACTCATTTAGTGCTTCCGCCTATCGTACCCTGCTTCCACCCAACCCCTCCTTCCTAATCCTTACTATGTGGTCCTTACAGCTCTTTTTTCCCTGATGTACTTAAAGTCCTTCTCCCCTTCTAATGCCTTGTGCCAGCCTGAGTTCCGTAGATGCTTTGGCTCCCCTTACTGCCCTTGTCATGACCTTCGATTCTGTCAAGTACTCCTCTCTGTCCTCCCCCTTCCCTGTTTTCTTGTATTTTCTAAAGACAGCTCTTTTCCTCCTTACCTTATCCATGACCTCCTTGCTCAACCAGCTCGGTTTCTTAGCCCTAGCCTTCTTGCTCCGGGTTTTGCAGCAGGTTTTGGTTGCCTCCACTATCCCCAACTTTATGAGCTCCCATCTCTGGTTAGTATCCATACTAGATTGAATTCTGGCCAGGTACCCTTTTACCACTTCCCCCATCCTCCCAAAGTCAGCCCTCCTGAAGTCCAGCACTCTTGTGCCAGATTGCTACCTTCCTTGCCCATATCCAATGTGAGCCATACTGAGTGGTGGTCACTCCCTGACAGCGGTTCCTCCACTGTAAGTTCTCTCACAAAGTCCCCAAAAAGGTCAAGGGTATTCCCTAACCTGGTTGGTTCACTGACCATTTGCAGCAGGAAGCTGTCCTGGAAGGCATCCAGCAGTACCTGCTCCCTTCTGTTCCTGGTTGTTGGGATGCTCCAGTCCACTCCTGGCATGTTGAAGTCCCCCATAATCACCACACTACCCTTCTTGCAGGTCCTCCTGATCTGTCCCGCTAGTTCCCTGTCTAACTCCTCCATCTGAGATGGTGGCCTGTACACCACTCCCATTCTAAGACTCCTATTCTTGGAATCCTGGATTTGCACCCAAAGTGACTCTGTACTACCCTCCTCCCCTTCCTCCCTTACATCTGCCCTAATTCTTAACCCATTCCATGTGTAAGGAAACTGAGATGGTACAGTATAGAAGAATGGGGTGAGGAGTTAGGCCCGGTGACCCCAAGGCACACCCCGATGCCTGCATGTATATTGTAATTGTCCCTGATTTTCATGTGGGTGCACCAGGGCCCTCCAGGCCTGTGCTCCTATCTAACCATAAGTGTGGAGACATTGTAATTAACCCTCATCTCCCAGTAGGAGCGCAGAGACCTCCGGGCCTGGCACTCCCAACAGACAATAATGGTATTCATATGAGTGAATGCAGGGCCTGGAGAGACATTGTAAGTAACCCTAATCTCCCTGTGTGAGTGCAGGGCCCCCACAACTGCATAATCGAGGGCTCTGCACTCCCATTACTGCTTAATGTTAATCATATGTGGAAGCGCAGGGCCCTCTGAGTCCTGCATTGCCATCTATTCATTACGGTAGAGACAGAGCACAGGGCTACAGACATTCTAAGTAACCCTTGTGCGACAAATGGCACAATATCTTTGTAACCATAGTAACATTGGAAAAAAATCCACTGCAGTTGTAATCATGGCCTGGCAACCTGCAGCATGTGTACGCCTAAAAGTGTACTAAGTTGCGTTTAGTGAAAAATCCATATATTGAACTGTTTTGGAGATATAGGTGCCAAAAGGTACTGAGGACACCACACTGTTATCCCATGGGAAATTTCTAAACTTTGTAATGTTATAACTATGGAAGTGATGTCAATTGTATCACCAAACAGCAAAATTCACATCTGTGGGTCAATCCCTTCATACCCTGCAAATTGCAGCCCAATAGTCCCGTTTCTTTGCAGTAAAGTGACAAAGAAACAGTAAATTTTAAAAATCCTTTCTTGTGAGATTTCAAATTCTGGATTTTAACACCACGTGAAAAAGGAATTTCTCTGACAAAAAAGGATTAAGGGCAGGCCCATCTGGTCCCACACCTCCTAATCCTTTTTCATGATGTGAAAAGGGATTTTGACACCTTTATGAAAAGGGAATTGGCTCACAATAAGGGATTTTGACAGTTCACGAAAAGGGATTCATTTTTAAAATCTCTTTTTGTGAGCTGATTCCCTTTTTGCGAGGTGTCAAAATCCCTTTTTGCATCATGAAAAGGATTAGGAGTTGTGGAACTAGATGGCCCTGTTGGCCATCCCTTTTCATGAGCTGTTAAAAACACTCTTTTGTGATGTGAAAAAGGATTTTGACACCTCACAAAAAGGGAATTTGTTTCACGAAAAGGGATGGCAGGCAGGGCCATCTGGTCCCACAACTCCTAATCTTTTTTTGAGATGCGAAAAGGGATTTTGACACCTTGCGAAAAGGGAATTGGCTCACGGAAAGAGACTTTGACAGCTCGTAAAAAGGGACTGGAGTTTCAGATCAGATAGCCCTGCCAGTTATCCCTTTTCGTGAGATGAAATTTCCTTTTCGTGAGGTGTCAAAATCCCTTTTAGCATCACAAAAAGGGATCGGAAGCGAGTCACGATAAAGGATTTTTAAAATTAAATATAAGCATTCTGAGACCAGAGAAAAATAAGGCAAAGGCTCAGAACAGTAAAGGACGTCCACATGAACAAAATACATACTTGGATGTGTCCAGAAGGCATCCCTGGGCAAAGTTATTACATTTTGTTTGGGCAGAAAAAAAAACCAAGATGGCAGCTGAGAAAAAGGGAATTTTTCCCTCATGAAAAGGGATTCTAAGGATCCCTTTTAGTGAGCTGTCAAAATTCCTTTTTGTGAGGTCTAAATCCCTTTTTGCACCATGCAGATATCCAAAAGACTGAACTGAGCATGCTCAGAACCTAAAATTTCAAAATTGAATAATTTTGGAACATATTAATATTTCTTTACCAAACTAATGCTGACTTGTTCTATGGGGGCAAGCTCTTTCCGCCCTGAAAATCTCAGACCAAAATTCCCAATGGTGTGGCCACAGTGCGATGAGGAAAAACAGCCCCAAAAGGTGAATTTTAGCATTTTTTCACTATTCGCAGCATGAAATCCACACATCTGATTGAAACAAAATGAATCTTGGTGAGTCAAGAGATCTACCTCATGGGACAGCAGATACCAAATTGTGCAAATCAGTTGCACTGTTGCAAAGTTATTAAAGTGCAAAATTTGAGGTTTAACATTAAACTGCCTACTCAGTCCTATCTATAGTGTATATAGATAGATATAGATATATCTATATGTATATTAAATCATGCCATATCTTTTCTGTGTTTCAAATATTGTTGACAACAGGTCACTGCAATTAAAGGGAATCATTTAACTTCCTACCAACACTGATCCTGTTACTAGTACAAGTCTGACTTTTCTGTCCCAGTGCAGTTCATTTTTATGTTTGCTTGCACGCATGTGCAAGAAACATAGTGCCATCATCCGAGTTTTTGGAGGTGTGGCAGCCCTCTTCCAATTCAGGCAGTGTGTTTGCAGGTGTGGCTGCAGTTCTCCAATGCCTGCTGGAGCTGTCTATGACAGCTCCAAAATACAGTGGAGTACAGTTGAAAGGGGGAGCTATGCTTCAGTGAGGAGCGATAAGATATTGCCTGCTCATGCGTGCTCCCCACACGCACACACACACACACACACGCACGCATACTACATGCTGCCCCCCCACGCACACACTGTATAGTGGACATGCGCTGCGCCCCAAAAAAAAAAAGTTTCACATGCCACGCTGTGCCCACCCCAGCGTGGCTATGCATGTATAGCCTGGACGGGGTGCCCAATCCTCGTCAGGCTCCACTGTCTCCCCATGCTGTCACTGATGGGGGTGCCCAATCCCCATCGGCTCCACTGTCTCCCCAAGATTCCAGGCGCCACACTGGGAGCCCACCCCAGCGTGGCAAAATGTTACAGCCGACGGGGTGCCCAATCCCGCCGGCTCCAGCCCCCAAACAGTTTCAGCTGCCACACTGGGAACCCACCCCAGTGTGGCAAATGTCCCTCGTCATCTCAATAAAGAAAGAAATACACCTGCAAATAAATAACTGTCCCTCGGCGCTTCTCCCTGCCCCCCTCCCACAACCCGCACCCACCCACTGCGCACCCTGCCTCCCCACACCCCCACTCACCCCATACTCACCTCCGGACCTCGGTGCGACGATCTTCGGCGGACCGGGAACACGTCTGCACTCTTCAAAGCCGACCGCGAACTGAGGAAATGCCGGTAAGCTGTATAATGGGATAGATAGGGTTTTTTCAACTTTGCTGCATATCTCAGGCATTTTTTGGAATTTTTGCACCAAATTTTCAACATGGGGTTTTTGGGACCCCGTCTCATGAATGCTGTCACTGTCATGGCGTTATTCAGGCCCGAAGGGTGATTTCGCACTCACTGCACAAAATCACCTTTTGGGACAGATTAACAAAACAACACTGTCAGTGTTCATAAGGTGGGCTCTCAAGAAGCCTATTTTGAAAATTTGGTGGAAAAATTCCAAAAAATGACTGTTTTACGAGTGTGTGTTGCGCAGTTCCTACGCACACTCGTAAGTTCGCGAATTTTCAATATTTTCACTCCAGATTTTCAACATTGCCATTTTACCACACCTTCTTATGAGCAGTACAGCTGTCATTTTTCACATCTCACCCAAAACGTGTTTCCGCCCATGTAGCGCACAATGGCGCAGTCGGTGTGCGAATTCAATGTATGGGACACTTTAAGAAAATCACAGAGACACTGTTCATGAGCAGAGGTCTTAAAATGGCTATGTTGAAAATTTGGTGAAAAAATCCCTAAAAATGACTGTTTTACGAACGCGCGTTGCACAGTTCCTACGCACGGTAAGTTTGCGAATTCTCAATATTTCAATCCAGATTTTCAACATTGCCATTTTATTACACTTCCTTATGAGCAGTACAGCTGTCATTTGTCACATCTTGCCCAAAACATGTTTCTGCCCATGTAGCACACAATAGCGCAGTCGGTGTGCGAAATCAATGTATGGGACACATTAAGAAAATCACAGTGACACTGTTCATGAGCAGAGGTCTTAAAATGGCTATGTTGAAAATTTGGTGAACAAATTCCTAAAAATGACTGTTTTACGAGCATGCATTGTGCAGTTCCCATGCACGCTCGTGAGTTTGCGAATTTTCAATATTTTCACTCCAGATTTTCAACATTGCCATTTTATTACACTTCCTTATGAACAGTACAGCTGCCATTTTTCGCATGTTGTCCAAAATGTGTTTTCGCACATGTAGCGCACAATGGTGCAGTCGGTGCGCGAAAGCAATGTTTGGGACAGATTAAGAAAAATCACAGTTACACTGTTCATGAGCAGAGGTCTTAACATGGCTATGTTGAAAATTTGGTGACAAAAGTCCATAAAATGACTGTGTTACGAGTGAGCATTACGCAGTTTCCACGCACCTTCGTAAGTTCATGACTTTGTAATATTTTCAGTCCAGATTTTCACCAGTGGCATTTTTCCACACTTCCTTATGAACAGTACAGCTGTCATTTTTCACAACATGGCCAAAATGTGTTTTCACACTTCCAGCGCAGAGATGTGTGGTCGCTGTGGGAAATCATTGTTTGGGACAGATAAAGAAAATCACAGTGACACTGTTCATGATCGGAGGTCCCAAAATGCCTGTGTTGACAATCTGCTGTAAAAAATCCCCAAACTAATTACATTACAGGTGTGCGTTGCACAGTTTCTATGCACGCTCGTGACTTCACCAGTTTTTTTAATATTTTTACTGCAGATTTTCAACATTGCCATTTTTTACACCTCCCCATGAACAGTACAGCTGTCATTTTTTACATCCTGTTCGGAATGTTTTTGCACCTGTGGTGCTAAATGCCGTAGTCGGTGTGCATAAGCAGCTTTCAGCTAACAAACTGATATTGCCACTGTTCATGAGGTGGGGTCACAAGAAAACCATGTTGAAAATTTGGAGTGAAAATACCAACGAATGCCTGAGGTATTAGGGTTTCCAACCATAATGCCCAACCCTGTAGAGAATGACAGGCATCAGGGGTGTGACTTGGGATTCTTGCCTGTGATGCTCATACCATTCCACACCCTGCAGCCAGTGAGAGGCATCGAGGTATGCCTTGGACTCTTTGGCCCCAAAGTTCACCCCATTCTCCTATACCACACCCATCTCACCTTATTTCCTGATGGAATGGGGTGTGCATAAGGGCCAAAGACCCCAAGGCACACCGTGACACTTGTCAGTGTCTGCAGGGTGGGGTGTGGTGAAATGGCATGGCCGTTATGCCTGACGACCCAAAGGCACACCCCAATGCCTGTCACTCTCTGCAGGGTGGTGGTGGGGTTGGCTTCAGTTCAATACTTCACTGCCATTCCTATTACGCAGCTCTGTAACTTCTACACTACCACTGCCAATGCCAGCAAGCAAACATTTGGCATTGACAAATGCTTGTTAACTACTGTAGTTCTTATATGGTACATGTTCCATCCCCAAAATAGAGCCCACAAAGTGGTTGGAGGTGGTGGTGCTGGGGTGGTGTGGTGGGGTAGGGTAGGTAGATAATATGGTGCTAGCAAAGTAAATGTAATAAATGCATCCTGAAGCACAACCACATATAATACATGACAATGTATTTAATGCTTTCAAATTGCAAATGCATGGTGTTGTTTGATCCAGAACTGTAGAGAACATAGAAGAAAGCCTTCATGATGAGCAGTAACAGCCATGATGAAACTACGCGTATGTTATCCTAAAATGATGAAATGTCAGTGAAAATTTTTTTTATTACACAGGCAGTACCTAGAAAAAAAAATATTAGCAGACCTGTCAAGCATAATTCTTTATGCAGCTCAGGTACTGTAGACTGTTCAATACTGATAATGCATAATCGGAACAGAAGATAATCATCAGTTGAACTGTTTCACTACACTTCTTCCTTTCTCTGTATCTGTTTGCCACATTTGTCTTACTGCCTACCCCCCACCATCCTTTAAAGAAACACATATGCACATGCCTCAAAGACACAGAATGCTCTCCACCCCCTCCCTCCACACACACACAGTCAGGAAAGTATCACTTGACTGGCCCCCATACAATATGTAGGAAACTTTTCGACAACTACCACTGTAGATAGACATACTGAATGGGGGCCAGTCAAGTGATACTTTCCTGACTCTGTGTGTGTGTGTGGGGGGGGGGGTGGAGGGAGTGGAGAGCATTCCGTGTCTTAGCTGGGACTTGGAGATAACCTCTACCCTGTCCTCAGGGTTTAAGGTTTAAAGTATGCAGAGATCTTAAAGTCATTTTTTGAAGACAATAAATCCCTCAATGTATTTTTCTTCATCATTGCAAAAAAAATCCTCTAAAGGAAGCTTTTAGCAAAAATTATTGTACACCAGAGGGGAAAACCAGTCACCCTCAACCAAGAGTGGCAATGAAGGCAGATTCCAGAGGCAGCAGTCCTGGCAGCAGCATCTGAGGTGTCATATGCAGGTACTTTCCAGCTTCCTGTCCATTAGCAAAAGTTTGCTGGGCCATTATTTTGTCCTGGACATCTGGCATTTTTTCAGCCAGGGAGGCCATAGTCTTCCACAGGCAGTTCTGATATTTTATTGCACAAGCCTGATAATTTGCTATCCTTAAGCCATGTGAAATTGAAGCAAAAGTCCTCTTTCCCATCACATCTAGCTTCCTCGACTCTGAGTCAGGAAGAAGAGAACTCATGTGCTTGGGTGCTTTAGATCTATTATGAGTAGCCATAATCATCACTGAATCTGTTCCTGGCTGAGAAGAATATTATGATTTTGCAGTGGCGGCTGGATATTGTTTATTATACAATGGCAAGAAAATTTCCAGGGCCCTGATTGGTCAGTGTGTGCCTGAGACATGATGTTATTGAACAACAACATCACTGTATGAAGGCCAGGCACACAGATGACTGGATAACAGTAAGAAATCCCTCCATGCAAGGCACCACAAAGCTGACACTGCTTTCTACAAACAGAGCAAAACAGTACCAGACAATGAAGTGGCAATAAAAGCCCCCCCCCGTGTAATTTCTTACTTCCTCCGTCACTTGGGGCAAATACAAAATTTAGTTTTGACCCTCCGTTCCCTTGAGAAAAAAAACATGGCACCATTCCTAATTCAGTTTAAAGGAAAGCGCTGCAAAAGCAAGCCGGCACTCCGCTTTGTTTTACTTTCACCTCCTCACATATAACCCCATAATGTTTCTGCCTGCCCTACTGTGTCCCACTTAATTTCAAACTATTTGTTTACTGGCAGTCCAAACAAAAACTGGCCAAAGAAATGAGCAGCTTCAGTCAGTGAACTGCCGGTCGCACGCTCAAGTTAAACAGCCGTACCTGTCATCCGCTTCAGCATCAGTGCTAAAATACAGCTCGTCCCCACTTCTTGCTGCCACAACATTTCTTCTGAAAGCTGCGTACAGCAGCTCATTCAAATCAAAGTTCCAGCCCCTCAGCCCTGCCAAAAATCTTCTCCGGTCGTTAGGTAAATTTCTGACTTGACCTGCGATTGTGACCCGAAACACACAATTCTCTGCTCGACTTTCTCCAGGTAAACACATCTTTCGGCAGTTTGCAGTTCCACAACAGAGATCAGTTAAATGAAGAGACTTAAAGAAATGCACCGAGATGTGTATGGGGGGTAGGAGACAATATGCCTACACATAACTATAATTATATAGTGGCTTGTTAGGGACTACTTTATGTCTGAGTCATGATGCACAGGTTTTAAAAGTAAAAATATTTCCAAACAAACAATCTATGTGTGTCTGTCAATTCCACAACTGTCCTACTAAAAATCACACATCGTGCCATTGTATAATACAATAAGGCACTCGAGGTGTGTGTTATTATCAACATCACTCGAGTGGAAGCACTCAGCTATGCCTCATGCTTCAACTCACCCCAGGAGTGATGTTATTAGACAATAACACACACCCTGTCATGCCTTATTGCTTAATCAGCCTTTCTGGGAACTGCTGGGAACAGAGCTGGCCTATACCATGCAGCCAAAGTGACATTCTCTAAGACAGAATGCACAGGAGGAATAATAACCATGAGGGAGGCAAAGACCTCCAAGAACTCACTTCTCCTTGAGGAATCCTCCTCCTCCCCTGCTTGGAACTACAGCTTAGCCTGTACCTGTTTAAAGAAGGCCTGAAATGAGGTATCCTCAGGGGAGACCAAGGAGTGCTTTTCACACTCTCCTCTGAGCAGAAAGAAAGAGTAGAGCTTGAGCCTACTACATCAATTGCTTCCTGTAGGATTATATTTCAGTTCATCATTGATGTGGACCGGCATTGGCTGATGGTAGATGGGATGAGGAGACAATGGAGAATGAGCCATTGATGGGAGCCCTGTTAATGGAGGCTGTTCAGGGTCCAGCACAATGGTGGGGACCGAGAACTGAATCATTGATGGGAAGGTCAATGACAGAACAGCTGAGGATGCTGATGGAGGGGGTGATAACAGTGTTAGTGGCAATAAGTGCTGAAAGACCTCCAACATCAGCTAGTATAGGATCTGTACATCAACTGGCTCTGAAAGGGTTGTTGACAGCTGAACCATCAATGGAACTGTGCCCAACAGCTATATGGGGTGAGAATCCCCCAGCAGTGGAGGTGAGCCACCAACAGATCCTGACCTGGGTGACTGAGAAATGGTTGGGGGCAGGACCCATGGCTGGAGTCTGGGACCTGTATTTTTCACCAGACTTACCTTTTCTTAGAGGTGAATGGGAATAGCCCAGGGAAACGGCCTTATCCTTATGCCACTTCTCCTTCTCAGAGTGACAGTGTTTCTCTACCAACTTTGAAGACTTGTCTTTCTTCTTTGATATGTCAGGGACAGACACTGTTAACCACTGGGAATGGTGGATCAGCAGTGAACCGGGAACAGAAGCAGTTGATGATGGGGAAACCAGCTTCTCCGCTTCCTGTTTCTCCATTTCTTTCACTTTAGATGCACTTCTAAAACTTTCCTGCAATATCTCCCGGGTGCCTGGTTAAAGCTGTGGCACACTGAACAGGCTTTAATGTTGTGGTCTTTGCAGAGAAAACTGATACACATGGAGTGGTCATCTTTATAAATGTTAACGTCACTGCAATGGCAATAGCAGAAAAATGGTTCCCTTTCCATTGCTGGTGGCATTAAAGAAAAGTTTAAAATAAACTTGAAGCAGTAGCAACAGTGAAACTTTCCAAGTTTGATGCCATTCTTTAGCAGTCATGGACTGATGAGTGGTTGATGGTGGGAGAAAGAACTGAGGCATGCTAGGGATGGACACATTGTATAGGCACTGATGAGGCATAGTGATGTGGGTGACCCAGCCAGCAAAAATTTCCAAGTGGACCTGACACGGACAGCTTACAGTTCCATGATGTGGCTTAATGGAAGGAGATATCTGTGAAGATGATAAACAAATACAAAGCTTAAGAGCTGGTCTGAATTTGGCAACTTGACTTTAATGCAAAAAAAGTAAGGCTATGTCCATTGAAGCCAAGAACCCGAAGACAGAGTACAACCTGGGAGAGGTCCTGCTAACCAAATCCAATAGTGAAAAAAACCTGGAGCTGTTGATCACTAGCAACCTGAAGTGCTCCACACAATGCAAGAAAGCAGCAGCACAGGCCAGTAGAATGTTGGGCTACATTGCAAGAGGGATCAGCAGCAGGAAAGAAGAGACAATACTGCCATTTAACAGGTAGCTGGTGTGGCTGCACCTGGAATAGTGTACAGTACTGGCATCCCCACCTAAAAAGGACATAAACATGCCAGCAGTGGTCCAAAGGGGGAGCAACAAAGATGGTTAAAGGTCAGCAGAGGAGCACATATGAGAAGAGGCTGGAGACCCTGAACATGTTCTCCCTGGTGGAGAGGAGGAGGATGTGGAGGGATGTGACTGAGACCTTCAAGTATTTGAGAGGTATAGACAAGGTAGACAAGGAGGGCCTCTTCAGGCTCAGTTGAATAAAAACACGAGGGAGCATTGTTTTAAAAGGGGAGGGGGTTAGTAGGAAGACCAGGAGGCATTGCTTCACAGATAGGATGGTGGCAGTGTGGAATGGGCTTCCTGAGGAAATGGTATCACTAGAAACAGTGGATGACTTCAAAAGAGGTTGGAACAGGGTGAGGGGGAAAATTAGGGTCAAAAGGGGTGTAGCCAGAAAGGAAGAGGTATCAGCTGGGGGTATAATCCTTAGCTGGCATTGGGGATTCTGTAATATGGGGAGACGGGATAGACTGCAGGGCCTTATTCTTCTGGCAGCCTTTTTATACTCATACAAATACAAAATACTGTGCACAGTAGAAACACAGAAACATAGAATTTGTTTACAGATAAGGGTCACTTGGCTCACCCAGTCTGACCATTTTTCTCTACCTAAAATATCATTGTAGACCCTAATTTATCTCCAGCTATTTCTCTCCCCCCCATTCCTGTCCACTAAGATTCCCTTATGCCTACCCATGTGTTCTTGAAGCCCACCACTGTTTTTGCCCCCCCTCAGCCACCACGGATGGAGGGCTATTCCAGGAATCCACCACTCTTTCTGTAAAGAAGTACTTCATCACATCTCTCCAGAATCTACTCCCCTCCACCCTCATAGCATGTCCTCTTGTTCTTGTGCATCTTTTTTTCTGAAAAAATACTTTCCTTCTGTACCTTATTTATTTCCGAGAAGTATTTAAAGGTCTTTATCATATTCCTCACTTTCCCTCCTCTCTTCCAGGGTGTACAATGCACTTACAATATACACTTAGTATTTGTATCTATGTGATGTGTATTTAGTGTTCATATTTCTCTTTTTTATAAATATGTATTATTTAAAGAGCAGTTGATGCCTTTGGGAAAACATTGAAAACAACTAATATTTAGACACTATTCAGCTTGTATTTCATACGCATTGTATAGATTCCGCCTCTCCGTTATTTATACTGAAGAAATTCCCATAAAAACAAGATCTTTATCATTTAGAGTTCATCTGCATCTATAGCTTATTCCCTACTTGAAATTATAATACTCTATTGTGACATCACAGTCTGTTGCCATGAGAATAACTGTGATGTCACAAGAGAGTATTTTTACATTTGGACCCAATATTCACAAATGGGCAAAGCAGAACTCAATGTTTTGTGCTGCGCTTGCCCATTGCCCATGACCCTGAGGGTGCCATATTCAGTTAGATAGCACACTGGTGCTATCTGACTGAATATAGGGGCATGTTCGCACAGTGCTAAGTTGAGTAGCACTGCCCTGACATGGATCCTGGCAGTGCAGGGGACAGCACCCTCAGACCAGATAGTACTTACAGTCACAGCCAAATACATGGTCAGATATTTCCTGAAATTGTTGTGATATTTCTAGAGAAATCTCCTGCCTTCTGCATTTCCACAGTAGGGGCAGCAGAGAGAAACTCTAGAAATTTTGCGAAATATCTGACCATGTCTGTGGCAACTATTGTATAGCTCCTGGTGCAATATTCAGATGGTCCTATGCACATGAGTCTATCGGACATATAAGGCACTAAGGCCATTGACATGCCCATTATGAGCATATCTGCATGGGAAGCAGTGGCAAGTTTTTGACCCTGTGACTGGCTCTAGCCCCACTCTGATTTCCCAGTCCCATAAGAAGCAATTATTCCTTGGTTGCTGGCTGCAGTTGCTCCAGCAGCACTGCTAGGGTTGCCCTGAGTCAGTTGGGTTCCTTCTTAGTATGCAAAGTGGTCTGCACTAACCCTTTTGCGCAGCACAAATGCACTGAATATTGCACTGCGTAGGTATTCCTGTCCCCCCCTTTGCCCACCACATACATTTTTTTTTTTTTTCATATGCTAACCCTGTTAGCATGCACAAAGGCCCTCTTGGCAAACAGGCTGCAATCACGTTGCCCATTGGGCAAACTTTTGATTATCTGGCCCCAGCTTGGGAAGAAGCATTAGGATCTAATGAACCCTCAAGGAACACCTCTCCTGTTTTCATGCATATGACCTTAGTTATAAATAATGGGGATAAGAAATGCTGAGCTAATGAGAAATATAAGCTGCTTTGTGTCCAAATATTTTATGTTTTTCAAAGTTCTTTTCAAGGCGTAGCTGGCTCTTTAATTAGCACTTTTGCACATGCACTTTTGATTGTATGTAGTACTTCCTGGTTGGTCTGAATGTTATTTGAATTTGTTTGCACTTTTGATAATACGTCAGCACAAGTTTCTTGGCTGCAGCACCGTTTCTATTGCTTACATTAAAGGAGGGTTATGGGTTCAACTTTTGTTTAGCAGTGAGGATTACTCATTTTTAATGTGCTGATTATCACAAATTTTGGGAAAGGTAAGGGGCACAAACTGTAAGATTATCATATCCAAAACTAAAATAATTCTTCCTTTGACCTACCTGTTCCATATATTCAATTTCCTTTCAGCATCCAACACATCCTTCAGATCTTTGATGTCCCCTCACTGTTTCTTGATAGTTAAATCTGGAGGGAATACTTGTATTCAATGGTGAATGCTTTGCAAAGGAAAATACTGTAGGAACAGTATCACTTTTTGATCTGTTTGTCTGGGCCATTGAAAATCTGCCCTCAGAATCAAAATGCCCTTTTGTCTGATAGTCAGATTCCACAAAATGTTCCCCACATACATTGCTACTTTTTGTAAGTGAAGGATTTTTTCTTTTCGTGTTATGCACCCATTTAGCTAGTATCTTATTATTAAATGGTATGCTGCGAAAAGAAACAGACCTATTGCACACTGAAGTATTAATTTATGGCATCCTGGTGCCACACAAAACTGTCCATAATGAACTTTTTTTCTGCAAACTGTGATGTCCTTCTATTTTGATGTGGTGACTGAAATAATTGCATCAACTTTTTTTAGTAGAAACTGAGATGTATCAGTTGAGAAATCTCTCCTTTATGTCTTGAGTCCTTAAAGAAAAAATAATAAAAATGTTTAATTAACATGCACAGTTATAATACTTTGTTTTATGGATTTCATTTATTTCAATAAAACTGCTTCTGGTCTGACAACTTGGGAGGCTGTAACAGCCCTCTTCTGCCATCCCAGACCAGTGACCACCTCTCCCAGGAATGACGTGGCCCCTAGGTTCCCTCACAGATTTAACCCCATGGTGGGACCAGAGGAGGGAGGGCCTCCATTCCCCTCTGGAGCCATATTCCAGAGCTGGGCCAGGTGTGCTGGGTGATGGCACAGGTCTGGGGTAGGCAGGCTTACTGAAGCCAGAGCTGTCTTCTCCCATTTTTTCCCTAGTTCCTCTGTTATGGAACATATGCTGGTGAACATCTTGTGGAAACACACACGTAGCATGTCAAACCGCAGACCCTCTCTTATGAGGATGCACACTATTGGGACATCAAGTAACAGTTACAGCAGAGGTTGTGATCCCCTTCCACACCCAATCTCTCAAGTGTGGCTTGCTACACGAGTGGCCAGGATGGGAGCAGTAAAAGGGATGGTCGCATGAAAAGTGCTTGCACACCCTCTCTAACTGATCTGCTCACATCCCATGTAATATAAACACAGGGTAAAGCACCTGCACCCAGCACTCCGAGCTGCTAGGTAGGGCTCGGGGGCCTACCACCAACAGTCGGTGCATCATTAAAAAAGATAATGTTTTCCTATCAAACACTGAAAGCCTAGAGGTCTGCCATATCCCCTCACTCTCTGCACCCTGCACAGGCAGGGATACACTAGCAGACCAGCATGGACATCCAGTTGGATGCCTGTGGTCTAGACTTGCTCCATCCACCCCTATCATTCCATTTTCAAGACATGGCTCCACAACTGCTAACCATGTGGTGCAGTGATTGTGAATGTCAGAAGGCAGGCTGGCTCCTGCAACTGTGGGCTAACACTCATGGCATTTATCTGGAGTGTCTTAGAGGATCAGGCCCTAAGTGATTTTCTGGTAGGGGATTGCAGGTTTGATATGGATCCATCATTTGTATTATTTTTTTTATTAATTAAGGGAGTGTGCAGATGCAATAGTAAGAAACTCCTTGATAAAAATACAAGGTGTGGGCGAATACCTCATTTTGCATATTCAGCCAAATATTTGTATTCAGGGCCCCATATATTCAGAAATTTGGTATTCTTTTTCATTAATAATGTAGCAATGGGGAGGACAAACACAGTGCCCCGCCCTCCTCCGCAGCCCAATCATCTTAAACTACATCGCTCATCCCCTGCCCTCTGCAACAAAGCACAATCCTACCATTCCCCCCCCCATCATCTACAATTTAAGGTTTAGATATGGTTTAATAAAAAAATCCCACAATGAGTGACTGGCATGACCCACCCACCACCACTGCCAGCTGCTGTCTCTTCTGATGATTTTTTGTTAAACAAAATCATCCCACTACTCTCACTCTACAGCAACCCCAACTCCCACCCCCTTCCCCAGCACCCAAATCCCATAATAAAATGGAGCCCTCCCCAGGCTTGGTGAGGGTGACCGGTGCAACCCACCCTCCTCCATGGATGCCCATCTGCTTCTGAATGGAAGCACTCCCTGGTTTGCTGGCATAGTAAAACAGCTGATCATGTGATCAGTCCCACACCAAACAGCAGCGTCTCTATTTTTCAGAAGGGTACAAGCAGAATTAGGGTAGCTAACCCTCAACAGCATATCTCATATGCCAGTACCTGCTGCACACCTGCAAAAGAATGCACTGTCCAAACACTTATTTGTAAATCTCAGTGAAAAAGTTTTATTTTCAAGAGAATGAGGATGAGTGCTTGCACACACACACACACACACACACACACACACACACACACACACACACACACACACCGTCAGGATCACTACCCCAGTTCTTCACCAGAAGGCTTTGTCCTGATTTGTGTGAGGCAGCCCTTGTCCTCACTGTTTCAAAAATAAAACTTTTTCACTGAGATTTACAACTAAGTGTTTGGACAGTGCATTCTTTTGCCAGTGTGCAGCAGGCACTGGAATATCTGATCATGTGATCAGCTGATTTGCCATGCAAGCAAGCGTGGAAGTGCTTCTGTTTAGAAGAAGATAGCCAGCCGTGGAGTAGGGTGGGTTTCGCCAGTCACCTTTGTGGAGCTGGGAGGGGTGCTTGATCATATTATGAAATTTGGGTGCTGGGGTGAGGAGGGTGGGAGTTGAGGGCTGCTGCTGGGGTGGTGGGTGTGGATAATTTTGTTTAACAACAAAATATGTGAGAAGAAAGAGACAGCGGCCCGCCATTGTGGTGGGCAAGTTTTGCCAGTTATCATCCATCATGGGAGTTTTTTTTATTAAATCATATCTGAACTTTAAAACTGTGGGTGCTGGGGGAAGGAGGGTTGGGATTGTGCATTGTTGCAGAGGGGGGCAGGGGGATGTAGTTTAGATAATTGGGCTGTTATTTTATTGTAGTATTTCCTGAATATGAAGAGGCACAAATAGTGTATTATTCATTATAGTCAAGAAATATTATTCGTTATTCGCACACCCCTAAAAAATACACTTTTTCTTTGTCCATGAGTGGATGCTTTGTAAAGACGAGGTTAACTTGAATGATGCAAAGCATGTAGTACCACTTTGTGAGGAGGGCAAGTTAAATATGTATTGTCAAGCAGATGATAGGTCCACAGACAGTAACATTTTATTATCTTTACAACAAATAAAGCATGCACAGCTGACCACTCTACTTCACTTGTGACTCTGTGCTTCAGGAAAAGGCAAACATGAATGACTGTGATGATAGGATGAATTAAAGTTTTAATGTTAGGTGTGGTAACCTATCATGGCCTAAAGACAGTAGTTTATGCAATTCATTATTTTACAACGCATGCTTCATGGCACTATTAACTCGTGACGTTCAGAATGTTTTTTTCCTTTGATGAAGGCAATGACAGGGCTAGAAAAATGAATCAGTATAGACAGGCACACGTCAGTGTGAATTGTCCTTTTAATTACAAACAAATCGTCATGCTACTTGAGTCTGAGTTCCTGCTTAACTCAATCCAATTTAGAAGCTCTCACATCGCACATCTATTCACTAACAAGTTCACTGCCTATCATCTAATAAGGAGCAAGATCTCAGGTCACATTCTGATCTGTATTAAACCAATTTTGCTGAGATATCAGTTACTTAATAAAAGAAATGTACATCCATGGAAAATCCAACCTAAAATAGTGTTGCTCTGCAAAAAAAGAATAAAATGATCAGCATGTCTGCACTGCACGTGGAGAGGGGCTGGCTTTTTTCTGTATTTACCGGTGACTGCAGGATTCATATAACATTTGCAAAAAAGCACATTGTGTATGAATTTACAAACATGCTGGAATCATTGCAGTTTTAATGAAAGGGGAGATTCCCCTTGTATGGAAGTATGGCTAGTCAAACGTCAGTTTCAAACAGGCTGCATGACCTTAACTTGTCATAAATAAAAACACTCCATGATTTAAATTGAGGATATAATAAAAACAAATTAGAGTTAATAAAGGCTTTTGTGATTCTATATTGACTTAGTTGTACTCACAGTGAATTATTTTAAGACCTGGGAAAAGTGATCTGTCACAACAGAGGTGTTATCAACTGGCATGATTAATTCCTGCTCTGCATTTACCACAAGGCTCACTGAGCATAACAACACCTTTGAAACACTTCTACAACACAGTAGCAGAATGAAGATATGAAAATATGATGCGTGTCATTCATAACTATTTACAAAATCTATAATTAATCCACTAATTAGAGTTAAAAAACACACTGGCTACTTCACACATTAGCACAGGCACTGTTAAGACAATGAACCATGATGCTACATCACACAAACTGCACTACCGGGTTCTCATGCTCTAACTTTCAAAACAACACACAGAAAAAAACACAGAACAAAATGTATGACTTTTTGAAACACTTATTCCAATGATATAAACACAAGTGCATCATATGTCCAGTTCACACTAGCTTTCACAAGTGTCCTGAGGTACTCCTAATGCTTAAAAGTGAAACCCCTGTCCCCTTTAAAGGTTACTGTCACTTTAACATAATGATATATAAGGGCTAACTGCATTCCCAGAAGGCAGTCTTTGACAAAGCCTCATGGGATGCAAAATGGGTTAGCCTTCATGTGCTGGATCTTACTTTTAACCCTGCATGATTAATACAAGTATGACTTCTATACAAAAAGTTTTGTTTGTGTAGTTATTTTCAGTTGTGAGTGCCTGGCCTTTTTTTCACAATACATATTGTAGTATCTTAGCTGTGAGTCATCTAATCCCAGTGCTGTTCTTTTTGTATCTGCTAGATTGTTTTGTGTTGCTACAACATCATTGTTTTAGGTGCAAACATGAGTGTGAAAGAAAAAGTGAAAACAGGACACATCATTTACTGTGATGTTAGCTTCATTTTTCAACAGCAGAAAAATAAAAGCCTTGGAGGAAACAGACCATGAAGATATCATAAGTGATACTGCAAGACTACAGACTAATTTAATAAAGCATATGGGAAGGCCAATAGAATGCTGGGCTGCATAGGCAGACAGGGTCTTTTCAGTAGAAGGAAAGAGATGATTTTGCCCCTTTATACGTCCCTGGTGTGGCCACATCTAGAATACTTTACACAGTTCTGGAGTCCTCATCTGAAAAAGGATAGAGACTGCATAAATCAGTTCAGAAGAGGCTGATGAAATGAAACAGGGGCAGCTGGGAAAACATATGAGAAGCGGCTGAGCAGCCTGAACATATACGCACAGGAGGACGGATGACAAGGGAGATATGACAGCAACATTTAAATTTCTCAAAGGGCTCAACGGGGTCAATTGCCAAGTCTTATTCATGGAGTGTGAGGGACCAACAGGATGACACAATTATAAACTAATGTGTGAGAAATTTAGAAGGGATGTGAGGAAGTGTTTCTTCATGGACAGAGCGGTGGATGAATGGAACTGCTTGTCTAGAGAGGTAGTCAATGAGGAGACAGTGACCCAGATTCATGAAGAGGTAGGACAATTTAAAGGGCTAGTGAAACCATGCTCAGGGAAGGGGAGGGGCAGGAAGAAACCAATGTCAAGCTGCCATTAGGACAGTTTGCAAGCTGGTAGAGCTCATATAGGGATCAGGGTAAACTTGATAAATCACTGTTTTGTATTGCATGCAAATTTTGTTTCTATGGCAATCTTTTCACATGATCTGGGATTTTAATAAAGGACACTGTTTATTCTTCATATACTGAGTACTTTTAATTCTAAGGTTAGAGAGTGTACATAATTTTTTGTTGATTTGCCTTCCTGAGACTGGATTGTCAGCAACCATTCTTTCCAAGCTGTAGTGCACTGTGTTTGTGCTTTGCATATATAAGTGGCAGACTGACAAGCTATATCACAGTCCCACAGAATAGCAAAAAGAAAAGTTATTTTTATTTATGGGGGTTCACACCAAGATAACCTAATTTTAAGTGGAGCACCTAGTTTGAAAGGGGGTCCCAGGGGGCAGCATCAGTAAAAGCACACAATACAATGTTACACAATAAATAAATATAACAGATACCATAGTCTACAAACAATATAATAAACACATTGATGTATAACATGTAAAGCCCATTACCTTTGGTGGGCACAGGACATGCTGAGGGGATTAAAACACCTTGATTTTGTCCACAAGGGCAGTAATGGAGCATCCTTCCATATTTTCAGGGAATGTGTTTCACCTTGATAGTACTCCAGCTCTTGGCCCCCTAATCAGGATCCCAGCACTGCCTCAACCCTATCATTCCACCATCTCCCAGGACCGACCCATCTCCCAGCCACTCATGGTATCACCTCAGAATGATGGAGGCTGTCAGGCTGGGCCAAGTCCCTCTGGTTTAGGCAGGTTGCTTTGGCAGCCAGGACTGAGCCCAAAGCCGCAGTGTGGGGGCTGTTGCTGGCACTTGAGGTCACTATTCTGCAACAGTTGGGGTACTTCTTCCCTTTGCTCTCCACCCCATGGAGATGCCTGCTGAGGGCAGGATGTGCACCCATAGTTCGTGGTACTTGCTCTAGCCAATCAACATCTCCCCTCCAGCAGATTCCACTTCCTCCTGCATCTCCATCCATCATCAGCCATGTGGAAGTAGTGGGTCACAGAATTCCTCCCTCCCTTCCTAGTGGAGGGAGAGCATCCTGCATGATGCTCAGTCCTCCTCTCCCTGGATGGATCTCTGACAATCAAGGCTTATTCCTGAACTCAGGTTGCCAGTGCAATGGGCGGTAGGGCTACTGTTGCACCAGCGGTCTGGCTTTGAGTGTGTACAATAAGAGAATGCATTCTATTTTAGGAATCATTTGGCCTTTGGGTTAACCTGAATATTCTTGACCTGAGACCTTAGCTGGTAAGCACTAATAGTTCTGGTCAGGAGAATGCAAATCTAGCTGAAATGCATATGATACACACTGTTGTAAATTAAGCAGGTCCAGTGTAGCTCATGCTGTTTTTCCAAGGAAAGTAGCTCCACCTTTAAGCAGAGTAGTGAGTCTGTCTGAAATGTATAGGCAAGTATTGATTTATTTGATTTTTTATTTAACCAGGGTTGGCAAACCAAGCCAAAGGCCCTTCGTCAGGTATGGCCTGGAGCTGGAACAGGCAGTTAAAAGGATGAAATACAACAAGGTAAGTTACACCTGCAATATGCAGGTACAAATATATAAATGAGAACACAGGATTCAATATGAAACATTAAAGACAAATACAAAAAGAGGCCCCTATGCACCAAGGCATGGATTGTATGTGTGAAATGCATGTAAACAACCCACGCAGCTCTGCACTCACAGTCAGGCACACACTAGCTGACATTCATCATCACCAGCCACCTGTCTGTAGCCCCACTCCTTGGCACACAGGACTGCAGGGGGCGGATGGTAGATGAGTGGAGGACACAGGTGGGCATCCAATCAGACACCCATCCTGGGTCCAGTACTGGAGCCTCTACTCAGCGTGAGCAGGGGATTCTGGGCAGACGTGGGTCTCCGGTATGGGACTGTATGGGCGAGTGCCCAAAGAGTTGCCTCCAGCCAAAGTACAGTGTCCCATACCTGTTAGCTTGCATGGCAGTACATCACTTGCCAAGTACACACTGTACACAAACAGCAGTCATACACGTGGTACATGCCACAGAAGCCATTGCATAGGCAGTATATTCAGCATGTACACTGTCAGCTGTGCAGGAGGTCATCAGCCACTAGTCCTATGTTCCACACATAACACATATTGGGAACACGTACACATCCTGTGATATTATGTGTTGCAGTATATATATGGAATGCTCATATGTTGAATGTCTTCCCAACCATGCATGTTGTTCCTGTGCAGCATGGCAGTGGGAATATATGCATGATTAGTCATGGTGGAGTACACTTATTTGTATGTACTCATCACTATCAGGTAACATGCATGGAACTCAGCTGTGAGTATGTACACTAATGCTACATATCAGATGTTGAAGGGGTACTTCTAGGAATCTGAGTGGGGAGTTCCACTATACATTCTTGAAGTGATACATTCTGCCAGTAATGTATGGAGGCTGTCTCTCCTTCTGGATGTATTACACATTGTCAGATGAGTCCCTTCCATCACTATGTTGAGATATCGTACATGGTGTGATTTATCGTGCGCTACCTGTACTATATAGTTGTATAAGGCAGTCTGTCCTTTTATGTGAATGTATTGTCTGTGGTGCAGTATGTCCCGACAAGACCAGAGGGTGTCTGTTGTAGGTGCATGCACTAGTTATGGCAGGGTCCCCCTTTCATAACATATGTAATCATTGTGCCTGGTACTCTATGCCTTTGTGCAAGGCACAGAATGCGGACACGCCCCTGACAGTCCCCCTGGGCCACCCCTGCACAGAGCAGCGGATACAGCTGGGGGGGAGACCAGTGTGCAGTGGGCTTGCACACCTTCTGTGAATGTTAACTCTCTACAAAGCCCCTCTCCCAGACAGATAACATGTGAATGTCTGCAGCGTCATCATGTAGAATGAACCCTACTTGAGGACACTATTATGTTAGTGATTTCGTCTCTATTCAAAGCATGGTTCTTTCTCCCCCGACACCATGATATTGTCTGGTTGACTGCTATGTGAACTGCCAACCAGAGCAAAATAAAGTCTGCCATTTCTGCCCAAAGCTTGTTTTTCATCTACAAGAATGGAACAGGTCACATTTCACCTGTTCAGTTCTTTGCTAGAGCACAATTATGGCATATATTGTCTTTATAATGTAACCCTGTTAAGGTGGCTGCCGGTTATGGTTACATATACAGCGACACTTTCATTCACATTTATGCAGAGACACACCAGCAACACAAGTACATTAAAAGTAAATTTATTGTAAGTAGAACTCTATCTAATGGGGTGTAGTGCTACTATAGTGCCATGGCTTGGAGGGACAGGAAGCGCATCCTTAGGATCACGAGAACAGTTGCACGGGAGTCTGAGCTGGACGTCATTGTCCACCTAGGGACAAATGACTTAGCTCATCATGAGATTAGAGTAGTGCAGAAGGACTTTGTAGAGTTGGGGAGGGGCTTAAGACAAGTAGCACACACAGTATCCTTCTCAGAGGTACTGCCTGTCAGTGGCATGGGTGAGGCGACGGTACTTTGCACCATGCAGTTTAACAAATGGTTGAAAAAATGGCGTGGAGCACAGGGGTTTGGCTTCATTGGGGACTGGGGTTCCACCTGGAGGGACACCAGCCTATACTGGCAGGATGGTCTGCATCTGTCCAGGAAGGGAACACGTCTTTTGGGCAATCAGTTTAAATGCTTAATTGGCAAGCCTTTAAACTAGTCAAGGGGGGAGGCACTGATAAGCAGCAGGAAAATCCCAGCCTCCCCCTACAAAGCAGGGTACTAAATGAGAAAAAGACCAAGGTAGAAAGGTCAGTGGGGGATGCCGCTACAGAAGGTAAAGCCATCAAAAAATGGAGAGCAATGAGTACCAATGCCCTTAGTCTGGGTAACAAGCTTCCTGAATTAGTGGCCTTGATGGAGGAGGAAGATCTGGATATCATGGCAGTCACAGAAACATGGTACACACAGAACCATGACTGGGACGAAACATACCAGGATACACTATCTACAGGAGGGACAGGGAGGGTAAAAGGGGAGGAGGAGTAGCTCTCTACATAAGAGAAGAAATCAAAGCAACAGAACAAAAGGGTAAACAGGGATGAGAAGAAGCACTGTGGGTCAACTTGGAGGCAGGCAATGGCACCAAAATCCGCACAGGGGTTGTATACAGACCCCCCTCTCAGGGGGAGGAAATGGACAAGGAAATGATAGAAAGTATACTTAGAATAGCAGATAAAGGGAGATATTGCTGATGGGTGATCTGAATATGTCAGATGTTAACTGGAGTGCAGTTGCAGCAGCCACTTCTAAGAGTGGGGTTATTCTAGATGCCCTACAGGGGGCATGCCTTAGACAACTAGTATTGAGCCCACTCGAGAGGGAGCAATCTTAGATCTGGTTCTCTCAAATGGAGATGAAGAGAGGATCACAGATGTAGAAGTGGGTAGCCATCTGGGAACTAATAAACACAGCAATAGAGTCAAGCCATACAAAGACAAAGGTACTGGATTTTAGGAGGGCTGACTTTGCCAAAATGGGTGAGTGCCTAAGGAATGCACTAGCAAATAGGCAGGAAGGAGGGGTGGAGGAACAATGGGGAATAATAAAAACTGCCATCACAGAGGTAACAAGCCTTTGTGTAAAGCAAATAAACAAAATGAACGAGGTAAGAAACCACTATGGTTCTCAAAGGAAGTGGCAGTGAAGGTTCAAGAGAAAAGAAAGCATTCAGGAAGTACAAGGAATCACAGAAGGAGCAGGACAGAGAACTGTATCAGTTAAAGCAAAAGGAAGCTGGAAAGGCAGTCAGAACAGCAAAGGCCCAAACCGAGGAAAAGATAGCCAACTCAGTTAAGAAGGGGGATAAAACCTTTTATAGGTACATCAGGGAGCAAAGGAAGATCAAGGGAGGGATAGTGAGGCTTAATAAAGGGAGGGAGGGTGGGCAGAGGGTGACTTTGAAAAGGCAGAGATACTAAACAAATATTTTTGCTCAGTATTTACAAAGGAAGAGGGGAGGTACCTAAAACAAACAGTAGAAACACTCTGGATACAGAAGTTGATACCAGCCCATTTACAGAAGAAAGGGTCTGAAAGAGCTCTTAAAACTGAAGGTGGACAAAGCAATGGGGCCTGATGGGATTCATCCCAGAATTCTAAAAGAACTAAGGGTAGAACTAGTGACACCACTGACTACCCTCTTTAACAAATCATGGGAGGATGGGGTGGTACCTGAGGACTGGAGGAGGGCAGATGTGATTCCCCTTCACAAAAGTGGGAGCAAGGCAGAAGCAGGAAACTACAGACCTGTTAGTTTAACCTCAGTGGTAGGGAAAATGATGGAATCACTTCTGAAGGAAAGAATTGTTGAGTATCTAGAGGCCAGAGGGGCACAGACCCAAGGCAGCATGGATTCACAGTGGGAAGGTCATGCCAGACAAGTCTGATAGATTTCTTTGACTGGGTGACCAAAGTAGTTGATCAGGAGGGGTTGTGGACATGGCCTACCTAGACTTTAGCAAGGCATTTGACACAGTCCCACACACAAAGATTAATATACAAGTTAGCCAGCCTGGGAGTGGGTCCCAAGATGACAGCCTGGGTAAAGAACTGGCTGGAGAATAGGACACAGAGAGTAATAGTAAATGGAGTCCACTCTGAAAAAGGGGGTTAGTAGTGGGTGCTGCAGGGTTCAGTATTAGGACGGTCCTCTTCAATGTCTTTATAAGCAACATTGCAGGGACTGAAGGTATGTCTCTTTGCAGATGACACAAAGATCTGCAACAGAGTTGATGCACAAGGTGGGGTGGAAAGGATGAGAAGGGACTTGGCAAGGTTAGAGGAATGGTCAAATGTATGGCAGCTTAGATTCAATGCTAAGAAGTGCAAGGTAATGCACCTGGGAAACAAAAACCCAGGGGAAGAGTACACAATGGGGGGTGAGATACTACTAACAACAACAAAAATGGAAAGGGACCTGGGGGTAGTCATATCAGATGACCTAAAGGTGGGCAAGCAATGTGAGAGGGCAGCAAGGAGGGCTGGGGGAATACTGGGATGCATAGGGAGAGGCATCACCAGTAGAAAACAAGAAGTTATTATCCCTCTGTACAGACAGCTGGTGAGACCACATCTGGAGTACTGCATGCAGTTCTGGAGACCCAATCTCCGCAAAGACATAGACAGGATGGAAGCTGTCCAGAGGAGGGCAACTAAAATGGTGCAGGGTCTGCACCAGAAGACATATGAAGAGAGACTTAAGGAGCTTAATATGTATAGCCTCGAGGAAAGGAGGGAGAGGGGGACATGATAGAAACTTTCAAGTACCTCAAGGGAATCAACAAAGTCCAAGAGGGTAGCATATTTCAAAAAAAGAGGTGTGCAAGAACAAGGGGGCACAATTTGAAGATAGAAGGGGGCGGCTCAGAGGTAATTTAAGGAAGTATTTTTTCACAGAGAGGGTTGTGGATGTATGGAACAGCCTTCCAGAGGAGGTTGTGGAGTCAAAAACAGTGGTGGAATTCAAGCATGCATGGGACAGTCATAAGGCAATTCTAGGGGGTGGGAGTAGGAAGAATTAGGCTTCTGGTTAACTAGGATCTGCAGCTTATCCATCAGGTAGGAAAATGGGCAGACTGGGTCGGCCAAGCGGTCCTTATCTGCCGTCAAATTCTATGTTTCTATGTAGTGCATTAAAACTAATGCTTTGTAGTTCCCTAGAAGCATTCACATGTGGATTTGTATTCATCAATCAGGATAATTTCAATGGTAGAGCCAGTTTTAAGGAATCGTTCAGCAAGTGTTGGATCCAGATGGTTTTAGAAGAAAGTGGATGCATGGGGAAAAGCTGACTGATGCAGTGATGCAGGATGATGATGATGATACACATATTCATATACCAAGTATGTTGCCCAGATGTGGACTCCCTACTGGATTATTAAATCTAGCTGTAGGAGGAGAGATCCTACTGTGGCAGGAAGCTGCATAGATACACCATGCCTCTGCCTGCTTAAGATTTCTCTGCATATCTGCATACATAGGGAGAATAAATTATGGGTATGTGTGATATACAGGAAAATTTATCCACTAAAAGGGGTTATAAGGTAACAGGCCATGAGCCCAAATAGTGAGTGCTCTAGACATAGCCATGAATGATTATACTCCATGATAATTCTTGTACTGCATAGTCATTATTGACCCTAAATGTATTTACTACTCTCCAGCCTTCATACCCTCTTCCTGGATGAAGACAAGTTCTACAGGGGGAAACTGCACCATAGGCATAGAATTCCTGGATCCTGGGTGGTCGGCATCTTCACAAGCCATCGTCTGAGATCACATGTCCAGACTCCCCTCTAGCAAAGCACCGCTAAAGCCACTAACCAATCGAATTGTGAGCGCTCTTTAGCCCTTGCTTCTGATTGGCTCCTACAGTCTACTCCTGTGTTCCTTTTTATTCTTGCTAAAATCCGATCCTCTTGCTGAACCCTGCCAGAAAAGCTGTAATCACTTATTTGCCTGATCGTTAGGATCCTTATATTACTGCTGAGTGCAAATGTAGGGAATCTATGTGATTACGCTTCCTTCTGAAGTCTGTATCTGAGCTTGACCATAGGCGCCAAAGTATATTCATCACTTATACTGCTGTTTGACTTTCCGGTGGTCCGACAGTCCTTTGTCCACAGACAGCCTCTCTGCTGGCCCCCCTCTGTTTTTTCTTGCTGTGCTTAAGCCCCCATGGGCCCTAGTACTACAGACTTGGAAAACATGGACACTGGGCAGTCAGCGCTGCCCCTGCCATCACCTCTGTACCTAAGCCCAGACCCTCCACAAGCAAGGTACGGCAAAGCCGCCTTCCAATTGGAATGTGAGCGCTCTCCGGATCTGACCTCTTATTGAGTCCTGTAGCCTGATTTGTTGTTTCTTCTAAACCTAACTATAATCTGTTTTTATTCTTGTTTGTGAAATTTGTCAAAAATGCTGTAATCACCTATTTTGCCTGACTGTTAAGATATCTATCCCTAGGACTTGAGTGTTATTTTAGGGAAATTCCTGTGATCATATCCATTTCTGAATCTTTGTGGTTGCACCAGCTTCTACTACTGTATGTGCGGCTGTTCTCTGTATCCTACTGAAGATTCCAGTAAGCCATTATGAATGTTGCTTTGTGTATTCACTTGCATTTCTACTTGTATTATTTGCTCACATTGTAAATATGTCTGTATGCACTTTACTACTGGCCCAGATTTAACCAGGTCCATCTTGTAAATGTGCTTGCTCAATGATGTTCACCTGGATAAATAAAGATTTTGATTGATTGATTGATTAATTATCTAATTTCCCCTTCCACTTGATGGGTAAATGGCCTTGTATGTTACACATACCATCATTTATTTTATACAACACATGGCCTTTTGTTTTCTTTTACCAGCTGTGTGGGGCTCTGTCAGTTTTCTGGTGAGCCGTGGTCAAGGCCTTTACTGGTTTGCCTTGTTCTTTCTGGCCCCATGTGTTTCTGTAGTATAGTGGTGCTGTGGTAATGTTTTTTTTTTTGGGGGGGGTTGGCTCTTTTGCATTTCTGTAGTGCATGTTTCTTCCAAAAAAGGGTGTGCGTCTATGACAGGCATCCATTAGTTTGCTGGTGGGTTTGTGGATTGGGTCTGTGTGTGGTGGTATGTAGCAGTGTGAGGGAAGCAGTGCCAGTGGTCAGGAGGATGGTTTGTGTCAGGGCCTGTGGAACCCATGGAGTAAGTTGTGGCCTGGAGTCTCAGATGGTGGTGGCAGTGTGGAGGGCATGGCATTGGAGGACAGAGCTGCAGTGTTGAGGTAACAGGCTGTTGGTAAATATAAGGATGAGGGGTTTCTTGTGTGTTCTGTGAAGTGGCCTCAAACTGTTTTATTTTTATTAGCAGGATTGAGTGCTCCAGGTTGTCAAGGGTGCAGAGAGTGTTTGTTTTACCAGGATTTAGTGCTCCAGGTGGTGGTGGAGAATGACTGGGGAAGTTTTTTTTTTCCCCATGACGGAGAAGCTGTACACTTTTAAAGGTATACAGGTGTTCCTTTGTAGGCATACAGCTTTAATTAAAATGCATTTTGGGGGGAGTTTTTTCCCACAGTAGACAAGTTGTATTCCTCTAAAGGTTTACAGTTATCCCCTAGAGGTAAACAGCTTTAATTGGGAAGTCTAAATTTTTAATTACGGGTACTGTTTATAGACCTAATTGGTGAGTTTATCAGAGGAATACATGACAATGGTTTCTATGGGGAAAGTGCTAACCATATACCTGTAATATATTATAGGGGTGCAGTAGTACCCCTATAATTAGGGCTGAGTAAGCCGTTTAATGTTAAACCGCAATATCTGCACCTTAATAACTTTGGCGTTGCTTGATGAAGTAGCCCAAAATATGGCATGCACAGTCAGGCTGTTACAGTCTCAAGATGTGAAACGTTTTGTTATGGCAGGTTGTTCAGCTTTTTAGATACAGAGCACCAGAAAACACATGTGGGCTGCCATTTTTTCTAATTTTAAACTCACAAATATTGAAAATGCATAAAAATTATCTATTTAAAAAAAAACACCTGAATCTAGCTAAAAAGGACCAATTTAGCTAGATTCTACTATTTGCTTTTTAAAAAACTTGCCAGAAATACCTTTTCTGGGCATCTCAAAATCCAGGGTGCCCAGCTTAGTGAGAGGAGCAGTTCACCCATGTTCTCTGTATGAGAACAGTGAGACTTTCTTGAGTCCAGCAGCTGGAAGTTGTGCTGTGGGTTGCAGTGACAGCATTGAGCTATCGATCCCATAGTCTGTCTGTCTATCTGTCTATTTTTTTATTAAGCGGACCAGGGTGCCCACCTCTGGTACTGCTTCTTTCTCCCCCCTTGCCTCCAGGTGACCCTCCCTTCCCAATGTATATTTTTTTAAATACATAAGCAGACCATGGTGCCCACCCCCAGTACCACTTTTGTGGACCTCCCTCCCCTCCAGGTCACCCACCCCCATTTGCTGAAAAAATTGTCAGCTGAAATTAAGAAAACCATCTCTTGATGATTTTTTTCCTTTTTTTACCTGCAAAGAAGAAAACGGTCCCTCATCGATCTAACTCCCCCATCCTGACCTCCCACTCAGCACCCACCATCCCATGTCCCCTCACTCACCTAAATATGTCCCACTGCAAAGATTCACTCTCTGACTGAAGACACATCTTGCTGCTGGAACTGCCATCTGCCATATGAGAAACAAAGGTAAATGTGGTTCAATGTATTTCAATTAGGTTTTGAGCTTTAATGCATAACTTCATCAGTTTTGCATATTTTGATCCCAAATTTTCAACATTGCCTTTTTGGGACCACACCTCAAGACCAGTGGTGGAATTATGCAAATTAGGCAATTTTTCAGTCACTTGACAAAATCACTTTTCAGACAGGTTTTGAACATTTTCACCACCTTTGTTCATGAGGTGGGGTCAAAAGAAGGCCATGTTCAAACTTTGGGGTCAATATATGTAAAAATGGCAAACTTATGCATGCACATTGACATTTTTCTACGCTCATTCATAACTCTGGTAATTTTAAATATTTTGACTCCAGATTTTCAGCATTGCCATTTTTTCACACCACCTCATGAACGTGACAGTTGTCATTTTCCAAATCTTGGCCAAAATGTGTTTTTGCACCTGTTGCACAGAATGATGTTTCAGTAGTGTGGAATTAAGTTTCAGTGGGATTGGAACATTTTCACCTGCTGGGTTCATGAGGTGGTGTAATAAGAAGGCTATGCTGAAAATTTGGTGTACAAGTATGGTAAAATGCCCAGGTTATGAGCAAGCATTGACGTATTTAAATGTTGCTCATTACATCACTAATTTTCAATATTTTGACTCCAAACTGTCAACATAGCCATTTTCCATACCACCTCATAAATGTCACATGCAATATTTTAAACCCTGAACAAGATTTGTTTCCGCACTTGTGATGCAAAATTACATTTTGTCCAATGTACCATAAATGGTACATGTCATGTTTATAAGGTGTATCATAAAATGAGTATCTTGAAAATTTGGGGTCAAAATTATACTTGTTAAAGTTTAGGTGTGGTGCCAGTCTTGGCCCTAGCAAGTATGCTTTAGGATCCCATAGCAGTGAGATGAGTTTGGTGGTGAGCCCAGTGACCCAGTTGGATGGGGTAAGGGTAAGGGAAGGTGTTGTTATGCAATGATGCAATGCATGGAATGAAAGGTTTAGGGTTGTCTGCATTGGCCTGGGTACCATATAGTAAAGACAATTTTCCTCTTGGTATAGGGCCCTGCACCTCTCCAGTCATGGGTGGCAGAGGGCCCTGTGCACTGGCTGACAGATGTACTCTTTGCCTTGTGCATCTGCAGCCACATTGAAGCACAGGGACCAATAGGCCATAATCTCACTAGAGCTGCCTGCAGCCATCTTGTAAGCTGGGCGGCTGCTGCCGTGCAGGTTATATTAATGAGGGCTACCAACTCTGCCACTGATTGGTAGCCCTCATTAGCATAACCCACATGGCAGAAGCCGCCCTGCTGCATGAGATGGTGGCAAGTGGCTCTGGCAAGATTATGGACAGTGAGGATCTTTAAAACTAAACACTACAGCCCAGCAGGTAAATAAAACATTGTTTTAATGAAAAATGCTGTAATCTGGCATGTGTGCAGCAGATGCTTCACTTTGTGGGCTAGTGTGAGTTTCCCTTTTACCAAAATGAAATCCCCTGCCTGTAGCATCACAGTCAGCTTCTGTGCAAATCACTGCAATGCCACAAACTGAGGAATCAGCATCATGCCTATTAGGTGAGTGGGCATGTGCCTCCCAAATGTTGCATTTTTTATTGATTCTGTGCTGCTTGCTGGGACCATCCAAGGCTAAAATCAGTATAATTCTTGAGGGTTGGGGCTATGGAGTAGGAATAGTCTGGTAGTTGTTGTGGAGAGGAACCATGAAAAAGACAGAGCACCAAACAAAGGACAACCAAGTTAATTGGCTTATGATTACAATGACTTGGTGGGTGGAATAATGGGGGAAGCACAATACACATGTTGGTTATGATAAGGTCACTGGGCTCGATTTTCAAAGAGCCCTTAGATCACTGCAATCTGTGGTGATCTAGGGCTGCATTGAACTCAGGATTCATCAGGGACTCTGTGCCCAGTTTTGTAAAATCAGGGGTCCCTGTACCAAAAACTCAGGAGTGTCCACACCCACAGGCTAGCACCAAACAATCAGCACACTTGTGGGAATTGCCACAGGGATCCAGCACTCCCCCACCAGGCACAACACTAGAGGGGCCAGGATGGCTAGAGGGGGTAATGAAACTGCTTGCCAGGAGAGGTCTGGGGGCAGAAGGGACACATGGGGTGCCATAGGGGAGTTGGGGAGATGGTGTGAATGTGAGGGAGTGATATGGCACCCAGTGGGGGTGCTATTTCAATAACTATAAAGCCAATGGGATGGTACCACTGTGGGTGTTCAGGGACAGACAGTGCCCACCTGGTGCCATGGCACTGTCTATCCCTTAAACCCCTCCAGCAGTACCATCCCATTGACTTTATAGCTATATAAATGGCACCTTCGCTGGGAGCCACATCACTCCCTCACATGCCCACCATCTCCCCAATGCTGTCTATGGAACTCCCATGCCCTTTCTGTCCCAGACCCTGTTTTCAGATCCCCCCAGTTCACCACATTGTGTGGCAATGGAGCAGATCACTTAGACCACCTCATGGCTGGTGTAAGTTGAGCCCCCTTGCTGTGCCTATGGGGGGCTTCCAAAATAAGAAAAAAGGGGATGGTGCAGTCCCCACCATGGTGCAAGCCCCCTTGCAACCTGGTGCACCCTGCTGTATGTTGCAAGGGTGGTACAGTGTCAGTTTGGTGCAGCGGCTCCCCTTTTCAATGCAGACCACATTTGAAAATCATGAGTGCCGCATCTTTTGTGTCACTTATATTTGACTCAGTCACCTTGCTTCATGCTCAGGGCTCTGAAAATTGAGCCCTATGTTTCTAGCTCTAATGGGTTAAAGGTTAGACCTTTTCAAAAACATTGGGCAGGATTTTCAAAGGATTAGATTGCTGCAAGCCCTGGTTGTGCTGACAGTACGGCACATGAGGCTTGCAGCAATCTAATGAGAAGTTCTTTCCCGTGCAGCAATTACCACATGTTAGACCAACTTTTTTCCAGTCTAACTTGTGGCAATCCTGGGGGTCCTTTTTATGGAACTTGCACCAGATATTTGGCACAAGATGCCGTAAATCGTGAAAACTGTTAGAACTGCATCCAAGATTGTGGAATTGGGTGCAGTTGCAGTGATGAGATTGGCATACCACCAGAACCTAAGTGTTGCCATTCTTTGAAAATCCTGCTCATTATTTTTAGAACATTCTAACTTTGGAACCAAAAGGGCTAGGAACTTAATTTTTTTTAATGAAGGTTTGGAGTTGGAGCCATAAGAGTAAGTCCTATGGATGCCATCTTTATGTGTCAATCAACCTCTACATAAAGTTCTGTCTGCTAGGATCAAGTACAATATCACATTTTTTGCTGGGATATCTTGCAGGATGCTGCAGAAACTTAATGTAATCCAAAGGTAATTGCTCCAGTTTGTCATCCAGTAAACTGTAAAATCTCATACAGAGTGATTGATCCTGGTGGACAGCATTGTATACACTACATATCAACTCTCTTAAAGCACCTTTAAATGTATCAATCAGTCAATCAATCAATCAAATATTTTTGTTTATTTTAATAAACCAGGATGAAGTCAGATCATTTGAGCTGAGGCTAACTTACAATTAAACAATGGGGTCCGAGAATCTTTTTCCCCATTGTAAATCCTATGCTATAGTGATGGCAAAAGGTGTCAGTCAGCCACATCAGGACCTCCCCTGAAATCAGTCCAAGCACCACAAACTGAAGACTGACAAAGATGGCAATCCCCGGTAAACAGCCATCTTGCAGAACTGCTGCTCCGCTCTACTCCCGTTCCAATCCACCCCCTTGCGTAATCAGCAACAGGTCAATCAAAGAAGAGACAGGATCAGGTGCACAAAAAAAATAAAATTCTTCTTCCAGGTAATCCATGCTGTCTCAACTCCTTCCCTGTAACCGGACATACCGCACTCACCTCCCGTTCAAACTCCAGCCAGCTCCATTCCTGGTGTCTCCTCTACCTAGTCCCATGTACTTGAATGTCTTCACCTTCCTGTCCCAGGAGTACCAAAGATGGGGACTAAGGCAGTCACCAGAATTACTAATTTTAAACCAGTGCTGCTGCCCGCCCTCTGACCTTGAACCTTCTCGACAACTGGGGAAACAGTGCTAGGAAGTTAATCAGCAATGCCACACATGCACAAGAAAATGGAACCAGTGCTCTGTACTTCAAATATGGCCAATTAAATAAAAGTAACTACAAATCTATGAAAAACACTTTTTTTAATGTTACTTCACACAAAACAACAAGGAGAACCGCTAAAGCCAGCGTAAACCTGGAAGTAGAAAATGGCAATATAATCTCTCGTAGCACTATCTCTAAACATCCACTAGGAAGGAAGTGTAAGGCTGTCAGCTTTAAAAATAAATAAAAGAAGCTCAAACCATATTCTGTCTTGCTCCAAACATAAGACACACTCACCAGGGTAGGGAGGGGAATCCAAAAACAAAAGGGGAAGACTGCTAGGCTCTCTCTCTGTGCAAACATATTGGGAAGGGGGAAGGTATTCTGAATAACAAGAAGAAACTGTTTTTTTCTGGTGTAGTAATAAAATCAATAAAAATAATATAAAATTAAACAAGTTCTTGCTCCTTATTTTTTTTTTCCTTCTCATCAAAATAAGGTGGCCATTGTATAATCACAATATACCACTCCAGGGTGTGGGCATGGCAGGATTTATCACTTCTGGTGTGGTTTACTCGCTTGGCCTATGGCCTTGTGACCAAATCACACCAGGCATGATAAATCCTGCCATAACCAACACTCTGTCATGGTATACTGCTTAAAGATATCCTGATGGCATACAAAGCATATACTATAAATGCATCCCTAAATTACAATTGGTTGTATCAATTATCCATATTTCTTTGTTGCTTCACAATAAAAAAACATCAGACACATATTGTTGACATATAATTTTTGTATTGACAGATTGTATTGATGCAAGTTTATGTCTCAGTTCATGAAATGCAAGATGATAGCCGTTATATGTCAACACATAAAATGCAAGCCCCTTTAAAAAAAAAAAAAAAAACATTCTTTAGAATTTTTTCCCCTGAATTTTGCTAATGCTACACCCTATTTTATTAGGAACTGTGAAGTTTGCAACCTCTTATGCATTCATCTTATGTCCTTAATTGAGTTGCCAATTCACCTTCCCTTCCAGTAATCACAAATCTCCCTTGCTTTTGCAAGCTCCAAAGCACCAGAAGATAAGAAGAAGAATTAAACAGTTCATGTAAACTTTATTTGCTGTGGTGAGGATATGGGGGAAATTAGATGACTTTCTGGATTAGTACATGGTTACAGCAGCTTTCCCCGTAAGGCCACTGTGTGAATTTTTGTCCAGGTTGAACCGGACAAAACATTTTATCTGCTGACTGTGAGGTACCTTCTCTGATATATGATCTGGTAGTCTCACTTCTGTGGTTATTTACATAAAAAAATTAAAATAACAACTATAATTAAAATTTACATTAACTGAAACCATTGTGTGTGATTTTACATGAAAAGGAGCAAAGTGAAAGGGCCTGAAGTTAAAACTACCCTTTCTTCAACCTACTGATAGTGTACAATTCTTTGCATTTTGGACTTATAGTACAAGAGTATAAGAGTGTATCATTCCAGGTCAAGGTTCATGCAAGAAAACCTTCAATTGGACTTCCCATACTCTGCACTTGGCCAGGGGATAAATAAAAGGCTTACATGTCTGTTGCTAACTGTCTGGCTCTTTTCACAAGCACTGAAATTCAAGAAAAGAAAACACCTTGGTTGTACTTCTTTTTCTATTGTACTGCTTAAGCATCTTGTCAAGGTTATTTAATACACATATTGATTTTGATACTAATGCACCTCTTGAGCATTGACGTATTATTTTATTTTCATTTCTCTCTCTGACTGTGGAGAAAATGTGCAGTTACGGTAGCCTGTGAAAAATGAAAGGGAGAACATGAATCATCATCTGTAGTTTTTAAAAGGCTGCCTGTAAAATTTGGAGCAATATTTATTTTTCAGAATTTCAGTAAAACAAGGATGTCTGATGTAGTTAGCAAACAGTTGTGTTAAAGAGTTGCCGATAAAATACAACCAAGATGAACATTTTGCAGCATGATGGCGAGTGCTAAAATAATGAAGGTAGGCAGGGAGAAATGCACAGTGCCTAGACATAAATGGAGATCCAACAGAGACCACTGCATAACTCATGTAGCCACTGGCCCAGAAGTGGGGTTGTTTAGTTTTGTTGCTCACAGCCTACATTTGTAGGATTAACAGCCCACAGAACAGATAGCAGCTCTGGAAACAGAATATTCAGTACCAGAGACAGGAAGTGGGGGATGGGAGAGTTTTCATCTAGCAGGTAGCAGCCTGTAAGGCTAGTTTCTTGAGTTCTGCTGGAGAGTGCAGACTGAGTGCAGTGCTGTTGAAGGTCCCTGGATGCCCCAGGGTTTGCATGGTTCCTGTATGTGGAACTCCAGCTAACATTCTGGAAGTGAATTTTCAGAGACTGCTGGAAAGGTTGCCCCTTTGAATGTCTAAGGACTCAGCCAGGTCTCCCTGAAGTATATCAGCAGCGGTATATGACACAACTGGTGTCCAGTTGCTGTTCCAGACTCAGAGAGTTGGGATCTCCAGGAGATTAAGGTTCTGATGCATTCTACGGGTCCCCTCCAGCACCTAACCTGAAGATGGGAAGTAGGAGTTTATGCCTGGTCTGGCTGTGGGAGAAAGGAGCCCCTTAAGCCCTCTCTTAAGAGAGGTTCAGGTTCCTGTAGGACCTTCACAATTGTAGGTCCCCTCCTGTGCCATGATAAATGCTAGGTACTGTGCAGTGGTTGTGAGTTCCAAAGATCGAAGCAGAAAACTGTAGAGAAGGTAGTACAGATAGAGTCGTGATTGAAAGCTGAGGTCCTTCCTAGTCTTGGTTATAAGAAGAGAATGAACTCTGTGCCTGAACTGCTCCCAGAAGGGAACAGGAATGATGTACTAATATACTTCAATAAACCCGTATGCTGTTTGACTGTAATCCAAGTTGAGGGTTATGAATATTTTAAGTGCAGAGTGTTTTAATGGTGCCTTACTGCCTTTATGTGCCTGTTATCCTGAACAGAAACAGCTGTTTCTACAGTGGGTGTGCACCATTGGTGCCGGAACAGGGGGGGCCACTAGGGCCATGGCCCTACCACTTTCATAAGTGGCCCTATCACTTTTTGCTATCATGATAATATATTTAATAGGGGAAAATTTAACCCTTACGTCCTTGGCCCTACCACTTTTCAAACCGTTCCGGCACCACTGGTGTGCACTCATACAGTGTCAATCAGACAGCAGCTGGTCAAGGTGGTGAGCTGAGGGGCATGCTGGTTACTGTCTCCAGGAGGAGGCAGCAGTTGATTTGTGCAACTTCAAGGTGAGAGTGGGGTACCACTGGGGGCGGTGGACTGAGGATGCTGAGTGGGTGAGACTGGGAAGGTTTGTGGGATTGTGACTGGGGTGCCACTTGACTACTAGGGTGCTGGAGATATCACATATGACAATTTGGACCTGGGATCATGGGAGGGTGGACCAGTAGACTACCAGGATGCTGAGGATTGACTGACATAGAGAGATCAGATCTGTGATCGAGGAGTGCAGTTGGGAGATACTGGCAGGGACTAATAGCCCATACTGCCAGTCTGCTATGCACCAGCACTCAGCTGAGCATGGGAATGTGATGTACTTCGATAAGGGTAAGGTTCTGAAAGCCTGAAACAGTGCTGTGACAGAGGCTGTTTAGGGCATTTAAAACTGCTGAATATACAGTTGTGCTTTTTATGCAAGGGGTGCACTCATTTGCCTGGGCACAGTGGTATGTTATGCATGTACATACTAGCAGTACAGCACCATGCATAGGGGGCCACTGAAAATGACCCCCACCCCATTCAGCGCTAATACCAGTAAATGTGCTGCTAACATGTTTAGTGATGTGCTAACCCTCTGAAAATGGGGGCCAACATGACTTCAAATATCTTTCCATATCCAGCAGTTGGTGAGGGCCACTTCTTTGTTCATTTGGTGGTATATTCCTCTCTGTAATAGAGTACTCCATTTTTATGGAATGACTTGCTTTACCAATGTTTACCCTCCCTCTCCTTTCTGTATCTCTTTATCACCTGATAAATTGTGTTGATAGGGAGCTGTTGGCTTAGATTTGTTTTTCTCAAAGTCAGCAAACAACTCAAGTCAGGTCAGAATGATGTGCATGTGACTGTTTCTATAGTAACAATTGCATTTACATAATTTCTGACCAGTCTGAGCTGCTGGCTTGGAGTAAAACACGTCTGAGTTAGTGAATCCCTGTTCACATGATTTATTACCAGATAATGAGATACAGAAGGGACAGGAAGAGCATTTGACAGCTGGGTGGTTGAGGTAAGAATAAAATAGCACTTAAAGGAATGTTTAAATTATGGACAGTACAACAGTACAGAACTGAGGTGGGGTGGCATAGATTGCTACATTTTTAGGCTGCAAGTGATAGCTTCTGCATGGTGTCATCATGTGTACTGTTTTGTGCAGATTTTAAAGATTATTGTTATGCGTAGTGTGTGTTTGTTGACTTTGTGATATCTGAGTAGGGATATGACTGGCAGAACATAGTGCCTCTTGAAATAGAATTCCTAAACAATAGAAGACAGATAATTTCCAATATATTTATAAATCTCCAGTGCATATGTGTGTATTATAATTTAAACAAAAAAATGCAAAGCATTATGGGTACGCTAATCCTTTGTGGGAGAGCTGCATAGGAAATCTCTTCAACAGGCAGCACATACTGTTGGCCATGTCCCTACTCTAATTTCCTCACTTTCAAGTCATGTACACTTAATTTAACAAAATCTGCACAAAGTACACATGCCAACAATCATGCACTACCTCTAATTCAGAGGTCAAATGTACTGATGAAGGCCACCCTGGTGGCACTGAGGGCTGAGGCACTGGACACCTTACCTTGTGCCATGCTGGTGACCCATGTTCGGGAATGAGCACGGGTAACTGCGGGTTGGCAGGGGAGAAAAAGGATCGAGCATCCAACAAACTGCTCTCCTTCTCCAGGGGGGTCGCCAGCAATCGGCATTCTACTGGCCACTAGCAGTGACTGGGGGGAAGTGTGCTGCTGCTATAGTAAGGGGAGGAGATGGGACAGATGCTTGGAGGAATGCATGCGGGTATGCACGTGCCCTCTCCGTGGGCATCATTGCATGCCTCACCTCAAGCAGGAAACAGAAAAAGTCCTGACCATGCAGCATGACACTGTCCCCTATGACGCTACTCCTGAGAAGGTACCCCCCCCGGCTGGATCCATTTTGGGTGGGTTGAGATGCTCCCCACCACCCTGCTACAAAGGGTAAGTCATGGGTGCATAAGGGAGGGGGCCTGATCCTTGGGTGACAGCACCGCGGGGATAGCTGATGATACTAGGAGTGCCGGTCAGGACAGGGAAAGAAATACCATGATAAAAAAAAAAATGTGCTGATGAAGAGCTTCAGTGATCTCATTTTGTGTTGTCCTTTCATTCTATTTCCTGGTTTGTAGGCCCATATGCACTGACAGTCTGCTTGATCACCAACAGAGTGCAACAGTGAGCATTCAGCTAATGTCATCATAACTGCCACTCAAAGTGAATCAAGGCAGTAATTGAGAACATATCTTTTTGTTACTAACTGCCACTACCCTTACAGTTACAGACCCATTACAGCCAGCGTGGCATGCATGAGATGTAAAGCAGTTTGCAAAAAGGGCAGACTGTAGAATGCATAAACAATACTAGAAGTTGATAACATCCCCTTTTTTTGTAACTATCTCCAATGCATAAGCATGTTTTTTGAAGTATAAAAACCAAGCACAAAGCTTTGTGGATATGCAAATGATTTGGGGTGAGCTGTTTAAAAAAAAAAAACCTCTCTTCAAAAGGCACTATGTTCTGCTAGTCGTATCCCTACTCAGATATCACAAAGTTGACTCACACATGCTACACATAACAATAATCTTTAAATTCTGCACTAAACAGTACACATGATGACAATAGGCAGAAGCTGTCACTTGCAGCTTAAAAATGTAGCAATCTGTGCCACCCCACCTCAGTTCTGTACTGTTGTGCCATCCATAATTTAAAAATTCCCTTGAGTGTTAGAAGCCTTGACATGTGGGGTGAGTGTGTAGTCCTAGTCCCAAGACTGGCCTAATCCAGCATCCACATAGGAACAGCCCAAAGGTGACAAGCTGCAAGAGCCTGCAACCACCTGGAAGGGACAAGCTGCCAGATGACAGATGGTCAGACACCGAGATTACCAGCATTGCCATTCAAGGCCCAATTCAAGGCCCTAGCAACAACAGAGACAACCTCCATTTGCTGAATTTGCTCAGACTCTGTGCTGTGAACTTCAGAACCCTGAGTAAGAGCAGGGCCTGCCCTGAGCTGGGGGAACCAATCCAGTCAATTAAAAGTTTCATTATTCGAGTTAAGTGTACCAAGGCTGGACAACACGAGGCAACAATCAGGTCTGCACCTCAGTCTGGGTACCCAGGTAGGCTCTAGGGACACTGGTACCAGTGGGGAGGAGGGTTTGTCATACCATGTTGTTGTGGGGGTGGGCACCATAAATGATGTGCTTCTTGCTGATGCATGTGTTAAGCGTTCTAAACTATTTAATTTCCGCATCTCCCATTCCCCTTCCCTAAAGATAAATCTTTTATTGTTATTACTGCATAGACTTGGCTGTGAGCATATTATAATGATAGTATTAATTGCACACAACATAGAGTATTAAGTTGGTATATAATAATCTGTGTGTGGGGTGACAGGAAGGGGAGGTGGGTAGGTACAGCATCCCAGGGGGTTGTACCCTACAAACAACTGGCCCACTATACTCACTCGGCACTGTGCTATTACTTATTTCTGTTTGGGAAAGAACTTCCCCATTCACCATCAGAAAAGAGTCTGGGCCCGTCAACCTGGCTGGACCCCAACAGGCAGGGTTAGTAGGTTGCAGTTACATGGCACCTAGGTTACATGTGCTTTTTATGGTTGTGTGTAGTCTGATGAAATTAAAAGTTTTAAAAGCAAAACATTTGCTCCTGCTGGCTAGACATAGCACAGATATAGAAAACAAAAATATTGATTTAGATCTATTTAGTAAAGGCCAGAACATAAGGCTCCTAATACTTAATGAATCAGTGGTACCGGATGCATCACTGTCACACAGAAGGCATTGCAGGAAAAAGAAAAGCAATAAACCTTGATGAGATGGAGATCCCCAGGGGCCATAAAACTACCATATAACTAACAAGCTAATTTAGAAAAAATTCTTAATAGCAAACAAAGGGAAGGACCCACCAGAGCTAAACACACAAATCAAAACACTGCACAACATACGTTTTTGCAAATTCTGACTCTACTAGACCTTTAAGCTGCTTGCTTATTACTGTCCTTTGTTGTTGATTAAATAGATGGACCCTCAGTGTGGCCCCCAGCAATCCAGAAAAAATTAATGGGGAAGATATTTGCAAAAAATGTTGAAAAGATTGATGTTATTAGGGCAAAGAGAGAAGGGTTGCTTAATATGACTCAGTAGCTTTGGTACTTTAAATCAACTACTTGTAGTGTGTGACCTGTAGGATAGTATTAATAGTCAATTTTCATATACTGTACCCTAAAGTGATTTACAAAAGGAATATAGCATGACAGAGGGGGGATTATGCTACGTTAATGTACTTAGTGGTGGGTTGGAATCCCATGCCTGAATGGCAAGGGACTTCAACCAACATGAGGTATGTTAACATAGGATAATCCCCCCAAATGGAATTGCCTTATTCCGCTTGTAAAATGTTTAGTAATGTTAATTTTTTAGCACTGTAGTAGTGTTGTAGTTTAATACTGTATCTTTAAATGACTGCCTTTAGGGTATTAACATAATTAGATATGTGGCAGGGGTTATGTTGCAGCTGGTGCGCATATGCTGCACTAGCTGTTTGGAGTTGCACTGCAAGGGAGTGGGTTATTTTGTTGCTTGCCATAGGTATTTCTGACTTTTAACTTCCTTTTAAAGTGGTAGCGGGGAGGAAGCTGGTAACAATAGACCTGTCAGTCTGACCTCGGTAGTGGGGAAATTATGGAAAAGCTTCTAAAAGAAAGGACAGTGGAGCACCTTGAATCCAGCAGAGCACAAGATCTGAGGCAGCAGATCAGGGAAGTCATGTCAAACAAATCTGATAGATTTCTTTGACTGGGTGACCAGGGAGATGGATCAGGGGAGAGCGGTAAATATAGCCTACATTGACTTCATCAAAGTGTTCAACACCATCCAACATAGGAGGCTTGTGAACAAGTTAGGTAGCCTGTGGCTAGGTCACAAGGCGGTGAACTGAACTGGAAATTGGCTGAGGAATCAAACACAGAGGGTGGCGGTAAATGGAGGTAAATCCGACATGGGGATGGTGAACAGTGGGGGTGCCACAGGGATCAGTTCTTGGGCCAGTACTGTTTAATATCTTCATCAGCGACACTGCAGAAGAGCTGGAGGGAAAGCCATACCTCTTTGCAGGTGACACCAAGATCTGCAATAGGGTAGTCAGTCTGGGAGGGGTGGAGAAAATGAAAAGTGACCTAGCTAAACTGGAGGAATGGTCCAGAGTGTGGCAGCTAAGATTCAATGCAAAAAAGTGCAAAATCATGCACTTGGGGCCAGGAACCCAGAGGTGAATTACATGACTTGTGGAGTGGTATTAGAGGCTACAAAACTGGAAAGAGAACTGGGGGTGATCATATCTGATGACCTAAAGTTGGCCAAACAATGTGCCAAGGCAGTAGGGGGAGCCAGTGGGATGCTGGAGTGCGTAAGGAGAGGTATCACCAGCAGAAGAAAAGAGGTGGTGATGCCACTGTACAGGTCATTGGTGAGACCTCATTTGGAGTACTGTGTCCAGTTCTGGAGGCCACATCTCTGAAAGGACATAGACAGGGTAGAGACAGTTCAAAGAAGGGCAACAAAAATAGTGCAGGACCTGAACAAAAGGTCATACAAGGAGAGATTGGAGGAACTTGATATGTATACCTTGGTGGAGAGAAGGGAGAGGGGTGAAATGACAGAGACTTTCAAGTACCTAAAGGGAATAAATAAGGTTCAGGAGGGCAGCATCTTTCAGAAGAAAAGATGCTATAGAATGAGAGGGCATGACATGAAACTGGAAGGGGGTAGACTAATGAGCAATGTGAGGAAGTACATCTTCATGGAAAGAGTAGTGGAGACATGGAACAGCCTACTAGTGAAGGTGGTAGGGGCAAGGTTGGTAGGGGATTTCAAAACTGCATGGGATAGACACAGGGGAACCCTAAGAGGTCAAAAGAGGAAGTGAAGCTGGTTGCTCTTGACAGCTTCCTAACCATTTTTACCCCATTACAAGATAGACATGCCCCACTTATTAAAAGAAGAGTGAGGGGTGCAGTCACAAAATGGTTACAAGGGAACTGTTTGCCCTGATGAAGCTTAGGGACAAAAGTTGGCTAAAATATAAGGCCTCTGGGAACAGATCTGACTTCAAGGTCTACAGGCAACTTAGAAATTCATGCAAATGGGCGATTCGCATGGCAAAGAGTGATTTCTGCAAATCATCCCTCGAAGTGTCCGCCAAGAACCTGAGGAGCTTCTGGTGCACTATTAAACACATCGTAAATGATCTGGCCTGCCATCAGGTTCCTGACTTGCTAATAAATGGAATCAGCTGCAATAATTCCCACAAGATAGCAAATGCTTTTAATGGCCTGTTCTCGGACCTGTCTGATTATACCGCTATAATTTGAATTTCAAAGGATCTGGGTCCTACTCCTCATGCTCTACCCCACCCTCCTCTCCCTCCCTTCTACTTTAAATTTGTCTCCTTCAAAGAAACCCAGAAGCTTCTAGTAGGTATCTCCCCTTACTCCAGTGCTGGGCACGACAACCTTGTGCCCAAACTGCTCAACCTGGGGGCCCCCTTCTTGGCCCATCTGATCTCCCACATTCTTAACTCCTCACTCATATTGGGGTCTGTCCCTGCCATTTGGAAGGTGGCCCATGTGATCCCTGTCCTCAAGCATGGCAATCCCAAATTACTCAAGAACTATCGATCCATAGCAATTCTATCTGCAGTTAGTAAGCTGCTCGAAAAAGTAGTGGCCTCCCAGATTGCCCTCTTCCTCCAAACCTATGACCTTCTCTCCCCTGAGCAGCATGGATTCCAAAAAGGACACAGCACCTCCACTGCCCTCGCACAGGCCACCTCCAAAATCAGAACTGTGACTGATCAAGGCAAACTCATGAGGGCTGTCTTCATTGACCTGTCCAAGGCCTTCGATTCGGTTGATCACACCCTCCTGGGCTCTGTTCTCCAGTCTTTTGGCCTCTCCCCCCCGTCCTAGCTTGGTTTACTAATTATCTCTCAGGTAGGAAACAGTACATGAGGTTCCAAAATGCCATTTCTGGGCTATCACCCGTAGCCTGTGGGGTACCTCTGGGGTCAGTCCTTGGCCCCCTATTGTTCTCCCTCTTTATCAACCAGTTGCCTTCAGTCCCAACCTTCGGACATGTTACCTTATATGCTGATGATATGGTGCTCCTTGCCAGTTCATAAAATATTGATGACATAAACTCTAGACTCAACTCCAATTTTGATCGTATCCAATCCTGGCTCAAGGCAAGTAAGCTTGTCATCAACCTTCAGAAGACACAGGAGATGTCATTCGGCTCCCTTCCCAAGGTGAGAATGTGCCCGGCTGATTTCAGAGTCATTGGCACTGATGGCATCCCCATAATGGTGGTGGAATCATTCAAGTACTTGGGGGTGACACTTGACCCCTAACTGGATCTCTCCTTGCACATACTTAACTCCTGTAAGGCCACTAACTGCAAACTAGGACTCGTGTACAGAGCAAAAGGTTGTCTCACTCCAGCTGCCAGACTTTCCCTGGCAAAAGGGGTCTTCCTCCCCTCACTTTGCTATGGGCTCACCTCCTTCATGAATGCCCCCAAAGCCTGGCTTTCCAAATGGGACACCTCGTATAACAACATATGTCGCTTCACCCTATCAGCCCCTCGTCTCACCCATCATTGTCTACTTTACGCTAGACTGGGTTGGCTCTCCCCTAGTAACCATTGATCATTCATTATGGGCAACTTTACAGTTAACATCATCCAGTCATCTACTCCTCCGGCACTTGCTGACCTCCTCCAGGCTGCCTCCTCTGGCTATCAGCTGAGGTCCACTGAATCCCAGGTACTTATGGTACTTAAGACTCACTCACTTGTGGGAGACTGAGCCTTTGTGGCTCTTGTCCCTAGAACCTGGAATCTCCTTCCTCCTCATGTAAGAACTGCCCCCTCCCATAGCTGCTTCAGGTCCTCCCTCTGGGGTTACTTAAAATAAGCATCAAGCTGCCTGTGTCCCCCGTCATCCTACCCTCCGTGATGTGCCTGTGAAAATCTTGGCAGTGGGTGTGCACTTATTTCAAAAATAACAAATAAACAAATATCACAAATGTTGTTGCTGCTGACACTGGTCTTAGTTCCCTGGTTGCCCTCCCTGGGTTATCATTCCTCACACTGAATTGCACTAAATTGTTCACTGTCTGTTACCTGACTGTAGTTGTTTGCTTATACCTGTCTGTACCATGCCTGACATTGTTTCTGCTGGTCCTTCTTGCTTGTATTCTGACTGTACCTTGTGTAATTTGTTGCTAGCCTCTGTACTGTTATTGCATGTATATTTGTAACTCTCCCGGGTTGCACCTGAAAATAGGCACTTGACTGTCTAGTGTGCTTACCTGGTAAACAAAAGCTAAATAAATAAACAAATCAAGCAGGATCTGTGGGTTTCTCAGTAGGTATGGAGAAAATGGGCAGACTGGATGGGCCTAGCTGTCCTTATCTGCTGCCAGACTCTATGTTCCTATGTTTCTTGCACTTCCCATGTAAAGTGTGAAGCTGAGCTGGAAGTTTATGCTGTGCTTCCTCATCTTTCCATGTGATCTGAGTCAGACCTGGTAGCCTTGGCTATTGATTAAATGTCACGTGACCTCATTTAGGTGCACTGCTGGGCAGTTGAGATTCAAGCAGTGAGAGAGTTTGAGCTCTCCTCTGTTTGTTTCTAGGTATGCAGATGTTTTATTAGCATTTAAACCAATATTTACAGATGTTTTCTGATGGTTTAGTGATGTATTTATGCATGTTTCTGCTGTTGTGTAGAACCATAGGTTTGAAATGTATTTTGTGTTTTTATTAGGTGTTTATAATGTTTTTCTTGTGTGAGCAGCACTGAGACTTTTTGTGTTTGGATCATTTGTGAGTAGGAAGCACAGTATGTTTTTTTTTCAAAGTTGTTGGATGGAATTCCTTTACAGTTAATGATTCTTGAACAATGTTGCTGAGGGGATACTTTTTTTTTTAATTTGCATTATTTCTTTTTGATGTTGCTGCATTGTTTGATTTGTATTGTGACCTTTTTGATCCTGAGAATGTGTAATTAGCACCTTGACCATTCTGACCTCAACTGGTTGTACTCTTGATTAATGCACACCTAGTATGCCTTATGAGCAGGAGCATATGCTAGGTTAATGCAGTAGCATGTGACGGGGTCCTGACCAATGAGAAGTCAGAACTGATCAGACACCATTTTTTTAATAAAGGCAATTTATTCACACAGGCTAACCTAGCTGAGATGCCACATCTCATTTTCTGCGGGATATTGCTTCTATTTGGGGCAGCTTGCCACTGCTTAGTAACAGTGGTACTTTGATTTTCTTTTTGCCTCGGCAAGTATTGATGAAAGGTGAAGATTTTGGAAGCTGGTTGTCGGGATGGGAATAATTTATATTACATTTGCCTGAGTTGCATATTCGTAAACTGTACAATGCTGAGACAAAAAGGGCTGCAAAGTTACATTTTTTACTTGTGTGGGAGTGCAGACATACATATTCTACATTGTTAAACCAGACCCCAACTTTTCCAGCTATACACTCCTTCTAAAATAATTACACCCATTGTGACTACTGCCAATAAACAATATTACTGAATGTTTCTGATTTTATAACATAAGAGAATGAACTGTGCCTTAACTTTTCCCAGGATGGAGCAGGTTTGGTGTACCTTCTGCTTCAATAAACCCATTCACTGTTTGACTGTAACCTGGGTTGTGGACAATGAGTGTTTTTAATTAAAGACTGTAACTCCAATATCTTCTGTTTGCCATACACATGATTTATTTTATTTATTTAGCTTTTGTTGACCAGGTAAGTGCACTAGACAAATCCTGCCTATTTTCAGGCACGACCCGGGGGAGGGGGATACAGATGAATGCCAACTGACCTTGAACCAGATTAAGCTGTTGGTGGTATTTTTAGTGAATGAGGGAAATTTGGCCAGGACACCGGGGAAATTCCCCTACTCTTTTCGATAAGTGCCATGGGATCTTTAACATCCACCTGAACTACCACCAATCCAGGCAGATGGGACCTCGGTTTTAACGTCTCATCCGAAAGACGGCACCTCAGAAGTGCAGCATCCCTCTCATGCAGCATTACAGTGTCAGTACTGGGATATTAACCCAAGTGCCAGATGTGGGAACCGAACCCACAGCCCTCTGATCTCCTGGCATCAGAGGCGAGTGTGCTACCTACTGAGCCACTGACACTGCATGATGAGGAAGGGAACCTCAGTAAAGAACTGGTTAAGTACTATAGTATAGTTTTCAAGTGTATATGTGTGTGTGTGTGTGTGTGTGTGTTTGTGTTTTTTAATCAACCTTTACTATTACTGCACCGAAAGAGACTTGCATTACTTTGCCTCAAAGAAGAAAACAAGAAGTAACAACATGGGAACTGGCTGCATTGCACAAAAATGAAATAGGCTGAAACTATAGCAGCAGTGCTACATTTAGCAGGGTGTCATCTAATACTGAGAATAGGCCCATCAGGGGTCAACTGGTCCATGTATATTGTGTGGTGGTGGAGTGGGAGGCAGTGAATGGAGTCTAGTGTCCTGGTAGACAAAGAGGAGACACAGAGACAGAAGGCATAAGGTGTTTGGAGAAAGCTTGGTAGGTAGCCATCAAAATAGTTTTTTTTTAATGTATTCCTGTTTTGCGTGACTATTTAAAACTCATTACTGACTGTTGCTGATAACTTTTGACAGAACCTGATGAAGATGGCAGGCAACCATCATAAACAAATGATTCCATTTTGCACTGTTTAGCTTGGCCAGTCTGGATTTGCAGTGTCTCTTTAAAGAGGACTCTGTTCACCAGTTAAGCTTATGCCAACTTTGATTTTTTTTTTGTCATGGCTGCCAGACCTACTCTTTAAGCATAATACTGGCTCTCAATGAAGAATTAGAAAGATTCTGCTAAGAACAGAAGGGTATATGTGTAATATGCAAGCAACATTTTGAAGCTACAGTACTACCTGAATTGGGCTGAAAAATCCCTCATAAAAATACTTGTTTGGTAGCATACCAGATTACCATATTTGTGGACAAAACAAAGATAGATAAACCCAGTCATCAATGATGAAGAGAGTGTTAAGTAACTGAGGGAATAAGAGGGACCATGGACTGGGTAGATTAATGCAAGAAATAGCTTAACAAGCAGGGATGAATTTATGTGCTCGGGTGCCAAAATAGGGCCAGAACATTAGCATGTAACACAGGGGGGATAAAACACACTATAGCAAGAGGATGAAAGAACAGAAAGGGCACTAGAGACAAGACTGAAAATAAAAGTATGCAAAAGTATGTTTCAGAGGAGGGCAACAAAGATGGTACATGGATTTTATCACAAGTCCTATGAGGACAGGTTGAAGGACTTGAATATGTACTCCCTGGAGGAGAGGAGTGAGAGAGAGGATATGACAGAGACATACAAGTATCTTACAGGGAGGAACAGGGTGCAGGAATACACTATTTTCCAGTGAAAAAGATGTTCCAGGACTAGAAAGCATGGGATGAAGTTGGAGGGAGGGTGATTCAGAGGAAATGTGTGGAAGAATTTCTCCACAGAATGGGTGGTGGACAAGTGGAACACCCTACCAGAGGAAGTGGTGAGGGCTGAAACAATCACAGGATTTAAGAATGCATGGGATAGACATAAAGAAATTCTGGAGGTCAGGAGTAAGGGGTAACAGACTTCTAGGAAAACATAATGTGAACTTGCACGCTCAAATGGGCAGACTGGGTGGGCCACAGGCCCCTATCTGCCAACAGTGTATATGTATCAAAGGCAGTTAAGAAGCAAATAGAATACATGGATGCATAATGTAAAAACTGAAAAACAAATAAACAAGTATGCTATTACCTCTGCACAAGGTACAGGGTTGGCCTCAACTAGAATAAAGTGCTCAGTTCTGAGCACTGCACTGCACTGCAGAAAAGGACTTGATGGAACTGGGAAAAGTTTAGATGAGAGCAGCAAAGATAATTAGGTACACTGAAGGGCTGTAGTACAAACAAAGACCACTGCAGCTGGTACTCTTCTCTCCTGAGAAGTGACAGATGAAGGGGAGGATGGTTCAGGTGCTAATGAAGGGGACTGTGAAGTCAGGCAGCCTGTTTGTTGTCAGCCAGGAAAGGAGAATAAGGGGTGAAGCTTATGGTGGAGAGTTAGAACAGAATTAAATAAACGTTACCTTACTTAGTAGGCTATAGGACTGTGGGGTAGATTGCCCCATAGGGCAAGTGAATCAAATTAAATTGTGTGTTTTAAATGCAAACTGGATGAGGTCCTACAGAGGAATAACATCATAGACTAGAACTACTAGGGCAGCAGGGGGATCAATCTAACTGACCATAAAATGCCTGTGTGCCTCCAAAACTAATTTTATTCCTACACGGAAGCCCAATCTGATTTAATGGGAGTAAGGCAGTAGTTAGAACACTTAGCAATTACACAGGAGATCACACACTTGAATACCACTATAGCTGCTGGCAAAAACGAACCGTAGTGCATCATGTGACCAAGAGCAAGTGACTTGGTAGAAAATATCGGGCAGCAAATTAAATTATATATTAATTGCTGCAGCTGTGATGCCTTCTACTTTGCTAAAATGTCATTGTTGCTCCATTATAAATTGTCTGCAACACATTCTGTTTGATTTGGTCTGCATCCACAGGGAATAAACACATACTACATGCAAAAACAAAACAAAACAAAACAAACAACACAGATTTCTGTGCCCAAATTGCCTGCAGTCAAATTATTTGTCAAATATATCTTTCAGCCTACTTCTGCACCTTTCCCAGTGTGCTAACTCAGTCTGTCCAGCTTATGCAGCAGGGCACAAAATAAATAAATTAAATAAATAAATAATAAAATAAATAAATAACAGATTACTGTGCCCTCTACACCACCAGCACTCAATAAAAAAATACTTGTCAAATAAATTGTTCACAAGTCCCCCCAAACAAGTTTCCCATTCTACTAAATTCACTCTGCCCTGCTCCTGCTACAGGGCCCAAAACTGAGTGCAGGCTTAAACAGTGCACTCTGTCGTCTTCTCTGCAGTATAATTTGTCTAGCATGCCTAGCTGAAACATCAGTTAAATGTAATCAGAGTTAACTAACTGGAATGACAATGCATGCTTATTTCATTATTTTACTCATTTTCACATACTAGAAGCTCCTTCAGTTACCTGGTCCTTCCCTTTTGAGAGTGCTGGAAATGGCACGGAAATGTATGCAGTGTTAGGTGTTCTTGATTTTTGGCATTCTTGATTGACTGCTGTACTATAAGTCATGTAGCTTGTCAACAACTTGGACATGCTCAGTTTGTACTCCATGTAAACTCTTATAAAAATAAACCAACAGCAAAGAGATCAAGCACAATGCTCACCAGCTTTCAGAAAAGAAACTTACTGTAAATTGAAGTCTTTTCAAATTACAAAATGTATTGAACAGCATATGAGTAAAGGATAAAACAAATGACTTACAGGACAGATGGTAGAAGCAGTGCCTTCTGGATGTCTTTTTGTGGGTAGTATTGGCTCCCTTACTGAGCCACTAGCAAAGTACAGTATATGTATGTGGGCTTCTTAATCAACCCCATTGCAGCTAGCTACCAGTCTTATGCACAGTATAAGATAGAGGAGATATTTTACACACATTGTGTGAGATTTATATGGAAGAAAATTGGTACTTATTCACTCTGGACATTGTCTCCTTGTACATAATATCCTTCGGGGGGGTCAGAGGCAATGGGATGAGCACTGAATAAGTCCTCTATGTTAGGTAGGGAAGGGAAAAAGTCAACTGAATCAGCCCTGAATAAGTACTCCGAACTAGGGAACCTCCTTAAGTTATCTTCTTGACCTTATAGAAAATGTTTTGACCTTTAATACTTTTGTGTTCAAGAACTCCCACTATCTCCAGGTGAAAGGCATAACAATGTGGGCATATTGTGCTCCCAATTATGCCAACATTTACCTGGAGGAGGGGGAGTATCTTGTAGTCTGGGACTGGTGCAAATCCCTTCCATAAATATATCGATCTTTATAGGTGGTATATTGACAATATTATATTTATTTGGAAAGGAAAATAGAATTGCACCAATGTGTTCAGTATTTGGAAAATGTCAATGTTAATTTGCATTTGTTGATGACCTACAGTCAAGTGAGTATTCATTTCTTGGATTTGAAAATTCACAAAGATGTGGGAGGTCTCTATACTACTTTGTACAGGAAGCCAAGGGACAGAAACTCCCTGCTACAGTTTATTGGTTGCCACCTAAGGTATACAATTAATAACATACCATGGGCACAGTTTCTTAGGGTTCAGCATAACTGCAGTTGGTAGACATATTACTGTATGTGATGGGGATCTCTAGAGGATGTTATTAGAGAAGGGAAAGGAAAAGCATCATGGAGGAATGGACAAGACCTTATTGAACAAAATTAGAAATGCTTTTTTTGGGGGGGGGTTGTTGAAATTAACTCATGTCTCTACATCCTTTGTTCATAATGCAGGTGAAAATCTATGAGAGACAGATAATCATTCCTTGAATTTTGTGACAATAGATGAAAATCTATGAGAGACACAGAGTCAGTCCTTGAATTTTATAACAACAGGTGAAAACATAAGAGAGCCACAGAATCAGTCCTTGAATTATGTGACAACAGGTGAAAATCTATGAGAGACACAGAATCAGTCCATGAATTTTGTGACAGCAGGTGAGAAACTATGAGAGCCACAGAATCAGTCCTTGAATTTTGTGACACTAGATGAAAATCTATGAGAGACACAGAGTCAGTCCTTGGATTTTATAACAACAGGTGAAAATCTACAAGACATACAGAATCAGTCCTTGAATTATATGACAACAGGTGAAAATCTATGAGAGACACAGAATCAGTCCTTGAATTATGTGACAACAGGTGAAAATCTATGAGAGACACAGAGTCAGTCCTTGAATTTTGCGACAATAGGTGAAAAACTAAGAGAGCCACAGAAACAGTCGAAGAATTTTGTGACAACCTTTTGGTCTGGTGCCCATAACATAAAATATGTTACTTATAAGCATTGGGGAGTGTTGCAGTCTGATGCAGTTTTGGCAAGATTTATGGACCTTTCACCAAGGGTTAATTATTAGATGTGGTAGAAACGTAAAAGTCATTGTGACAAACAGTTTGTTCCACCAAAATCCAATGCCATGCAAATCATAATTGATTACCACCATTACATAAAGGGACTCTCCCATTAGAAAGTGAACATTTTCTGGAGGTATTAGATGGGAGGATCAGTTTTGCAATCCTGTGACTGGTAAAAAATTCTTTATATGCCACATTATTAACTGTGACACAGAGAATGTTATATCTGGCACCATGTAGCTGTGGGCGTATATATGTTGGGAAAACAAACAGGAAGTTTAAGACCAGGACTGGGAAACATCTGACAAGTATTTCAAGGAAGGATTCTTTTAATGCTTCGAATGGTCATCCTGGAAAATTGGGGAGGGTCATAGTTTTAATTCATGGGATTAGGAAAGATGACTTTAGGATCATGAAGAGGTGATTTAGAATGTAAAGTACCTCAACAACTATCCTTCGGGATGTAAAAAAAATATATTTAAAAGTTGAAGACGTACGGGATGAGTTCCATGAGAATCAAGTCTTTGTTTATAGAATGTCCTACATCATGTTTATGAACCCAACAACAATATAAAGGTAACAGTAAAAAAAGAAAAAACTGCAGCTAGATTGTTACTGCAACAGCAATTTTTTAAAGCCATATTTTAAGAACCAATGGTGGAACAATTTCTGAGCTGAGGGGACACACTGTTCCAGGAAAATGTGGCACCATATGAAAATTATTGTCTGCCAAAGCAAGTAAAGGATTTGGAAAGAAGAAAACCGTGGTATGGCACATCCCTATAACTGTATTTATGAACAGGAACAATTAACTTTTTGGATAAATAAGCTGGGGTTTGATTGTTAGCCAATTTATAAATAAGAGATTACCAAGGTAAGTTGCCTTGAAGTGAGGGATAGTCAATTTAACTGATGTAGTAATGAAAAATGATGCTCATCCCTTCTTAATTTAAAAAAAAACATGGCATCTGAAAATAAACAGTGTTTAAGAAAGGAGATGCGAATCAGGAGCATGTCGACAAACAGCATCTTCATAATCAAGAATGGGAAGAATTCCTTGCCCAATAATGTGTTTATTGTCCAAAGTTGACAAACAGTGTCTGACGTGCTTTAGGTGCCTCATGCATAGAGGTGGACAAAGTGGCCAAAATTCGCTCTGCGAAGTGATTCGCCAAGTAATGTGGAATCCACAAACTAATCCGCAATGCGAAGTGGAGTACATTGCATCATAATGAGGAATATGAAGTCCATTGAAACCAATGACTTCGCATTACTCTGCCTTCCTCCAACCACTTCTGCACCAATTTTAATGTGAAGTACATAGAAATCAATGCACTTTGCATCACTTCACCTTGTAATTGAGCTCCAAAGTGAATTTTGCAGTGATTTATGGGATTGAAGGTCACATGGGCTCTAGATTTTTCTGCACAGCCTCAGTTCTAGGCAGCATGTGTGTAGTGGTAGCTGGAGACAGTTTGCTCTCAGAGACTCAGTGATTCAAACCCTCTAAATGCTGTTAAAAAAGCCTTTTTGATTAATTGATTTGCTCAAAATGTAGTACATCTCTTGTAGGAAACCCTCCTGTGCTCATATCATTGAGTGTTTATTGTTTGTGTGTGGATTTTGAATGTTAATTTTGAAACATTCAGTCTGTGTACTAACATACTTGAAGTGTTCTTTGGGGGAGGGGCATATCTGTGGTGTAGGTAGATTAACTGGGAGAAAAAGGCAGTCTTTCTGTTTTGGTTATATTTTTCTTGTATAACTGTGTTAATGTACACACGGTAATATTTTCAGTAATTCTTGAAATTTTTTTGTTGATTGTTGTGGTGCAGCACTGCATAATTTCAGTTTGTTTAAAAGATGTGGTTATATTACTGATGTTTTCAATTTGCTATGCTTTACTTGTAGTGTGTGTGTGTGTGTGTGAGTGTGCGTGTGATGTGTGCCATCAAATCAGACACGTTTTATTGTGCCTCAGAGTAATTGCAGCAGTGTGAACCTGCTATGCACCGCACCTGTATGATTTTGTACTGCTTTGTGGCATCTTGGTTTTGGACTGTTACTACAGTGCATTGCTGCCTCCCCCCCAACTGGCAAAAGGTATACTTACCAGATTGGATTGTGACTTGTGAGCACTGGTTAAGGTGTTGTTGTGACTTTGCGTCTGCATTTCTTCTTGATTGTACAGTGCAATCTTAGTCTGTCTGTGCCTTTTTATCTATTTAGTGCCCAATCTCCATCTGCAAGCCACAGATGTTTGTTTTGGCTTCACAGCCACTGGCCCAGACTGAAAGTTCAGAAATCTAAATTGGTTTCAAATTTTCTTGGTGATCTCCCAAAATGCCTGCAAAGAGAAGAGCAAGCAATGCTGTTTCTGGTCATGGCACTGCTGCCAGTGGCAAGGTTGTCTGTAGGCGTGATAGTATGCAGAAGTGCATAGCTGATGTCAGTAAAGGGGTTTCTCCATCCATGTTTTTTATAGTGCAATCTGTAGCGTCACTCATAGTTGGAGGAGGTGATGTGCCAGCTAGTGATGTTAGTGCAGTTTCTGCTGGCATGAGTATTACTGCCTCAAGTTCCACTTCTGACCAGCTAACCATTTCAAAAAATATAGTTGAGTCTAAAGCTGTGACTGACAGTGTAGATGATGTCATACTCCCCATTATCATCCCTGTGGTAGCTGAACATGATTCTGATCCTGGCAATGATAACTCACAATGTCACACTGTTGAGGTCATGCCTTTGTCATCCAATGATTCTAAGTGTGGTGCAAAAATATCAGGTGGCGATGATGATGCTGTGGTTAGAACATGTTCTCCACATAACAGGATCCAAGTTGAAAATGTGGATGTGGATGATGTTGATGAATATGATGATGACATTAGTGACCCCTGTTGGGAACCACAGAAAAAGAAAGTCAAGGTGGCTGTGTCTGGGTCTGTTGGCGTTAACCACCCCCAAAAAAGGTTGTGATTTAGTGGTTCCTGTTGATGATTATGATGATGACCCAGTAATAATCATAAGTAGTCATGCTGGTCAGTTGGAGTCCAAGTGCGTCCAGTCTGAAAAATCATGAAGCACACTCTCCATTTCAGGGGTTAAAAGAACGGAATCCAATAAACAGCATCAGGGACATGTTAAAAGTAAGGGATCACAATCCCTTATTTGGGATTCTTTTTGTCCAAGATGCAAATGATGAGTGATTTGCAATCTGCCAGCTTTGCCATGTGCGTGTGAGTAGAGGTAAAAAGGGAAGTCATCTGGGCATGGGGGGGCAGCATAAACATCTTAATAACAGGCACATGGCACTGTGAACACAGCACCAGATAGCAGCTGATGCTATAGTGGGACATTCACCCTTTTCATCAACCTTACTGAGCATGTTATCCCCTTCCATGAATGTAAGACCAAGTAGGAATGTCTGCAGTAGTGATGAAATAACAGAAGAGGATTACTACAGGCATGATGAGTGGGAGGATTATGATTTAGAGATCCTGTCAAGTGGTGGTCAGAGTAGCAGTGGTGGGGTTAATGGTCAATGCAGTATGTCTAGTGCAAGTGGTACATCAACCCCCTGTAAGTAAAAGAGGGAAAATAACTTAATTTCGGGACTTGTCACCTGTGCACCCCTCTTCATCACACTTCAACATCCCACCCCCGCCATTCACAGAGTAGAGCCATTTGTCACACCCCATGCAAAACGTGTAAGTCAGCCCACATTGGAGAGTGTTCTTGCTCGTAACCTCCTGCCTGCCTGAAGCATGTGACATACACTGTGTGAGCCATGTGATGTGTGTGGGCTGCCTGTGAATTCTCACTCTGCCTTAAAGTGGAATAAGGTGGATTGCACAATGCAAAGTCATAATTACAATGTGAAATGAGGGTTTAAAATGGGCACTTCGCATAGCTGAATACTAACGCGAAGTGGCCACTTCACGGGTGAATTTTACTTTGCTGCTTCTCTACTCAGGCATTGATGAACCTTAGATATGGTTTTGTCAGTATGTGGTATAAATGTCAAAGAGGAGTCAAAAACAAGATCAAGATACCTGAATTCATTAACAAGTTCCAATGGATGATTTTTCAAATTAATCGAAAAAAATCTACCTAAGACAGTGAGTGCTGAGACCCAAACAGCATTAATTGAGTCTTTTTAGTATTTAAAAGTATATCTTCAAATTAGGGGCACAGAAATAAATATAGGTACTCAGTAGTAGTAGTACTAGTAAACTTTATTTATATAGCACCCTATCACAGGGGCACTGAAGGCTGAACAAAAGATCCAACAAGACAATATAAAAGATAAAAGCATTTCAAAAATATGCAACCACAAATAAATAAAATTTGAAATAATACACACACATATACATACATATATATATATAGATATATATATTATGGTATCACGGTAGTGCTACCATAGTTAGGGTTGAGGAGCCATTTCTATGTTAAACCCCAAAACTTTGCACCTTAATAACTTTGCAACTGTTTGATGGATTTGCCTGAAATTTAGAATACACCATCAAGTACCATAGGCCTTGGGATCTGCCAGGTTTCGTACCGGTTGGATATACGGCTGCAGAGTTGTTAAGCATGATCTACAAGAGCATTTACGCTTTTTCTGGAATTCTACAGTCACGTCTACAGGTCATACGGTTTGTGCGACCAGCCAAAAATCTTCAGGGAACGTGCGGTCAGGGTCCCCGATGTGCCTTTCAAAGATTTCATGAAAAAATATTAAACGGTTCAAAAGTTATTCAAAAAACAATTTCCCATTATAAGTCAATGGGAAAAGTTAACAAAAAGTTCAAAAGTGTCGCAAATGCACTTTTTACTGTTGCAAATGGCCCTGTTACTGTCGCAAATCTGCCATCTTGTTTTCAGTTAGTGATCAGAAAAATGCTTGGCATTTAAAATTGAGACCCTCTAGCAACCTAATTCTTTTTATATTCACCTAGTCGGGCCCTGAGGATGCTAGCCATGTCTTTATTTTGGGATAAAACACCCCAGAAATATGTTTTTCAGATTTCTGGAAAAAGTACTTTTGCAAAGCAGTGTCGCACTCACGAAAGTGTCACAAATTTTTTGCGAAAGCTTTCGCAAATTGCGACACTACTTTGCTACACTATGCCCAAAATAACAGTAATTCTTTGTCACTCCGCTGCAAAAGAACGGTTGGGAGCTTTGGGCTGAAATTTGGAGGGAATGCAGATGACATCTCACAGATGTGCCTTTCAGTGTTGTATTGAAACAATATTACACGGCGGCAAAGTTACAGCACTCCAAAGTTGACAGTTTTTCCCATAGGCTAACATTACGGCGCCTGACGCATTACAGGAATCCTTTGGCACCCTGCTGCAAAATAACGGTTTAGTCTTTTTTCCTGAAATTTGGAGGGAAGACAGCCAACAGCCCACAGATGTGCCTTTCAGTGGTTTGGTGAAAAAATATTACAGGGAGGTAAAGTTATGGCACTCTGAACTTCTCTTTTTTTCCCATAGGATAACATTACGGCTTTCGCCGCACCTTTCAGGGCCCGTATCTCGGAAACGGTGCGAGATACGGACTTTTCGTCAGAAAAATGCTTAGTCCCCTAATGGGGACTAAGCATAAAATTAGCCAGGACAGTTGTAAATCATACGAGTTTTACATTTTTTTTCTACGTCATACGGTTCCTGAGATATAACCTATTTAGTTTTCCAAGTTCTCATTTTCTGCTCTGATACTCATTATTATGCATACATTCTTTGTACTCACTGTCTTTCTCTATGTAGGTTTGGGGAAAACCAGCCTGTGTGCTTACATTACTGTTACATTTGCCCTTTCCGCTTGCGGTTCCGTACCTGTTTCACTTACCGTTGACGTCTGTGCCACCATGTGCGTTATCCTTTGTGTTTTCATTTGCGCTTGCGTTTCTGTTATTTTTTGCCATTTATGTCTACAGTACTGTTTCTCTTTCTGTTTTACTTAGCGTCACCATGCCCATTGAAATTTCCGTTTGCAGGCACCATGTTACTATGTGACAACACATCACGTGCCAGACCGTTCCCGTCTATGTCACCGTGTGTGTTACCCTTTCTGTTCTCATTCACGCTTGCATTACCATGTACACCACTGTTAGTGCTTCTGTTTGCATTGCTGTTCCTGTTACTATGCCACAAGACATCATGTGGCAGGAGTGCGGGGCCCAAAGGGCCCCGCGCACCCGATGCTGCATTACATTCACTATTTCTCATTATCATTCTCAAAAAGAAGGGAAATTAGAGGCAAAAAACTCCATTTAATGCATTAGTTAGGGTTGTTCCACAGTGACAAAAGTGAGGATATTCGCAGTTAGGGTTGAAAACCCTAACTCCGAATTCACCCCCCCCAGCACCACACACACACAGACACACACACACACATGCAAGTATGGGGGAGGACCAAGTCAATACAACCAATGACAGACATCCAGCAGCAGGTGACAGAAATAACAAACAATTGTCTAAATGTACTACGAGACATCCCCACCCACCTGACCAGGTACTGCATGCTCAGTGGAGATCAACAGCAAAACTGAGGCCATGTACACCAAACGTACACATCCCTGATTGCAGCTGCACACAACGTACCACACTTAGTAGTTGCATGGCCTTACCTAACGATGCCCCACACCACACCACAACTGGTACTGTGCGGTTAGTCAATATAAATGCTAAAGGTGCATGATGACAGTTGTAGAAAGGTTTTAACACTAGTGAGTATACATTAATTAAGAGAAGTACATAAATTAACTACAAGACACTAGCATGCTCAAGATAAAAGTAGTGTTACATTTAGTATGTGATTTTCATAGTAGTACATTTACTGCAACTGTTTACTGAAGATAGAGAGGCTGATGTAAACGTATGGAAAAGCTTTGCCTGTTCAATGCTGTGAAATTCGTACTGGCAGTATCAGATGCATTCTTACTGATGAAGGTGTACTGCTGATGTACATACATAGACCTTCAGTGTGTTTCAATACTAAAGATGCAGTAAGTATTCTTTGTAAGAAACAACGTAATTGCATGGATCAGGCCAAGCAACTTCTAAATATCATAGGACTACTGAGCCAACAATGACGTACCTGTATTAGAGATGTCTATAGGATAGGTTTTCCTGTAGGCACTTACTGAGTATGTTGTACCTGAGAAAGACAATCTCATTGCATCTGTGATGACTAACTTATTCAAATAGTGATACATTTACTATTGTTGCAATGAGTGATCTATGCCACTTATGGACACAGTGTAATTTTTTTAACAGTTGTTTCATACTCAGGCTGTGTGCCTAGTGTTTGGGTTTGCCACACTTCTGTCACTGATGCTATCAAAGTGATAACTATGTTAATTGTGGTACAACAGAATCAAGTAGGTATAGTGTAGATATAAACAGAATGTCTTTTAGTATTGATTTAACTCACAATGGGGTAAGTGTACTAGGACAGCAGGGGTTATTCTCTATCACTGACTCTGTCAGTTATAATCACACTAAGGTTTCGATGACTGTAATGATCAAGTTACACTGTTCATCTTCATGAGTCCATATTCACAGCCATTCTCCAGTAACTAGACAGTGTATGGTGTAACTGGGTGGAACACTGTGTTGCAAAGCTGCTGCAGTGCCTAGCAGAGGGAGAGTATCTACTCATAAAGACAATTAAGCAATAAGGCATGACCAACAGTTATGTTAAATGGTCTGTTAATCACCCTGTAGGGGTTTAATGCTGAATGAGGCATAGCTGAGTGCCACATGTCACTAGACAGTGATAAACTGACCATTGACATAATACCTGGGAGTGGCTTATTGCTATCATAATAAAACTGTTTTTTTAAACAACATTAAACCATGTTCATCATATGGTTAGGCTCTACATGTATCTTAATAAAAACTAAACATAAGGCTGTTACAATGTTTACAGTCAATTAGAAAGCTGCATTTCTCAAACTCTTGTTATAATCAGAAATATTATACCTGTACAACTCCTTGGTTTTGCTCAACTCTATTGCTCAGGTGGCCCGCCACATGTGGTGTGGTCTGGTGTGGGGCATCGGTAGGTAAGGCCATGCAACTACTAAGTGTGGTACATTGTGTGCAGCTGCAATCAGGGATGTGTACGTTTGGTGTACATGGCCTCAGTTTTGCTGTTGATCTCCACTGAGCATGCAGTACCTGGTCAGGTGGGTGGGGATGTCTCGTAGTACATTTAGGCAATTGTTTGTTATTTCTGTCACCTGCTGCTGGATGTCTGTCATTGGTTGTGTTGACTTGGTCCTCCCCCATACTTGCATATGTGTGTGTGTGTGTCTTGTGTGTGTGTGGTGCTGGGGGTGAATTCAGAGTTAGGGTTTTCAACCATAACAGTGAATTTCCTCACTTTTGTCACTGTGGAACAACCCTAACTAATGCATTAAATGGAGTTTTTTGCCTCTAATTTCCCTTCTTTTTGAGAATGATAATGAGAAATAGTGAATGTAATGCAGCGGCAGGAGCGCGAGGCCCTCTGGGGCCCCCACGCTCGCCATGTAATCTTGACGGGGCGGGCCACATGATGTCTTGTGGCATAGTAACAGGAACAGCAACGCAAACAGAAGCGCTAACAGTGGCGCACATGGTAACACAAGCACGAATGAGAACAGAAAGGGTAACACACACGGCGGCGTAGACAGGAACGGTCTGCCATGTGATGTGTTTGTCACATATTAACATGGTACCTGCAAACAGAAATGTCAATGGACATGGTGATGCAAAGTGAAACAGAAAGAGAAACAGTACTATAGACACAAATGGCAAAAAATAACAGAAACGCAAGCGCAAATGAAAACGCAAAGGATAACGCACATGGTGGCGCAGACGTCAATGGTAAGTGAAACGGGCACGGAACCGCAAGCAGAAAGGGCAATGGTAACAGTAATGTAAGCGCACAGGCTGGTTTTCCCCAAAAGCTGAATAGAGAAAGACAGTGAGTACAAAGAATGTATGCATAATAATGGGTATCGGAGCAGAAAATGAGGACTTGGAATACTAAATAGGTTATATCTCAGGAACCGTACAATGTAGAAAAAAAATTTAAAAGTCATATGATTTATGACTGTCCTGGCTAAGCATTTTTCCAAAGAAAAGTCCGTATCTCGCACTGTTTTCGAGATATGGGCCCTGAAAGGTACGGCGAATGCCATAATGTTATCCTATGGGAAAAAAGGAGAAGTTTGGAGTGCCATAACTTTGCCTCCCTGTAATATTTTTTCACCAAACTACTGAAAGGCACATCTGTGGGCTGTTGGCTGTCTTCCTTCTAAATTTTAGGAAAAAAGACCAAACCGTTATTTTGCAGCAGGGTGTCAAAGGATTCCTGTAATGCGTCAGGCGCCGTAATGTTATCCTATGGGAAAAACCATCAACTTTGGAGTGCCGTAACTTTGCTGCTGTGTAATATTTTTTCAATACAACACTGAAAAGCACATCTGTGAGATGTCAGCTGTGTTCCCTCCCAATTTCAGCCCCAAACTCCCAACCGTTCTTTTGCAGCGCAGTGCCAAACAATTGCTGTCATTTTCCACAGACTGAAAACTACTGTCGCAATTTCAAAGCTTTCAAAGATTTGCGACACTTTCATGAGCACGAAAGTACTTTACGAAAGTACTTTTTCCAGAAATTTGAAAAACATATTTCTGGGGTATTTTACCCCAAAATAAAGACATGGCTAGCATCCTCAGGGTCCGACTAGGTGAATACAAAAAGAATTAGGTTGCTAGAGGGTCCCAAATTTAAATACCAAGCATTTTTCTGCTCACCAACCGAAAACAAAATGGCCAATTTGCAAAAGTAACAGGCCCATTTGCAAAAGTAAAAAATGCATTTGTGAAAATGTTGAACTTTTTGTTAACTTTTCCCATTGACTTATAATGGGAAATTGTTTTTTGAATAACTTTTGAACCGTTTAATATTTTTTCCCCAAATCTTCAAAAGACACACCGGGGACCCTGGCTGCACGTTCCCTGAAGATTTCGGGCTGGTTGCGCAAACCGTGCGACCTGTACGTGCGACCATAGAATTCCAGAAAAAGCGTAAACATGTGTGCAATTCATGCTTAATAACTCTGCAACCGTGTATCTGACTGGTATAAAACTTGGCAGATGCCAAGGCCTATCATTCTTGATCATGTATTCCAAATTTCAGCCAAATCTGTCAAACAGTTGCAAAGTTATTAAGGTGCAAAGCTTTGGGGTTTAACATAGGAATGGCTCCTAAACCCTAACTATGGTAGCACTACCGTGCTACCATAATATATATATATATATATATATATATATATATATATATATATATATATATATATATATATGTATATGGTAGAGGCAGATATAGTTAGTGCTGCATGGTCACTTATATGTTAAACCGCAAATTTTGCACTTTAATAACTTTGTAACTATTTTTCTGATTTGCCTAAAATTTGGCATGCGTGTTGTTGTACCAAAGCTATCTGGATCTGGAAATGTTGGATCCGGTTAGATGTGTGGTTGTGGAGCATCAAAAAGTGTGAAAAATCCTCAACTTTTGCAAATTCTTTGCTCGTCTCCACAGACTGAATGCTTTGTCCATCTGGTCTGAAATTTTCAGGGAATATGGAGACTTGGACAAGGATGTGCCTTTTGAAGATGTGGTGAAAAATATTAATCCATTCAAAAGTTATTATAGCTTAACGTTTCCCATTATATCCTATGGGCAAAATATATGTTCCGTGTGACAGTGACAGATTAGTCAACAAAAGCACCTTTTTCTGTTGCAAATGCTCTCAGTACTGCCGTGCGGTGACCATCTTGTTTTCAGTTAGTGGCAGAGAAAAGACGTCATAGTTTCAAAACTACTTCCCCTAGATAAACACCGATTGTTGTGTTTACCTAAGTGGGGCACTAGAAACAGCACCCATGCATCAGAATTTTAAAAAAGCACCCAGAAATATGTTTATTTTGATCTGGCCATTTGTACTGTTGCAATTTGTGATAGTACAAGCACAACGCATTCATATATTTGTGAAAGTTTTGCATCATTCTTTTGCAAATTTGCCAAAAGTGTCGCAATTTGCGACATTACTTCCCCAAAAATTGCCATTTTTTTGCCATCTCACTGCCACTACACGATTTGGATCTTGGGTTGAAATGTACATTGTTGCAAGCCCTTGCACCACAGATGTGCCTTTCGTGGTTTGATGAAAAAATTTACATCAGTTCTATAGTTACAGTACTCCAAGGTTGTGAACTTTTCCCATAGGATAACATTGTAGTATCTATCCAAACCACAGTTTCTTTGCCACGTTACTGCCACTACATGGTTTGGACTTTATGGTTGAAATTTGCAGGGTGGTAAGCCCTTGCTACACAGATGTGCCTTTTTCTGGTTTGGTGAAAAATGTTTTGCCTGTTCCAGAATTACATCACTCTGAAGTTGCAAATTTTCCCATAGGATAACATTCTGGCTGCCGTGGTGCCTTTTGGCGCCTATATCTCAAAAATGGTTTTAGATACAGATTTTTTTTGCTAAGCACAGCTTAGCATGCATGGAGGTGGCTAGGTCATGAATACAATTGCAAAATAATTATTTCTGTATTTGCTATGGTTGCTGAGATATTGCCAAATAAGCATTACAAGGGTTGCTTGGAATGACTCTAGGCCTGTGCTATGTGTCTGTAGTTATGTGTAGGTGGGAGCACAGGGCCCAGAGGGCCCACGCTCCCACCTATGCATACTATTTATGTTAAACTGGGAGCACTGGGCCCTCCTAAGCTATGCCTCTACACTCATGGGTGGGTGGCAGCACAGGGCCCAGAAGACCCGTGCTCCCACATATGGATGCAATTATTCAAAACTAAAAACAGAGGGCCCTCCTACTCTATTTCTTTATACTTACAGGTAAGTGGGACCGCAGAGGAGCACAGTGTTCTCAGGTGCTATGTCTCTACACTTATGGGTGGCTTGGAGTGCAGGGCCCAGTGGACCTTCACTCCCAAATATGCATCCCATTATGCACAACTGGGAGCACTGGGCCCTCCTAAGCTATGCCTATACACTCATGGGTGGGTGGCAGCACAGGGTACAGAGGGCCCATGCTCCCACTTATGGATACATTTATGCCAAACTAAAAACACAGGCCCTTGTATGCTATGTCTTTATACTTATACGTAAGTGGGAGTGCAGAGGAGCACAGGGTTCTCAGGCACTATGTCTCTACACATATGGGTGGCTTGGAGTGCAGGGCCCAGAGGACCTTCACTCCCAAATATGCATCCCATTATGCAAAACTGGGAGCACAGGTCCCTCCTGTGCTATGCCTCTTCACTGATGGGTGGGTGGGAAGTACAGGGCCCTGGGAGCCGCACTCCCTGGATACCATATGAGTAACAAAAAAGAAGGAAAATTCATTATAAAAAAACTCCGTTAATGCATCAGTTAGGGTTGAGTCCACACCAACAAAAGTCTGGAAATTTGATGTTAGGGTTACCAACCCAACCCCACCACCATCCACAGACCAACAGGCCTGGTGTGCCTCGGGGTCATTGGGCCTAACTCTGACCCCATTCTCCTATACTGTACCATTTCAGCTTGTTTACACATGGAATGCGGTGAGAGTTAGGGCCGATGACCCAAAGGCACACCCTGGTGCCTGTTGTTCTGTTGATGGTCGTGGTGTGTGTATGTGTGTGCATGGCAGGGTTGGTAACCCTAACACTGAATTTCCAGACTTTTGTTGGTGTGGAATCAATCCTAACTGGTGCATTGATGGAGTTTTTTGCAATGTGTGTGTGTATATATTATAGTGGTACGATAGTGCCACTATGCCACTATAGTTAGGGTTGTGCAGCCATTTCTATATTAAACCTCAAATTTCACACTTTTATAACTTTGGAACCGTGTGTCCGATTTGCCTGTAATTTGGAATGTGGAAAGATGTATCATAGTTCCCTGGATCTGGAATTTTTCATTGTGGTTGGATGTTCGGTTGTGGAACTGTAGCATGCTGAAAAAGTACATTTTCCCCAATGTTGCAAATTCTTTGTCCAGGCATAATGGACTGAAGAATGCATTTGAGTGGGTTCAAATTGTGTTGTCTACATGTGTCCTGTTTGCACTGGTACCCTTTAAGATTTGGTGAAAAAATATTGCTCTGTTCAAAAGTTATTCCATTTTTTTCATGTCCCATTATAGCCTATGGAAAAATTTATATGTTCACTGCGAAGACATTCGCGATCACATTTTGTTGTCAAGCTTGCCCAAAAATGTTGTTATGCTGCCACCATCTTGTTTTCAGTTAGTGAGAGAGAAAAAAACACTGTAATTCAAAAAATACTGCACTTTACAAAACACCAACCATTGTGTTTACCTAATCGGGCCCCGAGGAACATGCCCCTGGCATTAGTTTTTCACCAGCTGGTCTGGAAATATGTTTTTTAAATTGTTGCAATTTTTTTGATCACACAGACATTTATGTTGCCACGCAAGCAATCATGCTCACTTGAAAAAATAACCGCGGTAAAATTTTTTTGTGCATGTTAACATTCCCATTATAGAGCTAGGAGAATTACGAAAACATTACAGTAATCGCACCAACACTGCATGAACACATTTTGCTATGTGTTTTTTTTTTTTATCACTTGATTGTGGCAAGCTAGATTGTGCTATTGGCCTGAAATTTTCAGAGTGGCAAGCCCTAGTTCCACAGATGTGCCTTTTGGTGGTTTGGTATGGAAACACTGAACAGGTCCATAGTTACAACACTCTGAAGTTCAGACATTTTCAGAGTGGCAAGCCCTAGTGCCACAGATGTGCCATTCAGTGGTTTGGTATGAAAATATTCAACAGGCCCACAGTTACAGCATTATGAAGTTCAGACATTTTCTCATAGGATAAAATTGTTTTCCCATAGGATAACATTGCAGTGGCTGTTTTCTTTGTCACTTCATTATGGCAATGTGGATTGCACTATTGGCCTGAAATTTTCAGGGTGGCAAGCCCTAGTCCCACAGATGTGCCTTTTGGTGGTTTGGTATGGAAACACTGAACAGGTCCATAGTTACAGCACTCTGAAGTTCAGAAATTTTCCCATAGGATAACATTGCTGCACCCGTGATACCTTTTGGAGCCGTATCTTGAAAATGGTTCGAGATGCGGACTTTCGTCAAAAAAATTCTAGGGAGACTAAGTGCAGAAGTAGGTTGGAAAGTCATGAAAACCATGAAATTTAAATTTTTTTCTACCCTGTACGGTTCCTGAGATATTTGGGAATTACTGTTCCAATTGTTCATTTTCATGTCTGTAGGCCAGTATTATGCCACCAGAGTTAGCACTCACAGTGCTTTTTGGTGCCCGTATCTCAGAAACAATGTGAGATATGGAGATATGGATTCAGTCTATGTATTTTGCGAGACCTACTCACTGTCATGATTACATCCACAATTGAATTTTTTTATAGCTGTTACAGTTCCTGAGATATGGGCAGATTGGTGTTACAAGGGTTCCTTGCTTTATAGGGCTGCTGTATAGCTCCATAATTATGTGTAAGTGTTAGCGCAGGATGGCCCGTGCTCCCACAGACACATATCATTATGCAGAAATGGGCAGCTTCTTTGGGCCCTGCACTCCCACCAACACATACTATTTACTATTTATATTACACTTTTAAAAAAAGTAAAGGGAATTCTTTGCAAAAACTCCATTAATGCATCAGTTAGGGTTCTTTCCACACCAACAAAAGTGTGGAGATTCCACATTGGCCCTTCCCTTGCTTGCATATATGTGTGTGTGTATGGGGGTTGATGGGTGGTGGTGGAGGGAATGCAGAGTTAGGATTTTGAGAAGGTGGCTTGGGGGTAGGGTGGTAACCTTAATGTGGAATTTCCACACTTTTGTCAGTGTGGAAAGAACCCTAATTGATGCATTAATGTAGTTTTTGCAAAGAATATCTATCTATCTATCTATACAGGTGTATATATATATATATATATATATATAGATATATATGGTAACAAGTAGTGCTACCATAATTAAGGATGAAGCCATTTCTATGTTAAACCCCAAATTTTGCACCTTAATAACTTTGCAACAGTTTGATGGATTTGCCTGAAATTTGGAATATTTGATCAGAACCATAGGCCTTGGGATTTGCCAAGTTTTGTACTGGTTGGATATACAGCTACAGAGTTATTAGGCGTGATCTGCGTCTTGGCGTTTATGCTTTTCTGGAACTCACGGTCGTGCGTACAGGTCGCTGGTTGTGCGACAGCCCAAAATCTTTGGGAATGTGCAGCTGGGGTCCCCAATGTGCCTTCTGAAGATTTGGTGAAAAAATATTAAACGGTTCAAAAGTTATTCAAAAAACAATTTCCCATTATAAGTCAATGGGAAAAGTTAACAAAAAGTTCGACAGTGTCGTAAATGCATTTTTACTTTCACAAATGGCCCTGTTACTTTCCCAAATCCGCCATTTTATTTTCAGTTAGTGATCAGAAAAATGGTTGGCATTTAAATTTGGGACCCTCTAGCAACCTAATTCTTTTTGTATTCACCTAGTCGGACCCTGAGGATGCTAGCCATGTCTTTATTTTGGGGTAAAACATCCCAGAAATATGTTTTTCAAATTTCTGGAAAAAGTACTTTCACAAAGTACTTTCGTGCTCTCGAAAGTGTCGCAAATTTTTGTGAAAGCTTTCGCAAATTGCGACAGTAGTTTTCTAGTCTGTGGGAAAATGACAGCAATTCTTTGGCACCACGCTGCAAAAGAGCGGTTGGGAGTTTGGGCTGAAATTTGGAGGAACGCAGCCAACATCACAGATGTGCCTTTCAGTATTATTATGAAAAAATATTACATGGCAGTAAAGTTACGGCACTCCAAAGTTGACAGTTTTTCCCATAGGATAACATTACGGCGCCCGACGCATTATAGGAATCCTTTGGCACCCTGCTGCAAAATAATGGTTTGGTATTTTTTCCTGAAATTTGGAGGGAAGACAGCCAACAGCCCACAGATGTGCCTTTCAGTGGTTTGGTGAAAAAATATTACAGGGAGGCAAAGTTATGGCACTCTGAACTTCTCTTTTTTCCCATAGGATAACATTACAGCATTCACCGCGCCTTTCAGGGCCCGTATCTTGGAAACGGTGAGAGATACGGACTTTTTGTAAGAAAAATGCTTCAACACTAGCCAGGACAGTCATAGATCATATGACTTTTAAATTTTTTTCTGCGTCATACGGTTCCTGAGATATAACCTATTTAGTATTCCAAGTCCTCATTTTCTGCTCCGATACCCATTATTATGCATACATTCTTTGTACTCACTGTCTTTCTTTATTCAGGTTTTGGGGAAAACCAGCCTGTGCACCTACATTACTGTTACCGTTGCCTTTTCCACTTGTGGTTCCGTACCAGTTTCACTTACCATTGACGTCTACGCCACCATGTGCGTTATCCTTTGCATTTTTATTTGCACTTGCGTTTCTGTTATTTTTTGCCATTTGTGTCTACAGTACTGTTTCTCTTTCTGTTTCACTTTGCGTCACCATGCCCATTGACATTTCTGTTTGCAGGCACCATGTTACTATGTGACAGCACATTACATGGCAGACCGTTTCCGTCTACGCCACCGTGTGCGTTACCCTTTCTGTTCTCATTCGTGCTTGCGTTACCATGTGTGCCACTGTTAGCACTTCTGTTTGCGTTGCTGTTCCTGTTACTATGCCTCAAGACATCACGTGGCGGGAGCATGGGGCCCTTTGGGCCCCGCGCTCCCACTGCTGCATTACATTCACTATTTCTCATTATCATTCTCAAAAAGAAGGGAAATTTGAGGCAAAAAACTCTGTTTAATGCATTAGTTAGGGTTGTTCCACAGCAACAAAAGTGAGGAAATTCGGTGTTAGGGTTGAAAACCCCATGGACCCTGCCCCCCCAACCAGTATTGGGGTGTGCATTAGGTTGTCAGCCTAACTCTCACCCCATCACATGTGTAAAAGCAGCAGAAGTATAGGAGAATGGGGTGAGAGTTAGGACCAATGACCCCAATGCACGCCCTAATGTGCCGGGTTGAGGGGTGGACAGGGTCCAAGAGGGGTTTTCAACCCTAACATCGAATTTTCTCACTTTTGTCGCTGTGGAACAACCCTAACTAATGTATTAAATGGGGTTTTTTGCCTCTAATTTCCCTTATTTTTGAGAATGATAACCAGAAATAGTGAACGTAATGCAGCAGCGGGAGCGCCCCGTGCCCCTGCCACGTACTGCAGTGGTGGAAGTGCGTGGCCCTTTGGGCCCCGCGCTCCCACCATGTGATGTCTTGAGGCATAGTAACAGGAACAGCAACACAAACAGAAGCGCTAACAGTGGCGCACATGGTAACACAATGGCGAATGAGAAAAAGAAAGGGTAACACGGTGGCGTGAGCGAGAATAGTCTGCCCACGTGATGTGTTGTCACATAGTAACATGGTGCCTACAAACAGAAATGTCAATGGGCATGGTGATGCAAAGTGAAACAGAAAGAGAAACAGTACTGTAGACACAAATGGCAAAAATAACAGAAACGCAAGTGCAAATGAAAATGCAAAGGATAATGCACATGGTGGTGCAGATCAACGTAAGTGAAACAGGGTAATGAATCACAAGCGAAAGGGCAACAGTAACAGTAATGTAAGACAGGCTGGTTTTCCACAAAACCTGCATAGAGAAAGACAGTGAGTACAAAGAATGTATGCATAATAATGGGTATCGGAGCAGAAAATGAGGACTTTGAATACTAAATAGGTTATATCTCAGGAACCGTACGACGTAGAAAAAAAAATTTAAAAGTCATATGATTTACAACTGTCCTGGCTAATTTTGTACTTAGTCCCCATTAGGGGACTAACTATTTTTCCGATGAAAAGTCCGTATCTTGCACCGTTTCCGAGATACGGGCCCTGAAAGGCGCGGCGAACGCCATAATGTTATCCTATGGGAAAAAAAGAGAAGTTCGGAGTGCCATAACTTTGCATCCCTGTAATATGTGTTCACCAAACCATGGAAAAGCACATCTGTGGGCTGTTGGCTGTCTTCCTTCCAAATTTCAGGAAAAAAGACCAAACCGTTATTTTGCAGCAGGGTGCCAAACGATTCCTGTAATGCGTCAGGCGCCGTAATGTTATCCTATGGGAAACACTGTCAACTTTGGAGTGCTGTAACTTTGCTTCCATGTTATATTTTTTCACCAAAGCACCGAAAGGCACATCTGTGAGATGTCAGCTGCGTTCCCTCCAAATTGCAGCCCAAAACTCCCAACCATTCTTTTGCAGCGCAGTGCCAAAGAATTGCTGTCACTTTCCCACAGACTAGAAAACTATTGTTGCATTTCATGAAGCCACAAAGTTCAACACTTTCATGAGCATGAAAGTAATTTCCATGAAAGTACTTTTTCCAGAAATTTGAAAAACATATTTCTGGGGTGTTTACCCCAAAATAAAGACATGGCTAGCATCCTCAGGGTCCGACTAGGTGAATACAAAAGAATTAGGTTGCTAGAGGTCCCAGTTTAAATGCCAACCATTTTTCTGATCACCAACTGAAACAAAATGGCAGATTTTATGAAAGTAGCAGGGCCATTTATGAAAGTAAAATGCATTTGTGACACTGTCGAACTTTTTGTTAACTTTTCCCATTGACTTATAATGGGAAATTGTTTTTTGAATAACTTTTGAACCGTTTAATATTTTTTTACCAAATCTTTGAAAGGCACATTGGGGACCCTGGCCGCATGTTCCCTGAAGATTTCAGGCCGGTCGTGCAAATCATGCGACCTGTACACGCGACCGTAGAATTCCAGAAAAAGTGTAAACGCACGCACAGATCACGCTTAATAACTCCACATCCGTGTATCCGACCACTACAAAACTAGGCAGATCCCAAGGCCTATGGTTCATGATCATGTGTTCCAAATTTCAGCCAAATACATCAAACGGTTGCAAAGTTATTAAGGTGCAAAATTTGGGGGTTTAACATAGAAATGGCTCCTCAACCCTAACTATGGCAGCACTACCATGCTACCATAGTATATTTATATATGATACATGATGGTCAGGAGTGTGATATGGAAAATATCTTCACTCCTGCAGAGTGAGCTCTGGAATTCACGAGTGCCGAAGGCATGAGTGAGAGTATCAAGAGCTCACGATGCAGGAATGAAGATATTTTCCATAGCACACGATCTGCACATCATGTTTTCTATTTATACAATAGGGATATGAGTTTCAGAAGTATTGTTATAATTTTTTGTGTTCTGTTGCTGTTTTTGTGTTGGCTATTTCTGTGTGTGAGATTTTCTGAATGGGCTGACAGTGTTACAATCTCAGAGGGAAAAGTTGAGTGTGTTTTGCAATGCTAAGTAAGTTAGCTTCAGGCAGCAGTGAGAAAGAGACTGTTTTATGAAGCTGTGTGCTTTAGAATTCTGGCTGTAGTCAAGCTGAGAGCATCACAATAATGGGCTGGGAGTGAAACAGAATGTGGGGAACAGGTGATGATATTTTGCCATGGTAATTAAGTTAGCTGCAGGCAGCAGTGAGAAACAAACTGTTTTGTGAAGCTGTGTGCTTTAGAATTCTGGCTGCAGTCAAGCTGAGAGTATCACAGCAATGGGTTGGGAGTGAGACAGTATAGGAAACACCTGAGAATGTTTTGCCATGGTAACTGAGTTGGCTGGAGGCAGCAGTGAAAAATAAATTGTTTTGTGAAGCTGTCTGCTTTAGAATTGTGGCTGCAGTCAAGCTGAGAGTATCACAGCAATGGGTTGGGTGTGAGACAGAGTATAGGAAACACCTGAGAATGTTTTGCCATGGTAACTGAGTTAACTGCAGGCAGCAGTGACATATTTCTCACAGTGGTGATGTCACAACATGATTTATCACTAGTCATGATGTCACAACATGATTTATCACTTGTGGTGATGTCACCACAGTGAGAATACATGTTTTTATCATACTCATCTATCGCACACCCCAATTGTATAAATATATATATATATATATATATATATATATATATATATATATATTATAGTACCATGGTAGTGGCACTATAGTTAGGGTTTAATAAGCACTTTAATGTTAAACCTCAAATTTTGCACCTTAATAACTTTGCCACCATATGACAGATGTGCCAGAAATTTAGCATCCATGGTCTGGTACCATAGATCTCTGGATCTGGCAAGTTATCTTATGGACGGATGTACGGTTGCAGAGCTGCAGAATGCCAAAAAAACGAAAATAAAAAATAAAAAACAGACTTTTTGCGCGTTTCTTTTCTCGTGCCCACAGCCCACATGATTTGTCCATTTGGTCTGCAATATTCAGGGAAGATGCAGTCTGGGTCACCTAGGTGCCTTTTGGAGATTTGGTGTAAAAATATTAAACCGTTCAAAAGTTATTCAAAAATAAAAATTCCCATTATAATCAATGTGGAAAAAAAGTATGTGTCTCATGAAAATGTCGCAAGTACAATTTCCCTTTCACAAATGGCCCTTTTACTTTTGTGCTGCCACCATCTTGTTTTCAGTTAGCGAGAGAGAAAAATGCCTGCCATTTAAATATGGGACCCTCTAGGTAAACACTGAATGTTGGGTTTACCTAGTCAGGTCCTGAGGATGCCAGCCCTGTCTATTTTGGGGGGTAAAACCCCCCAGAAATGCCATTTTGAAACTCAGAGCCCCAGTACTTTCACAAATTGTGGGAAAAACATCAGTGACACTTTTGCAAATGCAAATGTTTTGTGCTGTTTTTTGTGAAACTTTCACAATTTATGAAAGAAGTTTGCCAAAAAAATCTGTAAATCTTTGCCATCCCCTGCAACAAAATGGTTGGGGCTTGTGGGCTAAAATTTGCAAGGTGGCAAGCCGTGGTCCCACAGATGTGCCTTTTGGTGGCTTTGCACCAAATCATTCAAGGGGCCCAAAGTTACAGTGTTCTGAAGTTGAGAAATTTCTCATAGGATAACATTGTGGCACCAGTGAAGCCTTTCGGCACCCATATCTCAAAAACAAAATGAGATATGGAGTTTTTGCTACTTGCAGCTTAGGTCACTTTTAGGTGAACTAATCTGCTAAAACAAGTTTGGAAATCTTAGATTACACCAGCAGTGCAATTTTCTTCCTACTAGCTATGGTTACAGAGATATTGGCAAATTAGTGTCACCAATGTTCCAAGTGTGCCTTCTCAGAGTATTTTGGTGCCCATATCTTGTAAACAATATGAGATACAGATTGGTTGATGTATGTTGTGTAGAGTACTCACTGTCATGATTACAACAGCATTGGAATTTTTTTCCTAGCTGCTATGGTTGCTGAGATATTAGCAAATTACTGTTACAAGGGTTCCTTGCCCTGTAGGGCTGCAGCATGGTTCTGTAGTTATGTGTAAGTGGAACTGCAGGGCCTGGAGGGCCCCCACTCCAACATACACATCCCATTATGCAAAACAAAATGGGCACTATGAAGGGAGCGCAGGGCCTGGAGGGCCCATGCTCCCACTAACACATACCACTTACCAGTTACATTACACTTTCTCAAAAACAAGGGAAATTCATGGCAAAAAATTAAGTTAATGCATCAGTTAGGGTTCATAGCACTGCTACAAAAGCATGGAAATGTGGTGTTAGGGTTACCACCACTACCACCCCACACCACCCCCCCACCCTCCACACACCGACAGGCATCGGGGTGTGTGATGGGGTCATCGTGCCTAACTTTCACTCCATTCTCCTATACTGCACCACCTCAGCTTGTTTACACAAGTGGTGTGCATTGGGGTCCTTGGCCTAACTCTCGCCCCATTCCATGTGTAAACAAGCTAAGGTGGTGCAGTATGGGAGAATGGGGTGAGAGTTAGCCCGATGACCCCAAAGCACACCCCGGAGCCTGTTGGTTTGAGGAAGGTGGGGTGGGTGGGGATGTGGTGGAAGGGTTGGCAACCCTAACACCGAATTTCCAAACTTTTGTCGGTGTACTATCAACCCTAACTGATGCATTAACAAAGTTTTTTGCAATGAATTTCCCTTCTTTTTGAGAAAATGTGATGTAACTGGTATGCGGTTGTGGAAGCGTGGTCCCTCTGGGTCCTACGCTCCCCTTATGCTGCCCATTTCTGCATAATTGGTATGGTTATGTGGGAGCATGGGCCCTCTGGGCCCTGCACTACCACTTACACATAAGTACAGAGTCATACAGCAGCTCTATAGTACTGAAAAGGAACCCTTGTAACACTAACTTGGCAATAAATTGCACAAAGAATTCCAAGAACTGGAATTAGGTCAGCACTTCTGTTCAAATAAGCAGAACAAATTATTGCTTTAGAAATTCAATTTAATTGATATACACTATCCAGAAACAAATGCACATGATTATCATACACCAAAGACTTTTTTCTTTGTTTTCACACACTCTTATGGACACTGTACAGCAGTAAACAGTATTGTCCATATGTATACTGAAGACACTGGGATCCTTCTTTCCATTTTTCCGCTCTGCTAATGTATCCAAACAGACCAGAGCATCAGCTTTTACTATGCACTTTCCTATATTTAAAGCAGTATAGCAGCAGCTGCTTCAGGTGTAAAGCCTTTTGCCGTTACTTAGAACTGGAGGGGGACTTCTCCTGTTTTCAAAAAATGAGCTCAGACCCCCAACAGGAATAATATGCTACCGCCAAACCACTACATTCTGGACTTAGCAGGGTTTGTGCTTGAACCTAACTATTTTCTTGTTGAGAACACCTACTATGCCCAATACAAAGGTACGGCGATGGGCATGACCTTTGCCCCGAGCCTAGTGAACATTTATATGGGGTCATGGGAGGAGAGATTTACTTTTGACAATAACCAGAATGAATTCAGTGGGAGCATCAAAGAATGGAAACGTTACATTGATGACTGTGAACTTATTTGGAGTGGAAGTAAAGAAAATCTGATGAGCTTCCTGGACTACATAAATTCCACTTCTCCACATGTAAAATTCACTTACACAACTGACCGTGAAAGAATCCCCTTCTTGGACTTTCTGATAGATAAGGAAAATAACCATTTGGAAATAAAATTATACAGGAAACCGCTTTCAAGGAACACCATTTTGAAGTATGACAGCTGCCATCCACCTGTTATTATGAAAAATATACCTAAGGGGCAATTTATTAGAGCTAAAAGACTATGGATGGCTAAAAAGAAGCTGCAGCAGATTTAAGTCACAGGTTTTTTGAAAGAGGATATAACATCACAGTTACGAATGAGCCAATTGTTTAGCCAAGTTGCATTACGGTCGGATGAGCGGTTGTGGAGATGCAGAGAGCAAAAAAAGGTGCTAAAATGGGTTTTGTGTGTTTCTTTGCTCTGGGCTACATTCCATTTGTCTGTCTAGTCTGAAATCTTCAGAGAAGTTGCAGTTTGGGTCACTGATGTGCCTTTTGAAGATTTGGTGAAAAAATATTAATCCGTTCAAAAGTTATTCGATTTTTAAGTTTTAACATTGAAGTCAAAGGGGAAAAAATATATGTGCCTCTCCAAACTGTAGACAAACAACTTTTTACTGTTGCAAATCCACCTTTTACTATCATGCTGCCACCATCTTGTTTCAGTTAGTAGTGAAGAAACCTGTCTATAGTTCAAATTCTAGTGCTCTTAGGTAAACACTGACAATTGTGTTTACCTAAACGGGGCCTGAGGAACACAGTGGTGCTATCAGTTTTTTTCTAGCACCCATAGAAATACCTTTTTTAAAATCAGGTCTCCTGTAGTATCACAAATCAGTTAGGGTTGATAGCACAGTGACAAAAGTATGGAAATGTGATGTTAGGGTTACCCCCACCACCATCACTCCACCCCCACACTCCACACACCAACAGACGTCGGGGTGTGCCATAGGGTCATCAAGCCTAACTCTCACCCCATTCTCCTATACTGTAGCATGTCAGCCTGTTTACACATGGAATGGGGTGAGAGTTAGGCCTGACAACCCCAGGGCACACCCCATCTGTTGGTGTGTGGAGTGTGTCGGTGGTGGGGGTGGGGGTGGGGTAAACTTAACATCAAATTTCCATACTTTTGTCACTGTGTTATCAACCCTGACTGATGTATTAATGACATTTTTTGCAATGAATATATATTTATGATAGGCTTGAGTTGACAGTTCAATGTTAAACTGAAAATGTTGCACTTTAATAACTTTGCAACCATTTAATGGATTTGCACCAAATTTGGTAAATTTCCTGTGATTTAGATCTCTTGATGTGGCATTATTACGTTCCAGTCGGATGTGCAGTTTCTGAGTTATGGAGTGGTTAAAAAAATATGTTTTTGCTTGTTGACTTTGCTGGGATTTTTCTTTGAATTTGCCTACAGCCCAGATGGTTTGGTGTTTTGGTCTGAAATTTTTAGGGCTGAAAGGAACTACCTCAAAGATGTGCCTTATGCTAGTCTTGTGAAAAAAATAATAAGCCGTTTTTAAGTTATTGCAATTTAAAAATTTGAAAACATTATTTCTGAGCATGCTCAGCAAGCACTAAAATATAGCTGTGTGAAATGAAAGAGGAATCCTGCTTCATATGAGAAAATTCCTCTTTCATATGGCCATCAGCTTGTTTTCAGTTTTGCCTGAAATATTCAAATTTGGAAATCTTCCAAAATGATGATCTGAGGATGAACCAACACATGTAGCATGCTTGTTAGGATCTCTTAGATGCATTCTGCACTTTACTGCTCACAAAAATGCCCTCAAAATGTGCTTTTATCTAGTATTGAAATTATTCTTTCGTATCATCGTACTATGAAGTAGGATCTTACTTCATATGATAAGATTCAAAGTAAGATCCTACTTCATGAGCCCAAAATAGGAAAACTTATTTAAAATTAAATTTTTCTGCCAACATCGGGGTGCCCAATCCCTGTGTCAGCACAAGATGCCCCCCCGCCAGTGTTGGACACTGGGAAGCCCACTCCCAGTGTCCCTAACAGATGCAAACTGTCCAGTACATTTATGACAATGGGTTGCCCAATCCCCATGTTGACAGTAGCCCCCCCCCAAGGTGGGACACTGGGGAGCCCACTCCCAGTATCCCCAATTATATCACACTCCACCACCACCAGTTCTGTGGTAAAATGGGGAGCACACCCCTAGTGTCCCAAAATGTCTATTTATATAAAGTATACCTGAATAAAAAAAAAACAGTCCACTAATGTCTTTTAATTTTTTTAATCCTGTAAAAAAGAAAATGTTCCCTCATCATCTCCCCATCCCCCTCCCCATCCCGATCCTCCACTGAGCAACTCACCATCCCACATCCCCCCTTGCCCTATAATTATCATTGGAGGTCAGCAGTTGTTATCTTCTGTGGACTGGGACACGTCTGCACTCTTCAAAGCTGAACCATGAACTGAAGAATCAAGGTAAGTGCAATATAATGGCTGTCAATGGCGTTTTGAACTTATGTTGATATCTTGACCATTTCTAAGCATATGTGCACCAAATTTTCAACATGGGCTTTTTGGGGCCCGTCTTCATGAACACTGGCACTGTCATTATATTACTCGGCCCTGAAAGGTGATTTTGCAGTCACAGTGAAGGGACCAATTAACAAAATGACAGTGCCAGAGTTCATGAGGAGGATTCCTCCCCAAAAAATGTTGAAAATTTGGTGCATAAATACCAAACAATGCCTGAGTTATGAGCGGTCATTGAAATTCTTCTACGCATTCTCATAATTTCGGCAACTTTTAATATTTTCACTCTACAGTTTCAACATTGCCATTTTTTCACACCACCTCATGAACAATATAGCTGTGATTTTTCACATTATGCCCAAAATAAAATGTGTTTTCGCTCCTGTGATGTAGAGTGGTGCATATGCTACGCAAAATCATCTTTTTGGAACCTATTAATGAAATGACAGTGCCAGTGTTCATGAGGTGGGGTCCCCAAAAGGCCATGTTGAAAATCTGGTGAAATAAATCCCCAAAATGCCCAAGTTATGTGTGTCTGTTGAATTTATTCAACTCACTCACATAACTTTGGTACTTTTCAATATTTTAATGCCAAATTTTCAACATAGATGTTTTTTCATACCACCTCATGAACAGTACATCTGTCATTTTTCACATCCTGCCCAAAATGTGTTTTCACACCTGTGGCACTAAATGGTGTTGCAGTTGCACATTATTAAGTTTTACCTTGTATTTCTCAATTTCTCTGTACCGGGGTACATGAGGTGGGGTAATAAGATGTCTATGCTGACAATTTGGTCACTGTTGTTCGACACATGGAAGCATAGTGCCCAGAGGGCCCTGCATTTCTACACTTACATACATATGCACATCTACAGAGGGATTGGAGTGCAGGGTCCAAAGGACCCTGTGCTCCCACAGTAAAATAAAGATACTATTATACTATCTCAAAAAGTAAGGAAATAAATAGCAAAAAACATCATTAATGCATCAGTTAGGGTTCCTATTACAGTGCCAAAAGTATGGAAATTCAGTGTTAGGGTTCCCAACCCTACCACCCCATTAAGAACACTCAGCTCAAGCCATGACTGCATTGGTGAGTCACAGAGGTAACCACTTGTCAAGGCCCAATGAATCCATTAACTGGAGAAAATCTTGACCAAAATGCGAGAGTTCATTGTTGATCCTGACTTTGAAGTCACCCAGAATTAACCATCTTGGCAACTCTAATACCATCTTGGTGATGATGTTTATGATTTTTCTGCAGGAAACCCTCTCACCCCCCCCCCCGAGGCCCATAAACAAGAAGGATCCTGGAACCGGCACCATGCACCTGGACCCCATGCACAGCAACACATTCAAATGACAAAGTAGTTCCAATCAGGTGCTCAGAGAAATTCAGCTCAGATATAAAACAAATGGCCACTCCCCCCATGATCCCTCCATTGGCAGTGCATCACAGAGAACCCGAATGAGACAGTTGCCTCCAAAACTGGACTGCCATTATCACCGAGCCGGGTCTCCATTATACAAGCCAGATCAACTAAAGAACCAGACATTAAATCTGCCATAATGTCTGTTTTGCTCATCATCAATCTGGCATTGCATAGCACTGCCTGCAGGGGTCAAGCAGAGGTTGCTGGTCTGTTGGCTACCTACCTGTGTGGTCCAGGAAAATCAATGGGTATGGATACCAAACATGTTGGGCCTCCCTCTTGGGCCCATTTCACCCAGGGGCACCTCCTGGTCTTCACCAGATCAATAATGCCCCTATCAGCCCACCACACCACCTCACTACCTACCATCCTGCTTCCTAGCAATACCCACCTCCCTGCAGCAATTTGCCTTGATACCCCATTTGGGATGATGGTGTTCTTCTTAGTAATACCTGTTTTTCAAGCATTTACAGTTTATTCTGACAAATTCACTGATGGAAACTTTGCTATCTTTTGGACAGATTCTAAAATTAAAGTGCTTAAAGAATGGAAGTGCTACAGGTCCATCTCTGCTGGTTGCTACTGTTAGCAAGTTAAAAATTGGATTACAGAAAATCTGGACTTTGCATTGAAATGCCTTGATGAAATATGGATTTGGACTACAATGGATGTTAATTTGTACAATACTGAAGCTGGAACTAGTGCAATATTTTAATTGTGGTCCTGTACTCTATATTTGGGCTTCTGTTTACCTCTAAAGTAAAAGATGCTATGGACCAGAAAATAAATGTAATTTTAAATTGTTTTTAATTTTTTTTTATTAATGGATTAAATGTAGTTGTTAAATCATCTCTGTTCACAATATTTGTTGTCACTGCATTTTATAGTTATAGTCACTGTTTCCTGATACTGTTTTGTAATGGTGTGCTCATGTGACTGAATGGTTATTCAGTACTGGATAGTTGTACTCTATGTACAAATAAAAGGGTTGCCATTAGAGGGCACTAACACTCTTCGAAAAGGATTATAATTGGCCTGAAACATCAGAGCATTGGGCTGGGAAGCACTGCTGCTGCCATTTGTCCTGTAAGTCATTTTTTTTATCCTTGCTATTATAGTGTGCAACAAATTGTCTCATTAGAAAGGACTTTAGTATGTCTATTTTTTGATGGCTGGGCGTCTTGAACTTGATCCATTTGTTGTTGGTTTATTGTTTGGACCTTTGGCTTGGCCATACTGGATGCAGCTTTGTTTTTTGTTGTGTATTGTTTCTTTTGGAAATAGCAGCAAATGGCTCAGATGCATTTGTATGGAAACAGATGTAGATCCAGGTGCATAATGTCTGACACCTTTCGAAAATCCTGGACATTACCTGCTATTCACCTATAGTTCATTAGATGGACATAAAGAAGGGGACTGAGTGGTCTCCAACCAGCGTAAAAGTGTCCTTCTTCTGACAGAGCAGGGGCTTCTGAATGAAAATGTGTTTTGCCCTTTTTTCTTTACTTGAGTCTTTTGTTCATGTCTTTGTTGACCTACTATGGTTGCATGGGCATACTAGTCCTGAAAAAGAATGCAGTGTACTATCAGGTGCTGAGACAGTTGGGTGAGTGCTTTGCTAACCCAGTGCAAAAGCCTATTTATAATGGACCTCCTTTGCGTGTACTAGCGCACCTTTAGTGCTAACAAGAATATTCATAATTTTTTTAAACCAATATTTTTATTAAACAGTTTTAATAAGAGTGTTTCAGTATAGCAATAGCATGTTGCATTTACATGAACCATCATACAATACTAATTAAATACTGTTTTCAAATGTATCAGTCACAAAGTTATTACTTTACTAGTTGGCATATAGTAAATCATGAACTATGAACGGTGCACTTTAATAAGAAAAGGAAATACATGATTCATTAATTCCTAAATCTAAATACAGGTGTAATGCACCTTACTAAGTACTGTAGCCATTCTCTTATTCTGATGCAGTGAGTTTATAATTATCATTTACTCATTCTATTTTACAATCAATTTACAAAAACTAGGGTGGAGAAATAAGTCCCATATTGCATAAAATCAATCTATTCTGTTGTTTGATGTACTAGCAATTCTTTTGTAATTTGCTGTTACAGAAATCTTAATTAAGCATTCTTTAAAGAAGGTATTTATTTCTGTTTTCAGTATCTCAAAATAATGTGTTTTTGCTGATATGACTGTAGCATATAGCCATAGTTTCTTATTCATGATGATACATGTAATTTCATAGTCAATTCCCAATTGAATAAATATGGAAGAGCAGCTTATATCACAATTTAAAATCTGCTGACAAGCAGTCCAGATCTTTTCCCAATAGAGGTAAAAGCTTTTTACAGTACCAAATGATACAAGAAAATCTTTTTCTGAGCCATATCTCAATCAGCTACCATCTAAAGCAAGTCCTACATTATTCAGCTTCAGAGGCGAATACTGCCATGTATACAGTGTAGGTAGGGATTCCACAACTTAAATAAATGCATTATTTTCCCAAGACTCTGACCCAAATGAAAGATAAATGAGGTAGCTGCTGGTATGAGGTGTGGTGGTAGAGCCCCCCTCCCAGATGGAGGGCAACAGAGAGGACCAGGACCAGAGGTCAGCCTGCCTGCAGCATAAGCAGGTAGCTGCTGGTGTGAGGTGCAGTGGTAGAGCCTTCCTCCCAGATGGAGAGCAATGGAGAGGACCAGGACTAGAGGCTGGCCTGCCTGCAGCACAAGCAGGTATGGAAGAGGCAGGGGAGCAGTGTGTTCCAGGACATACAAAAGAAGAACAGCCTTTTAACTGTAATGGACTTTTCAGACTCTGCATAGAGTGCAATCTACACTGTGTATGTGGGTCTTTCAGTCAGCTAAGCCATACAGATTGATTCTGGCTGGCAGGGTTTTCAACTGTGTCGGGGCATTCTGGTGGGGAGTTTTAAGGGACTGGGAGAAGGTTATTTATTTGTGTATTTAAAGCTGTTTTCTGGCTGATGCGCTGCATCAAAAGGACTTACTTTCCCCCATGGGGAACTCTTGCCAAGCAGTCGGGCTTTTGTTCTATTTGTTCTGTTCAGGAGTGTCTGAGGGAGGGAAGGAGGAAGGGGGTAGGAAGTTGAGACTGAGGGGGGAGGTGACCTGTGTAGTGAGAAGACTGATGTGGTGTTTCTCTGGCCTTTTGTTTTTCAGGTAGCTGCTGGCATGAGGTGCTGTGATAGAGCCCCCCCCAGGTGGAGTGCAATGGAGAGGACGAGGACCAGAGGTCAGCCTGCCTGCAGCACAAGCAGATACAGGAGAGGCAGGGGAGCATTGTGTTATCGTCGATGCTTTGCGTTGACTCCCCACACACCCTGGTCAGGCCTCTAACTTATGGATCATTAGATTTCTAAGTCCCCATTTCTTCACTTGCAGGTTATACTAGTTGACCACAGTGTGGTGCGAAAAAGTCAATCACCTGCTAGCCCTTATAAGGATCAGCAATCGAGGAAAAAACTCTACCAATAGGAGGCGCTGATGAGCCCAGTCCTGGCTACATCTGTTCTAGTGTTTTTGGCACCTATTCTTGGTTCCATGCCTGGTTAATCAGCTAGTCTCAGCAGTATCTAGGTGTCTTCCCTAATCATTGTGAAGACACCCTGGACAGGATTTGAACCTTCAACCCTTGGTATTTAAGGTGGGGATGCTAGCTACTAGGCCATCTAGTCACCCCTGTTGGGGTCTGTGCTTTCTGGCACCTTAAGTTCTAGCTAGGACACTGGAGGAGGAGGAGACTCAACTCCCACATAATAAGACATGAGAGGGCAATATACGTAGTACAGGGAAGGAGGGTTCCAAGTGCCTGGGGGAGCTACGTGGGAGAGAAATGACCAGGCTAGGAGGTGGTTTAAGGATGGGGGTGACAGGCCCAAATGGGCATATGGAAAGGGGAAACAGTCCCACACTACCAGGATGAGGGGCTTGTTTGGTAGGATTGTAGTGTGCACTGGGTGTGGGTCGGCCATGGTAGTGGATATAGCCTAGAGGATGGGAGGTTGTATGATGTGCAGGAAACTGGAGCAGCTAAGAGGGGAAGTATGGGAACTGCATAAAAAGTGGGCAGGGACAGTCCAGGGAGCAGATTCTGGGGTAGAAAGGAGATTCTCTGGGATATGGGGTTGGGGGAGATGGGGCCCTATGGGGGGAAACAGCTAGGGGCAATAGAGATGACTTTTTAAAGCCCGCAGGGAGAGGTAGCAGAGTAGACAGAACTATGAAGAGACAGTTTGTGGATAAGAAGGGAGGGGGTGATGAAGAAAGGGGGGCAGCAACAGGGATATCATGAGGAGGACTGGGACAGGGTGAGGAGCCTGAGGGTTGGTGAAAGGTTGGAAATAGGACTGCAGGGTATGAACGCATGTGAGGGGAGGAGATTGCCATGCATGCTAGGGCCATAAATATGCAAGAAAGGGTCACAGAACTTAGCAACAGATTCACTCCACTTGCGACTCTGGCAGTCAAGGAGATAGAAGAGGTAGAAGAGAAGGAGGAGGGGAAGCTTGAGGATGCGGGGTCCAAAAAAGGCGGAGATGAGAGGGAGGCTACAGGATCCACAAAAGGCAGGGAGAAGAGGGTTAGTGAGAAAAGGGGAATGGTGCAAAAAGGCAAGGGGTTGATGGGGGGATGAAGCAACACTCACGGATGGTCATATCTTACGCAGAGGGAAAACGGCTGCTGAGATGATGGAGATCCCTGAGGAGGTGGAAGAAAGGATGCTTGTTGGTACAGGTTTCCCAAAGGACAAGGGTGGAGTGGGTAGGGTGGAAGGGGGAGCAGTGCAAAAAGGTAAGGAGTGGAAGGAGATAGATAAGGGGGGATGCAGTGGGGAAAGGCAGAGGACAAGGCAAGGGTGGGGCGATGGACCTCTGGAGGGGGAGATACGCTCAGGGAGGGATGGGACAAAATTGGGGAAAGCAATGATGAGAAAAGAAGGTTGAGGAGGAATGAGGAGGGGAGACAAAGGGGACGAATAACACAGCAAAGGGTGGTTGAGGAGAAGGTAGTAATAGTGGGGGGCTCGATGATAAAGGGCATGAGATGGGGGGAGGTAAACAAGAACAGGGGTATCTGGGCTGAATGCTTACCAGATACGATGGCAGGGGACGTTATCCACTACATTCCATCAAGGGGGAAATTCCAGGATAAGAAGATACACCTGTTGTTCCACTTAGGGACTAATGACTTAGCAGGATATAGTGTAATGGAGGTGCAGGCTAGGTTCGGGGCACTTGCAAGGTTCTGTAACGGGTTGAGATTTAAGTCAATTACATTTTTGGAGGTGTTGCCAGTTCTGAGTGCGAGTTCTGACAGAAAGCAATGAACAGAGGAGTTTAACAGTTGGCTGAAAGGCTGGTGTGCTGAGAGAGGGTTTTGGTTCCTGGGTGACTGGGGTGACACAAGGAAGGATGAAAGTTTCTATGCTCAGGATAGACTCCACTTGAATCTAGTTGGAGTGTCTGTGCTTGGATGCAAGATGGCAGAGTTCCTGGAAAGAATGCTAAATTTAAACTAGCTCGGGGTGGGGTGGTGGGGTGGGATGTGTCAGGATTTTGCAAGACTGTGAGGGAGGTTCAGAAGGGGAGACCACCCCCCAAAAGTATAACCCAAAACCAGTATAGGCACACGGGAAAAATAAACACACTGAGGGAGGCAATTGGGACAAGGAAAAAGGAATGCAGAGATCAAGGGGATACAGGGGTGGTGGGGTGGAGAGTACTGTGTGCAAATGCAAGGAGTCTAGGTAATAAGGTCCCAGACCTGGCAGCAGTCATGGCTGAGGCAAGCCTGCATCTGGTGGTGATAACAGAAACAGGGTGTCATGGAGACCAGGATTGGGACATGGAAATACCCGGTTACTCGTTGTTCAGACAGGACAGGGAGGTTGGGGGCATAGCATTGTATGTGAGGGAGGGCATCAGGGCAGTGGAAGTACAGAGTAGGGCGGAGGTGCACAGTCCATTTGGGTAGCTTTGCCTATTGGAAAGGGGAAGGTAGTGTGTTTAGAAGTGATCTACAGGCCACCACTGCAACTGGAATCAAAAGATGAGATTATGATGGAGGAGATATAGAAAATGGTTCATAAAGGCAAGGTGATTTTGATGGGAAATCTAAATTTACCCAATGTGAGTTGGGAAACATGCTCGGCAAAATTCGGGAGGAGCAAAATTATAGTGGATAGTCTCCAGACAGCGCTTCTCAGGCAGCTGGTAAGGGAACCCACCAGGGAGAGGGCATTGCTGGACTTAGTCCTGACAAATGGAGACAGGGTGGGAGAAGTCACAGTGGGGGAGTGCCTTGGTTTGAGTGACCACAGTACTGTCTGGTTCACGTTACAGACATTGGCTGAGATTGTTCGAACCAAGGCAAAAGTATTAGATTTCAGAAGGGTAGATTTTCACAAAATGGGGGTGTACGTGTGGGAGGCGATAAGGATGGGGAGCAGAAAGGGGTTGGGGGACATGTGGGGTTGCTTGAAAGGGGCCATAACTGAAGTGACAGAACTCTATGTCAGGAGGGTGAATAAGACTAGGAGGAAGAGGAGTTCACTCCCAGCTATGTGCCTTTTTAAAATATGGTCACACTAAAGATTTATTTCAACCATTAAGAGGTAATCCCAAGTTTCAATTATATGGTAGGCCTCTTTTAGACAGTTGGCTTCCACAGTTAGGTGACTGTCAACTCAGAGACCTAGTCAAAGCAGAAGGGCAATGGTATTCTTCGTTGGAACTTTGGAACAAATTTCAAATTCCTCGTACAAATATTTTCAAAGTTTTTCAACTCCGCCATCTTTTGATAAAAGTAATGGGGGTAATCTCCCCTTTAGCTACAAATGTTTGTTTTCAAACTAATTTATGTCTGCTGACAGGTAGTCCTCATGCTGTTTCTAAAATATACAGTATTCTCTATAGTTGGGCCTAGCCTCATAATTTTGCTCCAGTCGCCTTCTGGTCCTCTCTTTTCCCTGTCTAAAGAGTTCAATTGGCCTCTTCTCTGGTGAAACTGCCACAAATTCATGCTTCAAGATAGGCTTAGACTGATGCAATTTAAAATATTGCATAACATCTACTATTCTCAGAAACTGCCTAGGATGGGTATTGTGTCCTCCCATATTTGTATGTGATGTCAGCAAGAAAAAGGGGATCTTCTCCATATCTTCTGGAGTTGTTCTAAGGCAGCCCCAATCTGGACCACCATTAAGCAGAAGGTTGATCCCCTCTTAGGATTGACTGACCTGTTTACAGTGGATATATGCCTGTTGGGGGATGTCTCTAGCAGTCCAGTGGGGAACAGAAAGTATCACATGGCTTTAATTTCCTTAGACACTGGAAGGATACTTCCGAAATTACCTATGTTGAGTGGCTACAGGAGCTACTTGCTAATCTTAGAATGGAGAGAACCATTGCTAGTCTCCAAAATAAATTACAATAGTTTAACAGAATTTGGAGTCCTCTACAAACACTATATTCTTTACAGTCCTAAGGGTGATTCTTCCTTTCTCACAGATTACTGTGGTACTGGAGTATAATGCTGTGCTAGGGATATAGGGGTTATAGGGGGTAGGGGATGGGTGGATGGTAGGTAGGGTGAGAATGAATCTTCACAACTTCTGTATTCATGTTAGTTGTATCATGTATATCATAAAGTGGATTTATTCTCTGTATTGGAAAACCTTAATAAAATTTGAATGGAAAAAAGACTAGGAGGAAGAGGAGGCCTCTTTAGTTCAGCAGGAAGGTGGTGCAAAGGGTTAGGGAGAAGAGGAGTGCATTTAGGAGGTTCAAGACAATGCAAAACAAGGAGTACCAGGAAACTTACCAGAGGAGGCAAAAGGAGGCAGGCAGAGAGGTGTGGAGGGAAAAGGCTAAGACAGAAGAAGAAACTGCCAAATCAGTCAAGATTAGTGACAAACTTTTTTCAGGTATGTTAGTGAGAAGAGGAAAACTGGAAGGGGGGTAACCAGGTTAAAAACAATGAAGGGGTTTTGCTGGAGGAGTATAGGGAGAAGGCAAAGTTACTAAACAACTGTTTCTGCTCAGTATTCCTGGTTGGGGGGGGAGAGCATAGGGCCAGTAGCATTGAGGTTGGAGCAAGGACTGGGGTTGATACAAGCCCATTTGAGGAGAGCGCAGTCTTAATAGAGCTGGAGCAATTGAGGGTGGATAAAGCCATTGGGGCCAGATGGGGTGCACCCTAGAGTGTTGAGGGAAATTAGGGATATTCTGGCAGCTCCATTGGCAGCTCTTTTTAGCAGGTCCCTGGAGACAGGGGAGGTCCCAGAAGACTGGAAGAGGGCAGACATGGTCCCTCTCCACAAAGGGGGGGGGGATAGGGAGGAGGTGAGCAACTATAGGCCTGTGAGTTTGACCTCAATAGTAGGTAAAATTATGGAGAAGTTACTTAGGGACAGGATTCTGGACTACTTAGAAGAAAATGACCTTCTGGACAAGCATCAGCATGGTTTCACCAAGGGGAGGTTCTGTCAAATGAATTTAATAGAGTTCTTTGACTGGGTCACTAAGAAGGTGAAATGGGGATTCGGTGGACATTGCATATCTTGATTTCTGGAAGGCATTTGATTCAGTTCTGCATGGGGGGGCTACTTTATAAATTGGGTGGTCTGGGCCTAGAGGGGAGGGTGATAGGGTGGGTGCAGAACTGGCTGAATGGTAGAAGCCAGAGTGTAGTGGTAAACAGGGTCACAGATATTGGTCACCAGTGGGGTTCCCCAGGGGTCGGTGCTGGGACCACTGCTTTTTAACATATTCATGGCAGATATAGTGGAGGGTCTGATGGGAAGGGTGTGTCTCTTTGTGGATGATATGATGGTCTGTAATAGGGTGGATAACCAAGAGGGGTAAAGAATATGCACAGGGACTTGAGGAGGTTATAGGTTTGGTCTATGAAATTGAGCCTGGCCTTTAACATAGAAAAGTGCAAAATCATGCACTTAGGGAGGAACAAATGGAGAGAGACTTACTGTCTGGGGGGGGGGGGTCAGACTCTAGATGTCACTGAGGAAGACAGGGACCTGGGAGTCATTGTTTCAGGGGATCTCAAGCCATCGAAACAGTGTGAGAAGGTGGTGGCCAAGGTTCGTAGGATGCTGGGCTGCATTGGGAGGGGATTTACTAGCAGGAGGGAGGTCATCATCCCACTAGATAAGCAGCTGGTTAGACCACATCTGGAATATGGGGTGCAGTTCTGGAGGCCATTCCTAAGGAGGGACATGGACAGGCTGGAGCGGGTCCAGAGGAGAGTGACCAAAATGGTGATAGGGCTTGGTCACTTGCAATATGAAGACAGATTGAGTGATCTGGGCATGTACTCACTTGAGCAGAGGTGGGACAGGGGGATTATAATCAAGACCTTTAAGTACATTAAGGGCATCAACAATGAGTCAGTAGAGATGCTGTTTAACTTACGGGGCAGAAGAAGACCAGGGGGCATGCATTACAGATAGAGGGGGGCAGGTTCCGAGGAAATGTCAGAAAGAACTTTTTCACAGAAAGGGTGGTGGAGAAATGGAATAGACTTCCAGAGGTGGTGGTGGGGAAGCCACCATGGGGGACTTTAAGAGGGCATGGGATAGACACATGGGTCTGGTATCAGGGGGAGGGGAGAGAAAGGGAGCCAGAAAAGCCCTAGCCATCAGCTAGGGCAACTTGGGCAGACTGTGTGGGCCAAGTGGTCCTTTTCTGCCATCACGTTTCTATGTTTCTATTCACCCAGTGAGTAAATAACAGTTTATTTTTTCACTTGCCCACATCACAGTCAACTTGATTGACATCCCATTCTGCCAATCTCAGAATTAATCTGTCACACAGAACACATACGTTGGATACATAGAACATACAATGGCCTATGTTCAAATATGTCATTTATTTCCATGAGTGAGGGGGTGGGACCATGACTTATGAGTGGCAAATCACTTTAATGCATACCTGCTTTGGAAGAATTGATAGAATTCAGATGTAGATAAGGAAACGTTTTGGGCCAGGGCAGTGAAGTACGAAATTATGTTAAGAATAGGAGCTGTAGAATCTCCAGAGAATGGAGACCTTTCTTTTTCCATAAGGGCTAATTTAAGGCATCCCCTTCAGACTAACGTAGTTTATTTACCCATGTGGCGAACTGCATGGGTTCCAGTCTATCATTTTGGAAAGCTTTGACTAAGGCTTACAGCCTACAGTATGTGACTCTCATAACATGGTGATGTCTAAGATTTTTAGGATCACATTAAATAAGACCATCCATCTTTGGGTTCATCCCTTTTAGAAGGGATTTTCAATAAAAAAAATATCCAGGTGGTTCCTCTGGGTTTTTATGCAACACTATCCAAATACTATGCCCACTATAAAAGTTGTATGGTGTAGCTGAAAATTTGGTCCTAGGCTTATGTTGCTTAGCAAAACCAATCTGAGCTGCTTTATTACCCCATACAAACCTTTTTATTCACCAATTTATCTTATTCTAGATATAAATAGGGATGTTTAAAGGCAGATGTTGAAGCACATAATTATGTTTCAGTGCAGCCGTCACATTTACAGCTTGCACTTTACTAGAAAAAGACAATGAGAATTGATTTCTATCTTTGAAAGTCAATTTTTATTTTATCCAACAGCAGGAGAATGTTTTTATGTTCAATACAATTTATGTCTTTCTATAGAGTTATACCCAGGTATTTGATGCTCAAATTACAACTTTAAATACATTTGTTTCATAACATTATTTATTTGTGTTACAATTTTTTGACCAGGAAATGCAAACTAAGGCAAGGCTTGTTTTCAGGCACGTCCTGGGAGCACGGGGAAGTTATCTGACTTGATCATAGAAACATAGAAGGTGATGGACAATAAGGACCGTGTGGCCCACCTAGTCTGCCCCTTTTCTCTACCTAATGCAATACCATAGACACTAGTTGATCTGCGGCTTATCCTCTCATCCCTACTGCAAGAGTACTCTTGTATCTATCCCATGCATTCTTGAATTCTCCTACCGTTTTGGCCCCCAACACCTCCACAGGGAGGCTATTCCAAGCATCCACTACTCTTTCTGTGAAAAAGTTCTTCCTCACGTTGCCCCTGAGCCTACCCCCCCCAGCCTCATATCATGCCCCCTTGTTCTTGTACTCCTTCCTTTCTGAAATATGCTACCCTCCTGTACCTTGTTTGTACCCCTGAGGTACTTGAATGTCTCTATCATATCCCCCCCTCCTCTCCTCAAGGAAATACATATTGAGGTCCTCTAGTCTTTCCTCATATGACCTTTGGTGCAGTCCTTGCACCATTTTTGTTGCCCTTCTCTGGACTGCCTCTGTTTTGTTTACATCCTTCTGGAGATGCAGCCTCCAAAACTGGACACAGTACTCCAGATGAGGTCTCGCTAGTGATCTGTACAGTGGCATAACCACCTCCTTTTTTCTGCTGGCTATACCTCTCCCTGTGCACCCAAGCATCCCACTGGCTCTCTCCACAGCCTTCTCACATTGTTTGGTTACCTTTAGATCATCAGATATGATTACCCCCAGGTACCTTTCTTGATTGGTGGCCATCAGTACCTCTACCCCCATCTTGTACTCCTCCCTTGGATTTCTGTGCACTAAATGCATGATTTTGCAATTTCTTTTTATCATAGTAGTTTTACAGGCTCAGGAGGCAGTGCCTTTATATGAGCTTGCCACCCGAAGGTGGAATTATTTCTATAAATATTCAAATTTTATATTGCCCATATGCTGGTCCAACTTATGTTTAAATGTTTCCATGTTATTACTGTCAATAATTTCACCTGGAAGGATATTCCATTTGTTAATTACACGCTGGGTGTACCAGTAGCTTCTCTTTTTTGTTTTACAATGAGCACCTCTCAATCTAAGGTTATGTGACCTAGTCTGTGTTATAGTAAAATTTGTCTCTAGACCTAAGGCTTCAGTAAGAAAAAGATTTTTAATTACTTTGTATGTTAAGCAAAGGTCTCCAAGTGTATGGCAGTAGTTCACAGAGTATAGGTTTAATTCTTGTAATCTTTCTCCATAAGTCTTATTTGTCATGCCAGTGATTTTTCTTGTCATTTTCCTTTGTACTCCCTCTATTAATTGTTTTCCCTATTTGTATCTGGGGCACAAAAAGATGCACAGTAATTCAAGTGTGTTCTGACCAGAGTTTTATACAATGGTAAAATAACTCCAGGTTGTCTGCTCTTTATGTGTTTGAGTATACATGCCATTATTTGCTGAGATTTCTTGACCTTAGTGATTGTATTATTTTCAAAGTTGAATTTATTATCTATAATTACTCCCAAATCTGTTTCATAATCTGTTTCTTTCAACAAGTCTTGATTTAGAAAATAACTATTTATTTTGTTATTATATCCTAGATGCATTACTTTGCATTTTTGAACATTAAATTTCATTTTATTCTTATTTACCCATTGCTCAAGTGCAGTTAGCTCCTTCTGTAGATTTGCAGCGGCCTCTGGAGAGTTTACAATGCAGCCTATTTTGCAGTCATCTGCATACTTTGACATCCAGGTATTACTGGATGACTGCATTGATGATATTAGGATGTTAAATAAAACAGGGCTCAAAACCGAGCCCTGAGGCACTCCGCTAGTAACCTCTGCCCAAGCAGATGTGAATCCCTTAATTGAAGTACATTGTCTACTGTTTAGTAACCATGATTCAATCCAGTTTATTAAGTGTAGGGGAAATTCCATCTTGTTCCAGTGTTGTATTAGAACGTCATGTGAGACTCTATCAAAAGCCTTCGTAAAGTCTAGAAAAAACAAATCCATGGGGAGACCAGCATCGAGTGTCAAGCTAATATTTTCAAAGAACTGCAAATGATTAGTTAGTCAAGATCTGCCTCTAGTAAAACCATGCTGTGTAATATCATGAAGCTTTTTAATTTTTATATGGTCTTCTAATTTTTGCAGAATTAGCCTTTCTAAAGTTTTCCCCATTACTGATGTTAGACTTATAGGTCTGTAATTTGACACTTCTGTTTTATTTCCAGACTTATATGTAGGGATAACTATTGCATCTTTCCATGATGGAATACACTCTCCTTCTTCCAGGGATAGGTTAAATAATATACTCAGAGGATCAGAGATTTGTTTAGCAGTTTCCTTAAGGAACCTAGGATGTATTCCATCAGGCCCTGCTGAGGAATTGGTATTCAATTTTAGTAAAGCCATCTTAGTTTCTTCTATGGTAATAATAGTTATTTTAGGATTAGTTTCGGTAATTATTATAGCTGAGGAATTCTTTTTTTTCCTTTTGGGTATATTTATATATGCTTTATGCTCCTTTCACCTCCGGCTGCCCCCTTCCAACCAACCCTCCCAGCTCCATCACCTCGGAATCACTGGGACTTACTTTCCTGCCCAATCTGGGTGCAGAGTATGTGGAGGGTCAGGTTATCATCCTACAGCCTGAGAGATTTTTCCACCATTTTCTCCCATTCCCCTGCTGGGGTGCACACTCCTGATGTGCAGGCATGGAGGTGCGTGCACATCTGCAGACGTCCTGCAGAACCCTCCCTTCTGCTGGCATCCTCAGACTCACACTACCTCTGGGCTTCACCTGGGGGCAGTGCCAGACCCCCCTCCCTGGGAGAGGAGAGCTGTCCTCTGGAGGCTTGATCCTCTCTCTCCCCTTTTGACCCCTGGCGGCCCACGCTTGTTCCCGAACATGGGTCGCTGGCATGGTGCGAGGTGTGGTGTCCAGTGCCTCAACCTTCAGTGCCACTGGACTGGCTTTGATTTTGCACTTCTTTGGATTGAATCTTAGTTGCCACGATCTCAACCACTCCTCAAGTATGCTTAGATCCTTTCTCATTTTTCCACCCCCCGAGTGTCAGTCCTGTTGCAGATCTTAGTATTGCCTGCAAAGAGGCATACATTCCCCTCCATACCCTCTGCTACGTTGCTTATGAAGACATTAAAGAGGACTAACCCCAGCACAGATTACTGTGGCACCCTACTGATCACCTCCTCTCCTCAGATTGAATGCCATTACCACCACCCTCTGTGTCCTGTCTCTCAATCAGTTTCTGACCCAGTTTACCACCTTGGGGCCCACTCCCAAGCTGCCCAATTTATTTACCAATCTTCTATGTGGGATGATGTCGAAGGCCTTGCTATAATCTAGGTAGGCCACATCTACCGCCCCTCCCTGATCTACTTCCATGGTCACCCAGTCAAAGAAATCTAAAAGATTTGTTTGACAAGACCTTCCCGCTGTGAATCCATGCTGCCTTGGATCCTGTGCCCCACTGGATTCAAGAAATATCACAATCCTTTCCTTTAGCAGTGACTCCATTAATTTCCCCACCACCGAGGTCAGGCTGACTGGCCTATAGTTTCCAGCCTTTTCTCTGTTCCCACTTTAGTGGAGAGGGACTACATTTACCATCCTCCAGTCCCCTGGAACCATCCCTGTCTCTATCAGTTTGTTGAATAGGGCTGTTAGTGGTACTGCCAGCACCTTTCTAAGTTCTTTTAATATTCTGGGATGTATGCTATCTGGCTCCATAGCCTTGTTCACGTTCAGATTCTTGAGTTCCTTTAGGACTCTTTAGGACTCTTTTCTCCATAAATGGGCTGGTATCCACCTCTCTCCCATTGGTGCTCCTATCACCCAATAGTTGTTCTTCTCCTTCCCTTTCTTCTGTAAATATTGAATAAAAATATTTGTTCAGGATTGTTGCTTTTTCTAGGTCCACCTCCGCACACACCCTTCCCTCCCTTTTCAACCTCACAATCCCATCCCAAGTTTTCTTTCTTTCACTAATGTATCTGAAAAAGGTCTTGTCTCTCCTTTCTTCATTGTCTGGGCTATCTTTTCCTCCATGTGTGCCTTTGTGCTCCTGACTGCTTTCCCCACCTCCCTCTGCTTTTCCAAATACAGTTACCTGTCTTCCCTTCTCTGTGTTTGCTTGTACCTCCTGAAAGCTAGTCTTTTCTCACTTAACTTCCCGGCCACAACTTTTGAGAACCACAGTGTTTTTTTCTTTCTCTTTGTTTTGCTTAGTTGCCTAACACAAAGGCTTATTGCCTCTGCTATGGCTCCCTTAAGGTTAACCCATTGTTTCTATAATTCCCCCTTCTTCTTTTCCTGCCAGGTCTTCCTTGAGACATTCCCCCATTTTTGCATAGTTGACCCATCTGAAATCCAGGACCCTTGCTTTCATGTGGTTTGACTCCTCCATTGTTCTCACATTGAACCACACCTTACGGTGATCACTGGACCCCAGGTGGCTACCCATCATTACATTGGTGACTCTGTTCTCAGTGGAGTACCAGGCCCAATGTTGCTCCTTCTCTGGTGGGTTCTGCCACAAGCTGCTGGAGGCACACCTCCTGCAGAGTATCCAGGATGCCTCTGCTCCTGGCCAGGGCTGCAGCTTGAGTGCTCCAATCCACATCAGGCATACTGAAGTCTCCCACCAGCAGCACTTCACATTTGGCTATCATTTTGTGGATGGCTTCCCCATCCATCTCCTCCCCCTGTGCTGGAGGTTTGTAGATCATGCCAGTGTGAATGGCAGTGCCATTCCCTGTCTCCTGGTTGACCCACAGTGCTTCCACTGCCTCCTGTATTCCCTGAACTTCAGTTGCTTTAATTCCCTCCATGACGTAGATAGCCACCCCTCCACCCCTTTTTCCCACCCTTTATTTTCTAAATAGTGTGTAACCTGTTATGGTTATATCACATTCATCGTTCCATGTGTGCTATGTCTTGGTAACAGCAACAATGTCCAGGTACACCTCTGCTATCAAGGCCATGGTCACACAGTATGCCAGTGGTGGCTGTGGGATTCAAACTCAGTTCTCCAGGTTTGCAAATGAGTGCTATTAACCAGTATACTATACTGCCTCCAACATAAACCTATCCAACATAAGTGTGCTGTTTCCCTTATAGAGGTGGAGCTTCAGACTTACATCCAATAATTCTGAAACCTGAAAATTCAGAGACAGCTTGAATGATTTTTAACAGTGGTAAAAGGCAGAGTGAGGGATTATTCAGTGAATTAAGACTATCATCAGAATATGCCATACATTTTAATTAATTTCCAATGCTAATCCCCAAGACTGCTGTGGTATTCCTGGTTTTACAATAATTAATAAAGGTCCACGTAGAAGTCTAAATAATATTGGGGACAGAGGGCATCTTTGCATTGTTCCTCTATATAATGGAAAGGTTCGTAAGAAAATTTAATTTACTTTCTCTGCAGCTTCTATTCACAAATATAAAGTTTTAACCATCTTACATAAATACAGACTGAACTTATATTGCAACATAATCTCAAAAAATTTCCTATTAATGAGAAACAAAAGTTTGTTTACATTTAATGATAAAAGCTTAGCTAGCTATTTGGGTCTTTCAGTGCATGAATGATGTGTAAGAGTCTTTTGAAATGGGCAACACTGTGGCACCCCTTTACAAATCCAATCTGATCCAGGTGGATTATTTTCTTCATCATTGAATTAATTCTACTATCAATTACTTTAGCTAAAATCTTACAGTTCTCAATGATAAGAGAAACTGACCCAGTCATTATGAAATCAATTATCTGTATTAAGTCTTCCTGACGCCTTAGTCACTGATACAAGAGCAGTTACTTTACTGAAGAGGTGTGTTTAGGAACTATATCATCAGTGGCCTACATGGCATAAGTGAGACATTGCATAGGTCTGGATGACTGAAAATAAGCTCTTTATGTTAAGTAGAGTGCTTTCTTCAATGCCATCATAGCATGAATGGTTCCACACTGCTCCACCCATCATTGCTAAGCATCACTGAGGAAAACATTCTACTGTAAATACATTGCTTATTTAAGTCAGTCTATGCAGTATCCTAGCTATCTGTCTTCATATATATTTATTTATGCAACACGTGGCCATGTTAAAAAGCACATATCAAGGTTATTTTTGCTTCCAAGGGACCTAGAGCGAGAATATCAAAATATTCTCATTCTAGGTCAAAAATATATTTTCACTTTCAGATAACTCCCAGCAACTCACTCGTGCATCACTTCTGTTCAGTCCAAATGTCCTTACCATGGAACCCTTCAAATCTCAATTAAACACTCAGCAGTTTTCTTTTAAAAAATACTGTTTAATTTACCACGTTTAAACAAACAACCTCCCCCCTCCCTCTTACCAGTCCTGTTTGTCTTTGTGTATGAGCAGTAATACTGCTCCATTGGCCTCACTTTCAAACTGTCCTTATGAGCGGTACTCTCCTCCTCTTGAGCTGTTACTCATGCTCCATTCCCCAGCTGAACAACATTTCTCCCCAACTCCCCATTAGGCCACATGCTGCACACTCCTCCTGAATAACTGATATGCCCACTCGTGGCCACTCCTGAATCACACATGGCTGTAATGACATATTGCTGTGTCAAAATACGCAACAACCACTGTGCCATCCTGAAACCACTGGGAACATCTTCAAAAGATAAAAAAAAGTAAGAGCAGCTAACACTTTGGGATGTTGCATAAATTGAATATGCCACGCCCACATTGAAAATCTCTGATATTTTCCCTTTGAGCAGTTTGATCTTTTGACACCACTCGTGGCTTCACAACTCATGATGTCAGAAGGTCAAACTGCACTCAGGGAAAATATCAGTGATATATTCAATGAGGGCATCACATAGTCCATGTCCATCTCTCTCTCTCTTTCTCTGTCCCTCTCCCTCTCTCTCTCTCTCTCTCTCTATATATATATATATATATATATGTATATATATTCTTTGCAAAAAACTTCGTTAAAGCATCAGTTAGGGTTGAAGTGACAAAAATAGGGAAATGATTGGTTGGGGTTGAGACCCTAATCCCCCTCACCCTATCACCCCATTCCACCCCACACTCCACAGACCAACAGGAGATGGGGTGTGCCTTTGGGTAATTGGGCCTAACTCTCACCCCATTCCATGTGTAAGAAAGCTGACATAATACAGTATAGGAGAATAGGGTGAGAGTTAGGCCTGATGAACCCAAGGCACACCCCATCACCTGTTGGTCTGTGGTGTGTGGGGGTTAGGGTATTAACTCTAACATCTCATTTCCCAACTTTTGTTGCTTCAACCCTAACTGATGCATTAACAACATTTCTTGCAATGAATTTCCTTTCTTTTTGAGAAAGTATATTCTTACCATTATATGGTTATCCATAAGTGCACATCTGGGCCCTGCACTCCCAGTATTTCATAACTGATGGCCCAGCAGTCCCATTAGTGCATAATGGTATCCATACATAGGGGGCCCTGAACACCCACCTACCTATAATTGTAGAGGTACAGTGGAGGCCTGCACACATTCCAAGTAACCCTTGTGCTGCAAATGGCACAATATCTCAGTAACCGTAGCAACCTTGGAAAAAATGTCACTGCAGTTGTAATGATGGACTGGCAACCTGTACAAATGCTTAGTACACTATCTTGAACCATTTTCAAGATATAGCCACCTGAAGGCACTGCGTTCACCACAATGTTATCCTATGGGAAATTTCTCAATTTCCGAATGCCAGAACTATGGAACTGATGCAAAGTTTTACACCACACTAGCATAAGTCACATCTGTGGGACAACCCCTTTGTACCCTGCAAATTTCAAGCTAAAAGTCCTTACTGTATCTTTGCAGTGATGTGGCAAAGAAACAGCAACCTTTAAGAATCCCTGTTCGTGAGCTGTCAAAATCCTTATTTGCGAGCCAAATCCTTGTTCATGAGGCGTCAAAATCCTTGTTCATATGAAATCCTTGTTCATGAGATAGGGCCATCTGGTTGTCTCCTCATGAACAAGGATTTTGACAGCTCATGAACAGGGATTCCTTTTTATAATCCTTGTTTGTGAGGTGTCAAAATCCTTGTTTTGCGAGTCAAATCCTTGTTCATGAGGTGACAAATTCCACGTTTGTGAGAAATCCTTGTTTTTGAGATAGGGCCATCTGGTCCTGATCTCACAAACAAGGATTTTGTCAGTTCATGAACAAGGATCGGCTTGCGAACAAGAATTTTGACACCTCATGAACAAGAATCAGAAGCGAGTGTTGAAAAAGATTTCAAAATTTTAAAACAGCCATTTTTTGACAAAACTAAAAGAAACCAAAGCCATGAGTTTGTACAGGGTGTCATCCTGAACAAAATCCATACTTTAATCTCCACAAAAGACACCCCTGGGGCAAGTTACAAGGTTTTATTTGTCAGGAAAACTGAAAAACAAGATGGCGGCTCGTGAACAAGGAATTTTTTCTCATGAATAGGACTTTTTAAATACTTGTTTGTGAGCTGTCAAAATCCTTGTTCATGAGGCAAATCCTTGTTCGCAATTTATTCACCTATCCAAAAGACTGAACTGAGCATACTCAGAACCTGCAATTTCAAAACTGAATAACTTTGGAACGGCTTAATATTTTTTCACCAAACCAATCCTGGCTTGTTCTTTGGGGCAACCTCTTTCTACCTTAAGAATGTCAGACCAAAATTCCAAATGGTGTGGCCACAGCATGATGAGGAAAAATAGGGAAACATTGGCAAAAATTAGTGAAAAACACACTTTTGTCACTATACACTGCACAAAATCTGCATAACCAATCAAAACAAAACTTGGCACATCAAGAGATCTACCAAAGTGGACTGTGCATACCAAATTTCATACAAATTTGTTGAACAGATGCAAAGTTATTAAACTGCAAAATTTGAGGTTTAACTTTAAAGTGCCTGCTCAACTCTAACTATAGGAGCGCTACCACTCCCATAATATATATATATATATATATATATATATATATATATATATATATTGCAAAAAAATTCATTTAACGTGTCAGTTAGTGTTAAAGTGACAAAAGTGAGGAAATGGGACGTTAGGGTTGAGCCTCTTCATCTCACGAATGAGGATTTTGCTAGCTCACGAATGGGGATTTTGAGAAGTTCACGAATGGGGATTCTCTGTTTGCAAGATAGGGCCATCTGGTCCTCATCTCATGAATGGGGATTTTGACAGCTCACGAACGGGGATTCGGCTCATGAACAGGATTCTGGCAGCTCACGAACAAGGATTTTTTTTTTATGATCCCCATTCATGAGGTGTCAAAATCCCTGTTTGTGAGCTGAATCCCATGTTCATGAGCTGTCAGAATCCCTGTTCATGAGCCTATCCCTGTTCATGAGATAGGGCCATGTGATCCTTATCTCACGAACTGGGACAGTTCATGAACGGGGATCGGCTCACGAATGGAGATTTGGACACCTTATGAATGGGGATAGGAAAAGTGAGTCACAAATGGGGATTTTCAAATATAAAAATGGCCATTTTTGTAATTATCTGATGGAAACCAAAAACATGGTTTTGTAGAGGGCATCTCCCTGAACAAAACCCATGCATTTGTTTGCACAAAATGCATCTGTGGGGCAAGTAGCAACATTTTGTTTTGGGCTAAAAGTGAAAACAAGATGGCGACTCACGATCGGGGATTTTTTCTCATGAACGGGGATTTAATGAAAACCCATTTGTGAGCTGCTGAAATCCTTGTTCATGAGCCAAAATCCTTGTTCACAGCTCTGTATCTAACCAAAAGACTGAACTGAGCATGCCCAGAACAATGAATATTCAAAACTGTATAATGTTGGATCAGAATAACATTTTTTCACCAAACAAATGCTGGCTTATTTCTTAGGATAAGCTCTTACTACCCTGAAAATTTCAGACTACAATTCTAAACGGTGTGGCTGCAGGGCAATGAGGAAAATTCAGGAAAAATTGGAACCCCCGGAAAAACACTGTTTTCCATATACGCTGTGCAAAATCTGCACATCCGCCCAAAACAAAACTTGGCAAGTCAAGAGATCTACCCCACAGGACAGTGCATACCAAATTTCATGCAAATCTGTTGAACAGTTGCAAAGTTATTAAGGTGCAAAATTAAACTGCACACTCAACCCTAACTATAGAGGCGTGACCGTGCCTCTATAATATATATATTATATATTTATAAAATGGGTGAGAAAAATATGTAAAAATGCTGTATCCTGACTGGATGAAACACACCACATGATGATGCATTATCCCACAATGCCTGCACATCTTTCTATTTTTCACCTCCCTACAAAACAACATTAGACATTTTATAAGACAGATTATCCCTGACAGGGCATGCTGTTGTGCTCTGATACATGGATGGCTTGGATGGTTGAACACACTTGGCCTCTGGCCTCACGCGTCATGACACACACCAAGGCATGCATGTATCAGAGTACAACTGCATGCCCTGTAGTGGATTGTCTGTTATATTATATGTAATAGATAACCCTCTACAGGGTGTGCAGTCATCCTTTGATATACGTATGCCATGAGTGTGCTTTGTGTGCATTCAACCACCCTAGGTGTGTGTATATCAGAGCACAACAGCATGCTCTGTAGTGGGTTATCTAGCTTATAAAATGGCCACAAATAGTGGGTTGGGGACAAAAATTAGTCCCTGCTTGGCACAAATAAATGTTTAATTTACAGTAGGTGATCTGGTTGATCCTGCCATAATTGCGATAGGTTTGAAGTTATAGCTGATATTTATCTGGTTGATCCTGCCGTGGGTTTTAAGCAAAGAGTGATTAAAAAAAATGTATCTGTTTAATCCTGCCATTTTCACACTGTCTTACAGTTTAATCACTTTCACTTTTATTTTGGTAGTGTAGTGTGACCGGACGGTGTTACAAGCAGTGAAGGATGTGCTGACAGAGGTTTAAAATAAGGCATGTTGTGTCCAAAAAGTATGTAAACTTCATCTTTTATGTTAAGCTTATTTAGGTTTCTGTAAAGGAAGCCACCGACTGTAGAGAGAGGAGAATGAGTGAGTCAATAGCTTCAGAAAAGTAGACGCAAGCATGAACAAGTGTTGATATATATATATATATATATACAGTGTATGTATATATATATATATATATATATATATAGTGTATGTATATATATATATATATATATATATATATAAAATGGGTTTGAAAAAAGACGCTAATTAATTGGTGAAAGACCATCAGATGACTGTGCATATGTTAGAGTGCGACCACACACCTGCACTTTTACCCCCCTCCAGAACAATTTTGACATTTTATAAGACAGATTAACCACTCTGAGGTGTGCAGTCGTGCTCTGATATACGTATGCCTTGGGCAGTTGATGCACTTGGCCTGCGGCCTCGTGTGTACAACGCACACCAAGGACTGCATATATCAGAGCATGACCATACACCTCGGAGTGGTTTATCTTTTACAAATATATATATGTCTATATCTATATATATATATATATATATATATATATATAGTATATCTATCTATCTATCTACAGTATCTATCTAGATATAGACATATAGATAAATGGCTTAGTGCATTCAATCACCCAAGGAGTGCATATATCAGAGCATATTTGCATGCCCTGTAATTGATTATCTGTCTTATAAAATGTCCAGAAGGCTATGAGGTATGACAAGAAGTGCAGATGTGTGGGCATTGTGGAATAATGTACAGTCATGTGGTGTGTTTCATCCACTCAAGAGACTGTATTTTTACAGATTTTTCTTACCCATTCTATAAATATATGTATAATACATAGATGGGAACTTCCCCCATAGAAAAGGCCTTCATTTATTTCCCTGTGTATCTGTGACTAATCTATCAATTAAAAGTAAATACCTGCACTAATCAAACAACTAGTGGGACAATATTGATAAACACAACACATCATTAGGAAGCAAGCCAAACTAGTTAAAAAGCTACAAAATAAGCTGGAAAAAAGATACACAAAATCCTCCTAAACCCCAAAATCCCCCAAACCCGGACCTGCACTCACCACACACCATTCTCTCCTTGCTGCAAGAAACCTTCAGGTGCCATAACATGCTCACAAATGCAATCTCTGTAACAATAACCATCCTAATGTATTATATTCAAGAAACAATGGGTAAGGGTGGAACACTCAGAAGTATACCCATCTCAGGAGCTAATTAGAGCAATAAAGCCTCTCACCCTTTGCGCTTATAGCCCTAGCTAGTCCCCTTAATGGGTATGCATCCTTGTATACCACCCTTACCCATTATTCTTTCACTCAATCTATCTGTCTATCTGTATGTCTATCAATCTATCTACACACACACACACACACACACACAGATTGGAATTGTTTCCTTACCACTTAAGGCTGCATACCTATCAATTACAGCTGTATACCTCACAATTATAGCCGTATATCTCCAAAACGAAATCTGTATATCTCCAAAATTAAATCTGCATATATATTATCTATATACCTGTGAAAAGAAAGCAGTATACTATAAAAGGAAACCTAACAAAAGTAATTGACAAATCAGTTAATAAAATCTACCAAATCATCTGCAAAATTACCATGCTCAGCACACCCTGCAGAACTATACAAAACAAAAACAAACTCTGTTTACACAAACAGCCCCCTCATTTTTTTACCCTCCAAAATAGAAAGCAATTCTACACACACAAACAAAACCTGCCCACCCATTTTACTCACCAACAGCCATTTCCTTTGATGCTCCACATCTTTCCTCAGCTGTCAGGCCATGCATGCTCCTGCTGACATCTCCCTTGATGTTCCAATTGCCTCCTCAGATATCATGACCCCCCATGCTCCTGTTATAATCTACAGATGCTGTGCTGCTCCTGTTTGCAAAACCACTAGGTCCAATGACAAACTATGTGCTCAACCACAAAATGCACACATACATGATGCCACAAGCAGCTCCTCACTGCTGACCACCCTCTTAAGCTACAAACCCACTTCTAACCAATGATTCCAGCTATAATACATGATGTCATCAATGAACTAAGGGACGACAGACTGCAGGAAAGCCCCCTTACATAGAGAAACCCTACAGTACAGAAACAAACAAGGGCCAAAAAAGTGCCCAGAACTAAAATGCCTCTTCACTACAGAAGCTCTGGAGAACCACAACACCAAAAAGCAAACGAAAAATTCCATTGACCCCAGACAGCCCAGGAAACCAACATGACCACAGATAAAATACAAATAACAACCATCTTCATGTATTATTTAAAGCAAAGGATGATTAAGTGTGACATACTCAGTAATATACCCATCGAAGCAGATATTCAGATAATAGAGTCACTCACCCTTTGAGCTTGTTGGCTTATTATCTGATTTGTACCCAAACGTGGTATATGTTCTGGTATACCACGCTTACCCATTATTTATTCTTTCTGTCTTTCTTATGTATGATGTGACAAATGGGAAGCCCCAAGATCAGTAACTGTTTGATTTCAAGGGCTACTCAGGTCTATGAATACTGTTGACAGTACAATATAGAAAACATAACATACATTATAGAAATAATACATCTTAATTGTTGATGCAAATGGGTTTTCAATAAATATCTGATTTGCAATAGGGTCTTGGACTGCAGTAAGTCCAGAGGTAGAAAGTTCCAGTATTTGATTGCATGAAATGATAAGGATTGCTGAGACACAGAAGTTCTCTTGCCCTCTTGATATTACAAAGTTTGGTTTTAGTGCAGATCTAGTATAGTATAAGCAAATATCTTTAATAAAATAGGAGGTACATGACTGTTGGCAGTTTTTCAACGCATGATATCCACAGACTGGTGGTAATGTCCTGAATTACTTTATTATTGACATGTTCATTTTGCAATGATGAAGTCTATATGTGTGCTTTAAATCCGGAACAGTGACCACCTCCCCCTCTTCATGGGAGTAAGGATTAGAAATACATTCAGCTGGATAGATGACAGAGGGTATGGGCTAGTTGAAGAAGAAAACTTCTCCACTGTAAACTAGAGAAGGCTCAAAGGGGTCTTCAGGATTTATGTGGTATCCAGGATAAACAAGGTTTTACAAACTCCAAAAACCGGATTGCTCATTCTAACAGACTATACGGTAATGATAACAGCAGAAATTAAATGAATAATAATATTGGAGTTAAAACAGACAAAGGCAAAATTATCTCTGGTGAGCAATTTTACAACTGCTGCATAATACATGCTAGGGTTTGTGTGTTTAAGGACAGAGCACTTTTGGAGTGCATAGAGATTAAGGCTGCAACTTGGGATGGGAGGAAAAGGAAGAAAAAACAAGCAGCAGCGGTGCTGCAGCTAGCAGGCTTCCAGCAGGCCTCTGGGACCAGAGGCTTACCTGACTGGTTGCACTGAGGAAGTGTGTTTTTGGTTGGGCAATAGACAGATGGGGCACATGAGGTGGCAGTCTGACAGTGTCTAGTTTTTCCTTTTTGTTGCAGAAGTAGCGTTTTAGGAGGGCATTATAAGAACCATGGCAGAAGCCATTTGGGAGTTACTCTGTTATAAAAAAATTCAGTTTTACTGGGCTGGCCAGTAAGAGTATGCCATCTGGCAGCATGACAGTGTCTGGCCATTTGGCACATAGGCTGCATCCTTTTCAGTTTCAGCTTTCAATTCCTTTTGTGGCAGTTTTTTAATTTTTAGTCATTTTTATCTTTCTCCTCCTGACTCCTGAAGCAGCCTTTTGCAGTATGGTCTGAGCAGTGGGCAGCAAGTGTGTACCAGCTGAGTTGACAGTGTGCCAGTGCTCTGCTCCTAATAGGTGGTGCCTTGGTGACATCCCAATAAAAAAAATAGTTTCTTCCTCCTCCTCTTCCTGAAGCAGCCTTTTGCAGTGAGATCTGGGCAGTGTGATCTGGTCAGTGGGAAGCAAGTGTGTACCAGCTGGCAACGTGCTGGTGCCCACCCCCTGTAGGTGGCATTTTTGTGGCATCCCATTAAAAAAATGTAAAAAATAAAATTGTTTCTTCCTTCTCCTTCTGAGTCCTGAAGCAGCCTTTTGCAATGTGATCTGGGCAGCGTGATCGGGGTGATGGGCAGCAAGTGTGTGCCAGCTGGCAGCATGCTGTGCCTGGTCCTTGGAAGTGGCATCCTGGGTTGCATCCCATAAAGAAAATTAAAAAAACAATTGTTTCTTCCTCCTCCTGAGTCCTGAAGAAACCTTTTGCAGTGTGATTTGGGTGGGCAGTGTGATCTGGGTAGTACGCAGCAAGTGTGTACAAGCTACACCAGCTAGTAGCATGGCAGTAGCATGTAGGTGGCACCTTGGGACTAGAGATGCAGCAAATTTAAAATTTGCTGGGGGAAGTGAATGCAAAGTGACCACTTTGCATTGGTACTTCGCTACGCAGAGTGCCCCATAGGAAAGGCTCATTTCACCTTGTTATTATTACTTCATGTTGGGCGGATTAACAACAATATTGGCAGTACCCCACCCACACAGTCACCAGAATGAAAGTGCATCCCCAAAGTGCTACTGTCTTGTGTTCAGAAAACTCCCCAGTGCTGATGAAGTGAAATGAGAGCGTAACAAGAAATACAAAGTCTCCCAGAATTAATGGCGCACTCAGTCATGCATGCAGTGGTGACACACAGAGCCATCAGAATTAATGTGCATCCCCAAAATGCTACTGTCTTGTGTCCAGAAAATTCTCCAGTGCTGACGAAATGCTACTGTCTTGTGTCCAGAAAATTCCCCAGTGCTGACAAAATGAAATGAGAGCATAACAAGAAATGCAGTCTCCCAGAATTAATGGTGCACTGCAAATGCACAACAGATTAAGATTGCACTGCACACTCAAGGGATGCATATAAAAAGGCTCAACAACACCTAACCAGTGCTCACAAGTCACAAATCCAAATCTGGAAAGGAATACATTCTGCCAGTTGGGGGATTAGTGCATGGCAGTAACAATCCACTACCAGTAAAGATACCACAAAGCAGTATAAAAAAATCATGCAGGTGCAGTGGATAGCAGATTCACACTGCTGCAATTACTCTGTGGCACAATAAAAGGTGTCTGATTTAATGGCATGCATAGCACACACACTTACACACACACTACAAGTAATGCGTAGCAAATTGAAAACCTTTAGTAATATAATCAAATGTTTTAAACAGACAAATTATACACTGCTACTCCACAACAATCAGCAAAAAACTGTCAAGAATTACTGAAAATATTACTGTTTGTACATTAACACAGTTAAACAAGAAAAATATAACCAAAACAGAAAGTCTGCCTTTTTCTCCCAGTTAATGTACCCATACCATAAATACACCCCTCCCCCAAAGCATACTTTACAGTACACAGACTGATGTTCCAAATTAACATTCAAAATCCATACACAACAATAAACACTTGATATGAGCACAGAAGGGTTTCCTACAATTGATGTACTAAATTTTGAGCAAAATAAATGACTCAAAAAGGCATTTTAAACAGAGTTTAGAGGTTCTGAATCGCAGAGCTCTGAGAGAAAACTGTCTCCAGCTACCACTACACACACACTACCCAGGCCAAAACTGAGGCTGTGCAGAACAATCTAGAGTCCATGTGACGTGCATTCCCATGAATCACTACAGAATTTCATTTGGAGCTCAATTAGAAGGTGAAGTGAGGCAAATTACATTGATTTCAATGTAGTTCGCCTTAAACTTGGTGGAGAAGTGGTTTGGGGGAGGCGGAATAATGCAAAGTCATTGGTTTCAATGGACTTCGCATTCCTCATTATGAAGTGAAGTACTCTGCTTCACATTGTGAAGTACTCCATGAATCACTTTGCAAAGTGAATTGGGGCCACTTTGCCCACTACTACTTACAGTGCTGTAACTCACATGCTGTACAGGAAGGAATGTGAATGCCTATGGCTGTACTTCCCTGATAAGCTGTACAGTAGCACAAAACTCCCTCACTTAAAAATGCTCATTAATGAGTACAATGGTGGGGTGGTGAAGCCTGGAGAGATACTACAAAACAGGCTTACAATACATCCAAGTAACTAGTAAAAAAATGAATGTTGTGATTCGTGACGTGATGGTGAATCGTGATTCGTGACTGCATTTGTGACCGTCATGATGAAGATCATGATTCGGTGTCGACGGTGTGAGATAAACAATATGGAACTGTACCAGGAACGCAAATGCCTATGGCTGTACTTCCCCAATGAGCTGTAGCACAAAACTCCTGATTTAAAAATGCTCATTAATGAGTACAATGGTGGGGTGGTGAAGCCTGGAGAGATACTACAAAACAAGCTTACAATACATCGAAGTAACTAGTAAAAAATTAATGTTGTGATTCATGACATGATCGTGAATCATGATTTGTGACTGCATTTGTGACCATGATGATGAAGAACGTGATTTGTATCACGAGCGATTCGTGATGATGGTCCTGACTTAAAAACACATATTAATGATACAGTGTTCATGAAGAATTATGCACCACACCAGTCCAGTACTCTGAAGGCAAGCCAAAGAAACAACTGTGACTTAAGTTACAGATGAAGATTGGGCCCTAAAGAGATGCAAATGCTCAGACAGATTAAGATTGCACTGTGCACTGAAAAGATGCAGATGCAAAGACACAACACCTAACCAGTGCCCACCATCAGAAATTAAAATCTTGAAAAGAATACCTTCGCCGGTTGGGGCGGGCCTCGAGGGGGGGGCAGTGTACTGCACTGCTGCAGTAACAGTCACTAGTACTAGAACTAGTAAAAATACCACAAAGAAGTACAAAAATCACACAGCTGCAGTGGATATCAGGTTCACATTTCTGAAATTACCATGTGGCACAATAAAAGGTGTCTGATTTGATGACACGTGTCACACATACTCATGCACACACTAAGTAATGCATAGCAAATTGAAAACTTCAGTAATATAGCCACTTATTTTAAACAAACTAAAATTATGCACTGCTGCACCACAACAATCAGCAAAAAATGGCAAGAATTATTGAAAATATTACTGTGTGTACATTAACACAGTTATGCAAGAAAAATATCACCAAAACAGAAAGAACTGTCTTTTTCTCCAAGTTAGCTACCTACACCATAGATATGCCCCTCCCTCAAAGCACACTTCCACAGTCTCTCAGTACACAGACTCAATGTCATACATTAATGTTCAAAATCTATACACAATAAATGCTCGATAATATGAGCACAGGAGAGTTTCCTACAATCGATGAACTAAAGTTTCAGCAAAGAAAATTACTTAAAAATAATTTTTTAATAGCCTTTAGAAGGTTTGAATCACAGAGAGCTCTCAGAGCAGACTGTCTCCTACAGCTTCCTACACACACTACCCCGAACTGAGGCTGTGCAGAACAAATTAGAGCTCATGTGACCTGAAATCCCATGAATCACTGCAAAATTCACCTTTGGAGCTTAAAAACAAAGCGAAGTGAGGCAAAGTACATTGCTTTCAATGTACTTCACCTTAAGAATTGGTGGAGTAGTGGTTTGGAGAGGCGGAGTAACATGAAGTTATTGTTTTCAATGGACTTCGCGTTACCCATTATAACTCAAAGTACTCCGCTTAGCGTTGGGGAGCACTCCATGAATCCACTTTCACTTCGTGATTCACTTCGCGGAGTGAATTGTGGCCACTTTGCCCATCTCTACTTGGGGCATCCTATAAAAAAACTAAAAAAATGTTTTCTTCCTCCTCCTCCTGAGTCCTGAAGCAGCCTTTTACAGTGTGATCTGGGCAGTGGGCAGCAAGTGTGTACCAGCTGGCAATGTGTCAGTGCAAGGCCCCTGAAGGGAGCACCTTGGTGGAATCCCACAAAAAAAAGTTTCTTCTTCCTCCCCCTGACTCCTGAAGCAGCCTTTTGCAGTGTGATCTGGGTGATGAGCAACATGTATGTACCAGCTGACAGCGTGCCAGTGCCTGGCCCCTGTAGGTGGCACCTTGGTGGCATCCGATAAAAAATTAAAATAAAATAAAAATAATCACAAAATTAATCAAAATATAAGTATTCCATTGATAACCCCCCACAAAATTAAATAAAAAATATGCCTTCCATTGATAAAAAAACAAATTTAAACATTAAAAATATCACAAAATAAATAAAATATGTCTTCATCATTCTCATCACCCAAGTGGCTGAGTCCTGTAGCAAGCATTAGGAAATGGTGTAACAGACAGGTCAAGGAGATGACTTCATGGGATCATTTGATTCCAGCCACAACAATGATAAACAAAAGTATAGTGGGTTTGCCTCAGTGAGAATTACAAGTGTAGAGAAAGATGGTGCATGTAATGGTTGAATAGTCCATACAGTATCACATTGTAGAAACCACTCAAAGTGGCACTGCAAGGGTTGCAACATGAGCAATCATTGCAGGAAAAAAAAGGAATAAGAAAGGAGTATGTCAGAGAGTGAGACAGGTGGAGGAGAAGGAAAGTGATTTGGTGGAACTTCTTGGGGACAAAGATTCAGATTGTGATTATATGCCTCATAAAAGTGATAGCAGTAGCAGCAGTTCAGTGGAGGAGGAGGAGGTGGAACAGGTGGGAGTTCAACTTGGGGCAAGTGCATGTAACAGATCCCAAAAGCCCAAAAGTGGTGGTAAAATCAAAAAAAGAAAGAAAGGCCACCACAGATAATGAAGACACAGGAAAAACTGGTGGCACAGGACACATGGTAGAGGAGGAGGAGGAAGAACCATTTCCTGACCTTGGAGAACTGGTGGAGGAAGAGGAGGAGGGTGATGATGTGGAAGCAACTCCCAGCAGCCTGCCCATTAGGCAAGAGCTGACAATGCCAGTAGGAAAAAAACAGTTGGTGTGGGATTTCTTTAGAGTGGACAAAGAATCATGGACACATGTAATGTGTTTTTTATGTAAAGACAGCCTGAGTTTGGGTAAGCAGGGAACAAGACTGGGAACATCTACCATGAAAAGGCATTTGCTGAAGTGCCACATATCTCAGTATGAGAAGGCATTCCAATGCATGGAATCAGCAGAAGCACCGGCAGGCAGTGAAGCTGCTGCTGCTCATGATGTCGATGGTCAAGGGGAGGAGAACATTATGACTCCTAGGAGACCAGGTAGAGATGGAATGGAAGAAAGTCCTTCAGGTGGTAGCTGATGCACAACTCCAACATCTTCCATTCATCATGTCTTTAGCCCACAGACTCCAACACCTGTGAGAGGCTGCAAATCCCTAGCCATCTCCAACATCTTCCATTCATCATGTCTTTAGCCCACAGACTCCCACACCTGTGAGAGGCTGCAAATCCCTAGCCACTTTCATCCCCCACCCACGTGGCAAAAATAGCAGGCAATTGTCACATCCACAGGGGAAAAAAACACTCAACTCTCACTGGTCAAGTCCTTGGAAAAGGGCCAGAAAAATAAAGCCAACAGACCAGAGGCAAGAAAATTAACAAAAAGCAATTGTGGAAATGCTCGCCACTGATTTGCTACCATTTTCCTTTGTGAGCAATGCTGGTTTTCTGTTGCCATTGTAAGTTGCAGTGGCAAGGTATCAAGTGCCTAGCTGTACCTGTCTTTCACAGTGACTCTTCCTGATTTGCATCAGAGTGTCTACAAGACTGTGTCATGTGTCCTGCAATTATCATTTGTTCCACTCATTCACATCACCACCGACATATGAATCAGTGGTCAGGCTACAGATTACATGGCAGTGACTGCCAATTGGGTCAGTTTCCCCTCTTCATTCCCCTCCTCTTCTTCCTCCGCCTCTTGGTTAAGTGCCAGAAGCAGCACCAGCAGTAACAGTAGCTGCTTGTCACTGGGGCTCCCAACCTCCACAAGAGGGCAGCTTTATGTATTACTGGCTTTAACAATGACCATCATGCAGAACACTTGTTACACTTCCCTCAACACAAGTTTGAGGAGTGGCTGACACCATACTCATTGACAACAGGTTTTATAGTAACAGATAATACAAAGAACATTGTGAAGGCAACTGACAATGGTGATTATACACATGTTCCATGTTTTGCTCACTGCATTAATCTGGTAGTTCAAGGATTCCTAGATGAGGAAAGTACCACAGTGCAGACATGTAGGTCTGGCCAAAAATGTTTGTGATAATTTTAGCTATTCTGTAAAGGCATGTAAGCTGTTACATAACATTCAGCAATGGAACCACCTGCCCCTCCACCACCTGAAACAGCATGTGGCAACACGGTGAAACTCCACCTATTACATGATGGAATAGGTGCTAGAACAACAGAAGGCTGTCCACCAGTATGCCGTTCAGCATGGAATTGGCAAGGGAGATGTCAACATCAGCCCAAATCAGTGGCACGTGATTGAAACCCTCCACACTGTGCTTAAACCCTTTGAGGAGGTCGCAAGGGCAGTAAGTGTTGATGCAGTTGGTATAAGTCAGGTAGTCCCCCTCATTGACCTCATTAACCTGCGACTTCATATACAAATTTAGTATGAGGAAAAAGAGGATGCCACTGCTGTCAACCTCCTAGAAAGGATAAGATCATGTTTCTGGAATGACACATGCATTTCAGAAATGCATATAGATTACCCCTACATCCTGGCCCCTCTTTTGGACCCTCAGTTCAAAGACACATTTGAGACATTCTTTGATGCACAAGAATGCAAAAAGGATCAGCAGTCCTATAAAGCCTTGTGTATCCATCTGGCCTCTGGTCACACTTGGAATATTCATCCCAACTTTGGAGTCCATATAAAAAGGCGGAAATAGCTTCATTGGAAAAAATTCAAAGGAAATTCACTAAAAATATTCAATGATTGTTCAATGTTTCATACGAAAAATGTCTAGAAAATTTAAATATTTTGTCCTTATCTCTTAGACATCTTCAGGGTGATCTATTATACTTGTCTGATATTATAAATGATCCATATCTAGTTTCAGAACTGGGTTTTGTGTTTCAGAATAATATACACAATACCAGTGCTCATCCGTTACAAATAAGCAGGGCTAAATTCAATCATGTAAACAGGAAATATTTTTTCACCCAAAGGATTATAAATACCTGGAATAAACTTCCTTTTGAAATTAGTAGTGCTAACAAAATAACATTTAAAAATTGTCTTGACAAATTTATCACAAATATTAACAACTTTATAATTAATTCTGGTGCTACTATGGGCCTTACAGCCCCCTTGCACCTAACCACTTTAGTAGTATGAACCTTAGTAGTATGTACATATGGCAAATAACAAGAACAGGAACACAAATAGAGCAGAACAAGAAGATTCATCTATTGCACTGACAGGCCACGTGGAAGAGAGGGAAGAAGGAGGATCCCCACGTTTTTCCACTGCTATTACTGAACATCACAGGAGTCACTCATTTTTGTCTTCATCTCCAAGTCAACCTCCTACTACTACTACTGCTGCTGCTGCTGCTCCTGCAGCACCCCCCAGAAAAACAGCCATTGATGGCAGACCACTATGGGAACAACTATCTGATGATGGCTTGGTAAAAAAGTACGTCAGGTCATTTTCTGGCACAGTGGTGCCTGAGATGCCAGCAAACAAAATGGTGTAGGATTATCTGGATAAGAATGTGTCACAAGCAGAAGGAGATAAGCCTCTATTGTACTGATACCAAAAAAAAAAAGACTATTTGGCCCTCTTTGATACAGGTAGCTGTTGAGCATCTCAGTTGCCCACCTGCAAGAACATACTCAGAGAGAGTTTTCATTGCTTCAGGCAATATTGTCACCAACAGGAGAACATGACTTTCAACCCAAAATTTAGAGATGCTCACTGTTAACCTGTCCCTTTTTCCAAACACCTTTTTACCATGGTTTATGGAGGCTGAATCTCCTATACTTCCAGCTGGGCCAACAGAGGATGATGATGAGGGGGATGGGGAGGGCTTCTGTGTCCTTTCGTTTTTTTTTTTCTAACCCAATAGCCTCTGCACACATACACACACATGCATTGTGGGATGCTGCATTGATGTCTTCTTCACTTGAACCTTTAGTTTTGACTAATATATATGTGTTTGAATTTTTGGCAGACCTTCACAGGCTGTATACATAATATTTGAAGCAACATTGCCCATGAAGTGTGTACAGCAATGATCCATGGCAGAACCAGAGGCACTGTCCATGTGTGGTACTTTCCCAATGGGCACACAATTTTTAGAACTAGTAGCTCAAACTTTGGGATGCTGCTCTGTTGTCTTCAGTCCATCTTTGATGTATGGTGAATTTTTGACAGGCCTACACAGGCCACATAAACAATTTTTGGGCCATTGTTGTCCATATGAAACCATGGCAGAACCAGATACCTTGTTCTTGTGTGCCACTGCCCCCCTACTGGGCACATAATTCATTGAATCAGTAGCTCACACTGTGGGATGCTGCACTGTTGTCTTCCGTCCATCTTTAATGTGTGGTGAATTTTTTAAAGGTTTACACTGGCCGAATACATATTTTTTTGGCCAGATGCTTTCACTTCACAATTAATCATGCAATGATGCATGCTGTGGTAAATTTTGCATAACAATCTCTTACTGTCCTAAGAATAATTCAGAATGATTTTACATTTTTTATGATGATGATTTATTGTTATTACTATTATTACTGTTTATGCTTTGTAGTCCTCCCATGGGAGGCTGGGATTGGAACCACTGGTTCTGATTGATCAAAAAGTGTTTTTGTGTTGTATCAGTGCCTGCCATACAGGACATTGTCTTGGGGCTTGTGGTCATGTCAGGTGGGGCCATAGAGGCACTTTTATGTGTACAGCTGTGCCCTAGTCATAGTCACCAGTGGCATGCCACAGCATGGCCTCATGCAGAAAGTGCATTGGTGGCAGCTAGTGCTGTATGATTTTGTGCAGTTTTTTGGAACTGTGCATCAATTGTAATATCACCTAAAGAATAGTGATAATTTAATTTTATGTTTTTAAGGAAGAATTCTGATAACTGCAGCTGCAGTTGGGGTGAGAAGAAGACTAGAATGCAATTTTGTGAGAGGAAGAGATCCAGCTGTCACTAAATGGGCAGTGCAAAAACATTCACATTTATAAAGAGATCTCTCAGAAGTTATGCAATCTAGGCATTGAGCAGCCTGAGACACAGTGCGTAGCACCCATCAAGGGACTCAAGGCTTGCTATGCTGGGACAATAACAACTGCAGTGGATGAGCTCAGATGCTCTGCCTGTACTATCCTGAGCTAGACACTGTTCTTGGCCAACAGGTGGCAATGTAGCTGAATGTATTTCTCAACAGTGGTGATAGTCCAGTGGAACAAAATGAGCCTGATGAACACATGGAGGATGAGGGGCCAGATGAAGAACTGGCTGGTTTGGAGTCACCAGTGCACAATGGTTGTGATGGATCATCAACATATAACTTGTTAAATGAGAGGCCTAGCACATCAGCTTCACAGACATCATTGAATGAGAGGTCCAGTGCATTGTCTGCAGCAATTGTTTCAGGAGTGAATGCCACCCTGTTTAGTTGCAAAAGCAGAGAGCTGATGCAGTAGTAGCATCAAGGGCAGAACAATTGTTAAAGTAGCTACAGAAGTCTGATGAGGCATTTCTGCTGGCAGAGATGCAGGTGGAATTGCACTGACTGGAATACATGGAATGCATGGAAAAACAATGAATGGAGCATGAGAGGCTTATCATGCAGATGGTGATGGTGCACGACCATATCCGTGATGTCAAATACCCTCCATACTCCTGGCCGACAACTTTCACCAATATGGATTGTATAAACAGCATGAGCAGCATGGTAATGATCCAAACCATTCCACCCATGTAAAACATGAAAACATATACTCACAGTCCTTTTTCACACTATAGCAGTAATGGCAGTGTGGTGGGTGGCTTGTGACTGATGGTGAGACTCACATTATTGTGTGGCATAGTTCACAACTCACAGTGGTGCAGTGTTGGAAGACTGAGGGTTGCATATGTGTTATGATTATGTATTTATTATTGTTATGGTGGTGGGTGTCAGGAAGTGCATTACAACAAGTGCAGCAACAAATGCCAAGTGCAATAAACTGTTTTTTTCCCCAAGAATGTCCTGTTTACTTTCACTAATTTTTTTGTTTGGGTGGCAGGCACAAAAAAATGTGCTGTTTGTTTTTTGCAATGTTTGGCAACATGTGGGTAGCATATGTGTCAGGATTTAGAATTCTTTCTGGTTCTGGAAGTGCCTCAATGTGCAATATCAGATATAAAGTGCAATACAGTGTTTCCTCTTTAAATGTGTTGATTATTTCTGTAATGTATCCTTCATGCAAAATTTTTCTAGTGATGTTCAGTGCAAAAAGACTGTGGCTTGATGCAAGAATTATATAGTATGCACGTGTGTATGTGTGTGTGTGTGTGTGTGTGTGTGTGTGTATGTATTTCCTTCTTGTGTTGTATGGTGGCACATTGCAATAAAGTGCAATACGGCACAAAAACATGAAACACAGTTTATGCTAGAATGGACTATTTATTTCTGCGATGCATTCACATAGTAATTGACTGCTAATAGGTAGCAAATAAAAACTGGGTACAGGTACAACCTTGCCCAACAAACTACTGATTTCACAATAAAATTATGTACATTTTTTATCAGTTTTGTTTATCCTTCTGTCTTTGTGTCTTCTCTGTCATAACTGTTGCTTAACTCTTGGCAGTGGTCCCAAAAGTGCCCAGTTATTTTGACATGTATCAGTACTGGGTGGTGGGGTGGTACATGACCTGATCAAGATACCTCAGCTCATCCTTTGTATCAACATTATGCCATTCAAGGAAGCCAGCCCAGTGGCATGGAAGGTTGAGGTGCTGGATACCACACCTGCCACCACACTGGCGACCTGAGGTTGAGACCGAGTCTGGGTCATTTGAGACCAGTGGGTAGGGGAGAAATTAGCATCCAAGAGGATGCTTCTCTCTCCAGGGAAGAAGGGCAGTCATGCTCCAGTGTGTTACTGCCACCTGGCTGAACACAGGTGGCAGTACGCTTGTAGAGACTTACTGGTTGGGTGATGCCAGTGATGACAGATTCCATGCTTGTGTGCAAGCTTACAAAACACCTTGACCAACATCCCAGGTGTGAAAATCCAGAGGGGAAATCATGGATAGAGTGACAATGAGCAATCTGACCCCTTGCAGTCCCACATGGGTGACTGGGCACTCCAGTCTATTCCTTGGCCAGTAATAGGTGCCCTGCAGACCATGCCATGGGGGGAATGGGAGCAGTGTCAGAAGTATGGAGATCAAGCTAAGTCCTTGGGATGCTGTACGACAGGGCTGGGGAGTCAGAGCATGGTAACTGGGCCTGTACTGGAGACTACAAACTAATTAACAACAATTAAAAAGATAACATTCAGGGTGAAGTGACTACATTCCATCTCACTTGAGGGTGTGGGTGACATAGGTACCACCAGCCCTGCCACTGTACTGTTTTGGTATGATCTCTGTCTGGTGAGCTGTGTTACCCATACTAGTAAACAGCAGGAAGCACACAATTGGAAAAAGGTTGTCCTCAGCCAAAACATAAACCGTACTGAGGCACAAAAGAGATAGCATCAGACCTCCAAAGACATTAAAAGCACTATTTACTGAAGTGCTACATAAAGTGCATAATATTAAGGTGCAAAGTAGCTAATATGCTGGCAAAAAAAAAATACACTTGACCTGTTTTACTGCTCCAGCAGTGTCAGCAGGAGTCCTGGATTCAAGGCAAGACAACTAATTTATATTCTAGTGGATTTAAAGTAACAATGGTGCAGAAATCAAGTGCTAAATAACAGCTTATACATGCTAACCATAAATCACCAATTATTTCATCAAAACACATCTAAAAATGCATAACATGTCATGGAGTAGTAGAGTGACATTGTTATATAGGAACTTTAGTTTTTTTTTTTTTTTCAAGAACAATTCTGTTTAAGAAAAACATTGTATGGTAAAAACCTTTTCCTTTCCTCACTACTGATGAGTTTCTGGATAAAATTTCCATTCATTGCTCAAACCTAGCATATGGATCCCAGATACTCCAGTTCAATGTCTTGTCTGACCATATTCACCTTGCTATTTGGACAAAGCTGGTAGAAGCTGGCTGTCAGTATGCTGCGCTTTTAGAAGTGATGGAGTCTAAGACAGTCAGGGAATTCAAGTTAGCATGGGACAGGTGCTATGGAAACCTGACAAGAAAGAATTAGCTGGGGGGGGCAAGAAAAAGGGAAGACTACATGGACCAAAAGGTCTCATTCCATCATTAATTTTTTCTGTTCTTATGTTAAGAAGAAACAAAAGATGTTAACATGAGCCAAATCTGATTGTAGTACCTTCTGTCAATAAATGGGGTATAGTCAAAATGTTCATTCAGTCTCGGGGGGGGGGTGATATAAAGCCACCAACTGGATTGTCCACAGCCCCTCCCTTTGTAGCAATCTAGTCTCTAATTCCCCCTCTTTTTCCAGTGGAAACTTCTTCAAAGCCACAGAATTTGAAAATGTGCCCTGTGGGGTCTGGCTGGCTGTCAGTATGATGTGCTAATGCATCATTAGGATCATGCCTTAAGACAGACCTCTTATGTTCTCCAATTCTTAATGCTCAAAATTATCAGTCTGTTCTGCCTCTTCCTAAGTCTTCCTCTAAGATGGGTGAGCAGCCATTTACATAATTTACTCTGAGAGCCTGGAACTCCTTTCCTCCCCATCTTCAGGTTTGCCAATCCCAACCCATAGTCAAAAGAGAAATTCTCAATTTTCTATGATTCACAGATGTATGCTCTTGTACCTGAATCTGTGCTGGTGTTGGCTGCCTTGTAAAGTCTAAATTTATTATTGCTCTTATTGCCTTTGACCCGTGTGACTTTGCCTTGCTGGAGGTACTGCAACTTTACACTTCTCTCTATATCGTTTTGATTTGTTGAACATTCTTACTGTCTTCCATTTTGTATGTAATATTGTGACCCCAATGCATTTTTGTGTTGTTTCTACTGTCTTTGTAATCTCCCAGGTTGTGCCTGAAAATAGGCATTTTTATTGTCTAGTGCACCTACAGTACCTGGTCAACAAAAACTAAATAAATAAATTCATATTTAGGAATCTTACACACACACACACACACACACACACCGGGAGTAGGGGTAAAAAGGTGAGGGAACTGACCGTCCAAACTGTTATTGCACCTTTGTGGCTCAGCCATATGTGAGTTATGGTCCGGCCCCCTCACACTGAAAGAGTAATTGCCCATTTTGAATCAGTGTATTGCATATTCCATATCTACAGTTATACTGTATATAATTAAACAAAAATGATACTAGAAATAATTTTACAGTAAAATACAGTGCTCCCTCTTTTATCCATCAACCTCTATACATCCTAAATTGTGGTCAATAAAACAGGGTGGTGGATAATAGAGGGTGGCAGTTAAAGGGGTAGATAGCATTTCTGGAAAATGGTACAGGGGCTCACACTGATGTTAAGTGAGGGTGGCAGATAAAAGGGGGATGGATAAAGGAGGGAGCACTGTACACATCATGTAAATACACTTCTCTGGTGAAAAATGTCACTTTACATAAAGCTCTAAATTTTCACTTGTGTGTAAATAGTCACATTCTGTGATTATAACATGAGTTGGGAAAATCCTGTGCTGATTGGTGGAAGCTGATCACATGGCCATGGGAACGTTTACAATGACCCATGTTTTGAATCTTGCATTACACTTGCATTCTGTTCCGCACAGAAGTTTCTCTAATTTTCTCTTTATTTTCACTTTTTAAAACTGGGATGCATTTTATCATAATAAGACACTATAATGTGTGGGTCACTGCTGGATCATGCCACACAACTGAAGACTTGGGTAAATCACATAATGATCCACCCTGTTGTGCCTTATTGATTAATTTGCATTTGAAAAAATAAGTATGTTTATAATTATTTCTTATTTAGTCTGCTTTTTTAACTCAGTCCCCTTCAGGCAATCATTTTGCATCAAGGTTAAGCAATGAAATGCTTGGACATCGAAAAGTGTAACTGGAAGAAATGGTTTTGCTGATGATATGAACAACACAACTGAATTACAAAACTAAACTCAGTTTAGAAGAATAAACACAAATATACTACAGAAACCAGTAAACCCTGCACCTTCACATACCGTACTAAATAACTAGGCTTTATAATCACTGTATTGTAGTTAATATTTATGAGACAGTATAACATTTTTGCTTACCCATGTATACAACAGATGGAAAATTATGTAAACAGCCTTTCCGGGTCAGTTCAACTGAACTTTACAAATCATTTTCCTTAATAAAATTTATACAGTGGGAAATAGATATGTAAAGGGCATGTAAGGTGTTGCTAGTCTCTTAAGCATGTTGAACTGACTGTCTTAAAAATGCTTTCCTTTCCAAATGTCTCTGTATTTCATACAACAAAACATCTTTTAGCCAGTTTTGTGTGTGTGTGTGTATATATATTCATTTCAATAAACATCATTAATGTATCAGCTAGGGTTGAAGTGACAAAAGTAGGGAAATGAGGTGTTAGGGTTGAGACCCTAACACCCCCCACCCACCAACCCACCCCCACCAACCACAGACGAACAGGTGATGGCGTGTGCCTTGGGGTCATTGGGCCTAACTCTCACCCCATTCCATGTGTAAGAAAGCTGACATAGTACAGTATAGTGTAGGGAGAATATGGTGAGAGCTAGGCCCAATGATTCCAAGGCAAACCCCTTTGCCTGTTGATTTGTGGAGGGTGGGGGTGGGGTGGGGTGGTAGGTTGGGGGGTGTTAGGGTCTCAATCCTAATGCCTCATGTCTCTACTTTTGCCACTTCAACCCAAACTGATGCATTAATGATGTTTTATGCAATGAATTTCCTGACTTTTTGAGAAAGTGTAATCTTACCTTTATATGATTTTGGGAGCATAGGGCCATGGTACTAGTTTTTTGAAGCACATCCCATCTATCCATAAAGGGCCAAGCTGATAATTGTAGAGATGCAGTGCAGGCCTAGACACATTCCAAGTAATCCTTGTGCTGCAAATGACACAATGTCTCAGTAACCATAGCAACTTTGGAAAAAATTCCACTGCAGTTGTAATCATGGACTGGAAACCTCTATGTGAAGCTGCACTTAGCAAAACCTCTGTATCGCGAACTATTTTTGAGATATATGCACTGAAAGGCGTTGCATTCACAACAATGTTATCCTATGGGAAATGTCTCAACTTTGGAATGGCATAACTATGGAACCAATAATAATTTTTACACCAAATGAGCATATGTCACATCTGTGGGACAACCTCTCTGTACACTGCAAATTTCAAGCCAAATGACCTAACCGTTGCTTTGCCATGAGGGACTTGAGTGAGGGAGGGTGGAGCTCTGGAACTTTTAATAAAGGTCAGGGGTGGGGGTGGGGGATGGGCAATTTTTTTCTGAGCAGGGAAGGTCCCAGTTAGATCCTAGAAATCCTTACAGCCTGGGTGTGTAGAAGCCCTTTGGGCTGCTAGCATGGACAAAGGACTCACACAGCGATTGGCACCAAAATTCAAAAATTAAGAATGCGCTCCCAAAGTTACCTGGATTCAGGGGAGTGCTGAATGGTAGCTGTGCCAGTCCAGGACCACAAATGTGGTCACCTTCAAGATGCAGGAGTCCGGGTCCAAACCACGAGGTGGTTGGATTGAGGGGATGCCGCTCACCCTTCGGGAGCTTGGGATTCCCTAAGGAGAGAGGGAAAAAACACAGAAATTAAATAGTGGCTGGGGGAGGGAGTGAGAAAGTCAGGTTACAATGGCACTAAGTGGGGAAGGGGTTCCAACTGAAATCAGGGGTGGTTCCCTCGGGGACCTAGCTGCTTACAGCTGCGGGGCCAGGGATACATGGCAGGAAACAAAAAAGAAAACAATTATTTTGGGCAAAAACCATTGATTTAAGCAACGCTGCTTGCAGGGCTGGGGATACGTGGCACAAGTAAGATAGCACTTAGCTCAGAATTAAATTTGGGCAAACACCTTAGATAACAATTAGCACAGAAATTAAATTTGGGGAAACTCCTTTAGTTTTAAACAACCGTAAAGCCCAGTAGTAAACCTCTTTAGAGAAGTATTTGAACAAGGGGAAAAAGAAATTGGTAAATAGAGAAACACAGTGAAAAACACTTTAGGCAGATTAACACATCAAATCCTGAGACCAGCAGAGAGTTTGTTAAAAGGAAAAAACAAAACAAAATTATTTTTCTTTTTTTTCTTTTTCCAAGGAGGGGAGGTCCCAGTGAGATTCTTGAGATCCTTGCAGACTGGGTGCATAGAAGTCCCTGGGGCTGCTAGCACAAACAAAGTTCTCACACTGCAGTTGGTGCCAAAATTCAAAAATGAAGAATGCGCTCCCAAAGTTACCTGGCTCTAGGGGAGTGCTGGCTGTCAGCTGTGCCAGTCCAGGACCACAAATGCGGCCGCCTTCAAGATGCAGGGGTCTGGGTCTGAACCATGAGGCAGTTGGATTGAGGGGATGCCGCTTGCCCTTGGGTGGCTTGGGATTCCCTGACTTTGGGGGAGTACTGGCTGGTGGCTGTGCCAGTCCAGGACCCCAAAGGCAGTCACCTTCAAGATGTGGGGATCTGGGTTTGAACCGTGATGCCATTAGATTGAGTGGATGCCGCTTGCCCTTGGGGGGCTTGGGATTCCCTGGCTTTGGGAGAGTGTTGGCCAGTGGTTGTGTCAGCCCCAAACCACAAATGCAGTCGCCTTCAAGATGTGGGGTTCCGGGTCCAAACCCCCAGGCAGTTGGATTGAGGGGATGTCGCTCGCCCTTGGGGGGCTTGGGATTTCCTCACTCGAGCCCCTCACCACATTGGCCAACTGTACTCTACAGTTCCAGTCATAAGGGGAAGTGACACTGTGTATGTTACTGCCAACCCACTCCACCTTTTATATCTAGCTACCATCTGAGGGCAGTAGTGGAACCACAGGCCTAGCCTCATAATGGCTCTAAGCACTACTAATCATTGCCAATAAAATTTCTAAGCTGTCAGCTCTCAAACTAACCTAAGCCAACTTAAAAATGAAAAGTGTTAGCACACAGGGTCTCCTAATCTACTGAATCACCCTACTAGCTCTACGTCCTGTCCCACATGTAAAAGGCAAGCCAAATGATCCCCATGGGCTCCATCATAATGCTCATCTTCTCTATTCTCCCAACATGCCAGGATCACAAAAATACTACTTTCATACTCCCCTAAATTACTACTCTCTTCCCCTGCCATTAATAGTAATGCTTCAGTGCAATAAAACACTGTTATTATTGCCATGAGCCAGAATGCATTACAAGTCCCAATTCCTACCATCCTCTCTTCCCTCCTCTGACCTGCCTCCTGCTATTATTTGGAGACATCAAGCTCAACTCGGGACCCAAAGGTCAGGGAACCCAAACTCCCTTCTCATCGACTCTAAGTTGGACCAATCACAAAGGCCTAAAAATAGCCCACATGAATATACAGAGCATCCAGCACAAAATCCCAGACCTTGAAGCCTGGATTAGGCACTACAACCCCAACATCCTCTGTATCACTGAGTTGTGGTTAAAACCACCTATACTACCTCATGAAATTGCACTATCTGGCTATACCACATATAGAAAGGACTGTCAATTCAAAAAAGGTGGGGGTGTTCTTATCTATGCCAAAACAGAACTCACATCATGCAAACTCCCACCAGTCTCAAACATTTTGGAGCATGAACACGTAATAATCACTATCACACTTAGTCAAGTCACATGGTTAACTATTGGGTGTGTCTACCTGCCCCCAAACCGTGCCTCCTCAGCCTGTGCTGAATTCCTTGCAAACCTAGACAAACCCCCCTAATGGTTACCTGATACTCACTGGAGATGTCAGTCTAAACTGGCTCCATCCCAATAGAACAAATTATCTGTCCTTTCTAGCAGATGCTAAGCTCAAACAAGTAATTCACCACTCCACTAGACTTAACATGAAAACAGGCAAGCACAGCCTACTGGACTGGGTCCTAACAAATAATACTCAAAACATAAGAACAGCAGGAGCTTTCCCTGATGCCCTCAGTGACCACTTCCCAACTTTTTGCATCTGGAGGAACAACTTCCGGAAACCCCCACCAAAAATCATCAATACTCAAGACTGTACAAGCTTCAGCACTGCAACCTTTATAAAGCATTTCAAATAAGTTGACTGGTCCCCCATCAACCTCCTTCCAGATGTCAACCAAGCACTAGAATACTTCATTAACTCCTTCTCCACTATTCTTGACTCCCTAGCCCCCATTAGGCCTCGGAGAGCTAAAGGAATCCACTCACCCTGGCTTTTCCATGACCTACGAGTCATGATGAGATCCTGTGATAAACCCTGGAAGGTGCTCAAATCTACAGGACAAATGTCCAGCTGGCAATACTACTTCCAACTGTGCGATGTCTTGCAAAACCCAAACTACCAAGGCCAAACGTCAATACCTCTGGGACCTACAGGTAAAGAATCTTACAAACCCTAAAAATTTCTGGGCCCATATAAACTCCCTACTTAAAGGAAAGGAAAGGAATGGAACCTCCCTCAGTCCTTGATCTGTCAAAGTGACACACTGTCAAACCCCACTGACATAGCCACTGGGATAAATCACTTCTTTATGGACTTGGATAAATACAAAAAGACCTACCCCCTGTCCGTTCCAACACAATGACCCCCAACACCGTTATCTCTATTCCCCCTTTCCACCTGAAGTTGGCCACTAAATCAGAGGTCCTGAAGCTTCTTAATGGTCTCAACTCTGACAGTGCCCCAGGCTTTGACTCCCTCCACCCCAAATTCCTTAGATTAGACACACCTGCCATTGCTTACCCAGTAATGCTATTAATAAATAAATCCTTCTGGACCCAATCAGTCCCTGACAAATGGAAAACAGCAACTGTAGTCCCAGTACATAAAAGAGGCCCCACAAATCTAGTAGAAAACTATAGGTCCATCTCCATTTTGTGCACACTGGCTAAACTTCAAGAGTGCATCCTATATAACTGGCTCTATTCACATTTTGAAATTAACAATGCCATCACCGCCAATCAACACGGATTCCGAAAACAACATGGCACAGAAACAGCTCTCCTACAGGTAACCTCGGATATCTTTCAAGCAATGGATTGGGGTGAGGCAACAGGAGCTACCTTTGTAGACCTAACCAAGGCCTTCGACCTTGCATTTCACAATCTTCTGTTATCCAAACTCCTTCACGTAGGCCTTGACCATGCATCCCACTCCTGCCTAGCCAACTACTTAACCAACAGGCTCCAATGTGTAAAATGGTCAGACACCATGTCCTCTATCTCCCATCATTGACAGTGTTCCCTTGGGGTCCATACTACGACCACTCTTATTCTCCATTTTCATTAATGAACTCCCACTCAATTGTGGTGGAGCAGCAATACAACTATAAGCAGATGATGCCATTATCTGCAGATCCTCAAAAGCTATCTCCTTCATCAACACAAGCTTCGAGAGAGATTTCCGGGCTCTTGAGGCTTGGTTCAAGGCCAACACTACTATTTATTTATTTATTTAGTTTTTGTTGACCGGGTAAGTGCACTAGACAAATCCTGCCTATTTTCAGGCATGACCTGGGAGAGGGGGATACAGATGAATGCCAACTGACTTTGAACCAGATTAAGCTGTTGGTCGTATTTTTAGTGAATGAGAGAAATTTGGCCAGGACACCAGGGAAATTCCCCTACTCTGCTTCCTGTGAGCAGAGGGGACCCTTTTGCTGATGACTCCAAGATGGCTGCTGTTCCAGATCCTGGTGGAGGTGGTGTAAATGCTGCTCTCTATCCCCAGGTTCCAGCTCCTGCTCTTCAGCCTACTTCTCCTGCTATGGATTCGTCTGTTTCGCGAAGGAGGATGGATGCTCCGAGAGAAGCAGAGCAGCTGTCGTGCTCTGCCTTGGATTCTGCAGTTTTACCTGAAAATAATACCGTATGTGCTGATAAAATATTGAAGGACACAGAATTACCAGTACCTACAATGAATAAAGTTCTACCTGTTTTTCAACCAATAAGTAATGCCATGTTTAATACGACTCCTAATCAAGCAGCTTTACATGAACAGCTTAAACTCCAGCTTGCCGTTTTGGCTAAAGAACAAGACAGCAGCTGCGTGTGATGCATTCCTCAGCAACGCCTGTCAGTACTTCCAAACAGGCTGTCATTAGCCGTGACACTGAGCTGTGCAGAGAGCTTATTGATTCCGGTGAGTCTGTACAAACTTTAAACACTGTTAATGACTTGCTTTCTGCTCCTGTGTCGGCTGGCAGTAACGAATCCACAGCGATTATGTGCATAGAGCCCTCACAACAGTTATACGAACAGCAACCTGGCTTAAACTTGCCGCCCGCTGATCCTGTGCACCCTAAAGACCTGGATAACTTTACCATAGCTAGCGAAAGCTCCGATCCTGAGCCTTGCTGTATCACGCTTACAAAAACTGCGGGGTTTGTGTTCCGCAGTTCATTACCTGTTTCTTCGACTGATAGCCCTACTTCTGATACCTCCTGCATATTTCAAACTACCCCCCTAAATCAAGATGGGGTTTCTGAATTTCTTTTTTCAACACGGCAACAATTATTACAGGATAAGACGGGGATGAAAGTAAGGACAAACGAACTGCTCTTTTTTTCTCTAAACGTAATATAGGTACCAGCGTTACTGCAAACACCTCCTCTCCTCAAGGACCTTCAGAACTTTCCTCAGGGTCACTACCACTCGACCCCTTTCACATCCCCAGGCTACAGAGTTATGGTCCCCCCAGAAAGCTCTCAGTGAAGCAGGGTGGACCTTGAAAAAGGGTATCTGGCAACCAACACCTGGTCGGGATCCAAAATTGAATTTTTCCCAAAATGAGCCAGCTTGAAAACCCCAGTCATCTCCTGAAACATTGTCAACTTTGTCAGCTGCAGCTTGTTCGGATGCTTTCCCTTTTGTAAGGCCCTCAGCTGTGGCCTCCCAGACCATTGTTCCTGTAGCCACTGACCTTTCTGATTCAGTTATAAATTCTGGAACGAAAATCTTTCTACTCTTTCAAAAAAGACACCTGATTTAGAGAAACCATTAATGTCAGATTTGTTTTCTAAAATTAAGAAGGAAGCTGCACCTCGTAGAAATGCAGTTAGACTGCGTTATAAAGGGGGATTGGCGGTGAGGCCAGATAGACATTATGTGGGGAAAAAGCTATTAAAAGATTCTCTGCAATTTTCACAGAGAAGTTTTTGCTTTTATTAACATTTCCGGTGAAGATAACTTCGATGTTAGTTTTCGTTCTGCCTATGCTTTAGATTTATTTTGGGAGAGATATAACCAGGTAAAATTTTCTCCCATGTGGACCCCTTTTTTGTTATTCCCTTAGCTAAACCTTTGGTTAAACATGTAATGATTATGTTCAGGAATGAGGGAGTTCATGTGGACGATATTACCTATTGGTTGTCCCAAAAAAGTGAAGTTTTAAGTTCCCCTGAAGTCATTCTCGATTCTGAGCAGTTCTGGACTTGAGGTTGGCAGTTTAAGGTGAAACTTTGACAAACATATAGTGGTATAGAGCACATCCCCAACTCTTTCCTCTTAGGGAGAGATAGGGGGGTTTGTTTTATGCTGGACAGCCTAGGGCCTGTTATAAATGTGGGTATCGTACTCACTTGTCCAGTTCTTGTGACAGGCCCCGTTGTGATAATTGTGGGGAAATAGGTCACATTGCCTTTCAATGTGCCAATTTTACCAAATGTGACCTATGCGAAGACACTGGGCATGTCTTCTCAGAATGTGCATGGGCAGCAAAAAATAAAGCTTGTAGTGGCAGCCCTGACCTTCTTATTCAGAAAGCTCAGGACCAAGCAGATAGTTCTCCTCGGCCAACTACAGCTACCTCTGTGGATGTGGCTGACCCACATATGGATTCATCCCACACTATGGGGCAGTCAAAAGACCAAGTCCTTCCCAGTTCTTCTGACCCTCCCCTATCTTCCCCAACTCTCCCTATTCTTATCTCCCCTCTGTGTTATAGTTCACAGCAGGGGAATCAGGTACCAGACCCTCCGGCTCCTCCACCAGTAGTTGTAGTTCGGAGGTCCTCAAAGAACCAAACCCCCCCAGGTGGAGATTGAATCTAGCAATCCATTCGCTGTTTTATCCACTCAGTGGGGGGATACTGACACGGACTGTGGTGAACCTGAGTCACAGACACTTCAGGATAGTCCCCCTTCCCCCTTTCACCCACTGGAGGGGTACAGAGGGAAAAATAAAAAACGAAGGAAAAAGGATGGTTGATCTTCCTTTTCTATTAAATGGGCTTCACAGTCGGTTCCTTAAATGTCCATAGTTTATTGAATCCAAGTAGACGTCAGACTGTTTATGATTATATTCACAGTTCCTCTATTGATATATGTCTTATTCAAGAAACTTGGATGTTTACACTGGATCAAGCCAGGTTTTTTCAAAGAAAATGGTGTTGGGGCCCTTCCTACTGGTCTTTCGGTCAACAGCCTGCTGATGGTATAGGTTTTCTTTTTAATTCATATAATTTTTCTCTTTTAAAAATTATTGATTTGATTCCAGGAAGACTAATGATTTTGGATGGAAAATGGAACTCCATGTTTTGCCGATTTATTAATGTATACTGTTCCCAGATAAAGGCAGAGAGGGTGGCCCTTTTTCCATGATTCAACCCTTTTTAATTACTTCATTTCACATTTTTTTATGTGGTGACTTTAACTGTGGGTTACAGAAAGCGAAGCGCGGACTTTCGGATAAGGGAAAATAAATTTATTGCGATTCCAATTCTTTATTTCAATTACTGGATATGCCTGGCCTAGTAGATAGTAGACAATTTCAACAAGAGGGTCCAAAATTTACCTATAAAAAAACACCCTTACTTCTACAATTGATTATATTTTCTTGTCAGAAAACCTCCTCCCATGTAAATTTTATACATACCCTATGACTTTCTCAGATCATTTACTCCTTCAATGTAAAATTTTATCCAGTACAGTAATATCTCCCCAAAAAACAAGGTGGAAATTAAGTTCTCCTCTGTTAAAAAATCCAGTTGTGTTAAAGGCCATAAAATCATTGCTCTGTGCATGACTCTCAGTCGCTATTCTTTATGATGATTTAGGTGACTGGTGGAGGGAGTCAAAGGAGGATTTAAAATGACTCCTTTCAAACCTTGGCAGATCTAGAGAAAATGTAAAATTCCTGAATTATTTAAAACTACGTCAGCAGCTATATTATTTATTTACTATGGAAAACACCTCCAAATTTGATTACTCATCCCAAATTGCAAACATAAAACAACAACTACAGGAGGTACAATACAACAGGGCCAATACTATGAAAGTGCTTTTTCAAGAAGGCACTCAGAAACAGCCTTATGGGGATCCCTATGAGGCCTTTAAACAATATAAATCAAAAATTACAATGTCCTCTTTAATAACACAGGATGGGTGTCAAGTTCAGGATATAACTAGGATTCATGCCACAATCATACAATTTTTGGAATTACATAACCCAGCGGAGCCTCCTAGTGTTGAGGAGATGGAATTCTTTTTAAAGATTCGTCTTCCCAAAATTAATTTTGATATGTTTAATTTAATTACCCCAATAACAGCTGCAGAAATTGAGGTTGCAATAAAATCCCAAAAGAACGGGATTTCCCCAGGAATCGATGGAATAACATCAGAATTATACAAAGCATTCCCCTCCAAATTCTCAAAATGTTTGGCTTTGGTATTTAATTTTTTCCTCTCAACCCCTATATTCCCCTTTGGTTTTCAGAAGGCCTGTTGATTTTTATATTTAAAACAGGGGATAAAGAGAACCTGGAAAACTGGAGACCAATTACACTTCTTAATTCAGATTATAAATTATTGACTAGCCTTTTAAATTCACTACTTAGGGTCTTTGCAAACATGGTTATATCACCATCCCAATATTGTGGGCTCCTGGGCAGAAAGATACAGCAGGCCGTTATGATTATCAGAGATTTAATTGAATATCTTTCATCACATAAGCAGTCAGGATGCATTCTCGCCCTAGACCAAATGAAAGCTTTTGATCGGGCATATCATCCTTTTTTGTTTCTAACCTTGCAACATTATGGGGTTCCATTTTCCTTCATCCACTGGATAAAAACACTTTATGATACTGCTATTATTCATCCAATTATTCATAATTGCATTACAGAGGGCTTTCACATAGTTACAGGGGTTCATCGGGGTGTCCATTAAGTCCGCTATTATATTTATTTACAATAGATATACAGTATTAATACAATCATTAACACATTATCTGCAGTGGAAAGGGTTATTGGGATCCCCCGGTTTGGATGCATTATATTTACAAGCCTCTGCAGATGATGTTTGTGTTTTTTTCTCAGATTATACTCAAATTCAATTTTTTTGGATTTTTTGGTCTCATATTCTCATGTTTCTAATTCAAAAATTAATAAAACAAAAAGTCAGGGTGTATTTATTGGGGTCAACTATCCTGCTGAGATTTTCATTCAGGGATTTCATATTTCTTCAGCTCCAATTAAGATTTTGGGATTATACTTTGGGCCTCAGAATCTCCCGACACTAAATTGGGAACATGCTTTCTCCTCTGCTAATACTAAAGTGCAAGTTTGGAAACATTGGAGATTGGCCAAAACAAAAAGGGTGCAGGTCATTAGGCAGTTTTTAATTTCCAAATTTTTATATACAGCACTGATATTTCCACCCCCTCAAGAATTTGAAACCAGACTATACAGTCTAATTTTTCAGATGTTTTGGGGCAATAGGCTTAATCCCATAAAAAGGCAATATACCTATCTGGGAAAAAAAAAGGGGGGGACTAGGAATGGTGGACCCAATCACATTTTTTATTACTTTATTTATTTCTCAAAATGTCAAAGTGGGATTATTACCATCAGCATCTCGGTATAGTTCTCTATTACAATGTGTTCTTAATCATTAATTTTTGGTTTGGCATACTACCTCCCCGAAACTATCACAAAATTTACAGGTCCCATTATTTTTCAAACCAGTAGTAAAGAAACTCTACAAATGGGGTCTTTCCAAACAAATTATTAAAATGAATACAGGGACCAAGTTATATGACATAGTTATGTTGATATTATATCCTTCAGTGCCAGCTTTAAAAACTGTCCTACTACTCTAATACCAGGGGTGCTTTCTCAGCTAAATAATCCAAGATTGCCAGAACAAATGTGGGAATTTTTATGGTTAACTGTATATGGGAAGATTGGGGTACGGGGAAATGCTAAACACAAGGTTAAAGAGGAAAGGGTATGTCCTTTTCCTGACTGTATCAATCAGGAAGAAACCGTAGAGCATTTCTTCTTCTTTTCTTGTCACTATGCTACTTCCCCTTTGGAAATTCCTGGCTTTAAAATGGCATATGAGATGGTTGTTGCATATGAACTATGATATTTTGGTTTGGGGTAACTTTCCTCAATTTGGGGCCAGTTACGATATAGAAACCTTACAGATTTTTTGTTGTTGTGTAAAATTTTATTTATGGCAGGCTAGATGCCAATGGGTTCCTTATCAAAAGGTGAAGTCTTATGAGACAATCAGTTTACTGATAAAAGGGGCTATGGAGAAGGTGTATTTAAAAGATTTACAATTTGGAACAGCACGAAAGGTGACTAATTGGTGGAAAGGATTTACATTATTTATTAAATATAAATAGATCAAGAGTGTTGGGGAGGAGGTTTGGGAATTATTTTCCAGCAGTGTGCCAAGGGGTATGAAAGTAGGTTTCTTTATGTCTATGGCTAAGTGCCGGGTTAGGAGTGTGATTAATATTGTTTATAATGATTTGTATGGTTCCCTTTGATTCAGATTTATAATCAGTACTCATTGTTTCATTTGTATTTTTTTTATTTTTTCTATGATGTTATTATAATAAAAAAATTCCCCTACTCTTTTCAATAAGTGCCATGGGATCTTTAACATCCACCTGAACTACCACCAATCCAGGCAGATGGAACCTCGGTTTAACGTCTCATCCGAAAGATGGCACCTCAGAAGTGCAGCACCCCTCTCATGCTAGACTACAGGGTCAGTATTGGGATTTTAATCCAAGTGCCAGACGTGGGAACTTAACCCACAGCCCTCTGATCTCCTGGCCTGAGAGGTGAGTGTGCTACCTACTGAGCCACTGACACTACACTGACTAGTGCTTAACATAAACAAAATTCCATTATACCTCCTTCAAGCTAAATAATCAGTCACAAGTAGTTGTTAAAACATCTATGTGAGTGGCTTTGGAGGGCGTTATAAGCTTTAAATACCTGAGCATCACCCTAGATGAGAACCTATCCTTCAAAATTCACACAAACAAAATCATAAAGTCAACACATCAGAAATTAGGTGTGCTCTATCGCACCACCCCATACCTCACGTCTCAATCCAGAAAGACCATCTCTATGGCAACTCTACTTCCTGACCTCCTCTATGGTGCCTCATTGCTCATCATGGTGAAACCATTGCTCTCACATAGACTCGGCAAACAAACCACAGGATAACAAGATTCACTGCATCTGCCCGAGCATGAACCCATCACTATACTGTGCTCAACACCTTAAACTGGCCCAGCTACAAAGCAAAATTGTATTCCCCCCTACTTTGTACCACATTTAAACTCGTACACTTCCCCTCCCCACCCAGCCTCACCAATCTGCTATCTCGCAAACCAGTTATCAGGTCCCTTCAATCCTCTCGCCAACCATTACTAAATATACCAAAACCATGATTAGCAATTGGGAAGAGATGCTTCTCATTTGCTGCTGCCCCACAAATGGAACAACCTTCCTCTGGATCTCCTCTCCTGTTTGTCCCTCCTGCGGTTTAAAAAAAATGGTATAAGAACCTATTCTTTGCCCCTGCCTCTTGCAGTTCTTCCTAATTATACCTGCCAGTCTTCCCAACCTCTCTGTGGCCTTAGTTCCTCATAATCTGTCTTTACTTGACCCTAATGTAGCCTTGTTTCCCTGGAATGACACATTATCCTATCTACCCTGCACAGGTAACTATGGAAGCCTGTATAACTTGTAAGACTGTGTGGTGTAGGTTCTTATTGATGTGTTTAATCCCTATGGAGTGTACCTCTTCCTCTAACTATTGTACATGTCCACTTAACCTGTTATTGTATATGCCTATTTATTTTATTATTTATGTGTTACCATGATTGTCACAATATTTTTTTTTATATGAATATTCACTTTGTGGAATGCTTAGGTTCCCCGGGTTGCCACTGAAAATGGGACTGTCTTGTCTTGGTGGGCTTACTCAGTTATCAAAATTCAAATAAATAAATAAACTGGCAAAGAAACAGCAACCTTTAAAAATCCCTTTTTGTGAGCTGTCAAAATCCCTGTTAATGAGCCGAATCCCTTTTTGTGAGGTATCAAAATCCCTGTTTGTGAGAAATCCCTGTTCGTGAGGTAGGGCAATCTGGTTGCCCCCTCACAAACAGGGATTTTGACAGCTCATGAAAAGGGATTCACTCGTGAAAGGCGATTTTGTTGGCTCACGAAAAGGGATTTTTAAAACTAATCCCTTTTCACGAGCTGTCAAAATCCCTTTTTGCAAGCCAATCCCTTTTTGTGAGGTGTCAAAATCCCTTTTCGTGAGCCAATCCCTTTTCATGAAATAGAACCATCTGGCTTTCCTCTCATGAAAAGGATTTTGAGAGCTCATGAAGAAGCGAGTCACGAAAAAGGAGTTTTAAATTTGAAAATGAGCATTTTGTGAATAAAGTAAAGTAAACCAAAGGCTTAGTTTTGTAGAGGACGTCCACCTGAACAAAATCCATGCATTATTTACTTCAGAACACATCTGTAGATAGAGTTATAACATGTTGTTTTTGAGGATAAATGAAAACAAGATGGCGGCTTGTGAAAAGGGAATTTTTTCTCACGAAGAGAGATTTTAAAAATCCCTCTTTGTGAGCTGTCAAAATTCCTTTTTGTGAGGCCTAAATCCCTTTTAGTACTGTGCATCTATCCCAAAGACTGAATTGAACATGCTCAGAACCTAATATTTCAAAACTGAATAACATTTCAAAGGATTAATATTTTTTCACCAAACCAACACTGGATTGTTCCTTAGGATAACCTCTGTCAACCCTCAAAATTTCAGGCCAACTTCAAAAACAGTGTGTGTGCAGCGCAATCTTGAAAAATGACCCTGACATTTGCCCCAAAAAGTGAAAAATGTATTTTTTACACTTTACTGCACAAAAAATGCGAATCTAATTGAAACACAAATTGGCAAACCAAGAGATCCACCATCCAATACTGTGTATTCCAAATTTCATACAAATCTGTTGAACGGTTGCAAAGTCATTAACGTGCAAAATTTGGGGTTTAACATTAAACTGCCTACTCAGCCCTAACTATAGTGGCACTACTGCACCACTATAAGATGTATATATAAGGGATATGTGTAGGGTGACAGTGTGATAATGGATTTATCTAGTGTAGTTGACTGTGACCTTAAGTAACCTCACGAATGGCGTAGCCACAAGTGATGGTTACGAGAGGTCACTATCCTTCACTAGACTAATCCATTATCTACTATCTCTCTAATATTCAATTTATGCAATAGGGGTGTCATGGGTGTTTGTATTTTTATAAGGATTTGTATTATTTTGCGGTGGGGTTTGGACTACTTGCTATTGTAGTGAAATGGCGGTATCAGTTTTTGGTGCTTCAGTTATTTGTTTGAATGGGTTTGGTGTTGTAGGTTTTTATTGGATAAGATTTGGTTGGTGTGGTTTTGCTTTGTGGTGATTGGTTAAGGGGTGGAGTCAAGAGTGTGGAGTTGCATTGTGATTGGTTGAGGTGAAGGGGCGTCTGTAGAGGAGGAATTTTTTGTCAGTTTGGGAATCGTCGTCGAACGGGAAGGATGTCGTGTCTTGTAGTAGCGGCGGCGGCATGGAAGGAAGCCAAAGTAGCGGTGCTGAAATCGGGGCAGGTGGAAGGCAGTAGTGGTGTGCTTGGCCTATCGATGGGAGGGAGTGTTCGTGTTGGAGAAATGGATTTTATATGTGGCGATGGTGATTTTTGAAGGTATGAGAAATGATTTGTGGCGTTTTGGCATCGGGGTGCTTTTTTTTACTGTTTTTGGTAATTTGGAGTGGAAGTCTGATTTTTATGTTTTTATGGCGTTTTTGTATGATGGAGTTTATTTTTTCGCAATCGGTGAAGATTTTTAAAAGATTTGGGCAGGTTGGAGGCAAAAGTAGTTATTCATTTTTTTTATGTCTGTCGGAACTGCAAGGTGCCTTGCACTTTATATGGCTCTGTCATCGCGGTTTATGATTTCGGGGACATGGAGGAGAGAGCGGTGGCTTATTTTAAATGTTTAAGCAGTGGTGATTTTTTTTATTTTAGAGTTTTTGAATTGGGATGAGATTGTTGAGTAAGAGGGAGCCAGTGCAATCGGATAGTGGGCTGGTGTAGAACTGCAGGGTGGGTAGTTGTGTGAACATAGGCAGAGAAATGTACTGTAAAGGCGACGTTTAAAAAAAAAGATAATATGAAAATGCTTTTTTGCACTTTCAGTGTTTGTAGTTAATAAATGGTTGCTTGGGGGTGCTGGTGTCTGGATGTGTTGCCATGTTTCAGGTGGCATCCAAGGTGAGTGTGTTTGGTGGAACTAAATCTGTCTGGCTTCTTTATTTTGTGTGGCTGTGGGTTTAGAAAGTAGTCCGGCACTGTATGAATAAATGGTCACTGTATGTATAAATTTATTTATACATACAGTGACTAAAATAAATCATTTATCACACTGAATATATGTCCACCCATTGCATAAATATATATATATATATATATATATATATATATATATATATATATATATTATAGTAGCACAGTTAGCTACTATAGTTAGGGTTCAGCGGTCACTTACATACTAAAGTCAAAGGTTTGGGCATTAATAACTTTGGACACATTCAATGGATTTGCCTGAAAGGGCAGGACAAGTTTTGCCTGACATTTGGAATGTGTGGTGGGGCATGGTAGATCTCTTGATTTGCATTAGCGCTCTTAATGCAGACAGTCGGTGACTGGCCGTGGAGAAGAGAGGTGGGCTGTGTCATTCGCCGGCTGGGGAAGGTGAGGAGTGCTGGGGGCACTGGCATGGCTGGGTGGGGGGTGGGGGCCACTAGACTACCGGGAAATGCAAAATGATGACTTATTTTATTATGATGGGGGGGCACTAGACTACCACGGATATGTACAATGTCAATGGATATAATTTCACACAGATCAGAGGCCACTAGACTACCGGGGATATTAAAAGTAATAATTATTTAATACAACTCAGGAGGGCCACTAGACTACCAGGGATGGAACAAAATACACATGGGGGGCACTAGACTACCAGGGATGTTAAAAGTTATAATTATTTAATACAACTCAGGGGGGGCACTAGACTACCAGCAATGAAAAAAACATACACATTGGGGAGAGGGGGCACTAGACTACCAGGGATACTAAAAGTTATAATATTATTTATTATGATGGAGGGGCACTAGACTACTAGGAAAATTTAATACAGTATTATTGTTATTCAGATGGGGCAGAATGAAGTCCCCTGAGCAAAACCCAGCCTCATTTAAGTCTGTAGGGCACCCCTGGTCTGAAAAAAGTAATTTTAACATCTGGCCATCTTGTCCCTCGCTCTTTGTTCACGAGCGAGCAAATTCTTTGATCACGACTCTGCAAATTCTTTGATCGCGAGATTCTTTGATCACGGTCGTGCATCGTGAGGTAGGTCAAGATGGCCAGATTAAAAAAAATAATTTTCTCAGCCCAGGGGTGCGCTAGTAAGTCAAATGAGGGTGGGTTTTGCTCAGGGGGCTTCATTCTGTCAAACCATGGTGGTGATTTACAGTAATTCATTCAATCTTTTGATTTATAGAATTTTTAATTCTTTGTTCATGAGCCTGCAAATTCCTTGATCGCGAGCCTGCAAATTCTTTGATCGTGAGCTTCTTTGATTGCTGTCTTTGATCGTGAGGGCAGGACAAGATGGCCAGAGTTTTTATAATGCAATAGATAAGGAAATGTTACCAATCTTTAACATTGAATTTCTTGGAAACAGTTTGGTCTTTTTACTTGAAATTTGGAGGGTGTTTACAGCATGTCCTGTGCATGTAAATGACACTGTGTATGTGTCAGAAATTTTTTTATACCGGAGATATGGTGTGACACATTTTATGTTCTGTGGACAGCGTTTTGCTTGTGGTGGTGCCTTGAAATTGATAGGATACCTAGCCTTAGTGTCATGGATGTTGTTTTCAGTCATTGTGTGTGTTAAATGTCAACAGGTGTGGAACTGTGCCAGTCTGACGAATGAAAATTTCAAACTGTGACATGTTATATCTCGGACATGGTTTGGTCTTTTCACTTGAAATTTGGAGAGTGTTGATGGGATGTCCTGCATATGTAAAATGCAGTGCTTATGTGTCTGACAATTTATTTTTTGCAGAGAGATTGCGTGGTGCAGTTAATGTTTTGTGGACAGCGTTTTCTATTGTTCTACTACATTTACATTTGTTTAGTGGCTGGTAGTGCTGTTGTCTATGTACTTTTTAGTCATTAAGTGTGTAATGTGGCCCGACACTTACAAGTCGGTGGGAGTGCAGGGCCCTCCCACCAACTTGCGCAACTTTCTACTTTTCTATTCTTTCTTAAAAAGTAAGGAAATTCTATGCAAAAAAACTTTATTAATGCATCAGTTAGGGTTATTCTACAGTGAAAAAAGTGAGGAAATTACGACATTAGGGTTCCCACCCCTTGCACCCCACCCCACTCTGGCCTCACCAGCAGGCATTGGGCTGTGCATTGGGGTCATTATTCACTCTCACCCCATTCTCTACACTGCACCACTCAGCTTGTTTACATATGGGATGGGGTGAGAGTTAGAACCAACAACCCAAATGCTCAGCCCAATGCCTGTTGGTGAGGCCAGGGTGGGTGATGGGGTGCAAGGGTGGGAACACTGATGTCAAATTTCTCACTTTTCACTTCAGAAACCCTAACTGATGCATTAACAAAGTTTTTTGCATATATATATATATATATATATATATATATATATATATATATATATATATACACACACATACACACATACAGGGCCAGATATTCAGAGCACAACTGAGTGCACTGGTGCAACCACAGAAATGCGTCTCAGAGCGATATTCAACCAGTGTGGCTGAGCAGTGCAAGTACCATTGGGCCATGGCACAAATGTAATTCATGGAGGACAAGTGCAAGGGGGCATTCCCATGAATATGTGGCGCAATGGCATATTCAACACGGAACCATGGCGCACATCAGGAGCAAAACAGAGGATGCGCCAGGTGGACTTCAGCCAATAAAAACAGTTTCAAATACAGACACAGCAGATGCACAACCCTGAGCAATACATGAATGATGGATGCAGCACCATTTCTAATGGAGGAGGTAATGAGGTTTGTGAGGAGGTGAAAGGAACAGCAACATGGGCAATGAAGGGCCCGTTGGTGGTATTCCCAACACAGACAGTACTGTGCCCACCTCACATTTGAGGACTATAGTGATGTGGAAATCATGGGCTGGTACCACCTGAACAGAGCACTTCTGAGGCAGCTCTGTGAGCTGTACAGTGATGAGCTGCAGGCACCCATTAGAAGGAGTCATGCCATGTCTGTGGACACCAAAGTGACAGTAGTGATGTGCTTGCTCACCACAGGCACCTTCCAGAGACCAACGGGTGCCACCACAGGGATCACCCAGTTGGCCACATCCTGCCTCCTCACACAGTTCCTCAATGCTCTGCTGCCACATGCTTCAGAGTTTATATGATTCTCAAGCACAGAGGCAGAGCATAGAGCAAACATGCAGGACTTCCACAGGGTGGCATACATGCCATGCATGATAGGGTCCATAGACTGCACCTGCATGGCTATACACACACCATATGGCCCTGAGGCAGCAGCATACATAAACCAGAAGGGGTATCCCTTGATAAACTGCCAGGTGGTGTGCACTGCCATGGGGTGCATCATCAATGTCTGTGCCACACACCCCAGGAGTGCACACAATGCCTACATGTGGCACAGTTCAATACTGTGCCAGCGATCTGAGCATGGGAACATTCCCACGGGGCACCTGTTAGGTGAGCAAGGCATGGGGATAGAGGCAGGTGCAGAATTGCTGGGGAGAAGGTGAAGACACAGGCGGGATGGAGCACAGGGGGCAGTGGTCAGCAGGGTCAAGGGGAGGAACAGGTACAGCACAGAGATAACCATGCTGTCTCCCCACACAGGTGACAGTGCGTACCCGCTATGGCCCTGACTACTCACCCCCCACCGGCGACTGTCCTCCCCTGTGGAGGAGAGGTACAATGACGCACATGCCGCAACATGCAATGTCATTGAGTGTGTCTTTGGCATGCTGAAGATGCGGTTCCACTGCCTAGACAGGTTGGGTGGTGCCTTGCAATATAGCTCATCAAAAGCCTGTGGCCTATTCCTGGCCTGCTGCATGCTGCACAACATGGCCATTGGCCATGGGATAGCTGTCCAGGTGGATGAGTGTGACAGCAGTGAGGAGGATGGTGAAGATGGGCTGGAGGGGGATGTGCAGCCACCCATGGGTAGGCAGGACCCCAGGCTGGCTGCAGAGGCACAGAGGCACAGGACCACCATCACACAAGAGCATTATGGTGACCGAAGGTAAGTGGTACGACACGCATTCAGGGCCTGCATGGACATCCATCCCACACACAGAGCAGAACGGGCACACAGGGTTGCATGCAGGAACACAGGCACACACAGCATGCATGCTGAATGCAATACCACACAGACACACACAGCATACAGCATTGGCACAGGCACACACACACGGGATGCAGGACATGACATGGATCAGATGCAGGACACCGGTGCACAGGCACAGCTGGCAAGGAGCTGCTGTCATCACACCCATGCCAGAAGGCCCAGCTGCCTGGCAAGCACACACAGGGGGTGTGCCCCACACCACACATGCATACCAGCACATACATGGGGTACCACCACCATCCACATGTGCACTGGGCAGTGGCAGCAGACAGCAGGGTAGGGCAACATACACAACAGGCCAACTGTATGGTACCATGGCCTCCACTTCCATGTGGGTGGCCATGCCCAGGCTGATCAGCAGGTGCAGGTGGTGCAATGGCCAGTGGGGAAGAGTTCAACACACTCACAGGGGTGGAGGCCTAAGAACATGACCGTGTTCTCAGTGGGGTATAGAGCCGGCCAAAGATGCCAGTGCTGGGGGTGTTGGGGATGGCCACATTGGAACCTGGTGTCCTCCATGCAGAGGGTCACTAGATGCCGGGACCATGGAGTCAAAGATGCACTGCAAGGGGTCCTATGCACATGGCCAGTCCCAGTGGCTGCCAGCGATGCAAACCCAGCCACAATGGTACTGGTCATATGGTCCAGTGCTGTGGTCATGGCCTCCCACAGCTGGCTGACCTCATCGATTACCTGCACACGCCCACTGTCCTGATGCTCAGCCAGCTGACGCACCTCTGCCGACAGTGCATGGACCTCCATGGCAAGCAGTGCCTGGTTCTCCATGGATGCCCACAGCAGCTGGGTGTGTTCTGCCAGATGGTCTGCAGCTGGCACATCCTGGCCCTGATGCTGACCAGCTGCAGGGGCCACGGTACACTATTCAGTGCCCCACTCAGGTGGACTCTGCACAGGGGACCACACAGGGGGTAATGTGTCAATGGTCACATCGGTGGTGGCCCCTGTGGAGCTGCCCAGTGGTGTCTGCATCCTGCTGCCACTGCCCAAGCATCTGCTGGTCAGTGTCCAGTGCTGCTGCATCCACAACAGCACCCTGCCCACCAGGCACAATGGTAGCAAAGCACAACACTGAGTTGACATGGACAGGTGGTGACTGTGCAGCCACAGGTGCAGCACTGGGCTACAACGGTGCCTGTGCCAGTCCCTGGTCTGTGGGTGGCACCACATGCCCTGCACTGTCCAGGATCAGAGTTAAGTTATCATCAGAGTTGGACATGCCACCCAGCTGGGTGCCTGTGCAGAGCACAGGCAGGCTGTCACCCAACAGGAGTTCTGACAACGTGTCATCCAATTCCAGCCCCAGGGCATCCAGCAGCCCCTCACTGCCATGGTGCAGCTGGTCCCTGCCACAGATGCCAGTGGATGTTGATGAAACCACTTCCTTTGGCCCCATTTCAATGACCACCTCCTGGACTGCTCTGCGGAGATGTGATGGCACTGGAAAAGAGGAACACAGAGTCAGTGTTGCTGTACCTCCCATGCAGGTGGTGCCCACAACCAGGGGTGAATGCTGCTGTGCCTGCCAGCCACTGGTGCACCATGCATGGCTGCATGCAGCGCACCCTCATGCCATGCAGCATGGCCACAGGCCCACCTGCATGGCAACGCCCATACCCAGCATGGCATTGCTGGACTCACCAAGCAGTGAGGGGCTGTCACCCATCTAAAAACCAATACCAGGAACACCCTTGATGGTGGCATGACTGATGGTGGCTGCCACCAGCTCCTCAGTGGAAGTCAGCGACGGTGAGGTGGACGGTCCACCACCGGTCCTGTTGTGGCATGGCCCGATGGCACCACCTTCACCTGTATGTGTCTCCTGTCTGTGCCCACCTTCTTACAGCACTCCTGGGTGCTACAATGGTGCACTGGTGTCTGCCATGGGTGTTCACATATGTGACCACTGCCTCCCACCCGGCATACTGCTCCTGCAGTGTCTCCGTGGCACCGCTCAGCAGGTCCTCCCTGTTGAGGTAGGCCTTGAACATGGCCTGCTGCTTCTCTTTTGTGAAATTAGGCCTGCACTTACAGGCAGGCCCACTATCATCCTCTTCCTCATGCTTGGACATTCTGCTACCTGTGGACAGTGATGACACAGCTGGTCAGTGACTGCTTGGCACATGTCAGCAGTCTGTTGCAGTGTTCCCCCTGGCCTGTTCATCCCTAGCTTCCCCTTACCATACAGGCTGCAATACCAGTCCTTGCATGTGCAGTGTCCTGACGCTTATATAGCGCAATGCATGCAAATGAGCCTGTGCGCAATGGTAATGATATGCTAATGCTCCCCATTGTGCCGTGCATATGCTCAGTAGGTGATTTGCATATGGTGACTGAATATCGTGTCATTGCGCCGTGCTCAAACATATTGCACTGGAGCAACTGTGTGGCACAAGTTCCGCGCATGTGCGTTGCACGGTCCTGCAGTGCACAAGTGTGCACACCATTGCACAGCCCTATCACATGACCATCTGCATTGCGTGAAGTGAACCCAGTGCGCATGTGATGCTGGGCACCTTTCACACATGCAAGCTTGTCATGGCGCACATGGCTATTGTGCATATGCCCGTGATGCACAATACCGCATGTCACGCATGCCAGGTACCTGCACATCGCAGCACAGGATCATGCCCTGTGCCCTCAGGGTTGTGACCATGACCACGGTCAGCCACCAGGCCATGGCAATGTGCGCATGTGCAGTGCTGTGCGATGGATCCTATGGCACATTCAAACGCGCATCCACATGCTGCATGGCACTGCATAATGGTACCCTATTGTGCAACGACCATGTGCACCAACATGTGTGGGCTGTATAGGCCAGTCTGCCACTCACACATGTACAATAACTGTTCCATGGCATGCAACAGTGCTGCTCGTCGTGCATTAAACTGGAGCGCGGTTGAGATGTGCAACCTCGTTACACTAGTACAGCCCTACGATGCCCAGCTGTTTGGGCAGGTCCCCCTGCAGCAGCCACAAATTGCTGTATAGGAATGTGTGGCTACAAGCCTGGAGCAGTGCACAGGGGTGCAGCGGACCACAGAACAGTGCAGGCACAAGTATAGTGACCTGCGATGCAGGGTCCCTGACAGACTGCATTACCTGCAGGCATGCGTTCAGTGTGGGGCTGTACCACAACCAGGTTAGTGAGCACATGTGTCTGCCTGTACAGGGCATGACTGTTGTAGGTGTTTGGTTGTGCAGTGTAAGCCACTGCTGGGGGGGGCTGCACAGTCCCAGCGGTCACTGTGTGTCCCACATGGCTATCATGCACAGTGCTGCTGTGTGTGTTGCAGCTGTTCAGGCACCAGGGCCACAGGATGTGCATTGCCCCACCCTGCACCATGTGGGCTGTGGGAGGGGGGCTGTCTGTACTTGCCTGTTCACTCATGTCCACCTCTCTCATTGCCTTCCACAGGGTCAGAGGATCGCAGAAGGGCCAGGGTGGCCACAGCACAAGGCACCAGTAGTGGAGCAGCACCTGGGCCATCATGACAGTAGTGGCAAGGTAGGCATGTTCACATGACAGTACTGTGTATCTGTGGGTCTCTGTTGGCCACATGGTTGGACACAATCACCACAGCCATGGTGGCCGTGCTGTCCGGGGGGCATGCCAGTGTTGCGCTGCTTGTGTGTGCACTGTGACAGTGTCCACTGTGCCAATTGGGGAGGGTGTCTGCAGCATCCACCAGATGTGAGCACATGGATGTCTGCAGTCCATGTCGTGTGCCTTTCCTGTGCATCAGTGTGACCACTGCACAGCTCCGTGTGCCTGTCTGCCAGTGTGGTGTGCTGTGAGGTTGGCTGGTGTGGCCCTCCATGCACGGTCCCTGTGTGGTCCATCTGTTGGTGTGTGCTCCCACTATCCAGTGCACACTGTGGGTGGTCTGGGGTTCCTTTCAGCATGTTGCTCCATGCCTGTTCTGTCCCTTCTCCTAGGAGGTCCCAGGATCCTGGTGGGGAGGAGGAATGGCCAAGTCATCTGTGCATTGTGGAACATTCTGGTGCAGCAGCATCGCCTGGTAGGACTGGTGTTGTGGTACTGTGAGACACAGCTGCCATAAAGAGGAAGGTCCACCAGCTGGCAGTGGCAGGATGTGCCCCGTGTTATGCACAGCACCCTGTACATAGCCCTTATTTGTTTTGCCCTCCCTTGTTGCCCTGCCCATCCCCACATACCATTGTCTAGTCCCCGGACCCTATCCCCAATATCCCATGCCCTCCCCTGTACCTGGTTGTCTGTTTTGTATAATTGCCATGTTGGCCCACACTTCTGTTGTTTGTATTAAAGCCTTTATATTGCTACATCACTGTGTCTGTGTTTCCTTTGCAGTTGGTGTGTGGAGCCATGCTGCAGGTGTCTGTTGAGCTGTGCTTGGGCATGGATCAGATGCAGGTCACCACATGCCATGTCCCTGGTGTCCAGCCACTTTCCCCTTGGGCCACTGCACATATGTGCACTGGGCATGTGCCCAGTGTGTCTGTCCTGTGCGTAGCCCTGTGTCACATGTCTTGCAGTGGCCTGTGTCTGCACATGCATCTTGTGCCCTTGTCAGCTGGCCCTTCTGTTTGCCTGTCATGCTACCCGGCTCCAGTGTGGCCCATGGTACAGTGCTGTGCCACTCCCCACTACGGATGGTGGACCATGTGCCCCTGGGTGGCCTGTGCCTCCCTCACCCATGGTCCACAGCCCTCTGTGTTTGTGTGTTCACCTGGCACCATGGCCACTGCATCTGTGGCACTGCCTCATGGGTATCTCATGTGTGGGTGAGCCATTGGTGTGCCACTGGTGCTGTTGTGTTGGCCTGGTGCTTGTGCCATTGTCAGTGAGCTGAGGTCCTGTGTGCACCATCCTATAGTGCCCTGTGTTGCCTCAGGGACTGTGCATCACTGTACCGTGCTGTGCCCTGCTGGTGGGGTACTGTGGCCCTATGCCCATGTGCGTCCTTTGCCTGTGTGTCCCTGTGGCCTGTTGCCCTTGCTCAACCCACTGGGTTTTGTGTTCTGACCTGCTCCCATGCATTCATAATTGTGCTGGTGCATCCATGGTTGCACCGCAGTGCATCTTTGCCATATTCAGCCTGGTTGTGCCAGTGCATTTCGGTGGTGCAACTTCTGAATATGGCGTCCATTCCCCCATGGTGCATCTGCATTGCGATGCTTCATACTTGCACATTATTGGGTGCATGTCTGAATATCTGGCCCCCAGTGTGTGTGTGTATATATATATATATATATATATATATATATATATATCTATGAATTGCAAAAAACTATGATAATACTCTAGTTAGGGTTACAGCCACAAAAGTAGGGAAATGTGGCATTAGGGTTTCCAAAGCTAACACCCCACTCCCACCCTGCGTATACCAACAGATGTTGGGGTGTGCCATGGGGTCTTCAGCCCTAATGCTCACCACATTCCATAAGTAAATAAGCTGAGATGGGTACAGTATAGGAAAATGGAGTGAGCATTAGGGCTGATGACCCCAACGCACACCCCTGACTCCAGTTGGTGTGTGCAGGGTGGTGGTGGGGTGTTAGCTTTAGAAATCCTAATGCCACATTTCCCTACTTTTGCGGCTGTAACCCTAATGAGCATTAATGCAGTTTTTCTGCAATTTATTTCCTTACTTTTTGAGATAGCATAATCATATCCTTATTTGCCTGTGGGAGTGCAGGGCCCTCTGGACCCTGCGCTCCCATCCCTCCACAGATGCATATATGTATATAGCTGTGGTGGACCCTGTGCTTCCATTTATAGGACAACAGCAACAAAATTGTTAGCATACAGTAGCTACAGTATCTTATTACCTCACCTCATTTACCGGGTACAGAAAACTTTCAGATCCATGCCAAAAAGTAATTCTACACAACTGCAGTGCCATTCCATGCCACAGTTATGAAAACACATTTTGGGCAGGATTTAAAAAATAACAGCTGTGGCATACATGAGGTGGGGTAATAAGAAGGCTATGTTGAAAATCTGGGGTCAAAATATTTTAACTTTTCAAAGTTATGAGTGTACGTAGCGAAATTGCAACGCATGGTCATAGCTTTGCCATTTTATCATATTTTGATCCCAACTTTTCAACATAGCCTTCTTATGACCCCACCTCATGAACATGGTCAGGAAAAAGTTTCAAATCTTGCCTGAAAGGTGAATTTGCCACATAACTATGAAATCACCTTTTGGGTGGGAGTTGCATAATGACAGTCATATTGTTCGTGAGGTGGGGTCCCCCAAAAGGCCATGTTAAAAATATGGGGTCACAATGTCAAAAAATGGCTAAGTTATGTATAAAAGTTGAATCCCCCACCACTGAAATACAGTACATCGAAGCGCATTTACCTTTGTTTCTCATAGTGCAGTTGTTGGTTCCAGCAGCAAGACATGTCTTTGATTGGAGAGTAGATCTTGAATCTGAGACATGTTCAGGTGAGTGAGGCTGTGTAGGGGGTCTACTGGAGGGGTGGAGTGGTGGGGGCTAAGTGGGAGGTGGGGGTGGAAGAACTGATTGGTGAGGGACCATTTTCTTTTTTTACAGGTTTGAAAAAAAAATTGAGGGACCATTTTCTTCATTTCAGGTTGTGCCTGAAACGGGAGAGTGGGGGGGGGACACTAGACACCAGGTAAGATGTATTTACTTATGGGGACAATGATCGGTGGGTGGGGGATGCCATTTCTAGGTCAAAGATACAGTAACCTTCACTAACTCTACCTGTTTTTGTACTCGCTGTTTTACTGAACAGTTGATCATCTCAGCGCTGCTTTTAAGACATGCCACCTGGTTTCCTGCTTTGTATTTCCCCATTTTTTTCCTGTTTAGATGTTCCTCTATAGTCTCTTTAATGTTAGTTTTAAATTCTGTAGAATTTAACAAGTGAAGACTCATCCTCCAAACTAATTTTCTGAATGTGGGAGCCACTTCCAATTTCAGAACCACTGGAACATAATCCAAGGCTGCCGTGGGTGATGTTGCATGCACTGTCTTGACTGATGCACCCAGTCTATGGTGAGCAGGGAAGAAAATCAATTCTAGAATATCATTTTGCCTATTCAAAAAAAAAAACTGCCTGGCTATGATGCCAGGAGCACAAGCAAGCTAGCATGTAAGAGCTCCTCTGAGCTGAAAATCATCTTGCTGACTAAAATGAATTCAACTAAGTGCTGCTTCTTTCTGTGAGGTACTAGTGTGGAATGAATATGCTGGCTAGTATTCTGTATTTTTACATTACTTTGACTATGTCTGTGAAGGCCCTATTTTCTACTTAAGTGAACTAGTTCCTGAAAAAGTTTGGAAAATCTCTTTCTTCCATGCTTGTGTGGCATCAGTAAATTGGCTATGATATCAAAACTACTGCAAACACAAGCAAGGCTTATTGTGGTTAATGAGGTTTTGACTGACAGACTTCTTTCTGACACTGTTAGCACAATGAAAGTGCAAAGTTGCAGACAAATCAAAAAGAGAAAGAAAGTGATGTTACTATCTTGAGCGACATGGAGCAAAGCAAAACTGGCAAGCCAAAAAGCAGAAACAAAAGATTAGAAAGCCAAACAAATGAATTCTTTAACCAAGACATTTACCTCTTCGATGTTTGAAACTTGCCAGAAAACTGAAGCTGCACAGTCAGCAACACAAAGCCAACAGAACCCATCACATAATAAAGAGAAGCAGGTAGAAGGAGTAAGTGACAATACTGGTGGAGAACACACACCCCTCAGCACTAAGATGGCTTGTTAGATAAATAATATCCAAGAGATTATGTCAAACATAACTGCCAAAATGAGCACAGAGTATCTAAAAAAATGCTTGCAAGGGAGAGAGAAATCTGTAGTGAAAAAGAAAGCACCCCAGGCAAACAGCTAAACTCCCAGGCCAAAATGACGCTTTTTATAATGTGCATTTGCTGTGTATGTAATAAAGGGACACCAACAAAAAATGAAGACTCCAGTTTGAGCTTTCCTAACACCACTGATAATGAGCAAGTAAATACAGAAGCTAAAAATGATATCAATTTTTGAATAATAGCCAAGATGAAACAATAAGAGTCAACAAGATAATAATGATCTTCCACCTCTGTGGGCCATGGAGTTACTATGGTTCAATGATCACTTATGGACAAATTGTCAGTTTTATAGATTTTTCTAAAAACAGAAGTGGACAAACTGTGATCCTACTGTACATCAGAGACACAGGTGACTTTCTACTGAGACCACGGGATTTCATGTGGAAAAATCATTTTCTGATGGGTCACGATAGACGTGGAAGCTCTGAATTCCTCTGTACAGCACAAGTATGGCTTAAATGCCTACCGTTGTTATCTGGAAAGGAATCTGAACAGTGTTAGTCATCCAACTAAGTTTCTGATCAAAGGTGTGCAACTCTGAGTTTGATGGAATAGGAAGTGCCTAACTTTGTGTCTTGGTTGAATGATAACCCCTTTAGACTTAAATTTACCTACAAAAATAGAACAGTTATAGATTTTCTAGGTATTTCTGTTACAGAACGTAAACTATCAGAATAATTCATTAAATACTGTATTTTTATAAAAACAAGGCACAGCAGGAGAATGCACCTCAGCCAACAGACTTTCAGAAAACCAATTGCTAGTAATTCCTATCTTCATCCGAGTAGTGCACACCATAAAACACTTAAGGACTCCATCCCCTTCAGGCAAATACTCCACATGAAGGGGAACTGTAATAATATTTCAAAATCCAAACAGATGAACTGGGGGTTAGAGTTCAAGAATGGGTATACGATAATTGGGTTATTAAAGCAGCTAGAAACAAAGTAGAGGGCACTGAAAGAAAATACACCCTAATAACAAAATCCAAGGAACTAAAGACATGGGAACCACAAACGTTCTGCACAAAATATAATTCATTTGCAGGCAAAGTGAGCTCGATACTCTGCAAACAGCGACCAGTCTTTCAGAATGACAGATCTCTGCTGCCCGTAGTAGAAGATGAACATTTCATTCAGACTACTGAATGTTAAGGACTGCTAGTACACTGTAGATTTGAGAACAGAGAGCAAGAACAGTTTGTCTTGGCTAACAAATTGGTCTAATGGCCTTTTCTTGTATCAAATAATGCAACACTTTGCCAGTTCGGGAGTCAGAGTAAAACATTCACACAACCACCTCTCTTTATATCCTCAAAGATACAAAACATCATTGACATCAGCATCATACCGAAACAAAATTTTTTTTGACTTTGTACAGAGGGATATTACTTCTGCAATTCTACTAATGAAGTTTCTTCTAATGCCACACAGAATCTGTTTTGCCTTTTGTACCACTAACTCACACTGCTTTCCCTTCTTTAGGTCATTATTGATCATTACACTCAGGTCTCTTTCCTCATTAACCTGCTCATAGTATTGTAAGTTTTTTTAACCGTGAACCCAGTTCCTGCTATATGTATTAAACAGTACATGACCACACAGAACTTGGCAAGCAGCTGTGTGTGGGGGGGGGAACAGTTGGTCCGAGTGTGTATAAAACAAAAATGTCTGGCTACACCCCTGCACTAGACACCAGGGAAAAGGGTGGCTCACAGCTAACACTGCAGCTAGCAGCACGACTTCAGCTGCGGCTGCAGAAGTCAAGAAATTCCTTGTGTTCTCATACAGAGAATGGGAGGGGAGGAAGCACTCCTCTCGCTAAGCTGGGCACCTGGGATTTTGGGTGCCCAGAAAACATATTTGTGAGCATAATATTAAAAAAACAAGCATCAGAATCTAGCTAAACGGGTCCTGTTTAGCTAGGTTCTGATGTTTGTTTTTAAAAATCCCAGCAGTTTAATGTTTTTTCCATGTTTGTCAGTTCGTGGAAAAAAATCAACAAGATGGCGGTTGTCACAGCATGAAAAATCTGTGGTACCTTGTCAATTCAGTGGCATGAAAGCAAACAGGAGCATTTGCAGCATTTAATTTTTACTTTAGCTGAGCAACATTATCTCAAAAATCCTACTGCTCATGCGCAGGTTGGAAAACACTCCATTTTAAAGCCTTATAGCTCTGGAACCCTTCAATATTTTCTCACCAGACCTGTCAAAGACACTACCTTAGCACATGGCACATGTCCCCTGCAACTTTGGGATAAAAATTCCATTCCATGTAGGCTGTAGGGGAGAGGAAAAAAGTTAGGTCTTTAGGTATATTGGTGAGCAGAGGAAGGTCAAGGGCCAGCCCAGCAGGTTGAGGACAGCTTGAGGGGGTGGGTGGAAGGGGCTGGAGAGCAGGTGGAGGTACTGAATGAGTACTTTGCCTCAGTGTTCACTAGGGAGGAGGCTGGGGAACTTCCAAAAAAGTGGTTGAAGGACACAGAAGGCACAGTAGACCTGACTATTGGGGTACCTGCTGAAGAACAAGCCTCTGGGGGAGGTAGGCCAGGGGTGAGATATCAGGCTGGTTCTGCTGAATGGGGGGGCAGATGCTGATATTCCTGTCGATCAGGTGTGGGAAGCCCTCCAGTCCCTAAAAAAGGATAAATCTCTGGGGCTTGATGCTATTCATCTCAGAGTACTGAGGGAGTTGTCGGATGTTTTGGCTGTGCCATTGGTGGATCTCTTTAGACAGGGAGGGTGCCAAGGGATTGGAAGCAGGCACATATTGTGCCCATCCATAAAAGGGAATCAAGAGAAGAGCCAGGAAACTATAGACCCATCAGTTTGATGTTGGTGGTGGGGAAGGTAATGGAGAGCACACTTAAGGAAAGGCTGGGAGGTTTCTTGGAGGAGATGGGTTACCTGGATGACCGACAGTATGGGTTTGTGCCAGGTAGATCATGTCAAACAAACCTTGTAGAGTTCTATGAGTGGGTGACATCAGCATTAGATGGGGGGACCAGTGGATGTACTGTTCCTGGACTTCAGCAAGGCATTTGATTTGGTTCCTCACATTAGCATAAGAAAGAAGCTGGCGGGATGGGGGTAGGCCCATTGATGGTTAGATGGATTGAAAACTGACTTTCAGGTCACACTTAGTGGGTAGTGGTTGGAGGAGAAGTCTCGTCTCCTAGGGAAGTCATAAGTGGGGTCCCACAGGGATCAGTCCTGGGGCCACTCCTGTTTAATGCCTACATCTCTGATATCAGGGAAGATATCAGGTGTGAAATGAGTCTCTTTGCAGATGATTCTAAGTTGGGGCGGTGGTGGAGGGCGAGGAGGGGAGATTGGCCCTGTAAGAGGACCTGGATACTTTGGATAGGTGGTCCTGCACCTGGAAATTGAAATTTAACTCCTTCAAGTGCAAGGTGCTACACCTAGGGCAGGAAAACCCCAACTATGTATACACCCGGGGGGGATGAGTTGCAGGCCACGGCATGGAAAAGAGACCTAGGAGTCTTGGTGGATATTAACGTGAATAAGTCAGAGCAGTGTATGAGGGCTGTGGTCAGGGCAACTAGGATGTTGAGATGCATCACTAGGGGGATTACCTCAAGGAACAGGGAGGTGATTTTGCCACTGTACAACAGCCTGGTTAGACCACATCTTGAATACTGTGTGCGGTTCTGGAGGCCGCATGTAAGGAGGGACATCCAACTCCTGGAGACAGTTCAGAGGGGAGCAACCAGAATGATCCAGAGCCTTGGGGATATGACATATGAGGAAAGACTAGGGGAGCTCAACCTGTTCTCGCTGGAGGAGAGGAGGGGCTGGGGGGACATGATTGAGGTCTTCAAGTACCTCAGGGGAGTAAATAAGGTAAGGAGTAGTTCTTTACATAAGGGAAGGAATAAAAGCAACAGAACAAAAGGGTAAACAGGGAGGAGAAGAAGCACTGTGGGTAAATTTGGAGACAGGCAATGGCACCACAATCCGCACACGGGTTAGACATAGACCCTTCTCAGGGGAGGAAATGGACAAGGAAATGATAGAAAGTATACTTAGAATGGCAGAAAAAGGGAGATATTGCTGATGGGTGATCTGAATATGCCAGATGTTAACTGGAGCGCAGTTGCAGCTGCCACTTCAAGAGTGCAGTTATTCTAGATGCCCTACAGGGGCATGCCTTAGACAACTAGTACTGAGCCCACCAAGAGGGAGCAATATTAGACTTGATACTCTCAAATGGAGATGGAGAGAGGATCACAGATGTAGAAGTGGGTAGCCATCTGGGAACTAGCGACCATCGAACAGTATGGTTCACAATAAACACAGCAATAGAGTCAAGCCATACAAAGACAAAAGTACTGGACTTTAGGAGGGCTGACTTTGCCAAAATGGGTGAGTGCCTAAGGAATGCACTAGCAAATGGGTGGGAAGGAGGGGTGGAAGAACAATGGGGAATAATAAAAACTGCCATCACAGAGGTAACGAGCCTTTGTGTGAAGCAAATAAACAAAACAAGACGATGTAAGAAACCACTATTCTTCTCAAAGGAAGTGGCAGTGAAGGTTCAAGAGAAAAAGAAAGCATTCAGGAAGTACAAGGAATCGCAGCAGGAGCAGGACAGAGAACTGTATCAGTTAAAGCAAAAGGAGGCTGGGAAGGCAGTCAGAACAGCAAAGGCCCAAACTGAGGAAAAGATAGCCAACTCAGTTAAGAAGGGGAATAAAAACCTTTATAGGTCACATCAGGAGCAAAGGAAGACCAAGGGAGGGATAGTGAGGCTTAATAAAGGGAGGGAGGGTGGGCAGAGGGAGAATGTGAAAGGCAGAGATACTAAACAAATATTTTGCTCAGTATTTACAAAGGAAGAGGGGGAGGTACATAAAACAAACAGTAGTAACACTCTGGATACAGAAGTTGATACCAGCCCATTTACAGAAGAAAGGGTTCTGAAAGAACTCTTAAAACTGAAGGTGGACAAAGCAATGGGGCCTGATGGGATTCATCCCAGAATTCTAAAAGAACTAAGGGTAGAACTAGTGACACCACTGACTACCCTCTTTAACAAATCATGGGAGGATGGGGTGGTACCCGAGGACTGGAGGAGGGCAAATGTGATTCCCTTCACAAAAGTGGGAGCAAGGCAGAAGCAGAAACTATAGACCTGTTAGTTTAACCTCAGTGATAGGGAAAATGATGGAATCACTTCTAAAGGAAAGAATTGTCGAGTATCTAGAGGCCAGAGGGGCACAAGACCCTAGGCAGCATGGATTCACAGCGGGAAGGTCATGCCAGACGAATCTGATAGATTTCTTTGACTGGATGACCAAAGTAGTAGATCAGGGAGGGGCTGTGGACATGGCCTACCTAGACTTTAGCAAGGCATTTGACACAGTCCCACACAAAAGATTAATATATAAGTTAGCCAGCCTGGGAGTGGGTCCCAAAATGACAGCCTGGGTAAAGAATTGGCTGGAGAATAGGACACAGAGAGTAATAGTAAATGGAGTCCACTCAGAAGAAAGGAGGGTTACTAGCGGGGTACCGCAGGGTTCAGTATTAGGACCAGTCCTCTTCAATGTCTTTATAAGCGACATTGCAGAAGGACTGGAAGGAAAATATGTCTCTTTGCAGATGACACTAAGATCTGCAACAGAGTTGATGCACAGGGTGGGGTGGAAAGGATGAGAAGGGACTTGGCAAGGTTAGAGGAATGGTCAAATGTATGGCAGCTTAGATTCAATGCTAAGAAGTGCAAGGTAATGCACCTGGAAACAAAACCCAGGGAAGAGTACACAATGGGGGTGAGATACTAACAACAACAAAATGGAAAGGGACCTGGGGGTAGTCATATCAGATGACCTAAAGGTGGGCAAGCAATGTGAGAAGGCAGCAAGGAGGGTGGGGGATACTGGGATGCATAGGGAGGCATCACCAGTAGAAAACAGGAAGTTATTATCCCTCTGTACAGACAGCTGGTGAGACCCCATCTGAGTACTGTGTGCAGTTCTGGAGACCCAATCTCCATAAAGACATAGACAGGATGGAAGCTGTCCAGAGGAGGGCAACTAAAATGGTGCAGGGTCTGCACCAGAGGACATAAGAGAGACTTAAGGAGCTTAATATGTATAGCCTCGAGAGAAAGGAGGGAGAGGGGACATGATAGAAACTTTCAAGTACCTCAAGGAATCAACAAAGTCCAAGAGGGTAGCATCTTTCAAAAGAGGTGTGCAAGAACAAGAGGGCACAATTTGAAGATAGAGGGGCGGCTCAGAGGTAATTTAAGGAAGTATTTTTCACAGAGAGGGTTGTGGATGCATGGAATGGCCTTCTGGAGGAGGTTGTGGAGTCAAAATCAGTGGTGGAATTCAAGCATGCATGGGATAGTCATAAGGCAATTCTGGGGGGTGGGGGTAGAAAGAAGTAGGCTGCTGGTTAACTAGGATCTGCAGCTTATCCAGTAGGTAGGGAAATGGGCAGACTGGGTGGGCCAAGCGGTCCTTATCTGCCGTCAAATTCTATGTTTCTATGTAAGCTGAGTTGGGATCATTTGACTGAAGGAGGGTGGAGTCAGCAGAGGATATAGTTGAAAGATTGAGGGTGGTAGGATTAGGGGGGAAAGGAGGAGGAGGAGGAGGTACTTCACTGAGAGAGTGGTGGAACCATGGAATGTGCTGCCCAGGGAGCTGGTACAGGCAGCTACGGTGGAGGGATTCAAGAGATGGTGAGACAGATATAGGCAAGGGGTGAAGCAAAGGCTGGTTTGCCCGGGGAGGGGCAGGACTGGGGGATGGAGTAACTGTGGAAGGAGACAGATAGAGGGCTGTGGTACTCAGTCAGGGTGTTGAAGCATGAGCAGACTTGATAGACTTGATAGACTAATAGACCTACTCTGCTGGCATCTAGTATGTTAGTATAGGAAAAAAAATTAGATTTTTACAAAAAAATGACACATGCAGATCTCAGAAACCACACAAGCTGCCTTCACAAACATTTCAACAGATCAAGACCTTGCCTCCTAGACAACACATACAAAATTCAGCTCATTTCAGCAAACGGAGCCAAAGATATTAATGTGCAGAGTTAGGGGTTTAACATTAAACAGGCTACTCAAACCTTACTATAGGGGCACTACCATGCCCCTATAATCTCTCTCTCTATATATATTCTTTGCAAAAAATTGTGTTAATGCACCAGTTAGGGTAACTTAACACCACAAAAGCAGGGACATGTGGCAATAGGGATTCCCACTCCTTCACCCCCCCAAGCAGCAAAAGGAAAAAAAAACATTAGGGTTTGGGATCTCCGGAGTCTTGGTGAATCAGTGGTTGGATCTTCCTTGGAGGCTGACAACCCTAATGCCCATACCATTCCATGAGCAAATATCACACATGATATCTTTTCTTCACGCAGGGCCCACAGGGACAGGGGTGAACATTAGGGTTGACAGCCCCCAAGGAAGAGCCCACCACTGATTTGCCAAGACTCTGGAGACCCCAAACCCTAATGTTTTTTTCTTTTTGCTGCTGGGGGGAAGGGGCATTATGGTGGGAAACCCTAATACCACATTTCCATACTTTTGTGTCATTAAGTTACCCTAACTGGTGCATTAATATAGTTTTTTGCAAAGACCTCCCTTACTTTTTGAGATACTATAATAGTATCCTCATTTCTCTGTGGGAGTGCAGGGCCCTCTGGACCTTGCACTCCCATCCTGAAACAGAAACATATATGTATATTGGCATGTATGTCAACGGTAGTCAGGAATGGTTTCTATCATTTTCATAATATCACCCGAATCAAACCATATTTGGAGCCAGCTGACCTGGAGACAGTTGTCCATGCCTTTGTCATGTCCCATTTGGATTACTACAGTGTTCTATACCTAGGGCTGTCTGGAAAATTGGTGTGTTGACTTCAGCTGGTCCAGAACGCCGTGGCCCATCTGGTGATAGGAACTCCTCAGAGCACTCACATCATGCCTGCACTGTGGGTTCTTCACTGGTTGCCAGTTCATTGGCACATCTTCTTCAAGACCTGCTTGATAACATTCAAGGTCCTCCATGGATTGGGCCCAAGCTACCTGAAAGATCTCTTGAGGTCTTACACTCTCTCTCGACCCCTCAGGTCTACAGATATGGGTCTGGCTACAGTACCCTGTTCTCATTTAAAACAGTCTGGAGACAAGGCTTTTGGAGTTGCAGCCCCTTTGCTGTGGAACTCTCGCCCAGAAGTAGTTTGCTCTGCCCCTACTGTGAATACTTTTAAACACAGGCTAAAAACATATTTATTTTCACATGCCTACCCTGATTATTAATGAATATTCTGACTTGTTTATTTAATATTTTTATATGATGGTTGTAATGTACAGTATTTGTTGAATGTTTTAAATGTTTGACCCATTTTATGACTTGTAAGGTGCTCTGAGCCTTAGGAAATGGCACCATATAAATAAAATTTACCTTGCCTTGCCTTGGAAGCACAGGCATTTCAGCCAAAACAGCAACCAGATTGTATGCCTAGCCTTGTTATTACCCCACCTCATGAATGCTGTGCTCAGAATTTTCAAATCCTTGCCAAAATGTCATTCCATGCAACTGCAATGTCATTCTGTTCCACAGGTGCAAAAACACCTTTTGGCTAGGATTTAAAAATGACAGCTGTCACTTTCATGAGGTGGTGTTTGCTACTGTAGTGTAAAAAATGGCCATGTTGAAAATTTGGGGGTAAAATATTTAAAATTACCAAAGTTACGAGCGAGTCTTGTATAATTTCAATGTATGCGCATAACTTTGCCATTTTTATATATTTTGATCCCAAATGTTCAACATAGCCTTCTCATGACTACACATGAACAAGGTCGGTGAACATTTTCAAATCCCACCCGAAAGGTGATTTTGCCACTCGACCGAGAAATCATCTTTTGGGGCAGATTTGCATAATTCCACCAAGGTTATTCATGAGGTAGGGTCCCAAAAAAGCCATGTTGAATATTTGTGTTCAAAATATGCAAAAATATCAGTGTTATGCCACAAAGTAAAAAAAAAAAATTGAAATACATTGAACCGCATTTACCTTAGTTTCTCGTGTTGCAGTAGCTGGTTCCAGCAGCAAGATGTGTCTTTGAGCAGAGAATGGATGTTCATCCTGTGGTCTTTTCAGGTGAGTGAGGGTGTGTTGGGTATGTGTGTGGGGGGTGCTCAGTGGGAGGTCAGGATGGAGGGGGTGGATCAGCAAGGAACCATTTTTGTTTTCTTACAGGTAATATAAAAAACATTGAGGGACTGTTTTCTTTTTTACAGAGTAGGACAGTGATTGGATTGGAAGGTGCCACTAGACACAAAGGAAGGAGTCTACATTTATGGAGACAGTGACTGTAAGGTGGGGGGTGTCACTAGCCAACAGGGAAACAAGCAAAATATTATGGGGACCACGATGGGGGGCACTAGACACCAGGGAAAGAGAAAAAATGTATGGAGATGGCAATCAGAAGGTGGGGGGCCACTAGCCACCAGGTAAACAAAGAAAATATTATGGGGACCATGATGGTGGGGTGCCACAAGACACCAGGGAAAGACAAAAAATTTATGGGGTTGTGATCCGAAGGTGGGGAGTGTTGCTAGCCACCAGGAAAACAAACAAAATATTATGGAGACCACGATCAGGGCAGGTGCAACTAGACACCAGGGAAAGGAAACAATATTATGGGGACAGCGATGGGGGCACCACCGGACACCAGAGAACAAGTGGCTCACTGTTGTCATTGCAGCCTGCAGCATAAGTTCCAGGTACAACTGCACAAGACAAGAAAGTTCAGCTGTTCTCATACAGAGAATGCGGCAAAACTGGGCAACCAGGATTTTGGGTGCCCAGAAAAGGTACTTCTGTTCCTCAATTCAAAAAACAAACATCAGAATCTAGCTAAACTGGACCTGTTTAGCTAGGTTCTGATCTTTGTTTTATTAAAAGGCCAGCATTTTAATGTGTTTTCCACGCTTGTTAGTTCATGGGAAAATCAACAAGATGGCGGTCTCACAGTGCAAAAAATTGGTTTGCACACTGCGAAGCAAGTGATGAGAAATCAAATACAGGCATCTGCAGCATCAAATTTTTCATATCGTGCCAGAAGTTTCTCTCAAAAACCATACTGCACATGATCAGAATGGAAAACAAAAAACTTTAAAGCCTTATAAGTCTGAAACCGTTCAATATTTTTTCATTAGATCTATCAAAAGCACTAATTTAGGACATGGCACATATCACCTGCAAATCTGGAGAAAAAATTCCATAGGAAAAAAGCGTTTTTCGAAAAATGACTTATGCAGATCTCAGAAACTTCACAAGTTACCATCATGAAACATTCAGCAGATCAAGACCTTGCCTCCCAGATAACACATACAAAATGTCAGCTCATTTCATCAAACAGTGCCAAAGATATTAGTGTACAAAGTTAGGGGTTTAACACTGAGCACCCTACTCAACCCTAACTATAGTGGCACCACTGCACCACTATAACATACATATGTATGTAAAACACATTATACAGTAGCAAGATAAGCTCCTAAAGCCAGGCATTATGCTATGTTCTTCTTTTGGTAGCCTCATATGTCTTTTCGCACTATACTCTGTTTATTCAAGCTTTTTGGCCCATTAAGCAATCATCTGCTTCTTCCATCCGGTCACTTCCACACCACAGCCCCACTGCCCACTCTCCCCACCATCAGGTTGGTGGAGAGCAACATGGTGCAGAGTCAGAAGAGCCAGTGACTGTCAGAGCTCAGACATTTCCCACCATGGGTTGGCTCATGCTCCCCTTGGGAGCACTCTCCAGTCCTGGCTGCACCAACTCTGGCTCCTCGGACTAACTTCTGAACCTGGTTTACCAGCCCATAAGCACAATGTTCTTCTGCTGAGCCATCTGGCAGCCTCTGCACTATATTCTTTAATGCATAACAATATACCCACACAAAACAACCTTTAGTATTTGAAAATGCACAATTTATTTTGCATTACTGTTTTTAAACATGATGAACCTCTGGTCCATTTGCTCCTTTCAGTCTTTCTTCAGCTTGTCCTCACTGACATTTTTATAGTATTTAACATGATATTTTTATTTCTAATCTATTTATGTCTCTCACTTTAAGAACTTGCAGGTTAATTAAGGTCTATCTTAATCTTTAATTAATTCCCATATGAGTCTTCTATTGCAGATGAATCCCTTATCAGTTACCTATAAATAGCTTAGTTATCATGGGGGCTTTGTTAAACTGCTGTCTACACCACCTGTGACTCCTGGTTCCCCTGTGGGTTGACTGTAGTTTGCAAAATGAAGTTAAGGTCATGGCTTGCCCTACCTATCTTGTCTTCAAAGAAATGGATTTTTTTTTTATGAAAAGTGTATAACTGCCACTTATGTGTGGCTTTTTTAGTACTGTACCTCCATCAAAAACAAAAAGATTCTGTTTTGAGGTTGATTTAGCACATGTGACTTTACACATGCTGCTCTATAAATATACTGGCTTGCTGCTCAGAAATGATTGGTACGGTTAGGTTTTAGCAGGTTACTGTCACAGCATTTCTAGAATTTGTGAGCATGCAATATCTGAACTGCACATTTATTCAGCATCAGCACAGTTCAAATATTGTATAAATGTACTACAATAATGGTTCATGCATTAGGTACAGACACAATGTTAACCAACTATTAGAAGTTAAAATTCCAAGTAATGCATCTCATTGATAATTCTAATCATTTTTGTATCTAAAATACTATATTGGCATTTTTATTTTACTATGAAATGTGAATGTTAAACTGGAGACCAGTTCCATACAATTAAATGTTACTGTGTTACAGACTACTGGGAATCTGGAGAAATGCAGTTCATATAAACCAGCAGTCTGCATTTACTATTCAGACCTTCACAGCTACTACTGCACTGATTAATAATGAGTTACTATATTAGAATATGTTTTGTCTGTGCCTTGACAGAAATGACCCACACAGACTATTAACTTTTAGAAATGTCAAAATTCTGCAATACTCCCTGAGATATTGGATCTCATTAAAATTCACTAACAACCTGACTTCACATTTCTGACTTCAAAAAACATTTTGATATTAAAAGTATGAAGTCCACTGTTCAGTTTTACTGTGGAAATCATGGTATTTCCTCAGCATATCAAGGAAAGTGGAGCAGTGCAGTCACAACTGTTTGGGAGATGGTAACGGGGATATTGAAAAGGCATGGATAACTGAAGAAAAAGGAGTTGTGTGAGACTGAACAGATGAAAGATTATTAACAAGGCATGAGAAGAAAGACAAAACAAAATCTAATTGCTATCTTTCTGGCTCAAAGTGTAAAAATATCTGTTATTCTCTGTAGAAGTACCAGCTGCTTTGGGCTAGTATTCATTTCTCTCCAGTAGCAGGGCATGGATTATACTGTAAGTGTTCTAAATTAGAGACAATTATACTGTGTCTGTTCCTCTGCCATTAAGATACATAACTACTCTTGCTACCTAACTGTAATTAAAAGCATGAAAACCACATCATCTGCACGTACTACAAATGAACTAAAGTATGACAATTTGATTATTGTGAGAATGCTTGCTCCTAAAAGAATAAGGCAGTCTTCCTGAAAGTGTTTTAATTATGAAATAACATTATAAAGGATTTAAGAGTGGCTATTTCAAAAGTAAATTAAATTCCTTAGGGATAGCAACTCTTGCACCTCCGTTTTGGATTTTCATTTCACACACTGGTTTCAAGGTTTGCACCTCAGTCTTAAAGCAGCAGTGCAATGAAAAGATATTTTTCAGAAAAGCTAGTTTTCATCTTTGGTAACTAAAAAAGTTAGCTTGCCTGTTTAATCTGTATTTCTAGGTGCTTCCTACAATAGGCTTCGCACAGTAAATTTTTTCTCAGTTTCTCAGTTCTTACCCTTGTCAGACCTACAATGCTATCTGCAAGACAAATAAGGCAGCTGTTTTTTTTCTTGAGAAAACCATCTTATTTAAAACATTAAAAAAAGAAATGTTAAATTTTAACATCAAATGAAATTGAAAGATGTCATGAAACTTTAACAGTGAAGATGGCAGGGTCTCCTCTGTTGCCGACTATGCTGTACTGCTGCTTCAGAGTTCTTTTTTTTTACAACAATCAGTGCATCTTTACATACTAAACTGATGTCACCTGACTGAAAAGTAGCTATAAATTTGGTTAACCATCTTGTAGGCTGTGCAGAGGCATTTGTCTTCCTAAAAACACACTTTATAAAGGGAAAGGGAAGTATTTCAGCATTCTCAATGAATAATTGCTTAATACCTGTTTATAGTGTATGGTAGCATGCTGTTCAGCACAGAAATCCATGCCTGGAACAGTGTTGTTGTGCTGCAGTAGCAACATCATGATGCTGTTGTGCTGCACTAAGGTCATCACTATTGCAGCTCAGCAACATCAACAATTGTCACACGCGGCTGCCATCACTGAATGTTTGATTGCGATCATCCACTCAATCAGACTCATTTGCAGCAGCAGACTGGAAAACCACACACCTTCAGGAGAGACAGGAGGAATAGTCATGGTCATTGGATGGGACACAGACACAGCACAGTGATGACAGAAAACAAACAGTTCTACCAGAGCCCAATATATGATGAGAGAAAAGAGAAGTGAAAGTTAGCATGAATGAGAGCTACAGTTGCCAAAATCAGGACTTCTAAACTAACAAAGGAGGGACAAACTATTTTTTTGATTAGTTTTGCCCATACACTATAAAAAGTTGTGTATGTTTAACCACACACAAACAAGCCTGTGTTTGAATCTTGAGGTATCCATGGCAACCTGGAGACCTCTCGAGCTTTACTCTTCTGGTTGCCATGGATACCTCTTGATTCCGACACAGGCTTGCTGTGCATGGTTGCCCATACACAATCCTCTATGTTTCTATATATACGCTTCTGTTTTTTTGTTTTCTGTCTCCTTGGTCTTTAAAACCAGCTCTGTATGTAGCCTCACCAATGCAGTCTTCCCTAATGTGCCTTTATGGTTACTCCAACCAATGACATCATTGCCTGCAATCAGTTAGCAGCTTCGGATCCTGGTACTGCAACTAGTTTATACTGAGCCTGATGCATACTGTAGATGAAAATGGAATGGTTTCTCAGTATTCTTAATTTGAAATATTAAATAATACAAATAGCACTCTTATCAGTAGAAAGAGCTACAGACTGGCTGCCATATACTGTCATGTTGTTGCAGTTCATTGGTATTTATATTGTTACTATTTCTGACATGTAGTGCAATGTTCCATCATTATAGATCTCACAAACATTTTGTTTATGTCAGTTAACTATTTCAGTGGCATATTGTACTGTGTTTTGGCCAACTCTAAACAACAGCATATAGAAAAGGATTTACACAGATCAATATCTACAGTCTGACTCCTAGTATGCTACAAGTATAATAATTTGACAGCTAGAACTATGCACTGCAAATAGAGTACAAGAGTACCCAACTGCAAGCCATTATCTTCTTCCTGTGCATTACTCAACTGATGATTTGAAACTAACACCTCATACTGTACTGAAGGAAGAAAACCCAAAACAGCACAGTAACATCTCTGTCTGCCTCAGGGTTCAAAAAGCAACTGGCAGACTCATAATTGCAAATGTCCTGATAATATGTAGAACCTTTACACATACAATCTGACCGCTCATGCACACTGTGAAACATTTTGAAGGCAGGAAAAGATGCTGTGCAGAATTAGTAAGAACATTAACAGACTTTATAAATACAATATACTATAGAAACATAGACTTTGATGGCAGATAAGGACCACTTGGCCCACCCAATCTGCCCATTTCCCTACCTATTGGATAAGCTGAAGATTCTAGTTAACCAACAGCCTACTTTCTGCAACCCCCCACTATAATTGCCTTATGTCTGTCCCATGCATGTTTGAATTCCCCCAATGTTTTAGACCCCACAACCTCTCCAGAAAGACGATTCCATGCATCCACCACTCTCTCCATGAAAAAGAATTTCCTCACATTACCCCTGAGCCATCCCCCCTCTAACTTCAAATTGTGCCCCCTTGTTCTTACACATCTCTTTTTCTGAAAGATGCTATCCTCCTGGACTTTGTTGATTCCCTTGAGGTACTTAAAAGTTTCTATCATGTCCCCCTGTCCCTCCTTTCATCAAGGGTATACATATTAAGCTCTCTCAGTCTCTTCATATGGTTTCTGATGTAGACCCTGCACCATTTTAGTTGCCCTCCTCTGGACTGCTTCCATCCTGTCTATGTTCTTGCGTAGATGAGGTCTTCAAAACTGCACGCAGTATTCCAGATGGGGTCTCACCAACTGTCTGTACAGAGGGATAACCACTTCCCTTTTTCTACTTGTGATGCCCCTCCCTATGCATCCCAGTATCCCCCTGGCTCTCCTTACTGACTTCTCACATTGCTTACCCACTTTTAGGTCATCTGATATGACTACACCCAGATCCCTTTCCATTATTGTTATTGTTAGTACCTCCCCTGCTATTGTGTACTCTTCTCCTGGATTTTTATTTCCCAGGTGCATTACTTTGCACTTCTTTGCATTGAATCTAAGTTGCCATATGTCTGACCATTCCTCCAACCTTGCCAAGTCCCATCTCATCCTTTCTACCCCCCCTGGTGTATCAACTCTGTTACAGATCTTTGTGTCATCTGCAAAGAGGCATACCTTTCCTTCCAGACCCTCTGCAATGTCACCTATAAAGACGTTAAAGAGGACTGGACCCAGTACTGAGCCCAGAGGTACTCCACTAGTAACCACCCCTTTGTATTGGTTATGTTCAAACTAATTCTGTACAGGTGATTTATTTCTGCCAAAAAGTGTTGCAAAGTTTGTGTGAGCAACCCGACTGCATGTGCAGTTGTTTTGAATATTTTGTCCTCATTAAAAACTGTTGAGAAGACAAAGTAATGAGCCAAAATGTGCAGAAGAAAGAAACTGAGAGCAGCAAGGACAAGCACACACTACTCTCTCTCTGTCTCTCTCTCTCTCTCTTTCTCTCTCTCTCTCTCTGCTAAGGAAAGCAGTGTGGTCTAGTGGTTAGAATATGGAACAGTGAAACTGAAGAGCCCAGGTTTTAGTCACGCAACAGCCTGTGACTCACTGTGTAAGCAATTTGATCAACCATGATAGGGCCTGTATGTGTCTGTCTGTCTGTCTGTCGATCTGTCTATCTATTTATATATCTAGATGTACTGTATATAAATATACAGCTATGTAAATAGAATAAATTATTGGGAAAGACTAGTTTAGTGTTAATTGCCACAAGCCAGGAGGGTGAGTGGCACTATCATCATCATTTAACTCAGCTGGAATTATACTTCAAGGTACAGTTCTTCCCCTTTGTTTATTATATGTATTTAGTTAGCCAATAAGTGGCTTTATAGCCAAAAAATGGATTGATTTTTGTGACTTCATATTTGTGGGTTGGTTAATTAAATCTTAAGTAAGAGCTTTTGTTTAGAGTTTTTGTGGTGTTTAATTACTGCTCAATAAGGTGAGGTGCTTCAGTGAGCATGTGAGCAGCAAGAAAGCAAGATGGATTTCCAGAGTTTGCTATTGTTTCAAGCAGGTTTGCTAGTTCAGGTTTCAAGCTTCTGTCTTTGGGTTGGTACCCTTTTTCTGTTTAAATGTGGTTTTGTGGCAAATCACATACATTTTATTGAGTTCTGTATGCAAGGTTAAGTTGAGCAGCTGCAGTATAAAATTTGGGCTGGTTTGCTGGTTCAGTTTTAAAGCATTCATCTCCAGACTGGTGTCTTTCTTTCTGTCAAAATGCACTTTTGTGATGAATTACATTGATTCCCCAGTGTTTTGTATGTGTTTTAGGCAAGATTAAGATAGGTAACTTCTGTATGAAGTTTGGTCAGGAGAGGACTGAAATATGAACTGTTTGAAATATGCATTATCAATGATATCTCTGCAGAGATGTAACATTTTATTTTTATCAGGGATCCTGCTTTTTACCCAGTTCTTCAGCTGGATGGACTGGAGCACTGAGAAGTCAAATGAGCTGTGAAAGGTTAAGCTATCCAATTTTACATTTTTGTCAGAGGATAATGTCATAATCGTTTAATTTGTAGGCATACCTCAGCTGTCCCTTATTACGTCACAGATCTCTAAGTAAGTGTTGGCAGCCCTGTGGCTCTGCCTGCAGCTGGTCTGGATGCTTTACCAGAATGACTCCTGAGATTTTGATATGGACTGCCCCCCACAACTTATATCTGCTGCTAACGCCCAGGAGAAAAACAGGGTATTCAAGGGCTTGGGTTGTGGGGAGATGAGCAGGCTTTCCTCTGTCCCATGCCCTCTGTGAGGAATCTGTGTTCACCTGAGTGGTGGCCAAGACAGGGCACACCTCACTCTGGTGGCTGACACATGGAGGGGCAATGTGTGCTGTAGCCTTGTGTGCGTGACTGGGGCAGGTGGGGGCAGGTGGCATGAATAGTGTATTGGGCCCTCGTTCTGATTAGCACCACAGAAATGAATGGGTAACACCCATAAGCTTCTCACCTAAATGATTACACAGAAGAGAGGGGCAGCCATGATTGAATCCCCTAATGGCCGGAGAGGGTTCCCTGTAAAGTGACACCAAGGAGGCTACTGACCAGTGCAGCATGGGAACAAAAGGTTAGCAGAGGCCGAGGTCAGATGTTGGGGGGGCCTAGGAGTTTCTGGGAGGGGGATCTGGGACAAGCAATGCCTTGAGTTGAGGCCCTAATTATAATACTCACAGCCCTCAGAACTGTACAGTGGGGCTTGTGCTGGGGAAGCTGGGCAGGGAGACGAAACAGTTTCTGCACTATGTTGAACTATCAAGTGAGTGTCCTACCTTGGCTAATAAGTTTTACTGCTGATTAGACAGTGGTGCCACTCACTGGGTCTTCTTGTGCCCCATCCTCAGCTTCCCCAATGCATTGTACGGAACAGCTGTTTAAATAGGGCAGTGTTTTGAATTCTAGGTTAGTGTAATGGCAAAACCTGTCTAAGTGCTCACACTGCATATTCTGTGGAATAACCAGTGATAGCACAATGGCTGGTGATTGCCTGCCCCCCTAAAAATGAACCAAAAGTCCCCCTAGTCACAATCCCCCCCCAACAGGGAACAAAACATTGTCAGCTTGGCTCAGAAGGTCCAGTATGCTACCCTGCTGCTGCTTCCAGCAGAAGAAGATCCTAATGGGTCATGTAACCATCAATATGACACTGCTACATGATGTACATCATTAGGAAGTCGTTCCTCTCCCCCTCCCTCCCACCACAGAGAGGCCCCTTCACCTTGCTCATATGAGCACATGAGCACTATTAGGCCCAAACATTTAGCCACTGGGGATGCACAGAGAGGTCAGCAGTACATTCATAGTCCCCTGCACCAACCTGCAAAAGGGACTTCAGCAATGAGATGCAATATTACCTCCCTGTCAAGCTCAGTGGGATACCTTCCCCTTTAAACATGGGATCCACCCAAACCTATAAGCACCTCAGGACATCTAAAAGCTGGGTGTAAGCTTGTAAGGCTCTTAGCATTTATCTGTTTGTTACTGTAGATGAAAGGGAATTTCTCTGATGCCACACAAATTGCTGGCTAACATTGGAATCTGAAGCATAACAGACCACCCAAGTACTATGCACATGATATGAAAGATAAGACTATCACTGTGATGCCCCAACACAGACATCTGTCCCCTCTCCCATGGTGGGGGAGACTAGAACAGCATGATCCCTTCACTCCTCCATCATGCACAGACCAAAGATGCTGCTTACTGTCCCTCTCCTCCTGTGAACTACAGGCCCCTCCCAATACACCAGCTTCATCCCCCTCTAAAAAGTTCACAATTGAGGTGCTCTAGATGGGGACATGGTTATGATGTCAACCTAACCCTCTCATCCTGGGATGACTGCTTCACCTAGGGGCCTCTCTACTTAGGCTAGACCCTCCAGCTGGTTTATTAACACTGCTACATATGACACATAGAGCATGGGTCCCTGCCTTGGAGGTACACATTATTTTTCCAGTTGCATAGCAGCTCCCCATTGGTGCTCTCAGAGAATATGTGTATGTTTTCTTGTATACTGCTTTATTACATATGTATCTTTGTATTTTGTTCTCCCTTCACCTCCTGTAACTGACGTGGAGCCTTTGCAAAAGAGTCTGTGACTCAAAGGATTGTAATTCCAATTATATGCAATAAATAAAAATAAAATAAATAAATAAACTGTGGTTAACCCCACTGTTTCATTGGCAGGAAATGTTGGCCAGCCACCAGTGTTAGTTCCTCAACTTCTTGTATGTAAAATGTCTATGTAATAACATTTTTTTAAACCTGTTGAGTGTTGCAGGGGAAGGGGGAGAGAAGGAGGAGATATGGGGAAATGAGCCAGCCCTACCTGCTTAACCCAGAATAGAAACCGTTACCATGACCACACAGCAATTCCATTTATACTTTCTTAAGAGAATGGCCTCACTAACTCTGAAGAGATCTAAAGTCATTACCCAGAGAAAAAAAAACTAAAACTGACCTACTTTACCTACAAGAAAGGCACCTAATACCCGTGAACACACTGTAAACTTAGCAAAACACTCCATCTTCCTATGAGGGAGGAAGGAGGTGTGGAGTCACCATCCTTATCCCCAGACACACACCCCTTTAGATTCACCAGTCTTGGTTGGACCCAGAGTGTCACCTGATTATTGCTAATGGCAGACTATATGATATGGAAGTCACTTTGGCAAATATTTATCTTGCCCTGGAATGGGCACCTAAATGCTAAGAAAACTGCTTGAGTGTACACACCCAGGCAGTCTCACACAAATTCCTCTAAAGATTCACTTGGTAGGTGGGATGGTTGGATGTATGGTGCTATCACAATCCACACAAATGTGGCTACACACACTATTCCAAGTGCCATGTCACCTGCTCATGCCTTGACCACTGTTACACCCAAGTTAAAAACCAGGGCAATCTGCAAGGTGCAAACTTAGTTCCATCACCCACTCTGAGCATGTCCCAATTTCATGTCACTTGAACCTAGGCTTGGAGAGATGCAGCACAAGATGGCATTTCAACTCCTACCAATTGAAGTCACCCGAATTCTGGGACTTCATAGAGGAGACAATCATGAACTATATCCAGGACATTCCTCCTAGCGAGGTGTCATCCCCCAACCAGTGGAATGCATTGAAATTGGTTCTGAAAGGCCATGTTATTCAAGCATGCCTCAGCAAAGAAAAAGATCTTCAGAGAACATCAACACACCCTAGAGGAGATGCTACATTTCCTGAAACAGACACATCAATAGGTGGACGGGTCTGTCTTACCCCAACTAAACAAGACAGATCTTTATGTCTTATGTCTCCAACAAATTGAAATAGTGCTAATTTTTTTAAGGCAGTGCTTCTATGATGTGGGCCCCTGTGCATCCAAGCATCAAAGCTTTTGGTCTTCCAGCTATGAAAGCAGTAGAAGATGACCATGGTCATGTTCTGTCTTCACCCTGAAACAGGGGTCAGACAAACCCAACTGCAGGATATTCATATGCATTCTGCTCTTAGTTTCAAAAACTGTACACCCCAGAGCAGGAAGCCTTGGTAGATGACATTAATGCCTACCTAGAGTTATTCATCCTGCCGACCCTTTCATTAGAAGAGAGGTCCTGTCTCTTGACCACAGTTACTGAGAAGGAGCTTGAGTCTGTGATCTGAGTCTCAAAGACCATGAAAGTCCTTGGTCCGGATAACTACTGTTCAGAGTTTTACAAGTCTAGCAAAGAAAATGTTACACCCATAGTGTTACACACCATGAATGCTGTCCTATCATGGGACACTCCACCCCAATCCTGGTCCTCTGCTGCTATATCAGTTATTCTTAAACTGGGAAAAACCTGCTGCTTTGTCCCTCCTACCAACTGATCTCGGTACTTAATGCCAAGTATAAGTTCTGTATGTCTATGTTGTCCAGGCATCTGGAAAGGCTATTCCCACAGCTTGTGGAATTGGAGCCAGCCAGGTTTGTGTGGTTACACACACCAACAGATAACATGAGATGCACACTATACATTGTGCATGAGATGCAGCGGTCAGCTACCCCATCCCTCCTGCTGAGTCTTGATGCAGAAAAGTCATTTGACTGGTCTCCTGGCCGCTCCTGTAGGCTGTGTTAGGGTGACTGGGTTTCCAGGTCCACTTCATCAGCCTGCTCCAGAGTATATCAAGCAAAAGCAAAAGGCAAATGTGCTCAGAAGCTCAGGCTATTGGTGCCTCGTAGGCAGCAAGCCTATTAAACTAGAAAAGAAAAAATGACCCCTCAAAGTGAGGGAGAAGCAATCCAAAAAGCTACTAAATGCACAGTTTATTTGGAGTCTTAAAGAAACATGCTGACTGGCAGCCCCAGCACTTTGACTGTTAGGTCTTCCTTAGGGAGCATGTGAGAATGGAAGAAGAGACCCTTATTTAAAGTGCTAATTTAAAGTAACATACCAACAAAGTACACATCATTGAAACAACTTGTATGAGTATAAAACATGAAACGCAAAAAAATCTGTGGGAAAGTGCTCAAATGTACCTAATAAATTCAATATGAACATAGGTAACATAGAAGGATAAGTAACTCATCATAAATAGATACAAATAAGCAGCAAATCCTAATGCACAGACAGAATTATGCCTAAAGAGATGGCTAAAAATCCCTCCTTATAAACAGGCCCCTATAAAATTGATCTTACCAAAATGAATACAAAAAAAACTTAAGTTTACATTTATTTGTGGGGGCAGGTGCTCCAGGTAAGATAATGGTACCTAAATCCCCAAGAAAACAGCTTTTACATTCTCTGATTTTAGAAATTATAAAATAGGTAAAGGGGGGACGTCATCTCTATCATTATGCTACTACTGTCAATAAATACATGACTTGCATGTAAGAGGGATTTCAAAATAAGAAACCTGAAAAAAAACCTTGATCAAGCAAGTATCACCATTTCATACTGGAGCAAGCTAAGTGAATAAGGAACATTTTAAATGATACAGAAAGAGATAGAAAATGAGAGGAAAGATGGACTTAACAGACTCCCAGCCCGGTTGAGTAAACCGGCAGAGACCATGGAAACTCCTTTACATTCCAAGACTATGTGCAGTTCTGACCAGATATTCCACATCAGGCATATGAAGCCACATGAATACAGCAGTAAATGGAATTAAAATTATAAAATTAGTACAATAATGCAACATCTGAAGATGATCAAATAGAAATAAAGATAAGATAAACGTACATATAACGTTTTCAAAAGAGAGCTAGCACTCTATTAGACAGAATAATAAACAGTTATAAAACTATATATGGTACAATGCCCTAAGTCAAAAACCTGAAATACTTGAAATATGGCATGAATATATACAAACAAAAAATTCCTACTATACTTTCATTTTAAGCAGGGCAAGAAATCAACCTCCTTGTTCAGTGTATAGGGGCTCAAGGTATTCAGAGTTATGATCCATCGGCTTTCCTTCTTCAACAGAAAATGTAATCTATCACCTCCTCAAAGTCATGGGTATATATGTTCTAAAGCCATGAACTTCAACCCAGTCGAATTAGCATTATGTGCCAACACAAAGTGGACTCCAAGAGCATTCGTATAATTCCTGTTTTTTTTATAGCTCTCATGCTCTCTTGGATTCTGGTTTTTAAGAATCTTGTTCTGTCCACAGGGACACCAGATGATGTATACCACAAAGGTGCTTCTGCATGTTAAAAAGTGCTTAATATTGATACTTTTGTTATACTGAAGGAGGATGTTTATATTCCTTCACTACAGAAGCATATTTGTAAACATTACAGAATCCACATTTGTGTGAAACCCCTTGGTGGCACATGGGGAGCCAATTTGAGCTTGGCCGAACTGGAACAGATGCACATATAAAATGACTTGAAGTTATAAAATGAATCAGAGTCAATAAATCCCCTAGACTCTTCCACTTCCTAAACATTACCCTTGGCTTTTATCCTGTACTCTGCCTCAAATGTGGATCTGTGTGCAGAAGTGGCCAAAATGTATAAATACTGTAATACTGCCAATTTGTTTATTTAATTCGGACCAACATCTTTGACCATACATTATAAGCTTTTTACAAAGATTCTACGTCAAGTTACAAATCCTATACATACTATTAAGTTCTACAAGACGTAAAGAGTGTAATGATACAGCAAGTAACAGCCAAGTACAGAGTTATATTTACAATAGTACATACTATTTATTTTCATTACAGAGGTAGCAGCAACCAGGACTTTGTCAGAGAGGAGAAGAGGAAGAGGCTATAGTTACATAGATACATAGATACATAGACAGTGTCGGCAGATAAGGGCCTATGGCCCACCCAGTCTGCCCATTTGAGCTTGTAAGTTCAGTTTGTTTTCCTAGAAGTCTATTTTCCCTTACCCCTGACCTCTAGAATTCCTTTATGTCTATCCCATGCATTTTTAAATCCCGTGATTGTTTCAGCCCCCACCACTTCCTCTGGCAGGGTGTTCCACTTGTCCACCACCCGTTCTGTGAAGAAATTCTTTCTCATGTTTCCTCTGAATCGTCCTCCCTCCAACTTCATCCCATGCCCTCTAGTCCTGGAACATCTTTTTCGCTTAAAAATAGTGTTTTCCTGCACCCTGTTCCTCCCTGTAAGATACTTGTATGTCTCTATCATATCCTCTCTCCCTCCTCTCCTCCAGGGAGTACATGTTCAGTTCCTTCAACCTGTCTTCATAGGATTTGTGATGCAACCATGCACCATCTTTGTTGCCCTCCTCCTGAACCTTCTCTACCCTGTCTATGTCCTACGTAGGTATGGTCTCCAGAACTGTACACTGTACTCCAGGTGGGGCCCTCACTAGTGTCTTGTACAGCGGAATTATGATCTCCTTTCCTGCTGGTGATGCCCCTGCCTATACATCCCAGCATCCTATTTGCTTTACCTGATGCCTTGTCACACTGTTTCTACCTTGAGGTCATCAGAGATGACAACCCCAAGATCCCTTTCCTGCTTGGTGCATGCTATATCCTCACCCCCAACTGATATATTGTGCCAGGGTTTTTGTGCCCCATATGCATTATCTTGCACTTCTTTGCATTGAATTTCAACTGCCAAACCCTTGACCATTCTTCAAGTTTCTGCAGGTCCCTTCTCATTCTGTCTACACCCTCTGGTGTGTCTACTCTGTTACAGAGCTTTGTGTCATCAGCAACAGTGAAATTCTGCCTTCTATATCCTGTGCAATGTCACTGATGAAGATGTTGAATAGGACCGGTCCCAGCACTGATCCCTGTGGTACCCCACTGGTCACTCTTCCCTCTGTGGAGTGACAGCCATTTATCCACCACCCTCTGTGTCCTGCCACCTAGCCAGTTACCTACCCACCACACTACTGTCCTGCCCACACCCATATTCCCCAGTTTGTGTAATAGTCTTCTATGGCACAGTGTCAAAGGCCTTGCTGAAGTCCAGATAGGCCATGTCCACTGCCCTCCCTGATCCACCTCCCTAGTCACCCAGTCAAAATTCAATGAGGTTGGTCTGACATGACCTCCCCTGGTGAAACCATGCTGCCTTGGGTCCTGTAGTCCATTGACAACCAGATGTTCCACCAATCTCCTTCAGTAGTGCTTCCATGATCTTTCCCACTACCGAGGTGAGGCTGACTGGTCTGTAGTTCCTGCTTCCTCTTTGTTCCCACTTTTGTATAAGGGGACTACATCTGCTGTCCTCCAGTCTTTGGGTACCTCCCCTGTTTCCAGTGATTGGCTGAACAGGATAGCCAGAGGTTCAGCCACCACCTCTCTTAGTTCTTTAAGGACCCTGGGGTGCACCCCAGTTGGGTTATAGGAATCTCCATGAGCACTGTCATTCTGGTCAGTGTGGGGGGGTGTCAATGGCATTGACAGGTGACTGGGGGTGCAAGTATTTACCTTAGCTGCTTCTCAAATGGACCAGTCTTATTTAGGCTTAGTATGGATTCTGGGATCTTGTTTAGCCACTGAGGGGCTTTAATGGCAAAGGCTCATGATGCTTGTACTGTTTTGTGGAAAGGAATGTTAAGGGTGTTTATGGGCATGACCCTAGTGGGATATGGATTTCAGTAAGGAGCTAGAAGATTCTGCACTCCAGTGGGTAAGAAGCCCAGCAGTGATTTTTTCCAAGTATGCAGGTGTGGTATTTTATTCTGTCTTGTAAGGGAAGCATGCTGGAGTGGGAGTACAGTGCACAGGTGTGAGTGAGCCTGTTGGCATCCAGAATGAATCAACAGGCTTTGTTCAGGAGTAGCTTGACCCTGTTGAGGGTGGTGTCTGAGGCTGCTCCATAGACAGTGATCCCATAGTCAATGATGGTGAGGAGTGAGCTAGTGACTGCAGCTCACCTAGCTTCCTTTGTGAGGTTGTGCCTGTGTCTGTAGAGGGACCCCAACTTTCTATTAGCTGCATTTACTACACTGTCCACATGCAGTCAAATGAGAGGGTGTTATCCAGTGTTACTTCCAGGTATTTGAATGTGGTCACTTGCTCTAGTGGCTTACCCACCACGTTTATGAAGTTAAGTGGTTGCATCCTGTTCTTTATGTGCATCCCAGAGAAGAGCATTGTCCTGTTTTTCTGTAGTGCAAGACTAGTCTATTTCTCTTGAACCAGCCCTCAAGTGATCTGAAGCTGCATTGGAGATTGTCTGTTAGGGAGTTCTGGCATGGTCCGCTAGTAAATATCACAGCATTGTCTGCATATAGTAGTACCTCAGAATTTGGACAGGCCTTTGGGAAATTGTTAATGAAGAGACTAAAGAGAAGCAGACCCAGAATCGATTCCTGCAGAACCCTGACCATCACATCTTTAGGATCTTATAGCACCTCATTTATTTTGACATGTTGCATCCTCCCAGAGAGGCAGCTGTTGAACCAAGACATTTTATCTGTTGATAGACCCAGGGAGTGTAACTTAGTGATAAGGAGGGGGTGACTGACAGGGTCAAAAACTTTTGTTAGATTGACATAAATTGAGCCAATCAGGTGACCATCATCTTGGGCTTCATGGAGATAATTGGTATAAGAGCTGTGTTTGTGCTATGCAGTCTGCAGAAACCATGTAGCTGGTTGCAGAGAAGGTTGTAGCTGTTGAGGTAGTCAACCATCTGGTCTGACACCACCCTTTCAAGTGATTTGGACAGGGGAGAGAGTATCGAGATGGGTCTATAATTTGTAACAGTAGAGCAGTCCCCACTTTTGTGAACTAGGGTGTCGGGAGCCATTTTCCAGATGTTAGGGAACTGAGAATGGCACAGGGAGATACTAAAGATTTTGTTTATTGGTGGATCAATTTTTTTCGATGGATAGTGCTTTAGTTTTAGATCAAGGGTATCACTCCCCATTCTTGTTTTGTCTAGGACCCGCTTAATATATTTTTTTTGTGCCGGCTAATGAGATGCTCTTAAAGTAGAATTTAGGGCTCTTAGCATCATTAGTTGGAGTATCACTGTAGTGGGTGACTTCAGGTATAGGTGGTTGGTCTGGAGCAGGGGGCAGAACTGTACTGAAGTCAGTGAAGACAGCATCAAACAGATTTGCTAACTCATTTGGTGCAAGTGTAATGGATACATTGGTGTTGAGCACTGAGGGGGGAGACATGTCACTGTGCCCCAGGATTTCCTTAAGCACTGACCAGAACTGTTTACCATTTCCCCATTCTCTTTTTTGCTGCTCCTTGTAGTAATTTGCCTTTGCCAGTTTAATGTCTCTTGTGCACTTGTTACATGCTGTCCCATTGTTCTGGAGGTCTGGAGGGGTGCTGATTCCTTTGCTTTGGCCCATAGATTATCCCTGGCCCTCAACTGGGATAACGGTAAAGGGGCAATCCATTCTGCTGTTTTGCCTCTTATTTTCTTCCTCCTGTCGGGAGGATTGATATCATATGCTTTATTGAATTTTACAGTGAAGTGTTAGAGTGCGGAGTTAACATTTGTAGACTGTTCCAGGTAGCTCCAGTCTAGCATTCCCAGGTGTTCCTTGAAGGCCCCAGTCTGGTCCCTTCTGCTAACTCTGTTGTATACAAATTTTAGGTGATGTGTAGTTAACTTGTTAGTCCAGTAGCAGAGTACATGGGAGTGGTCACTGATAATGTCGGGCAGTACTTTGACATCAGTAAGTCGGCCAGGATGGGTGGTCAGGATGCTTGTGCCAGTCTTATAATTAGTCCTGGTGCACTTCTTAATCACCTGATAGATGTAGAGACTAGGGATATGATCCTTGATTTCCCAGCTAGTTGTAGATGCCCAGTTTATACTGAAGTCCCCTACCACTATGGACTCCCATTGCTGATTGATTTGTTTGTATAGATTGATAAAAGAGGCAATCCCTGCTTGCTGCTTACCCAGGGGTATATATACTGTAAGAAAATCCAGGTGGTTGCCACCTTTTCCAAGCAGAATTTTGACTCCTAGGCACTCACAATCTTCAGAGGAGTTTTCAAAGGTGATGTTATGCCCCATAGATGGTCTCTGACTTATAGTAGACATCCCCCACCTTGTTTCAATATTCTATCCTGTCTGAAGAGATTGTATCCCTTGAGACATACTGAGGTGTCCAGGGTCTTTGGTAAAAGACATGTTTCTGTTAGGGCTAGCAAATCAGGATGCACAAGCTTAACCCCTAATCACCTCGGTCTTTTTGTTGATGAGAGATTAACTTTTGAACCTCTTATTTCTAATATAACTAAAGTTCTGCATCAAAGATTGGGAGCACTTTACTGTCTTAATTTGCTTCTGGTTCCTTCTGCCAGGAAAATGTTGGCACAAAGTTTCTTAATTCCCATAATAGATTATGGATTAATATTTTACCATTCAGCCGGGGTAGGATTATTATCTAGAGTTTGGGTACTCTTAAATTTAATTGCAAGATTTTCCACCTAGTTGCCAATAATGACCCATCATTGCACCCTTTTGAGGTCTGCTGGATTATTGCCCTTGGAGTGTTGATACAAGCAGCAGCTTTTTATGTTGGCTGAAAAAGTGTCCTTGAATAAGGTCCCTCCCCTCCTAGCTTCCATTTTTATTAGACATCATAGTATAGTTACTACTAGGTCATATACATTTTTTTTTCAGTTCCACGGATGTTGACTTCAACAGGTCAAAGATCTTTTTTGTATGCATTACCTTTCTTTTTTAATTCACTATTATCCATCTTTGATTGTTTAAATAATTCTGTCATGACCTTTAAGATGAAATTAAAATGTTATTTATAGGAGGAAAGTGATTGTAAATGTTTTTCCTGATGTTTAGTCCTAAATGTTTTTGTAGATGTCTGTTAAGGATGAATGTAAATGTTATCCTAATGTTTAATCCAATTGTTTTGTAGATGTTTGTTAAGGTTGTTTGGAAACTGTTTGATTTCTTTTTTTGGTTTGCTATATGTAATTTATTGTTTCTGGATACTGGCCGACCATGTAAACAGGTCTTTGGCCCGTGGAATTTCCAGTTTAAACAAATACAGTAAATAAAAGAAACAAACAAACTCATGCCTCTAGCTGAGCTAATTTGGACAGGAGGCTCCCAATGTTTAGTGTAGCAATCTTTAAGGTACAAGGCCATCCTGTTATGGGTACCATTGTGTTTTGGCCCTGGTTTGGGGTGGACATTACCCGATATCAGCAGTAGGATTGTAAGCAGTTTCCTTCTGATCCTCCAGTTGGCAAATAGCTTAGGGGGGATGCCCAGCCATGTGCATATGGTTCTGTTTATCATGGTCAGAGGGTGCAGGGATGTGTAAATGGTGGCAACTGCCAGTCTGATGGGTAGGTTGTTTGAGCCCAAGAAAAGTGTAGCGCTAGGGCTTTGGACTACATGCGAGGTGAGGGGAAGGGTGATTCCCATTTTCCAATTGGCTTCTTTTTTGAGTGAGTAAACCATCACCAATCTCTCCTGCAATTGGATCAAAGTCCAGAACAAAGGCATAAGGATATTCATCTGCATCTTTTCAGTTTTTTTTGCATCAGTTTCTGTTTTTGGCATAAGTAATTGGTATCTGGCTAGACTTCTTACTTTCTCTATGACATCCTGTAAGACAGGCTGTGTGTATCCTCTTTTTAGAAGTCTGGCTGCTTGTTCCTTACATTTTTCATTCTCTGTACAGTTACTCTTAATTCTAATATATTGTGAATATGGAATTTAATTAATTAGACTCTTAAGGTGTGCACTATCATAATGTAAAATAGTTCTGCTGGCAGTGTCTTTCTAAACCCACGAGTGGATATTGTCATGTCTGGCTGAACCTGTAAAGTTGTGTCAAGAAAATCAATGGTTTTCACATTTGCCAAAAAGGTGAAATTCAAATTATTATTGTTGATATATTCCACAAAATCATTGCTCTACTTGAGGCTGCCATGCCAGACACATACGATATCATCAATAAGCAGAACCAGTGTATTAAATTCTCTTTAAATGAGTTATTACAGGCACTGTTCTGGCCATTAGAGCTCTGGCATTTGTGTGCTGGCACATCAGGGTGCCAATTGTTTTGATTTGCACCCCCTATCTGAGGTCCACTCCCTCTCTGAGTTAGAATCCTAAGAAAGAGGGATGGGGCATGGGAGTCACAGCCCCCCACAAAAACAGGGGTCAGTGAAATCCTGACTTGGTGCCCTGATGATCAGGCACACTAGCACTGGCACTCTCATTGGGTGGAACCTTACAGGCATCCTAAATATATTTCTCCTCTGAGTAGCCCATGTGCAGGCTTGAATGAGATGGTGCAAATGCTGAACCCATCCCAGTTTCACATTTTTGTAAGTAGTAATCCTTGTTAAAAATTAAATAGTTCCTGCTCAAAACAAACTCCAGACCCTATATGATGAATGATATAGGTAACTGATTAACATTACTCTGAGTTAGGAAGTATTCCACAGCTTACAAACCTTTATTATGGAGAATGCTGGTATAAACACTAGACACTTCAATTGTAAGCTATTTGAAACTTGGGTCTCAGGTAAAACCCTCTATCTTATGTAACAGGTTCATTGTGTCATGGATGGATCTTAATATAAAAACACTCCATTGTAAAAAATTATCTAAATATAGTGCCAGGCACCAAGTCCCAATTTTGTCATCCCATCTTTTTGAGGGGGGCTGCATCCCCATCCCCCCCTTTCTAATTATTCTAACTCAAGGGCTGGACCTTGAGTAGGGGATGGTGAAGTTCCCCTAGTGGTACCCTAATGATGGGCATGTTCTGACGGGCACCCTGATGGCCAGAACGGGGTCCTTCTCTATGGGGGAGGGAGAGGAAGAGGGATGACATCCCAAATGATGTGCATACTATTGTAGCAATATCATATTGATGGTTGCATGACCCATGAGGATCTTCTTTTACTGGAGGCAGTATGGAGAACCCATAGCCACATAGTTTGGTCTTGCCATATACTGGCTCCTTTCTTTTGGGACTTGGAACTGGAACTGAGAGAGCATTTCAGCTCCCTGACTGAGCTAATGGCAGAGGTGTTCCTTTTGCTATAATATGTTAAGGGGTTTCCGGATCCATTCTTACCATATCTGATTGGGATTCTGATAGCTGCAGCAAAAAAAAAATCCATCACCAGACTCTGGCTTACCCCAGAGTCCACTACATTACCCATGTGGTGTGACTGATTAATCAAATTTACTCTATGGGAAAGATAACCCACTCCCTCAATAACAAGGAGAAATTGTGCTCCTCCCAAATGACTAACTGGCTACTATATAACATGTCCAATGATCCTAATTTTGTTCCCTGAATATCTTCCATTCATTTTATTACCTGGGTGAATTACTTGGTTCATAACGTACAACTACCCCTGGCAAGCTAGGAGACTACAATGCAATGAAACGTATGAGCCTTTTCTCCAATATTTGATGTGTGTTTTGGGATTGCTTTCTCTCCCCTCTCCTCTGCTACCTTCTTCCCATCCAGCTTAGAGTGACAAGCAAAAGTAAATAACCATATAACCATGTATGTTACCAAAATATGAACAGTGACCCCTCCTGGCAGGCTTTCCTCCCCAAATGCTGTCCCATGTGGGAGGAACCCAGCTGGGGAAAATAGAATAATTGTATTATCTGAATTGGAGACATATTGTATGAAATGATAACCCAACATTGTGAATGTATATTATTGCAACCTTTATTGAGAATTACTGAATGTACAGACTGTTTCAATGAACACATATTTACAAAAAAAAAAATATGTGCCTTGAGCCATCTACATAATGGTCATTAGCTACTCAGGCTCTGCTCCATTTAGATCCTGAAGGGCTTGACAAAGAGGGGAGTGGGAGATGGAGCTGGGTGGTTGACAGGGATGGCTCCAAAAAAAGAAACAAGTAATTAGGGCTGCACAAAGAAATAAGTAGGTAAGGATATCTTGCAGACTAAAGTAGACTTCAGTAAGTACTGTACATTCACTCAACCATTAACAACAAACTCTGGTCAGAGCCAACATGGCTGCCGAGTGGAAGTATACGGAGCTCCTGCTGCAGCTGATCACTGCACATGCACAAGAAAGAGCCTGCCATATCCAAGATGGCCATAATGACAGAAGTGTGCATGCACGATTCTTGTGCATGCACAATGAGCTCACAATGGCCATCTTGGGCATTGCAGGCTCGTTTGTTTTGCCTGCAACTGTGGAAGTGATTGGTGGAAACAAAATACTGCCCCTGCAGGGGAGGGGGGGTTTGTGTGGCCTGTGGCGGGGTGGAGAGCTAACCCACCAGCACTGATAGCAGCACTGTGGATGTGGAACTGCAGCATTGTGGAAGCACAGAGCTGAGGTATCCAGTCATGTGGATCCATAGCCCCTTTTCACTTTCCTAACAAAATGTCTGCAGGGCTCTACCCATGCAGCCACACAAAGGGAAACACCCAGGCTGCTGCATCAGTGTTTTGGTCACCCATGTGACCTTTCTCAAGGGGATAATAGTAATTTTGTGTACACTTCATATAGCACACCTAATTGGCACAAATGGCTGCATGTATTATTTATTATGCATTCTGCTCATATTTTCTGATAGGCAGCTGAAAATACAGACTCACCCATGTGCCACAACAATAATATATGCCAGCACTAAAACAATTCAAATCATCAAATGCATGGAGCCAATTTAAGCTGTATATCAAAATCAGAGTGTCTAAGTAGATGTTAATAATAATAATAATAATAATTGTATTTATAAGGCGCCTTTCCAATTTCAAAGTGCCTAACACATTAAAAACAATTAATATAACATCCAATAACAAAGCAACACACCTAACATCATAAACAATCAAGTAAATACTTCAATTAACAAAAAATGCTTTACTCCACAGAAAGGTTTTTAAGCCATTCTTAAATTCCTCCACAGATGTGCACTCCCGTAACTGATGAGGTAGAGAATTCCAGAGGGTGGGAGCTGCAAAAGCAAACACGCTAGAACCAGATGATTTCAAATTCACCCTCAGAATCTCTAGCAGCCCCTTGTTGGCCGAGCAGAGTGATCAACTGGGGCAATAAGGCACCAGAAGCTCTTTCAGATAGTCTGGGCACTGTCTGTTTAGGGCTTTAAAAGTCAATAAACTGACTCTGAAAGTGATCCACCACCGTATTGGCAGCCAGTGCAGTTCGCGCAGCACTGGGGTAATATAGCAGGATCACCTAGAGCCTGTCAAAAGCTGGGTTGCCATGTTCTGCACCAGCTGCAGGTGACAGATTTCAACCCCTGAAAGCCCTAGGTACAGGGAGTTACAGTAATCCAAGCGTGAGGACACAAAGGCATGGACCAAAGTTGGAAGGTCATCAGACGGAACCAGATGCTTAACCCTGGCGATATTCCTAAGATGGTAGAAGGATGTTTTGATGACAGCCAACACCTGAGAATGCAGGGTCAGTCTGTCATCAAAAACTACCCCCAGGTTATGCACCTGTTCAGAGGTTGGGAGAGAAATGCCACCAAGAATAATTCCAGAGGGTGCACCAACACTCAACCCCCTCATCTGACAACCTGGGTCCACAACCAATACCTCAGTCTTTTACAAGTTCAATCTCAGCCAGCTAGAATCCATCCACTACTGGATTTATTTCAGACAGTTGTTAAAAGACTGAGAGAGCTCCATCCTGGTCAGGTGTGAAAGAGAGGTAGAGCTGGGTATCATCTGCATAACAGTGAAACCTCAGCCCGTACCTTCTTACAATGTCTCCGAGGGGTGGCATATACACCGTAAACAACATGGGTGACAACACAGAACTCTGAGGCACCCCACAAAGCAAAGCAGTTGGTCCTGAGGAAAAACCCCAGACACCACTCTTTGTGTTCTCCCAGTAAAGAACGATGTACATCATCTGAGGAATGTCCCCAACATTCCACAAATATGCCTCAGGCATCCTATCAATACCATGTGGTCCACAGTGTCGAAAGCTGAACAGAGATCCAGAAGAACCAGGATGGAACGGCTCTTCCGATCTCTCGCCATCAGGAGATCATTGAGCACCCGAACCAGCGCTGTCTTGGTGCTATGTCTCTTACAAACACTGGACTGGAGGGGTTCATAGATGTCATGGATGGTCAAATGGTCTTCCAGTTGAGGTGCCACTACTTTCTTGATCACCTTCCCAAAAAAGAGAAGGTTAGAGATAGATCTGTAGTTTGCGAAACAGTCTGGGTCCAAGGTAGCTTTCTTCAACAGTGGTGTCACCACAGCCTCTTTCAGGGAGCTAGGAAACTCTCCTGATTCCAGAGAGCACCAGAATATCTGCACAAGGACTGGACCGATGATGTCACTACAACCCAAAATAAGTGAAGTCGGGCCAGGGTCCAAACTACAGCACGTAGGGTGCACATTCTGGATAACCCTCATGACATCCATGAACTCCAGTCGACTAAAGGTACTCCAGGAAAACTAAGGTACAGTGACCACAGCCTGATCAGCAACATCCCCCTAGAGTGTGCAGGCTGCAGTGCAGCCCTGATATTGGCCACCTTATTTGCAAAGAATTGAGCAAACTTATCACACTCTAATTGCGAAAAGGCTTTCTGAACTTGAAGGCAGACTGGGTTGCACAGTCTGTCCACAGTTTGAAATAGCTGAGCTGGTCGATTCTGAGCAGCCACAATCTCCCCAGACAGGAATTCTGCCTTCTTATGGGTGATTGCAGATTGATAGACTGAATAATGGTCCATCAATCTAAGGTGGTTGGTATCAAGGGCGGACTTTTGCCAGCAACACTCTAACCTTCGCCCTTGTCTCCGCATCTCCCTCAAAGTCCCATCAAACCAAGGGACCTTGGGGTGAAGGGAGAGAGGGTGAATGTGGACTGGATGCATAGAACCCAGAGCCACCGTAACAGCTGTATTATAAGCTGACACGAGGGTCTCTGGATCATTGCTTGCCAACGTGGGGGACGAGAGGTCAAGCACTGCCGCAAGACCATGGGAATTTATATCCTGTAAAGGGCGGTACCTAACCATCTCAACAGGGGTAGGCCTTCTGGAGGGGTGCTAAAACTAAACCCCATGGTGCAGTGATTGGACCACCCAACGGGTTTCACCCCCACATCAGATGTTTCGATCCCTAGGAAGAAGATTAAATCCAAAGAGTGCTCATATTTATGCGTATGTTCAGATACATGAAGTCCAAGCACTTAAAAGGTCATCAGAACGACAATAGAATACAGTGCTCCAAAAATTAATCTGAAGAGAGGTCACGCTACCAAAAGCCACAATAAATTTTTCATACATTTAACAATTTATGATAATCAATATGTGTCTATGAATAAGTATATCAATACATTTTGGGGCACATTTACAAAATGACTCATATGTTTATGAGGTAGGATGGTGATGTGCCCATACTGAAAATTTTGAGTAATTGAGAAACAGAATGGCCACATGATAGCTGAATGTTCACTAAAATGCTAAAACAACTTTTTTGGACTTAAAGTTTTTCTCCCATTTATATTTATTGCAGGTGGAGGACTGCATTTAAAAAGTTGGCATCAAGGGACAGAGGAGCTGAAGCAAGAGTTTTTTATTCATTACCTACACAAATTAGTTATACAAAGGCAAGAAGGCAATTACAGTAAGTTAGACCCAAACATCCTGTACTGTACTTCAGCATTTGCATTTTGTAAACATCTGAAAATTAATCATGAACAGGGGTGCTTTCTATTATGGTGCCAAACTGGGAAGCATATCAAAACTCTTGCCCGACTTAGATTCCATGTTAGGGATACATATCCAACTTTCCTTGGGGGATTGCTTGAACCAAGATAATGTATATATGGAGAGGGCAATATGTTATATGCTCCTCATTGCATGCTAGATTACAAAATTCACAGAGGCGAGAGGGAGTAGTGGATTACTACCCTCTTGTATGCAATGAGCTGTAAGTTCAACTTTGAAAAAAAAAAACAGTTTGGCCACCAACATATAAAATACCAGCTGTGATTTATAGTGTGGTTTCTTTTACATTCTGGGCAAAGAGAAGACAGTCATGGTGGACTTTGAGCAAAGGCAGAGGGGAAAATAACTAGTTTCCATGGAGTTCATTGTTTAGTAAAGTATGTAAGTGTTTCTGTGTAATTATCTGATTTGTTTGCAATATTTATCTATTTAAAACATATTTTACCAGGTGAGCAAACAAAGTCTGAAGGCATATTTCCAGTTGGTATGGGGGGGGGTGCAATGTTGGATAGCAGAAGAATGCATACATACATAATGCAAAATACAGAGGCGATACATACTTACATAGTGTAAAAATATATTTACATTGCTTTCACCATATTGACTGTAGGGAAAGCTATATACAGATATGTAGTGAAAATAAGCTAGTAATACATTTGCATCATTTAGGTGAAAATTATGGTGTAAACAGAAGAAGTATTATACATACTGATACATTCATGACAGTGATACATTTGACTATGGTGAGCTAGCCTGTTCAAGGCCACATAGTCATTCTATCCCAGAAGGGTGGGGCTATATGTATGACATGGGGCAGCATGACAGGACTGAGGGGTTTTGTAGTGAGTAACCCCCTAGAATAGTGGTAACAGAATAACGCTAGTCTGGATAGCGCTACCATGGACAGTGAGAGGGGATTTACAGCACTTGCAGTAAGCGCTCCCCAGGTCACAGTCCATGGTTCTTACAGTGGACAAGGGCACCACAATCCAGGAGGCTGGCCAAGCTGCTCCTATGGTGTGGAGGGCTGAGGCATAGAGCAGCTTGGCCAGGTGGCAGTGGAGACCAGGGTTCTAATCTTGGTCTCCTTAGATTTTGGGGATTGGGACTTCATTTTTTTAAAAGAGGCCATGGAAAAAATATTCCATGGCCCCACAAATTTCATCTTGCCCTGTGATCTGCTCCCCCTGGAGTGAGAATCCTTTAGTCTGGGGGTGCGGGGCAGAGCCAAAAGCAACAGCATTTTTGCCACAAAGTTCTTGACTGCACTGTTCTGATCAGCAATGTTCTGTCCCAGGACCTTTGTTGTGCACCTTCATCATGATGTTAACTAACTGGAAGTTTGGTGTGGCAGTGAATTTGATGAGGAGGCTGCTCCAAATGTTAGGAACCTTGTATCTGGTAGAGGTCTGCCCTAAGTTGAGCCTGCAGCATTGGATGTGGAGCCAGCCTTCTTTCACTGATCTAAATGAGAAGGATGACTTAAAAGGAGGGGAAGAAGTGAGTCATAAGGTAGCTAGGTAGTTTGCCTGTTCAGTATTTGGTGCCCACCAAGGCAACAAAAATCAAGTGCCTGATGAATGGAGGCGGCATTCTGGATCATTATACATGGAGCAGTGGTGGGTATAGACAGGCCATGCCAGGACAAATCCACACAGTGTGCTGAACAGTATGGTTAGGTTAGCTAGTGTAGTAGGGGAGGCTATGGAGTTGATAACATCCCCATTTTCCAATAGTAGGAAGACTGAGTGTTCATCCATCTGTTTTCTGGTGTTGAGGGGGAACTTGAACCTGTGACAAGGGCTCCTGCTGCCTCCCTCCACCCCCTCAGTTATCCATAATGTCTCCCATCTCCCAGTTTCTCTTAACCAACTGGCAGTAGAATCAGAAAGTTTCTTATGCAGTAAAATACAGTGCATGGCAACAGTTGGGGGCAATTCCCACAAGCCGGAAATGGGATGATAGCCACAGGCATTGAGGGTCATCCTGTTGTTTATTTATTTAGTTGATTATTTGGATTTTGTTAACAGCGTAGGCTCACTGAAACTGAAAGTCCCTTTTCTCAGGGATTGATTACATACAACAACCATAATCATCAAAGTACAATTAAGTCAACATGTGATGAAAGCATTGAGAAGTCAAGGCAAAAATGCATAAGCACATTGCATTAAAGGGACACATTTATGCCAGTTGCTAATGTAGTTTGAAAGCCCATGAAAAGCTGTCTCAAATGAGGTATTGGGCTCTTACAGTATGTAGATGAAAACACTCCAGGTATGTAGATGACTGAGTCTGTTCAATATAATACTACACTGCAACCATTTTTATTTATTTTTTTTATTCAGTAAATTTTACAGTTTTAAACAATAACACTTGGTAGACAAACACAAGAATATTGTCATGCATACAATATCCTCCTCCCCACCCCATCCCCACCCCATACCCTCCCTAACCCTCCGTTGGAGTGATCAAATTACATTTCAAAACAAAACACCTCAATTTGTTTGTATCATGCAAAAAGCTACCCCCTAGACTGGACTGGAGAGCTCAAGAAAGTGGGGTAACCTAGTTCAAGTAAAGAGCATATAATTTACCCCACTTCTTTTAAAAAGCAGCTGGATTATTACGTAGACTCTCTATCATTTTTTCCGTCCTAAGATAAAAGGACATCTCATGTAGCCATTCTGTATACAATATAATGGTTTGATCCAACCAGTGTTTAAGGACTAATTTTTTAACTGCCATGGAGATAAGGAAGATATGGTATTTTCTTTCTTTAACCGTAATTGAAGATAAGTCCCCCAATATGCAGACCTTTGGAGTGAAGCATAACTCTAGGCCTAGTAAGGGGTTCATTTGGGACTTAATTTTTATCCGTATTGGAGAAACCTTTTCACAGGACCAGAAAACTTGCAGCATCGTCCCCTCTTTTTAACCACATCTGACACATATAGATGATTGCACCCGTCCCATTTTAACTAGCTTACATGGGGTATAGTACATATTATTTAATATTTGAAATTGAGTGATCCTTAACCTGTCTTGTGTGATATACATATGCATGTCCCTCCAAATATCCGACCAGTTAACTACATGGTTAGGCATAAGAGAGTCCCACACCATAGAGCCTGGCAATGTGATTGGATAAAAGGTAGCAAGGAGAGTATTATATATTAACGAGATACTATGCGGTCGCATCGCTAAGTCTTTGACTTGCTCAACTATGTTACTTAGTCTTGAGGGCACATATTCTTCTCCAAATCTCTGCTGGAGGAGGTGTCACAACTGGTAAATCTTAAAAATGGATCTGGGAGGGGTTTGAAGTTTGTTTAGTATGTCAGTGGGTGACAAAAGACCATTAGGCTGATAGAGATCATACACCTGCATACCTTGCAATTGGGGAATACAGTTCTGGGTAATAGGGGATTCTCCTATTCTGATGTTAAGGTTGCCTACTATCCTTTGCATTGTATCCTTACTTGGGGAGACACGTAGAGAGGCACAGACCTGGGCAAAGGTTTTGATGAACACACCCACCACTGACTGCTGAATTATTTCTGGAAGTATCCGGAGAGGCGTAAACAATGAAGCAAGCGGGGATATCCGAGCCGTGTTAAAAATATCCAGCTCAATTTGTAACCAAATGGGAATATAGGTGTCCCCCACTCCGCTAAGGGGGGAGGACAACCACCTCCCCATTTTATGTAGGTGGCTAGCCCAATAATAATATAAAAAGTTGGGCAGCTTGAGCCCTCCTTTATTCTTAGGTAAGGTAAGCTTGCTGTATGCCCTTCTGGGACTCTTATTTAACCACAGGAATTCTGAAATAATGGCATGTATCTTCTGGAAAAAGGAGATAGGCAACCATATATTACTCGTATTTAAAGGAAAGAATACTCTAGGAAGCACATTCATTTTGATAAGGTTGAGCCTCCCCCACAGAGAAATTGGTAGGGATTTCCATCTAGAAAGATCATGCTGGAGTTTCTCAACCAAATCTTCTAAATTTAGTTTTTTATACCGTAGGGGGTCCGTGGCTAAGTATAGGCCTAGATACTTCATCGATAATGGGGACCATTTCATTCCAAATTTGTGAAAATCTTGCCGGAATGTATAGTGATTGAGAGGGAGAATTTCAGTTTTGTTACTATTCAAACTATAATTAGAGTACATACTAAACTCTCCTATAATTGCTAATACCTCATCCAATGAGGCTACAGGATCCGCAAGCTAAAGCAGAATATCATCTGTGTAAGCAGATAGTTTTAAATTACTTACGCCCACAGAGACCCCTTGCACTTTACTTGAGGAGTTAATGCGCCTTATCAGGGGCTCCAGATACAAGTTAAAGAGTAGTGGGGAAAGGGGGCAGCCTTGTTGAGTACCCGAGTGTAGGGAAAAGCCGGAAGAAAATACTTTATTACAAAAAATCCTTGCCGTGGGAGTTGAGTAAATCTTTTGAATCCATTGGATGAATTCTTCGGGTATATTCATATACTTAAGCGTTAACTGCAAGAAGCTCCAGTCCACCCTGTCGAAAACTTTTTCGGCATCCAAAAATATTAAATCCATAGGATGTAAGGTGGACTGAGCTACATGAAATATGTGGTTTAATTTACGGAAATGATCTGATGCCGACCTTCCCAGGACAAATCCCACCTGTTCTGGGCTAAGTAAGGAAAACCATATTTTTTGAATCCGATTAGCCAAAATGTTGGTAAGAATTTTGAGGTCACAATTCAATAACAAGATGGGACGGTAGCTAGAGGGGCATTCTGGTGGCTTATCAGGTTTTAGAAGCAAAATGATAGTCGCTTCCAAAATGGAAGGGTCCACAGCCTCATTGGTGAGGATATAGTGATAGAACTTGAGTAGTATGGGGGATAACTCTTTTCCAAAAACCTTGAAAAAGTTTGAGGGAAAACCATCAGGACCTGGGGCCTTATCTAGAGCCAGGGCCCTAATGGCCTGAGATATTTCCATTAAGGTAATAGGGGCTGTTAATATGTCCTGGTCCACCTCTTGCAACCTAGGGAGTGAGGTACTAGCCAAACATGCCTCGGTATCCTCCTTCGTTGGGGGACTGAGCCGACAGCTGTAGAGATCGGCATAGAATCTCTCAAACACAGAGGCTACATCTCTGGGAAGGGTTTTTAGGGTACCATCTACATCCTGAATTGCCTGAATGTTCCTTGAACTTTCCAATTACTTCATACGGAGAGCCAGAAGTCCCCCGGCTTTTTCCCCTTGGTCGATGTAAATTGCCTTCATTCTAAGGATAGCAAACTCGGCTTTCTCCTTAAGGAGGTCCGAGTATGCATTCCTAAGAGACAAAAGGTCCATAAGTGACCTTTGCATGGAGGTTGATGATACATTTTGTTCCAGTGCTCTGATCTGTTCCAATAGTTTCTGCGCTTGGTCCTCCCTAACCCTTTTCTGTTTTGTTGCTAGCCTAATAAATTCACCTCTTATATAGCACTTCAGTGCGCACCAAATTTTGTCCATCCTAGGGATGGAACCAGCATTATTTTCCAGAAATTGCTCAATAAGAGTACGAATTTTATTAACTATGAACTTGTCCTTCAGCAATTGTGTGTTTAATTTCCATCGGGTATCTTTCTGTTGCTTGAATGTCAGAATAATATGAAGCCATACAACCGCATGGTCAGATATCACTATCGGCTCAATCCCCCCACCCAGAGTCCCTGATAGTAAGGCTGAACTTATAAGAAAATAATCCAGCCTAGAGGCCATTTGATGCACCTGTGAATAAAACGAAAAGGCCCTAGTAGTCGGATTCAAAATCCTCCAAGGATCACATAGCCCAAGGAAATCCATCATCTCATTGAGAGCTCTCTGAGACGGAGTCACGGCCCTAGGAATCAGGTTGGATTTGTCCAACAGATGAGATTGAGTGAGATTCCAGTCCCCCCCAATATTATAGGGGTTGGGATAAAAGTAGCCAATTTATCTGCCAGCCCCATAAGAAAATCCGGATCACCTCCTACCTGTCCATAAATACTCCCCAAAACTAGCAGCTTTCTTTCTAGTAAACTGCTAACTAAAATAAATTTACCCTGTGGATCCTGAATAATGTTTTCTGGTTGGAATGGGATGATTTTCATAATAAGTATCCCTACCCCATCTCTACTAGAGGAGTTTCCGGTGGCAAAAACCTGCTGTATTCCTTGCCTTTTAAAACTGCATGCCTCGGATGCCAAAAGATTTGTCTCTTGTAAGAAAATTATGTTAGCTTGAAATAGAGCTATATGTTTAAGGATAGCTATCCATTTAGCTTGATCTCGAGCTCCCCTAGTATTCCATGAAACAATCTTAACTGCAGTAACCAGCATCTTCCAAAGCTATTTGTATATTCCTATTACTACTACACCTCTCCTCTATGATCGCTCCAACCCCACCCCCCTCTCCCCCCTATATCTATTACCTACCAGGTATCCCTCTACTACCAGGTTCCCCCCCACCATTACCCACAGAACTATATACAGAAGCTCCCCCACTAAGCAGGAAAGCCGTCACCCCCATGACCTCCTTGGAACGTACATCTTTAATTGGAAGACAATTAACTATATCCCCTTTACTCACTATCAGACCAGCTAACCCCAATATTACTGAGCTAATAAGCCCAAAGAGGTCCACCCCCCTACTATTCAGGTTGTGACACAATGTACCCATCAGAGCCCTGATGCCGCCCCTCCCTACCTATCCTGAGATCAGTCAGCCTAACCCAAAGAAACCCGAACATCCTGGCATATTTGATTTGAAACCACCCTGTATCCACCCATCTCCTCTACTAAACTCTACATCTCTTTGACCAGTAAGTACAATTGACCTCCCCAATTCTTAGCTTGTACCAAATAATTATTGAGCTATCCTCCTGTAAAAGAAAAGAGCATGCAACATCAAAGCACATTTTAAGATGTAGCCCAGTGTTCATGAGTCTTTGTTTCCCAGGGGAATCCTTTACAGTGCACTGTGTTTCTCAAATGCACTCCTCCAGGAAACACCACTTCCTTATTCAGTTCCTACTTTGTAGGAGGGGAACACATTGTGGGCGTGTGTAGAGGCCTGCAGGCCCAATTGTAGTCCTCAGCACGGGCCTTCTCCCATTCCACAGCCCGACTTCAGAGCCTTCCACTCTGTAGCACCTCCCACCACCCAAGATCGAGCCACTTTCTGGGAAATCTGAAATCACAGGTCAGTACCAAACTTGATCTATCTGAATAAAACAAGACTTCTGCCTAATAGGCAATACATATCAGTTTGCAGCCTTCCTCATAAAGCAACCAGGATATCTCCAGCTTCAACTCTTGTGGAATAACTCACGAAGTTTGGTGGTCAGGTCCTCCAGCGCTTTACTAGGGATTTCAGAAGCGATCCAGGTATCTGATATCTTGACTAAAAGGCACGAGGGGTACTGCATTTTAAACCAAATACCTGCTGCAATTAATTTATTCACTACGGGATGGTAGGCAGCACATTTCTGCCTTATCTCATAAGGAAGATCTTGCGAAACACAAATCTTCACCCCCTCCCATAAAATAGCTTGCGCTTCCCTCACCTTGTTTAATACATGTTGTTTCTCTACAAAGCTGAGAAACCTTATTATCAGTGGTCTAGGAGGGGCTCCCGTTGGAGGTCTGGGCCGCAAGGCACGATGTGCTCTTTCTATTTGATACGAAGCCCCCATTGGAGATGAACCAGCAATCTTACAAAAGAGCTTCTGTAAAAAGGTCTGCATATTCTGCCCTTCCTCTGCCTCTGGTAGACCGATTATTAGAATGTTGTTCCTGTGGCTCCTTCCTTCTAAATCTTCAGCTTTCAGTTGCAACTTCTACACTTGATGCCTGAGTGCCACCACTTCTGGCTCCAGTTTCTCCTTCCATCTCTCTGTGGACACGATGCGGGCCTCAGAGTTGGCGACCCTTCATGATAGATCTGAGAAATCCCACTGTAGAGATTTTAGGTCGTTAGCGATATCTACTAGCGTTTCTTTAAAAGGCTGTAATTCTTGTAGGAACCGATCCTTTGTCAGAGGGATCAGAGTTGCAGATTGCGAAGCCTTTTTATCTGGATTACCACTTTGGGCCTTAGACTTCTTTGGATTCTTTTCAGGCGTCGTTGGTGGAGTGTGGCGGATAGAGATTGAGCGCATTTCTGACTCCATTATATTGCAATAAGCCCGCTCACCTCCTAAATCTGATACTTTAGGTACTGCACAAGCAATATACTGAATTGGGAGACATTCAAGACTCTTAAATAGGCTATAATTAGTACAAAACAACAAAATATAGGCAGTAGCTCGGCACCACCGCTGCTAGCAGAGCACTTGCATCACGTGACCTCGCAACCATTTTTAGAACCTCATGATAACAGTTTTAAAGAGTACAACACAGGATTGTGGCAGCAAACATCCAGTTTAGGCAGAATAGTAATCAAGTTCACTGCCAAAGGAGGGGTCTTAGTGGAATCATGTACATTGGCTACCCATAAGAAGTAGGCCCTTGAAGGAGATTTTGAAAGATGTAATATTAGATGGTTCTAAACTACAGCTGGTAAATGAGTATAAATACTTAGGGTTATGGATGGACATAAACTGTAAGTGGTCCTTTCATATAAATAATTTGGTCAAGAGGTTGGGGCAACAATTGAGGATGTAGTATAGAATAAAAAATATTTTCTCAAGAAATTCCAAGTTGCATGTGATAAACACTATGTTAGTGCCAGTGATTGATTATGCTGACGTAATATATGGGGGGGGGAGGGATAAGACTAATTTTAAAAAATTATACAGTATATATAATAAAATGGCTAGGTACATTACCGGGGTGCATAGATTTACACATCATTGTGAGTTGTATAGTGTTGTGGGGTGGGATCACTTATACAACAGGAGAAATCAATATATAACTAAAATTATGTATAAATCTATAGGAAATAAATTACCTGAATACATTTTTAAAGATCTAAAAATTAAACACCCGATCAAGAGTTTGAGATCAGTCAGTATATAGAGTGTGAAGTGCCAAAGTGTAGGACAAAATGTGGGCATGCAACGTAGTTTTACTTAGGTCCTAAAACCTGGAATAATCTAACTGTTGACCTAAGATCGTATGGTGTCAAAGTGAGTTGGACTATGATCAGGCAGTGGTATCATAAAGTGATAAACTGCATGAATGTTTTATAGCATTGGAAAATGGATAGGTTTTAATAGAAGGGTAATCACTGATTAGTGGGATGTGATTTAATATGTGGAAATGTATTTAACATGTACATGTATATTTGTAGTTATGTGTTTTTGTACGTCTTGATAAATTTCTCCCTCGACTGTAACAAGGTTATGCACTTTAGAAGGTGTCCCTTGAAAAGGAATGTACTTGTGTACTCAACTGGATTGTTTACCTTGTTCATTTACAGATGAATAAAATCATTACTATTATTAGGCCATTCAAGGACATTGGCAGGGAGGTTATTCCACAACCTGTGTGATGGAGGCAAAGGATCTCACAACAGGAGAAGATAAAGCTCTTGGAACTACAAGGGGCATAGGAGAGGAAGATCGTAGAAGCCTCCTGTGTAGTTTGTACTACAGGATTGAGGCACATTTTGGGGAAGGGGAGTGTAAAACTGTATGGTGAGGTTGAGTACAGTGTAGCAAAGTCTCCCTTACAGAGGAGGCTAGTTTAGAGTAGTGAGTAATGAAGTACCATGCAGTGGTGCTCCCTTCAACTAGCACCTGCAGCAAAGCAAGATATTCTGTGATACAGGGCCTTAAATTTGGAAAGCTCTGTGTCTTTAAATAAGGATATGACTGAGGCTCCACACAGTATGACAGGCAACAGGATGCTAATGACTATAGATGGGTTAAGCTGATATAGTAGACCCAACGTTTAAGTAAATAATTTGGTCTCCCTGTCAATATGTAATTTAAGAGGGAACTTCCAGTCCAGTCCAGTAAAATGCCCAAATATTTAACCGAGTCAACAGTTTCAATGAGATCACTCTTGAGTGTACAAATTTGTAATAGTACCCTCCTGTCTTGGCCGAGATGTTGAGAGCAAAAGAATGCAGACTTTAATTTCTTGAAATTTAATAGGAGCTTATTACACATAAACAAGATTCTAGTAGAGGAAAGTCAGCCCTGAGACCTGACTCAATCAATTATAGGTTTAAATGGCATCTGTATAACACCACATCATCTGCATTGTAAAGTAGGGATTTGGTCCCACCACAGGATTTTGGTAGATTGCTGAACAGGGAGAATAGCAGAGGGCCCAGAACAGAGCCCTGAGGAACCCAATCCATGATCTCCCTCATAGTAGACCAGCTACCCCCCATTTGACCAGCTTCTTGTGGCCAGACAGATAGTTGCTGAATCAAGAACAAGACATTTGAATGACACCCAAGCAGGAACAGATTGGGATTTACTAAATCAAAGGCTTGGTCATGTCATTAAAGACAGCACTCATTGCTTGATCAGCCTTCTGGGCATCAAGAAGGTTCATTGTGAACCGAATCAGTGCCATGTCAGTTATGTGGTTTTTCTTGAAGCCGTACTGGCCATCAGTTAGCATAGAATATGTCTTGATGTAAACCAGTAGCTGGTTGTAGACGAGTCTTTCCAAAGTTTTGGCTAGGGTATAGCGAATGGAAATGGGCCAGTACTGTTCTACCAGTTCGCATCTCCTTCATAAACTGAAACTACATGGGCAACTTTCCATATTCTCAGCAAACCTTTACTGCTTTTGCAAAGCCGGTTTCATTGTTTGGATGACCTTAAAGCTACAACTGGAAGAGTGACTCTGGTAAGTCAGCTAGAATAGCGAATATGGGTCTCTCCGCAGGTGGCTGCTGTCTCACGGGGGTGTAGGGATCGTCAGCCGGTAGCTGGCTGGAGTGTCCAAAGGATCCCTAGATTCCTGGATCTGGTTATTTGTTCGACCAGTTCCAGGGATCGTGGTGGCACAGTAGCATTATCGGGCGGGGGTCCTTAGGTTGCTGTGCTCCCTCTTGGGCTCTATAAAGTTTGGCAGTCTCATTCTCTGGATCCTGGCTTCCTGATCCTTTTCTGACTTTTGGATCTAAAGTTGATGCTTGGATTACTGCTGTGCTCTCTTTTGGGCCCTATAAGGTTTGGCAGTTTTATTTCCTGGATTTCAGCCTCCTGACCCTTCTTGACTTTTGGATTTAAAGTTGATGTTTGGATTACTGCAGGTTTTGCTTTGATTTTTGAAGGAATTTTTTATGACTTTGTGACTTCCCCTACTATTGGACGACTTCCTTCCCAGACTTTTATTTTGCTTTATGGTCTCCTGGTGGTGAGAGGACCAGGGTGTCCATATTTATTTTATTTTATTTTTTGATGTGTATTTTAATTTCAGTTGCTGTTTAATTATTTTGTGTTTTTTGGGCAGTGGGAGTGCCTAGAATTTTCCCTTTTTCCCTCGGCTGTGAGAGGGCTGTGTGAGGGGGTGAATTCATACCAGTGTGTATTTAACATGTTTCTGATTTATGGTTTGTTTTATGCTTTATAAATTTGTTCAAGCAGTGAGAGGGCTTGAACTTTTTCTTTTTCTTTTACAGTTTTGGACTTTATAGGTCAGTGAGAGTGCCTTACAATGACACTGTAGGAGGAAGGACTGAAATAATTTTATATCTGTGCAGAGGTCTTTAATCCAGTACACAGGGGTTAAGGCAATATTTTTAAAGTTGGTTTTATTTTGGTGAATTTTTTGCATTTGTTATATATTGTGCTGTTTGGGGTGGTCATATATTATTTAGTTTGGGTTATTTATTTTAGAAAATGTGTTGGCCAGGGTTGATGGTTAGGCATTACTCCCCCTGCAGGCTGAGAGATCTCCACTCTTTTTTTTGCCCCCCCTTTGTCCCCAGAGGTGTATAGATGATGTAGGGGTTTGTGAATAGCAAGGAGGGTTCGGATGGGGACTCGGCCTTCTGGGGGAATGGAGAAGAGCGGACGGATTGGAATAGTGGAGACAAGGAGATGTCCTGGGGTGAAATGGGTCCAGGAAAGGGGTTCTCCCTGCCTGGTTCCCATACCCAAGGGTTCTGTCTATTGCAGACAGGAAACTCAGTCATCCTCGGCTGCTCATCGAATTCGGGCAGTGTTATGCAATGCCAGGTTGATTAAAAACAAGACTGCCATAATTGCAGATCTTGTTAATTCAACCGACCTGGCTTGCATCACCGAGACCTGGTTGGACGGAAACGCTGGCCCTGTTTTGGCTTCAGCGGTTCCACCCGGGTACTCGATGATACACCACTCGAGGATCGATCGTAGGGGTGGGGGTGTGGCCCTTTGTTTTAAATCAGAACTGAACCTGAGGGAAATTCCAGTGGAAACCACCAATTCCTTTGAATGTATCATGGGCGAGGGTGTGAAGTGCAGGATTCTTCTCGTCTACTGTCCACCAGGAGACGGGAATGTTTCCTACAGGAAGTCGCGGACTTCATCGCCGACCTAACATTGGGACCACATAGATGGCTGATCCTTGGGGATTTCAATGCTTGGGTCAATGATGAACTCTCGCAGTTTGGACAAGACTTCCTCCAGTTAATGAGTTTACTGGGCCTCACACAGGTTCTTTCCTCCTCGACCCACATTGGTGGTCATTCATTGGACTTGGTGTTTCTCCTAGGGATGGAGATATCCGACTTGGTGGTGTTACCAGTCAGATGGTCGGATCATCATACCATCAGCTTCAGTTTTGAGGTCCTCCCTAAGAGGTCTGTCCCTATGGAGATGATTGAGCACCGCACTTTGAGGGGCGTATCCCCAGACGGCTTGATGCCAGTGCTTGACCTATTGGGCATGCCGAGGGAATGCATGGATCCAGGGGATCTTGCATTTGCCTATAAAAGGGCGGTGACAGAGGCCCTGGATTCCATTGCTCCTGTTCATGTTCATCCACTCTCCCTTCGCCCTAGGTCTCCATGGTTTGATGAGGACCTGAGGGAGTTGAGGAGAGTTGGACGGAGGCTAGAGAGGAGATGGCGGCAGTCCAGCCTGGTATGTGACAGGCTTAGTTTGATGGACCATTATTTGGTCTGTCAATCAACAATCTCCCATAAGAAGGCAGAATTCCTGTCCAGGGAGATTGCTGCTGTGCAGAATCAACCAGCTCAGCTTTTCCGGACTGTGGACAGATTGTGCAATCCACTCTGTCTTAAGCCCAGAAATGCTTTTTCACAAGAGCAGTGTGAGGAGATTGCTTGATTCTTTGCAGATAAGGTTGCCACGATTAGGTTTGATATCGGCCTGATCCTTTCTCTAGGGAGTAGCAGTGGTTGGCAGGAGATGTCGGATGCCCGTTTTGAGTGGTGCGACTTTGGCCAGCCTACGATCAGTGATATTGTGATGGTTATCCAGACTTTACGTCCTACCAACTGTAGTTTGGGTCCAGGCCCAATAATACAATAAGTCAAAACGATATAATAAAATACCCAAACTAATTATTCAATTGTATTGATGATGTGACACTTGAGTAGCTGTGTATTGATGATGCCACGATTTTTCAAGTGTGTCATTATCAGCACACATCTCTTAAAATATTCATGCCTAAGTTTCAAAACCATACTTTCATAAAAAAGGCTTTCTCAACATTTTGTTTTACACTTCAGAAAAAGTAAAAAACCACACAGTGCTACTGTACATAAACCCTATTTGAACCAAATACTTACTGTGTGATCTTTCACAACTCACTTGACCTCCCAGTGCAGCAGTCCACCCAGCTGAGTGATTTGGTAAAAAGCAGTACACAAATGAAATGAATACATTGCATCTCAGATGAGATAACATAGATTACTAAAAAAAGCAATATTGTAAAAAGTTTGACAACCCATATTACAAATACGGTAGTTCAAATTTCAGTCAAACACCCTTATCAAATTTCATAGTGAAGCTACCCATCTTGCCTTCACAGAATTTAGTTTAAAACACATACACTGCATAAATGTAACTGACTGACAAAATAGGAAAAAGCAAGATTCAGAACAAAATGTTGCATCACAACTGTGTGGGCTTTAAATTGATAACTCCATAAGTAAAACTGCCTTCAAAGTAATCTTTACCTTAGTTGTGACCCATTTGTAAGAAAACATATATGCCAATAAAAAGATTAACTGTAAAAAAAGAACTTATTAAAACTAATGAAATGTACCACTAACACATTTTAACAACAAATAAACCCACTAACCTGTAGAGCAATGTTTCCAAACTGTGAAATTGCAAAACAGTTTGAAATAGCAGCTTCAGACAAAATGTTTCTCCATCTTTGCTTCACAGTCCCCATTGAAGTCAGATTCATCATTTGCATATCAGATAATTACCCTACCTCTTGCTTGACAAGCACCAATCAACATGTGGCAACAATGAAGGCAAAGTTTGCTCCACAAACACTTAACAAACAGCAATCAACAATCCAGCAAAAGTCCTTATACTAAGGTTTACACTAAGGCTGTAGGTTGAAAGAATACTTTTAGCCCATTGAGGTCATCCACACCTCTTTCAGGTTATAAACATTTAACTTTCCCTGCCACATATATTTATCCACATTTGCTTTAAAGCTTTTTAAATTAAGAGAATTCACCTGGTCACTGGGGAGACTGTTCTAGATTCTCTCAGAGTGCTGTATGAAGAGAAATTTCCTTAAATTTGTTTTAAAAGTTTTACTGAGCAACTGTCATGATGAGCTCTCAAAGTATGTACATTATTTTTGATTGCTAAGATATAGTGTATGGTGGAATGTGGGTGAAGTTCCATCCTTAGAATAGGCATGTTGTGCTGCAGTGGTGATGTTAAAATATTGTGCTGCGGTATGGACATCACTACCACAGCACAACAACCTGGCATGCTGCTGCATGACTGCCTTTATCAGACTGCAGATGGTCAGGCATGCGAAGAAATGGCCTGTGAGGGAGAGAGGTAGTAGTTGATGAAAAAGCAGGAAAAAAATTTCTCCTTCACCAGTAGTCCCTGCTCTCTTCCTCCTGTTACACCAAATCGTGACATGTTTTTTGATGTTTTACTTCCAAGCAGTGAACAGTTGTGCTGCTGTGGTGAAAGCAGCCAGATAGGGAGAGCACCTTATGCAAGTAGCCACAGTGGTGAGACAGACAGGCTGACCCCATGGAGCATCAGTGCTGGAAGGTGGCACAGCAGTCACAGACCACTCAAAGTACCATCCCCAGTTGGTAAGCATACCAAGTACATTTTCTTTCTTTCTAACTGTGCCACATTCAAAGCATTAGTATTAGTGCTTGCAGTAAATTCATTTTGCCTCAGGCAATGTTCTTGAATACATTTTTTTCAATACTAGAACAGTTTCAGGCTTGTTTTTGTGATGTCCATACATTATAAAAGATAATAAATGGGAACTCATACACAGACAAGTCAGAATCTGCATCTCAAGCTTTTCATGCAACTGAGAGACCTCTTGAGCTTTGCTCTCAAGGTTCCTGATAGCCATTGAAACCTACTGATGCAGACACAGGCTTGTTGTATATGGATGCCCATGCATTATTGGTCAATATATATCCCCTTATATGCCTTCTTTTCAGGCTGAACAGTCTACGGTCTTCCACTCTTTCTTCATATGACATGTTTATATCTAAAAAACACAAAATATTTTTTGTAGCCCTTCATTATATCTTTTCCTGTCTATCAATGTCTTCTTTTGGTATGGGCACCAACATGTTGAATAGCAGTCAAAATGATACACATGCACCATAGATAGCCATAGTCAGAGACTCTGTTATTATAGTAATAGGTCTTGTTTTACAGAGTAAAATTCTATTTGTCCTAATCCTTCATGATGCTGGAAAGATTTTAGAATCTGTACCAAAAAAAAAACAAGAAACTTAAAATGAAGCCATTTTGGGGCTGACTAAATAAATATTATACAATGGCAAGAAAAATCCTGGACTCTGATTGGTCAGTGTTGGGCTGGACCCATGTTGTTATCCCAGTACAACATCACGGCTCTAGTCTCAGCCTCACTGTGAACCTGCAGATGAGCATTTTATTTATTGATTGTTTTATGGAGCTTTTGATTGATTGTTTCATCTTCTCTTAAAAAACTAAAATATTTTTCCATACAAAAACATCTTTAAATTATTTTTTTTATTCTGTATAACAACAAGCCATTGTATAATAGCAATAATGCCCTCCAGGGTGTGTGTCGTTTGGGATAATGTCACGCCTCAGTCGTTGGATGCACTTGGCCTGCGGCCTCGTGCCCAACCACCTGAGGCATGACGTTATCCCAGCATGACACACACCCTGTCGGGCATTATTGCTTAAATAGAAAACAAAACATAAGAAAGGGCTATTTATATGTAAAATAATGCCTGCCCTGTGGCACTGATGATTGAGGTGCTGAACGCCACACCTTGTGCCACGCTGACGACCCAGGTTCCGGAGCAGACTCAGGTATCAGCAGTTGGCAGGGGGAGGAGAGGATTGAGCATCCAGAGAACTGCCCTCCTCTCCTGTGGTGGGTAGCAGGGGATTCCCTGCTTGGCAGTGGCTCCCGGTGGAGACCGGGGGCACTGCACCTATGTGGGGATGTGCATGGGGTGAGGCAGTGGTGAACATCTGTGGAGGGGTGGAGGTGCCTCCATGTGCTGACATCATTGCATGTCCGTGCCTCAGGGGGAAACTGAATGGGAAAATTCCCGGCTCCAGGGAGGTGATGGCACAACTCCAGGGATCAAACCCACATGCCAGGTGCTGGCCCTGAACTCGACTTGACTCTCCATGGTCCCTGCCTCCTCCCATAAGGGCCAGTGGGAGAGGAGGGACCCAGCACCCAATTTCTTGATCAGGGGATGGGTTCAGGTGGGCGGTAGAGGCGAGGTCAAGTGGGTCCACCCGAGAGATGCCTCAGTAGCCAGTGAACCGGAGGGAAAAGGAATAAAAAAAAAAAATCTTTGTAAAATAATTCTGTCTCATGTATCAAATGAGCTAACAGGAACACTCAACCTTTGACCCTGTGGTTTATTTGCTTGTTGTAAAATAGGTTGGAAATCTGCTTCCTGAGTGGCTAAATTAATTTTGAGACCCATATCTACAACAGGTTTATACAAGTTCAGCCAGTTTCAATTAGGAATTTGGGCCTCACACATGTAAAATTCATGAGTCATTTCACTCACTCCTGATTGCCGTCACAAACTGGCTGCCACCTTTACTAATATATAAAAACCTTCAACTAAGCCTTTCTTGCATCAAGGGCTCACACCGACAAATAGTTATTTAATCTTGATAAGTGCCCTGTAATGCACTTTGGAAAACATAATAACAATTTCAACTATACCTTAGAAGGCAGACAATTAAAAATGGTATGGGATGAAAAAGACTTAGGCATCAGAGTATGTAAGGACCTTAATTTTAAAACCCAATGTAGTCAGGCTGTAAAAGAAGCAGGCAACATACTCCAGTGTATACTTAGGCACATTAAAAGTAGGGACAGAGAGGTCCTTGTTCCCCTGTACAACACCCTGGTACACCCACATATGGAATATTGTGCCCAGTTTTGGGCCCCTAGAAATAAAATGGACATTAGAGCTCTGGAAAAAATCCAGAGGAAAGCTACAAGAAATATAAAAGATGTTAATGGCCTAAATTATGAACAAAGACTCCAACACTTGGGATTGTTCTCATTACAATAACGCAGATTAAGGGGAGACATGTGCCTGATATATCGGGCCCTTACCAATACACAAATGAGGAATCAGCTAGGTTTGGTATTAAGGGTTCAACCTCACAACACTCGAGCCCATTCTTTTCAATTACATAAGGGCAGATATACCTCAAAGAAGAGAAAAATATGGTTTAATATCAGAGGGACAGAGATCTAGAATATACTCCCATGCCTAGTTGTAAATAGTAAGACCATGGCTGCATTTAAAATAAAGCTTGATACCTTTTCAATTAATAAGGGCATTAGGGGCTACTCTTAATTATAGTGAGCAAAATGGACTCTGTCTTCTTAACGCTCTGTACAACCTATGATACCTATGATAAGCCCTAACAATAAAACTCCCTTAACTTAAACAAGATAAAGTTTTTTTTTCTCATGAGCCCCCGTCTTACATACATAAACAATTTGAAAAAAATATATATATATTGTTTAGAGTTTCCATTTCTTGCGTTTCTTTGATAGCCATGAAAACCCCCACCCTTATCCTTGCCACTTTGTTAGAAAACACTCTGCTCCTTACCATGCAACAGATAAAACTGAGGTCCTGTTTCCATCTGAGGCCTTTGTGTGTTTGTGTGTATGCTACTTGAATTCTGCAGAGTTTAGATTTTATGTATTCCACGTTGCCATTCCATATATGTGTGTGTGTGGGAGGGGGATATTTTACTAGTGTGATACTTCAGAATTTTGAATTCTTGTATTCCATGCTAGACAAACATACCACATAATAAATGTGTAGAAAGACAAATGACTGACAGGTGGAGGTCATCTGTGGAGGGACTATTTTACAATTTTTATCAATGTTTTATTATATTTTTGTGTCTTTTAAAACTTTTAGAGTATTTGTTTTTTAAAAGTTGACTATGGACCCATTTTATAAGACACAGTGGGTCATTAGTTGTACTGGTTTTACCACATTTCCAGGGGCTGAAGACACGTGGCTTGTGGCCTAATTCCTTACTATGCCCTTGGGCATGTGGTAAAACTAGCACAGCCAGTGCCCCATTGTGTTTTATTGCTTACTTTGACCAGCATGGTGGAGTTAATTTACTTGTACTCTACCACTTTCCTATCATTTAGAAACATGTAAGCATAGAAAGTGATGGTAGAAAGACTTAGATTACATCCAGTCTGACCTAAATTGCTACATGTTGCCCCATAAGCCTTCTGCTGGACATTGTCTATCTAATATAGAAGCATTAAAAGTGATGGCAGAAAATGAGTTAAAGTTCATCTAGTCTGGATTATTCTGTATTTAAGCACAAGCACTACAGGGAGTTGAGAGTAAAGCAAGTGCTAGTATTCCATTTAAACTGGACTGCTTGGTTGTGGACTGTGGCCAAATGGGTCTTTCTGGCCTGGCAGCTTGGCATTGCACAGTACCAGTTGGTATTTCTGCCACTTAAAATATATAACAAGCAACCTTTTTGCTACAGAAGGATTTGCTAATTGCTCTGTGGTTCAGGCTGAGTAGTGCAGATCCCCAAGACCTGAGGGAAGAATGAAGTGAGGGACTGGGAGATTGGGCAGTGGGCAGCATGCAAGGGAGTCTTAGCTGGCAAATACCAGTTACTATTTTTTTTTTGCAAAACCAATTAGAAAACTTTTTGCAAAAGGAACATGTGCTGTGTTTCAGGCTGAGATGTGCTGAGAAGCCCTTGAGGCCTGGGGGCAGGATAGGGTAAATAGAAGGGGTGGCACCATAAGCAGTGCATATCAAGCGAGTGCTGGTTGTCAGCTTGCCAGGGCAGTGAGAGTGTGAAGTAATAAACTAGGTCAATGAGTGTGGGTATTTGGATTCAATATATACTGTAAGGTAAAATATTTCTGTAGGTAGGGAAAAGGGAGAAATGGAACTGTTTACTATCAGCAGTAGGACACAGTGGTATAGAGCTTCAGTAATGCTACACTCAAGCTGACTGGATTTTGAAATGTGAAAAAGAGCACACACTGACAGCAATGATTCCAACACATAACACAATCAATCTAACATCAGATCAATGGTATTATGACTTTCTGACATCAGACTGATAGGACTGAGACTTTTGGGTGTTACTCTTTATCAACAGTATGGGGAAAGGTGACTATATATAACATCATATGGATTAGTGGATGGATCACCATCCACAACAAGGCTATGTTTCCATTGAGGGACTTGATGACATCTCAAGACCTTGAGAGAGAAGCTCAAAAGGTCTCTGTGATGTTATCAACTCCCGAGATGGAAAATCAGCCTTAGTTGTGGATGGTCATCCATCCACTGTTTTGTATTATATATGGTTTCTCCTTATTGTGGCTTTTTATTTTGTTTTAAATTATTTAACATTCTTTGAGTAGTTACTTGGGGAAGGTGTCACTCTTGCTCCTGCTAGCCCTGGTGCCATTCCTGGTTCTGCTCACTCCGTCTTCTCGCTCTCACATTTGGCCACATTGTTTATTTTTAAAATTAGAAGAAAAACCCCACTTACCATTTCTGTAATCCTGCTTTTCCCTGTAGATGTGCAGACTGCTTGGGGGGAGGTTTATTGGGGGGAGGGGTGTAGTAGTATAGTGTTTTTCCTTTCTTGCATTGTCTTATATGTGTTATTTTGTTGTATATGCAGCCTTCCAGAATGTCTGTAATGAAATATTTATGTATGCTGCTTAAAAATTTTAATAAAGCATATTGAATAAAAAAAATTAAAGAAAAAAAAGAAGTCATTAACTTTACCCACAGTGAGCCACGTGTGGCTCTTTGCGTCCAAACTTGAAAGTCAGTTCCACAGCTCACTGCTTGCTAAATCACGCCGCCATGTTTCTGCTGATTTTCTTTTGGAGAACCACGTTATGCGAGCCAATCAGGTTGCAGGACAAAGCTAAAAAGTTGTTGCACTATCGACGTGATGTCACAATGATAGTACAACTTTATTGACCTTTGAACTGTACTACAACAGCATTTTGAGAGTCTCTGATATCAGTGCACAAGAAGGGGCAACCATATACTATATTTAGAATAGTGGGTAGAGAACTGCGCAATAAGGTTGTGTTTTCATCGAGGGGATTAATGCCTTGAAAGCGAAGCTTGACCAATCTCTATGATGTCATCAACCCCGAGATGGAAACACAGCCTTGTCTGAGTACAATTCCCAGTCTTTTATATAGTATATGGTTTTGGAAGAAAAAAATGAAAACAGAAGAAATGTGTGTTTTTGACCATTTTTTAAGAATCATTTAATAAGTCTCTCACCACTCTCTTCTCTGTTTTGCCTGCTGTGCCTACCCCCACATGCTTAGAACTCACCCATATCTCGAAGAATCATGACAAGGTAGGCAAATAAATTTTTAGCAGGTAGGTTTAACAAAAATAAGCTGTTGCTGAACTGAAACAACTTATTGTGATGCTGTTATCCTGTATTAAGTGCTGACAGGTTGGCCGCAATATGAGGGAAACAGAGCTCAGATGTAGAATGTAAAAGTTGTTGTACTATAGTAGTGACATAGATACTACAGAATAACAACTTTTTTGACCATTGAACTGTCCAATAATGAGAGTGGCAGGATAAATAGGAAGAACACTAGTGTGTCATTTCAGCGTTGAATCCAAAGGCAGTGACATGTTGGGGTTGTACTGGAAATCCATTAGAATGTCCCGCAATGTTAATAGTTAAAATCCCAGACTGAGCAGGCAGTGGCAAAGAACCAAGTAACTAGTCAGAAGGCATGGACCTGTAATTAAAAAGGGCAGTGATGGGGAGGGGGGCAACTACATCAGGGGTTCAGGAGGCTCTTCAACTCTTTTAAATAAATTGAGAATGGGTGCTTTGTTCATTCTGTTTGTTTAGGCCATATAGAGTCTGAGGAGCTGCTTTGTTATGTTGAACCAAATGCACCAAAATTGCAAATAAAAGTTTTGGCTTTGTTCAACTACTTCTCACAGCTTGAATCAGGTATAATAAAAATGTTCAAGTCTGGGCAAAAATTCAGGTTGGTCTGAAAACAGTTAAACAGCCAAACTTTAACTTGTTAGAATCATTTTGTTAAACCAGACTTGCAGCTGTAATAGAAACTAATGCCAGCTACCTGGCAGAGCAGTGAGGAATAGAAGTACAACCACAGCAGGAAGCTGACATTTGCTTTTCTTAAGAAAAAAAAATTGAAAACATTTAGCAAATAATTTAGAGCTGAAGGAATTATTGTAGATCATACCATTACATTAAATCAGAAGTTGTTTGAAATCCTGCTTTGTAACTAAAGCTTACATTTCCCTCAGTTTTTTTTGTACAGATACTTTTTAAAGAATAAGCAGTCTGCCCAAGTAAATGAAGCAGACAAAGCTTTGTCTGTGGACCTTCCCTGGTTACCAGGACATTATGTAGGGCTCCTCCCCTGGGGTGGAGTAGTGTATAAGTGCCATCTTCAAGGAGAAGCCAGGGAAGGCCGTCCAAGGAGTGGTGACATCTGGCTAGGGGAAGAGGAAGAAGAGTTTAAAAGATCTGCTTCTTAGGGCTCCCCTTCTGTTCTTCTTCTCCAGCCAGATGTCCACACCCCTTGGGTGACCTTCCCTGGCTCTTCCCTGAGGGTGGTTCTTATCACACCTTTTAACCCCTCAGAAATAAAATGTGTAGCACTAGCCTAACAAATCCAGAGTAAATGGTCAGAATTCATAGCAAATTTTTAGTTTACGGAATAATAAGTTTAAGAATACTGGGCACTAGATATTTAGTAATAGTTTGTATGTCCAGAAATAGCTCTAATATAATGAGGAGCATCAGTAAATCTTTGCAGAGCAAGGGTAAATTTGGATGAAAATCCAAAGTGCTATGTGAAATGCATAGCAATTGAGAGCTATGGTGTTTGTGGAAGAACAACAGTCTCCACCCGCAGCTCAGACAAGACCACACTATTGATACCCAGAACTAGGACCTCCCTAGCGCAGAGATCCTTCTGCTATAGGGCCCCCTCCTGGTTTAACTCTCTTCCTGTCATCATCACAAACACTCACAAAATCACCCCTTTTAAACTCGCTCTTCATAACCACATTTTCGACACCCACTGCTGTAATTGTCACTAACCGGTGCTCGCATACCCCTCCAGTATACTCATTTCTGGACAAAGTCCTCTGGACTGCCTCCTCACCCCCCTCCCCTCCTCCTCCCCTATGGTTCCTCTATCCCTCCCCCTGCTAGACATCTGTATATCTGAGTTGTCCTATACTGATTCAAATGTACTAAGTATATAGATTGTACAAAATATATGTAACTCTGTCTGTCCGCATTCTGTAAACTGTATCACTGCTTTGTCCTCTCTGAGGAAACGAGTCTCTGGCTGAAAGGTTGTAAATCTGATTGTACAAATAAATAAATAACTAAGTAAAAAATGTATGAGAATGTCTGGACCTGGCTGGAAGCATACTTGGCAGGTATGCTGACAGCACAAAAAGAATGGCACCATCAACCAGATTACTGTTGCTACAAAACATTTATTCAAAATAGTGCAAATCACTGTACTCTGATAAAAGTGCCTAAGGAGATGCCACATTGCTCAATAAATTGCGAGACCAGATTCATGCCTGTGCACTTCATCAGGGAGGTTGGCCCATAATCAAACAGTGCTTAAATAGTGAATATTTAAAATGCAAGTGCATAAAAATGCATATTGATACAGATGCAGTTCAAAAAGAGTCAAAACCAGTTGTAATGACAATTGAGACTGTTGTGGCATGCTTATAGTACTAACTGCAATATTTTTATTAATATATCAAAAGTGAAATATTACATAAGCAGCAAATCATACATATTATAAAGAATGTATGCAGGAAAACAGCTTCTGTTGACAGTGCTCTTTGCTTTTAAGGATACTGCCTTAATCCTATTGCAGACATCATAAAGAGAGATAATAACAACAAGGAAGCTGTATGGAAAGAAAATGTAACCCCTCTACAAATGGGGGTTCCCAAAAGCCTTCCTTGGATGTGCATAAATGCCCACTGCCAGGCTAGTGTTTTGTGTCTTTACAGATTTAAAAGTATTAGCATGTGAGTGCACTGTTATGCCTCCGTGCCTGTCTCTTTAAGAGCTGCCTATCTCATAGTGATAATACATCTGGGTAGGGGATGAGTAGTTTTAGGCTTGTGTCCCTCCTGGGCTTCAGTGAATCTGCTCCCTTTTGCCATCGCTAATTGCGCAGAGGGAGCTCTATTGAACATTGTGCTTGTTTATTGATTATCTGTTTCAGTAGCAATAAAACTGTGTTTTTTTCTAACCTGCTTTCTTTTGCAGCATAGACATTTTGAATTGCTCCACCATTTTGGTTCTGGACTGTCAGTGTGGACCAATCAGAACCTTTGGGAACTCTAAAATGGAGCCTGTCCCCAGAGGTCTTGGAGTGAATTTCTGTAGAAATTGTAGTTTTTACATTTTGGCATCTAAATGGAGCTGGAGGGGAAGCCCTTGCTTTGACAGGCAAATGGATCAACCAATCAAACTGTTTGGATCATGAGCAAATCCCAGAGCTGACTGCAGCAGTGAGGCAGAAGTGAGTTGGAGCTGCAAGAGAGAGCAGCTCAAGATCATTTAGCTGCTGCCCCATGGGTTAGCATGTGGATTCGGCAGGAAGGCTGAGTCTGGCCTGCCTGCCTCTAGCTCTCCCCCATGGAGAGATTTGTGCAACCTTAGTTCAAACTTTTTTTTTTTTTAGTCTTTGGTAACTGGGTAAGGCCCATTAGACACAAGTGCCTTTTTTCAGGGGCGACCTGGGAGCACTGGGTGGTTAAGTGACTTGTTTGGAGTCACACAGTATTCAAGTGGAGGTTGTGAGACTCAAACTCAGGTCTGGTCTGCTGGATGTATCAAGCTTGTTCACACTTTGTTCCTCTAACCTTTAGGCTATACTGCCAGCTGAGCATTTCACTGTGCCCTGACTATTGGGTACAGCGAGTTGAAGTTAGTAGTGGAGTAAGAGTCGAGAGAGTGAGGAGCTCAAGCAATTCGAGCAGCTGCTTCTGCGTAGTGCACAGGGAGAATCAGTGGGAAGGCTATGTCTGGCCTTCTTGCTGCCATCTTCCTAAAGTGAAGAGACTTAATCCAACCATTGGACTTTATCTGAATTTGTAACCTTTGATCCTAATTGTGTCTAATTTCACCTGAAGAGGACTGAAGACTTGCTTTTGTGCGATCATCCTATCAGGACTTTCATCATGACCGCAGAACATATGGTTTGCACAGGGACACTGTGAACTGCAACCAGACTGTCATCTGAACTGCGGTATTTGTCTGCTTTTACTATGTGTGCTGAACGTGGACAGTGGGTCATGATTTAGTTCCCCACTTTGTCGAATGTGTCACACTTGCTGGAAGCTGCATCCAGCAACCTTACTAGACTGCATCCGAACTGTTCTCCCAGTCTGGGCCCTGCCATCCTAGCCCAGACACCTGCTCATGCTGCAAAGAAAGATCCGATGAGAGACCCACCCAGAGATTTGGCTCCCTGACCAAAAACCCCGAACAGGATCGAGCACCATGTCGCATCATGTGGGCCCTGCTTCTCCTGGCCATCCAGCTCTTCATCTTGAGGTCTCCATTTCATCCACCCTGCATCCAAATTTGGGTGGCATGAGTAAGATCAGGGTAGCTCCCTGAAACACAACTAACAATCACAGTGTGTCATCTGATTTAATTGTTGTTAAGCTTTTGTGGACTGAGCCATCTGGCTCCGGATTACAAATAGTGGGTTACAGTGCATGCATGTTTCTTTCCATTACAGGGCCCCAACCAGCTGCAATGCTGGCCTACCATGGGCAATGCTTCAGGCTAGCTTGTAGTTCCAACTGGGTACCCAGAGTGTATGTATGTCTGTGTTCCAGGGACCTTTGAGTGCATGCATTATAGCCTGAATAAATCAGAATTAAAATCAATTACCAGATCACTGTCTCTCCCTTGTTCACATCCCCCAATAAATCAGATCTGGATCTTTTTTGCAGTTAAACTGGGTGTGGTGTACCTCTGTATAAAAAGTACTGCATAAACGTTGTTACATTGCTACAGGTCTTGTTTTCCAGCGGGTCTCCAGGGTGTTCCAGCTGATCATAGCCCTGGTGGTAAGTGGTTACAAGGAGGGATTCACTGTGTGTTGCAAAAGTGTGTTGATGTGGGGTAGCTGCAAGCTTAACCAGGACACTAGGGATGAAGAGGGGGATATTAGTGTCTCGGAGGGCTGTACCCAGGGCAGTCACATTGCCAACAACTCTGTCCTCTTGGTGGAGCCACCCGTTTTGAGAGCCCAGGCTCCTGAACCTGCAAGCTACTGTGCTGGCAGGGGTAGTAATCCTTGGAACAGTGTCACCTAGGGGTTACAAAAACAAGAAAACAAACATTATAGCAGCCATTTCAAGCTAAATGCATAATGAAAATGCATAATGAATTACATAGCTAAACAGGTACTTAATGAAGGAAAAGGTGGGAAGGGAATGAGGGAAGGAGAACAAATGGAAATAATAAGGGTAAGGGGAGAGGTAAGGAGGTGAAGCCACTGCCGAAATAGGGTCAAGTATAGAAGGGGCAGCCTAGGTGGGCCTTGTGGTCCTTATCTGCTGACAATTTTTATATTTCTATGGAATAGGGATGGAAAAAGTGGGGGAGCAAATATGAATACTATTTATAATACAGAATAGTTTCATAATCCAAAGAGCACTAAAAGAGTCATGTTTTGCTACTTCAGAAAAAGAACTACATTAAAATGGTCATCAAGACCTGTGTATTGTAGGGCACCAAGTTTGTAGATCCAAAACTCTTCTCTACAGAGGATCTAGTTGCTGAGCTCCCCATCCCTCGGACCAGCTGTCACCCTTTCAATCCCTTGGACTGTGAAACGATGGTTCACTTCTCTCCTTTTTTTTAACAATGTGTTTCACTAGGGCATTGTCTATATTCAGGCTCCTAATTTCATGGAGGTACTCACCCAACCTCAATCTGAATGCCTGTTTCATCTTGCAAATATAAAATGCTTGGCAACTGCAAATAGCCAGACACATTACAGCAGTTAATAAACTGCTGAATCTCAAATGGTCCACATCTGTTTACCATACTGAAAATGTTCATTTTGATGACCACTTCACAGTGGCCATATTGAAAGCAGCTCTTCAGTTGCTCTGGTAACCATTGTCTAGAGGGTACGTAGGTAGGTAGGAAGGTAATAGTTTATTGTTCACTCTTTTTAAAATGATCATTACAATCTAATACTAAGTAAGAAAGAAACATTTTACACACGAATAATTAACCGTCCAATTATAAATAATCATCATATCATCCTACAACAGTGTAAGGAAAACAATAATATGTTAGCTTATTTGTAACTTTTCATCATTTTTAGTCTGACTTTCTGAATAATTATAAAATAGTTTGACAATATTAACCATAAAATCTTCCTCTGCTGTAAGCATAATGTTCAATAAAACATCCAAGTTTGTATGTGGCAGAGAGTTCAGAATAGGGCCAATCCATTTTTTCCTTGCCTTGTTATACCATGTACATTTAAAAACAACATCACACAACTCCTTCTCATGAACATTACAGCAACATAGAACATCCTAAGCATTACTTGCTTTTTCATAATGTGCCTTTAATACATTTAAATCAAAAAGCTCAAACCTAAACGTGGTATAGGCTCAGTGCAGGAAAATGGGCTACCAAAGTGTGACATTGATGTCAATGTTTAAAAGTCATACTATAGTAATGACTATAAGCAATTGTTTTTGGTGTGACTCACCTTATAAAAATGTAGTATGCCACATGATAAATTCCATTTCGGATCTTGAGATAAAGCCCCCACAAAGTTGCATATTTAATGGGGGACATAAAAAGTAGGGCTGTGTGTGTAACAGGGGACATAAAAGTAGAACTGCCTATGTAACAGGGGACATAAACATATGTCAGCAAGTAATAAGAGACCGGAAATGGCTGTTCAAGTTTCAAAGACTTTAGCACTGAAAATAAAAAGGTCAAATGTGTTACACAATCATACCTGAAAAAAATAATTATTCAATATTTAGAGCAAAAAACAATGCAAAGTAATGCATCAGCTATTATGCCTAAAACTACAGACTACACTACTACCAGACTAAATAATTTATATGAAATTATAGACTACATTACCACCAGAATAAACAATTTACATATCTAGTTCTATATAATAAACATATTAAGAAATCATTTTTGTGTACTTCATCAGCTGTCAACACAGTTTAAATACAGGCTAATCTATCACTACAGGCTAATCTATACAAAAATGCAGTTTTGCTAACTCTTATGAAAAATGGAAAAATATATTTCGTTTGAGTTCAGTACAGTACACTGAAAAGCAGGGCGAGTCCATTTAATTCCATTTTCCTGTCGCTTGCTGAACTTTGCAGCAATTGTCTGTATTTCGCCACTGTGGATTTCAAAGGTGCCCCCTCCATTCTGGAACTGTATTAGCTTATGAAGAATTATTTTTCTTCACACACAGTCTTAGTCCTGATGCCATGGCCATGTAAAAACATTCCCATGCTGTTTCATGAACATAAAAGAGTACTTTTGTCCCACAGGATCCACAGCAGTTAGTTGCTCAACATAAAATTCCTTAGAGTAGTACATGACATAGTACTGATTGTTCTGCATCATGTCTCGGGTGACAAATGTTCACATCTTGTTAAGAACCGGGTGGTTGGCAGATAATGTAGCAGAAATGTCCGTGGTGAGTGTGGTGCATTCCATTGATGTGGCATGCACTTCAGCATCATATGATGCATTGTCACGTGCACAGTCATTGCCTGTGTTTGCTTCTGGTGTGGCCTCAGCTGGAGCTTGATAGATATTGGAGGCTGTGTGGTGATCCTCAGCACGATCAGCATTTTCAGCCACCAGGTCAGGAGGATTAGGGTCAATGTGGGATGCTGAAGTGTGGAATGCTGTTTGGTTTTCTGGACCACCAGAGTGACCACTGGGAATGGTAGTGTTGATATCTTTTGAAGGCATCCTATATGTAGTGGAAGCTGCTACTTTTTTAATCGTCCATGCTTCAACATGACTCACATTGTCACAGGGCCCATCTTCATTAATGTAGTGAGTGCAAAAAACAAGTTAGGTTTCTTGTTGCCACCACACCATCTGCTGTACACTGTGCATCTTACATATATCCCAGGTACCCTTTTTACATCTGGTCTGGCATGTCTTCTTATTTGGTTTTCACCAACCCAGAGGCATGTCCACCTGAAATGATCACCACACCCTTCTGTGGCTGGCTTTCTGGTCAGTTGAGTCCTGCAAAATGTTTACAGTTCCTTTGCCTTTCTAATTATGGCCTGCCATGATTGTACAGCTCTGCTTGATGCCAATTTTAAAACAACACTCTTACAATCTGCAGGACCCTTTCCAAGTCATGAACCGAAAAAAAACCCTGTCAATGGGGAATCCATATTGAGTGGATGACATTGAAATGTCTAAGAAGGCCCATTTAGATTTATACTGGCTGCCACAGCTATCTGTGAAATGCACTTCTTTGCTTATATTTCAGAAGCGTTCATTTTTTTAGGCATGCATTTCCTATCTTAACAAAGTGGCATATGGCATGGTGATCGTGTTTTAAATCACTAGAGATAAATACTAATTACTCAGTCACAGTGGAGTCACAGTGGTCACACAGGTAGTAGGGCACTACCAGGTGAACAGTAGCTTGTTCATAATGCTAGTGAGCTGCTTGCACTTCACCCTGTCATTTGCAGGTGTAGTTTTCAACAAAGTCTAGTAGCATCACTACCCATTCCTTGGGTAGGAATTTTTTGATATAAGCAAACTTGATGGTGCTGCCATGCTGCCACATGTAAGTGCCAACCCCCAAACAAAAGTTCCTCTTCTATGACTTCCACCAGCTGTTTTAATGTTGGTCTTTTATTTTTCAAAACTTTTCTTGTCTGCAGCACCTGTATGCCATTGACATCTCACATGACTGTTATATTCTCCCACTGCTGCCATGTTACATTGTCTTGGCCATGCCCCTTCATTAGCTCTTCCATGGCTTTTCCAAAATTTTCCATGCTGCATTCTTCACATATTTTCCCTAAACAGTCCAACCAGTAAAACTTTTCCAAAGGAGGTCATTGACACATTGTTAGCTGTACTGCATGGTACACATTCAGGACTTTGCAAGATGTCAGGTGGTGAAGATCTGCAGTACGGTTCAGCACCTTCAGCTGAAGTACAGTATTCGCAGAGACATTGGTCTAGTTTTTGTTCTTTTGAAAGTTTAAGGTGTTTGGGTCATAGACTTCTAAATTTCCTGGCTCTCACTGGAATGTCTGAGTTCTGTTGAGTGAATTCTGTATAAAAAGTTTGAATGGGTTTATCAAGATAAGACCGACATGTTCCACTCCTTTAAAAAAGGCTTTTTGTGTGTGGCAGTGAGGTTGCAGAGTCTTCAAAAAAGCTGACCACTTTCTGCATTGTTGACTCTGGCAGTGCAGACCTATGCTGTGTGGTGCATTACTTTTCCCTATGGGATGCCTTCATAATCCTCTTCCAGCTAACATCCAGAGTTGCACTTGCTTTTCTGAGCAGCCTGAATTTTTTTAACACAAGAATAGTGCTTATGAATTTTCTGTGACATTTTTTGTTACTTTTTAGGTAAAACATAGAAACATAGAATTTGATGGCAGATAAGGACCACTTGGCCCATCTGGTCTGCCCATTTCCCTACCTAACAGATACGTTGCAGATCCTAGTTAACCAACAGCCTACTTTCTCCTACCCCCCACTAGAATTGCCTTATGTCTGTCCCATGTATTCTTGAATTCCACCACTGTTTTTGACTCTACAACCTCCTCAGGAAGGCTGTTCCATGTATCCACAACCCTCTCTGTGAAGAAATACTTCCTCATATTACCTCTGAGCCATTCCCCCATCTTCAAATTGTGCCCCCTTGTTTTTGCACATCTCTTTTTCTGAAAGATGCTACCCTCTTGAACTTTGTTGATTCCCTTGAGGTATTTGAAAGTTTCTATCATGTCCCCCGTCTACCTCCTTTCCTCGAGGCTATACATCTTTAGATCCTTTAATCTTTCTTCATATGTCTTCTGATGCAGACCCTGCATCATTTTGGTTGCCCTCCTCTGGACAGCCTCCACCTTGTCTATGTCTTTGCAGAGATGGGGTCTACAGAACTGTACATAGTACTCCAGATGTGGTCTTACCAACTGTCTGTTCAGAGGGCCAACAACTTCCTGTTTTCTACTGGTGATGCCTCTCCCTATGCATCCCAGTACCTCTCCAGCCCTCCTTACTGCCTTCTCACATTGCTGGCTCACCTTTAGGTCATCTGACATGACTACCCCCAGGTCCCTTTCCATTTTTGTTGTTGTCCATATCTCACCCCCTGGGTTTTTGTTTCCCAGGTGTATTACTTTGCACTTCTATGCATTGAATCTAAGCTGCCATACATTTGACCATTCCTCCAGCCTTGCCAAGTCCCTTTTTATCCTTTCCATCCCACCTTGTTTATCAACCTTGTTGCAGATCTTTGTGTCATCTGCAAAGAGACATACTTTCCCTTCCAGTCCCTCTGCAATGTCACTTATAAAGACATTAAAAAGGACCAGCCCCAGTACTGAACCCTGCGGTACCTCATTAGTAACCCTCCTTTCCTTACTATGGACTCCATTTACTATTACCTGCTGTGTCCTGTTGTCCAACCAGTGTTTTACTCAGGCTACCACCCTAGGACCCACTTCCAGGCTGGCTAATTTGTTTATTAATCTTTTGTGAGGGACTGTTTCTGGGAGGTGCAACATCTTATCCATGACAGCAACCATCAGATTGTCCTTTAGGTTGCTTGGACTGGGAAGCACTTTGTACTGAGCCAGTGCAGTTTGTTTGGCTGGTGAACAAGCAGACAGGATCTTCTTCGTGATGTAAGTGAATCAATTGGGAGATTTTATTTATTGAATTGTTTCACCAGGAAAGATACACTGAGCAAATTAATGGAATCTTAATTGAAAGCTGGCCACCGTGCTGGGCGTACTGAAGGAATGCTGAAAGAACCGTGTGTGAATATTTATTTTTAATTGCTTTTGTGGCTTTTGCTCAATTGTTATAGTGAGATTATTTGAGTTTCTGATTAAATCACACAGCAGTAGCCTAATTTATACCTAACCTTGCCTTTGGAGTATTACTGGAATCGCTCGACGGCTACAGAGTGTACACTGGGCTGCTTGACTGATCCCGTTGCTGCCATAATGTAAGGAAGACTTGTGACTGTGTTTGTGAATTGTGAGTTCATTCACTGAAGGAATTTTTCTTGATAAGTGTAGCCCCTGGATCCGGATTTGGAATAAAAACTGTGGATGGGTTGGACTGTGAGTAAGCCATGACCAGAGCATCATAGTGAGTATGTCCTGGAGGAAAATTCTGTGGAGTGTATCTTTGGACTGGGAATAAATTGTGGCATGAGGGAACTGAAAAGTAGTTGGTGGAGAGTGAAGTTTGTGTGGTGTGGTGTGGAAAAAGTGCAACAACTACTCTCTCAGACTCACTGGCCTGTCTTGGCCATGAGAGCTCCTGGATTGTTTACATGCAGCGTTCATTTCAGCCATCCAGCTGAGTTTGGACTTCTTGTTTGGCCCGTGGACTCAATATTTTGTGGGGGTCTGGCTGTTGAATTCCACCCTGCTTGGGCGGGCTGGGCCGAGCAGGTCAGGGAGTCGACCAGATGGTGTGCAGTCTGCCTAGGATCTCTGCCGGGCAAGCCAGTGGACTTGCTCAAAGTAGATTGCCATAGTTGCAGGCTGGATATTTTCTGATGGCAGGCCCTTGCAGGTAAGGATCCCTAAGCTGTGGATCTGCATTGTATTGGACTATGTTTTATTACAAAATCCTTTATCTTGCTCTGGAATTTATGGTCAGACTTTGAATTTTTCATCTTGGACAGTGAGAGCATTTTCATTTTGGTATTCCCCGGTGATGAGAGGGCCTGGGTGTCCAAAATCTTATTTATTGTTTCTTGCATGTTTATTGTAAGAAGACTACTGATTTCTAACTGTTTTATACACTTAATGTGAGCAGACTACCAGATTTCTTTATTCTGAGCAGTGAGGGTGCCCTGACTTCTATTACTCCCAGACTGTGAGAGGGCCTGGGGGCTTAAATATTACTCTCTGCATACCCAGTGAGAGGGGGTTGCTGGAGATTTCTGTTTTCTGGTTTACTTTTTTTCTGTATTTTTCTGAGAGTCAAATGTTGGATTGAAATATTTATGCAGAGTTAGGAGAGGGTTTTTTTTAATTGTGCTTTTATTATTTATTTTGGGAGGGTATTTTTATTTATTTTACTTTGTGTAGATTTTGGGTTGAGTATTTTTTATCATTGTTTGTTTGGGATTTCCTCTTGGGATTGGTGCTTCTGTATTTTGTACTTTGATTGTGTTAAGCCTGTGGAATGTGTAGACCTTCTCCAGTCGTGCACTATTTGTCCTCTGCCCTCAATGACCTCCGCCCATTCCCACCCCAACTCTGATGTTGTCAACTTCCCAGTGCTGTTGAGTGCTGGGTATTGCTTGGGGTGGGGTGGGGTGGGGGTGCGATTTCAGTGGATGAATGAACGGGTCTCTCACATTGGGGTAGTTAAGCCTAGAAGGTGCTGTGAGGTGAAATGGAGCCTGGAACATGGTTCACCATGCCTAGTCCCCATACCCAAGGGCACCACTATTTCTGGTGGGCAAGTAGCCTGGGCAGCCCTAGAAACCCACCCAACTCAAGCAGTGTTATGCAATGCCAGATCGGTTAGGAATAAGACTGCAATCATTGCAGATCTTTTTGGAACAACTGATCTGGCCTGCATCACAGAGACTTGGCGGGATGAAAATGCTGGCCCCACATTGGAGGCTGCAATTCTGGCTGGGTACTCGGTGATACACCGCTCGAGATTGGACTGCGGGTGGGGGGTAGCAGTCTGTTTCAAGACCGAGTTGGGCCTCATGAGTGTACCAGTTGAGGAGATCGAATCGTTGGAGTGTACCATGGTAGCAGGTGTAGGTTGTAGGATAGCTCTCATCTACTGTCCACCTGGGGACGAGAAGCAATTCCTACAAGAAGTAATGGATTTCATGGTCGACCTGACATTTGAGTCACCCAGACTGATGGTCCTAGGTGACTTTAACACTCGGGTTGATGATGAACTCTCACAATTTGGACAGCACTTTCTCCAGTTGATGACATCGCTGGGCCTCACACAAATTGTTACCTCTGCTACCCATAAATATGGTCACTCTCTCAATTTGGTTTTCCTCCTGGGGATTGAAGCCTCCGATTTGGGGGTGGAACCTGTTGGTTGGTCTGATCACTACACTCTGAGGTTCAACTTTTGTGCCCCCCTCCATAGGCCTGCCCCTGTGGAGATGGTCAGTTACTGCCCTTTACAGGATGTGAGCCCTGAATGCCTAGTGGCAGTGATTGACCTCTCAGAGTTTCCTGTGGCAAGTTTGAATCCAGAGACTTTGTTGCTGGCCTATAATAAGACCATCTCCATGGCCCTGGATTAGATTCTCCAGTCCATGTTCATCCACTCTTCCTTTGCCCTTGGGCCCCTTGGTTTGATGGGACCCTGAGGGAGTTGTGGCAACTAGGACGAAGGTTAGAGCAGTGCTGGTGGAAATCCGCCCTGGAGGATGACCACCTTAGATTGATAGAACATTATCAAGTCTACCAATCAGCGATCTCCTGTAAGAAGGCAGAATTCCTGTCCGGGGAGATTTCTGCCACTCAGAACTGACCGGCCCAGCTCTTCCGAACTGTGGACAGGCTGTGCAACCCAGCTTGTCTGCAGCTCCGAAGAGCTTTTTCACAAGTGGAGAGTGACAAGCTTGCTCACTTCTTTGCAACTAAGGTGGCCAACATCAGGTAGAGATCCTCTTTACTCGCTCTGGGGGGCATGCTGTTGATTGGTGCCTGGTCACTTCACCTCATGCTTCCTGGAGTACATTTGACCATCTGGAGTTCATGGATGTTATGCAGATTATCCAGAGTACATGCCCTACATGCTGTACTTTGAATCTGGGCCCAACTTCCCTGATTATGGGGTGTTGTGATATTAACGGCCTGGTCCTGGTACAGATAGTCCTTTGCTCCCTTGACTCGGGTGAGTTTCCAAACTCCCTGAAGGAGGCAGTGGTGACACCCCTCCTAAAGAAGGCTTCTTTGGACCCAGACTCTCTGGCCAACTACAGACCAATCTCAAACCTCCCCTTTATAGGGAAGGTTATTGAGAAAGTAGTGGTGGTACAGTTGGAGAACCACTTGACCATCCCTAACTCTGAACCTCTCCAATCCAGTTTTAGAAAGAGGCACAGTACTGAGACTGCTCTGGTTTGGGTGCTCAATGATCTCATGATGGCAAGAGATTGGAGAAGCTGCTCCATCTTGGTACTCCTTGATCTCTCTTCAGCTTTCGACACTGTGGACCATGGGGTGCTGCTTAAGTGCCTGAGATCCATCTGTGGCCTGACTAGTACAGTTCTCAGGTGGTTTACATCTTTCCTCACTGGCATAACTCAGGCTGTGGTGTCTGGGATTTATTCCTCTGACCCACTTTCTCTGTCATATCGGGTCCCTCAGGGCTCAGTGCTGTCTCCCATGTTGTTTGCAGTGTATATGCTGCCCCTTGGAGACATTGTAAGGTGGTATGGGCTAAGGTTTCACTGCTATGCTGATGATACACAGCTCTACCTGTCTTTTCCACCTGACCAGGATATTGCTCTCCCGATATTTAACAACTGGACTTTGTCTGGGGGGCTCCCAGATCCTTGCCTCTGAATGAGTGCGAGAACTGGGGTGGTGCTTGACAATGGGCTGACACTACTATCTCAGATGTCGGCGGTCATCGAGTCTTCCTTTTACCATCTTAGGAACATCACCAGTCTCAAGCACCTTGTTCTGTCTGGTGATCTGCCTACATTGGTCCATGCCTTTGTGACCTTGTGCCTTGATTATTGCAACTCCTTGTACTTAGGGCTACCTGGGGTTGATATCTGCTACCTGCAGCTAGTGCAGAATGCTGCAGCATGGTTGTTGATGGGGACTTCTTGATCTTCCCATATTACCCCTGTGCTGTGTGATCTGCATTGGCTGCCAATCTGGTGGCGAATTGCCTTTAAAGTCAGATTACTGACTTATAAAGCTCTACATGGACTTGGCCCTGACTACTTGAAAGAGCTTCTTGTACCTTACTGCCCCAAGCAACAGCTCCGTTCAGCTGACGAGGGGTTGCTGGAGATTCCAAGGGTGTCTTTAAAATCTTTCGAACCCTGTGCATTCATGTACGCAACCCCTACCCTCTGGAATTCTCTACCCTGCCAGCTGCGGGAGTGTGCGACTGTGGGGGGATTTAAACAGGCATTGAAAACTTTTTTATGGCAACAGGCCTTTAATGGAGTGGATTGAAGGGATCCTGACAGATCATTTTATTGTTGTGTTTGCTGATTTTATCATTGTTGCTTTAACCTTACTGTACAGTGCATTGATATTCTGAAAGGTGCTTAATTTAAATAAAGATTATTATTATTATTAATGTTCATCTCATTGTACATCCTGGGGGAAAGGGAGTGAGATATACAAAAGTTGAATACGTACAATATCATTACAGAGGCTTAAAACATTGAAGCATGGTTATCAATACATATAATAGAATACAATTGGTAGACCTTTTCTGGCTCTCTGCATGACCTTTCTTAGGGCACCATCATATCTTTGGTTCTCTGGTGTCACACACAACTCTTTCTCTGGAATGATGGCTGGTACTGCTGGTGGGGTGCTGGTGAGGTGCTGGTTGTGGTGGTGATGGTGACAGTGACATGTGCTTGCTTTTGTAGCTTCTCTCTTTCGGCGTATTTCTGGCATTGCTTTTCATTGATTTGTCTCTGATTCTGACTTGTCATTTTATCACGCTGTTACTGTTTTGTCTTCCTCAATGTTTCTCTTTGTGCTTCTTTCTTTTGCTCATCAGTCCTTGTTTTGCTTTTAGTGGGTGCACTACTTGTGTCAACTTAAACTCATTTCTTCTCCTTGTGAACTTCTCTGTATCTTTGTATCCTCTCCTTAGCCTTCTGGTTGTAGTGTTCACACTGCTCAGCAATCATGCTGCTGTGGTATGCATGTGAGCACGCTGCATATTTCTCCCAATTGTTCTGTGTTGTTCTTGACATTTACTCAGTAACGCTTGCTTTTTTCTTTTGCCGATTGAGGGGCGACTGGATTCCGCTGAGCTTCACTGAGCATGGCTGCTACAGACACACATGGCCTTCTTTTGGATTCCATTATTCCAAACATGTAAACTGTCAAAACACAAATCAGTTTAAAAAATGATAGTTTATTGCCTTTTCCAGTAACAGAAGTTTGGGCAATACAAAAAAATTAATGCAAGAGCATGCTGTCAAATAAGATTGAAATAACAGCTGGTATGATGAAACATGTCATTGCAATAAAATAACAGTATTGTGATGCAGGTTGTGGTGACTCACACAGGAGAATACTGATGCAGGAAGAGATTAGTCACAAAAAAGATTTGACACAAGAAGAGAGGATTCACAAAACAAATTAAATGCATGAACAGATTATTCAATAGTCACTGCAAGAGATTAGTCACAAAAAACATTCTACGCATGAAAAGATGATTCACAAAACTGGTGAAATGCAAGAAAAGATTATTCAATAGTCACCACAAGAGATTAGTCACAAAAAACATTTGCTGCAAAAAAACAGGATTCACAAAACAAGATGGAGGCACGTATCCACCAATCTGCAAACAAGATGGAGGCACGCATTCACCCATTTGCAAACAAAATGGAGGCATGCATACACCTATCTGCAAACGAGATAGAGAGAGGCATGCATACACCCATCTGCAAATGAAATGGAGGCATGCATACACCTGTCTGCAAACAAGATGGAGACACGCATACACCCATCTGCAAACAAAATGGAGGCATGCATAGACCCACCTGCAAACAAGATGGAGACATGCATACATCCATCTACAAATGAAATGAAGGCATGCATCCACCTGCATGGAAACTAAATGGAGGTGGGCATCCACTCATCTGCAAACAGGATGAAGGCAGACATCCACTCATCTGCAAACAAGATGGTGGCATGGCACACAGCTAAAATCAGCAGTAAAGCAAGCATTAGAATTAGTGACCTAGCAAATCCATCAAACAAAGAGGCACAAATACTTGAACAACAAAAGGTACACAGACCAAGTTGCAAGGTAAAACAGTTGAAGTGAACTAAAAGCATGCCCTGCACCAAAATTATAACTAGGCAGTATGACCCCCCCAACACACACACACAGACACACACACACACACCACATGGTCTTAAAATGGTGGATGCAGAGCACCGAACGAAGAAGTGCTCCACATCCTCCATGTTAACATCCACCAAACACTAGGCCACAATATACACAGCAACAAATTAACAAGCAAATAAACAGTGTAAGTGAACAAAAAAAAATACATGTACAGAGATTGTTCTGTCCACACTAAGAAGCATGTGGCTATGCTATCCCACCCTCCTCCCCTCCACACTCACATACACACAGGCACACACACACACACACACACACACACACACACACACACACCACATGGTCTCAAAATGGTGGATGTAGAGCACCAAAAAAATGGTGCTTCCCTGCCACCATCACTGTGCAGGCCATGATTTTGGTACAGGTCATGCTTTTTGTTCATCATGTTAAAATCCACACAGCACATTACAATTTTTGTTTACTGGAAAACAGATTAACAATATTATGAAATGTATCATCTCCAAAGTTATGAATGTAAAGGCCACTTTGGAAGGTCAAGGCAACAGAATCTCATTATTTTGACTGGACTTTACAAAACAAAATGGTCCAGAGAATTCAAGCAAATCAGGTACAACTTAAGCCACAGTAATACTTTGCATAGAATTCAGTAGCATTGCCCACAGCATGCTATTACTTGTTAAAACCATGATATGCACTAACAAGCATTTGTCAATGCCAAATGTTGCTTGCTTCTATGTGCTGTTTAGGTGTTTGGAAGTCATTGGAGTGCAAATATTGAAAATTTTCGAACTTACGAGCGTGCATAGGAACTGCGCAAAGCACGCTCGTAAAACAGTCGTTTTTAGGAATTTTTTCACCAAATTTTCAACATAGCCATTTTAAGACCTCTGCTCCTGAACAGTGTCACTGTGATTTTGTTAATGTGTCCCATACATTGAGTTTGCACACTGACTGCGCCATTGTGCGCTACATGGGCAGAAACATGTTTTGGGCAGGATGTGAAAAATGACAGCTGTACTGCTCATAAGGAGGTGTGGTAAAATGGGAATGTTGAAAATCTGGAGTGAAAATATTGAAAATTTGCGAACTTACGAGCTCATGAGGAACTGCACAACGACGCCTAGAAACAGTCATTTTTAGGAATTTTTTCACCAAATTTTCAACATAGCCATTTTAAGACCTCTGCTCATGAACAGTGTCACTGTGATTTTCTTAATTTGTCCCATACATTGATTTCACACACCAACTGCGCCATTCTGCGCTACATGGGCGGAAACACATTTTGGGTGAGATGTGAAAAATGACAGCTGTACTACTCACAAGAAGGTGTGGTAAAATGGCAATGTTGAAAATCTGGAGTGAAAATATTGAAAATTTGTGAACTTACGAGCCTGCGTAGGAACTGCGCAATGCACGCTCATAAAACAGTCATTTTTTGAAATTTTTGGACCAAATTTTCAACATAGGGTTTTTGGGACCCCTTCTCATGAATGATGTCACTGTCATGGTGGTATTCAGGCCCAAAGGGTGATTTCACAGTCACTGCACAGTCACTCATGAGAAGGGTCCCAAAAACCCCATGTTGAAAATTTGGTGCAAAAATTCCCAAAAATGGTTGAGATATGCAACAAAGTTGAAACCCCCCTATCTAGGCCATTATACAGCTTACCAGCATTTCCTCAGTTCGTGGTCGGCTTTGAAGAGTGCAGACATGTTCCCGGTCCACCGAAGATCGTCGCACCAGAGTCCGGAGGTAAGTATGGGGTGAGGGGAGGGCGGGAGGCTGGGTGTGCAGTGGATGGGTGCGGGTTGTGGGAGGGGTTGGGAGATGCTCACGGGACCATTTTCATTTTTCAGGTTTAAAAAAGACGTCGTGGGACTGTTTGCCATGCTGGGGTGGGCTCCCCAGCTGCGCACAAGGACGTTGGGGGTGTTCAGCCAATGGGGATTGGGCACCCCATCAGCCAAAGGACTCATTGCCATGCTGGGATGGGCTCAGCGTGGCACCTACAACTGGGGAGAGATGCAGCTCAGCCGACGGATTGGGCACCCCATCGGGCTACTATGCAGTAGGTGTGGGGCACGCACGCCTGCATGTGGGGAGCTACGCTCAGTGGGCTTCTTATCTCTGCTCACTGAAGCATAGCTCCCCCTTTCAACTGTATGCCACTGCATTTTGGAGTGTGTCATAGACAGCTCCAAAATGCATTGGCTTACAGGGTCCGCACCTGCCAGCTCACTGACTGAATTGGAGGAGGAGGTGACACACCTCCGAAATCTCCGATGATGGCACTATGTTTCTTGCACATGCATGCAAGCAACATAAAAATTGATTGGATTGCAAGTTAAACTGTTTTTGCCCAGGCTTTAAACTGTGGAATCATTTCCAATACACCCATGCAGTACTGCCAAACTTCGTGCTATCTTACTTGTGATGAACAGGGACATAAACCGCTTTCAGGTCCCACAAGTACACTAAAGAAAAATAAAAGCCAGCTGTGCAATCCACTGGCTTTACAAGAGACTACCCTGTATTTTACCTATGCAGCATTTCAAACATTGCATCCAAATTTTTCAGCCAGCTATAAATAACAATTTCCTGTGTAGTTTGCCCTCACACATAATGACAGCCTTACCTGATTCCTGAAATGTGGCACATAACGATTCGGGGGGATGAGGGACACAAACACTTCAAGGCTTGCTGGTGACTACTCCAAAGGGAGTGAATGGCTCAAAGTGGTGACTTTTAACCCCCCAAAGACTGCCCTGCTATTGTTGTGCATCACTGATCCTGTTCAATCTCAAGTGGTTCCCTAGGTCGCATGAAAGCTCGGCACAAACATTAGGGGGTTTTGACATTAAAGGTCACTGGGGGGCATTGAACCCAGTTAACAGAAAACGCGAAACAGTAAAAAGCCAGATCAAAGCACTGTTGTCTCCTTAAGAAATGGGATGAAGTAGCAAAGCACTAAAGAACACCAAAAAAACAAACATGAAATGTAACTTTTTGGGCCACAGAATGCATGCTAAGGAAGGGGACATTATTCATTATGTCAGAGACCATTTTTTAGCACAGTATCTAAGATAGGGAATTTCATTTCAGAGTCATGTAAATAGCATTCAGAAACAAAAACAAGGACTAGCCCTTTAAAAAACATTTTTTTTTAATTTGGCAGATCAATATAAAACGGGATCTTTGTGGACCATGTTTGAGACATGGGTAGCCATGTCACAAATCAGCCCTCATTTTCCCTTGAATTTTACATAGAAAAAAGTTAAGTTTTCCAGCTCAGAAGTGTGGAATGGCATTCACTTTAAATTATCTATCTGGTGACATAGCCTAATGTATAATCCCATACACGCTGATGCTTGGGAACATTTTCCTACTTTTCTGGTTGGTAAAACATTGCCACCACAATTAGCACCCTATTTCCATGCGCTGAGCCAGATATTGTTAAACTACCCAAGTATCAGCAACTCACCAGAAGAGGAGTAAGAGCAGATGGAGGAGAGGAGTTTGGTGATCAAAGCAAGGGATAGGCCAGGGCAGCAGTGCACTCATGCAATGCAAAGTGGGAATGTGAAGGGAAGGGAGAGTTTGAGGAGGAGCAGATCAGAGGCTGGAGGGGGGAAGAGACTGATAACACAGGTACAAACTGGATGCCAGAGGAGGGGTAGATTGCAGAACCTCCACCTCACTTGGGGTGATCCTGCCTAGCTATGGGGTAATCAGGTATGGACACTACAGAGTCTTAGACTTTGTGGGGGAGCCAAGACTTTGAGATAATGAGAACTTCCAGCTGGAGTTTGATCATGAGGAGCTGCAACAGATCCAACTTCAGGAGGAGGCTACAGATGTTAAGATGAGCAACTCAGAGTTCTTTGTGAAGCTGCAGTAATGAGGTGGGGGCAGGACCAGGATTAAGCTCAAAAATGTTCCCATACAACAAGCTTAATGGAGTCATGGAGATGCTCAGAGAGATAGGGTGGGGGAATGAGTGGGAAAGAGGGGGCAGAAGGCAGCCTAGAGCTTCGAAGTGAAGCTGAGGAACAGATAAAAGGTAGCACCCACAATGACAGGTGGAGTGGGGAAGGTAGGAAAGGAAAGAGGGGGACAGGTGGGGATGGAGAGGGGTGGAAAGAGTAGGATAGAGGACACAGAAACACAGACAATGATGGCAGAAGAAGATCATAGAAGAAGGGAGGGGGCAGCTGATGGAGAAAGGAAGGAGAGAGATGAGGGGGTGAGAATAGCTAGGATGTAAAGCAATGTAGTGGATAAATCTGGCAGTAGGGAATTGCCAGGGAAGTAAAGAGGAGGGGTGGGCTGACCAGAGGGTGTCTACAGAGAGTGGAGGCTTGACCCAGAAAGGAAGGCTTGCAGCTTCACCTAAATAGGGAGGAAGCCTGGATAAACCAGTCAGAGAAATGCAGTATACAACTGGATATGGTGGAAGCCTAGATTAACAGATGTAGGTAGGATGTGGACTACACCCAAAAAGGGTGGAAGCCTAAAGGAACAAGTTAGGAGGATGTGGGCTTACCCTGATGAGATGGAAGCCTAAAGGAACAATTTAGGGAGGGGGCATAAGGGCTACACCCAGATAGGGTGGGACCCTGTAGGAGCAATTTAGGGGAGGATGCAGGGTACAAAAGACAGAGTGGCAGCCTACATTGAGCAACTCAGGGGGATAAGGGCTAAACTAAATAGTCAGGACAGGGCAATAAACATAGAAGGTGAAAGTGGTACAAAGTAATAGACACTATAACCAGTATACAGTAGACAGCTAAGCCTTGGTTATTAACAATAATAACATGGCAGATAACAGTTCTTGCTAATAAGCAGAAGTAACAATACAATGCAATAGTAGCCCTTACTAAGCAGAATAAGGTGAACAAATAGGCCCCAGTAGTGACAGTAAATAACAGGTAGTTGCAGTACCCTACCCAGATGCAGTAAGCAATGAATTGCTGGTTCCTTAGCCTGTGCCACTATAGAATTCCTTCACCATTCTGGTGGGACAAGACTGCCAGGAGAGACACCTGAAGTTTTGGCAAGGGAGGATATGGGGTCCTCCACAAGGAGGCCCCAAGGTAGAAGGTAGAGGACCTCCATCAGGATGCAACTTCTGATGAGGGACTCAATTGTTGGGGGGTGAGATTTGGGAATGAAAGGGGGGTGAAAGGGAGGTAAGGCACCTACCAGGTGCAATGACTCTGAGGAATGGGAAGCAGATCCTAAGGACTGCTAGGGTGGCAGGGCAGGGGGGAGCTGAATGTCAGTATCCACCTGGGGACAAATGACCTAGCAATGGTTAAGGCTGGCACTGTGCAGGGAGAGTTCAGGGAACTGGGGAGAAACCTAATACAGGTAGCACACATGGTGACTTTTGCCAAGGTGCTGCCAGTCTATGGCTGTGGGGAAGATAGGATACTATGCACCAGGAGTTTCAACCACTGGGTGGGCCTAGTGGGCCTTATCTGTCTATGTTTCTATGTTAAAGAATGGTACAGAGGAGGGGGCTGCACTGGGGACTGGGAACCAACCGGGAGGAATAAGGGCCTATACAGAAGTGATGGCCTGCATCTGTCTGGGAGGAAACCACTGTCCTCAGTGGACAGTTTAAATGTTACTTTCATGAACATTTAAACTAGCTGAGGGAAAGGTGGGCATAAACTGCCTGCCCCCCCCCCATAGACTGAAGCACTGGGATCCAAGGGGAGGAAAATCCCACAGGGAGCAGGTTAATAGGAACAGCAGAGAAGTAGAGGACAAGGAGGACAGGAACAAAAGTTGCAAAAAGAAAGGGAAAATGAGGCAGGGCACAATGGGAGGAAGCGGGGGTTACAGTCAGGTAGGGATCAAGGTATGGAAGGCCATTTGTGCAAATGCAAGGAATGTTGGAAATAAAATTCCAGACCTAGATGCCATCATGAAGAAGGAAGACATGGATATTCTAGCCATTATTGACTCATGGTGCACAGGTAGCCACAACTGGGACATGGCCATACCAAGTTACATTCAGCTGAGGAAGGAGAGGGAGAGAAGGAGAGGAGGAGAGGAGGAAAGAAGAAAGGGAGGAATGGTTGTGCTGTATGTAAGGGAGGGTATCAAGGTGATGAAAATGCAAAGGAACGAAGGGCAAAAAGAGGGGGTGAAGGTTCTGCTGGTCACCCTGGAGACAGGAGTTGGAGCCACTATTCACACTGCGGTAATAAACATACCTTCAGCACAGGGGGTGGAACTGGATAAGGCAGGGGTGGAAGCCATCAGCACAATGGCAGAAAAAAGGGAGTTGCTGCTATTGGGGAACTTCGGGCTGCCAAATGTAGATTGGAGCCTCCCAGATACAGCCTTGGCTAGAAACAGTGACATCTTAAACTCCCTGCAGGGTGGATTTCTCAGGCAACTACTCAAGATGCCCACTCATGTTGGGGCAGTACTTGACCTGGTGTTCACAAACAGGGCCACTATTGCAGATGTCAAGGTGAGATCCCTTGCAGCATGATTTAACATAAGGATGGCAGCAGAGGAAACAAGGATGAGGGTCTTGGACTTCAGCAGGGCAAGTTTAAAAAAATGTGTGAATGTCTCAGAGATGGCTGGGGCGGGGGATTGCCTGGGTGAGATGGAGGAACAGTGGGGCAAATTAAAGGATGACATAATGAAGGCAACAAAACAAATGAGCAAGAACGAGAGAAAATAGAGACCACTATGGTTCTCAAGGGACGTGGCTGCAAAGGTAAAGGCTAAAAGGGTAACATTCAGGAGGTACAAAGAGGCACAGAGGAAAGAGGATAGAGACGAGTACCACGAAAACCAGAGAGAAGCAGGGAAGGCAGCAAGGGTGCAAAGGTGCAAACTGACAAAATGATAGCAAAAGAAGTAACTAAGGGGGACAATATGACCATAGAGGTCCACAGACCTACCCTTATCTGTGGGTTTGATAATTATGTCTTGATTTTATTCTAGTTCCATTACAGCTTGCCTTTCTTTGGGGGGATTTTGATATTGATGAATGGATTTGTATTGGATGGCTCAAATAATTGCTCAAAGTCCCACAAACAAGTCCTCTAGAAAACCTCCACTGCATTATTGGGTGGTGGGTTGACTGTAGAAACAGGGCAAAACTTAGCATCTCTCTGTATTGTGTTTGATGCATTCTTGATTTCTGCTTGGGACCATTGAGATTACTTAAATATGTCCATATCATTCAGTGGTGCTTCTGATGTCTGATTAACCACACTTAATCTATGCCTATATATCTTCTGTTTATTAAACATAGAAACAGAAAAAAGATGACAGAGGTACAATCTAGTCTGTCCATGTGTTCCTTGGACCTTCTCAGATCCCAAGACCTAACGGCCCCTTCTACTTATTGCCTCCTACTGCTCCTGTTGCTTTTGATCGCACTTTAGCCTTGTCCCACCTCAGTTTAAATGATGTCATGGACTTTGCTTCCACTACCTCAGCTGGCAGTTTATTCCATGGCTCCATGACTCTTTCTGTAAAATAGTGTTTCCTAACCTCCCTCTTGAAGCATTGCCCCTCAACTTCCACTAATGCCCTCTAGTGTTAGAGTCAGAGACTCTTGTTGAACAGGTCCGAGGATGGCACCTTATTTATTCCTCTCAGGAGCTTGTACATCTTAATCATATCTCCCCACTCTCTCTCTCCTTGTCTCCAGTGAGAACATATTTAATGCTTCCAGACGCTACTCATATGAGTGCCCTTGAAGGCCCTGGATCATTTTGGTCACTGTTCTGTGAACAGCCTGCAACCTGTTTATATCCTTTTTCCAGATGGGGCCTTACTAAGGACCTGTGGAGTGGCAGTATTACCTCTTTCCTCCTGCTGTTGAATCCCCTCCCTATGCACCCCAGCATTATGTTGGCCTTGCCAAAAGTTTTATTGCATTGGCTTGTATATTTAAGAGTGCTGCTTATGATGACACCTAGGTCCCGTTCTTCCTGTGTGGCACTGAGCTGGACTCTGTTGAGGTGATACTCTGTCCTTGGGTTCCCCTTACCCAAATGCGTTACCTTACATTTTTTTGCATTGAACTTCAGCTGCCAGACATTGGACCATCTTTCCAGCTTCTGTAGGTCTTTTTGTAGGTCCTTAACTGTCTCCTCACTGTCAGTCCTTCCTCCTAGCTAGGTATCGTCCATGAATAGGGCAATTTTGCCCTGAATACCTATGCTGATGTCACTGATAAAGGCATTAAACAGCACTGGTCCCAACACTGAGCCTTGGTGCACATCACTAGTGACTGCACCTTCATCAGACTTCACCCCATTGACCACTACTCTCTGTTTTCTGTCCCAAAGCCAATTACCTACCCAACTGACTATGCACTTGGCTGCACCCAGATCCTCCAACTTTTTCAGCAAGTGGTTGTGGGGCACTGAATCAAAGGCCTTACTAAATTCAAAGTAGAGGAGGTCCGCTGGGTATAAAATCAGTAGGGGCTGTGGGATTCAAACCCAGGCCTCCATGTTCATAGCCAAGAGCCTTAGCCACTGCATTGCATTGCCACCTGTGACTTTGCCTTTCGTTATTAAAGATTACTTAAAAACAAGAAGCACTGCAAAAAGAACTCACTGAAAAAGAAAACGTTGTTGCTGGCTTTAAGGAACATTCCAATTACAGAAAGTCTTGATGTTCAGTTTTCAGATGAATTTCTTAAGATCTACCAATAATAATTTAAATTGGATTGGCTTATAGAAAGACATGAAGCTAAGTCCTTTGTTTAGGTTATCAATCTGGGGCTATGTTAGTTCTACAGAAGTTTCTGCTCCTCTGTTTCTTGATGCCCTGCTGTATCTGGACATGACCTCCTGCGACCCCTGTCCCTCTCCTTGTTCTTCTGCAGAAGTGTGGAATTCCACCAGCCTATACACTGACGTTGGTTGGAGTGTCCTTCTCTTTAACAAATCTCCCCTGACTCTGCACCAGTTTCTTCTGTGGAGGTATAGTAGACATAATTAGGATTCTTCAAAACTGACTTAAGCTTCTTTCTGCTGTGGCTGTGACTTTATTTATTTATTTGCTTTTGGTGACCAGGTTTGCCTTTCCTTATTAAAGATTACTTAAAAACAAGAAGCACTGGAAAAGGAACTCACTAAAAAGGAAAAAGTTGTTGCTAGCTTTAAGGAACATTCTGATTTTAAGTATCCACAGGCAGATCTGCGAGTACAATAGCCAAGCAAGACAAGAAGAAAACAAAACATTTGACAGTGATTTCTAGGACTATATAAGAGACTAGATATTTACCTGGGAAAAAACGGAAAGGCAGGGTCGCAGCTGCAGCAGAAAGGGGCTGCAGCTGATTTTGAAGACTCCTATAGCTACTATATCTTCATAGAGAAATCTGGTACTGAGTCAGGGGAGGATTTTTTATGGGAAGAACCCTCTAACCAACAGCTCCAACTGAGGAGATAGGACAGGCTGGTGAAATTCAACACTCTTGCAAAAGAACAAGTGGGGGCAGAGGTTGCTTGAGGATACGTCCAGATACATCAAAGCAACAAGAAAAAGAGGCAGCAGAAAGAAAGAGTGAAATAAACAAAATTAACCTCACATCTTTAGAACTAAAAAAGCCACAGATTGGCATCCTAAACAAAGGATGTAGTTTCATGCCTTCCTATAAGCCAAACCAATTTGAATTACGTTTTTTTATCTTAAGAAATTCACCCGAAAGCTGAACATCAAGGCTTTCTTGAATAAACAGAAGATGTGTAGACATGCATTAAATGTGGTTAATCAGACATCAAAAGCATATTTGAATGACATGGACATCTTAACTATGTCTCAAGGGTCCTACACAGAAATTGATAATGCACCAAGTGCAGTACAAAGAGAAGCTAAGTTTTGACCTGTTTCTACATTCAGCCCATCCTCTCAATGACACAGTGGCAGTTTTGAGAGGGCCTGTTTGTGGGACCTCATGCAATTATTTGTGCCATGCAATACAAGTCCATTCATCAATATCATCACCACTGAAGAAAAGCTAACTGTAATAGAACTAGGAAAAAATCAGGACATAATGATCAAGCCCACAGATAAGGTTGGGTCCATGGTCATACTGAATACCATAGACTGAATTGCCAATGTTCAATGTCAGCTCAGCAATATCGGCTTTTATGAATTTTATTGAAGTCTAATGCAGTCCCTGACTATAAAAGAAATATTAAATGTTTCTACAAAATGCTTTGTCTGTAGCGTCATCTCCCTAACCACCCTTGAATTCTTTGCTGTGGATCACTCAGTGAGGGTAACCATGTATGTGCTGCCCAAAGTTCATAAAAGCTTGGTGTGCTCTCAGTATGCCTAATCATGGTGGGAATATGCTCTTACTGAGCCCTTATCTCGGAATGTAGATGCTTACATAAAAAGACATAGTAACCACTTTTCCATTGCATATGAGAGATACAACTGAGATTCTGAGGGTCCTGGGGACATCCAGCTTGAGCCAAGCTGGCTTCTTGTCTCAGTGGAAAGAGAGGGCCTGATTGTCAAAGGTTGAAGCAGGGCTTGCATCAAGCCGTTCGTCAACCCTGATGTTTGGCACAACTGTGACCAATTTTAGTACATTGGGCACAGTTGTGACACTTTCCACAATTTATGGCAGCTCACGCTAAATGTTTGGTGCAAGCCCCATGAAAAGGATCCCCAAATGGTGCAAAGTTAGACCAGATGGGAGCTGGTCTAACTTACGTCATTTGGTGCACCCGACAGAAAATCACGATTGGTGCCAGAGGAATGCCGCAGCCCCCTATGCTGTATGTTTGGCACACCAGGGACTTGTAGCTCCATAACTCCTTCTAAAATCAGGCCCAGGATCTTTGTATTCTAATGTGCCTGGGGAGGTGGGGGTCCTCGGGCAGTATGCACATGGCTGGACTCCCCAACTACCTTAACTGATCAACATAATAATTTTCTGATGGGCCTATCAGAATTTGTGCTGAGGTTCATTTTTCAGGAGAAACTTTATTACCAGGTAAAGGTACTGTAATGAGGGCCACTTTTGCCCCCAGTTATGCTTAATGTTTACCTGGGCCACTGGGAGAAGGAGGTCATATATGTCCAACATAATAACCCTTTTTTTACTTCATACTCTTCTACATGCACTATGTAGAGGATGTCCTGATGTGTGGCATGGGACAGTAGAACAACTGGATGAATTTGTGAACTAACTGTATAAATCTAATCAAAACTTGAAATTTACAGTAAATGTGGGCAGTAATGAGGTTAGTTTTATAGACCTCAAAATACTCAAAACATAGAGATGGAACTATCACTACAGATTTGTTTCAGAAAGCCATGGCTTGGAACATGGTTCTACATGCTTCCCGCTGTCATGCACTCCACACCAGTAGGAACATATCTACCTCTCAGTGCATGAGATGTAGAAAAAATTGTAGCCTTAATTCAGATTTTACTTTAAAATATAGTAAAATGTCTTTAAGTGTCAAAACAACAGGGTTATATTGAATCAATATTAACTGACGCAAGATCCCAAGTGAGGACAATGGATAAGAGAGACCTATTATAGTACAGAAAAAAGAATTATGAGAGGGACAATGTCATAAACTTTATTACCACCCACTGTGATAATTCTAAGACAAAGAGATATTAGCCAAGAATTGGTACATTTTGATTGCTGAGACCCTCATGAAAGGAGAAGTATGTAGGCTACCCAGAATGGTCTGTAGAAGAGATAAGAACCTCTTGGACCTGCTTGTGCATTCCTTCAAATCAGTAATCAAACCCTCTAGACAAGTAGGAGAAGGTGTGACCTAATGCTGTACTGCTGAGGAGGAACAGTGACAGAAGGACTATGCAAGGCATTTGTATGGAGTACAGAAGGTATGCCACCATTACCTTACCTCTAGGTGATATTCTGAGGGTTTCCTCAGTTTAACCCGATGGATACTCCCTGCACAAGTCTTTCTAGACCAGCCTGGGTCACTTGCGATTTTTGTGTTCACACTGTGAGCTCCGCAAACATAGCTCAGTGAGAGGAGTCTGTGGTAAATCCTGTGGAGGGTGAAGACCACTGTGTCGGACACAACAGGAACAGATAAATTGCTATTTACCCATTGTTCCTCTCCCAAATCCTCTTTATCTATGTGTTGGAGCTTTATAAGTTGACTTTTGACCTGAACGGATACAGAAACATTTTCATATGCCATGCCCAGATATTCAAAAGGGTTGCACATGGCACAACAGTGTTGTGCCATGTGGAACCCACTGATGCACCCCGGCATGATGTTCAAAAGGGAAAAGTATGCGGCACAAATCCTGATGCACCGGAGCACATCAGTAATGTATGCAGACACAGGTAGGGGGGCATGCCCATGCATCACCTGCACAGCACAATATTCAGCCCAGGATGTGCAGAGCCATGCATGTGCAACCCGTACCTGTGTTGGCACAAAGTTAAGCCCCCCAAAAAGGGAACAATTGATGGTCACCCATAGCTGAGCTGCCGCATTGCAGGGTGCAACACGGCAGCTGCCACCTGTGGGTGGCCACCCGAGTTCTGGCTGCACCTGGCAGCACCCCCCCATGCCCAATTACGGGCATTTGTAAAATAAGATGTCGTCCAATATTCCTGGTGGTCCAGTGGACTACTTTCTGCTCAATCGTGGGCATCTGTTGTAAGAAAAGAAACCCCCCATCCAATATCCTGCTTTCTGCCCGATCGCGGGCATCTGTTGTAAGAAAAATCCCATCATCCGCTTTCAGCCGATCACGAGGCATCTGTTGTAGAAAAAAAGAACCCTCCTGTCCAATATCCCTGCTGGTCTAGTTGGTAACCCTCCCCACCCGCCCACTCGAGCCCCACCACTCTGCTCCTCTGCGTCAGCTGGCGGGTGGCAGTACCACCCTCCTACTCCCCACTGCCCACCGACTGACAGCTCAGTAGGGCTGCATGCCCGATGGTTCACAGCATGAGCCAGGCATGCAGCCCATATTGTACTACACATTCTGATATGTGAATGAATCACATATCTGGAATGTGTAGTACGGTATGGCTGTATGCCCATTGGCTCATGCTGTGAACCAATGGGCATGCAGCCCTACTGAGCTGTCAGTCGGCAGGTGGTGGGGCAGCAGGCAGGTGGGTGCTGCTACCCACTGGCTGGACCGGAGGGGAGCGGGTGGTGGGGGCTCAGTGGGCGGGTGGGGAGGAGGGGACCACTAGACCACCAGGATATTGGACGGGGGTTTCTTTTCTTACAACAGATGCCCACGATCAGGCAGAAAGCAGGATATTGGATGGGGGGGTTCTTTTATTACAACAGATGCCCGCGATCGGGCAGAAAGCGGTCCACTGGACCACCAGGGATATTGGACATGAAGGGTTTCTTTTCTTACAACAGATGCCCACGATCAGGCAGAAAGCAGGATATTGGACAGGGGGGTTCTTTTTTTACAACAGATGCACGCTATTGGGCAGAAAGCGGGATATTGATGGGGGGTTCTTTTATTACAACAAATGCCTGCGATCGGGCAGAAAGTGGTCCACTGTACCACCAGGGATATTGGACGGGTTTTTTTTTATTAACACAGATGCCTGCGATCGGGCACATAGCGGTCCACTGGACCACCAGGGATATAGGACGGTTTTCTATTTTTACAGAGATGCCCACGATCGGGCTGCAGGGGGCGTTGGTCTCCAACGGCTGCTGCCTGGCAGGGCGCCAGGTGCAAGTCATCGGGGTATTGGCGTACCTGCATGCAAATGGCATGCAAATTGGGCCATAATGACATGCAAATGGCCCCATGTGCGCCTTGCATAAATTATGGCCCCATTTGCATGTCACCTTTTGAATATCACGGGTGCTGTGAATGGTGCAATGGCATTTGCACTAGCGCATCTCCATGCTCCACTCTGGCCACTTGCGCTGGTGCAGTGCCACTGCGCCATGCACAGTGCGGGTGGCCAGGGTGCGATATTCAAAGCTGCTGAGCCATGGCGTAGCTCCTTTGAATATCGCTTAGTCCACGCCCCTGTGCAGCCAAGTTGAGTTGCGCCCAAGCTTGCACCACAGCCTGGTGCAGTTTGAATATCTGGGCCACAATATACTTGACATAATTGATATACTTGATATATATGATGCTTTTAATACACTTGATTTACTTAGGCTGTCCTGGCCCGATCCATGACATTTAATTTTACATTCACTCATCTGAAGCAAATGCTGTTCTGTGTGTATTTGTGCATTTGTTTCAGTGAGTCATGCACCTTTATAAAACTCTGTATTTGAATTATTTAATTTATGTTAAGGAACTAGCTATAAGAAGGACTGGATAGATTGATTAGAAGAGCATATGAGTATGTGAACCTTATTGGCATTTGCAAAATATCGCCTAACCAGACAAAAGTTTCTCATTAATTCTGTTGGGGTATTAGACCTCTTAGAATTGATTTAACTGTTAATATATTGGAAGGTGTGGAGACACTTGGAATAGCTCCCAAAAGTCACTTATCCGCTTATACTTGTCTTGCCAAAAACAAATCATTCATTGCACAGTATTGTGTGTGTTTAATTGTACTGAATGTCATTTAGAAAAAGTGGCAATCAGATAATTAGAGTTTAAAATGGGATTAAGATTTTAATTTAATTTGGGATTAGATATAAGAACCAGCTCATTTAATAAATGCTTATTGATTACCTGAGGGTGACTGCTAAGTCGGTTAAGTCTAGAATCGAATACATCTGACAATAATTCATAATTTCAATAGGTTCACTAGGTTCTCTGGCCCAGATTTATGTTTTTATAAGAGTAGCATAATTATCTATGTACCAAAGATGCCTGCAACTTGATTACAATTAGAACTGAACTGAGCATTTCTTTAGTATCTGATGTCACTCTTCACTGAGGATATCTGTGCAGGTGTTGACATCTTGCTCTGACAGCCATTTTTTGAAACCCAGCAAGAGACTGCATACATCAATAGAGCTTTATGGAGAAGTGCTTTAAGGCACTGCGCAGCTTAAAGCCAAAATATAAGCTAAAAAGGTAATTTTTTTTAATGATTGATTTTAAACTGACTGAACCAAGATACTGCTACAGATACTTTGTCTCAAAAAGACCTAGCCTGGAAAGGCACTACCATCTTACATTTTACATTTTATCTGTTTTTATTTAGATGGTCACATTAATTTCGAAACAATGGGCCAGACAGCTTTTGAATTCTAATTAAAGGACACCTTGGGCCAGATATTCAAAACTTTGCGCTGGGCGCAAACTGTTTGCGCAGGGTTAGTGCGGGTCTACTATATTCAAAAGGCCAAATAGCATGCACAAACTGCATTAGCGCCGGGCAAAATTATAATGCATGCAAGGGGCAAACTGAGGGTGAGGGGGCATGTACATGAATACAGGTGCAATGCTATATTTAGTGAATAGTGTCATGCAAAATGTTTTTGTGCAATGTAACGCAACATTTTGCATGGTGTTAATTACCACCCAGAAAAAGGTAGTCTTAACTCTGAGCAAACCAGCTTTGTGTGACTTTGTGGTTTTGTGGGGCTTTGCATGATGTTTGCGCGGCTTTGCCCGACCCTAACCAGTAAGCATAACACATAGAAATAAGACAGACATAGAGGGCACATGCTGCTCACTGATGGCATCCCTATGATGCCATCATCTGCCACCAGTCCTGGCCATGCTAGGCAGTATGTGGTGACCCAGCTCCCAGTGGACACTATGGCAGTGCAGCCATACAGCACACAGCTGCAGACCACACTGCTGTGGACACCAAAAAATGGCAGCACATACATGCAGCGCTGTGGGCATGGAGGGTATTGAGGGGATGGTGTACAAGTGGTCAGGCTGCACCACAGACCAGGTGCAGCCACATGGCTGGGACAAGCCATGCAGTGCACATGGGCCAGTGTTGGGAATTACCCAACACCAGTGTGCCTGTCTGATGGTATGTGCCTCCCAGCCGCATACCACACATCTGTAGTGACACCAGCGCACACACAGCCAGCCATGTATATGTCACTGTGAGCAGGCCATGCCAGTGGTGCAGCATCTGTGGGTCGCACAACAGCATAACACTAATGTCCCCTGTCATTAAACACCTGCAGATTGGACCTGTCACTGTGTACAGTGCAGGGGTCATCACTGCCTGACACACCATAGGCATTGCTGTGTCCCTCACATTACTGGCCCCCTTGCTATTGTAGTGTCTGCTGTGCACTGTAGCATGAACTACAGTTTGACAATTGCAGGCAACACCACCACCTTTGCCTGTGCTGTGTAGTCCCCTGCGGCACAATATTCTATGCTGTCCTGTACAAATGTAGCCTGCAGCTCCCACCATGCACTCCCAGACTGACCTACAGGTGGAGCTGTGGGCAGACCCAGTCAGCCCCTGTACTTCCAGACTGACCTACAGGTGGAGCTGTGGGACCCTGCAATAGTGCTGGGCAAACTTCGTGCAAATCAGGTCATGATGAGATGCTTATCTGGATGTTTTCCCACAGACTACCTAAGTAGCCTCATTTGCATGTCACCTTTGAATATAGCAAAGTTTTGCCCCAGGCAAACTTGATTGTGCCAGGCAAATGGCTTAGCTCCATGCTAAACCTTCACAAATGTGTTTGTGCCACACAAATATTTCAGAAATATTGTACATTTCTGCACAAAATAATTTCACATGCACTGCTGCTTGCAGCTTTACTGACTCCACACCTTTGCTAGCACACACATTGGCTACATAGTTCACCTCTATCTTCCTTCATGTTGCTGTGAACTGGGTTGCTGTTGTGGTTTGCACTTCCTTGTTGCTATATTCAGAACTGTCTTAGTCTCATCTATTTTTGAACTGCACTCCCAGTCCAGTTTGCCCAGCTTCCTTAGCATGCTATATTCAGCAGATTTAGCACCGGGGCTATCCCTTTTGAATATAGCGGGTTATTGGGTCTGGGCTAATTTAGCATGCCAGGCAGTGCTAATTTATCCCCGGGACAAGGTTTTGAATATCTGGCTCCTTGTATCTTACACTCACTGGGAGCCAAGAAAGTGAATTTCAAAGATAGTTCTAGGACTCACTGCCTTCTGAAGGTAGATTATCCATCCTTATATTTCTGATAACAAACTGTGAGGAACTAAGTACAATAGTTAATCTTAGCCTGATGTAACTTATTCATGGAATAGATACTTGTTAGCTGCCCGTAATATGTGCTATAGAAGAATTTAACTTCTGCTTAAATTCTTATCGAGGATTTTTACTTTGTCATTTTTACTTTTTACCATGTTTTCTTTAGATTTTAATGAATGTTTAGTTATCTTACTGAAGTTCGCTTAGTGTTCAAAACTTTGGAAATAGAATATAATTATTTTATTTTACTGGGAATAGTAGTGCTTACTGTGTCCACTGTGCTTAGTGCCTTAGCACATAGTTTGCATTTGTTAGTTTTTCTACTAATGCCCCTATTTGTAGATATTTATTCCCACAATTGAACAGACTTTTGTCTTTGACATCTTTTACTTTTTTCTTACTTCATTTGCCCCATTTTAGATCTACAGTAACTACTTTCAGGAGTACCCTGAACACTTAAAGCTACATGAAGGTGATCCATCACAGCATCATCAGAAAAAGAAACTGAAATTGGAGAAAAGGAATAAAGAAAGAAGTAGAAAGGGGCCAAGACATAAATGGAAGGAAGTGGCAAGAAGAATGCTTTAGAACATTGATTCCTGTTGATAAACAACCAGTTGAGCTATTTTCGAAAAGCAAGAACACTTGGGACAATTACACCTCATTGTAAGACTTTATAACTCCTTTGAATCAGAAGTGGAACAGGGGCACTCTTTTTATGACAATATTATATAGCCATCATATACTCTAGTGTAATACTATTCCTTAACCCTCCATGAAGTGGAAATAGTGGAGGAGGAACCTAGCCTGGTTTTAGAATCAGAAGCACCCCATGTTTTAGTAGAAAAGGGTAATTGTAAGAAAAACTCTGCTAAGAAAGGGAAAAACAAACAATGGAAAAATAATAAAAATGATAATAAACAACCCAAAATTTTAGAGATAATGAAGCTACTCCCCCTAACTAAAGAGGAGGCCAAGGCCTCTGGGAAAACTAGTGCTATCAAGCCAGGTGCATGTAATATACAATCAAGGTCATCGACTCCAATTTTAACCACCTAGCTGGGTAACTAAATGGGTCCTATCTCTGACAGATCTCCTTGTTTAAACCCATTGTTAATGGATAGGCCCCAAATGTCACCTCTACATGATGGGGAAATTTCACAGATATTATTACAACCCCTATAGTTTCTTCTTAGTCAACACTCTATGTAATGATTGGCGGCTCCATCATTGTCATGCCCAGGTAACAAGGAGAATTCCAAAACAAAAAAAACAGGCACTGACCACCACAATGTTTCAAGAGAATAATTGCTCATTGTTTATTTGCTCAATACAGGTGCAAAAAAACAAAACAAAATCAGAGAGCTGCTGTGTCATGTAGGTGTGCAGCCCCCTCATACAAGGCTCAACCAATTTCATGAATGCATGCTTCCTCAGGGATGGCCTTTATCCCCCAGTGGCCACACTTAAATGTAATACAACTTACAAAGACAGTGCAAATAATAGTGCAAGTGAAACATTGAGAGAAAAAGGGTTAGAACTTGATAAGAGACACAAAATGACAATTCTGTAAAGTGGCAATTATTAGACCCTTCACTTGCAAAAACTAGTCAAAAATAGCTCTGAAGGTGATGTTTTTACTGCAAAATAAAGAATGGTAAGATTTTACCATAATATTAAGCCATGAGTAATCAGTGATAACTCTGGATGTCAAGGCTACATTCCAAAAGTATGGTGCTGTATGGCTATGAAAACGACAGAAAGAAAAAGAAAAAGGGGCATTAGTCTCTAAATTAGCTAGAAAAAGATTAAGGACAGTTAACTGTTAATCTATTGTGCCCCTGATACTTTACTTAACTTTCCATAAGTGTATATACATCAGGATGACAATACAACATTTAATATTTATGGCCCTTTCTCTTTTTGAGATAGGGCATCATGTCCAAATGATCACTGAGGCCTGGGTAAAACAATATCCCTAGTTGGAAAATCCAAAAAGCTTCTACGTATAACAACATATTATCAAGATTGCCGTCTCTTGGTCCTAAAGTGACTTTTTCTATACCACAGATGCGGAAAGTGTGTGGATATTCAGTACTGTCTGTCAAAATGTGTTTTGCTAATGCATTATTTTGGTCCTTACACCTAATGTCACTGAGATGTTCACCTATCCTAACCTTAAGAGGCCTGGTGTTTTTGCCCATGTAAAACGCATTACACAAGCAGGTTGTCATATGCACCACCTCTGGTGTGGGACAGTTGATGAATTGCCATATCTGAAAGATGTTAGTGGCATTTACAGATGTAAACTGTTGTGTTTTCAATGTCAATTCAAAAATTAAAGTGGCCACAAGTATAGCATCCTAAGGGGGGCAACCACTGTGTGTTAGATTTTGCTATGGGTTGCAAAGAATGGACCAACATATTGGACAGATTTCTACCACACTGGTATGCAATCCTAGGTGGTAATGCTGCAGAATCTCTAAGTGTGGGATCTAAAACATAGAAACATAGAAGTTGACAGCAGATAAAGACCACAAGGCCCATCCAGTCTGCCCATTTCTTTTTCTACCTTATGAATGTGCCATTGGCCTTTGCTCTGTCAATGACCTATCTATTCATACTCATCTGTATTGCCCCATTATGCTTATCCCATGCCTGTTTGAAGCCCTGCACTGTATTCATATCTACCACTTCCTGAGATAGGCTGTTACATGCATCCACCATCTTTTCTGTGAAAAAAGAACTTCCTCACATTACCCCTTAATCAGCCTCCCTCTAATCTCATGCTGTGTCCTCTTGTCTTGCTATTTTTCTTATATTGAAACATGTTAGAGTCTTTCATCTTGTTAATGCCTTTAAGGTGTTTGAATGTTTCAATCATATCACCTCTCTCCCTCCTTTGCTCTAGGGTATACATATTGAGCTCAGTTAATCTGTCCTCATATGCTTTCTGATGCAGTCCCTACACCATTTTGGTTGCCCTGCTCTGGACTGCCTCAATTTGGGTTAATGTCCTTGTGAAGGTGTGGCCTCCAGTACTGCATGCATTACTCCAGATGGGGCCTAACCAGTGTCTTGTAAAGAGGGATTATTACCTCCTTCTTCTGACTTGTGATACCCCTACTAATACACCCCAACATCCCTCTAGCCTTACCTACTGCTTTAGTGGTCTGCTTGGATGATTTCAGGTCATCGGTGATGATGATGCCCAAGTCTCTTTCTTCTCTTGTGACTGCCAGTAACTCCTCTCCCAACCTATAGGTGGTTTCAGGGTTTCTCTTCCTTATGTGCATGACCTTGCACTTCTTTGTGTTAAACCCCCAGTTGCCACTCTTCCGACCATTTTGCTAGTTTATCCAGATCTCTTCTCATTCTGCCCACCCCATCTGAATCATCTACTCTGTTGCAGATCTTGGTGTCATCTGCAAACAGACAAATCTTACCCTCCAGTCCATCTGCAATGTCACTGAAAAAGATATTTAAGAGGACTGGCCCCAGTACTGATCCCTGAGGTATCCCACTTGTGACTTGCATCTCTTCTGACTGTATACCATTTACCACCACTCTCCGTTTTCTGCCTGTCAACCAGTTTGCCACCCAGTTGACCAACGTCTGACCCACCCCAAGCCTACCCAGCTTATTAGTCAATCTTCTGTGTGGAACAGTATCGAAAGCTTTGCTGAAGTCAAGGTAGGCAACATCAACTGCTCCCCTTGGTCCACCACTCTGGTTACCAAGTCAAAGAAATCTATGAGATTAGTTTGAGGACCTTCCTTTTGTAAACCCATGCTGTCTTGGATCCTGTGCTCCTATGGATTCCAGGTGTTGCACTATCCTTTCCTTAAGGAGTGTCTCCATAATCTTGCCCACTACTGAGGTAAGAATGACTGGTCTGTAGTTCCCTGCCTCCTCCCTGCTACCACTCTTGTGGAGCAGGATCACATGAGCCCTTCTCCAGTCTTCTGGGACCTCTCCTGTACTCAGAGACTAACTAAAAAGTTCTGATAATGGCTCTGCTAGTTCCACTCTTAGCTCCTTTAGTACCCTGGGATGTATGCCATCAGGTCCCATTGCCTTGTCCACCCAGAGCTTACCAAGCTCTTGTAGGGCCCTTTCTTTTGTGAAGGGACTAGTGTACACCACCCTCCCCCCTGTGTCCATGGTGCTGAGCTGTGGGCCCTGCCCTACCTTCTCTTCAGTAAATACTGAGCAGAAGTATCTATTTAGGATAGATGCTTTTCCTTGGTCCTCCTCCTCACACACACCCTTATCACCTTTGATCTTAGCAAACCCCCCTCTGGACTTTCTCCTTTAACTAATGTATCTATAGAAAGTCTTGTCACCTTCTTTTACTGTTTGTGCTAGTGTTTCCTCAGTCTGGGCCTTTGCCTACCTTACTGACTTCCCTGCTTTCCTTAGGGAGTTTGGTATGCCTCTCTATCTTCATCCTGCTGCATTCCCTTATATTTCCTGAAGGCCAGCCTTTTGGCTCTGACCTTTTCTGCTACTGTGTTGGAGAACCAAAGTGGTTTCCTTCTTCTTTTACGCTTTCTTTTCTCACTAACACAATGGGATGTTGCTTCAAGTATTGCATCTTTAATGCTTGCCCACTTTGCCTGTACCCCTCATCTGTATTTCTTTTTGCCAGGGCTAGCCTAACTCTGTTGGCCATCTTATCAAAGTCAGCTCCTCTGAAGTCCCATATTTTTGCCTTGGAATGGGATGATTTTGTTCTAGTGGCCAAATTGAACCATACCATGTGATGGTCACCGGCACGCGGGTGACCTTCTACCTGGAGATCTGTGATCCTTTCCCTGTTAGTCAGTACTAGATCTAGGATAGCCCTATCTCTTGTAGGTTGTTGTACCAGTTGTTTGAGGCCCTCCCCCTGCAGGGAATCCACCATGTTTCTAGCTCTGGCAGATGTCCCTGCTGGTATTGACCAATCTGTCTCCGGCATGTTGTAGTCTCCCATTGTCAGAACCTCCCCTTTAGCTGTTATGTTTTGTATATCTTCTAACAGTAGTGTGTCTATGTCCTCCCTCTGGTCTGGAGGCCTGTACACAACCCCAGTTCACCAAACTCTGGATCATCTTTATATTCTGAAAAGGCCACTTCCTTTTCTTTAAGAACAGGTTCTATTTTTAGTTGTTGTACCTTATAATCCCAAATAGTACACTGTTGCAAAAGTTCAGATGCTGCTTGCATCTGCTGTGTCCAGTCCATTTTGAAAAAATTCCAATTAAGGCCGTAGCCAGGCCACTTGAGTACCACTTGAGCACCCAAAGGTCCCGGGGAATGTGGCCCACCTCCAGATATCCCTCCAAACTAGTTACATTCCAAAAGATTCTCCTTGCATGGAGAACAGTTTTCTCAAGTTCAGAGTCTGCAGTATGTATACTAACTGGACTTGCTGGAGAGATAGCATCTGCTTTCCTGACTGGTGTAGTGGTTGGGGTGGGCAACTTGCATCAGGATTTTTTGAGGTATAAGCGTCTGGTTCACCAATACCCCAAAAAATAGCACTACTGAACAAGAGGGTTCCTGACACACCTACATGCAAGTCCGCAATGCTCAAGGACATGCCAGTAATTGCAGTGAACAACTGAGAGAGAACTTACTGTGCACCAAGCAGTGTTGCGTTGAGCTCCAGCACGGGTCAAATAACAAACAGGCTTCAGAAAGGGTGGCTCCAGCACTGTCATGCCCAGGTAACAAGAAGAATTCCAAAATGAAAAAACAGGCACCAACGACCACAAAGTCCCAGGAGAATAATTGCTCATTGTTTATTTGCTCAATACAGGTGGAAAAAATAAATAAAATCAGAGCTGCTGTGCCATGTAGATGTGCACATGTACACTTCCTCAGGGACGGCCTCTACCTCCAAATGGCCACAACTTAAAAAGACAGTGCAAATAATAGTGCAAGTGAAACACTGGGAGAAAAAGGTTAAAACTTGATAAGTGACACAAAATGACAATGTTGTAAAGAAGCTTTTTGGATTTTCCAACTAGGGGCATTGTTTTACCCAGGCCTCAGTGATCATTTGGACATTATGCCCTATCTCAAGAAGAGAAAGGGCCATAAATATTAAATGTTGTATTATCATCCTGATGTATATACACTTATGGAAAGTTAAGTAATGTATTAGGGGCACTATAGATTAACAGTTAACTGTTCTTAATCTTTTTCTAGCTAATTTTGAAACTAATGCCCCTTTTTCTGTTTCTTTCTGTTGTTTCTATAGTCATACAGCACCATATTTTTGGAGTGTTACCTTGACATCCAGAGTTATTGCTGATTACCCATGGCTTAATAGTATGGTAAAATCATACCATTCTTTATTTTACAGAAAAAATAGCACCTTGGTTTTGAACCATTTTTGACAAGTTTTTGTAAGCTAAGGATCTAATAATTGCCACTTTACAGCATTGTCATTTTTGTGTCTCTTATCAAGTTCTAACCTTTTTCCTCTCATTGTTTCACTTGCACTATTATTTGCTTTGTCTTTTTTTCATATACAATTTTTTTTATTTTTACTATTTTATCCCCTTCCCAGGGTCACAGCATACACATGTGTACACACATGTGTAGGCATGCACACGCTAGGATCTGGTGACCCCTTCCACCTCACCCCAGACTTGAGTAACCGCTCCTGTCACCTGCGCACCCATTGTACTTCCAGCCGATGGGTGCAGAACTACTGAGAAGTGGGTATCCACCCTTGGAGGGGAAATCCTGCTCCAGCCTACCCCTCCAGCTGGCTCCCTGGTGACCCGAGGTCATTCCCAAACCCGGGTTGTTGGTGTGACACGAGGTGTGGTTTCCTGTGCCTCAACCTTCAGCACCACCAGGCTGGCTTTGCTTTGCCTTTTAAAGTTGTATTACATTTATGTGTGGCCACTGGGGAAGGGTAAATTCCATCCCTGAGGAAGCGCACGTGCGCAAAACTGGTCGGACCTAGTACATGGGGCTGCACATGTACATGGCACAGCAGCTTTCATTTTGGGTTTTTTTTTTGCACCTGTATTGAGCAAATAAATAACAAGCAAGTATTCTCTTGAAACGTTATGGTGTTTGCTGCCTGTTTTTTTCATTTTGGAATATGTAATGATTCCCAGGTGAGTCCTTTCTCCAATAGTCATTCTAGGAATACTTTTTCTAATAATTTGTTCTCACCTTGCTCCCTCCCTCATATTCCAGGTATATTAATTATGAGAACTCAAACTTAAATCCTACTAAATCTTGGAACCTGATGCAGGATAAGGCATCTGCATTTCAGGATATCCTCCATGAATTACAAAATATAATTGAGGGTTTAAAAGCATTAGATCATCATAATAAGGTTAAAACTACTGAAAACAGAAATAACAAGATTTACCAGGAGGCTTTATGTTCCACTATTCCAAATTCCATTGAGAATTATAAAATATTCCATTTAACCTGTCACAAAGTGCATCAAAAAAATTATTTAGTGAGTCCCTATCATATTTTCCCACTTTTCTTAGTGATGACTTGTTAAAGACTTTTAAAAATCAACATGCAGCTAACTTGATTCTAATGGAGCAATTGGTCATTGTATGAAATAAAGTATAAACTTTAAAGGAAAACATTGCAACTAATGGAGCAAGAATGGACAATGTTTTGAAAATTCTAAATACTAGTAAACCTCCCAAAGAGACATCATCAGTTGAGTGTCTGGATTCTGATACAATGAATAATTCTCTAGTGTGTGTAAGAGTAGATGACTCTCCTATTGCTGTACAAACAGAAAATACTCCTATTGTTGTGAAATCTGTAAGTCCCCCTAAGGTAAAAGATGCTAAGATGAAAAAGGGAAAAAAGTCTAAAAAAGATAAACCAACTGGAACAAATGTTAGCAAGAATTTAAAGAAAAGCAATCAGGAACCTCATAGGCATAAACTAAACACTGATAATAAGGTGGGCAAATCTGATAGTCCAGATGGAAGACTCATAATTAAAAAATGACCCATAGATACTGGACTAGTTCAACATTATGAGATAAGGAAGGACCCTGATCACAACTCCAACTGAGCCAATGAAATCCAGAGAAACTCAAGGGAGGCCTGACAGACTCCACCTACATGACCAGGGACACCCTATTTGTGGCTCTTTGGGTTGTCTGGAGGGGAGAATGAGACCCACTCTGGGTTAAAATATAAGATTGTGAACCTTTTCAGGGCAGCTTTTGGACTGTTTGATGAGGATGGTGATATTAATAGGGTGGAGAGAAATAATCCTTCTGAAGGCTCCTTTCATGGAGATAGTATTGATATTGTTTGCTCATATCAAAGGGTTTTACATTATCTCTGGAAAACAGCTGTCTCCTAGAAACATTTAATTTAAAAGCCATGAAATTTCCACTAGTGCAGCCTTCAAGATTAAAAGAAACAGAGAAAGAATTATCTTCTCAACTGACTCTTAGCCTATTTGGATTCAAAAAACTGTTTAAAGAAACAACATTTTCACTGACTCAAACTATGTGTATCCTTCTTAGTAAAGTATTAAACACTCAGCAGTGAAGAATGGGAATTGTTAAAGTCATCAGAATGATGATGATGATAACATTTTATTTTTATACAGGATAGATACTGTTGGGTTGAAAAAACATTTTCAGCAGTGTTCTGTGAGTCATTACACAAATGAACAAACATTCTGAAGAAAGACAAATAGCCATTGTTTGCAAGAACTTACATACTGCTAACCTTCTGATGGAAAAGTCCTCTGTGCTGGACAGTATGAGTCTTTATATAATTCATGACAACATATGGACAAGCCCCAAATTAACACAGCATATGTTATGGCTAGTCAAACTAGGGATCATAATGAAATCCCCATTACTAACCACTTTCTAGCCCTAGCAGGCTACTATGATATCCTTGATAACTGACCACTACTGGAAAAGGATTGTTTCTCTCATGATAAAATATCTTACTCTCACTGTTTGGATGCTAATTGTACACAAAAGAGTGATATTATTGAAAATATAGATTTTATCATATCATGGAATATCTCAGGCTTAGAAAGATTGTTCCAGTATGAGGAATGGCAAAATTAAATTTTTAGCTTTCCAATCATATGATTGGAAGAAACTTGGCACCATTTTTCCATGCATTTAAAATAGTCCTGCTTCTAAGGTGGCAAAAATGGGTAGAAGAGCTGTCAGAGTAGGCCTATTTGATAAAATTAATCTGTTAAAAATAGATAAAATATACATAGTCAATTTACTAAAAAACAATAGACATTTCTGTATTATTATTTAACATATTCCACCATTTAAATCAAAATTCTACGATAAAAATAGTTGGAAGAGACTAAGTAATGACAAATTAATTCAGATACAATTTCCAACAGCATATTTATTGGTCATCAGTGATTTAAATGCTAGAGTAGGCACATTTGATGGACTCTGTGAAAATTCAGTATTGAAGTGGATATTTCCAAATACAGCTCTCCAAGTAAGAACCTCAATGGATGAAAAGCTAAAGTATAGTGGGCATCAGTCAAAACAACTAGCCAAGCTAAACCATCTCTTACCACTGAATAGAAGAACTAAGAGTGACTCTCCTGGTGACCCATCTTTTTTTTTACTAAAAATGGTGCTTCAGTCCTTGACCTAGCCCTTTAGATGGGCTCTCCTAAATTCTGGAGTGATCTAAAGATATGGTCCAGAATAGAGAGTGACCATTCTCCGATTACCCTGCAAAGCAACTACTTGAGTGAGCTATGTAAAAATCAATGCACCCCATCCCAAACTTATGAATCAAGTATTGAAGTTAGATATACAAAAAGACTAAGATGGTCTAACAGTTTAGAAAATAAAATCAGATTGCAACTTATACAGGTTATAGATAAACATATAGCACTTATACACACAGACGAACCCATATGCATCCTGAATAAAAAAACTACATAATGAATTAAATATAACAGTACATATATTATATAAAACAGAAGATGTAAGGTGGAAGTCAGATGAGGAAAGGATAGTTTGATAGAGAATGTAAAATCAGAAAGAAAAAACTAACCACCTTATTAAAATCGATTTAAGAAAGCTCCAAATCCAGAAATTTGCTTACTGCTCAAACAGGAACTCAAGACTTGCAAGACATTACTTGGAAAAAAGAAGCAGGATTACTTTAAGGACAAGTGAAAATTTATGATGACAGCTATTAATAATAAAGATCCAAAAAACATTATGGGCACTAGTTGGAATGGGATATAATGGCTATTGCCAAGAAGTTAAAATTAGTATAAATGCTGATAAATGCTTGACCTACTTCTGAAGTATTATGTATGATCCTCTTATGAATGGTCATGGAACACCATTATCATTGGGTATAATGACCTTTGATTTATATGAGATTAGTGAACAAGATGTTTTGATGACCATACACAGATTAAACCAATGAAGCTCCTGGCCCGGATAGGTTACCGTCATAAATTTATTTAACCTCACTGGAGCACTGGACCACATTTTTATCCCCCCTTCTTTATAAAATGTGTTCAAGAAAGTTTTATTCCAATCTCATGGAAGGGCTCTGTAATAATACCAATTTTCACAAAGGGTGATAGACAGGACCCAAAAATGTACTGGCCCATTAGCCTTACTGATGTAATAAGCAAAAATGTTTTCAACAATCATACAAGAAAAATTGAAAACAGAAATTAAAAGGTTAGGTGGTATTTCTCAGTATCAAGCAGGCTTCCAAGAAGTCTTTTCCACCCTAGATAATTGCTTTGTATTTCTCCATATAATAAAAACATACTACAAAGTAAGAGGTCAAAAAATATGCATGCTGTCTTTATTGACTACAGAACAGCATTTGATTCTCTAAACAGAAAACACTTGAATATCATGTTAAGATGGGGCATAAGCCCACTATTAATAAATATAATACAGAACATGTATATGGACACATGGGCTCAGGTTATAGTGGGTCTGAGGGGCAATTAACACCACCATTTCATATCAATGAGGGTATGCACCAGGGGTGTATACTAGCGCCAATATTATTTTCAGTCTATCTTAATGAGCTAATAGTAACCATAGTGGAATCCCATACTGATTCGACTAAAATAGGAACCAGTCCATGCTCACTTCTGGCATATGTGGATGATCTTGTCCTTTTCTGTTTGTCTCCCATAGGTCTTTAGAAAAAGTTAGACATACTAGCTAAGCAATCTGCTAAGCTAGATTTGAAAATAAATCACTCTAAGTCTACAATATTGGTATTTGGTGCCAGAAACACAAAATATAAATAGACTGTTAATTCAAGAAACTGGAAGTAATCAAAAGTTATCATTACTTAGGCATTATTTACACCTGGAATCTCTCTTGGAAAACACATTTAGAAAATGGACTGATAAAGGCTAGATCAGCTGCTATAGGGCTTAAAGAATTTAACTATATGTATGGAGATAATACTGTTAGGTCTCTGGTAAAATCCTTACAGGCCAACTACAAATCGCAAATATTGTATGGCATAGAAACCTGGGCAATACTTGCTTTGGATAAATAACATAATTAACTATACTACTGTTGCTCCTTCTTTTAACTCGTTCTTCATCACTTGCTCTCTACCTTTCCTCCTCTCCCCCTTCCCCTCTTCCCTTACACTCTTTCCTCCCTTAAGGCCCTTCTAGCTCTTAACCCCCACAATGCATCAAGCCCAGATAGCCTAGACCCCAAGCTTCTGTACCTCCCTGCATCAGCCATAGCCTTTCTTATTTTCTTCCTCCTTAACCTCTCCTTCTCTGCCTCTGTCCCTGATACATAGAAGTGGGCTACTGTCACCTCCCTCCCAAAAGTGGGTGATCATTCCACTCCTGGATACTTTTGTCCCATATCTCTCCTCCCCACACTGGCCAAGTTCTAAAAACATCTTGACCTCTCACAACTCACCTTGTTCCTCAACTCCACCTTCTTTTTTCACTCCATTCATCTGGTTTCAGGAAGTCCCACTCCATATCTGCCTCCCACCTCTGGTTCACTGACTCCATCCTGTTCAGGATGGACCAGAGCCAAATTACTTTTGCCATCTTTGTCGACTTGGCCAAAGTCTTTGACACTGTGTCACACCCTCTTCTCCTGGACTAGCTTAAGGCAGCATTCTTTTATGTTTCCTCAATCAGGTGGTAACACTCTTACCTAGAGGGCAGGTCATAAGCTGTCTGTATTGGAAACATCCTTTCCCTCCATTCCCTATCTGTTAAGATGTCCCCCAAGGATCTGTCCTAGGTGCCAATTATTCTCCATACTCTTCTCCATAATCCTAAATGACTCCACTCTGCCTATTCCTCTGTGTTCATCCACATTTACACAGATGACAGTGGGTTGCTTGCTTCTTGCTCACCTGCTACTGACCTTGCTGCTCATCTTCAGCAAAATTTTGACAGTGTTCAGCATTGTCTCTGTTTAAACCTTCTGTCCCTCAATGGCAAAAAAACCTGACTCTATTACCTTGGGCTCCCAGCAGAGGCTTGCCAGACTCTCCCTCCTTCCCTCTTTCCACATCCTGAATGGTACGATGCTTGCTGATGTCCCCTCTTTTAAGTAGTCTGGGGTATGACCAGACTGGCACCTCAATTTCTCAGCATACACTGATGCAATCCACTACAAGTTTCACCACAAATTGGGTGTGCCATATAGAAACAAAGCCAATATCCCTCTCTCTGCCTGCAGATAGCCACTTCCGAAGATGATCTTTGACTATGGTAGCATAGTCTATAGCATCACTCTCAAGTCCAACCTAACCAGACTGAACCCCGTCTTCCACTTTTGTTACTGTTTTTCCTTGGACCACACCCCCATACACACCACTGCTCACTCTATTCACCCCTCTTCTTCCTTCCTTTGGTGCTAGATGTTTCATACACAGTGTCATTTTCATCTCTAATTTCTGGTTTGGCTCTCTCCCTCTCCTCTTTCTTCCCTCATTCCTCCTACTCCCTCTGGAACAGAGCCTGCTATTCCTTCTCCCTGACCCTAGGAAAACTTCCAGCTGCATTCTCGTATCCTTTTCCTAAACTCTGGTCATCCTACCCATGTTTATCCACTCAGTCTCATCCTTCTCTTCCCTCAGATCCTGCTTTTGTGACCTTGCCACCCCTTCTGCAGCTTTTCCTCATCACTGACCCTTATTTTCCCTCTTTCCCCATTGCTGATGCTTCCTTGTCCCCTCAGCTGTGAGCATTTTCTATCCCCTCCAGGCCAAATGTGCCTAAATGAGTAAACCCATCTAGTAATATTGTACACCTGAGCCTACCTCCTGCACTGGCTTTGTTAGCTCATTCCTTAGCAGTCTGGGTGGTGCTAAGTGTGCTATCGTCTGACATTGTTTCTTGTACTGTGTATAACTTGTACTGTATCTTAATTTGTATTATATAAATGATACATATATATATATATATATATATATATATATATATATATATACCATCATTATTTTTGTAGCCTCGAATATTCTGCCTGTAAATTGTGAGTGCACATTGTTATTTATTCATTTTTATTTTATTTTACTGTACACGTTTACTGCATTTATTTTATTACTACTGCACCTTACAATGGGCCCTGTGCATTAGCCCCCATGTAATGGTGGTGTGAAGGCATTCCTACACACAAATGCCATGCAGTGGTGATCTACACACCTCTGGTAGCATTGACCACAGGCATGCTAGTGCCTTGCACAATGGATCCCCCCATCAGTCATGAGGCACCGCAACAGGGGTGGGACGGGGGTGTGTGCCAGGAGGGTGCCCAAGCCACCAATATGTATGATGGCACTTGCATGCCATGCTGGAGTGGGTAATACTGAGCAAAGGGGGGCCCTTCTGTAAGTTTTACATGCCTCCCCAAAGGTTAATGGAGGGGCGTGGTGGCAATGGGTTCCCTCTGTACACATATGCACCTTCCCACAGTACTACCTGGGAGGGTTGGGGGTGTCCGTTCAGGCAAACACTTTGTGTTTGAACCCTGTCAGGCTACACATCATCCCAGGACCCATCGCATGAGCACAGCAGGGGATCCACTCCAGGACCCAGGATCCAATTGGATGTCCGCCCATGCAGCCATGTTCCTCACCCATGCTGCTATGCATGGGGGGCCACGGAGAGGTGGCCAGCAGTGGTGAATGCCAGCTAGTGCAGATCTGTCTGCAGGTGCTGGGCAATGCGGGTCAGGTACATACCTTTCACATATACCCGCACCTGTGTCATGCATAGGTCACATAATGTATTTTCACTTACATATCATATACTGTATACTCCCTTCCCACATCCCTCCCAAGGGAATTTCTGGAAATAAGCTGTTACAAGCTCAGTATGTCTATCCTCATAAAGCTTTTGAAATCAATCAGTCAATTAATAAATAATTGATTGATGGAAGTGGAGTCCGCAATACCAGCAGTAGTGAAAGAGGACAACAGATTGCACAGAAAAGTAGAACACCTTGAAAATCAAGTGAGGTATAAAACCTCTGTATTGTCAGCTACATGTTTAAACTGGATTCTGAATATTAAACAATTTGAGACGTGGTTAAAGATCTCTTTATTTAGGTCTTTGATCTTCCTCTGACAATCCATCACTTTTAGCAAAAGCTTTCATGGTGCCAAAAGAAACTTTAAATGTTCCAGTGAACACTAAAAATGACAGGTTCTACATTTACCCTGACTCTGCTTACTCTACACAGCAGTGCTGCTGGTGCTTTCTTGCTTACTGCCAAGACATATTGGAGCTGGGGGGGGGCAGTTCCAGATGTTAACATTTGCCAAAGACAAAATCACCTATGTAGGTAAACAGGAGATATTTTTTTTGGGTCAACCAGCTTACCATTTTTGATGTTGTATTACGAGCGATTCCTCTAGGGATGGAGCATCACCTTCAGTGTCAGATAGAGAAATGTCTATTGCAGTGTAAGAAACTGAAGACTTGATACAATAACCGACTTTTCTGAAGCTTTTATTGACTATGCCTATAACTAGAAAATCATATATATATATATATATATATATATAAAACAAGCCTGTGGTTATATAAACATGCAAATAAATGCATTCATTTTCTTAGGCAGGGGAGCTGAAGTGAAAATAAATCATTTATTTCCATTCCAGATCAGAGAACAATGGATATTTCCAATCCAGTTACATAATGTTCTTAGCAGAATCTTCCTTTATATCTAACATCATGTTCAGGCCTGCCAGTAAAACAAATGATGCACAAACATTACTTAACAAACTTACCAGACTTTGCATTGTAAAAATGGCCATAACTTGGGCTGCATGAAAATAAATGATTTATTTTCATGCAACCCATGACATACCATATCTATTTATCTATCTATCTATCTGTACTTCTATTCAGTTATGAATGCTGAGGCTGGTTAATTTTTGCCTGTGTGGCACAACACTGCACACTTCCTACCCAGATTGGGAGTGGTGCAATATAGCAGTGCCATCCCCCAGCCTTGGCCCATCCAGCAGGCTCACTGAGTTGGCCCCCAAATTCAGCACACCAGCAGGAGAATGTTCTGTGTTACCTGCTGGGCCAATGACAATCCAACACATGTTTCTTCGTAACTTTGTTTTTAGGCATTTTTACCCTAAATGTTTAACCCTTAGGCTGCTGACAGAATTTTGAACTAATATATCAGTCAGTGGCCCTGCAAGGGTTAATATAGGCTTTTTATGACCCCCTTCTGAACGTGAGAGGTGTCAGTTATACAATAATGGCAGAAATGTCATTTTGTACCAAAAGTGCAAAAACACATTTTAGGCAGAATTTCAAAAATAACACCCATAACATTCATCAGGTGGGGTAACAAAAAAAGTCTGTGTTGAAAATTTGGGGTCAAATATTGAAAAATAGCAAAGTTATGGGTGAATGTAGAAAAAATTAAATGGAACATCATAACTTTTTTTTTTTATATTTTGACCCCAGACTTTCAACATAGTCTTTTTATAACCACACCTCATAAATTGGGTAGGTAAAAGTTTTCAAGACTAGGAGTAAAGGTGATTTTGCTGAACAATTTTAAAATCACCTTTCATGAGGGAGAGTTGTGAAAAGGCCATGTTGAAAATTCAGGGTCAAAATATTGACAAATAGCAACGTTATACATGAATATTGAAACATTTCATTGTTTACTCATAACTTTGTCATTAATGACCCCACCTAATGAATATTCTATTTGAAAGGTAATTTCACTGAATGACTGTGAAATCACTTTTTTGGCTCAGATTTGAAAAAATGTCACCTACCTTGTTTATGAGCTGGGGTAAAAAAAAAAGGCCATGTTGAAAATTGGGTGAAACAAAATATTTTTTTTCAAATGATGGAGTTATGAGTAAAAGTTGAAAATGCATTGAAAATACATTAATAGAACTTACCCTGTATTCAGTCACTTGCTGGTTGGACTCCAGAGAAACAGGACATTCAGCATTAGGCAGAGGATCATCAGTGGACTGTCTTAGGTGCGTGAGGGATGTGGGGTGGAATGGGGTAGTGGGGGTTGTAAGATTGGGGTTTAGGAACATGGAGCAAAATACATCAATGGAAGATTTCCTTTGTTTCAGGTAAAAGAAAAAAAGAAGAAACACAGATGAGGGACTATTTTCTTTGTAACAGGAAGTTTTCAATGGCACTGGGAGAGGGCACCCTGGTGTTATATGGAATTGAGTTAGAGGTGGTGGTGAGATTATAGCCATCGGGGGGGTATGGATCTTAATGACAACAGGGATGGGCACCCCAGTGCTGCTTGCCATGAAAGGAAACATGAAAGCAATTGGGGGGGTTATGAAATGTAGCAGCATCAGTATCACAGGTGGGCACTCTAATGTTGCAAATACTTTGGGTGGTAGTGTCACTGAAACTGGCATCGGGGGTTGGGCACCCTAGTGTTTTTGAAATTAAACCTGCAACGGGTTAAGCACAACTGCCACTGATAATGTAACTGTGCTGGGGGGAGTAAAATGTTACTGGTGGCCAACATCATGACCCATTGCTGCTGGTTTCTACATTTAGAAACTTGTGTCTCTCTGTGAGTGGACTATAATAGCTGCTGCAGCAACAGGCATGGAACCTCTGCATGCAGGGATGTGCTGATGCAGCCCCACTCACTGAGAATGGCAACATGGAGCATTAAAGGAAGGTTTTAGGGCACAATGCAGTCCGACTGAATGAAAGTATGCAGTGATATCTGTCTAAATGAAACACATCAAGCTTTCCTGAAAAATCTAGTTATCAGGTAAAACCAACCGAGCAGGCTCAGAAAAGTGGAATAAAAAAAAATTAAAATGGCTTAGCCTAGGAGCCTAAAAATAGCAAATGATAATGAATTGAGCTAAACTCTATGAAACATGTTTCAGTTTTCAAATCAAAGCTGTTTTTGAGTTATAGGTATGCAAAAAAAGGTATTAAAAACCCAGAACTTTACCATGTTTGCACCTCTGTAACTTTGTAACACCTGACCTGATTGGAACAAAAATTTACAGGATCTAGATATCTTGACACCAACTCTGTTCTAACCAAATTTCAGGCAAATTGACCAAACAGAAGCCCAGTTATAATGGTTCAAAAACTCAGGTTATCATTAGAGTGCTTACTCAACCCTAATGTGCAGGTGTTGCTGCGCCTGTATGATATGGATTACTGTGGACTTGGAACAGATGATAGAACTTGTTATGATCTGCCAGGTAGATTTTTATTTGCATACTGGTAGTTTGTATTGTACAGCCTTCTGTAGTATCTCTTTATTGCAATAATATAGTTATAAATATGTTAATATTCATAGCTAGCCCACAAGTATAACAAAATAAAAAAAAAACATGAGTTAAGTATATTTTAGAGTTTTCCAATTAGTTGATATTCAGTTTAACACTTCGCCTTTGATTATTGTGACCATGTCAACAATTCGATGACTTTGTACATATACTGTAAAACTATGACAATTCCTGGACTTGCAACAGTCGATAGTAATTATTACAATCAGTTGAATGCTGAAAGTAATGCATGGATTTAAATTTAAGTCACTAGTTTGTTATTATATAAAGTCTGGCATTGTAACATTTCATTAGCACAAAAACAAGGTAATCTATAAGTAAAAAAAAAAATCTGAGAAATTGAATTACAGTCTGTAAGGACCCTTCTCATCTACCATCCACCAGATGATGGGTGGGGGTTTCTGAAGGAGGTTGCGGACTTCATCGCTGAGATGGTATTGGAATCCCCCAGATGGTTGGTTCTGAGGGATTTCAATGCCTGGGTCAACGATGAACTCTTGCCGCTTGGACAAAACCTCCTCCAATTGATGGATTCATTGGGCCTAACAGGGGTTATTATCACTGCTACCCATGAGAAAGGGTACTCATTGGACTTGGTATTCCACCTGGTGATGGAGACCTCCAATGTGGAGGTGAAGCCAGTCAGTTGGTCTGACCATCACGTCCTGAGATTCAGTTTTGTAGCCCCCGAAATAGGCCTGCCCCAAAGGAGTTGGTACAGTACCGTCCTTTGAGAGGAGGTACCTCAAAAGGCCTAATGATGGTGCTGGACCTCTTGGGTTTTCCAGGGGATTGCACTGACCCAGAGCCTCTAGTGGCAGCCTATAATAAGGCTGCTATGGAGGCCCTGGATAGCATGGCTCTTGCTCGTGTTCGTCCTCTTACCTGTCACCTGGGTGCTCCCTGGTTTACTGGGGAGATCCATGAGTTGAAGAGATTGGGGTGAAGGTTGGAAAGACACTGGTGGAACACTCACCTGGAGGTGGACAGACGTAGATTGATGGATCATTATCAGATCTATCAATCAACAATTTCCCTTAAGAAGGCAGAGTTCCTGTCCAGGGAAATTGCTACTGCAAAGAACAGGCCAGCCCAGCTCTTCCGGATTGTGGACAGACTGTACAATCCGGCCTGTCTGCATTTTGGTCGAGCGTTGTCACAAATGCAGTGTGAGGAGTTTGCACAGTTCTTTGTGGATAAGGTGTCCACCATCAGGGATGAGATCAGCCAGTGCCTTCCCATTGAGCCTTGAATCAATCAATCGGGTGGTACTAATGCCTGTCAGACCTGGTTCACCTTTAGTCAGCCAGTAGTCATAGATATAGTGAGGATCATCCAGACTCTGCGGCCAACCTACTGTAGTTTGGATCTGGGCCCTACACGCCTACTTGTGGGGTGTGTAGAAGTTATTGGCCCAGTCCTTGTTGGGGTAGTGGGGCTTTCATTGGACAGAGGGATCTTCCCAGATCCCTTGAAGGAGGCAGTCGTATACCCCCTTTTAAAAAAAACCTCCCTTGACCCCGACTGCCAAGCTAACTTCAGATCAATCTCGAAATTACTCTTTGTAGGGAACGTTATTGAGAAGGTGGTCACTCTGCAGCTGGAAGACCAATTAACTAACCGCAATATCTACGACCCTCTCCATTCCGGCTTCAGAAAAAGGCATAGCACCAAAACAACCCTTGTTTGAGTACTTAATGACCTTCTGATGGCGAGAGATGGGAGAACCCATTCCATCTTGGTTCTTCTTGATCTCTCAGCAGCATTTGACACTGTGGATCATGGGGTGCTGCTAGAGTGCCTGTGGTTCTTCTGTGGACTGAAAAGGGCGGTCCTCAGTTGGTTTTGGTCATTCCTCAAGGGTAGATCCCAGAGAGTGGTTTCAGGGTTTTATTCCTCTGCCCCTTGTGGGCTACCCTGTGGGGTTCCACAGGGCCCGGTGATGTCCCCCATGTTATTCACAGTGTACATGCTTCCATTAGGGGACATTATAAGATGGGACGATTGAGTTTTCATTGCTATGCCGATGACTCTCAACTGTACATGTCTTTTGTGCATGAACAAGAATTAGATTCTGCTGTGGTGTTTAATAACTGCCTGCTGGAGATTCAGAACTGGATGAGTGCCAGCTGGCTTTGGTTGAACTCAGGAAAAACAGAGGTATTGGTGGTGGACCCTGTTTATAGGACAACAGGGACATGGGCAGGAAAACCCTCAGGATTAAATCTTGGGGGGACCCTGCTTATTGCCTCGGCCGAGGTGCAAAATCTGGGCATGGTATTTGATGAAGGCCTGACCCTGAGCACCTGGTCCCACCCAAAGATCTTCCTACCTTGGTCCATGCCTTTGTCACCAGTCATTTTGATTATTGCAATGCTCTCTACTTAGGGCTCCCAGGGGTAGATATCCACCACCTGCAACTAGTGCAGAATGCGATGGCTAGGTTGTTGACTAGAACTTCTAGATCCAGTCATATAACACCTGTGCTGTGTGAACTGCACTGGCTGCCAATACAGTGGCAGATTACCTTTAAGGTCATGTTGCTGACCTATAAAGCCCTACATGAGCAGGAACCCCACTACCTGAAAGAACTCCTGTGTCCCCACTGCCCCACCCATTCACTCTTCACTCCGATCCTCTGGTGAGGAATTGCTAGAGATTCCCAGGGTATCCCTAAAAACATCAGGAGGAAGATCGTTTGCCTTTATGACACCTACCTTTTGGAATTCTCTACCTCGCTGGATACGGGAGTGCCAGACAGTGGAGGGTTTTAAAAAATTTCTGAAGACCCATTTATTTGATCAGGCTTTCTCAGCAACTTAATAATGTGCACACTGATATGTTTTTATCTGTTTTAAATTGTAATATTGTGTGTTTTTACTTTGTACTGTAAAGGCACCCTGAGCATTGGGAGGGCACCTCATACAAATACATGTTTGATTGATTGATTTATATATGAGTAGCCTCTAGGAAACACATTATTCTTAATCTTTACTTTTCAGGATCATTAACCCTGAAGCTTTTAATCGACTTAAAATGATATTTTAAAAGTTATTTTGATAATCATATTCACAGTATACCAATCCACTTTTAAAGAGAAACTGGTGCAAATGCAGTGTCAGTGGCTCAGTAGGTAGCACACTCGCCTCTGAGGCCAGGAGATCAGAGGGCTGTGGGTTCAGTTCCCACATCTGGCACTTGGGTTAATATCCCAGTACTGACACTGTAGTGTAGCATGAGAGGGGTGCTGCACTTCTGAGGTGCCGTCTTTTGGATGAGACGTTAAACCGAGGTCCCAACTGCCTGGATTGGTGGTAGTTCAGGTGGATGTTAAAGATCCCATGGCACTTATCGAAAAGAGTAGGGGAATTTCCCCGGTGTCCTGGCCAAATTTTCCTCATTCACTAAAAATACCACCAACAGCTTAATCTGGTTCAAGGTCAGTTAGCATTCATCTGTATCCCCCTCCCCCGGGTCGTGTCTGAAAATAGGCAGGAATTGTCTAGTGCACTTACCCGGTCAACAAAAACTAAATAAAATAAATATACCTTATTCTTTGTATTTAGTAAAATCTACATCAAGTTGTTGGAGTTCAAATTTTTAGCCTTACCTGAATTAAATCTACAATTAGGGCTCATGGAAACTGATAACACTTCTGGATATTTAATTATAATACAGGCCATATGAATGTATCGTTTGTAGGCAGATTCACAATATTTACCCTTCTACTTGTAAATTATTTCAAATAATTCATGTTTCCTCCTGCTTTTGAAATGGACTTGATTTCCTCATATATGTATATTTCCTGTGTGTGTATTATATGTAAAATTACAATGAAAATAAAATATAAAAAAAGGTTATGGTGATCTCAGCCCAGTTTGTAGGGGAAATATGTCTACATCACAAAACCTCCATCACAACTACTGTAGCAATAATCAGTGTCTTTTTTGGCAGTCTAACATAAGAAGCTAAGACTGAATAGATATGTCATTTAGACTGTATCATCTTGGAAAGCCCCTATGATATGAGTGGGTGGAAGTTTATTTGGATTGGCATTCTAGGAAAGTTTGCAGTGTGATCATATGTGTTGTGCCTGAGTCTTTCTGATAAACAGAAGACTTCATTTTCCAGTGCTGTCAATCTGCCAACATTCACCAGCTCTAAATTCAATACAAAAATATAAAGGTCTTTGAGTCCTTAACCTTACTCAGTAACAACAAGGACTTTCATAATGCATGGCCTGCCAGAAGATAATAGCACTCTGTAAATTATTTGTTCACATACTTAAAGCCATCAATCAAAGAAAAATGTGCTGGCTGATTAGAAAAGAAGACAGTGTAGCTATCAATACAAATGGTTCACTTGGAGTGCAACAAATCAAAAATAGAAAATGACACTTGCATCCTAATGGACAAAAAAAGAGGAAATACAACCATTGTGTCATACTGAGTAATTATCTCTATGATAATATGTGATGAACATTATATGTAATAATTTAAAACCTTTATAAAGCAAACAAGATAATGTATTTAAAATACATGCTTTAAAAAGTGTGACATGTGAATAGACTTTACTGTTACCCAGATCCACTTTATTCAGAACAAGGGTGCTCATTATTGGAACATTGTGCAACCCTGTGTTTTACTTTAAGGCAAGAATAAAAAAAAACATACATTCCTAAGATTATTTGTTAATGAAGTTTTTTATTTATGTATTCCAAATTTGTTGATCAGGTGAGGCACAGTGAGCCAGAGCTTATGCCAGGCGTGACCCATTGGAAAAGATCGGGTCTGGGATTACATGGTGGTAGGAAAATTAAATATAATAAACAATAAGTGAAACTTGCAATACACAATGCTAAATACAATGACAAGTACAATGTATACTATGGAATGTCAGAAATTAATGTATATACATATGCATTAAACTTTCTCCGTGTCACACTTTTTCCACGCCCATCATGATGTCCGAATGGTCTACAGTGGCATGTGTGAATGCATTGGACAGATTATGGTGCATCTAGTATCAGTGCACTTAATCAACAAACAGCTTGATGCCAATCACTAGAGTGCAGAAACCTCTGGAGATGAATGTGACAAGCACTAATAGGAGCATTAAGAGAATTGTTTTACCTTTTAAGTGAGAAGTAAATGTTTAATTTGGCGACTATCCCAAAAAATACAAAATTAATTACTTATTAAAATATTCAAGAAATACTAGCTTGGCAAATAAATTCTAGTTTCTGAGCACTGTATGTCCTGAATTAGAACAGAAGAGAAAGTGACAGTGAAATGGACCCATCATACTATTCTAATTTCTAAAATATGTTACATTTCATGATAGATCACACATACTAGTTTCATGTGCAACAAAAGACAAAAGAAAACTTTATGTAATGAAACCTTGGCATTCTCTGCAACTGTCAATGGGAAGACCAGTGCATGATGGTCATAGACCCCAAATGAAGGCTATCAGTGAGTGGAGAACACAAAATAAATAATATTCTACATACTATGACTTTTTCCACTATACAGTTTATCATTTCTGTGTTGTTCTAGTCACTAACCAAATCCATGTAAACAGTAGCATGGCATTTTGACAATAATGTAGTGTACAGTATGTTCAAGTCTTTCCTAACTGTGCATCGGTACACTGTCTGTTTACCTATCAACTTACCACCACCTAGCTGCTATTCCTTGATTATAGACACTAAAGTTGAGGTAAGATTTTGCATTAAAAGTTTTTCTGTTACATATGTTTTGGTTAACAGGGGAAAAAATGCTTCAGGATGAGGTTACAACAAAAAGTTGATGTTTTGCCTTGCTCATTAAACCCCTTGTTAAAGATCCATTGATACCTTTGTAAACACTGTGGAGTACATAGTATTTACAGTAGATACAATTTAGCATATATTCTATAAATATCTCATCCATGAAATCTTTACAGAGGAAATGCAAAAGAAAACAGTGCAGGGTTTCCTTAGGGTTCAATTGCCCTTAAAGCTTATTCCTCTCTTGGAGTCATAATTCTCCATTGTAGTATCACATTCTGTTGCCATGGGAATAACTGTGATGTCACAGAGTTTCTTAACATCAGGTGGGGAATAAGCCATACACAGTGATGTACTCTTAAGGAACAAATCCTGATTTGCATAGCAAATAAATCAATACTTAATGAGAAGAAGAAATACATAACTAATATGAAATACTGTATAATCTAAATTGTGTTCAAATATTTGGTTTTTCAAAGTTCTCCTAGAGGCACCAGCTGCTTTTCAAGGCTTTGTATGTAATTTTTTTTATGACTGTTCTAGTTGTGAAACTCTTAAAGTCACACCACTGATCCTTCATATATTGCAGTTACAGTGATTAAATATTTATTATGTGAAGAACACTGGAGAAGAAAAACTATTTTTATTACTAACCTTAGTAAAATCTACAGACTAATGAAGTTATGAACACAGCATCAATTTCTGTATCATACATGTCAAAGCATCTGGGACCCCATACATAGTTACATAAAACATAGAAACTGACAACAGATAAGGAACACTTGCCCCATCTAGTCTGCCCATTTTCCCTACCTACTGCAATACCACAGATCCTACTTGATCTCTGGCATTTACCTTCTGTTTTTTATTGCTAGGGTTTCCTTATGCCTATCCCCATGTATTCTTAAATTCCCCTACTGTTTTTGCCCCCACCACCTCTTCTAAGAGACTGTTCCATGCATCCACCACCTTTTCCATGACAAAAAAATACTTCCTTGCTTTACCCCTGAGTTTACCCCCTCCAGACTCGTGTCATTACCTCTTGTACTTGAACATCTTTTTTTCTGAAAGATGTTACCCTCTTGTACCTTATTTATGCCCTTCAGGTATTTAATGCTCTTTGTCATATTCCCCGTCTCTCCTCTCTTCCAGGGTATACGTACATATTGAGATCCTCTAGTCTCTTCTTACATGACTTTTGGTGCAGACCCTGCACCATTTTTGTTGCCCTTCTCTGAACTGCTTCTGCTCTGTCTATGTCCTTCTGGAGATGCAGCCTTTGAAAATGAGCACAGTACTCCAGATGGAGTCTCACCAATGATCTGTACAGTGATATCACCACCTCCTTTTTTCTGCTGGTGATATCTCTCCCTATGCAGTAGGACACTGGGGTGCATAGTTAGAGGTATCACCAGCAGAAAAAAGGAGGTGATGATACACCTGTAAAAATCATTGGTGAGACTCCATCTGGGGTATTTTGTCCAGTTTTGGAGGCTGCATCTCAAGAAGGACACAGACAGCATGGAGACAGTTCAGCGAAGGGCAGCAAAAATGGTGCAGGATCTGCACCAAAAGTCAAATAAGGAGAGACTAGAGGATCTCAATATGTATACCCTGGAAAAGAAGAGAGAGAGAGGATATGACAGAGACCTTCAAATACCTCAAGGGCATAAATAAGGTAAAAGCGGGTAGGATCTTTCAGAAATAAACATGTTCAAGAACAAGGGGTCATGATATGAGGTTAGAGGGGAGTGATCATCAGCATCACTGTGTGGCCCAGTTCTACCTTGTACACTTCTGTGCTATACTCACAGAGGTTCAAAATACTTCTCTGTGGTACTAAACAGGTTAGTATGCTAGCATAGGGAAAGGGGCCGAGGGAGGCAAGGGTAACAAGGGTACAAATCTGCAAAGACATGAAGCAGCAAACCACAGACATGTGTTTTGTCCTTTCTAGGACTTATCAGTGTGCCATAACTATTTCCTTCATGATGATTTCCATATTCTGCCCATAATGCTTTGTATTATCTGGGTACATATGGCATAATTGATGCACAATTACTGTAAATTACATCTACATCCTGCTCCACAAAAGTGGTAGCAGGGAGGAGGCAGGGAACTACAGACCAGTCAGTCTTACCTCAGTAGTGGGCAAGATTATGGAGGCAGTCCTTGAGGAAAGGATGGTGCAACACCTGGAATCCATAGGGGCACAGGATCCAAGACAGCATGGGTTTACAAAAGGAAGATCCTGTCAAACTAATCTCCTAGATTTCTTTGACTGGGTAACCAGAGTGGTGGACCAAGGAGGAGCAGTTGATGTTGCCTACCTTGACTTCAGCAAAGCTTTCAACACTGTTCCAATAGAAGATTGATAAACAAGCTGGGTAGGCTCGTGGTGGGACAGAATTTGGCCAACTGGGTGGCAAACGGGTTGACGGGCAGAAAACAGAGAGCGGTGGTAAATGGTATGCAGTCAGAAGAGATGCAAGTCACAAGTGGGGTACCTCAGGGATCAGTCCTGGGGCCAGTCCTCTTCAATATCTTCATTAGTGACATTGCAGATGGACTAGAAAGTAAGGCTTGTCTGTTTGCAGATGACACCAAGATCTGCAACAGAGTAGATGATCCAGATGGGGTGGGCAGAATGAGAAGAGATCTGGATGAACTAGCAAAATGGTTGGAAGAGTGGCAACTGGGATTTAATGCAAAGAAGTGCAAGATCATGCACATAGGGAAGAGAAACCCTGAAGCCACCTATAGGCTGGGAGGGGAGTAGCTGGCAGTCACAAAGGAAGAAAAAGACTTGGGCATCATCATCACCGATGACCTGAAATCATCCAAGCAGACCTCTAAAGCAGTAGGTAAGGCAAGGGGGATGTTAGGATGTATTAGTAGGGGTATCACAAGTCATAAGAGGGAGGTAATAATCCCTCTTTATAAGACACTGGTTAGGCCCCATCTTGAGTACTGCAAGCAGTACTGGAGGCCACACCTTCACAAAGACATTAACCAAATTGAGGCAGTCCAGAGAAAGGCAACCAAAATGGTGCAGGGACTGCATCAGAAGACATATGAGGACAGATTAACGGAGCTCAATATGTATATCTTGAGCAAAGGAGAGAGAGAGGTGATATGATCGAAACATTCAAACACCTTAAGGGCATTAACAAGGTGAAACAGTCTAACATGTTTCAATATAAGAAAAATAGCAGAACAAGAGGACACAGCATGAGATTAGAGGGAGGCCAATTAAGGGGTAATGTGAGGAAGTTCTTTTCACAGAAAGGTGGTGGATGCATGGAATGGCCTACCTCAGGAAGTGGTGGCTATGAATACAGTGCAGGGCTTCAAACAGGCATGGGATAGGCATAAGGGAGCAATACAGATGAGTATGAATAGATAGGCCACTGACAGCAAAGGACGATGGCACATTTATAAGGTAGAAAAAGAAATGGGCAGACTGGATGGGCCTTGCGGTCCTTATCTGCCATCATCTTCTATGTTTCTACAGTAATCTCTCTTTTCATTCTGCCTGTTTGTATTATGATTTGCATTCTTTTCTTATTGCCTTGTCAATTTGCCCAGTCTGCAGGGTCTGCTTGTTATTTGCCTCCTTTTGCACTGTCCTGGGTAATACCTGTACATATGCATTCAGTTGTCTAGTGCACTTACCTGGTTACGAACATACGAACATACGAAATTTGCCAGCAGATAAAGGCCTAGAGGTCTATCAAGTCTGCTCGAATGTGCACCTAGCACCCCTTATTCTGCAGCTGCCCTTCCCTTCCACCCTTCCCCTTCATTAACCCTCCCCCTTGTCCTGTCCCATCCTCGTTTGAAGCAGTCCACTGTTCTACTGCATACCACTTCTGCAGGTAATGCATTCCACCCAGCCACCACCCTCTCTGTAAAAAAGTGTCTCCTCATCTCCCTCCTGAACCTTCCTCGCTCCAGTCTCATATCATGGCCCCTGGTGTGCCCTCCCTCCCTTACTTTGAACAGCCCCTCTGTACCTGTCTTGTTTATTCCTTTCATGTATTTAAAGGTTTCAATCATGTCCCCCTGTCTCTCCTCTCCTCCAGTGAGTACATGTTCAACTCCTTCAACCTCCTCTCATATGATAAGCCCCCCAGACCCTTGATTATCTTTGTCGCCCTGCGCTGCACTCCCTCCAGTAACTTAATGTCCCTTTTCAGATACGGACGTCAGAACTGCACGCAGTACTCCAGGTGTGGTCTAACTAATGACCTATACAGTGGCAGAATCACCTCCTCCCTCCTTGAGGATATACCCCTTGCAATACAACCCAGCATTTTGTTGGCCTTTGCAGCTGCCTTCTACACTGTGCCGAGTTGTTCATTGACCCTGTGATGAGCACACCAGATCCTTCTCCTCCTCTGTCTGGGCTAGCTGCACTCCCCCTAGCTGGTAAGTCCTCCTTGGGTTCTTCATCCCAAAATGCATCACCTTGCACTTTTTGGCATTAAAGCCAGTTGCCAGGTGTCTGACCAGGTTTCAAGCTTTGCAGATCATCCTGCAACCCCTGCCATCCCCCTAGGTCATCCACCACCGCGCCAACCTTGGTATCATCAGCAAACAGACTGATCTTGCTCTTGATGTCCCATGATATGTCTGCAATGAATATCCCAAACAACACTGGTCCCAACACCGAGCCCTGTGGGACACCACTCGTCACTGCCCTTGGGTGTGAGAGCTCCCCACCCACCACCACCCTCTGTTGCCTTCCCTGCAGCCAGTTTCCTACCCATCTCACCAGCATTGCACCTGCCCCTGTGCCTACTAACTTCCTTCCCAGCCTTCCATGTGGCACTGAGTTGAATGCCTTACTGAAGTCCAGATACAGGACATCCACTGCATGTCCCCCGTCCAGTTGCCTAGTTACCCAGTCATAGAACCCGACCAGGTTGGTTTGGCAGGATCGGCCACGTATGACCATGCTGTCTGCTGTCCTGTAGTCCTTTGGCCTCTAAGAAGGCCACCAGCCTCTCCTTCAGGATAGTCTCCATTAGCTTACCCACGATGGATGTGAGGCTCACTGGTCTGTAGTTTCCGGTTCATCCTTGGGGCCACTCTTGTGGAGGGCACCACATGAGCCATCCTCCAGTCCTGAGGTACACACCCCGAATGTAGTGAGGCATTAAATAGGTCTGCCAAAGGTCCTGCAAGGACCTCTGCCAGCTCCTTCAGTACCCTGGGGTGGATGCCATCTGGGCCTGGTGCCTTGTCCACCCTCAGTGCCTTCAAACCCTCTCGAACTCTGTCCTCCATGATTTCCCCATCTGTCACCACTTCCCCCCCCACTTCCCACCACTTAACAAAAGCTCAATAATATATATTTTGTATCTTTTTTAAACTTGTTTTTAATTACACTGTCCTTCCAGAGTAATCATTGCTTTAGCACCTGTGCACAGGAGTTCTTGTTTTTTGTTTTCAGATTTCTACCTGTTTGGCTTATTTGTCAGCCACAGAAACTAACAAAAGAAAATATGAATAAGTTCAGTCCTTCTATAGCACTCTACCAGGATAAGACAGGAGGTAAATGAAATGCAGTGGGACCTGGACAGGCTCTGGAATTTGGTAGAAATTGCAGAGGAAGTTGAACACTGAAAAATGCAGGTTGGTTTATCTGATAAAAAGTCTATGAGGACAAAATGCTTCTTAAGTAGCACAGAGTTCATTGAAACTCAGGAGGAAAAAGACTTGGGGCTCAATTCACAAAGATGACCTTAGAGCGACGCAAGGTGCGTCGGATGCACTGTGTGCCAAAGCCCCTTGCGTCACCAGCAATGCATCCTATCCTGTAAGGAACGCACCATGCGCCAGACAAGTGCACCTGGCATAAGAATACACAGTGCATCACATAAATAGCATAGGTGAAATGCAATGTGCAGGCAGCGTCCAAATGCAAGGGGTGGAGGAATGGCCGAACCACGGAGGACGCAACAAGAAGAGAGGGGGCAGCCAACACCAGGGACATGGAGGAAGAAGAATGGTCACTCCAGGAAAAATAACTTCACGGACCAGGAGACAGACATCCTCCTGGATGCAATAGAGTCCCAGGTAGGTATGACAAGTGTCAGGAGTACAGGAGCATGATAGGCAATGGTGCAAGGCCCTGAGCTGTGTGTGACACTCAACAGGCAGACCTGCTACTGTACTGGGGAGGGGACCAGAAGGTACGGACACAGCGGCAGGAGGCATGGGACAAGGTAGCCAGGCTGGTGAATGCAGTGGCACCCAGCAGGCGTAGTGTGAGGGAGCTGCAGAAGCAGCATTGTGACATCAAGCACCATGCCAAGGAGAAGGCAGCCCACAACAGGCGCTGCACAACGGCAACAGGAGGAGGACCCACACAACCATGGCCCCTCAGAAGACATTAGGAATGTGTAGTGGCACAGATCAGCATGCACAGCATACAGGGTGACACTGAGCTAGACCTGTATGAGCAACAGCATGCACAAGGTAAGCACCAGGCATGCATGTGGCTGGTGGCACCACTGTGAAGACAGCCAATGTGGCACCAGCAGTGGAGGCCGGCACACTGCAGGGGCATCAGGGACCCACAATGGACAGGGACCCAGCGGTTAGGCGCAGAGGGACACAGTGTGGCCTGGGCCACCATACAGAAGCAGGAGATGCAGGAGGTGACCCCTCTACTGGTTGCCACAGGCTGGATGTGCACCATGGCACTGGACGCATACCAGCATGTGGGCACTTGAAGTAATGCACTGTGCACATCTGTCTGTATACCCAACAGGTGCCCAGACCACAGAGACCAGACAACATGCCACAGCCAGGCAGGAAACACCACCACAATGCCATGCTGTGACCGACAGTGACAGGGAAGTGTCGGAGCACAGCAGTCACAGCAGCAGTGATGAAGAGCAACAGCAGGCATCTACCAGTGACAGCACAGTGAGCCAGGTCCACATGAGGGTGACAGATAGTGAGTCAGATGACCAACAGAGAAGTGACACTGACAGCAATGCCATGCCATCCAACAGCAGCAGCACCGTTGGGTATAGCACACTCAAAGCCAATACTGCAGACCAGCACCAGACCACAGTGGACACACAGCAGCAGGAGGACAGAGGGGATGGCCCTGTGGTGGGACAGGTGAACAATGCACCCACCACTGAAGGCCACAATGGCCTGGCACACAGCACTGCCACACTGGACTACAGAGGTGCAGGTGGGACAGACAAACATGGCGCAATACCACTGCCACTGGAGGATGACCGTGGGAAAGACCTGTCATGATACTGCCAGGATGTCCTGCTCACCCAGGAGGCAGCACAGTGTGAGCTGGCAGGGATACAAGATAGCATACGGGAACACACCACCATCAAGGTTGCACAGATGGTACAGCTGCAGCTGACAGTGGCAGATATCCATGCAGCCATCATACATGGGATCCAGAAAGGGGCATGCCAAACAACGCAGACAACACGGCTACTCCAGGACATATGGCTGTGCAGCACACACCAAGCAGATGCCATAGAACAGCAGACTATGATCATGGAATGCAGCATGGGGCAACATATCACCCAGACAGAGACAACAACGGCAATGACAACAGCACTACAGGAGATTTCAAGATGCATGCAACAACAGGCAGCCAGTGTGGTACTGGTCCCACAGATATGTCCAGACTGCATTGTGTGGTGTCACAACAGAGGGGCAGTAGATGACCACCACAGCATGGGGAACACAGCCAGCTTACAGGATGTGGGATAGGGCCTTGAGGGTGCACAGGGCATACGACAGTCATTGCTGCCTATGGGACAACAGCCAGACACAGTGCTGACACAGCATGTGACATGCACAGCCATGCCCGAGGACAGGGCTGTGGGTGATACGGCAATCAAACGCACAAACAATGGGGAACAGCAGCTGAATGCAATTGCCTCTGAAGACAGACATGTGGGCCCAACAGACATCAGGGATGGGCTGGAGGCACACAGCGATGCTGGTGTGGAAGATGGCCATGGCGCAGTGGGGCACACACTGCAGGGGGCCACTGCTGCACAGGGCACAGAAGACAACTGCAGCAAAACACCCAGTAGTACAGCTGAGGTTGTGCACAGGCACATAGGGGTACTGGAACATGATGGACATGGGGGCATGGACATCCACCCACCTGTCAGTGACATGGAGTGGTCTGGACAGACACAGAAGAGTACAGTGATAGACAACATCATGGCCATGCCAACACCCAGTGCAGCAGGGTGGCTGGGACAACACATGACAGCCCGATCCTGAGGCCACAAGAGGGCCCACCCTGAGGCAGGTAGAATGGCCTGTGAAGGGCAGATGGCCAGGCAAGGAGCACCAGCAGCAGTACCTGTTGCACAGATGGTGGCAGCTGGCAGCAGGACTGAGGTAGGGGGGACAACAGCTGCAGTATGTCAAGGACAGCTGCAGCACAATAGATACCCCCAGTGACACGATGATATTCACAGAGGCACAGGGTGCACACAGTGCCACCTGTGGTGGGGGTGCAGACAGGGCATGCCACACTGCAGGATGCTACACAGAGCAGCATCATGGTGGTACAGCCACTGTGCACTGCACAGAGTGAACCACTAGACACTGTAGGCCGGAGGGGGAGGCCAGCACACACACACCGGTATTATGCACACAGCATGCCAGGCATGTGCATCGGGGGGGGGCAAACAACAATGCTGGCCACCACAATGCAATGGTCCAGTGTGCACACCAGGCCATGGGCAGGGACTCCAACACAACATACACCACACACCACACCACACTTGGATGTGTAGGTGCATGTGTCATGCATACCTGTGCTGCATGCACATGTACCCCATATCCTCTGTACAGTGCCCATGGCCATGGCACACCCCGCCATGGCACTGCAGCATGGGACATGCACACAAGGCTGCATCCCCAGATAGTGTCACCCCCTCACTATTGATAGGCACACCACCATCCCAGATGGCACATACTGGACACGTGCACAGCCCCCAGTGCCAACCCTGTGATCAGTTGCATGCACCTTGGTGTGTACACCATGGTATGCCACGGAGCACTCATACTGCACACCTACATCCATGTTCCACCAACCACTGCCAACCAGACAAGCCCCCCCATGTGACCAGTGGGAGCAGTGGGTGCACACACCATGGTGTGGAGCACCAGCACAAGTGTGGTCCTGGTCACACACGGCACCATACCTGTCCATGTTGCCATGCATGCCCCCACACCCAGGTGCATGGCCTCTGCAGGACTATTGCCTCCCCACTACACAAGGGGCTCCACATACCACCCAGCACCAACACTCACACACAGTACCCACTGTGGGGCACACCACCATGGCAGCCATACAGAGCTGCAAACTGCAGTCCATTGGGTGGGCCCTGTGTTATGCCACATAACGTGACACACCACCTGGCCCCACACGTCTGGTACTGACACATGCATGACACATGCAGGCCCAAACCATGGGGTCCCACCTTGTTGAATGGTGGTTTGGCTTAACCACTGTGGCATGCCACTGTGGAACTAAAAGTACCCCAACACTGGGTGGCACAGGCCCACAGGGAGACAGTGTCCTGACACTGTGCCCAGTGTGTTGCATTAACAATACTTGTAGCACAATGCGGTGCATTCCACATGTTGCTGGACAGTGATCCCTATTGTCCACATGGTACCCTGCATAGGCCCTGTGGGCTGGTACCCACACATTGGCTGGCACTGACCAGTACACAGCATAGATAGGTGATGAGCATGCACAGTACAGAATGACACACAGATACAGCTAACACAAGGAACAACAATGTATTAGGAACACATAAGCAACACACGACATCAATAGTTAAGGTGATCCAAGAGGTACAGAATGCAATGGGCACAGCTCCACACACAGCAATAGTCTTACAACGATGATGCAATTAACTGCATTGCATGCACAGTTACCATTTCCCTGATGTCCCAGAGACCTGTGTCCATACCTCCCAATGGGCCCTGTTCATGGCATGTCTGTAACTGCGGGAGTTGGGCCGGGACAATGTTGCACTCCCATGCCCTCCATTCAATGTCAACCAATCTGGTCCAGGTAGTCCAGCAGGTCTTGCACTGCATCATGTAGGTCAGTCAGCAGCCTTGCCATGGGCCTGATGTGCCAGCTGAATTCCTGGGCAAAGTCATGGAGGGTGTGCGGCTGGGGTTGCATGTCATCATCACTCCTCGCGTCCCTGTCTGGTGATGTGTCCCTTTCAATCCCGGGCTGCCCTGGACCTAGTTCAGGGGGTGCATTACCACTGTCATGCGTGGAGGCATTCCCATCCCCAGTCTGGTCAGCCCGGCCAGCTGTGCCATGCTGTCCCGCCTGTTGCCATGTTGGCTGTGTCACCTGCCACAGGCAGTCCCACAGCACTGTCACCTGGCCCTACATGCTGGCGATGCACCTGTCGATCACCCGGGACATCCTCCTCTGCCTCCTCCACATCCTCCTCATCTGTTGTGTCCTCCGCACCCTGCTGTGGTGCCACCTGTTGCCTGACCAGGGCCATCATCCAGGTCCTGGCTGTGTAAGCCTATGCATCGCTCCTCTTCAGGTGTCGCATCACCCACTCCAGGGAATGCCACCGTGCATCCCGGCCCTCCTGCTCACTCCTCGCACCACCATTGGCACCTGGAAAACAATGTGACAGCCTGTGAGTGCACCACGCGCTCATGCACTGCTTCACTGCATGTTGCCCAAACCACCAATGCAAGTCTGGCAGGCCACCACCATGCCATGTCACATGTTACATGGGCTGTGACATGCATCAACCATGTGTGGGGCACACACCCACATATGTGTCCATGGTGCATGTGTCCTACCAGTAACCACCAGCCATGGCCACCTGTGCTGGCCCTTCCAGTGTGTGTGTGCTGTCACTGCCCTCTCCTGTGGGGACATAATGGTATGTGATATCATCAGTACCCATCTGTGCAGTCAAGGTCACTGTAGTGTGGTGTGTGTCAGACATGTTACTGGTGACACTTACCTGACCAGCGTGGTCGTCCTCCACACATCTGGACATCTGCCTCTCATGCCATCCTCCTCAGGTGGGCAAGGAGCCACCCCTCCCTCCAGGCCAGGTCATTCCATCTGTGTCTGTCCTGCTGCATGGTCCTTCTGATGCCAGACACCACTTGGAGCCTGCTGCCTATGGTGGACCATACCCTCTCCCTGTCAGCTAGGCTGGACTGCTGTGCTCCCTGTGGGAACAGCACCCTCCTCCACTGCTCAGCCAGGCTGATGAGAAGCACTGTCTCATCATCTGTGACGTTAGGTGCCCTGCTCAAGCATACCATTGCAACTGGGACTGCCACCTGCTGTTTGCCCTTGTGACTGCTTTACTCCCCTTGCCTCTCTCTGCAGTTTATATGGGGTTGTGTCCTGTGCTGCACTGTCCTGTGTGGCCTAGCATGTGCTACTGAAGCCCTGCACATGCTGCTGGCTCAGCTCCACATGTTCCCTGTTTTCCCCTGCCAGTCCCATGCTGTAATGCACATGCTATGCAGCGTGCATTGGCACGCAGCACGCAATGCACTGTGCGTTGTGTACGGGATAACACTGTATGCAAGTAGCATTGCTGTGGCTGCCACAGTGCGACATGCGTCCTCCCATTGTTGATGCAGTGCACACCTGTGGTGCATTGGTTGCCATCCCCCCATTTTCACACACTGTGCTTGTGCAGGGTGCCATGGCTGTGCTTGAGGGGGGGGCATGCCTCCAGTGGCACTGTGCCAGTCCTCATGGCATGCCCTATGGGTGTGCCACAATGCACCCATGTCCTGCAGCTTCAGGTGCACTGCACCCACCTATGTGCAATACCTGCGGCTGTGCTGCATGGTGTGTGCAGCCTCCCACCCACACTCTTCTCCATATCCCCATTGTGCCTACCTCTGATGTCCACTGTGCACTGGCATTGCACGTTGGCTCCAGGACCAGTGTGCTGCCAGCCACATGGCCATGGTGCTATTCCCATCACATGTAGTCTATGCTGCCTAACACTGTGGCTGCTGTGCATGGGACCCTAAACATCCCTCCATCCCTACATTACACTGCTCATGCACATGTTGCCCCTGCTAGCAATGGACACCCGGCCACACATGCTGCTGTTATAGCACTGTACATTGCACCATCTGGGGTGGCACACAGGCAATGGGCACATCTGTGTCAACTGTGCTGCCACTGTCTGTGTGAGGGCCCAGGTGTGACACCTCTATATCACCAGAGCTCTTCCGGTCCACCTGTAGTGTGTGCGCTCCACGGTGGTCCCTGGGTTCCTGGTACTGTTTTGTTGTTCCCAGCAATGCCATGGCACTGCTGCCCATAGTGTCTGCTGTGTGTGCCATTGCTGCACATGCATGTGGTCCTCCCATGGTCTTGAGGCTGTGGTCCATAGCCAGCACACAGCATGGTGGTGTTGGCGTACCTGTGGCCGTGCACACTGCGCATGCTATTGTGTGCTCATCCAAAGTGTGATGCAATGAGCTGCACTCGCATTCATTGTCCAGCTAGTGTGTGTTGTACCAGGTCTTGCTGTCATCAGTCATAGGCAGGCCCCGCTGCCTCCTCCTCCTCCCCCGCAATGTCACCATCCTTACTGGGTGCCTCCTCTTCCTCTTCCAGTGGCATGCCATGTTCCAGTGCTATGTTGTGCAGCACGCAACATGCTATGAGCAGTTTCCTTGCCATTACTGGTGCATACTGCAGTACACCCCCTGATCTTGAGGATGCCAAATGTGTGCTCTATCTCACTGTGTGTTGCTGTGTGGGCATTGTTGTACTGTTGCTCTGCCACACTTTGTGGATGCCTCACTGGTGTCATCAGCCAGGGCTGTTGTGGGTATCTGCTGTCACCTGTGGGAAGGGAGATGTTGGTTAGTGTTGTGCCCACCCATGCTGTGTGTGTCTGTGTGTGCCTTACCACTCAGCCAGCCATCTGTAAGTGTCCCACTCTGGAAGATTTCACACACTTCACAGTTCTTGTAGATGCATGCATCATGTGTGGACCCTGGATAATGTGCCACAACATCAAGGATCCTGCACCTGCTGTCACAGATGACCTGTACATTCATGGAGTGGAAACCCCTTCAGTTGACATAGGTCTCTGGTTCATCCAGTAGTGCCCTTATGGCAATGTGTGTGCAGTCTACTGCACCAAGCACACATGGGAATCCTGCTGTGCTGTAGAATCCTACTTTATTGCCAGTTGCTTCTGGGTGTCTGTGGGTAGGTGGATGCATCAGTGTGACCTGTGTATGAGGGCATCCATGACTGCCCTCAGGCACTGTGATAAGGAGGGCTGTGAGATGCCCATGGTGTCGCCACTCGGTGTCTGGAATCTGCCAGTGGCCATTACCCATAGGGCTGTACATACCTTCACCTCTATTGGTATGGCATGGCCTCTCCAGGTTCTGCTTCTCAGGTCAGCATCAAGTTCCTGGCATAGCTCTGCTATGCCTGCCTTCCCAAGTTTATATCGTGTGATGCACTGCTCCTTGGTCAAGTCCGTGTGGGCAATGCGTGGCCGGTACACACACATGGCATGCCTCCAGTGTCTGAGTTGCTGTTGTCTGTGCACCTGCTGTGCAGTGCCACCCTGTTGTGCAGTTTGGCGGGCACGTCGTCTATGGTGTTGCATGGCCAGCTGTATGCCCAGTAGGGCCTGTAGTGCTAACATCCTCCTGGCAGTTGTCTGTCTCTGTTCTGCTGCAGTCATGTGTCTCAGTCCTGTATCACTGCCCTGCCTCTTCCTTTCCTTTTTCTAAGTCCCCTTAGATCAGCTCTGTGTGGTGTAGCAGGTGTTTGAAACCTGCTGTTTGGTGCACCTTTGTGAATTGCACTCCTGCGTCCTGCATGTCTTACCCCTGTCGCAATGCACCATGCGTCATGGCGCTAGCTGCCTTCTGGTGCTGTGCTGGTGCATGGGGTACTTGACGCAGTGGGTCTTTGCATTCACATATGGTGCATTTGTGAATCCTGTCTTGCTTGCGTCTTGGCGCAGCATGCTGCTTGCGTCCATTTGCTTGGCGCACGCACCTTGCATCTTGGTGCAGCATTTGAGAATTGGGCCCTTGGTGTTGATGATCAGCAACAGTGATAAATGGGGCAACAGAATAAGGCCACAGCTAGCAAAACAGATAAAATCATGGCATGCATCAATAAAAAGTTTGTAAACAGATTAAAAGATATTGTTATTCCACTGAATAGATCATTAGTTAGACCCCATCTGGAGTACAGTGTAGAGTTCTGGACCCATAGTGAATTGAGAGGGTGTGGAAGAGGATTACCAAAGTGGTCAAAGGCTTGGATAGCATGGGCTATGAGAACTGACTAGGAGAACTGGGACTGTTCTCTAGGAAAATTAAATGACTCATTGGTGGCATAATTACAGGTTTCAAATATACAAGAAGGATAACATCATCCGACCAAATGCAACCCTTCAGTACTCTTCAGGGAACACTCAATTCCTTTGAAAGAAAGAAAATACAAGATAAATAGGATGGAATTCCTCACAAAATGAGCGATTAGACACTTGGAACACACTACCAGAACAGGTGGTGTCAGGTGTCAGCTGAGGCTGTTTTTATTTGTAAGCTCAAAATAGATACTTATCTATCAGAAAAAAAGTGGTTGCAGTGTACTATAACTGAGTGGGCAGGGAAAGATGGCCATGAGCAATACACAATATAGCTTTCTTTCCTAAATTTACATATTTGAATGTACAAATGAATCATATTTCTGGTCTTTCCAGCAATGTGCTAACATGCTACAGTACAGGAAATGTAAGAACATTTGCTCACTGGTAAAACTGTACTCAGTAGGAACCTTTTTATCTACACAGCAATATGCAAGAAAGAAGGCACAGTAGTGGGGATACATTTTTTCAAACCTATGCAATCAATAACCTAAAATTTAGAGTTCTAAAATAAACTGTGGGCTACTCAGGAATGATGAATATACATAGTAGACATGATCTGACTACTTGACATGAAAAAATTGGCCACATTTGTGAAGCCCTTCAATAAACTTCTAGTAGTAGTGAAAGTATATTTTTTAACAGATGTAATACAGGCAGAAGCCTACTTACAGTGCTGACCTATAAGGGTATGTAGTTACAAAGCATCAGCTAGAGGAACAAAATCTGGCCAGAGTCAATACGGCTGCAAAAGGATGATACTGATGCAGCCAAAAAAGTGAGAGGCTGCTTTACCCCACATTATGAACCCCTGTATGTGAAAGTTTTCAAATTCCCACTGAAATGTGATTCCAGCCATCAAAATGTCATCAGTGCCACAGGTCAAAAAACACATTTTGGGTAGGATCTGAAAATGACATCTGCCACAATCATGAAGGTGTGTGCAAAAATGGCTATGTTGAAAATCTGAGGTCAAAATAATGAAAATTACTGAATTTATGAGCAAGAGTGGAAAAATACCAATGTGTGCACACAACTTGGTCATTTTTTTTTATATACTGACCCCACATTTTTTAGATAGCATTCTTATGACCCCACCTCAGGGTGGTGAAAATGTGATTTCACAATGTGAATTCAAAATCGCTTTTCAGGCCTGATTTGCATAATTTCACCACCACTGGTCATGAGGTAGGGTCCCAAAAAAGCCCATGTTTAAAATGTGGGGCCAAAATATGCAAAAATGACAATGTTATGCATCAAATTTCAAAACCCCTTTGAAATACATTGAACCACACTTACCTTAGTTTTTCATATTGCAGTCGACAGTTCCAGCAGCAAGATGTGTCTTCGACTGGAGAGAAAATCTTTGCTCTGGGACATGTCCAAGTGAGTGAGGATATGTGTGGTGTTGGGGTGGTGGGTGCTGAGTGGGAGGTGGGGGTGGGGAAGGTAGATCAGTGAGGGACCATTTTCTTTTTTGCAAGTTTAAAAAAAAAACATTGAGGGATGGTGTTCTTTATTTCAGACTGGAATGGCAATTGGAGGGTTAACGGTGCCACTAGACACCAGAGAAAGAGAAATACATTATGGGGACAGTGATTGGTGGGTGAGGGGGTGCCATGAGACACCAGGACTTTATTTCAGACTGGAACGGTGATCAGAGGGTGGAGGGTGCCACTAGACACCAGTGAAAGAGGAATATACTACAGTGACAGCAATTGGATGATTGGGGGTGCCACTACATATCAGAGAAAGAGGAATACATTAGGGAGATGACAACTGGAGGGTGGGGAGTGCCACTAGACATCAGAGAAGTAGCACTAGACAGCAAGGATGGTGATCTGAGGGTGGGGGTGCCACTAGACTCCAGGGAAACAGTAATACAATATGGGGACAGCAGTTGAAGAGTGGGTGTGCCACTAGACACCAGAAAATGGTAAATAACAGGGTCAGTGATCAGAGTGTGGGAGTGCCACTAGACACTAGCAAAAAAAAAATGCTCACTCAGAACCTGAAAGTGAACTGGAAGTGAGTGTGAAGTAGGAAAAAATTGTGCAGGGGTTGGGGAGGGATGAAAAGCACTGTAGTAGATAGAGAGTAATGCATGTGCTTCAACTCCACTGTGGAAGGACCACAGTCAAGGTATCCAATCATGTACTTCCAGAGTCCTTACTCTCTACCATGTCATAGCAATACATCAGCATAGTTCTGCTTTGCAGACGTATAAATGTTTGTTGACATTCTTCCTGCATATTTTTCTCCCCATGTGACTGACCAGGAAGAGACAAATAGAGTAGATAACAAAATGTCATTTACTTTTTAAAGCACATATATTTGCAATTATAATTTTTAAGCCAAAAAAACAGAATATGGACTATGGAGCAGAACACCTAACCACAGGCACACAGAAAGGTTTGGCAGAAAAAGACTCATATTCCATCTTGTCTGCTCATTTTCCTTCTGCGTCATATGAACCTATCATTATATATGCCTTGGCCAAATATTACAGTGACTGTTCAGCCCCTTCCCCACAACACTCTTGTTTACAATCCAGTTCCCTGCCTTTGTTTCCACCAACCCCTTATAGTTATCCAATGCTGCATCAAAATCTATTACCATCTTGGTGTTAACCCCTTTGGCAGACGATTCCATCTATCCACCACTCTCTCTATAAAGAAATGCTTATACTAGGTATCATACTGGGTTTATGAGAAGGAAGAAGGCAACACTGACCATTGAGACCATCCAATTATCTATGTTCACACTACTCATGTACAGTACTTTTCAAATTTTTTGTAAATGGCTCTTGGGATTGGGAATTCATGATATGAGTTAGTATTTGATTCTGAACCTCTACCATTCTTTCAGTAAAGATGAGCTTATATGCCTCAGTTCTAAAGGGTTTAACTACTAACTGAAAATTATGGCCTGATATTATGTGGTTTAATTTTTAGTTGTAGGTTCATGCCATTAATAAGTGCCTTGTTCCTGACTATTTTAATTACCATTAGAAGAGCCCGTCTTAGTCTCCATTTCTTGAGGATAAAGTGGTTTATGTGTTTTAGTTTTCCATCGTAGTGGCTACTTTTTTTAAAAAATTCAGTATGAAACATATAAACAGAAAAATGAAGGCAGAAGGAGACCAAAGGTTCATCAAGTCTGCCCATGAGTTTCCCAAGATCTATTTCTGGTCCGGGGACCTAACTTATGCTTTATTGATATTTTCAAGACAACACTTTACTAAAGACAACAGCACTAAAACAGTACAAATGGAAAATACAAAACAACATGCCCAACTGTATACAGTAGAGTGCATATATTAAACAAAAGTAAGCAGAAGGAGTGTAACAAGTGGGGGAAGTCCATGATCAATACCCAGAAAAACAAGGTTATATACCCCAGTGGCTCATTATTGAAAATGATCTATGCACCAAAGTGGATATTACGACCACAACCTTGATACAAGTAGCCTCCAGCAAGCTACCCAAAGCCTCAAACACACAGGTATCCATACATCTCTTAAGGTACATCATCAGTTGTGCTGAATATTGCATATCTCTCCTAACAAAGCAACTATGCAATCCATATTTCAAAACCCCAGCTTCAAAACTGGGGGGCAGACTATCAAAGAATCATTGTGGGCAGTGCTCATCATCCTTTCAGTAAGACACCTACTTTTAGATGGGCAGCCCCTCTTTTCACTTCTTTCCAGGTGCAGCACAGGTGGGTCAGCTATTAAACTATATTCTTGAAGTCTATCTGATAAGGATCTAGAGTCCAGGTACAGCATCTGTAGCAAGAAGGATTAGCTATTTGTTTTGGCGTCCCCTGGAAATGTGCAGAGGGTGGAACGTTTGCTCCATTTTTTTCTCAAAAGAAGTGAGTTAATTGTTCATGCTGGCGCACATTTTTTCTATTCGTAGGCTGGATAACAGTTCATTGTGCCACTGTTGATATGAGAGTTTATCTGAGTCCAACCAATGTCCAAGTACAAGATTTTTAACTGAGCATGCTATTAGTGATATACACTGAAGTTGGCCAAGATCAAGCCCAAGTCTACAGAATTCTGCAGTAGGGTTACTGCAGGCAACAATGCAGTTTCGGTGGGAGTTAATCCCTTTTGTCATGCAGGAAACTGTGACACTGCACTTGATCCTAGCAGGCTTCTCTATATGATGCCTTCTCTCTGTCACAGAGATTTATTGAAGATTTCCTGTCATGCAGACCTCAATTATGAATAGGTCATGGAGACCGAAAAGGGATCCATACATGCTTGGCTGGTGGACCAAAAGTCTCAGACCAGCTCACACTCCCAAAGGAAGTGCAATAATGAACCTTTTTCTTTGTTACACCTAATGCAAATGTCTGATTGAACTTTACCAATTTTGAAGAGTCTCTTGGGAGTATAGTTAAGGTAATTTAAGATACTGAACTGCATGAGTCTGAGTTTTTCATTCTTAATATACTCATAAAAGGTCCTTCCAGATCAGTTCTCACCTCGGTTGAGCATGGGGTATTGCCTTGTTCCAAGTAGAGCAATTACCATTCCTTTCCAAATGGATTTTTCAAATATATGGTTGTTATAGTTAGAGGTGACTTGGGGTTTGGTGGGCACCATTGTTAGGGAGTCTAAAAGTTCCTGGTGAAGGGATTCCCAAGGGGTTGGACCCAGATGTTGGGCCAATGCATGAGTTAATTGCATGTATTTAAAGATGGCGTTGTTGTCAACCCTGTGCTGCACCTGTAAAGAAGTGAAAAGAGGGGCTGCCCATCTAAAAGTAGGTGTCTTACTGAAATGATGATGAGCACTGCCCACAATGATTCTTTGATAGTCTGCCCCCCAGTTTTGAAGCTGGGGTTTTGAAATATGGATTGCATAGTTGCTTTGTTAGGAGAGATATGCAATAGTCAGCACAACTGATGATGTACCTTATGAGAGGTATGGATACCTGTGTGTTTGAGGCTTTGGGTAGCTTGCTGGAGGCTACTTGTATCAAGGCTGTGGTTGCAATATCCACTTTGGTGCATAGATCATTTTCAATACTGAGCCACTGGGGTATATAACCTTGTTTTTCTGGGTATTGATCATGGACTTCCCAGTGTAGATACTTACCAGAGTGGCCAAGTAGTATATTGGGAAATGGGGGAGTTGGAGACTGTCTTGAATTGTAGGTCTAGCAAGTTTGTGGTAGGCTTGTCTATGGCATTTATCTGCCCATATAAAGGAGGAAACTATTTGGTGTACCCTGACAAATCACGTATTAGTTAGAATCAGATTTAGCATAATCAGGGGTTAAAGGAGTCTAGGTATTACATCCTTTTTGACAATGGATATGCAGCCCCAAAGTGCTAAAGGTAAAGATTTCTACCTCTGCAGATCTTGTTCTACAGTGGCCACTAGGTTATCTAGATTGTCTGACTTTAGCTTAGAGGTGCTTTTGCATAATTCTATGCTTAAATAATGAAGCTTGACAGGGGCCCAGGTAAGGTCAAGTTGAGTTATAGTCTGTTTATTAACTGCAACATTTAGGGGCATTATTTGGGTCTTGGAAACATTAAGTTTGTAATTGGAAAGAGTCCCTAAATCTATGTCTCTTAGGGTCATGGAAATGAACGATTGAGGGTTTAGTACGTATAAATGAATATCATCTGCATAAATAGACAACTTGTATGATGAGGTGCCTAAGGGGATACCCTGCACCTCTGGGTTGCCTTTTACTTTGAGAGCTAAGGGCTCCAAGAACAGAATGAATAACATGGGGGAGAGAGCACACTCCTGCCAGGTGCCCCTCACGAGCCTCGCTAGATAGGAACCTATTGCATATCACTCTTGCTTGTGGATCAAAATAAAGAACTTTCTGCCAGGCTATGAAGGATTCCAGGAAACCACATTTTTCTAAGACTGTGTAGAGGAAGGGCCATTATAGCCAGTCAAAAGCCTTCTCTGCATCCAGGAAGACCAGCGACTTTGGGATCTCCAACTCTCGGGATGTGGTGAAGATATGGGTAAGCTTCTGCAAGTGATCTGATGAGACCTTGTGTGACATAAACCCCACCTGTTCTGACCCTATGAAGTAGCCCCATACTATGTTCATCCTATCTGCCAGTATCTTGACCAGGATTTTGATATCTTGATTTATTAGAGATATGGGCCTACAGCTCAATATATGTTTGGTATTTTTCCAAGGTTTAAGTAACACAGTGATTAAGGCCATGGACAGTGATGGATCATTGAGCCCCTCACTATGCATATGCATAAAGACATGGGTAAGCACTGGGGAAAAGTCAGATTCGAAGGTTTTGTAAAAGTTGTCTGTAAATCCATCTGTGCCCTTAACCCAGTCCAAGTGCAATGATTTAATGGCCCTGGAGATTGCTGTCACTGAGATGGGGGTAGCCAGAGTTTTCTGCTACTCTGTTGTGAGAAAGGGGAGTTTTATTGTATCCAAACAGGATTCCATGTCTCAGGCTAAGGGTGCAGGCTGGTATTCTTGATATAATTTCTGGTAGAATGCTTAGAATTCTCTGGCTATGTCTCTAGGGTGTTTTAAGGGAGTCATTCTCCTCTGATTGAATGGTTGCTATTGTTCTGCTAATTTCCTACTTCTTAAAGCATATGGCCATAAGTTTGTCTGCATTTTTTCTTGATCTATGCACTTTGCACAGGATCTAAAACCTGCATGCTGCACCTGTTCCCTTAGCAATTCTTTATACTTTATCTGTAGAGATTGGAGGTTAAGTGTAGTTTGTTCTGGGGTAGTGGAGGAGAGCTCAGCTTTAATGCATCTAATCCTTGTAGGAGATTCTGGGTTTCCGCTTGTCTATTTTTTTGTGAACTGTGGTAAGCCTTATGACTTCCACCCTAACTGTGCATTTGAAAGCATGCCAGAAACAGTCCAGTTGTGTGGACGAACCCTCATTCTCTCACTTAAGATGTTTACTATGATCTCTCGTATCTTAGAGGTCAGGTTCTTGTTCTTGAGGAGTTGTGTGTTAAGCCCCCAAAAGGGTCTCTATCTGATCCTTGAATGAATGCTACCTGAAGCTTGACAGGGGAATGGTCCAAGTGGATTCTGGCTAGAATTTGGTAATGGTGAATACTATGGAGAAGTCTGGCACTGATTAAGAAGCAGTCTATCTTTGAGTAGAAATTATGTCTGGGGGAACAGAATATATACTCTCTAGTGGCAGGTGAAAGGGTGTGCCATGGGTCAGTATGGCCTAGTGTATTCACCAGGTTCCTCAAGACAGGCTGTGCAGGTGATAGACCCTTGCGTCTACTGCCAAATTTGTCTAGCTCATTGTTAGAGGGAAGGTTCCTGTCTCCTAGTGAGAGCATAGGGAGATGGGGAAAAAACGTACCAGGGTAGACAGTAATGTGGAGAAGAATCCTAGCAAGCCTACATTTGGCCCACAGATGTTACCCAAAAGAATGTGTGTTGTCTAGGGTGTCCACTAATGTCAGAAAATTGCCCTGCGTATCCACTATCTGTTGTTCTAGGGCAAATCTGATGTTTTTTTCCAAACATCCTGATACCTGCTTGCAGCTGGACAGAGTCTGAAGCGTCATACAGCTCTAACCCATTCCCTTCAAAAAAGTAAGATTTCAGTGTCTAACAAGTGTGTTTCCTGAAGCATTACAATCAGGCTTTCTAATTGATTTAATTGCTTGAGGATTTGGTATCTGTTTTTATTTCTAGCCCCCTTAATGTTCCATGATACAAAGGGTAGGGTGCTACCCATAGATATCAGTTAGACAGATTTCAGATTACGGTAGTTTACACCTGCATAGGACCCCCTCAGCTTGAGATGCTGTCTGCAGTTTATGGTGCACTCCAAAATCCCCCCAGAACACACAACATTAAACAGTATAACAAGTGAGCAAAACATGGGACATCAAACTTAACCCAGCACTGTCAAATCATCATTCTTCTGGCTCCCCACAATTGCAAAGTCCATCACCCCCAGTCCTTTAGACTGCACTCCTAATCAAATGATCTGCAATGAGCTACAGGAAGAAGTATCAGTCCCTGAGCCCTTTAGCACTGCACTTTCCTGGGCAGGTTATTTATGATAGCGCTAAATGCTTATGCATTATTACCAGTTGCTGAAAATGGTTCTGGAGACTAGGCTCCAGCTTGTGGGGATCTGTGGCAGTATCACCTCCAAGGTATGGGTGGTAGAGGGTATGCTGAAGTACCCTATAGCTACTGGTATCTTGGGGGGTTGAGCAGGATTGCCTGCTATTTGACACCCTTTTAATGCAGGGTCCATTTGGGTTGGGAGTTTCCAGAAGTCAGCCATTGTCCTGATGTCTGGAATGTAACCACTCCCCAAGCCCCCTGTCATGGACGTAGATCTGCTTACTCATAGTCTGCATGACTGCACTAAAATATTGCTTTGTGGCTGCATAATGTATTGGCACAATGCTTTCCTGCTTGTCCACTGGCATTGCCCACCAGACCATTAAGTGCTCCCTCCCATAACTCCAACACAGTTTATAAACTGGGCTGTAAATTGACTTGTGAGAGTTGAACTACCTTCCCATCCCAGACATCCCACAATAATAACATTATGTGTTGAATCAGTCTCTATAGAAAAGTCACACAATTCCCTGCCTAAGCTAAATGTCCAATGAAAGAAAAAGCAGAAGTAGAAATAGAAAAGACTTGGAATCTCAGTTCTTGTTGCACCAAGTTCTGTTTAACAAGCAGCCTGCATTCCTCATGGAACTGCTTCCATGTCCCCTGATACATTAGATTACTTGAGTGCGCCTGGAGCTAGCATATAGCTGAACTGGGTCAGAGGTCCAGTTGGGTGGAAGCAATTAAGGAATTCTGAATCTGAGTGCCCCTCTCATTAAGCATGTAAATATTGGACTGCTGAGGTTATTTAAGTGGGGTAGGATTCATTGAAGAATATCAGACATTGCAGGGATTCTCAGGATCCTACGAGAGGCAGAACACAGAACTGGACACTCAAGATGGTGAGACATAGGTCTCACATCTGCAACGGCACCAGCAATGATTTAGTCAGGTAGGTAAAACTTCTAAAAGTAATCAGTAACGGTGCACATCATATGTAAGGCAGGCACTCAACTCAATTTGGGTCAACTGGTGCAGAAGCAGTAGATCACAAATACTGGCAGGAGGTTCAGTGGGAAGGGAGCCTCTGGACCAGAAAAAGGTTTGAGAACACCATGGGGAGATATAAGCAAGCTTCCATAGCTGAGAAAAATGGTTTCTAGCCATCCAAGGCTTGGATGAGGAGTTTGGCTGGGTAGACAACTCATAACTCAATGCCTGCTACATGCAGTTTATTTTTGATTTCTTTATGCCTGGTTTGGCATGCTCTCGTCTGAGGGCTGAGGTCACTAAAAATGTGTATGCCCTGGCTTTCCCAGCTGGCCTCCTTAAGATCTCCCACCTTTGCAAGGATGTATATTTTGTCAAGAAAATTCAGATACTGAAAGATGATAGGTCTCGGTTTATTGCCTGGAGTTGGAGAAGGGCATAGGTGGGGGGTGGGCCCTTTCAATTCTGTAGTTGAGGCCACTGGGGAAGGGCCTGACAGCTTCATACATAATTTCTGGATGAAAAGATTAGTGTCCCTGTCCTTAATTTTCTCTGGAATGCCAACAATTATTAAATTGTTCTATCAGCTTTGACCTTTTTGATCCTCTAGTTGGTCTTCAAGTTTTTGCATTTTACACCTCAAGCTGGTGATCTCTGTGTTAGTTTGATTCAGATGATCCTCTATGGAGGAGATGTTGGCTTCCTTATCTGAGACACACATCCTCAGTGCCTCTAGTGCCAGCTTTAAACTTTTGAGGTCCCCTAAAAAATTGAGCAGGGTGGCCTGGATCTTCAGTGAAACCACAGGGTGGCAGTGTGTGGCCCACCCAGTACCTAAAAAATAAAGAAAACTCTGGGAGGGATCATGATCCAAAAAACCTCAGACTGAACTCAGATGCAAACAACTGGAAAAGCTCAGACCCACTCACCAGATTTGAAATTAGTATATTATATTTATTTGAATACCACTGTTCATATAGATCAACGTTTTGTAATGATTTCACTACTTCTTCAGGATCTATAGTTAATGAAATTATAAAGTCATTTTTACTGCTCACTTATGGTCTTAATATTGTTCTCTAAAACATTATATTTAATGGTAATCCACATTTGTATATCTATGTGACATCTTATTCACTTTTGTATGTTTTTCCGCATTCATGTTCCTTAAAAGAAAAGAAAAAAAATATTCTCTAATATTCACAAATGTTCATATCATCATTTGTTGTTGTTACATATTTCTAATTAAAAAATCATTTCTGTATAGCACTTTTTTATATAACACTATTTTATATCTCACCTTGATTTTGTGGTATTTCTTCAATTCTAAATTTCACACAGTTTTCATGCAACAGTACTGTATAGACACAAACAAAGAACATGTTTTGGCTTGATTTGTATAGTCCAATGTCATGAAAAGTATTTTATCTTATATATATATATATATATATATTAGAGGCAAAAACTCAGTTTTAGTTTAATGCATTAGTTGGGTTGTTCCATTTTGACAAAAGTGAAATTTGGTGTTGAGGTTGAAAGGCCCCCCATGGACCCGCCCACACCCCCAGCGGTGTCGGGTGCACATTGGGGTTGCCAGCCATAACTCTCACCCCATCACATGTGTAAAGAAGCAGAGGTATAGGAGAATGGGGTGAGAGTTAGTCGATAACCCCAACGTGCACCCTGATGATGGTTGGGGTGTGGGTGGGGGTCCAAGGGGGGCTTTCAACCCTAACACCGAATTTCCTCGCTTTTGTCACTGTGGAACAATCCTAACTAATGCATTAAATGGAGTTTTTTGCCTCTAATTTCCCTGTTTTTTGAGAATGATAATGAGAAATAGTGAATGTAATGCGGTGTCGGGAGCGTGGTGCCCTTTGGGCCCTGCGCTTTCGCCACATGATGTCTTGTCACATTGTAACAAGGTGCCCGCAAATGCAAATGGTAATGTACATGGTGATGCAAAGCAAAACAGAAAGAGAAACAGTACTGTAGACACAAATGGTAAAAATAACACAAACGCAAGCGCAAATGAAAACATAAAGGGTAATGCACATGGTGGTGTAGACGGGAACGGTAAGTGAAATGGGTACGGAACCGCAAGCGGAAGCGGTAACGGTAACAGTAATGTAAGCACACAGGCTGGTTTTCCCCAAAAGCAGCATAGAGAAAGACGGTGAGTACAAAGAATGTATGCATAATAATGGGTCTCGGAGCAGAAAATGAGGAGTTGGAATACTAAATTGCTTATATCTCAGGAACCGTATGACGTAGAAAAAAATGCAAAAGTCATATAATTTATGACTTTCCTGGCTAGTTTTGTACTTAGCCCTCAGTAGGGGGCTAGAACTTTTCAACGAAAAGTCTGTATCTTGCAATCGCTTCTGAGATACGGGCCCTGAAAGGCACTGCATAATCGATCGTAATGTTATCTTAAGGAAAAAGAGAAGTTCGAGTGCAATAACTTTGGCTCCTGTAATATTTTTTTCACAAAACCACTGAAAGGCACATCTGTGGATGCTGGCTTTCTTCCTCCAAATTTCAGCCCAAAAGACCTAACTGCTTTTTTGCAGCAAGGCGCCAAAGGATTCCTGTAATGCAGCAGATGCGTAATGTTATCCTATGGAAAAATGTCAAATTTGAGTGCCATAACTTTGCCGCCCTGTAATATTTTTCACCAAACACTGAAAGGCACATCTGTGAGATGTTGGCTCAGTGTCCCTCCAAATTTCAGCCCAAAAGACCAAACCGTTCTCTTGTGCAGGTTGCCAAAGAATTGCTGCTGTCATTTTCCCACAGCCTGAAAAAGTACTTGTTGAACTTTTGGCAAGTTTTCGTGAAATTCATTCGATAATTGTCATAAGTGCGAAAGTACTTTGTGAAAGTACTTTTCCAGAAATCTGAAAACATATTCTGGGGTGTTTTACCCCAAAATAAAGACATGCCTAGCATCCTCAGAGTCCGACTAGGTGAATACAAAAGAATTAGGTTGCTAGAGGTCCCAAATTTAAATGCCAAAGCATTTTCTGATGGCCAACTGAAAACAAAATGGCAGATTTACGACAGTAAAGGGCCATTTGCGAAAGTAAAAACTGCATTTGAGACACTGTCAAACTTTTTAACTTTTCCCATTGACTTATAATGGGAACTTGTTTTTTGAATAACTTTTGAACCGTTTAATATTTTTTCACAAAATCTTCAAAAGGCACATCAGGGACCCCGGCCGTACATTCCCTGAAGATTTCGTACTGGTGGCGCAAACCGTGCGACCTGTAGAGATGACCAAAGGATTGCAAAATAGCATAAACATGCGTGCAGATCACGCTTAATAACTCCGCACCTGGATATCCAAACAGTACAAAAGTTGGTAGATCCCAAGATGTATGGTTCTTGATCGTGTATTCCAAATTTCAGACAAATCTGTTGAATGGTTGCAAAGTTATTAAGGTGCAAAATTTTGGGTTTAAGATGTAAGTGAAACCTCAACTCTAACTATGGTAGCACTGCGTGCTACCATTGCCTGGGCGCGGAGCCCTGTACGTTATCCTTTGCGTTTTCATTTGCGCTTGTGTTTCTGTTATTTTTGCCATTTGTGTCTACAGTACTGTTTCTCTTTCTGTTTCACTTTGCGTCACCATGCCCATTGACATTTCTATTTGCAGGCACCATGTTACTATGTGACAACACATCACGTGGCAGACCTGTTCCATCTATGCCACGTTGCATTGCCCTTTCTGTTGTCATTTGCGCTTGCGTTACCATATGCTACACTGTTAGCGCTTCTGTTTGCGTTGCTCTTCCTGTTACTATGCCACAAGACATCATATGGTGGGCCAGCGAGGCACTTTGGGCCCGCGCTCCCGCTTCTACATTCGTGCGGGCGCCGAGCCCTGATCGCGTTATCCTTTGCGTTTTCATTTGCGCTTGTGTTTCTGTTATTTTTTGCCATTTGTGTCTACAGTACTGTTTCTCTTTCTGTTTCACTTTGCGTCACCATGCCCATTGACATTTCTATTTGCAGGCACCATGTTACTATGTGACAACACATCACGTGGCAGACTGTTCCCATCTATGCCACCGTGTGCATTGCCCTTTCTGTTGTCATTTGCGCTTGCGTTACCATGTGCGCCACTGTTAGCGCTTCTGTTTGCGTTGCTCTTCCTGTTACTATGCCACAAGACATCATGTGGTGGGAGTGCGGGGCCCTTTGGGCCCCGCGCTCCGCTTTCTTTCGTACGATGCGGGGCCGCGAGCCCCTATGTTTATCGCTGCGTTTTCATTTGCACTTGCGTTTCTGTTATTTTTCCATTTGTGTCTACAGTACTGTTTCTCTTTCTGTTTCACTTTGCGTCACCATGCCCATTGACATTTCCAATTGCAGGCACCATGTTACAATGTGACAACACATCACGTGGCAGACCATTCCCGTCTACACCACCATGTGCGTTACCCTTTCCGTTTTCATTCGTGCTTGTGTTACCATGTGTGCCACTGTTAGCATTTCTGTTTGCGTTGCTGTTCCTGTTACTATGCCACAAGACATCATGTGGTGGGAGCGCGGGGCCCACCGCCACATTACATTCACTATTTCTCGTTATCATTCTCAAAAAGAAGGGAAATTAGAGGCAAAAAACTCTGTTTAATGCATTAGTTAGGGTTGTTCCACAGCGACAAAAGTGAGAAATTACGCTGTTAGGTTGAAAACCCCTTGGGACCACCTGCCCACCCCCAATCGGCATTGGTGCGCATTAGGATCGATTTGTCCTAACTTTCACCCCATTCTCCTGCTTCTGCTGCTTTGCACATGTCATGGGGTGAGAGTTGGGGCTGGCAATCCCAATGCATCTGTCACGATTGAAATGGCGAAATGGTTTTCGACCTTCTGAGCCCTCACTACTGCTGAAACAACTAATGCATAAATAGTTTTGCCTCTAATATATATATATATCTCTATGTGTGTGTGTGTGTGTGTGTAATCAACTTTTTCATATATCAATGTTCATGCAGCCTTGCTGCCTGTCCTATTCATGTTCTAGTTTATGCTCACATATTTTATATGTCAACCTTAATGTGTTGGCACTACAATATCTTCACATTAGCAGGTTTCTACCCTCTTGTGCCTGACAGTGTGTTAATGCGTTTACTTTAAATTATACATTTGCTTATTTACAGTACTTCACTTTATTCTTTATGTGCCACTTCATAGCTTAATTTCTTCCTTTACACAAAGTTGCTATTATACATATAGCTAGTTCAAACAAACCTGTCATTATGGCATTTTGCATTCAGTATTGACTTGCACACTGTGCGTTACATTTCCCTTCAGTTTCACGATTTTCAACACTCTCTTCATGCTCAATCATTTCTAGGAAAAACATATGAACTGCTTATATTTATTGGTTCTCTAAGTGCCATGCATCCTTACATGATACGTTGAACCATTAGCTTTCGTTTCATATTTCAAGCCTATTTGCTAAAATACTTTATCGGTTCTGAGTGCCTTTTTACATAGTGGAGTGCCTTAGGCACCTTTGGATCAAGTTTCTAATATCTAGTCAGTGTTTTAACTTACTTTTGTGTTGCCGCCTCTTGTTTTTCTTTACTTTTGGATGCCATTGCTCACAGCAATACGCACTTTATATTACCTGGTTGCTATGGTGATCTTATGGCGTCACGTTCTTTCTTTTGGACATGCGCAGTGGCTAAAAATTCACTCTTAGTTTTTCCTTGTCCCCAAATATAAATACAGTGGCAAATTAATGTGTGTGTTTCCTTAGCATTTATTCTGTTTTGTAAATTCCACCAATGTGTTTCTATTTTACTTATTAACTCTCCGTATCGTTCAGTTTGCCAGTGCTAGATCTTCCTCTCTCTTTCAAAAAGGATAAGAACTGTTCAAGGGATTTTTGCTACTGTTTTTGACATTATGTTATCAAACAATTTTATTTTACTAGATTCTCTGCTTTCTTATTATTCAAACATAACAATGAATCAGCAGACTGAATCGGGACTATAGGGCCACAATAAGAGAGTGCATAGCCCCATGTCCCGGCCCACCCTACCAGAAATTGATAGTTAAAGGTGGCCACCAACAGAAAAGGCACCAAAACAGGTGCAAATGTTAGTGGTCAGTCTTTAAACAGGGACCCTAGTGGGACAATATACACAATTATTACTTCCAAACTGTAAGTCAACTCTAATCTACAAATTCTGACCAAACAATTTCTTTGTTGATGCCATGCCATTTGTCTAGAGTACTGAACCTATGTATCCAAAACGCCTCTCTTCTTAAGAAGCATTGTTGTAGGTTGCCTCCCCTTAGTGGGGTCTCTACCTTTTCTAATGCTACAAATCTTTGTGATGCAACATTATGTTTATTCTCATTAACATAGAAACATAGAATTTGACAGCAGATAAGGACCGCTTGGCCCACCTAGTCTGCCCATTGCCCTACCTGATGGATAAGCTGCAGATTCAAGTTAATCAACAGCTTACTTCCTCCTACCCCCCACCAGAATTGCCTTATGTCTGTCCCATGCATTCTTGAATTCTCCCACTGTTCCTGACTCCACAACCTTCTCAGGAAGGTTGTTCCATGCATCCGCAACCCTCTGTGTGAAAAATGCTTTCTAACATTACCTCTGAGCCATCCCCCATCTATTTTCAAATTATGCCCCCTTGTTCTTGCACATCTCTTTTTCTGAAAGATGCTACCCTCTTGGACTTTGTTAATTCCCTTGAGATACTTGAAAGTTTTTATCATGTCCCCCCCTCCCTCCTTTCCTCAGGGTATACATATTAAGCTGCTTTAGTCTCTCCTCATATGTCTTCTGGTTGCAGACCCTGCCACCATTTTGGTTGCTCTCCTCTGAACAGCCTCCACTCTGTCTATGTCTTTGTGGAGATGGGGTCTCCAGAACTGCACACAGTACTCCAGATGGGGTCTCACCAACTGTCTGTACAGAGGGATAACAACTTCCTGTTTTCTACTGTTGATGCCTCTCCCTATGCATCCCAGTATCCCCCCAGCCCTCCTTACTGCCTACTCATATTGCTTGCCCACCTTTAGGTCATCTGATATAATTACTCCTAGGTCCCTATTGATTTTTGTTGTTGTTATTATCTCACCCCCCATTGTGTACTCTTTCCTTGGGTTTTTGTTTCCCAGATGCATTACCTTGCACTTCTTTGCATTGAATCTGAGCTGCCATATAGTTGACCATTCCTCCATCCTTGCCAACTGCCTTTTCATTCCACCCCACCTCGTGTATCAACCTTGTTGCAGATCGTTGTGTCATCTGCAAAGAGATATACTTTTCCTTCCAGGTGCTCTCCAATGTCACTTATAAAGACATTAAAGAGGACCGGTCCCAGTACTGAACCCTGTGGTACCCCACTAGTTACCCTCCTTTCTTCACTGTGGACTCCATTTACTATTACCCTTTGCGTCCTGTTGTCCAACTAGTTTTTTTATCCAGGCTACCACCTTGGGACCCACTCCAAGGCTGGCTAACTTGTATATTAATCTTTTGTGTGAGACTGTGTCAAATGCCTAGCTAAAATCTAGGTAGGCCATTTCCACAGCCCCTCCATGGTCTACTACTTTGGTCACCCAGTCAAAGAACTCTATTAGGTTCATCTGACATGACCTTCCTGCTGTGAAACCATGCTGCCTTGGGTCCTGTGCCCCACTGGCCTCTAGGTACTCAACAATTCTTTCCTTCAGAAGTGATTCCATCATTTTCCCTACCACTGAGGTCAAACTAACTGGTCTATAGTTTCCTGCCTCTGCTCTGCTCCCACTTTTGTGAAGTGGAATCACATCTTCCCTCCTCCAGTCCTCAGTACCACTCCATCCTCCCATGATTTGTTAAAGAGAGTAGTCAGTGGCATTACTAGTTCTACCCTTAGTTCTTTTAGAATTCTTGGGTGAATCCCATCAGGCCCCATTGTTTTGCACACCCTCAGTTTCAAGGGTTCTTTCAAAACCCTTTCTTCTGTGAATGGACTGGTATCAAGCCCCCTATTCAGAGTGTTTCTCTTCTTTGGTTTAGGTACCTCCCTGTCCTCTTCCGTTGTGAATACTGAGCAGAAATATTCATTCAGCATCCCTGCTTTCTCACTGTCACCCTCAGCCCACATTCCCACCCCTTTAATAAGTCTCTGTATCCCTCCCTTGGTCTTTCTTCACTCCCTAATGTACCTATAAAAGGTTTTATCCCACTTCTTAACAGAGCTGACTATCTTATCCTCAGTTTGTGCCTTTGCTATTCTGACTGCCTTCCCTGCTTCCTTCCTCTGTAATGGATTAAGTTCTCCATCCTGCTTCTTCTGTGTTTCCTTATATTTCCTGAATGCTATCCTTTTCTCCTTAACCTTCCCTTCCACCTCTTTTGAGAACCATAGTGTTTTTTCCTTCATGTTGTTTTGTTGATTTGCTTCACACAAAGGCTTGTTGCCTCTGTGATGGCTGTTTCGATTATTCTCCATTGTTCCTCCACCCCTCCTTCTTACCTGTTTGCTAGTACTTTTCTGAGGCACTCTCTCATTTTCCCCAAATCAGCCCTCCTAAAGTCCAATACTCTTGTTTTTGTAAGGCTTGACTCTATGGCTGTGTTTATTGTGAATCACGCTGTTTGGTGGTCACTTGTTCCCAGATGGCTACCCACTTCTACATCTGAGATCCTTTCTCCTTTCCCATTTGAGAGTACCCGGTCTAAGATTGTTCCCTCCCGAGTGGGTTCCAGCACTAGCTGTCTGAGGCATGCCCCCTGTAGGGCATCAAGAATGACCCTGTTCTTGGATGTGCCTGTAGAAAAGGTACTCCAGTTAACATCTGGCATATTCAGGTCCCCCATCAACAATATCTCCCTTTTTTCTGCCATTTTAAGGGTGCCATCTATCATTTCCTTGTCCATTTCCTCCCCCTGAGATGAGGGTCTGTACACAACCCCCATGCAGATTGTGGTGCCATTTTCTGTCTCTAGGGGGACCCATAGTGACTCATCAACTTCCTGTTTACTCTTTAGTTCTGTTGCTTTAATCCCTTCTCCTATATAGAGAGCTACTCTTCCTCCTCTTTTACCCACCCTGTCCCTCCTGTAGAGTGTGTATCCTGGTATGCTGACATCCCAGTCATGGTTCTCTGTGTACTATGTTTCAGTGACTGCCACAATATCCAGGCATCCCTCTTCCATCAAGGACACTAGTTCAGGAAGCTTGTTACACAGACTGCAGGCATTGGTTCTCATCACCTTCCATTTTTCGGTGGTCTTACCCCTTTTAGCCCCATCCCTGTCCTTATTGCCTTTTTCTGCATTTACCCCAGTCCTGCTCCCTACTGACTTCTCTACCTTGGTGTTTACCTCTTTAACTACTGTGTTTTGTGGGGAGAGGCTGGAATTTCCCTGCTCCTTTTTGATGCCCCCCCTTGGCTAGTTTAAATGCTTGCCAATGAAGCATTTAAACCTATCACATAGGATCCTGGTTTCCCCGCTGGACAGATACAGACCATCATGCCAGTATAGGCCTGCATCCCTCTAGGTGGCTCCCCAATCCCCAATGAAGCCAAAACCCTGAGCTCCACACCAGTTTTTCAAACATTCTTTGAATCCCATGGTGCAGAATACCCTAGCATCATCCTTGCCATAGACAGGCAGCACCTCCGAGAAGGTTACCGTACATGCTACTTGTCTAAGGTCCCTCCACAGTTCTACAAACTCTTCTTGCACTGCTCTGATCCCATTCACAGCCAGGTCATTTGTCCCTAGGTGGACAATGATATTCAGATCCCTCCCTCGTGCAGCTGCTCCCATGATCCTGAGGATTCGCTTCCTGTCCCTCCGAGCCATGGCTCCAGGCAGACACCTTACCTCCCTATCCCCTTCCTCCCCCACTTCTACCCCCCCATGATTGAGTCCCCCACCAGGAGTTGTTTCCTTCCCCTGTGGGGTCTTGTGCCACTCTCCTGTTGGTCTCCTTTTTGCAGGTTCCCAGCATCCTCCTTGGTCTCCACTGCAGGTGCCTCCATAGAGGACCCACTTTTCACCAGAACAGAATATGAATTGTGGTGAGATACAACTGGATGGATGCATCTCTGTTCCACCACCCTCTCCCTCCCTGAGCCCACCTTGGTCCAATTGCTCCTCTTTCTTGGCAGCCTCTGAGGTAGCAGTGGTGGCCCTGGTGGTCCCTGGGTGGGGGAAGAGGTTTCATGAATCCTAGCCAGGTCAGCCTGGAGACGGGCAACCTCCTCCCTCAGACCAGAGAGGTGCCTGCAAACAGGGCAGCATCGCAGCCTCAGAATGTCTCCTGGAACACTGCTGCCCCACAGCCATTGCACTGCACCACTCCCATCTTGACTTATTTTGTGTCCCCTCTCCTGTTGCTTTGTATGTTTACTGTATCCTCCCTCTATGTATTTTTACACCTACTTTCCTACTGCCTATGTTGCCTTACAATTCTCGCCCTTTCTGTTCTGGGACAGGAACTTCCTGTAGTCTTCAGTAGTCACCTTCTTCCGTGATTGGATTCAGACCTCCAGCAGCCAGGGTGGAGAAAGAGCTATTTTTTAGGTTCCTTTAAAGTTGATGCAACTCATGTGTCTCAGTGATCATTCCCTTCCTACTGCCAGACAGGAAGTTCCTGTTGTCAGCCAAATCCAGTGGCTATAAAAGTAGAACTGGCTTAGGGTGGGAGGCTAGAGGGGTGGGAAGGAGGGCAATTAGTAAGAAAGCTGCAGTTCTAGACTGCTGTTACTTCCTCTGAAAGCAAAATTCTCCTCCATCAAACTAACAACAGGAAGCTGTAATTGGAGACACCTACTGTTGTACTTATAAGTCCCTAAGCCACACCCCCAATTAGCTTCACCCTCTGCTCCTGACTCAGCAAATTAAGCTGATACAGCCCCCTTCCTCAAACAGAGAAACACACAGTGACTTTCTTATTTTTTCTTTACTTAAATGAGACCCCTGCTTCTAATAAAGTATCTGTTTGCTTAATCCAAATAGGCACTGACTCCTGCTGAGATAGAAGTGATTTATCAGTAAGAAAGCTGTAGTTCTAGACTGCTGTTACTTGCTCTGAAAGCAAAATTCTCCTCTGTCAAACTAACAGCAGGTGTCATGCTACTCCAGAATCTAGATCACCTCTTCATATGTCACTCCTACATTCATTCAGGTGTAATTTTAGACTTCTAGAAGTCTGACCAACATAATGTAAATCACAAGGACATATCAATAAATAGATGACTTGCTCTATTTGACACATTATGAATTGCTTTATCTCAATATGTTCATCTTTATAGGGGTTATATACTGTCATAGTCTTTCTTGTGCTGTTGCAATTTTGACATCTACTGCATGGGTAGTTTCCAACTATTTTTGTTCTGCCTTCAAAGACTTCATATTTCTTTTCTGGTGTTTGATATAGGGCATGACATAGCCTGTCTTTTAGTGACCTCACCTTTTTGCTGTTACTAGAGGTTTTCTACTAAATTATTTTTCTCCGATTGCATTAGATTTTAAAATGTCCCAGTGCTTATGGATACATGATTTAATGGTCCCAAAGTGGTCCAAGTATTCAAATGGTACTGTATTTCTGTTCTCAGTGTTATGTAGCTTTGGTTCTGTTTTCAATAAATCTTCCCTATTTTTAGCACCACACTTCCTTCTAGTAGCATCTAATGTATCTTCTCTGTAAGTGAAGTGCTCTCCCAACTAATTCACAGCTATAGAATAATCCTCCTCTGTGGAGTAATTTCTTTTAATTCTTATCATCTGTCCATATGGCATATTTTCAGTAACAGTCGGTTTGTGGTAACTTTTGGCATGCAAAAGTATATTTCTATCTGTAGGTTTTCTATGGACTTTTGTTTCCAACTTATTGTTTCTTTACACTAGTCTAAGGTCTAAAAAGTTCACTGATTCTTGTCAAATATCATTTGAATTTCAAATACTCAGTTTGCGAGTTTAAATATTCCAAGAAGTTTTTTAAAGCTGTTTCTGTGCCTTTCCAGATGCACAGGCAATCATCTATATATCGTTTCCAACTTGCAATGTTGTTTCTATACATATTGTTCTCACTAAAGATAATATTTATTTTCAAATTGATCCATAAAAATGTTTGCATAATATGGGGCCATTGAAGACCCCATTGCTGTCCCTTTGCACAGCCAGTAGTGGTTATTTTCAAACCTGAAAATGTTTTTTGTCAAAACTAGCTCTGCCTCTTGTACAAGGTATTCATTAGGTGGGTTTTCAGTTTCCTCTCTTTCTTGAAGTTTTTCTTTCAGGGCACTTAATCCTTCAAATCAAATTAAATCAATCTTTATTTCTTTAAAAGGCACCTTTCATACAATCAAGGTGCCTGTACATAAATGATCATACATCAATAAAACATATTAAAACCATACATTTAAAATAATAATCAAATTAATCACTGGTAAAATTAACTTTGGCGGCACTGTATTAAACTCCCTCTAAAAGTGCCAGGCAAAAATGGTATTTCTCAAATTCTGTTTTGAAACTTTGGACAGTCAGACAGTCCCTTATCCAATGAGGTAGAGAATTTCACAGGGTCAGAGCCATAAAAGCAAAAGAATGGGCCCCAGATGTTTGAAGTCGCACCCTGGGAATCTCTAGCAAAATCTTGGTGGCTCAAAGTGGTCAGGAAGGGCAGTAGGGAGAAAGGAGATCTTGCAGATAATGGGGTCCCTGATCATGTAGGGCTTTATAGGTCAGCAAACTGACCTTGAAGGTGATAAGCCATCACACCAGCAGCCAATGCAGTCCATGGAGCACAGGCGTTTTATGACTAGTCCTGGACATACCAGTCAAAAGCCTGGCAGCCGCATTCTGCACCAGCTATAGGCGATGGACATGAACCTCCAGAAGCCCTAGGTACAGGGCATTACAGTAGTTAAGGTGAGTGGTCATGAAGGTGTGAATCAATGTAGGAAGATCATCAGAAGGAACCAAGTGTTTCACCAGTATAATATTCCTCAGATGGTAAAAGGAGGTCTTGACAATGGCTGACACCTGTGATTTCAGGGTGAAGCCATCATCAAAAATAACACCCAAGTTCCACACTCAGTCTGAGGTGGTTAGCTGGACACTCCCAAACCAAAGACCCGAGAGTTTTCCTGCCAACACACCCACCTTGTGATGATCAGGGTCTACCACCAACACCTCTGTCTTATTAGGGTTCAACCTCAGCCAACTAGAACTCATTCAGTCTTGGATCTCAGGCAGTTATTAAACACCATGAGAACATCTCCCTGCTCTGGTACAAAGGACATGTACAGCTGAGTATCATCCACATAGCAGTGAAAACACAGCCCGTACCACCTAATAATGTCCCTCAATGGCAGCATATACAGCACAAACAACATGGGTGTCAAAATGGAGCTCTGTGGCACCCCACAGGATAGGAGGAGAGGATCAGAGGAATAAATTCCAGACACCGCTCTCTGTGTCCTACCCTCAATGTAAGATCAAAACCATTGGTGGATGGTACTTGACAGTCTACAGATGAGCCACAGGCACTCCAATAGCACAACATGGTCCACAGTGTCGAATGCCACTGAGAGATCAAGGAGGACCAATATGGAATGAGTCCTCTGACCTCTCGCAATTAAGAGATCATTAAGCACCTGAACAAGGTCTGTCTCGGTGCTATGCCTCTTCCTAAATCCAGACTGGAGAGAATCATAGACATTGTGGATAAACAAATGATCATCCAGCTGCTGCGCAACCCATCTTCCTGGTGGGGGATGCTAGTGTAGAGGTCCTTTACATCTAGTGTGACTAGTATTGTGTTGTCCGTTATTATTTGTTCTTCATTAGTTTTACTCAATAATTCAATTATTTATTTGCTGTCTTTTAGGTATCCTTTTTTTGTTATAAATAAAGGTTGCACATAATAATCAATAGACTGATAAAGATTCAAGAATAGAGCTTATCCCTGCAACGACTGGTCTCCCTGGAGGGTTAAGCAGGTTTTTGTGGATCTTGGGGAGATTATAAAAGACTGGCATGATGGGGTGTTGTCTGAACAATGCCCTAAATTCCCAATCTGTTAGAAATTTTCTTTCTACTCCTACCTATAAAATGTCTTTAACAAGGTTCTTAACCATTCGTGTTGGGTTATGTTCACATTTTTGTAAAATTCCTGGTTCCTTAGTGGCCTTAAGCATTAATTTCTGTAGTTCTCACTATCCATTATTACTATGCCTCCTCCTTTTTCCGCCTTTTTTATCACTATCGTGTTATCATTTCCCAGGTTCCTTAATGTTCCATATTCCATAGTGGTAAGGTTAAAACATTTTCTTCTGTCTGTTCTATTTTTTTTCTAATCTATTTATATCTTTATCTACCATTTCCATAAAAGTAATTATGTTAGCTGAAACAGGTCCAGGGGAAGAAATTTTGATTTATAGTTTAAATAAAGTGCCAAAGTTCTTTTTTTTTTTTCTCTTGGGTCAGCACTGTTTTCAATGGTATTAAAAAAATACCTAAGTCTTATTTTTCTATACAATTTCTGTAAGGCCATTCTTAGATAGAAGAAGTTAAGTTTTTCATGTGGACAGAAAGTTAAGTCTAAGTGTAGGATTTTCTCTTCAGTTGCATTTACACTCTTTTTGATAGATTAAAAATTATACTTGTCCTCTCGTGACCTCTCTGTGCAACTCTGTCCCCTATTGTATCTCCTTCTTTTCTTAGTTCTTGTTTGTGTTCTATTTCTGATTCTGGTCTTCTTTTTTCTGTTTGTTCTCTGGTATATCTTTGTGTGTAGCCACCTCTTTGTCCTCTGCCTCTCCACTGACCCCTGCCTCTCCCTCTGTACCGGTCCCTTCCAAAAAAAAGCTTAAAGCCTTGTTGTCTGCCTCCACTTTCTGAGCTGCTGTCAGAACTGCAGAAACTGCTATCAGAGTCTGGGTTATAGCTATATTGTAATTTATAGGGACTACATTTGTTATATGCGTACATTTTTCCTTCTTTGTAGTCATTTAGGTTTCGTCTGAACTTTTTTAGTTTCTGATCTATTAGATTCTTTTCATAATCATCGAGTGCTTTCTGGATTTTGGATTCTTAAATTGTTCCATTGGCTTTGACCTTTTTGATCCTCAAGTTGGTCTTCAAGTTTTTGCATTTTACACCTCAAGCTGGTAATCCTTGGGTTAGTTTGATTTAGACGATCCTCTATAGAGGAGATGTGGACTTCCTTATCTGAGACAAGCATCGTCAGTGCTTCTAGTGCCAGCTTAAAACTTTTGACGTCGCCTAAAAGATCGAGTAGGGTGGCTTGGATCTTCCCCAATCTTTAAAAAATTTGTCTTAGCTGTTAGAGTCAACCCCTCGGCCAGGCAGGGTAGCAGCAGAGTCATCCATTTTGTGCCATTTGGCTGCCTATGATCAGTCATGCTGCAGGGTTCCTGCAGTTGAAATGTCCATTGAGTTTTGTTCTTCTGTCATTGTTCATCTGCTTTCATAATCACGGGGAGGTCTCCCAATTTGATGTTATGCTCTTGATTACCAATTTAAATTTTCTTGGTTTTAAAAGCCACACTGACACTGACTTAGCCCAGGACAATCTTTCTACTATCAGTGCATCCCATGGTCTCCTGTGGCTTTTTCTTAGACTACTGATCAACTTAGTTGTCTGACTCTGGACCCTCTCCAATCTTCCAGTATATCCATGATAGTAAGTGCTCCAGAGCTGAGAGCAATACCCAAGGTGTGTTTGCACATGTGCCTTGTACAGTGGTATGATTATCCCACTAGATCTGTTTTGGTAATGTTTATCAGATGATGCTGCTGTTTTCACTGTCAACAGTTTTGTGTTATGTACTGTTGTAATGTTTGTTTGTCTGCTTTTACAATAAAAATTAACTGCAAAAAACTTTCTGTTTTTGAAAGAGCTCCTGATACACCCTAGGATTCTGCCTATATTTGCTGCTATTTAGATACAGTGTGTAAACTGCTTGAGGTATTTGTCAATAATTACAGCAATACCTTTTTCTTAATTAACACATTTTAATTCCAATCAATTTAGTTAACATTTTGTTTCTTTGTTTTTTGATCCAAGGAGTGGTATGACATTTCTCATTGTTGAAAACACATCGTTACTTTTTCCATATAATGTATCTACAGATATGTTGCTGAGGTAATTTTGAATTGATCTGGTTCAGCTTTCTTTATCTGTTGGATGGACTCCTAGCTTGTTGTTATCAGCAAATTTATATCACCAACACTTGACATCACCAGCCATCTGAAACTTCAGCATTATGCATTTCATCTCAAGGGAATTCATTCATTAAAATAACAATGGACCTAAGACTCTTAGAAGTTGAATAGGCTCTCAGTTTTATTTGGCCAACATTTCGTCTCCTCCCCCACCTTCTCTTTTTCACCTCTCTTGGTACTTATCATAACTAGCTCTTACTGGCTCTTCCTCTGCCTATTTATTCCTCTGTCTGTTTAGGTACCTTTGTACTTGAAGAAGGACTGTTAATCAGTTCAAGACACTGCACCTGGAAATAAATCTTTTTTTCTTTTAACTGACCACATACTGTTTTGGCACCAGGCAAAACACCCTGATCACAGACTATGACATCTCCAGCCATGTCACAAACAATGACTGAAAACACGATGTGTCTCAGTACTAACCCTTGTAGTATACTGCTGGTAGTAGTAGTAATAGTAGTTTGTTTATTTTGTGCCCTTTTCCACAGACTTAAGGGTGCTTTACAGAACATACAAACAACAGCACCAATAGTTTTTTATTTACTTTTATCTCCCTGGCCACGGCTTTGCCCCCAGTGCCCCAGCATACTCCAGCTGCGGGACATCAAACCCACAAGTTCACCCCCTCATGGTGGTGCTGTCCCAAAGGACAGTTCTGACCACCATGGTGTGCTTGCAGTGGCCATACCAGAGAGTCAGAGGGACCACTGATCCAGGAGGACCTAATGCACTTTTTTTTACTTTCCTATTGCATCCCCTCCCCAAGGGCAGCAGCTTGCAAAGGAACCCAAGGAGCATGCACATGTTGAATGTGCCACCACTCTGGGCTCCAGACAAAGCCCTCCTTTCCCACAAGGTGACCCTTACTGTACCACCACCCATGGTCACCAGGTTGCAGTAACACAGTGGGTGTGGCAACTCACCCTTCCTGGAGGAGAGCGACCCTTAGGGTGCTCAATCCTTCCTCCCCCATCTGGCCCTCTTGCAACCCAGGTTCATTCCAGAAACCAGGTTACTGGTGCCATGAGCAGTAGCTCTACTGCTGCATCGGCATGCTGGCCAAGGCACAAAGACACTCATGTCCCCTGGTCAGACTTGTCAAACTTGCTGGGTGATGCCTAGTTGCCAATTTGATGGGTTTAGAGTATGGTATATTTAGGAGGGTTGGCCAAGGTCCAAAGACACTTATGCCCCATGGTCAGACTTGACAGACTTGGTTATTGGTACACAGTTGCCATGTCAGTGGGTTATGAGGCTGGTACCTAGTTTTGGGGGGCAAGGCACAAAGACACTTGTGTCCCCTGGTCAGACTTGGCAGACTTGTAGGGTTGTACCTAGTTACCATGATGGTAGCTATATAGTGCAGTACTTTGTTGGGGGGGCACAGGAACAAAGACACTCATGTCCCCCAGTCAGACTTGGCAAACTTACTGGGTGGTACCTACTTGCCATGTCGGTGGGTTTACAGTACCTTTCTTTTGGGGGGCAGTTTGGTACAGGACCAAAGGCTATCATGTCTTGGAGTTGGACTTGGCAAACCTAATTGTTGGTACACAGTTGCCATGTCAGTGTATTATGATGCTGGTACCTGGTTTGGGGTGAGCACCAAGCCACAGAGTAATATAGCCACTTAATCAGGTCCCAGCAGGACATCCAAATAAAGTGGATGTCCCGATTATCCATGTCCTGATTAAGTGGCTTGTACTGTATCATCTTTCAGTTCAAACCTTGGAAAACTACTACTGTACCATTTACCACAGCGTCTGGTAGGCATGCCTGAGAACTTCATCAGCCCTTCATTCAGAATTTACATTGGTTAGGTTTTGAAAAAGGTCTAATCTGACCTCCAGAAGGATGTGGATGTGGATACTGTGTCCTCATCTGAATCACCTTGGACCTTCCTTGAACCTGGGTCCTTGCTATCCCCAACAACTACAGCCTCAGATAAAGGGGCCCCTTCCATTTTCTTCCTCTTTTTCTGACCCTAGAACTTCTTAGGCTTCCATTCTGGGCCAAGTAGTTCAGAGTCAGTAAAGGGAAATAGCATGTTCTAATCCCTCTGTCTGTTTGGCCTCCTTTGGGCACATACTTTCAGTACTGCTATGCAGGAAGGTATGAATCCCTTCCCAGTCTCAGCCCAAGACTACTGACAGGGTAAAGTTTTAGAAATTCCCACCTTTATTATTCCTGCTCAATTGTTTACTTTTAACCATACTGTGACCATAGGGTATTTATGGGTATCCTGGTGCATACAGGCAATATTTATGGACTCTCCCCACTGATCCAGGTTGGACACTACCACAGATTACCAATGTCTGCCCCAAGCCTGAATCCACCAGAGCTGTAACTGTTTTGTTTTGCACTTGCATTGGTGTTGTATATGGGTTTCTGGACTTAAGAGAGAGAGAGTGTTTGTGTGTGTGTGCATGTGTGTGTGTGTGTGTGTGTGTGTGTGTGTGTGTGTGTATGTGTGTGTGTGATAGCTACAGTATACATTCTGCAAAATCACAGTCCTTGCGGTCACAAAAATTACTGATATATACTACTTTGTCACAGCAAAAACATACAATGTTGCTATCAGGTCTATGACCTGTAGCCTCCCCCCGGCCCCATTTGGGTCACCAGACAGTGGGGTCTTGGGACTGAGGAATTATACCAGGCCCAGGGGTTATACATTTTTGAAGTGGAGGGATAAGCAATACCTCACCACTTGATCACTTACCCATATCAGAATGTTTGTTCCCATCTCCCCAAAGTCCTTTCTCCCCTCTTCTGTGGCAATCTTCTCCTTGGGTTGCTGCCTGAGGTTCTTCATGGGTTCCACTTGTCTTAGTGACCTCTGGTCTTTCAGCTTTCAAGGTAATGTTCTGTAATTTTCACTGCTGCAGCCAGAGTTGTTTGTTCATATTGGCTTACCCAATCACAAACTCATCTGGTAAAATGTTCTGGTACTGCTTCAATATAATTAAATCCATAATCTCCCCTTTAGTGCATACCCCTGGTTTTAACTGCCGAGTAACCAAGTCTTGTAACTTTTGTGCTGGCACTCTAGGCCATGTTCTAACCTTGAAATCCAGGATGCGAAATCTCTGTCAGTAACTCCTTTTGGTTATTCTGACCCTGGTCTAAGGTAAGTGCCTTTTCCTGATCATAGTCTCTGGGGGCAGTGTTGGTTAGGCTTCTATATGCAGTTTGGACATCTCCAGTCATGTATGGTGCTATGGGAAGCACCACTCATGCTCGACACAAAATTCCCTGATGTCCTGCACAGCGATGGCACAATACCGACACTGGTATTGTGTCGTCCCAAAAGATAGTGTGTTTTGCAAGGAGCTATGCTCCCCACACCTTCCATGCAGGGGGCTCTGGCCTCGCACTCCCCGCATTTAATTATAATCAACTCCAGGTCGGAGTTGTTCCGGGGTGGGGGCAGAACACCGGGAGAAGCCGCATTGGTGAAAACAGACCATTACAGCGACTGTTGCTGTAATGGTCTGTTTTCTGGCATCGCTGTCGGTGTATTGCACTAGAGTGGGAAACCGGGTGCAATGTGAGTAGGCCAATTTTCTTGTGGCCAGGTAGTGATATTGGCAACTCTCTTAAAAGTCATAAGGTAGGCCTTGGTGTCATCCTCAGGATTCATTTTTGTTAGCATAAGAACATAAGAATTTGCCGGCAGAAGGAGACCGTGTGGTCCATCTAGTCTGCCTGAGATGTCTACCCCCCATTTACTGCTCTTGTTCTCTGACAGTCTTAGCCACCACCACCTCAGGTGGCAGGCTGTTCCAAGGGTCCACGACCCTCTCTGTGAAAAAGTACTTCCTGATATTGGTTCTGAATTTACCGCCAACTAGGCATAAGTTGTGCCCTCTTGTATACGCAGTCCTGTTTTCCTGAAAGAAGTTACCAGTATGTACTGCGTTTATCCCTTTAACAAATTAAAATGTTTCTATCCTATCTCCTCTGTTCCTTCTCTGCTTTAGGGAGAATAGATTTAACTGGCTGAGCCTATTTTTGTAAGGTTCGTGGTGTAGTCTCTGCACCGTCTTGATGGCTCTCCTCTGCACAGATTCCAGATGGTCTTTGTACTTTTTTAGGTGTGGCCTCCAGAACTGCATACAGTACTCCAAGTGTGGCCTCACCAAGGACCTATAGAGTGGGATGATTACCTCACGCTTCCTGCTAGTATGAGGTGGGGTCCTACAGTGACTGGATTCCCTGTGACCTGGAGCTGGGGAAGTTTCTTTCTGTGTTTGAAGCACCTGCTTCATAAACCCTTGCTGCTGCTGGACTCCCTGTGCCTGCAATTGTGCTTTCTGGGCCATCCATTCTCTTTGCGTCTGGACCTGTTGTGCCTGGTGCTGGTCTCTCTGAGTCTGCTGTTGAGCTTGCTAAGCCATCCACTACCTTTGCATCTGGACCTGTTGTGCTTGCACCTGGGTTTGTTGTGCTGGCTGTTCTGCTAACCATTTCAGTAGTTTGTCCGAGTCCATCTTACCCCTAGTTAGACAAGGGGGAGATTGATTCCACTGCTAAAACCAACCACATGTGACAAGATGGCGCTCCAGCTGGCTTCTAGGGAATACTGTCAAAAAGAGAACTCCGGACACCATTTTAAATTAAATGAAACCTGCTTCGCTTTTCATCAACAGGAAAAATAAACAAACAGCTTGTAATCTGCTTAACAGAAATTTCCTGTAGTTCATTCTCTTGCTGTTTCTGCTTCACAGTTCTCAGAAACCTCCTTCTGCCTGTTCACCCTTCTCCCATTATTGGGCTTTGGTGTTGCTTGCTAACTCTCCCCCTTCCCCTGAGAGATGGCCAACAGGTTGAGCATCTGGTGCTGTGAGGCCTTAAAGGGCCAACTTTAAAAGAAAAGGAGTTTGGTACAAATTCCATCACAGCCCCTGTCAAAATCTGCGTTGTCTGTGTTGCAGGGTTGTGAAGTGGTTTACAGATGAAAAAAGCATGATGGACACACACTCCATCATATCTTTCTATACGGGATGTAGTCAGTAATCCTACTTACATGTTTAGTAGTCACCCTTATCTGTGACTACCATCATCTTCATAGTAGCCACTATTTTTTCTGTAGAGGGTAAATTGACATAACTTATACTCGCTGATATATGACAAATTTTGTTATTGTGTTAACAATTTTCATCCATTTGTAACCCAGGCACTGTGTCCCAGTGGGCTACTACCCCTGCCTGATGACTACAATACAGGTTAAGATGCCTGGGTTCTGTTCTGGTGACAATAGGGGGTTCTTTCCCAAAGATATAAACAAATAGTGCTGTGCCTCCACCCAGAGTAAAATTGTAGTGGGCCAGATGTTTGTATAGTGCGACCCCCTGGGATGCTGTACCTACCCACTTGCCCTTTCGGTCACACCCACACAGAATACCACCTTAAACTGTACTACTGTATAACACATGCAGTTAGTGACTGCAGCTAATAATATGCTCACTGACCATTTTAGCAGTAACACAATAACCCTTTTTTATAGGGAAAGGGGAATGGGAAAGCAGAGAAAAAGTAAATTGTAATTCTGGATAATCTGGCAAACCCATGAACAATAACAACAATAACCATGCCCACCCACATAAGCAATAACACATTTACTTTGCCGACCTCACAATTAGTACCAGTGTCCCTACTGTCTAAATAGATACCCAGATTAAGGTGCAGGCCTGGTCATTGCTGTGGGTGACTGGCGTTGGGGACCTTGGAAGAAACTTCAAATAAACTGTAACTTGTTGCAAACCTTAAACTAACTCCCCAGGTCAAGGCAGGCTCTGTTTTACTTATGGTTCTAGAGTCCCAGTTCTCAGGGTCTGAAGCAATGTCTGAAGGCAGGCCAGAGAGTTGGGGCCTGAAACAGCAAAGTGGATTAGCAGCAGGCTTGCTGGATGAGGTAGACTGATCTAGCAGATTAACACCTTCTGTCTGGCTTGCAGTGTCTGGTAGCTTGTCACCTTCTTCTGTGCTGGAGAGTAAGAGCACTGTGCAAGGTTTCCTGGTCCAGAAAGAGCCCAGACCAAAGGAGTGACCCCACGGTTTGACTCCACCAGAAGGGTCAAGAGTGCCCTAGCACTTGGACATGCATCTGTGGCTCCCCACGTTCTGATCCACCTCACTTGGTAAGGGCTGGCAGGTCCCCTACCTGGCTCCAGAGTAGCCTGAGCACAAACACTTCTGCAGTCAACTTGAGGTGGCTCCTGGCTGAATAGCACACAGTCTCTAAGAGGAAAGCCCCAGGTTTTAAACAGCAGGACTTGCAATATTCTCTAGCTCCCTGGCACAGGAGCATCTGCAGGCTTTTTTTCCTCTGCTGGCTTCAGCTTTAGGCCAAACTAGGCAAACTGCAATCTCTGGGTGCTGCAGGATTCAGCATAAAAAATACTCTCACCCTGGGCCTTCCAGGTGCTGGACAGAGGCAAATCTCCCAGTCTTTGGCTGTGGAAGCCTTAGGCTGACTTCAGAACTTTTTTCCTAGCACAGTCTGAGCCCTCGTGCCTCTCCGAGAGCCCAAGCCAGACTGACCCAAGCTGTAACTGTCCCTGGGGTTTCACTGCAGAAATGGCAGCTTCTGATTGGCTGAAAACAGCCATCCATCAGAAATATTAATAAACATTAAATCTCTTTGATTATTAATTGGGTATTGATTTGGGAGCCTAAAATATGGTTCACACCTGCTTCTGAAAGCCATTTTTTTTAAATCTAGGCACCTCAGATGCTGATTTCATGGCTCTGGGGGTCAAAGGGCCAAACACGACTGCTATAGGAAACAGTCCCCCCAGTTTATGAAGAAGTCCCAACTTACGAGTCCTTATACAGCCAAACAGTGCAGTTTTTATTAATGTTTGCCCCATAGGCCTTTAGCAACCTCTTTCCTTTATCACTTGGCTGCAGAGTTATATTTTAAAACCTTTTTCCCTGCCTGTCACAAGCTCCATTTTACATTGTCCCCAGGTGGCAGGCAGGGAGTTCATTAATATTCATTTTGCAGCCTCATTACTATTTATGAGGCAGCACTATAGCGCTCATTAGTGCTCTTAAAATAAATAATTTTTCAGCTTCTTGGATGCCTCCTTCATGTCTCTGACCCTTGACTAGCTGATTCTGGGGGTCAGGAGTACTCGACAGGCTTTTGGTTTGCCGCAATCGAGGCGAGAAAACAAGAATGCACTACTGTGCATGTGCAGACCGCCGCTCGCACATTTGTGCAGCTAGCCCTGCAGCAGTTCTGCAGCTTTGCTCCTCCAGCCCCTTTTGAAAGGAAAACAGGTTGTCGGGCCACACAGAGACTCATATGGTACTTAGGGATCAAGGGCTTGTGGCAGTGAGGCACCTGGGAGGATCGGGTGATGCCTGAAGGGCAAAATAAGGTGAACTCCACTTGGGGGGTAGACATTTATCAAACTCATGATTGAAATTATATTGTTAGTTTGTAGTAGTTATGAGACCAAGGACTTTTTAAAACTAACTGTCTGTATCTCTTCTCTCTTTCAGTCACAAGGAAGGCAGCATTTCTAGCTACTGACTGATCCCCCAAATGCCTGCACTTTTAATATACAAAATTGGGGAGATTGAAGGAGTTGGAGATTTCCTGCCTTCTTCTATCATCACACTCTATTTTATTTTATTCCAGAGTGATCTAGCTCTCTTTCATTGTCTGAAAATATCCAGCAGTAGTGAGTAAAAAGCTCTCAACTCATGCGTTTTGCATTTTGTTTTGTTTCTTATGTCCACCTTGAATTTGTGATGAAATAGCAATGGACTTGTTTTCTACAAAGTGCTATTAGCCAAAGTAAGCTAAAATCTTTGTGCAGTTATAACTAGATAAACTGTGGATAATGAAGGGATTAATGAATACCATAATTTTTAAATGTACTGTCAACCTTCAAATATTGACTTGCAGCTCTCCTGAAGCCTGTATATTGTTTGTGTTCATTTTCTAAATCTTTATTTTCACTCACTACAATTGTTTAATGCTCTTAATTGAATTTTGAGTCTTGTATTTGATTTGTTTATTCCTCCCTTGAATCCCCCCTAGCCATTTACCAGTAACTAATTGTTTTAACCAATGTGGTTCTATAGAATTCAATAGGTGTGGCATACAGTACATAGAGGGGTGTCAACCACACTATTCCAGCTCCCTGACAAAGACTACAGTCGAAGCACTGGGGATCGTGTCAGTCAGACCAGCAGCTCCTGTCTAACTCTGTCCGTGTGTGTTAACAAGTAAAATAAATTTGTGCATTTGCAGATTTAACAAATGCTACTGTGCTTTATTAACACATGGACTACCTAGCTGTGTGTGTTCTTGGCTTTCCTGTATTCTGTAGCTTCTATACTATAGCAGGTTCCAAGTAGGGTAGCAAGGCAGGGTACCAGGAAGGTGGTAGTGATAGCGAACTATATAGTGAGGTTTGTTAGTACAGTGGATGGAGTGCTGGGACACTAGTGCTGTGTGGACAGTTTGGTCACTTTCCTACTTGTGACATGGTTTCCAGACATCAGCAAGGGTGGCAGGCTTATGCAGGAGGGAGATGAGGAACTGACTGTCATGGTATATGTTGCCACCCAATACCTAGGCATAGGCGGACCAGAAGTTCAGTATCATTAGATTTAGGGAACTATGCAGGAACATTAGTAGCAGGACCTCAAAGGTAGCATTCTTTAAGATCTTACTGGTACCATATGCAGGATTAGTAAGGCAGTGGGAGACTGAACAGTTGAATACATGGCTGAAGGTTTGGCAAAGGGGCCAAGGATCTGGGTTCCCTTCACAATGGAAGCTCTTCTGGAATATGAGAAGCTTGAATGCTGAGGATGGGCTTTTTCTGATCTCATAAGAGGTACAGATGCTGGCACACAGGATACATAGCATAGATAGGGTGATGGAGAGGACTTAAACTAGGACGGGGTTGGTAGAGTAGATGTAGGAGAATACCCATGTCCAGAAAGGCACAGGAGAGGGTAAGAAGGCTAGCTATATGAAGCCCAAAGCAAGGAGGAAGAGAAACACAGACCTTCATTGCATTAGTAAGAGAAGTGCAACAAGCAAGGTGAGATGGAAGGTGAACATCTTGAGGCAACATATGATGTAGTAGGGTTCACAGAGACCTGGTAGAAGGAGGGAAGAAGCTTGGATGCAAGGGTGGAGGGCACAGTTTCTTCAGGAGGAACAGGGAGGGTTACGTGGGTTGAAGGGTTGCTTGCTTTCCACTGTATGTCATGAAAGGGATATAAGCAAGAAAGAAAGAGGGAGTGAGATGGGAAAGGAGCCATAAATAAGTTCTGTTGATATAATTATGATCCCAGAAAGCAAAAAGACAAGTCCAGGAGTAGAGAAACATAGAAACTGTCAGCAGAATAGGACCAGTAGGCCCATCTGGTCTGCCAATTGTCTCCGCCTAACACTACACCATGGACCATACTTAGTCACAGGTGTCCCTCTCTCCTCTTACCTCTACCTATACCAATGTACCTATCACACTCATGTCTGAAGCTCCCTACTGTCTTTGCTGTACCACCTCTTCTGGCAGGCTGTTCCAGGCATCTACCATCCTTTCTGTGAAGAAGTATTTCCTGACATCCCTCCTAAACTTCCTCACTCAAGTTTCATAGCATGCCCCCATATACGGGTGCTCCTCCTTTGAAAGAAGCTCTCACCCTGCACTTTGTTCACCCCTGTGAGGTACTTATAGGTCTCGATCATGTCCCTTCTCACTCTCATCTCTTCCAGGGAGTACATGCCAAGCTTCTGCAGTCTGTCTTCATGTGGCTTCTTGTGCAAATCTTGAACCATTTTAGCAGCCCTTCTCTGGACCGCCTCCACCCTGGTAACATTCTTGCAGAGGTGCAGCTGCCAGAACTGGACATAATACTCCTGATGGAGTATCACCAGTGAGCGCTACAGTAGCAATACCACCTCTCTTCTCCTGCTAAAGATCCACCGCTATGCTTCCAAGCATCTGGCTCGCCTTGCCTACTGCCCGGTTGCACTGTCCTGCCACCTTGAGATGGTCAGATATGATCACCACAAGGTCCTTCTCTTGCTTGGTAACTGTAATTGTATGTAGCTCTGTAAGAGTGTTACAGACAACAAGGTAGTACAACCGTGCAGGACTGGGGAATGGCAAATTAAATGAAAAAGAGGAAACAACCATGGATCCCATGGTTGTCATGGGTATTTTAACTTTCCTAACATTAACTGGAAGGTACAACATTCCAAGGAAATGCTGGGATGAATTAATCAATCATAAGGGACTTTTCATTTCCTCAGCATGTTAAGCAGGAGACAAGAAGGCATGCAGTTTTTAATCTGTTACTAAGTAGTGCTGAATAGATGATATGGTCAGAGAAGTAAGGGTTGTGGAGCCAGTGGGTAACAGTGACTATAACAGGATTGAATTTGAGATGGTAGGAGAAGCTACTTCCCCAAAAATAGGATCAGGGTATTAAACTTGAGAAGCACTGATTTTGATAAGAGGAATAAGGCGGTTGTGGCTAACTTACTGAATACACTACTGAGTGGGACTACTAATGCCAAGTGGGAGGAAGAATATAATGGAGGCAGTGACAGAAATGTCCCCATGTGCAATAAAAAAGAGGGCTAGGTGATGGTTGTCCAAGCAACTATGGGATGAAAACAGGGTGCATGATTAGTGGAAGGATTCTGGAGAGTAAAATATAGGGCATTAAGGAAGGAATGTGAGGCCAAGAATGCCCAGGAAAAGACAGGTCTGGAAGGCAAGATTACAAGGAGATAAAGGGGAATAATAAATCCTTTTTTAAATACATACTGTAAGGAATAAAAGGAGGATCCTTAATAAGTTGGAGAACCTGCTCAGCTCATTGGTGAGGGGGGTAAACCATTCAGTGAGGCAGGGGGTATCACAGAGGCAGTGAAATGCAATGTGCTGCATTTTGGGGCAATGAATCCAAAGAGGAGATACCATCTGGGCAGGGGAGTGCAGCTAGCTGTGACTGAGAAGGAGAAAGATCTGGGGGTGCTCATTATGGAAGCAATGGAAAGCTAAGCACAGTGTAGGAAAGCAGTAGTAGTGGCCAAGAAGATGCTGGGTTGTATTGCAAGGGGTATAATCTCTAGGAGGAGGGAGGGAGGTGATTCTGCCATTATATAGATCACTGGTCAGATACCACCTGAAGTACTGCATTCAGTTTTGGTGCCTTTACCTAAAGAGGGACAGTAGATTGCTGGAAGGGGTCCAACACAGAGCAACAAAGATGATCATGAGTCCGGGGGAGTTGCCATATGAGGTTAGACTGAGGGAGTTGAACATGTACTCTCTGGAGGAGAGGAGGGACAGGGGGGATATGACTGAGACCTTTAAGTACATGAGTAGAATAAAATGGATAGGCATGGAGGAACTGTTCAAGGGAAGGGTGGGGATACTCGGGGTCATGACATGAGATTGGAGGGTGGAAGGTTTAGGAGGGAGATGAGGAGGCATTTCTTTACAGAAAGAGTGGTAGCAGAGTGGAATGCACTACTGGCAGAGGTTGTGGCCTGTAAAACAGTGGGATGCATCAAGAGGGGCTGGGATAGGGCAAAAGGAGGGTCATGGGAGGAGGGGTGAGGTGGGAGGGACAGCTGCAGAGTAGGAGTGCTAGCTGCAAAATTGAGCAGACGCAATAAACCAAATGGTCTTTTTCTGCTGGCAGTTTCATATGTTTATATGAATAACTACATTGTGTTAGTATTCAGCCACAAAAATGGGGCATAGAAAACTGAAATTTATTGGAGAGGCGCAGGTCAAACAAGAGGCAGTGGTGATCACACCAGAATTAATAAGTAGCACCAACCCTTATAGTGGAGTTAAAAGGGTCTCTGTTTGGGTCACTTGCTGATATTTGAAAGATTTACCCTGTGGTTTGATGGGGGGGCTGCTGAACTCCTTCTCCTTGCCCTTATGCCACACAGCTCAACAACTTCTTTGTTTAGTGTGTTTCATGGGACTTACTTCTGTCCTGCTCAGCTCCCTGTTCTGCATGTCTGTGCTTTGCTTGTGCTTTATTTTTCTTGTGTGGTTCTTCTCATGTTGTTGCTGTTTCTCTTTGATTTCTACTCTTCTGCTTTCTCCATTCTGTTCTGCTCCTTACCTCCTTTGCTGTTGCTGTCCTGTAGCTCCACTGCTCTCTTTTCCTTCCCCCCCTCTGCTGTGCTGTTTCCCATCTCCCCCTTACAGTTCTGCAGCTCCCTCTCTCTTCAGCGGGCCTCTGCTTTGCTGTATCCCACCACTTTTGCTTCCTTTAGTTTTTCACACTCTGCTTCTCTTGCGCTGCTTTGTCACTAATCTGTCTGCCTATGCCAGGCTCCTGCTGCATCTCCATGCCATGTGGTCTGGTGTTCCCCGGTGCCTCCTCTCTTGTTCCCTCCTTGTTCCTCTCCCCTTTTTCTTGGTTCCACATGGGATCATCTCCTCCTGCCTTCACAGCTCTGACTGTCTCTTTCTAGTTGGTTCCTTCCAGCTATGCCTGTCTACTCTCTGCTGGTCCTTTGGCTTCAGATATTGTCCTGCCCTCCTTCTCTTACTGGCTTCTGCTTCCCTTCCCTTGGGAGGCAGTATAGCACAGTGGGTTAGGACTCTGAGCTGCAGATCTGGAGACCTGATTTTGAATCCCACAGCCACCTACAGTAGGTGCATACTGTGTGATCCTGAGCAAGTCACTTAACTTCCTTGTGCTCCCAGGTCACATATGGAAATAAGCGCTGACTTAGTGTGCTACTCCTGGTTAAACAATGTTCCTTTTCCTTTCTACATGAGAACATGTGGGATAAATAACTGACACAATCAAGCAGGGATCAAGTGCATAAAAAATGCACATATGCGTTTGTCAATTTATTTTGTACAAAAATCAATAAATATATACAGAAATCATAGAAGAAACAAAAAAAATGTTAGTCCTGCATAACAAAATAACTTCAGGACTCTGTTTTTCCCAGCAGAGCCCATGGCTTCATTTCAGCCTAGACAGCCCAATGTAATACCTCTCACACTCCAATCGTTTGTGTGAAAACCAGCACACTCCAAAGAAAATCCTTCTCCTCTCACCATCAGTACCAGACTGACTTGACTATCTATGGTCTCCTAGTGGTGAGTCCTATTTGTACCCTAGGGGTTACATCACACTCTGTGGTGGAGTTCCCATTAGCCATGACATTACATAATGGGGAGTTTCCATAGGCCATGATATTATATAATGGGGAGTTTCCATAGGCTGTGACATCACAGGCCTCATTATTCTATTTCATATTCAGCCCTCAATCACATCTCTGGGGCTGCTTCTGTACAGGGTACACTTTATTCTAGACACTACAGGGCATACAGTTACCCTTGCCTGTAGTGTCTTACTAGCTGGCAGTCAAGTATTCATGTGACTTTGATCTTGGAGCTAGCGCGGCAGTCGGCTTTTTCTTCAGAGCATGCCTTTGCTTGTGAAGCAATAATTTTTTAATCATGCTCCGATCAAGGATCCATTCTTTAGCCACATGGTGCGGCATAACTCACTTTAGAGCATCCTGCTCCAAAACAAATTATGCTCCTGTTTCGCACTTTACGACCAGGAGCATTGTCGGGCACTGGAGTAATTTTTTCCACATGAAGCTGCAACATGCAGCCGCTACTTTGGTGCTCAGTGCCTCTAAATCAGGTGCACAGCTAATATTTATTTCTCGGAGGCACCAGCTGCTTTTAAACCTAAAGCGTGATGTGCACTACTTATTATCTCCAATTTGGGTGATAAAGGAGAATGCTTTTCAGCACTTAATGTGCATACGGGGTCAAGAAAACAGGGACAGAAATGAAAGGAGAATGTTAGGTTGGCCACCCTGACATGAAAAAAAGGGAAAGACAGAAAAAGAAAACAGAGATAGGAAAGAGTGAAAGGGGCAAATTGTGTGTGTGTGTGGGGGGGGGGGGTTGCACATCTGACTTTCTGTACATTGTTTTACTGGAAATAACAGGAGCTCCCTGTTACACCACTGATGTCCTCGGGTCTTCCTCTGGCTAGCTTTAAGTTCCTTGCAGTGCTAGTCTCCATGTTACTTTCTGCTTCATGTGTCTGCTCTCAGATGTGATTTGTTTTCTGTTTCCTTATCTCCACTCACCTCTTCTTCTCTAACAGTTTGTGTTGTCCTCACAGCCATCCCTTCTGCAACAACCAGCCATCTCCAGTGTTCCACAGTGTCACTATTCCACTGGACATTCTATGATATGCTCTGATGGGTGCCTGTTTGGAGCCCTTCTTTCTGTCAAGTCTACCACCAGTCTCTTATTGCCAGTAATTGGGCTCTTAGGATAAGATAACGTATCAATACAGCAACAGCCTTTGAGAAGCACAAACTTGTGGCTGTGTGCCTAGCTTAGTCTGTACATGGAACCAGGTACCACCTTCAAACATTACTTGGGATGCCAGCTGTCATCCACCCTTAGTGGTTACCTCCTAGTAACAGGCTTAACACCTCTAGCTCTAATTATTTTCTTTTCTTTTCATACAGCTTCCATGTCGCTATCCAAGGACGGACCCTCAGACCAAGATAATTCAGACCCTCCCAAGGTCATCCATAGAAAATCTGCTAGCAAATCTCAGCTAAGGATTAAAGTATGGACCATTCCCAGGCTTGTGGCTAGGCTACACAATTTGACGGTCCCATTTTCCACAGTCACCTATTGTCTTGTTAGTTCCCATAACCCTTTCCCTGGAAGCGTAAACACAACACAGGTCTTGGAGAAATGGCCACAGTCATATGTTTATTACATGACTTATGCGCAAAAATTGGAGTGGCATGTGTGGCTGGGAGATCTCATCAGTCACTTCAGAGACTCTGCAACCCTTACCGTGAAGGGCACTATCCCTAGAGCCTAGAGAATGAAGCACCTCTCTGGGTTGGCTCAACTTCAGTGAATGGGGAGGTCATGTGGCCTGGTGGAAAGCAACCACCCCTATCTGGTGGTGCTGCCCCTGCAGGCAATCCCAATGAGGTTAGACAGTGACCCACCCATGGGATCCGGGTCTTGAGGCTACACACTTCATACCAACCACAGAAGAATCTTTTGGAACAAATCAACTCTCTTTTCTTTTCTTTTCTTTTCTTTCTTTCTTTCTTTCTTTCTTTCTTTCTTTCTTTCTTTCTTTCTTTCTTTCTTTCTTTCTTTCCCTATTTTCAAAGGGTTCAGAGTCAGAAACAGCAACAATGCATACATTTTCAGGTATACATTACAAAGTCATTGGATATAATACAGCAACTAGACAAATATTTCATGGAAAGCAGACAAAACTACATATTTACACTATACAAGTTATAAATAGTGAATTGTAATGTAAACAAAGTTTACTTTGTCAAGTTACAGGGTGATTTATTTGAAGCAGTTACAGGTAACAGATTCAGAGAGAGAGGCATGCAATCTAGATTTAAATAGTGACACAAAGTCACAATCTCTAATAGTGTTAGCAAGGTCATTCCAGTGCTTGGCAAACCTGTAGAAGTAGTTCTGACCCAGCATTCCTCTACTGCGGTGAAGCAATAACATGTGACTTGCCATATCTCTAGTGGCATACCTATTGTCAATAAATGTGAACAGAGACCACAGACCTGGAGAGAGGAGGCCAGACATTGCTTTGTAGCCTAGAACAAGGGTGTAGTGGAGGAGCCTCTGGTTAAGGTTGAATAGATCTAGTTTGGAATACAGTTCACATGCATGTGTATCAAGTATAGCATCAAGTGCAAAGTGACAGGCCCTGTTTAGTAGTCAATACCACCAAGTAGTACACTCCAGTGGGAAGTGAGAGGCTTCTTTTGGCTGTCCATCATTCACTCACTCACTCACTCTCTGGAATCAGTTCGACTTCAGCCCAAAATAGTGTGGAATCAATAACTTTTATTGATAAAATAATAAACCGCAGAGCCAAAAACAGCACAGTCACTGACCACACGTGTTCCTAAGGTCTGTGTGGGATGGCATCCCATTTGTATGTGCACCTACTTGGATGTGGTTTCTCAGTTCAACCTTTTGGGAATGTGTTTAGTAGTCCCCTTACCCAGTTTAGCACCCCATCATCAGCTGACCCATAAACCACTGCACCACAGTCAATGATACTAATGAAACAGCTTTGAACAAGCAGTTGTTCAACCTCTGGTATTAGGCTGATTTTATGTCTATAAAGGAAGCTGATTCTTGCAATAACTGTCCTTGCTAGGTGGTCTACATGGTCAGAGAATGTTGTACTATTGCTCTGAGAGACTCCCAAGCCCCACTAATTCCACTTCAGCTAAACCCCTTTAAAGGAGGTGAAAAACCCAGGGAAAAACCTCTAAGGGAAAACCTGGGAAAATTCCTCCCCAACCCCTATAGCAGTCACCCATAGTGGGCAAAGGGTTTTCTAATCTGAAGCAGATGAACAGATTGAGAGAGGGTTACTGGCTAAAACTTTTTTAACCCTTCACTCTCTTCCCCTTCAGATACCTCCTACCCTGTGGGTAGCCTCAGTGGTTCCTTCCTTTGGGATGGTGCCAGGACTACTCCCCACATCCCATAGGTGGAACCCTACCTGCCTGCCTGCCTAAGGCTAGGTTACAGGGGATGGTATGCAACACGAGTTACAGTTCACTCAGGAAAAGCAGACTAAATACAAACATGAAGCTTCAACTTATTCTTTATTCTGCCCAAATGGCTCTCGGCACTTATAGCAGGCAACACCAGGGCTTAGGCTAGAACCCCAGCACTTTGACCAATGGTCTTCTGTAGGGGATTAGCTTCTAGCCTATCAATGACAAACAAACATGAAATATAATACAGTGTGAATTAAATAAAAATCATGTTTATGTGCTTCCACATACCAAACAAACTTTACATCCAAGTAACAGTGAATTATTAAAAAAAAAACTGCATTGACAAATCTCCAAAAATGAATTTCATTTGCATAAATTTGCAATCCCAATTGTTTGTCCCATGCTTTTAAATGGTGCCATGTGATAAGGGCGATTGTCAGGTGACTGGGCCTTATTATGAAAAAGCACATCATCGAAATTCAGTTTTGCTGATGTACAACTGCAGCGCCCAGCAAAAAGTGGTGTGTAAACATGCCCACACACCCCCTAAATTAAGATTCTCAACTCCAGGGGGGTGCATGTCGGGGGGGGGCATTCTATGTAAAAGATAAAAAAATCCCTGTCTCGGGCAGGGCACATCAAAATGCACCGGTGCCCAGTCCCGAACCCTGTATCCCCACAACCCTAAGCCAGTACACATCCCATCACACCATGACATTAGATTGATGGCAACACGTGGCACCACCCTCACAAACCCTCCTGCCCCTTGCCCAGAGCACTCTTTCCCACTCCCCACATGTGTATATACATGCGATATCCCGTTGCCATGTCATGAACCCTCCCCATCCTGTTGCCCTCCCTATACCCTTGCCGTCGGGGCAGTCACCTCAAGTGGGTCACCGTTTTGGTAGGCACCCACTTGCGGTGAGCCCTATACATGATATACTCTTTTAAATCCACTTATATTGAAAACATGTCAGAGTAGAACAGATAAAAGAAAAAGAAATGAATTAAGTTTTACAGAATAAGCTAAGAGCAGATAGAAGAAACTGGTACCACTATTGCCCCTTGATAGAAACTGTCCCCAGGATTTAGGAGCAATAATTTCACTGCCACCAATGGCCTCTTCAAAAATGAGGGAATCTAATTCTGTCCTGTCTTGATCTAAAAAGGGTGGGGGTGAAGTGAGAGAGGGGGAAAGAAAAAATAGTGAGTCATCTTTAGGGCTGTGGGTGGAGCCTACAACCCTTCTGTCATCTATCAGACTGTAGCTCTAAAGCAGCTTTTTGTGGAACTTCCTTTTTAGACATTTGGATGTATTCCTCCACAGCTGCAAAGTAATGCACTCCCCTTCTGATTTTTGCTATTTGCTGCCCTGTGTTAAAAGCATCTGAAACAGGGGAATGCTACTGAATTGCACCTCAGAATTCCTCAGGATATTAACAAAAAAAACCTTTTAAACTGCTGTTTCTATCATCTGTCCAGCTCAGTCTAACAGATATGCTCTATTTCTTTCAGCAACCTAGGGGTTAACTAATTTTCTCTGGCTTTTGTGAAAATGAAAGTCAGACAGTGTCAGATTACAGACAGTGCAATTGCAGTCTGTGAGCTGTCATTCCTTGGGCAGGACTGTTTTTTTCTCATTTTATAATATAGAAACATAGAAACATAGAATTTGATGGCAGATAAGGACCACTTGGCCCACCCAGTCTGCCCATTTCCCTACCTGATGGATAAGCTGCAGATCCTAGTTAACCAGCAGCCTACTTCTTCCTACCCCCAACCCCTAGAATTGCCTTATGACTGTCCCATGCATGCTTGAATTCCACCACTGTTTTTGACTCCACAACCTCCTCTGGAAGGCTGTTCCATGCATCCACAACCCTCTCTGTGAAAATACTTCCTTAAATTACCTCTGAGCTGCCCCCTTCTATCTTCAAATTGTGCCCCTTGTTCTTGCACACCTCTTTTTTGAAAGATGCTACCCTCTTGGACTTTGTTGATTCCCTTGAGGTACTTGAAGTTTCTATCATGTCCACCCGCTCCTCCTTTCCTCGAGGGCTATACATAAGCTCCTAAGTCTCACTTCATATGTCTCCAGTGCAGACCCTGCACCATTTATTATACCCTCCTCTGGACAGCTTCCATCCTGTCTATGTCTTTGCGGAGATTGGGTCTCCAGAACTGCACGCAGTACTCCAGATGGGGTCTCACCAGCTGTCTGTACAGAGGGATAATAACCTTGTTTTCTGCTGGTGATGCCTCTCCCTATGCATCCCAGTATCTCCCCCAGTCCTTCTTGCTGCCCTCTCACATTGCTTGCCCACCTTTAGGTCATCTGATATGACTACCCCCAGGTCCCTTTCCATTTTTGTTGTTGTTAGTATCTCACCCCCATTGTGTACTCTTCCCTGGGTTTTGTTTCCAGGTGCATTACCTTGCACTTCTTAGCATTGAATCTAAGCTGCCATACATTTGACCATTCCTCTAACCTTGCAAGTCCCTTCTCATCCTTTCCACCCCACCTTGTGCATCAACTCTGTTGCAGATCTTTGTGTCATCTGCAAAGAGACATACTTTTCCTTCCAGTCCTCTGCAATGTCGCTTATAAAGACATTGAAGAGGACCGGTCCTAATACTGAACCCTGTGGTACCCCACTGCTAACCCCCCTTTTTTCAGAGTGGACTCCATTTACTATTACTCTCTGTGTCCTATTCTTCAGCCAGTTCTTTACCCAGGCTGTCATCTTGGGACCCACTTCCAGGCTGGCTAACTTGTATATTAATCTTTTGTGTGGGACTGTGTCAAATGCCTTGCTAAAGTCTAGGTAGGCCATGTCCACAGCCCCTCCCTGATCTACTACTTTGGTCACCCAGTCAAAGAAATCTATCAGATTTGTCTGGCATGACCTTCCTGCTGTGAATCCATGCTGCCTTGGGTCCTGTGCCCCTCTGGCCTCTAGATACGCAACAATTCTTTCCTTCAGAAGTGATTCCATCATTTTCCCTACCACTGAGGTTAAACTAACAGGTCTGTAGTTTCCTGCTTCTGCCTTGCTCCCACTTTTGTGAAGGGGAATCACATCTGCCCTCCTCCAGTCCTCAGGTACCACCCCATCCTCCCATGATTTGTTAAAGAGGGTAGTCAGTTGTGTCACTAGTTCTATCCTTAGTTCTTTTAGAATTCTGGGATGAATTTCATCAGGCCCCATTGCTTTGTCCACCTTCAGTTTTAAGAGCTCTTTCAGAACTCTTTCTTCTGTAAATGGGCTGGTATCAACTTCTGTATCCAGAGTGTTTCTACTGTTTGTTTAGGTACCTCCCCTCTTCCTTTGTAAATACTGAGCAAAAATATTTGTTTAGTATCTCTGTCTTTCTGAGTCACCCTCTGCCCACCCTCTCCTCCCTTTATTAAGCCTCACTATCCCTCCCTTGGTCTTCCTTTGCTCCTGATGTACCTATAAAGGTTTTATCCCCTTCTTAACTGAGTTGGATATCTTTTCCTCGGTTTGGGCCTTTGCTGTTCTGACTGCCTTTCAGCTTCCTTTTGCTTTAACTGTACAGTTCTCTGTCCTGTTCCTTCTGTGATTCCTTGTACTTCCTGAATGCTTTCTTTTCTCTTGAACCTTCACTGCCACTTCCTTTGAGAACCATAGTGGTTTCTTACCTCATTTCATTTTGTTTATTTGCTTTACACAAAGGCTTGTTACCTCTGTGATGGCAGTTTTATTATTCCCCATTGTTCTTCCACCCTCCTTCCTGCCCATTTGCTAGTGCATTCCTGAGGCACTCACCATTTTGGCAAAGTCAGCCCTCCTAAAATCCAGTACCTTTGTCTTTGTATGGCTTGACTCTATTGTTGTGTTTATTGTGAACCATACTGTTCGATGGTCGCTAGTTCCCAGATGGCTACCGCTACATCTGTGATCCTCTTTATCTCCATTTGAGAGAACCAGGTCTAAGATTGCTCCCTCTTGAGTGGGCTCCAATACTAGTTGTCTAAGGCATGCCCCTGTAGGGCATCCAGAATAACACTCTTAGAAGTGGCTGCTGCAACTGCACTCCAGTTAACATCTGGCATATTCAGATCACTCATCAGCAATATCTCCCTTTATCTGCCATTCTAAGTATACTTTCTATCATTTCCTTGTCCATTTCTCCCCTGAGAGGGGCCTGTATCTAACCCTGTGCAGTTGTGGTGCCATTGCCTGCCTCCAAATTGACCCACAGTGCTTCTTCTCCTCCTGTTTACCCTTTTGTTCTGTTGCTTTGATTTCTTCTCTTATGTGAGAGCTACTCCTCCTCCTCTTTTACCTCCTGTCCCTCCTGTAGATAGTGTATCCTGGTATGTTTACATCCCAGTCATGGTTCTGTGTGTACCATGTTTCTGAGACTGCCACAATATCCAGATCTTCCTCCTCCATCAAGGCCACTAATTCAGGAAGCTTGTTACCCAGACTAAGGGCATTGGTACTCATTGCTCTCCATTTTTTGATGGCTTTACCTTCTGTAGCGGCAACCCCCACTGACCTTTCTAATTTGGTCTTTTTCTCATTTAGTACCCCATTTTGTAGGGGGAGGCTGCGATTTTCCTTCTGCTTATCAGTGCCTCCCCCCTTGACTAGTTTAAAGGCTTGCCAATGAAGCATTTAAACCGATTGCCCAAAGGACTTGTTCCCTTCCTGGGCAGATGCAGACCATCCTGCCAGTATAGGCTGGTGTCCCTCCAGGTGGAACCCCAGTCCCCAATGAAGCCAAACCCCTGTGCTCCACGCCATTTTTTTAACCATTTATTAAACTGCATGGTGCAAAGTACCCTCGCCTCACTCATGCCACTGACAGGCAGCACCTCTGAGAAGGATACTGTGTATGCTACTTGTCTTAAGCCCCTCCCTAACTCTACAAAGTCCTTTTGCACTGCTCTAATCTCATGATGAGCCAAGTCATTTGTCCCTAGGTGGACAATGATGTCCAGCTCAGACTCTCGTGCAACTGTTCTCGTGATCCCTAAGGATGCGCTTCCTGTCCCTCAAGCCATGGCACCAGGCAGGCACCTTACTTCAGTTTTCCTGCTCCCCCAGTTCTATCCCTAATAATGGAGTCCCCACCAGGAGCCTTTCTTTCCCTGTGGTGCCTCTGCCTCCTTCCTGAGGCCTCCCTTGTGACAGTTGTCTGCACCCTCCTTAGTCTCCTCTGTGGGTGCATCCCAGGATCTATGCTCCCCAGAATGGTGTATGGATTGTGGAGTGTAACAACTGACTGGGTGTGCCTCTGTTCCACCACCCTTACCCTCCCTGAGCCCACTGTGGTCCAACTGCTGTGCTTTCTTCGCAACCTCTGAGGTAGTGGTGGTGGCTGTGGTGCTCCCTGGATGGGGGAGGTTCCCTTGCCACTGTCCAGTGTGGCCTGAAGATTGGCAACTTCCTCCCTCAGGGCAGATAGTTGTCTGCAAACAGGGCAGCATCTCAGCCTCCAGAAAGACTCCCAGAAGACTGCTGCCCCACAGCAATTACATTGTACTACTCCCCACATAACTGTCTACCTTGTTTATTTTTTTTTTGTGTGTGTGTGTGTGATCGGTGCGTTATATAGAAATATATGTATTTATATAATGTGTATGCTTATATTGTTGGTGCAGTGTGCTAGACAGGCTACGACAGTGATGTGTACCTTGCCCTCTTGAGGAAATGATGTCAGAACCCCAGGTATAAATGAACTATTTCCAGGGGTGGGTGGGTGAGGTGGGAAGGGGTTGGGCTAAACTGTGCCCTCACGAAACAATCAGCTAAACGCTCTGACCTACCGATGCGATGAGTGCCTCCCTGTCAGCAAGATGCCATACACGACAATTTGTAATACTGCTTCAAACCAATTTGACAGAGAAAATACCCTGCTAATCAAACAGAGAAAGATTCAAACATCCAAGTCAGACACAGGTAAACCTCCCCAGCCCCAAAAGAGCCTGGCGACTTGTGCTCTGAAAACAGTCAGCCTCAAAACACGTCAGCTGTGCAGAAGGGCAGACACAGAAAACAGTATTTAGCCTATGTGGGTTTAAACTCTTCCTGCACTGAAAACCTTAACACTTGTAACACAAGTAAAGCAAACTCCACCTCCCTCTGTTGATTGAAAGACTGCCTTTTCTGATAATTCTAAGTTGCTTATTTCACCCTTCAGTTAGAAGTATCCTCCACCTGAAGAATATTAACTTTCCTAAGGAATCTGCTTCAAACCAAACACAATTGTAAATTGTAAAGTTCACCTCCCTCTGTTGTGAGCACTACTCACTTTCTTGCAAATCTTAAGTCCAGTGTTGCAGCTTGCAGCCAGAGGTAGCTTCACCTGAAGACTATGAGGTTATCTGATGAGCCTGCTAAAATTATACTTTATCAAGGTTTGTAAGATTCTTCCAGGGCTATTGGCTGTTAAGTAGCTGTGATGTAAGCACTTCCTGACACAGTCTGGCTTGGCCTTATAAGGCACTGAGGTAAACAAAGAAAAAACAGTTTCCACCCCTAGGGACTGTCTGGGTCCAATACACAGCCTGTAACCTGCTCTCAATTCAGGGCTTATGACAAATTCTTAGCCCAGTGAATACTCACAGTATTACAAATATTGCAATGCAAACAGTCAATCACTAACTCCAATCAAGCCAGAAGGGCAGAAACACAGAAAACAGTAAAATCTTAACAATTGTACAACAAATAAAGCAAACTCCACACTCCCTCTGTTGATTGAAAGACTGCCTTTTCTGATAATTCTAAGTTGCTTATTTCCCCCTTCAGTTAGAAGTATCCTCCACCTGAAGAATATTAACTTTCCTAAGGAATCTGCTTCAAACCAAACAAAATTGTAAATTGTAAAGTTCACCTCCCTCTGTTGTGATCACTACATACTGACGTACTGAGTGTGTATTTAGTTGCAGGGTGAAGGCCTTGAAGAAAACAATAACATTATGTAACTCATTCAAGATTCCATCAGGTGGTCAGAAAAGAAAACATTACTCACCATAGTAATGTTGTTTCTTCTAATGGAGTCTTGCTGTATTCTGACTATATGCAGTTAGCCCCAGCACTTGAACTGCTCTGGAGAACAAAGGGTTAACTCTATGCCAAAGCATGGAACATTGAGCTTGAGCTTGGTTTTCAAACCTCTGTCTGTGGTACTCTGAAGTCTAACCATCCGAGTCTTATGAGAACTAAACTAACTAACTCTATAGTTAGAAATTGCTTCTAAAACTTTTTGCCAAAAGGCGTCGACCAGATTTTTTTAGGGTCAAAAGACTCAAGTCAAGAACCCCAAAAAGAATATAAGTAGGTAATGAAACAACCAAAACATACCAGCCTGGTATGTGACAGGCTTAGTTTGATGGACCATTATTTGGTCTAACAATCAACAATCTCCCATAAGAAGGCAGAATTCCAGTCCAGGGAGACCTGGACCAGCTCAGCTTTTCTGGACTGTGGACAGATTGTACAATCCACTCTGTCTTCAGCCCAGAAATGCTTTTTCACAAGAGCAGTGTGAGGAGATTGCTCGATTCTTCATGGATAAGGTTGTCACCATCAGGTCTGATATCTGCCTGATCCTTTCTCTAGGGAGTAGCAGTGGTCGGCAGGAAATGTCAGATGCCCGGTCTGAGTGGTGCGACTTTGGCCAGCCTACAATCAGTGATATTGTGATGGTTATCCAGACTTTACATCCTACCAACTGTAGTTTGGATCTGGGCCCACGCACTTGCTTGTTGGCTGTGTCGATGTCATCAGCCCGGTCCTTGCTGAGATAGTCTGGTCATCCATGGAGATGGGAATTTTTCCAGCTCCCCTTAAGGAGGCTTTGGTTTGGCCCCTCCTTAAGAAATCCTCCTTGGATCCTGACTGTCTAACAAACTACAGGCCGGTCTCTAACCTTCCCTTTTTGGGTAAGGTTATTGAGAAGGTGGTGGCTTTACAGCTGGAGGACCATTTGACCAGCCACAATATCTATGATTCTCTCCAGTCTGGTTTCCGGAAGAGACATAGTACAGAGATGGCTCTTGTTCGGGTACTAAATGACCTGATAGTGAGAGATTGAAGGACCTGTTCCATCTTGGTCCTTCTTGATCTCTCTGCAGCATTTGATACTGTGGACCATGGTGTGCTTTTGGATCCCCTGCGGCTTATCTGTGGACTGTCGGGGACTGTCCTCAGATGGTTTCAATCTTAACTCATGGGTAGGACTCAGAGAGTGGTGTCTGTTGTTTGTACCTCAGCTCTATTCTCCCTGCCCTGTGGGGTTCTGCAGGGATCCATTTTAGCACCCATGTTGTTTGCAGTGTATATGCTGCCATTAGCAGTGATTATTAGACTGTATGGCTTGAGTTTTCACTGCTATGCAGTTGATACTCAGCTATACATGTCTTTTGTCCCCAAACAAGATGATGTTGTCTCAGTGCTCAACAGCTGTCTGACTGAAATCCAGGCCTGGATGAATATGAGCTGGCTGAGGTTGAACCCTGATAAAACTGAGGTGTTGGTTGTGAACCCAGGTCATCGTGAGGTGGGTGTGCTGGCAGGTTCACCTTGTGGCTTGGAGGTGTCCAGCTAGCCACCTCAGACTGGGTACGGAACCTGGGCATTATGTTTGATGACTGTCTGACCTTGAAATTACAGGTGTCAGCAGTTGTTAAAACTTCTTTTTACCATCTGTGAAATATCACCCTGGTGAAACATCTAGTTCCTCCCGATGATCTTCCAACGTTGGCTCATGCCTTCATTACCTCCCGCCTTGAGTATTGCAATGCCCTTTACCTAGGGCTGTCGGGGTTTGATATCCGCCACTTGCATCTGGTGCAGAATGCGGCTGCCAGGCTATTGACCGGTGTTTCAAAAGCCAGTCATATAACGCCTGTGCTCCGCGGACTGCACTGGCTGCCGATTAAGTGGCGGATCACCTTTAAGGTTGCTTTGTTAACCTATAAGGCCCTACATGACCAGGGACCGAGTTACCTGAAAGATCTCTTTTGTCCCTACTGTCCCTCCCGTCCTCTTCAATCCACCAATGAGGGATTGCTAGAGGTTCCCAGGGCCATTTTTGAACTTATCGGTGGCAAAGGGCATTTAGCTTCATTGCTCCGTCCCTGTGGAACACTCTACCTCATCGGGTACGAGATTGCCTAACCATTCAGAGTTTTAAAATTGCTTTAAAAACTTATCTTTTTAACCTGGCTTTTATTGATTACTGTGGTTATTCGTTATGTGGTTTTATACTGTTTTTTGTTGGAATTTATATGTTGTTTATAATAATTGATTTTATTTTTTGTATTTTATGTATTTTATTGTACAGGTGCCTTGGTTTTAGAAAGGAGCCTTTTATAAATTAAAAATTGATTGATTGATTGATAAGATAAATCCTTAAAAAGATAAGGCATGCCAAGTACACCTCTGGGGTGCAGCATTGTGCCTGCCACCCCACATTCCAAAACACTAGGTTCCAGGAGGGGAGGCAGGGAGGGAGGTCAGAATATAGCAAGACTCCATTAGAAGAAACAACATTACTATGGTGAGTAATTTTTTCTTCAAACAACATGAAGTCTTACTGTATTCTAACTATATGCAGACTACTAAGCAGTACCCCCTTGGAGGAGGGAGTCACAGAACCTATTTTGAGAACAGGATCTGCAGCACAGCTGTGCCAAACCTAGCATCACTTCATGACTGAATGTCAAGAGAGTAATACTTGGTAAATGTGTGAACAGTTTTCCAGGTGGCTGCTTTACAGCTTTCCACTAAGGGTATATCTCTAGTTGCTGTGACCGAAGCAGCTGTACCTCTGGTGGAGTGAGCCCTCAGGCCTGAGGAAGGCTCTTTCCCAACTCTGAATAGCAGAACTGGATAGAGGAGACAATCCACCTGACAATGGTTCTCTTGGTGGCAGGTTTACCCATTCCCACTTCTCCATAGGTGAGAAACAACTGAGAAGAGCCATTCCTAAGTGCCTTAGTATGCTCCAAATAGTAACTAAGAGCCCTCTTTACATCAAGACTGTGTAATCTTCTCTCCCCAGAGGAAGAATGGTCAGTAAAAAATACAGGCAATGACATAGACTGATTCAAATGAAAGTCTGATACCACCTTGGGAAGAAACTTTCTGTTGGTTTAAAGGACCTCCTTATCCCTGTGAAATGAAATGAAGTCAGGTTCCACTGATAAAGCTTGTAATTCACTGATTCTCCTGGCAGAGGTAATGGCTACCAAGAATACAGTTTTCCAAGTCAAGTACTTCAGTTCAGGTAAGGATAGAGACTCAAAAGGGGGCTGCATAAGCTGTGCAATACAGATATTCAGGTCCCAAGAAGGGGTAGGCTCCCGAAAGGGAGGGTTAACATGTGCTAGGCCCTTGAAAATTTTCTTGAAAACTGGATGAGATGCTAGGGAAGTGCCCTTACCAGCAGAAAGAAAGGCAGACACAGCTGCCAAATGTACCTTGAGAGTAGTAGGCCGGAGGCCTAAACTGTTAAGATGTACCAAATAGTTCAAAATAGTAGCAAGATCAGACAGTTCTGGCTTGACATGCTTTTGGGAACACCAAAACCCAAATATTTTCCATTTGGAGTTGTGAGTCTTTCTAGTAGCAGGTTTTCTGCTAACCTTTAAAATATCCAAGACTGATTGAGAAACATGCAAGCTTGCATATTCTAGCTTTTCAAGTGCCAGGTTTTGAGCCTGAGAGTCAGAAGGTTGGGATACAGAATCCTCCGCTGAAAAGAGGTGAGGAGATTGAACTGTCTGGGAAGACACAAAGGCATTGTTACTGACAGTGACAACAATAGAGGGTACCAAGGCTGTCTGGCCCAATCTGGAGCCACCAGAATCACCTTGCAAGGTTGAGACCTGATCTTGATCAGGACCCTGAATATCAGAGGAAAGGGAGGAAATGCATACATAAATCTGCTTGTCCAGTTCAGCAAGAGAGCATCCTGTGGGACAGGGCCCAGAAGAGGTGGTCTGCAAAAAAAAAGAGGAAGTTAATGATTGTCTGGGACTGCAAAGAGATCTATCTCTGGAGTGCCTCATCTCTTGAAAATGACTTGAAGAACTAGAGGGTTCAGGGTCCATTCCTGGTGACCCCAGGAAGTCCTGCTGAGAGCATCTGCTAGAATGTTTTCCTTCCCTGGGAGGCGTACAGCCATCAGGGAAGCCTGAAGGGAATAAGCTAGAGACCATACTTTCATGGCCTCTGAGCACAAGGCCAAGGACTGAGTGCCTCCCTGAGTGTTGATGTACCACATGGTTGTGGTATTGTCTGTCCTGATCTGCACCACTTTCCCCTGAACAGCAGCAGCTCCCAGTTTGAGAAGATTTATGTGAAGAAGGGACTCCTGGTGAGACCAGGTTCCCTGAGCTGTAAGCTGATCTTGGTGAGCCCCACACCCCAGTAAAGATGCATCTGTGGTGAGAATCACTGAAGGAGGCTGACTGGTAAAGGGGACACCTTGTTGAAGATTGTTCTCCTCCAGCCACAACTGCAGGGCCTGAACTAGGGTCTGAGACACTGGAACCAATTTGGAGAGAGGGTCCTTTTTCCGAGACCAATAAGATCTGAGATGAAACTGAATATCTCTCATCTGGAACCTTGCTCCCTGGACCATTGCTGTTGAAGCTGCCATGTGGCCCAGCAACTGTAGAAAGTGCTTGGCTGGACGAGAAACTAGAGGATGAAAAGAGGAAGCCAGAGTGACAAGGGACTGAACCATTGAGAGAGGGAGAAATGCTCTTGCCTGAATAGTGTCTAGTTCCATCCCTATGAATGTGAGGGCCTGGGCTGGTTCCAGGATAGACTTTTCTAGGTTCAGAATGAAACCCAAGGAGTCTAGAAGCTTTTGTGTGACCTCTACAGCTGACTTGACTTGGTCTGAGGACTAGCCTACCACTAGCCAGTCATCCAGGTATGGGAATAGAATGATGCCCTGCCTCCTGAGGAATGCCACCACCACTGCGAGACATTTGGTGAACACCCTTGAAGCAGATGTTAGGTCAAAAGTCATGGCTCTGAATTGATAACAGCCTGAGGGTAACTCAAACCTGAGGTACTTTCTGTGGAAATGTCTGATTGGTATGTGGAAATAGGCATCCTTGAGATCCAGAGAGGCTAGCCAATCTCCTCCTTCTCTGGTTCTCCACCTCTGGTGTGGTTCCTTAGCTGCTGAATTTCATTTAGCCTCAAAACAAATATTCTGGCACCTCTACTGAGGGTGGAAAACCAGAAGAAAGAGACAAGCTATAAAGAAATACATACAGTTGCACAAGCAAATCACTGGTAGCCACCCATTGAATTTACAGTACTCCTTAAAGGCAGGTATAGTGCCAGGGGACTGCTTAATAAATTATGCAATCCCCCTATTCAAGAAGAGGGCAAGGTCAAACCCATGTAACTACTGTACATACCTGTGAACCTTACATCAGTGCTTAGCAATGCGTTTGTCCAATCACATAAAATGTGGTGGTTTAGCACATGGATGGAAATGGTCTGTTCTTTTGCATACAACAGAGTTTCCCAAAATGTAGATCCTGCCAAAACCAACCTTCTTCAAGGAGGTAACTAAGGAGTTGGCAGATGTACTCTATATTGATTTCAGCAAGACCTTTGACACATTACCACATAGAAAACTAATGGAGAACAATATGGACTCCACACAATATACAGGAAGTAGATAGTAAATTGGCTGATGCATATTAATTAGAGAGCTATGTTGGATGATTACTATTCAGAGTGGAGGGATGCACTGAATGCAGTACTGCAGATAGTGCTGGGTCCATTGTTCCTTGAAATATTTATTTCTGACTTGAAGGAGGTGATCAATAGCAGGCTGCTTAATTTGCTTATGAAACCATATTGGCAAGAAGAGTGGACCTAACAAAGAAGGGAGATGTGCTACAGAGGGACTCATACTCATTAAGGGTGGGGACTGAGAAATTGATGCTTTGGTTTAACGTGGAGAGTGTAAGGTACTTAACATAGGGGTAAGGTATCTGGGCTGCACATGTACCCTGTGTGACACAGCAGTGGACAGCACACCCTAGTCAAAGGATCCGGTGGTAACTGAGGACAATAAGGTGAAACCAGATAGGCAGTGTACTCCTGCAGTCAAGAAAGCACACATAATACAGGGTTGCATTACGAAACATAAACATAGAAACATAGACTTTGACGGCAGATAAGGACCGCTTGGCCCACCTAGTCTGTCCATTTCCCTACCTAGAGGATAAGCTGCAGATCCTTTTTAACCAACAGCCTATTTCTTCCTACCCCCCCCACAAAAATTGTCTTATGTCTGTCCCATGCAGTCTTGAATTCTCCCACAGTTTTAGCCTCCACAACCTCCTCAGGAAGGCTGTTCCATGCGTCCACCACCCTCTCTGTGAAAAAATACTTCCTCACATTGCCCCTGAACCATCCCCCCTCTATCTTCAAATTGTGTCCCCTTGTTCTTGCACATCTCTTTTTCTGAAAGATGCTACCCTCTTGGACTTTGTTGATTCCACTGAAGTACTTAAATGTTTCTATCATGTCCCCCCTCTCCCTCCTTTCCTCAAGGGTATACATATTAAGCTCCTTTAGCTTCTCCTTGTATGGCTTCTCTTGCAGACCCTGCACCATTTTAGTCGTCCTCCTCTGAACTGCCTCCATCCTGTCTATGTCCTTGCAGAGATGGGGTCTCCAGAACTGGATGCAGTACTCCAGATGGGGTCTCACCAACTGTCTGTACAGGGGGATAACAACTTCCTATTTTCTGCTGGTGATGCCTCTCCCTATACATCCCAGTATCCCCCCAGCCCTCCCTACCAGCTTCTCACATTGCTTGCCAACCTTAAGGTCATCTGATATGATGACCCCAGGTTCCTTTCCATTTTTGTTGTTGTTACTGCCTCCCCCCCATTGTGTAATCTTCCCCTAGGTTTTTGTTTCCCAGGTGCATTACTTTGCACTTCTCTGCATTGAATCCATGCTGACATACTTCTGACCATTCCTCCAACCTTGCCAAGTCCCTTCTCATCCTTTCCATGCCTTCTTGTGTATCAACCCTGTTGCAGATCTTTGTGTCATCTGCAAAGAGGCATACTTTTCCTTCTAGTCCCTCTGCAATGTCATTTATAAAGACATTAAAAAGGACTGGACCCGGTACTGAACCCTGCGGTACCCCACTAGTAACCCCCCTTTCTTCAGAGTGGACTCCATTTACTGTTACTCTCTGTGTCCTGTTCTCCAGCCAATTCTTTACTCAGGCTGTCATCTTGGGACCCACTCCAAGGCTGGTTAACTTGTATATTAATCTTTTGTGTGGGACTGTGTCAAATGCCTTGCTAAAGTCTAGGTAGGCCATGTCCACAGCCCCTCCCTGATCTACTACTTTGGTCACCCAGTCAAAGAAATCAATTAGAGTTGTCTGACACGACCTTCTTGCTGTGAAACCATGCTGCCTTGGGTCCTGTGCCCCACTGGCCTCTAGGTACTCAACAATTCTTTCCTTCAGAAGTGATTACATCACTTTCCCTACCACAGAGGTCAGACTGACAGGTCTGTAGTTTCCTGCCTCTGTCTTGCTCCCACTTTTGTGAAGGGGAATCACATCCTCCTTCTTCCAGTCCTCAGGTACCACACCATCCTCCCATGATTTGTTATAAAGGGTAGTCAGTGGTGTTACTAGTTCTCTGCTTAATTCTTTTAGAATTCTGGGATGAATTCTATCTGGCCCCATTGCTTTGTCCACCTTCAGTTTTAGGAGTTCTTTCAGAACCCTTTCTTCTGTGAAAGGACTGGGATTGACTCCCCTCTCCAGAGTGCTTCTGTTAATTGGATTAGGCACCTCCCCTCTTCCTCTTTTGTGAATACTGAACATAAGTATTCATTCAGTATCCCTGCTTTTTCACTGTTACTCTCTGCCCACCCACCATCCATTCTATTCAGCTTCACTAGCCTTCCCTTTGTCTTTCTACGCTCCCTGATATACCTATAAAAGGTTTTATCCCCCTTCTTAACCGAGTTGGCTATCTTTTCCTCAGTTTGTGCCTTTGCTATTCTGACTACCCACCCTGCTTCCTTCTGCCTTAACTGGTACAATTCTCTGTCCTGCTCCTTCTGTGTTTCCTTATACTTCCTAAATGCTATCTTTTTCTCCCTAACCTTCACCGCCACTTCTTTTGAGAACCATAGTGGCTTTTTCTTTCATTTTGATTTGTTTATTTGCTTCACGCAAAGGCTTGTTGCCTCTGTGATGGCAGTTTTGATATTTCCCCATTGTTGCTCCACCTCTCCTTCTAGCCTGTTTGCTAGTGCTTTTCTAAGGCACTCTCCCATCTTGCCAAAGTCAGCCCTCCTGAAGTCCAGAACCCTCACTTTTGTATGGCTTGACTCTGTAGCTGAGTTTATCGTGAACCACACTGTTTGGTGGCCACTTGTTCCCAATTGGCTACCCACTTCTAGATCTGAGATCCTCTCACTGTCCCCATTTGAGAGTACAAGGTCTAAGATTGCTCCCTCATGAGTAGGTTCCAAAACTAGCCGTCTGAGGCATGCCACCTGAAGGGCATCAAGAATGGCCCTGCTTTTGGATGTGGCTGCAGCAAAGGTGCTCCAGTTAACATCTGGCATATAAGGTCCCCCATCAACAGTATCTCCCCTTTCTCTGCCATCCTAAGTATGCCTTCTATCATATCCTTGTCCATTCCCTCCCCCTGACATGGGGGTCTGTATACAACCCCTGTGCGGATTGTGGTGCCATTTCCAGTCTCTAAGGTGGCCCACAGTGCCTCCTCTCCTCCCTGTTTACTCTTTTGTTCAGTTGCTTTTATCCCTTTCCTTATGAAGGGGTAAGAAACAGTTTAAGGGAGCTGAACCCCCTTGTACAAGGCCTTGGTTCAACCACACCTAAAGTACAACTTTCAGTTCTTTTTATCACAGTATAGAAAACACATTGAAGAAATCAAGGGTGTCCACCACAGAACCACCAAGCTGAAAGGTGGTATAGGAGGCAAGAGCTATGAGGAAGGCTTGGATATACTCCCATTATTCAGCCTAGCAAAAAGAAGGCTGAGAGAGTACATGACCATGGATTCTAAATACTAAAGGATATAGACAGGGTGAACTACATGAAGATGTTTGAGTTCATAAATGCAAGGAGAATTAAATAGAATGCTCTTAAACTGGTATGGGTGGGAGGAGGTAGAAAAGGGAAAACATTTGAAAACATTACATTACACACACTGAGGGTGATTAACATGTGGAACAGCCTACCCAGTGATGTTGTGGACGCAAGAACTGTTCAAGCTTTCAAAGCAGGACTAGACATTCTTGAAAGAGAACGGCACTGAGGATTAAACAGTATGATCACAGGTAGCATTCCAGCTGTTAAACTTGGCAATTTGTTCCTACCCAAATTGAGCAGTCACTGTAATGCAGCAGAAATGGCAGACAAGATGAACCCTAAGTTCCTTCCATCACCACAATGCAACTGTATGCTACAGAGTTAGTTTCGTAAAACAGCACTTGATGGACTTCTTGAGAAGGGGACAATTCAAATGTGAGTCTGATCTTTTAAGTTGCTTGGTGGATTTGTTTACTGTGCGTACTGGGTGTTTATGTCTTCAGTGTAGCATGCATAATGTTCATTGCATTGATCTAAATGGAACCGAGATGAGTTACTTTGTTTTGATCAGCTGATGACAGTTATGCTTCTCTTTTTGTTAGATGGACTTGTCTTATTTATTGTGTCTTTCTTTAGTAACATTTTTCACTATGTATGTTTATTTTGAAGGAATTTTGTTAGTGATCCATGTAGTAAATATTTCAGGTTTTATATTTTTGCCTTCAGAGATTGGGCTTTTCTTCTAGTTTGCCATGTTGAAGATATTAACTGTGGATAAAAGATGTAATCCCATATTATGCAACACCTATTTATAAAAAATGTGGGGTATATTTGATTTTCCTACATGGAGCTGCAGTAATATATGCTGCTGCACTGTTTAACTACTGGGACCTTCTTTAAGAGAAGATTTGATGACTACTTAAGAATCAAGGGGATATGTATCTACAATCACTGTTAGTGGTGGACAGACTTGTTGGGCAGTCAGCCTATTTCTGTCCATACAATCCTATGTTTCTATGACTTTTTTTATTGTTTTAGATGTTAAACATTTGTTAGTGCATAATTATGCACCATGATTTTTATATATTGTTAGGTTATGTTACGTGCCTTGATTTTTGCTCCTATATGCCCTCCTTCTTCTTGCACCAAGGCATGTCATTGCATTAATCTCTTTATTAAAATATATATATATATATATATATATATATATGCAATAGGCGTGGACTCAGAAGCTGTTGAATAAATCCATTTATCTTCACAGCCATTGAATAAATAAAATGTATCCATATAGTAGCTATGTATCGATTTCAGTCATTGTATTTAATTACATTTCTCTTTATTAATTATTTGTATATATATCAGTTTCAATCTATTACCATTTTTTTGTTTTAATCTACTAGTATAACACTGTAGTTCTGCTGACCTTAAACTAATGTATTGTTGCCTGTCTTATGCAGGACCTCCTTGTAAATGAGCTTTGTTCAATGGAGCTTTTTTTCCTGGCAAAATAAATAAATACAAATACAATACAAATTAGCCACCACTAAGCATTTCAAAGCACAAATTGTACTGAGAATGAAATACTGTGTCTTGAATGAGACATGAACCCAGGCCTCCAGAATAGTTCCAAGTTGGGCCACTTTATTTTTAATACACTTTGTGTTTTTAATTTTTTGGTTATTCAGAAAAACACTGCAGTTCTAATGTACTACATAAAATTGTACATCATTATGACACCGCAGGTACCTCTACGAGAGCCAAAGTGAACCTTCAGAATGGAAAAATGCCTGGGATCTGTGAGTTACAAAGTCATCAGTTTTTTTTTTTTAGTTGTTTAACCAGGATTAGCTCACTAAGCTGAAAGCTTTTTTACAGGTGCAACCTGGGAGCACAGGGAAGTTAAGTGACTTGCACAGGGTCACACAATATGTAGGTGGAAGCTGTGGGATTCAAACCCTGGTCTGGTCTGCTGGATGTCACCAGATTTGTAGCTCAGAGCCTTAAACCACTGCGCTATATTGCCTCCCTGTTTTTGAAGTTTTGTGTAACAATTGGAAAGACCCACTAAGATGAGGCTTGTCTCCAGATGCATCCTGGGAGCACATGGAAGTTAAGTGACTTGCTCATGGTCACACAGTATGCAAGTGGTGGATGTGGAATTCAAATCCAGTTCTTTGGGCAGCTCAGTGTTTGTAACCACTACACTATACTGCCTCCGACAGATGAACCCGCAGGATTGGAACATAGAACTTGTAATCAATATTAATCAATAGAGTAGTTTGCTTTAAGATAGGGACTGGCTATGGAATATTCCATATTAACCATCTGGATTGCAGTTTTTGGCTTCACTGATTCTCTGTTCAAGTGATTTCTTTGCCCTCCCCATATAATATTTCCTGTGCTGACATTTCAGTTGGTATATAACATAGGTATTCTAAAATTAAGAAAACCTTTCCTTTTATATTCCTTTCCATTGTGCTGGTGATAAAAAGTGAGTAGACTCACAGATTCAACAACAATGGATGCATGGGTTAGACCAGTAATTTCCGTCTATTCATGTGCCAGACCATTATGTCCTTGGTCTAAGGGAAATTATACCATTAGCCAAAGTTTTCTTAGTAATGTTTGAAACCTCTAAGACCAGGATCAGATCATAAAACGTGCCAGTGATGTAAAATGATAGTTCTTATTTTATATGTCTGGTTTGAGAATGAAGCCATGAATAACTGTTATCCTGCTCCTTTTTTGGCTTTTTCCTCAGTGGGGAACCTCTTGAGGGTACCTTTTGTCTGTCTAACAGCATTCTCTATAATTTTTGCTGTATACTTCTTCCAAACATCTATTGTACAAGACCTGTGATTATGCTACAGATTTGGTCGCCTCACAGCAATTATACCGTAACCTGAGAAACAGACCCACAGGGACATTGTTAATCAGGGGCCTGGGATGATGGCTGTCAGGTTGTAGGCTGGTATTGTGATCTGTTTGTCCAACATATGGTAGTGTATTGTTTATCCTCTTTTTCAGAACTCTTAAATCATGAAAATGAATAGTCTATTATATTTAAAGGCAAATTTCAAGTTAGTTATGGCTATTAACATAGGTGTGACATGCAATAAAATATTTCCCACTACCTGTCCATAGGAAGAATAATGTTTCCTATATACATTATCTTCATCATAAGCAGTTTTGTTTTGGAAAAGGATGTCTGTCCTTATTATGGAGAAAGTCTTGCTTTTACATAATGACACTGGTAAAATTGGTATCAAATTGAAACAAACAACAGCCTCTTTAAGTTTCAAAAATAACCACTAAAGCTTTTATATAAGTGCACTCTCAAGACAGAAAAGCAAAATTGGGACTCACTACAACACAGTCTGTCATTGATATTGACTTATATTAGAAGAAGATGCAGTTCACATCATAGCTATACCATACTATTCTATACGATTATGCCATTTTTTTCCAAATATATGAAACTACGCTATAGTATGCCCACGTGAAGTGATATTGATGCAAAAGGATCAACATTCTTGTAAATACTGTATGAAAGCTGGACGTGGTTTAAAACTATATTTTATGGTTTGGACTCCCACAAATGAAATATACATTTTTTTGATTTTGATGAATACAGGGACAGTTAAAGGAGAACTACATATTAAAGGTGAAACAATGTCAAAGCTGAGTTCATTGGACATGCCACAAACCAAAACATTTGACTTCAGTAAGGAAGACTCAAAGCTTTCTGCCTTCCCTTTCACACAACTGCATGATATAATATTTGTTACAGGGATCATCAACTAAGCATATGTAATCTGCATGACCGCAGCAGCAGCCAGTCATTGACACTGAAGATGGTGATCTTTTCACACTGCACATGTCTTGGTGCCATTTCTAGATCACTCTTCAGTTTTTCATAGAAAGACTGATTTTAGATGCAAATATCTTTGAAATTATTAGAAAATCATTCATTATTATTATCATTAATATTATTATATTTAGCTAATTAATTAAGTGATAACATTCAGCTAGCTATAATATACAAAGGAATAACCAGCTGATGTGGGTGATTAAATGCTGAGACCAAAAGGCCGAGATGTTTACTCAACTGCAGGAGCTGGTTATTCTGAGTATACTCCAGCTAACTGAATGTTATTACTATTATATGACTAGGAACTTGAACCCAGGATTTGAAAAGTTCTGTGGTAGTTAAAGTGCAACATAACTGTTTCTCCTTTTTTTGGTTGGTTAAATGGATAACCTACTGTGGGTGTGCCTGAAATGTGGATAACTTAATTTAGGCATGTCTGAAATGTGAATAACCAACTATGGACATATTTAAAATATAGGATAAAGTATGGGGTGGTGTGCGTAATGAGAATTTTACACCCCCCGAGATGTTGGATGCCACATAAACCCCAAGAGCGAAGCTCGAAGGGTTTATCTCGGCATCCAACACCGAGGGCGTGTGTAAAATTTGAGTTTTCACACCACCCCATATTTTATTTTATATAATTGTTGGGTTTCATTTTTTTCCACCTCAGGAATTATATAAAATAAACAGAAGACATCTCTGTGCAGCTGCCATCCGACCGAGTTTTAGCAGGGTCGGCGGTTGGATGTGTCTGCTACAAACAAAACGCTAGTTTTCTAGGGGTTACTAGGATGCATTTCAGAATGGTTTGTGTAGCCATTTGTTTCTTTTTTTAAAAAGGTTTTACTTGCCGGCAAGTCAGGGGCGGTCTGGTCGGTTGCGATATGTTAGAGCGGCGGCGGCTGTGGATGGGCATGTACAGAGCAAGGGAAACTTGGTGCGTGTTTGCTGTAATAAACACTCCTTCATTATGGCAAATTATGCCATTGGTTTCCCATAGAAAAAAACAAAACTGACTAATTATATGTTGATAACCTACTGTAGGCACATCAGATATGTGGTTGTAGTAATTTGTGGCATATTAAAATACAGTTTTCCTCTGTTCTGGTTTGCTTACAATAGATACCTGTCATATAATAACAGTTATCTATACAGTATTCTCTGTGCAGGGCAGGCCAGTAATTTGTGTGCTGCATCGTGGGGCTGTCTGTCTTATAGAGAGGATGAAGAACAGAACAGGAGGAGAAAGAGATACAGGGAAGAAGGGTACAGAGATGCATCTTGGGGGTTATGTGCATTTTACAAGTGATATCTGGAGCAGTAGTGCAAATCAAAGCACTCTGAGGCTTATTATTGATTTGGTTGTCTCCAAAGCAAGAACAACCACCATTCCTACCCTCCCCCAATGCCAAAACTACCACCATCTGCAGGAGTTGTATTAAAGCAACCAGTCTCACAGACCTCCTCTATGAATCTGTTTGATATAAAATATAAATAAAAATGATAAAAATATTTCTATAGAGACCTCCTTATCACTGTTACACCACAACCGATGTAAACCTCTGCTATGAATGTTTTTTATGAACTATACATGTAAATAACATATAAATATCAATAAAAACTAATAGCACATATTTATTGATGTATTAACTGGGCATGTATATAGAGGACTGCTTAATGTTATTATTCTACCGTCAATATGTATCTCCTCCTGTTCTATGAATTTGTTTTATATTAACTATAATTATAAATAAAACACAAAAAATAACAATATTATTAATTTATTGATTGCTTTGTGAAGTGAATATGTCTCTAGAGTACTATTTGTCACTGTTACTCTACAGATGACACATACCACCTTCTAACATTAACTATACCTATAAATAAAATAGAAATATAAAATAAACATAAAAGGTGGGATATTTAGACTGCGCCAGGCTGGGGCGCAATCCTGGGCACAGTGCAACTGAGATGCGCCAGGGCATAGTCAGGGCGATACTCAACGGTGCTGCTCCATGGCTCAGCACCATTGAATATGGCACTGTGGCCACCCGCATTGTGCATGGCACAGTGGCACAGCACCAGCGCAAGTGGCAAGAGAGGAGCAGGGGGATGTGCAAGTGCAGTTGCGCTTGGCTCAAGAACCGCGATATTCAGCACTGGGTATGCAAATGGGACCATTATGCAGGCAAGGTACAAATGGGGCCATTTGCATGTCATTATGGTCCCATTTGCATGCAGGTGTGCCGATCCCAGGTGACTTGCACCTGGTGCCCTGCCAGGCTACAGCCATTGAGGACTGACGCCCCCTGCCCCTCGGTGGCAATGTGCCCCAACAACCAATCGTGGGCTTTGTATAAATGAAAACTCCCTGGTGGTCCAGTGGACCTGCACCCCTACCTGATCGTGGGCTTAAATAAATATTTCTAATCTCTGGTGGTCCAGTGGACCTGCTCCCCCGCCCGATCACGGGCTTAAATAAATAAAACCAATCCCTGGTGGTCCAGTGGACCTGCTCCCAGCCCAATAGCAGGCTCAGTAAATGAAATTAAATCCCTGGTGGTCCAGCAGTACCCCCTCCCCACCCGCCCACTCAGACCCACCACCCTGCTCCCCCAGTAAGCGGCAGGCGGCAGCTCCCCACCCGCAAGCTGTCCAGATGCCACCACTGATTGAAGGATAGTACAGCTGCACGCCCATTGGTCCACTGCATGGGCCAATGGGTGCACAGACTGTACTGTACTACACAGTCCCAATTATCAATTATTCATTTACTGAGCCCGCGATAGGCTGGGGAGCAGGTCCACTGGACCACCAGGGATTGGATTTATTTATTTAAGCCCACGATCAGGCTGGGGAGCAGGTCCACTGGACCACCAGGGACTTTCTATATGTACAAAGCCCGCGATCAGGCATGGGGGTGCTGGGGGGGCCTGACGCCCAGCCTGTGACTGGGGATTTTGGGTGGCCACCTACAGCAGGCATCTGCTGTGTTGCACTGGTTTGTGGGTGTCCCCCGACTTGTTCCTTTTTTTTTGGGTGGATCTTTGCACCCCCCCCCGTGCAGCGCAGGACGGGTTTGTGCCTGCATATGTGCCACACATCCCGGGCTGAATATCAATATGTGCCACATATGCATGGGCACGCTCCTCGCACTGCGCTGCATACATTACTGGTGCACCCCGTGCATCGTGATTTAGGCACAACACTTTGTTGTTGTGCATAGCAACACTGTTGCACCATGTGAAACCCTTTTGAATATCCTGCTCCAAGTATTTATGTATGCTTAGTATAAAAAATATTCATGAAATACATTTGGTGCAGTTTGGGGAGTGTAAAGAGGCCACTAATTAGTAGCCATGGAACATGCTGTGGTGGTAGTATGATGATAACTGCAATGATGATGTTAATTTGGAGGTGACACCAGTTGTTCAACTGAGTTGCAGCAGCAGCAGCAGGATGCTACAGTCATGAAAGAAGTGGCACAATCTGTATGTTTTTTCTTGCACAACTTAAGAAATGCTTTGATGTCATTAAATATTGCACAGTAGGACATGTCATTTGCCACTATCAGACAAATTCTAATCCAATTCAGTTCTGGGAAGAAAGGCAAGTCATTTGGTCAACACCAGCTAAAGTGGTTTCATATTTTATGAAATAACCCCTCAAACTTAATACATCTCGGAATATTGCCATACCACATTGCTCAAGAGGGTCTAATGAGCAATCTGGATGCTTCTTACTGGTCTCCTATGATCACCACCTCAGACATTGATATGGCACTATCCCCCTTCAACTCATTATTTACTTCCATGTGGGATAAGCATGACCCCATCAGGAAATCCAGGGTAAAATCATCTAACCACCCTTAGATCACCTGCGATCTCATCGACTTCTGCAAAACTCGCAACCAAGCCTGGGCCAAGTACAAATTATCCTTCTCCCTGCAGGACTTCCTTTCCTACAGGGCACTTAGGTACTCTTCCACTAAGGCCATTAGTGCCATTGAGTTCATCTATTTCAAGGCCAACCTTCAGAACAGCATTAACTCCTCCGCCAAATCCTGGAAGGTGATTTACTCCTTTTTTTAACCCCCCCCCGGCTCAGTCCTCCCTTCCTGTCCTCTTGGTAAATGGTTCACTGGTATTTGACCCTGTCCTCTAATGCCGCTCACTTCATTGATTTTTTCACCACTTGTGCTCTCCCTTTCCCCTAGCTCCAGGCTTCTCCCCATTTCCACTCCCTCCTCTCCCCCCATCCTCCTTCTCCTCCCTCTCCCCAACCTCACTATCCCCTCAGTTTTGACATTCCTCCTGTCACTCCCCAGGAGACCCTTCTTGCCCTTTTCTCACTCACCCCCTTCCAAATCAGGCCCAGATGGCCTGGACATTAAACTTCTCCATCTGTCAGCAACAGCCATTGCCTACCCCCTCATTCACTCCTAAAACTTTCCTTCAATCTTTGCATTATCCCTCAGTCTTGGATGTTTGCAAAGTTCTTCCTCTCTGCAAAAGGGGTGACCCCTCCATTGCTGGCAACATCTGCCTAATCTCCCTCCTACCTTCTTTTGTGAAGCTGCAAGTGAAACTGGTTTACTCCTGGCTTGCTGACTTCCTCCACTCCTGTAACTTCCTCTCCCCCTTTCCAGTCTGGTTTTAGGAAGGATCACTTCACCATCTGCTCCCAGCTTAGGGTCACTGATTCCATTCTCTCAGGGATGGATCTGGGGCACAGTACTGCAACCATTTTCATTGACTGGGTCAAAGCATTTTATTCAGTGTCCCACTCATTCCTTCTGGATATTCTGAGCATTGCCAGTCTTTCAGCCTCTGCTGTTGACTGGTTCTGGTCCTATCTCATGAGCTGTCAACAGTCGGTACAGGTAGGAGGTGCCTTTTCCCCACAACTCCCTATCTAGACCGAGGTTCCACAGGGCTCCATTCTAGGTCCAATACTTTTCTCAATCTTCCTTAATGACCTCCCCTCTGCCTGTGCCTAATTGCATATTCACATGTATGCAGATGACACAGTCCTCTCCATCTAAGGTTCCTTGACTTCTTCTGTGGCAGTCTCACTCCAGCATGACTCTCACAATGTTCTGTGCTGGTTCAAGTCCAACCAGCTATGGTTCAACACAAAAAATAAAACCTGTGTCTATGACCTTTGATATTAGCCAGAAACTGGCCCCGGCTCATCACTCTTCTTATTTTCTCCATGATAGATGGCTCCCCACTTGAGGTTGTCCCAACCTTCAAGTACCTTGGTATGTGGTTGGATATCAGACTTGACTTCTCGGCTCACATCAATGCCATCCATGCCAATTTCCACCCTAAACTAGGGCCTTGTACCACAATAAGGACTGCCTCTCTCCATTGGTCTGCTGGGAGTTAGTCACTAAAAATGGTTCTACTGATCTTGGACTACGCTGATGTGGTCTATGGCACCACCACATCTACTTACCTGGTCAGACTAGACAGCCTCTGCAATGCCTTCTGCTGCTTTGCTACACAGTCACTCTCTCACATCCAGTACTGCTCTATATACTCCTCCCTATCTATCCTCCCATTCCCCACATGTTGCCAGTTCCACTGCACTTTCCTCATATCTAAAAACTGGTTTGGGTTCCTCCCTGTCTACTTAGCCCATCTCCTTTCTCCCATACTCCCCTTCTCCTACTCCTTGTACTCCAGGGACCCATGCACTTTCTCTCTCCCCCACCTACATTCCTCAGTTGGAAAATCTGCTTTCTCCCACCATCTCCCCTTCCTCTGGAATCAGTTACCATCCTCCATCAATCTCTCTCCCTTCCTTCCCTCCCTCCCTCAGATACCAACTACAACTTCTCCCTCCTCCCCCTTGTTCCTGCCAACCCTCTTCCTGAACCCCTCCTTACGTCCCTCCCACCTCTCAGTACTGACTCATCATTCCATCATCCAAGCTCCTGCACTTTTTGATTTTACCTTAGTTGCACTGTTGTTTTTTGATTTTATATGCTATTTAGTTGGCACCCAGTTGAAATGTTTGGCATTACTGTCTGTATTGCACTTGACTTATGCACTTTATGTCATTGTTCTTGTAACTTCATTGTTAGACAGGTTTGCAGTTTTTTGTAACTGTATCTTCCCTTTCCTTTCCCCTGGGTCCCACCTGGAAATGAGCCTTGGTTCAGCATGCCTCTCCCAATTACCCATTTTAAGATAAATAAATAAATAAAGGCTAGACCCAGAGTATCTTGAAATTTTAGCCTTTCTCATACTCAGTTTAATACAGTTCAATTTTAATTATGCATTCAATTATTTGTTTGTCAGACAAGAGACATCTACTATTCCACATCCCACATGGACCCCCCACACTGGAACCACAATGACACAGTCCGATTTACCACTCATAGCAGCAAAAGCAACATAAGGACTACTCTGACACATGCCACCACCACAAGCCCCATGATGGTACTATGATGCCATTATCAAATAGCTTGTCATGAATGATGTCTGTCACACAGATTTGTCATCAGTAAGACCCCACTGTGAACATGAAAAGTGAAGACATGCTTCGCAGCTCCTCATCCTCACTAGTTTACTTCTTTACACCAAAATGAATTTTAAAACATGCCATTGATAGTAAATAATTATAATATAATATCATGCCCTAGATTTTTTTTTTGTGACTTAGGTTTATTGAAGTCACAATGGATAAGATATATATGTGCTTACTTTCATAGCAAACATCTTAATAACCCTATTAAGAGTGTCTTACATCATAATACTAGGTAAGTATAATTAACTGGGTAACGATCAACATAGTAGCTACTAAACAATAAAACAAAACCACAACAATGAACCTGGCAGCTTTGCAGTCCATTATCTGTAAATGTTCAGATATCTGTTGATAAGTTTGTAAGTATTAAAATTATATTACCTTTTGCCCTAGCTGATCAGGCAAAGACCAGCTGTGGGAGTAGAAGATAGTGAAGAAATAACCTGTTTATGCTACACTGTACCTGTGCAATCATATCCATGGCATTTGTATATACCCACATACAATAATGACCACTGTGAAGTTGATGACTGGTGTTCACCTAGATCTGAGTCTCCTGAGAGGCTAGTATTTGGTGCGAGGACTACCATATTTCAAAAAATTTAGAATTTCTGAGTTGTAGGGTGGCATTAATATACTCCATTGTTTCTGTTTCTGTTATGTTCCATTTCCACATGTCTGTAGTGGGGAGAAACAGGGACAGCCAATTTATGACGAGACATTACAAAGCTGCCATTCTTAACATTTACCCTAATTTAATCTTATTCTTGCTACCTGCTAAAAGATTTGGGAATCCCAGGACCAGGTTATTAAATGTAAAAGGAAATTGACTTGCTAATATTTTCTGCAGTGCCTCATGTATGCCCTTCCAGAAGGGTGTCACTATCGGGCAGTTCCAAAAAATATGATAGTGCGATCCCACATTACCACATTGTAGCCAACAAGAGTCTGAATACGTAGATTGAAAATGTTCTATGACTATTAGAGTCCCAAAGTACCTAACCAAGGCCTTCCAATTAAACTCCCTTCATGTGGGGGAGGCTGTTACTGTCCACCTCTAGACAACCTACATTCCCATCATTCAGCCGGAAGCCCTGTCTCCGATTCTAATTCCCCCTGTAGCCATATTTGTTCAATGGAAGGGATTGGGTTTAATAAGCAATGTGTACTGGTCAGTGATCTCTCTTACTTTTGGCTTAAGTATAATTAGCCAATAAAAATATTGCTCTAAATCAGATTGTAGTCCTTTGATCTGAGTTAAATTATGATGTTCTAATATATAATGTCTGACCTGCGGAACTCTAAAGTGATTTTCACTACAAAGTTGGAATCGATCTTGAAGTTCTTGAAAGGTAATGCAATGTTGGCCAGATATGAGCTGTTTAAAGTGAGCAAGGCACTTGCCCTCCCGATACTGGAAGCCCAAATCCAGATGCGGTGAGAAGAAATCATTGTGGTGTCTAATGAGAATGAGTGTCAGTTGACCCAGTATGTTCACGGGATCCGTTGCTTTCTGAAATTATTTTTTTTGTAAACTCTGTTTATCAGTCCTGACACCAACCCCCAGACTCTCTCCAGTGGGGACTCTGAACTCACCTCCATCCCGCCCGGCCTGAAGGCTCAGTCCTGCTGTTCGGTTGGCCCAGCTCCCTTTCCACCCGTCCTGGTGCCCGTTCCCTCAGATATAAGCCCCCCCAGAGCAGGACCACCATTCTCCTCGAATGACCTTTCTAGAATCTGGACAGGCATCCAGGGAGTGTAAGGAGCACTGAAGGCAGCTGACCACTCAGCGTTGGGTGTGAGGAATGGTCCCTGGTCCCCACCTTCGCCTACCTGGGAGCAGAGATTTTCCTGATACTTGTTCCCCTGAGCACAGACATGCAATAACATCCTGCATGTAGTGTGTGCTCTCCCATGCACATTCGTAAGATGTCTGCTGCAGCTGTCCCCTTCTTTATGAGCTGCTGGTTGCTGTGACCTCCAGCAACCGCTAGGGGCCCCCATAACAGTGGCTAGCCTAATTCCTCCTGCCCCAGGGAAAGGAGAGCAGTCCTCCAGATGCTCAGTCCTTTCCTGCCCCTGCTGACCCCCGAAGTCCCGGGCTCGTTCCCGAACCCGGGTAGCTGGCGTGGCATGAGGTGAGATGCCCAGCGCCTCAACCCTTAGCATCACTGGGCCGGCTCTGAATTTTTATTAACATTTTTATGGTGTGTCTAGACCAAGGGTTCTGTATGATCTGACTTATCCCCTTAGGTAACACCTGAGTGGGGATTGTCCATAAAGGAAGCTGGGCAGAGTCAGCCTCCTCAATAAAGGTACTAACCAGAGTCTGCTTTCTGCTTTGCTCAAGTCCCCAGGTTAGCCCCCTGTGCTGCCAAATAGTAGCTTTTCATGCAAAGGAGTCCCAAGTCCCCTTGTTCTTTTGGTGGATGCAAGATCTTCTGCATCATTTTTGGACATTTTCCCAGCCATAAAAATTTGGAAATCTCTTTTAAGAAGCATTCCAATAAACATTAGGGCTAGAAATGGGAAGAATTTAATACAGGAAAAAAATGCATGAGAGAATATTTATTTTAATGACTTGTACTCTCCCATGAAGGGTCAGAGGGAGTATTATCCACCTCACTATGTCCTGTTTAAGCATGGCCAGCAACTTTTGGTAATTATTTTGAAAAAGACTAGTGATATCTGCCAAAATTTGGATACCGAGATAGTAGTAGTAGTAGTAGAGTTTATTTATTTTAGGTGCCCTTCCCCGGAGGCTCAGGCGATCCTTACAACAAATAATACAAATACAGATACAGCAATGGAAAACAAATAGTCATACAATATATAAAAACTTTTCTAAACCCAATAAAATCTAAAAATAAGCTGTTACATAAATGATCAGATAGTTCCAAAGGCCTGCTCAAACAGGAAGGTTTTCATATGCTTCTTAAAGAGCTCTACAGATGGCATCTCCTGGAGGTACCCTGGCTAGGAGTTACAGAGGACCGGGGGCTGCCACCTTAAATGCCCGGTTCCCAGAAGATTTTAACTGAGTCCTAGGTACCTCGAGGAGGGCCTCATCTGCCAATCTGAGAGAGTGAGATGGGGTGTAGGGATGCAGAAGCTCCTTCAGGTAACCCAGACCCAACCCATATAGGGCTTTGCAGGACAAAAGACCTGCTTTAAAGGTGATGTGCCAGTGCACCAGCAGCCAATGCAGTTCACGCAGCACCAATGTGATACGACTGAACCTCAAGTGCCCAGTCAACAACTGGGCTGCTGCATTCCACAAAAAGCTGTAGGCACTGCATCGTACCTCCACTGACCCTGAGTAAGAGTGCATTACAGAAGTCAAGCCACAAAATGACAAAAGCATGTACCAGCATGGCCAGATCATCAGGGGGGATAAGGGACTTAATTTGGGCGATGTTCTGGAGATGGTAAAACCCGGTCTGGGCAACGGCTGACACCTGAACATCAAGTGTCAGCTCACTGTTCAAAACAATGCCAACATTTGTCACCTTTAAGGAGGCCTCCAGCTCGGTTGGGCCAATAAATAGCCCCAGCCTATCCCCAGAGGCCCCCACACCACTCCTTCAACCCAGCTCAACCACCAGCACCTCAGTCTTCTCAGGGTTCAGTCCCAGCCAGTTCAATGCTGTCTAAGCCTGGATCTCTGCCAAGCACTCATTCAGCACATTGACCATGTCAGATCTTCTGGGTGCAAAGGACAGGTACAGCTGAGTATCACTGGCATAGCAATGAAACCTCAGCTCATACCACCTTACATCCTAGATGAGGGGAAGCATGTACACTGTGAACAACATGGGGGAGAGGACAGAACCTTGGAGAACTCCACAGGGCAGGTTCATTAGGTCTGAGGAATAATTCCCCAGTATCACCCTCTGAGACCTGCCCAGGAGAAAGGATTCAAACCAGCTGATGACCTTTCCGGTGAGTCCTACATACTCCCTTAGCCTGTCCAGTAACACCCCATGGTCCACAGTGTCAAATGCTGAGGAGAGATTGAGGAGAACAAGAATAGTCTACTCTCTTCTATCCCTTACACTGAGCAGGTCATTCAACACCCTAACCAGCATGGTCTCTATGGTATGCAAGGCCCTAAATCCAGACTGGAATGGTTCATAAATTTGGAAGTCCATGAGGTGACCCTGGAGCTGTTCCACAACCACCTTCTCAAGAATTTCCCCATTAAGGGAAGGTTCGAGATCAGATGGTAATTTGCCAAGATGTCAAGTTTTTTTCAGCAGGGGCTTAATTGGAGCCTGTTTAAGGGACTCTCAGAAGACCTCTGCTAACAAGGAACTCCCAGCAATCTCGGCAAAAACTGGACCCAGGACCTCAATGCAGCTGACTAGTAGTCACGTTGGGCCCAGTTCAAGGTTGCAGAACATTGATTTAAGCTCAGAGATCACCCCACAGACCTCCACCATCATCACCAGCCAGAACACCCCACAGGGTGACCGAGTCTGCCCACCTGAAGGCTGCCACTGTTGGAGGATGGTATTCTGCTTGGAGAAATCCCAGCTCTCACAGAGGACACTCTGTCTGAGAAGAACTGAGCAAACTCCTCACATTTGCAAGTTGAAAAAGCTCTGATGGGTTCCAGACAGGCTGGATGTAATAGTCTGTCCACAACCTGAAAGAGCTGAGCCAGTCGGTTCTTCCCAGTTACAATCATCCTAGACATAAAAGCTGCCTTTTTTGAATAATTGCATTCTGGTACTCATCATAGTGAGTAGTCAGAACCAGACTGTCCTTCCGGTCTTTCTCCAGCACCCCTCCAATCTTTGGCCCCTGGCTTTCAACGTTCTCAGCTCACCATGAAACCATGGTGAGCCAAGATGTGATACCAGTGGGCATACACAGATCAGTGCCAAGCAGTCCAGGGCCCCTACAACAGCCCTATTGCAGGCCATCAAAGCACTCACTGGACCGTCAGCGCAAGCCTCAAGCACAGATGAAATGTCCAGTTCTGCCATCAGTCCCTATGGCTGTGAACCTTTCAAAGGGTGGAACTGGACCATTTCCACAGGGGAAGGGACATTTAGGGGGCTTTGAAGCTGAACCTGATGGTGCAGTGATCCAGCTAAACAACCATATCGGTCTCGATGGCATCAATTTCAAGCCACAGGGAGAACACCAGGTTGAGCACATGACCGCAGAGATGGGTCCCAGCCATGGTCATCAGGGTGAGGCCCAGAGCCTTCATATTTAGAAGGAAATTTCTGGCCCCAGATGATGCCTCGTCATCCACCCAGGTGTTGAAGTCACTTAGAATAAGCCATCTGGATGACTCTAACACCCTCTCAGTGACAAAGGAAGACATCTCCTGTAAAACAGGAGGATCCTGAACTCCACATCAGGACACTCCCCGCACTGCCATGCACTCAAAAAAATTAGTGTCCCCCACTGGGTGCACCACCAGGCACAGCTCTGGCCTGAAGCAAATGGACACTACCCACATCCCTGCATTCATTTCTTGGGCAGTGCACCATGGTAAATCCAGCCAGGATGAACTCCTTTAGCACAGGGCCCAAGGTATTCCTCAGTCAGGTCTCCATAATGCACATCAGGTCAACCAACGCAACAAAATTTGCCATTAGTGTTCTTGTTCACCATCAACCTGGCATGCCAATTCCTCAGCTATGTGCCCTCTCAGTCTGGATGGTTTCCTGGGCATAGGGACAAGGCATGAGGGACCCCGCTCCAATTGTCTTTTCTGCCCAGGGCATCTTCTGGTCCCCACCACCCGAATCAACTCCCTTTTGGCTATATCCATCTTCCTGTCTCCACCCCCATGCCCTTTCTTGCAGTACACAACTCCCTACACCTCCAAGAAACTGAGGCTGTAAGGGGTGGGTTAGAGAAGGGGTGCAATACTTTTATCAAGGAGGGGGAGTAGCACAGCCCATCAGCATGAATCAGAAAACCCACCACTATTATCTGAAATCTACTACTACACCAATTAAAATACACAACGCAACTACCCACCCACGATACACCACACACTCACACAATCACTCCAGCAAATTTAAAAAATTATTAACCCCCTACCCTCAATCCCAAAAAATCTAGTAGTACAGAAAACAAATACTACCAAATGCCTCAAACCACCCATCCACAAACCCTCCCAACAATTAAAATACAAATACTATTTGGGGGATAATCCAAAAAGTGGTGTCATAACAGATCATTCAATTCAGTTATATAGAACTAAAGTGTCTGCAAGATAGTTCCCAGATAGAAGTATTTCTGAAAAGAGAGTAGCCAGAGAAGAGATCAATCAGGCCCAGTCCAAGTCCAGGCAACACAGCACTCCAACCTATTCAGTTGCTTGATATTTAATACAGTTCTCCCAATACATGACCCTCCAACCCTCTCTCAGTGGAAGGGAATCCTTTCGGAGCTCTGTAAATGGCCAGGAAACATCTGAATGCTGCAGAACACTCCTTCCTCAGATATTACGGACAACCAGAAAGGTTTCCACAGCAAAAAACTGTAGTGGCTCAAGCCCTCGTATGGATGCAGCAAGAGCCCAATTAGTTCAAAAGAAGGGGCAGAACAGGAAAGATCCAAACTTCTGCCACATAGTCCGAGAATGAAAGTTAGAAGCAACTCACCCCCTTTTCAGTCCGAAAAAACATTCTTGAACCTAGTCCAACTCCTGTAGTCATTGCAGTATTGGCAAATAGTGACAATTCCAGGGCAGCATTCTCTCCTACACTCTCACTCAGGGGGGAATGCATCAATAGACATATGTCGAAAAGATCTTCCTAGGTAGAATTCAAAGTATAGTCAAGTGCTTCTTGCTATACCGTCTGTCTGGTTACAGTCACAGACGTTCATGGGAGGCTCACACCACTCCCGAAACAGACCGAAGAAGCCCTGGTCAGCCACAAGTCTTAAGTCACTATGTCCAAAAATCCCTGGAAGTCTCAAAAAGTGCCACTTCAGAAAGTCAATAGACCTCGGACTGCAGAAGGACGCAGGTGGACTACGATGAGTAAACAGAATGGCTTTCGGTTCAAACACCTCCCCTTACAGAACTGCTCCAGAAAATGCAGGTAATGCAGGTATGAAACACCGCTGTGGGAATTACAGCCCTGACTGAAAACAAAAGAGCTGACTCCTGGGATTTCTCACTACACTCCCCTAGCTGTCCTTCTACCATAAAACCATTTCTTAGCTAAAATGAAGCTAAAATAGAGCAAAGTAAAAGTAAAGTAAAACAGATAGAATCCCCCCTTACAAGCAGCTGCCCAGCGCGGCTGCCATCTTGAGTCCACATATATTGAAATGTGTTATGAGGAGCCCAAGAAAAAGGAAAAGTTCTTTCAAAGCAAGGAGGTGGGGCACCACTGATTACCATGGAGTCTGATTTAGCTTGATTTATCTTAATTTAGTAGAAGTGAAAGGGAGTTGAATGGATCCCCCAAGAAAAATAGTGATTCATCTGCATAGAGTGCTATTTTCTGCTCCTATCCTCCTGTCATTATGCCCTTGCTCTGAGGATGTGATCTAACAATAGCCCCCAAAGACTCTAGACAGAGCAAATAATAGTGGTGATAAGGGGCATCCCTGTTGCATTCCCCTGCCCAATGAAAATCTATGGGATCGATGCCCATCAACCCTCACCACTGCCTCTGGGCCCTGATTAAGAGAGGAGATTTCCCCCACAAAATTTTCCTCCAAATTAAATTTGAGTAGGACCTGTTGTAAGATGACCAGGATGACCGTATCAAAGACCTTCTCAGCGTCTGTACTGATGGTCAGCTGGAAGGCCTCCTTACACCTTTGAGCCATGATGATGTTCAAGACATGCCTTACGTTGTCCTGCAACAGCTTGCCATGAATAAATTCCATCTGATTATGATGTACTAGTTTTTGGATATGTCTTTGCAGCCTGTCTGTGAGGATACTTGTAAAAATGTTGAGATCCATGTTTAGGATTGAGATTGGGTGGTAAGTTTCACATTCTGCTGTGTTTTTCCTTGGTTTCAGAAGAACCAAGATCTGAATTTGGCACTGAGATAGGGATATCTGAGCCCCATCACAGAGGATAGCATTTCCAGCCTCTGTCAAAAATGGAAGCAAGCATTCCTGAAAGGCCTTAAAAAACTCTGCTGGGTAGCCATCTGTGCTGGGAGATTTGCCATTTTTTAAAAGCTTGATTTTTGCCTTAACTTCCTGAGCAGTAATAGAGGCATTAAGAACCTCTGTATCATGATCATACAAGAGGGGAAGGGGGTATTAGCTAGGTAGGAATGTACCTCTGCCAGGTGATTCAGACCCCTTTCCTACTGATAAAATGTGCTGTAAAATTCCACGAACCTTCATTGTATATTGTTAGGATTTATAAGGATTTCCCCAGTTCCCTGCCTTTCTATCTTTAAAACTGCTTCAGAGACTGCCTGTTATCCTAGTTGCCCCACTAGGAGCTTCCCTACCCTGTTACCATTCTCATAGAAATACTGCCAGCAGTACCATAGGGCCCCCTCATTTCTGGTTTCTAGTAACTTTGTTAATTCCTTTCTTTTGTTGTCCAACTGTGATCATGACCACCTCATGATGATACTCTAGTTCAGTTTGCCTTTTTCAGGTAAAGTTGTCTGGCCACCCTTTCCTTTTTTTACTTTCGAGGCACAGAAGATAATCTTACCTGAACCTATCCCAATATATGGATGCTGGACAGTCCCCCTGTGGGTTTGTTAAAAGGAAGTCTCTGACCCCCTATCTTACCAAGTCCTGGAACTTCTCCTGATTCATGCGGCTAACATTAAGTCTCCAGGGGCACTAGGCAAGCAGAGAGCTTTATAGAGAATGGAGCATGATCTCAGTAGTTATACTACCAATAGAGCAGCTCTGCATTGCATGGACTCATTGTACAAGGAGGAGAATGAAATCCATTTGGAAATACTGGTTATGCCTGTTGGAGCAGAAGGAGTAATCTTGGACTTGGAGATGCATATATCTCCATATATCAGTTAGGACAACTCAGTACAGAAGTGCTTCACCACTTTTGCAGCCCTAGACTGTGTTTGGGCCTCCTTCCCGGATTTCTCCAGGACCGGGGAAAATGTGATGTTAAAGTCCCCTCCTATGATTATAAGACTATGGGCATCCATGACAGTGTCCAAGATCACTCTGTTAAGGAAGGGGGTCCAGAGCTGGTCCTCATTCAGTGTGTACAGGTTTAATAGTATGCAGCTTTGTCCCCTATGTTCCCCTTTCATTCTCACAAACCATCCTTCTAGGTCTGTTTGCACCAGTGACACTTGTAAAGGGAACATTTTTCCAGATCAAGATGGCCACCCCTCTCTTATGGGGGTGTGCCTTAAATTGAGAGGCACACACCTCCCCAACCCATGCCCTTTTTAGCTTTAAGTATTCAGCCTCAGTCAAGTAAGTCTCCTGCAGGAATGCAATCGGTACACCTCTCTGCTGTAATTTCTGCAGGATCCTTGCTCTTTTTACCAGGTTGTTAATACCCTGTACATTATAAGATGTTACATTCAGATCAGCCATTTATCTTATTCCTTCAGTAGTAAAACCTTAGTCCTTAGGGGCATATGTAAAGCTCACAACCAATTATTAAAAGACAAACAGTGTAAGCAAATACATATTGAAAACAAAAAACAGCAATGAACCGTGCAACTTAAACAATGCATCGGTCAACTAAACAACTTTTGCTTTAAGGTGTTCCACCCTCGATCGCCCCCAGCAGTTTGTTTAGTTAGGTAGGGGGTGAGGTAATCTCTGCAAGGAAGAGCCTTTGCCTGGCACCTGCTTGGGGCTAACCCACTATGACAGGGTGCTGTCACTATTCATATTTCAGGTAATAGGTGGTCTTGGGAGATTTATACAAGACCTAGCAGCCTTGATAGATTTAGACTATCTAGTCCAAGTAAGAAAGAGTTCAAAATTGGTTCAACATCACCGATGGATTGATGAAATTATATTACGGAGGCAGTGGTCCCAAAAATCTCTTCGGGGCAAGGAAGCCCACAAGCAGAAAATGTTATAGAAGGAGGCACGATTATCACTCCTTTTTTTTTTTTTTTTTAAGAAACTCAAAGTGAGTTCCTGTCCAGCCTAACACTCAGGAGAGAGGAGCCTCAGGAGGATGCCAGCCTGTTCCATCACCACTAGCTATTACTCATAGCCATAGACCAACAGAGGTTTCCTTTGATATTGCCCTGCTCATAGGTTGCTACTGGATTACCATCTCTGACCACTTATCTATTGGTCTTGTGCTGCAGGGAAAAAATGAGTGCCTGCCCCCTTAGAGTATGCACATATTGGATCAGGTAGTGTTTAACTTTTTTTTTGTTTTAATGTTAAAGCTGGGCCAGAGAGCTCACTTCAACTTTATAGGGGCCTTCCATTAGTATTACAGTGGCTTCCGCACCCACAGTTTTACCGAGAAGGCCTCCTGAAGTTTACGCTCTTCCCAAAATACTCATCTTGTGCGACCCTCCTGGCCAAGCTGCACATTCCATGGTCTTCAACTGGTTATGTGTCTGCCATCTGTTCCTCCTGAGGCGCCTCTCTCCTGAGCATTAGGCTGGAAGGAAAATGATGCTGGGTCCCCTGCCCTCCTCCACTTCCCCAGTCAGTGAGTCTGGACTCACTCTGATAGAAAAGTATTCTAAATTGCCATCCACCTGCCAGCTCCCCCCAGATCCTGGGCATCTATCTCCTACAGCCAACTGTTGTCGAGTGTAACACAAGTCTTTTATCCAGTTTACATGGTAGATGAATAAAATAACACTCTATAAATAACATTCTATAGCCACTCCTTCCTTTTTCAGTTAATATACATAAACAACACTCTATTGCCGCTCCACCCTTCTTCAGTAAATATTGCAGCACTCTCTTAAACAGTTGTGCTTCATCTAAACACACTAGTCCATTCCTCAGGTATTAGTCACTGATGTTGAGGTTTAGTGGTGGGTTCCAGTCCAGTGGAAGCCAGGGGGGTTGAACTGGAAGCTGGCTTTTTAGTGTTGGACTTGATAAGGTCTCAGATGCCAGGGTTGCCTGGTAGGTGATCTGCAAGTTTGCTACCTTTGCCAAGCACACCCTTGTACTTCCTGTTGTCTAAGCTGTTTCTGGAAGTCATCTAGGAGGATGCCTTGGGCTGCTAAAAATTCAGCTGCATCTGCCAATTCTGAGAATCACTTTACTCCTTTAGAATTTATTACTGTCAAATAGACTGGGTACGCTAGATAAGCTGCAATTATTTTCTGTTTAAAGGCTCTCTGCATGATTAAAACCTGCCAATGGCACTGGACTGTTGAGGGCACAAAAATCATGTTCCAAGAAAACTCAAAGGTCACCAAAGTAAACCTAGTTCTTAGCCCAAGCCACATTCAGCACAGTGTCCTTTACTTTGTAGTCCAAAAATGCCACCGCTGTGGAATGAGATAGGAATTTCTATCTTTTGGGGGTGCTGAGAGTGCTCTGGCTGCATGGGTGAGATTGAGGGTTTTTTTATTTTGGGAGGCCCAGTATCTCTTGTAGGAGCTCCTCCATGAAAACCATCATGTCCGTGGTTTTGACTTATTTTTATTTTTTTTCTTATTTTATTTAAAAGTTCATAATTTACAAGATAAGTTCTATGAGAAACTAGTCTCATTTACAGAATGTCCCAAGTCATAAAAATACAAAACTAGCAAAATAGACTACCAAATAGACTTATAAAGGTCAAGTACATACAAGACAAGTACACACACATATGATTCAATTTACAGTATAGACCATAAATACAATAATTATGAATGCAACAATTGGTCATGAACAATCAATTAAAAGAGGTGCAAGTGAATTGTTCTTCTAGAAGCAACTTCTTCAAGTTTTGTTTAAAAGTATTCAAGGAGTGAGAGTTCCATAACAAAGGGGGATGTTTGTTTCAGGAGAGGGGGCATCATACAAAAAACTCTGTCTCCCAAAATTAGTTCTAAATCTGGGAAAAAACAAACCACAGTTGGGGACATCCCAAAGATTGTAACTGTAGGTAGAAAATGAAAGTTTACCTGATAGGTAAGTCAGTGTCTGATGATTTAAAGTTTTATAAATCAAAGATAACCAGTGAAAAGTACATCGGGATGAAGGGGATAACCAGTTTATCTGGGTAAGTAAGGGTACAATGATATTCATTCCATCTGGTTTTTAAAATAAACCACAGGAACTGGTAATAAACACTGTCCAGTGAAGAAAGGCTGGAAACACTGGCATTATGATAAATTGTGTCACTATAATCTAGAGTAGGTAGGATTGCCAGAGTCCAATAATCTTTCGATCCAAGGATGACAAGCATTGCCTGGCTCATCTTAAATGGCCCAGACTTTGCCATATTTTTGAAGTAGTTATATCAATATGAGATTTAAATGTCAGAGTGGAATCAAAGGTAAGGCCAAGGTACTTGCATTTGTGTACAAGCTGTAAAGGAGTATTGTTTAGGGTAATGGAAAATGAAGAATGTGCTTGATTCACCATAGACTGGGGCCCAACCAACATTATTTGAGTCTTTTTACTATTTAAGAGTAAAAGGGTAGTAGAAAAACCAGTGAACAATTTTATCAAAGTCTACCTGGAGAGTGGAGGTTGAAGAAGAAAAGTTTTTGTGATCAAAGAAAAGAACAGTGTCGTCAGCATAAAGTCAAAACAAACATCTGTTAACTACTGAAGGCTTTTACTACCCTCCTATTGGAAGTTTGTTTTACCCAATGCCAATTACAGCATTGGAACCCAAAGTGTTTCTGCTAAATTACTGAAGACAAACCAGATTCATGGGGCCTGAATTGAAGCCAAACTGAATTTGTCAACTGACAACTCATCTTACTCTACTGTACTCCCATATTTTTAATTGGTTTTTTTCATTGTCACCCATCAACTACATTTATTTAGCTGGTGTGGATATAAATGCTCAACCACTCCTAAGAAGAGTTTGAATTTATTTAAAGGTAAATAGGGTATTTCACACCTTCACTGCTGTAGTGCCTGTTTTATAAGACTCTATAAGCAGAATATTCAAACAGTTTATGCCTTGCAGACTGTGTTTGAGTCATGCAAATGGGGATGCTAGCACTCAGATGTTACTTTTTGATCCAGTCCCTATATTGGAAGTTGTAGCTGCATGGCACAAAGCAATTTTCACAGCAGCACAAATGCACAGCTGAAATTCACGTTAATAAAATGTGAAGTCATACATACTGTACATAATACACTTGCATACTGGAAGCCCGGTGAATGCTCTAACTGGCTATTTGTGCAAAGCTAGTTAATGTTTTTCATAAGCATGTTTTAATTGAGCACAAATAGCTGTGACCATACAAAACACTTTACTACTGCCCTGTAAAAGTTAGATATGATGCAGAGGTGAACTAGGGGGATGGATGACTACATATAACAGTTGTTAATGGAGTACTTAGATTTAAAATCAGCATTGCCACTGGACCTCAGTAAGATGGCACACTGATGTCATGGATCTTGAATGTGCATATTATAAATGTTATGCTGGCCTCCATAAACACAGCAATACATTTATATCACACTGGCAAAAGGCGTTAGCGCCTAGTATAAAAAACAGGGTAACTTGTATTTTGTGTACCAGTACTGCAGTTCTGCACTGCAGCACTAAAGGGTTTGTGCATTTCAAACAGCCATATGCTCACACTGTTGACCTCTGTGAGGTGGTTTGCAAAAGCCATCATAGTTTTGGTTTGTGCTTGTACATGGGTTTGTGCTTTGCACTGCTCTCACAGTGGGTATACTAAACACCTCTTCATTCTTTAAACCCTTACATCACAGTACTTCCATTATGCCTGCTGCTGGTCTTGCATGCACATTTACATGCAAAAACAGCCCTTTGTGCCTTGGTTTGTGCAATATTTGAATACATTTCCCATCATCAGTGTGAGGATATGAATGTTAATGTAGGTATATGCATATTAATGACACACACCCAGAGTGTCATCACTACCTTTTGAGTGCCTTATATAAATGAGTTGGCGGGCTATAACCCACCAGAATTACACTGTATCTAATACTGGATCCAACTGTGTGTACCTAGCTGGCAACTATAGTAAAGCATTGCAAACCAAGTTTACCAGCCTCCGTGTTTCATTACTTGGTGTCTGAAGATGGAGCAGTTATCACCACCTCGAGCATTTTATCTGACTGACAATTTGGCTGAAAGCTGGTGTCACTTCAAGCAGCAGATTTAAATTTTCTTTGTTGCCATGGGTGTTGCTGAGAAATTGCAGAAGATACAGGCTATGACATTCTTGCACATTGTTGGACCTGCGGCTGTGAAGGTGTACATTACTTTTGATTGGGAGAGAGAAGAAGACTGATGCCTATGTTACAGACTTGCACCTGAGAGCTCAGTCTGATGAGTTTGGCACCCTGCGTGAGTCACTGATCAGAGATATAATTATTTGTGGTATCCTTAATGATCATGTGCAATGCCAACTGCTCCAAGAAGCAGATTTGATACTTGCTAAAATTATTGATATCTGTAGAGTGGCTGAATTCAGTGAAAGGCAAATTAAAAGCATGATTGAGCCCCCTTGGGAGGAAACTGTAGTCAATATGGCAGTTGTCAAAAGAGGGGGAGAATGAGAGACCGTGTACAAAGTGAGGGGAGAGTTTGCCAGTAAGAGAACCAAGAATATGCAGATGTGGGAAATGTGGTCAAGAGCATAGGTCAAATAGGTGCCCAGCAAATGGACGAAGGTGTCACTATGCAATAGACAAAATCACTTTGCCAGAATGTGCAATGCTAAGCAAGGCACAAAAGTACATATTGTTGATGCAGTGACCAGTAGTGAAAGTGAGAATACCTTTACAGTTCAGATGCTCACAGACAACACTGGGGACACTGACTGGAAAGTGAATTTGAATATAAATGGGAAATTTGTGACTTTTAAGCTAGACACTGGAGTTCAGTGTAATGTCATCGCTTTGAACATGTATTGAGCTATGTCTAGAGAGACTACTATCCAGAAATCAAAAGCAAGACTGGTCTCATATTCAAGCCACCAGCTGAATATGCATAGGAAAGTTACATTGGCTGTGGGTTTTAAAAATCAGTCCCATGTTGTAATGTTTCAAGCGGTGGATGCCAATGTAACTCCAGTGTTTGGACTGCCTACTTGTCTGGAGATGAGACTTGTAAAGAAAATGTTCTCAGTAAATGCTGACAGGGACATGACTGAAGAGATACTGTCCAGTTTTACTGATGTATTTTAAGAGTTGAGATGTTTAGAGGGAGAACACCACATCAAAACAGACACTTCGGTGAGCCCAGTAATTCATCTGCCCAGGAAGATACCATTTTCCTTAAAAGACAAGGTAAAAACTGAACTTGATAACATGGAGAAGTTGGGCATTATTTGAAAAGTAGAGAGGCCCACAAGTCGAGTTAATTCAATGGTTGTAACAGAGAAGTCCAATAAAGTAAGAATATGCATTGACCCCAGATATTTGAACAAAGCAGTTAAGAGAGAGTATTACCCTATGAAAACCATAGAAGAAGTAGCCACCAGGGTTGCTGGTGCCAAAATCTTCTCTGTGCTAGATGTTGGTTATGCCTGTTGGCAAATTAAGCTTGATGAGCCCAATTCAGAATCAATTGCTATTACCACGCCATTGGGGTGCTATTAATTTAAGCATATGCCATTTGGAGTTTGCTCAGCTCCAGGTATTTTCCAAAAAAGATATCACAAATCTTTGAAGGCTTAGATGGTGTTGAGAGTTACATGGATAATATACTGATATAGGGCTCAGATTTGCAAAACCATAATGAAAGACTAAAAAGAGTATTACAGAGGGCTTGAGAGTGCCATCTCACTTTGAATTTGAAACAAATCCAAAATCGGGTTAAAGAAGTCCCCTATATTGGATATAAGTTAAGTCAGGAAGACTTAGTAGCTGACTTGGAGAAAACCAACTCTGTATTGGACATGCTCACACCCAAGCGTGTAACAGAACTGCAGAGGTTCATGGGGATGGTCAATTACCTAGCCAAGTTTATACTTAACCTTTCTACCATAAACAAACCCTTGACAGAATTGTTGGAAAAAGAAACTGCATGGCTTTGGAAAGCCAGGCATGACCAACTGTTTAATGAACACAAGAGAGTCATCATGCATATTGCATACCCCAGTGCTAGCCTGCTATGACTTGTACAGGCCCGAGATTATGTCTGTTGATGCCTCTTCTGAAGGGCTAGGAGCATATCTGCTGCAAGCAAATCAACCTGTTGCCTTTCCCTCAAGATTGCTGAGCAAAGCAAAGAAAAACGATGCCCAAACTGAGAAAGAAATGTTAGCTATTGTCTATGGGTACACTATATATGAATGAGAAAATGTGTTAGTGGAAACTGATCATAAGTCATTAGAGAGTTTGTTCAAGAAACCACTGCATACTGCCCACCTCAAATTCAGAGAATGATGCTGAAGCTACAAAAATATGATTTACAAGTGATATACAAAGAAGGATGAGTTCTTCACATAGCTGACACCTTCAGCAGGACAGTCCAGAAAGCTTCACTACCTGACAATGACACTGATAAATACGAAGTTCACACAATTGCAAAAATACCAGTCACGGATTAGACATTAAAACAATTTCAAGAGGTAACACAAAAAGACCCAGGGCTACAGAAATTGAAACTGTGTTACAAGGTTGGCCTGTTGAAAGATCACAGGTAGATCCAGATATCAGACAATATTGGTTATTCTGAGAAGAAATCACTACTGAAAGTGGATTACTCTTAAAGGTGAGAAACTGATCATGCCTGCTTCACTCAGAAAAGAAATGTTCATGAAAATACATGGTAGTCAGGAACAGAGAAGTGCAGGAGAAGAGCAATGGATGTTCTATTTTAGCCCAGAATGACTAGGCAGATCTGCAGTTTGGTAGCCAGTTGTGGCATCTGCACTAGTTACAGAAATGCTCGGCCAAAAGAACCCATGAAACCCCACAAAACCCCTGAGAGGCCTTGGCAAAGGGTGGGAGCTGATTTATTTTTGAATTCAACAAAGAGAACTATTTTGTTATCTTAGACTACTATTCAAGATTTATTGAAATTCCCAGACTGCAAAGTACAACAAGTGAAACAGTGATTAAATCACAATGTGCAAGACAGGAAATACCTGAAATTCTCATTACTGATAATAGCCCTCAATCTGCTAGTGCTGAGTTTGAGACTTTTGCAAAAAAGTATGATTTCCAACATGTCACTTCATCACCTCAACATCCTAAGAGCAATGGAATGGTAGAACGAGCTGTACACACAATTGAAAATTTGCTAAAAAAAGTTAAGCAGGATAATAAAAGATCTCTGCTTGGCGCTGCTTGAATTGAGATACATGCCTACTAAAGGCTTGGGGTTACCAGCCCAACTGTTAATGAGACGTCGAACAAGAACTCTAATTCCTACAAGGCATGAAATGCTAAAACCAAGATTGATAGAGTCTGATGTTTGAACTGCCTTAGAGAAAACCCAGAGAATGCAACAATATTATTATAATCAAAGAGTGCACCCCTTGTCTGCCTTTGACTCCAGGACAACAGGTGCATTTGCGCACTGCTGAGAATGAATGGACTCTGCAGTAGTCCTCTCGCCTGCACACACCCCTCAATCATATGTGGTTGAAGCTAATGGGAAGCAGTATCAGTGAAACTGCAGAGACATCTTGGGACTGTCAGAGCCACAGTCCAGCCTGTCTTGCAGAGTGCATGGCATTTGGCCATGTGGCAGAGAGGGAGAGGGAGTGGCTGAGCCAGCGGCGAGAGAGGGAGAGACTGAGTCGGCGGCAGTGGAGAGAGAGATGTCTGGTGGGAGAGACGCAACTATGGCGGTGCAGCAGCTTCAGGACCCAAGCGAGGACCTACCACCGATGATGTCAGCAGTGACATTAGCCAGCCCATGGAGCACGCACTGCTAAATTGAAAACACAACCAGGGTGAGCCGAGTGAGAAGACGCTCGGTAAGAAAGTCTGCAAGATATAGGACCTAAAATGACTCTAAATAGCAAATGACAAAAAGAACTGTAAAGTACAAGTTATTATATTTAAAGTTATTGAGTTGTTTTGTTTTGGGGAAGATCATACTAAGGGGGTGATGTGAAGATATGCATATTTATCTGGGCATATGCATATTAATGATGCACGCCCAGAGTGATGTCACTACGTTTTGAATGCCTCATATAAACAAGTTGACGGGCTATGGCCCACCAGAATTACACTGTACCTGATACTGGATGCATCTGTGTGTACCTAGCTGGCAACTGATAGTAAAGCATTGCAAACCAAGCTTACCAGCCTCCGCGTTTCATTATAATCAGCAGGCAATTATTCTCTAGAGACTAATGGATGTTGAGTCTTTTAAAGAGGACTACTATTAACAATAAAAGTAAACTAAAACAAAAGTTTATATCCTTAAGAGCTATAAAACTGGAGTTGACTGGTAACAATGTAACAGAAGAAATTTATAATATAATATGTGTGGGTGTTGTGCCCCTTTAACAGTTTTCTGAAAGACAAATGAGCTCCATTGTCTGTTTGAAACTGAGAAGGAGTCAGCTAAATTCTGAAAATTCTTTAATAGCAGAACAAGCTAGTTTCTGAAGGATGTTTCATAAAATCTTTTGTGTAAGGGAATTAGCTTTGGTGAAGCCATCAAAAACAGACAATGTTCCATTTGGAATTGCTCACTGAAATGTTTTTTCCTAACTTCGGTACCGTTGAGTCTTTGGCTAAATGATGTAGCATTTTTTACAGGGATCACATTATTCAGCAAAACAGCTCTGTGCAAACCACATGACACTCAGCAGCCAATCAGTGACATGGTAGATTGTGATCTTCTAGTGATCCTCATGTCTCAGTGACAGTTTTAGCTTTTGAAAAACTAAAATCATTAATATTATACTGTAAATCAGCAGGTGGTGTGTGCATATGGATCTGATGGTCTGATTCTGTAGGCCAGTTTGCTGCTGCAGAGTTCCTGTGTGCAGTGCCGGTCAGTGTTACAGTTGCAGCAGGGCAAGATGGTGGTGGTGGTGGGGGTGCAGCTTTTATTTTAGATTTTATTATTTTATTGACTACTTAGTCCACATTGTTTCTTTGTCCACTTTGTTTCTTCTTTAGGAACTGATTTTTTTTTTCTGTAGTGCTTCATCATTTCCTATTCCAGTTAATTATACAGAATAATGGATTTTTGTTGATTGTCTTTTATAGTGCTGTTTTATGCCACTGTTTTTACCAATCTTTATGTAAAGCACCTTGACAAACTGAAAGGTGCTTAATTAAATAAAGTTTGATTATTATTATTATTATCTGCCTGTGTGCCACTAGTGTGCTGACTTATTTGTGACTTTGCCAGGTTTACACCACCATGCAGGTTGCACTTATAGACCCGGATATTCAGACTGCGCTGGGCAATGGTGCAAGCCTGTGCATAGCACAACTGGGCTGCATCAGGGCATGGACCAGGCGATATTCAACGGTGCTGCGCCATGGCTCAGCACCACTGAATATGGCACAGAGGGCACACACATTGTGAACGGTGCAGTAGCACTGCACTAGTGCAAGACAGGGAACATGAGCAGGGGGATGCCCTGGCGCAAGTGCAGTTGTGCTAGTGCATCACCCATGGTAGTCAGCATGGGGCATGCAAATGACGCCACTATGCATGCAAGGTGCAAATGGGGCTATTTGCATGTCATTATGGCCCCATTTGCATGCGATGCACTGATCTCTGGCAACTTGCGCCTGGTGCCCTGCCAGGCTATAGCCACTGGGGATCGACACCGTGATGTGCTAGAGCAGTCCCCTGCTCCTGTACGCCCGATCATGGACATGTGTTATAGCACAACTCTGGTGGCCCAGTGGTGATCCCCCTATCGCCCGATTGCAGGCACAAGTACTGTTCAGAACTATGGTGGTCCAGTGGTAACCCTCCCATCACTCGATCATGGGCATGGGTGTATGTAGATTCCCTGGTGGTCCAGTGGTACTCCCTGTTGCCTGATCATGGGCATAAGTTTAGTTAGAATCCCTGGTGATCCAGTGGGAAGCACCCCCCTCGCCCGATCATGGGCATCTGTCTGGTTGAGACCCTGGTGGTCCAGTAGTACCCCCTCCCCACCCACCCACTGAGGTCCCCCACCACCCAGCACCCCCTGTCATCTGCAGGCAGCAGCACCCCAACCGCGATGCCATTTAGTTGCTCACTGATTGACAGGTACTGGTCTCAGGCTTCGTTGAGTCCACCGTGTGGACCAATGGGTGTGTGCTACATATTGTACTGATGATAGAAACCGATATGAATGAACGCATTCATCTGCACATATCAGGCCTGTGTAGTACAGTCATGGTCTGATAACTCTCACTGGTCCACGTAGTGACCAATAGGCATACAGACCGTACTCGTACGCCAAGGTCATTCAGGTGGGCAGGGCAGCATGCGGGAGGGGTGCTGCTGCCCGCTGATGATAGGGGGTGCTGGGTGGCAGGGGACCTCAGCAGGTGGGTGGGGAGGTGGTACCACTGGGCCACCAGGGTCTCAACCAGACAGATGCCCGTGATTGGGTGAGGGAGGTGCTTCCCACTGGACCACCAGGGTTACTAAATACACTTATGCCTGCGATTGGGCAAGGGGAGGGGCTTCCCACTGGACCACCAGGGATTTAACTACACATATGCCTGCGATCGAGTGATGGGGGGATGGCCACTGGACCACCAGGGTTATGTTGATATATATGCCCATGATTGGGCAAGGGGGGGCAGAATTCTCCCAGGGCAGGGTGCTTGTGGATGGTATTCAGGGTGGGCGGGTGGCCACCCATGGTTGGCGGCTGCTGTGTTGCACCCTGCAATACAGCAGCCCACCTGTGGGTGACCAAGATTTGTTCCTTGTTTTTCAGGCACAACTTTGTGCCCTCCTGAGTGGCGCAATGCAGGGTTGTGCCAGCATATGCACCACCCATCCTGGGCTGAATATCTGGATTTGCTGCATATGCACGGGCACACCCCCTGCATTTGCACCGTATGCATTACCGATGCGCCCCGGTGCATTGGGAGTTGCACATCGCAACTCGCCCCTTTGAATATCGCTCTGGGGTGCATTGGGGGGATTGAGCATGGCGCATCCCTGTTGTGCCATGCACAACTCCTTTGAATATCCAGGCCATAGTGTATAGCAGAGCATTGTTCTGTACAGAATTCCATCCCTTTCAAAATGCTGCTGTACCACAGTTCAAAGGTCATGGAATGTGTTTGTACTCTTCTGTGGTACATTAGCATTCTGAAACCTCTAGAGACCATACAAATCAGTTTCATTCTGAAAGTGAAAGAACTGTTGCAGGTACATTTCAGATAATACTATATAAAAAATACAGGATGAGCAACTTTATGCATAATCAGTGTGCTCCGCCAACTCGGGGTTCTGATTCCCACAGACCTCTCAAGCTTTGCTCTCAAGGTCAGAGGAAATCAGAAGCCATCTGTGGTAGAACATACACTGGTTGTTCATAGTTGCCCATGCAGTATTCTCTATGTGCTCAGCATCCTTAGAGAATCACAGGCAGTGCTATTGCCTGACTCGTGTGTGTGTCATTTTTGTCACCATACAACAGTGCATCATATAACGTGCTTGTGTGCTGTGCTCTGTATTTGTGTGTGTCTCTGGGGTAGGGCCAAAAGGAATACATCATGTATATGTACTATTGAGTCACCAACTGTCCATTACTTGTCTAAAAAAAGACGGGTTATGCCAAAAAGGCTGGTCTTGTATTTTCATGTTTTGGAGGGAAATGGGGTGCATTTTGGAAAAATATAATTTATATTTAAAATTGTGCTTCATAGATGGTGCTGTTGTTGCTCTTTTGGTGAGGCCCAGGCTCTGGAAGTTTCTTTGTGACTCCATTGCGAGTGCTGCCACTTGTACTGCTGTTCACTCTGGTACACCCATGGCCTCGTCCTGAATTATGCTTGTTTCTGAACTACACACGTTATAAACCTCCCTGTGCCCCTCCTTGACTCCAGAATCACTTGGAATTGACGGACAATACTTAGGAGGCAGTTCAGGGCAGGACAGAACAGAACAGAACAGAAGAGAAGAGAACAGAACAATGAGTGATGTGGATGAGCCCCAGCACATGCTCCATCCAGAGATCCTCCCCCCAACAGAAGTTTGACATGCACAGTAGTATAGTTCCTGTTGCAGGATGTGTGCATGTACCCCATTGTCATGAAACTTAAAGAAACCAAACCAGACTGCAAATGAAATGCTAACAGTGTTATTTCAAGCAGCAGTAGGGTTCAGCTAACAGGAGTTGCAGGCTACCCAACGTGAACTGAAACTCTCTCATTGCTTTTCCAGGTGCTTTGGTTATATCGCATTTCTTTTCCTGGGGCATTGGTTATATCATGCATAGGCTGACTCAGGAGCCGCTAGCATGGGTTCCAGGTTGCCAAGAATAGCTGGCATCAGTACATATGAGGCAGAGGGGATTTTGCTTAGGGCTAGGTACTGGACTGCTAGTAGAGGTTTCAGGAGCCTAGGAGTGGAACAATTTCTGTTGCCTGGATGTTACGGTGGTGATTAGGTCCTGGACCACTGGCAGAGGTGTCAGGAGTCTGAGAGTATATAGTTTATGATAGAATGCTGTTAACCTTAGGAAATCATCATTTCCTAAGGTTGTTGTACCATCATTGTGACGTAGAAATGTTGTTAACCTATTGATGCTACGTCACATCAATAGGTTAACAACGGGGATTGGTTTGCGCATGTGCATGCCTTTTTTTTCACTTGGGAACCAACAGATGCTTGGAGCAGCAAGGGAAAGACTGAACGGCCATGGTGATGACTATTTTTCAAAAGTAAGGAGCCGTTTTCATTTTTTCTTGGGATCATACACTATAAAAAATAATGTATGGTCCTACTATCGGCAACCGGTTACTGTTAACTGTCTCGAGGTTGCCATGGTGACATAAACCTCTAGAGCTTAGCTCTCAAGGTTTACACGGTCACCCTGGTGACCTCTTGATGGTTAACATACTGGTTACTGATAGAGGACCATACATTATCCTCTATATTATTAGTTTAAAATGCCCTTTCTTGACTGGACTATGAAGCCTTAATGTTATCGCACTTTAGTACATTCCTGACTGATAACCCTTGCAATAATGCGTTCTTCTATCTAAATGGTAACATTCTAAGTCTCTGAATGCTGGTCAGATATATATAAATAGTATGTCTTACCCAAATCGGTCATATGCTGATCAATTATCAGATTTTGGCTCTGGAGCTAATGGGTTGTGCTGCAACTTTTTTCAGATGCACATCTAGAACTGATCTAACTGGAGCAGGTCCCCAGGGAAAGGGGATGGACTTCTTTCAAAGCCGCATGTGCATCAGGCAACCTATCAGGTGTATACAACCTATGATGTCATGACTGTGGAGTGCCTCAGAGATTATCCCCCACAATTACTGGTGCACAATCAAGCTAATTCATTCTGCTTTATTTTTCTTCCCCTTTAATGTGGCACAGTGCTTGCTGGAAAGGCTGCTGTCTGTGCTTTCTTGTCGCCCTCACAGAAAGACAGTACAAGTCATAGGAGAGTGCTTTGGGTTGTTGCTGCTGTTGTACAATCATTCTTGCTATCTATACATTCCCTGATCTCAATGGGGGAATGACTTCCAAAAGCTAAGACAGCATTCCCAGGCCACCGCTGCTGCATTCTCAAAAGGTTTGCCACTCGGTTATATAACCCTTGACCACAGTTGCCAGTTAATCCAATAGGATCAGTGCAGTGAGTTTGTGGCTGGGCTACCAACAAACAGGAAGTGAGTTCACCCACTCATTTTATTTATTTATTTATTTTTGGTAACTGGGTGAGGTGCACTAGACACAGAGATGCCTATTTTCAGGCACCATCTGGGAGGTTACAACAATGTGAAAACATGACAAAGAAAGATAGGCAATACAACGTTAGCTAAAATGGAATACAAAAACAGATGAAATACAGTCAATAAAACATTAAACAACAGGGGCAAATAAATATCACCCGGAGTTACAACAATACAGAATTAAAGACAAATAATAAGTGCCATCCAGTAGAAGGAACCTTAGTATACTACAAGTAGCAGATGGAGAAGAAGAGCCAGGGAGAACTAAAGGTGGCTAAGACCTAGATGAGGAGGATACACTATGAAGTGCAGGGACAGGTTTGGAAACAAGAGGTGGAGAATAAGGTAGATGATGGAGGCAGAAGGGGAGTGTAGCCAACAATCAAAGGTGTGAGAGGGGGTTCAACGTGGGTTTAAGGATGTACAAGGGGCTAAGTTGGCAAGGTGGCTCAGGTGTCACTTTTTAAAGAGGTCATGACTTGTAGTTAGCCAGACATCTAAAGGAATAGAGTTCCAATAATGAGGGGCAGCATGGGAGAATGCATGGACACCCTTTGCTGTTTTATATCTTGGTATATGCAGGAGAGTTTGGTCAGCTGACCTAAGACCATGAGAGGAGGCTTACCAGGACAGCAAGCCAGCTAAGGACGCAGGAGTTCCAGATCTGATGATGCTATCAGTCAGTGAGCCAAAAGAAAGGAACCTATAAGAGGACGGGGAGGGACATTTTAGGTCAGCATACAGCTGACAATGGTGTTTGCGATGAGAGAAGGCAGATGCATAGTGACAGATGTTATTGTATGTTATATCTCAAATAAATCCTTGCCCCAATGCATTCCTATGGCACAACTGAAAAACACTTTCTTACTTTGATCAATTTTCATAATTTTCTTTACGCTCAAACTGCACTACCCCCGATATATTTTTTTTTTAATTTGAATCTATATCAAACTGCAGTACCACGAACATATTTTTTTAAATTATGAATCTGCAAAAATGACTTTTTAATGTTATGGCTTTTCATCTAATGAGTACAATTCATTATACATAGTTGTTATTATTATCAAAAGCTGTAGTGGCAAAGGGTTAGCTATACTGTCAGCCCACCCACTTCTGAAATACTAGTACTCTATGTATGACAAGAAGGCTTCAGCCTCAGAGTTGGTGACAGCTGCTGAAACAGCTTTGAATAGGGACACATCTCAGTTTTATATATGCACTATGATGGAAGGGATTTGTTAAAGATATGAAACAAAGGACACTATCTGATGTAGTGCATAGTAAAGGACAAAGATAAATTTGTTATTATGTTGTGAAGATATATTTTCACTAGACCTGTATCTCCCTTTTAGGTGTGTAACTCTTCCTTATGGCATAGCTGTACTAACTGATATATGGGCTATTGTTATTAACTATATGAAGCAAAAAAGGAGGAAAGTGATGTTGATGGATAACAACTGTTCACATTAGACAACAATATCTGAGAAAATTGTGCTGAGGAACTACTTTGTGTTTGCAAAGATCATTAATCTGTTGCCTGGAAGTGGGATATCTTTACATGTCTTGGGTATTTTGTGCTAGTGAGGACTATACAAAAGTCTGATTGCTTTGTTAATCCAGTTCATAGCAAAAATATTTCCTTTAGTGTGGTGGAATGAATCACTTATAAAACACACACACACACACACCAGAAACTATCACCACCATAAAAACTCGCAAGAGTGATGTTAGAGTCATGTCACTGAAAAAAAAAATAGCCTGAAGTGATGATTTTCTTACGTTAAGTAAATACTCTGTTTTCTTTCATACCAAAGTTTACACTCAGATGTTGTTAACAGAACATCCACTGAATAGTGTTCATGTTCCTAAAACTCTATTGTGGCTGGCCCGTCAGCACAGTGGTTGGATTTCTGTGTGTGACGCCAGCGACCTGGGTTCAGGAACAGAACCGGGACATTGGAGGGCCAGCTGGGGGAGAAAGATTGACCATCCCAAGGACTGATCTGCTTTTCTGGGGGGGGGGGAAGGGAGAGGAGTGTGACCGGTGCTTGATGGACCACAGGCGGAGGCCGGGGAACTGCAGCAGCTGGCACCAGACTGTAGTTAGAGGGGTGGGGCAGATTCTGGCTGTCATTGCACATCCCTGCCCCTCGCATACAGGGGAGAAAATTCAGCTGCCTGCTGCCCAGATGAAGCCTGCCCCTCCACTCTGATGAGCTCCCAGGCCAGATCTGACCTATCCGACTTTGCAGCATGAGCCAGTCGCACCTTCTGAGGGGCAAGCTGGGGGGGTATTGGGGAGTCATGGCTAATGTGGAAGTGGGAATGGAGGGGGCCATGACTGAGACTGAGGAATGGTGGCAAGTGGCAGGAAAAAGCATAATAAATAAATAAAACTCTATTGTAAAATTCTGTTTCCTAACAACTTACATAGAGCCCTGAAATGGTGGTCCCATTTCAACAGCTAATTGTCTCTCTTGCTCTCTCTCTCTCTCTCTCTCTATGTTGAACTGACTTCACAGTCCAACTCACTGAGAAAATGGCTGACCAGTTACGCAGTCTGTTAGCACAGGCGGGCTGCACAGCACACATACACATCATGTCTAGCAAGTGTGTTGTCAGCCCCAGTAAAGTAGCATAACCCTTCAGGCATAACCAGCACAAAAACACAAGCATATGTGCAAACACGCATGTGTATGTGCTTGCACACACACACACACACACACACACAGTAATCAAGCTTCAGGTTGGCAAAGCAGAACCAACTTATCCAAGGGTGTTAGGGTCAAGTGTTGGGGTCTGCTAAAAAAGAACCCCACAAAACTCACAGCAAACTTGAGGATGTGGCTTCTTAAAGGGGTAGTGCAACACTGTGCCTGGTGAGCCAGTTAAGTTGAACTGGCTGTGCTTCTGATGCTGCTGAGGCATGAGGATGCATGTTGAGGTTTGCTGTGGAAATCCTGCTTATGTGTTAAATGGGTCCCATAGCAACTTTTTTTAAAGAAAATAATGAACTTCAGTGAGTGCTTGACTCAACAGAAGGGCTGATTTTTTTTGTTAAAAAACAAAAGCAATTCAAGAATAACAAGTAACTAGGGGTGTGTGGATCAGTCTTTGTGGTTCTGATGGGTCAGGCTGGGAAGAGTAAGGCAAATCAGAATCAGAACCAGAACAAAACATGTAATACACAAGATAAAGTAATGGTACAGTCTGTGTTATACATAGAATAAAATTACACTGCAGCTATGGGGGCAAACAAAAACATGAATAGATAATGGACAAACAATGGTGGATGACCAGCATCTCCCCCCACCCCTTGCCCAAAGCATCTCAGTAACAACAAAAATTAAGCCACTCAATGAAATGGTACAAGTGGTGAGAGAAGGTTGTGGTGTATCTGCATGATACACAACTAATTGTAATATGGAAGGGATTACCACCTCCACCCCCAAAAAAATCCATGAACATTTCCAATGAGAATACAGAGCCCCTCACAACAATTCAATGCATTCTATCTCCACAATGATTTACAGATCAAAGTACATGTTCTTGGTGATGGCGCCGATCAGATTACCATTCCCAGCACTTACTAAACCTGCCTCCAGGATGATTGTATTGCTATGCCATTTTGAGGCAGGGGAAACCATAGCACTTACCTTATGGCTCCTTCGTCACTTCCCAACCTGGGCCAAGATCAAGGCTGCTCCCCCTGAGTCCAGAAAGCTTGCTACCTGCTCCCTCCTGTCATACTTCCCTTCCCACTCACACTCAACAGTCAGCAAGCTACTCGCTTGCAAAAAAATAAGTGATTTGTGCAAGTTTTTGACTGGCCCAACAATGGTGGCGGCTGGGCAATTGGCACCAAATGCAACTGTAACCTCAATACAGATAATCCTGTTAGAAAAGGAAGAAAGTGAGAGGGCCAGCCACTCAGAAATATGGAGTGGTGGAGTCATGGGGAAAATGTGAACAGATACTCACTAGCACATGCTTAACCCCCCTGTCTGTGTTGGTTTGTTCACTGCTGCCTACCTTATCTGTCAGAGAAAAAACTGATACCTGTTGGTTGCTAGCTTGTAAATCTGACTCTGCTGCTCAATCACGTAACTGGGCATCGGGTGCAGCCAGTAAACTATCGTTGGAGCATGGATGATGGGGGCACACACAGCTGTGCCCTCTGATGATATGGACAGTTCTTTGTTGGGGAAAGAGGGAGGGTGTTAAATATGGGGTTGCATTTCATTGAAATGAAACAAAAACAAACAAAAACAAAAGGGCACAAATCAGATTGGACTGTATCCAACCAATTCTGGCTTGATGGACTGGACTGGACAAAACCCAACTGACCCAAGTCTGTGACCTGACCTGATGCATGCACCTACATGAAACCCTGTTTTAATAGATATGAGATTGCTATATTTGGAGTAGAAATTTAAAAAAACTACATCAGTTAATAAGTAAAATCTCTCTCTGTCTGATAATGTGCACTAGATTAGTATTCTGAATATTTTAAAATGTTTAACTATTATGGGTACAAAGGTAGATTGTATTTATTTAGCATTACTAGAAAATCCAGTTTAAATATATTTTACTCTTGTTCATGCACAAAGAAATACATAAACTCACACATTTTGTTCAGTTTTAACATGTGTTGTATGAGATGTTCTTAATTCCTAATTGCATATACTTTAGAATATCATAGTTGGTAGCACATCTGTCTCTGAGTCAGAAGGTCATGGGTTCAAGTCCTACACTGGGACTGGGCTCATATTATAAACACTGGCACCCTAGTGCAGTACGAAGGAGATGCTGTACTGTTGGGGTGTGCCCTCCTTCAGATGAGAAGTCTAACTGAGGTCCAGTCTTCCTTTCCTGGTGGTTGTTCACATGTACATGAAATGATCCCATGAAACTTCTCAAACAGAGCAGGGGACTTTTATTAAACAGAAATAAACTTTCTATTACATTTGCTGTTCCTCAGAGCTGGATGTTACCCATGGGCAATGTGCCCAGACTTTCCAGAACTGCCTCTTCTGTAGTTGCATGCACTCTGAATAGCATGTTCTTTTCAGGCATTTAGTAATATTATTAATCACTTCAGACTGTTTATATACCTTCTGCTGCAATGTGTACATGCATAGTGCTTACCATAAATAGTATTTACAAACTGCAAAAACTACAGTTAATGTAATATGCTTATATTGAATCTTTTCCAAGTTACCAAATAGATTCCTTATACCACCTCATTATATGTAACATTACTGAATGATGATTTTTGCCATGTATTAGCTGGTGTTAAATTCATTTAAAAGGGGCATTGCAAATGAAAACGTTATGTTTTTGGCTGTTGAGGACAAAAAGATTTAAGGTAGTACCAGTCATCTAATTTTTTATATCCATATGAATATCTCTCTCACAGGACTGTAAAGTACATATTGTGCTCTTAAACTCATTGGGGCTTCTGGAGGTATGTCCAAGGTCTCACCAGGTGGTAAGATATAGACGTCATCAAGAGAGCCAGAACGTGTGCAATGTGGGACTACACATAGGAAATATGGCACTGAGCTTTGGTGGTTGTAAAAACTTAAAAGTATTAAGGGCCACGAGTACCACCAGCTTTTCCCCATGTGGTGATAGAGTGGCAGGTAATGGTTGCATATTTATTAGGTGGCACTATACGGTGCAGATTTCCTTTAATATGATGTTTGGGGCTGAGACTCTTAATGACTCTCATTTTTTTCATCTCAAAGGGGAAAGGAAAAGGGGAAATTGTTTAACCAGGAAAGGCACACTAAGTTGAAGCTTGTTTCCAGGTGTGACCTGGGAGCACAAGGAAGTCTAGTGACTTGCTCAGGATCACACAGTATGCAAGTGGGGCTGTGGGATTCAAACCCAGGTCTCCAGGTTTGCAGCTCAGAGCCCTAAACCTCTGCATTATACTGCCTCCTAGGTCTTTGACAGTCACTGAGGTCCAATGAGAATTGACAGTCACTGAGGTCCAATGAGAAACCCTTCACTAAGGATGCTAAAGAGGAAGCCTCCGAATCTTCCTTCCCCTCCACATCATGCAATTGTTTTTTCATCCCAAATACCAAAAAATGATTTTCAGTAGGAACAGGGGTGAGGTTTGTTGAGTTTAGGCTTTTGTTTCCTGAGCCTACCTTGCTTTTTCCTGGTGACTATGCAGATGTCAGGATCTTTCAGAGGAGGGCGGCATATCCACCACAGAAATAAAAGTAGCTGTCAATGACAGGGACCAGCTCTGGGCCAATGCAAGACTTTCTAAAACAGAACAAGACTGGTTACATTTTAGATAAAAAAGGAACTGGTGTACACAGCTAATCTGCTTGACCAAATCTACCTATTATAAGACCCTCCTAAATAACAATAGACACAATTCCTCGTTATGTTGGCTTGCACGCATGTGCAAGAAACATAGTGCCACCATATGACTTTTTGAGGTGTGCTGCCTGCTCTGCCAATGCCCTGATCCATTTTGCAGGTGCAACCACACTGCACCAATGAATGGCTGAGCTGTCTATGACAGCAGTTCCGATACAGTGACATGCATCTGATAGAAAACCACTGCTGCAATCAGAGGGGGTAACGTGTATGCAGTTTGCATCTTGATGTCAAGGCTGCTGTTGCTGGCCACCTCTCAGTCCCCATGAAAGCCAATGGGGGTGCCCAATCCCCCTGTTGGCTTGCCCCCTCCCGAGTTAATTTGCTAACGGGGTAGCCCAATCTCCGTTGGAATAATGCCTCCCCATTTATTGTGCGCCAAGGGGGGGTGCCCAATCCCCTTTGGCTCATGTGCCCCCCCACACACTTTGTGCCGATGGGGTGCCCAATCCTGTCGGCTACAACCCCCCCAACAAACACCATGGTGGCATGCTGGGAGCCCACTCCAACATACCAAACCACCTGTGAAACAAGAAAACCTTTCCGCGTTGTTTTTTTTCCCCTGTAAAAATAAAAAAAATTCCTCGTTGAGTCCGGTGCCCCCTCCCCTAACCTGCACCCACCTTCTATGCACCCCACCTCCCCACACCCCCCTCTTACTTACCTCTGGAGCCCAGCATGATGATCTTCGGTGGACTGGGAACAAATCTGCATTTTTCAAAGCCGACAGCAAAATGAAGGAATGTTGATAAGCTGTATAATGGCATAAATGTTTTTTTTTCAACTTATGTGGATATCTCAGCCATTTTCAAGAAGTTTGGCACCAAATTTTCAGCATGGGGTTCTTGAGACCCAGTCTCATGAATTTAGTGACTGTCATATGGTTATTTGGTTCCAAAAGGTGATTTCATGGTCACTGCACAGAATCACCTTTTGGGACCGAGTAATGAAATAACAGTGTCACTGTTCATGTGGTGGGCTCCCAAAAAGCCTGTGTTGCAAATTTGGTGAAATAATTCCAAAAAGTGACTGTTATGAGCATGCATTGTGCAGTTTCCATACACACATTCATAATTTCACAAATTTGTAACATTTTCACTCCAGATTTTTAAAATTGCCATTTTTTCATACCTCCTTATGAACAGTACAGCTGTCATTTTTCACATCCTGGCCGAAATGTGTTTTTGCACTTCCGACGCAGAATAGCGCGGTTGATGTGGGAAATCTGTGTTCAGGACAGATTAAGAAAATCACAGTGACACTGTTCATGAGCAGAGGTCCTAAAATCCCTATGTTGAAAATTTAGTGACAAATGTCCATAAAATGACTATGTTACAAGCGTGCATTGTGCAGTTTCCACTCACACTCGTAACTTTGAGAATTTGGAATATTTTTACTCAAAATTTTCAACATTGCCAATTTTGCACACTTTCTTATGAACAATACAGCTATCATTTTTCAAATCCTGCCTGAAATGTGATTTTGCATATCTGGCGAACAATAAAGCAGTCTCTGTGGGAAATCATCGTTCAGGACAGATTAAGAAAATCATAGTGACGGTGTTCATGAGCAGAGATCACAAAATGCCTGTGTTGAAGATTTAGTGAAATCCCTATTTTGCATCTGTATAACTCCTGCACATCCAATGCTAATATCAGCAAGCAAACATTCGGCATTGACAAATGCTTGTTTTTAGCAAGTCATCAAGAATCTTGAAAAGGCATCAGTCTATCCACACCTACCAAACAACTGCAAAAAGTTGGCCATTTACTTATAGATAAGCAGTTGATCCTATAAGAGCTGAACCTCCATTTTGCCTCAGCAGGTAATGACTTCAATACCTCAGATACTGCCAACATACCCTTCCATCTTACAGCCCGCTGAGTTCACCACCTAATACTTCAAACCTTTTCAATTTTTATCAGATCATGTACAAGGAGGTGGAGTACCTACTTCAAATCCTCAACCCCAGAAAGAGTGCAGTAGTGGACAATATCGAACCACTTTTCCTAAAAATAGACTACCCAATCCTTACTGCACCTATCATGCATCTCTTTAACTTCTCAATGTCAAGCTATGAGGTCCCTTTATTGTAAGCCCCCCAAATGGGATTATCTTGCAGAGTTGCAGCTCCATTCTCCCCACAGCACTGTTTGCATCTGTGGCTCTTGGAGGGATTTGCATATTGCAGCCCCATTGTGACTTGCAGCTCCGGCCACTTGATCCAGTTGGTTTGGCTCTTGGGCAGGGGATCTGGGCTCTGGTTGATTGCTTTTGCACCTCTGGACCCACTGTGGTCTTGAGCCTGGTGTTCTGGGTCAGCCAGGCTTGGGACTGGGGAAGTGAGAAACAGTGTATATAATATGGTGTCCACACTTTTTGTGCATGTACAGCTGGCACATAAGCTAAATTTAAAGGAGCCACTGCTCCATTGAGTAGGAGGGTAGTTTCATTGCTGGCTGGTGCTGAGGAGAAAATAATGTAAATAATTAGTTAGGGACTACATGTTCCATAGGACTTTTGGGCACAGAGAGAGTTTTGGCACCCTAAAATCCAGTCTGGATTGGACCTTTGTTTGTTGGGGGTTTGTTGGCACCTGGAGAGATAGAATAAAGGGAGCAGTGCCAGAAAAGAAGGGGGAAAAGAGAGACAGAGAGAGAGAACCAAGTGGGGGCAATTGCCTACTTGGTCATTGAGACAGCCTTTGATTTAGTTATTTATTTTTTATGGCATCTGTCTGTCACTGCAGGGGATGAGGCATTGGCCATTTCTGGGGAAGCCCTGGGGGGAGCAGGCAGTGATGTTTCAGGCAGCCAGGAGAAGCAGCGATTGAAAGGGCCATGGGCATTGCTGAAGAGGAAGAAGTTGGCTGTCGTCAAACTGCAGTTTGAGGGTGGGCTGGTTATGGACATCCTGGAGGACCACTGCTGAGTGGGACCCCCACAGAAGGAGGACCACCTATAGGAAGAATAAAGTCTCTGAGGTGAGGGGCTCTGTGGGTCCCAGGGGATGTGGCTCATAACTTGGTCCCAGTACTGCCCCATTATGAGACTGTCTAGTATCTGGAAGTGAGGACAGGAGGGGATGTCTGCCTTTTGCTGGTTGGAGTAAAGTCACTTGCTTGAGCCTTGTATGAAGGGAACTTGTTTAAGGAAGGTGGCTGGGTCAGCTACCCCTCCTAAGTCTGTGCTCCCAACCTTATATCCCGGGGAGGGAGGGAGGAGGGGAGAGAGAAGAGAGAGAGAGAGGAAAAATGTTGCTGCCTTCATTTAAAGGCCTATTTTGGCCTCCAGTTAGCGGCCTGTGTTTGGACTTTTGGCTGCCTAGGCTATAGGTAACTGCCTGGACTTTATGATCAAATGTGACCTCTAGGTCCAAAATACCAACTAGCTTCTGATGTGACCTCTAGGTCCAGAGCACGAACTAGTTTCTGATGTGACCCCTCAGTCCAGAGGAACCTGTATATGTTTTACTGCTCCATGGAGTGACTGTTTATTAACTGTTCATTAAATGGGATCCCCTGTTCTTGCAGTTCTGGTGATTGCCTTTCATTTGGATTAACTGCTTTTGTTGGTTACAAGAACTTTGCCTACACAGCCCAGCTGCTAGTGTGTTACAGGGTGGCATTCAATGGGTCTTGAACTAGAGGACCATGAGAAGAGATGTTGAGGGGCTGGCCTGATGAAGACTGTCTACAAAGGCCCCAGTGGTGAAGTTGGCAAGGCCAGGCAGATGAAGGCTAGTTTTTTCTTCATTTCTCCAGTCTTCAGCTCAGCACTCAGAGGTCCGAGGGTACCCCAGTTCCACCGAGGTCTGGTAAGCCAGGCCGACCAGGTATGTGGGCTCTTTATACTGTGTAGTGCTTCCCTCCATTGAACTTCCACTATCATACCCCTACACACAAAGAGGGGGGCTTACATTATTATGGAAAATTGCACACATCATTCCACTTTTTAAGTCAGGTGATAAAGCCTCCATACATAGTTATCAACCTATCTCCATCCTACCAGTGTTGACTAAACTGTAAACTGTTTGAGAAATTACTACACGACCAAATAAAAAATTACGGAGATGTATTCCCTCATCAACCCCATGCAGTCTGGCTTTCAGGCTAAGCACAGCACAATCTCTACCCTGGTAAAAGTCACCAATGATAGGTTTACAGCCCTTGACCACAAATGTACCACTGGAACACTCTGCCTAGACCTAAGCAATGTATTCGATACTGTAGACCTTAACATCCTCCTGCATAAGCTCCTCCATGTTGGGTTAGGTTCAAATGTAGTAAAGTGGTTCAGAGGCTATCAGAAGGAAAGGTACCAGCAGATGGAGGTTGAAGACCTAACCTTAACTTGCGTAATTATCAGCAAAGGTGTACCAAAAGGCTCCATACTGGGCCTTCTGCTATTCATAATATACATTAATGACATAGGCCATAACCAGCCCAGTGGTGCTGGATGCCACGCCTCGCACCACGCTGATGAGTTGGGAGTTACCTCGGGTGTCAGAGGGTCAGCCGGGGGGGAGGAGGATTGAGCATTCCAGGGTCTGCTCTCCACCTCCAGGGAGGGTGGGGACGGACAACCACAGCTGCAGTGGCTCCTGGTGGTGGCTGGGGGTTGATGCATGCAGTGGTTCACTGTGGGTTGGCACAGTCAGATGTGCAATGTGCAAAAGTGCGCACAACAGCATCATTGACACCATTGTATGCCTGTGCCTTGGGGGGGAACCAGTACATGGAAAAAATCATCCGGTGCACATGATGATGTCCGATTCTATTGGCACTGTACCACTTTGACTTAGTTGCTCCTCCCGGTTCCTGACCCCCGGCTTCCACGGTGGTGGGGTAAGCACCTGCTGTGAAGCAGCTGTGAGAGGAATGGTGGAGGGGGTTGAGCACAGGTACTGGGAGTGCTGTGATGCCTCGGGTCTGGGCTGATAGGGGGGAACCATAGGCAACACCCCCCCAGCCGAGGACGGAATATATAGAGGAAAAAAAAAATGACCTAGGCCACAACATCACCAATGCTAACCTTCAGTTTTATGCACACAACACAGTATTTTATACTGCAAACCCAGATCTAGATCTAGCACTGCAATCCTTACAAAATGAGTTCAGTCTACTGCATTAATCTTCATGTGTCCAAGCTCCTCTTAAATGCAGCCCAAACCAAATATATGGTCGTTCTGCACAAACCCAATTTCACCCCTTCTGCACCTGGTATCATTACCCTATCCAATGATACACTCAAACTGGTAGACTCCTTTCAATACCTAGGTATGTGAGTGGATAATAAGCTATCATTTAATGTACACATAGAAGCCCTCTGTAAGAAACTACAGCAAAAAGTGTTTTTTTTTCTTCCACAATAAATCTTGCCCAAGCTGTGACAACAAGAAAGCACTGGTGCAGGCAACGTTCCTTCCCTTTTTGGATTATGGTGACATTATTTGTAGAAGTACCACAGTCTTATGGCTAGGCAGATTAGATATGATGTACCACAGAGTGCTGCACTTTATCTGTGAGCTCCCTGCTCTTACATACCATTGCCTTCTTCACAAAGAAATAGGCTGGCCATCATTCAATATCAAAAGGCTAAGACATTTAAATCTTTGGTCCCTCAAAGCTCTGTGCAATTCATTACGCATATACATTTCCTCACCCCTTTGTAGGTTCCAAGGCCCGTATACACTAAGATGGCATGATGTCATTTTGCTCAATGTTCCCAGGCATTGCTCAAAATACAGAAAGATGGCTTTCAGCTGGGCTGCCCCTAAAGCCTGGAATGCCCTCCAGAAAACACTCAAGCTACCTACACTGGTCAGTCCCCAATTCTTTCAAACTCTTCTCAATCAGGTCTGCACAGATAAATGTGAATTAGGGCTGGGCAGACTGTTCTGCAGGAGATCTGGACCCTTGGATCGAATCTGCAATCCATGGACCCAGATAAATTTGGACTTTGATGCAGAAGTTTGGTTTCTGGTCTGTGAAAGTGCCACTTGTGCCATTGTGTGTACTGTTGCCATGAGGATGCCATCAGCATGCTCACTCTATGTACGTGCAGCAGGCAGCATCCAATAGTCAGCAGATGGTCACATAACACATTCACAGTATATTACCTTGCTGAGTGCGCAACACAGCCCAGATGAGAGGAGGATGGATCGGAGGAACACCTCGCTTATCGCTGCAGCCGCCACCAGAAGAAGTTGCTAAAAAGAAAAAAAACACAGTCACACACACGCAAATCTGTATATACATTTTGGATGGGAAGGAAGAGAAAAGCAGAGAAAAAGAACTTGATTTACTGGTGCGGGAGTGGGGAGAAACTGATCGTCGGGGGATGATGATGGATCACGACTGGAGAAAGGAGGAATCCAGAGGGACTGGGGAGATAGTGGTGGCCTGGGTGCTGCTGGGGGGGAGGCATAAGGCAGGCAGTGTGACTGTGTACATGAGCAAGGGCTGCCTGGCAAAATCTTTAACTTGTGGCATAAAGATCCAGACAAGTGAGGGAGAGACTACTGGAGGCCCAAGAGAATTTTTTACAGTTACAGAAAATCCCAGTTTTTTTCTTTTCTTGGCTTCAGAGAGTGTAGCTTTGTAGATGAGCAAGGCAGGGCAGGATGGCAAAATCTTTGACTTGTGCCATTACAAATCCAGATCCAGAGGAGAGAGGGAAAGGGAGACTACTGGGGACCCAAGAGAAATTTTACAGTTACAGAAAATCCCAAATGAAAGTTTTTTTTTTCTTTTCTTGACTTTAGTCAGTGTAGCTGTGTACATATGCAAAGGCAGGCTGGCAAAATCTTTGGCTTGTGCCATTCCAGATCCAGAGGAGAAAGAGAGAAACTACTGGGGGACCAAGAGAAATTTTACAGTTACAAAAAATCACAAATGAAAGTTTTTTTTTTCTTTTCTTGATCTCAGACAGTGTAGCTGTGTACATGAGCAAGGGCAGGCTGGCAACATCTTTTACATGTGCTATTCCAGATCTGGAGGAGTGAGGGAGAGACTACTGGGGGCCCATAAGAAACTCTACAATTACCCAAAATCCCAAATAATTATTTTTCTGCCTTCAGAGTGACTCTGTGTACAAAGCAAGGACTGCAGGCTGGATAAAGATATGTTTGACATGTGCCATCCAGAGGGGGGGGGAGAGAGAGAGAGAGAGAGAGAGAGAGAGAGAGGGGGCCCACATGAAATGTAGTAGTCCCAGAAATCACAAATATTTTTTTTCCCTGGCTTTGGTATGGCCGTGTGTACAAGGCAAGAGCAGCAGGCTGTCAAAATGAATCTTTGACTTGTGCCATCCAGTCATGATCACTTGTTAATGTTTATGCACAATTTCATGTATTAAAAAAATACTTTTCGGACAAACAACATACAAGTTGATGAGCCTGTGCTGCTGGCTGTGGGTTGCCAATGGGATAAAATCTAACTTTGTGGCTCATAGCAGGCTGTTTACACTACAATACAAGTAAAGTACAACTATACACAAGTGTCATCATCATAATCATCATCATCATCACTCATTTCCCATTATTTCTCCTTATTACCATTAGTTTTATTGTATATCGCATTACATTACATATAAGCATTAACCAACCACAGTGTGGGACTCTGCTGCATGCGACTATTTATTTCAGTTTCAGATTAAATACTTTTGAGCCATAGGCTCATTTACAAAGGTTTCAAGTCAGACAGAATATGGAACAGTACAATGGTTACATGTAAACACTGGTGCACAAGACATCAAATACAGCAGATACAGAACACGCTTAATTGATTACAAGTTACAATACAGTTAAAAACATGCAAAGATGACAGCAACACTACAAGAGTGTGATCCAACATATTAGGGGTGCAGAGTATAGACTTGGGGTTGGAACAGATCCCAGGCTACAATCTCAGGAAAGTAGAAGTATAAGCAGCTAGAGGTGGCTTTGTCAGGGGTGCAACAAAAGGAGATGGTATTGAGGGATGGGGGTAGAGTGGATAAGCAGGGAGGGGAGGGGGGTTAGGACGTGGTGGGTGGAGTGAGTTAAGGGTTAAACTAGGGTATGCTAGGATTATACAAGGCAACTGCAGACATTCTCATGGGCTAGATAGGAATGGAGCCCAGTTTTAAACTGACTAATCCTGCTACAGTAGATTAGGATGGAAGGAAGGACATTGATCCACCGAGGTCCCAAGTAGGATAGGGATCACTGAGCAAGTGTAGTGCATTTAAAGGGTGCCAATAACCCCCCTCAGTCACACTTCTGGTATGTACGGTGGGTTGAGCATTTTTAAATAAACTTGTGACAGATTCAGGCGTAAGCCCTAACAATAATTTTTTACCTAGCAGACAAGCCTGGTATTGTACTCTGAGATGGAAGAGGAGCTACCCAGTCTCTGTATATAGTGCACATGTATGGGTCAGGTAGTTGGCCCCAAGGACCAGTCAACAGGCCTTATTAAGGAGGGTTTTGACCCTTTTAAGTGCTGTGTCTGAGCCTGCACCATAGATCACCAGCCCATAATTGATGGTTGATAACACTGAGCTGCATGTGACCAGTTTCAATGCTTCAGGTGTCATTGAATACCTATGATGGTAGAGAACCCTCAGCTTGGTATTTGCTGGCTATGCATCAGATGTATCTGTACCTCCAATTCAAATTCTGAGGCACACTTAACAGTTGCTGAATTTGGTCACTTAACAGTAACTGTACTGTAGGAGTCAGTCAGGTAATCTTGGAAGGAAGTGGTGATTGACTGCTCTGCTGTTGGTGTGCTGTGTACAGTCACAAGTCACAACAGTAAATTTGTCCCTGGCCTGTGGGTGTGGGTGGAAGTCATCAGAAGGACATCACATTCGCTAGAGGGATCTTAGTTTTTATACAGTTTAGAATACTAATGATATAGGTATTTGCATCTGTCTATCTCTCTCTCCGTCTTTCTCTGTCTCTCCCAGTACACTCATGTCACGGATCTGAGCAGGATATTCCACTATTATAGGCCAGACATGAAGGGGTTAGTAGTGTGTGATTGCTTTCTTATTTAGCAGTTTTACATTAATTTCTATACAAATAATCCATTAAATTATTTATTTTGGGCCTCTGTATCAAATGTGACCGACTTTGGCCACTTTTATGCATTTTTTCAAATATTTTCCAATAAATCAGAACTAATCAGAACAAATCAGAACGTCACTGTGTTCCGGTTCTTACTTAATAAGGGTCAGAACTTCATTGAGTTCTCTCAGATCTAATGTGAATGTTGTTAGCACAGCACTTGTTTGTTGTATCGTGATCAGTTCTCTTTCTTGCAGTCTCTTTATCTTTTTTCACCTGCTCTCATTTGTTGACTTGTCCTATGACGCAGTATACACTCCCCACATTTACACACTGGCCCAGATATTCAAAAGGGTTGCGCATGGCGCAACAGTGTTGCACCATGCACAACCCACTGATGCACCCCAGCAAGATATTAAAAGGAAAAAGTGCACGGCACAAATCCTGATGTGCCGGAGCGCATCAGTAATGTATGCAGGCGCAGGTAGGATGGCATGCCCATGCATACCCTGCACAGCCCGATATTCAGCCTGGGATGTGCAGAGCCATGCATGTGCAACCTCTACCTGCACCAGCACAAAGTTGATCCAAAAAAAAAAGGAACAAGGGATGGCCACCCACAGGTGAGCTGCCGCATTGTAGGGCGCAACACGGCAGCTGCCACCTGTGGGTGGCCACCGGAACGCTGGCTGCACCTGGCGGCGCCCCCCTCATGCCCGATCATGGACATCTGTAAAAATAAAAGAAGAATTCCGTCCAATATCCCTGATGGTCCAGTGGACCGCTGTCTGTCCGATCGCAGGCATTTGTAATTAGAAAAAGAAATAAGTCCAATATCCCTGGTGGTCCAGTGGACCGCTGTCTGCCCGATCGCGGGCATCTGTATAAATAACTAAATAATTCCAATATCCCCGGTGGTCCAGTGGACCGCTATCTGCCCAATCACGGGCATCTGTATAAATAAAGAAATAAGTCCAATATCCCTGGTGGTCTGCGGTGCCCCCTCCACCCACCCACTGGCGCCACCGCCCATTCCTCCCCAGTCAACGGTGGGCAGCAGCACACTACCACCTGCCACCGTGACTGACACCATCAGTAGGGCTGTATGCGATTGATTCCTGGCGTGAGCCAATGGGCATGCAGCCATCCATACTACACATTCCAGATATGTGAATGAATCATTCACATATCTAGATAGAAACTCTGGTAACGGACTGCATGCCCATTGGCTCACACTGTGAACCAATGGGCGTACAGCCTACTGGCGGTGTCAGTCGGCGGTGACGGGCGGCAGGCAGGTGGGGTGCTGCCGCCCGCCAGCCAGACCGGGGAGCAGGGTGGTGGCGCCAGTGGGTGGGTGGGGAGAGGGGTAACTACCGCACTAACCACCGAAGACTTATTTCTTTATTTATACAGATGCCCACGATTGGCAGACAGTGGTCCACTGGACCACCAGGGATATTGGACTTATTTCTTTATTTATACAGATGCCCACGATCGGCAGATAGCAGTCCACTGGACCACCAGGGATATGGACATATTCTTATTTATTTATACAAATGCCCGTGATCGGGCTGTGGAGCACATTGCCGGCTGCAGGGGGCATTGGTCCCCGACAGCTGCTGCCTGGCAGGGCGCCAGGCGCAAGTCGTCAGGGATCGGTGCACCTGCATGCAAATGGGGCCATAATGACATGCAAATGGCCCCATTTGCGCCTTGCATACATTATGGCCCCATTTGCATGTCAAGTTTTGAATATCGTGGTTGCTGTGCATAGCACAATGAAACTTGCGCTAGCGCACCCCATGCTCCACTCTGGCCACTTGTGCTGGCGCAGTGCCACTGCGCCATGCACACTGCGGGTAGCTAGGGTGCGATATTCAGCGATGCTGTGCCATGACGCAGCTCCGTTGAATATCGCCTAGTCCACACCCCTGCACAGCCAAGTTGCGCTGCGCCCAAGCTTGCGCCATAGCCTGGCGCAGTTTGAATATCTGGTCCACTATACCTATAGTTAGCCTCCACCATTTTTAATTTTACACGTTGCTATTGTTTGTTAATCTTAAGCTATTGTCTTTAAGTATTATGTACCATCAGTTGATATTGTGTCTAGTGTCTGATACCATTCCTCAGTATTTATTTCTTTATCTCCTGTTTTTGTAAACTGCTTTTCTTATGTATTTTGTACTATCAGTTGACATTGTGCTTCAAATTTGTATTTCCCAATCTGTATGTATTTTTTTTTTTACTGTCCTACCCAGTACCTACTTGCAAATGAGCTTTTCTCAATGTTTTTTTTTTTCCTGGTAAAACAAATAAAATAAAAATACCCTTTCAACTCTCATCCCCTGACAGATGTTTCAGCCACTGCAGTTGATGTTTCATTGCCCTCTCTCTGATTGGGATCATTTGTACTCATGATGGGACTCACAACACCCCTGCTTGAGTGTACTGCTGTGGTACCCATGGTAGAATCAGAAGTGTTACTGGTCTCTGACACAGGAATAGTGGAGAGGCCCTTGGGTTCTGGGACATCAGGCATGGTGTTATCTGCACTGGTACTCATGTGGATGAAAAACAAGAAATCTGGGTCTCGGGGCAGACTGATTCTCTATCTGGGGCTAGACTGTTTTTCAGCTTCATGAGTCTGACCTCTAATAATCAGGTGTTCTTTGTCCTGGTCATCTGATCTGTTATGGGCAGCCCAGGTGACGAAGCCTGTATGAATGCCCCTCTCCTCAAACCTGAGAGGAGTGAGATACTGCAGACTAAAATGGCCGTATTCCAGGCATAAGTTGCACTTTGATTCATGATAGATAGAACTCACAGGTACTGGGTTACGCAACGTAGAAGCATAAGCCCCTTCCACATCCATTGTTAAAGCTTCCTGGCAGATGGTGGACTCCATTATTGATCTGCAGTAGATATGTACTTATTTTTTAATTCAGGTTTTTTACAAACGTGTGCAATGAAGTGTGTTGTTTGAATTAGTGTTGGTATCATTATTTCATAGTTTCTAGTGCAAGCAGAGATGTACTGGTGTTTGAAGACTCCTGACAGATAATACAAATGGAGCCATCAGGGAAAAAACTGCAGGACAGAACTAAGATGCCCAAGTCTGTGTGACATCAGTTAAAGAAAACAGACTTGGGCTACACGTGTTGAGAACTATACAGCTGCGCAAGTTCAAGGAGCTACTGAATGTGTGCATTCATGTGGAGTGAGAGCAAGGAGCTGTTCTGCCTGTGCTGCGCTATCTTTCATAGTGGTAGCCAATGCTGACTGCAGAACAGATAGTAAAATAAAACATACTAGCTCACAGAATCAAATGGTACAGTCAGTCAAAAATGGAAAGACATTTAAAGTTTGACTGAGTTCAGTGGGGTCAAAATAACTGTGTTTCTTTCATCATTTGGCAGAAGAAAATGTCTATAGTCATTACTTTACAAGGTTAGTTTACACTGAATTCGAGTGAGACCGAATGGTTTTCACTGACATTATGGGGTCTTAGTACTGCATTTAATGTGAATATTAAAATAATAATCAGAAGGCTGACCCACTGGCGCAGCAGTTGGATTTCTGCTTGTGGCGCCGGCAACTAGGGTTCAGGAATGGACCCGGGTCAACGGATGGCCAGCAGGGGGGAGAAGGATGGAGCATCCCATGGACAGCTCTCCTTTTCAGGGGTGGGTGGGGAAGTGTCTGGCACACTGAGGACTCCTGGTGGAGGCCGGGAGACACTCACACTACCGGCGCTCGGCATACTGGGAAGTGGAGCAGACGCTGGCGTCACTGCACATCCCTGCCTCCAAAAGAACACAGAAAAAAGGGGCAGGCAGGCAGGGTCCACTGTCTGAGAGAAGTCTTCCCTAGGACTTTGATTAGCCATAGCCACCATCACTGCAGTCCCCCGACCAGTTACTAGTCCTGTGGCATGGATAGGGGACCATTGCCATGGTCCCGCCCTCCGGGGGGGGTAAGCCGGGGGTGACTTGGGACGAATGCAGCAATAGATGGCAGTAGGAGCCCCGGGGGCTGTGACTAGGGCAGATGTGTGACAGTGGACCTGCCAGGAAAAATTTGAATTAAAAAAATAAATAAATAATCAGAAAGTTGTGCTCTAATGTTCGATAGGTTTAAAAACACATTCTTGTTCTTGATTTATGAAGATGAAGAAAACTAAAATTGTCCTCTTGAGCATGTAGTACTCTTGTTATATCGGGGTTATAGAGATATTTCTATTTCATTAGCTACTAATTCAGTAGTCTCACATGGTATGTCATGTACCAAAAATGCAGAAGATCAGCACAAACCCTATTCTTAGTTATTATGGCTGGCCAGCTGCCAGATCACCAAAGTTATTATTGCCACCAGCTCAACTCCATCTGCAGTGACAGCAGTAAGGAAAATAATGCCGGTCTCATGCAGAGATCTTCGTTGCCACACGGTTGTCATTCTGCTCACTAGTGGCCTATTTTTTATTCAGTGTCAGTGCTTCAGTAATTTACTAGTATGTCATTAAAATTCAGCATTATTGGGAAACAGTATTCATATTATGCTAAGGGAGTAAAAAGACTAGATATTCATTTGTATGCCAAGTGATCAAATACAGTCTTACCAGATACGTAAATTAGTGCATGAAGGTCTGCAGCTACAAAACCCATAGAACTGTTTAGCAGATTGTGAAATACATGTACCCTGTCTGTTGAGGTGGAAAGACCCCCTTTAGGCACACTGCACTGCATCACTGTACCGGCTGCCCTTGGGCAGCAAATAAATCAGTAATCTCAAATGGTCTGTTTAGACCTCGCTGCCCTGAGGGCTAATCTCCCTGTTCTTCTGAGGCCTTGTCTCTAGTAACCTCCTTCTGGAAGAGCTCTGACCTCTCAGCCCCAAGTCTCCATGAGAGGACTTTTGCATGCTCATTCAGATGCTGTAACACCAGGCAGTAGAGACTGATCTGCCCAAAGAGACTTGCTGAACCTTAGGCTGTGTAAGCTGCTGCTTAAAACCTGTGTCCTTAGACTTGTCAGAGAGGACCCCCATGTTTAATGTAACAAGAACTTGCTGCAGTAGTTGCAAGTGGGCTGAGTTAGTATTTACAGTCCGAGGGATAGATAGTAAGGTATGTGGAAAAACAAGGGTTTTTATGATGGAATACACTTTGGTAGGAGAAATACCAGCAGCACTATCAGCACAAGACTCAGGAGCTGTGAGGCAGTCCCGGGGTTCAGCTTACTTGCAGCATTTGGAGCACCAGAAACAGTTTGAGCAGTATGGCCATGTATTTATTTAGTCATTTGGTGCACTGATCCAAAGTCCTCTTTCAGGCATGGCCTGGGCCAGAAACTAGCACATACAACATAAAAAAACAGTGAAAGAGCAGCGTGTATCATATAGTGAACATAACAGTGGAGGTCAAGCTAACAGAGAAATTATAAGGTAAACAGTACCAGGTACATCAGCAATTGAGCAAACAAGGTTTATAACATTTAGGTAAACAGGGTAAGGTTGCTCCATCATTCAACAAAAGGATAACAATAGTATTCAGGGTGGGAGAGGAGAGCGGAGCACTAGAGGGAGAGGGTGTAAGGGTGAGCTGCAAGGGAGGTGAAGCCATGCTAGCTGCCTGTGGGCAGACACAGGTCGTGGTGGACAGAAAATGCATTCTTAACAGGGAATTTAGATTTAGAGATGGGTTGGAGGAACATATGGAGGAGGGGAGGTAATTCCATAGTGAGGGTCCAGCTGCAGAGAAAGCTCTTAGGACCATTCTCATAGTTATGTTAGGGCATTCTAGTTAAAGGTATGAAGACTGATGTAGATTGTGGCAGTAGGTTCTAGGCCAGATACGAAGGGATAGTGGAGAGTGGGAGGAATTGTGCAAAGTATCAGCAATGGTCCAGGCCAGTAGGTAGGAGCATCATGCTTGTGGAGGGAGCCAATTAAGGGACTTGTAAAGAGTGCAGTGGTGAGTGAGGAGAGGGGTGTGGAGGGTTAGGTGACTTATACAATTGTAGGTAGCATCCAGGTGGCTAAGGTTGGTAATGAAGGTGAGGGAGTACACCGGGCAGCCATAGTCAAGGAGGGGCAGGAGGTTGCCAAGGGCAATAGCAAGGTGGGCTTTTGGCAAGAGGTGGTCGATCATGCAATAGCTGAGCCCTATCTTCTGGTTGATGTACCTGATCAGTGAGGCAATGTGGTCAGTGTAGGTTAGGGACGGGTCCAGGATTACCCCCAGATACTTGAGGGCAGGAACAGTGTCAAGGGGAGATCCATTTGGGGATTTGACAGTGAGAAGGCCACCGTTGTGGGCTAGGGTAGTTTCAGTTTGGAACTAAAAAGCATGGCCTTTATTTTGGCAGCACTGACCAACAGTTTGTTGGTGAAGAATAAACAATGTGCCTTGCAGAAATCATCGGTAAGATTGGTGGCTACAGAGGAAGGTCAGTTTGGTATAGTATTAAGTCGTCAGTGTAGAGGAGTGATTTACAGGATAGGCCCACCAATGGGAGAGAGTTAATGAAGAGGGAAAAGAGGAGGGGGCCAAAAATAGATACCTGGGGACACCCACAGAGACAGGCAAGAGGGGAAAGGTGATATCACCAAGGCAGACCATCTGTGTTCTACCAGAGAGGTAGTTAGTTAGCCAGGCAGTGGAGTTAGGGTAGAAACCAAGGGTGTTGAGTTTTGCAATCAGGGTGTTGTGATTTACAAGGTCAAGTGCCTTGGACAGATTAACAAACACTGCACCAGTTAGCTTCCCTTCATCCATATTCCTCAGCACATGGTTGGTGAAGAGGGCAAGAGCCATGGTAGTGCTGTGCCCCTTCCAAAAAACATGTTGCTGAGGGCAATGGAGATTAGATTTGAAGATATGCTCTGTAATTTGGTAGTTTACTGCATTCTCTAGGAGCTTACCATGATAGGGCAGAATGGAGATGGGACGGTAGTTGTCCATAACACTAGGATCACCTGATTTATGAATGAGGACAATTTTAGCCTGCTTCCAGACAGAGGGAACAGAGGTGGTAGTAAGGGAGAGGTTAAAGATGAAGGTGAGTGGATAGGCAATGTCTTAGGCCACTAGTTTTAAGAAGTGGGGGGAAAGACAATCACTACCAGCACGCTCTCGAGGTGGTAGGCTGAGAAGAAGCTTAAGAGTCCCTGGAGTCAAGTGTCAGGAGCTAGGGAAATAGAGTGGCTGGAATGAAGAGGTAAAGAAAGTGGATTGTGCTCAGCCACACTTCCCTTCTTGGCTGCCTAAATGTCCGACACACCTGGTACGGGGCCAGGTAGCCAGTCTGATCCATTTAGTGCTTTTCTCCAGCCTTCCACTAATCACGTGGCCTCTGTGGATTAATTCTCTGACTGTACCTGCACTGGAGGAGGCACAGGTTAGCCATGTGTAACCCCCAGGCCACTTTTTAACTAGTGAGCACAACCCCCCCATTTAAATCTGGAACACTGATACCCATGTACTGGCGTTAGGACGTATACCTGGCTCAATGTCTAGAGGAAGAGAGAGGTAGGAGTACAGAAACAAAACAACATGAACCTTGTGTAAACAACACAACCCAGGTCCAGGGTGGAGGCACCTAGGCATATGCTAGATCTAACCTGTTGAAGGGGGCCCCAGTAAATCCACACAACCAGAAGCAATAATCAGAATGTCAATTAACAGCAATTGGAATTGTGCAGTATGGCTTTATTCAACAGATGGAAAATTAAAGCAGAAGTGGACCCCTAAGGGTCGGCCTAGGCTGAACAGGTACATTCCACAAACTCTCCTTGCATGTAGTATAGTTCATGAACACCCAAATTCCCACAATGGTGCATATAGTGGACACCTGGCCACTCACATGAACACTTTTCTACCATGAGTGCACTTTAGTGAATCTAAGTCACACACTCAGAACTCTTCTTTGAACATAGGTGCATATAAGTGGAACTCAGTCACACACCTTAACCTGCAGCTTGATCCTTGCCGAGGTATAACCGGTGCCCTTTTTGAACAGGAAACCCTGCCTTGTAAGCACTTAGATGGTGTTCCTCCCACCCTTGGCCCCGACTGACAGTCTCTGCCATTCTTCAGGGTTACACCATTATAACCCCCATTCCCAACTGAAATTCTAGAGGTCCCACACTTTAACTTCATCACACACTAGGGTGACCAAAGAACAAAATTGCACTCACTTGGGTGAACAGTTTAACAGTACGTCACTCACTTGGCTGAAACTAGGGGCACTGTCAGCCTTATCTATGGGCACACACACCCCAGACTATATATTCCCCTAAAATATGTGGAGATCTGGTGTCCTAGAACACTACTTACAAAGGTTGTTCCATCCACAGGGCATGGAACAACAAAAGAAAAAGGCACTCTCCTGGGTAGCCGATCAAACAGTTTCTCTCAGTTCCTATCCAAGGCAGCTGAAACACACACAGAACCTTCAGAGGATTGCCTCAAGTAGACTGAGAACAAGCAGTTCCTTCCACTTCACTGAGAGTAGAAACCAGGAAATCCTGCTGTAGCACTGGTCTCCAGCACTTTGCTGGAAGCTAGAAATGACACTCCACTAGGGTGAGAAATCCTGGACCCTCGCCTCAGGGCTCACTGGCAATCCTTCTGCCATTCTCACCTCCTCACTCAAGCTCTAACTGAACACCACTCAGCCTTCTAAGCTCCCCAGAGCAACTGTCCACATAGTGTGGCTTATGCTGCTGTGAGAGTTCCGAATTACCTAACCATCCTTCCCTCAGGCTAGCTGAGTAAACAATGATGTCATTATGTAAGAAGCCCCTAATGAGCTCTCTACAGCTGCCTGCTACCTTTCTAACAATAATACTGATAGGATAATAGTAACCCCAGGGGGTTGGGTGATTACACTCACCCCAGCGAGGTAAATGACTGTCCACAGTCATTCCTCCATCTGGCACAATGCCATCCTACATCTGATGCCCCCTATGGGGAGGGTTGATCAGGTCCTCCCCTATTATGTGCCAGGCACATGCAGGTAACACCAAAGGATAGAGGCCCCCTGAAGAAATTTCATTTCCTATCCTACTACTGTACTATCTATGGATTCTCAGTGGCTCCAAGAAACTGCCTGAAGCATGTCCTACCAGACAGCATTGGTGACCCCTATATCTGTAGTCAGGATCACCAACCTGCCTTCCCCCCTAGCCCTCTAGGGAAAATCTATCTGACCTACAACATGCTACCTACCAGGTTCCCAAACCCAAAAACCTATTTTACACCAACACACCTGTAAAATGAAAAAGATTAGACATTGTACTACACAGTTACACAAGCCTAACAACTCTACACAAAGGAGGACTCCAATGAGTCCCAAAAATCCTCTTCAGATCTTCTTGTCTTTTCCTGGGAACACCTACAAAAGAAAACACTACAAAACACATTTTCATACACAATTACAACCCGCAAAGCCAAAAACAATGACCAAAACCCTCCAACTGGATGCTGTACAAGCCCAAAAAGCATTTTTAAAAGGATTTTCTACAAAAGGACAAAAATAGAAAACATAAAATCATTTGCAAAACATTTTGGAGAAGGGGCCTGCAAAGTCCCAAACTAAGGAGGAGTCCAGAGTGCTGAGGCACTACAACAAGAGTCTCTCCTAGGCTGGAGCCTGCTGAAGCACAGTTCTAGAAAAGGTAGAAGGCATGCAAGCACTGCAGTCTAGATGGAAAGTCTGTTGGAGATTACAGTTCCAAGGAATCTTCAACTTGCAGGTAAACAGTCAAATTAAAAAGGAGAAATGATCTCTTACCAGTTCTAGGTGACAAACGGATGTCAACATCACCTCTCTGGACTTGCGGCCTGGTGATCTTCGGCTGCTGGGTAGACAAAATCTTTGGATCAGATGCTTCCACCACTTCCTACCGGACCTGGACTGGAAATCTTCTCTGAACAGTTGGGCTGATGAACCTGGATGTTACCACAGATGAACATGGATGCTGCTGGAGCTGAACATGGATGCTGCTGCAGACGAACCTGGATCATCAGAAGAAAGGCACTTCCATCTTGGGTTGTTGCCTCTTCAGTGGTAGATGGCTGAGCTGGCAATGGTTGCTTTCACTTTTGGCAAGCGGGCACAATTTCAAGAATGGCACCAATTTCTGGGGTAGTACCATTCTGGATCTGGGGCATAAACTGTCACCCCATCTGGATGAACCATGGGAACATTGTAGAATGTATCTTGGCCAGCTTTGTCCACTACTGTCACAGAGTTAATTAAAAAGGTCCCGCTATACTTCCAGAATTGCAGTCTCTCATTACACACTTTAATTTGGACCCACTTGTTTACTCTAGGGTGCAGGTTGGCACAAGCGTCTTCCTACAACCAGGCATGCCTGTCTTTCTTAATGTCTTCCCTGTATTTGTTTTTAACAGTTTTTATATTACTGTTTGTATACTTTGTCTGTATTCATCTTTTTGGAATGCGCCTTGGTATTTGAAAGGCGTAATATAAATAAAGATTATTATTATTATTTTCTGAGGGTAGAAAGAGTACGATTGTCCATACTTGGCCTCAGCTTGTCTATGCACAATTCTCTCCTCTTTGCTGCCTTTAACTAACTCCAGTCCAGAAGCACAGCTTGGGGTGGCCAGTCCTGATTGAGCCAGTCACGAACACTTAGTGCAGAGCAAAAGCAGTCCATCTCTGCACTCAAGGGCACACTTCTTGAGCATTCCTCCACATGAACATCGGTAGGCTCCATGGAAGCCAAGGCCAATGACATCTCACAGGGTCCCACTTAAGCCATTGCTTCTTCTTCCTCTTCTACACATTCTGCACAGGAGCTGGCAATTGTGCCAACCCCAGAAATTGTCCACTCTCCACTGTCCTCAGAGGCACTGGCTTCCCAACGACACGCTTCCTCCACCTCGGATTCTCCTATGAGGCTTGGACAGGGGCCTTCCATTCATGGATCTACTGAACCTGCATTGGCAGTGTCACATTCCACCCTCTGTGATGTGGAACACTTCACTTCCTCTGGGCCTTGCAAAGCATTGGTGCACACAATGTCCAGAAACTCCTTTACAAACTATATGGGGTCTCTTTCACTGCACCTAGCCTGTCACTGTTTTTCCGATTCTGGAAGGTCCCCCTGTCTGTGTCCAAGTTGTAGCTAAACGGATGCATTTTGCTTTAGCTACTCTTGTGCCACCTGACATGCTCATCCCAAATTGTGTTCTATAGTCTGCAATGTGGAATTGGCAGAACTTTTCTCCTTGGCTTTAGGCATACTGCACACACATTAACCGGATAGCTTGGCAAAGCCATCTCAGTGGGTGCGGATGAGCAGTCATACAATTGCTCAGAATGGGCTAGTTCTTGTTGGGCTACCTACATCCTGGCATGGAGCAGGTAGTGAAGGGGTTGCTGTGCCATGTTCTGTAAATTAAAACACACAAGTCCCAAAATTACTGCTTTTGCAAGCACTCTGAGATTTGGTTCCAACACTCTGGAAAAAAAGTTCATTAACAGGCTGCTTGGCTGCTGCAAATGTATTCCACAACTTAGCAAGAAACCATTTGAAACTTTGTTTTGGGTTTGAAAACACCGGTCTAAAATGGCGCTGCTTTGTTTACATTGCTGGCTATACCCCAACATGGTGACTGTAACTTTGCTTCACACTCAGTTATAAATTGCTAGGATTCTGTCTGGATCTTTTGCATTTCAACTGATATTCTCAATCACAAGTTCACTTTACTTTTTTCCAATCCATACTTTACAAGCACTTGGACCAGAGGGATCGTTTGTCTTAAAGTTCACTTTCTTTGAAAACAGCACTTTCACGCACAAAGTCCAAGATTAAACAGTTCACAAAGCTCTCTCTTTCAGTACTTTTGCTGCATTTGCTCAAGTTCTTACACAGTTTTCCAACCCTAGCACCACAGTCATTTACTTTTGCACAGGGTACTTACAACCAGTAGATGGTTTTCACCGTTGATAAAATATGGCCTGATGCTGACTTGAGGAAGACCTCTGGGGTGAAAAAGGCTGGTGGTTCCACCAGTCGTCACTACAATCACCTCAATCACTGTCCAGTTGGTCGGAATATGAGTTGAGCTCAGGTTAATTGCAAAACAGTTAGAAAAACTGCTGCTACAGAAGTGCTTCTACTGTAAGTGACTCCTCCTTCCTGCCGCACAAACTACATGCTTCTCGTATACTGTGGGCTGCTCTTCCATGAATGTTCCACAGCTCTGAGACTCAGGCAAGGGTGGGGCTTAGGTGCATTGCGACCAATCACACGACACCATGCAAATGAGCTCTCTCTTTCTCTCTCTGCTGCATTCCTGCATGGCAATCATCAAGTAGGCAAAACTTAAACTTAAAAACTGCCACTTTTTTCTTGGCTTGAAATTTCAGCGGGGCAAGCATTTTAAAGCATTTTCACTCAGTACTTGGTGCATTTTCCTTAGCGACTCCCCCAAATTTCACTGTACACACTTGAAACTTTCTGAGCACTTAGAAAACACTGTCTTTTAAGTCCACAAATACTTTTCTATGGAAATTTGTAACTTTTAAACAGTTTTTATAAGCACTTTTACCACAAGGCAAGGGCAATTATTTCTCAGTCCACAATTTTAAAGTAAACACACAAGAAGCAAATTCTTCCTCTTTCCTTTCCACAGAAACACAGGCAGCTAAAGACTTTCAGGTGGCATTTTACTTGGCACAACTTTGCTTTCTGGTAAACAATCTTCTGTTTGGGGCACCACCACCAGGCAGGAAGATCCTAGATATACCTTCAGCATGCCTCTCACCCCAAAACACATTTCCTTTGGACAAGCCACATTTTCTTTGTATCACTTGCCCAGGTGAAATATCCCAAGATGAGACCTCATTCTTTGTGACCTCCAGGCTATCTTTTAACTAGAGAGCACCCCCCCTTTAAAATCTGGAACACTGGTACCCATATGCTGGCATACCCTTTTACTTTACAAAAGGTAGGTACCACCCTTGGCATTAGGATGTATACCTGGCTCAATGTCTAGAGGAAAAGAGGGGTGGGGTACAGAAACAAAACAACATGAACTTTGTGTAAACAACACAACCCAAGTCCTGGGTGGAGGCAGTAAGGCATATGCTAGATCTAATCTGCTGAGGGGGCCCCAGTAAATCCACACAACCAGAAGCAATAATCAGAATGTCCATAACAATAACTGGGATTGTGCAGAATGGCTTTATTCAACAGATGGAAAATTAAAGCAGAAGTGGACTCTCAAGGGTCGGCTTAGGCTGAACAGGTGCATTTCACAAACTCTCCTTGCATGCAGTACAGTTCATGAACACAAAAGAAAACATTTTCTTCCCAGATTCCCAGAATGGTGCATATGGTGGACACCTGGCCATGCACATGAACATTTTCCTCCCATGAGTGTACTTTAATGAATCTAAGCCCCACACTCAGAACTTTTCTTTGAACATAGGAGCAAATAAGTGAAACTCAGTCACATGCCTTAACCTGCAGCTTAGCCCTTGCTCAGGTATAACTGGTGCCCTTTTCGAACCAGGAAGCCCTGCCTTGTAAACACTTAGATGGCGGTCCTCCCACCCTTGGTCCCAACCGACAATCTCCACCATTCTTCTGGGTTACACCATTGAAACACCCATTTTCCACTGAAATGCTAGAGGTCCCACACTTTAACTTCATCACACACTAGGGTGACCAAAGAATAAAACTGCACTCATTTGGGTGAACAGTTTAACAGTACTTCACTCACTTGGCTGAACCTAGGGATACTGACAGGTGCGATCCAGCCTTATCTATGGGCTCACACACTCCAAACTATCGATTTCCCTAAAAGATGTGGAGATCTGGTCTCCCAGAACAGTACTCACAAAGGTTGTCTGATGCACAGGGCATAGAACAACAAAAAAAAAGGCACTCTCCTGGGTAGCCGATGAAACAGTCTCTCTCTCAGTTCCTATCCAAGGCAGTTGAAACACTCACAGAACCTTCAGGGGATGGTCCCTTGAGTCCACTGAGAACAAGCAGTTCTTTCCACTTCACTGGGAGTAGAAATCAGGAAATCCTGCTGTAGCACAGGTCTCCAGCACTTTGCTGGAAGCTGGAAATCTCACTCTACTAGGGTGAGATGTCCTGGACCCTCATCGCAGGGCCCACTGGCAATCCTTCTGCCACTCTCACCTCCTCACTCAATCTCTAACTGAACACCACTTAGCCTTCTAATCTCTCTAGAGCAGCTGTCCACACAGTGTGGCTTGTGCTGCTGTGAGAGTTCTGAATGATCTAATCATCCTTCTCTCAGGCTAGCTGAATAAACAATGATTTCATTATGTAAGAAGCCCCTAATGAGCTCCATACCAGCTGCCTGCTACCTTCCTAACAATAATACTGATAGGATTCTAATAAGCTCAGGGGACTGGGTGATTACATATGTATTAAACTGGGTATTTTGCAGAACACCACCATGTCAGCTGGATTGGCTTCTTTGACGAGTGACAGCTGTTGCTAGTGGTTCTTCCTGAGCTGCTCTAAACTTTGATAGAGTCTCTCCCTTGAAAGTTTTTCATTCTCCTCTACAAGTAGCTTGAGTTGGTATGCCTTTCTCTTGGACATAGCTTCCTGTAAAATATCAGCCTTCAAGTGCATGCTGTCATCCTCCATATCAGAACTCATCATAGCATCATTGGGTGCAGTATCAGGTGCAAAGTTTGTCTCAGGTGCGATAATTTCCATTTTCTGTTCAGTAAACCGGTATCCAGTATACCACTCTCAGCAGGCAGCAAACAATTTTCCAAGCTCCTGTCAAGTAATCTGGGAGCAATAATTTCTCCTCCATCTTCAGTGTCAGCCATCTTAATGTCAACATGACAGCCACAGTGCCTCCCTTCTGAAGAGCAGGGAGTTCTCCAATGTTCTAATCAAATTTCTCTCATTCACTAAAATACCACCAACAGATTAATCTGGTTTCATGTCGGTTAATTTGCATCTGAATCTCTCTCTCCTAAGGACAAGGTTGACAATAGGCTATATCTTCTGGCCCTCTTTTCCCAGTAAACAAAAACTAAATACAGCAAGTACAGAAAATTCAAAATAAATATTAGAGTAAAATGGAATCGAGCATGTTCCTTGTTTTTAAAGGGTGCTGAAATGTTAATTATAGTACATTCTTAAAGTGAAACCTAAAACTTAAGGGCACTTAAAAGAGCTAGTATTTGTACATAATAAAGTGAATTGTAACTTGACAATACACAGACCCCTGATGCTCTGGAAGGATGAATTAGCAGCAGAGGTTATGTGAAAAGGAATAAGATGGTGAAGACAGTCTCAGCTGTGTTAATAGCTAATTGAGGGCTAAGAGCATGTTCCTAAGACCACCACTGCTTTCTTAAGAGGTCAAGCACAGTTGCTGGCCCATCCAATAGGATCAGTGCAGTATTTTAGTTACACTGCTACTAAAATATAGGAAGTGTAAGTAAGTAATTATTTAGTTGTAGAGTGCCCTATCCCTGAGGCTTATGGCACTTTACAATACACAGAGTGAACAGTGGGTTAAATACATATTTCAAAGAAACACAATAACTAAATTAGTAGCAGCATTACTAAAATAAAATGGCAGCAGTTAAACACGTAAAACCAATCTGAATTAGATCCTGAAGGATTCCCTGGAGAGATGTGCTTTAAGACCTTGCGGCCTCCGGCAAGGGGCCCTACCTCAAGACCTTAGAAGCAAATTCCACAGGACCAGTGCAGCCACTGCAAATGTACAATCACCAGATTTTTTTTTTTTTTTACTTTACCTCTTTATCCCTCCTATCTACTCCCGGTGCCCACTCCTTCTGTCCACTCATGTCCACCAATCCACCTTCCATGGGATCTGCCCCTAGAGTGCCTCTTCCCTCTCTCCTTGTACAGTGGGGTCTGTCCCTTCTTGGTGGTCTGGATGGAACTTGAGTGGGTTTCATCCAGGGCTGCCGAGAGGTGTTTTCCGTTTTCTCCCCTAGATCCCCTACCCTCTGAGATGTCAGCGCTTGGGACGCACGTCCCGAGTGGTGGCGTGCTGATGCATGCCGAGCCTCTCATGCACTGCAATGTCCCCCCTTCCCGGCTCCGGCGAGCGGAGCCGCCTCCATTCCTTCCTGTTGCCGGTGCTTCCACTGGCTGTGGAAGGGATGCAGAATGCAGATGCATTCTTGGTCTCCCACCCCTGAGGGAGGAGAACATCCGTTGGGACGCTCGATCCTCCCTCTCCCCTACCAACCCCCAGCCACCGAGTCTGTTCCCGAACCCGGGTCACTGGCGTAGCGTGAGGTGTGGCGTCCAGCGCGTCAACCCTCAGCGCCACTGGGCCGGCTATCACCAGATGTTTTAACCTTGGCCCTGGCAATTGCTAGGAGGTCTTCCTTGGAGGAGCAGAGAGGGCACTGAGAGTGGTAGGGAGCCAGGAGATTGCTCAGATTGCTAAGACACACACTGTATTGACCTTTATAGGTGAGAAGACCCACCTTGAAGGAGATTCTCCACTTCACCAGCAGCCAGTGCAGATCACGCAACACTGGAGTCAGTGACATGACCTCAGAAGGCCCATCAGTTCCCTGGCTGACACATTCTGCAATAGTTGCAGGCAACATAGGACCCCTCCACTAACACTGAGATAAACAGTGTTACAGTAGTCAAGTCTGGACATCCCAAAATGTATGTACCAGTGAGGGCAGGTCCTCTGGCAGGATAAGGGCTTTGATTTGGGTGATATTCCTCAAGTGATAGAAACCACTCCAGATGACAGATAACACCTGAGCCTTAACTGTTAATACATCATTGAGGATAGTGCCTAGATTTTTCACCCTTGCTGTGGTTGCCAAAGGGGTGAGGTCCTGTATTAAGCCAGAGTTTACCCTAGCAGTCTCCACTTCCCATCGGCAACCAGGCTCAATCACTAGTACCTCCATTTAGTTTGGGATGAGCTTCAGACATCTAGAGGACATCCAGTCTTGGATCTTGGCTAGGCATGCATTTAGTACGTCCACAGTGCTAACAGTTCCAGGTGCAAAAGACATATACAGCTGGGTGTTATCTGCATAGCAGTTGAAATCCATGCTGTAGTGTTGAAGGATCTCACCCAAGGACAGCATGTACACTGAAAACAACATTGGTGAGAGGATTGAACCCTGGGACTGCACATGACAGGGGCCTTGGGTGACAGGGAAAAACTCTCCATTACTACCCTTTGTGTCCTGCCAGTGAGAAAGGACTCAAACTAGTTCATGGCAGTACCAGTGAGTTCACAAAACCCCATAAGGCAATCCAACAATACGTAATTATCCACAGTGTCAAAAGCTGAAATGAGATAGAGGAAAATGAGAACTGATCATTCACCTCTATCTCTAGCCCTGAGGAGGTAATTATGCACTTGGACTAGCACCATTTCAGTACTGTGCCTCAACCTAAAACCAGACTGAAGGAGCTCAAAGATGTTGAAAGCAGTGAGGTGGGATTCGAGCTGCAACACCATGATTTTCTCAATAACATTGCCCAAAAAGGGCAGGTTAGAAACAGTCTGTAATTTGCCAACATGTCAGGGTTGGGGATGTCTTTTTCGAGGTACAATTTGCAACATCCGACTGACCACTGTGGAGCAGTATATGTCCTGTTGGACAGATACTGGACTTGGTGGAGGACACTCTGTCAGAGAAAAACAGAGTGAACTCTTCACACTTAGCTGCTGAAACTGCAATTTTAGGCTGTAGGCAGACTGGATGAAGCAGTCTGTCAACAGTCCTAAAGAGCTGAGCCAGTCTATTCTTCCCTGTAGCTATCTCCCTGGCAGAACTACTGCCTTCTTATGGGAGATAGTCCTTTGATACTTGCTGTAGTGAGCTTTCAAAGCCAGTCTGTCCTCCCCTGATCCAGACTTCTGCCAATGATGCTCCAGCCTCCAACCCTTAGTCTTCATCTCCTTGGGAGCCCTGTCAAACCATGGGGGTCTCAAACAAGAGGACCTGGGTCGTTTATGGACTGGTGTGATGGAGTCAAGTGCTGAGGTCACAGCCCTATTAAAGGCTGTGACTGCCTCACTCACACCCACCACACAAGCAGCTCTTACCTCTGAGATGTTCATTATTGCTAATAATCCCTCTGGGGATAGCCCCCGTAAAGGGTGATAACAGACAATCTCCACTGGGGAGAAATCACCGAGGAGGGGCCCTGAATGAGGACCTCACCATGCAGTGATCTGACCAAATGACCAGATCAATTTTGAGATCAGTGATCTCAAACCCCAGCAAGAATAGTAGATCCATGGTGTGGCTGTGAGTCACAGAAGTAAATGCTTATGCAAGACCTAGCGAATTCATCATCTGGAGAAGTCTTGTCCAAACTGCGATAGTTCGTCATTGATCCAGGCATTGAAGTTACCCAAAATCAGCCATCTGGGTGACTCCAACACCCTCTTAGTCATGAAGTCTATGACTTCCTGCAGAAATTCCCTCTCGTGCCCTAGAAGTCAGTACACAAGAAGGATTCTGCAGCCTGTACCCATACCCCTTCACCCAGAATGGCCATGCATTCAAATGATGAAGTAACTCCCACTGGGTGCATGAAGAAGTTCAGGTATGTTCTAAAACAGATGGCCACATCCCTGCCCCTGTGGTCTCCTCTCAAGCAGTGCATTGCAGAGAAACCAGCCAGGATGGACACCTCCAGAACTGGGCCGGCGTTGTCTCCCAGCCAAGTCTGTGTGATGCAAGTGAGATCGACTGAGGAAACCAAGTCCGCTATAACTGCAGTCTTGTTCCTGATTGACCTCACATTGCACAGCACCACCTCAAAGAGACTAGATGTGTCTGCTGGCTCAGCAGCTACCTGTCCACGCAGTCCAGTAGAAGCCTTGGTATGTGGACTAGGCATGACTGACTTCTTCCCAGCCCCCATTTCACCCCAGGGCATCTCCTAGTCCTCACCACTCTGATATGGCTCTCCCCATCAGCCACCCTGGCACCCTGCTATCTACCATCCTGCTTCTTTCCAATCCTGGCCTCCCAACTGCACCAAAGTGCTACAGATGACAGAGGGAGGTCGATGAAAGGGTAAAGGTCCAATAGTTGGGATGCCGTGTAGCTGAGCCTACAGGGCCTGATACTTAGGCACGTCTCTGAGCCTAATAATTAAAATGTTCTTTCAAAAATCACAGCAAACAATAAAATAAAATGAGATTAAAACACCCACCCAAAATCCAATTTAGTCCAGAAATAAATTAATCCCCATAATCCTCATTCAGTTTAACTAACCTATCCCCAACTCACACACTCGCCCCAGACAAAAAATAACCATAGCACACACAATCATATACAGACTATCCCTAACCAGCACAATCAAAATATATACCCACTACCCACCCAATAAATACTAAGATTAAATTGACCTGTCTGGAAAGATGGTCTAGAAAGTGGAAGCTGAGGTTCAATGCAGGGAAATGCAAGGTACTCCACCTGGGGGCCAGAAACCCAGGTCAAGTGTACACCCTGGGGGGGGGAAATGCTACAAGTCTCGATGGCTGAGAGGGACCTGGGGGTGGTGGTGGATGTCAAGATGAACAACTCTGAGACTTGTAGGAGGGCAGCAGCCAAGGCCAACAGGATGCTGGGATGCATCGCTAGGGGGATCACCTCCAGATTGAGGGAAGTGATACTCCCTCTGTATAACTGCTTGGTGAGGCCGCACCTTGAGTACTGCGTGCAGTTTTGGAGCCACACTTAAAGCGGGACATTAATCTCCTGGAGAGGGTCCAGTGGAGGCAACAAAATGATTTGGGGCTTGGGGGACAGGACCTATGAGGAGAGGCTCGAAGAGCTAAATATGTACACATTGGAAGAGAGAAGGGACCACGGGGACATGAAAGAGGTCTTTAGGTACATGAAGAGGGTAAATAGGGGAGGAACAGTTGGGGTGCTTCGAAGGAAGGAGGAAGGGGCCACTAGAGGGCATGGCTGAAAGCTGGAGGGGGGAAGATTCAGGGGAGAAAGGAGGAGGTGCTACTTCACTGAGAGGGTGGTGGAGCCATGGAATGCACTGCCTAGGGGGCTGGTGGAGGCAGAGACAGTGGAGGGGTTCAAGAGGGGGTGGGACAGGTACAGGGTAAGGGTTCTGGAAGCAAAATCCAATGCAGCAAGAATATCCGGAACTGGGAAGGGAGAAGCTAGAGAAGGCGAGGGGGACAGCAAGGTCAGCACCCAGGTTGGAGACTGACCAAACGAGCAGACACGAAAGACCGTTAGGCCTATTCTGCTGGCATTTTAGTATGTTAGTATGTTAGTATGTAAATAAATACATAAAGTCCCGGTCATAGTTTTGTGCCAACAAGGGGGCAATAGCATTTGTGTACCTTTACACACATGCATGTTTGTAACAGTGCACGTTGGCAGCCCTCGGGGTGTAAATATATGAAGGATACCCCTGTCTGGTGGGATGACACCAATACCCTCACAAGCTCCACACCACTGATCTTGGCATTCACCCACCAGAAGTTGATCCTGTGTAAGTGGTGTAGGTAAGTGCCGAAGAAAATGGGCGACTGTGTTGAAGGGTGGCGGCAGACGGAGGCAGGCTAGGCAGGAAGGAGATAAAAATGAAAGAATGTACAGTAGAGGAGGAGGAGAATAGGAACTAGAGGCTGAGGGTGATGGGAAAAAGCTTACTCAAGATGAGAAGGAAGAAAAACAGGCCAATGGGGACAGGTGAAGGAACTTGCACAAGAGAAGGAGGAAGAAACAGAGGAGAGGGGGCAGGTGGAAGCATGTACACATGTACTAGAGGAGAAGGAAGAACCAGAAAGAGTGACTATAGTAACATCATCAATTACAACACCAAGTACTAGTGATGATTATGACACCAAAGTGTGGGTGCCAAGAAAGGAGTGATTGGAAAAAAATGGCAAGGAGTAGAGAAAATGAGAAAAGCAAGGAAAGAAATTTCCTCTGTGACGGAAATCTAAAAGCTATTCCTCTGCATCAGGATCCAGATTGTCAAAAGTGAAAAAATAGTGCACATAGAAACAGAGAAAGTGACAGCAGAAGGGGACCACAATGTCCATCTAGTCTGCCCAAGAACCTACCTGGTGCTCTTCCTACATGAAGGAAAAAGTTACACAAGGGAGGGTTTCCTTCTGAAACTATTTTCTCAGCATGTGCAGTCATTTCAAACAGGTTGCCTTTTTGCAATCTCTTCCACAATTTACAGCAGCTTGTGCATATTTTTTGTGCAGCTGAAGAAAAATGCTGTGTTGGATATTACCAGGCATAGCATTGTTTGCATTGCTGCAGTGATAGAAAGAAAATGGCACCAGTGTGCAAAGAGTGCTGAAAATAGCATTTTCACAGAAGCAGATATTTTTTTCCCCACACCAGGAAGTTGTGCATGGGGACTTAGTCCCTGGGCCATGTTAGTCCCTTTAAAATAGAGCCCAGATCTCTCCATCTGTACCACCTGCTACTGGTTTCCATCCCTAGCAGCATCAATCAATCAAAAACAATACATTTGCACTTGCTGCACAGTCCATGCACGACATGCTCCACAGCTGTAGAAATAGTCACTAAAAAGCACAAACATCTGAGATCCTTAGAAGTATGGGAGTATTTTACCTATGACTCTACAAATCCACTGAAAGCATATTGCAATGAGTGTGGGGAAAAGATCAGTCAGGGTCAGTGCATTAAGACTTTTAAAATGTGAACATGGCCTCATCAACAGGCATGCCCAAGGCACGTCAGGGCAGTGGCTGGGGATGTGTACTGGGGAGAAAAACTGTCTCTGAAGTTACAGCCAGAAAACACAGCTGCATCCAGAATCCATATTGGCACTTAACAAGTTTAATCAAGACCTGTAGCACAGTCATCACCAGTTGTAACTAAACAAACTACACTGCCTGAATATTTCAAGGCCTGGAGCAAACTACCACATGCTCAGCCACGTTTTGCATGAGTAGTACTGGGATGATGGCTCTTGATCTCAGCCATTATCCATGGTGGAAGACATCAATTTTCAAAAACTCTTTGGATGAGCTTAAGCCAAAATACAACAGTCTATCATGCTTCATCTTTACTGGACATATAATCCCTAGTATATATGATGCTGTACTCATCTATATAGTGACACTTCTCAAAGAGGCAGAGAGGTGTCATAGGCATTTCACAAGTGATATCTGGAAAAGCAGTGCAAACCATTTTCCTGAGTCTCACTATCCAGTGGGTTGTTTCCAGAGCAAGCGAGTCTGCCACCAACATATCAGTCCCGGCTCCACCTCCTCAACCAGCTGTTATGCCACTAGCCTCATGGAGGCACAGCAACAAAGAGGCAGCCTTACTAAGCCCTGTGAGTGCTGATTATATTTGGAACATAACTGTATTCTTAATACAGCATGCTCCCTTGGTTATTTGCTATCCGCCAGATATTTTTCCTTGTATTATATACCAATCCTCCATGTTAAGTCATGACACATTATCACTTCCCTTAGTGTTAATCGTCCTCATTATTTGCCAGGCCAGGTGTAAATAGTCCATTAGACCACTAGTCTCTATGCTCTTTTTATGTGGTGACGCAGTCTGTCAAAATATACTGTATGTTATCACAGAGTTTAAAACAATAGATAGGAAAAAAAATGCAATTTCCACATTCACCTGCATGGAACACTAGCTAAAAGTATTTTGTGAATGAGAGGGAAGGTTTTTCCTATAACATACGCTTTAATTCTGATTATACAATGGCAAGGAAATTTCCTGAACTCTGATTGGTCAAACTGGTACTGGAGCCGGGATGTTATCCCAGCATAACATCCCGACTGTAGTCCCAGTACAAACGGGACCGCATAAATAATTTAAAAAAACGGCTCCAGCACCTTGTCTCACGAGCAGCTTCAGCAACCGTGTGCTGCTCAAATCGGCTGTCCCGGCCCAGCTCACCAGTGACACACAAATCAATACTTCTGGGCAAAACAAGTATAAATAGCGACCCCACCACACACAAACAAATATTCCTTAAAAAACCCGATAACATAACGGCGCAGTGCGCGGCGAGTGAGCAGGTCTAACCTATTCAAAGTCCCACCACGCAGCCTCGCTTACACGCCGCACTTAAACGAATTACCTGAAAATATTTTATTTCAAATAAAATCTGCTCCCTACCAACGACGTTCATTTCATCTCACCACATCCTCCTGGCACCAGTCGGACAGCGGAAACAGCGCAAACGGAACCAATATGAAAAAAATGACAAGCGAGGGACGTTACTGTGGGGAAAAATAACAAACCAGGACGTTACTGTGAGAAGTACAAAACCAGCAGCTTAGTCTGAATGAAAGACATTAACAGCAGCTCCACCCACTGGTCACAACAGTAAAACAGCACCTCCACCCACTGGTCACAACAGTAAAACAGCACTATTTTTTAATAACTACACTACACATGAAATAAACAAAAAAATCCACTTTTAAAATATATTTTTATCTTTTCATTTTTACAGTAGCGAGCCATTGTATAATAGGAATAATGCCCTCAGGGTAGGTGTTATGCTGGGATAACATCCGCCTTGGGTGTTGGGCGCCTCGGCCGTTGGCCTCGGCCCAACACCCAAGGTGGGATGTTATCCCAGCATAACACCCACCCTGTCGGGCATTATTCCTTTAATAAATTTTGATTTCACTAGCTGAGAATCTGGGATGGTCCTACTTATTATGGCTTGAATATGCTTCTGAGCAGTTAGCCACAGAGATATATCACTTGATAATCTACTGTCTAGATGTTCATTTGCCAAGACTACAATACAAACTTTACTAACATGCCTGGAAACCAGCTAATAAAGCAGGTAAAATATATTTAAACATTTATCTTCAAACAAACAGAATGTAGTGACTACAGCAAAATAAAACTAATGTGCATTACATATTATTCTATGCTGCACAGAAATTAGTGGTGAGAGTTTACATTTTTAATATGTGACTTTAAAAATAAACTATGCCTCTTGTGCTAATTAAGAACAGTAAAAATGTTAACACAAATAATCAGTGTGTTTTTTTACTAGACCTCAGTTATCAGTCACTCTCAATTATTTGCAATTTTTTTCTTGCACCACAGTGGATGGATAATCAAGGGCACACTATACACCTGCAGCATTAATGTTGGAGGGAGCACACTCTGTGGAAAATATTCTATGACAGTGGTTCACAGGTCCCAAATCCTGGTGGCCTCAAAGGGCCTCAAAGTGCAGCTGCCACAACTTCCTGGTGGCCTCACTGCCGATTTGTTTCATTCTTACTCTTCTGTAATGGGGGAAGGAGGGAAGGGAAGAAAGGGGATGACAAGCATATTGCTGACAAAATCTGGAAGGCCATGTGTGCCAATACTGGAAGTCTAGGAAATAAGATTCTAGACCTAGAGACCATCAAGGCAGAGGGCAACATGAATATTGTTAGCATTACTGAGTCATGGTGCACTTAAAAACCATGACAGGGACAAGGCCATATTAGACTATACTCTGTTCATGAAGGACAGAGTGGGAAGAACAGGAGTGAGTGTGGTGCTTTATGTGAGAGAAAGCATAAAAGCAACAGAGATACAGGGAATATGGAGGGCAGAGGTACTGTGGGTCACCGTGGAGATGGGGAATGGAGCCAGTACTCATGCTGGCATGATCTACAGACCTCCAACACAGGGATAGGAGTCAGATAAGATGTTGGTGGAAGCCACTGGCAAAATGGCAGAAAAGGGGAATTGCTGCCAATGGGGGACTTCAATCTGCTGGATGTAGATTAAAGCCTCCCAGCTGTGGCTTCAGCTAGAAGCAGGGACATCCTGGACTCTCTGCAGGGGGTGTTCCTCAGGTAACTAGTCAGTGAACTCACTCATGAAGGGATAATACTGGACCTGCTACTCACTAATAGGGATATCAAGGTGGAAGGCCACTTGGGGACCAGTGATCACTGTACAGTGTGGTTCAATATAAGGAAGGCTGCAGAACTGAACCACACAAAGGCGAGGCCCTGGATTTCAGATGGGCAGATTTTATAAAGATGGGTGAATGTCTCAGGGATTACCTGGTGGGGTGGACTTCTGCCAATGATGCGCCCACCTCCAACCCTTAGTCTTCATCCCCTTGGGAGCCCTGTCAAACCATGGGGTCTCAAACTAGGGGACCTGGATCATTTATGGACTGGTGTGATGGAGTCAAGTGCTGAGGTCACAGCCTAGTAAAGGCTGTGACTGCCTCCCCTCACACCACCACACAAGCAGCTCTCCCCTCTGAAGGCCCATTATTGGTAATAATCCCTCTGGGGATAGCCCCTTAAGGATGATAACAGACAATCTCCACTGGGGAAAGATCACCGAGGGGAGCCCTGAATGAGAACCTCACCATGCAGTGATCTGACCAAATGACCAAATCAATTTTGAGATCAGTGAACTCAAGCCCCAGCAAGAATAGTAGCTCCATGATGTGGCTGTGGGTCAAAGAAGCAAATGCTTATGCAAGACCCAGCAAATTCATCATCTGGAGAAGTCTTGTCCAAACTGTGATAGTTTGTCATTGATCCAGTCATTGAAGTTACCCAGGATCAGCCATCTGGGAGTCTCCAACACCCTCTCGGTGATGAAGTCTATGACTGCCTACAGAAATTACCCCTCGTGCCCTAGAAGTCAGTACGCAAGCAGGATTCTGCAGCCTGCACCCATACCTCTCCACCCAGAATGGCCATGCATTCAAATGATGAAGTAACTCCCACTGGGTGCACAGAGACATTCAGGTATGTTCTAAAACAGATGGCCACACACACCTGCTCCTGTGGTCTCCTCTCAAGCAGTGCACTGTGAAGAAACCAGCCAGGATGGACACCTCCAGAACTGGGCCAGCGTTTTCTCCAAGCCAGGTCTGTGTGATGCAAGTGATATCAACTGAGGAAACCAAGTCCACTATAATTGCAGTCTTGTTCCTGATCGACCTCATAATGCACAGCAACGCCTCAAGGGACTAGATGTCACTGCTGGCCCAGCAGCTACCTGTCCACACAGTCCAGTAGAAGCCTTTGGTATAGGGACTAGGCATGAGTGACTTCTTCCCAGCCCCCATTTCACCCCAGGGCATCTCCTGGTCCTCACCACTCTGATATGGGTCTCCCCATCAGCCACCCATTGTCTGTTAAACCAGAAATTGAAGCTCTAGAGCACTTTATAGATTATATGTCTGAATCTTTATTTTCCACTAGCACTCTATCTAAATCTGAAATTACTAATTGTGAAACAAGCTGTTCTCCTCTTGAGGATCATTACCCCCCTATTGTTAATCAAGAGGATGCTTGGTCTAGTGTTTCTAACCATAAAACAAAAAGAAGAGGAGGTCAGATCTTTAGCATACTCCCCACACTACAAGTTCATAATAGATTTGATTGCTTACCTATTGAGAAAATTCCCCCAACCCAGGATGAGTTTCCTAATACACAACTAATAAACTCTAAGAACACTAGAGACTCCTTTAAAAAACAAACAGTAGTCAATTCATGCCCTACGATCAATTTACCCCTAAATGTTATAACACAATCATCTTTGACTACCTCTCTTGAATCATTAGGTCCCACTGTATTAACACTATAGATGTGAAATAAATGTTAGTATTGGAGGATTCAATGATCAAACATATTGATCGAGTCATATGTAATTCAGACAAATTAAATCGTACTTTTCTAGTCTTAGAGGGGCTAGGGTGGCTGACATCACAAAAACTGTAAAAAAAATAACTTACGTACTTAGGCAATAAACACCTGATTCTGGTGCATGTAGGCAATAATGACATAAACCAGACTAACTTAGACAATATTAAGAAATATTTTGTTGCCCTTAACAATGTCCTGATGGAAAAAAATTGCACTGTTTGCTTCTCCGAGGTTATCCCTGTACCCAGAGCTTCCCCTGATATTACCAATAAGATCAAATCCTTAAATGAGTGGTTAAGGAAATGGTGTTATCAACAGGGAATTACTTGTATAACACACTGGGAAAATTTCTTTGATAAACCATTGCTGTTCTGCTGGGATGGACTCCACGTTAGCAGGAGAGGTAGCGTCCTGTTAGGAAAAAGCTTCTTATCAACAATTAATAACCATTTAAACTAGTACATATGGGGGAGAATGGGAAAGTTCCTAGGTCTCTTGATATAAAATCTACTACAGTTAAATCATGTAATTTTCTATCCTTAAATGCATAATCCTTAAACTTGTCTAAAACTGCAGAACTGGAAGCTAGATGTAAAATATTCAATTATGGCATTGTATCAATTACTGAAACTTGGTGGAATTCCAACACTGCTTGGATTAAAGACATCCCAGGCTATAAACTTTATCATTAAGCTCATCAAGAACAAATTGGTGGAGGGGTTTGTCTTTATGTGAGAAATGATATTCCATCTAATCAAATTCTATATGACACCAGTATTGAAAGTATTTGGGTCAATACACACTTCCCAGGGCATCCTCAGATTACTGTAGGTACTTGCTATAGGCCACCTTCAGCAGATAATGAATACACAGACATATTGATTAAAGACATCTCAGTATTAGCTGATAAAGGGTGTGTTATTATTTTGGGCGACTTGAATATTCCCTCAATAAATTGGCATAATTATACTAGTAAAACCCATTTAGAAAACAATTTAATATCAACATTAATTGATTTAGGTTTGGAACAACTTATTAAAGAACCAACAAGAGGAAATAACATTCTGGATCTTGTAATTACTAATTTATTTGATAGTATATCTAATCTTTCCTTACTTGATCCTTTAGGAGGTAGCGATCACTATGCCATTTATTTTTCCTTGATTTATAATTATAAACTTCCTCACAATTACTCTCTATTTAAAAATGATGATCTGGCTGACTTTGAATCTATTAACGAACAGTTAAGTGAAATAGCATGGTGTGATATACATTCTCCACTATTACTCGAGGACGCATGGATTTTTGTTAAAAATATTATCCTGGAATTAGAAAGTACTTTTGTCCCTGACCAAATAAAATATAATTCCTAGGGTAAGATTCCCTTATGGTTTAATAAAAACATCAAAAAAGCGATTAATAAAAAGGTAAAACTCTTCAAGATGCTCAAAAATTGCAATATTAAAGACAAGGCTGTAAATACATTTAAATATGAAGAAGCAGTTACCAAACTAAAAAAAAACTAATACTTATTAGACCTGGTATTCACTAATAGGGACATCAAGGTGGCAGGCCACTTGGGGACCCGTGATCACTGTACAGTGTGGTTCAATATAAGGAAGGCTGCAGAACTGAACCACACAAAGGCGAGGGCCCTGGACTTCAGGAGGGCAGATTTTATAAAGATGGATGAATGCCTCAGGGATTAACTGGTGGGGTGGAGGACCTGAGAAGGTGGAGGAACAGTGGACAAAGCTAAAAGGGGGATAGTGAAAGTGACAAACCCCTGCATTAAGGAAGTCAGTAAAAGTAAGGGGAAAAGGAGACTGCTGTGGCTCTTTAAAGAGGTGGCTAGAAAGGTAAGGGCAAAAAGAGTAGTATACAGAAGATATAAGGAGATGCAGATGAAGGAGGATAGGGAGGTATATCAGGAGAAACAGATGGAAGCAGGGAAACAGTAAGGAGCATGAAGGTACTATATGAAAACGGAATTGCTCAGGCAGTAACAAAAGGGGACAGTACATTTTTTAATTATGTAAGCCAAAAGAGGAAGACCAGGTGAAAGAGTCTAAGGTTAAAAAGGGAAGAGGGTGGACTGCTCAGAGGGGGACCATGGAAAGGCATACATCCTGAACAAATACTTTTACTCAGTATTCACAGAAGAAGGGAAGGGGCCACAAAACAGCAACGGGAGCTTTCGAGTGTGGCAGCTGAATGCTAGTCCATTTTGGTGGAAAGTCCTGAAGGGATATACTAATTTGCCATGGATAAAACAATGGTGCCAGTCAGGGTGCATCCAAGGGTATTGAGAAAGCTCAGGGAGGTACTGACTGCACCTCTGACTGTCCTTTTTAACAGTTCATTGGAAACAGGAGTGATTCTAGAGGACTGGAGGAGGGTAAATGTAGTCCCACATTACAAAAGCGGTAGCAGGGAGGAGGCTGGCAATTATAGACCAGTCAGCCCGATATAGGTGGGGGAAAGTTAATGGAATCACTGCTAGAGGTAAAAACACCTTCCCCCCTTCCCTTTGCTCTCCCTCCTGGCGCTCTGTAACCCTCTGCCCTTTCTCTCTGCCACATCTTCTCCATAGGCTCCTTTATGCTCATACCCTGATTTTCTCCTATATTTCTCAGCTTTCCTTTCATCCCCCAGTTCTTACTCCATGTAGTTTCATACCTGGCATGTTGCACAAGCTTTCTCTGCCACTGTACAATTATCTCTTATTAAAACTGTAATATGAACTATGCACAATGTTAACACTGTTTATAAATGTCCTCATGTACTATGCACTATGAAAAATGCTGTCTTGATAATGTAACTTAAATGTATATTTTGTCAATTTTTGTATATTGTTCTACTGTATCAATGAGTGTCTCAATGTTGTATAATTCTGACCATTGTAAATCCCTTTACCCTATTCTCTGGGTTACACCTGGAAATGAGCCTAAGTTCAGTGTGTCTTTCCCAGTTACCAAATTGTAAATTAAATAAATAAATAAATATAGTGAATCCAGTGGGGTACAAGACCCAAGGCAACATAGATTCACAGAGGTGGTGAGTCATGTCAAATGAATCTGATAGATTTCTTTGACTGGGTGACCAAGGAATTAGAGCAGGGTGGAGCAGTGGACATGGCCTACTTAGATTTCAGTGAGGCTTTGAACACTATTTCACATAGGGGACTAGTAAGAATGCTGGGTAGCTTAGGAGTGGGTCCAACGGTGGTAAACTAGGTAAGAAGCAGGTTAGGAAATAGGCCACAGAGGGTGGTGGTAAATGGAGTTCACTCCTAGGAAAGGAGGGTGAGAAGCAGGGCTCCTCAGGGATCAGTGATGTGACCAGACCACTTAATGTCTTTATAAGTGACATTGCAAAGAAGCTGAAAGGGAAGTTCTGTGTCACTGTGGATGACACCAAAATCTGCAACAGGATGGACACTCCGAGGGTGGTGGAAAGGATGATACAAGACCTAAGAAAACTTAAGGAGTGGTCAGGGGTACAGCAGCTGGGATTTAATGTGAAAAAAAAGCATAGTAATGCACTTAGGGCATAGAAACCCAGGGGTGGGGTATAAGATGGATGGAGTGGTATAAACAACCACCAAGCAAGAAAGAGACCTGAGGGTAATCATATTGGATGACCTAAAGTTGGCCAGACAGTGTAACGAGACATTTGAAAGGGCAAGTGGGATGTTTGGGTGCATAGAAAGGAGTATCACCAGCAGAAAGTGGGAGGTGGTGTTGTCCCTGTATAGATCATTGGTAAGACCCCTCCTGAAGTATTGTGTTCAGTTCTGGAGACCGCATCTCCAGAAGAACATAGAAAGGAAGCAGTCAAGAGAAGGGCAACTAAAATGGTACAGGGTCTGCACCAAAAGCCCTATGATGATAGACTAAATGACCTCAATATGTACACCCTGGAAGACAGGAGGAGGAGGGGGGATATGCTAGAGACCTTTAAATACCATTGCACATATTCCTTGTGTTTAACATCAATCATATTTATTTATTATTCTGCATGTCTAGTTTTTGTACACAGCTGTTTGCAAATTCCTGTGCTCTACTCCAAATCCAGTGTTTTACCTCAATCATCTGTATATATTATTTTGCTTCTTTACAGTTTTTGCTGTATGTTTTATTTCAATTGTTGCCTTTAATTTTATCGCTCTACTTACTTTTCTGTTCACTTCTTATTCTGTTGTTATACACTGGACAGTTGCCAAAAGGAGCAATTTTTGATCACATACCTTTCCAGTTTAAACCAAAAATGAAATGAAATGAAGTACCTCACAGGCATAAATAATACAGGAGGGGAAGTATTTTTCAGAAAAAAGGTGCTCAAGAACAAGGAGACATGCCATGAATCTGGAGGGGGTAGATTCAGGAGAGATGTGAGGAAGTACTTCTTCATAGAAAGAATGGTGGATTCCTGGAGCAGCCTTCAGTGGAGGTGGTGGGGGATAAAACACTGATGGAGTTCATGAATGCATGCAATTGGTATAAAGAAATCTTAGTGGAAAAGTGAGGGTGAGGGAAAAAGAGCATGAGCTCAATTAGGGTCTGCGGTGATGCTGTAGGTAGTGAAAAATGGGCAGACTGGGTGGGCCAAGTGGTCCTTATCTGCTGTCAAATTCTTTGTTTCTGTGTTTCTATGTTACACCCCCCAAACCACTGATATTGCACAATTTTTCACACAGTAAACATTAAATCAAATCCCTGATATGTTTTCACTTAAAATGTATTTCCTGTTTTTAAATGCAAGAAATGGTCTACTCCATATCTTTGTGATGAAGGCTCTAAAGAGATCTTTGGCTGCACAAAATTGGGCTGATGGCCACATGCGGCCACAGTTGTCACATCTGAGAAACACTTTTCTATGGTTCATGTAATCACTGCTGGCCATCTGGCTATATCTTCACAATCTAGTAAATACTGGTATCTTTGTGATGGACAGGGGACATAACATGCTGAAGGTGATGACTGATGGTGATTTGTCTCATGCACTGCAGCTTGCTTTGCACACAAAAGGGATCAGTGTTGGGGTCATTGTTCTTCAATATCTTCATTAGCAATGTAGAAGTTGAGGTCTCCAGTAGGTTGCTTGAGTTAATGTACAGCACTACACAAGCCAATGGTGGGCTACCCTGAAAATGGGGCAGAACTTCCAGAGGACCTTGACAAACTGAATGACTGCTCTTGAAGGTGAAACACATGCATAGGAAAACCATAGTTAACACCTACACACTATGTGGGGCTTCTCTTGCTGCAGCCAAAGTGAAAGAGAGCTGGGGATCATATAGATAAGAAATTAAAGCAGGACAAGCAATGCACAGCAGCTGCGAAGAGGGTCAACAGAATGATGTGGCAAACCATTGAAGTAGAGAAGTAATTCTGACACTTTATAAGGCCCTGATCAGGCCCCACCTGTAGAACTGTATGCAGTTTTGATCTCTTCAAAACAAAAACGCATTGAGACAGTCGAGAGGGTGCAACGCATGGAAACCAAAATAATATGCTGTATGGTAGACAAAAGCTATTAGAAGAGGCTGGAAGCCTGAACATGTTTATCCAGTTCACACAATTCTCCAGCTGGGGCCCAACCAGGGCCTTGCATAGTGGTAGGATTACTTCCCTTGCTCTGTTGTTCGCCCTCCTTTTAATACACTCTCCAGCATTTTTCTAGCCTAGTCTTCTTGACAGTATGCACAATGCTTGCCATGCTGTATTCCCATGTCTATTATGACACTCAGATCCTGTTCCTCCTACACTGCAGTAAAAAGGACCCCACACAGTGTGCAGGCCTTACCTCTGTTTCTTCTTCCCAAGTATAGCACCTTAAATTTGGGCTGTCTCTCCCAATCAGTCAAAGATCCTGTCATGACCTTTATCCAACATTTACTCTTTCTCTGACGTCCCCCACAGGATGTTTTTAATGGTTTGTAATTTTTTTTTATTTTTGCCAATTATTTAGGGCACTGTTTTTGATAGTCACTGTAGTCCAAAACTACTGATTAACCCTCTTATCAGCTTTTGTGATCACAGTTTTAGAAAAATCTTACAGTAATGGAAGAGCGACAACTTCTGCTGCTAAACTGTAACTTCTTCATCTGCCCAGACATCCTTTTGAGCTCCTGACCAAGTTTTTTGTCTGCAAGATTAATAGTCATTTCCCTGTTGACTGGTATTGGTCCTGGTGGCAGAAAATAAGATTTATAATCTAGATTCATACACAGGTCTTTTTTCCCTATTATCAGTATGGCAGATATTCATTGTTGCTGATTAAGAAGAAATATCTTAAGCATGACTTCCATTAAAATCTGTGCAGGTCCATTTTAAGGCTGAATGGCTTAAGCTTTTTGTGTGGGCAAAAGAATAGGCCTAGTATTAAGACTTTTCCCTCCATGAAGGTGGTAGGATGATTTTTGACTGGTTGGAAGATACAGGTGTCACAAACACACTCTGGGGGTCAGGGCCTCTGCTATCCCACAGTGCACAACCTCAAAGTGCTATATGTGAACAGGAGAAAAACAGGGTAACCCTTCTGTATGTTTTGGGTCCAAACAACTACCAGTCTCAAGTCCTGGGGCCAAATATGAACCCTTTTTGCTAGTACGTCCAGGTAACAGGTCCAAATATCTCACCCACTTCGGGGAAATGCAGTGCAGTACTTAACCCAGTGGGCACCACCTGGTTCACAATCCGCCCTTTGACTCAACTGCGATCTTGGTACCTTATCTTGTTGTGTATGGTAACACACTCCAAGTGCTTAACAGTTCTATCAGTTCTGTCAGAATTATCAAAACTGTCCCAGCATTCACACTCAAAATGAGGAAAAGACTCAGGCAGGATTTCAAGGAAAACAAAGTTTACTAAAATTAAAACTAGTACATGAAATACAAAACAACAGAATATATAACATTAATGGTACAGTCATAAAGTAATAGAAATTACAAACCAAACACCTGTTTTTATTTAGTAACTAATCCTAGCCCAGTTTCAATTAGCAATTAGTGGTGGTCAAATTACCTAACAGAAGTGCTTCTCGAGAGTATGTTCTTTCAGGAGTCCAGAAATCAAAAGCACAATTTTCCCTGAGCTTTGACAGTATCAGTGCGGGGGGAAAAAAGGGTCCCACCCAGCTTGTGGGGTCACAGCTCTGTGGTGATGCTAGCTGTGAGGTCACGCAAATTCCTAGACACTGAATGGTAGTCACAGGCATCTGCACATTTGCTAAACAACCCACTTAAAAAAAAAAAACTAAATACTTTTTTTTTTTAAATTGGGGAGCCTGCTTTATGGCAGGTCAGAATTACCCCTTTGATCTACAGAGGAACTTCCTGACAGCTATTTCTTCTATTTACGTGAAGATTCTCACAGGTATCTGTCTGAAGTTGCTTTCTTCCTAATAGGTCATAAAATGCAGTACTTTATAATAAGTGGCTGGTTTACAACCTGTACAAACTGGTTTTATTACAGTCCCAGGAAGTCAACTTTTACAGCTGGCTGACAACAAGCAAGGCCAGCACATTTTTTTCTTTCTTTTAAAAATCCAATATCCCATGTTGCCCTGTGCTGACTGCCATACTTCTCAAGCAGAAATTCAAAGGAACATATATTTATATTACAAATATAATACAAATAATAACAAGCAGATTGGCTATTTATCACAGTCCTCCCTCCTAGACTGAATTTGGGGGAATCTATTCCTAGGCATGGGATGAGTTTCCCAATTCAGTTCACTGCTCTGACACGTTAGCCCATCTGTGTTTGTGTTTTCTGCCTCTGCCCTGTGAGTGACAGTCATGTCATAACCCTGCAAGGCAAGGCTCCAGCTTAAAAAGCCTACCATTTGTTTTACCCGTTTGTGCCAGCCAAACCAGGGGGTCATGATCTGTTTGTACCTTGAAATGCCGCCCGTATAGGTATGGCTATAATTTCTTTAGTGCGCACACCATTGCAAGGCATTCTTTCTCCACTGTAGAATAAGCCTGCTCCCTGGGAAGTAACTTCTTACTGAAGTACACTATTGGGTGATCTTTCCCTTGGTTAGAAGTCTGGCTAAGTACTGTCCCAATATCCACATCTGAGGCATCTGTCTGGACTACAAAGGGTTTACTATAGTCTGGGCTGGCTAATACAGGAGCACTGCACAGTACCTCCTTTAGCCATGTAAAGGCTTGTTCAAAAGTTGGTTCCCAGTTTACCTTTTTAGGCATGCTTTTCTTTAGCAGGCCAGATAGGGAAGCTACAAGGGCACTGTAGTTTGATGTAAATGTTCTATAGTACCATGTGGTCCCTAGAGAACTTCAAACCTGCCTCTGTGTTTCAGATCTGGGCCACACCTCAATTGCCTCAATTTTTGCTTGATTAGGACGGAGCTGTCCCCAGCCTTCTACATGCCAGAGGTATGCCACATCAGCCATGGCCACCTGGCACTTTTCAGCTTTTACAGTAAGCCCAGCCCTCTGTATTCTGCCAGCACTTCCCTAAGGTGGGACAGGTGTTCCTTCCAGCTGGCACTGAAGATGGCAATATCATCCAGGTACCCCATGGTATACTCTTCAGTACCATTTAAAACATGGTTCACCAACCTTTGGAAGATGGCAGGGGTGTTCTTCCTTCTGAAAGGCATTACTTTAAACTCAAAGAACCCTACTACTGGAGTGATGAAGGCTGACCTCTCCCTAGCTCTGGCAGTTAACTCCACTTTTTTTTTTTTTAGTTTTTGTTGACCGGGTAAGTGCACTAGACAAATCCTGCCTATTTTCAGGCACGACCTGGGGGAGGAGGATACAGATGAATGCCAACTGACCTTGAACCAGATTAAGCTGTTGGTGGTATTTTTCATGAATGGAGGAAATTTGGCCATTGCACCAGGGAAATTCCCTTGCTCTTTTAGAGAAGTGCCATAGGATCTTTGACATCCACCAGAACTACCACCAGAACAGGCAGATGGAACGTCGGTTTAAAGTCTCATCTGAAAGACGGCACCTCAGGAGTGCAGCACCTCCCCCATGCTGCACCACAGTGTCAGTATTGGAATATTAACCCAAGTGCCTGATGTGGGGATAGAACCCACAGCCTACTGATCTCCCGGCCTCAGAGGTGAGTGTGCTACCTGCTGAGCCACTTGTCAATAACCTTTTGTCAGATCAGTAGTGGTGAGGTATGTCACCCCTCCCAACTTGTCCAGTAGTTCATCCTTCCATGGCATTGGGTGGGCATCTGACTTCGTGACTGTGTTGAGTCCATGATAGTCCACACAAAAATGAGTAGTGCCATCTGGCTTGGGAACAAGGACTACGGGTGAGGGCCAGAGCTGTGCGAGTTCTGGATTACCCCTAAATCCAGAATTTTCTCCACCTCCCTCCTAATGTCCTTTTGGATGGCCTCTGACACCTGAAATGCTGTCCACCATATGGGCACTTGCACCCCCATCTCTATATCATGTGTCACTAAGGGGGTTAGTCCAGACTTGGCACTAAACAATGGAGCAAAGTCTGCTAAAACCTCCTTTACTTCTTGGATCTGGTCTGGGGTTAACTAGGGGGACATCTTGATTGCCTCTATAGAGGACTCCCACATGCTTTCTTCCAGAAAGTCCAGAAGGGGATCTTCCTCATCCATCCCCTTCCCAGGACTACACACTGCAAAGACCATGACAGCACTCTTTTCATATGGCTTCATCATGTTGACATGGTACATCCTTTGGTTATGTCTCCTGTCAGGCAGCTCTATAATGTAATTTACATCATTCACTTGTCTGACTACCTTGTATGATCCTGCCCACTTGGCCTGCAGCTTATCTTTTCAGAAGTGGGATAAGGACCATGACCTCTTGACCCACAGTGTAGGAGTGAGCTATGGCTCTGGACTTGTACCATACCTTTTGCTTTTGCTGGGCAGCTGTCAGGATGTTCTGGGCTGTTCCCATATGCTCCTTCAGCTCTTCCCCAAGCTTAAGGACATAATCCACTATGAGAGTTCCCTGGGTGGTGTGCCTGCCTTCTCAGTCCTCCCAGATGAAGTCTAGGGGCCCATGCACCCTGCATCCATATGAGCTTGAAGGGGGGAAACTCTGTTGACTCTTGGGGCACCTCCCTGTATGCAAACAACAGGTGGAGAAGGTATTTCTCCCAGTCCCTCCCATGCTGTTCAGCAAACACTTGGAGAATTGATTTATGGGTACCATTAAATCTTTCCACAAGCCCACTGGCTTGTGGGTGATAAGGTGTCGTGCATCTCTGCACCACCCCACACTTCTCCCACAAACATTTCATCAGTTTCGACAGGAAAGAACCCCCTCGATTGGTGATAACCTCCTATGGAAACCCAACATGGGAGAAAATCCCTACTAAGGCATCTGCCACTTTGCCTGTCCTCAGTGAGGATAGGGCAACTACCTTTGGGTACCAGGTGGCATAATCTGCCACTATTAGGATAAACATCTTCCCAGAGGAGCTTGGGGGTATTCAAAGGCCCCACAATATCCATTCCTACCCTCTGGAATGACTCCTTCACTATAGGCAAGGGAATTATGGTGGCTTTTGGTTTACTACCCACCTTCCCTATTTATTGGCACCGGTGACAAGACCTGCAATACCTGCTGGGTGAAGTTGGGCCAATAGAAATTCTAGGCCAATCGCTGCATAGTGCATGCAATTCCCAGATGTCCAGTCATGGGAATATCATGAGCAATCTTGAGCAACCACTTACGGTACCTCTGTGGAATGACAAGCTGCCTGCCCATCACCCTACCATCTGTCCTTATGTCCTGCATATACAGCAGTCCATTGTCCCAGTAAACTCTATGTTTCCCGTCACCTCCCTGTGCTCCATCAGAGTCTGCCCAAGCCCTCAGCCTCTCTAAACTAGGGTCATTTTTCTGAGCAGCTGCAAAATCTTTACATATTCCCAAGGCATGGGACAGATCCCTACAGTTTCTAAACTAGGGTCCCCAGCTCTAGCATCAGGGCATTCAGAGTCACTGTCATCCCTGACCATCTGACAATTGGCTAACCCTTCCTCCTCAGAGTAAGCTGTTCTGTCAACTGCTACCTGAGGAATTTCTATCACACTTTCACTAATCTCAATATTTGGAAACACAGACTGGGGAACTAGCCTCCCAGTTTTTTCCACAGGGGCTTCTATGGGGTCCAAGGGAACCAAAATTTGCTTTTGCCACCTGACTGTGGGTAACTGCACAAACCATCCCCTTTTGGAGATTGTTCCCTATAATCACATCTAGGGCAAGATTTTCTGCCACTGCAACTTTTTGTACAGTCTCTTCCATCTCAACCCCAGTGTAGGAGAACACTAGCAAGTGGCAGAGTTTTCTCCTCCCCATTGAATTCCTATGCTGTAACAAACTGATTCGGTATAAGCTGTTCAGGTTCAACCAAATCCCCTTTTACCAAAGTAAGAAATGCTCCTGTGTCCCTTAATCCATGGGTTTGCACCCCACTCACAATAACTGGTTGTATGTGCTCCCTCATGTTTACTGGCATGCTTTCAGGGATACACAAAAAAACCACCACTTTCCCAGCACCACTGTGTGCACTCTCTGCCTTTTTAGGACACTGTCTTGCAAGATGTCCAGGTTGTTTCCAAACCAACATTCATTTCTTTTATCAGGCAAATCTTTTCTTTGTAATCTGTGGCTGCCCACTTTCTTTGAAGGCAGTGAGGGTTTTAGCTGCCCTGAAGGTGCGCTTTTTCCCTTTCTGCACTGCCACACCCACCCCACTCCCTCTCAGAGCAGGTCTGCTCCTAGCATAGCAGTCTGAGAGCTCAGCAGTCTCCTGCACTGTTTTTGGATCTCGGTCCTCTAGCCAGGTTTTCAGCTCTGCTGGGCAAGCCCAAAAGAACTGCTCCAAAAGTACAACATTCTCAATTTTCTCTATAGAGTCTACTTGCATCCCTTCCCACCAACGTTTGAAAAACTTACGTTGTTTGACAGCTAGTTCCTCATAGCTTATGTCAGGGCTTCTTCTGAGCTTACAGAACTTAACTCTGTACGCTTCAGCTGTCAAGTCATACTTTTTTTAACAATGCAGTTTTAAGTTTGCTATAATCATTACTGTCCTGATAGTCAATTTGACCCAATGTGTCACAAGCTTTCCTGGTAAGCAGTGGTGATAGCTGGAAGCCCCAGGACTCTCTGGGAATTTTTGCCTGAATGCATACCTTTTCAAATTATTTTAAAAATGCATCCATATCTTCCCATCTTTAAATTCAGCTATCAACTTGGAATTTAATTTGTAACCCAGTCCTGGAGTCCTAGGTTCACCCATGCCACTTACCTGCCCTGGTGCTGGTCTTTGGAGTAGTAGCTTCTCCAGTTCAGATTTCCTCTGACACTCTCTCTCTTCTTGCTCGGCCTCTCTCTGAAGATGTTGCTCTTTTTCCTTGGCTACTCACTGCTTTGGCTTCTCCTTTGTCTGTCCATCTCCATCTGGAACTTCCTCTGCTCAAATTCCAGCTCCATTCTCCTCAACTCTATCTGCAACCTGATCCCTTCTGGCTCCACCATTGTAGTGATCCTCCCCTGATGCAGTGGCTGTCAGTTCACACTGGTCCCGCTTTCCTCCTCCCTGGATCTGGACACTACAATGGACCCTGGCCCCTCCATGCACAATGTCTGGTCCCTTTCAGTCACCAACTGTGACTCATGGTATTGGGCATCGGCTGCCACGAAAGTCTTCATGAGGTGCTGCTTATTTTGCCCCTTGCAACAGACTCCTCTCTCCTGGCACAACTACCTTAGTTATTCTGCAGTGTACTCGCTGTAGGTGGAAGTCATCTTCTTCCCTAATCTATGGCTACACTAGCTTGCACCCGAAAAAAAAAAACAGGTAGGGAACTTTGAGTGTAACCATAATGATATATTTCTTCTTCTTTTTTTTTTTTCAAATCTGCCTTATTCTGTGTGTGAACTGTTCCAGTTTATCAGTGTGACACACTGGACTGTTAATGCTCATGTCACCAAATAATTTCTTTTTTTAAACTTACTATTTATTCTCCTCCTCGCCCCCCAGCTCTAGTCTCCTCAGGATCACCTAGCAGTCATCCCTCTGCAGTTCAACTCACCTGATCGACTCTCCTTTACCCATGTAGCTGCATTTTTTTTCTATCCCCCGGGCGGGGATGGGGTGGGCCCCAACACCCAGAATCTTCTTATCTTGTTGGTCGGGAAGGTATCAGGAGAGCAGCCGCAAATCGAGGGCAAGCTCCGGTGATCCATCTCCGCCAGAGCTGGAAGGGTTTTTCCTCCTGTACTAGGGAGTGGCTAGCGCCCTGATGTCAAGGCATTGCCACCAATGTGTGTCACTCCTGACCCCTGTTCTATGCTCTGGAACACTTGCTATGCCTCTGGCTTTCACCAGAGGCCAGACAAGCACCAAGCAGGAACCCCCTCCCTCCTGGGAGAGGAGAGCTTTTCTCCGGACTCTCGATCCTCTCCCTTCCCTGCTGACCCCCAACAACCCAGGCTCATTTCTGAACCTGGGTCACTGGCATGGCGTGAGGTGTGACATCCAGTGCCTCAACCCTCAGTGCCACCAGGCTGGCCCCAAATAATTTCACAGTATGCAAAGAAATCTTTTTGATTGCAGCACTGCAAATGAAATCTCTTAGATCGTACCACTGCCACCCAGATCTGTCACAAACACACTCCAGGGATCAGACCCTCTGCTCCCACACTGTCAAACCTTGAAGTGCTACATGTGAAAAGGAGACAAACAAGGTAACCCTCCTGTCTGTTTTGGTCTGAACAACTACCAGCCTCGAGTTCTGGGGCTAAATATGAACCCTTTTTTGCTAGCACGCCCAGGTAACAGGTCCAAATATCATAACCTCTTTGGGGAAATGCAGTGTAACACTTAACCCAGTGGGCACACTACCTGGTTCACAACCTTCCTTTGACTCAGTTGAGACCTGGGTACTTTAACTTGGTGCATATGGTAACACTCCAAGCACGTAACAGTTCTATCAGTTCTGTCAGAATTATCAACACTGTCCCAGCGTTCACACTCAAAATGAGGAAAAGGATCTGGCAGGATTTCAAGGAAAACAAAGTTTACTAAAGTTAAAACTAGTACGTAAAATACAAAACATCAGACATTTAACATTAATGGTACAGTCGTAAAAGTAATGGAAATTACATGCCAAATACCTTTTTGCTTAGTAACTAATCCTAGCCCAGCTTCAATTAGGACTTAGTGGTGGTTGAATTACCTAACAGAAGTACTTTTCGAGAGTGTGTCCTTTCAGGAATCCAAAAATCAATAGCACAATTTTCCCTGAGCTTTAACAATATCAATGAGGAGGGAAAAAAGGGTCCCACCCAGCTTGTGAGGTCACAGATCTGTGGTGATGCTGGCTGTGAGGTCACACAAATTCCTGGACACTGAATGGTAGTCACAGGCATCTGCACATTTGCTAAACACCCCACTTTAAAAAAAAAAAAAAAAAAATTTAATTAGGGAGCCTGCTTTATGGCAGGTCAGAATTATCCCTTTGATCTTCGGAGGAACTTCCTGACAGCTATTTCTCCTATTTGCATGAAGATTTTCACAGATATTTGTCAGACGTTGCTTTCCTCCTAATAGGTCATAACATGCAACACTTTATAATAGGTGCCTGGTTTACAACCTATAAAAATTGGTTTTATTATCGTCCCAGGAAGTCAGCCCTTACAGCTAGCTGACAACAAGCTAGGCCAGTGCATTTTTTCTTTCTTTTAAAAATCCAATATCCCATGTTGCCATGTGCTGACTGCCATATTTCTCAAGCAGAAATTCAAAGGAACATATATTTATATTACAAATATAATACAGATGATAACAAGCAGATTGGCTATTCTTCACAACAAACACCAATAATACTGGCATTCTGTGCTTTACCAAAGACAGATATGCCTGAGAAAACACCGTAAGGTAGGCCAATAGCAGCTGGTATAGGTTTCATTTTAGAACCCTTGTCAGTTTTCATTGGCCATCTCATAAACAATTTAGTGAATAACACTAGGACATACTTTAAACATACTCTACATACAGAAGAGATCTTAAAGAAAATCAGTAGGGATGGAATCACTCTGGAGAACTAGCTATTGGTAATACTTGATGTCAAAGAATTATATATAAGCATACCTCTGACAAAAGTAAGAAGCTTTAAAAATGGCATTAGTAAACAGGAACACACACACATCACTACCCTCCTAATGAATGCCTGTTGAGATTATCATCTGTAGTCTTAAAAAAGAACTGTTGTATTTTAGCTTTGAGAAAAAAGTTTTGTATGCAGATAAAGGGTACTGCAATAGGGTCCTTCATAGCAACAAACTAAACCAATTTATATATGGACTGCTTTGAGGTGGGCATATTTATGGTGCAGAAATGTCTCTCAGCCAGATAGTTCAGAGGAAGAATTGTATTGATGACATTTTCCTTATTTGGAGAGAAATCAGGGAGCAAATGAATCCTTTAGGCATATATCTGAATCTGGCCATAGACCATCCAAAGTTCACTATGAATACCAGTGAGGTGGGTATTCCTTTTTGGACATCTTATTTTTCACATATGTTTTTATCCTTTCCAGCCATGACAGAGGAGACTCCATTCTGCTGACCTTACCACTCCCCTCCACTGTCCACAGTCTCCCTGGGACTTGCCATACAGCTCAGGCCCCCATGGATTACCCCCTGTGGCAGCGGGGGTCAGGAGGAGAGGGCCATCCTCCACCCTAATAGCTGAAATCCAGTCTGTTGCTGCAGGTCATTGTGGTGACTAAGTGGGTGGGCATTATATGCCACCGTCATACCTTCCATTTTCCTCCTGAATGTTCTGACCTCCTCTCCCCACCTGCAGCATGCTCGAGGTGAGCCTGCACATAAAGACATGCATGAGTCACAAGACTATGAATCCCTCCCCTTCTTTCTGACTAATGTCTGCCTCATGGTGCTCATAAGATTTACCACCAGGCCTCTACCTGGTGGCAACAAACAGCTGGTACAGCCAACCTCCCTGATCCGGGAGAGGATCCTCTCCCAGCTTTCCCCACTGGCCGACCTGCAGCAACCAGGGCTTGTTCCTAAATACAGGTCGCTGGTGTGGCAGGAGGACAGGTACTCAGCGACTTAGCCCTCAACACCACTGGGCGTCTTTTTGGACATCTTAAGTTTTGAGGAAAATGGCAAACTCTGCACTAAATTGCACCACAATGAAACACAGAAATACTCTTCTACACACAGGGTCCTACAGTCGAAAAGGATTAAAGGAAACAATAATATTTGGACAATTTGTGAGGATCAAGTAGAACTGTAACAAGCCTTGTGACCTTGAGACATCAGCTGATGACTTATTGACAGGGAAGGCAGATGCAAAGAACATGTAATAACTCCAGCAAGAATGAAACATAACATGTTTGAAAGGGAAATGCTTCTACAGAAAGAAAACAACAAGAAGGACCTAAGATATTTTCAAGTATGAATTTTATCACTTTGACAATATTAGGACAATAATTAAGAAACACTGAAATACACGCAAAGCTACACCAGTACTTGAGAGACTATTTAAGGAAAGCCCAATGGCAACTGCCAAAAATACAAGTATAGAAGACAGGATCAGACATATGCAACCCCATGTCATTAGAGAGGAAGGGAATTTTTTGTCCAAGATCCAAACAGTTGGTAACCTACCCAGAAGCAACTGTCTGAATTGTAACAGCACACAAGCTAAAAAAAAAAACAACAAACATCATAAATGTGTTTAAAAGAGAGGCTGTACCATAAGGGATTTATCACATATCAGATCACACGTGTATATGGGATTAACTACATATGTTATCTCAGTTATATAGGAAAAAGCAATAGCCAATTAAGAGTTGGAATAACAGAACGTAAGAGTTCCATTAAAACAAGAGACTTTACATCCTACTTGGCAAGACGCTTTGTGGAACAAAATCACCAGATCCTTGCATTATGATTTTTTGGTAGCGAAAAAATTACAGAGCCTAACTGAATGGGAGATTACGACTGTAGAGACCCCTCACTAGGGAAACCTTCTTGATCTGAAATTTAGTTCCACAAATCCTATACAGTATATGGTCTCAATGAAGATCTCAGGTGGCAGTTCTGTAGTAAGCCTAACTTTCTGTTTAAGGACGCCTGTACATATTAGAGAGAGAAGTCAATAATCTTTTACTGGCCCTCCCATTTGGAAACCTTGTTTTTAGTCACTCATTTATTTTCATTAATTTACCAAAATGGAAGGATTAATTTGTCCTTTTTCTGTACTCTGGGTTGATAACTAAGGGATACAGTTGGGAATTTATCTGACTTAATATTAATATTCCCTTCACTTGACAACTTTCTGCCTTAGATGTTAGGGGCTCCTTGGCTGACACCAGTTGGTTCCACAGCAGTATTTGTGGGTCTGAACCTAGTGCAATTTTCCTTACTCATCCATCACCAGAGATTTGGGGAGGTTGTCAATAGTGTCTGCATTCAACCCCCCTCCCCTAACAATCTCTCTATACAGTGTGTCCTTCTCTTTAATTTTGAATATTTTCAGTCTTTAGGTTTCAACATAGATACATAGAATTTGTCAGCAGAGAAGGACTGCCTGGCCTACCTAGTCTGCCTATCTTTTCTACTTTTAACTTATGCTGCAGACTGTAGTTGATCTGCAACTTTCCTCTCTTCCCTTTTTCTAGGGTTCCCTTATGTGTCCCCCATGCATTTTTGAATTCATCTACCATTTTTGCCCCTACCACCCCTGCAGGGAGGCTGTTCCATGCATCCACCACCCTCTCTGTAAAGAAATACTTCCTCACATTACCCTTGATTCTTCCTCCATCCAACTTCATCTCATGTCCTCTAATTCTTGTCCATCTTCCTTTCTGAAAGACACTACCCTCCTGTGCCTTATTGATCCCTTTAAGGTATTTATACAGTATGTCTCTATCATGTCCCCCCTTCGCATCTGTAGAGAATACATGTTGAGGTCTTTCAGCCTCTCCTCATATGACTTCTGGTGCAGCCCCTGTACCATTTTTGTAGCCCTACTTTTGACTGCCTCCACTCTGTCTATGTCCTTCCTTAGATGTGGCCTCCAAAACTGGACACTGTACTCCAGCAGATCCATGATGCCAGCGTGGCAAAAAATTCACTGACATCCTTCACCACACCAGGAACCCATTGACACCCCCAACCTTGACTCATCCCCAAAATGCCCGGTACCAGAGTGACACTCAATGCAGGGGGGACTGTGCCCCCATGCCCCCCCACTATAGATATTTAACTCCATGTTGCACAGATAGTGGAGTTAGATAATTATCCCCATTGCCAAACAGTCAATCAAAGTGAAATCCCCATTGTTGCTGATATAGGCATGGTGGGAGTTTTGCTGTGGGGCTTTCGGTGTGCCAGTGTCACTGTAGCAGCAGTATACCTACTCCAGATAAGGTCTCACTAATGATCAGTATTGTGGCATCACCACCTCCTTTTTTCTGTTTGTGATACCTCTCCCTATGCACACCAACATCCCGCTGGTTCTTTAAACTGTCTTCTCAGACTGTCTGGCCACCTTTAAGTCCTCAGATATAATTATTCCTAGATCCCACTCCTGTTTGGTGGCCTACAATACCCCCCCCCCACAAAGTACTCCTCTTTCGGGTTCCCATGACCAAAGTGCATCATTTTGCACTTCTTTGAATTGAATCTCAACTGCCACACATTTGACCAATCCTCCAGCTTGCACAGGTCCCTTCTCATTCTTTCTACCCTCCTGGTGTGTCTACCATATTGCAGATCTTTGTGTCATCTGCAAAGAGGCCCACCTTCCCCTCCAGCCCCTCTGCAATGTCATGTATGAAGGCACTGAAGAGGACTGGGCCCAGCCCAGATCTTTGAGGCACCCTGCTGGTCACCTCCCTTTTTATGGACTGGACTCCGTTCACAATCACCCTTTGTGTTCTACCGCTCAGCCAATTTCTAACGCAGTTAACAACCTCAGATCTGACTCCCAGGCTGCTCAATTTGTTTTTTAGCCTTTTATGTGTGACAATATAGAAAACCTTGCTAAAATCCAGGTAGGCCACATCTACCACCCCTAGCTGATCAATCTGCCTTGTCACCCAGTCGAAGAAATCTATCAGGTTTGTTTGGCAAGATCTGCCTGCCATGAAACTATGTTGTCTCAGATCATGCTGTCCGCTGGATTCAAGGTATGTCATAGTCCTTTCCTTGAGCAATGATTCCATCAGTCTTTCTACCACTGAGGTTAGGCTGACTGTCCTATAGTTGCCTGCCTCCTCCTGGGACAACATTCGCCCTCTTCCAGTCTACCAGAACCACACTCATTTCTAATGATTTGTTGAACAAGTCTGTCAGTGGTCCTGCTAGTTCCTTTCTTAGTTACTTTAGAATTCTGGGATGTATTCCATTTGGTCCCATTGCTTTATCTATTTTCAGTTTTTCTAATTCCTTTAGGACTCCCTCTACTGTGAACAGACTGGTTTCTACACTCCTCCCCTTGGTACTTCTTACACCTAGCTGTGGTCCCTCCCGATCCCCTTCTACCGTGAACACTGAACAGAAATATTTGTTCAGGATTTCTGCTTTTTCCTGGTCCCCTTTTACTGACACCCTCCCTTCCCTTTTTAGTATCACACTCCTGCCCCTGGTTTTTCTCTTACCTCTAATGTATCTAAAAAAGGTCTTGTCTCCTTTTTTAATTGCCTTGGCTATTATTTCCTCTGTGTTTGCCTTAGCCTTTCTTACTGCTTTCCCTACCTCCTTTAGCTTTTCAATATACTGTACATTCCTCTGTCTTCCTCCCTGAGTTTGTTTGTATTTTCTGAATGCTGTCTTTTGTTCCCATACCCTCCCTACCACCTCCTGTGAGAACCAGAGTGGCTTTTTCTTCCTCTTTGATTTATTTATTTGCCTAATGCAAAGGCTCGTGGCTTCTGTTATGGCTCCCTTAAGATGTGTCCATTGTTCCTCTATATCTCTTTTCCCACTCTATTCCATAGGGCTTTCTTCAGACATACCTCTATCTTTGCAAAATTGACCCTTCTGAAATCCATGACCCTTGCCTTTGTGTGGCTGGCTTCCTCTACTATCCTCACATTAAACCATATTATACTGTAATCACTGGACCCCAGGTGACTCCCCACTTCAACATCCATTTGCCTTTCTCTGTTGGTGAGCACCAGGTCCAATATTGCCCCCCATAGGTATGTTCTACCACTAGTTGTCTGAATACTGCCCCCGAAGAGCTTACAGTATGTTTCTGCTCCTTGCTGTGGCTGCAGTATGGGTGCTCCAATTGACATCTGGCAAACTGAAGTCTCCCATCAGCAATATCTCCCCTTTTTCTGCCATGTTGTGGATTATTTTTGCTAGTATATTGTCCAACTCCTCCCCCTGTGCCAGAGGTCTGTAGATCACGCTTAATTGAATGGCATTACCATTCCCCATTTACAGCATGGCCCACAGTGCCTCCACTAATGCTCTTATGCCTTGTACTTCTGTAGCTTTTATTTCCTCCTTAACATAGATAGCCACTCCTCCCCTCCTTTTTACCTACCCTATCTTTTTAGAACAGAGTGTGCCCTGGTACAGCTATATTCCAGTCATGGTTCCCTGTGTACCATGTATCAGTCACAGCAACAAAGTCCAGGTCAGCCTCTGAAATCAAGGACATCAGGTCTGAGATTTTGTTTGTCAGGCTGCGAGAGTTCGTGCACATGGCTTTCCACAGCCTGTGAACCCTCTTTAATTTTTTCTCCCTTGACCTTGTGTTTTACCTTTTGCTTTTTTCAGTAGGCATACTACTATGTCCCACTTCCATTTGTGTTTGTTTACCTCCCTTCATGTTTCTGCTAGTCCCTTTTTGCATTCCATGATTAATTCCTGTTTTGGGGGGAGTTAGAGCTAAGTTCCTATCTTCTAGGGTGTCTGATAGGGTCCTTTGCATCCAGCTCCCCCTTGCCTAGTTTAAATGCCCAATGCATACATCAAATTTTGGCCCAGTGCACTTACTCTTTTCCTTGTTAGGTGCAGTTCATCATACCTGAAGAACCTCCTCTCCCAGAAGTCTCCCCATGCACCAATGAAGTGGTAGGCTCTTTCTTGACACCAGCTTTATAACCACTCATTTAACTCTTCAGTTTCTTTACTCCTGATCTTCTCTGTGCCACTGCCCTTTCTCCACACAGGAAGGACCTTGGAGAAGGCCAGGAAGGTTTTTTGAGTGTTCAGTCTCCTAGTTTACCTAGGTTTCATTTGGCTTTCCTACCGACTGCTCTGCTAGGTTGTTTGTTCCCAGGTGTACCAAGATCTTCAGGTCCTCATCTTCATTCTCCACCATCCTTCCTATGCAATCTGTGTCATGTTTTGCAGAGGCCCCCGAGAGGCATCTGATTAGCACCCTTGTACATCTGTAGTCGCTCTCTCAGTTGGGTCTCTACCCCCCGATCATGGAGTCCCCATGATGATTACTTTCTTACTCCTTTACTTCTTGTCCTTTATGTTGCCTCTACCATTCTCCTTATCTGGTTGCAGTCTTTGCTCTTTAACTGGTTTGTTGTCCTCTTCCACCTGGCTGGGATAATTTTTCTCTGTCAGTGGTGAAAAACAGTTTGCAGATGGGATGGTCATAGCGTGGAGAGGGTTTAGCTGATCCATCCTGCCAAGTCTACTTCCTCCCTTCTATACCACCTTCCTTTCCCCCCGGACTAGATCTTCTTTGTGGGAGTGAACTTCTGGGGTGGGGGGGTGGACTGATGTTGCAGAATATGAGAGCATGGATTTCAATTTCTGTTCCAACATAGCAAGTCCCTCAGCTGAGATATCTCCTTCCATGCTGCATTCAGCTGTGCCTTTAGTTCATGTAGATTTCTGTGGATGGGACAATGCCTCACTCTCCATAGAAGACCTCTGGGTATGACAGCTCCACACCCATGGCAACTGTAGATATCCATACCACCTGTGGCCTCACCTCTCCCCTCCTCTCCTCTCCTCTCCTCTCCTTTCCTTTCCTTTCCTTTCCTTTCTCTCTCTCTCTCTCTTTCTCTTTCCCATATTTCTTGGGACTGTCTCTTCTCTAGGTTGTCCCTAATGAGCAGATAAATGTTTTTTTTTTGTTTGTTTCTTTGGGGGGGGTTTACTTTTTCTCCTTACTTTCCTACTGCCTTTGTGCTCTTACAACTTCCATCTTTCCTGTTCTGGGACAGGAAGTTCCTCTATTCCTCGAGAGTCTCCTTCTTTCTTGATCAGAGTCAGATCTCCAGAAGCTGGGGGGGTTGCTTAAGACCCTGACTCTGGTGACAAACATTTACTTAAAGGAACAAGTAGAGAATGAGGTTAATAGAATAAAAATGGACCAACGATGAGGATAAGAGTATTCAAAATAAAACACACTAATCATAATCTGATTCAGATTCTGTAAGAGTGTTTAATGTTAAATTATAATAATGAGCTAAGAGAATGCAAGGTTATATTTGCTTCTAAAGAAATTCAAATAGTGAAAGAAAACTGGTACACAATATTGTTAGTTGGTACAACTGTGAGAAAAATCCAAAAAGAGAATCCTATTGGGTAGAACATAGTAGCACAACAATACAGTTTTCCAGTTGTAGGATACAGAGCTAGTAATTTATATATAAGTGAACATATGTATACACACAGGTTGCATGATTTATAAAAATTCAATAGAAACTACCTAAAGTGTCTTTTTTCTTTTAAATTTCATAAGGAAGAGTATACACAAGATAAGGTTTCTTAAGAGAAAAAAGCGCTTTTGGTGTTTAAAGGAAAGATTTGTTATCCAATGCAAGCGTGATCTGCAGAGCAACCATTCCCAAATTACTGTATATAGGAGGGCCGAAGCCTGAGGTTCAATGTGATGGAATAGTTCCTCCCACATTCCAAATATATCAGCCTCTCACAGCAATCCATGCTCACTGTGTTTTGATCATGCTTGGGTGGCCGGTGGTCTGTGCAATTGTGTCCTCCCTACTTTTTCTGCCAACTCATTCTCTACTGCTGTTTTGTTCTCACTCTCTCCAGATCTCTTGCCCCTTTGCATTCTTTTGGTGTTCTGTCCCTTCTCCCCTTCATTTCTCAAGCTTCTTTTCATGCTCATCTTCTTTTGTTTCATTTGTTTTGGGGTTGTCTCCTTAGTGCTTTGCCTGTGTGCCCTGTTGTTTCCCATTCCCTGTTTGTTCTGTATTCTGTCTCCTTAGAGACAACTTTACTGCGATCTCATCGACAAAGACAAGACTGACAGATCATAGTAAAGTCCGCATGGGCCCCTGGCACTCTTTCTCCTGGTCTTGCATCCCCTTCCCAAATCAGCTCTGACTCGGAGTTGATTACATTAATTAATGGGGAGTGAGGGGGCAGAGACACCCACAAGGGGTGCGGGGGTGTGTGGTTCCCCACTAAAAAACACATTTGTTTACAGATGGCACAATGCCGACTGCAACTGTGGTCGAGATAGTGCCATCGCTGGAACATTGCATCAACATTTTTTTATTGATGTGGCAATGTATAGCTATTTGTTCTGTGCATCCTCCCTCCCCCATTTCCATTGTCTGCTCTAGTGTTCTCTTGCTTCCCCCATCCCTGCCTATTTCCCTTCTCCACTCCTGCCCCTCATTTTCTGCTTCCCCCCATCTTCATCATCTGTGCTTCTCTGTGCCTCCATTTGTGCTTGGCTCCTGGTTTCTTTTGGGGGTTGGGGCTTTCCTCCCTCCTTTCAGAGCTGACACGCCTTTCTTCTCCTAGCACTTCCAGGTTTGTGACTCAGCCTGCATCCGCCTGTTAGAACTCCAGCTACTACTTTTCAGCCTTGCTGTCTGTGTTAAACATTGGTATAGAACCATAACATAAACTGTCTGCTAGAAGCGTCATTGCAATTAAAGTTGAAGCACAACTGAATGGATTTTTTGCATTTAACATGCTGATTTATCATAGCGACTGACTTTATGAAATACATTTTTCTTCTGTTTAGCTACTGTTATTAAGGGAATAGATGTGTGTCATCGAGGCACAGGTCAGAAAGCATAGGAAAAACCAGGAGCAGTTGTAGACTTCGCAAAACGTGTTTATTAGTACTAGCAGTAACATAAAAAAATAAACTTGTTCTGTATAACTATTTACAATGGCAGAATAAACAGAGAAGATCCATCTGAGTTTTCCTTCAATCTATATGTGTCTCCCAAAACATCGCAGCTCTCTTTTATAAGCCTTTGCAACCCCCCTCCTTAACAAGCATCCTGTTTTTTTTTCTAAAATGTTCTTGTAAATTTCAGGAAGGTACAGCAAGAATACAATGTCCCAGAACCGAGGCCCCTTCTCCACCGCATCTGAAAAAGGGATTAAAAACTGCTGTCAGGTTAACCCCTTGAGTTCCCAATAGCTTTTTGCAATCATCTCAAACTATAATTATTTACATTTCAACAGTAACACTATATAACTTCTAAACAAAGGGATCCCAATATAAGTTACATTTCTACATAATGATTTACATATATTTTTATACCAGCAGATATGCAAGGGGGGAGGCAGAAGCAGGAAGGGAAGACTGAGAGACAGTGAAAGGCAGAGAATTGTGAGACTGTTGGGATGATCAAATCCTACGTCTTATGAGAAAATTTGGTTGCGCAACCAGACAGACAAGAGACAGAAAAGGAAAGAACAGAACAGATCCCTGCATTCAAACTCTCCATAAAAATTGGGACAGGGTCCCATTCAACCCTGTCACATATACCCCCCCAAGAGAAAACCTGTTTTATCAAATAGGTTTCCAAAACTTTCCATTAATTCTGTGCTAGCTTTAGCTTCTAACTTTCAGAAAATAAGCACGTATAGTATCCTTTTTTTCTATAACAATACAGCAAACAGTAAAGTTTAAACTCATACATTTGTTTTTCAACCTTTAGAACCCTCAATGCCTGATCCATATCTTGACAGAAAATCAGCATTTCTATTCTCTTTACCAGATTTGTGTAGCACCTTGAATTTAAATGGCTGTAGTGCCAGGTGCCACCTTGTGATGCTAGAATTTTTATCTTTCATTTGGTTAAGCCAACAGAGAGGATTGTGATCTGTTATAAGTATAGAGTCAGTTACTAGCAAATAAAACTTAAGGGACACCATGGCCCACTTTGCTACTAGACATGGAGTACTTTTTCTCTCTGTCATGCGATTTCCTACTTATGTGTAGAACAGGATGTTCTCTCCCACCCACGTGCCAAATCAAGACTGCACCTAGGCCTACCTCTGATGCATCTGTTTGTAACAAAAACTGTTGCTCAAAATCTGGATTTCTTAAAACAGGGGCTGAACATAATGCAGCCATAATGTCTTGAAAAGCTTCATTACACTCTGGGGTCCATTTTACACTATTTGGGTACTGTTTTTTTCATGAGCTCAGTGAGGGGAGTAGCTAACTCAGCAAAGTTGGGAACAAATCTCTGATAATAACCAGCCAGCCCTAAAAATGACCTGATATGTTTCTTTGTTTTATGAACAGGGCTGTTAGCTACAGCATCTATTTCTGGCTTAACTTCCCATTTCCCAACACATAGCCCAAATATCTGGTTTCCTGCATGCCCAATGCACATTTGGTAGGATTAATAGTCAGACCTGCATTTTTGTTAGCTTAGATAACTGCTTGTAGGTGTTCCAGTTGACTTTTCCAGTCTGGACTATACATCACAACATCATCCAGGTATGCAACACAATAACCAGTATGAGGTGATAAAATGACATTCATCTACTGCTGGAATGTAGCTGGCATACCATGTAAACCAAATGGCATGGTGGTGAACTGATAAAATCCAACAGAAGTGGCAAATGCAGTTTTGTATCTGGACTCTTCAGCTAAAGGGATTTGCCAGTAACCCTTGGTGAGATCAAGGGTACTGATATACTTTGCATTCCCCAGTCTGTCCACCAAATTATCTATTCTGGGCATATGATAACTGTCAAATTCTGACACTTGATTAAGTTTCCTAAAATCAAGGTAGATTCTAACACCCCCTTCTTTTTTATTTACAATTACCATTGGAGATGACCAAGCACTCCTTGACTCTTCTATGATACCCAGTTCTTTCATTTTTTATTGTATTTCCTTAACCACGTCAGCTCTTAACTATTCAGGTAACCTGCATGTCATTAAAGGTGGGCAAGCCAGGACTGACTCGAGCCAAGCTTGAGCCTAAGGGTCAGCTCGGCTTAGCTATTGTGTTAAATTGTGAGCCACGTGCCAAGCCAAGGTATGAATTTAAAAAACACAGTGCATGGTGCCAAATGCCCGGCCCATGTTTGTTGGCAAAACATGCGTCTGTCACGCACGCATAATTCGTGCCACTGATAGGTTCTGTCAAAGACAAGTTGTGTGACTACTATGCTGTGATTGGCTGGCTTAAATGTTGTGGGTGGAGCATGAAGCTGAAGGAAATGGATCAGACAGTTTCTGCTCTTCCATTCTGCATCAGTTCAGTAGGTGAGCAAGCTGTAAGTAAGTCAGGAGGGATTCCAGATTTGAGTCCTCAAGTTGATCGAGTAGTGGAGTCATTAGGCAATATAGGCAGGTTTTTGTCCATTCCCATCTGACAGACACAGTCTGAGAGTTTGAGTCTCTGTGGGCCAGCCACTGGGCCAGTGTGGCTGTGATGTGAGATGAGCTGGAGTGGCCTGGCTGAGACTCCTGGCTATGGCCTTGCCTGCATGCAGCCTGAGTGTGTGTGACACGACAGTGCAAGTAGTACGTACCTTATTACCCATTGGATTTTTTAGGATAGATACTAGGCAGGCAACACAGCACAGCAGACATTTTTCTGTTGTGAAGTTGGTGCAGTGTTGGGCACCAGGTGGCTGTGGTGGCAGACGTGTGCCAGATGGTCCTTGACTCCAAGTCCCCAGTTCCTCTAAATTCAAGTTCCGGGCCCAATGCAGGCCAGGCCACTAGGCCAGCATCACAGGTCGGTGGTGAAAGAAGCTGCCTGAAGTCAGTCATTCACCCATGTCTTCTTGGCTGCTTTTTAATTTTTAAATTCTCTCTTTTTCCACCCATGGCTGCTGGACCATCAGCCTGGTCACAGACCCTGGAGCTCCCACTTCCATCAGCTGTCACTCTCCTCACACCTCTGACTTTCCCCCCAGGGTGGAGTTGCTAATGCCGCAATTGTAGTACTGGATCAGGGAGCTGGCCTGGAAGCTGATTAGAGCCAGGGGAAGGCTTCACTTATGGTGGCTGTAAGCATATTTTTTGATTACCGCAGGGTGGAGACATGCGATGACATCCTGTGTCCACCCCCACCCTTCTTAGATTTGGTGCCAGCACTTGTTATTCCTTCCTGCCTCACCAGGAGTCATACGTGCTCTGTAAACTCACCCAACCCTCCCCCCGAAGAAGGAAAGCAGCCCTGAGTGCACTCAATCCTTCTCCCCCTGGCTGGCCCTCCAGCACCCTGGGTCCATTCCTGAACCCAGGTCACCAACATCGCAAGCAGAAATCCTGCTGCACCAGTGGGCTGGCCCTCTTCTTGGCTGCTTTAGTTGCACTGAATTTGAAAGGTAACTAATTACTACTACTAGGTGATGATGATGAATCCTTTTTTTAACAGCAGTAAATGTTTATTTCTCAGTTGTGTTATTATTTATTTATTTGTACATATCGGATTTACAGACCTTTGCGTCAAAGATTTATTTACAAAGGCACCTAGTCATAGAGAACAGAGAAATACAATATTTACATAGAACAAAGTACAGTTGTGATATACAGATTACAAGGTTTCAAACAGTAGTTATATGGTTTCAGACAAATGTTACAGGAGGACAATGTCTCAGTAATACATGAGCAGTTTATTGTTAAGCAGGGTACAATGTTGTCTGATCAACAGAGTGTGAAATACATTGTGGTGACAGGAGTCGACAACAGATCTGGGATGTAAACAAAGGCTCAGTGGGGACAGTAGTATTAGTGCAAGACAGAACAGTGGTTGGGAAGTGATCCTGGTTCCCAGGCCTAACCCATCTGACTGACTCCAGTCCACTGCTGTTTACTAGAAGATGTCAGTATATGGTGGTGGTGTGCTGGGAAGGGTAAGGAAGAGGCCGGGGCAAGGCGGGCTGAGCCTGATCTCTCACTTGCCAGTGCCAAACCAGTCCCTCTGAATAAAGAATTAACAACAAGAGCAAGCACAATTTAAATTTTTCCACGGACTGTCTGTGGGGAGTTCAGTAGCTTCAGATCCAATGCAGAAGTTGGAACTGCAGAATCCATCCATTCGCTGACTGCCTAAATCAGAATTAATGATTTATTCCCAATCCCAAGGGCATCAGTCACCACACCATGAAACTGATTGCTTGAGTTGCACACTAATGGGCTGCAGTGCAAATTTTCAAAAAGGCAATTTTAGACATTAATTATTAAAGTTACAATAGAACATGTACATTATGCTCTCAGTCCCACAGTACTCTCATGCAATACAGTACCAGAGTAGCCCATCCAGACTCCAGACTCCAGACAATGCTCCCATTAAATATATTTGGAATAGTACAAAAATTACAGATACTGTACTACTGTAGTAGCATTATTACTACACTGTTTGGCACTGCACAAGTTAAAGCTGCACATTCTGTCAGTCAACAGTAGTTTGGCCTGCCCTGCAGCAGTCCGTAGCCATTTCACTGCACTAACGTTTAGTTGTTTGCTTTTGCATGGATGGGGGGGAATTCGGGGAAGAGTGAACTTAACAGAACACAAAGGTGCACAAAGTCTGTACCTGCTGCCACACTTTAATACTGAAGTGATAAGTCACTCCAGAAGTGTGGGTTGCATCACAAGGTGTGGAGGCTGGAATGATGATGGCATGAAACTCCCTAAGTATGTACTACACTACTCAGCAACAGCACAAAACAAATCACTGTTTCACTGCACAATGCAACCCTGATACCTCTCATTTGGCCAGCCTGAGCAAGATGAGGGGCATATCATTTGTCTTCCTGTCCCAGCAGCAGATTTTATAGCTGATTTTCTTAAATTGTACTTATGGGTTATACCACACTGTAAACAAAGTTTAACAAATCCCCCACCCCTGCTGTGCAGCAGCAGATGCAGACTAGTGCAACAAGTGATTATTTTTTAATTTTAATTTTAAAATGCATATTTTAGTTTGTGTTTTTTTAATTAAAGATATCGCTATTCTGTTGGGAGGGCAAAGTAAAAAATATAACTTTTCTATCCATAGTGAGACTATACAGAAGAATTTGTGTGACTTCCATGAGACCACCACCACTAGCACTCAAAGGACAGACCTGCAGTGAGGCACTGTGGACTGAAGTGAATTGTAAGTACCTAGCTCTTTAAATTTAATAACCAGACATGTCAAACTCAAACCTGCCACTTTCCAATTTCACATTGTGCCCCCTCATTCTGGCACTCCACCTGTATTGGAAGATATTTCCTCCGTTCATGATTTTTTATGCCCTTAAGCAAGTTAAGCCTTAAGGTTAGGTACTTAAATGTTTCTATTAATTTCTTCTAACCCCCCCAACCCTCCTTCTCTCCGGAAAGTACATATTGAGGTCTGTTAATCTCTCTCTTGTCTTCTCATAAGTTTTTTGGTCCCCATCTCATTTTTTCCACCCTATCTGGATTCAATTATCCACCCTGTTGTATATGTTGCTGTTGCTTGCTTTCCCTCCAGCCATTCCACAGTGGCACTAATGAAAATGAATGAAGACTTTAAATATGACAGGTCCAAGCCAAGAACTGATCCCTGAGGTACTCCGGTGCCTGGCTAGTCCCTCTCTCTTCCCCTCTCTGTCTCTCTAGATTGAATCTCATTTACCACCACCCTCTCTGGAGTCTGCCCCATCACGTCTGTTACTCATTTCCTAAACCAGTTTACCAAAGTTGCATCCCATGATCAGACTGCCCATGTTGTTAACCAGCCTCTTATGTGGGTGGGGCAGTGACCTGGGATGGTGTTAAATGCCTTGTGGAAGTTGCTGAAGTTGACCCTCCCCTGATTTAGTAAACCACTGAAAACAAAATCCATCTCATTCATCTGACATGACCCTCCTGTTGCAGAGTGAATCCATCTTGCCTTAGATCCTGGGCACCAATGGAGTTCAAGTGTGCCACTATTATTTCTTTCAGCAGATTCAGTGCTTCCATCATGATCTTCCCCAGTACTGAGGTAAGGCTGGCCTGTCTCTGGATGTCTGACTGCCTCCTCCCTTCTACTACCACTTTTGTGTAGAGGAACTACATGTTACCAACAGTCACCAGGAACCGAACCACCCCTGTGTTGTTGAGTGACCCACCTGTTGAACAATTAACATGGCTGCCAGTCCCATGGTCACAGTTGCACTCGCACATCAAGCTTCCTTAAGTTCACCCTTACAGCTACTTTAATATCCTCAGGTATGTGCCATCTGGCCCCATTGCTTTGGCCAATTCAGTTTGCAGAGCTCCCCCAGGACTCTCTCCACTGTGTGAATGGACCTGTGTTATCCCTCTCCCCCCCACACATTGTATCTGTTATTCAGGTGTGTGGTCCCTGACCCTCACCATCTTTAGTCAATTAATCATACTGAACATTGGTATTAATTATTTCTACAGGTCTCACTCCTTACATTCCACTTTATCCTAATCTTCCTCATCTTTTCAATCCCTTCCCTTGCATCTCCTTATTTTGCTGCTGTACCCATAGAATGTCTTGTGAATCATGACTGTTCCCATTTTACGGCTGCAGTTGGTGGAGCCTGCAGATGTTTTGCATGTACAAAAGGGCTGATGTCATGTTTTCTGTCTGTGGAACTAGCTGATGGTGTAAATAATCTCCTCTGCCTTACCCTCCTCCAAGAAATGCTTTCCAACCTCAAATAAATATGCTTTCATGTTAGTCAATGGTTGCAGGGCACTATTTTCTTTCTTAAATGGGAGGTACAAGAACTGGAACCTGAGAAGTGGGAGCCAGCATTATTTGTTTTTTCTCTGGTAAGATCCTCCCCCACCTCCACCTGAGATGCTCCTAAAGATCTACCCCCACCGTTTTTTTTTTTTTCATGTGGGAGAGGCATGAGGTGGATCTATCATGTTAGAACAACTGACTATAAGAGCTGCTTGGGGCATCAGAGCTTAAGGTTCAGAAGGAAAGAAAAAGTAATTAATGAGTGCCTGAAACTGCATCCTTATACAGCACTTGTAAAACTGCATCCTGAAATTACAGCACTTGAGAAAAGCAAGCACTTGCAACACAAGAATGACAATTAAGGTATAAGCCCACAAAGGAGTAAAATATGTCACCCAAAGAAGGCTATGTCATATTGGATACTAGAGTAACTGTTTCTTAAAAGCTTTTTATACTCCCACCCACCCCATACCCACAGCTGAAGCACCAATCCAAATAGCTAGGGGAAGCTCTACATTTTTATCTCTCTGGGACCTGAAGTTTAGCAGTAATGTGTGAAGAGAAAAAAGTCTTGTGTTTTGTGCATTTGAATATGTTTAGTGCTTTGAAGTTAAAAGATATAAATAAATATATATACACAGTGTCATGGGCACCTGAAAAGGAAGGAGACACTACTGAAATAAATGTTATTCTAATGATTTATTTTTTTATGTGTAAGATTTTAAGCATAGTTCTGCCTAGGTCACTGGCACATAAGCTGTAAAAAGTACATTTAAGGATGGATGTATTAGTCAAAGCTTGTAGTAGAAGAATAAAGCAATATAAATAATATATTGTGTTTTTTTCTTTCAATTGTTTAAGCAGGAGTGGCACACTAAGCTGAAAATTTGTTTGCGGGGCAACCTGGGAGCACATGGAAGTTAAGTGACTTGCTCAGGGTCACCCAGTATACAAGTGGGGGCTGTGGGATTCAAACCCAGATCTTCAGATTTGCAGCTCAGAGCCTTAAACCACTGTGCTATTCTGCTTCCCTAGTTATGGCAGTTACATGTTTTATGATTCATGACATTGTTGTAGTAAGTAACAGTACATTGCATAGCAGGTGTAAAATGTCAATGAGTAGGTCATGCAATAGATGTGCTGAGCAGTTACTGAAGCAAGAAATGTATTTAGGATAGCAAAATACTCCTGTTAGAAAACTGATAAATATTTGACATTTACATCTCAGTTTCAAGGAGGTCCTGATGGGGTGTCAATGTACAATATAAAGTAGTTACAGTTTTCAAGTTGTCTGGGTAATTGCATTGTACTACCACTGTTACTAAATTTAAATTATTCTATGAAGAAAATTAAGTTTATGTAACTGTCTGTAAATGTATTAAAAACATTTACCTGTCCTTTTAATGGAAAGCATTAAATGCTGTTGCTAGGTTAAGAAGTCATATTACAATGCCCAGGGCATTAGGGTTTCTGACCATAACATCCTGCCCTGTAGGGACTGACAGGTATCAGAATCAGAGGTGTGACTTGGGACTGTGAACAGTAATGCTCACGCAAATCCACCCCCATAGCCACCCTACAGCCGGTGAAAGGTATCAAGGTGTGCCTTTGACTCTTCAGCCCCAAAATTCACTCCATTTTCTTATACAGTGCTGTACCCATTTCAGCATATTTCCTTATGGAGTGGGGTAAGTGTAAAGCTTGAACACCCCAAGGCACACCTTGACACTTGTCTGTGTCTGCAGGGTAGGGTGAGGTGAAATGGCATGAGCGTTATGGGCAATGACCCAAAGGTACACCCCAATGCCTGTCCATGTATTAAAAACATTTACTTCTCCTTAAAATGTAATGCATTAAATGCTGTTGCTAGGTTAAGAAGTCACATAACAATGCCCAGGGCATTAGGGTTTCTGACCATAACACCCTGCCCTGTAGGGACTGACAGGCATCAGGGGTGTGACTTGGAATTGTCAACAGTAATGCTCACCCCATTCCACCCCCATCTCCACCCTGCAGCCAGTGACAGGTATCAAGGTGTGTCTTTGATTCTTCAGCCCCAAAGTTCACTCCATTTTCTTATACAGTACTGTACCCATTTCAGCGTATTTCCTTATGAAATGGGGTGAGTATAAAACTTGAACACCCCAAGGAACATCTCAACACTTGTCTGTGTTTGCAGGGTAGGGTGAGGTGAAATGGCATGAGCGTTATGTGCAATGACCCAAAGGCACACCCCAATGCCTATCCATCTCTGAATGGAGGGGATGGGGTTGGTGTCATTTCAATACTTCACTACCATTCCTATTCTGCCTGTCTCTCTGTCTCTCTCTCCCTCTTTTTATCTATATGTCTATGTAATTAGCTATCTTTCTATCAATTGCATGTATCGCTATTTTTACCTATTTCTAAAACAAACCTACATATCACATTTACCTGCACTCTGAACACATACTTATGAAACTGTGTATATTTGTACTCCACTTCTGTATAGACCCTCATACTTTCCTAATATTCCCATTATCACAAGCATAATTACCTTACCCTTGTCAAAAAACCCCCTCTGAAAGTTACTATCACATTTTCTCTGCTAACAGCCCATCATTACACCTGATTTCCTGACATCCGCACATTGCTTAAATATCACTTACATCACCTCATGGACAAAAACCCTGTTTTTCCAAAAACAAAACTGTGTAAATAATCCCAAGGCTGAGCATATGCCAGCCATTACTTTTTCATGTACTGCCACCTTCTGTACCGTCATGGGGATTTGCATATGTTTCCCATGATGCTTGCATCATTGGGGTATGTGTAATTGTGTTTTCTTTAAAATTTGGCTGTCTGGCCAATATCATCTGGGATAACACATACCTCAGTAGCATTTGCTTTGGGGTTCTTTTGTAAACCTATATTGCTGCCTATTCCTTCTATTAAAATGTACACTTCCATATATTTTTCTAATAATGTGTATGCCTTCCTTAGAATAGAAACTAAAAACAAATCTTACTACTTACAAATCATTGTGTTGTTTCTCCATACCACCTCAACAATTCCACACAGCTTCACTAACTTCATCGTGCCGCCATGGGGATCTGACCAGATTTTGTTTTGCTGACTGTGTGAATCCCTCTTTGTTATGATAAATGGGACAGAACTGTGACAAGAGACTGCAAATGGCTGTAATTGATGCTGGCACTGGCATAGCAGTGGTAACTTTGAGCAATTTTAAAATATTATATAATGGTGGTTTATGACTTACATCATATGAAAAACAAAATAGATATGTAATGCTGAGTTTATATCTTTTCTAGCAGTCATAATATTAGTGCTGAAAAGAAACCAGTGGATGAATAATACTATTTTAAGGATTTCAGTCCTTAGCTATTGGAGGAGCCTGCAAGTTATTGCAGCAAGCGGGGCTTTGTGTGGGGGCATGGCCTGGGACACCTGGACAAACAATAGGGATCCATGTTAGACCACCCAGAAGGGGCTGGGGGGCAGGGTTCCCAGGGGAAGGGACAGGGAGGAGCTAAGCCCTTAAGAGGGGCCACACAGGAGGAATTCTTCCTCATTCCTCCTTGTCCCAGGTCGCAAGCTGAAGAAGGGACCTCGATAGCACATCGGACACACCAACACACCTGAAATAAGGGCTGGGATGGGCCTGTAGGCTGGATGGCCTGGGGTTTGTACATATTAGCACGATGAGTACCTAAAGCAGGTGCCCCTGGAGTTTAATTAAAAAAAAAAAACAGAAAAAAAAACAAAGGGGATACCTTGCAGGCTTCCTCAGCTTGCCTGTTCAATGTGGTGTTTTTAGTAGCTTGTTGGTATTCCTGGTAGGGAGACTGGCTTGGCCTGGTGGCCACATGGCCAAGGGAGTGGTTTACCTCTGGGATTCAGTGAGCCACAGCCCACATGCCATGGGCCCGGGGAGTGAGGAAATAACTTCCAGTCACTTAGACCTCCCCTGTAAACACACACACACCAAAAAAAGAATCAGGTGAATTATGCGAGCTCCCTTCCTTGGGTTCCCAGGCATGCTGGTGAGGAAGTTGCACTTCAGGCATCCCTGGGGGAATCAGTCACATGGTTTCCCGACCCCCTCCAGGTAAGGGGGGTCTGCGGCCTTCATGCCTGCGAGCCTGCTCTCCATTACCATTCCCCAAGTAGGCTTTGGGATTTAGTAAAATCTTACCTGGTTGGCAGCCATGATGCAAAGAAGCTTCGGAGGGTCCCCCCTCAGTGGACAGGCCTACCTGCTGCTCTCATTGTGCCTTCTTCTCTCATGATGGGATAGCAGGGGATGCAGGGTCTGTGCAGCAGGCATAGGGAGATCTACTCTCCAGCCAGCCACCCACTGGGATCAAGGCATGGCATTGTGCCCGCCCCCAAGCGTTCACTGGTTCCCCAGGCACTTGGAGGGGCTTCTTGCCAGGCCACAAGGGAGGCAGCTGATGCAGAGCATGAAAGAAAAAAATAACTACTTGGCCATCATGCAGTGTGGAGCTCCTTAGCATCCCTTTGCCCCTAGTGGGACTTGCTTGTGGTAGCCTGGTGGTCCGGTTGGCCGGGTGTCAGTCCTGGGATCAGTTGTGGGGGCCTTTCCCAGAGGGGCACCTTGTGTTGGGCCGGGCATCTCGGCCATCATGTAGCATTTCCCGGGCTCCACAGGAATTTGGAGCCCGAGTCTCCTGAGCATGTTGGTGTGGCCGAAGATTTTTGGGAGCGGCGCTGATGCCGAGGGGACTGCACTCACATTGAGGCCTAGCCATGAGGTGATTGTTGATGTGCACGTGTGGGGCATTAGGGCCTCATGCATGCACAAGGAAGCGGTGGCCACCATATTGTGGATGGCTCAGGGGGGCTGCCGATGGGGCACAGGAGCGCGCAGGCACTCAATTAAAATAAATAAATAAATAAAATGTAATGGCAATGGAGCCCAAATAAGCAGCAATTTATAACTGATAAATGGATTAAAATATAAAATGGGTATTATAAAAAAAAAGTCAGAGTGCTTGGGGCCAATAAAATGAGAGTATGTCACCAGTACCAGTGAAAGGCAACAGGAGGTCTCAAGTGGTATATCGGTAATTACTGTAGTACTTACTGGGGTTTCTACTAGACACACACTGTGGCTGGCTATGTATGAGGTTAATACAGTCCAGGCCCACTGTGGAGAGCAAATGTGGGTCATTTTCTTTGAAGCAAGAATCGTAGGTAGTTGGAGGCAGTAGAGAACAGTGATTTAAGGGGCTAAACTGAAAAAACTTGGGAGACCTTGGTTTGAATCCCAGAGCCCCTTCCTGCATGCTGTGGGGGCCTGAGCAAGTAAATTCAATTCATGGTTCTCCTAGGTGGCCAGGTAAACAGGCATGATGGGGTCACAAAAACACAAAGGTGTTAAAATGTTCCACGGTCAATGACTCATGTTGGGGTAGCAGCATAAGCTTAAGCACCAGGAAGGGGAGAGTGACCGTGATTTTGCTTGATTGCAGAGTACAAGTAGAATATTGCGAAGATGAATGGAGGCCTGGAACAGTAGCTGGCTGCCCTCGTCTGAGGCAAGGGTAAGGCATGGTGGGAGGCACTGTTCAGGGATCAAGGTAAAAGGGAAAGCAGGCCCTTCAGGGCTGCTGCCCTACCAGAACCTGTGAACCTGGAACAGGCCATCCTGGGGAAGCAGCCAGTAACCCTGGCATTGCTGAACCTGCCGGCTGTACCTGTGACTCCAGAGGAAGAGCCAGGCACATCAGGGCAAGAGCCAGAGAAGCAGATGCCCAATCCGGATGAAAGGCTGGCACACCCTCCTCAGAAAAAGCCATGAAGGAAGAGGATCAATTAGGGAGCAGCAGCAGTGGACCAAGTACAGGGTATGTCTGAGTTAGACCAGCTGTCAGCTGATGAGCTGAGGGCTCTGCTGTGGAGCGGGGGCACCCCCAAAAGGAACAGGGAGCATCAGCAGAAATGGGGCAGAGAGGGTGATGCCATGGAAAAGGTGCTGCTAGGGCAAAAGGCAGAAGTGGTGGCAGAAGTGGTGGCAGCAGCTCCCATAAGCCTGGGCATGCCAGGGGACCTTCCACAGGGCCAGCCAGCACTGCTGCAGGCGAGCTTGTGGAGTCTCAAGCCATTGGGGAAGGGTCACCCCATCCTGCCACAAGCTAGCTACCTGCCTGGAAGTAATGGGCCATGGATCCCTCATCAGATAGCCCTCGGTGGTTGGGTCAGCCAGCTGGTGGCAGGGCTCAGAGGCATGGCCTCCATGATACCCCAAGGGTGGGGACAGCCTACCAGATGGCCTCCAGTGGGCAACCCAGGCCAATCAGGGATGGAGCAGAAGCTTGACTGGCTACTGGAATTACTGGAGAAACAGAATAGAGCTCGGTCAGGAGTGGTCCAGGGGGCCCCGGCTGCAGCAGAGATCGGGGATGCTAGAGTGGGAGTGGCATCACCACCAGGGCAGCAAGGGGTAGCAAGCTTCCTATCCCTGGCAGAACCCATTGGGCCACTCTTGCCGGACAAGGTGAGGCAGCAAATACTCAGTGGAGAATACATTGATGTCTTTGCTGTTCTGAATTGGCCTAAAGAGCTAGAGAAGGAAAAAAAGGACAAGGATGGGGATGATGGGGTCAAACAGAAGCACAAAGCAACTGTGTGGCAGATGTGGGAGAACTGAGCTGCAGGCTTCACAATTTATGCAGGAATCCTCGCCCAGGGCAGCCCGGGGAAAACTGATGCGCTGTGGGTCTACTTTAATAGGATAATGACCATGCATGCCAGTAAGCAAGGTGGGGAGTAGTTAGAATATGATGAGGAACATCAGAGGAGAAAGCAGATGGAAACCGCACGGTCTTGGGTGGCCTTGGACCTCCCACTGATGTGGACAATCGACTTGGGAGGAGGGGTTCAACATACAGACAGCAGTTTTCCAGTGAGGCATCCCCCATCGCTGAGGAAAGGCTATCTAGGGGGTAATGGGGAAAAGGGGGGAAGAAAAGGGTGTTGTTTCAGCTACAACCAGAGCTCATGCAAGACCGAGCATTGTAGATACAAGCATGAGTGCATGGCGTGTGGGAAACCACACTTGTTTCAACAGCGTGGAAATGCGACAGAAACGGGGGAAGAGAAGGTCAACAATTTTTGTCCCTTTCGGAAGGGAGGGACAAGGGCTACCAACACTGGTCAAGGCCAGAAATATTGAGGGGTGGTTGGTCAGCTACTCAGACAGGGTGGTCGCTCCCTCTTTGGCAGCAGGATTCAGGGAGGGGTTTCGTATACCTTACCAAGGCTCAAGGAGGGCATAAGAGGCCAACAACCTGCGTTCTGCCAAGGAGCGACTGGAGGTCGTGTGGGGCAAACTACAGAAGGAGCTGGCCATGGGTCGGACCAGCGGTCCCTTCACCTCCCCCCTTGATCATGCTTCAGGGTGTCTCCCATTGACTTAGTCCCCAAAAAGGTGCCAGGTGAGTTCTGAATGAAAAACCACCTGTCCTACCCAGAAGGGGATTCAGTCAACACCTACATTGACCCAGTCGACACCGTGGTGTATTACATGTCATTCAACAGTGCAGTACAGGTGGTGCAACAGGTGGACTAAGGTGCACTGCTGGGGAAGGCTAATATAGAATCAGCATTCCACCTATTGCCAGTGTACCTGGCAGATAAGGAGCTATTGGGCATGAAATATGATGGGTACTACTACACAGACAACTGCATGCCCATGGGGTGTGCAGTGGTGTGTGCGGTTTTTGAGCAATTCAGCACATTTCTGCACTGGGCTGCAGCACAGAAAGCTAAAGTTGACCACATGGTACACTATTTGTATGACTTTCTGTTTTGTGGGGAGGGCCAGTTTGGGGCAATGCGCACATATCATGGCAGCATTCCACGAGGTGTGTGCCAAGCTGAGTGTACCACTGGCCCAGGACAAGATGAAGGGGCCATGCACAAGGCTTTCCTTCCTGGGGATAGAAATTGACATGAGTGAGCAAGTGTTCCAACTCCCCCAAGACAAGCTGGTGGCCTTGCGCACCCAGCTGGACTCTGTAATGAGGGCACATAAAGTCACATTATGGGAGCTCCAGCAACTGGTGGGTCACCTCAACTTTGCCTGCCAGTTAATGCCCATAGGTGGGGCATTCATGAAGTGCCTGGTGGGCATTAGGGCGGGCTGTACAAAACCGCACTACAAAATCCAGGTCGCAGCAGCAATGAGGGAGGACCTTGGCATTTGGCAGACATTTCTGCAATGCTTCAATGAGGTATTGATGTGGCTGGTTCCAGTGTCCAGTGAGGAATTGGAACTCTTCACAGACACCTCAGGGGCCTGGGCTTCGGGGCTTACTTGAAAGGTAAATGGTGTGCAGGGCAGTGGCCTCCAGAGTGGATCAGACAAGGTATTATGAGGCAGATAATGGTGATGGAATTCTTCCCCATTGTCATGGCATTGGTGATCTGGGGGGATGTGCTGAGGGACAAGCACATCACATTCAGGTCTGACAACACCGGAGTGGTGTATGCAATAAACAAACAATTGAGGGGCAAGGGCCTGATGGGTAACCTCATGCGGGTGTTTGTCCTCAAGTGTCTGATGTTGAATATTACCTTTAAGGCAGTGTATGAACCAGGCATTGAAAATGGCATCGCTGATGCTCTTTCTTGTTTACAGTGCAGAGGTTCCGAGAACTGGCATCAGCAGCAGACCGACAGCCCAGGGAAGTCCCGCCATTCCTATGTGGGTTGACAACCCAGAGGCCTGGGAGTTAATTGAGAATGCCCTGGCACCTAGGATGTGAATAGCATACCAGAGGGGGGTCAACTGTTTTCTGGAAGTGCAATACGCATAAGGGTGGGCAGTGACATGGCAGATCCCAGTGGCACAGCTGTGCGAATACGTACTGATCAAAAAATGTGCAGGGGCCACCCGGGCAATGGTCAAGCAGCACATGGCTGGCATTGCCTGGCTCCAGAAAGCCAGGGGCTTCTCTGACTCCACAAGGGTATTTGCCCTCCAGTAGATGCTGAAAGGTTGGGCGTGGGCAGCCCAAAGGGGGTACAGACAACATGCGCCCTATCAGCCCTACCATATTCAAGCAGATCTGGGATGAGTTGCCTAAGGAATGCTCATCTCCTGATGAGACAAGGCTGTTCTGGATAGTGTACTTGGTAGCATTTTGTGGGGCATTCCGTCGGTCTGAGTTCGTGCAGCCCAGCAAGGCTACTGGGAGATCATTAGTGCTGGCAGAGGCTGACGTGAAGGTCACAACGTCTGGAGTCTTTGTTCACATCTGAAAGAGCAAGGTGGACCAGCATGCCCATGGGCAGTGGTGTCGACTAGCGGTGCCCCATGGGCTTCAGTGGGATATGAGAGCATGGGTACAGGATAATATACCTCAGCACCTGGCAATGGGAGGGGGGCCTTCTTCCGTCATGAGGGTGGGGGCCCCCTAACAGCGTACCAGTTTAGGCATGTGTTGCAGAAGACCTTGTGACAGCTAGGCATCCTTGCAGAACACTACAACACGCACTCCTTTATGATTGGCACAGCATCGCATGCCAAGGCTGAGGGCTTATCAGATAGGACAATACAGACTTTGGGTAGATGGAAGTTACAGGCTTTTGAAAGGTATATAAGACCACACATGTTATAACTCCTCTTGCTTTGTTTGGACAGGTGTTGCAGCCTGGGCAGAGCAGATCTGGATTTGTGGCCACTCATACATCCATTGGGCAGCCCTCAGGGTGAGGCAGTATCCTGGAAGAGAAAACCTGTTCCTGGCACCCGGGAGGGCAGAGGTGCATTGGTTGGGACAGCATGAGATGAGATGAGATGGAATGAGTTAATGGCAACACTGCAAGCAAAAGCCCAGGAGATGTGGCAGCCTAATGTTTTAGTCATTCATTTGGGGGGAAATGATCTAGGGGTTATACATGTGAGAGAGCTTAAAGAGATAGTCAGGCAGGACCTGGCAAGAATGAAGCAATGGTGGCCCCATTGCAGATAATTTGGTCCGATGTGGTACAGCGGCAGCAGTGGTGGCACACCCGCAACATTAGGGCAATAGAGAAGGTGCGCAGGCTGCAGAAAGCAGAAAAGAGACCAATTATGGACTCCATGGGGGGGTCCATTGCAACGCATCTGGGTGTGTCTGTAAAAAATCCTGATCTGTATATAAGGGATGGTGTACATCTATTGGAGGAGGGAATAGACCTGTTTTTGAATAACATTCAATGGGCAGTGGCGAGAGTGTTACTGTGAGGTGCTTGTGGGGGGTGAGTTTGTAAGAACTCTTCTTGTGGCGGCTTGATAGTCTTGGAATGCTGTGGAAGAGGGTTCACCTTAGGGGTTGAGAAGGAATTTCCCATTTTTTTCCTACTGGGTTTACCAGGTGTTTGCCTTCTCCAGCAAGGTGGGAGTAATTCCAGTTAGAGTAGGCTAGGGATTAGATAGGTAGGTGTCACAGTCATGAACCATTGTAAGTGGTAGCTTGGTAGTCTTGGAATGGTGTGGGAGGGGGTAACAAGGGATCATGTGTCTTGACCAGCCAGATCTCCCTGAGGCTGACAGGAGGGCAGGCCTGACAGTTGGAGTCCAGAGGGCACCCTCTTTGGGCAGCATCCCGCGGCATGGCAGATCCTCTGATGGGGGAGGAGCTAGACGCAGCCAGTCATAGAACCATCCCTCATGCCCTGGAGGTTGTTGCCCTCACGGGTTCCTGGTTGATGGCAAGGTAGCCCTCCCCTGGGAGAGAGGGTTGACCATCAATGATCTAGTGATCTATGGTGAAGTAGATTCCTTCCAAGGCTACCTAGCTGCGCACATCACGCTGAAGTGAATGTATATATGAATAATTGGTTTTATTAATAAACACATGGCTGTGGCCATTTCTCCAAAGCTTATTGTTGTGTCAGTTTGTTCAGGTGGATAAGGCTTAAGCCCTCAAAAGACAATCTGAGGTATCACCATGCATGCTAAAATCTGATGTAGTAAAATGCAATTGGTTGTTCTCTACATTTGGTTTCAGTCATCCCCAGGAGAGCCTAAACAAACGTGTACAGGCACACCAGGCTTGGTGGCTCTTAATCAAACATCCACCACTCCCTGTTGTTCATCAACTGCAGTGCTGCCTTTAACTTGTAATGGAGTGTTGTATCTGTCTCATTGGCCATTTTGTTTGTGAAGCATTGCATATCCATAACCTGTGTCATCTTTCTAATGTGGCATGACCCGCACCATTAAAAAAGCAAGAAAGAAAATAATTCGAACACAATAATCAATTGCATATTCTTCATTTTGAATACAGTTTTATTAATTCAATTGTTTGCATTTGCAGTACTTGCTTATGAAGAAAGGCATCTTTGTAACATATGATGTTCTCTGATTTTCCAGGTTTAAAACAGGATCTTGAAGATATAGTAGAAGTCTACAGCACTTGTATGAAGAAGCTGGCATTGTCTTTCCTTGTGGAGAAGAACTACAATTTCTCTTGAAGTCTGAATCTGGACTGCTTGACTGGCCTGAATTAGAAACAAAAACATCATCTGAAATGAAAAATGGTGGGAAATGGGAAAACCTAATGAGTATAAACACACAAAAAACATGATATCAGTTCTCAGCTGTAAACTAGATACTGTCTGTGAATTACTTTATGGTGTCCAAAATGCGGTTTGGCTAATTGCATGAGTCCTTCCAAGAATGTTTTTACTTACGATTATGAATCTGATGTAATGTATTGATTAAAGAGCAGCTTCCTACTGATGGTTGTGCTGCCCTCTCCCAGTCCATTCGATAACTTACCCCACAGACAGCACCCAATGAAGTGTGGCATAACAAGTCATTCTATAACAAAAGTTATTTTACTCTCAAAATTAAAATCAAGCCAACCGGCAACAAAAGAACCGAGCAAACCAAGTCCCCACGTTGGCCCACGCAGCCCTGTTTTGTGATGTCACAAAATGAAGGCTGCGTGAGTGCGCCCCATTCACTTATAATGGACTGATATTGTCACATAGTTTTAGACTATTTACTTTCGGCATTTTCATAAACCAAAACGATCGATCGACTAATAGGGTCCCTATTCATTGATCAATCACTTTGATCTATAAAAATTGCAACAGTAAATAGTCTAAAACTATGTGACAATATCAGCCCCATTATAAGTGAATGGGGCGCGCTCCTGCAGCCTTCATTTTGTGACATCACAAAACAGGGCTGTGTAGACCAACGTGAGGGTGTGGTTTGCTCAGTTCTTTTGTTGCCGGTGGGCTTCATTTTAATTTTAAGAGTAAAATAACTTTCGATACAGCATGACTTGTTATGCCACACTTCATTGGGAGCTGTCTGTGGGGGTAAGTTATCGAATGGGCTGGGGCAAGCAACTACTAGAAAACTGCTCTTTAATGGTTGTTTTAAGATATATATGATTAAGCAATCCACATCTTGGACATCAGATTTTCATTTCATGAATTGTGACACTCTCATCATGTTTGCAATGCTACAGCTCCACCTGAATTTTGACCAGCCATCTCGACTTTCATAATGTCACAGTCGAGTCTCACTACTTAGTGAAGATATCTGCCACCCCACACACATGCCAAGCCAGCCACTAGTACACTGCACTGTGAACCTGCTGTCACTAGTTTAACGTTTCACCTTTGATGTTTTGCTTCTGTCTCTGTGGTGCTCCCCCCTTCCCAGGCACAGACACAAATTCATATGACAGGGGAATAGCAGTGATTCTTCTTTATGGATGCAATACAATGGTTCATGTCGGTGACACTGTGAGCATTTAACAGAGTTGAGCAGAAGGGTGACTACATAACAATAGTTCCATATACACATCAAGGCAGCTGTGTGACAATCAAGGGGTTGGCTCTATAACCTTGAGACTCATACTCCACCTTGCTTGTGTGTGGATGGAGACTACATAGTAGTCTGGAGATGCCACTGATCCATCCACCTAGTGGACAGGACATATCATGTAAAATAACAGCATTTTTTTTCTCTTAATTGACATCAGCACAAGCTCCACCCCCCCCTCCAAAAACTATGATGCTGAAAAACAGCCTTGGCCTCCTTTTAATTTATTATTAAGGGAATACGATGCAGGTAGCAGCATTAATGCAAACAATGTAGTTGGTGACACATCCCTGTGTTCCTTTAAATTCCCCTGGCATTACAGTGACACTGAATTAATTTAAAGAGCAGGTGCCACCGTACCGAGGTGCACATTCATAGTTACAGCCCCCCAAACATATATGACAGTGTACCTGCTTCAGTGAATAATTCCATGGCTGCAGTTCATTCAAATACAAAAGTTATAGCAGTTCTGTTACCCCATGAAAAAAGGTCACTTCCTGAACTTGCCGACACTGCATACCCCAAGGCATTTGGCAGGGCAGCATCACGTGACAGGGACTCCTGTCTTGAGTTTATGGTGTGCCCTTCATGTAGACTGCCTGCTTGCAGTGTACCAGTTAATGCATATTTGTGCTGCATGACAGGGACTCCTGTCTTGAGTTTATGGAGTGCCCTTCACGCTGACTGCCTGCTTGCACTGTACCAGTTAATGCACATTTGGGGCTACATGACAGGGGCTCCTGTCTTGAGTTTATGGAGTGCCCTTCATGAAGACTGCCTGCATGGCTGCATGCCTTGCATTTGTAGCAGCTTATTAGCACTACTTCTTATAGTGTTACCACCAGATGACTGAGCTACCCCTGAAGATCTGTGTGTACCCCTATGAAATTGAAGTGTCTAAAATGCAGCAAAATAGGGAACTGCAAATATTAAATCCTATGTTACAGTTACAGTAACTGATGCCATTACAGAGCTATCTGTTTTTCATACTTGACCAAAGCCCATTTTGTATTTTATTTTGTATTGTTTCAGAATCACTACTGTTAACCTTACTTTTTTAATATTATTTTACTGTCCAACATATAACAGAAGCAGATGAGAATGCAATAATATAGCAGAGAACAGTTAAGTGTAGTCAGATGATCAACATGAATGAAGAATCATGTGTAGATGATGTGAGTCATGGCACAGAATCAGCTGACCAGACATCCATCAGAAAAATAAGTCAGTGACATCCTGTATATGACTATTATGACGGTAGTAGTTCTGGTAATTGTAGAGATGAGAAATCAGTAACGGATTATAGATGTAAATTACGTCAGGAAAAAAACATTATAGAAGTGAAAGGATCAACAACAGCTAATCTCCTTAGACACATCGAGCACATGCATCAGTCCCAATACAGTACCTTTCAAGAGGTACACAAAGAGTACCAAGAAGCCAAACGAAGGTCAAACTGGGGTGCTACTGCACAGTCTGGAGTAATACCAAGCCAAAAGTCCATGTCAGATTTCAATAAACATAAAACGTTGTTACCATTAAAAGAAAAGAAAAACTTGATAAAACTCTAGCATTAATGGTGGAAATTGATTCACAGCCATTGTCAGCTGTTAAAAATGAAGGATTTCACAATTTGGTAACTGCACTTAAAATTACGAACTGCCATCTAGGAAGGTTTTAACCTATTCAGTAATGTCTAACATATATGAATCAGTCAAAGAAAACATTATTAAAGACTTGTAAAATACTAATTATGTTAGTGTTACTTTTGATATGAGGACATCATGTGCAAATTATATTATATAGGTCTTACAGCACATGTCTTTGATAACCAGTTTAGATAGAAAAACTTTTGTTTGGGTGTTTGGTCTTTTCCAGAGAAACACACGGCTGAGAATGTAGTGGAACAAATCTGTTCCTTACTGGAAGAGTTTGGAGTTCCTCTTGCAAAGGTTTCTTCTTTGACAACAGACAATGGCTCAAAAAAATAACATTAAAGCTATCAGTTTACTCAGTCTTATTGAAAATCATATTAGATGTATTGGTCATTGCTTTCATCTAATAGTAACAGCAGCAGTTAAACAAGTAAGGGCAGTTGACAAGTACATTTCTCTGAAACAGTTGAGCAGCAACATCATTACTGAGAGATATGCAGATATGAAATTCTCTTCCAGAGAAGAAACTTAAAATTGATGTGGCCACTAGGTGGAACAGTGCATATGACATGGCCAAACATATTTCCCAGCAAGACATTGCTATTAATGCAGCATTGTCAACTGTGCGAACAGGAAAATGGAGGTCACAAAGTGTCCCACAGTCACTTATGACCCATGAGTCTGACATTCTGAATAACATAATATTAATAGTAAAACCTTTTATGACTGCCACTGAGAAACTGTCAAGAGAACAATATGTCACATCTTTTATGGTTATCCCAATACTAATTGAGATGCAATCCGAATTAAATAGTTTAATTGAACAGAATGAGACACGCTCAGATTCATAAAATAGTGATGAGGAAGGTAATAATGATGATGACGCAACTGACAGTAGTGGCAGGCAAAGCTCTGGATTACAGGTCATCTCCAGACTATGTAGGACTCTGAAAGATCTGACCTATAACAGGTTTGAGAACATAGAGAAACACCCAATATTGGGTAAGGCCACTATTTTAGATCCACGATTTAAAACATTTGGTTTCCAAGATGACAGTATTGCACAGTCTCATTTAAATACACTTGAGCTAGAACTACAAGAACTAACTGATAAATCGAATCAGACCATGAATACAGATGGTGCAACCACCACCACTGACACCCAGTCTGATGCAGGTACCGAACCATCGCATGCTAAGAAACAAAAGTCGAAGGAAGATGATTTCCGGAAAATGTAATCTAAATAAAAACTTGAATCTGCTCGTACAAAAACAAGTTCCATTTCTGAGCTCAAACTTTACATGAATGAATATATGGAGAACTACACCATTGACATATTTACTTGGTGGGGACAGCAGGCGTACAAATACCCCTACCTTTCTAAAATTGCACAGAAATATCTGTCTGGAACTGCATCATCTGTTCCAAGTGAACAACTGTTAAACAAAACTGGAGATATAGTAAGTAACAGACGTACCAGCTTAAAGCCTGCACACATTGACATGTTAACATTCATAAAAACAAATGCATCATAGAATGGTTACAGTTGTTCTCTGATGCTTTAGGGTTTCATTTCCCAAACTTCAATTACATTTTAAACGAACACTATCAGAACCATCATTCCATGCAGTTAAAGATGTGAGGTTTTACTTTTTCTGTTGTTCTTTGTAGCATACTTACTCTGCCATGACAATAGTCTCTGTCAAAATCATTCAATGCTGCTATCCTACAAAAGAATAAAGGAATTGTAACACTGGCTGGACAGCTAGTCAGCCAGTCCCTGCCACTTCCCGTCCTGACCAGAATCTCACACTTGCACATTTTGTAGCATTCTAACAGGGAGAGTGATGGCTGCACCACATTGAATCCAAATGGGGGGTGGGATTTCCAGAATATTAATATGCACCTGCAAACTATCTGACAAAAAATGAAGTCACAGCTCAACTAATAGTGCCCTGATTACTTGAGCAGTGGCTTACATTGTTGTTGCAGGTAGCTTAAATATGTTTGGTAATGTTCTGAATATTCACACTGTAGGCTGGAATCAAATGAGTGCTCCCCTGCACTCTCCATCCTGGGAGATCACAAAACATCCAAATGTTGGATTGTGGTCAACTGACCAGGAGAGGTAGGGATCAGCTCACCGATAGTTCGGTCATTGTTATGCATTCTCCACTCCATTACAGCACAGCATTAAAGGTATGATTTAGACCAGTGGTTCTCAAATGGTGAGGCCCCAAATTGTTCCGGTGGAGGCCCAGTCAAGTCTGAGAATGTACAGTATTTAAATTTTAAGTTTGGGCTGTTTTGTGCAAAAAGATAAAACAAATTAAATATGGATAATTCCAGGTGAATTTCTTTACTTATGCACAAATATGTGACCAGGAAGTTCCCATTAAGCCAACGCTCGTTTATAGGTATGTATTTATATGTAAATTAATGCCTGCGGAAGGCATGCTGAGTAAAGGCTTGTTTCTACAGTAGGTATTTAGATGGAAATTAGTGACTTGGAAAGACACACTGAGTCAAGGCTCATTTCTATAATAGGTATTTATATGTAAATTAGTGACTGGGAAAGGTACAATGTGTTTTCAGGTGTGACCTGAGGTAAGCATGCAGGAAGTTGCTTAATAACAGGGTAAGAGAGGGAGAGATGAACTGGCTAGGTTTGATTGTTCCAGATAAAGAGAAAACAGAGTAACAAGAGCACAAGAGTCAGAAAAAAGGAGCGACAAGTATAACCTGGGGTGCTGGGTCAGGGGTGGAGAGCAATAAATTAAATAAAAAGAGAATATACTCAGGCACCTTTATTAGTTTCACTTTATTCCTGGTGTACTGTGCAAAGTAGGATTTATTTTTTTCTGTGGGGAGGCCCAAGATTTTTTCCAAATTTGAGGGAGGGTCAAAATCTTTTTCATGGCCTGGAGGACGCTCACTATCACAAAGTGTGAGAACTAATGATTTAGACAAGTAGTGACTATTGTCACTGCAGATTAACTGGCTATAAAGCCCACAGATTGCCTGTTTGCAGTTTAACACTTAATGCACATTTGTCAGGTCTGCATCACAGGGACTCCTGTCTTAAGTTTCTGGAATGCCCTTCCCACAGACTGCCTGTTTGTGCTTTAACACTTAATGCAATTCTGAATTCTTCAGTGGTGATGGTATGGGCTGTTTGCCAATTGACCATAGCTCAGCTGTAACACTACACATTTTGTGTGTAAGAGTTTTCCAAGATGTCCATCATATAGCCATTAGTTTACTAAGTATTTCCATTTTATTTTCTAATTTTCATTACTTGATTTCTGATTCTGGGTCTTGCAGTGATTACACATTTAGAATTTATCTAGGAACTCTTTTTTGGTGCAGCTGTGGCCATAGAAGGAAGGAAGGAACACAACTGGATGAATGCACTTCTTGGGAACCTCTTGGCCCCCAATTGTCTGGCACAATTCAAAACTGACCTCAAACAGCACCTAATAACACTCTCTAAGTGCACCTGCCCCTGAGTCCAGTCAACCTGCTCTCTCTGCTCCATAGCAAGCACTAGGCAGGCCTCAGGTACCCTCACCCTCTGTCCCATCTCATGACTTGCCCCAGCAATCAGTTTGCATCATGCTCCTTTGGCACCTGCCACCCCCTCCCCCAACTCACAGTCCCTTGAGTTTTCTAAACAGTCACTACTAATGCTGGCTGCCTGACCATGCCCCCTCACACCCCACCATTTTACTCTAGCATGTCCTCTCCACTCAGCCTCCCCTTACCCCACCATTTCTCCCTATACCTTATCGGCCCTCTTCCCCACCATCTCACCTCCACCACAGTACTTACCTCTCTCTCTCATACCTCCTTTCTTCACCCCTCTGCCAGCTATCCCTGTCCCCCCTGAACTACTGACTAGGCACTTTGTGGCTGCTTATTCCCCCCCCACCCTCATAAAGTGTTTTTCTTGTTATTTTAACTTGTACCTATGTTTTGAGTTATTCTGTAAGCTCTGAATCCAAGCTGTATCATTCATTGTAATGTACCTTTGCTTTCTCCTACTGTACTTTGTTTTGCAATCTATGATGTGGAACTTTTGTAAAAAAGCTTGTGCTCAAAGGTTTTTTCTGAATAACTAAAAAATAAATAAAATAAAAATTCATCACAGTAAAATACTGCACAGTTGATAAATGACAGCAGAACAGAACTTTTAGGAACAACCTCAGTACTGGCTATTTGCTGAAATGTGAGCATGTTTAAGCATGGATGGGAAGGCCCCGCATGCTAAAACAAAAAAAAAAAATGCTTAGTAAAAAAAAATGGTGAATGGTATTTGTCTGGCTTGGGCATCTTGTCTAATCACACTGTCATGTCATCTTGAAACATCTGTGTTCTGGACCGGAACTACTCAGGTTTCTTTCACAGTTTCACACTTGACGAATGCAAACACGTCTTGAAATAACAGGCTTAGTTGACAGCCAAGAGTCATTTCACAATTAATACCAAAATATCTGTGTTACATGTTCTGGTGCTGGTTGGTAAAATGTTTCTCTGTGATAATAATTCTTGATGCAAATTGTCCTATAACTTTGAACGAGCTGTCCTCGGGGGAAGGGGCACTTTTCATTTCACTGCTCAGTGGTGGCAGTGGCAAAGAAGCTGGCTAGTGGCAGTACTACTGAACCTAACATAGGAAAACATCAAGTTGAATTGTCAGTAAAAATAGTTACTGATTATATAAACTGTGTAACTTTGAACAAGCAGCCCCTTGGAGGGGGGGCTTGCTTTTCATTCCAATCTCAATCAATACATGTCTGTCATTACTAACAGTTGACTATCATGTAATATTATACTTCTGTGATTGTACCACTTGCATGCATATATGTAAGAGTAGCTACAATTCCTGAACAGTAATATGTGGCATGACACTTATAAGAATGACATTAACTTCTAAATGGTTAGTTGTTGTGGTTGACTGACTGTTACAGAAACATGTTTATGAGCTTTCAACTTGTTAGAGTATATTCACTGTGAACATACAACATTCATGAACAATAGTGTCATACTTATAACATTAGCTCTAAAAGTAAATGTTTGTGGCTGACTGTTAACAGAAACATGTTTATGAATGAGCCTTTAACTTACCTTTTTAGAGTACTCACTCTGAACATTACTTTTTCAGTGATTTACCTTACAACAACTAATTTACTTAATTCCCAAAATGTACCTTAAAGTGTACCTGAATGCTATTTCTGAAATTAATATATAATGTAATTATATTACTGCTATTTGTTATGTGTGCATTTTGTGTAAGTGTAACTGAAACATTCAGTGTGTGTAACTGAAATATCACAGTGAAGAATAGGAATAAAAAGCTATTTTTAAACTAACTATATTGTCCATGTATTTGAATATGAAAATGTAATAATTTGTGTTTTTTTACATTGGTAAATTAATATAGCTATACTCCAAGAGAGTGACACGCATGAATTTTCCTGAAAAGAAGGAGAAAATGTATTGAATGGAACAAGGTAAGCAATATTACCTTACCATGATTAACACCATCACAGTAACAATGCTTAAAGTTGAACTACCTTGCTATATGAAATGGAAAAGCAAATGCAGGTATCGCAGTCACAAGAACACATTGATGTCCTTGATCATGCTACTACCTTAAGAATTTTAAATTTGGTTAATCCAGTAAGATTTATATTGGGGTACACAATATTTGAAGCATTTTCTGCAGTATTGTGCAAGATACCTACCCTGTATGAACTGAAGTTTGATTGCAGTATATAAAACTCCCCAATCCCTTAAATAAAGAATTACTTTTTACATTTCCAATAACCTTGAGCTCAGCTCGTAATTGGCTCTAAGAGCCGAGCCAGACCCTTGACTCAGCTCTTCTTTAAAAAATTAAGGCTTGCCCACCTTTATATGCCTTTTGCCTAGACCCAAACTTCTGAACACCTCTTCAAACTTGTTACCATGCACTCAGAAAGCTACAGTATCAGCATAAAGGGAGTAATGTAAGGTGTAGTTTTGGAGAAGAACACATCTGTACCTGTACTATCTGATATCATTTGTGCTTTAGTCCCCACTGTTCCATCCCAAAAACACGACTGTTCTGAGGGACACAAGAATCTTTTGCAATGATCTCAGGGATGTCCCTGAATCTCAGGGACAGCCGAAAGGTATGCTAACAATAGGCATTCATCTATGCTGTTATAGGAATACCAGTAACTGTTAATCTCATCACTTCCTCTGTGTGAATCAAATACCCATACATCTCTGTTAATATAGAACTGCCCATTTTCATTCATTTGCTCTCCTGTTGGCAACATTTCTGCTCAACATACTGCCAACAAGGTTGAAGTCTGATCTCCTAAGTTAACCATTCTTGCTGGGTTTACCTATTGATTATTACGTTATTAAATTTGATAATAATCTACCTTATTTTATCCCTTGAGCCCCTCACAATGCCTTTGCTTTGGAATACAGCGCTACTTATTTCATTGTAAACTCCAGCCAGGTGGGGTGAATAGCATTTCCTGATCTGTTGAGTATCTAATCTACACTCTAGCTTCCTACTAGCTAGCTAGAGGAAGCTGAAGCAGTGTTGCCATTACACCACCAAGTTCAACATGTTTCACTGCTATCACCCACGTCTCCTCTAGGTCATGGAAAAGACTTCTAGCCCACATATCTCTTCATCAATGATGATATCCAGATGGTCCTCATTCAGGAACCAAGTCTTTTACTCTCTACTACTAGAGTTTCGTCACATCAGCAGCAGCCTGAACTCTAACCGAACATGATCAGAAATGTTGTAGCAGCTTTGTTTTAATTTCTTGTCACAGCCCTCATCAACAAGCCTCAAGGCACAGTCTCCCTAACTTGTTTCTTCAGGAGGTCTATTTATTTATTCAAGTCTAGGGTTAAACAATACCTTTGAGCCGAGGCTCTTTTACAAAGGTTCCACGTCAGAAATAGAACAGTATACAGTATTAGAACAGTACACAAGCATTTAATCTTTGATGAACAAGTGAATGCAGCAACAAGGGGTACAGGACGGGAAATGAGGGACAGAGGTAAGAAGGTGTGGGGGGGGAGGGAAGGGAGAGCACAGAGTTCCAGAGGTAAGGGTGGAGAAAGAGGGACGGAGGAGCTAGGAGGGAGGTGGGGGGATGGTATGCAGCCCGGGGGCCTTGTCAAGGACAGACAGTTGTAAATGTCAGGTTAGGGAGCAGCAATTTTATTAATGAAGTGCTTGATACAGGGGATTAGGCAGAAGGATGGGGGACTAACGGGGCGAGCAGTCACAGGAGCTGGAGGCAAGCAGGGAGAGTCAAAGTCTGGATTTGAAGACACCAAGGGTTGGTGCAGCGAGAGTGTTGCTATTCAGGGAATTTAGCCAGTAGGGTGCCCTGTATGCAAATGATCTTTGTCCTTGGGTAGTACGACACCGTGGGATATGCAGGGAGTTTGGCATGGACCTCCTTGTATAGGAGAGGCTGGACCTGGATGAGAGAATAGCACACACTCCAGGAGGGGCAAGACCCATCATTATTTTCTTGGCAGTGATGCAAGTCTGGTATTTAATTCGACTGTGAAGTTGCAGCCACCCAGTCCAGGAGTAGAGTTCACAAGTGTGAGTGAAACTATGGGATCCTGTAATGAATCAACAGGTTTTATTGAAAGAGATAGTTGTTCGTTTGAGAGATGTGGCGGTAGCAGAGCCATAGATGATAAGACCATAGTCAGTAATGCTAATGACAGAGCTGTGGACTGCAATTGATGATGCATCAGAGGTAAGGTGTTTCCTATGCCTGAACAGTAGGCCCAGTCTGGTATTAGCAGATTTTGCTACATTATTAATGTGGGTAGCATAGAAGAGATTGGGGTCCAAGGTAATGCCAAGGTATCTGAAGGATTGCGTATGTTCAAGTGAGACACCTTTCATAGTTTTGATGGAGAGTTTATAGTACTTGTTTTTGTTGTGTGGGCTGCTGAAGGTCATGTATTTTATTTTCTTCTGATTGAGGATCAGTTTATGTGTTGAGAACCAGGCTTCAATGGATGAGAAGCCAAGCTAGAGTTTTTCTTGCAGGGCTTTAGAGTCATGATGAGAGGCTAGGATAACTGCATCATCAGCATAGAGAATGATTTGCTCAGTGCAGGAATCTGGTAGAAAGTTTAGGAATAGGTTGAAGAGGAGGGGTCCCTGAGGGACCCCCAAGTGGACAGGTCTGGGGTCCAAGAGGGTATCAGCAATTCTAACTCTCTGAGGCCAATTGACAAGGTAGTTTTTGAACCAGCTAATAGAGTCAAGTGAGAGCCCGGCATTTAGGAGCTGGCCAAGCAGGAGGCGGTGATTAACGGTATTGAAGGCTTTAGTCAAATTGATAAAGACTGAGCCAGTTAGTCGTCCATTATCCAGTGAGTTGTGGATAGCACCGGTGAATTTGAGAAGTGCAGAGGAGGTGCTGTGCCCTTTTCTGAACACATGTTGATGCCGGCATAGTATGTTGTGCTTATCCAGAAAGTCTGTAAGCTGGTCGGAGACAATGCGTTCTAGAGCCTTGGGGGGGGGTGATTGAAGTGGGTCTGAAATGTGTGTCTAAGAGTGTAGATTGGCATCATCCATCCACCAGAGATGGGAGTCTACCAGTTTTTACATCAATCATAACCTCACAATCTATAAGCTAAGCTGATCAAGACCTCACTGGAGATATTTCTTCTAGGACAGTCCTAGGCTCATTCTCCTTCGCTGCCTCCAGAGGTAGTTGCTTCCCTAAGAACTTGTAAAAGAGTGTATAGTCTCTCATTCTTCCAAGGTTCATTACAGGCTCTAATTTCTCTGCCCGGGGTTTGTCCCTCTGAAGTGCAATATGTAGCTGCTTATTGGCACTCAAACATCTCCACTCTAGTTGTTCTGCTCATCTTAACTCAAAGACAGTCTTCAGGGAGTCCCATTGGACATCTTCCTACATGCTTCAACTCAAAGAAGGTTTTCAGGGAGTTCCCCTGGACTTCTTCCTACATGCTTCAACTCAAAAACTGTCTTCAGGGAGTCCCCTTGGATGTCTTCCTACACACTCCAACTCAAAGAAGGTCTTCAGTCGAATCCCTTTAGACTTCTTTCTACACTCCAGTCTCCAATGGTATTTCCACTACTCCTGTTTTGCCTCAGTTTGGACTTCAGCAGCTTGTAAAGTCACCCTCGGACTTCATCAGATACATGCTAGCCTTGCAAAAACCTCCATAGCCATACTGCACCAAGCCTCTGCTACTCCATCTGGTCTACTTCTACAGATCAAGACAGTCCTCAGGGTCCCCCACAAAAGTCTTCAGATGCAACATCCTTCATACTCCACGCCTTTTACCAGCCATCACTGTCTCAAGTTTTCTGTCCAACTCACATGCCTCAGTATCTCTCTTCTATCTCCAGTGTAGAAGACCACATGACTTAGTTAGTGACTGGTGATTCTCAGCATGCCAGAGATCCTGCTCCTAACCAGCTTGTTTGCTCAGTTCCTGCCTTGATCTCTGCAAATTCATGGATTCAGATTCACCAAGTGACATTCATAACAGAGACATGATATGCATCTTTCCTATTCTCCTATTGCAGTTTGCCTTGGCACTCTTCTCAAGCTTTTGGACATTCAATACCTGCTTCTTTCCTTATGCCAGCTCCATTTTTCTCAACTGCCTGCAATCCATAACACTCTTTCTATGCTGGAACTGCAAAAGCGTCAGTCTTCAGCTATATTCTCCACTGTCATTCTTCCATCTATTCTCAACTACGGTTCGCCACTGTGGGATATCTGCACAAAATGGAAGCACTTGATAAGATGAGCCATTCCAAGAGCAAGCATTTTCCCTACTCTGGGCTGCCAGAATTCTCCTGCCTCTCATGCAACTTCTCTAAGTATAGCTTACCCTGTGAGTAAGTTGTATAATCTACCACTCCATCTCAGCATGTTCTCAGTCATCAACCTTCTATACTATCAAAATGCATGGTATTCTTCCTCTGATTCTTCTATCTCTTCCAGATACATTAGAATGAAGCTCTCTCCTGGCAATAACTCAGATGGCGATGCCCGCACCAGCTGTGCTTCCGTTCTCCCTCTGTTTTCCATGAGGTGCCATGCCTCATCACCTTTCAGCAGGGTCCATTCTATACAACATCGATCTCTTTACTATTGCTCTTACTCACTGAACTGACTGTTCCACATTTCCAAGAACCATAGATGAAGTTTACTTGGTGCTACACTTCATATCTACAATTCAGAACTGGAGTCATCGATTCTTCTCCTTCTACCCTCCCTCTGGAAGCTACTGCTTTTGGGGACAACTTCAGTCTGCAACTTTGTTAATCATTCAATCAATCAATCAGCAGCTTACAACATCCATCGGGCATGGCTGAGTTGCATTCCATCATAGCTACATGAAGGCTAATTTCCTCATCTCTAACTTAGGCCTCCCATTGGCTGCTCATTTCCAATGGAAGAAACATCTGTTTTCATATCTAACCCTGGGATATAATTTACTTATCCTCAATGACCTCCATCATGACATCTCCTCCTTGAGTCTCCAGTCTCATCAGTTCAGACCATAAGATCATCAGCAAGACAAGCTTTTCAAGGACCATCATAATGACTGTTCCTAAACAACTCATCATCGCTTGGAAAATATCTTTTTCAATTCATGCCATCTGGTCATATCCTAGGAGTTCCTTCCATAGTCATGTTCTTTCATTTTCTCAGACTGAGATAATGTTTATAAGCCTCTGCCTTAGCCATCTTTAATTGGAAGCCATTCTCTTCAAGTCATACAACCATTCAGAGCAGATCTCCTCAGTACATTCTCATATTTACACTCATAAAGTGCTGCCACCATACCTCATTATTTTGTAAGCCAGTATTACTCATTACATGGGCCTTAGTGCAAGTACTTAGTGCAAAGCTAGGGCGATGAAGATGGCGGCCACGCTGGGCTAGCCGTATCGTTCCGTTTGTTCTGCGGTTTTATTTTGCTTATGTTTCGTTTTTATCGCTTTACTTTTCGTTTATTTGGGTGTTTGTTGTAATTTTGTATGCTTTGGGCCTTTGTTGCTCTTGCTTATTCGTTTATCAGCGCCAGCGTGTTTGAGGTGGTTTGCGGTCTCGGCTTTCCGTTTTCGGTTCGGTTGTTTTATAAATCGGGACCAAGAGAGTGCGCGCGTCTGTGAAAAGAGGGAGGGCGGAAGTAATTACTGCGCTTGGAAATCACTACCTGCAAGCCGGGGCTGAGTCTCGGGGCGCATATCGGTCAGTGCCATGCCGACACCAGTGCTAGAAAGGAGATAAGTCTCCAAGATAGCATCGCATGTGTCCCCGGTGCCCTGTCTATGAGTTAGCAGTAACAGAAACTGGCCCTGCCCGGTCGTGATGCAGGGTACTGGGGGGAATTGTGAAGAGTGTGGTACACCAATGTAGAGACTTGGAAATATACTGGAGTTGTCTGATGAAGCCTTCCTTCCTGGAGTTTCTGTCTGCTTTGGTTTGTGGATTATGGACGGAGTTGAAGTGTTGCACATTCTGGTGTGAAATGTTTTGAGCGAGCAGTGGATTGCAGTCTGCCAGTGACGAAGTTGGAGGCTGAAGTTGGAAAGAGTTTTTGGGACGGTTGGTTGGAAGATAACCTTTCCTGGTGCTTGATTCATCAGAAAGACCCGAGTGGTTTACTGGGGTGGAAGCCTTTCCTAATCCTGACCTCGAGCCAATGGTGTGCTGCAGTTCTGTTGCCGTAGGGCGGCTGTATACGCAGCTCTTCCGTTTTCCCCGCTCAGTAGCCGGGTGGGTGACCGTTGTGGGGAGCGGGTTGGAAAGAGGTATCAGGAGTTGGGCGAGGACTCTCCTGAAGCCACTGTTGGAATACTGGATCCTACTGCTTGCTGATAATAAATTAGAGTCGGGGTTGAATATTCGGTCCCTGGTTTCCTGGATTAATCTTGGATTTACCTGGATTAACTTGGATTATTTGTCTCACTCCCGGATTCTTGATCTGACTGTGAGTTTTGATTCGCTAGCTCACTCTGGGCCTCCTGGTTTTAACTGAGTACATTTGAACTGGATATTTTATAAGTGTTAATTTGGTTGAACTATCTCATTATGTGAGGAGCGATTCCTTCACTGGATGATAGTTTGATGAAACTGTGACTGTTTGGACGTTTTATCTAATTTTAAAGTTATTGTTTGTTTATAATTAGTTTAGTTTATTAATTTTAGGTATATTTTATTTTCCCTCCCAGTGGTGAGAGGACTGGGTGGGGAAGTAAATTAGAGTTTTGTTTTATTTGTTAGTGTTTTATATAGGTTTGGAGGGTGAGAGGTTTTGTGGAATTATTATTTAGGATTGATTTTTATTTAGAAATAAGGGGTGGGTTAAATAATTTTAAAAATTTAGGATTATTTATTTGATATATATTAGAATTGTACAAATGTGTCGGGATAGTATGAGGACAGTTGGGCGTTATTCCCCCTTCGAACTCAGAGACCTTCGTCCTTTTTCCTGTCCCCCCTTATCAATAGAAGTTTATAGATGATGTAGGGCTTTAGGGATTGCTAGAAGAAGGAGGAGGACGGGGCCTGGGTTTGGAGAGGGAATGGAAAGGAACGGGCTGATAGGGATAGTGGGGACAAGGAGACACCCTGGGGCGAAATGGGCCCAGGAAAGGGGTTCTCCCTGCCTGGTTCCCATACCCAAGGGTTCTGACTGTGGTCAGCAGGTAACACGGTCATCCTCGGTGTCTCATCCTACTCGGGCGGTGTTGTGCAATGCCAGGTCTATTAGAAACAAAACGGCTATTATAGCTGATTTTGTCGGGGCATCAGACCTGGCGGCATCACTGAGACCTGGCTGGATGAAATGCTGGACCAGTTTTGGGCAGCAGTTCCAGCCGGGTACTCGGTGATACACTGCCCGAGGCTGGATCATAGGGGCGGGGGTGTTGCCATCTGTTTTAGATCAAAACTGGGCCTAGTGGAGGTACCGGTGGGAACTACCAAATCCTTTGAATGTATCCTGGGCGAGGGTGTGGGGTGCAGGATACTTCTCGTATACCGTCCACCAGGTGATGGGAATGTTTTCCTGTGGGAAGTCATGGACCTCGTTGTCGACCTGACATTGGGGTCCCCCAGATGGTTGGTTCTGGGGGACTTCAATGCCTGGGTTGACGATGAGGTCTCGCAGTTTGGTCAAGACTTCCTCCAGTTAATGATGTCACTGGGCTTCACACAGGTTATTTCCTCCTAGACCCATATTGGTGGTCATTCACTGGATTTGGTGTTCCTTCTGGGGATGGAGATATCCGATCTGGTGGTGGAACCAGTCGGATGGTCTGACCATCACTCCATTGGGTTCAGTTTTGTGGCCACCCTTTGTAGGTCGGCCCCTACGGAGATGGTCCGGTATTGCCCTTTAAGGGGTGTTTCCCCTGACGGTCTGATGGCGGTGCTAGACCTATCGAGTTCACCGAGAGATTGCATGGATCCAGGTGAGCTGGTACTTGCCTATAATGAGGCGGTGGCAGGGGCTCTGGATTCCATTGCTTCTGTTCGTATTCATCCTCTCACTCTTCGACCTAAGTCTCCCTGGTTTGATGAGACTTTGAGGGAGTTGAGGAGAGTTGGACGAAGGTTGGAGAGGTGCTGGCGGAGGTCGGGTCAGGATTGTGACAGACTTAGATTGATGGATCACTATGTGATCTATCAATCAGCAATCTCTCATAAGAAGGCAGAATTCCTGTCCAGAGAGATTGCTGCTGCACAGAATAGACCAGCTCAGCTCTTCCGGACTGTGGACAGATTGTGCAATCCAATCTGTCTGCAGCCCAGAAGAGTGTTTTCTCAAGAATGGTGTGAGGAGTTTGCTCTATTCTTTTCAGATAAGGTTGCCACAATCAGATCAGACATCCATCTAATCCTCTCTAATGGGAGTGGTGATGGTCAGCAGGAGATGTCGGACCCCCAGTTTGTGTGGTCTGATTTCGGCCTTCCTACAGTTGAAGAAATTGTGATGATCATACAATTATTGCGTCCGACCAACTGTAGTTTGGATCCTGGCCCCACACGTCTCTTAGTGGGGTGTGTGAATAAAATCGGCCCCATCCTAGCTGAGATAGTCTGTAGGTCCTTGGAGAGGGGGATTTTTCCAAATCCTCTAAAGGAGGCGGTGGTTCAGCCCCTCCTTAAGAAATCCTCCTTGGACCCGGACTGTCTAGCAAACTACAGGCCTGTCTCTAACTTACCCTTTGTTGGTAAAGTTATTGAGAAGGTGGTTGCTCTGCAGTTAAATGATCATTTGACCAGCCACAATCTCTCGATTCCCTCCAGTCGGTTTAGAAAGACATAGTACTGAGACAGTTCTGATTCGGTGCTAAATGACCTCCTAATAGCGAGAGATCGAAGATCATGTTCCATTCTGGTCCTTCTTGATCTCTCTGCAGCATTTGATACTGTAGACCATGTGTGCTACTGGAATGCCTGCGGTCTATCTGTGGACTGTCTGGTACAGTCCTCAGCTGGTTTCGATCTTACTCGAGGGTGGGCGCAGAGAGTAGTGTCTGGGATTTTTTCCTCAGCATCAATCTCCCTATCCTGAGGGTACCGCAGAGTTCCATTTAGCACCCATGTTGTTTGCAGTATATGCTGCCTTTAGGAAGCGATTATTAGGTGGTGCGGTTTGAGTTTTCACTGCTATGCAGATGATACTCAGCTGTACATGTCCTTTGCGCCCGGTCAAGATACTGCCTTTGGTCTTTAATAACTGTCTTGCTGAAATCCAGGACTGGATGAATGTGAGTTGGCTGAGGTTGAACCCTGTTAAAACTGAGGTGTTGGTTGTGGGCCAGGATCGCCGGGAGGTGGGTTCATTGGTTGGTTCACCCTCGGGTTTATGGCTTGGGGATACTCCGCTAATTACCTCAGACTGAGTGCGGAATCTGGATGTTGTATTTGATGACCACTTGACATTTAAATCTCAGGTGTCAGCGGTTGTCAAAACCTCTTTTTACCATCTGAGGAACATCATCCAGGTGAAACACCTGGTTCCCCCCCCGACGATCTGCCTACTTTGGTCCACGCCTTCGTTATCTCCCACCTTGACTACTGCAAATCGCTCTACCTAGGGCTTCCTGGGGTTGAGATTCGCCGCCTGCAGCTAGTGCAGAATGCAGCAGCCAGGCTGTTGACGGGCCCATCTAGGGCCAGTCATATAACGCCTGTGCTCCGTGGTCTGCACTGGTTGCCAGTTTGCTGGCAAATCACCTTCAAGGTCGGTTTGCTGACATATAAGGCCCTACATGATCAGGGACCGGTTTACCTGAAAGATCTCCTTCATCCCTACTGTCCCCCCCGCTCTCTCCAATCCACTGACGAGGGATTGCTAGAGATTCCCAGGGTTCGTTTAAAAACTTCAGGGGCAAGATCATTTAGTTTTATGGCCCCAACCCTGTGGAACTCTCTACCTCGTCAGGTGCGGGAAAGCCCTACTGTCCATAGTTTTAAAGAATCTTTAAAGACTCACCTCTTTAGGAAAGCATTTAATGATTTTTAATATTGTTGCTTATTGTATTTGTAATTGTTTTATCTAGTGTTGTACATGTTGTTTATTGTATTTGTAATTGTTTTATCTAGTGTTGTACAGGCGCCTTGGTTTTTAGAAAGGCGCCTTAAATAAATAAATAAAGATTGAGATTGAGATTGAGATTCAGTCCCCAAGTCTTCCTAGCTTCATCAGATGTGCTCTCTTTTAGCATGCCTTCATCATTCTGTCCATTGTGGAATCAACTGAACTTCACCAGAGCCCCTTATCGATTGTCTATTAATGAAGTAGACACTGAAACTACCTGTCATCTGACTTAAACATGAGCTCATGAGCCATCTCGTTCACCTCTGAATCTCATTAAATAGCATATTATGTCAGCATTTTCTGCTTTAATCCTCTCAGTGACTAGCATCTTTACATCTCAACTGTAACCGCCATTGGACATTCCCTATGAGGCCAGAGTACTGTTTCAGATTACGAAGAACAATTATTCATCAGCTCCTTCAACATCCTACTCATCAACTTCCCTGGACTCTTCTCCATGTTTTCTGACTTCTAACGAGTTTCCAGCAACAACTACTGTATCCTTCGAAGTATCTGAGAACTCTTCTATGACCATCCACTACAAGTCGATTGCTTTCTCAAGGTTTTTGTTTTTTTCCAAGCAAAGCAGCATCATCGGCATCCAAATCAACATCCTGCTCCTTTACCAGGTTGGAAGATCTAGAATGCAGTGTCTTCTCCTATCCAGAACAGGAAAACTATCAATCATTTAGGATCATCTCCTCTTAGTATGCCTACAGGACATGCAGGTTAGTAGCCATGGATCCTCAGAGGTTTCCTCCACAGGGTTTGTTTCTCTCTCTCCTGCATGCTACTGTCCATGCTCTCCATGAGTTGAAGGAGGTTATCACTTTATGGGCCTACTATTCCCTAAATGCTGCCTGACTCCTCTACTGAGGGTGGGAATTTAGAAAGGCCAAAGTTAAAGTATGCACAAGTACTATATTCTATTTACCAAACTTAAATGTGGAAGGGCTAAAGCCCTGGGTTCAGTGGTGAATAGCTCCTCCCATGTTCCAAATATAAGCCAGCCTCTCACAGCAATCCATGCTCAGCATGTTTTGTTCCCCTCCATATCCTCCCCAGCCTCCTCCTCCTCCTCTAGCACTCTATTGACCCTCAGTGCTGGGCCTTCTAATCCCTAAACACTCTCTGAGGGTAGGAATAAAGAAAGGCCAAACTTATCACGACTTACTGTTGTCCGTATTGCATGATACTGGCCTGGATGTCGCTGCTGTCAACTGGTTCATGTGCTACCTTATGGACAGACAACAGCAAGTAAAGGCTCAAGGGGATCTGTTGCCACTTAAAACATTACTTAGAGGAGTTCCTCAAGGCTCAATATTAGGACCTTTTCTTTTTGTGTTATATATCAACAACATCAACAAAGGTATCAGTCAAGCAAGTGTTCATCTATTCGTTGATGATACTGTTATCTCTGTTGCCAAACCCACCCTAGAAATGGCATGCAGTATGTTGCCACAAGAATTCAGTTTACTTCAGCAAAACCTCCTGAGTCTTAAGCTCTTGCTCAATGCTAAGAAAACTAAAGCAATGTTCTTTTCCTTGAAACAACATGTGGCCAGTCACTCCTTACTGGGCACTCAGCAACAAATGACATCCCTTTTGGGGGACCCGATTGAGACAGTAGACAGATTCAAATATTTAGGCTTTTGGATAGACCACAAACTCTCCTACGTGACTCATCTTGAGGAACTGTGCAAAAAACTGAAACAACAACTAGGATTGTTTTTTAGAATTCAATACCTCCTTACCTGGAAAGCTAGGCAAAGGCTCGTGCAGTCCACATTCCTTCCTCTTCTGGACTATGCTGACCTACTGTATAGCCATGGACCTAGTACTGCACTGGTCAAGCTCAACACATTGTATAATAGGGCTTTAAGGTTCATCACCGGCGCTCCCCTTAGGACCCATCATTGCTCCTTACACGAGATGCTAGACTGGCAATCATTGACTACCAGGAGAATCATAAACGTGGCTACCTAGATCTACAGAGCCCTAATTGGCAAGCTGCCACAATACATATCTTGCCTTCTATCCAATACCCCTGGAGCTTATTCACTTAGGAGTCATTCGTATCTCACATTCGATGTCCCTAGATATAAAACTTGCTTTGGGTACTCAGACCTTAGCCATGCCCTGCTAGCCCTTTGGCACTCCTTACAGAAATTACTGAAATGTTCCTCCCTTGTTAAAATGGCAACATTTAGAACATTATTAAAAAAATACGTCAGAGACTCCTGCAACTGTTACCACTAATGACCATACCCTAGTAGGAAGCAAGTTGCCTGGGACTGTACATTTTGTCCTTCTCTACCTTCCCCCTTGAACTTTATCCTCAGCCCTACCACTAATTTCTCCTCACTTCTCATAAATGTAGCCATCCTTTTCCGTCATCCTTTTCCTCCTTGTTCTCCCTTAGATCTCATACGCACTTACTCCCACCACTTCTTGTAACTTTCTCCGCCTGTCTAAGTGGACTATAGCTTGTCTCTAGTTTAGGCAAAACCATATTATGCTGTCCTTAAATGCACTTAGGGTACCTCTGCCAAGGGTTTACTCAAAATTTTTGTAAATATACTGACTTGTATGTTATTTTGTTTTTTCAAGTACTTATGTATATTGCTTTCTCATTTCCTGGGCTTGTCATGACTCTAGTGTGTAATGTTTACTGTCCTCAATTCCTGATTCTGTATAACCTTTGTCTGTTATGTTTATCACTGTATGGATGTCCAGGTCCACTTTGTAAATGAGTTTTTGCTCAATGGTATTTCACCTGATTAAATAAAGATTTTGATTGATTGATTGATTGACTATAGTATACACAAGCATTATACTCTATTCCCAAAACATCGAGACTATAAGCATCGAAATTTAGAGGACTCAAATTTACCTGAAACAAATAAAACATTATGGCAAAATGTTTCTATGTCTGGATCCAGGGTCAGAGTGCATGAGCAAGGGTGATCCCCAGGAACATGTAAATTGCACCTTTGACAGTGCTGAGCCAATCAGATGTTGCTGTACTGGCAACTTTTCAAGTGTTCATGACAGGATTAGCAGTGCACAGCCGGGATGCAATGCAGTACCCTGCAATATTACTGCAAAATGCTGCAGGGACCAATGTAATTCAGTTCTAATTAAAGGAGATCTACTGGCAGAGATGAAGCCCTGACCACTATACAGACTGGGACTTCAGTACCCAGATCCCCCTTGCAGGCACAATATACATGAAACTGTATTTTTATCTTAAGACTCGTAAAAACTGTATGATGCTCTATACCTGCTGACATGTTCTAATATCCCATTCCTCACCCCCCCGATCATGCTGCTAACAACATGATATGATGATGCACCTTTGCCCCTTCTGTATGGTGCCCTTATGTACAGAGATTTAATAATCTCCTGTCTCCCATGCCCTGCTTTATTTTTACAGACTTTTCCTAAATGCCATGTGCATGTATAGCATACATGTGGCATTTAGGCAAAGTCTGTAAAAATAAAACAGGGCATGGGAGATACGGAGATTATTATATCTCCATACGTAAGGGCACCATGCTGGAAGGGGCAAAGATGTGTCATCATATTGCATTGTTAGCAGCCCAGTATTGGGGGTGGGGGGTGGAAGACTGCAATATTAGAACATGTTGGCTGGTATGCAGCTTTGTACAGTTTTTATGAGTCAGGTAAAAATACAGTTCCATGTTTATTATGTCTGCAGGAGGGATCTGGGTACTAAAGCCCCTATCTGTGCAGTGGTCAGGGCTTCATGTCTGCCAGTACTTCTCCTTTAAGCCCACTTGTTATGCAGTACTTTTGTGATATCATTTACTGCAAGGTAGTGTGTTGCATCCTGGATGGTGCCACTGTGTAAAAGCAGAAGTAATCAAAGTACTAATGTTACTAAAGGTACAAAAGAAAGTCTGTAGATGTGACATAATTATGTGGCCAGAAAGAAGGTTGAGAGGATTCCCCTGACAATGAAAGGGAAGTGGCTGGGTGCTTGGGGTCAGAAACACAGCATCTATTAGGACTCAGGGCATAACAAGGATACAGATACACAGAGCTATGCACCCATGAATTAACACAATTTGCAAGGGGGCAAAGGCCAACAATGTGGTTGATTTTCTTCTGTACACTTAGGATCAACCTTAGACCTCAAGGTTCCCCTCTCAAAACATGTTATTGATGCCCTCCCACTCTATATACAATGCTTTAAACACCATTCAAAAACACAGTTCAACCAAATAGTTTATCAAATTAGTAGGCAGCTGTGGCAGTTAAGTTTATGTTTTTTAACATCAATAATTACACTCTCCTGGTGCTGCCAGAGAAACCTCATGGATGCTCCTTCATTCATCACTCTAAAATAGGCAGTGCCTGGCTATCTGTGTGTCATCTTTTATCTGTTAACTCCATGCTGGACTTCAACCTCTGCATGAATGTAAATTGGAATGCTCTTGGGTGGTGAGAGAACCCTCAGGTTCATTAACCTTTTTTTATACTGTCTCTCCTGGCTATTAAGCACTTCTTATTTATTCTGAGCAGTAGTAAGAGTATTGCCCTTTCACCTGGTTTCCTTAGTTACTCTGGTGAAAGCAGAGACTGTTAAATCAATGTATTAGTCTTGCTGCTGGATATGTCATTGTGATGTTGCTTGGCTATAACACATACTACAGGACTCATTTTTGGATTCTCCTATTTTTGCTTAATTTGCCTATTTGTTAGTACAGTAGTTGTCTTGCTGCTGATGGGGTTTGGTGAGGGGATGGTAGGGTACTGGAATTAAGGGATTGGGGTTTATGTTTTGTATTTGACAGTGAGGTGGAAGGGTGCATTGTGGGTGGGGGTTAGTCATTTTAGAGTGAGTTTCATTAAGGTGCTCTTTCAGACTGTAGACAGGCTTCTCCATCCTGCCTGTCTGGAGCCTGTGAGAGCAGTTACGCCCACAAAATACAAGACGTTCAGCTGGTTCTTCTCAGACAGGATCTCCTCAGTCAGAGCTGGAATTACTCCTATTGGGCCTCTGAAGCATGGCAGTAGGGGGACTGTGGGTCGGGAATGCAATCAGTGGTCTTTGGAGGAGTTGCGGCCAGTGACGATGGAGGAGGTATGCAGGATTATCTCAGAGCTGTGGCCTATATTTTGCAACCTAGCTCCAGGCCTGATGCAACTACTAGTGAGTTTTGTCAAGCATCTGGGTATGGTATTCACAGAGATTGTCCAGTGCTCCCTATCAGAGGGGTTGTTCTCGGCAACACTTAAATGCACACTTGTGAAACCTCTTCTGTAAAAAAACATCACTGGATCTGGATGTCTTGGTGAATTACCGCTCAGTGTTTAACCTTCCATTTTTTGGGAAAGGTTATTGAGAAGGTTGTTGCACTTCAGCTTGAGGCACACATTTATTTATTTATTTATTTCAGTTACAGAATTACAACCTTTTTGCCAAGGGGCTCTTTTACAAAGGCTCCATGTCATTGACATACAACAATACAGTGCATAAAGATTTACAGAGGCAATAACATTCTGGGTAGCTAAACCACATTATGTCTATAGGACAAGAGAAAAACAGAAGATATATGCATAATTGGAAACAGGCAGAGAAAGAACTAATTCCAGTGATGAGGTCTCAGCTAAGACATAACCTGTTGCTAAGCGCAGAGATGTAGTTGCTAAGAGCAGTGGGAGGGAGCAAAGTAGCAGCCAGAAGTGGCTTAGTCATAGAGGATTCTGAGGGGGAGTGAAGGGGAGAGAGGGATGGGGGGAGGGTTAGAGAGAGGGGAGTGGGTGGCTACCAGGAATGACTGGAGTGGGTAGAGTGGGGCTGGGGGATGGGGAGAGGCAGCCTGGTGAGGAGCACTGGGACCTGAGCCACAAACCTGAACTGGGAGGGAGGCTTAGGGAGGTTTTTGGGGATTGGGTAGGAGAGGGGGAGGAATAGGGGGAAGTAGGGCAAGAGAGTAGGTCTGGGGTAGGTTTCTAAGCAAAGCAGCCTTGCAACCTTCGACATCTTTGAGCCTTTCCAGTCTGGATTTAGAGCCAGGCACAGCATGGAGACAGCTCTAGTCAGAATGCACAATGACCTGCCTAGAGTGAGGAATAAAGGAGAATGGTCATTTCTTGTCTTGTTGGATCTGTTATCAGCCTTTGATACCATGATGCATGGGCTTCTTTTGGATTGACTCAGAAGTATGCAGGACTCACCAGCAAGGTTATCAGCTGGTTCGAGTCCTATCTCTGGGATAGAACCCAGAGGATAGTGTTAGAAAGATTTTACTCCCACCCAGTGGTTCTTTTCTATGGTGTACCCCAGGACTCTGTTCTGTCACCCATGTGGTTCATGGTCTACATGCTACCCCTGGGCAAGTTTCTTAGATGTTATGGTCTTGGGTTTCATTGCTATGCAGATAATACCCAGCTCTATATGCCTTTGCTCCTGGACACCATGTTGCCTAGCCGAGATTCAAGACTGGATCTCATCGAGCTGGCTGACACTCAACCCTGAGAAAACTGAAGTACTAGTGATTGAGCCAGGCCATGGGGTGGGGGTTGACAGCTGCCGGGAGAGAGACTGGGCTTTGGCTTGGTCCATCTGGGCTTTTAGCTGCTTCTATGTTGAAGAATGTGGGAGTCATACTGGATGAGTCATTGAAACTGGAGGACCAAGTGTTGGCAGTAGTCTGGAATGGCTTTTTTCACCTGTGGAATAGCCACCAGATCAGATCCTTTATCCCTCTTGGTGACCTGACCACACTGGTACATGTGTTTGTGACCTCCAGGCTAGACTACTGTAAAGCTGTCTACATTGGGATAAGTGGGAGTACGCTGTGATGCCTGCAGCTGCTGCAGGACACAGCTGCCCAGTTACTTACGGGCCTTTCTAGATGATGCCATATTTACCCGGCACTGTGAGATCTGCACTGCTTGCCAGTGAAGTGGAGTATGTCATTTAAAGTGGATTTGTTAACCTACAAAGCCCTGCAAGGGCTGGGTCCGGACTACCTGGCTGAGCTCCTGCACCCACACTTCCCCTTCTACCTACTCCTGCCCACTGAGGAGGGCCTTCTGGTGGTTCCTAAAGTTAGATTGAAGATCGCTGGGGCCGGGCTTTCAAAGTAGCAGGCCCAGCCCTTTGGAATTCTCTACCCAGAGACTTGAGGGATGCCTTCAAGAGGGGCTTAAAACATATGTTTCAACAAGCATTTAGGGATTATTAGTAACATCTTTTTTCAGCACAGCTTAAATTGTTAACTTAGCTTTTGTTAATTTTGTTGTATAAGTTATATATAGTTATTTATTTGTTATTGATTTCTGTGGTTTTAATGTGGTTGATTAATTGTTTTAATGGTTTATGTATTGTTATCTTGTAATGGCACCACAAACAAAGACTACTACTGCTGCTATCTGACAGTGGTGTTAGTCTGCTTGTCATCTGGAGTCCTGGACATGTAAAGGGTGTCATGGTAATAGCTTTTTTTATTTCCTTAAGTTAGGGAAAGTCCTAGAGTCCCCTCATATCCACTCCATTACTTAGCCACTTCTTGATCCAGCCAGGGAATGCCAGATTTTCAATTCCCACTCCTGCATAGGACAGTAGGAGAGGCCCACCATGATGGTGCATGTCAGGTTTTCCATTCCTACTTTTGCAGGACACCAGAAGAGGCCTGCTATGCTGGCAGATGCTAGTTTTTTTCTGTTCCAGGTCCTGCATGACAACAGTACAGGCAATGGTACTGATGGATGCTTGGTTTTCTACACCTGCTTAACACCTGGAGAGGGTCACCATGTCAGTCGGAACTGGGTTTTTAATTTCTGCTTGTGCAGAACACCAGAAGAGACCTGCCATGTCAGTGGGTGCTGGGATTTCTATTTCTACACCTGCAGACCAACAGGAGAGGCCCTATGCAGAGTCTTCTAGGCCACCAGGTCCATGGGGAGGGTGGTACTCTATCCTATTTATTTATTTTTATAATTTTTTTTATTTATATTTATGACTTTGGTAACCGAGTGAGTGCGCTGATCTCAAGGACCGTTTTCAGGCACAACTCGAGCCACCATACAGTGACACAGAGTTACAAACAGCAATGCATAAGACTGTCAACAGTTAGACAATAAAACATAATTACAAATAATGTACAGTTTACAATAAACAGGTAAAAATGGTATGCTAGAATATAGGGTAGCCTGAGGGCTCCACATTGGTACAAGATTTTTAATACATGGATCTACTAAGCTTATACCTGTACTAGTAGAAAAACAAAATTCATAAATATTTACATGCTATATATAGCAATATATAGACTATCCAAGGAAGCAATGGCACCAGGAGATTGCCATGAGTCACTCGTTGAGGCGAGATTTGAAGTGGCCATGGGTGTTGGTGGAGCAGAACTCGGCAGGTAGTTGATTCTATAACATTGGGGCAGCTACCAGCAGGGCTGTACCACCCATATTTGTGGATATCCTGGGAATATACAGAGGGGGGGATGCTGTCAGAGCACAGGTGATGGTGAACTGTGTGTACTGAGAGGATGGCTGCAAGGGGGAACTCCTGGCCAGTCCGGATGGCAGAGTCAACCAAGCTGCCAAGGGTGAGGGAGAAGCAGCCTTGCAGTGGGAGCCATTCTAGCATACTGTAGAGGACACAGTGGTGAGTAGAAAATGGGGCTAGCAGGGCAAAGTGACATGCAGTGTTACAGGCAGAAGAGAGCTTGGACATCAGGGTTGAGGACATCCTAGCATAGATGGGTGTGCAGTAGTCCAGGATTGGTAGTAGATTATTCTGGACAATGTCCAGTATGGCTTCCAGGGTGAGGTGTTGCTGAAATCTGTTGGCTACGCTTAATTTTTGGTGTAATCTTTGAACCAGAGAGTTGATGTGGTCTGCGAAAGAGAGGGAGGGGTCGAGTAGGACATCAAGGTATTAAAAGGTGTCAACTTCTTCCAGGGCTTGGCCATTTGGAGAGATGATATTGAGAGCAGGGAGAGTTTTGAATTTGGCTGGAAATGGCTTGGATCTGAAAAGCATGGATTTTGTTTTTTTAGCATTAACCAGGAGGAGGTTTTCCACAAACCAGTAGTGGGCAGCTGCATAGTTACGAGTAAGAACAGAAGAGATGAGGGAGGGGGATTTGTTGCTGTAGTAAAGTACAGGGTCATCAGCATAGAGGAGGGGGTGGCATTTCAAGCTGCCAAGGGCAGGGAGTTGATAAATAAAGAGACTAGAAGGGATCCCAGGATGGAGCCCTGGGGCACACCTGTCGAGATGGGCAGGGTGGAGGAACTGGCGGGTCTGATACACACAAATTGGGCGCGACCAGAGAGGTAGCTCAGGAACCAGTTTGTAACCTCTTGAGAGCAGCTGAGATATCATAGTTTGTGGAGGAGGAGGGCATGATTGATCATGTCGAAGGCTTTTGAGAGGTCACCGAAGACTGTACCGGTGGCATTATCATGGTTCATGCTTAATAGTATGTGGTCAGTCAGTAGTGTGAGGGCGGTGGTGGTGGTGGTATGGTTCTTGCAGAAACCATGCTGTTGGCTACTCAGTAGGTTATATTTCCCCATGTACTCAGCAAGCTGGTGGTGGATGCCCTTCTCTAGTAGTTTACTAAGGTGGTGGAGGATGAAGATGGGACGATAGTTGTCTGTGGATAGAGGATCACCTGCTTTGAAGATGGGAATAACCTTGGCAATCTTCCAGGGGTTGGGCATAGAGGAGGAGGAGGAGGAGGAGGAGGAGAAGGCGAGGTTAAAGATGCAGGTAAGAGGCTCTATGATAGCTGGTGAGATGAGCCTGAGGAAAACTGGGGAGAGACTATCAGCCTCAGGTGACCCATGATTTGGGAGGCTTTTCAGGAGTTTAGCGGTGTCAACAGTTGAGAGAGCTTTAAAATAGAAAGGTGGATTGTGAGGATGGGTGGTAGGCCCTGCAGGAGTTAACAAAGGGTTAGAGAGGGGAACCAAGCTATTTGGCAGGCCATTTGGAAGTTTACTTAGATACATGGACAGGACTGTGAATTTGTCATTGAAAGCCCTGGCCACTTTTAGGGTCGGTAATGGGACCATCTGGGGAGTTTAGTTGCAGGAGTGCCTTGCTGTTGTGGGAGTTAAGGAGGGAGCCGATGGATGACCAGAATTTCTTAGGGTCGCTGTAGAAGGTGTGGGAATAGATGGAGACAGACACCAGTATGCAGAACTCAAATCAGCTTTTATTCAGCGAAACAAAATGCAATAAAGCAGCGAACTGTACAATGACCAAAAAAATAAAGAGGGTTAAACTAATAAATGAAATAGAAATTCAGTTGTAATTTCAACATTCGACCACCAGAAGGCACTAGGGTCCATGGTAGGGTCAGCCCCTCTGCTGAGCCTTAAGATCTGCTCACAACTGGCTCTAGTGCTCTACTGAGCCCTCATCTGCTTTTTTCTTCTAAGGCCCCCTTCTAAATAGGGCTACAGTCATGTGGTGCTACTAAGCTCTGCCCCTTTTTTGTAAATATATCAATTTTTTTACAAATACACATTATTATTTATTACCAAACATAAAGTATATCTAATTAGGTTATAACTTTTCTCATATGGGCACTGGAACCAGATTTTAACCATTTTAGGCAAAATTATCATTGTTGAGGATGGTTCTCTGCTATTCTAGCTCCTCCTACATGTCCTCAGTCCAATATAGCTAGAAGCAAAGAGGCCGGCCGGCCGGCTCTATAGGAGACTGGGACAGGAGAGGGTCAAGAAATAACAGGACCACTCCCCAAACCTTCCTCAACTACACAGAAAAATAAAACAGGTGTTTTATTTTGAAATACTCTTATAAGCTTAGGCATTTGTTAAATTACTACATTTCTACAATTATTATTTCCTTAACTCTGCCTTTGTGCAGCCTTATTGTTTTTCCAAACCTGCTAGAAGAAGCTGTAACTGTAGCTGCATTTTTAGTATTGTAACCTATAGCAACCAGCTCTAAATGGAACAGGCATAGGAGTATTATCCTCCTATCATTTTAATATGTTTTCCATCTTTAATCTTCTTTGGCTACTTTCAATTGAAATAAAAAGCCTAACTTTCCTAGTCATGCTAAAACAGAGCAGCCTGCAAGTGTGTGTGTTAAGCTGCAGTGAGAAACCTCCTGTTTTCAGCAAACCTGCCTAACCTGAACCACTTGAACACCACAAAACACAAGTAGGCTACTGAACAGCCTAATTACTAGCTTTTGCCCTGATTTTTTTTAGTCCTTTCAGCAAGCACAACTCGCTTGCTGTAATTCGCACATTCATGAAGGAATGTGCGCATGTTCACATGATCACATGATCGTGCAGCAGGTTGTGTGCAAGTTTGTGAAGGATCGTGGATCACTATGGGGGAGGGGAAGGGAGTAGCAAATGAAGGATTTTCCTGGAAAGACCCTGAAATAGAAATAAAGGAGCAAATAGAAAACCATGCTACAAGTGGCCTGCCTATAGATGGGGAAACCAAGGGGGACAGGCAGATACAGCAAGAAATAAGTGCTGTTGCAACAGGCTTTTAGACAAAAGAAGGATGGGCTCTCCAGGAATATAACACCCTTTTACAGTCATCAAGGTTAGCCTGTTGGAGGTGACAGAAATGATTCTGCTTGAGGGACTTGGCCAGGTGTATACATAGATTTCTCCAATGCCTGTAGGCATCCCAGAGAGCAGATAAGGGGGAGACCTTGTAGGTGGACCAAGCACGATCCCTATCTTTCATCAGGGTAAGGAGGTCCTTTATTACCCAACGTGAGCAGCTGCCTCTAACCCTCCTTGTAGTGACAGGAAAGTGCCTCTCTTGGAGAGTCATAAGGATCTGTGTAAATAGGGTTATTGCCGTCATCATGTTGGTAAGAGAGGAAAGAGCAGACCAGTCCAGGGCCCAAGCTTCCTCAAAGATGCTTGAGGTGTTAGGGTTCCTGAAGTTCCAGAAAGCGAGAGATACTTGGGCAAGTGAAGTTTAAGCTTGTGTGAGGAGATACAGTATGCTGGGGCATGGACACTGATGGAGTCTGCCATGGTATAAGCTTGCAGAACACAGTCATCCCTGTTAGTAATTATCCAGTCCAGAAGAGTCTGGGAGGCCGTGCATTAATTTTGTCTGGTAGGGAGGGTGATTGTCTGGAAAAGACTGTATTGTTTTAGGAGGGTAATGTAGTCTGGCTAGAGGGTACTCAGCCAGATTAAGTTGAAGTCCCCGAGGAGAATGGAGTCTCGTCAAGGGGATAGGGAGATGAGGTCCAAGAGGAAGCTGTTTAGACCCTCTGTTCCAGCAGTGGGAGGGTTGTAGCAGCAACCTAAGATCATTTTCTTTCCATTATAACTTGATATATGAAATGTAAGTAGTGTAAAAAGTAATATTATGAAGCACATGGTATTAGGGATAAAAATCATTTACAAATGAAAGTTCCATGGATTTCACTGGGGCTGAATTTCTTCTGTGATTTCTTGCACAATTTACATAACAAAATTGTTTTTAGGGCCTTGTTGACCAGAACTGTCACATGCAGTGCTGTCTAAGCCAGGAACCTAACCTTCAAAGCAGTCATGGTGTAATTTCACAGGTAAACATTGCCTTAAACATTTATTAGTCCAATAACAGCAGACATAAACAAAAACAGAAAACATAAGCCCATAGCCACTCAAAGAGTAGTCTATCTTTGGAACAGTTTGCTTGAGGCAGTAGATACTATCAATAATCTGAATATCTTTGAATACAGGTTGGACTACTTTTTAAAAGAGGGAGAGTTTGGAGACATGGGTGCTGGGTTTGTAAAATGTTTGGTCTGGCCCAGTGGTCAGGAGCAAAGCTCCAGCCGGTGTCTATGGGAGCAGAGCCCCCTATACTTGGGGTTTTGGGGTTAAGCATGCAGGTTGAAAAAAAACAATCATGGAACCAGTGTGTGTGGTGTGGGGGGCATGCATGCTATGGGGGATGGTGGCACTGACTGACAACTGGGACCGATAATCTTTCCATTATAACTTGATATAAGAAATGTTAATAGTGCAAAAAGTAATATTATAAAGCACATGGTATTAGGGATTGAAATACCACATCAGATTACAGATGAGGAAATGTTCCCCATATCGGCCCTGGAATGATAATACTAGTCTATGCAACACAGCTCGGTCTATCAAATGATGCTGGTGCTGCGTAGATTTGAGACCCAGACATCTGGCCCACTGCAGTGTTTTGTGACACAATCAGGAACTGTGATCATACAGGTGGATTTGGGGGTAGGTGCGTGTTTTTATTTCTCATTTCACTGTGCAAGTTCTCTGTCCCAGTCTTTCCCATGCAACTGCCTCCCAGTAGTCATTTCAGAAAAATGATTCATACATGCTTGCTCTCATCACATCCCCCTTTCTCAACCTCTTACATTCTGTTCCATTCAGAATTTCTGCAAAAAGCTAACTTAAGAATGACCCAAAAATTATGATGTACAGCTTTCCCATCAACCCAACCACCAAATCCTGGATATTCATCTCAATAATTCAAGAACCAACCCCCTAAATTACTGTTCTACATATTGTAGCTATGACAATTTCCCACCGGTTTGAGTTGATGGGGACACTGCTATCAAATGGCCATAAGAATACATTTTCAGTTTACATAATTGTGTTAAATTGTTACGATCCCTCACTCATATATATATATATATATATATATACACATATACACATACCTCTGGGGTGAGAGCTTTCTCAGTGGAATAACCTATGTCATTTTCTCTGGAGTGAGGATAAATCCTGATGACATTACCAGAGTGAGGATATAACATTTATCCTCACTCTGCTGATGTCACTGGAGTGAGGCTATCACATTTATCCTCACTCTGCTGATGTCACCGCAGTGAGAATATCTGCACTGCAGATTGCATTCTAAGGGAAACTGCTTCAGAAAACATTTTTTCTTTCTCACTAAAGCTGCAACTTACTCAATTACCTTTGCAAAACACTCTCACCTGTGTCCCTCTGAGTTTCTAACACTCCTAGAACATTACTGTGCTGATCTCAACTTCAAAACAACCTGAATTCTAAATGAAACTCTTTTACAAAGCAATTTCTCTCTCAGTGCTACCTGCAGCAATTTGTCTTTCTCACTGAGCCTCTGACTCACTCAATTGCCTTTGCAAAACACTCTCAGCTGTGTCCCACTGAGTTTCTAACACTCCTAGCCCATTACTGTGCTGATCTCAGCCTCAAAACAACCTGAATTCTAAATGAAACTTTTACAAAGCAGTTAGCCTTTCTCAGTGCTATCTGCAGCAGTTTGTCTTTCTCAGTGAGCCTCTGAATCACTCAGTTAGCTTTGCAAAACACACTCACCTGTGTTTCTCACTCCCACACACACCCCACACAGAATGAGTAGGAAACACATAGAAATACAAAAAATGTTCCTAAAGCTCTCACCCCAGTGGTATAAACTGCACACATGATGTGCAGATCACAGGATATGGAACATATTCTCACTCCTGCATCATGAGTTGTGCATTCTCACTCATGCCTTTGGCACTCATGAGAATACAGAGCTCTACTCTGCAGGAGTGAGAATATTTTCCATATCCCGCTCCTGCCCATTATGTATCCTATATATATATATATTCATGGCAAAAAACTCCATTTAATGCATCAGTTAGTGTTGTTCCACAGCAACAAAAGCAAGGAAATTCAGTGTTAGGGTTGAAAGCCCCCCTTGCACCCCCCAACTGGTATCAGGGTGTGCATTGGGGTCGTCGGCCCTAAATCTCACCCCATCAGATGTGTAAAGAAGCTGAGGTATAGGAGAATGGGGTGAGAGTTACGACCGACGACCCCAACACACACCCCGATGCAAGTTGGGGAGTGGGCTGGGGGTGCAAGAGGGGCTTTCAACACCTACGCACATGGTAACACAAATGTAAATGGTAACGCAAACGTTAATAGAAACGCAAGGGCAAAGTGACCCCAAAGCGAACAGTGATACAAACGTAGATGCAAGTGCATACGGAAATGCAAAGCATAACATGCACGGTCATGGTACCACAATTGCAAATGCAAATGGTACAGGTAAGAGCAAAAATAATGCCAAAGGAAACAGAAACGCAAAGGCAAATGCAAGCGCATATGGAAATGCAAACCATAATGCACATGGTCATGGTACCACAATTGGAAATGCAAATGGTAACGGCAACAGCTAAAATAATGCCAAAGGAAACAGAAATAAATGCGAATGCAGCGCATACAAAGCATAAACCGTTATGCTACAGTCACAGTATCATGATTGTAAATACAAATGGTAATGGTAACAGCCACAATAATGCCAAAGGAAACAGAAACACAAGTGCATAAGGAAACGCAAACCGTAACACGCACGATCACGGTACCGCAATTGGAAACGCAAATGGTGACGGTAACAGCATCAATAATGCCAACGGAAACAGAAACACAAATGCAACCGCGTATGGAAATGCAATGCGTAATGCGCACGGGCACGTGAATGCAGTTGGAAACACAAATGGTAACGGTAAGAACAATGATGATGCAAAACGAAAGACAAATGCAAATGCAAATGGAAGAGCAGCCATAAACGCAAATGGTAATGCACACGGTGACGCAAAGTGAAACACAAACAGAAACAGTACTGTAGACACAAATGGTAAGAGTAAGGCAAACGCGAGGGTAAGCAGAAAAGCAAAGGATAATGCACACGGTGGCGTACACTGGAATGCTAACGCAAACGGGTACAGAAACGCAAGTGGAAACACCAACTGTAACAGTAACGGAAGTGCACACCCTGTTTTTGCCGAACAGCTGCATAGAGAAACACAGTGTGTACAAAGAATGTATGCATAATAATGGGCCCCGGAGCAGAAAATGAGCTGTTGGAATACTAAATTGCTTATATCTCAGGAAGCGTGTAATGTAGAAAATAAATGTTAATTTCACATGATTCATGAGTTTCCTGGCTAGGTTTTCACTAAATGCTGGGCTATGCATTGTCATGATGAAAATTCTGTATCTTGCACCATTTCCGAGATACAAGCCCTGAAAGGCGCAGCAGACTCCACCATGTTAGTCTATGGGAAAATAACTTCACATTCGGAGTACTGTAACTTTGCATCTGTGCAATATTTTGTCACCAAACCACCAAAAGGTACATCTGTGAGATGTTGGCTGCCTTCCCTTCAAATTTCAGCCCAAAAGACCAAACCATTTTTTTGCAGCAGGGTGGCAAAGAATTCTTGTAATTTTGGCCATAGCCTAGAAAAGTAGTGTCGTGATTTGAGAAAGCTTTCGCGAAATTTGCAAAAATGTCACAGGTGCGACACTACTTTGTGACACTACTTTTACCAGAAATTTGAAAAAATATTTCTGGGGTGTTTAACCCCAAAATAAAGACATGGCTAGCATCCTCAGGGCTCGAATAGGTAAACACAAAAATAATTGTGTCCCTAGATGGTCCTAATTTTAAATGCCAAGCATTTCTGTGATCAGTAAATAAAAACAAAATGGCAGATTTGCGACACTACTAAGGCCATTTGCGACACTAAAAACTGCATTTGCAAAAGTGTCAAACTTTTTGTTAACTTTGCCCATTGACTTATAATGGGACCCTGTTTTTTGAATAAGTTTTGAACCATTCAATATTTTTTCATGAAATCTTCAAAAGGCACATTGCAGACCCTGGATGCACGTTCCCTGAAGTTTTTGGACTGGTCGCACAAACCATGCGGCCTGTAGGCGCGAGCAAAGAATGCGCAAAAAAAACGTAATTGTGCACACGGATGTTGCTTAATAACTCCACAGCCGTATATCTGACTGGTAAGAAAGTTGGCAGATTCCAAGATCTATGGTTATGCCCTGTGCCTGCCAAATTGCAGGCAAATCTGTTGAACAGTGGCAAAGTTATTAAGGTACAAAGTTTCACCATTTAACCTTAAAAGGGCTACTCAACCCTAACTATGGTAGCACTACCATGCTGCCATAATAAATATCTATATATATATATATATATATATATATATATATATATATATATATATATATATATATATGAAAGTAGGCACCAAAGCGGTTAAATAAATCCATTTATTTTCACTAATGTTGAATAAATCATGGAACTACCATTTAGTCAACATCTTAATGTTAATCAACCACGATTTATCCAACACCCTGATGTCAATCACAGTACCCAGAACCCTCCCCTTCTGCCAGCCAGTTGACACTACTTCCAGCTCATACATTGCTTCATATTCCCCAAGCAACTGCCCTGTTGGCCAAACCACTTGTAAGCACCCTTTCTAGCAGCCACAATCCAAACAGAAAAGAGCAGTTTACCCCCAAAAGAAAATGTTTACTGCTCCCTCAAACAAAGCTGTATTTTTCTTCTGTCTGCAAACAGTGGCCACACTCAATCACTGACACTGCCATCAAAATGGCTGCTCACAAAGTTCATGGCTCTCCTCACTCATAGGCCCAGATATTCAAACTGCGCCAGGCTGTGGCGCAAGCCTGGGGGCACAGCTCAACTTTGTTGCGCAGGGGTGTGGCCTGGGCGATATTCAACGAAGCTGCGCTATGGCACAGCAGCTTTGAATATCGCACCCTGGCCACCCCCACTGTGCATGGCGCAGTGGTACTGCACCAGTGGAAGTGGCCATAGTGGAGCATGGAGATGCGCTAGCGCAAGTGCCATTGCGCCATGTACAACACCTGAGATATTCCAAAGGGGACATGCAAATGGGGCCATCGTTTATGCAAGGCGCACATGGGGCCATTTGCATGTCATTATGACCCCATTTGCATCCCATTAACATGCAGGTGCATTGATCCCCAATGACTTGTGCCTGGCACTTTGCCAGGCAGCAGCCATTGGGGACTGATGCCCCCTGCAGCCCGATCGCGGGCATTCGTCTAAAAGAAAACCCCCTGTCCAATATCCCTGGTGGTCCAGTGGACTGCACTCTGCCCAATTGTGGGCATCTTTAAAACATAGAACAGTCCTATTACCCTGGTGGTCTAGTGTACCCCACCCACCGCCCACTGGGCACCACCGCCGCTCCCCAGTTAGCGGCCGGTGGCACCGCCCCCACTGCCAGCCTGCCTGCCGATGACAGTGAAGGCTGCACACCCATTGGTTCACAGCATGAGCCAATGAGTGTGCAGCCCATACCGTACTACTCAGTCCAGATACTAACATACTAACATACTATTTGCCAGCAGATTAGGCCTTACGGTCTATCGAGTCTGCTTGAACTTTAGATCCTTAGTTGGGTGCTGAGACCCTCCCATCCCTTGTGCTCCAGAAACCCGTATCATCCATCCCCACCCCCCTGGGACAGGACATCATCTGATACATCCACTTTCTGTGTCTGTCCCATCCTCTCTTGAAGCCCTCCACTGTGGATCTCTGAACTAGCTCACCAGGCAGTGCATTCCAAGGGTCCACCACCCACTCAGTGAAAAACCTCCTCCTCTTTTCCCCCTTACCCTTCCACCTTCCAACTTCAAACCATGCCCTCTGGTGATGCCTCCCTGCTTTAGTCTAAAGATCCCCTCCATGTTTACCCTATGTATTCCCTTGAGGTACTTGAAGACCTCAATCATGTCCCCCCTGTCTCTCCTCTCCTCCAGTGAAAACAGGCAGAGCTCCTTAAGTCTGTCCTCATACGTCAAATCCCCTAGCCCTCGTATCATCTTTGTTGCCCTCCTCTGTACCCTCTCTAGGAGCTGTATGTCCCTCTTTAAGTGTGGTCTCCAGTACTGTACACAGTACTCAAGGTGTGGTCTAACCAGTCCATTGTACAGCGGCAGAATCACTTCCTTGCTCCTAGAGGTGATCCCCCTTACGATGCATCCCAACATCCTGTTTGCCTTGCTAGCCGCTCTCCTGCACTGCTCAGAGTTATTCATACATGCATCCACCATGACCCCTAGGTCTTTTTCCCCTATTGAGGCCTCCAGCGCCTCCCCTCCCAGGGTGTACCTGTGTTTAGGGTTTCCCCGACCAAGATGCAACACCTTGCACTTGGTGATATTGAAATTTAATTTCCATGTGTGAGCCCAGCTTTCCAGGGTGTCCAGGTCCCCTTGCAGGGCCAACCTCCCCTCTTCTCCCTCAACTACTGCTCCCATCTTGGAGTCATCTGCGAAAAGACTCATTTCACACCCTATACCCTCCCTGATGTCCGATATGTATACATTAAACAGGATCGGACCCAGGACTCAAACCCTCTTGGTACCCACTACCAACCTCTTGGGTTCGAGCTCCCCACAGACCACTACTCTCTGAGTGCGTCCAGCTAGCCAGTTTTCAATCCATCTGACCATCAAAGGGCCTACTCCTAACCCCATCAGTTTCTCCACCAGACCACTGTGGGGACAGAGTCAGCATGCTGAAGTCCAAGAATAATACATCCACAGGCTTACCCTGTCCAGTTCTGATGTTACCCATTCATAGAACTCCACAGGTTGGTTTGACATGATCTACCTGGCACAAACCCATGTTGCCGACTATCCAGACCTCCACCTCCTCCAAGTACACCCCAATCGTTCCTTTAGTATACTCTCCATTAATTTTCCAACCACGAGGTCAAACTGATGGGTCTATAGTTACCTGGTACTTCTCTTGACCCCCTTGGATTGGTACCACATGTGCCTCTCGCCAATCCTAGGTACCCTCCCTGTCTCAAGTGACCTGCTGAAAAGCTCCGCCAGGGTGCAGCCAGTATGTCCGCAATTCCCATAGTACTCTTGGATGAATGCCATCCCCCAGGAGATTTGTCTTTCTTTAGGGCCTTGAGGGCTAACCACCTTTTCGGCAGAGATAGCATCATCCGTCCCTCCACCTTACTGGCCTTTTATCTTTACCCAGATGTGACACCCTGGGGTCCTCTCTCTCTCCCTCTTGCTCCATTTTGTTGCTCCCCTGATCCCACTTACTGATGTTTCTATCCCTAGGTGCCTTGCTTTGTAGATATCCCATCCCCTCCTAGTGAACACAGAGGAAAGTACTTGTTAAATACCTCTGCCTGGTCCCTCGCCTCTTCCACCCACCCTCCTTCTGATCTCAATCTGCTGAGATGGCCCTTAGTTTTTCTCCACTCCCCAATGTACCGGAAGAACCCCTTTTCCCCTCCATGTATCCCCTGTGCCAGCCGCTGCTCTTTACTGAACTTTGCTCCCCTCACCATATGGGTGACTTTTCTAGATGCAAGCTGGTACATTTCCTTATCCCTATCCCCTCTTGTTGTTTTATATTTTTTGTAGGCCGCCTTCTTTTCTCTGACTGCTACCTGTACCTCACTGGACCACCAGCATGGTTTATGTGACCTTGCTCCCTTACGTTTCAACTTAGTGCAGATCCTGACTGCCTCATGAAGTCCCCATTTTATGACCTCCCATCTCCTTTCCACACTTGTCATTGAGGTAATCCCCATCAAGTGATCCTTGAGAATATTTCCCATGCCCATGAAGTCTGCCCCCCTGAAGTCCACTGCCAGTGTCCTAGATCCCCCCTCCCCCCATGCTTAGTTGAAACCAGACAGTATTGTGGTCGCTCCCAGTCAGGGGGTCTTGTACAACCATGTCCCTTACCAGATCCCCATCTGCCAGAACCACATCCAGGACATGCTCCTCCCTTGTGGGCTCCATCACATGCTGTGTTAAGAAAGCATCCTGGAAGCCATCCAGCAGCCTCTGCTCCTTGGCCACCTTAGAGGACATGGTTCCCCAGTTTGTACCTGGCATATAAGGTCCCCATCAACACCACTCCTTCCCCTTTTGGTCACACTGGCAATGATGTTGTCCAACAAACCATCCTCTAGAACCTCACTCATCCCGGGGGCCTATATGCTACACCCAGCTTGACCTTATTTCCTGCTGAGGATCGTAAAGTGACCCATAAGGCCTCTCGTTTCCCTCTGCCTCTTCTACCCTAGCAATTTCTATGTCATCTCTAATGAACATAGCCACTCCACCCCTCTGCCCTCCTTTCTATCCTTCCTGAGCATAGTGTTCACCCCGTGCGTTTAGGTCCCAGTCGCATGGGTTTTGTTATTACGTTTCTGTGACCGCCGCCCATCCCACCCCAAACAGCATGGCCTGGAACTCTGGCAACTTGTTTCCCAAGCTCCTGGCATTTACTAACACCAACCCCCACCCCTTATCCCTGATTCTCTTTGTCGAACCCCACCCAGATTCCTTATACTTCCATCCTCCCTCTGCTCCTCCTGAAACCTCCATCCCCAATCTGTTTACCCCTTCCCCCTTGGGCGTGAAGGCTACTCCCCTCATCTGGAGGAGAGGGCTTCTGGTCAGCCCCTCCCTTATCCTTCCCCCCTCACAAGTTTAAACCCCACCTTTTTTGTATGTAGTCAGCCATCCCCTGTTTAAGGACTTCCTTCCCTAATGGGGCAAGATGAAACCTGTCCTTGGCATATAGTCCCTTATCCTCCCAAACTCCATTCCAGTTCCCTAACACCCCCAACCCACTCCCTTCACCCCACTTCCTGAGCCAGTCATTAACCTCTGTGAGCTTCTTTTTTTTCTCCACTGAGGCCTTTGGTACTGGCAATATCTCCGAAAAGGAAATGTTGCATCCATTATCCCGACAGACTCTGGCAAGTTCTTGGAACCTTGCTTGGATTTCCAAAATGCTATTTCCCTCTAGATCATTAGTTCCCAAATGCACCAGAAATCCGGTTTCCTCCACAATCCCTAACCATTTCATACACCATGAACTGTGCTCTGTGCAGTGTCAGCCCAGGGATACACACTACCATCACCTGGCTATGGCATCCAACCCCCTGTCCCTCCCACTGGATACCCCTAATCATCGAGTCTCCCAATAACAGAACCTTAACACCGCCATCATCCTTATGGTTACCTCCACTATGCCCTCTCAGCCCCCCTTCCCCCCCTTTATTCATGATCTCAATTTCGTGGGAGTCTTCCTGCCTTACTAGAGACCCCCTTGTCACCCTCCCCTTTCTGCCTCCCTTGCTATTTTGCCCACTTAACTCAAACTCCCTCTGAATAGGTGTCCCCTTTAACCCTCTCTTATCTGAACCATTTATCCTGGCCCTGATGGTTTCTCCTTCCCCCACACCGCCATCCTCCCCCCTTGTAATAGTACCCCTGCCTCCAGAGGCTCTCTGTGGGTCCCCTTTAGCTAGGGCCCCATCTTTGGTACTGACTCCCCTGCTGAAAGGGGGCTCCTCTCCCACCTCCTTGTCTCCCAGTTTCTCTCCAATCATGCTCTCCTCTCTCATGTCTGGAATATTTTATTTATTTATTTATTTAGCTTTTGTTGACCGGGTAAGTGCACTAGACAAATCCTGCCTATTTTCAGGCACGACCCGGGGGAGGGGGATACAGATGAATGCCAACTGACCTTGAACCAGATTAAGCTGTTGGTGGTATTTTTAGTGAATATGTTGCATCTCCCCCATTTGCTTAACATATATGTTTCCCCTTTTCCCTCTGGGACTATTTCTATCCTTTCCATTGCCGGTCTGTGATGCCCTATGGGTATCAGACTCCCTCCCCCCGGCCTCTGTATAAGTTTTCTCATTTCCACCAACCCCTTCCTCCCCCTCTAGGTTGCTTAGTAGCTCAAATTTATTGCGACACTCTATGTCAGCCTCCATCAAGTAACCCGAGATTCCCCTGACTGCACCTCTAAACTGCCCCTCTTCTTCCCCTCTTGCTCTGTTCACCTTAGAAGCTCCCTTCCCACAGTCTGCTGCTTTAGGCTTCCACACAACAGCCCCTCCTGACTCTTCCCCTCCACTATCTTTGTATTCAGAATGTTCACCCCGTCGCTTTCCCTTAGCATCAACTTCCTATCTAAGGGTCCTCTGTCCTAATATCCCTTCTGCTTGCTGTAACATAACGTCCTGTAATTTCAGGCGTTGCCCCAGCCTCCCTCAGCCCCACCCTCTGCTGCCCATATCCACACCCTTATCCTTGGACCCCCCCAGCTCCCCAGCTTACTCCTTAACCAATATACCTCACTCCTGATACAAGATAACTGTCTACAGAGTGGGCAGCCTCCTCTCTCAGGCCCAATTTAGAATTGTTGCCATCCCACAGCCTGTACAGCCTACAACCCTTCCAAAGATGCCTGCCATGGTGGAATATGGCCACCCTGTTTATCCCCTCTGTTTATAATGGCACACCCCTTTTCTCAGTCCCTTTCCCTGGAATACAGTTTCTCTCTATACTGACTGTAGTATTTACAAACCCAATTTCAACCCACCAATAAAGTTCCAAAGTCTCACAAACACATACAGTCCAGTGTGTGTTGGGTCCCACTAGGTGTGTGTAAGCAGACATCAGGTACCATATGATGTCACAGGCCACCAACTGCTGTTGCTTCAAATTTCAGTCCTAAAACAGAAATACTCAACCTTTCAATCCCAACCCCAGTGGTTTTCAGTATTTAAGAAGCCTACAAAACAGGGTGGGTGGGAAGGCTCTTACAAACACCAGGCAAACAACACATTTAAATTTCCCTCTAATTAACCCTGACAAACAACTGTCCCCAAACCTCAAAAAGTTACAATATCACAGCCCAAGTAACAGTTCTAATTCAGGGTAATAATTTTTACCACATAGAGCTAATTTCACTTACAAACTATTCCAATGTTTCAGTTAAAAACAGAATATAAACCCAGAGCTCTGTCCAACCAACCTGCTGCTGTGAGTTCCCAAGTGAACCATTCACATATCTGGACTGTGCTGTACAGTATGGGCTGCATGCCCATTGGCTCATGCTGTGAACCAATGAGCGTGCAGCCCTACTGAGCTGTCAGTTGGCAGGCGATGGGGCGGCAGGCGGGTGGGGTGCTGCCGCCTGCTGGCTGACCGGGGGGTGGTGGGGCTCCAGTCGGCAGGTGGGAGGGGGTACACTAGACCACCAGGGTAATAGGACTGTTCTATGTTTTAAAGATGCCTGTTGATTGGGCAGAGTGCAGTCCACTGGACCACCAGGGATATTGGACGAGGTGTCTTTCATGGATGCCCACAATGGGGCATGAGGGGTGCCGCCAGCTCACGGCAGGAACTCAGGTGGCCACCCACAGGTGGCAGCTGCCGTGTTCGCCTGCAATGCGGCAGCTCACCTGTGGGTGGCCATCATTTGTTTCCTTTTTTGGGGCTTAACTTTGTACAGGCACAGGTAGGGGTTGCGCATGCATGACTGCACATCCGGGCTGAATAACCGGGCTGTACGGAGTTGTCATGGGCACCTGTAACCGCCCTGATCTGATGCGCTCTGGCGCATCGGGATTTGTGGCGCGTTACCCTTTTGAATATGGCGCAGGGTGCATCAGTGGGTTGTGCATGGGGCAACACTGTTGCCCCATGCACAACCCTTTTCAATATCTGGGCCACAGTGCTTAAATTTGTACTGAGCAACTAAGTATTGACTCACAAAAGCCACACTGCTATGTTAAAAAAAAAAAAGAAAAATCTCTGTAATGACTTTTCCTCTCTCTCTCTCTCTCTCTCTCTCTCTCTCTCTCATCTCCTCTGTTCAGTTCCAGCTATACTTACTGTAAATCTCACTGCTGTCTCTCACAAGCTGACTGTCAGACTGCAGCACTGCTGATCTCTAACTCTCCACACTTAAAAAGCCACAGAAGTTGCTGAACGCAGGATCTGCTAGATACACTGCCACACCGAATGCAGGATCAACCAGTTAAATCCCATTAAATTAAAAACAATGCACGAAAAAGCACATTCTCCATATCGGAGAAACAAAGCCACCATATAGCACCTTCTCCATATTGAAGAAACAAAGCCACCATTTTTTTTATGATAAACACCCACTCACATAAACAAAATGGGCAATCATAAAGGACGTCTCAGCAATGATGCGACATCTTAATCCTGAGTCCTTAGCAACCAGCCAGACTAAAGGCACAGTATGACTTTTTCTTAAAATAAACCTTAAAAGTTAAAACATTTAAAAAAATAATAAAATAATTACAACTAATAACCACAACCCACGATGTCCTTTCCTATTGCATAAATGAAATACACAACAGGGACCTGTGGAATACATGATTCATTTTCACCCGAGCTGTTTGACTTTGGGCACCTCACTTGTGGTTTACACCACTCGTGAGGTAACCCAAGGTCAAACAGCTCTTGTGAAAATAAATAATGTACTCCACAGGTCCCTGTTGCTTATCCTATATATATATATATATTTGTAACATGGCAGTAATGGCAACACTGAAATCCAGTAATCTAATTGGTCAAAACACTTTAGCTGACACACATCCAATGATGCATTAATTCCCTAGATATGACCTGCTATCTTTCAAAGCAAGAAAATCAGGATTGTACCTCAGTGAAAGTCACAATCCAACCTATAGGTGGCACTCTGTTAAGAATACTGTCCTGTCGATGGAGTCACGTGATGCAGTACACAGACTAGCTGCGTCCGCCGGTCGCTCCATTCTGCCGAGATTCACTTTCAGTTTTAACCGACCCCTTTCGAGCTAATTACCGTCAGATTTTGGTCAGAACTGTAAGGTGTGTGTATCGTGGTCACGGATGGAGGTAGATAAGCGAAAACCTCCCCAGCGAACACACCGCCGCCACTCCAGAAAGGCCGCAAAGAAATCGAAGCTGCTGACTCCTGCCTGCATCCCAGGGGCAGGGGAATTCCCATGCTGGAAGAGTCTCTCTCTCTTGGCGGTTTTTGAGGAGATTAGACCGTTAAGAGAAGCGGTCCAGGACCTTCCGTAGCATGAAAACCATTTCAAATGCCATGGAGGAATTAACGAGGAGGTATCTGATGGGGAGGCAAGAATCAACTCATTAGAAGGGCATACTGGCAGGGTGGATTCCATAGTTACCAAGATGGCCCACAGAATCCAGAAGCTGGAGCTGAAAGTAGAAGATTTGGAGGGCCGAAACAGACGCAATAATGTTGTTGTTATTGGTCTACCCGAGAAAGCAGAAGGTACGGAGCCTATTAAGTTTGCTCAGAAATTCACAGAAAAAATTGCCGGTCCCTCACAATTTGGTGCCACATATGTGATTGAAAGAGCTCATAGGGCGCTACGTCCAGTGCCACCTCCGGACCGCCCCCAGAGCATTTATTTTTAAATTCCTAAATTATCAAGAGAGGCAGCGGCTGATGGATAAAATTAGAGAAACTAAGGACATATTCTGGGAGGGAATCAAAATTAGAGTGGTGCAAGATTTGCCCTTGTCCGTCCGGCAGAAGCGTGCAGCATTCCACCCACTGGTTAAAAAACTGATTGCAGCTGGAATTAAATTTCGAGTGGGTTATCCAGCAAAGCTTCAAGTTTGTGCCAACAATGAGTGGAAAACTTTTGAATCACATGAGTCGGCTGACCCTGCTCTCCGTGTGCTGTTTCCAGCTTTATTCAAGGATCCTTGAAGTGTACTGTCTTTAACTTGGATCATGTCTCTGTCTCTGGGGGCAGTTGGTTGCTGTTTAGCTCGATTTTAAATTCAGGAGCCCCAGTTGGAAAAGAGTTTCACCCTCTAAGCATTGGAAATACTCCCCGTCCTAATTTATAAATCTTACCGGGGCGGGATTCGAGACTGGGACCTTGTCAGTTTTTGTTTCAAGCTGTGAAGATCTGGATTGGTTAAGATTGATCTCCCAGGACTTAGGGGGACATCCACTGTTTTGTTTATCCCACCATCATTGCCTATTGGATTTGGATGGTTCGCTGATTATATTTTTTTTTTTTTTTGAGGGCGGTTGGGTCAGTCTAATACTATCGCCAGGGGGGTAGGTTACTTCAGTGTGAGATGGCAGGGGGCTTGCCCAGTGTGGTTGGGCTGCTCCCCTTTACTATGTTTCTAATTTTCAAGTTTCTACATGCTATGGGCTGCGTGATTATAGTATTTTAACTAGGTATGTTACTTAGTTCAATAATGTTTTATCATATTTCCAGATTTTTGGATGGGAAGGGGGTCTTTCTCTCTCCTTTAATCTCGGGGTTCTGGGATGGCTTGTTAGCGAGCTTAGTGGGCTGGTGTCATGGGCGGTAAGGTAGTTTGCAGAAGGGGTGGGTGGACTGGGGAGGTCGGTTAAGATGGGTTGTTTATAGTGGATTAAAGAAAGGGTATGGGGTGGTTGGGTTTTGTTTGGAGGGTGTTGTTTGGAGGGACTTTGGATTTTCTGTGTTGGGGGGGTGCACAAGGCCTGCAAATATTGGAGCTTGGGTTGGTTCAGTACACAATCACAAGACAGTATAGGGTTTATTCAGAAATGGAGACGGATCTTGTTATAAAGTTTCTTACTTTGAACGTTAAAGGGGCGAGGAATAAAACTAAGCAATTTAAGATATTGAAGTATATTGATGCATTGAGGGCTAAAGTTGTATTTTTGCAAGAAACTCATTTGTTACAAGAGGAAAGTAATGCTATGTGGAGACTTCAAATAGGGAGGATTTTCTTGTCCCAGGGAAACACGCAGAGCAGAGGGGTCATGTTATTATTCCACCGATCAGTGCACTTTATCCCCCTTAAGGCTATCCAAGATAAAGAGGGGAGGTACATTTAGTGCAAGGCAAATTGCAGAGTAAGGTTATATTGTTTGGGGCAGTATATGGCCCTAATTCGGACTTTCATGATTTCTGGGTTGAATTATTATGGTCCTGCAACCATTTAGCCACTATCCCATGATAATAGGTGGTGATTTTAATACGGTCCTAGACCCTCTTTGGATAGAACTTCTAAATCCATGCACATTCCACTCCTGCTTCCGTGCTCTTGTGGAATTGGTTGAACAGCTGGGTCTAGCAGATGTCTGGAGGGTTCTCCATCCCGAGGAAGAGTTACATTTATCTCCCCAACTCATGGATCGGGCTCACGGCTGGATTATATTTTAATGTCTGTACATTGCTCCCGGGATTCTCAGCTCAGCCATCGTAGCTGCTCCCCTCTCTGATCATTCGGCTGTAGACCTTACAGTTCTTCGCCTTCCCTAATCCGCAAAAGTAATAGATGGAAGATAAATAATCAAATATTGCGGAGTCCCAAAATAACTAAGTATTTGTCTGCACAAATTACGGAGTTCTTTTATTTTAACCAGAAAGAGGAGGTTCACCCAGATATTCTTTGGGGAGCATTTAAAGCTTACATTAGAGGCTTACTGATCAGCCAGTCTGTGCAGAGAAAGAAAGATAGGGAAAGCACAATGGCGGGGCTGTTAAATCAGATCAGGTCTCTAGAACATAAGTTTCTCAGTACCCCACTGAGGAGGTGAAATTAAGTTTAGTGAAGGCAAAAGATGCATATCTCAAGATATTGGGGGAGCAGGCCGAACTGGCTATTATTAAAACTAAGGCAAAGTTTGTGGACCAAGGTGAGAAGTTGGGCAAAGTGTTGGCCAGACGAATTACCCAATTTGAGGCTTCCCGATTAATTGAGGGTATTGTATCAGAAGGGGATGGTACTGTCAAAACCATTCCGAAGATATGGCCCAGATTTTTCAAAACTATTTTAAATCTCTATGCGGGAATGCAGTCACCCCCGGCGGAGGCTGAGATTTCCTCATTCCTGAAAACTACCCTCCCTACTCTTAGCTAAGTGGACCGATCATTGCTCAGTGCAGAGATTACAAAGGGAATGTAGAATTGGCCATTAAGGGTCTTACACCTGACAAAACACCAGGGCCAGATGGGTTCTCACCCAATTTTTACAAAACATTTGCCTTCAAGCTATCCCGATTTGCTTAATCTTTTCAATACATTTATCGGGTAAGGAAGTAGAGCTCCCTCACTGAAGCACTCATTGTGCTTATCCCTAAACCAAATAAGCCTTGAAAGGCGGCCAGTTACAGACCAATCTCGCTGTTGAATTACGATATAAAGATTCTGGCCAAGATTCTGGCTGATCACATTTGCCAGGTAATTCGAGGTTGATTGGACCTGAACAAGTGGGTTTATGAGGGCAGATCCTCTTCGGATCACTTTAGAACTCTGGCGCATGTTTTCTCGGCCTCCGAGGGTCCACACTACCTAATGGGCGTTGGTCTCCTTGGATGCCAAGAAAGCCTTTGATAGGGTCCATTGGGCCTATCTCTTTCTGGCCAATGAGCAGATTTGGTTTCCAAAATTCGTGTATTGATTAGGGCTTTGTACACTGACCTTCTGCTAGGGTCGTGTGTAATGGGGCTATCTCTGCATCCTTCAAATTACTGGCAGGAATCTAGACAGGGATGTCCCTTTCACCCTATTGTTTAATTTATACATCGAGCCCCTCATTAGAGTATAGTTTTATCCCCCAAATTTTGGGTATAACGTTAGGGGACACATAATTAAGGTCACCGCTTATGCCGACGATTTATTAATCTATGTATCGAAACCCGATAGGTCTATTCCCAATCTATTAAAAGTTATTCAGAATTTCAGTCTATTAACTAATTATAAATTGAATCAGGACAAAACTGTTGTTTACCCTTTGAATAACAGAGTATTTAAGCCTGAGGTTGTAGGACTAGGTTTAGGATGGGAGTCCAATGCTCTCAAATATTTAGGCCTCTTCTTGGCAAGTAGTCAGGATAGACTGCGTCAGTTGAACTTAGAATCTTTAGTGCACACAATCAGACTTGATCTCAAAAGATGGACACAAATACCTCGGTCCTTGTGGGGTAGAATAAATATTGTAAAAATGAATATATTCCCTAGACTTTTCTATCCCTTATATATGTTAAATATTTGGATTCCCCACTCTTGGTTTAAAAAGCTGCATGGTGAATTGGCTGACTTTATCTGGGGATATAGAAAGGCCAGGATGTCCTATCTAAAATTGGCGGCCCCTAAAAACCTCGGTGGTCTGAGAATGCCTCACTTTGTGCTTTATTTTTGGGCGGCTCATTTAAATAAATATGGAAGATGGATGCTTGAAGAAGGCACCATCACAAATGCTGGTACATTCCATTATGGGTTAATTTGGAATTTAGTTTTATTAAGACCTAGATATTAATCCCAAGGCTTTTACTTATGTACCAGTGCCTTGTTTTCCTTCTTTACTGAAAAGTCTCCTATTGACTTTCTCTTAGAATACATAATCAGTTATGTAATTTTCTGAAGTATGAACAAACACGGGACATGGGTCAGCCTGTTTGGTGGAATCCACAATGGCGGATAGGACATCGGACTATCAAACAGAATTGGTTGCCCTTCCTAGAGGAATGTTCCCTGAATGATTTTATAAATACAGATGGTGGCATAATTCCAGCAGCCCAGATTTTGGCGAAGTTCGAGCTGACGCAGAGGGATATGTTCAAAGTATACTAACTACGCCATGCACTGGTTCAGAGAACGGAAAGTAACCCGGTTTTCGTACCTCATATTTCATTTTGGGAGGAACTTGGCGTACTAGTTGGAACCCCTCAGGCCATTTCTAAGATCTACTTAGTACTGTTCAATTGGGCCTTTAGGGATAGTCTAGGACCTAGTTCATACTGGGCCAAAGTATTTCCCAACATAATCTGGGATTGGGCATGGATTTGGCTGAATTGCCACAAATTGATCAGACAAGATCATCATAGAATGGTGCAGTTTAAAATATTGCTACAATATTTACTACACGCTCAGAAATTACAGGATCTAAAATTAGTACAGAGTTCTTTGTGTTATAGATGTGGTAGGAAGGGAGACCTTCTTCATATTTTTGGCACTGCCCTAACATTGCCCTTTGTGGAATGAAATTAAAATAAAGCTGATCCATTACTTGGATTAGAGGATCTGTTTACCCCAGAAATATGTTTACTAGGGATATGTTGGGTTGCACTGTTAAACAGAGGAAATTCCATATATCCATGATCTCTTGTATCGTTAAAAGTTGTGTTGAAGCACTGGAAGGACCCTGTCTAATTTCTTATTCTGAATGGTTGGCGGAACTTCTTCGTGCCTCAGGACCAAGAGGACGATTGCCATATTGAATAATATGTCTCAGCTCGAGAAAATATGGTCTCCATTAATAATTGCTTATTCATAATAAACCTGTGGTAGTGATACCTTGTTTCCTCTATAAGGTTTCTAATTGCAGTGCCTTGTGTGGGGACAGGGGAGGGGGGCGGGGAGGGGCTTGGAGGCTGTATGTACTTGCTTTTCAGATTGTACTGAATGACCTTGGTGTGACCTCACTTGTGCTGTATTTACGATTGCTTTTATGTCCCCGGAAGTGATTGTATTAAAATGTTCAATAAAATATTAATTGCAAAAAAAAAAAAAAGAATACTGTCCTGTCTTTTAAAGTAAGAAAATCAGGATCGCACCTCAGTAAAACTTGCAATCTGACCTATAGGTGGCACTGTGTTAAGAATACTGTGCAAGAACGTATGCATGTTATAAATTTTTCCCAGAAGGCATTACCAACATAAATGAATGTGAGGTAGGAATAGAACTGAAAAGAATGAAATTGGTCAGTACAAGTAGGAATTTTTGAAGTTGAATCAGTAATGTATATGTGTTTTGCTACGTAATTCAAACTTAGTAGTTGTAATAAATTGGTAGCCACTACATTAATGCATGTGGCCTGTGCAACGTGCATGTTGGGAGTTATGAAAGGCCCAGAAGTGAAGCATTTCTTCTAAGACATGAAGTTCTTTACTATACATGATTGTTGTGATTTCACTATTTTTTCATGAGAAATACTAGTGTACAACAGTAATCCCATTGTATAATTTCATGTATAGTGTTTATCGATTCAATAGAGAAATATTTGTGCATTAATGCATGGTTGGTTGGTAAGGTACTCTAACCATGCATTAATGCCTGGAAATTACTCTGTCTCAGTCATTAAGGCTATATATATATATATATATATATATATTATTACATATACATATTTATGTATTTTAACCAAGTCATCAGTCTTTAATCTTATTAATTGTGGGATGGTGTGCCTTTCAGTTGTGGCTTTAAGCAAGGCTGTCCAATCACCTTGATATTTTAAAAATCGAGAACAGTCCCTGTGGGCCCTTCTTCATGGTTTAGCCATAATCACAAAACTGGGAGAAACTACTTTGAAAAAAGACAGTCCCAGGAGCAAGGGACAGATTCCAACATGGTAGTGTAGAGTGCCTCATTAGCTGCTTTTACATAAAGTTCAAATCACAATTACTTTCAATGTTTAACACTTGCTGGCCAGTGGACTGATATATCAGTCCAAAATTCCTGTACGTTCTAATTCTGTCGCCATCTTAAGGGTTAATAACACACCACCAGTTAGATCTCTCTTTTTGAATTATGTGGAAGGCTCAAACTATCACCTCACATGGACCCATAATTGCCATCTTGCCCCACTCAATTCCCACATACCTTGGCTGCCCAGTATATTTAATGTGATTTTCCCATGCTAAATCACTGTTACTAAACTTTGTTTTGCTGCCGCATTTAGAACATTAAGCAGAAGCTAAAAAAGTCTCACCTCTATAATCAGGGAATGAATTAGGCTAATTAGACTCACCTCAACGGACAAGGCAAGGGTGTAATTTCATCTCTGGTCTGCCTGGCAATGCATATAACCCCCTCTCCATGTACATTTCCAAAAAAAATTCTTTGCAAGTCTTTAACACAATGGCAAGGTTTCTCCAGGCCCCAAAACATTACATAATTTCCTGAGAACAGGTTGATACAAATGTTTTTAAAATAGAGCTGGGCAAGCCTTGATTTTTTGAGGAAAAGCCAAGCCAGAGCCGAGCCAAGGATCTGGCTTGGCTCTTGGAGCCAAATCATGAGCTGAGCAAAAGGATAAGGCAAATACAAATATTTTCCTATCAAATTTATCTCTGAGAGAATGACATGGATTGTATAACTATGCTACTATGCATAACTATAAGAAGTTCAATGTCTTCGTAGAGTGTTTTAAACTAAATAAGGGGGAGTCTGAAGCTGGCAAAACTATCAGCTTCCACACGAGAGATAGGAACTTAGCCAACTCCCACTCAAAATCAAAACTCACCCTGCCAAAATTAGGTGGCAAGAAAGGGGGGGGGGGAGCAGAAAGGCCAAAAGGGAAAGGAGGAAATGGGTCATCATAAGATGAAGCTACATATAGGTAAGAAACCCACCCCTGCCAGTGCATGGAAAGGGATGTGCTTCAATGTCAGAAGCCTGGGTAACAAAATTAGTGAACTGCAGGCAATAATGGCAGACACCTGGGCAGTCCTAGTGGCCATCATGGAAACATGGGCCATGGAGAACAACAACTGGGACCTCTCAGTCCCAGGGTATACACTCTGTAGGCAGGATAGGAAGGGAGCCGGGGGTAGGGGTTGCCCTATATGTTCGAGAGGGAATCAAAGCCGCCTTCTTTGACACCATTAAAAGGATGGATGGAAAATCCCTGTAGGTGCACCTCAGGGTGATGTCAGGTAAGAAGATCTGTGTAGGGGTGATATGCAGACCACCAGGTCAATCAGAGGAGTGGGAATTAGCAGTCTTAGAGGAAATCAGAGATATGGTTAAAAAAGGAGAAACTTTGGTGGTCGGTGACCTGAACATGCCAGACATAGACTGGGATGGTCAGGTAGTGAGAACCACAAGGAACCAGATGGGGTAGATGCCTTACAAGACTGTCTGCTCAACCAGATGGTCTGCTCCCTGACCAGGTCAAATGCCATCCTCGATGTGGTCTTCACTAATTCAGAGGTGGTCAGAGCAGTGAGGGTTGGAGAGCCACTGGAAAGCAACAACCACAACTCAGTTTGGTTTGAGTTATCCCCAGGGGATATAAAATCTCAATCTCACAAGCAGGTATTGAAATTTAAGGGAGCAAACTTCGAAAAGGTGAAAACAATACTCAGGGGCAGACTATACAAGATCTGAGAAAAAATGGAGGTGGAGGATATCTGGGGGTAGTAAAACAGACCATAACAGAGGCTACAAAAATCTGTGTTAAATCAGTGAGAAGAACAAAAAACACAAAAAAACGATATGGGTCACAGACCAGGTAAAAAGTACAATTAGAGACAAGAGAGAGGCATTCCACAACCACAAGGAGCTAGAGAGCAATGATAGTTGGGATATCTTTACCCAGAAGACCAAGAAGGCTAAGAAGATTGTGAGGCTAGCAAAAGCATAGGCAGAATGTAGGATTGCTGTGGGAATCAAATCCAAGAATAAACAATTCTTCCGATACATCAGAGGAAAAAAAGGAAGGGGGAGTAGTCAGACTCATAGATGATGGTAGGACCATAGAGGACGACGGGCAAAAATCCACCATTCTGAACAACTATTTCTGCTTGGTGTTCACAAAAGAACACATGGGGCCTCTGTCTGAAAGTGGCATAAATGCTACAGATGGAGGGAAACCATGCGTGATAGCTCCATCAATCACCAAGGACAGCGTTAGGGGCACACTGCTGAATCTAACAACAGACAAGTCTCCAGGATCTGATGGGATGCACCCAAGGGTACTGAGGGAGCTTGCGAAGGAGCTGGTGGTCCCCTTGACCCATCTGTTCAATCGGTCACTACAAATGGGAGATGTGACAAGGGACTGGCATAGAGCAGATGTGGGCCCCTTGTACAAAGGGGGAAATACAGAGGATGTGGGAAACTACAGTCCTGTCAGCCTCATGTCAGTGGTAGGGAAACTTATGGAGGCCTTAATTAAACAAGATCTAGTAAAATATCTTGAAGGAAATGGCCTCCAAGACATCAGGCAGCATGGATTCATGGCAGGCAGGTCATGCCAGACAAACCTCATTGCATTCTTCGATTGGGTGACCAAGGAAGTGGCTAAGGAATGCCCAGTTGACCCCATATTTCGACTTCAGCAAGGCCTTCAATCTTGTGCCACACAACCATCTGTTAAAAATGTTAGAGGACCTTGGCACTGCCGAGACCATAGTCAGGTGGGTGGGAAATTGGCTCAGAGATAGAAGTCAAAGGGTGCTAGTCAACGGGGTGAGGTTAGATATGGGTAAGTCACTAGTGGAGTACCCCAGGGTCTTAGGCCCAGTTCTGTTTAATATGTTTATCAGTGACATTGAAGTAGGTATTAAGGGCAAGACTGAACTCTTTGTGGGTGACATGAAACTAGGTGGTAGAGTTGACAGCAGGGAAAGTAGTCAGGGACCTGCAGGAAGACCTACAGAGACTAGAAAGTTGGTTTAATACTTGGCAGCTCTGATTCAATGCAAAGAAGTGCAAGGTGTTGCACCTAGGTAAAGGAAATCCCAGAACAGAATACTGGCTAAATGGGGGCAAACTCTCCATCTCACAGGAGGAGAGAGACTGGGGGTCATCATAAATGACACCCTGAAGCAGTCGAGCCAATGCAATAAAGCTTTCAGCAAGGTGAGCAGAATGATGGGGTGCATAGTGAGAGGAATTGAGAGGAACAAGGAGATGATCCTCCCACTCTACAGGTCCTTAGTGAGGCCACACCTAGAATACTGTGTCCAATTCTGGCGACCGCACCTTAGGAAGGACAGGGACAGGCTGGAGACCGTGCAAAGAAGAGCAACATAGAAGATGGTACAGGGCCCCCAACGATTCTCGTATGAGGAACACCTGCGACAACTAAATATGTGCTCACTGGAGACTGGAAGAGAGAGGGGGGATATGATTGAGATGTTCAAATTCTTGAAGGGTATTAACAAGATTCCTTGCTCAGAATTATTCAACCAGGTAAATCACTCAACCACTAGGGGGCATGAGTGGAAGCTAAAGGGGGGGGACTTCAGGAGGGATATAAGAAAATACTACTTTACAGAAAGAGTAGTGGGCCCGTGGAATAGCCTGCCGTCCGAAGTGGTGAGGACACAGACAGTGGGAGCATATAAAAAGGGATGTGATAGAGCTAGGGCTCAAATAGTAACAAACTGGGCAGAAATTGGCAAAAGCCAGGTGGGGTACTAGATCTTGACATCAGTGGTGGATCTCAAAAAAACCTGGGCAGACAAATGGACCATCAGTCTCCTTCTGCCATCACCTTCTATGTTTCTGTGTTTCTATGATGTAACACACACACACACACACACACACACATATACACACACACGTACCCCTCAGCTCTGCTTACATATCTACAGTAAATCAGGGAAAAGTCAGCAACAGAATGATGCCCTAAGTACATAATGATATAGGTCAGTGGTTTTCACTATTTACCAGTGGAAGGAAAGGAAGATGGCTGCCAGGCTGAGCTGCTATCTGCCTGTATATCCAAACTGCTTCATGTTTTAGAACAGATTTTCCCTCTAAATTTCTCCACTTTTGTTCTGTGAAGAATTATTTCTTTTGGAGAATCCATTTTGGAGTTTCTGAATTTTTAGTTACAGTAGTTAGACTGCTTCACTTTTTCTTTCCAACAATGAAGCATGTACATTTTAATTAGTTTAGATAGTAAGTAATTAGGTAGCCTGTAGATAGGGTGAGTTAGTACAGCTAGGGCCAAAAAGTGAGAAAGCATTAGGAGCTTAGATTTTTTTTGGTTTTAAGGTAGAATCTTTCTTACCTCGAATCCAGAGGTCCAGGGGATTTTAACTGCCAGTAACAGCGTTTGTTCAGTGTTTTCATCTGTTGGCTGTGAGAGTTGAACTGGAGCTGAATTTGCTGAAGGTGTTTGATCCAGATTGTTGTAGGGAGAGTTTCTCTGGAAGGAACGTTTGCAGAGAGGTCGGATGGAGATGGGTAGAAATTCAAGCCGGAATGCCTAGTAGATGAAGATATAATATCTGACTGTATGTCCTGGTGTGGGGACATATTGTTGGCCTGACGTTATCGTGGCTAAAGTGTAAGGATTCACAATGGACTGTCTCCCTCTCTTGTGGGGAGGAAAATTAAATTTTGAAGCTGGTGGTTACTGGGGGCTTGGACAATTCTGAGATCCAGGCCTGAAAATGACGTGGGTGATCGGAGGGCTGAAAGATCGGCAAAATGAACGGAGACTCCATTGCTTGTTCTAGTGCTAGGCTAAGAGTCTAGTAACTGTTGTGGACTTCTACATTTTTCCTGGGAATAATGTTTGCACTTTGCCTGCTAAAATTGATGAGACTGTACATGAGGCTGTTGTCCTAGCTGCATGAACAGTAAGTTCTTCACCCCCCTCCTCTCTGATCTTTGGGAACTGCCTGTAAGTTTATTTTCATCAAAACAGAGTGGCAGTGAGAGTTCTATTCTTTAAACTTGCTTCATGCCTGGAGTGTCATCAGACAGTGATATGAGGACAGTCTAAAAGTTTGAAGTTGAACTGCACCCTTTTGCTCTGACAGTGGTGGAAGCACTGTCTAAGGGGCTCCCTTGGTGAACTCCCACTTGATTATTTCACTGAACATCTCCTGGTTATAAACTTTAAAATACCTCAGGACCCAAATTAATAATAGGATTCTCCTTATCTATTCATTTATTTATTTAACCATTTGTATAATTGGTAATTGCTTGTGGGTAGGTAGTAGGAGGATGGGGATTAGATAGTGTATGGTTGTGTGGTAGTGAATGTGTAGTTAAATTTGATTGTATTTATTGTATGGATGATGACTGAATGAGTAGTTAGGGTTTTATAGTTAAGTATTATTAGATTGTTTATTTGTTTATTTGTTTTAAGATATTTGTAGGAGTCTTGAGCCCCTCCGAATTAGTTACCCAGCAGCCCTGCTGCATGACCTCTGCCCCTTTTGTGATCTCCCCTTCTCAGCTGCTGTAATAAGGCGTTGCAGGGAGGTGGGTATTTGTAGGTGGCATGGGGGTCTGTGGCAGGGCATCGGGGACTCAACAGAGATAAGAGGGATTGGGCTGACAAGACGCAGGAGGTGCACTAGGAGAAAACGGAGCCTAAAGAGAGGCCCGACGTGATTGGTCTCCATTCCTAGGGTTCCCACTGGACCACATGGGCAGGCAGCTAAAGGGCCTACAGCCCTCACTGATCCCCTCCAGGCAGTGTTATGCAACACCAGGTCAATGAGAAACAAAACTGCAATTATGTTGAACTTGATTTCCCCAGTCAACCTGGCGTGCATCATGGAGACCTAGTTGGGGGACGATGCAGGTCCAGTTTTGGAGGCATTAGTCCCTGCTGGGTACTCTGTGGTGCACTGCCTGAGGAGGGTGGCCATCTGTTTTAGATCCAGCCTGAATTTCTACATGCATCCAGTGGGCTGTACCTCATCATTTGAATGTGTGGCAGTGCATGGGGGTCCAGGTGCGGGTTGCAGAATTCTCCTGGTATACCTTCCCACCGGAGTCAGGTGGAGAATTCTTGCAGGAGGTAGCAGACTTCACTGCCAACAGAGTGCTGGACTCACCCAGATGGCTTATTCTGGGGGACTTCAATGCCTGGGTTGATGATGAATCCTCGCAACTTGGTTCTGACCTCCTTCAGCTGATGACGTCGCTGGGCTTTTCACAGACAGTTGCCTCTGTGACCAACCACCACGGCCACACCTTGGAATTGGTAGATTCACTTGGTCTTGAGGTCACTGACCTTGGGATTGATGGGGTCTCTTGGTTTGATCACTGTATTGTAAAATTCTTGTTTGGGCCAGACCCCAAAGGTCCCTCCCCTTTTGAGATGATCAGCTATCATCCTTTGAGGGAACTGTCCCCAGAGGGATTGATTGCGGTAATTGATTTTTCCGGTGTTAGTGCTGTTTGTGCAACTGGCTTGGGTGTGGTAGTGACAGCCTATAATAGGGCTGTCACTGGGGCACTCAGTGCCATTGCACTGGTCTGTATATGACCTAGGTCCTCTTGCCAGAGACACCCATGGTACAATGGGAATCTCAGGACAATGAAAACCGTGATTCAGAAGTTGGAGCATTGTTGGCATAGGACTCGATCAGTGGAGGACAGACTGGCTTAAAGGAGAAGGCAGAGTTCCTGTCCAGGAAGATTGCTGCAGAGAAGGGCAGACCAGCTCAGCTCTTTTGATCTGTGGACAGGCTTCTTCATCCAGTCTATCTACAGCTGAAAAGAGCTTTTTAAGTAGCATTTTGCGAAGAGTTTGCTCTGCTCTTCTCTGACAGGGTATCCTCTGCTTGGGCTGGGATCTTACCAGTGGGTCTAGATCAGTCCTGCAGGGTGGAGTCTGGGTGGACCAGGGGCACTTCTATTGTCTGGGTGGAGTTTTGGCCAGTGGAGGTGGCCAAGGTCTCCAAGCTGATTTTGAAGCTTCGGCCCTCTTATTGTGAACTGGACTCTAGCTTGACATGCCTCCTAGTGGGTTGTGTCAGGGCTATCAGTCCAGTGTTTGCCAGCATATCGTGGTGTTCACTTTCAGAGAGGTCCTCCCCCCATGCCTTGAAGGAAGCATTGGTGAAACCCGTTTTGAAAAAAACAGTTCTCAACCCTGACATCCTGGCGAATTATAGATCCATCTCCAACCTCCCATTCTTAGGGAAGGTTGGTGAGAAAATAGTGGCTTTGCAGCTTGAGGAACACCAGGAGACCTTTTACATCTACAAGCCATTCCAGTCCAGGTTTAGGACAAGGCACAGCACAGAGATGGAACTAGTCTGGGTACATAATGACCTCCTCGGGGCAAGAGATTGAGGGGAATGGTTAATTCTGATTCTCACTGATCTGTTATCAGCATTTGATACCGTGGACCACATAGTGTTGTTGGATCACCTTAGAGAGTATTGTGGGCTCATCAGGAATGTCACCAACTGGTTTGAGTCCTTTCTCTTGGGCAGGAGGCAGGGGGTAGAGATGGAGAGTTTCTCCTCCTCTCCGATATCCCTGACCTGTGGAGTTCCTCAAGGCTCGATCCTATTACCAATACTGCTTGCGGTATACATGCTGCCCCTGAGGAGGCTCATTAGACAGCACAGGGACAAATGGTGCTGTTGAAGTGCTGAATAAATGCCATGCCAAAATCCAGGAATGGATGATCTCTAACTGGCTGAGACTTAACCCATACAAGACAGAGGTACTGGTGATTGAGCTGAGCTGCAGGCATGATGGGGATGCCTCCAGGATGATAGACTTAGTCCTAGGATCAATCCCATTGATGGCATCTTCTAAGGTGAGAAATATGGGTGTTGTCCTCAATGATAAACTGACAATTGAAGATCAGGAGTCAGCTGTCATCAAAAGTGTTTTTACCATCTGAGGAACATTGCCTGGATTGAACTCCTAATTCCTCCTGACGACCTGCCATCACTAGTGCATGCCTTTGTAAAATTCAGGCTCAACTACTGTAATGTTCTTTATCTTGTGGCCAGTGAAGGGAACCTCTGCCAGCTGCAACTAGTGCAGAATGCAGTGAACAGGTTGCTGATGGAGCTGTCTAGGTCCTGTCATGTGACCTCAGTCCTGTGGCTGGCTGCCGGTCAGGTGGAGGATTCTTTTACAAGGTGGGCTTGTTCACCTATAACGACTTATATGGATCAAGCCCTGGCTAACTGTAAGACCTCCTTATTCCTGCCATCCTAGCCCACTCACTTCATTCCTCCACTGAGGGCCTCCTGGCATTTATGAGGACCAGGCTGAAAACCTCAGGTGATCATTCTTTTGGGGTGGCAGGCCCGGTCCTCTGGAACTCACTGCTAAGACCTTTAAGGGAGGCCGCCATGGTGGAGGCATTCAGGAGGGGCCTGAAGACTCACCTTTTCAGCTTAGCCTTTCCTGCTGATGTTTTTTAATCTATACAACCAATTTTAATTATTTATTGATTGTTTTATAATGTGAATTGTTTTAACCACTCTGTCAAGCATTTCTACTGTATGGCACCCAGAGCCTCCGGGATTGGATGCCAAACAAATAAAGAATTACTTCCTTACTAGGACATAATCCAGTTTAACATGCATATTAAAAAAATACAAACCAAAAGTCAGCAAGCAATGTCTAAATGTATATATTACATGCTCAATAAATTTGGATATTACATTTCCAGCAGGAGCCCCAGCATGTTCAACACCAGTTTTGCCCATTCAGATCTCCTTGCCCTGGCCTCTGCTGTGAGAGAATGCAACCTAGTTGTTAGAGCACAGAGCTGCCTATGAACCTGCAGACCCAGGTCTGAATTCCAGTACAATCCACTTACTGCGTGCACCTTAAACAAGTCAATCAGTTTCTGGTACATCCACACATGGGAGCTGTGCAGCACTGTCGGTCAGCTGGCTCCTTCCCTTTAACGTGATCCAGCAGTATAACACTTTATTCAAACAGTCCCTCACCCTTGCACTCCCTTTAAGCATGGCCAGCCTTGTGGGAAATCAAAGGCATCTTGCGTCCCTACCTGGCTCCTGAGACAGTCTGTACTTGGTCCTCCTCCTCCAGGCTCTCGTTGGCATGACTCATGACCATTGACTGTCACATCCTGCTCGCAGCCTACTGACTCCAAATGACACTGGCCCCTACATGTTGCATGCTGCTATACAATTTCACTGTTGCCTTCTCAAATTTTTGCTCCCTTGCTGGTTCGCTTCTTTGCCGACTGACTGTTCTTACCTCACTGGATTCACCCACTCTCCATGCGCACATGCACACTGACTTCTTAGACACTCCTCTGCACCAAACAGGCCACCAATAGGCGTGGGGGGATGCAAATTTTCCAGGACTTCTGTGCTCACCTTGCTCCCCTCACAGCGGGGAGTAGGGGTGTGTCACAGGAAACAAACACATCAAGGTGCTTGGACAAAGTTCAGGGAAAAACATTGTGGTATTATTGATGGGACTGGGCCCAGTTTGCAAAATTTCACTGAAGCCTGAGTCCCATGGGCCTATATAACCTGGTAGCTACGTTTGTAGATATTTATTGTTGAATAATTGCCAAACAGGCCAGATGGGCATTAAGCTTCCTTCTGTCTGTATTACCTATATTCTTATGCTAGTACTCTTATTTACAGCTAGTGGATAGGGATGGGCTACCCATCGGGTAGCTGGATTGGGTAGGTCAGGTATCGGCAGGTAGGGTACTTCGGGTAATTTACTACCCTACCTGAAGTAACAGTGCACTTTGCTAGTCCGGTATTTTTGACGTGGATAATGGGTAATTTTTTTTAAAACCAGCATTTCAAGCAGCCTATGGGGTCATGGGACTCTTCTAATGTTGTAAACAGGCATGAAAGGGCAGCCTGTGGAGTCCTCGCAGCACAAAGGATCACATGACACCAGGCTGACAATCTTATTATCAGTGCTGGTGTCTGTGCTCTGTGTCTACTGTGAGTGTACAGATAACAGCGGAATGTGGAGAGAGAGTGAGGAATCGGCACTCATTCTGCATTTGCGGTGAAAGAAACAAACCAAAAAAACCAACATACATAAAAAACAGTTTTGTTCATGAAGGAGCAAAGGGTTGGGGTCTGATGGTGGAATCAGGGGATCATCCAGTGCGGTGCTTGGGAGAGAAGGAGAAGGAGGAGGCACTCATCACTGACAGTAGCTGCTTTCTGATAGTGAAATCCATTTAGGCTGTATTACATACTGCTTATTAGGTGCCCCAAGCCCTGTCTGTGACATAGCTACTCTGTGTGTCTCTGCACTTTAGTGAAAGCCATTTAGTCTGTATTACACGCTGTCTGTTATGTACCCCAAGCCCTGCTGTGACATAGTTACTCTGTGTCTCTCTGCAGTACAGTGAAAGCCATTTAAGCTGTGTTACAAATACACACATGTCTGTTGTTAGGTGCCCCAAGCCCTGTCTGTGACATAGCTACTCTGTGTCTCGCCGCAGTATAGTGAAAGCCATTTGGGCTGTTACACATCGTCTGTTGTTAGGTGTCCCAAGCACTGTCTGTGACATAGTACTCGTGTCTCTGTTCAGCATAGTGAAATCCATTTAGGCTGTGTTGCACACTGTCTGTTAGATGCCCCAGCCCTGTCTGTGACATAGCTACTTTTTGTCTCGCTGCAGTAACACTAGCATGAACAGTAAAAAACACTAGCATGAACAGTAAAAGAAGGTGACAAGACTTTCTATAGATGCATTAGTGAAAGGAGAAAGTCCAGAGCGGGTATTGCTAAGCTCAAAGGAGAAAAGGGGGCATGTGAGGAGGAGGACCCTGTAAAAGCATCTATCCTAAATAGATACTTTTGCCCAGTATTTACTGAAGAGAAGGTAGGGCAGGGCCCACAACTCAGCACCATGGACACAGGTGGGAGGGAGGGATGCGAGCACTACTCCCTTCACAAAAGACAGGGTCCTACAAGAGCTCGCTAAGCTCAGGGTGGACAAGGCAATGGGACCTGATGGCAGACATCCCAGGGTAATTAAGGAGCTAAGGGTGGAACTAGCAGAGCCATTAGCAAAATTGTTTAGTGAGTCTCTGAGTACAGGAGAGGTCCCAGAAGACTGGAGAAGGGCTCATGTGATCCTGCTCCACAAGAGTGGTAGCAGGGAGAAGGCAGAGAACTATAGACCAGTCAGTCTTACCTCAGCGGTGGGCAAGATTATGGAGGCACTCCTTAAGGAAAGGATAGTGCAACACCTGGAATCCATAGGGGCACAGGATCCAAGACAGCATGGGTTTACAAAAGGAAGGTCCTGTCAAACTAATCTCATAGATTTCTTTGACTGGGTAACCAGAGTGGTGGACCAAGGGGGAGCAGTTGATGTCACCTACCTTGACTTCAGCAAAGCTTTCGACACTGTTCCACATAGAAGATTGATAGATAAGCTGGGTAGGCTTGGGGTGGGTCAGAAGTTAGTCAACTGGGTGGCAAACTGGTTGACGGGCAGAAAACAGAGAGTGGTGGTAAATGGTATACAGTCAGAAGAGATGCAAGTCACAAGTGGGGTACCTCAGGGATCAGTCCTGGGGCCAGTCCTCTTCAATATCTTCATTAGTGACATTACAGATTGATTAGAGGGTAAGGCTTGTCTGTTTGCAGATGACACTAAGATCTGCAACAGAGTAGGTGATCCAGATGGGGTGGGCAGAATGAGAAGAGATCTGGATAAACTAGCAAAATGGTCAAAAGAGTGGTAACTGGGATTTAATGCAAAGAAGTGCAAGATCATGTACATAGGGAAGAGAAACCCTGAAGCCACCTATAGGCTGGGAGGGGAGTTGCTGGCAGTCACAAAGGAAGAAAGAGACTTGGGCATCATCATCACCACCGATGACCTGAAATCATCCAAGCAGACCTCTAAAGCAGAAGGTAAGGCTAAGGGGATGTTAGGGTGTATTAGTAGGGGTATCACAAGTCGTATGAGGGAGATAATAATCCCTCTTTACAAGACACTGGTTAGGCCCCATGTGGAGTATGGCATGCAGTACTGGAGGCCACACCTTCACAAGGACATTAACCAAATTGAGGCAGTCCAGAGAAGGGCAACCAAAATGGTTCAGGGACTGCATCAGATGATATATGAGGACAGATTAACAGAGCTCAATGTGTATACCCTTGAGCAAAGGAGGGAGAGGGGTGATGTGATCGAAACATTCAAACACCTTAAGGGCATTAATAAGGTAAAAGAGTCTACCGTGTTTAAATATAAGAAAAATAGCAGGACAAGAGGACACGGCATGAGATTAGAGGGAGTCTGATTAAGGGGGAATGTGAGGAAATTCTTTTTCACAGAAAGAGTGGTGGATGCATGGAACGGCCTACCTCAGGAAGTGGTGGCTATGAATATAGTGCATGGCTTCAAACAGGCATGGGATAGGCATAAGGGAGCAATACAGATGAGTATGAATAGATAGGCCACTGACAGAGCAAAGGCCGATGGCACATTTATAAGGTAGAAAAAGAAATGGGCAGACTGGATGGGCCTTGCGGTCCTTATCTGCCGTCAACCTCTATGTTTCTATGTATAGTGAAAGTCATTTAGGCTGTATTACACAGTGTCTGTTAGGTGCCCTGAACTCTGTCTATGATGTAGCCACTCTGTGTCTCTCTGCAGTACAGCAGAAGCTATATTACTCTGTTAGCCTGTTAAGTGCAACGTGCCCTGTCATAGCTATACTGTGTGCGATGTCTCTCTGTAGCATAGCAAAATCCATTGAGGCTGTATTGCACTGCCTGTTAGATGCCCCTAGCCGTGTCTGTGTGACATTAGCTATGCTGTGCGCGTGTGTGTGTGTGTGTGTGTGTGTGTGTGTGTGTGTGTGTGTGTGTGTCTTTCTCTCTGCTGCATAGTGAAAGCCATTTACCCTTTATTACACAGTGTCTGTTAGGTGCCCCGAGCCCTGTCTGTGACACAGCTACTCTGTGTCTCTCTGCAGTGTAGCAAAAGCCATTTAGGCTGTATTACACTGTCTGTTAGCCTATTAGGTGCCCAAGCCCTGTCAAAGCTACATTGTGTGTGACCTGTCTCTGCAGCATAGCGAAAGCCATTTAGGCTGCATTACACTGTCTGTTAGGTGCCCAGAGCCCTGTCTATGTGACATTAGCTACACTGTGTATGTCTCTCTCTCTCTCTGCTGCACAGTGAAAGCAATTTACCCTTTAGTACGCAGTGTCTGTTAGGTGCCCCGAGCCCTGCCTGTGACATAGCTACTCTGTGTCTCTCTGCAGTATAGCAAAAGCCATTTTCACTGTATGATACTGTCAGTTGCCTGTTAGGTGCCCCAAGTTCTGTCAAAGCTGCACTGTGTGTGACATCTCTCAACAGCATAGTGAAAGCCATTTAGGCTGTATTACACTGTACGTTAGATGCCCAGAACCCTGTCTGTGTGACATTAGCTACATTGTGTGTGTCTCTCTCTGCTGCATATTGAAAGCCATTTAGTCTGCATTGCAGTGTAGGTTAGGTGCCCCGAGCCCTGTCTGTGATATAGCTACTCTGTGTGTCTTTCTCTCTACTACATAGTGAAAGCTATTTAGTCTGTATTGCACAGTGTCTGTTAGGTGCCTAGAGCCATGTCTGTGTGACATTAACTACATTGTGTGTGTGTATCTCTCTCTGCAGTATAGCAAAAGCCATTTAGGCTGTATTACACTGTCTGTTAGCCTGTTAGGTGTCCTGAGCCCTGTCAAAGCTGCACTATGTGCGATGTCTCTCTAGCATAAAGAAAGCCACAGCTGTATCTACTGCATCTCATATTTCCCAGTCTAAGTCTACTAAAAGGAAGCACAATGCTGCTGCATGTGCAACTGAAAATGATGTGGACAATATGAATCCTAGCACTAATGAAGAACATAGTGACAATAATAACATCACCAAGACTGGCACTAAATGTCCTCCTGAACCAAAAAAGCATGGTGTTAAGACTGAAGCAAACTATGACCGGCAGCCAGACAGACAGCTCAGCTCTAAGGAAGGCATAGCTGAAACATTAGCTGATTCAGTCATCATCATGCACATGCGCTGTCTGTCTGGCTGCCGGCCATAGTTTGCTTCAGTCTTAAAACCATTATGGTGTCTACGGTACTTTTATTTTAAGTTTGCTGAAGTTTGCCTGTCACCACTGTACCCTTTTTGATACAATTTTAATATACTTAATTTGGACACTGTATGTAATAAAGAGAAGGATCAGTAAGAACTTGTTTATTTATTTTTTCTCTTTAAAGCTCCAAACTAGCTTGTGGACCAAGTGTTCAGTTTATTTCTTGGTTTTCTGAGTGTTATGTTTGCATTTCTCCTCCTCTTGCCTTTGGATACCAATCTGATACACTGGTTTGTCACTTCCACTGTGGCTCCTTTTAGATGTTCCCACTGCTCTTCCACCCCCCGCCCTCCTTTTCTCCAGGGCTGTTATGATACCTTGCTCCATTTCAGCAATGTCTACCTCTTTGAAATACAAAACCTTTGCCCTAGTGTGACTTGACAGACTCCTTGTCCCTATGCTGAACGATACTATGTGGTGATCACTAGATCCCAGTTGCCCTTCTACCTGGACATCTGTGACTCTATACCCATTACTAGATCAAGAATCACCCTGTCCCTGGTGGGATCAAGCTCAAGCTGCCTGATCACTGGGTGTGTAGTCCAGTCATTAAGCTGTTGAAACTCTCTGAGGTGAAGCAGGTTCACATAGCCACAGGTATATGGATCAGCAATCAAACAATTGACTACAGGACTGTTACAGCTCATTGGGCAAGTTTTCAGTCAGAAAGTAATAATCCCCGCTCTACCATAAGTAGTAGGAAGCAAGCTGTATTTTGTGTCACTACTTTTAATGAAAACCACACTGCTGTGAATATTTTGCAGGAACTGTAAAACCAATTCCAGAAATGACTTACTCCATATTCCTTATCTCCTGGGTTCATAGTGTCAGATAATAACACATACCTTGTTTTGCACATTGTTTAAATCTTCTCATCCATAGTTTCTTAAATGGAAACAGAAATGTTGAACAATTGTTATGACTTGCTAGGAAAATATGTGGGCATTTCAGCCACTCTGTGAAAGCACAAAAAATCCTAAAGGGGCTGTAGCGGTCAAACAACTTACCATTGCATACATTAAAGCAGGAAGTTCCACCCCCCAAGAATTGTTGGAAAGGTTTCTTGAACAGACAAAAATGGTACATGACTATATCATCCACAATCAAATAGGTAAAGTAGACATCATGCTCAGTTCCAGCAGCTGGACTCTACTTGAATCTTTAATCACCTTATTGGAGCCATTTGAGGCTGCCACATGTGATCCCTTACAGAAATAATTATATGAAATGTTTTCATACTGTGCACATAAAATCACCCATGTAATATGCCTGTTGCAAGCATGATTTAAATGTTAAATTGGAACTGATTGCATGCATGTGGCATGCATGCAGTAAGCAAGTGTGGAAAGCATGCTTTTTATGTTAGACTGAAACATACTGCATGCATGTGGCATGTGTGAAAAAGCAAGTGGTCACTGATAACTGCACACATAAAAGTTAAGTGACTTGCTCATGATCACACCATATATAAGTGGGAGTTGATGAGATTCAAACCCAGGTCTTCGGGTCTCCTGGTTTGCAGTTCAGTGCCTTTAACTACTAAGCTATACTACCTACACACATATGGCTTGCTTGTATGACAATACAAATCTGCATACATCTGCACACATGTGACATGCTTATAGCCACTGTTACGCTTTTTAGTTTTCTTGTCCCCCTCATCTCAGCTGCAAAGCTGAACTGTAGTATACATACCAATGGAAACACATGTGGTTCTTCCCAACCCCATTACACACACTTACCCACAAAACTAATTAATTACTTCTGTCTGGCCTGTACTCCTACTATTTTCTCTCCATAGTTTTGAATGCTTCCACACAAACAGACTTTAAGGGGCAAACACAAAAGTAGCAATAACTCGACATCCATCCACATGACCAGCCCCCCCATGCACACACACTGTAGTGGGTGTGGACATGCTGCTAGAGATGACCCAAGTATAGACATAAGTTGAGAGTCTCTTACCCAAGTACTAGGGAGCCAGAGGCAGGAGTCTTTAAGAGATGATGTCCACGGGTCAGAGTGCTGGGACGTACCCCCTTGAAATGAATGGAGTTATTTTTTATTATTATTTGACATGTTATGATGGCGAATTGGAGAATAATGATGGCCACTGTTCTACTAACAAGACCCTTGTTCATTGAGATGTGGCCCTTATTAATCTCCAACTCACCATCGTAATGTATAAAATAGTAAAAAAAAAAAACATCCATTTCAAAGGGGCATGCCCCTGCGCTCTCTCTTGCTGTATATCATAATGTGCCTGAGCATGGGGATGTGGAGGTCAGCTTCTTTGGAGGGCATAAGGCTGACTATAGTGGGGCTTCAATAGTCTGTGCAGACCACACCACTCAACTGTCCTTGAATATAAGGGACAGCCCTCATTTTGCCCCTGGAAATGGCTCTTCCCCTCATCTATTCCTCATGGAAAACATGCTGCTCACACATTAGGATGTCCTGTAAATTTAGACTTTAAGGCAGGGGCACTATTTCAGATTTCAGCAGGGGGGAGCCAACAACCAGTGGAGGCCAGGTGCTAGTTAGCCCCTAGGCAGCAAGCTCTGGAATGTCTCTAAAAGGTAAAACTTATTTGTAGTGACTGAAAAGTGATATGAAAATCAGGAAAAATAAAAATATATAAGATTCATCTGTCTATACCATGGAGCAGTGCACCAGATTTGGGATTAAAATAACTCAATTAATAATCTTTTTTTTTCCTGGCTGAAGTTCTGCCCCCCCAAAAAAAAGGCCAGATTTCTCTCCCCAGCTCCATTTCATTCAATACCCATCCCATATGGCTCATGAAGCCACCCAAAAGTGCAGAAACATGAAAAACACATCAATATTTCAGTCCTTCCTCCTTCCCAATCCCCCTGTAAAAAAATTATTTACTTCTACTTACCCAACCATCTGGCCAAAAGCTTTGGCCTGGCCCAGTGTGCCACCAGCCTAGTTTTCAGTCCACTCCTCCTCCTCCTCCTCCATCCTTGAGCCAGAAGTTAGATACTATAACTGACCATCCCAGGTCCCCAATGTGGTCTGTGACCAAATCTCTGAACCAACTGAACCAACCCAATGTGTGTTGCTTGCTTCTTACTTGGTTGCTGCCATGGCTGCTGCCACACTGCACTGATCAAGGCCTATGAAGGCCACCCATGCCTCTGTCACTGCTGCTTCTAGGCCTAGCTTGTTGCTGCAAGGGTCCTGTGCTGTCTATTTTGTGAGATGAGCCTAGTAGAGAGAGTAGGTAACCTAGTCTTGAAGTAGCTTCTAGCTCACCTCCTTCCCCTTCAGCCACCAGGGATATGGAGACTCACTAAGAGCAGACCAACAAAAATATATCACCACAACACTGCTATTGAGAGTTCAGGGATCACTGACTCTTCCAAGCTATAGTATGCTGCCTGTCTACTCTGGGGTGGGAAAGACAGTGTTTCATTTGCTTGACTCATGTACTCTTGCTTGGCTTTCCTCCCCATCATGTGTGATGGCACCACCCTAATATTGGAGGGAGTGAACAATAAAATACAGACACAGTCAAATCAGGAGTGCACCTGCAGCATGGGTGCACACAGGCCAGGGAGGCATGTATTGTGCAAAAGATTAAATCCAAATTTAATGCCATTATTGCCACATCATAAGTACAACCTAGGCACAAATGCAACCACCACCACCTTTGCCCTACTTAAATGGCACCCCTGCTTTATGGTAGAAATTTATTCTCAGGTGGTAATATCATTACAAGTAAACAGAATGGTTTCTACTGTGTTCTGAGGTACTGTACATGTTTCAGGATGTGCCCTGATCATTGTGATGGTTAGTGCCCCTCATTGTCCCTCATTTTGAGTGTGTATGTCCCTCATTTCAGTGACAAAATGTGAGGTATGGTGCATGCTTCCAAGATCCTACTCAGCACAAAGAGTGCTGAGCAAGGCCATAGTGTATATGTTGCATACAGAATGACAAAGGGAAAGTAAGTGAGCTGAAACAGTAATGGAAAAACACAATTGTAGCAGTAAATATGCATAAAGGGATTTGAATGGCCTAAAACAAAAAGGTCAGGCTTCACAACACAGAGGCCCCTCTTCACACATCTGGAATGGGAGTGTTGGCTGACTATATCCTAGGCATTTAATGCAAGAAGCAAACAATACTTTACAAATTAATGGCAACTTAATGATAAAACTCAAAAGCCATTAAACAACTTGCAAAACGATCAGAATTAATGAGTTTACCTAATTTTAATGGGAAATCAATGAAAAGGGTATTTTAATGGTTCTAATTGCTAGCATTAGTATGAGAAAGAAACTGATGTCCTTTTTTAGATAAGATTTGCACCAGCTTAGTTGCTGCACACATGGCAAGTGTGCAACATCTGAACCTGATGTAATTTTTAAATGATGTTCACAGCAGCTTAACACCTGCACTCATGTCAAGCATGCAACACATGAACTTGATATGATTTTTAGAAGATGTTCATGCCAGCTTTCCTGCTGCATACATGTCAAGCTTGCAGCATGCGAACCTGATTTGCCTTTTAGATCTGGTTCACTTAGGTTCACTTTGTGTATGTGAATTGCATGCAAACATTGCACAATTAGGCATGTGGCATGCATTCTGCATGTACACAGCACACTTATACTGTAGTTCCGTAAGGGATGTCAGTGTGGACAATGCAACTCTGAGTCAAATTCTTTCTCAAATCAGATTTCTTGACATTTTCCTTGATGACAGAAAGACAGACTTTCAGTCAAAAGAGAACACCACCACTGTAATGCTGGCAGATGACTTGAGTCTCAGACCGTTGACTGATCAGAGATTAAATGCCATGTTTAAGAATGACACATATGTGTTGGCTACCTTGCTAGATCCCTGGTTTAGGTGGAACATTAAAGCCATCCTTCCTGAAGGGGATGGTTTCACCCATATCAGTCCAGCAGTCATTTTGTCAACACTGACATGGGTGCAGTTAATATGCCACCTGGCATTTCTGCGCCAGGCATTGCGGCTCCTGGGGTGGAGAACGCCAAAGCCCCATACCATGAAATAGTCATGTTTTGTGGGGGCTTCTCCCCACGCATGCCCCAATACAGAGGACTTCACTTCCTGCACCCCCCACAAATAAATATAACCTAAGAGTAAGCCTAATTCATCACAGCACAACACGCACAGGGGTCTTACCCCCCTCCCCCATCCCCCCTCCCAGAGAAATACCTACAATGACTACACCAATCTATATCGCCTAACCAGCATATGTAACCAGCTGAAATGCAACTATATTACCCCATGTTATGTTTGATGTGTCTTATGTAATGTACTCTTGCTTGTATACCATACCATGTAAAATATCATGTAATCTGCTCTTCTGAAAAGGGACCTTTGGGGCCCAGTGGGCTTACCCGGTTATCAAAATTTAATAAATAATAAATAAATAACCTACTCCAGGGTGGGTATACCCCAGAGGGGGCAGAAAATGTGTGGGCACAAAGGGTAGCATGACTGAGGGGTGATCTAAAATCAAGATCACCCTTGTCATCATTGCCCTTATTGTGGCGCCCTAATTGTGGTGACAAAATTCAGTCACTATTCTAACAGTATACCCAGGGAAAGACATTCAGTACTGGAGAGATCTTCCATTAACCAAATGTGACATTGCCCTACCAACACCAATAACTGATGTACAGCAGTCAAACCCTGCCACACCATCAAAGTGCACCTCTGGTGAAGACAACATCACATCTTTCAGTTCTTCACAATTACCAGTGTCATCAGTGAGGGAAAAGTTATCTACAGCTACTTCTCAGGTATCCTATGTTCAGGGTCAGAAAGGCAAATCACTTCTGAGTTGCCTGCAACAACATGGACTAGTGTCTTGTAAAGAAAGTGGAGCTGGTTCATCTACCAGACTGGTAACTGTCTCACGCAGCACAATGATCCTGGAGTATTTTGTAGGCCATATTGTGATTGGTCTTGAGGATGACAATTTACTCTACTGGAAACAAAAAAGAACAATGTGGCCAAATCTGGCAATAATGTACCTCAGCTGTCCATCTTCAAGTGTATATATTTAGAACACATAGTTGGTGCAGCTAGTGGAATGGTCACTGACCACATAACATTGCTATAGTAAGTTCTGCAAATGTGGAATGACTTACACTTCTCAAAATGAATGTTGACAATTTCCCAATTGCCCCAAACAATGAATTATGTGAGTCTGACCCTGAACATGAACAAAAGCCTGCAAACAATGGTACTGGCTATGATGACTAGGTTGTGTATTAAACAAATAGAACAATCACCACTGTCACCATGTCAGCCACATGTACCATACTACTCCTAGTTTTCTTTTGTCAGACATCAGTTTTATATTATGAAAGTATGATCAATATCCACCATGGGTATAATTTCTGGAAACAGCAGCAGCCTCACTCAGAGCAGCTGCACCTCTCACACCTACCTCATCAATGTCCCCAATGGGAATGATTTTTGAAAACAGCGACAGTCTCGCTAAAAGCTGCTGTACCTTTCATACCTGCCTCAGCAATGCCCACTATGGGTATAAGTTTTGGAAACAGCAGCAGGCCCATTAAGTCACTAAGAGCAGCTGCTCCTCTCACACCTGCCTCAGTAATGCTTCCCATGGGTATAATTTTTGGAAACAGCAGCAGACTCGTTAAGAGCAACTGCACCTCTCATATCTACCTCAGCAATGCCCACCATGTGTATAATTTTTGGAAACAGCTGCAGGCTCAAACAGAGCAGATGCACCTTTTGTACCTACCTCAGAAATGCCTACCATGGGTCTAATTTTTGGACAAAGCAACAGGCTCTGCAAGAGCAGCTGTGCCACTCATACCTGCCTGTACAATACCTGCCAAGGGTATAAATTTTTGAAACAGCAGCAGACTCACTAAGAGCAGCTGTGCATCTCGTACCTGCCACAGCAATTCCCCCTCCCCCATGGGTATAATGGCTTGGGGCACCTAACAAACCATGTAATAGTAAAAAAAAAAAAAAGTCTTTCAGATTATTTTTTTTTTTTTATGGTCAGAGTCAGGTAATTGAGTAGTAGAAGAGGTCGAGTAGCAACTACCTAACCTGACCCAACTACTCGGTTATCATCAGGGTATTTTTATGGTATTTTTGAGATACCCACGGGTAGTCTTGGGGGTTGGGTATTTTAGTACCTGCTCATCCCTACTGGTGGGACAAAAGCATAGGAAGGTCACTTTAATTTGAACTTTTGGTAATTTTTTACTAATGAGCTGTGATAGCGACTTTCTAGGCCAATGGGAAGGGAGGTTACAAAGATCTTTTTTATTGTTAGTACTGAGTGTAGCCTAAATTCCTGATGTGGGACTAGAACCCATTACCTCCTAATTTTTGGGTTATCCTTCCCACTTACTAACAAATTTTGTTATACAATATAAACTGTAGGCGAAAGAAAAATATTGTTCACTAGGGGTTGTGTTGGAGATATAGCCTGCCATGAGTTTGTCAGGGGATTAGTGGTAAGTAACACTGCAATGACAAAGCACCCTTGCTCAGTGTTCAGTTAGAAACATAAAAAAGGACATCCTGAGAATGAAAACTACGTAGGTACTGTATGAAGAAAAAAAAAAGTTTACCTGCTATTTTGTTGTGCAACACTGCACTTTTATTTACTCTGCTACTATGTGTGACCCCCAGAGGTTTAGTGCTCATAGTGGAACTGTACTGATGTGGTAAATCACGTACCTGATTTTTTTCTGTAATTTTCATAGTTTGTAAATACAGAATTACATGCAGCCCTACAAAGTTGTTGTTCAAAGCTGAATTTATAAAACCCTTAAAGGCAGACTAGCACAATTCAGTGCCCAGCACAGTGTCTGTTCAGTGTTATGCAAGTGTGTATACAACAGGAGTGAGGGTAAAACTGACAAGATAAATATATCTTAACTAGTAACATCAGTAACAGCAACATATCAAAACTTTGTTGTTACTGTTTTCACAATTGATACTTGTTAAAGTACTGTCATCAAAGTGGAATACTGAAAAAACCAGACAGCAGCTTTCACAATGCTGATGGCATCACAATGGGCATACATGTTGTGCACAGACCCCCATCTCAAGGGGAGGAAATGGACAAGAAAATGATAGAAGGCATCCTTAAAGTAGCAGAAAAAGGGGAGATATTGTTGATGGGGGACCTGAATATGCCAGATGTTAACTGGAGTACATTTGTTGCAGGCACATCCAAGAGCAGGGTCATTCTTGATGCCCTACAGGGGGCATGCCTCAGACAGCTAGTGTTGGAACCCACTCAGGAGGGAGCAGTCTTAGACCTGGTACTCTCAAATGGGGAAGGAGAAAGGATCTCAGATTTAGAAAAGGGTAGCCATCTGGGAACAAGTGGCCACCAAATAATGTGGTTCACAATAAACACAGCCATATAGTCAGGCCATACAAAAACAAAAGTTTTGGACTTTAGGAGGGCTGACTTTGGGAAAATGAGAGAGTGCCTCAGAAAAGCACTAGCAAATGAGTAGCAAGGAGGGGTGGAGGAAGAATGGGGAATAATCAAAACAGTCATCACAGAGGCAATGAGCCTTTGTGTGAAGCAAATCAACAAAACAAAACGAAGGAAAAAAACACTATGGTTCTCAAAAGAGGTGGAAGGGAAGGTTAAGGAGAAAAGGATAGCATTCAGGAAATATAAGGAAACACAGAAGGAGCAGGACAGAGAACTATATCAGTAAACGCAGAAGGAGGCAGGGAAGGCAGTCAGAATAGCAAAGGCACAAACTGAGGAGAAGGTAGCCAACTCTGTTAAGAAGGGGGATAAAACCTTTTATACATACATTAGGGAGTGAAGAAAGACTAAGGAAGAGATACAGAGACTTAATAAAGGGGAGGGAATGTGGGCAGAGGATGACAGTGAAAAAGCAGGGATACTAAATGAATATTCCTGCTCAGTATTCACAACGGAAGAGGAGGAGGAGGTACCTCAACCAAACAAGAGAAACACTCTGAATATGGGGGTCAGTACCAGTCCATTCACAGAAGAAAGGGTTTTAAAAGAACTCTTGAAACTGAGGGTGGACAAAGCAATGGGGCCTGATGGGATTCACCCCAGAATTCTAAAAGAACTAAGGGCAGAAATAGTAATGCCACTGACTACTCTCTTTAACAAATCATTGGAGGATGGGGTGGTACTGTACCTGAGGACTGGAGGACAGCAGATGTGATTCAGCTTCACAAAAGTGGGAGCAGGGCAGAGGCAGGAAACTACAGGCTAGTTAGTTTGACCTCAATGGTAGGGAAAATGATGGAATCAATTCTGAAGGAAAGAACTGTTGAGTACTTAGAGGCCAGTGGGGCACAGGACCCAAGGCAGCATGGCTTCACAGCAAGAAGGTCATGTCAGATGAATGTTAATAGATTTCTTTGACTGGGTGACCAAAGCAGTAGACCAGGGAGGGGCTGTGGGTATGGCCTACCTAGATTTTAGCAAGGCATTTGACACAGTCTCACACAAAAGATTAATAAACAAGTTAGCCAGCCTTGGAGTGGGTCCCAAGGTGGTAGCATGGATAAAAAACTGGCTGGACAACAGGACGCAAAGGGTAGTGGTAGTAAACAGAGTCCACAGTGAAGAAAGGAGGGTAACTAGCGGGGTACCGCAGGGTTTGGTACTGGGACCGGTCCTCTTTAATGTCTTTATAAATGACATTGGAGAGCACCTGGAAGGAAAAGTATGTCTCTTTGCAGATGGCACAAAGATCTGCAACATGGTTGGGATGAAAAGGGACTTGGCAAGCTTGGAGGAATGGTCCAATATATGGCAGCTCAGATTCAGTGTGCAAAGAAGTGTAAGGTAATGCATCTGGGAAACAACAACCCCGGGGAAGAGTACACAATGGGGGGAGGGGAGTGAGATACCAACAACAACAAAAACTGAAAGAGACCTAGGAGTAATTATATTAGATGGCCTAAAGGTGGGCAAGCAATGTGAGAAGGCAGTAAGGAGGGCTGGGGAGATACTGGGATGCATAGGGAGAGGTATCACCAGTAGAAAACAGGAAGTTGTTATCCCTCTGACAGACAGTTGATGAGACCCCATCTGGAGTACTGCGTGCAGTTCTGGAGACCCCATCTCCGCAAAGACATAGACAGAGTGGAAGCTGTTCAGAGGAGGGCAACCAAAATGGTGCAGGGTCTGCACCAGAAGACATACAAGGAAAGACTAATGCAGCTTAATAGGTATACCCTTGAGGAAAGGGGGGGGGGATTCATGATAGAAACTTTCAAGTATCTCAAGGGAGTTAACAAAGTACAAGAGGGTAGCATCTTTCAGAATAAGAGATGTGCAAGAACAAGGGGGCACAATTTGAAGATAGAGGGGGGACGGCTCAGAGGTAATGTTAGGAAGTATTTTTTCACAGAGAGGGTTGTGGATGCATGGAACAGCCTTCCTAAGGAGGTTGTGGAGTCAGGAACAGTGGGAGAATTCAAGAATGCATGGGAGAGACATAAGGCAATTCTTGGGTGGGGTAGGAGGAAGTAAGCTGTTGATTAACTAGAATCTGCAGCGTATCCATCAGGTAGGGAAATGGGCAGACTAGTTGGGCCAAGCAGTCCTTATCTGCCGTCAAAGTCTATGTTTCTATGCCTAGTGCAGCACTGAAGCCAGCTGTTAATATCAAAGAAAAACAGCAGAATTTTCCAAAAAACTGCAGATTTAAAGCTGTAACTTGTAAACTATTGTTGTATATATCGAATGTACAATAGCCTGACTCAGAATAGGCAATCAGTTGTCACTTGTGTGGGGGCAGGACTTTCATAATTTGCCCATGGCTCTACCACTCTTGAGTTATGGTTCTGTCCCCTTAAACTTATTGCATATTGTGAGTCAGCTTATTGTATATCCCTTATATATCTCAAATGCTACGTCCAAAAGTACTACCGCCCCTCACTACATAAAACAATGCAAGAAAGGGCACAAAACTGGAGCCCTGCAAAGTTGTTGTTTAAAGCTGCATTTATAAAACCCTTAAAGGGAGATTAGCACAATTCAATACCCATCACAGTGTTTGTTCAGTGTTATGTAAGTGTATATCTCAAATGCTGTGTACAAAATATTATCTCCTCTCACTGTTGACCACAGTCTCTTCCTGAATCTAGGTCGCCGGCGTGGCACGAGGTAAGGCATCCAGTGCCTCAGCCCTCAGTGCCACCGGGCCAGCAAATTAAATTCTTAACTTAAAGAGGCTCGTGATAGGAGGATTACCAGTATTCTTTTTTTTTGTTTGTTTTAAGTTTGAATAATGTGATCCGATGGTCAGAAGGCGGTCAGTATTTCAGGACGGGGAAGGGAGAATTGGGTGCTGTAGCTGATAAGAGTGTTATTTTAACAAGAACAAAAAAAGAATGCCTCAAGCAGGGAGAGATAGGCTGCAGTTATTGCTTGATGAATGTCCCAAGCAGACTGCAGTTATCATGGTTATCATAACTGGGTCACAGACAACCCTGCAAGTGAGTGATCGGTGGTGGCTGCCGATGTGTATAGAACCGGAGTTCGGAGATGTTCCCTCTCACCCACCACACACACACACACACACACACACACACACACAATACATACATACACACTCACTCAAACAGAATATCACATTCTAATACGGTAATGGTAAAGGATTCCAGGTTGCTTGTGGTAAGGAAGTGCTGAGTGGGTAGCAAGCAAGCAGCCGAGAGAGAATGTGTGACAACATTCCCACTCTCTGTTGGCTGGTAAACAGCTGTACTTTTTAAAGACAGTTTTAAATTCAATTTTTTTTAAATGAAGGAATAAGCAAAGATGGGACCGAGCAGGAACAGAAAATGTAGGGCAGTAAAGAACTGATTTGCACACAAACTCTTACGCTCGCACGTGTGCTACTAAGTCTGTTTCTATGTGTGGATTAAGTAAGGGGTGAAAAATGGCATCTGGCAGTTTTTAAAAATTCTAGTGGCTCATAGATTTCTTTCTTGTCCTGCATCCAGCTGGCCAGCACTTGATTTTAGCCATGCATTAGACATTTCTAATGCGTGGATAACGGCAACTTAGGACACAGGATTTCCCCTCCACATCTTATAACTTTTATTTACAAGCTACCTAGGACCTGATATTTCTAAGCTGTGATATGGAAGCCATGATTATAAAGGAGCCATGAGTATGTAAAAGAACTTGCAAGGACTTCAAGAAATCTGGCATTCAGGAGGTATCTGATCATTTAACTATTTTATATATGATGCATTTATGAATGAAACAGTGGAAAACAATAGAACCTGGTGATTCAAATAAACCACCATTTCCCTGTTACTAGGGAGCTTGAAAATATAAAAGATCATTTCAAACTTCTTGATTAGTAAGTAGGTGGCAGATGTATTCTGCCTTTTACCTGCATTGCAGGACAGTCTTAACCCTTAACATTTAGAGAAACATGGATATGTTCAAAGACAGTAGATAGATGGTGGTGGTTAAGGGCACTCATTCTAAAGAGGGGAGTGTGACAAGTGGGTTACTACAGGGCTCAATACTGGGGCCAGTACTGGGACTGTTTGTGTTTGGGTATTTTTAGACACTAACCATAAACTTGCCAGTGCAAACTCAAATGTCCTGGAATTCCACATTCAGATTTCTATACAAGAAATCAGTACATTTAAATATGTAGCAGTGCTCTGTAAAATGCATTACTTAAGCAATAATACATGATAAGGTAATCAATATCATGAGATATTGTCCCGCCTCAGGTTTGCTGTGAGGCAGAAGGCCATAGGCCGAATAACTTCAACCAAATGAGAAGTGATTATATCCCATAATGTCACATAAAAACACAGAAATGTAGAATTTGATGGTAGGAAAGGCCTGCTTAGCCCACCTTGTCTGCCCAGATGTTCTCTACCTATTCTGTCACCACAGACCGTATCTGGTTTCAGTTGGCACTCCCACTTCCCTGCATTATGTATAATATAACCCGTCTCTATTCCATGCATGCTTGAAGCTCCCCACGGTTCCAGCCTCCACCACATCTGCTGGCAATCTATTCCAGGCATGCACTACTCTTTCAGTGAAGAAATATTTCCACACATCATTCCTGAATTCCCCCCCCCCCCCAACTTCATTGCATGCCCCCTGGTCCTGGTACATGTTATCATTTGAAAGAGACTCTCTACCTGTACCTTATTCACTCCTTTCAGGTACTTAAAGGTCTCTATCATATCCCCCTCTCTCTCCTTTCTTCCTGGGTGTACATGTTAAGATTCTGCAATCTCTTTGTAGGGCTTTTCATGCAAACCATGTACCATTTTAGTTGCCCTCCTCTGGACCACCTCTGCTCTATGTCCTTTCTGAGGTGAGGTTTCCACAACTAAACACAGTACTCTAGGTGTTGTTGCACCAGCAAAATATATAACAACAACATCATCTCACTCTTCCTGCTGGACATACCCCTCCCTATGGAACCCATCATTCTATAAAGCCTTACCCACAATACCCTGCCACCACAAGGTCCTCAGACAGGATAACCCCAAGACCCATTTCCTGCTTTGTGACTGTTAGTACTCCCCCATCATATTCTCAGCACCAGGGTTTCTGTGTCCTAGTTGCATTATTTGTACATTTAGATATTAACCCCCAACTACTGTTTTTGTATTTATTTTTATTTATTTTGTTTTTGTTTACCGGGTAGGTGCACTAGCCGTAACCATGACTACTTTCCAGCATGGCCCGAGAGGATACAGTACAATACAACAACAAAACAGCAATTTACAAAAATAGCTTTGGGGATAACAATTTCACAGTGAACAAAGTAGGTCTGGAGAGATAGGTAATTGCATTGGACCATTCCTTGAGTTTCCCAAGATCCCTGTATATGTTTTCCACCCCTTCCTGAGTGTCTACCCTATTACAAATTTTGGTATAATCTGCAAAAAGGTATACCTTGCCTTACAGCTCTTCTGAAATATCCCTTATAAAGATTTTGAAGAGGATTGGTTCCAGTATGGAGCCCTGTGGTAACCCACTTGTCACACTCCCCTCTTTAGAATGAGTGCCGTTAACCACCACCATCTATTTACTATCCTTTAACCAGTTTCTAACTCAGTTTGCCACCATGAATCCAATTCCTAGGTTGAACAACTTCCTACACAGTCTCCTAAGCTGGGCCATGTCAATGGCCTCGCCAAAGTCTAAATAGGCTACATATACAGTACTGCTCACTCTGATCAATTTCCCTTGTCACCCAGTCAAAGACATCTATTACACTCATGTGGCATGACCTCTCCCCATTAATCTGTGTTGTTTGTGGTCTTGCAGTGCACTGGATTCCAGATACTATATCATCCCTTCTTTAAGTAGTGTTTCCATCAATTTCCCCATCAGTGAAGTGAGACTGATTGGCCTATAGTTGATAGCCTCCTGCATGCTGCCACTCTCCTGTTTCTAGTGACGTTTTGAACAAGGTGGTCAAAGGGGCAGCCACAACCTCCCTAAGCTCTTTTAGTACCCTCAGGGAATCCAATCCAGTCCCATAGCCTTATCCAGCTTCAGGGCTGCAAGTCCTTTCAGCACTGTTTCCTCTGACAAGGAACATGTGTCCACCCCCTTCCCCACACTAGCCTTGCTTCTCTCCAGTGGTCTGTCCCCTCCACCCTCCACTGTGAAGACTGAGCAGAAATACATGTTTAAAATGTCAGTTTTTTCTTGGTCTGCTGCACATTCCTTAGAGTGTATTATTATTATAATTATTAATTGGATCCATTTTCATTTTGTTGACTGATGGCATGACCTAATTTCAGACCAGGATTAATGCACTGAGATAACATCCCATATGCATGTGGTCTCAGCCTATCAGATCTGAAGCTTTGACCATCCATTTCCTAATGTAGTTTTAACTGAGCTAGTCCATTTTAAAAGGTATTCAAATGCAGGTGTCAAGGATGATGGGAGAGGGTAACACTTGATCTAATATTGGTAACTGCACTGAGAGACACTGGCGGTATTCTGCAAAGAAGGTCTGCACATTTGTTCTAGTTTAATTAGGGACTTCCTCCTGTACCATTTAGCCTAAGAGAACTGGATGCAAGAATATATGACATTTTAAGGAATTTTTACCTCACAGCATTTCTATTGCAGTCAATCTGGAACTTAGAAAGGCAGGTCAAAGCAAAATGATTCAGAAATTCAACCTCAAGTTAATATTACTTCAAACGCCCACTGTTAATTTATTGTATGACAGACTACTACTGCAAGTCAGTTAAAATGAGATGTTGCTCCCCTTAAGAAGAAACATTTGTTCTTTGTCCCCTGTCCCCAGCATACCATTCAAGTCTTTTGTAGAGTGGAAGAAAGATATTTGAATGTGCATTTGTTCAGAAAGTGACTAGTTATAGCTCTTATATACTGTATTGCCTATATCAGTCAGCAATATAATTATTGTTATTTGATAGTTCTATGGTAATTGGGGGCTCTGTGGTCAGCATGTACGTTGAGATGAATAACAAATTAAATTTTAAATGTTTTATTAGACTTCAGTTTATCAGACCTGACTAGCATGCTAATGTTTAGCTGGTGATTCAGCTTCCTCAAGCCACAGGGTCTAAATTTAATTATACAATGGCAAGAAAATTTTATGGACTCTGATTGGTCAGTCTGTGCCAGGGACAGTGAGGTTATCTGAGTATAACCTCATAGTATGAAGTGCAGGCACACACATGACCACATGAGAAACTTCAGAATCATGCCTCCCCTTCAGATGTTACTGCTGATTGGGGCTGACTCTGCAACGGATTTCAGACACCTGTCCCGCCTGAAACAGAATTTCCATGAATAACTGATTCTAACAAAAAGCACAATACTTTTCCACACAAAAGAAATGTCATTTCAATGCCTGTTTTTTTCTCCTAAGTGAGTGGCTTCACTGAACTGCACCAACCATGACTGCTGGTCGTGTGGTTCACTGATGGTGCTTGCTTTGTGAGATAAAAGCTGCCAAGAAAAAGTCATTTATTTTGTCTGTCAGCTCTCCGGGACTTATGTAAACTGTAACATTTTTTTAAAAAACATTGTTTTACCTGCATTCCCCACTCCATACCCGGCAGCCAATGCCCATTTTTTTCTCCTAAGCTAGTAGCTTCACTGAACCGCACCAACTGTAACTGCTGGTCACGCTGTTCACCAATGCTGCTCACTTCATCAGAATAAAAGCTGCCTCAAAAAATTAATTTAGTGTGTCTGTCAACACTCTGGGACTTAAGGAAACTCTTACATTTTTTCAAAAGCCATTGTTCTCCCTGCATTCCCCACTCCATAGCCCAGCAGGCAATGTTACACACCTGTAAGACATTCTGCAGTTGGCAGACCAGGCAACATCGCAACACAGAAAGATCACAAATCATGAATCAGCAGCCCACCCCAAACTCCCTCATAGAGTGCCACAGCCTACAAAAGGAAAAACATCATCACCAGACAGGGGAGTGGGTCACCAGGTAGTGGGAGGCACAAACAATGAACTGCAGCCAGCCAGTAGAGGGAGTTGAAATGATGACACAGTGAAACAAGCATATTAAAAACACTGCCACCTACTGGCTAACAGCACTAACAATGGACATTTTTTTAAAATATATGTACACTTACACATAGAAAAAAATGCTAAAAATACTACTTATATAACAGTATTTTTCCAATATTTTTATTTCTTTTTTATAAAGCAGCCATTGTATAATAGCAATAATGCACTCCAGGGTGTGGGTCATGCTGGGATAACCTCACTTCTGGGGTATTGGATGCACTCAGCCTATGGCCTCGTGCTCAACCACCCGAAGCATGTGGTTATCCCAGCATGACCCACACCCTGGAGTGCATTATTGCTTAAATGGCTATATTATATCTACTGTATGATATATATTTTAACTTGGGTGGTGAGTCTAAACTGCATATACTACAGAAAAAACTGTTGCACTCATACCTGATAGGCAGTGTCTGACTATTTCAGAATTAGTTTTCTTTCATGCCATGCAATTTTAGATAAGAATCACTTTCATTTTTATAATGCCCCTTATTTAAAATGTCATTATAACTAAGCTGACAAATATCATATTTCTAATATAACAATTCATTGAATGTCTTTGTTGTTCGATATTGGTAACCAAAAAGGTTTTTGCAGGTCACAGACTTAATTATTTCAATTCAGGATACATTATAAATGAGCTCTATTTCTTTACTCAATGATCAAAAACCAAATACTGCCCATTACTCAGAAGATTAGTTCACTTAAGTATCAAGTGGCAAGGTACTTTGCATAAAATCTGCTCTAATCTTCAGCATGATGTTGAATCTCTCAGCTTAAAACGCAGTTCTTCTAGTAACTGATAAAGACTTAAGTCCATACAAGGTGCTATCCTGCTTTAGCAAACCACAAGTAAAAACTTTTGCATACATACACGTCAGTTAAAAGCCTCACCTTATATTTAAACCTCTTTTTCCTTTTTGTGGAGATACTTTATTTCATTAATGTCATATGGGGACTCAGAAAACAAAAATCTGGTCAGAGCCAATATGGCTACAAAATTATAGTAGTGATGCAGCTGAAAAAGTGAGAGGCTGCTTCACTCCACCTCATGAACCCTGTAGATGAAAGTTTTCAAATCCCCAGCAATGTGATTCTACACCACTGAAAGGTCATTCCATGCCACAGGTGCAAAAACACATTTTGGCCAGGATTTGAAAAATGACAGCTCTTACGTTCATGAGGTGGTGTGAGGAAATGGCTATGTCGAAAATTTTGGGTCAAAATATTGAAAATTACTGAAGTTATAAGCGAGTGTAAGAAATTTCAACAGGCATGCACATCTTTGTCATTTTTACATATTTTGACCCTACATTTTCAACATAGTATTCTTAGGACCTCGCCTTGTGAACAAGGGTGGTGAACATGTTCAAATCCCACCTGATACATGATTTTGCAACATGAGTGCTAAATCAACGATTGGGTCTGATTTGCATAATTCCACCATCACTGGTCATGAGGTGGGGTCCCATAAAGGCCATGTTGATAATTTGGGGCAAATATGCAAAAAATGACAAAGTTATGCATCAAAGTTCAAAACTCAGCTGAAATACATTGAACCACACTTACCATAGTTTCTCATATTGCAGTCAGTGGTTCCAGCAGCAAGACATGTTGACTGGAGAGCGGATCTTTGCCATGGAGCTTGTTCTGGTGAGTGAGGGCGTGTGTAGGGGTGAGGTGGGCTGGTGGGTGCTGAGTGGGAGGTTGGGTTGGAGGATCAGATTGGTGAAGGACTGTTTGTTTGTTTTTTTAGGTTTAAAAAAAAACACCAAGGGAGGTTTTTCTTTATTTCAGACAGGGACAGTGATTGGAGGGTGTGGGTGCTTCTAGACACGAGGTTAACAGTAATACATTATGGGAATGGTGATCAGAAAGTTGAGGGTGCCACTTGACACCAGGGAAACAGTAATGCATTATGGGGATTAAGATCGGAGGGGGGATGCCACTATACACCAGGGAAAGAATAATACATTATGGGGACGGCAATTGGAGGGTGGGGGTACCACTAGACACCAGAGAAATAGTAATACATTACAGGAACAGTGATCAGAGGGCAGGGGTGCCACTAGACACTAGGGAAAGATTGTGAAATAACAGGGACAGCAATCAAGGGGTGGGAAGTGCCACTAGACACCAGGGAAACATTATCACATAAATAATAGGAGAAAAACAAATGCTAGCTCCAAACCCAGAAGTGATCCAGAAGCAAGTCCAGAGCAGGAAAATAGTGTGTGGGGGAGAGGAAGACCACTGTAGTTAATAGAGAGGGTTGCATGTGCTTCAACACCACTGTGGAAGGACACAGTCGAGGTATCCCATCTTGTGCTTCCACAGTCCCCCCCCACAATGTCATAGCAATACATTGCAAAGCTCTGCTATGCAGCCATTAAACTATGGAAGGTTAACTTGAGAAGCCCTGTGCTCAGTTCTACTCATTTTTTAACCTGTTTTAAAAAATGTTCTTTGTGATATACATGACAAGGCTTACCTAAGAAGGAGCATCTCTTCCCTGGCTCTCTCACCATCTCGAGTTGAGAACATAGAGTGCCATGGAGTTAGTCACTACCACAAGAGGACATGCATGCACCACAAAGCTGATGCCATCACGGACATCTTGATGTCATCCACACATCCCTCAGCGTGGTGAAAATATATCAATTTAACAATATGATACTGTTTATCACACACACGCTAAACCCATTCAGGGTCTGTTCATACAAGGTCAGAAAGGGGCTTCTATGATTCAAGGTGCAAAATAGCAGGGTGTATGGATATAAAATGATTAGCCCACAACAAGGGGTCCTTGTGCGACCAGACTATCTGCAAACTGCCGTTAATAGAAAGAAGAAACTGTAGACTGATTAGTCCTCACCAAATCTTCTTTACTGTTCTGTCAAATTTTACACAATAAAAGGAACAACCTTAGTTTCTTTCACATACATCACAATGGCAAGCTTCCCATTTCATGGCTCAGTTGCTTATTTCATGGTTACAAATTCTGCTGTTTCTCTTTGTCACCTTAGTTTTTCAGGCTATAACAGTATCCATTCCTGGGCTACTCAAACAAGGTGGATGTGCACACGTATGCGTGATGTCACACCTGGCATTTAAGTGTCTTGGCCACACCTCCTACTGAGCTGACATTGCTTTTCCATGAAATTTCCCACATCAGGTGGTTACAAACAATTAGGACTGCAGCCTAAAGCACAGTCTTTATGCAAATTAGAAGCTTGACTACACAGTCTCCACTGCAGGAAACACACCATGTGTTGTAGGACAAAACTTACTGTTATTAAAAATAATAATAAAACAGCAGCAGTATGTTATCACACAAGCCCCAGTGTAGTTAATGTTTTATGCTGGCCCTTGGTCAAACCCGAGGGCCAGGCAAAAACATTTGGATGCTCGTGGGAGGGTGCGTTTCGCAACATACTGCTGCTGTTTTATTATTTTTGAATAAAAGTAAGTTTTATCCTACAACACACAATGGGTTTCCTGCAGTAGAGACTATGTAGCCAAGCTTCTCAAATTCTTTGCTTTTCCATGGCAGCCTTTTTATACTAAAGGTGTTGCCATGGTAACTTAAGCAACATAGCATGACAATCAACTCACTTCATAGTTTGGCAAATAATGTTTCTTTGTGACAAATAAAAAAACACTAGTGCATAGTTTCAATTATTTCAGAGTAAACAGATAAAAAATATGTGCCATTGTGAAAATTAAATACTTTATGGACTTTAACAAACTTTTTTTCTTGGTAGTTCTACTGGATTTTATTATCACACTCTATGCCTCTCTGAGCCTTATACTGTTGACTAGCTTTATTATCTTTTTCTTGCAGGCTTTTCTGTTTGTCTGACTTGAGTTTGCACTAATGGTATATTTATTTGTATGCACATGCACATCATGTATCTGCCATTTTGTGTGGTGATTTTTGTTGCAGGTAAATTCATTTTGTGTAGGTGCAAGCTGCACTTTTTATACATTAAAATTGTCCAGCATAATTCTTATCTGGCTATACCTGCTGCATTTAGTAAACGCAAATAGGTTTTTCACATGCTGCCTTACATTTGACCAGTCTTTGCGCATGTCCAGTGTGTGGCTGCCATTTTGAGTGCTCATGCATTTTGTTAAAACATTTCTTTGAAGATGCTAGTTATTCAGTAAATTAACACAAACATCATTTTAGTTCTGCTAACCCAGATATTATGATTTGAATCAGGATGGGCTATTATTGATGCCCATGTCAACATAGTGTGCTATGCATATTGTTGCATTCTCTTTGGTTTCATAAAGCATATTACTGTTCAGGGCATTCTACTTTCCTTACATTTTACTTCCTGAGCTGAGTAGAGAGATCTTATGGTATATGACTCATTGTCCCTTTGTACCACAGTAAGCCCCCAGGTGAATTACGATATACAACCACTTATATCAAACTGTGGAATAGTTTCTTAGGAACATTTTTAACATCATATTGTTATGTATGGTCACAGACATATGCACATAATTTGGCTAAAGACATAGATATTTCATCATATGAGTGTCAAGACAGCAGATATATTGTTATACTGTGTCTGAAATTTAACTGATTTTTCCTGACCTTTTGACCTCCCAAAAGTCAATGGTGGTGTTATGTTGCTTATGCCACAATTCAGTCCAATTGTATAGCCTCATAGGTTTGAGCATAGACTCATAGTGGGTTCTTTGGCTAGAAGTCCCAGTTTTCCTTTTGTGTCAAAATCATCCTCATGACCTTTTTACTTTCTACTGTTATTACCAAAAAATAAACAATATTAAATGTTTTAGTGTGTAAGGTGGAGTAGACTCCTCAGCTTAAGGAGAGGCTGTACATCAATCAGTTATGCCCTATAGGGATTTACTATATTTTAAAATACTGGATGCTTAAGAAGAGCAGAACACAGGAGACCTCTCTGGTTCTCTGTTGAAGTCCTAATGTTCTACAGATCAAACAAATTATAATATATGTACATAAACAGTCATAGAAAACTACTCAGTCCTGAACCATCATTAAACCCTTTGAGCAGCACTGCCTCAAGTGTGTAGATCCAAAATGTTTATCTTAACAGTAACAATATTCCTCATGGTTTGCTGGCCAAGGCACCTAGCTTCACCTGAGCTCTTTCCTTCTAAGATTGCTTAAAAGGACAGAGCAGAGAACCTTACCAGAGCAAGGGAAAAGGATTAAGACTTCTTTAGGCTAAGCAGGTTTACTGTGTGGTGTTATTTTTATTTTATACTCACAGGGATTGCTACTGTTTGTTGTTAGCATTTCATTGCTTTATTTTTCTCTGATTCAAATTGTTGTTGCTGGTATACCGTCTTCTGCATTATTACAAGGTGTGCCTACAGGTGTGTGCTAACAGATTACTGCTGTAATCTTCTGATTCAAATTGTCTTTTGCAAGGTATATCTTCTGTTACTGCTTTATTTTTCTCTGTAGCAAAGTGTTTCTTACAGGGTATATCTTCTCTGAAATTATTGCAGGTGGTGCTTACATTTTTGTGACTTTTTTATCATTGGGCTAAGCAAGATAACTATTTGACACTGTTTTATTTAATTTTATTCTTTTTTTGTTGAAAAGGTTTGTTGTCTCAGAGGTGTTTCAGTCTCCTTCTCACATTGAAGGAGCTAATTGCGTTCCTCCCACAGCTGTTCCAGAGTATTAGGTGTGTATCTGCTGGGTGGAGCTGGCAAACTGTCAGTAATTTCCAACAGAAAGAAGGGTCAAAAGGTCAGGTTAGTTGCTATCTTGGAGGTAGAAGACTTGGTTTGCTGGCCAAGGCACCTAGCTTCACCTGAGCTCTTTTCTTCTAAGATTGCTTGAAAGCACAGAGCAGAGAACCTTACCAGATCAAGGGAAAAGGATTAAGACTTCTTTTGGCTAAGCAGATTTACTGTGTGGTGTTATTTTTATTTTGTACTCACAGAGATTGCTACTGTTTGTTGCTAACATTTCATTGCTTTATTTTTCTCTGATTCAGATTGTTGTTGCTGGTATACCTTCTTCTGCATTATTACAAGGTGTGCCTACAGGTGTGTGCTAACAGATTACTGCTGTAATCTTCTGATTCAAATTGTCTTTTTCAAGATATATCTTCTGTTACTGCTTTATTTTTCTCTGTAGCAAAGTGTTTCTTACAGGGTATATCTTCTCTGAAATTATTATAGGTGGTGCTTTATAGGTTTTACAGTTTTATCTAACATTAGGATAAGTTTTCAGGGTTACTACATTTGTTGTTGACTGATTTTTTCTGCTCTTACCTCATTGTTCTTTCATCTGTGGTTCTTCTTTTTTGGCAGGGGAAGGGCCCAGCCAACCACCCCACACTACACTCCTTTTATAGAGTACCACAATTGTAACATTTCCTGTGGCAAAGCAGGAAGGGGTGGATCAGTGGAGCATCCATAAGGTGAGCTCATTTACAAGGGCACTAGTAATTTAACTTGTTATAACAAGTTATAGGAAAACAAAACACAAGGAGAGGAGGGAGAGAGGGGATGTGATAGAGACATACAAGTATCTTACAGGGAGGAACAGGGTGCAGAAATATACTATTTTTAAGCGAAAAAGATGTTCCAGGACTAGAGGGCATGGGATGAAGTTGGAGGGAGGACGATTCAGAGGAAACACAAGGAAGAATTTCTTCACAGAACGGGTGGTGGATAAGTGGAGCACCCTGCCAGAGGAAGTGGTGGGGGCTGAAACAATCACGGGATTTAAGAATGCATGGGATAGACATAAAGGAATTCTGGAGGTCAGAGGTAAGGGGCAACAGACTTCTAGGAAAACATAATCTGAACTTATAAGCTCAAATGGGCAGACTGAGTGGGCCATAGACCCTTATCTGCCGACACTGTCTATATATCTATGTATGTATCAAACCATTACTTGCATTTTCTTCCTTCTAATTACTCTGACCAGGTTATAAACCCAGCAACTTATTTGGAATGGATATCATTAACTGCAGGTACTGTGGAACACTTTTCAGAAGGACAGTCTTACAGGATTTAGGACACTGTCCTGCATGCTGAGCCATTGGAGATCTTTGGGCTTAGCTCTGGGCAGCATGGGCAGAGATTGTGCACCTCAAATTTCATATTCAAGAAGAAATACATTATAAGAACCACCCACCATTTCCCCAACATCCAACAGAAGAACCTCGACCGCAGAGGGTAGCTGGTCCAGGAGGTTGGCAGGTGGTTTGAAGGGGCAAATCAGGTGCCCCATCACTCTGTGCTCGCCAACATATTACCTCAAAAAATATATAAACACTACAAATAGGTATCTGCCTCTATCTCCAAAATCAAACAAAGGGGCAGAGGACACTGCAGCACAGGAGCTAGCACAATGAAACTCACCCAAATCAGGAACCAAAACAAAAAAAGCAAAAAGGAAATCCAAGAAACTTCTGATCAAAGGAGACTCCATGATTCGGGGAGTTGATACCCATCTCCAGCCAGGGGTAATGGTCAGATGTCTCCCAGGTACATCAGCATGGAGAGACACTGACTGCATTGCTAAAATTGTTCAGAAAGCAGGAGAAAACATTGACATCCTGGTACACATAGGGACTAATGATCTCACCAGCTGGTCAGTTGTGGAGACCAAGGAGCACCTGACCAGCCTGGGTGACAAACTATCACACATTTCATCCGACATCTCCTTCTCTGAGATCTTGCCAGTCTGGGAGAGGGGGGCAGATGGACGGAAGGGGAGATAGGGGTGCTAAACATGTGGTTCAAGGGCTGGTGCCAGGGAAAAAGAACACAGATTTGTAGGGAACTGGCAACAGTTCTGGGAGCGAAAGTTCTTTAAATTTGATGGACTGCATCTGACTAAGGACAGAGTCAGTGCATTGGTGAAGAAGTTTGATGTCTTTGCAGAATATTTAAACTAGCAATTGGGAAGAGGGGTGCAGCACCCCATACATCGAATGGGTAGAACACCCCTCCCCCCTCAGCTAGTGGTCAAACAGGGATTCAACATGTTTGCAGTTCATCTGCTTCACCAGGTAAGAAAAAAGGTCTGTCTCCCCATACGATACACAGTGGAAATGCCAAACCTCACCCAACAACTAACGCACCGAAATCTGGCCAATGGAAAGTCATGTGCACAAATGCACACAGCCTGGGAAATAAGATCCCAGACCTGCAGGCAATAATGTCAGAGGCTAAACTGGACATAGTAGCAATTAGTGAGATGTGGTTTACCAGTAACCACACTTGGGAGACTTCAGTACCTGGCTATGTACTGTTCAGAAGAGACCGAGGTGCAAAAAGGAGGGGGGTTGGGGTGGAGTGTCCCTGTATGTCAATGAAAATATCAAAGCTACATAAATTCAGAATACACATAAGGAGCCAGAAGAACTGTTGATCACCCTGGAAACAGGAAATGGGAGAGCCATAAGAACTGGGGTTGTATACAGGCTCCCAGACCAGGGGGAGGACATAGACACGTTACTGTTAGAAGATATACAAAACATGACAGCTAAAGGGGAGGTTCTGATAATGGGAGACTTCAACATGCCGGATACAGATTGGTCAATATCAGCAGGAACATCTGCCAGAACTAGACACATGGTGGATTCCCTGCAGGGGGGAGGGCCTCAAACAACTGGGTACAACAACCCACAAGAGACAGTGCTATCCCAGATCTAGTACTGACTAACAGAGAAGGGATCACAGATCTCCAGGTAGAAGGTCACCTGGGAGCCAGTGACCATCACATGGTATGGTTCAGTTTGGCCACTACATCTAAATCATCCCATTCCAAGGCACAAATATGGGACTTCAGAGGAGCTGACTTTGATAAGATGGCCAACAGAGTTAAGCTAGCCCTGGCAAAAAGAAACACAGGTGAGTGGGTACAGGCAAAGTGGGCAGTCATTGAGGATGCAATACTTGAAGCAACATTCCATTGTGTTAGACAGAAAAGGAAATGCAAAAGAAGAAGGAAACCACTTTGGTTCTCAAATACAGTAGCACAAAAGGTCAGAGCCAAAAGGCTGGCCTTCAGGAAATATAAGGGAACACAGCGGGATGAAGATAGGGAGGCATACCAAACTGCCCTAAGGGAAGCAGGGAAGGCAGTAAGGCAGGCAAAGCCACAAATTGAGGAAACACTAGCACGAACAGTAAAAGAAGGTGACAAGACTTTCTATAGATACATTAGTGAAAGGAGAAAGTCCAGAGGGGATATCGTTAAGCTCAAAGGTGAAAAGGGGGCGTGTGAGGAGGAGGACCCTGTAAAAGCATCTATCCTAAATAGATACTTTTGATCAGTATTTACTGAAGAGAAAGTAGGGCAGGGCCCACAGCTCAGCACCATAGACACAGGGGGGAAGGAGATGAACATTACACCCTTCACAAAAGAAAGGGTCCTACAAGAGCTCACTAAGCTCAGGGTGGACAAGGCAATGGGAACTGAAGGCATGCATCCCAGGGTACTTAAGGAGCTAAAGGTGGAACTAACAGAGCAATCAGCAGAACTGTTTAGTGAGTCTCTGAGCACAGGAGAGGTCCCAGAAGACTGGAGAAGGGCTCATGTGATCCTACTCTGCAAGAGTGGTAGCAGGGAGGAGGCAGGGAACTACAGACCAGTCAGTCTTACCTCAGTAGTGGGCAAGATTATGGAGGCACTCCTTAAGGAAAGAATACTGCAACACCTGGAATCCATAGGGGCACAGGATCCAAGACAGCATGAGTTTACAAAAGGAAGGTCCTGTCAAACTAATCTCATAGATTTCTTTGACTGGGTAACCAGAGTGGTGGACCAAGGGGGAGCAGTTGATGTCGCCTACCTTGACTTCATCAAAGCTTTCGACACTGTTCCACATACTGTAGAAGATTGATAAATAAGCTGGGTAGGCTCGGGGTTGGTCAGAAGTTGGTCAACTGTGTGTCAAACTGGTTGACGGGCAGAAAACAGAGAGTGGTGATAAATGGTATACAATCAGAAGAGATGCAAGTCACAAGTGGGGTACCTCAGGGATCAGTCCTGGTGCCAGTCATCTTCAATATCTTTTTTAGTGACAGTGCAGATGGACTAGAGGGCAAGGCTTGTCTGTTTGCAGATGACACCAAGATCTGCAACAGAGTAAATGATCCAGATGGGGTGGGCAGAATGAGAAGAGATCTGGATAAACTAGCAAAATGGTCAGAAGAGTGGCAACTGGGATTTAATGCAAAGAAGTGCAAGATCAGGCATATAGGGAAGAGAAACCCTGAAGCCACCTATAGGCTGGGAGAGGTTTGCTGGCAGTCACAAAGAAAGAAAGAGACTTGGGCATCATCATCACTGATGACCTGAAATCATCTAAGCAGACCTCTAAAGCAGTAGGTAAGGCTAGGGGGATGTTAGTAGGGGTATCACAAGTCGTAAGAGGGAGGTAATAATCCCTCTTCACAAGACACTGGTTAGGCCCCATCTAGAGTACTGCATGCAGTACTGGAGGCCACACCTTCACAAGAACATTAACCAAATTGAGGCAGTCCTGAGGAGGGTAGCCAAAATGGTGCAGGGACTGCATCAGAAGACATACGAGGACAGATTAATGGAGCTCAATATGTATACCCTTGAGCAAAGGAGGGAGAGAGGTGATATGATCGAAACAGTCAAACACCTTAAGGGCATTAACAAGGTGAAAGAGTCTAACATGTTAAAATATAAGAAAATAGCAGGACAAGAGGATACAACATGAGATTAGAAAGAGGCCGATTAAGGGGGAATGTGAAGAAATTCTTTTTCACAGAAAGGGTGGTGGATGCATGGAACAGTCTACCTCAGGAAGTGGTGGCTATGAATACAGTGCAGGGCTTAAAACAGGCATGGGATAGTTATAAGGGAGCAATCCAGATAAATATGAATAGATAGGCCACTGATTGAGCAAAAGGCCGATGGCACATTTATAAGGTAGAAAAAGAAATGGGCAAACTGGATGGGCCTTGCGGTCCTTATCTGCCATCAACTTTTATGTTTCTATGATCTTAGTAAGACCTTACAGGAAAGAAATGAAAAGCAATATTCCTCACAAAGAAGGAATCTCAATATTAAGGAAGACCTTAGAGGAAAGAAATGAAAACCTACCCCCCCAAGTGAATTCATATTACAACAAGTCCAACTATTTTTTGTTTAATTTGAGATTCTACCAACAACATCAAGGGACAGCCATGGTAACTCCATTTCCCCTTCCCTGGAAAATCTTTATGTCAATGACTGGGAAGATAAATACATCTGTGACAACAGGAATAACAAATGGACATATGAACCAGGAATTATATTAAATGCTGTAAAGAGATTACAAAAAAAAAACAAAAGAAGATCTTTTAATTAAGAAAAAAAAAGAAGATGAAAAAGACATAATTACATTCAGCACAATGTACACAGATGAAGCATGAAGAGTGGTTGATAAGATTCACAGACATTAGCCAGTATTGAAAAGTGAAGTCTGCCTAAAAGAAATTGCCCAAAAAGGACCATGAATCAGTTTAAAAAAGGCACAAATATCTAAGACTTATTAGTCCATACTGTGTTTGAAGAAGAGAAGAAATTAGGATCAGACTGGATGCCAGCACCCCCGATAGCAATTAAAGATGTGGGAACTACATCCAATGTAATAATACTACAATGAGAAAATACTTCTATCATCCAAGGAATGAAAAGAAATATGAACTACGAGATTTCATAAATTGTAACTCCACAGCAGTTGTGTACATGTTGACATACCCATGCAGAATGACATGTATCCGGCAAACCAACAGGAAACTTAAATTCAGAATAGGCAAACATAAAACAGCCATAAAGGTACAAGATAAAAGTTATGCCATATGGCAAAACGTTACAAAGAAAAAGGACACGGGTCTCCAGATTCCCTTAAATCCGCTGGGATTGAATCACTGACATTAATCTGGGGGGGGGGGTACATACAGAAGAAATTGTTACAAAGAGAGGCATTTTGTATCCATGAATTTGAGACAATGCCACTCAAAAGGCTTACTGCTGATCCAGGACTGAGCAGTTTACCATGACTGTCTGTGTATATACATTGTAATGGGTTTGGTCTGTAGGACATCAGGCCTTGAGTAGAGACCCAGGGAAGTCTCTTGTGTTCCACTCTTCTTGAGATTCCAGTATTTCAAAATAAATTATGATAATGCAATGTAAGTGTTAAGGCTCAGGTAACTATAGTTTTTTTTTGTCTAACTGATTCATACTTGGCATCTGCTTAAGCTGAGGAGTCTACTCCACCTTACACACCAAAAGAAATTAATATTGTTTATATTTTGCTGGCAACAGTGGGCATTCTTCATATTTTCTTTGATTCCCTTTGAACCATTGACTGCTATAATTCTGGCTGGACTTCCTGTATTTTATTTTTGGATATCATAATACTCTCACTTTGGTCTAGGTTGTCTAGAACTCTATCAGACTCCCTAGAATTACCCTCCCCTGGCAAAAGCAGAAAGCTATTGCCCAGTATGTTTTCTTCAGCATCTCCCTTTTTAGCAGTAGCTCCCACCCTCTCAGCATCTTCTTCTGGTAAATTGTAACAAAAAAAAAAGACAAATTAGGAGATTTTTCCATCACACTTCCAGCCATTAAATCAACATTGGGCAAACCTGGAAGTAAGCTACTTGATTTCAGTTTTGGAGTGGAGGTCCTAGTCCTGTCTTTTTTAGTAGCTATTAATAAATGATCAGTCATTTGTGTCTGTTTTTTTACCAGAAGGTTTGTTAACTCTTTTCCTTTGGATGTCCTGCAAGGATTCACTTAATAGAGAAGAGCAATTACTTTGATTTTTCTTTTGTAACCTTGAACTTACCGTAATATAAACCTCCATTAGACTCCTGTTAACAGCAATTAATACAAAAGGTGCAAGCCTTTTAATTGAAATTTATACAATTCTTTAAGAGATAGCTAAATGTACTATTACTAAATAAGAAACTGATTAAATTTCATGTACTGTATAAGACATTTGCAGTAGCCTTGAATATTAGTCACAGCATACAAGCATTTGAGCAGGCCACTTAAAGTTCTCACTGCGTTAAGTCTCTGTGCTTCACAATGCTGTATTTCACAATACTTCACAATGCTACAGACCTAAGTCAAGCTCCAAAAATCTTAAAAGGTCTTGCGTGCTGGCTTGGTAGAATGTCTTGATCAACTTGAACAGTTCTGTGTAAAGTTGAGACAGGTAGAGTAGAACTGAATTGGGTAGCTTCCCTAAGTTTTTTATTCTTTCTGCACTTTGGAGGTAAGCCTTCTGTGAACCCTCCACTCTTTCCTCAGCTTCTTGTGCCTTGGCTAAACTAATCTAATCTAGGCAAACAGAAATAGCTAAGCTGATTATGTTGAAATGTTAAATAAAAGCTCTAAATTACTAGTTCTTTGTCTGTTATTAAGAAGCTTATCGGTTTAAGATGCATAATATTTGACACTCAAAAAAATAAATAAAACAATGACTCAGTCTCCTGGCCAGTATTAATAGATAAAATGTGTATAATAAAATGTAAAAAAAAAAACACTTTTAAAGGGTATTCCAGCAATATTTATAAATATTAAAAAGAACCACTTAATTCTGTGCACTGAGTATTACCACCAACAGAAACAGCTTATTCAGAACTAAGTTAGGTGACATCAAATGCTCTGCAGTAATATGTGCTTCAGCCTTTAGAAGCAGCCTATAATGCTGGAGCGCTGACGAAAATAATTGTATCCTCCACTAAGAGAATCACAAACTACTGAGGCTGCAATTGCAGAACAAAAGCTCCTCTTGACCCCAGGTAAGCTCTGTAAAGGTACCATCACATCTGAACTAAGACACCAGCACATGTACTTATATGCTATGTGAGTTCCATGGTGTGCATTTTTAAATTTCAATTTCACACTTATCTTATAAAATACACATACAAAAATTAAAAAGAAAAATATATATTAAACATTTTAAACAGGGTACGGTGGTCAAATAATGGGCAGACTAGATGGGCCTAGTGGTCCTTATCTGCCGACAAAGTCTATGTTTCTATGTAAAGTTTGCAATACAGTGTCCAAATGCCAATTAATTAATTTCTCTACCACTACGAAGGTAAGCAGAGTTACCACCATAAAGACAAAAAGTGTAAATGTTATTAAATAAAATAAAATTAGTGGCTCAGGTGGGTGATTATAATTATGCTTCAATATTAGCATCTAAATAACTCTCAAGGACAATAATATGAGCAAATGATGGACCAGACTTTGAGTGAATACAACAGCAGTGTATGTCTGCTGCTGAAACAATTTAAATCTAACTCTGTGTGGGGTTCGATGTATACCGCCCTCCACAGGGCTTCCCCATCAGACTGACACCAGGAGTGGGCTCCTCCACTATTGGGATCCTCAGTCAACCCCATTGAACTGCTGACCAAAGAAGTCACCACACAGAAAATGCCAGAGCAGCATAAATCAGTCCAAAAGGGGATTGAAAATCACAGACTTCACTTTTTTTGTTTATTTGTTATGTTTGCTTGCACGCATGTGCAAGAAACATAGTGCCATGAACGGAAATTTCGGAGGTGTGTCACCTCCTCCTCCAATTCAGGCACTGGGCTGGCAGGCGCGGCCCCTGTAAGCCAATGCATTTTGGAGCTGTCTATGACACGCTCCAAAATGCAGTGGCATACAGTTGAAAGGGGAGCTACGCTTGAGTGAGCAGCGATAAGGATCTGCTCACGCGCAGCTCCCCAGCCACAGGCGCGGCGCGCTTCGTCAGTGAGCGGTGATAGCCAGCCGACGGGTGCCCAACCCCGCCGGCTGAACTATTTGTCTCCCTCCTCCCATTAGTTGCTGCCACGCTTGGAGCCCACTCAGCATGGCAATCCATTATGTTGCCGACGGGTGCCCAATCCCCGCCGGCTGAACGCGCCTCCCCCAACAGTGTGCCACGCTGGGAGCCCACCCCAGCGTGGCAAATGGTCCCATGCTTTTTGTTTTTTGCCGATGGGGGTGCCTAATCCCCTGTCGGCTGAACGCCTCCCCAAACTTGTGCCACGCTGGGAGCTCACCCCAGCGTGGCAAGCGGTCCCGCGACGTTCTTTTGTTTTTACCCTGTAAAAATCTGTCCCACGGCGCCTCCCGAGCCCCTCCCACATCCCGCACCCACTGCGCACCCAGCCTCCCACACCCCTCACCCCATACTTACCTCCGGACTCTGGCGCGACGATCTTCAGTGAACCGGGAACACGTCTGCACTCTTCAAAGCCGACCGCGAACTGAGGAAATGCCGGTAAGCTGTATAATGGGCTAGATAGGAGGGTTCAACTTTATTGCATATCTCAGGCATTTTTGGGAATTTTTGCACCAAATTTTCAACATGGGGTTTTGGACTTCTCATGAATGATGTCACCGTCATGGTGTTATTCGGCTCGAGGTGATTTCGCCGCAGTGACTGCGCAGATGATCTGTAAATCACCCTTCAGGACTGAATACCACCATGACAGTGATATCATTCATGAGAAGGGGCCTAAACCTCCATGTTGAAAATTTGTGCCAAAATTCCAAAATGACTGTTTAACGAGCATGCGCTATGCAGTTCCCACAGGGCTCGTAAGTTCGCGAAATTTCAATATTTTCACTCCAGATTTTCAACATTGCCATTTCACCACACTGTCTTATGAGTAGTATGGCTGTCATTTTTGCATCTCACCCAAAATGTGTTTTCACCATTTGTAGCAGCAGAATGGCGCAGTTGGTGTGCGAAATCAATGTACGGGACAAATTAAGAAAATCATAGTGACACTGTTCATGAGCAGAGATCTTGAAATGGCTATGTTGAAAATTTGTGAAAAAATTCCTAAAATGACTGTTTTATGAGCGCAGCTATGCAGTTCCCACGCACGCCATAGGTTTGAATTTTCAATATTTCCACCCAGATTTTCAACATTACCATTTTTCCACACCTTCTATGAGTAGTACAGCTGTAATTTTCACATCTCACCCCAAACATGCTTCCTTCTATGGTAGCACAATGGCGCAGTCACAGCGAACTCAGTGTATGGGACATATTAAGAAAATCACAGTGTCACTGTTCATGAGCAGAGATCTTAAATGGCAATGTTGAAAATTTGGTGACAGAATTCCTAAAATGACTGTTTTACGAGTGTGCGCACAGTTCCCACGCGACGCCAGAGGGTTTGCGACTTCAATATTTCCCTCCAGATTTTCAACATTGCCATTTTTCCACACCTCCTTATGAGCAGTAACAGCTGTCATTTTTCACATCCTGCCCAAAACGTGTTTCACTTCATGTAGCTTACAATGGCGTAGTCGGTGTGCAACCTCAATGTATGGGAACATTGACAAAACCACAGTGACACTGTTCATGAGCAGAGGTCTTAAATGGCTATGTTGAAAACTTGGTGAAAATGCCTAAAATGACTTTTACGAGCGCATGCTGTACAGTTCCTATGCATGCTTGTTAGTTTGCAAATTTAATATTTTCACTCTAGATTTTCAACATGTCCATTTTATTAAACTTCCTTATGAACAGTACAGCTGCAATTTTCATATGTCACCTAAATGTGTTATCGCACATGTAGCGCATAATGGTGCTGTTGGTGCGCAAAGCAATGTTTAGGACAGATTAAGAAAATCACAGTTACACTGTTCATGAGCAGAGGTCTTAAAATGGCTATGTTGAAAATTTGGTGACAAAAGTCCATAAAATGACTGTGTTACGAGTGAGCATTGTGCAGTTCCCACGCATCCTCGTTAGTTCATGACTTTGTAATATTTCCAGTCCAGATTTTCACTAGTGGCATTTTTCAACACTTCCTTATGAACAGTACAGCTGCCATTTTTCACAACATGGCCAAAGTGTGTTTTCACACTTTCAGTGCAGAGATGCGTGGTCATTATGGGACATCATTGTTCGGCACAGATAAAGAAAATCACAGTGACACTGTTCATGATTGGAGGCACCAAAATACCTGAGTTGACAATCTGCTATAAAATATCCCCAACCTACTTATATAACGGGTGTGCGTTGCACAGTTTCTATGTACGCTTGTGACTTCACCATTTTTTTAAATATTTTTACTACACATTTGCAACATTGCCATTTTTACACCTCCCCATGAAAGAGTACAGCTGCCATTTTTTACAGCCTGTTCGGAATATGTTTGCATCTGTGGTGCTAAACTCGTAGTCACTGTGCATAAGCAGCTTTTGGCTACCACACTGATATTCCCCTGTTCGTGAGGTGGGTCACAAACAAACATGTTGAAGATTTGGAGTTAAAATACCAATGAATGCCTGAGGTATTAGACTTTTCAACTAAATCGCCCAACCCTATATAGAATGACAGGAATCAGGGTGTGACTTGGGATTCTTGCCTGTGATGCTCATACCATTCCACACCCTGCAGTCACTGAGAGGCATCGAGGTATGCCTTGGACTCTTCTGTCCTCAAACTTCACCCTTATCTCCTATATCGCACCCATCTCACCATATTTCTAATGAAATGGGTGCGATAAGGGCCAAAGACCCCAAGGAACAGGACACTTGTCAGTCTCTGCAGAGTGGGTGGTGAAATGGCGTGGCCGTTATGCCTGACTACCCAAATGCACACCCCAATGCCTGTCACTCTCTGCAGGGTGGTGGTGGGGTTGGCTTCAGTTCAATACTTCACTGCCATTCCTATTACGCAGCTCTGTAACTTCTACACTACCACTGCCAATGCCAATAAGCAAACATTCGGCATTGACAAATGCTTGTTTTTAACCAGGTATAGCACACTAAGCTGAAAGCTTTTTTACAGGAGCGACTTGGGAGCACAAGTGACTTGCTCAGGGTCACACAGTATGCAAGTTGAAGCTGTGGGATTCAAACCCAGGTCTGGGTCTGCTGGATGTCACCAAATTTGCAGCTCAGCGCCTTAGACCACTGCGCTATACTGCCTCACTTATCAGGCAGCAACAGCAAAAACAAGTAAAAGCATTAAACAAGCCCCTGCTTTTGCCATTACTCCCTCTCAGCCACTGATGGCTGAGTAGTGCTCCAAATTTGAGACTGTCAGCACCACAGCATGGCCTGGTACAGTATATTTAACCTCTGTGAGGAAAAAAAAAGAAAAGCACTCTGCTAAGCGCAGTAAATTGTGGAAAAAAGGCAGCCAACTATAAGATAAGATAACCCCTTCAGGGGCAGAGGAATAGCCGGTGCAGCCAGTGCAGTGGCACAGGGGCCCGACACACTTAGGGGCTCATTTGTAAAAATCAAGTTTTTCTCGGTTGCTAACTTGACTTGTCTGTTTAGACTGCCTGACAGCCCCAGCTGACTCACTAACTGAGAGCTGTCATCCATAGCCTGCCATGGCCGGTGCCACTTCTACTTCCGTACTGCAGATGGCAGCACTGACAGAGTTGCGGAACTTGCAGGTCGGGAAGGAGTCGGGAGCATGCCACGCAGCCAGGCAAGGCAAGTGGGTGAGACGAGATGTGGTCTGACCATCCTCATGCATCATGCAGCGTGCACTTTAGTGCACTACTCAGGCAGCAGCAGCCCCCCCCATACCACACCATAGCGGATGTAGGTATTGGATTACTGACATGTGTATATTGTAATTTGTCATTGTGTACTTACTGGTAATGAGAGGACAGGTGTTTTTTTATGGACGGACAGCCAGGTGGTGACGGTGATGCATTGTGGAGGTCGGAGGAGGAGGAGGAACATGCAACTTGCAAGACATTGCTTCTTGCCTTATTCTGAGTCTGCTCTAGCCTCTCTTCCCCTAACTCTCTCAGTCTCGCGCTCCGTGCTCCATGGCTCACCTCGCTCGCTCCTCGCTGCTGCTGTTGTGGCTCTCGAGATGCCTGCTGTTGCTATGCCTATTGCCTTGCAGCCTCCCTCATCTCTCCGTCCTCAGGGCCCCCCCCCAATGTGAACGTTTGTGCTGTGGGGGCGGTGGGGGGGGGGCAGAGGGTTGAAGCGCCATGGTGTGGATTTGGGCCCAAACTTACAACCTGCACTGGGGCCCATCTTTCTCTTCCTCCGCCACTGAACCCCTTATGAATATACACGCACCTTCATAAAATAAGTACAAGCTTATAGAAGCTTTAAGCTTCAAGCAGTTTAATGGTTTCTGCTCGCTGCTCTGCTCTCCCTCTTAGCCTCCTATAGTGACTGAAGGCTAGTCTAAAACTGAGTGAGCATATGAATAAGTTTGAGGGCACTGTTGCTGAAGGCACCGCACAAGATACTAGCCATCACTATTTTCCCTCATTCTTGAGTCAGGAACTGATTAGTTTAATGAAAAACCACTACATTGCCAACTTGATGTTATGGAACAGTTGATTATTTTTAAGAATTATGCTGAGACTATGAGAGAGGATATTGCAGTTAATGGGGCAAGATTAGATATCAGCAAAAACTTGATGATTTTCAATTAATACTTCCCCTATTAATGTCAGACCTGATTTTAACGTTGTTATTATTCAAGAGAGTCCAGTAACTGTTATAAGGGTAGCCTGTGATTTGGACAATGGCAACTGAGTGACTTCCAAAAGGGTGACTCAATTGTGGTGCCCATCACAGGGGCTACCGATAAGGGAGAGCAACCGGATGGGGGGGCGGCCTGTAGTGACAGGAAGTCGCTACATGTACACGCGCACGGGGGATGGGAGTGAGCATGTACGGTGAGGGGTGGGAGGGGATGTGAGGGGTGGAGCTGCAGTAGGCTGCCGAGCCAGCCCCATGGTGTAGTGGGTTGGCTCACAGCTTCGGTGATTAGGGTGCTAGGTTTGGCACAGGTTCACTTTTGCTGCCTGGACCCAATTTTTTTTTTTTTTTACATTATGCTCCCCAACATGCAGCTCTCTGGAGTTGAGAATCCTTTAATAGGGTGGTGTGAGGTGCACAACTCCCTGCATAAATGTAAAAAATACAAATCCACAGCACCGTTTTGTTACGCACCAGGGAGTCAGAGCGCCAACATTGATTTTCGGTGCTCTGACTTTGCTGTAACGGCGATCGCCCTTTGGAGGTCACCATTATCACATAGAACTGTTATAAGCAAGGCTAGTAAACCCAGAAAGAAAAAGGGAATAAACAGGGGGACCTAAGCAAGGCACATAAAGAGGCCACAGAAAGCTACTTGGATTTACATAATAAATCTGGTCAATTAGCAATACTACAATTAACCACTAAAAATAATGGAACTAAGGTGTGAGGATTCTATTCAAGATCAGCAAGTTCTGACTGAGAAGTTATATAATGCATCTTACCAAACAAGATGATGAGACTGAATTATTGAAACAGCAGTGTAAGGAATTTCTCCAAGTGCTTTGCTGTCTGAATAAGTCCACCGATTGTTTGGCAGTAAATCAAAATCTGTTGGCTGCTGATTCAGAGTTTGTAAGAAAGAAATCACAGAGGAAATTTGATCATGCCATGGATGAGAATATTAAAGCACCAGGTGATGGAACAATTACTAGTTGCCTTGAAGAGGTGGCAGTCAGTCTTAGCCCCCTGATGAGGTTTACAGGCCCAGATTACTGCAACTCCCTTTACTTAGGGCTTCCTGGGGTTGATATCCTCTGCTTGCAGCTAGTGCAGAACACAGCAGCACGTTTGTTGACTGAGGTATCTAGAAGAACTCACATTACCCCTGTGCTGCACAATCTGCACTGGCTGACTATTCAGTGGCGGAGCACCTTTAAGGTAGGTCTATTGACTTACAAAGCTCTACACGGACAGGGTCCTGATTACTTGAAAGAGCTCCTGGTTCTCTACACCCTTCTATGACAGCTCTGCTCAGCTGACGAGGGGTTGCTAGAGATTCCGAGGGTAAGCTTAAAGTTAACAGGTGTATGTGCTTTTGGGTTTGTGGCACCTGCTCTCTGGAATTCTCTGCCACGTCAGCTTCGGGAGTGCAGGATGGTAGGGTGTTTCAAGCAGGCTCTTAAGACTTTTTTGTGGGGAAAGGCCTATTCTGTATCTTCTTGATTTTACTGTATTTATTGTATTCTGTTTTTATCTTGAATGTACAGCGCTTTGATATGCGAAAGGCACTATATCAAATACATTTTATTATTATTATTATTATTAATAATTGGTTAAAATTCTCTGAGACTGATCTTAAATTTCAGAGTGTGAATTTAATCTAGGTTGGTATGGACCTGGACATTTATAACAATGACATTACAGAGGTGAGGAAAGCTGCAGGGAACCCCTTAAATAAATAGAATAATAGATAGGTTCTGGTATATTACAAGGTAGTAATTCCATCGAGAGGTTCTGGGGACACAGAGAACCTCGAGATCGAAGCTCGAGAGGTTTCATGTGTCCCCAGAACCTCGAGATGGAATTACTACCTTGTTATGCCAGAACCTATTTGTTATTTTTTTTAATATATGGATACGAGGTGAATTGACTCACCTCCGTTTAAACAGTGGAGTCAGCGGGTCCATGTGAGTGCTGGCAGGGTTCCCCAGTGCTGTGTGGATGACCGATACTGTGGGCTTCATTTACCGCTGCTTTTTTTAACTGTTTGTCAGCAGCAGTATCCCGCAAGCAGAGGAGCTCAAAAAAATGTTTCACAACTGAAGAAAAACAGTTGTAGTGGCTGTTGACTGTTCACTCGCTAAGCGAGCGAGCAAGCTGCCATGTTTTCCTACTCTTTGTGCCTGCCCACAGAGAAAAAGCGGCCAATCAGAGGGCATGCTTTGTAAAACGTCGGGGATACACTTGCGCATGCGCTCTTCAGCTTTCTTGATAATACTATCGATCGGGTGCTGAACGATACTATTACGGCAACCGAACAATAGTATTATCACTTACCAACAGTAGTATTATCGCTCCAGGAGCGATGATATTACAAGGATTTTTTTGTATGCTTTTTAAGCATATTATTTTCACAATCCATATATTAAAACATGGTTGATGTGTGTTTCATCTCTCCAAAGATCACTAATTATGTTTGGATCAACGGCGTTACCTTGCAGCTTAGGGAGATTTGTATTTATTTTCCTAACAGAAATTATTTTAGTAAGACAGACATCATTGGTTGCAAGGATCTTGAGAAACCAGTTTTCCTTAGACTTTGGGTATGCCCCAGATGACTAGAGAAGATAAATTCAGACTGGTTGGATCCCTATGCAATTTTCTTCAAAGTTATTTGCAAATAAATCTGGGCAAGAATGTAATTTTATGTGACATTTGAGGGGTCATGGAAGTTAAACTGATATAATTGTTAAAAACAAATTAGTGGCAGATTGAATTTTTCCAAAATGTGACATGATGGATTTGTATTTGATGAAAACCCTCCTTAGTTGTGGATCATTGAGAGCATCCAGATAATATTTATATTCAAATTTAGTATTACAGTCCACTCCACTTACAGCACCCATGGTTAACCCGAGCAGCTGCTTACATCAGGAACATTTTAAAACCAGTTGTCATTCTGATAGCTCCCAATGATAAATAGTGTGTTTATAGTGAGTGTTAGCCATCTGCCATTTCAGGCATATTAGCTGCTAGTTAGTGGCAGTTCACACTTTGGCATGAAGTTAGTGGAGCTTGCCAAAGTGTGAACTGACACTAATTAGCAGCTTATCCACCTGAAATAATGTGTTCCAACTTCCAACAAAGGATCTGAGATTCTGGAATAAGACAGTCTTGCAGGCATTGATCCTCTGTCACATACTCAGACCATGAACATTTTTTCACAACCGGTGCAAGACCCTTTAACAGACTTACTTACTGTATCAAATCAACAAAACTATCCAAATAAATACAGATATGGCTTGCATGTTTGGCTCCACATAAAAAAAGGAAACCCCTTCTGATCGCCAATCCAGCCTTTCTGTAATGATGGAGAAAGCAGCAGCTAATGCATTACCTGTGACTCTTCCCATTCCGATTGCTGGCCAGTTGAAGCATGGACATAAATGGCACACACACTTGAAATCCTCAGGCTCCAAAGAAACAAAGAAAACCACTTCCAATCGACGACCATATTTTTTTTTTCAACTGAGACATTACAGCGACCACCCACTATAAGAGAGAGAGAGAGAGAGAGAGAAAGAGAGAGAGAAAGAAAATGGGAGGAGCGGGGATCATACTGAGAGCCCTGTATATTGTAACAATTGTTATAATCAACCACAGTGATACAGGGCAGGATGTGCATTACAAAGGAGGTGATAAAGCAGATGGAGGACACTTCACCCCAATGTGGCACCACCCCTGTTTCAGGACAAGTATGACAACAATATACCTACTGGAAAAAAGAGGCGTTTTCATGCATACAACAAGGTATATCCAGGCATATAAGTTAAAAAAGGACCTCCTCTCCAATGTCCCTGGCAAAGTCCTAGTAACTCTTCTGGGCCTCCTGCTTCTAATGGGGGGAGACATAGAGCCTAACCCCGGCCCGCCAGTGACCTGCATCCCTAACCTAACACCCACCACGCCTGAGTGGGTCAGTGCTAGGAGGTTGAGGATGACCCATATGAATATTAATAGCCTTAGGCCCAAGATGCACAAACTTGAGGCCTAGACTAGTCTCTACTCCCCAGACAAAATTGGCATCTCAGAAACATGGCTAAAACCAAATATACTCCCACACGAAGTGGAACTCCAAGGCTTTAACACCTTCAGGAAAGATAGGAAAGGCAAGAAGTGCAGGGGAGTTCTTATCTATGTCAGATCACAACTCAATGCCACAGTGGTTACTACTCTGGATCTAGAAGAGGAGGGTGCAAAGTTATTATTTGTAAAACTTCTTCTGGGGGGAATAAAACCACTCATAGTTGGCTGCACCTACAATATGCCAAAGAAAGCAACTGGAGCCCTAAAAACTCTCACCAACACTATACTAAATTTACCAAACTGTGAGAAAATTATGTTAGGGGATTTCAACCTAAACTGGGGCAACAAGCTACCTGGGGAAGTAATGGACAGCCTAGAGGGAGCTGCCTTAACACAGCTGATTAGTGATCCTACTCTTATTAACCGAAAGACGGGGAACCAACCTAGACTGGTGCTAGTGTCCAACCCAGACAGGGCCCAAATGGTCGGGACTTGTGCAGACTCACTTAGCGATCATACCCCGGTCTTTCTGGTATGGTGGAACAACTTTCCCAAGCGACCCCCCAGATCATAGAAACAGAAAAATAGAGGTTGACGGCAGATAAGGACCGCAAGGCCCATCAAGTCTGCCCATTTCTTTTTCTACCTTATAAATGTGCCATCAGCCTTTGCTGTGTCAGTGGCCTATCTATTCATACTCATCTGTATTGCTCCCTTATGCCTATCCCATGCCTGTTTGAAGCCCTGCACTGTATTCATAGCCACCACTTTGTGAGGTAGGCCATTCCATGCATCCACTACTCTTTCTGTGAAAAAGAATTTCCTCACATTCCCCCTTAATGGGCCTCCATCTAATATCATGCTGTGTCCTCTTGTCCTGCTATTTTTCTTATATTTAAACATGTTAGACTCTTTCACCTTGTTAATGTCCTTAAGGTGTTTGAATGTTTCAATCATATCACCTCTCTCCCTCCTTTGCTCAAGGGTATACATATTGAGCTCTGTTAATCTGTCCTCATATGTCTTCTGATGCAGTCCCTGCACCATTTTGGTTGCCCTTCTCTGGACTGCCTCAATTTGGTTAATGTCCTTGTGAAGGTGTGGCCTCCAGTACTGCATGCAGTACTCCAGATGGGGCCTAACCAGAGTCTTGTAAAGAGGGATTATTACCTCCCTCTTACGACTTGTGATACCCCTACTAATACACCCTAACATCCACCTAGCCTTACCTACTGCTTTAGAGGTCTGCTTGGATGATTTCAGGTCATCGGTGATGATGATACCCAAGTCTCTTTCTTCCTTTGTGACTGCCAGGAACTCTCCTCCCAGCCTATAGGTGGCGTCAGGGTTTCTCTTCCCTATATGCATGATCTTGCACTTCTTTGCATTAAATCCCAGTTGCCACTCTTCTGACCATTTTGCTAGTTTATCCAGATCTCTTCTCATTCTGCCCACCCCATCTGGATCATCTACTCTGTTGCAGATCTTGGTGTCATCTGCAAACAGACAAGCCTTACCTTCTAGTCCATCTGCAATGTCACTAATGAAGATATTGAAGAGGACTGGCCCCAGGACTGATCCCTGAGGTACCCCACTTGTGACTTGCATCTCTTCTGACTGTATACCATTTACCACCACTCTCTGTTTTCTGCCCGTCAACCAGTTTGCCACCCAGTTGACCAAATTCTGACCCACCCTGAGCCTACCCAGCTTATTTATCAATCTTCTATGTGGAACAGTGTCGAAAGCTTTGCTGAAGTCAAGGTAGGTGACATCAACTGCTCCCCCTTGGTCTACCACTCTGGTTTCCCGGTCATAGAAATCTATGACATTAGTTTGACAGGACCTTCCTTTTGTAAACCCATGCTGTCTTGGATCCTGTGCCCCTATGGATTCTAGGTGTTGCACTATCCTTTCCTTAAAGAGTGCCTCCATAATCTTGCCCACTACTGAGGTAAGACTGACTGGTCTGTAGTTCCCTGCCTCCTCCCTGCTACCACTCTTGTGGAGCGGGATCACATGAGCCCTTCTCCAGCTTCTCCAGTCTTCTGGGACCTTGCCTGTGCTCAGAGACTAACTAAACAGTTCTGCTAATGGCTCTACTAGTTCCACCCTTAGCTCCTTAAGCACCCTGGGATGTATGGCATCAGGTCCCATTGCCTTGACCACCCTGAGCTAGTGAGATCTTGTAGGACCCTTTCTTTTGTGAAGGGAATAGTGCTCACCTCCCTCCCCCCTGTGTCCATGGTGCTGAGCTGTGGGCCCTGCCCTACCTTCTCCTCAGTAAGTACTGAGCAAAAGTATCCATTTAGGATAGATGCTTTTACAGGGTCCTCCTCCTCACATGCCCCCTTTTCTCCTTTGAGCTTAGCAATAGCCCCTCTGGACTTTCTCCTTTCACTAATGTATCTATAGAAAGTCTTGTCACCTTCTTTTACTGTTCGTGCTAGTGTTTCCTCAGTTTGGGACTTTGCCGCCTTACTGCCTTCCCTGCTTCCCTTAGGACAGTTTGATATGCCTCCCTATCTTCATCCCACTGTGTTTCCTTATATTTCATGAAGGCCAGCCTTTTGGCTCTGACCTTTTCTGCTACTGTATTTGAGAACCAAATTGGTTTCCTTCTTCTTTTGCATTTCCTTTTCTGTCTAACACAATGGGACGTTGCTTTAAGTATTGCATCCTTAATGCTTGCCCACTTTGCCTGTAACCCCTCACCTGTGTTTCTTTTTGCCAGGGCTAGTTTAACTCTGTTGGCCATCTTATCAATGTCAGCTCCTCTGAAGTCCCATATTTTTGCTTTGGAATGGGATGATTTAGATGTAGTGACCAAATTGAACCATACCATATGATGGTCACTGGCCCCCAGGTGACCTTCTACCTGGAGATCTGTGATCCCTTCCCTGTTAGTCAGTACTAGTACTGACAGTACCTTTCCTTCACTACCGAGTCACTCCCCTCCATCTGGAAGAACGCCACTGTTCTACCCCTCCCTAAAGGCGGTGACCCTACCTCTGCATCCAATTACCACCCTATCTCCCTCCTCCCCACCCTCGCTAAACTCCAGGAACACCTAGTGCTATCCCAACTCTCCCAATTCCTCTCAGAAACTAACTTCTTCGCCCCCTTCCAGTCCGGGTTCAGAAAGCACCACTCCACCACCTGCTCCCTGCTAAGACTCACAGACCATATCCTCACTGGGATGGACAAAGGGCTAATCACTGCTGCTATTTTCATAGACCTTGCAAAAGCCTTTGACACTGTATACCATTCTCTCCTACTATCCTGCCTTTCTGGAGCTGGGTTAGCTGATTCAGCCACAAACTGGTTCAGTGCCTACCTCCTAAATAGAACCCAATCCACCAAAATAGCTGACCACATCTCCCCCTCCTCCCAATCACCACTGGCTTCCCCCAAGGCTCAGTTCTCGGCCCCATCCTCTTCTCCATCCTGCTAAATGACCTGCCTAACTCGTGCTCTTCTTCCGCCATTCACATGTGCACAGACGATACTGTCCTCTTCACCTCCGGCCGGACCCACGAAGAAATCACCTCCAAACTTCAAACCGACTTCAACAAAATCCAACACTGGTTCAACAGCAACCAACTCTCCCTAAGTGCTAAGAAGACCAACTCCATGACTTTCGGTACCAGACAGTGGCTATCCAAACTCACCTCCTCCCCTCTGAGATTCCACACCCTAAATAACACCATCCTCGAAGAAGTACCCACCTTCAGGTACCTAGGGGTTTAGCTTGACCATCACCTCTCCTTCTCTTCACAGATGGATGCCATCATCTCAAAATTATGCCCCAAACTTGGTGCCCTCTATAGAAACCTCACTAGTCTCCCACTTCCTGTCAGACGCAAAATTGTCCAGAAAATGATTCTACCCTCCTTCGATTACTGTGATATAGTTTACAGCTCCACTGCACAGACCACCTTAGCCAGATTAGACCCTCTCTTCAATGCATTCTGCCGCTTTGCCCTCGATGCCCCCCCTTGTACACACCACTGCATGCTTTATCGTTCCCTGTCCCTGCCTTCTTGAAGTAACCGGCGCCTAATTAATTGCGCTAAGTTCATTTCTAACATCTGGCTTGGCTCCCTCCCTCCCTACCAAGCCTCCGCCCTATCCGCCCCACCTCCTCCCCTTGCACACCCTCAGGTCTTCTGATGCTAGGCTTCTATTCATCCCCCATCGAAGGACCTCCACCGGCCAATCCGCTTTCTCCTACCTCTTCCCTAAACTCGGGAATGACCTGCCCACTCAGATCTGCCATTCTTCATCCAAACTCTCCCTTTCCTATGCCCTCTCTAACTTCTTTACCCCAACTGCTGCCCCTGACCTCCCCTTACCTCCCTTCCCTGCTCCCCTGCGCCTGACCAGCGGCCCTGCTATCGCCCAATTGTCTGGCCTATATATCTGCGCTATGCACTTACACTTCTCTTTACTCACCTCCACTGTCAATTTCTCCCTCCCCTTCCCTTCAACCCACTCTCCCATCCCTCCCCCTTCTCACCTAACCTCCTTCACAGCTCATCACCCCTACTCCCTCCTTTCCCTATCCCATCTTGCTCTCCTATTCCCCCCATTCGAGCCTGTTACATGTCCCTTTAGCTCAACTTCTGCTACTTGCACTCAAGCTCTGCTATCATTACCCCTGTTATGAAACTTGCACTTATGTACCACACCCTGTCTCAATGTGTACCATGATTTGTATTCCAAACCCTATTGTTCATGTTCAGCTCTGTTCTTAACTCGCTGTGTAACCAAGATCCTGTTTAGTCGGTTATTGTTTGATATTGTGACGTACTTTTTTGTTCTCCCTATGTATATGCTCAATTGTAATCCCTTCCACCTATGCTCTGTCTCTGATTGTATTACTGTTAAGCTCAACCATTTATATGTTTACTAGCCTCCTCTGTAACCCCCCCCCAGGTCGCACCGTGAGACGAGCATCTTTTTGCTCAGTGTGCCTTTCCTGGTAAAACATTTTCAATAAATAAATAAATAAATAAATAAATAGGATAGCCCTGTCTCTTGTGGGTTGTTGTACCAGTTGTTTGAGCCCCGCCCCTTGCAGCAAATCCACCATGTGTCTAGTTCTGGCAGATGTTCCTGCTGGTATTGACCAATCTGTATCCAGCATGTTGAAGTCTCCCATTATCAGAACCTCCTTCTGGACAAGAAACTACTCAACACTAAACATAGACTCCTTCTTCAATTCCTTATCAGAGATAGACTGGTCTCAGGCCCTTGATATTCCTAACTTAGACAAAGCCCTCAAAGGTTTCACCAAACACTTTTTGTTGGTAGCCAACAGGCATGCACCCCTAAGAAAGATTAGGATTAAAGGCCAGGATGCCAGGTGGCTTAACCCAGACCTAAAGAAGAGGATGAAGGAAAGGGACATAACCTGGGGGAATTACAAACAATCCAACCTGCAACAGGACTGGGTGAAATACCGGGCAGCCAGGAACAGTTGCAAAAAAGAACTCAAAAAAGCAAAAAAGAACTACCTGCACAGTCTGCAAACCAGGAACATCTCAGATCCAAAGAAGTTCTGGGGGCACATTAACTCGCTACTAAAGGGCAATAAGAAGAATGGGGCAGGGGAAATAAAAGTAAATGGGGCACCTCTTTCTTCTCCTCAGGACACAGCAGATGCTTTCAATGATTTCCTCTTGTATCTACAGAAGTACAGAACCAACTATCCTGGGAAAGGCCAAGGAAGCCTGGCAAACCCAATGAACCCTCCCCTCCCCAGCCCAGAATTTTACCTTAAGCTGGTCTCGACTGGTGAAGTCCTAAAATTGCTCAGGAGCCTGAAACCAGATGGGGCCACAGGGCATGACAGTCTCGAGCCCAAGCTGCTAAAAATAGGAGCCCCAGTTACAGCAGGTCCCGTAACCCAGCTATTTAACAGATCCCTAACTGAAGGAATAATTCACGCCCTTTCAAAAATCACCCTTGCGACCCCAATCCCGAAAAGCTCGCCACATGAAAATGTGGAAGACTTTAGACCCATTTCTATCCTTTGCACCTTAAGCAAGGTGTTAGAATAGGTAATCTACAAACAGGTCAATAACTATCTGGAACTGCATAACCTTCAAGCGGACCAACAACACAGCTTTAGAAAAAAACACGGCACTGATACAGCCATGATAAATTTTACCACAGACATGTACGAAGCCTTAGATCAGAGCAAAATGCTAGGGGCAGTATTCATTGACTTAACCAAGGCTTTTGACCTCATAGATCACCAGCTAGTACTAGAAAGGCTAAGGGGCCTAGGTTTGGATGCACAAGCCCTAAAATGATTCACAAACTACCTCCACAGGAGGTCACAAATAGTACACTGGAATGGGGCAAAATCAGAAGAGCGCCCAGTATCTGATGGAGTTCTGCAGGGGTCAATCTTTGGACCTCTCCTATTCTCCCTGTACGTTAACAACCTACCCCAACATTGTGGAGAGGCGAAAGTCACGTTATATGCCGATGACACAGTGCTATACAGAACTGGGAAAGACATGGGGTCCCTAAATCTTGAGCTGCAACAGGACCTCAGAACCCTTGAAGCCTGGTACCAGGAGCTCCGACTGGTCCTAAACAGTAAGAAAACAAAAGCCATGCTCTTTGGCCCCAAAAAACTTGGCCCAGACAGATCGAACCTTTATCCCTTACCACCCTGAAATGGACGGGGATCGAGGTAGTGGACAACATCAAGTACCTGGTGATGTATCTTGACCAGGAGGTCTTTTTTAGGAAGCACGTGGACCACCTTACAAAGGTGGTTAATCAAAAACTGGGCCTCCTCTATAGGCTAAACCCCTTCATGAACAAGGAAACCAGGAAGGTGATCAGCAATGGGATAATACTACCCACCCTCTTCTATGGAGCGACCATGCTCTAAACAATGAGGCAAACAGAAAGACAGCAGCTTGGGACACTGTGCCACAGGGTCAGCCAGTTCACAGCTGGGGCCCAATGGAGGAGCACCACTGCAAGGTGCTCCAGGCCCTTGAATGGCCATCCCTAGAAGCCAGACTAGCTTATCCTTCCTTGTGCCCGGCTTTGAAACTGCAGCAACCTGCCCCCCCCAAGTTTACGGGACCTGCTGGCCCCAAAAGCAAGGAGAAGAGACCTCAGGTCTACTGATTGAAGGTTACTCGAGATACCCAGAGCCAAATCATCCCTAGGTCTTCAGTCTGCCAGAGCAGCCCTACCCAAACTCTGGAACAATCTACCAAGAGAGATTCAGGACTGTTCCTCTACTGTGGGCTTTAATAAAGTGCTAAAATCACATCTAGACATTGGAGCTTGTGCTACTGCCTCAAATGAGGCTGCCCCAAAGTTTCCCCATAACTGTGGGTGTGGTTTCACGGCCTAAGGATGGGAGGGGGTCAAAGTAGAACTGAACTTTACTGCAAGGGCACTTATCTAAGCGGTTTGTGGTGATCTGTCTGTTTCTTACTAAATGTCCAGGTGTTGTGTTTCTGTTGATGATGTATAACATGCTGCAATTGATGGTCTTATCCACTATGTAAGCCTTGTTCCCATGTGTTGTCTCAAAGTATTGGTTTTCTTCTCCCATAGGTATATGTAACTAATCCCAGGTCGCCCCTGAAAAAGGGACTGTCAGAGTCTCAGTGGGCCTACCCGGTTACCAAAATTTAAATAAATAAAAATAATGGGCAGAATGTTTCTGCACAAATACACCAGGTATAAGTGCTGGGGACTGTATTGGTTGCAAGCCATAGGAAAAATCTAGACCTTGGATACTCTGAATGATCCACAACTAAAGAGTTTTTTTTTATCAAATACAAATTCAAACTATTCAACAGCAATGTACTTATGACTAGATATAAAAAAAACAGCTCTTACTGGACAAAATTGTTTTTGCTCATTTGGTGGTATAGAAGATTTAACACATGTTATGTGGAATTGTTCTTAGTATGAAAGGGCCAGGGCATATTGGCTAGGCCCTTATCTCGAGCCTTGGAAAGTGTTAGATAAGCCTGCAATTACAGCAATACTTTTATACACCGAAGATGATTGGATCATTAAGAGATTAGCAAATTACTTTCTCACAGTCAATAAAGTTAGGAAAAGAATTATTGCCATGCTATTACCCAGCACCCATAAGATTTGAACTGGCTAGCTGTGTGCTTTTTATACTGCTATGATGGCACCTGACCACTGTTATGATTATTTGTTACATATAACGTTTTAAAAAATTGGCAATGTAAGGTGCTATTATCAGTATTTGCTTTTATTATTGTTATCTTGTATATCCAATTTCTTAAGAATTGTTTATGTGCATATGTGCTGCTTTGTTATGTTGTGTAGTTAACCTAAACATGTCTTTTTTTCCTATGCATTATCTTGTATGGGACTGTACACTGATGTCTTATTTTGTACTGTACTTCTGTGCTCCACACCATATGTAATTAATTACGGGTTGCCGCTTAAAAAGGGACTTCTAGTCTCAGAGGACTTACCCGGTCATCAAAATTCAAATAAATAAATAAATCATTTTGCATGTATTACACATATGTTTGTTTTGTAATGACCTATTATGGTCAAACAATAAAGACTACTATTACTAGTAACAGTGGAAGGTCAAAAGGTCATGAGGATGCATTCAACATAAAAGGAGAATTGGGGCTTTTAGCTAAAGAAGCCACTATAAGTCAATGCTAAGACATGTGAGGCTATACAATCGGGTTGAATTGTGACATAAGCAACATAACACCACCATTCACCTACGGGTGGTCAAAAGGTCACAAAAATCAGTTAAATTTCAGACACAATATAATAATATCTGTGCTATCTTGACACTCATATGATAAAATATCTGGGTAACTCATTGAAAATGGGTTACCAACGGAGTCCAAAAATTATCTTTAAAGCCCAACTTGATTAATAAACTGTGAGCAATTCATTATGATGGCATTTAACATTATGTCCCTAAGGAGGTCGTGGAGTCAAGAACAGTAGGGGAATTCAAGAATGCATGGGACAGACATAAGGCAGTCCTAGTGGGGGGTAGGAGGAAGTAAGCTGTTGGTTAACTAGGAACTGCAGCTTATCTGTTAGGTAGGGAAATGGGCAGACTAGGTGGGCCAAGCGGTCCTTATCTGCCGTCATACTCTATGTTTCTATGTTTCTATGTTATATGAGCAGATACATAACATAAAGTCAATGCCACCATGCATTTTTTTCCATAAAAAAAAACATGATTGCTTTGTGGTAAATGCTGTAGTTTGGGGAAGCTAATTTTTGACATTGCTAAACACACTGGCCAGGATATTCAAAGCTTAGCACCACGCACAAATGAATTGTGCTGGGATTGTGCAGGGTTGGCACAGGTTTGCAATATTCAAAACAAGACATAGTGCTGGCGCAGCATGTTAGCACCGGCACAAAAAGTTAATGTATGCAAGGCGCAAAGTGAGGGGTGGGAACCTGAATACAGGTGCAATGGCATATTCAAAGGTTTAGCGTGGTGCATGGTCACATTGCGTGACATGTAGTGCAGTGCTAGTTACCACTTATAAAAGGCAGGTCTTATCCCAGGGCAAACCACAGAGGGGTGGTGTGTGGCCAGGACAGGAAGTCAACATGGCTGTTTTCTCAAATTCAGTAATGCTGTACCTCATGGAGGAAGTAGTGAAGGAGGAGGAGAGAGACCAGGCTCATCCTGGCCCAAACCACAGGCCAAGGAGGAGATATGCTGCACACAGGTTGTACTGGCCCAGAGTCTCCTTTGAGGCCCTGCCTAATGAGAAAATCACTGGCCAGTACAGGATGAACAGGGCCATGCTGAGGCAGATATGCGGACTCCTGCATGAGCAGCTGCAGCAAAACTTCAGACGCAGCCATGCCATGTCAGTGGAGGAGAAGATGATGGCAGCAATATGCTTTTTAACCACTGGGACTTTCCAAACCCCAGTGGGAGACACCATTGGGGTATTGCAGTCTGTCACCTCATGCCTCCTGACCCAGTTCCTAGATGACTTCCTGCTGCATGCTGCCGAATTCATAGTATTATCCAGTATGGCAGCTGGGCGCAGAGCAACCATGCAGCAATTCTATCGAGCTGCACACCTAACAGCAGTACTTGGTGCCACTGATTACACCCATGTTGCCATCCATGCATCACCTGGTGAGGGCAGTGATACATATGTCAACAGGAAGGGGTTCCACTCCATCAACTGCCAGGTGGTGTGCAATGCTACAGGGTGCATCAGCAATGTCTTTGCATAGTACCCCGGCAGTGTCCACAATGCCTTCCTATGGCACCAATCAAGGCAGTGCCAGGCCTCTGAGGAGGGCAGACTATCCAGTGGGCAACTTGTCGGTGAGTATATGCATCCATGACAGGCAGCACACACTGTGAGCAACAGTGCCAGAGAAGCATGGACAGGGTGGGGGGGGATGGGACAGCAACACATGTGTAGTACATTGGCAATGGCCAGACAACAGAACATTGCAGCTAACAGGTACCCATAACTTCACAGGGGACAGTGCCTATCCCCTAAGACCCTGGTTGCTTACACCAGTACTGTGGCAAGCATCAGTGGCCGAGGAAAGGTATAATGAGGTGCAAGCCACCACAAGGGACATCATAGAGAGGGTCTTTGGCACGCTGAACATGCAGTTCCACTACCTAGGCTGTTGTGGTGGTGCTCTACGTACAGCCCTCAGAAGATATGCTCTATATTCTTAACGTGTTGCATGCTGCACAATATGGTGCTAAACCATGGTATACGTGCACCTGAACCTGAGGAACAGTCAGACAGTGAGCCAGGGCTAGAGGTCCAGGGGATGGTACAGCAACTCAAGAGGAGAGACCATTGAATGGCCCACAGATCTGTGGAGCATAGGAGCAGCATTATCGACACACTAGCACGGATGGGAAGGTGAGTGACCAGAACACAGACAAACAACAGGTTAAATGCAATGCCTTTATTAGATGTGCAAATGATGTACAGTGAAGAACAGTGACAAAAGTGCATACACCTGGGGTTACAGGCAGTGTCACAGTGTGGATGTGATGTATGTATGTGGAGCAGTGCACAGTGCATGGCACAAATGGGTGGATGACACAAGAGTGTGGTGCGTGCATGTTGTGAGGCTGGGAGTGTTGACTGGTAGGTGGGGTACTGTGGGTGTGATGTTTCAGTGTGTGGGCGAGGGACCTTGCATGTGTGTGACATTGTTTGTGTGAGTGTGCATGTGTAAACGTGTCCCAAGCGGCCGATGGCCAGGACTTGCCAGACTATCGCTGGCACCTACCACCACGAACATGGGCATTCACCATGTCTGCAGGACACAGAGGTGGGTGTGCTTTGTGTCAAGGACACAGGTGGTGAGGACTGTGGGGAGGTATGCACAGCAGCACACCCATGAGCACGGCTGGACAATGCACCAGCCATGGAGGGTGGGTGGTCACATCGTCGTGCCTGGCCTACGGAGGACTGGGAGGCTGGAGTGGATGACACAGTGCTCACACCACGTGTGTGACCCACATGCTGGAGGGAGTGGTACTGGTCCTTCTGCGTGGTGTTGTGACCATGTCCCTCTGATCGGTGAGGAGTGCAGCGTGCATCACCTCAGCATGGGCATGCACCACCACCGCTAGGTCCCCAAAGCCACGCTCTGCAGTGGTAAGTATTCTTGTCATGTGCTCAGCCCACTGCTCAGCATGGAGCATGACTGAATCTACTGTCTCACGCAGCTGTGACAGTTCATGGCACATCTCTCTGTGGATATCATGCTTGTTGAGTGGCATATTGTGAATCCAGTGCAGCATAGAGCATAGGCTGCACACTCTGGCCATCCGATCCAGTGGGGGACACCCTGCCCCCGCCTGTGGGCAGTGGGGGTGGTGGCTGTTGGGGTCTCTGGGGCTGCTGTGTGGCCTGTAGAGGCTGCTGTCACTGTGCTGGACACTGTTGCTGCTGTTGTGGCCCAGCATGGGACTGTGTGTGCACCAGGGTCTGTTCTGCGGCCTGTGGCTGGCAGCAAAGGTCCACTGGTGCATGCTGGATATCAGCATGCTCAACACCATGCTGCTGTTTAGTGTCACCCTGGGCCTGGGCCCCTTGCTCTGCAATCAGATGTGTTGGCCCTGCAGGTTCAATCCCACTGTTCCTGTCCACAGGTCCCCCAGGTGGCAGTTCGTCCTCAGTATCAGAGATGCTCCAACCCTGGTCACTGGTGACCATAAACATGATAACTGGACCACTGATGAAGTCCTCAACCTGTGCATCCTCCAGTTGGATAACATTGTTGACAGTCTCATCACCATCATCACCACTGTCATCACCTTCACCATATGCTGCGATGGGGTCCACCATTGGATGGGTGCCATGTCCACATGCATGCCTGCGATGCTCAGTCACATACAGTCTACGTGTGACCCCCTAGGCTCGATGTTGAGGCACCACCCGGGTTGCGTCCTCCACATCCTTCATGGCTGCTGTCCCATACTCCTCCTGCAAACTAGCTGGTGGAACACCCTGTGCTGTGAAACAGAGTGATCACTGTCAGTGAAACCATACAGCACACTGTACACTATCCCCACCACCATGCACTGCATATCATGACAATGCATAGCCCACTGAATGCCCAACCCCTCCAAATGTGCAGTGTGAGAGCCCAAACATTACAGTGCATCCAAATGGTGGTGAACAATATGTGATGCCAACACATGCACAGTCTTGTGAAGCCATGAACCACTAGCACACAGCAACCACCCCATATATGTGACACTTAGGTGCAGCTAGGCCACGACAGTAGAAGACATGCAACCCCCTGCATGTGCCATGCCAGCACTGTAGTATGCATGATGTGTACATACCTGGACCTGGTAGTATCAGATGGATCTCACAACCACCACCTTTGATGCCCTCCACCACCACTGGCCTCAGAGTGGAGGCAACCAATGCCAGGATTGGGTCCCAGTCCCGTTGCTCCAATGGTTGTAGGCCACCTCCTGTCCTGAGCCTTTCCTGCAGCTTCTGGGCCTCCTCTTTAGCTCACCGCAGCAGGTCATTCCACCATTTTCTGACAGCATTAGTGCTGTGGCCATGGCCACCCACTGCATTGACCTCCTCAGCAGTTTCATCCCACATCTGGTGCACTATGGTATCCATTGGCTTTTTGTTCCTCAGCACCCTTTTCCTGTCCTTGCAGGCATGGACCAGTGCACATAGCTCATCACTGCTGAATTTGTGTGTGTGGAGCCTCTCTTGGCCGTTGGCAGCACCTATATCATATGGAACACATGTGATGAACCAGTTATAGATGTTGGGGAATGGAAGTATGTAAAACACTGCACCCGCAGAACATGTCAGACTACCCTTCCCCCCCGTGGTGCATAGTAGGACCCATGTGGCTATACACAAGACAACTGTGACACACACTGTAACACAAGTAATGCACATGCCCCCAGTGTGCCCCATATAACTCCACTATGCTCGTACCTGTGCAACAGACAACAGCAGTGTCACACCTACATCACTGGTGCAGTGTTGAACTCAAAAATACCATGCAGCACATCCATGGTTATCACACAGCGCATGGTGGCCATGTTCTCGCGCAGTTGGCATGTGTCCCAGGGCAGCTGTGTGCCTGCCATGTGTGGCACATGCACATTGTGCTGGAACAGTGGTGGGTCACCAGCTGTCCAGGCATGTCCCATTGCATGTTGCATGCACCATACACACCCATGCAGATGCCTCCTCAGATGTTCTGCCATGGTGCATGTGCACCGCACTGCCTTGTGTGTAGTGTACACTGGTTATGTGTGGGCATTGAAATGGCATCCCACACTGTGGGTGTGCATGCCACATGCCACATGCCACATATGTTGCACCATGCCAGGTGCCTGTACACTGTCCCATACTGTGCAGAGCTTGTGCATGTCCACCATTGCCATTGTGGCTCACAGGGCACCATATCTACCAATGGACCACAATGCACACAGCACACTGCTACATAGTTGCAGGCACTGTGCATATGGCACTGTCCCATTGTGTGTTGTCCATGGTGCCCCACAACTGTGACCTTTGCAGGGTATGGCATCGCCAGCTATGCTGCTGATCAGCAGATGTTGGGCCTACAGTGCAATGCACATACATCAATGGCAGTACAGCTGCACACAGCCGCCACCTGTGGCACAGGTACCACCCAGTGGGCCTCTGTGTTGCCATTGCTTGGTGAATGGACATATGTTCCACTGACCACACTGGGCATACCAGTCCACATGAGATGGCAGACAATCATGTGTGCTGCCATCAGGCAACCGAGTAGCCCTGTGGTGCTGTGTGAGTGGATGTTGAGTGCCACTGTGTCCATCCCCTACATTGACAGGCCACCCAAGGGCACAATGGGACACAGTGCAACCTACAATAGCCATTCAGACCAGCAGAGTGGCCTCTTGTCTGTAAAAATCTGCTGTTTCCTGTGTATTTCTCTGGGACGTTCTGCAAGTTCTGTACTCAGCCACTGTCAGCATGCAGCACTGCAGTTCCAGTGAGTAACACAGGCGGTGCACTTTCTGCCCTTAAATAGCCCAGCTGGGCAGTTCACCCCGTTTGAGATGCAAATGACACCTTAATGAGATGCAAATCGGTCTGTTTGCCCTGCACATATGGAATACAGCCTTTGAATATACCAACAGTTAGCGCTGGGCAAATGAATAGTGCTGGGCAAAGTATTAGTGCCAGGCTATTCCAGCATAACACAGCACTACGCTACTGAAATAGCACTGCACTAATATGTATTGTGTGATGCCACAGTGCATGTGTGCATGGGTGATTCCCATGCATGTGCTGTGGTGTGGCACTAATGCAGTGCTGTGCTATCGCAGTGGTGCTGTGCTATGCATGAGCTTGCATAGCGGGTTGCGCATGCACGCTGTTGTGATCAGGGGTCACTATAGGGTCGTGCATATGTGTCGTCTTCATTTCCTGGTTGCACAGAGCTATCGCAATAGCGTAATCACATTCACAATAACGCGGTACACATTCCCATACCTAGAGCAGCTCTTTAGCCAGGAGCAGGGTTTGCCAGTGTTCAGTACCATTGGAGTGCCAACCATTGCTGTACCTATAATGTCAGGCAGAAGAAGACACAAGGCAGTAGTACACAGGGACAGGAGGTGGGGGAGGTTGAAACTCCAGTCTGGTAGAGCTGGTACATTAGTGGCACAGGCACCTGTTTGGGGAGGTTTGGGAGGGGGATCTGCCCCGCAGGCAGGTGTGGGCCTCCATTGCCCACCATCTCATGGCACACAATGGGATACCCAGGGATGGGGAGAAGTGGAGACACTGATATGTGGACCTCCAGAGGTGTCAGAATTAGGCAGTTGGAGTGTTACAAATGCATGTTCTGAGATGGAACTGTGCCAGTGCCAGATAGGTCGCATGTGTTACTATGGCTATGCCTGTGATGTGTGTGACTTTGTGCCTGTGTGTGTGTGTGTGATGAGTGGGTCTGCTGTCTTGTGTGTCTGTGTGTTGCAGTGTGTGTCTGTGAGTGTGACTGTAATCCAACACAGGTGCTGTCATTGCTATGCGTGTGTGTCCTGCCAACGGTTGCCTGCATGTGGCCACCCTCTACTGTACTGTGTGCACCGTGGCTACATGGTAGATCATTGCGTCTGCACCTGTCCATGCATATGCATGATATAGGTGTCAGTGTCAGCCTCTGCATGGGGGGGGGTGGGCATGTGCATGCACTGTTGCATGCCACAGGTGTCAGGTGTGTGCTATGTTGTGGGGTATCCACGTACTATGGGCAGTACTGTTTCAGATTGTGTTAGTTGTTCATGTACTGATGGTTCTGTACCCTTTTCTCCTAACAGAGTGCAGGGGACAGTCCAGTGATGCCAACGGGGCACAGGAGGGCACCCACAGATCCAGCAGCCCACACGGCCACAGGAGGGTGCCCACTTGCCATAACACACTGAGGAGAGCAGTGATGGACAGCAGGACACGTTGCATGAATACTCTGTTTGGTTGTTAACTGCATGGCATGTACACTGGGTGGGTGGTTCAATCCATGGCCTGACACTGTTTGTATTGTATGTGCACATGGCTGTATACACAGTACAAGATGCTGTGCCACGTATTACTGATATGACCATTCCATTGGCCATGTGTACAATGTGTCTGGCTGGCATGCATTGCAGTTTGCATGCTGGGGTATGAGGGTCTGTGGGAGTCCTCTGGTGTTCCTCCAAGTGATGCTGTGTACTTTGTGTGCCTATGGTTTCTTGCAGGGGTGTGTGCAGTGGTGCTGATGTGGTCTGTGCAGAGTTAGGCCCGGGGGGGTTGTAGGTCGCTGTTCCTATGGTGGCTTTGCACATACTGATGGGGCTGCCACTGACACCAGCAGGGCCATTGCACTGTGGCCCACTTGTTCCAGCACCTATGGGGGAAGGGGCCCATTTCTCTGTCCCACCAGGCATTACCTATTCCATACTATGACTGGTGCATGTACACCTGTCATGCATGGGTCGTGACCGGTGTTGCACTGTTGTACATGTGTGCTGTTCAGTGTGTGTGCCCTTGAGGTTGGTGGTTTGACACCTGTGGGGGGCTGCCATGCTGTGTGTGCGTGAGCATCACTGTACCTGGCATGTGTGTGGCCTTTTATTTATTGACATGTTTCACCAGGAAGGCACACTGAGCACCGAGTTGCTCATCTCCCGATGTGACTTGGGGTGTAGGGAACAATGGGATAGTATACGGAGAAATGTTACAATGTTGGAATATAGTTTGTTTGCTTGCATACAATGAGAGTAGGAGGGATTACAGGTGGATAACATTGGCTAACAATACAACAGTTAAGTATAGCAGATATGAAGACACATATAGCAAATTGGCAACAGTTGATGACAGTTGGTAACACTGGAACACATATAATAATTTGGCAACAGTATGTAGCACTAGATGGTAAGGTGACCCAATAGTAATTGGTAGCTATTAGTGTAACATAGATATTCAAGATTTACAGTGATTGGAGTAAAGAAAGGAAGGAAGAATGGAAGGAGGGAATGAAAAATTGCAGAGGGTAGAATGGAAGAAGGAGAGGAAGTTTACAGAGAGACACAGACAGAACACAATTTTCAAGGCAAACAGAGATGTCAGGGTGGACTACAGTGCATATAAGAGGGGTATAGGGTAGGTTATAAGTGCTTAATTGCATGTAGAAGTAGGCCAGGGTTAGGCTATGTTGACCAGAAAGGGGGTAGGAGGAGAGGAGCGGTACAGTGCGGCAGGGTGAATGAGAGAGATGTATTGCAGGTGGGGAGTATCCAAGGGGGGGGGAAGGAGGGTTTGAAATTCAACAGTGTCCTATTATCCCTATCTGAGCAAAGCAGTGGACAGCCCTACTGGTAGGACACTGGTTTTAGGAGATGAGAGTTATTTATATATAGTGATGCGAGAGAGGGGGGTGTTGGGGGAGGGATGTTGTGGGAAGGGGTAGCAGAGGTCAACTATAGCAGGGAGGATATTACCTCACCAGTGTGCAGGGTGACCATGACTGCACAAGGCAGTGATCTAGCAGTGACTGAGGGGGTGCAGAAAAAGGAGTAATGGAGAAAGGGGGTACAGTTGTTGCCTACCCTGAGCTATGGATCCTGTCTGCACAAGGCAGTGATCAAGCTCACTGGAGGGAGCTAGATTAAGGCCTACTGCAGTCTTGCTGCTGTTGGGGCATGGCCAGCATCATTTAGTGACCTGGTGGCAGCCGTGCTTTTCAGCAGTGTGTGTGCTACTGTACCAGTGGTGGGCCTCGCAACATGCCATGCTACGCTACTGTACGGGCTGCTTGAAATCGTACTGTGTTGTGGCTGTTGCCATTCCTCTGGTGGGTGTTGTCCGCACTTTGTTTCATAGTTCTGTTCCTGTGGCCAGCATGTCCCAACATGTGTCATCCCATGTGTATGTCGTGCAATGGCCCAATGTCGTTCACATCTCAGGGACTGGCTGTCTGATTGCACTGTTGCACTGTGTGAGCCACTGAGCTCTGTGGTGTCTACTGTGCTGTGGTGTTAACAGCATACATCTACGTATGTCCGTGTACCTTGGGATGGTGCTTGTTGCCTGTGTCATCCTGCCTCATCATGCGGGCATGTGTCAGGTGTGCATTGCATATTGTTTTATATTGCCACATGGGCATGGCTGTTGGGACATACTGTCCACCCCTGGGTTGCCGCCTGGGGTTGCATTGTGCTGCTTTATCAGTATCCTATCCTGACATGGTCCCCCTTTCCACTGCAGGTCCATGCCTGTCCTTACTGTGGGCCACCCATCTGGAGGAGTCTGAGGGGAGGGGTGAGCTCCTGTGGTGAATCGTGCATCAGCAGAGGATGCTTAAAGAACAGCAGACAGTTCTTATATCGGAGACCAGGAGGGCGGCATCTCTACTGGAGGAATGTCTTCCAGCACCCTCCAGCAACCAGTCCTAACTGTCACCCTTTTTTAGTTTTTCTTCCTGCCTCCCAACCCCTTTGCCTGACCCTCAGTTGTTCCCTTTTGTTGCCTCTTTTGTTGTCTGTGTCCACTTTCCTTTTCCTTTTTTTTCTCCTTTGTTTTTTTTCCTATTGTTTTTGCTGTGGTTGGTCATTGTTGTGTTTTCTATTACTATTCTTATACTTTTATTGCCTTTTCAGTTTATAAACACTTTTTTATGACAACCCTGCATCCTGTGTCATTTTTGGGTGCTTGGGTATTTTGGGCGAATTGTACTGTTCTGTGGTTGTCACATGTGGGTCCTGGTTGTTCCTTAGCATTCACGGGTACTGCACTGCTGTCTGCTCCTGTGATCACATTCAGGGATGTTCTTCTTTGCATGTGTTCCTGGGTGGCCGTATCACCTCTGCACTGTGTTTCTCTGGGTGTTTGCATTGCCTGCCTGGGAGCTATATTCAGTGCGGTCTTATTTGCTATATTCAGTGATGTCTTATTCCCAGGCTATTTTTGCCTTGCACTCCCGGCCCAGTTTGCCCAGCTTCCTTTGTAAGCTATATTTACTTGATTTAGCGCTGGGCTATTCCTTTTGAATATAGTGTGCTATTTGCTTCCGGCTAAGTTTGCTCACTGGGCAGTGCTAATTTAGCTCTGAGGCAAAGTTTTGAATATCTGGCCCGCTGTGAATATAGTCTTTGTAATATTTATTTTTGTGTTTTTGTTTGATAAACTCTTTGCCTTAAAGGGACACTGTCAACCCCCTTAGGTCTCAAAGTGTCCCTAGTTTAAAAAACATATTTTATGATTGCCAAAATTCTGTAAAGATTGTTGATGTAGCCGGTAGTTTGAGTCTGACTCTTATTTTCTTTAAAAAGGTAAAAAACAGACTGCCCAACATACTTTTGTTATCACACCAAAACAGGTTTGTTTACATTCCTTGATCAACTCAAAATGCATCTTTCCTGGACTTGGGAACACCCACAAAACAGTCTATCCTCTCATGATGCATTGGGAGATTAGGATGCTACTGTCTTATGAGTGACTACATTGTATGTGTGTGTTTCTAATGCTCAGGACATGTGCAGTAAGAACAGAACCATGATTGTAAACAAAAACAAGGTTGTTTATAAATATACATTAGCATGCATTTCAGTTCTACTAAGCAAGGCTACAGACAAAACAAACAGCAACATCAATGAATTTTAGAGAGGGTAAGCAATCATAAAATGTGGGGTTTCAACTAGAAATAATATGATGAAAAACAGGTTGACAGTGTCCCTTTAATGCCATGTGCCCTGTCTTTCTTTGCTATTAGCCCTGAAATTTGGGCCATAAATGTACCACTTATGTCCCCCAGGTTATGTTTGCTCTTAGTACTTGATTATGCTTTTTTTTTTAAACATGTCCCCCTTTTCTTGAAGTTGTTTACATTTATTGATTTTTCCACGATGGGACAGAGCTGTGTATTTGTTCTGAGCATGTACAGTGTGATCGCTGTACATGACCTTTGCCCCTGATTAATTGCTATGTCCAGGATGCACGGATGTTTGTTTGTCACACCACAACCACACAGAGATGCCATTGTGCATGCATGAGGACTGGCAACAAAGGGGGACTGCGGTGAGCTATTACAGGCTATAAAAATTCCAGTTTCCTTTACATAACCCCTTTCTGCTATGATTCAATCTGTTGGGAACAGACACTGTCCAACACAGCTTGCCAGTGTTACGTGAACAGCGAGGTAGGTGCCTGTTACAAGAGCAGGCATAAAACAAACAATCACACTTATTTATTTTATTTATTAAATGTTGATGACCGGGTAGGCCCACTGAGCCCTGAGGGTCCCTTTTTCAGGGTTGACCCAGAGAGACATTACATGGAGAAGTACAGGCAGAGAAAAAGGTTATAGAGTATATACAGGTAAGTTATAGGTTACAATCATTCTTGGTTTTGATACAGAGTACAAAGGTGTACCAGTTGTAAATTGTTGATAAAACAAAAAGAACCCCTTGTACATATGGTTGTTATGGGGCCGAGCTGCAATTCCATCAAGAGTTCTAACTGAAAGGTTTACTGGCAACTACTGGAAAGTATTTCTGTGATTGAATGGGGGTATTGGTGTTTTGTTTATTTTGCAAATGATAAATTGAGGCCCACAAACACCATATGGTCTCTGTTTGTTTTCCACTACTAGTAGCCTTTTGTTCCATTTTCAACTGAAATGGTGTTTTAAATCACTCTGAACTACTGCTAAAGTAGAGTAGTTAATTACTTTGTATTTCTGGTGTATTTTTTGTGGGGGCAAGGCATTTTTTATATTTTTGGAACTTAAATTTCTTTGTATCATTTATTTTTTCTGTATGTAATTCTGATGTATGTCCTCTGGAAAAACTTTTAATAAAATTATGGATTACAAAAAGAATTCCTTTGTTAGCAATGTGTAAGTGTGTTAAAAACAATGTAGTACCAAATAACTGTGATAAAGGAATTCTATATGCAAGAATATATGGAATCTGGTCAGTATTTGTTGTATATTTTGGTGTTTTGTTCTTTTTGTAACTATTTTTCTATGCTAGTGGAGTTTGGTCAGCGTTTGAGGTCTTTATTACTTAAGCCACCATGTACCTGTAGTGCTAATACCTTTGTCACCCATAAAGAGGTTTTTAGTAAAGTGCATTTCCCGTAAAGAAAATTGATCAGGTGGCATAATAGATATAAGCTAGCAATGTGTTAGTTCTTGTTTAACCTTTTTTACTGTTTTTTTTTTTTACAGTATTTTGTCAGTGTTTGTGGCTTTTGTTATTTAGCCACCATATACTTGAGGTCCCCATTATCTTTGTCACCCATAGAGAGGTTTTTAGTAAATGAATCACCCTTGAAATGTATTAAGTGGCATAATATATTTAAGCCAATTATTTGTTTGGGGCTTTGTTACCCTTTTTTATCTATTTTATTTTTTTTACAGTATTTGGAATTTGTCAGCATTTGTGGTCTTTGCTACTTTATCCACCATGTGCTCATAGTACCACTTACCTTTGTTACCCATGAAGAATGTTGTAGTAAAATGAATCACACTTAAAATTAACTGATTTGGTGGTGCAATATAATTAAACCTAGTAGGGTGTTTTAGTTTTCATTACCCCTTTTTCCTGTGTTATTTTTTTACAAATATGTGGAATCTGGTTAGCATTTGGGGTCTTTGTTACTTTAGTCACCATGTGTTTGGGGATTTCATTATGTGTCACTTAACTCTGTTTTTTATCTAAATTAATGTGGTTTTGCATAATGCAGAATTAGGGAGGTATATTGTCTAGGAGTGTGCAAATACCTTTTCCTGAATATTCGGCTGAATATCTGGTATGGTATTCAGCAGCAAAATATTTTGACAAGATATTCAGTATTTGGGTGACAAATGAAAATAAAGAAAAGAAGAAACAGCTCCTACCCTCTTCCTTGAGCCAAAATCCAAAAACTTCAACTCCAAATTCCAAAACTACAACTCCCACCCCTATCCTCTGTCAGAATCCCTGTTCTAGCCTCCGAATCCTCCCCCAGTGCCCACAATTATAATTTGCATAATGAAAAATCCCACAATGGGTGACCAGCACAACCTGTCCTCCTCCATAGCTGGCAGCCTTCTCATGAATGAAAGCGCTTGCACATTTGCTTGCTTTGTAATAGTAAAATCAACTGATCACATGAGGAAACTGTCACGGAATCACTCATCCTGATTTCCAGTGACCAGAAATGTAAGCATCATACTGTATGGCATGTCATCAAAATTTCAAACTCCCACTTCCAAAATATCTACAGTAATGATATAAAGCAAGAGGTGCATTTTACAGAAGGATATGGAAGCCAATACAAGTCAAAGTGAACTCTAATTAATTTCTTCGGCTGCATCAGAATCTGGATTTTCAATAGAACAAGCATCTTTGGGTCTAGGCATGAAAAAGGACACTCAGAATAGGAAAGTGCAGTCAAAGTCCCTTGCAGCCCATGCAGTAATAGCACATGGGTCAGTCATTGCAAAAGCAGAACACATCCTTATGTTCTGCAAGAATAATCTTACCAGGGAGCCTGCCACTGAGTGGTGTAGTCACTTCATTTGTACATTCTTTTCGATTGGTTAGAATTATATCAAATGAAAAGTTTTACCAGCAATCAAAACAGTACAAAGGATCCACAAAATTCAAAGTGTTAAGTCAGTGGTGGCTGGTTTGATTGCAACCAGAAACTTCTTATGTTTTTGTACACTCTGTCAAAATGGAGATCTACCATATGAGGACATGAGGTACGATGAACCACGGAAGGAGAAGATGCCTATAAATTCCCCTTTTTCTGTGCTCACTTCAGCAATGACCACTGTTCGCATGCTGCACACTGAGGAGCACCCTGTGCTAACACATAACACCACCAAGCTCAGTGCTCACTCCAGTGACATTCTTTCTACTCTGTTTACAAATCCCATGGTCACTTACATGCCAACTGATCAGCATTACACTGGCTTGCTGAACGATCAAGTACCTGGTATTTCACTAGAAATGATAGCCTTCCATAGTGATCACAAGAACATGTGTGTTGCTGTGTCACCTTAAAACAAGGATCTCAGTATCAGGCCAAGTACAAATTAAGAATTTTTATGTTGTTTATTCAAAGGTATTTTATATTGGTCATATCATGGCCATAGATCCAGTAAAACAGCTATGCTCATTCAAATTTCTCCATTAGTGTGAGGATGTGATATTTACATGGCCACAGCATCAAGACTATGACAAACTGGCTTTGAGTCTTCACTATGGTGAATATCAAAGGGCAATCAACCATAAGAAAGCAGTGTTCCTATCCAGGGAGATTGCTGCAGGGAAGAACAGACCAGCTCTTCTTTTTCAGATTGTGGACAGGCTTCTCCATTCTTCTTGTCTAAGCTAAAAAAAGCATTTTCAGTTGCTCAGTGTGATGAGTTTGCTCTGTTCTTCTCTGACAGGGTGTCCTCCATCAGGGCTGGGAGCTTCCCAATGGGGCACTTGTGGCCCAGTGGTGATGAGTTGTGTCTGGAGGCACTCCCATTGTTTGGAGTGAGTTCAGGCTAGAAAGGATGACTGAGATTTGTGAGGTAATCTCAAAGCTGCAGCCAACACACTGCAAATTGGACCACGGTCCAACTTATCTCTTAATGGGATGTGTTGAATCTGTTGGGCCAGTGTTCACTGGAATTGTCCAATGTTCACTTTCAGAAGGTTGCTTTCCTGGTGACCTAAAAGAGGTGTTGGTGAGACCCCTCCTTAAGAAATCATCTCTCAACCCTGACATCTTGGTGAATTATAGACCTATCTCTAACCTCCTGTTCTTTGGGAAGGTTATTGAGAAAGTGGTGGCTCTGCAGCTTGAGGTACACCTCACAGCCCATGACATCTATGAGCCCTTCCAGCCAGGATTTAGGTTAAGACATAGCACTAAAACAGCATTAGTCAGAGTGCAATTGCAAAATGATCTCCTCAGGGTGAGAGATAGATGGGAGTGATCAATTCTCACTCTTCTTGATCTCTCCTCAGCATTTGACACAGTGGACTATGTAGTGTTGCTGGACTACCTAAGGGAGCTCTGTGGACTCACTGGTACTGTCATCAACTGGTATAAGTCCTTTCTTACAGGCAGGATGCAGAGGGTGGTGATGGGAAATTTCTCATCCTGCCCAAAGCCCCTGTCTTGTGGAGTTCCCCAGGGCTTGATCCTGTTGCCTGTGTTGTTTGTGGTGTACATGCTTTACCTGGGTGAGATCACTAGACAGCACAGCTTGGGTTTCCACTGTAATGCACATGACACCCAGCTGTACATGCCATTTGCACCCAAGACTGATGGCACTGTGAAGGTGCTAAATAAATGTCTGGCTAAGATTCAGGACTGGATGTCCTCTAACTGGGTGAGACTCAATCCTGACAAGATGGAGGTGCTAGTGATTGAACCTGGTCATTGGCAGGATGTGGACACTGCTTGGATGGAAACAGGATTATTCCTTGAACCTATATCCTTGGTGGCATCCACAAAGTCAAAACATCTGGGCATCATCCTCAATGATGGGTTGACACTTAAAGCTCAGGTGTCATTTGTCATCAACAGTGGTTTTTACCACTTGAGGAATGTTGCCCGGATTGAAGCCTTGATTCTGCCTGATGACCTGCTCTCACTGGTACATGCTTTTGTGACATCATGGCTCAACTACTGCAATGCTCTATACCTTGGGGTCACTGGAGAGATTCTCTAGCACCTGCAGCTGGTGCAGAACACAGCAGCCAGGTTACTGATATGCCTTCCGAGTTCCTGTCATGTAACTCCAGTTTTGTGAGAACTGCACTGGCTGCTGGTAAGGTGTAGAATCATCTTTAAGGTGGGCTTGCTCACCTTTAAGGCCCTACATGGATTGGGCCCTGGCTACCTGAATGACCTCCTGATTCCTGCCTGTTCCATGCACTCATTTTGCTCCTCTACCAAGGGCATCTTAACAGTTTCCATATTGTTGAACTTGCTGCCAAGACCCTTAACTCATTCTATCTGATGCCACCATTTTGGGTTAGGTTAAGCAATGGATGGTTCTGATGCCATATGGCACTAATGGGTATAATGGATTAAGGGAGGCCCCATCAGTGGAGACTTTTAAGTGGGGCCTAAATGTTCATCTTTTTAGAAAAGTGTTTTTAGACTTCAATAGTCAAATTAGTAAACTGTTGCAATATTTTATTTAGATCTGATTATAAAGTGTCTAATTTATTACCTGTTTTTCTGTTTTCATGTTTATTCACTGATGTATATTTGTCTATCTACCTGCACAGTGCCTAAAGCCTCCATGATAGAGTGCCTCAAAATAAACTTTACCTACTTACTTACAGAGTAGAATGGAGAAGAATAGTTTATGGTTCTATAAAGTTTGTAGGACATAGCAGCTTTAAAATGAAGACAGAAGAACTGAAGGGAATCTTTGAAAAGGATGAGACTAACACAACAATGGGATTAACTCAGAATCTATGGCACTTTATCAGAGCTCATCACGGGGGATACTCATGGGAATTAAAAGACACGTTTGCTAATATTCAAGGCAGACAAGGGAAATAAATTAATTAGACATGTGTCTATAATTAGTTTCCCCCAAGGTTTTCTTGGAAAATTGGTGCTTTTTAACATGACATAGCACAAAATGGTGACCCTGTTGCATTCACCCTTGATTTCACAAAAGACAGTCAAGTATGGCACCAGGTGCTGTATAGACTTGGGGTTTCAAAACACTAAATCAATCAAAACTTTTTAACTTAATTTGTCTTCTTGCACAGAAATGTTTTAATTAACTAGATTTGTCTTCATGACCAGAATATTTTGTTCACTATTGCACATTTTCACATTATAAGGTTATGAAATATTGCACAGAATATCACTGCAAAGCTGGTATTAATACTGCTCTTGTAAATAGATTGTACTTTTCTACTGTCTGTTGTTTTATTTTCTGTATTATGTGATGAATAGCAAAGTTTTAGTAAAATTGCTTGAACATAAATGGGCGTTTGGTGTACACTGTTACATGTGCAGCCCTAAAGATGCCTTTTCTCATGTCTTTATAAGGGAGTTATCTCACAACAAATGCCCTCATTCACTGGTGGGCCACACATCTTAAAATGCATAACAGATGTTCTCTACAGTGAGCTATGAAAATAGACACTTGCATCACACATATTTGGTCTCCCTTGTTACAAATGCAAATTTGGAGACCATTTTACTCATATCCCTATAAGGGAGTTATCTTACAACATGTACCTTTTTAATGTGTGTGGAGCAGCATCTTAAAATGAATAACAAAATGCATCTGCTGTGGGTTTTAAAAATGGACACTTAAGTCACACTTTTGTAATCCCTTTTCATGGAGTTGCCCATCTATGGCTTTAGCCAAATTATATGCATATGTCTATTAGCTTGATTGTTGAAGACTTTATATAGGACATTGGTCAGATTAAGTGTCAACAACCTGGTAATGAAGTTACCCCAGCTCTAGCTGTTAAACAATTAACTACTCCCTTTGAATCAAGGGTGAGCTGTATATGGCCTTACGCCTGTTTTGGCTTGTATCAGACTAGGATCCCTATGAACTAGACATCTTATCAGTGCCTTTGAGAAAAATACAAAGCAACATGTGATGGGAAAATATTCTCCTTGGTTGAACAAGGAGCTTAGATAATGAATGAGGAGGAAGGACAAGCTAAGACATCTGTTTCTTAAAAAGAAGGGCATAGAACGACAGATTCAATATAAAGTACTAAGAAACAGGGTAAAACTGGAGGTAACAAATGCTAAATAATCTTATAGTCTTCAGCAACAAATACAACATATGGGAAATCCTAAAACCTTTTGGGCCTCATTTAAAAAAAGCTATGTAGCCCTCAGGATAGGTTTGGAATTAAATGTTTAAAAGATGGGGACAGAGTCATACAAAATGAAAAGGATATGGCAGACCTTTTAATAAATTCTTTATTACAAAAATGATACAAGGGGATAGGAATAGTCAAGATTGTGGGAACCCAACCTTCAATTTTGAAAGAACAGAAGGGGGGGGGGGTAATGTATTACATTTTAACTTTCCAAAGATTGAAGAAAAGGAGGTGATGGAGCTTCTAAAATACCTAGATGAGGGGAAAGCTTCTGCATTTGATCATTTGTATCCAAGGATATTAAAGATAGTGGGCAGAAAGATTGTGGAACCTATGACTGCACTGTTTAATTTATCAGTGAGTATGGGAGTTGTGCCCTCTCAATGGAAAGAATCTATCATAAGCTCGTTATTCAAGGCAGGGGACAACTTAAATGTCTCTAACCACAGACCTATTTCTCTGATGCCCGTTCTAGGGCAGGTGCTGGAAAAATGTGTTTTTCACCAGTTGATGTCTTATCTGGAAGTACATGGAATAATACATTATAAACAGAATGATTTTAGAAAGGGGTGGTCCACTGTGACAGCCCCGACTGGGCTAACAAGCATTGTACTCAAAGCTTGTGAAAAGGGTCTGGTTACAGGTGCAGTGCTTGTTGACCTGGCTGAAGCTTTCAACACAGTGGACCACAGATTGCTACTAGATCAACTAAAAGGGATTGGAGTGAAGGGTCAAAATTTGTTATGGTTGAAAAACTACTTGAACCATCATATTCAAAGGATCAAAATAGGCAATGTGTTGTCAGGGCCAATGGAAGTAAAGGCAGGGGTTCCCCAGAGTTTGGTACTGCGCCCCTTACTATTTTCAGTTTTTGTTAATAAGTTGTTCCGTGACAATTGTCTAATTATGTATTGTAGTTACTGCACTGTTATTGTTTCCTATGTTCTGTTTCTGTAACCTCCTGGGTCGTGCCTGAAAATAGTCATTGCTATGGCTGGTGTACCTCACCTGGTCAACAAAAACTAAATAAAATATAAAATAAATAAATAAAAACTGAGCTGTTTTATCATAATATAATCACAATATCAACTCATGAAGCCCAAATGCTGATTGCAAAACAGGTTCTGATTCCTACTTTTCCTACTTTAGACTATGGAAACAAAACACAAATAATACCTTTGCAGAAAAATATCGATTAATATTAAACAATATTTATCATTTTGCCCTTAAGCAACTTACAGAACACATCACTGCAATTTACATTATGAAATGGGAATTTGTTGTCCCTTGCTCAGGATTGAGTTTAATGCAGCAGTTTTTACTTATCGAATACAGTGTATCATATTTAAATGCATACCTGATAAAGGTATAGCTCACACAAATGCACAGAATTTCCAAGTCACACTTTTTTCCCTATACTTCCTATGTAAAATAGACCTGTTAAACGCATATAGGGATCCCTCCTTTTAAATGCATATTTTTTCCCTCAGTTTTGTTCAAGTGTGGACTGACTGGTCCAGTTTTACTGACACTGCCTGTAGCTACCTTACTAATTAGCAATTAATTGTCTGTTATTGGGCTGCTCTATTTAAAATGAGGTGTTAATCATCTAGTTCAACCTTTCAACCATCAGACCCAAGTTACAGAAGCACCCTCCTTCACACTGAAATCAAAGTAAAGAACCAAAAAGAATGTCACAGAAGCACTTTACATGACTCCCAGAAACACACTTCCTAACACAGGAATTAGGCTAAAGAATGCCACAGCATGTCAAAAATCACTTTATCCCAACAAAGAAGCACTTAAGTGCTACTAGCATTTCGTTTCTCTACTCATCTTCCTGGCAGATACTGCAAGTTGCATTCATCATTAAAAGAATACAAGATCTGATAAATGTATAGCCCTCTGAAACACAAAATCACACATGCCCCCACAATACAAAGCATCATGGGCTGCATATGCAAATCACCACAGAATATTATGCTGGTTCAACTTTAAGAAGAAATGCATGGTGCCGAAAGGCCTCTCACACAGTACGCAAAGGGCGCCAACAGAAGACACAGACATGTGTTTCGTCCTACCAGGACTCATCAGTATGCCTCATTTGTTTGACATCCCAGTGGAACAAACCAGCTACCCTAAGATGGAGCCCTCTGAAACACAATCTTTTTGCTGGTCCCAAGGGTATGCATTTAAGAGGGTTGTACTGAATTTAAAAATTCTGGGCTGGATATCCCATTTTCCTCTTTTAATCCGATGTCTACTCCTTACAGCACCAGGAGTAATGCATCCAAGATCTTCTTTATCAACCCTATATAGTTAACATTGTACAAAAAATCCTTTTCCTGGTTTGGTCCAAATACAATATGTTAAATTACTTGGTTGGCATTGTCAAATCAGCATGCAATGACAGGTAATTTAAACATCTTCTAAAGAAATTGTACAGAATGAATGTTAAATATTATTATACAATGGCAAGAAAGAATCTTGGACTGTGGTTGGTCAGTTTGTGGCTGGACCAATGGCATTATCCCAGCACGACGCCACAGGTCTACTGTCATCATTATGGAGCCTACTCTCTTTTTTTGCATCTCCTCTTAAGAAACAAAAATATTTTTCCACTCTAATAAAAACATTCTTTAAAATTATTTTTTTTATTTTATGTATAACAACAAGCCATTGTATAATAGGAATAGTGCACTCCAGGGTGTGTGTTGTTTGGGATAACACCATGCCTGGGGCATTGGACACATTTGGCCTATGGCCATGTGCCCAACTCCCCTCAGGCATGACTTTATCCCAGCATGACACACACCCTGTCATGCATTATTCCTTTATTGTACTTGTTTTTAAATATTGCATAGGGGACCTGTCCTGTTGTTTTTAACAAATGCCACTTTGATTTTTATATCAACTTTTGGATCTGGATGTCTTTATTCTGGGTAGTGTGTGTTCAATGCCAATGGGGGTTAAGGCACAGTTGACTCAAGGAGGCAAAAGATATAGGAGGCATCCTGCCCCCTTCCCGGTATGGTGATAGAGAGTTAGGGAATAGTTTGACCAAGGGAAAGGCTAGGGGCCAAAAGGGAAGTAAGATAAGAGAGGATTATGGTTGGAGGATAGAAAGGGATAGCAAGGAGGTAGGGGAAATATGGTGGAAAAGATTATCTGCAAATACCTGGAGTTTGGGGAACAAAATGGTGGACTTGGAGGCCATAAAGGTGGACAAGAACCTGGACACTGTGGCTATAACTGAGTCCTAGTGGTCACAGCATCGTATTTGGGAGATAGAAATCCCAGGGTACAGACTTTTTAGAAAGGACAGAGCTGGAAGAAAGGGAGGTAGCATTGTACATCAAGGACAACATTAGGGCAACAGAAGAGCAGGGGGCATGGGGAGATGGAGGTCTTGTGGGTCACATTGGACAAATGGACTGGAGGATAATTAAGATTAGAGGTGATTTACAGACCTCCTAATCAGGGAGAGGAAGGGGATAGGTAGCTGTTGCAGGCAGTTAAATAGATGGCTCTGAAGGGGGAGCTCCTGCTAGTGGGGGAACTAAAGCTCCCCGGTGTGGACTGGGAAATGCCAGCTGCAGCGTCAGCCAGTATCAGAGAGATCCTTGAGTCACTACATGGTGCTTTCATGCAACAGCTAGTTAGGGAGCCCACTAGTGGGGATAACATACTGGACATGGTCCTGACCAACAGAGAAAGTGTGGAAGAAGTTGTGGTGGGAAACACCCTAGGTACAAGCGACCACAATACAGTGAGCTTTAGGGTGAGGATGGGGAGCGAAACAAATCGGACCAGCATGAAGGTTATGGACTTCAGGCAGATGGACTTTACTAGATTGAGAAAGATATTCAGGGAAGAAATGAAGGGAAAGGGGAAAGTAGGAGACATGGAGGAATTATGAGAATCTATTAAATAGGGGTTACTGAAAGCCACTGAACTTTGCATAAAGAAAGTAAGAAAGAACAAAAAAACAATGAGGCTACTCTGGTTTGCCAGGGAGATGTTAGGGGCAATTAGGGAAAGAAAAGGGGCATTAAGATCATATAAGGGGAAGACCCAGAGGAAGGAGGACAGAGAGACTTACTGGGAGAAGCTGAGGGTGGCAGGGCAGAAGATTAGGAGGGCTAAAGCTGACACAGAAGACAGAATTGTTAGGCAGACCAAATGGGGAGATAAAATGTTTTTTAGGTTTGTGGGAGAGAAGAGAAAGGTGAGGCAGGGGATAGTACTGGGGAGGCGGGAAGAGGGAGTACAAGTGGAGGGGGACTTTGAGAAGACAGAGGTGCTTAACAGATACTTCTACTCGGTCTTCATGGTGGATGGGGAGGGAAGGGGACTAGAGTTAAAAGAGAGGGAATGGGAAGACAAAGGGTGGATCCTAGCCTGTTCATCGAAGACAGTGTAAGAGAGGAACTAGGAAGACTGAAGGTGGACAAGGCAAAGGGGCCAGACGCTTGTATCCTTGGGTACTCTGAGAACTAAGGGAGGGGCTGGAAGCACCTCTAATGAAGCTGTTTAACTTGTCCCTGGATAAAGGGTGGGTGCCAAGTGACTGGAAGAAGGCTGATGTGCCACCACTGCATAAAGGGGGCAGCAAGGAGGAGGAGGCAGAGAATCATCATCCGGCCAGTCTCACCTTGGTGGTGGGTAAGATGATGCAGGTACTAATAAAGCAAAGGGTGCTAAACTACCTTGTGGATAGCAGACTGCAGGATGACAGGCAGCATGGCTTCACGAAGGGGAGGTCATGTCAGACATACAAACATATGAACATAAAATGAATCCAGCAGATAAAGGTCTTATGGCCTATCAAGTCTGCTGGAGTGTGTAGGTCTAAGTGCTTTGCACTGATGCTGCCACCCCTCCCCACCAACTGATCCCACTGTTTTATCCTTTCCCTCCATTTCTATTTTGATTTTGCCCTTAGGTTTATCCCACCCCATCTTAAATTCCTCCACTGTTGCCCTCAAAACCAGTTCTTCTGGCAGAGCATTCCATGCTGTCACCATCCTCTCAGTGAGAAAATGTCTCCTAATCTCCCTTCTGAACCCCCCTAACTTAACACCGCCCTCTTGTAATTCCTTCCTTTCTAATTTTAAACAGACCCTCATGACTTCCCCTATTAATGCCTTTCAAGTATTTAAATGTCTCAGTCATATCCCCCTGTCCTTTCTGCCCTCAAGAAAGTACATATTGAGCATCTGTAGCCTCTCCTAATACAACCTAATAGAGTTTTTTGATTGGGTGACGAAGGTGGTCGATCAGGGAGGAGTGGTGGACGTGGCCTATCTGGACTTCAGAAAAGCCTTCGACATTGTCCCTCACAGAAGACTGGTAATTAAGTTGGAAAGCTTAGGATTGGGACAGAAAATAATTAGGTGGGTGAAAAACTGGTTGAAGGACAGAAGCCAGAGGGTGATGGTTAATGGGGTATATTTCAGGGAGATGGGGGTGAGGAGTGAGGTGCCCTAGAGGTTGGTATTGGGACCCCTCCTTTTTAATATCTGTATCAGTGACATATATTAGAGGGGCCGGAGTGGAGGATGTGCCTATTTGCAGATGATATATTTTTTTTTTATACCAATTATTTTACCAGGTGAGACACACTAAGTTGAAAGCTTGTTTGCAGGTGCAACCTGGGAGCATGAGGAAGTTAAGTGACTTGCTCAGGGTCACACAGTATGCAAGTGGGGGCTGTGGGATTCAAACCCAGGTCTCCAGATTTGCAGCTCAGAGCCTTAAACCACTGCGCCATACTGCCTCCTAAATATGAAGATAGGAAGACCTGCAATAGGGTGGACACCTGGGGGGGGGTGGTGGAGGCTATTAGGAAGGACCTGAAGATGCCGGAAGGGTGGTCGGAAACTTGGCAGCTGAAATTCAATGCCCAAAAGTGTACAGTAATCCACATAGGGCATAAAAGCTTGCAAGCCACTTTTACATGGGGTGGGGGGGGAGAGAGATAATTAAGCCAACTGAGCAGGACAGGGATCTGGGGATTGTAATATCAAACAACCTTAAGGTAGGAACCAATGCAGCAAAGCATTAGGCAAGGAAAACAAAATGCTGGCGGGCATAGGGAGGGACATAACAAGCAGAAGGAGGGAGGTAATGATGCCTCTATATAAAACCATGGCAATACTGCACCTGGAGTACGGGATCCAGTTCTGGATACCACACCTATGCAAGGACATAGATGGGATTGAAAGGGTTCAGAGAAGGGTAACCAAGATTATGTACAGTATGCATAGGAAGCTATATGAGGAGAGGTGAAGTGAATTGGATATGTACCCATTGGAGACTAGAAGGGAGGGGGGGGGACATGATAGAAACATTTAAGTCCTTGAAGGGGATTAATAAGATAAGGGAGGGGAGTTTATCTACAAGAAAAGTGGGTGCTAAAACTAGAGGTCATAGTCTAAGATTAGATGGAGGAAGATTTAAGGGCAATGTGAGGGGGTGTTACTTCATGGAGATGGTGGTGGAGTCCTGGAACAAACTACCTGAGAAGGTGGTGGGGGCCAAAACAGTAGAGAGATTCAAGAGGACATGGGATAGACATAAGGGGTTGACCAGTTGGGGGAAGGGGAGGTCCCTTGACAAAGGTGACAAGTTGGGGGGGGGTTAAGGGGCAGACTAGATGGGCCAGAGAGGTCCTTTTCTGCCATCAGATTTCTAAGATTCTATTATACTAATGCAGAAAAATTACTTGCCAAATTATTAAAGTAAGCTGACAGTTATGCTACACTGCTTAAGTTACCATGGCAACAACTCTAGTATAAAAAGGCTGCCATGGAAAAACAATGTCAGCTCAGTAGAAGGCATGGTCAAGACACTAAAACGTCAGCTGTGACATCACATCTGTGTGTACACATGCATGTGCACATCCACCTTACTTGAGCAGTCCAGGAATGGATACTATTACAGTCTGAAAAACTAAGGTGAAAATGAAAAACAGCAGAACCTGTAACCATGGAATAAGAAATTGAGCCATGAAGGAAAAAGTTTGTTGCTATGTATTGTATTTGAAAGAAACTAAGGTTGTTCCTTTCACTGTGTAAAAGTGGACAAAAAGAAGATTTGGAAAGAATTCATTAGTCTACAACATCTTTTTTTACAATAGTGAGCAGATAGACTGGCCACACAAAGACCCCTTGAGGTCAGGTCAGTTAATCATTTTATAATGTGATACTGTTATACTATTGTATATAAAGTATTGCTTAGACCACATCTGGAGTACAGCGTACATACAGAGCTGGTCACCTTACAGAAGGCAAGACCCCTATAATTATGTGGTTCTTCTGGCTGCAAAACCGACAGCAGTACATGCATCCAGCTGCAGAGCTCACCTACTGCTGTATAGTTCACAATTTATGGTAATTTTTGTTTAAAATATACTAGTTTTCATGATATTTAGTTCTTCTTCACTCTTTGTTTTGAAGCCCCTCCCACATACCCAATACCAAATGTTATCAGTTATATTACACATAGTATTTTAGCCAGTTGATCCAAAAAAAAAATCACAACAGAAAGAGTTTACACTACAGAAGTGTAACAAGTCTGCCACAGTAATACAGGAGTTCTTCCACAGCATCAAGGCCTGAAGTACCACAGAGAAGAAACCAAGATAATGCCTACCTTTAAAAATCTAATTACTTGATGCACATCAGGTTTGCATGCTCAGAATGTCTGTGAAGGGGAAGATGTTCCCCAGTGGCAGGGTAGGTAGGTGTGTGACAAGCAAAATGTGTAACTGCAATGGGTATGGGTACAAAGATGGCATGGGGTATGTATAAGTGGTATGAGGTGTCTACTCTCTGTTAGGGACTTTATGGAGACATGTGCTCTGCCATATGTTACCCATTGGTCCGCCTTCTGCTTGGCAGGTGGCATGCTGGTCTGACTAATACCCTCATGTAGATCATCTATACCAGTGGCAGACTGTGCCCCCAGTACATACTGCATTAGTGGGGCATTCAATATATCCTCCTTATGAACCAGTACACCAGAGGGCATTGGCTGGGAATCTAGGCTGCCCTGTTAGTGCCTGTGTGAGTGAACTGAGGTGGCAGTCCAACACATATGTAAAATGGTCAAAGGCCCCTTCCTCATCCCTGCTGATAGCAACCAGATCTTTGTGTATTGCAACCACCTCCATGCACAGCTTGTGGACCTCCCAGTTAGAGTTTCTTGCAGGCCATAGCCACTACTGTTCAATTACATGTAGTTTATGATATGTAACCTGTTGCCCCGACTCCTGCTGTTTATGTTGGGAAAACATGACCCTAGATAAACCCTCCAGAGAGGCTGTGGTCATCATACTGTGTGGGATATGCTGGAACTGGAAGCCATAGTGGAGGTGAGGAACAGCAGCAAACCCAAGCCAGCAGCGACACACCCAGGTCTTCCAGGATGATATCAGCTGGTAACACATTCGAAAGTGTGGGAACTCAAGGAGAGACACCACCTTTCAGCAGCAGTTTTGTTCACAGTTCTACATACACACAAAACAGCAGCACTACATTTTACTTTGTGATACACTATACCTTCTTTTAATATTAAAACAACTTGTTGCTATGCCGTTGAGATTGTTTTTGTTCAGAATCATTATTTAACTGGCACAGCAGTGAGTGTACACCCTGTTATCTGTCAGTAAGGATTGTTTGAAGCTTAAAATATGTTCTTATCCTAAAAAGTTTGTGCTGTAACTATTCATGTGCTATTGTACATGGCTTCCAGTCTGACATTTTCCTGCATGGCCTGCAGCTGATTGTTTGGGTGGAGTGGTGGTAACCCTGAGTGAAAAGCACAAGCAACACTCTACGGAGTGGAGAGCTATGGATAGTATGCTGTTGTGTGCACTTATAAATTGTTGTTGCATATATCTATAGTATGTGCATATGTTTTTGTGTGTATGTCTCTGTATGCATGTTCATATTTCTGTTTTTTAATATGTTAACAGTCTTTGTGCAGGCAGTATGTGTGTGAAACTATGGCACAGTGTGCCTATCAGAGTTGTCAGCTTGTGTATGATTTAAAACTTTTCGTAACATGGCACAGGACAACACACCAGAATAAGTGACATGGATTGGAGGAATGGCAACAGGTGACCATGGAGCAACCATGGATTAATTCTCAAGTAATCCATGGTTGCTCATACTGTGCCACTCTGAGCAACAACATAATCACCAAATAAATATTTAAGTCAAATGTCCCACTCCTGCTGACCCACCTGCCCCGTGGACCTCCGAGTACAGAGCACACACACACTGTCTTCCTAGTACTTTAAACACAGTAGCAGACATTAAAGAAGTTGTCAAAAGGGAGTAAAATGTTAAATACTTCCATCCCTCTTGTTGTTCCTGTACTGCATTAGAATATGTCAAATACTGTGATCCTTCGTAGCATACCTGTAAATGTTTCTCTTACATTCTCGTTGACATGCCTGGACAGAGCTACTCCTTTGAAGTTAACAGGTAAACCCATACTAAATATTACAACAGTTTTAAAAAGTAGTAGTATAAAAGTTTTATAAAGTTTCTCGTTTGTTGTTTCAAATAATTGCTCTAAACTCAGTGTACCTGACACTTTCTTTTGGGATTGGACATACTGTAGTATATGCATAAACCATATCCCACAAGTCATAGCAAGCTATTTCTCTGTTGCTACAGTCGGGAAATGGAGCTCTGCAAACCTGTTATAGATGTAAGTAAAGAAAAAGTATAGTATTTTTTAGTTATAATGCAAAACCAATATATTAAACAAGTGTTGCATATTTTTTTCAAAACTCACGATGTTAACTGTTTTAAAATGTGAGCAAAATATTCTCACTTGAAGTGCACAATACAAACATTAAAATGAAATCTATTACTCTTTAGTTTATTTCTTACTTTACCTAGGCAGTTTTTCACATACTATAACACTTATTACTGTGCTTGCCATGTTACAAGAGCATTAAGCCACTCCAGAGCATGGTTTTACTGTGGAATTAATTCATAAGTAGGGTATGTGTACGAGATCATGCACCACTGGGGAAGGTGGTGTAGGTATGAGCACATACCAGTGAGTAAGAGAGTGTGTGTATGAACATGTGTTGGTGGGGCAGAGGGTACATGTATATTAATGTGGGATAGTGGGGGAGGTGGTAGGTATATCAATTTGAGAAAAAAGTTTGTGTCATGAGCGTGGAATACCAGTTGGGTCTGGCAGTGGTTGGAACCGTGGTCTGACTGCTACACTATACACTTGAATGAGGGTAGTGGCATTCTGTATAGCATGGTTGGCCCCCTGTGTTGTGTCAACATGAGCCTGTGGCACTATGTGTGCACAAGAGGAAGCAGGTGGTAGTGTGAATCTGCTGTAACCTATCTCTACAGAATGTGGATTATTTGGAAATGGTACCATCCCCAGGACTCCCACTGTGCAGCAGGGCACTGGTAGCAGATGGGATCCCTGAAATAACTGCACATTTGGATAAATATTCTTGACTCTGTGGAGGCTGCCATCATAGCACCTGTTGACTTTTGAGAAACCATCAGAGTAGTTCCTGGTTAAAGCACCATTGCAGGCCTTTGTGAAATTGTGGGACTGAGCATTCTGGTGCTTTTCTGGACCTACTGTATTTGCACTGTGGCTTGTGTGAACTAATGACAGCTGTCTCTGAACTGCATATACTATATATAGGATGGACTGTGCTAGAGGCTGGTCAGATTTGACAGAGCTCTTGTGGTGAGAGGACCTGTTTTCCTGCAACAAGATGCAAGGTGCGCCATTCCAGACCTTGTGTCTGGGAGACAAACTGTAATAAAAATAAAGGAATGGTAACTGGTGAGGAAGAGAAGCAGCATCTGCATGCTGGCCTGCATGAGAAATGAGGCCAAGTGCTCAGCACAGAGCAAATCCAAACCAGGTCCATGCTGCTTGTGCAGGTGCCATAGCAGCACTAAAAACTAGGTGTGTTGCTACCGCTCTTAGGATTTGTAATGGTGAGACATTTGAGTCCGCAGGGGATCTCAGCAGTTTCAGAATGAGTAGAGATGGAGTTGCTGGTATCCAGAAGGGGAGAATGTGGTTCCAAATCTGAGCCAAGCCAGTCCAGCAGTGCAGAGAGAGGTCAGAGTGACAAAGGCTTGCAGCATCAGACACAGTAACCTGAATTGAAAACGATAAGTATGAACAGGGCTTGCCTTGCTTCAGGGGATAGTTCTGGGATACTGAGTTTGTTTGCAAGTTGGCCATTGGGCTGGATTATGGATACCTCATTTACAGAGGTTTAATGATATTTTCACAACTGCATGGCCTTTGGGGGGGGCATAGTTTAAGCAAACTTAAAGTGCACGGATGCTGGCCAACCAATGGCAGCATCAACAGTGGGTACCAGGGACTGCGATAAAGGGATCTCCCACTGTGTTAAGGAGAAGTCCTGGTACCAGGTAAGAGATGGTAGTGGCCTACAGTACAGGAAGGCCATTACAGTACTGATATTAAAGTATACTGTGGGGACAGCTAGAGTGACTGCACCTTGCTGGACCTTGTCAGGGAAAGCTGAGGTATTGACTATTGGGCAGCACCTTCTCAGTGATTAATTAACCAGCAGCTTTAGTAATGTGTAGCAGCTTAGAACCCACTTACAAGGGCACAAATGAGCCTGCTACATTTGGGGCTTGCTTTAAACCCCTTTTCCTTTGCAGGGGCTAAGGGTGCTAAATAAAGCTGCGTTCTGTTGCTAAACCTGCCATCATTATTGACTGCAATTTTACTGTGCATGCTGTTCATGGGGGGAACTGCTGTCTGTGTGTGGAGTCAGCAGGATGAGTGATCACAGTGGGGAGGTGTGAAGGTACAGCATCCCAGAGGGTTGTACTGAGTAATCATCTCGACCACTTTAATCTTTCTCTGGATGGTGGCACCACACAATTCTATTTACGTTGGATTCAAATCCCCTTCACTGTTAGTGAGATAAGAATGCAAGAGATACCACTAACATCTGTGGTAGCCCTGTGGTGATCTAAAGTAGTGGCATCTCACCCATGAGTCAGTTGAGAGAGACGCTCATCCCACAAGGACCTGAACAAGTGAGTATGCGGGCTTCTGTAAGTGACTGTGTGGATGTCAGTAAGCCTTTGCATATCTGTCTGTATGTGAGCATCTGTGAAATTTTGTGAATTCATGTTTAACTAAGAGATTTGTAGCATTATTTAAATTTTGATGCCACTAAAACTTGTGGTTTGAATCCTTAGTGTATAGAGTATTAAACTGAGGGATTCCTAAGTAACTGATATGTAACCAATATAAAATATATCCCTTGACTTTTTGCAGTCCACAAATGATGCCTCTCGATATTAAAAAAAAACTATTAAAAGAAAAATGTAAATAGAAACACAGAAACATAGAATTTGATGACAGATAAGGACCACTTGGCCCACCTAGTCTGCCCATTTCCCTACCTAATGGATAAGCTGCAGATCCCAGTTAACCGACAACATACTTCCTGCTACCCCCCACTAGAATTGCCTTATGTCTGTCCCATGCGTTCTAGAATTCCCCCATTGTTTTTGACTCTATGACCTCCTCAAGAAGGCTGTTCCATGCATCTACAACCCTCTCTGTGAAGAAATATTTCCTCACATTGCATCTGAGCTGTCCCCCCTCTATCTTCAAACTGTGCCCCCTTGTTCTTGCACATCTCTTTTTCTGAAAGATGCTACCCTCTTGGACTTTGTTGATTCCCTTGAGGAATTTGAAAGTTTCTATCATGTCCCCCCTCTCTCTCCTTTCCTCGAGGCTATACATCTTAAGCTCCTTCAGTCTTTCTTCATATGTCTTCTGGTGCAGACCCTGTACCATTTTGGTTGCCCTCTTCTGAACAACCTCCACCTGTTTATGTCTTTGCAGAGGTGGGGTCTCCAGAACTGTACACAGTACTCCAGATGTGGTCTTACCAACTGTCTGTACAGAGGGCCAACAACTTCCTGTTTTCTACTGGTGATGCCTCTCCCTATGCATCCCAGTATTCCCCCAGCCCTCCTTACTGCCTTCTCACATTGCTGGCTCACCTTTAGGTCATCTGACATGACTACCCCTAGGTCCCTTTCCATTTTTGTTGTCGTCAGTATCTCACCCTCCATTGTGTACTCTTCCCCTGGGTTTTTGTTTCCCAGGTGCATTACTTTGCACTTCTTTGCATTGAATCTAAGCTGCCATACAGTTGACCATTCCTCCAAACTTGCCAAGTCCCTTTTCATCCTTTCCACCCCACCTTGCGTATCAACACTGTTGCAGATCTTTGTGTCATCTGCAAAGAGACATACTTTTCCTTCCAGTCCCTCTGCAATGTCACTTATAAAGACATTAAAAAGGACTGGCCCCAGTACTGAACCCTGTGGTACCCCACTAGTAACCCCGCTTTCTTCACTGTGTTCTCCATTTACTATTTCCCTCTGTGTCCTGTTGTCCAGCCAGTGTTTTACCCAGGCTACCACCATAGGGGACCCACTCCCAGGCTGGCTAATTTATTTATTAATCTTTTGTGCCGGACTGTGTCAAATGCCTTGCTAAAGTCTAGGTAGGCCATGTCCACAGCTCCTCCCTGGTCTACTACTTTGGTCACCCAGTCAAAGAAATCAATTACATTTGTCTGACATGACCTTCCTGCTGTGAATCCATGCTGCCTTGGGTCCTGTGCCCCAATGGCCTCTATGCACTCAAAAATTCTTTCCTTCATAAGTGATTCCATTATTTTCCCTACCACTGAGGTCAAACTGACAGGTCTGTAGTTTTCTGCCTCTGTCTTGCTCCCACTTTTGTGAAGGGGAATCACATCCGCCCTCCTCCAGTCCTCAGGTACCACACCATCCTCCCATGATTTATTAAAAAGCGTAGACAGTGGTGTTACTAGTTCTTCTATTAGTTCTTTTAGAATTCTGGGGTGAATCCCATCAAGCCCCATTGCTTTATCCACCTTTAGTTTTAAGAGGTCTTTCAGAACCCTTTCTTCTGTGAAAGGACTAATATCACCCCCCCCCCCGATCCAGAGTACTTCTATTGACTGGATTAGGTATCTTCCCCTGCTTTTCCATTGTGAATATTGAGCAGAAGTACTAATTCAGTATCCCTGCTTTTTCACTGTTGCTCTTTGTCCAACCACCTTCCTCTTTATTCAGCCTCAGTATCCCTGCCTTAGTCTTTCTTTACTCCCTAATGTACCTATAAAAGGTTTTATTCCCCTTCTTAACCGAGTTGGCTATCATTTGCTGGGTTTGGGCCTTTGCTATTCTGACTGCCTTCCCCTCTTCCTTCTGCTTTAACTGGTACAGTTCTCTGTCCTGCTCCTTCTCTGTTTCCTTATACTTCCTGAATGCTATCTTTTTCTCCCTAACCCTTTCCCACCACTTCACTTGAAAATCTTTCATTTTGATTGGTTTATTTGCTTCACACAAAGGCTTGTTGCTTCTGTGATGGTAGTTTTGATGTTTCCCCATTGTTACTCCACCCACCTTATTGCCTGTTTGCTAGTGCTTTTATGGGGCACTCCCTTTTTGACAAAATCAGCTTTCCTAAAGTCCAGTACGTTCACTTTTGTATGGCTTGACTCTATAGCTAAGTTTATCATGAACCACACTGATTGGTGGTCGCTTGTTTCCAGATAGCTACCCACTTCAAGATCGGAGATCCTCTCTCCATCCCCATTTGAGAGAACCAGGTCTAAGATTGCTTCCTCCCAAGTGGGTTCCAAAACTAGCTCTCTGTGGCATTCTCCCTGTAGGGCATCAAGAATGGCCTTGCTCTTGGATGTGGCTGCAGCAAAGGTGCTCCAGTTAACATCTGGCATATTCAGGTCCCCCATCAGCAATATCTCCCTTTTCTCTGCCATCCTAAGGATGCCTTCTATCATTTCCTTGTTCATTTCCTCCCCGAGATGGGGGTCTGTATAGAACCCCTGTGTGGGTTGTGGTGCCATTTCCAGTCTCCAGGGTGACCCACAGTGCCTCCTCTCCTCCCTGTTTACCCTTTAATTCTGTTGCTTTGATCCCTTCACTTCCATAGAGAGCTCCTCCTCCTTCTCTTCTTCCCTCCCTGTCCCTCCTGTAGATTGTGTACCTTGGTATGTTGACATCCCAGTTATGGTTTTCTATGTACCATGTTTCTGTGACTGTCATGATATCCAGGCATCCCTCTTCCATCAAAGCCACCATTTTGGGGAGCTTTTTAGCTAGACTACAGGCATTGGTACTCATTACTCTCCATTTTTTTATGGCTTTATTTCTTTTTGCCCCACCCCTGTCCTTAATGCCTTTGACTTTTTCTCCATTTACTCCTGCCCTTCTCTCTATCAACTGCTCTATCTTGGTGTTTACCTCACTAACTACCCTGATTTTTTTGGGGGGAGCTAGGATTTCCCGTCTTCTTTTCAGTGCCCCCCCTTTGGCTAGTTTAAATACTTGCCAATGAAGCATTTAAACCTATCACCTAGGATGCTGGTCCCCCTCCTGGATAGATGAAGACCATCATGCCAGTATAGGTCTGCATCCCTCCAGATGGAGCCCCAGTCCCCAATGAAGCCAAATCCCTGAGCACTGAACCAGTTTTTCAATCAGCTATTGAATCCCATGGTGTGGAGTACACTAGCCTCATCCATGCCATAGACAAGTAGCACTTCTGAGAAAGTTACCATGTGTGCTACTTGTCTAAGGACCCTCCCCAACTCCACAAACTCCTGTTGCACTGCTCTGATCCCATTCTCAGCCAGGTAATTTGTCCTTAGGTGGATAATGACATCCAGCTCACTCCCCCTTTCAGCTGCTCCCACAATCCTGAGGATTTGTTTCCTGTCCCTCCAAGCCATGGCACCTGGCAGGCACCTTACCTTCCTTTACCCTCCCTTCCCCAGTTCTACCCCATAACAACTGAGTCCCCCAGCAGAAGTTGTTTCCTTTCCCTATGGGGTCCTGTGCCACCCTCCTGTGGGTCTCCACTGTGGAGGTTCCCAGCATCCTCCTTGGTCTCCACTGTGAGTGCCTCCATAGAGGAACCATGCTCCACCAGAGTGGTGAATGAATTGTGGAGAGGCACAACTGGAGGGATGTGCCTCTGTTCCACACCCTCATCCTCCCTGAGCCCACCATGGTCCAACCACTCCTCTTTCTTGGCAACCTCTGAGGCAGTGGCAGTGGCCTGGGTGGTCCCTGGGTGGGGGAGCAGGTTTCATGAATCCTTGCCAGGTCAGCATGGAGACAAACAACCTCCTCCTTCAGACTAGAGAGGTGCCTGTAAATAGGGCAGTAATGCAGTCTCCAGAATGTCTCCTGGAAGACTGCTGCTCCACAACCAGTGCATTGCACCACTCTCCACATGTCTGTGTCCCTTCCTGCTGCATATGCTTTTTTTGTTCTTGTTTTAGTGTGTGCAAGCTTGTGAGTGTCTCTACTCCCTATTCAGTGTGCTGTGCCTTTAAGGATATGAACAGGTGTATGTTGTTAGCAGTTTTGGGGAAGTGATGTCAGAACCCTGCTATAAAGGAAGTTATGCGCTTGGGGTGGGTGGGGTGAGGGAGGGTAGGGTAGGGTAGGGTAGTGGGAGTAAACCTGTGCCCTCCAGAAACAATCAACTATAACTCTGACCCTCCACCCGGGAGTGCCTTTCTTCCTTTCAGACACCTATTTCACAATGGTTAAGTAACAGTAACAGTGTAGTCTAGTAAATAACCTCCTTGATTTAAGGAAGCTTTGTCTGCTTTCTCTCCTTCTCTCTCTCTGTCTCAGCAGACAGAGACCACAAACAACTCCTGTTTTAAATCCACAGTTCAACCGGGCCCCATTCAGCTCCTACCCTTAACAGACACCTATTTCACAGAGGTTAAGTAACAGGTCTAGTCACAAATGACTGCAAACATCTCCCAGCTACAGTTCCTCCCTGGCAAATAAAAGTTAAATGAAGAAAAGGTAACCCCAAAAACAGAGAATCAATACTAGTTACTTACACAGGTCTAAAAAGTAATAATTCAAGTCATTGTAGTCTAGTAAATAACCTCCTTGATTTAAGGAAGCTTGGCTGCTCGCTCTCTCTCTCTCTCTCTCTCTCTCTCTGTCTATCTCAGCAGGAAATGTTCATGTAGCAGACTCCAGCACAGCAGCTGCTGAAATAAAATTGTTACATAGAAGCATTAAATAGGCATGATGGATCATTCTGTTACAGTAGTGTTCATATGAGACAGCTCTGACTTTCTCCAGATGCCCCACCTACTGTTGGCTGTCTGGGACAGTCCCTCAGTGTCACTGGCAATGATTGTTATGGTTTTTAAACCCATGCCACTGGGGATTTTTCATTCGATCAAAACTTTCATGTCTATCTCAAGGCAGTTTTGTTTTTCCTGGGATGATGCTAGAGGTCAGCAGAAGCACATCTGGCTGGAAGTTTGATAGCAGGACTGCTTCCAGATTAATGCTGAGAACATTGGGTACATGTGATGGATCACTGGAATACAGTACCAGTGATGTTGCCATTGACCATGAAGGTGCATTGTTCACTATGCCCAAAAGAGGGCCTAAAGGTATATGGCAGGTGTGTGGGGGAAGACAATGGTGTCAGTGCCAGTCCCTATGGATGTTGTGCTAGGCATAGCCCCATGTAACTGGTGTATCATGAACAAAACTCCATGGATGTCACTAAACAGGTGTTAGTGGGCACAAACCTTGGCTGCACCCACTAACGTATGGTGGGTCATACTGTATATTCACCCCTCTGTGCTTAAGGAGAGACTTTGTATATAGTCTAAAACCATTATCACACCATAAAGTGACAATTTGGTCCCTGTTTAACAACATAAAACTTTGGAACTCAGAACAGAGCCCTACGGGTTTCCTGGAGAATGTCCCCTTAATATTACTCCTCAATTTACCACCTCCAAGCTTCAGGGCCTGTCCATACATCTTGCTGGTGGACCCCAGGTTCAATCTTGTTGATATCGTGGATTATGTGGAAGACTTAAATCATTTAAGCAATAACAACTGAGAAGCCGGTCATTTCTGGGGATTAACAATTAGTTGGGGGGATGTGTGGCCCATGGCACAGCTGAGGACCTCCTCTCTCCAGCTGATTATTAATCCAAGGAAATGACTGGCTGCAGAGTTGTTATTATGATTGTAAGTCTAATCACAATAACAATTTTCTTTTTTCCTGTTTATTTTTAACTTAATTAAAGTTTTAAGCAGAGTGGCGTGAGCCGTGTGTGGCACACAGTGTCAGCTGGCAGCTGGATCGGTCATTTCTAAGATGTTAATGACTGATCCAGTAGCTTATCAGGAACCTCGCTAGGCTCATGTACAATTAATTAGACTTATAAGACTCCTTTCAGCCTCCTTTTCTCCCAGTTGAACACATTAAGGGACTCCAGCCCCTCATGTTAACTTTGGTCCCACATATCGCTGATCAATCAGGTGAATTTGTGTTGTACCTTCTCGACTGCATCAATGTCTTTTTTTGAGGAGCCCAGATTTGCATGCAGTACTCCACATGGGGTCTTACAAAATGGTGGGATTACAGTTGAAGTCTCTGCCATGGTCAGATATTTCCCTAAATTTTTGTGATATCACTAGACCTGTGAGCAATATCGCTTTAGAGGTACCAGAGAGAATCTCTTCACAAATATCGCAATATATATGGCAATATCTGAGCATATTAATGGCTGTAACTATACTTCCCCTGCCCCGCTGGGGTTCTATGTGATTAGTGGTGAGCAAAGTGGGCCCAATTCGCTCCTCGAAGTGATTCACGGAGTAAGGCAGAATCCGCAAAGTACTCCACAATGCGAAGCAGAGTACTTCACGTCATAATGAGGAATGCGAAGTCCATTGAAAGCAAAGACTTTGTGTTATTCCGCCTTCCCCAAACCACTACTCCACTAATTTTAAGGTGAAATACATTGAAATCAATGTACTTCGCATCACTTCGCCTTGTTGGTGAGATCCAAAGATGAATTTTGCAGTGATTCATGGGATTGCAGGTCACATGGGCTCTAGATTGTTCTGCATAGCCTCCGTTCAGGGTAGCGTGTGTAGGTAGCTGTAGGAGACAGTTTGCCCTGAGAGTTCTCTGTGATTCAAACCCTCTGAAATTTGTTAAAAAAGCCTTTTTCAGCTATTTTTTTTTTTGCTCAAACATTAGTGCATCAATTGTAGGAAACTCTCCTGTGCTCATATCATCGAGTGTTTAATGTTTGTGTGTGGATTTTGAATGTTAATGTACAAAATTCAGTCTGTGTACTGACAGACAGTGGAAGTGTGCTTTGGGGGAGGGGCATTTATGTGGTGTAGGTAGATTTAAGTTGTTTTTTGGTTACATTTTTCTTGTATAACTGTGTTAATGTACACAGAGTAATAGTTTCAGGAACTGTTGACATTTTTTTGCTGATTGTGTTGTGGACCTGGTGTAGCAATGCATAATTTCAGGTTGTTTAAAATACATGGTATATTAGTGAAGCTTTCAATTTGCTTAGACAAAGTGTGTGTGTGTGTGTGTGTGTGTGTGTGTGTGTGTGTGTGCGGTGCGTGGCATCAAATAATACACCTTTTATTTTGCAACAGTGTAATTGCAGCAGTGCGAACCTGCTATCCACTGCACCAGCATGATTTTGTACTGCCATTGTGGTATCTTGGATTAGCACTGTTACTGTAAGCTGCAGTCACAGTGCTCCTCCAGCCCCAACCAGCAAAAGGTATTCTTTTCCAGATTGGATTGTGACTTGTGCACCACTGGTTAGTTAAGGTGTTGTTGAACTTGTTGTGACTTTGCATCTGTATCTCTTGTTGAAGCCACAGTTGTTTTTTTTTTTGGCTTCACATCCAGTGGCCCGGAGTGAATATTCCAAAATCTAAATTTGTTTAAAATATCCTTGTTGATCCCCAAAATGCCAGCAAAGAGATGTGCAAGTAAATCTGTTTCTTGCTATGGCACTGCTGCCAGTGGTAAGATTGTCTGTGGGTTTGGTAGCATGCAGTCGCGGAAGTGCATTGCTGATGTGAGGAAAGGCATTTCTCATTCAATGTTTTGTACAACGCAATCGGTAGCTTCACTTGTAATTGGAAGAGATGGCTAGTAGCTTGGCAGAAGACACCAGGAGAAAGGACTGCTGTGTGACTGGACTTCTCTGCTGGGACTAAAGAAGTAGAACTTTTGTACTTGGAACTTTAATTTAGGGTAAAAAAACCAACAAACAAAACAAAAAAAAGTGTGTGTTTGTCCGACTTAACTGAACTGAATGGATATCTGAACAATTATCTAGGTATAAATCTCAGGTGATTGAAAGGACTTGATAGCTGTGAGGTTTAAATTACTTGTAGAAAGATCTAGTAAGTAGGGGGAGTGGCTTAGCTAGAAGGAAACTACATTTAAAGACTGTCTTAGAAAGATTTTGCTAGTAGCTTGGCAAAAGACACCAGGAGAAAGGACTGCTGTGTGACTGGACTTCTCTGCTGGGACTAAAGAAGTAGAACTCTTGTACTTGGAACTTTAATTTAGGGTAAAAAAACTAACAAACAAAACAAAAAAAAATGTGTGTTTGTCTGAGTTAACTGAACTGAATGGTTATCTGAACAGTTATCTAGGTGTAAATCTCAGATGATTGAAAGAACTTGATAGCTGTGAGGTTTAAATTACTTGTAGAAAGATCTACTAAGTAGGAGGAGTGGCTTAGCTAGAAGGAAGCTACATTTAAAGACTGCCTTAGAAAGAGTTTGCTAGTAGCTTGGCAGAAGACACCAGGAGAAAGGACTGCTGTGTGACTGGACTTCTCCACTGGGACTATACTGCCCTCCTTCCCTCCCCTTCACCCTCCCACTCAAAGCTAGTTCTACTTTTATAGGCACAGAATTTGACTGACAACAGGAACTTCCTGTTTGGGAGCAGGAAGTGAGTGATCACAGAGCACCAAAGACCCACCATCCTAGAAGGGCAAGAGTAGCTCTCCGGCCCCCTCTAGCTGCTGGAGGTCTGCCTCTGAGTAAGTAAGGGGTCTACTGAGAAATATAGGATATTCTTGTCTCAGAACAGGACAATCAGGTGCTTAAAGGGCACACAGGCAGAAAGTAAGGAGAGAGAGAGAAAAAACAGATGAAAAAGTAAGGATTGCAAACAGTTAAGGGGTCAGAAATAAGACATGATGGGAGTGGTGCAGTGCAGTGGCTGTGGAGCAGCAGTCTTCCGGGAGATGTTCTGGAGGATGCAGTGTTGCCCCATCTGCAGGCACCGCTCTGGGTTGAGGGAGGAGGTTGCTCATCTCCAGGCTGAGTTGGACAGGATTTGTGGGACCTCCTCTTCCATCCAGGGATGACCAGTGCCACTGCCGTTGCCTCAGAGGTTGCCAAGAAAGATGAGCAGTTGGACCACAGTGGGTTCAGGGAGGGTGAGGGTGGTGGAACTGAGGCACATCCCTCCAGTTGTACCTTTCCATTATTCCTATGCCATTCTGGCAAAGTGTGGTTTCTCCATGGAGGCACCCGCAGTGGAGACCAAGGAGGATGCTGGGAACCTCCACAAAGGAGACCCACAGGAGGGTGGCAGGGGACCCTGCAGGGGAAGGAAACAACTCCTGGTGGGAGAATCCATTGTTAGGAAGGTAGAACTGGGGGAGGAAGGGGAGAGGGAGGTAAGATGCCTGCCTGGCACCATGGCTTGGAGGGACAGGGAGTGAATCCTCAGGATTGCTGGAGCAGCTGCACAGGGAAGGGAGCGGGATGTCATTGTCCACCTAGGAACAAATGACCTGGCAAATAAAGGGATTAGAGAAGTGCAGGAAGAGTTTGTGGAATTGGGGAAGGGCCTTAGACAAGTAGCACACACAGTAATCTTCTCAGAGGTGCTGCTCACCTATGGCGTAGGAGAGGCTAGGGTGTTCCACACCATGGGATTCAATCAGTGGTTGAAAAACTGGTGTAGACTCGAGATGGCTTCATTATTGGACGGGGTCCACCTGAAGCAATCTGCCTATACTGGCATGATGGGCTGCAGCTGTCCAGGAGGGGAACCAGGATCCTGGTGATAGGTTTAAATGCTTCATTGTGAGCATTTAAACCAGCCAAGGGAAGGCACTGGAAGGAGCAGGAAATCTAGCCCCCCCCAAAAAAATCACGGTAGTAAGTGTGGTAAACACCGACATAGAGGTGTCGATAGGGAGAAGGGCAGGGGTAAATGGAGAAAGTGACAAAGGCAAGAAGGACAGAGATGGGGCAAAAAAGAGTAAGGCCATCAGGAAATGGAGGGTAATGAGCACCAATGCCCGTAGTCTGGGCAACAAGCTCACTGAGCTGGTGGCCTTGATGGAGGAGGGATGCCTGGATATCATAGCAGTCACAGAAACATGGTACACAGAGAACCATGACTGGGATGTTAACATACCAGGGTACATAACCTACAGGAGAGACAGGCAGGGGAGAACAGGGGGAGGAGTAGCTCTCTATGTAAAGGAAGGGATAAAAGCAACTGAGCAAAAGAGTAATCAGGGAGGAAAGGAGGCACTGTGGGTCACCTTGGAGACTGGAAAGGGCACCACAATCCACACAGGAGTTGTGTACAGACCCCCCTGTCAGGGGGAAGGAATGGACAAGAAGATGATAGAAGGCATTCTTAGAATGGCAGAGAAAGGGGAGATACTGTTGATGGGAGACCTGAATATGCCAGATGTTAACTGGAGCACATTTGCTGCAGCCACATCCAAGGGCAGGGCCATTCTTGATGCCCTACATGTGGCAGGCCTCAGACAGCTAGTTTTGGAACCCACTCATGAGGGAGCAATCTTAGACTTTGTACTCTCAAACGGGGGCAGTGAGAAGATCTCAGATCTAGAAGTGGGTTTCCATCTAGGAACAAGTGACCATCAAACAGTGTGGTTCACGATAAACTCAGCTACAGAGTCAAGTCATACAAAAGTGAGGGTACTGGACTTCAGGAGGGCTGACTTTGGTAAGATGGGAGAGTGCCTCAGAAAAGCACTAGCAAACAGGCTAGAAGGAGGCATGGAGCAACAATGGGGAATCATCAAAACTGCCATCACAGAGGCAACAAGCCTTTGTGTGAAGCAAATAAATCAAAACGAAAGAAAAAGCCACTATGGTTCTCAGAAGAGGTGGCTGTGAAAGTCAGGAAGAAAAAGATAGCATTTTGGAAGTATAAGGAAACACAGAAGGAGCAGGACAGAGAGCTGTACCAGTTAAGGCAGAAGGAAGCAGGGAGGAAGTCAGAACAGCAAAGGCCCAAACTGAGGAAAAGATAGGCAACTCGGTTAAGAAGGGATAAAACCTTTTATAGGTACATCAGCTGCATAGAAAAGACAAAGGGAGGAAGGAGGCTGAATAGAATGAACGGTGGTGGGCAGAGAGGGACAGTGAAAAGCAGGATACTAATGAAAATTTCTGCTCAGTATTCACAAAATAGGAGGGAACACCTAATCCAATTAATAGAAGCACTCTTGATGGGGAGGATCGATCCCAGTCCTTTCACAGAAAGGGTTCTGCAAGAACTCCAAAACTGAGGTGGACAAAGCAATGGGCCTGATGGAATTCACTCCAGAATTCTAAAAGAATTAAGGGGGAACTAGTGAAACCACTGGCTACTCGTTTTAATAAATCATGGGAGGATGGGTGGTACCTGAGGACTGGAGGAAGGGATGTGATTCCCCTTCACAAAAGTGGGACCAAGACAGAGGCAGGAATCTACAGACCTGTCAGTCTGACCTCTGTGGTAGGGAAAGTGATGGAGTCACTCTGAAGGAAAGAATAGTTGAGTACCTAGAGGCCAGTGGGGCACAGGACCCAAGGCAGCATGGGTTCACAGTGGGAAGGTCATGTCAGACGAATCTAATAGATTTCTTTGACTGGGTGACCAAAGTAGTAGATCAAGGAGGGGCTGTGGACATGGCCTACCTAGACTTTAACTTGGGCATTTGAACAGTCCCACACAAAGATTAATAGTTAAATTAACCAGCCTGGGAGTGGGTCCCAGGGTGGTAGCCTGGTAAACATTGGCTGGACAACAGGACATAGAAGGTAATTGTAAATGGAGTCCACTCTGAAGAAAGAGGGGTTACTAGTGGGGTACTGCAGGGTTCAGTATTGGGTCCAGTCCTTTTCTTTTTAATGTCTTCATAAGTGACATTGCAGAGGGACTGGAAGGAAAAGTATGCCTCTTTGCAGATGACACAAAGATCTGCAACAGGGTTGATACACAAGGAGGCATGGAAAGGATGAGAAGAGACTTGGCAAGGTTGGAGGAATGGTCAGAAGTATGGCAACTAGGATTCAATGCACCTGGGAAACAAGAACCCAGAGGAAGAATACACAATGAGGGGGGAGGTAGTAACAACAACAAAAAAGGAAAGGGACCTGGGGGTAATCATATCAGATGACCTTAAGGTTAGCAAGCAATGTGAGAAGGTAGTAGGGAGGGCTGGGGGTATACTGGGATGCATAGGGAGAGGCATCAGCTGCAGAAAACAGGAAGTTGTTATTCCTATGTACAGACAGTTGGTGAGACCCCATCTGGAGTACTGTGTCCAGTTCTGGAGACCCCATCTCTGCAAGGACATAGGCAGGATAGAGGCAGTCCAGAGGAGGGCAACTAAAATGGTGCAGGGTCTGCAAAAGAAGCCGTATAAGGAGAGACTAAAGGAGCTTAATATGTATACCCTTGAGGAAAGAAGGGAGAGGGGGGACATGATTGAAACTTTTAAGTACCTCAGTGGAATCAACAAAGTCCAAGAGGGTAGCATCTTTCAGAAAAAGAGACATGCAAGAACAAGGGGACACAATTTAAAGATGGGGGTGGTTCAGGGGCAATGTGAGGAAGTATTATTTCACAGAGAGGGTGGTTGATGCATGGAACAGCCTTCCTGAGGAGGTTGTGGGGTCTAAAACTGTGGGAGAATTCAAGAATGCATGGGACAGACATAAGGTAATTCTTGTGGGGGTAGGAAGAAATAGGCTGTTGGTTAACTAGGATCTGCAGCCTATCCTGTAGATAGGGAAATGGGCAGACTAGATGGGCCAAGCAGTCCTTATCTGCCGTCAAAGTCTATGTTTCTATGTTTCTATGTTTCTATGAGATGATGTTATCCCAGCTGGTGGTGTTAATGCAGTTGCTGGTGGTATGAGTATTGCTGCCTCAAGTTCCACTTCTGACCAGTTGACGTTGTCCAAAAATATAGTTGAGTGTAAATCAATGCCAGTGAGTGACAGTTGTAGATGATGTTATACTCCCCAGTAACATCCCAACCACTATGGTAACTGAACATGAGAATTCTGATCACCATGGCAATGATAACACACAATGTCACATTTCTTCCACCGTGGTTCAGGTCACGCATTTGCCATGCAATGATTCACAGTGTGGTGAAAAAGTATTGGTTGATGATGGTGTTGATGATTAATCTGATGATGCTGATGTTGCTGTGGTTGCAACATGCAGTCCACATGCCAACAGCATCCAAGCAGAAGATGTCAGTGACCCCTGCTGGGAACCAGAGAAAAAGAAATTCAAGGTGGCTGTGTCTGGGTCTGTTTGCATTAACCCTTCCCTCCCCGTAAAAAGTTTTGATTTACCACCAGTTTCAGTTGATGATGATAATGATCCAGTACTTATGATAGGTAGTTGTGGTGGTCATTTGCAGTCCAAGTGTGTCCGGTCTGAAAAATCATGTAGCACATCCCCCACTTCAGGGTTTAAAAAAATGGAGTCCAATAAGCAGCATCAGGGACATGTTAAAAGTAGGAGATTACAATCCCTTGTTTGGGATTTTTTTGTCCAAGATGCAAATGATGAGTCAGTTGCATTCTGCCAGCTTTGTCAGGTGCATGTGAGGTGAGGTAAAAATTGGAGCCATCTGGGCACAGGGGGACAGCATACACATCTTAAGAACAGGCACATGGCACTGTGGACCCAGCACAAGATGGCAGCTAATACAACAGTGGGGCGTTCACCCTCGTTATCAACCATAATGAGCATGTTATCCCCTTCCATGACTGTAAGATCATGTAGGAAATTAAATGTGTGCAGTAGTGATGAAATAACAGCAGAGGATTACTACAGGCATGATGAGGTGGAGGAGCATAATGATTTGAAATCTTGCCCAGTGGTGGTGAGTGTAGCAGTGGTGGTGGTGGTCAAGGCAGTATGTCTAGTGCAAGTGGTACATCAACCCTTGATTGTAAATCTGGGAAGATAACTTAATTTGTGGATTTGTGGATTTTTCATCACCTGTGGAACTGTCTTCATCACATGTCCACACTCCACCCCCTGCCAATGCCATTCGCAGGGTAGAATCATTTGTCATCACACCCTGTGTAAAAAGTTTAAGTCAGCCCACGTTACAGAGTGTTTTTGTGCGTAAGCTGAAGTACCCACCTAATCATATAGTGACACATGAACTTGATGCTGCTGTAGCTGAAATGCTGGCAAATGATCTTTTACCATTTTCCTTCGTGGAGAATTCTGGGTTCCGGCAGTTTGCAGCATGTGCCTGTCCAAAATGGAAAGTCCCATCCAGGACATACTTTTTCACCCGTGCTGTCCCTGAGTTGTACCGTACTATGTCTGACTCTGTAAGACATGCCCTTCAACATTCCTCCTCTCCATTCATCAATTTAAGTATGGATATGTGGACAAGTGGCAAAACAGCGGGGAGTTCATATCAGTGTATAACTGCACATTGGGCGCAGGTGCCAGGTGTTGTTTGTGCTGTTGGTAGTGTGAATAATCAGTGTAGTAAGGTGGAGTGTCATGGTAGCAATCTTCCAGGAATTCGACAGCATGCAACAATTGCTATGCGCAATGTGACCTGTTCACACACTGGTGAAAACATGCTGGACTTAGTACTGACTGAAATTGACAAGTGGCTGAACCCCGTTCCTGAGAGCTGGATTCATAGCAAGTGACAATGGGTCAAATGTGGTAAAATGCATCGCGAATGGTGGCTTTGTTCGGGGTCCATGCATGGCCCACTGTTTAAATCTTGTGGTGCAGGAGTTTCTGCATCACCCTGATATAAACGAAATGCTGACAGTTGCACACTGTATCTATTCTCACTTTTCATGCTCTGCAAAGGCCCGTGACCAACTTTAGCAGTTGCAGATCTGAAACTACCTCCCGCAGCACCGCTTGAAGCTGGAAGTTGTCACCCAGTGGAACTCCACTTTATACATGGCAGAGAGGTTGTATGAACAATACAAAGCCATCTCAGAATATCTTACGTACTGTACACTAGCCATGACAGTTCTGGGGCCTCCATGTCTATGACGACTGAACAGTGGCACCTAATGGACTCTGTAATAACAATTTTGAGGCCTTTTGAACATGCGAGTCTGCCTCCTTTAGCCAATCAATTCCACTGCTGCGGGTGCTGAAGCAGACATTGGTGAAAGTACAGCATAGTCTTGATGTTGCCAGAGACAGTGCTAGCAGTGTGTTGTTGAAACACATGCTGACAGTATTCGACCAGAATCATCACATCTTGAGCATTCAGCGTAGTGACAACTTTGCAATAGCAACAATGCTGGACCCACGATACAAACGTGGAATTACCTCGGTACTGGTGGGAGGGCCTGAACAGGTAACAAATGTCAGTGGGCAAATGGTGCGCTTGGTTCATGGGGCACAGAAGTCACGTGCCAAGGTCAGCAAACCTCAGCAGCATAATTAGGCTGAAGGTGAACCTGGAATAGTATCAAGCAAATCCTCCTGTAAGGGGAAGGAAACTGCAGTTCCAGGTGGTCTGTCACCAAAACCGATTGGCGTTAAGCCACTTTGGGAGGCTTTGTCCCAAGTGGGGATTTGTGAGATAAATGATTCTGGAGAACAGTATGATGCATCAACCACTGGACTTAGTGCAGCACAGCGAATGGTTGAGTCATATTTGTCTGAAAACAGGCATCTGTCAATAACTGATAGTCCTCTTTTATACTGGAGTAGAAAGGTCAGTGAATGCCCTGGGGCTGACCGCAGTGGCTCTAAAGTACGTGACATGTCACCCTCCAGTGTAAGTGTCAAGAGGGTATTCAACTCAGCAGGTGCAATACTTTGGGATCGTCGAACATACCTCTCTCCTGCAAATGTCAATTTGCTGACATTCATAAAAATGAATGAGAGGCACATACTAGCTCAGACTGCAATCTCAGTATTCGTACCCCAACCTAGTCATGGTTTTGCTAAAGTATAATGGACCATCCTGGTGGCACTGGCAGTGGCAGCATGAAACGGCCTACCACTGACGTAGATGATGACACAGTGGAGAAACAATTTCCCAATGGTCAGAATCACACATAGATGACTGTGAGGGCAGCTTTCTTTATGAGGATGATGATGAGGTTAATGTTGCCAGGTTTTAACTTAAGTGGTTAAAAGGCTGTCACATTTGTTGTATCGTGATACATGTTTTTTTTTTTGATAAAGTTAAATCAGTGTCCTACTCAGACTGACTCAAATTCCATATATCATTGTCATGTCACATTTGTAACACAGAGCACAATATATATACTGGCCCCTGTACCACCATCATAAGACTGCTGTTAGCCACTGCCACTATAGGGAATGTCTTCGTGTGCCCCCCCCGGACCACCACCATGAAACCGCTGTTAGCCACTGCCACCATAGAGAATGTCACCATGTGTCCACCCGGACTACCACCATAAGAGTGCTGTTAGCCACTGCAACCACTACCAGATGCAGGAAGATGTGAGAGGGAATGTCATCATGTGACTAAGCTATGACCACCACCACCCACCACCACCCTTCTGACGATGTTTTCCATTGCATGTTTTGACCATGCCAAGGCAGAGGGAGTTGAACAGGAGACCACATCCATCAGCCACAGGCACAAGGCTTCTTGCTTTGAATACTATAGTGAGTATGTGTACTAATGTTTTTTATGCTATTCAACTTCCTATAGCTGTGTGTTTTGCTTCCTGTTGCTTTTCCGAGCTGCAATGGTCAAACAAATGAGGTCAGCTTATTTTGTTTTTCACAGGTTAACAAACGACTCTTCGCTGAAGGTCTGTATCAACGGTACAGCATTACTGTGTACAGCAACCTATGGGATATCCATTTCCATACTGGTAAGTATATAAATTTTATTTAATCTGTTCCTTTTTTTTCCCATAAGAGTGCAAAAAATCTGACTGATGATTTGTAAAGTAGGTGACATGTATGTCACAAAATATTTGCCCAACACATCATGGTTCATGCACTGAATTCCAAGTTTGCAGCTGCAGCCATGCCAGTGTTGAAAGAAGTTTGACACAGGTCATGTGACTTGACAAGATGTGGTTTTAAAATGTAACTTGAGTTAAGATGCAGGGACACTGACACAGTGTATTTCTCATAGCCTGGTACTAAATTTAATTGTGATGTGATGATTTGGTGTTCTTGTGGCTTCATAGCTTGCTATCTGTGTTAATCCATATACCTGTGGTGGAACAGCCACGGCTTAAAAATAATGTGTTACTGCTGCAATCAAGTTATAATAGGTCTTTTATTTCTTTTTTTCAGGAAACTTCTAGATGCGTAATTGTATCATAGTTGCCTTATCCAAAGAACTTCAACATCATACCCCCCAACCCGGGCTGGCAGACATGCAACAAGTAGAAGTCATATGACTTGATGATGGCCATGACCATCATTGCTGGACCGGAGAAGGATGCAAATAAAATCTGTGAAGAAGTAACCAAACAATAAACCATTAATGAGACCTAATTGCAAATATGATAATCCCCCCTCAAAAAGAAGAAAATACTTACCTTCATTGGCTTGAGAGTATTCGATTTCCAATTCCAACACCACAATTTCTCAAGCACAGGAATGCGCACACCAACAGTGTGTGCCCTTTGAAAGAAAATGATACAATGAATATATGTATATTTATGTCAACCCCCCCCAAGAAAATACATATATGTATAGAGCAACTCACCAAGGCTACTATTGGTGTACACACAAAGGGCACCCTTCCTGTTGAGGTGATCGCAGCACACTTTGGGCAACCAACAGTTCTCTCAATGTCATCATTTGTGATGGACCCAGTACACTGAATGGTCATTCATGTCATCCCTCCTTCATACGGTTTGGCAAGACACTGGGCATCATCACATTCACATCATCATCATCACAGTAAGATCAGTACACAGCAGCATGTAATTGCAACAGCAGCATCATTTCTTGCAAAGCTCCCATTTCACTTTGTCAGCACTGGGGAATTTACTGGACACAAGACAGTTGCATTTTGAGGATGCACAAAACTTCTGGGAACTGTGTGTGAGTGCTGCGTGCATGGCTGAGTGCACTATTAATTCTGGGACACTTTGCATTTGGTGTAACACTCCCATTTCACTTCATCAGCACTGGGGAATTTTCTGGACACAAGACAGTTGCATTTTGGAGATGCACAAAACTTCTGGGGACTGTGTGTGAGCGACACGCGCATGATTGAGTGTGCCATTAATTCTGGGACACTTTGCATTTGGTGTAGTGCTCCGATTTCACTTTGTAAGCACTGAGGAATTTTCTGTACACAAGACTGTTGCATTTTGGGGATGCACAAAACTTATGGGGACTGCGTGTGAGGAGTGCGTGCATGACTAAGTGCGCCATTAATTCTGGGACACTTTGCATTTGGTATAACTCTCCCATTTCACTTCATCAGCACTGGGGAATGTTCTGGACACAAGACAGTTGCATTTTGGAGATACACAAAAATGCTGCTGACTGTGTGTGAGCACATAATGTCATAAATTATAAATTAATATTTATTTCAAAAAATAAATATTTTTGGAGCCTCAGTAATGTTCACTTTCTGTTGTGAAGTGTTTGTCTAAAAGCAGGACTGAGCAGTTCAAGTATACTGTGCTAAACTGTATGTGTGCAGTCAGTGTTCTTTCCTGTGTGTGCAGACCAGACACGGTCCAGCTTCGTGCAAACATATATATATGATGTGACTTGTTGCAGTATGTAAAGAATAAAGATAAGAATATAGAACATATATTTTATAGGTACCATCATTATCAGCAGCAGAGTAAGTGATATGATATTTTTTCAGAGGTCTCGGGCCACTGTTCATCTCAGTCACTCACAGTGCACACATGACTTTGCAGAGATAATGGCACAAACAAATAATGCTTTTCAACAAACCATACCCAACAGACATTAAATATTGCTGAGGCACCCAAAATATGTTATGGTGTACAGGCATTTTAAAGTCAGAATATATAACAGGTCCTGTAGTCCACTGCCACCACACTGTGCAACCACTGGCGCCACATCGTGTTATGGTGTACATCAATTTCCTAAAAAACTGCCACTGCCACTCTAAACTAGAAAGACATCACTTATTCCAGAATAAAAAATGAAAAGAAGAACTGTGGTAGCACAGTGTTTTGGCATTTGGCAGTGAGTGAACTGGACCTTGTATTTTTTTCTGACTTTATAGTGTCTGTACACCGTCCATCAAATATTTTGGGTGACTCACCATCACAAGTACTTCATGTCTGTTAGGTATGTTTGTTGAAAAGCAGGATTTCTAGTTGCTCTATGATCTCCTAAATGTCATGTGTGCACTGTGTGAGTGTGACTAAGGTGTACTCTGCCCAGAGACCTCTGAAAAAATATCATATCACCTAGTCCACTGATGATGATGGTACCAATAAAATATATGTTGTATATTCTTATCTTCATTCTTTACATACTGCAACAAGTCACACCATATATATGTTAGCATGAAGCTGGACAGTGTCTGGTCTGCACACACAGGAAAGAACACTGATGGCACAGTGCACACATGCAATTTAGCACAGTATACTTGAACAGCTCAGTCCTGCTTTTCCACAACCACTCCACAACAGAAAGTAAATATTACTGAGGCACCGGAAATACGTCAGGGAGAGTACACATTCTTAACTTGGATTATAAGTATAACACAATGTGGGGGGAGGTGTCTTGAAAAAAAAGCTAATGTGGGATCCCCTGATGGTCCAGCAGCAGATGGAGCATCGACACAATCTGCAATTGGTGTTGCTGTATGTGCTCCAACTGCTGCTGGACAGGACTCACCCTCTCATAGTTTTCTCCCACTGCAGACCACAACACAGCAAGATCAACATGAGTAACAGGCACTTTGGGGTCCACTGGTGGTGGTACAGCTGCTGGTGGTGGTGGTGGGGGTGGTGCTGGAGCAGCTGCTGGTGTGGACCTCCTCTTGCTGCTGCAGTGATGCACAGCTGCACCCTCTGCCACTGCCACTGCCACAGAAGAGCCAGCAGATGGAGGCCTGGCCCGTTCTGTGGCAGCCTGCCACTCCACCTTGTGGTGATTTATCATGTGGGTGAACTGGCCCCCAGTCCCCAGGTGTGTCCTCCGGGGGCCACAGCATACCTCTACACCACAAATGCAGCAACGTGCCAGAATGCTGTCCCCCCCGATATAGTCAAAAAACTCCCAAACTGAGGATCTGCAGGTGGGACCAGACACAGGAGGACCAGATGCACTAGCAGCCTGGACATGGCAGTGATCGACCTCCAGCACATTCTGCTGTGAAGGCGTTGCTGCTGGAGCTGCTGTTGTGGCTGCTGGTGGTGGTGGACTTGGTGGTGGTGGTGCTACTGCTGCTGCTTCCAGGGTGATGGGAGGACCCAAGATTTCAGAACGGTCCAGCAGCACCCATCCACGCCCCCCACCATGGGTGCACACTCCTCCCCTGCCAACCATGCTGCCACACGGACACAGTCCCACTGCCCCCAACACAGTCTCAGACATGCCCTCCCTCCTTCCCACTGTTCGTGTAATGATGACGAGTCGAGACAGTCGATGAAACACACACACACAACACAGGCGCAGACACACACACACACACACACACACATATAAAGTCAGACACACACACAGACAAACAAAAACTTATAAAAGTAAAAAACAAAAGAAATCACAGAAAGAAAAAATGAACTGTCTGCAACAAGAGTACAAAAAACACTAAGCAGTCAACAAAATAGCTTTCAAAAAAGCTGTCGGGGTTTTACTTTTATAATAAAATGATCTCTCTCTGCTCCCATTAAGACAAACTGCCTCCACTCTCTCCCTCTGCACAGGAGAAAGTGAAAGTATCTGCTTGCATGAGTCACTTCCTTCCTGCCTGGCTAAAGCATGTGACTTACAGTACTGTAAGCCATGTGATGTGTGGGAAGCTGCCTATAATGTTGTCACATCACCTTACTTTGCATTAAGGTGGAATGACAACGCAAAGTCATAATTACAAGGTGAAGTGAACGTTTCACACTGACTACTCCACATAGCAGAGTGACAACACGAAGTGCCCACTTCCCTGGCACTTCGCTGGTGAAATTTAAATTCACTGCATCTCTATATGTGATAAAGGTGACCACCAAAGGGTGATCACCGTTACTGCGAAGTCAAAGCACCGAAAATCAGCTTTGGCACTCTGACTTCCTGGTGCACAACAAAACAGCACTGGGACTTGCATTTTTTACATTTATGTGGGGGGATGCACCAACTGCCCCTCCATCCATACCCCCTACTTAAAGATTCTCAACTCCAGGGGGTGCATGTTGGGGGGGGCCAAACGTAAAAAAAAAACTAAATTCGGACTGGGTGCAACAAAAATGGACCTGTGCCTGGACTCGACCCCAGCACCCTAGCCACCAAAGCCAAGAGACAAACCGCTACACCACAGGGCCAGCTTGGCAGCCTACCACAGTGCCACCCCTCAAATCCCTTCCCACCCCTGGCTGAATGTGCTTACTCCCCCCATATGTGTACCTGTAACGTGCCTGCTCCCACCCCCTGCACACCTACCTGAGGTGACTTCCTGTTGCTATGGTCACCAACCCACCCCATCTGGTTGCTGTAGCTGCTGTGCCATGTGTCGTGATTGAGTCACCCTTTCGGGGGTCTCTTAATCATGGTTGCGCAAATCACAGTATACCCCTGCTGGTCACCCTCTTTTAATGCACCCTAGCATTTTTTGACGGCCCTCTTGCTAGAAGCCATGCCTTGCTTGCCATGCTTTAGCCCCTTTTTAGAATGGCTCCTAGGGACTTTTTCTTGTCTACTACAGAATGAGGAGTTCCACACAGTTGAATCCAAATCACCAACACAGACACTGGTTCTCAGCTTAAACAAGTAAATGAACAATGCAGAAAGCAGTGCTCCAGAATAAAGCCAATAGAGTAGCACTCAAAAAAAGGAAAAGTCATTTACTTTTTGCATCAGTCTTCTTTAGTAAATGTGATCAAACACCTTAAACAGCACAAAATCATTCATTAGAACTGTAGTCTCTTACATGGCAGCTTGAAAACTTAGTGTTGCCTTAAAAGCTGCTGCATCAGTTTTGCTTTATTTTTTTGAGCCTATGTAGCAGCTCAACTCTCCAGGTTCCTCAAAGGAAGACTTAGATTGGAAGCCAGCACATAGTATACTCCAAGGTGAGCCTGGAAGCTGGAGAGTAGAGGTGCTGCAGGGGTTTCAAATAGAAGCCATTTTGAGATCTGAGTTAAGAGGCTTGAATTCTAGGACAACACACAGAATTGAGAAATAGATTAAGTTTCCATGGAAACACTGGGTGTTTAATATTAGGTTTCAGTTGGTAACATGCTTTTAAAAGTCAAGCAATATCTAGAAGAACATCACTGGACAATTCTGCAATTTCAGATAAGACTATTCCCAAAAGTGATACTCGTACTCCATGTGTACTCACCTTTAAGCTTGTATGTACTCCATCTATTAAAATTGTAAGGCATGAGCAATTGATCCAAAAGATGTCCTAATCCCCTTAAAGGGACACTATCAACCCCCTTAGGTCTCAAAGTGTCTCAAGTTTAAAAAACACATGTCATGACTGGTCATCTTCTGTAAAGACTGCTGATGTAGCTGGTAGTTTGATTCTGATTCCTTTTTTATTTTTAAAAGTGAAAAACGGATTGTCCACTGCACTGGTGTTACCAGACAAAAATGTGTTTGTTTACAGTCCTTGATCAACTCCCAGTGCATCATTCTTTGATTTTGAGAACACCCACAACACAGTCCGGTAACTCATTATGTAGTGAGAGGAGAGGAGACGAGACTATTGCACCATGAGTGGCTGCACTATTTAGGGTGTTCTTAATGTTCAGGAAGTATGCAAAAATAATATCAAGGATTGAGATCAAGGATTTGAAAAAAAAAACAAGGTTGGATGTAAGTATACCATTAGCATGCATTTCAGTTCTACTAGGAAAAGAAGCAGATAAAACAACCAGCAATATCAATGAATTTTAGAGAAGGTGTGGAATCATAAAATGTGGGTTTTCAACCAGAAAGAATATGATGAAAAAGGGTTGACAGTGTCCATTTAAATATGGCCTAGTTCTTCCAAGGTGCCCACACTTTTTATACTTTTTTTTATTTAGAGAGAAAAACTGAATTTCATATGATACACGTAACTTAAGACATACATCTCGAAAACATTACCCAAAGCTTTGAAAAGTATAAAACATTTTTTTGATTTTCGGGGGGGGGGGGGATGATAAGCATTACATGCATATAAAGCTCTCATTGCAAAATGTACTGTGTCCACTCCTACAAATTCCAAACTTTAAACCATCCCACTTAAAGTAAATAAAACAAACAGTTATCTTTTAAGGTAAAGTACTGCATTTTAAATAACTAATTACAATGGAGTATACTTCTGGCTGACATCAGTTTTTGGTGAATACCCAAATTCATCTCATTTTAACCATCTACTTTAAGCTTTGGGATATATTGAGTGTTATTCACAAGGTCTTCATCTTCCTGATCCAATTCAAACTCTGTAGGCAGTTCTATATTTTTCTCATAAAACTCTTTTGCCTTATCTACGTCAAGGAAAAAATAACCTTTGTTTTGAAAAGTTGCTTTCAGCTTAGCAGGAGCCTGGAGAACTGCATATACTCCAGCTTGAGAAAATTAATTTCTTTATGAAAACCTCTGATATTGTCCTTAAGGCACTAGACCCACTGTATCATAATGCTTTGAGATTTGTCTCTGGTTTGCCATGGCAGACCCACCATTGCAGCCTTATACTGCAGTGGGGTGGCAGTCTCTGGCTGCCCAGAGACAGACCCATTGGTTAATTGTTACCTATGGGTTTATTACAAAAGCATTACCTTTGTTCTTATTAGAACTTTTATAGCTTAGAAAACCCAACATATATTCTTTATGCTCTTCTGAATTACCTCAGTTTTCTATGCCTAGACAAAAGACTTAATATGGTCATTAAATTTTGGCTGCCACTGTGCCACATACTTGGAATGCAATCCGAAAGAAACTTAAACTGAATTCTCTTTTATCTTTGTCTTGTTACAAAACACATGTTAAAAATCTTGCAACTCATGTATGTGATTGTTTTGGATGAACTTTTTTTTATCAAAATGGTGAAGTTTTAACTAATGTTACTAAGTTACTAATGTACATTTTGTACTTTTACTGTTTTATTGTTGAATGTTGGATGCAATTGTAAAGGAGAGCGTACTCTCAATTTCCTTTCCAATAAATGAATTGAAGAAAGCATTTTCTGTGGTGTTGGGTTGCGAGACAGAAATTGAGATGCAGATGCATTTTAACTTCCTCAAAGATGAAACCCTTTTTGGCTCTCACAAGTTGCAACAATCTGTTTCTTTGTAGCATAGTAGGGAAGGTACATATCACATACCTTGCCCATGCTTCAGCAGGAGCTACTTCTTGTTTTCTCATTTGTGGTCAAAAGATGGATTCCAAAAAGACAGGCGAGAGAGTCAATGTGAGTATTTTTTCAATTTCCTGTTTAACTCTGAGTCAGACACTGCAGCAGAAAGCCCAATCAAACAGAGATTTTTAGGCGAAAAGTGTTCTCCATCTTCGCAAGCTTCCCCATGGTATTAATCTTCTTGTGCAGAACTGTATTCACTGCCCCTTCCACCATCAGAACCCTTGCTGAGAGCTTTTCAGCGGGATACAATATCAGTCAGTGAAGTTTTTAGCTGCATATGTGTATTTTTGGTGTTAGCCTGAAACTCCATTAAGAAAGACTTAGTGTTGCTAGAGTTGGTTTCTGAGGAGCATTCACCTTTGCACCTGTATTGGGATGCGTTGCAGTTGGAGAAGCCATTTCTCCTGGTATGAGCTGCACACTGGCAGCTCCACATGGTGGAGCTTGCTTCCCTGTTGCTGTTTTTGAGGAAAAGTATTTTTCAATATGCTTCAAGCTCAACTCTGCACCCTCCTTAGAGATAAGATTTCTGGCCATCTTTTACTGTGAGAGAGAAGGGGCAAAACTAGCATGGACACAGTGGAACTATATGGAGGTAGATGCAGCCATATTGCTCTCTTCAGCGCCCCCCATAGCAAGGTACCAACACTTTTAATTACATTGCTTTTGAAGTACGCATTCTAGACTGAAGAAGTTTCTCTACTACATTGCTGGGGTTATTGAGTTTTACAAATGGAGTTGTCACTAGGAACTGTTGCCTTGAATTTGGATGAAGTACTGACCGATGAAAAAGTTCAGTATGTGGGGTAACCTTGTGGCTGAAAGGAAGCTTATCAACAAACCAAGTCAAATCCTAGAAGTCTTGACCTGTGAAAAGAAACCTGCCCTTGGACATGTTGATCTTCTGCAGCCCTAGAGGAAGAAAGGGAGCAGCAGGGAAGGCCAAGGCCAAGTAGAACTCCCAGAGCAGTGAGACAACATCTGCCACCACTGCTCATGGGTCTCTGAATTTATGGAAAAGGCTTCCACCTTGCACCTGGCCCAGTTTAAATTGGCCTACATGAAATGATCTGCAACTCCATTTGATGTAAACCCTCTGGATTGAGCAACCAATCTTCTGGTAGAATCCTGTATCTGCTCATCTAGTCTTACTGATGGTTGAGAGATTGGGTAGACTGCAGGGATGGCTAGAATGTATACTACTACAGAGAGATGCATTTGCAGTCGCTAAAAACTCATTCCTGCTCAGGAGAGGCGTACTGATAATTTGGAATGGCAATTGACTGCACAGTGGAAGGACGGGGAGAAGGGTTGGCAGCTAAGGACACTTTAAAAGGGGCAGAGGTTAGCATCAAGGCCACTGGGAGGGAAACACATTTGGTGTGTTGCCAGAGCTGTGTGATATACCACATCTTAACTATGGAAGGCAGGAGGAATAGATCTGCAGCAACTGAATGTGGCCACTGCTCTCTAGAGGTGAATTACTGGGTTGAAGTGTCAAATGGAGGCACCATGAGGGCGCAGGGGGTTGAGGAGGTAGCGGAGGAGAATGGAGGGAGTGGGGGCTATGGATACAGGCACATGACATGGGTGGAGTGGTTTTCAAAGACAGATAGGGTGGGGAGGAGGATGGCAGGAACTGTGATCACTTGCGGTAGGGATGGGGAAATGGATCAGAATGGAGAAGTGAGGTAGCAAGCATGTCTTAAGGGAGCACCAATGCTTGTGGACATCAGCGACAGGTAGCAGCTTCTGGATGGTCAAGTTCAAGGAGCTAACAGGCAACTGGGAATGCTGGGGCAGACCTTTAACAGGACGTCCAACCTGCTAAGGATAAGGAAGGAAAATACTGGGAAGAGGGGCAGGAAGGTAGTAGTTATTGAGGGCTCCATTGGTAGGAGTGTGGGAGGGGGTAGCGGCATTGCTGGACCAGGATGGTAGCTTGGCTGAGAAGGTTTGACTGCCTGGAGCATGGGCTGAATTGAAGATAGAGGGGGAATGGCTCAGGGGCAATGTGAGGAAGTATTTTTTTACAGAGAGGGTGGTGGACGCATGGAACAGCCTTCCTGAGGAGGTTGTGGGGACTAAAACTGTGGTAGAATTCAAGAATGCATGGGACAGACATAAGGCAATTTTTGTGGGGGGTAGGAAGAAATAAGCTGTTGGTTAAATAGGATCTGCAGCTTATCCTCTAAGTAGGGAAATGGGCAAACTAGGTGGGCCAAGTGATCCTTATCTGCCATCAAAGTCCATGTTTCTATGTAACTATTGATATCCAGTGCCAAGCAAAGCAACTGGGGTGAGAAACAGACCACTGTTGTGCAAGGTACAACTGACATAGGAAGCACAATAGTGGAGGATGTAAGGAGGTCATTCATATTCCAGAAGGGAAAGGTATCTAGGGTGATCTTTCCTGAGATCCTTCTGGCCCTTGGGGCTAGTGAGGAGTGGCAGTGGCCCATTATGCAGGCTAATGCTTGGATAAGGATCTGGTACAAGAGGGCCTTCTGTGGCAAGGGATGACATGATGATCATGGGCTGCACCTAAGGCCAGAAGGAGTGGGGGTACAGGTCAGGAGAATGGAGAGAGCAACTAGAGGGGATTTAAACTAAAGGATATGGGGGAAGGGCTTGGTTTAGGTGATTACCATGGGCAGAAGGCATATACGGGGGATCACTGGAGGAAGGATAACAGTTGAACACAAGAAAAAGAGAGTCCCTGGGGTCAAGGAAGTATGGAGAAAAAAAACTCACTTGCATGCAGACCAGCATGTGGAGCACACAAAGCGTATTGCTGAGCTTGTAGTCCTAAGGCACATTATAGGCCAAGGCTTAGTGGTCCTCATGGAGACTTGGTGGACAGAATAATGACTGGGACACCAGGATAGCAGTATATAGGCTATTACAAAGGGATAGGCCTGACAGGAAGGATGTGGGTAGCTCTCTTTGTTAGGGAACGAGTCACTGTAGAGGACAAGGAGGACATCGGGGATAAATGGTGTTACATAGTCCATCTAGGTCAAGCTAGGGGAAAAGGGGGCAAAGGAATCTCTATGGGGTGTGCTACAGCCCCCTCCCCCCCAAAAAAACTATGTTGATCATGATTTCTAGCTGGTCAGGGAATTTATGAGATCAGTCAAACTGGATATAGTGGTGATCATGTGAAATTTTAGTTTCACAAGCATAGACTGGCATCTTGAGAGGACTAACTGCAGGGATAAGACTGAATTTCTGTCCACCTTCAAGAACTGATTCTTAGAGCATCATATCCAGCAGGGTACTAGGCTTGAGGCCACCCATGACCTTGTTCTCAGCAGTAGGGCTGGGGTAATTTCCAGTGTAAAAGTCAAGAAAGCGGTGGGAAGTAGTTACCACAAATGGGTTGACTTCTCCCTGATGACAGGAAAAATTAGCTGGACCTTAACCACCAAGCCCAGAAACTTTAGAAAGGTAGACTTTGCCATAATGAATGATCTGTTGTCCGGGGCCAGGAGTAGTTGCAAGGGGCTGGTAATGTAGTACACATGCATTGTTCATTCAGAGGTCTATATCCTTGCAAGCAATAAGGGGAAAGGGGACATAATGTAGGCAGGCCCCTTGGATTATCAGGGACCTAAAACAACTAATTTTGAACAAAAAGAAGGTCATAGAATCATAGACTCATAGAATCATAGAACTAGATGGCAGAAAAAGACCCCATGGTCCATCCAGTCTGCCATTTCCCACCTCCCAACCTACCTCCTCCCTCCCTGAGAACCTACACCTCCCCCAATAGCCCTTTATGCCTGTCCTAAGCCCTCTTGAATTCCAGCACTGTCTCCACCCCCACAACCTCCTCTGGAAGCCTGTTCCAGGCATCCACCACCCTCTCCATAAAGAATCTTCCTCTCACGTTCCCCCTGTAGCATCCCCCTTGTAGTCTCAGGCTATTTCTTCTAGTAGTGGTGTCTTTCTTCATTTTAAATATGCCCCCTGGGCCCCCTTTCTTTAACCCCTTGATGTATTTGAAGGTCTCTAGCATGTCTCCTCTCTCCCTTCTGGTCACCAGGGTATGTAACCCCAGCTCACTGCATCTCTGCTCATATGGCTTGCCCTTCATCCCTAGAACCATCCTGGTCACTCTTTGCTGAACCCGTTCCATCTGGTCTATGTCCTTTCACAAGAGAGGCCTCCAGAACTCGACTACGTACTCCAGGTGCAGTCTCACCATAGCCTGGTACAGGGGTACTAGGACTTCCTTCCACCTGCTAGTGATTCCCCTGCCAATACTAGCCAGCATCCCATAGGCCTTCCCCACTGCCTTAGTACACTGTTTCCCCACCTTAAGGTCACTAGAGATTACTATACCTAGATCCTTCTCCTGCTTTGTCACCCTGCTTCCCTCCCCTCCCATTTTTTACTCTGTCCTCGGGTTACAATATCCTAGGTGCATAACCACACACTTCGTGATGTTAAACTTCGGTTGCCAGGTCTCTGCCCATCCTTCTAGTGCCCTCAGGTCCTGCCACATATCCTCCACCCCTCCCTCAGTGTTCATCCTATTGCAGATTTTCATGTCATCCACAAAGAACACCACCCATCCTTTCAGTCCATCTGTAATGTCGCATATATAGACACTGAAGAGGAGCAGCCCCAGCACCGACTCCTGGGGTACCCGGCTCATCACTTGTCCCGTGCTAGAGTGCTCTCCCTTCACTACCACTCTCTGGGTCCTGTCAGCTAGCCAGCTTTGCACCCATTTTGTTATTTTGTCCCCCACCCCATACTTCCCAGTTTATTTTTAACAATCTTCTGTGGGGGATGGTGTCAAAGGCCTTACTGAAGTCCAGGTAGGCCACGTCTACAGCCCCCCCTGGCCTATCTCCTGTGTCATCCAGTCAAAGAATTCAATAAGATTGGACTGGCATGACCTCCCTCTAGAGAACCTGTGCTGGCTGTTGTTCAGCAATCCATTCCCCTCTAGGTACTGCTCTACTCTGTCCCTGATGAGTGCCTCCATGACCCTCTCCACCACTGCTGTAAGGCTGACTGGACGGTAGTTCTCTTTTGCCTCGCTCCTCCCCCCCTTGTGTACTGGCATGACTGTGGCTATTCTCCAGACTTCTGGCACTTTCCCAGTGTCCAAGGACAGATTGAATAAGCTTGCCAGAGGGGCGACTCACTCCTCCTTTAGCTCCCAGATCACCCTCGGATGCAGTCCATCAGGTTCCATGGCCTTGCCCACCTTAACCCTACAAAGTTCTTCTCTGATTCTCTCTATACTAAATGGGCCCATCTCCACCCCTTCCCCCCTTTTCCTGAGCCTTGGCCCTCCTCCCCTTCCTTCATGAAATTTGAGCAGAAGTACCTATTCAACTCTTCCGCTTTCCTGCAGTCATCCTCTAGTGACTCCCCCCGTCCCCCAGAGCCTAGCAATCCCTTGACTAGTCTCCCTCCTTTCCTTCACATGCCTAAAAAAATGTCTTTTGCCCCCCCCTTTGCCTGTCTTGCAATCTGCTCTTCCGTGTTAGCTTCTGCCTTCCTAATCTTCTTCCTCGCTATCCTCCTCAGTTCTCTGTAGGTTTCCCTGTCCTTCTCCTTCTGCATTTTCATGTATTTCCTAAATGCCCTTCTCCTGCCCCCTACCACCCTTGTTACACTCCTGTTGAACCACAGAGACCTCCTGCTTTTTGCTTCCTTCCTTACCCTCCTTATACACCTGTTTGTGGCCTCCTTGACCAGGTCCTTCTAATAGCCCCCCATAAGTCCTCCACTTCCCTTATATCCCCTATACCACCCATTGCTACTCCCACTATCCTTCTCATCTCGTTAAAATCTGCACCCCTGAAATCCAGTACCATTGTGCTGGTCCGGGTCACCTGCCTGCCTGACCTCTCCTTAAACCTGATGGTACTATGGTCACTATTACTCAGCTCCTCCCCTACCACCACTTCCTCCACGTTCTCCCCATTTGTCAGGACCACATCCAGTAGGTTGCTTCCTCTTGTTGGTTCCCTAACTAATTGCTGAAGGAAAGCCCCCTGTAATACTGCCAGAATTTCCCTGCTTCTAGTTGTAGCTGCATCAGGGATGAACCAGTCAATGTCTGGAAGGTTCAGGTCCCCCACTAGTAACGTTTCCCTTTTTTGAGCTACAGTACCCTTGCTATGTCCCGCATCATCTTCCTATCCTGCTCCTCCCCTTGGGTGGGTGATCTGTACACCAATCCAAGCCTCAACAACTCCCCAGTCCTACTGCCTAGCATTGCCCATAGTAATTCCATCTCCCCGTTGCCCTCCCTCTCCTCCAACACCTTCACATGTTCCCTTATATACAAAGCCACTCCCCCCCATCCTTCCTGTCCCTCCTGATTAGTCTGAACCCTGGAACCCCTGCTTCCCAAGTGTGGAGCTCCATCCACCAGGTCTCCGTAACTGCCATTATGTCCAGCCTATCATGTGCAATGGTGGCTATGAGATCCTCCATCTTATTTGCCAGGCTTCTAGCACTGACTACCAGACCCCACCACCATTGCCCCCCCCTTCCACAGATTCCCACGTTGGCCTGCCAAAGCCCCCATCTTCAATTTTGTCCTGGGGGACCAAGGGTCCCCCGACTCATCTGTGGAGCTGCTGGGCTCCACTTCCAGCCCCCCCTTCCTCAGTTTAAACTATATTCTTTCTCAAAGAACTCCCCTTGTCTGCACCTCAGCACAGCTGTTCCCCGCCTGCTAAGGTGCAGTCAGTCCTGGGCATAGAGGCTATCATCCTCCCAAGTTCCACCCCCAACCCCCTATCACTCCATACCCCATCTGCCTGCCCTATCTATCCAGCCAGTCATTGAATTCTTTCACCCTTTGCTTCCTCTCTGTACTGGCCCTTGGTACTGGCAGTACTTCTGAGAAGGCTAGAGACTTAAAGTCTAGCCCCCCACAGAATCTGGCCAGAGTCTTAAACCGCACCTGTACCTTCATGAAACTGTTGCCATCCAGGTCATTTGTACCCAGATGGAACACTAGGTGTACATTCCTATCCTTGTCCCTGCCTCATGACGAGATGTGGTGTATTACCTCCATCACTTTCATCCCCGGCATACACTTCACCCACACTGTGCCTCCTCTGCCTCCCCACTTGATCCCCTACAATATAGAATCCCCTATCAGGAGTACCCTTCCCCCTTTCTTTGTTTAAGCTGCGCTCTGGTTCTCCTTCCCCTTGGTGCAGGTGTCTGAATTACCTTCCTGACTCTTGCCTTCTCCCTACCTGTCCCCATATCCTGGTCCTTATCTCCTTTGTACACTGCTTCCTCACTTCCCATTTTCACATTTTCTTCCCCTTCCTCCCTTTCTCCTACCCTAGTCCTCTCCTTATTCCTGACCCCTGCCTGCAATCCTCCCTGTGGCCTTGAGATCCTGGCATCCACTTCTAGTTCCTTTCTGCTCTTCCCATATACTCCTTTGTCACCCTGCTGCTCCATTTGTCCCACCGGTGCCTTCTGTACTACGCCCTTCCCCTCATCCAGGGTACTGTCCTTCCCTACTTCTTCTGCCTACTGGTCCTTTTTATCCTGGGAACTCACCTTTCTTGCCTTCTCCACTTCTTCACCCTGAGAACTCACCTTTCTTGCTGAACCAACCACTCCCCTAACCTGGCCCTCCTGTCCTTCAGCTTCTCCTTCCTTTCTTCCCTGGCCCCTCCTCTCATCCTACTGTGCCCCCCTCCCTTTCCCCCTCTTTCCTGCTACCACCTCCATTCCCTTACCCCCTACCCCCCATTGTTTCTTCTGAGTCCTGTCCCTTATTGCCATGGTCTCCGTCAGTGGCAGGTACCTATTCGATATCGTGATCCCACCTTCAGTGTGCTTGCCTTCTCCCTGTGATTTCGGGCTCCCTGTTGTATACCCCCAAGTCCCCCTCCTCTATGCCCCTACCATGTGCCATTGTTCACCTCCCCCCTGATCCCACCCCTTGGGCTCCCATCTCACTCTACCAAATCACCATTCATCCCCCTCCTGCCCTTCCCCCAGCCTATCCCCCCCATCAGGGCCATCTGTCTTTTTACCACCCCTTCCATACCCAATGCCCACTTTAACCACTTGACCTCATCCTCAAGGCATGTCAACCTTTGGCACACCATGCCATCCCCATCCTCCATACCAGGGCTAGTACCATGGCTGACCGACACCCTACACACCCCACCACCCTCCCAAAGATGCCGGCCCTCATGATCTGCAGTTCTTGCCTCATACCAGTCCCCAACCTATGTCATTTTCCTTCCCAGGTAGGTTGCTCCATCCTTTTCCCTAACTGCCCTAACCATGCCTGAGTGCTATTTGGTCCCCTGTCACCAGTGACTGCTGCGCCAGCTACTTTAATTTAGAATGCCCTTCCAATTATGTTCAAGAACACACCATATCACCCATGAGTGCCCTTCTAAGAATGCTTTCACAATTTTTCCACACTCCCACAGCAGAGCAAGGATGCTGGCCCTAATTAACCCTCCCCAACACAGGCTGTACCAATGCAAGCACCCACTCAGAGTTCACCTCCTCCTCCTTGAGTCTAGACCATAGCCCCCTTTGTTGGCTTCATCCCCTTTTGACCATTTAATAGAGGTTGGGGTCATGGTGGGTGGGTGGGACACAAATCCAAAGGTAACTGCAGCTCCTCTGGGAGTAGGTGCAGCACCACTTGAAACTCCTGCGTGGTTGCCCGATAGGCTTCTCTCCTTGCTCGTGCTCTGGTGGCCCTGGCTCACTCCCTTGTGGTCAGGATGGATTTGTTGCCCCTGCTGGCAAACCAGCAGCCCTGGTCCACTTCCTTGCAGATGGGAAGGATCCGCTCTGTTGTCCTTTGCTCACATTTGCCCTGGCCTGCTTCCATGCAGCCAGAAGGATCCCCCTGCAGCCCCTTCAGTCACTGTTGATGAACCTTTGCCTCCCCAGGCAACCTGTTAAAGCCTGGGAAGCTTACCGACTCCACACCTCTGGCACCAATTGGTGTACTGGCACCTTGGCTGATTGGCACAAATTCCAAATCCAAAAGTGACTGCAGCTTCTCTGGAAGTAGGTGGAGCACCACTTGAAACTCCTGCACCATTGCCCAATAGGCTCCTCTCCTTGCTCACTCTCCTGCAGCCCTGGCCCGCTCCCTTGCGACTGAAGTGGATTTGCTGCCCCCACTGGCTCTCTGGTGGCCATGGCCTGCTTCATTGTGGCCGGAAAGGATCCACTCCATTGTCCTCAGCTCACTGCTGGTAAGAGACTGATATCTTCCAGGCAAGAAATGAGTAGAGAGTAGCACTGAAGAGCTGCAAAACAAGCAGCTGGAGTCACAGAGAACATCAAAACCTTCTTTCAGTACATAAACGGAAAGAGGAAGGAGAAGGATGGAATGGGCCCTTGAAAAATGGGTTAAGGGGAGGTACCTGTGAGAGTGTCAGTGGCGATGGCTGAGCTGCTTTATGAATACTAAACTTCACTGTTTACCAAAATGCCCAAGCTGGGGGAGAAGGCTCACTGGGAGGGCCCATAACGTCAGGGGTAGTTATGATGCAGCCATTGAACATCACGTTTGCCCTGGTAGCAAATAACCTGATAACAATCAACTCTGGTAAGTCTTAAGGTGCAGAAGGGATACATACCATGATCATAATAGAGCTAAAGGAACAGTTGGCAGTGCCACATGTAATAATCTTTCAGGAGTCTGTCCAGACAGATGTAGTACCAGAGAACTGGAAGGTGGGCAGTCTGGTCTTCATCTACAAGAAGGGGTCAAGGTTGGATCCAGGTAACTACAGGCCATTCAAACCAATGCACAGGTGTGAAATGTCTCACCTGTCATGGAAGACCACCTTTCTGGTGGCTATCACATTAGCCAGAAGGATCAGTGATCTCCAGGCGCTCTTTCGGTGGAGTCTCCTTACCTGGTCTTCCACAGGGACAAGGTTGTCCTGCACCCCAGCCTGAAGTTCCTCCCGAAGGTTGTGCCTGATTTTCACCTTAATCAGGTGATCAATTTCTCAGTGTATATCACCAACCACACCTCGGAGGCCGAGCACAGGCTCCCTACATTGGACCTGCGATGAGTGTTAGCCTACTATAAGGAGCACATGGTTGGAGTTCTGGGAGAGGTTTGCCAACTGTTTGTCACCTACTTGGTAGACCGGCAGCTAAGTGAATGATTAGCAGGTGGATTGTTTCCTGCATCAACCTCTGTTATAGGTTGGCAGATAGGGAGCCTTCCGTAGGGCTAAGGGCTGATTCCACCTGTCACAAATGAACTTCGCAAGTCAGGTCCTCTGCTCCCACAGTGCCAACCTCAGAGTGCAATAGTGTGAACAGGTGACAAACAAGGTAACCCTCCTGTCTGTTTTGGGTCCGAATCACCTATTAGCCTCAAGTCTTGGGGGGGTCAGATGTGAACCTTATGCTAGCATACCCAGTTCACAGGCTCAGATATGTACCCTCTTCGGGGGATGCAGTACAATCCTTCACCCAGAGGCACCGATCCAGGTTTCCAAAATGTACCCTTACAACTCTATGAGAGACCTAGGTATATGCTTACCTTTTTAAGCAGGCTTAGTAACACATTCAAGCCTTTAACAGCTATCAGCCTTAAACACAGGTTTAGCAAATCACATGTAAAATAATGGAGAAAAAGCACAGGTGGTATTTTAAAGAAAATGTTGTTTACTAAAAAAATTGTAAAACAGGAAAAATCAAACACAGAACAATTATATTATTAACTTACAGTTACATAAAAAAATGGGAAGTTACAGAACACAAACTCCTACCACAAATACTTAAGTTCTTTCCAAATTATCCCTTTCTAAAGTGCATAGTTACCAGTCCACAGACTGTGTGTCTTTTTAGTTTGTTTTTCTGCCCATAGCTTCTCTTGCAAGCAATATTCAGTAGTCAGTTTCTCCACTTCCTGGTGATGCTACCCATGAGGTCACAGTTAGTTCTTCACATAGATTTTAATTTTCTACTGGGGAAATCAGCAGTCAGCAGTTTTTAAAATATGAGTCTCTGATCAAAACATTTTCTCTTTGCACTGTCTGCTGGTTCCTGTTTCCCAGGAAAGATCTAAGGTTTATGACTTATAACACGGTGCTGTAATCAAATGGCCTGATCTTATCTGTGTCAATCTTTACCATTCATCACTTTGAGGTCATGACCCCGCGGGAGTTTTTTTTTTTTTTTGGTAGGCGGAGCTGACGCAAAATTGGTGCCACGCTCGAGGCCGACACATTGCGTGGCGCTCACAGGTTGGCTGTTAGGCTCTATAGACTCCGCCTGCCTGCCAGTTCTTCATCTCCCGCCATCGAGGTCATCTCGTGTGGAAGCTTTGCAAAACTTGAAGCCTACTGCCTACGCAGTTTCACCTTTTCAGCCTTATTATTCCTCCTTGCCACAGTCCGTCGGCTCCTTTCCTGCTGGTTCTAGTTGCCTTACTTGATGTAGCTTGGTAAGATCTTTCCATTTATTTTTATTCTTGGCGACGTCGAGCCTGTTTTTGGTGGTTTTTTTTTTCCTCATAGGTCATGTCTGGGACGGAGGGCCAGAAGACTTCGAAGACAGGACAGCCCCCCCATGCGATGGTGCCCTTGCGTCCGAACATTTTCCATCACCAACCAGCACAACTGTTGCCTAACATGTCTTGACCCACTTCATGACATGGATTCGTGTGATGCCTGTTTCTCCATGGACCGCCAGGTCATCGTACAACGTGTGTGGAAAGTGGGGCGATCTCCGCCAACTTTTGGGGGCCGGGTGTGCACTCGTCGGTCCAAGCCACATACTCTCAACCTTTCCTCCAGGTCCCCTCCTGGTTCTACATGGACCAAAGGGGAGGGAGCCTCGGCTTCTAGTAGCCTGGCCATTGCTGAGGCTCCTTCCGCGGTGCAGGAGGCCCATCCTGCTCCTTTCGCGGGGGTGGGAGGTGCCACCAAGGCAGTCTCCCCTTCATGGGTGAAGGCTCTCCCGGTGTTGGACCCGTGATTCGCAAGGCCCAGGTTGGCACTGTCCTCGACGCTGTCAGTCGGCACCGTTGCAGGCCTCGGTGTCGTTCATGGTGCCGTGGGATTTGACAGAGCCATCGGTTTTGGTTTGTTGCTTGGTGCTGTGGCTGAACAGTGCCGATACTGCTAGCAGTGCTGTGGGAGTCTCTACAGTGCCAACTTTGTCCTCTTCTTGCCTTGGCACTGTTCGCGGCACAGAGGTAGAGGATGGCACCGTGTTCACCTCAGGACTCAGCGCCGTGGGGGCTTTGGATTCTGCTGTCAGCACCATTGTCGATGCCACCTCTGCCCTCGTGGAGCCAGGTGGTGCCGATGGCTCCATCGGAGCCATTGTCAGCTCAATCCCTGCCCTTGGCACCATGACTGGTTCTGACTTTGGGGCTGCTGTTTGGGCCGGGGCCATGTCCTCCGCGGATACTGCTTGCAGTGCTGTGGGGGGCACTGGCACTAGCTCAGGCGTGGTCTCGGTTTCTGGCACCCCATTTGACAACTAACACACCAAAAATCTGGCCAATGGAAAATCATGTACACAATGCTCTACAGCCTGGGAAATAAGATCCCAGACCTGCAGGCAATAATGTCAGAGGCTAAAATGGACATAGTAGCAATTAGTGAGATGTGGTTTACCAGTAACCATACTTGGGAGACTTCAGTACCTGGCTATGTATTGTTCAGAAGAGACCGAGGTACAAAAGGGAGGAGTGGCCCTGTATGTCAATGAAAATATCAAAGCTACAGAAATTCAGAATACATACATAAGGAGCCAGAAGAACTGTGGGTCACCCTGGAAACAGAAAATGGGACAGCTATAAGAACTGGGGTTGTCTACAGGCTCCCAGACCAGGGGGAGGACATAGACTCATTACTGTTAGAAGATATACAAAACATGAAGCTAAAGGGGAGGTTCTGATAATGGGAGACTTCAACATGCCAGATACAGATTGGTCAATACCAGCAGGAACATCTGCCAGAACTAGACACATAGTGGATTCCCTGCAGGGGGAGGGCCTCAAACAACTGGTACAGCAACCCACAAGAGACAGGGCTATCCTAGATCTAGTACTGACTAACAAGGAAGGGATCACAGATCTCCAGGTAGAAGGTCACCTGGGGGCCAGTGACCATCACATGGTATGGTTCAATTTGGCTACTACATCTAAATCATCCCATTCCAAGGCAAAAATATGGGACTTCAGAGGAGATGACTTTGATAACATGGCCAACAGAGTTAAGCTAGCCCTGGCAAAAAGGTACAGGCAAAGTGGGCAAGCATTAAGGATGCAATACTTGAAGCAACCTCCCATTGTGTTAGACAGAAAAGGAAGTGCAAAAGAAGAAGGAAACCACTTTGGTTCTCAAATACAGTAGCAGAAAAGGTCAGAGCCAAAAGGCTGGCCTTCAGGAAATATAAGGGAACACAGCGGGATGAAGATAGGGAGGCATACCAAACTACCCTAAGGGAAGCAGGGAAGGCAGTAAGGCAGGCAAAGTCCCAAACTGAGGAAACACTAGCACGAACACTAAAAGAAGGTGACAAGACTTTCTATAGATACATTAGTGAAAGGAGAAGGTCCAGAGGGGGTATTGCTAAGCTTAATGGAGAAAATGGAGCATGTGAGGAGAAAGACCCTGTAAAGGCATCTATCCTAAATAGATACTTTTGCTCAGTATTTACTGAAGAGAAGGTAGGGCAGGGCCCACAGCTCAGCATCATGGACACAGGGGAGGAGGTGAGCACTACTCCCTTCACAAAGAAAAGGGTCCTACAAGAGCTTGCTAAGCTCAGGGTGGATAAGGCAATGGGACCTGATGGCATACATCCCAGGGTACTTAAGGAGCTAAAGGTGGAACTAGCAGAGCCATTAGCAGAACTGTTTAGTGAGTCTCTGAGCACAGGAGAGGTCCCAGAAGACTGGAGAAGGGCTCATGTGATCCTGCTCCACAAGAGTGGTAGCAGGGAGGAGGCGGGGAACTACAGACTAGTCAGTCTTACCTCAGTAGTGGGCAAGATTATGGAGGCACTCCTTAAGGAAAGGATAGTGCAACACCTGGAATCCATAGGGGCACAGGATCCAAGACAGCATGGGTTTACAAAAGGAAGGTCCTGTCAAACTAATTGCATAGATTTCTTTGACTGGGTAACCAGAATGGTGGAGCAAGAGGGAGCAGTTGATGTCACCTACCTTGACTTCAGCAAAGCTTTTGACACTGTTCCACATAGAAGATTGATAAATAAGCTGGGTAGGCTCGGGGTGGGTCAGAAGTTGGTCAACTGGGTGGCAAACTGGTTGATGGGCAGAAAACAGAGAATGGTGGTAAATGGTATACAATCAGAAGAGATGCAAGTCACAAGTGGGGTACCTCAGGGATCAGTCCTGGGGCCAGTCCTCTTCAACATCTTCATTAGTGACCTTGCAGATGGACTAGAGGGTGAGGCTTGTCTGTTTGCAGATGACACCATGATCTGCAACAGAGTAGATGATCCAGATGGGGTGGGCAGAATGAGGAGAGATCTGGATAAACTAGCAAAATGGTCAGAAGAGTGGCAACTGGGATTTAATGCAAAGAAGTGCAAAATCATGCACATAGGGAAGAGAAACCCTGACGCCACCTATAGGCTGGGAGGGGAGTTGCTAGCAGTCACAAAGGAAGAAAGAGACTTGGGCATCATCATCATCACTGATGACCTGAAATCATCCAAGTAGACCTCTAAAGCAGTAGGTAAGGCTAGGGGGGTGTTAGGGTGTATTAGTAGGGGTATCACAAGTCGTAAGAGGGAGGTAATAATCCCTCTTTACAAGACACTGGTTAGGCCCCATCTGGAGTACTGCGTGCAGTATTGGAGGCCACACCTTCACAAGGACATTGACCAAATTGAGGAAGTCCAGAGAAGGGATTAACAGAAGTCAATATGTATACCCTTGAGCAAAGGAGGGAGAGAGGTGATATGATCGAGACATTCAAACACCTTAAGGGCATTAACAAGGTGAAAGAGTCTAACATGTTTAAATATAAGAAAAATAGCAGGACAAGAGGACACAGCATGAGATTAGAGGGGGGCCGATTAAGGGGGAATGTGAGGAAATTCTTTTTCACAGAAAGGGTGGTGGATGCATGGAATGGCTTACCACAAGAAGTGGTGGCTATGAATAAAGTGCAGGGCTTCAAACAGGCATGCGATAGGCATAAGGGAGCAATACAAATGACTATGAATAGATAGGCCACTGACAGAGCAAAGGCTGATGGCACATTTATAAGGCAGAAAAAGAAATGGGCAGACTGGATGGGCCTTGCGGTCCTTATCTGCTGTCAACTTCTATGTTTCTATCAGCCTGACTTGTGTTAGTCAAGGTCATGGAGACCATTATCAAGGACAGAATAATACATCACTTGGTTGAAGTCAACGTTTTTTCCCCCTCTCAGCATGACTTTATAATGGGCAGATCATGTTGAGCTAACGTGAATAATTGCTTCATGGGTTACCTGGAAGCTGGACAGGGGCAGGGACATTGATGTTGTCTTGCTGGACCTCAGCAAGGCTTTTGATACTCTGGTGCATGACAAGCTTGTGGGCAAAGTAATCCAGTGTGGTATACAGTACATGAGACACACACAAAGTAAATTGCTAATAGTTGAGAGGAGTTGTCTATATCATTCTGAGGTAGAATAGCTATTCTGAAGACTAGAGACAAACACCTTTATAATTCAACCAGCCAACAAAGGCAGAGCCACCATGGTACAAAACTACACAGATTATCAGAAATAATGTCTTTCTCAGGTAAGTGTATCAACAAACTACCAGAAGGTGGCATACAACCCTATATCTATGGTAACAAAAAAGGTTGAGGAGGCATTGAAAAAACGATATCAACAGTATATTATAAATGACTGGGAGAGAATGACATTATTGGATAAGAAGCCAATAATACCAGTATTTTATATGCTCCCTAAAATCCATAATGACTATAACATTCCACCAGGGAGACCCACAGCAGGGTGCATATTCTCTGTTTTGGAACCCTTATCCACCTATGTGGACTACCATATTAAGGATTTGGTGACACAAAAGAATGGGTATATTAAGGACATGTCACGTAATTATTTTGATAGAACACATTAATAACAGTGGATGGGATTGGAGTGAGGGGACATTGGCCACATTAGATGTATATAATTTGTTCACATCAATACCCTATGAGGAAGGGCTACATAATTTAGGAGAATTTTTGAAATACAGGGAGGAAGCTGATGATACAAAAGATGCAAGCAACTGGTCGTGGAACCAACTCGGCAGAAGGCAATACTGGACCTTGTGCTCACAAACAGGGACAGTGTGATGGGGGTAACAGTGGGGGAGCACCTAGGGAACAGTGACCACCAGTCATTGTGGTTTGAAATCACAGAAAGAGCATAACCAAACCACAGAAAAACATATATCCTGGATTTTAGGGGGGCAGACTTTGGGAAAATGGGGAGATTCTTGAAAGAGGCATTAAGGGGAATGGGGCAGGAATCAGGGGTTGAGAAACAGTGGGCAGTATTTAAAATGGGGATTACAAGAGCAACAGAATTATGCATTAAGCAGGTTAGCAAGAGGAAAAGGAAGAGACCATTATGGTTTTCCAAAGAGGTAGCAAAGAAAGTGAAAGCCAAAATAATTGCATTCAGGCAATACAAAAAGACACAGGCAGAAGGGGATAGGGAGAAGTACCAGGAGAAGCAAAGGGAGGCAGGGAGGTCAGTAAGGGAAGCCAAAGCTCAGACAGAAGAACACATTGCAAAATCAGTGGGTAGAGGGGACAAAACCTTTTACAGGTTCATAAGTGAAAAAAGAAAGGCAAAGGGAGGGATAGTGAGACTGAAGGGGGAGGATGGGGGCCACATGGAGGATGACAACAGTAAAGCTGACATATTGAACAGGTATTTCTGCTCAGTCTTTACTGAGGAAGAGGAGGTAATGGGTCTGAAGGAGTACAAGGGTGAGAATGGTGCAGAAATAGACACAAGTCCCTTTACGAGAAAGGGTCCTGAAGGAACTGGAAGTAATAGAGTTGATAAAGCAATGGGGCCAGATGGAGTGCACCCCAGGGTCCTTAAAGAACTGAGACAGGTGGTGGCTGAACCTCTGGCTATCCTGTTTAGCTGATCACTGGAAACAGGGAAGGTACCCAAAGACTGGAGGATAGCAGATGTAGTCCCCTTATACAAAAGTGGGAACAAAGAGGAAGCGGGGAACTACAGACCAGTTAGCCTCACCTCGGTAGTGGGGAAGATCATGGAAGCACTACTGAAGGAGATTGGTGGAACATCTGGTTGTCAATGGACTACAGGACCCAAGGCAGCATGGTTTCTGCCAGGGGAGGTCATGTCCGATCAACCTCGTTGAATTTTTTGACTGGGTGACTAGGGAGGTGGATCAGGGGAGGGCAGTGGACATGGCCTATCTGGACTTCAGCAAGGCCTCTGACACTGTGCCACATAGAAGACTATTACACAAACTGGGGAATATGGGTGTGGGCAGGACAGTAGTGTGGTGGGTAGGTAACTGGCTGGGCGGCAGGACACAGTGGGTGGTGGTAAATGGCTGTCACTCCACAGAGGGAAGAGTGACCAGTGGGGTACCACAGGGATCAGTGCTGGGACCGGTCCTATTCAACATCTTCATCAGTGACATTGCGTGGGACCTAGAAGGCAGAATTTCACTGTTCACTGATGACACAAAGCTCTGTAACAGAGCAGACACATCAGAGGGTGTAGACAGAATGAGAAGGGACCTGCAGAAACTTGAAGAATGGTCAGGGGTTTGGCAGTTGAAATTCAATGCAAAGAAGTGCAAGATAATGCACATGGGGCACAAAAACCCTGGCACAATATATCAGTTGGGGTGAGGATATAGCATGCACCAAGCAGGAAAGTGATCTTGGTTATCATCTCTGTTGACCTCAAGGTAGGAAACAGTGTGACAAGGCAGCAGGTAAAGCAAATAGGATGCTGGGATGCATAGGCAGGGGCATCACCAGCAGGAAAAGGAGGTCATAATTCCACTATACAAGACACTAGTGAGACCCACCTGGGTACAGTGTACAGTTCTGGAGACCTTACCTACATAAGGACATAGACAGGGTAGAGAAGGTTCAGAGGAGGGCAACAAAGATGGTGAATGGATTGCATCACAAGTCCTATGAGGACAGGTTGAAGGAACTGAACATGTACTCCCTGGAGGAGAGGAGGGAGAGAGGGGATATGATAGAGAAATACAAGTATCTTACAGGGAGGAACAGGGTGCAGGAATACACTATTTTTAAGCGAAAAAGATGTTCCAGGACTAGAGGGCATGGGATGAAGTTGGAGGGAGTACGATTCAGAGAAAAACATGAGGAAGAATTTCTTCACAGAATGGGTGGTGGACGAGTGGAACACCTTGCCAAAGGAAGTGGTGGGGGCTGAAACAATCATGGGATTTAAGAATGCATGGGATAGACATAAAGGAATTCTGGAGGTCGGGGTAAGGGGCAACAGACTTCTAGGAAAACATAAACTGAACTTACAAGCTCAAATGGGCAGACTGGGTGGGCCATAGGCCCTTATCTGCCGACACTGTCTATGTATCTATGCATTTTTTATGGAACTGGCCAACGTAGTCTTGAAGTACAACTACCTCAAAATTAAGAGAGAGAGAGAGAGAGAGAGAGTACTTTTTCTAGATAAAGGGGATAGCAATGGGGCAATCATGACCCCATCCGATGCATGCTTGTACATATGGGGATTTGAAAACCAGTTTGTCTGTAATCCCCTGTACAATAGATACTTTCACAACATATTGATGACAGCCTACTTATTTGATAAGAGGATGAAATAGATTTTACAGGAAATTTATGATTGGCTAAACAACTGTACAGACCACATTCAGTATTCAATCAGACAAGAAAAAGGTAGCCTTCCTAGATTTGGAGATGTTCAAAGAAGTGAAACTACATACAAGGATATATAGAAAAATGAAAGACTGAAATAGCATCCTAAGAGCTGACAGTTCCACCACAAACTACAGAAAACCCACATACCATATGACCACTATATACAAGCAAGAGGAAACTGCTCACATCAGGAAGATTTTGATGACGTCTGCAGTGATCTAAAGGGAGGTTTCCTGGACTACTTCCACCTGACTAGTATATTCAATTCTGTTGGAAATGCTGCCCAGCCCCCCTCTCACCCACCATTTTATTTCAGAGCCACGGAAGCCAGGAAATGCATCCTCAGGGTATTGGGTAAGTCAAGATTTAGTGGAGATTCTCTGGACCTCAAGTTTGTTGTGCTTACACTTGACAAAATCCTTATGCCCTTAACTCATATATTTAACCTATCACTCAGGTACTCACATTTCCTGAAACTGTGGAAGTCAGCAACAGTGACACCAGTGCATAAGTGTGGTGACTGTGCTCTGCACGGGAACTATCACCCAATCTCCATCCTCCCTCCACTCTCTAAAGCCTTGGAAAGAATAGTGGCTAATCAGCTGATCGATTACCTGGAAAAATTTCAATTGCATTGTCAAGAGCAGCACAGTTTTAGGAGTGGGCATAGCACTACAACAACCTTGATAAAGTTCACAGGTTTTATCCATCACTCCTTTGATCAAGGTCTTTATAGACTTAACCAAGGCATTCGACACAGTGAATCATGCCCTCTTGGTTGACCAGCTTTCTGCCATTGGCATGTCAATCGACATGGTGCAGTGGTTCAACAGTTACTTGTGTGACTGATTGCAGCTGGTGAAGATTGGGAACATCATTTCCGACAGTAGACCGGTTGGCTCTGGAGTCCCCCAAGGCTCCATTCTGGGACCCCTCCTGTTTAGTAACTTTTTTAACAAACTCCCCCTTGCCTACCAGGGCCATATTCTGTTGTATGCTGATGATGTTGTCATCTTTACCAGTGATTCTGACCCCTGAGGCAGCTTCAGGAAAACTTTGCCAACATCAAAAGATGTTTCAACAAAAACAATGTTGTTCTCCACCCCACAAAACAGACACAGACCCTACCCTCAGTCAATCTCCAATGAAGAAGGCTCTCCACTGGAACTCGTTCAGCACTTTAAATATCTGGGAGTCACGGTTGACAGTGCCCTATCTTATGCTGTCTATATTGACAATGTTGCTAAGGCCATCAACTCACACATAGGGCTCCTTTACAGACACAAATATAATCTGATCACTGATGCCCTCAATCTAGCCATTCATAGCTCGGTGGTATCACTTATAGACTACGAGCTTCTCATCTATGGGTCAGCCATGGAAATGGCCCTCTGCTGTATCACTGTAGCACTTAACAAAGCCTGCCAGCTCCTAACTGGTTCCGCTCGATTGACCCATACCTGCGATATGTATGCACAGGCTAACTGGCTCCACTTCAAGGGCAGATTAATGTGTCAAACATATGTGATAGCAAAAAAAATAGGTCTTGGAATGATGCCCTTTGGTTTTCTATACACCACCCTTTACCACACCAGAAACTCGGATAGCCAGGCTTTCAAAATTCCCTGCTGCTGCAACTCCCAAGGACAAAGATCTTTCACCCATCGGGCTCTGCTTTGGTTTAATTCACTTCACGTCGACATCTCCTAAGCACCCACATTGGGCTCTTTTAAACAACTGCTCAGACAACATCTTGTTGTTACTGCCAATTGTGACTGCTTCCACTAAGGAGTCCCAATCCAGATGTCCTGCTATCCCATGGGTCCTTATCTCCCCCTTGCATCTCACACCCTCCCAACTCTTCACCTGCCATACCTCCCCGGCCCCCTCACTCACCCATTAGCTGCCCCCTGTCCCCTTGCTCTACTTCACCTCTTCTTCTCCCCTGTGACCTGCCCTCTGGGCTGACTCTCCCACAGGCCCTCCCTGCCTCTCACACTCTCACACCCTACTCTCCTCCCCTCACCTTAGACTAGGCCCCTTGGGCTGCTACACTGGCTCTAACCCTCCAGCTACCCCTTCTACTATTCTTCACCTCCTACCTGTGCTTGGGGTCTTTCCTCTCATCCTCTTATGTTCTAGTTACCACGCCCTCAGCTGCTCACCCATGACTTGACCTTATGGGCTGCAACTCTCCATTGCTATTCTGACATGGATCCTACCTGCAAGGAGCCTCCTCTCCCCTCTTTCCTGCGGCTCCTCTGTCTTGCTCCTGGGTCTCCCAATAATTTATTTTATTTATGTGTGCCCATGGCATACATTGTAAAATGCCACATGAAGATAGTTTTACTGCCCTACAGCTTACCTTGCATACCAGTTGATTTGTCAGTTAACCTCCTACCTGATACATTAGTGCTCCTGTACAGTTCATTTGCAAAAATGATTTTGTTTTATGTACCTTTAGTTTTGTCTTTATTAGACTCCTGTTTGTTTGTTTCTCCTGTACAAACTTCCTTTGATGTGGAACCTATGTAAAGAGCCTTAGCTCAAAGGTGATAATCCAAGATAATTAAATAAAAATAAATAAATAAAGGGGATACCTAGAAGAAGTAGTGAGGACAGCAGACCTGAGAAGTATATTAAAACAAAGTGAAGAGATTATTAGCCCTAAACAAGAGAAAAGGAAACTGGCCACATTATGTGTATCACCACATAGTCAGATAAATTCACCAAAATAAAAACAGCCATTAACAAACATTGGAGTATACTTCAGGCAGCTCCACAGTGAGAGATCATATTTAAAATCAAACCACTGGTTGTTACAAGAAAAATAAGGAGTATCAAGAACAGGGTTGTACACAGACAACTCACAATACCAAGAGACACTATACAAATAGGTTTGAATAATAAGGGCAACTACCCCTGCGTATACTGCATGCAGTTTTGGAGGCCACACTTAAAGAGGGACATTAAACTCCTGGAGAGGGTCCAGAGGAGGGCAACCAAAATGATTTTGGGCTTGGGGGACAGAACCTATGAGGAGAGGCTCGAAGAGCTAAATATGTACACATTGGAAGAGAGAAGGGACCGGGGGGACATGATAGAGGTCTTCAGGTACATGAAGAGGGTAAATAGGGGAGGAACAGTCAGGGTGCTTGGGTGGAAGCTGGAGGGGGGAAGATTCAGGGGAGATAGAAGGAGGTGCTACTTCACTGAGAGGGTGGTGGAGCCATGGAATGCGCTGCCTAGGGGGCTGGTGGAGGCAGAGACAGTGGAGGGGTTCAAGAGGGGGTGGGACAGGTACAGGGGAAGGGTTCTGGAAGCAAAATCCAATGCAGCAAGAATATCCAGAACTGGGAAGGGAGAAGCCAGAGAAGGCGAGGGGGGCAGCAAGGTCAGCTCCCAGGGTGGGGGCTGACCAAACGAGCAGACACGAAAGACTGTTAGGCCTATTCTGCTGGCATTTTAGTATGTTAGTACCCATGTGGCCACTGTAGGGACTGTGCTAGCACCTAGAAAAATATAGCAAGGAATGAGACAGTAGCAATCAGAGACTTTATATCTGGTCAAACTATGTGCACTGTGTACTTGCTGAAATGTCCATGTGATTTGGTATGTGTGGGGCAAACTACGAGAACCCTCCAGAAAAGGGTAGTGGAACATAACAGTACCATCAGAAGAGCAGATGAGAAATCACCTGTTGTGAGACACTTTATACAACAACACCATTCAATACCCTCCTGAAAATTCTTTGGCCTGGAACACGTCCCCCCCATAAGGGAGAGGACAGAGGAAAAAAGCTCCTTTACAAGGCAGTGTACTGAACTGACAGAATGAAAGTTACTTACAGAAAATACAGACATTGAAGAACTAGATTGGTTATCAGTGGCATAATCTTCTATTATATGCTGGACTTTTAAAATATCTAACACATATAAAATTTGTAAATAGAATGTGATATACAGTATATATCTATATATATGTGTGTGTGTATATATATATATATATATATATAAAACTATAGCAGAATAGATTAAGATGGTACTGATACTAACTTCAAGTTTCTCTTTTTACAGCATGTCCTAACGTGGATACTTTTCCCATTGTGATTATATATCACCTCATCCTGTATGTGTGATTCAATGTCAGATGAGCATTAGTAAGGATGCCCCATCTGCATACTGTTCAGTGTCATTATCATACATTGTGTCCACTGAAGTATGGGATTTCTTTATTTCATGGTTGCATATACATAATTCTTTCATACAATCGTACCCTAATCCCCCCCACCTTTTCCATTTTACAATTCATTCTTTCCACCTATTGTTTGACATTCAGATTATTGCATTGTGTCTATTTATGTTATACAGTATGTGTCCCACTTCATCTGATCCCAAGTCTGTCTTATTTTTTATGTCATTAATTCTTTTATGTTTTTATTAATGTTTAGAGTTTTCATTAACTTTTTTTTTTATTGTAATCACACATAGTATACTTAGAAGCATATCTATTCTTATCTGGATCACAAGTACCTTTTAGAGAAGGTTTGGTAGCTGCTCAAGATAGGAGGTGAATGGGGCATGTTTTATAATAATACATTAAGCTATAGGTACTGTTAATATGCAACACAGGCTGCAAACATTGGCAGTCAACAATGGGATCTCTGTATGCTGGAGGGTCTGCACAGATCAGCATGGGTTGACATCATGATGCTGGTGATGTTATCACGCTGGTGATGTCAATGTCATGAGACTCCCAAGGTAACTGTCAATAGTGGGCTTAAAGCGGCATGCTATATTTAAACAAGCCACACACAGTACTCAGTGTCCTTGTTAGTTGGCAGACAAGGCACAGGCCTGTTCACCAGCCAGAGTCTGAGTAAGTGTCCCACGTTGATTAAAAAACTCCAAGAGCTAATACTTAAAACACTATAGTGAGATTTTGCTACATTTGAAATACAAAATGTTTTTTCTCTTGGAACTTACAGGAACAGTGTTTTGGAGGCAAGGTTTCTCCTTAACATGCCAACAAACAGAGAAACTGCAATATTAAAATAAAGCACTACCTTATTTTCAGTAACAAAGCGTTATAAGAATGTTGGAATAGTGCATCCATTTCAGAACTGTTGGTATTATTTAACTACTGCTACAGGCTTAGGGATTTGTTATATGACTTGTAGCCCCACAGCATTTGTTAATCATTACTAAGCACATATACTTGAGGGCAAGAATAACTATATAACTGGCATATGAATTTTATCATTCTGAAACTGGTTTTAAAGAAAAATAAAGTAACAGTACCATGAATACATTGTGCAGTAGCTCATCAGCCATATAAGACAGTGACAAATGTTAGTTGTACATTGTGTTTAATATATTTGCTGTATAATAGAACATGCTTCTACAAGCCGCTAGTGGCTATTTTTTTGTTTGTGTTTACAGGCAATATTTGAATCCTTTTACTAGGAACCAGCAGACACATTTTCAAAATCATCTTGCCAGGTAGGTTGCATATGGTACCTTAACATAAGAACAGTTTGATATAAATGTTAAAAGAAAGAAAATAGTATGAACATGCAGAATACAATTTATATCTAGCATTTCTTATGATATTACAGTACATAGTTCATTAAATAGTGCATAGAACAAGCAGCATATGGTTCATAACACACTAAATGTTTGTGTTGTTTTTTTTGAAAAATATTACATAAAGCTAATTAACGAGAAAGGGATTTTTAGCAACAGTTGAATTTTATGATAACAGAAATATATGGCTACATCATGTTATGTTTATGTTTAATTTGTAATAAATGTATGCCCTGATAAAGAGAGAATAACCCCTCAAAATGTTTGCAGACCATGTCGTGGTGATACCATATGGTTTGTAAATGAATATATTGAGTTGAGTATAAACCATATTTGATAAGTAAGTCATACTACTCCAGAAGTTGTAGTTAATATTCTCAGGCATTTTCTGAAGCAGACTCCTCCCATGTTATTTCTTCTTTTTCAGGTGTCAGGCCACACTGGGTTTCCATATGAGTTTATTTCAAAACCCAGGATTTTTGCTAGAATGGGCTGTCCAAACCAATTTATTATCGAACACAAAAAGTGGGTCTTTCATGGTAATAGGCCTTACAAAAAGAAAACTGGGACCAGCAATAATGATTTGTACTATTTACAAGAAGTTTTGAATTTTGACAAAATTAATGTAAGGAGTAATTACATTTTATTTTATTCAGAAAGGTTTATTAAATTGAACTCAGAAATCATGCAAGACATTGCCAAAGTAATACAATATTTATACAATAAAAATAAAATACAAATACCATGGATGAGTACCAAGACTGGTGAAGCATAATTGCTTCTGATCTAAGGTATAAAGCATTATATCTGAAATTAAATCACGATACTTCGGAAAAAGTGATCAGCCCAAATGATTTATTAACAGTCTCAGAGTTAAAAGAACAACAGATAGATTTGAACTGGCTGAAGTATAACCAGCTAAGGAACTTGTTTGTAGATTTTGTTTGGACTAAATATAAGAATGAAAAGAGAATAAACTAGGAGATTATGAAAGATAAGGAAAGTAAAGTAATGGACAGATTTAGAAATAAAGTTATTACAAAAACCTCACATGAACTTATGTACTGTATATAATAAAGAGTAAATGATAAAACTGTGCAAGCAATAATACCCGACAGTGGGCAGTATTGGGCAATACCGGACCTCCCAGGGGGGTAATGAGTCCCGGCGCCGCAGACCAAGGGCCTTATAGCCCCTGGAAGGTCTGGTACTGCCAATACCACCCACCCTGGAGGGTATTATTGCACTTAGAAAATGGGTTATTTGTGAAATGTTTTATACAATAATTAAAAAGTGGTGCAAATGTGCTTAAAAAACTGGAATAAATTAATAAAAATTGTTTTGTTGCAAAGTAGTCCCTGTAGTGGTATAGCTGTGTAGCTGGCAGCTGAGTGTGCTTTTGTTTTGCATGCCCTGATTTTATGTGCCTTTATTCCTGCTTGAGAGGTTGTTGCCTTGTATCCCTTTTGTTTTTTTGAGCAGATTCTAGTCTTGTGTGTCATTCTGTGGCTGTTGTTTTTTTTTTAAGAGACTGAGGTGGGGTGAGACTGTCATTGGTAGTGCAGTCGGAAGAAAGAATTTCGAGGAAAAATTAAAGCTGCTGCGTGTCCTGTTATGTCAGGTAGGAAGCACGAGTGAGACGTCTTCGGGAGGACAGATGGAGATGTGAACAGGCAGCATTTACTGGCAAGAACAACAAATGTAAGCTTTTTTAAAATATGCAAAGCATTCCTGACAGACTGCTCAAGTCAAGTAGTCAGATCATTTTGCTGGCTCAGTTTGTGTGTGAATGATGATGGGCGACCGGCGACAGAGGGGGAGGAAGGAAGGAGTGGGGCTCTACTTGAGTAAGTAAAGTAATTCAACTGTGTGCCAGGATTAAATGGTTAGGAGTTTAAAAAAAATAATGCTCTGTGGACTACAATGCTTAAGAAACTGTCTTGGGTGAGAGTGTTACATTGTGTATTTCGGGGACAGTAACACACCCTAAGAGTGTAAAAAAATGGCTTCAATTTTGAATTTGCCAAGGATCTTTTGCCCAATGAGTAAGCAGAGTAGGCAAAGGAATATGTTAGGTGGTGATGGGATAAGGTTAGTGGCACTTTTTATTTGCTGGGCATCTATTTAAAGTTAATGTACCCACCCCCAGCAGGGTACTAGCCAATCAGAGCCAGCAGAACAAAAAAGCCCATTTTCTAAAGTTTCATAGAAATGGGCTTTAGATTGTAAGGATATTCTTAACAACCATATCTGGTCAAATATATCAAAATCAGCTAATAAGGTCAATATCAATTCTAAAAATAAATCTATGCAGTATAAGCTTCTTACAAGGGTGTACTATACACTTGCCAGATTGTATAAATGGGGGGGGGGGGGAGATAACAATCAATTCTGGCATGGATGCCCAGTAAAAGGCTCATTAATACATCATTTATGGGACTACCCCTTCATATAAGAGTGGTGGCAAAGTACCATATATCAATTAGAGACGGTAATTGAACCAAGAGTACTATTATTCAATGACTATACTAAATTAGATTTCAACAAAAAACATTTGAAAATAATAACATTAGGATTTATGGCAACAAAATACTTGCTTCTGTCCACATGGACTGCCACTAACCTAGAAAAGTTTAATTTACTGTACATAAATGGTACTCAATTTTCCTGTATATAAGGTTGGAAAAAAATCACCGATAATTTTTTAGAATGAGGTGTTACAAATTATGCTAACTGGAAAGAGATAGAAGTCATGCTACCTGAAATTACAACAATGGAGTAATTTAATAGTTTTATGGCAGTGGGCGGAGCCTACAGCCATCTTGCTATCTGTATCTGGAAAATGGAGTATCATGGAACACATGTTTTAGACTTTTCAACATATCCTTCCATGCCAATTGAAATAAAATACTCCCTTCTTTCTGTTAAGAATATTGGAGACATAACTCCAAGCTGCTTATCAGATGCCATTAGGAAACTGAAACAGCTTGTTAAATATTTGTTAAATATTGGTAGCCCATTAAATTGGAGATTTGTTTACCCCATTCAGAATGCAACAACTTGCACATTTAAATACTTAGCATTTAAACAGCTTCTTGCTACTAGTTTCACTTGGGGATTTATTGTCTTTCAAGAAAGATTGATACCTCATAAATTTCACCTTTTCCCAGCACATCTATAATTTACATTGTTTTTAACTTCTAAAGACACTGTCTTATAAGCACTGTCTGAGACATATGCCAGGTCTTCAGTGAACTACCCAGACTAAATATGTAGCAATCATCAGGAATTTTCTACTATGCTTTTTGGGAAAAAAATATATTGAGCTACAGCAAATACACACACACACACACACACCATCCTCATGGCCACAACATTCAAAATGAATACTGTGTTTAATATGTTATAAAACAATAAAGAAACTGTTTATTTATGTCAGTGAACACAGTGAAGTTCAGTTTAGAGTAGATTTCCTTGAAATATTTTTTATCCTATATTTTGTATCCTGGACCCACACACCCCCACACACATACACACACACACACACACAATCTGTAAACACCATCCTCATTGCCACAGCATTCAAAATAAATACTGCATTCTAACATGTTATAAAACAATAAAGAAACTGTTTATTTATGTCAGTAAACACAGTGAAGTTCAGTTTAGAGTAGATTTCCTTTAAATATTTCTTATCCTATATTTTATATCCTGGGAGGGTGCTTGGGAGATGCTACATCTCATTGTCATAGGGAGCTTCACTTACACATTTTTGCACTGTATTTACTCAGGCTGTCCAGATTAGATGCAATATCTTGTTTTCAGTAGGGTCATGATTTAACCATTTTGATAATGTATTTTTTCAGTCTAGCCTAGTCTAGGGCCCACATATTTGAAGGAGATGCGTGTTGCATCCCAGCGGAAAAGGGAGATGTGTTGTGCAATTCCAACAATGCATTGCAGTGTGATATTCAGACATGCGGGATGCACTAGCCACAAGGGAATGGGTCAGGGTGCACATAAATAGTATGCCATGCAAGTTGAGGATGCATTCCCGTGCATATACCGTGTTGTGGCATACTCAGTGGGAATGCACACCCCTCGCAGTCCAGAGCAGCATGTCCCACAGTTAGGTCATGAATAGCTGGCCTAACCTGGTCAGCCACCCACAGGTGGGCTGTGGAGGTGCACCCAGATGCACAGCAGCCTGGCAGCCGTGGTGGACTAGAGGTACCCACTCCCATCTCTGATTGATTCAACTCCATCCCTGAAGAGCTCCGTAGTGTAGGCCCCCCTGGACCCAATCACAATAGAGGAAACAATGGTCCATATCCAAATCCACCTTAGTACGTAGACACCCCCACTCCCCCCTCATACCCGACCTGTTGCAAAGACTGGCACTGCCCTCCACACCCTGCCACGACCAGCCACTGACTGCACTAGACCCAGGTCAGGGACCTGCACTCCAGAATGACCAAAGTGGCTGTACTATGCATTGGGGCACTACACAAGCTGCAGACCCACCAGTGTATGCAGCCGTGTGTATGTCCCTGGCAAACCACAAGAGAGAATTGACATATCTCCAATGCATGCCTTGTCAATGCTGTATCTTCCTGCTGTCACACACCGCTGCAGGCCCACACTCTCCCCCATTCCCCTGTGTAACATGCCAGCCTCTGGACTGCTAAGGTATCCTGGGTGTCATGGAGTGCGGTATCCTGCAATGCCATTTGCAGTGTACACTGCAGGCTATGGATAGCGCATCCGTGGTTCCCCAATTGTACAAATGAATGGGAGGTCAGCTGTAACATGCCTGTTCCAGGACCTGTGTGAGTGGGTACAGCATCGGCTGTCACTTGCTCTGAGCTGTGCAATGGCACCAGGATGATGTATCTGCATGCTAGTGCCTGAGGTGTATGGACACTGGGCATTATTGCCCGTACATAGCTCATGCCTATGTATGACACATTCCAGTGTCCTACTGCCAGAGCTCTGCCACCTGAAAATAAGATGCCATTTCTTCTGTGAACTATCCAGGCTAAATATATAGCAATCAGCAGGCATAATCTAGGAAAATACATTGTAAAAATGTGTCAAAGGAAGACCACACTGAAACTGCCTCTCAGCAGATCTGCATTGTGCAAATTCATTAAAAATAATGGGTAAAAGCATCCCAAAAGCTTTCCACAGCCATATTGGCTCTGACCAGAGTTTGTTTGTACTGTTATCACTTATTGAATACCTTTGAATATTACTATAGTTGTAGGTCTCTATGATGTGGCTTGATCTTGAACTACATCATTAAATGTTAAGTTTATGTTAAGATTATAAGAAGAAAATAAAACAAAGATAGTTGAAGGAAAAGAAAAAGATGGATTACTAACTTACTCAGGGGCAGGAAGCAGATGGGGAATTTCTCCTCCTCCTCCTCTTGCCTCATGTCATGTAGAGTTCCCCAGGGTTCAGTCTTGTTGCCGATGTTGTTTGCTGCATACATGCTGCCCCTGGGAGAGCTCATTAGGAAGTACAGTTTAGGATTTCATTGCTATGCTTATGATACCCAGCTGTATCTTTTCTTCGCCCCTGGGACATCCAATGCTGTGGAAGTGCTAAACATCTGTCTTGCTGAGATCAATGACTGAAAGGCCTCCAGCTGGTTGCGACTGAACCCTGATAAGACGGAGGTACTAGTGGTGGATTCGAACAGAGGGCATGATAGGTTGGCCTCTGGTGCAGAAACGGGGCCTTTTCTTGGACCTGTACCATTGAATGCCTATACTAGGGTGTGGGATTTTGGTGTTATTCATGTCAGTGGACTGACGCTTGAGTCTCAGGTGTCATGCGTTGTTCATACCAGTTTTTACCATCTGAAGAATATCGCCAGGATAAAGCCCCTAGTTCTGCTCCTGGACTTCCCCACCTTGGTTTATGCCTTTGTGACATTTTGGCTTGACTACTGTAATGAGCTCTATCTCAGAGTCTCTGGAGGTACGCTCTGCTGACTGCATCTGGTGCAGAACACAGCTGCTAGATTGCTGACTGGGAAGTCTAAGTACTGTCGCATCCCCCTGGTGCTGCGTGAACTACACTGGCGGCCGGTCAGGTGGAGGGTCCTCTTTAAGGTGGGCTTGCTCACCTTTAAGTCCTACACAGTCTGGGCCTTGGTTACCTGAAGGACCTTCTCACACCACACCTGCTGTCTCAGTCCGCTCCCTCCACTCCTCCTCTAGAGGCCTCCTTGCGATTCCCAGGATGAGGTTAAAAACAGCAGGTGACAGAGCGTTTAGTGTCGCCGCCCCCGTCCTGTGGAAGTTGTGGTCTCCAGCTGTAAGAGAGGCCACTTCTGTTGAGGTTTTTAAAGTCTGCCTCAAGGCCTTCCTGTATAATCAGGCTTTCCTGGACTTTGTTTTATAATTTTATCTGATACCTGACTTTCATGCTTAATTTTGTTCCTGGTTGTATATCTACTGCTGAGCATATTATTTTAAAATTTTATGACAGTGAGTTTTAGTGTAGCATATTTATTATTAGGTTCTATATTGTAAGTCATTTTTATATATTTTTATATTGCTGGTTTTGTCAGAATGTGATTTTAATTCTACAGTACCAAGAGCCTCCGGGATGGGTGTCTTTTTAAATAAAATTTGCCTTGCCTTGCTGTGGTGGTGGACAAGCATTACTCCATGTGGAGGGAAGTACTTAGCGGCTTCCCTTAAGGATCAGTACTGAGACCACTGCTTTTCAACATCTTAATTAATGATCTGGAAGTTAGGATCTCTAGCATGTTTTTTTATGCTGCTGGGTGACATTAACCAGGGTACTGGGCTCCCTTGAGGATGGGTACAAACTTCGGGAAGGGCTAAATAAGCTGGATGACTGGTATGACTTTTGGAGCCTTAGATTCAATATAGCCAAATGCAAGGTGCTTCACTTGGGAGGGAAGGACCAATATACTGTGTGAGACTCCTCTTGCTGCAGTCGAGGAGGAAAAGGACTAGTGGGTCATTATAGACACAGGCCTGAGGCATGACAAGCAGTGCATGGCCACTGTCAGGAGGACCAGTGGAATGTAGAGATGCATCAAGAAGGACAAGAGCAGCAGGGGACATGAGCATGTCATTTTACAAGGCCCTGGCCAGGGCCCACCTGGAGAACCATGTGCAGTTTTGGCCTTAGAACAAAAAAGGACCTTAAGGCAGTGAAGAATGTGCAACACAGGGCCACACAAAGGAACTGCAGCATGGGGGAGAAACACTACTGTATGAGGCAAGGCTGTATGCCCTCGCATGTTCACTCTGGAGAGTGGACATAATCTCAGTCTTTTGCATATTCAGGAGCATCAACAAAACTGAACAGTTGGGGATGTTTGATCTGTTGTCCTGCATCAGAAAGCAGGGACACATCCTGAAGCTCATGGGTGGAAAATTCAGAGGCAATGTTAGGAATCATGTATTCTCCAGAGGGTGGTAAACCAATGGCACAGCTTACCAGAGGAGACAGTGGACATGAATACTGTACAGTCCTATAAGCTAAGTCTGGATAAATGGCTGCTTACAAGGGAATCACAAGGTACCCTGGGTAGAAGAGTGAGTAGGGAACCATATAAATTGTCATAAGTTTGCATAACATACTTATTTTATCCCTACGTCTGAAGCAGGGGGGTGGACATGACAGACCTTGAGTCCTTTCTGACCTTAAACTGTTGTAACTAAAGGCGCTTTTACACACAGGTTTTTAAAATGAAATGAGCATTACCTGTGGCACCGTTATACTCTGTTGCGTTTTTAGGATCCCTTCTACACTCCGCGAGTTTTCAGGCAGCTTCCACCTCCATTTGTGTTTTGGCATCCCCACAGAGCTTGCTGATCTATTGCTGTTTGTGCACCGCTTTGGAATGGCTGTTTTACACAGCCCGACGAAACGGAACACAACGGTGTAAACCGCGAAAAGCAGAGACTGTGGTTTGGACGCGTGTTCGCCTATGGAACGAAACAGATGCACTTTACACACAAGGGATGTAATGGAATACTGTTTCCATAACAGTTATTCCGTCACATAAACCTGTGTGTAAAAGTGCCTATAGTGTATGTTACTTCCTGCAGTATGACTTATCTGCCAACATTTAGGAGAATTTTTGGTCCGCCTTAATGACTGAGACAGTGACTTTATTGTTTGATCTTATCTTTCTATGTTTTCCTATCAGGAACTTGTGAAACATTATGAGAGCCTGAAAGCCTTTTCCCTTGTCTGGAAACATACAAGCATAGAATTCTCTAGTAGACAAAGGCCACTTCGCCCATTGTGTCTGCCCAGTACTAACAATCTAATGTGCAATGTAAGAGCCCTAGTGGCTCTTCATAACTCCTTCTCCACACTCCCCTTCTGTTACTGTATTTACCAATCTCATATATATGTCCCATCATGTTTGAATTCCCTCCCTATGTTTGTACACACCACCTCCTTCAGCAGCATATTTCACCCTTCCACAACCCTTGCTGTGCAAATGTACTGTACTTTATAGTATCCCTCATACATTTGCTCCCAGCCCAGTTCATGAAATTACCCTTGATGTTTGTGTTCCCACTAACTTTGCACAGTTCCCCACTATCCACATTATTTACCTGATGGAGGTATTTGTATGTCTCAGTCATGTCTCTCTCTCTCTCCCTCCCTCCCTCTCTCTGTCCTTGCCTCCATCAGGTACATGTTTAGGTCTTTCAGTTTCTCCTCATAAGACCTTCCCTGCTGTCTCTGGATCATCTTAGTTACCTTACACTGCACTGTCTTCACTCTGCACCTGTCCTTCAACAAATACAGTCACCAAAACATTACAAAGAACTTTGCTTATTTATTTAAAAATTGGTAATCAGAAAAGGCATACTGAACCAAGGCTTCTTTCCAGGTGAGGCTAGGGGGATGGGGTACTGGAAAGTAACCAAAACAATTAACCTAACATGGTAAACACAAAAAAAAAAGTACCAGGGGTAACAAGGTGTGATGAGAGAAGTTGAGTTCATACAAGCATTACAAGCATTATGTTCAACATATGCAAAAAAGCTGTCAGTGCGCCATGCAAGAGGAGGGTCAAGCAGTGCTAAGGATACAGAAAAGAGGCTAGGGGCAAGAGCCCCATAGGCCCCGCTAAAGGGAGGCTTAAATAGGGAGGGGGGCTCAGCAGATAGGAAAGAGAGAGAAGTTAAGAGGGGAGTGACAGGAACGGGGGGAGGATGATTATGCCTTATGAAGAGTCTAAAAGCACGGAGTGAGGGGGCGAGTCAGAAAGAGGAGGGCAGCAGGTTCCAAAGGGATGGGAGATGGTATGAGAAGGCAGTTTGCCCAGCACAGGATTGAGGGTGTGGAATGGAGAAGGTGAAAGAGTCCCTGGAGTGCAGTGAATAGGAGGAGGCTGGGGTAGGGAGAACCAATGTTATTTATTTATTTATTTACTTATTTACATATTTAAAAGTTTCACCAGGAAGACATACTGAGCAAATTTCTCATTTCCAGATGTGTCCTGGGGGGAAGGGTACAGATGATATAGTGCAACAAAACAAGGGTATTATAGCAAGCAGTAAGTACAATAGACACATAACGTTGGCATAATATACAATAGCATTTGTTACATAGGTGATAACATGAGGACATGTAGCAGTAATACAGTGATTGGAATGACATCATAGACATTAAATATACAGTATACAGATGAGCATGATAAGTGCCACCTAGTAGCTTGTGGAGGAGGGGTATTTGGTCCAACAGGACACTGGGTGTCTGGGTGGTTAGGGACAGTTGCATATAGGGAAGTTGAGGGAGCGCATGAGGGAGGAAAGGGCAAGGGACAATGTAACATGATGAATATTTGTTGGGAGTGAGTTCCAGAGTTTGGGGAAGTGTTGGGAGAAGGAAGCCTGATCAGCTTGAAGTGGACCTGAAGGGGACAACTAGAGAGTGTGCGTCACTACTTCTGAGGGAGTGGGAATAGAGGTGGGAGGAAGAAAGAAGAGACAGAAGGTAGGAAGGTAATACACTGAACCAGAGCTTGCCAGTGAAGATTATACAGTGAAGCCAGTGACAGTTGGTGAGGGAGGGGAGAGCAAGAGATTGATATGATGTGCAGTGGTGAGTGTGGGGAGGGCAGTTTAGGGCAAAGTGACAGAAGGAGTGGAAGAGAGTAACCAGTCTGGAAAGGGTCTTTTTAGAGGCAGCACGGTAGACTACGTCACCATAGTTGAAAGTTGGAAGGATAATTTTCAGTAGAATTTCTCTACGGGCCGGCAAGGGGATGCATTCATGGTTCCGGTACAAGGCACCACGTTTGCACAGCAATTTCTTGTGAATAGCTTCTATGTGACTAGAGAAGCCAAGGTGTTTGTTAAGCGAGACCCCAAAGTACCTAAAGGAGGCAGAGTCTTCCAATGTATATGCAGCTAGAGTATGGAAGGAGGGGGTGGAGGGGAGCCTAGAGAGTATCTGCCTAGTGCCAAAGGTCCTGGAGACTGTCTTCTTGGCATTTAGAAACAACTGGTTGGCATGTAACTACTGCTGGACATTACTGAAATCCTGCTGCAAGGTGGATGTCACCTTGGGGGTGGAAGGACCAGATATATACAGGACAGTGTCATCCGCATACATGTAAATGGATGCAGATGTACAGACTGAGGGGAGATCATTTAAGAAAATAGAGAAGATAATTGGGCCAAGGACTGAGCCTTGTGGGACTCTTGTGTGGATGGGAAGGGGTGAAGAGAGAAAGAGAGAGACCCCAATTCTTACTGATTGTGATCTGCCCATAAGGTAGGATTTGAACTAGTTAGTGGCAATACTGGACAACCAAGAAGATGAAACAGAGAAACATAGACTTTGATGGCAGATAAGGACCACTTGGCCCACCCAGTCTGCTCATTTCCCTACCTATTAGATAAGCTGCAGATCCTAGTTAACCAACAGTCTACTTCCTCCTACCCCCCACTAGAATTACCTTATGTGTGTCCCATGCATTCTTGAATTCCCCCACTATTTTTGACCCTACAACCTCCTTAGAAAGGCCGTTCCATGCATCTTAAGAGTTTGTCCAGTAGGATGAAGTGGGAGACAGTGCTGAATGCTTTGGCTCGGTGGACAAAGATAGCAGATGTTATAAACCCCTGTTCCATACCTGTGAAGATAGAGTCAGTGAGCTGCAGTAAGGAGGTGGAGGTGGAGTGTTTTTTTCGGAAGCTAGACTGGAAAGGGGTGAAGAAGGAGGAGTAGAGGTGAGGAGTGAGTTGGGTGAGTACTAGATTTTCTTGTAATTTGGCAAGGATAGGAAGGAGGGAGATGGGGCAATAGTTGCCTGATGAGGTGTGGTCACCATCTTTATGGAAAGGGATGACTGTGGTGTGCTTTCAGGCATCTGGGACAGAGAAAAGTTTAATTGAGAGATTTAACAGAGCAGCAATAGGGTAAGCAATGGCAGGAGCAGACAGAAAGAGTAATTTTGCATCAAGGCCATCAGGGCTCTTGCCTTTAAATGGGTTTAAAGTGAGTAGTGCCTTGAGTGCTGCAGAGGGGGAGATAGGGGAGAATCAGAAGTGTGAGACGGGGGGCAGAAGGAAAGGAGGGGGTGTGGGTGGTAGGAGATGAGGGAGAAGGTGCAGGAGGTAAAGAAGGTGTTAAACTCCTTGGCTACGGAGGAGGGGCAGACAGGATAGTGTTGGCTACCCTAAGGACGGGGCCAGAGGGGCTATTTGGGGGGGGCAACTAGTGTGTTGACCACCTTCCAGAATCTGGAATGGTGGTTAATGTTTGCTTGGAAGGTGTTTGAAAAGTACTTTGCTTTAGCTTGCCTAACTAACCTTGTACAGATGTTCCAGAGATGACAATGAACTTTGGTAGGCTGCTGCAGAGAGTGAATGTTTGTGGTCTTTCCACACTTGGTCCTGGGTCTTTAGACAATCCAGGAGGTCCGATGTGATCCAGTTATATACAGTGGTAGAAGCACTTCTCTTCTCAGATGCTAGTCTTTCTCTCTGTGCATCCCATTATCACATTTGCCATTCCCACTGCCCTATTGCATTGCGCTGTTTCTTTAGATTGTCTACAGTTGTTACTACAAGTTCCTCTCCTGTTTTGTGCTTTCTACTACTACCAGAACCATTCTGTACTCAGTCTTTGTTTTTCTTTCTTTTTTTTTTTGCTACTTCATTCTTTTCCTGGCCCTAGTTGGCCTCTCGTCTGGCTGCCGTCCCAAGCCCCTGTTCCCTTCAAGCCCTCACCCTTGTAGCCCCCACGGCTTACCCCCCATGGCAGGGCAACAGGGAGCCCCCTTCTTACCTGTCCATCCAGGATATGGCTCAGGATGTTACCTCCGGGAATGGAGCACCAGGGGACAGCCATCAAGCTGCCACGACTAGCCACCAGGGTCTTTTATCCATTTTCTCCCCTGCAGGAGGTGGCCTACAATGATGCCAGTGATGAGCATATGCACGCTTTTGCACACATCCCCACCAGGCATCTGTCATGCTCCTGCCCCATATAGTGTCAGCAGTGCTGTGCCGAGCCTCAGCCTCAGCCAGGGGTCAGACATGCACTGACTGCAGGACACCCCCCTTCCCGGAAATGGAGAGCAGTCTATCTGACACTCAGTCCAACTCCTTTTCTGCTGACCCCCGGCAACCTGTGCTCATTCCCGAACATGGGTTGCTGGCGTGGCGCGAGGTGCAGCAATCAGTGCCTCAGCCCTCAGCACTACCGGGCAGGCTATAGTCTTAGGATTTCTAACTTCATTGTATTACACTTTAACTGCCATACTTTATACCACTTCTCCAATCTACCCAGTTCCTCTGCCTCCTCCTCACTATCCACCTGACCACAGATGGTTAACATCTTCAGTGAAGAGGCATGTTTTGCCTTGTATCCTTACATTAATGTCACAGATGAAGATGTTGAAGAGGCCTGGTCCCAGTACGCTTTTTCTCTGTGGCACACCGCTAGTGACCACTTGTCCTCCAATAATTCCTCATTAATTATAACCCTCTGAGTCATGCTGCTCGGCCAGTTTCCTATCCATTTTGTGATCTTGTCCCCCAACCCCAAGCCATGAATCTTCTTTATCAACCATCCATAATGGATGGAGTTGAAGGCTTTATTGAAGTTAAGGTACAGAATATCTACTGCCTGTCCCTTGCCCACTACCCTCATCATCCAATTGGTTAGACTGAGCAGGTTTGTCTGACATGACTGCACCACCTGTGAAACTACTGTATGTTTTCATTTGAAGTCAATTTTCTCTCAGGAACCTTAACAGCCGCTCCATTATTATGGTCTCCAGTAGATCACCCACTACAGATGACTAACTGACAGGCCTGCAGTTCATCCTTGCTCCTGTTTTTGTGCAGGGAAACTTTATTCAGAGTGCTCCAGTCCCTGCACATTATATCAATTACCAGTGAACTTCTGAAGAGCTCATTCTAGGACTCCGCTAGGATGAACCCCATCTCCTTTAGCTTATGGAAATGCAGTGCATCCACGCCCATAGACCTATCCACTATCAGTGTGCTTAAAGTGAAGGTCCCTTCAGCCTTCTGTTCTGTTTACCTGTGTAGTTTGTAGGAATGCACAGTGATGGTAGTGGAAGTAGCAATAGGTGCCTCGTCTGGGAACCGCAGTGCCACACTATTACAGAAAGTGCAGACAGAAAGTTGTAGCATGTGCCTACTGACTAGTCATGGCAAAAGCTTAAATATCATTGCTAACAAGCAAAAAAATAAGAAGGGTGAGCATACCTTATTTCTCCACAGTGCTTCTCTTTATTGACTCATTTGTGAATAAAAAGTGCGCATTCCATACAAAGGCATCTGAGGCAAGCTCGTTTCATTTCCTCATTCCCCCTCCACTCACTCCCATGATGGGAGGGGGAATGAGGAAGTGATATTTAAAGCATCAGTGCATGATAGCGGTGAAAAATTTGACCTATTCTTTTTTATTTGATTTTGATTTCCCCTTATCTCTTGGCTTGTAGGATACCCTTTGTCCATTTTGAGTCTGATGCAATACTTTCTTTCACATTTGAAATAATAAAAGAAGTGCTCCTTTTAGTATGGCTTGGACCAGGTTTTCATCAATATTTGCAGCTGTTTTTGAACACATATTTTCCTGTGTGGTCTGGGAGCACTGCTTGCTGCATTAGAGTTCATTTTAATCATAGCAGAAGTGATTTTAAACAACTGATGTACAAAACCAGCTGAGAATACTAATGAAAACCTGGTCTGAGACATATTAAAAGGAAATTACCTTTTTATTATTTCAAATTTGAAAATAAGTACTAAAGCAGACAGAAATTTACAGAAAGCATGCAATCATACAAGTCACGAGTTAAGGGGCAATCAAAAATGCAATAAAAAGTAATGGTCAGAATTCTCACTGCTATCATGCCTTGCTGCTTTAACCTTTTACCACAACCAGTTTGCAGGTGCCTGCTACCACTTCTCATTTGCATGAAAAATGATTGCCTCTATTGCACCCTCCTAATCTCATCAAGATTTAAATGTAAATAAGGTACTTAAGTCTGGTGTGAAAACCTGCTTGACTCCATTGCAAAAGTCATGACCCAACTCACTTAAGGCATCCTGGAATTTTATGATGTTTTAATGCAAAAGCCTGCAATAGTTACATTATATTACACAGTGCTGTTGCTGTCCTCTTCAGTCTCTATGTTCTTGTCTTATGTGGACTGTAAAACTGTTCAAGGCATAGTAAGTGCGCAACTGTTTTCTGTAGTTTAAAGTGTATGTGAGTTAGGAAAAAAAATGATTTAAGGGAATACAGGGGCTTCACAGGAAATGTAACAGAACGGATTATGAGTATAACTTCTGCTGGCTTGTGCAGGTATGCATCAACTCCCATAATGCCTTTCATGAGTGGGGTCATGAACTTTACAATGGAGACAAAAATATTTTCACACCAGGGCAAAACAGAGTGACGCAACCTCATTTATATTTAAATTAAGATGAAATTAGGGAGATGTAAGAGAGGGAGTCATTCATCATGTCTACAGACTACACAGGTATACAGATAACAGGTGGAGGGGACTTTTCCTTTATGCCCTCTAGCACCCTTGTCACTGAGATTTGATCCTTGTCAACACCCTGCTTTCCCTCACCCTTCACCCTGAAGACATAGTCCAGCAATGACCCATTTTCTTCTACTGTGAACACTAAAAATAAATATTCATTCAGGATGGTGGCCTTTCCTTTATCATTTCCCTTCTTTAATCTGACAATCCCCTTCCTATTTTTGAGTTACTTGTATGTAATGAAAGGTTTTGTCTTCCTTCTTCATTCCCCTTGCTGTTCTCAACTCTGTGTCAGTCTTAGCCTTCCTAATAGTAGTGCTGACCAGTTGGCCCACCCAGTCTGCCTATTTTTCACTGCCTACAGTATCGCTGCAGACCCTAATTGATCTCCTGCTCTTTTTCCCTCACCCTCTCTTTTCCACTAAGATTTCCATATGCTTATTGCATGCATTCATGTCCATCAGTGTTTTATCCCCCACCACCTCCACTGAAGGCTGTCCCAGGAATCCACCACTCTTTCTTTTTTTTTTTTATTTTGCTTTTTACCTCCACGCCTCTCGTCTGCCCTTCTGCTCCGGTCACGGACCCCAGGATCCCCGGTCACCGGATATCGCTGACTCCCCGGTCATCCCTGGCTTGCCCCCAGAGAGCAGGGCTGCCTCGATCCCTCCCACACCGAATCAAGGCCTAATAACTGGTTGGGGGAATGGCTCCAGTGACCAATCAGGTATCCTCAGGGCAGAGTCGCATCTAGACGCTTAGGCGGAATTTTACGCTTTATTCCCAATCCCCGAGGAGGCAGAGACATGCAATGAGACGCCAGCGTCCGCTCCTGCCTCTCCCCCCGACGAAGCGCGGCAGCGTGTCCCCAGCCTCCGAGTAGGGGGTCCCCATCGCGACCGGGTTGCTAGCTCCCATTCTCCCCGAGTAGCGAGAGCAGTCCATCGGACGCTGATCCTTTCTCCCCTGCCAGCCCTCTGACGACTCTGGTCCGTTCCTGAACCTGGTCGCAAGCGTCGCAAGCGGAAATCCCACCACTGCGCCGACGGGCCGGCTCACCACTCTTTCTATGAAGAAGAACTTCCACACATCTCTCCTGAATCTACCCCCTCCAGATTCATAGCATGTCTCCTTGTTCTTAAGCTCCTTTTTTCTGAAAAATACTTCCCTCCTGTATTATTCATGCCTGTGAGGTACTTCATTTCATTTCATTTTTATTTTAAACTGAAAAGGCATGTGAGCAAAAATTGCTCCTTTTCACAAGTGTCCAATGTACTGTATAACAACAGAATAAGAAGTGAACAGAAAAGTGATTGGAGTGATAAAATTAAAGGGAGCAAGTGAAATAAAACATAGAGTAAAAACTATAAACAAGCAAAATCATATATACAGATGATTGCGGTAACACACTGGATTTGGGGTCTCAGAGCACAGGAATTTTACAAACAGCTGTGCACAAAAACTAGACAGGCAGAATAATAAATGCACATGACTGATGTTAAACACAAGGAATATGTACAACGGTATTTAAAGATCTCTAGCATATCCCCCCTCCCCCTCCTCTCTTCCAGGGTGTACATATTGAGTTCCTTTAGTCTCTCGTTATAGGGCTTTTGGTGCAGACTCAGTACCATTTTAGTTGCCCTCCTCTTGATTGCTTCCTTTCTATGTCCTTCTGGAGATGCAGACTCCAGAACTGGACACAATACTTCAGGTGGGGTCTTACCAGTGATCTATACAGGGACAACACCACCTCCCACTTTCTGCTGGTGATACCCCTTTCTATGCACCCAAACATCCCACTTGCCCTTTCAAATGTCTTGTTACACTGTCTGGCCACCTTTAGGTCATCCAATATGATTACCCTCAAGTCTCTTTCTTGCTTGGTGGTTGTCTATACCACTCCATCCATCTTATACCCCGCCTCTGGGTTTCTATGCCCTAAGTGCATTTAAGTGCATTATTTTGCATTTTTTTCACATTAAACCCCAGTTGCCCTACACTTGACCACTCCTCAAGTTTTCTTAGTTCTCTTCTCATCCTTTCCACCACTCCTAGAGTGTCCACCCTGTTGCAGATTTTGGTGTCATCCACAATGAGACAGAACTTCCCTTCCAGCTTCTCTGCAATGTCACTTATAAAGACATTAAGTGAACTGGTCACATCACTGATCCCTGAGGCACCCTGCTGCTCACCCTCCTTTCCTCGGAGTGAACTCCATTTACCACCAACCTCTGTGGCCTATTTCGTAACCAGCTTCTTACCTAGTTTACCACCTTTGGACCCACTCCTAAGCTACCCAGCTTGCTTACTAATCCCCTATGTAAAATGGTGTTGAAAGCCTCACTGAAATCTAGGTAGACCATGTCCACTGCTCCAACCTGCTCTAATTCCTTGGTCACCCAGGCAAAGAAATCTATCAGATTCATTTGACATGACTCCACTCCCCCATGAATCCATGTTGCCTTGGGTCTTGTACCCCACTGGATTCACTATATTTATTTATTTATTTTATTTAAAATTTGGTAACCGGGAAAGGCATACTGAGCTGAGGCTCATTTCCAGGTGTGACCCAGGGGATAGGGTAAAGGGATTTACAATGGTCAGAATTGTACAACATTGAGACACTCATTGATACAGTAGAACAGTATGCAAAAATTGGCAAAATATACATTTAAGTTACATTTTCAAGGTAGCAGTTTTCAAAGTGCATAGTACATGAGGACATTTATAAACAGTGTTAACATTGTACATAGTTCACATTACAGTTTTAATTAGAGATAATTGTACAGTGGCAGAGTAAGCTTGTGCAACATGCCAGGTATGAAATTGCATGGAGTAAGAACTGGGAGATGAAAGAAAAGCTGAGAAATATAGGAGAAAATCAGGGTATGAGCCTAGAGGAGCCTACGGAAAAGATGTAGGGGAGAGAAAGGGCAGAGGGTCACAGAGCACCAGGAGGGACAGAAAAGAGGAGGGGGGTAGGCGTCTTTTCCTTCAGCAGTGATTTCATTAACTTCCCCCCACCTATTTTTTTTTTTTATTATTGTTTGTTTATTTCAGTCTAGGATTACAAATACCTTTGAGTCAGGGCTCTTTTACAAAGGTTCCACGTCATAGGTTACAGCAGGACAACATGAATGGCAGCATGACACATAATCACTTATCGATACATATACTAAGAATTAACTAGTATTGATGGAAATAGAGGAAAAGAGGTGGGGGATGTCAAGGGGGTAGGGAGGGGGAGGTCAGAGGGGAAGATGGAGGAAGGCTGGGGTGAGGTCTGGACAAGGGGGCTGCCACCAGGAAGGCATTGTCAGAGAAACACAAATTAGCAAAAGAGAGGCCAGGTGTTTGCAAAGTGCTACAGACACAGTGCCTTCCAGGCTAAGAGGGGTAATTTACCCACCACCCTCCTGGTAGGAGGTCAGCATATGGTCAAGGTAGTCATAGGTGGTGGGAGGTCAGTTATTAGTCAAGGCAGTCAAAGGTGCTAGAGGCAATGAGTGACTGTCAGAGTCTGGATTTAAAAGCGCCGAGCGAGGTGGTGGTGGTGGTAATGTCACTAGAAAGTCCACTCAGCCAGCTTGGCGCTCTGTAAGCAAAGGATCTTTGACCTTGCGTAGTACGGCAGCGGGAGATTTGAAACAGCTGTGGCTTAGACTCCCTGGTGCTGTGACTGCTGTTTCTGGGTTGTAGGAGGGAACAGACTCCAGGAGGTGCAAGACCCATCAAAATTTTCTTTGCCACCACACAGGTTTGATATTTTATTCGATTGTCTAGTTGCAAGCAACCAGTTTGAGTATAGAGGTCACAGGTGTGTGTAAGGTGTTGAAAGCCAGTGAAGAGCCGACAAGCCTTGTTGAGGGAGGTAGTTACATGTTTGAGCACTGTAGCAGTAGCAGAGCTGTAGATGATAAGGCCATAGTCAATAGTGGTAATGATGGAACTCTGAATGGCAGTTGCCAGTGCTTCGGGGGTAAGGTGTCATCTGTGTAGGGAAAAACAAGCCCAGTCGGGAGTTAGCAGCTTTGGCAACATTATTAATGTGGGCAACATAGGAGAGGTGTAAGTTGAGAGTGATCCCAAGGTATTTGAAAGTTTGGACCTGTTCCAGAGGACCACCTTGTGTGGTATTAATGGCGAGGTGGTGATGCTTATGCTTATAGTGGGTGCTGCTGAAAATTATGGTTTTGTTTTTTTTCTGGCTAACGATCAGTTTATGCTTTACGAACCAGTTCTCAACCATAGAAAAATCCTGCTGGAGTTTTTTTTGCAGTCGATTCGTGTCCTGGTGGGACGCAAGAATTACCACAACATCGGCATAAAGTATGATTTGTTCAGAGCAGGAGTCCTGGAAGGTGTTAAGGAACAAACTGAAAAGGAGTGGGCCAAGGATAGAGCCCCGTGGAACACCAGAGCAGACAGGTTTGGCATCGGAGAGCACACCCACAATTTTTACACATTGTGACCAGTTTTCGAGGTAGCTTTTGAACCAAATAACAGATTCAGAGGAGAGCCCAGAGGACTAAAGTTGGCCAAGTAGGAGACGGTGGTGGACAGTATCAAAGGCCTTGGTGAGGTCAATATAAATAGCTCCAGTGAGTTTTCCAATGTCCAGAAATCTGTGGATGGCACCAGTGAATTCCAGTAGGGTGGAAGCAGTACTATGGCCTTTCCTGAAACCATGTTCCTGCCAGCAGGGAATATTATATTTGTCCAAATAGTCGGTGAGCTGACCTGCTACCATACGTTCCAATGCCTTAGAGAGGGGAGGTAGGATAGAGATTGGGCGATAGTTTCCGTGTATGGTCTTGTCACCACTTTTATGGATCGGAGTGACTGTGGCTGATTTTCATTTGTCCAGGAACTGGCTGAGAGAGAGAGAGGGAGAGGTTCAAAATCCTGGTGAGAAGCCCCAGGACTTCTTCTAAGGTGAGGGATAGAAGCTTGTGGTCGAGTGAGTCATTGCTTGATCTGGATTTGCATAATGCTTTGGTGACGTACTTGCGAACATCATTTGTCTGTACTGCTTTAAAGTAGAAGGGAGGGTGACTGGCAGGGGGGTGGGGCTGTGGTATGTGGGGGTCATCATCATTGAAGAAATCAGGGGGGGGAGAACACTGCTGAGGTCGGTGAATGCAGTGTTGAAGGTGTCAGCAATGATTTTTGGATCAAGTGAGGAACTCCCGTTTACCTTGAGCATGGCCAGCAATGATTTGGATTGCATCCCAGTGACTTCTTTTATGTTGTTCCAGAAGTCTCTCCCTTTTCCCCAAGTGTCAGTGAGGGCTTTCTTGTAGAAGTCGGACTTCTGTTGCCAAATGGATTTAGTGCAATTGTTCCATGCACGTTTGTAGTTCTGGATGTTAACTTATCTTTAGCCAGTTTCCCACAGATGGTCACTGGATTTTAGTTTCTTAAGGAGGTCTCCTGATAGCCAAGGCTTGCAGAGAGATTTAACTTTGCGCTTTTTTAGAGGAGCAAATAAGTTACAGGCTTCATTAAAGATGTGGATAAAATGGTCCAGAGTGGAATTGGTATCAGTTGCCCTGAAAACAGGTGACCAGTCCTGAAGGAGTAGGTGGGATATGAGATGTGATAACTGTCCATGAAGTAGAACTCTACTGTAGATGATCTGTATCAGGCTAACTGGTCTATAATTGCCAGCCTCCTCCCTGCTACCACTTTTGTAATGTGGGACTACATTTGCCCTCCCCCAGTCCTCCAGAATCACTCCTGTTTCCAATGAACTGTTAAAAAGGTCAGTCAGAGGTGCAGTCAGTACCTCCCTGAGCTTTCTCAATACCCTTGGATGCACTGCGTCTGGCACCATTGTTTTATCCATGTCAAATTAACGTATCCCTTCAGGACTCTCTCCACAAAAAATGGACTAGCATTCAGCTCCCACACTCCAAATCTCCTGTTGCTGTTTTGTGGCCCCCTTCCCTTCTTCTGTGAACACTGAGTAAAAGTATTTGTTCAGGATGTCCACCTTCCCCTGGTCCCCCTCTGTGTAGTCCCCCCCTTTTCCCTTTTTAACCTTAGAATCTTTCACCTGGTCTTCCTCTTTTTGCTTACATACCTAAAAAATGTCTTGTCCCCTTTTGTTACTGCTTGAGCAATTCTCTCTTCAGTTTACACCTTCGTCCTCCTTACTGTTTTCCCTGCTTCCATCTGTTCCTCCTGATGCACCTCCCTATCCTCCTCCCTCTGCATCTTCTTATACCTTCTGTATACTACCCTTTTAGCCCTTACCTTTCTAACCACCTCTTTAAAGAGCCATAGCAGTCTCCTTTTCCTCTTGCTTTTACTGACTTCCTTAACATAGGGGTTTGTCACCTTCCCTATGTCCCCTTTTAGCTTTGTCCACTGTTCCTCCACCTTCTTAGGTCCTCCACCCCAACAGGTAATCCCTAAGGCATTCACCCATCTTTATAAAATCTGCCCTCCTGAAGTCCAGGGCCCACGCCTTTGTGTGGCTCAGTTTTGCAGTCTTCCTTATATTGAACCACACTGTACAGTGATCACTGGTCCCCAAGTGGCCTTCCACCTTGATGTCCCTATTAGTGAGTACCAGGTCCAGTATTAACCCTTCATGAGAGGGTTCACTGACTAGTTACCTGAGGAACACCCCCTACAGAGAGTCCAGGATGTCCTTGCTTCTAGCTGAAGCCGCAGCTGGGAGGCTATAATCTACATCCAGCAGACTGAAGTCCCACACCAGCAGCAACTCCTCCTTTTCTGCCATTTTGCCAGTGGCTTCCACCAATACCTTATCTGACTCCACTCCCTGTGTTGGAGGTCTGTAGATCATGCCAGCATGAGTGCTGGCTCCTTTCCCTATCTGCAGGATGACCCAGAGTACCTCTGCCCCCCCCATATTCCCTGTATCTCTGTCGCTTTTATGCTTTCCCTCACATAAAGCACCACACTCCCTCCTGTTCTTCCCACGCTGTCCTTCATGAACAGAGTATAGTCTAATATGGCCATGTCCCTGTCATGGTTTTCAGTGCACCATGACTCAGTAATGGCCACAATATTCATGTTACCCTCTGCCGTGATGGCATCTTGGTCTAGAATCTTATTTCCTAGACTTCTAACATTGGCACACATGGCCTTCCAGATTTTGTCAGCAATATGCTTGTTGTCCACTTTTTTCCTTCCCTCCTTCCCCCTCACAGAAGAGTTGGAGTGAAATAAATCAGCAGTGAGGCAACCAGGAAGTTGTGGCAGCTGCACTTTGAGGCCCTTTGAGGCCACCAGGATTTTGGACCTGAGAACCACTGTCATAGAATATTTTCCCCAGAGTGTGATCCCTCCAACATTAATGCTGTAGGTGTATACTGTGCCCTTGATTATCTATCCACTTTGGTGCAAGAAAAAAATTGCGAATAATTGAGTGACTGATAACTGAGGTCTAGTAAAAAAATCACGCTGTTTATTTGTGTTAAAATTTTTACTGCTCTTAATTGGCACAACGGGTATATTTTATTTTTAAAGTCACATATTAAAAATGTAAACTCTCACCACTAATTTCTGTGTAGCATAGAATAATCTGTGATGCACATTAGTTTTAGTTTGCTGCAGTCACTGCATTCTGTTTGTTTGAAGATAAATGTTTAAATATATTTTACTTGCTTTATTAGCTTGTTTCCAGGTATGTTAGTAAAGTCTGTATTGTCGTCGTGTCAAATGAACATCTAGACAGTAGATTGTCGAGTGATATATCTATGTGGCTAACTCCGAAGAAGCATATTCAAGCCATAATAAGTAGGACCATCCCAAATTCACAGCTAGTCAAATCAAAATTCATTCAGAATTAAAGCGCATGTTAAAGGAAAAACCTTCCCTCCCATTCACAAAATACTTTTCGCTAGTGTTGCATGTAAGTGAATGTGGAAATTGCATTTTTTTCTTATCTATTGTTTTAAACTCTGTGATTACATACAGTATATTATGACAGACTGCGTCACCATAGAAAAAGGGCATAGGGACCCATGGTCTAATGAGCTATTCACACCTGGCCTGGCCAATAATGGAGGGCGATTAACACTAAGGGAAATGATAATGTACCATGACTTAACATGGAGGATTGGTATAATACAAGGAAAAACAACTGGCAGATAGCAAATAACCAAGGGAGCATGCTATATCAAGAATACAGTTATGTTCCAAATATATTCAGCACTTACACGGTTTAGTAAGGCTGCCCCTTTGTTGCTGTGCCTCCCTGAGGCTAGTGGCATAACAGCTGGTGGAGGAGGTGGAGCTGGGACTGATATGTTGGTAGCAGACTCGCTTGCTTTGGAAACAACCCACTGGGCAGTGAGATTCAGGAAAGTTTGGTTTGCACTATTTATCCAGATATCACTTGTGAAATGTCTATGGCACCTCTCTGCCTCTTTGAGAAGTGTCACTATCTTGATGTGTACAGCATCATACAGTATATACTAGGGATTATATGCCTAGCAAAGATGAAACATGATGGACTGTTGTATTTTGACTTAAACTCGTCCAAAGAGTTTTTGAAAGTTGTTGTCTTCCACCATGGATAATGGCTGAGATCAAGAGCCATCATCCCAGTACTACTCATTCAAAACGTGGCTAAGCATGTGATAGTTTGGTCCAGGCCTTGAAATATTCAGGCAGTGTAGTTTGTTTAGTTACAACTGGTGATGGCTGTGCTATGGGTCTTGATTAGACTTCTTAATTGCCAGTATGGATTCTGGATGCATCTGTGTTTTCTGGCTGTAACTTCAGAGACAGTTTTTCTCCTCAGTACACATCCCGAACCACTGCCCCGACTTGCCTTAGGCATGCCTGTTGACGAGGCCATGTTCACATTTTAAAAGTCTTAATGAACTGACCCTGACTGATCTTTTCCCCACACTCATTGCAATATGCTTTCAGTGGATTTGTTGAGTCATAGGTAAAATACTCCCATACTTCTAAGGATCTCAGATGTTTTTGCTTTTTAGTGACTATTTCTACAGCTGTGGAGCATGTCGTGCATGGACTGTGCAGCAAGTGCAAATGTATTGTTTTTGATTGATTGATGCTGCTAGGGATGGAAACCAGTAGCAGGTGGTACAGATGGAGAGATCTGGGCTCTATTTTTGAAGGGACTAACGTGGCCCAGGAACTAAGTCCCCATGCACAACTTCCTGGTGTGGGGGAAAAAATATCTGCTTCTGTGAAAATGCTATTTTCAGCATTCTGTGCACACTGGTGCCATTGTCTTTCTATCACTGCAACAATGCAAACAATGCTATGCCTGTTAATATCCAGCACAGCACTTTTCTTCAGTTGCACAAAAAATATGCTCAAGCTGCTGTAAATTGTGGAAGAGGTTGCGAAAAGGCAACCTGTTTGAAATTACAGCACATGTTGAGAAAATAGTAGTTGTGCAAGGAAACCATCCCTTGTGTAACTTTTTTTCCTGCATGTAGGAATAGCACGAGGTAGGTTCTTGGGCAGACTAGATGGACCTTGTGGTACCCTTCTGCTGTCACTTGCTATGTTTCTATGTACACTGATTTTTCACTTTTGACAATCTAGATCCTGATGCAGAGGAATACCTTTTAGATTTCTTTCACAGAGAAATTTCTTTCCTTGCTTTTCTCATTTTCTCTACTTCCTTGCTAATTTTTTCCAATTCCTCCTTTGTTGGCACCCACACTTTGGTATCATAATCATCACTAGTACTTGGTGTTGTAATTGATGATGTTATTATAGTCACTCTTTCTGGTTCTTCCGTCTCCTCTAGTACACGAGTACATGCTTCCACCTGCCCCTTCTCCTCTGTTTCTTCCTCCTTCTCTTGTGCAAGTTCTTTCACCTGTTTCTCTTGGCCTCTTTTTCTTCCTTCTCATCTTGTGTAAGCTCTTCCCCGTCACCCTCATCCTCTAGTTCCTCTTCTTCTCCTCCTCTACTGTACATTCTTTCATTTTTACCTCCTGCTTGCCCAGCCTACCTCCGTTTGCCGGCACCCTTCAACACAGGCACCCATTTTCTTCAGCACTTACCTCACCACTTACACAGGATCAACTTCTGGTGGGTGAGTGCCAAGATCAGTGGTGTGGAGCTTGTGAGGGTACTTGTGTCATCCTGCCAGACAGGAGTATCCTTCATATATTTTCACCCCGAGGGCTGTCAACGTGCACTGTTGCAAACATACATGTGTGTAAAGGTACACAAATGCTATTGCCCACTGGTTGACACAAAACTAGGAATGGGACTTTATGTATTTATTTAATCTTAGTATTTAATGGGTGATTAGTGGGTATATATTTTGATTGTGCTGGTAAGGGATAGTCTGTGTATGATTGCGTGTGCTATGGTTATTTTTTTGTCTGGGGCGAGTGTGTGAGTTGGGGATGGGTTAGTTAAACTGAATGAGGGTTGTGGGGATTAATTTATTTCTGGACTAAGTTGGATTTTGGGTGGGTGGTTTTTTTTTATTGTCTGCAGTTATTTTGGAAAGAACGTTTTAACTATTAGGCTCAGAGCGTGCCTAGGTGTCAGATCCTGTAGGCTCAGCTACATAGCGTCCCAGCTGTTGGACCTTTATCCTTTCATCGACCTCCTCTGTCATCTGCAGCACTTTGGCACAGTTAGGAGGCCAGGATTGGAAGGAAGCAGGATGGTAGACAGAAGGGTGTCAGGGTGGCTGATGGGGAGAGCCATATCAGAGTGGTGAGGACCAGGAGATGCCCTGGGGTGAAATGGGGGCTGGGAAGAAGTCACTCATGCCTAGTCCCCATATCAAGGGCTTCTACTGGACTGCATGGACAGGTAGCTGCTGAGCCAGCAGCCACCTCTAGTCCCCTTGAGGCAGTGCTGTGCAATGTGAGATTGATCAGGAACAAGCATGCAGTTATAGTGGACTTGGTTTCCTCAGTCGCTCTCACTTGCGTAACACAGACTTGGCTGGGAGACAACGCTGGCCCAGTTCTGGAGGTGTCCATCCTGGCTGGTTTCTCCACAGTGCACTACTTGAGAGGAGAACACAGGGGCAGGGGTGCAGCCATCTGTTTTAGAACATACCTGAACTTCTCTGTGCACCCAGTGGGTGTTACTTCATCATTTGAATGCATGGCCATTCTGGGTGGAGGGGTATGGGTGCAGGCTGCAGAATTCTTCTTGTGTACTGACTTCTAGGGCACAAGAGGGAATTTCTGCAGGAAGTCATAGACTTCTTCACTGAGAAGGTGCTGGAGTCACCCAGATGGCTGATTCTGGGTAACTTCAATGCCTGGATCAATGACGAAACTATTGCAGTTAGGACAAGACTTCTCCAGATGATGAATTCGCTGGGCCTTGCACAAGCATTTGCTTCTGTGACTCATAGCCACACCATGGATCTACTATTCTTGTTGGGGCTTGAGCTCACTGATCTCAAAATTGATTTGGTTATTTGGTCAGATCACTGCATGGTGAGGTTCTCGTTCGGGGTCCCCCTCGGTGATCTTTCCCCAGTGGAGATTGTCTGTTATCACCCTTTAAGGGGGCTATCCCCAGAGGGATTATTTGCAATAATGGACTTCTCAGAGGTAAGAGCTGCTTGCGTGGTAGGTGTGAGTGAGGCAGTCACAGCCTTTAATAGGGCTGTGAACTTAGCACTTGACTCCATCACACCAGTCCAGAAATGACCCAGGTCCTTTAGTTTGAGACCCCCATGGTTTGACAGGGCTCCCAAGGGGATGAAGACTAAGGGTTGGAGGTTGGATTATCATTGGCAGAAGTCCACCCCACCAGGTAATCCCTGAGGCATTCACCCATCTTTATAAAATCTGCCCTCCTGAAGTCCAGGGCTCTCACCTTTGTGTGGTTCAGTTCTGCAGCCTTCCTTATATTGAACCACACTGTATAGTGATCACTGGTCCCCAAGTGGCCTTCCACCTTGATGTCCCTATTAGTGAGTACCAGGTCCAGTATTAACCTTTCATGAGTGGGTTCACTGACTAGTTACCTGAGGAACACCCCCTGCAGAGAGTCCAGGATGTCCCTGCTTCTAGCTAAAGCCGCAGCTGGGATGCTGTAATCCACATCCAGCAGACTGAAGTCCCCCAACGGCAGCAATTCCCCCTTCTCTGCCATTTTGCCAGTGGCTTCCACCAACACCTTATCTGACTCCGCTCCCTGTGTTGGAGGTCTATAGATCATGCCAGCATGAGTACTGGCTCCATTCCCCATCTCCACGGTGACCCACAGTACCTCTGCCCTCCCAATATTCCCTGTATCTCTGTTGCTTTTATGCTTTCTCTCACATAAAGCACCACACTCACTCCTGTCTTCCCACTCTGTCCTTCATGAACAGAGTATAGTCTAATATGGCCTTGTCCCTGTCATGGTTTTAAGTGCACCATGACTCAGTAATCTAACAATATTCATGTTGCCCTCTGCCTTGATGGTCTCTAGGTCTAGAATCTTATTTCCTAGACTTCCAGTATTGGCACACATGGCCTTCCAGATTTTGTCAGCAATATGCTTGTCATCCCTTTCTTCCCTTCCCTCCTTCCCCTCACAGAAGAGTTGGGGTGAAACAAATCAGCAGTGAGGCAACCAGGAAGATGTGGCAGCTGCTCTTTGAGGCCACCAGGATTTGGGACCTGAGAATCACTGTCATAGAATATTTTCCACAGAGTGTGCTCCTCCAACATTAATGCTGCAGGTGTATAGTGTGCCCTTGATTATCCATCCACTGTGGTGCAAGAAAAAAATTGCAAATAATTGAGAGTGACTGATAACTGAGGTCTAGTAAAAAAACACACTGATTATTTGTGTTAACATTTTTACTGTTCTTAATTAGCACAAGAGGCATAGTTTATTTTTAAAGTCACATATTAAAAATGTAAACTCTCACCACTAATTTCTGTGCAGCATAGAATAATATGTAATGCACATTAGTTTTATTTTGCTGTAGTCACTACATTCTGTTTGTTTGAAGATAAATGTTTAAATATATTTTACCTGCTTTATTAGCTGGTTTCCAAGCATGTTAGTAAAGTTTGTATTGTAGTCGTGGCAAATGAACATCTAGACAGTAGATTGTGAAGTGATATATCACTGTGGCTAACTCATAAGAAGCATATTCAAGCCATAATAAGTAGGATCATCACAAATTCTCAGCTAGTCAAATCAAAATTAATTCAGAATTAAAGCGTATCTTAAAGGAAAAACCTTCTCTCCCAGTCACAAAATACTTTTAGCTAGTGTTCCAAGTACGTGAATGTGGAAATTGCATTTTTTTTCCTACTGTTTTAAACTCCTTGATAACATGCAATATATTATGACAGACTGCATCACCACAGAAAAAGGGCATAGAGAAAATGGTCTAATGGACTATTTACACCTGGCCTGGCCAATAATGGAGGACAATTAACACTAAGGGAAATGATAATGTGTCATGACTTAACACGGATGATTGGTATAATACTGAACACTGCTCAGCTGAGGAGCCTGTAACAGGGGACTGCAGAAAGCATTAAGAGTTAAAGCCTCCTTATTACTTGGTATGAAAGAACAAAAGAAGGCCAGAGCCCATCGAGACTGTTCCCCACACTATGTGGGACATTATTTATCTTTATCCCTCAACCAAACATCTAATTTGTTTTTAAAGACAGTGGTACTAGTTGTCTCTACCAATTATTGTGGCAAGGTGTTTCATACAATGGATGCTTTTATTGGAAAAAAGTTTCCCCTTTTGCTGGTTTCATAAATTTTTACTTCAAGCTGTTTATTATGCAGTCTCGGAACATGTCTCCTTTTGGAGAGTGTTAGACCACATTTTTCCATTAGATCTGCTGAATTTATTAAATTAAAAACCATAAGCATATCACCTCTTAATCTTCTAGTTTGAAGAGAGAAGAGACCAGTAGCTTTTAATCTGTTCTGATAATCCAAGTTTGTTAATTTTGGAATCATTCTAGTTACTCTCCTTTGAACCTGTTCAAGAATTGCTATGTCTTTTTTTTGGTTTGGATTCCAGAAAGGGGAGCCATAGTCTAGATATGGTCTAATGTATGCCCTATACAATGGAATAAGGCATTGTTCAGTGTGATTAACAAAAGTGCGTTTTATTTGCCTCAAAATTCTGTTGGTCATGCAAGCAATTCTAACACAGTGATCATTTGATGTAAGTTTATTATTAACATACAGTATATCCCTAAATCTTTTTCACAATTTGATGAGTGAAGTGGTAGTCCGTTTATATGATATATTATTTTTGGATTATTTACACCAAAATGCACTACTAAACATTTGTCTTGATTAAACTGCATATGATTTTCATTTGCCCAAAGTGTTAATTTTTCCAAATCCTTCTTTAATGCAGATATATTTTCTTGATTATTAACCTTGCTCCCCAATTTAGTATCATCTGCAAATTTAACTATGAAGTTATTTGGCCCTGTTTGTAAATCACTGATAAAGAAGTTAAACAATGTTGGTCCCAAGACCGATCCCTGTGGTACATCACTTGTCACACTACCCGAATCAGACAAGATATCATTAATTCTGACTCTCTGAGAACGATTTGTCAACCAGTTTAAAGTCCAGTTGACAATACCAGGAGACAAACCTAGACTGCATTTTAGTAATGAATTTTCATGTGAGACTTTATTGAAAGCTCTACTAAAGTCCAAAAGAATTACATCGGTAGGGATACCTACATCTAGTAGAGTACTTGTATTATTGTAAAAAGATATCAGATTGGTGGTGCAAGAATACTTGGGAGTAAACCCATGCTGATTTGAATCATAAATTCTTAATTTTTTACAATCTTGATCTATTAGAGACTTCATTACTCGTTCCATTAATTTACCAGCCATTGAGGTCAGGCTAATTGGATGATAATTTTGCACAGACCCTCTATTGCCTTTTTTAAATATGGGAGTAACTATTGCTGAATGCCAATCATTTTGTACAATGCTTTCTTGTAAGGATTTATTGAAAATAACTGACAAAGGTATAGAAATATTTATAGAGGTTTCAATCAGAAACCATGGATGAATACTCCTTCCTTCCTTCTAGCCTACTTGTGGAGAGCTCTTAGCCCGTCGGTGCTGTGCGCCGACTGCCCCACCCACCCAGGGTTGGCTGTACATTTATTGCTGCTTACAAGTCACATGACACATCACATGACCTCTCCTTATTTTTTCTAAGTGTCCACTTTTCCATTTGCAGCTTATACTCTCTGACCACTAGGGGTTGCTGCTGTGCCCCTCCAGCCACCACTCTGCTCACTCTCCTCAACTCCACTCCCTATTTGTTACTACTGGTTTCACTAGGAGTCACTACAGCACCCTCCTAACTCCTGTTTTCCACACCCTGCATCCCTCCTAATCTCTACTCCTCCCCTTATCTGCCACAGTCTCCTGTGGATCTCAAACCCTGTACCACTGACCCCAAGGTCAACAACTCTACCACCAAGCCAGCAAGTCAGGCCATTTACTCTCTTGGTTCCACAGCTCTTAAATCTTCTTACTCCATAGTCAGCTAAAAAACGGTTTTTCTACTGTCCCTTTGCAAGTCTCAAACCCTGTACGCTTGACACCAAAGTCAGCAGCTCTACCTCCCGGCCATCAAACCTAAATATACAGTATTTCTTTTGGTTTCCAAAGCTCTTAAAGCCTTTTGGTCCCATAATCGACTAAAAATACTTTCTGCTGTTCTGCCGCAGGCCTCAGATCCTGTATCCTGACACCAAGGTCAGCAGCCTTACCTCTAGGCCAGCAAGCCAAGATAAATTTCCCTAGGTTTTTAAAGCTCTTAAAGCTTTGGTTACAAAATCAACAAAATACACACTGCTGTCCCACCACAGGTCTCAAATCCTGTACCCTGAGACCAAAGTGAGCAGCCTACCACCAAGCCAACAAGCCAAGATAATCTCCTCCTGGTTCTTAAAGCTCTTATAGCTTGGCTCCCACCCAACCACCTTGCTCTGCCTCCAAGGCTACTTGACATCATGAATTCTCACCTCCACCTTATGTGTCTCATCTTTATAAGCATCCTGAGGCCCACCTCCTAACAGCCAGACTTTATCCCCATCAAATGCACCATACCTCACTACTGTAACCCACTCACTCTCAACCATGTCAGTGCACCCTGGACCCCTGCATCCACCCCCTAGCTGCCCCCTGACTCTGCTACCCACCCTGGCTCCCCTTGGCGCCACCATCTTTGTGTCTTCCTGTCCCTCCAAACCCTGCCCACCTCTTGCTCCCCTACTGCCTGCCCTGCCTCTCAAAGTACTCCCAAAAAGTTAACAAACTACCACCCCAGGGCTAAAACCTTGGTCATTCTACTACTCCTCCCTGGTAATATCCACCCCAACCCAGGCCCTGCCTCCACCAGTCCACCAACCAGGTCCAATGGACTCCGTAGTGCATCTATGAACATTTGCAGCCTGCTGAAAAAATTTGCTGCCATTCAGTGCTGAGTCACACTACACCAGCCAGACATCATAGCCCTAGTAGAAACCTGGCTAACTAAGTCCACCCTGGACTCCTTTGTCTCCCTTCCAGGCTACACCCTATATTTTGAGGATCAAACAGGTAAACGTGTTGGTGGTTGTGCATTTTATGCTCGTGACACCATCACTGGCCATGCCCTCCCTACTCCAAGCTAGTAGATGGTGCCCAGGCCCTTACCTTCAAACTTACCCCAGACCCATCCAACAGCCTGCTCTATCTCACAGTCTCCTACATACCCCCAAGGAACCAGAACCCAGCTATATCGTCTCTCACTGAATATCTCTCTTCCCTCCCCAGTAAAACACAACAAGTCCTAGTTGGAGACCTCAACGTGAACTGGTACAGTCCCTCTGCATCACCAATATTAGACACCTTCACTGCATTAGACCTGACCCAACTCATCTCCAAACCCACTAGATGTAACCAAGCTACTGGGACCTGCACCCTCCAAGATGTCATTATCTCCTACTGCCCCCAAAAGATTCAGGATATTCAAGTACTCCCAGACTCCTTAAGTGACAAGTCCCCTCTCCTATTCCTCTGGTCTGCCTCACCCCCAAGCTTGTAGCCCAAGCCACCCGCCACAGGCGGACTGAAAATCTCAAACAGTTCCTCACTGGCATTGATTGGTCTCCCATCCACCATGCAGCCAACATTGATGCTGCCCTCTTCTCACAAGCCTTTAACATGGCCTGTGATCTGTTTGCTCCCTTCAACATGATCCAGTCCAAAAGCCAAAATGCACCTTGGGTCACCCCTGCTGTACTCCAACTACTCAGGGACAGGGATAACTTCTGGCATATAGCCACTGAGACTGTCCGGATGGCTGACAGACAAGCATATAACGCCACATGTAATAGGTGCACGTGGGCCATCTGAAAAGTCAAGGCTGACCACTACCAGGCCACCCTCACCTTCTCATGGGGCTGTGCCCGGAACTTCTGGGACAATATAAAAGAAATAAATGGGAAATCATGCTCCCCCCAAGCCCAGCTTACAGTCAATGACTCCACCTTTACTGACCCCACTGACATTGCCAACTGCCTTAACTCCTCCTTTACAGATCTTAGCCCTGTCCTCCTAAGTAACTTTTTGACCCAACCCCTGACCCACCACCCTCAGATCCACAATGACCCCGGGTTCTACCTACACAAAATATCTGTCCGAAGCCAGACCACTCCTGCTTAAAGCGTTAAACAGCAACAGTCCAAGCAGTGACTCCCTGGACCCAAAATACTCTGGCTGGTCCTGGATGATGTCCTGGTCCCACTGACTGACCTACTAAACTGGTCCCTCTGCCTGGGGCAATTCCCCACAGCATGGAAAATAGCTATAGTCACACCTATTCACAAAGGAGGTGACAGGTCCACCCTCAGCAACTATTGTTCAATCTCCATCATTCCCCCCCTTTCCAAAGCCTTAGAAAAAGTGGTGGCCACTCAACTCACCGAATATCTAGCAAAGTATGACATTCTTTGCCTGGAACATCATGGCTTCTGTGCTGGTCAGAGCACAAGTACAGCGTTAGTGGAGTTCTCCAACTTCCTGCACTCCTCCCTGGACGCCGGTTCCCTAGCTGTAGCAGTGTTCATTGACCTCTCTAAGGCCTTTGACACTGTCTCCACCCTCTCTCTACTAAATGCCCTCATCCATACAGGGCTCTCTGCTGGCCCCTTGCCTGCACTGTGTGTGAGTTACCTAACAGACCACTCCCAGCATGTCAGAAATAATGGGATACTTTCAGAAACCCATCCCATTTGCTTGGGGGTTCCCCAGGGCTCTATCTTGGGCCCACTACTCTTTAGCCTCTACCTAAATACCCTGCTGAGTGCCTGCTCTGGCAATATTATCCTGTATGCTGATGACGCTGTTATTTATGCCATCAACAGAAATCCAACCTCCCTCCAAGACTCCCTCCAACGCTCCTTCAATGATGCTGAAAACTGGTTTAAGGAGAGCAGGCTAGTCACTAACCTCAAAAATAGATGCAATGCTCTTTGCCCACCACCAGAACAAAGCCAGCAACAACCCCCTCCAAATCCTCCCTAGCACTCATCAACCAATTGAACAAGTTTACACCTACAAATATCTTGGGATCACTTTTGACTCGGCCCTCACCTTTCATACCCACATTACAGCCCTCACTTCTGCCGCTAACACTCATCTTGGCTTACTCTACCATCACAAGGACTGCATCCCACCTGATGCCCTCAGACTTGCCATAATGTCCTCAGTAATGTCCCTTGTCGATTACGGCCTTCCAGTCTATGGTGCAGCTGACTCCACAGCCCTCAACAAAATTCCACTCACCCTAAACAAGGCTTGCAGACTAGTGATCAGTGCCCCTAGGCTCACCCACACATGTCAGCTCTATGACATGGTAAATCTCCTTAGCCTCGATGAACGCCTCCGATACCAAACTTGCCTATTAACTAAGAAAATTCTACTCTGGATCTCACACCCTGGGGTCTCTGCCGCCATCCAACTCAAACCTTCCAGAGTCAATACCCGAACGACTGACAAGGTCACACTACTGGTACCCAGAACTAGGACCTCCCAGGCACAGAGGTCATTCAGCTATGGAGCCTCATCCTGGTTCAATTTGCTCCCTGCCACCATTTCCAATTCCATCAAAATTGCCCCCCTTTAAAACTGCCCTACGGAACCAATTGTTCAACACCCACTGCTGTGCTTGTCTCTAAGAGATGGTCCACTGCTCTCTATCACTATTGACATAGCCTTCTGGGCCAAACTACCCATCTCCACTTCCCCCTCTCCCCCATGGGCTCCCTCTCTTCTGCCAGTACCTGCTGGTACCAACCTGTCATGTCTAAAATGTTTTTTTTTTTAATTACTCTTTATGTTCAAGCAACTATGTAAACTACGTTACTATATGATTGTATTCTGTACGTATGTTGACTATGTATGCCCTCGCTGTGACGAGGTACCTTTATAAACGAGCCTCTGGTTCAAAGATTGTAAATCCGATTTATACAATAAATAAATAAATACAAGGAAAAACATTTGGCAGATAGCAAATAACCAAGGGAGCACATTATATTAAGAATACAGTTATGTTCCGAATATATTCAGCACTCACAGGGCTTAGTAAGGCTGCCCCATTGTTGCTGTGCCTCCCTGAGGCTAGTGGCATAACAGCTGGTGGAGGAGGTAGAGCTGGGACTGATATGTTGGTGGCAGACTCGCTTGCTTTGAAAACAACCCACTGGGCAGTGACACTCAGGAAAGTTTGGTTTGCACTACTTATCTAGATCTCACTTGTGAAATGTCTATGACACCTCTCAGCCTCTTTGAGAAGTGTCACTATCTTGATTTGTACAGCATTATATATACTAGGATTATATGTCCAGTAAAGATGAAGCATGATAACTGTTGTATTTTGGCTTAAGCTTGTCCAAAGAGTTTTTGAAAGTTGATGTCTTCCACCATGGATAATGGCTGAGATCAAGAGCCATCATCCCAGTACTACTCATTCAAAACGTGGCTAAGCATGTGATAGTTTGGTCCAGGCCTTGAAATATTCAGGCAGTGTAGTTTGTTTAGTTACAACTGGTGATGGCTGTGCTATGGGTCTTGATTAGACTTCTTAATTGCCAGTATGGATTCTGGATGCATCTGTGTTTTCTGGCTGTAACTTCAGAGACAGTTTTTCTCCCCAGTACACATCCCGAATCACTGCCCCGACGTGCCTTAGGCATTCCTGTTGATGAGGCCATGTTCACATTTTAAAAGCCTTAATGAACTGACCCTGACTGATCTTTTCCCCACACTCATTGCAATATGCTTTCAGTGGATTTGTTGAGTCATAGGTAAAATACTCCCATACTTCTAAGGATCTCAGATGTTTTTGCTTTTTAGTGACTATTTCTACAGCTGTGGAGCATGTCATGCATGGACTGTGCAGCAAGTGCAAATGTATTGTTTTGATTGATTGATGCTGCTAGGGATGGAAACCAGTAGCAGGTGGTACAGATGTAGAGATCTTTTTGAAGGGACTAACGTGGTCCAGGGACTAAGTCCCAGTGCACAACTTCCTGGTGTGGGGGAAAAAATATCTGCTTCTGTGAAAATGCTATTTTCAGCACTCTGTGCACACTGGTGCCATTGTCTTTCTATCACTGCAACAACACAAATAATGCTATGCCTGGTAATATCCAGCACAGCATTTTTCTTCAGCAGCACAAAAAATATGCACAAACTCCTGTAAATTGTGGAAGAGGTTGCAAAAGGCAACCTGTTTGAAATTACAGCATATGCTGAGAAAATAGTAGTTGCATAAGGAAACCCTCCCTTGTGTAACTTTTTTTCCTGCATGTAGGAAGAGCACGAGGTAGGTTCTTGGGCAGACTAAATGGACCTTGTTATCCCCTTCTGTTGTCACTTTCTATGTTTCTATGTGCAATATTTTTTCACTTTTGACAATCTGGATCCTGATGCAGATGAATAGCTTTTAGATTTCCTTCACAGAGGAAATTTCTTTCCTTGCTTTTCTCATTTTCTCTACTCCTTGCTAATTTTTTCCAATTCCTCCTTTGTTGGCACCCACACTTTGGTCTCATAATCATCACTAGTACCTGATGTTGTAATTGATGATGTTTCTATAGTCACTCTTTCTGGTTCTTCCTTCTCCTCTAGTAGATGTGTACATGCTTCCACCTGCCCCCTCTCCTCTGTTTCTTCCTCCTTCTCTTGTGCAAGTTCTTCCACCTGTCCCCCTTGGCCTGTTTTTCTTCCTTCTCATCTTGTGTAAGCTTTTTCCCATCACCCTCTGCCTCTAGCCTTCTCCTCCTTCTCTACTGTACATTCTTTCATTTTTATCTCCTACTTGCCCAGCCTGCCTCCATCTGCCGGCACCCTTCAACACAATCACTGATTTTCTTCAGCACTTACCTTCATCACTTACACAGGATCAGCTTCTGGTGGGTGAGTGCCAAGATCAGTGGTGTGGAGCTTGTGAGGGTACTTGTGTCATCCTACCAGACAGGGTATCCTTCATATATTTTCACCCGAGGGTTGCCAATGTGCATTGTTGTAAACATGCATGTGTAAAAGGTACACAAATGCTATTGCTCCCTTGTTGGCACAAAACTAGGAATGGGACTTTATGAATTTATTTAATCTTAGTATTTATTGGGTGGGTAGTGGGTATATATTTTAATGTGCTGGTTAGGGATAGTCTGTATATGACTGTGTGTGTTATGGTTATTTTTTTGTCTGGGGCAAGTGTGTGAGTTGGGGATGGGTTAGTTAAACTGAATGAGGGTTGTGGGGTTTAATTTATTTCTGGACTAAGTTGGATTTTGGGTGGGTGGTTTTTTTTTTATTGTCTGCAGTTATTTTGGAAAGAACGTTTTAACTATTAGGCTCAGAGACGTGCCTAGGTGTCAGATCCTGTAGGCTCAGCTACATAGCGTCCCAGCTGTTGGACCTTTATCCTTTCATCGACCTCCCTCTGTCATCTGCAGCACTTTGGCACAGTTAGGAGGCCAGGATTGGAAGGAAGCAGGATGGTAGACAGAAGGGTGCCAGGGTGGCTGATGGGGAGAGCCATATCAGAGTGGTGAGGACCAGGAGATGCCCTGGGGTGAAATGGGGGCTGGGAAGAAGTCACTCATGCCTAGTCCCCATACCAAGGGCTTCTACTGGACTGCATGGACAGGTAGCTGCTGAGCCAGCAGCCACCTCTAGTCCCCTTGAGGCAGTGCTGTGCTGTGCAATGTGAGGTCAATGAGGAATAAGACTGCAGTTAAAGCGGACTTGGTTTCCTCAGTTGATCTCACTTGCATCACACAGGCTTGTCTGGGAGACTATGCCGGCCCAGTTCTGGAGGTGTTCATCCTGGCTGGTTTCTCTGCAGTGCACTGCTTGAGAGGAGACCACAGGGGCAGGGGTGTGGCTATCTGTTTTAGAACATACCTGAACTTCTCTGTGCACCCAGTGGGAATTACTTCATCATTTGAATGCATGGCCATTCTGGGTGGAGGGGAATGGGTGTAGGCAGCAGAATCCTTCTTGTGTACTGACTTCTAGGGCACAAGAGGGAATTTCTGCAGGAAGTCATAGACTTCATCACTGAGAGGGTGTTGGAGTCACCCAGATGACTGATTCTGGGTAACTTCAATGCCTGGATCAATAACGAACTATTGCAGTTTGGACAAGACTTCTTCAGATGACGAATTCACTGGGCCTTGCACAAGCATTTGCTTGTGTGACTCACAGCCACACCATGGATCTAGTATTCTTGCTGGGGCTTGAAATCACTGATCTCAAATTGTTCTGGTCATTTGGTCAGATCACTGCATGGTGAGGTTCTCGTTCAAGGCCCCCCTCGGTGATCTCTTCCCAGTGGAGATTGTCTGTTATCACCCTTTAAGGGGGCTATCCCCAGAGGGATTATTAGTAATAATGGACCTCTCAGAGGTTAGAGCTGCTTGTGTGATGGGTGTGAGTGAGGCAGTCACAGCCTTTAATAGAGCTGTGACCTCAGCGCTTGACTCCATCACAGCAGTCCATAAAAGTGTTTGAAACCCCATGGTTTGACAGGAGTCCCAAGAAGATAAAGACTAAAGGTTGGAGGCTGGAGCATCATTGGCAGAATTCTAGATCGGGGAGGACAGACTGGCTTTGAAAACTTGTTATAGCGAGTATCAAAGGACTATCTCCCCCATAAGAAAGCAGTAGTCCTGCCAGGGGATAGCTACAGGGAAGAATAGACTGGCTCAGCTCTTTAGAACTGTTGACAGACTGCTTCATCCAGTCTGCCTACAGCCTAAAATTGCAGTTTCAGCAGCTAAGTGTGAAGAGTTCACTCTGTTCTTCTCTGACAGAGTGTCCTCCACCAAGTCCAGTATCTGTAGAACAGGGCATATGCTGCTCCACAGTGGTCAGTTGGATGTTTCAAATTGTACCTCAGTTGTCTAGAGTGAGTTCAAACCAGTGGTGGTGTAGGAAATATGTGAGGTAATCATGCTGCTGTGGCCCAGGTTTTGTGAAATGCACCTGGACCTAACACGTCTCCTTGTAAGATGTGTGAAGTCTGTTGGTCAAGAGTTCGTTAAGATTGTCTGGTGTTCACTTTCTGGGGGGCTGTTCCCTAGTGCTCTGAAAGAGGCATCGGTGATACCCCTCTTGAAAAAAAAATTCCCCAACCCTGGCATGTTGGCAGGTTTCAGACTATCTCTAACCTGCCCTTTTTGGGCAAGGTTTTTGAGAAAATCATGGTGTTGCAGCTCGAAGGCCACCTCACTGCTTTTAACATCTTTGAGCCCCTTTAGTCTGGTTTTACGTTGAGGCACAGTACTGAAATGGTGCTAGTCCAAGTGCATAATGACCTCCTCAGGGCTAGAGATAGAGGTGAATGATCAGTTCTCATTTTCCTCGATCTCACTTCAGCTTTTGACACTGTGGGCAATGTTGTACTGTTGGATTGCCTTAAGGGGTTTTGTGAACTCACCGGTATTGTCATGAACTGGTTTGAGTCTTTTCTCACTGGCAGGAAACAAAGGGTAGTAATGGAGAGTTTTTCCCTCTTGCCCAAGGCCCCTGTCATGTGGAGTCCCAGGGTTCGATCCTCTCACCAATGTTGTTTTCAGTGTACATGCTGGCCTTCGGTGAGATCATTCAACACTACAGCCTGGATTTCAACTGCTGTGCAGATGACACCCAGCTGTATATGTCTTTTGCACCTGGAACTGTTGGCACTAGGGAGGTACTAAATGCATGCCTAGCCAAGATCCAAGACTGGATGTCCTCTAGATGGCTGAGGCTCATCCCAAACTAAATGGAGGTACTAGTGATTGAGCCTGGTTGCCGATGGGAAATGGAGACTGCTGGGGTGAGCTCTGGCTTAATACTGTGCCTCACCCCTTTGGCAACCACAGCAAGGGTGAAAAATCTAGGCACTATTCTCAATGATGCATTAACATTTAAGGCTCAGGTGTTATCCGTCATCTGGAGTTGTTTCTATCACTTGAGGAATATCACCTGAATTAAAGCCCTTATCCTGCCAGAGGACCTGCCCTCACTGGCACATGCGTTTTTGGGATGTCCAGACTTGACTACTGTAATACTGTTTATCTCAGTGTTAGTAGAGGGGTCCTAAGTTGCCTGCAGTAATTGCAGCATGTGGCAGCCAGGGAACTGATGGGCCTTCTGAGGTCATGTCACGTGACGCCAGTGTTGCGTGATCTGCACTGGCTGCTGGTGAAGTGGAGAATTTCCTTCAAGGTGGGTCTTTTCACCTATAAAGCTCAATACAGTGTGTGTCTTAGCAATCTGAGCAATCTCCTGGCTCCCTACCACTCTCAGTGCCCTGTCTGCTTCTCCAAGGAAGACCCCCTAGCAATTCCCAGGGCCCAGGTAAAAAACATCTGGTGATCGTACATTTGTAGTGGCTGCAGTGGTCCTGTGGAATTTGCTTCCAAGGTCCTTGAGGGAGGCCACCTTGCCAGAGGCCACAGGGTCTGAAAGCACATCTCTCCATGGAATCCTTCAGAATCTAATTCAGATTGGTTTTATGTGTTTAACTGCTGCCATTTTATTTTAATAATGCTGCTACTAATTCAGTTATTGTGTTTCTTTAAACTATTTATTTAACCCACTGTTCACTGTCTGTATATTGTAAAGTGCCATGAGCCTCAGGGATAGGGCACTCTACAAATAAATAATTACTTACTTACACCTCTTATATTTTAGTAGCACTGTAACTAAAATACTGCACTGATCCTATTGAATGGGCCAGCAACTGTGCTTGACCTCTTGAGAATGCAGTGATGGTCTTAGGAACATGCTCTTAGCCCTCAATTAGCTATTCACACAGCTGAGACTGTCTCCACCATCTTACTCCTTTTCACATAACCTCTGCTGCTAACTCATCCTTCCAGAGCATCAGGGGTCTGTGTATTTGTAAAGTTACAATTCACTTTATTATGTACAAATACTAACTCTTTTAAGTGCCCTTAAGTTTTAGGTTTCACTTTAAGAATGTACTATAATTAACATTTCAGCACCCTTTAAAAACAGAGAACATGCTCAATTCCATTTTACTCTAATATTTATTTTGATTTTTCTGTACTTGTTGTATTTAGTTTTTGTTTACTGGGAAAAGAGGGTCAGAAGATACAGTCTATTGTCAACCTTGTCCTTAGGAGGGAGAGATACAGATGCAAACCAACCAAAATGAAACCCGATTAATCTGTCAGTGGTATTTTAGTGAATGGGAGAAATTTGATTAGAACATTGGAGAACTCCCTGCTCTTCAGAAAGGAGGCACTGTGGCTGTCTTGCTGACATTAAGATGGCTGACACTGGAGATGGAGGAGGAATTACTGCTCTCAGATTACCTGACAGGAGCTTGGAAAATTATTTGTTGCCTGCTGAGAGTGGTATACTGGATACTGGTTTACTGAACAGAAAATGGAAATTATCGCACCTGAGACAAATTTTGCACCTGATACTGCACCCGATGATGCTATGATGAGTTCTGATGTGGAGGGTGACAGCATGCACCTGAAGGCTGATATCTTACAGGAAGTTATGTCTGAGAGAAAGGCATACCAATTCAAGCTACTTGTAGAGGAGAATTAAAAACTTATAAGGGAGACTCTCTAACAAAAGTTTAGTGCAGCTCAGTAAGAACCACTGGCAACAGCTGAGACACTGTCAGCAGATAGTCTGATAGCACCAGCATTAACAATGTCACACGTCAAAGAAGCCAGTCCAGCAGACATGGTGGTGTCCTGCAAAATACCCAGTTTAATATGTGTGTAACCACCCAGTCCCCTGAGGTTACTAGAATCCTATCAGTATTATTGTTAAGAAGGTAGCAGGCAGCTGGTAGGGAGCTCATTAGGGGCTTCTTACATAAAGAAATCATTGTTTACTCAGCTAGCCTGAGGGAAGGATGATTAGGTCATTTAGAACTCTCACAGCAGCACAAGCCACACTGTGTGGACAGCTGCTCTGGGGAGCTTAGAAGGCTGAGTGGTGTTCAGTTAGAGATTGAGTGAGGAGGTGAGAATGGCAGGATTGCCAGTGGGCCCTGAAATGAGGGCCCAGGACATCTCACCCTAGTGGAATGTCATTTCCAGCTTCCAGAGAAGTGCTGGAGACCAGTGCTACAGCAGAATTTCCTGATTTCAACTCCCAGTGAAGGGGAAGGAACTGCTTGTTCTCAGTGGACTCAAGGGACCATTTGCTGAAGGTTCTGTGTGTGTTTCAGCTGCCTTGGATAGAAATTGAGAGAGACTGTTTCCTCGGCTAACCAGGAGAGTGCCTTTTTCTTTTGTTGTTCCATGCCCTGTGGATTGGACAACCTTTGTGAGAACTGTTCTAGGAGACCAGATCTCCACATCTTTTAAGGAAATCAATAGTATGGAGTGTGTGTGCCCTTAGATAAGGCTGGATCACACCTGTTAGTGCCCCTAGTTTCAGCCAAGTGAGTAAAGTACTGTTAAACTGTTCACCCAAGTGAGTGCAGTTTTGTTCTTTGGTTACCCCAGTGTGTGATGAAGATAAAGTGTGGGACCGCTAGCATTTCAGTGGGAAATGTGGTTTCAGTGGTGTAACCCTGAAGAATGGCAGAGACAGTCAGTTGAGGCGAAGGGTGGGAGGACCGCCATCTAAATGTTTACAAGGCAGGGCTTCCTGGTTTGAAAAGGGCACCAGTTATACCTGAGCAAGGGCCAAGCTGCAGGTTAAGGTGTGTGACTGAGTTTCACTTATTTGCTTCTATGTTCAAAGAAGAGTTATGAGTGTGTGGCTTAGATTCACTAAAGTGCACTCATGGGAGGAAAATGTTCATGTGCATGGCCAGGTGTCCACCATATGCACCATTTGGGGAATTTGGGAAGAAGATGTTTTCTTTTGAGTTCGTGAACTATACTGAATGCAAGGAGAGTTTGTGAAATGTGCCTGTTCAGCCTAGGCCGACCCTTGGGGGTCCACTTCTGCTTTAATTTTCCATCTGTTGAATAAAGCCATACTGCACAATCCCAGTTACTGTTATGGACATTCCGATTATTGCTTCTGATTGTGTGGATTTACTGGGGCCCCCTCAACATGTTAGACCTAGCATATGTCTTGCTGTCTTCACCCAGGACATGGGTTGTGTTGTTTACACAAGATTCATGTTATTTTGTGTCTGCACCCCCCACCCCTCTTTTCCTCTAGACATTGATCCAGGTATACATCCTAATGCCAAGGGGGTACCCACCTTTTGTAAAGTAAAATGGTATGCTAGTATATGGGTACCGGTGTTCCAGATTTTAATGGGGGGGGTGCTCACTAGTTAAAAGAAGCCTGGAGGTAACAAAGAATGAGGTCTCATCTTGGGATATTTCATTTGGGCAAGAGATACAAAGAAAATGTGGCTTGTCCAAAGGAAATATGTTTTGGGGTGAGAGGCATGCTGAAGGTATATCTAGGATCTTCCTGTCTGGTGGTGGTGCCCCAAACAGATGATTGTTTACCAGAAAGCAAAGTTGTGCCAAGTAAAATGCCACCTGAAAGTCTTTAGCTGCCTGTGTTTCTGTGGAAAGGAAAGAGGAAGAATTTGCTTCTTGTGTGTTTACTTTAAAATTGTGGACTGAGAAATAATTGCAATTGCCTCCTTGTGGTAAAAGTGCTTATAAAAACTATTTAAAAGTTACAAATTTCCATAGAAACGTATTTGTGGACTTAAAAGACAGTGTTTTCTAAGTGCTCAGAAAGTTTCATGTGTGTGCAGTGAAATTTGGGGGAGACGCTAAGGAAAACGCACCAAGTACTGAGTGAAAATGCCTTAAAATGCTTGCCCCGCTGAAATTTCAAGCCAAGAAAAAAAGTGACAGTTTTTAAGTTTAAATTTTGCCTTCCTGATGATCACCGTGCAGGAATGCAGCAGAGAGAGAAAGAGAGAGCTCATTTGCATGGTGTCGTGTGATTGGTCCCAGTGCACCTAAGCCCCACTCTTGCCTGAGTCTTAAAGCTGTGGAACATTCATGGAGGAGCAGCCTGCAGTGTATGAGCTGCATGCAGTTCGTGTGGCAGGAATGAGGAATCACTTACAGCAGAAGCACTTCTGTAGCAGCAGTTTTTCTAACTGTTTTGCAATTAACCCGCGCTCAACCCGAATTCCGACTGACTGGAGAGTGATTGAGGCGATTGTAGCGACGATTGGTGGGACCACCAGCCTTTTTCACCCCAGAGGTCTTCCTCAAGTCAGCAGCAGGCCATATTTCATCAACGGTGAAAACCATCTACTGCTTGTAAGTACCCTGTGCAGAAGTAAATGACTGCGGTGCTAGGGTTGGAAAACTGTGTAAGAACTTGAACAAATGCAGCAAAAGTACTGAAAGAGAGAGCTTTGTAAACTATTAAATCTTGGACTTTGTGAAAGTGCTGTTTTCAAAGAAAGTGAACTTTAAGACAAATGATCCCTCTGGTCCAAGTGCTTGTAAAGTATGGAGTGGAAAAAAGTAAAGTGAACTTGTGCTTGAGAATATCAGTTGAAATGGAAAGATCTAGACAGAATCCTAGCAATTTTTAACTGAGTGTAAAGCAAAGTTACAGTCACCATGTTGGGGTATAGCCAGCAATGTAAACAAAGCAGCACCATTTTAGACCAGTGTTTTCAAACCCAAAACAAAGTTTCAAATGGTTTCTTGCTAAGTTGTGGAATACATTTGCAGTAGCCAAGCAGCCTGTTAATGAACTTTTTTTCCAAGAGTGCTGGAACCAAATTTCAGAGTGCTTGCAAAAACAGTAATTTTGGAACTTGCGTGTTTTAATTTACAGAACATGGCACAGCAACCCCCTCACTACCTGCTCCATGCCAGGGTGTGAGTAGCCCAACAAGAACTAGCCCATTCTGAGCAACTGTATGACTGTTCATCAGCACCCACTGAGATGGCTTTGCTGAACTATCCGGTTAATGTGTGTGCAGTATGCCTAAAGTCAGGGTGAGATGTTCTGCCAATTCCACATTGCACAGACTGTAGAACACAATTTGGGATGAGCATGTCAGGTAGCACAAGAGTAGCTAAAGTGAAATATATCCGTTTAGCTACACCTTGGACACAGACAGGGGACCTTGTAGAATCGGAAAAACAGCGACAGGCTGGGTGCAGTGAAAGAGACCCCACAGAGTTTGTAAAAGAGTTTCTGGACATTGTCTGCACCGATGCTTTGCAAGGCCCAGAGGAAGTAAAGAGTTCCATACCACAGAGGGTGGAATGGGACACTGCCAGTGCAGGTTCAGTAGATCCATGGGTGGAAGGCCCATGTCCAAGCTTCATGGGAGAATCTGAGGTGGAGAAAGCGTGTCGTTGGGAGGCCAGTGCCTTTGAGGACAGTGGAGAATGGACAATTTCTGGGGTTGGCACAATTGCCAGCTCCTGTGTAGAAGAGGAAGAAGCAGCAATGGCTTCAGTGGGATGCTGTGAGTTGCCATTGGCCTTGGCTTCCACGGAGCCTACCGATGTCCGTGTGGAGGAATGCTCAAGAAGTGTGCCCTTGAGTGCAGAGATGGACTGCTTTTGCTCTGCACTAAGTGTTTATGACTGGCTTAACCAGCACTGGCCACCCCCAAGCTGTGCTTCTGGACTGGAGTTAGCTAAAAGCAGCAAAGAGGAGAGAATTGTGCATAGGCGAGCTGAGGCCAAGTATGGACAATTGTACCCTTTCTACCCTCGGAAAACATGGGAAGAAATTGAGAAAGACAGGCATGCCTGGTTGTGGGAGGAAGCTTGGCCAACCTGCACCCTAGAGTAAACAAGTGGGTCTGAATTAAAGTATGTAATGAGCGACTGCAATTCTAGAAGTATAGCGGGACCTTGTTAATTAACTCTGTGAGACTAGTGGACAAAGCTGGCCAAGAGACATTCTACAGTCTTCCCATGGTTCATCCAGATGGGGTGACAGTTTATGCCCCAGATCCAGATGGTACTACCCCAGAAATTGGTGCCATTCTTGAAATTGTACCAGCTTGCCAAAAGTGAAAGCAGCCATTGCCAGCTCAACCATCTACCACTGAAGAGGCAACAACCCAAGATGGAGGTGCCTTTCTTCTGGTGATCCAGGTTCATCTGCAGCAGCATCCAAGTTCGTCTGTGGTAACATCCAGGTTCATCAGCCCAACAGTTTGGAGAAGATTTCCAGTTCGGGTCAGTAGGAGGTGGTGGAAGCATCTGATCCAAAGATTTTGTCTACCCAGCAGCCAAAAATCACCAGGCCGCAGGTCCAGTGAGGTGATGTTGACATCCGTTTGTCACTCAGAACTGGTAAGAGGCCTTTTTTCCTTTTTAATTTGACTGTTTACCTGCAAATTGAAGATTCCTTGGAACTGTAATCTCCAATAGACTTTAAATCTAGACTGCAGTGCTTGCATGCCTTGTGCCTGTTCCAGAACTGTGCTTCAGCAGGCTCTGGCCTAGGAGAGATTCTTGTTGTAGTGCCTGAGCACTCTGGACTCTTCCTTAGTTTGGGACTTTGCAGGCCCGCCCCCCCAAAAAAATGTTTTGCAAATGATTTTATGTTTTCTATTTTTGTACTTTTGTAGAAAATCCTTTTAAAATGCTTTTTGGGCTTGTACAGTATCCAGTGGGAGGGTTTTGGTCACTGTTTTTGGCTTTGCGGGTTGTAGTTGTATATGAAAATGTGTTTCGTAGTGTTTTATTTTGCAGGTGTCCCCGGAAGAAGGCAAGAAGATCTGAAGAGGATTTTTGGGACTCATCGGAGTCCTCCTTTGTGTAGAGTTGTTAGGCTTGTGTATCCGTGTAGTACAATGTCTAACCTTTTTCATTTTACAGGCGTGTTGGTGTCAAATTAATTTTTGGGTTTGGGTACCTGGTAGGTAGCATACTGTAGGTCAGATAAATTTTCCCTAGAGGGCTAGGGGGGAAGGCAGGTTGGTGGTTCTGACTCCAGATATAGGGGGTCACCAATGCTGTCTGGTAGGACATGCTTCAGGCAGTTTCTTGGAGCCACTGAGAATCCATAGATAGTACAGTAGTAGGAGAGGAACTAAAGTTTCTTCAGTGGGCCTCTATCCTTTGGTGTTACCTACCTGTGCCTGGTACATGATAGGGGAGGACTTGATCAACTCTCCCCGTAGGGAGCATCAGATGTAGGATAGCATGGTGCCAGGTGGAGGAATGACTGCTGACAGTCATTTGCATCGCAGGGGTGAGTGTAACCACCCAGTCCCCTGGGGTTACTATTATCCTATCAGTATTATTGTTAGAAAGGTAGCAGGCAGCTGTAGAGAGCTCATTATGGGCTTCTTACATAATGACATCATTGTTTACTCAGCTAGCCTGAGGGAAGGATGGTTAGGTCATTCGGAACTGTCACAGCAGCATAAGCCACACTATGTGGACAGTTGCTCTGGGGAGCTTAGAAGGCTGAGTGGTGTTCAGTTAGAGCTTGAGTGAGGAGGTGAAAGTGCCAGAAGGATTTCCAGTGGGCTCTGAGGTGAGAGCCCAGGATTTCTCACCCTAGTGAGTGTCATTTCTAGCTTCCAGCAAAGTGCTGGAGACCAGTGCTACAGCAGGATTTCCTGGTTTCTACTCCCAGTGAAGTGGATGGAACTGCTTGTTCTCAGTGGACTCATGAGGCAATCACCTGAAGGTTCTGTGTGTGTTTCAGCTGCCTTGGATAGGAACTGAGAGAGACGGTTTGATCGGCTACACAGGAGAGTGCTTTCTTTTGTTGTTCCATGCCCTGTGGATGGAACAACCTTTGATAGTGTTCTAGGACACCAGATCTCCACATATTTTAGGGGAATATATAGTCTGGGGTGTGCCCATAGATAAGGCTGGATCACACCTGTCAGTGCCCCTAGTTTCAGCCAAGTGAGTGAACTACTGTTAAACTGTTCACCCAAGTGAGTGCAGATTTGTTCTTTGGTCACCCTAGTTTGTGATGAAGTTAAAGTGTGGGACCTCTAGCATTTCAGTCTGGAATGGGGATTTCAATGGTGCAACCCTAAAGAATGGTAGAGACTGTCAGTTGGGGTCAAGGGTGGTAGGAACACAATCTAAGTGCTTACAAGGCAGGGTTTCCTGGTTCAAAAAGGGCAACAGTTATACCTGAGCAAGGGCCAAGCTGCAGGTTAAGGTGTGTGACTGAGTTCCACTTATATGCACCTATGTTCAAAGAAGAGTTCTGAGTGTGTGACTTAGATTCACTAAAGTGCACTCATGGTAGAAAAGTGTTCATGTGAGTGGCCAGGTGTCCACTATATGCACCATTGTGGGAATTTGGGTGTTCATGAACTATACTACATGCAAGGAGAGTTTGTGGAATGTACCTGTTCAGCCTAGGCCGACCCTTAGGGGTCCACTTCTGCTTTAATTTTCCATCTGTTGAATAAAGCCATACTGCACAATTCCAATTGCTGTTAATTGACATTCTGATTATTGCTTCTGGTTGTGTGGATTTACTGGGGCCCCCTTCAACAGGTTAGATCTAGCATATGCCTAATGCCTCCACCCAGGACCTGGGTTGTGTTGTTTACACAAGGTTCATGTTGTTTGTTTCTGTACTCCTACCTCTCTTCCTCTAGACATTGAGCCAGGTATCACGTCCTAACGCCAGTACATGGGTATCAGTGTTCCAGATTTAAATGGGGGTTGTGCTCACTAGTTAAAAAGTGGCCTGGGGGTTACACATGGTTAGCATGTGCCTCCTCTAGTGCAGGCAGAGTCAGAGAATTAATCCATAGAGGCCACATGATTAGTGGAAGGCTAGAGAAAAGCACTAAATGGATTAGACCAGTTACCTGGCCCCGTACCACGTGTGTTGGACATTTAGGCAGCCAAGAAGGGAAGTGTGGCTGAGCACAATCCACTTACTTTACCTCTTCATTCCAGCCACTCTATTTTCCTAGCTTCTGACACTTGGGTCCAGGGACTCTTAAGTTCCTTCTCAGCATACCATCTCGAGGGCAAGCTGGTAGTGATTGTCTATCCCTCTGCTTCTTAAAACTAGTGGCCCAGGACATTGCCTATCCACTCACCTTCATCTTTAACCTCTCCCTTACTACCGCCTCTGTTCCCTCTATCTGGAAGCAGGCTAAAATTGTCCCCATTCATAAATCAGGTGATCCTAGTGTTATGGACAACTACCGTCCCATCTCCATTCTGCCCTATCATGGTAAGCTCCTAGAGAATGCAGTAAACTACCAAATTATAGAGCATATCTTCAAATCAATCTCCATTGCCCTCAGCAACATGGTTTTTGGAAGGGGCACAGCACTACCATGGCTCTTGCCCTTTTCACCAACCATGTGCTGAGGAATATGGATGAAAGGAAGCTAACTGGTGCAGTGTTTGTTGATCTGTCCAAGGCATTTGACCATGTAAATCACAACATCCTGATTGCAAAACTCAACGCCCTTGGTTTCTTCCCTGACTCCACTGCCTGGCTCACTAACTACCTCTATCGTAGAACACAGATGGTCTGCCTTGGTGATGTCACATCTCCCCTGTTGTCTGTCTCAGTGGGTGTCCCCTAGGTATCTGTTCTTGGCCCATCCTCTTTTCCCTCTTCATTAACTCTTCCTCCTGTCAGTGGGCCTATCCTGTAAATCACTCTTCTACACCGACAACTTAATACTGTACCAAAGTGACCCTCCTCTCTATCCACAATTCTTAGCAATGATTTCTGCAAGGCACATTGTTGATTCTCCACCAACAAACTGTTGGTCAGTGCTACCAAAACAAAGGTCATGCTTTTCGGTTCCAAACTGAAACTGCCCTAGCCCACAACGGTGGCCTTCTCACTGTCAAATCTCTAGATGGATCTCCCCTTGACACTGTTCCTGCCTTCAATTATCTGGGGGTAATCCTGGACCCGTCCCTAACCTACACTGACCACATTGCCTCACTGATCAGGTGCAGCAACCAGAAGATAGGGCTCTGCTATCGCATGATCAGCCACCTCTTGCCAAAAGCCCACCTTGCTATTGCCCATGGCAACCTCCTGCCCCTCCTTGACTATAGCTGCCCGGTGTACTCCCTCACCTTCATTAACAACCTTAGCCACCTGGATGCTACCTACAATTGTATATGTCACCTTGCCCTCTGCACCCCTTCCCTCACTCACCACTGTACTCTTTACAAGTCCCTTAACTGGCTCCCTCCACAAGCACGATGCTCCTACCTGCTGGCTCAGATCATTGCTGATACTTTGCACAATTCCTCCTACTCTCCACTATCCCTCCTTATCTGGCCTAGAACCTACTGCCGCGATCTATGTCAGTCTTCATACCTTTAACTAGAACTCCCTAACATAACTATGAGGATGGTTCTAAGAGCCTTCTCTGCAGCTGGACCCTCACTATGGAATTATCTCCATATGTTCCTCCGACCTACCTCTTAATCTAAATTCCCTGTTAAGAATGCATTTTCTGTCCACCACGACCTGTGTCTGCCCACAGGTCTCTAGCATGGCTTTACCTCCCTTGCAGCTCACCCTTGCCCTCTCCCCCTCTACTGCTCTGCTCTCCTCTCCCACCCTGAATACTATTGTTATCCTTTTGTTAAATGATGGAGCAACCTTACCCTGTTTACCTAAATGTTATAAACCTTGTTTGCTCAATTACTGATGAACCTGGTACTGTTTACCTTATATTTTCTCTGTTAGCTTGACCTCCACTGTTATGTTCACTATACGATACACGCTGCTCTTTCACTGTTTTTTTATGTTGTATGTGCCAGTTTCTGGCCCGGGCCATGCCTGAAAGGGGTCTTTGGATCAGTGCACCAATCCGGTTACCAAATAAATAAATAAATAAATACATGGCCATACTGCTCAAACTGTTTCTGGTGCTCCAAATGCTGCAAGTGAGCTGAACCACAGGACTACCTCTCAGCTCCTGAGTCTTGTGCTGATAGTGCTGTTGGTAGTTCTCCTACCAAAGTGTATTCCATCATAAAACCCCTTGTTTTTCCACATACCTTACTATCTATCCCTTGGACTGTAAATACTAACTCAGCCCACTTGCAACCACTGCAGTTAGTTAGGAGGTAGAAGACTTGGTTTGCTGGCCAAGGCACCTAGCTTCACCTGAGCTCTTTCCTTCTAAGACTGCTTGAAAGGCAGAGTAGAGAAACTTACCAGAGCAAGGGAGAAGGATTAAGACTTAGTTTGGCTAAGCAGATTTACTGTGTGGTGGTGTTTTTATTTTTTACTCACAGGGATTGCTACTGTTTGTTGCTAACATTTCATTGCTTTATTTTTTCTCTGATTCAAATTGTTGTTGCTGGTATACCTTCTTCTGCATTATTACAAGGTATGCCTACAGTGTGTGCTAACAGATTACTGCTGTAATCTTCTGATTCAAATTGTCTTTTGCAAGGTATATCTTCTTGTTACTGCTTTATTTTTCTCTGGAGCAAAGTGTTTCTTACAGGGTATATCTTCTCTGAAATTACTGTATTACAGGTGGAGCTTACATTTTTGTGACTTTTTTATCATTGGGCTAAGCAAAATTACTGTTTGACACTGTGTTTTATTTTATTCTTATTTGTTGAAAAGGTTTGTTGTCTCAGAGGTGTTTCAGTCTCCTTCTCACATGGAAGGAGCTAATTGCTTTCCTCCCACAGCTCTTCCAAAGGATTAGGTGTGTATGTGGGGGTGGAGCTGGCAAACTGTCAGTAATTCCAACAGAAAGAAGGGTTAAAAAGTCAGGTTAGTTGATATCTTGAGGTAGAAGACTTGGTTTGCTGGCCAAGGCACCTAGCTTCACCTGAGCTCTTTCCTTCTAAGACTGCTTGAAAGGCAGAGTAGAAACTTACCAGAGCAAGGGAGAAGGATTAAGACTTAGTTTGGCTAAGCAGATTTACTGTGTGGTGGTGTTTTTATTTTTTACTCACAGGGATTGCTACTGTTTGTTGCTAACATTTCATTGCTTTATTTTTTCTCTGATTCAAATTGTTGTTGCTGGTATACCTTCTTCTGCATTATTACAAGGTGTGCCTACAGGTGTGTGCTAACAGATTACTGCTGTAATCTTCTGATTCAAATTGTTTTTGCAAGGTATATCTTCTGTTACTGCTTTATTTTCTCTGGAGCAAAGTGTTTCTTCAGGGTATATCTTCTCTGAAATTATTACAGGTGGTGCTTTACAGGTTTTACAGTTTTATCTAACATTAGGATAAGCTTTCAGGGTTACTGCATTTGTTGTTGACTGATTGTTTCTGCTCTTACCTCCTTGTTCTTTCATCCGTGGTTCTTCTTTTAGGCAGGGAAGGGCCCAGCCACCCACCCCCATCCCCAACCACCACGCTACACTCCTTTTATAGGGTACCACAGTTGTGACATTTCCTGTGGCAGAGCAGGAAGGGGCGGATCAGTGGGGCCTCCATAAAGGTGATCTCATTTACAGGGCACTAGTAATTTAACTTGTTATAACAAGTTAAACAAAGCACAATTAAACCATTACTTGCATTTTTTTCCTTCTAATTACTCTGACTAGGTTACAAACCCAGCAACTTATTTGGAATGAATTTCATTAACTGCAGGTACTGTGGAACAATTTTCAGAAGGACAGTCTTACAGGATTTAGGACACTGTCCTACATGCTGGGCCTTGGAGATCTTAGGTCTCAGCTCGGGCAGCATGGGCAGAGATTGCACGCTCAAATTTCATATTGAAGAGGAAATACATTATAAGAACCACCCGCCATTTCCCCAGCATCCAACAGAAAAACCTCGACCGCAGAGGGTAGTTGGTCCGGAGGTTGGCAGGTGGTCAGGAGGAGCAAATCAGGTGCCCCATCACTCTCTGCTCTCCAACAAATTACCTCCGAAAACCATATAAACACTACAAACAGGTATCTGCCTCTATCTCTGAAATCAAATAAAGAGGCAGAAGACACTGCAGAGCAGGACACTGCAGCACAGGAGCTAGCACAACAATACTCACCCGAATCAGGAACCAAAACTAAACAAGCACAAAGGAAATCCAAAAAACTACTGATCATAGGAGACTCCATGATTCGGGGAGTTGATACCCATCTCCAGCCAGGGTGATGGTCAGATGTCTCCCGGTACATCAGCATGGAGAGACACTCACCACATTGCTAAGATTGTTCACAAAGCAGGAGAAAACATTGATGTCCTAGTACACATAGGGACTAATGATCTCGCCAGCCGGTCAGTTGTGAGACCAAGGAACACCTGACTAGGCTGGGTGACAAACTATCATCTATTTCGCCCGCATCTTCTTCTCTGAGATCCTGCCAGTCTGGGAGAAGGAGCAGATGGACGGAAGGTCAGAAGAAGGAGATAGGGAGCAAACACGTGGCTCAAGGACTGGTGCCAGGAAAAAGGACACGGATTTGTAGGGAACTGGCAACAGTTCTGGGCGAAAGTTCTTTAAATTTGATGGACTGCATCTGACTAAAGAGGGAGTCAGTGCATTGGGCAGAAGTTTGACGTCCTTGCAGAATATTTAAACTAGCAAATGGGGAGGGTGCAGCACCCCATACGATCCGAATGGGAAGAACACCCCTCCCCTCAGCTAGTGGTCAAACAGGAATTCAGCGCGTTTGCCATTCATTTGCATCACCAGGTAAGAAAAAGGTTTGTCTCCCATCACGATGCACAGGGTAATGCCAAACTTCACCCAACAACTAACACACCAAAATCTGGCCAATGGAAAATCATGTATACAAATGCTCACAGCCTGGGAAATAAGATCCCAGACCTGCAGGCAATAATGTCAGAGGCTAAACTGGACATAGTAGCAATTAGTGAGACGTGGGTTACCAGTAATCACACTTGGAGACTTCAGTACCTGGCTATGTATTGTTCAGAAGAGACCGAGGGTGCAAAAGGGAGGAGTGGCCCTGTATGTTAATGAAAATATCAAAGCTACAGAAATTCAGAATACACATAAGGAGCCAGAAGAACTGTGGGTCACCCTGAAACAGGAAATGGGACAGCTATAAGAACTGGGTTGTCTACAGGCCCCCAGACCAGAGGGAGGACATAGACACATTACTGTTAGAAGATATACAAAACATGACAGCTAAAGGGAGGTTCTGATAATGGGAGACTTCAACATGCCAGATACAGATTGGTCAATACCAGCAGGAACATCTGCCAGAACTAGACTCATAGTGGATTCCTGCAGGGAGGGCCTCAAACAACTGGTACAGCAACCCACAAGAGACAGGGCTATCCTAGATCTAGTACTGACTAACAAAGAAGGGATCACAGATCTCCAGGTAGAAGGTCACCTGGGGCCAGTGACCATCACATGGTATGGTTCAATTTAGCTACTACATCTAAATCATCCCATTCCAAGGCAAAATATGGGACTTCAGAGGAGCTGACTTTGATAAGATGGCCAACAGAGTTAAGCTAGCCCTGGCAAAAGAAACACAGGTGAGAAGGTCAGGCAAAGTGGGCAAGCATTAAGGATACAATACTTGAAGCAACATCCCATTGTGTTAGACAGAAAAGGAAGTGCAAAAGAAGAAGGAAACCACTTTGGTTCTCAAATACAGTAGCAGAAAAGGTCAGAGCCAAAGGCTGGCCTTCAGAAATATAAGGGAACACAGCGGATGAAGATAGGAGGCATACCAAACTGCCCTAAGGGAAGCAGGTAAGGCAGTAAGGCAGGCAAAGTCCCCAACTGAGGAAACACTAGCACAAACAGTAAAGAAGGTGACAAGACTTTCTATAGATACATTAGTGAAAGGAGAAAAGTCCAGAGGGTGTATGCTAAGCTTAATGGAGAAAAGGGAACATGTGAGGAGGAGGACCCTGTAAAGCATCTATCCTAAATAGATACTTTTGCTCAGTATTTACTGAAGAGAAGGTAGGGCAGGGCCCACAGCTCAGCATCTGGACACAGGGGGAGGGAGGTGAGCACTACTCCCTTCACAAAGAAAGGGTCCTACAAGAGCTTGCTAAGCTCAGGGTGGATAAGGCAATGGGACCTGATGGCATACATCCCAGGGTACTAAAGGAGCTAAAGGAGGAACTAGCAGAGCCATTAGCAGAATTGTTTAGTGAGTCTCTGAGCACAGGAGAGGTCCCAGAAGACTGGAGAAGGCTCATGTGATCCCACTCCACAAGAGTGGTAGCAGGGAGGAGGCGGGGAACTACAGACGGTCAGTCTTACCTCAGTAGTGGGCAAGATTATGGAGGCACTCTTAAGGAAAGGATAGTGCAACACCTGGAATCCATAGGGGCACAGGATCCAAGACAGCATGGGTTTACAAAGGAAGGTCCTGTCAAACTAATCTCATAGATTTCTTTGACTGGGTAACCAGAGTGGTGGACCAAGGGGAGCAGTTGATGTCGCCTACCTTGACTTCAGCAAAGCTTTTGACACTGTTCCACATAGAAGATTGATAAATAAGCTAGGTAGGCTCGGGTGGGTCAGAAGTTGGTCAACTGGGTGGCAAACTGGTTGACTGGCAGAAAACAGAGGTGGTGGTAAATGGTATACAGTCAGAAGAGATGCAAGTCACAAGTAGAGGTACCTCAGGGATCAGTTCTGGGGCCAGTCCTATTCAACATCTTCATTAGTGACCTCGCAGATGGACTAGTGGGTAAGGCTTGTCTGTTTGCAGATGACACCAAGATCTGCAACAGAGTAGATGATCCAGATGGGGTGGCAGAATGAGAAGAGATCTGGATAAACTAGCAGAATGGTCAGAAGAGTGGCAACTGGGATTTAATGCAAAGAAGTGCAAAATCATGCACATAGGGAAGAGAAACCCTGAAGCCACTTATAGGCTGGGAGGGAGTTGCTAACAGTCACAAAGGAAGAAAGAGACTTGGGCATCATCATCACTGATGACCTAAAATCATCCAAGCAGACCTCAAAGCAGTAGGTAAGGCTAGGGGGTGTTAGGGTGTATTAGTAGGGTATCACAAGTCGTAAGAGGGAGGTAATAATCCCTCTGTACAAGACATTGGTTAGGCCCCATCTGGAGTACTGCGTGCAGTATTGGAGGCCACACCTTCCAAGGACATTAACCAAATTGAGGCAGTCCAGAGAAGGGCAACCAAAATGGTGCAGGGACTGCATCAGAAGACATATGAGGACAGATTAATGGAGCTCAATATGTATACCCTTGAGCAAAGGAGGAGAGAGGTGATATGATCGAGACATTTAAACACCTTAAGGGCATAAACAAGGTGAAAGAGTCTAACATGTTTAAATATAAGAAAATAGCAGGACAAGAGGACACAGCATGAGATTAGAGGAGGCCGATTAAGGGGAATGTGAGGAAATTCTTTTTCACAGAAAGGGTGGTAGATGCATGGAATGGCTCACCACAAGAAGTGGTGGCTATGAATACAGTGCAGGGCTTCAAACAGGCATGGGATAGGCATAAGGGAGCAATACAAATGACTATGAATAGATAGGTCACTGACAGAGCAAAGGCCGATGGCACATTTATAAGGTAGAAAAAGAAATGGGCAGACTGGATGGGCCTTGCGGTCCTTGTCTGCCGTCAACTTCTATGTTTCTATGTTTCTATGTTCTTGTTACATTAAACATGGGGGTCCTCTCTGACAAGCCTAAGGACACAGGTTTCAAGCAGCAGCTTACACAGCCTAAGGTTCAGCAAGTCTCTTTGGGCAGATCAGTCTCTGCTGGTGTTACAGCATCTGAATGAGCATGCTAAAGTTCTGTCATGGAGACTAGGGGCTGAGAGGTCAGAACTCTTCCAGAAGGAGGTTACTACAAGGTCTCAGAAGAACAGGGAGATTAGCCCTCAGGGAAGCGAGGTCTAAACAGACCATTTGAGATTACTGATTTATTTGCTGCCCAAGGGGAGCCAGTACAGTGATGCAGTGCAGTGTGCCTAAAGGGGGTCTTTCCACCCCAACAGACAGGGTACATGTATTTCACAATCTACTAAAAAATTCTGTGGGTTTTGTAGCTGCAGACCTTCATGCACTAATTTACATGTCTGGTAAGACTGTATTTGATCACATGGCATACAAATGAATATCCAGTCTTTCCACTCCCTTAGCATAATATGAATACTATTTCCCAATAATGCTGAATTTTAATGACATACTAGTAAATTACTGAATAAAAAATGGGCCACTAGTGAGCAGAATGACAACCGTGTGGCAACGACAATCTCTGCATGAGACCGGCATTATTTTCCTTACTGCTGTCACTGCAGATGGAGTTGAACTGGCAGCAATAATAACTTTGGTGATCTTGCAGCAGGTCAGCTATAATAACTAAGGAGAGGGTTTGTGCTGATCTTCTGCACTTTTGGTACATGACATACCATGTGAGACTACTTAATTAGTAGTTAATGAAATTGATAGAAATATCTTTATAACCCCGATATAACAAGAGTACTACATGCTCAAGAGGACAATTTTAGTTTTCTTTGTCATCATAAATCATCATCATTTAGTCAGTGGCTCAGTAAGTAGCACACTCTCCTCTGAGGCTGAGAAATCAGAGGGCTGTGGGTTCAGTTCCCACATCTGGCACTGGGGTTAATATCCCAGTACTTACACTATAGTGCAGCATGAGGGGGTGCTGCACTTCTGAGGTGCTGTCTTTCGGATGATACATTAAACTGAGGTCCCATCTGCCTGGATTGGTGGTAGTTCTGGTGGATGTTAAAGATCTCATGGCACTTATCGAAAAAAGTAGGAGAATTTCCCCGGTGTCCTGGCCAAATTTCCCTCATTCACTAAAAATACCACCAACAGCTTAATTTGGTTCAAGGTCAGTTGGTATTCATCTGTATCCCCCTCCCCCAGGTCATGCCTGAAAATAGGCAGGATTTGTCTAGTGCACTTTCCCGGAGAGCAAAAACTAAATAAATAAATAAAAGAATGAGGGGGTCTGACATGAAATTGGAAGGGGACAAGTTAAGTGGAAATGTGAGATAGTTTTTCTTCATGGAAAGGGTGGTGGACACATGGAATAGGCTGCCACAGGAGGTGGTGGGAGCAAGCACTGTGGTTGGATTTAAACATGCATGGGACAGGCATAGGGGAACCATAGAGGTAAAGCAGAGGGAGGGGCAAAAGCCATAAACAAGTACTGGGCTCATGGGCAGACTGGATGGGCCTAGCAGTCTTTATCTGCAGACAATTTCTATGCTTCTATATTTTCTAAGGTACTGTATGTACAAATCTGCAACATGCCTAATTTTAGAGGATAATTATTAAATGAGTCATACAGTTGCAAAAGTATCAGCCAAACAGGACAAATTAGATTACAACAACTGCAACATGGACTGGTCAGCTCTCTCAGGTGATTTTTGAGGATGAAGAGTATTTAATATGAGAAGAGGGACTGTCCTGTAATGTAAAAAGTTTCCAAGAGAAAGTCACCAGCTCAAAACTATGTCTATTTCTATAATTGAAGTTTATTAAAATGTTTTCTGTAAAAACATGCATGAGTTGCAGCAGGAAGACAGAATACACATTCAGTGCACATTCTAGTTGGATAAAGGCTTAGTCATTTCCTCATTAAACACAGTAGACAGCAACTGGTATTTCTTATATTCTCTGTGTTAGAGCTCTATGAGAGATGCAAGGTACAAAGTAATTTCTTTCAGACATTATATAAATGACCTAAGGGCACCAAAACAGTTCAAGCGTAGGTAACTGCCATATATTTCTACCATAAGTTTCTGCTAAAGGCCTATGGTGAGTAATACATCTGATCGCCAGTTCTTAGTTATTATGTTTTTTAGCTGTCAGGATACAAATGGTTAGTAATTTCCTGATAGCCCGTTGTTTATAGCCTTATGGAATGTCCAGAAATAAAACTAACTAGGAAGAGAGCTGCAGTATTGGCTGAAATATACTGGACCCAAAAATTCTGGAGGTGGGGGCAAGACCAAAAGACTGTGCATGAGCTGAATGGGTTTCCCTACTGACATCCAGAAGGAAGTATTATGCTGAGGGGTAAGTTTAGCCTGTGGAGTGGGTGTGCAAAAGAAGTGACTGAAGCACTCCCATTACAATTCTCACATGAAAATTCCTTCCAAAAGTGGGAGGAAGTAGGCTTGGGCGTGTATGTCATGTAAGTGGCCCAGTGCTGAGTACATATGTCAATCCTGAGAACATTTTGCCACCACACTTGGAGGCATTCCATGTTGTGGCTGTGTACATCTGTGGAAGAGATATACAGTCAAGAGATGAGAGAATGTAGGGATTTACCCTCCAGAAAAGAGAGAACCAGAAAAATGAAGCTGGGGAGCTGTGTACATTGACATATTCTGCTTTGCTTCTGAGAAAGCTTCTGAATTGGATATATTTAAAATTATCTGCAGGTCTCCAGTGGTACTTGATGGCCAATATGTTGAAACCTATAAAGCCAGGGCCTTGCACAGAATGCATTGGGAAGTAAAAGCCTATCTGTTCCCACTGCCAGTAAGTTGGGTCTAGTTTAGCTGAGTGAAACCGAAGATTATATGAATAGGGCAGTATCAGACATCTAAATGGCAAGAGACTTGGATGAGAAAGAGTCTTTTTTCATATCTAGTAAGTTGTCTTGTAAAGGGGTTAGTTTCATCTGGAAGGGTTGAGGAGTGGTTGCTTTTAAAGAATCCCTCTGGTGACCAGGACCAGGTCACTTTCAATTAGCTCGATTGTTTTCCAGAGGGCTTTATAATTTGGTGAATGACAGTATAGTGCCTTTTGCAGTTGAGCTGTTCGATGGTATCTTTCCATGTGTGGTAGAATCAGGTCACCTTTACCCTTAGGGAGCTGTAGGATGGCACACCTGGTAGGAGGTTGAGAAATCATCCTGTCCCAGAGGCAAAACTGTGTTTTTGGTGGTGTTATAGGGAGGGTTTGACTGAGGTACAAGACCCCTGTTGGATCATAGAAAGATTAATAGTTTTCCTGTGAATTAGGAGAGGTCAGGTAGATAAAGTCATTTGCAAAAAGTGCACATTTTTATTGTCCCCTTAACTGTAGGCTGTGTATATTAATATCCTGGTATACATCTTGTGATAGTTGCTACAGGAATAAAGCAAACAAAAGGCATGACATTGGGCATCCTTGCCTGGTGCCTCTAAATAGTGGGAATGGGTCAGAAATCAGCTTGTTGATTTTAACATAAGCTTGTGGGGCTCTGTAAAGAAAGCCAAGTGTATCTATTAGGGTTTGAGGGAACTGCATCTTTTGGAGGGTGGCAAAAAGAAAATCCCATGTCATCCAGTTAGAAGCCTTCTCTGCATCTAAACTTAACAACAGGAATGGAATTTTGGACCAGGTGGTGTGGTGGAGAATGTGGAGGGAACCTTTTATTTCATCTTGGGTTTGTCTAGCTCTGACAAACCCTATCTGATCTTGTTTGATTAGAGTTGGTAGGACTTTATCCATTCAGGATGCTAGTATTGGTGTCAAAATCTTATAGTCTATGTTCAAAACTGATATTGGTCTGTAAGAAGAACACAGTGAACTATCTTTTTTGGTTTTAAAATGGCTGAAATACCAAATTTAAGAGGAAGGAAAGGTGTTACCATCATCTAGTCAGTTACAGATGCCCATCAAGGATGCATTGAAGGATTCTCAAAAAAGTTTACAGAGTTCAGTAGTGTACTCATATAGGCCAGGGCTTTAACCAGTTTTAGGATTTCTAATCACTGTATGTAATTCATCCATAGTGATGGAGGACCCCAACTGGCTAAGCTTTTCGGAAGTCAGGATTGGGAGGTGGTCTTTTGATAGGAAAGTTCTAATACTCAGTGTCAGAGGGCTGCTCTAGCATATAGAGTTCTAAATAGTAAGTGTGGAATGCATCTAGGAGTCTATCCTGGCTGTGTAATGCACACTGGCATTTAACAGGGCAGCTGAGGCTGCCATTTGGCATTGTAAGCAAAATGCTAGGATTTTAGTAGCTCTTGCTCCTCCTTCATAATATTTCTGTTGAAGGTAGTGAAGCACTGCTTCGGTTATAGTGTTTAAGAAGTCCTGGATCTGGCACTGCAGTTTTCAGAGGGTGGGTACCACCGAGTTATCTCCCTGCATATGTTCACACTGAAGGTCAACTAATGCTGTTTGGAGGGTAGAGAGGTTTTCCTCCCTCTGCTTCTTCAACCTAGTGGAGCAACTGATGAGTTCTCCCCACAACACCCCTTTGACCATATCCCATAAAATACAAGGAGAGGTGCCAGCTTGAGAACTATCCTGTATTATCCATATAATTTTATTCTGCACCAGCTCCCAGAATTCTTCAATACTGAGGAGGAGTTGTTAAATCATTAGAGGGTATGAGTCTTAGTTGGTCCCCAATTAGGAATGATGACAATAGGGGCATGATCCAACAGGAAATAAACAATATATCACATTGTGATATCAAGTGATGGTGCTCTTTAGTAATATGAATAAAATATATTATTGTGTAAATCTAGTGGGGTGCAGAGTAATGGATATAATGGTATCACTTCAGATTGGGAAGATGCTAGCTATCTATCAAGATGTAGGTTTTGAGGAGAAACTGGTTACATTTCATAGCCTCTGATGTCCGGGGGTTGGGGTGGAGTCAAAAATGTCATATACAGTACCATATTGTGGTCCCCACCCAGGATCAGCACATCTTTTTGTAGCTGCAGTACTTTTCCAAGCAGCAGGTTTACTGTGGGGGTGTCAGTTCCTGGTGGGAAATATAACCTAGTTAATGTAATTGTGATTTCCTCCTGTCTATGTAATGCACTGTCACCACTGATAGTATGTGCTCTGTGAGTCAGAGTATGATCCTTTAAGTCTGAATTGGTGGTTCTAAGGATGAGAACCACAACTCCTCTGTGCTTCTCCTGTACATAGCTAGAGGCCACTACTGTAGGCAAGCCACATTTTTGTAGTTTGGCATGCTCCAGATCTGATTGATGGGTTTCCTGTAAACAGATAAAGGAGGGAAGGGATTTCTTAATATGACTAAGTACCTTTTTCCACTTAATGAAGTATTACACCCATTGACTTTCTGGGAATAGATTTTTGTGGGAGCTGTGGGAGCCTTGGAAGGAGGATGTGCAAAAATGTATATTTGCCTGGGTCAGGGTCCCCTGCCGTTGGCAGTAGAATGGGATACAGTTCTGTTATTCCACCCACACCCACAGGAGGATGCCCACCAATATTAATGAAGGCGTTTACCTGCCACCATAGTGGCTTATGCGTAGTGAGAAATATATGAAATGTGCAAATTCCTGTTAGGCAGCAAAAACATGAAAACAAGACAACAGAACCAACATTGAAAAATGTATATCAGACATGACACAGTGAACTAACATCGCCACTGGGAACCAGAAACAGAACACAGATCTTGTTGGAAAAAGAGACAAAGGGGTGCCAGAAGGGTACAGATACCAGTAACCTGGAATCCAGAAGTGAATGGTGTTCTGCAAGCAAGCAAGGACTGTAGACAAGGGGACATGAAACTCACTATTATGTTGACATTTAGGAGTATTGAACGTGTGCTCAGGGTCTCTGTCACTTTCCTAAGGTTCCAAACAGTGGGGGTTCTACATTATACAGCAGAATATACAAATTAGTGAATACTGTACAGGACTGTCTTGCAAACTGGGCCTCACAGCCCAAATGACTTGTTTACTTCCTGTTTAAAAATACATTTTTACTACTACTATCACAGTATTTGTTATTAAAATTTATTTTGTATTGATTCACTGTCAAGTTGGCTTAAACTTATTTCTACCAATACTAAAGTGCCTATTAATTAAAGCACCGTTCAATATTTTAGAATGGCATGAGTGACTCCCTTTTTAAAATAAATTTATTTTAAATCAGTACAGATTTCTAACATATATTTGGAAAAATTGAAATTAGAATAGAACACAGTGCAATGAGGTGAGTGAATTTTACTGTGACAAAAGTTTATGCAGGCTCATTTTACACACAGCAAACAATAACAAAACACAGTACAGGATTATGATATTCATAATAATCAGAATGTTGAAAATAAAAATCAAATAACTGATATTTCTAATAATTGTTTCTTATGTTTCCACATTATGTACATACCAGCTAATATCAGCTGCTCAAGATGAAACAGGAACACCTTTTTCTGTTTCATCATCTTATTAATCACTTGCAACAAGATCCAGCCATCCTTGGTCCCTTTACATGAAGAGACCCAATTGGAAAAACATTTTAGAGGCCAAATCTTCTTGAACACTGACACATGGCAGCTTAAAATGGCTTGGAAAAAATTCTATAATCTGATTGACTCATAGGTGTGTAAATTTTCCATGTCCATACAGTTACAACTTGTACCAGCATTATAGACCTCACCATGACTCATATGCCTATGCTGCTATACTGTATATAAATATCTTCCACTCCATTTACACCAATGGTAACATGAAACTGCATACTTTTAAGGACATTTTTAACTGTAAATTAATGCCTTACATTTTCTATTATATTTAAGTTGAATATTTTCATATGGCACCATTGTATAAGTGGAATACACTCCAAGGTATGAAGTAATTTATGGATTATATGCACTTCTTTGTGTGTTTAAACATGAATAGGCATGCACTCTGTATATTCCTCAATGTCTACATGCCCTGTGGTGTGTTTACATAAGGCATGAGAGGATGTGTGCAATTGTGGGATATGGTACACTTCAGGAACTGAGGCAAGAGGCAAGGCTGAGGGCCTTATACTCCCAAGAAGAGCAGTTATACCACAGGTATGCACATTCTGAGTGCCTTATTATGATTATAAAATGGTTCCTCTGAATTTGCTTTAAATATTGAGTAATGAGGTTCATAAAGTTAAGTATTTCTGACCTTTGCTGTTGCGATGGAATAACACATGGTCATGTGCTCACATCTGACAAATCACAGGTCTTGGTTTCACTTACCTATTTTAAAATATTACTTAGTCTTGACAGCGGACTGACACTTGAGTTTCAGGTGTCGTCCGTTGTCCTTACTAATTTCTATCATCTGAAGAATACCTCCAGGATAAAGCTCCTAGTTCCACCCCTGGACCTCCCCACCTTGGTTCACACCTTCGTGACATCCAGGCTTGACTACAGTAATGTGCTCTATCTCAGGGTCTCTGGAGGTACCCTGTGCCAGCTGCAGCAGGTGCAGAATACAATGGCCAGGTTGTTGATGGGACAGCCTAAGTACTGTCACATCACTATGGTGCTGCATGAACTACACTGGCTGCTGATCAGGTGGAGGGTCCTCTTTAAGGTGGGCTTGCTCACCTTTAAGGCCCTACATGGCCTAGGTCCTGGTTATCTGAAGGACCTTCTTACATCTGCTGTCTTAGTCCACTCCCTCTGCTCCTCCTCCTCTAGGGACCTCCTTGCAATTCTCAGGACGAGGCTAAAAACAGCATGCAACAGAGCATTCAGTGTTGCCACCCCCATCCTGTGGAATTCGCTATCTCAAGCCATAAGAGAGACCCCTTCTGTTGAGGTGTTCAAAGCCTGCTTCAAAGCCTTTCTGTATAATCAGGCCTTCCCGGACTTTGAGTTATAGTTCTTTCTGATCCCTGTCTTTCGTGCTTAAACTAGTCCCTGGCTATATTTTAGCCAGTAGTTATTGCTGATTGTAGTATTTATAAATTTTATAATAATGAGTTATAGCATCAAATATTTATTTTTGTATATTGTGGTGTTATTTTGTAGATATAATTTATTGATTGTGTTTTGTATGTAATTTTAACATGTTCAGCACTCATAGCCTTCGGGATGGGAGCCTTTTTTTTTTTTTAAATACAATTTGCCTTTGCCTTACCTCACCCACATGTAGTATATTATTAGTCTTCAACATTACATCAAAGTAGCTGAAATGACAACGATATGCAAAATGTCACTGCTATGCCACCTAAACCGAAGTGAGAAATACCCCACCATACTTAAATGCTCCTGTAATATGGAATGAGAGTAGATGGCATGCCTTTGAAAGCCCATAAGATGTGACAGAATTCATCCTCAAACTCAGGCCCAACAAAAACAGACAGAATGACATACATCATCAACTTTGGTGGTGGGAAAGTGCTGGGAAACTATCTGACCATTTGTGAAAATTTGCTAGAGAGCCATTTTCCAAATGTAGTCTACTGCTAGCGCACAACACTTAACATCCAAAATTTGACATCAACAGTGCTTCTGATGCTGGTACAAGGAATAAAAGATAGGCCCTTTAAGACGCCAGTGTAGGTCTCCTAACAGCTGAAAGAGGTGTCACAGCATCAGCTAGTGGTCCTCAAGATGGAGCTCAACCTCCCATCCATTTAGTGTATCATCAGCACCACTACACCAGAAGATACACCATCTTGCTAAGGACCACAAAGCAGTGCTCCTGGTCCTGGAAAAGGAAGATACTTTTTTTGTCTCCAGAGATCAAGCTGAGGTTTGACTGTATGCATGCTGGGCAGACATTGTTGTACAGACTGATATGGACACATATGACACTACTGTCTCAACACTAATAGATCTAGTACTTTACCCAATACAAGGTATCTTCATTTTCTCCTTCTCCATCATCTGCTCCTTCTTCCACCTCCTCTTTTTCTGCTGCTTCTTCCTCCTACTCTCTCTCACTGCAGAACAGCTGCACTGCCAACTGCTTACCATATAACAATTGCCTCTCCAATAACTAAGATGTAAACTCAGAAACAACTCCAAGGGCCTGTCAAGGAACCCATACATGTCTGCACACTGCTAAGATATTGCATGTGGCCAGGTCCTTGCAGAATTTGTGGCAGGAGGTACAGCCATGGGAGACAGGTAATCCTACTCATCCAAGTCTGCCAACTATGGAGCGCTTATGTAGGATAGGAAACAGGGAGAGAATCCTTTTCTTAGCAGCTATCCTTGATGTGCTATACTACTACAGTACAACTCCACATGAACGTTCTCTCTACATAATTGATTTAGCATTTTTCAATGAGTTGCATAACTGCTGCTGGATCTGCCACACAGCCTTGTAAAAACTGTTGCCTAAGAGTTGTAACTCAGTTCTGCACTGCATTATGATAGAACTCCAGATGTATTCCATTTGAGTTGCAAAACCATTTCTTAAAAGTTGCTTTTGAGCTGGTTAAGGGTTGGAACACAATACAATGTACATTGTCAGTGCATTTGCAACTTAAAAAATGAATGCAAAAAAAAGGATGGGACAGTTTAAGGTGAATTGTACTGAATACTTGTAATTAGAATCACCTCCTACAGGAAGGGATCTGTTGTTTATTTCCTTAAACTTGACCTGGTTTATCAACCAGTTGGTATCACCTTGTCACCTAGGTGTCAGCGTGGTCCAGTTGGTAGCACATCCGCCTCTGGACCAGAAGGTCGAGGGTTCTCGTCCCACACCGGGATGGACTTGCACCTAAAAATTGCTGGCATCCAAGTGCAGTATTGGGGGGGTGCTGTACTGCTGGGGTGTGCCATCCTTCGGATGAGATGTTAAACCAAGGTCCCTTCTGCCCATCCTGGTGGGTGTCCAGGTGGAAGTAAAAGAACCCAGGGTACTCTTCATAAAGAGCAGGGAATATTCCCTGTGTCCTGGCCAACATTCTCCTTCCCATAAACCAGTTCATGCAATTATCCAGGCTGTGTGTGGGTGATGATGTGTGATATGGCTGCCACCACACATTCAGTCACTTCACTACCAGTCTAGCATTGCTTGTAAAGTGCTTTGGGAATACTGTGTATGACAAGCACTATATAAATGCTGATTCTTATTCTTCTTCTTCTTCTACCTTTAATCTGAATAATTACCAGTCACTGCCCTAACTAAAAACTGTTGTACAGGTACTGATGCACTATGAAAATCAATGCTTATTATAGCATAACTCCTTTACTTGCTGCATGAGTAGATTCTCCAGCAGTGGAAGCACGCATGCTGGAAGACCCCTGGGATTCTCCCACACTTATGCAGTAGAGGGAGTGAATCCTGGATAGCCATTTTGGTAGTGGCTCTGAGAAAAAGAAAGCTCTGGTGTGCATTCAGTAAGAGATGGGTAACATAGCATCTGAACAGCGACATAGAGCATCTAGTGGTTTTTCAATAAAACTTAGTGCCAGACTGAAGTCTGTGTCATAAGGCCACATTGTTTTCTACAAGGAAGATACTAAAGAATCATAGCTGCTTTCAAAATGGAAAAGCAAGTTAAGCATTTTTTTAATATACTATATCAACTGAAATATACGTATTTATGGCATATCATTTTAAAGAAGAATTTATAACCTTTCTGATTAATTACTCTACGTAGCTGTGGGCATTCAGAAAGTGAGCTATAGATCTAAGCATGTTTATTTGCAAACCACAAGTGGTAAAAGGACATGTTTAATGTCTTTAAGAAGAACTTGACCCAAACATCTAAATGGTTTCCTATAATGAGGAGCATCAATTGTGTAAGATGTTGTTATGGATGTGGAGATTTCAGAAATCTTGTTTTACACTGAGTGAGACTTGACATTAAAATAAGCTAAAAAGACAAAGACCTCAGCACAAAAGCAGAAAGGCAAAGATCACCGAAAAAGGGCATTGTCAACAAAGTCAGGTTTCAAAGAAACACAAAATCAAACATACAAAGTGTCATGGGTGTATATACAAATCAACATGACAACTTAGCCTGATTCTGCATTAGGCAGAAGGGTATAGTACTAAATGGCCTCATACAATCTGCAAAGGCTGAGAACAGAAGAAATGTGTCTGTGCTTTAAAGGCTTAACCACACAATTTTCTGAAGTTCTAACTCCCTGCAGAACAAGATAATTGAATAGATCCAGAGGAATTTGGATACCATGTAAATAACACAACTGATAACCAGGGGTAATATCACTACAATTGTGGATCTTAACAAAGGAGAAAAGATAATGTAAAACTAAAAAAAAACTGAACGCAAAGTCCTAATCTTAAAAATCATAGAAAATAAAAAAGTGACTGAATATTTATGGTGGGAAGGTTAGAGAAACACTAAGGAGTGAAAGGATTTGCCCATTCTTTGTTTTTGGATTGATTGGAGAGATGTTCCCATTTACATTCCTTGCTTCCCTCATACAGAGTCTCAACATCCGCATTCTTTTTTGGGGGGCATCATTTGGTTCTTCCTAATCATTTTGTCTAGTAAGGCTAGTAACTGAGACTGATTGATCATAACCGATCTAACACATAGATGCTGTTTCTTCTTAAAAAAAAAAACATGAAAATATTGTGCTAATTTACATCCCTTTGTCTCTATAAAAAGAGGGTGGTCCTACTTCTAGTTCTGGAGAGGTGCATATTAAAGAGGCATTGTTGCAACTTTCACTCATCCAAATACAATCTATAACCACATTGTACATAACATTATTTAATTGCAAAAACTTACAAAGTTGATGTGAAACCTGTGAATCCTGAACCTTCTGTCTTGCTATTTGGATTTTTCTTTGTCGCCCCTTGTTTTAAGATACTTTTAAGGAGACTTCTTCAGACATCCTATTAAGCTACAGGACATTTTTCTCCAGCTGCATGGCATAGAAAATAAACAACATTTAAAAGGAAACTGGTGTAAAAAAGTTAAAACATTTAAAAGAAAACTTCTGAAATTTTGATTTTTTTTTGTCTGAACAAATCTAGATGAATTTGCAGAGAGACTGGAATTTTAGGAATTGAATAATGTTTCATTCAAACAGCAAGTACACATTTAATCCATAAAATCATTTAATAGCAGTCTAGTCCTGTATCAGAATCAGAATTTATTTTATTGATCGACATAAAGCCATTACAATAAAAAAAAATAAGTACAAAATATAAAATATCAATTATTACATTGCATGACTGTCTGGGATGTTCCAATGTTTTACAATAAATATATAAAAATAAATGTTTTGTTTTTTACATTTGATACAAGCATAGATATTTATCTTTATGATTATTTTCACAGTTTTGTACTCCTTAGAAACTTCACTCAGTTATTCAAGTTTTCCATATTCCTTGAAGCAAATATCTCTATCACATGTCTATCTGGAGGTATTGTGATTTATAATCCCCAGTAGAATGATTTATCTTAATCTTAATCCAATTAAATCAATTTAATTATTAAAATACATTTCCTGCCATAATACTACTCATATTCTACCCCATTTATGTTTAATTGTTGAGGTTCTCAGTACAGAAGCCATTTTGAAATCCCAAATAACTCACTACATGATCTCCATGATACCTGGAACAAGAGACAAGAGAGTAAACAAAGAAAGGAAGAAGGCAGAACTAAAGAAATGGGAAAAGGAGGATCTATTGGCCTAGAAACAATAAAACATCCACTTGAATAGATTAAGAGTAAATAGAGAACTAAAGACTGCAAGATATGAGTTTTGACTGGAGGATATGAGTTTTAACTGGAGGATTGGAGGTTTGACTTCTGAAAACCTTTGGCTGAGAACTTATTCTGTTAAAGGGACATTTTTAGTGCTTATTTGAAATTTCAAAGTGCATTTCTGCAGTTACCTGTTGGCATAAGAAGTACGAACAAATGCATCAATGCCACACGATGGACATCATTTTCTAATGTTTGATTTTTTGAGCTAAAATTTATTCTTGAGCTGTCCTCCCTGATAGCTGTTTGCCAATGCCCCCACAGGTCCATGAGCACCAGAACACACTGAGCTTTGGGTAAACTCATTAATGGAGAAGTTCCAACTGCCTGGTAGTATGGACACCACTGAAGAGTTTAAAGGTAATCTGACCTAAGCAGAAGTGCTCTAATCTATTGCAATCCATGTGAAGGTTGAAGCCGTGGCTCTGGGCATGCACATTAGTTTTGCCACTAATGCGCATGCCAAGAGCCACGGCTTCATCTTTCAAACATGGATTGTAGCAGGTTAGACAGTTTGTTTTTAGATTGGAGTAACTTCATACTCTTCAGTAGTGACTACCGGCAGCATGTTTATTGAATAGACAAAAAAAAAGTGGAACCCAACCTTGAACGAGTTTACCCTCTGCTTGTTGCAGTCTGGTGCTCATGGATGCACAGGAGTGTCTATGGACAGATATCAAGGCAGACTGTTGAAGAATGAACTTAAGTCAGAAAATCAAAAATTATGTACGTCCTGTGGCACTGATGCATTTCATAGTGCTTCTTATGCCAACAGGATAACTGCAGACTTACACTTGAAAGTTCAAATAAGAGCTGACAGTGTCCCTTTAATCTGGAAGCATCTATTGAAATATTAAGGCTAGTTTTGAGACTCTCCTGAGACAGTTTTGGGCCATGGTTGTAGTACTGGGACTAAAACATACTTTCCAGATAGATAGCCACACTGACTGAACTCTTCAGAGTATTGTTACTAGCATATATATTTTTGCATATTACATATTATTTTAAAATATTTTAGATTCCAGATCCTTATTTCTGTCTAAATCTATGGTCTCAGGATAGATTTATTCTATTGATACAGTGGATTGGTAGTACAGTATAACTTTGCAAGCATTGACCTCTTGAATTTTTCACATTATAGAAGTAAACCATTAAGAAACTAAAGAAATTAAGATACAGGGCCAGATTTTTAAAGGGCCCTCAGAACGATGCAAGGTGCATCAAAGAGCCACCTTGCATCAAATCCAGGTGCACCATATATTGTGAACCATATGTTGCAAGAAAAGCATTCTCTGTGGCAAAGTGTCCCAAAAAGAAACAAAAGGTCCACTGCATCAAAAATATGACACATGGGGTGAGAATGGCACAAGCTAAGAATGAGGCAAGCTGAGTTAGACAATACAATGTATAGAGCAAGAGTGATGCATGCTGAGTCAAAAATATGATGCAAGGAGAAAGAATGATCTAAGCTGAGTCAAAATATGATGGGCTTAATTTTCAGCTGGGTATTAGAGTGATGTGGTGTGCACCCAATACCCAGCTGCACAAAAGCCTGGTGTGCCAGTGCCCCTATGTCAGATTCTGGCACACTGCTGGCACAGGAGCTGAAGTCCCCACAGATGCCACAAGCTGTCTGCTGCATCCAACACAGAACATATGGGATGGGTTTGGCAGAAGCTATAATCAAGGGGCAGCCAGTGCTCTGACCATGCCCTGGCAGAATGGTGTAGCCGTCAGAAGGCTGACAGTGCCCATGGACACAGCACACAAAGGGCAGTGACTGTGAGGACCCCATATGACGTGGCTGACTGTGTCAGTCAGGCAAGCCACCAGCAGGACAAGAAGACATGTATGGTGGGAATCAGCTGGAAAGAACCATGGGGGTCTCATAAGTGGCAGGGACATAGAGCCACAGCAATCTGCCAGGGCAGACAATGGGCACCAAGAACAGATGGGACTGGATGCACCTATATGTGATTGGTGGAAATGGTATGCCACCCTAACTGTGACATTTCTAAGGCAACATGCGTCGATATGTACTACAGTGCCATGCCACCATATAAGTGCCGCTGGAAGGGGCAACCACTTCCCCCTGACTTGCACCCTCTCCCCGAACTAACTCCGACCTGGAGTTAGAATCCTTTAGTTTGAAGGGTGCAGGGGATGAAGTCCCCCACATGAGGGGTTGGGGGCAAAGCCCCCAGATGAAAAAAACAGTCTCAAACAGTACTGCTCCATACCGACTGCAACTTGCAGTCTACATGAAGCCTGTTGCTGCAATGCCGGTCACGAGAAGAAGCCAGAAGGAGAAGGAAGGAAACATATTCAATTCAGTGCTTTAGAGTAACTGGTAATTGGTATTTTTCTTTTAAACTTATAGATTGTGGGCTTGTAGTGACACTATACTTTCTTTCTTTGTTGTCTTTACTTTTAATTCTTTTTGGGCTGTTGAAAATTTAAAACATAGTGGTGGCATAATTCTGTGCTGTCTTTAATTGCTGCAAATTTTCCCCCCCTCCCCTTCCCCAACTCTTAATTATATGCCCTGATAAATCTGATTGACAGGAGCTAAACACAGGGTATAGTAAGAGGTGTGAAGTAGGTGGGCATAAGGGGAAGAAGCCCACCCTCAGCACGACAAGTGTTTTGACTCATTTATTTATTTATTGGTTTCTTTTTCCTTAAAAAAAAAAAAAAATTATCTGAGGATCAGTTACAGGATTTTTAGTACTGTAAATTAATAAAGAGAACTAAGAGTTTCAGTAGCAGACAAGTAGTGGAATTGCAGTATAATGTGGGGAGTGGTGCAATGCAGTGGCTGTGGGGCAGCCATATTCAGGCAGACCTTCTGGACACTGAGGTGCTGCCCTATCTGCATGCAAATCTCTGGACTGCGGGATGAGGTAGCCAGACTCAGAACGGAAGTAAACTGGGTCAGGAGTACCATCACCCCTATCAGGGACCACCCAGTCCAATACAGCTGCCTCAAAGGATGCCGAGACCAGGAGCACTTGGATGACAGTGGGCTCAGGGAGGGTTACAGCAGTCAGGCAGAGGCACATCCCAGATCCTATTCCTTCTCAAGAACTCATATGCCACACTGGCAAATGAGGACAACCAAATAGAGGTACCCAGAGAAGTGGAAGGAAAGGATGTGGAGGTTAGCCAAGGAGGTGACCTCAGTGGGGAAAGCAGTGGACCCCAGAGGAGGAGGAAGTGAATCCTGGTGGGGGACTCCATCATAAGAGGGATCTAGCTAGGAACACAGGAGGGGGAGGACAGGGAGGTGAGGTGCCTACCAGGTGCCACGGCATGGAGGGATGGAAGGAAGATCCTGGGGATCACTGGGAAGGCAAGACGGGAGGGTGAGCTGGATGTCATTATCCACCTAGGTACTAATGACTTGGCAAATGGGGAGCCAAAGGAAGTTCAGGAAGAGTTTAGGAAACTGGGAGGGTCTCAAGCAAGTAGCTACTTCTGTCACTTTCTCAGAAGTACTACCTGTGAGAAGCAAGGGAGAGCATAGAGTGCATGCACCAGGAACTTTAACTCATGGTTGAAGAACTGGTGCTGTGAGAAAGGGTTTGGATTCATTGGTGACTGGGGACCCACCTGGAGGGATGGAGGTTTGTTCAAGCCTGGCAGGCCTGCATCCATCCTGGAGGGGAATCCAAGCACTCAATGATAAGTTTAAATGCTACATTGACAAGCATTTAAACTAGCAAAGGGGGGGTGGCAGGCCAGCAAGGAGGGTACCTACTTGCTCACCCCCCACAGCTAGCAGTGGAACCAGTGAACCAGAGGAGTGGCTATCTCTGCAAAGCAGTGTGCAAAAGATGGAGATTAGTGTCCAAAAGGTGGATAAGCAGAAAAGGGGCAAAATTCAGCAGAAGGGCAGACAGCAAGGAGAACCAGGGATAAATGACAACCAAGGAAGGGGCTGGAGTAGAACAGTGAAGCAGTCTAGGGAGGTCAAATCATGGAAAGCCATGTGTGCAAATGCCAGGAGCCTTAGCAACAAGATGGAAGATCTGGAGGCTGTCATGGTACAGTCAGACCTGGACATTGTGGCCATCACTGAAACCTGGTGTAATGATAACCATGACTGGGAGATGGCCATACCTGGCTACAACATATTCAGAAGAGACAGAGCAGGCAGGAAGGGGAGGAGGAGTGGCACTGTATGTGAAAAATGACATAAGGGCCACAGAGATCCAGGAGGAACAAAATGGGGGAGAGATACTGTGGGTTAAGCTGGAAAGGAAAATGGGGCCAGCCATCTGCACAGGTGTGGTTTATAGACCACCAGCCCAGGAGGAAGAAACAGATAGGGAGCTGATGCTAGCCATCCAAAGGATGGCAGACAAGGGTGAGGTAGTACTGGTTGGAGACTTCAATATTCCAGACGTGGACTGGAGCATCCAGCAGCAGCATCAACTAGAAGCAGATTTATCCTGGACTCCCTTCAGGGTGCCTTCCTCAAGCAACTGGTCATGGAACCAACTCGGCAGAAGGCAATACTGGACCTTCTGCTCACAAACAGGGACAGTGTGATGGGGAAAACAGTGGGGAGCACCTGGCTAACAGTGACCACCAGTCATTGTGGTTTGAAATCACAGAAAGAACAGAACCAAACCACACAAAAACATGTATCCTGGATTTTAGGGGCAGACTTTGGGAAAATGGGGAGATACTTGAAAGAGGCATTAAGGAGAATGGGACAGGAATCAGGGGTTGAGGAACAGTGGGCAGTATTTAAAATGGGATTATAAGAACAACAGAATTATGCATTAAGCAGGTTAGCAAGAGGAAAAGGAAGGAGACCATTATGGTTTTCCAAAGAGGTAGCAAAAGAAAGTGAAAGCCAAAAGATTGCATTCAGGCAATACAAAAGACACAGGCAGAAGGGATAGGGAGAAGTACCAGGAGAAACAAAGGAGGCAGGGAAGTCAGTAAGGGAAGCCAAAGCTCAGACAGAAGAACACATTGCAAAATCAGTGGGTAAAGGGGACAAAACCTTTTACAGGTACATAAGTGAAAAAAGAAAGACAAAGGGAGGGATAGTGAGACTGAAGGGGGAGGATGGGAGCCACGTGGAGGATGACAACAGTAAAGCTGACATATTGAACAGATATTTCTGCTCAGTCTTTACTGAGGAAGAGGGGGGGTAATGGGTCTGAAGGGAGTACAAGGGGTGAGAATGGTGCAGAAATGGACACAAGTCCCTTTACGAGAAAGGTCCTGAAGGAACTGGAAGTAATAAGAGTTGACAAAGCAATGGGGCCAGATGGGTGCACCCCAGGGTCCTTAAAGAACTGAGACAGGTGGTGGCTGAACCTCTGGCTATCCTGTTAGCCAATCACTGGAAACAGGGAGGTACCCAAAGACTGGAGGATAGCAGATGTAGTCCCCTTATACAAAAGTGGGAACAAGAGAGCGGGAACTACAGACCAGTCAGCCTCACCTCGGTAGTGGGAAAGATCATGGAAGCACTACTGGAAGGAGAGATTGGTGGAACATCTGGTTGTCAATGGACTACAGGACCCAAGGCAGCATGGTTTCTCAGGGGAGGTCATATCAGACCAACCTCATTGAATTTTGACTGGGTGACTAGGGAGGTGGATCAGGGGAGGGCAGTGGACATGGCCTATCTGGACTTCAGCAAGTCCTTTGACACTGTGCCACATAGAAGACTATTACACAAACTGGGGAATATGGGTGTGTGTGCAGGACAGTAGTGTGGTGGGTAGGTAACTGGCTGGGTGGCAGGACACAGAGGGTGGTGGTAAATGGCTGTCACTCCACAGAGGGAAGAGTGACCAGTGGGGCCACCACAGGGATCAGTGCTGGGACCGGTCCTATTCAACATCTTCATCAGTGACATTGCGCAGGATCTAGAAGGCAGAATTTCACTGTTAGCTGATGACACAAAGCTCTGTAACAGAGTAGACACACCAGAGGATGTAGACAGAATGAGAAGGGACCTGCAGAAACTTGAAGAATGGTCAAGGGTTTGCAGTTGAAATTCAATGCAAAGAAGTGCAAGATAATGCATATAGGGCACAAAAACCTGGCACAATATATCAGTTGGGGGTGAGGATATAGCATGCACCAAGCAGGAAGGGATCTTGGGGTTGTCATCTCTGATGACCTCAAGGTAGGGAAACAGTGTGACAAGGCATCAGGTAAAGCAAATAGGATGCTGGGATGTATAGGCAGGGCATCACCAGCAGGAAAAGGAAGTCATAATCCAGCTGTACAAGACACTAGTGAGGCCCCACCTGGAGCACAGTGTACAGTTCTGGAGACCATACCTACGTAAGGACATAGACAGGGTAGAGAAGGTTCAGAGGAGGGCAACAAAGATGGTGCATGGATTGCATCACAAGTCCTATGAAGACAGGTTGAAGGAACTGAACATGTACTCCCTGGAGGAGAGGAGAGAGAGGGATATGATAGAGACATACAAGTATCTTACAGGAGGAACAGGGTGCAGGAAAACACTATTTTAAAGCCAAAAGATGTTCCAGGACTAGAGGGCATGGGATGAAGTTGGAGGGAGGACGATTCAGAGGAAACATGAGAAAGAATTTCTTCACAGAACGGTGGTGGACAAGTGGAACACCCTGCCAGAGGAAGTGGTGGGGGCTGAAACAATCACGGGATTTAAGAATGCATGGGATAGACATAAAGGAATTCTAGAGGTCAGGGGTAAGGGGAAACAGACTTCTAGGAAAACAAACTGAACTTACAAGCTCAAATGGGCAGACTGGGTGGGCCATAGGCCCTTATCTGCCGACACTGTCTATGTATCTATGTATCTATGATCTTTTTTGTCATGCCAGCATATACAACCCAGTGGGAACAATGACCTGGGGTGGGAGACAGACTGGTGAGATACTGAGGGGTGTGACAGTGTATGATGACATATGGTGGTCTGCCATAGCCACACTGGGTAGTGCACAGCTGCTGTTTTGTACACCAGTCTGGTACCCCCAGGTCTACAGATCCAGCCACAGCACCCTGGGTGATCACAGTATGGAAATGGATGGACCTACTGCAGCACAGTGGGTGCGGTTCCACCCACAGGCATCTTGGTGCCATGGTAGTGTCTCAGATGGTCCCTGGGGTGGTCATGGGCTCAAAGTGTCCGGAGAGTGTGTTTGGGACCATGGTGGCAGGGCAGCCTTAGCTAGGTGCAAACTGTGTCCCTGCACCTTGGGGACCCATACATTATGCCTAAATTTTGTTAGAGATGAAAATGTTTACCAGCAAATGAAAGTGGAAGACAACTGGCTCTGCTACTGTTACAAAAGGTGGGGGCAGTTATGCTGCAGTGGAAAAGATTAGGATAAGTAAGTGCTAATGGTGTTAATGGCCATGTTTACACCTCCCAGGTTGGTTGCTTTCACAAACAAAGGGCTATATTGATAAGAGAACTTGTTTGAAACCTGGATATATAGCTGAAGCAATGAATGATATGACAAAATCTGTTTCAAAAGTATGTACGCACTCAAAATGGCTCAAAAACCTGACCAGCACAGAGCCAACCTGGAGTTCCTGATAAGGAGGGGAAAGGGAAATTGTTTAACCAGGAAAGGCACACTAAGCCAAAGCTTGTTTCCAGGTATGACCTGGGAGCACAAGGAAGTTAAAGCTGAAGCCATTTAGTAGTGCAAGGGAGGCAGTATAGTGCAGTGGCTTAAGGCTCTGAGCTGCAAATCTGGTGACATCCAGCAGACCAGACCTGGGTTTGAATCCTACAGCTTCCACTTGCATACTGTGTGACCCTGAGCAAGTCACCTAACTTCCCTGTGCTCCCAGGTCGCTCCTGTAAAAAAGCTTTCAGCTTAGTGTGCTACTTCTGGTTAAAAAAATAAATGACTTGCTCAGGGTCACACAGTATGCAAGTGAGGGCTGTGGGATTCAAACCCCAGTCTGGTCTGCAGGATGTTACCAAATTTGCAGTTCAGAGCCTTAAACCACTGCGCTATACTGCCTCATAAGGACCCGGAAACCCTGATCACCAGGTAAAAAAAAAACTGACAGATGGCAACCTTATTGGTGTCCTATGATAATCCTCTCTATTCACTCTCACTCACAGCTCCAGAAAGGTTATGTTGTTTAAATTGTTTGCAAATCAGAGTATCAGAAGTGTGAGTGTCCAGTGATAATGTCCCTGTCCTTACAGAAATGAATACTGTAGTAGTACTGTACTTACTTAAGTTCTTGCTCCAGGCTCAGTCAGATTCATTTCCAATGGTGAAGTAAAATAATTCAATGCAGTCAATGGCACTAATTAAAAGATGCTGGTTAAACTAGTAGACTTGGTACTGCTTTATTAATATAGGACAGGATGGTTAGTTAGGTGTAAATGTTGGATGGGGGGCACAGGGAATGGAGTCGTGGGGCCCGGCAGGTGGCTGCACACAGGCCCAGAATGGTTAAGGCCAGCTCTGCATGGTGGTGGTGGGTGGTGTGGGGATATGGGGCACATGGCACCCAACATTGCTGGGTGGGACCCTCCAGAGTCCATCCAGCAGTGTACAGCCAATGACAGTGGGTGCCGGACTGTGGATCACACACATACCAACTATCAGTCCCAATTGATGCCACCTGCCTGAGGTATCTGTGTGTGTGGTGATGTGCACGGTAGTGTGTAGCAATGGACAGTTCTCAGACTGGACAGCACACCCCTGTGGATACAGTGGGTGTCTGTCTGTCCCTCCAGGGACCCAGGCTGTGTCAGTGCACCATCCCCTTAAGCTGGTCATCTGTCACACTGGCAGCCCCACATGGTAGTACACCACTCCTGCCATGCTGTGTGTGGGGGACAGTGTACTCAGCAATGTAGGTGTTCCCCTGTGGGTTGGGGTCCAGAGGCCAGAGGGTGCAAAGCACTGTGGGACTCCCATCTCTTATGGGGATATTGCAGCCATTTAGTAGTGTAAGCCCACTCAGCACCATGGCATGGACTGTGGATTGCCACATGCCCACTGCAAGGTCATTAGGCACAGTGGGTCCTGTCAGTGCTGCAAGCACCAATAGAAAATTGGGAATGATGCAGGGGGCAGCGCAGTGTGCACCTTGCATCATGTCTATCTGACAAAAGCCCCTTGCATCATTCCTGAGCCTTTGAAATTCAGGCCTGATGTATGCAGCAAGAATGATGCAAGCTGAGTCAAGAATTACAATGGATGAAATGGCCTCTGGAAGCAATATTTTACATACTACAGTACCTCAGAAAGCATTATAATGTTTACAATGCAGGAATCTTGCAGCTGAATCCCATCCAAAGTATCATAATTAAGTCTGCCTGCCTGCTGTTGGCCTCTGTATGCTCTAGTGTGAGGTAGACCAGCTCTGCTTGGTCTAACAGTGGTATGCATCTTAGGCACAATGACAGGACCTACATTTATTTTTCTATTTCTGTTTTTAAGCCCCCTTCACTTCTGTACCTGATCTCCTTCCAAACCTACCAATGCAAGCCATCTGCCCCCCTTACCTTTTACTAGACTGAGGTGCCATCCTCACTGAGCCGTGGTCCCCACCCCAGCAGGCATGAGGTGGAGGGGCTTACCCTCAAGCTTACTGGTTGCATCAGGAGGCAGGCTCAGCAGGTCAGGCAGGGGGATCTTGTGGTGCTGGGCAGTCCTTCTTCATTGGATGCAGGGCACTTTTATCCTATGGTTTCTGTCCCTGCCCCTTATGAGCTGCATGGTCAAGGGCTGCAAGTGTGCACATTGCTATGTGATGTCACATGCAACCAGCATGGCTCCTCCCACCCCTTGGTCATGCTGAGCCCACCGCTCACTGTATCCAGGGGTGGTGTGGCAACAGCAGGCAAGACCCTCCATCCCTGTGGAAGGAGAGCATCCTCTAGGATACTCAATCCTTCCCCCTCACTGGCCCTGATGATCTGTGCTTGTTTCTGAACCTGGGTTGCTGGCGTCATGAGCAGTAGTGCTACTACTGCACCGACGGGTCAGCTCAGGACCCACATTCTTTGAAAATCCAACATAGGGGGATGGTGCATTTTTTTCTGTGATGCAGGCATCTCTACCAACATGGGGCAGGCATTGTTTTGAAGCAAACATGGAGTAAGATAGTCTGGAACATGAAGACCTGTTTTTGATGCAAGTACCATTGGAAAATCAGAATTGACACAAGTTTTGATGCATCATGCTTCTTGTGTTTTTTGGTTTTTTTAACATAAACACCATGCAAAATTCTCTGGCTTTTGAATATCCAGCACATGGTATTAACAAGAAGGGGGGAATACTAACTGGGGAGTGAAATATTTTTATGTGGAAAATTAAATACTCTAACAATAAAAGTAATAGAGTGATGAAGACAAGTTGGAAAAAAATTGTAAAGAAACATGTTTAGAAAAACCCAAAAAAATAAGAATTGGGGAACTAACTGGAAATAACAGAATTTATGAACCAAGTTAAACCTAAACTCCAAAATGTGACTATCCCTTCTTGGCTAAACTTGAAGAAATGCAGAACGTTAATCAGGAATCACATTATAAAAGGGATATTCTTTTGCAGAAGGGTGAAGGGATAACAATTAGTTGTCAAAAATAAATACCCTTAATGATGAACTAACTGAAATTGATACCAATAGAAATTAGAACAAAACTATTATAATTGAAAAGGAATCTAGAGGACAAATGGCTATAGTGGGGGAAGTGAAAGACCAATGTTGTTTAAACTGCTCTAAATGCTTTAATTAAAACTTATGTATACTCTTAAGTGCTTTTTTCCAAATGAGTGCACACTGGGAAGTGGTTCTCTAAAACCAACTGAAGAATGTTAAAAACATACCGGTCCTGGCACTCACAAACTTTTCGGAGAAATGCGTTTATTATCAAACTCTTTTTAATAAAATACTGACCAACACAGCACCTGACATGTTTCGGACTGACCAACAGTCCTTTTTCAAAGGCTAAAAGATGTCTAGTAAGCACAACACTTATATACTACCATCAATCAAACAATCAACAATGAATCAATTAAATAAAAGTTTTTTTAAAAGCAGAGAGTATCTTTAAGATCAATTTGAGTTTAACAGTTCCATCCATTAATAAATAAGCTTGTTGACATTCCTAAACAAGATTAATTCCTTTATAAATAATGAAATAAAAAAAATTAAAAAATTAAAAACATTAGAAAACCACATTGTCCATTAAATGGGGGAGCAAAAACGACTGTTCAGGTAATAAAATCAAACAGATCACATCTATAACTAATTAAATTCAGAAGCTACAAAAGAAACTTCTTAATGTTGTTTCAAATATGGATATAATTCTAAGGACCATTTAATCCAGGACTCATATGTGCTTTCAGTGTTAAAATCCAGAAATTTTATCTCCTTAAAACAAGATTATTATAATCCCCACCTCTCGGGCTACAGCTCACTTTATCAATTGTAATGAATTTAAACGAATGTAAATTAGGCTCCTGCGCTAAAGACATATGAGCTGTTGTAACATAGGTATTGTCTTTTCTTTGAATAGTGTGAATGTGTTCTCATATTCTAACTTTAAAGCTCCAACATAAAAAGCATTGCATTTGCAAATAGCCAGATAAATTACTCCCTGAGTGTCACAGGTGATACATTGTCTTACCTCATATCTCCTGGTGTTATTTACGCTAGAAAACCATTTATCCAGAATAATAAGATCACAATAAATGCATCTCTTGCATTTAAAATTCCCCTTCGATTTATTGAGCCATGTCTCTTTTTGTTGCATCCTAAAATGGCTTTGAGTTAATATATCTTTTAATGTGGGGATTTTTTTTAAAACAAAATCTGGCTGGTTCATGCACTATTTCTTGTAGTCCTGGTTCGACTCCCAGCACGTGCCAGTGTTTCCTCACTATATTTTCAATTTCTTTTGCATGTGCCGAGAAGCCCACAACGAAATTAAACCTACATTATATTTCAGTATCTCTATTTGTATTCTGTAAAAGACTACTCCTATCTGTATTTCTAGCTCTTATCTGGCTATTTGCAAATGGACTGTTGGTCAGTCTGAAACATGTCAGGTGCTGTGTTGGTCGGTATTTTATTAAAAAGAGTTTGATAATAAACATGTTTCTCTAATGAGTTTGTGCGTGCCAGGACCAGTATGTTTTTAATACTCTTAAGTGCCTAAGATACTTGATAGATAACATGGGTAAAACAATAAATATTCTGAGCCTTGAAAAAAATCACTTAGTGTCCAGAAACCTGGATCAACAGGAGCCTGATAGTATAAAAGAGGATAAAAGATAAACAGAAAATCACCACACCACTGTCAGATTGATTAGATAAGGTAAAACCTGGACGCTACAATCTTACAAAGGCTTACAAAATCTGACAATTACAGAAAAAGGAGCAGAACAAATTAATAGTGAGAAACAGGAAGCTCCAATAGGACATTTTTTGATACTAAATCAGTTGAGGAGTACAAATGGACCCAAGTAAATAATGATTTACAGCAGGATTTGTCATCTAAAAATACTCTATAAAACCACTGGGACTCATATACTGTACCATGTATCAGTACTGAGTCTAGATATCTTATCAAACATAAGGAATTATTAAATGGCTAGTGTTTTCATTTTAAAGCAACTATCAGTTTTTACAAATTAAATTTCCTTATTAAAAAAGTACATGGCTAGATATGAATTTTTGTTTGAGGATTTAATGAATAAAATGGTATATCCAAACCCAGATCTGATGTTATAGAAATGAAGGATGATTTACAGGAAATATGTCAAGATACAGGAAAAACTCAGAATACAAAAATAATGCAGAGTTTTTTAAAATGGTACTGAAGCTGAATTAAGAAAGGTATACTAGTGAACTTGCTTGGGACATGGAGGTAGTGTCACACATGTACTCATGGTAGTCAGTTAGAGTAACTGCTGTTTGTGCTCCTCAAGGCTGTGCCATCATGGAATGTGGTGTCCCAAAAAGAAAATGCAATGCAACTGTTCCTTCCCTGCTTTACCTCCAGTGGTAGACTACTATTTGTCTGGTAGCAATGGAAAAGAGATGGAAATGTGAACTTTAGCAGTACAAGATGCAGCCATTACTTGCACAGCTACCTGTGGTATGTGAGCAGAAAATGGGTTGGGTGAGTTTGGTCTGAGCTGCACTGAATGGTGGGGTGGAAAACCAGTGTCAGTATTCCTACACAAAGGAATAGCAGTGGTCTCCGACAGCATAATGTATAGCCAGCATTTGGTTATATCTGGACCAAATGGAGAACTGGAGTGCATCAGCAGAACAGGTTTTTAAGGTTCATGTAATGCCCGCTTTTAAAAGAAATAATGGTATTGCATTAAATAATGGAGGCTCATGTGGATAGATGGTGTTGTACTGAATGATATCATGGCACAGCAATAGATTGTAGCATTCCACCAGCGTTTGAATCTGCTTTTCCCTGGTGAGTCTCAGAGCTAAAAGGATACCCTAGAGGGACAAGGTAATGGACAATAAAAACTGCTCCTGAAGGGCAGAAATAGCAAGAAATTAAATGCAAACTGAACACACCAAAATATTTCAATGCCTACAGCAACTAGAGAATAGGCTACACTGAGATGAGAGCCTAAGAGTTCAAGTCAGAGGGGATGGGAATAAAGACGTACTGAATGTATATGTAAAGTGAAGAAAGAAATAGTTCATACCTGCTTCTGATGAGGACATACTGAACTTTAAGCACTTTAATAAAAAGACAAAACAAAAACAATTTGATAACTAGAAATTACGGCACAAGAGACCTCCTCCCCCCCAAAATCTAAATCAACATTTAGTTGAATACAGTTCCTTCTAAACAGAGCTTAGGTAATTGGCTGGAGTTTAGCCATTTATCAGATATTTATTATATTAAGTCAGTTCATGTTGGATACAATCTGAAAGAAGAAACTTGCTTTACAAGCATGCTATAAAGAGTCCATGCAGGAAAACAGGAGAGACTTTGAAAAGCAATCACTACGAGTCCTCTGGTGATGCAGCACACCTGAAGACAGCTTCTCCAACCCTCTCCAGCCACCCGCTCCAGTAATCTTCATTTAATCTCCTAAAACACACAGTAAATACCCTTAAAACACTACAGGGGACTTATGAAGCTCTCGAGTTCAGAGTACAAGGAAAAAAGGGTAGAAAAACAGCTGGAGATGGACATAGACATGAAGAAACTGCCGCCTTGGCATAGTCCCCAGTTACGCTAGAAAAGGCCCCAAAGAAATCATGGGCTGCAAGTTCTGCCATCTCTCAGACTCCGGTGCTAGCCAAGATGGACTGAGAACCACTTACATTGACTGTCTTTCTGGCGGAATTCTGCCCTTTTCAAGAGGAATTGAGGAGTATGGCTACAGAATTTAAGAAAAAATTACTCACCTTAGTAATGTTGTTTCTTCTAATGGAGTCTTGCTGTATTCTGACATATGCAGTTAGGTCCTGCCTTTCAACTGCCCCGGAGAACAAACAGTTAACTTTTCTATGCCTAGCATAGAATGTTCATCACGAGCTTGGTTGAAGCCCCTGTCAGCTGTTGTTTAAACTGCAACCATCAGATCTTTATGAGCAAAGACTCACTAGGTGTTCTGTGTGGAAACTGTGAAATTCTTACAAGCCAACTGGCAAATATATAAAAAGTTTTTTGGTTTCAAAGGAAGATTCAAGCCAGGAAACCCAAAAACAAAATCACATTCAAAACACAACCTCTCACCCAAACAAAAAAAAGGGTGTAAAAAGGACACCCCTATGGTGCCAACACTGCTCCTGCACACCCACATCCCAAAAACTAGGTTCTGAGAGGGGAGGCAGGGGGGGAGGTCAGAATACAGCAAGACTCCATTAGAAGAAACAACATTACTAAGCTGAGTAATTTTTTCTTCAAACAACATGAAGTCTTGCTGTATTCTGACATATGTAGACTACCAAGCAGTACCTCCATAGAGGAGGGACAGAACCTATTTTGGGAACAGGCTCTGAAGTACTGCTTTGCCAAACCGAGCATCACTCCTAGCCTGGATATCCAGAGAGTAATGCTTGGTGAAAGTATGGACTGTTTTCCAGGTGGCTGCTTAATAAATTTCTAACAGAAGAATATCCCTGGCAGCAGCCAAGGAAGCAGCTGTACGTCTTGTGAATGAGCCCTCAGGCCTGAGGGTGGAGCTCTACCCAGTTTTTCATAGCAGAATTGTATACAAGAAACAATCCACCTGGCAATAGATCTCTTAGTGGCAGGTTTGCCTTTACCAACTTCTCCATAAGTAAGGAACAACTGGAGGGATTCAAACCTGTGACCCTTGGTACTCTCTATGTAGTAGCAAAGGGCTCTTTTAACATCCAAGCTGTGTAGCCTCCTCTCCCCCAAGGAGGAATGGTTAGTGAAGAAAACAGGGAAAGATATAGACTGGTTGAGGTGGAAATCTGAAACCACTTTAGGTAAGAACTTTCTGTTAGTTCTAAGGACCACTTTATCTCTGTGAAAAGAAATGAAATCAGATTCCACTGACAGGGCTTGCAATTCACTGATACGTCTGGCAGAAGTAATGGCTACCAAAAACACAGTTTTCCAAGTCAAGTACTTAAGCTCTGCTGAGGACAAAGGCTCAAAGGGGGGTTGCATAAGCTGAGCAATGCAAACATTAAGGTCCCAGGCAGGAGCAGAATCCCTAAAGGGGGGATTGGTGTGAAGCAATCCCTTGAAAAACTTACAGAATACAGGTTGGGATGACAGAGAGGAAGACTTGCCTACTGACAGGAAAGCAGAAACAGCTGCCAAGTGTACTTTGAGGGTAGCTGGTCTGAGGCCTAGGCCATTAAGACGGACCATATAATCCAGAACCGTAGGCAATTCAGCAGAGTCTGGAGAAATATTCTTCTTAGAACACCAAATGCTGAATCTTTTCCATTTGGAATTGTAAGTCTTCCTGGTGGAAGGCTTTTGAGAAGCCTTAAGGATATCCAGAGCCCCTTGGGAAAGATGCAGATCTGAAAACTCTAACTCTTCAAGAGCCAAGCCTTGAGATTGAGAGACTGAAGATTCGGGTACCAAATCCTCCCCAGAGAGGATGTTAACAGGTTGTAATTCCTGGGAAGAGACAGGGGAAGGTGAACTGTTAGGGACAGCAACAAGGGATACCATGGCTGTCTGGCCCAGTCTGGAGCAATCAGAATCACCTTGCATGGTTGTGACCTTATCTTGACTAGCACCCTGAACAGGAGAGGGAAGGGGGGGAAGCATACAGAAATTTCCCTTCCCAGTTCAGAATCAGAGCATCCAGGGGGACTGAGTCCAAGACTGGGGGTCTGCAACAAAAGAGAGGAAGTTGGTAATTGTCCGGGCTGCAAAAAGATCTATCTCTGGAGTGCCCCATGTCAAGAAAATCACTTTCAAAACTAGAGGATCCAAGGCCCATTTGTGATGGCCCTGGGATATTCTGCTCAGTGCATCTGCTAGGACATTGTCCTTCCCTGGGAGATGAACTGCTATCAGAGAGGTTTGCAGGGAATAGGCCAGGGACCACAACTTCATTGCTTCTGTGCACAAGGCCATAGACCAAGTGCCTCCTTGCTTGTTGATGTACCACATGGTGGTGGTGTTGTCTGTTCTGACCTGAATCACCTTGTTCTGTACAGATTTGGAAAACGCTTGCAGTGCCAGAAACACTGCTCTGAGTTCCAAGAGACTGATGTGAAGCAGAGATTCCTGAGGTGACCACAGTCCTTGGGTGGTAAGATCCCCCAAATGGGCTCCCCAGCCCAGCAGGGAAGCATCTGTGGTGAGTATCACTGAATGAGACTGAGTGACAAATGGAACCCCTTGTCTCAAATTGTCCTGATCCTGCCACCATTGCAAGGCTTGGATCAGGGTTCAAGTTACTGGGATTAGTTTGGTAAGGGAATCCTTTCTTTGGGACCAAAAGGCTCTTAAATGGAACTGAATGTCCCTCATTTGGAATCTTGCTTTCTGCACCACTGCTGTGGAAGCTGCCATATGGCCCAGTAGCTGAAGGAAATGTCTTGCTGGTCGAGACACCTGAAGGGTGAATGAAGAGGCCAGTTACATAAGGGTCCTTGCCCTTTCCAGGGGAAGGAAGGCTCTTGCCTTTACTGTATCTAGTTCTGCACCTATGAAGGTGAGGAGCTGCACTGGTTCGAGAACTGACTTTGGTAGGTTGAGAAGGAATCCTAAGGAAATGAGCACTTGCTGGGTCACTTACAGATATGACTTGACTTGGTCTGGAGACTGACCTACTATGTGCCAGTTATCCAAGTATGGCAAAGATGGAGATCTTTTGTCTTCTTAGGAAGGCAACAACTACTGCCAGGCACTTTGTGAAAACCCTTGGGCTGATGTTAGGCCAAAGGGCATTGCTCTGAATTGATAGTGGCCTGAGGGCAACTCGAACCTGAGGTACTTTCTGTGGGAGCACCTGATGGGAATGTGAAAGTAGGCATCTTTGAGGTCCAGGGAGGCTAGCCAGTCCCCTGGCCTTAGAGAAGGAAGAATAATTCCCAGAGTTACCATTTTGAACTTTGGCTTTAAAAGATGTTTGTTCAGATATCTTTGGTCCAGGATGGGCCACCATTCTCCTGTCTCTTTGGGGGTTAGGAAGTACCTGGAGTACAATCCTTTGCTCCTGTGTAAGGTGGGAACTCTCTCTCTCTATAGCTCTGAGAGCTAGGAGAGAAGAAACCTCTGCCTCTAGGGCAAGGGTCTCTGAGAGATTTGCAGGTGGAAAAGATCTGGCTGTCATCTTGGGAAATTTTTTGAAGCTGAGAATCAGTCCCTGGCTTACTACTTCCAGGAACCACTTGTCTGATGTAAGAGACATCCAGTCCTGGACAAAGTAAGCCAGCCTGCCCCCTACTGGTATGGGAGAATCGACCTGGCAGACCCATCAGGGTGTCTGCTTGGCAGGGGCTTTAGGCTGAGGGTGGATGCAGGCCTGCTCATCCCCTTCTGCCTCTCCTCTAAAGAACCCCTCTGCAAAAGGAAGAAGAGGAGGCCTGAGCTTGGTAAAAGGCCTTTGGAAAGGCCTGCCCCTGCCCCTGGACTGCTGCCTTTGAGGAGTTGCTTGCCTTTCTTTGGCCTGAGCACTCCTGTAAGTGGTCCTGTACTTGTCCATCTTCTTCATGTAATTCTCTGTCTGCTCCCCAAGCAGAGAATTACCAACTACAGGAAAATCCATGGCCTTAGCCTGGGTATCCTGTGAGAGGCTAGTACATCTGAGCCAAGCCATCCTCCAAAGAGCCACAGATGTAGCCATGACTCTTGATGATACATCATTGGAGTCTACAGCAGCATGAAACTGAACTTTCGATGCCTCAATCCCATCTGCAGCAAGCTGGTCGGGGGCCTGTTTAGCCAGAGCCAGTACAGTGTCCCACCTGGACATCTGGTACCTGGCTGTATAGGCCATATAGTTAGCCTGCCTGAGTCCCAAAGATGTTGCCATGTATTGTTTCTTTGCCATGGCATCAATCTTCCTGGAGTCCTTGTCTGGGGGGTGTGATGTCAAGGGAATGTTTGCCTTATCACAGGCAGTAGCCTGCACAACCCCAACATGGCTGCATTGCTGAAAAAGGAACTCCATGTCTGAGTCTGAGAGAGTGTACCTCTTGTCCATTTGTCTGTCCACAGGAGGTATAGAATTAGGAGACTTAAGAATTTTTTGTGTCTGTTTCCCAAAGGATTTGTGGAGGGGAATAGGCAGTCTCCTGGACTCTGGGATGTCCATCATCTCAACATAATCAGGCTCTTCCTGATCCTCTACTGCTTCCTCCACAAGAAGCTGGAGGGTATCAGCCACTTTTTTATAGAACATGTAGTGTGAAGGGGACTCAGAAAGCCTAGGAGGAGAAACATCTGAAGGTCTGTCTGGGGAGATGTCTGGGTCAATAGGCACATCCAGACTTTCACCATCAGCATAATCATCCTCATACTCTCCCTCCTCCTCCTCTGTTTCATAAAATTCTTCCAAAGTATAATCCGGAACCAGGGGAACCAACCGAACAGAGCCCCTGCCAGATGGTGCCGGTTGGGTCGGAACCGAACTAAGCGATTGCACAATCCTTATCACCTTGGCTATCTCATCGGTGGTCGGAGTATGGAAATTCTGGGTCTGAACCGGTCGATTTGTCTTTTCCTTTTCTTTTTGTCGGAACCGATTCCTCGGAATCGGCTCTCCTTTTGCCCGAAGAAGTAGCGCCCTGGTCAGAGGGCACTCCTTCTGGTTCAATCGGAACTGAACCAGGCTGCCCATCTGGGTCAGCGGACTTCTCAGCCTCCCTTTCCCTCAGTCTACCTAATCTCTTTTCCAGGGTAGATTTGGGAAAATTCTTGCAAATTTGGCAGTCTGAATCGATGTGGTCAAACCCCAGACAATAAACACAGGTGGTGTGGGGATCAGCCTTGGCAAAGACCTCCCCACACACTGCAGTGTTGAAACCCAGTGGGCCCATTTTTTGGGGGGGGATTTCTCAGACATGGCCAGTCCTAACCAAAAACGCACCCTTTTTTCGGCAATCTGACAGGCAAGACTCCTCTATCGGTTCCTGACCGTGTCACGGGTCTTGGAAAAAAACATAATTAAATCCATTTTTTAGAACCAATACGGACCGGTAACCACACTCTAAAGTAAAGCACAAGCTTTTTACTTCAAATTGATCAGTTCAGCCGAACTGATCCACAGTTTACAAGTTCCACACAGAAAACAGAACAAAAACCTATCTGTAACTCACAGTACCACAGACAGAGACTTGAACCGACTAAGCGGAAACAGCAATTTGGTAGAAACCGACCGAAAACCGACACTTCAACCGACTTTTTGAACCAAGTAGTAGGAGAAATCTCCGGAGCGACTGTTCAGTGAGGCGGAGTAAAGAATCTGATGGTTGCAGTTTAAACAACAGCAGACAGGGGCTTCAACCGAGCTCGTGATGAACATTCTATGCTAGGCATAGAAAAGTTAACTCTCTGTTCTCCGGGGCAGTTTAAAGGCAGAACCTAACTGCATATGATAGAATACAGCAAGACTTCATGTTGCTTGTAATCCCTTTCCCAGGCACTTGAAGATATCTCGTCCCGAACGTCAGACAACGAGCCCCGTATTTTTGCACTGGAGAAACGGGCCGACAAGACAGACCCAGAATTGATTGCCATGATGCAAAAAATGTCAAAAATGGAGCTTAAAATGGAAGACCTGGAAGGTTGTAGCTGCCGCAATAATGTGGTAATTATCGGGCTACCAGAATGGGAGGAAGGGCAGGATACCATTCTGTTTGTACAGAAATTTGTTGGAAAAAATCGCAGGACCATCTTCTTATGGGACTAATTACATCATAGAAAGGGCTCACAGGGCCCTCAGACCCATCCCCCCACCTGGCGCTCCTCCATGGCCCCTCGTATTCCATTTCCTTAACTATTTGGAATGGCAACATTTCTTAGCTAAGATACAAGAGATACAGGAGATAATCTGGGAGAGGAAAAAAGTTCAGATAGCCCAGGATCTGCCCTTGTCGGTCTGTCAGCGGAGAGCAGCTTTTCATCCTTTAGTGACCAAACTCCTAGCAGCTGGCCTAAAATTCAAAATGCTCTACCTGCAAAATTTCAGGTCCTAGTCTACAGCTCTTGAATTTATCCTATGATGATTCAGCCTCTGTCTCTCCTCAGCCTAAAATCCACATTACCTGATCTCTTTCGGGACACTTGAAAAACAGCGTGGCTCTCTGCTTCATTTTCATCCAGGGAGGATTCTCTGCAGCTAAACGTGACATGGTTGGTCTCTGAGCAATGAATCTGGTACGCTGGATCCCTGGGCTTTGTTCATGGCTCCACTATGATCGGGCGCCACTGTTTACATTTCCCCAATTTTTCTGTGTCATTTTTTCGCCGATGGATGTCATTTCGGGAAGAATGACTGGGCAAGAGCCGAAAGAGGACTGATTTTCTGGCATCTACCCAGGACATAATTATATTTAGTTGGTTTCTGTATCGCCTGCAAGGTAAGGCTTTTTCGCGGGAAACTTTATTTTCAATATAATATTTTAACAAACTAAAAAGGGTGACTCGGCCAGGCTATTAAAGACCTAGGCAGACATGTGGTGCCTTTTACTTTTAAATGGAATAATTACTGGGAAAGGTTACTAGAGATCCAAGGATTAGGAATCTCGATAATCTCCCGTAGTGGTTGTATACATAGTTATAGGCAATTTGGTAGGATGTAGTTCCAGTAATCCTCCACAGGGGTGGTAGTGTAACATATAGTATAGTAGCAAGCTTACCTCTCTATAGATAATATTATTATTAAGTTGAACACTGCCACAGGTTATTGGAGGTGAAGATGTTTTACTTAAGTTTTACTATATGAACGAGTTAATGATAAACTGTAATGAAGGGTGGTTGAAGGGGAGGAGCAAGAGTATGGGGCTCTGCAAAATGAAGCATGCAGCAGTTTGGGGGAGGGAAGGGCTGGGGAGAGTCATGTTAAGAGTGTTATGGGGGATAAGGGATGAAATGGGGGGCTGAGGGAGGGAAGGTTCAATACGCAGTCCATGGGTTTCATTGAATGTCGAGAAGGTGGGAATACTTCCATTTTATAACAGTTCTCTTTTTTAGATTACAACATGACTAACGATTTATCCTTTTCCTCATGGAATGTGAAGGGGGTAAGGAGGAAATTAAAACAATATAAGGTTTTAAAACATTTAAATCTTATGCAATTACATGTTACTTTTATCCAGGAATCCCATGTGCTGGATTCTGATGCTTCACAAATGAGACAAGTGGGGCAGGTTTTCGCAGCCCAGGGTACAACTAACAGCTGTGGTGTCATGATTCTAATCAATAAAAGCATCCTGTTTAAGGCTATACAAACTATTAAAGACCCACATGGTAGGTTTATCATAGTTCGTGGTACTATATATGCCACAGAACTCCTACTGGGCTGTGTATACGGCCCAAATATAGATGATCCTATTTTATGCAGCTTATTAAAATTATTTTGCCCCTTTTACCACTCCCTATAATTTTAGGGGGAGACCTGAATCTGGTTTTTGATTTCATCCATGGATCGGTCTGGCTTTATTAGAGGACTCTCTCGGCTCAATGAGCATTTGAGACCTCATAGACCAACTGGGCCTTTGTAGCTTTGGAGGGTCCTAAACCCCAAAGAACAGGAATATACATTTACCTCACCAGTCCATGGCTCATCATCCCACATTGATTACATTTTATTATCCCAATCATTTCTCCCAGGGGTTTTGTCCTCCTCCATCCATCCGGGACCCTCCTCTGACCACTCTCTTGTACTATGCCGGATATCTTTTACATCCTTACCCAAACAGAATTCTCAGTGGAAGATCAATGATCAATTGCTCAAACACCCAGAGACCATTGATAACATAAAAGATCAGATAGAAAGGTTTTTTACTATTAACCATAATACCATTACCAAGCCTGACATCCTCTGGTGCACCTTCAAAGCGTATATTAGGGGTGTACTAATAGGACTAGCCTCTTACAGGAAAAAATCCCAAGATTCGAAATTAAAAACTTTCTTATCCCAAATCCAGACTATAGAAAAGAACTTGACTCCGCACTCCCCGGAGGATACCAAGCTGAAATTAGCCCAATTAAAAATTCTTATCTGGACTTACTCAGGAAGAAAGCCGAATTTGCCATTCTTCGAACCAAAGCTTCCTACACAGACCAGGGTGAAAAGGCAGGAAAGTTGTCAGCCCTGCATATTAAACAATAGGAAACATCCTGATTTATTCCTCATATTAGGGTACAGAGTGATGGTTCCCTGAAAACTACATCGGTAGACATAGTTCAGGAATTCTCCACTTATTACAAGCAATTGTATGGGCCGATGAGTGACTCTCCCACATCTCCAACATTATCCTTTTATTTGAACAACTCCCAATTGCCTAGCCTTTCAGAGGTTCATAAATTAGCTTTAATTAAGCCCATATCGGCCCTAGAAATAACCAAAATAATACAGAATCTCCCTACAGATTAAACTCCAGGACCGGATGGTTTTTCTGCCACCTTCTACAAGAGATTTAAGGAGCAGATTATACCATTCCTAGTACCGTTATACCAGCAAATTTTATCAGGAGCACAAGTGGACCCTACTCTATCTGAAGCTCTTATAGTTCTATTACCCAAACCGGACAGGGATTTAGAGCTAGTACAAAATTATAGCCTATTTCTCTCCTTAACCAAGATGTCAAAATATTAACAAAACTATTAGCTGATAGGCTCAGCCTTGTGCTTCCAGACTTGATAGGGTCTCAGCAGGTGGGATTCATGAAAGGACGGTCCTCAGTGGATCACCTCCGAACACTCTCACACATCTTCTCAGTGTCCAGGGATCTCCCGGTGCCAGCAGCCCTTGTGTCTCTGGATGCCAAGAAGGCATTTGATAGGGTGAACTGGAAGTTTTTATTTCATGCTTTGGAAGCTTTCGGTTTTCTGTCAGAATTCCAGAGCTGGATATGTTTCATATATAGATCCCCCTCGGCCAGAATTTCTGGGAATGGGGCGATCTCAGACTCATTTCCATTATATTCCGGTACAAGGCAGGGATGCCCCCTTTCCCCATTATTATTTAACATTTACCTTGAACCTCTTATTCGCAGATTATTGATATGTCAGGAAGTACAAGGCATCCCCATACAGGATGTTGAAGTAAAGATCACCGCATACGCGGACAACCTCTTGCTACATGTGTCTCACCCAGAAACCTCTATTCCCACCATGCTAACTATCATTACAGAATTCAGCCAGTTATCAAACTATAAATTAAATGTAGATAAATCAGTTGTTTTTCCCCTTAACTACAAGGTATTTAAAAGTACTGTTGACTCCCTGGGTCTCTCTTGGTCCTGAGATACCCTCAGATATATTGGCATTGTACTCTCTAGAAGCCCAGCTCTGAACATTGAAAACAATTTAGATGCTTTGGTTCAAATGATTAGTTATGATTTAGACCAATAGACAAAGCTTCCCATATCAATCTGGGGAAGGATTAATTTAATTAAAATGAATATTTTTCCCTGGTTATTTTATTCCCTTAATATGCTTAACATATTCCTACTGGGAACCTGGTTCACCAAGATACAGAAACTTTGTACTAAATTTATCTGGTCAGGTAAACACCCAACATTGGTGTATCACAAGCTGGCAGCCCCAAAACCTCAGGGAGGCCTGCGTTTGCCCCATTTTAAGCGTTATTACTGGGCCAGTCACGCTTCCAAAGATTTATGATGGTTTTCAACGGCCCCCCCTCACCTGTTATGGTTACGTATCAAATTGGCCATGATGCAGTCTTGCAACATAGCTCCCGCTACATTATTAAGTTTAGACTTCGCCCTTTAACCATCGAGGTTCAAGTCAACACCGATTGCTCTATCGATGAGAGTACATTCTCAACTATGTGCATTCCTGTATTCCAAACCTTATATGGACCTCTCTCAATCCTTTTGTAATAATCCAGCTTTTCAACTTAATGGCAAAAACGTATCCCCTAGATGGTTGCCCCACTTGGGCGAAGGGAAGCTATCCTCATTAGTTAAGGAGGATGGCACCTGGTTCTTAGTTGAGGAAATTGTCAGTAAATTTAATGTTCCAATGCCCTGTTATTTCAAAATTTTCCAGTTGAAGCATCTTATTGTCAAAGTGATAGGAAGGACTCCTCCATTAGTGATTATACCTTCACTACAGGAGGTCCTGATCCCATTGGCAAGCTTGACTAAGGCAGTGTCTTAAATTTACACAGCTTTATACGCCTCGCGATTTAAGGACTGCTTTGGCCCCACCAAATACTGGTCGCATCTTTTTCCACACTATACCATAGCCTGGCCCACCCTTTGGAATAATTGCCACAAATGTGTGACTCAGGATAGATTACGCCTCATGCAATTTCATATATTGCATAATTTATATTACTCTCCCCAAAAATTAGCCAAATGGGGCTTACTTTCCTCCAATTTGTGTTCCCGTTGTTCCCTGGAGGAAGGTAACCTTCTCCATATCTTTTGGGAATGTCCCAAGGTAGCCCCTCTATGGACCACTATTTGGACCAAAGTAGATCCACTTCTGGGGCTTTCTGACTATTTTACACCTGTAATCTGCTTGCTGGGGGATTATTCCCGAATAGATGTACGAACTTGTAGATATTATATGTCAATGATTTCATTGTCTGTAAAGAAACTTGTCCTAAGGCATTGGAAGGATGACCAAATTATTTCCTATACTGAATGGTTCAATGAGTTATTATCAAACCTCAGAACAGAAAAAATGGTAGCAGGCCTGCATAATAGGATGCCCAAGTACTCGAATATATGGTTCCCTTTATATACCCTGTTTTCATTATAATGCTAACTGCTGAATCTCGACATCAGCAACATGATGAGTATTATTTGGACTGTGGGGAGGGTGAGGGAGGGAGGGGGGACAGTTCCATTGTAACAGGATGTAACAACTGTTGTAAAGTCTCATTTTGAATGGCTCTGTCTCATTATGTGAAAAATTTGCAATAAACTTTAAATTAAAAAAAAAGAAAAGCAATCAATACAGGGAATCATAAGGGCTCTCTTGAACAGAAAATAAAAGGCTATATCAACATCTTAAAATCAGCTGAAAAGAGGTCAGGTGGAAATAACGATTTATAAATATAACTTGACACCCAAAAGGTGAGGACAAAGATGCCAACTAAAATCTCTTTGATCCAGTCACAACTAAAATTCAAGAAAACAGAAACAAAGACTTAGACAGAAAGGGCATCTAAACTACAAAAAAAAACATGAGCCACAGAAGAAAAAAAGAGAACAAAAGTATTAAAAGCCAGAATACAAGCCAGGCATCTACTAATGCAAGCACAAGTACTGCCAAACTGGTAGATCAACTCCCCCCTACAGATAAAGACAAAGAGCAGGCTATGGCATTTAGAACTGGAGTGGAATAAAAAATTACAATGATAAACCAGAAGACTGTAGAGCAAATGGCTCCACTAATTTCGCTACTTCAGAGACCCCTAAAAATATATATTTTCAGACCTCTAAAGACAAAAGGTAATGCTTTCAAGGAAAGAGTAAAATAATGTAGGCTAATGGAAGTGATGAACTGCCAAAATGATCACAGCAATTAATGGCCAATATTTCAGAGTACTGAAATTATAAAGACATGTAAAACTATGCCAGATTGCATTAACAAACTAAAGCTAACATTGAGGAATTTTGGAAAAAAAATGGAAAAAGAAAAAAAAAAGACTGAATGAGCTAGTGAAAATATGATCTTCCCTGGAAGATGTGGTTAACCCATTATCCCTGGAAATGAAAAAGGTTTCTCGACAAGAATTCTTCAAAAACAAAATCAATGATCAGGAAAATAGATCTAAGAAGAAGAATATTAAAATATTCAACCTGACTCCAGACTGAGAAAAAGAAACAACGTTGCATGATTTCTTAGTGGAACATTTTAAGAACATATTGAGGCATGAAAACAACCCAGCAATCATAGATAGACCCCACTGGCTAGTGCCAAGGAAAAATGAAAAGGAGTTAAAGTCACCTCAACCTGTGATTGTTCAATTCTTGAAAAGAGATGACAAATTAAATATTTGAAGAGCACTTCAAGAAACAAAAAAGTTAATATTTAAAGATCAGAAAAAAGCATGTGACAAGACTTTTCAAAAGTGTTATTAAGGAAGCAATATACTGAGATACAACAAGCACTTTGGAAAGAAGGGATCAAGATGTGTGTGACTTTTCCTGCAAGATTAAAAGTATTACTGAACCATCAGAACATTTTTTATAACAACAGTACTAAGTCTATTAAAGACTTAGACATTAAATTGCCAAGTATATTTGGAACATTCTAAAAATCCAGAAAACTAAACTACATGTTAAGTGGTACATAAGTTAAACATTTTAGTGAATGCAGCTGTTTGTCATTTACAGCGGATTATCAGATTTAATATTGTAATGTGATAAATGAATAGAAGGGTGTATGAGTAATATTCCTTGCTTATGAGGGGTTCTTATAGAATATGTAAGGATTAATCCACGACAAAGGTGGCATCTAATGGGAAGTTAATGCATGGTTGGGGCCGTTGTGGCACGAGGCCGCAGGCTGAGTGCCTACAATGACCAACCATGCATTAACTCCCCATTAGATGCCACCTTCAGAGTGGATTAATGCGCTTGTAACATGGCACATGCAAGGCAACTATTAGTTAGATAATATTTTACTTCCTATCAAACATAATTAAGCAGCAAGAGTTATTTTACTTACACAATTATGACTTAGGGGTCTTACTTTCTAATGGTCTGTCTAATTCCAACCGTGCACGTGCATGTTGCACTGGCCACATCCAGTAATATAGTGTGTGCCACTTTAGGACACCTTACAATTGTACTTTACAGAACAACATACAAATAAACTAATCATCAGACTTCAACACTTCATCATTCTAGTCAACTGCTATATTGATCTGACTCCGTTTTCACCTGACATTCATGCGCTGCTGCATTCTGGGCAAATTGTATTATGGTCCTACTTAAGTATGCTCAAAGTCTGCCACTAGTTTCCTGAGCCGACTATACATCGGACCAGTGACTATGACGACCTACAGGTGGTGCTTTCACAACAGCTCAGCACAACTCCTCTGTTTCTCACTCATGTGTTTGCTTGCCTCATTCTTCTCCACTGATATTCTGCTCCGAGTAGTAGTCTCTGATTCGCTTCGCTCCCTCTGCAGGACACATAACACTTTCAGCTTGCAGACATATATCATCTGCTGCCGACTCCTCTCTGCACTCCTTCACAGTTGCACTCCTTCCCAACACAGCGCCTTTCACTTGAAACCTTGGTCGCTATTCCGACCAATAGGTGGCGCTTTCAAAGAAGAACAAAAGTTTTCCTAATTTTGTACCTGATCTGTTATTCACTTCTCCTTCTCACTGATGTGTTGCATTCTACTACAATTGCTATGCTATCAGGTAACAAACAGCACCATTTTCCCCTTCATTGCTCTATCCCCTACTTTACACTTGCACAACTCCACATCAGACCACTGCACTGTGTGTCTCCCAGTTCCCGGTTCCCATTCACGGTCTCTCTTCCTCCTGCCACCTATTGATCAACCTAGCACTATTCAATTCATTACTGCCTTTTCCCCTTTTGCTCTGTCTTACTCGTGCCACCTATTGGTCAAACTGCAGCCTACATTTTACACTGCAGATATACTTTTTCGAGCGTGTTCATTCTCTCAACACAACATTATTGCTCTGAGCATTCTAAAGCAACACAGCATTATTGTGCCATAATGCCGTGTTGTTCTTGTACAACCTGACACTCTTGTACCAATCCTGTAACTTCATTTCTATTGCCTTGATTTAGCCATGTTACAAAGTAAATTAGAAGATTGGTCATAATGTATTATAATGAAAGTAATATTTTTTTCCTTTTTAATAAAGATTTTTTCCCTGTGCATAAATTTTGTGCTCATGAAAGGTGCTGGATTGACAGCACTGGAACTGGAAGTCTTCTGCTTATCCACGACAGCTTTAGCACAGGCTATCACAATGCAAGCTTCCCCACACTGCCCTAACAATGTGCCTCAACCCTGCCATAGAGGGACCACCATGTAGATGAGAGGGTATTTCAGACCCCATGCCCATTCAATCCTTAATGAACAATAAGTGCGGTGCGCAAACAAAAGGACTTATGAATTGAAGTACCAAATTGCAGAAAGGTGCTGAATTTATTGAAGCCAAGTGTAGTTCTGTTAGCAGTTCCTACACTTGGCTTCAATAAATCAAGCACTTTCCAGCACTTTGGTACTCCGACTCGAATGTCCTTTTGTATATGTACTACATTTGTTGTTTCTCTCAGCTTTGTTTTCTGATTTTGCACATTTGTTACTTGCAAGTAGCACCCGAGTGTTTCATTTATGTAGCAAACATTCAGTCCTTGGCCTTCCATGTCAGACTGCCAACAAGGATACAGAATTAGGGCCAGTTTTATTGGTGGTTTTCTGATGTGGACACCTGCCCACTGGGAACTGAACTGAGACCACTGCAACTCATTTCACATAGGCCACTGAACAACCCTTAGAAGATAATGGCTTTTGGCCACTTCTGGCCTGTGCTGAATTTGAACCAGTGACCTAGAGGTAAAAGGCTTTTTAAACAACTACCAACCCACTGAGCCATCTAGTTCCTCTAATGAAAGTAATATTTGATTAATGTTCTCATTTTATAGAATGAAGTCATATAAATGCTGCAGTATAAATAGGGGTAGATCAGAGAACAGTAAAATAACTTCAATTATTTGTGGCAACATCATTGAGCTCTTCTGAGAGGAAAGGTGATATAGGATAATGGAAAGGGGGTACCAGTCTAGTGAGTGAAACAAAGACTCCACAAATAATTTAGTTCACATTTGGATGCAGACAGTACATCACAAATGTTAAACTATGCTTAAGGCCAGGGAGCAGAATAACTCTGAGTCATTGCAGATGTACCAAGTGGATTCAAAGGGGTATCATGGCACACAATGGTGGGGGAGGGGAAGGGGAGAGGGAGTTAAAGTAATGCTTGAATCAGGAAGGTGTACATCTGGATAGTGGATGGGGAGGGGGGTTAAGGTTATGATTAAAAAGGAGAAAAAGGCTGGAAGGAAAATCAAAGCAATTGATATTAGGCCAACTTATAAAACAATGAAACTCTCTGTAACAGGAGCAACATGGAATGTTTAATGGGATTAATTCTGCCATTAAGAGGTATTGAATATTAAACAAAGTTAAAAAGTTGAATACAGATCTGACCATGCTCCAAGAAGCTTACTTAGGAGCAAAATGAATAAAAAGGGCTAGGTGGGATGTATTTTTTATTCCCAATACAACTCAGAGAACAGTAAATGAGTATAATTAAAAAAGAACTTTAAAGGGAAAATCATAGATAAACAATTTGATAATGATGGAAGAATAATTATGCTTATTATACGATTAGAAGATGATAATATAATCCTAGGATCCATATATGCTAATTTTCAAAGGTTTGAATCATTCTTGGCTGACTTAAATAAAGTAATTTCGAAATGGGACTGCGATACCATAATATTAGATGGAGACATGAATTGCCCAAATAATGTACAGATGGATAAAACTTATTATACAGTAGCAAAAAAGAATTTCGACCTCCCATTGGTCAGTGTGCGACTGAACCCGTGGTGTTATCTTGACATAACACCTCAGCTCTAGTGCCAGCACACCGATGGCAGCATTTAGATTTAAAACAAACATCTCTCCACTGCCTACGAGCAGCATTCCTGCTACCCGCTTTGCCAGTCGGCACTGCCCTCGTACAGCCAGAAACCCACTCCACCACAGGCCATAACCCCTAAAAGAAAACCCACATACTACCACCCACAGCCATCACAAAATAAGGAAATACTCTATTTTTTCTCACAAAAACAAATTTGACCCATACAGAAACCGAGCGCACGGTCCAGTGAGCAACCGAGTGAATAACCGCGTTCTCACACAGTCACTGCGGCTCTCATTCACTCGCTCATAAACACATTTTCCTCCTCTCCTATATTTCAGCACATTAAAATCATTCAACCAACTTTCTAAAACATCTCCCTACCTCCCATGCAGCATAGATCCTCAAAGGAGTTTGTGGCTGGCAGTAAGTCAGTTAGCAGGGGGGGAGCGGATGTTAAGCACCATAAAAATTAAAAAATCCGGGGAGCAGAAAGCCACAGCAAAACAGTGCAGCTCCACCTACAGGCTAAACTACAAATCACACTATTGTGTCATAATGTAACCCTACCCACTACAAAAACAATAGAAAAAAAAAGTTTTAATACATTTTTCTATCTCTTTTTTTTTCCTTTTTTTATAATGGAGCCATTGTATAATAGGAATAATGTACTCCAGGGTGTGTGTCATGCTGCGATAACGCCATACCTGGAGCATTGGATGCACTTGGCCTGTGGCCTCGTGCCCAACCACCCCAGGCATAGTGTTATCCCAGTATGACACACACCCTGTCATGCATTATTCCTTTAATATAGAAACATAGAAGCTGTGAGCAGAAAAGGACCTCTTGGCCCACCTAGTCTGCCCTACAGTTTTTACCTACTGTGCTACCATAGACCTTAATTGATCTCCGACCTTACCCCCTCCCTCAGCCTGGTTTCTAATGTCTCCCTATTATCCAATGCATGTTTAAAACCTGATACCATTTCGGTACCCACCACCTCTGCTGGAAGGCTGTTCCAGGCATCCACCACCCTTTCTATGAAGAAATATTTCATCTCATCCCCACCAAGCCTCCCCCTTCCAGCTTCATATCATGCCCACTCATCCTTGAGCATCTCTTTCTGTGCAATATGCCACCCTTCTGTAACTTATTGATACCCTTGAGGTATTTGAATGTTTCTATCATGTCTCCCCTCTCTCTCTTTTCCTCCAGTGAATACATATTTAATTCCCTGAGTCTTTCCTCGTAGGGCTTTTGATGCAGGCCGTGCACTATTTTGGTTGCCCTTCTTTTTACTGCCTCCACCTGGTCTATGTCCTTCCTGAGATGGGGCCTCCAGAACTGGATACAGTACTCCAGGTGTGGCCTCACCACTGATCTATATAGAGATAACACTTACTCCCTTTTTCTGCTGGTGATACCCCTCTCTATGCACCCCAGCATCCTACTAGCCTTTCCTACTGCCTTATCACACTATTTTGCTACCTTCAGGTCATCAGATATGATGCCCCCCCAATCCCTTTCCTGTTTTGTTGTTGTTGAATTATAAAAAGTTGGGATAGATACAAATTGTGATTTTATTTTACATTTTCTTTCTTCAAATAGGGTAATATATTTTTGGTGAGAATTACATGACCGTGGAAGAAGTTAGACCCATTGTTCCCATAAATACAATCAGTTTTCAAGATTGGAATATGATCTCTAACATGCCAGTGTTAAAGTAGGATTTTTATATAGAATCCATGGCAATTTCTGATCATAATGCAGTATCTTTCAATATAACTTTGAGTTTGCTAAAAGCAATAAGCAATATATGGCACATAAACAACAATTTATTTAATGATGAAGCCTTGGTGCAGAAAATAATGGATTCTACACTCAGTTTTATAGATAACCATAAGGTAGATGACAATAATATTGTAAGATACACTGGATACTCTTAATTATACAATGGCAAGAAAAAAATGTTATCCCAGTACAACATCACGGGTCTAGTCTCAGCCTCACTGTGAACCTGCAGATGAGCATTTTATTGAGCTTTTGATTGATTGTTTCCTCTTCTCTTAAAAAACAAAAATATTTTTCCACACAAAAACATCTTTAAAATTATTTTTTTATTCTGTATAACAATGAGCCATTGTATAATAGCAATAATGCCCTCCAGGGTGTGTGTCGTTTGGGATAACGTCATGCCTCAGTCGTTGGACACACTCGGCCTGCGGCCTCGTGCCCAACCACCTGATGCGTGATGTTATCCCAGCACGACACACACCCTGTCAGGCATTATTGCTTAAATAAACAGTAGGAGGTGTCATAATATCAGGGCAGCTTGGAGGAACAGCGAAAGAAAGAAAAGGTTATAAGAAATAGAAATTAAATTACAAGAGCTAGAAAAGGAGGTTAGATCTTGTAACGAAAAAAGGTAAGAATATAATACATTTTAAAAAGTTCATAGATAATGCATTTTTCATTTTAAAAACAGCTAAATAAAAATTAAGAAAAAAATGTCAACTATCAAGTGAGCAGCCAGGGAAAGTACTAGCCAAATAATTCAAAGTGGAAGAATAAAAAGATAGATAGATAGATAGATAATTTTATTTTTATATAGAAAATGCAAGTCATTAGGGAAAAAGATCTCCATTTGCAAGACTGTCCTGTGTAAAGCAGAAATACTCTCTGTACAAGATACAAATGTCCTGTAGCATACTAAAAGGGAAGAGAATGCAGATAGCTTTCACACATTTTAGAAACCTAGAAATTGATGGCAGATAAGGCCCACTAGGCTTACCCAGTCTTCCCATTTTCCCTACCTGCTGCAAAAAACCACAGACCCTACTTGATCTCCAGCTTTATTCTTTTTCCTATTGCTAGGGTTCCTCTATGCCTATCCCATGCATTTTTGAATTATTTTACTGAGTTAGCCCCCACTACTTCTGCTAGGAGGCTGTTCCATGCATCCACCACCCTTTCTGTGAAGAAATACTTCCTCACATTACCCCTTAGTCTACTCCCTTCTAGCCTCATGTCATGTCCTGTCCCCTTGTTCTAGAATATCTCATTTTCTGAAAGATACTACCCTCCTATACCTTATTTATGCCCTTGAGATATTTGAAGGTTTCTATCATATCTACCCCCCCCCCCGTCCTCCAGGGTATACATATTGAGGTCCTCCAGTCTCTCCTCAGATGACTTTTGTTGCAGACACTGCACCATTTTTATTGCATTTTTCTGAACTGCATCTATCCTGTCTATGTTCTTACAGAGATGTGGCCTCCAGAACTGGACACAGTACTCCAGATGGGGTCTTACCAATGATTTGTACAGTAGCATCATCAGCTCCTGTCTTCTGCTGATGAAATCTCTCCCTGTGCACTCAGTACCCCACTGACTCTCCCCACAGCTTTGGCACATTGTTTGGCCACCTTTAGGTCATCTGATATGATTACCCCCAGATCCCTTTCTTGTTTGATGGCTGTCAGTATCTCTCCCCCCATCATGTAAGCCTCCTCTGGGTTCCTGTTCACCAAATGCATGATTTTGCACTTCTTTGCATTGAATCTTAGCTGCCACACTCTTTTTTTTCTTTTTTTCTTTTTGGGGCTGGGCTACCCTAGCCCCATGAATGGGCTCACCTTGTCTCCCGGTGACCTGCCCCCTCATACTCGGGGAAGACCCCCCCGAGTGGGGCTGCCATAGCCGGAACTGTCATGGCCAGAGGGGACAGGCACCAGGAGCGGCTCATACATGAGGAGCTGGCATTTTTCTATGATTGCTCCCTCCGGAGCAGAGTGTGTGCAATGATGCAAGCCAAGGAGGAACCTACATGCTTCCGTGCATGCTCTGCTCAATGCATCTGCACTTGACTCCCCCCATTCTGTAGCACAGTGCCCTGCTCCTCAGCCTATGCCAGGGGGCAACCAGATGCTGGTGCTGTAGGTCCCCCTTCCCCGGAGAAGGAGAGCAGTCCTCTGGATGCTCAATCCTTCCCCTACCCTGCTGACCCCCGGCGGCCCATGCCCATTCCCGAACACAGGTCACCGGCATGGCGTGAGGCATGGCGTCCAGCGCCTCAACCCTCAGCACCACCGGGCCAGATCAGCTGCCACACTCTTGACCATTCCTCTAGTTTACCTAGATTCCTCCTCATTTTTTTCACCCCTTCTGGAGTGTCTACCCTGTTGCAGATCTTAGTGTTACCTAAAAAGAGGCATACCTTTCCTTCCAGCCCCTTCACAATGTCACTTATGAAGACATTAAATAGGACTGGCGACAGAACTTATCCCTGTGGCACTCCACTGGTCACCCCCCTTTCCTCGGATTGAGCTCCATTTACCACCACCCTCTGTGTTCTATTTCTCAACCAATTTCTAACCCAGTTTATCACCTTGGTGCCCATTCCCAGGCTGCCTAGTATGTTTATAAGCCTCTTATGTGGAATGGTGTCAAAGGCCTTGCTGAAGTCCAGGTAGGCCACATCCAGCGCTCACCCCGATCCACTTCCCTGGTCACACAGTCAAAGAAATCTATCAGATTTGTTTGACATGATCTTCCGATGTGAATCCATGTTGTCTCGGATCCTGTGCTCTGCTGGATTCAGGATGTTCCACAGCCCTTGCTTTTAGCAGCAATTCCATTATTTTCCCCACCACTGAGGTCAGGCTGACTGGTTAATAGTTTTCAGCCTCCTTCCTGCTCCCACTTTTGTGTAGAGGGACTACATCTGCTACCCTCCAGTCCTCTGGAACCACTCCTGTTTCTAGCGATTCATTGAACAGGGCTGCCAGTGGTGCTGCCAGCACCTCCCTAAGCTCCTTTAATGTTCTAGGATGCAGTCCATCTGATCCCATTGCCTTGTCCACTTTCAGTTTTGCAAGTTCCTTTAGAATTCTCTCCTCTGTAAATGGACTGGTGTCCACCTTCCTCCCCTTATTGCTCCTGTCACTTAATTGTGGTCCCTCCCCTCTTCTGTGAATACTAAACAAAAAGATTTGTTCAGGATTGTTGCTTTTTCCAAATCCCCTTCTGTGCACTCTCCTTCTTCCCCACTTAAGCCTTACAATCCCACCCCTGGTCTTTCTTCTTTCACTAATGTACCCATAAAATGTCTTGTCCCCTTTCTTTACTGCGTGGGCTATTCTTTCCTCTGTTTGCACCTTTGTGCACCTGACTGCCTTGCCTGCCTCCCTCTGCTTATTCAGATACACTCCCCTGTCCTGCTCTGTCTGCTTCCTTGTACTTCCTGAAAGCCAACTTTTTCACTCTTACCGTCCCGACTACTTCCTTTGAGAACCATAGCAGTTTTCTTTTTCTCTGCCTTTGTTTATTTGTCTAATACAAAGGTTTGTTGCTTCCGATATGGCTCCTCTTAGATTGACCCGCTGTTCCTCAAGTCCCCCCGGTCCTCTCTCCCTGCTAGGATTTTCCTGAGACATACCCCCAACTTTGCAAAGTATGCCCTCCTGAAGTCCAGGACCCTTGCTTTTGTGTGGCTTGAGTCTGCCACTGTACCCATATTGAACCACACTGTGCGATGATCACTAGACTCCAGGTGCCCACTGATCATAACATCTGCAATTCTGTCCCCGTTGGTAAGCACCAGATCCAAAATTGCACCCCCACGGTTGGGCTCTAGCACTAGCTGCCTGAGTAATGCCCCCTGCAGGGAGTCCAGTATGTCCCAGCTCCTGGCTGAAGCTGCAGCTGGTATGCTCCAATCAACATCTGGCAGACTGAAGTCACCTACCAGCAGCATTTCCCCTTCAGTTGCCATCTTATGGATGGATTTCACTAGAATCTTTTCCAATTCTTCCCCTTGTGCTGGAGGTCTATAGATCACATCCATGCAAACAAAGGTGCCACTGCCCATCTCCAGGGTGACCCACAGAGCCTCTGTGCCCCCTCACCCACAATCCCTGTACCTCAGTTGCTTTTATACCCTCCCTGACATAAAGATCTATCCCTCCTCCCTTTTTACCCTTCTTGTCTTCCTGAATAGAGTATAACTTGGTATAGTTACATCCCAGTCATAGTTCCCATTATACCACATCTCTGTAATAGCAACATTGTTCAGGTCAGCTTTTGCCATCAAGGCCATCAGATCCAAGATTTTATTTACCAGACTGAGAATTTGCACACATGGCATTCCATATTTTGTTACTTTCCATCCTGTCATCCCCCTTTTATCCTCATGCCTTCCCTCACTACCCCCCCGGCTTTAATCCCCTTTCTCTTTTTCTCCATTTTTTAATGGACTATATATTCTAAGTCACAACATACATCACTGGAAGCAGAATTATTGTTTTTTGACAGCTTCATTAAACAAGATCTGGTCAGAGCCAATACATCTGTGCAGAGCTTTTATGTGCTCCATGAAGATGGAGCTCACAGCTTCCAGAGCATCGGCAGAGTATAGGGCTTTTTGGAGTGGTGGCAGCATATGCTGGTGGACTGGAGCACTGCCAGATATCTAGTGAAACTTTAACAAGTAGTAAAATAAAGGTCACAGCAGTATGCCATTCACAAGATGGTGGTGATGACAGAACTGCGCATGCACGATACTCGTGCATGAGCCGTTCTGTTGAATGGCATACTGTGCTGTCATTTATATTTACTTATTTTATTTAAAAGTTTCACCAGCATCCTCTGGTGGTGCTCTGATCTGCCAGCATATGCTGCTGCCACTCCAAAAAAGCCCTATACTCTGGTGCTGCTCTGATATCCACTGCCCAGAAGTAATGCAGAAGTGCCACATTAAAGTAGTGCACCCACGGGGGGGGGGGCAATCATGCTGCTGAGGGGAGCTCCATCTGCAGAGGGAAGGGAAAGAACAGACATCACAGAACAGCAATGGAGTTGGAGAACTCACTGCATCACTGCAGGAGAAGATAGGGGTGCATTCCGCTTACGGTTCCTTTTCTCTCCTACAGTGAATGCAAAACATCTGTGGAGCTCCACCCAAGCAGTCATAAAAATTGTTATATATGCCCCTTATCCTAAAATGTATAAAGCCATTCCTCCCTGTATATGCACTATAGGAGAAAGCATTTGTGATATAGAAAGGTGGAAAAAGGAGCATACACATTACAGTACCCAGAGGTAACATGGTGTGTATCTAAAGCATATTTTTACACTTCTTGAAAAATAGCTAACTAGAAAACTATATGCACACAGAATCAGATCAACATATTCTAACTTCAGAAGTGTGGGCATTTGTTGATGTTTCTCTATGAATCTCTTGCCTTTTGTTACTAATCTCAGAGAAATAAATAATTTGTGCTTAACAGGTGTTCATATTGAAACAGAGATGCATTCTAAAAACCCACACCCTGGAGTGGGTTATTGCACTTATAACATGGGTTATGTTTAAACAACAAAAAATATTCAGAAAGATGCAAGTAACCTTTTAGTACAGTAAGTAAGTAACTCTTTATTTATATAGTGCCTTTCCAAAACCAAGGCGCTTTACAGTTAAAACAAAATAAAAACATATTAAATAACAATAAAAGATAACAGATCCATAAGTTACTTCAAATTCATCTGGGAAGACCAAATTAAACAAGTATGTTTTAAAATCAAATTTAAATCTCTCGACAGTCAGGCATTCTCTTAACCGACGAGGTAGAGAATTCCACAGGGTAGGGGCCACAAAAGAAAAGCACGGGCACCCGATGTTTTTAAGTGAACCCTGGAAATCTCTAGCAATCCCTCATTGGCAGATTGGAGAGGGTGGAGGAGGCAGCAGGGAGTCAGGAGGTCTTTCAGGTAGCCAGGTACCTGTTCATGTAGGGCTTTAAAGGTCAGTAAGCTGACCTTAAAGGTGCTCCACCACTGAACAGGTAGCCAGTGCAGTCTGCGCAGCACAGGCATAATATGACTGGTCCTAGATGTACCCATCAAAAGCCTGTCCACCACGTTCTGCACTAGCTGCAAGTGGCGGATATCAACCCCAGGAAGCCCTATGTAGAAGGTATTGCAATAGTCAAGGTGGGTGGTGACGAAGGCATGAACCAGTGCTGGCAGGTCATCCAGAGGAACCAGGTGTTTCACCCAGGTGATATTCCTCAGATGGTAAAATGAGGATTTGACTACTGCCAACAACTGAGATTTCAGGGTCAGGCCATCATTAAAGATAACACCTGGGTTATGCACCCAGTCTGAGGTAGAGAGCTGGATGCCATCAAACCATAAGGCTGATGCCTGCCTAGACCCCAAACCAGCTCCAGGATGATTCGGGTCCACAACCAGCACTTCGGTCTTATCCGGATTCAGTCTCAGCCAGCTGGTGCTCATCCAGTCATTGATCGCTGCAAGACAGTTGTTAAACTCAGAGACTACATCAACCTGTCTGGGTAAAAAGGACATATACAGTTGAGTATCATCTGCATAGCAGTGAAAACTCAAACCATATTGCCTGGTGATATCTCCTAATGGCAGCATATACACTGCAAACAACGTGGGTGCCAATATGGAGCTCTGCAGCACCCCACAGGACAGGAGATGGGCATCAGAGGAATAAATTCCAGTGACCACCCTCTGAGACTTGTTCATGAGGAAAGAACGAAACTATTCAAGGACTGTCCCTGACAGTCCACAAAGAAGCCATAGTCCACAGTGTTGAATGCTGCAGAGAGATCAAGAAGGACCAAGATGGCATGAGCCTTTTGATCTCTTGCTATTAGGAGGTCATTCAATACTCGGACAAGTGCAGTCTCAGTGCTTTGTCTCTTTCTAAATCTAGAATAGAGAGCATCATAGACATTGTGGGTCACAAGGTGATAGTCCAATTGCAGCACAACCACCTTCTCAATAACCTTACTGACAAAAGACAGGTTAGAGACAGATCCAATGAGTTTTTTTTTAGGAGTGGTCGTACGACCACCTCCTTGAGGGGATCAGGAAAGACACCCCTCTCCAAGGAACTCCAGACAATTTTAGCTAGGATCGGGCAGATAGCATCTACACAACCCACTAATAGGGGTGTAGGGCCTGGATCCAAACTACAGCTGTTTGAGTGCAACATTTGGACAATCTTCACCATGACTGTGAATTACAGCCAGCTAAAGTCCATCCAGGCAAACCGAGTGTTCATCACCTCCTGACGACCTCCGCAGCCTCTCATAGGGAGAGCTGGGGAGTAACCAGACCAGATATTGGCAAACTTATCCGCAAAGAATCAAGCAAACTCCTCGCACTTAGCCTGAAAAAATGCCCTTCTGGGTTGGAGACAGACTGGACTGCACAATCCGTCTACAGTCTGTAAGAACTGAACCAGTCAATTCTGTGCAGCAGACATCTCCCTTGACAGGAACTCTGCCTTCTTATATGTGATTTCCGATTGATAGCCCTTATAATATTCCTCAATCTAAGCATGTCAACATCTTGGCCGGACCTCCACCATGCTCTCTCCAGCCTTTGACCAACTCTCCCAAACTCCTTCAAGGAACCATCAAACCAAGGGGTCCTTGGGCGAAGACTGAGTGGTCGTAAGTGAACAGAAGCAATGTTCTTTGCTGTTTAAATAGCAAGAAAGATACTGTATCTTGCCATCTTGCAAAATAGTATCTAACAAATTCTGCATACTGCATTGCTGTTCTACAGACAGAAATGTCACAGATACACTACTGAGATGATCTGTGACATTTCTTCTGCATACTACTGTGTGGTATATTGCCTAAAACCCATAATGTAGCCCCCCTCTCAAAAAAAAATCCAGATGCACAGTACTGTGCTGCCTACAAGACCCATGACAGCTTGTGAACTCACACACAAATACAGCTAGTGCCCACCACCTCAGCACAAGTGGAACACTTGCCAGGCAGCAAGAAACCTTCACTTCCTAGCCCATACCGCCACCCCCAATCCACATGCCCAGTACCAGACTTGCTCCTGCTTGCTATTGCACTGCACCTCCATGTACATACTCCAGGCAGGGCTTGGGAGTCAATGCCAGCAAGGAGGTACCAAGGTATGTGGGGTCTGCCGGAGATCACACTGAATGTGGGCTACAAATCGGTGCTCAAAATAAACTTTATTGAGAGCCACTCAGTTCCACCTTACTTTGGTGATGTGCTGTGTACTCACTGCACTGCAGCACACAGGACTTCTTGTAGCACACAGGACTTCTTGTTCTTTTTGGGCATTTTTTGTGGTTGTCACTTTTTGTCTGCAAGTGGGACAGCTTGGGGATGGGAACAGAGAATCAGGCTGTTCAGATGGCGTGGCTTGGTTGACTTGACAGGGTAAAACAGAACACAAAACCAGCTCCTGCCATGAGCTCCTCTATGATCCAATTTGGGAGCACAATGATCCGGACCACATCTGAGTAAGTGGAAACCCCTAAGTCACCAGGTAATACTGATGCTCACTGCGGGGAGTGGCTCAGGGGGTGACCCACGATACACGACCCTTACAGAGACAGACACCTACTGTGCACCACCCACATCTTCATGGTGGGGGCCACCCCCAGACATATGGCAACACTATTACGAGCCTGATAGGCCCACGTATGGCCCCATCTGTGCATTTAAATATATTTGTGCATTCCATGTTTTCTCTGTGATGCTAGTTACTTGGTGCTTCCTTTATTGTTATTGTCCACTGCTACCCAAATGAACAGTTACCTGCATTTTTGGGAAAAAAAACACAACTTCACCTATACAGTCAGAGTTCTTTAAAATAAACCTATCAAACTTACTACCTGTTCAGCTTAGATGTCAAAAGAATAACACTGAGCTGCCGAAGTGACAGCACACAGATTACAAGATCAGGTAGTGAAGCAAGCAAAATTAACTGACTTCAGTGCTAAAGCTCAGTGTGGGGGGGGCACAAACACTAGTATGTTCGGACCCATTAGCTACATCAGGGGTCACTTAAGAAACTCACTCTCAGTCTCAAACAGTAGGTGCAAAGGACAAAGTGGTGAAGTCACTGAACGCTGTTACTGACAACAAGCTTGCTGCAACAATAAAAGCTAGGATTATCAACACCATTAGTGTCCCAAACATTAAGCTACCTGAGTCATCTCCAACCCCCCATAGCACAACAACACAGGCTCATTCACTCACTCAGGGTAATCTTCCCATAAAAACAAAAAGGTGTATTCAGAGTCTTTTACAGATACAGTACTCTAGGCTCAAAGGATCAAAATCGTGCCTTCTCTGCAGCTAGTACAAGCACCATCACAGGTTCAGTGGGTATTGGAAGCTACTTAGACAATCAAATTTCAGTAGAAATTTACTTGCTGAAAGAAATGAGGACAGGCTTTGATAAAATAAATTGGACTCTAGCCACCTTTAGAGAGAGATGCCTTCAATGCTTTGACAGGCAACATGGTCTCAATAAGAATGGAGGAAGCAGAAAGTAGCAAAAATATTAAAGAGGATAAACTAAATCCCCTTCTACCTATTGTAAAACAGTAGACCAAAGATTTGGAAGATTTAAGGAACAAGATCGAAGATCTAGAAACCTGTAGCAGTAACATCAAGTTGGGAGGAATACCAGGGTGGCTGGGACTGACCACTGAATATTTTTGAGGATTTGGTATCTAAGGCTATGAAATCAGAACAGACATCTTAGAAGTGAATTAGATTGGGTTCATAGGGTTGCACTAAACCCAAGCTATAAAGGGAAAATGCCAAGATTTGTGTTCATAAAGCCTCATGTTTTCCAAGACCGTGAAAGAATATTAAATAATGCATGCATGGAGAGGGGCTTACATGTTCGTGGAATGATAATCCAGGTATATCTGGATTTTGGCCCAGAGATGTTTACAAAATACACACCTTTTAATCCAGTTTTATATTTAAGAAAACAGAATAAATTCTCTTTGATACTACTGGTGAAACTGCTTGTTCAATTACAAGGATCAACATACTTTTTCTTCACTGGAAGAGAAGTGGAAAGAACGATAAAACTGCTCTTGGCCAACTCAGGCATGGGTATGAGTACATAAGAGGCAAGTACAGCAAGACAAAGGATGGACCAATATAACGGTCAGAATTTGACCAGAATAAATAATCAGAGGAGTGAACACAACGGTTCACATGAAAATGCTTCTGAGTCAGAATCCCAGCCTCAATCTTGATGAGCAGAAGAATCCACAAAAGCGGACGATCAACGGCAGATGGAGGAAGATCCGGTATCTCCAGCTGATAGCATAATTAGCACATTGTATAATTTAAGAGAAACACCCAGTAATCCTCTATAGAGGAACTAAGGGGAAAAACCTAATTTTAGTTTCCTGAAGAGGGAGAAGTTTGAATCCCGCACTTGTATATAAAGTAAACATATTACCGAATATAAACTTTATGTTTAACAAAAAAAGGCAAAGAAAATAAATGGAATGGAAGTGTCTTTTGTTAAAGAAGGATAAAATTCATGTTTAATAGAGATAAAGAACATATGTATAGGGGTTTGTTCACAAGCTATGCCCCACATGAGTTTCTTGGAACATCTGTATACACCTATGTTTATGGGGGAGGGGGGTACTTGACTTAGTTCTCTTTGGATTATAGTCAAAAGGGGTTAGAGGGCACAATAAGAAGATAGGGAAATTAGGGCTAATGGGGTGGGAGAGAACTTAGAATGAAGTGAGGGGCAGGGTTAATTCAGCTTGATTTGAAATATAATATGAACATATGAAAACAGAGAGCAGAAAAAGGTGTTGTGGCCTATCTAGTCTGCTTGAGTTTGCAGACCACGCATTATCTGCCAAGTGATCTGCCTTCCCCCGCTGTCCACTCCTCCCTTCCCTTCATTATTCCCCTTCCACATTCCCCACTCATCATGTAGTCTTACCTTTTACCCTGTCCCATCTCTTGAAGCTTTTTACAGTCTTCAGGGAGACCACTCCCTCCAGCAAGTCATTCCATTTTGCTACCACCCTTTCAGTGAAAAAGTGCTTCCTCATTTCCTTCTTGAAGCACTCTCCCACTAGTTTAACACAGTGCCCCCTAGTGGTCCTGTTCCCACTAAGGCCAAATAGCCCCTCAGAGTTCACTTTGTTGAAACCCTTAAGGTGTTTAAAGGTTTCAGTCATGTCCCACCTCTCCCTTCTATCCTCCAGGAAGTTCATGTTGAGGTTTCTAAGTCGTTCCTCATTGGGCCCACCCTGTTGCCCCTGTACCATCTTGGTCATCCTTCTCTGAACTGTCTGCAGTATGTTGATGTCTTTCTTCAGGTAAGGGCTCCAATACTGCACATGATACTCCAGATACAGCCTAACCAGTGAACTATACAGTAGCAGGATGACCTCTGCCTTTCTACTTGTTATTCCCATTGCTATACAGCCTAGCATCCTATTTACCGGGGCTGTTACTCTCTTGCAGTATGCCCAGTGCTTCATGTCACTTGTGATGATCACACCTAAGCCTTTCTCCTCCACTAACTTGGTGACCTGCAGACTACCCCCCCCCAGCCAGCATGTAGTCTCTGATTTCTTTGCTCCTAAGTACATCAACTTACACTTTTTGGCACCTAATCCTAGTTGCCACATACCCAATCAACTCTTTCTAGTTTAGCCAGGTCTTCCCTAATGTCCTGCCTCCCTTCCTCCATGGTCACCCTCCCACTGAGCTTCATATCAACAACAAAGAGGCATAGTTTACCTTTTACCCCTTCAGCAATATCACTGCTGAAGATGATGAATAACACTGGGTCAAGCACTGATCCCTGTAGGACCCCGCTAGTGACTGGCCTAGCATCCAAGAATACCCTGAACAACTATATTGCTCTCAGAGAAGAAACAGAGGCATACATTATAAGTGCTGATGGAGTAAGAAGTTGCATAAAGCACTTCAGATAAAATAATACATACTTATAAAGTGAAGTCTTAAAAGAAGAAAGTATGTGGAGAAAGAACAATCTGCACACTAGTACTCAAATGTAGCAGACTATGCTCTTTATTTTTGTTTTGGTTGCGAACTATTTTTTTGGAGAGACAGCGGTATAAGTTTCAACAAATAGTGCAGGTTGCCTTCACTTCTCTGGGAAGAACCATTAAATCTATGTTTTGGGTCAACTTGACAAATTCCAAATATTCTAGAAATTATAGAATGAACACAACATAAGTATACTAGTTTCTAGTATTTTGTTGCTCACAAAACCCCATCAGGTAATGTTTAATATCCAACACTACTTCATCAGACCCAGTAAATGCTATGCTATCTGTACTAAAGCAACATATACATAATACTGTCATCCACTGTGTCCAATACATATATATAGCCAAATAGCACCACAGTGCCATCATCACCAATAAACATGCTCCCAGCACCACTTCTATACCATCTCTGAATACCATCAGATTAAAAATGATATAGAGTAAATGCAATTGATACCTTTCAGTGCACAATATCAATATACTAACATACAAGTGTAAGGAAGCCTTTTGGTGAAGTGCAGGGATTATTCGTGGCTGGCATACTGGACTGGAGTAGGTTTTGTTGAATGTCTTTTTGGTAGCAGTGATTTTATTGCACTTGAATTTTGTGTGACCCAATATACTGAATAAAAACCTATGGATAGTTTTGGAAATACAGTATGTGGTCTTGTTCATTTTTTGCTACCTTATCTACACCCATTTGATCACCTTTATGTGTTCATGACACAAGAAGTCTATTATATTTGTGAACCCCGACCGGGACTCATGTAGGTGGAGCACCCCTACTCTTTTACAGAGCGCAGGTTTTTTATTTACTGAACTCTTTTTATACAGTATACATAGGTATCATAATCAATATCTCTAGTTGCAAGATTCAAATATCAACAACTCAAAAAGCAAACCTGTTGCTAGCTTTAGCAATGTTTTATAGTTTTCACCTATTTTTGTACTGTTTATAGACAATTCCTCATTCACAATTCTGCTTTTTCACAGTTTAAACCTGTATAGAATAATACAATACACATCTAATTCTAATAATAACTTGTAGTATCAGTAAAAGAATTATATACTTGCTGGAGCTTACCTTAAATGGTCAGTCTCCTTATAAGGCCAAAGGATCACATCCCTCTATATAGCCTGAGTGCTTCACTATTTCTATAGCAAAAGACATACAAAATCAGTATGTCTACTTTGTATATTATATCCAAGTCCAACAGATGTTATTAAATCAGACTTACAGGGCATTTTCAGGGAACTCATGCCATCCTCTAGTTGACTCCATGGAGAAAGCAGCTGGAGTGGCTGTCCTGCTCAGTTTATATTCTGCAATGTAGAAGGAGGAATGGATGTAATGATGGCATCAGATGCTGGCTCCACCCACCAGCACTGTTACAGGAGCTGTTAGAACACAGCTACTTCAGATCCTGTGTAGCATAATGAACTCATTGTAGGGTGGGAGTCCAATGGCAAATCAGGCTGTAAGCTGCAGTGCCCCCCCAAGGCTGATGCCCAGTATGTATTATTTGTTTACATTTTTAGCATTTTAACTTATTATTGTGATAACACATAAATTCTGCTAGTTTCATGTATCTAGAAATTCTGAATAACATATCATAAAAGCTGTAATGGTTTAAAGAAGCACAGCCTACGATATACAGGACCTACAGAGTCACCTGCTATCACAATCAAATGAATAAGGTACATGATGTGTAGTAGCGTTATTTTTAATTTTCACTTCTTGATATCCCTTCTGCCTATAATATTCATATGCTGCATTATCACAGTGCTATCATGGGGCATTGATGTGCTAATACTTGAAATACCAGACTTGGCCTGCTATACAAGGACAGAAGCTCCCTTTCACCAGAGGTTAAGCAGCTCCTTGCCAGGAGCTATATCCTCAGCCTCGTTGATTATGGACTTGCAGTTTATGGGGTTGCATGTGGCACTGTTCATGACAGGGTCAGGGGCCTGATGAACAGGGTGTGCTGTCTTTTGCTTTAGACCTTAGGTGGGACTCTCACATATGCACCCTTCATAGCAACCTTGGTTGGCTCAGCTTGGACTCTCGGTTATGGTACATCACCCTGGTCTCCAGTAAGAAAGTGCTGCTTAGGAAATTATACCCCGGGGTACAATCATTGCTAACCACTATTGCCTCCTCTCATGGTACAAGAGGAGCTCAGCAAAACTCCTTTTCTCTCCTGCTACATAAAACCTCCTTGGGCCAAGGCTGTTTCTCCTTCCATTTCCCCAAACTCTGGAATTCCCTCCCCCCCTCACTCAAGACCTCTGACTCACTCTTGCAGTTCAATACCCTCCTGCTAGCATCTCTCTCCCACTTTAGTCATTGTAGCTGCTATTGCTAGCCGTCTCCACCTGCCTTCTGGTAGCTCTCTCTTCACCCTACTTGCCCTCCTGTTAGGTTCCATCACCCCTCTCTAATCTGTGGTCTGTCCCCTTAGCTGTCTGTGTTCCTTTCTCCTGTTTCCCTCCTTCCTCCCTTTTAAGTCCCACCCCCGTTACCATCCCTCCTGCCCCTCTCCCCCTTCTATCGCTAGTAAACTTTCTGCCTACTTTTGTCAAGTCTGTATATATGTATTTATGTATATTATATCATTGCCCATGTTTGTATCAGGTTTATTGCATTTATGTACTACCTTGTAACACTGCTGCTCTCTGTAACATTCCGCACAACCTGTATATACTAACTGCATCGAACCTCCATGTAAATATTTGTATTTCTCTCGCTCTGTAATCCTACCCATGTATCCCGACTCTAGCTCCTTTGAAAACAGGCACTGCTGAAAAGGTTTTGTGTGTAACAAATAAAAAATAAATAAATAAATAAATGACATAATTCTCTGGATCTGCTCACCAGTGCTGCTACAGTTTCAGTTGTGCACAGTCACTGCAGACACTGTGTGGTGCAGTGAATTTTACATTAGGTAAGAGGTCTACAGTCACAATGGGCTGCAAGCTGCAGCAGTTCGGTACCCTCCCAGGGTTGAAGTTTACTATATATATACATTTCCTTGTGATAGTTTTATTCTCTTTTTAAATGATCACATTTCCATAGATTGTTAAAAATATAATGACCACTAATACCTATCACAAAAAGCACTATTCCTTCATCCTGTAGTATTATTAATCTTGTATAATGGTTTTCGACACCTTATACCTATATGTTCTAAAGAAATACTCCCACCTAGTCTGATAATATCGATCATTAGGTTATGCAGTAGCATGATTTATAATCAGGTGCTATCACAGTTCTGAAATAATGGCAGAATATCACAGAAATTAATAAGAAGTCAGACATATGAAATTCCAGACATCCCACTCTAGAAAAGTTAATAAAAAGTTCATCCAAGCATTCAACCTGGAGCCCGTGTATTAAAGAGTCCAGAACTAGCAGTGATTAATTATGTTCAGTGACTGATACATAGCAGTGTTCATTTATGCATTTTAGTTGGGCTGGCAATGGGCGGGGAGGGGGACCACTAGCACCAAGGAAAGTAGTCTTTTTAAAATTGAGCCAGCAATCAGCAGGGGTGGACGCCACTGGATGACAGGGACTACTGTGTTGGGCGTCTTTCTACTGTCAACCACTAGGGCTGTGTGGGAGTAAGTCAAGGTTTTGATTGGTAGTATGTGCGTCACGCAAGGGGACCAAGCAAAATGGCCTTGCATGGTGTACATACTCTGAATATTGGACTGCACCAATATTCAGGCCCTCGTCCCTTCATTTGCATTGCACCCCCTCTGAATATTGCCATGGGGCAAACACGCTAACTGGGCTTTTGAATATGGGAAATCTGCATAAAGCCCAGTTCGCACAGGCAAACTGGGATTTGTGCCTGGGCAAAGTTTTGAATATCTGGCTCCTGGTGTCTTCCTGAAGCCTTCATTGATTGGATGATGTTTGTGAATGAGTACCCTTAAGCGAAATTAAAAATTAAGATAATCATACAGCTGGGTAATGCGGTCTGCAATGCAAGTGTTAGAGTGCAGGACTGACCTCACTAAAACTTCACTAAGCATTACCTTATGTCAAAAAAAGGGAGCGTATTTGCTGGTGGCTGCTTAAACAGGGACTGCCGCAACATCAATGGCCTAGGGGAGTATGGGGGCTGTAGTTCCCACCATCTTGGGACGGTACAGTATAACAGGAAAATGGGGAAGAAATCTCTTTTATTATTTATTATCCTTAATTCCTGAAGCAAGTTCTCAGGCTATCTGACCCACTGAGAGTGTGGGCGTAGTTCAATTTTATATTATTTTTACTGTTGTACTGTGTAATTTCATGTAACCCTGTCAGCGTGCTCTACTTCCAGTTTCACCCATAAAAACTCATCTTGTAGTAAACAAAGCTGAGCAGTAGTGGTGTCGGTGAGCAAGTGGAGGTGACATGAGGGCAGAGACAAGCACACCTGCCTGTGTCAGTTGAGGGAGACGAAGGAGGCGGGCCACCCCCTTTCTATCTTAAATCCTATAAGAGCCTTGAGTATTTTGTTATTTCTCTCACCTTGCTAAGTAATTGTCAGCAGCACCAAATATGGAATTTTGTAACCGTTCTGAGGACTTTTTGGAGATACTTTGCAACAAGGGTTCATTAATAAAGTGCTGTAGCTGTTTCATGTACACCTGATCTCCACTGATTTGCACCAAGATAAATATATATGCCCTAAATGCTCTGAACTAGCTCAGTTGTCAAATGAGTTACAAAACTGAAGGAGAAACAACGTTGTATTGCAAACTCTGCCCTTCAATCAACTAACATTACTGCAAGGGATAGTAGAAAAAGAGGGAGCACAGTGGGGATATAGTTGATGATGAGATCACCTCTGACTTAGTAAATGGTGAATGTGCATACAGGGAGACAGACAACTGGTCCCTTGTAACCAAATATCTCCATAAAAAGGATAGGGGAGCATTAGGTCACAATGAAGTTGTTTTAACAAACAGGTATTTACCCCTTAGCACAGAAAAAGAAAAGCTGATGCGTGAAATGTGGTCATCCAAGGCTCAAGAAACACCTTTGCATATCAGTAAGGTGCTTGTAATTGGAGATTCAAATCTGCTAAGATGTGACACACAACTACGTGGCAGAGATAAGCTAAATGGGATAGTGACCTGCCTGCCAGGAGCAAAGACTGGGGATATTACCACATGACTTCCTAAACTACTTGAAAACGATTGCAGCAATCTAACAGTAGCACTCTATGTTTGTCGCAATAATATTTGCAAAGACCAAGAAAAATACATTGTTGAAGACATGCAGATAGTCAGATATATTAAGAATAAAGGGGGGGGGGCAGCACTAATCTCGAGTAAATTGCCAGTTTTAAAGGGATATCATGAGAAAAATAAAACCATAGAGGGTATTAATATCAGATTACAAAATTGGTGCAATAAGAATTGAATCACCTTTGTAAACTCAAGGGATGACTTCTATGGGAAGAGCCACTTGTATGCCTAAGACAGGCTTTATTTAAATCATGTGGGTACTAATACCTTGCTTAAAGAAATGTTACCTAGAGAGCATTTAAAATACTGTAACAGAGAAAGGGAGGATGACTCAACTGCAAGACACAAAAATAAACAGAAATATATGCAAGAAAGATACAAACACTAAGTATAACACAACCAATATTAAATTTTATTTGTGTAATGCAAGAAGCCATACCAACAAAAGACCTAGAGGCTCTGCTTAGCTGTGAAGGTAACATTGACATTGCATTCATAACACAAACCTGGTGGTTCAAAGATGATAGCTGGGGAAAAGAAATAAGAGGATACAAATTACACAGATATGACAGAGAAGGAAAACAAACTCTGATAAGAGCCAATATGGCTGTGAAGAGCTTTTAGGAGTGGAAAGGGCATGGAAAAGAATATGTAGTGCTTTTGCTGCAGCCGCAATACTGCAGTGATTACAGTACTGTGCATGCATGATACTTGCACATGTACAGTTTGTCCTGTAGTCACCCTGCACAACATGGTGGTGCAGAAATAAGTACATATGCACAATAGTTATGCATGCGCAGTTAAAGTCAATGTCACCATGTTGCACACGGTGGCCGTCACTGCTGCAGTTGTGGAACAGAAATGTAGTGCACAGGGAAGGGTGTGTGTTTATGCAGCCCAAGGAGGGGAAGGGCTGCATAAACAGAATCTCTGGAAACTGTGTCAGAGCATTGTTGCAGCACAACACACAGCGGTCCGGTTACGTTGCTTCCGCGGTGCTCTTATACAAATCTGATTATGGCATAACATCCATAGAGCTTGGCCCACGCAGCCATACAAGTCAGATTCAGGAGGAGTCTATTAACAAACTAGAGATCTGGTCTGGGACTTGCTCATCATCACAGTCACTTTCTCACTCTTTTCTAAGCAGTAATTTCTGGCAAATGTATCTTAACCATATTGATTTCAGTGCTGGTAGACTACTTTTGGTTTTCCCCTGATTGTATTAGGTGGGGGTAATGCCCCAAACAGTGACAGCAACATGCTGAGATGTGACGAGCAAGCAGAATGAGAGTGATCACCAGGTGACAGGCTATCACTATTGCAGCACCACCTTGGCAGTGTGAAATTGGGGGCAGTGTAATTTAGTGACCATAACCATGATTACTGGTGGCTCTCAGACCTGCAACTGAACAAACGTTCATTTCAATGGGTGGCCCTTCCCCTAGCAGTGTCTACTCTCTCCCCCCCAACCCCACAACCCCACCCCCCGAGACAGACACAGCAACAGCGAGAACCACTTCCAGTGCAGCATAGATGTGCAGGTCCAATCCATTCCAGTCAGAGACAGTGTCAATCCCCCCTTAAAGCAAAGAAGTGGAGTACAGTGTGTGCCTGAGCTTGGCTGGCATCCATTTTATTGCCGCTCACTCTTCTGGCACCTTGCTGTTGGTCTGACTCTCTGTTCGTATTTCCGAAGCCCAGTGGAAGTAGATAGCACATACAGAGAGACAGAAAAAGTGACAGCGAGAGTGCCATGACCAGGACAGAGAACAGTGCTGCAGAGTTTTCCTTTCACCATAGGGGAGAGGAGATCAGACAGAGAGGGAGGGAGGGAGAGAGAGAGAGAAAGAGAGAGAGAAAGAGAGAGAGAGAAAGAAAGAGAGAGAGAGAGAAAGACTGGGAGAGAGACACAGTGTAAAACAAACTTGGTGCATCTATTCCACCACTACACAAGAGGAGCACCCAGACAGAGACGAATATGTGGGTCACATATCTGTCTCATCACATTGACTAGCACAGTGTAGGACGGGCATTGGATGGGCACCCCTGGGCAGTTGCTGCCCACTACACATCCAGCTCACATCAGCACATATGAAACAATCTACAGCAGCCAGAGACTGATGTAGGTCACTCATCTTCCTCTCCACACCCATCCCACTCCACACAGGTTGGCACAATGACAAGGGGACCTCCAGGTGGGCAGCCCAATGTAAATAGTGGACTGTGACCTGGCAGAAGTTGGTGATTGGTGCCCACCTCCACAATGTCCCACCAGTGCACATTGGCTGTCCCAACCAGAGACAGAAATGTGAGTTGCACATTTGCCACACCACACCTGTTTCTATCTAGCCTGGTGGGCTCCAGGTGGGTGGAAATGGGGCTGCGGTCCAGATCCACTGGGTGGCCTGAGGCCATTGGTACCCAACACACCATTCCACATCTCTGCACATGTGAAGCATTTTCTCCTGTACGCGAAGAGCACTCTGCAGTAGCCAATGACAGATGTGGTTCACACATCTGCTCATCTTCACCCATCTGAGTTCCATGAAAGCTGGAACTGGCATTGGTTGGGCTCCAGGCAGGTGGCTCTTGGAGAATGATGCCCCATCCCACCTCCACACAAGGGTAGCACCCTGCAGCAGCCATGGATATAGATGCAAGTGGTATATCTGCCCTTTATATCTGTCCCTGCTCCACCAGGGCTAGCATGAAGGTTGAAGTGGGCTTTGGGTGACTGGCACTTTCTCACCCTATGCCATACCTCTACACTTACAGAACAGTCTGTTTCAGCCAGAGGCTCTCCCACCTAATGTGCTCTGCCCATGGAGAGCACTCTGAGGTACTGAGATATAAAAATGTGGATTCTGTATCTGTCCCTCCACAACTGTTCCCACTCTGCTGGATGGGTGGGGGGGCAGGATACAGTGGGTGCTTCTGCAGGACTGGTGCCCCATCTTTCACCCCCATCTATCAACCCAATACTTTACAGCAGCAAGAGAAGAGATGTGGGTTGCACATCTGCACCATCATAAACTGTCCCCACTTCAAACAGTTTCACACACAGGCTGGAGTAGGGTCTAGGATGGTAGCCCCTAAGTGACTGTACCCCCCTCCATCTCATCTCTACATATGAGGAGCACTCCTTCCCCTCCATTACACATTTACACAGAGAGCACTCCTCCCCCTCCATGCCTTCTTTGCACATGGGAAGCAATTCTCCTTCTACAGCCCTCTTCCACAGGTGGACATAGTGTCTTATGTAATCATATTTGGTCTCAAACCTTGTTGAATTCAACATTGTACATATTCTGTGGGGGATGCCTCCTTTGAGTTTCCAGGGTTAGGTTGCAGCATTCCAGGGACAGGGTGCTCTCTGCGGCTGTGCCTACTCTGTGGAACTCCTTTCCTGTCTATTTAATGTAGGTTCCCTTGGTAGAAGCCTGTAAAAAGGGTCTAAAAACTTACTTCTTCCAGTAAGTTTTTATTGATTAATTGTTTGATGTTAGTGGGATAGATAGATAGATGCATTTTTAATCTGCTCCTAGTTGAATTTTACATAAAGGTTTGGCATATGATTTTATATTGTTGTTTGCTGTTTGTGTTGTACAGCACCCAGAGTCCCAGGAAATTGGTGCTATTATAAATACAATATCTAGCTATCTATCTTATCTAACTATTGCATATACTAATGTAAAAAAAATGCTTTATTTTAATTTATATTATGTGTCTTTACTTTTTGTATCTCAAGTCATGTTTTGTCTTTATCATTGCTTGTACAAGGGACCTCCTTGCAAATGAGCTTGCTCAATGGATGTTATCCCTTCACAATAAACTTGAACATGGAGTGCACTCTTCCTTCCATTCCATCTCCACACATAGGTATCATTGCTCTACCTCCATCCCACCTCCATACATTGTAAGCACTGATCCCCTGACCCCCCAGTGTTTCTCCAACTACATTTCATCTTCCCTACATGGAGAGCTCTTCTCCCACTGCATCCCACCTCCTGCACATAGGGAGCACTCCTCCCCCTCCATTCAACCTCCACACATTGGGAGCTTTCCTCCCACTTCATATCAGCTCTGTACATGGGGAGTACTCCACCCCTTCATACCACTGCCTCTACATGGGGAGCATTGCTCCCCATCCATCCCACTCCAACACATGGGGACACTTCCACACATTTGCATCACTCCCCCTCCTCTACCACCATCTCACCTCTGCATATAGCGAGTACTCCTAACCCCATCCCACCTTTGCACATGGGGCACTTTGCAACAGCCAGAAACAAAGATGTCAGTCAAGCATCTGCTTTTCCACACCTATTTCCATTCCACATGATAAGCTCCAAGTTGGGCAGAATATCAGTGTGGTTGAGATGTAATGAGTGGGTTGCCCTGGGAGATGGTGCCAATACCCTTCACCACCTCTCTGAATGAGAGAAATCACCTTTCCTGAATCAATCTTTATTCTTTTCTCCACCCACCACTTTTCTGCTGATTATCCTCCTGTTGGCTTGCCTTAACAGTCACTCCCCTCCCAAGACAGGACTACAGGCCCACTAGGCCAGGGCAGATTTTTCCTCAACCTCTCCTGTCTTCTCTTTGGACCACACCACCAGTCCAGCCATCATCCAACACAGTCAAGAAGATATGCCATGTGTTACTCTCAGCTCAGACAGGTCTGTTCTTTCAGTGGTAGACCATACTTCAAGTTCTACCAAAGTTCAACTGAGGCTAGAGAAGAGCAACACAAAGTTCTACTCTACCACCATGACAGTCAATGGGACACCACAACTTGCTCAGCACTGTGCAGATGATGCAGCATAGCAGTATGCTCACTAGTTTGTCTCACCAGGCTTCTCTAGCTCTCTCTGTTGATGATGTCTCTATCTGCCCTAGCTATCAACGGTCCCATGCATGCGTATTGTATTACAGCTAGCTCCAGCCACTATGGAGACTGCTGATACACTGAGTGTTTTAGCAGCTGAGCCTGAGGCAATCTGAAAATAAAATACAGGAATTTGAAAATTTCTGAAGTAATTTTTATTTTGGGGGGTGAACACCCTGAGCACTCCCTTACCTATGCCCATGCAATCCACAACAGTTCAGACACATGCAATCCTTACACTTAATGGTATTCCTTCCAGCCCAGCCAGCCCCCCTGCCTGCCCCAGCACACAAATGAACTCTAACTGCTAACCCTCCCACTTCCTTTGCAAGTAACAAGGATTTCTCGCTCTCAAGTGGTCAGTCCTGTACAAGTAGCAGAATTGGGGGTCTGGGGCTGCAGTCAGACCTGCTTGAGCCTGCTGGAATACAACAGGACAGCTAAACTGAGTCCCCTTAATCCCTATAGATGGAGAGCTGCTGCACAGATGATTGCTATAGCCACTCAGGCACCACCAGGGATTTAAAACAAGAGCCGGACTATGGCAGGCAGCTTGCCATCTGCCTCCTCCTCCTCCTCCTCCTACACTGACTGCTTTCAGCACTTGCCCAGCTCCTCCTCTGCTATCAGTGCCCACCAGTGGTCAGTAGTGTCAGTGGGTGGCCCTCAGAGTGGTCAAGAGAGCTTCTTGACTTGTTACTAGCTCCCACAACCAATACTCTCTTTTGACTTCCTTCTGTGTGTGGTTACATTTGCCTGTTTCCAAACACCCAATAAACTTTTTTCTAGTTTCTACATAGATACAGAATATTAAAGATATCAAAATAAAATATAATTGCTTTGAAGAAGATAGAAGCCTTTATCATAGCTCGGCTTCATTGTATGGTTGGAGAATGCTGAAATCTCATCTTGATTGTTTTACTTTCTTATTGCAATTTTGTATTTTCAGGTTAAATCAAATAAAATACATATTTTTTGAGAAGATAGAAACTTCCATTATGGCTCTTTTTGGTTTGATCCACACACACTGAAGCATTAAAGCAGTGAGATCACCATGATTTTGGCAGCCTTGAGCCATTCTTCTGATCCTAAAAATATGTATTGCAATGGTTGTATAATTGTAGGTCTATATTCAAATGTCTTTAATTCATTATAATTACACACTAAGAAGAATGGTCTTAATGAGTGCATTTAAGGTTTCATAATTTGACCTTTTGCAATTTTAATGATTTCCCAGTCTGGGAGTCATCAGTTTGTTTTATCTAAACATTTCTTTGCTCAGTTCATAAATAGTCCAATAAGATCTAGAATAAAATTACTTTAGAACAAAAACTGTATAACCTTTGGGTTTGATTTTGTACAAGTATTAACTTCTTTCCAAGTTGAAAATGCATAGGAGATTAGTTGTACATAGTTTTGTATTTCACCACACTTTTACTTCAGAAATTTGTAAAAAAATATGAAAAAATAACACTCAACAGTCCAATAAGATTTAGAATAAAATAACTTTAGAACAAAACTGTATAATCTTTGGTTTGATTTTGCACAAATATTAATGCCTCTCTGAGTTGAAAATCCATAGGAGATTAGTTTTACATACTTTTCTATTACTCCAAACTTTTACTTTAGAAATTTGTAAAAAAATATGAAAAATAACACTTGACCTTTTGTACAGGTCTTGACCCCCCCCCCCATAAAGGGAATGGCTTAAAACTTATTTAGGAGTTATTCAAGTTATATCTATATCAAGATCAAGGTTTAGTAAACTATACATTTAATGCATTTTAATAGTAGAAGTTGCCAAAGAGGACATAATGAAAGAAAAATCAGTGGTGCAGCACAGATGCCTAAAAGGTATGAAACCATTTGCTTCTAAAAGTTTCACAGACAGCCACATCTTTTTTATGCATGTGAGCATTGTTTTCTTCTGTGTCTTCCTTCTTCCCCCTCTCTGGTCAGTGTCAGCTTTACATATAGATATTGCTGACTAAAAATCACTAAAATTAATCTGCTGCTTTTTTCCTGAAATGGTTTAACATGATCCCATCATGAAAAGATCTAATGTGCCCCCAAGAAGCAGATAGTTTTGTTTCAAGTTGTTTTTTTCTTCATATTAAGAACTAAAGAATTCCATTGAAGTGCTCTACACTGCTAGAATATCATCAGGATCTGCTGTTAAATCAGGCATGACAAGACATACAGTAAACCATATGTTCTGGTCTCAGCATAGTGGTTTCAGAAATCAGGCTGTCAGAAATGCAATTGGAGTTATGTTAAACAAATGTAATATCTCAGAGTTACTCGTAACCCATCATATGCAAGTTGTGCAGGACAAAAATACCTGTCAAATGAGCCTATTTATTGACCTGTACTAATTATATATTTTAAACTATGGCCATCTCATTACCTGAATTTTCATTCTTCTTCACAATTTTCACCTTTTGGATGGCTATATTGAAAAACATCTAATGAATTCAGATTAGTGACTACCCTCATTTAAAAGGTAATTTTGTGCTGAACATCATTCATGTTGGTTGTATATTGGTAACTTGTATACTTCCTGAGATATATACATTTGTTTGGCATGACTCCTACTGAGCTCACTCAGAGAGAGAAAAAAATTGTTTGGAAGACCACGTTTTACAAAATATAAAGAATTCAGGTTAGTGACTACCTCATGTGAAAGCTCTTTTTGCCCTGAACAACTTTCAGACTGGTTGTTTTTGCACACCTTAAATAGTTTTAAAGATATTTAGATTTATTTGGAAGGTGTGCACATTTGCTCTCAGAGAAAAGCAGCTTTGAGTTCTGTGTCCATCATTCTAAACAGAAAGAAGGGAGTATGTTTAACTGCCATAGGGATTTACAGTGTTATGGAAGGAAACACTGAAAACTATAAAAAATGTGTTCCATGGAAACCCCTTTTCAAGCTAAAGTGACACGGCTGTAGGATCTGCCCACAGCCATAAAAAGGTGGTGGAGTTGCTGTTTATGTTTCAGATAAAAGTGCCAAAACAGAGATTTCTGAGAAGGTTAAAATAAAGGAGTACAACACTGAAACTATATGGCTAAAAGTAATAAAAAGGCCTGTTAAAGCAAAGTAATTGGCTTATGCTACAGATCTCCAAATGTTAGCAGCTTTGTTAATGAGGCTTTACACCAAGAAATAGAGCAATCTCGTGAGTTAAGAGACTTAGTTTTTCTGGAAGATCTAAATTACAGAGACATCTGTTGGGTAACCAAGGTAGCAGCTAACCATGATAGCAAGGAGTTTTTAAGGGTAACTGTGCAACAAAATTTAATACAACATATACAACCCCCTATGAGAAGCAAGAATATTTTAGATATATTATTAAACTTATATAATATAAATATCTCCAAATGTATGGTAGAAACCCACTAGGAGCTAGTGACCACAGTAGTATCTCCTTCTGAATCCAAGACTCTTATACAATAGTAAAAGAACGTAGGGAAATCTATGTTTTTAACACTGCTAATCACCAAGCTATTCATGATGATCTGAATAATATCAGCTGGGAAGAATTGTTCAAATATGAATCTGTCTCTAATATGTGGACAATAATTAAAGACAAAATCATTGTGATATGCCATACACATATTTGGAAAATAAGTATAATAACATGAGAATTAAACCAACATCGCTTACTAAAGAAATAATAAGATTAATAAGGAATAAAAGGAAATTTAATAACATATTTGTCCATGACAGATCTGTAAAGGCCTGCAATGACTACAAGTTAGTTTTTAAACAATGCAAAAGTAAAATTAAGAAATCCAAAAGAAAATTTTAATTAAATGTAGCAACTAACAGAAGAAATAATAACTTGAAGGATTTCTATAGTTATATGAACTCCCTCAGAAATTCTGCCAGCAAACTATGCCCAACAGTAGCGAATAATTCAGTAATTGTTGATCCGGTTAATATGTCACAAGTATTTAATAATTACTTCTGCTTAGTGTTCTCAAAATCTACATCATACACTGGAAACATAACAATAAATGATGCCAATGATATAGTTATAGCAGAAACAGACATCACTAGGAGAATTCAACATTTAAAAAAAAATCACCGTTCTGCAGGCCCTGATAACATTTCTTCTCAAATGCTAAAGATGTCAGTGCCATATATATCTCAACCCCTTAAATATCTATTTTAGCATCTTTATCTAGTAATGATGTCCCAAATGACTGGAAGTCAGCAACTGTAGCACCTGTTCACAAGAAGGGAAAGAAGGACAATGACACAAACTATAGCCCTAGAAGTTAACTTCTGTACACAGTAAAGTTCTAGAGGCTATTATTAATGACATCATTGATCATTTAAAAAGGCAAAATTTAACAATGATCAGCAAGATTTCACTGCAAAAAGATCATGTATCACAAACTTGCTGTGTTGTTTACGAGAAAAGTCAATCAGCACTGAATAAAGGCATACCAGTCGACTGTATTTATTTTGATTTCTCTAAGGCATTTGACACTGTTCAATATGGGGCATGCATTTAGGAAATGGTGAACCTAAACATCTGTCCTAGTATAATAAGATGGATTCAAATATGGTTAAATAACAGAAGACAAAGGGCCTGCATAAATGGGTACTACTGAGCCGGTGGTAATGTGATGAGTGGAGTGCCACGTAGATCAGTGCTGGTCCCAATATTATTCCCAGTTTTTATCCCTGACATATGCAAACAGGTTGGAGATTGGACAAGCAAGTAAGCTGATGATACAAAACTAGCTGTTGTGGTATGCACTCTAGAAACAAAGTATCAATACAAGCTGATTTGGATATAATCTAAAAATGGGCCGGCGAAAGGAGGATGATATTTAACAGTGATAAATGCAGTGTCATGCATTTGGGTAACCAGTTTAATAAACAAACATATAAACTGGGTGTAAAATCCTTACGGAGCCTTAAAAAAGAAAGGGACTTCGGGGTAATCATGAACAAAACTTTAACCTCAACAGCCCACTGTGCCACTCAGCTAAAGCAAAGCAAATATGGTGGACAATTAGAAGAAATTTTAGGAGCTGAAGTGAGGAAGTTATTATGCCCCTCTATAGAATATACCTTAGGCCCAGTCTGGATTATGGGAGTTTGGAGCTCACTCAATAAAGCAGATATTGGCAAAATTGAAAGAGTACAATGACAGGCAACTAAAATGGTATATAACATCAAACACCTGTCCTGCACTGAATATCTAAATCATCTTAACTTAATATCTTTAGAAATAAGAAGAATGAGAGGTAACCTGTCATTATGTTTTGATATTATACAGGATGACTACTTAATCAGTAAACTAGGCCTTGAAATCATGAATGACAAGCTGGGAACTAGAGGTCATCCTCTACAAATCAGACTGCACAATTTTCATACCAATAGAAAGAATGGTTTCTTTACTCATTGAATAGTCAACCTTTGGAATAAATTGCCCACTGAATTAATAATCAGTAGGGACAAAATGGAGTTCAAAAATAAGTTGGACATACATATACTGAATGGTCATGACCTCTCATACTACAGATAAAGGATAAGCGCACTTATGGGTTTATTGCCTTTTCTGCTTCTTACTCACCTTAGTATGAACCTTAGTATAATAGCTTCTGAGAAGAATTCAGACTAAGTAGAGGAGTCCATCAAGGCTGCCTCTATCCACAACCCTTTTTGTCTTAGCCACATAGATACTATTAATTGAAATTAGAAATAATCCAACAGTAAAAAGGATTTAAATTGAGAATATGGAAAAATAAAAACAAAAGCATATGCAGAAGATATAATGATTTTTGCTGAAGACCCAAAGAATAGTTTATTGGAAATGAAAAGAATAATTTTCTAAAGTAGGGGGCAACAGAACAAATTAATCAAAATCAGAAATTATTATGTTTAACCAAAATCTCAATTACATATTGGACATGTTCCATGTCAGGATTCCATTAGAAGGCATGAATTATTTGAAGGTGAAGTTAACCCAGAATACAGGTAAATTATGTACCTATAATCATCTGCCTATATTATAAAGGCTAAGAGACAAACTATATGGATGTGCCAATATACCTCTTTTTTATGAGGTAAACCACAAATAATAAAAATGTTGGCTGTTCAATAAGTATAATATTTCCTTCTGACTATAATAACAAACATACTAGGTTCTAAGTTTAAAAAGAGAAATTGATTATTTAGAAATGTTATATGGAACTATAAACTATAAATAAATACTATGGCCTGGATATTCAGAGCACTTGCACATGGTGCAATTGAGTTGCACCAGTGCAAGTGCGAAGATGCACCACCAAATGATATTCAACAGGAGCCACGGCACAGTACAAATCTCATTGTGCCAATGGGCAACTAAAATGTATGCAGCACAAGTGCAGGGGGCATTCCCATGAATATGCAGCACAATGGGATATTCAACTGTGAAACCATGGCACAAGCCTAGACCTGTTCCCATAAAAACAGGATGCAAACATACAAACAGCAGATGCGCAACCCTGTGCTGAGAAACAGAGAGGGAGAGAGAGAGACAGAGAGGTGGAGTGAGAAAGGGAGAGAGGGGCAGAGACAGAGAGAGAGAGGGAGAGGGGGAAAGAGAGAGAAAGAGACAAACACACAAACAGCACACAAGGGAGGCAGACAGACAGACAGGCACTCATCCACCCAGGGGGACACACAAAGAGAAGGAGGGATGGAGAGTGCACCATTTCTGATAGAGGAGGTAATGAGGAGGTAATGAGGAGTGTGAGGAGGCAGGGGGGAACAGCTCCACGGATGACGAAGGGCCCAGCCATGGTATGCCCGACACAGGTGGTACCGTGTACGCATCACATTCGAGAACTATACTGACACTGAGATCGTGGGCTGGTACCACCTGAACAGGGCCATTCTGAGGAAGCTCAGTGAGCTGTGCAGTGAAGAGATGTAGGCACCCACCAGACGTAGTCACACCATGTCCATGGAGACCAAGGTGACCGCTGTCATGTACTTGCTTACCACGGACACCTTCCAACGACCAACAAGGGACACCACAGGTATCACCCAGTTGGCCATGTCCCGCCTCCTCACACAGTTCCTCAATGCCCTGCTGCCACGTGCTTCGGAGTTCATATGGTTTCCCAGCATGCAGGTGATGCATACAGCATACATGCAGGCCTTCCACAGGGTTGCACGCATGCCTGGTGTGATTGGGGTCATTGACTGTGCCCACATGGGCATCCACATGCCACCTGGCCCCAAAGGCATGGCATATATCAACAAGAAGGGGAGCCCAAGCATCAACTGCCAGGTGGTGTGTGATGCCATGGGGTGCATCACCTCCTAGAACAGTTACAAACAGAGTCTTCAGGCCTGGTCATGCTGACCGCCTTACAGCTGATCTCCATAATGCCAACTGGTCAGCCATATATGGGGCACCTGATGTCGATAGAGCGCTGGACCACTTCATCCTCCAATTTAATACTATCTGCAATGCCCATGCCTCCATAAAAAAGTGGAAAATCAAGGGCCATTACAACCCCTGGATGAGCCCAGACATCCTAGATCGTATGAAATACCATGATCATCTTTGGCACATAGCTAGAGCCACAGTGAAGCAGTCCAACACCTTAAAATACAAACAAGCCAGAAATAGCTGTACCAGGGCCATCCGTGTAGCCAAAAATCTCTACTACAAGGAGGCCCTGTCCAAACACTGGAACGATGGCCATAAATTCTGGGCAAACCTTAAAGAAGTCACTGGCAAGGTGCCCAAAACTGCCCCCGACATGATCAGAGTTAATGGCTCCTCTCTCCTTGACCCAAAAACTGTAGCTGACACCTTCAACCTAGCCTTTATGGACCTCAGCCATGTCCTCCCTCCCGACTTCTTCCACCTGAGCAACCTCATCACTGGCCCACAGTCCTTTGCACATCCCCTCTTTTGATTCGAGACCATCTCAGTTGGGGATGCTAGGAAATACCTTTGGAAGGTGCTCAGTATGGGGAGATTCAGTGGGGGCACCCTTGGTCTGAATCTAATCTTTCTCTCTCTCTTCCTGGAAGAAATCCTGGCTCTGCTCACCCACATCCTCAACTTGTCACTGCGACTAGCTGTATTCCCTCATAAATGGAAAGCTGTGATAGTCACTCCCATGTATAAGAGTGGGAACCGGGCCCTTACAGAAAACTAGAGACCCATCTCCTTGCTACCACCTCTATCAAAGGCCCTTGAATGAATAGTTGTAGACCAACTGGTCGAATATTTAGACAAGTACAAACTCCTCTGCCCTGAGCAGCACGGCTTTAGGGCTGGGCACAGTACCACCACAGCCCTTCTAGAATTCACTGGTCACATCCACAAAACACTTGATCGTGGACAACTTTCCAGAGCAATCTTTATCAACCTGACTAAGGTGTTCGATACTGTTAACCATGCCCTCCTAACTGAGCAACTTGCCTCAATGGGCCTGGCTCCAGAAGCAGTTTTGTGGTCCTACAGCTACCTGGACCATAGATTCCAGCAAGTTAGAACTGGTTCAACCCTCTCGGATAGCAAACCTGTCTGCTCTGGTGTCCCGAAGGGGTCTATACTTGGTCCCCTCCTATTCAGCTTATTCCTGAATAGACTCCCTCAAGCCAGCCCTGGCTCAGATCCTGATGAACTGGAGCACCAACTTCAAAGTGATTTCACCTGTCTTGAGAAGTGGTTCATAGATCATAAGCTAATTATGAACTATAAAAAAACTAAGACCATGTTGTTCACCAGCCCCCCAAAACAAGCATCGTAACTACCCTTTGTCAATATATAATAACTGGCGAGCAATTTTTCCTATGCACTCAGCCAGTTGATATTTTTCGTAACAACCCACGGGTTATTATGGCATTCATGTGCTCTGCCTGTTAAAACCAAGAGTGCTACCTAATTGGCTCTCATTCTCTTTGTGGGCGGGCTGAATATTTCCACTAACATGGCGGTTCCGTTAGTCCGTTAGCGAAGAGCCAGTGTGTTAGTGAGGAGCTACCATAACATTCGTCTCTCCTTCCAGGCATTTAATTTTTTTAACTATCTGGTTAATCCTGCATTTAAATAAAAAAAAATCTCTATCTGGTTGATCCTGCTGTTCGTCGGCTGCAGGCAATACCTCATTGCTTCCAGAAATGGGACTGTGGCTGACTGCATACAGCGCTACCTAACCACAACGACATTTCAAATAGTAAGTTCCAAAAATAACTAATTAAAAAATAATCATTGTCAAGAGGGAGGGAGGGAGACAGTGTGTTTGTGTGTGTGTGTGTGTGTGTGTGTGTCTGCCACAGGCAGTCACAAAAGTCAGGCTGGGAAAAAAATGCTCACCATTTATTATAAAAAATTAAATATGGGGAAGTATGACACACTCGAATTTAATGCACACCCTCAGTGTGGGATGCTTTCACAAACAGCATCCCACACCTCAAGTGTACATTAAATTCTTGTATCACACACTTCCCCATTCATTATTCTCTATGTAATGTTGCTGGGGCCTCCCTGAAACTGGTCCAACATTTTAAATACCTTGGGATCACTACTGACAACTTGTTGTCCTACACTGCCCACATTGACAACACCGCCAAAGCAATCAACAAACGTATTGGGCTTTATCATCACAGGTGCAGTCTGTCCCCCGAAACCCTCAAAATAGCAGTTCACAGCTCTGAAGGTTCCCTTGTTGACTACGGCCTACCTATATATGGCTCAGCCATGGATACTGCCCTCCAGTGCTTAAAAATGCCTTAAACAAAGCTTGCTGGCTAACCTTAGGGGCACCGAGGCTGACTCATACCTGTGACTTGTATACCAATATGCATTGACTCCCTCTCTCCACCTGACTAAAATTCCAAACCTGCCTCCTGGCAAAAAAGATCAGCCTTGGTACCCTCCCATATGGGGTTAGTCAACTCCTGGTGCCTTGCATTAATCCATGGCACACTTGTAGCTCAGAGTACCAGTCCTTCATTACACCGAAATGCCGCACTTCTCAAGGACAAAGGTCTTTTGAGCACCATGCCCCATTCTGGTTCAACTCTCTTCAGAAAGATCTTATGCGGCAGCGTATGTTGGGTGTTTTCAAAGTCCGCCTTAAATGACACTTGTTATATGATGCCCGGTGTGACTGTCACTCAAAGCTTTGTCTCCATTCTCTGACATTGATACCTCATGGGTGCCCACGTCTCCATTCCCCCCTCCTTCCTTAAGCCCTATCCCCTCTTCCCACTCACTTACCTCTTGCCCTTATCCCCTACTCCTTCCCTTACCTTCCCTTAACTGCCAACCTCTCACCTCCTACTCCTGCTCTCTACCTTTCCATGAGACTGCTCCTTCCTCCTTGCCGCCTTGCCTCCTCTTCCATCACCCTCACCAGCTGTCTTTCTTCCTTCTTGCCTCCTCTGCCCCCACCCTCACCATCTGCCTTCACACACACACCCTTCCCCTTGCCCAGTGTAATTCTCACTGTATCGCCTGCTCTCTTGGCACTTAGGGCTCCTCCCCTGCCCACCCTGCACTTATCTCCTCTCTACTAACCTGTCACCACAGACAACTGACCAGTACTCACCATCAAGCATCCAATATCTGTAAGTCTATTATTTGGCCCCTACTACCCCTTATCCTGATTGTCTTGTTTGCTCCATTATATAATTTCCTTTTCCAGTCCTGTGTAATTTTGTACTACTATGTTTTGTATTGTGAACGTGACGTGGAACCTATGTAAAGAACTCTGAGCTCAAGTGGTTTAATTCCAAGACTGTAATAAATAATACATAAATAAATAAATAAGACATACCCTGGGAGTGCATATGATGCATTCATCTGGCACATTTCTGTGCTGTGCCACAGGTTTGAATATGGGGACATTCCCATGGGCCACCTTGTGGGTGAGTATGGCATGGGCCAGGGGTGAGTGGCGTGGCAGACCTGGGGTTGGTGGAAGCAGGGTGTGTGTGGTGGTGTGGGTGCCATGGACAGGGCAAGGGGTGCAGAATAACATAGGATAGGGCTAACCATGTCACTCTCCACACAGGTGACAACGCATACCCACTAAGGCCCTGGCTGCTCACCCCCTACTGGCGACTGTCGTCCCTACAGAGGGACGTTACAATGAGGCACATGCCAGCACATGCAACATCATCGAGCGCATCTTTGGCATGCTGAAGGCATGATTCCATTGCCTAGACAGGTCAGGCAGTGCCCTACAGTACAGCCTCTCTAAAGCCTGTGGCCTATTCCTGGCCTGCTGCATACTGCACAGCATGACCACTGACTGTGGGATAGCTGTCGAGGCAGAGGAGGGTGACAGTAGCGGGGATAATGGTGACAATGGACCAGAGGGGGGTGTGCAGTACCCCCGGGTGGAGGGACCCCCGACTGATACAGTAGGCCCAACGCCACTGCGACACAGTCGCAAAGGAACACTTCAGAGAATGCAGGTACAGTAAGTGTTGTGGCACACATGCATGGGGCACACAGACCAGCACACCACACACATGCAGGGGCATGCACGTTGAGGGGCATGCACAGACAGTAGTTCAAAGCAGGGGAGGGGAGGCAGTGGAACACACTGACACACAGTAAGATACACACATGCTGCACATGCTTGCGTGTGCACACACACACACGCACACACATATACAGGTAGTGGATGGTGGTGTAGGTCAGATGCAGTGCACCGGTGCACAGACGCAACCAGTGTCAGTCTGTTCTCATCATGCCTACACTACACATCCCAACAGCTGGCAGGCAAATACAGGCAGCATGTGGCACGGCATGCAGACTTGCACACAGATGTGCAATGCACACACACAGTGCCCTTTTGAGCACAGGGCAGCAGCAGCAGACTGCAGGCAGGGCAGCACACATCTCAGGGCAGCCACATGGACCCACAGCCACCATGACCACATGGGCAGCTGCGCCATGACTGATCGGCAACTGCAGGCTGTGCATTGGCCATGGGGGCATGTCAGAGGCCCCCCCAGGGGTGGATGTGCAGGAACACAACCGTGTCCCCACGGGGATGTGTAGGCAGCCAAACAGACCAGCTCCAGGTGTGCTGGGGATGCCTACATCTGAATCTGACATCCACCATGATGGGGTCACCCGATGCTGGGTCCATGGGGTGGACAGTACATTGTGGAGAGTCCCCTGCACATGCCCTTTCCCAGTGGCTGCCAACAATGAAAACCATCCGCAATTGCACTGGCAATGCAATCCATAGACACAGTCCTGGTCTCCTGCATGCATTGCAGCCCCTCCAGGATCTGTGCAGTGCCCCTGTCCTGCTGCTTAGCAAGCTGGCACACCTCCGCCCCAGCGGCAAGCAGCATCTGTTACTCAGTGGATGTCCACAGCAGCCTTGTGTGCACCGCCAGCTGGTCTGCATCCTGCATCTCCTGGCCAGGATGCTGATCAGCAGGAGGAAACCTGCCACGCTGTTCAGCATCCTGCTCTGGTGGGTGCTGCACAGTGGGGTCCACTGGGGGAGGATGTTCAGCAGGTGTACCAGCAGTGGACCCTGTATCCGGCCACCCAGTGGCATATGCAGCCTGCTACTGTTTACTCACCATGCAGTCCACTGCTGCCCTGCACCTGTGCATTGGCACCACCACCTATGCAGGGCACAGCAGTGGCACCACACACTGTTGCACTTACATAGTTGGCAGGTGGCTGTGCCAATGCAGGCATGCCACTCTGCCCTGATGCAGCCTGTGCTGCTGGCAGGAGCAACACACTCACAATGTCACCCATGCCATCCAGGATCACTGTCCTGTCATCATTGGAGTCAGATCCCACCCCGAACTGTGTCTCTGCACATAGCACACCAAGGCTGTCGTCCTGCAGAAACACATCCAGGGCCTCATCCGTCCCTAGGCCTAGTACATCCACAGGCACCATGGTGCCGTGGCCATAGCCTGTCAGGACCACAGACGCCGGTGGATGTGGATGGTCCATCCTCAGAGGCTGGTGCGCCATCTACAGGTGCCGCAGCTGCCACCACCCCATCCTCTGCACTGAGCTGAGCTGGTGCTGCAAGAGAAGGAAGTAGTGTCAGTGATGTGGTGCCCATGTGGCCCCTCCATGCACATTGCTGTCATACGTGGTCAGCAGTGTGCCATGTGAGTGTGTGCGCACACAAGCATATTGTGTGCGTGATGACAGCATACACACCAGCATGCCCATGTAACTACACCCTGACCCACTACCCATGCGTTGCTGACATACATACCATGCAGTGATGGGCTGCCACCCATCTGGAATCCCCTGCCAGGCACACTCTCTACCGAGGTGCGGCAGATGGTGGCTGCCACCGACTCCTCTGTCGGCATCTGTGTGGGTGCGTCTGGTGGCCCTTCACTGATGGCATTCTGGGATGCTCTGATGGTTGTCACTTTTTCCTTAATGTGCTGCCTGTCTGTCCCGACCTTCTTGCGGCACTCTTGTGCTGACTGTTAGTGGCTGCCATGCTGGCTGATGTAGGCTGCCACCTCATCCCATCCAACGGCCCTGTTATGTGGTGTGCCTGTGGCACTGCTCAACAGGGCCTCCTTGTCAAGGTAGGCCTCAAACAGGGCATCTGTCTCTCCCTTTGTGAAGCTGTGCCTGTGCTTGCATGCAGGCCCACGCTACTCACCCTCATTCTGTCCCAACATGTTGCCTCTTGTGAACATGGACATCACAGTGTGTCAGCGGCAGCATAGTCATGGTCAGACCCACACTGCTGTGCTGCTGTCTCCCTGCGATATTACGGCATCCTCCACTTTCCTGTGCAGGTTGCAATACTGGTCCATGGCCTTTGCCATACAGTGGCGCATATAAGGTGCAACACATGCAAATCAGGTTGTGCGCAACGGTAATGATATGCTAATGCACACTACTGCACTGCGCATTGGCTGATGAGCTAATTTGTACAGTGCCTCTGAATATTGCAGAACTGCACCGTGCACAGCTGTGGTGCACTGGAGCATGCCTGTGGCACATCACATGTGCATGCGCAGTCTGATGTGTGCATGTGCGCTGCACATACCATGGTTCAATCATGCACACAGGCAGAATGCACAATGCATCGACACTGCACATGTAGTGCAGGTGCAGCTCCATGCATGCCCATGCATCATACCATGCACACTATTGCACACAAGCGCACTGCATGATGGTTGATGACCTCGGAACCATGGGTTGACTAGGTGATCCCGTGATTCCCTCTAGGCCCCGGCATTGTGCGCATGCCCAGCATTGCGCAATGGTTCTTCATCACACAACACTTTGCGCATCCACGTGCTGCATAATTGAGGCAGTGTGTTGCATCTTACACATCCTGCACATGGCAGGCACATGCGCTGCACACCGTCATTTGCAGTGCTACCTCAGATAGCAGTCATGGTGCAACACAGGGCAGTGAACTGGAGTGAGGTGGCACTTGTGAATGTGGTGGCAGTTGTCCAGCTCTTTGAGGGGCAACTGCATGGGATGGTGCCCCTGCAGCAGGCCAAGGGAGAGGTGTGGCAAAGGGTTGCTGAGTCCCTGGAGTGGAGGACGGGTGTGGCACGCACAGCTGAGCAGTGCAGGGACAGATATGGTGATCTGAGGAGGAGGGCACCAGAGCATCTCATGAGGCTGCAGGCACAAGTGCAGTGTGGTGCAGTGCCACAGCTGGGTAGCTTCTTGCATGTTGCCCATAAGACCAGACACATAACAGTCCCATTAGCACTGCTGCTTGGCATGGGCTGCAGCGGGTTGCTTAGCTGTCCAGCCTTGTGCCTCATGTCATGCCCAGCTGCTGCATGTGCTGCAGTCATGCTGGTGTTCAGGCCACAAGGTGGACAGGGGCACACTATGTGTGCAGTGGGAGGGGGTACTGCTGCCATGCTCGTGTACTGATGTCTACCTCTCATCTCTCCCAAACCAGGGCTGGAGGACCACAGGATGGCCAGGGTGGCAGCGGAGCAGGTCAGGGCAATGCGGACCACTGATGGAGAGCAACCAGTGCCAGCAGCTTAGTCCAGTGTGGGTGAGTACTCTCCTGTTGTTCAGCACTGTGAGGGGGCCAGTGGGGCAGGTGTATGGTCAACTGCTCCTTGTGCCTTGACAGCTGTGTGTGGCACATGGTCCATCATGCACGCTACAGTGGCCTGGACAATGGCCACGTGTACCGGCTGTTGGTGGGGTGGGCATGCACCCAGATGCCACCGGTTGTGCTGTGGTACTGCTGTTGCTGTGTGCCATGTGGCCGACACTGTGTGGTCCCATGGCTGCTGTGGACCGACGTCCACCTCTCTGCACTGGTGTGGTGTTCTGTGACATGGGCAGCTGTTGTCCCCCCTGCAGGAGCACATACGGGCCTCTCCAGGGGTGGGTCCGCAGGCTGCCTGTTGTGCTGTGTGGGTGAACATGGTTCCCTGGTCCATGTCATTGATTACCTGTCTTGTCCCTTGCCTTAGGTGTCAGGAGGACTGCAGGTCAGAGGCCATGGAGGGTGCAGACAAGGCTGCTGTGCAGGATATTTGGCATGGTCACGAGGGTGCTGCATGTGGTGGCGGCACTCCACCATGTTTCAATGGCCAGAGGATGGAGACAGCATGTTGGTGGGGCTTCCAGCCATGGCTGCAGATAGATGCACTGTACATAGCCCCTTATACCCTTGTTAGCCCTGTTCCCCCACAGTCCCCTGTCCCATTGTAGAGCCCCTGCTCTCTGTTCCTGTCCCTCTTCATGCCTTCCCTGTCCCTGTCCCTGCCCCGTTCTTGTTCCTGTTTTGATGTTTCTATTTTATAAAGCTTTTCCACCTACATACCTGTGCCCATGTTTGTTCTGAGGGTGGCGTGTGGAGCCATTCCACAATGCAGTTGTCTCTGTTGATGATGTTTGGGGGTGGGGCTGTGTGCTGCTACTGTGGTTCCCTGCTGCATGCAGTGCTGTGTAGCATTGTGTTGTGGTCATCTGCCAGTTTGCTGGGTTTGCCGTGTGGTGTCAGGCTCACCATGGGGCTATGGTGTGGGGTGGGCAGTGGGTGTGTGCATGGTGTTGCCACACTGCCATGGTCCTCCCTCTGGCCCTGTCCTCCCACAGGGGTGGGGGTGTCTGCATCCCCTGTTGTGCTCCCAATCCCATGTGGGCTGCCACTCTGCCTGGGCCCCTTCTTCCTTCACTGCCCGGTGTGTGGGCAGCATGTGTGCATGTTGGGCCTGGGTGTGTTTAGCTCCATGGTCCTGCGAGTGGCCATCCATTGCAGCATGGTGGCAGGCGTGGCAGCCTTGCTGTTGGGGGAGTGCCGTTGGCTTCCCTGTGTGTTGGCCATCCTCCCCTCCTGTCACCTCCTGCCCATGCCATGTCTGTGTTATGGGTTCCATTTCCTAGGCTTGCCCCTGTCCACCACCTGTGGATGGCCATTGGGTGCTGTGGTGCATGGCACCACTGTGGGTGGCTGTGCTCCCTCACATGTGCTCCATTCTACCACCATGCACTGTGCCTGTGTGTGCACTGGTGTGCCCTGCTGGCCAGGCCCTGTGCCCACTGCCACTGCCCTTCCCCAGTTGTGTTCATGGGTCACATGTCTCTGCGTTGCCCCCCCAATGGTGTTGCTCTGCTTTGCTCAGCACATCCGTGGTTGTACCGGTGCTTCTCTGGTTGTGCCATGGTGCAACTGTGGCTGTGCCATGGTGCAAGTGTGCCATATTCAGCTGCGTTGTGCTGGCGCAGTTTGGCTTGTGCAGCCTCTGAATATGGCACCCGTTGTACCATGATGCATCGGCTTTGCACTACGCTGGACCTGCGCCTGCCTTTGGTGCATTTCTGAATATCTGGCCCTATATGTATTCTTTACACAAACTGCATTAGTGCACCAGTCAAGGTTCAACCTAATGCCACAAAAGTAGGGACATGCAGTGTTATGGTTTCCAACCATAACTCTCCACCCTCACCTCCCCAAGCAACAAAAAGACAACACCACACAAGCAACCACAGACAGCAGTCACCAGAAAACACAAACAATATACAACTGTTTCCAGATGACATATATGCAGTAGCAGTAATGTACTACCTTCTTGGATTTGTATCTGTTGCATGCACACCACCAAACATACACACTTGTTGCTGCAGATAAAAATCCACGATACTCAAATTGCAACACTGCTTCTGTGTACAGAAGCACAGGCCTCTGCAGCCAGATGCAAATCCATGATACCCATATTATGAGAGTTCTCTTACCTGCAGAATTGCAGAGCCTTATAGGACCAGCTCTTCTGTAGCCTCAGGTACTCATGGACACTGTAAGAATTGAACACACTTAACAGGCCTCTGCTTCTGCAGCCACTGATGTAATATATACACACCAACCTCTGGCTGCAGAAGCACAGGTGCCACAAAATCCATGATAGTAAAATTACAACAGTACTTCTTTGTGCAAAAGCATAGGCTCCAGAGGGGCTTGAGCCTCTTCAGCCACAGGTGTAAGATATACACACCCACTTCTGGCTCCAGAAGGGAAGGCAACTGTGGGGTATGCAGGTATGCAGATAGATGGATGTACAGTTGTAATGTGGGCATCATTGTTCCAGCAGCAGATCTAGAAATTTTCAAGAGGGTTGCAGTCTGTCAGTTATGCAGCTGCATTAGAAAACCATGCAGTAGCAGATCATGCTATCTAATGAGGTAATTCTTAAATTGCATGAGTACATCTGATCACAGGTACAGGCCCCATGGGACCATTTTTTCTGTGGAAGCAGAGGCCCCCATGGGGCTTGCGCTTCTGCAGCCACATGTATCCATGAACGGTGTACAACATACACACAGAGGTCTAATTGTATAAGCACAGATCCTTATGGGGCCTGTACGTATGCAGCCACAGACTCAAATACACAATGGGAACACATCAGTGCTACTGCATTTGTGTTATCTGGAAACAGTTGTATGTTGTTTGTCTTACCTGATGATGGCTGTCTGTGGTTGCTTGTGTGGTCTTGTCCCTTTGCTGCTGGGGGGGGGGTTAGGAATAAAAACCCTAATGCCACCTTTCCCTGTTTTTGTGCCATTAAGTGAACCCTAACTGGTGCATTAACAATTTTTTTAAAGAATTTCCTTTCTGTTTGAGATAGTGGAGTCATGTCCTCATTCACACAAGTACTGAAGGGGACATTGCAAACAGATGCAGACGTGCAGGGCTCAGAGAAGACACTGTCTACCTACAAGAGTGCTTCCATGTGGCCACATATACAGATTGACAGGGCAAAAAAGTAATCTCTTAGTCAAAACGCAGGGCTCTCTGACATCTGCAGGTGCAGAGGTACAGGGCCCAATGTCAAAATAAGAGTTCTCTTCACTAAATGGTACTTGGGCCCATGCAGGCAACCCTGGACTTACACTTCCCAGGCTGTGGGGTTGTGTCATTTGACAGTGCTGTCCCCCCAACCTTGGCCCATACAGCTGGGTCGCTGAGATCACCCCCAGCTTAGCTCACTGGCACAGGATCACTGTCTGCTGGGTTAAAGGCTGAAACTATACACAATGTTTCTTAATAATTATTTTTTTTTAATTTTGGCCCCAAGTTTTCAAGATAGTCATTTTATGTTTCCTTTATAAACATAACATATGGCATTTATAGAATACTGAGTATAACATGATAAACCCTCTAATACTATTATTGTATAATATTTGTAAAATAAATATATGGTATGTGAAGGTCTGCTTAGACAAAAAAACAGCCTAGCGGTAATACTTGACCTTTGACCTCAGAGGTGTCAGTGTGGCTGTAGCAGCAGGATGTGATAAACAGATCAGGGAAACCACTAATTAAAGACATCCTTCCAGAGGGACAGTTTATTACCCCTTATAACCTGTTCCTGCTTTTGAAGTTGGAAACTAAATATACATTTTATGACATTGCAGAAAGGGAAGTAATTTGGCTGATCCTTTATGGCTTTCTCTCCTAGAAGAAAACCAGTGACAGATTGTGGGGTTATAAAATGTCAAAGGAAATGCTTTGATCAAAAGAGACTCATATTTTGGGAAACTGCTAGTTGATGATTTTCACAGTAATAACATACACCCCTGTGGATATTTATGCTAAGAAGTTAAAGTTATAGGAGGATCTAATTGTGACCTCACCAAAGGGAGTGGGGAGATGGAGTTTGAAATGATCAGGCATCTGAGGGAAACATTTATTTTTAATTCTGCCTCAGAGAGAGACACTTAGCTTCAAAGCTAAGACAAGGCACTTTATGGTAACATTTAGCTAGGCAAGAACATTTAAGTATTTTTGGTAGGAGTTTGTGTTCTGTAACTTCCCATTTATTTTATGTGACTGTAAGTTGTTAATATATTTGTTCTGTGTTTGATATTTTACCTATTTTATAATTTTTAGTAAACAATATTTTCCTTGAAATACTGCCTATGTCTTCTCAGTTTCTTTTGCATGTGAATGCTGAACCAGTGTTTAAGTCTGACAGCTGTTAAGGGCTTGAATGTGTTACTAATCTTGCTAAAGGTAAGAATATACCTAGGTCTCATATTGAGTCATAAGGGTACATTTTTGGAAACCTAGCTGGGTGCCCCTGGGCGAAGGATTGTACTGCATCCCCTGAAGAGGGTACGTATCTGAGCCTGTTAACTGGGTATGCTAGTATACGGTTCACATTTGACCCCCAGGACTCAAGGCTGGTAGGTGATTCGGACCCAACACAGATAGGAGGGTTACCGTTATCTGTCCTCTGTTCACACTATTGTGCTTCGAGGTTGGCACTGTGGGAGCAGAGGGCCTGACGTCACTGTGGATCACGTTTCTGACACTGAGCACAATGTCATTTTGCACCACACGTGTGAAGACACATCTTGTACAGGACTTGAAAAATGTCACCCATCATGTTTATGATGTGGTATGAAAAAATGGCTATGTTGAATGTCTGGAGCCAAAATATTGTAAATTAGCGAAGTCATAAGTGAACATTGAAATATTTCAATGTTCACTCATAACTTGGTCATTTTACCACATTTTCTCACCAAATTTTCAACACAGCCTTCTTATGACCCAACCTCATGAATCCAGTAGGTGAAAAGTTTCAAATTCTGCCTCAAAGGTGATTTTGTACAGCAACTACAAAATCACCTTTTGGGACAAATTTGAAAATTTCAACTATTTTGTTCATAGGGTGGGGCCCTGAAAAGGCCATGTTGAAAATTTGGTGTAAAAATATTAAGTAACAAAGTTATGAGTAAAACTTCAAAACCATTTGAAATACATTACATCGGACTTACATTATTTTCATATATTGCAGTCACCAGTTCCAGCAGCAAGACATGTCTTCAATCAAAGAGTGGATCTACATCATGGGGCATATTCTGGTAAATGAGGATGTGTGGGGGTGTGGGGTGGTGGGTGCTGAGGGGGGGTTGGGATGTGGTGTGCATGGGGTGGTCAGATCGGTGATAGACTGTTTCCTTTTTGTCATTGAAGAACTGTCATCTGTTTTGCTTGTTCAACTCAGTATTGGAACCTACACTGGAGATTTGCACTCCACTGTTGCCTTAACTGTAGAATGACACTGCCCCACATATTCAATGGGGGAAGGGCAGGTGACCGGGAGAAGAGGGGAACAGCAACCGCTTTCATGACATTTCAAGTGTGAAGAGTGGCTAAGAATGGTTGAATCTGGCTAATTTTATTAAATCTTCCAGAATGGCTGAGACAGAGGTGTGTGTGTGTGTGTGTGTTAGTTGTACGTTAGTTATATGCTATACATGCATGACAAGGTATGACAGCATTTGGGTAGTCCACCTAAGATAATGCATAACATTACACAGTTTTGCCTCTAAAATGAGTGCTATTTCCTATTTGCATTAACAAGGAAATATTAAAAATGCTTCAACCTCTAAGTTTAGACTATAAATAATAAACAGAAGGACATTAAGGGATAAAGGTGTAAAGTTCTCTCTCCCAAGCTTACAGGTCACCTTACCCCTGCAGTCACTTACCAGAGAAAACCGCTGCCATAGCAGTGAGTTTGTCTGTTCTCTGCACTATATGGCACTGTCCAAAACTACCAGTCTTGGAGTTGGTGGTGTCTGGTGTAACACATCGTAGTTTGCAACCCCCAGGATTTTTTAATGCCAGTGCAAACATAGCATGCCCTGAAGTATCTGCTTGGCATAGAAGTATCAATTTCAAACTCCACATCCAATCTCGTCTTGGGATGGCAACATCTGATGGGTAACAAGAGTTCTCTATAGACATAATTTCCTTGGTGGCTTTTGCTACTGAGGACTTGTGAAACCTCTGTTGGGGGGGGGGCAGAAGCATTTGGAACCAGTATATGGTAAATGGTAAACTGGTAAATGCAAACATGCTGGTTATTGTATGTGTGGACTGAAACCAGCTTGATATTGAACTTGACCTCATGCAGAGCACAAGGACTAGCTAACACTGTACCATATTGAATCACTTTTTTTGGTAAAGCAGCAAAGTAGCCCCCCCAATGATTGACACCAAAGTATTCAAATGTTCCATCCTGAGGTGGGGGGGGGGGGTGTTCCTCTGAATCCTTATGTTTCCCATCACAGAAGGCATGTAGGGCATATCTCTGAAAAAAAAATCTCTCCAAGAAAAATACACCATTTGTCATGGTGTGAAGCATGAAATCCTCACCCTCTGAGCCACAGAAGATGCCAAGATCCTCCCTACTCTCCCCAGATCACCATGCGTAGGTGAATATATTGATGACTGCATAAAAGCACAGTGGTAAAATTATCATATGGGACAATAAACATTGCTATGCCTCCAGCCACGCTGCTGGTTGACTCGACATGCACCATGCTGTCCCCACTGCTTCACTGAAGTGTGACCCTCAGCTACTGTAAATCGACCCTGGCTAGCACACCAATACAGCTACCACTTTCAAAGTGTAAATTATATATTTCAACCTCCCCCAAAGAAAACACCTTTTGTGTACTGCTGCTACCTCTTTAAACAAATTCTGGCAAGAGCCGATAGGGCTGCAGCCAAGGAATTTGATGTAAAAATACTGAACATTTGTTTTTCAATATTTTTGCACCAAATTTTCAACATAGTCTTGTTATGACCCTGCCTCATGAAAAAGGGCAGATTAAATGTTAAACGCCTGGCCCAAAGGTGTTTTTATGCAGTGACTGAAAAATTAACTTTCAGGATGCAAAAACACATTTTGGGCAGAGGTTGAAAAATGACAGTTGTCACATTCATAAGGTGCTGCAAAGAAATGTCTATGTTGAAAATTTGGGGTGAAAATATTGAATATTACCAAAGTTATGAGCCTGCATTTTTTTCAACATTTAACATAGCCTCATAACTTTTTCCTTTTATATTGTTACACCAAATTTTCAACACAGCCTTTTTATGACCCCGCCTAATGAATAAGGTCAAAGCAAATTTTCAACTCCTGTCCAAAAGGTGATTTCATGCAGGGACAGCAAAATCACCTTTCAGGATATTAAAAAAAACATTTTGGCCAGGATTTGAAAAATGACAGCTGTCACATTCACGAGATGCTGTAAAGATATGGCTATGTTGTAAGTTTGGAGTAAAATATATTGAAAATTACCAAAGTTACGAGCCTGCATTTGCAAAATTCAACAAAGGCTCATAACTGTATTGTTTTTTTAATATTTTTTTTTACCAAATTTTCAACATAGTCTTCTTATAACCCCACCTCAGGAACAAGGGCAGAGAAAATTTTCAACTCCTACTCGAAAAGTGATTTTGCACAGGGACCGCAAGAGCACCCTTCAGGAAGAATTTGCCTAATGTCAGTGCAATTGTTCGTGAGGCAGGGTCCCAAAAAAAGCATGTTGAAAATGTTGGCTAAAATATGCAAAAATGCCAAAGTTATGCCACTAAGTTCAAATCCCTATTGAAATACATTCAACCACATACCCATGTCTTCAGTTTGCAATCTGTCTTTGAAGAGTGAAGACGTGTCTGCGGTCCAGAGAAGATTACGGCATTGGACCCCTGATGGTTAAGTAAGGGCTTGAGGGGTGAGAGGTAGTGGGTGCTGAGTGGGAGGGTCAGACGGGGGACAGTAATGGTGCAAAAGACATCGATCGATGGTTTTCTATTTAGAAAGGACATTGATGGATGATTTTCTTTTTACAGCTTAAAAAAAAAAGGACAGAGGAATCGCCATCGCAACACTGGAGAATTGGGCACCCTCAGTTCCACTGTTATGTTTTAGAAGAGGGTGTGGGGTAGTGGGTGCTGAGAGGGAGGGTCAGTGGGGGAAGGGAGAAAAAGAAATTTTTTTTTAGTTAATAATTTTTATTATTTTCCAACATGAAAACATTACATGATACAGGATCACATTCACAATATGCATCATATCAAATACAATGGTGTCTCAGGTACAGAGACAGAGACTGTCATAATGTTATCTAATATTCAGTAATACAATGGCAAATAAATACAGGCTAGGAGTAGCACCTACCAGGGTCATAAAGCCTGTATGCAATGAAATTATAACAGAGACAAAACATTAACCAGGCCAGACCTGTGGTGACATTCTCTGACCTTAACAACCAAAAAATAAAAGATAAGAACCACAAGGACCAGATAGCATTTCTAGAAGGAAGCACTAGCCGATACTGGATCACTCAGCATTGAATAGTATAAGCAGAACACCATCAAAAAGCTGCCAGGGAATAAACAGTGTAGTGTCAGTAGGAGCTGGGTGTGCATATCAACCTGTTCCAGCTCTAGGTTTCAAATAAGTGATGAAGGGGTTCCAGCAGGACTAATATACAGGTAGTGTGTTAGCTATAACATGTGACATATGGTTCAGTGAAGCCATTTGGGTAAGGGATTGATGAAGCTCAGATGAAGTGGGGACCTCTGTGGTCCTCCAGCAGCATAGAATGAGACGTTTAGCCTGGATGCTAAGCAAGGCAAGCCAACATCGTTGAGGGGCAGACAATCAGGGTTTCTGTGGAGGGATTCCCAAAATCCATAGAAGTGGATCCCATCTGTTCTGAGAGCCCATGGTGAGACTAGCTAGGTGGCAAACTGCCTTCCAGAAGGCAGTAAGAATGGAACAGTGCCACAAAATGTGGCATGAATCCCCCACCTGGGTCTGAAACCTCCAACATGGATTATTATTTATTGGGTTAATTTTATAAACCATATCTGGTGTTCTGTACCAGTGGTGAAGGATTTTATTTTGCATGAGTTTACTCCACATATCTGGATAGCTAACGTGGGCCAGCTTCCAACAAAATTGCCACTGGGCATCTTCAATAAAACATGTAGCACCTTTTCCCATTTATGCTTGGAGTCCAGGGACTGAGAGGGAATATTCTCCCTTAAGGCAGCATATATCTTGCTGGCCTGTCCTTTAGGGAGAGCAGTTTCTGGAGCCCAGCGGCTCCAGGAGGGTGGAGCCTTAAATATGCAACTAGAGAGCTGTAAAGCTGCAGGTATCTCCAGAAGTCAGACTTTCCCAGTCCTTTGCTAGTACTTAGCTCTTGAAAAAACTGCAGGCCCTGTCCCTTCTTATTTAGGACATCTGCCAAAACAGTGATACCTTTTTGTTCCCAGTGCTTGCATGCAATAGGTTGGTTTTCTACCAAAATATGCCTATTGCTAAAAATTGGGGTGCGGGAAAGGAGCCTAGGATTCACTCTAATCCTAGCATGTATCTTATTCCAAATCTGCACTGCAGGGGCTATTGTTGGGAGGGTTGTCAGGGTTTTGGGCAGTGGGTTGTATATCAAGAGGGAGAGGTTGTGCACCTGTGCCATGGATTGTTCCATGTGTAGCCATTGGGGGAGTCTGGAGATATCTTAGTAATCCAATTTAATGTTTGGGCCACAGAGTAAGCACTTTTATAGCCCTCTAACCGTGGGAGGCCCCACCCCCCTCCTTACAGTGGGATTGTAATTTGCTCCTATTATAGTGGGGTTTCTTCAGTTCCCACAAGAAGTTACCGACAGCTGCATCTATGGCCTGATACCATTTGGTAGGTAGGTCCAGAGGAATATGGAAGAGGGGCTATAAAATCTTGGGGGCTGAAATCATTTTGAAGGCCGAAGTTTCACCAGCAAAGGTAAGGTTTAGTGTCCTCCACCTATCTAGCTCAGTTTTGAGTTCTGCAATTAGTGGTTTCAAATTAAGGTCCCACATTTTGGAGTGATCTGGAGAAATATGCACCCTGAGATAAACCAGAGAGTCTGATGTCCAGTGCAGGCTAAAGGCAGCTATCATATTTTGAGTGGAAATGTGATTTATGGGAAGCACTTTAGTCTTGGATCAGTTCATCTTCAACCCAGAATATCTTTCAGAATCTGATAGAAGGGTAAGAAGGGCTGGAAGTGAAGCATAGACATCCATCATAGGCACCAGCAGATCATCTGCGTACAGGAGGGTAGTGTACAAGTGGTCACCAACTGGCATACCTTGGATATTGGGGTGTTGCCATATTGCAGCTGCCAGTGGCTCAACAGCTAAAACAAAAAGTAGGGTGGACAGAGGGCATCCCTGTCTGGTACCTCTTCCCAACTGAAAGGGCTCAGACACCACCATATTAGTTAAGATTTTGGTTATAGGTTGTTGATATAGAGCCAGGATCCAATGCCTGATGCACTTCCCGAATCCCAGGTGCTACAAAACTAGAGTTAAATAATCCCACTCCAGGGAACCAAAGGCCTTTTCAAAGTCTATGGCAACTGTAGCTGCTGGAGTGGAAAGTGTCCTGGCCTGAAACATGAGGTTAATCATGGAGTGAATATGGTCTTTGCTATATTGCCCAGGGACAAAATCCATTTGTGAAGGATGAATAAGGGATGGGAGAAGCAAATTTACTCTAGCGGCCATGATCTTCACAAACAGCTTGCTATCAGTATTAATTAGGGATACGGGTCGATAGTTCAAAGGCAATGCATCATATCAAATACAATGGTGTCTCAGATACAGAGACAGAGACTGTCATAATGTTATCTATCTATCCAGATATGTGGAGTAAACTCATGTAAAATAAAATCCTTCACCACTGGTACAGGCAGGGGTTAGGCTAGGGTACTGCATACCATGCAGTTTAATGAATGGTTGCAAAACTGGTGCAGGGCACAGAGCTTTGGCTTCATTGGGGACTGGGGATACACCTGGAGAGATAAATGTCTATACTGGCATGATGGTCTGCATCTGTCCACAAAGGGAACCAAGCTCCTAAGTGACAGGTTTAAATACTTCCTTGGCAAGCTTTTAAACTAACCAAGGGGGGAGGTGCCGATAAGAGGCAGGGAATTTCAAGCCTCCCCCACAAAACATGGCAGGTAGTAAGGTAAACACTGAGGTACAGAGCTCAACAAAGGGCAGGACAGGGGTAAATGGAAAAATAGAGAAGGGCAATAAAAGCAGGGATGGAGGAAAAAAGGATAAATCCAATATTAAATGGAGGGCAATGAGTACCAATGTTCATAGTCTGGGAAACAAGCTTCCTGAGCTAGTAGCCCTGATGGAAGATGAAAAATTGGATATTGTGACAGTCACAGAAACATGGTATGCAGAGAACCATGACTGGGATGTCAACATACTGGGGTACACAGTCTACAGAAGGGACAGGGAGGGTAAAAGAGGAGGTGGAGTAGCTCTATACATAAGGGAAGGGATAAAAGCTACAGAACTAAAAAGTAAAGGGGGAGGACAAGAGGCACTCTGGGTCACCTTGGAGACAGGGAATGGCATCACAATCCGCATAGGGGTTGTATACAGACCCCCGTCTCAAGGGGAGGAAACAGACAAGAAAATGATAGAGGACATTCTCAAAATGGCTGAAAAATATGCCAGATGTTAACTGGATGACATGTACTGCAGCCACATCCAAGAACAGGGTCATTCTCGATGCCCTGCAGGGGGCAGGCCTTAGACAGCTAGTGTTGGAACCCACTCGAGAGGGAGCAATACTAGACCTGGTACTCTCAAATGGAGAGAGGATCACAAATTTAGAAGTCAGTAGACATCTGGGAACAAGTGACCACTGCACAGTGTGCTTCACAATAGGCACAACCATGAAGACAAGCCATACAAAAACAAGGATACTGGACTTTAGAAGGGCTGACTTTGGCAAAATGGTTGAATACCTGAGAAATACACTACCAAATGTCCAAAAAGGAGGGGTGGAAGAACAATGGAGAAAAATCAAAACTGCTATCATAGAGGCAACAAGCCTTTGTGTGGGACAAACAAAGAAAACAAAACGGAGTAAAGAACCACTATGGTTCTCAAAAGAGGTGGCAGGGAAGGTTAAGGAGAAAAAGGCTGCATTAAGAAAGTATAAGGAATCACAGAAGGAGCATGACAGGGAACTGTATCAATTAAAGCAGAAAGAAGTGGGGAAGGCAGTCAGAATAGCAAAGGCCCAAACCGAGGAAAAAATAGCTGACTCAGTTAAGAAGGGGGATAAAACCTTATATAGGTACATTATGGAGCATAGAAAGGTTGAGGTAGGAATAGTGAAGATTAATAAAGGAGAAGGGAGGTGGGCGGAGGAAGACAGTGAAAAGGCAGAGATACTGAATGAATACTTTTGCTCAGTATTCACAAAAGAAGATGAGGAGGAGTTACCTAAACCAGACAATAGAAGCACTCTGGGTAGGGGGGTTGACACCAGTCCATTTACAGAAGAAAGAGTCCTGAAAGAACTCCTAAAACTCAAGGTGAACAAAGCAATGGGGCCTGACGGGATTCACCCCAGAATCCTAAAAGAACTAAGGGAGGACCTAGTGACACCACTGACCACACTTTTTAACAAATCATGGGATTATGGGATGGTGCCTGAGCACTGAAGGAGGGCAGATGTGATTCCCCTTCACAAAAGTGGGAGCAAGGCAGAAGCAGGAATCTACAGACCTGTAAGTTTGACCTCAGTGGTAGGGAAAATGATGGAATCACTTCTGAAAGAAAGAATTGTTGAGTATCTAGAGGCCAGGGGCACAGGACCCAAAGCAGCATGGATTTACAGCAGGAAGATCATGTCAGATGAATCTAATTGATTTCTTTGACTGGGTGACCAAAGTAATAGACCAGGGAGGGCTGTGTATATGGCCTACCTAGACTTTAGCAAGGCATTGACACAGTCCGCACAAAAGACTAATAATCAAGTTAGCCAGCCTGGGAGTGGGTTCAGGGTGGTAGCCTGGTAGCAAACTGGCTGCATAACAGGACACAGAAGGTAATAGTGAATGAAACACATTCCAAGAAAGGAGGATTACTAGTGGGTACCCCAGGGCTCAGTACTGGGTCCAGTCCTCTTTAACATCTTTATAGGTGACATTGCAGAGGGTCTGGAGGAAAGGTATGCCTCTTTGGAGATGACACAAAGATCTGTAACATAGTTGATACACAAGGGGTAGAAAGGATGAGAAGGGACTTGTCAGGTTGGAGGAATGGTCAGACATATGGCAACTTAGATTCAATGCATAGAAGTGCAAAGTAATGCACATGGGAAACAAAAACCCAGGAGAAGAGTACACAATAGCAGGGGAGGTACTAACAACAACAAAAATGGAAAGGGACTTGGGGGCAGTCATATCAAATGACTTAAAGGTGGGTAAGCAATGTTAGAAGTCAGTAAGGAGAGCCAGGAGGATACTGGGATGCATAGGAAGGGGCATCACAAGTAGAAAAAGGGAAGTGGTTTTCCCACTGTTCAGACAGTTGGTGAGACCCCATCTGGAATACTGTGTGCAGTTTTGGAGACCTTATCTACACAAGGACATAGACAGGATGGAAGCAATCCAGAGGAGGGCAACTAAAATGGTGGATGCATGGTCTGCATCAGAAACCATGTGAAGAGAGACTGAGAGAGCTTAATATGTATACCCTTAATGAAAGGAGGGAAGGGGGGGCATGATAGAAACTTTCAAGTACCTCAAGGGAATCAACAAAGTCCAGGAGGGTAGCATCTTTCAGAAAAAGAGATGTGTAAGAACAAGGGGGCACAATTTAAAGATAGAGGGGGGATGGCTCAGAGGTAATGTGGGGAAATTTTTTTTCACGGAGAGAGTGGTGGATGTATGGAACCGCCTTCCTGGGGAGGTTGCTGGGTCTAAAACAGTGACAGAATTCAAACATACATGGGACAGACTTAAGGCAATTGTAGTGGGGGGGTTGCAGGAAGTAGGCTGTTGGTTAACTAGAATCTGCAGCTTATCCAATAGGAAGGGAAATGGGCAGACTGGGTGGGCCAAGTGGTCCTTATCTGCTGTCAAAGTCTATGTTTCTATGTAGAAGGTGCTCTCTGCATTTACGATGTTTGTCTGCCAATCCTATAATGATCCCTTGAAGGGTGGATTTCAAGTCCTCCCAAGTAGACCTGGGAGAGGTGTCTGAGGATGAATTGTCATGCAGATAAAGGGCCGTCTCAATAGCAGCCCAGGCCGGAAAATCCGGGTTCCATAGGAGGATGAGATCCACCTTCCAGCTGAAGGATTTAGGAGAACTGGAGCCCACATTATATGTAGCTGCACCGGGGAATGTGGGCATGATGTCTGAGTCAACCACACATTGACTGATCTCGGAAGAGACCAGCCAATAATCGAGCCAACTGTGGGATACATGTACAGGAGAAAAGAAGGAACAGTCCCTGCCTCTCAGGTGAAAAAGTCTCCAAATGTCTGTGAGTCCCATATCTGTCATCATCTGCTGTAAAGCTAACCAAGCCTTAGGATGCTGCTCATGGGACAAGGAGCTGTGATCTAACTGCGGTACTAAGAAGAGGTTAAAATCTCCCCCTAGCAGCCTGGAACAGGCATCACAGCCAGAGCACTCAGTACCTGAGCAACCTCATGGTAGAAAGTGGGGACATCCTAATTTTGCCCATATACATTGCCAAGAATAAGGGGGCCTTCTGGGGTATCCATGAGGGCCAAAACCCATCTGCCAGATGTGTCCTTTTGAGTTGGGTAAGCTTCCACTTAAGAAATTTATGCAGGAGTATGGCCACCCCTCTTTTTTTGGTGGGGACCAAGGATGAGAAGACCTGTCCCACCCAGTCCCTAGCCAGCTGATCATGGTCCTGTTATTTAGTTTGGTTTCCTGCAAGAATGCCAGCACAGCCCTCAGCATCTTAAGGTGTGCCAATACCTGTTTCTGCTTTATTGGGGTATTTAACCCCCGTACATTCCAGGTGTACCCAATAAGATCACCCATGATTCTGAATAAAAGGGAACAATGAAGTAGGGGGAATGTCACCATCAACAACAGAGGCTGAGGGCCCAGCTAGTGACCCATGCAGGAAATCCTCACTAAGCCCTTACTGAGTGATATGCACATTCCATAGACTTATCAGCCATAGCATTCTCACATATGCTGTCTGGTCCATAAACAGTAAACATATATAATGAGGGCAACTGGCCCAACCAATGCCATAACTATTTACAACATCTGTTCCTATAGCAGATGAAAAACCAGCTAAACAGAGAGACATCGTAAGGCTGGCAAGCCAGTTGCCAAGGCCACCTATGTTTCTCTTGTGGGGGGGGGAGGATGAAGCAGGTGCCCCGTCAAGTGAGAATCAAAGTAGTAGATGCCAAGGCCACCTCTGGGTTAGCTAGTACACTGTGGGAAAACACCTGGGGAGTAGTAGGATACCTTATGAGAGAGCCTGACAGGTGACAGTCAGTTCCTCAGGGGAACATTACAGGACTAGTTAAAAGGGCTCTAGTCATACCGCTGGTGCAGGCAACTCCCTGCAAATATCAGGAATCAAATGGGTATAAAACAAAATGGGCAGGAAAGGAGGGGTACAGGGACAGTCCTGCTGCAAGGAGGGCGCCATCTTAGAAAGTAGTAGAGGTTTAGGCATCACACCCAAAAGAGAGCAAATTAAGGAGTCAGGCTAGCAGTTTGAACTGCAGGTTCAAATAGTGTAACCCATGATCCCTTGATACAAGCAGTATAAGGGTCTAAAAATGCCACATGTAAGCCTTGCATGCCCCTATCACAGCCATTCATTTATGATCATTAGCTAAAGTGGTACTATTATTTCAACTTAAAGCAGAGTCTGCTGGCAACATTAGAACTGCAAGTCCATAGCAGCGAAGCAGGAGTACACGCCAAAGTCACAACATTCATCTGCCATAGATAGTCCCATACTCATTCTGAAAAGGTTCAAAGTCCAAGAGGGACCCTTCATACCAATAGTCAGGGTATCCTGCCAAGGGTGGTGAAAGAGGGGGTATAATAGAAGGTCGGGAGCTCTGAACTGAGGAGCCCTGGTGCTTCTTGCTCACCCCCACCCCTGCGTCTTAACAAAAAACAGTTCCTCATCTGGCCAGCTCATGTCAGGGTTCCATCACCCACTGGGTCCAGTGGCTTCTGGGAGCTAGTTGCAGAATCAAACTTGTGTTGAGTAGGGGCTGAAATAGTGGCCTGTGAATTGCTGATTGCTGGCTCCTGCAAAATACCAGCTACAGCCACCGCAGCCCACGACTGCTGGTCTGAAGAAGGGCTCAGTTAGCCTGAGGAGGTTTTTGGTAAGTTCCCCCCAACACTTGGAAGAAGGGCTCATCTGGTTCTTGCAGTGCTGTGAAGTGGTTGGGAGAATAGTAGCACTGAAGGTCTCAGCTGTCATGATCCATTCATTCATCTTCCTTTTTCTGATCAGCTGGATGCTGCCGCCTCATGGCGGTATGGAGTATGTTACTTCTTGGACCTCGGGGTGAGGGAGGCCTCAAACACTAGGACCTCCAAGGTGCTTGGTGGTTGGAGCGAGAAATAAAAGCTCTCTTTCTGCTTTTCCTGAGCCAGTGAGAGGTGCTCCATGGCCAGAGAACTGCCAGGGCCACGAAAATCCTCCAGGAAAGTTCTCCACAGAAAGTCCATAACACTGTCTGGCATAGAAAACAGAAGGGGAGTGCCATTGTACACAACCCACATGGTGGTGGGGTATTGCACAGTAAAGGGTAGATTGTGACAATGAAGGATTTAACAAGTTTTTGTATAAGCTTTGCACTGCTCCATAAACTCCCTGGAATAATCCTGGAAAATTTGGATTCTCTGTCCATGCCAAGTAAGAGGGCTCTTATCTCTGGCTGCAGCTGTGACAAGATCTTTTTGCCTGAAGTCTAGGAAACGAGCCAGAATAGGACATGGGCATTCTCCCGGCTTTGGAGGGGGAGTGAGGGAGCAACTTAGATTCAATGCAAAGAAGTGCAAAGTAATGCACCTGGGAAATAAAAATCCAGAAAAGTATACAATAGCAGGGGAGGTACTAACAACAACAATAATGGAAAGGGACCTGGATGTTGTCTAATCAGATGACCTAAAGGTGGGTAAGCAATGTGAGAAGTCAGTAAGGAGAGCCAGGGTGATACTGGGATGCATAGGGGAGGGGCATCACAAGTAGAAAAAGGGAAGTGGTTATCCCTCTGTATAGAGTTGGTGAGACCCCATCTGGAGTACCGTGTGCAGTGTTGGAGACCTCATCTACACAAGGACATAGACAGGATGGAAGCAGTCCAGAGGAGGGCAACTAAAATGGTGCATGGTCTACATCAGACACCATATCAAGAGAGACTGAGAGAGCTTAATATGTATACCCTTGATGAAAGGAGGGACGGGGGGACATGATAGAAACTTTTAAGTACCTCAAGGGAATCAACAAAGTCCAGGAGGGTAGCATCTTTCAGAAAAAGAGATGTGTAAGAACAAGGGGGCACAATTTAAAGTTAGAGGGGGGACGGCTCAGGGGTAATGTGAGGAAATTCTTTTTTACAGAGAAAGTGGTGGACGCATGGAACTGCCTTCCTTGAGAGGTTGTGGGGTCTAAAACAGTGGGGGAATTCAAACATGCATGGGACAGAAATAAGGCAATTACAGTGGGATGTTGCAGGAAGTAGGCTGTTAGTTAACTAGAATCTGCAGCTTATCCAATAGGTAGGGAAATGGGCAGACTGGGTGGACCAAGTGGTCCTTATCTGCTGTCAAAGTCTGTTTCTATGTTTCTATGAGGGAGATCAAGTAGTTGCAGTAGAGTATTCTGTAAGAAACCAGCAGTATCTTTTTGTTCGGTGCCTTCTGGGAAACTGATAAATCGCAAATTATTGCGACGGCTATGATTCTCCAAATTGTCTACTTTGTCTTGGAGAAGACAGATTAGGTGAGCCTGTTCTCTTGTGGTAGCAGAAATATCCTGTATGGGGTCATCATGGGCTGCCAGATGTCATTCCATTTTAAAGAGTTGAGATTCTATCGCTTGCAAAGTTTGCATGTTGGCATTAACAGCTAATGTCATTTGAGTAATTTAAGCAAGCAGCTGGCTGAACATTTGTTCTGTTTTTGTATAGTCAGCACTAGTCAGAACAAAAGATGCCATCTTTGCAGGCCTGAGAGGCTTCAGAGAGTTGAGAAATGCAGCCAATCTATCTCGGATGAAGAAATAAGGCAGAAATCAGATACAGCTATGTCTCAATGCTATAATGTGTAGAAATAGGGTGCAGAAAATATCCCCCGATGACGGAAGAAGGAGGATTCTGTCCCACAATGATAGGAGCTGAGCACTTAGGCAGGCAGCCATCCTGGTCCAAGGCTAAGTCACCCCCCCAAACTCCCCAAAAAAACATATATTTAAAAAAAAAGTCACAGAATACGATTGCGACACTTGGGGATTGGGCACTCCCAGTGTCATTGTTATGTTACTGGGGGGTGGGTTGGGGTGATGAGTGCTGAGAGGGAGGGTTGGATGGAGGGATATATATAAAAAAAAGAAATCAGCAGTCAAGGCAGAACACAGCAGTCTGCCATAACCATGATGGTTGCTGCACTGTATTGTGCATGCACTAGTAGTCGCACATGCACAATACAGTTTGGCAGCCATCTTGGACATGGCTGAGTGTGCCATGTTCTGCTGTGACTGCTGTCACAGCAAAAAAAAATAGTACAGTGTGACTTTCAGTGGAGACAACAAGCGGAATGCATCACGGATGCGGAGGCAACTGTTTCGCAACTCCAACATGTTGTTCAGTTGGAAGGAATGCACCGAGTCCTTTTCTGATAACAAGAGGTCCGCAGGGCTATGCCCACTGCAGCCCTAAAAAGGAGAACCATCAATCCAAGTCAGTTGGCCACCATTTGGGAACTGGGCTAGCCACTTCCATGTCATGTTGTTCTGGAGAATCCAGGGTGTTAAGCCAGTCTGTGTCACAGTCCCATCAGTTAACTGCAGAACTCCAACTAGGCAGCACAGCCGAACATGTGTGTGTGTGTGTGTGTGGGGGGGGGTAGCAATGAGCAGCACAGCAGAGCATGTGGAGACCAGAGACAGAAAGTGTTGGGGGGGGGGGACTGAGCACTACAGCAGAGCATGTTGAGTCCAGAGACAAAATATGTGTGTATATTGGGGGTGGCGTTGGACTGAGCAGCACAACAGAGCATGCAGAGGTAGAGAGAAAGTGTGAGGGTTAGGGGGATGAGGATCTGTTTGTCTGAGGGTCTGGGTCTGTGGGTGAGCGTGTATTTGTTTATTTGGTGTATGAATAATACACTACAAAAGTATTATATCAAAGCAGACCACAATCAGTATTTTATATAGCAATAGTACAGTACAATTATAGATTCAGGCTACCATGCCTTGTAAAAGTATGACCTGAAGGGGAAGAATTTGATTCAAATACCAGCATTTTGAAAAACTAATATGGCTACTGCAATGCAAAGCCATTCTGAGAAGTGACTAAAATATAAGCAACTTTATAGAATGGCATCTAGTGCTGTGTAATGACAGATTCCCAGAAACATTTGAACTGCTATTTGTGCGATCTCTACAAGTTTGGTCTCTCAACACCAACTTAGTAACAGGCCTTAATAGACTGCCTGAGTGTCTTATTTTAAGCTGTAACAGCAAACTAAATGTTAACAGTACCCACTCGGGGCCCATGGTACAGGCAACATATCTGAGCCTTTTAGCCTACTGCTTGCAATAACTACCGGCATGACAGCAGGAAATAATAGACAGCAGAAAATGTGAAACCTCTTGACTATGCAACTGTGGTGTTTTGATTTTACTCTTTAAATATCAAGGCAGCTCATCGGCACCATCTTAAACCGATCTGCAATAGCGCATTGTGTACATTTAGTATTTCTTCAAATATTCATTTCTTGTAACTGGAAAATGATAAACTTCTACTAGTTAAGGAAGGTAACAGCATGTACTTGAGTTAGCTAGCATATAGACATCCTCAAAATATCCCCCACTACCTCTTGTTACACATAAAGCTGTTCTGGCGGAAGCAAGGTGCTTGCGACAAAGAGCAAAGTCACAAGTTGCACCTTGCATCCCCCATTGCAGCAGTCCCCATTCCAAAATGTGGGCTGTGCCAAACAGGGAATCCACTGTGCTGAACAGGCACTGTGCCACCTATGTAACCTGCAACTGGGTATACCAGGTCGCAAGAGGGATTGTGCCATGGCGGGGCTCATAATTCTGATTCCAAGAGCCCTGCCATGGATGTCGCAAGGGGCTCCACTTAGTCCTGCCAGAAGGTTGACTAAGCCCCTTGCAACCAACTTCCACACCATGAAATATGGGCTACTAGTGGGGTCTGTGGGTAGGAGGAGCACAGAGGGGCATAGGGAGAGTTGGTGTGGCAGCCGGGATGTACGAGATCGCTGTGGCACCTGAATTGTTATATCATGTGCATTTGCACCCTGCTGGGTACCAAAGCAATACCTGACTGCCCTGCTGACACACCGACCCACCCTATGACCCCATCTGCCCCCACACCCCGACTGGGCACCTGTGTCCCCCCACACCATTGCCACCAGTGATGCTCATTCCTCGCTGCACCAGTGTAAGGGGTGCCATGGCCTTGCGGCATGTGCTGCTGGTGCACCATTGGTTGAGTGGCAATTGCAGGGCGTTTGGTGCAGAAACCCTGCTTTCTTTTGGAATATGGTGCAGGGTTCCTGGTGCACCTGGCATTGCCGTAGCCCTTGGAGCAGCACAACTTGCATCACTCCAAGGGCTCCTTCTGGAATCAGGCCCAGAGTTCCTACCACATTTAACATTTACTAAACAGTACAGTACCTCAATAGTATGTTAACTGAAAGGACATCGCCATGGCCTACCTACGGTTGTTACATATTTTTTAACTGCAACTGACTACTGAATTTTTTTGTTTGTACTACTGCTTGTTCATAATATCTATTAACTGTAGCCCTCTGATGTTGTTTGCTTTCAGTTTAAGTACAGTCTGCTGTATATTTTTTCCTGCTGTTAGTCTGTAATTCTCTCAGGTTTTGCCTGAAAAAAAGCATATGTATGCCTAGTATATCTTACCTGGTATTAAAAAAACAAGGTGAATCATGGTAATTCAAGGTAGTAGGGAAAGATATGTAAAATTATTAACCTTGTTAGCCTCCACTTCTACTTCCTGTATTAGAAATGCATATCACACAGGTACCATGGTGGAGGTATTGCCTTGGGATAGGACAGTGGCTCCTACTTTGCCTTTATCTCTTATCATTTGTCTGTTCACAAATGCATTAGAATAGCATGTCACATCTGCATGTTTTAATATCACAGGTGTTCAGCTCATACATGGAGGATTCAATATGATTTCATGATCTCCGCAGCAATTAGGTGTGTGCATTCAGGGGATGTCGGCTAAAAATGTATCCTGCAAGGCAGAGCTTTCTTTCTGGTGGTGTGAACGTGGGGATACCTTCTTTACTGGTGATCTCATGGCCTGACATGCACAGTACCTACTATTACTGGTTTTAGACAGATTGGTGAACAATTTTATAGAATCCTATACAAAAAAAAAAGTATTGTGCAAAGCAAAGGTTTCCTTTTTGACAGCCTGAACACGTGGGCCTTTTTACTGAAGCTCATACATCCTGTCTTCGGCATATTATTTTACTATTGCTGGTTCTAGATAAATTTATATAAATAAAAACCTATTTGAACAGAAGCTCATGAAAAAAAAAAAATCCTTTTACTGAAGCAGTCACTTCCTAGTGTAGCTGTTACTTTCTATGCATTTATCTCCATGGACAATAAATCCAAGCCACTACAGAAAAAAACATTTACATCAACAAACACAGATGAATATGTAAAGAGCATCGTATTCCCTTATACATAAAATAAGAAACATATTTAAGTGAATACAATGTGACTCACTTGGTTGTTTCACATACTAAAATAATAATTTAACTAAAAGTCTACAATGACTGGTAACATCAAAACTCCCTCTCATTTTTCAATGACTGCATGCTGTTAGACACTGAAATACACATGCTGATCTTTTTTTTCTTTACTCAAGGTACTTTAATATGCCTCTCCACTAAGCCTAACAGTTAATAACTGATTGAATGTGTGATGTTGGGCACTGAAATACACAAACTGATCAGTATTATTTTTTACTCAGTGCACTTCATTACAGCTATCAACTAAGCCTAACAGAAAGTAATTGATTGGCTGTAAGTGTTAGACAAGGAAATAGCAGGTTGATTTTTTTTCCTCAAAAAAAGGCACTCATAACAGCTTTCAACTGAGCCTAACAGATAGTAAATGATGATTTATAAAGCAGAGGTAATGATGCGACTCCTGATTCAGCCCTCCCCCATCAGAAAAAAGTAACTGAGGAAAAATAAACCACTTTCTGAACAGAAGCACTTCAGATAATCAGAAATACATTTAAAATAAATTATAACAAATGTAAGGGCACGATAAGGAATCCACAGTTCATGTGTGCAAGAGAATCAGAAACAAATGTGTATTTTCAATCAGATCCATAAATCTGTCCTAATTTATTCCTTAGTAGGGTGCCTCTGACCCATCTGGTTAGTAATGTTTTCTAGGCCACTGTGCAACATATGCATAACTACATTTAACATTTGTCTGAACTATTTTGATGCCTATAATTTGTAACATAAAACTGTCCCATGTGACATTGAAATGGGAATTATGTCATTTCAATCATTTTAAGAAACTAAAATAGTCTCATAGCACTGGCTTCATTCTGACCCAAACCACCTGCTACTGTCAGATAGATTTGGTAACACTCAAAAGTTGACATCTGCATTTAATGTATTACTTTTTGTCATGTTGATGTTAATTTTTACTATTAGACTGTACTTACTGTTTAAATGGGGACTGAAAAGTATTTTTAATTGGCTGCTGTTGGTTATGTTCCTATTTAAAACAGGGACATTTATATGTTCAAATTATTGCTATTTGACTGTACCTTAACTAACTGATGCAAAACACTGAGTGTTGTATTGTTTTCTCGTATGGGCAACATTCTGTTGCATTATCTTTGGAAAAAGCAAGTTGGCATTTTCATTAAGTCACTGTGCATAGAAATGCTAGGAAGGCACTGAAGACCTTGCAAAGCAATGTTCAGCAGTGTGCACAACATATAACATAGCTGAAACTCTAAAGTTACTAGTTTTCTGAAGAAAATTCTACATGCTGTTGTCCACCAACAGAAAACTATTTTTTGTTTGCGTTACATTCATTTTTACTTAGGCAAGTTAAATATTGATAAGTAGGGTTGCCAATAAAAGGCAACCTGAATTGTCTAATGGCATCCCAGAGGAAATGAGGGAAGCTGAGGGATAGGAAGGGGGAACAGGGCTGGAAAGGAAGGGGGAAGAGCCTAGGGAGGTCACAAGAAAACAGGAGGGGACAGGTGAGGTCATGATGGACAAGTGAGAGTGGATGATGTGTACACCTGAAGGGGGTCACCTGATTGGCCGAGGGTGTGGCTTGTAGGAGGCCTTGCAAGGGGTCCTTAGGGGCTTTATAATCTTAGTGAGAGGATTGTTCTCCCTCTTTCTGCTGGGATTTTTTGATTTAAGTGGATCTCAGCACAGCATTGGCAAATTTTCTGATTACTTACACCACTGGGTAAGGTGTTGCAACTCTAGGGTTTGGGCACCCAAGCCTTGAGGATTTTCTTTTTTTTTTCAGTAGGCTGATTTTAGACAAAAAATGTATAGTTGTTGCTAGTTAAGAATGTTTGCTAGATATGTTAAAACAGGCATTGAAGACAGACAAATTACAGGCTGATTTGGTGAGAGGTTTTGTCTTGGTCTACTGGCAGCATGGCCAACCGTGGCATTTAGGGCCTAGTACTCTGGTTCAAGCAGCCAGCAGAGTCCTTTTGTAAGGAAGGTTTGCTAGAGCAAGGTAGAGCCAGTTTTAATACAGAATGAACTTTTCTTGGTTTAAGGTATTTATTTCTAAGATTTGTTTAAAAAAAAAGATACACTGGAAGATTGGCCACTGCTTGCTAGCTTTTTTTTAAAAAACAGGCAATTTAAGAATTTATGGTTTGCTGATTAAGAAAGTTTCACCCCCTGGTTGGAAACCAAGTGATTCCAGAATGTATGGTTGCTGTTTTAAGAAAGTTTTGCTAGCTGTTCAAAAACCAACAAGTTAAGCAGGGATGAGGGCAGATTAGAATGTTTTGCTAGATGTTTTGGTTAACCAGGTGATTTAGAGGATGGTTTGAGCGAGAGGTTGTTTGGGTCTGCTGCAACATGGGCGACCACATGGCAGGCTGGGGCTCAGCTGGCTGGATCAGGAATCCAAGGAAGGTTTCTGTTTGGCGTTGGTTTTAGATAGCTAGAAAGGTGGCGTAGAATGCGTGTGGGAAATAGACTTGATTAATGCGATGGGTTCAGGTCTGAATTTTTTAAAAAAAATGAACGAAGAAAACAAACAGATGCTCAGAGAGGAAAGAAAGACCGCCTCAGTGGGAAAATCACCCTGGGTTTTGTTTCAGAGGTTTTGTTTCTGTGAACACTGGGAGGTTTTCAGTAGGGAATGCAAGTTGAATCAGAGTGGCATCAAATGCCATGGGAAGAGGAGCAAGGGGGAGAGCTGGGCATCAGCCAATATAGCAATTGGGGGACAGGGTGGGTAGGAGGGTCCAGGATGATCAGCTGTTTGGGGGTCCACTGGGCCTCCAGGGGTAATAATAGTTGTGTGGTAAAGGACTCTGGCACTACAGGGCAGGGTGGCATGCTCAGCTGCCAGGAGCTCATATGGAATGGGCAACACAGGGCAGTGCTTCCAACTGGGAAAACTGAGCAGACCCACAGCCACCATCCTGAGATGGATTGCACTGAGCTGTGCAAAGGGATAGTGAGTGGGAGATGGGGCTTGTTCAAGGGTATGTATGGCATTTTACTCATCCCTTTTTGGGAGGCAGTAGGTTACCAATTAGGGTGTTTTGGCTACAAAGGGTATTTATGGATACTCACAGTCATTGGAAATGCCCAGACCAGGGATGTCTCCCCGGAACAGGAGAGGCAATTACCAGGATATAGGGGAAGGTAATGGAGGACCCTGGTGGCACTGACAGTTTTATAAGGATGGGATTCAGAAAGGGGGCAGGGCAACCCATGATAGCAGGGTCCTGGGGTTTGTTTCCACCACTGGTTACAGGTGTTAACATTTTCCCCTTTTGTTTATGCATTCATCCCCAGATCATGGCACCAATGAAGGTACCCTGCCAGCCTCTAGTACCCAGCTGAGATCAGAGGCAGCTGCGTTGATGTCCAAGATGTCTAATCTGATCAATAAGGCAGCAAAGAGAGAGGAAGAGGAGGTGGCTGAGAGGAAGAGAAAGCAGCTGGCAGGTTCAAGAGGTGAAGGGGTGGGTGGTAAGTGCCTGAGAAGACCAGCACTGGATATGGAGCCTGCACCCCTTCCTGAGCCCACACTGGAACCAACAGTCTTGGATGCTGATGGGGGTAAGGATAGAGGGGTGCCCACAGATGAAGGCAGTTTAAAAGAATATGTGGAGGGTTTGCTGACAGAAATGGGGGAGAAGGGTATGAGTTATATGGACAAGATTTTGGTGCAACTTAAGAGGGACAAGGGAGGGGAAGGGAGGGAAAGACAAAAGGGGAGTAGGGAGACACAGCCACGGGGAGGAAGCTATTTGACGCTCCTCCCAGCTTCTTCTTGGGAGACCAAGTGCCAGCCTCCTTAAAGGACAAGATTTGAAAGGGGGAGTACAGAGACATATTTGCCTTTTGGACAAAAATACAGCAAAGAAATACAAGCAGAAGGGAATGGTTTGAAAATCTGAAATGGCAGTGGCACTAGCGATAATGGTACAAAAGGAGGAGGAGGAGGAGGAGGCCACATATAAGGGAAAAACCTGGACTCTTGGCAGATAGATTTTTTGATATATAATGCTATTTTATTGGAAAAGCAGCCAGCCCTAGCCATCCCCCTGCTAACATGCATGGCCATAATTAGGGATGCGTATAAAGCACAGAAAAGGTATGAATGGCTGGAGTATGAGGAAGCATTTAGTCAGAGTATGGCTTCACAGGGGGATTTGAGATGGGACAACATGCATTCAGAGGTCTGGGTCAGGACTTTGTCCACCCAGATAGGGGAGACATCAGAAGAGGACAAAAAGGTTGCTGGGCAGGGGACAGCTAGGTTAAAGGTATGCTGGGCTTACAACAGAGTGGCATGCACCTGGGTGAATTACAAGTTCAAGCATACTTGCTTCAAGTGTGGGGGTCCCCACACGATACTAAAATGCAGGAATTCCTCCAAATGAGCTGGGTGGGAGTGGACATGAACAGCCCTTTCGGGGGGAGCCAGGGTGGAAGGAGGGGACAGGGGGACATTTCAGGAACAGGGGGTGGGGTCCCGGAAGCGGGGGGGGATATAATTCCAATTATGGACGGAACTGATGTGGCACCAGAGCAGGTATTTTGATGGGTGTTTGCTCTGGTGAAGATACCAATAAAGCAGGAGATAGTGGGGGCATGAACAGTGGATTACCCTAATCAGGTGGGCAGGGAGAGGGTTGCTGAGGGAGGGTTTTTCCAAGGGTTTTCATTGAAATTCCAGGGGGAGTCGAAGGGGGCCAGGGTGAAGAACTTATTCTCAGTGAAGAGCAAGGAGGACATAGTGGACCAGAAAATTAGAAAAGGAAAGGAAGCAGGCAGGATAGAGGGACCTTTCGAGGGCACCCCATGAGAGCAATTCCAGATATCCCCTTTGGGACTGGTGCCTAAGAAACAGGCAGGTGAATACCAGATTATTCACCACCTGTCATATCTGGAGGGCACTTCAGTGAACGACTGTATCCAGGACCAAAATAGTGCAGTGTCATACGCATCGCTCAATTTGGCGGTACTACTTATCAAAGCAGTACAGGGGCCATGATTGGCAAAGATGGCTATTGAGTCCACATTTCACCTCTTGCTGGTCTGACCAAAGGATTGGGACCTCCTTGGTTTCCAATTTGAGGGTGGCTTTTACTTTGACAAGGCCATGCCCATGGGGTGCTCAGTGGACTGCTCCACCTTCGAGGCTTTTAGCACATGGGTGCAGTGGGTATTCTGGTGCAGATATGGGCATGGTCAGGTGATACATTACCTGGACAATTTATTACTCAGTGGGGAGTTCAGGTCAGAAGTACAGAGGATGTTGCGGGATTTTCAGGAACTCTGCACCAGGATTGGTATCCCACTGGTGGAAGGGAAGACAGAGGGCCCAGCCAGGGTGATTGAGTATCTGGGAATCAAGTTGGACTCAGTGGCAGAGTGTTTCTGGATGCCGCAAGGTAGGGTGGTAAAACTCAGGGAGCTGCTCAACTGGGTAGTGGTTCAGAGGAGGGTGCCATTGGTAGCAATACAACAATTGTTGGACCATCTGAATTTCACTTGTAAGGCGATCTGCCTGGGCAGAACCTTCACGAGAAGGTTAGGCCATGCCACAAGCAAAGTGAAGTGGCCACACCACTGGGTGGATGTCACGAAATGGATATGGGAGGACCTCTTGGTATGGATGGAATTTTTGGCAAACTACAAAGGGGTGACTTTTTAGCAAGAGGACTGTGTGGACAGCAAGGCACTTCAGCTGTTCACGGACACATCAGGTGCATCCAGTTTTGGGGCATAATACAGGGGCAGGTGGATGGCAGAGGCATGGCCTGCCAGCTGGAGAGCTCCAGGTTTGCAGAAGGATATCACGTTTTGAGAAGTATTTCCTATTTGGGTAGTGATGGTGGTATGGAGGGGGGGAGAAACAAGAAAGTGTTTTTTTGGTGTGACAACAAAGGGGTGGTAGAGGTGCTTAACAGGCAAACCAGACACACTGACACAGTGAACAGGGTCTCCAGACAACTGGTGCTGCTGAGCCTGTACTTGTACATTTCCTTTAGGGTAAGGCATGTGGATGGGGTGAAGAACAAGATTGTTGACAGTCTCACATGTTTGCAGTTGGGCAGGTTCAGGAGGTTGGCCCCGCAAGCAGAGATGGTGAGAACATGATTCTAGCCCACCTGTGGGAAATTGGGTGGCAAGAGCTCGAATTTTGTACCAGAGTTCCTGGTCAGCCAAGACTTTGAAGGCATATAGAGGAGCATGGGAAGCCTTTCAAGGGTTTTGGTGGCAGTAGAGCATGGTGGTAAGTGCCGTGGTCACAGAGGAACAGGTAATGAGGTTTATGGTGGACAGATGGGAGAAGGGCTTCATCTACTCCTCCATGGGGATATCTCCTAATGGGAATAGGTTGGGCCTGTTCGGCCTGGGGATGGCCAGAGCCCAACAAATGCCAAAAGGCCCATCACATGCTACTGGGGTGGCAGAAGGGGCAGGCCCTGCCCAGGGACACACACACAGGCCCATAACCCACAACATCCTGGTGGCGGTTATAGGGGCACTGGGGGCCATATGCCACTCAGCATCAGAGGCCTGCCTTTTTTGGGCTGCATTCGCACTACTGTACAGGGGGATTTTCTGGGTGGGAGAACTGGTGTCAAAACAGAAAGGGTACACAGATGGCAGTTTGCAAGGGGAGGACATACAATTTCGTAAAGAGGGCCTCCTCATTTGGTTGCAGTGTTCTAAGACAGACCAGATGGGCCATGGCACCTGGGTACATATTCCGTGCAGTGGGGCAGGGCAGGTCTATGCCATGGATGCCATGGAGAAGTACAGGAGCATCTGGATGGTTGACAGGGGCACCTAGTTTCAACATGGAAATGGGGGAGTGGTAACTTGTTACCAAGTGGGGGGAGGTATTGAACAGGGCATTAACTTTTAAAGGACACGACCCAGTGCAGTTCACCATGCACTCCTTTAGAATTGGGGCAGCATCAGAATTAGCCAAGGAGGGAGGATCCACAGAAGAAATAAAGGGTTTGGGCCGCTGGTGCTCAGAATTTGCAAATGCTATATCAGACCTTTGAAATTACTTTGTTGTGTTTTTTCCTTCTGTCAGCAGGTGAGGGGAGAAAATGGAGTATGTGGATCCTGGGACACTCATATATTTACTGGGCAGAAAAACACACAGCAAGGAGCCAAAGGGAGAGGGAGTTTGCAAGAGGACTCCAAAGCTCACAGATACGGAGGAAAGGGATTGGGGGAATGCACTGGGGCCAATTGCTATCTGTTTTAGAAGAACTTAAGTTGTCTTGGGGCAGGCCAGATGTATTAGTCATCCACCTGGGGGGGAATGATTTGGGGAACATCCCTTGGTGGCCCTGTTGAGGGCCATCGTGGCAGATTTTAGGACCATCAAGTAGTGGTGGCCCATGTTACAGATTGTCTGGTCGGACATTATATCCAGGAGGGTTTGGCAACAGGCTACCAGCATTGGGGCAATCGAGAGACCTCAGAAGTGGCTAAATAGGAGGATGTCAGCATTTATGAATGGGCTGGGTAAAGTGTGTGTCCCACACCCAGGGATTAACTTTGACAAACCGCACCTTTACAGAGGGGCTGAGGCGCATTTATTGCATAGGGGATTGGCAGTCTTTTTGGTAGCTCTATGGTAAGTGGCTGCATTAACACTATGGTACAGCCAGGCCCCACAAGGGGGGGAAGCCCCACCATCAAATGTAGGCTATAGGTGGGGGCTAGTGGAAAGGGAATCGGGAGAAGCAGGGAGGGGCCTAGAAAGAAGGGGCGGCAGACAAGGCTGGGGGGAGCAGGGGGAAGGCAGGCCAGGAGTAGGCACCTGGATGTGTTTTAGTGGGAGGAGGAGGGGTAGACAGAACAGCTAGGGGTTGGGTCTAAGACATCTGGACCTAGCCAAAATAGTACAGGGAGGGAAGTGGGGGGGGGGTAGATGAGGCATCCAGAACCTGAAAAAAGAAGAAGGATAAGGGAATTCAATGCAAGACTGAATTTTGGGACAGCTGTAATAAGACTGCTGTGAATAAAACTGATATGTTGGAAATATGATTGTCTGATGAAATGTGTATAAATATGTATAGTGGTGTAAATAAATCTTTGCCTTTATGCACCCATTTTATTCAGTTTGGAAATTCAAATCATTTTGGAGGGGATGATCAGGGGGCAAGTAGGGTTGCCAATAAAAGGCAACCTAAATGTTCTATGGCATCCCAGAGGAAATGAGGGAAGCTGAGGGGTAGGAGAGGAGGGAGGGGAACAGGCTAGGGCTGGAAAGGAAGGGGAGGAGCTTAGTGAGGTCACAAGGAAAAAGGGAGGGGACAGGTGAGGTCACGATGGACAAGTGAGAGTGAATGATGTATACATCTGAAGGGGGTCGCCGGATTGGCCAGGGGTGTAGCTTGTAGAGGTCCTTGCAAGGGGTCCTTAGGGGCTTTATAAGCTTGGTGAGAGGGTTGCTCTCCCTCCTTCTGCTGGGATTTTTCAATCTCGCACCCACTTGCTCTAGTTCTGAGAAAAGGAGGAAGAGGAGCACGGAAGGCAAAAGGGAATAGATGGAGGACTGAGGGTCCTGGGGCAGGTGGACAGTTCCTGCTATACATTAAGGGTCTGGGGGCAGGAAGGCGGTTCCTGTGATATGGGTCATGGGCCCTGGGGCAGGTGGACAGTTCCTGCAATATGGGGCATTTTGCGAGAAAAGCATATGGACAATCTGGAAGAAATGGAGGGTAGGAGTAAATAGGAAGGTTTTGGGGAAAGAATAGGAAGGAAGGAGACTCAGGAGGTAGGAGGGAGGTGCCTAGGAAAAAGGGGGTGGGCAAGGTGGGAGAGAAGCAGGGGGAGGTTGGGCCTGCGGTGGACACTTGGATGTGTTTTAGTGGGGGGAGGAGGAGGGGTAGATAGAATGGCTAGGGGTCAGGTCTAAGACATCTGGACCTAGCAAAAATAGTACAGGGAGGGAGGTGGGGGGGGTGGATGAGGCATCCAGGTCCTCATACAAGAAGAAGGATAAGGGAATTCAGTGCAAGACTGAATCTGGGGACAGTTGTAATAAGACTGCTGTGAATAAAATCGATATGTTGGAAATATGATTGATGAAATGTGTATAAATATGTACAGTGGTGTAAATAAATCTTTGCCTTCATGCACCCATTTTATTTGGTTTGGACAATCAAATCATTTTGGAGGGGATGATCAGGGTAAAATTTGGAGATATGAGTATTCTTTTTGAAAACAGAAAGCATTACAAGCAGCTTCAAATTAGAAATAAGTTCCTGTCCTCTTTAAACCATTCATCTTTCTCTATGTCATTCCTTCCCAAATATGCTGAACACCCAAATGCAATTAAAGGAAAATTATTTAACCAAATAAAATGTAGTCACTTGTAATTATAAAGTAGTAAAGGATCCTCTTCTTTCATCTTCCCCCACTGTAGTTGGATGTATTCAGGGAGTTCAATTATTTCTGAAAGTGGAAATCAAAAAACTCAAATGATTTTAAATTTTGAATTAATTCCGATTTAAAGGAAATAATAACAACATCCCCTGGTCCCAAATGCAATATGCTAAGAGAGAGATTTAGCATTGGGGTTGATATAAATGTGAAAATATGAAAAAAGACCTCTTGAAGACAAATATTCCTGTTTACTTTGTTCTGGATTTGTTTACTTTGTAGTTGACTAATGTTCTTTATTCCTTTTCAGAGTAAAACACTTTCCCTTTATTTTAAAGTATTTATCTTATTTTTCAAAGACAATTATGTCTAAAATAGAGTGAACTGAAGCCTTGACTGTATCATAGCATGCTGCTCTCCTCTCTATATAGCTAGCCCACAGTTGGACCCAAGGGGTATACAGTGGTTGTTTTTGGATTCCAGTAGACACCTTTAGTCTGACTGCATTGTTTATTATGCAGTGCAAAGCAATCCCACACGCACCACCAGCATATGAAGAAGACTGCTCAGATGTGGATTGGTTGCACAAACTTTATTCAGAGGCGCATCTCTGAATAAAGTTTTTGCATGTCATTCCATGTCTGAGCAGCCTTCCTCATATGTTGGTGGTGAGTGCAGGATTGCTTTGCACTGCATTTCATGGATTTATCCTAGCACCCCAGCCTGGTACACACTCTCTCCCAGGACTGAACTCACATTGTTTATTACTTTATTACTTGTTTGTTTTTGTGGTTAATATGAGTTACACAGGAGAGACCAACAAAGATGCACCATCTCATTTCCAGTAGTGTTCTTATTGTATTCATTTATGCAGCGTGGATGAGTGATCAGAACCCATTAGTGTCTGTTATTTAATCGCATAGCAGCTATTTAATATGTGCTCAGCAGCACTCACCTTCATCTCAGAATGCTCAGTACTGCACTATAGCTCCCTTAAGCACATTGACCTCCCACTGTCCAAAAAGTAAAGGTGGTGGAAGCACTGCAAGTGTCAAACTCCTCTATGTCCTTTGTTGCCAAAGACTTTGGGATCTGCAAGAGTCAAGTTGGCCACATCATTCTCAGTTGAGACAGAATTATGGGTGAGTGGCAGGTGAATTCAAACTGCAATAGAAAGTACAAAAGGGAAGGGAATGATACCCAGATGAAGGGAATAGTCCTGGTATTTCCTTTTTTTTTATTTACATTTTTATTTTCTTTAAAAGAATCATAGTCAGCATACAGTGTAGTGTAGGTACATAGGTAAAAAAACAACACAGTGTACAGTCACATCTCATAGAACCGCAAAGTAACACATTTTCTAAATCCCCTGTCCAGTTACATAGAGACAAAGCTAGAGGAGGAATTAGAGACAAGAGACGTTATTTGCAAATTCATCCTCCATCAGATACAGGTGAGCAGAGTTTGTGGGGAGGTAGTTTTTAATTAAGTAATAAGGCATGACCAAGGGTTATATTAATAGTCTGTTAATCACCTTCTAGTAGTGTACTGTGTCACGAGGTGTAGCTGAGTGCCACATGCTCCTAGAGAGTGATTAACTGACCATTAACATAATCCCTGGAATGCCTTATTGCTATTATAATAAACAATGTTTTAAAACAGTGTTAAATCTTGTTTGGCATATGGTTAAGCTCTACATGTATGGTAATAAACGATTAACATAAGGCTGTTAGAATGTTTGCGGTCAATCAGAAAGCTCAATTTCTCAGACCCTTTTCATAATATACAATAACCTAATGCAGTACCTGCCCAATCCCTATGCGACCCTTTAACCCGAGCCCCCATTTCATATGTTTGCTTCCAAGAGATCAAATGAAAGAGAGTAGTTGTATCACCCGCCATCATGAAACAAAATCTGGGTATCGCTCTAACTGAAAGTGGGTCCATAGACTCCATTTGTTTGTAAAGCCCCTCATTAGATTATTTAGTTTAGCTGCTATCTGTTCTAGTCTGTATACTTCATAAACCAGTTTTCGCCAGGTTTTTCTGGTCGGTATACGTTTAGTAAGCCAAAGTCTGGTAATCGCTTCTTTGGCAATCAAGACCAAGAGTACAATTAGCTTATATTGTCCCCCATTCAGCTTAAGGCCTACGGGGGTTGAAGTTAGGATAAAGGTTGGTGTAAGTAAATCAGGTATCCAAAAAAATGTCATTCAATTCAGAGATAATCTCGGACCAGTATTCCCCGAGCAGGGAGCAAGACCATAAAATATGCATCTCCCTAGCTGGATGAAAACCACATCCCCTCCTACACTTTGCCAGATCTCCCTCCATATACTTGGCCGTGACAGCTGGGGTTCAAAAATAATGTAATCTGGTTTTCCAGGCATATTCCCTCCAATACATTGTGGATGAAACCTTGGAGTAAGGAAGGGTAGCCTTCCGCCAGTTCTCCTCAGCAATCTCTATTCCAATGTCTCTTTCCCAGCATTGCCTGGTAGGGTTTAGGGGATCAGGTTCTTCTACTTGGATTGCCTGATATAGGTGACTAATAAGGTGTTCCTGGATACCACCATTCAGATGTTGTCTAATCAGACTAACCAGAAGAGAAGGGAATTCCACCTCAGAGGAGAGGGATTCCTCCTGGGTCAAAAAGCGCTAAGTTGTGCATAGATATGGTACTGGTGGAGGGCAATTTATATGTAGATTGTAGGGAGGCAAAAGAAAATAAGTCTAACAGGCAGACAATTTGAAACACATAGCATAAATGATATGATTTCCATTCCTGGACTAAAGAGACTAGTCTCAGATTTTCTAAAGTTGCATTATGGGCTAACATGGCTAGGTATAGCTTCTGAGAAGTGGTGAGGGTATATTTGTCAACTACCAGCCATACCTTAAAAAGTTCCCTTGTGAATTGCATAAACCTCCGCAGGGGAATACATCTCAGAGGGTATGCTAGAATATCAGAGGGGAAATCCACCAACCCATTAATGGCCACCTCAATGTCCTTCCAGAACGCCATGTACAATTCCGAGATACGTAAAAGGACAGTTCGTAACTGTGCTGCTTGAGCATATTTCTTGAAATTTGGAATGCTCAGGCCTCCCTGAGTTCTAGACAACTGTAATATGTTGTATTTCAATCTGGGTGGTTTCCCTCCTCAAATGAATCTAGAGATTAATTTATCCCATGCTGTGAAATAAACATTGGTAGGTATAATGGGAAGGGTTTGAAGAAAAAAAAGAGGATTCAGGGAGGATATTCTGTTGAATAGCTTCTGGCCTACTAACCAACCCAATAGGGAGGTGTGACCATTTTGATAAATTAGCTGTTATTGTTTGAGTCATCGATTCAAAGTTAACTAGTTCTAAATGTAACAGTCGGGATGGGATTTTAATTCCTAAGTAGCGCATTTCTACCCTGCTCCAATGGAACAGGAAGAAATCCTTCACAGCTCTAAAGGGAGTGAAAGAGTTGTTTAAAACTTCCATCTTTTAACCATTTATCTTGTAACCTGACAGATTTCCAAATAATTCTAACTGAGCCGAGACTGCTGGGATAGAGGTTTCAGGGGAAGTAAGTGTTAGTAAGATATCATCAACGAAGAGTGTGAGTTTATATACCCTCCCCCCAAAGGTATTCCCTCAATATTTACTAGGTTCCTAATGTGAGCTGCAAGGGGTTCCAAGTACAAAGTAAACAGTAAGGAAGACCTAGGGCAACCTTGTCTGGTGCTGCAAGACAAGGAAAAAGGAGGAGATAGAGAGCCATCTAATTTAAGATATGCCACAGGTGATTGGTACATATGTTGAATTTGGGAGATATCCAGGAAGGCAAAACATTTCAGTACTGCCCATTGGGTGGGCCAGGAGACCTCGTCAAATGCCTTCTCAGCATCAAGGATGAGAAGGACTAGGGGGATTTGCCTACGGGAGGCATAGTCTTCAAGTAATAGCACCCGATGGATGGCTTCATGAGCCTGACATTTCATAATAAAGCCTACCTGGTCCCCATCTACAAGGTGGGGGTGGAGACCATCTATTCTGTGAGCTAAAATGGACATATATAATTTATAATCTATATTTAGCTTTGAAATTGGCTGATATAATCCTATCTGAGTGGCATCTTTACCCAGTTTAGGAAGAGCTGTCATCTCCGCATATCTCCATGATGGTGGTGGCATACCTCACTCTTGAATTTCTTGAAATGCTTTAAGCAATGGTGGGACAAGAATTTTATTCCATTTTTTATGCAACTCCACTGGGTACCCATTGGGTCCTGGTGCTTTCTGAGTCTTAGTTAATTTAAGGGTGGCCTTAATTTCCTCTGCTGTAATGGGGCATAGCAGTCCCTCTGCTTGTGTCTGTGAGAGACATGGGAGGGGAACATTTTTTAGATATTGTGTAATCTGGGAGAGGGATAGGGTGATCACCTCCATGAAGAGATTCTCATAATATGTGGTCATTGCCTGTCTAATAACCATTGGGTGTACTAGACGTTTTTTATTCTGAGGATCATATATCTTGGTGACCATGGTGTGTTGTCTCATCACTCGCAGTCATCTGGCCAGATTTCTGGCTCACTAGGTCCCCCTTCTTGGTATTTAAGTTTTAAATACATTAACTGCTGCTCTATCTTTTGATCTTCCAGTTTTTGTAACTTTTGTTTAGTAAGCTGTAGTTGGGACTTCAGGTTCATCTCCCCCTGCAGGACCCGAGCCTGTAGCTGAGTAAGGGTAGGATATAATTCTGTTTGTAAGGCCTCCCTTGCTTTTTTCTTCTTAGCTGCACATTTAATAATCTCTCCCCTGAGTACTGTTTTAAGTGTATCCCACGGTATGGCTTGAGAAGTCTCTGCTGAATCATTATCTGTCAGTATCATGAGAGCCATCTGGTTCACCAAGTGACTGAATTCTGGGTCTTGAATACAAGACAAATGAAAACACCAGAAGGAATGTTTTTTGGGTTTATCTAGAGCTAGCTTAAGTAGGAGGGGGGCATGATCCAAGAGGATTGAGGTTCCTCCTGAGATATTCTGAACCATTTCCAAATGTTCCACTGATACAAAAAAGTAATCTAACCTGGTTGAGGTGTTGGTTTTAGAAGAATAATGAGTATACATCCTAACTGAGGGAAAAAAAATACTGCCAAATCAATCATGCCTAATGTGGGGAAGGTTGTTTTCAAATATTTTTGTATCGGGGAGGCTCTGTGTCTAGAGGGCATCGAAGTATCCATTGTAGGATTTAAGGTTACATTAAAATCTCCACCTAGTATATAGAGGCCTTGTACTATAGAGAGAAAATCATCTAAGAACTTCCGAGCCACTGGGGTTGAACTACCTGGAGGGCGATATACTGCGGCCAGGGTTACCTGGGTTGCATACAGTAAGCCCACCATTATAACATATCTACCTTCATTATCAGTGATTTGGTTTTGCAACTGGAATGGGACTAGGACTGCAGCTCCTCGACTGCATCCAGAGGGGTGGGAGGAGGCCAGTACAGTATGAAATCCCCATGATTTAAGCTTAGCATGCTTTGATTGAGGGCGGTGTGTCTCTTGGAGGGGAATAATATCTGGTCTATCTCTCTTAAAAAAATGGAGTAATCGTCTCCTCTTAATTGGGTTATGGATGCCATATACATTAAATGATAATATACAGGACAAGCTAGCCATTTCTGGGGGTATAACAGTCAGCTATACTGTAGGGTAAAAATAATTTCCCATATCTCTCCCTCCACTCAGGCAACAACCGGGGGTATATAGAATATCTCCACTGCCTTCTGTGAGTCCTACAAAAATACTTCATAGTACCTTCAAATAATGGACTAATGACCATTTGGGCCACTAAGAGTGTGTCCCAGTATATACCTTGAACAATCAGACTACACCTGCATTATATAACATATTGTATCCAAAACATGTGAAACTTGGCCAACAGGGCACAACCATTAACACTAAGGAGCCTTTGGAAATCCACCAGACTGAAAGAGAGCGTGAAATTACTATCAAGTGTCCAGTATTCAGGATAATGTCTCTCTGATATTAAAACAAATGTGGCTTCCAAGGTGGGGGAGGACTGAAAGTCTCTCCCTGTTCCCTTCAGAGAGGTAGCAATATTGTACCACTCTCCTACAGGTTCGGGGTATGTCTGGGGCTTTGTCCACTCCAGTCCCCCTGGAGACCTTGAAGATCCCAACCAAAAATATACAGTAGGGTAAAAACAAAAACTAGGGTAAGGGAACATATAAATGCCTGATTAAGATCAATGGTGTAGAACCCAGGCGCAGAATCCCACATCCCCTTCAAATCAAAAATTTTTTTCTATTAATTTGAACCATAGAACAGAGAATTCAATCACAAAAAATGGACAATATATCCATTTGAGTCCCCGATGCTGAAGTTTTGCTGTTCTGTTTAAGTAGTCATGTAGTATGTCCAAATGTAGCAAAAATTATAATTTTTACACTGCGTATATCTTGCAGGGCAAATATGTACGGGTCATTTCAAAACCTTGTCCCCTTTTAAAGTTGAAAAGAAAAAAATACAAATATGAACACAGAAGTACTTATTCGCTGCCAAAAGACTATTATGTCTCATATGTCCCAGTGTGCCAAAGTAATGTTCCACTCTGTTCCAAAAATCAGGCCAGAAATGCCCCAACATTCCACATCCCTCATCATGAAGAAAGGACTATAAAATGCAGTTAATAATCAATCCCCAGTGTACTTAATACCAGGGAGCTGGGGGGATGAGGGGTCAAAGGAGGAGATCAAGCCCTCAAGGCATATCCCAACAAATGACCACGTAATTCCCCTTAAATTTAGGGGGTAACATATGTTTCCAGCAGTCTAGAGTCGGGCCTGCCTCAGGGGCCCTGGCAGAGAAATCCCTACCAACTCACATCCCCCCCCCAAACCTAATCCGCTTTCCCGTACCTGGACCTCAGCAGTTCCTACTGAGGAAATTAAGCAAATAGCAAGGCCTGGAAGGTAGTCCTGAACTTCAGGAAGCTGGAGAATTATTCTCTACTCTGTGAAATTCCACTAGGCATTGCTTCTGTTCCAGGTTCTTGCTCTCAGTGTTGTTTTCCTTCCCACTCCCAGTGTTGGATGCTGGAACTGTCTGCCAATGCGGCGATTGAGGTTGAGGCTGGGAAGAGGGCTGGGGGCACTGTGAAAACACCAGACCATGTTGTGCCAAGTCTTCTTGTGCCTCCAAGGCAGTAGAATATTCTTTTTTGCCTAATGGGAGAGGGAAAACCAGCCTCACAGGGTAAAGCATAGTAAATTTAAGACCTTGCGCTTTCAGAGTGGGTAGCAATGGCAAGTAAGCTCAACGGAGCCTCATAGTCTGTGGTGCATAGTCGTGGTCGATGTAAAATCTTTTTTGTTGATGAAAGATTTTTGCTTTCTCCAAACGGTCAGTAAAACCTGCTTTTTAACTGACTACCTATTGAAGCGCACTGTAATTAAACAAGGGCTAGCATTTGCTGAGGTTGGTTTTGGGGCAGGTTCCCGGTGAACATGCTCCAGATCCAGGGCCATATCATGGGGTAAATCAAGTGTGGACCCGAGCAAGGTAATGATGAAGTCCTTAATGTTGGCCCCTTCAGTGCTCTCTGGTATACAATATAAACAAATGTTTTTATGTCTGGCTTGATTCTTCGCATCTTCTTGATGTGCTGCAAGTAATTCTTCTTGTTCTTGTAAATGTTGTACCTGGGCTTCCAGGTCATCCACCCCAATTTTCTGTGGCGGTGATGTGGCGCTCCATGTCATCAGCTCTCTGTTCAAGTAAGGTGACATCCCAAAGTATTTCCCTATACAATTGCTTGATATCTGCTCAAAAAGCACATAGTTAATGATACAGGGTGTGAAGTTTGATTTTTTTTTTGTTTTTTAGTTTTGGTGTACGCTGAGAGAGACTTGTGGTTTTGGCTGAGGCTGGTGTAGGTTGCGATTGCATAATATCAGTGTCTGAAGCTTCAGTATTGATCCTACAGCATCTTTTTGTATAATCCTCCATTTTCCAGAAGGATACATGTTCAGCATTTCTGGTACCCTTCTTATTCATGTTTTTGCAGGAATTCAGTTGAATTTTGCACAGCTAGAAGAGGGGTTTTGCCTGGGGGAGTGAGAGCAGTTCGTCTAGGCAACCATCAACCTTGCAAGCAGAACTGGAAGTCTGTCCTGGTATTACTGATGTCATAGGCTGAATAGTCTCCATAAGTAAAACAGCTATAGAGGACAGTTGAGCACCTCTCAAATAGATTGACTTTCCATAGCCATTTCACAAATTTCAAAGCATAGTACAGCTTCCAAAATGCACTTAAATTTATTGTCAATGCAGCAGCACACTTGTAAACAAACTTGGGTCCAGGACTGTATATTGGTTTGCTAGGGTGGTCATTTTCATTCATATTCATTTATACAATGTTATACAGCTTACAGCACACAACATTCAAAAAGTCACTTCAAACCAAAACATACTGTCACACAACTTGGACTATGATATGGTGTGTGCCCTGTGTATAGTGGTCCAGGTTACGTGACAGTCAGTGTGTTAGTGTGAAGTGGCTTTTGAATGTTGAATGCTGTAAGCTTTATACTGCTGTAAAAGTGAATAAGAATGACCGGGCTAGCAACCAGCAAGTTTATCATTGATATAGAGTCCTGGACCCAAGTCTGTTTTTAAGTATGCTCCTGCACTGACAACAAAATGCATTTTGACAGCTGTATCATGCTTCAGTGGATGCTGCACATTCCTTGTGCTCATTCGGTGTGACATGAAGTAAGAATCACATTCTGTGACTGTTCCCAGGAAGCTAGTGTTATAGCTCCAATTTACTGTGGGAAATATGTTGTTTTCTTACTTCATATCACACTGAAGGAGCACAAGGAATGTGCAGCATCCAAAGATGCAAGAGCGTGAATGGGGCCTAACTGCAGAGGAGAGACAATTGAGCACAAGGAATGTGAAGTATCCACAGGGGTGAGAGCATGAACAGGGCTGAACTACAGAGGAGAGACAATTGAGCACAAGGAATGCACAGCATCCGCAGGAGCAAGAGCATGAACGGGGCTGAACTATGGAGGAGGAACAATTGATTAAAATACTGAAAAACATGGTACTTTTTAAAACAAACTCTGGTCAGAGCCACTATGCCTGCTAATGCATTAACTTGACAAGGGTGTTTCATGGGCTTAAATGTAAAGATGAATTGCTGTATGCAGCTTTATTGTAAATTTAATTTTTGGTAAAGTTAGATCATTTATCTGGTTGATCCTGAGTTTCCCATGTGCTTAAAGTGCGAGCCGTGAGTACTTCTTGTACTATGTGGGAAAGAAGAGGGAGCATTGCACCAAGGCCTTCAAGTTATGGTAGAAAAAATGGTGAAGAGAGAAGAGGTATGGCTGCAATGGGGACTGAGGGCCAACCTGGAAGGATAAGCGTCTATACTGAGGTGAATGCCACCTTCCATTAAGGAGGGAACCATAACCCTCAGTGCACATTTTAAATGTTACTTCGATGGACATTTAATGTAGCCGAGGGGGTGATGGAACAAATGGGGGAGGCAAAAAGTGGGCCACCACAGGCTGAGATAGAGAATAGGGAGATCCCAAGCAGGGGGTTAGCAAAGGAAGATGGGGGGAAGGAATAGTTAAAGAAGAAAGGTGATGAAGGAGGAACAATTGGAAAAAGGAGAAAATGACAAAAAGAAGGTTGAAGGATGTCAAGATGGTGCAAGTTCTGCATCAGAAGCCCTATGAGAGGAAATTGAAAGAGTTCAATATGTATATCCTGGAGGAGAGATGAAAGAGTTGGTATATAATGGAGCCCTTTAAATACTTCATGGGGATTAATAAGGTACAGAAGGGAGGTATGTTTCAGAGAAAAATGTGCTGTAGAATAAGGGGTCATGATATGAAGCTAGAAGGAGGTAGATTCAGGAGAGATGTGAGGAAGTACTTCTTCACAGAAAGGGTGTGGGATTCCTGGAACAGTCTTCCATTGGAGGCAGTGGGGTGAAATCAGTAGTGGGCTTCAAAAATACCTCAGATAGGCACAAAGGAACCCTTGAAGGAAGGAAGGAAGGGGATGGAAAAGAAAGTGCTGTAGATGAAGCTGGGTCTCCAGTAAAACTGATTACAATTAAAAATGGGCAAACTAGATGGGCCCAGCAGTCATTATATGCCATCCGTTTCTATGTTTCTATGTATGACAGGTTAGGTGATTCAAGTGGATAAAGTGTAAAATTATTAATATGTACATTGCTGATACTGTAAACTGTGTGGTACAAAAAATCATGTTGTACTATGCTACGCAAACATGAGAATCAAATCAGTAATAATATAGGGATTGAGCAAGGCTGAAAAAATCAAGGGGGACATGTGTGAGGGAATATACAGTACTACTCACGGAGTTGTGACACCTTGATAGGTACATACTGTATGAATTGTCTGCATTATGATGGTACCCAGCTGTATACCAATGTTGAGTAACCTACAATATGGAATTTTATTTCTTTTTGTTTTATTTTTTAATAATCCAGACATTATCTGCACAGTAATGACAGATAGCCAAGGATGCTTGTTACAATTTGCGACCTTTTCTTTTTTTTTTGTTAATTAATTTTTGAAATATCACTTGTAATGGGACTGCAATTCTGCTTAACCAATTCATTTTTGGTTTGGAGGATGGAAAGAGGTGGAAGAGACAGTGCTGTAGATCAAGTTAGGTCTACAACAAAAGTGAATATACAGTAATTAAATACAAGCAGACCAGATAGGCAGAACAGTCATTATCTGCCATCAGTTTCTATGTTTCTATGAATGACAGGTCATGTGATTGAAATGACAGTGTAAAATTATTAATATATGCAATGTCTATACTGTAAACTGTGTGTCACACATAATTCATGTTGTACTATGCTACACAGACATGATAATCAAATGGTTAATAGAGGATAGGGGAGTTGAGACAGCTAGGTGTTGTAAGCTCAGTGACAGCTGGTCACATGTATTTCCTGTGGACAGAGTGCAGAGGGATGTCCAGATACCTGCCAGCCATATACAGTCTAATGTCATGCCTCTACACAACACTGTAGGTATAAAAACTGATAAGAGCGTATTGCTTTCCTGTTTCCAAAGATGTTTTCTCTAATTCTTGAAGTTATTACTAGGCATTTTGAAACAACAGGAGAAATTGTATGTCCATATATAGTTATTTCATAATCATGTAAAATGGTCATTTAGTTATCCCCCATGTATACACTGTACTATATGTGTGTAGTTTTCTCTAGGTTTCTTATTCCCACAAAGGGCTGTGATAAGGATTAACAACTAACAGAATTTTTTTTTTAATTTTTTTTTATGCTCCCGTCTCTGGCCCCTTAGGACTTTGTGTGGTCTATCGGACCAGCTACCTTCCATTCTGCCTGAGGTCTCCCCAGAACTAGCCTCCATCATGGGATCTCTCCTCACCCTACTGCTGACTTCCAACCCTCTGGCTCTGAGCCCCCCAAGGTGGGACCATCTACTCCTCTGGCACTCAATCTAGAATCAAGTAGGTTGGCCAGAGTGGGGAGGAGAATTAGAGGCTGGCTGGGGTAGATCCAACACTGAGCATGGGGGCTATCCACTGGACCCACCTTCACCATCTCGGGTGCCAGAGCCTTTTTCCTTGTTTCAAGTTCCCAGTGGTGCAGATGTGCAATGATGCCCAGTGGGTGATGGGCATGCTTCCACAAGCCATCCGTGGGATGTCCACCTCCACCTCCATACCACATGTATGTGCCCTGCTAGTGGCAATGCTTCCAGTATCATCAACTGGCAGCCACCAGAACTGCGGGATGCATAACCCACTCTTCCCAGAAGAGGAGAGCAGTCTACTGGATGCTCAATCTTCTCCTCCCCGGCCAACCCCTGGTGACCCCATTCCACTCCTGAATGTGGGTCACCAGCATGGCGTGAGGTAAAGCTAGTACCTCAACCCTCAGCACCACCGGGCTGGCTAAGAACTAATGGAAACTGCTATTGTGCAACTCCGAAATGTAAAAGAATATGATGTGGGGAGGGGTACAAAATATTTCCCGTAAACATCCAGGAAATGGTCCAGTTCTGCTCCATGTCAACTGAATAAATGATAGAGTCTAAAAATTAGCCACTGGCTTAAATGTACCCAGTGTTTTAGCCATGTGTGTGAACTGAGTTAGCCACTCTACAAACATGGTCTGATGCTGCTTTCCTGTCTCTGTGACCCAAAACTCCTGGGGGTCTCCACTGTTTGGTGCAGGAATTGGACTGACAGATATCATGTTCTCAACGGGTAGGCAGTATAACCTAGAGGTAAGAGTAATGAGCTGTGAATGAGCATGCTACATCCAGCAGACCTGGGTCTGATTCCCACAACCTCCATTTGCATACTGTGTGACTCTGAATAAGTCACTTAACCACCCCAGTGCTCCCGGGTCACCCCTGAAAACAGGCACTTGTGCCCAGTGGGTCTTAACCTGGTTATCAAAAAAGAATAAAATAAAGGGTCAGTGAGTTGGGTTCAGAGGTTTGTTTCTAACTGGTTGGTGGTGATTTTGTTTCACGTATGCAGAACTGCTATTTAGTAGTAAAAGATTTGAGTTTCATACAGGCATGTTTAGTACACTGACATCATAGGGCAACAGAGCCTTGAGTAGTCCTGTTTTAGGTTACAGTTTGACTAATGAACATTAATTGCAGACGTCACATGTTTAAACAGTGTGGGCCAGATATTCAAAACTTTGCCCAGGGGCAAAATTAGCACTGCCCAGCGGGCAAACTGAGCCCGGAGCACAAAGCAAGCCATATTCAAACGAATAGCCCAGGGCAAACAGCTTCTGAATATAGCATGGTAATGAGGCCATGCAAACTGGGTTGGGAGTGCAGGGCAAACATTGCCCTGGAATAAGACAGCACTGAATAAAACAACCAGGAAGTGCAACCCACAACAACAACACAGTACACAGCAACGTGAGGGCAGGTACAGATGAACTACGTAGCAATGTGTGTGCCAGCAAATGCATGGACTCAGTACAGTTGCAGGAAGCAGCAGATGAGAAAGAACAGTGATCAAAACTTTACAATATTCCCGATACCATTAGCGCCCGCGCTCCACATTAGCGGTGCTAAGCAGTAACCTGGAGCAAACACGCTTGCCGGGGCTGAAATGTACCATATTCAAAAGTGCCATGCAAATGAGCCTACTTAGCTAGTCTCTGGGCAAACAACCGGATTAGCATCTCATTATACCCGATTTGTACACAGTTTGCCTAGCTGCTACTGCAGTGGGTCCCAAGAGCCACCTGTAGGTCAGTCTGGCAGTGCAGCGATAGCTACAGGCTACAGGTAAACAGTACAGCATAGCATAGCATAGCATATTGTACCCCAGGGACAGGACAGCATAGGCACAGGTGGTGGTGGTGCTGCATGCAACTGTCACACCGTAGGGCATGCTACAGTGCACAGCAGACACTACAGTAGCAAGGAGACAGTAGTGTGAGGGACGTAGCACTGCCTATGGTGTGTGTAGGGCAAGTGATGCTGATTGCAATGCACACAGTGACAGGCCCAACCTGCAGGTGTTTACTGACAGTCGACATTACTGTTACACTGTTGTGTGACCCACAGATGCTGTACCTGTGGCATGTGATGCCCACAGTGACATGTACATATCTGGCTTTGTGTGTTGTGGCAGTTGTACAGCTGTGTGGTATGTGGCTGGGGGGCATATAGTATCCGAAAGGCACACTAGTGTTGGGGGTATTCTAATACTGGCCCATGTGCACTGCATGCTGGGTCCCAGCCTTGTGGCCACACCTGGTCTGTGGCACAGCCTGGCCACCCATACACACTCCCTCAACATCCTCCATGCCCACAGTGCTGCATGTGTGTGCTGGCATCTGTTTTGTCCACAGATATGTGTGGTCAGCAGGTGTGTGCTGTATGGCTACACTGCCATGCTGTCCACTGGCGGCAGGGTCACCACTTACTGCCTGGCATGGCTGGGACTGGTGGCAGATGATGGCATCATTGTGATGCCATTGGTTGCAGCAAGCCTCCACTATGTTTGGCTTTATCTATGTGTTATATTTATGTGTTAGGTTGGCGCAGAGACGCGCTAAACCAGCAAATCCAGCGCTGACCATTTATATGCGCCAATGCTGATTGCCCAGGATTAGGACCAGCTTTTTCTGGGCGGTAATCTACACCGCGTAACTGTCGCTGGGCTTAGGTCGCTTAAACCACTTAGCGTGGCGCTGGCCACTGAATATAGCATTGCGCTTGTATTCATGTCAGTTTGCCCCTTGCATACATTATACTTTTGCCTGGCGCTAATGCAGTTTGCCCGCGCTATTTAGCCTTTTGAATATGGCAGACCCGCGCTAATCCCGCGCTAACCCTGCGCAAAATGATTTTTGCCCCACAGTTTTGAATATTCGGCTCGTGTGTCTAAATATTCACAAATGATCACAAAGAGTAATGTGTTTTACATATTTCTAATTCATATGCTTTAGTGCGCACACGCACGCATACACACACACACACACACACACACACACACACACACACTTTCTTTGGCTTCAGTGAGATTTAGAACATCTGAAAAGTTAGTTCATAGCATTCCATTCCATGACCCTTGATTTACTAGTCTCAGGGATGTTTGCTAATCTCAGGTTATATTTCTTGATTAATGGCTAATCTGTCGCACTCTTGTTTTAAATGTTTTTTTCCTCTGGGTTATTTAAAAACTCTCTTTAAAATGATGCACAAATTAAGACTGAAATACATGTACTGTTATTGTGACAATTTTTCCCATCAAAACATAAAAACTCTGTTATAGTGGAAGAAAAAATACCAACCACTACAGAATAGCATCGTTACAGATGACAGCCTTGATCTCCTGCAGTAAAAACAACTTTTCATTCTGTGTTGATCTGATAAATCTGACACTTATTTCTCACTGGGAAACACTAGCAGAGAAAAAGTAGTGCAGTAAACAGACTGCTGAGTGGATGGATTGCTATAAAAGTCAAATAAAAAAGAAGTCCATTGGACATTTGGTGAGCTCCTTATTTCTATTAACCTAGCAAAATGCCTGCAGAGTTCCGCCCTGCAACTGTAAAAATGCCCTTAATACTTGTGAGCAACACCTTGAAGGCTAGCATTAGGGATGCCGGAAGCAGGATCATGACAGCAAAAAAAAAAAGTGGAAATAACCATGCATGCTACTGTTACGTTTCTGGTGGGGGTGTTATCTATTTCAGTGGTCAGGAACCATCAACTGCAGAAAGTAAAAAAGAAGTGTGAGCGTGGAGTGTTCCAAAGTGGAGGCGACTTTTTTGTCACTCCAGAATGTTGAGGATGTTACGCGTTCACAAAGAATGCGGGAATGTTTTTTTCTGAAAGGAAGAGGTCTGCAGAGCTCCGCCCACTGTAGTCCTAAAAAGGTGTGTTGAGGGAGGCAAAATTGCTGTCTGACAGATCTAATAATTTCTAATTCCACAGTAGTAAGTGCATCTGCTGATTATTATGACCTGTATAAAACTACTGCTGGGGTAAGAGGAAAATGAATAAAAAGAGAATAATGGATAGTTCAGTGTACCTCAAGAAGTTCCTACATGTCCAGAACTGTGAGATGCTATTGCTGACTGGTAATACACACTGAACTATCCATTGTTTTGTTTTTTTAATGTATGGATGCAAGTTTGTTTTTGGGTCTTTTGAGATGGGCGGGCAGACGGTTCAGTTAAGGACTGTCTGGGTCCTGGCCAACCGCTACACTGTCTCGCACTGTGATTCCCCCTGCCTCACTCATAGTGTCACTCGACTCTCCCCTTCCCGTAAGCATGCTATAACAGTACTGATAGGCATTCCTACCTTTTCTGCAATTGGGAAATGGGGAACACAGGATCAATGAAATAAATCCATATGGGGGCACACAAAAAACAAAAAAATTTGTGAAAATACCAAGGACTCGCTTGCATCTCACTAAGCGAGAGATGGCCGTCATATTTTATGAATTGTTCTGCTCATCCACTAAGGAAAAGTGGCCAATCAGAAGGCACGCTTTGTAAGATGTGGGTAGGGAAACTAATGCATGCGCTGATGTCTTTTGGTGATAATACTATTGTTCAGGTGGGAAAGATAGTATTATCACTTTTGAATGATGCTATTATCGGTGAGTAACTGTGGTATTATGACTTGGTGTGCTATGCTTTTACCGGGATGTTTTTGCATACTTTACTATAGTATTAAAAACACTATCCATATATTAAAATAGCTTTAATGGAAAAGGTGTTTGTTGTGCAAAACCCACATGTGTACCAAACACACACACACTGCTGCATTTGTATATTTGGTTAGTCATAGTGTTATTTTTTTTGTTGCCATTATATGATAACCAGCTACTAGTAAATGTTTTAGAGAAAGATTAAGTAAATGGAATATTTGTTTTTTTTTGTTTGAGAGTTGAGCTTTTAGTAATTACAGTAATTGCACAAAGTAATCTTAATAAAAGTAAATGTTTACTGTAAAATATTGCAGTTCTGTAATGGGTTTACACATACAACATATTTAAAAGTTTAACGCCAGAGTTTCTTGGAAAAGAGACATCATGTAGCATGTAGGTGGTTGTGTAAGAAAATAAATTATGCACTTCAACAGTGTGTGTATATGAAACTGTTTCATTTACAGCCATGCACTGTGTCCAGGCTCAGTACAGGTCATTGCCACAAAGAGGTAGCCCTGCTTCCCAGAACTAGTTACCACTCTACAGGAAAATACAGCTCTGACTTCCTAACTCCAGAGTTTGTCAGGTTTGGCACGGCCCTCACCAACATTCAAATAGCAGCAACCACATCTCTTCCCAGCTGTAGTACCTTTATGGACAACTATAACACTAGTTATGATGCCAAGTCACCTTGCTTATATCAAATGCCTCTATCTGGAACCAGCTTTACCTCCTACTCCTGCAACTCCAGGCTTCTAAATCTAATACAGTGCAATGTGGGATGATCCTGGTTCTCTTTATAATTTTCATCAAAACCATGGGCAGCTGAAAGAACCAATCTATAGCAACAAATATTATCAACCTACATTTAACAAAATAATTTTTATCACTGGAATTTAATATCTGTATACAAGCTCTCCAGATCTGTAGATCTCCAAATGAGCCAAATTGGACTTCTTGTCTTTAAATGCTCTGTATAGATCTATGAGACCTATGAGACCTAAGCTTTACTTCTTGTTTCAGTTGACAGTTTTGTGTTGTTAAAACTTACTCTACTTGTTGTTCTGAGCCTTCTCCCTTCAGATTTAAACTTGCTGGGACAGAAAACTGTGTTTTATCTAACCATGTAACACAGAATTCCCTGTGGTAAAATCAAATGATCTATTTATTTTATTACCCAGATTGAATTATCTTATTTTTAAAAAGAGAGTTTTTTTTTAATTTAATATACTTTAAGTTTCAACCATTTATAGAACAGACCACATATAGATTATAACAACATATACAACACATACAACACAACCTCCCTCCCTCCCCCCTCCCCTATTTGGAGGTATTAGTAAAACATTAGTAAAACAGACCATCCTTTTGAGGGGCACAGCAAAGGAAAAAGAAAAATCATGTAACTTTATCAAAGAGGACACTAAAAAGTGTACATCCACATGTGGGCTTAATTCTTGCCCTGTATCAGCATACTGTATAGGATAACATAAGAAAAAAATATCCAACCTCCATTAACCCACTCAAGGAGAGGAATTCATCAAAAATAAACTATGCAACTAACTCCATTTTTTGTTATACATCTGTAAATGACTATGGAGACTAGCTATCATCTTTTCAAGTTGTAAATTAAATAATAATTCAGCAAGTCACTCAGAGTAAGAAATCATGAGCTGATCTTTCTAGTGGCAAAGTGTCACTCTTTTCACCTAATCCCCAGTACCTCCATTCTTTGACTAATACACCAGAGTAGTCTCCCACAAGGAAAATTTCAGGAGTGAAATATTCATTCAACCCCTAACTGAGATCTGCATTTTGTTTAATTTTTCCCCAGAGAGTGTAATAATTTTCGATCATTCCCACATCACATGAAAAGGAATCCATCCACCTGACCACACCTTGAACACAAGAAGGAAGGCAATTTCCCCAACTTAGCTAGATGCACAGGAGTAAAATATATATTATGCAAAATATAAAATTGAGTAAGACGCAATTTATCGTTGGTCACGTAACGGTAAAGATCCATCCAAACGCGATCCCAGTGAAAGTTGGAAGTGGGAAATATGGAAGACCAATAACTAGAGTAACCTGAAATCTCTGGGGAAAACTTAGAGAAAAGTATAGATGTAATCTGAGACACCACATGGGATTGCCATGCCAAAGTTTGGAGCAACTGAAGGAATTCTCCCTAATCATTGGTCCAGGTTGCCATGCCAAATCTGTCGATCAATAAATGCCATATCCGGTAAATTTTAAAAATATATCTCAGTGATAAATTAAAGTAAGCTAGCAAATCCAGGCTACTAAGGAGTTAGCCCCAAGAAAGAAGGTCTGAGACCTTCCTCCCTTGTAAAGAGGGGATCTCCTTGGGAGTTAACATGCGGCCCCCTAACTGAAAATTTAAATGATGACATAATGGCTGGGATGCATCAGTGACATTATTGTAGTGTAATGCTTTACACAACTGAGCATGGACTTTCAGAGAGGTATAAATAACTGACTGTTGAAGTCACATTGGGAGTTTTTTAAGGGAGATAGAATATAGACTCTCAGGGGATAGACCACTGGTTTCAGTCTGCATCCACTCTATTTGAAGCCACAATGGAACATATTGGGTATTGCCTTGTATGTAGGCTAATGTAGGCCACTTAGCATATTTATCAATCTGACTTGTCATATAGTAAAAAAAGAGATTAGGCAGCCTGAGTTCACTCAAATGCTTCAGAATCCCTAGACGATTGTAAACCCGGTGTGGGGATTTACCTTTCCAGATGAAGGTGGAAATAATACTAAGGATTTTCTTGAACCATTTAAGGGGGATCAGAAAATTCAGCATACTTAGGGGATAAAACAATCAGGGAAGCATATTCATTTTGACGATACTAATTCAACCTTGAAGGGATAAAGGGAGAGAAATCCATATATATAGGTCTTGTTGAATGGTATTTACCAGCTTATTCAAGTTTACTTTTTTCATTGAGGTAGCTTTCTGGGAAAGAACAGTGCCTAAATATTTAAGCTTAGCAGTCCATGCTGATCCAAGATGGGCCAGATCTGAGGGAAATTCCTTGGAGTTCAAGGACATTTATTTGGTCTTATCAATGTTAAGTTTATATGTAGAAAACCTGCCAAATTCCTGAATAATATGCAGAGCAGCAGGGAAGGAAGGGGGGGGGCTGAAAGATGCAAGTATATATCATCTGCATATGTGGCGAGCCTTAGGTCAAATGGGCCAACCAGAATCCCAGTGATAAGGGGTGGAGATTTAAGAAGACACAACAGAGGCTCTAGATAAAGATTAAACAATAAAGAGGAGAGAAGGCATCCCTGATGGGTTCCTGAATATAGGACGAACCCTTCTGACAGTATCCCATTACAATATTTCTTAGAACGGGCTTGGCAACACAGTACCTGGCTCCAATTTATGAAAGATAAGGGAAAACTGAACCTCTCCATGACTGCAAATAGATAGGCCCAATTCACCCTGTTGAATGCTTTTTCCGTATCCAGGGAGACCAAGGCCGTAGATCAATTGGCCTCCATGAATACAGAGAAAATATGGGACAACTTTCTTAAATGGTCTACCGAGGATCGGCCTTTCATAAAGCCCACTTGCTCCGGACCAATCAGTTCCTCCCATACTTGCATTACCCTGCTAGCCAATATCTTGGCATAGATTTTAACATCATAATTCATAAGTGAAAGTTACTTTATCCAGGGAGTTACTGGGCTTAGGCAAGACCACAATAAATGTTTCTAATAAAGAGAGATCTGAAATGCCTTTCTCACAAAGGTATGAGTAAACCTTTAAAAGAATCAGGGCAAACTCTGTGGCAAATGCCTTGTAGAATATAGGAGGAAATCCATCTGGCCCCAGGATCGTATTCAAATGAAGGGATTGAATAGCAGCCAGAATTTCCTGAACGGATATGGAATGTTCTAGGAGGGATTACTGAGCTGGAGTCAGGCAAGGGCACGAGATAGGAGAAAGATACTCTTGAATCTATGGAACAGATGGGGAATTCACAGGGGAACTATAAAAACAATAGTAGAATGACTCAAATTCATGGACTATTTCTATGGGGGAAGTTTTAAAGGAGGTGTCAGTTGAGGAAGTGATGGAGAGAACTAGTCGGGGTGGCTTCCTGCTTTCTTAAACAGAGAGTGAGAAGATGCCCCGCTTTATCTCCTTGGTCAATATAGGTCAAATGAGTTTTTAAAAGGGCATTTTCAGCCCGTTCCCTAAGGCTGTCTGCATACTGATCTCTCAAAGATGCTAATAGCTCCTGTTCTTCTTCAGAATTCACAAGAGAAGGGCTATTCTCTAGAGCTCTGATCAGATCTAAGAGGGTATGAAGAGCAGCTTCTTGTTTCTTTTTATGCGTGGATGCAATTCTAATGAATTCTCTACACAAAACACACTTAAGGGAGCACCAAAGCTTATCCATATCAGAAATGGAGCCTTCATAGGCTGGCCCACCAGCACATTGGTTGGATTTCCACTTGTGATGCCGGCAACCTGGGTTCAGGAATGGAATCAGATCATTGGAGGGCCAGCTGGGGGAGAATGATCGAGCGTCCTTAGACTGCTCTCCTTCTCTTGAGCGAGGGTGGGTATGTGTGGTTGGTGTCTAGTGACTCCCAACGGAGGCTGGGTTGCCATAAGCACACTGACACCTGGATGTTTCAGGGGTGGGGCAGACACTAGACGTCATTGCACATCCCCGCCCCTGCTTATGGGGGAAAAAACCTAGGCCTACCTCATCTTCATGATGCCCTGCCCCTGAGCATCTCATCACCTCCGATGCTGGCTCCCCCCAACTAGATACCAGAATTGTGGTGTTAAGGGCCTGTGCCACAACCCCACCCTCTGGGGGGCAAGTCAGGGGTGACTGGGGGAAGAGCGCAGGCTGTGATCAGAGGTGGAGGTCCCGGGGGTCTGTGACCAGGGCAGATACTTCTGACAGCCAAGTACTGCAAAAAGTATAATAAAAAAACCGAAATGGAGCCTTCATTATGTAAAAAAGAGAGGGTTTCAAGGTATGTAGATAATATGAATGCCCATGGATTTGATGTTACTGAATGTCTAGTCATTGTTCTCTTCGCATATAAAACAGAGTTAGAAGCTGGAGGGTTATCTCTAGTGTTAATACAGGCAATTTTCCACTATTAAATACCCTGCAAAAATCCCAGCTGTGAAGCCACATCACCTTGACCTATTTTAATGCTGACTTTCCTAAAAATTAACACATTAGTTATAATCCTTGACCTTTTCACCCTTTGCAGACAGGGTGCGGTGCATTTTATAACTGAAACTGGAAGACTTGGTCCCACCACAAGCAATAATTGATAACCACTTTTTGGACACATTGCCATTTTTAATGTTGAGAGACTTACACATCGGGCTTAATTTTCAAAGCCCTGAGACTAACATATGGTTCTTGCATCAAACAGAACTGACGCAAGTGGCCCCCTATGCTGCACCATAACTCAGTCCCAACTTTGTAATGGTGCCTCCATCAACAAGGGGTCTACCTGTGCCATTGAGGCTTGCACCATGCTTGTTCAAGCCACAGGGCAATGCCAAGGTGGAAAGGGGGCTTGTGGTGCAAACTGGCTGCAGCATCTCCTATGGCAGTATTCTGGAAGCCCTGACAATGTTGCAGGATGCACCAGTGCTTAGACTGGCCAGGGTTGGCATAACAGCCTGTGCACCACACTGTGGGACAGTTCTGGATGGGAGGTGCTCCCCTGCCCTCCTGTTACATGCAGATGCATGTTGGATATGGAGCCTTCTGAGCAGATGGCTAACATGGCACACCAGCTGGGGGAGCTGCAAAACAATGTGCTACCTATGAGGACTCATATCTCTCAATCAACTTTAGAGATGTGCAGAGAGCATTAGCACATAGGAACTCCCTAACACCCTCAGCTGGCCATGGGTACTATCACAGCTTGATCCCCTCCCATGAATCAGTATGTGAAGCAGTAAAATCCTGATTACAGTATCCTGTGGTGTGATGGGGCCAAGAGAGGGTATCTTTTGGCTGTGTTTGGTACCACAAACAGTCCAGACAGAAGGGTACAGACCCAGGACTCAACATGGAGATAATTGGTGGGTATTCAACTCATTCAGTGGGAGGCCAGGTTGTAGGTTATCCATAAGACAGTCTGTAAGGACATGTGTAAGGTCCAAAGGGGCAACAAAAATCTACTCTCCTGGAATAAAGGTATTGTGCAGCATACAGTAACAGTATGCACAGGAGGGGAAAACATTGCATGCACTAACCTTGCAGTTGGTGAAATGATGGACTGATCCAAACTGAAATAGTTTGATAACTTTATTTACAGATACAGCAATGCCTGACATTTGCAAATATGCTGATGGTGCTCACTTACAAATGAACCCCAATGTTTAACAGCTATGCATGGCACTTTGTAAAGGGGTACACTTCCTCTATTGCCTGCTACATTTGTATTATACAATGACAGGCACACTAACATTCTTACATAACACCTGAGGGTGGGATGGCAACGAAAGTGTATATTTGTATATTAGTGCCAGAAGTGACAAATGCAAAAGTTGAATCTGTTGTTTTACACTAATGATAACATGGAAGAAGTGCAAAATTGCATCTTCACTGCTCTTAGGCAATACAATCATAAGACACACATAACATCAAAACAATCATGCACATTTTTGACAAACTCTGGGAACATTCTCAAGTTTTGAGCTGTCTGCAATAGACAAAAAAAGGTACATGTGATAAACAAGCTTTTCAGTAAGATACTATAACATGTGTACGGCTACTATAGTAAAATACAGATGCCCAGTAATGTCCAACTTTGTCCCTGTTGAGATCCTCAAGTCTGAAATATAAAAAGTTGAAATGATGGAGAACACATGGGATATTACTCAAAACATACACTGTATGAACATGATACGGGATCAAAGATGTCACGTCAACTTGGTCACACTGCTACTCCCACAATCCAAAATGCTTCCCACCTTAGACGCCTCTAATCCAATGAACCACCCTCCTGCCAGAAAACAGCTTATCCAGTCCCACAAAGACAATGTTGTGCTATCCTAGTATACCAACTGTCATGCTAAAACATCTTTCTCCTCCCCTATGTTATAGCTCTTGTGTGTTATCCCACACAGTTTTTCCAACTTCTTTTGGTTTCACCCATATACAGTACTGTAACACAGCAGCTGCATGATGCTGTGCAGTGTATACCATTCTGGGAGTATCATGACTCTTGTAACTGTATATTTATTTATTTATTTATTGAATTTTGTTGACCCAGTAAGCCCACTGGGCCTAGAAGTCCCTTTTTCAGGGGTGACCAGGGGGAGGAGGGATACAGATGGTAAACAACTGAAATTGAACCAGATTAAGCTGTTGGTGGTATTTTTAGTGAATGGGAGAAATTTGGCCAGGACACCTGAGAAATTCCCCTACTCTTTTTCGATAAGTGCCATGGGATCTTTAGCATCCACCTGAACTACCACCAATTCAGGCAGATTGAACCTCGGTTTAATGTCTGATCTGAAAAACGGCACCTCAGAAGTGCAGCACCCCCTTCATGCTGCACTACAGTGTCAGTATTGGGATATTAACCCAATATATCAACATAGTCCAACTATTTTGGGAATTCAGGATTGTTTTAGTGCAGTAAATGACAGGATGATTGTTATGTCTGTGACTACAGTTGTCATCACATTACTGTATTTCATTTTGGAGCACTTAAGCATTTCTCCTGTTGCTTTTGGCGAGTGATGCATTTTCTATTCTACTATGTTTTGAGCACTCTTCACAATACTAGTAACCATTTCATTCACAGCATATAATTTGTTGCTGCCAGTGTGTCACTGCCCTATGCTTCTACACCTTAGTACAGGGGTGGCATGCCGCGCTTGGGCCAGAGTATCACAGGCAAGAGGCCATTCTTCAAACCTTCCCCTGTGCCATTTGTTAGTCACATGGGAGTGGTTACAGCAAATATGGGGACTTTGGTGCCAGGACCACTCCTGTACTAGTATCTGGTGCAGGGTCCCTGGCACATCAGACTTCGATGCAAGCTGCCATTTGCTGCAGCTTGGATTGATCTCAGGGCCCTTTGAAAATCAAGCACCTGGAGTTCATGGGCTCAATTTTCAAATACTGCTTAGATCAGCACAAGGTGTGCTGAACCCTCGCTTACAGCAATCCTGTACTGGATTTTGGTAGATAATGGGTCCCAGTGCCAAAGTCCACATGGATGCTGCCAGTGCCACAAGCGGAGACATGCACCAAACAGGTGGCGCACTGGTAGGGATGGACAAAATTTCTGTCAATCCCTGGTGAGTGACACACCAGCCCCATGCCATGTGGGTACAGCTTTCAATGACTGAGAAATGCAGCAGCATATGCAGACTGCAGTGGAAAACAGAGCCATGTCCCAATATAATAGTGTTAAATGTGCTCATACTGTGTGTCCTTCACACAGTAGGACCCTCTGGAACACAACCTGTGCATGCACCATTACGGTACATTACCCACTCTAGTAACCTTAGCACTGCTGGCTATGTCCATTGAACATACTTCCATGCACTGACTGTTAAGTGTCCCAAGTCCTGTCATCCATGGACAATGCACAGCAGGTGGGTATGTGTTGTGAACACTGGTAGTGATATGCCCACTGTATGAAGGTCTGCCCAGAGTCTGCATGTTGCCCTACTACCGGCCATAGCCTTTATAGGGGTTTGGGGGCTGCTGCCACAGATCAACAGATAGTAAAATACCCACTGGGGATATAGAGGTGGTGGGCGTTCTTGCAATACATTGTGGAATGGCAGACCTGGCAGATGCACTGCAGTGTATTGTAGCAATGCCACATAGCCTCAGCAGGCAATCAGTTCATTGAATAGTATGTTGCATGATGTGGGTACAGTGAAATACAGTGCAATCAGGAGTGCCCCTGTCAGGTATGTATGTCTCTGTGGTGCACATGCCACACATGCTGGGGTTTCCAAAGTGGTGTACAGATGTATCCTTCTCTGATATGTTTTGTACTGCATAAGGGCAGACAATTTCACTGCAGCCTGTGTATGAAAATCAGGATTGCCATGAGTTTTGGCAGACAGTGTCCTTTGTATCAGTTCTGTTTGATGCTAGCACCATGCACCATTTTTGAGGCTTTGAAAATTGAGCCCTAGGAGTTTATGTTCACTAAAGAACATTATAAAGTTATGTCCAAAAGGAAACTGTATTGCCAAACATATCACATGCTACAGTATATGCACTTAGCAGATCTTAAATGTGACACCAAATAACAGGCAAGGGTTCAAATATTAGACTGCTCAAACACAGTGGCATCCTTTGTAGCTGTTGAACAACCTCAGGAAAGAAGTGGGATAATCCCTGTGAGGGGAAGACACTTTCCAGTGCCAAGCATATCTGAGACTAATCTTTGTAGAAAGTATTAAGATGACTGTCAGATGTTGTTTCTGTATGACTAATCAATGTCTGCTGTAAAAGAATGATCTACAATATAATAAAAATTTCACTTATATACACATATATGATGTATCAGGTAAAGACAAGGGAGGGCTGGCTGAGCTGGGAAAGGACGGTAGGAGAGGGAAGTTAAAAATAAAAAAGGCAGACAGGGAGGTAGGTAGGCAGACAGACAGACAGACAGACAGACAGATAGATAAATAGATAGATAGATACCCCCTACACACCAGTACATGATGAGTTGTCACTTTAAATGTCATAGAAACATAGACTTTGATGGCAGATAAGGACTGCTTGGCCCACCCAGTCTGCCCTTTTCCCTAGCTATTGGATAAGCTGCAGATTCAAGTTTACCAACAGCCTACTTTCTCTTACCCCCCCCCGCTATAATTGCCTTATGGCTGTCCCATGCATTCTGGAATTCCCCTACTAGTTTTGACCCCACAACCTCCTCAGGCAGGTGGTTCCATGCATCCACCACTCTCTCTGTGAAAAAATATTTTCTCATGTTGCCCCTGAGCTGTTCCCCGTCTATCTTCAAATTGTGTCCCCTTGTTCTTGCACATCACTTTTTCTGAAAGATGCTACCTTCTTGCGCTTTGTTGATTCCTTTGAGATACTTGAATGTTTCTATCATGTCCCCCCATCCCTCCTTTAATCAAGAGTATAGATATTAAGCTCTTTTATCTCTCTTCATATGGCTTCTGTTGCAGACCCTGCATTATTTTAGTTACCCTCCTCTGGACTGCCTCCATCCTGTCTATGTCCTGGCAGAGATGGGGTCTCCAAATCTACATGCTGTACTCCAGATAGGGTGTCACCAACTGTCTGTACAAAGGGATAACAACTTCCTGTTTTCTACTGGTGATGCACCTCTCTATGCATCCCAGTATCTGCCCCAGCTCTCCTTACAGCCTTCTCACATTGCTTGCATACCTTAATGTCATCTGATATGACTACCCCAGGTCCCTTTCCATTTTTGTTGTTGTTAGTACTCCCCCATTGTGTACTCTTCACCTGGGTTTTTGTTTCCCAGGTGCAATACTTTGCAATTCTTTGCACTGAATCTAAGTTGCCATAATTCTGACCATTCCTCCAACCTTGCCAAGTCCTTTCTCATCCTTTCCACCTCCCTTTCTGTATCAGCTCTGTTGCAGATCATCTGCAAAGAGGCATACATTTCCTTCCAGACCCTCTGCAATGTCTCCTATAAAGACATTAAAGAGGACTGGTCCCAGTAGTGAACCATGCAGAACCCCACTAGTAACTCACCTTTCTTTGGAGTGAGTTCCATTTACTATTACCCTTTGCTTCCTGTTGTACAGCCAATTTGTTACCCAGGCTACCACCCTGGGACCCACTCCCAGGCTGGCTAACTTGTTTATTAATCTTTTGTGTGGGACTGTGTCTAATGCTTTGCTAAAGTCTAGGTAGGCCATATCCACAGCTCCTCCCTGGTCTACTACTTTGGTCACCCACTCAAAGAAATTGATTAGATTTTTCTGACATGACCTTCCTGCTGTGAATCCATACTGCCTTGTGTCCCATGCCCCGCTGGCCTCTAGGTACTCAACAATTCTTTCTTTCATAAGTGATTCCATCATTTTCTCTACCACTGAGGTCAAACTAACAGGTCTATAGTTTCCTGCCTCTGCCTTGCTCCCACTTTTGTGAGGGGGAATCACATCCACACTCCTCCAGTCCTCAGGTACTACCCCATCCTCCCATAATTTATTAAAAAGGGTAGTCAGTGGTGTCACTAGGTCTCCTCTTAGTTATTTTAGAATTCTGGGGTGAATCCAGTCAGGCCCCATTGCTTTGTCCACCTTGCATTTTTGGAGTTCTTTCAAGACCATTTCTTCTGTGAATGGACTGGTGTCAACCACCTGCCCAGAGTGCTTCTATTGTTTGGTTTAGGTAACTCCTCTTCATCTTCTTTTGTGAATACTGAGCAAAAGTATTCGTTCAATATCTCTGCCTTTTCACTGTCTCCCTCTGCCCACCTCCCCTCCCCTTTATTAAGCTTCACTATCCCTCCCTTGACCTTACTTTGCTCCCTAATGTACCTATAAAAGATTTTATCCCTGTTCTTAACTGAGTTGGCAATATTTTCTTTAGTTTGGGCCTTTGCTACTCTGACGGCCTTCCCCACTTTCTGCTGCTTTAACTGACACAGTTCCCTGTCCTGCTCCTTCTGTGATTCCTTATACTTCCTGAATGCTATCTTTTTCTCCCTAACCTTTCCCACCACCTCATTTGAGAACCACAGTGGTTTTTAACTCCATTTTGTTTTCTTTATTTGTGTCACACAAAGGCTTGCTGCCTCTATGATGGCAGTTTTGATTTTTCTCCATTGTTCTTCCACTCCTCCTTTCTACCCATCTGCTAGTGCATTCCTTAGGTATTCACCCATTTTGCCAAAGTCAGCTCTCCTAAAGTCCAATATCCTCATCTTTGTATGGCTTAACTCCACAGTTTTGTTTATCGTAACCACACTGTGTGGTGGTTGCTTGTTCCCAGATGGCTACCCACTTCTAAATCTGTGATCCTCTCTCCATTTCAGAGTACCAGGTCCAAGATTACTCCTTTCCAAATTTTGTCTAAGGAATGCCCCCTGTAGGGCATCGAGAATGACCATGCTCTTGGATGTGGCTGCATTAAATCTGTTCCACTTAACATCTGGCATATTCAGGTCCGTCATCAACAATATCTCCCCTTTTTCTGCCATTCTGAGAATGCCTTCTATTATTTCCTTGTCCATTTCCTCCCCCTGAGACAGGGGTCTGTATATAACCACCTGTGCAGATTGTGGTGCCACTCCCTGTCACCAAGGTGACCCACAGTGCCTTCTGTCCTCCCCTTTTACTCTTTAGTTGTGTAGCTTTGATCTCTTCCCTTTATGTAGAGAGCTTGTCCTTCTTCTCTTTTACCCTCCCTGTCCCTTCTGTAGATTGTGTACCCTGGTATACTGACATCCCAGTCATGATTCTCCATGTACCATGTTTCTGTGACCTCCACGATATCTAGGTGTTCCTCTTCCATCAGGACCATTAGCTCAGGAAGCTTGTCATCCAGTCTATGGGCATTGATACTCATTGCCCTCCATTTACTGTTGGCATTACCCTTTTTGCTCCATCCCTGTCCTTATTGCCTTTGTCTTTTTTCCATCTACCCCTGTCCTGCCACCTGTTGAACTCTGTACCTTGGTGTTTACCTTACTAACTACCATGTTTTTGGGAGAGACTTGAAATTTCTTGCTTCCCTTCAGCACCTCTCCCCTTGACTAGTTTAAAAATTTGCCAATGAAGCACTTAAACCTATCACCTGTATCCCGAATACTTAGCAATATTATCACTTGCCATATAAATTCAATGAGATGACTGACTCACTTACATTAGTCACAAACAGCTTCTTTTTCTGTAATTGGAGCAACAGAACTTTGATTGATTTGTCCAGATTAATAAAGCACAAGCATTCATTAATGCATCTTTTTTACTTCTTAGTTAATGCTAGTTTAATTTAAAATCAAGCCACAGAGTGACTCATTTGGTTTAGTTACTGCTTCAAACTAAAAAGGCTTTTGGAACTAACATTTTCCCAGCTGATACAGGGCTGAATGGTGGCTCATTCTAGAAGAGTGATTTGTGGGGTTTAGTGACTATTAGGACTCACTTTGAGAGTGGCAAAGTCAGGGCAGGTTATCAGAGGCAAAACTGTCAGATCTTTTAACAAAACAGTAATTTTCTGAGTTACAGAGGGATTTAATGGGTTCAATAGAGGATTACGGTTCACAACCCAAAGCACTCAAGGATTGGATATTTTGAGAGAGCGTCGAGCTGGGGTGAGTTTTCAATGCCAATAAAAGAGCCAGGGGTTTCAGAAAGTCATTAAGCCAGTAAGCCACTAAAAGTCATGCAGGCGGGGGTGGGGGTTGGGGAGTGATTTCTGGCTCTAATTTTGTTAATTCATGATAATTCTTTGCTTTTCACTGAGTCACAGCAGTTTTCAGAGTTGAGTCAGTATGAGAGTGAGAGGGTCAGAGTCTGAAGGGTTTGTACCAATGACAATGGCAAACACTGGAGTGTGACTGAGCTACTGCTTCACAAAGTCAGTAAGCCGCTAAAGCTCAGGCATAGGCTGAATGGCAATGTGTGGAGTTGGGTCTGATATTCTCCCAAACAGGTCACAGTAGTTTCTGGTGCTACTGCTTCAAAAAGTCATTAAGCCACTTAAACTCGTGAAGTGGGGGAGTGCAGAAGTGTGTAGAGTCAGAATCAATGGTCAGGAAATATGTTCTGACCAATGAAATGATTGTATTTTAGATAGCCATGTTATAATATGTTTTCCCAAATCTTTAAAAGGTACTACCTCAGCATAGACTGTTTCTGTCATGAAAGGCTCATGGAAAAATTCCATCCCACATAGACTGTAGGTGATAGCAAAAACAAACAAAATAAAACATATATTACATATAGGAAAGGGTTTTTCCATCGGACACCAAAGTTATTAAGGTGCAAAGTTAGGAGTGTAACGTTGAGCACCATACTCAACAATCCTAATTACACTGACACTACCTCACCAGTGTAATGAGTAAAATTCTAAGAGACAAGTGCAAAGGCTGTAGAGGTGATTAAAAGAGGTGATCAAACATTTGCTAGTTGAAATTCAATGCCAAAAAGTGCAATGTGTTGCACATAGGGAACAAGAACCTGAGGAGAAAGTACTGGATGTAGGAGAGGTAAAGCTGGGCCTGACCTTTAAGGAAAGAGACCTAGATATAAAAAAAGATACCAAATCTCAGTGACTGCTTAAAACAATCAAGCCAGTGTAACAAGATCTACAGTAAGGCAAACAGGATGCTGGGGTGTACAGGAAGGGGCATTGACAGCAGAAGGACGGAGGGATTACTACCTCTCTAGAGACTACTGGTGAGACCCCAACTGGAGTACGGTGACCCGTTTTGGAGTCTTCACCTAAGGAAAGTTAAGGGCAGTCTGGAGACAGTGCAGTGTAGGGTGACCAAAAGGATTCAGGGCCAGCAGAAAAGATCTTACAAGGATTGTCATAAGGTACTGAATATGAACTTGCTGGAGTCCACACAAAAGAGGAAAGATGATATAGACATTCAGTTTCCTGAAAGCAATGAACAAGGTAAACTGTGAAGAACTATTTAGCTTAAGTGGTGGATCAAGAACATAGGGGCATGCCTAGAAACTGATAGGGGAGGTTCAAGAGGGAAGTCAGAAAGTTTTATTTTACCGAAAGGGTGGTGGAGCTGTGGAACAATCTGTCAGATGATTTGATGGACATCAAAACTATCAATGGGTCTAAGCATCACTGGGACAAAACAAAGGGATTAGTGGTTGCTCAGAGTAGTAGCAGTATGGCAGGGAGCATGAGGGTGGTTACTGTGGGGTCAGCACCCTGTGTGGACTATGGGTCCTGGGTTTGTTAGGATTTAATGGGCAGACTGGATGGACCAATGGTCATTTTTTGCTGTCATTGTCTAAGTTTCTATAAAACACAAATCTCACGGGCTATACCTTGTTTGGCTACAACAGCATGTGGTTTCACATGTCAGGTTATAAAATCCTACCACAAAGCCTACTTAGTTAAGTTGCCAATCTTATGTGCTTACAATGACGAACACAATATGACTGCAATAACTATGATTCTGAATATAGAACAGAAAGAACAAAGAGATGCCTGAGATAATTGTTTTTCTGCAAACTTTTCATTAAATATAACAATGCATTGTAAGATATATGGCAGATGTTGTAAGCCAAGCAAGGGATGATTTGTTGATACACTACATTATACATGCACTCTCATGAGGAAAGTATGTTTTGTTGGGTTGTTTTGATGTAACAAACAATGCTATATTGATACAGTTATGATGTATATGTTCCAAGTGTACACAATTTGAAAAAAAAAAACTTTAACCACAAAAAAATAAATATAACAATGCAGTAATAAAGAACATAAGCACAGAGGTGAAAAAAAAATCTTAATAAAATACAATAGTCTTCCAGTATATTTCCTTCAAATAGAATTTGGAAAAATCCAAAGTATAAAAAAATGGAAGGCTTTAAGCAAAAAAAAAAAAAAAAAACTACATCATGGAATCACAAGATGGAAAGATATCAAAAGTGGAATTTTTGGACTGACAGTCATGTAAGGAGAAATACAACTTCAATCAGAATTGATATTTTTATTTGTAGACCATTAATTAGTATCTACAAAAAAATATTTCTCAAAATGGGAGAGGGCCTCAACTGGTTATAACATAAAAAAAAAATTGCAAGAAATACAATACAACGGTATTTGTGCTTGATTAACCAAACAACTACACAACTCCTTGGACAAACACTATTACAAAATTTACAAAAAATTATCTGGAGAAATAAAATCCATTTTATAAAGAATAAAAGGAATTTAGTGTTAAAATGTGTTAGTGATTATAGATTGCTAAATGACAAGTTATTTTGTTCAAATATTTAACTGGGCCTACTATGCAACAAACACACTGCTAAAACAAAGAAACAAAAAAGTATAGTAAAGATTCCACATGTTGGCATTGCAACAAAGATAATGTTGGCTTACTTCATACTTTATGGGACTGCCAATCCATTTATCAGTGGTGACAACAATCCTTTAGTATGTTAAAAGAGTGGGTATGGACATGGATTAATATGCTCAGTCACATGTTGTTTTATTGGAAATGTATAGTACACCACAAAACAGGAATAAGGAATGGCAAGTATTCAAAGCCAATTCCATGGCAGTTGAAAGATTCATTCTCAAGAACTGGAAAATACAAGTAGGAACAATAGGCTTCCTTTAAATGAGTGGAAACAACTTGTATTATGATTTACATAGATACATAGATACATAGATACATAGATACATAGATACATAGACAGTGTCGGCAGATAAGGGCCTATGGCCCACCCAGTCTGCCCATTTGAGCTTGTAAGTTCAGTTTATGTTTTCCTAGAAGTCTGTTGCCCCTTACCACTGACCTCTAGAATTCCTTTATGTCTATCCCATGCATTCTTAAATCCCGTGATTGTTTCAGCCCCCACCACTTCCTCTGGCAGGGTGTTCCACTTGTCCACCACCCGTTCTGTGAAGAAACTCTTCCTCACATTTCCTCTGAATCGTCCTCCCTCCAACTTCATCCCATGCCCTCTAGTCCTGGAACATCTTTTTCGCTTAAAAATAGTGTATTCCTGCACCCTGTTCCTCCCTGTAAGATACTTGTATGTCTCTGTCATATCTCCTCCAGAGAGTACATGTTCAGTTCCTTCAACCTGTCTTTATAGGACTTGTGATGCAATCCATACACCATCTTTGTTGCCTTCCTCTGAACCTTCTCTACCCTGTCTATGTCCTTACTGTACATAGGTATGGTCTCCAGAACTGTACACTGTACTCCAGGTGGAGTCTCACTAGTGTCTTGTATAGTGGAATTATGACATCCCTTTTCCTGCTGGTGATGCCCCTGCCTATACATCCCAGCATCCTATTTGCTTTACCTGCTGCCTTGTCACACTGTTTCCCTGCCTTGAGGTAATCAGAGATGATAACCCCAAGATCCCTTTCCTGCTTGGTGCATACTATATCCCCACCCCCAACTGATATATTGTGCCAGGGTTTTTGTGCCCCATATGCATTATCTTGTACTTCTTTGCACTGAATTTCAACTGCCAAACCCTTGACCATTCTTCAAGTTTCTGCAGGTCCGTTCTCATTCTGTCTATGCCTTCTGGTGTGTCTACTCTGTTACAGAGCTTTGTGTCATCAGTGAACAGCCTTCTAGGTCCTGCACAATGTCACTGATAAAGATGTTGAATAGGACCGGTCCCAGCACTGATCCCTGTGGTACCCCACTGGTCACTCTTCCCTCTGTGGAGTGACAGCCATTTACCACCACCCTCTGTGTCCTGCCACCCAGCCAGTTACCTACCCACCACACTACTGTCCTCCCCACAGCCATATTCCCCAGTTTGTGTAATAGTCTTCTATGTGGCACAGTGTCAAAGGACTTGCTGAAGTCCAGATAGGCCATGTCCACTGCCCTCCCCTGATCCACCTCCCTAGTCACCCAGTCAAAAAATTCAATGAGGTTGGTCCGACATGACCTCCCCCTGGTGAAACCATGCTGTCTTGGGTCCTGTAGTCCACTGACAACCAGATGTTCCACCAATCTCTCCTTCAGTAGTGCTTCCATGATCTTCCCTCCCACACTGAGGTGAGGCTGACTGGTCTGTAGTTCCTGCTTCCTCTTTGTTCTCACTTTTGATAAGGGGACTACATCTGCTATCCTCCAGTCTTTGGGTACCTCCCTGTTTCCAGTTATCAGCTAAACAGGATAGCCAGAGGTTCAGCCACCACCTCTCTTAGTTCTTTAAGGACCCTGGGGTGCACCCCATCTGGTCCCATTGCTTTATCAACTCTTATTACTTCCAGTTCCTTCAGGACCCTTTCTCGTGTAAAGGGACTTGTGTCCATTTCTGCACCATTCTCACCTCTTGTACTCCCTTCAGTCCCATTACCCACCTCTTCCTCAGTAAAGACTGAGCAGAAATATCTGTTCAATATGTCAGCTTTACTGTTGTCATCCTCCACGTGGCTCCCATCCTCCCCCTTCAGTCTCACTATCCCTCCCTTTGTCTTTCTTTTTTCACTTATGTACCTGTAAAAGGTTTTGTCCCCTCTACCCACTGATTTTGCAATGTGTTCTTCTGTCTGAGCTTTGGCTTCCCTTACTGACCTCCCTGCCTCCCTTTGCTTCTCCTGGTACTTATCCCTATCTCCTTCTGCCTGTGTCTTTTTGTATTGCCTGAATGCAATCTTTCTGGCTTTCACTTTCTTTGCTACCTCTTTGAAAACCATAATGGTCTCCTCTTGCTTTTTCCTCTAACCTGCTTAATGCATAATTCTGTTGTTCTTGTAATCCCCATTTTAAATACTGCCCACTGTTCCTCAACCCCTGATTCCTGTCCCATTCCCTTAATGCCTCTTTCAAGTACCTCCCATTTTCCCAAAGTCTGCCCCTAAAATCCAGGATACGTGTTTTGTGTGGTTTGATTCTGCTCTTTCTGTGATTTCAAACCACAATGACTGGTGGTCACTGTTCCCCAGGTGCTCCCCACTGTTACCCCCATCACACTGTCCCTGTTTAGAGCACAAGGTCCAGTATTGCCTTCTGCCGAGTTGGTTCCATGACCAGTTGCTTGAGGAAGGCACCCTGAAAGGGAGTCCAGGATAAATCTGCCCTAGTTGATGCTGCTGCTGGGATGCTCCAGTCCACATCTGGAATATTGAAGTCTCCAACCAGTACTACCTCACCCTTGTCTGCCATCCATTGGATGGCTAGCATCAGCTCCCTATCTGTTTCTTCCTCCTGGGCTGATGGTCTATAGACCACACCTGTGCAGATGGCTGTCCCCATTTTCCTTTCCAGCTTAACCCACAGTATCTCTCCACCATTTTGTTCTTTCTGGATCTCTGTAGCCCTTATGTCATTTTTCACATACAGTGCCACTCCTCCTCCCTTCCTGCCTGCTCTGTCTGTTCTGAATATGTTGTAGCCAGGAATGGCCATCTCCCAGTCATGGTTATCATTACACCAGGTTTCAGTGATGGCCACAATGTCCAGGTCTGACTGCAGCATGACAGCCTCCAGATCTTCCATCTTGTTGCTAAGGCTCCTGGCATTTGCACACATGGCTTTCCATGATTTGACCTCCCTAGACTGTTTTGCTGTTCTACTTCAGCCCCTTCCTTGGTTGTCCTTTATCCCTGGTTCTCATCGCTGTCTGCCCTTCTGCTGAATTTTGCCCCTTTTCTGCCTATCCACCTCTTGGGCACTTATCTCCATCTTTTGTACACTGTTTTGCAGAGATAGCCACTCCTCTGGTTCACTGGTTCCACTTCTAGCTGTGGGGGGTGAGCAAGTAGGTACCCTCCTTGCTGGCCTGCCACCCCCCTTTGCTAGTTTAAATGCTTGTCAATGTAGCATTTAAACTTATCATTGAGTGCTTGGATTCCCCTCCAGGATGGATGCAGGCTGTCAGGCTTGAACAAACCTCCATCCCTCCAGATGGGTCCCCAGTCACCAAAGAATCCAAACCCTTCCTCACAGCACTAGTTCTTCAACCATGAGTTAAAGTTCCTGGTGCATGCACTCCTATGCTCTCCCTTGCCTCTCGCAGGTTGTACTTCTGAGAAAGTGACAAGTAGCTACTTGCTTGAGACTCCTTCCCAAGAAAGTTAAGTGACTTGATCAGGGTCATACATCCCTGTCATTTGTATACAATAGGAATTTCTTCACCTCAGAGTAACAGTTCTGGAAGACCTTTAATACACCATGGAATGATTGGAGTAAAGATGTATTACCTCTGGAGGAGATTGCTTTATATTCTAAAAACAAAGAAATTAAATTGAATTGTACTTAAATTAGCACTGCATAATATCTGCCTTTTACATACAATCAACTTTTGTTGTCATGTTGTTATGGTATCAGTGGCTCAGTAGGTAACATACTCACCTCTGAGGCTGGTAGATCAGAGGACTGTGGGTTCAGTTCCCACATCTGGCACTTGGGTTAATATCCAAGTACTGACACTGTAGTGCAGCATGAGAGGGGTTCTGCACTTCTGAGGTGCCGTCTTTCAGATGAGACATTAAACCAAGGTCCCACCTACCTGGATTGGTGGTAGGTCAGGTGGATGTTAAAGATCCCATAGTACTTATCAAAAAGAGTAGGGGAATTTCCCCGGTGTGCTGGACAAATTTCCCTCATTCACTAAAAATATCACCAACAGCTTAATCTGGTTCAAGGTCTGTTGGCATTCATCTGTATCCCCCTCCTCCGGGTCATGCCTGAAAATAGGCAGGATTTGCCCAGTGTACTTACCTGGTCAACAAAAACGAAATAAATAAAATAAAAATAAATAAAAAAAACCTTTTTGATACCTCCTTCGACAACTTTTATACAAGTTTTGTAAGTAAAATATTCCTGATCCAAATAGAATATATTTTATTTGCAAAAAAAAAAAAAAAAGATACTGTAATAGAATTATTATAGTTTTGATTACTGGATGAAGAAAAAGAGAAATAAGTAAAAAAGGAAATTAATCAAAGAATAAAAAAGAAACAGCATTAAGACAAAAAAAACAAAAACACAAATGTATTAGTCAACCAGTAGGTACAAAAGTAATATAGGACAGGAGGAGGAAAGACTTTTCGCATTCATTGGTGGGAGAGGAAAGAAATAAAAGCATTGTGCTATTACTAGAAAGGTTAACTGAGTAACAAGGTGGTAGTGGGAGATATACATCAACGAATTTAGGTTCCAATTCAGATGTGAATCAATTTCAGTTCAACTTAGTGGTGAGGAAGACATTTTATTTCTGTATGGACTTATGCAGAAACCAAATGAGACCAAATTTGTACTAGAAAGACTGGCTTTATTTCTGCCAAATTCAGTGGCACCCATTGCCAGGTTTCTTCTTGTCTAGTCAAGTCAGTCAGCACCTTTGGACACAAACTGGCAAGAATAGGCAAAGCAATCAATGTTAATTGCTTAACTGCTATGTGTCATTTTGTCTAGTTATCACTCAGGGCACTGTGACAATAATGTCACAACATGACCAGACAAGCAGCAGTATAAATAGAAGATAGGCTTAGATAATGAAGAAGAAGAAGACAGACACAAAGGCATGGGCATGAGTTACCACAGTTCAAAATCCTTTGATAAGCAATGGTAATATGGGATGTAAATTCAGTGTTGGAACTGGTTGAATTGCATTATGAGCTATCTCAGCAATCTTATGTCTATCAGATGAGGATATATAAGAATACATTTTCCACAAAACATGTAAATAAATGGCATTCAAAAGATAATTGAGGAATACAAAAGGAGAAATTGGAATACCTACCCAAGTTCGAAGAAACTAGGAAAGTAATATAATCCATTTTTTGGAATTATGCAGACTCACAGGGAAACCAGTTATTCATTAATCAAAGTGTTATGCAGTTCATTAAGAATGTTATGGGTATCCACCTGGGAAAGAAGGGGGCCAGATGGGTTTTAAGACATATGGGAGAATCAGAATGCAAACAAAACAATGTGGGCATTGGAGATTACCAGCTGGAGATGGAAATCATAAAAGTGAGAGTGGGATTCTCAGAATGTATGCAGAAAATAGTTAATACTTATGATTGCAAACAATAATATAAGAACTTACATCTAGTTTTCAAGACATTGGAATTTTGTATGTCAAGGTGTCTAGAGTAAATGATCACGCAGCCTCCTGGTTTATTAAAAAATGTAAACTGCATAAAATGATTGTACAGAAGGAAATTTGTTGTATAAAATTGAACCCAACATGGAGAAAACAAAATATATAGTATACACTGTATATGTTATAGTGGCGCTACAGCTAGGGTTGAACAGGGGTTTCTATGTTACACCTCAAACTCTCATGGTGGAGTGGCTAAGGTACAAGCACCTCGCGCAGTGGAGAGCCAGAGATCAGGGCTTAATTCCCCATTTCCCAGTATGTTTCGGTTGCATCTGGAAACAAGCCTTGGCTCAGTGTTCCTTTCCCAGTTATCAAATATTTAAATAGAAAATACAAATTTAATTAAAAAATTTCCACTTTAATAACTTTGCAACTTTTCAATGGATTTGCCAAAACAAAATTGCATACACGGTCTTCTGGGGTAGATCTCTTGACATGTCAAGTTTTGTTTTGGTCAGATTGGCAGTTTTTGAGCTGCGCATAGTGAAAAAATGTTAAAATTCACTTTTTTTTTGCATTTTCTCACATTGCACTGTAGCCAAACAATTTGGAATTTTGGCATGAAATGTTCAGGGTAGAAAGGGATTGTCCTAATGAACACTCCCATGCTGGTTTGGTGAAAAAATATGAAACCATCCCAAAGTTATTAAATTTTAAAATGTGGAGTTCTGAACATGCTCAGTTTAGTCTTTTGGATAGAGGAATGGAACAAAAAAGGATCCTTTTTTGACAGACCCTATTCCTTTTTCACAAGAAAAAAATCCATTTTCATGATCCGCCATCTTGTTTTTTTAATTTTGCCAAAAACAAAGTCCTATATCTGTGTCCAGGGATGTGTTTGTCACACTCCAAAGTATGTGTGTTGTTCATCAGGAGTTGATGAGCTGCTCTGTGTGTTTTATTTTAATGTGGCTCTGAAAATGTTTTTATTAATTTTAAATCCTTTTTCATCATTCTTTAAATTCTGTTTTCACGTGTCCTTTTTTGCCATGGCAAAAAAGGAATTTGTCTGGCAAAAAAGGATTAGTGACTTCGATTTTTTGTTCAATCCTTTTTTGCCAGACACATTCCTTCTTTGTCATGATGAAAAAGAATGGCAAAAAAGGAATTTGTCTGGCAAAATAGGATTGAAAAAAAAGTCTAAGTCCTTAATCTTTTTTGCCAGACAAATTCCCTTTTCGCCATGATGAAAAAGGATGGTGAGAAAAGAGGATTGTTTTAGAAACTAAGTCCCTAATCTTTTTCCTCCAGATGGAATCCTTTTCTGCTACCACAGCAAACAATTGGTCATGGTGAAAAAATATTTATTTTTCATCAGCTCTCTTTGGACCCCTGTATAATCATACTTGGTTTCTAATGGCACCCCCCCAACCTGAATCCCCATATCTTTATTTTTACTTATTATGTACTTTTTAGATTTCTTTTTTTTTGTGGCACTCTGCCACTGTGTTCCATTCTCCCTGGTGTCTAGTGGTACCCCCACCCTTCGATGCTCATTTTCAGTGATCATTGGTGGTTATTGACATCCCCATCCTCCCATCTCTGTTTGATCCTGAAAATAAGAAAAATATCCCTCAATGTCTTTGCTTTTTTTAACCAGCAAAAGAAAGTCCATCGCTGATCACACCTGCACCCCCACCTGACCACCCACTGTTCACCCACCTTCCCACACCCCCCTTGACAACCCCATACATCCTCACTCACCTGAAGAGGTCCCAGGTTTGAGATCTGCTCTCCCAATCGAAGACATGTCTTGCTGCTGGAACCGGTAGCTACAATATGAGAAACTAAGGTAAATGGTGTTCAATGCATTTCAATGGGGTTTTGACTTTTATGCATAACTCAGCTGTTTTTTGAGATTTTGACCCCATATTTTCAAAATGGCATTTTGGAGAACCCACCTCATAAACAATATGACTGTTGTTTTGCAACTCTTGCCTGAAAGGTGAATTTGAGATCACTTGGTGAATTCATCTTTTGGGCAGGATTTGTGTAATGAAAGTCATATTGTTTATGAGGTGGGGTCCTCAAAAGGCCATGTTGAAAATTTAAGGTCAAAATGTCAAAAAATGCCTGAGTTATGACCATTTGTTTCAATTTTGTTATGCAAGTTGGTAACTTTGTAAGTTTAAGACATTTTGACACCAAATTTTCAACAACACTTGTTATTACTCCATGGAATGTATGTCACAGGTGTCATTTTTCAAATTCTACCAAAATGTGTTTTCGAACCTGTGGCATGGAATGGTATTGCTGTTGTGGATAATTATGTTTTGGGGGGATTTGAAAATTTAAAATGCACAGTACATCCAGTGGGGTAATAACATGGTTATGCTGAAAATGTGGTCACTCTTGCCCTAAACATGTAAGCGTAGGGCCCAGAGAGCTTTGCACTCCCACAGGCACATACATATGTGCATGTATGGAGGGATGGGAGCACAGGAACCAGAGGGCCCTGTACTTCCATGGCCAAATAAGGAAATAAATTGCAAAAAACTTTGGTAATGCATAAGTTAGGGCTGAACTAACAAAAGTAGGGAAATATGGTGTTAGGGTTTCCTATCCCAACACCCTATCCCCCAACCTGCACAGACCAACAGGCAGGGAGGGTCTGTCTTGGGGCAGTCAACCCTAATGCTCAACCCATTCCATTACAAAATAAGGTGACATGGGTACAGCATGGAGAATGGGGTGAGCATTAGGGCTGATGGCCCCAAGACAGACCCCCCCACCTGTTGGTCTGTGCAGGCTAAGGGATGGGGTGTTAGGGTTAGAAACCCTAATGCCACATTTCCCTACTTTTGCCAGTTTAACCCTAACTGATGCATTAATTTTATAGCAAATTTGCATTGTAGCAAAAAGTTACTACCTACTTCTTTTGTACAGTCTTCCCTGCATGATTGTTACATTTTTCTGTACATAATGTTTATATATCATATTTGCCTTCTATTGCAGTGTGTGAATTATACTGTGACTCTGAATGTATATCTAGCTGTTTTTTTTTGTTCTTGAACTATATTTAGTTGCTTTCTGTAAGAATTGTTTCACCCTCTGGGTAAACCCTGAAAAAGGGACTGTAGTTGTCTCAGTGGACTTACCCAGTCACCAAAACTCAAATAAATGAAGTGTTTTGCAATACATATCTATCTATCTATCTATCTATCTATCTATCTATCTATCTATCTATCTATATCTATATCTATATCTATATCTATATCTATATATACTCTATGCAGAAAACTTCATTAATGCATCAGTTAGGGTTCTTCTACAGTGAAAAAAGTGAGAAAATTCAATTTTAGGGTTCACACCCCTTGCACCTCACCCCCAACTTGTCCCCCACCAACAGGGTGTGCATTGGGGTCGTTGGCCCTAACTCTCAGCCCATCCATGTGTAAATAAGCTGAGGTGGTGCAGTGTAGGAGAAGGGGTGAGAGTTAGGGCCAACAACCCCAATGCACACCCTGATGCCTGTTGGTGGGGGGTGGGCTGAGGGTGGGGTGCAAGGTGTGGGAACCCTAAAATTGAATTTCCTCACTTTTTTCACTATAGAAGAACTCTAACTAATGCAGTAATGAAGTTTTGCACATAGAATTTCCTTACTTTTTAATAAAGAATGGAAAAGTAGAAAGTTGCACAAGTTGGGAGCACGGGGCCCTTCGGGCCTTGCACTTCCACCATGTGATTTTGTGTGACGTAGTAACAGTAAGTGCAATGCAAATGCAAGTGCAAACAGTTATGCACATGGTGTTGCAAATATAAATGGTAACACAAACAGAAATAGAAATGCAAGCACAAAGTAATGCCAAAGCAGACAGTGACGGAAACGGAGACACAAACAGAATTTCATACGAAACGCAACTGGTAATGTGCACGTTCATGATACTGCGATTGTAAATGCAAATGGTAATGGTGACAGCAACAATAACGCCAAAGGAGACAGAAACAGAAATGCAAGTGTGTACGAAAATGCAAACCATAACATGCACGGACATGGTACCGCAATTGTAAATGGAAATGGTAACAGTAACAGCAAGAATAATGCCAAAGGAAACAGAAATGGAACCATTAATGCAAGTGCATATGGAAACACAAACCGTTAAGTGCACGGTCACGGTATCTTAATTGTAAACACAAATGGTAATGGTAACAGCAACAATAATGGCAAAGTAAACAGAAATGCAAGCATGTCAGAAATTGCAAACTGTAATGTGCACAGTCACAGATCCACAATTGTAAACGCAAATGGTAACGGTAACAGCAAAAATAATGCCACAGGAAAGAGAAATGCAAATGCAAGCAAGTACAGAAATGCAAACCATTACATGCATGGTCATGGTACCGCAATTGTAAATGCAAATGGTAATGGTAACAGCAACAATAAAGCCACAGGAAACAGAAACGCAAACACTAATGCAAGCACGAACAGAAATGCAAACCATAATGCGCACAGGCATGGTACCACAATTGCAAATACAAATGGTAATGGTAACAGCAACAGTAATGCCAAACAAAACAGAAACGAAATGCAAGCGCAAACAAAAAAGCAAACCGTAACGCACATGGTGGCGTAGATAGGAATGGTGACACAAACTGTAACAGAAGTTAAACTGAAAATGTTAAGTGGCACAGTAACGAAAGGGCACACCCTTCTTTTGCCCCAAAACTGCATTGAAAAACACAGTGAAAACAAACAATTTATGCATAATAATGGACCTTGGAGCACAAAATTAGGACTTGGAATACTAAATTGCTTATATCTCAGGAACCGTACGATGCAGGAAAAATATTTTTTATTGCGTATGAATTATGATTTTCCTGGCTAGTTTTGTAGTTAGCTCCCATTTGAGGGCCTAAGCATTTTTGTGATGAAAAGTCTGTATCTCACGCCGTTTCCGAGATATGGGTCCTGAAAGGCATGACAGACGCCATAATGTCATCCTATGGGAAAAAGCGTCAACTTAAGAGTGCCGACAGTTTGCTGCCCTGTAATATTTTTTCACCAAACCATCAAAAGGCACATCTGTGGGATGTTGGCTTCCTTCCCTCCAAAGTATAGCCCAAAAGACCAAACCGTTATTTTGCAGCAGGGTGGCAAAGAATTCCTGTAATGCAGCAGACACCATAATGTTATCCTATGGGGAACAACATCAACTTCATAGTGTCGTACATTTGCCACCCTGTAATATTTTTTGACCAAACCACCAAAAGCCATATCTGTGTGATGTAGCCTTTCTTCCCTCCAAATCTCAAGTAAAAAGACCAGACCATTTCCAAGTCATTGAATGTCAAAGATTAGTAAAATTTCCCTATCTATTCCATTATGAAAAATCTGGCCATCTTGTCCTGCCCTCATGATCAAAGATGGTGATCAAAGAATCTCATGATCAAAGAATCTCATGATCAAAGAATTTGCAGGCTCATGAACAAAGAATTAAAAACCTTATAAATAAAATAATTGAAGGAATTGCTGTAAACCACCACCATGGTTCGAAAGAACGAAGCCCCCTGAGCAACACCCACCCTCATTTGATTTCCTGGGACACCCCTGAGCTGAGAAAATTGATTTTTAAATTGAGCCATCTCATCCTTCGCTCACGAAGCATGATTGCGATCAAAGAATCTCACGATCAAAGAATTTACAGGCTCATGATCAAAGAACTTGCATTGTCATGATCAAAGAATAAAAAGTCTTCAAATTTAAAAAATTAACAGAAGTGCAGCAAACTACCACCACAATTTGTCAGAGCGAAGCCCCCTGAGTAAAACCCACACTCATTTGTCTTCCTAGCACACCCGTAGGCTGAGATAATTTATTTTTTTTATCTGCCCATCTCATCCCTCCCTCGCAAGTCCCTCGGAATGGAAAGAGGTGCTCTGAAATTATTTTTGAGAGTCTCTTTCCATAATAGTGCACATAAAACACACAGTCAGTGGCTGGCCATGGAGGTGAGAGGGTGGGCTGCCAGTCACCGGCCGGGGAAGGGGGGTGCCAGTGGATTGGCACAGCTGGGTGGGGCGGGTGGGGCCACACTTTAGACTACCAGGAAAGGGCAACTGCTTATGGATTTTATTATGATGGGGCATTAGACTACCAAGGATATGAAAATAATAATTATATGCAGATCAGTGGGGGCACTAGACCACCAGGAGATAAATAAAAATATAGAGGCAAGACACATTTGGAGGGGCACTAGACTACCAGGGAATATATATATATATATATATATATATATATATATTTTTTTTAAATAAAGATTGGGGGGGCCACTAGATGACCAGGGATACAATGATCATTACATATCTTAGCATGATGGGGGAGGGCACTAGACTACCAGGGATATAAAAAAACTAATGTTTTTTACTCAGATGGGGCAGAATGAAGCCCCCTGACCAAAACCCACCCTCTGTTAACTGGCTAGGACACCCCTGGACTGCAAAATATGTATTTAGAAACCTGGCCATCTCATCCCTCCCTCACAATGCACGATCGCGATCAAAGAATTTGCAGGCTCGTGATCAAAGATCGTTAGTGAGCCACAATTCAAGATTTTAAACATTCAGAACTCTATTTTTTGACTGATTAGGATGCAACCAAAGGCATGGCTCGATGGATCAGGGCCCCCTAAGTAAAACTCATCCAAGTTTTACTTCAGAAGTGACCCCCGAGCCGAGATATTTGTGTTTTTCTGATCGGAAAACTGAAAACAAGCTGGTGGACCTCGTGATCAAAGAATTTTTGAAAATCCTCGGAGACAAAGATTCTTGAACTGTGAGGCTGCAAATTCTTTGATCGCCTTCCAGGACGAGATAGCCAGAACCCCATTCTTTGTTCACAAGATATACATATAAATGTTCCCATTGACTTATAATGGGAACTTAAAAGTGGCATAACTTTTGAATGCCTTAATATTTTTTTTTTTCACCAAACGAATAGCGGCATGTTCAGCCACCAAAGCTCTTTCAAACAAGCCATATCGCAGAGTGGCACACCACACAATGACTGTGCAGGACCACATCCAGAATCCCAAAAGGTGCCTCCAAAAATGGATCATTTTGCATTTTTCAGTGCTTTCATATGCAAAGACTGGAAGTCTGACCAAAACACAATTTGGCAAATCAAGAGATCTACCAAGCCCCACTGTGCGTACCAAATTTCAGGCAGATGTGTTGAATGGGTCCAAAGTTATTAAAGTGCAGACTTTTGAGTTTAGTATGTAAGTGACCACTGAACCCTAACTATAGTGGCACGACCACACCTCTATAATGTGTGTTGTGTGTGTGTGTGTGTGTATATATATATATATATACACACACACATATATAGATATCTATCTATCTATCTATATATATATATATATATATATATATATATATATATATATATATGTAATAGATAACCTACTCTAAGGTGTGTGGTCATGCTCTGATATACACAGACTTTGGTGTGCACTGTTATGCACGAGGACGCAGGTCAACTGTGTCAACCACCCAAGGTGTGCACATATTGGAGTGCAACTGCACACCCTAGAGTGGGTTATCTATCTTATAAAATTTCAAAATTGTTTTGGAGGGGGGTGAAAGTGAAGGTGTGTGGTTGCGCTCTGATATACGCACAGTCATGTGATGTGTTTCAACCAATCAGCAGGAGTATTTTTTTACCCATTTTATAAATATATATATATATATATTCATATATTCATTGCAAAAAAAATTCATTAATGCATCAATTAGGGATGACTCCACACCAACAAAAGTCTGGAAATTTGATGTTAGGGTTACCAACCCTACTCCCCCCCACCCTCCATTGACCAACAGGCATCAGTTTGTGCCTTGGGGTTGTTGGACCTAACTCTCACCTCATTCCATTTGTAAGAAAGCTGAGATGGTACCACTTAGTAGAATAGGATAAGAGTTAGGCCTGACAGACCAAAGCCTGTTGGTCTGTGGAGGGTGGGGGAGTAGGATTGGTAACACTAACATTGAATTTCCAGACTTTTGTTGGTGTGGAATCAACCCTAACTGATGCATTAACAAAGTTTTTTGCAATGAATTTTCCTTCATTTTGACAAACTGTTTAATAGGTTCACAGGTTCATTGTAGGGGTTCAAGTCTAAAAGTCAAGCAGGCCATAAGCAGACTTGCCACTAACTGTGAAAAAATTCTAATCCCCCCATATATAGGTCTAATTGATGTTTAAATAGGGTAATAGATGGAGCACCTACCACCGAATCTGGTAGAGCATTCCACTCTTTAACTACCCTCTGATTAAACCATCTCCCTCTCCTTGTGGTCCTATAGAACTCTCCCTTTAACTGATATGAGTGCAATCTACTGCCTCTAGTCTGATTATCTTTCCTTGTTAACCCAGAGACTTCACAGATCATGTCATCATGCCTAGCTCTGTATACAAATCATAAGCTACCTTGGATTCCCTGGTAACATACTGAATACAAACCCAAATTTTCCAGTCTATCCTCATAGGCCTTTTCCTTGACTGCTATGATCTCTCTTGTCAATTTTCTCTGCACTCTCTCCACCACTACCATATTCCCTATGCTTTGAGGCATGGTAAATGGTGCCCCATACTCCATCACTGGTCTCACCAGAGAGCAGTACCGTGGGATCAACACATCCCTACTCCTACTTTTAATGTTTCTTAGTATGTTTCCCAGTATACCATTTGCCCTCTTAATACATTCTCTGTTCTGAATGTCAAATTTAAGTGTGTCTGTTATCCAAATGCCTAGGTCCTTCTCATTCTCCACACTTAAAATTACTTTATTATTTATAGTATACACTGCCTTCTTATTATTACTTTCAAAATGCATCACTTTACATTTTGTATAATTGAATACTAATTTATACTTGGTGGCCCATGCTTCCAGTTTTTTTAATTGATTCTGAAATGTAAATACTGCCTCTGTATTATTTATTATAGCCCCCACCTTTGTATTGTCCGTGTATTTATACATCCATACTCCCTCTTCTGCCAGCATGGTCGAAAAAAACATCCTAAACAATATAGGGCCCAAAATTGATCCTTGGAGAACCCCACTAGACACCTCACCCTAGTCTGAATGATATCCCCAAATGCCCACTCTCTGCCACCGGTCCTTCAATCAGGATCCTGTCCATGCCACCAAACCTTTGTCCAATCCAGTCTCCAACAATGAAACTAACAATCTTTCATGTGATACAGAGTCAAATGCCTTAGAGTAGTCCAAATAGATCACATCCACAAGCAATCAAAGATCCAGAGCTTGACTGACAGGCTTAAAACAATTCATCAGATTCATTACACATGACCTTCCTCTTACAAAACCATGCTGTGTGATATCCCCTACTCCTAATTCAATCAGTTCATCTTCGATAAAGTCCTTTATACAACCCTCCATCAATTTTCCCACCACCGAGGTGATGCTTATGGGTCGATAGTTCTCCATTGTATTTTTACCCCCCCCCTTTTAGGACTGGAGTAATATGTGCTTTCTTCCAATCATCTGGGATCTTACCCATTTTTAGAGATAGATTGAACAACAGTGTCAATGGCCCACAGAGTTCCTCCGCCTTTTCATTCAAAAAATATGGATGCATTCCATCCAGCCCACCAGATTTATGCTTAGTAAGATTTTTAAGTTTCTTATAAACCTCCTCTTCCCTTATAATTCCATGGGTCTTATACTCTCCCTTCTTATTTGTACCATTACATTCATCCTTATTTTCTTGCTTCTGGAAGACTTCCAGAAAATACTTGTTAAACACACTGGCCATTACACTTTCATCCTCAATTATATCATCCTCTACTTTTAATTTTACTAAATTATTTAGCCCATGTCTTAGACTCTCTGTATAATTACAAAAATGCCTACAGTTATCTTTTTTACTAGTAGCTAAATTCAGTTCAGCTTGTGTTTTGGTCTTTCTAATTGCTAATTTACATCGTCGTAACTTTTTTTTTAATCTATCTTCATTATACTGCATTTGATCCTTCTTAAATTTTCTATATGCCCTATTCTTATTGTTTATCATTCTTTGAATCTTTTTACTGAGACATTTGGGGACTCTTCCTCTCTTATTATGTTTCACAACCACAGGGACATAAGTGGTCACACACTCCTCAATTTTAGATTTTATGGTGTCCCACATCTTATCAAGGCATAGTTCATGTAGTTCCTGCCTCCAGTTCCAGTTCCACAAACACTACCTTATTCCTACTAGATTTACCTTTTTAAAGTTCCTTAGTCTTGCCTTTCCAGTTAATTTATTTGAGCTATGAATTATTACAAAAACTATCATATTATGATCACTTGTCCCTAATGGATGTATTACTTCTACATTTTCCAGAAACGCTTGCATATTACTGAGAAACAAGTCTAATACATTGCTGCCCCTTGCATTCTGTTTCACACACTGCTCAAAATTATTTACTAGGCAATAGTCTAAAAATCTTCTTTCTATTAGTCCCAATCCACATCCAGAGTTCAAATTAATATTTGGAAAATGAAAGTCTCCTAGTAATATTACATCACCCCTAAGTTCTTGATCCTCAAGGGATTTCACAAGGGCAAGATTCTCCTCTTCAGACAAGTTTAGAGAATGATAACATAATCCTAAGATTATGTCCCTTCCTTTTCCATTGACGTTTTATCCATAGTGTTCTACCATATTATCATTATTTTTTTCCATACTTAATTCCTGAATTTTTATATGACTGGATATGTAAAGAGCTATACTGCCTCCCTTGTTATTATGTCTGTTTTATTGGAGGAACTTGTATCCCTCTATTTCTTCCACCCAGTCGTCAGTCCTAAGTCATGATTCAGTAATAGCACAAATATCTATTTTTTCTGTCATAAGAGTGTATTTTAGTTCATCCATTTTATCCTTCATACTTCTGGCATTCAGAAGCAGTACCCTGATGTTATCCCTTTCCCTACTACCCTTCTTTACTGACATTTTGTCATTGTCTGATGTTAGTTGGTTATGAACCCATCTCCCCTTTGTTGTTAGTTTAAATGTTTCATAATTTCTTTCTTAAACATAAGGCCCAACTCACTGCTTCCCTTTTTTATTAAATGCAATCCACCACTACAGTATGCTCTGTCATTGTTACAAAAGTATTCCCAGGTTTTAACACAGTTTATTCCTTGTAGTAAGCACCACCTTCTCATTCAGTTATTAAGTCTCATAATTTTTTGATTTACTGCAAAGCTCACCCATGGGATGGGTAAAACCTCTGAAAAGATTGCTATTCCATCAATATCCTTTATTTCCTTCTCTATCTTGATGTACTCCAGGATCATCTGGTCTTCTCTATCATACCCAATGTTATTGGTCCCGGCATGTATCAGAGCTATTGGTTTGTCTGTGCTTTTCTTAATGATTTCTGGTACTAGCCTACTAATATCCTTTAATTTAGCTCCTGAAAAATAAGAACTGGTCACCCTTTCCTTTTCGATCCTAGTAGTATAAGCATCAGTAAAGTTGATAATTGAGTCTCCCAGTATATACACCCTGTTCCCCTCTTCCACTTCAGTACATGTACCGCTTTCCACCTCCATATCCCTGTTACTTGTAGGCTCTCTGATGTCATTCTGTATCCCTAGAACAAGACTATGCCCCTGGAAGTCAGACTGCGGGTCCATGTTTTGTTGACTGTTAACCTCATTTATGGTTGTTATTCCTATGTTGTTCTGTACAGAACTTTGCCCTAAAATATCAAGCTCAGAACCTACGGTTTGTGGCATGCCATCCCCTTGAAGGATGCCCCCCCTATTATTAGAAAGCTGATGACCTTGTACTCTCATTGTTTGTCAGGGTTGTTAATGGGTCATACTTATTAGACACAGGCAACATGAATTCCATGGTCCTTCTTCTCTTTTTACTTTTCCTAGTACCTTCATGCTCCTCCCATGTGTTGACATCAGTCCCTTTTATGGCATGGTTCTGCATTAGTTGCATCAGTAATATCTACTCCACTATTAACATTATGCCTGTGACATTTCAGTTCAAGTTCTAGGCTGAGCAGTTTACTTTTTAATATTTTCAATTCCATGCATTGTTTACAGATGTACTTTTGTAATTCCTTGCAAATGTCAGTACTAAAGTGACTACACTCTTTACATTTTATTGCTAACTCACCACTCTTCAGGGCTACTGTATATCTTCCCATTTTGTAGCTTCTGTAACAACCATTATACCACCTTCAAACAAGACGTCTCCCACTTCTCAGGCTTAACACGCATAACATGCGCAACACATGCCAACATGTGTGTCTCTGCATGCTTCTCCATGTGCAGTCACTGCATGCTCGAGCTCACAGCACTCACTTGCCCCTCAGGTTATAAATGCTGTGATCTGGAAGTAGTCAAAAGATCATGTCACCACATCCCAATACACAGCTGTTTAAACATATAAAAAATATGTAGTACTGTTAAAAAGTAGGTCTTTGAAACCCAAGTGTCCCTCAGTTTGAGCTTCCACATAAAAGGAGATTGCTGGGTACTGACTGTAGCTCTCTCAAACAGGATACTAGAACTACAGCCCCCAACTCCCTTCCAGGTAAAGCATTCGGCACACTCAAGGTCTAAAATAGCAGAGACAGTTATGCTACATGTCACAACCACACTCCTGCCTCCTGTCACTCTGCTTTTGGCAGACACAGAGGATTGCAGAAGCCCAAAAGTGCCGGAGCTCGCTCGCCCCTCAGGCTATAAATACTGCGACCCGGAAGTAGTCAAAAGGTCGTGTCACCACCTCCCAATACACGACTGTTTAAACATATAAAAAATATGTAGTACTGTTTAAAAGTAAGTCTTTGAAACCCAAGCATCCCTCAGTTTGAGTTTTCACTTAAAAGCAGACTGCCGGGTACTGAATGTAGTTCTCTCCACCAGGATACTAGAATTACAGCTCCCAACTCCCTTCCAGGTACAGCATTCCACACACCCAAGGTCTAAAATAGCAGAGACAGTTACACTGCACGGCACAACCACACTCCTGCCTCCTGTCACTCTGTCACTGCCGTATTGGTCCTAGTAAAAACAAATCCAGAACAAATGGTTTAATACCTTTTATTGGACCAACAAGAATTTACAAAAAGAACAAATAGCTTTAGCTTTCAGATCAACAAGTCCTTCTTCAGAAGTTTAATGACAGTTATTTAGAAAATACCATATTATTAACACTTAGACCATGCAGAAAAAAATAGAAATAATTCTCATTGGTTTAAAACAGGCCTTCAGAACATAATTAAAATGATGCTTGAATATCTCAAGTGTGCTTTCAGATGAACCAAACTTAAAGGTAAAAGCTGGTCTAGAGATGACAGCAGGCAGAGAGTTCAACCCACATATATTACATCATATATCAGTCTAATAAGTAACAAAACACTAAGATTCTCTACTCACTAAATTATATTTCAAGTGAAAAAACCTCTCGAAGACACATACTTTAAGAGCGAGGTAACATTACACTAGTAGAATCCAGCTTCAGCTCTACTCGGAACTCTGTTAGTTTGTGAATACAGCCTATGACAATAAAATGACCCGGGGAAAACAATTGCATGCCAACATGTAACATATTAGCAAGTAATAAATAAAAAATAAGCCCCCAAAATACAATAGAAATTATCCCTACATGGCATATAGAAGGATGAAAGTGATGTTTACCCAAAGTGAGTAAGTGTATCACACTGATGAAAGTACAACTGGCTGGAGATATATTCCCAACATACTCTCAACAAGCTGATATGTTCCAGAAACCTTAAGGCCTTCAGTGTGGTAAAAAGATTTTATACATGATAATATCAATTGTCAGTGTAAGTGCCAGATACAAAGCAGTACTAGTCAAGGACCCCAAGAAACTGAGACTAATGCAGTCTGATATGTACAGATTTCAATAAATTGTCAGCATGTAATTGAAATAATACATATACAGAAACAGCCCAAGGAATCTAAGCAAACATTCCTAGGAATTAAATCCCCCACCCTGGGGAAAGTAACTACTTAAAATGAAATATATTTACATGAATACTAATACACCATCAATTGCACCAATCACTACAATAGTTACCCAAAAACCTGCCATGACCTTTGTCACACAAAATAATTTGTCATGTATAGTCAAGCACTTCAGTACCACCGTCTCTGTTCGAATGAGGAAGACAGAGATAGACATTTAGCTATGTTGAAAAACACCTTTATTGAGCAGGGACACTCTTCCAGAGAAATTGACAGAATAGTGGAATGTGCTACACAAGTATCAAGAGAACACCTACTGTAATATAATGAAAGGAACACTACTAGCAAAGTACCATTAGTAGTCACATATAATCCTGACCTTGGACTTGTACATAACATTATTAAGAATCTACACCCAATAATCAGTGAGGATGAAACCCTTAGTTGTATTTTTTGAGAACTGCCACTACTATCTTTTAAACAACCACCCAGTTTAGCCAACAAGATTATTAAGAGTAAACTTGAACCTGAACAGAGCGCCATGACATCATATGGCACACAACCCTGTAATAAATGCAGATGTAAAACTTGTAAGCACATTTCCACTTCAGACTGTGTGGTTACCTCACAAAACAGACAATTCAGGATGTTGGGTAATCATACATGTACATCAAGCAATGCTGTTTATCTTGTTCAATGCAGGAAATTTCCTCACATAGGGTATGTGGGGGAGGTGAAATGACAACTCTGCACTAGAATGAATGCACACAGGTATGATGTTAATAGGAAGATGACTGACAAACCAGTGGCACAACACTTCTCTTAGGGTGACCACTCAATGTCAGATATGACTGTGATGGTCTTGAATGGACATTTCAACAGTGCACAGCAGAGACGAGCTTGTGAGATTAGACTTACGTTACTTCTTAATATGGTGGAAGATGGCTTGAACATTGATATTGGATATATGACACGTTACACGTAAACTTACATGGACCTTTACTTCAAATGATGGTCATACATATTTTAGGTTTTCAGCTAGCCTTGGACTTTGACTCTTATACAGTCCATCTTAACTGGTTATCTACAGGTTGGCCTCTCACATTAGTATTGTGTGAATGTGTGCATATATGTGTGTGTGTGTGAGTGTGTATGTGTGGATTTGTTTATGTGTGTGTTGCAGGGGGAGAAGAAGTGTGGCACATTGAATTTTTAATATGTGTATTTGAGTTGGGTGGTTATGTGGGTATAGTGGATGTGAATATTGTGGTGATATTGAGGTAATCTTATGTTCAGGTACATGACATTATGGTGTCATAGTGGCTAGTACTCTAGACTCATATTATAGTGGATATTTACTTCCTTCTGCTAGTTCTGTAGTTTGAGTATATACTGTTATGTTTTTACATTTTGTACTTATTAGGACACATTGGCCTGGATATTCAAAGTGGTTGTGCATGCACAACTGCAGAGATGTGCCATGGAGTGATATTCCATGGGAGCCACTGCGCAGCACAAGTAGCAGTGCACCAATGTGCAATAGTAATGAATGCATGTGCAAGGGCAGGGGGTGTACCCATGAATATGTGGCACAGTGCGATATTCAACCCCCGACCAATGGCGCAAGTGTTGAGCAACTGCTAGATGTGCGGAGCAGACTTGAGCCTATAAAAACAGGGAGCAAGCGGGGAGATGGCAATTGTGCCAGAGGGGAGCAGAACAGAGAGAGACAGACAAAGACAGAGAGAGAGAGAGAGAGAGAGATTGAGAGAGTGAGAGAGAGAGAGAAAGAAAGAGAGAGCGAGAGAGTGTGTGACAGACAGGGAGACCGACAGAGGGAGTGAGGGGGAGAGAGAGAGAGAGAGTGTGAAAGAGCCACCAGGCCTGAAGGGAGTAACACAGACACCCACAGGGGTGGGGAAACAGAGCCTGCAAGTGACAGCCAGCCAGGGGCAGGTGGTGCAGGAGGGGGCCAGGGTGAGTGACAGGCACTGCTCCACAGAGTTGGGTGGGCAAGTGGAGCTGGATGCCCAGGGTGTGACAGGACAACAGGGGCCATGGCCAGTGTAGTATTCCAGATGGAGGCCATAATGAGGGGTGTGAGGAGGCAGGAGGCAGAGTGATGTGGCCATGGAAGGGCCCATTGGCAGTATGCCCGGAATAGGCAGTACCGGCCCTGCATCAGCTTTGAGACCCATGCTGACATGAAGATCATGGGCCAGTATCGCCTGAACCAGATGATTCTGAGGCAGCTCTGTGAGCTGTGCAGTGAGGAGATGCAGGCACCCACTAGACAGAGCCACACCCTGACAGTGGAGATGAAGGTAACAGCTGTCATGTGCCTGCTTGTCACGGGCACCTTCCAGAGACCAACAGGGGACACCACAGGCATAACTCAGTCAGCCACATCATGACGACTCACACAATTCCATAACGTCCTGCTGCCACAAGCTGCAGAATGCATCCACTTTCTCAGTAATCAGGCAGAGTGTACAGCAACCATGCAGGAGTTCCACAGGGTAGCATGGATGCCTGGTGTGTTAGGGGCCATCGACTGTACCCATGTGGGCATCTGCATGCCACCTGGCCCAGAGGGGATAGCATATGTCAACAGAAAAGACTACCCCAGTATCAACTGCCAGGTGGTGTGCGATGCCAAGGGGTGCATAACCAACATCTGTGCCACACCCCCTTGGGGTGCACATGATGCCTACATCTGGCATAGCTCAGCATTGTGCCACAGGTTTGAGAGTGGGGACATCCCAACAGGTCACTTAGTGGGTGAGTATGTCTAGACCATGGGTAGCTGGGCAGAGCAGGGCATGGGAGGGGGAAGGCAGGGCTGAGTGCTGGTGGGTGTGCCAGGGATGGGAAAGGGGCACAGTGACAGAGGACATCATGCTAACTGAATCTCTGTCCACATAGATGACAGTGGCTACCAACTCAGGCCCTGGTTGCTCACCCCCTACCGGCACCCGTCATCCCCAGCAGAGGAACAGCACAATGAGGCACATGCCAGCACACAGAACATCACTGAATGTGTATTCAGGAGGCTGAAGGCATGGTTCCATTGCCTACACAGGTCCAGCGGTGCCCTACAGTACAGCCCGTCTAAGGCCTGTGGCCTATTCCTGGCCTGCTGCATGCTACACAACATGGCCATTGACCGTGGGATAGCTGTCGAGGCCAATGAGGGGGAACAGCAGTGGGGACAACATGGGCAATGGGCTAGGGGTGGTGGACAGCCCCCCCCCGGTGGAGGGATCCTCAGCTCCAGAGGATGGCTCACCAGCATCGCAACATAATCGCACAGGAGCACTATGGCAAACGCAGGTAGGTGGACAAATCCCATGTACAGAGCAGACACAGTGGCAGGGCACACAGGCATGTGTGGGCAAGGCCATGGGCATGCACACCCAGACGTAGGGCAGGGGTGTGGGGGGGCCGTGCCACACAGCCACATGCAATATAACACAGCACTGTACAGCAACAGAGACACACACACACACATGCACACACTGGCACCTGCAGACACGCACCCAGGTGCTAGCACGTGGCATGGATCAGATGCAGGGTGCCGGTGCACATGCACAACCAGTGCTGTGCTGGCATCATCATCCACATGCCAAATGGGCCAGCAGCTGGGCAGGTGAACACATGGGCAGCATGTGACATGACACACAGATGCCACATCTGTGTCATGCACACACACACATCACCCAGGTGCATACAGGGTGGTGGCAACAGACAGAAAACAGGGGACAGGGTGGTGTGCATATCAGGTCCGCCACATGGACACATGGCCACCATGGACATGGGGGCAGCCACGACACAGCTGCTCAGCAGCCACAGGCTGCGCAATGGCCACAGGTGGGGTCTGCAACTGACCCCCAGGGGGTCAAACTGCGGGAACATGACCGGGTCCTTGAAGGGGTCTGCAAGCTCCCAAACAGACCCACCCCAGGCGTGTCTAGGATGCCCACAGTGGAGCACAGTGTCAACACTGAGGGGGTCACCTGATGCCGGGGCTGTGGGGTAGACATTGCATTCTGCGGTGTCTGTGGTAGGCGGCCATGCCCTGTGGCAGCCAGTGGTGCAAGGCCGACCATGATTGCACTGGCTATGCGGTCCAGGGATGCGGTTGTGTCCTCCTGCAGGTGCTGCATGGCCTCCAGGACCTGTGTGGTGCCCCTCTCATGCTGCTTAGCTGCGTGGTGCACCTCTGCGCAGAGTGCATGCACCCCAGCTATGAGCAGCACCTGTTGCTCCATGGAGACCCACAGCAATCAGGTGTGCTCAGTCTTGGGGTTTGCGCCCAGTGGTGCATGGGCATGTTGCCATACCACTGGTGGCGTATGACCACACTGCATGCCTCCCTGCTCAGGTGGGTGCTGCAGAGCAGGGTCTTCATGGGGCTAGACAATGTCAGGTGCACTGGCGGTGGATACTGTGCTCTACCTCCCAGCTTTTCCAGCCATCCCCCGCTGCTGCCCCTCCGGCCCCTGTGCAGTGGCCAGCGCCTGTGCAGTCACACCACCACCACCCAGCACTGCTGTGCCTATGCACACAGCAGTACCAGGGGTTGTGGCAGGCAGCTGTTCCACTGGCAACAGGCCACTGGCCATGCTACCAGTGATGGTGGATGGTATGGGTGTCTCCCGCACAACAAGATCCCCGCTGTCCAGAATTATGGTCACATCATCATCGATGTTGGACCCTGCCCTGATCTGTGTTTCCGCCCATGGTTGGCATCCCTCTGGAACACAGCTAGGGCCTCGTCCACAACCATGCCCAGGATATCCAACTGGATGGCAGTGGTATGCTGCAGCTGATAGGGCCCCCGGATGCATGTGGAGGTGGATGGCTGGTCCTCCGGGGCTGGGAATACCCCTACAGAGGCTGTAGGCACCCCTGACACTGCAAGCTGGGGGGCCAGTGCTTTAAGGGAACATAGATGTGTTAGTGTTGCCGTACCATCTGCTGCTTGCCCCCAACCTGGCATACCTACCATGCAGTGATGAGCTCCCTCCAGTCTGGAAGCCACCACCCGGCACACCCTCGACTATGCTGCGCTGCATGGTGACCACCACCAGCTCCTCCAGTGCCATGAGCTGTGGCATGGCAGCTTGACCCCCTCCAGTGGCCGACCTGGCAGCCCGTATAGCTGCCACCTTCTCCTTGATCTGATGCTTGTCGGTGCCCTTCTTCCTGGACCCTTTGCAGACTGCTGGTGACTGCCCTGCTGGTTCACGGCAGCCGCCACCTCCACCCAGGCCACGGCCCTGGCCTGGGGTGTGCCAGTGGTGCCACTAAGCAATGGCTCCCTGTTGAGGTATGCCTCAAACAGGGCATCTGCCTCTGCCTTAGTAAAGTTGGGCCTGCGCTTGCAGGCATGCCCACGCTCCTCACCCTCCTCCTGCTCAGACATGTTGCTACCTGTGGACATGGGCATGTGGTTACTGGCTGCAGCGGCCCACCCCAGCCATCCATCCCACTGTGCTGTCCATCCCCTCAGCAGGCGTAACTTACCGCAGATGGTTGCAGTACCGGTCCATGGCCTGTGCTGTTGTGTGGCGCCTTTATAGTGCATCACATGCAATTGGGCTATCGCGCAACGGTAATGACATGCAAATATCCCCATTGTGCCATGGATAGGCTGATGAGCTCATCTGCATATGATGGCTGAATATTGTGTTCTTGTGCCTTGCACAATGGACTTGCTCCAGCACATGTTGTGGCACAATGCCATGCCATGCACAGTGCGCCCTCAACACCATGCATGTGCCGTGGCATGTGCAACTGCCCATTGCACACCATGCACTAGGAGCACTATTGGGCCTATGGTGCTCAGGTGCTATTAGGCCTATGGCACTCGGGCGTTAATGGGCCTATGGTGTTCAGGCTCTATTGTGCCTATGTGGCATTGTACATTCTTGGCCCTATTGTGCACCATTCATCATGGGCCTTATGGTGCCCATGTGCACATTGCGCATGCTGAACCCTGTGCCCTGCTCTGTCCTATTCCCTCTTGGGGACCCCGCTCCATGTGCTGGGGTGGCCACGCCCACACCATGCATCTCCAGAGTTGCGCGATTGGTGGTGGCAGCGCAACAGCATATGAGGCCTGCATCTTGTGCACATTGTGCACATGCACTGCTGGGTGCCATTTTGTATGGCTAGTTTGCAATAACACCACGGCGCACCGTGCTGTATGACTGTCAAGAAACTGGAGCCAGGCAGAGCTTGTCAACCTGGTGGCCCAGGTGGAGCCCCATGCTGCCAGCCTGTTCAGGCAGTGGCCCAGGACAGAGGTGTGGCAGGCCATTGCAGATGAGCTGGTCCAGGCCACAGGGGTACAGCGCACCAGGGAGCAGTGCTGCCAGTGGTACTGTGACCTGGTGAGGAGGGACCCGGAGCAGCTGAGGGTGCTGCAGGCTCGTGTCCACAGGAGGGCCATGCCATGGCCAGGTAAGTGGGTACATACTGCATCGGTGCATGACCACTGTACCATGGTGTTGGCAGGGCTGCATGCCATGCTGGGGGGGGCCTGTCATTGTGTGCCCTGTGGCATGGCATTGGCTGTCACTGGGTATGCTGTACCACTGCCCTGTGGCCTTGCCTGGCTGGGGCACACACTGTGCTTGAGGGTGGGGGTGGTGGGCTCACGCTGTGGCTGTGTTCTGATGTGTGCCTGTCTGGGTTTCTGTCCTAGGACCTGAAGATCGGAGGCATGCCAGGGCAGCAGGGGCACCTGGCAGGCCACAGCAGGCTGCTGCGGGCCCTTCAGCAGGGGGAGCAAGACCTTGCAGTGGTGGAGGGGAGGCAGCTGGACCAGCATATGCAGTGCCACAGCAGGCAGGTGGGCACTGTGCATAACCTCATAGCTGTGCAGGGTGGTCAGTGGAGGTGAGGGTATAGCCATGGCCTCCTGTGCCTTGTGCCATGGCCGCTGTGTGCAGCACATGGTGCAGTGTGCATGGCACTCTGGGGTGGCCATTGCACATGTGTGGCAGCTGTTGGTGGGATGGGTGTGCATCTGGCTTCCACCAGTGCCGCTGTGGTTCTGTTGCAGCACCATGCCACCTGCCTGCCACTGTGCAGTCGGGTGGCCCTTGGGCACAGTGTCCAATGCTGTGCACTGCCATGGCTTGCTGGGTTGGCGGCAGGCATAGGCCCACCCACTGTAGGTGGCCAGGGTGCCACTCCAGGGGCATGTGTTCCCACTGTCCACTGTGCAAAGTGGGGGGCTAGGGTGCTATGGACACTCAATGATCACCTGTCCCTTACATTGCCTTAGGTGTCCGGAGCAGTTCCCGCCTGCCTCTGTATTGTCACCTCCTGTGACAGATCATTTTGATAACATCCCATACAATGGAGATGACGTACCAGACAAGACAGATCCTGCTGAGGGACTGGTGCAGGGGGAGGCACCAGGCGGCGGCAGGCCATGGCCAGCCATAATGGACTACAGCTCCCTTCTCACCCCTGACCTCCCTTCCCCTACCTTCCCCATCCCACTGTGCAGGCCCTGTTCCCTGTCCCCTTCCCTCCCTCACCTACCCTCCCCCTTGTTTACAACTGTTGTGTACTGTTATTGATGTTTACTTTGCAATACATATGTTACTTGTTTACCCATCTGTGTCTGTGTCTGCTTTGCAGCTGGTGAGTGGGATCATGCTGCAGTGGTGTGGTGGGTGGCTGTGTGGTGTGCCAATGTCATTATGTGGACTGTGCATGGTAGTATCATGACCCTCAGCTGGTGGTTGTGCCTTGGAGTGGTCATGGGCTGGCTGTACGGGCCGTGTGGTGTGTGTGTTGGGTGCTGTGTGCCAGGGTGTGGCATGCTGCTGTCTGAGTGGGTGGGGGCATACCATCCAGTGGGTGGTGGCTAGTGGGGGCTCACCCTTGGATGTTGGTGCCACCTGTACCATGTGTTTACTGCCCCGGTTTGGGGGGGCTGGTTGCATGCCTGGGCTCCATGGGCAGTGGTCACCTGTGGGCTGGCTGTGTGTCCCTGCCAGTGTTCCTGGCCTGGTTCCACCTCCCTGCACTGTCCTCCCCCCACCTTCCCTGATACCTGGCTTCCTGCTGTGCCTGTGGCTGCTTCTGTTGTGCCCTTGTGCATCCCTGGTTGCACTATGGTGCATGTCTGGTTGCACCCTGGTGCACCTCTTACTGCACCATAGCACATCCTTGCTATATTCAGCCGTGTTGCACTGGCACATGTTGCAGTGCACAACTGCTGAATATCACAGTCACTGCACCATTGCGCAGTTGAATTGCACTGCTCTGGGGTTGAGCCTGCCTTTGGCGCATTTCTGAATATCCAGCCCGTTATCTCATATACCTGAAGGTTCATGACAGGTGTAATTCCTTTTTGGGTAACTATTGTAGTGATTGGTGCAATTGATGGTGTATTAGGATTCATGTACATATATTTCATTTTAAGTAGTTACTTTCCATGGGGGGAGGTTAATTCCTAGGAATTTTTGTTCAGATTCTTTGAACTGTTTCTATATATGTATTGTATGTAAACAGCAACATGGCTTTAGAAAAGGTCATAGTACATCCTCTGTCTTACTCGAATTCACCGGCTCCATTCACAGCTCCCTCAACAATGGACAACTAACTGGTGCTATTTTCATTGACCTGACCAAAGCCTTCGATACTGTCCACCAGTCCCTCCTGCCGAGCCAACTAAAAAATGCTGGTCTCTCCAATGATTTAATCTCTTGGTTCAAAAGCTATCTTAAAAACTTCTCCCAGCATGTAAAAATTGGAGATGTGCCCTCTGATTCCAAACCAGTCCTCTCTCGAGTCCCCCAGGGTTCACTACTGGGCCCCCTACTCTTCAGCCTGTTCCTTAACACCCTACTGGACTCCTGCACTGAACATATCACCCTGTATGCCGATGATGCAGTAATCCTTGCCACACACCAGGACCCGAAGAAATTGCAAGAAAATCTCCAACTCAGCTTCTCCTCGGTTAAGAATTGCTTCACAAAGCACAAACTGATCCTTAATCAAAAAAAAAAAAAAACAAAGGCCATGATTTTCAGCAGCTCCCATAATAAACATAAGCACTTCCAACTCTCCGTTATCACCAGACAAGGTGTCGCACTGGAACAGGTCAAAAACTTTAAATACCTTGGGATCACCCTTGACCCTCACCTCTCCTACACTGCCCACATCGACCATGTCGCCAAAGCCGCTAACTTCCGGCTAGGCCTGCTATTCCATCATAGGAAACACCTGACACCCAAAGCCCTTGCTGTGGCTGTCCAGAGCTCCATCATAGCCCTCATTAATTATGGCATTATAATAACTGGTCAGCAATTTCTCTCAATGTACTGACCAGGTTGATATTTTCCATAACAACTGGCTAGTTGTTATGACATTCATGAGCCATGCCAGTCAAATTGTGCTGCTGCCTCATTGGCCAACATTCTGTATGTGGGTGGGGCCAAACAGTCTCATAAACTGCTGGAGAAAGATTGCTGGTCTGTTATTATAAAATAAGAGATGGAGGGTGTTTCATATAATTTTAATACACCTCGTTGTGGGATAGCTACGATAAACCTCGAGCTGCCCTCGGGGTTATGTAGCATCCACAACCTCGGGTGCATTAAATTCTCATATCAAACCCTTCCCCATCCATTATTCTCTATATCATTTACGGCTCTGCTACAACCACCGTACTCAAATGTGTATCCACCGCCCTCAACAAGGCCTGTCGACTTGTCACTGGCTCCCAACACCTAACTCACACCTGTGACCTCTATTCTCAAACTGGATGGTTGAATCTTGCCAATCAAATAAAACACCAAACTTGTATTACTACTAAGAAAATCTTGCTGGACCTTGCCCCCCCTGGAGTCTGTGCCCTCATACAGCCGAGAATCCACGCCCGACATACCAGGGGATCGAAACCTCAGCTTCTGCAAATCCCGCATTGCCACACAACCCAAGGCCAAAGATGCTTTGCTCACCGGGCCACTAGTTGGTACAACGGTCTTCCCAGTGACTTCTCATCCTCACTATTGCTCAGTACTTTTAAGACTCGTCTCCGCCTAACACTCACTGCCTCCAACCTCTGTGACTGTTGCGGCTAAACATGTCTTTTTGTTCCATAGCTGAAGATGCCCTTTTGGATCCACATCTACAGTACTCCTGCACTTTGCCAGCACCACCCCCTCCTATCTTCACCTCCCCTGCTGGCCCATGACAAATGCCACCCGGCTGCACTACCTCTATTCTTATCCGCCTTCCATCTCTCCTCTCTCTGTCCCCCCAACCAACCTCACCTTTTCTCCCATCCACTTAGTCTCCCTGATTTCACCCTCCTCCTTTCCCTTTCCCCTCCCCAAAGTTTCACCTTATTGTTCTTTTTTCATCTACAAGACTGTTTTTTTTTTATTTTACAGACTGTTATCTTTGCTTATGATTGTCTCAATTGTACAAGTGATGTGGAACCTTTGTAAAAGAGCCTCGGCTCAAAGGTATTTGTAATCCTAGAACAAATATATAAAATAAATAAAAATAAATATCAATTACGCACTGACAATTTATTGAAATCTGCACATATTAGACTGCATCGTCTTAATTTCTTGGGGGTCCTTGACTAGTACGTCTTTGTATCTGGCACTTACACTGACAATTGATATTATCATGTACAAAATCTTGTTACAGCACTTAAGGCTTAAGGTTTCTGGAACATAATAGCTTGTTGAGAGTATGTTGGGAATGTATCTCCAGCCAGTTGTACTTTCATCAGTGTAATACACTTACTCACTTTGGGTAAACATCACTTTCACCCTTCTATAAGCCATGTAAAGATAATTTCTGTTGTATTTTTGGGGCTTATTTTTTAATTTTCACTTGCTAATATGTTACATTTTGGCATGCAGTTGTTTTCTCTAGGGTCATTTTATTGTCATAGGCTGTATTCACAAACTAATAGAGTTCTGAGCAGAATTGAAGCTGGATTCTACTGGTGTAATGTTATCTCACTCTTGAAGTATGTGTCTTTGAGAGTTTTTTTCACTTGACGTATAATTTAGTGAGTAGAGAATCTTAAGTGTTTTGTTATTCATTAAACTGATACATGGTATAATATATGTGGGTTGAACTCCCTGCCTGCTGTTATCTCTGGACCACCTTTGACCTTTAAGTTTGGTTCAGCTGAAAGCACACTTAAGATATTCAAGCATCATTTTAATTATGTTCTGAAGGCCTGTTCTGAACCAATGAAAATTATTCCTTCTTTTTGGGAAACTGAAATGTTACTCATCTGGTACCCATAGGTGGGAGCACAGGCCCTCTAGCCCTGTGCCCTCACCCACCCATCAGTGTAGCGGTATAGTGCAGAAGGTCCCTGTGCTCCCAGTATTGCATAATTGGATGAATATATGGGAGTGAAGGTCCTCTAGGCCTTGTGTTCCAAGCCACTCATAAGTGTAGAGACATAGCACCTGAGGGCCCTGTGCTTCCAGTATTGCAAGATGGTATCCATAGGTGGGAGCGTGGGCCCCCCACCTGTCTAAAAGTACACAGACATAGCACAGGAGGGCCCTGTGTTTTTAGTTTTGCATAATCATATCCATAGGAATCTGTAGGAAAACAGGATCTTTGCTGATGAAGAGTTTGTCTATTCCTGCTGCTTTCTCCCTACTTGAAATCACAGAGCACTGCTTATGACATCACAGATACTCCCATGGCAACAGAGTGTGATGTCACAGCAGAGGATTATGACTTAAAGTAGGGAGTAAGCTATAGAGGCAGATGGACTTTAAATGAACTCTAAGGAATACAGATCATATATTCATGCAAATTTCCTTAGTAATAAATAATGGGGAGGAGAAATATACAAAATATAAATGGAATGCAGGCAGAATTGTACCTAATTATTATGTTTTTTAAAGTTTTCTTTGACTCGTCAGTGGCTCTTTAAGACTAACCCTGAAAGATGGGCTCCTGCACTGTGCATCATGTATCTTGAAAGGGCAACATACTAACATATTCCAATTGACAAGAACAAGTTTTAGGTATGACCTGGCTATGCATAGACTATTTAGTCTAATAAACACATCACAAACATGTTTTACTATAATCTTATTGGGGAGATTGGAAAACTGGATAGAGGACAAAGAAATTATAGTAGACTACCAATCAGAATTCTGAAAAGATAGGTCAACAGTTGATCACTGCTTCACTTTAAATGTGTTATTGATAAATACGTGCATATTAAGAAACACAAGTTATGTATACTATTCATTGACCTAATTTCTTCTTTTCATACTGTTAACAGAGCTAAGCTCCTGGAAAAGCTACAAACAACTGGATCCACTACTGTTAGATGTACTGATACACTTATACATTGAAACCCGAACACCAGTGAGATACTGAATTTTTTTCTCAAGCAGCTTCATTGCTATCACTACAAAACAAGGACACTGACTTGCCAGTACTTAACATATACTCTCTACTGGCCAACTGGGTCTGCAGAGACACAGCAAAGCTTTCAGTAATCCGCAATTGAAGTATAATTTAAGGTTAAATGCTGAAATGAAAGTTATGACCTCTGGAGGAGAGAGAGGAATGAATTCATTTTATTTCAATAAACAGAAATATAATTTAATTAAAGCATATGATTATTCAGGTAATGGTTTGTGAATAATACTAAATGAGCAGTTCAAAAAGGAATAACAGTAAATACCCTGAAAAACAACATTTAATGGACTGAAATCTTTAATTGGAAATGTGGAGGAGAGTTATTGAAGGGGATATTACAGGTAATTGATGCAAAATTAAAAACTATGAAGCAAAAATATGGGTGTTGCAGGCTATGGAGAGGGCTGATACTATTGCAAAAAGAACATACTGGAGGCTTTTAAAGAGACCATAGTCCATTCCTGCCTGTGCTGCAAGGGTCGAACTGTGCCACTTTCTAATAGAAACTCTAGCAAAACAAGTTGGGCTGTGATCCTGGCTCATATGTACTGAAAGGAATGCGCAAAGATGTCCTAAATGACAGCAGTCTCAGACAGCAATACCTTGCAGTAGTACTGCAAAATGCTGCAGTGTGCTGCAGGGAACAGTGTAATTCAATGGCAAAGCCCATTTATTTAGAAGTATTTCGTGACATATAATTTACTGCAAATTACTGCTTTGCATCCCAGCTGATGCCACTGTATGCTGGAATGAATATTTAAATAATTTAGGAGATTTTAACATCCCAAGCTAAAAGCAAACATTTGAAATACTTTTGTTTCAAATGAGTCTTGTATACACATTCCATTTTAATAATGCGTATTAATTTTCATAGATATTCTTGTCAGTAAGACAATTATTGTTGGATATTCCAGACCAGATGGATCTAGCAAATATAAAAATATATAAATCTTTAACATGGATAGCTAGATAGCGAAAAAAAAGTTTTCAGATTAGAGAAATGTTTAGAGAGCTGGAAAATCCAGAGGATAGATGTTTGATAACCATATACAGGTTTGACACTTCTCCTAGCAACTATAGATGTAATATAAAAGAGTGACATTCCTGAGCACTGTGCTTGTTCTGCTGAGTAAAGGGTGGTGTAAGTCACTTAATTATTGTCTCTCCATTATTAAGAAATATCAGCCACACCAGCATGGGGATAGTTTTTGCTATCCCTGGAAGATTTGCTAGACTGGTTGTTCAAAAAAAATTGAATATGGTGTACTCAAATAGTTGGCTTTTTTTCTTGAAGAAATTAACAATACAGATTACAAAAAAAAAACCAAAAAAAAACTGCTGAATTATTTTTTCCTAGCTTATATTTATTCACATTTGGCTACCCAGGTACCCCCATCAGTCCAATCCCACTAGTCCCCTCACTGGGTGTCCTTCGGGCTTACCTCACTCCTTGCTTGCCCTCAGCCAGAGTGTCTTGTCAGAGGTGCCCAGTCACCAACTGTTACTGAAAGAGTTACTCATCAGTCTCAGAAAGAACCTGTCCCAGGTGAAGACTAGTTGAATATATACCCTAAGAGACACCCTGTATCCTGATGACAGAGTGTCATAGGCTGTGGGTGTAATGATGGACACTGACACAAAAAGGTAATGTGGCAAGGCTAAAAAAAAATGCCAAGCCTAAAGCTTTATTAAAGTAACAGCAAAAAAAAAAAAGAAAATATAAAACTATTAACTTTGCAGGAATACAGAAAGAAACATAAAAGGTACAAAAATAAATGAATGTTTCCACAGGCAATATCAGCAAACGAAAAGGCCGCCTGGGATTTCAGTTATCTTAGTCTGTAAGTGCAAGACTCCCAAATGGATCAGTACTGGCTGATCCCAAAAACGAATCTGAAGGTATCACAAGAATGAGTCTCCTTTATCCTAGGGAATCATCAGGTGATCACTCCAGACTCACTTCTATACTCTTCAATACAAATTTTCATTTATAAAACATTTTTATTTCATTCTAAGCCAAGGGACATTCAATAAATCTTTATTACAAAACATTGACATCCCTGAAATGAAATATAATACAGGTTTAACTAAAAACAGTACTTTACCAAGTTTAGCCCTCCTCAACCTATCCACAGTATAACTATAGTGAGAATGGGCCGGCTGCCTCCTAGGGAAAACAGCAAGAGCAACAAGTGCAAATGGCTGCAAGGACTACCTTCACAAAGGCCTGAATATCCATTATGTGGTAAGCTTTACTCTCTAATATTAACAGGAGCCAGACTGCTATGAAAAGGAGTAAACTGAAAAGAGACCATTATTTATTTTACAATATCTGAAATACTGCATATTTTGTTTAGGAGTTTCTTTTGGGATGTAAACACATTGCAGCACAAGCAAACAAAAGCAGTCCCTTTAATTTCAAATCTGCTTATGTTTAAAACCATTTGTGCTGCTGGCATTTTGCCTTTCCATGTCACCTTACCAAAATAATAAAGTTAAACAGTAAGGAAAAAGTAAACTGTTTTGGGGTCAAAATAGTGTTGCTAAGGCATATCTAGGAACCTTACAACAACACACTAAGGGATTGGGTGACCAGCAGGACTCTGAATCCTTTTACTATCTTTATTTTCTCTGCCTAAATAAACTAAGTGCTTGTACTGTGAGGAGAATTCTCTATATTTGGCATTCACATTTGTTTCCTGGGCATTGCTTAAACATGAAGAGGAACTACTAGCCCAAATATGCTAAACCCCAGGTCTATACACTGTAGCCTATCATTGGGGGGGGGTACTGAAGCTCCATACCTGTCTTTTTAATGAAATGAAAGTGATAGAAAGGGCCTCTTATCCAGGTGGCCTGCCTGGAAAAAGGGAATTAAAAAGGGGGAAAGTAAAGGAAAGGACAGTAAAGATATTCGGAGAGTGCTACTGCAGTAGACTTGTGAAACAGAATTAGACAGGTATTTGGAGATTTAACAGCACACTTTCACATTTCCTCCCCACTTAAGAGGAAACTATAGGGGGTACATTATCCTACTTCTATCCCCTAGTTTCCTAACTACTAAGTCTTATGCAAAATTAACAGATCTCTCGCTCTTAGAAAGGGAGAGATGGAGCTTTAGCCCACCCACTCCCAAAGCTCCACCTCGGGGACCCTTATTAAATAATACATAGATGAAAGGTTATTCCTAATCCTTCTTACTGCTTTCAAATTCCCCGAGGTCTGCATGTGTATTTTGTTCTGCCCCATATCGGGACATAAAATCAGCATTCTTATTTGCTGCCCCAGGTCGGTGGTGTACTGTGAACCTATAAGGCTGTAAGGGCCAAGTACCACCGCATTATTCTTGGTTTTATCCTTCATATTATGAAGCCAACAAAGGGGTTGTGGTCAGTTAAAACTCAAATTCTGAGCCCCACAGGTAAAACTTGAGGGCTTCAATGGCCCACTTGATAGCCAGACATTCCTTTTCTATGGCTGAATATCTTGTCTCTCCTCATGCAGCTTACGGCTCAGGTATATCACTGGATGTTCTTCTCCATTTACTATTTGAGACAGAACAGCCCCTATGCCGGAGTCCAACGCATCCGCTTGCAGCAAAAAGGAAGGTGAAGTCGGGCTTCTGAGTACTGGTGCTGCACAAAGATGTGCCTTAATGGTGCAAAAGGCTTTTTCGCACTCTGGTGTCCATTTAACAGCATTAGGTGTGTCGTTTCTTTGTCAGGTTAGTAAGGGTGTAGCTAAGGTGGCAAAATTAGGCACAAACCTCTGTAATAACCTGCCAGTCCCAAGAAAGATCGAACTTGTTTTTATTTAATGGTCTGGGACATTGGGCCACAGCATCAATTTTACTTATTTCAGGTTTAACTTTCCCATTACCTATTAGGAACCCCGATATCTAGTCTCTTGCATAGCTATACTACATTTCGTGGGATTTATAGTTAACCCTGCTGTTGTAAGAGAACGGAGGACAGCATCTAGATGTTGTAAATGGGCTGCCAAGTGGGCTGTACACTATCACATCATCCAAATATGCAGCGCAATAGGACTCATGACGCTGTAAAGTTCGTCCATTAGGCGCTTGAACGTGGCTGGTGCACCATGTAGGCCGAAGGGCATAGTGACAAAATGGTACAACCCAATAGGCGTGGTAAATGCTGTTTTTTCTTTTGAAGTCTGATCCAAAGGGATCTGCCAGTAACCCTTTGTCAGGTCAAAGGTGGTAATGTATTTTGCATTGCCAAGTCTATCCATGATGTCATCAATCCTTGGCATAGGGTATGCATCAAATTTGGAAACAGCATTTAGACGTCTGAAATCCAGACAGAGGCGTATACCACCTTCTTTTTTACTTACCAAAACTATGGGAAATGCCCAATCACTATTTGATGGTTCAATTACCCCCAACTCATGCATCTTCCTTACTTCTTTTATTACTTCATCCCTGGTCCTCTCAGGTAACCGTATGGTTTTTGTCGGATAGGGCTAGGGAATTAACTTCAATTCGTGTTCAAAACCATGTACCAACCCAGGTTTAGAGGTGAATGACCGGAATACTTACTAAGAAGGTGATATAACTCTCCTCTGCTCTGTCATCAGCATGGGATTAATTGTAAGATCACTCATTTCTCCATCATTCTCTAGCCGCCTATAGGCTACTTCCATTTCGTTGGTATCACTCTCTGGGCAAATAAAACACCCTGGGGTTGGTCTTTCAACCCATTCTTTTAACAAGTTTACATGGTAATCCTTTTCTGGACGCCTGTCTGGTAGTTCAAGTTCATATGTAACAGGGCCTGTTTGTCTTAAGATAGTATAGGGCCCTGCCATTTCATCAGTAACTTGTCAGAGGAGGAGGGCAACAAGAGTACCTTATCCCCTTCTTGGAATGACTTAGTTCCCACACCCTGGTCATAATACTCCTTCTGCACTGCCTGTTTGCAGAGATTGTGCTGATGAGCAATCTATGTGTATCTGACCAGTTTGGAACGCAAGTTTGTTAAATATTCGAGGGTGGTACTGGTGTGTTCCTTTTTGTCTTCCCATTCCTCCTTGACAACATCAAAGGGTCCCCTGGGGTTCCTCCCATAAAGTAACTCAAAGGGGGCAAACCCTGTAGAAGCCTGTGGGACCTCCCTATATGCAAACAATAGGAGTGGAAGGTAAATATCCCAATTTTTTCCCTCATCTTCCACATATTTCTTCAACATTTTTCAAGGTCTGGTTGAATCGCTCAACCAGACCGCCTGTTTAGGATGGTATGGAGGTGGTGTGGATAGCCTCCACTCCTAAAGTTGCGTACAGTCGTGCTAGCATCTGTGAACAAAAATTGCTCCCCATCTGTTAGGATTTCTTGGTATCCCACCGACTGAATACTTTAAGTAATTCATCTGCTTATGCTTTCTGCAGTTACAGGCGGAGTGGGTTAGCCTCAGGATACTTGGTGCAGTAGTCACAGATTACCAATATAAATCGGTTTCCTTTGAGCTCTTAGGTAAAGGTCCCACTATATCCATTGCTATACGGCTTGAATGGAACAGTAATTAAAGGCAGTGGTTGGAGAGGGACCTTATCTTTTGTAACATCAGCCACTTCTGACACTCGGCAACGCGGCAGTATTCTGCTACTTGAGCATGAATACCTGCCCAGTAGAACCTTAATAACAGCCTTTGTAAAGTACGGTCCCTACCCAAGTGTCCTGCTAAGGGAAGTTCATGAGCCAGTGATAGTAATTGTTGTCTGTATCTAGTGGGCACTAACAGCTGGTCAATTTGTTCACCCGTAACGGGGTGTATGCATCTCCTATACAGTAAACCATCTGTTAAAATACATGAGGGCTCATGGTCTCTTCCTATAACCCCTACCATCTGAAAAAATGGCTGTAAGGTTTCATCCTTTTGTTGTTCTATTTCAAACCTTTCTTCCTTAGATATAGATATACCCTTGTTGCCAGCAGAAGCAACATCAACAGTTGTAACATCTACATTTTTAATATCACCCTTTTCATATATGTTTTGTGTCCATTGATGTTTGTCCCTTTTTCTTTCTTTTCGAGATTTAGGGATTTTTCCTGCTCCCCATAGATCTCATCATCAAATGGGAACAACTGAGCCCACTGCTGTTCTTGTCTGGTCTGGGCCCGGTTGTCAAGGCACAAACACTCTCATTCACCTGTATCAGGCTGGAAAAGTCAGGAAAATCATGTCCAAGTATAATGGAACAGGCAGATGGGGAACCAAACCAACAGTCATATCATGCACTTTCCTTGTACCTGTAAAGTTAAGTCAGTCATAGGATACTGATGGATGTCCCCATGAATGCAGATCACTGTTGTTTTTGTCCCCCTTTTTGTGTTCTGTGGCTGAACCAAATCAGTTCTCACTAACGTTTGTTTGCTGCCAGAATCTATCAACCCAGTAACCTCCCTGTTGCCAATTTTCACTGGTGTGACATACTGTCCCCAATTTGCTAGGGCCAACTGGGCAACTGTGGATTTCCTCTGGGGGCAATATCGGGCTATATGCCCCTTTCCTTGGCACTCCCTACATATGATGTTGGGGTTGAATGGTCTATTAAATGGAACAGTCTTGGAGTCCCCACTACCAGTACCAGATGGAAGAAGAAGAAGAAGTAGTGGAATCTTACCATGGGCAGAGTCAGACCAGCACCAGGTTGTCCTCATTGTTGTTGGGACGGGCCATTAGATAGTCCTCGGCCAGTGTGATTTCTTTTTCTGAGGTGTCTGGCCGGTGTTCCCTCACCACACCTGTACATCTGAGGGTAGTATACTGAATGAACTGTTCCATTATTACCATCTCCAAAATTTGTTCTATCTTTTTACCCTGGTTGCAACCACTTCTGGCATAAGTCCTTCAATTTGGTATATGTTTCTCTGGGAGTGTCTGTGTTATGAAATCTGCATGTCCAAACGTTGCGGTATGTTTCAGGGCTGATATCATACCTTGCAGGATTGCCTGTAACAGCATCATAGTTCTCAGCCTGGGTGTTGTCCATATGGCTGTAGGCCAGCTGTGCCCTTCTGGATAGGTATGGTACTAAGCGATAAACACCATTGGGTCCCAGGGCCACCCACATGCCTGAGCTATTCGCTCAAATGTAGTCATGTATGCTTCAATGTCATCGTGGCACCCAATTTGGTCAGTTTATGTCCTTAGGTCCATCTACAGGGGAGGATTACGTGTCCCAAGGTCTCTGATGGCCCTTAATGTATCATTCCACCTGGACTCAGCTCTCTGAAGATCCATTCCCTTTGTTTATCCATGGCAAGTTGCTTAACACACAACCAGCGCGACAGGCTGTGTATGTCCTCTGGAGGTTCATCAGAAATTTGTTCTGTAGTGGTCCCATCCTCACCTTCCTCTCTCAGCACCTCCTCTTTCTTCTCTTTGGCTGCTTTTTCGGACATCTAGGCTAACCTCTGGAAGAGGTCTCTCCATACTTAGCAGCCATGGTTCGTGTGGGGACACCGCTGGGCTTGTCAAGGATCTGCTCTTCTTTCTTCTCCTGCATTCAATGTCCAGTTACTGGGAAGCACCAGTATCATCAAAACATCCCACCACTGCCACCAGTGTCATAGGCTGTGGGTGTAATGATGACACTGACACAAAAGGTAATGTGGCAAGGTTAAAAAATGCCAAGCCTAAAGCTTTATTAAAGTAACAGCAAAAAAAAAAAAAGAAAATATAAAACTATTAACTTTGCAGGAATACAGAAAGAAACATAAAAGGTACAAAAATAAATGAATGTTTCCTACAGGCAATATCAGCAAACAGAAAAGGCCGCCTGGGTTTCAGTTATCTTAATCTGTAAGTGCAGACTCCCAAATGGATCAGTACTGGCTGATCCCAAAGCGAATCTGAAGGTATCACAAGAATGAGTCTCCTTTTATCCTAGGGAATCATCAGGTGATCACTCCAGACTCCGCCCTATACTCTTCAATACAAATTTTCATTTATAAAACATTTTATTTCATTCTAAGCCAAGGACATTCAATAAATCTTTATTACAAAACATTGACATCCCTGAAATGAAATATAATACAGGTTAACTAAAACAGTACTCTTACAGAGTTTAGCCCTCCCTCAACCTATCCACAGTATAACTATAGTGAGAAATGGTGCCTATCTAGGGGAAACAGCAAAAACAACAAGTGCAAATGGCTACAAGGACTACCTCTGGCTAAAGGCCTGAATATCCATTATGTGGTAAGCTTTACTCTAATATTAACAGGAGCCAGACTGCTATGAAAAGGAGTAAAACTGAAAAGAGACCATTATTTATTTTACAATATCTGAAATACTGCATATTTTGTTTAGGAGTTTCTTTGGGAGTGCTAAACACATTTAGCACAAGCAAACAAAAGCAGTCCCTTTAATTTCAAATCTGCTTATGTTTAAAACCATTTATTCTGCTGGCATTTTGCCTTTCCATGTCACCTACCAAAATAATAAAGTTAAACAGTAAGGAAAGTGAACTGTTTTTGGGGTCAAAATAGTGTTGCTAAGGCATATCTAGGAACCTACAACAACACATTAAGGATTGGGTGACCAGCAGGCAGACTCTGAATCCTTTTACTATCTTTATTTTCTCTGCCTAAATAAACTAAGTGCTTGTACTGTGAGGAGAATTCCCCTATATTTGGCATTCACATTTGTTTCCTGGGCATTGCTTAAACATGAAGAGGAACTACTAGCCCAAATATGCTAAACCCCAGGTCTATACACTGTAGCCTATCATTGGGGGTACTGAAGCTCCATACCTGTCTTTTTAATGAAATGAAAGTGACAGAAAGGGCCTCTTATCCAGGTGGCCTGCCTGGAAAAAGGGAATTAAAAAGGGGGAAAGTAAAGGAAAGGACAGTAAAGATATTCAGAGAGTGCTACTGCAGTAGACTTGTGAAACAGAATTAGACAGGTATTTGGAGATTTAACAGCACACTTTCACACAGAGATAACTCTCGGAGTGATTAAAACCCCAAAGCTGAGCGATATGTTCATGTACAGTAGATGCTTGGCAAAATAAATACCTAAGAGATCTTGGGACACTGAACTCTAAGTCTAATGTGCCAGTACCTGAGAACACCTCTATGCATGAGGTATCAGTATTAGAATCTGATGCTACTAGGAGGTTGAACAGGGTTAGGCAACCTCCAGTTTGAATGGATGACTATGTGACCACATTTTTGTAGGGAATAGTTAAAAAATCTCCAGAGCCTTGGACTGCCTTGGACTTACTTCCTTCCTTCCTTCCTTTCACTTTTCAGCCAATGACTCTTTTACAGAGGTTCCACGTTGTAGTAATAAATGAGCATAACATAATTTACAATGGTTGCAAGTACATAAGCAGATACAAGGAGGTTTTGTGCCCAGGAAAACATGAGTATATCAGGTTACAGAGGTTACATAATTACAATAACAGGGATTACAAAAGTAAAAATATACAGATACTGGTACATAATTTGTACCAGGCTGGGTTGACAAGAAGTTTAAGTGAAAAACTTGAGAATCTACAGGATATAGAGCAAATCAGGTAGGGAACAGAGGATGATATAGTCTGTAAAATAATTAACTAATAATATATGTAATGAGGTGAGAACTTGATGAGCAGCAGTTCTTTTGTCTGAAGTGCTAAAGAGTGTAGTTATAGAGGAGGGCTAGACTCAATGGGGGGGGGGGCAAGTGCTGAGGCAGGGACCTGATAGTGTAACTGAGAAGCAACAAAGTGATGTATCTTTATGTATGCTATTGTGATGTCAGTAGTTCAGCAAAACAGCCTGTAATCCCCTTAACTGTTGTGTGAGGAGTTTCTCCCAGCTGTTGAGGCAGTTGTGGTGGAAAGACTTTGGGCTTCTCCTGTACATGACTAGTAGAGGCAGTAAAGTATGTGTAGCCATCTTGGTAGTGGCTCTGAACATGCCTAGAGAAGAGAATGAGCTCTTATGTAAATACTGTAGCTGAAAGGTGATGCAACATGAAGTCCTATGGCCTTGAGTGAAAGAGAATGTCTAATCTGGGTGGCTGAGATAGAAAGCTAGATGAAGCAGATTAGACCAGGTGTAGTGATCATAGCCTGTGTGTAGTCAATTTATGCACATTAGTACTTCAAAGGAATTGTTTATATTTAAATTTGCCTTAGCCTGAATATGTGTGCAGATATATATTTTAACTATAAATTCAGTTCAATTAATTACAAATCAAGCAGGTGCTATTAAGTGTGAGGTGGTAGCTAAATTCCTGTACATAGCACATTTAGTTTCAGATAAGGGGAATATACAGGATTTCATGAACGTTACCAAGTTAAATTATTTAGTTGACAAGATAAGTCAACCAATTTGCCTTGTAGCCTGGAGGGAAAGCTAGCTTCTGACCAGAGAGACCTGAGACAGAAGACCAGTAAAATCAGTTTACTGCAGACCAGGTAAAGGGCTCATAATATGTATTCAGTACTTGTTTTTGCAGGGCCAAGCCTGGAGGGAGCCTACGCTGACTGAAGGGACCTTGAGAATCTGGACACCTGCACAATTACTCTGTAGGAGGATATTTTGACTGATCAATTGTTTGTTACTAGGTAGACTTTTAGTCTTACAAGTAACCTGAGTCTTTTTATGGGGTTGGGAGTGATGGGTTCCAAAGATATGCAAAGTGAAAATGATTACACTGCTGTGTTTCTGACATATTTTTATACTTAAAAGGAGAAAGTTAAATGAAATAAAGATGTACAGTACAGTGCTGCCCACCAATTTCAAGTTCTCTTATTACAGTTTGTGATGTGCTATCTTGTTGGACACAACAGGAATATGTAATCCAATGGCAACTGCTCTAACCTGTCATGGAGTAGGTTATAATATTTTACAGGAAGTGTTTGATCCTTAGGGGTGGCGCTATATATTGTGTTAAGGAACCCGATCTGTGTTAAATAGGGTTACATGACACTGATGTATGCTAGTACTGTACTGCTATTGAAGAGAAGTCCTTTTTGTTGCAATCCACTTTGCAGTCAGTGTGTGTTATTCCTAGTCCAACATTGGGACTTGGGTCCATACTACAAATTCTGGCATCTGAATGCAGTAACAGGGGATGCTGAACTGTTGGTTGAGCTGACCTTTGGATGGGTCCAAACCATGGTCACTTCAGTCCAGTTTTGGTGCTGTCCTAGTGGGTGGCCAGGTGGATGCAAAACAACCCAAGGCACTTTTTGCAAGAGTAAGGGATTTTCTACATTGTCAGGGCCAATATTCTCCTTCCCATAAAAATAGTTTAAGCAATTGTTCAAGTTAAGTGTGGGTGCTGATGTACAAAATGACTGTCACTAGCCATTTATAGTCACTTTATTACCTGTCTCTCATTGCTAGTAAATTGCTTTTGATACAGTATGTATAAAATGCTATATAAATACAAATGCTTCTTCTAAAACCTACTGGCATTTCTCATTATGCAGTTAGTGCTACTTGGGACAGTAGCCCTACTGACACTTTGTCACAAAGGGGGCTGATGGGTACCACAGCCCTGAACCTGCTTAGGTTGTTCTTTGTCTTGAAATGGCCAAGGACTTACACAAAACCATGTGTTTTAGTCTCTTAAAGGAATGATCCCCATCACATCTCTCTTTACCTTGTTGTAAAATGTGGGAAGAGTTATGCGCAATCACTAATTAATGATTTGTATGCAAATCTGTTTTCTCTCATAAGTGCTGCTATGTGCCTGTATTTTTAATATAAAATAACACCTTTCAGTAGTTTGCTTACATGCCGCAAAGCATTGCTCACCAGTGGAGGGCTAATATAATGATGTACCGTTGCCCCCATCTGCCTATAGATTAAGTAGGGACAGCATAGCGGGGGGGGGGCATGTTCATGAATGGGAAAGTAAAGGAAATGGCTTCCCAATGCTGTCAGGGCAAAAGTACAATCTCTTATATCCAAATACAGGCATGGCATCAAGTATTAAAACTGGACCCAGGTGAATTTTGCCACCATTAGTTATCAAAAGGGGTAAGTCATTTTGTAATTAAATAATGTGAGAAAATAATTTTAAAGTACAGTTGCTTACAAGCACTTCTGACAGTGCAGATTTATTTGCATATATCTCTGCCTACTCTTTACAGCAATGTAAAAAAACATGTGGAGGGGACCATTCCCTGGTTAAAAAAGGTACAATAATACAGTTGAAACCTGCCTGATATTACACCTTCCCTTTAAAGGGGGAGTAGTCATCCTAATTAAAATTGCACTTTTCCACTACTAGTCAACCAGGCTGCCACTTGTATTTATTTTGCATTGGCCTACACCATAATATTCCTAACACTGTATAACTCTGGAATTGATTGTGCATAATTTAAATACCTTTGTATATCTCATAGTTTGTACTGGATGTGGAACCTATGTAAATGAGCTACTAGCTCAAAGGTTGTTGTAATCTGAGACAATAAATAAAATAAATACAAATAAAAACTAATCACTGACACTATAAGGATCAATGAGCTCCACTGGATAACCACAAAATATATATTTTGTTATTAGAAGAGCAGTTTTTTTATTATTATATTATAATAACTGGCCATCAATTTTTTTCAGTGGTGATGGTCAGTTATTATTTGCCATAATAACTGGCTGGGTATCATGGCATTTGCATGCTGAGTGTCTGTTTCTAAGTGTAAGACACTCTTACTATGAAGTGTGGTAGTTTCCCTTTCACTGAAACTGCTGATGAACATTCCCACAGTGGATAGCACACAAACTCAAAAAAGGAAAACAGAACAATAAACTATGGCCCAGATATTCAAAAGGGTTGCGCCATGCGCAACAGGGTTGCGCGTGTACAACTCCAAAAATGAGCCATTCTGCAATATTCAGAAGGGGCCAGTTGCGCCACCGAAAACATGCTGAGCAACAGCGCAATGGAAATGAAGGCATGCGCAACGAAGGGGTGGGTCCATGCATAAGGTGCGCCATGCGATATCGAACACTTGCCAGCATGCGCAGAGTGGCTCAGCCGGAAGTTGCGTAGGCACCGGATTTGAGCCAAAATAAAAAGGGTTCAAGGAAGCGGCGCAAGAACCCTAGCAGGCCGCAAACTGGGGGAGAGACAGAGAGAGAGAGAGAGAGACAGGAGCTGGAAGGGCAGAGAGGGACAATGGGTCCAGGAGGACAGGGAGGCCAGTGGGGGGTGCCCGGTGCAGTGGAAGCAGCAGTGGGGGCAGCTGGGGTAACACAGGAACAGCAGCCGGGGGAAGAAGCCAGGGAGATGGACAGTGTCAGCTTCCACATGGAAGCTGTAATGAGGGGGGTGAGACACCATGCTGCAGGGGGACGTGGCCGCGGAGGGGCCCGTCAGCGGTATGCCCCTGACAGGCGGTATCGTGCCCGCATCAGCTTTGAGCTGTACACAGACGTCGAGATTGTGGCCCGGTACCGCCTGAACAGGGCAATACTGAGACGGCTCTGCGAGCTGTGCAGTGATGTGATGCAGGCACCCTCACGACGGAGTCATGCTCTGTCCGTGGAGACCAAGGTGACAGCCTGCATGTGCCTGCTCACCACGGGCACCTTCCAGAGGTTGACAGGGGACACCACAGGCATTACACAGTCGGACATGTCACGCATCCTCACCCAATTCCTCAGCGCACTGCTGCCTCATGCTGCGGAGTACATCCATTTCCCCAGCACCGCGGCAGAGTGTACAACAAACATGCAGGAGTTCCACAGGGTAGCACATATGCCTGCCGTGCTAGGGGCCATAGACTGCACCCATGTGGCCATTCGCACGCCACCTGGCCCCGACGGCCAGGCTTATCAGAACTGAAAGGGCTTTTCCAGTGTCAACTGCCAGGTGGTGTGGATGCCACTGGGCGATTATCAATGTTCTGTGCACACACCCTGGCAGAGCACATGATGCCTTCATATGGCACCAGTCTGCACTGTGCCATCGATTCGGAGTGGAACATCCCCAAGGGTCATCTAGTGGGTGAGTACACATGTATGGAATGCAAACTCTGTGCAAGGGTGGAATGACACAGGTGCCATGGTAGTGGCACACAAGGATATGGGCAATATGGACCTGACATGACACTGATCTCCACTATCTCCACACAGGTGACTGCGGATACCACTCCGTCCCTGGCTGCTCACACCATACAGGGCGCCTACCACCCCAGCGCAGCTAGGTTTCAATAAGGCACATGCCGCAACACGTAACATCATAGAGCGGGTGTTTGGGATGCTCAAGGCACGCTTCGATGCCTGGACACCCGGCGGAGCTCTCAGAGTACAGCCCCCAAAGGCCTGTGGATATTCCTGCCTGTTGCATCCTGCACAACATGGCCAAAGACCATGGATAGCCGTACAGGTCCAAGAGAGGGACAGCGATGGGGACGCCAGTGGCGCCGGTGATGTGGGTGATGAGCAGCCCCCCCTAGGACGGAGGGACCCCCGACTGACCCGGCAGGCCCAGCTGCACCGGGACACCATTGCAGAAGAGCACTATGCCCAACACAGGTAAGTCAAGGGACATGTGCAGGCAACACTGTCCATGCGCAAACCACAGGCACACAGGGGAACACACCGTGCATGAAGGTCAGGGGAGTTGAAGGTTCCAGGCATACCAACACACCATCAGAGAGGGGTGAGCACTCATATGGACACACACACACACCAGGCAGCATACATGGGCAGCAGCACAGCACTGCGGAAATGACATTGCCAACACACAGCACCACCAACCACCCCCACCACCTGGACTGTCCATGTACATGTGTCAGGACCTGGGCACCCTTGCACCTTGGTGTACAGTGCAATGCAGGCATCATCATGCACACGCACCTGTGGACAGCAGTTGGGAGAGTGTGCAGGTGGTCCGTGTGTCAGCTTGGTGAGCAGAGCACCCAGCAGTGCACTGCCCACCATGACACACATTGCACACAGGGCAGCACCAGACAGGGCCTGCACTGGGAGACAGTTCAGTCAGGTAGCACTGTCCCATGGCCACCACGGATGTGGGTGGCCCCGCCATGGCCCAGCAGCACTGGCAGGCTGAGCAGGCTACATTGCGGCGCCAGTACCCACCAGGGTCCCACCGCGCGAACGTGACCTGCCCTCACAGGGGCCTGCATCCTGCCAAACAAACTTGCACCAGGGGTGCTCGGGATGCCCACAGCAGAACCCGCATCGACAGGCCTGATGTCGAGCGACCGGGAACGGGAGTGGAGAGCGACTGTGTGGGTGTGTGGTACAGGGCACCTGACAGTGTGGCCATGCATCCGCTGGAGAGACCACTGCCTGGGTCAGCCTGTCAATGGCAGCGGTCACATCCGGCCTGCATAAGGACCAGCTCGGCTCGGTCCCGAGCACACTCCCTGCAGCCGCCCACGGACACAGACAGTGCCTCCACGGAACTTGCTAACCCGCCCCTGCAGCTGTACCGAGTCCTGCAGCAGGCGGGTGTGCGCATCCAATGGGTACTGTGCCCCAATGGCATCGTGACCCCCAGGGTGTGGACGGTCCTGGTGCACAGCACCCCTTGAGGGTGGGCGCTGTTCACCAGGACCAGGTATGGGCGGATCAAAGGGCGGTGGACATGTGCCACTGCTTGACACTGTACCCCCAGACCTGGTGTGCAACTGCTGCTGCCGCCCCTCCAACTGCTGAGCCCCCAGGTCCACCTGTTCCACCTCCGTGCTGACAACAGTGCCAGACACCTGCACAGCCACCGGTGCTGACAGGCACAGCCTGGGACTGTGCCAGCATGCTGGTACACAGGTGTGAACCAGGAAGGCCCAGGGCACATGCTGGCCTGCCATGTGTCCATCATGGCACACACCTATCACTGCCCATTGCAGGCCTGCTATCATCAATGGTGCAGGTGCATGCCACTGCTATAGGTACAGCATGCTGGCATACCTGCATGCCAGACTGCTGTGACACAGGCTGTGCACCCCTGCACCCGTATCACTGACACCGGAGTTGTTGGCCCAGCGCATGCTGCTGCAGTGCCTGCAGGCTGGTGGCGGAGGTGGATGGTCCTCCTCCATGTCCAGCAGGTCTGCCTCACTGTCTGGACCCACCACCACCACCGCCTCCTGCAGACGAACAGGATCTGTAACAGAAAGAGAGTACATGTGAGTGCATGTGAACAACAGCCCCCAACAACATCACCATGTCATACTGCAGTGATGGGCTTCCACCTGTCTGAATCCTCTGCCTGGTACGCCTCAAGAATGGCACTCTGCTGCATGGCCGCACCAGTGTAGGGGTCAGCTGCAACACCACTGGTGGGCCCCCACCAGTGCCAGCACGGCACCCTGAAGGCTGCCACCTTCTCCTTCAGCCTCCCATGGTCAGTCCCTCATCTTCTTCCTATTCCTGCACGGAGCGCTGGTGGCTTCCATGCAGGTTGACGGCCCGAGCTACCCCTCCCATGCAGCTGCACGCCCTGAGGTGCCCTCCGTCCACTCAATAGTGGCTCATCCTCCAGGTAGGCCTGGAAGAGGGCCTCTGTCTCTGCCGAGGTGAAGTTCGGCCTCCTCCTCCGCCGCCGGCCCACACCTCAGCTTGGCTCTGGTCAGTCATGGTGATCTGTATGGGTGGAAGTGGACACCTTTCACTGTGCAGTCGACAGCATTTCCCCATGAGCATAGCTGCCGGCCCGGGGGGGTGCAGAAGCCCCCCCCATTTCCTCTCCGCATGGCAGATACTGATAGAAAGGGTGCCCTTTGTCCCTTTCTAAGTGCCCTTTTCATGCTCAGCCCCCTCAGCCTTTATCATCCTCCGGCACCCTTGCCCATGAGCATTGTCCTGAGCATCACACCGCATGTAACTCACCTCTCACCTGCAGTAACCGAATCTGGCAGCACAACCCACTGTCGCATTTTTATAGCGCAACACATGCAAATGAGGTGTGGCGCTACTTTAATGATATGCTAATCGTGCACCGCGCTTTGAATGGCTGGATCGAATGATTTGCATATGTCGGCTGAATATCGCGTGACGGCGCTTTGCGCACGCGAAGGTCCGCCGAGCCAATGGCGCATGTTTGTGGCTGCGTGCTACACTGCATTGCGCATGCCCAGACAGCTTATGCATGCATCTATCACACTGCAGACCTGCTGAGCGCGATAGGCGATTCAGGCCATGGCCACCATTGTGCCAGTGGCGCTACAGCACTGGGCACTATATGGCACTGTGGCACTACTGCGTGATAGTCCACTGTGGCACTGGTGCTCAGCTTGGCAGTCGCGCAGGATGCCTATATGTCCTATGGTGCTGTGGGTAGCCTTGCGTCATTGCCGTGACCTTGTGTATGCCCTCTGACCCCTGGTGCTGTTGGCATGCCATGTGTATGTCCCTATTGCGCTGTCTGGTGACAGCGCCATGTAAAGTGACGGCGCTGTTCGAACAGCGCGATTGGAGCCTGTGGTGGTCTATTGCGCAACAACTCCACGTGGGGTTACGGCGCAGCGGGGCACCATATCGCCTGTTGTAAAGTTGGTGCCATGGCTAGGAGGAGGGCGGTGTCCTGGAGCCAACTTGAAGTGGCCAACCTGGTGGCCCTGGTGGAGCCCCACTGTGAGGCACTGTATGGTGAGGCCCCCCTCACCATGCTTAGGACCCACGTGTGGCAGCAAGTGGCCATTGACCTGGTGGAGGTCACTGGCCGGGGCCGGTCTGCTGAGCAGTGCCGGCACCGCACCAGTGACCTCCGCCGGAGGAGCCGGAACCTTGATGTGGCTGCTCACATGCCAGGTGGGGCGTGGTGCCAGGCAGGTGAGTGTACCATCTATGCACCTATATTCTCTGTGGGTGTGTGTGCTTGGGTGGCTGTGCATAGGTGTGTCAGTGTGTGCAGCTGTGCGATGGATGGTTATGGCTGTGTGGGCAGGCACTCACTGGGGCAGGGGCACTCTGCTTTTGAGTCACACTGATGTTTGTCTCAACATATGTCTCCCACAGGCCGGATTGTGAGGACACAGGGCCAGGGTGACATGGGCCATGCCAGGGCCCCGGTGCCGGGGGGTGTTGTGCCCCAACAGCAGCAGCAGCAGCAGCGTCAGACCCAGCTGCTGGAGGAGTGTGAGTATCATTATTTCATGGATGCTATTGCATGCTGGGGGGGCAAGACCACCAGCCATGTGGGACACAACCAATGGGGAGGTCATAATTCCACTATACAAAACACTAGTGAGTCCCCACACTGGTGTACAGTGTACAGTTCGGAGACCATACCTACGTATGGACATGGACTGGGTGGAGAGGGTTCAGAGGAGGGCGACATGGATGGTGCATGGATTGCATCACAAGTCCTATGCAGACAGGTTGACGGAACTGAACATGTACTCCCTGGAGGGAGGAGGTGTGAGATATGATGGGGACATACAAGTATCTTACAGGGGAACAGAGTGCAGGAAAACAATATTTTTAAGCGTGAAGAATGTTCCAGGACTAGAGGCATGGGATGAAGTTGGAGGGACGATTCAGAGGAAACATGAAAAGTATTTCTTCACAGAATGGGTGGTGGACAAGTGGAACACCCTGCCAGAGGAAGTGGTGGGGGCTGACTTGGTCATGGGATTTATGAATGCATGGGTTAGCCATAAAGGAATTCTGGAGGTCAGGGGTAAGGGGGAATGGACTTATAGGACAACAGAGTGAACTTACAAGGTCAAATGGACAGGCTGGGTGTCCCATAGGCCCTTATCTGCCGACACTGTCTATGTATCCATGTATGTAGGTATGACACAGGTGACCTGCATTACAGTGCAGTATCACGGCACGTCTGTGTATGCATCACTGGTGGTCCAGGCATGCACTGGGCATAGCTGTGTAACTGGCATCGCTGCATTGCCACATCACTTGCCAGCCTAGTTTGTACTGTGATTGACGTGGGCAGTGTGGGCGGTGGTGCGCATAGCTGAAAGCCGCTGTTTGTGATGGCCATGTGCATGTTCACTGTGGGTGGTGCATGCCATCACAGGTGCGGGACATTGGCTATATGGCTTGCAGGTTGGGTGGTGTTCAGGGTTGTGGTCAGTCACAGCCATTGACTGTGTTCCCTTTTCCTAGGCCTCGAGGTTCTCCGGGATTCGCATGACATTCGGGGCCTGACATAGGTGGAACTTTGAGAACCAGGCCATCCTTCAGTCAATCAGGTGTCATGGCTCATGGAGGGAGCGCCACCGGACAGTGCAGCACCAGGCAGAGGATGACCAGCCAGCTGGGCCTTAGGGGCACATCCTCTTCACTTCTCCCATCCTACACCCTGCCTTCCTCCCCGTTGTTCATCCCTACCCTTGAACACCCCTACCTTGTACCCATCCCCCTTGTAAATAGTTGTTGTTTATGGTTTTGGTTATTTAGTATTTGAAACTTTAAATATACCTTTATATTTTGATATGAATACTGTGTTGGTCTCTGATTTGCAGCTGGCTATGGGTGCTCAGTTGCAGTGGTGCATGCCATCTGGGGTGGTATGGTCCTGTGTGTGTGTGTGTGTGTGTGTGCATGGGGAGGTATCTCAGCATGGAATTGACTTTCTGTTGGTCTTGCATCTGCTGCCACCCACTGCTGGGTGCACAGGGTGGGTCTGGCCTGTATGCTTCTCTGCAGCACGGGGTTGACGTGTGCCAGGGGGGATGCATGGTGTTTCCTGCAGTGCCAGTCACTGCACATGGGTGGTGTCTTGGGGTCATGGTGCAGGGTGTGCTGTGCATACGGGGGGCTGATGTGCATTGTGGCTGTCAACCCTCTGTGTGTGGCACTCTCTGCCTGCCAGTGGTTGTGCTGGGGTGTCAGGGTTCAGCTATGCTTTGTTGGCTTGTCCCCATGGGCACGTGGATCATCCGTCCCACCCCAGTGATGCTGTGCTTGGGGTGTGCCGTGGTGTGGGTTCTGCAGTGTGTTCCTGTGCCTCATGTGTGGCATGGCTGGCGGTGGCCCCAGCCTGCCTCCCTGGATGTGCAGTTCCATTGCTCTTGGGGCTGTGCTTGCGCTATGGCAGTTCTGGAATGCTCAGCTGAGCTTCCATGGTTGCGCCATAGCGCAACATTTTGGCTCAGCTTCTCCTTCCTGGTTGCGCGATGGCACAGTATGTGCGATATTCAGACGTTGGTTGCTTGCGCTATTTGCTCTGCTCCATGTTTGAATATCGCACCTGTTGCGCATTTGCGCAACTGGTTTGCGCTTGGTCCTACTGTTGCGCCAGTTTTGAGTGCAGTTTGAATATCCAGGCCTATGTATTTAAGCAGTATTTCAGTACCTTTTGAAAACTGCAGCTCCTACATACTGTTCCTGAGTTTACCATTATCAGTGCTTCTAGTCATGACTAATGTGAATTGCCATGACAACCCAATACACTGCAGCTAAAAAAACACAATGAAAACTACAGTTTAATTTGTTTGCAATCTTTTTTTAAAGGGATTTTTAAGAGTTAACTAAATGAGCATGCTGTTTGAGAAAAAAAAAAAGTAATTTGCTACTTGTGAACTGCACCTGACCCAACTTATTATTTACTAACTGATATACTGATTACTAGAATGGGGTGTGGAAAAAAATGATATCCAAAAATTATATAAAAAAATCATGGGATGTGTAAATACTTGAATTTAATGCACACCCTTGGTGAATGATGCTTGAATAAACTATTTGAGCTTCACTCTCAGGGTTAGGAGATGCAGCCCAAAGCATCAGCACAAACTCTGGTTAGTGCTTGCGCTAATCACGTTTGGATCTGCACTTCCCTTTGAATAGGGAGGACCACATTCTTTAACGGAAACTATATCCCTCAGTACAATCCCCTCTCACTTTTCTGTCAAAGACAAAACTAATTTTACTCACTAGGAAAATCCAATAGGTAATCTGATTAACTAAATTTTAATGTTTTGAAAGTTTGTTTTAATTTCTCAATGCATTATTGTATTAATGTGCTACTATTACAAAGCTTCAATTAGTAGCTAAGCATTTGCTAGATTCTGATTGATTTGTATGTGTTCTGTAACATTTATAAGACTGAAAAGAGAAACAAAGTTGCTCAATAAAGCTATAGCACTACAAATTACAATAGAGAGGAAATAGGTATATAAATTGTCAAATGGAGTAGGAGCTATTTATTCAACATCCTTATCTTAGCCCTCTTAGTCTCTTGGATCCAATATCACAGGTGGGTACCGCAGTCCTTTTGATGTACTTTTAACTCTTTTTCCCCTTCTAATACTCCCATATTCCTTAAATTATGACTTATAATAATCTTCACCAGACACTCCCTATAAAGTAACATTTGGTTCTGAGCAGGGCTATGGCAGAACTCTTAAGTCAACAAGGAACATTCACCTATTGGGTCTTAGAGATAGAAATTTACTACTTGGTGAGTCTTGATCCTCTATAGTAAGAGGCTGAAACCCATGGAACCCAAGAAAAGATAACATTTTCTACAATAATCTCTCAAGTTTGTGCTATGTTTATTATTGGTTCATTATGTACTGCATCTTTGTGAAATGTTCATGATGCTATTTTGGGTGGAGTGTTTGTGATGCTGTAGATTGTTTCTGTAATGATCTTTAGTAAAATTAAGAAAATTAAACAATGAGACTTTGAGTATCTTATTGATGCCAACTTAAATTTGGTACTTGAGTAACTTCAGTACAGTTTTATTTATCTCATCTATGTACAGCTGTAGACCCAGGTAATAGCTTATTCATTACTTGGAGCTCCACTATGGCGGTGTCTCTTAGCTTCTGATACATTACTCCAAGGAAAATAAGTTCATAGTTCCAGTAACAACAAAGGTGACACTCACTTTCCAGTGGGTGTACAAAATTCACGGTGGCCCAGGATAGTCCAAGAATCACGTAAGCTCTCCATGTCCATGAAGCAAGCTATTCCTTGTTCTACTGAGAATCATCTAATGGACTGTCATCATAATGGTACTGTAATACAGTTCATAAGGGCTGATGGTTCCAGTTCCTATTCTGCAAAGAAAAGGTATCTAATTATTCTGTTTTCTGGAAACTTAAGACAACGATTCTCAGCTCCAAAAATGACCGGGGAACAGATGGATGCTAGTACTATGCTCTGTGGTAGTTAAAAATATGGGCTTTGATTTTGCAACATTTGTGGTACAGTACTTTGCTTCAATAAGATTGTTATATCACATAAAATGTAGTCTAGCATTATGTCACAAAGCACATCAAAAATGATGCACATGTCTAAAAATAACACGTGCCATTTTTCTGATATGAAGTGATCAAAATGTTGGAAATGTGACAAAAAGTTTAAAATTTGCACAAACATTTTGATGTATTTACAGTGAAGCAGCTATGATGAAACAACTGTAGCAAGTCCTGTATCCAAAGCTTGGAAATCCAAGGCCTATGTACTTTTCAAACTCTATGACCCCAATAATCTCAAAAATCATTATATGATAACTACTGTGGCTAATTGATAATAGGGTGCAATTACAACCCAGTGTGAAATTTCTAGCTTGACAAGACAAACACCCCATTTAGAGACACCCCAGGGCCAAACAGGCTTTCATGCAATTGACTGCAGAATGGTACCTAATAGGCTCATGGAGAATTCTCAGTCCAATAGATAGAGACTTTTGGCAGGATTTTTAAATGTCCTTAATGAATGTGCAGGCTCTGATTGTTGCATATGGCACAACTGCACTCAAACATTAGACCACATCTGAAGTGTTCTAACTTTTGAGGACATCTTCTGTGATTTGCAACATAATGGGCATCACTTGCATTAAAAAAAGTGATGCATGCATAATTTGTTTGATGCAAGCTGCTGCATATTGTGGAAATATGGTACATCATTATGACATTAGTGTAAGTTGCACTTGCAGTAATAATAGCATTTGTTCAGCAGTGATACTAAGATATATATTGTTTTGCTATAAAGATTTCTCTGCCACGAGCCAGGTAGGCAGCCATCAGCCATATCCATGCTTCTCTGACCATCACCTGCCTCCTGCTACTGGTGAGTTCCCCGCAGATTGTGCCCTGCAGCAGGGCCAGGAGGGGGAAGGTCATGCTCCCTCCAGTGCAACCAAAGACAGACACTGGAGCCAGGTGACAGTGCAGGACAGACTGGCACAAGAATGGCTTCATGAAGCCTACCCATCCCCATTTCCATTTTCAAGTCCCTACACCCCGACTGTTGAGGCACACACATCAGCCCATGCACATGGAGGCATGCACACACTACAGAAGCCTTGCAGCTACCTCCCTTTTTTTGCCACTTCCTGATCCATCCTACAACCAGACCTCCATATGGTGGCAGTCATGCAGTAGATCTGGCAACCATCCTTCCCTGGGAGAGCAGAGCAGTCCAGTGGATCCTCAATCCCCCTCCCTGCCAGCCCCTAGAAACTCAAGATCACTCCTGTTTCAGGGTTACTGGAAAGGTGGGCAGTAGCACTACTGCTGTGCCATATGGGCTAGCACAGATATGTGTATTCTTTAATATCTTCATTCATAAGGGGGGGCATCCTGCTGTGGCCATTGACAGGATTCCATATTATGAGTTACCTCATCCAAGGAGGTCAACTCAGGATGACCCTTATCAAATGGTTAGTATGTAGCTGGCACAAACACAATGGCTTTGAAATGACACTCCAAGAGCATAATACAGGAATAGCCTGGTGAAGTCAGTAATGATGTCATACTTTTGTGTGACTGTATCTGCTGGTGCCCCCACCCCCCCCCCACAATGACAATGTGAATACTATGACACCATAATGGAAGCATGCTTCCATGCAAAAATAACTGTCAGAATGAATGGAAGTCTATGGGAGGGCACTGGTGAGTCACAGTTTATGGCAACCAAACCTACAGGACCAATTACAGTACAGTACTTACTACATTAACAGTCAGTGTTTTAGCCAGTAAAACAGTACATGGACAAAGATAATATTAGAGCTGTATTTGGCAGATATTGTCAAGGCTTGCATGAATATAACCAGTATCTGGAAGGAATTATATTAACATGTGGTGTATTGAACCTGAAAGAGAATTGTATGGAAATGCTAAACAATATTGTCAATCACAAAATTAAAATAACCTTGTGGGAGATTGGGGGGACTTATTGGATAGGAGATTCTTTAAGGATGATAAACTTTGCCTGACAAGATAGAAGGCTTGCTCACTGGGGCAGACATTTGATGTCTATATCAGATGTTTAAACTGACTGCAAGGGAGACTGGAACTAGGAGAACCATGGTGGTAGGTGAGAGGAAATGGATCCTAGCTAGTAATCCTTCACATCTGGGGACTTATAGCACTATACGATGTTGAGTGGCAGGATTCTAGACCTGTTGGCAAAACACAACACAGAAGTCCAGATAGCATAGAAGAAAGTTTATTCCAAAACATGTAGAAAACATCATACCTGCTGGCAGTTCAGAACCTCAACCCCATGATGTTGCCATGCAAACTCAGTGAAAAACAATCTTGCACAGAGTCTCATACTAGAGATAAGAAAATACATTACCAAGTAATGGACTTTCCTGAAAAGGAAGAAAAGCAAAATATAGCAACTGCATTGGTGAACAGTGGCAGGCAGCTTGCACCTAAGACAGTTAGGTTTTGCACATACACACTGATAAGCATATGCTGACTAAGGCTACTTTTGGGTATTTGGGCAACAATACAGTGATTCATAATATGTGTTGATCCTTGCATCATGGCAAAAAGCTGTAGGTGGTACACAAATATTACTAAATCATTATGTTGGAAAACGGTTCCTAAACACATAATAGCCAGCCTGAGTAAATACAAATATACCTTATGTTGCAATAGTATGTGTAATAGCATGCTTGAGGGTCTGTAGGGCATCCAAGGCTACATATCCCCCCTTGTTGCCTGATAAAGAGGCAATAACAAAGGTATAACACAGTTGGCTACGGTTTTGCAGATTGCATGATATAAAGAAAGCATAATTATGCCTGGTTTGCTGAAGAGTGTGACATAGGCAGCATATGGTAATAATCAGAAAAATAATCAATAAAACTTGAATTACAACAACACCTTTAAATGTAAATTCCAACCAAGTGTTGGACAATGCAGTACTTGAATTACCATCATGAAATAAGTCATTTAGAGAGTTTCCTGCATTAGTAATATTATTACTAATTTGAAAAATATGTGTGTCCTTCCTGTTTAATAAGAATTTGAGATTCAGGGAGAGTGGCTCAACATGCATATTGAAAACTGGTAGATACTGTTCTATAGCATTGACATAGGGTCACTATCTATGTAATCAAGTTCTGGGGTGGGAACAGGGGTGATAACAGTATGGCGAATGATAGTGTGCTCATGTGGTACAAAACAGAAGTTGGGCTTATCAATACTACAGGTTAGAGGTCCACAGGAGAAGATTTCATAGTTAGTCAAATGCAGTATTGTACATCACTGTTATAGGTAACATGAACTTGAGGGAGGTGCCATTTCATGAGTTGGACAGGGCAGGTAATGGATGCATTTGTCATCTGGCTGGTGAGGCATTGCACTGTCTGTTGCTGTATGCATGTAGCATTTGACATCAAAGGAGGTGATGTGATATTTTCAGGAATAGAAACATTGTCAAAGAGGTCATTAACAAAAGTATATGCCCAGTCTATGGAGTTTGGCGAGTAACTACACATCAATATAGTTACATCAAAGACATCACAGTGACACAAATTGTGGTAACCACAGATGGCACAACAGTCTGTATGTCAGACTACCAAGCATCCAGTTGAGGATGAAACACCAGCAAAGTAGGCAAGTTGGTGCATTCTTGATAGATGCTGCCCTCAAGATGGCCCACAAAGTGGACTTTCACCAGCCTGTTGAAGACTGAAGAATCCTTGTCGAAGACTGGTAGGGACACGGTAAAGGTAGCATAGAGGGTGTCCCTTATGGCACACTAACTCATCATATAGCAGGGTCCTTGATTCAGGTGTGGCGTGACATAACCCAAGTTCCTAGCTGTGGCCAATGAAAAGGACACAGTCCTGACCATGCATTTGGTAGTACATGTCAGGGTTTTACAATATGGGAAGTACCATTTAGCCATACGTTTATCATGGATCAAATGCAGGATTCCAGATCTCGGAAGAGGTTGGTGATAGTGTTCATGGCATAGTTACCATAAGCTGAATGAATGATTACCCTGCCAATGTGTTGCTCTCTAGCTTCTTTATTGTTATAGAAGATCCATTCATTAACTGTGTTTTGAGTCTCATTAAATAAACATGCAATATTGTGCATGTTATAGACTGTAACTCTTTCCTCCTGCGATAAACCAGTAATACTGTATAGCATATAGCATGGTCTGTATGACATTTTGACCAAGTTTACTATTGAAATATTTGATATGGAATTTAATTTTATAAAAATCAGCTTTGTTCCAAATTGACATGCCGGATCCAAATATACCTGTAACAGTATCAACAATTTGTGATAGTCCTGCTGTACCCAAACACCATTTGGGGTGAACACACCTCAGTGTTCAATATTATGTCACCCAGCTACAGGGTCTTGTGCATGTGCTTGATAGGCTGCACTGAAATCTAGCAACATTTTGGCATGAAACCTAGATACATTTGTGCTAGTGCAATGGCTAAATTCGGCCATGTTCCAGTGGGTAAGGTTCAAAACAACAGGAACATGCATAAATTGTGCATTATTAATCAATGTCCCAGGAATGGAAGTTGCTGCCAGGCTGCTTGGTGGACCTGCCTCTATCAGTGGGCACCCTAAAGGGTCATCTGCTGAAGCTGAGAAGACTGTGAGAAAAAGAGCAGCAATGGTGATTGATTGGGTTAAACAGTTATGGCACATGGTGGTGTTAAAATATTTGTTTATTACAGTCTAGGAAGTACCTTTAAGCCAGGGGCTCATTTACAGGGGCTCCACATCAAATAAAGTTACAACAGAGGAGGAGCATTATTACAAGACAGTAGAACATAGGTGTACAGAGACAAAAAATAGTTGAACAATAGAGGACAAGTTATTGCAGTTAGAACTGAATACAAGGTTAATCAGTCTATTAAAAATCTAAGGTGTTGTAAATTGAAGCAGCCAGAAATTATTCCAAAGGAACAGTTCTTTTGTCAGGGTACAACTGAGAGTTTGGTTCTAAGGAGGAGGCCTAGTGCTCAAAAAGTGCTGGCTGGACAGCGAGAGATAGAGTGTCAGGGTGAGAACATCTATGGAGCTAGGAGATGGGGGGAAAAGAGGAGGTGAGAGACAGGGGGAGGGAGGGGAGAAAGAGAGAGATATGGATGGACAGTGAGGGGGAGACAAGTGTGAGAGGAGGGGAAAGGTGGTAATACAGGAGAAAGGAGATCATACAGTGGGTGAGGGAGAGGAGGGGGTGAAAAGAGGGACCAGTGATAGGAGTTTTGGGAGATAGACAGGGAAATGGAGTGAGGGGACACAAGAGTACATGGGGTGCAGTAGGAAGGGGAGGGAGAGGAGTGATGTCAAGGAGGCTGTGTGAGAAAGAGACTGGGGTAATTAAAGGTGAGGGAGGTGGGAGACAGGAAGAGAGAGAGAGAGAGAGCTGGAAAGGTAAGGGAGGAGACTAAGAGGAGGAGTTAGGAGCCACAGCTGCACACACTGGCCTGGGCAAGGAATGCACAAAGAAGAGATTTAAAAGGGCCCAGCTTTGTTTCCATCTGCAGGGCTTCCTTGAGGGAGTTCAGCAGTATAGGGGCCTGATATTCAAAGGATCGCTGGCCCTGTGTGGTTCTACAGAAAGGGACATTAAAGGTTAGTTCATTCAACCCCTGGTACATCTGGAAGAGGAAGACTGATGGAGAAGATCGTGTACTCCAGGAGGGGTTAGGCTAAGAGTAGCTTTTTTGGCGAGCACGCACATTTGACACCAAATACGACAGTCAAGATTGAGACACCTAATCTGGGTGTATAACTCACATGTGTAGGTTAGTCAGGGCACTCCCAGAACTAGCCTACACACTTTGTTGAGGGTTGTTTTGAGCCTTTGAGAGTCGTGGGAGTTGCAGCACCATACACCACTAGGCTGTAGTCGACGATTGACAGCAGGGAGCCAGCCACTGTGATTCTTAAGGCTTTATTAGTAAAGCAGTGTTTATGTCGATATAGTAATCCCAGTTTTGCATTACCAGATTTAGCAACTTGATCTATGTGCCGGGAGGAGGACAACGTAGTATCTAATGTTATCCCCAGGTATTTAAAATGGTTTACCTTATCAAGGAGGGAGTTGAGGTTATTAACAATTTGAAAAGGGTAGTTTCTGTGCTTGTTGTGGGCAGAGGCAAATATCATAGTTTTCATTTTTTTTATAATTGAGGAGTAACTTTGAGTCAGAGAACCATTTTTCTACAGAGGTGAAATTAGACTGCATCTGGCTTTCAAGCACAGTGGGGTCAGTGTGGGCCGAGTAGAGCACAGCATCATGTGTGTAAAGTGATACTTGATCATTTACTGCTTGGGGGAGTTGGTTTAATAAAAGACTGAAATCAGAGGCCCTAGGATGGATCCTTGGGGTACTCCAGTGGTAACACACAGATTATCGGAGCAGACATAATTTATTTTAACTTTCTGAACTCTGCCTTGGAGATAACTCCTCAATCAGGCTGCTGATTCCTTGGAGAGGCCAGTGTTGATCAGCTGGCTTAGGAGCAGCTTGTGAATAATGATATTGAAAGCTTTGGTGAAGTCAATATTTTATTTTAAATTTGTTAACTGGGTAAAGACACTGGGCAAAGCCCTTTGTCAGGTCTGACCAGGACATTCAACAAACAGAACAAACAGTTTACATACAGTCATATAAAACAGTTACATGCTTCAACAGTGAAATACAAATTGCCTCCACCAAGAGCCCACAATCAAGAGTGTTATGGATGTACCAAGTAAATTCCATGAGAGCGGTTAAGGTGTTATGCTGTTTCCAGAAACCATGCTTTTGCTTGCATTGCAGTTGGTATTTGCCAAGATAATTGGTAAGTTGATCTGACACAATGCGTTTCAATGCTTTTGAGAGAAGGGGGAAGTATTGAGATGGGCTAATAGTTTGTGTGGCTGTATCTATTGCCGCTTTTGAACACAGGTGTGACTACAGCTGCTTTCCAAATCTGTGAGAACTTGCCTTCAATGAGGGCTAGATTTAGGATTTTGGTAAGGGGAGAGAGAGAATAACATCCAGAGTGAGTTCTAGGAGCTTAAGATCAAGCATATCACTGCTGGTTCTTGATACTGAGGACTTTCATGATATATTTTTTGGCTACTGAGGGGGTAACTATTTTAAGGTGGAAAGGAGGAGATGAGCCTGTTTAGGTATTAGTGCTGTTAGAGCTATTGCTTTCCCACTGTGGGAGAAGGAAGTCTGGCAGCAGTGTACCACTGAGGCTGGTGAAGGCCTTTTTGTAACTTTTGGCAATGGTGAAAGGGTCCTGGGTAGGAATTCCATTGGAATTTATTATGGAAGGAGGCATTTTGTTAGGTTTGCCTTATACAGACTTGATATTATCCCAGATCTGTTTGCTGTCCCCCCAGGAGTTTTCTAACTCTTTTTGAAAGTGTTGTCTTTTGATTTTCCTAATTGCAGATGCACAGCTATTCCAGGCAGCCTTGTACTTCTGGATATCTGCATCAGTGTCAGAACTTCTAGCTCTGAACCAAAGCCAATCGTGATGTTTTATCAGATCAAGAAGCTGGGGGGAGATCCATGAGTTTTGGGAACCCTTAATCTTCTGTTTTGTGAAAGGGGCATAAATATCATAAGACTGGTTAAATTTGTGGATAAAATATTCATGGGCAGTATCAATTTCAGTCATGGTGCTTAGGAGGCCACTGTCTTGGCTGTTAAGATGTGCTTTTAGTGCATTAAAACTTCCCTTTTTTTAGTAGCCTCGATGTGATTATTTTGGCAGGAGCTTTAGGTGACACATGACCAAGAGGATAGGGGAGTTGTCGCTGAGGGAATTGGGTAGTACTGTTAGGTTTCTAATCCTTTCTGGATGGTTGGTGACCAACCAGTTGAGGAAGGTACTATTCCAGTGTGGTAGTTAGCCTGTGTGGGGGTACCCACTAGCTGGGAGATGTTAATTGAGGCTAGTGCATCTTTGTATGGGCCTGCTTCAGGGGAGATCCAGTTTGTGTTAAAATCCTCCAGCAATAAAATGTAGAAGTTTTGGCAGCAGTCTGATAGAAAATCAGTAGCAACCTTGAAACCACTGTCTTGTGCCTTAGGGGGATATATACAGATACCACAGTGAGTGTTTTCTGGTTAGGTCCGAGTAGTATCTTTATTGGTAGCAATTGGGTGTTGCTAGGGGAAGTAATGTATGGCAATGCTTGCCCCAGAGGTGCTCCTTTAAGTATATTACACAGCCACCTCCTCACTTGCCCAATCTGTCAAGCCTGAAAGTTGTGTAACCTGGTAGCTGAAAGGCTGAGTCTGGGATGCATGGGTTAAGCCAGGTTTACACAACTGAGAGGATATCGGGTCAGTGTTGGGTGACCCATACATAATGAGAGTTGATTTTAGCCAGCAAGCTGCAGATGTTGATGGAGGCTATGGATAGGCTGCAGCGATGAGATTGAGGGACTGCAGACTGAAATAAAGGTCCTGGGTTGGGGTTTACGTGACCTGATAGTAGTAAGAGGAGATAGATTAGTTTTAGTGCCTGCCACTTTAAGTGGGATGTAAAATTCACACAGGTTTTTGGAGTGAGTTGATGGCTACTTGATTGAGTGCAAACATTGGTGGGGGGAAGGGGTACATGTATAGCCACTTATTTTGCATCGTGTTGCTTAATGGAGGTGTATAGGAAAGAAGTGTTGATAAAAGAGATAAAGTGGATTTAGTGGGTACCTGAAAGAGCATCAATAAACTTAACTGGGTTGGAGTATACTTTTAGGGGGTGAGGGTAGGCAGGTTCCACAGGGATACGAGACAGGTTACCCTTAGGAGGTACATTACAAGGACAGCTAAAACAGTGATCTGTGCCCTTTAGGAGAAGTGGTTAGGCTAGACTCTCAAGCTAGTTGAGACAGGCTAGCTAAAATAGGAAAGCTAAAATAGTGTTCTGTGCCCTTTAGAAGTGGTTAGGCTGGAAGCTCAGGCTAACAGCTGCAAAAGTCTTGTCCCAGCATTGCCATAAGGTTGTATGGGACAGTATGATGTTGGTTGGCTTGCTGTATGCACAAAGTTTCATTGAGGCAAATGTGGGTGTTGGGCCAGCCTTGGAAAGTTCCTTTGGCAAGGCAGGCCACTGGAAGGCCCTATTTAGTAGAATTACCAGTTCTCCATTCAATTTGCACAGTAGCAGTATCAGGAGAAACCGCCATGACATTGAGACTACATTACCCATACCCCCCCCGAGCACCATCCTTGGCCAAGGTGTCCACTTGATCATTGTACTAATGGTATGGTTCAGTCTTGGAGTGAGCTTTAACTTTGTAAATGTAAAGTTTGAAGATAAAGGTGCCAGCTAGGTTATCAATATATTTGGAAATGTCCCTATACTTAACAAGAATTCCTTCTAAGGAGGCATAATCATGGTTCTTCCAGAAGGGAAGAAATTCTGTGAGAGAGTTGCACACCCAAGAAGAATCAGAGGAACTGATGGTATTCTCGTCCTCTTTGACCTGGATGAGTTCCAAGGCTCAGGCCATGGTTGCCTGTTCACCATACTGGGACGATTTGATGGTATGTTGTCTGGATACCTCAAGGGTGTCACCTGCTGTTCAGAGAACCAAGACCCCGAATCCAGCTACTTGTTCTCCCCCTTTTGGTAAGAGGAGGACCCATCTGTAAAAATGCCTCAAAGTGCAGGATCTGCTAGGCTGCATTGAGTGATGGGTAGGAAGGGGCCTGGTTCTGTCAGGTGGGTGGCTCCACACCACATTCATGAGGATCTCCTTGATAGAGGAGTCCATCTTCTAAAATGGATGTCATTTTTGCAGGTTGTACATTCATGTCTTGGCCTTGTAAGAGGAGGGACCAATATTTGAGCCTGGTGTTGGATATGTTCCCATACTTGACTCGTTCTGATAACAGAAAGGTAGTGGGGGTGTGGTTGGTGTGCAACTCAATAGGGGAAAAACCTATGATGTAGGTGAAATTTTTGACAGCCCAGAAAGTAGCTGAAAGCTTCTTCTCACACAGAGACTACTTCTGTTCCACTGGGGACAGCACTTGAGAGGCATAGGCAATAGGCCCGAGGGTGCCATTCACTTTTTGTGCAAGTACTGCAGATATAGTAGTATCAGATGTGGCTGTCTGCAAATGGAATAGTAGCTCTGGGTTTGGATTAAAGAGAGCTGGGTCTGAGGCCAGGGCCTTTTTCAGAGAGTTAAGAGCAGTTGTATGTTCTGGCCCCCATCACTAAGGGATGTCCTTTTTCAGTTGTTCATACAGAGGCACAACCTTCTGTGCAAAATCACAGATGAAGTCTCTGGAGCAGTTTACCACTCCTAAGAAGCACCTCAGTGTGAAGACACTAGCGGGTATGGCCAGGTCATAGATGCCCTGGACTTTGTCCAATGTGGGACTTCTGCCTTCTACGGTGATTCACAGGCTTACAAAAGAGACTTCAGGGAGGCACAGTTATACCTTAGCAGGGTTGCATTATAGGCCTGCTTTCTATAAGAGTGCTAGAAGCTCCTCCAGAAGCTTGAGATGTTTCTGTAGGCTTTCTGTGGCAAGAAGAAAGTCATCCATGTACTGCAAGAGGCAGTCAGTTGAGGAGACACCTTGTATGGCATCCCTCATGTGGATGTGAAAGAGCAAGGGGCTGTTGTGAAAACCCTGTGGGATGTAGTTCCACATGTACTGACATCCTTCAAAGGTAAAGGCAAATGTATATTGGCTCTCAGGGGCCAATGGCAATGAGCTAAAACTATTGGAGATATCCAGGGTGCTGAATCATTAGTGCTGAGGCTTAAAGAGCTTCAGTATATCTGAGGCAGATGCCACGGTAGGTGCTCAACTTACGGTGGCCTGGTTGAGCTTCCTGTAGTCAATGGTCAGTCTCCAATTATTGTTGGACTTCTTTACAGCCCAAATAGGAGCGCTGACTGTGGAGACACAGGGCCTGATGATTCCTTGTTTGAGAAGAGACTCGACTGTGACCCTCAAAGAAGGGATTACCTCTGTTGGAAATGGGTACTGTCGTTGAAATGGTGGATCTGCACCAGCAACCTGCATGAGGGTGTTCATTCTGTTGCAGTTAAGTTTGTTTTTGGCAAAGGCATCCAGGTGCTTTTCCACAATAGGCCTCAACTGAGAAAAGAGAGCATATTGTTGGAACATGAAGATGATGTCATATTCCACGTCATTGGTTTTTACTGCTGCCACCACATAGGAGTCAGAAATGAGGAGCAGCTGGCACAAGCTGGGTACCTGGAGTAGCAGTCTATTGACCAGGTCCACCATGCACCCATGGTAGGAGAGAAAATCAATGCCCAGGATGCTCTGATGATGACCTAAGACCATGAGGTCAAATTGGTGCTTCACTTCTAAGGTACAATGATGTTTGGTATTGGTTTGGACTTGTAGGTTGTGATCGCAGTTCTTTCAAAGGTCTGGGCAGAACTGGCTTTCCCTGTTGACAAATGAGATAGCTGGAGATAATCTTGATGCAACACTGAGACAGCAGCACCCATGTCCATTAGTAGCTGTAGCTGGCAGCTCCCAACCAGCGCTTCTACATATGGGCATCTGGAATCATCAGTAACTAAAGAAATAATTTGAATCAAGGCCTGACACCATCAGTCCACTACGTTATGGTCTTTTGAGGTGTCACAGAGCATAGGGTCCACTTTCTGGAACATCTGAATTGCTTCGGAGTATGGAGAATTTGACTGCCTGCCTCCAAAGAGGGATAGGAAAGAATGGCTGCTACAACCTTTGTGGGGTATTGTGAAGTCAGCAATTGGACTTTGGCCTTGTAGTCATAAGGTCATTTGACTTCTTCTGCCAGTTCCTTAATCGAAGGTTCAACTTTGGCAGATACTTCTGCTTGTTGTTATACCCTCCTCGGTTCAGATAAGAGGAGTTGTCTTGGGGCCTTTTGATTTCCCCTCCACCACATATTGAGTAGAAGAATCTGTACCACCTTGCACTGCAGCTACTTTGGGGCTTAGAACTTGAACCAAGGTCCTTTGTGTGGACCTGGTACACATGCTCCACCCTCTCCATGATCTTGCAGAAGCAGACCCATCTAGGGAATATGGCATCTTCCACCTTGTCATGAAGGGCCGGCTGAAGGTTTTTCAGAAATGGGCATTTGTACTCTATCAAGTTTTTGTCGGGCTTCTCGCTGGCCAAATCTTTGCCTGCACTGTATGCGAGCCACAAACAGCTCTCACATTGGGCTGGGGTTTCTTTAATGTGCTGTTTCACTTGGGCTGCTGGCATGACTCCGACCATGTTAGGATCGTGTGCCACCAGAAGGTGAGCTGCAACTATACCAAAAGGAGTGGTGACATCATTATATATGCCTCCCAGCAGCTTGGCCCACAATAAGGGATCCAAAATTTGCTTCAAAACCTGTTCTTGTTGCTCACTCGAGAGACTGAACATTTGGCAGTGATTCTGCACTTTTTCCGAATGGCAACTAAGGTTGTCACTGGGGGCCATCCGGCCTATTTTGTCTGCAATATTTTGGATTGCTTGTGGAAACTGCAAGGCACTTGGGCCTGCACCCTGCCCCATGATGGTTTCAGCAACCACCTTGGCTGCTGTGTTAGCCACGCCCTGAAAGGGGGTCTGTTTCGCTATCTCCTTTTTCAGCATGTTGCTGACTGATTGTTTCAGCGCTTTTGCTTGAGAGTCAGAGATCCTAGCTTTTGAGATCACCTACTGGATCAGGGCTTCCACCTCTTCCTGATACTTTTGTTCAAGGCAGCTACTGGTGGGTGAGGCCTCAACCCTCCGGAGTTCCAAGGACCACCATCTTGGATGCCTACGTCATTGCTGCTGTCATCCTCCAATGACAACAATGAGATAGGTGGGTCAAATAACATAGCTTTCACATGACCTCTCAATATTGTGAACTGCTGATATAACTTCAGCATCTTAATTGTACACATCAAATGATCCCCTCTGCCTTGAAACTGTCCATTATTGATGTGATCCTGCAAAACTCTATACATGGCACTTACTTCACGATTTTCCCTAAGCTCCTTCTCCAATGCATTCTGACATCTCTGAAACTCCTCCTCCAACTCCTTATACTCACTTCTTAGTGAGTCATTTATACGCGTAAGCCATGTCATTCAACTGTAACACATGTCTCCTATCCTGCTGTAGCCTTTCATTGTCTTCCTTCAGCCTAACAATTTCCCTGTCTTCTTCCTGTACCACACTCTCAAGTTCATTCTGAGTCTTGTTCCTAATCTTTTCAATTTCTCATTCCAAATCCTTCCGTTGCTCACCCACTTCCCAGGATTGGAAGACCAGCTCCTTTTTCAGAGCCAGGACCTCTAATTCTATTGTTTGAAATAAAACATACAGGGCGGCAACCAAAACACATTTTTGGTCATTTTTTTTGCTGCAGACTTTGCCTCCACAAGAAGTTTGCTGACACACTGTACCAGATTAGCCTGCAATTTTGCATCCAGCTTGAAATCACACCAACCCCCATGAGAGGTCAGGAAGTTTAAGATGTCTAACTTGAGCTCTGTACTAATGTCCATTGTTGGAGATCCCACTTCACTGCACTGAGACCCCAATGTGTACCTGTTCACCTTGTTCCCAACAGCTAGACAGCCACACACTTTGGTTTGGAAGTCCACCTGGGCTATGCCACAGGTTGAATGAGAGGTGTAAGTTTGAACACCTTCATGATTCCCAATCCCATTCACTGTGTACCTATTGGTGTACTGGTTTGGTTCTGTTCAAACAGGTCCTGCCACGGTTACCATTTTGTTGGGTGGCAGGATTCTAAACCTGCTGGCAAAACATGACACAGAAGCCCAGATAGCACAGAAGAAAGTTTATTCCAAAACATGTAGAAAACAGCATACCTGCTGGGAGTTAGGAACCTCCAAACACCATGATGTTGTCATGCAAACTTAGTTAAAAACTGTCTTGCAAAAAGTCTTATACTAAAGATAAGAAAGTGCATTACTAGGTAATGGACTCACCCAAAAAGGCAGAAGAGCAAAATACAGCCATTGTATTGGTGGACAGTAGTGGCAGCTTGCTCCTGTTATGCCTGGGTTATATACGACCAACTGACCTATATATTACCATTACCTTATACACCTACAAGTATTAGTGCCTTACCACAGTCTCATAATGTTTTCTCTATATGATATGTTACTGCCATACATACGGTTTCTAGTTTCCACATATATGCTGCGACATTTCACAATACTATAACATGCTGTATGCTTTTCTGATGACATTGCAAGTATTGCCAGACTGTCTCCAGTGAGACTGATAACAGCTTTTCCATTTGTTGCTGACTATGATTTCCTTTGTCTAAGTTTTATGCCAAGCGATGCATTTCTCTTTCCTGGTGTTACCACCCAGATATTACGCTCTGCATATTATATCCAGTTGCATTTGTCTGCTTTATCCAAATGTTGTATTCTTATCAGTAGTATATATGTAACTGCCAGCCAGCCAGCCCCTCCCCAGTCTTTGAGATTTTGGTGTTCCTCCTGTATGTTTGTTCATTTCGTGTCTAGATTTAGATTTATATAGTACATGCAACCCTGGGGCTAACTGGTGGAAAACATCCACTTTGTAACTCCTTGTTACATGCTTTGGCATGAGTATTATAGTAATACATTTTCTTTTTATTGCCTACTTGCCCTGTGTTTTCTTTGCTTAGTCACTAGCATACAAGAACCTGAACTATAAGCAGGACTCATAATTAACACACCCAAGACAGTTAGGTTTTGCACGTACACACTTATAAGTGCATGCTGACTAAGGCTACTTTTGGGTAACAATACAGCAATTCATATTAAGCACTGATCCTTGCATCATGGCAAAAAGCTATAGGTGGTGCACAAGCATTACTAAATGATTATGTTGGATAATGGTTCCTAAGCACATAATAGCCAGCCTGAGTAAATACAAATGTACCTTATGTTGCAGTAGTATGTGTAATAGCATGCATGTAGGTCTGTAGGGCATCCAGGTCTACAAGTGGGTGCAAAGGGGGTTGTGACTCCAATTGGACTAGTTGAGGAGACATTAGAGAGGTGTAATGCAAAGTTTGTAAACAAACAAAAAAACAAAAGAAAAGGATGAGGGAAATGAAAAAAAAAAGGATAGTAGCAGTGAAAGATCAGGGGTCAATAGAACGGGGCATGCCCTAGTGCCAGGAGCTAGGGTAACAAAATTAGTGAGCTCCAGATGCTGACGGCAAGCACTGAGTTGGACCTAGTGGCCATCACAGAAATGTGGGCTTTGGAAAATAATGACTAGGACCTGATGATCCCTGTGTACCCATTATTTAGGAGGAATACATGAACAGGTAGAGGGGGAGAAGTAGCCCCTTTTGTCAAGCAGTACATCAAGGTGGCAGAAAATGAGTGCATCGGGGCAGTAATGGAGAGAGAGTGAGTCACCGTTGGTGCAAGTCATAGTAGCCTCAAGCAAGAAACTGTGCTTGGCAGTAATCTATAGACCTCCAGGGCAAGGGGAAGAGAGATTCAAAGAGCTCAGAGAAGTATCTGGAAGGCTGGAAAGCCAGCGCAGTATTAGCACTGCCGCTTGTGGTGCTGACAACCCAGGGTCAGGAGTGACCTTGAAAGTTGGAGGATCAGCAGGGGTGGAGGAGGATCGAGTGTCCCAAGGACTGCTCTCCTTCTGTGAGGGTAGGGTAGGGATGAGCTAGGCACTGTACTGACCCCTGGTAAAAGTTGTGGGAAATACAGCCTGAGCTCAAGGAGGTGGGGGACATGGCAGACATTGGCACACATGCCTCGACATCAGTGTACGTCATGTCCCCAAGGAGGAAAACCGTAAAATGGTCTTGGTTATGCTGGATGATTGCCAGCCACCAAAGGCCCCACATACCTGAAAATTCAGGTGCTCCCAGACTCTTGAATTGAAATCCTTTTTTTTAATTTGTTTTTTGTTCAAGCTCCCCCTGATTCCCTCTGAGGAGGGAGCGCAGCCCCTGCCCTGAACATCATCCCACCATGCCCAGGCTTCCCCCCCAGGGTGGGGCCACCAGGCAGGCACATGACCCCAAAGGATACTAGTGACATGCTCTGGCTTACCCCCCCGGGTGGGGCCACAGGAGAGGGACCCCCAATGGGCACTAGTGGCAATGAGAATGGCATCAGTGCAGGGCATCATACCTGGGAAACCAGAGATTTTTTTGGTTGCTGTGATACTCTGGGAGGCTAGGCATGCAATGACACCTGCGTCTGTCTCACCTCCCACTCAACCAGGCACCAGACCTCCTGTAATTCCCCTGGCCTCTTCCAGAGGTTGCTGATCAGCTGGACACTAACCCTATCCCCTCATGGAGAAGGAGAGCTGCTCCTTGAATGCTCCATCCTTCTCCGCCCAGCTGGCCCTCTGAGTCCTGGGTCTGTTCCTGAACTCAGGATGTCAGCATCACAAGCAGTCACCTTGCCACTGCACCAGTGGGCCAGCAGAAGAACTGAAATCTTGATGGGTAGAGGTGAACTCCCTACCACCCTGACCATTGAAGGGCATAGTGGGGGACTCTGAGAGAGAGCTAAGACCTTGAAGAAGTTGAGGTGACGGAGCTGGGAGGACCATCAAGAACATGGACCAATCAGGACTTGGGGGGAGAAAGAGTAAATGAAAAAAAGAGGGAAGAACCTGGAAGAAGGGTGGCAAAGGGGGACATCATGGTAGTGGGTCACCTTAACTCGCCAGACCTCACTTGGGATATTCCAGTGGCCAGCAGCACCAGAAGTTAGGCCTTGCTGAATGACTTCCCGGACTATCTACTGGTGCAGTTAGTGAATGAATCCACCGGGTAGACTGCAGTTCTCAATGTGATGTTCATCAACTCAGAGATGATTGGAGTTGTGAGAATAGGGGAGCCACTGGGGAATAATGAACATAACTCCATTTGGTATGAACTGGCCCTTGGGTCCGGAAAACCCCAATCAAGAGCTGAAGTCCTGGATTTCAGAAGGGTGGACTTCAACAAGCTGAAGGAGCTGGTCAAAGAAAAGTTAGGGTGAAAAAAATGGGGAGTGGGAGAGAGATGGGGGCAATTAAGGAAGTCATTCCTGTGGTATCTAAATTATGCATGAGAATGGTAACTATAAAGAACAGGTTCAAGAGACTATTATGGTTCCTGGCAAGAGTACGGCAATGGTGAGGGCAAAATAAATTGCCTCCTACGAGAATAAAGAAAATCAGGGGAAGCAAGAATGGGAAGAATACATTAACCAGGGAGGCAAAGAGGACAGTCAGGGAGGCAAAAGCAGACACAGAGCTGCATATTGTGGCAAGAACAGAGAAAAACAGTTCTAATATATTAGGGAAGAAAAGGGGGACTCATAAGGTTAGCAGGAAGGATAGAAATAGGCAGGAGACAGTGCAGTGAAGGCTAACAAAAATGATTCAGGGCCAACAGGCTAGGTCCTATGAGGAGCGCCTCAAGGTACTGAACATGTACTCACTGGAGACCGAAGGGAGAGGGGAAATATGATAGAGACCTTCAAGTTCCTAAACGGAATTAAGAATGTGAACTGTGAGGAAAAATTTAGCTTGAATACTAGTTCATGTGGACATGAGTGGAAAGTGACAGGAGGGAGATGAAGAAGTATTATGTTACAGAAAGGGTAGTGGAGCTGTGGAACAGTCTGCCTCCCAAAGTGGTGAGTGCTAAAAGCATTTGTGGGTTCAAGCAAGGTTGGGATAGAATGAAGGCTATGGTGGTCACTCAGGGTGTCAGAAGCTGGGTAGGGAATGGGGGAAGGATGGGGAGGGCTAAGATGCTTGAGGAACAGTAGGACCCAGGACAAAATAGGAAACTCGGGCAGACTGGATGGACTGTTGGTCTTTTTCCTGCCATCATTGTTTATGCTTCTATGTAATAAAAATAGAGAACACAACCACAGAACATAGCTAGAGCACACAGAATCAAACCAGTAAACAGTATATACACCAGAAGGATAACAAACTTTTCAACATTGGTTCCCAATGTCAAGTAGACTGACCCAGACCAATCTTTGTACTGCATTAATTGCAACATGCTTTCAGTGATTTCATGGTTGTCATTTGTAGAATACTCCCACACTGCAGAAGCTCTTTCTGTGTTTTTTTTTTCTTCATAAGTGGACCGCTGGTGGTGGTGGGGGGGGGGGTAAAGAGAAATTGGACAGACTATATAGGCTTCAGGAGAAATTGGGCAATGACTACCAGATTATTTCAGTAGTCTAGCACTCAGTCCATTCAGCTCAAGTCTCATCCAAAGGCATGCATGGCAGATCTGTCTTGCTGTTTCCCAAGAAGGACACTGTTACCTGAGTGGCAAGGCAGTAGGTCGGTTCGGGGTTGGGAGCTCAGGCTCATCAGATGGGGACTGGGACTGCAGCATCGTGAGGCAATAGCTGGCACTTGGGTGGGAGGGAGCCAGGCCAGTGGAGTTCTGTGGCCAGGGGTTGCATCTCTTCCCCCCCTGCAGCTGGACCCAATCTCTACCTGGAGTTGAGCAGCAGCACCTCAGTGGGAGTGGCAGGGGGTTCCGATCCTGTCTCTCCCTCCCTCACAGATAAATGGAGCTGCTTTCTTCCTGGTCGGGATTCCACCCTTCTTGACACCAACTGGTCAACAAGGCAAAGAGATGGGACTTTGACAAACAAAAATGCCACTGTGGATGAAGTCTTCTTCTGGTCAGGCCCCTAAGACAGTTCCCCTTTACAAGCACTCCCAAGGATTCGGTTCACCTTGAGGCACTTCATTGTTTACGCACCAGAGTCAGCTGTCCATTCCAGTCTAAAGGATGAAGAAAATGGAAAAAGAAAGGGTCAGCCATGAGGCCACCTGGATCCTATGGATACCATCTTTGTTAAGAATGTTAAAGAGGGTAGCCTAGCCTATCAAGCTGGACTCTGCACTGGGGATTGACTAGTTAAGGTGAATGGTGAGAGTATCATCAGTAAAACCTACTCCCAGCTCATCACCCTGATCCAGAACAGTGGCAGTGTTCTGGAACTCTCCATAATGTCAAAAGATGAAGGCATCTTACAACTGGCATACTCCCAGGATGCCTACCTAAAAAGAAATGATCCCATCAGTGGCAGTGTCCACAATTTTCTATATCCCCCTCCAATCTGCTATCCACAAAAAGACCTACACTTTTTAGGCCATGACCCAGACCCAAGAGCCCAAAGTAGCAGAGTCATTTCAAGGGCAGCCAGAGGACAACATGACTCACTGGTCTGGGGCCTCAGGCCCTTCTTCTCCTATGGACAGCACCTCAGTGACCAGTCTAGCTCCTAGTGTGTGCAGTGATTCCAAGACAGACCGTACTAGGAACATTGGGGTCAGCCAGTCCAGTCCCACCTATTGCACTGAGGAAATACATTATGGGAGAAGCCAACAGAGGGCAGAACATGCAATGGGAAAGTCTATACCATCGTCATCCTCTTCTTCTTCAGGCTCTGCTTCATATGTTGCAAACAGTACTTTTTATGGTTCTGCTCTACCATTTTTTTTGCACTTGCTTCATTCCTCCACTGAGGGCCTCCTAGCAGTCCCCAGGGCCCACCTGAGGTACTCTGGAGATTGATTGTTTGAGGTGGCAGGCCTGGTATTGTGGAACTTGCTACCAAAATCCTTGAGGGAGACCCCATCAGTGGAGGTTTTTAAGTAGGGTCTGCTGGCACAACTTTTTAAAAAAGGATTCCTAGACTGTTCATAGCTTAGAACTAGTAAACTGCTGCTTTATTTTATTTTAAACTTGGATTTATTTAGGTTAAAATGCTTTTATTATTGTTTGTTTTAATGCTTATGCGTTGAAGTACAGTATGTTGTTTTATTCCTACCTACCTGTACAGCACCCAAAGCCTTTGGGATGTGGCACTAAACAAATACATTTTACTTACTTTTACTACTACTATTTTTTGTCTTACACTGTGGTATAATGTGGTGATGTGGCTGAGGATGGTCTGTCAGGGCAGCTGCAGCAGTTGGTACAGTACTATGGCCTTGATCATGCTGGGGGACATGACTGGACAGAGTTCCCTGCCTAAGAAAGTTGCTTTCTTGCTTTCCCTTTTTTATTTTCTTTTTTAACTTGACCATCTTCTACCCTGATTGCCTCTATTCCTTAGTATCACACTCATCATGACCACTAATTGGTAGTGTGACATCAAGCATTCAAACTCTTGTGCTTCATCTTTCCTGCCTGCATTTGCTTCATCCCCCTCCTTCTCCTCCTCTTCTCATACCTCTTTAACTTGCACCTCTTTGCATGAATCATGTGCTTTCTCCTGTCCTTTCTCCTTCTCCTCATATACTTCTTCATCCCACACCTCATCACTTTCATGACCATGACCTTGCAGCTCCACTTCCATATCTTCCTCATTGGCATGCTCCACATAAGCTGCTTTGGTGATGGTGGTGCTACCAGCTTACTTTGGCAGAACAGCACCATTGATATGCTTTCCCCTGCCTATCTCTACCCCTAACTCACATGAACAATAGTACTGTTTCTTCTGGTAATAACTATAGTGACTGTGCCAGACCCAGGCTCAATGTCACCATTCTGATGTGATGATTTAGCAATGCCATTGGGCTGTGTGGTAGTGCTGCTGATGCACGATTTGTGGCAGAGGGCATCATATAAGGTTTCAGGGTGTACTGGCAGATGTCCAAGCCCACACACATGCAAAGGTGGCTGTGATGGCAGCTGTTTTCATGTTTTTAATGAGAGACAGACAAGTGGTGGGTTTTCATTTACATATCTGAATGGACCTCCTCTATCCCATGTAGGGGAACTTGAAACAATAGAAGACGGAAAATGGGAGACCACTTTGCTTCTGGATTGCTCAAGGTGCTGTCATCACCAGATGCACTACACATTTGGCTTGGAAAGGCATTTACAGTGGAAGGTGAGCCAGTGAACATCCAGGGACTATGAAACCATAGTTTTATGGCCCATACTATCATGAGCCCAATGACAGTCTTCCTTCCAGACTTAGCCCCACCATTGCAACTTCTAGCCCCTGTCCCGACTCCTACACCACCATTGCATTTAGTACAGGTACTTGGTGAACTGTTGTGTTGGAATTCTTCCCTACTTCTTTCCTCCCCCTGCATCTCTTTCTCCTCCAGTTCTTTTCCTCATGATTTCTACACATTGGTAGATGCCCAGACTTGCCCATCATCCTCTTCATGCTCACTGAGAGACCTAGTGTCTCACTGCAGCAGTCTACTTCACTTAACTTTTACTCACAAGCAATATACTGTATATACTGTATGTATAAATATATATATACACACACACACATACACACTATAAATGGGAATTCCTGTGCCCTGCCTGCACCTTCAGCAATCAGTAAAAAACAAACAAACTTATTTTCTAAATAAACCCTTCAAAACAACCCCTGCACCTTTCCCAGTCTTTTAAATTCAATCTGCAATGCTCCTGCTGCAGGTGGGGAAAAATTAAAAAAGCAAAAAACAAAGATAGATTTCTGTGTTTTGTACACCACTTGCACATAATAAAATATATATTTGTCAATCCCCCTGAACCTTCCCAGTGTGTTAAATTCACTTGGTACTGTTCCCACTTCAGGTGCTGCAACTGGCACTGCAGACTAACACATTGTGCACTCTTCTATCCCCTGCAACATGGTATCACTGGGCTGCCTGTATGAAATTTTGGTTCAGTGTAGTGAGTAAGCTGACTGGAATGCTAATGCATGAATGAGTCATAACATTTTCACATCATAAGTCCTCATACGATCTAACAGAATCTGTATTTTGGAAGTAAGAATAAGGGCAAAATGAATGGACCAAGGGTCTTTTTCTGCCATATACTCTGTTACTATGTTATAAGTCACTCTTTTAAAATAAAATGTGCTCCATTCAATAGCCAGAACTTTCTCCTGTGAGACAAAGTTGTAAATGGCACTGAGATGTGCACAGCATGAGGAGTTATCAATCTACAGCAATGCTGATTGACTGCTGCAGGTCATGTAGATTGCCAACAATGTGGACATGATCAGTGTGTGCTCCCTCTAAATAGTGCTTTCTGACAACTCACTAAACAGAGTCAAGATGGTTCTGAATAAAGCCTGAAGATTGGTCCTCAGCGCAGATAATCTCTATGCGAAAACTGGGTGACTCCTCCTTCATGAGAGAATAATATACCAAGTATGCCTCCTGGGCAAGAAGGCACTTCTTGGTCTAACCCCTCTAGGGCTCCAGACACTACTACAACCAGTGCCCACACCATGTCACACCAGAAGTGTTACCAACAATGTCCTCCATGTACTGTGTAGAAAGATAAGCCTTGCACACTGATCCTTCACCTATAGGACCCCTAAATTGCTAAATAGCCTCCCTACCACATTGTTGAGTAATACTAAGGTTGGACATTTCAAAGCAGATGTCAGAAACTACCTATCACAAGCAGTGAAATGTGACTGCTTTGAGTAAGCCCATTCAGAGCAACACCTTGCTGTCTTTCTACTCCTTCCTCTACCCCTTTTCATGACCTACTCCTCCAATCTACCTTCCCTTCCTCCCAACCCCTTACTATGATTCACTCATCTATTCTACTTTCCCTGCTCAATACCCACCTACCCCTGAGCTAAACGCCCAATATCACATTGTTGTTTTGGTAGCTGGTTCTCTAGACAAGGCTGTTAGCTGCTACCAATAAGATTGCTTAATTTGCAATTCTTTCCTGTATTAGTAACCACTATATATGATATATGTTCTTGTATATTTCCTGTACCCAACATGGAACCTTTGTAAAAGAGCTACAAACTTGAAGGTATTATATAATCTGAAGCCTCAGATAAATAGTGCTACATCATGAGACTGAAATGCCAAAGTGAAACCAAATTCCTCTGGATAGATGTTGCTGGTATCAAAAAGACTGGGTTTTGGTTTGTTCAAGAAATGCAACTTCAGAATCGGGCCATCATAGAAGCCAGTCATCTGATGGATCCAAAACAACAAGTCAACTGTCTTTGGTCTAGTCTCTGGAAATGAGCCAGAAATATATATTCAATAGGTCTAGGGCCAAAAGGGTAAAAAAGCCATTGTGGAAATATCGGCTACTGACTTACTTCTATTTTCTTTTGTGTGAAATAAAGGTTTTCCTGCACTAATGCAAAGCTGTGCAAAGGTACCAATTTCCAAGCCATACAGTACTGTATGTACTTCTCAAAGGAGGCACTTCCAGAATGTATCAGAACATTGTACCTACAGACTATGTCACATACCCTGAGAACATGTGTTGTGCTAACAGTTCAAATAACCATTGACATGCGGATAGGTAGTCAAACCACACATTAAATGACAGTGACTACCCAGTAAGTCATAATTTCCTCATCTGTATCTTTTGCTTCCATTATTTAAGTTGAGCAGCAACATCAGAAAGTCACCTGGAACCTCTGATCTTCACAATCAGGTAGCTTAATGCATTTCAGGATGCAACACTTAGCCATCTTGGGAAAATCTACTAGAGTGCTTAAAGCAGAACTTTGATGAGTGTTTGACACCACTCTAGCTCACAGCAGGCTTCATGGTAACAAATAATGCAAAGAACATTGTAAAGGCAGTCGGGATCGGTGAATGTACCAATGTTCCATGTTTTACTAACTGCATAAATCTGGCAGGTCACAACTATCTCAAACAAGACAGCAAAGTATAGATCTGTGTAAGGGTGACCGAACAGGTAATAATAATAATAATAAATTTTATTAATAGGGTGCCTTATCCAAAACCAAGGCGCCTAACAATATAAAATCAAACAGACATCGATTCAATTAAACTCAAATAACAGTACATCAAAAGAAAAATCCATCAATTAACTGAAAATGCTTGGTGCTACAAAAAAGTTATCAAGCCATGCTTAAATCCCTCCACAGTATGTAGCCATTTTGTTATTGCACAGAAGGTGTTACACAAGATTCAGCAACAGAACCACTTCATCTCCACAACTTGAAACAAGATATGTCAACAAGGTGGAACACTCCACTTACTGCATAATGCAGTGACTGCTAGAACAACAGAAGGCCATCCACCAGTATGGAGCTGAGCACAATATTATCAAGAGAGAGGCAAACATTTTCCCTAACCACTGACAACTGATGGGAAACCATCAGCTGTGTGCTGAATCCCTTTGAGGAGGCCACACAGGTCATGAGTACTGATGCAGCAAGTCTAAGCCAGGTACCATTCCTCATTGCCCTGATTATTTATTTATTTATTTAGTTTTTGTTGACCGGGTAAGTACACTACACAAATCCTGCCTATTTTCAGGCATGACCTGGGGGAAGGGGATACAGATGAATGCCAGCTGATCTTGAACCAGATTAAGTTGGTGGTATTTTTAGTGAATGAGGGAAATTTGGTCAAGACAATGGGGAAATTCCCCTACTCTGTTTGAGGCAGAGGGCGCTGTGTGGCTGATCAGAGTCTTACTAATCAGTCGCGACCAGAGCTTTGAACTGGGAGGACGTGCGGGAGGCCGAGGAGCAGGTGTCCTCCTTGGCTCCTGAGGAAATAATAAGCTTTGGAGATGCAGACCAGTGAGAGGGTTACAATGAGCTTTTCAGAAAAAAATGAGATGGAGTTTGATAATGACGTAGAGGATAATGCTACAGAAAGGGTTTTGGTACCTTTTTCTACTTGCATGGTTGCTGAACAAGTTGAGGATGTCTCTGTTGAAGTTTTGGAGCACCGCGTTTTGGAAGCGGAACATTGCTGTGAGGAAGCGAAGCAGCGGCTTTTTTTAGTGAAGGAACGTCGGAGTGTGGAGACGAGGACACAGGAAATGGAATTGCGTGTGGCTGGAAGGATCGGTGATACAGACGACGAGGGAATGATGGCAGTTGGGGAGCAACAGGCCTTTCTGGAGAGCTTTTCTAGGAATCCTGCTGACTTTCAAGATTTTGGCCTTTCTACAGCGGTCTCTGGAGCGACAACATCAAAAGAGGTAGGAGAGAGGGTAATGACTGCTTCGATATCACGGACTGTTCTTTCAGGGAGTTTTTCTCCTGTTGTTGAGATACCAGCTCCTTGCATTTCTAAAGGGCCTGATTCAGAGATTTCAAGTAGGGGAATTAACAAAGGGGTCAAAGATGCAGGTTTGCAGCAGAAAGACGTGGTTGAATCTTGTCAGGAGAATATCCGGGTCTCAGACAGTCACCACTCTGAAGATTGGGTTTCAAAAGCCCTGATAGCTTCTGGTTGGAAACGAAATGCTGCAGGTAATGGGTGGGAGTCCAATATTAACAATGACTCTCCTGCTGTCTTACCAACTGGTTTAGTAACTCCCCCCCTCTCTCTTCTGTCTCTCCTCATGGGTTGGAATCAATCTGCTTGATTCCTCCGGGTCAGATCTCCCCTACTGAAGAGGTAATTTTGCCCTTACAAAATGAACTTCATCCTTTATTACAAACCATTATGGAGCAGGAGTCAGATGGCTCCTCTGGTTTACCAACTGGACTTGGAACTGAGGCTATGGTAAGGGAACAAGGATCTATCCCTATGGATGTTACTAATCCGGCTACTTTGGTTACTGATGCAGGAAAAATATGGCATGGAAAAGTTGCAGAACAATTGTTTCCTGCTGATAGGGGACGTTTGATGGAACCTGCTGAAAGATGTAATACGGTTCGGTTAAAATATAGGGGGGATATGGACTCTATTCCAGATAGAAAATTTGTGGGTAAAGTTTTATTGAAAGAAAGCATGAAATATTACGCATATGAGATCTATGCTTTGATACATGTACCTGGGGATGTAATGTTTGACATCAGTTTTAAGCACCCTGCTGGTTTGGAACGATTTTGGAAACAGTATCACTTAATGAAGCTCTCACCTTTGTGGAGGCCTTTTTTAGAGATTCCTTTGACTAAATCTTTAACAAAAAAAATTACTGTCCTGTTTAGAAATGAAGGGGTGAATGTTGGTGACATTATCTATTGGCTACAAAAGCACTGTACGATTAAAGGTTTTCCAGAACCCATCTTAGATGAAGAACAATTGTGGACAGGGGGATGGAAATATCAGGTGATTCTGCAGTTAGTAAATGGTCAGACTAAGCACCTTACCAACTGTTTTTTCTTGGGCTGAGATGGGGGGTAGTTTTTTACCCTGGTCAGTCACGGGCCTGCTTTAAATGCGGTGATGTGAGACATCTGAGTAATTCGTGCGACAAACAGAAATGTGGTTTATGTGGGGACCTGGGGCATGTAGTGGCGCATTGTCATCAACCCCTGAGATGCAATTTGTGTGAGGAGCAGGGTCATTCCTTTTGTACATGCACATGGGCTTCACACAATACTGCAGATAGTACAGTTCGGGCTGAGCAAGATTTTTATGTAGCAACAGCACAGAAAGAAAAAATGAAATTTATGGAATTACTGACGGCACTCCCTGATAAAACCCCGGTAGCTCATGGAGTTTCTCAGATGGTTGAGACAGTGGTGACACAGACTGCAGATAATGGTAATCATTTGGTTGAGCAACTTTTACAGACTGAGTCAAATATTTCTGAATCTATCACTGTAAAAGAATGGGTAGTGGGTGCAGAGGATTTAACCCTGTTAGAGGCTGAAGGTGGAGTTATGCCCCCCCCTTTAGTGCAGAAGAAGTCAGAGTTCCATTGGGTAACAAGATCTAAAGCAGGTAAACAGGAAAAGGTGGTTTCTATACAGAAAGAGATTGCTGAGGAAACCCCTGTTCAGAATTCTTACGCCTTATTGTTTGAGGAGGGAGCTGAAGAGGATGGCGGAGAATCTGATCTCTCCTCTGTGGCATCTTCACAGGCTGATGCAGTTATAGACTCTGGTCCTTTGGACAGACGTAAGACAAAAAAAAGGAAGAAAAAAAGATGGTCTTTTTTTTTCCTTTTGGTTTTTTTTTTTCTCCCTTTTCTATTAAAAATGGCTATGATTTCTTCTCTTTCTCTCTGTACAATCAATGTAAACAGCATTCTCAACACTGAAAGGAGGCAAAACACCTTTTTAAGTCTTAGTATGAATAAAGAGCAGGTTTTTTTTTGGACAAGACACTAGATTACACTCTTTACGGGATATTCAGAGTGCTCGAAGGGATTGAAGGTGGGGTATCTCATTCTGGTCCATTGGGGAAGAGATGTGTTCGGGGCTAGGTATACTTTTTAAAGGTAATGTTCGAGTCCTGCATGTTTATGAGATACAGCCTGGGAGAGCTATGGTCTTGGATGTGATTCTTCAGAATGAAGTATTTCGTCTTATCAACATTTATGCACCCCAGTCAAAAGCAGGGAGATTGGTTTTGTTTCAACAGATAGAACTCTATCTCCATACATCTAAATTGATTCTATGGGTAGGGGATTTTAATTGTGGTCTCTCTTCTAGAGATTGGGGACAGGTAACACAGAAAGTTTTTTGTGACACTAACATGTTGTTAACCATTATAAAGAAAAATGATATTTCAGATGTTTATGACATTCTGAAACAGGTGCCTATGCATACTTTTTTTAAAGGGAAGCTATCCACTAGGATAGACTTCTGGTTGGTGTCCACAAGACTAACATGTCATAGAGTACAGGTGATGCCTTTAGAGACCTTGGATCATTTAGGAGTAAGCTTGACATTAGGGGGCTACCAGAGGTTGAAGGTTGGAAGGGGATGCTGGAAAATGAATACCTCTAGACTTCAGGATGTTGTGGTTGAGCAATATATAAAGCAACTTTTTTTGATGAAAATGGATATGATTTTTTATATGATAGCCCTATCGAATGGTGGGAGGACTTGAAAAGGGATTTGCAGGGATGGTACAGATCGTACACCTCACGTTTGGCTAAAAATAAATATATTATGTATTTAGGACATAGGGCTAAATATTTAAAACTTCTCAATTCAGGAGGAAATAGGGGGAAAGTACAAGCAGTTAAAGATTTAATGAAGCAATATTTACATGACTCAGTGGTGAAATTAGCTACTCAACAGAAATATAGAACACACGGTACAAAACAGGAGGTTAACCCATATGAGGAAAAGACACTAAGTGTTCCTATGGTGGGTCTTAAAGATAAACAAGGGATTTTAAAGATGCGTAATCAGGACATAATGCTTTTGGTACAACAGCATATGTTAGACACTTTTCAGAGGGGTCAAAAGGATCGGAGGGATTGTGTTTCTGATGTTGTAGTACCAGGTTTATTTAGTTTAGAGAGGGAAGAGCTCTCTGCTCCCATCTCCACAGCTGAAATTCAAGAAGCAATTGGGCACCTTTCTACTAAAACCACTCCTGGTCGAGATGGGATCCCTAATGACTTTTATAAAGTTTATCAGGATTTAGTGGTTCCTTGTTTAGAAGTACTATATAAAGCTATTTGGGAGGAAAAACGTTTAGCTCCTTCGATGCAGTTAGGTATTATGTTTTTTCTCTTTAAAAAAGGTGACCCTTGTGAATTAAAAAACTGGAGACCTTTGACATTATTAAATTCAGATTATAAAATACTGACACGAATTATTACTAAAAGATTAGCAAAAGTAGCTCAAATGCTGATAACTCAGGATCAGTCTTGTGCAATTCCTGGAAGAAATATAGTTCAAAATTTAGTGTTTCTAAGGGAAATTACGGATCAAGGTTTACGGAAATTATTAAATGATTATTTATTATCTATAGACCAAGAAATGGCTTTTGACTCCATTCAACATACATATCTTCGGAAAGTCTTGGCTCATTACGGGATCCCTTTAGGTTTTATTGCATTAATACAAACTTTATATGATGAAGTGCAGGTAATTCCTTTGGTTAATGTTTTTTTTGGTGTCCCACTATGTTTAAAAAAATGGAGTAAAGCAGGGGTGTCCTTTAAGCCCTCTCCTGTATGTTTTTGGTTTGGATCCCTTTTTATGAAGGATCAGGAATGCTAGGGATATATTAGCTATTGTTAATAAGGATGGTTATGTTTTCCCAAAAGTTTCGGCATACGCGGATGACTGTGTGTTTGCAGTAGCTGATAGGGAATCAGGGGAAAGGATTTTATCAATGTTACAGGATGGGTATGATACTACTGGTATAAATCTTAACATGACAAAATAATTGGTTTGATATTAGGAAATAGCAGGGAGCTTAATGATTTTCCTATTTCTATGACTAAAGATCCAGTGAAAATATTAGGCATGTACTTTGGTACCACAGAATCAGAACACAATTGGTCTGAGGTATATGACAAGGCACAGACAAAGGTACAAACATGGCTTTCTTGGAAGATGTCAAGGAAAAAGAGAGTGTACTTACTAAGATCTTATATAGCACCCATCTTTTTATACATTTCTCACGTACTTCCTTTACCTAGAAATATGCATACCAAGATTATGAGTTTATTCTTTCTCCTTTTATGAGGAAGCAGGCTAAATCCTGTGAGAAGATGTCATATGTATAGAACAGAAAAAGAAGGGGGCCTAAACATGTTACAGCCCTTGGTTTACTTATTTGCAAATTTTTCTATAGTTCTATTCTTCCATAATTTCCCAGATAGCAGGGATTAGGGAAATGTGTATGCAGCTTTGGGGTATTTCCTTCTTTCAGGCATGGGGTAGAGGGAAGTGGCATCCAGTAGACCATAGTCTCCCTAGCTTTGTCCAATCTACACTATTTTATGTTAGACTTTGGAAGATAGATTTAACAGGGTGTAAAGAGAAAGGCCTTTTACAAATCAATTGTGAATACATGGTATCATGAAGATCCAGTGTTTCAAGTTTCACCTCTTATAGATACTGATTTATTGTTAGGAAGTATGTTGAATCAAAGGATTCCTTTGAAAATGAAAGACTTTGCTTGGCTTTGTGGACATCAACAATTACAAGTGAAAGGCAACCACAAACATAAATGTTTGGAAGAAAGAGGATTACAGAGCTGTCTTGTGCTGGGGTTGTGAAGGCAATGCAGCATCTTTTTTTTGTGTACATGTTAAAAATGTATTTTCCCTTTTAGCTGATTTATGGGGAGAACCTGTACTTTCAGTAATTTGCTATGGTATTTTGGTTTTAGGGCAAATTCCATCTTCCTGGGGAAAATGGGCCCACAGTACTGTTCATATCCTGTTGGTATGTATCAAATGGTCTATTTGGCAATCAAGATGCCTTAGGACTTTACAAGGTAAAACTGTTTTGATGCAAGAGGTTTTTCTTCACATTCAACAAGAACTGGATAATGTTTATGAATATGAAAGGCATACTTTACAGAAAGACGTATTTAGGAAATTATGGGAAAATATTACTTGGGTAGGGTAAGGTTTCTTTTTTTTTAGTTTTCTTTGTATTCATTAACACCTTATATGGAAAGGTTTTTTTTCTCTCTTTCTCCTCTCTCCCGCTTCCTTTTTTCTTACCTTTTCAAAATGGAAAACATTTATTCCTGTTGTTTATGGTTTTTGTTTAATGATGTGATTTTTTTGTTTGCTTGTGATTATGGATTCTTTTGTATTTTGTTTTTGATTTCTCAAATAAAAATTTCCTCTACTCTGCTTCCTGTAAGCAGGGGGGTCCCATTTTCATGTGGGACCAAGATGGCTGCCTCTGGACATGCTGTGGAGGACATGGAGGTGTTGGAGGCAGTGGAGCTGGTCTCTTTCCCTGTCTCTGTTCTGAGAGAGACCCCATCTTCTATGCCTATTGTGTAGCAATCTACTGAATATGGTTCTTCTGTGCCTTTAGATACTTCCCCTGCTGCTGCTGTTGTGGATACTTGTGTGCAGTGTTTGCTTGTGGATCCTTCATTTATTCCTCAAACTGTGCTTACAATGTCTTCTAGCCCTGCTACTATGGATATACGTAAGTCTTCTCCTCCTGTTTCTATGGATGTAGATGTGTTACTTAAAATTGAGGAACAGTGTTATTTCACTGCTAGACAGCGTTTGTTAGCCCTTAAGCCTCAGTCTGATTTTGTACCTTCTGCTACTGACTCACCATCTGGGAAAGATTGTTTTACTGTCTCTTCACCGATTCTGACACTTCCGCATTCTTTGCCTGTTGCTATGGACCCTCCTCACTCCCTACCACCTGTACTGACTGCACCTCTTGCTCAGCTTTCTCCAGAAACTTCTTCTGTACAGGTGCCTGCTTCTGCCCTCCCTGATGCCTTGCACACGACAGACTGGTCTGCTGAGTCGGCCCTGCAAGCGGCTGGGTGGGAGAAGGATCCTATGGTTGGGACTTGGCGTTCTGATTCTTCCCCAATCTGTACTAGGCCACCTGACACTGACAAACTGCTGGCCTCTCCTGTTTTGAAAGACTCTGCTGCTTCTCTTGATCTTTCTTTGCCAACTGAACTCCTTCTGACTCAGAACCCGACTTTGCAATTTGGTCCTGCTTCCTCGACACCTCAAGCACAACAGACTCTTCGGGACCCTGAGTCTCGTCCAGTTCCTGCTACTTCTACTGCTTTGTCCCCTAAAACTTATGCTGCATGCTTTCAACCCCCCTGTACATCAAGCTAAAAGACACAATGCTGTTTGGCTGCATTATTTGGGGGGCTTACCTGACTTTCCTGACCGATTTTTTGTAGGTCGCACTCTTTTGAAGGATTCTATGCAATTTGCTGCTTTTGAGATTCATGCCTTAATTCATGTTTCTTCAGAGTCTCATTCTGATATTAGTTTTAAAACTATCACTGGTTTAGAAAAGTTTTGGAGAAAATATCAGGAGCTTAAAACTTCTCCTTTATGGTCACTGTTTAATGCCATCCCCCTAACTAAACCTACTCAGAAAACTGTTACTATATTGTTTCGTGTAACGAAGGTGTCAGTCTTAATGATATTACTGTCTGGTTAAAGCAAAGATGTACTGTCCTTTCTGACCCAGAGGCTATCTTTGATTCTGAGAATATCTGGACAGGTGGGTGGAGAGCGAGGGTTATGCTTCGCACTTTGGAGGTTGGAATACAGCATCTCCCGAACAGCTTTATGCTTGGGAAAGACAGGGAAGTTCTTTTTTACCCAGGCCAGCCTAAAGCTTGCTACAGATGTGGCTCTCAGAATCATGTAAGTAGTGTCTGTGACAAGATTAAATGCTCTGTTTGTGGTAACATTGGCCATGCAGGTTCCCAAGGTGTGTGGATGAACCTCTTTGCATCCTTTGTGACGAATTGGGGCATACTTTCCAGACTTGTACTTGGGCAGCTCACAACTCCCCGACTCTTGCTGATGGGGAAAAACAACGTTTGATTATTACTGTCACACAACGTTCTCGTTTATCTGACACTCTTTCTAGACCTCAATGCGTGCCCCTCCCTCACCCTGTTGTACCTGCTGTTGACCCCTCTTCTACTTTAAATGAACAGTCTGCTCCTGTTTTGGAACCACAGACCTTTACTACAGCTCTCCCTCCCCCTTCCTCTGATCTTGCTATTTCTACCTCGGAAGAGATCCCTATTCCTGTCTTGCCTAGTATTTCTGGATCTTCCATGGACCCCCCCGAACCTTTTGTTAGAGTTACACAAGGATCTAAGAAGGGGACTTCTCCTTCTTCTAAGGCCCTGAAATCCTCTACTGTGACTCATATGAATAAATTTGAGGTTTTACGCCACCCTCAGGACAATACGGACTCTGATATGTCCTCTGTTCTTTCCTCCCACCCTGATGTGACTATGGACACTGAAGTACCCATTGATAATATTGTTTCTCAAAAAAGGAAAGCTAAGGCAAAACTGAAACATAGGGAAGGTACCCTAGGAAAGGTAGGCTAAGGTGACTTTTGTGTTCTTGTTTTCACTTTCCAGTTTCATGTCTTCTGCTTTCTCAGTGCATACTGTTAATGTTAACAGTATAATGAAACATGCTAAGAGAGATGCAGTTTTTTCCTTTTTATCTGGCTTGACAGCTGGTCTCATCTTTTTGCAAGATGTACGTTTTCATGCTCTTCCAGAAATTTCCAGGGCCACTTGTGCCTGGACCTCTGGGCTCTCTCTTTTTGGTCCTTTGGCTAGGACTCTTTTTCTGGTTTGGGTATTTTATTTAGTATACCTGATGTTACTGTTGTTAAACTGTTGGATGTCTACCTGGGTCGGCTTCTGTTGTTGGATATTTTAATTTCTTCTGTCCCTTTCTGGATTATTAATATTTACACCCCTCAATTGAAATCCCACAGAATTGAACTACTGAAACTGATTCAACCCTATTTATACACATCAATGCATGTGATTTTTGGGGGTGATTTCAATTGTGGATTATCCACTAAAGATAAGTCTTCTACTTCAAAGACTACGAAGTTGTTTTGTGACATGAATTTTCTGAAACAATTGCTCCATTCCACAGGTTTATAGGATGCATATTTATCTTTTACGGGTCGGCATACTCCTACTTTTCACAAAGGCCCCTTGCAACCCGCATTATTTTTTTAAAATTTCTTCCCACCTCCAACTTTCTGATGCTGTAATTCAAGTTGCGGAATTTTTGGATCATAATTTATTATCTATTTCTTTAGGCCCTTCCTTGACATCTCGTTTTGGCCCTGGCATTTGGAAACTGAATGCTTCCCTGTTATCTGATTCATGTTTGTTAAGTCACTTAACTAAGTATATTCATAATCGAAAGACTGTATTTTTTTTATATGATGCCCCCTGGGATTGGTGGCGGGATATGAAATCTGGACTCCTAACTTTATTTAAAAATTTTAGTAAACATCATCATGATTCATCATATTTCCTTTATCACACTAACAGACGACGACTTCAAAAATTACTTACTTTATCTCATGAAACTGGCCATGATTTTTCCACCCAAATAAGTACTCTTAAGGAGCGCATGATGGATTATCACCTTCTGAAGGCTACTTCTGTTCAGCATCAACAGCACTTTGGGACCTCTGGTACCCGTGACACAGTATGTTCATATGCTTCTATTCAGCTAACAGTAGAGAGTTAAACCTTTACTACGCTGTTTGATGACAGTTTCACCGAGCTCACAGATATTTTGGATATCAGGCATCGTGTTACCTGTTATACACAAAAACTGTTTGGTCCCATGCCCCCCCATCTGCATCCATAATGGACTACTTTTTCCTTTTACAACTTCCTGATGTACCTTCTTCTGTTGTAGATATGTTAGATACTGAGATACAAGCACATGAAATTGAAGCAGTAATCAAGTCTTTACATTCAAGAGTGACACCGGGCCTGGATGGTCTCTCCAGTGAGCTGTATAGATTGTTTTCTGCTGACCTGAGTTCTGAATTGGCTACAGTTTATAATTTTATTCCACAGTGCAAACATCTTCCTTTAGACTTTAACATGGGTTGTTTATTTTACTTACATAAAAAGGGGATAGAGATTGCTCTCAATTGAAGACCTTTATGCCTCTTAAATACTGATTTTAAAATATTGACCAAAATTTTGGCCCTCAGACTTTCTAAATTGGCCATATATGTGATTTCTACCGCACAATTTTGCAGTGTCCCTGGGAGATGCATACAGGACCATCTAATTTTACTTAGAGAAATGATTGAATGTAGAAATTCTAATGTTTTACATGGTTTCATATTCTCACTGGACCAACGGCAGGCTTTTGATTATGTACATCATGATTTTTTATGGTCTACTCTTTGATATTATAAAGTACCTGATTATACCCTGACTAGACTCCGGTTGCTATATCGGTCTGCAACTGTTGTCCCACTGGTCAATGGATGGAAGGGCCTATGCTTCCTCTACACAGAGGGGTTAGACAGGGCTGTCCCCTTAGTACACTTTTATATGTATTTTTTTTGGATCCCTTACTTCGTTCTATTAATTCGGCCCCAACAATGTGCCACTTCCCCAGCCCCATATTCCGTGTTGGCCTATGCAGACGATATGAGTCTCATGGTGGCTAATGTTGCCTCTGTACGTTCTGCATTATGGCGTTGTTCCAAGTTTGGGGCTGTTTCTGGCGCGGCCCTTAATCTTGATAAATGTGTAGGCCATAGATTAGGTTCCCCTTTTGTAGATGAGTCTTCTGTTGACATTAGACTTTGTGATGACCCAATTAGGATTTTGGGCATTTTATACAGTAATGGTCCTTTAGATGTCCTTAACTGGACTCCCAAATTAGATTATGCTCAAACTATGGTTGCACATTAGAATTCATGGCAGATGAGTAAGAAAAAAGGGATTTACATGATTAAAACCTTTCTGCTTCCCCTTTTTCTCTTTCTGGCTTATATTTCCCCCCTTCCTGGCAATTTGAAACCAGATTGCTTAGTCTCTTTTTTCAAGCCCTATGGGGTAGCTGCCTGAACCCCATTAAACATCAGATCACCTATCTCCCTATTTGGGATGGAGGCCTAGCTATAGTCCAACCTGTTTTTTTATACTAGTTTTTTCTTGTTTCATAATATTAGACCCTTGCTGGTTAACCAATATCGAGGTTGGGAACCTTGGTTTCTTGAATCCTGTGGTCCTTGGTTTCATAAATGGGAACTTAACAAATTGATGGTTTTAACACATTTCCCCCAGATTTCTGCTTATGTTAGGGATAGTTTTTTTTCATTTGAAACACTGGCAGATTACTAGCCATATGCTAATAACTGTCTCCAGAAAATCATTGTATAAGTATTTAGTGGACCTTGTATGTTTGGAGATTGTTGTTTTTCCCAAATGTCCTACACAACATCTCCCTGCTTTGCTCACTTTACTTCATAATTCTAGGGTTCCCCAAAAGATGTGGGACTTACATTGGCTTAGCTGCCATGAACGTATCAACGTCAAATGTAACCATAAACACAAATCACTACAGGACAGATTTTGTTCCAGACCTGAATGTCAGCAACAAGAAGAAACTATTTCACATCTTTTTTTTCATGTACATTTATTGTTTCTTCTTGGACTCTATTAGCTGCCAGATGGCATGAACCCTTGTTTGCTCTCATTACTTATGACAATTTGATGTATGTTCCCCCCCCCCACTTGGTCTCATTGGAATATTAATACATTACTTTTGATTTTTGTAATAATCAAATGGCATGTGTGGAATGCTCGTTGTCTGTTTAATTTACAGAATCAGGATGTGCCTCTTCTTACCGTTATTCAAAGGATTGAACATGATTTGAAGGCCATATATTTTTCAGAGGCAGAGCATTTGCCGTCTGACTCTTTGTTGGAATTATGGACACTATTACCTTGGATAACCGATTCTGATTTTCCTGTTACATAAGTATTTTGTGTTTTATTTTTCTCTGTATCATTTTAGTTTTTCTTTTCTGTTCAGTTGATGTTCAATAAAAACTTCCCCTACTCTTTTCGATAAGTGCCATGGGATCTTTAACATCCACCTGAACTACCACCAATCCAGGCAGATGAGACCTCAGTTTAACATCTCATCCGAAAGATGGCACCTCAGAAGTGCAGCACCCGTCTCATGCTGCACTACAGTGTCAGTACTGGGATATTAACCCAAGTGGCAGATGTGGGAACTGAACCCACAGCCCTCTGATCTCCCGGCCTCAGAGGTGAGTGTGCTACCTACTGAGCCACTGACACTGCAAGATTGCAGATTAATCTGGGACTTGTCTGTATTAAGTCCAAAACCAAGGAGGAGAATATCACTTCTGCTAATGTGGTAGAAAAACTAACATGTATCTTGGGTGAGACACACATTAAGGAAATACATACAGCTGACAACCACATCATGGTCACCCAATTAGATCATTGCTTTAAAGAGCGACTGACACAATACTGGCAGGCAACCCATAACATGGAGTTGCCTGCTCTAGTAGCTATCCTCGCTATATTAGGCATTTTTTTGTGCAATATTAAACAAGTTATTTCCTAACACCCAGCTCGTAACTTCTGTGTACGAGCCAGATGACCGCTAAGCACTGCAGCCCCACCCCTGAAAACAGCATAATTATGACATGATGTAGGGAATGGGGTTGCAGATGCTCTATAGACAATAGAATTGGGGAAGGGGCTGCCTAAATGTACCATGATTATCTTTATTGGCAGGTGTACATGTACAGGACTATATAGCCCCATATATGTATACCTGCCAGCAAACATAATCTAGGTACATTTAGGCAGCCCCTCTCCCAAGATTCCATTACATTGTTCAAAGGGGGCCTTCAGCCCCATTCCCTACCTCGCACCATAATTATGTTGTTTTGGGGGGTTGGTCTGCAGCGCTAGGTGATTGCTCGGCTTATACATGGAAGTTATGAGCTGGGTGTTATGGAGAAAATAACTTGTTTAATGCTGCATACAAAAAAGACATATATAGCTAGGATAGCTGATAGGGCAGGCAACTCCAGGTTATGGGTTGCCTGCCCAGAGCAAAAGGTGATATCAGCTACTCTTTAAGGAGATATGTAGGACATTTATTTATTTATTTTTAAGCAAACTTTATTGAACTTTGGTAAATAAAAAACAACAGAACAGCAAAACAAAATGAAACATGTCAACAAGAATCAGCCAGGTATGAAG